>CM057449.1:1426577500-1431577500 GCA_016271365.2 Neoceratodus forsteri
CACAATACACCTTGCCGGAAAGCTGAACACTACAGCAGACTGGCTGAGCAGACAGCAAATACACCCCAGGGAATGGATGCTACACAGAAATCTTTCACACAATTGACAAACGTTGGGGACCCATAGAATGGGACTTCATGGCGTCCAACAAGTACAACCAGTGCCCAAAGTTTTACTTCCGATTCTGGGACAACAAATCCAGGGGAGTGGACGCACTCAACAACATGGTCATTTCAAATAGCATACATATTCCCTCCAATTCCAATGATACCGCAGGTCCTGAAAGAGATACGCACTTCCAGACTGCGAGTAATCCCGATTACCCCATATTGGCCAAGGAGATCTTGGTTCACGACAGTGGTGGCAATGGCCCTGGACCATCCGTGGATACTCCCCTACAGTAGGGACATACTCACACAGGGTCCCATAGTCCACCCCAACCCAGTCAACCTCAAGCTAACAGCCTGGCTCCTGAAAGGGAGAGACTGTTGAACGAAGGATACCACCCCTCAGTTATCCATACCTTGATCAACTCTAAAAAAAAGACTATCCACCACCTCTACATATCAGAGACTGTGAAGAATTCTCAAAATGATGTGTACAGAATAATATCACCCCCCACTATACCTCACATCTTACTCTTCCTACAACATGGCCTAGACAAGGGCCTATCCCCCACTTCTCTTAGGGTTCAGGTCACAGCTATAGGTGCAGCAAGAGGCCCCATAAATGGCACGACACCAGGAACACAGTTTTCAGGTTCCTAAAGGCATCTTCGAATTTATGCCCAAAAACTAGACAATGGACCGCACCATGGGAACTGAACCTAGTCCTTAGGGCCGTGACAGATCACCCATTTGAACCACTCGAGACAGTATCCCTTAAATGACTAACATTAAAAAACAAACAGTCTTCCTTCTGGCCATCTGCTCAGCCAGACGCATCAGTGAACTGCAGGCACTATCTTGCCGCCAACCTTCCATGAAGACCATCAAACTTAGGACAATTCCATCATTCGGACCTAAAGTCAACACAAATTTCCACTCACAACAAGTTACTGAAATTCCAGCACAACTCCCACTTGAAGTTTCGGCCGAACCAAAACTGAAACCTATCCATGAGGAGGGTACTGACATTGTACATCAACAGGACCGCTGACATACGTAAATCAGAGAGACTGACTGAGCACACGAGGTCGCAAAAAAGGCCAACCAGCCACTAGATCCACAATAGCAAGTTGGCTAAAGACAGACATCACAGAAGCTTACAAGCTCTCCACACAGGCTCTACCAACAGACATCAAGACACATTCCACTACAGCAGTAGCCACCTTTTGGGCAGAGAGAAACCGGGCCACAGTAGGAGATATGTGCAGCCGTCTCGTGGGCCTCCCCACATACATTCACTAGACACTATAGGGTAGATGTCTCAAGACAATCTAGGACACAATTTGGCCAAGCGGTACTTCTGGCAGCAAAGAAAGAGATCGGAAGAGGAATAGAACTTAATTACAGAATCAGAGACTTTAATATACAACAATATGGACAATAATTCCCACCCTTGTCACATGGTACTGCTTTTTATATAGAAACCCATGTGTAAGGAAGGTGGAGTGCCTCAGAGATCATCCCCCAAAATGGTAGTTTACTCACCTGGTAAAGAATTTTGAGGGTATACATCTGAGGCACTCCACAGCCTACCCTGTGATTGGCATAAGAAATTTAGGAAGATGTCCATATTAGAAACACACACAGAATGTTTGGAAACTGCATTAGCTGATACATGGTCAATAAATAGACCATCACGATCCTTGATAGCATGTTGTAATCGAAAGTGATGCATTAGAAATAAAGGAGAAACTCCGAAATTGTATCATGCATACATACCGGTTTCATTTTTGGATCATACATGGGGAAGAATATTACCGTTTTAACAGCATTAACTAACATTCCAAAAACAAATTCTTAGTAGGTACAGTGTTGGAAGATTTCGAACTGAGAATAGGGCTGTGCCACAGAGAAAGGGGCTCAGACTTCTCTGAAGTCACATGTGCATCAAGCAAACTATCCTGTGGCCACAACCCATGTGTAAGGAAGGTGGAGCGCCTCAGAGATGTATACCCCCACAACCACCTTTACCAGGTGAGTAAACTACCATTACCAGTACAAAACAGAAAGTTGTTGGTAGACAGTTGGTTACACCCCATCTGGAGTACTGCGTGCAGTTCTGCAGACCCCATCTCTGCAAGGACAGACCGGACAGAGGCAGTCCACAGGAGGGCAACTAAAATATAAACATAAACAAAGATAAAACATATTATAGAATGTCAAGATATATGATGAAGTGTCCTTTCCTTACCATTGTATTTTGCTTCAAAGTTTAGACTGGGATTCTCTTGCAATACGTAGAAAAAACAAACAAGTAGAACATAAAGCCTATACGGAGTATGGAGGTAAAAATAGGCATGGAAAAATTCCCCTGATGCTTCTACCCCTCATAAGTATAATCCAAGGGATTTGAAACAGATGCTTAAAAGTTCCATTGGAAGTCAATATCTATAGTAGAATGCAAATACATTTCTATTTACCAAAAAAAATGGGACGAAATAGATCCAGAAATTAGGACTATTGAAAATGTAGGTCAATTTAAACATTCTCTAGACAGTTTGGAAAGACTAAATGTATTTGCTATGGTGCTACTGAGTGATTTCTGCATTTGCTGTTTTTCCTCGATTGTACTGTATGTCCTAACTCTCCCGATTTCATTCTTGGGCTAGGGTTATTGGCTGAAGTAGGTGGATGAACCAACAGTTTTAGACACTGCAGTATTATGTCCCCCTTTATGGATGTTCCCCTTTCCTTGATCAGGATCTTATAAATCTGTGCCTCATATTAAGGCTTATACAAAATTCCCCTGAACATTAAATGGAAACTACCCAATTTTAAAATAAGGTTTTATACCATGATTTTCTGGTATATTGTGAGTTTTGTTTTTCTTACACTTTGTATGAACTTAAACTGTGTTGTATTTAAGATTGTTACCGTAATACTGTACTACATGATGGCTTAGTGTATTGCGAAACTAATCTTAATCAGGACAACTTTGATACAGGGCCCATTTTGGTCCTAAAAGTTATTTTCCCATCATAAAATAAGCTTTTTATCTATCTATCTATCTAAATGGTGCAGGGTCTGCACCAGAAGTCATACAAAGAGAGACTAAAGGAGCTTAATATGTACTGTATACACTGGGGAGAGAGACTGATAGAAACTTTAAAGTACCTCAAGGGAATCAAAGTCCAGAAGGGTAGCATCTTGTGCAAGAACAAGGGGCACAATTTGAAGGGTGAGGGGGATGGCTCAAGGGCAACATGAGGAAGTATTTTTCACAGAGAGGTAGTGGACACATGGAATGGCCTTCCTGAAGAGGTCATGGGGTCAAAAACAGTGGGGGGTGATTAAAAATGCATGGGACAGACATAAGGCAATTCTAGTGGGGGGGGTAGGAAGAAGTAGGCTGTTGGTTAACTAGGATCTGCAGCTTTTCTAATAGGTAGGAAAATGGGCAGATTGGGTGGGCCAAGCAGTCCTCCTCTGCCATCAAAGTCCGTTTCTATGGTAAGTAATTTTTTTCTTCTCACCCCAGGAATCCCTCCATATACTCAACTAATGCAGATTACAAAGCAGTGCAGTTGGGAGGAGGGAACAGAACCTACTTTGGAAACCGGTTCTGGAGGACTGCAGTGCCAAATTTTGCATCTGATCTGGACTGTACATCCAAGCAGTAGTGCATTGTGAAGGTGTGTAGTGTCTTTCTGGTAGCTGCTTTGCAGAGATCAAGAAAGGGAATGTTCCTTGCTGCTGCCACTGAGGCCGCAGTACTCCTAGCGGAGTGGGCCCCAAGGTCTTGAGGCGATGGTTTGCCAGCCTTACTGTAACACACACTATCCACCAAGAAATTATTCTCTTGGAGTCTGGTCTGCCCTTGCCTACCTCACCACAGGTGAGGAAGAGCAGAGTATGGGAGGCCCTGAACTGCCTGGTGTGCTCCAGGTAGTAGGTCAGTGCCCTTTAGACATCCAAACTGTGGAGCCAGCGCTCACCAGGAGTGGATCTGTCTGTGAAAAAGACAGGAGTGTTATGGATTGATTCAGGTGAAATTCAGACACCACCTTGGGAAGGAATTTTCTATTTGTTCTGAGGACTATATCTTTGTGGGAGACAATGTAGTTTGGCTCAGCGCAAAGAGCTTGCAGCTCTGAAATCCTTCCGGCTGAAGTGATGGCCACTAGGAAAACAGTTTTCCAGGTGACATTTTAAATCTGCAGTAGTAGCCATAGGCTCGAATGGGGCTCCAGGAGAGTCTAGCTACACATAGGTTCAAGTCCCACAGAAGGACAGATTCCCTAAATGGGAATTGAAGAAGCAGCAGGCCTTTGAAGAATTTCTTGAAAATGGAGTGAGAAATTCTGGATGTGAACCTTCAGAAATGAGGCTCTAAGGCCTGATGCTTGCAAATGGACCAAGTAATCCAGCAAAGAAGACTGGCTTGCTTGCAGTGGGTCAATTTGCCCATCTCTGCACCAAAAAGAAAACATCTTCCACTTGGAAGCATAAGTCTTTTGTGCTTGGTTTCTTGGCCAGTCGATGGATTAGGACTGGTTCTGAATACTGAGACTGGGAAAGCTCCTCAAGTACCAAGCTTTGAGGTGAAAAGACCATGCTGGGATATACTATACCAGTCTGAGGCAGGGTTAGGAGACAGTAGATGGCAGGCAAATGCGCTGTTTGACAAGGCAAGGAACAGAGAAAGCTAGGGCTGCCTTACGCAGTCTGGAGCCACTAGGATCCTGGTGGCTGGCTGACCCCCAAGTTTTAGCAGGACTCCGATGATTAAGAGGAATGAAGGGAAGTCATACAGGAACCTTCCCATCAAATCTAGAGCCAAGGCATCTACTGGCACTGTCTCTAGAGCCAGAGGCCTGCAACAGTACAGTAGAATCTAGTGAGCGAGAGCGAGAGGGGAAGGTCAGAAGCGAAGAGATCTCTGGGGTGCCCCACCTCCTGAAAACTGTAGCCAGTACTTGACTGTTTAGGGTCCACTCGTGGTGGCCTAACTGATGTGGCCCATGGAGTCTGCCAGCACATTGTCCTTGCCTGGGAGATGAATGGCAGATAGCAGTACGTCCAAGGAGTCAGCGAAAGACCAAATCTTCATGACCTCTGTACAGAGGTTTGTAGATATCTCATCTCCCTGCTTGTTGATGTAAAACACAGCAGTGGTGTTCTCTGTCCTAATCTGGACAGACTATTTTTAGCTTGGGGGGGGCTTCGATAGTACCAGGGATCGACAAATTTCAAAATTACATGCTAGTCCAGGACAACTGGCCTTGTCAAAAATGGTAGTCCCCAAGTTCTGTGTGGTAGTCCAGTACATTTAAATGTAAATTTTTAAACAAGTTATGTAGAAAGAAATTACATGGTGTGGCCAAGTTTGTATTGTACTATTAACTTCATATGATGTGATGCAGAGGTAGAAGAACTTCAGAAATCAGGAAAAATATATTTTTTATATTTTTCGGTTAATACAGGGTAAGGGCAGGCTGACGTCTGTATTAGGAAGAGAACAGTTAGAATTATTTGGAAGGACCAGCCAGTTGAACTCACAACTGTCATCAAGGACTAGGACAGGAAGGAAAATGAACACTGGAAATAGTATGAGCAGCAGGATCAGCAGCAGAAGAAGCAGTGGCACTATCAGCAACACCTGACTAGACAGAGAAACAAAAAAAATGAGTCTGCTGTTTTTTACTATCTCCTCTTCTGCATACTGTTGCACATTTTATGTTTTGATGCTAATAAAATATTTTTACCAGTCACTGTGTGGTGTGTGTGTGTTTCAATGGGTTCCAGAGTGGTGTGAACTGGATGGGAGGGTCAGGGCTGAGTTAGAAAGACAGCGCACTAGTAATGATGGCTGATTATTTGTTCACCCTTTTCAATAGCTCTCTGTAGTGTCTTGATACTGTAGTTGTGATTGCCTTCCCTTGTTTGCACAGTCACACAGGCAGAGGCACTCACCCACTCAGGACTGTCTAGGGCAGTGGAAGGGAAGAGAAATTTAAGGAATATTTAACAAGCCTAGATTTGCTCTATAGGACAGAATGAAATGTTAGAAGTTTATGTTTTTTTTTTTTTTTTTATTTTGCTTAAACTTTGTTTTAAAACTGCAGTTTGTCCTGTCCCAATGAATTCCTGTGTCTCCCACCCTCAGTGACAGTTCTAACATCCAGGGTCCCTCAGGCAGTCAGTCAGTTCCCTTCCTACAGTACCACTACTCCAGAAGTAGCACTCATTCAGGTCCAGTAGGTCACCCTTTTTCCCCTTCTCACTTCTTGTTTTTCTTTAGCTAGTGCTTCTCTTTACTTTTTTCCTGTAGGGCAACAGCACAAACACCTGGCTTGTGCTGCACATTGCTGCTTCGGGTAGCTGAATACTTATTTCTCAGAATTTATTTTTTAAATTAAATTCACTACAGACACCAATAGTTAGACTAGAAAGGTTAGGACTCTTGTGCAGAAAGTGACTGTGTGGTGGGCAACCCACTATTCTGGGTCTGGTTCCTACATCCTAGGCAAAACCCGCCCCCCAAAAAACAGAACTGTCACTTGGCAGAAAGTGGCACTTGCGCCACCCCTCAGCCCTTTTCCACTTGTTGGCTGCTGGCTCTGCAGTGCTCACCTGTTATTTTTTAATTAAAGATTTTACTGTTCAATGTCACCAAGTATATCC
Organism: Neoceratodus forsteri; assembly: GCA_016271365.2. Lineage (NCBI taxonomy): Eukaryota > Metazoa > Chordata > Ceratodontiformes > Ceratodontidae > Neoceratodus > Neoceratodus forsteri. Next base: position 1,426,584,292 of record CM057449.1, read on the forward strand.
AGGGACTTCCCAGATACTTTTATTTCTAATTTATTTTTGCTGCAGTGCTTTACATTCTTTTGTTTTGCTTACTTTTTTGTTCACAGCAGAGACCCAATCCCACGCTCTCCAGCCACTGTCCCCACCCCACTACCCTGAAAGTCATTCAAGCTGCTTTTGCTTTGCCCTGTTCAGTCCCCTCGTTTCTGTATTGTTTATACCTATATACCTACCTACCTACCTACATATATACATATATACATATATACATACATACATATACACACACACACACACACACACACACACACATACATACACACACACGTATATCTCTATATCTCTCTATATATATCTATATATCTATATAACTCTATCTCTCTATCTCTACCTATATACCTATATACCTATATACCTATATACCTATATACCTATATATACCTATATATACCTATATATATATATGAAAACTGCCAGCTTGTCTCATCTGGGTTCTCCCACTTCAAGTTCACAGTCCTTTCAGTTAAGGATAAAACACACCTAGGCTCCTTGTTTCCCTTTTCCCTCCAGTTTCAGCCCCTGACTGACTGTACCACATCCAGGACCAACTCCAGCTATCAACTTCAATCCTTTCAGTGAAAGACACTACAAACCCTTGTTTTGCTTTTTTTTTTCCACTCCTAATTGCGGTCCCCGCCTGTGACTGATGGCTAGGCACCTTTCCTTTTGTTTTTCTTTGACCGGTGAGTCCAACCGGCACAGTCGACAAACTCCGCGCCCCCAACTGCAGTCCTTTCAATAAAGGACAAACTAGCCTTCCTTTCCTCTATCTGTAGTCCCCCATTATTTGTTTTTACTACTTGCTTTCTGCCACACAAGATAGCATGCAAAAGAACCCGTCTGTCTGCTGCAAGTACAATGAGTGAAATGGCGATCTCAGCAGCAGTCTCCGCTTCTGTATGGTGAAACCTCCATCCACCACTGCCGTAGTATTTCCCAGTTGACAGGTATTCTCTCACATCAAATTCGCTGACTCACCTGTCAGTCCTGGTTTCACTGAAGCTGCTCTGCTGCTGTGATGGGTGGGGAGGGATCCGAGGGAGGGTCCTTGCTGCCGCGCTTGCTCCTGGCATCTCTCAGCAACTACGTGGTGCCAATTTCATCACCCATGTGACTCAGCTAAGGAAGAGTGATCGAGACATGCAGCGGCACCTAGTGGTTGGTCGGCGACTCAGCCGCCAAGCAGCAAAATAATAAAAAAAAAAAGTTCTGAGTTGGTTGTCCGTTGGACAACTAGCTACTGCAATTGTGATAGTCCGACTGCTTGATCTTGTAGCCCGGGACGTCGGGCTATGGGATTTGTCGATCCCTGGATAGTACACAGCTCCGATTTCAGTGACAGTTATGTGGTACCTGGACTCTCTGTGGGACTACACTCAGCTTGTGGACTAGGCTGCCAGGTGTGCATCCCATCCTAAAAAGGAAGCATCAGAGGTGAGCACTGTGGAGGGTTCCCTTTGCTGGAAGGGAATCCCTTCCCGGAAATTCTCCTTGTCCTTCCACCAAGGGTCCTTGTGACCGGAATGAGCTTTAACAGTTTCTTTTCTGGGACCAGTGAGCCCTCAGGTGGTACTGAATGTTCCTCATCTGAAACCTGGTACCTGGAACCACGGCTGTGGTAGAGGCCATGTGGCCCAGGAGCCTGAGGAAGTGTCTGGCTGGCCTTGGCTGTCCCAAAACAAAGGAGTTTGCCAAGATTTGAAGGTTGGGCATTCAGTTTAGTGGGAGCAGGGCCTTTCCCTGGTGGGTGTCCAGCTCTGCTACAATTAACTCCAGTAGCTGAAACAACTCTAAATGGGACTTTTCTGTGTTGATCAGAAAGCCCAAAGACTTCAGGATGCACTGTGTGAGGCTGAGGGAGTCTCTGACCTTTTGGGGAGACCTGCCCACTATCAGCCAGTCAAGGTAAGGAAAGAAACTCATTCTGTCTTCCGAGATGGGCTGCCACCACTGCCAGACACCTTGTGAAAACTCTGGGAGCTGAAGAAAGGCCAAATGACAGAGCTGCAAGCTGGTAATGGCCACAGGGCTGTCTGAATCGGAGATATTTTTCTGTGGGAAGGCCCGAATGAAATATGGAAGTACACATCCCCAAGGTCTAGGGAGGCTAGCCAGTCTCCCTGGTGCAAGTAGGGAATCACTGCCGACAGGGTGACCATTCTGAATTTCAGATCGAGTAGGTGTTTGTTCAAATGCCAGAGATCCAGAGTGGGTCACCAGTCCCCATTTTCTTCTGGATGAGAAAGTACCTGAAGTAAAGAACTCCCCAACTAGGGGAAGGAAATTCTTTCCACATTTGCAGACAGAAGAAACTTTACCTGTAACTCCAGCAGAAGTCTTTCTGGGGGGTTAGGGGGTTTTAAAGGTCTTGTGTACCTGCTGAGGGGGAAGTTTGTTTGAACTGCAGTGTAAGTCCTTGAACAACCACCACCTCCAACACCCACTTGTCTGTGGTGATGAGGTGCCACTGGTGGAGGCAGTGCATCAGCCTTCTACTACGGGGGGTGGTGAGGAGGTGGAGGAGAAGGAGAAGAGACAAACGTGATCTGGGCCCTTCAGTCAAGGATTTTGTTTAGTGTGGGGTTTCATAGAAGGGACAGGATCAGCATGTTTGCGCCCTTCTATCCCTTCCCCTAAAGGATCCTCTTATCACAGTGTAATTCTAGGGCATATGGTAGAAGGCCCTGGATAGTAACCCCTACCTCCCCCTGCTTTGGGGCCTGTAGGAGGTAGAGAGAGTTTCTCATTAGCTACATTACGTGGATTTGTAATCAGTCTTTTTCAGGTGCCTCTGTTTCTTCTCCAAAACAGAGAATTACTGTCACAAGGGAAATCCATAGCTTTAGTTTGGTGTCCAGGGAGAGATTGGTAGTCCTCAGTCAGGCAAATCTTCTGAGGGAGATGGCCTGAGCCATGGCTCTAGATGCTGGGTCACTGGCATCCACAGTCACATGGAACTGATACTTTGTGGCTTCCAGGGCTGTTTTCTGCCAAGTCTTGAGCCACTTTATCTGGGGCTTGCTGGCTGATTGCCAGGACAGTTGTCTAGACAGTCTTTTGGTGCTGAGCTGCATATGCCACGTAAGTGCAGAGGCAAAGCAGTGAGGAGGCTTTTCTTACCCATAATGTCCAAATTTTTTTTTTTTTTTTTTTTTGAGTCTTTCTGGAGGTTGGGAGCCACCTATGCTTTATCACAAGCTGCAGCTTGCACTATTCCTTCATGGTCTGGATGCGTGTAAAGGTACTCAGCACTAAAGTTAATCTAGCTGGTACTTTTTCTCTCTATCTTTTCATCCATCCCTGGGATGGAGGTGGAACTCTGGAGCACTTTTAAAAGTAGCCTTGCGAAGAGACTAACTTGGACGAAGACCCATCATATCCAAAAGGTCTGGCTCCTCATCCTCTTTGGTGGACTCCTGAATGGAAAGGCCAAGGCTGTCATGTTGGACAAAGGTAAAATCCTCCTGGCCATGAAAAAGAGCGCCAAATTCTTGGTCAGGAGTTCCATCAAGCTCCAATTCACCATCACCACCATCGTCCTCCCCTCACAGAAAATGCCCTGGCAAAGATCAGGGTCTAAGGGAACAGGAGCAGAGGGATCTGCTCGGGACCCCACAAGAGAGCCCACAGCTTGAAAAGTTTGATAAAAGGTGCCAAGGCTTTGCCTTTTCCTCCACACAGGGTCTATATCTTTTATTAACACCAGTGCCTCCTTTTGCTTTTCAGCAGGGGGAGGCAGTTTCATTTTATGGAAAGTTTTTTTTTTTTTTTGTATAGAACAAGAGAAACTGAAGTCATAATTTCCAGCCAAAAGGCCAATTATTAAGTTTGCTTGTGCACGCAGCGCACAAGAAACATTTTAAGGGGAGTATTGCAGAGATGTGGCAATGTTCCAGCCAGCGCTTTCAGCGGCTCGTCTCAGCCACCAATCAACAGGGAAGCTGCTGATGAGTAAAGTCTGGCACTTGCTCTGAAACTGCAAAGAAATCTGCCGCTCCAATCACGGACAGTTTCGTCACTGCAGTGGCAGATCTCTTCTCCCCCCCGGCAACCAAGCAAATTCTAGCCATGCGCATTATAGTGCACGGTAATGCACATGGCTGGACTTACGAGCAACTCGTTTGCTCAGTGCATTTTTCCTAATGAAATAAAGGAGCTCCACCATGCATAATTGGCAGCTCCTGCCACCCAACACACTCCCCCCAAAGCAGACATTTGGGTGCCCAATCCCCAGGTCAGGCACACTGGGAGCCCACCCTAGTGGGCTGAAAGTTTTTTTTTTTTTTTTTTTATATGAAAACAAAAATGTATCTCTCGTCATTCCTGCCAGCCCCCTTCCCCAATCAGCACTCCACCTCCCCCTTCACCCATACTTGCCTTTGGAGGTAGGGAGCAGCGATCTTCTGTGGACCAGGAGCATGTCTGCACTCTTCAAAGCTGACTGCAAACTGAAGAAAATCACAGTAAGCCCTATGGCGGCACTCAATGGGGGGTTTCAACTTAGGTTGATATCTCAGCCAGAGTTTTGGCCCCAAATTTTTAACACTGGGTTCTTGGAACCCCCACCTCACGACCACTGACACTGACATTTCATTTCTAGGTCCCTAAAGGAGACTGTGGTCACTGTGCGAAATCACCTTTCAGGACGGATTAACGAAACTACAGTGCCACTTCATGAAGTGGGGTCTCAAAAAAACCTATGTTGAAAGTTTGGAGCAAAAATACCAACAAATGCCCAGGGCGTTAGGGTTTCCAACCGCAATGCCCCACCCTGTACAGATTGACAGGCATCGGGGTGTTGCTTGGGTTCATCTGTCATAATACTCATGCCATTCCACCCCCAACCTGCAGCCACTGACAGGCATCAAGGTGTGTCTTGGGATCTTCGGCCCCAACGTTCACCCCTTTCTCCTATACTGCACCCATCTCAGCTTATTTCCTTATGGAATGGGATGAGCATAAGGACCGAAGACCCCAAGGCACACTATGACACTTGTCAGTGTCTACAGGGTGGGGTGAGGTGGTATGGTGTGAGCAATATGGCTGACAACCCAAAGGCACATCACCAACACCTGTCAGTCTTTGCAGAGTGGGAGTTGGCGTTAGTTCAATACTTCACTGCCATTTCTACTGTGCATCTCTAACTCATGCAGTACTAATGCCAATGCCAGCAAGCAAACATTCGGCATTGACAAATGCTTGCTTAATGTTGTGAGCAAAGTGAAAGTCACTCAGACAGAAAAACAGTGACTGGCCCAAGTGTAAACAAGGAGTTGTGGCACTCTGCCAAGTCCACAACCTAAAAGGCTTCTGAGAAATTTAAAATACAAATAAAGGACCACTCTGTTAGCTGGGCTTTCCTGACCTGCCAATTTGTCAGCAACCCAGAAAGCTTGTTCCCAAAAAGGTTCCCAGCACTGTGGAGCCACTAAAAACAAATGCTCTGTTGAGGTGAAGTGGGGGAACAGGTATCCGCAGAAACAATAAAGCGTGGGAACGTGGAAAAAAAAAAAAAAAAAAGTGGCGGTTTTTCCATGCAGACTCCAGGAACTGAAAATCCACAGAATATACAAAAGCACTAGGGAAAAAAAAAAAAAAAGACAAACTGTAAACATAAAATACTTCAAGCGAAGGTCTGAAGAGAGCTCCGGAGTATACTTGTCCAATCAGCGGAGGAATGAATCTGCCTAGCTTTTAGCAGCATCTGTAAGCAGCACTGTCTGTAACCAGACTGGGTAATTCTTGGCATCATTAGCATAGAACCCCCATCTCCAGAACAGCTGAACCCAGCTGGCATCACTGCAAGTCAAGCATACTGAGGTATTCCTAAAAAGAAAGAAATTCCTATCCACAGACAAGCTACTAAATTTATTCTGAAGGTATGAACAACTAGAAGAGAAACATCTCGAAGCAGCTGGAGTCAAATGTGTCCCAAAGAGGCTGCGATCTGTTGGCTCTAGTACTGTGCCCAAACTGAAACTTGAATTTGACAAACTCTGCTCTCATCTTTTATGACAAGAATGTGCACATTCAGCATTAGAATGGTTATCCAGGGGAATGACTCCATTCTGGGAGCGGAAATAAAAGACTGACCTCATTTCAGAAGCTAAAAAGGGAAGGACTGCTCCTGTGTAAATTAGCCCACCTAAAGGCATAGAACAGACGACAAAGTAAAAATGCAATATGCAAGACCCTAGTAGACATGTTTTATCCTACAAAGATGGTGGGTTCCCCCAGTGAATGGTTTTCCATTTCCAGCACTGACTGGCATATAAATACAGGTTACTCACCTGTAACAGGAGTTCTAGGAATGGTATATGTTGTTCATCCACACTCATTGGCAGTATCCTTGCCGCTTTAAATCTTGCCGGAAGGTCTTCAAGCTTGCTCCTCCCACCCACCCGGGTGGTATAACTCTCGGCTCCGCCCCATGACGCCAGATCTGGCCCGCTGGAAGCTCAGGTTGTGCGTCGGGCCGGGAGGTCGGAGGAGTCGTAGGGATGAACAATATATACCATTCCTAGAACTCCTGTTACAGGTGAGTAACCTGTATTTCTAGGGACATGGATATGTTGTTCATCCACACTCATTGGCAGACTCCTAGCAGTTCTCCGGGAGGAGGGAGGCAAGACGACACCCCATATACTTACTTGGGAAAGAGAGACTGAGAACCGAGGCCCCAAAACCAGCATCCCGCGTGACTCAAGGTCGATGTGGTAGTGGGTAATGAAGGTGTTTGCTGACTTCAGGTAGCAGCCCTGCAGATTTCCTGGATAGGGGCGTCCTGGAAGCAGCCACCGTTGCAGCAGTATGGCGGGTAGAATGAGCTCTTATCCCTCTGGGAGGCTCCATGCCCGCTAACATATAGCAGAGATCTATGCAGGAGGTTACCCACCTGCTTATCGTCGCTTGGCTGCAGGTCTGCCAGATGCGGCTTCAGCGTAGGTGACAAACAGCTGGCGAACCTCTCCCGAATATCAGCCGCTGCCTTATAATAAGCGGCGCCTTCTAGGATCCAGAGTATGGAGCCTATATTCGGCCTCCAGTGTGATTGGGGTAGAACACCGCAGAGTCAACACCTGGTTAGAGAAACTCGGCCATCACCTTCTGAAGGAATTTCGGGTGGGGGCGCAGGACAACCTTGTCCCTGTGGAAGACCAGGTAAGAGACTCGATGGAAAGCGCCTGGAGCTCTCCCATCCTTCTGGCTGACGTGATAGCCACCAAGAAGGCGGTCTTCCACGACAGGTGAGAGAGCACACCTGTGCATAGGTTCGAATGGCTTGCCCATGAGCTTTGCCAGCCACAGTAGATCCCACGGAGGTGGGGGGTTCAAGACTGAGGAATGTGATCAAGGCCTTTGAAAAAGCGCCAGACCACCTTCCTCCTGCATCGACCGACTGCTTCCCAGCCCGCGCCTGTAAGCAGAGATGGCTGCCAGGTGCACCCTTAGGGTCGCCGACCCTAAGCCCTTGACTAGAAAGGGACCATAAATAGTCCAAGATGCTTGCCAAGGAACAGGAGAAAGGGTCCAAGCCCTTGCTTCTGACACCAAATGGAAAACCTTTTCCATTTGAAGGCATAGCATTTTCTGGTCGACTTACGGACGCCTCAACTACATTGAGGACCTGTCGGAAAGACCCAAAGCCTGGAACTCTAGCCGCTCAGGAACCAGGCCGTCAGGTGCAGGGATTGAAGGTCCGGATGGAACACCTTCCCTGATTGACTGAGAGCAGGTCGGGCGAGCTGGAAGCTGCCGGAGTCCTGGAGCTGAGACTGAGGAGATCTGGGTACCAGAACTGGCGAGGCCAGTCTGGGGCTATCAGAATCACCTGCGCCTTGTCCCTCCTCGCCTTGAGAAGCACCTTGTGGATCAAGGGAAATGGGGGAAAGGCGTAAAAGAGGCCCGGGGTCCATTGCCTCGAGAAGGCATCCCCTGCAGCGAGCCCTGCTGAGGGGCGGGCATGGAACAGACTCAGCTTGCTCTCCATGGAGGCAAACAGGTCCACCTGAGGTGTGCCCCAAAGGAGAACAGATACTGTACTACCTCCGCAGGAGAGACCACTCTGGGATGCAGCCCCTATCCGGCTCAGGGCATCGGCCAGGGTGTTGGAGGCTCCTGCCACGTGAATGGCTAGGAGATCCGCCTCCAGGCTGCGTGACGAGTGACCAAATGCGGAGAGCTTCCTTGCATGAGCATGGAGCGTGGGCCCCGCCTGGCGGTTTAGATAGTACATGGTCGTGGTATTGTCCGGCCTGACTCGGACCACTTGACCCCGGAGGAACGGAGCAAAGGCGGTGAGAGCTAGGCGGACCGCCTGAGCTCCAGCAGGTTGATGTGGCATCGGGACTCTGCGGGGACCAGAGGCCATGAGCCCGGTGTTCCCCAGATGGGCACCCCAACCCATCAGAGAGCATCGGTCGACAGAGAGACCGCTCGGGCGGACGAACGGGATGCCCTCCTGCAAATGATCTGGAACGTCCACCACTGGAGAGCATTCCACATCCCTGTGTCACCGACACAAGCTGGTCCAAGGGATCGCAGCCAGGACCACTGGCTGGCCAGTCCCCACTGAAGGGGACGCATGTTCCAGCGGGCCCAACGGACCACGCTGGTACAGGCCGCCATGAGACCCAGGGAGGCGAGGAAGTCCCGGCAGGGCGCAATTGCCCAACCAGAAATGATCGGGCAAAGGAGGAAAGCCCTCGCCCTGTCCCGCCGAGCCGAGCTCTGGCTCAAGAGAGTCGAGCTGCGCCCGATGAATAAAATCACCTGCTTCGCTCGAATCTGACTTGGCCTCGTGGATAAGGAGGCCCAGTTGAGAGCAGACCTGGAGGGCCAGATCTCTGACCACTCCGCCCCTTCCTGGAGGGAGCTGCTATCAGCCAGTCGTCCAGGTAAGGGTACACCGACCCTCGGCGCCGCAGGGAATGCTGTCACCACTGCCATGCATTTGGTGAAGACCCTGGGAGCTGGAGACAAGCCGAGGGCATGGCTTGGAACTCGAAGAGGGATCCTTCCGCTCGAAGCGAAGGAATCTCTGGTGAGATTGGACGGATAGGGACGTGAAAAACGCGTCCTGCAAGTCCAGAGAGCAGAACCACGCCCGCGCTCCAAGGATGGTATAATCTGAGCCAGAGTGACCATCCTGAAGGTTCGAGACCTTAGGAACTTGTTTAGTCGTAGGTCGAGAATGGGGCGCCAGCCCCCGTCCGTTCGAACCAGGAAGTACCTGGACACAAACCCTGGGTCTGAGGAGGGTCCACCACCTCTCTTACCACCTCCTCTGGAGGAGGAGAGGATGTCGGCTCGACGAGCCGCCAGTGAGGCTGAGATCCAAGCCCCCGAGGGCGACGGCCTGAAGGGTGGTGCCTGCTCGAATTCCAGAGGCAGGCCTCTTCCCACCACCTCCAAGACCCACCTGTCCGTGGTAACAGCGGACCAAGCGGAACGGAAGTGCCGGAGCCGTCCCCCCACGGGGGGACCCAGGGGTAAGGTGACGGGGATGGGGGCGACACCCCTCAGCCCGTCACTGGGCAGGCTTGGAGGAGGGACCGGCCGAGGGACCTCCTGGGCCCTTTCCTCCCTGCCTCCTGTTAGAGGAAGCCGGCGGCTTGGGTTTGGGATGCCAAGGCCGAGCCTGCTGGCCCTGACGTTGCTGGGCCGGGCGCGCCGGGGGCACAGAAGGACGAAAGGGCTTAGGCTGTGGTTTGCGGCCTTTGTCCTTCTGAGCGGAAGAGACCGAGTCCAAGGTGGCATTGGACTTCTCGATCCTCTGCAGGTGACCTTCCACCCCAGGGCCGAAGAGGTCAGTCCCCAAAAAGGGAACATCCGCCAACTTGTGCTGGGTATCCGAAGTAAAGGTGGATATCCTCAGCCAAGCCCGCCGACGATAGCCACTGCGGCCGCCACCATCTGGCACATGAGTCCCCTACATCCAAAGCAGTCTGGAGCTGCTGTTTGGCCACTGCCTTGCCCTGGTCCCGCACTCTGCTTAACCGTAGTCTGCAGATCGGCGGAAGATGAGGGATGACTCATCCAGGAGCCCAACAGGGCATGAGAAAATGTGCCATGAGGACGGCCGAACTGGCCTGATAACGCCGAGAGGACGAGCGAGACTTTTCGCCCGACATAGTCCAATTTCTTGGACCCTTGTCAGGAGGTTTGTCCACATCCCTGGCGTTGCCGGGCGCTGCGAAAACGCTGTCGGTAACCAACCCCTCAGCAGAGGGTGTTCAAAACCGACAAGGAACCGTAGGGACCGCGATACTTCCTGGCCATCCTGGCCGGGCGCAGGGCAGGAAGCAGGCGCTCGCCAAAGTTCCAGTGCCGGACCCACTATGGCCTCGCCACCGGAAAGGCCTCCGTCGGAGAATCCCTCGGGTCCAGAATCTCCGTGAGGGGATACCTGGCCTGCTTGGAACGGGTTCGAGCTCCATCCCGTAGACTCCGAGATGAGCCAAGCAGTCCTAGGAAGGACGACGGGCTATCGTCCATTGGCTGACCTCCTGAAGACTCCAAGTCCAGTCGCTGGAGAAGAAGGAGGAATCGCCTTCGACTCGGAAGAGTCCTCAAAGAGCTGCCTCTGGCCTGAGCCACCCTTCACCTGCCGAGGTCGGTCGGGAGTGAGGTAACTGACAGCCGATGGGTAAACCCTTAGCCGACCGAGAATCCTTGGTCGGAGCCCCAATTGGTGGCTGTGGAGGCGGAGGTTCCACCGGAACGGTGGAGCAGTCTGGTTTTGGCCGAACAACCGCCTGGGTGTAGGCCTCGGACAAGTCGAGGGGTTGTGTCGGCCGCTCCGTGATATACTTAATGGCCGGGAAGGCGCCGGAGTCGGCTTATTCCCGGCCAGGAGGAGCTGTTGCAACATAAGGTCCTCGTACTGTCGACGTAATTTACGCCGAAGCCTCCCCTCATCTGAGGAGGAGGACGAGGACGAGCGGCGACGCCGCTTACCGCGGTGCCGAGACCGAGACCGCTTATGGCGGTGGAACGTAGACTCGACATGAGGTCCGAGACCGAGAGTCCCGGAATTTCCGGGGTCGGTGCGGGGAGGTGTCGGCCGGAACGGCACTCCCTTCGGCTCGGAAGGTCCATCCGAGGGCTCCGGAACCGGAGGCACAGGCGAGCCCACGGGATCCTCAACTCCTCCCGGGGGAACCGGGGAGAGGGGAATCTCGGCTGCTAAAGGCGACAGCCCGTCCAATGGGTCGAGAAAAATCTCGACTTCATCAGTGGGAGTCTCGGTCAACTGACCTGACGGGGACACCGTGAGGCCAGTGGCCGAAGCCGAGCGGTCGACCGAAGCCGACGGTCCGGGAGAGGGACCTTTCCGCCTCCCAAGAGCGCCGACGAGGGACTTACCCTTGTCCTCTTTTGACCGAGAAAAAGGTCCAGCAGACGCAGGCCCTTCCTTTAGTGAGAGGGACAGACAAAGCCCTTAAAGGAAGCCGTAGGAAGAACCCAGAGAGAAGCGGATAAATGCGCGGCCGAGGAAGACACGGCCAGCGCCGCCTCCTCTTCGAGGGGCGACCATCCGCTCGAGCTGATCCGCCGAGCCCGCCCCCGCAGACACACGCCAACCCGGCCTCCTGGACTTCACCGGAGGGAACGCCGGACGCCCAGTTGCAATCGGGCAGCACGGCCTCGAGGACGTAGGCCGAGAAAGATGAGCACAGGTCGCAAGCCCGCGGGTCGTGCTCAAGGCCTAAGTAGACACACGTGGAGTGGATCCGCTCCGAGACATCTTCTGCCCGCATGGGCATCTCCGAACCGAGTCGACGGTCCATCGCAGCCGCGAGGGATCGAAGACTGAAGTCTTTTTGCAAAATATTATTTTTAAATCCGCAAACGGAGAAATAGGAACCAGTCGCAAACGCAGAGCGTTAAGGAGGGAACCTGAGCTTCCAAGCGGTAAGGAAGATCTGGCGTCATGGGGCGGAGCCGAGAGTTATACCACCCGGGTGGGTGGGAGGAGCAAGCTTGAAGACCTTCCGGCAAGATTTAAAGCGGCAAGGATACTGCCAATGAGTGTGGATGAACAACATATCCATGTCCCTAGAAAAAAAAGTTACAACCTATAATGTAAAAACATTACAGAAAAAAATAATAGTCAACAGCATAAAACTCGATATAAGTTAAACTCAAGCAGTTACTAAACAAAAATTTGTGCTCATGATCAATCTTGATGCTCTTTTAGAATATCTAGCGGGCATTTCGTAAACAAGGGCTCTAAGAGTAGCTGGTAATGCATTCCATGCCTGCATGTTGGTAACCCAAAAGGTCCCCCCAAACACGGCCCCAATGCAAGGAATGAACTCAAAAGCACAAGAAGTCCATACATCTCGTCTAGGAATATGAAATTCCAGGCAATCAGACAGATTAACAGGATAACCCAAAGATTCCCACAGTTAACTAAACATGATACAAGTTTCTTCTAGAAGAAAGTTTAACTATCTGCCAATACACTGAACAACGTTGAACCAAGTAGAAACAGTGGAGAACTAACCTGAAAAGATTTCACAAGATACTCAAGGTTTTTTGGATACCACTGTGTAGGTTACATCCAACTTTCGCTAGAGATCATGATTTCGTAGTTGGTACTAGAACCAACAGCATCAAGAATGAAGAATCCTTAACACATCCATACCAAGTTTCTTCACAAGTGGACACGTTGTTCGTAAACAAACTACAGCTCAAAGCACAGATGAAACAAATTTACCCACCACAAGCCAGAGTGTATACAAAATTACAAACCATGAAAATGATGCTGAACTGTAGTATGAACCAACTATACTAAGCAAGCAATAACGCACGACAGGGTGTTTGGTTACTGAGGATTAATAGGTCACATTCCCCCCCACACACACACACACACACACACACACACACACACACACACACACACACACACACACAGCAGTGTATTAAATGCCATAATATACGCGTGTTAATCATGGCATTTAATACACTGCTCTGTGTGAGAATGCGGCGAAAACATGCGACCCCTCAAATAAAAAAGTATGTGGTGCAGTGTGTAAACTCTAATTTTACACACACCCTCATTGTTGGATGGCTGCATAAACCCCTTGAGCACTGCCCTCGGTGTTTATGTGCCATCCAACAACTCTGGCGTATGTAAACTTCTCATTACACACTGCACCCCGTACTTTATCCTATAACATGGGCAAAGTATTGTGACACAGAACCAAAGGAAAGTCATAAAATGCTCAAAAACTACATAATTTATGAAGGATCCTTCCCCAATACAAAGTAGTGCCGCTGTTTCAAGTGTGTGCAGACGAGAGGGACACACTGGACAACTCACAACAGGCTAAGTTACTGTCAAACCTTAGGAAACAGGAACATTAAGTTAGTTACTGTTAAACATTAGGGAAGGGGACCATGAAGCAGACATATGAGAGAGACAGACACAAGAGTGCAGCAATGTTTAATCACTCACTCCCCCCCCCCCGCACTATAGAGCAGTAAAACCAAATCAGCACAGTCACTGTACAGAGCGCGACTTTGCAGTACAGATTTACAAGACAGGGGACTCAGCTCTGAACAAGTCGGAGGTTGAACTAACATGGGACACACTGAAGATGTCACTTTTCACTAAACTGTCTTCCTGGTCACGTTCTGTGGCCGGACAGTGTCCTTCTGTTCACATACAGAGTGCATAATGTGCCGAAAAGACAAAACAACTGCACCAATCGCAATTCTGACCACCCCTAATGCAGCTGGGAAACACACACACACACACACACACACACACACCACACCCCACCCACAGAGTGTGATGCATTTAGCACTCACCGTCAGTCCAGGTCTCACTGTGCAAACTGCTTCCTCTCAGTCTCACTGCACAAAATGTGCATCGTCACGATAGACAGAGGCAGCACAGATGGTGTGTTTGGTGGGGGGGAGGGAAAGAGAAGAGACAGCAGAGGCACCTCATTTGACAACAGGACAAGCGGGGAGACATGCCACAGGACAGCACCACAATAAACAGGAGGCAGCGTGGAAAAATAGGTGCTCCGCAAGCCGGGTGGTGGGAAATCATCTAGCAGTGCTGGAACACAGAATGCTGCACTGCCTGTCTGACAGAACCACACTACAAACACGCCTCTGTCACTGAACATATCGCTGGATTGGGGGAGAAGAGACCTCACAGAGCACAGCCTGCAATGAAGAGATTTGTAGCACACTACCGGCTGGTGACAGATCTCCCCACCCCAAGTGGAGATAGAGAGAGAGAGCCGCGGGAAGAGACAGCAATCAGATTTCAGGAAGCCTGCTGTACACAGTCTCTTGCCCTCTGTCACTCACCAGAATACAATGCCACTCTCTACCCCAACTACCCCGGACCACATTCCCCACACGCTCTCTCAGCCACCTTCTGTTCACCAAAGAGCTCCCATCGCCCGCTTTGCTGTGACTACAATATATGACAGGCTTCCGCTCTCACCCTCTTAGCAAGGATTACAATGCCCAATGCTCAGACTGGAGTTTGCCACAACAACAAGATCTGGTCCGCTCACTGATCACTCAGGGTGAATGCTTCACAACTTGCTGTGAGTATATGTTGCATTAATCAACGATCACCTGATGGCTCTGTACCAGAGACCAGTCTTTCTCTACCCCCATGTTACAACTTCTACTGCAAGTGGATAAGCTAAAGTTTCTGGTGTTATAAATGGATGGCATGGGAAAAGGATCCTCCAACTAAATCTTATAGACCAGTGGCTCAGGACACAGGTACAGCAGGGACTGGTTATCCCTTGGCAACTAGTTTTGAGGAGTGTAAAACTAGATTTCAATGGTGTAACAGATCGATTTAGTGGTGCAGACAGACAGAATTAAATATTTTCAGCTAAGGGCATATATTCAAACATTTGCGATAGAGGACCTGGAGGAGGATAGTTCCGTCCCCCAAGCTTCAGATAATCTCGGATACATGGCCACGTTCTCTGTCAAGGTGGCAATATCATGGCTTTATAGCTTCTACTTGCCTTCACTGAGACCAGACTTAGGGTACCATATCACAAAGAAGATCTGGGTCTTCAGATGCTAGGTAAGATGTGGCCCCAAGTCTGGGAAAGTGACTAGAGAACACACTACTCTCCAAAATAAAAAAAAAAAAATTAAAAAATATGCATGGAAAGTCAAGACTAGATCTGCTCAGTCTCCATACATTCAGAGTAAATAGGTTTTGCAAATTACACCTACGTGTTTGGAGGCAGTGTGGTGCAACAAGTACTAACTACGTATGGCCCGGTTTGAAAAACTGTAGGAATATTGGGAGGGGGTCAAGTACTCTGGCAGACATTTTTTCATTCTCCACTCACAGCATTACATTTACTATTAGGTGCGACACCAAACTGAGGGAAAACTGCAGCTCCTAAAAACTATTACCAGGAGATAGCTAGATGTGGACCATCCAAGTATCGGAGTGGTAGTAGGCTACCGATAAGAAAAAGGGTAAAGTTTCTGGTCCACTGGCACATGCCTGCTTACATCAATATGGAGCAGGCAGCAAATGTTTCTCTTAGGGAAGGAGGCTCGGGATACTACTATTAAAGTATAAATAAAGGAAAAGTCTGGCCTCAGCACCACCCTCTGCAGGACAGCAAATTGATGATTGTCCCCACACCAGTCCCTGCTGGGGGGAGGGGGCAAGGCTATATGGAGACAGCTGGGTGACTGGGTGTATGGGTACCACAGGGCAACGCAGAGGCCATCTCCACTACAGGAGATGGATGGAGTAAACCAAGTAAAAAACAAAGAAAGAAAATGGATAAGCCGTTTTTAGGCTACTGCCCATGTTGAAAACTTAGCAGCCAGTCACAAGCCATAGTACATAAATATAGCTGGGTGCAAAGAGCAACATGCCGACACATCATTGAGAACAAGTAGCAAGAAACTTCCACATCTAGTTTGATGACAACTGGATATCCTGATCACGATAAAACTGGGAGAGAACTCACAAGCCAGCACACACGCAAAGCTAACCAGTATAAAATTTAAGAAGAATCTGAAGTGGAAGGACAGGGGTTGGCAGCAGGAGCTAGGGCGAGGAGTTAGTGTTAGAGGGGGAAGGAGACTAGGCATGGGACAGGTGGAGGGAGGGGAAGAGAGGTACAGAGTGTGGGGTCAGGTGCAGTTACAGGAGAGAGAGAGAGAGAGAGAGAGAGAGAGAGAGAGGGAGTGCGTGTGAGTACGCACACAAGAACGTAGGAAGTGGCAGAGCCAATTTAGTGGAGAGGATTCCATAGTTTGGGGAAGCGGTAGGAGAAGGCAGCCTGGCCAGCAGAGGATGACCTAGTAGGGAGTGTGCTACAGCAGAAGCCAGAGTTACGAATGGTGTAGTGGGAAGGGGGGGCAGGTGAGGTAAGAGCCAAGCAAGAATTTAGGGATAAAGGACGTACAATGAATGAGGCTGTCTGGCAGGCTAGGTTAATAAAAATGAAACGGGAAACCATCAACATTATAACACTCAGAATCAGATTTAAGGAGGTTACCTTTTTAAAACCAAGATTTTGTCACTTGAACAGAAAACCACTCTACTCCTATATCTGTATTCCTACAAAATCAAGTCTCAAAACCACAAATAAAAAACCTTTAATAAATCTGGAACTCACTGATTGGAACAATGATGCATTAAATCACTGTTCCAGAACGGAGGGATAACATTTCTTGGAGGAAAATGTTTCAACTGTAAAATCACTTGAGCAACTGCAAGCCGACTCACAGACCCAAGGGGCGGCGAGCCAAGCAGCAGTGAACGAGGGAAGTACACATCTATTGTTTTTACCTGTAGTACATCTTCTACTTGATTGTGGGGCAACTGATTTTTACCTTGTGTACCGCTCAGATCGGGGGAAGGAGCCTGACTGAATTAATAGGGCTCCGACTGAATTTAAGGGGCTCTCAGGAAATGAAACAGGGCTCTGTATTAAATTGCTGGTACTCTTGACTAGTAACTCATTCTAGGAGGGTTTTTCTGTGCTTAAAATGAAATGAAACACCGTCAATACAACTTGTCCCTCAGAAATGTACTTCAGTCCTTCTTAAAAAAAACCTTAGTGTTTCCATGACAGAACAGTAGGGAATGTCAGCACAAAGTGACATAAAGCATTGGAGTTAGAGGCTTGTGCTTCAGAAAATATTTTACACCAAGCCTCTTACTCTACTAGCTTCCCGAGTGGATACCATCTCTCTGTGTCTCTCTCTCTCTCCCCCCCCAACTCTGTGTGTCTCTGTCTCTATCTCTCCCTCCCTGTGTCTCTCTCTTTCCCCTCCCTCCTGTGTCTCTCTCTTTCCCCCTCCCTCCGTGCTCTCTCTTTCTCCCCTGTATTTTGTCTCTCTCTTTCTCCCCGTGTGTGTGTCTCTCTCTTTCTCCCCGTGTGTGTGTCTCTCTTTCTCCCCGTGTGTGTGTCTCTCTCTTTCTCCCCCGTGTGTGTGTCTCTCTCTTTCTCCCCGTGTGTGTCTCTCTTTCTCCCCGTGTGTGTGTGTCTCTCTTTCTCCCCCCTGTGTGTGTGTGTGTCTCTCTTTCCCCCCCTCTCCTCTGTGTGTCTCTCTCTCCCCCCGTGTCTCTGTCTGTCTCCCTCTCCCTCCCCGTCCGTCTCTCTCCGTCTCCCTGTCTCTCTCTCCCTCTGTCTCACTATCCATCCCTATATCTACACACACACACGCCAGATTTTGGTCTCATGTCTCAGATTTCTTTAAACCATGTCCCTGATTTATGAGGTATGCCAGATGATATCATCTAACACATTACAACTTATAACTAGGGAATCACAACACTGGATTGTGTTCCAACTAAATATCAGAAGTCACAACTGACAACTGCTCAAGATCCCATATCAGACCATTGTCCAATCATGCGCCATGCAAATATGGGAAGAGACTCAAAAGCAATTATCGGCTGAAGTTTTAGAAAGGTAATCAAAGTTAATTACTCAAATAGTGAGATTTACTGACAATATGTAGGATGCAGTTCCCTACAAGATCAGTGACAAACCTGTCCCAATTACCCCCCCAAAAAAAAAAAAAAGAAGAGGGCTGGGGGGGCCCCCTTGGATCTCAAAGAATTTAGACAAACTATGAAACAGATATCTGGAAAATTAGAAGCAAGAATGTGCAAGAAATGGACAAATGCTGGGAAACATCTGCAAATAGGGAATAAAGCAAGAAACAAATCTGTTTAATGCAAAACAAAAACTACTAGCAAGATTAAAACAGTACCAGTACTGTGTGGCAAATCAGTTAACTGGGGAAACAGATACCAGACAAGCGTATAACCTTAGTACAGAGAGACACAAAGAACATCGAAATTTAAATACCTGTAAATTTTCTTTCTCCGACGGCTGGTCTCCGGGCTTCCTTACTCCTGGTCTGTACCTCCTGATGCTGATCCACAGGCAGGAATCAGACCTCTGCAGCAGGGGACATCCAGCTCTCCACTTCCTGTTCTCAGTTCTTCCTAAAGCAGTCCAATGTGGTAATACTACAAGAACTTGGGAACAAAACACAAGAATTTTAAGTCGTACATGGCCGAGAGGCCAGCCAACTATATACATTCTGGGAGGGAATCCGAAGCCCGGAGACCAGCCGGAGAAAGAAAATTTACAGGTATTTAAATTTTGATTTCTCTCTCCTAAGTTGGTCTCCGGGCATCCTTACTCCTGGGATATACAAAAGCAGCATGTCCCCAGATGTCCCAGGTGGGAAGAATGTCAAGAGCCCGTAAGGGTTCACAACCGCTTGAAATACTCTGCAGCCAAAGGATGCCTCTGCTGAGAACATCACCCCTAGTGAGAATTTTTTTTTTTTGTGTGTGTGTGCGCGTGTGTGAATGGATGATCAAAAAGGCCACTCAGTGCGAGTGTGCTGTCAATGCTTCTCTGAATTACGCCCACGAAGGGAGCCATGGACTTTCACTGGGCCAGGCAAGTTACTCTGGCCCGATCATATGCCGTGGAGGTGATGGATAGAATCCATTTGGCTACAGAGCCTATTGAATCCTTGCTGCCCCCAATTTTTTCCCCTTTAGCTGGCAAGAACATAGCTGAAGTTTTGTGAATAGCGTCCTCTTAATTTACATTTTTCTCCCTCTTCCCAGGTCTAGTGTATGAAATTTTCCATCCTTATTGCTTTTAGAGAGTGGAAAGAAGGAAGTAAGAATGAACCCTTTATAATAGATGGGAGACAACTTTGGCAAACAAAAACTGGAACTGTTTCAGCCTGATGAACGAGTGCACAGCTCTTGGGCAAGCAATGCTTTTAGTTTGCTGAAACTCCTGGCTGGAATAATAACTTTGAGAAAAAAAAAAAAGGGGGGGACATTTATTTTTAAGATGCATGATGGATGGCTAGAGAGGCTCTAAAGGGGGCCTTGAGAACCATATTAAGACTACAAGGAGACCGCTTTGGTGGATTGAAGATGTTTTAATGCTGCTGCCTGAAGATCTACCAGACATGGGGATATGAGCCCAACAATTCACCAGGGTCCGTCAAGAGTGCCCCCAGTGCAGAAACTCTACTTTGTAAGGTGGTTGGTTACAGTCCTTTGTCCATCTGTCTTAAAGGAACTGCAGTAGTACAGGCGATTATATTGTGTCGTTCTGTATGTGTCTGGAATGGAGCCAGAACCAAAATTTCCTCCGGATTCTATAATGCACTTTGGAGGAAGACGACACACGAGTTCCCCATCATGTCAATAGCAGAAGCTGTGCCGCATAGCTCCTTGAAAGTTTTTCCACTCACGTTCCGGGTCTAGAGAGAGACCAGTTGTTAAAATGGGGTTCAGAACTTGACCTTGATGGAGAATGCCCAGGCTGAACCTGAATGTTCGAAGAGGTAGCCCTGACCAAATGAATGAAAAACAAGTATGTGCGGAAAAAACACAAACACATAAGGGACAGCCTAGAATCATGACTGTCCTGTCCAAGGCCACTTAGAGGCTGTATTGAAGGAAGGCATACAGGAGACCGAACAGATCCCAGTTTATGGGGAAAAGGTGTCCTGAGCCACCACTGGTTCATCCTTGGCCAGAGAACTGAACTGCTTTAACTTGGAGTTCTGCCAGCAGGCGAAAAGATCTGTGAGTATTGCCCCACTATTCTGTCTGAATGTGGTAGGCACTGTCCAGCTGCGATCCCTTGGTCGACCCACCCTGCGACGACATTTTTCTGTCCCGATACAAACAAACAAACAAACAAACAAACAAACAAACAAACAAACAAACAAACAAACAAACAAACAAACAAACAAACAAACAAACAAACAAACAAACAAACAAACAAACAAACAAACAAACAAACAAACAAACAAACAAACAAACATCGCTCAGTGGTGCTCAATCCACTGAAAGAAGGGATTCCTTTAGCATCTTTGAGCTTCTCGTTTCACTCTGATGGTCTGTGTATGTCAGCATTGCCAGATTGTCAGTTGGAATCAGGCTAGCCTGATTGAGGAATTGCTGTTCAGCGTGTCACACGGCATAGCCTACTGTTCCCCCCTCAGAAACGCTTATACTGTACCATGTGTCCAACAGCAATCCCCTGCCCGGTGCAACAGCTGATGCAGGCGAGTCCTTCCCAGCTCCCGAGGCTTGCATTGGTCGCGATTCCGACTTAGTGCGGATGGCCTAACTTGTGGCCCTTCATGACCTCTGACCTCTGGGACCGTCCCTGGAGGAAGGGCTTAATCTGTCTTAATGAGCAGTGTGAAAAAATAAACAGGCAGCTGAGGAGCTTACAAAACTCCTTGATGAGCAATTACAGATCCCAAAATCTAGTTTTCGGGTGGAGAAACCTTGTGTCATGATGT
Organism: Neoceratodus forsteri; assembly: GCA_016271365.2. NCBI lineage: Eukaryota > Metazoa > Chordata > Ceratodontiformes > Ceratodontidae > Neoceratodus > Neoceratodus forsteri. The sequence continues at coordinate 1,426,605,169 of CM057449.1, forward strand.
GAACCCCCCAGGAGGATCAAGGTCTGGTTTGGAATTTGGGAGCTCTTTCTCCCCAATTCCAGCTGATGGGAAAACCATGTGCCACAGAGGACCCGACTACCCCTGCCACTGCCTGTAATGCTTGGTTGAGCTGTGGGGCCTTTAAGTGGACTAACCACTACTAGCACCTTAAATACTGCCCATGGGTCTGAAGACAGCAATGGTAGAGTTTGATTTGGAAGTACTGCTCTCCCACTCCGAATCTGGGATACAGCATGCGCCATTACTGCATGGGAATAAGCAAATAGGCATCTTGCAGAATTATGGGTGCCGGAAAATCCCCTGTGTGTACTGTTTTGTTGAGCTGTGGGGCCTTTAAGTGGCCTGTTTCCACTGATGGCATCGTTAATGCCCGTGGGTCTTGGGAATACTCAAGATGTCAGAATTCTGACTAGAACTGCTCCCCCACCTTGAATGTGAACTGATGCTCGTGTAGTTCGTGAATAGGAATCTGCCGATGGGTCTCTTGTTTGTTCAATCCTTTGAGATGCAGGAGGGGCCTGAACCCCCTATATATTTGTGCGCCATGAAGAATAGCGAGCAGCCCCTTAGTTAATCTCTGTGACTGCACTTTGTACAAAATGCCCCCTTGAACAATATCCTCGGACTGTAGAGGGTTTGCATTTTTGGATGAGCCACCATGGGGGGGGGCGCATGACACGAAGCGGGGGCTTGTTGGTGATGCGTAGGACCCACCTGACAGACTTGGTTTGGACCCCTTGCTCGAGAAATATGAAGGTCTGCCCCCTACTCGAAAATGGGACCAGACAGCTTGTGACTTGCTGATCGCTGTCACCCTCTCCACTAGATTTGTCCCTTCTGAGGTTACATTGCTTAGGTAAGGAGACCCGTACTCACTTTTCCTTGAGAAGTGAAATCTGATCCTAGTTATAAGCTTGGCCATGAATTCTGCGTCTGGGGTCTCTGGACCCAGAGTTGCCCTTGCCCTAGACTATGACATGTATTACCAAACACCTCCTGGGAGAGGACCCTGCCTGCCAAAGCCAGGAGTTGTGGTGAGCCAGGGATAGAGTATCGCCCCATGCAGCCTCTTCTGACTGGTTTGCTGCGTAAGCAAGGCCTCTACGGTCCTGCCCAGTGACTCACTGTTTGCTTTGAAATCAGAGGGTAGCCTTTACGGCAGTTTTAGCTATTTTTCCCGTTGCTGCATTCAGAGCCTGAAAAGCTTAAAGTCTGCTGGGGCACTGGATAGGGGAGGAAGCTTAGAGAGTTGCCACTCCTCCTTTGGCCATTTCCCTGTTGGTAGGAAGGGTGGGAAAAGCTGTGGCCGGTTCGACAGCAGATGACAAGTGAGAAATACCTGTTCTTTTTGAGTGGGAGCCACTGGGTGAGAACCAAGTGGAATCTCGGTGACCTCTATTTAGACAGAAATTTGGCCATTCGCTCCCCCTCCAAAAGATGATAACCTGGGGTCCTATGAGTGCCAGAAATGCCCCCTGCAACGCTTTAGGTTACCCTCTATAACTCATCTTGCTCCTAGGAAGAGAATGTTGATCCTCCCAGGTCAACTGGTCAGTGTCAGTGGCTCAGTAGGTAGCACACTCGCCTCTGAGGCCGGGAGATCAGAGGGCTGTGGGTTCAGTTCCCACATCTGGCACTTGGGTTAATATCCCAGTACTGACACTGTAGTGCAGCATGAGAGGGGTGCTGCACTTCTGAGGTGCCGTCTTTCCGATGAGACGTTAAACTGAGGTCCCATCTGCCTGGATTGGTGGTAGTTCAGGTGGATGTTAAAGATCCCATGGCACTTATCGAAAAGAATAGGGGAATTTCCCCAGTGTCCTGGCCAAATTTCCCTCATTCACTAAAAATACCACCAACAGCTTAATCTGGTTCAAGGTCAGTTGGCATTCATCTGTATCCCCCTCCCCCGGGTCGTGCCTGAAAATAGGCAGGATTTGTCTAGTGCACTTACCCGGTCAACAAAAGCTAAATAAATAAATAAATAAAAACTGCCTCTCGGGGTGAGAATATAGAAGAGTGAGAATATGGATGGTCCATTTTCTTGTATCCTCTAGAAAGGTCTCATATCTGGTCTTAACGGTTGGGTTGTATTTAACTGTTTTATGAGGTGTGGTATCAGAGGGGGCTGCGGATTGCAGAGTCCCTCTGGACGCTGTCGGTTAATATGATCTGTGGGCTATCATACTGAGCCGTGGAGGATCCTCCTCCGTGACGTCTTCCCCATTCACAGACGTTGCCCTCTAGACATTACAGGAGAAGCTACCCAGCCAAGGTCATTAGCAGCGGGCGACTAGCCACGCTGACCTTTTCTGCCCCGGGAAGTCTTGTGCGAGGCCATAATACCACAAAAAGCCCTACTTCCCTTAATTCAGCTAACTTCCCCCCCTTCCTGATGTGCTGCTGCTGAAGCAGGCAGAAAGTGTGCTGGCCCTTTAAAAAGTGTGCCAGTCCTGTAAAGGCCATCAGAGCTGCCCTTGTGCTGCAGTCCTTTTCTAAGGTTTTTTTTCTTTTTTTTTTTTTTAATATTTACTCCTCCTAGAATTTGCAGGATCTTAAAAAAAAAAAAAAAAAAAAAAACAAGCAACTGGCTCACTTCTGCGTTTTTTTTTTTGGAGACAAGCACGGTGAACAAAAGGTTTCACAATAGCGTCCTCCCGTGCTGTAGTGCTAGTCAATGGAGTCGCTAAGCCATACTGTAGGTCCGCCATCAACGAGCAGCTGAGGTAATCAGATTGCCCGCCGATGACTTGCCTCATATATGATAATTTAAGCCCCTCTGCATGCTCGTTGGAGTTCCTCATCCCTGCAGTGCTTTGTCGAGCAGTGATCTGTCAACAAGTTGCCGCTGACAAGCTGCCAGCCCACCATCGATGAGTGGCTCAATTAGAAAGCCGTCGATGGGATAACAAGAAAAAATACGGTGAAAAGATACGGGGCTGCCAGCTGAGGGGAGATGTACTCTCCCTAAGTCCTTGTGCCGTTTATTCCCTTGCGCGATCCTTTGCAGGAAGTAAGCGCGGAAAAAAAACAAACACACAAGCAGTTTCTGCCCAACAGCAGAGGAGAGATATATTCTCCCTAACTCCTCATACCGTTAAAACACCCTAGAAAGCACGGGGAAAAACAGCCTCATGAAGAGATGGGGCCCATCCTGTTCTGACCCCCTAAAAATAGATGTTGCAGGTTACTGAGCACTCCAGGCCCGTTCTGATTCCCTGAAAATAAAATCACTCCGGTACCAGTTTCGATTCCCTGAGAAACACTTTCCACTGCACTAAGTAGCATTTCAGGCCTAGCGCAGGATGTGCAGGGAAAAAAAACACCCAGTGAAAATGGGGCCAGACTGTGCAGCTTGCAAGGCTGAGACTGGCACCCACCCTGGGATTCCAACATACAGCAGTGATTTCTGATCCTTATTTAAACAAAATTGCTTAACTTACAATCTGCTGTCTTCAGCTCTGCCACATGGCAGAGCTCTGCTTGCAGAGTACCTGCCAGACTGAAGGCAGGAAGTAAACTGAGCAGAACCCCTAATTTGTTTTGTAGCCTTCACCCACTTAACTCATACCTGACCTTATTCCCAAAATCCCATCACCCTCGCTTTAATCTTTCATTACTGTCTTATTTTGTTCTTTTTTTTTTTTTTTTATTATAACCCAGTTTCTTTGGCTCATTGCTTTGTATATATGTGAATATTCTTGTATCTGTTCATTTACAATGTCTTTGTGTTTTGTATTCAATCTGTATCTTGTATTTGTGTAAAAATTTGTACCTTTATACTGTTATGACCAATCAGGTCCATCTTGTAAATGAGCTATGCTCAATGATGCTCGCCTGAATAAATAAAGATTTTGATCGCTTGATTGAGAACAGGAAGTGGAGGGATGGATGTCCCCTGCTGCAGAGGTCTGTTTCCTGCCTGTGGATCAGCATCAGGAGGTACAGCCCAGGAGTAAGGAAGCCCGGAGACCAGCTGAGGAGAGAGAACTTTCATTTTTTTTTCAACAATTGTCACATTCTTTGCACCCAAGGATATGGTAAAAGAACCAAAAGCTGCAAATGATAGTAACAGCAAGCATGTTACCTAGGAAAATCATTCAACTTGTCACACAGGTAGCGGTCCTAAACATGGGGACCTGGCCCACTCATGTCACACCCAGTATTACCAATATGGTCAGCTGCCGTAATTGCTACACCTAAAACAAACTGAACAAATCATGAATCACCAACAGTTCCCAGACTGTGGAAAACGTCAGGAATTTTCAAGAGTAGGCTTGAAAAAAACAAGGTGGTGGACTGTATTTGAGGCGCCCTTCCCCAAAGACGAGGTGCCCTTAAAACATCATAAACAGCATATAATCCAAACAATTAACATACTAAAATGTAATATATGCCAAAAGAATAACACTGCTCATCTTTATTGAATCCCCAAAGGCTTCTGGAAATAGAAATGTTTTCAGGTTTCTTTTAACTATTTCTATGGAGAGGTGAATCGGAAGGTGAACTGCGAAGAACTATTTAGCCGAACTACAGAGTCAAGAACCCGAGGTCTCAAGTGGAAACTGGTGAGGGGAAGTTTAAGAGGGATGAGAGGAAATTCTATTTTCTGGAAAAGGTGGTGAAGCACTAGAACAGTCTGCCAGCAGAGGTGGTGGGTGCAAAGACTGCCAATTGTTTCCAGCATGGCAGGGACAGAGTGAAGGGGTTTGGAGGTTGCTTAGGGAGGAGAGCAGGGGTGGACCCATAGGGATAAAAGCAATGAAATGAAAATAGGTCCTGGGTAATTGGGGAACTCCAAGCATACTAGATGGACCTTTGCTCTTTTTCTGCAGTCATGATTTATGTTTCTCCGTTTCCCTACCACCTCACTTAGATGCAGTCTGACAGAACTACGCACTCCCAACTCCCAATGTCACTTTAGTACAGCACTAGGAGGTTGCTGCAGTTCCAAGATGTCATCCTTCGATGACAAAAAAAAAAAAAAAAGTAATTCCTGCCCATCTCTGGTGGTAGTCCAAGTAGAAGATACTTACCGTAAGGAGATTTTCCCCAGTTTCCTGGGTACCATTCCCAATGTCAGTAAAAACAGGTTCATGTCACCTAGTTCCCAACCAAGGCAATTCTACAAATAAACTGTAGACCCACCAACTTTCCACAACAAAAATAAAATGCCCACTCAACAGGGGGATGGCTCAAGGCTCGGCACATCATGAGCAATGTCTTAAGTGTCCCCTTGCCCAAGGAGACCAGGAGACTGCCCATCATGCCAGAAATAGGGTCCCCCCCCAGCCCCTCCTTACTCTCAGATCTCCATGCACCTCCCAATCCCCCTGCTTCCCCAGCTATAGTTACCCATCTCCATGAAGTCTTGGCTGTACTCCACCCCCGACCTCCGCAGGGTCAGGGTATATACCCCCAGACTTCTACTGATTTTGTCAGGTGGTGCCAGGAAGTAAAGAACCTGGATATACTGTGGCCTTCTGGAGGTGCTGGTGGAGCCATTCTCCCCCATTTTACTTCCATCCCCTGGGGACATTGTATGCTAGGATACCTAGGTGTGCCCACAGAGTCTGCCTACCAACATTAGTGACGTCGCCCCCCGACCATCCAGCTGCAATACCACCACCACCTGTTATCACCCAGGGGGCAGTATCATGGTGGAGGACAGAATCCTCCCTCCCCGGAGGAGGGTGTCCTCTGGACTCAAGCCCACCCTGCCCCCTCACCCCCCAATGGCCAGAGCTCATTCTCCCAAACTCTGCTCGCCAGCAGTAGTGCTACCACTGCACCAGAGGGAACAAAAGGACAAAGCCTGCTGCATCGGCAATGAACTTCCACTCTCCTGAGAGTCAGGAAAGGCCAGTCACATCCACTGATAAGAGTAGGAGTGGCTACTATCACACCCACCAGCCGCGCAATGACAGTTGCCACAAACAGAACCACACAATAAGGTCTGCAATGTTGAGAGTCATCTGGCAGAAGCTTGCAGCTTTTCATTTCAAAAGAAACTGCTGTGCAGTTCTGTGTTGTGTCTTCAGAGTACAGTTTAAGGCAAGGGTAGAGACAACTGGGAGGGATAAGCTGACAGGGATAGTTCTCACTGCCTGCTTTAATCACCCTGGTCCCCTAATACCAGTCTATCTTAATCCTTCCTACAAATAGTTCCCGTCACAGCAGTCCACCTATAGAGACCGCACGTGGTGTGTGTTTCATTTCATTTTTATTAAATGGGTTAGACCATTGAGTAAAACTCATTTAAAATGGTGACCCATGGTCATACAAAGTTATGGTTACTACAATTATATAAAACACAAAGAGAAAAAAACAAAACATACATTAACATATTTAACATAAAAAAAATACAATAAAACTTATTTAACCACAACAATCCTTTTGCCCAAAAAGGGATTCCAAATACCAAGTTTTGACAGCTTTTCGTGAAGGTATTTTATGATTACACAAGTGTGTGTGTGTGTGTGTGTGTGTGTGTGTGTGTGTGTGTGTGTGTGTGTGTGTGTGTATGTATATTATATATAATTTTTTTTTATTTTAGAGGCAAAACTCCGTTTAATGCATCAGTTAGGGTTGTTCCACAGCGACAAAAGCGAGGAAATTCGATGTTAGGGTTGAAACCCCTTTGCACCCCTCCAGCCCACCCCCATAAATGGAATCGGGGTGTGCATTGGGGTCATCGGCCCTAAGTGTCACCCCATCACATGTGGAAAGAAGCAGAGGAATAGGAGAATGGGGTGACAGTTGGGGTGTGCATTGGGGTCATCGGCCCTAAGTGTCACCCCATCACATGTGGAAAGAAGCCGAGGAATAGGAGAATGGGGTGACAGTTGAGGTGTGCATTGGGGTCATCGGTCCTAACTGTCACCCCATTCTCCTATTCCTCGGCTTCTTTCCACATGTGATGGGGTGACACTTAGGGCCGATGACCCCAATGCACACCCCGATTCCATTTATGGGGGTGGGCTGGAGGGGTGCAAAGGGGTTTCAACCCTAACATCGAATTTCCTCGCTTTTGTCGCTGTGAAACAACCCTAACTGATGCATTAAACAGAGTTTTTTTGCCTCTAATTTCCTTCTTTGAGAATGATAATGAGAAATAGTGAATATAATAAAAGGGAGCGCTGGGCCTCCCGCCACGTTGGATGTCTTGTCTCATAGTAACATTGTGCCCGCAAACACAAATCGTAATGCACATGGTGGCTTAAATAAAAACAAAGAAACCGTACTGTAGACAAGTATTAACAATGTAAACGCAACACATAAGCGCAAGGGTAATGCACATGGTGGCGTAAACGTGAACGGTAAGTGAAGCGGGTATGGAACCGCAAGCAGAAACGGTAATGGTAACAGTAATATAAGCACACAGTCTGGTTTTACCCAAAAGCTGTATAGAGCAAGACAGCGAGTACAAAGAATGTATGCAAAATAATGACTCTTGGAACACAAAAATGAGGACTTGGAATAGTAAATTCCTTCTCAGTAACCGTATGACACAGAAAAAAAAATTTAAGTCATATGAATTATCACTTTGCTGGCTAGTTTTGTACTTCCCCATAAAGGGGGCTAAGAAAGTTTTTGACAAAAAGTCCGTATCTCACACAGTTTGAGATACGGGCCCTGAAAGGCACGGCAAACGCCGTAATGTTATCCAATGCATAAAGAAAGAGAAGTTCGGACTGCCATAACTTTGCCTCCCTGTAATATTTTTTTCACCAAACCACTGAAAGGCACATCTGTGGGATGTTGGCTGACTTCCTTGTAAATTTCAGCCCAAAAGACCAAACCGTTATGTTGCAGCAGGGCGCTAAACGATTGCTGCAATGCGTCGTATGCCGTAATGTTATCCTATGGGAAAAAGTGTCAACTTTGGAGTACCGTAACTTTGCCACTGTGTAATATTTTGTCAACGAAACACTGAAAGTCACATCTGTGAGATGTCAGCTGTGTTCCCTTCAAATTTCAGCCCAAAACTCCAAACCATTCTTTTGCAGCGGAGTGCCAAAGAATTACTGTTATTTTGGGCATAGTGTCGCAATTTGCGGAAGCTGTTGCAAAAATTTGCGACACTTTCGTGAGTTCGACACTACTTTGCGAAAGTACTTTTTCCAGAAATCTGAAGACATATCTCTGGGGTGTTTTACCCCAAAATAAAGACATGGCTAGCATCCTCAGGGTCAGACTAGGCGAATACAAAAAGAATTAGGTTGCTAGAGGGTCCCAAATTTAAATGCCAAGCATTTTTCTGATCACTAACTGAAAAAAAGATGGCGGATTTGAGACAGTAACAGGGCCATTTGCAACAGTAAAAAGTGCATTTGCGACACTGTCGAACTTTGTTAACTTTTTCCATTGACTTATAATGGGAAATTGTTTTTTGAATAACTTTTGAACCGTCTAATATTTTTTCATGAAATCTTCGAAAGGCACATCGGGGACCCCAGCCGCACGTTCCCTGAAGAATTCGGGCCGGTCGCGCAAACTGTGCGACCTGTAGGTGCGACCGTAGAATTCCAGAAAAAGTGTAAACGCACATGCAGATCACGCTTAACTCCGCAGCCGTATATCCGACCGGTATGAAACTTGGCAGATCCCAAGGCCTATGGTTCTTGATCGTGCATTACAAATTTCAGGCAAATCCGTCAAACTGTTGCAAAGTTATTAAGGTGCAAAATTTTGGGTTTAACATGTAAATGGCTCCTTAACCCTAACTATGGCAGCACTACCGTGCTACCATTTTACATACATACACACACACACACACACACACACACACACACACACACACACCTCTGTGCGGATATCATTGACAAAACAAGATAGTCAGCGAGGTACACACATAGTAGTCCATCAGCAAATGTGAAACTTTCCCATTTACACTTCTGGCTAGGACAAACTGGAAGCAACTACAGATCAAGAACGAGATCAGCATGATCAACCGTAGCAAAGGTAGAGGGGGAAGTGTTCAAGCAACTAATAACTTGTATTGAGAACTGGAACATGCTGGCTAATCAGTAACATCACTTCAGGAAGCACTGCAGCACCACAGTCCAGCCAAGCTTGATGGAAGACCCAATAATTTTACCTGGGACACATTACAACTGCAGCATTCGTTGATCTATCCAAAGCTTTCAACCTAGTCCATCACCACCTTTTCTCGGCAAAAACATTAGCAACTATGGATAGCTGGATCAGACCATGAGGCTAATGGACAAAATGCAACACACCAAGAGTAACCACAGGACTCTATTAGGGCTCCTGTTTTAGTTTCAATCAAATGTCTTGGCATGGGGAGCAATTCAGGGGTGGAGCTATGCAGAACCACAATTAGGGAGAAGGGATACGTTTCCAGCTTACTGGAGTGAAAACTTCTCCCTTTCCCTCTAAAATTAAAAAAACACAAGGAATATGAACATTCTTAAAAAAAAAAAAAAAAAATTCTGTTTACGCCCTTACCAAGTAGGCAATCAATGGTGGTTTGGGGAGAAATTGGCACAACTGGCACTCTTTCAGGTCACTGTCCTCAGTGGACTTTGGTGCCTACCTTGACATACAAGGCTACCACACACACACACACACACACACACACACACACACACACACACACACACGGTGCAGTCTGGGGTTGCAGGTCCTAGTCATGGTATTTGAAGCACTGCCCATGTTTCAGGACACAGAGCTACCAAGTCCAACTGGGTTTCCACTACCAGCGACTGTGGATCACATTCATTGTTCCCTAAACTTCTGGCATTCACATGCACCACTTTCAAGATAATTATCCAGCCCCCCCTTCAATTCTCCCTCACCCAAGCTATACTGAATGCCACCTGCCCTTTGTTCTCCAATAGGGTTAACACCACTTCCTTTATCAGGATGCTGGCATCCCTTCTCTTGCCGCTTCTTGCATGGTGCTTGTATTTTCTTACTATTGGAGGGGGTGGGGTAAATGGAAGAGTGATTTACTAGGCCATGCCCCCCCCGCCAATTTTAACTGACAAATGTCGTTCACAATTCTGACCCAGCACCCTAGTGTCCTCTGGGGTGCAAACAAAAGCTTCTATTCCCCCAATCTGTACTCCCATTCCCACTGTAACAGTTTCAACCCCCAGCACTGAAGTAAAGGATCGCAAACAAGTATATAATTTGCTGTATAATGTATTGGATTCTAACACCTCCCCTACCCCGGCTTACTTGACCTGCATACACGAACTGAAGGAAAAACATGCTACCCTGACAAGTGAAAAAATAAGATTCTGAAAATCAAAAACTGCCAAAAACTCTTAACCACCCAAGACTCTTAAGTGAACTGCTGTTTGATCCAGGCATAGAGCTCTCAAAATGCTCATATGCTCTATACTACTGTGTTCAACTTGTTCTTACTCCTGCCAGATGAAATTGGTTGATTTTTATGACTGGGTTACAAGGGCACTGGACACGGGACATGCACTGGATGTCCTCTACCTGGATTTCAGCAAGGCCTTGGACTCTGCCACACGGTAGGTTGACGTGCAAGTTTAAGGCCCTGTCCACACTACACCTCCAAACCAACGGTTTGCGTTTACACCTGTAACGTTACAGAAGGCGTTTTCGTAACCATTGTTGAAACCACCTCATTTGTGGTTTCAACAACAGTTATGAAACCGGTCCCGCCTCGGTAACGTTACCGGCGGTAGTGTGAATGGGCGGTAACAGTCCCCTGCAGGGCCCATAGCGCAAGCTGCATTGTGGGACTGGGTGCCGTGGTAATGGTCGCCTGGTCCCCCGAGATGTGGACTGGCGGTACCGGTCTTGTATCGGTCACTGCTGCAGTGTGGACACACTGTACTGCTCCCCAGCTGTAACTGTTTCTGTCCATTACGGGGTCTGAGCTGTGTAGTGTGGACAGGGCCTTAGAGTCAGGGAGCAGGGAGGAAACTGGTCAGATGGGTCGAGAACTGGGTGCAGAGTAGATAGCAGAAGATGGTGGGGGGCATCCAAATCCAGGGCAGTAACAAGTGGTGTACCACAGGGCTCAGGTGCTGGGACCGGCTCTGTTTAACGTTTTCATAGCAGACACTGCAGTGGGGATTAAGAGCAAGATCGGTCTCTTCGCAGATGACAAAGATTTGTGCAGAAGTAGATAGGGGAGAGGGAGCAAAAAGTACTTCAGAAGGATTTGGCAAAACTGGAGGAATGGTCTCACACTTGGCAGCTTGGTTTCAATTCCAAGAAGTGCAAAGTGATGCATTTAGGAGACAAGAACCCAGGACGCAATTACTGGCTGAAGGGTGTTCCATTAACAAAATCCAAGGAGCAGGATCCAGGAGTGCTGGCAACCAGGGAGATGAACCACTCTGCTCAGTGCAGGAAGGCAGCAGCAAAGGCAAACAGGATGCTAGGGTGCATAGCAAGGGGGATTACTTCTAGAAGTGGGGAGGTCATCGTGCCCCTGTACAGGTCACTGGTGAGACTGCACCTAGAGTACTGTGTGCAAGAGATATCAAAGTACTGCAGGGGGTACAGCGCAGGGCAACAAAAAATGATCCTGGGGTTGAGGGACAGACCATATGGGGGAAGAGGAGAGGGACTCACACTCACCTCACACTCACACTCACACTCACACTCACACTCACACTCACACTCACACTCACACTCACACTCACACTCACACTCACACTCACACTCACACTCACACTCACACTCACACTCACACTCACACTCACACTCACACTCACACTCACACTCACACTCACACTCACACTCAATATGTATATCTTGGGAGGAAAGAAGGAGAGGGAGGGGATAGGATTGAGACCTTCAAGTACATGAAGGGTTTGAACAAAGTAGACACCAGGTGTATGTTCAATCTGAAAGGTGGAAGGGAAACCAGGGGACACTATGAAGCTGGAAGAGGGCAGGTTCGAGACGGAACTGAGAAGGCACTATTTCACAGAAAGGGTGGCAGAAGGTTAGAACGATTTGCCAAAGAAGTTGCATCATTGCAGAGTGTTGGGGGCTTCAAGAGGGGGTGGGACAGATTCAAGGGGAAGGGGCAGCTGCAGTTTAATGAACTGAAGTGCTGCACACTCTAGCAGACTAGAGAGACCAAATGGCCTGTATCTACTGGCAATTTCGTATGTTTGTATTGTTTGCCATTCCCAGGCTTGACTGGAAATAGGCTCATCTCAGCCCACAAACCTTGTAAAGCAAACTAAAATCTTCAGGATCTCATAGATAATGAAACAAGTAGTAAGTAGATAAGCTATAGCAACTGTACTCATTCAAGCTTAAAGGGGAAGAGAGCTAGAAAAGACAATTTCAGTTTTCTTAATCTCAGTGGCACACTTTTTATTCATACATATAAAAGTGAACACAGATGGGTATGGAAAATCCTGCAACCGAGCCCAAGTCCTTGTAAGGTGACAAAAGTTCAAAAACTTCCAGCAACCAGGACACAGCACAACATACAATACCAATGCCTCCCAGACAGTTAAAAACAAACAGGCACACAGATAGACTACTCTTCCACTTGTCATTCCTTGGAAAGAAAAAAAAAAAAAAAAAGTTTATGTACCAGTAAAGGAGCTTCTTGAGAATCCACTTGTGTGCGCGACACACACACACACACACACACACACACACACACACACACACACACACACACACACACACACACACACACACACACACACACACACACACCCCCACCCCCACCTGTGGACAACCCACCTGCAGCTATAAAACTGTGGGTTGTCCTCATCTACTTCAGTTTCCAGAGAAACAGAGTTCCAACATTTACTAACCAACACGAACAAGGAATACATCAAACAAGGGTGGCAGAGAAAGCAGATCACAAGAGCCTGATGATTAACAAATCAGGAAAGTAAAAGAAACTGTGCAGTAATCCATAAGGGAACCTATCTTCTTTAGAGGAGAACTCCTCCATAGCGCAACACACTGGAGTACAAATCCCCTTCCCCTGGAGGGCAAAAATAGAGGACAGTGCCCCCTAAGATAGCCAAGCCAAAACCAGCTCTAGAGACCAAACCCAGACTTTAGTGAACGTATGGAGCCTACTCCAGGCAGCAGCCGAACAAATTTTGGATGCCTAAACTGACCAGAAATAAACTATTGATGTTGTTAAGCCTCTAAAAGTGTGCCAAGGAACCAGAAGTACAGTGCCAGCCTTCTGAAAACTCTGAAGTGCAGGATATCCACCAAGATACACAGGACTGCCCAGCATAAACCAGGCAAAGGACACAAACAACTGATTACTGGGCATCTGCAGTGCAGTCCAGATGATTTAAAATATTTAAGAACCAGTGAATGTCTAGAAAGTTAGGAGTACCTCCCCCAGATACTGTGGGTTTGGGAGAGATGGGTAGGAAGGGCAGATGGAAGTGTCACAACCCGTCCACACTCAGGATGCAGTCTGTAACAGGTTGTCAAGTTTCTTAACCCTCATTGTAAGAGTTCCTCGGTAGCTGCCACCACTCAGAAGTGATTCTCTTACCCGAGGACTTTGTCGGGAATCCCACCACAGCCACTGCTCACATTGTATAGTGCTCCCTTGGCTATGGGCAAGCGACCTTCCCCGCTCACGCCAGAGTAAACTCTTCACTAGAATATGGCAACTAACTGTAGTCTGCTCCCCCTTCAGAGATCATGGATTTGTGAAGCGTTAACTACTCACCCAAAAGATTTAGTCACAGAACCATGAAGCAAAATATAGAAAAATAGATGGGTCTGTGTATATTATAAGGCAGTAATTCCATGCAGAGATTCTGGGGATATAGGGAACCTCGAGAGCGATGCTCGAGAGCTTCCCTATATCCCCAGAACCTTGAGATGGAATTACTGCCTTGAAATATACACCAAGCCATTTGCTATTTTTTTCAAATATGGATCAGAGTTTCTTTTGGTCGCACTTTGTAACAGGCAGTTGGCCGCTTCAGTGAAGGACTGCCTCGGTCCTAGCAGACTGCCACAGTGCCTTGCACTGTATTGTTCACCCCCTCCCTCTGGTTCATCTGTGTTGCTCACCCTCCCACCCCTTTCCCGTAAGCACAGCATAATAGAATTGGCAGAGAATCCTACCTCTTCTTTTGGGGACCACATGATCAAACAGATAATTCCATTTTTGGCAGAGTTAAAAGTCTGAGAAGTGCTAAGGACCCGGTTCAGTCTTGCTAAGCGACAGACTGTCGACATGTTTTAAGAGTTGTTCTGCCCACCCACAAAGGAAAAGTGGTCAATCAGGAGGCATGCTTTGGAAGACTTGGGGTGGCAAACTTGCAATTGCGCGGTTGGTTTAGTGTTATTTAGGTCTCGACTTTTATACTGTTACAACACCAGAGGTTCCAAATGATACTGTTGTTCAGGTGCTGTAATAGTATCACTCTGGGAGCGATATTACCGGGAATTTTTTGCTTTAGAATTGTATTTAAAAAAAAATCCATATATTAAATAACAGTACTTACTTCACAATATTCACACAATTTATAGGATATCACAATAAACAGTATCAGAATTACAGGGTTACTACAGAAATGTAAAGGTTTGCACACAGAATAGAAAAACCTTCTATAGCTTCTTAACAAAATAAAGTTTTTTTTTTTTTTTTTTTTTTTTTTTACACCGACACACAATAACTTGGTGAATCAGGGCAGACTTGAACCTTAGATGGTAACTGCTCGGATTCTCAAACAAACTGCGCTGCTATGGTCTGGCAAATCCTCAAAAAACCTTCAGATGCCAGCCTCCATATGCCGCATCAAATGTGTCACTCTGACATCATGGATTTAGTCAATTTTGTCTACTGTGGCACCACTTCTCTGGGAAGCTGGCTTAAAGCAGAATTTTAGAGTTTCATGGACTCTGAAACCCTCTCATTGATCTGAGCAGTCTGCCCCAGAAGGGCATGTATGCATGACCAGGACCATTTCCTGACAAAGACAGTGGCAACTCTGAAGCTCCCACATTAACTGACCAGGGGGTCTCGTTGTTACAGGACAAAGATTGTAATTACTTCAAGGGGCAACTGCTTTTGCATCTGGATCTAATTTCAATCTAATTTCCCCACCAGTAAACAACGTTAAAGAGAAAAAACATTACAAAATTGTTACAGAAGGAAAAAAAAAAAAAAAAAAAAAAAAAAAAACAGAACCTGAAGATCAAAAACACCTGGCAAGACAAACAGGGTTTTCCAGGACAGGAACCTGACCTAACAGGTCCCATGCTGATGGGATTAGAGACCAGAGTGAGGGTGTCATTTGTAGAAGATCCCAACAGAAACACTATGGACAGAACAGGTAAATAGATATGGATTCTAAGATTGATACCAGATAGTACTGCCAGTTCAAAGAAGTGAGCCTGGCAGACAGTGCGCCCAATGTCCACAGGAACCAGCATGCAGCTTCAAAGAAAAGAGAGCAATAACAGCTAGCCCAACCGAGACAAGCTGAAGGGCAGTCAAACTGAGGGACCACTGTCACGCCCCAGAGCATTAGAAACCTAGTCAGCCCACGGAGGGGACCACCAGACTAGGGGTGATTGGCTCGTTCTAGAGCTTGACCCAGCACTGCCAACTGAGCAGAATCAAGGCAAAAGCACAAGGAAGCATCCCTACCCTGATGTAGAGCATATCCCAACACAAATCTCCAAGCCTTGGAGAATACAAGAAAACAGTGACATTTCGGAATCATATAGGGATATGCAATAAAAAAGCCCCACAACCAGAACAGAAGTTCCACAGAAAAATCAACTCACAGCACCATTCTATGAAGCTGTGCCATGGAGCGACTGGACAGCACATGGTCGAGTGACTGCTAATTAGTTACAGCAGGATGCATGGTGTGCTCCACTACCTACTTAACACACCTACACTGCTCCCAACACAAAGGATGTGGGGCAAAACAAAATATTAAGTACCTCTGAAGAGCTCATGTGCAGCAATTTTAAAGGACAGCCTTTTAGTCAAACACAAAAAAGACCAGATTATGCACACACACACACACACACACACACACACACACACACACACACACACTTTAAAAAGCAGCAGTCCAGTTATACCTGCAATTCTATGCCCAATTTGTGTAATTTTCACACAGCCCACATGTACTTTGTTTTTGACACCAGGCAAGACAGAGGTAGGCATACATCTGCCTAATTTCTGGCATGACCAGGAAAAAACAGGCCTACATTATCAAGCAGCAGCAGCAGCAGACTGAAAAATCTAGAGGTGCGACTGGCTGAGAAGCACTCCAATCCATGTAATTATTAACCCATATTTACACAGGTTGTAGTTCCAGCCAACTCACACTGAACAATCCATACAACCCTCTTCACAAAGCAAACAGCAGCCATGTTTCCCATCAGTAGCCAGCATCACACAACAGGTAGAGAGGAAAGAATTACTAAAACGTCCTGCTGCTGCTGCCCTCAAATTGGCAAGTTCTTCACATTCCATGTAGTCCTGAGCAGCAAGTTCATACAGCTAGTCTTCCTTCCTTGCGCCACAGAGCTACACGCGTGCTTACCAGGGGGTGTAGACTGGCAACAATGAGAAAACAGTTTTGCCTTTATTTCTTTAAATGTACTGTGGAGGATCCACTTACAGGGGTCAAAAAGGTACTTCAGTGCTTTCTCAGCAAGCCCAAATGTAACAAACGTGCGATCCACAGTTAGGTGAAAAATTGTATTAGCTTTGGCCAAAATAACCAGCCAACAACAATGGTTTGAATTGTGAGTTTTTTGTTTTATTAATTTGAAACAATTACTACAGTACATCAGTAAAGCACAGGAATAAATCTTCTGGGTTGACAGACCGCTAACATAGAAGGCAGATTTAAGAGCAGGAATTTTGCAACCAACAATGGACTTTGCTCCGAGCCACTTGGAGGAGAGAAAGAATCTGTGGATTAACTAAACAGAAAAGAAATAAAGCAAAGACTAAATGTTTATAAAGTCAAGATGACATGATTACATTGTGTTTAATATCCTGTCAACCTTTTAACAAACATTTAAAGAAATTTGTTTATGCAAGCAAAAAAATAAACCTAATATATAAATAAATTTAAATACCTGCAAATTCTCTTTCTCAGACTGCTGGTCTCATCACTTCTGGGAGGTCCTCCCTGGAAGCACGCTACAGGCAGGAGGTATACAGTCTTCTGCAGGATGGTGGTACTCACCCACTCATTTCCTCGAGACGTCAGCACTTCTATAGCCTTTGGGGGTCTCTCCCCCCCCCCCCACACTACTTCTGGGATATACTAGAGCAGTACATCCCTTCACTTCCTGGGTGGGAAGAAAGTTCATAGTCTCTTATGGGTCCACCACTGCCTGGAGGACCCTGCAGCCAAAGGACACCTCTGCCAAGGCGACGACATTCAACCTGTACAATTTTGCGAAAGTAAAGATAGATGACCATGTGGCCGCTCTACACAGGTCTGCCAGGGAAGTCTCTCTGAAGTCCGCCCAGGACATAGCTGTCACTTGAGTTGAGTGAGCTCGCACTGGTCCCGGCCTGCTGGTAGGCCATGGTGATAGAATAAATCCACCTAGCAATACAGTCCTTTGATGCCTTCTTACCTATGTTCAGGCACGAGGTAAGGATGAATAGATGAAGTCTTAAGAACAGAGTCAGATCTCTTGATGTAAACCAAGTGTTCACCATGGCTCAAGCATATAAAATTCTCTCCCCTTCTCATTCTTGGGGCAAGGACAGAATGAGGGAATGTTAAAGACTTGTCTCATTTTCACTGCAACCATCACCTTGGGTAAAAAAGGCCAGATCTGTCCGCATTACTACAGAGTCTTGATGAGATATGGTGTAAAGTTCCTTAGATGACAGGGTTCCTATCTCACTGATGCGTCAGGCTATGGTGATTGCAATGAGAAAAACAGCCTTCATAGCGAGATGAAGTAAGGATGCCTCCTTTAATGGCTCGAAAGGCGGTTTGGTGAGTGCTTTGAGTACTAGGTTGAGCCTCCAGGAGGTACTACAAGGCTGCTGCTCTCAGAAATCGAACACGAGGAAGAGCTCCTAAAGATTCGCCCGAGTCCGCTAACAGGAGCGCCCCTAAAGCAGACACCTGGACTCTTAAGGTAGCCAGTTGGAGGCCCTTGTTGAAACCCTACTGAAGGTACTGAAGGATGGTAGGTAGAAACAGTCATCTGGTAAAGTGGTGTGTCATAACCAGAACAGGAATTTTCTCCAGATCCTATTATAAACCCTGGAGGAGTAAGCCTGCCTGGACTGAATCATAGTTTCTATGACAGATGCAGAGAAACCAAACTCCGTGAGTTTCCCGCTCAATCTCCATGCTGAGAGGGACAGATTGTGAGAACTTGGGTGCAGCACTAGTCCCTGATGTAGTAGGTCATGGCTTACTTGGAACGCTAGGGGAGACTGGAGACACAGCTGGACTAATCATGGAAACCACAGTCTGCGGGGCCCGCATGAGCAAACCAGAATCACCTCTGCTTGATCTTGGGCAATCTTGTGTAGTACCCTTGATAAGATCGGAATTGGAGGAAAAAGCACACAGGAGATCGAACTGACCCCAGTTGATGGAGAAGGAATCCTGTGCTATGGCCTTCTCGTCCTTGCTGAGAGAGCAGAACCTTTGATATTTTGACATTTTTTCCAGCAGGCGAAGAGATCTACCTGCGGGTAGCACCACTGCGCCATGATGAGCTGGAAGGTGCTGTTCTTGAGCTCCCCCTCCCCTGGTAGGATGTCCTTTTGGCTTAGCCAATCTGCCATGACATTTTCCTGACCTGGGATGTATGCCGCCGTTAGACTTCCCAGGTTGTCTTCCGCCCACTGGAAGAGAAGAGCCTCTTGCAGCATCCGAGAGCTCTTTGTGCCTCCTTGGCGGTTGATGTATGCCATTGTCATCCAATTGCCCATGAGTAGGAGGATGTCCCAGTGGAAAAGCTGCGTCTTGAACTGCTGCAGTGCCAGGTGGACTGCCCGCATCTCCACTACATTGATGCTCTAGAGGGACTCCACCAGAGACCACTTGCCCTGTGTCAAGAGCGGTTCCGGATGAGCCCCCCAGCCCCGGAGACTGGCTTCGGTGGTGACTGATCTGGTGAGGGTGTCCCATAGAAACAGACTGACGGCAGATAAGGACCGCTTGGCCCACCTAGTCTGCCCATTTCCCTACCTACAGGATAAGCTGCAGATCCTAGTTAACCAACAGCCAATTTCTTCTTACCCCCACAAGAACTGCCTTATGTCCCAGACTGAGACCCCTCACGATGCTGTTCTGCCGAGTCCACCATATCAGGGAGTCCTTCACCTGGCGAGATACCTGAATCTTCTGGTCCACTGTGCCCCTCGATTGGAACCATTGTTGGAGGAGACCCAACTGGAGGTCATCACATGTAGACTAGTGCCCAGGGAACCGTCTGCCAGACAGACCATTGTCCCTAATGAGTTGCATGAAGGAAAGAGCCGGCAGAGATTGTCCTGCATGGAATCTGTAGACGAGAGCCCTCAGTTCTTTAAATTTCGACTCTGTGGGGAAAACTGTTTTGGATCGTGTTGATATTCACCCCAGATGGCTCAGACACTGACTGTCACAGAGAGCTCTTCTTCAGGTTGATTATGAACCCTAGCGAGGAAAGGCACTGGGTGACCTCAGTCACTGCCTGAACTGCTTGATCATACCCTGGGGCTTTGATGAGAATGTCGTCCAGGTATGGAAAGAGCTACATCCCTTGCATTCGGAGGCGAGCGACCACTGTCACTAGGACTTTGGAGAAGACTCTGGGGGCTGTGGACAAGTCAAAGGGTAGCGTCGCGATTTGAAAATGGTGACCTTCCACTCTGAATCTTAGAAATTGACAGTGTGCTTTCCGGATGGGAATGTGCAGATAAGCATCTTGTAACTCTGCAGAGACCAAAAGGTCCACCTGATGGATTTCTCGGATGATGAAGGACAGGGTCTCCATCTTGAATGTTCTGTGATGAATAAAGCCATTTAGAAACTTAAGATCCAACATTGGCCGTAAGCCCCCTGAACATGTTGGCAGTATGAAGAACAGGGAGTACACCTCTGTTCCTTTCTGGAGCCGGGAACTTGTTCGATCGCTGCTGCCTGTATGAGATCTGTAATAGCCTGCAGGGTCACCGCTCGTTTTACTGGGTTGCTTGAGACTGGTGAGGGCACTATGTGGGGCGGGGGGGCCCAGGAGTCGAACTCTAAGTAATCCTCACGGATTATGTCCAACACCTATTTGTCCATGGTGGTGCAGACCCATTCCTCAAAAAAAGCTGGAAAGCCTGCCTCCGACGTGAGGATGGGTACGCAAGTCCTCACTGCGATTTGTTTGGAGTCGCCCTCAGTATGTCAGGCACCTCCCCTGCCACCTAGGAAGCTATGTTGGTTGCGCGAGTTGAACCAGGATTGTCTGCCTGGAACCAACTTGTTCTGACCCCTGGAATAATAATTATGGGCACGAAAATTCTGTCTGGATCCTGAGGCCCAGGGCTTGTTCCTTCCCCGAGCTTGCAGCGCTCGCATTTTCGCCATTTCTCCAGATTCCTTGACAGCCTCCTTTAGAGCAGAGCCAAAGAGAAGGCCTCCTTCATAAGGGGTGTTTACCAAATGCATCTTCGAGGAGGCATCTGCCTGCCAAGCTCGCAGCCATAAGTTAAGTCGAGCCGAGGTCTGGTAAAACATAGCCCTTGCTGTACACCCGACTGCCTCCTCTGATACTTCAGCCTAATAGGCCAAAGCTAGTCCCATGAGCTGTAAATGCTGTAAAATGAGCTGGTTCATCTCTGGCTCATCAGCGAGCTGGAATGCCAGATCAGTGGCCCAGGAGAGCACAGCTCTAGCCGAGGAGAGGTTAGCCGTAGCTGTCTTGAGGGAGGCAAAGGTGCACTAAAAAGCTTTCTTTAGATAAGTGTCCACTTTCCTATCCACCAGGTCCCACAGGGAGGCTCTACCTTCTGCTGAGATGAGTCTTTTTGCTGACATTTGAGATAGGAAGGTCTATCCTAGGACAGTCAAGCCATTTCTCTGAAGGCTTGTCAAATTTCAGAAGTCTGGTTAGGCGGCGAGGGACGGGGAAAGAACGCTCAGGTCCCTGCCATTCCTCCTTTAAGAGGTCCTCTATGGACGGGAGGGGAAAAGCAGTCACTGGCTTCGAAGCCGACACTAGCTGGAATGCTGCCTTCGCTCGCTTGGGCTCTGGAGGAGAAGGTGAGCTCAAGCGGATCTCCTCCGACACCTTTTTAATGGAAAGAAAAAACAAATTTAGATCTCCCTCTCCCTCTCTCACAACAAAGTTTCTGGCTGGCGAGCAGTCAAGAGTCAGAATCAGAGTTTGGGAGTTCCCCCTTCAAGGATGTATAGCTGGACCCTGCGTGTGGCCTCTTGCGCCTGCACTTTCCGTGGGCTGTGTCGCTGGGTCTGGAAGTACTCCTGGATCTGGGACTCTTCCTCCTCCTGTCATGCCGTGAGGTGCGGGGCGGGGGGGCCCCCCCCATCAGAGGATGGGGAGGGAGTGTGTTTGGGTGTGGGTTTCCTATGGGTCCTGGGCTCCAGAGACTACTGAAGGACGTCGAAACATGAGGGGTTGATGGTGAAGGCTCTATTCAGTTTCTCTATTAGTTCTGGGGCTACAGCCCCAGCCGAGTGGCGACACCCCTCTTAAGGTGGAGGACTGTCCCTGACCCCTGAGCTCATCTTGTGGATTCTGAGGCAGATGCCTCATCCGGAGCCGGAGAGGCTGCACTGTCGCATCTGACACACAGAGACCCTGCAATAGTGGCCACCATGGGTGTTCTGCACTTGTGGCACTTTCTCTGCCCCCCCGGGGGGGGGGCTGTCCTTAGCCGAGGCCATGATACTCCGATATAAAGAATTGGAAAACATATTTTTATTGCCTTGCAACTGTGCTTGTGCTTCCTGTCCTTTAAGGCTTTGTTTGATATTGCTGTGAAGAACTGTGCTTGGTACAGTCCCTTGAAGCCTGGTCCCCCCAAAAATCCAAGATCCGTCGATAAGCTGGGCAAACAATGCTCATCAACGCAGTATATGAATGGTCTGCCCCTTGCCCCTCTAAACGTTCGCCTCTCCGCCTGCCTGTGGAGCGTTACTGTTCATGCGCTAATTGTCCAGCATCGGAGAGCCCAACGTGATAATGCGGCTCTCCAACAGGCAGGCGCATCGATGGCCTGAGCATCCTGTGACAGTCAATGGGAGAGAAGCTCCGGTCGCCCGCCAACGAGTCGAATCCTTCTTAGGCTAGTAGACGAGCGCTGGTGCTGCTTCTGACAACGCCATAGGGGACTAAATTCGTTCTGTCGGCCCCAAGCACGCCATAACTGCCTCCACGCATGCCTGTGAGGGGGGCTCAAGCGCGGGTAAATGGCTGTGCATGATGAGGGAGAGCAGGGAGACAGTCTGTACAGCTTGCAAGGCTAAGACTGGGGTCCCTGCGCTAGCGTGCAGGAGCACTAATCAGTAGTCCAAAGATAAGAAGAAGAAGGAAGAAAAAAAAAAAGGAGAAGATGAAGACGACGTATAAGAAAGACTACGAAGACTCACACTCACTGATCTTCGGTCTGTCACTCCTGCGAGAGGTCCTGCAGAGCTCCTACCACTAGACAAGGAGGAAGTAAACAGACATCTGGAGGAAATGAGTGGGAGAGTACCACCGTCCTGCAGAAGTCTGTATACCTCCTGCCTGTCACATGGTTCCAGGAAGGACCTCCCAAAAGTGATGAGCCCGGAGACCAGCTTTAGGAGAGTGAACTGGGAAATCCACTAGCCCCATAAAGCTTTCCACTGGTCCAGCTGGTATACTTAATATTTTACCTTCTCCAGTACAGGCCCACAGGGTTAGTTAAAGGAAAATGTTACTAGCCAGATACAAAATCTACTAGCATTTAGCCAGTGGACTGGTGCCAATTTCAACCTCTGCATTTATAAGTGCGACAAGGCATTTCAAGGATGTGCGATAACATTCCTCTCCCTCTCATGTTTAAAGGCACTTAGTACACGCACCTCATTCCTAACCACCAGAGAGGAGTGAGATTACTGACCCACAATCACATACCCTGGCTTGCCTTATTTAACAACTCTGTGAGGTCAAGTAACCAGTGGTGCAAGTGGTAGACGAGAAGTACAGGAACTCAGGCACTGGCAAATATGAAATGCAGAAGTTCCTCAATCTGAAGGATAACTGTATCGATACTATGGGATTCAACTAGGGATACTGAAGCATTTCTAGGAAGATTGATTGTTGTACAAGTCAAACTGTGATGGAATCCCCGATTTCAGGTTACAGGCCCCAAAACTCATTATGTTACTGGTTTAATAATTTCAATTCCAGTGTCAGAGGGAAGTAGTACACGAATTCCGTTCCTACTACAAAAAAGGTACAGGAACAGAGTTTGTGTGCTCCTGTTCACTTTCATCACTGCAAGTAACATACAATGAAGATGTGTAACAGTGTACAAAAGATAGCAGGATCATTGACAACTATTACAAGTCGCAAATTGATACATATCAATAGTAAAAACGGAATGCACAGTCAGTTGAGACAAAAATCGGTGACCAATTACTATTTAACTTTATGTTGACTAATAAGGTGTTCCATTGTGGCCCGTGTAGGCAGGAGATGGGGAGAAAAAAAAAAAAAATAGCAAAGACTTGCAGGACTACAAGCAGGAAAGTGTGCAGTGCTAGGTCAAAACAGGCGACAGATTAGCTAGCTAGCTAGCTAGCTATGGGGGGGGGAGAAGAGACAACAGCACAGACCTGCCAGGCAAAGGGAGTCCTTTAGCACATTGCAGAAAAATAGAGTGCAACAGGGAGAGCAGCGCAAATTTGGTTGGACTGCAAAGGTCAGCTGGTTAAGGCCCCTGGAACATCTGTGCTCCATGAGCTGATCGTTCAATCTCACAGTAGGTAAGAGAGGGACAATGTAAGCAGGAGGCTAGGAAAAGGTGGGGTGGGGTGGGCCTAATCGCAGAAGCCAGTCAAGGAAATGGCCTAGGACAAAGGAACCAGGGGCCAGCAACAGCTGCTGTAAAAATGGCAGTGGTGCACGAGTCTAGGGGTGGACAAGGCACAACATAAAATACAAGAACAATTTTACTAGCTCCAAGAAAGGCCACGGGGCCACACATAATTCTAGGCAGGAGTACTCCTTGAGCAATGGACAGCTGGGCCCCAAGAGATGAGCAGTGCTCGACCCTACAGGCCAAAACAAGCTTAATATCAGACTTCCAGAGCAAGGAAAGAAAGAAAGTGTGGGTGTGTGTGTGTATATACACACACACACACACACACACACACACACACACACACACACACACACACACACACATATATATATACACACACACACACACACACACACACACACACACACACACACACACACACACATATATATATATACACACACACACACACACACACACACACACTCACTCAATGGAGGAATCATGTAACTGCAAATGTACTGTCATTACTGAAAATTGTGTAAGTGTACTATGTCTGACTACTTGTTCCCATGATGTTTTCTTGTATATACTATTGTCTATATACCCTTTGTTGTAATCTCCCAGGTCGTACCTGAAAATAGGAAGCTATGCTGTCTAGAGTACCTACCTGGTTAACAAAAAAATAAATAAAAAAAAACAAACATCCAGGTACTAGAAACTGTTCATGTCTTCCAGTAGGGACCCATCCACACAGTTAAGGGAGAGGTCAAAGTTTTGGCTTTGAGCCAGAGAGCATGGCTTTCAAAATATGTCTGGTGATCGATAGCAAAGACTGTATAGCAGCGAAGGTGCCAGACTGTTTGCCAGATCAAGGGCAGTAGCTGCATTGTAATAAAAGGACCAATAATCTGAATAAAGTACACAGCTGCAACAGGTGGCAACATCTGAGAGATTTAAAGCAGCAGTGCATCAATTTGGTGAAAATTTTGACCTATACCTTTTCATTCTATTTTAGATTGCCCCTTATCTACTACCTTGTGTGATACCCTTCTTATCCCAATGTGACTCTGCTTTAGTACTCAAGGATGGCTAGGGTTATGTTTTCATCAGTATTCTCAGCTGGTTTGTACATCAGTTATTTAAAATCACTTCTGTTGCGACTAAAATGAACAATTATGCAGCAGGCAGCGCTTCCTGACTTTGTGGAACAAGGAGGGATTAACCCACGACAGGGTAGGGATTTACTGAGCATTAATCCACGCCGGGGGGGGTGGAATCATGAGGCGAAGCAGAGCTATTTCAACCACCCAGGCGTGGATTAATGCTCAGTAAACCCATACCCTGTCGTGGGTTAATCCTCTTGTAACATGGGCAATGTTTTGTTACAGTTCTGCCTAAAGAAACAGTGAAATAAAGCCATGTGACCTTGCAAATGTTGGTATAGCAGACATTAATCCATGGTCAGGTGACCTGTTTGGACGAATCAGAAGACAGTATTTTAGGAACCCATGTTACAATAGATATTCAAAAACAGATGCAAATACTGATGAAAATCTGGTCCAAGCCACATTAAAGGAGCACTCCTTTTATTTCAGATGTTTTAGTATTAAACCAGACTCAGAATGGGGAAAGAAGGATATTGTACAAATCTGAAGATAATGGGCAATCTAAAATAGCATAAAGAAATGTAGGTCAAACCACATTCTTGCACTGTGGGCCCAATATTAATCCATGGGCCAAATATTAATTCTTTGACAATACAGACATTCATGTCAGCAAGGCTGAAAGTAGTAGAATGCAGTCTAACTTGCTGTTAGGCGGTGTTTAGGTTTTTGAATGAGAAACAGAGGTTCATTTACATTACCATATGCATTGCGCTGTGATCTCCTCACCCATTAATCTCAGAATCGCAGCAGGAGGTTGAGTAATTGCCTTGCATGCAAAGACCTGCACATTTAAAACTGTTGCAAGTGTTTTCGTTTTGTGGATGCTGCCGGACTTCTACAGCTGTTGGTGGTGGTGGTGGTGGTGGGGGGGGGGTTTGCTTACTAATCCTGACCTCCCCTGCACCGACTGCCGACAAGAGGACACTGAGCCCAGCAAGAGCCACACCTCCCCACAGCTCTTCCAACAAAAAAACACAACACACACACAGGCTCAGAACCCTCTCTCCCTTTTACAGCAGTTCACTACAAGCGGTCTTATACGCAAAGGACCATGTAGTAGTCTGCATGGAGTCTGTCGGAGTCAACTGGTCTGCCAGCCACTCTGCAACACACAGACACACACACACACACACACACACACACACACACACACACTCAAACTGCACCTTTCTACTAGCTGCAGGTACTGTAATGTATACAACTGCTGTGTGAATTAACATGCTGCTGTCCAGTTTGTTCTGCCCTACTTTCTGGTGTCAGTAATTCCTGTAACTGTAGTTAGTCTTTTGATGCTGCTCTGCACCTATAAAAATGGTGTGCGCGCGCGTGCATATGTATACATACACATACCTATATACCTAATATATATATACACACACACACACACACACACACACACACACACACACACACACCAAATTTGATGCTCAATTTTCTTACTGTCTCCTGGTAGGTACTATAGTATTGCCGAATTTATGCCCCCATCTCACCCACACTCAGGGCTAGTTTCCCCTACACCGCAGCAACTCCGTTACTACCAGCCCCATATCCTCACTCTTTCTCTACACTCAATTTCTTGGTGGCTGTGTGGACTCCCTATATAGGGTCCCCACCATTTTTTTTCACTTGTGGAGCTGCTAACACAGCTGCTCAACTGTCTGTCTCTCCCCTGGACTCTTACCTGTAGTCCCCATGCTTACTTCTCCCCCTACCATCCCCCCACCTTCGATCACTCACTCCTCTCCCTATCCCCTTCCCCACCTCTTCCATCTTTAAAACACTGCAAGCCAAGTTTTAGGCATCTCTAGTGTAATAGATGAATTGACAAAGCTAAAGGGGGTTTCAGCAGAAAAGCACTATTTCAGTTCCCAGCATGTGGATCCTGCTCTGCTCATCTTTGCCATATACCGAGTTTACCTCCCTTACTGGAGGAGAGGATGACAGATGTGCAGTTCATATCACCAATTAGCATGGACACTTTACAGCCTTCTTTTTGATCACTACAAACTATCCAGCTAGTGAAGATAATGGTAAATACTACCACCCCTACCTATAAACCCACTTTACTAACCCGTGCTAATCCACTAGTTAGCTGGCAGCAAATGGTCCACACTGCAGCTCCCCATTACGTAATCTCAATACCAGACGTACTAAATGCATCCTCAAAAGGTACCATCTATTTAAGTAAACAAATCCTTATCCTCCAGCTTCTCCATTCTGGAAGTGTTGGACTTAACCCCAGCCCTACATACTTTATGTAACCCTCGGAGTTTGCAAATACAAATGGTATAAAAATTTATGACCATCAATATCCATGGTATGTTACGTAAATTGGATAACCTAAAGATTTGGGCCATACAAATCCAGATGTGCTTTCCTGACCGAAACATGGCCAATTTCTACTATAGATTCCACTACTTTAAACTCCCTGAATGTGACCTATACAGACAGGATCGTCTTGCTCCCGGAAGAACTATAATCTTGGTTAACATTAAAAAACAAAACACCACTACTCTCATCCTTAATTGACTCCATTTCATCAACCGTGTTCGAATGTATAGCAATTTAGAATTTCAGCCAGCCCAGAGACAGAGAGCTGAGGCATCATGCCTTACCTCCCTGCCACACCAGCAACCTGTGTTCACGGTGCGAGCGGGTAGTCAGGGGTCGGCCAGGGAGGGAGAGGATCGAGCATCCAGGGAACAGCTCTCCTCTCCAGAGAAGGGTGGGGAAGAGACCAGGACCTGCCTGACACCTAGCAGAGGCTGGGTGTTGGCACGCCGTGTCCTGTACTGTAGGGCTAGGAGGCGGAGCAGCTGACTGCCATGCAGAAGCGCATGCAGCACATCCATTGTTGGCACTGCATGCTTCCCTTTGCAGAAAGCTGAAAAAATTGGTCCCGTCTGAGCTGGAGGAAGGCTGCCCTCCGCAGACGCAGTTCCCGACTAGGCACCTCCCCAAACTGAATCCGGTCCTGGTGGGCGCTCCCCGCCAGTCTGCCTTGGAGGGTAAGCAATGGGAGAAGATGGGAGGTAAGCCTGAAGGTCAGGGGATGGGGCTGGGAGGACAGCAGGAACATGGGCTGAATGGGGCAAGGGAGAAAAAATTTATAAGAACATTTGTATATTAGAATTTCGAAAACAAACAAAAAAAAAAAATTACTCAATGTAGATCGGCACTTATATACTGCTGGATCAGAATTTATCCAATTTGGCCACTTATGAGGTCCCCTGATCTAGGGTACCTTAACACAGAATGGCCAACATCTAAAAATCACATGGGCTGAATGGGGGCGGGGGGGAGGCACGCACACACACGAATGCGGTTTCTCACAATTTTTTGTTTTCTGAATCCACTAAACCCAATCCTAAGTAGAGGTGGACAAGCCAGAGCAGGCTCAAGCCTAGTTTGAGCTTAGTGTCTTGCTCGGCCTCTACAAGCAATTGAGAGCCAAAGTCAAGGTGAGCCAGTTAGTTATGATCAACATGAGCATCTTTCCCCCAACCTTAGTAGTCAGTGTAGTGCTTGAAACATTCAACTCCTATGTGGAGAACAGCCTGCAATAGCCAGGGCTTGGCTCTTAAGAGTCAAGCCAGACCCCGGGCTGAGTTCTGGCTTGACTCTAGGTGATAAATTCCTGGCTTGCCCACCTCTAATGCTAAGAATCCCTCCAACTCATTATTACTAGATATTATTCTAAGTAAAGATAATAGCCACTGCAGTTTTTGATAATGTTCTTAGTGACCTTAACTTGGTGGCCTGCGTCAGAGAAAACAAAAATCATATATTAAGTGCATTTACAAATGCTCTCATTTCACTGCAGAAAAATCCCTACCTTTTGGCAACTGTCAACTGGCAAGACTTGCTTATCACCATCAGTGCATGCTGTACATGAAATATTTACCCAACAATTATAAACCAGCTTGCCCCCATCAAACATGGAACGAAAAACAACATTCCCCTTGGTTTACTAACTGCACAGGACTGGGCAACCTTTAGACAAAAGTAAAAATCATTGTACAAAATTAATTCGATCAGCAAAACTAAACTTGATGCCAACAGGACCAATTCTTCTAAATTCTGAAAGCTACTAAATAGAGCTGGAAAAAGGACCGTTCTCGAATCTAATTTAAAAAAAAAAAAAAAAAAAAAGCTACCCCATCCTCACAGCTCCACTTACCCATCTTTCCAATTTAGGAGTTGCAAATAATGAAATTCCATTCACATTATTCCTTTAATCCTGAAGACAAGACCATAGCGACTAATTACAGACCTATCTCCATTCTTCCTCTTATGTCTAACATGCTGGAGCAATAAGGGAAAGCCCAGATAAGAGAATCTCTTGAAAAAAAATGCAATACTCTCTCTCTATGCAATCTGGTTTTTCACACTACGTACAGCACATCTGCCTTAAAGTTACCAATGATTGGTATACCACCCTAGATGAAAAGCTTACTAATACAGCCATTGTCTTGCACATCAGCAACGCATTTGACTGTGGACCACAATATTCTTTTCAGCAAACTCCTGAGCATTGGTTTTGGACCTACAGCAGTAGCTTGGTTCAAAGAACATCTTACAGACAGACAAAAGATAAGATTGGAAGGCTCATCTTCCTGTGCCCGCATTTGCAAAAGAGTACCACAAGGTTCTATACTAGGGCCACTTTTACAATTTACACAAATGATCTTGGCACAAATATTGTAAAGGGAGTTGCATCTTTATGCAGACGATACAGTTTGTACACCTCTAACCCACTATCTTCAGCTATGGAAATACTGCAGGAGGAATGTGGTAAAATTCAAACCAGTCTGTGCGCCTCGGAGCTCCTGTTAAATACCTCAAAAACTGCATGATTTTTTCCACCCAAACCCTTACTCCCCTCTCAGGTGTCAGGCATTGCAACCTCAACAGGAGAATTGCTGGATAGGAAGCTATCCTTTAGTGTACATATTGATAATCACTGCAAACAAAACCTGCGTCAGAGACTTGGTTTCTATTACAAGAACCAGAAGAATAAACAAGGGGAGTGTAAGGGAGTGTTTTACTCCCATTTACTACCACTTTCTGATGTTAAGAATTTCCCACCCTATATATTTAAAGTATATTTGCTACACGTGCACAATATCGTTAGCACCATGCAGTGCTAGCAGCTCCTGCAGTAAGCACTAAAACAAAAACTTTCAATAAAATATTAGAAAAAAAGAAAGGTGGAAACATGGACAGAAAAGGGCATTAGTTGGGACTACAGTACAGAAGACTGTCAGATATTGCTAATTGGCTGCCAGAAGGGTTGTTGTAACCAGACATATTATAAATAAAAATGCCACAACGCTAGCGCTAGCATCAGAAAGGCATCTCAAGCCAGCAATAAGGCACGATGAGGTGTGGGTTGTGGCCTGATAAGAGCATGCCCCAGGCACTTGTGCTGCGTGCCTTTGCACAGGGGAAGTGCTCTTATCAGGCCATAACCTACACTTCTGAGTGTCTTATTGCAAAAAAAAAAAAAAAATTAAATAACTGAGGTTTATTACTGAAACAGTAAAAATAGACCTCCTAATGTATGGTAGTTTGATGGCCGGTACAAGGCCCCCCACCCCACACATGCACACAGATACTGGTCAGCTTGTTATTCCAGCTCCCCTCACACTGTATCCCCGACTGGCAGACACACTAATTAAAATGGTGTGTGCCATCTCTACTACCGAACAGAATGGGCATTTCTTTCAGAGCAAGCGTCACCTTTCATTCAGAGAGAGTGTTCCTTGACAAGCGCCATACTTCCCACTTCTAAATAGCGGTTACCAACATTGGGTGCTCGCTCTGTGCTAGTCATCAAAATCTAAGTTTTAAACAAATGTTTGACTCAAACAAACCGGTATACAAGAGAACAAGTGGAGGAGCGGGTATGGAGTTTTATTAGGAAGACGCTGTAGCAGCACGACTTCAGTTAGTTTTGTTGCGTTGCCTTTTTTTTTTTTTTTTTTTTTTTTTTTTTTTAAATTGAGAACCACAGGTCAGAGTTGTATTTTGGACCATTTATCTTACAATGCATTTTTAATGCCTAATGCGCTGCACTGTGTGTGTGTGTGTGTGTGTGTGTGTGTGTGTGTGTGTGTGTGTGCGCGCGCGAGCGAGAGAGGGGTTGAGGCGAGATGGGATAGTGACTTATGAAGCTTGCCCACAAAGCTTCAGCTGGCAGACAGGTACAGTGATTTATTTTGTAAAGCGTCCTGAATGGCTAGAGGTGCCAGTTGGCACAATATGCCATGATAAGGACACAGCTAGAGGTGCCAGTCAGCCAATCAGAACGTAGAAAAGTCAAGACCCATTTTATAAACTCCATGGCAGCATCAGATAAAGTCAGTGGCTGCAGGCGCCCAGTGGGTTTGAGACTTGGTTTAGAGGCAGGGGTTCGAGACTGGTCAGCCGACAGCATTACTACCATTTAGATTAAAATGGTACCAAGCTGAAGAAGCTAGCAGTAAATACTTACTGTCTGGATCCAGATAAAGATTTAGGACTGGGAACAAAATTTGCTTTAAATGCCAAAACCAGAAAAAGGCTTGTTCAACTGACCTTTATTCCAATACTCAACTATGGTGACATTATATACAAGCAACGATCTAAAATAGATGTACTGCATCACAGAGCACTCGCTAGCATGCATGCCAGAACACATCACTGTGACCTCCACACACAGTAGCAGAATGGAAGTCATTTACCAATCACAAGGTTAAGATGCATGCATGCATGCACACACACACACACACACACACACACACACACACACACACACACACACACACACACAGTTCCTTAAAACGAATAAATTATGAAACCTAAAAACTGTTCCGAGTTTCACCATCCTGATGACGGCTGCCTGAAACACTGTTCAACATTGGGATTTTTGCCCGCAGAGTAACTTTCATGACACCCCTCAATTTATATAATAAAAACTCCGCTGCAGGCAAAATCCCAATGTCTTGCAACCAGCGTCGGGATAGTCAAACTTGGGGAACCAAGTTTCTACATTTCAAAATACTCCCCTTAAAAACCTTATGGAAATCTACTGCCTTCCTACTAATCAAATCTCATTCAGAAATCCATAGGGTCATATAATCCAAGAAAGGGCAACTTTATTCTGCTTGATGTCCCATGGCATTTTGCAAAATGGTCTTCGGTTAGATTGTCCCTACATCCTGGAATTCTTTACAGGAATCTCTCAAAATGAGCCTCCTTATCAGCCCCTCTCATTTCAAAACCCTTCTTGATCAATGCTGCATTTGATATTGTGAATGCAGTTAACAAGTTTATATAATGATGCAATTTGCTGCATTTACCATTGCTACAACAGTTAATGGTACTCCAAGCCGCTCTTTTGTCTCAAGTCCTAATTAACAGTATTGCTATTCCTTATCCTTGCATTAGCTTACACTTGCTAATATGCTGTAATCACCTTTTTTAAGTCTCCGTTTCTGCAAATGTGTACTGACAACTATTATATCTACTGTCCACAATTTACCGGTCCTACCCAGGGCCTCCCTGTAAAGAGGCACTGCTCAATGGAGCCTTACCTGCTAAAATAAAATACAAATCTACACCCCTCCCACTTTACACGTCAGACTATCCTTCCTGCAAATGGTCTAGCCACAGACAGCAAGATCCCAGATATCGGCGGCTCAAGATTCAGTTACACCAAGTCCAGCTGGGCCTGTGCCCATACCTCTCAACCTCCCTCGTCACAAATCAGGGACAAGGCTTAAAATGATCAGGGACAAATGACAAAACTCAGGGACCCATCTGAAAAAAAAACAGTAATATTAGTTCCAGAAGCTGTGTGTAACATGTTTCTTAGTATGAATAGTATTTTCTTAATGAGAACTAGACTAACACCAATGGCTGGCATTATTCTGTGGTTTAAATCCCTACTCTTCAGTGACAGAAATGCCAAAATTTAGGAGGGACAGAAGAAATTTTTGAGGCAAAAATCAGGGACAGTTGAGAGGTATGTCTGTGCCATTAAGGTCTGAAGTATGTAATACCATTTTTATGCTGGTGCAATACCACCACTCCTCCATGCACTATGTAGTTTAATGTAAGTCATTGGTATTATGGCTAGACAGAATACCAAGCCTAGAGTAGGAACACCACATATGCATTCTGGTTTTCTGCCTCACAGATCATTTTCTTGTTTTCTACCCCTGCTTGTATTGTTCCGCATCCCCCTTCTCCCAGGACGTATATAGATAAGACATTGGAGGTGTTGCAGTATGGTGTACCCAAAACAACCTGCATGGTTCTGTAGATTTTAAGGGATTAATATAGTATGGCAAGAGACAGAAAAATGCACAAGGTCTGAAGCTGAAAGATACTGGAAGCAGCCCTGTGTGTACGTATTTAGGAGATGACACAAAATACCACATACACCAACAACTAGCTCAGACCAAGATGGGGTGGGGCACACAAGAAGTAAAGGAACAAAACCAAGAAGGGGTAGAGCTGTGGACTGGAGCTGGAGGTGACAGCACAGATGAGTTAAAAAAAAAAAAAAAAAAAGGGTCACAGGAGCCGTTTGACACTCACACTCTGCCTCGTCCCTCACCCCATCTATCAATGTCATTCAACAAGCCCAGCTGGCAACAGGTATTCAACGTCAAAAGCACATTAGTGCAGTATTACCCCTCATCTAGCCCACATGAGAAGGTCAATGCTGCCCCATGGAAGAACGAGATTTCAAAGCAGAAATTCACATTACAATGAAGACAGTGGTTCATGAGCATAAATGCACTAGTTTTAACGATGCTCTGAGCTTCTAGCTCCATTAGCTAGGATTTTCTCCTCTCTGTGATATACTATGTCACATGTGTACAGTTTGTGTTTCTTTGATAAACATTGTTCTAACTTGGTTGTTTAGTCAAATGTCCAACGCTCTCAATACACATTTTGTACATTTTTTGCCTATTGTTTTAAAAAGAAATATAGTCTCCAACATTCAGAAGACACAGTTGACGAACAGTGCCCAAAGCT
The DNA here is from genome assembly GCA_016271365.2 of Neoceratodus forsteri. NCBI lineage: Eukaryota > Metazoa > Chordata > Ceratodontiformes > Ceratodontidae > Neoceratodus > Neoceratodus forsteri. Next base: position 1,426,639,360 of record CM057449.1, read on the forward strand.
CTTCCTACTCCTGCATCCATGTGGGGGTTAGTGAACCTTATCAAGAGCTGCAAATGTTTCAATGAAAAATTTCAACAGGGGATTAACCAAAACAATTGATTAGCATAACTGCTAATCAGCTGTGAAAATGCAAAGCACTTAGCACGGACAGTTTTTAGCCACGGACTCCTCCACACAAAAAAAAAACAAAAAACACACACACACACACACACACACACACACACACACACACACACAGCGGATAGCAGTCTACTGCTATGCATTTCTGGAAAGGCAGAGCTTTTACCCCCAAAAGTTTGTTTAGTGTTTTCTAAGTTATCAGTCAGGGGTCCAGACAAGTTTTAGGACTGAAAGTATTTACCGCTAGGTGTCTTCAACCTGGTAGTATTTTCATCTGAATGGTAGTAATTCCATCCACACCTCAGTCTCGGATCTGTGCCTCTTAACCAAATCTCAAACCTACTGGTCACCTGCAGCCACTAGCTCGCTCTGGTACTGCTGTGGAGTTGTAAGATGCCTTCCTGATCCTACACAGTGTTATGACTTCAAGCAATTTACCACAGGAAGGGTGTGGGTTACACTAGGATTTACAACGGGTGATGTTTGATCATGAGGCAGATTTGCTCACTCGGCCCATCAGCCTCATGACTAAACACCACCCATTGTAAATCCTAGCGCAACACACACCCTTTCCGTGGTAAGTTACTATTATACTTTTTTTGGGGGACTTGTGCTGCTTAGATAGGATTGTGTGCGTTTTTCGTGGTAGTGTTGGTTTGCAAGAAAAAGTAGTTACCTGATGCTTTTCAGTGTAGTGGGAAGGAATGCAAATGGATATAGTTGAGTGTGTTTTGTTTTTTTGAATTGGTGCAATGCCCCAGAGTTGGGGCATCCCAGAAAATAAATCAATATGGGGTTTACAGGGTGCCTGCAGAGGTGTGGGCAGCAGGGTACAATGATGAAGGGGCCCTTCTTAAGTGAATTTCCCCTCCCTATAGTGGGGAAACTGTAAAATAAGGAAAAGTGCGCTATGCACGTTACAGCATTGTCAAAAAGCAGAATTGCAGCAAATAGTTACCAGCAGAAGGGGACAGTCTCAATCTTCTACCACACTGCAGTCATAGTGTGGTTTGTAATACTACGTACTCAGAATCAGTCTCTACCCAGAAGGGGACGTCTGTTCATCATTCTTCATCACCCAATGGGATCGACCAGATAGCCTCCACCGCCTGTGTCGCCCGAAGTAGGTCGGTCAAGTCTGACCTGCCGTTTTGTTTTTGTTTTTTTTTCCACAGCTCAAGTTACATCCGCCAAGCACACTCATGACAGCCGTGACAGTGTCGTTTCGTATGGTTCCTGATCTGGATGTCCCGAAGTTGGTCACCCTCCTCAGAAGAGTGTGCATATCCTGGAGAACCTGATCTGCGCCCCTGGTCGTTCGCCGAAAGTAGAGTCCATCGAAGCGTCCACCATTTATTTTGTTCTAGGTCCTGCTGACAAGACTGCAGAATCAACCATCCTCTACAGATTCTTCTGGTTCCTGGTCCTATCTGAGATTCTTCAGAGTTTAGCTGGCCCTTGGAGTGTTGCAGCATTATTCAGGTCGTGGTAGTCCTCGAGTGGATTCGTCTCCATGCAGATCCTGTTTTCTCCTCATCCATGGCGGCCCTGAAAGTGGGTTTTTGCCAAGGAATCCTTTGTCTTCAGTTTGGAATCAGAGAGCCTGTAAGTGGGTTATTCCAGGGACCAGTTTCTCTGGTTCTTTCTGGCAGCTTTGGAGAGAGAGTGGGCTTTTGCCGAAGAATCATATGGTCTGTTTACCAAACCTCTCACCACCCAGTGGCCTTTACAAAGTCCCTGCTGGGAACTGTGTTTAGTATCAACCATTCAGTTTGCTCCCCTTTGTAACTACCATCGTAGACCAGTGTACACAAAGATGTCAGACATTTGGACTTGACATTTGGACTTTGGTAGAACTCAGTGGTCATAGCTAAACCAAATATTGTTGTGGGCAGTACGTATCATCCAATTCTCGCCTAAGTTTAGTAATAAGTACAGGAACTATTGAATAAATTATAGAACTATAGTGGCAACAGGCCGTGTTGAACCCATAGAGAATAAAAGTTTAGACATTTTAGACTTTAGTCATTACTGTTTAAATATCCATAATGCTGTCCTTACTCTGTTTTTTTGTGGTCGATAGGTTTCTGTACGACCATGTCCTCCGTCCCCTCCTGCCTAATAAACGTCTTTGCTTCATCCAATCTCTGTGCACAACTCCCGCCTCTCCTTCAAGTGATTCCACCAGCCCAACCCCATTCGGACCTCAAGCGGCCCCTCGCCATCCCACCTGCCAAGGGTGTCGCTGGCACTGCTGGTAGTGAGACCGTTCCCTTCACCACTCCGAGTGAAGAACCCTGAGGTCTACCAGTGCAGCGACCATCGCATTAGTAACAGGTATTTAGTATTTTAAAACGAATGTCATATCATTCATTTCTGTATTGGAGCAGTCAGCTGGCACAGCAAATACTTGCTTGAGTTAGTGTAAGTCAATTAGAACAAGGATTTTTTTTTTTTTGTATTTGCCAACAGTTTTGTGCATCTCTGGTCGGCAACTTGAAAGTAGGTATAGCGTTCATTGTACGAGTGTGGCTGCACTGCATTGATACGTGCCAGGTGGCTAGGTGGTGCAGTTGGTTGGCATTTCGAACCAGTTGTAAATCCTGACTAGCAGCAACGGGAAGAAATGCCAATCACAGAACAGTGTTTTTGGGACCCATTGTATAAATAAATATTTTGCTAGGTTATACCAACCCTTCTAGCCTGCCAGACAAACTTCTGACAAGGTTTCCTGTGCTGTACTACAAAGTCACAATTGCTACAGATGCTGTTTTCTGTCTCCACCTCAACTGCTTCCACTTGTTACAGCATAATGCAGAGGCTGAGCACACGTGCCATTTTTTAGCATGTGTAACAAATATTTTTAATTTACAAGGTACGAAATAAAGTCTCACGAGCAGAAAGTGGCAGTAAATCATGCAAAAACGGGGGTTAATACCTTTACTCCCCATATCTGGGGACACATACCAGCTATTTAATACTCTGATCAGTCACTACTGCTTTAAGTGTCTATGAAAAAGGTGACCGGGAAGGGACTACAAGTAGGTTTGTATTACAGGCCAAGACATTTCGATGGAGACTTATTGGAGATTGGTTTTTCGTGTCATTTAGCGAGAACAGTAGCGATGCTGGGGTTGCTACTAAAAAAAAAAAAAATACATACATACATAAATAAATCCAAGGAGGTCCGTAAATCAGTAGCTGGATTTCCACGCTCAAGTGAGAAATACACAGTATTTTACACTTGGCAAACCTGTTTCAAGTCTCTCCTACCCCCTTTAAAAAACAGGTTAACAGTTTGAAAGACAGCCCCTGCACGCCGCACACACACACACACACACACACACACACACCCACCCCCAACACGTGGATGGATATACAGGATTCAGGTAAACTAAGCAGCAGCCAGATGATATTACTCAATGGGAGAAAAGTGTACCCTAGTGGTCAGATCACAAAGCTGTGAACCTGTGCACGTGTATTTTAAAGGAGCAGTACTACCCAACCAGGAAGTGATCTGTTATGACTGCTGCAGCGCCACAGAAAACCTGGCGGCTGCCATCTAGTTGACAGCAGTGGGCAGCAGAAATGTAAACAAACATAGAATAACTGAGCAAAATATGAGGTGACAGTACAGTGCCAGCAGGAAACAGTACCAGGTATATGCTCAGCAGAGCACCGAGAAAAAACCATTGGAAAAGCACACATTCGTTTTGCATAGTACTGCTGCTTTAAGTTCCACTACACTGAGACTGAGGGCATACACAACAACCTCCCAGTGCTCCGTTCCCACCCTCTTCTGTTCACCTTAACCTCGCTGAACTTTTCCTTAACCTCCCACAAATGCTGTGCACATCCCACTGCAGCAGCTACCAGTCATGGTTTGCGAAGCGAGTTGGTTGGAATATAGAGAATAACACACGGGCAACCAACAAGATAACCACACACAGAACTTTTTGTGACCTTTGAACTGTATACAACCTTTGCCTATGCACAAGGCTTCTTGGTGTATGGAAATCCATGCATATCACTTGCCCAGAGACTATAAGGGATTATGAAAGACACCAAGTAAATCCAAATAACTGCCTGCAGGTTCGCTGGACCTGCTAGTGTGATCCTCAGATTCCGTTCTTCACTCACCAGCAGGTCGCAGAGGGTAGTTTTGGGGGCTTTCTCCTCCCAACCACTGCCCAGTCATGTGGAGTCCTGCAGGGTTCCATTTTGTCCCGCATGTTGTTTATGGTGTATGTTACTGCTAGGGGACATTACAACATGGTATAGACTGGGTTTTCATTGCTATGCTGAGGATACCCAGCTGTACCAGTCTTTTTACACCTGAACAGGATGTGGTCTCAGTTTTCAATCAGTGCCTTGCTGAGGTCCAAGACTAGATGAGTGCCAACTGGTTGAGGGTAAAGCCAGAAAAGACGGAAGATCTGGTGATCCAGCCTGGTCACCAGAGAGTTAGTGTGCAGGTTGGTCGAGTCTCTGGGCTTAGGCTTGGAGACTCACAGCTTCTCACCTCATGTAGGGTTACAAAATAAAATAAATAAAATAATTTAAAGTTTGGAGTTCTGGACAGAGGCCCGACACTTGAATCTCAGGTGTCGGCTGTGGTCCAGAGTGTTTTACCACCCAAGAAAAAAAAAAAAAAAAAAAAAAATTCGCCAGGATTAAACCCTCAATTCCCCTTGGGTGACCTGCCATCACTAGTTCGTGTTTGTGACATAATAGCTTGATTACTGCAATGCTCTTTACCTAGGGGTTGATCTTTGCCACCTGCAGCTAGTGCAGAATGCAGTGGCCAGGCGGCTGACTGACCTTCCCAAATCCTGACACATTACACCTGTGCTGTGCTCTCAGCGCTGGCTTCCTATTAGGTGGCAGATCTTCAAAGTCGATTTGCTGACCTACATGGTCTGCGGCCCAGTTACCTGCAAGACCTCCTCCTACAGCCCTATCATCACTCTTGCCCTCTCCAGTCATCCAAGGAGGGCTTCCTTGCGATTCCCAAGGTTTGTCTGCAATCATCCAGTGCTCAGGCTTTTTCAGACGCAGCGCCTACCTTGTGGAATACATTGCCTTGGTCAGTTAGAGAGGCCACCTTCGGTGGATGCTTCAAGAGGGATCAGATGCTCTTTATTTTGTAAAGCTTTTCCTTTCCAACTTCTATTTAACTATATACATCTATATTCTCTCATTCATTCTCTCTGTCTCTCTCTCTCTCTCTCTCTCTGTCTCTCTCTCTCTCTCTGTCTCTCTCTCTCTGTCTCTCTCTCTCTCTCTCTGTCTCTCTCTGTCTCTCTCTGTTCTCTCTCTCTCTCTCTCTCTCTCTCTCTCCATCTCTCTCTCTCCCTCTCTCTCTCCCTCTCTCTCCCCCTTCTCTCTCTCTCCCCATCTCTCTCTCCCCCTCTCTCTCTCTCTCTCCCTCTCTCTCCCTCTCTCTCCCATCCTCTCTCTCTCTCCCCCATCTCTCTCTCTCTCCCCATCTCTCTCCCCATCTCTCTCTCCCCATCTCTCTCTCCCCTCTCCTCTCCCCCTCTCCCTCCCCTCTCTCCTCTCCCCCCATCTCTCTCTCCCCCATCTCTCTCTCTCTCTCTCCCATCTCTCTCTCTCTCCCTCTCTCTCTCTCCCCCCTCTCTCTCTCCACCCCATCTCTCTCTCTCCCATCTCTCTCTCTCTCTCTCCCCTCTCTCTCTCCCCATCTCTCTCTCCCCATCTCCTCTCCCCCATCTCTCTCCCTCATCTCTCTCTCTCCCCCATCTCTCCCCCATCTCTCTCTCTCTCCCCATCTCTCTCTCTCTCTCCCCATCTCCTCTCTCCCCATCTCTCTCTCCTCTCCCCATCTCTCTCTCTCCCCATCTCCTCTCTCCCCATCTCTCTCTCCCCATCTCTCTCCCCCATCTCTCTCCCCCATCTCTCTCTCCCCTCTCTCCCCATCTCTCTCTCTCTCTCCTTCTCTCTCCCCATCTCTCTCCTCTCTCTCCCCATCTCTCTCTCCCCATCTCTCTCTCTCCCCCCATCTCTCTCTCTCTCTCCTCTCCCCCCCTATCTCTCTCATATAGATATAGCAAGCAAAACTCCATTTTAATGCATCAGTTAGGGTTGTTCCACAGCGACAAAAGCAAAGGAAATTAGTGTTAAGGTTGAAACCCCCTTGGACCCCTCCAGTTCACCCCATTACAACACGGGCATCAGGGTAGAAAGTGTTGGGGAGCAACCTTAACTGATGCATTATTAGATGGAGTTTTTGCTTCCAATTTCCCTTCTTTGACAATGACAAGAAATAGTGAATGTAATGCAGCGGCAGAAGCGTTGGGTCCTTTGGGCCCCGCACTCCCACCACGTGATGTCTTGTGACATAGTAACAGGAACAGCAACGCAAACACAAGGTGGAAACGCAAATGGTAACAGTAACAAAAACGCAAGAGCAAATGACAACGCAAAGGGTAACGCACACAGTGGCGTACACAGGAATGGTAACGCAAACGGGGACACAAACGCAAGTGGAAACAATAAGTGCAACAGTAACAGAAGCCCATACCATGTTTTTTGGCGAACAGCTGCATAGAGAAAAACAAAGAATGTATGCATTGTTATGGGCATCGAGCTTCAACGAGCACTGAAGTACTTAATTGTAAATATCTCAAGAACTGCACGACGTTTTTTTTTGGGGATGAATTCTACAAAAATCAGTGATTTTCCTGGCTAGGTTTTTTGCTATTACATAGCCCATAGGCTATGCTACTCGCAACAAAAATCTGTATCTCGCATCATTTGAGGGCTGAGCTCAGAGGCGTGACGTACGCCACTATGTCTATGGGAAAAAATGCCAATTTTGGAGTTCCGTAACTTTGCAGCCATGCAATTTTTTACCAAACCACCAAAAGGCACATCTGTAAGATGTTGACTGCGTTCCCTCAAAATTTCAGCTCAAAAGACCAAACCATTCTTTTGCAACAAGGTGGCACAGAACTGCTGTAATTTTGGCCATAGTCTGAAAAAGTAGTGTGGTGATTTGCGAAGGTTTTCGCAAAAATTTGCGACACTTTCGTGAGTGAATTTGAAAAACATATTTCTAGGGTGTTTAACCTCAAAATAAAGACACGCCTAGCATCCTCAGGGTCCGACTAGGTAAACAGAAAAAGAATTGTGTTACTAGAGGGTCCCAAATTTAAATGCCAAGCATTTTTCTGATCACCAACTGAAAACAAAAAAAAAATTACTCACCTTAGTAACTGTTTCTTCTAGTGGAGTCTTGCTATATTCTGACAAGTGCAGTTAGCCCCAGCCTTTAAACTGCCCCAGAGAACAATGGGTAAACTTTTCTATCCATGGCATAGAATGTTCATCTCGAGCTCTGTTGATGTCTCTGTCTGTTGTAATTCAAACTGCAACCATTAGATCTTTACAAGAAAAAAAACTCACTAGGTGTTCTGTGTGGAAACACAAATTTTTTACTAGCCAACTGGCAGAAAAATAATGTTTTGGGTTCTCAAAGGAAGACTCAAGTCAGGAAATCCAAACACAAAAACCAATCAAATGAAACATCTCACCCCATGAGAGGCAAATGGTGTAAAAAGGCACCCTTAGGGTGCTGACATTCTTTTGCCTGCCCATCCACATCCCAAAAATCTAGGCTCCGGATGGGAGGCGGTTTGGGGGTCAGAATAAACGAGACTCACTAGAGGAAAAAAAAAAAAAAAAAAAGACAATTACTAAGGTGAGTAATTTTTTAGTTAAACATGAAGTCTTGCTGTATTCTGACAAGTGCAGACTACCAAGCAGTACCTCCATGGAGGAGGACAGAACCTACTTTGGGAATAGGCTCTGAAGTACTGCTGTGCCAAACCGAGCATCCCTCCTAGCCTGGATATCCAGAGAGTAATGCTTGGTAAAAGTATGGACTCTTTTCCAGGTGGCTGCTTGACAAATTTCTAAAAAAGAGGGATATCCCTGGCAGCAGCCAGGCAAGCAGCTGTACCTCTTGTGGAATGAGCCCTTAGGCCTGAGGGTGGAGTTTTACCCAGTTTTTCATAGCAGAATTGTATACAAGACACAATCCACCTGGCAACAGATCTCTGGTGGCAAGTTTGCCCTTCCCAACTTCTCTATAAGTGAGGAACAACTGGGAGTCAAACCTGTGACCCTCGGGACGCACTATGTAGTAGCCAAGGGCTCTTTTAGCATCCAAACTGTGTAGCCTCCTCTCTCCCCCCCCCCCCCCGAGGAAGAATGATCAGTGAAGAAAACAGGGAGAGATATAGACCTATTCAGGTGGAAATCTGAAACCACTTTAGTCAAGAACTTTGTTAGTTCTAAGGACCACTTTATCTCTGTGAAAAGAGATGAAATCAGGTTCCACTAACAGGGCTTGCAATTCACTGATACGTCTAGCAGAAGTAATGGCTAGCAAAAATAGTGTTTTCCAAGTCAAGTACTTAAGCTCTGCTGAGGACAAAGGTTCAAAAGGGGGCTGCATAAGCTGAGCAATGCAAACATTAAGGTCCCAAGCAGGAGCAGGATCCCTAAAGGGGAGATTGGTGTGAATCAATCCCTTGAAAAACTTACAGAATACAGGGTGGGATGACAGTGAGGAAGACTTGCCTACTGACAGGAAAGCAGAAACAGCGGACAAGTGTACCTTGAGAGTTGCTGGTCTGAGGCCTAGGCCATTGAGATGGACCATATAATCCAGAACCGTAGGCAATTCAGCAGTGTCTGGAGAAATATTCTTCTTAGAACACCAAATGCTGAAGCTTTTCCATTTGGAGTTGCAAGTCTTTCTGGTGGAGGACTTTCGAGAAGCCTTGAGGATATCCAGAACCCCTTGGGAAAGATGCAGATCTGCAAACTAACTCTTCAAGAGCCAAGCCTTGAGATTGAGAGACTGAAGATTGGGGTACCAAATCCTCCCCTGAGAGGATGTTAACAAGTTGTAGGTACCTTTCCGCCTCCTGGGTCTGTGTGGTGGCTGCTTGTCCATGTCTGTAGCTTAGTTTTTGTGGATTTACATGGTTTTCTGCTTGGAGTAACTACACCATTTCTTGCTCACTACATCCGTGAAAGTCTCCTGAACTGGATTTCTGCAAATCACCACCACCAGGTATCTGCATTTTTCATTAGATATATAGATATATAGATATATAGATATATAGATATATAGATATATAGATATATAGATATATAGATATATAGATATATAGATATATAGATATATATAGATCTCTCTGTCTCTCTCCTTTTTGGAAGCTATCCCAAGCAAAACATAACTCAAGCAACTAAGTCTGACAAACTCAGTGACTCTAGGTCCTGCTTGAATCCACATTTTCGTCTGCCCTGCTCCATGATCTGTATGTGGGCTTTTCAACAACTTCTTTGAATGACAAAGAAGCATGCAGACAAAAGGATTTCACATCCTGCATATGCGCAAGCACAGTTCACCACCTTCAGGAATTCTAACACATTCTGTGACTCTGGACCTCAGCTGTTGATAATTTCTTTTGGCTTATGACTTAACCACCAGGTATCTACAAGATGCTGAAATCCTCTCCTTATGCTGCTCTTGCTCTCAGGAAATGTTCACCTCAACCCAGGACCAACTGGGTAGCCAGCAGTGGCATCAAGCAGAAGGACAGGGACACTCACCATGGCATCCATCAACGCCTGTAGCATCCTCAACAAGCTGGATTCCCTCCAAACATGGATCCTACAGCACAACCCTGATGTCCTCTCAGTTGTGGAAACATGGCTAAACCCTAAAATCCCTGATACCTCATCTCCATCCCTGGCTACTGCATTTTCAGGCAAGACAGGACTGCTAAACCGGGCGGAGGCTGCACCATCTATCTTAAGGATACTCTTATGGGTCACATCATCCCATCCCCTAGCCTGAGCAACTCCTCTCAGGTCCTCAAAATCCTCCTTGGTGCACATAACAAGGAACTCACTGTCATCTCAGTTTACCTACCCCCAAGAGACCAGGCTGCTGGATTCCACAGCATCATGGAATATCTAAGGGTCCAGCAACATAATTGTGAAACCATATTCATGGGTGATTTTACCATTAACTGGCTCTCTGCTGAGGCCGCTACCTATAAGGATGCAGCCGTGGCACATCACCTCACTCAACTGGTCAATACCCCCAATAGGTGTAACTATAGGACAGGCTCCCTTACGCTTCTAGACTGGATTCTATCTAACCGCCCTGAACGCATCTCCAATGTTTCTGTACTCCCAGATACAATAAGTGACCACTCGCCTGTCATCTGCTCCTGGTCAAACAAATACCACACGCCCCCTCCCCAGCTTATCTATGCCAGGGTTATCAAACAAGGGCACCTCCAGCTGTTAAAATCCCATCTAACCAGGCTGAACTGGGCAGTGCTCGACTCCCTCAGTGACACCAACAAAGCTCTGGACCTATTTATCAAACGTTTCAACGAAGCCTGTGACATCAATGCACCACTGAAAAAGATGAAGGTCAAAGGACAGACCAACCCCTGGGTTAGTAGTGACCTTTTAACTCTGCTCAAGCACAGAGACCACCTCTGGCATTGTGCTCGTGCAACTCCGACGCAAGTAAACACAATTATACAAAGCAACCAGAAATGATTGCACTCGAAAAATACGGAATGCTAAATGCAGCTATTACAAAGAGGCTCTGACCAACTCTTGGGGCCAGGGAAACAAATTCTGGAACAACATGAAACAACTCACAGGCAAGGATCCTAAAGCACCACGCACTATGCTCAACTTTCATGGCACTCCTACACTCAAACTAGGTACCATCACCAGCACTTTTAATAATGCATTTACAAACCTGGACAGTGTCCTTCCACCAAAGTTTTTCGACCACCTCCCTCCAGCTCCTCCCAAGTTACCCCCAACTAGAACATACAACCCAAAGTTTATTTTAAAAAAAAAAAAAAAGAGGAGGTCCCACCACAAGTAGCTAGAAAACACATTCAAAGGCCATCGGCAAACAAGGGTACAGTGGTGACTCCCTTGACCTGAAACTGCTGGCACAAGTCCTCGATGAAATCTTAGAACCACTTACAAAGATCTTCAATCTCTCGCTTAGACTGGGCCATTTCCCCTCTCTCTGGAAGAAAGCCACTGTCACACCGGTTCACAAAAGCGGAGATAGGACGCTGCACACCAATTACAGACCTATCTCACTCCTCCCCCCACTATCTAAAGTGCTGGAGCGAATAGTGTCGGACCAACTAGTTGAATTCCTGGATAAGTACAATGTACAGTGCCCAGAGCAGCATGGCTTCAGAAAAGGGCACAGCACCACCACTGCACTACTGGAATTTACAACCTTCATCCATGCCACGCTTGACAAAGGGAATTGTGGAGGGGCAGTATTTATAGACCTTACCAAGGCATTCGACACAGTTAACCACCCCCTACTGCTCAAGCAACTGTCCTCCATTGGGATCTCCAGTGATGCCCTTCCATGGTTCACCAGCTACCTTGATAAATCAGATCCAACGTGTAAGGATTGCAGGGATCTCTTCAGATGAGAAACCAGTCCGCTCGAGTCCCCCAGGGGTCTATTCTGGGCCAGTCCTGTTTTCCAGCCACCATGACATTACAGTCCTTGAATCCCAGCTGCAGCTAGACTTCAAGCGCCATCGAAGACTGGTTCAATTCTCATAAACTTGTCCTGAACCACAGCAAGACTGAAGCCATGTCCTTCTGTAACAGACGGAGCAGGCACAACTCTGTCCCTCACCATCAAGAACCACGCTGGGAACCCACTCGAACATGTCAAGGAGTTCAAGTACCTTGGTATTACCCTGATAGTACCCTCTCTACACTCGCATATTGACACTGTTGCCAAGACCGCCAATATAAGGATTGGACTACTACACAAACACAAGCACTGTATGCTCATGGATGCCCTTAAACTAGCCATCTACAGCTCTGTCATCTCTATCATTGACTACGTCCTTGCCATCTATGGCTCTGCCTCAACAAGTGCTCTCCGCAGGATCTCAGTTTCTCTCAACAAAGCCTGTAGACTACTAACGGATGCGGCCCGACAAACACACCTGTGACCTCTATGCACAGGCCAGCTGGCTACCCCTACTCAGCAGAATACAATACCAGACCTGCTTACTTACCAAAAAGATTCTCCTCGGTCTCATGCCACCTAATGTTAGCTCACTCCTTACTACCTACAGTGGCACTCAAACACGTGGTGCCCAATTTCTAACCTTTCAGGTTCCCAGATGTCATACCTCCATGGGTCAGCGGTCCTTTATCTACAGAACCACTCAATGGTTCAGTTCCCTCAATAAAGAAGCACTTTCCTCTACTACACTTGGACCCTTCAAAAAGGAATTTCAAACTTTACCTCACCTCTACTACTCAATGTGACTGCTTCTCTGAACAGAGATCTCTCTAAACACCTCCCAGCTCACTCATGTCTCACAGCCCGCCCTTTCCCAATCTCATTCCCTCTGGCACTGGGCCTTCCTTGTGACTCCTTTCCTGCTTCACATCTCCACTGGTACAAGACATTTTCCACCACCATCGGACAGTGGCCCATTAGCCTGCCAACTTCCTCTCCCGGTCGCATGCCTGCAATACTAACTGCCTATGGTGCCCTCTATCTCTTATTGTTACTGCAGCCAGCTGCCTACTCAAGCTGCTCGTTATATGAATATTATCTCAAAGTATGTTATAGCTGAGTATCTTTATTTTTTCTTTTAGTTGTTTTGGTTGTTTATTGTGCATTCTTTTACTACCTCTAAGTATGTTGACCCTCATCCTTTGACGTGGAACCTTTGTAAACGAGCAGTTTTTGCTCAAAGGTATTTGTAATCCAAGAATTTAATAAATAAAAAATAATTCATGGGAAGAGACAGGGGAAGATGGACTGCTAGGGACAGCAACAAGTGATACCATGGCTGCCTGGCCCAGTCTGGAGGAATCAGAATCACTTTGCAAGGTTGTGACCTTATCTTGACTAACACTCTGAACAGGAGAGAGAAGGGGGGAAAAGCATACAGAAATTTCCCTTCCCAGTTCAGAATCACAGCATCCAGGGGGACTGAGCCCAAGACTGGGGGGTCTGTAACAGAAGAGAGGAAGTTGGGGATTGTCTGGGGCTGCAAAAAGATCCATCTCTGGAGTGCCCCATCTTGAGAAAATCACCTTCAAACACCAGAGGATCCAGGGCCCATTCGTGATGGCCCCGAGATATTCTGTTCAGTGCATCTGCTAGGACATTGTCCTTCTCTGGAAGATGAACCGCTATCAGAGAGGTTTGCAGGGAATAAGCCAGGGACCACAACTTCATTGCTTCTGTGCACAAGGCCATAGACAGAGTGCCTCCTTGCTTGTTGATGTACCACATGGTGGTGGTGTTGTCTGTTCTGACCTGAACCACTTTGTTCTGTACAGATTTGGAAAAAGCTTGCAGTGCCAGAAACACTGCCCCGAGTTCCAAGAAACTGATGTATAGAAGAGATTCCTGAGGCTACCACAGTCCCTGGGTGGTGAGGTCCCCCAAATGGGCTCCCCAGACAGCAGGGAAGCATCTATGGAAAGGACCATTGAATGAGACAGAGTGGCAAATAGAACCCCTTGCCTCAAATTGTCCTGATCCTACCACCATTGCAGGGCTTGGATCAGAGTTAGAGTCACTGGGATTAGTTTGATAAGGGAATCCTTTCTTTGGGACCAAAAAGCTCTTAAGTAGAACCGAATGTCCCTCATCAGGAATCTTGCACCTTGGACCACTGCTGTAGAAGCTGCCATGTGGCCCAAGAGCTGAAGGAAATGCCTTGCTGGTCGAGACACCTGAAGGCTGAATGAAGAGGCCAGCTTCATGACAGCTCTTGCCCTTTCCAGGGGAAGGAAGGCTCTTGCTTTTAGCGTATCCAGCTCTGCCCCTATGAAGGTGAGGAGCTGCACTGGTTCGAGAACTGACTTTGGTAGGTTGAGAAAAAATCCTAAAGAAGTGAGCACTTGCTGGGTCACTTGCAGGTGTGACTTGACTTTGTCTGGGGATTGGCCCACTATGAGCCAGTCGTCCAAATATGTAAAAATGGAAATCTTTTGTCTTCTTAAGAAGACAACAACTACTGCCAGGCACTTTGTGAAGACCCTTGGGGCGGAGGTTAGGCCAAAGGGCAATGCTCTGAACTGATAGTGGCCTGAGGGCAATTCAAACCCGAGGTACTTTGTGGGACACCTGATGGGAATGTGAAAGTAGGCATCTTTGAGGTCTAGGGAGGCTAGCCAGTCCCCTGGCCTTAGAGAGGGAATAATAATTCCCAGAGTTATCATCTTGAACTTTGGCTTTAAAAGATGTGTGTTCAGTTATCTTAGGTCCAGGATGGGTCGCCACTCTCCTGTCTTTTTGGGGGTTAAGAAGTATATGGAGTACAGTCCTTTGCCCCAGTGTAGGGTAGGTACTCTCTATAGCCCTTAGAGCTAGGAGGGAAGAAACCTCTACCTCTAGGGCAAGGGTCTCAGAGATTTGCAGGTGGAAAAGATCTGGCTCTCATCTTGGGAAATTTTTGAAGCCGAGAACCAGACCCTGACTTACTACTTCCAGGACCCACTTGTCCGATGTGAGAGACATCCAGTCCTGGACAAAGTAAGCCAGTCTGCCCCCTACTGGGATAAGAGAATAGAACTGGGCAGATCCATCAGGGTGTCTGCTTGACAGGGGCTTTAGGCTGAGGGGTGGATGCAGGCCTGCTCATCCACCTTCTGCCTCTCCCTCTGAAGAACCCCCTCTGTGAAAAAGAAGAGGAGGCCTGTGCTTGGTAAATAGGCCTTTGAAAAGGCCTGCCCCTGGACTGCTGCCTTTGAGGAGTTGCTTGTCTTTTCTTGGCCTGAGCACTCTTGTAAGTGGTCCTGTATTCGTCCATTTTCTTCATGTAATTCTCTGTCTGCTCCCCATCAGAGAATTACCCAGTACAGGAAAATCCATGGCCTTACCCTGGGTATCCTGTGACAGGCTAGTACATCTGAGCCAAGCCATTCTCCGAAGAGCCACAGATGTAGCCATGACTCCTGATGATACATCACTGGAGTCCACAGCAGTATGAAACTGAACTTTTGATGCCTCAGTCCCATCTGCAGCCACCTCCTCCAGCTCCTTGGCAAGCTGGGGGGGGAGAGCCTGTTTAGCCAGTGCCAGTAGAGTGTCCCACCTGGACTTCTGGTACCTGGCTGCACAGGCCAGATAATTCGCCTGAGTCTCAAGGAAGATGCCATGTACTGCTTTTTTGCCATGGCATCAATCTTCCTGGAATCGTTGTCGGGGGTGATGCCATGGGAATGCTTGCCTTATCACAGGCAGTAGCCTGTACAACCCCAACATGGCTGCACTGCTGATACAGGAACTCCATATCTGAGCCTGAAAGGGTATACCTCTTGTCCATTCTTCTATCCACAGGAGGTATGGAATTGGGAGACTTAATTTGTGTCAGTTTCCCAAAAGATTTGTGGAGGGGAACAGTCTCCTGGACTCTGGGATGTCCATCATCTCTACATAGTCAGGCTCCTCCTGATCCTCCACAGGAAGCTGGAGGGTATCTGTCACCTTTCTGTAAATCATGAAGTGCAAAAGGGGACTCAGAAAGCCTAGGAAGAGAAACACCTGAAGGTCTGACTGGGGAGATGTCCTGGTTAATAGGCACATCCAGACTTTCACCATCACCATAATAATCTTCAAACTTTCCTTCCTCCTCAAACTCCTGTTTATAAAATTCTTCCAGGGTATAATCTTGAACCGGGGGAACCGACCGAACCGAGCCCCTGCCAAAGGAGCCGGATCAGTGGGATCGAGTGCGATTCCACTATCGAATCGCTGGCCATTTCTTCAGGCGGTCGGAGTGAGAGATTCTGGATCCGAAACGGTCGATTTGTCTTTGCGTTTTCTTTTTGTCTGAACTGATTCCTTGGAATCGGCTCTCCTTTTGCCCGAAGTAGGATCGCCCTGGTCAGAGGGTACTCCTTTCTGGTTCGGTCGGAACTGAACCGGGCTGGCCATCCGGGTCAGTGGACTTCTCGGCCTCCCTTTCCCGCAGTCTACCCAATCTCTTTTCAAGGGTAGATTTGGGAAAATGTTTACAAATTTGGCAGTCTGAATCAAGGTGGCCAAACCCCAGACAAACAGGTGGTATGGGGATTGGCCTTAGCACAGACACACACACACACACAGACAGACACACAGACAGACACAGCAGTGTTGAAACCCAGTGGGCCAGTTTTTGGTTTTTTTTCTCCTCCCTTGGGTTTCTCAGACATAGCCAACCTAACCAAACTTATCCTTTTTTCGTCAACCGCCATGCAAGACTCTCCCATCAGTTCCTAACCATGTCACAGGTCTTTGGGAGAAAGAGTACTAAAACACACACACACACACACACACACACACACACACACACACACACACACACACACATATATATATATATATATATATACATATACATATACACACACACACACACACACACACACACATATACACACACACACACACACACACACACACACACACACATACACACACACACACACACACACACACATATACATACACACACACACACACACACACACATATATACACACACACACACACACACACATATACACACACACACACACACATAACACACACACACACACACACACACACACACACACACACACACACACACATATATTTTTATATATATGAATGAACTGATACGGACTGTAACCACACACTAAAGTAGTACAACATTTACCTGAATGATCGGTTCAGCCGAGCCGATACACACTTTTTACAAGTTCCACACAGAAAACAGAACAAAACCTATCTAGTACTCTCGGTACCACAGACAGACTTGAACAGACTATGCGGAACAAAACTGCGGTAGAAAAAACTACCAAAAACAGACAGTTCAACTGACTTTGAACCGAACAGCAGGAGCACTCTCCGGAGCGACTGTTCAGTGAGGCAGAGTAAAGAATCTGACAGTTGCAGTTCAAATTACAACAGGCGGAGACATCAACCGAGCTTGATATGAGCATTCTATGTCATGCATAGAAAAGTTAACCCATTGTTTTCTGAGGCAGTTTAAAGGCTGGGGCTAACTGCACTTGTCAGAATACAGCAAGACTTCATGTTTGAATGGTGGATTTGAGAAAGTAAAAAGGGCCATTTGCGAAAGTAAGAACTGCATTTGCGACACTGTCGAACTTTGTTAACTTTTCCCCTTTTACATATAATGGGAACTTGTTTTTTGAATAACTTTTGAACCTTTTAACATTTTTTCATGAAATCTTCGAAAGGCACATCGGGGACCCCGGCCACACGTTCCCTGAAGTTTTCGGACCGGTCGCACAAACCGTGCGACCTGTTCTTGATCGTGCATTCCAAAATTTCAGGCAAATCCATTGAACGGTGGCAAAGCTAAGGTGCAAAGTTTGACCCTTTAACCGTAAAAGGGCGCCTCAACCCTAACTATGGTAGCACTACCGTGCTACCTCTGTCTCTCTTAAAGGGATGGGCAGATAGACAATCCGATAAATCTGGTCAGATTTTGCACTTTGACCCGATCCAAACGGATACTGCACTGTATTTCGGGTCAGATACTCAATTTGTACATCTACATTTTCTCTTAGAAATTATGCCACTAAAGTGTGATTTCAGAAAAACGTAAGGAAAATCTGTTGAGCCACTACTAAAACATCTGCTTACTACAGCTCTGTCTCCGTCCGTCATACCAGGCTCCTTTTATTTCATTGAAGAAAAAAAAATAAATAAATAAATAAAAAAAATTCCACAAGAAGTTATCATCCCTGCAAAATGCCGGCTAGGGCACTCGCATGCATGAGGTAACTTCATCAGCTTTGTCTGCCATTTTTAGCATTCTATGACACAGCTGGGCATTTCTACAGCTGAAGCGTCTTCTGGCAAAAAATGACATAAATGAAGCCTCTCCCTATCTGTGTCAGAAGTTTAAACAATATTTCCAACAACCACTGCATAAAATTTAAGGACAGAAAATCTTGATCCTGATATATAGCTTCCGACACTTTTTACCAAAGAGGCAACCAGAGAACATTTTCCCTCATGGAGCGGCTTTTTCACTGAAAGTAAAAGGACAAAGAAAGCCACTCCCTTACATAGCGCCTCTGAACCAAGAACACAAACGGGTGCTTTTCTTCCAGGCTCACAAATCAAAGCTTGGAGCCTCTAATGTACTTCACTTTATTCCACATTCTACACACAGCACCACTGTTTTAAGGGCAAAGCAACGTTCCAGGGACAAAAGAGAAAGACAAGCTGCTCTCATTTTAATCAGTATTCAGGGAGGGTGCAACACATATATTTATATACATACACACACACACACACACACACACACACACACGTTTGAAAAGTTTCTTCTTTTGTTAGAGTACATTGTAAAGCTCCAAGAACCACAATGAAATAAAGCACTCCCAATAAATGAAACTACACCAATGCCAGATGGCTCGTGGCACAGCGGTAAGATTCCACTTGAGACACAGAAGTCCCAGTTTCAGGAACAGACCCAGGAGTAGGAGGGTCGACTGGGGGAGAAGAGAGAGAGAAGAGAGACAGACAGAAGGTTGGAGCATCCTGGTGACTGCTCCTTCGGGGTTGCATGTTCATGTCACTGACCTCCAACTAAAGCTGGGATTTCACAATTCTGACAGCACCCAACATGTTGAGGCGGCAGAACAGATGTTTACATCACTGCATGTTCCACCTCTCTGGGGTTACTTCCTCATAACACTGTCGCCTCCCTCAGACACCCCACTCCCCGTGTTTGGTCTGCTCCCCACAGCCACTGCTTGGTGACTGAGCGAGTCTTTGCTGGCACATTTCATTCACGTGGCCCTGTCCTGGGGGGTAAGCCGGGGTGGGGGGGTTCCTCCAGTTGGATCACCTGCCAGAGTCCCGACTACAAGTCCACGGGTCCCAGACCGACCAACTGCCCCACCCAGTAAATAGTAAGCCTGGGGTCAGGACAGTCAATTCAAGTAAGCCCTGGGGATGACGGGGGCAGAGCCTTAAATATAGCCAATTAGCATCCAGCACATACCACCGGCATGTCTGGAGAGTACAGGTTTTTAAACTGGTTAATTATTAAGTTAAAGACAGTCAACTGTGGAATTTAACACTAGCAACGTATTTAAGAACTAGAAATAAAACTGTTTAACTTTTTTGCAATAACCATTAAGAACAAGCTGCTTTCTCTTACCGCCTCCCCCCCCCCCCCCGAATCTGCTCCCCTCATCCCCTCATTTCCTGCCTTAAGACAGCAGCCAAGGCATTTTCCTCTACTCCCCTGTCCTTGTCAACACCCCTCTTGACTTGTATTTTCCTCTAATCCCCTGTCCACCCCCCCCAGAGAAAGGCCATTCAAGACTCCACTTGAGGTGCGACTCTGGACCCTGCCAGCACTGACACCTACACCAACAAACTGCGCACTAATTTATTCTCCTACAACTGTTCACATATCATTGCATTGATCCTTGTTAATTTACTTTGGGACATGTAACCATTAAACAGTTTTATCTGGTTTCTCTGTAAATTACTCATGACTTCTTATATAATTCGTGTGGATTTTTTGTTCAAAATTGTATGCAACTGTTCTGCCCTAAATGCTTTGAGCCAGACTACTATATTTCTTCTGGAACTGCTCACTGCATTTATTAGGTCTGTGAACTATGTATTTGACATGAACCCCCTTGTAAATCATCGCTTCTGCTCAAAGGCAATTCTCACAAGTTTTCAATACGTACATACGTCCCCACTTTGCTACCACATCTGTACTGCTGCCAATGTAACAGCATCCAGATGCTTTGCAACTTAATTCCTTCTGTAGCCCCTCTCCCCAAGGTCACACATGAAAACAAGCCTCGACTCAGTCTGCCTCACCCGGGTACCAATTTTTATATAAATACGTAAAATTAGCATTTGGCCAGATGCTAGAGATTTCCTAAGTGCCCAAAACATTTCTAACCAGTTCACCAATGAAACAGACAACCTAATTAAAGCCTTAAAAGTAGAAAATGTGCCACTCGTATAGTGAGCATTTTCTGAATTGGAACCTTCATGGCTGGCATTTATGCATTTGTGTGTGGCTACAGTAAAATGGTCAAAAAACAGAAAAATCCCAGTTAGTATCATAGAATCACAGAACTTAGACAGCAAAAAAGGACCTCTTGGCCCATCTAGTCTGACCCTTTTCCCCTGTTCCTCCCCCCCCCCTGAAATCACCCATTCCACCTCCCTGTAACCCCATGTGCCTGTTCCATGCTCTTTTGAAACCATGATACTGCTCATGCCCAACCACCTCCTCTGGAAGTCTGTTCCATGCTTCCACCACCCTCTCAGAGAAAAGTGGTCCTCTCACATTGCCTCAGTAGTTCTCTCACCCCCGCAATCTCAAACCATGCCCCCTCGTTATGGTGCCTGCCTTCCTTTCTGTGAAATAAACACCCTTGGTACGCTTTGTTAATCACTGACATAAAGGTCTCCATCATGACCCCTCTCCCCCTTCTAGTCTCCAATGTGTAGAGCCCCAGTTCCCTACATCTCTTGTCCATACGGTTTGCCCTTCATCCCTTGCATCATCTCAGGGGTCATAACTGGTACCGGCCTGCTAGCCAAATGCTGGTAATTCTATATCGGGCTAGTAAGATTTTCATTTAACTAGCCCTGCAGGCTTCTACTCGAGAAGGCAACACTTCAGTATACACACCAACTGAGTCAATGGAAATGCCTGTGGGGCCAGTGGATTTTACCAATCACTAGCCCTGCTGGCTAGAGGCTGCAAAACTTAATTTTGTCCCCTGCATCTTGGTCGCTCTTATCTGAACCCTTTCAACTGTATCTATGCCTTTAGGCAGGTATGGCCTCCAGAACTGGACTCTGTACTCAAGAGGTGGTCTCACCATGGCTTAACATAGGGACCTTCCTCCTCCTGCTACTCATTCCCCTGCTGATACACACCAACATCCCATACACTCTCCCCACCACACTGCTTTCCCACCTTGAGGTCACTGGACACCATTATCCCCAGATCACTCTCCTACGCCATAACCACACACACACACACACACACACACACACACACACACACACACACACACACAATATCCTACCTTCAGGTTCCTGTGCCCCAGGTGCACGACTGCACACTTTTTGATACTGAATTTTAGTTGCCAGGTCTCTGCCCACCCTTCTAGTGTCCTCAGATCCTGCCTCATGTCCTCAACATCCCCTGCAGAGTCTACTCTACTGCAGATTTTTATATCATCTGCAAAAAGGGTCACCCTACCCCTCAGCCCATCCGCTATTTCACTGATGTAGATACTGAAAAGGAGCAGTCCCAGCACCGACCCCTGGGAGTCCCCACTCATCACCCACCCCGTCCTGGAGTGTACCCCATTAACCATCACCCTTTAATTTCTGTCCTCCTGCCAGTTTCCTAGCCATTCTGTCCCCCAACCCATACTTTTCAGCTTGTTGACTAGCCTTCTGTGGGGTGTGGTGTCAAAGGCCTTGCTGAAATCTAGATAAGCCACGTCCACTCCCCCCCCCCCCAAAGTTGGTACATTCATCTTTTACATTACCATGCTGTACAAAAGACAGCCAAATGCCAACATACAGTGGACAGTTATAATAAACTCCAGTGCCTGGCAGATATCCTCTATCTTAATAGAAAGCCCCCATTTCTTACTTTCTTCACTTTGTGCTCTCCCAGAAGATCTTAAACGCAGTCTGATTTAAAGAGTAGCCGACACCTCAAAACATACTATTTAGACAAACTGCAGCTTGCATTTTCACAGTAGTTCTGTATTTCTCTGCCCTACAATTTATTACTGAGATCTGCGTGAAAACATGATCTTTGCTCTATAAGAGTTAATCTATTCCTCTTGCTTTCTCCATACCAGATGTCATAATGTACTGCTTGTGACATCACAAATGCTCCCATGGCAACATACTGTGATATCACAACAGAGGATTACAACTTGAAGTAGGGAGTAAGTTATACAGGCAGATGAACTTTAAAGGGCTAAAGATCGTGTATTTTTACACATTTAGAATGCACAATGAAAAAGAAAAATCAAGAGTGCGCGCACACACACACACACACACACACATAAATTTCTTTGAGGTGCTGGTGGCTCTTTAAAGAGCCCCTGACACCACTGGGACAACTTTGTGAAAATGTAATGTTTTGCACAGGTCAGTTTATGTTTTCATATTGTTTCTGTATTTCTCCTTCATTGGTAAGGACATTTGCATGTAAACAGGATCACTGCCCTATCTGTTCTGGCTGCTTGCCTACATATGACATCAGTCTGTTACTGTGGGGATAATTATGATGCCATAAACGGGGATTACTTGATTATTTATTTAAAAGTTGCTAACTGGGAAAAGCAGCATGACCAGAAGATCGTTTCCAGGTGCAACCTGGATTATGATGTCATATGTAGGATAGCAGAAAGAGCAGATAAAGACTAAGGGACAGTACACCTCTTTCATACAGCTGTCCTCGGTAACAAAGAAAAAAGGTAAATAATTATAGAAAATACACGAAATATAAACTGAACTGTCTAAATCTCACATTTTTTCCAAGTTTTTCTAATGGTGTCAGGGGCTCTTTAAAGCATGCCACTCAACCCCCAGCCTCACAAATCAGGGACAAGGCTTTAACCCCCCCACACCCCTTAAACACTGGTGATAGTCACTCAGGAAGCTGGTAGTAGAATTAGTGCGATATGCTTTTCCTGAACGAGAACAAGTCTGTAACTCCAAGGTCTGGCATTATTTTGCGCTTATGGTCACCAATGTGCAGTCACAGAGACACCACTTTTTGGAGGGACAATGAAATATTTTTGAGGCAAAATCAGGGCGATCGGAGGGGGGGGGGTGTCAGTTAGGGACAGCTGAGAAGTATGACTAGCACCAGTAAGTTGTCAGGTTCAAGTACAATAAAGTATAATAGAGAACACCGTGAAATAAAACATTCAGGCACAAAAATGTACCAACTGTGATATGCTGTCAGGTACAAACACCTTCCACCGTATTATAGCCAGATCATAGTTACCTGGGGAGAGAATGGAGCCCCGACAGCCTAGGTAGGCTCCCTGGCCAGAAGTAGCAGTACAACTGGCACAGGGTGAAGTGGTGAAATAGGAGCGCTCAGTCCCAGGAACGAGACGAACCATTTCCAGGAGTAAAAATGGAGAAGGACTGTTCCTGTGTAAACTGCATTCCCTTAAAGGCATAAAAACTAAGTAAACGGCAAAACTGCTATAAATAATTAGAAAAGGTGTCTTTAGAGTCCTATCACGTAAGTTCGATCCTACATCAAAGGCGGGAGTTTCCCACTGATTAATTTTCAACCCTGTGCGTATATCTCGGACTAAGCGCGTGGCAGCAACCTATTGACATAAGTTTATCAAATGAACTGCACCCCAGCCGCGATAGGACATTTATGAGCGTCTTCCATCTGCCTGCCACTCTCTACTCACATGCGTCCAGGTTCGTCAACCTTACCCGACAGTTAAAATGTCGTTTGCAATGCAACAAACACGCAGAAATCGCAAACAAATGGAAGGAAACCAAGCGGGCACCGTTCTTTAAACCATTACCTACCAGGGCATGGACTGATAAGACAGCAAACAGCAAAACTCCTAAGTTGTTCAACATCCTCACTCTGACTCTTCCTTCGTCAGTCCCGAGTTGTTTCGTGAAGTTTCTTCTTTTCCTGTTATTGCTCACACACCGGCTGGTTGTTGCTCCTGGATTTTTCACAGGTATTTCAGTGATTGCGTGCAGCAAACCGATTACCCTACCTGATGTTACTACTGCTTTCCGGCCAGTCTCCTGCTCTGCTCCCTGATATGGACCGTGTGAAAGTACCACGGCGCGCGCGCTCCCTCCGACGCGCTGTGGCCCCGCCCAATTGCCGAGGGCGGCTCTTTAGTAACCCCATCTGCGCACCGTTTGGGAAGGGCGAGGCGTAATAACAGGCTCCACCTGCACTACCAAGATTACAGCTCTCTTACTCAGCTTATGAATTGTCGCATTTTGCAAACGTTTCCCAGACGAAGTTTCCTAACTCCAAAACTAAAATGTAATACTGATAATATGAAACATAGTCAACGTGATGGTAGGAAATGCCAGAGGTCTGCCCAAGTTCCCAGCTTAATACCTACTATATTGCATTCCTACAGGGTCCTAGCCCACACCAATTCCCAGTTCTTTTCCTCGATTCGGACGCCTCCAGCAGTCACTGTAACCTTCATTCAAACACCATGAAGTCTTGCTATATTATGACTATATGCAGTCAGCCACTGCAGCTGAACTGCCCCGGAGAGGAAAGAGTTGAGAGTCTGGAGTTCCACAGAGCGAGGGCGCTATACCAAAGCTCTATCTGGCCAGTTTCAAATGAAACTGTCAGATTCAAACACCATGAAGTCTTGCTATATTAGGACTTATTGCAGTTAGCCACTGCACTTGAACTGCCCCGGAGAGGAAAGAGTTAACGCCAGAGAATCTGGAGTTCTAAAGCGCGAGGGCGCTATACCAAAGCTCTATCTGGGCAGTTTCAAATGAAACTGTCAGATTCTTTACTCCGCTTCACTGAACAGTCGCTCCGGAGATCAGCTCCTTCAGCTCGGTTCATTTCTCGGTCAAGCAAGTATTTTCGGTTCATTTGAACCGCCAAAAGTAATTATTTTACCGCATTTCGGTTAAAGCTCTATCTGGTAAACCGTAAGTACAAAATGAAAAGTCTGTGTGGAAATTTAGTTATCGGTTCGGTTTGAACCGATCGGTTTGCTTATTTTAACGTTTAAAGTTTTGGCTTTTAGAGTGCGGTACCCAGTTCTATCGGTTCTAAAAACCTTGATTTTAAATAGGGTTTTTCAAATACCGTGAAACGGTTAGGAACCGATAAGGGTGTCTTACCTAGCACGGCCATAAAAAGGGCAAGTTTTGGTTAGGCTGGCATTATGTCTGGGAAACCAAAAGAAAAACGGGCCCACTGGGTTTCAACACTGTGATGCTGTGGGAAGCCTTTGCCAAGGCTGTCCACACACCACTTGTGTTTATTGTCTGGGGCTGACCACCTCCTGTCAGACTGCCAGGTGTTTAAAATTTCTCTGCAGCCACCCTGAAAAGAGATAGGGCCGGCTCAGGGAACTATTGGCCAAAAAGTCCGCTGACCCGGATGGCCAGCCCGGTCCAGTACCCACTGGACCAGAGGGAGTGCCCTCTGACCAGGGCTAGACTTCCTCGGGCAAAAGGATGGTTCAGAGGAACCAGTTTAAAAAAAAAAAAAAAAAGAAATAAGAATATGACAGAGAAATCAGTAGGTTTGGAGTCCAAGATTGTCCCTCCAACTGCTGCAGAAGTAGTTAAGCCACAGATTGTCCAGTCACTGTTTCTGGGTCCTGTCGAACCATCTACAGTTGGTAAAGGTGGCTTGCCCAGTTCCAGTGGTTCAGGTTTATGATGTTGAGGAATTGTTATGAACCACAGGAGTGGGAGGAGGAAAATTGATCAATACATGTGTGCTGGTAGGGTCTGGACATGCCCACTTAGCGGACATTTCTCCAGACAGACTTTAGAATCTCCTCCTATTCTGTCTGAGTCCCTTTCTCAGTTTATGTTTTACAAAAGCTTGCAGAATCACCCCAGCTTCCTTTAGAGGAGGCTATGGATGAGTAAAGGGGAGCCTGATTATGTAGGAATGATGGGCTAGGAGGTTGTCTTTCCTTTGCATAAGTCATTTAGGAAGTAAACAACTAAGATTTTATAAGATTCTTCTTTCTGTCCCTCCTGTAAGATAAAAAATGGACAGAAGGTGTATTTCGTCAGGCTCTGTTACAGACTTCCTCACTGAGCAGTGTAGTCATGTAGGTGTGGTACAAGCTGCAGCCTGTGTCAAGGCTAGTTCCCCTGGCCTCACATCCTCCTGAATAGGATTCCAGGAGGATTGATGCCATGGCAAGAAAACAGTATAGGGAAGCTTCTGTGGGACTCAGACAGGCAAGTTGTATGGCTTATGTGGCTAGATTTCGGAAATCTAGGTGGGACGCAGTATTGCAGTTAGCCAAGCAGGCCCATGGCCAGCTGGCTAGTGGGTTGGAACAGGTGGCTGCTAATGGCACTGAAGCCTCTAAGTTCAAGTTCATACTGCTGTTGGTGTTAATCTTGTTTTCTCTAGGGTCATGACCACTTCTGTAGCTTTCCGTAGGTTGGCATGGCTCAGATGCACTAATCTGTCCCAAGATACTCTGTCAAAGTCTATGGATTTGTTTCTTGTTGTGGGTAATTCTCTGTTTGAGGAACAAACAGAAAGCTATATGAAAAACATGGATGATTACCTACAAAAGTGCCCAGGTAGAGGCTCAGGCCTCCTCTGCTTTCGCCAGAGGGGTCTCTTCAGAGGCAGAGATAGACGGGGCACAAGTAAACCGTCCCCCTCCCCTTAGCCTAAGACTATTGCCAAGCAGGCACCCTGATGGGGTGCCCAGGGCCGATTCTCCTATACCAGTGGGCAGGTTGGTTTTTATTTCAGCCAGAACTGTGTGTCCCTAACTTGGACAAGTGGGTTCTGGAAGTAATAGGTCTGGTTCTCAGCTTCAAACAGTTTCCAAAGATGAGAGCCAGACAGGTCCACCTGCAAATCCTTCGGAATCCTTTGCTTTGGGAGCAGAGGTTTCTTCTCCTCTGAACTGCAAAGCAGTAGAAAGGGTCCCTCCTTGCCACCGGGGCAAGGGGCTGTGCTCATGATACTTTCTTAACCTATAGAAGGCAGGAGATTGGCGGCCCATCTCAGATTTAAGGTACCTGAACAAGCATCTTTTGAAAACAAAGTTAAAAATGTTAACTCTGGCTGAGGCCAGGGGACTGGCTAGCTTTCCTGGACCTCAAGGATGCCTATTTTTTCATGTCTTGATCAGGTCTTCTCACGAAAGTACCTCAGGTTACCCTCAGGCCACTACCAGTTCAGGGCAATGCCCTTCGGCCTTACCTCTGCGCCAAGGGTATTCAAGAAATTCTAGCTGTGGTAGTGGCTCTTTTAAGAAGGCAAGGGATTGCTTTGTTTCCTTTCCTGGATGACTGGCTCTTAGTGGGTCAGTCTCCAGATCAAGTAAAATCCCACTTGCAAGTCACCCAGCAGCTTCTCACCTTTCTGGGATTCCTGCTGAATTTACCAAAGTCAGTTCTCGAACCAGTTCAGGTACTAACTTTCATAGGTGCAGAGTTGAACACAAAGTTAGCCAGGCATTTCTCCCCAAAAGGGTAGGCAGTCTCTACCCTGGCATCTTCCATTACTCTGCGAGTCTCTTGACCAGCAAAGCATTTGCTACAACTACTAGGGCACATGGCTGCTTCCACAGCTGTAGTGCAGGGAGCAAGATTCCAGATGAGGGACATTCAGTTCCATCTGAGGGCCTATTGGTCCCAAAGGAGGATTCCTTTCCAAATTGGTTCTAGTGACCCAATCCCTGATCCTGGCCTTACACTGTGGCAGGATCAAAGCAATCTAAAACTAGGGGTCCTCTTCATTCCCTCACCACGGATGCTCCTGTGTTAGGGGTGAGGAGCCGCTTAGGCGACCTGTCCACTAGGGAGTGTGGTCTCCTAGGAATCTCTGCTCCACATCAATTTTTGGAACTCAGAGCTGTCTTCTAGCTCTTAGGAGTTTTCAGCTTCTGTCCAGAACAAGGTAGTTCAAGTCAGGACAGACAACACCACAATAATGTGGTACATCAACAGGCAGGGGGGCACTCGGTCATCAGCCTTGTGCACCGAAGCAATGAAGTGGTGATCTCTGGCTTACTCCCTGAACACCTCCCTGATAGCAGTTCACCTCCCAGGGAAGGACAATGCCCTGGCAGATGCCCTCAACAGGATTCTCAGGGTCATCACGATTGGGCTCTGAACCTCAGGTGCTGGGTTCAGTCCTGCCAGATGGGGCTCATTTTCAGATAGATCTTTCGCAGCCCCAGATAACCACTAACTTTCTCTGTTTTGTTGAGGCCTCCAGTGCTGGGATCAGCCCACCTGGACGCTTTCACTTGGATTGGAAAGGGAAGTTTCTGTTCACCTTTCTTCCTTTCCTTTCCCTTTCTTTCAGGGTACTAGTAAAATCAGATCTCAGCCCTGCAAAGCGATTCTGATTGTTCCAAGCTGGGCCAGACAGCCCTGGTACCATTGTCTCTGTCCTTGACAGTCCACCTACCCTGAGCTTGCCCAGAGTCCACGACTTACTGGCCTTTGTACAAGGGAGAGTGTGGTATCCGAACTCAAATTCCTCCTTCTCAAGGCAGCTCTTGAGGAGTTAGAATTTGCTGATTTACACCTTTTCAAGGTGTCGGATATTTTAAAGGCTTCAAGGAAGCTTTTCACTGGCGCCACTTACAATTCTAAGTGGAACAGGTTTTCAGTCTGGTGCGCTGAGAAGCAGATTATACCACAGTCTGCTTATCTGCCCATTTTCTGGACTTTTGGTCCATTTTAAATTCTTTAGGTCTTAGGCCAGCTACCTTAAGGGTTCCTTTGGCAGCTGTCTCTGTTTTCTGCAAGCAGGAAGCCTGCTTCCTTTTCTTCTCAACCTGTGTTTTCCAAGTTTTTAAGGGTTGCTTCACACCAACCCTCCTTTTCGGGAACCAGCTCCTGCATGGAGCCCTAATGTTTGCATTGCTCAGTTAATGCAAACCCTTTGGACCTCTGTCCCCAGCAGAGCTCAAGCTTCTCACTTGGAAAATGTTTTTTCTGGTGGTTTCACTTCTGCCAGGCGCATAAGTGAACTACAGGCCCTGGCAGTGGAAGAAGATTTTTCTCTCCCCACAGGGATAAGACAGTCCCTAGGACTAACATAGGGTTTGTCCCTAAGTGGTTTCAGGTTTCCACCTGAACCAATCCATCTCTCTCCCAGGATTTTATCACTGAGCATTCTTCCTCAGGTGAGAGGAGACTGCACAGCTTGGACGTCAAAAGAGCCTTATGCTACTATTTGTAACGCACCAAGGGTCACAGGTTTGAATCCCTCCAACTCTTCCTTACCTAGGGCGAGGTTGGCAAAGGGAACCTGCCACTAAGAGGACAATTGCAAGGTGGATTGTCTCTTGTATCCATTTTTGTTATCAAAGACTAGGTAGGAGAGCCCCCCTCAGGACTGAGGGCTCACTCCACCAGGTGTACAGCTGCATCTCTAGCGGCTGCTAGAGATATTCCCATTCTGGAAATCTGTCGAGCTGTTACTTGAAGACAGTTCACACTTTTACTAAGCATTATTCCCTGGATTTCAGTCCAGGAGAGATGCTCGTTTTTGCACAGCTGTGCTTCAGAGCCTATTTCCTAAGTAGGTTCTGACCCTCCTCCATGGAGGTACTGCTGTGTAATCTGCAATAAGTCCAAATATAGCAAGACTTCATGGTGTTTGAAGAAAAAAATTACTCATCTTAGTAATTGCTTTTCTTCTCATGGAGTCTTGCTATATTAGGACCACCCCCCAACCTGCCCCTCTCAGAACTTCTACTGGGGTGGGGGTGGCAAATTAGTGCAAGCACTGTGTCATGCCATTGTAGTTCTTCCCTTCACCCCCTTTATTTAGGGTTAGGAACTAGGGTTTTCTGGTTGAGTGATTTGTTGGCCCCTTCCTGGACTTGAGTCTTTGGGGAAAGGGGTTCCTAATAGTGCTTGTCAGGGGAAAACTAATAATACCATTATTCATTCTTATTATTGTTATTGTTGTTTCTATTGTTGTTTCTATTGTTGTTATTACTACTAGTAGGTAGCCATTTGTCTAGTGTAGAGCTTTCCACACAGACTTGTTGCTTAGTGTTAGCTTCAGAAGATCTGACAGTTTCATTTGAAACTGCCCAGATAGAGTTTTTGGTATAGCCTCTTTAGAACTCCAGATTCTCTGGAGTTAACTCTTTCCTCTCCGGGGCAGTTCAAGTGCAGTGGCTAACTGCAATAAGTCCTAATATAGCAAGACTCCATGAGAAGAAAAGCAATTACTAAGGTGAGTAATTTTTTCTTCTTTACTCCGCTTCACTGAACAGTCGCTCCGGAGATCAGCTCCTTCACATCGGTTCATTTCTCGGTTCAAGCGAGTATTTTCGGTTCATTTGAACCAGCAAAAAGTATTTATTTTACCGCATTTCGGTTAAAAGCTCTATCTGGTAAACCGTAAGTAGAAAATTTAAAGTCTGTGTGGAAATTCAGTTATCGGTTCGGTTTTGAACCGATCGGTTTGCTTAATTTAACGTTTTAAAGTGTGGTTGGGCTTTTAGAGTGCGGTTCCCGGTTCTTATCGGTTCTAAAAAAACCTTGCTTTAAAATAGGTTTTTTCAAATACCCGTGACACGGTTAGGAACCGTTAAGGGTGTCTTGCCTGGCACTGCCATCAAAAGGGCAAGTTTTTGGTTAGGCTGGCATTATGTCTGAGAAACCCAAAAGAAAAACCGGGCCCACTGGGTTTCAACACTGTGATGTCTGTGGGGAAGCCTTTGCCAAGGCTGACCCACACACCACTTGTGTTTATTGTCTGGGGGCTGACCACCTCCTGTCAGACTGCCAGGTGTGTAAAAAATTCCCTGCAGCCACCCTGGAAAAGAGATTGGGCCGGCTCAGGGAACGAGAGGCCAAGAAGTCCGCTGACCCAGATGGCCAGCCCGGTCCAGTACCCACTGGACCAGAGGGAGTGCCCTCTGACCAGGGCGAGACTTCCTCGGGCCAAAGGAAGGCTGGTTCAGGGAACCAGTCTCAGTGAAAAGACTAAGAAATCAGTAGGTTTGAGTCCAAAATTGTCTCTCCAACTGCTGCAGAAATAGCTAAAGCCATACAGATTGTCCAGTCACTGTCTCAGGGTCCTGCCGAACCACCTACAGTTGGTAAAAGGTTGGTTCGTTCAGTGCCAGTGGTTCAGGAGTATGATGTTGAGGAATTTTATGAACCACAGGAGAGGGAGGACGAATTTGATCATTACATGTGTGGCTGGGAGGGTCTGGACGTGCCCATTGAACGGACATTTCTCCAGACAGACCTTTAGAATCTCCTCCTATTCTGTCTGAGTCCCCTTCATTTTATGTTTTACAAAAGGTTGCAGAACCTCCAGCTTTTTAGAGGAAGCTGTGGATGAGCAAGAGGAGCCTGATTATGTAGAAATGATGGATATACCAGAGTCTAGGAGGTTGTCTATTCCTTTGCATAAGTCATTTAGGAAGCAAACAACAAAGATTTTAAAAAATCCTCATTCTGTCCCTCCTGTAGATAAAAAATGGACAGAAGATATACCTTGTCAGGCTCTGATACAGACTTCCTCACTGAGCAGTGTAGTCATGTAGGTGTGGTACAAGCTGCAGCCTGTGACAAGGCTAATATTCCTCTGGCCTCACATCCTCCTGATAAGGATTCCAGGAAGATTGATGCCATGGCAAAAACAGTATATGGCAGCTTCTTTGGGACTCAGGCAGGCAAATTATATGGCTTATGTGGCTAGATATCAGAAATCTAGGTGGGACAAACAGTAGCAGTTAGCCAGCAGGCCCATGGCCAGCTGGCTAGTGAGTTGGAACAGGTGGCTGCTGATGGCATTGAAGCCTCTAAAGTTCAATTTCATACTGCTGTTGATGTTAATGATGTTTCCTCTAGGGTCATGGCCACTTCTGTAGCTTTCCGTAGGTTGGCATGGCTCAGATGCACTAATCTGTCCCAAGACACTCAGTCAAAGGCTATGGATTTTCCTGTTGTGGGTAATTCTCTGTTTGGGGAACAAACAGAAAACTATATGAAAAAGATGGATGAATACAGAACTACCTACAAAAGTGCCCAGGCTAAGGAGAGGCATGCCACTCCACAGAGGCACGCTCCCAGAGGTAGGGACAGGCCTTTCCACAGGCCTTTTTACCAATTTCAGGCCTCCTCTGCATTTGCACAGAGGGGTTTCTTTAGAGGCAGAGGTAGACGGGGCACAAGTAAACCGTCCCCCTCCCCTCAGCCTAAGGCTACTGCCAAGCAGGCACCCTGATGGGGTGCCCAGGGACAATTCTCCTGTACCAGTGGGGGGCCGGTTGGTTTATTTCAGCCAGAACTGGGTGTCTCTAACTTCGGACAGGTGGGTTCTGGAGGTAATAGGCCAGGGTCTGGTTCTCAGCTTCAAACAGTCTCAAGATGAGAGCCAGACATTTTCCACCTGCAAACCTTCACAGCCCTTGCTTTGAAGGAGGTTTCTTCTCTTTTGGACTGCAAAGCAGTAGAAAGGGTCCCTCCTGCCATCAGGGCAAGGGGCTGTACTCAAGATACTTTCTTACCCCAAAAAGACAGGAGAAGTGCCCATTTTAGATTTAAGGTACCTGAACAAGCATCTTTTGAAACCAAAGTTCAAAATGTTAACTCTGACAATGATTTTACCTCCCTGAGGCCAGGGACTGGTTAGCTCTGGACCTCAAGGATGCCTATTTTCATGTTCTGATCAGGCCTTTCACTGAAAGTACCTCAGGTCTCGAACTACCCTCAGGCCACTACTAGTTCAGGCAATGCCCTTCGGCCTTACCTCTGCGCCAAGGGTATTCACGAAATGTCTAGCTGGTAGTGGCTCATTTAAGAAGGCAAGGATTGCTGTGTTTCCCTACCTGGACGACTGGCTCTCAGTGGGTCAGTCCCAGATCAGGTAAAATCCCACTTGCAAGTCACCCAGCAGCTTCTCACTTCCTGGGATTCCTGCTGAATTTACTAAAGTCAGTTCTCGAACCAGTTCAGGTACTAACTTTCATAGGTGCAGAATTGAACACAAAGTTAGCCAGGGCATTTCTCCCTCGGAAAGGGTAGACAGACTCATTGCCCTGGCATCCTCCTTACCCTGCGGGTTCTCGACCAGCAAGGCATTTTCTGCAACTCCTAGGGCACATGGCTGCTTCCACAGCTGTAGTGCAAGGAGCAAGATTCAGATGAGGGACATTCAGTTCCATTTGAGGGCCTATTGGTCTCAAAGGAGGGACCCCTTTCAAATTGGTTCCAGTGACCCAAACCCTGATCCTGGCCTTACACTGGTGGCAGGATCAAAGCAATCTAAAACAAGGGGTTCCTTTCATTCCCGTTTCCCACTTCCTCACCCTCACCACGGATGCTTCTCTGTTAGGGTGAGGAGCTCACTTGGGCGACCTGTCCACTCAGGGAGTGTGGTCTCCCCAGGAATCTCTGCTCCACATCAATCTTTTGGAACTCAGAGCTGTCCTTTTAGCTCTTCAGGCGTTTTCAGCTTCTGTCCAGAACAAAGTAGTTCAAGTCAGGACAGACAACACCACAACAATGTGGTACATCAACAAGCAAGGGGGCACTCGGTCATCAGCCTTGTGCAATCAAGCAATGAAGTTGTGGTCTCTGGCTTACTCCTGAACACCTCCCTGATAGCAGTTCACCTTCCAGGGAAGGACAATGTCCTGGGGATGCCCTCAGCAGGATTTCTCAGGGCCATCACGAATGGGCTCTGAATCCTCAGGTGCTGGGGTCAGTCTTTGCCAGATGGGGCACCCCTCAGATAGATCTTTTCGCAGCCCCAGACAACCACCAACTTCCTCTGTTTTGTTGCTGGCCTCCAGTGCTGGGATCAGTCCCCCTGGACGCCTTTCAGTTGGATTGGAAAGGGAAGTTCCTGTATGCCTTTCCCCCCTTTCCCCTTCTTTTCAGGGTACTGGTAAAAATCAGATCTCAGCCCTGCAAGGTGATTCTGATTGCTCCAGATTGGGCCAGACAGCCCTGGTACCCACTGCTTCTGTCCTTGACAGTCCACCCTGCCCTGAGCTTGCCCAGAGTCCACGACTTACTGGCCTGTGCACAGGGGAGAGTGTGGTATCCGGACCTCAAATCCCTCCATCTCAAGGCATGGCTCTTGAGGAGTTAGAATTTGCTCACTTACACCTTTCTCAAGGTGTTTTGGATATTTTAAAGGCTTCCAAGGAAGCCTTACACTACGCCACTTACAATTCTAAGTGGAAAAGGTTTTCCATCTGGTGCTCTGAGAAGCAGATTATCCCAGAATCTGCTGATCTGCCCATTTTACTGGACTATTTGGTCCATTTAAATTCCTTAGGCCAGCTACCTTAAAGGTTCATCTGGCAGTTGTCTCTGCTTTTCTGTCAGCAGGGAAGCCTGCTTCCTTTTCTTCTCACCCTGTGCTTTCCAAGTTTTTTAAAGGGTTACTTCACACCAACCCTCCTTTTCGAGAACCAGCTCCCGCTTGGGACCTGAATGTTTGCATTGCTCAGTTAATGCAACCCCCCTTTGAGCCTCTGTCCTCAGCAGAGCTCAAGTTTCTGACTGGAAAACTGTTTTCCTAGTGGCTATCACTCTGCCAGACGATAAGTGAACTACAGGCCCTGTCAGTGGAAGAAGATTTTATCTCTTTCCACAGAGATAAGGTAGTCCTCAGGACTAACAGAAAGTTTTTGCCTAAAGTGGTTTCAGATTTCCACCTGAACCAATCCATCTCTCTTCCAGTATTTTCACTGAGCATTCTTCCTCAGGTGAGAGGAGTCTGCACAGCTTGGACGTCAAAAGAGCCTTAAGCTACTATTTGGAGCACCAAGGGTCACAGGTTCGAATCCTCCAACTCTTCCTTACCTATGGCGAGGTTGCAAGGGAAACCTGCCACTAAGAGGACAATTGCAAGGTGGATTGTCTCTGTATCCAATTTTGTTATCAAAACTAGGTAGAGAACCCCCTCAGGACTGAGGGCTCACTCCACCAGGGTACAGCTGCATCTCTAGCGGCTGCTAGAGATATTCCCATTCTGGAAATCTGTCAAGCTGCTACTTGGAAAACAGTTCACACTTTTTACCAAGCATTATTCCCTGGATATTCAGTCCAGGAGAGAGTGTCGTTTTGGCACAGCTGTGCTTCAGAGCCTATTTCCTAAGTAGGCTCTGACCCCATGGAGGTACTGCTGTGTAATCTGTATATAGTCATATAGCAAGACTTCATGGTGTTTGAAGAAAAATTACTCACCTTAGTAATTGCTTTTCTTCTCATGGAGTCTTGCTATATTATGACCACCTCCTCCTGCCCTCTCAGAACTTCTACTTGGGTAGGGTGGCAAATTAGTGCAAGCATTGTGTCATGCCATTTTAGTTCTTCCCTTCACCCCCTTTATTTAGGGTTAGGGAATTAGGTATTTCTGTTTTAAGTATTATGTTGGCCCCTTCCTGGACTTGAGTCTTGGGGAAGGGGGTCTAATAGTGCTTGTTAGGAGAAACTAATAATACTATTATTCATTGTTATTATTATTATTATTGCTGTTTATATTGTTGTTATTCCTACTAGTAGGTAGCCACTTGGCTAGTGTAGAGCTTTCCACACAGACTTGTTGCTTAGTGTTAGCTTCGAAAAGATCTGACAGTTTCATTTGAAACTGGCCAGATAGAGCTTTGGTATAGCGCCCTCGCTCTGTGGAACTCCAGACTCTCTGGAGTTAACTCTTTCCTCTCCGGGGCAGTTCAGCTGCAGTGGCTGACTGCATATAGTCATAATATAGCAAGACTCCATGAGAAGAAAAGCAATTACTAAGGTGAGTAATTTTTTCTTCTGTCCCAGCCCTGCTTGAAACCACTAGTGGGGTTTGCACCCACCACCTCGGCTGGCAGCCTATTCCAAGACAACCGCATCCTGTCTGTAAAATACTGTTTCTTAAGGTCCCTCCTGAACCTCTCTCCTGTTAGCTTCAAGTCATGACCACATGACTGCGATCTAGTGTTCAAGTTAAAATAGTTCCTCCTGTTAATTAGGTTTTCAAATTTAAAGGCCTCTATTATATCTCCACTCTCCATTCTGATCTCCACGGTATACATTTTCAGTGCCTTGAGGGGCTCCTCATAGGAATCATCCCCTTGGCTTTGAATCGTTTGTGTTACCCTGTACCATCTCCAGCCTATCTTTCTTGAGGTGAGGACTCCAGAACTGGACAAAGTGGGCCTGATTCCAAAATGGGTTACGCATGTCACAAGTCGACTTACTTTACGCCAAACCCAATGGCGCAAGTTGCACTTTGCAACTTGCGTTACACCGTGTGCTATTCCAAGATGCGGCCTGCGCCATGGCGTGGGTGGCCTGCGTCCAAGGGGCCTTCCATCAGCCGCAGCCCCTACGGCATGGCGGAAGGGTGAGTTACATCAGCAACTGTACCCTATTCTGAAAGGGTGGCTGTCGTAACCCCCTTACGTGATTCCAAGTCGCACTGCAGGGTTAGACCAGAAATTGGCTGATCTAAGGGGCATCCGTCCTGGCAAAACAATGGTTGCCCCCCCTTGCAGCGCCACAACACGCACACAGCCATGCCCCACGGATCCCCTCATCACAATGCTACCCTCCCGCAAGTCTAGGTGCCACTCGGGTCAGTTTTTGGAGTGTGCCTCTTCTGCCTGTGCCACATTGCCTACCCCCCATGGCCCCCAAGGGATTGTGGGCTTGTTTTGCAGCGGGGGGCTATGGGGGGGGCTGTTCCTCACGGCTTGAGGCACCAGGTCCATTGTTCCATTCCCGTGGCACAAGCCTGCGGCTGCCGCAAGTCGCAGGACATAAGTGCTGGGTATCCTGCCTGTCCTGCAATAGAGTGCAGGGTCCCTGGCATAGTGGCACATGTTGCAACTCGTAAACGCCCATGAGTTGCAACATGCATCTTGGAATTGGGCCCCGTATTTCAGAGGTCAGATGTTCAGAAATGGGCAAAACAGAGTGCAAAGTTTTACACTGCACTTCCGCATTGTCCATGACACCGGAGGTGCTATATTCAGTCAGACACTGCACTAGCACTATCTGACTGAATATAGGGGCATGTCAGCACAGGGCTAAGCTGAGTAGTGTTGCCCCAACATGGATCCCACCAGTGCAGGGAACAGCACCACCAGACCCAATAGCACCGATAGCTCCTGATGTGATAGTCAGACAGCCCCATACAGATGAGCCTGCTGGGCATGCAAGGTGCTAAGGGGCCATTTGCATGCCCATTATGGGCACATTTGCATGGGAAGCAGTGGCAGGTTTACACCCCCGAGACCGGCCCAGCCCCACCCCAATTGCCCCGGTCCTGCAACAACAAGTAATCCCTGGTGTACACTGCCCCCCCCCCCGCCGATTACCATCCTGTAAAGTAATATAATTTTTCCCTGGTGTCCAGTGGTCCCTCATCCACCCACCGATCACCATCCCATAAAGTATAATATTTTCCCTGGTGTCCAGTGGCCCCCCCACCCTCTATACAGTACACAGGCTCACGCTCTCTGTACAGTACACAGGCCACGATCCTGGTACAATACAGAGGATGCACACCCTGTACTGTACATTGGATGTGCACTTCCTGTCTTTCCATACGGCAACCGGCTGAGGAGGTAAGAGGAAGGCTGTGCTGGTCACCGTATAGTTTCCCACAGCTCCGGTGCTTCAGGTAAGGGGGGGCTGGCAAGGTGCTTTGGCCGGTGCAGGGGGGCCACTAGATGCCAGGGAAAGAGCACGTTGCTGTAGGGAAGTGGATTGTTGGGTGGGGTGCCATTAGATGCCAGGGAGGTATTTCATGATACCGGGACTGGCAATTGGAGGGTGGGAGGGACCACTAGACATAGTGTTCACTGAAGGATGGTCCGACCATTACACTGTGAGATTCAATTTTGGCATCCCACCTTGTAGGCCAACCCCTGTGGAGATGGTCAAGTACCGCCCTTTGCGGAATATTACTTCCGTTGGCCTTACTGTGGTCCTTGACCTATCACAATTTCCTGTGCATTACAATGATCCAGAGGTATTGGTTTTGGCCTATAATAACGCCATCACCTCTGCCCTGGATTCTGTTGCTCCAGTTCGTGTACTCCCTCTCTCCCTTCAACCTCAGGCACCTTGGTTTGACGGGGCCTTGAGGGAGTTGCGGCGACTAGGACACAGGTTAGAACGGTGTTGGCGGAAATCTGGCCTGAATGCCGATCATCTTAGACTGCTAGAACATTATCAACTCTATCAGTCAGAAATTTCTCGTAAGAAGGCAGAATTCCTGTCCAGGGAAATTTCTGCCGCCCAGAACCGACCAGCTCAGCTCTTCAGAACCGTGGACAGATTGTGCAACCCAACCTGTCTGCAACTCCGAAGAGCGTTTTCACAATTACAGTGTGATGAGCTTGCTCAGTTCTTCGCTGATAAGGTGATGGACATCAGGTCAGATATCCTCTTGACACATTCTATGTGAGCTGTTAGTGATCAGGACTTGGTCGCTACCCCTTCGTTTTCCTGGAGTACCTTAGACTGCCCGGAAATCGTAGATGTTATGCGGATTGTCCTAGGGATGCAACCTACATGCTGTAGTTTAGATCTGGGTCCTACATCCCTTATTTTGGGTTGTGGGGAGGCCATTTTCCCGGTTCTAGCACAGATAGTCTGGTGCTTCCTTGACTCGGTGAATATCCCTGTTCCTTGAAAGAGGCGGTAGTGACACCCTTGTTGAAGAAAGCTTCATTGGACCCAGACTGTCTTGCTAACTACAGACCTATTTCGAATCTCCCCTTTGTGGGGAAGGTGATCGAGAAAGTAGTGGCGGCCCAGTTAGAGAACCATTTGACCATCCATAGCATCTATGAACTGCTGCAATCAGGTTTTTGAAAGAGGCACAGTACTGAGAATTCACTGGTTCGGGTGCTCAATGACCTCCTGATGGCGAGAGACCAGAGAAAATGGTCCATTTGGTACTATTAGGTCTGTCCTCAGCATTTGACACCATTGACCATGGGGTCCTTCTTGAGTGCTTGAGATATATTTGTGGGCTTTCTGGGGTGGTCCTCAGATGGTTCACCTCACACCTCACTGAAAGAACTGAGAGGGTGGTTTTGGGGGTCTTTTCTTCTGATCACACCTCTCTGCCTTGTGGGGTTCCTCAGGGCTCTATTTTGTCCCCCATGTTGTTTGCGGTGTATATGCTTCCCCTTGGAGACATTGTGAGACGGTATGGTCTGCGGTTTCATTGCTATGCCGATGACACCCAGCTATACCTGTCTTTGCCCCCGACCAGGAAGGAGCCGTTTTGGTATTTAATAGCTGCCTCAATGAAATCCATGATTGGATGAGGTCCAGTTGGTTGAAGTTGAATTCAGGGAAGACGGAGGTGTTGGTTTTGGATCCGGATCACTGGATGGGGAGTCCAGTGGCCGGCTCTCCATCTGGATTGTGTCTTGGGGCTGTTGAGCTACAGTTCTCTGAACAGGTGCGAGACCTGGGGGTTATATTGGATGCTGGGCCGACACTTCGACCTCAGGTGTCAGCTGTGGTTAAGACATCTTTCTACCATCTAAGAAACATTGCCAGGATCAAGCACCTTGTTCCGTCCGGTGATCTGCCAACTTTAATACATGCCTTTGTGACCTCGCACCTTGACTACTGCAACTCGCTTTACTTTTGGCTTCCGGGGTTGATATATGCGCCGCTTGCAGCTGGTGCAGAATTTTGCAGCGCGGTTATTGGCGGGAACTCCCTAGATCCCTCCCATATTACACCGTGCTAGGCGGAAACTGCACTGGCTGCCAGTTCAGTGGCGGATCACCTTGAAAGTCAGCTTACTGACTTTTAAAGCCCTACATGAACTGGGCCCTGATTACCTGAAAGAACTCCTGATTCCTTACCGCCCTGTGAGACCACTCCGCTCTGCCGACGAGGGGTTGCTAGAGATTCCAAGGATGACTTTAAAATCGCGCATTTATGTTTGTGGCCCCTTCCCTTTGGAATTCTCTACCCCGTCAGATTAGGGAGTGCACAACAGTGGGGAGTTTTAAACAGGCTCTGAAATCTTTCCTCTGGGAAAAATCTTATGGATGTACTATTTATTGAATTGTATTTATTATGTGACTGAATCTATTGGATT
Organism: Neoceratodus forsteri; assembly: GCA_016271365.2. Classification (NCBI taxonomy): domain Eukaryota; kingdom Metazoa; phylum Chordata; order Ceratodontiformes; family Ceratodontidae; genus Neoceratodus; species Neoceratodus forsteri. The sequence goes on from CM057449.1 coordinate 1,426,679,403, forward strand.
TTATTATTTTATTGTACTGTGCCTTGATGCCTGAAAGGCACATAACAAATAAAGTATTATTATTATTATTAATGAGACTGGTGATTGGAGGGCGGGGGGAAATCACTGAACACCAGGGGTGATTTAAATTACACTGGGGCTGGTGACTGGAGAGTGGGGGGATCACTAGGCACCAGGAAAGTATGTACAATTAACTGGACTGGTGATCGAAGGGTGGGGGGAACCACTAGGCACTAGGGAAGTATGTTCACTTAATGGGACCAGCAACCGGAGGGGGGGACCACTGCACACCAGGGTAATTTGTTATAACATATGGGATGGTGATTGGAGGGTGGGGGGACCACTCAACATCATGGAAATATATATGCAACCACAGTTGGAGGGTGGGGGAGAACACTGAACACCAGAGAAATATAACATGCAGGATGGTGATTGGAGGGTGGTGGGGACCACTAGATACCAGGGACATATTTTCATGTTATGGGCATACCAGGGATCAGGGAATGGGGAGGACCACACGATGTGAGGGGGGCAGGTGTGCTCCCCAACCGCCAACTAGGTTGTTGGCTGCAGTTATTCCACTGGCCACTAGGGTTGCCTGGAATGAATTGGGCTTTTGATCAGTGGTATTTGCACTGCGCAAAGTAGCCTGCACTAACCCCCTTGTGCAGCGCAAATGCATTGAATATCATGCTGCATCGGTAGACCTGTCCCCGTCCCTCCCTTTTGCCCACCGAATACAATTTTTTTTTGCCTGCACTAACCCTATTAACGCAGACAAAAGCACATGGGCACAAACCCCGGCAAACAGAGGCAATCACTTGCCCACCAGGCATCATTTTGAATATCTGGTCCCAGGTGTGGCATCACCAGGATCTATACTGAGGACGTCATCTCTCTTTTCTGGTATTGATACCTCTTCAGATACATCTAAGCATCCTATTTGCCTTGCTATAAGCCTTGTTGCACTGATTCAATTGCTTTAGTGAGTCGCTGATGATAATGCCAAGGTCTTTTTCCTCAGCAGTGGTACTAAGTCTCACTCCTCCCATCCAGTACTCCATCCTGGGGTTCTTGTTCCCTAGGTGCATTACCTTGCACTTTTTGGCGTTGACTTTTAGCTGGCAAACCCTTGACCACCCCTCTAGCTTTTGCAAGTCTGTCTGCGTTTCCTATATTCCCTCATCACTATCCACCCTTTCATAGAGATTAGTGGCATCTGCAAAGAGACACAACCTGACCCTGATTCCCTCACTTGTGTGGCTGATGAACATGTTGAAGAGGACCTGACCCAGGGACACATCCCTGTGGAATCCCACTTGTGACCTCCCTCTCCTCTGATTTAACCCCATTGACAACTACCCTCTGCTGCCTCCCCCCTTTAGCCAGTTGCCTACCCAGTTTACTATGACCTTAGCTGCACCTAGATCCTCCATCTTCTTTAGCTAGTGTCTGTGCTGCACTGAGTCAAAAGCCTTGCTTAAGTCAAAGTAGAGCAAATCCACTATCCAGTTCCCTTGTCACTCAGCCAAAGAAGACTATCAGGTTAGTCTGACAAGATTTCCCTGCCACAAATCCATGTTGTTTACTGTCATGGAGACCGTTGGTCTCCAAGTAGTCCGCAAGGTCCTCTTTGACTAGTGACTTCATCAATTTCTCTGCAACAGAGGTAAGAGTGACAGATCTGTAGTTCCCTACTTGTTTCTTGTTCCCCGCTTGTGGAGTTGAACTATGTCCACCACACTCCAATCCTTTGTAATGACCCCTATTCTTACAGCACTGTTAAACAGATCTACCAGGGGAGCAGCAATGTCCGCTGTCAATACCCTGAGTATTCTCAGATGCAACCCATCTGGTCCTGGGGCCTTATTCATTTTAGAGGGTTGCCAGCCATTTCAGGACCCTTTTGCTAGTAAATGTTGGCTACCTCATCTCCAGGACTGGCTCCTGGACCCCCCTAGTGACCACTTTGATGCCACTCTCTGGTGATGGCTCACCATCTTCTCTAGTGAAAACTGTGCACAAGTAATGGTTAAGGATGGTGGCCTTTTGCTCATCCACCTCAATCACCCTCATCTCCCTTGGTTAGCTTTATAATTTCCCCTCCTTTCTTCCTTTTTTCACAGATACCTGAAGAACTGTTTTTCTCCAGTCTTGACCCCCTTCCGCAATATGGAGATTTGTGTTTGCTTTTGCCTCCCTAACTGCCCTCTTTTCTTCCCTTTTTTAAACAGATATTCTCCACATTCTTCCTCTATTTGCTTTTCTTTAAATGTGTAGGTCTTTTTTCTTAGCCCTCACTGCTTCCCTAACCCTTGCTGAAAACCATAATGGTCTCTTGAACCTGTTGTTTTTGGCTACCGTTCTCATGCATGCCTTAGATGCCCCAAGAATGGCCCTCTTAATTGTCCCCCATCTATGTTGTCCACCCCTACCAACTTATCCCCAACCAGTTCCTTCAGCCTCTTGAAGTCCACCTTTCCAAAATCAAGGACTTCAGCTCTTGATTGCAGTTTGCTAAACCCAAGAGCTGGTTCAAACAAAACAGAGTTATGGTCACTGTTCTCTAGTTGCTCCAACTCAAACAGCTCCTACCATCTCCGAGTTGGTGAGCACCACATCGAGAATTCCAGTCTGCCTAATAGGTTCCTTAACTAGCTGTACCAGCAGACAGTCTTGGAATGTGTCAAGAAAAAGCTTGACTTCTGGTGCTCCTAGCCACTGGAACATCCCAGTCGATGTCCAGCAGATTCAGATCATCCACCATCACTACTTCCTCCTTAGCTACCCAGCTTTCCAGCTCTTCCTTGAGCTCTCTGTCCATCTCCTCCCTTGCCCCGCGTCTACAGATCAACCCCAGGCACAGTTTATTGCCAGAGGCTGCTGCACATTGCACCCACAGCGACTCGGTCTCCCCATTACTACCCATGATATACCCCTCCTCCACCACCTCAGTACCTTCCTTGACAAAAATGCTATTCCCACCTCCTCCCCTACACACACACCTGTTCCTCTATCCCTCCTGAACATCAGGTACCCAGGGACTGTAATTTCCCATTCATTATTTTCCAAAGCCCATGCTCTTTTATGGCCACAAGGTCCTCTTCAGTTTCTACCATCAACACCTGGAGCTCACTGATTTTGTTACCAGGGCTTCTGGCATTAAGGCATACCCCCTTCCATCTGACCCCTGATCCTACTTTGCTACTACCATTGTGCTTCACATATCCTCTCATCCTCTTGCTTTCTTGGTGCTTGCACCCTTTGTGGTCCCCCTCTCCAAAGTCCCTTCACCTAGTATAGCATGGGCCACAGCTCTCTTGTACCCGCTGTGCTACTACAAGCCCCCAGATGTGGGGTGTACTAGTTAGGATCCCGCTCCTCTGCCGTCAAGGTTCCCAGACCCAGTCTCCTCACAGACAGTTTAAACATCTGATATAGATGTCAAACTTCTGCCCCAGTGCATAGGCCCTCTCTCATCGGGTGAAGTCTGTCACTCTGGAAGAGTCTCCTGTCCCAGAAGTCCCCCAGTCCCCCACAAAGTGGTAACCCATATCCTTACGCCATCCATTAAACTTCTCTATTAAACTCTTCTTTTACATCATTCCTTATTGTACACTGCTTCCCTTCCCTGCCTCACACAGAGAGGATTTTGGAAAAGGCTAGGGAGGTTGAGTGTACCACCAATCCATCCCCCAGTCTACGAAAGTTCCTCTTCATCATCTCCACCAACTGATTCACAGGTCATTGGTACCTAGGTGTACCAATACCCATTGCTCCTCTGTTCCCTCTCAGTTATCATCCCTATCCTGTCTAAATTATGAATGGCAGATGCCCCAGGAAGGCACTGGACTATCCCCCTCCCATTCAACCCCCCCTCCACCATCCGGTCTTCCCCCCTAATTATTGAGTACCCGGTCACTAAGATTATCCTTGTAGACTTGCTCCCCTTGGGTCCATCATACTGTCCTGCCCTTCCCTTCAACTATCTTGGAGACCCAATCCCCAACTGAGTCAGGTGCCTGAACCTGGGGCTGGACAACCTCCTTGTGGATAATCCTGATTCCTCTCCGTCCCTCTCACCAGCACTCTCCACCCTGGGACCATTACATCTCTTAGGGAGTTGGGGCGGCGGGGATTCTGACTGAGCTGATGATACAACCAAGATATTTGTACCCTTGCTGCCACCAGCTGAGCCTGGAGCTCTGCCAAGGTCCTGCAGATGGGGTAGTGCCCCCTCCTCCAGAGCATAGCCCTCGAGAAGAGTGCCCCACATCTGACTCAACTTACTGCCTCACCTATGAACCCCATCCCCACAAAGACTTGTACTAAGGAGACGACTAATTCAACTTGTAGTGCTCACCCAGATGGGGTGTAGTTGTAAGGCTGTTCACCCAGACAGGGTGAAGCTGCAGGCTTAGTTATAGCACAGAAAACAGGAGTTAAACTGTCTCATGGTGTTCACCCAGATAGGGTGTAGCTGCAAGCTTAGTTATAGCACAGAAAACAAGAGTTAAATTACCTTGCAGTGTTTACCCAGATAGGGTGAAGTTTTAAGATTTAACTATAACACCAAGCAACCCTGCAGATCAGAGGTTCACTAGCTATAGCACCAAATGCTGTTATGCAAATTTAGTGTCGATTTATGATAACCTCACACCACCATGGTTGTGAATTAAAGTAGAGCAATCTGATATAACTTACCATACTGGTACTTCCTGCCAGTCAAACATCAACCACGTTAGGAGGGGGCAAAGTTGGGGGGGGGTGGCTTGCCAGGGCTCAGCCCCATAGCTCTGAAGTGAGCCCTGGATGTATGGGATTCTGATGTTTTTTAATTTATTTTTATTTGATCTTGTAATAAAAATTACATTTCAAAACTTTTTGTTTCAGAGTTCAGCAATGAGAAAAATGGGTATCAATGCTATAATAGTAGGTTGATCTCTTCATCTGGAGTTACTCCATACTGGAGGGCTATCAAAAAGTAGCATCTACATTTTTGCAAACGAAACCTTATTAGCAGCATACTGTGACTGACCCTGTGGCAAGGAGTGCATGTGGCACTGCCATCACCTTTGGTAAACATCAGTCTGGTAAATTGGGAACAGAGGTGAGTACTGGAGACACTCTAGTTGGACCAAGCCACAAGAGCTTTGGGTCTGGTGGGCTCGTAAGGAAAACAATAATTTCTCTAACACATGGGAGTTGATAACCATCTACAAGTTTAACAGAATAACAGGTTTATTAACCAAACCACCTGTGAAACAGAGAGTAGTGCAAATGTCAACTTTAATACGGCCCCTTAGGATGCTCCTACCATGCAGGCCAGATCTACCCCTTCCCACCTGGTACCACATTTTAAACAGACCCAAATGGGAGCTTCCTAAACTTACTCCTGGGTACTGCAGGTGTAGAATTGCTGTAGGCCTGTAGATGTTGCCACAGGTTGGCTGGTGTTGGTGCACTTTAAACAGAGCAGCGTGCTCAATGCCCCCAAACCTATAGGCCATGCAATTCAAAATGGGGTATTCGTAATCCGAATTGCATAACACAGTGAAACAACAATTACTGTCCCTTGAAACAATAATGCACTGCAATGTCCTCATGGTTTCTTGACTTGAAAGGCTCCTTCTGATGCAGCATACCACTGGATCTCTGCTTCCCAGGTCATCTACTATGCAGGCAGACTTCCTCTTTCTGTGCTCCGTGCTGAAGCAGCTACCTTGGGAACTGGCTGCAGGCTCTTCTGACCTCCTTCCACTAGCTCCAAACTGCTGATGACCCTATCTGACCCTCACATGCCATGGCTTCCAACCCCCTATGTCAAAGCCAGCCTGGCACCACGATGTAGTGCATGCTAGATGACCTGAATCAGCAGCCCTTAGTCTTTTCTCCATCCTGGATCTTCAGCATCTCCCACATGCTTGCTTGTGCGTGGTTGACATTTTCTTCCTCTCCAGAACTCAGCAGCTCTGTTCACAGTTTACTCTCTGCTTTTTAGGCCCAGGCTGGCACAGCTTGCATCCACTCCCAGCACTACAGACCTTTCCACCACAAGATCTCCACCAGATCGGCCCTCTTCCAGCACAGTCCTGCCTTTATAGGCCCTGCTCATGGTCTGTCCAAATTTGTGCCTGGGGCTGTCATTCCAGAAACTGAACAGCCCACAGGACACAGAAAATGTGCCAGACTCTGGTGCCCCTCCATTCCCCAGAAATTCCCAGAGTCCCTTTCCCTGTGAGGTTTCTGAGCCAGGGTGGCATGCCTACGTGGGTCCATTATACTGCCCCTTCCTGTATGAGGATGTACCCCAGCATCCAACTGCAAAACTCGGGGTCTGAGTCACTGTCCATAACATAGTCCTTGTGCCAGGTAGGAGCCCTCTGCACTCTCTGTGGTCTGATGTTGTATCTGTCACCATCTTGACACTGGGCCCTTCACCAGAATTGGCAGGGTCAGCTTCTTTCTCAGTAACTGGGGGGTGCCTGTTCATTTTCAAGTTCTGGGGGCCCAATTGCTGCATCATGGTCTGCTAGAGACGCCATCCTTCCTGGTTTATGAGTTTCTCTGTCCTTGTCTTTGGAGTCTTCAAGGTCCAGAAAATGGGTAGGCCTTGTTCCTGTACTGGTTCCTGTCTCTGTTGGTGACACCATTGTGGCCTCTGGGTATTTGGCAGCCACCAGGCCACTTAAGGCAGGTGCTCAGGTGGGGGCTGTGGTTCAGCATTTGCCTCCTTAGCAGTCCTGGCCCCAAGATAAGGTGTCTGTCTGTTATAATGCATGACTACAGCCTGTCTTTCATTTACAGATAACTGCTCATACAGCACATAAGTGTAACACCTCCCGCCCATTTGGGGGCTTACCTGTAATGCCTCTGGGTGATCTCCCGCTGTCACCAGCATCTCTGTTCCTTCTTGGCTCCTTCTGCTGCTAACCCAGGTCTCCAGGTGCCCCCTGATTGATTGAGCCCCGCGGGGGCTCGCAAATCCCTTTGTGAGTGGTTAGTGCGACTGTTAAGCCGCCGATCACAAGTTCGAAAAGGCACCCTGTGTATCCAACCTCTTGCTGCAGTCAAAAGCTGAAAGTGTGTCTCCACTAGTTCCTGGTGCCCGGACTAAGCTAAAAGAGGGCACTGGGGATGCAAAACAAAAGGAAGAAAGTATTTATAACATCAATAAACAGGCAGACACCTAAAGCACTTCCTCTGGGGCACAAAAGCCAGAAGTCAATGGCAACGTTAGGGCAAGGGAGGTCTAGTGAATATTTATGAGCTACTGCTGTGTTCTTAGTGGTAGTGTGCTACGGAGCAGCGACTCCTGATGGTGTATTCTATTTATATAAAAGTGACTTGTTAGAGAAAGAACTGTTAGGCTATATGCCTGTGGGAAAGTAAATTAAATTATCGTTGCTCCTGGCTGCACCAGGACTTATGTGTGGGGACAGTAAATAGACTGCTTTAGAAACTACCTGCAGCCACCATTTTAGCAGCCACATAATTGGAAGCCAGGATTTAACAAAGAGGCTTCTGGGAAATGGCAGAAACTTATAGGGATTATCTGGGATAATTTAAAGCAAAAGGAAGCCAATTAGCATCTAAGAACTGTTTAAGACAGCCTTGGCAGCCACTGCAACCTTTGAACTCAGCCCCATACAGAAGGGGGTAACTGATTGTGACGCCTGGCTTAAGCTGGTTACATTTATTCTATGATTTGTAATATAGAATGGTATGTGATCTGTCTCACAGGAGATATCCTGTCGCCCTGGGATGACACTTCCAGGTTTCTGTTAAAATGACAGGAGATATCTTAAACAGCAGAGATCTGTAATGTGATTAACTTCCAAGAAGTCACATTTTATGGCCTTGTTGATGAGCTGTGCTTCTTTGAAGCTAAGAACTAAAATATCCATTTTATGAGGTTTTAGTGGAACAAAGCAAGTTCTATCATTATGGTGCTAAGTCATAAAAATTCTTTAAAGTGTCCTGGGAGAGAAACTACTCAAGATCAAAGAGGGATGTTATTTAAAGAGTATCATAATTTAGGAAATGAGTTTTGCTGAACTCACAGGCCCAGATATTCAAAAGGGTTGCGCCATGCGCAACAGGGTTGCGTCGCAACTCCAAAAATGTGCCATTCTGCGATATTCAGAAGGGGCCAGTTGCGCCACCGAAAACATGCTGAGCAACAGCGCAATGGAAATGAAGGCATGTGCAACCGAAGGGGGCGGGTCCATGCATAAAGTGCACAATGCGATATTTGAACACTTGCGTAATGCGCAAGAGTGGCTCAGCCAAGTTGCACAGTAGCGGAATTGAGCCAAAATAAAAAGGCTCAAGGAAGCAGCGCAAGAACCCTAGCAGGCCGCAAACTGGGGGAGAGACAGAGAGAGAGAGAGAGAGAGACAGAAGCTGGAAGGGCAGACAGGGACAGTGGGTCCAGGAGGACAGAGAGGCCAGCGGGGGTGCCTGGTGCAGTGGAAGCAGCAGTGGGGGCAGCGGGGGTAACACAGGAACAGCAGCGGGGGGGGCAGAAGCCAGGGAGATGGACAGTGCCAGCTTCCACATGGAAGCTGTAATGAGGGGGGTGAGACACCATGCTGCAGGGGACGCGGGTCGAGGGGCCCGCCGGGCGGTATGCCCCGACAGGCGGTATCGCGTCTGCCTCAGCTTCCGAGCTGTACACAGACGCCGAGATCGAGCCTGGCACCGCCTGAACAGGGCAATACTGAGACGGCTCTGTGAGCTGTGCAGTGATGTGATGCAGGCACCCTCACGACGGAGTCACGCTCTGTCTGTGGAGACCAATGTGACAGCCTGCATGTGCCTGCTCACCATGGGCACCTTCCAGAGGCCGACAGAGGACACCACAGGCATTACACAGTCGGCCACGTCCACGCAACCTCACCCAATTCCTCAGCGCACTGCTGCCTCATGCTGTGGAGTACATCCAGTTCCCCAGCACCGCGGCAGAGAGTACAGCAAACATGCAGGAGTTCCACAGGGTAACACGATGCCTGGCGTGCTAGGGGCCATAGACTGCACCCATGTGGCCATTCGCACGCCACCTGGCCCCGACGGCCAGGCATATCGGAACAGAAAGGGGTTTTCCAGTGTCAACTGCCAGGTGGTGTGTGATGCCACTGGGTGCATTATCAATGTCTGTGCCACACACCCCGGAGCACATGATACTTTCATATGGCACCAGTCTGCACTGTGCCATCGATTCGAGAGTGGGACATCCCCACGGGTCATCTAGTGGGTGAGCACATGTATGGAATGCAAACTCTGGGCAAGGGTGGAATGACACAGGTGCCATGGTAGTGGCACACAAGGATATGGGCAATATGGACCTGACATGACACTGCTTTCCACTATCTCCACACAGGTGACTGCGGATACCCACTCTGTCCCTGGCTGCTCACACTGTACCGGCGCCCCACGACCCCAGCGCAGCTATGCTTCAATGAGGCACATGCCGCAACACGTAACATCATAGAGCGGGTGTTTGGGATGCTCAAGGCACGCTTCCGATGCCTAGACACCTCCAGCGGTGCCCTACAGTACAGCCCCCAAAAGGCCTGTGGGATATTCCTGGCCTGTTGCATCCTGCACAACACGCCAAAGACCATGGGATAGCCGTACAGGTCGAAGAGGGGACAGCGATGGGGACGCCGGTGGCACCGTGATGTTGGTGATGAGCAGCCCCCTAGGATGGAGGGACCCCAGACTGTCCCGGAGGCCCAGCTGCACTGGGACACCATTGCAGAAGAGCACTACGCCCAACGAGGTAAGCACGGGACATGCAGGCAACACTGTCCATGCGCAAACCACAGGCACACAGGGGAACACACCGTGCATGAAGGTCAGGGAGTTGAAGGTTCCAGGCATACCAACACACCATCAGGGAGGGTGAGCACTCTTATGGACACACACACACACCAGGCAGCGTACATGGGCAGAAGCACAGCACTGCGGAAACGACATTGCTAACACACAGCACCACCGACCACCCCACCACCTGTACTGTCCAAGCACGTGTGTCAGGACCTGGGCACCTTGCATCTTTGGTGTACAGTGCAATGCAGGCATCATCATGCACATGCACCTGTGGACAGCAGTTGGGAGAGTGCAGGTGGTCCCTTGTGTCAGCGCAGTGAGCAGAGCACCCAGCAGTGCACTGCCCACCATGACACACATTGCACACAGGGCAGCACCAGACAGGCCCGCACTGGGAGACAGCTCAGTCATGTAGCACTGTCCCACAGCCACCACGGATGTGTGGGCGGCCCCCGTGGGCCCAGCAGCACTGGCAGGCTGAGCAGGGGTTACATGGGGTGGCGCTGTTGCACCACCAGGGGTCCCACTGCGCGAACGCCGACCTTGCCCGCACAGGGTCTGCATCATGTCGAACAAACGCACCAGGGGTGCCTGGATGCCCACAGCAGAACCCGGCATCGACAGGCCTGGTGTCGCACTACGCCAGGAACGGGAGTGGAGAGCGACTGTGTGGGTGGTGGTACAGGGGCACCTGCCAGTGTGCCCAACGCGCCAGCGACAGAGACCACTGCCTGGGTCAGCCTGTCAATGGCGGCGGTCACATCCGTCTGCATAAGGACCAGCTCGGCTCGGTCCGGCACACTCCCTGCTGTGCGGCTCCATGGACACAGACAGGGTCTCCACGGACCTTGCAACCCGCCCCTGCAGCTGTACTGATTCCTGCAGCAGGCGGGTGTCGCATCCAATGGGTACTGTGCCCCAATGGCGCCGTGACCCCCAGGGTGTGGGCGGTCCTGGTGCACAGCACCCCTTGAGGGTGGGCGCGTTCACCAGGACCAGGTATGGGCGGATCAAGGGCGGTGGACATGTGCCACTGCTTGACACTGTACCCCAGACCTGGTGTTCAGCTGCTGCTGCCGCCCTCCAACTGCTGAGCCCCAGGTCCACCTGTTCCACCTCCGTGCTGGCAACAGTGCGGACACCTGCACAGCCACCAGTGCTGCCCCACCGGTGCTGACAGGCACAGCCTGGGACTGTGCCAGCATGCTGGTACACAGGTGTGAACCAGGAAGGCCCAGGGGCATGTGCTGGCCTGCCATGTGTCCGTCATGGGACACACACCTATCACTGCCCATTGCAGGCCTGCTATCATCAATGGTGCAGGTACATGCCACTGCCATAGGCACAGCATGCTGGCATACCTGCATGCCGGACTGCTGAGACACAGGCTGTGCACCCCCCGCACCCATATCACTGACACCAGAGTTGTTGGCCCAGCGTGCATGCTGCTGCAGTGCCTGCTGGCTGGTGGCGGAGGTGGATGGTCCCTCCTCCACGTCCAGCAGGTCTGCATCACTGTCTGGACCCACCACCACCACCGTCTCCTGAAGACAAACAGGATCTGTAACAGAAAGAGAGTACATGTGAGTGTATGTGAACAACAGCCCCCAACACCACCACCATGTCATACCGTGCAGTGATGGGCTTCCACCTGTCTGGAATCCTCCGCCTGGTACGCCCGCAATGGCACTCGGCTGCATGGCTGCAACCAGTGTCTCCTCCATTGGGGTCAGCTGCAACACCACTGGCGGGCCCCCACTAGTGCCAGCACATGCCGCCCTGAAGGCTGCCACCTTCTCCTTCAGCCTCCTGCGGTCACTCCCCATCTTCTTCTTGCATTCCTGCATGGAGCGCTGGTGGCTTCCGTGCAGGTTGACGGCCCGAGCTACCCCCTTCCATGCAGCTGCACATTCCTGAGGGGTGCCCCTCCATCCACTCAATAATGGCTCATCCTCCAGGTAGGCCTGGAAGAGGGCCTCGCCTCTGCCGCTGTGAGTTCAGCCTCCTCCACGCCCCCGCCCGCCCCTCACCTCAGCTTGGCTCTGGTCAGTCTGGTGATCTGTATGGGTGGAAGTGACACCTGTCACTGTGCAGTCGACAGCATTTCCCCATGAGCATAGGTGCCGGCCCGGGGGGGGCGGAAGCCCCCCACATTTCTTCTCCGTATGGCAGATACTGATAGAAAGGGTGCCCTTTGTCCCTTTCTAAGTGCCCTTTTCATTCTCAGCCCCCTCAGCCTTTCTCATCCTCCGGCACCCTTGCCCATGAGCATTGTCCTGAGCATCACACAGCATGTAACTCACCTCTCACCTGCAGTAACCGAATCTGGCCAGCACAACCCACTGTCGCGTTTTTATAGTGCAACACATGCAAATGAGGAGTGGCACAACTTTAATGACATGCTAATCGCGCCACTGCGTCTTTGAATGGCTGATCGAATGATTTGCATATGTCGGCTGAATAGTGCGGATTTGCGCTTTGTGCAATACGGAAGGGCCGGCTGAGCCAATGGCGCAGATTTGTGCCTGCATGCTACACTGCATTGCGCATGCCCAGACAGCTTACGCATGCGTCTATTGTGCTGCAGACCTGCTGAGCGTGATAGGCAATTCAGGCCATGGCCACCATTGTGCCAGTGGCGCTACAGCACTGGGCATTATATGGCGCTGTGGCACTACTGCGCAATAGTCCACTGTGGCACTGATGCGCGGCAGCAGTCGCGCAGGATGCCTATATTTCGACGGTGCTGTGCGTAGCCTTGCATCGTGCCGTGACCTTGTGTATGCCCTTGCCCGGCGCTGTTCGGATGCCATGTGTATCGCCCCATTGCGCTGTCTGGTGACAGTGCTATGTGAAGTGACGGCGTTGTTCAACAGCGATTGGAGCCTGTGGTGGTCTATTGCGCAACATCTCCACGGGTTGCAGTGCAGCGGAGCCATTGCCTGCTGTAAACTGGCTGAGATGGCTAGGGAGGAGGGCAGTGAGTTGGAGCCCACTGGAGGTGGCCAACCTGGTGGCCCTGATGGAGCCCCACTGTGAGGCACTCTATGGTGAGGCCCCTCACCACGCCTAGGACGACGCGAGTGGCAGCAAGTGGCCACTGACCTGGTGGAGGTCACTGGACGGGCCAGTCTGCTGAGCAGTGTCGCACTGCACGGTGACCTCCGCCGGAGGAGCAGAACTTGTTGGCCAGGCTGCGGGCACATGCCAGGTGGGGCATGGTGCCTAGGCCAGGTGAGTGTACCATCTATGCACCTATATTCTCTGTAGGTGTGTGTGTGCTTGTGTGGCTGTGCATAGGTGACAGCTTGGACACGGTTGGCTGTGTCGTGTGTGCAGCTGTGCGATGGATGGTTATGGCTGTGTGGGCGGCACTCTCACTGGGGCCGGGGCACTCTGCTTTTGAGTCACACTGATGTTTGTCTCAACATATGTCTCCCACAGGCCGGGATCTGAGGATGCAGGGCCGGGATGAGGAGGGCCGTGCCAGGGCCCCGGTGGCAGCAGGAGTCGCCCCCCTGGATAGAGCAGCAGCAGCAGCCGCAGCAACAGCAGCGGGGCAACAGCGGCAGACAGAGCTGCTTGAGCAATGTGAGTATCATGACTCCATGGATGCTATTGCATGCTGGGGAGTCCACTAGCCCTGCACAATACAACCATGCAGGAAAGGAGGTCATAATTCCACTATACAAGACACTAATGAGGCCCCACCTGGAGTACAGTGTACATTTCTGGAGACCATACCTACGTGAAGGATGTAGAGTGGCCAGGAAGGTTCAGAGGAGGGCAACAAAGATGGTGCATGGCTTGCATCACGGGTCCCTATGACGACAGGTTGAAAGAACTGAACATGTACTCCTGGAGGAGGGGAGAGAGGATATGATGGAGACATACAGGTATCTTACAGGGGATCAGGGTGCAGGACACACTTTTTGAAGTGAAAAAGATGTTCCAGGACTAGAGTGCATGGGATGAAGTTGGAGGGAGGATGATTCAGAGGACACATGGTGATGGACTGTCTTCACAGAGCGGGTGGTGGACAAGTGGAACACCCTGCCAGAGGAAGTGGTGGGGGCTGACACAATCACAGGATTTCAGACTGCAGGGGACAGACATGAAGGAATTCTGGAGATCAGGGGTAAGGGGCAACAGACTTCTAGGGAAACAACGTGAACTTACAAGCTCATATGGACAGACTGGGTTTGCCATAGGCCCTTATCTGACAACACTGTCTATGTATCTATGTATGTAGGCATGACACAGGTGACATGCATCACTGTGCAGTATCACAGCACATCTGTGTATGCGTCACTGGTGGTCCAGGCATGCACTGGGCACATAGCTGTGTAACTGGCATCGCACCACATTGCCACGTCACTTGCCAGCCTTGTTTGTACTGTGATGGACGTGGGCAGGGTGTGTGGGCAGTGGTGCGCATAGCTGGTGCCGCCTGTTTGTGATGGCCATGTGTATGTTCACTGTGGGTGGGTGTACGCCATCACAGATGCGGGACATTGGGCTATATGGCTTGCAGGTTGGCTGGTGTTCAGGGTTGTGGTCAGTCACAGCCATTGACTGTGTTCCCATTTTCCTAGGCCTCAAGGTTCTCCAGCGCATTGGGAGGGATGTCCGGAGCCTGAGACAGCTGCTGGAGGACAACCAAGCCATCCTGCAGTCCATCCACAGGCATGGCCTTCGGAGGAGGTGGCATGGACGGGCCAACACCAGCCAGGCGGCCAGCGGGACCATAAATTGTTCTTACCCTCCCTTCTCCCATCCCTACCACCCTGCCTTCCTCTCCAAGTTTGTAATCCCTACCCTTGACCAACCTGACCTTGTACCCATCCCCTTGTAAATAGTTCTGGTTGATTGTTTTGTACTTTACTCTTTGAGAATATATTTATATTTTGATATGAATGCTGTGTTGGTCTCTGATTTGCAGCTGGCTATGGTTGCTCAGTTGCAGTGGTGTGCAACCATCTGGGGTGGTATGGTCCTGGGTACATGTGTGTGTGTGTGTGTGTGTGCGTGTGTGCATGGGAGGTATCACCAGCATGGCATTGACTTTCTGTTGGTCTTGTCGTCTGCTGCCACCCACTGCTGGGTGCACAGGGTGGGTCTGGCTTGTAGGCTTCTGTGTTGCATGGGGCTGATGTGCTGGGGACTGCATGGTTTCCTGCAGTGCCAGTCACTGCACATGGGTGGTGTCTTGGGGTCACAGTGCAGGTGTGCTGTGCCAGCGGGCTGATGTGCACTGTGGTTGTCAACCCCTGTGTGTGGCACTCCACCTGCCAGTGTTTGTGCTGGGGTGTCATGGCTCTGCTATGCTTTGTTGGCTTGTCCCCATGGGCAAGTAGATCATCTGTCCCACCCCAGTGATGCTGTTCTTGGGTGTGCAGGTGTGGTGTGGGTTCTGCAGTGTGTTCCTGTGCCCATGTGTGGCATGGCTGGAGGTGGGCCCCAGCCTGCCTCCCTGGATGTGCAGTTCCATTGCTCTGGGGGCTGTGCTTGCGTTATGGCAGCTCTGGATTGCTCAGCTGAGCTTCCCTGGTTTCTCCATAGCGCAACATTTTGGCTGGTTGCGCGATGGCACAGTATGTGCGATATTCAGACGTTGGTTGCTTGCGCAATTTGCTCTGCTCCATGTTTGAATATCGCACCTGTTGCGCATTTGCGCAACTGGTTTGTGCTTGCTCCTGCTGTTGCGCTCGTTTTGAGCGCAGTTTGAATATCTGGGCCTCAGTATTTAATATACCTCTTGATAGGACATTCTGTTTTATATCATTTTTATATTCTGGAAGGAGGAGCTAGATGACCTCATGGAAGGGGCTGAAACACAGCATTTTAAATTGTATTCTGTGTTTTTCAAGTGACACATTCCTGTTGGACTCTGAAGCAACAACATCTAATTATAAGCACTGTAAGAAGATGAGAATACATTAGATAGACAAGTCTAATTATATTGTGGTAGGAGTTTGCACTTTTTCCTTGTTTTCTTTTAAGTGATTGTATGCTTTGTGATATATTGTTCTATGTTTAAATTTTACCTGTTTTTATCCATTTCCTAAGTAAACCTCTTATATTTAAAGAGACTGCCTGGTGCCTTCGAAGTTTTTTCTTTTGCATGTGAATTACAGATGGTTAAGGCTGGCTAAACTGTTCAAAGCTTTATGGTACTACCAAACTAGGAAAAGGTAAGAATTTTCCTAAGGTCTTTTATAGAGTTTTTAAGGGTTCATTTTGTATACCTGGTTAGGTGCCCTTGGCGAAAGATATCTGCCATTCCCCGAAGAGCAGAATTATCTGAGCCTGTACATTTGGGCACGCTAGCATAAGGTTCACAGTTTGAATCCCTCCAGAACCTGAGACCAAAGGTGATTTCGGACCCTCAAAACAGACAGGAGGGTTACCCTGTTCTGTTAACTGTTCACAATACTGCGCTCAGAGGTTGGCACTGTAGGAGCAGAGGGTCTGACCTGCTGAGTGGGGTTTGTGACAGATTGGTGGCAGCAGTGCTGATAATTTTGGTAATATAAGCTTTAATTGTTCAGTGTGTCAGTTTGATACTGCACAGCTAACTTGCAAAAAAAAAGGCAGTGATTTATTTTTAAAATGGAAACAGAACTATATCATTTGGCTTATAGTTAAGTTCTACCTGTTTTTTTGTTTACTAAATTGCAAGCTAGAGTAGCCATAGTTAGGAAAAGATAACTTCCAGCTCAGCAGGCACACTGTAGACTACTTGAGGCAGTTGTGCAGGGACAGAGGAGTCCTGTATGAGGTTAGAGCCACCAAGCAGAACCTCGTGAATGCCCTGATGGTAGCAGATACCCAGAGCATCGAGTTACTGACTTTGACTGTAAAAGATCAAACCTTGAGCGTGGAAGAGCTAGCGGCCAGTGCAGTGTCCAGATCCGATGAGGATGACAGCAGGGCCAGGGCCAGCGAAGGGCCACAGCAGCAGGGGAAGGTCACCAGCATTCTGAAGACAGAAGTACTCAGGCTCCAGATTGAGTTGCGCAGAATGGAGCTGGAGTTCCAGGAGAAGAGGGAGCGAGAACAGCGAGAGGCGGAATGAGAAAGACGAGAGGCAGAGCGGGAACAGTGGGAGGCTGAGCGTGAGGTGTGTGAGTGCCAGTGAGCTGCAGAGGAGAAGAGGGAGCAAGAACAGCAAGAGGTGGACCATGAACAGCGAGAGGTGGACCATGAGGAGCATGAGCACCAGAGGCGACATGAACTGGAGAATCTATGACTCCAACCACTTGCACCAGAGCAGGTAAGTGGCTTGGGTTTAACTGGGACTACAGGACTGGATTACAAATTAAATCCCAAACTGATAGCCGAATTTAAAGAGGGGGAGGATATGGATGCCTTTTGAAATTCCTTTGAAAAAGTTTGAATTCAGGCTAAAATTCCTAGAGAGTCCTGGAGCTTCCAGCTATCCCCAGTACTTACCGGGAATGCTCGGGATGCATTGGGTCAAATGGGCAATGAGGACAGTAATGATTACAGCAAACTTAAAGCTGCACTTTTAGAAAAGTTTGATTTAACTGCTGAAGCATACAGAGCTAAATTCCATATGCTCAGGAGAAGCCCTGATATGAGCTACGAGGAGTTAGCCATGAAAAATGTCAGTTTTTAAAGCATTGGTGGGAAGGAATTGAAGCAAACTCTGTAGATAAAATTGAAAATGCAGTTTTGTTAGAACAGTTTTTTTGGGCATGCCCAGCAGAGCTGAAAACCTGTCTGGAGGACCTAGATCCCAAAACAGTGCAAGATGCTGCTGAACTCTCGGACCACTATTCCAAGCGCAGACCTGCTCTAAGAGCGAATGGGGTGGGTGTGGCAGCACAGAAAGGGAAAAGCGACCTTCAGGGCAGCTAAACCCTCACTGCCTCCACCAAACCAGTTAGCCTCTAGGTTTCAGAGAAAAGATTTCTCTGAGAAAAGAAATGAGTGTTGGTTGTGTAAAGAAACTGGACATATTGCCAGACAGTATCCCAAAAGGACAAGCAATATGCAGGATGGTGCTAGGAAGGAAGTGGGTTGTTTGTGTGTCTCTGGAAGCATGCCTGTGAACATGAGGGAACACATGTACCCAGTCACGGTGAATGGTGTACAGACACAAGGATCAAGGGACGGGGGCATCCCTGACATTGGTAAAAGGGGATCTGATAGAGCCTGGGCAGCTTATACCTAATGAATATGTCACTGTACAAGACTTTTCTGGTGAGGAGAAAACATTGTCCCTCGCTAGTGTACTCCTAGACTGGGGTGAAACTGAGGAAACCGTGCAACAGGTGGCTGTAGCCAAAATGTTGGCAGTGGACATCATCCTTGGCAGCAATCTCAAACAGGGATGGTGTGTGCAGTTACCCATAGCCATGCAGCAAGGGAAATTGTAGTTCCCTGAACCCCAGAAGCCATTGTGGAAACCACTGGGATGCTGGTTCCCCAGCCTGTGTCTCCTGATATGGAGACTAATGAAAAGGGGGTAGAAATTTCCCCAGTAGCAGTTAACCACACAGCTATGAAGGGTTACTCCAAAGAGGGAGGGGTGACCCATTGTCAGAGGGTTAGGGATGACAGTGATCCTGAGTGCCCTGACGCTAGTGTTAGGGACCCTAGTTCAGAGACTGAAGGGGACCTGTCCTATGCCTTGGGAATGTGTGAGGAGTTTGCAGCTGCTCAGAGAAATGACCCTAGTCTAGAGAAGCTTAGGGCTTGAGCAGACTCTGACGGAGCACAAGGAGGTGATGGTAAATATAAGGTTTATTGGGAAAATGGACTGATGTATACTCAGGCTGTGCAGACGGAGGGAGGGGTGATAGGCAGGCAGCTTGTCATTCCCCAGGGGTATCATGAGCAGTTGCTCAAAATTGTGCACAATATTCCCTTTGTCTGGTCATTTGGGAATCGCGCGCATTGCGCAGCAGTTGGCCCAGAATTTCTACTGGCCCAGCTTCACCCAGCAGGTGAAGGAGTATTGCAGGTCTAGTCACTAGTGCCAAGAAATAGGGAAGGCCGGCAAGAAAACCCAAGCCGCCCTGATTCCATTGCCCATAGTGAAGGAGCCATTCCAGAGGGTGGGAATGGATATTGTGGGGCCTTTAAATACCATCAGCTCCTCAGGGAAAAGATTCATCCTGACTGTGGAGAATTATGCCACCTGGTACCCCGAGGCAGTCGCCCTATCCTCACTGAGGACAGACAAAGTGGTAGATGCCTTACTTGGGATTTTCTCTCATCTTAGGTTTCTGCAGGAGGTTATCACGGATCGAGGGGGTTCCTTCATGTCAGACCTGATGAAATGTTTGTGGGAGAAGAGTTTGGTGGTGCGGAAATGCACGACACCGTATCACCCACAAGTCAATGGGCTTGTGAAAAGGTTTAATGGTACCCTGAAGTCAATGCTCCGGGCGCTTGTGAACAGCATGGAGGACTGGGAAAATACCTTCCCCACCTGTTGTTTGCATACAGGGAGGTGCCCCAAGAGTCGACAGGATTTTCCCCCTTCAAGTTCTTATATGGACGCTGGGTACATGGGCCCCTAGACTTGATCCGGGAGGACTGGGGAGGCAAGCACGCCACCCAGGGAACTCCCATAGTGGATTAGGTCCTTAGGTTTAGGAAAAGGCTGAAGGAGCTGATGGGGACAGCCCAGAGCAACCTGGCAGCTGCCCAACAGAAACAAAAAGTGTGGTACAACCGCAGAGCCAGAGCTCGCTTATACATGGTGGGTCAGGAAGTCACGCCTTATTCCGTCCGAAAGACAAGCTGCAGGCTGAGTGGGCAGGACTGTACAAAGTAGTTAGAAGGTAAATGCGTGAACTATATTATAGAGTTACCTGACAGAAGACAGACAGAAAGGATGTACCATGTCAACATGATGAAGCCATATGCTAATAGAGCTCACATGGTGTTTGCAGTGTGTAGTCCTTGGGAGGGGACGGATGAAGGAGACCCCTTCTGGACTAACTGGAAGAAAGTAAGTGGAGTCCTCTGTGGAGGCAGTTAAATTGTCTCCCCAGCTGGCCCCAGACAAGATCCAGGAAGTAAGGAGGTTTAGCAGACTTTGCTCCTGTTTAGGCCAAGCCTGGACTAACCCCTTAGCGACGCATGATGTGGAGACAGGGACACAGATGCCCAAACGGCGGACAGCATATCGGGTGTCAGAGGCTGTCCAAAGGGACATTAGGAGGGAAGTGGAGGAGATGCTGGATTTAGGGGTAATCCAGAGATCCCGCAGCCCCTGGGCCTCACCCGTAGTCCTTGTGCCCAAGTCAGATGGCCGTACTCGTTTCTGTGTGGACTATCGTGAACTGAATGCAGTCACGAAGTCAGACGCCCAACCGATGCCCCGGACGGATGAACTCCTGGACAAGTTGGGAGGGGCGACCTACCTTAAGACCATTGACCTGACCAAGGGGTATTGGCAGGTAGAGTTAACTGACAGAGCTTAGAGAGGTCGCTTCATCACTCTGATAGGCTTATCTGAATTTAAAGTAATGCCTTCGGAATGAAGAACGCCTCTGGCCACTTTCCAAAGGTTGGTGAAGCAGGTGTTAAATGGTGCTGAGGAATACGCCATGCATTCTTGGATGACATTGCCATCTTTAGTACCAGATAGGAGGAACACCTATCCCACCTTAGGGAAGTGCTGGACAGGATCCAGAAGGCCGGGCTCACTGTCAAAGCTGAGAAGTGCCAGGTGGCCATGGGGAAGTGGCATACACCAGGCATGTGGTAGGTAGGGTGTCAGAGGTCTAAAACCTCACTTTCAGATTCTGCAATATTGGGAATGCAAGTAATCACAGACACGTTGTATAAGAGTAATAAACAAGTTTATTACTACCAAAAGGATAAAATCACAGTTGCCCTAAGCAGTTCTTACCAATATGAACCGGAGCCAGTGCTAAGCATTCCCTATACCTCGAGGTTTCTCTGTGTCTCCTGGGTCTCCGAGGTACAAGACTAGTGTATCACATTATATACCTATGATAATTACTATGGTTACTGTAAGATAGAAACATTTCTAGTTACAGAGATGGGCCCTATTGCATAAATTAGAGGTGGCTCCATGGTCCAAGATAACATTATACAATTTGTGTAGTCATTAGTTTATGAACAAATGAGTTCTTATACAGAGTCTTACATAACTCAGTGTAGTAGCACAAATCACCAAAAGGTGGCAGGCAGTTACAGTATATATATAATTACTCCAAGGACAGGAGCCTTGGCATCTTAGAAGAAAGAAATACACAGAAAATACATAGAAGAATATATGTATTAGCAAGCAAAGTGTATTACAACAATATGCATACATATCCTGACATCTACTTGTACGGGTAGATGCCCTTAGCCCTATATGTTAGTATAACATATAACTAAGTGCTAGCTGTCTATGGTGACCTCTGATGGTACCAATTAGGGTGCAGGGACCGTGTAACACCGGAGACAGCTCCATCCTAACCAAATAAAAATAGAGGTGATCCAGGCGTGGCCCAGACCAGAAATGCAGAAGCAGGTCAGAGTTTTCTAGGGACAGCAGGGTACTATAGGAAATTTGTACCCAATTACAGTGCCCTGTCTGCTCCCTATCTGACTTGGTAAAGAAAAGGATGCCAAAAGAAATTACATGGGGACCAGCCCATGAGGAAGCCTTTACCCGACTGAAGGAGGCAATGTGCAGTGCTCCAGTACTGACAAGTCCTGACTATAGCAACCCCTTTATAGTTCAGACTGATGCCTCAGATGTGGTTATTGGGGCAGTACTGAGTCAGACATGCAACCAAGGGAAAGATCACCCGGTAGTGCACCTGAGTAAAAAGTTTCTCCCCAGGGAGCAGGCATACTCTACTGTGGAAAAAGAGTGTCTTGCCATAGTGTGGGCCCTAAAGAAGTTAGAGCCATACTTATATGGGCAGCATTTTGTGGTACAAACTGACCACAACCCCCTGGTTTGGCTGACATGAATGGGAAAAACTAATGGTAGATTGTTAAGATGGAGTCTTGCCTTGCAAGGGTATGACATGACAATCTGGAGCGACCAATCAGAACTCAAATGGCTTGTCGTGATTTTATGAGGAGTGAACTGACTTGGGAAGCTCATCCCATGCAGGGGATAGAGCCCCCAAATTCTAGGTGGGGAGGATTTGTGATGCTTGGCCAGCTGGTTATGATTGTTCTATGATTTGTAATATATAATGTGATATGTGACCTGTCTTACAGGAGACATCCTGTGCCCCACGGATGACTCCCCCCCCCCCAGATTTCTGTTAAAATGACAAGATATATGTTAAACAGCAGAGATCTGTAATGTGATTAACTTCCAAGAAGTTGCATTTTATGGCCTTGTTGATGAGCTGTGCTTCTTTTAAGCTAAGAACTAAAATATCCATTTTATGAGGTTTTAGAGGAATACAGCAGGTTCTATCACTATGGTGCTAGGTCATAAAAATCCTTTGAAGTGTCCTGGGAAGAGAAACTACTCAAGATCAAAGAGGAGATGTTATTTAAAGAGTGTCATAATTTGAGAAATGAGTTTTGCTGAACTCACAGTATTTAATATACCTCTTGATATGACATCCTGTTTTGTATAATTTTTATATTCTGGAAGGTGGAGCTAGATGACCTCATGGAAGGGGCTGAAACGCAGCATTTTTAAATTGTATTCTGTGTTTTTCAAGTGACACATTCCTGTTGGACTCTGAAGCAACAGTAATTATAAGCACTGTAAGAAGATAAGAATACATTAGATAGACAAGTCTAACTGTATTGTGGTAGGAGTTTGCACTGTTTTCCTTGTTTTCTTTTAAGTGATTGTATGCTTTGTGATATATTATTCTGCGTTTACATTGTACCTATTTTTATCCATTTTCTAAGTAAACCTCTTATATTTAAAGAGACTGCCTGTTGCCTTCAAAGTTCTTTCTTTTGCATGTGAATTACAGATGGTTAAGGCTGACTAAACTGTTCAAAGCTTTATGTACTACCAAACTGGGAAAGGTAAGAATTTTCCTAAGGTCTTTCATAGAGTTTTAAGGTTCATTTTGTATATCTGGCTGGTGCCTTGGCAAAAGATGTCTGGCATTCCCTGAAGAGCAGAATTATCTGAGCCCATATATTTGGGCACGCTAGCATAAGGTTCACAGTTTGAATCCCTCCAGAACTTGCGACCAACGGTGATTTCAGACCCACAAAACAGACAGGAGGGTTACCCTGTTCTGTTAACTGTTCACAATACTGCGCTCGGAGGTTGGCACTGTAGGAGCAGAGGGCCTGACCTGCTGAGTGGGCTTTGTGACACTGCTCAGTTCAGGAGATTTTGAGAGAAAGCACAAGAGCTCAGTGTGTGCACCTGTGGGGAGCTTGCCAGCTCTCAGGGGTTAGGCCTGCCTGGCCTAGACTTTTCCAGCCATTAGTCCATGGGTCTAAGTGTCCAGTGGCCCATGTTTGGGGTCACAGCAGCAGGGGATTCGAACAGCAACCAAGCTGAAGAAATTTCAGGATCAGCCTGCAAGCTAGTTGGATGGACCAGAACAGGACCAGAGCCTTACATATAAATGTGCTTAGTTCTCAAGGTGGTTGCGTGGCTGAGCACTTGAGAAGTTTGGTTTGTATTTCCGCCAGTGTTGAATTGCTCCTGCATCCCAAAGACCAGCATGTCGATGAGGACCACAAGGAAATTCTCCTCCTGCTACTTCAAGCCATCTGCATAAGGTTTAATTTCATCAGATCATTATTTGGTCTGGGTAGTGTGAGTACAAATAGGGTAGCTCCTTGCAACAAAGCTACAAATCACTTGTGTGTGCCATCCAATTTTGCTTGTTTGGGTTATTTGCAAATGGACTGAGCCATCCAGCTCCTGATTACAAATTCTGGGTTTGAGTGCATGTTAGTGTTTCTTTTCGGGGCCCTAACGATCAGCTGCAATGCTGACCTACCCGGGCAACACTTCAGGCTAGCCTGCTACTCCAAACTGGTTACCCAGGGTTGTGTGACTGTATCAAAGGGACTCACTGTGCATGCTTGTTCAGCCCGTATAAATCGGATCTAATAATCATCTGCTAGATTCCTGCCCCACCCTGTGACTCCCTGAATAAATTAGATTGCGTGTTTTGCATTTAACCTGGCTATTGTGTACCTTCTTGGGGGCTACAGTACTGTTTCTGCCTTGTTGCATCATTGGTCTTATTTACAGGGGTTCTCCAGGGCAGCTGCAGAGGATCCAGCCCTGGTGGTGAATGCAAGGTGTGATCAAGTCATTACTGCTGTATGGTATATGTGAATGTTTTGCTGCTATACTGTTTGGGCACTAGAGGGGTTGGTGGGGGTTATAGCATCCCGGAGGGTTATACTGACAGCAGTTACGCTACCCCAGAACTATTCCTCCAGGTGGAGGTACCGCTCAAAGAGCTCAGGCCCATCAACCTGTGCCTAGACATGCAGGCAGGGTAGTAGCCTATGGGATAGTGCCATCTAGGGGTTACATCTTGGAGGCACCACTGGGATTAGCTCACCCTAGTGGTCAAAACTGAAAAGTATTACTAAAAATGTAATGGGTACCACTGAAGAAATGGCTGTGCATCAGTTGGTCGGATGGTGTGCGGGCATGATTCACCCCACAATGCCTTGTTAATACTAGATATACCCTGGGCACTAGTAAAGACACTATAGAAGGGCACTTTCTAAAACTGAATGCCTGTAAAAAGCTGTAGTGGTAGGCCGACATGCTGAATTGACTTCCCAAACTCTAATGGTGTTAGTGGAGTGTGGCAACCCTGTGGACAGTACTAAGGTGCTCAAAACTATTTCTGTTGATGGGTCCTCAGCTGCCTGGAGGGTATTAACTAAGGACAGTGAGGATCCCTCAGGAAATGAGCTCCCACCCTTATCAGAGACTTTTGAGGAAAAGATTGCCAAATTACTGCTGGAGAAGGGTAAAACAGTTGAGGACTTTAAAGAGTTGTTCATGTTGCCTGGGGGTGCTCCTTCCCTGATGCCCATGCCAGCTCCAGTACCTGCCCCTTCACCAGCTCTTGTGCCCACACCAGTACCAGCACACACTCCTGTTCCCAAAGTTAGTCATGACTCTTACCACAGACTGAAGATGTTTTCAGGCACTCTCCCCACCCTCCAAGGGGAGGATGAGTGGGAGACCTGGATAGACTGTGTTGTCCCCTTGGTACCCGAGTGGCAGTGTGCGGAGGCAGAGAAATGAAAAAGGATCATGGAAAATTTGAGGGGTCCTGCTTTGGAAGTCACTAGATTCCTGAGGTCCACAAACCCTGATGCGTCAGCTCAAAAGTACCTGTCTGCACTAGAAGATGTTTTTGGTAGCATTGAATCTGGAGAGACTTTGATGTGGCAATTCAAAGGCACCAAACAGTGGAAAGGGGAATGTTTGTCCACGTATGTTACTTGCTTGGAGAGGGCCCTACAGAGAGCTTACGGAAGGGTTTGGCATCGCCCAGCGAATTGAACCGTGTGAGGTTGGATCACATACTACAATATGCCAAATATTCTAAATTGCAAATTATCCAGCTAAAGCTCCAGGATAGGAGGGATAATCCCCCTGATTATTGCGACCTGATAACAGAACTCAGGGAGACTGAAGGTGAGGAAGGAGACTGGAATTCTTGTGTGGGCACAGCCTAAGTAGCCTTGGTGCAGGAAAGCCCTTCTGAACCAGAGAATGCTAAGGATGCTCCACCATGGGCCAAGCTGTTGAGAGATGAGCTGCTGAGGAAGTCAGAGAAATGAAAGGGTGCCTCTATGAAGGCTCCTCCCATGGACAAAGATCCTGGTCCCTCTCAGGCGTGTCTGCTATGCAGGTGAGGTGCACTCTCAGGCGTCTTCTGCTGAGGGCAGCTTGAGAAACTAAGAGGCATGAATTGACTGCTGCAATAAGGAACTATTGAGACATATCGCACTTCAATGCCACAGACAGAGGTTGAACTATGGTATTCTTTTGTTAGTGCTCCAGCTTCAACACCAAATATGTACTCTGCTCAACCCTCTAATTGTGAATGGAGACCAGCTCCTAATGCAATGTTTCAGCGAAGGTGGACCTAAGAATCTATAATCTGTCATAATTGTGGAAAGGATGGGCATATGAACAAGGAATGCCAGTCTCAAAAGGACCTAGAGAAAGTGGTAAATAGACTACAAGGGAAGCGCCGAAAAGCAAACCAATTGCAGAGGGGTGCAAGAAATGGTTACAGTGGAGGTTCAGGAACTCCAAATTCCAATTTCTTTGTGGCTAAATTGTCCATCCAGGTTCCTACTAAGGTCCCTCTGGACTGGTTCAGATTGGTGGGCCCTTCCATGGACACTACTATACATATAGACAGGATTCCGGCCTGAGCAGTTTTAGACAGCGGTTCACAAGTCACAATAATCTTCCAAGACTGGTATGAGCAGCATTTATCTGACCACCCATTACAACCTCTTGATGGACTGCATGTGTGGGGGTTAAATGAAACGTTGTATCCTTATCTTGGCTATTTGAAAGTGTGGCTTTCTTTCCCATCCTCTGTGGCTAGTATAGAGATTCTGTGTAGATGCTAGCCCTGTTCGCCCTTCCACCGACTTTATGATGGTATCCCTGTACTGATTGGCACCAACACACACATGTTTGGGAGCCCAGCCCAGCTACGTGAAGGAAGGCAAAAGAGAAAGACAGGAAAGGCCCTGCGTGTTCACGCCCTGATCCAAAAGGCCTATGAGAAACACATGCACCCTGAGGAAATTGTCAAAGACGAGCCTGTTGGGATAGTTTGGAAGAAGGATCCTGCTACTATCACATTACCTTCCAATGCAGAATGCAGTATCAGTGGTGAAGTATGGCTGTGAAAAGATGTGACTAATGAAATTTTGATGCTGGATGCCCCAGACGAGGGAAAATTACCCAAAGGACTGTTGATTAAACCCAGTGTGCTTCGGCCGGGCTCATGCTTATGCCCGGCGGTGGTGGTACAAATACAGAATGTTACAGACTGAAAAGGATGTGAGGTATTACCTGACATGTTTGATTTTGGGGATTCACCGCTTTCAAACAGCTGGAGAACCAGGATAAGTAACAAACTGGCTCAGAAAACCCAGGTATTCTCCCTCAAGGAATGGGATGATGGCTATGTCACAGTTGCTGAACGCTACATTCGGCTGCATAATGAGAGACCCATCAGGGAGAGGTTTAGACGTCTAGCTCTTGCTGACTTCGATGATGTCAGACATCACCTACAAGAGATGTTAGTGGCCGGTATCATACAAGAGTTATGCAGCCCATATGCCTCCCCGATCATTATGGTGCAGAAAAAGAATGGCTCCATTTGCATGTGTGTTGATTACAGGACTCCCAACAAAAGAACTCTGCCTGATCAGTATACAATGCCACATATACAGCATGCCTTGGACTGTCTAAATGGGAGTAAATGGTTTTCCGTCCTTAACCTCTGAAGTGGATACTATCAGATCCCAATGGTTTTCTGAGGACAGGGAAAAAAACTGCATTCATTTGTTCCTTGGACTTCAATGAGTTCCTTCACATGCCACAAGGCATATCGGGCGCACCAGCAGCCTTTCAGCAACTAATGGAGAATGCAGTGGGAGATATGAATCTCTTGGAATGTCTCATCTACCTTGATGACGTCATAGTCTTTGGAAAAACTCTCGAGGAGCAAGAGGCTCACCTATTTAAAGTACTGGACAGACTGGAGGAGTATGGTCTTAAGTTATCTATTGACAAATGCCAGTTTTTCCAGAGCTCTGTCAGAGCTCTGATATGTGGGCCACATTGTGTCATCAAAAGGCATACAAACTGACTCCAGTAAAGTGGAAGCATTAACCAGCTGGCCAAAGCCCAACAACTTGAAAGAACTCCAACAATTTCTTGGATTCTGCGGCTATTATTGCTGATTTGTCAAGGACTATACCAAGGTGATCCGCCCCCTGCTAAACTTAACTCAAGGGTACCCATCTACTCACAAAAAGTTTACAAAGGGATCTGACAGAAGCACTGAAAAAAACTATTTCAGACTCAATGAGCTGTTTGGACAGAGGTGGACTCTTGATTGTGACACTACATTCGAAGAAATAATATACAGACTGACTCATGCTCCCATACTTGCTTATGCTGATCCATCAAAGCTCTATGTGTTACATACAGATGCCAGCTTGAGTGGTCTCAGAGCAGTACTCTACAAGAATATCTGGAAGTATTGCTAGCAGAAGTCTGACATCTTCAGAGAAATTAGAATTTCTCGCTCTCAAGTGAGCCATAGTTGACCAATTTCACAAATACTTGTATGGTGCTAAAATCTTGGTCAAAACCGATAATAGTCCATTAACATATGTCCAAACCACAGCTAAACTAGATGCTACTGGACACAGATGGCTTTCTACTCTAGCAACCTGTGATTATGCGGTGGAGTACCGACCAGGCCTAAACCATGTAGATGCCAATGCTCTTTCAGGAAGACCTGTTTCTGACCAACAGTGGGTTGATATCCATGAGCAATCTGTAAAAGCACTATGCCACAAGTTCGATAGGAAAGACACTTTGTCCTCTGAAACTGTAAACTGTCTGGCAGATTGCTTTGGATCTCCAGAGACTTGTATACAAGTTACCTACTGTAGTTTTGCGGTTTTGGACTTGAGTTCTTTACCACTGCTAACCCCAACTGATATTCGCAAAGAACAGTACTGTGATGCAATGATCAGACCAGTAGCTGATGCTTTAAGAAAAGGGGAAGATATCTCTAAGATGCGGTCTAGAGACCCCAAGACTGCTTTACTTCTTTAAGAGGGGCCCAAGCTCAAACTTCGAGAACAGTTACGGTACATTGTACAGAGAGCTTACTGACAGCCAAAGTGAGATTTTGAGAAAACAGTTAGTACTGCCAGCTAAGTACAAAAATATTGTCTTAAAAGCCTTGCACGACTAAATGGAACATCTGGGTAGTGAAAGAACCCTTGATCTAGCCCGTTCATGCTTTTTCTGGCCTAAAATAGGCCTAGATATCGAGCAACATGTTAAAACCTGCAGTACAGTAGCTGTCTTCAGCGCAAAGCTCCACCGCAGAGAGCCATGGGTGTAGGCAGGCAAACTCCAAGCACTCCATGGTGTGCAATTTTATTTAAGGGGGTAGCAAATAGGCTTTGAACTGCTTCCTTTTTCCATGAAAACTAACAAAGAAAATACTGACCCTTTCTGTAATTTTATTCATAGGAGTCGAAACTAGAAGGACTAGTCACTAATACTCTTTGCATCCCAAGGACAATACAACTTTGAGGCTCTGGGCTGGTATGTGGGTGTCTTAGAGACAATGCGTGGCATTTGTTTTACACCATGCATGACAATAACCACTGTCATGAGATACAAAAGTTGTATTTATTGGGCCAAATGAGGCAACAAACACGGACCTGGTGTACATTTGTATATTGTCTGGCTACAGCCCGGGGTAGCTCACCTTAACAAGGTGGGGTAGCAGTGAGTTCACTTGGTGCAGATCTGTAATCCCAGGCTACACCCTGCAGAGAGCAGCCCTTTGGTCAATATTATCACAAGTGCACCAATGGAGCTTGTCTGTATCGATTTGCTTAGTTTGGAACCAGATTCAAAAGACACTGCAAATGTGCTAGTAGTCACCGATCACTTCATGAGATATGCACAGGCCTATCCAACCAAAGACCAGAAGGCCGTAACTGTAGCCAAAGTTCTTGTTGAAAAGTTTTTCGTGACATCACGGTGCTCCCTAGCATATCCACTCTGCTCAAGGCCGGATTTCAAAGCAGACTTATCAAAGAACTGTTGTCCCTATGGGTGTAAGAAAATCCAGAACAACCTCTTGTCATCCACAAGAAGACCCACAACCAGAAAGGTTTAACAGAACCCTCTACTTGATGTGCTGGGCACCCTGCAACCTAAGGATAGCCACAGAGGAGCTAACAGATAAGTGCACTTGTACATACCTATAATTGCACAAAGAGCAATGCTACTGGTTTTCACTGTACCACCTTATGTTTGGCAGGAAGCTAATCTCCCAGTGGATGTGTGTTTGGAGTGTCTCCTGATGGTGTTGTCATAAAACTACCTGCAGTATGTTAAGAATTTAAAAGCTCAGTTGAATCACGATATCAGCTGGCAAATACCGTGCGGGCGAAAGAGAAACCTGGCCACTAAAACCCTCATGACAAGCCTGTCAAGGCTCAAGAGCTCCAACCAGGTGACAGAATATGAATGAGAAATGTTGGACTTCCAGGTAAACACGAAATAGCCGACCGCTGGAGTCACATTCCATACATAGTAGTCAATAAGCAACATGATCTGCCAGTGTATAAAGTGTGACACTCTGCCACCTGTTTATTGTTATATTGTATAATATTTGTGTTATAAATGAAACTGTATGGTATGTGACTGCCTACTTAAGGATGGTAGTCAGTGTAAGGAGACTTGACCTTTGACTTTATTTATTATTTATTTAGTTTTGTTGACCGGTAAGTGCACTAGACAAATCCTGCCTATTTTCAGGCACGACCCGTGGGAGGGGGATACAGATGAATGCCAACTGACCTTGAACCAGATTAAGCTGTTGGTGGTATTTTTACTGAATGAGGGAAATTTGGCCAGGACACCGGGGAAATTCCCCTACTCTTTTCGATAAGTGCCATGGGATCTTTAACATCCACCTGAACTACCACCAATCCAGGCAGATGGGACCTCGGTTTAACGTCTCATCCGAAAGACTTCAAAAGTGCCAGTGTGAGGAAACAGCAGGATGTGATGAACAGACCAGTGAAACCACTAATTAAAGCCTTCCTTCCAGAGGGACACTTTATTACCCTTTATAACCTGCTCCTGCTTTTGAATCTGGGAACTAAATATGAATTTTATGACCCTAGCAGGAAGGGAAGTAATTTGGCTGATCCTTTGTGGTTTTCTCCCAGAAGAGAACCAGTGACGACAGGGGCTATGAAACATCAAAGGGAATGTTTTGTTCAAAGAGACTCATATTTTGGGAAATTGCTAGTTGCTGATTTTCACAGTAATAAATACATCCTTGTGGGATATTTATGCTAAGAAGTTAAAGTTATAGAAGGATCTAACTGTGACCTCACCAGAGGGGTGGGGAGATGGATTTTGAAAGGATCAGGCATCTGAGGAAAACATTGCTTTTTATTCTGGACTCAAGAGAGGCACTTAGTTCTCTGGACTTAAGAAGGCACTTTATGATAACATCTAGCTAGGCAAGAACTTTTAAGTATTTGTGTTCTGTAACATCCCATTTATTTTATGTGACTAAGTTATTGATATATTTGTTCTGTGTTTGATATTTTACCTATTTTGCAATTTTTAGTAAACAATACTTTCCTTGAAAACCTGCCTGTGTCTTCTCAGTTTTCTTTGCATGTGAATGTTGAACCAGTGTTTAAATCTAACAGCTGTTAAGGGCTTGAATGTGTTACTAATCTTGCTAAAGGTAAGAATATACCTAGGTCTCATATTGAGTCATAAGGGTACATTTTGGAAACCTGGCTGGGTGCCACTGGGTGAAAGATTATATTGCATTTCCCAAAGAGAATATATATCTGAGCCTGTTAACTGGTGTGCTAGCATAAGGCTCCCATTTGACCCCCAGGACTCGAGGCTAGTAGGTGATTCGGACCCAAAACAGACAGGAGGGTTACCCTGTC
This sequence comes from Neoceratodus forsteri, assembly GCA_016271365.2. NCBI lineage: Eukaryota > Metazoa > Chordata > Ceratodontiformes > Ceratodontidae > Neoceratodus > Neoceratodus forsteri. Next base: position 1,426,710,933 of record CM057449.1, read on the forward strand.
TGTGCTCTGTTCACACTATTGCATTACGATGTTGGCACTGTGACAGCAGAGGGCCTGACCTGCGGAGTGCGTTTGTGACCTAAAGTACGCCCAGAGGGGGACCCTCATGCTGTTAAAACCATTCACAGGAACCACCTGTTACCCATCGGACAAATAGTAATCAATAATGTTCAAGAGACTGAAGTTCCTCGGTGCGCTGTGACTAGATCTGCTACTAAGACCAAACAACAAGATCAGCAAACTTCTGCTCTCCAGCCTGTTGCCACAACTTTCTCCAAATCCAACCCTGGTGGTCACGAGGGCTTCTGTCCAGCTCTCCCATGCAGCTGGTACCCCATCAGAATGCAGCTTTCCAAATCCGACCCTGGTGGCTGTGAGGGTTTCTGTCCAGCCTCCACACAGCTGCTACCCCACCAGAATGCAGGTATGGACGACTATCATCATCTCGGCCCTCACTGATGCTCCCATTTATCAGAGAAGCATTGAAGTGCTCAGGAGGAATTGTGCTTCTGGCCACACCAACACTTCGTGTTGGCTGCCCCTACCACCTCTCCCCACCCTTGGTGAACCATCACTATATAGCATGGGTCACGTGCAGCCTAAAACCTATCAGCCTTCTTCCCATTTGCAAGCTATCATCTCCTCACACTAGTGGCCACTACTCCTCCCAAATCCTTTTCCCAAACCCAATTTTCAAAACATTTCCAACATGCTGACCCTATGCTTAGCATTACTCACCACCTCAATCCACCTGGCTTATCTCCCCCCCCCTCCATTTACCCAGCAATTCAGTCTAGCCATGAGAAATTGAGTATCCCAGTGAAATTCACCCCTGCCTATGTTACCTCCACTGAGGCCCTGCCTCCGGCACCTTCTTCAACTTCTTGGTGACCGGCCCAGAAATCATGCCACACTGCCTATGCAGAGGGTTAATACCACCTAAAAACACCTACTGGAGCACCCCTGGTTTTGCTTGCAACCCCTACTCCCCCACCTGCAGGACACAGGGACAATTCTCCTTTACTAAGCTATTGCTAATACTGCTACTCCTACTATTGGGCTACATTGAGGCAAACCCAGGGCCACAAGCAACCTCCACCCCTCACCAGCTTCCAGCCGCACTAAAAATACTACACCTAAATATCCACAGTCTCCTGCCCAAACTAGCCCTGCTGCAACCTACCGCCTTATTTTTAAGGCCTGACATATTAATCATCTCTGAAACTTGGATAAAGCCTCAGAACAAGGACAGTGAAATCTCTATCCCAGGCTACACAGCCATCCGGCATGACCATCCCGGCAACAAACGATGTAGCGGTTTAGCAATGTACATATCTTCCTCCATTCAGTTCTCCCCAGTAAATCTCTGGCTGCCTGTGGCGACCATCGACGCCTTGTTGATCAAGTTAACCACCACCCACACTGTCCCCATTTATATAGCCAGTACCTACTGTTCCCTTGACTCCCACCTGTCCTGTAGCCAGGATCTCCTACAGGAATTGAAATCCTGCACCATGGGGGAGGGGGCTCTTATCCTTGTGTATTTCAATTTGAACTGGCTCTCACCAGCCAGCTCCAAGATTCACAACCAGGTGACTGTGATGAACCTGACCCAAATGATTTCGAACTACACGCCTAAACCAAAATCACTGAACCAATCTCTCCTAGACTGGTCCCTTACTTCACACCGCACTGGATAATTGCTTCTGGTCTGTTACCAGATTCACTAAGTGACCATCAAATGATTTACTCTGTCAGGAAAATTTTTAGACCAAACGGCTCCCCCACCAAAAATCATACACACCCGCTGCTACAAATCCTTGCACCTTAATGCACTTCAAAATGAACTCACAAACACGGACTGGTCCTTCATATCCAGGGCTACCACCATTGACTCTGCCTGGGCATGTTTCAGGCCAAATTCCTAGCAGCATGGGACTTCTATGCCTCTCCGATGTTCCTGTGAGGCGACACCTGCCATGGATCTCGGTTGACATTCGGCTCTCATCAGAGGCAGAGACCAGGCTTGGAAAGCTCACAAAACCGCTGGCTCGCCCCAGGCCCATGCAACTTATCGCACGCTTCGCAATGCCTGTACTAGGGAAATCTGACAGGCCAAAACATCTTACTTCTGTACCTCTTTCCAATCCAATTTAGAAAATAGGCAAAGACAATTCTCTTTCCTGATTGGCTGAGACACTTATTTAGGTGGGCGTCTATCAGACAATAGATGCCCAGCTAAAAATAAGACCAGTCCAAATGCCCTTCTCCCATTGAGGTATCTTTGTGCACAGCCTGCTTTCTCATTGGTGGAAAGCACCTTATTCAATTTTAAACTCGCCATTTTTGTTTCTCAGCTAGTGTGAGATAAAGCCTGCCATACCATGTTTTAACAGATAAAACAGTGGCTGTAACAGTCTGCCTTCTCCTCTAAAGAAGCCGACAGGACCTTCTGTTGCAAACCGTCTTTCTCAGCTGACTGTTTGTGCCACCGCTCATGTCCCGATCAGCGCCGCTGTTGACCCGCTCGTACACATTGACCGTTGAAATATGTCCCTACTCTACTGTCTCACCTTACACTTTTTGTTTAAATATCTTACTACCCAGTCCAGAAGTAAACATGGCTTACAGCACTGTAACAGTCTGCCTTTCTCCTCCAAAAGAAACTGACAGGATCACTAGACTCTCTGGCTTAAAAAAAAACCTCACAGAACAGGTTGTTTTTTTGTAATAGTAACGGCAGCGCAGTTTGGCAGCTTTATCACATTCTCCAAATTTGAAACAGTTTTTTCAGTGTCTTAAACACTTTAGTCCACAAAAAACTCTTTTTTTTTAAAATTCCCAACTGTTTAGTCCTGTCGTACAATCAAACTCCTTCACAAACTCGAGCGCAGCCCTGCTTGCCCCCCCCCGGCCTGCCATCTTCATCGTCTTTCATAATTAAATTGAGCATGCCGTGACCACCGTACTCGAGTACTGTGGCTTTACATGTTTAAAAAAATCTTACTTTCAGTGTTCCTGCCAGTAAACGGTGCCTGCTAGCATTTCCTTCTAATCTCTCCTCCCGAAGACTTTTTACTCGCTTTCCCACCTGAAATAGCATAACACAGAGCAGCAGTTTATAAATATAATCTTGGCTCCAAACACTTTCTTCCAACGTGTACACCGATCACAGTCTCACTCCCACCTCAGTGTCTTTTACAAAAAAAAGCACACAATGACAAAGAAGACTGCAAATTGTTTCAAAACAAATGGGACACAAGGAAATGACCTCTCAAGCAGGGATAAAGGCAAAGAAAATAACAACATGCACAACAAAAGCGCCTCTGCTGCCAGCTACACAGCTTTACCACTACAGGGACTATTTTGCAACAAAACAACTTCTATTAAGTTACCATATTTTTTGCATATTTTTACCATTTAAAATTATTTTTATAAAACATTTCACACAGTGCCCATTTTCTAGTTACTAATACCCTACAGGGTGGGCGGTTTATGGCAATACCGGACCTTCCAGGGCTATGAGGCCCTCCGCCTGTGGTGTCGAGCATCATTCGCCCTGGGTGGTCAGTGCCCGCCACCCTGTTGTAATATTGCACACATAAACTCACTGGCAAGATTCTGGAAGGTGGTCAAACTCTTCTCCCCACCCTCCTAGTCTCCCACCCCCAGTCCTCATCCAGGGCAACACCACCCTAATGGATCTCCTCGCAGTGGCCACGAAATTTAACTCTGTTTTCACAACCTGCACCTCATCACTCTTGGCCACTCTCCTACCCTGCCAGTCAAACACCACCCCTACCTCAAACCCTGACCAAGACATACCCCATTTGCTCTCTCCTTCTCTTTCCATAAGATCACCCCCTCGGTAGTATTCAAAGCACCAATTGCTCTTAACCCGTCCAAGGGTAAATGCCTCACTGGTCTTGACTCCAAGATGCTCTACCTCTCTGCCCCAGCCATCGCTTTCCCCCTGGCTTCCCTCTTCAACCTCTTTTTCACACTGGCATCCATCCCATCCAAGTGGAAGCATGCAATAATCATTACTGTACCCAAAGGGGGCGACACCTGTGCCCCAGGAAACTACCGCCCCATTTCCCTCCTCCCTAGCCTGGCAAAGCACCAGGAGCACCTTACCTTGCTCAACTCAGTTCCTTTCTCAACTCCTCCTCCTCGTCCTTTTTCACCCCCTAGCATTCTGGCTTTAGGAAGTCCCACTCCACCACCACTTCCCTACTCCGGCTCAAGGACTCCATTCTCTCTGAAATGGATAAGGGCCACATCACCTCGGCCATCTTTGTTGACCTAGCAAAGGCTGACACTGTGTCTCACTCCTCCTTCTGCACAAGCTTTCCTTGCAGGGCTCTCCACAAGGGCTACCAGTTAGTTCCACCCTATCTAATAGGCAGGTCCCAATCTGTCAAAATTGGCTACTCCACATCCTCTCCACACCCAGTCACTACTGATGTATCCCAAGATCCATCCTTGGCTCACTTTTTTCTATCTTCCTAAACAACCTGCCCACGGCCTGTCCTCACATCCATCCACATGTCTGTGGACGACACGTTCTGTATACATCTGGTCCCATGCCTGCTGATGTGGCAACTAGACTGCAGCTGGACTACAAGGATTTTCAGCTCTGGTTTCACACAAATCAGCTTTTCCTAAATGCTAAGAAGACTGTCTCAGTGACTTTCAGCACAAGGCAGAGACTCTCTCAGCTCCACACCACACCCTCCTTCCACACCCTGGACGGGACCTTGCTGTAGGATTGCTCCTCATTTAGGTACCTCGGGGTCTGACTTGACCAACACCCTGACTTTTCTGCACATGTTTATGCCATCCATAAAAAGCTCCACCCCAAGTTGGGTTCCCTATATCGCAATTGTGGGTGCAGCCTGCTGCCAGCCCACCGCGCACTTGTACAGAAAATGATACTCCCTGTTTTTGACTATGGTGATGTAGTCTACAGTGTCGCTCCCAAGTCCATCCTAGCCAGACTGGACCCCCCTTTTCCATTCTTTCTGTTGCTTCACTCTAGACTGCCCTCCCCCAACACATCACTGTGACCTCTACAGTGCCCTCGATTTTCCATTTCTTAACGATAGCAGACTGTCACACTGTGGTAGTATCCTGGCAAGGTTCGAGCACAAATCTCTTCCCCAGTACCTCACCTCAGTCCTAACAGTCCAGGCTCCGCCTGTGTACCCACTCAGGAACATAGACTCCAACCTCATGTCTATGCTGCGTATGTCCACTGTTGCTGGCCAGGTAGCTTTTAGACACCGCATGCCCAAACTGTGGAACTGCCTTCCTGCAGACATCTGGCACATGCCCCCTTCACCTCTCCCTCAACACCCACACATCATTGCCTACTTCTCCATCCTTGCACCTGTGGCTAATTTGTCTCAGTCTGAGCTACCAGCTCATGCAAACTTTGCTAATCTTTGCAACTTTCAATTTGTGCGTGGCTTTCTGACACTCGTTAGCCCTGACTAGCCTAGCTTTCACCCCATAGCTCTTGCATGCATGTGGTCTAGGCCCTAAATTCAAATTCATATAACTGTTTCATCTCAAACCTGAATGTATAATATTGTATAACTTGTAAATTACTGTTCTGGTACCTCTGTGTTTTGCAGTCTGCTAGCCTGTTCATGGATGCCAAATAGTTCTGTAATTTCGCTGTCTACACTTTAATTGCACTGTTTGTTTTGTTCCATGTTCCTCCTGACCCTTCCCCAGGTTGCATCTGGAATAGAACAGTATTCTGCTCAGTATGCCTTCCTGGTTAAACTCTTAAATAAATAAATAAAATATGTGAATGTTTTGCTGCTATCCTGTTTGGGCCACTAGAGGGGTTGGTGGGGGGTTATAGCATCCCGGAAGGCTATACCGACAGCAGTTATGCTACTCCAGAACCATTCCTCCGGGTGGAGGCACCCGTTCAAAGAGTTCAGGTCCCTCAACCTGTGCCTAGTCACGCAGGCAGGGGTAGTAGCTCATAGGATAGTGCCACCTAGGGGTTACATAAGAGACCTTCTTAATTATTTGATATGGCCCTTGAACCAGGGCTGCAGCTTGGAGCAAACATCCTTTTAGTGTTCATCATGCCCACAAGTGCAAGAGAACATGTTAGTATGAGAGTGTCCGTTGAGGGATATGACACTGTTCGCCCAATGCAGAGCAGTGTTGCAGGGGCACGACAGTGGCACACCAATCAGCACTCAGGCTAACAATGACAGAGTTTCTAGCTTGCTGGGTTGGGATGGCACCAACTTCAAAAGAAGTTGCCATCCCTTTGATCTGTGCCACCCAGCAAGCCAGGCTGATCTGTCATTGTCAACCTGGAATGTGTGCCTGCAACAAAGAAAACCGTCCATCGATGCCTGTTGCTGGTGGCCCCAAATTATCCCCCAACATGACCCTCCCTGTCAGCACCTCTTCCCCCACAACACACACACACACACACACACACACACACACACACACACACACACACACGACACAGTAGTGACACTGGGGGTGCTCAATCCCCCAGTGTCTAAAACTGTCCCACGTCGTTTTTTCCCCTGAAAAGAAGAAAACCATCCATTGATATATGTTGCGCCCTCCCCCACAAACATAAGCCAGTGACACTGGGGGTGCCCAATCCCCCAGTGTCCTCAACTGTTGCAATACTGTCCCCTAGTGACACTGGGGTTGACCACTTCCCCAGTGTCCTGTCCTTGAAATAAAGAAAACTGTCCCTGTTCACTTTTTTTTACCTGAAAAAAAGAAAAACGTCCATCATTGTCTGCTGCACCTTTATCCACCCCCACCCAACCTTCCCACTCAGAACCCACCACCCCACACACCCCCAACCCATATTTACCCAACGGAGGTCCATCCCCATAATCTTCCTTGGACTGACTGCAGACATGTCTTCACTCTTCAAAGCCCAACCACAAACTGAGGTAAACGCTTCAATGTATTTCAATGTGGTTTTCAGCTTCAGTGTATTTCAATGGTGTTATCAAGCTTAGTGGACATCTCTTGGTCATTTTTTTATTTTTATCTCTCAAATTTTCAACATACATTTTTTAGGACCCCTCCTCATGAACAATGCAGGTGATGTTAGGTAAATCTGTCCCAAAAGGTAATTTCGTGGTCGCTGAGCGAAATCACCTTTCTGGCGGGAGTTGAAACTTTTCTCCACTATTGTTTATGAGGTGGGGTCATAAGAAGGCTATGTTGAAAATTTGGTGTAAAAATATTAAAAAACAATGAAGTTATGTGCCTGCTTTGAAATTTGCAAACGCAGGCTTGTAACTTTAGCAGTTTGCAATGTTTTTTTTTTTTTGTAGACTTTGTTTCTCTCCTACCCTGGCAGACTCTCTCCAGTGGGAATTCTTGGCTAATGCTCTGCTGCCCACCTGAAGCCCCCGACTCTCACACTCTCCGGTTTGGGCCCTCACCCCCCCAACCTCATCCAGCCACATGACTCCACGACTCGGACCTCCCCCCCTGAGGTGGGGCCGCCAACTCTTCTGGTGCTCTATGTATAATCAAGTGGAGTGACTGGAGAGGAGGAGAGTGACTGGGAGCACAGTTTGGTAAGGCCTGACACTGGGCATGGGGCCTGCCACTGATCCCCACCATTGCCTACTGCTGAGGTAGGGGTTTTTCCTTGTAGTTTTCTCCCCTCAGGATGCGGCGTGTAATGGCGTCCTGCATGGCTACCGCTGACATCCTGCCCCCTTCCACTTCACGACATCTGTGCCTGCTCCTGGTCTCCACCAGAGGCCACAACTGCACTGGGAGTCCCCAACAACCCACCCCGGGGGAGGAGAGCAGATCTCTAGATGCTTGATCCTCTCCATCCCCTGCCGACCCCTGATGGCCCAGGTCCATTACTGAACCCGGGCTGCCAGCGTGGCGTCCAGCACTCAACCCTCAGCGCCACCGGGCCAGCTCCATTTTCAATATTTTGACCCCAAATTTTCAATTTAGCCATTTCTTCACAGCAACTCATGCTTTCAAACAGGTATACCTATTAGCTTATGGAGACACCTACAGCGTTTTGACTCAGGTATATCCTTTAGGGCTAGAGGGGATGAGGTGGTTTTGAGGCTCCCTTTAAGAAGAACCATGTGTGAACAGAGGGCATTTTCTTTTGTAGGCCCAAAAATTTGGAATGCCATACCTTTTACTTTCAGGAGCTTGTCCTCTTTTGGTACTTTTTCAAATTCTTTGTTTTTGCACTTTAAATCTTTATCAGAATGTAACTGTCTTAGCTGATTGTTAAATAATATGTAATTGATGTGGAATTATTTTTCCTAAAATGTTTTATTGTGTATGTTCTTTGTACTTGTCATGTTTGACTTTGTGGCTCGCACTTTAAAAGGATCATATTTCCAGTTGTGCTTACCCGTTAAACAAATAAACAAACCTCATGAATATGACAGCTGTCATTTTTCAGATCCTGGCCAAAATGTTGTTTTTTTTTGCATCCCAAAAGGTGATTTTGCAGTAGCTGCAGGAAATTACCTTTTGGGCAAGAGTTGAACTTTTTCTCTGCCTTTGTGTATGAGGTGGGGTCACAAAAACGATGTTGAAAATTTGGTGTAAAAATATTAAAAAACAACGAAGTTATGAGCCTGCGTTGAAATTTGCGAATGCAGGTTCATAACTTAGGCAATTTTTAATATTTTGACTCCAGATTTTCCATGTAGCTATTTCTTTACAGCACCTCATGAATGTCACCGCTGTCATTTTTAAGATCCTGGCCAAAATGTTTTTTTTGCATCCTGAAAGTTGATTTTACAGCTGCTGTGCGAAAGCACCTTTTGGGCAGGAGTTGAAAATTTTTCTCTGCCTTTGTTCATGAGTTGGGGTCATAAGAAGGCTATGTTGAAAATTTGGTGTAAAACTATTAAAAAACAATGAAGTTATGAGCCCGTGTTGAAATTTTTGAGCGCTTGGCTCAAACCAACTCAGCAATTTCAATATTTGACCCCTAACTTTTCAATATAGCCATTTTCTTCACAGCACCTCATGAATGTGAAAGCTGTCATTTTTCAGATTCTGGCCAAAAAGTTTTTTTTACATCCTGAAAGGTTATTATGCAGCTGCTGTGCAAAATCACTTTTCAGGCAGGAGTTGAAAATTTTCTCTGCACTTGTTCAAGAGGTGGGGTTATAAGAAGGGTATGTTGAAAATTTGGGGCACAAATATTAACAAGACAGTTACACTGTCCAACATCATCACTCCTACTTTGCATTCTTAAGGGGATATGTGATGGTAAGGGGCTTGATGTGTAATATCACGAGTGGAAAGTGAGCTCGGAGTATCATGAGTGGCTCCACATAAGCAGACCACGGTGATTTTCCCAACTCACTTGCCAGTGTTATGATTATACATATCAAGCTCCTTCCATCATGTATCTATTTTATACAACAGAGGTTTTCAGTTATGTTCGTATTTGTTAACTTATCTTGTAGAGTTTTTGTGGTACCTGTGTTTTCTTCTTTCCCGGTCTTCTTCCGCAGTGTTCGGCTGCTAGAGTAGCTGGCGTGAAGTATTGATATTTTGTGCTGACATGTACACAGTATATTTATCTGGTGTGTTTTCTCACTATGTACACGTCAGCTTGCTGATATCACTATGCGGTGAGAATATTACTATTTACTTAGCGGGTTGTCAGAAGACCCCTATTGTGTAATAACTTAATAAAATGATTCCTTCACTAAAACAATTTTTAATGTCACTTTCTGTGGTATAAGCACCATACACACCCTATGACACCAGTGCATGCAGTGAACACACGGCATTGACAAACACCTGTTATGACTCTGACCCTTAACCCACACCCAGTCACCCTCTGCATAAACTTGTCTTGTTACCTTAAGATTGTATTGATCTGTTTGCTTATGCATGGCCTTCTCCTGGTGCCCCTTTACCACTGCAATCACCCTACTGAGGTACCCTGCCACTTTAGTCACTTAATCAGCAGGATCAGTCTACCTTTCCCAGACATCTGTCCCACTGAGCAGCTCCACAGGCAGTGTGATTTCATGGCTGAACATCACCATATATGGGGTGTTCCCTATTGTGGACTGTGCACTATTCCTGTAAGCCAACATGGTGTACAGCAGCAAACTATCCCATTCAGTCTGATTATCCTATAAGAAGGAAGATAGCATGGCTAGGAGTGTGCGGTTCAACCTCTTAACCAGTCTATCTGACTGCGGGTAGTATGGAGTGGTCCTGGTTTTGTGTACCTTTAGGAATTTGCATACCTCTTGGAACAATGTGGACTCAAAGTTCCATCCCTGTTCCATATGGACAGATTTGGGGGCCCCATATTTGCAAACAAAGTGTTTCACAAAAACCTTAGCAACTGCTTGAGCCTCCTGATCAGGCAGTGGATAGGCTTTGGCCGTTTTGTGAAATCATTCACACTACTAATATATACCTGTGTTTTCCTAGGGTCAATGGCACCAGGATATCCAATGTTACCCTCTCATAAGGCTGACTAGTTTGGAACAAGACCATGGGGACACTAGGGGCAGCACCAATAGCTTTCCAGGACGCACAAATCAGACTGGCTTTACATCACTCCTTAATGGACTTTCTCCACCCTGGCCAGCAGTACCTGGCCCGCACTTTCAGTGTGAGCTTCTCTGCCCCATAGTGCCCCCAGTGGCAGTGTCATGTAATACTTTAAGGACCTCTGGAACCACACCCTTGGCGACCACTATGTATCTGTGATCAGGCCTGCCTTCCTTATCTTCGGCCTTCAGCACCAAAAGTCCTTGCCCTTGCTATACCTGGAGGTAAGGCCACACCTCTTGGTACTTGCAAAGTTCGGGGTTATGTTGGGCCTCTTCAGAGAATTCAGCTAGCCCTTTCTCCAACATGAACATGAACCTCTTGAACATTGGATATACCCATTAGTGGTCTAGCAAACTTGGCCATTCTGTGTTCTCTTCCATAGTGGCAGAGCTTGGGATTCAGCACATCCCAGGGCCAGGATCTCTCCTAGCATTGTGGTACTTGATGTAGGCCTCCTAGATAAGGTGTCTGCATTATTATACTGCTTTTTCCAGGTGATATATGATTTGATAATTGAACTGTTCAAACCAATAAGCAAGCTGTCCAGTCCTTCAGGCTCATGGAAGTTGTACAACCAGTGGAATGAGCCATGGTCCATCTTTATTGTGAACGTCTTTCCAAGCAGGAAGTAATGGAAATGGCAAGTAAAGGTGACTGCATTTAACAGCTCTTTCCTTGTCATGACACAATTGCACTCTGCCTTGGTTAGAGCCTGATTCGCATAGGCGATCACTCTCTTCTTGTCATCTACCACCTAGGCCAACACTACTCCGTGCCCATCTCGCTGCCATCAGTGTCAAGGATAAACAGCAGTTGTGAGTCAGGATATGTTAGGATGGGTGCAGAAATCAGTCCTTGTTTCAGTTCCACAAAAGCCTCCTAGCAGGAGTCTGCCCACGTGAATTGCACCCCCTCTCAGTGAGCTTGTGCAATGGCTGGGCAATGGGGTCGAACTCGTCAGTGAACTTTATAGTATGACACCAGTCCCAGAAAAGCTCTTTACCTCTGTCACTGAATGACATACAGGCCAGGACCTCACTGCCTCCACCTTGTTTGGGTGTGTTCCCACTCCATCTCCTGAGATTTGATGTCCCAGATGCTTTACGTCACTGCAGAAGTGTTTACACTAAGATGGCTTCATTTTCAGGTTCGTAACTTCTAGCCTCCTCAGAACTGCCTTCAACTTGTAAAGATGCTCTTGAAAAGTCATGCAAATAACTATTATGTCATCAAGGTAAACTAGGCATGATGTCCATTGTAAATCTGCCATCACGACATTCATCGGGTGTTCAAACGTCCCTGGAACATTACACAATCCAAACGGCATAACGTTAAACTCAAACAGTTCTCATTTGGTTGTGAATTCAGTCTTTGGCCAGTCCCCGGGGCAAACCTCCACTTGTGAGTGCCCACTAGCCAAGTGAAGAGTGGAAAACCAATAAGCCTTTGACAGCAGATCAAGGGTGTGGTCTGTATGAGGTAGTGGGTTTGCATCCTTCATGGTAACTACATTCAGTCACTGATAGTCCACAGACACTTTGACACCCCCATCCTTCTTCCATACCAGGGCTACTGTGGCTGCCTACAGGCTTGTGGAGGGCTGAATAACTCCCTGGTCATTCACCTGTTGCAACTGTTCTTCAAACTCTCCTGATAATAAAGCAGATCCTCCAAATTCCTTGCTTGATTGGACGGTGTTTCCAGTATCAGTCTGGTGCTTGGTTAGCCCAGTACATCCCCTGTCATGATCCCCCATATTGAATATATCAGCACACTCCCACATTGTAGCCTGGGCTGCTCACATATGCTCTAGCATCAGTTCTTGTTCCTTGAGCTGGAGTTTTTGAGATAAGGCCTGTACCTCCCAACCTGGCATTTGTTCTCCTTTTGGGGTTCTTATTTTATTTATTTATTCAGTTTTGATAACCGGGTAAGCCCACTGAGACTCAAAGGTCTCCTTTGGGGATCTGGTTTGCAAGCCTTAAACTATAGTTGAGTCTTAGGCAATATTGTCACTCCAGCATTGAAGTTGGTGATCACCATCCCTTGGTAGATGATCTGCAGCTCTGTTGTCAGACTGGCAACCAGTACTGGCACTTGTCCCTATTTTAATCTACTGATTGACAGAGTTATGAGGAAGTGGTGAGTTTCTTTTTGCTGGAGTTCCACAAGGCCTTATCGGTCTTCAGCCTCATCTCCTCCAACTTGGCCTGGGAAGAACACATACTTTCTTGGTGAAACAGTCATATAGCTGCTGGCCACAGACTCATGGACCTCTGTCCCATCACTGTTGGACATCGGGGAAACATCCTCCCCACCGCAGCATAGGCACCTTCAGCAAAGTTCAGTGTTGCTCTGCATTACTGCAACCAGTCAGTCCCCAGAAGTTTGGATCACATTTTCAGTCACTAAGAATTCACAGGCTAATCTCAGCTTCTTTAGGTTGATCACTGTTTGCTACACTCAAAACACTTTGAAGGCAGTTCTGTTTGCTGTGCAGACAGTTCCTTCGTAAGGTCATAAACTTTGCGAGGATCTTTTAGTCACTCCTCCCCATGCCTGGACATGCACATTGGACACCTGAGCACCAGAATTTACCACAAAATTGCAGGGGACACCTTCTATTTCCCGAAGAAGATAGTAGACCAGTACCTCAGTAGTATGGATCACATTTGCTGAGGGGCATAGCTTTGTCCTGTGTCAGACATCTGGTCCTGAACTGCAGTCTGCATGGCTCCAGCTCCTAATGAACCTCTCCACAGGGAACATTGTTTTTTATAGTGGTCCAAGCCTCCACACCTCCAGCATACCAGATCAGCTGGCCTTCTATTCCGAAAATTCACCAGGTTAGGCTGTGGGTTTTCAATTTTTTGAGTTCAATGTGCAGAATTGCGAGAGCCCCCGCCATTTCCTTTTGCACCTCTACAACACCTCCCATCAGTTCTTTAAGAATTACTTTCTCTGGGGGCACTTCATAGGCCTGAACCTGGGACTTGGAGTCTGAGGAAAATCCAAATTTTGCACAACCTCCACGGTGGCATACTGTATTGCTTGTTCTAGCCTTGAGGATTTCTGTAGGGGTAGCTGTAAACGGAGCTCGCCACTCCCTGCATGAACAATGATGTAGTCTCAGACCAGCAGGTCTTGAGTGGGCAAGCCAGCATCTGAAAAGGACTTGACTGCCAGGTGCTGCAGGGCTCTTCCAAAGTCTTGAGTAGATTCCATTTTTCATGCTTTCTACTGAAAATACAGTTATTTCTCGATCAGCACATATGACAGGCTCAAGGGATTGTTTCATGGCCACTAGTAGAACAGTATAATTTTGTTTGATATCAGACTCCAGCACCTGATTCACTTCACAGGCTTTTCCCCAAAACAAAAGTCCCATAAATGTTTGCTTAGCCGCTGCATCCCATTCATTCAGTTCAGCTGTAAGCTCAAATTGCTTCACCCAATCAATCCACTCATGGATCTCACCATCAAAGGAACCAGGCATGAAGGCAGGGCATTTCACACATCCTTCCACATGGGATAACTGTGGGCTAGGGGCTCCCTTTGTTGTGACATGTCTAACTTTAGTTGCAACACAAAGTAACATAATTTTAGGCAGTAACACTTTCCTTTACCCACTAAACTTGTTTGAAGTGAATCTCACCACTACTACCACTCTGTGACAGAAGCAATGCGGTCTGGTAAATTGCAGTTTAGGGGTGAGTGCTGGAGACAATCTGCTCAACCAAGCCACAAGGGCTTCAGCTCCTGGTGAGCTCAGTAAGGAGATCACTAATTTCTCTTCCACATGGGAGTCAATAACTAGCCAAAAGTTTGATGGAATAACACAGTTTATTAAAGGGCAGCTGCCTTTGGGAAAACATTGGAAAACATAATATTTAGACACAAGTCAGCTTGTATTTCATGTATCTTCAATATATTTCTCCTCTGCATTATTTATTACTGAAGAAAATTCTCACAAAAACAAGATCTTTATACTTTGGCATTCATCTGCCTCTGTAGCTTTTTGAAATCATAATGCTCTGCTGTGACATCACAGTCTGTTGCCATGGGAATAATTGTGATATCACAAGCCATGTATTATGACATCAGGTTGAGAAGAAGCAATAGGAGTGGGTGAACCCTCAAGGAAAACTGTCCTGTTTTTATGTATATGACCTCAGAAATAAATAATGGGTAGACAAAATACAGAGCTAATAAGAAATGTAAGTGTCTTTGTGTCCAAATACAATGTTTTTCAGAGTTCTTCTTGAGGTGACAGTGGCTGGTTAACAACCAACCACCTGCAAGGAAGAGGACTAGTGCAGATGCCAACTTTAAAGACAGTCGTCTTAGGTGCTCTCCTAGAGTCCTAGCAGGCCAGATCTGCCCCTTCCCACCTGGTACCAGGTTTTTAAACAGATTCAAATGAGAGCTTCCTTAACTTAGTCCCTGAGTACTGCAGGTGTAAAATCACTGCAGGCCAGTAGGTGTTGATACAGGTTGGCCAGGGTTGGTGCACTTTAAACCGAGCAACATGCTCAGCCCTCCAAAACCCACAGATCGTGCAGTTGCTTAAATGGCAGAAAACCCCTTAAAATGGGGTATTTGTAATACAAGTTGCATAACACAGTAAAACAAAAAGGGCTCTGTCCCTTGAAACAATGCTGCACTGCGATGTACTCATGGTTCCTGGACCCAGATGGCTCTTCCTGATGCAGCAGGTCACTGGATTTCTGCTCTCCCAGGGTGTCTACAATGTAAGCAGGCTTCCTTTGTTTGCTCCGTGCTGAACCAGCTACCTTGAGAACTGGCTGCAGGCTCTTTCAACCTCCTTCCACTCATTCTGGACTGCTGAGGCCCTAATCTGACCTTCATGTCTTGGCTTCTAAACCCCTAGGTCAAAGGCAGTCTGGCATCATGTTGTAGTGCCCGCTTCAGGACCTGGACCAGCAGCCCTGGTCTTTTTCTCCATGTTAGATCTTGCCACTTTCTTTTTGTCTGGAACTCAGCAGCTCTGTCTACAGTTTGCTGTCAACTTTTTAGGCCTGGGATGGCACAGTTTGCACCCACTCCCAGCACTGCAGACGTTTCCACCATGAGATCTCTACCAGATCTGCCCTCCTCCCGTACAGTCCTGATTTTATAGGCCCTGCACTAAGTCTGTCTCCATTTGTGCTTGGGGCTGTCACTTCAGAAACTCCACAGCCCACAGGACACAGAAAAGGTGCACCTAATCTGATGCCCCACCTTTCCCTGGAACCCATCCAGATTCCCTACCTTGTGTGTTTCTAAGCATGGGGCAGGGCCACCCAAGGGTCCATTACAATACCACCGGACAAAGCATGAGAATATAGTCTGAAGAGTGACATAATTGTCCATATGAGAATATAGTCTGAAAAAGGGACATAATTGTCCATACTATCTAAATAAAAAAGAGTCTGAACATTTAAGACAAGGATCACTAGAGCTAAACCTCACAATTATACAAAATACTTACAAACCTTTAAGCAAAGACCAAACACAACTCCTCATATTTGTATCATAAATACACAATTAATAGAATGTGTTATAATGGGAATTGTATCATTTGGCAACAATGGCATAGTGCCAGATGGAGAACTTACTTTAGGTGTAGACGACTGCATTTAATCACCAGGCTAACTGATTTAACTACAGATAGATTCTACTGGCATCAGGACAGGTAGTACCTCCATGGCTATGTGTAGAGCTCTGTGGCCATATGCTCATATACCACTCTTCCCCCATATGGTGGTCATCATCTTGCCTTCTGCTTAGAGGACACCAAATTAAATATTTTATTTATCACAGTTTTGCCTACAGTAACCCCACATCAAGGGATCCCAATATTTTGTAGCAGTGTGCTTTTTCTAGATTCTCAGGTTTAATGAACCAAGACAATTTCCTCAAATCTGATGATTGGGACCAATTATTTTCTGAATTCTGTCAATTTACCAGTAAATACTGGTAAACCAATGTCCTTGTTTATTACTGATGCAGTGGATATAAGACTCATGCTTAAGCAGATGGCTTTACAATGTTGTGCAGTTGATGGGGGAAGCAAAAGAGCTCTACTATGCCCTTCCTCTGTTCCCTTTCTGCTCCCATACTTGGGCAGTGATTACAAGAAACTTGGATCAATATATATTTCATGCATTGAAAGTAACTGGGGACGAAACTAGGATTTGGGTGGGTGGGGGGTCCGTGGTCCTAGTGATCAGAAATAATTTCAAGCCTTTAGCTTCATCAGTTACGGATGAAACCTTTGTATTAGGCAATGTTTTGTCTGGTGCCACAGCAACATGTAGCCAGTGCTCTCTTCTGCATACTGTGTTAACACCAGGCAAAATACTTATTTAAATCATTGATCTATAAGGTGGCAGCATTAACTCTGGATCCAGTACTTTGTGGATGTGTGTTTGGAGCTGGACAACTGCACAGACATATGACCCCCAGGTCAACAGGTCTGGGTTACACCACTGCTTTGTGACTTTACAGGGCCTCCCTGGGAGTTGGGTTTATTCTTTCTCCTGTGGTGGTGGTGGTGGTGGTGGGGTTATCCCAGAACAAATAAGAAATAGTGTGGTGTCTCCATCCAGAGAGAATATGCAGGTCAGATGATGTGTTGTTATCCCTGGGTCCCACACCTCTTGCACCCTCATGCACACGCCAACGACAGATGTTTTATCATTGCTGTATTGCACTAACAAGTAGTAATGGGTATCCACTGTATAAGCTTGGGTACTAGGGATCACGCTTGCAAATGTATACACTATACAGTATACATTCATTTGGCAGCATTATTTCTTAGTTTCTGTTATATGTAATGTTCATTTGCTTATATGAGGCATATGTACTTTGGGCCTAACCATATCTTTTCACGTGTATTTCTACTGACACTGCTTTTGCACCATAATGACCTTGCACCTACTGGAGAACTTCTACATCGTCTTTGTTCTAACTAATGTTACGTCTTCTGTATAATGTAATCCTTTCCTTTCTGCTGACTCTACACTTCCTATCCACCAATGTAGTGGTACCACTTGCTTCAGCCAATGAGAACTGTAGCACCTTTTTCCTTATCTCCTTATAAAAAGTACTATTCTAGAAAGGTTTGCTGAGAATTGCTGCATCTAGACATAGGGAGACTTGTATTTCTCCCTGTATTTTGTACTTCAGGTTGTAAGACTGTGTTTTTGTAATAAACTTGTTCGTTACACAATTTGCTACTGTCTGTCATTCCTTCCACTTGTTTATCTCTAACAAGAACCTGATGCTGGATTCCTTTCACTCCCTACATATTGGCAACCAGGAAAAGGAAGAGATTAAACAAGGGAAGCTTCACATTAAATTAATTCTGAATGTCGAGCTGTGTAGTGCAATCTTCATTTTGCCTACTTGGACCAGCTTGTACTTACAGTGGTAGTGGGCATGGCAGACCCACACTTCCTTTGTTCTCAGCTGTGGCAGACCCACACCGAGTCATAACGAACCTCCCATGATGACTGATTGCCTACTGGGGACCAGAAAGCGGAAGATGACAGCTCTGGGCTAATTTTCAAGTTTCCCACATGTGCTTGCTTTTACGTTGTTTGTCAGTGTGTCTACTCCCTACAGAGGGCTGATCAGACTTGTGCTGCACACAAGGTCAATAGGAAATTCTGTACTCGGCATTTCTGTCCAGTGCTGTACATATGCTGCTCTACCAGCATTGGAGTTAAGTCAGCATTTGCTTGCCCTACACAAATCCTTTCTAACAAAAAGACTGGATTTACAGACATTGGGGATACCTCACAGTAAATGTGAAATGCTGACAGACTTCCACTCATGCAGCAAAAGCAGCATCTTCATTATGCTAGCTATCCAGACACCCGAGATACCAGGCGTTCTGTCTGTTGTTCAATCTGTGGCCAAACAATCGGAGATTTTGGAATGGAAAACTGTCCCCTTTGATCCTGCAGGGCAAGCAGCCATTTCTTCTCAAATTAATATCTGGTAGGTGTTCTTATAGTTCACTCCCTATTTTTGTCTCCGACTTTTTTTTTATGGTTCAAGAACCACTGCTTACCTTGGGTAAATGTTTTAAAGCTGTTCTAATGTGATCTGCAACAGTTTGAGTGTGATATATAAATTGTTATTGCTATTCACTTTAGGATACATTCAGACTCAATGGTATATACTACGGTTGTTTTGTGCTCAGTGCCTAATTATTAGTGTGGTTATCCATGTTTCAGGGTCATTGCTAGCCAGTTGTTTTCGCTATCTCTGATATAGGGGTTTCTTGTACAAGATTTTCCTTATGGTTAAAATCCTGTTGTTTCTGCTACTGGTTTTCAGTTTGGTATCGTATATGTTGATTGTTTGTGTAGGTCAAGATGGACGGTGTTTGAGAAAAATGTGATGGAGAATTCTTTCTTTACAATGATTACTGAAGTTCAATAAGAGTTTACTAGAATGTGTAGTGTACTGTACTGTGTCACAAAAGTGTGTTTATTATAACTGCTCAATGTTAGTTTGGAATCAGCAGACAATGGTGATTTTAACATTTCATTTCAAATGTGTCTCATTGAAATTATCCTTGAGAAGAACCCTGTTGTGTATATACACCCACATGTGTCCAACTACTCATGCCAGCTCCCGTGGGCTGACAACCAAATTACTTAACCTTATTCATGACTGGATTCAGTGTTCTGCAGTCACAATTTGTGAGCCATAAATACATGTATATCCATTTTTCTTTGCTTCTGGTGTCATTGCAATGTTACCATTGCACTGTATTTCATGGAACAGGTAATTTCTATCACCCATTTCCATATTGAGCCATTTTATAGTGCACTGCATTTTAATGGCCACTTGGTTCCATGATAAAGTACTATAACTGTGTTAATTCACATCCTATGTATGAATTTTTGTTCTCTCACAAAAGTTATACACCTTAGCACAGCTCGGTGCTTGACTACACTATGTTTCAAACTTAGCTGGCTGTGTTTGATTCCAACAGCCATCATTTTCATACTATGTGACCTTTAGCAAGTTGACCTTCTTGTGTTTCAGAATTCTATGTCACTACCAGTTCAAACTTGATGTGTGTCCCCACCTAAAGCACCCATTTCCACTCCAAATGTATGTTTTCATGGAAACACACCAAGGGTGAACCCTACAATTTTACTTTTTTTTTACAGTACTTGCACTCTGTCCAAGCAAAAAGGACAGACATTTTTTTTTGGGGGGAGGGACGCTGTTGAGCCAGAGCAATGAACAGCAACCTTTCAGAACTCTGTGCAGATATCTTTGAAATCTGCCTTAATCTGCCCTTTTATTGACTCTAAAACTGAATTTTGATTACAGCATTGGAGAGAGCAACTTTTTCTTCCTTAAGATGGGTAACTCTAAACGAGATAAGCCATCTGGTGCTGCCGAAAAACTAGAGGGACTAGTAGACCTGAAGAAACCACACAGCCTGAGGAGGCCACTAACTCTGGGGAAATGCTGACTACCTTAGGGACTAAAATGTAAACTTTAATTGCCTCCATCTCCATGTTAAACCAGAAAATGGACGATTGTAATGGTCGGGTCCTGGTCCTTGAAACATCAGTAAATGGTATGAGAGGGGAAATACAACAAATCAGCAAGCTGCCGATGCATCTACTGAAGCTACAGTCCTAATATCCAAAGAACTGCAGCATATTCGAGCTAGGTTGGAGGTGCTCGAGAACAATTCACGATCAGCAAATATCCGGATAGTGGGGTTACCAGAAGGTCTGGAGGGTGATCACCACACTATGAGTATGCAGGAATGGTTAACAGAGAAATTACTGCTGGAGTGAGCACAAGAGGACTGGGGTATTCAAAAAACGTATCGGGTGACCCTTAGTGAGTGAGCACCAAGTAATGAAGAGCCTCATACTCTGATGTTGGTTACCTCAAGTGTTGGAGCCAGGCATAAGATCCTCTGATATGCATGCAGGGGAGCTCCTCTGATGCAGGATGAAAACCCTTATATGTGTTCCCTGACATCAGCTATGCCACGTGGCAGAGGTGCAAAAGTTTGATGCAGTAAGTCACTGTATTCAAGACCTGCATATTCTGTATACATTCATTTTTCCAGCACAGCTTTGGATCGTCCATCAAAACAGAACATACATATTTTTGGATCCTATTGAAGCTGGCAGGTGGGCTGAATGCAGAGCAGTGGAATTGAGAGCTGAACCGGAAGGCTTGGATGGCAAGGATGTTCCAGATATACTGGTACCCTGAGGGAAAAATTTTATTTTTGGGACTAAATAAATGACTGTAGCTTCATAATTGCCATACTATGGGATACCAAAGTTTAATATTGCCTAAATGTTTCATATGGTTGCCACAGTAGATAAAAGGGATGGTATCTCAGCTATAGTGAAGAGCCTGGTCCATTTGATGAGGGAAGGTATTGTAGGACCATTTATAAGTTAACTTGGGTCCAACTTTTTCTTTTCTTAGTTGCTTTGTTAACTCACTCAGCTCTAGAATGGAATCTTGAGTGAGTGCTGTATTCCTGTGTAAAAATGGCTGTTTTCCTGAGCAGTTAGAATGTTCAGAACTAAAATGGTAACACTCCGACTTGGAATATAAATAGTTAAAAGTATAACTTCTATCACAAAATGTACAGCAAAGTTTGCTCACAATAAAAAATCTTTAAAATGAGGGTCACACATGTTAGTAGCATTAATTTTTTTTTACAGAGCTTGTAACGGTGAAAGTTACATTTTTCCTTTTTTAAAAAAAGAAAACTCAAAACACCTTAAAAGTGGCAAATGTCTGTTGTACGATGGTTTTCCATCACACCAACATCTGTGTGTTACACTGCCACAGTTCAGAGTATTTCTGAGCTGTTTTACATAATAAAACAGATCATAAACTAAGGCATGTGCCAACACATAACGCCAGTAAACCAACTGAATTCGGAAAAATGCTCTGCACAACTGCACACATGATGCACAAACCACGATAACTGAAAAAGTATGCCTCCTAGCCCCTAAACACCTGCACGGAAAATGTTCACAATAACAAGAGCTTTAAAATGATGGGTCACTCATGTTAGTGGCATTTGCAGATATTTTTTTACAGTTCCTGAAATGATAAAAAAAGAGCATTTATTTACATTTTGTTCCCAAATAAAAACCTACATCATAAAAAGTACACCTCCTAGACTCCAGACACCAGCATGATAATTGTCTACATTAAAGAGACTTTTCAAATGATGGGTCACACACGTTTCTAGCATTTACAGTGTTTTTTTTTTTTACAGTACCTGAAACAGAGGAAAATCACATTTTTACACTTTTTTATCCCCAAAAAACTAAAACAAAAAAGTACCCTCCTAGCTCCCAGACGCCAAATACTAATTTTTCACAGTGAAAAGAGCTTTCAAATCAGTGATCACACATTTCTAGTAATGAAGAAAAAATAGCATTTTCTTCACATTTTAACCCAAATTAAAACCTAAAAAAAGTAATTTACTCTGTTTAACTCAACGGTGACCCTTATCTTAAAGACAGTATTCAGGTAGGTAGGAATATTTCCTACCGACCTGCACTTTCCAATAACCTTATCCCTGATTGGTTGATCCAAAAAGTGCATTAGAAGTGCATGACGCACATATGCGCTCTGGGGATGAGATGAAGTGAATACCTGACGCACATATGCGCTATGGGGACTAGAGGAATTTTCCTGATGATGCACATATGCACAATGGGGCTGAGTGAATTAATGCTAAAAGTGTAGTTTGGAGTCATGAGGGGGCAGAGGAGCAGATTCTAAATATTATTATGGAAGGTTTGCTGTGAAATCAGTATCCGCTTTAATTTTTCATTAAGCATTTATACATGGCAACAATAGTCCCATATAGGGACGCTGAAATACTTAGACTAGATTGCTGAACAATCCTGTTACATCAAGAAAACCCATGTAGCTCCTGGACTCATTAACAGCAAACATGGACTTAATTACAGGAAACATAGAAATGTACAGTAGTTACCCTCTAATGATGTACTACTATACAAAAAATGCAATATATAGTCTCTGATTAAGGGACTTAGTTCCCAAATGTTATGTAACGAGGTGGTCTGTTTACTGTATGTAATACTTGTCATAAGACGGGTATGATAAATGAATAAAAATAAAGTATATAAAAAAAAAGGATAGACATTTTCTTCTGGGCTTGCAGCCAACACAGCCAATGTCCAAGGCCTTCCTTCACGAAGTTTGGTTGTAGCATAGCTCCTTTGTTCCTAATATCAAGTGATTCCCATACTGTGCAAGGTGCTCGGGGGGTACTCACCACCCCCAGTATTTGTTTAGATATACATATATATATTTATGCAATAGGTGTGAGACCAAAAGCCATTGAATAAATCCATTTATTTCCACATATGTGGAATAAATCTAACCACCCTAGATTTATCCCACATATGTGGGATAAATGCAAACTGTCAATCAAAGCTTTTTTGTTCACTTTTTTGACAAACAAATGTGAATAACTTTAAAACGAAAAATGATAGCATAGTACTGTGAGCATGAAAAATGTTCTGGACAAAAATATCTACAAAATGAGTGGTGTTTCATTATAGATACCTTTTAGTTTTTTATAATTAGCAAAAACAGCAAAAATCCTATTTTCTTTTCACTTTTCAGACAAACAAATATAAATAACTTTAAAATGAAAATGATAACATGGTACTGTGAGCACGAAAAATGTTCAGCATAAAAATATCTACAAAATGAGTGGTGTTTCATTCAGAGATACCTTTAGTTTTTTCAAAATTAGCAAAAACAGCATAAAATTCAGTTTTCTTTTCACTTTTTGACAAACAAATGTGAATCACTTTAAAACTAAAAATGATAGCATGGTACTATGAGCACAAAAATGTTCAGCATGAAAATATCTACAAAATGAGTGGCATTTCATTAATAAACACCTTTTAGTTTTTTTATAATTAGCAAAAAACAGCATAAAATTAAATTTTTGTTTCACTTTTTCATCAAACAAATGTGAATAACTTTAAAACAAAAAAGGTAGCATGATACTGTCACCATGACATTTGTTCAGCAAGAAGTTCTCTACAAAATGAGTGGTGTTTCATTTAATAGCAACCACTCGCTAGGCGGACATACACCAGGAAAGTTAACCAAAAGTCCCAGAAAGTCCCAGAAATTACCATTTAAAAAGGAACATAAACAGTCAAAACCAAATGTTCCACACTGATAAGAAGCATCCCTATTGCATAAATGAAAATACTAATGGTGAGCTGTCAGATAAATGATTTATCTACTTGTACTGTTTGACCTCGACACCTCACTGCGTGGCTTACGCCACCGTGAAGTTCCCCGAGGTCAAACAGCACTTGTGTAGATAAATCATTTATCTGACAGCTCACCATTGTATATCCTATATATATATATATATATATATATATATATATATATATATATATACAGTATATACACAGTGTACTGTTAAAATAAATATTACAGCTGTTTTTGAGAGAGTTTAACATCTACCGCTTAAAACAATGATTCGCTTGAGAATGCATTCTCAGATATACGCACGTATGGTATTACCATCGATCTGGATCTTTATTAACTCAACTGACATTTTGTACTGCTTAGGATAAGGGAACCCAGGGACGCTGGCTTCTCTTGCTTTTAAAAAGTAATCTTGTTTTATTTTCAGGTTGTGTAGTTTGTGGGTTTTTCTTTCTTTCTCCTAGGAAAAGACAGTTCCCCATCTTTTGGTAACGATAAAGCCACCTTTCCTAAAATAATTGCAATATATTTTGTTATAATTTGAAAAGTATATGTATTGGGAAAAGCAACAGGGCCACCCCATTACCATTTAGCCAGTGTACACCTTTTTAAGGTGCTGCATGACTGGCTACTACAATTGCCAGACCATTTCTGTTTCAGCATTCACGTCACCATCAACAGCTCCACTCTTTTATTGCTACAGTGCTCGAGCTGCCTCTTTTACCACAGTAGGAGCTCGGGGGGGAGAATACCCTTCCTTCCAGTGCAATGCCCACAGAGATTGCAAGATACATCACTGTCTCCCCATAGGGGTAAATAAAAGAAAATGTGTATTTGCTAATAACTATTTGTTATTTACAGGTTTTGAAAAGACCCAGTGTATTCTAACAGTATAACCCAGCTCATTCTCTCTGCTTTTTCTGGTGCAAACAGCTAAACCAAACAAAATGTTTTATTAGTACAAGTGCTTCTGCCGTCAACAAGTAAACAGCCGAGCTGGGGGAGGAGATTGTGTATGTATTTCCACATATTCATATCTTTTGATTGTCTTTTCAGCTTTCTTATCCTGTTCAGACAAATACAAACCAACTTTCCATAGCCTTACAGCAACAGATGCAATCATCTGCCTTCTATAAGCACAAACAAGTTTCTATAATTTCAAAGTTCTAAAGCATTGCATACCTTGAAAAAGTCTTACAAGTTAATAAAAAACAGAGTGGTGGGTTGCTCAAATAATTATTTCAACCAAAACTAAATTTTTTGTTTACCAAGGACTGCAATTTACGAACTTAAAACCATACCCCACCCTCTACAACTTATTCCATGGTTGTGCTCAACACAAGTGGATTCACAATGCTGTGAGATTCCTGGACTCTGACTAAACTTGTGATCTACATTTGTTCTGTTATTTAAAATGTATTTTATGCATTATGCTCAATACTGATATTTTCTATTGCAAAACATGTTTATGTTTTATGTTTATGCTATTATGATTTGATATTACATCTTACTACACCTTATCAAGTGTGTATTCAGAAAACTTCTCCACATTTATGAATGTTTTAATGCCCATAATCAAACCTAGATACTGGGGCCAGCATTGCTGACCACCCATACACTATATTCCAAGCAAAACCCAAGATAAATGAATGCTCTGTTTGTCTCATCACTCCCAAGTACCCTGGAAAGTAAAGTGCACTCTACACATAGCTTGTGATTTTAAATCTTAACAGTAATAATATGGCAGAATTTAGATTCTGCTCCAGAACCTATGCTTCAAGGTCCCATAGTAGGCCCTACCTTACTCAGTACTTTGTAGTATTTCACTATATAATGTAAAGAAGGTAGACCCTTTTACTTGTCACAGGTGCAATAGGCACTATTATCAGTTGGTAGAGGCCAACAATATATACATATATATATATATATATATTTGTCCCACTATTGCATAGTATAACAGGCATATTGCCATAAGCTACATGTTTGAAGTGTGTTATTATAACATTACAAGATTTTATAACACAGGCCTCAGTTAGCCTGCCAGCAACACATAGACAGGGAAATCAGGTTCATCACTGTCATAGCCTCTTCTGCGATCTGAAAGCAGGGTGTAACCATGAGATTGTCATGGCTTGCCAGATGGTCAAATGGCATTATTGGACCTCGGCCTGCAACCCCAGGTGTGTAGTCGATGTCCCATTTTAATTTTTTTTCTCTTTCCACAATTGCCAGACATTTAGGCTCTGTCACACCACTCTTGAAAAAAAAAGGTAATTGGTAGAAAGAATTGTTATTTATGTGTTCTTAACTCAGTTTCTAACACACTTTACAAGTTTACAGGTTTCCATGGTGTGGCACACATAACATCTCCACGTACAACAACAGTAACACTTTCATCTAAGCTGCAAAAACATTCATCTTTTTCCTGAAAAGCAAACAGCTGCCACAGCTCCAATGTCATCACCATCTTTGTGACTGACTGGCTCCATAGAAGGACTACTACATGAAACATGATATTATTGCTCTGCAGGTGTAATGTTTTCAACAAAAATTACCCATTTGTAGAACTTTAAATAAACTGAAAAGGTCCAACCAATTCAGACTGTACAATCAAGCCCATTGTTTCTGCTTACTATTAAGCTAAGCCTGGGGTAGGGCAACTCCTGACTTCATCAAGAAGATTCTTCTAAATTGATCTTCAAGCAAGATATCCATTTCTCCATTGCTGCTCTTTCCAAGCCTGACTGGCACCTCATACAAACTGATTGTTTTTTAATGGCCTGTCACTTCTGAACTATTAATCTTTGTGCCAGGGTGTGATCAGCTGCCACAACACAAACGCTATGCCACTGTGTGTGGATATTTCATTAAAGGACTCAATGCACAATCTGATGGACCCCCTGCCAAGGTTTCTGCCAATCTAGCCATCCAGCAGTCAGCAACATGAACATTGACTTTCTTACTATGATGGTGTTTCATCTTTCAGTTACCATCTGCATAGCCCCATGTGCCTTGTGGGGTTACCATCTTTCTGCAAATGATGAACGTTATGGA
This sequence comes from Neoceratodus forsteri, assembly GCA_016271365.2. NCBI lineage: Eukaryota > Metazoa > Chordata > Ceratodontiformes > Ceratodontidae > Neoceratodus > Neoceratodus forsteri. The sequence continues at coordinate 1,426,737,876 of CM057449.1, forward strand.
CTGTTATTTATATGAACTTTCTAAACTGGTCATATATGTTTTATAAGGACCTATCTGTCAAGAGACATTATCAACAGATTCTTTAATCAAGCTCCAAGTGTGCCACCTCAACACCAGGTAGCATCTACCCTATCCACTCTCAAAGTGGATTCCATGAACTCTACTTCATCAACAGACAATGTTATGTCATATCGTGTTCTATGTGGTATCACATGTTAACATCTTTTCACATATCTCAATTGTGGTGTTGACATCCCTGAGTTCTGCACTATGATTTACAGACCCATTTTTGACAGTAACCCTGAATATCTGTCTGCTTTTTACAAACTACATACCTTTCTGTCTCCATTTAGGTTTCAATCTGTGATTCCCAGGGTTTGTCTTAAAACATCTTGAGCGTGTTCTTTTTCATTTGCAGTACCAACCCTGTGGCATCCTCTATCTCATCGATTAAGAGAATGCCTGACCATCAGCAGTTTTAAATCTATTCTGAAAACTTATTTATTTTCTTTGGCCTTCCTAATTTGTTGACTAATTAATTGATTTTAAATATGTTATTATTTTAGTGATCTATATTGTATTTATATTTTTATATTTTGTACAGTGCCTTGACTACGAAAGGTGCTATATAAATAAATAAAGTTTGCTTGCTTGCTGATCCATTCACACATGTAACCCTGTTTTATTTTTATCATATATTATTAATACTAACACTTTTGTCTGTGGCATACTATCATGTAACATTATGATCAACTTATCTCTCTACACAAGGCTCATGCTTCGGACTTGTAAACAATTCCAACCGCTTCCCTATGGTTGTGTTGCCCCTTTTGAGGCAACAAGGAGGGGAATGTTGTCCCTGGGTCCCACACCCCTTGCACCCTCATGCACACGCCAATGACAGATGTTTTATCATTGCTGTATTGAACTAACAAGTAGTAATGGGTATCCACTGTATAAGCTTGGGCACTAGGGATCATGCTTGCTAAGTGTATACACTATACAGTATACATTCATTTTACAGCATTATTTCTTAGTTTTCTGTTATATGTAATGTTCATTTGCTTATATTTTATTGTTATGCTTTTGGTTATATGAGGCATATGTGCTTTGGGCCTAACCATATCTTTTCACATGTATTTCTACTGACACTGCTTTTGCACCATAATGACCTTGCACCTACTGGAGAACTTCTGTATCATCTTTGTTCTAACTAATGTTACGCCTTCTGTATAATGTAATGCTTGCCTTCTGCTGACTCCACACTTCCTATTCTGCAATATAGTGGTACCACTTGCCTCAGCCAATGAGAACTGTTGCACCTTTTTCTTTATCTCCCTATACAAAGTACTATTCTAGAAAGATTTGCTGAGAATTGCTGTGTCTAGATGTAGGGAGACTTGTATTTCTCCCAGTATTTTGTACTGCAGATTGTAAGACTGTGTTTTTGTAATAAACTTGTTTATTTCATGTTTTGCCACTGTCTGTCATTCCTTCCACTTGTTTATCTCTAACAAGAACCTGATGCTGGAGTCCTTTCACTCCCCACAGTGTGCAGTACTTCCCTCTGAGATGCAGTACCTACACACCTCCCTGCACTGGACTGGACTGGACCACCCCTGGGGACAATTAAGACAGTTGTTACTATTACCAATAAAACTTCAGTCAGTTTTCACAAGGTGGGCAAACACATGGAAGTGAAATTCAACAAATTAACAGTACTTTTATTTAAGAACACAGGCCTGAAAGCCAGAGGAAAAGAGAGTGTTAGACAATTGCAGGTCACCTTGAGCACACCCACCCTGTAGCAGTGTCCCCTGGGTGACACTGTACTGTGGATCACTACCACCTCTCAGATCCCACACAGTCTATAAAGCATCTGCCCAATCAAGGGGCACAAAAAGATGAATTACACTATACAGAGTGTTGTAAACTCTTCAGCTGGTACCAGTACTAAAACTATAATTTCAAGTATGACGTAAGAACTAATGACTCTGAGTACCCAGTAATTACACTAAAGTCCCGGTGCAGACCTGGTAGCTACATTGCCTAGATTCTTTTGGTGGTGCACTTGATGACATTTAACAAGCATAACCATTGTAAATGCCTTATTTCTGGATTTAGTAGTAGTAGTAGTAGTAAAAGCTTTTATTCATTTCAACATGAATACATCAGATTACTCATCTGATACATGTTCATTTCCAGTGAGGTCCTTGATACAAATGGTTACAAAAGTCAAACAATATTGTTATTATACAACATTTATAAGATTAAGAAGCAAAGGAAAAGTACACAATATCAGGTCAATAAGTAATCAACAGGAGACATACTGTATACAACAGGACAATAAATAATGAAGACCACAATATTCTATATAGGAAATAAAGTGGTACATTTGTTATATATCATATGGGTATCAAGTCAATTCTGTAGATAATCTCTGTATTGCTTCATTATAGTATCAGTTTTTAATTTTTCCTACTTGCATCTTTGTATTACTTAATCTGAGATGCAGTGGTAAGGTATTCCATATGTATGGGCCCATATGGAAAAAATGAAATCTGCCTAGGTCCGTTCTACATTTTGGAAGCAAAAATTCCACCCTTTGGCCAATCTTAGACCACTTTTGATGTTTCCTATTTCTAATTTACCTGTAATATAATCATGTACTTGCCCCTTGTTACTCTTACCCAGTTCAAGTTATTATATAACTCTATTCTGTGAGTTATTTTGGGAGCATTCAGTATAAATCTCATTAGTTTATGGTACACAACATCCAATTTATTTAAATAGATTTGGGAAGCCCCTGCGTATATAATGTCCCCATAATCCAACAATGGTAGCACGAATGAATTAACAGCATGTTTTCTTGTCACTTCTAACAGACTGTTCTTGTTTTGATAGAGAACCCCCAAACATTTCCCTACTTTTTTCACAACTGCATCAATATGAAGAATCCCTTTAGTGCACTGTCTAAATGCAAACCTAACTATCTGTAGCTTGTGACCTGTTCCAGCTTACTGTTATTAAATGTTTCAATTTGCATGGTTGCCTCCATTTGATTCATAGATTTATCTCTAGTAAAGAGCACAATCTGTCATTTTTTTAATTTAAGACAAGCCTAGACTGAAGTAAGAATATCTGAAGTTCATTGAATACTTCTTGAAGGGTACTCTGTATTTGTTCCACTGATGTTCCTTCCACATAGATAATGGTGTCATCTGCATACAGATGATATCTTACTTTTGGGTCTATCAAGGTAAAATTGTTCATATATAAATTATAGAGAATGGGGCCCAAAATAGATCCCTGTGGAATGTCCGAGACAGTGGTTCTCTGTTTTGATGTCCATTAATTTATTGATACCATTTATGCTCTTTCTTTTAGATAAACTTGGAACCATTTTACCACTGCCTCAGACATGCCAGAGGATCTAAGTCTGAACAGGAGGATGTCATGGTCCAAGGTGTAAAATGCTTTGGACAAATCTACAAAAATTGCCCCCACTGTCATCCTTCTGGCCAGGGCCTCAGTGATATCACCCAACACCTTCACTAAAGCAGAAGTCATACTATAGACTGGTCTAAATCTTGACTGAAAACAATTAAGAACTTTGCTTTTCCAGATAGTCTTGCAATTGTTTAGCCGCCAATTTTCAAAAACTTTAGCTATAATTGGCAGGAGGAAATTGGTCAATAGTTCTCAATTAGATGTTTTGGTCCTGATTTATAAACAGGCACAACCTCTGGCTATTTTCATTGCTCAGGTTAATGAGCTGGTGTTAGGGACATATTGAGGAGGCAGTATAGCGCAGTGGTCTAAGGCTCTGAGCTGCAAATCTGGTGACATCCAGCAGACCAGACCTGGGTTTGAATCCCACAGCTTCCACTTGCATACTGTGTGACCCTGAGCAAGTCACTTCACCTCCTTGTGCTCCCAGGTCGCTCCTGTAAAAAAGCTTTCAGCTTACTGTGCTATACCTGGTTAAACAACTAAATAAAAAAAAAAATATTAAACATTCTGGTTAAGGGGTGAGCAATGATAGGGGCTGCATATTTTAAAAGTAGTCTTGGAATCCCATCCAGCCCTCCTGCCTTCTTTACAATCAGTTTTAGCAAAACATCTTGTACTTCCTTTACCTCAGCTGAATGGAAATTAAAGTCTTTCAGAGTTGGAGAAGGCACCACATTGGTTTTAGTTATGTGTCTAGTGGACAGAATAACTGATTGGGAACCCATGGAGACAAAACAGTCATTAGATTTGTCAGCAACCATGGTTCCCAATGTTTGTTGAAAGCGTGAGGGGTCCCTTGACTCTTACCTCGTCGAACACCAGAATATGTATACTCTATGATGTATGTGCTGTATTAACCTGTCCTGTATGCCAATAAACAGATTTTACAAAATGAAACAAGGCATGGTGTACTAGCTTAATTTAAAGAACTTGAAATCCAGATGGAAAATGCTTGAAAACCAGCCTGTAATCCAAATGAGATAACTGTAATCCAAGCTGAAAAGTACAAAAGATTTCAGCCAGCAACACCCGCACTCATGTGACTTATGGATGCAGCAGTTCAGTTGAGGTGGGAGGCAGCACAGCAGCAGGTCAGTCAGCAATCAGAAACAGGCCTGAGTGTGGAGGGGTTGTGGGATAACAGATGGACCAGACACAGAACTTCAGGTTCAACACACAATCTCTGTGTGATGTTTGTTCAGAATACAGGAAATAAGCTTCAGCAATAGCATATTCCTTCTTCAGTACATCTGTTTGCAGCAACAGACTATGAATGTCCTTTCTCTGCACTTAGCCAGCACCTACTGACACTGATCTCTGATCACACCCACTTTTAGTGAAGACCCTTCATCCTTATGTGGGCCCATTTTGCTTGGGTAGTGGGGCTCAAAAGAAAACAAAACACAAAACAAGCTAAAAAAAAGAACCCCAGTGCAGAAACACTGAAAAAGGGTTACCCCAAAGGGCACTGGCAACAAATCAAGTTTCAAAGAAATACAACATCATACATACTGTACTTCCATAATGCAAAGCATCATGGGATTTCACTAAAAATACCACCAACAGCTTAATCTGATTCAAGGTCAGTTGGCATTCATCTATATCCCTCCCCGGGTCGGCCTGAAAATAGGCAGGATTCGGCCTAGTGCACTTACCCGTCAACAAAACTAGATAAATAAAAATAAATAAAATGCAAATCACCATGAAATTTCAGACTTGTTCAGTTTACAGCAATTTACATGCATTTTAAATAACACAACTAACTTAATTTCTATAATAGTCACCTAGTACTTTTTACCATTATCAAAAACACCTAGTGCCATGGTATTTTCACCATTCACAGGCTTCATAAACATAAGGTATATACATCAAGGTATTTTCTGACATAGAGCTATTACATATCAAATCCAACAATGATAAACCCAGCCTGTTTTATATATGCTTGGAGGTCACAACAATAACCTCCCTGTATGAGGACCTGAGAGGAAAAGGAAACTTAAAGAGGACACTATAGCATAGTCAAGAAAGGGAAGGGTGCCCATAGGTGGCCAACCTTATGGACTAGAAATTGTAAAGAATAGATTAGGCTAAGAAATAGAAGTGTTGCAACAGATTTAAGAAAAGATTGGTCCTCACGAGTGGCAGGAGCTCCCTGTCACATATCCCTACCTTAAAAGGGAACAGTTATTGCAGCTCTGCTTACCACCTTCCTGTCCCAGGAAGGGATGGAGCTTCCACCCATCCATCTTCAGAAGCTCTGTCTCAGGGTCCCTATTAATGATAAACATTCTATCATAAACATAGTGGATATCATCCTTCTTTACCCTGAGGCATTAACACATTTCGCAACAGAGACTAACAGTACCTTTCCTGAATTATCTCCTTTTAGGGAAAGTACATCATATTTCTTAACCATAAAGTCTGAAAGGCTGTAAAGTCCAGTACCATAGAAACAATTTCTCTGGGGTGAGTAATTACCTGCTCCAACCCCACCAGACATGTCAGTTTTAAGCAGGGGCCCAGTTGTAGGTTCAACCCCTCTACATAAACCCACTATGTCTCTTGATTCATTTCACTTGCTACAGATACAAACACTTGAGGGTAGACACTCTTTGTGTTACACCCAACACAGGTTCCAATCCATTTTCCACCTTTCCTCTTTGTAGGTTTTTCATAAAAAAAAAAACAACGCACATATACCACCTCCTTGATCTTAACAGTGTAACATTTTGGCAACATTAGCATCTTTAGCATGCAGTGTACTGCAGTCAATACTGTTAAAAGATTTAGCTACATCAATACAAGAAAAAGTCTCTTCAGCCTCATAGGCTTCTTCTTGCTTGCTTGGAGTCTTCAACCGCAGCACAATATCATTAGGCCCAGTCTTACCTGGGGTCTCACATTCAGTTTCCATACTTACATCTCCAACCTCCAACAGGTAACATCCTGGGAACACAGGAAACAAAGGAATATCCTGTTCAGTCAAGGGTCCTCCTCAACCTGAGCCCATGAAAAATCCTACTCCGACTATCTAAACTCTCTGGCAGAAACCTCTCAAGCAACTGGCAACAATGTTCCACCTCTCTAGATAGTTGGTCTGCCACCAGCTATTGCCCACTCATCCAGTGGATCATCCTCATCAGGGTCTCCACCTCCAAGGTGTTATCTCGCACTCCAGTCTGCCTTGACCTGCATCTCTTTCATCATCTTCTGGCTTAGCTGTCCTCTGAGCCCTGGGTCCAGTCTAGACAGCAACTTCTCTCCATCTGTCAGCCATGGTTCTGGTCAGAACTCCATGGACTTTCTCTCTCCTGGTTCTCCTCTTGCAACTCCTGGTGCATCAGTCCACCTGGGGATATTTGGGTGATATCCACCAGAAAACTTCCCTCTTCAGTCATCCAAACACTTCCAGCAAGTTATCCCACACTTGACACCAAGTCTGTGGAGGGGATGTGGAATAACAGATGGACCAGACACTGAACTTCAGGTTCAACATAGAATCTCTGTGTGATGTTTATTCAGAATACAGGAAATGAGCTTCAGCAATAGCATATTCCTTCTTCAGTACATCTGTTTGCAGCAACAGACTATGAATGTCCTTTTTCTTCACTTAGCCAGCACCTACTGACACTGATCTCTGATCTCACCACTTTTTAGTGAAAACCCTTCATCCCTATGTGGGCCCCATTTGCTTGGGTAGTGGGGGCTCAACAAGAAAAAAAAACAAGCTAAAAACAAAGAACCTCAGTTCGGAAACACTGAAAAAAGGGTTATCCCAAAGGGCACTGGCAACAAATCAAGTTTCAAAGCAATACAACATCATACATACTTCCATGATGCAAAGCATCGTGGGATATATGCAAATCACCATGAAATTTCAGACTTGTTCAGTTTACAGCAATTGACATGCATTTTAAATAGCACCACTAACTTAATTTCTATAATAGTCACCTAGTACTTTTTACCATCATCAAAAACACCAAGTGCCATGGTATTTTCAACATTTACAGGTTTCATAAACATAAGGTACATACATCAAGGTATTTTCTGACATAGAGCTATTACATACCAAATCCAACAATGATAAACCCAGCCTGTTTTACATATGCTTGGAGGTCACAACAATAATCTCCCTGTATGAGGACCTGAGAGGGAAAAGGAAAATTAAAGAGGGCACTATAGCATAGTCAAGAAAGGGAAGGGGGTGCCCATAGGTGGCCAACCTTATGGACTAGAAATTGTAAAGGATAGATTAGGATAAAAAACAGAAGAAATGTTTCAACAGATTTAAGAAAAGGTCAGTCCTCAAGAGTGGCAGGAGCTCCTTGTCACACCCAGAAGCCTGGGGATGAAGAACTTTGGAGTCCTCAGACATTTTGTAGCAGCACAGCACTTCTGTATCACACCTCTCAGGATTTAGTGTTCTGACTCTGCCTCAGTCACTGGAGCAGTATGCATTAGCCTCCTGGTTCCCAAGAAGCCCAAATCCTAGGAGTGACACCCACAGTCCAACTCCCCTCTGGATCGAGAGTACCCATATGCTCAGGGCATGCACCCCATGGCTCCCAGTTCCCCAATCCACCCCACTAGAAAAGGGCTGGCAGACCCCTTACCTGGCTCCAAGGCAACCTGGGTAGGATGTAGGTCTCTGTCTCTGCTTTGTACAGCTCAGCAGCTTTGGTCTGTGGCAATGCCCTGCTGGCACAGATTCTAGGTGGTTTCTTTCAACAGGAGCCCATCTTACACAATCTCATAGCTCTCACTAAACAGATGACTTTCCCTGGCACATGCTCTTAACAGTATAAGCCCAGGATAAGGCTCACTATGGAGCCAGCCCAGTGGCACTGAGGGTTGAGGCGCCGGATGCCACAACTCGCACCACGCTGGCGACCTGCATTCAGAAGTGAGCCTGGGTCGCCAGGGGGTCAGCAGGGAAGGGGAAGGATTGAGCATCTGGAGGACAGCTCTCCTTCCTTGGGGGGATCCAGGGACTATGCCTGGCACGGCGGTGACCTTTGGTGGAGACTGAAGGTACCACAAAGCTGCAGAGCTTAACTAGAGGGCTATGGAGCCACAGCAAGATGTTCCTTGGCATCATTGTACATCAGGGCTCCACCTGGGGGCGGGGTGAGGCACTATAAAAAAAACAAGGAAAAAATTCCAGCTCCTGAAGATAGGCAATGGCACAACCCTGCAACCACACTCCATTGGCCGGACTCATCCAGCTCCTAGGCCGAGGCCCAGCCTGGCCCAGATTTGCAGTTAGAGCACCCTGGTAGGATAGGCGGCCCCACCTCCGGGAGGGCTCAGAGCCGAGGGATGGCAGGCTGGTGCCAGGGCGCTGGTGAGTTTCATGCCGGAGGTAGAGCTGGGGTGAACGGATGCCCAAGCAAGTTCTCTGGGGCTCAGCGGAGCCAGAAAAAGAGCTGAAAAAAAAAAAAGGATAAGGCTCACTATTATTTTGCAGGATGAACCTTGGTGATGGCTTGCAGGATTTTTGGCCTGGTTAGGCCTCTCACTTGATCACATCAGCAGAAGGTCTGAACACCTCAGTGTCTTTCTCAGACTACCACAAGCTCCTCTACAGCTCAGAAACTTCTTTTCTTCAATTCAGTGTTCCACTGGACGGGCAGGGCTGTGTATCAGTCCTTCTGCCCTGTCCTGCCCTCTGATTGGCCCTTTTATCCTGCCAGTACATGTGGGATAGTCCGATTGCATCATCCTCTTACAATCCTCTGTGGTTGCTTCTGGGCTTTTTAGCTCTCTGATTGGATATCCTGCAGGGTTAAAGGTCACAGGAATGGCTGCCCCATGTCCTGAATGGAGCCTTGTGCTTCAGGTCTTTGTGTATATTTCAATTTGCCCCATTTTTTTAAGTGCTGGTCCTTTATTTTTTTGTTTGTTTGTTTTTTTGTTTTGTTTTTTGTTAGTAATAGTCCTTATGGGCTGTTGTCTGGTTCAACTGGTGGGGTTGTGTGAGCATCTGGTCCATGATCAGGTGTCCTGGTGGGATAGCATAAGTGAGAAGCACTGGGGAGGAGCCCCTGTAGCATGTGCTTCCACTCGAACTGGTGGATGCAACAGCATGGTACACCAAAGAGGAGCAGTGGTCCTGTTGTTCCCGGTCCCCTCTGCCAAGATTGAGGGACTGGGACAGAAGAGTGCAGCTGTAGCCACTGAACAAAAAGTACAGAAGGCACCAACAATGTCTATGCTGCTGTGCTTTTTCTCCTGTTGCCACACACGCAGTTGAGTGAGAAGGAGTCAGCAGCATCAGCAACAGGTCTCTGAGGCCTCATGTGGGCAGCAACAAACAATCCAGGCAAGCTCCCTTCTGAGAGGACTTTACACTCTCCCTTGGGTCACAAATTTATCTCAGACATTTTACCAGTTCCATCCAGTGCTTATCTGAAAGACACAAGGCAGGCTACAACAACAACCAACAGTTCTACCTAGATGAATAGTTCCTAGCTAAGCTGTTTGCAGACATAATATCACTAGGTTCAGACTTAATATTCTCACAGACATTTATATAGACAATTGGTTCATATCTTCCAGTACTCTGCATCCCAACATTGTAACCCTGGACCATTGAAACACAATATGAGATATGGAACGGGTGTGATACAGATTCTGCAATGCACAATATAAAGAGACAGGTCAGTGTAGGGACCAGGAGCATGACAACAAGAGATGTAGAACTGAGTTTAGAGACTGCATGTAATTTGCTCTTAGAAACTGAAAATACAAATGAGTTCTCTGAGCTTTTTTGGGAGGGAGGGGAAGATATCGATCTGCTACTAATGAATATCAATGAGGTTGACGAGTGTGTAGATGAAGATGATGGTGTCACTTATGCTAATACAGGCTTTAAGAGTAAGATAGTTGTCATCCTCACTTTCTTATAAAGAGGATTCCATTTGGACAATTTCTCTGCTTAAAGCAAAATTGTATAGAAAATCAGAGCTTCTTATTAAAAGCTGCCAAGCTGAGTACAAGATTTAGGAGCGAGGATATGTCATCATGATATTCAATCTGCTTTTTATAATAATGTGTACTGTATGAGATCGATAGAAAACATTGCTGCAACTGAAACAGAAAATGAAAATAAATCAAATTGACCAAAAGTCGCCTTCGGATAGATTACAATGCCAGGTCAGCAGAGATAAAAATATTGTGAAATTAGATGGGTTATTTTAAAGGCTGATGACAGTTTAGGACCTATTGTAGGTGAAGCACCCCTAGCTTCATTTAGGAGAGCTGCAAACCTTTGTGACATATTAAATATGAGACACTATCAAGGAAAAAAGGTCAGAGTGAAAAATATTCAAAGGACATTTTTTTTATTGCAGATGATGCAATGTATGTGCTATGCTGAAACAGGGGAGAAGTTTGTTCATCTCATTATCAGAAAAGACTATGCTCTTCATGAATATTTGGATTGTTTCTCCAAATTTATTATTGTCTACATTGCATGGTGCCCATGTGGCCTTCTTTATACTGGCTGCACTATATGCTCCTGAAGTGTGGCATCCAGGAACACGAGGGCCATATATTTATTTATTTAGCTTTTGTTAACCAGGTAAGCACGCTTAGACAGTCAAGTGCCTATTTTCAGGTGCAACCCGGGAGAATTACATAGGTACAGGCAATAAGAATACAGAGGCATGGTAACAGCAAAACAACAAGGTACAGTCAGGTACATTCAGAGAATTCAGGCTATAACAGTTACAGAGGCTAGCAATCAACAAGTTACAGACAAACAACAAGGTGCAGGCAAGACTAGGCATAATAACATATTATATAATAGCCATAATAAATGCCAGACTGGATAATGTCCTGGGTGCACACATCAGGGAGGCACATGATTTGAAGCCAGGAAGTCTCTGTTTTTGTGCCCATGGAACATATATGCCCCTCTGGGGTCACTCAGGGTACTTTTATAGCTGCTAAACTAGATGGAGTTCAATATTGAGGCACAGGTTAAGGAGGGGTAAATGATTAATTGGGTTTCAACCCTTCTGTAAGAAGGCTTTAGCTCTAATATAAATGTGCCTAATGTCTGACAGTAATGCCACACTGCTTCAGAATTAAACATCTATTACTGTGCTTGTATGAAGTTCCTTGTCTCTAATGTTTTTTGCATGAATCAGTAGCATTTGTGGTTCCCTTCAACATTATGCCAACATTTTTCTTTTGGTATGAATATTCTATTTAAATATCAGATGTCTGTTCTTTAGGACAGTTCTTACATTACTCACAATGAAAGTATTGAATCTTTCCCACCGAAAATATCTTTTGCTAATAATTAATATAGGCTCTAAATTATGACCAGATCCCTATTTACTCTTGTGGACGTGTGCTATTTTGTAAAAAAAAAATAAAGAAGTTGATTTGAGTTTATCAGTCTTTTCACCCCCATTTTTTCTGAGCCTCTGGACACATATGGTTGTAGTGATCTTTATTCTCTTTGTGTGTTTTGATATTGCTGTTTTTAATAACACACACTAGCACTATTTTAGAGTGTCACTTATTTAACAGATTAAACACATGTTTGTTAGATTGTATTGTTGGATACTATTAATTACATGCAGGTATTTGCACTCATTTTTGCATTTTGCACCATTATCTTATCACAATGTGATGACTGATGTAACTGTATTAATCAGTTAGTTGGGGTATTCAGTGGTGGCATTTTGCAGGCTAACTCTGGCCCCTGAGGAAGACTCATTGTTCCAAGTCGATACATAGGGCTGTGTGTATGTGTCATGTTATTAAATAAAAAAGCTTCTATTTTAGTATGTGTCTGGTGTATGCCAAGTTTCCTTCTTGTGCATGTTGTTCTACTGACTGGTACACCTTTAAGGAGAGAGGTGCATGCCCCTTTATTGAATTTTGCCATTTCTGTGTAGACAGTTGGTCCCTATCTGACCAACATTTCCAGTACTCTGCATCTGAACATTATAATCCAGGACCATTGAACACAATACGGGGTGTGATATAGATTCCGCGATGCACAACATTCAAGGACAGGTCAGTCTGGGCACTAGAAATGTCGCAATTGAGCTTCAAAATAGGTCTGACATGTCTTTATGACCATCTCAACAGGACTTCTTGTTCTTCCGGTTCTTGGGCAACTGAAGGTACATTTTCCTGCTTTTGACTCATAAATGCAGTTCCTCATAATGAACTAGTTCCATTGCAATATCTGGCTTTCTGTCGGGTTCTACATGATCTTCCACATACTCTCATTCAAGGGTATTTGGTCCAACTGGGGGTTGAAAAGGCACTGAATATGAATGTAACTGTGTTGGTGGGGAACTTGACATTCAGTCACTGGAAGCATATAAGAGCTAGGGAATGCCCACACTGGAATAGTAAGAAACAAGGTTATCATTTTCATCAGACTGTGACAGGGTTGAATAAGGCCCTGTCCCATTTGTTATGCAGGGAGAGTTAAATGCAAGGAACTGTTCTGTCCTCTCCTTTTCTGTCTCTTGCCTGGTTGTGCAACCAAATGTTCTTGTGAGACCTAGGAACGAATCACTCTGATGGTCTCACGATTCTCCACCTCTTGCTATCTCTCTGCCTTCACTTGCCGTTTCTGTCTTTTCTTTCTGTCTTGCATACCTGCAGTTATAAAAATATATATAATGCAAATCTTTGTGTGAAACTGTAAATGATACTGGGATCCCTTTGCTTGAAATGTAGATAGTTATACTGTTGAAATGATTGCAAAAAAGCTATTTGGAATTTAGGGGGTTAACCTGAGATGCAGTTTGAGCTCCTCTCAGGCTTGTTTGCAAACTCTTTGCAGAGTTGTCAACAAGAGGTCAGTTCTGGGTCACCATGTTCTATTTGTTGCACCTGCAAAGAAACTGGCAAGAGCATTTTTGTGAGAAACAGGATGTCTCTTAACAAGTTCCCAGGCAAAGACTTATAAAAAGAGCAACAATGCTTTTGTTAGAGTGAGTAAGAGACTGAGGATGAAAACTTGGAATCTGAGAAACCTCAGATGAAGGATTTTGTTTTCTCTGTTTGGACTGCCTTCGAAAATAGCTATATGGAACAATTTTTATTTTTTATTTTGCTGTTATTGATAATAATGAAACGCTCATTGCTAATTTTATAACTGCTCCTGGTTTTCCTATGCTTTCTGACCTGTGCCTCGATGACAGATGGTGTCAGACTAAGTGGTACCAGGGAAGCAGAAAAGAAATATATGGATTCTGCAGCAGCAAGCCCAGAAGTGATTACCAGGAGAATGGCAGCCAAAGTAGCAGAGACAGAAGTCCGAGCTAAGACTGCACAGCCAGCACCAATCATGGAAAAAGGACCTGCAGTGACAGAACCTGAAAGCCTGACTGCCTTTTTTAAATGGTGGGATATACAACAAATAAAGATGGAGAAACAGAGAAGGGAGGAGCTGCAGCAGAGAAAAAAAGAGATTCAGCATTTAGAGGCACAGCTTTTATAGTTGAAAAGGGCATTTTTGCAATTCTTGCAGTCTGGTGACCTTTCAGTCACTTCCAGGTCATGGATTGTGTATTTAAACTTGCTCTGTGGTGAGCGGGTGAAAGAAAGCATTAGTTGAGGTGACTGTGGTGAAACCACTCCCCCAAAGCTTTGCTGCTGTTGTTTTTGTACTGTTTCAGAGAGTTTTAAACATTAGAACACTCCTTGAGTGTACTGGAGCCCTGTAATCTTACTACAGGAAACAGGAAGCATGAGCTGTAGTTCTCTCATTATACTGAGAACAACAACTCAATTGGGGACCTCTACCTTTATTTCTGGGCACTATAGCTGCACTTTAAGCATGGGAAAACCACAAATGAGTGATTTTCGCCCACTTTTATAGTTGAAAAGGGCATTTTTGTAATTCTTGCAGTCCGGTGACCTTTCAGTCACTTCCAGGTCATGGATTGTGTATTTAAACTTGTCCTGTGGTAAGCACGGCAAGCATGCGGCATCGTGAACGAAGACGCGCACAAAGACACACGCATCTTAGCGCATGTTTTGAGTGTTTGTAGTAGTTTGAGGAGTTGAGGGGAAACGTCATTGGCCACCTAAATTAATTTGACTGCAGTAAGGCACAGCTGATTAAATGGCAGTCATAACTGCCAGAAGTGTTGCAGTAACCTGATCTAGGGCCTTGCAAAATCTATAATTAACCTTGCCAAGGGGATAGTTGTGTTATGCACAATATGCATGGTAAGATAGTGCAGCATATCTGGAGAAAGTACCAGCTGGTTACAAATACATTACCCACCCTACAGTCAGTGTGTATTGCAAATCGCTAAGTAAATTACTTGTTACCACCAATATTAATGATGGATAAACTTCCTTTGTGCCTGCCTGAATCTTTAACTAGACCTTCCAGTAGCTTTACTATTGATTCAATCATTATGTTGGATGGCAAGCTTGGAAAAAATGCATTAAATGTATCAAAATTATTGTGACACCCATACCCGCGCAGCAAACATTCGCCTGTGAGAAATGTGCAACTAATGTTGTGCTCATTCAGGAAATAGAATCCTTTTATGCCAGACTCTCTGTACTAGAAGATAATCAAAAAGAAATGGCAATGTGATTCAAATCTTGACATAGTATTCAGCATGAGCCACAGGAAACTGCTCTAACTGGCATTCCCATTAATTTAATAGCATCGGACTCGGCTCCCAAGCAAGGCACATAATCATCATCATTTTCAATACTTACAAATTCCCCTAACTTATCTACTAATTGTGTTGCCCCTAATCCTCCCATTGAATGTCAGGGCACAAAGTCAGAAAATTGTCTTTTTAAAAAAAGGGGAAGAGAAAATGATGATGAAAATGTTGAACTAGATTCTGACTGGGTTATTGTACCCAGTTCAAGGGCATGTAAAAAGGGACAGAAAGCTGAGCATTTTACTCTCAACCTTAAATCGCTTTAGTTCCCTTCTGGTTTATCTATGTCACAATATTACTGATCTTTCGAATACTTGTGATACAGAGCTTAATCCAGAGTCAGCTACTTCAGAAAATAATGTAGCATCCACCTGAAAGAATTCACATGATAATACTGATGCATCATCCTCTATAACAATGTAAGTCATTGGTTGTGTCAGGAAAACTCAAACCCAACAGACCACTGACAGCACACCGACAACACCTATCACTCAGCCCCAGGGTATAACCGTCATCTAGAGTTTAGGAAGGGATAACATACAACTCTTACCCCACTATCCAATGAAGTTATGGAAATTGATGTCAACCCAAACCTCCTAAAAGCCAACAACAAGTATTCGTGTTGGCATTTCTATAATCAGACATCTTGATAGAGCCATCTGCAACCCTGATAAGGCGAACAGAACCTGCTCCAGCTTCAGAGGGGCCAAGATCTCAGAAATTACATCTATGGTTAATAAAATACTCACAAATGTGGATCCTAAACCACTGGTCATCTTTCACTAAGGTACTAATGACATCAACCGTACAAATCTGAAAGAATGTAAACATGATTTTGTAGCACTAAACAACTTACTTATTGAAAAGGGTTGCACTACATGCTTCTCTGAATGCTTGGCAGTACTCAGGGCCACTTACTCTATAACTCGTAACATCAAATCAAGGAACAAATGGCTCATGAAGTGTTTCAAGCACAACACTGAGTGTATTAAACATTGGGAACATTTTTGTGACAGGAATTCCCTTTTCTGTTGGGATGGCCTACACCTTAATAGAAGGGGCAGTGCCCTCCTGAGCAAATCATTTGAGGCAGTCATAAATCATAATTTAAATTGAAAAAAAAAAGGGAGAATGGGAATGTTCCCAATTTTCTAAAAAAGGTTGCATACAAAAATCAAACTAAATCTTGTAAAATACTTTCTCTTAATGCAAGATCTTTAAATAATATCAGAGTGTCAGAACTTGAAGCGAAGTGTAACCTATATGACCTAGGTATTATTGCAGTCACTGAAACATTGTGGGACTCTCGTCCAACTGGATTAGGGAGATCCTAATTATAAACTGTATCACAAGGATAGAACTGGCAGAATAGGTGGAGTTGTATGCCTATATATAAGGGAGGACATTCCATCATATGAACCAAATCTTCAGACCACCACTGAAAGTATCTGGGTCAACATACAGCCCAGGACATTCAAAGATTACAGTATGTAACTGCTGTAGGCCTCCCTCAGCAGACATGGAGTATACCAACAATTTCATACAAGACATCTCTAATTTATCTGATAAGGGGAGTGCCCTAATCCTGGATGACTTCAATATGCCCAACATTGACTGGAAAACATTAAACGGTAGTAATGTACAGGAAAAATGCTTAGTTTTAACACTCATCAACTCGGGCCTTGAACAGGTTGTTAACCACCCTACTAGAGGAAACAACATTTTAGATCTCATTATTACTAATATTGAAAGCCTAATTACAGATATTGAAATTAAGGATCCCTTGGTAATAGTGACCACAATTCAGTTCTGTTCAATATTACTACTGAGCACCATAGTTCACTTAATCATACTACTAGTTGTGGAGACCAAGGAACACCTGACCAGGCTGGGTGACAAACTATCATCCATTTCATCTGATGTCTCCTTCTCTGAGATCCTGCCAGTCTGGGAGAGGGGGGCAGATGGACGGAAGGTCAAAGAAGGGGAGATAGGGGAGCTAAACATGTGATTCACGAGCTGGTGCCAGGAAAAAGGACACACATTTGTAGGGAACTGGCAACAGTTTTGGGAGCGAAAGTTCTTTAAATTTGATGGACTGCACCTGACTAAGGAGGGAGTCAGTGCATTGGGGCAGAAGTTTGACATCTTTGAAGTATATTTAAAAACAGCAAATGGGAGGGTGCAGCACCCCATACGTGCTTGTGGAAGAACACCCTCCTCCAGCTAGTGGTGGCAAACAGTAGTTCAGCATGTTTGCAGTTCATTTGCATCACCAGGTAAGGAAAAAGGTCCAGCTTCCCATACGATGCACAGGGGAAACTCCAGACCTCACCCAACAACTAACACACCGAAATTTGGCCAATGGAAAATCATGTACACAGATGCTCACAGTCTGGGAAACAACACCCCAGACCTGCAGGCAATAATGACAGAGGCTAAACTGGACATAGTAGCAATTAGCAAGACGTGGTTTACCAGTAACCACACTTGGGAGACTTCAGTACCTGGCTATGTACATTTCAGAAGAGACCGAGGTGCAAAAAGGGGGTGTAGAGTGGCCCTGTATGTCAATAAAATATCAAAGCTACAGAAATTCAGAATACACATAGGAGCCAGAAGCACTGTGGGTTACCCTGGAAACAGGAAATGGGACAGCCATAAGAACTGGAGCTGTCAACAGGCCCCCAGCCCAGGGGGAGGACATAGACACATTACTGTTAGAAGATATACAAAACATGACAGCTAAAGGGGAGGTTCTGATAATGGGATACTTCAACATGCCAGATACAGATTGGTCAATACCAGCAGGAACATCTGCCAGAACAAGACACATGGTGGATTCCCTACAGGGTGAGGACCTCAAACAACTGGTAAAACAACCCATAGGAGACAGGGCTATAATAGATCTACTGCTAACTAACAGGGAAAGGATCACAGATCTCCAGGTAGAAGGTCACCTGGGGGTCAGTGACCATCACATGATATGGTTCAATTTGGCCACTAGAAGTAAATCATCCCATTCCAAGGCAAAAATATGGGACTTCAGAGGAGCTGACTTTGATAAGATGGCCAATAGAGTTAAGTTAGCCCTGGCAAAAAGAAATACAGGTGAGGGGGTACAGGCAAAGTGGGCAAGCATAAAGGATGCAATACTTGAAGCAACATCCCATTGTGTTAGACAGAAAAGGAAGTACAAAAGAAGGAGGAAACCACTTTGGTTCTCAAAAACAGTGGCATAAAAGGTCAGAGCCAAAAGGCTGGCCTTCAGGAAATATAAGGGAACACAGCGGGATGAAGATAGGGAGGCATACCAAACTTCCCTAAGGGAAGCAGGAAAGGCAGTGAGGCAGGCAAAGGCCCAAACCAAGGAAACACTAGCATGAACAATAAAAGAAGGTTACAAGACTTTCTATAGATACATCAGTGAAAGGAGACAGTCCAGAGGGGATATTGCTAAGATCAAAGGAGATAAGGGGGCGTGTGAGGAGGAGGACCATGTAAAAGCATCTATCCTAAATAGATACTTCTGCTCAGTATTTACTGAAGAGAAGGTAGGGCAGGGCCCACAGTTCAGCACCATGGACTCAGCGGGGAGGGAGGGAGGTGAGCACTATTCCCTTCACAAAAGAAAGGGTCCTACAAGAGCTTGATAAGCTGAGGGTGGACAAGGCAATGGGACCTGATGGCATACATCCCAGGGTACTAAAGGAGCTAAGGGTGGAACTAGCAGAGCCATTATCAGTACTGTTTAGTGAGTCTCTGAGCACAGGAGAGGTCCCAGAAGACTGGAGAAGGGCTCATGTGATCCCGCTCCACACGAGTAGTAGCAGGGAGGAGGCAGGGAACTACAGACCAGTTAGTCTTACCTCAGTAGTGGGCAAAATTATGGAGGCACACCTTAAGGACAGGATAGTGCAACACCTGGAATCCATAGAAGCACAGGATCCAAGACAGCATGGGTTTACAAAAGGAAGGTCATGCCAAACTAATCTCATAGATTTCTTTGACCGGGTAACCAGAGTGGTGGAACAAGGGGGAGCAGTTGATGTCACCTACCTTGACTTCAGCAAAGCTTTCGATACTGTTCCACATAGAAGATTGATTAATAAGCTTGGTAGGCTTGGGGTGGGTCAGAAGTTGGTCAACTGGGTGGCAAACTGGTTGGTGGGCAGAAAACAGAGCGTGGTGGTAAATGGTATACAGTCAGAAGAGATGCAAGTCACAAGTGGGGTACCTCAGGGATCAGTCCTGGGGCCAGTCCTCTTCAATATATTCATCAGTGACATTACAGATGGACTGAAGAGTAAGGTTTGTCCGTTTGCAGATGACACCAAGATCTGCAACAGAGTAGATGATCCAGATGGGGTGGGCAGAATGAGATGAGAGCTGGATAAACTAGCAAAATGGTTGGAAGAGTGGCAACTGGGGTTTAACGCAAAGAAAGAAGTGCAAAATCATACACATAGGAAGAGAAACCCTGAAGACACCTATAGGCTGGGAGGGAGTTGCTGGCAATCACAAGGAAAAAGAGACTTGGGCATCATCATCACCGACATTTGAAATCATCCAAGCATACCACTAAAGCAGTAGGTAAGGCTAGGGGGATGTTGGGGTGTATTAGTAGGGGTATCACAAGTTGGAAGAGGGAGGTAATAATCCCTCTTTACAAGACACTGGTTAGGCCCCATCTGGAGTACTGCGTGCAGTACTGGAGGCCACACCTTCACAAGGACATTAACCAAATTGAGGCAGTCCAGAGAAGGGCACCCAAAATGGTGCAAGTACTGCATCAGAAAACATATGAGGACAGATTAACGGAGCTCAATATGTATACCCTAGAGCAAAAGAGGGAGAGAGGTGATATGATCAAAATATTCGAACACCTTAAGGGCATTAACAAGGTGAAAGAGTCTTACATGTTTCAATGTAAGAAAAATAGACAAGAGGACACAGTATGAGATTAGAGGGAGGCCGATTAAGGGGTAATGTGAGGAAGTTCTTTTTCACAGAAAGGGTGGTGGATGCATGGAATGGCCTACCTCAGGAAGTGGTGGATATGAATACAGTGCAGGGCTTCAAACAGACATGGGATAGGCATAAGGGAACAATACAGATGAGTATGAATAGAAAGGCCATTGACAGAGCAAAGGCTGATGGCACATTTATAAGGTAGAAAAAGGAATGGGCAGACTGGATGGGCCTTGCGGTCCTTATCTGCCGTCAACTTCTATGTTTCTATGTTACTTACAAGGATTATGACAAAGCCAACTTTAAGGAAATTGTTAGTATCCTTAACAACATCAGCTGGGAAGAAGAACTTTCTCACCTATCTGTAAACCATGCCTGGGATAAGCTTAAACAAATCATTCTGCTATTAGAACAAACTTATGTGCCATACAAAGAAAAATGTAATAAAAAGGGCAAAATTCCAATATGGTTAACAAAATCCATTAAAAGACAATTTAAACTTAAAGAAAAATTATTTAAAAAAACTAAAATCTAACCCAAGCAAGGGACAGATTATTAATCACAACACAGCTTTGTCTACACTTAAGTACATGATTAAGCACGCTAAACAAAAATTAGAATTCAAACTGGCACATTCCAAGGACAGTCAAAAATCACTGTTTCCTTATTTAAACAACAAAAAGGGAAACACCAGGATAGTTGGTCCATTAATTCATGATGGTAAACATTTACAATCAGATCTTGATACAGCTAATCTTTTTAATAATTGCTTTTGCTCTGTTTTCTCTAAAAAAGACACTCAAACCTTAGTTAATTCTCAAAATAACCCCCCCTTCTCCATATGTTTTGCAAACATCTGTTGTAATTTTGGCATTAAAAACATTAAAAAAGACAAGCAGTCCTGGACCTGATGATATTCACCACAGATTTCTTATTGAAACATCAGAATCTCTAGCCCTTCCCTTATTCATTATTTTCAGTAAATCACTTAATGAAAATGAAATCCTAGCAGACTGGCTAAAAGCAACAGTAACACCTATATTTAAGAAAGGGAGTAGGTCTAACATGCAGAGTTACCATCCAATTATCCTAACTTCCATCATTGGTAAGTTTATGGAACGACTTATTAAATCATTCTTTGAAAATGAAATTCAATCAGTTTGCATAACGGACAATACTCAACATGGGATTAGGCCAGGTTACTCCTGCACCACAAATCTCATATCTTTTATAATTCCATTAGTCAGGGTCTCAATGATAGTATTGCAATGGATGTTATACTCAGGGGCCCGAATATTCAAAGGGGTTGCGCATGGCGCAACAGAGTTGTGCTGGCGCAACCTTGCAATGCACCCCGGTGGGATATTGAACAGGCTGCCAGGCACAGCGGAAATCCCGATTTGCCAGGGCATAATGAAAATGTATGTGGCATAGATGCAGAGGGCGTGCCCGTGCATATGCAGCACATCCCAATATTCAGCCCGGGATGCGCGGCACATATGCTGGTGCAACACTGCATTACGCTACATAGGGGGGCTCAAAGTTGAGCCCGTGAATAGTGGGAACAAATTTCTGGCCACCCACAGGTGGGCTGCTGTATTGTAGAGTGCAGCCGCCAGCCATGGGTGGCCATCCGCCCACCCAGAACACTGTCCACATGCACACATAGCACCCCGGTAGTCTAGTGGTCCCCTCCCTCCTGTGTCTCCAATGGCCGGTAGCAGTAGTTAGAAACATTCCCTGGTAGTCTAGTGGTACCCCCCGCCCATTACGCAATCATGGTATATCTCCATAAAATAACTCCCTGGTGATTCAGTGGCACCCACCCTCCCATCCACACAGAACTCCTTACCCACTCATTTCCCCCATCATCAGTGGGTGGCTGCAACCATCCGCATACCACCCGGCCTCCGCCGAATGACAGGTACAGTATGGGCTGTATGCCCATTGGTCCAGAGGTGGACTAATCGGACTTGCAGGGCATACTGTATTAGACAATCCCAAATATGTGAATGACTTCATTCACATATTTGGGACTGTCTAGTACAGTATGCCCTGCAAGGCCATTGGTCCATACTGGAACCAATGGGCTTATAGCCCATACTGTACCTATCATTCGACAGGCAGCCGGGTATGCGGCGGGTTGCATCTACCCACCGATGATGGGGAAGAGAGGGGTGGGTAAGGGTTCTGTGTGGTGGAGGGGTGGGGGTGCCACTGGATCACCAGGGAATTATTTTATAGAGATTTACTGCAATCAAGGCAACAGGCGGGGGGGTACCACTAGACTACCAGGGACAGAAGTACAGTATGTTAACAGTGATCAGGGACACGGGAGGGAGGGGGGCACCACTAGACTACCTGGGAATGTTTACAACTACTGCTACCAGTGAGCAGGGTAACGGAAGGGAGGGGGGTACCACTAGACTACCAGGGAATTAGTGTATGGAGATTTACTGTGATCACAGCTATGGGGTGGGGGATGCCCCAGGACCCCTGCTGTGCACATGTCATCCTGTGCAGGGCACCAGGCACAATCCACTGGGCTGTCCTGTGCAAGGTGTGCAAATGGGGCCATAATGACATGCAATGGCCCCATTTGCACTTTGCATACATTATGGCCTCATTTGCATGCCCTCTGCTGAATATCATGGTGTTGTGCCCAGTGCAACTGCTTTGCCTGGTGCATCCCCGCTCCCTATCTGTGGCTTGAGCTGGCGCAGTGCCACTGCACTGTGCGCTGTCTGTGCCATATTCAACAGTGCTGTGCCATGGAACATCACCATTGAATATCACCTGGTCCTGGTCCTGGCCCCAGTGCATCCCAGTTGTGCTGTGCCCATTCTTGCACCACTGCCAGGTGCACTCTGAATATCCAGGCCTTGGATTATAGTCAAGCATTCAATAAGGTTTCATGCTGTAAACTAATAAATAAATTAAACTCAATGGGCTGGATATTCAAACTGCGCTATTTTGTGTGCAAGCCCTTTGCTGCACAAAATAGTTACAGAGAGGTGTTGTTAGGAGATATTCAAAGGAGTTGTGCTATTGAGCAACTCCTTTGAATATCATCCCCGCCACAGTCACTGTGCATGGCGCAGTGGAACTTGCGCCACTGCAAGTGGTCAGTGGAGCATTCAAGTTGCGGTGGCACAAGTACCATTGTGCCATGCACAATTTCCCATATTCAAAAGGTGACATGCAAATGGGGCCATATAACTATGCAAGGCGTGAGGGGGCCATTTGCATCTATTTATAGCCCCATTTGCATGCCATTAGCATGCAGGTGCGCTCGATCCCGAGGATTCTGCGCCTGGCGCCTGCCAGGCAGCAGCCGCCGGGACCGACGCCCAGCAGCCCGATTGTGGGCAAAAGTGTGAAAATTCCCTCCTGACTGGCCCAATCACGGGCATAAGGTTAAATAACCCCAGCCCGATCGCGGGCATAATTGTAATACACCCCCACTAGCCCGATCGAGGGCATATGTTATAAACACCCCCTCCCTCGACTGGCCCGATTACGGGCAAAGTGACAAATAACACCCACCCCACCAGCCCAATCGCGGGCAGCAAAGAGTAACCCCAAGGACATATCCCTGGTGGTCTAGTGGACCGCTAAGCCTGATGGTAGGCAGCAAGTGATTAAATCTCCCAAGACAATATCCCTAGTGATCTGGTAGTCACCCACCTCACTAAGCCCCACCATCCGCCCAGCGGCGGGCGGCAGCATCCCACCGCCTGCCGCCCCACCGTCCGCCGACTGACTGCCGGTAGACTGCACGCCATTGGTGCAGAGCAAAATGGGCGTGCAGTCCTCTCGCATGAGCAGTCAGATATGTGAATGATTCATTCATTCATTCATATCTGGACCGCCTTGACGGTATGGGCTGCACACCCATTGGCTCTTGCTCTGCACCAATGGGCATGCAGCCTACTGGGCAGTCAGTCGGCGGGTGGCAGGGCGGCAGGCGGATGGGATGCTGCCACCCACCGCCGCCGGGAGGGGAGGTGGTGGTGCTTTGTGGGTCCGTGGGGTGGGGGGACACTAGATCACCAGGATATAGGTCTTGAGTGAGGAGGTTTATCGGGCTTAGCGGTCCACTGACCACCAGGACGGTCTTGGGGGTTTAATCACTTTGCTGCCCACGATTGGGCTTCATTCCACTGACCACCAGGGATATGTCCTTGGGGTTTATTTTGCTGCCCGCGATCGGGCTGGTGGGGGTGGGTGTTATTTGTCACTTTTGCCCACGATCGGGCTGGTCGGGGGAGGGGTTACTATATGCCCACGGGGGCTGCAGGGGTACAGGGAGAGTTGAGGCCACTCACAGGCAGCTGCTGTGTTGCGCCTGCAATGCGGCAGCTCACCTGTGGGTGGCCCTTGACTTACCTTTTTTTTGGCTCAGTTGTGCAGGCGCAGGTTGAGGGTTGCGCCAGAATTCTGCACAGCCCGCTGAATATCGGACTGTGCAGTTTATGCATGGTTCCTCCCCCTCCAGTTCAGCTTGCATTCATTTGCATTGCGCTGTTGCTCAGCTTGCCTTGGGGGGTGCAACTGCCTCCTGCTGAATATGGCAGAATGGCACAATTTCGGACTTGCGCAGGCGCAACCCTATTGCGCATGGCGCAACCCTTTTGAATATCCAGCCCAATGGGTTTTTCCTCATGTTTGGTTAATTGGGTCAATAAATGGCTTTCTAACAGAATACAAAGGGTTAGAATAAGCAGCATTCTTTCAGATACAGGTGTGGTCAGTAGTGGTGTGCCCCAGGGCTCTGTTCTGGAGCCAACCTTGTTTAACTTATTCATCAGTGCAATGAAAATCAGCTCAAATAATATCCTCTCAGAATTTGCTGATGACACTAAATTAGGAGGCAAAGTGGATAGAATTAGCAATACTTCAACACTAGCAAGAGATTTAAAAACTATTGAACACTGGGCATTAACCACTGACATGTATTTAATGTGGCTAAATGCACAGTTCTGCATTTTGGAACTAAAAACCCAAACCATGATTACTAACATACTTCTTAAGTCATCCACTAGTGAGCGCGATTTAGGTATAATAAATAAAAAAAACTTTCATCTACAGACCACTGTATTAAAGTAGCAAGAGTAGCAAACGGTCTACTGAAACAAATTAAAACTTTTGTTGCCAAATCTGAACAATGTTTGATCCCTTTATACAAGGTATATATGAGACCCTATGCCAATTATGAGTCTCTGTTCTGGAGTCCATACCTTAAGGGGGGATAAACCACAGTGAACAGATTCAAAGGTGTCACAAAAATGGTACCAAGGTTATCATCCAAAGATTACACCCACAGGCTAAAAGAAACAGGCCTCTACTCATTATATAACAGAAGATGCCAGGGTGATATTCTTTTTACTTACAACATGTTGCAATCACCAGAGTTAATGTGTGGACTGAAATATTCTAAAAAACACACTGTTGCTAGGTTGCACAACAGACAGCTTGTAGTTAACTGGGCAAAAACAAACAACATAGATGACTTTTTTTAGTATAACAGCATCCAAATTGTGGAATCTACTCCCTCAAGAATTAGTGGATCTGAATAATTTTAATTCCTTCAACAATGGGTTGGATAATTGACTATGACCTACCCCAGTTATGGATATTGTCCCACACAGTGTGGGGGACAAACATGATGGACCTAGAGCCTTCTTTTGACCGATGAAACTCAGTAAACTGAATAAAGTCAGGAGCAGCGATGGCTGGATGCCTTGCAAGCTATCAGAGGATCTGGCACAGGTCCAGCAGAGCAACAAGACACAAACAACTTAAAGGGCATTAAACTTACAAAGCTGTGTCCCTCGGATGCTATCAAAGTGTACCTGACAACCATTTGAAAGGGTTGCCGTAGTCTGCCAGTGGACAAAAACAACAATGAACAATCAGGCTGGTACTTTACTTGACAGGTAAAGCCCAACTTGCCTACAGCAATATGGACACTACACAGTCAGAAAACTATGACTTTGTGAAAAGAGAAATCATAAAAGGTATGACATCTCAGGAGAGACCTACAGGCAGGTCCCTGAAGTACCATTCAGTCAACAATCCTCGAGAAGCCTTCATCCGACTCAGAGAACTTCTTATTACATGGCTCCAACCAGAGGGCAAGACAGTCCCACAGATCATCGACACACTTGCAATGGAACAGTTCATCAACATCCTGCCTACAGACGTGCACCTTTATGTAAAAGAACAACGACAGAAAGTGGGAAAAGGCCACTTTGGGAGTCTGAAGACTACCAGATGGCCAGACAGATGCCACAGCAGTGAGGTAACAGCCAAGCACCAGCAAGACCCTCTTTTTCCCAATTTAACTCCAAGTCTGATAAGAACTCTGGAGGGGGTAACAAATCTGCACCCAAATACTTTACTTTCTATAACTATAATAAGCCAGGCCATATTGCAAGAAACTGCCATAGTAAGGAGGATAACATTGGAGCAGATTTGTCCTTAGCAAATTGGGCAAATATTTAACAGATGTGAAGGTAGGAGATAAGACTGTGAAAGGACATTTTAATTTGAGAAGCAGACAGACCCTGGTGCATGTTGAAGTGCTGGAAAACACTGTGCAAATGGACCAGGTACTGGTGTCATCTGCACCCACGGGACATTCGATACTATCCCACCACCCAAGTCACTCTGAATAGTAATGGGATGTTGCAACAAATGAAAGTGGGGGTAGTACCTAAGTTATCTGTACCTGTTATTATTGAAATGAATTTCCAGGATTTACTGAGTTCATCACAGAGGAGTAAATCCTGATGTTTCAGCAACGGTGATTACAAGAGCACAGACAAAGAAAATATCAGATGGTGGGGACTCATTTCCTTTCGTTGATTTGGATTCAGACTTGTTTGAGCACAGCTCTAAGATCTGGCCATCCAGGAAAGAAGACGCTTGAAGAAACAGTGGCAACAAAAGACTGATGGACATGAGTAAATATATAAAATGCTAACACTAAACTAACTGATCATGATTTTGTCTCAGATCAAGCTAACAGTGTTTCTCTCTAGGTTATTTTAAGCAGCTGGGGTTGAACCAAAACAGGGTGAACCAATGTTTAAAAATGTAATGGATTGCTGTACAGAGTTTGGGTTCAACCTCAGACACAGGAACGCATAGAACAATTGGTTTTACCACAAAGAATAGATCTGAGTTGTTACAGATAGCACATGATAGTCCTACAACTGGTCACTTGGAGAGGGATCGCACCTTGCCAGATTGCTGTACAGATTTTACTGGCCTGGAATTCATGAAGATGTTGCTACATATTGCATATCTTATACTGAGTGTCAGAAGGTAGCCCCAGTGACTAAAAGACAAGATTATCCTGGTGCCCCTACCCTTGATAGATGTGCTTTTCAGAGAATTGCAATGGATGTGGTTGGCCCCTTAGACAAAAGTAAAAGGTGATCAATTCATTTTGGTAGTATGTGACTATGCTGCTCAATACCCAGAGGCCATTCCTATGCGTGACTGTCACAGCTCCAAAAGTGGCAGCAGAGCTTGCCAAAATCTTCAGCAGGGTGGGCATACCTAAAGAGATTATTACTAATCAGGGTAGTAATTTTGATGATGCATTATTGAAGGAGTTGTACTGACTACTAGGTATCACTGTCGTAAGAACTTCCCATTATCACCCTCAGACAGATGTCTTGTTGAGCATTTCAACCAAACCTTAAAATGCATGTTTAAAATGTATGTAAAAAGGGAAGGGAAACACTGGGACCAGTACTTACCTTATCTGCTTTTTGCTTACTGAGAAGTGCCACAGGCGTCAACAGGTTTTTCATAATTTAAAATGTTGTTTGGTAGACAACCTAGAGGGCCACTACATGTAATAAAAGAAACATGGGAAGATAACCCCACTCAGAAAAAAATCCATTAAATTTTATATGTGTGCCCTGAGAAATAGGTTGGCAAAATATGTTGACATTGCCCATAGTAATCAGTAAGAGGTCCAAAATCAGCAGAATGCATATTATGACCAAGGGTAAAAGAAAACATTTTGAGCCAGGTGAAAAGGTCTTACTATTGTTATCCACTACAGAAAATAAACTGGTAATGAAGTGACAAGGGCCTTATAAAGTGCTTAGACGTACTGACACAGTGAACTATGAGATTGAGACCCGATAGGAAAAATCCTATTAAAATGTACCATGCTAACCTCCTGAAGGGTTTTATGTGATAACAGTGACTTTTTAATGTTACTGACCAAAAAGAGTGAGTAAAATACCACCCCAAGTCAAAAGGGCTAGCAGAACTACATCAACCACTGCAAACAGCGATGGTCACCCAGTATCCCAGTGGAGACAAGAACAGAAATCATTGCTATATGGGGGGCTATGGCTCCTACACCCCGCAAACTTATTATAATCAACTCTGGGGGGGGGGATGCCAACACAGGGGAAAAGAAACACAACAACAACAAAAGATTTTTCTCCAGCTGGATCCAGACCTGAACCAGGATCCACCAGCTCCAAGGGTGGTAGCTCAAGCCACTACACCAAACAGCCAGTTTGGCAGGGCTTGGCCAGCCATATCCCTATATCCTGCTCTAGTGAGTGTAGCTCACTGCTGCACTCACTATATAGTGTTCATCGGTGTTTTGCGCCACTTGCTCTAACAATGAGAGGTCAAACTGAGTCATTCATATTGAGTGGCTCAATTGTAACTCACTCACATCACTGCACACCGTTGAAAAGACAGCAAAAGCTACGTTGTTAGTTTTACCAGAAACTGATAAAGAAGATATTGATATAGCTTATGACAGACTGGAACAAACTGTAACTGCTGATGCTGTAAAGGTGAACGCTTTTAGCCTCTGAACAAACCTCAGAAATTTGTAACTTGCTAAAGGCATTTAACGGTACTTTTACCACAGGCGCCAGGCTGAGCAAAAGAGGTCAAGCACATAATAGTGACAGGGATTGCTCACCCTATCAGACAAAATACATACAGATTACCAGAGTGGTTAAAAGCAGACGTGGTTAAGGAAATACAAAAATGAAGGAATTGGGTATTATAGAAGAGTTGAGAAGTGCTTGTTCATCACCAGTGGTGACTGTAAATAAAGAAGGGTGTAAGAATCTGCCTTGATTTTAGGAAACTTAATCAAGTATCAGAATTTGACAGTTATCCATGCCCAGGATAGATGATTTGGTGGACAGACTGGGAAGTGCCAAGTACATCAGTACCCTCAATCTCACCAAGGGTTACTGGCAAATTCCTAGCTAAAGAATCCAGATACAAAACTGCATTTGCCACCCCTATTGGATTCTATCAGTTCACCACCATGCCGTTTGGTTTACATGGTGCACCCGCTACATTCCAGCAATACATGGATGTTATTTAATCCTTCACACTGGTTATTGTGCTGTGTACCTGAATGATGTTGTAGTGTACAGTCCAGACTGGAAAAGCCACCTGGAACACCTATGAGCAGTAATCCAATCTATCAAAAGACAGCCATGACAATTAATCCTACCAAATGCATTGGGCATGTAGGAAACCAGATATTTGGGCTATGTTTTGGGAAATGGAGAAGTAAAGCTAGAGATTTCTAAGATAGAAGC
This sequence comes from Neoceratodus forsteri, assembly GCA_016271365.2. Taxonomy (NCBI): domain Eukaryota; kingdom Metazoa; phylum Chordata; order Ceratodontiformes; family Ceratodontidae; genus Neoceratodus; species Neoceratodus forsteri. The sequence continues at coordinate 1,426,767,637 of CM057449.1, forward strand.
TGTAGCTAACAGTCCTGTCCCTAAAACAAAGAAACTTGTTAGGTCATTTTAGGGCTGGCTGGTTATTATCGGAGATTTATTCCCAAGTTTGCCCAGCTAGCAACTCCCCTCACTGAATTCATGAAGAAACGGTGCCAAATACTCTGACATGGACCCAGGGGTGTGATGAGGCTTTTTGAGCCACTAAGGCTGCATTATGTTCAGCCCCGTTTTAAGAAGCCCAGACTTTGTGAAACAATTTTGTTACAGATAGATGCATCAGAGGTAGGCCTAGGTGCAGTCTTGACTCAGAATATAGATGGTAAGGAACACCCCATTCTATATATCAGTTGCAGGACAGAGAGAAGAGGTACCCCACCATTGGAAAGGAATGTCTTGTGGCAAAGTGGGCCATGGAGTCCCTTAAGTTTCATTTGCTAGGAGCTGACTTTGTACTTATAATAGATCACAGTCCTCTCTGTTGGCTAAACCAAATGATGGATACAAATTCCAGAATCACACGGTGGTACCTGGCACTATAGCCATGTAAATTTACAATGATGCACAAATCTAGGAAAGAGAATGTCAATGCTGATTTTCTGTCAAGATATGGATGAGGAACTGAGAATTCCGAAGGTTGAAAAAACAACATTTTGTGAGTTTAAACTTCACTGTTTGCTGTATGGCATATGCACTGAACTGTAAAGGTTATACGCTAATGTTAGAAGAGAATAAATAGAAAGATTTGGTAACCTGTTTTTAAAACAGGTTCCCTCTTAAAGAGGGGGGTATGTGACAGGGTTGAATAAGGCCCTGTCCCATTTGTTATGCAAGGAGAGTTAAATGCAAGAATCTGTTCTATCCTTTCCTTTTCTGTTTTTTGTCTGTCTGGTTGTGCAACCAAATGTTCTTGTGAGACCTAGGAACTGATCTCTTTGAAGGTCTCTCGATTCTCTGCCTCTCACTATCTCTCTGCCTTCACTTGCTGTTTCTGTCTTTTCTTCCCCCTTGCATATCCGTGGCTATAAAAATATCTGCAAATTTTGGGTGAAACTGTAAGTGATACTGAGATCACTTTGTTTGAAATGTATATAATTATACTGTTGAAATGATTGCAAAAAGCTATTTGGAATTTAGAGGGTTAACCTGAGATGCAGTTTGAGCTCCTCACAGGCTTGTTTGCAAACTCTTTGCAGAGCTGTCAACAAGAGATCAGTTCTGGGTCACCATGTTCTATTTGTTGCACTTGCAAAGCAACTGGAAAGAGCTATTTTGTGAGAAACAGGATGTCTCTTAACGAGTTCCAAGGCAAAGACAGAAATACTTTTCTAGAGTGAGTGAGAGACTGAGACTGAAAACTTGGAATTAGAGATACCCTCAGATGAAGGACTTTTTTCTCTGTTTGAACTGCCTTTGTAAATAGTTATACTGAACAATTTTTATTTTTATTTTACTATCATTGATAATAATGAAATGCTGATTGTAAATTTTATAACTGCTCCTGGTTTTCCTATGCTTCCTGACCTGTGCCTCCAATGACACAGACCAATCTGTCACATTTTTGCTGGTTCAGGTGAAGGATTCTCTGGAGGCCTGAGTGTACTAGTATAGAGGTTGGGGACAGGCTGACTAGGTTTGCTTTGTGTTTACAACAACCTCTGGTTTTCATTCTCTGGGCAAGTACTGGGCCTTTGTCCAAATTTGGCATGTCCAACTGTCCAATGGGGAGCAAATGGTTGCAGTGCAAAATTTCACTCCAACAGGGTCCCCCTCTGGGCCAACTCTTTACACTGGAAGTTCACAAGTTTTTATATGACCACAAAGGGGATGTTGCCCCACCGATTTGCAGTTTTATGTTTTCCTGGTAACCCCAAGTTCTGGACCAAGACTTATCGGGGGTAACTCGTGAGCTCTCACATGTTTGTCATATCTTGTTTTCTTTGCCAAGTTTCTGTTTGCAGACAATCAGCAGTCAGCCTGTAAGGCTTGGCCAATTTCTGTTTTAGTCTTTGAACATATTCAGTGTAAGTCTGTAGATAGTTTCCATCAGATGACATTCCAAATGCAATATCCACTGGGAACCTGACCTCCCTTCCAAACATGAACAGATATGGGGATTGCCCCATGGCAGTTGTGTGCATGGATAAGCATGCTTACTTGTTGACCCCAATTAGATATTTTATGAGGGTCCAACATGTCCAGCATATTAAAGAATGTTCTATTAAATCTTTCTGGTTGTGGATCAGTAGTAGGGAATGGTCCGAGACTTCTTAGTTCCTCAGAGAAACAACAACTCCTTGATCAGCCAACTTTCAAAATTCCGTCCCTGGTCAGAATTAATCTTCTTTGGCAGTCCATAATGAACAAAATACTTTTCAACTAGAATCACTGCTACCGTTGTGGCATTTTGATCTTTTGTGGGAAATGCTTGGGCATACCTGGAGTAGTGATCTATCATTGCCAGTATGTTAGCAGTGTTCTTTTGTCTGAATCAAGTTCAGAATCTCTGTCAATGCAAACTATGTCCGTGGGGCACTTGTGGTAATGTTCACCAAAGAGGCTGCTTGGATGGGCTGCATTTCCATAGGATGCATCTCATGCACTGTTTACAACAGTTCTCCACTTTTATGCTCATTCAGGGTCAATGGAACCTTCTTTTAACTTGATTCAGTGTTCTGTCAATGCCCCAAGTGTCGTAACATATCTTGCAGGATTTTGAGAGACAGTTTTTGGAACTCCAGTGGTAGTAACAACCATTTTAAGCTTGGCCCATCATTGCTTTATGATGGTCTGTAAATCATATGTTCATGCAATTTCAATTTGCTCCACTCTCTCAGTAGCATGAAGGTGTCAGGATGATTCACTTTGACAAAGTCTGGGTTCCCTTGTAGAAGGGTTTTAACAATATCTCTGTTTGCGGGATTTTCCACTTGTTCTTTTCTCTAGTCTTGAGAATTAATTTGTGGCAAAGTGGGCTTACTTAAGGACATGACATTGCATTAGACAGCTGGCCTCATGGCACTGAGGGTTGAGGCAATGGACACCACACCTCGCACGACACTGGTGACCTGGGTTTGGGAACAAGCCTCGGTCATTGGGGGTTGGCTGGGGGGAGAAGGAGCTGGATTGAGCAGCCTAATGGTAGCTCTCCTCTCCCGGGCAGGGTCTTTGGCACTGCTTCACTAGGAAGCTGTGCAGGGTGGGGAAGGTAACCGTTAGGCACTTGGTGGAAGCTGTGTACCAAGCACAGCTTACCACCTGGACTACTACCCTTTGTGCTGGTGTCCTCTGAGGGTGGGGACTTAGGCTTCCATGGCTACTTCCATAACTATGAAAAACCCTAGACCCACTGTCGTGCCACATGATCCCTGTAAGAGGGGAGACAAGAGCACAGGATGGTCAGTCTGCTGTCACCTAACCCTCACCGGCAGTTAGGGATAAAAATAAAAGACATTGCAGTAGACCACAGAGATGCTGTCTTCGAGGTGCCCAAACTGCACCCCAGGCGAGGTGGTTCACTGGAATTTGTTAATTCTTTGGGGTCATATTTTTTGCACAAAACTTGAATGGCAGTTTCTGGGATTCAAATCCATTCAGGCCCTGGCACCCCTGGGTGAGGTCTTCTGGATAGCACATCAGTGTCATTGTTGTGAGGGGGCAGAGGGGGAGTGAAGGATACATGGGCAAAATCAGTGGGGAGGGAGGCCAGGGGAGGGGGGTTGCTGCAGTCTGAAAGACTGAAGTGCTGCACACTCGAGCAGACTAGATAGAGTGATATGCCTGTATCTGCTGACAATTTTGTATGTTCGTATGTATGTGCGTATATTGCTTTTTCAGGGCCAATACTCCACACAGTAATTGTATGTCTAGACAGCAATTTTGTGTCGAGAGGACTGACAACCAACAATGGCCTGCAGTGTCCTACTTTACTGTCATCTACACATAGGTGAAGGGGGGCGTTATTAGTGTGGACTGTGGTGTAGGCCCCATACAGATACATTTGGAATTGAGCAACAATTGCTCATTTGAGTGCTAAAAATTCCAGCTTGTGGACATGACACTTTCTTTCTGATGGTGATAAACTGTAACTGACACAACTATTGGCTGGAGCCCTTATGGGTGTTCCTGATATAGCACTGCTCCAAAACCACTGAGACTGGCATATGTGTGCAACACATATGGCTTTCTAGAGTCTGCATAGGCCACCATGGGACATTTGTCTATAGTCAGATTGTCTCTTCTTTTTTTTAATAGTATGCTTTTTCCCCCTACTTGTCCGCTGGCCCCCACTGATACACACACACACATGCACACACTGGGTCAGCCCTGCTACACACCCTGGGACTTACCTCACTCTCAAGGACCCCTGGCTTACCACTCAGGTGGGGCCTCTTCCCCCACCGATGGAGACTGAATGGTAAATGAGAGCAAGAGCCCAGTCAGTGGCATGGGTCATGGCATGAGGGAAGACATCATCATGCAGTGGTCAGACTTTCTTTTCCATTTTTCCCCAAGGAAGTGTGGCATGCAATGACATGGGGACGGCAAGCCATATGTCTGCCACACCTCCCAGACATAGTCAGTCCCAGCTGTTGCACCTCTGGCTGCTGTGAGGGACCATTCAAACACAGGCTACTCTCCCCTCCCCCCAGAGGAGGAGCAGGAGGAGGAGGAAAGTGGTCCATAGCATACTCGATCCCCTCCGATGGCCCAGGCTCATTCTCAAACCTGGGTCATCGGTGTTGCTAGCAGCAGCACTACTGCTGCGCTGGTGGGCCAACCTGATTGTCTCTTCAAATGCTTCATCATAAGCTCAGGTTCATCTGGGGCCAAATGATTCATACACTCTGTAGTAGATTTCTTCAGGGGTGGACTGTGGCAAAAAGGCATGGGGGAGTTGCACTCGTAGTCCAGTATTCCAGTGAAATAAGTCACAGCAATAAAGTGTAAAGCACAAACATTTATTGCGCAAATGAGAGTGTAACACCAGTAGCAGGGTGCTCTGGGTCTGTAGTGTGACCCTTCATCAGGGGATGTGGCTGAAACAACGAGTTTGAGGGTTTAAATACAGGCATTTCTTAAAGTTGAATGATACATTTTTACAAAGTATCCCTCTGTTGTGACAGCACATACATTATGAGCCATCTCTCATATATGAAATTCAGTTTAGCACCCTAAAAATATATGAAAAAGAAGAAAAGGAGAAAGAAATATTCCCACTCGAACAAAGTAGATAAATACAAATGTGCTAAAGTATAAAATACACTCACACTAAAGAGTTACGACAAGGCGAGATACAGCAAATTCAGTACTTCAAATGCTGACTGGAGAATAAAGTCATAATTATTATGGCCACGTGTAAATAAATAAACTTTGGCGTCAGACAGCAATACAAATGCAGAGGACAGTAAGAGGGTAGAAGACTGAAAAAGGAAAAAGGAACAGCTGGTCATGGGGAAAACACCTAGCAAGAAGTTTAGAGCAGTAAAAGTCTAAAATAGACAGTATGGGAGAGCCAAAATTGGTAGCCACTGTCCACCCAGTGCTGACCACTGAGATAGGTAGATTCAAAAGGGCTCTGCAAAGAAAATAGGACAGGGAGAAAAGGTGGTATGGGAGTGATACAGTAATGGTTGAATGAGAGCATGAAAATGGCCAAGCAGTGAGAAAGAAAAAGGTACAAATCTGAATGGACTGTGGTCCCCTCTAATTTTTCTGGTTGGCAACAGGATACCTTTGGGTCAGATCCTGCAGAGGCTTGACATTCTTAGTGTAGTCCTTAATGAACCTACGGTAATAGTCGAAGAATCCCCCCAAAAACTCTACAGTTCTCTCAGTGAGTGAGTTCTGGCATGGTCATGATGGCCTGGACATAGTCAGGATTGGTACAGATGCCATCTTGGGACACAGTGTGACCCATATACTTGATCAAGATCCTGAAGAACTGACACTTGTGCATGGACAACTTGAGGCCATCCTCTTCCATTCTGTCAAGCACTTTGAAGAGCCGGGCTCACGTCTTCCAGCATTCTCCCTAATACAGTAATGTGGCCTAAGTACACAAGGCATTCCAACAGAATCATATTGCCCACTGCTCTCTCCATTAGTCATTGGAATGTTGCTGGGACCCCTGAGATCCCTTGTGGCATTCAGAGGAACTTATAGAAACCCATGGGGCAGATGAATGCCATCTTTTAGCAATTTTGCTCAGCCATGGGGATTAGATAGTAGCTAGATCTTAAATCTATCACACTGAACCATTTACTTCCATTCAGGCTGTCTAGGGCATCTTGGACTTGTGGTATAGTATAGTGGTTAGGTACAGTTCTTCTGTTTAGAGTCCATTTGTCCACACACATTCTGACAGCCCCTTTCTTCTTCCTGACAACTCCAACTGGTGACAAACAGGGCCTCTAGATTTCTGAATGATGCATGTGGCCAGCATCTCCTGCAAATGCTTCTGGACATCATCTGTGTTGGCGGGGGCCAATCATCTTGACCTCTTCTGAAAAAGTCTCTCATTAGTGGCCAAATTTGATGCTGTACACCCTTGGTGCACCAACATTCCATTCATTCAGGAGAAAACTTCTGTCTGCTGAGCCAACTTCTTTTGAATTCTGTTCCACCACTCTGTTGGCAAAGAGGGTCTCCAGACTTGAACAATGAAGGATCCAACTGTCCTACAGCTGAGTTATCTCTTTATCTCACTGCCAGCTTGGCAGAAAAGACTGTGGCAAGGGTCCATCCCCTTCAATGGTCACTGGTCATCCATTACATTTGTCACATGAAGTGTTGCTTGTCGAACATATGCATGAGATTTAGTGGGCAGTATGCTAGGTTTGACTGCAAGCCCCTCTGGCAAACTGGCTACCTCTGGGCCATCCAACATTAGCAGTTGACTGTGGCAAGATCCCTTGAGGCATACTATTCCCTTGATGGCACACTCTGCTTTGGGGAAGGGGTAACATCCCTTCTGATTGGTCTTGGTGCCAAATAGTTCCCATAGATTCATCCTCAGTTAGGACAGAGGCTTTATGAGTTTAGGCTTGTCTGGCAAGTTCATGAAGGGGCACTGATGCCTTTCTTTTTCGGGCTTCAAACTCTGTGCAACTGAGCCAAGTGGTGGAATATATGAGCACTGGTTTCTACAATGATTGGAATCTCTTCTTACATGCTGATCCGTGGGCACATGTCTCCAGAGCAGTAAGCATTCCAGCAGTGTTCACTGGGAAGAGCTCCAGATACGTATCAAATCCATATGGGGTTTGAAGCTTCTCTGAGATCCCACACATCTATGTCTTCCAAGGGCTTCAACTTTTTGTGTGGAAAATATTTATCATAATAGCCTTTGAACATTATAGTGACTTGGAAGCCACTGTCTAGGAGTACTTGTGTGGGCTGTCCATCCATTTGTGCATCCACATCTGCAGTTGGACCCACAGTCTCATCCCAATTCCTTGATACTTTGGCTTTGGTATCTGACAAATTGTTTTTGACACAGCCTGTAGCTTTAGCAATCATTGCTGGTAAACAACTTCTTCCCAAGGCACCAGAATGCTCCTCTACTGGGGGCCTGTTGAAGTTTAAAGACCTTGTGGGGTCCTTCACTAATTTCTAAAGACCCTCTGAAATATGCTTTCTGGCTGACATTTACTTTTTTTTATATCATAGTTTTTCCCCTTGCGGCTGGCCCAAGTTTGGTGGTGGCATACCATTGATGCCACGGGGTTAGGGTTTTTGTCTAGTTATTTTTGAATGACTGCATGAATCCCCTGATCCTCACCCCTGAGAATGCTGGTGCCAAGGACCAAAGTCCAGGTGAGAAGCTGTGCTGAGACACAGCTCCATCAAGTACCTAATAGTGCCTCCCCTCCTAACACTGTCTGCTAATCAAAGCAGTGCCTAGCCCTCCTGGGGTGAGAGCTGCCAATTGACAGCTCAATCCAGCCCCCAGCTGACCTCCAGTGACCCAGGCTCATTCCCAAACCTGGGGACACCAACGTAGCACGAGGTGTGACATCCAACACCTCGACCCTCAATGCCACCAGGCTGGCCCGACATTGACATTTGATATGTCCATCTCTGCCACGGTGGTAGCAATAAACATTGTCTTCACCATTTGTTGTTGAGGGGGTTCCTGAGGGAAAGTGCCATGGATGCCCTCTCTCTGAGGCAGGAGCCCTAGGCAATTGCAGGACTTGGTGGTTCATTGATTCTCCCATTATTCTCTTTTGCTTGATCAGTGGAGCATGGACTTCCTCCAGTGAGCATTTGATGCTTGCACCCATTCCTTGAGGCAGTTGACACAATGTTACTTGGAACAAGTGTGCTGGAGAATAGGAGTTCAGGCCCCCTGGGGTTGGGCTGGTCATACCCATTTGGACTATCATTCTTTTCATTTCTTGAATCAGTCTGTGTAGTTCTGTGACATCAGGGGAACCTCCACTGTCCAACACTTGGCACTGGTGGTGGAAGCAGGTGGGGTTTCCCACTGTTCATCTTGTTCCTCACCTTCTGTAACTTCCCACAGCAGGACTTGGTGGGAGGGTGGATCAGCCAGTCTGTCTTTTAAATATAACTTTAACAGCAGTAACTCCAAAAATTGGGTGGCCTTCGGCACTTCTAGTTGCACCTTGTTCAGGTCCATGGACTCTACTTCTCCGTTACAGTGCACTTCTTGTAAGGCCTTCTCAAGTCAGTGTAGATAGGTGGTGAGGGACTCCCCCAGCATTGTTCCAGTACAAGTGATAACAGGATTCCATACTTCCAAACATATTGTCTGGGGTGGCAAAGTATTCATCTTCATGGGCCTTTGGTCTGTGGCACGCGAGGACGGATGGCATCCAATGCTGGCTACTTCAAACTCTCTGCCAGTCTCTTGTGTTTCTCTGCCTCTGTGCATTGCCATTCATGTAACACTGGGACAGCATAATCAATTCAAGTTTCATAATCATCTTCTCCAGTGGGGATGGGAGGGTGCCAGAAAATATTTTTAGGCATCGGTGATAGTCTGAACCTGCAGGGCAAGTCTTCTGAGATGGCCGGGAGGCAACAAGGTCTACAGGTCCTTGAAGGTCTTCTCTTCACTAGCTAAAAGCAGTTGTAGTTTGGTCTTGAAATCCCCAGTGGAAATCAACTTGGTGAAGGAGGGTTCACATTAACAGTACTCCCTTTGCTTATCATCACCCAGATCGCTTGAGACTCCTCAGGTATCACCATGGCAGGCAGTTTCACGGCCCCCCAAGTCTTACTAGGTTTTATCAATTGAGTTTCTAAACTGGGGACCTGGATCTTTAGTCACTCTCTGAATTTTGATTTTTCCACGGTTTTTCAGGGCATCCTCTAGTACTTCCAAGACCGATTCATCATCCCACTCCTTGGGCACATATTTTTACCAATAGTACTCTGTGTGGGTCCAGACCCTGGAATACACACCAGTCCTCTACTCTTGAAAAGCCATTTTTACTTTTGCAGCCATTTTTGAGAGGAGGCAATGGCAAAAGTATCTGAAAAGCCCCCAGGTGTGTCCAGATATTCAAGTCAGAAGATCTCAGTGGCACTTCCAGTGTGTGATCCCTAGGTCCCCATGTCTGGGTTCTCACCCCTGCCTGGTGACCCGTACATGGCCCTACTTGGTTGGGGATTGGGTTCTTTCTTTCTTCTGTGGTAGGAGTTTATCCTAGAACAAATAAATAGTGCGGTGCTTCCACTGAATAATAAGCGGTCAGATGCTGTGTGCATTCCACTCCCAGGATGCAGTACCTACCCACCTCTGTACATTGCACTGGACCAACCCCTGGGGACCAATAAGACAATTGTTACTGTCACCAATAAAGCTTCAGTCATGTTACACAAAGTGGGTACACACACAAGTGAAAATTCAACAAACGAACAGCACTTTTATTTAAGAACACAGGCCTGGAAACTGGAGGAAAGGAGAGGGTTAGACAGTTTTAAGTCACCTTGAGCATGACCACCCTGTAGCTTTGCCCACTGTGAGACACTGTACTGTGGGTCACTAATACTCTCTCAGGCTTCACACAGTCTATGAAGCACCTGCCCAATCAAGGGCACATTAGATAAATTCCACTACACAGAGTGCAGTAAACTCTTCAGCTGGCACCAGTACTGTACCAGTACCAAAACTATAACTTCAAGTATAACACAAAAACCACTGTCTCTGGGTACCCAGTAATTACATTAAAGTCACAGTGCAGGCCTGGTAGCTAGGTTGCCTGGGTTTTTTCGGTGGTGCACTTGAGGAACTTAGCAAGCTTGCAGCTCTCAGCTGCCTTCAGTGCAGACTAGAGTACTGCTGGCCCTATGGATCCATCTCATGTTGTGAGCAAACCCCTTAATTTCTCTCTGCCCAATTAGGTTGCAACTGCACGCTAGCTACCTGTTTTCCAGCTTAGGTCCTGTACCTCCTCCCTTATGCTCTCCATGTACCACCATGCCCTCCCAGCTCCCCCACCTCACTATTCCCTTCTGTTTTATTCTGCCGTTGCATTGAGCACCTACCTTGTATTATTTGTGTCATATGACGTACTGTCACTTTTGTATTTAAATCTATTATGTACTGGTATTAACCAGGCCAATCCTGTAAATGAGTTCTGTATTTATTTGTTGCTTTAATGATATATTGTCACTGTTGTAGGTAACTCTATTTTGACTGGCCTTAACCAGGTCTATCTTGTAAATGAGCTTTGCTCAACGATGTTTGCTGGATAAATAAAGATTTTGATTGATTGACTGATTGAATTTCACCCTCCAACAGCCCATGGTGTGCTAATACAGTTTAAAGAATTTGAAATCCAAACAGAAAATGCTTGAAAACCAACTTGTAATCCAAATGAGGTAACTGTAATCCAAGTTAGAAAAGTACATATGCAGCAGCCAGCTACGCGGCACTCACGTTACCCACGGATGCAGCAGCTCAGTCAAGAGGGAACCAGCACACAGCAGCAGGTCTGGCAGCAGTCAGGACAAAACAGGAAATGTGCTTATGAGTTAAGTGAGCAGTGCTGCTGTGCTATCGCACCAGTCTGTCAAACACCAACAGAACGAACACAGCACTCACTCAGATGAACCTTTAAATAAAACGTTTTATTTTAGTGCAAAGCAGATACCACTAAAAGTCTGGCACTTCAAGGTGTCCTGCCTCTTCCTCAGGGAGCGCAGTAAGGAACAGGCCCCAGTAGCTTGGGATGAAGCACTTTGGGCTCTCTCAGATGTTTTGCAGCAGCACAACCCTTGTGGCGCACATCTCTCAGGACACAGCCCCTCTGGCTCAGCTCAGTCACTGGAGCCTATGCAGCAGTTTCCATTTCCAAATTAGCCCAGACCCCAGAACTGAATGCCATGGTCCAAGGCCCTTCTGAATTGAAAGTACCCATGTACTCAAGGCACATGCCCAGTGGCTCCCTGTTTCCAATCCGCCCCACTAGAAAAGGGTTAACAGGTACCTTTCCTGGCTGTGAGGCAACCCATGTATTAGGCAGGTTTCTGTTTTCCCTTTGTACAGCTCAGCAGCTTCAGTCTACAGCAGTACACTTCGTACGCATAGACTCTTGGTAGTTTCTTTCAACAGGTGCCCATCTGGCACAATCTCACAGCTTTAACTCAAACAGGTGCCTTTCCTGGCACAGTCTCTGAACAGTATAAGTGCAGGATAAGACTCACTATGATTTTGCAGGATGAACCCTGATAAGGGCTCACAGGATTTTGGGCCTGGTTAGGCCTCTCACTTGATCACACCAAGAGCAGGTCTGAACACCTCGCTGTCTCTCCTCAGACTGCCACAAACTCCTTGAGAGCTCAGAAACTTCTTTCCTTCAGGTCAGTGTCCTGTTGGACAGCAGGGCTGTCCATCAGTCCTTCTGCCCTGTCCTGGCCTCTGCTGTGCCCTTTTAGACCACCAGTTCACTTGGGAGGGTCCAACTGCATCATCCACCCACAATCCTCTGGGGCTGGTTCTGGGCTTCCTAGCCCTCTGATTGGATAACCTGCAGGTTTAAAGGTCTTAGAAATGGCAGTCCCCATGTTGTGGATGGAGTCTTGTACTCCAAGTCTTCTCATTTATTTTTATTTGTTCCTTTTTTAAGTGCTGGGCCTTTTTTTTCAGTGATAGCCCTACTGGGTTGTTGTCTGGTCAAGTTGTTGGGATCATTTGAGAATCAGACCCATGGTTGGGTGTGCTGGCAAGGTAGCGTGAATGGGAAGTGCTTGGGAGGAGCATTTACAACATGTGCCCTTGCTCAAACTGGTGGCTGAATCAGCATGGCACACCAAAGAAGAGCAGTGGTTCTGTTGTTTCCAGTCCTCTCGCCAAGATTGGGGACTGGAGACGAAGGATAAAGCTTCTGACCACTGAGCCGAAAAGTGCAGACAATGGCTGTTCTACGCACTCTCCTACCGCCACACACGTGGTCAAGCAGGAGAGAGCCAGTAGATAAACTGCACATCTACAAGGCCTCTTGGATGGTGGCGGACAAGTAGTCCAGGTGCTCTCCCAAGGAGGGCAATACAGAAAAAGCTCAGGATAGAATTATGGGTCATACACGAGCTGTTGACATATACAGTCACAAATCTGAATCCAAAGAAGGTGAATGGGGGGTCACATCAGATAGTCTTCTGAGGCCATACACTTTCAAGCAAGAGTATGTAAGGTACAAACTCTGCCTCTGGGGGGGGACTAGCGTATTTTCAGTACCATTGCAATTTTCTTTTTGCTTAAGTTTTAGTGATTTAGTAATAAAACAATACATACGGTATTTCTCATGAAAGATGTAGCAATCATAATACAAGGTGCCATTCAGCCAAAGAAAGATATAGATAATCTGGTTAATCTTGCTTGAGGATCTTGGAGTATATACAATAGTATATATTTTCCATCATACACCATAAAAATAGTTATACTCTGCAAAAATGCTGCAGTCAGATCAATAATGATAATCAGACATATATTCTGATCAATCTCTATAAATCAATGTTTTTATCTGGGGAATATGACTGACTGATTTTAAAAATTCTTTCTCAAAAATATTCTCAAATATCCTGTTATTGAAACTCTTTATTATACTTGGTTCACTGCAATGTTATGGATCAGGTTGAACAGGGAATTTAAGGGTTTTGAAATGAATACCCAACCCCCTGTAGACACTTTCTGTTCACTATTTAGGAAAATGCCCCATACCGACTCAGAAAGATCCCTCCCATCCCATCCCATCCCATCTGCAGGCAGTGTGCACCCTCCCATCCCAGTTCATTAAATCCTCCATCACCAGTCACTACCCTATCCAATTACCGTGTCTCAGTCTCTAAAACTACTCCAGACCTTCAGGTTGTTAGTTTTCCCTGGTCCGTCACTGACACTGCTGCTGAATCTGTCCTCTACTGCTCTCTTATCTAGCACAATATGTGACTCCTCGCCAATTTTTCTATACATGCATTTGGAATGTGGGCATAGCCCCAGTACCTTCCCCATCTAGGGGTATACTTGCACATTGGGAGTCCCCCACAATAAAATCTTTATTGCTGGCAACAGGTCCTAGTGCTTGCCTTTGCATTTGATCTGCAGTAGTGCCTCCGGCTGACAATAAATCACAAACTTGGGTATTGAGCACACATTTACTGAAAACTAGAAAATAATGTGTTTATTCTTAGAACAACCACTAGTATCTTCCCCACAGTAATCTTTTATGGTATTTTACTGGATCACCAGGGAATTATTTTATAGAGATTTACTGCAATCAAGGCAACAGGCGGGGGGTACCACTAGACTACCAGGGACAGAAGTACAGTATGTTAACAGTGATCAGGGACACGGGAGGGAGGGGGGCACCACTAGACTACCTGGGAATGTTTACAACTACTGCTACCAGTGAGCAGGGTAACGGAAGGGAGGGGGGTACCACTAGACTACCAGGGAATTAGTGTATGGAGATTTACTGTGATCACAGCTATGGGGTGGGGGATGCCCCAGGACCCCTGCTGTGCACATGTCATCCTGTGCAGGGCACCAGGCACACCACTGGGCTGTCCTGTGCAAGGTGTGCAATGAAGATAATGACATGCAATGGCCCCATTTGCACTTTTGCATACATTATGGCCTCATTTGCATGCCCTCTGCTGAATATCATGGGTGTTGTGCCCAGTGCAACTGCGTTTGCGCTGGTGCATCCCCGCTCCCTATCTGTGGCTTGAGCGGTCGAGTGCCACTGCACTGTGCGCTGTCTGTGCCATATTCAACAGTGCTGTGCCATGGAACATCACCATTGAATATCACCTGGTCCTGGTCCTGGCCCCAGTGCATCCCAGTTGTGAGTCAGCCCATTCTTGCACCACTGCTAGGTGCACTCTGAATATCCAGGCCTTGATTATAGTCAAGCATTCAATAAGGTTTCATGCTGTAAACTAATAAATAAATTAAACTCAATGGGCTGGATATTCAAACTGCGCTATTTGTGGTGCAAGCCCTTTTGCGTTGCACAAAATAGTTGCAAAGAGGTGTTGTTAGGAGATATTCAAAGGAGTTGCGCTATTGAGCAACTCCTTTGAATATCACCCCCCGGCCACAGTCACTGTGCATGGCGCAGTGGAACTTGCGCCACCGCAAGTGGTCAGAGTGGAGCATTCAAGTTGCGGTGGCACAAGTACCATTGTGCCATGCACAAATTTCCCATATTCAAAAGGTGACATGCAAATGGGGCCATAATTCATGCAAGGCGCAGGGGGCCATTTGCATCTATTTATGGCCCCATTTGCATGCCATTAGCATGCAGGTGCGCCGATCCCCGAGGACTTGCGCCTGGCGCCCTGCCAGGCAGCAGCCGTCGGGGACCGACGCCCAGCAGCCCGATTGCGGGCAAAAGTGTGAAAATTCCTCCCTGACTGGCCCAATCACGGGCATAAGGTTAAATAACCCCAGCCCGATCGCGGCATAATTTAAATACACTCCCACTAGCCCGATCGAGGGCATATGTGCTATAAACACCCCCTCCCTCGACTGGCCCGATTGCGGGCAAAAGTGACAAATAACACCACCCCACCTGGCCAATCGCGGGCAGCAAGAGTAACCCCAAGGACATATCCCTGGTGGTCTAGTGGACCGCTAAGCCTGATCGTGGGCAGCAAAGTGATTAATCTCCCCAAGACAATATCCTAGTGATCTAGTGACGGCAGCCACCTCACTCATTTAAGCCCCCACCATCCTCGCAGTCGGCGGGCGGCAGCATCCCACCCGCCTGCCGCCTCACTGTTCGGCCGACCGATGCTCGGTGGTAGCACGCTCATTGATGCAGAGAGGCTGGCGTAGTTTATACGTATAGCAGTGTCCAGATGTGAATGATCATTCATTCATTCACATATCTGACCGCCTTTGTACGGTATGGGCTGCACACCCATTGGCTCTTGCTCTGCACCAATCGGGCATGCAGCCCTCACTGGGCAGTCAGTCGGCGGGTGGCAGGGCGGCAGGCGGATGGGATGCTGCCACCCACCGCCGCCGGGAGGGGAGGGTGGGGCTTTGTGGGTCCGTGGGGTGGGGGGACACTAGATCACCAGGGATATGGTCTTGAGTGAGGAGGTTTATCGGGCTTAGCGGTCCACTGACCACCAGGACGGTCTTGGGGGTTTAATCACTTTGCTGCCCACGATTGGGCTTCATTCCACTGGACCACCAGGGATATGTCCTTGGGGGTTTATTTTGCTGCCCGCGATCGGGCTGGTGGGGGTGGGTGTTATTTGTCACTTTTGCCCACGATCGGGCTGGTCGGGGGAGGGGTTACTATATGCCACGATTGGGCTGCAGGGGTACAGGGAGAGTTGAGGCCACCCACAGGTGGCAGCTGTGTTGCGCCTGCTGCAATGCGGCAGCTCACCTGTGGGTGGCCCTTGACTTACCTTTTTTTGGCTCAGTTGTGCAGGCGCAGGTTGAGGGTTGCGCCAGTAATCTCTGCACAGCCCGCTGAATATCGGACTGTGCAGTTTATGCATGGTTCCTCCCCCAGTTCAGCTTGCATTCATTTGCATTGCGCTGTTGCTCAGCTTGCCTTGGGGTGCAACTGCCTCCTGCTGAATATGGCAGAATGGCACACTCGATCTATGAGCGCAGAACTCTTGCGCATGGCGCAATCCTTTGAATATCCAGCCCAATGGGTTTTTCCTCATGTTTGCTCAGTCAATAAATGGCTTTCTAACAGAATACAAAGGGTTAGAATAAGCAGCATTCTTTCAGATACAGGTGTGGTCAGTAGTGGTGTGCCCCAGGGCTCTGTTCTGGAGCCAACCTTGTTTAACTTATTCATCAGTGCAATGAAAATCAGCTCAAATAATATCCTCTCAGAATTTGCTGATGACACTAAATTAGGAGGCAAAGTGGATAGAATTAGCAATACTTCAACACTAGCAAGAGATTTAAAACTATTGAACACTGGGCATTAACCACTGACATGTATTTAATGTGGCTAAATGCACAGTTCTGCATTTTGGAACTAAAACCCAAACCATGATTACTAACATACTTCTTAAGTCATCCACTAGTGAGCGATTTAGGTATAATAAAAAAAAACTTTCATCTACAGACCACTGTATTAAAGTAGCAAGAGTAGCAAACGGTCTACTGAAACAAATTAAAACTTTTGTTGCCAAATCTGAACAATGTTTGATCCCTTTATACAAGGTATATATGAGACCCTATGCTAATTATGAGTCTCTGTTCTGGAGTCCATACCTTAAGGGGGCATAAACCACAGTGAACAGATTCAAAGGTGTCACAAAATGGTACCAAGGTTATCATCCAAAGATTACACCCACAGGTTAAAAGAAACAGGCCTCTACTCATTATATAACAGAAGATGCCAGGGTGATATTCTTTTACTTACAACATGTTGCAATCACCAGAGTTAATGTGTGACTGAAATATTCTAAAAACACACTGTTGCTAGGTTGCACAACAGACAGCTTGTAGTTAACTGGGCAAAAACAAACAACATAGATGACTTTTTAGTATAACAGCATCCAAATTGTGGAATCTACTCCCTCAAGAATTAGTGGATCTGAATAATTTTAATTCCTTCAACAATGGGTTGGATAATTGACTATGACCTACCCCAGTTATGGATATTGTCCCACACAGTGTGGGGACAAACATGATGGACATAGCCTTCTTTTGACCGATGAAACTCAGTAAACTGAATAAAGTCAGGAGCAGCGATGGCTGGATGCCTTGCAAGCTATCAGAGGATCTGGCACAGGTCCAGCAGAGCAACAAGACACAAACAACTTAAAGGGCATTAAACTTACAAAGCTGTGTCCTCGGATGCTATCAAAGTGTACCTGACAACCATTTGAAAGGGTTGCCGTAGTCTGCCAGTGGACAAAAACAACAATGAACAATCAGGCTGGTACTTTACTTGACAGGTAAAGCCCAACTTGCCTACAGCAATATGGACACTACACAGTCAGAAAACTATGACTTTGTGAAAAGAGAAATCATAAAAAGGTATGACATCTCAGGAGAGACCTACAGGCAGGTCCCTGAAGTACCATTCAGTCAACAATCCTCGAGAAGCCTTCATCCGACTCAGAGAACTTCTTATTACATGGCTCCAACCAGAGGGCAAGACAGTCCCACAGATCATCGACACACTTGCAATGGAACAGTTCATCAACATCCTGCCTACAGACGTGCACCTTTATGTAAAAGAACAACGACCAGAAAGTGGGAAAAGGCCATTTCTTTGGCTGAAGACTACCAGATGGCCAGACAGATGCCACAGCAGTGAGGTAACAGCCAAGCACCAGCAAGACCCTCTTTTTCCCAATTTAACTCCAAGTCTGATAAGAACTCTGGAGGGGTAACAAATCTGCACCCAAATACTTTACTTTCTATAACTATAATAAGCCAGGCCATATTGCAAGAAACTGCCATAGTAAGGAGGATAACATTGGAGCAGATTTGTCCTTAGCAAATTAGGCAAATATTTAACAGATGTGAAGGTAGGAGATAAGACTGTGAAAGGACATTTTAATTTGAGAAGCAGACAGACCCTGGTGCATGTTGAAGTGCTGGAAAACACTGTGCAAATGGACCAGGTACTGGTGTCATCTGCACCCAGGGACATTCGATACTATCCCACCACCCAAGTCACTCTGAATAGTAATGGGATGTTGCAACAAATGAAAGTGGGGTAGTACTAAGTTATCTGTACCTGTTATTATTGAAATGAATTTCCAGGATTTACTGAGTTCATCACAGAGGAGTAAATCCTGATGTTTCAGCAACGGTGATTACAAGAGCACAGACAAAGAAAATATCAGATGGTGGGGGACTCATTTCCTTTCGTTGATTTGGATTCAGACTTGTTTGAGCACAGCTCTAAGATCTGGCCATCCAGGAAAGAAGACGCTTGAAGAAACAGTGGCAACAAAAGACTGATGGACATGAGTAAATATATAAAAATGCTAACACTAAACTAACTGATCATGATTTTGTCTCAGATCAAGCTAACAGTGTTTCTCTCTAGGGTTATTTTAAGCAGCTGGGGGTTGAACCAAAACAGGGTGAACCAATGTTTAAAAATAATGGATTGCTGTACAGAGTTTGGGTTCAACCTCAGACACAGGAACACTATAGAACAATTGGTTTTACCACAAAGAATAGATCTGAGTTGTTACAGATAGCACATGATAGTCCACAACTGGTCACTTGAGAGGATCGCACCCTTGCCAGATTGCTGTACAGATTTTACTGGCCTGGAATTCATGAAGATGTTGCTACATATTGCATATCTTATACTGAGTGTCAGAAGGTAGCCCCAGTGACTAAAAAGACAAGATTATCCTGGTGCCCCTACCCTTGATAGATGTGCTTTTCAGAGAATTGCAATGGATGTGGTTGGCCCCTTAGACAAAAGTAAAAGGTGATCAATTCATTTTGGTAGTATGTGACTATGCTGCTCAATACCCAGAGGCCATTCCTATGCGTACTGTCACAGCTCCAAAAGTGGCAGCAGAGCTTGCCAAAATCTTCAGCAGGGTGGGCATACCTAAAGAGATTATTACTAATCAGGGTAGTAATTTTGATGATGCATTACTGAAGGAGTTGTACTGACTACTAGGTATCACTGTCGTAAGAACTTCCCATTATCACCCTCAGACAGACGGTCTTGTTGAGCATTTCAACCAAACCTTAAAATGCATGTTTAAAATGTATGTAAAAAGGGAAGGGAAACACTGGGACCAGTACTTACCTTATCTGCTTTTTGCTTACTGAGAAGTGCCACAGGCGTCAACAGGTTTTTCATAATTTAAAATGTTGTTTGGTAGACAACCTAGAGGGCCACTACATGTAATAAAAAGAAACATGGGAAGATAACCCCACTCAGAAAAAAATCCATTAAATTTTATATGTTGCCCTGAGAAATAGGTTGGCAAAATATGTTGACATTGCCCATAGTAATCAGTAAGAGGTCCAAAATCAGCAGAATGCATATTATGACCAAGGGGTAAAAGAAAAACATTTTGAGCCAGGTGAAAAGGTCTTACTATTGTTATCCACTACAGAAAATAAACTGGTAATGAAGTGACAAGGGCCTTATAAAGTGCTTAGACGTACTGACACAGTGAACTATGAGATTGAGACCCCGATAGGAAAAATCCTATTAAAATGTACCATGCTAACCTCCTGAAGGGTTTTATGTGATAACAGTGACTTTTTAATGTTACTGACCAAAAAGAGTGAGTAAAATACCACCCCAAGTCAAAAGGGCTAGCAGAACTACATCAACCACTGCAAACAGCGATGGTCACCCAGTATCCCAGTGGAGACAAGAACAGAAATCATTGCTATATGGGGGGCTATGGCTCCTACACCCCGCAAACTTATTATAATCAACTCTGGGGATGCCAACACAGGGAAAAGAAACACAACAACAACAAAGATTTTCCAGCTGGATCCAGACCTGAACCAGGATCCACCAGCTCCAGGGTGGTAGCTCGCCACTACACCAAACAGCCAGTTTGGCAGGGCTTGGCCAGCCATATCCCTATATCCTGCTCTAGTGAGTGTAGCTCACTGCTGCACTCACTATATAGTGTTCATCGGTGTTTTGCGCCACTTGCTCTAACAATGAGAGGTCAAACTGAGTCATTCATATTGAGTGGCTCAATTGTAACTCACTCACATCACTGCACACCGTTGAAAAGACAGCAAAAGCTACGTTGTTAGTTTTACCAGAAACTGATAAAGAAGATATTGATATAGCTTATGACAGACTGGAACAAACTGTAACTGCTGATGCTGTAAAGGTGAACGTTTCTTTAGCCTCTGAACAAACCTCAGAAATTTGTAACTTGCCAAAGGCATTTAACGGTACTTTTACCACAGGCGCCAGGCTGAGCAAAAGAGGTCAAGCACATAATAGTGACAGGGATTGCTCACCCTATCAGACAAAATAATACAGATTACCAGAGTGGTTAAAAGCAGACGTGGTTAAGGAAATACAAAAATGAAGGAATTGGGTATTATAGAAGAGTTGAGAAGTGCTTGTTCATCACCAGTGGTGACTGTAAATAAAGAAGGGTGTAAGAATCTGCCTTGATTTTAGGAAACTTAATCAAGTATCAGAATTTGACAGTTATCCCATGCCCAGGATAGATGATTTGGTGGACAGACTGGGAAGTGCCAAGTACATCAGTACCCTCAATCTCACCAAGGGTTACTGGCAAATTCCCTAGCTAAAGAATCCAGATACAAAACTGCATTTGCCACCCTATTGGATTCTATCAGTTCACCACCATGCCGTTTGGTTTACATGGTGCACCCGCTACATTCCAGCAATACATGGATGTTATTTAATCCTTCACACTGGTTATTGTGCTGTGTACCTGAATGATGTTGTAGTGTACAGTCCAGACTGGAAAAGCCACCTGGAACACCTATGAGCAGTAATCCAATCTATCAAAAAGACAGCCATGACAATTAATCCTACCAAATGTGCATTGGGCATGTAGGAAACCAGATATTTGGGCTATGTTTTGGGAAATGGAGAAGTAAAGCTAGAGATTTCTAAGATAGAAGCTGTAGCTAACAGTCCTGTCCCTAAAACAAAGAAACTTGTTAGGTCATTTTTAGGGCTGGCTGGTTATTATCGGAGATTTATTCCCAAGTTTGCCCAGCTAGCAACTCCCCTCACTGAATTCATGAAGAAACGGTGCCAAATACTCTGACATGGACCCCAGAGTGTGATGAGGCTTTTTGAGCCACTAAGGCTGCATTATGTTCAGCCCTGTTTTAAGAAGCCCAGACTTTGTGAAACAATTTTGTTACAGATAGATGCATCAGAGGTAGGCCTAGGTGCAGTCTTGACTCAGAATATAGATGGTAAGGAACACCCCATTCTATATATCAGTTGCAGGACAGAGAGAAGAGGTACCCCACCATTGGAAAGGAATGTCTTGTGGCAAAGTGGGCCATGGAGTCCCTTAAGTTTCATTTGCTAGAGCTGACTTTGTACTTATAATAGATCACAGTCCTCTCTGTTGGCTAAACCAAATGATGGATACAAATTCCAGAATCACACGGTGGTACCTGCACTATAGCCATGTAAATTTACAATGATGCACAAATCTAGGAAAGAGAATGTCAATGCTGATTTTCTGTCAAGATATGGATGAGGAACTGAGAATTCAAGGTTGAAAAAACAACATTTTGTGAGTTTAAACTTCACTGTTTGCTGTATGGCATATGCACTGAACTGTAAAGGTTATACGCTAATGTTAGAAGAGAATAAATAGAAAGATTTGGTAACCTGTTTTTAAAACAGGTTTCCTCTTAAAGAGGGGGGTATGTGACAGGGTTGAATAAGGCCCTGTCCCATTTGTTATGCAAGGAGAGTTAAATGCAAGAATCTGTTCTATCCTTTCCTTTTCTGTTTTTTGTCTGTCTGGTTGTGCAACCAAATGTTCTTGTGAGACCTAGGAACTGATCTCTTTGAAGGTCTCTCGATTCTCTGCCTCTCACTATCTCTCTGCCTTCACTTGCTGTTTCTGTCTTTTCTTCCCCCTTGCATATCCGTGGCTATAAAAATATCTGCAAATTTTGGGTGAAACTGTAAGTGATACTGAGATCACTTTGTTTGAAATGTATATAATTATACTGTTGAAATGATTGCAAAAAGCTATTTGGAATTTAGAGGGTTAACCTGAGATGCAGTTTGAGCTCCTCACAGGCTTGTTTGCAAACTCTTTGCAGAGCTGTCAACAAGAGATCAGTTCTGGGTCACCATGTTCTATTTGTTGCACTTGCAAAGCAACTGGAAAGAGCTATTTTGTGAGAAACAGGATGTCTCTTAACGAGTTCCAAGGCAAAGACAGAAATACTTTTGCTAGAGTGAGTGAGAGACTGAGACTGAAAACTTGGAATTAGAGATACCCTCAGATGAAGGACTTTTTTTCTCTGTTTGAACTGCCTTTGTAAATAGTTATACTGAACAATTTTTATTTTTTATTTTACTATCATTGATAATAATGAAATGCTGATTGTAAATTTTATAACTGCTCCTGGTTTTCCTATGCTTCCTGACCTGTGCCTCCAATGACACAGACCAATCTGTCACATTTTTTGCTGGTTCAGGTGAAGGATTCTCTGGAGGCCTGAGTGTACTAGTATAGAGGTTGGGGACAGGCTGACTAGGTTTGCTTTCGTGTTTACAACAACCTCTGGTTTTCATTCTCTGGGCAAGTACTGGGCCTTTGTCCAAATTTGGCATGTCCAACTGTCCAATGGGAGCAAATGGTTGCAGTGCAAAATTTCACTCAACAGGGTCCCCTCTGGGCCAACTCTTTACACTGGAAGTTCACAAGTTTTATATGACCACAAAGGGATGTTGCCCCACGATTTGCAGTTTTATGTTTTCCTGGTAACCCCAAGTTCTGGACCAAGACTTATCGGGGTAACTCGTGAGCTCTCACATGTTTGTCATATCTTGTTTTCTTTGCCAAGTTTCTGTTTGCAGACATCAGCAGTCAGCCTGTAGGCTTGGCCAATTTCTGTTTTAGTCTTTGAACATATTCAGTGTAAGTCTGTAGATAGTTTCCATCAGATGACATTCCAAATGCAATATCCACTGGGAACCTGACCTCCCTTCCAAACATGAACAGATATGGGGATTGCCCCATGGCAGTTGTGTGCATGGATAAGCATGCTTACTTGTTGACCCCAATTAGATATTTTATGAGGGTCCAACATGTCCAGCATATTAAAGAATGTTCTATTAAATCTTTCTGGTTGTGGATCAGTAGTAGGGAATGGTCCCTGACTTCTAGTTCCTCAGAGAAACAACAACTCCTTGATCAGCCAACTTTCAAAATTCCGTCCCTGGTCAGAATTAATCTTCTTTGGCAGTCCATAATGAACAAAATACTTTTCAACTAGAATCACTGCTACCGTGTGGCATTTTGATCTTTGTGGAAATGCTTGGGCATACCTGGAGTAGTGATCTATCATTGCCAGTATGTTAGCAGTGTTCTTTTGTCTGAATCCAAGTTCAGAATCTCTGTCAATGCAAACTATGTCCGTGGGGGCACTTGTGGTAATGTTCACCAAAGAGGCTGCTTGGATGGGCTGCATTTCCATAGGATGCATCTCATGCACTGTTTACAACAGTTCTCCACTTTTATGCTCATTCAGGGTCAATGGAACCTTCTTTTAACTTGATTCAGTGTTCTGTCAATGCCCCAAGTGTCGAACATATCTTGCAGGATTTTGAGAGACAGTTTTGGAACTCCAGTGGTAGTAACAACCATTTTAAGCTTGGCCCATCATTGCTTTATGATGGTCTGTAAATCATATGTTCATGCAATTTCAATTTGCTCCTCTCTCAGTAGCATGAAGGTGTCAGGATGATTCACTTTGACAAAGTCTGGTTTCCTTGTAGAAGGGTTTTAACAATATCTCTGTTTGGGATTTTCCACTTGTTCTTTTCTCTAGTCTTGAGAATTAATTTGTGGCAAAGTGGGCTTACTTAAGGACATGACATTGCATTAGACAGCTGGCCTCATGGCACTGAGGGTTGAGGCAATGGACACCACACTCTGACGACACTGGTGACCTGGGTTTGGGAACAAGCCTCGGTCATTGGGGGTTGGCTGGGGAGAAGGAGCTGGATTGAGCAGCCTAATGGTAGCTCTCCTCTCCGGGCAGGGTCTTTGGCACTGCTTCACTAGGAAGCGCTGTGCAGGGTGGGAAGGTAACCGTTAGGCACTTGGTGGAAGCTGTGTACCAAGCACAGCTTACCACCTGGACTACTACCCTTGTGCTGGTGTCCTCTGGGGTGGGGACTTAGCTTCCATGGCTACTTCCATAACTATGAAAACCCTAGACCCACTGTCGTGCCACATGATCCCTGTAAGAGGGGAGACAAGAGCACAGGATGGTCAGTCTGCTGTCACCTAACCCTCACCGCAGTTAGGGATAAAAATAAAAGACATTGCAGTAGACCACAGAGATGCTGTCTTGAGGTGCCCAAACTGCACCCCAGGCGAGGTGGTTCACTGGAATTTGTTAATTCTTTTGGGTCATATTTTTGCACAAAACTTGAATGGCAGTTTCTGGGATTCAAATCCATTCAGGCCCTGGCACCCTGGGTGAGGTCTTCTGGATAGCACATCAGTGTCATTGTTGTGAGGGGCAGAGGGGAGTGAAGGATACATGGGCAAAATCAGTGGGGAGGGAGGCCAGGAGGGGTTGCTGCAGTCTGAAAGACTGAAGTGCTGCACACTGAGCAGACTAGATAGAGTGATATGCCTGTATCTGCTGACAATTTTGTATGTTCGTATGTATGTAAGATATTGCTTTTTCAGGGCCAATACTCCACACAGTAATTGTATGTCTAGACAGCAATTTTGTGTCGAGAGGACTGACAACCAACAATGGCCTGCAGTGTCCTACTTTACTGTCATCTACACATAGGTGAAGGGGGCGTTATTAGTGTGGACTGTGTGTAGGCGCCATACAGATACATTTGGAATTGAGCAACAATTGCTCATTTGAGTGCTAAAAATTCCAGCTTGTGGACATGACACTTTCTTTCTGATGGTGATAAACTGTAACTGACACAACTATTGGCTGGAGCCCTTATGGTGTTCCTGATATAGCACTGCTCCAAAACCACTGAGACTGGCATATGTGTGCAACACATATGGCTTTCTAAGAGTCTGCATAGGCCACCATGGGACATTTGTCTATAGTCAGATTGTCTCTTCTTTTTTTTAATAGTATGCTTTTTCCCCCTACTTGTCCGCTGGCCCCCACTGATACACACACACACATGCACACACTGGGTCAGCCCTGCTACACACCCTGGGACTTACCTCACTCTCAAGGACCCCTGGCTTACCACTCAGGGGTGGGCCCCTTCCCCCCACCGATGGAGACTGAATGGTGCAATGAGAGCAAGAGCCCAGTCAGTGGCATGGGGTCAGCGACATGAGGGAAGACATCATCATGCAGTGGTCAGACTTTCTTTTTCCATTTTTCCCCCAAGGAAGTGTGGCATGCAATGACATGGGGACGGCAAGCCATATGTCTGCCACACCTCCCAGACATAGTCAGTCCCAGCTGTTGCACCTCTGGCTGCTGTGAGGGACCATTCAAACACAGGCTACTCTCCCCTCCCCCCAGAGGAGGAGCAGGAGGAGGAGGAAAGTGGTCCATAGCATACTCGATCCCCTCCTCGGCGGCTCCAGGCTCATTCTCAAACCTGGGTCATCGGTGGTTAGCAGCAGCAGCACTACTGCTGCGCTGGTGGGCCAACCTGATTGTCTCTTCAAATGCTTCATCATAAGCTCAGGTTCATCTGGGGCCAAATGATTCATACACTCTGTAGTAGATTTCTTCAGGGGTGGACTGTGGCAAAAAGGCATGGGGGAGTTGCACTCGTAGTCCAGTATTCCAGTGAAATAAGTCACAGCAATAAAGTGTAAAGCACAAACATTTATTGCGCAAATGAGAGTGTAACACCAGTAGCAGGGTGCTCTGGGTCTGTAGTGTGACCCTTCATCAGGGATGGCTGAAACAACGAGTTTGAGGGTTTAAATACAGGCATTTCTTAAAGTTGAATGATACATTTTACAAAGTATCCTCTGTTGTGACAGCACATACATTATGAGCCATCTCTCATATATGAAATTCAGTTTAGCACCCTAAAAATATATGAAAAAAGAAGAAAGGAGAAAGAAATATTCCACTCGAACAAAGTAGATAAATACAAATGTGCTAAAGTATAAAAATACACTCCACACTAAAGAGTTACGACAAGGGCGAGTACAGCAAATTCAGTACTTCAAATGCTGACTGGAGAATAAAGTCATAATTATTATGGCCACGTGTAAATAAATAAACTTTGCGGCCAGACAGCAATACAAATGCAGAGGACAGTAAGAGGGTAGAAGACTGAAAAAAGAAAAGGAACAGCTGGTCATGGGGAAAACACCTAGCAAGAAGTTTAGAGCAGTAAAAGTCTAAAATAGACAGTATGGGAGAGCCAAAATTGGTAGCCACTGTCCACCCAGTGCTGACCACTGAGATAGGTAGATTCAAAAAGGGCTCTGCAAAGAAAATAGGACAGGGAGAAAAGGTGGTATGGGAGTGATACAGTAATGGTTGAATGAGAGCATGAAAATGGCCAAGCAGTGAGAAAGAAAAAGGTACAAATCTGAATGGACTGTGGTCCCCTCTAATTTTTCTGGTTGGCAACAGGATACCTCAGGTCAGATCCTGCAGAGGCTTGACATTCTTAGTGTAGTCCTTAATGAACCTACGGTAATAGTCAAGAATCCCCCAAAACTCTACAGTTCTCTCAGTGAGTGAGTTCTGGCATGGTCATGATGGCCTGGACATAGTCAGGATTGGTACAGATGCCATCTTGGGACACAGTGTGACCCATATACTTGATCAAGATCCTGAAGAACTGACACTTGTGCATGGACAACTTGAGGCCATCCTCTTCCATTCTGTCAAGCACTTTGAAGAGCCGGGCTTCACGTTCTTCCAGCATTCTCCCTAATACAGTAATGTGGCCCAAGTACACAAGGCATTCCAACAGAATCATATTGCCCACTGCTCTCTCCATTAGTCATTGGAATGTTGCTGGGACCCTCGAGATCCCTTGTGGCATTCAAGAGGAACTTATAGAAACCCATGGGGAGATGAATGCCATCTTTTAGCAATTTTGCTCAGCCATGGGGATTAGATAGTAGCTAGATCTTAAATCTATCACACTGAACCATTTACTTCCATTCAGGCTGTCTAGGGCATCTTGGACTTGTGGTATAGTATAGTGGTTAGGTACAGTTCTTCTGTTTAGAGTCCATTTGTCCACACACATTCTGACAGCCCCTTTCTTCTTCCTGACAACTCCAACTGGTGACAAACAGGGCCTCCTAGATTTCTGAATGATGCATGTGGCCAGCATCTCCTGCAAATGCTTCTGGACATCATCTGTGTTGGCGGGGGGCCAATCATCTTGACCTCTTCTGAAAAAGTCTCTCATTAGTGGCCAAATTTGATGCTGTACACCCTTGGTGCACCCAACATTCCATTCATTCAGGGAGAAAACTTCTGTCTGCTGAGCCAACTTCTTTTGAATTCTGTTCCACCACTCTGTTGGCAAAGAGGGGTCTCCAGACTTGAACAATGAAGGATCCAACTGTCCTACAGCTGAGTTATCTCTCTTTTATCTCACTGCCAGCTTGGCAGAAAAGACTGTGGCAAGGGTCCATCCCCTTCGAATGGTCACTGGTCATCCATTACATTTGTCACATGAAGTGTTGCTTGTCGAACATATGCATGAGATTTAGTGGGCAGTATGCTAGGTTTGACTGCAAGCCCCTCTGGCAAACTGGCTACCTCTGGGCCATCCAACATTAGCAGTTGACTGTGGCAAGATCCCTTGAGGCATACTATTCCCTTGATGGCACACTCTGCTTTGGGGAAGGGGTAACATCCCTTCTGATTGGTCTTGGTGCCAAATAGTTCCCATAGATTCATCCTCAGTTAGGACAGAGGCTTTATGAGTTTAGGCTTGTCTGGCAAGTTCATGAAGGGGCACTGATGCCTTTCTTTTGGCTTCAAACTCTGTGCAACTGGCCAAGTGGTGGAATATATGAGCACTGGTTTCTAATGATTGGAATCTCTTCTACATGCTGATCTGCGGGCACATGTCTCCAGAGCAGTAAGCATTCCAGCAGTGTTCACTGGGAAGAGCTCCAGACACGTATCAAATCCATATGGGGTTTGAAGCTGCTGAGATCCCACACATCTATGTCTTCCAAGGGCTTCAACTTTTTTGTGGAAAATATTTATCATAATAGCCTTTGAACATTATAGTGACTTGGAAGCCACTGTCTAGAGTACTTGTGTGGGCTGTCCATCCATTTGTGCATCCACATCTGCAGTTGGACCCACAGTCTCATCCCAATTCCTTGATACTTTGGCTTTGGTATCTGACAAATTGTTTTGACACGCCTGTAGCTTTTAGCAATCATTGCTGGTAAACAACTTCTTCCCAAGGCACCAGAATGCTCTCTACTGGGGGCCTGTTGAAGTTTAAAGACCTTGTGGGGTCCTTCACTAATTTCTAAAGACCTCTGAAATATGCTTTCTGGCTGACATTTATTTTTTATATCATAGTTTTCCCTATGTGCTGGCTCCAGAGTTTGGTGGTGGCATACCATTGATGCCACGGGTTAGGGTTTTTGTCTAGTTATTTTGAATGACTGCATGAACTCTGATCCTCACCCCTGAGAATGCTGGTAAAGGACCAAAGTCCAGGTGAGAAGCTGTGCTGAGACACAGCTTCCATCAAGTACCTAATAGTGCCTCCCTCCTAACACTGTCTGCTAATCAAAGCAGTGCCAGCCCTCCCTGGAGTGGAGAGCTGCCAATTGACAGCTCAATCCAGCCCCCAGCTGACCTCCAGTGACCCAGGCTCATTCCCAAACCTGGGACACACGTAGCACAGGTGTGACATCCAACACCTGACTCAATGCCACTCAGGCTGGCCCGACATTGACATTTGATATGTCCATCTCTGCCACGGTGGTAGCAATAAACATTGTCTTCACCATTTGTTGTTGAGGGGGTTCCTGAGGGAAAGTGCCATGGATGCCCTCTCTCTGAGGCAGGAGCCCTAGGCAATTGCAGGACTTGGTGGTTCATTGATTCTCCCATTATTCTCTTTTGCTTGATCAGTGGAGCATGGACTTCCTCCAGTGAGCATTTGATGCTTGCACCCCATTCCTTGAGGCAGTTGACACAATGTTACTTGGAACAAGTGTGCTGGAGAATAGGAGTTCAGGCCCCCTGGGGTTGGGCTGGTCATACCCATTTGGACTATCATTCTTTTCATTTCTTGAATCAGTCTGTGTAGTTCTGTGACATCAGGGGAACCTCCACTGTCCAACACTTGGCACTGGTGGTGGAAGCAGGTGGGGTTTCCCACTGTTCATCTTGTTCCTCACCTTCTGTAACTTCCCACAGCAGGACTTGGTGGGAGGGTGGATCAGCCAGTCTGTCTTTTAAATATAACTTTAACAGCAGTAACTCCAAAAATTGGGTGGCCTTCGGCACTTCTAGTTGCACCTTGTTCAGGTCCATGGACTCTACTTCTCCGTTACAGTGCACTTCTTGTAAGGCCTTCTCAAGTCAGTGTAGATAGGTGGTGAGGGACTCCCCCAGCATTGTTCCAGTACAAGTGATAACAGGATTCCATACTTCCAAACATATTGTCTGGGGTGGCAAAGTATTCATCTTCATGGGCCTCTTGGTCTGGGGCACGCGAGGACGGGATGGCATCCAATGCTGGCTACTTCAAACTCTCTGCCAGTCTCTTGTGTTTCTCTGCCTCTGTGCATTGCCATTCATGTAACACTGGGACAGCATAATCAATTCAAGTTTCATAATCATCTTCTCCAGTGGGGATGGGGAGGGTGCCAGAAAAATATTTTTAGGCATCGGTGATAGTCTGAACCTGCAGGGCAAGTCTTCTGAGATGGCCCGGGGAGGCAACAAGGTCTACAGGTCCTTGAAGGTCTTCTCTTCACTAGCTAAAAGCAGTTGTAGTTTGGTCTTGAAATCCCCAGTGGAAATCAACTTGGTGAAGGAGGGTTCACATTAACAGTACTCCCTTTGCTTATCATCACCCAGATCGCTTGAGACTCCTCAGGTATCACCATGGCAGGCAGTTTCACGGCCCCCAAGTCTTACTAGGTTTTATCAATTGAGTTTCTAAACTGGGGACCTGGATCTTTAGTCACTCTCTGAATTTTGATTTTCCACGGTTTTCAGGGCATCCTCTAGTACTTCCAAGACCGATTCATCATCCCACTCCTTGGGCACATATTTTTACCAATAGTACTCTGTGTGGGTCCAGACCCTGGAATACACACCAGTCCTCTACTCTTGAAAAGCTATTTTACTTTTGGCAAGCCATTTTGAGAGGAGGCAATGGCAAAAGTATCTGAAAAGCCCCCAGGTGTGTCCAGATATTCAAGTCAGAAGATCTCAGTGGCACTTCCAGTGTGTGATCCCTAGGTCCCCATGTCTGGGTTCTCACCCCTGCCTGGTGACCCGTACATGGCCCTACTTGGTTGAGGGATTTGGTTCTTTCTTTCTTCTGTGGTAGGAGTTTATCCTAGAACAAATAAATAGTGCGGTGCTTCCACTGAATAATAAGCGGTCAGATGCTGTGTGCAATTCCACTCCCAGGATGCAGTACCTACCCACCTCTGTACATTGCACTGGACCAACCCTGGGGACCAATAAGACAATTGTTACTGTCACCAATAAAGCTTCAGTCATGTTACACAAAGTGGGTACACACACAGAAGTGAAAATTCAACAAACGAACAGCACTTTTATTTAAGAACACAGGCCTGGAAACTGGAGGAAAGGAGAGGGTTAGACAGTTTTAAGTCACCTTGAGCATGACCACCCTGTAGCTTTGCCCACTGTGAGACACTGTACTGTGGGTCACTAATACTCTCTCAGGCTTCACACAGTCTATGAAGCACCTGCCCAATCAAGGGGCACATTAGATAAATTCCACTACACAGAGTGCAGTAAACTCTTCAGCTGGCACCAGTACTGTACCAGTACCAAAACTATAACTTCAAGTATAACACAAAAACCACTGTCTCTGGGTACCAGTAATTACATTAAAGTCACAGTGCAGGCCTGGTAGCTAGGTTGCCTGGGTTTTTTCGGGTGGTGCACTTGAGGAACTTAGCAAGCTTGCAGCTCTCAGCTGCCTTCAGTGCAGACTAGAGTACTGCTGGCCCTATGGATCCATCTCATGTTGTGAGCAAACCCTTAATTTCTCTCTGCCCAATTAGGTTGCAACTGCACGCTAGCTACCTGTTTTCCAGCTTAGGTCCTGTACCTCCCTCCCTTATGCTCTCCCGTAACCACCATGCCCTCCCAGCTCCCCACCCTCACTATTCCCTTCTGTTTTATTCTGCCGCTGCATTGAGCACCTACCTTGTATTATTTGTGTCATATGACGTACTGTCACTTTTGTATTTAAATCTATTATGTACTGGTATTAACCAGGCCAATCCTGTAAATGAGTTCTGTATTTATTTGTTGCTTTAATGATATATTGTCACTGTTGTAGGTAACTCTATTTTGACTGGCCTTAACCAGGTCTATCTTGTAAATGAGCTTTGCTCAACGATGTTTGCCTGGATAAATAAAGATTTTGATTGATTGACTGATTGAATTTCACCCTCCAACAGCCCATGGTGTGCTAATACAGTTTAAAGAATTTGAAATCCAAACAGAAAATGCTTGAAAACCAACTTGTAATCCAAATGAGGTAACTGTAATCCAAGTTAGAAAAGTACATAATACAGCAGCCAGCTACGCGGCACTCACGTTACCCACGAGATGCAGCAGCTCAGTCAAGAGGGAACCAGCACACAGCAGCAGGTCTGGCAGCAGTCAGGACAAAACAGGAAATGTGCTTATGAGTTAAGTGAGCAGTGCTGCTGTGCTATCGCACCAGTCTGTCAAACACCAACAGAACGAACACAGCACTCACTCAGATGAACCTTTAAATAAAACGTTTTATTTTAGTGCAAAGCAGATACCACTAAAAGTCTGGCACTTCAAGGTGTCCTGCCTCTTCCTCAGGGAGCGCAGTAAGGAACAGGCCCCAGTAGCTTGGGGATGAAGCACTTTGGGCTCTCTCAGATGTTTTGCAGCAGCACAACCCTTGTGGCGCACATCTCTCAGGACACAGCCCCTCTGGCTCAGCTCAGTCACTGGAGCTCTATGCAGCAGTTTCCCATTTCCAAATTAGCCCAGACCCCAGAACTGAATGCCATGGTCCAAGGCCCTTCTGAATTGAAAGTACCCATGTACTCAAGGCACATGCCCAGTGGCTCCCTGTTTCCCAATCCGCCCCACTAGAAAAGGGTTAACAGGTACCTTTCCTGGCTGTGAGGCAACCCATGTATTAGGCAGGTTTCTGTTTTCCCTTTGTACAGCTCAGCAGCTTCAGTCTACAGCAGTACCCTGCACGCATAGACTCTTGGTAGTTTCTTTCAACAGGTGCCCATCTGGCACAATCTCACAGCTTTAACTAAACAGGTGCCTTTCCCTGGCACAGTCTCTGAACAGTATAAGTGCAGGATAAGACTCACTATGATTTTGCAGGATGAACCCTGATAAGGGCTCACAGGATTTTGGGCCTGGTTAGGCCTCTCACTTGATCACACCAAGAGCAGGTCTGAACACCTCGCTGTCTCTCCTCAGACTGCCACAAACTCCTTGAGAGCTCAGAAACTCTTTCCTTCAGGTCAGTGTCCTGTTGGACAGCAGGGCTGTCCATCAGTCCTTCTGCCCTGTCCTGGCCTCTGCTGTGCCCTTTTAGACCACCAGTTCACTTGGGAGGGTCCAACTGCATCATCCACCCACAATCCTCTGGGCTGGTTCTGGGCTTCCTAGCCTCTGATTGGATAACCTGCAGGTTTAAAGGTCTTAGAAATGGCAGTCCCATGTTGTGGATGGAGTCTTGTACTCCAAGTCTTCTCATTTATTTTTATTTGTTCCTTTTTAGTAAGGGCCTTTTTTTTTCAGTGATAGCCCTACTGGGTTGTTGTCTGGTCAAGTTGTTGGGATCATTTGAGAATCAGACCCATGGTTGGGTGTGCTGGCAAGGTAGCGTGAATGGGAAGTGCTTGGGAGGAGCATTTACAACATGTGCCCTTGCTCAAACTGGTGGCTGAATCAGCATGGCACACCAAAGAAGAGCAGTGGTTCTGTTGTTTCCAGTCCTCTCTGCCAAGATTGGGGGACTGGGACAGAAGGATAAAGCTGCAGCCACTGAACGAAAAAGTGCAGACAATGGCTGTTGCCACGCACTCTCCCCTACCGCCACACACGTGGTCAAGCAGGAGAGAGCCAGTAGCATAAACTGCACATCTACAAGGCCTCTGGATGGTGGTGACAAGTAGTCCAGGTAAGCCCCCTCCCAAGGAGGGCAATACAGAAAAAAGCTCAGGATAGAATTATGGGTCGTACACGAGCTGTTGACATATACAGTCACAAATCTGAATCCAAAGAAGGTGAATGGGGGGGGGTCACATCAGATAGTCTTCTGAGGCCATACACTTTCAAGCAAGAGTATGTAAGGTACAAACTCTGCCTCTGGGGACTAGCGTATTTTCAGTACCATTGCAATTTTCTTTTTGCTTAAGTTTTAGTGATTTAGTAATAAATACATACGGTATTTCTCATGAAAGATGTAGCAATCATAATACAAGGTGCCATTCAGCCAAAGAAAGATATAGATAATCTGGTTAATCTTGTTTGAGGATCTTGAGTATATACAATAGTATATATTTTCCATCATACACCATAAAAATAGTTATACTCTGCAAAATGCTGCAGTCAGATCAATAATGATAATCAGACATATATTCTGATCAATCTCTATAAATCAATGTTTTATCTGGGGAATATGACTGACTGATTTTAAAAATTCTTTCTCAAAATATTCTCAAATATCCTGTTATTGAAACTCTTTATTATACTTGGTTCACTGCAATGTTATGGATCAGGTTGAACAGGGAATTTAAGGGTTTTGAAATGAATACCCAACCCCCTCTGAGACACTTTCTGTTCACTATTTAGGAAAATGCTCCCATACCGACTCAGAAAGATCCCTCCCATCCCATCCCATCCCATCTGCAGGCAGTGTGCACCCTCCCATCCCAGTTCATTAAATCCTCCATCACCAGTCACTACCCTATCCAATTACCGTGTCTCAGTCTCTAAAACTACTCCAGACCTTCAGGTTGTTAGTTTTCCCTGGTCCGTCACTGACACTGCTGCTGAATCTGTCTCTCTGCTCTCTTATCTAGCACAATATGTGACTCTCGCCAATTTTTCTATACATGCATTTGGAATGTGGGCATAGCCTCAGTACCTTCCCCATCTAGGGGTATACTTGCACATTGGGAGTCCCCACACAAAATCTTTATTGCTGGCAACAGGTCCTAGTGCTTGCCTTTTGCATTTGATCTGCAGAAGCCTCCGCTGACAATAAATCACAAACTTGGGTATTGAGCACATTTACTGAAAACTAGAAAATAATGTGTTTATTCTTAGAACAACCACTAGTATCTTCCCCACAGTAATCTTTTATGGTATTTTATAATGCTTGAAATTATATGTTGGAAGCTGTAGCATCTGAAATATTAATCGTAGAAACTTACTTTTTTAATGAAAGATTAGAGTCCAATCAACATGTATACACCCTAACAATACAGTTCTGTATTGCTACATGTCTATACATGTCAATATAATACGCTGTTAAAAGTGACAGGACTTTAAAAATTCAGTGTACCATTTTGTTTTTTTTTTAATATCGATATGTAACATTTTATGTTTTTTACATCGATATATAGTTGCTGTAGTAATATCTTACTGCTATATCTACTTAGCTGACTCCAAACTCTCATTTAAAATATTAAGTCTCTAGGTGTAATGCTTGCAAATGTGAATGCAAAGTTATCACATTTTAAAGAAATGATCTTTTGTAAGGTCTAACTCTGGAACTGTTGGGGCTAGAAACCTATTTTTTTAGATGAAAGGTTGGAGTCCAGCTAATAAGAATCAGCTCAGTTAATACTGTTTTTATGTGTCAATACTATTATATATTTAATGATACTATTTAAACCTGCTTTTTCAGTATATTAGCGATAATTTTTTTTGTTGTGACAGCCAAAAAACAGCGAATCTATATTGTCTATACTGTTTTTGTAACATTACATTGTATTGATACATAAAATTACATGATGGTTTAAAAAAATGTAATAAAAATATTTTTCAACTTTTTCTGAATGTTGATATTACTACACATTATATATCGAGTTATCTGTGTAGTTTTCATCTTAATTTTCATTCATCTTATGACCTTAATTGCACTGCAGACATTTCAGCCTCCTCCCCATCAGTACCAGATCTTCCTGCAAAAGCGTGGGAAGATAATAAACTGTTCAAGTTCCTATGTAGAGTACAGTCACATGGGTCTTTTGACCTCATTTCATCAAGGCTTCCAGCTAAAATCAATTCATTTGGTTTACTTTTCAGTAACCACAGTTTACTTTAAGTGATTTGACATAATGTAGTCTCTGTTGCTATATGGCATCAGGGCAGAAGCTATACAGTTCTTATTTATTTATTGAGTTATTTGTTGATTGACTGAGGTCAGAGGCAGAGGAACCAGAGGCATAGAGAACCATGCTGTTTGTGTACATATGAATGAATGAACACAGAGGAGCAGGTTATTTCAGAAAATGTAGAATAGGATGGGTCCAAGGATGTATCCTTGGGAGACACCAGAGCAGATAGGGAAATGATGGTGATGGCATCAGAAATATGGACAGCTTGGGTCCTACCCCCACAGGTATGAGGAAACCAATTAACAGAGGAGGAGGAGAGCCCAGAACATTTTGTTTTACCTGGATGATGGGGTGGGCAATAGTCAAAGACTTTGGCCAGGTTGGCAAAGATGGTTGAAATGACCAGTCCCTGTTCCATGTCAGAAAAGATGGAGTAAGTGAGTCTAAGGAGAGAAGTGGTGGCAGAGTGGAATTTCCTGAAGCTAGACTGGAAGAGGGTGAAGAAGGAGGAGTCAAGGAGGAAGGGGAGACTTGGAAAAGGATCAGATGTTCCTGAAGTTAAGCCAGGGAGAGAAGGAGGGAGATGGGATGGTAATTGCCAGGGAAGGATCTCCCCCTTGGGAATAGGGATGACAGTGGCCTGCTTCCACAGACCAGGGACTAAGGCAAGTGACAAGAAGTGATTGAGGAGGTGGGTGATGAGAAGGGCAATGGCCATGGTGGAGAGAGACAGGTGTTTGGGGTCAAGGTATTGGGGTTCCATCCTTTATGTAGGTTAAGAGCAAGGAGGTCCTTGAAGGTCATGGAGTGCATGGTAAGGGAGAAGGAAAAGGGATGGTGGAGGAGGAATGGGGTGCTGGGGAGGTGAAGGGAAGAAGGGAGAGGGCACTAGTGGTGAAAAAGGGTTGAAAAATGAGGTGACTGTAGTAGTATCAGAGATGGGGGAGTTGTCTACCTAGAGGATGGAGCTAGGGAGCTGGAAGGGTGGAGAGAAGAGGACATGGAAGACCTTCCAGAATGTTGAGAGGTGGTTCAGGTTGTTCTGGAGTGAAGATGCAAAGTAGTTAGCCTTCACAAGCCTAGGAACTCTGGTACAGGTGTTACAAAGAGACTTATGTTTAGCAAGGTCAGATGAGGAACTAGTGGACTTGGGGGTCCACCAGACAAGATCACTTGCACAGTGACAGTCCAGCAACTCAGCTGTGATCCAAAGGAGGTGTGAACCTCAGACCTGAGTTTTCCTCGGGGGGGGGGGGTGATGATCCCAGGCTGACAGGAATTTTGAATTCAAGAACTCAGGAGTTGTGTTAATGTTGCTGGATGTTAGTATGGGGGACCAGTCAGCTTCTATTAGGTCAGCAAGCAATGATGATCAATCCAGAGATCAGAAGGATCTAAGCTGGATGTGTTTGGGGGGGAGACTTTGGGGTGATGGATCTTGCACATGCAGTAGACCATATGATGGTCACTGAGGGCATCAGGGAGGGTACCAGCATCCACAGTGTGGTGTCAGTGGGAGGAGAGGATCCAGTCCAGAAGTGAGTGGTTTTGGGTTCTAGGGTTAAGTCTAGTGGTATCAGAGATCAGTTGCATAAGCTGGAGCAATTGTACATTTTAGCATATTTTATGATGGGAGGATGAGAGTCAGATGAAGTTGAAGTCATCTAGGATGAGCAACACACTGGAGTAGGCATGGGAGGACAAAGTGGTGAGGAGCTGAATGATGGAGTGAGGGGATATGTCAGGGCAACTCCAGCAATGAATGTGAGGATAGAGAAGGAGAGGAAGAGTTTCAGGAAAAGCATCTCAGAGGCAGAAGGGAGGAGATGTACAGCACAGGTTTAAATTGGGTGCCAGAGGACAGATAGATGGCTATGCCTCTACCCCTCTTAGTACAATCCTGTCAGACAATTAAGAAGCCAGGAAGACTATGGCAGTATCTGGAGTCTCGGGGAGAGCCAAGACTTTGAGATCACCAGGACATCAGGGTTGTGGTTTACCACCAGGGTTGTAGAAGGTCAGTTCTGAGAATAAAATTTCAGATGTTAATATGGGCTACTATCAACCTTTTGGGGAGAGTAGAGGCAGTTGGCTGGCCAGGACCGGGGTTGAGTTCAACATTGCCTGGTATAATGAGTAGCAAGGAGACTAGAAGCTTAAGGGAACCTATGAGACCTTTGTGTGAAGTAGAGGGAGGGAAGGGGGAGTGAAGGATAGGGAGGGAGAGGTGGTGGAGGCTCCTGTCTGCATTAAGGTAGATCCAGGTGGAAGGGAAGAGGCTGCACTCAGAAGGCCAGGGTGAGTATTGGGGGGAAGGTTAGCAGAAGTGGAGAGGGGAGACAGGAGGGAAGAGGAAGGAGGATGAGGGGAGGGAGCTGAGTGGTGCTAGGAGGGGGTGGAGAGTGAGGGTCATTAACAGCATAGTGGGTAGTTTGTATGCAGTTGCCCTGAGTAATCGAGCTGGCATATGGAAGCTGTAAAAACAGTAGGCTGTACCCAGAAGAAAGGCCTGAAAGAGATTGGGAGTTGGGGCATAGTAAATAGAGTAGAGGAAGGGGAACCGGGGAGAAGGACTATGGGAGTTACACCCAAATTGGGAGTAAGCTAATAATAAGGATTATACCCAGGAGGGGTGGCAATGTTAGTGCTGTTAAGGGATGTGAGCTGAACCCAGATATGAAGGACAGTATATGTAGCACTATGTGAGGGGACCCGAGAGGCAGTAGGAGCAGTGTAGTAGCACAATCACACAAATGGTGGCTCTTTGGGGCTGGGGCTATGATTCCATGCTGGGGAGGGATGTGGTTTGGAAGAAACCTCCCTAGACCCAGATACAGCTCCTGTCACTAGAACAGCTGGTGAGAGGGAGCAGAGAATGAGCATTGCAAGTGTTGGAACCAACTAAGGAGGGAGCAGTCTTAAACCTGGTACTCTCAAATGGGATGGTGAAAGGATCTCAGATTTAGAAGTGGGTAGCCATCTGGGAACAAGCAACCACCGGACAGTGTGGTTCATGATAAACACAGCCATAGTGTCAAGTCATACAAA
This sequence comes from Neoceratodus forsteri, assembly GCA_016271365.2. Lineage (NCBI taxonomy): Eukaryota > Metazoa > Chordata > Ceratodontiformes > Ceratodontidae > Neoceratodus > Neoceratodus forsteri. Next base: position 1,426,806,355 of record CM057449.1, read on the forward strand.
AGCAAGGCTACTGGACTTTCTGAGGGCTAACTTTGGCAGAATGGGAGCATGCCTAAGGAATGCACTAGCAATAGGGCAGGAAGGAGGAGGAGAGAAGAACAATGGGGAAAATCAAAATTGCCATCACAGAGGAGAGAAGCCTTTGTGAAGCAAATAAACAAAACAAAATGAAGGGAAAACACTGTGGTTCTCAAAAGAGGTGGCGGGAGGTTAAGGAGAAAAGATAGCATTCAGAAAGTATAAGGAATCACAGAAGGAGCAAGACAGAGAACTCTATCAGTTAAAGCAGAAGAAAGTGGGGAAGGCAATCAGAATAGCAAAGGCCCAAACTGAGGAAAAGATAGACAACTCAGTTAAGAAGGGGGATAAAACCTTTCATAAGTATATTAGTGAGTGAAGAAAGACCAAGGGAGGGATAGTGAGGCTTAATTATGTGGAGGGGGTGGGCAGAGGGTGACAGTGAAAAGGCAGAGATACTGAATAAATACTTTTGTTCAGTATTCAGAAAAGAAGAGGACTGGGATGTACTGTACCTAAACCAAACAATAGAAGCACTCTGGATAGGGGGGTCGATACCAGTCCATTCACAGAGGAAAGGGTCCTGAAGAACTCCTAAAACTCAAGGTGGACAAGGCAATGGGGCCTGATGGATTCACCCCAGAATTCTAAAAGAACTAAGGGAGAACTAGTGACACCACTGACTACCCTTTTTAACAAATTATGGGAGGATGGTGTGGTACCTGAGGACTGGAGGAAGGCAGATGTGATTCCCCTTCACAAAAGTGGGAGCAAGGCAGAGGCAGGAAACTACAGGCCTGTTAGTTTGACCTCAGTGGTAGGAAAAATGATGGAATCACTTCTGAAAGAAAGAATTGTTGAGTACCTAGAGGCCAGTGGGGCACAGGACCCAAGGCAGCATGGATTCACAGCAGGAAAGTCATGTCAGATGAATCTAATAGATTTCTTTGACTGGGTGACCAAATTAGTAGACCAGGGAGGGGCTGTGGACATGGCCTACCTATACTTTAGCAAGGCATTTGACACAGTCCCACACAAAAGATTAAAAAACAAGTTAGCCAGCCAGGAAGTGGGTCCCAGAGTTGTAGTCTGGGTAAAACACTGGCTGAACGACAGGACACAGAGGGTAATAGTAAACGGAGTCCACTCCAAGAAAGAGGGGTTACTTGTGGGGTACTGTGAGGTTCAGTATTGGGCCAGTGCTCTTAATGTCTTTATAAGTTACATTGCAGAGGGACTGGAAGGAAAGTATGCCTCTTTGCAGATGACACGAAAATCTGCAACAGAGTTGATACACAAGAGAGGGGTGGAAAGGATGAGAAGGGACTTGGCAAGGTTGGTGGAATGGTCAAAAGTATGGCAGCTCAGATTCAATGCGAAGAAGAGCAAAACAATGCACCTGGGAAACAAAAACCCAGGGAAAGAGTACACAATGGAGGGGGAGGTACTAACAACAACAAAAATGGAATGAGACCTGGGGGTAGTCATATTAGATTACCTAAAGGTAGGCAGGCAATGTGAGAAGGCAGTAAGGAGGGCTGGGGGATACTGGAATGCATTAGGAGAGGCATCACCAGCAGAAAACAGGAAGTTGTCATCCCGCTGTACAGACAGTTGGTGAAATCCCATCTGAAGTACTGCGTGCAGTTCTGGAGACCCCATTTCTGCAAGGACATAGACAGAATGGAGGCAGTCCAGAGGACAGCAACTAAAATGGTACAGGGTCTGCACCAGAAACCATATGAAGAGAGACTAAAGAAGCTTAATATGTATACCTCGAGGAAAGAGGTAGGGGGGACATGATACAAACTTTCAAGTACCTCAAGGGAATCAACAAAGCCCAAGAGGGTAACATCTTTCAGAAAAAGAGATGAGCAAGAACAAGTGGGCACAATTTGAAGATAGAGGAGGGATGGCTCAGGGGCAATGTGAGGAAGTATTTTTTATGGAGAGGGTGGTGGACGCTTGGAACAGCCTTTCTGAGGTGGTCATAGGGTCAAAAACACTGGGGGAATTCAAGAATGCATGGGATAGACATACGGCAATTCTGGTGTGGGTTAGGAAGAAGTAGGCTGTTGGTTAACTAAGATCTGCAGCTTATCCAATAGGTAAGGAAATGAGCAGACTGGTGGGCCAAGCAGTCCTTATCTGCCGTCAAAGTCTATGTTTCTATGTAAATCTGAGCAGGCTTTCCTAGCCCTGCCCACAAAGTCTGTTGAGCCACCCAATTGGCCCCTGGTGGTGGCTGTGTTCCTGGCCCTTGTGGTTATTCAGGGCTGGTGCAGTGATCCCGGCTGTGACCCTGATACAGCTCTCAGTGCTGGAATGGCTACTGAAAGGATAAAGCACAGTAGCAGACTTTAAGACCACCACAGCCCTCGCACTTGTAACTGACCACATCCTCACAAACATGGACCATGGAAATGCACTGGCACAGTCTTGTTGACCTCCAAAGCCTTCGACCTGGTCAATCTCTCGCCTCCTCCAAATTGCATTACCTTGGCTGTTCTCCGAGGTCACCACCTGGTTCAGAAGCTACCACGGGTCACTCCCAGTTTGTGTGCATTGGCCCGGCCCACTTGCCCACACTGCCAGTCTCTACTGGGTCTCCCAAGGCCCATCCTGGGACCCTCCTTTCTCCTTATTCATTAACTCCTTCCAGTGGATAGTCTCAGCTATCACTCAACTTTATGTTGATGACCTCGTGCTGTTCTCCAGCGGAAAGTCTGCTACCCTCATCTCTGCAGCCCTCCTCACAAAACTACACCTGCAGCCCACAACTGGTTCTCTGACAACCTCCTTCTGGTCAATGCCAAAAGAACAAAAACAATGTTGCTCAGATCTAAGCCCTTCTTAATGAAATGCAAATCTAACCCACCCCAAATTATCAAGTCCCATAATGGCCATGCCCTAGTGGATGTCAGACATTTCAAATATCTAGGAGTTGTGCTTGACCCCTCCCTTTCTTTTACAGAGCACATAAACTCCCTGATTGTAAGATTGCACTAAAAACTAGGGGCTGCCTACAGATACCAGTAATATCTCACCCCTGAGGCCCGCCATGCCATCATCCAGGGAAACCTGCTACCCATCCTGGACTACTACTCTCCCATCTACACCAGGACCTCTGCATCCACTATGGCAAAACTACCAGTAGCATACAACAGTGCCTGCCGCTTCTCCCTGTTGGTCCCTTTCTCCACACACCACTGTATACTCTACACTACACTGGGGTGGCTCCCACTACAAGCCCACTTTGACCTTGCACTGTACAGTTTTATTGATTCTTCCATCTGTATTGGTCAGAAATCCCCTCTTGCTCACCTTCTCACCATCCAAACCTCACACCGCTGCCTACACTCCTCCAGTATCCCCTCCCTGAAAATCCCCAGGGTAGTCATGAACATGGGCACTAGAGCCCCGTATGTAGCAGCTCCCACACTATGGAACAAGCTGCCCACTGAACTCAGCACCATAAACACTCACCGCTAGTTCAAGACTCACCTCAAAGATTGGCTCCTGTTGGCATCCACCTGCCACTGCTTTAAGGACTAGTGCCCCCCCATAGGTTCCAGGGGTAGGGCCAAATAGGGTCTCTTATTTACTGAAACTGTACCACCATGAGCCTTACTTTGCTTTGTTATTTGTTGTCCCTCAGTTACTGCCACCATGTATTACCAAATGTAACCACTGTAACCTTTCACTATACCTGCTCCTGTTATGTTCTTGTTATTCTGAAGTTTCTACTCTGTGCCACTTACATGGCCCGGTCATGCCTGAAAATGGTCCCTGGGATCAGTGCACCTAGACGGTTAACAAAGTCATAAATAAAAGCAGACATGCATTGCACAGGCATGGTCGTGGCTGTATATTGGAGTTGCATATGCACTTCTATGTTGAACCCAAATTTGTACCTTTAATAACTTTGCCCCATGCAACCAATTTACATGAAAGTTGGAAAGCACAGCCTCTACCAGAATCTTTTGACCCTGTAAATTTCATGTAGATCGGTTCAGGCAGGCAATGTTACAGGAGGTGCAAACCCGCAAAAGTCTCAGTTTCTGAAAATGTTAAGACTTTTTGCCACCCATAACTAAAACAAACTCTGGCCAGAGCTAGTAGGGCTGCAATTGAGGAAATTGGGCCAGATTGGTTCCATTGTAGGATGGTGGTCCCTCAGAAGCACCACAACAAGTATGTTGCCAAACCCAGTGATAGGAAAGAGAACAAAGCCAGAGATCAAGTAGGGTCTGTGGTTTCTGCAGCAGAGAAAATGGGCAGACTGGGTGGGTCTAGAAGTCCTTATTCGCCATAAATTTCTACGTTAAAGTGTGGCTCTTGTGATATGCAAAATGCAAGGATCCTGATAAAACGTGAGATGCAATCATATGGTTAAGGATGATTATGTGACTATAATTGAAAGCAAACTTAATGCATAAAACCTGATTGAACAGTACTATCCAATAGCCGCCTCTGTAAAGCAAAGCAAAGTAATAAAGGACTTATTCTCAGAATGCTCATTTACTCACAACATTGGGACTTTGTTTTAAGGGTCTTAAGGGAGCTTCTTTTGTGCAGTCCTCAGGATAGATGGATTGTTTACAGCCTAAACCCCCTTCCACAAGGGAAGTGTGAAGTGGAATGCAGCAGTTGGTGTTCATCATCTTCAAATAGTTTCTATGGCAAGCACAGTGCCAAGTATCTCTTATACTAACCAGGATGTGGCACCTGAAATCATGGTTGGACAATTTTAAGTCTTAATTATGTTGCTTTATTAGGAGGAATTGCTAACAATGGAGACTGAAGCTTTCCATAACTAATGAGAAAAACCTTTCAATATCCCTGTAATGATGTCACTAGAAATACTATGTAGCAGAAACTGTGTAAAAGAAGTGCATATAATAAGGGAGTGGGTCCTAGGTTTAGGGAATAATGACATGATATATTTATGAATATTGTATTATAATGTGCTAACTGATTTTAAAATAAAAAGTTATTTGACTTTTGCATTAAGTTCCATGGGCTCTTTAACTTCCACCTGGACAACCAGAAAAGATGGACTGAAGGGACCTTGGTTTAACATCTCATACAAAGGCTAGCACTTCAACATCAGTGTAGTACATCCCATACCAGGTGCTACACTACAGTATCAATACTGGGTATTAGCCCAATTTCCTAGTGTGGGGCACCAGTCTATGTCTTTTTGGCCCCAGGGGCAAGCATGCAACCTATTGAGTCAATAACACTAAATATCTAACATGTTCACAGAAACAAAGAATTGGATATTGATGAGGATTGGATGGCCCCTCAAGGCCCTCCCCTTTCATTAATCCAAAGCCAGTGTTCACTATCTCTACATAGGTGAGAGTAATGACTATTAAGCATTCGCTCCAGAGCAAGAAACAAATTCAAGTTACAAAAGAGCAGTTTCATTGTTCCTTCATTAAGGGTGTTGATCACAGCCATGAAAAAAATGAAGGAGGGGAGGCACCGAGGTTTGGTATTAGGTTTCAGAACTATAATTTGAATCTGCCTCAAAGTAGTAAGTGTCTAAAATGTGTATTTTCTTGATTTTTATTATGAATGTAATGTCTATGAAAGAGATCAGTTTGACAGCACCAAAGCATTGAATGATCATTGAGTATGAATGACCCCCACAACCACTAGAGGTGGTATCTCCCACAAAAGATTAAATGCTGGCACCAGACTCTGGGCTGCTGGAGGTATCTGACTGGATGGCAGCTGGAGGTCGCTATAGACTGATGGGTGGTGGCTACTTACTGCAAGCTTCTTGTAAATGGGTCTTCGATCCTCTCTCACCCTGCTGGCCCCAGAGCAACCTGAGTCCATTCCTAACCCCAGGTCACCAGTGTGGCAGCAGGAAGGTGCCCAGTGCCTCAGTCCTCCATGCCACTGGGATAGCATGCTAGGTGCACCTTGAGGATCATTGACCTTAGGCTTGATTGAGAGATGGACCACAAGTAATCCAGGATGTTAGCCACAGGGTAAGAAAGGGGGACGTGCTCCCTGCCCTGGCACCAAATGGAAAAAGTGCTCCCATTTGAAGGCATAGCACTGACAAATTGACTCCTCTTGAGAGGCCTCTACAACATGGAGGACCTTGTCAGGGAGACCCAAAGGCTGGAACTCTAGCCACTCAGAAACCAATATAAATGGCAAAATGGCAAACTGCAGGTAATTGCAAAGATTGCAAATCATGTGATATACTCCTATCATCACTGTTGTGTTCCTTTGTTGTCAATAACAAGAAAAACTAATGATATTTGGTGTGTATGTTCCCTTTAACTAAATTAGCTCTGTTTTAATGTGGCTCTGTAATTTGCAAGCTGTAGTAAATTGTAGCACTCACTATCAGAACAAAAGGATTACAAATGCTTACATCCACTGTTATTGCAAATCCAGAATCTCCTGCAGCTGGCCTTAGAACAGTATGCAGCAGTGAGAGGTTCAGTACTGCATTGTATGTTAGAGTTTATATAAGTTCATGGGTGGGTCCAGCCCAGCCAACCATGTTATAAAGGAAATGTTGTTTGAATGGGAGAAGCCCAGTACCAATCAAGGCAACCTGGAGGTGGATCCAGAATTAAAGGGTATGCACTAATGGTGGGTCAGGTGCTCCTCATAGGGGTGTGTGTGGAGGTGAAAGTTACACTGCAGTTCATATATGAAAACAAGACTAACCAATGATGCTTAGTAAAATAAAATGTATAATAATTAAAGGCAAGGGTGTTACCAGGGTTTATGTTCTATAACAGGTACATCGGGTTTCTGCCTAGGGAAAGTGAACAATCCTATATGAGTTGAGTTGCCTATCTATTCCTCCTCTGTTGCTTGAGCTGTACTGTATAATAGTTGGTGTGTATGTTCCTTCAACTGACTTAGCTGTTTTAATGTGGATCTGTAACCAGCAAGCTGCAGTAAATCATAGCAATCACCATCAGAACAAAAAGGGTTAGTAACTCTTTTTACATCTTCTGTTACTACAAATCCCAGAATCCCCTGCAGCTGTCCTTAGAACAGTATGCAGCAGTGAGAGATTCAGTAGCCTGCATTGTTTGTTAGAGTTTATATAAGTTCTGATATTTTTTTGCAGGTCCTGTCATCCTCCCTGGACCATGTACAGTCACACAGGGATGATCTAACTGGAGATTAAACAAAAGCTCTATCATGCACTATGGGCTATTGAATCTCCCACTGCTGCTTACTGTTCTGATGTTGCTGATAATACAACCCCCCCACACTCACGCACGCATCACAAAGCCATTCACAGCAGTTGTTTGATGATCAGTATACGTGTTGGAGTTCCTCTATTGCTTGCACTGTACTGTATGATAGTTGGTGTGTATGTTCCCTTCAAACAAATTAGCTGTTTTAATGTGGCACTGTAATTTGCAAGCTGTAGTAAATCGTAGCAATCAGAATCAGAACAAAAGGGTTGTTAACACTTTTACATCTTCTGTTACTACAATCCCAGGAATCTCCTGCAGCTGGCCTTAGAACAGTATGCAGCAGGAGAGATTCAGTAGCCTGCATTGTTTGTTAGAGTTTATATAAGTTCTGATATTTTGTTTTCTGGTCCTGTCATCCTCACTGGGCCATGCACAGTCACACAGGGATGATCTAACTGGAGATTAAACAAAAGCTCTATCATGCACTATGGGCTATTGAATCTCCCACTGCTGCTTACTGTTCTGATGTAGCTGATAATAAACCCCCCACACACATGCATCACAAAGCCATTCACAGCAGTTGTTTTATGATCAGTATACTTGTTGGAGGTACTTCAAAGAAACAGGACTTGATTCTGTTTTTGTTTTTCTTTTTTCCCCACTTTCTACTTGAAATGAATGGGGAAAAAAGTCACAGTTCAAGCAAGGCAGTCAGGCACAGTGGGCGGAACAGTGGGTGGCAACTTAGGAAGAAATGCAGAGTCCCTTTACTCATCCCAAAAAGTCTGCAGGGCTATGCCCACTGCAGGCCTACAAATAGGAGGCTTTGCAACCTGAAACTTTCAGGTTTGATAGAGGTTAGTCCAAGGTGTGTGCTTTTGTGGTTTTTAGGTCCCACTGTTAATTAATTTTTAAATTATTTAATAAACATGTTCCATTTCTGAGCATGCGCAGTTCAAAAAAATCAACGTTCTATTCATAACTGAATTTTTGAGAAAGCAGCAGTTTGCACTATATGACACAGCTGTCTTTAATAAACGATAGCTGTGTTGTATAGTGCAACCACTGCTGCTGTCATCACTCGTAGGTCAGGGACGGGGCTACTGTCAGTGTAGCCCAGCCTGACTGTGCCTTCAACTGTATCTGTACACGGGGGGACCCAATCCCAGGTGGCAATGTATGTATTTATTTATTAATACAATCCGACACAGGGATGCCCACCCCCTGTGTCGGAAGCCCCCACAGCCTGTTGTTTCATGTAATTCACCACACACACACACACACACACACACACACACTCACACTCACACACAGAGCTGAATGGGCCACTAGGGAGCCCACTCCCAGTGTCCTGAGATAAATTAAATTTACTGTATACAGTATGTATACCTGCAAAAAAGAAAACAGTCCGCTGACATTGTTTTTTTTAATTTAAACCTGAAAGAAAGAAAATGGTCCCTAGTTGTCACCACCCTTACCCTCCTCCCATCCACACCTTCCCACTGAGCACCCACCACCGCACACCCCTTACCCTATACTTACCTGCCGGGGTCATATGCTGTCATCTTCTGTGGACCAGGACACATCTGCACTCTTCAAAGCTGAACCATGAACTGAGGAAAAAAGCTTAGTGCCATATAATCTAGTTGGTAGTTAGGAGCTGGTTGCACTATATGACACAGCTGTCATTTACTAAAGGAAAGCTGTGTTGTATAGTGCAAACTGCATGACACAGCTGTCCTTTACTAAACAACAGCTGTGTTGTATAGTGCAACAGTCTCCTATCCACCAGATACATTATACAACACTAAGTTAAGGTGCTGGACTCCACCCACCCCAGCTAGTTGTTTAATAAATGGTTACTGGCATCAGTGCCCCAATCCCTGTGTCAACTTTTACTAGATCTCTCCCCCCACAGTGTGGGACACCTGGGGAGCCCAACTGCAGTGCCCCAATAGTTTATTAAAAATTCATATAATCCGACACCAGGATGCTCACCCCTGTGTTGGACCCCCTCCTCCCTCCCACAGCCCCTTGTTTAATAGAATCTTACAAACATCAGGGGCCCCCAGTCCCCATGTCGGAATTAAGTATATTACTATCCATCAGTATGGGACACTGGGGAGCCCACCCCCAGTGTCTCGATATGGATCTGTTTGTGTAGCACCTGTAAAAAACTAAAACAGTCCCTCAACTTCTTTTTTTATTTATTTTTAAAACCTGCAAAAAAAGAAAACTGTCCCTCGTTGCCCATGCCGTCCCCCCCTCCCCATCCCGACCCTCCCACTGAATACACACATCACGCCACACCCCCTCTTAGTCTATACTTACCTCTGGAGGTCTGCTGATGTCAACTTCTGGGACCAGGACACGTCTGAACTCTTCAAAGTTGAACTGCAAACTGAAGAGTAAAGGTAAGAGCCGTATAATGTATTTCAATGGCGTTTTTGTAACTTATGTTGATATCTTCACCATTTTAGGTATTTTTCACCAAATTTTCAACATGGTATTTTTTTGGGGACCCTACCTCATGAACATAGTCATTGTCATTTCGTTAATCGGCCCCAGAAGGTGATTTTGCGGTCGCTGCATGAAATCACCTTTTTGGACTGCGTAACAAAATCACAGTGCCAGTGTTCATGAGGTGGGGTCCCAAAAAGCCCATGTTGAAAATCTGGTAAAAAAATTCCAAAAACTGGCAGTGTTATGAGCGTGCGTTGCGCAGTTTATACGCAGGCACAAAACTTTGGTAATTTACAATATTTTGACTCCAGATTTTCAACATACCCATTTTTTCATATCACCTTATGAACAGTACAGCTGTCATTTTTCACATCTTGTCCAAAATGTGTTTTCACACCTGTAGTGCGGATTGGCATGTCAGCACAGATTTGACATTTTTAATCTATGGGGTTTATGAGGTGGGGTCATAAGAAGAATATGTTGAAAGTTTGGGGTCAAAATATTAAAAGCAAAGAATTTATTAAGTAACATTGATTACAGAGATGTACACCTCTGGGGGAACACGCTGCTGTACCGCACAGTGAGCGGAGTTCAGGTGTGAATTCAGTGAGCTGGTTTACTGGGACAAGACTGATGGGGAAGGTGCTGCAGCATGTAGCACCAGTCACAGCCTGGGTAGGGACAGAGCAGTGTTTTGGCGAGGATACCACACCCTGTGGTGGCTCAGGGAACATCACCCACTAGGTATCGAGATGTGTGCCAGGGTTCACTAGGCCCATGCACTGCATCATGACTGTCTCCAATATTGTATTTAGTTAATTTTGCACAGATCCCAAAGGGACCTGCGCAAATGAGGATACAGTTTAACTATCACAAAAAGAAGGGAAATTCTTTGCAAGTGTAACCCCCCCTCAAATTTGGGGTTTACCTTAATGTCTTCCTGGGCTCCTTAAATGCCCAGTGCCAGGCTGGTGTCCCATCTCAGTGTTATCCTGTTTATTTGCATGAGAGTGCCATGTTGAGCCTCCACGCCTGTCCTTTTAAGAGATTAGCTAATCTGTGTGTAGTGAATGGTCTGTGCTGGGTTCAAGTGATTTAGGACTTGTGACCAGCCAGTCAATGCTCTGTTTTGCTGCACTCTGCGGTCAATGATAGAGCAGAGGGAGCCTGTATGGGAATTGTGCTTATTTACTGCTTATATGCTGTTATATTTGAAGTAGAGAAGTTTGTTTAACCTGCTTTCTTTGTAGCTCATACCTTTGAAATGGAAGCCACCATGTTAGGTCTGGGACTTCCAGTAATTGGACCAATAGGACTCAGGGGACTTGAAATGGATCCTGGCCCAAGTGTTTGTGGGAAGGAAAACTATTTTTTAGTTTTAGGTTGGCAACAAGACTAACCTGGAGGGGGAGCCCTAACTGTGACTGACAGCTTCCCAAGCCAACCCGAATCTTGGATTACAAGGGAAATCCCGAGAACTGTATGAGACAGTGGATCAGTTAGAGTTGGAGGTTGAAGTGTGAACAGCTCAAGCTTTTGAGCAGCTTCTCCCTGAACAGGGCATAGGGGAATTGGAAGGAAGAGGTCTACCTTGCCTCCCTGCCACCTTTCTCCTGCCTGGGACTGCCTATTGCAGAAGTCAGATGTGCTCCAATATAAGTTTGGAACTACAGCAGAACAAAGAAATACTTGCATTTTGGATAGAAGATTTGCTCCTGAAGCGTATCGGCCCAGCTTGTGTGCTAGACAATTTGGGATCAAGAGGTTTGCTCAGTGAATCTACTGAATTAGCAACTGGACTGTATACAAACTGTACAAAGTTAGTGCTGCTTTATTTGAATGTGCTGAATGTGTTTGGTGTCGAGACCTCGCTTGCCCGTGATCCAATCTGTTACGCCAGCTGGAGGCTTCACCAGCAAGAAGATAAACAAACTTTGCCATGTTGCTCATCCTTCCTGGGCCTTTGCCAATCTGGCCCAGACCGATTGCCCTGCACCAGAGACTGTTTCTGCAAGACCAGCTTTGGGGATCCAGCCCCTGTGCAACAACAACACGCAGGTTGTGGCCACCTGGAGGAAAGGCTGTGAAGAGGAGGTGAGTCGTGTCGGCCCTGCTTCCCCATGCTCATCAATGAACACCACGAGGTCTCCATATCGCCTGTCCTTCTGCAGAAATCTGGTATCCTGAGTACAATCAGAGTAGCTCCCTGCAATGAATATCTAAATCATCTGTGGTACCATCTGATTGCTTTAACTTTCTGGGTTTACAAGAGACTGAGCTAACTGGCTTGGATTACAAATAATTATCTCGTTATTGCGCATGCTAACTGTTTTCCTTTACACCAAGGGCCCCAACATCAGCTGCAACGCTGGCTAACCCCGAGCAATGCCTCAGGATAGCCAGATATTCCACCTTGGGTACCCAGTGTTGTGTGACTGTTTATTTGGGACTAAAAAGTGCATGCCAAACCTGACTTAAGTCAGAGTACATATCATTTGCCTAGATTCACACCCCTTTCTTGTTCACGACCCCTTAATAAACCTGATTGTCTGTTTTCATGTTTAACCTGGCTAGTGTGCATATTATTAGTTGGGTTACTGAACTGAAAGTGGGCATCTGTATTGCTACCCTTATTTTACAGGGGGTCTCCAGGGAAACTGCTGCAAATTCAGCCTCGGTGGTAAGTGTGAAGGGTGTGTGCACATCATTCCTGTTTTATACTGACTGTGACTTTACTGCTGTATCAGGTACTGGGCCACTAGGAGGGTTGGTGGATGGTTATAGCTTCCCAGAGGGCTATAGCAGAACAGGTAGACACCCACATTACCATTACTCTGGGTGACGCACCTTATTACTGAATCCAGGCCCCTCAACCTGTGCTTAGCCATACAGGCAGGGGTAGTAACCTTGGGGATAGCGCCACCTAGGGGTTACATTCAGTGGCACTGTGGGATTAGTGCCCCAGTGGCCGAAAGATAGAATTTCAGTCAGTTGTGAATTTGGAAAAAGATTTGAGATGGAGGGCTCACTACACCCACGTGGAAGATCTCTCCCAAGCTGGTCATGCACCGCATGATGGGGTGGAGTAAGACAAAGGAAGTTGACCCCACAATGCTTTATTGCTACTAGATATTTCCATGAGGACTACTAATGTTACCATAGAGGAAACTGTGGGAAAAGTTAAGTGTCTGGGGAAGGTTTCAGTCTGAGGAGGACTCAAACCTGTTTGAGCAGACCCTAGCGGCCTCATTTCATGCAGCCTCCTATAGACCCTGAGACAGTACCCCTGTTAATATGCCTGAGGGATCCCAGATAGGGTGGAGGGTCATTCATATATGTAGCGACCGTCTTCCCTGAAGGGTTCCCAAAGGTGGAAGGATTTAGAGACAAGTTACTGAGACTTTTAGCTCGAAGGGCAGATGGTTAAGGACTTGTGGAAGGCTTTAGATGACTCTGAGGAGGTCACTCACCTACATTCTCCTCCGCCCTCCTGCCTTACCCAGGGCCTCAACCATTGCAGCGCCACCCATTGTGATACCCTCTATGCACCTGGACTCTTAACACAGACTTATGCTGTTTTCAGGTGTCGCTCCTGTTCCTGTGAGAAGATGACTTGGAATCCTGACGGACTATGCCACCCCCGGTCCAAGAGTGGTAGTGTTCTGAAGGGAGAAATGCAAAAGACTTATGGAGAGTTTTAAGGGGCCTGCACTGGAGGCCATCCGGTTCCTCCGGTCCACCAATCCAGAGGCATCCGCTGCCGAGTACTTACCTGTTTTAGAAGGGTATTTGGTAGTACTGAATCAGGAGAGGACTTGATGTGGAAGTTTAAGTCTACCAAACAGTGGAAAATGAGTGATTATCTGCTTTTGTGACCCAGGAGAATGGGCCTTGCAAAGGAAGCACAAAAGGGGCATCTCTGCTAGTGAACTAAGTCATGCAAGATTGGAACACATTCTTAAGTCTGCCCGCTATTCTAGTGTGCTCATGCTGAAGTTAAAATTTCAAGATCGCAAAGCCAACCCTACTGAATACTGTTGGTTAATGAAAGAAATCCGGGAGGCAGAGAATGAAGACAATGGTTGGGACCCCTATGCTGGGGTTGCCCAAACTGCCCCAACCCCAGATAGACCTACTGAAAAAGAGGACAACTCTGAGTCACAAGTCAGTGAGTTGTTGAAAGAACTGAAGGAACTGAAAGCTAGAAGGCAAGCTGTGGCTGAACCTGTTAGAGCTCATGGCCTTTGCTCCACCAAGACTGAGCCTGTTTGTGAGGCCCCACCTGTCTGTACTCGGGCCAATGACCTTGCTGCTGAGTCTTGAGCTGACCCAAACATGGTAGAGAAAATAAGGGAATTGAGAGCTATGATGTGAGACCTCATTTTTGCCACCCGACCTTCTGCCCCTAGTAAGGGCTATAGGGGAGCTAAGCCTGAACTTACGCCAAAGAAAGAAAGTAGGGCTCTGCCCCAACCACTACAAACCTCATGAAGACACGACCCATCCTGTTGACCCCAGAGCTAAGGTGTTTTGTTACCAGTGGAGAAGATGGGCAAACTAAGTGAGGTTGCAACGCCTCAGAAGATCTACAGCAGTCACTACTAAGCTACTCAACTTGATCCGACAAAGTAATATAAAGCCTCAACCAGGCCCATTACGAAAATCCTTTTCTTCCAAAACTCTGTGGACCAGCCCACCAAGCCTGTTCTCTGGACTGGTCCGAGATGGTTGGTCCCTCCATGGAGACCACCATTAACTGTTAATGGCATTTCAACCCAAGCTGTGCTAGACAGTGGCTCACAGGTCACTACTGTGTTCAAAGATTGGTACAATCAACACTTGTCTGACCTCCCGCTCCTACCCCTTGAAGGACTTCATGTGTGGGGGTTGAGTAACAAATCCTACCCATACCTGGGTTATCTACGACTGTGGTTATCTTTTCCTACCGCTGTTGCTGGCATGGACAAACCAGTAGAGACCTTGGCCCTGGTATGCCCACCGAATGGAATGTATGATGGTATCCCGCAATTAATCGGCACTAATGACCACATGTTCGCCAATTAGCTCAACTTTGCCAGGAGAAGCAAGAGAAAAACAGGACAGGCTTTACACATCCCTGCCATGGTACACAGAGCGTATGACTTAAGATGCAAGACAAGGAGACTGATAAGGACTAAGCAGTAGGCACAGTGTGAAAAAGATCCAGCCTCGCTTGTATTGCCACCCAATGCTCAATGTACTGTTAGTGCCGAGGTATGGATCAAGAAAGATGTCAAGAATAAGATCCTCATTCTGGATGCCCCAGAAGAGGGAAACTGCCAGTGGGACTACTAGTTAAGCTTAGCATCCTGTCTGCGCAAGCTCAGGCCTATGCTCAGCGTGTAGTGGTGCAAATCCAAAACATGTCTGACCGGACATTAGAGCCAACCAAGGCTGCACCCTGGCTACTGTGTACTGTGCAGATACTGCTGTGCTGCCTAGCAAGTGATGCACTGAAGAGAATGATGAAGTAACTCCTGATTTGTTTGACTTTGGGGAATCTCCCATTCCTGAAGAGTGGAGAGCAAAAGTCAGATGAAAATTGACCCAGAGGAGCAAGGTATTTTCTTTTTGGGAATAGGATGTCGGGTGTGTCATTCGTGCAGAGCATTACATTAGACTTCACGACGAGAGGCCCTTCCATGAAAGATCCTGCCAACTGGTACCAGCAGACATTGATGATGTTCAACGCCACCTCCAGGAGATGCTAGCAGCTGGAATTATACAAGAATCTTGTAGCCCGTGACGCCTCCTATTGTGGTAGTCCGAAAGAAGAACGGCTCAGTGAGAATGTATGGGGCTACTGGACATTGAGTCAAGAACTATACCAGACCAATATACTATGCCACGATTCAGGATGCCCTTGATTGCCTTAATGGAAGCCAGTGGTTCTCTGTGTTAGACCTCTGGAGTGGGTATTACCAGATCCTTATGGCACCTGAAGATAGAGAAAATACAGCTTTTATTTGTCCTTTGGGGTTTTACGAATTCCTATGCATGCCTAGGGGCATTTCGGGAGCACCTGCCACTTTCCATAGGCTGATGGAGCGAGCTGTGGGACACATGAATCTTCTAGAATGCCTTGTTTACCTGGATGATGTCATTGTGTTTGGCAAGACCCTTGAAGAACATGAGCCCCGCTTGTTCAAGGTTCTAGACTGGTTGGAGGACTTTGGTTTAAAACTGTCTATCAACAAGTGCCAATTCTTCCAGCAGTCTGTGAAATATGTAGGCCACATTGTGTCCTCTGGGGGAATATAAATGGATCCAAGCAAAGTGGAAGCTTTGACCACCTGGCCACAGCCTAACAATCTTAAAGAACTGCAAAGGTTCTTGGGGTTCTCATGGATACTATCACCGATTTGTGAAAGATTATACCAAAATCATCCACTCTTGCTCAGTTTAACTCAGGGTATCTGCCCACCAACCAAAAAATACAAAAAGAATGCTATGAAAGCAGAGAAAAGGTCTATTTCAGGGCAAGTGAACCTTTTGGGACAAGGTTGACTAAAGAGTGTGATGTGGCTTTTTACGATATCATTCACCAACTCACCGATGCCCCTGTACTTGTTTATGCAGATCCAACTAAGCCTTACGTGTTACACACCGATGCCAGCTTAGAGGGGCTTGGGGCTGTGCTCTATCAGGAGTATGAGGAAGGACTATGCCCAGTGGCATTTGCCAGCTGTAGCCTGATCTTCCCTGAAAAGAACTACCCAGTACACAAACTTAAATTTCTTGCGTTAAAATGGGCCATAGTAGATCAATTTCATGAATATCTTTATTGTGCAAAGATTCTGGTGAAAACTGACAACAACCACCTCACGTATGTTCCAAACCTTGGCCAAGTTAGATGCCATTGGGCACCGTTGGTTATCAGCACTTTCAACCTATGACTGTTGAGAGTACCGCCCAGGCCTGAATCACCTTGACATTGACGCCTCTCTAGAAGACCTGAATCTAACTCTGAGTGGGTGAGAATGTCCGAACAATCTGTCAAAGCTCTTTGCCAAAAGTTTGATAAAGATAAACATCCATCTGCTGAAATCATTAATTGCCTGGTTGATTGCTTGGGCCCTCCTGACACCTGTGTTCCTGCAGCCTATTGCAGTCTTGCAACACTGGATCTCAGAACTCTGCCTCAACTTATTCCCTCCGATATTCAGTGGGCGCAATCCCAAAATCCTTTAATTAAGCCTGTGTTGGATGCCATAAATGCTGGAAAGAACGTATCCAAACTTCACTCCCAAGATCAAAGAACTGCTTTGCTGTTTAGAGAGGGGCCCAGGTTAAAGTTGCACAACAAACTGCTCTACAGGGAGACCTCAAATAGACAAGGCCAAGTTGTCAAACAACAGCTAGTATTACCTACTGCCTTCAAACACATTTTACGTGCCCTCCATGATCAAATGGGACATTTGGGTTGTGACAGAACTTCATACTTAGCCCGTGCCCAGTTCTACTGGCCTAAAATGGGTGCTGACACTGAGACTCACATCAGAACTTGTAGCCATTGCCTGCAGAGAAAAGTTCAACCTCAGAGGGCTGCACCCATGGTTAACATCTCCACCAGTGCGCCCATGGAACTTGTGTGCATTGACCTTTTATGTTTAGAACTGGACCAAAAGAACATTGGTAATGTGCTGGTAGTGACTGATCATTTTATTCGATTCGCTCAGGCCTATTCAATCAAGGACCAAAAGGCATCCACCGTATCCAAAGTACTGATAGAAAAATTATTTGTCCATTACGATGCCCCCCAGAGAATTCATTATGATCAGGAGATAGACTTTAAAAGCCATGTGATTAAAGAAATACTCTCACTCTGGGGGGGGTGCGGAAATCCAGAACCACCTCTTATCACCCTCAAGTTGATCCACAGCCTGAAAGATTTAATTGAACATTACTAAACATGATGAGCACACTTCACCCCAGAGATAAGCAGAGATGGAGCCCGCAGATAAGTACGTTAGTTCACGCCTATAACTGTACTCAAAACAATGCAACTGG
This sequence comes from Neoceratodus forsteri, assembly GCA_016271365.2. Taxonomy (NCBI): domain Eukaryota; kingdom Metazoa; phylum Chordata; order Ceratodontiformes; family Ceratodontidae; genus Neoceratodus; species Neoceratodus forsteri. Next base: position 1,426,824,075 of record CM057449.1, read on the forward strand.
GTTTTCTCCCTACCACTTGATGTTTGGTTGAGAAGCAAGGTTACCAGTAGATATCTGTTTTGGAGTATTCCCTGCTGGAGTCAAGGCAGAGAACTACATCCAGTATGTTCAAAAACTCAAAGCTCTGCTCAATCATGCCCAATCATGCCTATCAGTTATCACACACCATGGTGGCCGAGGAAACTTAGCAACAAAGAAAGGCATGACAAACGGTGAAGGCCTAGAGCTGCAACCTGGAGAGTGAGTCTTGCTAAGAAATTTAGGATTGCACAGAAAACACAGGATAGCCGACAGATGGCACCACACTCCATACATTGTTGTCAGCAAACTGGAGGAACTGCCAGTATACAAAGTGCATCTAGAGAATGACCCACAAGCTGTAAAGACAATGCATAGAAATAATTTTATTTATTTATTTATGACTTTGATAACTGGGTAAGTGCGCTGATCCCAGGGACCGTTTTCAGGCACGACCTGGGCCATAACACACTGGCTGAGGTGGTAGTGAATACAGTAGCAATAACACATAGTACAAGATTCGACATACTGATACAGCAACAGTAATAACAATGTATAGCTGTGGTGCAGAGTCCCAATTGTGGGTCAAAGACATGCTAGACTACAGTATGACATATACATGGATACAAGCAGCAGTTGTGTCAAACAAGGTAGGGTCACATAAGTCCAGAGGGCATGCAGGATGTCGCATATACAAATAGGCAGGATAAAACATACGTAAATATATACAGCAGTATGTGCAAGACAGTGAAGCCGTGTATGCAGCAATTATACCATGATGCAGACACAGTTGATGGCATGGGGAGGAGACTAGCGTGAGTGGGTGAGTAACCCCTGGGAACAGCAGCAGCGGTACTGTGCCAGGAGCTGGGTTTTGAGTCTGGACTTGAAACTGGAGTGAGTGTCGATGGTGCAGAGTTCAGCCTGCAGGTTGTTCCACTGCAAGGGGGCAGCTGTAGACCAAGTTCTGCTACTGATATTGGTGGCTACCCTGGGAACCACTAAAGGGGAGTATCATTTGAGCGGAGGCTGCAGTGGAGCATACTGGTTTTTCAGGAGGGAGGTTAGGGATCTGAACCAGCATGGATGACGCTTGTCCACCATGCAGCAGATGGCTAGGTCGAAGTGGCCTTGCAGTGGTAGCCATCCAAGGGCTTTATAGATGGTACAGTGTTGGTGGAAAAGGGCCAGTAACGAAATGGCAGGCACTGTTGTAATCAGTGAAGAATTTGGCCATGGCAGCAGCAGATGTCCTTGCATAGATAGGCGACAGTAGTCTAGGATAGGGAGAAGATTACCCTGGACTATGGCGAGTCTGGCTTCAGGGGTGACGTATTGCCTGAAACGGTAGGCGACACCTAGTTTCTGATGGAACCATCTGACTAGGGAAGTCACATGCTCAGCAAAGGTGAGGGAAGGGTCCAGCTGTACTCCTAGGTATTTATAGGTGTTGATGTCCTGGAGAGCTGGTCCGTCCTGGGAGGAAATGGTTATGGGGGCATGGTTTTTAGATTTAGCAAGGAAGGGCTTTGATCCAAACAGCATGGATTGAGTCTTTTTGGCATTAACTAAGAGTAGGTTGTTTGAGAACCAGTTGTGGGCTGCAGCACAGTTGAGTGAGAGTACTGAGGAGATTGTGGCCGTGGATTTGTCACTGAGGAATAGTACCAGGTCATCGGCATACAGGAGAGAGTGGCAATTTAGGCAGTCAGCAGGAAGCAAGTTGACAAATAAGGAGAAAAGAAGAGGACCTAGTATTAAGACTTGGGGTACCCCCACAGAGACAGGCAGTGTGGGGGAGCACGTTTGGCCAATGCACACGAATTGTGAGTGGCCAGAAAGGTAGTTTGTGAACCAATTTGTGTCTGTCAGAGACCAGCCTAGGAGGCTAAGCTTGGAGATAAGGAGGGCATGGTTAACCATGTCGAAAGCCTTAGAGAGGTCGACGAAGACTGCCCCGGTGGCTTTACCATCATCCATGTTAGCGAGGATGTGGTCAGTCAGAAGGGCTAGGGCAGTGGCGGTGGAATGGTTTTTGTGGAAGCCATGCTGTTGGGTACATAGGAGACTATATTTGTCTAAGTACTCAGTCAGTTGGTAGTGGACCACTCTCTCAAGTAATTTACTAAGATGAGGGAGGATAGATATTGAGCGATAATTATTGGTGGATTTGGGGTCACCTGATTTGAGAATGGGGATTACCTTGGATGTTTTCCATGGGTCAGGCATTGAGGAGGTGGAGAGGGCAAGGTTAAAGATGAATGTAAGCGGCTTGGCAATGGCCGGGGCTATCTGCTTGAGAAATACCGGAGATAGGCCGTCAGCCCCAGGGGAACCATAGTTAGGTAAACCTTTGAGTAGTTTAATCATGTCGCATATGGAGAGGGCTTTAAAGTAGAAAGGGGAGGTTGCTGGTGGGTTGCAGAGCTGGGTGAGGATGGTAGTGGATCATGTGTAGGGGGACCATTGAGAGTTTATTTAGGTATGTAGATGGGTTGGTGAACTTGCAATTAAAGACACTGGCCACATGAGGTGGGTCGGTAAGCAGCCCATCCTGTGAGTTTAGATGTGGGGCAGTGTTGCTAGAGCGGGGATTAGAAGCGAGCTAATAGAGTCCCAGAATTTCCTTGGGTCCCTGAGGTTGGTCTTTAGTAGGTTGCCGAAGTGGGTCTGTTTCAGAGATTTGGCCTGTTGTTTCCATTTATTTCTCAGACACCTGTAGGCATCCCAGAAGGCAGGAGATGGGGTTGTTTTGTAAGTGGATCAGGTGCAGTCTCTGGCCTTCATAACGGTAAGGAGGTCCTTGGAGACCCAGCTCGTGCTCCCGCCCCTGACCTGCCTGGTCGTGGCGGGGAAAAAGCGATCTTGGATGGTTAATAGTGTCTGGTTGAATATAGAGACTGCTGTGGCTGCATCAGTGGAGGAAAGAAGCACAGACCAGTCCAAGGAATGGGTCTCTTCGAGGAGATTTGTGGTGCCTGGGCAGGTAAAGTTTCTGAGGGTAGGTATTTAGATGGATGGCGCTTAATTTGGAGGACCAGAGGAGATAGGTAGGTGAGTGGTCACTTATAGAGTCAGCCATGGTGCCAGCATGCAATGCACGATCCTCCTGTTCATGAGTATCCAATCCAGTAGAGTCTGGGTGGCCATGCGGGGATTTATTCTGGAGGGGAGAGTTATCACCTGCACCAGGTTGTGCTACTTTAACAGGGATACAAAGTCAGGCTGATGGCAACTCAGCCAGTTCAGATTAAAATCTTCAAGAAGGATGGATTCCCTATGGAGAGTTAGAGAACACAGGCCCTGGAGGAAGCTAGCGAGTCCGTCAGTCCCTGACATGGGGGGGTTGTAGGAGCAGCCGATGTAAATTTTTTTGCAGGATCCCAGGGTTAGTTCAGTGAGTAGCCATTCACTTGACGAGGAAGGGTCAGAGCGAAGGACGATGCTAGCTGAGTGTGGTTCCCTATGAACAGGGCCACACTGCCTCCCTTTTTCTTGCCAGGCTTGTCAAGTCGTAGGTGGGAGTAGCCAGGTAGTTGGAAAGGTGTTCTCAGCATGGTGTGGCTTTAGCCAAGTTTCTGTGAGTCCTAGAATATGGGGCTTGTGGAGCACTGTCCAGGCCTTGAGGTCGGTGAATTTGGATGGAAGCCTGCAGATATTAATGTGCACAAGTTTAAGACCAGGGGCATTTGTCCAGATACTGGAGGAGGGGGTGATGTGGAGTTTGTTGGACCAGGGTTGCACTCAATGTCACCAGCCAGGGGTAGTAGTGCTAGCAGGACAGTATATGGGCAGGAGGGAAAGGTGGGAGACCAGGAGAGGTTTGCCATGTAGTGTCCAATGAGGCGGCATTCCGTGGCAGTGAGAAACACTAGGGGGATGTACCCCAGGGAGGACTGATACTTAGTAACCAGTTGAGGGTGTTGAGAAAGGGGGAGGAGAAGAGGAATGAGAGACGTTGTTGGTCATGTGCCAGAGCCGTGGCACAGAAGTCGGTCAGTACCAGCGCGGCAGTCAGGGATGAGGCCCATATTAAAGGCCATGCCGGCTTCATTTTTCCTTGGTAGAGTATAGGAAATATTGGTAGGAGGTAGCAAGAAGTCACCCTTGTGAATGGTGATAAAGGGAGGAGTGAGGTAAGGGGCTAAGAAGACAGCTAAGGACTCAGTAGTATGTTGCCAGGAGGTAGTCCTGGTGGAGGGCAGACAGCCCACAGGAGGTGTACTGCTACTTTAAAGTTAGTGTGGGGCTAGACGACCAATGAGCGGAGGTACACAAGTTAGGAGGAGTGGTTTAGGTAGATTTAATAAACAGTGGAGGAGGGGGTGGGAGGGTGAGCCAAAAGTCCTTCTTGGCAGCAGGAGCGATGGTTTTCAGGCTCAGTTTATGACCTGGAGCAGTGGGCGGGTGTCAGCAGGCGGGCTCTCAAAAATCTCACTGTGGAGCCAGCGGGCAGGGTCCAACTTTGGTGCAGCTGCAGGAGCAGTTGTTAGCCCAAAGTGGCTGAGAGAGCCTGTGGAGAAAGGGACAGTGGAGAGAAATTAATTACCACTGTAATCAGTGGGAGTGTAGAAAATTTACACTATAACAAAGTCCTGAGCTGCACAGAACTGGATTTAGTAAAACAGGGGCGGGTTGCTGAGACCTCAGTGAGGTGCCAGCTAGGATGTTTGGGGGGTAGAAAGGATGATGGTAAAGACAATGGCATGGACGGATGGCGGGCTAGACTACTGGAAACAGCTAGAGGATACAATATACATTAAACAGAGACACGGGGTCAGGTGGAGCAGTAACGGGAAACTGGCTAGCAATCACAGCAGTAAAAATAAACAGAAACAGAGGGTTTCGCTGTGTTAACAGCAAGCAGTAAACAACAGTGGATTTTAAACAGCAGGATGTCTAAAAAATTTGCATCTAGCAGTCTAGAAGATCCTGGAAGCTGCATGCACTTGGTTAGAAACAGAGGCACAAGTTGTGCTCAGGCAGGAAACTTAGGTTACAACAAACATTTGCAAACAAATACAGTTTGAACTTCGGCTTAGTCCCGGTAGCTGCGCTGGACTCTGAAAAACTGGCCACTTAGTGAGTATCCCATGATGGAGAGTGCCAATGAGAGAGCTGCTGGAGGATGGCGCCAGAAATTGAAAAACTGTGCCGAAAATCCTTCTTGGCAGCAGGAGCGATGGTTTTCAAGCTCGGTTTATTACTTGGAGCAGTGGGCGGGTGTCAGCAGACGGGCTCCCGAAAATCTCACCACGGGCAAATCATCATTGATTCTGCACCCCAAGATACTGCCCCACCCGGGCCTGTGACCCGAGCTGCAGCCAGAAAGAGACAGCCAAACTCTCCTCCTGTTGTTCAGAGTTCAAAGCCTTCCACCAGCCATGCTCTCATTGAAACTGACTGCAAGTCTGAATCTGATGATAGTGAGCGTGGGGTCAACTGTTATCCGTTTTATGAACTAAGCCAGTTGCTTCAAGGAAACCCCCTGTGTAATATGGGAGATGAGGCTGGGCCGTCAGGACTGCCTAATCCTCCAGCCCTCTCCACTACTCCTGTGTCACCTGAAAGTGAGGCGCAAACTGTGACTTCTGATATAGCTGACACCTTGTGTCTCGTGGAACTAACTGAGCCTCAAGAGGCAAAGCCTGACCACGAGAGCACAACTGGTGACATACCAGATGAACCTGAAATGTTTGAAGGTAATAATGACTCTGATGTTATGACGAACAATAATGCAAAGGAAAATGATGATTCTGACAGTATCAGTAACGGTTACGTGATTTAAATTCCATGGAATTTCCTCCCGATGATGAACCTGGAATTTCAAAACAAGTTAATGTCAGTATATCTTCTGAATCAGAACCCACAGAACCAGCAAATGAAAGTGTTCTTTCTGTTTCTGAACAGACAACCAGTGCAGAGGCATCCCTTTCATCAGAAGCTGACTTACTGATGAACAGTGAGCCAGGACTGGTCAACCCAAATGCAAATGTTGAAAGGACGGAGCCTGTATCTGCCCCTCCCAGAATGTCTGGAAGAGCCACAAAGCCTGCAGTGCGCCTTAGTTATGATTCCCCAGGAAGGCCTGTAGATCTTCCCAGGAATGTAGTTCATAAAGGGGTTTACAAGTCTGAAAATTGTCTTCTAAAACTGGGTTGCTTTGCAACTTCTAAGCTGATAGTAAAGCCCTCCAGTCAGTATGCTAATATCGTTTCCTCATGCAGACCAAGCTTAGCTTATAGGGTCAGGCCCCAAACCATGTAGGTTAGTGTGCAGGAGGTACTATAGACTAGAGTTGTGCAAACCATGTGTTTAACTACTTGAAGCTGTTTCATGAAAAGTAATGTGTTCTTATACAGTATTCATTGCAAAATGCAAACGGTATAGCAATGCTGTTGTTAGCCTATTTTTCTCTGATGCATCAGAATGTATTTTGTAGTATAGCCAAAGCTTGTTGATTACAAGGGAAATCCTGAGAACTGCATGAGAAAGTGGATCAGTTGGAGTTGGAGGATGAAGTGTGAACAGCTCAGGCTTTTGAGCAGCTGCTTCCAGAATGGAGCATAGGGGAATCAGCGGAAAAGGCCAACCTTGCCTCCCTGCCACCTTTCTCCTGCCTGGGACTGCTAATTGCAGAAGTCGGACATGCTCCGATTTAAATTTGGAACTGCGGTAGAATGAAGAAAAAGTTTACCAGTATCACTTGCATTTTGGACCAAGATTTGCTCCTGTGAAGCAATTGGCCCATCTTAAAAGTAGACTAATTTGGGATCGAGAGGTTTGCTCAGTGAATCTACTGAATTAGCAACTGGACTGTATCCGAACTGTACAAAATTAGTGCTGCTTTATTTGAATGTGCTGAATGTGTTTTGAGGATCGAGACCTGCTTGCTCATGACCTAACCTGTTACACCTGTAACCTGTTACCAGCTGGAGGCTTCACCAGCAAGAAGACACACAAATTTTGCCAATTTGCTCATCCTGCCTGGGTCTTTGCCAATCTGGCCCAGACCAATTGCCCTGCACCAGAGACTGTTTCGGTGAGAGACCAGCTTTGGGGATCCAGCCCCTGCACAACAGCTCGCAGGTTGTGGCCACCTGGAGGAAAGGTTGTGAAGAGGAGGTGCATCGTGTTGGCCCTGCTTCCCCGTGCTAATCGGTGAACACCACAAGGTCTCCATATCCCTGTCCTTCTGCAGAAATCTAGTAGCATGAGTACAATCAGGTAGCTCCCCAATGAACATTTAAATAATCCGTGGTACCATCTGATTGCTTTAACATTCTGGGTTTACAAGTGACTGAGTCAACCAGCTCGGGTTACAAATAATCATCTCAGTTATGTGCATGCTAACTATTTTCTTTCCATCAAGGGCCCCAACATCACCTGCAACGCCGGCCAACCCCAGGCAACACGTTGGGCTAGCCAGATATTCCACACTGGGTACCCAGTGTTGTGTGACTGTTTATTTAGGACTTAAAAAACATGTCAAACCTGACTCAAATCAGAGTACAAATCATTTGCCTAGACTCACACCCCTTCCTTATTTACGACCCCTTAATAAACCTGATTGTCTGTTTTCACATTTAACCTGGCCAGTGTGCATATTATTAATTGGGTTAATGTAGTGAAAGTGTGCATCTGTATTGCTACCCTTATTTTACAGGGGGTCTCCAGGGAAACTGCTGCAAGTCCAACCTTGGTGGTAAGTGTGAAGAGTGTGTGCATATCATTACTGTTTTATACTGACTGAATTTATCAGTTACTGGGCCACTAGGAGGGTTGGTGGGTGGTTATAGCTTCCCAGAGGGCTATAGCAGAACAGGTGGACACCCCATTACCATTACTCTGGGTAGAGGCACCTTATCACTGAATCCAGGCCCCTCAACCTGTGCTTAGCCACAGGCAGGGGTAGTAACCTTGGGGATAGTGCGCTAGGGTTACACAAAAACTATGTTTATGCAGACATTAGGGTTGTATAAGCATAAGCGTCATAAAGACAGGAAATGAAAACATTGGGGACTTTGTCTCCGCAGCATTGGATCAGTGGTGGAGTCTTACTTGGGGTTGTCAACCCTAATGCTCACCCCTACCCTGGATCAGACGAGGTCAAATGGCCCTCATGAAGAAAGCTTTGTAAGATTATGCTGGCCATACTGTATCACTATGATGCACTAGGTTGGAGCTGTATCTTCAGCTTCAGACAGGAGGCTATGGGCTGGGCATTAGGTTTAAACCTCAGTAAGACCCACCAATGAGTCGCCAATACTTCAGAAACTCAAACCCTAATGTTTTTCATTTCCTGTCTTTGTACACTTATGCTTTTACAACCCTATTGTCTTTAACGTAGTTTTTGCAAATAATTTGTAGATGTATTTGGAGATTGCAACTCCTGCTGTGTGGTGAGGTTGGCTCTCTTTCCCTGGTTCAGTGTGGCATCCCAAGGTTTTGGGTAAAACCTTCCCATTTACACTATACAAGTGCATGGTAACCCACACACACTGTGATGTTCACTCTCCTTGTCTCAGTAGGTACCTCACATGTCCAACCCTCTACACAGGTATCAGACTTTTTCCTCTGGTGATCGTACACATCTGTATTTTGGTTACAGTCCCATTATGGCACAACCATGAATGCCTGTCAGGAGGTAATTATTTACAAATAGTAATGCAAGAAAAGTCAGCTGTGAGTATAAACAATGCTCAATTGCAATACAAACTAATCAAGCAAACCATGTAGCAAGATATATGCTTTATCAAGAAAACAAGATTAAATGAGAGGCAGATAAACCAAAATTATGAATGTGTAAAACATTTTATTACTTACATGGTGCAGAGAAGTTAAACAGGTGGACCAGTTTATTTACAGCATGAGGTGAAGCCATTTTGTGCCATGGTGCTCTGCTAGCAAACACCCTCCCAGCAACACTCTTCTTGGGGCATAGCCTGAGCTGACACAACTGGCTAGTCTCAAACAGCTATCTTTAAGGCATCAGCATGACCACTCCCATTCTTTAATGGGTTATAGGTCCTCCGGTGCTATGCAGGGTCTTCCTGCCCGGGTCCCCTTTTCCTGGGGACATCTCAGACTTCTGTGAAACACAATATCTCTGACCATGTCAGCAACATTCCTCTCTCCAGGCACTCTGCGCTGTATGTTTGTGAGGCTCTTCTATGGCATGAGAAACTTCCTGGTCATGCCCCTCCCCCAACCACGGGTTTCCCAAGATGTCTTCTGGGGAACTGCCCTCAGGCCCACTGGCCATCCAGAAACCCGGTACGGTCCCCACACCTCTCCTGGTGGTCTCAGTACGTACTATTTGTAAGGGTGATCTCTAATAAGTCAGGTTCCCTGCTCCAGGCCTCCCCTGGATCTCGGTCTGGCTTGATGCTCCTGCTCTTTCCTCTATCAACCCAAATTATTACATAGCTGATTGAAAATAATCTGTTAAATAAATTGCCATCTGCATTTAGACCTGCATCCGGCACTATGACTGCTTTTATCAAAGTTTGCAAGGACTTACAAATGGCAGTTGATAAAAATGTATTATGAAGGCACAATATACAGTGGTGTCTGCCAGGATGAGACACAGTGTCACAGTTTCCTGCATGACAGCTGCCCTTGAGGTGCACTGTTTCCCTGCAGATTCTGCAGGATTAGGAGTCTGATCCTGGCGGATGCCCCTGGACACTGATCTCACAAAAGCTTTTGACGTTATGGACCATGGGCTGCTGATGCAAAAGCTTAGTCATTTTGGTTTCATCCCCACCTCACAAATGGGTGAAATGCTGCCTACAATAACTGACGGGCGACAACTAGTAGCAGTGATGGATGTACATTCCAGCTTGTTGAAAGGTGGGTAGGGGCATTCCCCAAGGTTCAGTGCTGGGATCACTCTCTTCTGCTTATTCATGAATGACCTGGGCAGAGGCAAACATGGCCATTTTGTGCACATTTATGTGGATGACAGTCCTGTATGGATAGGGAGAGGATCTGGTGCCCTTGCAATCAACTTTGCAGTGAGACTTCAACCGAATGCAACTATTTCTGGGAACTAACAACCTGGCTTTAAACCCAGCTAAAACTCAAATCATGATGTTTGGTACCCTGACATGTGAAAATCAAATTGGTCACCATTAGAAATAAATAACGAGATGTAGCAGCATACCTCTAAAAATGTGCCCCAGTAAAAATATCTAGCAGTTTGGATGAACTATCAGTTGAAATAGGAATTTCATATAAACCAGGTACTGAAAAAGATGAGGCCCAAAACAGGATTTCTACACAGGCAAAATTTAGTATACTTTTTTTTCTATAGAGCTGTTTTTCCTCCTGGGAGCCCTGGCAGGTGGCTGTGGTCTTTCCTTGCAGAGAGATTCACTCTCCAGCTTTTCCACACATCCCTATATTACTGGCCCTGGCCAATCCCCTGCAGATTGCACCCTGCGGCGGGGCCAGGGAGGAGGATGCTGGCCTCCTCCCCTCAGAGACCAAATCCAGACATACCGAGATCAACCCCCGTGGACGCAGGAGCCATCACGGAACTTGCCAGGCTCTGTTTTTCCAATTTTCTCCCATCCCCCTCCCCACCAATGTGATGACGTCGGCACGTGTCTCCCAATCCATACTACCCTCCAACAGCCACCAGAGGGCAGTCAACGAGCAGGATGACAAGTCTCCTCCCCTGAGAGAGGACAGCAGTCCTCCAGATGCCTCGATCCTTCTCTCACCCTTGCCGAACCCCAGCAGCCCAAGCTCGTTCCTAGAGCCTGGAAATGCCAGTGTGGCGTGAGGTGTGGCGTCCAGCGCTCAACCCTCAGCACCACCTGGCTGGCAATTTAGTATATTTTTGAGGTCTGGGCAAAGCTAAAGGAAGCTTGACCTCTCTACCCACAGCGACACCATCCATGCAAAACTTTGCCCCAGACTTGGTGCCTTGTACAGCAACAAGGACTGCCTCTCCTCCTGGTCTGCTGGTAACCAAAATGGTTCTCTGAGTCTTTGACTATGCAGATGTGGTCTATGGCATTGCCTTTGCCACCTTCCTTGCCAGACTGGACACCCTCTGTAATGCCTTGTGTCACTTCGTTACCAACACCTCAGTCCGTACTCACCACTGCTCCCTCCCTTTCAATCCTTCCTCTACCTTCATGTTGCCAGTCCCAGTCTGCTATTACTAAATACTGGTTTGGGTCCCTTCCCTCCTACCTTTCCTCATGCCTCTCCACTGTCCTTTCCTCTTCATACTCACTGTGCTCCTGAGATTCCTATACCTTTGCCATTCCTCATCACTCCTCTGCTGGGCAAGCAGCCTTCTCCTACCATCTCCCATCCCTTTGAAACCTGCTGCCCTCCTCCCTCTGTCTCTCACCCTCACTCACTGCCTTTAGACACTTGCAAAGGCTTATTTCTGCTCTACCCTGCACCTAGTACTCTCCGTCCTGACCCCCCTGGCCTCTTTCCTACCTCTGCTGACCTCCCCCACTGCCTGTTGCCTCCCTTAATCAAGGCATGTGATGCGCCCCCTGCTGGCCTCTTCTTGCTTTCTATCCTGCACTGTGCACTTAAGCATTATTGCACGTTTTGTATATAATTGTAACTGTGTGTTTACCTTACTTTCGTCACACCTTGTACCCATGGAATTGTCTTGTTTACATATTTTGCACTTTTATATGCATTGTAACTTTATTATTCTGTATCTTCTCCATTTCCTCTTCCCTGGTCGCACTCTGAAAATGAGTCTCGCCTCAGTGTGCCTTTCCTGGTCACCAACGTTTAAAATCAATCAATCAATCAATAAATGCTATGTTGCTCTCCTACTGACTATGGGGATATTGCACATCATAGCACAAATAAATCTGAGAATACTAGACCCCGTAGTTTTAATTAACATTTGCCTGCCACTGAATCTCCGTCTTTAGTGAATCTGATAGCAAGACATTCTCCCTACCTGTGCTTCAGTGCCTCAGTGTGCATACATGGTTCGAAGTGGTGAGAGTTGTTCTTTGTCTGGATGTTCGCTGGTGGCGAGAACTGTGGTGGGAGCTGCGGTTTGTGAGGATCCGAGTGGAGGTGTGCTCGATCTGGTGGAGGTCGACCAGCCTGGGGTCCTTGAAGGAGGAGTATTCGGACGTTCGTTTGGATGGGCTGATTTCAGCTTGAGGAAGCTGATTTTCTGTGGAAATTTATTGTTGAGTGTCCCGTCACCTCTGGCCAAATTTTAAGGTGGTCGTTGCTGTTCTTTGAAATAAGCCTCGAGGAGAAGGAGTGATTGACCCAGTGGTCGGTAAAGTTATTGGTGGTCCTAACCTGGCAGGGTTCTAACAGCTGAGCTTGCGGCTCCACGGAGGACTGGCTTAGTCATCGCTGGGTAGTCGGCTGGCTGAGCCAGTAGTCCTCTAGACCTTCCAAGGGGCCAACTGGTGGGTTGGTGCCAACTGGGGTCTACAGTGGTGTCATGGGTAATTTTGGCCGTGGTTTCCCTTGTCCGGGTATTAGGCCACACTTCCCTGCTTCTTTGGACTACAGAGGTGGACTAACTCTTCTGCCTATCACAGGCAGATTTATCATTTTACTGTTTCTGGAGATAGTGAGAGTACCTGCTTTAAACTTAGACTCTCTATGTTGTGAGAGGACTTGGGGGCTGACATTATTTGGGACAGTAATATTGCCTGGCTCCTGGTTTCGGCTGTATTCAGTTCTGGGCCTGGATTAGAGAGACTGCTGACGTCCTCCTGACTTTTTGTGTGAGTTGCTTCATTTCCGTTGCTTGGACGTTGGTGGTGAGAGGACCCTGCGTCCATGTACTTTATTTATTTTTGTTGTTGTTGTTCATAGTTCTTTCCCGGCAGTGAAGAAGATTGTAATTATCCTTTTCGGTTGTGAGAAGATTGGGGGGGTTATAAATCTAGTTCTCACTTTTGTGGACTGGAATAATTTTTTTGTTTATATTTATTTGCTGTTATATTATTATAACTGTTTTATCTGTTTGGCAGTGAGACTGCTTTTTATCCTCTCTCCAGTGGTGAGAGGACTGGGGGTTAATTTATTCTTTGTATTTTGTTGTATTATGTGTTGGGTCTGGGGGGTGAGAGTCCCTAAGTTTTGCTTTGTTTTGTGGGTTATTTTGTGTTTAGGGGTTGTCAGGGTCTCTAAATTCATGCTCTAATTTGTTAGTTTTACTTTAGGGTTTATTTGTTGTATTTTTATTTTTCCAGTATAGCTTACAGCATGTGCTGGCCTTCAGTCCCCACAGTTGTACGCTACTCTTCCTCTTCTCTTCATGCCCTTCACCCTTTTAATTCTCCCCCTCTCCAGTTTGAGATCTACCAGCATTGTAGAGCACTGGGCATTGTACGTAAGAGAGGGAGAAGGGTGTGGGGTCACGAACAGGAGAGGATGATCGAGGGGGGTCATCGTATTGGGGTGGTTGGGACCAGAAGGTGCCCTGGGGCGAAATGGAATCCAGATCGTGGTTTCCCATGTCTGGTGCCCATACCCATGGGCATCACCGATTATGGTGGGCAGATGGCCTGGGTGGCCCATGAGGTTCGTCCAACTCGGGCGTGTTGTGCAATGCCAGGTCCATTAAAAACAAGACCGCAATTATTGCTGATCTTGTTGGTATGGTGGACCTGGCTTGCATTACTGAGACCTGGTTGGATGATAATTCTGGCCCCATTTTGGAGGCTATGACTCCAGCCAGGTACTCGGTGTTACACCGCCCAAGATTGGGATCACGGGGGGTGGGGTTGCGGTCTGTTTCAAGACCGAACTCTGCCTCACGGTGGTCCAAGGGGGGGTTGAGTCCTTTGAGTGTATAGTAGTAGCAGGTGTAGGCTTTTGAATCACCCTCATTTACCATCCACCCGGTGATGAGAAGCAATTCCTTCAGGATGTGGTGGACTTCATCATCGATATGGCATCTGAGTTGCCCAGATTGATGGTTCTAGGCGACTTTAACGCTTGGGTCGACAACGAACTCTCACAATTTGGTCAACACTTCCTCCAGTTAATGACAATGCTGGGCCTTACACAGGTGGTTTCCTCTACTACACATAAATTTGGACACTCTTTGAACCTAATCTTCCTTCTAGGGGTTGAGACATTTGATGTGGGGGTGGAACCTGTCGGGTGGTCAGACCATTACACTGTGGGGTTTAGTTTTTGCACCCCCTCTAGAAGGCCTGCCGCTGTGGAGTTGGTTAGGTACCACCCTTTGTGGGATATAGATTCCCAAGGCCTTGTGGCAGTGCTTGACCTCTCATCCCCTGCGCTAGTAAGCCATGATCCAGAGACCCTCGTGTCGGCCTGTAATACAGCCATTGCGGGGCTCTGGATTCCATTGCTCCAGTTCGTGTTTGCCCCCTCTCCTTTGCCCCAAGTCCCCTGGTTTGATGGGACATTGACTGAGATGTGGAGACAGGGCGTAGGTTAGAGCGCTAGTTGGCGAAAGTCCGCCCTGATGCCACCACCTTAGATTGATGGATTATTATTTGGTCTATCAATCTGCAATCACCTGTAAGAAGGCAGAATTCCTATCCAGGGAGATTGCAGTTGCTCAGACTCAACCAATTCAGCTGTTTGAACTGTGGACAGACTGTGCAACCCAGCCTGTCTGCATGTTCGGAAAGCTTTTTCAAGAATTGGAGTGCGATGAGCTTGCTTGGTTCTTTCAAAGAAATAAGGTGGCCGACCTTAGGGGAGAACTGCTACCATCACACTCTTAGGGAGTTGCTGTGGACCAGTGTGAGATCACGGTGCCCCAGTTTTCCTGCAGTTCCTTCAGTCAGCTGGAGTTCATGGATGTCATGAGGATCATCCAGCATATGCACCCAAGTGTTGTAGTTTGGACCCTGGACCGACCTCCCTAATTTTGGGTTGTATTGACATCATCGGTCCAGTCCTTTGCAGATAGTCAGGTGCTCCTGGAATCTGGTGAGTTTTCTAGCTCCCTGAAAGAGGTGGTGGTGACACCCCTCTTGAAGAAAGTTACCTTGGACCCTGACTATCTCGAAAACTACAGACCTATCTCTAACCTTCCCTTTGTTGGGAAGGTGATTGAGAAAGTAGTGGCTGCACAACTGGAGGACCACTTGACCATCCATGACGTCTATGACCCCTCCAGTCCAGATTTTGTGAAAGACATAGCACTGAGACAGCGCTGGTTCGGGTGCTCAATGATCTTTTGATGGCTAGAGATCGGAAGAGCTGTTCCATCTTCGTTCTCCTTGACCTTTCTTCAGCGTTCGACACCGTAGATCACATGGTGTTGATAGAATGCCTGAGGCTGTTTTGTGGAATATCCAGAACCATCTTAAGATGGCTCACATCATTCCTCACTGGGAGATCACAAAGAGTTGTGTCCGGGGTTTTTTCCTCGGATTCAACGGCTTTGTCGTGTGGGGTGCCTCAGGGTTCAGTATTGTCACCCATGTTATTTGCGGTGTATATGCTACCCATCGGAGACATTGTAAGGAAGTATGGGCTGAGGTTTCACTGTTATGCAAATGATACTCAGCTCTACCTTTCTTTTGCCCCTGAACAGGAGGGAGCTCTCTCGGACTTTAATAGCTGTCTAAGAGAAATCCAGGAGTGGATGAATTCTAGCTGGCTGAGGTTGAACTCTGATAAGACTGAGGTACTGGTTGTGGACCCGGGCCGACAGATAGGAGGTCAGGTGATGTTGCGCCTTCCGGATATTTTCTTGGAGGCGTTTTCTCCCACCTCTGAACAGATGCGAACCTGGGGTAGTTCTGATGATAGGCTGACACTGCATTCACAGGTGTCAGCAGTCATCAAGACTTCCCTTTATCATCTTAGGAACATTGCCAGGATTTGGCATCTTGTTCCATCTGTCGACCTACCAACTTTAGTCCATGATTTCGTGTCTCACGCTTGGATTATTGCAAGTCCCTTTATTTAGGGCTTTCTGGGTTGAAATCCATCGCCTACAGCTAGTGTAGAATGCTGCAGCCCCGCTTTTGACGGGTTCTAGTAGATCCTATCACATTACTCCGGTACTGCGCGAACTGCACTGGCTGCCAATTCGTGGTGGATCACCTTTAGTTGGCTTACTGACTTTCAAAGCCCTACACGATCTGAGCCCAGTCTATCTGAAAGAACTTCTGATTCCCTATCGCCCTGATTGATCACTCCGCTCGGCCGACGAGGGGTTGCTAGAGGTTCCAAGTGTGTATTTGAAATCTTCTGGTGCTCGGGCTTTTTCGTATGTTGTCCCCACCCTTTGGAACTCTCTACCCCCATCGGTTGCGTGAGTACACCTCTGTGGAGGACTTTAAGAGGGGTTTGAAGACCTTTTTGTGGGATATTGCATTTCCAGAATACTGATTGGTTTAATGTTTTGGTCTGGCTGAATTTTTTTTAATGTTTTAATTGTTTTAACTGTTATTTATGTATGGCGCCTTGATAACTGAAAGGTGCCTTATAAATAAAAATTATTATTATTATTATATATCACATCCTGGTCTGCTTTATTTGAAAGACCCTAAGGGAAACCCACCACTGTGATCTCCTGAGTAGGTTGGTACAGATCTCTCTGGAGAATAGAATTAAGGCCCACATGATTGAGTTCATGTTCAAATGCACCACCAACAATGTTCCAACATAAATTATTATGCTTCTGCATATCTGTATTATGAGGTCTGACCTTTGATATTCAACCTGCCTTGAATCTGAGTTCCAAAATCAAAACATATGGGCCAACATTCTTTTGCTATGTTGGTCCGCATATATGGAAGTCCCTACTGGCCCAGTGGAGGCCCTGCCCTAGTACTCTCCCAGCCGTAACGCTCTGTTAACAAAAAAAAAAAGCACCAAAGTCAATTTAGGTGGAATGTGATCCTTGCTCTGATCACATCTCCTAATAAACATCACATTATAACTGATTAACATGAGTACTAAATGCCATTTACTGCCAATGTTTACATGATGTAACAATAGAATTTGAATTATACTGGATTTGCAGAAAACTACAGGCCCATCTCCTGCTAGGCACCCTAGTCAAAGTACAAAAGAGTCTATTGTATAACCAGTTACAGGAATTTTTATTTATTTATATATTTAGTTTTGATGACCGGTAAGTGCACCAGACAAATCCTGCCTATTTTCAGGCACGACCCAGGGAGGGGGATACAGATGAATGCCAACTGACCTTGAACCAGATTAAGCTGTTAGTGGTATTTTCAGTGAATAAGGGAAATTTGGCCAGGACACCAGGGAAATCCCCTACTCTTTTCGCTAAGTGCCATGGGATCTTTAACATCCACCTGAACTACCACCAATCCAGGCAGATGGAACCTCGGTTTAACGTCTCATCTGAAAGACGGCACCTCAGAAGTGCAGTACCCCTCTCATGCTGCACTACAGTGTCAGTACTGGGATATTAACCCAAGTGCAAGATGTGAGAACGGAACCCACAGCCCTCTGATCTCCTGGCCTCAGAGGCGAGTGTGCTACCTACTGAGTCACTGACACTTCTAGGAATGCCTAGAACTGCACCATTCCCTCACATGCTACCAACATAGGTTTAGGAAAACCCATGGCCCAGACACTGCCCTGGTGAGGGTTACGACTGACATCTTAAATGCAGTCAAGTGCAGTAAGACCACAGGAGCTATTTTCATAAACCATGCACTTTTCCTTGCAATACTCAGGACCGCATGGTTAGATAAACTGGCCAGAAGTTGGTTCTGTCACTCCCTAACTAACCGCAAACAGTTTGTCCATTGGCAGGTGGTTTTTAAGCAAAGAACTATAACTGACAGTGTGCCACAAGGTTTGGTTTTGTGTCCCTCCTTTTCACTGTTCACCAATGACGTGACAGATAACGTGGGGGTGGGGAGCTTCCTACAACTCTATGCAGATGATGCCATCTTGTACAGATTGTCTGCAGACATCAGTCAGATCAACTCAGTGTTGGGGAATGATTTCAAACTCCTGAGGTATGGCTCTTAGAAAAAGCCAGTGCTAAATGATACAAACAAACAAACAAAACAAAGTCAGGTTTTGGCCCCTAGAAGGCTGGGAATGGAAAAGATGAACCATTTCAAAATATCCACCATAGGGGGCGCTCACCTGGATATAGTAAGCTCTTTAAAATACCTGGGGGTAACACTTGACCATGACCTGACCTTCTGCACCCGTGTGGATACTGTGGCTAAAGTCAAAGTCAACTTCCTAGGTACCAACTGGCCCTCTACTTATTAAGCTGAAATGTGTTGCATAATTTAGGGCAAGGTTAAAGCTGGAATGTACTGCATATATAGCATAAGGACTTCTATTGTGTATACCTCTTGCATTATATATTTTTTCTTTGTTGTTCTACATTTTATATCTCCTGTCTATGTAATTGCGAACTGTATGTGTATGTGCCTCAGGACCTCCTTGTGAATGAGCTTGCTCAACGGAGTCTTTCCTGCAATAAACTTGAACCTGAACTTGAAAACAATACAACAGAAACTCAGATCACTGTACCAACTGTTCCCATACCTAGTTAGAGAAGCCTGGTTAGCTATTGCTAACAACACTCCTACCAGTCCACCTCAATGGTGCCCCACTCTGCAATCCCTCCAGGCCACAGAGCAAAACAAGTTCAATAGCCTGTATCACAAGGTAGGATGCTTTGTACCTGGAGCCCCCCAGGGGTCACCACTGTGATATACTTCTTGCCCTAGGATGGCCTGCCCTAGCCTTGCGTATGGAGTTCCCGTTGCTCTGCCTAGCTTTTATGCTGTTGAAAGTTTTTATCCCTCCCAATCTTGAGGGTGTCCTCAAGTCCAAAACACATAAAAGATGCCTCCGCCCACATTTAGCCCACTAAGGAAGTCCTAGGCAGTCTCAACTGCAGGCAGATGTGCTTCGCCTTCACTGCCCCAACCCTGTGGAACAATCTCCAAAGTGAGATCATAAACTGCTCCATGCTAGCATCCTTTAAAATTGTGTCATGTAAACAATGGATAGTTCGGACTTCATACAAAGCTATTGGAAGTAATGAATTAAGGACTATTCCTTAGTGGCCAGTCAGTGTAGGTGTTACTGTTGAGATCCCACTCATCTATCCCCCTCCTTAGAGCTCCCAGGCACCTCCTGTCATCCTTGGCACAACTTGATGAACACCTACTGGGACAATGTTCTACATCTTGCACAATGTATAATATCTAACTCACTGTATTTAATTTATTTTCATTGGGACCAAAATGTACTTTGGCTCATTGCCATCTTTCTTTAACTGCCTACGATGATTGTGTATTCTGTGTGCAATCCTGTCTTTACTAAGTATGTATATTAAATAGGTGTTACTGTACTATGTAAACAGTTTATCTTGCACATTGTTCCTACTGTACTTGAATGCAATGTATGTAACTAATTTCTAGGTATACTAGTGCAACTTCTTGCTATGTGTATAATTTCATTTGTGTTAATGTACATAATTGTCTACCGTTTGCAATTTTATATGTAACTAATTCCATGTTGCCTCTGAAAAAGGGACAGGCTGTCTCAGTGTGCCTACCTGACTATCAAAAATCAAATAAATAAATTCTTGTACTATGTCATATATTATACGCAATATGTAACCATTATAAATCTTTTTATAATTATTGTGTAACCTTTTTATAAAATGAGCACCTAAGAAAAAGAGTTGTGATTGGCTGAGAGCTGTCACATGACCTATGGCAATCTAGCTCGCTGCACAGTCATCTTGGTACATAGCTTTATCACAAACCATTCCACCAGTGCTAAAATTAAAAGTTGTTTGGCAGCCATATTTTCCCTCACTAAGCAGTTTCTGTAGTTTTATAGCTAGTACCCACAGTATATTAATAAAACAACAACTGTATTCTGCCTGCCACCAATGCCAGAACAAAACAAAAATCAACATACTGTACTTGAAATAAATTATATTCAGTTGGTTTTGTCAACAACATTTTTCCATTGCTTTTGAATGCCACATTTCAGCTGCTTTTTGCCTCATGTTCACACTGTGGAACTTATGCTCTCCTGCCAGCCATTTACAAATAATAAAAAACTGTAACAGCTCCTATTTTCCGCCACAGCGACATTGGCAATTTGCAGTGGTGAGAAGCCTACACCTTGTTAATGACAATACTAGTAATTGGTGGTGGAAGTGGGAAGCTGGCTAAGTCCCAGTCCTGCTACACCTATATAATTTACCGTGGTGAAACGGCTGCTTCCACAAAGCTAACAACTCACCCGAAATGATGTTTCTCTCTGTGAACCGGACATGTAATAACTCACTTTCTCTGCCACTTACCACCAAAGGCAATTACCAGGCAGCCCTCATTTCAATAACATTAATTTAATAGATCACAAAGACGGGCTAGGATAGGCAGCACTGTAACAGTAAAAAACTACAACTACGGATAGTGCATGGTGTCAAAACACCCTGTTCAAACCAGTAAATACAAACAAGTTCCACAGGTGGAAGGACTATTTTAGGTAAAAATCTCACATTAATCTAACTTCTGTAATTTTTAAAAATAAATGTTTTTAATAATGATGCATTTTTTAACAGTAAAAGTTCATTTTATAAGCACAGTAACAGACTCCAGGGTGTGTATTATGCTAGATTGTGGTGATCTAACCATGTGTTATTGCTAGTGTAATTAACTGAGTTCTCATAATGGCTGTCATTGAAAATGTGCCTTCACCCAATCATTTGTAACATAATTCCTTGATTTTCCAGTAAACATAATTGATGATGATAATGATATCAACACCAGCCCCAGCATACTCACACACTGTTCTAGGCTGATGTATTTCTATCATCTAAGCTCCTCACGCTGCACTGCATCTCAAGATGTGGTTCTACAGTTTCAGTCTCAAGCTGGGCACGCTTTCTGTGAAAAACACCTCTACTATTGGCAGGAGGGTCTTGTTATATGTTGCATTTCTATTGCTACTAGTGCACAGTATGATATTACAAATGCAGTAACAGTAGCAATAGTGATTGGGCCAGGGAGAATGAAAGACTGGAAGACTTGAGACGCTGTAGTAGATTTAGGTGCAGTTTGGGGAAAGGCAGGTTCTGCCAATGAGAAGAGGGATTTTTTTATTACCAATACTGTGTTTCCAGAACACAGGAGACTGAATCTGATGCAGTTCATCGGAGGACAATATTAGTGTTCTTCTGTCATCAAAGCAGACCCACCTCTGACTCTGCTACTGTCCGAATCCCATGCCAAATTAGAAATAAAAATAAAATTAACTAAATGGTCTCAGCTCAGTCCCAGATGGACAACACTCCATATAAAGCTATTACTTGATACACATAAAGTTATAACATTTCTGTAGGTACAGTTATGTTTCCATTCTCATAAAGCTTTCTTCTTTCAAGTGTACATGGTTTTATGATGACTCATTGCACATACAATGCATTTATAATAAATATTTGTTACAAAATACTTTAGGAAAATATTAGGGTTCCTAAAGCAAAATCTGTGAAAATCTGAAGTTGGGGTTCTTGAGTGGAGAACTCTAACTGTTCTGTTCTCTTTAATAAGTAGGAGGTCTTACAGTATAAGCAAGGTAGTGGGGTTTCACAGCAAGTTAGCTGACTTAAATGCAATTTGGCAAAGTAACTGGATTTGGCAGAACAGGTACAGTTAGGGTTATCAATTAAAGAACTGTATGTTTGGATTTCCATATACTTTGCTTTTTGGCTGTGAATCCTAACACTGGCCTCTATTTTTCAATGTGCGTAGCCCCTTACGCAGCATATAAGTTGACTACAGAGGGGCATATGCATGAATTGCTTGCACATTGTGTCTAAGCAGGATACACAGCTGGGGCATGCAGTGTGCATAAACATGGCACCCACCTGCCCCTGGGAGGCTTCATGTGGGTGTGTCAGAGGGCTACATACTGCATGCATGGTGTAATGCAGATATAGTGACCAGTATATGCCAAAAGGTGTGTTTGGAGCTGCAAGCAGTTATGTCTACCAGATCCCCGCCATAAACCAGGAACCACATGCCACTGTCACATAGGGACTGACTCAGATGTGCATGCCAGAATGGCACCCCCCACCTTGGCAAACACATGCCGCCTATGTCGGATGTCTGTGGTCCTGGTCCTGTACTGTGGACATCACCCATGTGCCAGTGTCATGGCCATCAGCCCCTGTGAGCATGGTTGTTGGTACATGCACACAAGGTAGCCAAGGCAGACACCCTGTATGTCATAGTGCTACATCCCCGATACAGGCCGCATACCCCTGTGCCCTGTAGTATGACCATCTGTACCATCACTTGGACCATCCATTCTATGGGCCCTTATGTTCCCCTCACCTGAATGGGGTGTCCATATACAACACTGCCCAGGAGTCCTGATCACCCCCCATACCCACAGAGTAAGCAGATGACAAAGTAGGCTTATGAACAGTGCAGTCTTTATAAACACTACAAATGCCCTGGCAGGGCCATAACATCAGCAGGAACATGATTTAAGATTTAAAAATGCATGGGATAGACATAAAGGAATTCTAGAGGTCAGGGTAAGGGAAATAGACTTCTAGGAAAACAAACTGAACTTACAAGCTCAAATAGGCAGACTAGGTGGGCCATAGGCCCTCATCTGCCACACTGTCTATGTATCTATGTATGTATCTATGTATCTATGAAGACATATGCATGCAGATAATACTGCACAACAGGGGTGGTGTTCCTAATAGTCTGTATAGTGGTTTAGCAGGGGTCAATCAAGGGATGTGGCCATGGGCCACCATGCAAATGGAAATGTCCTGCACCACAGTGTCCTCACCGATACCCAGTGATCATGATATTGCACACATTATGTCGATATATCTCCCAGTGGGCTCATTGTGGCCCACTTTTCCCTCTAAAAGTTATATGGGGGTCCAGCTTCATACAGGGCTGTTCATAGGAGTCCATGGCTTCCGCCAGATACTCCGTCCCTGTTGCCCTCGATGGTCTATGAACAGGACACAGTGCTTTTATGATGGTGAGACCTCATAGATTGTGTCCATGAGGGACCTAGCATGCACCCGGCCTCCAGGAGATGCAGCAGCGCACTGTCCTTCCACAGTCCGTGTTTGGCATGGATCTTGTCCAGGGCTGCCTCATACACCCAGTACTTCCTGCACCTCTTCTGCTCGCCCGAGCACTTCCGGCAGGGGGTAGTTGTGGTTAAGGGTTCTCCACCTTCACATGCCATCAAATTAATCTCTATTTGGGACCACTCTGGTATAGTGTGTACATGGCCCTGCTGTGCCTGTCCTGGCTGCAGCCACTGGTTCTTCCAGTACTGGGCAAAGTGGGACATTCCACTGTCCTTGTCCTTATCAGTGATGGCTGTTGCTTGCATCTGTCCTGCAGTGCCATGCCTGCCTGCCCTCAATGCATTGTGTTTCTTCCCGCGTGATCACCATGATGGCCCTGCAGGAGGTAGTACCACTGTGATAGCCCGAGACCACGAGGCATGCAGTCCTCACTGTAGCATGTGTTGATGCCCGTGATTTGGTGTTGCTTTCACGTCAGTGTTGCTCTGGTGGGGCCTTCCCTCATGTCATTCCTCCCTTGGCAGTAACCACCATGCCAGCTCTATGTTGTCTGTCCCTGTTGAAGGCAGCAGATTTGTAGATGATACCTGCATCGCACAAAGCCAAGACTCACCAGTTTTCAACAACCAATGCATCATGTTCCCAGGACCTGCTCTGGTCACAGCTGATGTCTTTGGCAGTTCCCCAGAGGGAGGAAGGCACCCTGGCATAGGCATCTGGTCATTACATCCGGTCCCTGTGGCTACACACTTCACAGCTGTTATGCACCTTGTTGACTGGATCAGTGCTGGAATCCTCAGTATCAGCCATTCCAGCATCACCAGGGGACAGTCAAATCCCATGTGTTTTCTCTCCTGGCCATGTCGATACCCTGTGAACAAAGCACACTGATTAGTACATGTCCCAGAGTACATTGTACCCTGCCTTACCATACCTACACAGCAGCCACCACTAAACTGAAGCATTAGCAGGACAGGGCCATGGTGTCTCATTAGCATGCATATCTGTCCATCATGGCATGCTCATGTTCCATCGTGCATTCTGCATGGTGTTGGCACAGTGATCTCCCACTGGAGTGGATATCCCAGGGACTTTATCGGTCAAACACGTATGTGTGTCATCCTGGTTATGGTGCACACACTGGTCCCCCCATGTCCCCTACCCCCACCTCCTATGCATGGCTACATCATCGGATCCTCATGCAGGCACTATCACTTAGTGCCCATACATGACCTGTGTCAGTCAGGGTACTCACTGGCGGGTCTCCAAATCAGGCATGGCTCTGTGGTTCACATCCACAGTGTTCACAGTATAGGGCTTGCACTGAGGTATATAGATCGAGGCCCTTGTGGGTCATTCGATTGTGTGCTGTATTGAGACAGTGGTAATGGTACAGCTTTGGACACCTTGCTCCAAATGTCTCCCTGGTCATACTGGAGATGTCGGCCTGGCAACATGAGTCTTCAGAGGCCCTGCATGCCACACCCTCATATAAGAAGACTAGCCACTGGCAGGTATGGAATGGGGTGGGCACAGACTCTCAGTGCATACCAGTTGTGTATGGCACAGATTGAGGCATGAGTCCCACAACCACCCAATCACAGTTGAGCCCCTTCAGGAAGTGACATGTGGCAGGGTCCATCCCACGCATGTGCAGGTTAGGGACCTTTTTCTGTGGTGGGCATGATAATGGTGACACCATGACCAGGGCCTGGGGTGCATGGGCTGGGCAGTAGATGGTACAGCCAACCAGTACCATGCACGCCGCAACCCTACTCCTACCCCTGTGCCCACACTGGGCAGTTGCATCCCACATCGCATCTATGGTGTAGCAGCAATACCTACACCTGCTGGCCATGAAACGTTGCTGTGGACAGCACATCACAGGCATGGCACCCATGACTGTGGTCCTGTACCAGTTATAAGGCAATGTTAACTTGTCAACACTGTGCATCCACATTTTCGCATGTCCATTGGGGTGCCTGTGTCCCTGCCAGTGTTGATCACTACATATAGTGGTGCCAAGGGGCGTTTCAGCCTCCAGCGGACTCTCCTATGTCCTACTCCATGTGCTCTAGTGTGCCCCTACACACCGCACCTTCCACGCGGAGGGGAAACTGGCAAAGCTAGTGTGGATTGCGCACCTCCAGGGGTGCGCACCTGTCACTTCACCCATTTCGGGCGTCAATCACTGTGTTCGGGAATGAAGGCCATTATCTGTTTTTTCCAACATAATTTTCACTTCTTGGTACTGATCATTTTGACGCTGAGCTCCATATGAAACTCCCATCAGACCCTACCACTATAACCAAAGAGAAAGTTGATGCTTACATTAATGTTCTGAAAGTTAATAATGTTTCCTCCCTGCAGGTTGTTGAGTGTCTTTCCAACTGCCCCCTCAGCAGGCCTTTATCTCAGGTATAAAGGGTACTCACAGAACCCCTGCCCCAATCAGTGGATTCCTATCTGGGCCCACTAGTTTATGGTCTGTGTCATATATCCATAGACTAAAGACACTTGAGAACATGGTGGTGGAACCAGGCTCTTTGCTAGTCACCATGGACCTCTGTTCCCTTTACACTAATTTTCTCATAGGGAGGGCTAACATGACCTGACCACCTTTCTCAATAGGAGGGAGGTCATGACCCCTCCCACAGAGGTCTTGGCCAACCTTACAAGAATAGTACTAGAGTACAACACCTTCATGCTTGGCAGTGATTTCTTTCTACTGGTCAAGGGTACAGTCATGGGGGTTACTCTACCTCCCAATTATACCAATATTTTTTCTTTTGTTTTTAAGTTTATTTATCACCGTTGCTCACTGGACTCTCTCCAGCTAAGCTACTGGGCAAACCCCAGCTGTTCCTGTCCACTTGAAGCTCTGTCTGTCCCTGCCTGGGACCCCACGGGATCCCCGCGAACTGTTACCTGAGCCTCTCCAGATCTGAGTCCCCCAGAGGCAAGGACTGCTACTCCCAGGCACTCTATCTATAGTGTCTGGCCCAGGACGCTCGTGGAGGATCCCCCAGGGAGGCAGTGCTGGCCCGGTATTGGACATGGTGCTGAGGCACCACACAGCCCACCTTTGCCTACCGGCGAGAAGGTTTTTTTTTTCTTCATAGGTTTTCTCCCCACCCCCTCCCACGGACCATTGGATGTGCAATGGCGACCAGCGCCCACCGAGCTCAACCCACCTGCCATACGGCTGTGACACCAGGTCCGTGGCACCCTCTGACAGCCTCCAGAGGGTGCATGGGAGTGACACAAGGCCCTACACCCACCCCAGGAAGAGAGAGCTGTCCTTCAGAAGCTCAATCCCTTCCCACCCTTGCCGTCCCCCAGCAGCCCAAGCTCATTCCTGAACCCAGGTCACCAGTGTGGAGTGAGGTAAGGCTTCTAATGCCTTAGCCCTCAGTGCCACCAGGCCGGCTCAATTATACCAAGTTGTACATGAAAGAGTGAGAGGAGATGATGTTAGAGATGGCACAAATAACCCCTTCTTGGATAAAATCTGCCTATGGCATCACTTTATTGACAACATCCTTGTTGTGTGGCGGGGTAGTGAACAGGAGTTGGAAGCATTTGTTATTTATTTAGAAGAAAGCAATCCCAATTTGAAATTCAGGGTAAATTGTTAGCCCATGGAGACTGACTTTCTGGATGTCACCATTAAGAACAATGGTCTAGGAGGAGTTGATACTGATGTATTCATAAAACCCACTGACCGCTGTACTCTGTTGTGCTCTGCTAGCTGTCACCCTGCCACATGACATGGAAAATTTCCAAAGGCAAGTTCATTAGGGCAAATGGAACACTGAGGAGACCTATTAGCAGAGGGCTAATGAATTAACAGGCTGATCATGAGCTAGAGGTATGACAGCAGTGTCACAGAGGAAGCTAGAATTCAGCAGAATCTGGAGAACAGAACCCTTCTGCAATATAGAGAGGGTAAGGGTCAGACACAGGCCAGAAAGAACTTTTTCACCACCTTCTCCCCACAAGCCCATGTAGTTCCCTAAGTACTTGTAGAACACCAGCATGTGCTGGGCACAGAAATTCATCGGGAAGTGGTGGTAGGCCAGCCTCACAGGATGGGTTTCAGGAGCGGTGGAAACAAAGGATAAGATGGAGCACACACAGTGCAAGCAGTGACAAAGGCACCATGTAATACCTGGCTTCCTCAGCCACCCAAGTGATGTCACAAGTCTGGCAGGTGCACCTCCTGCAAGGTGGTCACTAAGAGTTACACATTTATGTACCTCAAAACAGGGAAGCAAAAGATGGTGTATTGGTTTGTCACATGTAGTACAGAGGGAGTAGTTTACCTTGCCACATCTATTTGTGGGCCTTTTATGATGGCAGGACCATTCACCTATGAAGATCAGGATTGGGAGTACCTTGGTGCAATAAGGGATAGTGATGATCAAAGATGAATGCCCTTGCAACACATGTCCGAACAAGAAGAGACCACCATAGCCACCATTTTATGTTCAAGGGGATAGAAAAGGTGAGCAGACATTGGGGAAGAGCTGGAGAATAGATTGAGACAGTGTGAGGCTTTCTGAATGCATGAATTAACTGACACTAGATGGCCAGAACTCGATGGCAAGTTAGAGGTGGGCCCATATCTGAAATAAATATATTTTTGCAGTGGAAGTACTGGTACCCCTCATTATCATTACTATCCCTTTTCTTAATTTTTTCCCCTTCCCCATCCCCTTTTCCCCCGTCCAATGAGTCCCCTCACCCCATATCCCTCCTACCCACTACACCCCCCACCCTCTTCATCCAATAGATACATTGTTTTTTGAATTATCATGTGATGATGTTAACTTATGTTGTCTCTGTTATTACAGATGTAGTGTAATCATGAATTGTAGTGATATATGAAGAACATTGAACTGGACATTGTTGCATTACTGTTGTTAACATCTTAATTCTATTTTTTTTGCACGTTGCACTTACACCTTGTCACTTAGCCTATTCCTATATTTCCCTCACCCCAGCTCATTTAGCATGTCCTCTTTAAGGGACAACTATAAAAGGCACGCTGGGTACGGGGGACCCTTTAGCTCTTGACAAAGCACCAGAGAAAGAAGCAAAACACGTTGGGTGTTGGCTGGATGAGGTACTGTGCTGATATTTGGCTTTTTCCTTGTTTTGGCAGATTCTAATGCTGTATACACTTTAATAAAGCTTTTTCACTTGATTTAAGTGTGTAGTGTTTTGATGCCTGATGATGGTTAGCTTGGTGCCGAACTGCTGCTGCCCTCTACCTAGTAGCAGTTGATAGCACAGAGGCACACCCTCCCTTCCCCGAGAGAGGGGAGCAGTCCTTTGGACACTCAATCTCCCCCCCCCCGACCCCCAGTTACCCAGTCAGCTCCCAAACCAAGGCAGCCGGCATGGTGGGTGGCAGGGCTTTCACCAAGTCTGCCAAAAGGGTAATCTTTTTCAGACTTTTGTGCGATAATTACATCATATTCACTCAGCTTGTCTGGTGAACTGCCAGAGGTTTTTTCTCTTCCATTGACGCTGCCTTTTGAAAGTTTATAGAGTCATACTGTGGATGTACCAGGATGGCGCTACCACATGTTTCTGTTGGTAAACAGCACAACACTTTACCCAGATATTTTATTTTTTCATGCCAGGCAAGGCACAGGCACAGAAGCTTTTAAAAACTTTAAAATCCCATATCTTAGGGAAGGATGAAAGCAAGAAGAAAAATGCATATATTAATGTTTTTGCCAGTAAAACTTTATTGCTGAAAAACTATATGATGGCTAACAAATACTGCTGCTTTAAACAAAAGTTAATACACACATATATACATATATGTAAATTTTTTCAGGTCTTTGTGCATTTTACCAGAACATGTTGTAAAAGGGTGATGTTATTTTACTTTTTTCTGACTTTTGTCTAAAACATTCAGAATCAGTAGTCCAGTTTGACTAATATTGACTTACTTAGCTCACAATTAGCTGCATCAATAAAAGTGATATTTGTTCCACGGAAGTCGGGCTAAGTCTCACTTTTGCAGCTGCATAGGGTAGTCGGTGGACTCCCACCACTTCTCAGCAGTTGTGTGTGTGTGTTTTTTTTCTGTGTGCGCATGGATGTGGGAGTAAAACTAAACTATAAAATGATTTTAAAGAAGCATCACAGTACTGTGTTAATAAAACTCTTAGCATTTCGTAATGTTAGAACATTTTGAAAGGCCTTCTTTTCAGCCTTTCTGGGTGCTACATACTATTGACTTGCTCTGCTGAATGTTTAGTACTGAATCACTCATTGGAGATGTGCAAAGCTGGCAAACTTGCTCTGCAAAATAATTCATGAAGTCTGCCAATTGCAAAATGCTGACTTTGTGAAGTTTTTGGCAGGTGCAGAGGCACTTCTTCAGGAAAAGTTATGCAACTTTGCCTTAACTTTGTCTGAAAAGTGCCTTTAACTCAATGCAAAGTGAACAATTAATTGAAGTTATTAGTGAAGGTAAATTTCACAATGTTGCCAGAATTTTACCCGCGAAGTAAAACTTCACAACATCTCTAGTAATAATTACAAACTTCTTGCATGGAATTGGGGCTCACCTCCCACTTGTGAAAGTGTGGGCTGTGGAGGGTGGCCGCCTGGCTCTCACTGCTTCTGGGTGACTGCTGTTTTTTTCTGTGTTTGTAGATGACTGAGTGTGCATGTAAAGCAAACTTAATTGTAACAGGTTTTAAAGGAAAATCAAACAGCAACACTGTTTTATTTAGTGACATTTTTCCCTCTCCCCACTCTTGTGTAGGGGGACCAAATTCACCACCCTCCAGCCAATTGGTACTTTGCCATTTGCTAGTGACTTAAAAGGTCATCCAAGGATGCTGCCAGGACCTGCTTTGTCTTCCTCAGCACCTTTGGACACATCCCATGGTGCCCTAGGGACTTGTGTACCTTTAGGGCCTGCAGATCCTTTAAACATAGTTAATGATGGCAGAAAAAGACAGACTGTCCATCCAGTCTGCTTAGAATTCTTACCTGTTTGGGGGGAGAAGGGAGGAACAGAACCAGCAGCCTAGCATGGCAGTCATTTTTCTGGAGCTCTGTATCTCATGATTATAAAAATTATTTTATTAAAGAATTTTTCTGACTTTTTTCTTTTTACAGTGAATGATGTGGACAACTTACCCTCCAGTAGCCTCAGAGGCAGTATGGTAAGACCAAAAGTTGCTAGCTAAAATTAGGTTTCTGAGTGTGGCCCACTACAGTCATTGGGACAGCAGTATTAGAGCCTAGCAGTGATCAGTCACCTATGCTGGAAATTCTACAGCAAGCCATTAATCTCATTACTCAAACCATCCAGCAACTTAACAAACATTTGTCAATGCCGATCTTCGCCACTGGTATGGAAGGCCTGTGTACTAGATGCTTTGTGCTACACTTTGTGGCTTATGTTGAAGCTAAATAATACCTCTGAGCAGTCCTGGTAGAGGAGATGCTTGTATTCAAATTCTCACCATTCCCGGAGTATTAATCTTTAACAGTGCTTAATGACCCACCAAGCCTAAAACTATTATCAGGAAAGATGCTCATAATGTATGTTGCAGCTGCAACCCTGTCTCATCTGTTCCATCTGTACATAAATAAATAATAATAATAAAACTTTATTAATTTTGTGCCTTTCAAGTACAAAGGCGCTGTACAAATGAATCATAAAATCAGAATATACATATAAAAGCAACAGTTCATAACAGCATCAGTCCACAAAAGCCTTGTTCCACAAAAAAGTCTTAAAATCCCACTTAAAGGCTTCCACGGTCGTGCATTCTCTAAGCCAGTGAGGCAGAGAGTTCCAGAGGGTTGGGGCCATGAACCCAAAGGCCCTAGCCCCAGAAGACTTCTGTATAACCCTCGGAACCTCTAGCAACCCCTCGTCAGCTGAACGGAGCTGTCGCACGGGGTGGTAAGGAATCAGAAGCTCTTTCTAGTAGTCAGGGCTGAGTCCGTGCAGGGCTTTGAAGGTCAAAAGACCTACTTTAAAGGTGATCCACCACTGTATAGGCAGCCAGTGCAGATCGCGCAGCACAGGGGTAATATGTGTCCTTCTAGTCACCCCTGTCATTAACCTGGCAGCAGCGTTCTGCACTAGCTGTAAGCGCGGATATCAACCCCACGAAGTCCCAAGTAAAGGGAGTTGCAATAGTCAAGGCAAGATGTCATGAAAGCATGGACCAGCATGGGTAAATCACTGGATGGAACAAGGTGTTTCACCCTGCATGGCGTTCCTAAAATGGTAGAACGCGGACTTCAATAACTGCTGACACCCGGATGACCTAATAGTCAGCCCGTCATCAAGTACCACCAAGGTTACGCATCCATTCAGAGGAAAGGATCAGATCCCGCCCCAGCAATACGCCAGAGGGCTAACCGGATCCCAACCCCTGAGCTACCTAATTAAACTACCAAAACCTCAGTCTTACCGACGCTCAACTTTAACCAGCTCAGATTCATCCAGTCCTGGATTTCAGCGAGGCAGCTATTAAATACCGAGAGAGCACTAACCTGGTCAGGGGCAAAAGACAGGTAGAGCTGGGTATCATCAACATAGCAGTGAAACCTCAGCCCATACCTTCTTACAATATCTCCGAGGGGCAGCATATACACTGCAAACAACATAGGGGAGAGCACCGAACCCTGGGGGACACCACATTGCAGAGGGAAAGGATCGGAGGAAAAAATCCCCGACACAACTCTCTTGTTCTCCCAGATAGAAAAGATGAAAACCATCTGAGCACTGTACAAGACAGTCCACAGATGGACTCTAGACGCCTCGAGCAAACCCCCATAGTCTACAGTGTCAAAGGCTGAAGAGAGATCAAGGAGGACCAAGACAGAGCGGTTCCTCTGATCTCTCGCCATCAAGAGATCATTGAGCACCCGAACCAGAGCAGTCTCGTATATGCCTCTTACAAAACCAGACTGAGAGGTTCATAGATATTATGGATGGTCAAATGGTCCTCCAGCTGGTTTGCCATACCTTCTCAATAACCTTCCCAATAAAGGGAAGGTTAGAGATCAGTCTGTAGTTGGAAAAAACATCTGGGTCCAAAGAAGCCTTCTTCAAAAGTGGGAGTCACCACAGCTTCCTTTAGGGAGCTCGGAAACTCACCCAATTCTAGGGAGCAACAGATTATTTGAACCAGAAACGGGCCAACGATCTCAACAAAACCCAAGATTAGGGAGGTAGGGCCCGGATCTAAACTACAGCACGTAGGGTGCATCCCCTGGACGATCCGCATAATATCACTGAACGTCGGCAGGTCAAAGGAACACCAGGAGACAGAGGATTCCGCGACCAAATGCCACCAAAAGCTTCCCCTTAGAGTGTGCTGGATGGATCTCAGATCTAATGTCGGCAACCTTTTTCACAAAGAATTGAGCGATCTCATCACACCTTTTGTGAAAAGGTCTCGACGGAGCTGGAGACAGGCTGGGGCACAGCCTGTCCACAGTTCTGAAGAGCTGAGCCAGTCGATTCTGAGTGACAGAGATCTCCCTGGACAGGAATTCTGCCTTCTTATAGGAGATCTCTCTTATTAGAGCGATAATGCCCTCCAAACTAAGGCGATTGGCATCCAGAGCAGATTTCTTCCAACGACATTTAACCGTCATTCCACACGCCGCCATTCCCTCAAGGACCCATCTAACCATGGGGGGCCCGAGGGTGAAGAGAGAGAGAGGGACGAACACGGACGGGAGCAATTGAGTCCAGGGCCAAGGAAATGGCCTGATTATAAGCCAAGACCATAGCCTCTGGACCCAAGCTGGCAGTCGGAAACTCTGAGAGGTTCAACACTGCCATCAGGTTTTCAGGGCACACATCCCGTAAAGGGCGGTATCGAACCATCTCCACAGGGGCAGACCTACGAAGGGGAGCACAAAAATTGAAGCTCATGGTGTAGTGATTGGACCAGCTGACAGGTTCCACCACCAAATCAGAGGCCTCAATCCCCAAAAGAAAAACTAAATCCAAGGAGTGACCGTGATTATGCGTGGCCAAGGAAACAATCTGTGTAAGGCCCAGTGATGTCATCAACTGGAGGAAGTGCTGACCAAAGGCAGAAAGTTTGTCGTCGACCCAGGCTTTGAAGTTGCCCAGAACCATCAGTCTGGGCGACTCCAATGCCATATCGGCGACGAAGTCTGCCACCATTCTGGGGGAGCATAGCTCCCCCTATGGATGCACCCACAGAGGAGACTAAGGAGGCTGAGGACAACTGTCACAAGGGAGGCCCACAGGAGGGAGGGAGGCAGAGGACACCACAAGGAAAGGAAGCAGCCCTGGTGGGGACCCAATTATTAGGGGATAGAACTGGGGGAGCAGGAAAACTGAAGTAAGGTGCCTGCCTGGTGCCATGGCTTGAGAGACAGGAAGCATATCCCTCAGGATCACGAGAACAGCTGCACGGGAGTCTGAGCTGGACATCATTGTCCACCTAGGGACACATGACTTGGCTAATCATGAGATTAGAGCAGTGCAGAAGGACTTTGTAGAATTAGAGGGGTCAGACAAGCAGCACACACAATATCCTTCTTGAGGTGCTGCCTGTCAATGACATGAGGAGGCGAGGGTACTTTCTAACTGCAGTTTAATGAATGGTTGAAAAATGGTGTGGAGCACAGGGTTTGGCTTCATTGGGACTGGGGTTCCACCTGGAGGGACACCAGCCTATACTGGCAGGATGGTCTGCATCTGTCCAGGAAGGGAACAAGTCTTTTGAGCAATCGGTTTAAATGCTTGGTTGGCAAGCTTTTTAACTAGTCAAGGGGGGAGGCACTGATAAGCAGCAGGAAAATCCCAGCCTGTCCCTACAAAACAGGGTACTAAATGAGAAAAAGACCAAGGTAGACAGATCAGTGGGGGATGCTGCAAAAGAAGGTAAAGCCATCAAAAATGGAGAGCAATGGGTACCAATGCCCGAGTCTGAGTAACAAGCTCCTGAATTAGTGGTCTTGATGGAGGAGGGACATCTGATATCGTGGCTGTCACAGAAACATGGTACACACAAAACCATGACTGGGACATAAACATACCAGGATACACTATCTACAGGAGGGACAGGGAGGGTAAAAGAGGAGGAGGAGGAGGAGTAGTAGCTTACATAAGGGAAGGAATCAAAGCAACAGAACAAAACGGAAAACAGGGAGGAGAAGAAGCACTGTGGGTAAATTTGAGTCTGCAATGGCACCAATACTATTTAGTTAGAGTACAGACCCTCTCAGGGGAGGAAATGGACAAGGAAATGATAGAAAGAATACTTAGGATGGCAGAAAAGGGAGATATTGCTGATGGGTGATCTGAATATGCCAGATGTTAACTGGAGTGCAGTTGCAGCATCCACTTCAAAGAGTGGGGTTATTCTAGATGCCCCTACAAGGGCATGCCTTAGACAACTAGTATTGGAGCCCACCTGAGAGGGAGCTATCTAGACCTGGTTCTTCAAATGGAGATGAAGAGAGGATCACAGATGTAGAAGTGGGTAGCCATCTGGGAACCAGCGACCATCGAATAGTATGGTTCACAATAAACACAGCAATAGAGTCAAGCCATACAAAGGCAAAAGTACTGGGCCTTAGGAGGGCTGACTTTGCTAAAATGGGTGAGTGCCTAAGGAATGCACTAGCAAATGGGCAGGAAGGAGGGTGGAAGAACAATGGGGAATAAAAAAATGCCATCACAGAGGTAACAAGCCTTTGTGTGAAGCAAATTAACAAATGAAACAATGTAAGAAACTACTATGGTTCTCAAAGGAAGTGGCAGTGAAGGTTCAAGAGAAATGAAAGCATCTAGAAAGTACAAGGAATCACAGAAGGAGCAGGACAGGGAACTGTATCAGTTAAAGCAAAAGGAAGCTGGGAAGGCAGTCAGAACAGCAAAGGCCCAAACCGAGGAAAAGATAGCCAACTCAGTTAAGAAGGGGATAAAACTTTTATAGGTACGTCAGGGAGCGAAGGAAGACCAAGGAGGGCTAGTGAGGCTTAATAAAGGGAGGGAGGGTGGGTAGAGGGTGACTGTGAAAAGGCAGAGATACTAAACAAATATTTTTGCTCAGTATTTACAAAGGAAGTGGGGAGGTACTTAAAACAAACAACAGAAACACTCTGGATACAGAAGTTGATACCAGCCCATTTACAGAAGAAAAGGTTCTGAAAGAACTCTTAAAACTGAAGGTGGACAAAGCAATGGGGCCTGATGGGATTCATCCCAGAATTCTAAAAGAACTAAGGGTAGAACTAGTGACACCACTGACTACCCTCTTTAACAAATCATGGGAGGATGGGGTGGTACCCGGGGACTGGAGAAGGGCAGATGTGATTCCCCTTCATAAAAGTGGGAGCAAGGCAGAAGCAGAAAACTACAGACCTGTTAGTTTAACCTCAGTGGTAGGGAAAATGATGGAATCACGTCTGAAGGAAAGAATTGTTGAGTATCTAGAGGCCAGCGGGGCTCAGGACCCAAGGCAGCATGGATTCACAGCAGGAAGGTCATGCCAACAAAATCTGATAGATTTCTTTGACTGGGTGACCAAAGTAGTAGATCAGGGAGGGGCTGTGGACATGGCCTACCTAGACTTTAGCAAGGCATTTGACACAGTCCCACACAAAAGATTAATATACAAGTTAGCCAGCCTGGGAGTGGGTCCCAAGATGACAGCCTGGGTAAAGAATTGGCTGGAGAATAGGACACAGAGAGTAATAGTAAATGGAGTCCACTCTGAAGAAAGGGGGTTACTGGTGGGACCGCAGGGTTCAGTATTAGACTCGGGTCCTCTCAATGTCTTTATAAGTGACATTGCAGAGGGACTGGAAGGAAAAGTATGTCTCTTTGCAGATGACACAAAGATCTGCAATAGAGTTGATGCACAAGGTGGGGTGGAAAGGATGAGAAGGGACTTGGCAAGGTTAGAGGAATGGTCAAATGTATGGCAGCTTAGATTCAATGCTAAGAAGTGCAAGGTAATGCACCTGGGAAACAAAAACCCAGGGGAAAAGTACACAATGGGGGATGAGATACTAACAACAACAAAAATGGAAAGGGACCTGGGGGTAGTCATATCAGATGACCTAAAGGTGGGTAAGGAATGTGAGAGGGCAGCAAGGAGGGCTGGGGGAATACTGGGATGCATAGGGAGAGGCATCACCAGTAGAAAACAAGAAGTTATTGTCCCTCTGTACAGACAGTTGGTGAGACCCCATCTGGAGTACTGTGTGCAGTTCTGGAGACCCAGTCTCTGCAAGGACATAGACAGGATGGAGGCTGTCCAGAGGAGGGCAACTAAAATGGTGCAGGGTCTGCACCGGAAGACACATGAAGAGAGACTTAAGGAGCTGAATATGTATAGCCTTGAGGAAAGGAGGAAGAGGGGGACATGATAGAAACTTTCAAGTATCTCAAGGGAATCAACAAAGTCCAAGACGGTAGCATCTTTCAAAAAGAGGTGTGCAAGAACAGGGGCACAATTTGAAGATGAAGGGGCGGCTCAGAGGTAATTTAAGGAAGTATTTTTTCACAGAGAGGGTTGTGGATGCATGGAGCGGCCTTCCGGAAGAGGTTGTGGAGTCAAAAACAGTGGTGGAATTCAAGCATGCATGGGACAGTCATAAGGCAATTCTAGGGGGTGGGGGTAGGAAGAAGTAGGCTGCTGGTTAACTAGGATCTGCAGCTTATCCAATAGGTAGGGAAATGAGCAGACTGGGTGGGCCAAGCGGTCCTTATCTGCCGTCAAAATCTATGTTTCTATGTTCCCTGCAGGAATCGTCAACTTGCAAATATTACTGGGTCTTGCTCTATACACATTTTAACTATATATTTACCTGGATACAGCAGATGAGATGCGATATCTCATTTTCAGTGGTATCCTGCTTTGACACATTGTTAGATTGTAATTACACAGGATGGGGCAGCTGAGAGGCACTATCTACTTTTAAGTGGGCTCCCATATTTTGACCCCAAATGTCCAACAATCTTTTTATGACCTGACATTATGATCAAGACAGGTGGAATTTTTAAAATCCATCCAAAAGGTGATTTTGCTGTGTGACTGTGGCAACAAGTTTCGGAGGTGATTTGAAAAAATGACACCTGCCATGTTCAGGAGGTGAAGTAACACAAGGGATATGTTGAACATGGTATCCCGTATTATGGGCAACTTAGTTTGAGCGCCTGTGGAAATAGTGGCCATGACAAAATAGCGGTCATCAGTACATAGCGAGTGTGAGTAAAGAGCGAGAGTCAATAAATAGCAAGAGGCAGAATCTGTTTCCTGACACAACAGCTGCACACTTTGGGAGCATTGTGCGGTCTCGAAGGTTGTTATAATACTTTACAGGGTGTGGGGGGTGTGAATCCCCCTGCAAGCATGCAGTTCCTGTAGTTTCTTGTTGCAGTTCCAGTTCCAGGTGTGACGTAGTGCCTCAGATTCCCATGGTTTTCCCATAGCGTTTCATTTGGATGCTTTGTTTTCCTTAGAGAGTTGGCATTTTGACACTCAGTATTTTTGGCATGGGGTGTTTTTGGATTTGGCGTTTTGCTTTCGCTTATGTGTTTTTAGCTATTTTATTTTCACTAATATCACATAGAACCGTCGAACATTAGGGACCTAAATCTGGAAAAAATAAAATCATGACTAAATGTTGGAACAATTTGTTTCCTCATAACTTAGTTGGGTTTTCACGTTTGTACCCTCACATTTTCTACATAATCTTTTTACAACGGCTCCCTCTGAGCATGACAGGTGTCATTTATAAACAATGGCTGATACGTCATTTTGCACCACAAGTTTTACAACACATTTTGGGTAGGATTTGAGAAATGGCAGCTGTCATATTCTTGAGGTGGTGTCAAAAAATAGCTATGTGTAAAAGTTGAAGTCAAAATATTGACAGTTACCACACTTATGAGCATGTACTGAAAAATTGCAACATAGACTCATAACTTTATTGTCTTGTCATATTTTAACCCCAAATTTTCAACATAGAACTCCTAATGCGCCAGACACTGTAGTAAGATTGCTCTCTCCGCCAACAGAGGGCAGGAGGGTCATTCACCAACATCATGCCAGGAAATAGGGTCACCCATAGAACTCAGCAGCCTACCTACCTGTCAAGAGAAGCAGCTCCCAGGAACAGAATACCGCCTGATGAGCATCAGGCTGGGATTACCGCAGAAACTCTGGCTCACGGGCAGTGCCTGTGGCTCAGCACGCCAGTGCACCAGGCAGTGTGGGAAACCTCGCTGAGGCTGCAGGGGTCTGGGTTTCAACTGTTGTCCAAATTAGTGTTCACAACATTTCCATGAGTTCGGAATCTCACAGGCAGAAGGGACACACTCACACACAGACCAGGATCACCAACACTCTGCAACACATCCATCATGAAGGTTGCCCCCACAATATTAATTTATTTATTTAACATTTTTAGTAGCCGGGAAAGGCAAACTGAACCGAGGCTCGTTTCCAGGTGCGACCCAGAGGGTAGGGGGAGACAAATACAAGAAATGTACAAAGCTCAAAAGTTACAGACATTGTGAGCATAATGTGTAAACAAATACATAGATTCAGTCAGTGGACACAACAGTTAATGCTCATAAGGTTACAGATATTGTGATCATAGTGTGTAAACAATTGCATAGATTCAGCAGTCACAACAGGTAATGATCGTAAGGTTACAGACATTGTGAGCATGATGTGTAAACAAATATATAGATTCAGCAGAGACAGCAGCTAGCAAGCCAATGATTTACAGTAATAGTGCCCAGTGGAACATGGAAGGCAAGGAATGAGCGGAGGGGAGTGGCAGAGGGCCAGATGTGAAGGAGAAACAGAGAACTTAGAGGCAAAGCTGAAAATCAGGGAAAAGGAGAAGGAGGGAGAGGAATGGACCAGTCGTAAGAGTCAAACTCCCTATGCGCCAACTAGAAAGGTTGCTGCCCTATAACAGAGGGCAGGAAGATCATCCTCTACATCATGCCAGGAAGTAGGGTCCCCCCCTCTGACATGATGCTGTGCGGCAAGGTGACCCCACAGTGCAACAAATACAGTAAATACTCCCACAATGTGCCATTCCTGTACCAGGTCATATATTATCAGCATTTCGATTTACCTGATTATGAAAGAAATTCAGGTCTTTTTCTGCCTGCCATACCAGCTAACTATTGTACTGTTTCCTCTGACTACCTGAGTAGCTCTCTGTCCACCAGATGTGCTTCAGGTCAAATTTCACCATTGCATCTGCTGTTCCCAGCTCTCCTTTGCTTGCAGGCTTAGTGCCTCCTCAACTGCTCCAAGGAGCCCAGCAGTGCCTTCCTGCTTGCTACCACTAATCTGACTCTCTGGACTAATACCTGACATCTTGGAGAGGGCTCTGCCGCTATAGACATTATGTTGGTTAAAATGCTTATTGATTCCGTATCGACCCAACTCTAAGCTGGAATATGTTTCAAACTGACATCTTTCTTGATTCCCCACTTCTACGGAACTTGCCAATGCCTTAATCTGTTTGTTCAATGTACCTCCTCTTTTAAATACAGCTTAGAGAGGGCTGTATACTTGTCACCTGCAATGTGTCAGTTCTCAGAGCACTTTCTCAAGTTCCAGCGCTGGCAACAGAGCCAGATCATGGCCGAGTTCTATTTAATGTTAGGTTGGATGAGCACCATCTCCTTGCATGATTCCTCGCAAAACGTTTTTTACAAGAAAAATATTGGGACAGTTACAGAAATGGGTAGAGAAGAATAAACTGTTAACAGAAACACAGAATGGTTTTAGAATGGGACGTTCAACACTTCAGCATTGTTATGCGTTGAAGCACCTTTTATGGAACTATGCGACTATTAAAAAGACCAGACTATACTGCTGCTTTGTTGATCTTCGAACAGCTTTTGACTCAATAAGTAGAACCCTATTATGGGAAAAATTACATTCATATAATATTGATCCAACCCTCTTGAGAATAATTAGAGGTCTGCATCAGAATACATGGCTAAAGGTGAGATATGATCAGGCTGGGAATTTAACTACCCAAATAAAGAGAAATTTAGGAGTGAGACAAGGTTGTTTACTTGCCCCTTTATTATTCAACTTGTATATCAATTCAACACTATCGGCCTTGGACAACCCAGAGTTTAATTTGCCGGCAATACTGGATAAGAAAATAACTTGTCTTGCTTATGCGGAAAATATTGTTTTAATCTCAACATCAAAATTGGGGCTTCAACAAAAATTGTCCTATTTTTCAGAACTTTGTAAAATTTATAAACTCTAAATCAATAGAGATAAAACAAATATGGTGGTCTTTGGGTTGAAAAGTAAATCTCAACCATCTATTTTCTTGGATGGGGAAAAAATAAGAACAGAGAGTAGTTATGAATATTTGGGAGTTATTTTTGCTCAAAACTGTTGATGGAACCAACATAGAGCTAAGCAAACAAATAATCTTAAGGTAACAACAAAAGCTTTCAAAAGATTTAATATTAACTACAGACAAGCTTCGGTGGAGAGTCTATTCAGGACTTTGAATACAAAGATCAAGACCTCTGTATTATATGCTTCTGAAATATGGGCAGAAGCAAATGTTAAAACTTTAGAAATAATTATAAATCAAATGTATAGATATCTCTTGAGAATTCCACAAACAGCCTGCAGAAATTATGAGGCATGAGTTGGGGCAGAAATCCTTTAAAACTCAGGTCTTGGAAAGAAGACTAATATTTATCTTAAGATTATTTCTCCTACCAGCATACAGTCTGCCACGAATATGTGTGGAGGAGGCGTTAAAGTATAATCAAAGAGGATTTATGTCAGCAACCATTTTAATGATAAAAAAAGACTCTTTTCCCAACAGGCTTGGATCAGTTATTGTATGAAATGTACTTAAAACCATTTGAACAGATTAAGTTACAAATTAAAACAAGATTGTTGAATACTGAACAAGCAGAAGAGCATTCTAAAATAATGCACTTGGTAAACTTTAGATGATATAAAATAATTAAATCATCAAGTGGATTAGAAAAATATTTAACAATCTTGACAAACTGGAATGAATGAAGAATTATAACAAGATTTAAAATATAACTTCATACTGTGTTTGTAATAACATTGTGGAGGATGATTTAAAACACATTGGCCCAGATATTCAAAAGGTTTGCGCATGGCGCAACAGTGTTGCACCATGCATAACCCACTGATGCGCCCTGGCGCGATATTCAAAAGGGAAAAGTGCGCGGCACAAATCCTGATGTGCCGGAGTGCATCAGTAATGTATGCAGGCACAGGTGGGGGGGGGCGTGACCATGCATAACCTGCACAGCCCAATATTCAGCCCAGGATGTGCAGAGCCATGCATGCACAACCCCTACCTGCGCCAGCACAAAGTTAAGCCAAAGGAAAAAAGGAACAACTGATGGCCACCCACAGATGAGCTGCCGCATTGCAGGGCGCAACATGGCAGCTGCCACCTGTGGGTGGCCACCCGAGTTCCGGCTACACCTGGCGGCACCCCCCCATGCCCAATCATGGGCATCAGTTGTAATAAATAACCCCCGTCCAATATCCCTAGGTCCAGTGGACGACTCTGCCTGATTGTGGGCATCTGTTGTAATAAAAGAAACCCCCCAGTCCAATATCCCACTTTCTGCCCGATCGCGGGCATCTGTTGTAATAAAAGAATCCTCCATCCAATATCCCTGGTGGTCTAGTGGTACCCTCACCGCCCACTGAGCCACCACCCGCTCCCCGATCAGCCAGCGGGTGGCAGCAGCCCACCACCTGCCACCCCGCCCGCCTGCTGACTGACAGCTCTCGGGTTGCATGCCCATTGGTTCTCAGCGTGAGCCAATGAGGCGTTGACTGCTACCGTATATACATTCCAGATATGTGATCATCTACATATCTGGAATGTGTAGTATGGTAGGTTGTGACACCCATTGGCTCACTTTAGTGAACCATCGGGCGTGCAGCCCACTGAGGTGTCAGTCAGTGGGCAGCAGGGTGGCAGGTGGGTGGGGTACTGCAGTCAGCCAGTTGATGGGGGGAGCGGGGCGGTGGGCTCAGTGGGCAGGTGGGAGGGTACCACTAGACCACCAGGGATATTGGAATTTAGTTTTTACAAATGCCCGCGATTGGGCACATAGCAGTCCACTGGACCACCAGGGATATTGGAAGTCTTTTTCTACTTTTGGACAGATGCCCGTGATCGGGCGGATAGCAGTCCACTGGACCACCAGGGATATTGGAAGTCTTTTTCTACTTTAGGACAGATGCCCTCGATCGGTCGGATAGCGGTCCACTGGACCACCAGGGATATAGGACTTGATATTTCCGTCTTTTATACAGATGCCTGCGATCGGGCTGCAGGGGGGCATCGGTCCCCGACGGCTGCTGCCTGGAAGGGTGCCAGGCGCAAGTCATCAGGGATCAGCGCACCTGCATGCAAATGGGGCCATAATGACATGCAAATGGCCCCATGTGTGCCTTGCACACATTTTGGCCCATTTGCATGTTAAGTTTTGAATATCACGGTTGCTGTGCATGGTGCAATGGAACTTGCACTAGCACATCCCCATGCTCCACTCTGGCCACTGGCGCAGTGCCACTGCGCCATGCACACTGGGGGTGGCCAGGGTGCGATATTCAAAGCTGCTGAGCCATGGCGCAGCTCCATTGAATATCACCCAGTCCACACCCCTGCACAGCCAAGTTGCGCTGCGCCCAAGCTTGCGTCACAGCCTGGCGTGGTTTGAATATCTGGGCCTATATATATATATATATATATATATGTATATATATATATGTGTGTATGTGTATATATATTGTGTGTGTGTGCGGATATATATATATATATATATATATATATGTGGCACAGTTGCGCCTCTATAGAAGAAGAATCAGCATTTATATAGGCGCTTTTCATACATCGTGTATCCCAAAGCGATTTACAAGCAATGCTAGACTGGTAGTGAAGTGACTGAATGTGTAGTGGTGACCATATTGTACGTATCATATCGAACACCCACACACAGTCTGGACAATTGCCTGATCCAGTTTATGAGAAGGGGAATATTGACCAGGACACCGGGAATGTCCCCTGCTCTTTGTGAAGAGTGCCCTGAATTCTTTTACTTCCACCTGGGCATCCACCAGGACAGCACCAGGATGGGTAGAAGGGACCTTGGTTTAACATCTCATCCAAAGGATGGCACACCCCAGTAGTACAGCACCCCCCTAATACTACACTCGGATGCCAGTGGTTGTTTTTTTTAGGTATGAATCCA
This sequence comes from Neoceratodus forsteri, assembly GCA_016271365.2. Classification (NCBI taxonomy): domain Eukaryota; kingdom Metazoa; phylum Chordata; order Ceratodontiformes; family Ceratodontidae; genus Neoceratodus; species Neoceratodus forsteri. The sequence goes on from CM057449.1 coordinate 1,426,867,463, forward strand.
ATCCTAGTGTGGGACGAGAACCCACAACCTTCTGGTCCAGAGGCGGATGTGGTACCAACTGAGCCACACTATAGTTAGGGTTCAGCAGTCACTTCTGTGTTAAACTTGAAATTGTGCACTTTAATAACTTTGCAGCTGTTCGACTGATTTGCGTGAAAGTTTGCATACACCATCAGGGACCAAAGAATCTCTGGATGTGGTAAGTTTAGTTGTGGTTGGATGTGCAGTTGCAGAGATTTAGAACGTCATAAAACTTAAAATTACCAAGTTTTGTACAATTTCTTTGTCACTGCATTTCTCAGAAATGGCTTGGGGGTTTGGTCTGAAATTTGTAGGGTATATGGGATTTGGGTCACAGATGTGCCTTTTGAAGTTTTGGTGAACAAATCAGTAAGCCATTCAAAAGTTATTCAACTTTAAAGTTTCCCATTATTTCCTATGGGAAAAGTTAGATGTGCTGTGTGAAACAACTGTTTTGTTGCCGCAAAAGCGGTATTTAATGTCACAAATGCAGAATGTAATGTCAAGATTCTGCCATCTTGTTTTCAGTTAGCGAGGCAAAAAATTTTAATATTTCAAAAAATACTGAGTGATGGTAAACACCAACACTTGTATTTACCTAATCAGGGCCCGAGAAATCAGATTCTGGGATCACTTTTTAAAAATAATGCTCAGAAATATCTTTATTTTATCCACAGAATTATTGTGTTATAAATAGCGGAAATGTTTTTTTGCAAATCATATTTGCCACAAATTGTGAACTAAGTTTTTTGGTTCTTTCACAAATTGCGAAGCATAACCTCGGAACAAGTTTTCTTGTTTTGCAATTTGTGAAATAACTTTTTTGTACTGCTGTTTCATTGTCACTTCATAACAAAAAAAGGGTTTGGAATTTTTGGCTGAGATTTTCAGGATATAAAGAGCCTGTCCCACAGATGTGCCTTTTGGTGGTTTGGCGTAAAAAATATTACTGCACTGCATAGTTATAAGACTTTGAAATTTTGGCACATCCCAGGATAGCATTGTAATGGTCAGGGTGCCTTTTGGCAGCCATATCTTGAAAATGCTTTGAAATATGGACTCGCTGCTATTCACAGCTTAGTATACCTTTAGGTGTACTAAGCTATTTTGCATGTTTCCAGGCTTTGTTTGAAACTGTTGGTGACTTGTAACTAATGGGACAAAGGTGACTGATACTGTGGCATGCATTCTCAATGTGTCAGCAGTACTGCTTCGGAGGGCTGTATGCTCCCACCACTCACTATGGACTGATGCGAGTGCAGGGCTCAGAGGGCACTGCACTCCAACATGGAAATGAGGGAAAATTACAATATGCCCAGAGGGCCCTGTGCTCCTACTACTCACTATGGACTGATGGGAGCACAGGGCCCGGAGGGCACTGTACTCCCACCACTCACTATGGACTGATGGGAGTGCAGGGCTCTCCCACATGGAATGAGGGAAAATTACAATAGGCATTGCTTAGAGCACAGGGCCTGGAGGGTCCTGTGCTCCCACCACTCACTATGGACTGATGGGTGCACAGGGCCCAGAGGACACTGCAGTCCCACATGGAAATGAGGGACAATTATAATATGCATGAAAGGGAGCACAGGGCCAGGAGGGGCCCTGTGCTCCTACCACTTACCATGGACTGATGGGAGTGCAGGGCCCAGAGGGCACTGTATACTCTCCACTCACTATGGACTGATGGTAGTGCATGGCCAGAAGGCTCTGTGCTCCCACATGGAAATGAGGGACAATTATAATTGGCATGGATTGGAGCATAGGGCCTGGAGGGTCCTGTGCTCCCACCACTCACTATGGACTGATGGGAGCGCAGGGCCTGGAGGGCACTGTACTCCCACATGAAAATGAGGGACAGTTATAATATGCATGGAAGGGAGCACAGGACCTGGAGGGTCCTGTGCTCCCTCCACTCACTATGGACTGATGGGAGCACAGGGTCCAGAGGGTCCATTACAATCTCTGAACACTTATGAATAGATGGGAGCACAGGGCCCATAAGCAAATAAGGCTACGATTATACTTTCTCAAAAAGTAAGGAAATTCTTGGCAAAAACTTTGTTAATGCATCAGTTAATGCATCACAAGGCCTGAAGAGGTACAGCTGTTAAACAACCAATCAGAAACCGAGTGCTTCCTCTGGCTATGCTCTGATTGGGCAATTCCCTCTCCCAGTCCGTTTGCCGCCTGGCACTTTTTAAACTGCTTTTTGCTACTTGAATCTGTATCTACGAGTCCTGAAACTGCTTTTGCTGCTTGCATCTGTACCTAAGAGACCTGTAATTACTGCTGAAAAAGCAGGAAGTGTTAATTTTAGAGCTGATTACAGTGATAAGCGTTTACAGCCCTTTCCTGAATATCTGTCTCGCTGTAAGCCCCTCTGGCGCCTCTTCCCTTTGTCTTGCTAAATTCTCTTGCTGTGACTATCTGCCACCCAGCCCTCAGCCAGCACTTAAATTCCTCTGTTTTCTCTCTCTCCTGCAGCTGCTGCCTCTCTGCCCCTGACCAGGGTGCACAGCTCCACCGGTTCTTCTGGACCCAGCCCCTGGACGGACGGCATCTCCCGAGCCGCCGCCCGAGACTGCAAGCCCGGCCACAAGGCCTGAAGAGGTACAGCTACTAAACAACTAATCGGAAACCGAGCACTTCCTCCGGCTATGCTCTGATTGGGCAATTCCCTTTCCCAGTCTGTTTGCCACCTGGCGCTTTTTAAACTGCTTTTGCTGCTTGAATCTGTACCTAAGAGACCTGTTATTACTGCTGAAAAAGCAGGAAATTGTTAAAGTGTTCATTTTAGAGCTGATTACAGTGATAAGTGTTTACAGCCCTTTTCTGAATATCTGTCTCACTGTAAGCCCCTCTGGCACCTCTTCCCTTTGTCTTGCTAAATTCTCCTGCTGTGACTATCTGCCACCCAGCCCTCAGCCAGCTCTTAAATTCCTCTGTTTTCTCTCTCTCTCCCCTGCAGCTGCTGCCTCTCTGTCCCTGACCAGGGCGCACTGCTCCACTGGTTCTTCTGGACCCGACCCCCAGACGGACGGCATCTCCAGAGCCACTGCCTGAGACCGCAAGCCCAGCCACAAGGCCTGAAGAGGTACGGCTGCTGCTGCCCCACTGGCACTGTGCAACTGCTCCCCACCCACCGCCCCTATCTCGACTGTTTTATTTATAGCTTCAGCAAGTCACATGAGCAGAAATTTACTAACATTCTACTTCACCATTGGCTCCTTATACTCTCCCGCCACTAGAGGGACATGGTAACCCTCCTATCTCCTGCCACTATGCCTTCCTATCACATGCACTTGCCTTACCCACACCACCTACTCTTGGTGATATGGATTAGCGCCTTCCTAGGGACGACAGGCACACTTGCTTCTCTGGCCACATACCCAGTTACTCACCCAGAAGCAACCACAGTAAACTACATAGGAACAATACCACACACCCTGATTCTTTGCCACATTAAATACCGGCACTACCCCTCCCAACCGTGCACCACCCTTACCTGCCTGCCTGATCTACTGATCACGCTGCTCAATACAGTATATCCTCAACTGCGCTCTGTAATGTACAACTACCTGGACGCCAAGCTTGATGCATCGCAGCAACCTATAGTTACCGCAAAGCTAGATTCCTTGCTCTCCTGCTCCTCCTCCTCCTGCTAGCTGGTGATGTCCAGCCCAACCCTGGTCCCCCTACAATGAACTCTCCTACAACCCTTCACACACCCTCCACTCCCCTAGCTCTCCTGAATGGCCTAAAAATTATCCACCTAAATGCCCGCAGCCTCACCAACAAGCTACACTTACTGCAGGTCATGGTCCTCGAGTATAAACCTGATGTCATCATCATCTCTGAAACTTGGCTCTCAGGCCATATCATGGACCAAGAAGTCCTTATACCTGGATTCACTACAACCAGAATAGACAGACAAGGAAGAGGTGGTGGAGTGGCAATCTATGTCGCTACCTCCCTACAACACACAGTCGTGTTGAAAGTCACATCTCCCTCCTCCCATGAAGCTATCCTCCTCAACACAAAGCTTCCATACTCCTGTCCTGTATTTGTCGCAGGAATATACTGCCGTCTGGGCCAGCCCTCCTCCCAAGTCACTGATCTGGTGAGCTGTACGTACTGGGCGACCCTAACATAAATTGGCTCTCTAACACACTACCAAAACTCGCTCTGACATTGAGTCACTAAACCTGACTCAACTAATACAGGAACCTACTGGCATGAACCACAGAACAAATAATCATTCCTTTCTGGACCTAGTCCTCATGTCACACCCCCACAGGGTCAAGGCTGTTGGCCTACTACCTGATGCATTAAGTGACCATCATCCCGTATACATGGTTCACAAAATACACAGGAAAAAAATACCCCACAAGGTCCTCTTAATACGCACCTACTCTTCCCTGGACACTCTACCTCTGCACCGTGACCTCACCAACACTGACTGGCCCCCACTTGCCGTCTGCACCACTGTCGATGCGGCTCTCCAACTGTTCTGCGATAAGTTCCTCCATATCTGGAACCAACACGCTGCGCTGCATAAAATCAGAGTCCGGGGAAATCATCTGCCCTGGGTAACCCCTGAGCTCCTATCCTGTCAAAGAACCCATGACGCTGCTTGGCATAAGCACAAGGTAATCAAATGCCCCAGAGACCTCCAACAATACAAGGAGCTTCAAAATAAGTGCACCAAATCTATCCAGCTGGGCAAATCTGAACACTACCAGGCTAACTTCCATGCCAACACAAACAATCCTTCCAAATTCTGGAAAGTTGTCCAGTCCCTCTTTTCCCTGTCCACCAAGCCTCTCACTCCTACCATTAGGCAGAATCTCTCTGACATCTCTGATCCATTGGCAGTCACTGACTGCTTTAACTCCCATTTCACATCCTGCACTACAATGCTCCAAACGGTCCCCCTGCTGCACTCACACTCCACCACAGGCCCACTCCCGCCCCCTGCTTCCCCCTCCTCTACTCCGCCAACTCCCCCTCCTCCTACCCCTTTCTCCTTCATCCATATCTCCCCTGCTACTGCATTCCAAGCCCTTCAGTCAATCAACCCTGCTAAAGGCTCCTCCCCAGATGGTCTGGACCCCAAGCTCCTCTCTCTGTCTGCTCCCACAATAGCCTATCCTATATCCATCTTGCTCAACCTCTCCTTTGCCACTTCCACTGTTCCTACAGCTTGGAAACACGCTACAGTTCTTCCACTCCCCTAAGGTGGAGATCCCTTCTCCCCTAGTAACTACCATCCTATCTCTCTGCGTCCCACTCTGGCTAAGCTCCAGGAGCATATAGTGCCTGAACAACTCTCCTCCTACATTGCTGACTCCTCCTTTCTCACTCCATTCTAAGTTGGCTTTAGAAAACACCACTCCACTGCCACCTCGCTCTTACACCTGACTAACACTATCGCCTCAGGCATGGACAAAGGCCATATAATCTCAGCTATTTTTATTGACCTGGCCAAGGCCTTTGACACGGGTCTCCCACCCTATACTCCTATCCTGCCTCAGGACCACTGGTCTCTCCCCTAATGCCAGTGAATGGTTCAAATCCTATTTGTCGGGTAGAACTCAATCTATTCACATAGCTGATGCCATCTCTTCTCTCCTCCCCATTACCACGGGAGTTCCCCAAGGATTGGTCCTTGGTCCACTCCTTTTTTTTCAATCTTTCTCAATGACCTCCTTCAGGTCTGCTTATCATCTACATACACATGTATGCAGACGACACTGTACTGTTCACAACTGGTAATTCTGTCACTGATGTCACTGCCAGGCTTCAGCTAGATTTTGAAAAGGTACAACGATGGCTAAGTGAGCACCTCCTCTTCCTAAACTCAAAGAAAACAGTCTCCATGACTTTTAGTACTAGGCAGAGGCTGGCAAGGCTTCCCTCCTTACCCACCTTCTTCACCATAGATGGAACTGTATTAGAAGACACCACTTCCTTCCACTACCTAGGAGTTTGGCTCGATAGGAACCTAAACTTCTCCATCCACTTTGATACTATCCTAAAGAAACACCAGCCTAAACTAGGAGCCCTCTACCATAGCAGGAGTAGTATCCCACATCTGGCTAGGCGGGAATTGGTACATAAAATGATACTGCCAACCTTCGACTATTGTGATGTCATATACGGAGCTGCCTCTCAATCTTCCTTATCCAGGCTTGAACCTCTCTACAACTCTTTCTGCCAGTTTGCCCTAGATGCCCCTGCTCTAACGCATCACTGCACCCTCTACTGCTACCTAAATTTTCCATCTCTTGCCAACAGGAGAACACTGCACGTGGCAAAGTTTACCTCTAAATTCTGGCTTGGCTCGCTCCCATCATAAATAGCCACCTCCTTATCCACCACTCACCCATCCAAATATACCCTCCGGTCTGAGGACACCCGCTTGCTGAATATACCTTACAGAAATGCTACATCTAGCCAATCGTCTTTCTCCTATCACCTACCAAAACTCTGGAACCAACTACCAACCCAAATCTGCCACTCCTCCTCAGCCTACTCCCTCTCTTCAGCCCTAGCAAACTACCTAGTGATGAACTGCAACTGCACTTAGCCCCTGTGGCCCTGCCAACGTGCTGGTATATATCTCCTTCTACCTCCCAGCTGGGCCACATATGCTCTCCCAAATCCCCTCATGCAAGCCTGCACTTTCTCCAACTTAGCACTTCCTTCACCTCTACTTCTCACCCCCCTCGTCCATCCTCTACTATCCCCCCGTTAGTCACTCAAATGTGTATTAATCTAGATATATTGTTTAGCCATTGTTTGATTGTAAACTGTTCAGTCTGCTCGTACATATATATGTATATATATTATTAACCTAGTTGCTAATGTTTGTATCATGTTATAGTACTCTTTGTCCCAATTCTCCTTCCCCCAGGATGTACCGTGAGACGAGCTTCTTGCTCAGTGTAACCTTCCTGGTGAAACATTTCAATAAATAAATAAATAAATAAAAGTTAGGGTTCCCACCATGAAAAGTTGGGAAATGTGGTGTTAGGGTTTCTAACCTTAACACCCTACCCACCCACCCCCACACTCCATGCACCAACAGACTGTCAGCCCTAACGCTGACCCCATTGTTCTATACTGTAACATCTTACATTCTTTACACATGGAATGGGGTGAGTGGTAGGGCCGACAACCTCAAGGCACACCCTTAACGGTGTGTGGATGGTGAGAGTGGGGTGGGGCGTTAGGGTTGGAAACCCTAACATTACATTTTATGTGTGATAAATTTTAGAGCCCAAAATTTATCACATATATTTGTGATAAATGCAACATGGCAATCAACCCCCCCGCCCACCGACACTACTTGCCAGCTTTCAAACTGCACTGCCACTGAAGTCTGTTAGGCCACCTCCATGGCTACCAATCAGGACAGTGTTACCAGGATGACCCCACGTCCTGACACCATGGCCATAGCAGCAGCTCTCCTGAAGGCACAGTGACACAAAATGTTTTTAAAAAGCACCTATAGCTATAAAAAAAGTTACTTTTAAAAGAAAAGATAACATTTGAACAATAAACACAAGCTGATTCCCTATTGCATAAATTAAATATGTGATAGGGAGCTTGTGTGATACATGATTTATCTGCACTGGAGCAGTTTGACCTCTGTTACTTCAGTGGCTTACGCTACTCATGAGGTTACCTGAGGAAAAACTGCCCTTGTGCAGATAAATCATGTATCACACAGCTCCCCATCACATTTCCCTTATATATGGCATTTTTAGTCAGCTAAGTCTGAATTTTTAGATACATGTAATTGTCATTTATAAGTTTTAAAGAAGATTAAACATGGCACTAGGGTTAAGAAATTCACTGACAATCACAAACTGCTCTCGTCTGTTCCACCTTAAAGGACACCTAAACCTTTTTACACATTTTTTTAAATGACTCCATATGCTTGTAAAATACATTTATATTGACACTGCATTTATTAAAGTAGGATAAATGTACTTTTGTAGCATTTGAAAACTGTAAACAAAGCCTCTCCTGAGTCAAAAATCCTGCTTTGTAAAAACCCTAAAATGGCTGCCATGATAACATCAGTGAAGAGACAGATGCCACACACACATGTTCCACATATGCCCATTTTAATGCCAAACATATGCCAACCCATAGAACTCTTAACTTAATTTGTGCATTATTTGCACAAATACACAAGTTAAGCCATGATTTGGAAGCACAGACACAGTGAAATGTTAGTAGCAGAGTATCATATTTCTCAATTCAGAGCTCTGTTGTGCAGCAACTCACACAGTTCATTGAAATCCTCCCCCACACACATCCCAAAATCAGAAAACAAATACATGCATGGTGGAGCAGTGTGCGTCACTGTAGCATCTATGGGGGGGGGGAGACCATGCATTAGCGGTTGGTGATGCCAAGCCAGTGCAGCTGCTGCATGGACAGGTATGCAGCACTAAGCACACTCTGGTGATGCTGAGCATGGATGGTGGATATGACAAGGTGTTGCATGCTGTATTCTGTTCTCAGGTATCCATGCTGTTGAGTCATCTGTTCTGTGTGCAGTCCCCACTCCTTGTGCCCTGGACATGTGTTCGGTGGTTGTGCCTGTCATTCTTTCAGACCTGTTGTCCATTTCCTGGGTTGGGGGGCATACTCTCAGTTATCCAGAGAGCAAAGCCCAATCTGTTTGCATGAACCTCAGTGATGTGTGACCACACCAGCAGCTAAGGGTGCAATGTGGTGACATGGGCCATACAGGTGTCTAGACTGGCAGCAGAGCAGCAGTGGCATGCTGAGCCTCTCCATAGGAGAGCACCATTGTGATCCCACACAGGGCCACCGACCTGGGTCATTGGGGCTTCTGGCTGGATGGCTGCCAACAATGAATACAGAGTCATGCACAGTGCCAGCGCTGTGCCAGTGCTGCCAGTCTATGGCAGGGGTGAGGCTAGGGTACTGTACACCATCAGTTTAATGAATGGTTGCAAAACTGGTGCAGAGCACAGGGCTTTGGCTTCATTGGGGACTGGGGGTCCACCTGGAGAGATGAAGGTCTATACTGGCATGATGGTCTGCATCTGTCCAGGAAGGGAAACAAGCTCATAGGTGACAGGTTTAAAGGCTTCCTTGGCAAGCTTTTAAACTAGCCAAGAGGAGAGGTGCTGATAGGAAACAGGAAAGTTCAAGCCTCCCCCCACAAAACATGGCAGGTAGTAGGGTAAACACTGAGGTACAGAGCTTGACAGAGGGCAGGACAGGGGTAAATGGAAAAATAGACAGGGCAATAAGAGCAGGGATGGGGTAAAAAAGGATAAAGCCAACATTAAATGGAGGGCAATGAGTACCAATGCCCGTAGTCTGGGAAGCAAGCTTACAGAGCTAGTAGCCCTGATGGAAGAGGAACACTTGGATATTGTGTCAGTCACAGAAACATGGTACACAGAGAACCATGACTGGGATGTCAACATACCAGGGTACACAATCTACAGAAGGGACAGGGAAGGTAAAAGAGGAGGTGGAGTAGCTCTCAACATAAGGGAAGAGATCAAAGCTACAAAACTAAAAAGTAAAGGGGGAGGACAAGAGGCACTCTGGGTCACCTTGGAGACAAGGAATGGCATCACAATCCGCACAGGGGTTGTATACAGACCCCCATCTCAAGGGGAGGAAATGGACAAGAAAATGATAGAGGGCATTCTCAAAATGGCTGAAAAAGGGGAGATACTGTTGATGGGGGACCTGAATATGCCAGATGTTAACTGGATGACATGGACTGCAGCCACATCCAAGAGCAGGGTCATTCTCGATGCCCTACAGGTGGCATGCCTTAGACAGCTAGTGGTGGAACCCACTCGGGAGGAAGCAATATTAGACCTGGTACTCTCAAATGGAGGGAGAATCACAAATTTAGAAGTCAGTAGACATCTGGGAACAAGCGACCACTGCACAGTGTGCTTCACAATAAACACAACCATGGAGACAAGCCATACAAAGACAAGGATACTGGACTTTAGAAGGGCTGACTTTGGCATAATGGGTGAATACCTGAGGAATGCATTAGCAAATGGCCAGAAAGGAAGGATGGAAGAACAATGGAGAAAAATCAAAACTGCCATCATGGAGGCAACAAGCCTTTGTGTGAAACAAATAAAGAAAACAAAGCGGAATAAAAACACTATGGTTCTCAAAAGAGGTGTCAGGGAAGGTTAAGGAGAAAAAGGCTGCATTCAAAAAGTATAAGGAATCACAGAAGGAGCACGACAGGGAACTGTATCAATTTAAGCAGAAAGAAGTGGGGAAGGCAGTCAGAAAAGCAAAGGCCCAAACTGAGGAAAAGATAGCCAACTCAGTTAAGAAGGGGGATAAAACATTTTATAGGTACATTAGGGAGCATAGAAAGGTTAAGGGAATGATAGTGAAGATTAATAAAGGAGAGGGGAGGTGGGTAGAGGGAGACAGTGAAAAGGCAGAGACACTGAATGAATACTTTTGCTCAGTATTCACAAAAGAAGAAGAGGAGGAGTTACCTAAACCAAACAATAGAAGCACTCTGGATAGTGGGGTTGACGCCAGTCCACTTACAGAAGAAAGAGTCCTGAAAGAACTCCTAAAACTCAAGGTGGACAAGGCAATGGGGCCTGATTGGATTCACCCTAGAATCCTAAAAGAGCTAAAGGAGGACCTAGTGACACCACTAACCACACTTTTTAACAAATCATGGGAAGATGGGGTGGTACCTGAGGACTGGAGGAGGGCAGATGTGATTCCCCTTCACAAAAGTGAGAGCAAGGTAGAAGCAGGAAACTACAGACCTGTTAGTTTGACCTCAGTGGTGGGGAAAATGATGGAATCACTTCTGAAAGAAAGAATTGTTCAGTACGTAGAGGCCAACGGGGCACAGGACCCAAAGCAGCATGGATTCACAGCAGGAAGGTCATGTCAGACGAATCTAATCGATTTCTTTGACTGGGTTACCAAAGTAATAGACCAGGTAGGGGCTGTGTATATGGCCTACCTAGACTTTAGCAAGGCATTTGACACAGTCCCGCACAAAAGATTAATAATCAAGTTAGCCAGCCTGAGAGTGGGTACCAAGGTGGTAGCCTGGGTAGCGAACTGGCTGCACAACAGGACACAGAAGGTAATAGTGAATGGAACACATTCTGAAGAAAGGGGGGTTACTAGTGGAGTACCTCAGGGCTCAGTACTGGGTCCAGTCCTCTTTAATGTCTTTATAGGTGACATTGCAGAGGGTCTGGAAGGAAAGGTATGCCTCTTTGCAGATGACACAAAGACCTGTAACAGAGTTGATACACAAGGGGGGGTAGAAAGGATGAGAAGGGACTTGGCAAGGTTGGAGGAATAATCAGACATATGGCAACTTAGATTCAATGCAAAGAAGTGCAAAGTAATGCACCTGGGAAATAAAAATCCAGGAGAAGAATACACAATAGCAGGGGAGGTACTAACAACAACAATAATGGAAAGGGATCTGGGTGTAGTCATATCAGATGACCTAAAGGTGGGTAAGCAATGTGAGAGGTCAGTAAGGAGAGCCAGGGGGATACTGGGATGCATAGGGAGGGGCATCACAAGTAGAAAAGGGAAGTAGTTATCCCTCTGTACAGACAGTTGGTGAGACTCCATCTGGAGTACTGCGTGCAGTTTTGGAGACCTCATCTATGCAAGGACATAGACAGGATGGAAGCAGTCCAGAGGAGGGCAACTTAAATGGTGCAGGGTCTACATCAGAAACCATATGAAGAGAGAGACTGAGAGAGCTTAATATGTATACCCTTGATGAAAGGAGGAAGGGGGGGACATGATAGAAACTTTTAAGTACCTCAAGGGAATCAACAAAGTCCAGGAGGGTAGCATCTTTCAGAAAAGAGATGTGTAAGAACAAGGGGCACAATTTAAAGTTGGGGGACGGCTCAGGGGTAATGTGAAGAAATTCTTTTCACGAGAGAGTGGTGGACACATGGAACCGCCTTCCTGGAGAGGTTGTGGGGTCTAAAACAGTGGGGGAATTCAAACATGCATGGGACAGACATAAGGCAATTATAGTGGGGGGTTGCAGAAAGTAGGCTGTTGGTTAACTAGAATCTGCAGCTTATCCAATAGGTAGGGAAATGGGCAGTCTGGGTGGGCCAAGTGGTCCTTATCTGCCGTCAAAGTCTATGTTTCTATGTTTCAGTATCACCATAAGTGTACCTGCATGCTATGTGCCACCTGCAGGTACAGCAATGGCTGTATTGAGCACCCACTCGCCCGATCACAGGGCCCCCATCACAGTTGGTGGACTCAGAGATAGCCATGCGGTATGTCCCTCCCAGTCCCTGTACAGGTCACACCTGCCACTGGACAGAACTGTCAACCAGTTTCTGATGCACCTGCTGCCAGGCTAGTAGCTCTCACTGTGGCAACATCCATATGTAACGCCATACATGGGGGACTGGGTGGGGGAGCCACCATAACCCACACATTTGGCAGTTGTCCAGTACCACTGGAATACTCTGCTGTATGCTGTAGTCGTACACTACTGCTATATGTCCTGTGTATGCGCTTCACATCATGACATGCACCTGTGTGGATACCAGCTGTGGTCCATTGCCGTCAACGTTATACTATCCATTGCCCAACTCAGTATCTGTGTCTCCCATCAGCTGTGGTACAGTAGCCTGCTTGGTGGGCACAGTCACATGCTGCCATCTGGGACACTGGTGCCCTCCGTGACAGGTAGGTCTGTCTGGCATACTGTTGACTAGGGATTGCAGACCTCAAGGACAGACGTCCACAGTTCTACCTTCATCTCTCACACCTAAAACAGTGTCCATCAGGTCAACTATGTATGGCATTACCCTGTCAGGTGGCCGACATGAGTGCCTGTCACATGCCACATAGTGGCCCAGAACACTATGGCATGCCAGTGCTGGGTGCGTATGTGGTGGTTGCAGTACAGTAGTGGTCTCAGATGTGTGAACTGTATGCAGTGAAGCCTAAGCTCCCTCATGGCGTATGGTGGTATACAGCCATGCCATGGTGAGAGCTACTAGCCCATCAGCTGGTGCATCAGAAACTGCTTATCAGTTCTGTTCAGTTGCAGGTGTGACCTGTACAGGGGCAGGGAAGGACATACTGCACAGCTATCTCCGAATCCACCAACTGTGATGGGGGCCCTGCGACCACACAAGTGAGTGCCAATACAGCCGGTGCTGTACCTGCAGGTGAGTGTTGCATGTAGGGCAACTTTTGGAGATACTGACACTGGCATTGTACATGACGCAGCCTCCGTTGTTGGCAGCCATCTAGCTGGTAGCCCTGATGACCCAGGTTGGTGGCCCTGTGTGGGATCACATCAGTCCTCTTATGGAGAGTCTCAGCATGCCACTGTCACTCTGATGTCAATCTGGACACCTGTGTGGCCCATGTTACCAGTGCTGTGCCCTTAACGGCTGGTGTGGTCACACGTCATTGAGGTTCATGTAAACAGGTTGGACTTTATTGTCTGAATACATGTGAGTCTGGCCCTCAAGACATAGACAACAGGTCTGAATGAACAACAGGAACAACCATGGAACACACGTCCAGGGCACAAGGGGTGGAGACTGCACACAGGACAGAAGACTCGATGGCACGGACACCTGCAAACAGTATACAGCATGCCACACTATGTCATACCCACCATCCATGCTCAGTGTCCCCAGGATATGCTTAGTGCTGCATACCTGTCCATGCAGCGTCCACACCGGCTTGGCATCACCAACGTTACCACAAGAGGCATGTGTTAGTCTCCCCCCTACAAATGCCACATCGATGCACACTATCCCACCATGCATGTATTTGTTTTCTGATTTTTGAATGTGGGGGGGGGTAATTTCAATGAACTATGTGAGTTCCGACGCAGCAGAGTGCAGCTCTGAATTGATAAATATGGTACTCTGCTACTAACATTTCACTGTGTCTGAGCTTCTCAATCATCACTTACCTTGTGTATTTGTGTAAATAATACACAAGTTAAGTGATGATTTCTATGGTTTGGCATTAAATGGTCATATGTGAAACTTGTGTTTGTATACATCTGCAGAGCTTGGCATCTCTCCCTTCACTGACATCATCAAGGCAGTCATTTTAGGGGTTTTACAGGGCAGGATTTTTGAATCAGCAGAGGCTTTGTTTACAATTTTCAAATGCTCTGAAACTGCATGTATCTTACTTTAATAAATGCAGTTTCAGCATAAATGTAAAAACAGCCCCTCTTTACAAGCCTGTAAGTCATTTAAAAAAATCAGGGGGCACTGCTGAACAACTTAACAGGAAGCAGTTTTTCTGAGCTCCTGTGACTTTTTGGAAATAAATAAGTTACAACTGATTTTTCTGAGTTTTAGATACGAAATCGGGTGGTTAAGAGGCTGCAGATCAATGGCATGAGTAAAAATTGGGATGCAGCTGCTTCATCAACTGATTTTTTTTTGTCCCTAAGAAGCCACAACAGCAATGTGAGGAGAGGTCTACCCCGTCTGCTGAACCCTCATCGTCTGTGGAGCTGCTTTCTGGGGAGGGGGCAGCATTGCTCTCTATACAAACTACATTAAATCAGCTGGTTAAAACAGTCCAGGATATCGATAAGAAGCTGGACACTTTGACTCCTCGAGTCCTGGCACTGGAGAACAGAATGGATCACTGTGAGCAGATCATTCAGAAGTCTGAAATCTCAGTGTTGAAGGCCTGCAATGCAACCACACAGCGAATTAAGAGAATGCACTGTTACACCAAAAACTGGAAGCGATAGAAAATCAAGCTAGACAGCACAATATTAGAGTGGTTTGCCTGCCTGAGAATGCAGAGGGGGAAGACTGTGTTGGCTTTATCCATTAGTATCTCGCTAATATCCTGGGTATGTCAGAAGAGGACCCCCTGCAATCAGTTGAGAAGGTATACCGCATTACTCCCCGGCGAGTTGTCTCAGGCTCGGAGGTTCCCTGCACACTAACGGTAGTGTGCACAGGTATTGGAGATTGTGACCAGGTGTTGACATTGGCCAGGAGGAGACGTTTACTCAGATATGGGGGAGACACTTTGCTGCTGTTTCTCAACCTGTCATACAGCACTAAGCAATGAAGAAAGTCTTTTGATGGCATCTGGAGTAGGCTCTGGCAACAGCAGATTCAGCATCAGCTCCTTCTCCCTGCAAGACTCCATGTGTCTTGGAAAGAGTGGTACTACCAATTCAGTGACCCTACAGATGCTGAAAAGCTGCTCCATTGTATTGAAGTGGAGACGGGTGGGAGGAGAGGGTTTTTCCTTCAGAGGAAGGTTGATATCCTGTAGGTCTCTGCATACACTGTAAGTTTGGACATATGGACTGGGGACTGATATGTTCTAGAGGAGGGTTATGCATCTGATGCTCCTTTGGGCGGCCCATGGAAGTCCGTTATGGGCCCTATGTGGCAGGGGACTCTGTTATGTAGTACAACATTGTTGGGGAACTGTTGTTTCTTAGTATTATTCATTACTCTATGCTGGCTACATTACTATCACATATCCTGTACTATGGTCATTGTGGGTGCCATCATATGTTTGTTTTTAGCCCCCGTCTGACCTCGTTACTTTTCTATTGCATTGTTACAAGGACTATTTTGAATCTGCTGGACTTTCACTTTGGACTCATGCTGCTTACTGTTTATTATCCTATTTATCTGGAAATGGGAGCTCTGTTCTGATGTTTATTCTGTGGTATGCTGCTGGGGGGATTCTGAGGACCAGTGCTGGTACAATGGTTCCTGTGTATCTTAATGAGATTTAATGTACTAATTGTATGATCCCTGGGTTCTTCCTTAGCTGCAGGCATGGGGTATAACATAATGTAACCTCTTGGGTCTTCCCAATGATGTAACTTGAGGGAAGGTGTCCTGAATGGCACTTTGTTATATATTTGCTCATGCTGTATATCTATTGCTATCCTCCTGTGTGTGTGTATTATTTTGTGAGTTCTGCTTACACAATTAATAAATAAATAAAACAGAAAAAATCTGTAAAAAGAGGGTTTAGGTGTCCTATACAGTTGAGTCATAAATGGCCATCTGAATGTATGCAGCATCTGGATTTCATTAAGATTATTTCCAGGACTCTCAGCTGATGAATGATTCACACTTCTGCGTCCTAAGATAGGGAAACCCAGCACTTCCCTAAAATGTAAGGCACAAATGCACCAAAACTCTCACACACATACACACAGCACTTCCCTAAAATGTAAGGCACAAATGCACCAAAACACACACACAGACACACACACACACACACACACACAGACACAGTTGACAGCACCTCCCTACATCTTAAATCAAATGCTGTGAGAGACAGAGTGGATATATCAGTATGCATGGTTAAACCACTGCTTGACTGGTAAGCAACATTATAACAGGGGTTGTTAAAAACTTGCATCCCCATTGGTGGAGTCCTCTGCGTGGCCATGCATTAAATTCCCTTTTTAATGCACGGTTCCACGGAGGGACTCAGGGCAAGGGCCATTGCTACTTGTTCCTGCCTAGAGAAAGGCAAGCGACACTGGCAGCCATTACAGGATGTGGGGGAAGTGAGACGGCCCCAGCTGGCAGAAATACAGAATAATGGCCCTGCAATGCTGTCTTCACATCTGCCAGTTGATGATCTGTGAGCAATGGCATCCAGTTTTTTTTTTTATTTAGTATACTTGATTGAATTTTAAGTAAAACTACAATCATACACCAGGGTCATGTAACAATGCAGATACACCAGCACTGTACCATTGTGTTATGTTGTATCCATGTCACTCTTGACATTACCTCATGGGTTTTCAATCCACCTGATAGGCTAGTGATGCACATGTGACCCAGACCAAATTTCACAGCATAGCCAGGTCCCAGGAGTCCCCAGTCTCCAGTTTCAACCTTCCATCTGAAGAGACTACAAGCACTCCAGGAGTCCCTGTTAACTAACTATCTAAGGTAGACAAAAGCTGTTTTTTTCAAAGATGTGGGTGGCTCCCACAGCAGTTTAATTTAATTTAATAGGATTAACTGGAAACCTTCATAAATTGTCTGGCTTGAAGCGGCCACAGCAGCTAAAATGAAATTATTAAGCAATCAGGATTTAATAATGGAGATGGTTTTGGTGTTTTTCTTACTAGCATTAAGAAAAAAGTCATTGAAAGTCTTTGGAAGCCAGGGCTGTAATAATTTGCTCAGGTATCATTTGCTGTTGTAGTTAGTTTATCTCTGAATTACTTTTTTAGAGTTTAGAGAGAGACAGAGAGATTTGAGATGAAATGATGTTTTTTGTTCATTTGCTAGTGTTTGTTTGTTTAGCTAATCTGTTGTGTCCTGTAATTCAGTACAGATTGTTTAGAAGTGCTGTTCTGTACCTTCTCGCTCTCTCTATCACTTTTTTATATAAATTATTAAAAGAAGAATTGCCGTTTTAAACTCCATTGTGAATGAAGTAGAGCAAGCCATTTGTCTGCATGCCCTGCTGCGCTGGCAGCTCTCCTCTCAAGCAGGGCCTCCCAGACACAGCATACAATATTCTCGCAGTGCTTGGCCCTTTTCCACCGCATGTGGGCCTCTGGCTGGACTCGTGGCATTCCCTCCTGGCCCAGATGCCATCAAGCCCATTTCTTGTTGCTCCCTGGTCTTGCTACCACTGACTAAGTAGGTAGAGCAAGACACTAATGAATCCTGCTCACAGTCCCTGCCTAAGCGACTGCTGCAGGAACAATATTTTGGCCCATTAACATCTGCAGCTATGGGAGCAGTTTGTACTTGCAGTCCCTAGAGCAGCAACTGCTACAGACAGGCATCTGTCTTCTTGCAGTCCTTAACTCAGCTATTGCTTCAAACAAGACATTTGAAGGGGAATCTTTTTCTATTAAGAGAATGTACTACAACTAATTTTAAGGGGGCACCTTTGTTTAAAGCATGTACAAATCTCGGGCCCAGCAATGCCGAGCACCCCCTCAGCGTGGTTCGATGCAGGCCACGAATATTGGCCTCCATTTTAGGAGAGGAGTACTCTCTCCACCAAGAGAGCTGATTGGCCACCATTTTGGGCACTAATCCAGAACGCCATTTTAGGAGAGGTTTCTCTCTCCATAGGAAAGTGATCGGCCGCCATTTTAAGTAAGGCCGACACCTGAATGGGATAATCAGCCACCATTTTAGGCAGTTCTATTTCTCAATGGCATCACCACATCTGGAGGCAGCTCTCCACCACTTGGTTGGAGTGCTTAATTCTGAGGTTCCCACGTCCAATTCCAATTGGCATCGCTTCCCAGCTCACAAACAAGGCTCTGCGTGACATATGGATGTCACAGCGCTTCAGACATATGATTGGTTGTTGTTCTATATGACACAATCAGCGTGTTTTTTTGTTGTTCTGAAAACTGTGTTGGGAATTACAGCATTTTACATGATCTTGTATCTAGATATAAATGTTTATACTTCGTTACCTATATCACAGGTACTTACCCCAAAGGGTAATTATATATATGTGTATATGTATATATATATATATATATATATAATAACTGTCCTTCTTTCATCCTTTCAGATGGTGAAGGCCAAGAAGTGTATGTCCTGCAGTACTGCATTGCTGCCCCACACCCAAGGCCCCCTCTGCCCAGCCTGCGTACATGAAGAAGAACAAACAAGCAGCCAGCCCTCCACCGCTGACTTGGACGGACAAGGGCCTGGAGTCTCCGGCTGGATGAATCCGGGGGCTCTCCTTATTCAGAAGCAACAGGCAATGGTGTCCATGATAGAAAGCCAGCAAAACATCATGCTGAAGGTTATGGAGAAGCTGAAATCGCTGACAAAATCGAGAGCACCACCTTCCACTGCTCCTGGCCAAACTCCAGGTTCAAGTACCCCTCCCCAACCACATATTGATGAAGAACCTGTATTGCCCCTTCCAGGGGATGAGGACGCAGGGAGGCACCTGGAAATTGTGAGGATGTCGAGTCAGGTGAGGAAGATATGGACATTGTACCCGATACACCTTCCTTAACTTCAAAACTTTGTTCATTTGATCTGATTCCATGCCTAATGAGGGCCATTAAATCAACAATGGGATTTGACGTCGACACACCAAAGCCTGAGTCCAAGCTTGATCCCATGATCCAGCAGAACCTGAAAACCAAGGACACATTCCCTAGCTGCCCCACCATTGATGACATTTTCACAAAGAGTGGGAAGTCACAGAGCCTGGTTGTATGTCTGAGAAGCGAAATCTAGACAGGATGTACCCAGTACAAGAGGACAAGGTTAACTTGTGGTGTACGGCACCAACTACAGACCCTCAGATAGCAGCACTTAGCAAGAAGACAGTGCTGCCTTGTGGCACTATCTCACTAAAAGATCCTACTGACAAGAAAGTAGAAGAGATACTAAAAAAGCTTTCGAGTTTTCAGGCATGACAGCTAGAGCTGTGGTCACAGCAGTCTATTCCACAAGGGTGCAGATCCACTGGTTGGAGGAACTGCTAGAGAAAGCAGACCCCAAGTCCAGGGAAGCAAAGCTGCTAGAATGCACTCTTGACACAGCAAAATATCTGGGAGACATGGCAGTGCATATGTTAAAGCTAGAAGCTAGATCTGCCGCATTAACAAACAGAGACAGACGAGCTCTATGGGTCAAACTCTGGGACGCAGATAATAAGTCAAAAATACTATTATAAAACTTGCCCTTGAAGGGGAACAACGCGTTTGGCAAAGGCCTGAAAGAGTTCCTAAAACAAAAAGAAGAGGACAAGGACCTCACGAAAGACAAACAAAGAACCACCTATTTGTCTTCCGCTCGGTGCAGGTTTAGGGGGAACAACAGATTTCAACATAACAGAAGGAAGAATT
The DNA here is from genome assembly GCA_016271365.2 of Neoceratodus forsteri. NCBI lineage: Eukaryota > Metazoa > Chordata > Ceratodontiformes > Ceratodontidae > Neoceratodus > Neoceratodus forsteri. The sequence goes on from CM057449.1 coordinate 1,426,887,384, forward strand.
ACACGAATAATTCATTTCGAGGGAGATGCCCCAACAAGAATAACACTAGTTTCAGAGGCTGCTCACAAGGTACATATTCCGCATCCCAAGGTAGACACCCGCGTTTTGGAGGCAGAGGAGGAAAGTCAAAACAGCACTGACTATCCCAACATGTTGTCACCAACCCCAACCCCAACCTAGCACTGGGACTACCCACCTGTGGGTCAGAGACTGATGTTGTTCCACCCGCAATGGTAACAGACCACATCAGACAGATGGGTTCTGGAAATGATTTCCCCAAGGTTATGCTATCAAATTTTCAAGCATGCCTTCCAGGGACAGAGAGGTACTGTCTCCCATCTCAAAAAAGAGGGCCACCGCCCACCAGGTACAGGAAATTATCCGAGACCTGTTTCAAAACAATGCTATCCAACCGGTGCCAGCAGCCGAGGCCGGCACAGGGGTCTACTCCATTTCCTTCCTGGTTTCAATGAAAAACAGAGACCTCAGATCCATCCTGGACCTAAAATTTCTGAACAGGTTCATATCCACCCCTCCGATCCACCCTAAAAAACATATGAGTGGAGGATTACTTCACAGCCGTAGACCTGAAGGATGCATACACCCACATCCCAATCAGACCAAGCCATCAGCGTTTCCTGTGATTTTACATACTGGGTCAACACCTACAGTATCAGGCCTTACCATTCGGCCTCACATCGGCACCCAGAGTATTTACAAAAGTGTCGGTGGTCTTGGCAGCCCGGTTATGGGAATAGGGGATGGATATCATCCCATACTTGGATGACTGGTTAATACGGGCATGCAGCAGTGCCCAGTCTCAGAGAAGCACAGACTTGGTCCTGTCAACTCTGTTCCAGCACAGTTGGGTAGTCAGTCAAGAGAAGAATTCTCTATGTCCATCTCAATATATAGAACACCTCAGCGCAAAAATAGACACGGCCGAGGGACTGGCAAGACCTTCAGTACAGTGCATCGACTCAGTGATGTCGATGGTATGGATGCTAAGGTCCTCAGCCAAGCCAACGCTGGGTCAAGCAGCACAGGTTCTCAGCTGCATGGTGTCCTGCATAGACCTGGTACTGTGGGTGAGATGGAACATGTGCCCACTACAATACTGCATACTGCAGCAGGGCTCCCCATCAGAAGACAACCTCAGCCAGGTGGTCCATCTACCAAGGACAGTGAAAGATTCACTGAAATGGTGGACAAATTGCCTAAACCTCCAGAGAGGTTGCCCCCTAGAACTGTCTTATGAGGTGACAGTGGAGACCGATGTTAGCCTCATCAGTTGGGCAGCATGCATGCACCAGTCCACTGCACAAGGCAAGTGGACGTCAGCACAGACAAGGCTGTCCATCAATGTCCTAGAGATGAGGGCAGTGTTCAATGTTCTGAGAGCATTCAGGAACAATATCATGGGTCAGACAGTGCTGGTGAAGTCTGACAACCAGGTCACGGTAGCTTATATAGCAAAACAAGGCGGCACACACAGCAGAGCCATGCTCAGAGAGGCTGCAAGGTGTTAAACTGGGCTCAGTCCAATCTTTCTCACCTACACACCGTTCATCTGATGGGAAGGTTGAATGTCAGAACAGACTGGCTAAGCAGACAGCAGGTGCATCCCAGAGAGTGGCAGCTGCACCCGGATCTTTTCACCATGATACAAAGAAGGTGGGGTCATAACCCAATAGACCTGATGGCATCCAAGGTGAACACACAGGTCAAAGCATACTTCTCCAGATACAGAGAGAAACAGGCACTAGCATTAGATGCCCTGTCACAAACTTGGGAAAGGAATGATCATACATCTTTCCCCCAATTCCTCTGATTCCACAGGTACTGGCGAAGGTCAGACAATCCCAACATTCTGATCACGTCTTATTGGCCATGGAGAGCGTGGTTTGCATCCGTGATATCCATGACCCTGGACAGCTGGACCCTCCCATATTGGAAGGACATGCTGCACCAGGGACCAATACTCCACCCAGCCCCTCACACCCTGAAATTGTCAGCTTGGCTCCTGAGAGGCAGAGACTGCTAACTGCTGGGTATCATGAGTCGGTAATCTCGACCATGCTACAATCCAGGAAGCCATCTACCACAACCATGTATAACAGACAGTGGAACATCTTCACCAAATGGTGCAAGTCCTCACAACTTGACCCGGTGCGAGTAGATATGTCAGTGATTCTACTCTATTTACAGCAGGGGTTAGATAAAGGATTATCCACTTCCTCCCTACAGGTGCAACTGTCAGCCATAGGTGCGGCCATGGGGAGAGTCGGCCTCTTACAACCCGGTGCTCACCCTGACGTCATCAGGTTCCTTAGAGCTGCACAGAATATTCTGCCTCACATTTGATCACTAGTGGCCCCCTGGGATCTAACCATGGTGCTTGATGCTCTAGGGAAGGATCCACTCGAGCCCAGCCAGGGAATACCCCTATACTGGTTAGGTTTTAAAAACTTGTTTTCTGGTGGCAGTCTGCTCCACTCGTAGGATTAGCAAGCTAGGAGCTCTATCGTGCAAGGAGCCCTACACTATATTCATGGCACAAGGGGTCTTTATGAAGACAGTTCCTGCCTTCCTACTCAAAGTCATGTCCGCATTCCATAAGAAACAAACATTAGAGTTACCAACATTTCACATCCAGTCAGAACAGGGGGGACCAGGTACTCATCATCCTTTAGACATAGGTAGTACCATAGCACAATACATCACACGGACGTGGACCATACGCAGGTCCGAGAGACTCTTTATAATAGCTCAAGGCCATAAACAAGGATTGGCTGCTTCCAAAACCACCATCGCTAGCTGGATAAAGAGGTCAATTCAGGAGGCTTACAAGAAAAATTGTCTCACTCCCCCACAGGGGTTAAAGGCCCATTCAACAAGGGCAATGGCTACCTCCTGGGGAGAAAGAGCTAGCGTATCAATGGAAGACTTTTGCAGAGCTGCGACATGGACCTCTGTCCACACCTTCACAAGACATTATAGACTTGAGTCTCTATACGGACAAAGAACTGAATTTGCCACTAAGGTTTTGTCATCAGCGTGTCACAAAGATATGTCTGCCTGATCGCCCTGACCCACCCTGATGGATTTGCACTGCTTATTAAAAGTAACCCATGAAGTAATGTCTGGAGTGTCATGGATACAATATAACACAATGGGTGTTTACTCATCTGGTAAAGGTAATTGTGTTAGTTGTATCCATGACACTCCACAACCCACCATTCAGGGAGACTACAGCACAGATTTTCATGCTGGACAACATTAGTGTCAACAGATTGATATGTAAATAAGAATTACTAGTATTGCAATGTAATACCTATTAGTTGGAGTCGAGGTCCTTAGGAACTGAATTAGAACTGTATTAATAGTGAAATAAACTAAAGGTGGTGGTTAAACCATGGTTAATATTTTTTCTTACATTTATATATATAGACAAGATACAGAGTTAAGGTGGGAGTCACGTAAGTTAGGTTTTTTGGCCTAAAGCATTTGCAGTTTAGCTATGGAAGAATCAAAACTGGAGACTGGGGACTCCTGGGATATGGCTATGCTGTGAAATTTGATCTGGGTCACATGTGCATCACTAGCCTATCATGTGGGTTGAGAACCCATGAGGTAATGTCTGGAATGTCATGGATACAACTAACACAATCACTTTTACCAGGTGCGTAAACACCCATTACTATCCCCTCCTCCACAACCCCACCCTTTCACTGGTAGAATGGTACAGTCAGATTTAGTTGAAAGTATGTAGATATAGGGGTAATGGTGAGCTTAAGGTCTGTTCATTGCTACTTATACAAGGTAACAGGTAACAGGTTGGACACCCAGGATTCTAGAGGGCTCCACCTCTGAGAATAGAGTAAAAAGAATTGTGGATAGATGCTAACATACATAAAATACATAGGATCTGGGAGATTTATCTGTACCATTCAAGAAAAGATTGATTGCTGTGATCCATCCAGTGGTGCAAGATTAATTTCTTAGTAACCACGGAGATCAGACTGAAGTGGTAACGCTTGTTGCCTGCTGGTTCGTGGGTATCCTTCCCTAAAATACAGTTTTTGACAGTAAAAGCAGATGATAAACAGAGTTCAAGTTCTTAATTGCAGTATTCCATAAGGCTTTAGCTTTGGGACACTCCCATAAAATGTGTAATAGTGAACCTATGTCATTGTTACATCTTCTACAATTATCTGACTTTGCAATGCCCCATTTATATAATTTATCAGGGATATTGTAAATCACATGTATAATCTTAAATTGTGTATATCTATATCCATCAAAGGGAATATATAAATGAGTATTTTGCCAAATACGCTTCCACTGTGCACCAGAAATAGGTTTATTCCAGGGGTTCTCAAATGGTGAGGCCAGCTTCCCTGACGGGGGCCCAACCTGTTCCAGGGGAGGCTCAAGCAATCCTTGAAAAAGTATTATATTTCAATTTTGAACTTTATAGATTTGTGTGAAGGGTTAAGGCAAACTGAAAGAGGATAACAGTAGGTGAATTTATGTATTTATTCACAAATCTGTGACCAGGGAAGGCACTGTACATTGAACCATGGCTTATTTCAGGTGTATCCAGGGAAGGGTAGTGAGAGAATACAATTCAAAATGTAATTGCAAAACATTCAATCAATACAGAATGAATAAAAGTGCACACAAATTAAGAACAATTATACAATGGCAAGAAAGAATCTTGGACTGTGATTGGTCAGGTTGGGGCTGGAGCTATGGCATTATCCCAGTACGACGCCACAGGTCTAGTCTCAGCAATGTGAATCAATTGAGCATTTATTGGATGTTTGTTTGTTGCTCTTTTTTTGCATCTCCTCTTAAGAAACAAAAGTATTTTTCCACACTAATAAAAACATTCTTTAAAGTTATCTTTTTATTTTATAAATGACAACAAGCCATTGTATAATACTAATAATGCACTCCAGGGTGTGTGTCGTTTGGGATAACACCGCCTGGGGCAATGGGCCCTTGCACTCGTCTCTTGATAGGTACTTAACCCCCAGGCATGGCGTTATCCCAGCATAACACACACCCTGTCATGCATTATTCCTTTATTAACTAACAATGCGAGGAACAATTGATCAATTCGACTGGCAGCAGAACTGTCCAAATACCAGAGTTAACCATACAGGTACTAGGAATAAGAGCATTAGGGAGCAAAATTATCCCTGAGAAGTTGCTTAAGAACAGGGTGACAGGGGGAGAGGCAGAGGTCGGCAGGAAGGTTATTCCAGTTAGAGGGGAAACATAAAAAGCAGTCTGACCCATGAAGATATGGCAGTAACGGGTAAAATTGATTTGAGAGTCAAAATATTGGAGCAAGTAGGTTGTCCTGTTGGGGAGGGGAGGCTACAATAAGCTTAATAACATGAGAGCCAGCTATGCAAAGAGGTTTCAATTTATTCCAGGAGTACTGTGAAAAGTAGACTATTTTTCTATGGGGAGGCCCAAAAATATTTCAGTATTTTGGGGGATGCTCAAGATCTTTTCCATAGCTTAGGGGAGGCTCACTATGACAAGCTTTGAGAACTGCTGGTTTATTCCATACTTTGGACCAGTAATTATACTTAGGTGGTTGTGAAACCATTCTTGGTGACAAAACTGCTTTATAAATTTTGGATATAGCCCAATGCTCTAAATTTAGGTCTTCTTGAATGTCTAAGAAATAAGATGATACTACTAATGCAATGTTTCTAAATTTAGAGCTTAGCATGTGTCTAATCTGTAAGTATATCAAGTAATCTTATCTCTTTAAATTATACTCTTTCAAAATGTTAATAAATGAAATCCCTTTGTTGTCTTGTAAAAACAGATTAATAGCTATAATTCCCTTGCTCGCTCAAACTGGATTAGTGTTCTGCCTTGTATTTTGAAATTGGGGTTAAGCCAAATTGGCTGTTTCAGTGGACTGCTAAGTTTGTTCTTCATATATCTCCTAAACTGATTAAATGTTAATAAAGAAGTACATACAGGAGTATATTTCAAAGATTTAGGTAAGGCTTTATGCTGTAAGTAAAACAAGGACTTTAATGATATTTTATTTGAGATGCATAAATCATACTCTGTATTAAGCCACAGGGGAGTATATGACATTACAACGTCATGTGTGTCAAAAGATAACCATTTGATAAACTTGGCAGTCTGTACAGCACAATAGTATACCAGAGTATCTGGTGCACGAGACCTCTCATAGTTTTCAAGACTAACAGACGAGTGTAACTTATTTGAGGCTTATGAATGCTCCAAACAAAGAGCCTTTGTAGATTATGAAACCAACTAAGAGATAATTTAACAGATAACATTATCATTGGATATAATAATTCAGGCAGAAGAGACTTTTTTTTATATTTGTATTTGTATTTTTAGCTCCTGCGCACCAGGGAACGAGGGCTCAGCCCTGTATCACCCACCCACAGCCCTGCTTACCGATAACCATCCCCAAGATCCCACATGGCTTGCCCCCTGTGGCAGGGCCAGGAAGGGTGCATCCCCCCTCCCCAGAGCACAATCCAAATCCAGGGAGTCAGGGGCAGCGGAGCAGTGAGATGAGGACAGCTTCATTAAGTCTCCTGACCGCCATTTTTTCCTGTTTCTGGAACCCCTCCCTCCCAGCGCGTGGGCACACACACACTGCAATCACCAGCTGCTGTGCCCTCTCTTGCCTGTGCTACCCCCACCCCCACCAGAGGGCAGCAAGCAGGCGGGACAACAATTCTTCCCACCCTGAGAGAGGACAGCAGTCCTCCAGACACTCGATCCTCTCTCCCCACTGCCGACCTCCAATGGTCCAGGCTTATTCCCAAACCCAGGTCACCAGCATGGTGTGAGGCATGGCGTCCAGTGCCTCAACCTACAGCACCACCGGGCTGGCCCAAGAAGAGACACTTTTAACAGATTAATCCTCCCTTAGGGAGATAAAGGCAATTTCTGCCATTTTTCTAAGTGCATTCTCAGGATACGCAATGGTTCAAAGAGATTACTATGAATAGTTTTACTCATGGAAATATTGACCTTAATACCTAAATAGATCAGATCCTTAATTAGCCATTTGAATCCCCACTCTGAAAAATCGTTTTTCCTAGCCAAATGATTCAACGGTAGCAATTGTACTTTTTCTATATTAAGCTGATAGTGCGAGACTGAGCCAAATTGTTTGCTTTCCTTAAAGGCTGTCTTTAAAGAGATATAAGGATTATTTAAGTGAAGAAGAATATCATCCGCATAAGAGGAAATTTTGTACTATTTTCGGCCTATTGTAATACCAGAAATAAAAGGGTTGAATATGTTGAATTAGGAATTCTAAATTTAAATAAAAAAGGAGAAAGAGGGCAACCTTGGTGAGTACCATTATGTAAAAGGAAGAAAGGTGAGAGGATTTTGTTGCATCTGACTCTGGCAGAGGGATGAGAATACATTAACTTAATCCAAGAAATAAACTCTTCTGGGAAATCAAATTTTTCTAACACTTTGTCTAAATATGGCCACAAGACATGATTCAATGCCTTAGCTGCATCAAGGGAGGCCAGTACCGCAGGATGTCTGGCCTCCCCAGACACAGAAATTATATGTTGAAGTTTCCCTATATGGTCAGCCAAGTGCTGGCCAGTCATGAATCCGACCTGTTCAGGACCAATTAATTTTGACCATACATGCTGTAACCTGTTGGCCAACGCCCTAGTTAAAATTTCAAAATCAACATTTAAAAGGGAAATAGGCCTGTAGTTTATAACCTTCGAAGGATCTTTCCCTGCATTTGCTAAAACAGAAATATAAGCTTCTTGCAGAGAAGTATTTAGTGTTTTCAGTTGGAATGCTTCCTCATATATTTTCAAAATGTAGGGCATCATTTCTAAAGCAAAAGTTTTATGAAATTTGACAGTCAGCCCATCAGGGCCTGTAGCCTTATCACCTGCCATCTGATAGAAAGTGTGTTGTAGCTCCGTTAAATATAATGGTTTTGCTAAGAATTCCCTGTCCCCTTTGGATAATTTAGGTAGGGGACAGCTATCTAAGTATTCATCAATTGAAGCTAGGCTAACAGAATCTTGCCCTATCCCATAAAGCTTTTTTAGAAATTAGAAACTTCCTCTGCTATAGCACATGGATCCATAATAAGTTGGTGAGTTTCCGCATCATAGAGGTGTTTTATAGTTCACATTGATTCTTGTTGTTTGATGCACCAAGCTAATAGTTTCCCAGCTTTTTCTCCCATAGAAACCTACTTGGACTTAGATTGTAACATTGCCATTTTGGCCTGCGAGCTATTCAATTCATGGTAACGTTCCCAGATAATTATCAATTGTGAGGCTAACTGATCTGAGTATTGTATAGCCAGTTGTGACTGTATGGTTCTTATCTGTGTAAGTAGCTCCTGAGATTGGTGCAACCTTTCTGTTTTTGTTTTATATGCCATTTTAATAATTTTACCTCTAACTGTGCATTTGTAGGCCAGCCATATTGTTACATGTTTATCCACTGTGCCTAGGTTTTCTTAAAAAAGACATTTAATAAATTGTTTTAGGTGAATAACTGTTCATTATTCAGAAGACTATCATTCATTCTCCATATTTTATCCACCTGAATATTCATATCCAGCTGTAATTTTAACAGAACCGGAGAGTGATCTGAGATCACTGTAACCAAAATCTCAGCATGAATTAGTCCAGACAATGATGTATGGCTTATAAGAAAAAAATCAATTCTGGAATAAATTTTATGGGGGTTGGAACAGAAAGTGTATTCCTTAGAAGAAGGGTTGTGTTCTCCGTGGATCTACTAAGTTGTAAGAATCAATTATCTCACGTAACGCTTGCTGATTTGGACAGATAGAAAACATTAGGGATTTTGATTTGTCTATTTTTGGGTCAAGCACTACATTCCAATCTCCAGCTATAATACAAGGGATATGAGGCCATTTGGCTATGTGTAAGGAAAAAGCATTAAAAAGTTTTGGATCATCACTATTAGGCCCACAGAAAGACGCCAATAATATTTCTGTTCATTCTAATGACCCATATACAATTATGTATCTAGAGTTATTATTAGAAATTACCTGATGGGCTTTAAAATTGAGTTTTTTATTAATTAGTATGGCTACTTCTGCTTTTTTCTTATCAGTGTCTGTACCGAATATTTGACCAACCCAAAAGCATCTTAAATAAATCACATCAGCTGTAAGCAGATGAGTCTCTTGTAAAAATACTACTGATGGATTACATTTATTTAAATGTATCAAAATCTTGGTTCTTTTTATAGAGGAATTAGCTCCTTTCACATTCCATGTCAGAATAGAGTGAAGCATTCTAATGGTGTATTACTGCTATAGAATATATTAATCTGTGGGGGAAAAAAACACAGTTGATGAATATTTCTGAATGAACCAAACAAAAAAGAAAAAAGATCTAGTAAACTGAAAATAGCTATAATTGTACTTAGCACCCTGTAAATAAACAGAATAATAGGTTGCAGTGAATTAAAAGGCTGTAATTCCATCGAGAGGTTCTGGGGGCATAGATAATCTCGAGAGCGAAGCTCGAGAGGTTTCTATGTCCCCAGAACCTCGAGATGGAATTTTAGCTGAGTAATTCACTGTAACCTATTTTTTATTTTTTGTAATATATGGATGCAAAAAGTGGTGAGGTCTTACTTGTTGGAGTGTTGTGTAGGCTGAGGCATGGCTTGAATGAGTAATCTGTAAACTGTTTGAAGAGGTCATTAAGAAAGTGAAGGAAACAGTTTGTAGTAAGAGTAACAGCTAAAGGCTGTTTTTTGTTTTTTTAAGGTATTTTGATTTTCTTGGTCAGAGATGAACTGTAGCCTGTTTTCGGTAACTGTTTGTGGCTTTCAAAGAGATATTATTGTTGCCGACGGAAAGTTTTGTGGTGTTTGTTTCCCGCAGAGCAGTTTTTTAAATTCTTCGTGCTGACTGCTGAAGAAGCTGACTCATGGTGAGCACGAGGTGGCAGGTGTCGCTATGCTTTTCAGTAGGAGGATAATACTATCGTTCTAAAGCCTGAACGATAGTATTATTGGGAGTGGTTTATTGGGAGTGGTTTATTGGGAGTGAATTATTGGGAGTGAAGTGTGCTATTATGGGGAAATGGTATCTATTACAAGGATTTTTTTGCACCGTTTTCGATAGTATTATTTTCATGATACATATATTACATTACAATAATCAACCCCTAAATAGAAAAAATGAATAATAGTTGTTATGAATGCTACATTATAGAAGTGATATCCCCATCATAAAAGCCCCTCTACAGTAATAGCAATTATTCTGACTGGATATAGTGAATAACAGATATATTCATCTTGAAGGTATATAACAGAAGTAAGTAAAAACAACCAATGGAAGGGGAATCCCAATATAGATAGGACATCTAGTGCACAAATCAATACCTAAGTAATTCCGCTGCTTATTCTTTTCCCCTCCCCTCCCCAACCCATAAACCCTATAACCCCATACAAAGCAAGCATCAACATATTAAAACAAACAAGAATAAGAACAGTAATCCCCACTCCACCTTGCGACTGTATCAGCATTGATCGAATAGACTGCAAGGACAGTAGTTCAGAGACCACTTTTCTTATAAATAAACTAATTTATCTTATCATCCCTATATATATATTTTTTTATTTAGTTGTTTAACCAGGTATAGCACACTAAGCTGAAAGCTTTTTTACAGGAGCGACCTGGGAGCACAAGGAGGTTAAGTGACTTGCTCAGGGCCACACAGTATGCAAGTGGAAGCTGTGGGATTCAAACCCCAGGTCTGGTCTGCTGGATGTTACCAGATTTGCAGCTCAGAGCCTTAGACCACTGCGCTATACTGCCTCCTATATTAAACCTTAATTGTTACTGTGCATCCATTTCCCATATATCCAGAGACCTTTCTTAACTAAAACATTTTCTTTTAAAGGAAGTGCACTAATTTAAATTAAATCAGCCCTTTTTAACCTATTTTTTTGTAATCAACTCCAAAGTACCATTTAAACTACATACATCTGAGTTCACATATCTCAGTTCTATAAACTAATCAGAGTATCAGAAACATATAAAACACCCAGAGGCTGTCAACTTCTGCAACCTTAGCCTTCCCCAACATATAAAGATTCTTAAATTGTCACCTATTTTGTCTTTTCAACATTTAGATGTGTGAGCATTCAATCTTATGAAGCTTTTATTTGATCAGCCCACCCCACAAAAAATTGCTAAAGCATATATAAAGACTCCATTCAAACTAATAGTAAAACGAGGAGAATAGCCATAAATAAAATAGCCCCAGAATCTTGGAGCAAAGGACAACAATTTCCCAGTGAAGCCTGTAAAAAATTAAAATGTTCATATTTTGATGTCTGCCACTAAACATATTTTCGCAGCACAGTTTATATAAAGCTTACAAATAAAATCTTGATGAAGTCCCTTCTCGTATACAAGCAAAGAGCCATTGTTTAATCAATACCAAAGTCAGGCTTCACAAAAGAGAGAGAGAGAGAGAGAAATAAATAATTCAATATAGGACTGGCCAGTGCTTAAAGTGATATCAGTCCTCATGTATCATCTGTTCAGTTCATATATCACTAATTGAAAAAACAATAAACGGACAGTCCCACATATCAGTAATATGAGGCTTGTACCATCTTTTCCTGTCATGATTATGAGCCCGCAGGAACCAAAGTAGACATGGAGCTGGGAACTCAGTTTGGCTCACGGCATAAACCAACATTTATCACCCACATTCTGGAAAATTCCAAATTAAAATCCATATCTTAGTGTCTGAACAAATAAACATCTATACAGCACTTAAACACTCCAATTTATAGTTGTGCACTGTTACTAAGTTTGAAACAGAAAAAAAAACCTCAACTCCACACACTTTGGGGAGATCAGCACCTCCAAATCCCAGTGCACTGATGGAAATCCAGCTATCCCATGAATGTGAACATTTAATTCTGCACCTCGTCTGAGAAACGCCAATGGATCTAATAGTAAGCTAGACAAAAATGACCAAAACAGTAGACCTCTCAGCACCACTCTAATTTAAACTCCCAGTCCATTCCACTAAGGCTCCTCAAATGTGCGAGAGGTAGATGATTACATAGTTAAAAAGAAACCTCATATAGTGTATGGTGGAATGTCATTCTCCACCGAAATCCATCGCTGTCGAAATGTTGTTCTCCTACACTAGTGACGTTCGCAGTGCAGCAGAACGATTTTTTGTTCTACTGCACTGCGCGTGTCACACACTGTGTCCTCGAGCAGCATTTGACAGTTAGGGCTCACTCCATAGACAGGACACATAGTGAAAGCAGCAATGTCGGCGGAAGTACTATCAAAGCCACTATCGGAATGGAATATATTCATCCTCAATCAGGAAAACAAAAAAAGGCAAAAAAAAAATGAGAAATGACATGCGGCAATTACATGGCTTCCTGAGAGACAACGACGAGCACAGGGCAATACATGATATTCCCACTACAGAGTTAGAGCCATTGTTAGCCGATTTTTATCTATAAAATAAGAAGGTTAGATGGCAGTGAATAAACAGTTAAAATGTCAAGCGTGAAAGCGTTCAAAATGTAAAGTTCTTTTTTCCTTCTAGTAACCCAGTACAAATGTTTTGAAGCAGAAACATGCTGTAGTGATTTTCTTTTTCTCCAAAAAACGACGTTCCACCATACACTATAAAGAAAAGTGCATGGGGAACAGTTGATAACAGGGCTAATCTTTCACCTCAGCACTATGACAACGGATTACCTCTCGAGCTGTGCTCTCAAGGTAATCCGTCTTCATAGTGCCAACTCGGTGAAAGAATAGCCCTGTTGTCAACTGTTCTCTATGCACTATCCTATATATGGCCATACAGAGAACAATCCATGGAGAATAATCCAGAAATGTTCAATGATGTACTGTAAACAACATAATAAATTCAAACACATTGACATCTTATTTTGTTCAGCATTCCCACCAGCAGACAAATACGGGCTGTTCCAGCAATCGGTATTTATACTTTTCTCTTCTATTTTTATCACTCTTAATAGCCTTATAATAGCCACTATGGGAGATCTGCTTCAAAATATGATACACAGATACAAATTAACTGAACCTTCTGAATCCCCATAACATCCCAAGCAAATGGCTGTTACTGTCAATTTTAAACTTCCATAGATTCAGAAGGAGAGGCTTTGGGAGGTTGTTTTTTGAATAAGTCCGGTAAAATATTGGGCAGTTGCTGTTGCACTAAATCAGCCGAGAGAAAACAGAAAGTTCCATGTGATAAGGAGATAACTAGCCTGTCTGGAAAATGGATTCTAAATTTAATACTACCCTTGTGTAGGACTTTCTATATGTTGGAGTAAGCTCTCTGTTTTTATTACGACATCATTGAAAATATATGCTCTTTGCTGTTGCCAGTATAGCAATGTTTGGGCTCAAGCAGCCCGTTGAATTTTAATCTTATCTTAAAAATGTAAGAGTTTGCAAATAATAGCCCTGGGTCTGTCTTCAGGTTTAGGTTTGGGTTTAAGGGCTATGTGTGCTCTTTGAACAGGTAAGTTTGACCAGATTCAGGAGGCCCGGCCATTTGACAGAAAAAGACATTAAGAAATTTAATAATATCGGGATGCTCCGCATCTTCTGGCTCACCAATAATTAGTAAGTTGTTTCTTCGGAATCTATTTTCAAGATCATCGATCTTCTCCTCCTCCAGTCTGCATTTTTCTTCTCATTGAAATTATCTCATCTTCTTTTGAAACTGTATCCTCAATCGAGCTTATGCTGGCTTTGGCATTGGTAACCCTCTGTGTCAGTGAGTCCATTGTTACATTTATAGATTTAATGCTGGTAACGAGTTCTGCAAGCATTGTTTAGATGGAGTTAAACTCAGCCATATAAGAATCACGTTCATTTGCTGTTTCCTTTACATTTGTGGAGACAGAGGATTTAGAATCTGATTTGTGGTGTTTAGGTTTTTGTTGCTCCGGACTCTGGAACAATGCAGCCAAAGCACTTTTTCTGGATGATTCTTGTTCAGCCATTCAAAAATCAGGAACTCATTATTTTATAATAAATATTGATTCAGTAGGAGTTTAAAGTTGTCGTCCGATTAGTTTGGAGAGATGATAAGCTGTCCTGAATGTGAATGAAATATGTGGTCTACTGGAAATCTCTTAGCTTGCTGCCATTCCCTCAATCGCTCAACCGGAAGTCCAGCAATGGCATCATTTTTGTCCCCAAACCATGTTCCCAGTGTGAGTTCCAGTACAGCATTGATGGTGGGAGAGACAGAGAAAAAGAGAGAGACAGAGAGAGACACAGCAACGGGGGGATGGAGACATAATTAACAGTTCCTGCAGTGTGCTCTGTGTGTGTGTGTGTGTGTGTGTGTGTCTTTCTCTTTCTGTGTTTGGTTTTCAGTGGATCCAGGGTACTGGTTTGTCTCTCACTCACTCACTCTCTCTCTCTCTCTCTCTCTCTTCAGTCCTGTGGTGTGGAGCACAGCTTCCACACACCCCACCAGAGTGCAATACCATGATAGTGGGTGCCGTGGAGACAGAAGTGTGAGCAGTGTCTCAAGTCCTGTGGTGTTTGTCTCCCTCCTCAACCACTGTTCATGAACAGTGATTGGCACACAGGTGTCTGTTGCTGATACCGCTTTCTTCCCGATCCTGTTGTGTGTTACTGACTGGTAGAGTGTGACAGGCACAGTGGGCTCATTGGCAAGTACAGCAGTGCACAATTCCCCCTCCTCAGCAGCAAGTCAGGATGTGGTGCTAGAGAGACACAAAGAAACACAGCACCATGGACAGTTGCCTCAGCAGTCCCCGGGTCCCCCTCAGGGCAACAGGAGAGGCAGAGAGTGATGTACCATGCTAAGCACAAGTGTAAGTGCTAGGCTCCACCTCCCCCCACTGCAGAGCCATGATGTAGGCTCTGTATCAGATGTCTCCTGTGCCTTGTGGGCGACACATTGGCCAAGCCAAAGCTTGAAAATGTGTGGGTGTCCTCCCCTCCATGTTCTGACAGAGGCAGTGAGCAGTAAGTGTGACGTGCAGCACAGAATTGTTTTTATTCCCTGTCTTACTCTCTTTGTGTGTGATCAATGGCTGTCCTGAGCCTGTGTCTCAGATCCATGCCCTGCTTGAAGTGCTGAGAGCAACAGAGAGAGCTATCTTGTGCCACTGTGCTCCATGTTGCCAATCCCAAGTGGGTTGTGTGCGAGATCTGTCCCATACCTTGTAACCGATGCCCCAGGGCAACCTGGAGAAGGGATTCCAGTAACTGCACAGCAAGGATCCCAAGCCAGAGAGTGAGAGAGAGACACACACAGTGTACAGTTCTCTGCAGTTTGCCATCACTGTGTCTCTCTGTGTCATGGGAGGGTGCGGCAGTGGCACACCAGTGGCAATGTAACAAATGCTGTCATGTACAGCAAATGTCAGAAATCATCTCAGTACTAGATTGTTGACATTTACAGCACTCAGAGCTGGAGTACTTGTTGGGGACTATTTCTCCAGGCGGCAGGATAGTCTGTTTTTTTTTGTTTGTGAATGGAGAAAACCCTTTTATGTTGTTTTCTTGTTGTTTTGCACATGACCAATCTTATAAGTGCAATAACCTACTCCAGGGTATGGGGTTATGGGACTGAATGCATGGCTGGGGTGCTGTGAGGGCACTCTGCCTGTGGCCTCATGCCTCACAATGCACCCCAGCTGTGCATTAAATCCCTATAACCCCATACTCTGCAGTGGGTTATTGCTTACTAATTTACTACCATTCTGACACTTAGCAAAACTGCATTAAGTGTTCTAGTTGTGGCTCTGTACTGGGGGAAAACTTGTTTCTGTCAAACTTGTGATAAAATTCTTCAGTTTAACTCGGGCTAGGGCAGTCTTCTTATTATGCTACACTGAAGCAGATGCAGATTGGGTACAGTACCTATGTGTGTTTCACAGACTACTCATCTGATGCGGGGCCCCAGCTGGATGTTTGAAATTCCTCATGACAGATTAGGTTGCTGAGCAGCATAGATAAAAGGGAAGAGATGACCCAAGATTGGGTCAGCTTTTTCCTTTTCAAGTACAGGGCAGTTTTTGGCCAGCAACCCAAAACTGTGTCATGATTAGGCTGGTTGATGATTGGTGTGGCACTGACATGCCCCTTGAAGACCACTCTGCATTGGACTGACAGTGTCACACCCCTCAAAAGGCACACTCATATCAAGATTTTTGCCCTGCACTTGTGTGCAGGGCAAACATAAAATTTAGACCAACAAAAAATGAGAGGCTGGTTACTGTGGAGCACAGAATTTATGTGATGTCTGGGTCAAAGAGCATGGCAGGGGAAACACTGGCCATGACTGCGGCTATCATTAAAGACAGCTCAACAATTAAAACATATCTGGAACAATTAGAGAACTTAGTGAGAGCTACAAATATTCACCTGCTTGATACCCCAAGGGGACTGAGAATGGAGACCAGCCCACATTTCTAGAACATTAGCTGCTTGAGGCTGTGTATCAGGGTCATGCAATCCACATACAGAAAGTTTATCAGGTCAATCTGTGCTGTGCAGTGGAGGCGGGAGATAGGCATAGAACCATTTTATTTATCATAGCGTCAACAGCCAATGGAGACCAAATGTGTTTTTTTGTAGATTCTGTTTATTCACTGGGGGATCCAGGCATCTCTCAGGAGTGCCCACTCAACCACGGCCTCTGCTCCCGGCCTGAAACCACCTTCCTCCGGGGAAGTTACCGAGCACCCTCTCCCTGAACCTAAGAACCTTCCAGCCCCTCGGATCATCCCCCAGGGGAGGGCCTGCCTCACCTACCTTGTGGCCTTTTTGATATTAGAGGGTCGGTCCTGGGTCAGTTTGAAGGGCTTGGGAGAGCCCGTTAGAAGGATGCTCCAGCCTTGGGATGTGGGCATTGGCTCCTTGGGCCTCTGTCACCTCCCTGCATCCTCCGGGGTGTTTTCTACTTATACCCCATTATCCCGAGGTCCCAGAAGTGGTAGCACATGTACATGGAGGTGAGCATGTGCACCCCAACTGCAGTCCACAGCCTTGTCTGCCCTCCCCTGGCCTAGCGCCAGGGCTGCTCAAACATGATGCTACTACCTAGCCTCCACCAGGAGGCAGCCAAACCCCAAGGAGCACCTCAGATTCCTCCTGAGGATGAGAGCTGCTATCTGGTAGCTTAATCAGCTCCTCACCCTCCCCCCAGCCAACCCTGGCACCCAAGCCCATATTTGAACCCAGATTCCTGGCATGGTGCAAGGTGTGGCATCCAGCGCCTCAACCCCCAGTGCCACTTGGAGACCAAATCTTGCATGCTGCGAAGGATCAGCCCAATTATGATTGGAGATGCAAAGCTACTGTTTTTTCCTTATTATTCTTATGCCACACATATGCACAGGAATGCATTTGAGGGTTAGTAAAGACTTTATGGGACCCTGGTGTGGTATATTGCAGTGCTTTCCCTGCTAGACTCAGTTTGCATACAAGGAGAAGCAGTATAGTTTCACAGATGCTATAGCAGCAAAGGAGTTTGCTGCAAAGCTACCCAAACTGAACAACTGGGAGACAGAAAGCACAAAATTGGTTGAGGACATTTAAACTTGAAAGGTTTAAGTGGTGCTATGCTTACTTCATCATGACCAATGCCAACTGTACAGTACTTTTCTCACCTTCATATTTTTCTTCGAATATTAAGAACTCTGGGACTGAGACTTTTTAAATGTGTGAGAGTTGCCCCCATTAATGTTTTACTTCAAGAGGAACTCGCTACTCGTTGACCCTTAGGGTAAACATTGTAACTGGCATCAATGTAGAACTGTGTAAGTGCGATCTGTTGAGTTTACAGTGTCTTTTACATAAGATGCTTAAAACCTGTTTGAATTTGTAATGCACTGGTCATAGAGCTGGGAGAGTAAGATGGCTACACTCTTTGCAGTAATGTCATGCCATAGGCGCATTTCAACATGGTGATTCTGCTTTTCTTCTCAGAGCCTCGGAGAACTGAGTTGACTGTAGAGGCGCAAACATGTCACTAAATCACCTTCCTGTGGGCATCCCAAGTACTGTGTATATGATTTTTGTGCACCTCTGTAGGGGAATAATAATCTAGGCTCTTGATTAAGGATGGGCTGATCCAAAAAGGTCCTGACCCTTATTATCAGGACCTGGATCCATGTCTGAGTCCTGATATGTTCTGATTGATCCTGATTCAAATCAGAATCTTAAAAAAATTTATAGTAATACTGGACAACAATCACAAAAGCACTGAAAAACAGGAAATAGACTAGATTTTCATACCTGAGTGTATTAGTTTGTTGCATTCTGGGTCCTCATCTGCTAGCTATAGGTTATCCACTTGTGCTTCTTACCCTCTGTGTGAGCCATTGTCATAGTATCACTCCCCCATTCTGACCCAGTAATTATAAATAGCCCCAGCCTCTACCATCTTATGACCCCCCAAAATGCAGCACACCCTTAATTCCCCCTATCTGCTTGACACCCACACTTCTCCAATATGTACATCCTGCCCCTCCATCTGCCACCAACCACCCTGCCCCAGTATGCAAACCCCTACCCTTCATCTGCTGCTACCCACCCACCCAGCCCCATAAATAACCTTACCCTCCTCTCTCATCAGTTTTACATACACCATATCCAAGAATGAATACTTTACCACCCTGTCGTGCAGTGGATACATCGGACCCTCCGCTATCCCAGTATCAAACACCGTGGCCCTTCCCTCTCCATCTGCTGAGACCCACCATGTACTAATATTATTATCATTATCCCCTCCTCCTATCTGTGGTACCTACCTACCCTGTTGCAGAATGAATACACCTCCCCCCACTTTCCATCTGCTGATGTCCATCTTCTGCCAGAATGAATGCCTTATTCCCTCCTCCCATCTAATAATTCCCACCCAGAATAAAATGAATACCCCTCTGACCTGCCGATTCCCACACACCCTGTCCCAGAAGTAGTGAGACCCAGGCATCCATTGATGCACCTGTCATTGCATGGACAGCACAAGCAGAGAAATGTCTGAATCATATACTGATAGACTATTGCATAAAAGTCATCTCATGAGCTAAAGCAACATAACTCATCCACAGAAGATATAGAACAGGAGAACATGAGTGGGCCACAGGGCCAGTAAGGAAGGACGATCTAATGCAGAATGAATCAACTAAAATGACAAGCACTTTGAGAAGATTAACCAAAGGACAGTGTTCCAAAGATTTTTTTTTATGTCTTTACACATTTCAAAACTATTTAACCCTCTCATCCTCGTGGGGGCCTACCTGTTTGCCTCCTCACTGCATGACACATGAAGCTTGCCTGTGGAATGCTCACTGCAGACTGTAGCCTGTGATGGTAGGATGGAGAAGCAAGAAACTCTGAGCTGCTGCCCGCTCTAATGTGCCAGTTACCACCTCACACATGCTTTCCATACTCAGCGCACCCGCCGTGACCGAGATCTGAATCTCACCACTGCAACTTCAGTGCATTTGTTTCCCAAAGCAGTGTCCCCCCCCCCACCCATGGCCAGGTCCACAACTTTCTGACTGGGTCACCTTTGTTGGGTCGCCTGACTGTCACCATTCGTTTGGTCACCACAACTTCCAAGGACACCTCAAGTGTGCTCTGGTCCCCAAACAGTTTCCACGCACACTCTCTTATGCTACAAGCATGTGCCTGCACCCTGGAACCCTTGTGTGAGAGACAGTACAGCAGGCATAAGCAACAGATGGGAAGAAAAAAACAGAAAAAAAGAATCTTGTTTTTTTTTTCTTGTCACTGTGGGATCCAAGGTAGGTGTTTGGGAGAGGGGACTGTGTTTTTTATTTGTTTCAAAATAGAAGATTTTTTGCAGGGAAAGCACCATGAGATGGATCTGGTACACCTCGACTAGAGTTTGGATCTACTCGAGTCTGACGGACATTGGGAGATCGGGGGGGGGGTCTGATCTTTGTTGGACTGGTTCACCCATCCCTACTCTTGATACAGCCTCTTCCATGTGTTACTAATTTGTTGTAAGTACATCCCTTACAGTTTGATATGCTACACTCCATTCACTGAAAATAAGATGTAATGTGAAATCCTGGACACATGGTTTCATGTCCAACTTTCCAGAGTTTGTTGAAACTGCAGGTTCTTTATATTTAATGTGCTTAGAAACCCAGATACAATGCAGCTTTCTTTGTGAAGTATAAACTCATGTGCACAGAGGAAACGTTTTAATTAGCCGTAGGGCTAGTACTTTTATACAGAGCTGATTCTGACATCCCATTTTCTACATAGAATCGGCTGCATGTATGACTCCTAAATGTGTTTTGTTTTTACATGTAGGAAATCTAAAAGTGATTGTCCTCTCTGTGATTGCAATAAGGAATGACTCATTAGTTCCTGTATTTGTTCTTGAGTTTATAACAAAATAACAAATTGCAATTCCTTGTATGCATTTACATGCAAGGCATTCGACTCAGTTGATCACCAATTGTTGATTTTTAGACTTGGGTCATTGGGAGTTGGTGAGTCTTTCTTGGACTGGACGAGGGATTATTTAACAAATAGGTTTCAAAGGGTTAAATATAGGGGTGCTGTATCAGACTCTGTAATGGTTAAGTGTGGGGTTCCACAAGGTTCTATTTTGGGGCCACTTTTGTTTTCTTTGTTTTGATCAACTAGTAAGTGTGATTAATAATGCTTCTTTAACACTTTACGCTGACGATGCAGTAATTTATACGCAGGGTTTGTCATTTGGAGATCTAGGTGTTTTTAACAGAGGAAATGTGCAATTTTCAGTCTTCACTTATGGCCTGTAAATTACTCTTAAACAAATCTAAGACAAAGGTGATGGTTTTGGTACCCCACCTAGACTGAGAGCTGAGGTTGGTACTTTGTAGTTAAATCTCTTGATGGATTACTGTTTGACTATGTTGATACATTTCAATATCTTGGGGTATTACTAGATTCTCATCTAAGTTATGAATCTCATTTTTGAGGGTTACCTCAAGAATACATTGTAGATTAGGTTCTTTGTACAGAATCCGTTCATTTCTTATTCCTGAGTCTAGGCTGGTTATTTCAAATTGCTGCTTACTTCCTATTGTGAACTATGCAGCTATGATTACTGACACTGTTTCTGTCACAGTGATTTCAAAGAAATCCACTTTACTTCACTTGATAGCTAAGTTTGCTTTAAATTGTTCTAAGTCATCTCATCATTGTGTGATTTTGAAAGAAATGGGCTGGTTACGGTTTCATTAAATTTCCAATACTGTGTGCCAAGTTCATATATAAAGTTATGGACTCTGGAATTCCACATAGTATTTCAAAGTTTTTGAGACCATATATTGATGGTCATTATTCTAGACATAGGTCAGACAGTAGGTTTCTCGAGATTCCTTTTATGAAATCTAAAAGTGGACAAAGATCCTTTGCTTATATTGTTCCATTCATTTGGAATGAAATTCCTCAAGATATTAGGTGATTGTGTTCTGTTAAAAGTTTGCTAATGCATTAAGGATGTATTTCGAATCTCAATTTAATTGTAACTGTTTTTATGAATTTTTTTTATGAATTTTATACGTAACAAAGACATTTTTGTCTGCAATTTGCTGCATTGTATATGTATGTTTGATTATGTATTGTCTGTATGCAATATATGTGGGTCGCACCTGTAAAAGGAATTTGTTTCCAGTGTGCTTACCTGTTAAGCGAATAAACAAACAAACAAACAATAAACAAACATGCCTGTATTTTAACTATGAAATGAAGAAAACTTAATTACTACCTAATGCCAAATATGGTCTATCTTCTTGAGCAGTCCCTCAGTTCCCTTAGTTTCTTCCCAACTCCTGTTACTACCCTTCTTACCTCACTTTTCAGTGCAGCTAAGCCCCTGAATCTGTCTCACACTGGCTTGAACCCACTTATGGTCCCCAACTCCACTATCTGTTTCAGAAGTCTGTTCTGCTTATCCATCTGCCTCTCACTTAAAAGCTCCCTTCCTTCCAAAATGTGACCTGACTAGTCTTCACCCACGCCCTTTCATTGCTGCACTTCCTTTTCAGGTGAACAGGTCCTTAGTGTTACCTTTACCTTGTATTCTTCTCAGGAACTTGCACATGTCAATCATGTCTCCCCTCTCCCTCCTGGCCTCCACCATATGCATGTTCCAGTCTGCCAGCCTTTCCTCATACATGCTGAGGCTAAATGTATGCCATATTAACCACAATATCAGTTATCTGATTCACAAAGTAATTTATTAATAAAAGATTTGGAAGCAGCACTCCCCCACCATGCCAAATGTTTTTGAGCCAAACTCATGCTCTTTTTCAAGGCATGTTGGGAAGCTGGACCACCATCAGTTAAAAATCTCAGATTGAAAGAAATACACGTGTAATAAGCTTAGCCACTAATTATATACCGTTAATGGTGCAGAGTCTCCTTAAAAACTATCCATCTCAATAATAATATGATTACATAGGAAGGATTAAAAACACCATAATAGGGCAACTAAAAGGAAAAAAAGGGGTGGGGTAAAGGTGGGAGGGTGACACGGAAGAGGAAAACCTTAAATATATAAAAGACAAAGAACCTCTGAGCGCAAGCACTGAAGCAATGGTTACCCCAAAGGGCATTTGGCTGGGAAGTCAAGTTTCAAAGAAATACAAAATCACACATGCCCCCACAATGCAAAGCATCATGGGCTACATATGCAAATCACCACAGAATATTATGCTGGTTCAACTTTAAGTAGAACAGCATGGTGCCAAAAGGCCTCTCACACAGTTTGCAAAGGGTTCCAACAGAAGACATAGACACGTGTTTCGACCTACCAGGACTCATCAGTATGCCTCATCTGTTTGAAACCCCATTGGAATGAACCAGCTATCCTAAGATGGTCTATCTGGGTTATGTTGTGATTCTTAAATATACAAGACACCTAAACAAATTGTACTGCACCAGTATGACAGAATTAATCATCCACTTTATAATAATTAAATAAATACAACAAATAAAAATTAAAATTAATGAAAAGATGTAAAGATTTTACCACCCATTTGAACTGCAAATCATCATTATTAATAAACCATAAAAAAACCTATAAAAGTCCTTAAAATACATAATCCATAAATCATGATCTTATAAGAATGCTGTCAAATGTAATCTTTCTGTCAAACAAACCTTTACCCTCTGTTGCTTTCAAAGTGCATTGCCAGTAACTTTCACGTTTTAAGAGCATCTTATCAAGGGCTCCACCTCTATTGGGTAAATGCATGTTTTCCAAAGCTTGAAACAGAAACCGATGCTCCCTTCCCTGTGGCATCACATAGGCTGCCAAAGCTTTAGTCTGTTCTTGCTTTTCAATTGCCCTTAAATGTTCCCCCATGCGCAATTTACATTTTCTGGTAGTCTTCCCAATATGAAAACTGCCACATGTATGGACAGGTAGCTCTATCAGTTATTCCTTTTATATTGCATTTCACAAATGCATTCACTTGATATATTTTGCCATTTTCAGGATCTTCAAATGTCTCTCCCATCAATATATACTTACAAAATGAGCATGCTCTTCGTCCGTGGTTATCTTGTGGCTAAAAACCTTGATTTTCAGTTTGTGGCTTTGGCAAGAACTGACTTCTTGTCACTTTGTCCACAAAGTTTTGTTCCCTTTTATATACCATTCTTGGCATTTCTGATGTCCACACATCCAGTTTAGGTTCCACTTTTAAGACATGCCAATGTAGCCGGCCCCGGTGGTGCTGAGGGCTGAGGCGCTGGATGCCTTAACTCACACTACACCAGTGACCCGGGTTCGGGAACAACCTTGGGTTGTCAGGTTGCCGGCATGGGGGGAGGGTGGAGCAGGATTGAACACTGGCTCTCCTCTCCTGGGAGGGGTCACACCCCATATTCCCACCATCACCTGATGGAGGTTCAGTGACACTTGGCGGTAACAGTATGACAGGTAGGGTAGGGCATCCCGTGGTGCATGGCATGTGCCTCCACACGCAGCGTCTTGCGATGCTGGAGATGCAGATGTGGGAAATAAAAGCCAAAAATGTACAAACTACTCATGAAACAAAAAAAAATGCCAATGTTTCTTAACAATATTTCCACCTTAAATGCCTGAGGTGTTAAGGTAGTAACAAAGTTAAAGAGGAATGCACATTTTCAGCATTTTTTAATTAATTAATTTATTTAAAATTTGACAACCAGGAAAGGCACACTGAGCTGAAGCTCATTTCCAGGTGCGACCATGGGGAATGAATGGGGAGGAGAATAACAAAATTTCAAGCAAGCAACAATGGGAAGTACTAAATAAACTAAATATGAGTAGAGCAAGTATAATTTGGAATTGAACAAAAATTTCAGAAACAAGAAATTACAAACATGTCTGAAAGCCCATAGAAAGCTAATCAGAGTGAGCTGTTGTGCTTACCTGTAAATCTTAGCAGGCCAGAGTTATTTGTATGTAAATCAGCCTGGGGGCAGCTATGTGTTTTAGGCTTCTGACAGGCAAAGATGTCACAACAGACCTGGCCCTGCTTTGACTGCATATAATCCAATAGGTTAAATATTTTTATTTATTTGTTTATTTAGTTTTTGTTGACCGGGTAAGTGCGCTAGCCAACAAGTGACTATTTTCAGGCACGATCCGGGAGGTACAGTTACAGAACACAGTGATACATAAGAGATTACACAAAGCAGGATACATTTGCAGGATACATAAGAAATTACACAGAGCAGGATACATTTGCAAAGGACAAAGTCACACAGTGTAGTCAAGCATAGCAATAAGGATAAAATTACATGTATTCAGTTGTTGAGAACTAGGGGGAGAGGTGGTAGGGGACAGGTGTAAGGGTAGGGCAGGAGGCGGAGGCAGGGGGTGGTAGGGGCGAATAGCAAAAAGGGAGGACAGGAGGGAGGTTAAGGGGCGCAAGTGCGGCATTGGCGGAGAAGATTACCACCTGTGGCCAGGGCGGTGGAACCCGGGGAGTGGCAAGAGAGAGACAGAGAGGTGGGGAACAGGACAGTGAAGCTATGGGTGCAAAAATAGAGGAGAGAGAGAGGTGATGCAGGGAGGGTGGTGGGGGACTAGGTGCAAGGGTGAAGAGGATTTGAACTAAAGGAATGGGGGAGGGGAAGGGTAGGGTGGGAAGGGCAGGGTATAGGGGGAAAAGGGATGAAGGGCATGGAACAGATAGGGAAATGAGTGGGGGTAGGGAGATAGAGTGCACCTAGTAAGAGCGCAGCGGAGCAGAAGAAGGGAGGAGGACAAGAGGCGAGGCGGTGAAAACGGCATTGGCGGGGTAGAGTAGTAACCTGCGGCTGAGCCAGTGGAACTACGAGATGGCAGGAGAGAGAGGAGTCATGCAAACTGGTGGGAGGCGGGATAAAATAGGAGGGAGAGGGTGAGGACTGAGCATAGGGAAGAGGAAGAATAAAAGAAGGAGGGGAAAGCTGGCAGGGAGAGGGGCAGAAAGGTGAAAGAAAGGTAGGAAGGGTGGCGGCAAGTTACGGCATTAGCGGTACAAGGTAGCAACCTGTTACCGGGCCGGTGGAACCGAAAGACGGCAGAGAGGGGAGTGGAGGGCGGTTAGAGGGGGAGTGAGGCGGCAAAGAGCAGGAGAGGGGAGGGGCAGGAAAAAGGGAGGGGGTAATGACAGGGGGTACTGGAGAAATGGCTAAGTGGGAAGGGAAGAGAGCGGGGCTGGGAAAGTAAGTGTTACAGGAACAGAGGGTGCAGGATAAGGAATGAAGGTGGGGGAAAACAGCTCAGGAGCGAGGGCAAGCTAAGTGACTAGGCAGTAATTAGAGAGCTTTACAATTGGCATCAGAACAACAATGTTATACAGTATCAACAAACATGAAACATAAAAGCAAAAAACAACCAAGAATAAAAAAAGAGCAAGTGCCTATAATACATAATAGGGAGGGAGGAGAACAGGTTAGGAGCATGGGATTCAAGAGGGATCAAAACAAACACATTTGTCCATCGAGGTAAGGAAAGCTCTGAGATTGTGCTTAAATGCATCGTGAGAAGGAGCATTTCTTAGTCCCTGGGTCAGCAAGTTCCAAAAGTGAGGGGCAGCATAACTGAAGGCTCCCGAGCCCTTTTTTGTGTGGCAGAGAGGAATATTCAATAAGGACTTGTCAGAGGATCTAAGGTCCCGTGAAGGTATAAACGGTTGGAGTAGTTTTGAGTGCTCAGCTGGCTTTGATGCTCTGATGATGGTGTCCAAAAGGTTGCAGAGGTAATATTGCCTGGTGGAGGAGGGAGATAGCCAGCCCAGGTCTTTGTATAGCTGACAATGGTGCTTCAGGCGCGGTGCTTTAGCCGCATACCTGCAAACATTGTTGAAGGTGGTGTCCCATTGGTGCAGAGCAGTTTTGCTGGCCATGGTTAGGATGGGAGCACCGTAGGTGAGGGTTGGTAACAGAATTACTCTAGAAATTGCCAGTTTAGCAGCAGGGGTAAGCAGGTAGTTAGTCCTGTAAGCAGCCCCTAGCTTACAATTGACAGATTTACAAGTTTCCTGGATGTGCAGCTTTAGGTCAAGATTTTGGTCAAGGTGAATTCCCAAGTAGCGAAAAGAGCTAACAGACTCCAGAGGGTTACCATTAATGTCAGGCACCGAGAGAGAAGAAGAGCAGGTTCTTAATTTGTGTGGGGATCCAAATAGCATGGCTTTAGTTTTATTGGAGTTAAGGACAAGGCGTTGGGTGTGTAGCCAGCTGCACCAAGTGGAAGTCTGTGGTAAGGGCAGCATTCAGGTTGGTGATATTGTCAGAGTGGGCATAGATGACCAGGTCATCAGCATAAAGTAGTGAGTGGCCAGAGGTTACTACATCAGGGAGATTGTTTACAAATAGTGAGAAGAGGAGAGGACCGAGAATGGAGCCCTGAGGGACGCCAGTATTGACAACACCACTGTCAGAGATTGCCGAGTTGAATTTCACTGCTTGAGTCCTGTTGGCAAGGTAGCTGCTGAACCAGGTAGTGACAGGGTAGGAGAAGCCCAGATTTCTGAGGGAGGCAAGTAGTAAAGGATGGTCAACAAGGTCGAACGCTTTATGAGGTCGATGAAAACAGCCCCTGTTAGCTTCCCTTTGTCCATGTTGGTAAGAATGTCAGAGGAGAATTTTGCTAGTGCAGTCATGGTGCTGTGGTGTTTTCTAAAGCTGTGCTGTGCTGTATTGAGTAAGTTGGAGTTTTCAACGAATTCGGTAACTTGAATAGAGACTAATTTCTCAAGGATCTTGCTAAGGACTGATAGTATAGCAATTGGTCTGTAGTTGGTCGTGTCATTTTGCTGCCTTTTTAAACACGGAGTAATTCTGCGGCCTTCCAGATTTCAGGGACAGAGCCATTGGAGAGGGATAGGGTGAAGATTCTAGCTATAGGTCCAGATATGAGGTGAGCAGCCATCTTTAATAGACGGGGTTCCATTCCATCAGAGCCGGGCTGGTATTGTCAGAGATAGCCTTGAGCAGCTTGAAGACTTGATGCCTGGTGACCGCTTTGAAGTAGAATGGTTTAGATGAGGTAGGTGAATCGCCAGGGAATGTTGAGTTCAGTTGTGTAGCAGGAGATTGAAGGGAAGCTGTGTAGGCAGATAGGTTGGAAAACTGCTGGTTAAACGCGTTTGCAATAGTGAAGGAGTCATTACAGTGGACACCTTGCAGGACCATTTCAATATATAGGAAGTTGTCTGTTTTATTAAGTGCATTTTAAGGTGTTATTACAACACTTTCTACATTTATAATAATTGCTTAGTATGTGCATTGAAACTAGTGAGTTATCGCCTTTGTATTTCAAACCTTTAGTAAAAAAAATCCAGTAGAATTCTGATATTGTTATGTCACAAAGTCTAATTCCGTCCAAAGTATTTCAGCAAGAGACTGTCCCATGAATATTTCTCTAACCTTATGCAGTTCTCTCTCCTATTAGCACTTGGTTACCCCTTAGCATGCACTTCCCCATGTTATGTCTATGACAATACCTCTGGCTGTGCTCCTCCTCTATAGCTCACCGCCCCCCCCCACTCTTCCTCTCGCTTGTCCTCTATCCTCTCTGCACCTCATCCGCTATCTCCTTGTAACCTAGCCTCCAAAACTAGTTTTGTTTCTCAGATGCTTTGTAACTCTGTTTAACTTTGTAACCCCCTTACAAATGGGGGTTCCCAGAAGTCTTTCCGGAGCTTGCTGGGCACTCCAAGTCTGGATGGTGATCGGCGTTTAAGCTATTTAAATGGCACTGCAGTGAGTGCTTTTAGAGCCTCTGCGTACTGTCTCTTTAAGACCTGCCTGCTTGCAGGCTCCAGTGACTGTGTAATAGGGACTGTGCTTCCTTGCTTGAATCCCGCCTGAGTTGCAGTGAAATCGCTCCAATTTTACAGTCGCTGTAATCGCAAAGGGGAACCCTTCTGAGAGATGTAACTGCTTGATTATAATTGTTTAGAGTATTAGAAAATTACAGTTTGTCTAACCTGCTTCCATTGCAGCTGGGTCTTTGTGTGCTTGGCCCCTCCACTTTGGACCTGGACTGTTTGAGGGTCCAATGGGAACAAGGGGGTACCTGAAATGAAGTAAGCAGCAGCCAACCAGAGTTAGGACTCTTAAGAGAGCCAGCTGACCTATGGGACACAGCTAGTAATTCTGGGAAGTGAAGTCTGGATTATGGCACCTAGTTTGCACCAATAGGGGCAGTATTAAGTGACTGGCATCTGCAGCCCACCTATGGGATCGGGTGGTGACCGAATTGTGAGGCTTGCCCTAACTGCCCAGGAACAGAGACGCTGTGGCTGTGAGTGAGGAAGGAGCTCTGGGCTCCTGCGCTGTTGAGTGTTCACACGGGACGTGCACGTGGAAGGCCAGAAGTCGGCGGTTTCATACACCAGCAAGTGTTGAACTAAATCCGCTAGGCAGCGGTCAGAGGAGGCTGTGCAAAAGTGCAGCTACCTACCAGGCTCACCCTGTAGAGGACTGGAGAATCTGCTTCAATCACGCTCGGTCTGTCAGGACGAGTGAAGCTGCGTCGATTGGCCCGGTGTATGCAGTGAAAGCGATCAGGAGGTATACAGCAGCTGCCTGGTATGGTACCCCTCTGCCTTTCATATAAATGTGTGGAGAAGCGTTGGAATTCCAGGCTCAATCCTGCGAGTGGTGTGAGAGTGCTCTTTCTACTGGAGTCGTGAGTACTAAATCAGGGTAGCTCCCTGTCAAATGCTCCTAGTGAGGGCAAGATCTTCTGGTTTTTACTGGCTACACTAACTGAGTCTGCTGGCTCTATCTCATCTTCAAAGGAATCAAATGCTCGTTTCTGTGTCAGGGCCCCAACCAGCTGCATTGTGGGACTAGCCTTCATTGCCTGGGTACCCAGAGACAGTGACTTATAGGTTAGGCCTGTGCACAGTGCCCTGGGTAGCTACTTATATATTAGGGTGGTAAGCTAATTAACCTGATTTTCTCCCAGTCCTTGTTATTTCCCCCTAAATAAATCAGATTGATTGTTTGCAAAGGTATACTGGCTAACTCGTGTGTTTATGGTGAATTACTGTACAGTGATTATTGTGTAACAGCATCTTACTTTTCAGGGGTTCCCCGGAGCAAGCTGATTGGTTCAAGCCTGGGGGTCAGTGTATATAGTGAGGGTACTGTGATTGATTTGTGTGGGCCACTTGTGGGAAGAACGGGGGGTTGCAGTGACCCAGAGGGCTGTGACCAAGTCATACCAGACTGGCTCAACCCCGACCTCTGGGTGGAGGCAACTGCCATTGGATCCAGACCCCTCAACCTGTTAGTGGCAAATCAGGCAGGGGTAGTAGCCCTCGGGATAGCACCCCTTGGGGGTTACAGCTTACACTGTTGTAACCTTGTCCTATGTATTGAATTTGTAATCTGACTTACATGTCTTATGTTTTGAATTGTAACCTGATGTGGAACCTTTGTAAAAGGGCCCTGGCTCAAAATATTGTAATCCTAGACCTAATAAATAAAATAAATAAAAATAAAATACTTTAAAATGTATCAAAAGAAGCAAAATACTCTTTTGATAACACATATCAAGTTATGCATGTTTTAATACTGTTCTCCATCTATGTGTTTTTACAATTAATAAACAAGTAATTGTGTGTTATTTTGCCTTTTTAAGTCAAATCTGGATAGAAAGAGAACAACATTTGCAGAATCATAACAAATGCTCTGAGTGTTTTTACTAGTTTTGTCAGGAAAGTCACACTGAGCTACAGCTTGTTCTTGGGTGCGTTTTGGGAGTACAGGGAGATTAAGTGACTTGCTGTGGGTCACACAATATACAAGTAGAGTATGTTGGAATCAGAACTCATTCTGCTGGATGAAACCAAGCTTGTTCACAGCTCGTTGCTTTAACCTCTAGGCTATACTGCCAGCTGATCATCAAAAACTACACATTTCAAGGTTGGCCCAATGGTGCCAGGCCTGTAGGTACAAGGTTGTATTTTCATCTTGTAGACCTGAGTTCACACCCAAACCCCATGATTGTAGGCAAAGGTGTAGACAGACATACTCACTGTACACATTTGTGTACAGTTTTGTTCAGTGCCTGTCCTAAACCACATGGCCTTCTGTTAACATTATCAATCTAATCTATAGTATTTGAGTTAGTGTATGCAACTGAGTAGTGTCTCTGTTTAAACTTCTGTTGTTTAGGAGATAGGCCTGTGTATAAATTATTTAGAGATTAGAGGAGTCATCTGACAACAATCTGACTTGTTTGTAAAGGGGGCAGCATTTTGAGAAGATGTGTACATTTTTTAGTGGGGGGCAGCAGTTGAAGACAGTGTGTACAAAACAGAAATGTCTGGCTACATCCCTAATTGTAGGAGACTAGGCTGTAGGAGAGTGGATGAAAAAAGAAAGTTAGAAGGTGGTCCTGTGGCAGCCCCAGACATTTGTACTGACTTGAACACAGCCAGGGTATAGAAATTCTGAAATGGGGCCCCATACCTATTGGCACCATAGAGCCAGCCTTGAAATGTGTAGTTTTTCTGATGATCAGCTGGCATTATTAATTTATTTATTTAAAACGTTTCAACAGGAAGGACAGACTGAGCTAATAAGTACCACATTTCCAGATGCTTTCTGGGGGGAAGAGGAGCATGAGAACAAAACAGAACAATGAATTAAATGATCAACAGCAGGCAAAATTATACAAGGACTTGGCAGAGGACCTTCCCTAGGGTTCTTGGAAATAAAAGCCGGCATGGAGGGATAGGTTGCTGATTGGGAGGAGACAGAAACCAAGGAGGGGGGAAAATAAGCACAGATTGGGGAGAGAAGGGGAAATACAGATTAGTGAGGGAGAAAGAGGGGAGGAAGAGAGGGAGGAGGGTAAATTGAGAGGAGGGGCAGAGAAGGAAGAAAGGGGAAAGGGTAAATTTAAGGGTGGGTAATTTAGAGGAGGGGCAGGGAGAGAGGAAGGAGGGGGAGAGGTTAAATTAAGGGGTGGGGAAGGGGACGGGTCTCAAGGACAAATGCAAGACAGAGTGGTGAAGTCATGGAGAAGAGAGGAGACAGATCATTTGGAAGAGGAGGAGCGGATGGTTGGGGGGGGAAGAGTTCCAAAGTTTAGGAAAGCGGTAGGGGAATGTAGACTGGCCAGCAAGGGATTTCCTGGAGGAGAGTGCGAAGGAGCGATAGCTAGAGTTATGAAGGGTATAAGAGGAGGTTGGCAGGGGGAAGGAAGGTAAGGTAAGAGGGAAGGGAAGTCATCCAGAATTTTGAGATAAAGGAGGCACAGTGGGTTAGGTGGCAAGCTTCCAAGAAGGGGAAGGGGGAGTGAGGAGTATAAAGAACAGTGGTGAGTGTGAGGTGGGCAGTCCAAGGCAAAGCAGCAAAAAGAGTGAAAGAGGGGTCCAGTCTGGCAAGGGTGGTCTTTGGAGCAGTACTGTAGGCAATGTCACTATAATTAAAATTGGGGAGAATCATTTTCGTGGTGATTTGACTGCGAGTAGGAAGAGGGATACAGCTTCTTTCCGTATATAGTGCGCTGAGTTCAGAGTTGAATTTTTTATGGATGGCATCTGCATGCTGTGAAAAGTCAAGGTGTTGGCCTAGCCAGACCCCAAGGTTCTTCAATGAGGACACATCATCCTCAATTGTTACCCCATCTAGGGTGTGGAAAGAGGGCAGGGAGGGAGGGAGCCTGGAGAGCCTCTGCTTAGTGCCAGAGGTCACGGAGACCATTTTTTTTTGCATTTAAGGTTAGCTGATATGTCCAGAACCAGTGCTGATTGTTGTTTTGAAGTCATGCTGAAGCCTGACCATCAGCTTAGAAGGGCCAGAACCAGAGGCAAAAAGGACTGTATCACCTGTGTACATATAAATGGACACAGATGAGCAGACAGAGGGGAGGTCATTAAAGAATATTAAGAAGAGTAGCGGGTCAGGGATGGAACCTAGGAGGACACCAATGCTGATAGTTTGGGGGGATAAGGAATCACCAGTTCTAACTGATCGAGATCTACCTACTAAGTAGAAGTGAAACCAGTAAACTGCAGAATATGAGAGTCCTGCAGCCTTGAGCTTGTCAAGGAGGAGCCTACAGGTTAGAAAATGAGCTGTGAACAAGGCTGGTTCATCCAGCAGAACTGGTTTTGATTTCAACATGCTCTGCTTGCATATTGTGTGACCCCGAGCAAATCACTTAACCTCCCTGTGCTCCCAAAACACACCTGGAAAAGAGTTTCAGCCTAGTGTTTTTTTCCTAGACAAAGACAGTAAAAAAATGTATAAATATTTGTTATGATTCTGCAAAGATTATTCTTTTTCTATCCAGATTTGACTTGAAATGAAAAAGATAGGTCACAATTATTTGTTTATTAACTGCAAAAACACATATCTGGACAGCAGTGTTAAAACATGCATAACTTGAAAAGTGTTATTAAATGAATATCTTAATTCTTTAGATAATGTTAAAAGTATGACAGATTCTTACTGAAATATTCTGGACTGAATAGTCATAATATTTTCTAACATAACAATACCAGAATTCTACTGGATTATTTTACCAGCAGTTTGAAATGTAAAGGTGATAATTCACTAGTTTCACTGCACATAAAAACAATTATTATAAATGTAGAAAGTGTTGTAATAGCACCTTAAAACACACGTAATAAAATAGCCAACTTTCTATTTAATCTATTGGATTATCTGCAGCCAAAGCAGAGCCAAGTCTGTGGTGACATCATGGCCTGCCAGAAGGCTAAAACAAATGGCTTCCCTCAGCCTTTAATTACAGGCAAATTTATACATGAATAACTCTGGACTGCTAAAACTTACAGGTAAGCACAATAGCTCACTCAATGTAGCTTTTTATGGGCTTTCAGACATTAAGAAATCGTACAAATGGGGGTTCCCCTTTATTCTGCTTGTGATCATTGTTTTCCACACCATTATGTCTTCCCTTTAGAAGAGTCTCTCTCTTTGCATCCCACCCCTTTTTGTAACAGCTCTAGCTAGACATTTATTATTGTATCCTCTGTTATAAAATCTCTGTTTCATAATATCCATCCATCTATTATATTCCACTTCCAAATTACAACTCCTTTTAATCTTATATATTGCCCCACTGTTATATTTTCTATTAAATGTCTAGGGTGGCAGCTATCATATTGTAGTATGGAATTTCTATCTGTACTTTTATGGTATAAACTAGTCTTTAACACCTCCTCCAGCATCTGTTCTCTCCTTCACAATACATAGGTCTACAAAAATCGAGTGTCTCCTAGCTAGCTGTAACAGAAAATTTAAAGAGCAGGTTCCTACATTTGTTTAGCTGTTGTCTCCATGGCTGAGCTGCTGCATAATGATGTAGTTCAGAGCGATGTGCCTTGCATTTTCAGTGAAATTAAAGTTATTTTACTCATAAATGCTCATTTGCGTGTTTGTTAATGGAAACCACGCTAAGCTCTGTGCCGACTGGAAGTCTCACGAGATGTCTCATCACACGTCATTAGACGAATGCTCTTTCCATGCTGTCAGTGGGAAAAGCATCTGACAGCTCGAAAGCTTGCAGCATTTAATATTCATTTTGTGCAGCAGGCTTTGGATTGGGAATACAGCGCGGTAACCTCAAGTTACATAGCTTTTGGGTAAATTGTGTATGTGTGTGTCTGTTGCATCAGTAATTCTCTGGTCTCTGCTGATGTGTATCTGTAGTAGCAATTGTACATATGGATTATTAGTGCCTGTGCTGTGTGCCTCGTGTTATTGGAGCCAGTGTGCTGCGATCTTGAAAGCTCAAAATGTTTCTTTGTGGGTGCAAATAAATATATCTATATAGTACTGAATGAGGTTCAGTGTGGTGTAAGTTGAGCAGGTTACAGAGCCTTTGTTGATGTACAGCCTCGTGTTGTTATGTGAAGAAATACCCATACTTTCAGTGCTGTGACAGTCAATGTTTTGTGGCATAAAATAAAAAAAAAGTGCTTAGTTTTCTGTGACTGTGCCCACACACACACACACACACACACACACACACACACACACACACACGTATTCAGCATTGCATATCAGTATGCATAACACCACGAGGCTGGACTGTCATTATATCAGTATAATGTTTATTATAGTGCCATACACTGAATCCTCTTTTTTGTGTTTTGTTTACCACTGATATTAGTGCTGTATTCTGTGTTCCTGCAGTCCTATAACACACATCTAGCTGTTCCACTGTCATAGCTTGCCCTGGTAATATTTTCTTTTCTGCATTTCCTTTCTACTCTTATTGCATCCTACTGTTATTTATAAAATGGTTAGTTAGAACCTACCATTGTTGTGAATTAACAATAAAATATCTACCTAACCTGTCTCTTTGTCTTCTCATTCTGTGTGTATGAAATTGTCATTAAATCATTAATAATATATATATATATATATATATATATATATATATATACACTGTATATATAATCTGTACTTGTCTTGTTTCTGTGTTTTTTTTTGTCTTATCAGAGTAAAATGCCCAAACGTTGTGTAGTGAGTGGGTGCAGCAACACTAATGCTGATAAGGTTAGCCTTCATTATTGGACAAAAGATGAGGTACTGAGTAAACAATGGGATATTTTTGTGGGATCGACACAAACTGTGGGTGACTGGGTCTAAAACCAGTGTTATTTATGGTGCCCACTTCAATGCACTGGATGATTTTGTGAACTACAATATGTGGTCTTTGGGGTTCAAGCGTAAACTAGACCTTGGCCCAAGTGATGTCCCCACACGTAAGCCCAGACTGAGTTCTCATGACAGTGGCAGTCATTCATCCTCTTCAGGTGGTGTCCGGCCTCATAGTAGTAAGACTACACTGAAACTAAATATTCAACGTGTAAGTGTCAATCATGTGTGCAGTGGCATCTCTAGTATTGCAATGTATGGGTGAACCAAAATGTTTATTGTGCAGTGCTTCTGTTCTCCTGTTGGTGAAACAGTTCCACAGATGTACAAACAGTGTATTGATGTGTGTATTGTTGTATGCCAACTTTTTCCCAGGGTGTGTTGTGCAATGTTGAACTGCCATAGGGGTTACAGTCCATGCCTGCAGACTCAGTAATGTGGTCTTTCATAGTGATACTAATTCATAGAAACATAGAATCATAGAATTTGACAGCAGATAAGGACCGCTTGGCCCACCCAGTCTGCCCATTTCCCTACCTAATGGATAAGCTGCATATCCTAGTTAAACAGCAGCCTACTTCTTTCTATCCCCCCACCCCAGAACTGCCTTATGACTGTCCCATGCATGCTTGAATTCAACCACTGTTTTTGACTCCACAACCTCCTCCGGAAGGCCATTTCATGCATCCACAACCCTCTCTGTGAAAAAATACTTCCTTACATTACCTCTGAGCCGCCCCCCCGTCTTCAAATTGTGCCCCTTGTTCTTGCACACCTCTTTTTGAAAGATGCTACCATCTTGGACTTTGCTGACTCCCTTGAGGTACTTGAAAGTTTCTATCATGTCCCCCCTCTCCCTCCATTCCTCGAGGCTAGACATATTAAGCTCCTTTAGTCTCTCTTCATATGTCTTCTGGTGCAAACCCTGCACCATTTTAGTTGCCCTCCTCTGGACAGCTTCCATCTTGTCTATGTCCTTTTGGAGATTGGGTCTCCAGAACTGCACACAGTACTCCAGATGGGGTCTCACCAGCTGTCTGTACAGAGGGATAACAACTTCCTGTTTTCTACTGGTGATGCCTCTCCCTATGCATCCCAGTATCCCCCAGCCCTCCTTACTGCCCTCTCACATTGAGTGCCCACCTTTAAGTCATCTGATATGACTACCCCCAGGTCCCTTTCCATTTTGCTGTTGTTAGTATCTCACCCCCCATTGTGTACTCTTCCCCTGGGTTTTTGTTTCCCAGGTGCATTACCTTGCACTTTTTAGCACTGAATCTAAGCTGCCATACATTTGACCATTCATCTAACCTTGCCATGTCCCTTCTCATCCTTCTCACCCTATCTTGAGCATCAACTCTGTTGCAGATCTTTGTGTCATCTGCAAAGAGACATACTTTTCCTTCCAGTCCCTCTGCAATGTCGTTTATAAAGACATTGAAGAGGACCGGTCCTAATACTGGACCCAGCGGTACCCCACTAGTAACCCCCCTTTCTTCTGAGTGGACTCCATTTACTATTACCCTCTGTGTCCTATTCTCCAGTCAATTCTTTACCCAGGCTATCATCTTGGAACCCACTCCTGGGCTGGTTAACTTGTGTATTAATCTTTTGTGTGGGACTGAGTCAAATGCCTTGCTAAAGTCTAGGTAGGCCATGTCCACAGCCCCTCCCTGATCTACTACTTTGGTCACCCAGTCAAATAAATCTATTAGATTCGTCTGGCATGACCTTCCTGCTGTGAATCCATGCTGCCTTGGGTCCTGTGCCCCTCTGGCCTCTAGGTACTAGACAATTCTTTCCTTCAGAAGTGATTCCATCATTTTTCCTATCACTGAGGTTAAGCTAACAGGTCTATAGTTTCCTGCTTCTGCCCTGCTCCCACTTTTGTGAAGGGGAATCACATCTTCCCTCTTCCGGTCCTCAGGTACCACCCCATCCTCCCATGATTTGTTAAAGAGGGTAGTCAGTGGTGTCACTAGTTCTACCCTTAGCTCTTTTAGAATTCTGGGATGAATCCCATCAGGCCCCATTGCTTTGTCCACCTTCAGTTTTAAGAGTTCTTTCAAAACCCTTTCTTCTGTAAATGGACTGGTATCAACTTCTGTATCCAGAGTGTTTCTATTGTTTTAGGTACCTCCTCCTCTTCATTTGTAAATACTGAGCAAAAATATTTGTTTAGTATCTCTGCCTTTTCATCATCACCCTCTGCCCACTCCCCCTCCCCTTTATTAATCCTCACTATCCCTCCCTTAGTCTTCCTTCACTCCCTGATGTACCTAAAAAGGTTTTATCCCCCTTCTTAACTGAGTAGGCTATCTTTTCCTCAGTTTGGGCCTTTGCTGTTCTGACTGCCTTCCCAGCTTCCTTTTGCTTTAACTGATACAATTCTCTGTTCTGCTCCTGCTGTGATTCCTTGTACTTTCTGAATGCTTTCTTTTTCTCTTGAACCTTCACTGCCACCTCCTTTGAGAACCATAGTGGTTTCTTACATCGTATACTGTAATCTGTAATGAAAGCACTTATTCCTGCATTTCTGTAATGATGGATTGTTTACATCTGCGGTGTACCTCAATAAGTAACAGTGGCTGATGTGCTGACTACTATACAGTTTCTATCATGTCATGCACCAAATGTGACAGAAACATTGCAGTGTGGACCTTCTGTCACCCATCTCACATTTTCTAGTGTGATAGCTACATGTCCACAATACTGCACTTGTCCCACACTGGGTTTGCAGCGTGCAACTGTCTTGAATAATAATTAATTCATGACACACCCAATGAGTGTTTTTCACAAGAACCAAGGTCATGATTATATCATATGGGTGGGGGTGGATACTGATGCTCACCAACCATGAAAAAAATTCAGTGGTAATGATATCCGATAACCCAAAGGTGGTTGCCAAACAATGTGCCAAGGCTGTTTGTAGAACAACTATTATGGTGTTGTTGTTTTGGACTGGTACAAACAGCAGAAAAAAGCAGGTGTTGATGCCAGTGCACACCTAATTGGTAAGGCCTCATTTGGAGTACTGTGTCCAGTTCTGGCTGCCTCAGCTTTGTAAGGACATATAACGGGTGAAGTCACTTCACAAAAGGGAGCCTGACATGGTGCATGACTTGCACAAAAAGTAGTATGACTGTACACTTTGACACCTCAAGCTGTATATCCTTGAGGAGAGGAAGGATAGTGGATATAGGATAGAAATGTACAACCTTCTAAAGGTGATCAATATGGTACCGTAGTGCTGACCGAAACACTGTTTTGAATCATGTAGAATCCCTCATGGACCATTTCAGGCACCGCAGGAGTCTGATCACAAATCACTTTTTCATTCAAGCACCCCATGACTTATGTGACCACTGAATGACAGCTTCTGTCAGTCACTGACCTCATATGTTTTCAGTACTTGCTCAGAGCAAAGCACATGCATGTTATGAGCGGTGGGCTGTGCCACTCAACAGATGTGCAAGGGTGTTGCGGTCAGCAGGGAGGTGGTGGGTGGGGGACCGAAAGGCCACACATGCTTCATGTGATGTAGACTTTGCGGTGATGCTGTTGTGTGTTGCAGCCCATGAGGTGTATGTCTTGTGCAATAAGGTTTGCACTTTGGCAAACACCAGTGGACGGCAAAGAGTGTTAGGTGCTATGCTGTTTTAAGGCTCTCCGCTGTGTGTGTTTTGCGAATAGAAAACTTGGTACCTATCAGGCAACATTTATGCATACTGTTCAAATTGTTCCATGAACCTACGGTTGTCATGTCTAATCATGATGCATGACACAAGTTGTGGACAGTGTCCACCTTTTTGCAAGCAGCTGACAACAGGTTACATGCTACTCTACTGAATACCAAATGTCACAATACATGGTACCAACTTATACTTACAACATTTGTTGGTGTGACACACATATCAATGGTCTGTATCAGGTATTGCAACAGACAGTTGCAGTCACATACTGGAAGTGTGTACCATTTTGATAATACATTGCAGTACTACTATTGATAGGAAAAGCAATATAAATGTTCATTTCAATGACTCTGTCATCAGGACCTTTCTGAGCTGAGGAGAATGTCACCGGCGTCCAGCAATGCGACGGAGGTCAGCACAGAGGACTGTCTGATGGAGGTGAATGAGGTAGACTCTGGTATGGAGGTGAATGGTGTTGACTCTATGTGCAGTCCAGATCCGCATGATACTTCATCCAGTCAATGTGATGCGTCATTTACCCGTGATACATCCTGTATGAGAAATGATTGCATGTCTCTGTCCACAATGGAAGGTTGTTCTCCAGAGCTTACACATGTCAGTCATCTGACCGATGAACTGCGGAATTCAAGGAGTGAGACCACTACACATGGTTTCCAGTGCCGCTTGAAGGTGCCACGACGTAGTAAAGGTATGTGTTTAGCATTGTTTCATTGCAAACTGAAACAATCAATGTAGTATTTCACAGTTTAAGTGTCAACTAACCTTCATTTACTCCCCTTGCACATATCCACTACTGTTTATTCATAATTATTACATGGACAAAAGTGAACAGCCAAAGAAATGGTCACACTGGCAGTTTACCACTGGTGTAAATCCTTTGATAACCAGTGGCTGTTGAGAAAATAATAATGGTACAAATGGACACCTACATCCTAATCCTCTGCAGCCCAGGAATAAATACCGTAAAAATAAACAAAGACAACAACCTCTGTAAAAGCTGTATTTCATTATAGTATAACATTAACCTTGGTATGATCACAGTAAGCTACTCGGAAGATGTTGGTTATCAGGGGATTTACCATGGCTGTTGAGGATTTACCCACTGGGCTGCGCCTCATGGGCAAACCGCTCCAGTCATGGTAAATCCCCCGATAACCCACACCCCCTCATGGCTTATTGCTTAACTATTTTATGCGTTGATCCCACTTTTGTGAATGTGAATCACAACCACCTGGTCCTTGTGTGGGATTTCAACTTGCCGTGGTTTGACTGTAACATTCCAGTCACCTCCAGTGCTAGGGAGCAAGTGCTCCTGGATGCAATCAAGGAGGGTCTCCTGACAGCTGGTCAGTGTACCTACTAGGCTAAAGAACACTTTAGATCTGGTGTTGTCGACTGGGGAGGCAGTAAGGGAAATAAAGGTGGAGGACCCACTAGCCAACAGCGCTCACCAAACTGTGTGGTTTAATATCACGATGTACATGGAACCACAGACATCAGTTACTGGGTAGTAAACTTCGGGAGGGGCAGACTTTGGAAGGATGCAAGAAATACTGAAAGGGAAACTGGAGGGCACAAGGCAGGAGATGGATGCAGAGCAGAAATGGGCTATTATTAAAAGGGGGATTACAGAGGCAACAGAAGCCTGCACCAAGACACAGAATAAGAGGAGCAGAGCAAGAAAATCATGCTGGTTGAACAGTGAGGTAGTGGAGGTGGTGAGAGCAAAACGATATGTGCACCAGAGGTATAGAAGGACAGGGAAGGAAGTGCACAGGGAGGAGTATGCAATATTGTCCAGGGAGGTGTCCAGAAAAGTGAGACAAGCCAAGGCCCAGAGGGAGCTGAGATTAGTGCAGGGAATGAACCAGTGGGAGAAAGACTTTTTCAGATACATCAGTGAGAAAAGGAAATGCAAGGACACAACAGTGAGGATACAAAGGGGTGGGGAGTGTATAGAAAAGGGTGAGGAGCAGGAAGAAGCACTGAATGAAGACTTTTGCTCAGTGTTCATGGAAGAAAATGGGGGACCGATACCACCATGGGCTAGGAGGGCGTGGACAGGGAGAGAGGCACTGAAGGTAGACAAGGCACCAGGATTGGATGGTATCTACCCCAGGGTGCTGAGGGAGATGGTGGAAGTGTTGTTGGAGCCACTAGTGGATCTATACAGCATCTCACTGGAGTCGGGATGTGTGCTACTGGACTGGAGGATGGCACATGTAGTACCATTACACAAGAGCGGACCAAGGGATGAACAGGGTAATTATCGCCCAGTAAGTCTCACTTCCATAGTGTGCAAACTCATGGAAACAATAGTGTAATGCCCCAGAGTTGGAGCATCACAGTAAAAATATAAAAACAATAAAGTCTAGGGGTTTACAGGTACTCAGGGTGCCTGTGGCAGGAGTGGGCAGCAGGGTACAGTACAAAGGGGCCCCTCTTAAATAAAGTTTCCCCTCCTGGTAAAGGGAAACACTGTAAATAATAGAAAAAAGTGCCTTGTGCACCGTAAACCTGGTCAAAAGATAGATCTTATGCAGCTGCAAGAGACAATGGCTTGGATGGAATGCTGTGCTGAGCTGCTTATGCACAGCATTCCACCCCAGCCACTCTAGAATTAGAAATTTAGTTTTTAAAAAGTTTAATAGTTTTCTAGGTAGTTCCTACCAAGCTGTGGAGAAGAGAGGATACCACAAACTAAGGGGAACCTGTTTAGGGCTTACCTGGTGGTTGAAGCTGTTTCCCCAAGGGTTTGGTGGTGTGCCTGCTCTGGTCTCCAGCTGGTGAAGACCACGTGAAGCTCTGGTTCAGTCCGCAGTGCCATTGGGGCACTGAAAATAAAGAAAATGGCCATTTGTTGCAGTTTGGGCTGGTGAGCCCCATTTATTTTTGTTTTGGTCCCCGAGTATTTTAAAAATTAAGTCCAGTCCCCCGTCGATGGCAAAGAAGAGCCGCATTGCGACTGTATTGCTGTCGGCCATCCGGCCCCGTCATTCTCCCAGTGCCGGTTTGCTCCCTCCCACGCCAGAATGCCTCCCGCCTCCCGAGGCGGTGAGTCAGACAGCAGCACAAAGAAGAGTGCTGGCCATCCAACGTTTGGCAAAGAGTGTTTTTTTTTTAATTTTTTATTTAAACTGTTAGCGCTGTAGGTGCTTGGGGAAAGCGGCTGAGCACCGAAGGGCAGTCATGTCATAAGGACCCAAATTACATATTCATAAGGGGGCAGGCTAGCGACACCCACAAAGGGAAACCAGGGAAGCAAGGCCTATCAAAGCCCTATGATTATTCATGAGGGAGGCGGGGCTGAGGAAAAAAAAGTGACAGCTCTCAGTGAGCTGCATAATTAAAGGGGCCCAGCCACATTTAAGCACCCAAGAGTATTAAGAGGGCAACCAGGTCCGTAATTTAAAGGTAGAGTGCCAGGCCCATGATATAAAAGAGGGCACAAGGCCTGTAAGATTATTAAGGGCTACTAGGCCCACTTTTAAGAGAGGGCACAAGGCGAGAAATATTGGGAGGGCTACCAGGCCCAAAGCAAAGTGGGCACTACACCAAGGATAATATAGGGGCCTTCCTGGCCCGAAGTAAAGAAAGGGCACCAGGCCCACAGTAGTAAAGGGTGCCAGGCCAAGTAAAGGAAGGGCAACATGCCCATCGTAGTAAAGGGTGCAAGGCCCAAGTAAAGGAAGAGCACCAGGCCCACAGTAGTACAGGGCGCCATGCCCAGTAAAGGAAGGGCACCAGGCCCACAGTAGTAAAGGGCGCCAGGCCCAGTAAAGGAAGGGCACCAGGCCCATAGTAGTAAAGGGGCACTAGGCCCAGTAAAGGTAGGGCATCCAACCCATAGGGAATAGGGCAGCAGGTTTATGGGCAATTAGTGTAACCAGGCTAAATAGCTGGGGCAATTACATTAGAGTGCTCAGCGGTAGCCAGATCCTAATAAAGACGGACCCCAGTGGAAAAGGATGCTACTAAGGGGTGCTTAAGCACACAACCTGCTACAAAGTAATTATCACCTGTTGTAACATGGCAAAAATGTAAGAATGGTGAGGAGGAACACAGATAGAACAGAAGCCGTCACATGGTACAGGAGCAACATAGTATTAACAGACAATAACGCTGTGTTGCTTCTGAACTACACAAATGAGCCACCAGACTAAAAGTAGCACTGTTCAGAGTTGTCAGCGACGTAAAATCAGAGTCACACACTGTATGAAGAGCAAGAGAGCAGCATAGTTAAGGAGGGGGAGAAATGCAAGCAAGGGACATAGGTAGTAGCAGAAAGACAGAACACCACAGAGCTAGAATGGAATGAGACAGCTGGGACAAGCGAAGGAACACGGAAAGAGAGTGTGAGGGACAGAAACCGCAATCTCGGTGAGCAGCATCCAGAAATGGTAGAGCAAGAGAAGCTAACCAAAAACAGACACAGAAGCACATCAAAACACCCAAGAGAGACCAGCAGACAGTGACACAATGAATGACCCCAGACCAGACATAGTGAGAGAGAGAGGAAGCAGCGGATGGGAACAGGGAGCCACAGGCAGGACATCTGGCAAAGCATTTCACTTACAGAGTTTCACGGTGGACGGCACGGTAAACTTCAACTACGGAACACAATGACACACCCAGACCAAAGCACAGAGATGGGATAACTGACAGAAGGTAAAGAAAGCAATAACGGGGAACACAGGGCGAGCAGGATAGTATCAGGAATTGGACTTGCAAATGGGAAATGGACAGAGTGTGGAAAGGGCAAAAGCTGCATAATCACAGTCATCCTAGGTCAAATATTGATTAAACAGCCGCGCATAAATTGTTGAAATGTGCACCAATCGTAAACAAATAAAGAAAAGTTCAGTGCATCCAAAAGCAAAAATAACCACATCTGTATGTAACAGAGTAGTATGAAAAAATGTGAAAGTAACAGTAAAAATCACAGCACAGCATATCAGTCTCCAAGTCTTTTCTCTTGTATCACTAGCAACATGTGTACTCCATAATAACCATGCTGATGTCCATGTTACAAGCGCGTTAATCCCCTCCGAAGGTGGCATCTAATGGGGAGTTAATGCATGGTTGGACCGTTGTACGTACTCGGCCTCGTGCCACAATGGTCTCAACCATGCATTAACTCCCCATTAGATGCCACCTTCATCGGGGATTAATGCTTACTTGTATTGGTTCTACAAACTGTTTATTCTTCCATCATCTCAACAGTTGTGTTATTGCATGAAGCACCAAGACTGGATTGTACAGTCTTAGGATTGTGGTTATTTGCCCCGGACAGTGAACAATTGCCCCGGAAGTGAACAATTGCCCCAGATTGTTGCAATTTGCCCTTGCTCAAGGCAAGTTGCCCCGCCAGTGAACAATTGCCCTGGAAATGAACAATTGCCCCAGATTGTTGCAATTTGCCCCTGCTCCAGGAAAGTTGCCGACCAGTAAACAATTACCCCAAAAGTAAACAATTGCCCCAGATTATTGCAATTTGCCCCTGCTCCAGGCAAATTGTCACTGCCAGTGAACAATTGCCCAAATTGTTGCAATTTGCCCCTGCTCCTGGCAAATTGCCCCTGAAATTGAATATTTCAGTATACCATGCTAACAGAAGTACCATTGTGCAGCATCAGGCTCTGATTCAATCTTCAGCCTCCATCTACTCTTCACCATAGCAATCTTCAGCCTCCATCGACTCTTCACCTTAGCAATCGTCAGCCTCCATCGACTCTTCGCCATAGCGATCTTCAGTCAGCAGACGACTTCAGCTACTTCTTGCCCTTCCGTCCGCCGTGGCCGAAGTCAATGTCCTTTGAGTAGTAGTGGCTGCCGGTTCCTGATCAGCTTGGAAGAAACGGCGACTGAGAAGTACCTTGTCTGTCCCTCCCAGACACCCGACAGTAGACGAATCCATCGTAGCCAAGTGTGTTTGTAGCCGCCATTTTCTTATTTTGCTCTTCAGTTTTGTGGA
The DNA here is from genome assembly GCA_016271365.2 of Neoceratodus forsteri. NCBI lineage: Eukaryota > Metazoa > Chordata > Ceratodontiformes > Ceratodontidae > Neoceratodus > Neoceratodus forsteri. The sequence goes on from CM057449.1 coordinate 1,426,932,301, forward strand.
ATCCTGATCTTAACCTTTCACTCTTTCTTGCTTGTGTCATCCTACATCGCCAGTGCAATCCTTAGGGTAATAGCTCAAGTTTGGTGGTCCTTCAAGCGGATCTGTCACCAAAAGCAGCTCAGCAGTTCTTCTTCTTCTTCTTCTTTATCCTTGGTAGTCCTCCTAGTGGAGTCTTCACCAAGTCCGGTGTTCATTTGGCAGCCCTGGTCGAGGGTAGGTACTAGGAAAACCCACAGCCGTTCTTCTTCGTCCTTGGCAACCCTGGTCGAGGGTTGGTGTCGACGGGAAAGCAGCAGATTTCTTCTTCTGTGGCAATTCTGCAGGTGGATTCCTTGACACATTTTGGTACTTCATCCTTGGCAGCCCAGTTCAAGGGTTTTCGTGCCAAGAAAGAGCATTCCCAAGTCAGTCAGTTCACGATCTTGTATTCCGGCAACCCTGGAGAGTGGGTTGACCGATGCCTATGGTCTGTTTACCAATCTCTCCATTCCCTGTTTGCAACCTCTCATAGGTCTCCTGGTGAGCTTGGCACCAAGCAAGAGTTCCCCTTTCTCTTGACCCCTCTTCTTCAGTTGTGCACGAAGACAACGGACATCTTCATCTTATGGACTATTGAGACTGTGAGACCCTTTGTTGGTTGTATATTGTATGCTTAGCTCATGGTATGATAAAGTGATAGTATGATAAAGTGGTAAGGTATACTCTGAATGCATAGATCTCTTGGTGGGAAATTGTGAGAGTGATAGATAAGAATATTGTAGAGTGGCCTTAGGTCGATGTACATATAGAGAAATAGAATGGTAATTGTTAGTTATTATCTATAAGTAAGAGTTATTCCCCGACTTTCCCTTGTGGCCGTGTCTACTGTCCCTGGTGTAAATAAAAGCCTGCTGGGCATCAAACTTCAGATTGTCTCCAGCCTCTCCTTAAATGGTGTTTCCTGGCACCCAACTTGATTCAGACCACAGGGTTGTCTCACCAGTCCACCTGCTTGAGGCAATGCTGGCTGTGCAGCTGGGATAGGCGTTCTTCTAGGATAGCACCCCAGTTGATAAGATCACCACACCGTGACAAAGAAATATTTCTGGTGTAGTCGGCAGGATTAAATTTAAGGAGTTTAAAGATGGAGCTTTTGCAATACAATGCAAACAGTACCTAGGTGTGGTAGTGCAATGTCTGGAGGGTGTAACGCAGCTATTGGCAATGAGGAGATAGGGATTGGTATGGAAGACAGAGAAAAAATACCTCCCTCACCCCTCCCGAAGTCCTGTTACTTCGGGGCACCATGGCTTCCTCAGTTCATGAGAGAGAAGGATGGAAATGGAGCCAGAAGTTTAGGGGAGTTCAGATCCAAGATGCAAGCCATGTTCCAACTGTATCAGGTCCTGGAAAGACAGAAGATGGAGATACTAATCGAACAGTTAAAAGGGGCAGCCCATAGAGAGGAACAATCATGGCCTGCAGGTGCAAAGACCACAGCTGACCAACTTTGGCAGAGGCTGCAACAAATTTGTGATACCCGTACTGTATCTAGTCTCAAGATTAAATTTTTCTCCAGAATGCAAAGGCCTCAGGAGACCCTTCGAGAATATGCTCTAAGCCTCCAAGAGTTGTTGAGAGCAATTGAAAGAGTGGATGCCCAAGAGATCATGGCTCCAGATCAGGTGCTAACAGAGAAGTTTGTGGAAGAGACATACGGTGAAGCTCTTAGATGAGAATTAAGAATGTTGCAGCTCCAAGACCAGTGCAGGAGAGTGGCTGCAAAAGCAAACAAAATGCTTGGGTGTATAGTGAGGGGTTTCTTTGTCTAGGCGAAGAGAGGTGATCTTGCCCCTGTACAGGTGGCAGGTAAGGCCACACTTAGAGTATTGTGTGCAGCTTTGGAGGCCATACCTAAAGCATCATATCAGGCTACTGGAGGGGGTACAGAGGAGGGCAACAAAGATGATATGTGGAATGAAGGGACAGACTATGACAGCAGGCTGAGAGACCTGAATATGTATACCCTGGAGGATAGAAGGGACAGAGGGGACATGATAGAGACATTCAAGTATCGGAGAAGAGTCAATAAGGATGAAGCAGACAGGGTCTTTAAATTAAGGAGGGGGAGGGTCACCAGGGGGCACACACTAAGAATAGAGGGTTGAAGATTTAGGAAGGGAATGAGGAGACACTATTTCACAGAGAGGGTGGTAGCAAAATGGAATGCCCTACCAGAATGGTGGTATCATGTAAATCTGTGAACAGTTTCAAAAGGAATGGGACAGGTAACAAGGGAGTGAGTGTGGGGGAGGTGGGGTGCCAGTGGGATGACAAATGGGAGGGGTGGGCAGCTGCAAAGTAGGAAGTACTAGCTGCACACTCGAGCATACTTACATAGACTGGGTGGTCTGTTTCTGGTGGCACATTCCTATGTTCATATGTACTCATCAGGTGCCCTACCATCATCATAGTTGTGTCATTAGTTTTCACCTTATTCCTTTCTAAAATTGTTGCTGAAAGCCACTGTGCACTATTACCTGTTGCAGGAGTTGTTATACGACACTTTATTCTGTTAATGGACAGGTATGTTCCCCCTCCCACCCATACTGTCAAGTATTGTTCTGTTTTTGTCCATGCATATCATCATCTCATGGGAGTATTGACCAAAAATGTAACAGCAGTATCTTTGCCTTTTCACTTCCACCCTATGCCCAGCAAGTGGAATACATCCACTGTTCCGCATGTAAAATGCAAGCTGATGTCCACAGCAATCATACTGTTCTTATTTTCATTATGTCATGGTAAACTGGGTATACCTCCATGTTATTTCTCCTCTCCATGTACGGAGCGAAATGAACCATATGTCTACTTCACACAACAAGTCCCGGTATGCCTTCCCAGTGTCAATGTTTATCACCCCTTTGTCCTTCATGAGTACCTTGTGCAGCACTATCACAGTATGATTATACAATGGTGTTTGAAAATCCTAAAACTTCATTGATCAAAACATGTCACGACTTTGGGTAAATACTGCATTACCCACGGCTGAGGAATTTCATTTATTAAAAACCTAATTAAACACATTTTTACATGCATTTCACAAATGGGTCCATTCTATAATCGCAATAAGGCATATTATACAATGGCAAGAAAGAATCCTGGTCTCTGATTGGTCAGTTTGGGCTGGACCTGTGGTGTTATCCCAGCACGTCACCACAGGTCTAGTCTCAGCACTGTGAACCAATATGGATGATGACCACCACAATGATGACCACCATGATGACCTCTTTTTTTGCATCTTCTTTGAGAAACAAAAATATTTTTCCACACTAACAAAAACATTCTTCAAAATTATTTTTGTGTATAACAACAAGCCATTGTATAATAGGAATAATGCACTCCAGGGTGTGTGTTGTTTGGGATAATGCCACGCCGGGGGCACTGGACGCACTTGGCCTGTGGCCTCGTGCCCAACCCCCCCCAGGCATGGCATTATCCCAGCATGACACACACCCTGTCGTGCATTATTCCTTTAATAAGGCACTTCGGTGTTTCACTTAGTGGTGATTTACCCACTTCTTCTTGTGTGGTTGACTCGCTCAGCTGCGCCTCGTGACACACCAAACAAGGTATGGGTAAACCCTCAATAACCCACACCCTGTTGTGCCTTATTGCTTAACTCAATCATACCTTTTCAGTACTGTGTTGCTCAGTTAATCAGAGCATGTAGTTATATCATTTCTAAATCATATCATCAAACTATACTCTGAGTTAGACATATGTAGGACTCAACTCTTTGGGATTGTTACAGCAACTACTGCTGTGCTATGGTTTACATGACCTCGCACACACCTGAGGGCACAGCGACTGCTCACTTTTTCAATAATACCCCAATCAGTGGTTGCACCTGCTACTGAATGTGAAAGGAAATTATGATGCTCGAAGTTCACAACAAATGAAATACCCACAGTTGGTGCAGTATAGAATAGCTAGATACAAATTACTGATCACTGTTCCACAGCTCCTTTCCAGTAAGGGTCCCCCCCATCGTGGTTGATGAGAGATCGTTACAGCGGTGCTCTGATGAAATTTTGCAAGTTAATTCCATTGCAGTTAAAAGTTATTTTCTCCGTCCAAATGCATTTTGGCATACTCCCAAAAGACAGACTGAGTTCCCGGTGCAAAAAACATTGCCCCATGCAGCCCTGTTTTGTGATGTCACAAAACGAAAGGCTGTAACCCGTCTCAATGACATATGGGGTTGATTTTTCATATATATATATTTATACCTCTTGTTGCGATTTCAAGAATTCAAAGCAACTGATCGACTAATATGGGTCCCTCACCTCAACTCACTTCACCTCACATCACAAAACAGTGCTGCGTTGACCAGCTTAGGGTTGTGTTTTTCGGAGCGTGAAGTAGGTCTTTTTCTCGGTAGTATGCAGAAATGCAATTTAATGGAGGAAATAACTTGTAACTGGTATGGGATTCCATTGGCAATTTTTATCACACCACCACCACTGTAAAGCTCAGTTATCAACCATGGGGGGGAGGGGGTAAATAGTAGCAGTAAGAAGCTGCTCTTTGCCTGCGTTTCTTTTCTTTTGTGTGATGTTTTTCAGCCACTCTGAAAAGTGGGTGAGGGATGGTAAATCCCTGTAATGAGCTGAGAACCCATACATAGGTCAGGGAAGGATATGTAGTAACAGGTGACAACATGGACTAGGGCACAGCTGTGCCATGGTCGGTCTTCTTAAAGGTGCAGACAACACTGCCTACTGCAGGCACAGGTAAATCACTTCCCGTTGGCGCATGAAGGAGGCAGCGGGGAGTGGTGGGAGGATTTATGGTGGGATTATTTACTGGAAGGATTAACAAGGAAACAGGAAAATTTGTATTGGGTGTGTGTGAGAAGTTGGGGTTGTTGAAGCAGTACTATCGAGGTGCAGTACAACGGATCTTGAAGGGTGGGTAGGGATAGGATGTAAAGGTGGCTCATGGCACTATAATTGACAGGGCAGGTAGTTCTTCTTATATGTACTGTGTAAGGCCTTCTTTTCCTATCTTGTGCCAATAGTACATGACATTGCTGTGATTCCTTTATAACAAAATAGTAGTCATGTAACCAATACGCTGTACACTACGTTCCAGTTAACAGTATCACTGTGTTGGTTACATGTGTCATGCTTCCAGGGTACCTGCTGTGTTGGTGGCATGCAGATCACGGAAATCACCAATTGTTAAAAATAATGGCCACATACAGTACATCATGTCAAAGCTGAAAAATAACACAAGCAACAAAACATGACAAACACTCTGCTGTGTAACACTTTATTGTCACATGTAACTATGTCAGTTATTCACAATGTATTTTTAACATTTACTCAAAAGGTGTCCAAGTGCAAGCTCACATGGAGGATAAGGCTGTCACATGCAGTCTCATTGGTGGAAGCCTGCTGGACGTCCTGGGACACAAAAATCAGCAAGTAAACAGCCGTGGTTATAACGACAGTGATACAGAGTCAGACAATAACATGGACATTGCAGTCCCAGAATACCAACCCAATGACAGCAGTTTGGATGATAGTGACACAGACACTGCTGATGATGAAATTATGCTGAGGTCTGTGTCAGCAAACACTACTCATTCCTACCTTAGTACACAGTTTAGAAGCACTTCTGCATGATATTGTTAAACAGCAGGTTCTGGGTAGCTGCAACCTAATCAGTGACTTACATCCTCAGTAGCGCTGTTCCCAAATGTAGCATTAAAACTCCTTCTGTTTTCAAATATCAATCCCTCGTAAAACTGAAATATGCACTGGGGGGACAAAAAAAGACTGACTTCCCGGTCCTGAAAACACGCCTACACACGTTGGCCCACGCAGCCCTGCTTTTTTGTGATGTCACAAAATGAAGGCTGCGTGATGACATACCATTGACTTCAATGGGACCGATATTTTGTAATAGTTTTATACCCTTTGGTGTTGGGATTTTATTCAATGAAAGTGACCGATCGATTAATAAGGAACCTATTATTCGATCGATCGCTTTGATTGAATAAAATTGCAACACCAAAGGATATAAAACTATTACAAAATATCAGTCCCATTGAAGTCAATGTTGTGCACTCATGCTGCATTCATTTTGTGACATCACAAAACAGGGCTGCATGGGCCGACTTGGGGGCATGTTTTCAGGACCGAGAAGTCGGTCTTTTTTTGGCCAGGGCTGCATATTTCAGTTTTACGAGGAATGCATCTTTTAAAACCAAAGGAGTTTTTATGCCACATTTGGGAATGGTGATACTGAATATGTAAGTCATCGATTATGCTGGGGGGGGTGGGGGTGCACCATGCAGGGTAGAAACCTGCTGGTTAAAGAGTAGCTTCCTAGTTTGTCATCACCTCAACATATGCGCTACACCACCTTCCCTGAAGTTGTTAGCCATTAAGAATTTCTTTCTTTTCTGTCCAAATTAGTACTTTTATGAAATGGGCATCAGAATTAGGCATCCTGATTGGTCCGTACCTGTGTGACTTTCCTTGTTACACACTGGAAAAGGGTCCAGTAATGACACTGTTCAGTGATTCTGCTAAAGCTGCCAATTAGAATGTTTGCAAAATGAAAGTAAGCCATCTTGTTTTGGGCAACTGACAGTGACATTTCAGCAATCATTCTAATAATGGTAGATTTACCAGAAACGATCTTTAACAGTAAAAACTTAAACTATTGCAATCCAACCCACCAGCTAACTACACGGCCTAACAGCTGACCACTCTCTACGGCTGAGCAGCCAACACAAGCTGTCTCTCAAACTGCACGGCCACTCGCCAGCCCGCCCAAACAGCCGACAGGCTGTCTCCCAACCCACCTGCCCACTTGCTCACACTCTCGCTGTCAACAGCGTGTTATCCTTACCGCTGCCTGGTACCATACTGTGCACAAATAAAAAAAAAAAGACATCATAATTTCATGTTGCAAACTTTGTATATTACAATAAGTTGGACTGCTGATATTTTGGGTGGGGTGGGCCATGATAACTACATGACAGGAAAGAAATATACAAGTAAGGATGCCTTCCTACATCAAAACTCCTCCACAGAAAAAAAGCAAAAAACAGGCCCATGAACTATTTCATGTAAAATGCAGACAAACATTTAACTTTTTGACTACTGAATACTATACATGTTAGTTATTACATACATCTGTAGCTTACATGACCATTTCATAAGCACAGTAAGATGCATCATGATGTGCATTACCCACTTAAACACAGGGCTAGGAGGCTGCATGCACGCGCCCTGTGGCCTCATGCCTCAGTAAGCCTCATAGCGGTGTGTTACAGTGTGCAAAACACACACCCTGTCGTGTTGTATTGCTTACATATCAATCATGTACTATGCTGCAAAAAAACACCCAGTTCCACCAGCCTACGACATGCTCAGTCGCAAGTAAACGCAGCTCTGTTTTGTGACGTCAGTGCACGAAGCCTGTGTGTGCGCACAACATTGATTTCGGGGGGGGGGCTTTTCTGTACATTTTATGCACACTTACAAGTGAGCTGTTCATACATGAAAGGTCCATTACAAATAACTTGAATCCTGTTAGTCAAACGCTTCCTTTGATTTATGAAGATGTGAGTTGTGTCAATCAAATGTATGGAGAAGTCTACCAAATTGAATTTAATGTTGTGCACGCATGCCAACCTTGTTTTGACGACATCACCAACCACGGCTGCATTTACCTCTGTGGGAAAGTGTTGGCGAAGGCCGTAACTGGGTCTTTTCATTTTGTTGCTATTACATTTATGAAATTAAGACACATATAACTACTTATTTACCCCGCGAAAAAAAAACATTCTGTATGGCACAAAAGTTAGCGTTAACTTAACACATATATTTCATGGGGCACCAACCTGGAAACTGCTACTGATTTACACATGACATGTTTCTGTAATGGAAATGTCACTTACAGTAGTACAGGATTTAAATTGTGGCATACTATGCAGACATTTGTAAACCCATGTTATTTTACTTGTTCATGTTGCGGCACTTCAATAGGTGACAGACACTCCCTGTGAGTGCATGCAGGGTTTTGTTGTCATCATGTTCTGTTGCTGTGTACCACATTTGCTGTTCACTGAGACAAAACAGGCATCTGCATGCTGTGTGATACAGATACTAAATAAATGATAACTGTGGTTCAGCATTATCATGGCCTTGTAAGACAGGTGTCAATAATGAACTGGTCATGTCATGCTGCATGAAGTATAAATGCATATTACCATTGCGTATAGTACTGCAGTTGTTGCCACAGTGCACAATATGCCAGTCGTTTATGAACATGGTGATATTGCTTGAACTGGATGCACAGCCCCATGAAGTAGTGGTGATGTGTGAAAACCACGTGACTGTACCATTTACATAACATAACTTTAATTTTACAGTCCATCTTACAGTGGTGTTCCATCAGTACGTCACTACATATATCACTGCATGTCACTGCATCTTGAGCACACCAGAACTTTGTCTACCTATGTCAGGCAGATGACAGCACCCACACTTGACCTGCATTTCATCATGTACTCCTCCGAGCATTGTGTTACAGTGTGTAACACAGAACCTGTGTTGTCGTATTGCTTATGTGAGGCACGTGATTCTGGGTACCACAACCCGCAATACATAGGCCATTACAGTTTTGCGTGTAGTCCTGATGCAAGTGTGAGCAGACATATATATAAGGAACAACTTCAGGAAACATCTATAAGTAGGAGCAATAGCTACTATCAAAACTTCATCATTGTGAACATGGCAATGTCATGCAGTTGAGTGACTGTGCTGTTTTGTTTTTCCACAGTGAGCAAAAATCAGCAACTGATGTGCTGCCACAGATTGTCGAGCCAAAGCACATTACGTAGCAGTCTCAATTGTTACAGTTGTTTGCAGTGTGTCCATGGTGCCTTGCTCCTTCAAAGGGAACATAACAAACAGGTGTGGAACTTCCATTACAGTGACACAGCTCTGTCACGACTGCGGATATGATGGCCAGTGGCGCAGTCAGCCATATATTAGGCAGATGCCAGCAGGTAACATGTTGATGTCTGCCTCAGTACTATTCTCTGGACAATTGCCCAGCAAGATAATCAAGTTATTCCACTTTCTGAATGTAGCAAGCATTGCCAAGGGCACCTACTTCAAACATCAGCATTTGTACCTGGAGTCCACTGTGTTAACAACATGGAAGCATCAGCAAGCGCATATATCAAGACTGAAAAATATGGATGGTGGGTTGGTACTGGCTGGTGATGGACGATCAGATAGCCCCGGACACTGTGCCAAATATGGCGCCTTTACGGTACTAGAGCAGAGAAACAGAAAAATTGTAGATCTTCAAGTGGTGCAGGTATGTCATCTGAATGCCAATTCAATGTAAGCCGTATAGTTGTACTACACACTGCTGTTGCATGTTTAAGTTCTCATGGATGGACTGTTGGCAGAGGAAGTGATGTTGGTGAGTTATCAGAAATCGGGGTATGTTAGAGGTTCAGAAGCAGCTGTTACGGTTAACATGGCACAAAAGTACTTTTAAATAAACCATATGTAGATTAAACAGCGATGTGACTGCGCTGCCAAGTTATGCTAACCATGGTAAAGTGTATCTGCGGCTCAGGTGAAACAATCACTAACTGGCTCCATATGAAACAGCAGGTTCCTATGTTCTGGGCTGCTACTCTCCACCAGGTTTGATCCCTCACTGGATCAGTACCTCGCTGCTCACGTTTGGCTTAAAAATTCCATGTATAGATGAAGTTCCATCCCTCACTGGATCAGTACCTCGCAGCTCACGTTTGGCATAAAAATTCCATGCATAGATGAAGTTCCATCCCTCGTAATGCTGTACATGTGTATAGTCGCCAAAATAAGACCGACATCCCCATGTGAAAAACAGGCACCCACGTCAGCCCACACACACCTGTTTTGTGAAGTCACTAAACGAAGGATGTGTGAGCACGCACCATTAATTTCCATGTGGCTGGTACTTTTCCAACATATTTATACCCTTTGGTGCTGTGATTTTAGTATATCAAAGCTTTTGATCGAGTAATAGGGACCCTATTAGTTGATCGCTTGATTCTGTACACTTAAATTAAACCATTGAAGGGTATAAATATGTTTCAAAAGACCAGCTCCATTGAAAGGAATGGTGCACACTCACACAGCCTTTGTTTTGTGACATCACAGAACAGTGCTGCGTGGGCCGAAGTGGGTTCCTGTTTTTCGCATGGGGAAGTTGGTCACTGGGGTGCATGACATCATATTGCTGAAAAGAATGTTCAGGATGCAGATGGGGAGGTACTTTATTTACATAGCAGCACACATGGTATCCTGTCAAAAAACTGTGCTGCCTAGAATGGGGCAGTGCCAAGGCAAGAGGGCTCTTAAAGGAAGGTTGGGGTGATGGAGGTCCAGCTGCATAATATGGTTTGAAGCTGAGACATTGATCAGTGTTGACGTACCCAAATAGCTTTCTTGTCAGCTTGCAAACGTATTATATTTGTACTGTGCATAGCATTGGCCACACAGTTGTACCACCATCTTACATTTTCTTGTATCCTGTAGAGTAACAAAGTTAAAAATAGTACATGGTGTGAGCAAGAGGGGCTCAAGAGGGTGCTAACATTTTTGAAAGATGAAAATGGCCTTAACACAATGCAATGATCACTGACAGGCATCGACAAAATGAAAAATAGATTCGGGAGAACCTAACCTCAACATCTCATTTCTTTGACATTTGGCATGTTGCTCAATTATTACGACAACACATTACTCCTAATCCATACAGTCATAATGTCAGTGGTATGTCACTGTTATCGAGTTTCTCTATTGTCCTGCAGGTGTAGCCAAAAAATTGACACAGTATCCGCTCAAAAGGAGAGCGCGGACATAGCCCTATGGAAGCAATCCACAGTTAACCATCTCTATTGGTCGGCTGTTTCAACAGAACAAGGCAATGGGAAGTTGATTGTTGCCAAGTGGCAGTCATTAATGCACCACATACTGAATGTGCATGACAAGCTTCCGAATGACATGTACACAAGATGCGCCCGTGAGCCACTCACAGGCACAGACCTTGACATGGAGTGGTTAACACAACGTAAGGAAGCTGTGACTACCCATAACAGTCCATTTGACATGGTTTCTTCATTGATATTTAATGTGTCTTACTTGCTTACGGTGCTTCCATTGCACTTTTCATAGGTCCTGGACAGGAATAACAAAATGTGGGATGTAAAGTGACACACATAGCCAGGGTAACAGTGTGGTTTTTGGAATCAATGTTATGTGCACTCTCCATGAAGCCAATGCTGAATGTGTTTGTGGACAACTGTGTTTACATGCATATAGCCACAATTTCATTCATGACACATTTTGTCCACAGTAAGGCATTTGCAAATGTCCTTGTGCATATGCAAGTGATGTTAAGAAATTATGGGGATATGCAGCACAACACTGAAACAGTGTCAAACACCACAAAATTCAATAGTTCCTGTTCACACGCCTAAACGACAGTCAGTGAAATACACCCATGGATTGGCATGCTGTAGTGATCGCACCACGATCAACCATCAACTGAAGTTTCACCTTGCTGTCATTAATGACTTTCCGTACTATGATCTGCCATTCAAGCTCACCAATGTACCTCCAACCTTAGCGGTAAGCATAAAGTTTTATCTGTGAGTGTGTTGCCTATTCCAGGATGAAGCACAGGTTGGCAGAGACTGGCATAGGGGATCTGAAAGAGGTCCAAAGGTTGGATGAGGTATTTCATGGATAAAAGGAAAGGGACAGGAGCACATATGCATAGTGAGGTCATGGAGAGGCTGGTCAAAGTAGGCCTGGGAGCAGGCCTTGGCAGTAACTTAATAATTTGCCTTGATCTTCAGTACGTATCATGGATGGTGAACACCTTACTGGTAGTGGTGGTCTATAAATGAGGATGTGTGGGTGGTTGTCTCTGAGGTTCCTAGTTGTATGCTGTGTCATGTGAAAGAGCAGGTTCTGGGTAGCTGCCTGCCCCAGTCTGCTTGATGACTTACCCCCTCAGTAGTGTTGTTACCAAGTATGGCATAAAAGGTCTTTGTAGTTTGAAAGATATGTCCCTCACAAAATTAAAATTGGCACCCGGGGCCAAAAACGCTCCAACTTCCTGGTCCTGAAAACACACCCCTACATCAGCCCACGCAGCCCTGTTTTGTGATGTCACAAAACGAAGGCTGTGTGAGCACGCCCATGTACTTGTATGGGGACGTATTCTAAGTGATGATACTTTGGTGTCAGGATTTTATTCATCAGTGATCGATCGACTAATAGGGACCCTATTAGTCGATCGATCACTTTGACGGAATAAAATCCCGACACCAAAGGGTATAACATACTTAGAAAATAAGGGCCCAGCCGGCCCAGTGGCACTGAGGGTTGAGGCACTGGATGCCACACCTCACACTATGCCGGCGACCCGGGTTCGGGAACGAGCCTGGGTCATTGGGGGTCGGCAGGGGAGGAGAAGGATCGAGCATCCGTAGGACTGCTCTCCTTCTCTGGGAAGGGGGGTGAGATGCCTCAGTGGCCTGGTGGCTTCTAGTGATGGTTGGGGCCTATGGCAGGTCATGGGCAGAACTGCAGGGACCTGCTGTGGCAGACACTGGGACAGGGCGCATGCAGTAGCGTGGCGCACTCTGGTCCCTTGGCATCATTGCATGCCACAGATGTACAGGGGAAAAAGGAAAAAACCTTGGCATGCTACCTGATGGCTGGAAAAGCAGCACCACTGGCTTCTACCTTGGATGCCCCCCCTGATCTGACCCCCCCCGATCCTGTGGCCGTGGTTGAGTACCCACCATGGTATATCATTGTGCAGGACAGTGGTAAGGGGCAGAGCTTGGGGATTTGGGGCAGAGCAGGGGATGAAGGTCGGGCCCGACTGGGGGGAACCATTGGTAACACCCCCCAGCCACAGGGGAGATAAAAGTATATAGCAAAAAAAAAAAAAGAAAAGAAAATAAGGGCCCAATACAAGTAAATGGGCCACGCTCACGCAGCCTTTGTTTTGTGTCATCAGGGCAGACGTAGGGGCGTGTTTTCAGGAACGGGAAGTCAGTGCGTTTTTGGCCCCAGGTGCCAATTTCAATTTTATGAGGGACATATATTTTACACTACAAAGACTTTTTATGCCATACTTGGTGACAACGCTACTGAGGGGGGTAAGTCATCGAGCAGACGGGGGGACAGCAGCACCATGCATTGTAGGAATCTGCTCTTGAAGGTAAGTTCAATTTGTTTCTTACACTGTTGCATGACTCTTGCAGATAGCAAAGCAGCAATTAAGCTGGTAGGAATCCTAAACTCAAGAATCCTACTGAAGGATGTGAAGAGACTGTCCAGCCTGTATCAGATGTCATCTCTCAAGGCCTTTCACAGCCTCATGTTACACTACGCGTCTAAGCATACATACTTTTCAAACATGGGAATGCGTACACGGTAAGCAGTAATATGCGGCACATCTCGTCAGCTCTATTTAGTAGGTCCATGGACACAGGGGAGGCACCACAGGATTAAAGGAGGGCACATGTGGTCACTCCCGGGGGGGGTTGGGATACTATGGAGGAAGAGGAGGAGGGTAATTATAAGCCTCAGAATGGATTCAGCAAAGGTAAGTACTGTGACATGAAGTTAACTTTGTAGTGTACTTGGACTGTACGCAGTTGAGGACAGAACAGATTAGCGGGTATGTAAGAGGGGATGGACAGAGAGACAGAAGAGGGACTTTTTCAAGTAAAGGTACAGAAGATGAGAAAGGGGGCATACGATGCAGGTAGAGGGTGGCAGGTTCAGAGGGAAAGAAAGAAATAACTTTTTCACAAAAAATGGCCGTGTAGAACTGCTTAGCTCCGTTACTTCACTCAGCTGCCATGTGCTCATGAGAGACAGTGTGAGAGACAGAAGTGTTCTCATCTATGCACAACAGAGAGAGACAGAGTGTGAGACACACAGAAGTGTTTTCATGTTTTTTTTACCTTTGGGAAATGTGATGGAGGGGAAACAGACTTTACCCGATCATTCGAGGAGCGGTTGATGGGCTGCGTTGGGGAGAGTCACAGCTGCTGACAGGGAACGGCAGACAGGCAGGGATATGGTAACAGACACTTTTCTGTGTCATCCACTGTTGCAGTAGGAGAGGTGGTTTCACCATTGGTCTTGCAGGGCAATGGCGGACACAGAAATCAGAGCATTAGTGAGTGAAAGCAAGACGGTGCAGTTTAAAACGCCAACACTGTAAAGGCTCCCCATTGCTCTGTGAAATGCTGTCTTGGTTCTCTGAACTTTTTATTGCCTGTGCATGAAACACATTTCATGCATAGGCAATAAATCAGGAAGCATGATTTTCACACCACATTTTATAATGAGTTTTAAGACAGGATGGCACAGACACGTAACTGTGGTGTCAGGACTGGGTGGTTATGAGGGAGTAAGGTGCCACATGGAGAAGTAAACAGTTGAGACTGAAGTAAACTGTCTATGTTTCTATGTTTCAGCACATGCCAGCACATATTTTTTCTGCCATCAACAGGTTGATTCTATCTGCAATGCATTTCAATGAGAATAGTGAGCGCATGCAGGCAGCCACTGTGGATGGAAGGCCAAAGTACGCCATTTGATTCCCTAAATTCAAAAAATGGGGATACTCTGTGCGGAAGTACATGGTGCGGCCTATGTATGGTAAGTTTTGAACACCAGGACTTGTTTTTCAACTGCAACACTGTCAAAGCATAATGGTGACAGTGGCAAACACAATGTAGCACATTGCAGTACTGTTTGCTGACGTCACACCAAACCTACTCCAATCCCAGTCCAGCAGTGTACCATAAGGCACACAGTGACTACTCGGACAGTCGTTCCGGAGTCCGTTGATGAGCAATGGAACAGTGCAAGTGACCACAATGGTGACCATGCCTGACAAACAAAACCATAGAAACATGGCCCATCAAATCATCCATCAACAACTGAAAAACTGCACACAAATGGTAACTCTTGCCACAGGTCAGATTTATGAAAGCATTATCCTATGTAGTGCGGTGTCACCTCAATACACCTACCCAGCAGTGCACCACCACCCAATGAACACAAGGCCAGCAACCATCAAAGTGGTGAGCCGTCCCAACTTTCAGCCACGCGGACACCCACTTATTGAGCTCCCAGTGAGCATGTAGTACTGCATATAGCAAGCAGAGAATGATGGTGGTGTGATAAATTCATAACGTAATATGTAAAGTACTGCTTGCTGGGATACACCTCAGTCTGCATCTGCATTTAGTGGCCATCAGTTGGCGTGCCACTGAACATGTGGTTCTGGGTGGTGGTTCGTTTTGTTGTGGCATTGCCAGGTAATGTGCGGTGGTGATTTGATTACTACAGTGACATAGATAACTATGTTGGGTTTCTGTGCTGTGAATCCATTTGTGGCAATACCTTTCAGCAGTGACAGTGGCTGATTGTCAACCTGTGCTGGGTGGTCATAGATTGCATACGGTGTGCCTTTGGCCGTATTAACAGTGACTGTTGCTTTGCAGGGTCAATTAGGTCAGGATTGTCTACAGAACAACATGGCTTGTTTAAATGCATGAAACGAAGGTATGGTTTTCAGAATCCTACACTGAATTGCTCCTAGAAATGCTTCAAGACCAGCTTTTCTAGTACCTATGTCACCAAGACTGTTTGATGTCTCACCTTATCAGAAGTACTGTGACGAAGTATTGCTTAAAAAGCGGTTTCTCCCAAGAAGATATATCCCACGTAAACATCACAATTGGTCAGCTGACCTACAAAACACCGACTTCATGGTACAACAAACACACCCCGATGTCAGCCCTTGCAACCCTGTTTTGTGATTGGATGACTTGATTGCTGTATGAGCGCGCAACATTGCTTTCTATGGTGCCACTATTTTCACAAATTTTTATGGCCTTCATAGTTGGTATGTTATTCCATCAAAGCAAACGCTCCACTAATTCTGTCCAAATTAGTTGATCGATTGGAATAAAATCACAGAACTAAAGGGTCCAAGTATATAGGAAAATACTGACACCATAGAAGGCAATGCGATGAGCTTTCACATCCTTCATTTGCTGACCTCACAAAGCAGTGCTGCATGGGCCAACGTGGGGTCCTGCTTCTCGTACTTGGAAGTTGTTGTTTCTTATTGCAGCAGACCACTTGTGAAGTTTACATGCGATATAACCTCTTACAAAAAAAAATGCTTTTTGTAGCAAAGTTCCTGGCATTACTTGTGAGAAGGAAAGCCATGAAACAGGGTGCTGGAGAGCAGAGACATGGATACTTGAAACCTGCTGTTTCATGACTTGTAAGTGGACACCAATATTATGTAACACGTGGAACTGTACACATTATGCTACAAGAGGTGAAATACAAGGTTCCACAGACAGTGATGACAATCTGTATAACAGTACATTTTAAACACAATCATAAGTGAAACAGGAACATTAGAAATAAACCAGAAGTATGGTGCTCATGGCGACTGAGAAACATGTCAAGGAGTCATAATTAAAAAACCATAAGATGGACTTGAATCAAAATGTATAAACACCTTACACACAACATTAATGTTCAGATATTCACCACCACTTTTCTCAATTGCACATTTTGCCAACATGTTGGAAAAAAGACTACTGAACTGTTACTTCAATTCCCCAACTGAACTCGAAACATCAGTTGATGACATAAGAACATCACTACCACCACACCTCTGTTCAACAATGGAACACCCAGATAAAGCTGTTGCCATTGAGCGGTTTGTCTGTCACTTTAAGAACACTCCCTAAACAGAGTTAAGAACAACATTATGCTAACTGAAAGCCTGTGTAGATGTTGTTGTCCTCAGGGAACATTGAACAAATCTTGGTAACAGCATATGACGGTAAGGGAGCATGGTTGTGACATCCCAGCCATCCATAGCACCAGCTCATCAATTGTCGAAAGGTGATGTATCTGAAATGGCTGAACGGTAAAGTACAGAAAACATACTGTTACTATGCTGGGAGTGAACCTTCATGACCAATTTTAACAGTGCTGACTTACATGCTCCTTCACCCAAAACACAAAAAAACAGTGGCACTGCACACATGCCTCTGATCGTCTATAAACAGATGTATAGTTGCGTATTGCATGCATTATTCATGATGACATGCTTTGTACAGTGAGTACCTACATGTACAAATATGACACACTGTGTCACCCATTCCATGTGCCACTACTTGGACAGACCAAAGCAATGTTGCTGCCTTCTGTGTCCATTCATAATGTTGTTAACAGTGTGTGCATGTCACTGTGCTCCAAATTAATGTGGTTTTCTTGGTAGCACTGCAGTACCTGTTCTGTGTTGTTGTATGCTGCAGGGTATAGTTCAGCACTTTATGAGTTTGGTGTGTAAAGCCATGAAAATATTCAGTTGATCCATGTTTGTGTTCATTCTTTAGACTTTCAGGACTAAATGCACTGTTCTGTTAATGTTGCCATGCAATAAAGCTAAGTACACTTGAAGTACATATCAGGTAAAGTGACATGACATGTGACTGATTTTTTGAAGCAGGTAAACAGTGTACGTATGGCAATCTATAGTGTGTTGTTAGCATGTGACACAAAACTGCATAATGGCATTATACAATGGTGTAACTTGTTAAGTTTGATATTGTTAGGGTTCTATTATGTCGAAATTTGTAGCCAGATAAAGCGCCATGTTCATATAATGCAGAATCACAGAAAACAGTACTGATAGTGATAATACATATTCTGCTTTATGATTGCAAACAATGTGTACGATGTTGATGAACATGTCATGTATTTTTGGTGATCAAACCATTACTGTGAATGATTGTGACAAATGTGCCCATAGTATTGCAGCTCACGTTTGTTGGTGGTTAGTTAGAGGAGCGCGTTGATGTTGGCACCACTGAAGTAGTGTATTTCTCCAGCATGGTGACATTTAATTTATTAGCGTGGTTGTCTCATTGAACATTATAATCGTACGAACAGTTCTATGTAATGTCACTGTCTCCAATGTACGTTTCCCTCATGAGCTGTTATTAATGAACACTTCCGCTTCCGGAATGCCACAAGGTGCTGCCATTGGAATGGTGCTGCTACTAAGGTCTGCATGACTGTAACTGCACACAACACAGGGCACAGTAATCCAGCATAAGTTCATGGGTAACATCACAAAAAATATTTCATATTTACCAAAATGTTTAAAAAAAATAAATGATAATGCACTACAAGCAGACTTTGTTAAATCAAGGCACAGCTTTTTTCAAAAAAGTTTTGAGATGCTAATATAGATCTTTTAACTATATTCAGGGAGGCAGTATGGCACAGTGGTTTAAGGCTCTGACATGAAAATCTGGAGACCTGGTTTTCAATGCCACAGTCACCACTTGCATATGACCCTGAGCAAGTCCCTTAACTTCCCTGTGCTCCCATGACGCACCTGTTAACAACATTTCAGGTTACTGTAACCGTTCTGCTGAAAACAATTTGCTAAGTGAAAACATGTATTGTACACTTTGAGTGACAGTGGTAAAAAGGTAACAAGAACAAAAATGAAACAAAATTAAAAAAATGTGAAACAACATGTCATGCATATTGTATATTAAAACTTTGGCCACAACTACTAAGATGTCACACTGAATTCTGACATGTCAAAAATAAGAGTTTCAATGTGGCAAGTGCAATGTGGTGCTGCTAGGAGTTGCTGCTGACAGTAATCGCTACGTGTATGTCATGCTCATCACAAGCATGTCCCACATGCATCTGTGAAAACCATCAACTGAATACTCTGTGAACATTACAGCATGTTGTGATGTGACATGGATGTCAATCACTGATTTGTAGACATAGGTTTCTGCAACTGCACTGTACCACTAGGTATTCAAATTAAATAAGTAGGTGGATGAGGGAAGTGCAGCAATGAACATTAAAAGTTAGACCTGTAGGTCGCAGACACAATTTCTGTCCTCACTGTGATCATGCATCACCGCAAAATTATTTTTGGTGATGTACACTCTCCATGACAGCAATGGCCTTCGCGCCATCAGTGTTACTACAGGGAACACCACCAGCACTGGCACAATGACATAACCTTGACGTGCCAAAATGGTCAATGAAAGGGTGCAGAACGGGACCGTGGTCGTTAGTCATATGGTGCTGGGGAACCTATTGAGTACCATTTGCTAATTTCCATCTGATGGGTGTCACATGCTGGAAGTGCACTTGTGGATGCACGCAGACATGCAAAGAACTACCACACAACACTCCCTTCCATGGGTAATACAGTACCGCAGCACTCTACACCACATGTCAGTCATTATGCATGACAGCCAGTGGTCCCCAACAAGGAGTGTACAGGTCTTGTATGTACGTGCGTTGAGCATGGTGAGCATTGTGCCATTCATTGCATGAAACCTCATCACCACCAGAAAATGGGTAATAGACATGTGGTATGGTAGCTGTGTAAGTCTGTGCGTTATGGATAGTGATGATGATGGGCGTTGCTGGGGAAGGGTAATGTGGCTGTACAGGGTAGATGGATCAGGAGTGGGTGAGGAATAACAGAACAGGAGCATCTGTGCCTGCACAGTCTTCCATTTTCACACTGTCTGGGTCCCCTCTTGTGCACCACTTCTTGTTATACCCCCTGGTCTGCACCGGGGGGACACTACAGAGCATGACTTCCCACCCAAGCAACCCCAGGAGAGACGAGCACTCATATGGATGCTAAATCCATTCCTTCCATTGCCCACCCCCGCTGCACTGAGTCCATGCCTGGACCAGGATCCCTGCTGTGCTGTGAGGTAAGGCACCCGTGCTTCACCCCTCTGTGCCACCGGGCCGGCCCATGACACATTTTGATAGTTGCTAACATGATGAATAATGACTGAGCAGGCAATTACAGTTCTCAGACTCAAATTGCTATACTTACTCCTGCTGAAAGTGTAAGGTGTCTTCTTCTTCAGGATACTGCTGTCGAAACTGATAATGCACTGTGTCAGGGACCCATCTGTCAAGGCATACTCCATGGAATCCAGGATGGCTGATGATACAGGAGACCTGTTGTCCATCGCCTTCATCATTATAGGTATCAATCTTCTGTTGGAATTTCCCAGACTCTCTGCAACAGGTACTTGAGATGCCATCCATCACTAAACGTTGAACAATATAATGTGACATTAATGCTTCTGATATTGTAATTGTATGTTCATTGTGCACATGATGGAATTCTGTACATGACTGTGAAATGTAGCATGTTACATGCGTCAAAATTGTACCTCATGACACAGTTCGGCAGATGATATATGACCTATGGTATTAGTGTCATTGCTGTCTGATGACATTACGAAGCAACATAATCAAAAGTACAGCAGTCACTATATCACTGAGTACAAAACAACATTGTACCCCACAGAAATATATGTGTATGATGTTATTGTGTGCAACATGAATGTCAATTTAAAGTTCAGTACTGATGTCGTTTGCAGCAGAATATAGTGCATGTAACATGACAATAGCCATTAGGACCATTTTTTATGAAAAATGACACAGGCATGCAGTAAGACCTGCCTACAGTCACACATATGACACAGAATGAGTCACAATAAACTGACATTGCAGCTGCAGTAATGCACAGAACAATTTCCAAACATTCACATCTCGGTGACATAATGTCATCCCCTGACATCACTGTTGTGAACAAAAGGATCATAAAAGTACAGACACAAAGTTAGACTGCTATAACCAATGACAACACACAAACCACAACCACCAAAAATTAAAAAAATGGGTCATTGCTTCAAAGTCAAATGTTGTGTTGACCGTGAAAAAACATCACCTCACTCACCCACCAGGGATCTCGGTAGGATTTGTGTGTTGTTGTTCCAGACAAGCTATTAAACAGTTATGGTCTCCATGGCCCATAAGTGGGAATCCACTGAAAATTTCACTCTATGCACATTCAAATGCATGTGAGCCTCGACCACATCACAACAATAATTTTAGTGCAGCATTTGCAGGACTGATACATTAATTTCTACTGGAGCAATTTCACAATGCATTTTGTTATGTTTCAGATGTTGAAATAAAAAATAGTAAGGCCTCTGCTAAGTCACCAATGTCTTTATTAGTTGGGCAGTGGCTGTCATTTGTTCCAATTCACCATCTGAAATGGAGAAACGTACGATGCAGTGGCTCCATTGTCCTTGGTGGATGAGCATCTTGGGGACTTGTGACAAAAATTCCAATGGGTAACAAAGCACTAAATCTACGTAACGACACAGGGTCACCAGGTACCACTGAGGTGCAATCCACAGACACAAAATTGTCTTTAAACAGTGACAGGCTGCAAAGATGATAGCGGGGTCACAGGGTAAGGCATAACAGGACAGGTTGAGGGCAGTGCACTTCTAGTATGTAGAACACAGAGGACAGAGAGATGGCACATTACTTGGACCTTGAAGCTGTTTAAATGTGCTAATTAGGTTGATGGTTGCAATGTGGCACAGTCGTTACATGTAGTGTAGGACATTTTGTAGGGAGATCAGGAATAACATCTTCACAGATACTGTGGTGGACACTTGGAATGTGGTGCTAGAGGACATCATCTCATTACTGGGAAGCATTAAGATAGGCTGGCATAGGGGGAAGGTAAGGAACATGGGTAGGGAGGATGGTAGGAGTGGGAAAGAAGGCCAAGGTCTGTACCTCAAGCTGTAGATCTTGCAATTCATTCACACTTGATGGTCAAACTAACCATGTTCGACTTTCTGCTTCATATTTTAATATGTATGTTTCTATGGTAGCTTACAGAAACAGTGGGCGCATGAATAGGATGTCCATGGCAGACTTTATCACATATGAAATAGCTACGCATAGAAATTGTACATGTTAACATTACATAAGTGCCATGTAATGAAGGACATGCCACTGACAAAATAACAACAATTCTTACTTACTAGTCATTGTTGCCAACTGTCTGTGTGTTCGTCTGCATCTTCTTGGCTTGCAGACAAATCAACAATCCTTTGAGCCGGTGGTTCAAAATGGTAGGAATGCATTTCATGGGGGTCAAACTCCCACAACATGGGCAATGTTATTTGTGCCATCACTGTCAGGATTGCTGTCCTCCACTTCAGAGGTTAGATGGGCACTGTTGTCTGTGGAAACATTGTCATTCTCAGAGAAGGAGTCATCATCCACTGATGACATTACTGAAATATTCCTACAATAAAGCACAAACAGGAAAGGTCACAACACAATAGTTACATGGACCAATTACCAACACCCAAACTGAAGTACAGACACATACATAGCTCACATGACAATAACAAGCACACAAACACACACACACACACACACGCACACACGCACACACAGACATGCATGCGCAATGCCCCCCCCACACACACACACGCAATGCACAATACACACACACACACACCACACAACAGAACAAGACATACAGAACAAACAACGGAACTGACACAATGCAGGTGGCCAATACAAACAACAGAATGAGCTACACATTTCCCATACGTGCATGACCAATCGTTTGTTAACAAAAGTGCACCACAACAGTAACATACAGCCAAGAACATGTGGATAGATTGTGAAAGCAAAGTCAGACAAACGATGGCTCATTCTGAAAATCATTGGATAATTATACCTGCTGCTCTGAAGGCTGCATCTGTCAACACAAAACTAGTGAAATCGTGTATGACCATCAAGTTGCAAAGATAGTGCACAAAACAAGCCAGAACACAACAGTGACATCTAACAAATACTGCAACATTACGCAGGATGATATTCACAATAAAATTACATGGCATGGTAACAGTCATTGTAAAGTAATAACACTACATCGGTAACAACACTTATAATTTTGAGGGCAAAGGACATGCATGACTTGTCAGTGAAGAAGTTATCCACATGCACACACACATGAACACACATAGCAGCATATGTTGAACAGTCCACAGTGGGTAACAGCACACACACATAAAGTAACAGACTGGCAGATAGACTGAAGTGATGAAAAACCTCACTATTCATAGGAACAAATATAGCTGACCTATATGTAAACAGCAGCCAGTTAGCAGCACTGGGAACAACAAGATCAGCGATGTGGCAAAATGGTAAAGCAGAACAACATTATAACTAGGTTACTAGCTGTACGTATCGAAAGGCACCAGTATCAACAGTGGCACTCACTTTCCAGCACAACAGTGCTCCTTGTTACTGTGCATTAGCTATGGAGAACTACACTGTCACTGACACACAACACTACATCTGCAGATGGTGTTACCAGTAAAAGTGAGGCATGCATATGGACAAGTACACAACAAATGCTGTATGGGAACCTCATTGTCACACCTCTCCATCACTCAGCAACACTGCTAAGGTGCCACACTGGAGGACATAAACATCCAGGGACTCAAGTTACTATAACATTATGATAATATTAGTTCCACTACAACATTGCCTGTTCATGTGTGCATGTTCATCCAGTTTACTAGGTATGGACACAGTGTCATGCAACTCTAACACATGGGGCTTACAGTAGTAAGACAATGCGTGAGATGGGTGCAGGAACCATTACAGACACGAACAGTGATCATGAGCACTAGACATGCATAGCCATGAAGTGATGTAGTTTGCAATGTGTGCATAAGACTGAGAAAATGAAATGGGAACAGAAGCAGCATGGCATGGTACTAACAATCGCTGACACAGATAACATAAAAAGTGTCAGATCACAGTGGGTAACTTACTTCACAATGAGGACTGTACTCCCGATTCTCCACTGAAACAGAACGATGGATAGTGACTTCCGGTCACACATCGCTTCATTTACTGATGTCATATGCAAGCCGGAAACCACGGCGTCCCTCTCTCGGGTATCCTCGTTTTTTCTCGAGAGAGTAATTTCATTTTTATTAATATTCTTTTTAAACACACCGTTGGCGACAAATTCAGATGCAGGACAGTGAAACATGACGGATTATGCGTCCAACTATGAAATCACAACCCAAAGTAAGTACCTGCTCTTAAATGTTTTCATTACTTGACTGCAGATAATCTACAAAATCCAATAATTCTTCCCTCGAACGTTTCCAAATTATAAGATCATTATGAGATCATCCAGATATCTTCTATACAAATCAATCTCCGGATTCTGGGTTTCAGAATATACATACTGTTTCTCTCAATGAGCTAAATAAAGATTTGCATAAGTAGGCACAGATGTAGTGCCCATAGTAGTTCCCTTAATTTGTAAATAGAATTGTTCTGAAAATTTAAAAGCATCACAAGTTAGTACTTTTTCTGTAAAGCTTACTATGAATTTTATATGGGAAGTATTGCAATTTGTTGTAGTAAAGTATCTAAAAGCACTTCCAGCCCCTCATGATGTGGAATAGAAACATAGAAACATAGAATTTGACGGCAGATAAGGACCGCTTGGCCCACCCAGTCTGCCCATTTCCCTACCTGATGGATAAGCTGCAGATCCTAGTGAACCAGCAGCCTACTTCTTCCTACCCCCACTCCCTAGAATTGCCTTATGACTGTCCCAAGCATACTTGAATTCCACCACTGTTTTTGACTCCACAACCTCCTCTGGAAGGCCGTTCCATACATCCACAACCCTCTCTGTGAAAAAATACTTCCTTAAATTACCTCTGAGCCGCCCCTTCTATCTTCAAATTGTGCCCCCTTGTTCTTGCACACCTCTTTTTTTGAAAGATGCTACCCTCTTGGACTTTGTTGATTCCCTTGAGGTACTTGAAAGTTTCTATCATGTCCCCCTCTCCCTCCTTTCCTCGAGGCTATACATATTAAGCTCCTTAAGTCTCTCTCTCATATGTCTTCCGGTGCAGACCCTGCACCATTTTAGTTGACTCCTCTGGACAGCTTCCATCCTGTCTATGTCTTTGCAGAGATTGGGTCTCCAGAACTGCACGAGTACTCAGATGTGGTCTCACTAGCTGTCTGTACAGAGGATAATAACTTCTTGTTTTCTACTGGTGATGCCTCTCCTATGCATCCCAGTATCCCCCAGCCCTCCTTGCTGCCCTCTCACATTGCTTGCCCACCTTTAGGTCATCTGATATGACTACCCCAGGTCCCTTTCCATTTTGTTGTTGTTAGTATCTCACCCCCATTGTGTACTCTTCCCTGGGTTTTGTTTCCCAGGTGCATTACCTGTACCTTCTTAGCATTGAATCTAAGCTGCCATACATTTGACCATTCCTCTAACCTTGCCAAGTCCCTTCTCATCCTTTCCACCCCACCTTGTGCATCAACTCTGTTGAAGATCTTTGTGTCATCTGCAAAGAGACATACTTTTCCTTCCAGTCCCTCTGCAATGTCGCTATAAAGACATTGAAGAGGACCGTCCTAATACTGAACCCTGCGGTGCCCACTACTAACTCCCCTTTTTCAAGTGGACTCCATTTACTATTACTCTCTGTGTCCTATTCTCCAGCCATTCTTTACCTAGGCTGTCATCTTGGGACCCACTCCCAGGCTGGCTAACTTGTATATTAATCTTTTGTGTGGGACTGTGTCAAATGCCTTGCTAAAGTCTAGATAGGCCATGTCCACAGCCCCTCCCTGATCAACTACTTTGGTCACCCAGTCAAAGAAATCTGTCAGATTTGTCTGGCATGACCTTCCCACTGCAGATCCATGCTGCCTAGGGTCCTGTGCCCTCTGGCCTCTAGATACGCAACAATTCTTTCCTTCAGAAGTGATTCCATCATTTTCCCTACCACTGAGGTTAAACTAACAGGTCTGTAGTTTCCTGCTTCTGCCCTGCTCCCACTTTTGTGAAGGGGAATCACATCTGCCCTCCTCTGGTCCTCAGGTACCACCCCATCCTCCCATGATTTGTTAAAGAGGGTAGTCAGTGGTGTCACTAGTTCTACCCTTAGTTCTTTTAGAATTCTGGGATGAATCCCATCAGGCCCCATTGCTTTGTTCACCTTCAGTTTTAAGAGTTCTTTCAGAACCCTTTCTTCTGTAAATGGGCTGGTATCAACTTCTGTATCTAGAGTGTTTCTACTGTTTGTTTTAGGTACCTCCCCCTCTTCCTTTGTAAATACTGAGCAAAAATATTTGTTTAGTATCTCTGCCTTTTCACAGTCACCCTCTGCCCACCCTCCCTCCCTTTATTAAGCCTCACTATCTCTCCCTTGGTCTTCCTCGCTCCTGATGTACCTATAAAGGTTTTATCCCCTTCTTAACTGAGTTGGCTATCTTTTCCTCGGTTTGGGCCTTTGCTGTTCTGACTGCCTTTCCAGCTTCCTTTTGCTTTAACTGATACAGTTCTCTGTCCTGTTCTTCTGATTCCTTGTACTTCCTGAATGCTTTCTTTTTCTCTTGAACCTTCACTGCCACTTCCTTTGAGAACCATAGTGGTTTCTTACCTTGTTTCGTTTTGTTTATTTGCTTTACACAAGGCTTGTTACCTCTGTGATGGCAGTTTTATTATTCCCCATTGTTGTTCCACCCTCCTTCCTGCCCATTTGCTAGTGCATTCCTTAAGCACTCACCCATTTTGGCAAAGTCAGCCCTCCTAAAATCCAGTACCTTTGCCTTTGTATGGCTTGCTCTATTGCTGTGTTTGTTAGAACCATACTGTTCGATGGCGCTAGTTCTCAGATGGCTACTCACTTCTACATCCGTGATCCTCTTCATCTCCATTTGAGAAAACCAGGTCTAAGATTGCTCCTCTCGAGTGGGCTCCAATACTAGTTGTCTAAGGCATGCCCCTGTAGGGCATCTAGAATAACCCACTCTTAGAAGTGGCTGCTGCAACTGCACTCCAGTTAACATCTGGCATATTCAGATCACCCATCAGCAATATCTCCTTTATCTGCCATTCTAAGTATACTTTCTATCATTTCCTTGTCCATTTCCTCCCCTAGGAGAGGGGTCTGTCTAACCCGTGCGGATTGTGGTGCCATTGCCTGCCTCAAATTGACCCACAGTGCTTCTTCTCCTCCTTGTTTACCCTTTTGTTCTGTTGCTTTGATTTCTTCTCTTATGTAGAGAGCTACTCCTCCTCCTCCTCTTTTACCCTCCCTGTCCCTCCTGTAGATAGTGTATCCTGGTATGTTTACATCCCAGTCATGGTTCTGTGTGTACCATGTTTCTGTGACTGCCACGATATCCAGATCTTCCTCCTCCTCCATCAAGGCCACTAATTCAGGAAGCTTGACCAGACTACGGGCATTGGTACTCATTGCTCTCCATTTTTTGATGGCTTTATCTTCTGTAGCGGCAACCCCCACTGACCTTTCTACCTTAGTAGATAGAGCAGTCACATCTAATGTAACTAGCCACCACTCTGGTTCAACATCTCATCCATAGAAACATAGAAATTGATGGCAGATAAGGACCGCCAGGCCCATCCAGTCTGCCTGTATACCCTACCTTTAATTAGCTGCTGCTGACCCAACTGGTCCCCTGCCACTCCTTACCACCTCTAGGGTTCCCTTATGTCTATCCCATGCCTGTTTAAATCCCCCCACTGTGTTTGCCCCCATCACCTCCTGGGGCAGGCTATTCCAAGCATCCACCACCCTCTCCGTGAAAAAGTACTTCCTCACGTTGCCGCTCAACCTACCCCCTTCCAGTCTCATGTCATGCCCTCTTTCTGTTTTAGGGCAGTTTCTCTTCTGAAAGATGCTGCCCTCCTGTACCTTATTAATCCCCTTGATGTACTTGAAGGTCTCTGTCATGTCTCCTCTCTCCCCCTCTTCTCCTCCAGGCTATACATATTGAGTTCCTGTAGTTTCTGCTCATACGACATGTGGTACAAGCCCTGTAACATTTTTGTTGCCCTTCTCTGGACTGTCTCCACCTTGTCTATGTCCTTCCTGAGATGAGGCCTCCCAAACTGGATGCAGTACTCCAGATGAGGTTTCACCAATGACCGTATAGTGACATTATGACTTCCTTTTTTCTGCTGGAGATACCGCTCCCTATGTACCCCAGCATCCCACTGACTCTTCCCACTTCCTTGGCACATTGTTTGGCCACCTTTAAGTCATCAGATATGATGATCCAATACTTGTAAAATATGTGTTGTATCCCTGATGCAACTCAGGGCTTTACAAGCTAAGTGTTCAATCTGTTCATCTTCATATTGCGCTAATGGCTCCATCAAGGAGTCTAGACTAGCCAATATTGGACAAGGGAGGGGTTCCATCAATTTTTATGAACTTTTGGCAGCCTGTAAATGACAGCTCTGTTGGGGTGGGGTACTGTAAGAAAATCATAGGTCTGTTTGGTAATATTTGCATTCACATACACATCATACAAATATACATCAATTTCTTTTTAAAACTTATTCGTAGGATCATATATTAATGATACACTGAATTCCTTATTAAATTGGCTTAACATTTCTCCTACATACTTAACTGTGTTTCAAGTAATGATTTGAGATTAAATGCGCAGAGCAAAGGAGCCACTCTTGGACCAGGGTGGGCATCTGATTGGATGCCTGACTGTGTCTGCCAATCCACCCCCTGTCTAGTGCATCAACACCCTGGGGGGATGGGGCTGTGGACAAGCACCCTTCATGGCCAATAGCCATGAATGCTATGCCTCATGCAGCTTTCCACAGGTGCAGACACACGCAAGCCAAGGATGAGCCCCTCGTGCATACCCAGCCCGTATTAGTGCATAGGGCCAATATGCTCACTTTCTCCTTGTCCCCTCCACACTCTCTCCATCTTTCTTTGTACTTTGTATGCTATCTTTTGTTCGTCCTTTTTCTGTAATACACTTAAAGAAATAGGGAATCCATGATGGATGAGCATGGAATATGGCAAATATCTGATTATACAATGGGCACTAAAGAAATCACAGAATGCAGCATTCTGATTGGTTGGCTGGCACCTTCCCACCGTTGTAAATCCACTAGTGTACCCACTGGAAAAGGTGCCAGCCAACTTCATCCCATTCAACCAATAAAAATATCCCTTCGAGCCCCCACAGCACCCGAAATCGCCGCCATATTGAACACCGCTACAAACGCTACCATGGTAAATTTAAAACAAATATGACTTTGACATTTACACTGTACGATGAAAACGAGTTACAAAACATTTTCAGCAAGGAAAATGACTTCTCCGACACAAAAGCCACCTCCTCAAACCCCACAGCAAATATAATAAAACCACATAACAGTCCGGTACTCCCCAATCCTATACAGGCAACGGTAACACAAACCTCAAACACCCCAGAAACTGCGCACATACCTGGGGAAATTCTGCAATCTGCCTCCGGTGATCCCAGTACGTCAGCAATTGTAGGCCCGGGAAATCTGCAAGCCTCCTGCACATGTGCAGAACTCGCAAAAAAATCTGACCACTACCGCTGCGGTGAAAAACAAACGAGCAGCAACTTTTAAAACAAAGGGATGTTTTAAATATTTTTTTTTGTTAAAAAAAAACAAGCAGGACCTTTGTATAATAGCAATATACTCCTCCAGGGAGTAGGTATACCGGTGGATTTACCACTACTGGTGTGGTTAAGTCCCTCGGCTGCGCCTCGAGACCGAACCACACCAGCCGTGGTAAATCCACCAGTATACCCACACCTTCTCAGGGTGTATTGCTATAATGAGTGCTTAGAGACCTCAGGTTATATCATGACTGGCGGGGTATAGTGGAGCTACAAGTGATGTATCCCAAGGTCCCTAAACATGAATTAGATATTTGCCATATTTCATACTTGCACATCATGTGTGCGGTTTATACACTAGATCGCCTTTATGTTTGTTTTGTTTTTGTGTGGTGCTCTTTTTTGTATGTAGTTATTGTTTCAGTTGCATTATTTTATGTATATGTGGTGCTCCGCGGTGGTTTATTTTTGGGTTTGAGTGGGTGGGTTACGTTGAGCTACATTCTTATGTATGTTACTTTCATTGGCTGGTAGTTTTCCTGGTGTGTTTCTGTTGGGTGGTGTTGGTATGGGAGGTGCGTCACTTTCTGTTGTGGAGTGCAAGGGGGACCTACTGTTTTTGGAGTTTACTGATATCATGTGTGATATTTATTTTGCTGCATTGTTTTATTTTTTAAGTTTTGGATTAATTTTTACTCATTCTTTTTTATTTTGGTTTCATTTTCATTTTTCTAACTGTTTACTGTGACAACGTTTCTTCAGGGAGGAAGGTATGGTTTCACAATATGTGGTGATGGGGGTTTCAAAATATGTATTTTTGGTGCACTTTTCTTTTTATTATGATGTTATTTATTCACAAACTTGTGTTTTTTTGTTGTGGTATGTGCTGTGCTTTTTGGCTGGTTGTCATATTTTTCTTTTCGGTATTTAGTCATTAGTCAGAGTCACTATCAGTGTTGGTTATTGTGGGTCTTTTCTTCCCGTGGCTGCAGTGTGGTGTAGTGCAGGTACTCTTTAGCTGATATAAGCAGAGTGGTTTATTTTCTGCTGATGTATGCAGAGTGGATTTATTTTTTTTATACCACTCTGCTGATGTCACTGAAAAGTTAGTCAATGGGAGTGAGTTTATGCTGAAATAAATAGGTACATATTCTTTAACCCCTATTGTATAAGGCATTATCTACCTTCACCCCTTCTGCTGTCATTAGCTCTGTGCTTGCCTTCGCCCTCCTAATAATTTGCTTACTTTTTGCTAGCTTTTCCTTGGATGCCTCCCCGTTGGTCTCCTTTCTTCTCCCCTTTGTAGATCCTAACTGCTCTTTTTTTTTTTGCTTTACCTATGTATCTCCCCGTGACCCTCACCTACCTCTCCTTCAGACCAATTGATACAAGGACTCACACCTCTCCTGTCACCACCGCCAATCTCGACCCACATCGCAGACACCTCAGGGTAACCCAATGTTACCCTTCATCTAGTCCTCCTCTTCTGAGGAGAAATGGCCTAATGGCCTAAGTATTGGCCCTGGGCGCTGCTGTGGCCGTTTGACTGTCATGGAGCTTGGGGAGGCACTGGTCCGGGCGGCCGTCATCTGGTAGGAGGAGACACCATTTTCTAGTTTTTTTCTCCGATTCCCCTACTCGCATCGCAACTGAGCTTCCCCTGGTCTCCACTGGGGGTCGCTACAGAGTGACACTATTCCCCAACTCACCCTAGGAGAGGAGAGGAGAGCAGCCCTCTGGATGCTCAATCCTACTCCTACCCCTGCCAACCCTCTGGCGCCTGAGTCCATTCCCGAACCCGGGTCACCAGCATGGTGCAAGGTAAGGTGCCAGCACCTCAGCCCTCTGCGCCACCGGGCCGACTGCTCTTTTTTTTTTTTAACTCGGATTGCACCCGTCGCTTGTCTGTCTAGCTGTACTGGTGTTCCATGCTTTTTGTCTTACTAATAAAGTTAATATAGTCTTAGGCTATCTCTAATACTACTCCTTTTATTGATACTCACTTTTTCCTCTCCCCTCTAGCTTGTGAGTGTTTGAAGCACTGTCATGTAGGGCAGTGCGTAACATCAAGCCCTAGTCATTTGAGCCCAGAGCACCTGCTAGCAGGACTGCGATCTCTTTCATGACAGGTACTGATCTGAATTATGGCAGAAGTGACAGCAGTGAAGCAAATTACATCACTGAACTTTCAGTAGATGACTGGTACATTCATTATGTATACACTGATATTCCTGTGTATACAACTATTTTTCTGTAATCTGCAAACTTCAGTTCAGTGTTCATTGTTCTTTTCCTATTTCTTGATCGTGGCAATAACCTTATTACTTTCCCTATGTTCACTGTCCTTGTTAGTTTAATACCAGTTTGTATGTATTTTCATGTGTTTTCTGTATGTTTTTCATTTTTGTCACAGTTGAACAACACTTCCGTGCCTTATTTATTTATTTATTGAAATATTCAGAAAGACCTTTGAGTCAGCGACTCATTTACAAAAGTTCCACGTCATACATAAAAGGATACATGGACAGAACTTGGAATACAGATTACAGTACAATTACAAATAACAGTCAGTGAGGTTACATAGTTGTACAGTTGTTGAATAACAGCAAGTTTCATTTCTTAGTACAGCCATAATAGTTACAGAGGTTCTGTAGAGGCTGATGGTCATAGGGTTTCATAGTTACAATTTGGTACAGGGAGTCCGACAATAGTTAGTTTGATAGCTGCATATGTCAATCTGGTGTCAAGGGCAGTCACATTGGCTAGAGGCATGAAGGTATTTCTGTAGCTTGGATTTATAAGGGCCAAGCTTTAATTCATTTGTTATATGACTTGGGAGGGCGTTTTAATATTTTACCCTCCATCACCCCCATCCACAAGGTGAACTACTGTATATAGGAGCATGTTGTATTTCAGCCATGTGAAATTCTTTGGC
Source organism: Neoceratodus forsteri (assembly GCA_016271365.2). Classification (NCBI taxonomy): domain Eukaryota; kingdom Metazoa; phylum Chordata; order Ceratodontiformes; family Ceratodontidae; genus Neoceratodus; species Neoceratodus forsteri. The sequence continues at coordinate 1,426,964,761 of CM057449.1, forward strand.
TAATGATACATGTCCTGAAATGTCCTGTGTCACCTTATTGTTATAAATCATAATCCATGCCGTATGTGTCCCCCCCCCAACCATGGCCACAGTGTTTTCATTTTTTTGTGAGGAGTCTGCTGCGCTATTCTTTATATGACATCCATCGATGTTACATCCTTGGCAGTGTCAGCATGGCCACAGGTGACATATTCCCTTTGTGACTCTAATGTTGTCTAGACCATAATTTCCAATCCACAGGTGTCCGAAAGTGCATGATCATTTCTCATAACCAAGAGTTGTTCACTGTGAATATTTTTTGTGTTTTGACTTCTGCAGTTCCATAATCATAATTGGTAAGCATCACCCAAAATCAAGATGAGACAGCATAAGTACCTCATAGGGTAGTAAATATGATACATTTCATGGAATTGCTATCATAAGCAGTTATTTATGACATGCAGAATGTGCAGAGACCCTTGTCACTGCCACTGTTGTGTGACTTTTTATGATGTTTTGCAGGGTCCCAACATACACTGATGCAATTACAGTGACCATGGCAGGGCTCACCTCACCAATAACTGTGAAGTAAGTGCCAGTAGGTCACACATCACTGAGACACTCTTACTATAAGCCAGTGTTTGCAATGTAAACAGACCTTTTGGACAAGCAAGATCATACACTTTCATTCCCACACTGGCCACATCATGTGTGTTGTTGTTGTTAACTTGTCTACTACAAGTGCTGTGTGCACCTAATGCTGACTGTTTTCACTGCATGCTGTCCCAAAATATTTCACTTCATATAGTTCCTAGCAGACACTATCTCATTAGGGGACATGAAGGTATCAGCACAGTGTAGGAGTGCGGCAGCAAGGGCAAATAGGATGCTGGGCTGCATTGCCAGAGGGATCACCTCTAGAAAGGAGGAGGTCATCCTGCCCTTGTATAGATCAGTGGTGAGGCCACACATGGAGTACTGTGCGCAGTACTGGTGTCCATACCTCAGAAAGGATGTGTGATTACTGGAGGTGGTGCAGAGGAGGACTACAAAAATGATCATGGGACTGGGGGAGTTGCCGTACGAGGAAAGACTGAGGGAGCTTAACATGTATTCACTGGAAGAGAGAAGGGAAAGAGAGGACATGATAGAGACCTTTAAGTACTTGAAAGGCATAAACAAAGTCAGAGAGGGAGGATTGTTCCACTTAAGGGGGGAAGAGTCACTAGGGGGCACAGTCTGAAGTTGGAAGGGGGAAGGTTCAAGAGGGAGATGAGGAGGCACTACTTTACAGAGAGAGTGGTGGTGAAATCGAATGCACTGCTGAAGGAGTTAATTGAACTGAGGACAGTGGATAGCTTTAAGTGGGGTTGGGATAGAGTCAAGGGCAGGATTAGTACAGACAAGAACACAAAGGGGGGAAAGACCAGGAAAGGGGAGGGGCATGGGTAGGGCTGGGGCAGCTGTAGTAATATGAAACTAAGAGCTGCACAATTGGGCAGACTTGATGGACCTGTGGGCCTTTTTCTGCTGGCAATTTCGTATGTTCATATTATCATAATGCCATGGCATGGGTGCCACTAAGATAACTGTATGCTGTGTATGTCACTTAATTTTTATCATTTCTTGCTACTTATGACGTGTTTAAAAATCATTAAACCCCTCCCCCGAAAGAGGCGTGTCCCTCTTCAATTTTGTTTCTCATCCACATAATATCCTAACCTCATTCCCTTTATGTCATGTTGTTCCAAACATTTAAACCATATTCCACTTCCCCCTTCCCATTATCCACTACTTTCAGTCTGAATTAGGATTCACCAGCATCATCGCTGTTAATGGTCCTGATGTTGTTTTATTTGTACTTCTCGATGTGTGAAAACAGAACCTATGGCAACTGCAAATCAGAAAGACATGCTCCTGGGGGACTCCATTGTCAGTGGCATAGAGCTGGGAATAGGAAAGTGGGAGGAACAACAGAAACACATGGTAATCAGGAGGGGGCTGAAGTGTTGTGGGTCACCCTCGAGTCGGGAAACAAATACAGTATTCAGAGCAGTGTGATTTGCAGGCCTCCATAACAGGTGGAATAGCTATGTAAGAAAATGCTAAAAGTATATGATGTTATCTTTTTGGATTTCCAAAAAGTGTTTGACACTATGCCCCATCATACCCTTATCGATAAAATGAACAACATGGGTTTTTCGCAATTCTGGTTCGAAGGATACAAAACTGACTTCTTCATAGAAAACAATTTGTTACTATAAATGGCTGTTCATCATCCAAGGGAAGTGTAATTAGTGGAGTACCCCAGGGCTTGGTCCTGAGTCCTATGTTGTTTAGTATCTTTATTAGTGATATGGGTAATGACATCTCTTGTAGTATAATGAAATTTAACGATGATACCAAACTAGGGGGAGAAGTGGATCCCTTTCTGAAACATCTAGGTGTTGTAAATTATTTATTGGTAATTGGGCAATGGGCTGTTAAAAATGGAATATCCTTTAATGCAAAAAAGTGCGTAGTAATGCACTTCAGGAACACCAATACTCATTATTCATATTGTATAAATAATATACCCATCCAATCATCCAAATCAAAAAAAGACCTAAGGATATTAATCAACAATAAACTATCCTCTTCTGACCATCGTCGAATGGTTGTGAAAGACTCTAATTTAATGATCACTAGGAGCACCTGGGCATTTGTTTATGGATCTGAACCGTGTTTGGTACCAATGTATAAGTTCTATGTTGGACCCTTTATGGACTATGGTTCCCAGTTTTGGAGACCATATTTAAAGGAGGATATAGTATTACTTGAAAGAGTACCAAAAATGTTTAACAAACTAATTCCCCAATTGAAATACAAATCATATCCCGAAAGACTCAGTGCAACCAATCTTTTCTCACTTCAAGAGAGAAGGCAATGTGGAGATATTCTCCTGATGTGTAAGATTCTAAACTCACCCCACTTAGCTTCAGGTTGTGAGTTTCAACCACATAACAGAATTCAGAATGTATGTACTCACAATAAACAGTTTAAGGTACCTAGGGCCAAGTCCAACAAGAGGGATAATTACTTTATAGTTCATACTATTAAGTACTGGAATAGTTTACCTTAGGAAATAGTAGGGCAGAATACTTTTGATGCATTCAAAAAGTCTCTTGACATGTATTTATTGTCAAATAGGACACAATGAATCAGGAAATTAAGATCCCACTAGTGTGGTGAGACATTCTTGATGGGCATCTTGCCTACTATTGTCTCTATTGAATCCAGTAAATCCAGTGAGCAATTGGCAAAGAAAAATTTGATAAGAAAAGCCAGACATAGTAAACAAATATTTCTACTTACTGTTCACAGCAGAAGGATGGGAGAATGACCACAAAAAAGCATCAGGACATTTGATGGGTGGGAAATGAACACTTGTCCTTTTTCTGAGGACAGAGTCCAGAAAACACCTGTTAATCTGAAAGTGGCCAAAGGTGTGGCCCAGGTGGGGTGTATGCCAGTGTGCTGAAAGAGGTGAGGGCAGTGCTAGCTGCATCTTTGACAGACCTGTTTAACACATCAGTGGAAACTGGAGTGGTCCAGGAGGACTGTACGGGGCAGATTTATTCCTACTTCAAAAACAGTGGTAACATGGATGAGGCTGTCAGTGACAGGCCTGTCAGTTTGACAGGGGTGCTGGTTAAGATAATGGAAAGACTACCAAAAAAATGATTGTGGAAGATCTTATTTATTTAGTTAGTTTTTGTTGACCGGGAAAAGAGGGTTAGACAGTTCTAACTATTTATAGCCTCATGGGGGGGGAGGGGAAGAGATGCAGATGGTAGCCAACTGAAATTGAACCAAATTAAGCCACTGGTGGTATTTTTAGTGAATGCGAATATACAAAAACACTGGTACAAAAAGGCCCAAAGGTTTATCAAGTCTGCCCGAGCGTGTAGCTCGTAGTTTAATTACCTGCCCCTCCACACTCCCAGTCCCCCCTTCTGATCAAAGGGTTAAATTTGGCCAGAACACCGGGGAAATTCACCTAGACTTTTCGAGAAGTGCCATGGAATCTTTAATGTCCACCTAAACAACCAGCAAAACAGGCAGACGGGACCTTAGTTTAACATCTTATCCAAAAGATGGCACCTCAGGAGTGCAGTATCCCCCTCATGATGTACTACAGTGTCAGTATTGGGATTTTATTCTCAGTGCCTGGTATGGGAATTGAACCCACAACCTTCTGATCTTCCAGTTCAGAGACGAGTGTGCAGCCTACTGAGTCACTGACACTCCTTGAATCCTTTGGATTACAGGAACCGAGGTAGCATGGCTTCATTGGAGCTCAATATATACACATGCAGGAGATGAGGGAGGAATGAGAGAGACCCCTAGGAGGTTAATAAAGTTCAAGAGGGTGGTATTTTGCAGTTAACAAAATGTGCCTTAGAAGATGGGTACATGCTATGAAATGATAGTGTGGTTGAGTCAGGAGAGAGGTGAGGAAGTAAGTCTTCACAGAAAGGGTGTTGGAGTCCTGCAACAGCCTTACAGTGGATGTAGTGGGGTGAAAACAGTGGTGGATTTACAAAATGCCTGTGATAGACACAAGGGAGTCATGGAGTAAGGGGGTGGCAGAACCATAGATCAAATAAGGTATGTAGCTAAAATGGAAAAAAAAAAAAAAGGCTACACTAAGTGATCCAAGTGGCTCTTATCTGCTGTCATGTTCTATGTATCTACATTATAATGGTAGTTTCTGTTCATATCTGTGAAAATGCACATTTTTATCGTGAAAATTCAGACATTCACATTGCTATTGATTAATTTGAGTACCAGTATACAAACCCTTCTGGTACTATAATGTATCATTCTCATTTACATTCCATTCAGGTACAGTTGTGGCAATTGTTCAGTGATGCCATTCCCTACAAAAAATCCAGGGTTTTAAATACTTGATTAGCAGTTTTTTTTCTTGGGACAATACCAACTGTGCAGAAAGTATTTATATAGTTTTTTTAGAGGTGCTATGTTTGTTAAACACAGTGGCCCAGATATTCAAAAGAGTTGAGCCATACGCAATAGGGTTGCGCCTGCGCAAGTCCGAAAATGCACCATTCTGCGATATTCAGCAGGAGGCAGTTGCGCCCCCCAAATCACACTGAGCAACAGTGCAATGATAATGAATGCATGTGCAACTGAAGGGGGAGGAACCATGCATAAATGGTGCAGTGCGATATTCAACAACATGCGCCACGCACAATAGGGGAGCCAGCGGAAGTTGCACCATAGCGGAATTGAGCCAAAATAAAAGGGAGCAAGGGAGAGGCACAAGAACGCTACAGGGAAGGCACATGAGGCCGAAGTCTACCAGGACAAACTGGGCAGCAGGGACACACAGGGCAGGCCAGGAAAGGGCACCTGGAATCAACAGGCTCAGGGGAAGGTGTGGGGAGCCACAGTGCAGAAAGGGGAAGTACGCCACACAGCAGTGAGGCCAGCACAGGCAGGTGTTCCCAGTGCAGGGGAAGTAGCAGCCAGGACAGTAGGGGGAATACAGAAACAGCTGCAGGGGGGGGAACACAAGCCAGGGACATGGCCAGTGCCACCATCCAGATGGAGGCAGAAATGAGGAGGGTGAGAAGGTGGGCAGCAGGGGGGCATGTCCGTGGAAGGGCCCGTCGGTGGTATGCCCCCAACAGGCAGTACCGAGCCTGCACCAGCTTCGAGGTGTATAGTGATATGGAGATCGTGGACCGGTACCGCCTGAATCGGGCAATTCTGAGCTGTGCAGTGATGTGATGCAGGCACCCACACGATGGAGCCATGCCCTGTCAGTGGAGACGACAGTGACAGCTTGCATGTGCTTGCTCACCACAGGTACCTTCCAGAGACCAACTGGGGACACCACAGGCATAACCCAGTCAGCCACGTCATGCCACCTCACCCAATTCCTCAGCGCACTGCTGCCACATGCTGCGGAGTACATCCATTTCCCCAGCACACTGGCGGAGTGCACAGCAAACATACAGGAGTTCCACAGGGTAGCATGTATGCCTGGCATGCTAGGGGCAATAGACTGCACCCATGTGGCCATCCACACACCATCTGGCCCTGAGGGGGCCACATATATAAATCACAAGAGCTATGCCAGCATCAACTGCCAGGTGGTGTGCGATGTCAGGGGGCGCATAATCAATGTCTGTGCCACTCACCCTGGGGGAGCACATGATGCCTTCATCTGGCACCAGTCAGCACTGTGCCACAGATTAGAGAGTGGCGATATCCCCACTGGCCACCTAGTGGGTGAGTATGCAAACCAATGACAATTATAGGGCCGGGGGGCATGGTCAGAGGTGGCATGAGTAGTGGCCTACATGGCCCGGGGCAGGGCAATGCTGATCACCAAACTAACCTCCACCCTCTACACACAGGTGACAGTGGACACCCACTCTGTTCCTGGCTGCTCACACCCTACCGGCGGCCCGCGACCCCATCGCAGCAATGCTACAATGAGGCACATGCCACCACATGTAATGTCATCGAGTGGGTGTTCGGGATGCTGAAGGCATATTTCCGTTGCCTGGACACCTCCGGCGGTGCCCTACAGTACAGCCCCTCAAAGGCCTGTGGACTATTCCTGGCCTGTTGCATCCTGCACAACATGGCCAATGAATGTGGGATAGCCATACAGATCGAAGGGGGGACAGCGATGGGGAAGATGAGGACACTGGTGACAATGGTGATGGGCAGCCCCCCCTTGGCCGATGGGACCCCCAACTGCTCTGGCTGGCACAGCTGCAGGACACCATCATGGAGGAGCACTAGCCAACCAGGTAAGTCATGGGGCCATGTGCAACCAACAGTGGCTATGGCAAAACCCACAAACACGCATGGACACACACCAGGGGTGCATGCCGTCAAGGGAGCTGGCCTGGCATGGAACCACACACACAACCAGGGATGGGTGAGGTCTAACATGCCACATGGACACACACACACACACACACACACACACACACACACACACACACACACACACATGCACCACACATGCAGAAAGGGTAGGAGGCTCACTGACCCAGAACACCACCCCTAGCCACACACATGTCCACAGACTACCACGCCCACTGCCTGTCCTTGTGCATGTGTCAGATGCTGAGCACCATTGCACATTGGTGTACAGCGCAATGCAGGCATCATCATGCACACACAACTGTGGACAGCAGCTGGGAGGGTGTGCAGATGGACTGTGTGTCTGCATGCAAGGCCGGGTACCCACCCGTGCAATGCCCGCTGAATGACACAATGCACACAGGGCAGCACCAGACAGTAGCCGCGTTGGGAGACAGGTCAGTCATGCACCACACTGCCCCAGCCACCATGGATGTGTGGGCGGCCCCGCCGAGACCCGCCAGCACTGACAGGCTGACCACTGGCCTCATGGGGTGGCACTGATGGTCCCCAAGGGGTTCCACTGCGTGATCGCGACCATGCTTATGCAGGGTCTGCAGCACACCAAACATGCCTGCACCAGGCATGCTCAGGATGCCCACAGCTGAACCCGGTGTCGACAAGGATGGTGTCGCATGATGCCGGGAATGGGGGGTGGACAGTGCACCGCGTGGTGTCTGCGACACATGGGCAAATAACTGTGTGCCCATTGTGGCCATGACAGCAGTGAATGCCTGTGTCTGCCTGTCAATGGCAGCGGTCACATCCTCCCACAACTGGTCCATCCCTGCCAGGATCAGAGCGGTGTCTTTGCTGTGACGCTCCTCTGCCCACTCCAGAGCCGCACGCAGTGCATCCACCGACGTCGCAAGCCGCATCTGCTGGTTGACTGATGCATGCAGTATTCGGGTGTGCTCATCCAAGAGGTCATCTGCCTCCTCGGCATCCTGTCCCTCGCAGTGTGCGCAGCCCTGATGCTCAGCACCCCTTGAGGGTGGGCGCTGCACACCAGGACTAGGTCTGGGCATGTCCACAGGCGGTGCACTGAACGCCACCCCCTGACCCTGTACTCCCAAGCCCATTGGCCGACTGCTGATGCTGCCCCTCCGGCTGCCGCTTCCCAGGGCTCACTGGTGCTGCCGCAGTGGCCACAACAGTCCCACTGTCCTGTACACACACCAGTGCTGCCCCACTGGTGCCGACAGGCACAGCCTGGGACTGTGATGACACGCAGGCCTCCATGGCAGCACCACCCACAGACATGGCCACGATGTTACCTGCTGTGTGGCCATCCTGTGGCACACACATGTCACTGCCCATGGCGTTAATGACATCATCATCGGTGATGGACCTGGCCCCAGCCCGAGTCACAGCATGCTGGCATCCGTGGACGCTGGCACGCTGGGACATGGGCAGGGCCTCCTCCGCACCTGTTCCAACAACATCAGTCTGAACAGCCAGGCAGGCCCACTGTCGCACTGAGCTGCATATACCTGTGGAGGTGGATGGGCCCTCCTCCATCTCCATCTGACTGGCCGCAGTGGACAGGCTCACCACTGCTGACCCATGCAGATGCTCAGGATCTGTAAAAGAAAACAAAGTCGCGTTACTGCCTGTGACCTACCCTGCCCTCCCCAATAGACAGACCATAACCTACCATGCAGTGACAGGCTACCACCCGTCTGGAAGCCACCACCCGGAACACCCTCAATGGCACAATGCTGGATGCTGCCAGCAACCCTCTGCTACTGTGGGGTCAGATGTAGCACCTCCAGCTGTCCCCCACCGGTCGCAGTTCATGCTGCCCTGATGGCAGCCACCTTTTCCTTTATCCTCCTCCTGTCTGTGTCCATCTTCTTCTTGCAGTCCTGCACGGAGCGCTGGTGGCTGCCATGCAGGTTCACTGCATGCGCCACGTCCTCCCATGCAGCAGCACGGGCCTGTGGTGTTCCCTGCCATCCGCTGAAAAGCGACTCCTGATCCAGGTAGGCCTCAAACAGGGCATCAGTCTCGGCCTTGGTGAAATTAGGCCTCCTCCTCCTCCTCCCACCACTGTGTTCCTCCTCTCCCACAACTCTCTCGGTCATGATTTAGCCTGTGAGAATGACAGTTGTTACCTGTGACTGTGCAGCCCCATACATGTCCCAAAATCCACAGTCCACACTCCCAAACAGCATGCAACTAACCAATAGACTGCAGTAACCGACTATGGCCAGTGCAGCCCAATATCGCGCTTTTAAAGTGCAACCCATGCAAATGAGGTGAGGCGCAACTTTAAGGGGATGTAAATTGCAGTGCTGCGCCATTGAATGGCTGATTAGCTGATTTGCATATGACGGCTGAATATCGCGCTGTTGCGCTTTACGCAATTGTGTTGAACGTGCTGAGCCAAGGGCGCAGTTCTGTGACATGTGCAGTACACACCTCACTGTGCACGCCCAGGTTGCTGACGCAGGCGCATGCCACGCTGGTGATGTACTGTGCGCGGCAGGCAATGCAGGGCATGGCCATCATTGTGCCAGTGGCGCTACAGTGATGTTCACCTATATGGCGCTGTGGCACTGGGGCATCATAGGCACACTGGGGCAACAGCACGGTAGGCCACTACTGGAGGAAGCACACAGGCACCCAATTGCACTACACGCATTGGGTTCCAATGGCACTGTGCCTGTCCGTGCACCAGAGACCCTTGACCCTGTGCCTGACCATTGCCCCCTAGGTGCCAGGCATCAGGCATGGGTGCACCACTATCGTGCTGTTCGGTGACAGCGTAATAGGGAATGGCAGCGCTGTACCGCGCAGCATCTGCATGTTGTGGAGATGTGCTGCAGAGCACCATTTTGAACCTACTGAGCAAGTGAGATGGTGCGGAGGAGGGCTGCCCAGTGGACCCAAATCAAGCTGGCTAACCTGGTGGCAATTGTTGAGCCACTTTATGGCCCACTGTTTGAGGAAGCACCCCTGGACAGGTCCAGGAGCCAGGTGTGGCAGGAGGTGGCCGACGCCCTGGAGGAGGCCACAGGAAGGGGGCGGATGGTAGAACAGTGCTGCCACAGGTATGGCGACCTGAGGAGGAGGGAACTGGACCTGCCTGCCCGCCTGCGGACACGTGCCAGGAAGGGCACGGTGCCACGGCCAGGTAGGTGTTACATCCACACACTTTTATGTTCCATATGGGTATCACAGTTGCATGTGTCCAGAAAATGGGGGAGGGACCGTCCAGTGTTGGCTGTGGTGATGTTATCAGGGTGTGGGGTGGGTGGGTCTGGCTGGGTGGGATTGCACACACACATGGGGGCAGGGGGACTTTGCTACAGGATTGTACTGATGTTCCTCTCTCTCCATGTTTGCACCACAGGGCCAGAAGAGAGGCAGCTGGCCAGGGAGCAGAGGTGCCAGCAGGAGGACAGGGCCAGTAGGAGGGGCAATGGTCCACAGCACCAGAGGGACCGGCCTGATGATGGTGAGTGCCATACCTCCATGATTACTATTGCATGCTGTGTAACAGGGTGGGCAGTGGGGCATGGCCACCATCCATTGACACCACTGCCATGCACGCAACTTGTTACAGTCAGCACTGTCCAGTGGCAATGCATGTCTGGGAGTGTGTCAATGGTGGTCCATGCGTGCACCAGGTACATGGCTGTGCCACTGCCTTCGCACCACATAGCCATGTCACTAAACAGCCACAGTGGTGCTGTGCAAGACTTGGCCGGTGGGCGTGTGCAGTGGTCCGCATGGCTGTATGCACCTGGGTGAGCAGGTCTTGTGGACATGATCACTGTGGGTGGTCACACACCATCACAGGGGCATGTCCCACGGCCGTGTGCCATGCACAGTGGGTGGGCTGTATGGGGCTGTCCATTCACACTTATTGACTGTGCTCCCTCATCCTAGGTGTCCACCAGCTGCAGGCTATCCATGAGGCACTGCGGGAGATTTTGACAGTGGCGAGGGCATCGCTGGACATACTGCGGGGGTTTGAGCAGCTGGGCGTCCAGCGGAGACACAGTAGGCAGAGCAGCTGGAGTGGGGAGTGGAGCTCCCAGTGACCATCCCTATGCCCCTGATTTCCCCTACCCCCCTGGACCCACCCTCACACCCCTCCTTTCCTGTCCCATTTGTTCACCTCTGCCCCTTACCCACCCCCACCTTGTTTGTGGCCTTCCCCCCACACATCTGTAAATACTTGTAAATAGTTTTGTTTGATGTTTTTCATTACAAGTCTTTTGATATGAATACTGTGGTGGTCTCTGATTTGCAGCAGGCTATAGGTGCTCAGCTGCAGTGGTGTGCATGGCATCAGGGGTGGTGCAATCATGGGTATGTGTGTGTGTCCGTGGGGAAGTGACTATGGTGTGGGAGTAGCTATTAGTCAGTGTCTGTGGTGTGTGTGATGTTCCCTGTGCACTGGATGACTGTGTGCAGTAGTCCATGGTGCATGCTCTGTGTCCATGGTGCACCTGTCAGCCCGTCCACGGCCTGTGCAGCTGACACCCTTGCATGTCTGTGACCTGCATGGTCTGCTGGCATGTCAGTGGTGGCTGTCCATGCAGGGCAGCCACTGCACCCGTCACAATGCTGGGTTGCCTCCTGTCACTGGTGTGGTGCATGTCTGCCTCGGGTGACACTGTGGCCTCCGTGGTTGTTGTCCCACCTCCATGCTGTGGCTTGTGTGTGTTGCAGGGGATGTGCACCACTGTCTGTGACTTGTGCTCTGGGCAAATGATGGTGGCGTACAGGTCCACAGTGCCTGCGCAGGGTGGCTGGCACTCCTGTGCCATGGAGGACTGCAGGCCGTGTGTACACGGTTTCCATGGGTCCACACTGGGGGCTTGGTTGCCCCGCTACTGCATCCCTGTGTTGTTGTGCCCTTGGGTATGGGTGGGTGTTTGTCCATGCACTGTGTTGCATCTGGTGTGGTGCATGCTTCCACGCACCACTGTGGGTGTCTGCGCTGGCTGTTGTGGCCAGTGCTGGGTTGGGGTGTGTCCTTGGGAGGGTGTGCAGGGTGCTGTACCACTGGTGGTGGGGTCCGGGGTATGCCCTGTCATGTGTGGGGTACCTCGTGTGCCGATGCATGGTCGGTCTCTCAGCTGTACCTTGGGGGGGCTGTGCATGGTGGCACTGTGTATGCCATTGTTGCATCACTGTGTGCTGCCACCCGCTGATGGGTGCTCGTGGTGGGGCTGCCTTGCATGGTTCTGTGGTGCACAGGGTTGCATTGTCACAGTGGGGGTGGTGGCATGCATGGGGTTTCCTGCAGTGGTGGATGCTGCTCCTGGGCAGGGTGTCTGGGGGTCATGGTGCAGGGTGTGCTCTGCATTGGGGGGATGGTGTGGCACGGGGTGGTCGGCCCTCCTTGTGTGCTGGTCACAGCTTGCCAGGGGGTGTGATGGGGCACCATGGCCCAGCTGTGGGTTGGTTGCTTGTCTCCATGGGCCAGTAGTTATTTCAGCCCTCCCTCAGTTGTGCAGTGCATGGGGTGTAGGAGGACAATGTCTGTTCTGCTGTGTGTTCCTCTGCCCATCTGTGGCATGGGTGGTGGGCCCCTACATCCCTGGTTGTGCAGTTGCATTGCTGCACTGCTGCTGGGGGGCATCCTTGGTTGCGCTATGGCACCTCTGGACTGCTCAGCTAAACATCCCTTGTTGCGCTATGGCGCATCATATATGCTCAGCTTCCCCTCCCTAGTTGCGCTATGGCGCAGGTGGTGTGATATTCAGTCGTCGGCTGTATGCGCATCTTGGCCGGCTCAGTTTTTGAATATCGTGCATCTTGCACATGGGCACAATGGACTTGCGCTTGCTCCTGCTACTGCGCACTTTTTGGGTGCAGTTTGAATATCTGGGCCAGTGAGGCAAGTGCTATGCATTTTCACAATGTTTTAGCACTTTTATGAGCAAAACGCTAATCAATTTTTAGACTTAAATAAAACCCTGAAATCGGTGCTGCTGGTTTTACTCTGCAGATCAGGGTTTTAAATAATTGATTAGCAGTTTTTTTTCCTTGGGACAATGCCAATAGTACAGAAAGTATTTATATAGGTTTTCTAGAAGTGTTATGTTTGTTAAACACAGTGAGGCAAGTGCTATGCATTTTCACAATGTTTTAGCACTTTTTAGAGAAAAATGTGAATCAATTTTTGGAGTTAAATAAAACCCTGCAGAGTCTGAGAAATTTGCAAGTCTGGAAGGGGTGCAATGCATTACAGATGTACAAGGCTTCAAAAACATGTGCCTATATCAGGATGTATTATCATCCTGTACCTCCAAGATGGTCTCCTGTGGGGTGATAAACTAGTTGAGGAGTAAAATTTTATTTGTTTGTTTACTTTATGCTCTGTTCTACATGCACTGATTTCTGTGCTTGCTGAAATCTTATAGAACAGTGCAATGTTAACCCCTCAGTTGTAAAGCAATGTCTCATATGCTTGCAAATCCTGCAGACAGGTGTTGTCTTGCACAGAGCAAAAGCACACACAGCAGTCATTGCAAGTGCCGTGGTGAAACTGTCTGCATCTACTATTTTTCTGAAAAGCTGGGCTCGCAGAATGGACAAAAAAACTTTCTCCAAATCTTTGAAAAGATAAATAATGTATTGATTAAAAGGTACAGCAACACAGCCACCTGCTGCCACCAATGGCTGTTTCACTAAAGTGCTTTTTCAAGGCAATTGCACTGGCCAATCACAATGCAAGGTTTATTTAGTTTTTGTTAACTGGGTAGGTACGCTAGACAGCGTAGCTGCCTATTTTCAGGTACGACCCAGGAGAATACAACAAAGGGTATGTAGACAATAATAGATACAAGAAAACATCATGGGAACAAGTAGAAGTCAAACATAGCACAGTTATATAAAATTTTCAGCAATGACAGTACATTTGCAATTATCTATATGTAGTAACAAAACAAGAATATAATTGCAAATAACTAACACTCAGAAGTCATACAGCTAGTGAGTAAGTGCTAGAAGAGAGCACATTCCAAATAGATGGCTTAATTTCATTTCATTGGTTTCCCATACTTGTGATGTCAGATGCATACAACTTATACAATTTACATAGAAGGAACTAAGTGCCCAAGGCTATCGGGGAAGGGGTCAAGGTACATGGGAAAAAGGGAAAGTGCAATTAGCAATCATAAAATAATCTTAACCATATTCAGATAAGTGGTGTTTAAATATTTATTTGCAAATCTACAAAAATCTTCTTGAACATATTAATTTTAACTTAAAAAATGGTTTTAGAGAAAAACATTTATTTAGGCCATAGCCACTCCATGCTTTGAACTTGAACTGCCAAAAAGGCTCTCTAACAGGAGATTTTTCAGATCTCCACCTCTGGGTCCTAGAACCACTTTTTCAATACCCTGGAACATAAACTTATGATCTACACCACATTTCCGTGTATGGACCGATAGAGCATTCTCCATATCTCTGTTCAAAATGCTTCTCAGGTGCTCACTTATACCTTCCTTAAACTTTCTGGTTGTTTTCCCTACATAAAATGTCTCGCATCTGTGTGTTGCTAAACAGACAATTACTGTTGTATTGCAATCCATAAAATTCGGTATTTTAAACACTTTGTTAACATTAGCTGTAGTAAATTCATCACCAGTATGTATTACTTCACAGAACTTACAATTCATACATTTATGTGTACCTTTAGGAAGAATACTTAACTGATTATCTTCTGGCTCCTTAAAAAAACTGTGAGTAATTATGTCACCAATAGTGGCCCTTCTTCTGAAAACAAATTTTGTTTTTTGTGCACTTACAGTAAGTAGCTTACTTTTTTTCAGTATTTAAAATATGCCACTTCTGATTTATAGTCTGCAGAACTTTATATGCTCGTGTACTGAATTCACTAACAAAGCATACCTTACTATCTGCCTTAAAATGTGTTTTCTGTCTCTGTACACACAATTATTTTCAGTCTACGTCATTTACTGTATTTACAGCTTTTTCCATATACTCCTTACTAAAACCTCTTTCTAAAAAAAAAAAACGGGTTTTTAAATCTTCAGCAGCTTCTTGACAATTTACATTTTCAGTGCAACTGTGCTTTAAATGAATACATTGTCCTTTGGGAATGTTCTCTATGACATGCCTTGGGTGGTGACTAGTGAAATGTAAAAATGAATTTCTCTCTATCCCTTTCCTAAACAATTTAGTAGATAGATCTCCATCTTGATTTTTATAAATCATCAAATCCAAGAAATTGACTGATTCCAAATTATTTGCACACAGTAAATTTTACATTTGGATAACTATTCTTTAAAAACTCAACAAACTGGATTAATTCATTTTCTGTGCCCACCCATATTAAAATCAAGTTATCAATAAATCTCTTATATTCTTTTATATATTAAAAGAAAGGAATCTGAGCTCCCTTCAGGAAAAGAAAATTTCTGCATCTACTGTGCTGTCATGGATAACTGTGTGCAGAATGTTTTGGATGCTCAACATTGACAGCTGTACCTGTGGATTCCCTCCTATGTTGTACAGCTGTATGATAAACATATAAACATGATGTCCGTAACTGGAATTTGAGGGTTGTCTAACTCTTTTTATGATTTCCCCATAGGTTATATTGCTACATGGCAGATAGATGTTTATTTATTGGGTGTGGCAGTGACTTGGTAAAAAGAGCAGAAAAGTACTGCCAGCATGTGAAGTTCTTGTTATCCGCAACAAGGTCCCTTCAGAGACATTCACAGGTTTCCGTGAGGCATAGGTCAATGTTCTGTAAGGTGATGATACTGACTGCACACTTTCTATCATGTGTCTCTTACAGTATATGACATGATAAAACATTGAATTGATTAAAGTCCTGGTTACTCTGACTGCTTGTGCACTAGTAAGCAAATAATGGCACCTCATACAGGACTGCACGGCTGGGAACAGACTACTTATTCCCTTCACCGACCCAAGTGGTGAGGTCTCCAAGAAGGGGAGTGTGGCCTTTAGAACACTGTCCTTTCACCTCCAATGCTGCTTCACACTTCCAGCCTTTGTCTTCAAACAGGCAGATGCCTGAGTGGTATATGTGAGGATACTGCTGTAGATCACGAGTGCCTCCACATGCATACACTGTCATTTGGGAAGGCATCTGCCTTCTGCCACAAAAACCTGATTGAAAATGTATTGTACCAGGCTACAAGGATCATTTCAGGAGATGACACCAGCTGTCATGCAGCTTACATTGGTTGTGGTACTTGTACATGGCAGTCCCCAGTTGGGGGGAGGAAGATTAGGATGACTCCCCCACTCCATACTTTCCTGTGTGTCAATATGTGTGGGAGCACCCCCTTCCCCACACACACACTACCAAGAGATAGGTGCAGAAGGATTTTTGATGGCAACCAGGGGAAAGAGTGACCACTTTCCCAGCAAGCACAGGACTGTAAAACCATCTTTTTTAAAAGAATCCAAACGGACAACAACAAAAGATAGTTCTTCTGGAAGTATTGTGTTACAATGAGCAGTTCTTTAGTACGACAGTCTTTCTTTAGAAGTTTTTAATGTTTGTCAGGTAAAAGGTTTCACTTGTACAGCATGCAAACACAAAGAAGAATAAATAATTTCTTTCAGGATTCTGTATGTGCCCACAATGGTAAATGTCATTTGGTAACACCACAGAAAATATTTCACAGATCACTAGGCAGGCTATGAGGCTAGGTATCCATGCAATGCTGTCCTAATGACTCTAATGACATCTGGTCATTGGTGTGCACACCGTGTTGTCACTGCTTACCTACACTCCCTGACTTGACCATCTATATGGAAATGTGCTTGCTTGTTTTCAGTACCTCTCAATGTGTAGATACACTGTGCACTTATGATCTCATTGATGCTTTGAGAAAGATATAACAGTGGCATGCGTTCTTTTTGAATATATATATATATATATATATATATATATGTTACACATAGGCCCAGATATTCAAAGAGCTATGAGCCACCATGCGCCAGCCAGGTTGCGCCTGCGCAGAAGTCCGAAATGCGCCATTCTGTGATATTCAGCAGGAGGCAGTTCCGCCCCAAATCATGCTGAGCAACAGAGCAATGCTAATGAAAGGCATGCTCAACGAAGGGGAGGAACCATGCATAAAATGTACAGCCTGATATTCAGCCGGGCTGTGCAGAGTTATGCAGGCGCAACCCCCTACCTGTGCCTGCACAACTTTAAGCCAAACAAAAAAGGATCAAGTTGAGGGCCACCCACAGGTGAGCTGCCGCATTGCAGGGCCCAACACAGCAGCTGCCACCTGTGGGTGGCCCTCAACTGTTCCCAATGCCCCCTGCAGCCCGATTGCGGGCATAATAAGTAACCCATTGGCCCGATTGTGGGCAGCAGGTAGTCCCCGCTGCAGCAGCCTGATCGTGGGCATAAAGAAATCAACCCCCACTAGCCCGATGCGGGCATAAAGAAATACAATCCCCGACTAGCCCGATCGCGGGCGTAAAAAGTACAACCCCCGACTATGGCCCGATCGGTAGGCATAAATAGTAAACCCCCTGACTAGCCTGATCAGGCATAAGAAATGCAACCCCAACTAGCCTGATTGCGGGCATAAAAGAATTCAACTCCCACCCAACTAGCCCGATCGCGGGCATAACATCAACCCTCCCAAAGACCAATATCCCTGGTGGTCAGTGGACCATGAACGATCTCGGGCATAGGTCAAACCACACCCTTAAAGTCCAATATCTCTGATGATCTAGTAGCCCCACCCACCCAGCCACAGAGCCCCACCACCGCTCCCCGTCAGCGGTGAGCAGCAGCATCTCACCCGCCTACCGCCCGCCGTCTGCCGACTGACAGCTCGGTAGGGCTGCATGCCCATGGCTCGACAAGTGCCAATGGACGTGCAGCCCATACCATACAAGGCAGTCAGATATGTGAATGAATTCATTCACATATCTGAACTGCTGCCTGCGGTATGGCTAGCACGCCCATTAACTCTTGCTCTGAACCAATAGGCGTGCAGCCCTACGGCTGTCAATCAGCGAGTGGCGAGGCGGGTGAAGTGCTGCCGCCACCGGCTGATGAGGAAATGGTGACAAGAGCTCCGTGAAGTGAGTGGGTGAAATGAGAACCACTAGATCACCAAAATATTGGACTTTGAAAGTGAGTTTCCTATGCCGTGATGGTAACCATGATCCTCGCTCACGAGGATAATGTCTTTAGAAGTGACTATTATGCCAGCGATCAGAGTATGTCGAGGTTAATATTCCTTATGCCTGCGTCGGGCACTATACGAGGTTGAATTCGCTTATGCCTGCGATCGAACTGGCGAGGACATTGCTTCCTCTCCAGCGATCGAAGCTAGTGAGGGGATTGCTACTAAGCCGCTGATTGCTAGTCAGACGATACATTCTTATGCCGCAGTCAGCTTTAGAAAATCCTTATGTCCGTGATCAGGGCTGCTGGGAGTATCGATCCCCGATGGCTGCTTTTTGGCAGGGTGCCAGGTGCAAATCGTCAGAGACCAGAGCACCTGCATGCTAATGGCATGCAAATGGTGCCGTAATTACATGCAAATGGCCCTCTGTGCGCAGTACATGAATTATGGCCCCATTTGCATGTCACCTTTTGAATATCGCAGGTTTGCGCATGGCACAATGGAACTTGCGCTACCACATCTGAATGCTCCACTCTGACCACTTGCAGTGGCGCAAGTTCCACTGCGCTATGCACAGTGGCTGTGGCCAGGGGGTGATATTCAAAGAAGTTGCTCAATAGCGCAACTCCATTGAATATCGCCCTGGCCACACCTCTGCACAACTTTTTTGAGCAGCGCAAGGGCTTGCGCCACAGAATGGCGCAGTTTGAATATCTGGCCCATAGTATATATACATTTTTTTCTTATGTATGCTGTATATTGAGAAACCATACAGTAAAGCAGCTTTACATTTATAGTTGCTTTTTCCATAAGTGATGTTCCCATTTAAACATAGCATACAATATGTGCAGTGGGTCACTTAATAGTGTGCGAAGTATACCGCACTGCTGTGGCGGACACTGTTGTGTACACAACATAGTACATGGTAGTGCCCATAGTGACCATACTTTCTTCTGAAACTTTTCTACATACATTATGGTGCTGTACACATTTAGAAGCTGTACAGATGTCACGTGAGAATTGTAATGATTAATTCAACACCTGGCTACAGTACTTGCACACATCTTTCTACCTCACCCCTTCTTCTGATGCACACATGTCCACCAAAGTCCACAGTCCCCCAACATCACCCACCAATATAGCCCCTAGCCCTCCCCCTGATAACTGACACAACATTCACCCAATTTCCACCATCACAGTCTCCTCCCATCGGTCTCTCCATGGTCATGTGACACACCGTTGACATTCACCCTCTCTGGACTGGACCCCGTGATACCACCACCCAGATAACTTACACAGAAACACCATGTTATTGTACATACTGTCTACCCCCACATGCTCTGATACTATCCCATCCCTCCACATATGCACACAACAGCTCCCCTCACTCAGTGGTCACACCCCACTCTAGCTACCCCTTTCATGTATAAATCATACCCCCACCTCCTTTCACAGCCCCCCAACAATACTGTCCCATCCTACCACAGCATGACAGTATCCCCACTGTGCACATATCCTCTGCACTACTGTCTTGCAGGCACAGCCCAGACACTGCCCATCTAACTCTACAGTCCCTAATACTACACTCCATCCCTCCACAACCTTCCTCTATAGCCACATCACTAACTCCCTCCCTCCACAACACCTGACACCCTTCTTCCACATTGCACTTTATTCATAGTGCCCTCAGTAGCCATATTGTCTCCACAGTCTCTGCATGATAACAGCCTTTCATCCCCTACTGCCACTGTGACACCTCCCACCACGTACCACCACATACATCCCTCCATGTCCTAACATGACAGTTTGGTAACTTAACAGAAACCACAATGCCTGCCCATCCACCGACACCCCCTCCACCACAAGACACCATCCTCTGCCCTGGTCTCTCTGGACACCTTCTTCCAGCTTGATACCCTTGAGTGGGTTCAAATGGGGATGTATACTGCTCTTTGGTGGTTTTCCAGCTGTGTACCACTGACAGCTTCTTTACACAATGTAACCTTGCATATGGTACAGAAATTTCTGTAGTGATGCTGAAATTAACTTTTTTCCCTGACTTGCACTATTATAACCTTAGGAATCATTCAGTGAAATCTGTAAAATATGTACTTCTATGCAAAATGAGCTCCTTGTGATCCTAACATGAGTAGTGAATTTGCTTTTTTCTTTTCATTTTCAGGTCTACCTTGAAGCATCAACATGGACATATGCATCACGTACTTTTCTTTCATCACTGTTGCTCGTTTACTGTATTTCAATGGAACTATAAGTAACAGTACAGCATTTGACTATACACACAAGTTTCACAAGCATTGCATTGTGTTGAATTTTATGTGTTGATATCTGATATACTGTCCACGCAATAAAGCTGAAGCAACATAATAATTATGTGTCTGGATGTTTTCGTGGCATACCATAAATGTTAGATAATGTTGGTGTATCACAGCTGAGTAACGTAATTATTACTTTTGATGGTGACAGTACGGATGTTGCTGTATCTGCTGTAACTATGTTTTCTGAGTTCCCATTTCATATATGAACTTTTTATTGTAACCAGGAATCCTGACTGATGACAACTTTTACCGACGGAAACACCGCCATACTACTTGGTGTAATGTTCCTATACTATTGCTATGAACCTTCTTCAGACACACTAACAGTACATATTACATTCTTGCATACATACCATATGAATAGCACACTGTGACAAGCATCATTAACATTTGCCATCATTGTGGTGGCAACACTGACCCTAATGATGCCTGCAAGCAACACAATTTGATTATTAGGATAGGCTGCACTGAATTGTGCATTTAAGCAATAAACCATGACAGGATGTGGGATTTGCCCATGCCTGGTGTGGTTTGGTCACAAGCCCACAGGCCGAGTGACCAAATCCACACCAGAAGTGTATAAATACCAGCATAACCATACCCTGTTTTGGTTTATTGCAATTATACAATGTCCCTTTTTTTTTTGGTGAGAAAAAATTTAGTTTTTTTTTTAGTTTTACATTAATGTTATTGCTCTGCCGCAAAAAATAGTTCCTTGTTGCTAGGGAAAATAGTTCCTTGTTGCTAGGGAGGCTCTGCTGTGTGTGAATGGAATGACACTCCTATCCCCTCTGTTCCCCAACCATCTGCTTTATTATTTCCAAGGGCCTGGGAATGGAATGACACCCTCCTCCCATCTGTGCCCCAACCATCTGCTCTGCACCTCACACACAGCAGGAAAACTGCATAGCAGTGGATGTTTGGTGTGGCGCTGAAGCTCTAGGAGGCTTGTGCACACCTACCACCATCTCTATTTACCTAAAGATGTATTTTAACAGTTTGAGGAGTCTTGAACTAGGAAAAGTGCTTCTTAATGAAAAACGAAGGCTAAAAGTTATAGAATTGATGGTGGAAAAGCCGAGCCCTGATACTGGGCATGCACATTGCATATGCATGACCCAGGGGATATACAGATGCACAACCACATGCCTAGTATCACGGCTCAGCCTTTTGGCTGTGATTTCTTCAAGTTCCAGCCCTAATTTTTCAGTTAGAAGCAGTTTCTCTACTCCAGCGTTCCTCAAAGTGTTACAATTTATCTTTAGCTTAGCAGGAATGGTGGGAGACATGAACGAGCTGCTGCCGTGCTTCAGGTCAGGAAAAAAAAGGCAGCAAGCACAGAAAGAGAGGTTTTCTATGCTACAGAAAATGGTTGTGAGAGACAAGAGACAGCAGTGCAAAACAGTCTTTCCTCAGTTGTGTGTTACATATTGCAGTGCTTGTTTACTCCCACTTTCTCGTTGCACTTTAGTGAGAAGTAATATGGTGGTGTTTTGTTTTGAATTCTGGGGGCAGGTCAGATTGATTTTGGTAGATGTGTGACTACTGGGGTCTTTATCCATAAGGTATGCTGGAATTTACTCACGGATGAAAGACCCAGTCGGCCAATCAGGATACAGTATTTTTAGAGCCATTGTATAATCTGCAGTTCCCAATTGTCTGTTTCTTCTTGTGCTAGCAACAATAATAACATAAGAACATAAGTTATACAGACAGAAAGGATCAACAGGCCATCTAGCCCATCAGTACTTTATAGAATGCAGCACAGTCCTGAAACAGAAGCCACAGACACCAAACGTGAATATAGGAATGATCACAATCTTTCTACATTTTCACTGGTCATTTATTTAGTCTAAATATCTGAGGGTATACATTCCAACGTTATCTTTTGTTAAAGCTGGATGTGAGAGCTGCAACTAACTGGTCTTTATCTGGCTTTTCCTATTTTGAGGCTGTAGGTGGAGGACCATGACAAAGTGAAATTGCAGCTTTTGCAATATGGTAACTCCGCAGTTCAGCTCTTACTTTGAATACATCCTCAATTAACTCTTATATGTAAACTGTAAATTACAGAAAGAACACTATCATTACCTACCACGTACATCATCGCATGTCTGTTATACAAACATGGTGTCTTCATTTGCAGTTAGTAATGTAACTATCTTAACATTTTCCATCCACCACTTACTCACTGTCATGTAGTGTGCAACCATGAGGTGGCAGTGAGTGATGTTAGAAGTATGATGACATACATTCAGTCATCACACAGTCTCTGTTCACACAGTCACTCTTCACAAATTCATTCTTCCTTCATTAACACTTCACACATTCACCATTGTCACATTAACTCTTCCCACATTCAGTCTTTTCAGTCACTATTAACACATTCACGCTTCACACACTCACACTATACATATTCGCTCTTCACACACTCACACCTCACACATTTCACTCTTTCCAAATTCCTTCTTCTTGCATGCAGTTTTCACACATTCACTCTTGTCACATTCATTCTTCTAACATTCACTCTTCCCACATTCACTTTTGTCATATACACTCTCCCCACATTCACTCTTCCCACATGTACTTTTCACACATTCACTATTCCTACATTCAGTCTTCCCACATTTACTCGTCACACATTTTCTCTTGACACATTCAGTCTTGTCACATATACTCTTGCCACATGCCACATTCACTTTTCCCTCACTCACTGTTGTCACCTTCACTGTTCTCACATTCACTCTTACTAACATACATACTAACATATTATTTGCCAGCAGAATAGGCCTTACAGTCTGTCGAGTCTGCTCATGCCTCAGGACCCTAGATGGGTACCGAGGCCCCCCCCATAGCATTTCTGTTTCTCCTGTTGTCCATCCCGGCCCCCTGGGCCAGGCTAACCCCTGCTTCATCCCCATTCTGTACCTGTGCCACCCTCTCTTGAACCCCTCCACCATAGAAGCCAGAACCAGCTCACCAGGCAGCACATTCCAAGGTTCCACTACCCTCTCAGTGAAATACCTCCTCTTCCCCCCTCATCCTTTCTCCTTCCAACTTAAACCATGTTTTCTGTTGATATCCCCCTCCTTTAATCTAAAGATCCCCTCCTTGTTTACTCTATTTATTCCCTTGAGGTACTTGAAGACCTCAATCATGTCTCCCTGTTCCCTCCTCTCGTCCAATGAGAACAGGCCAAGCTCCTCTAGTCTCTCCTCATACGTCAAATTCCCTAGACCTCATCACCTTGGTTACCCTCTTCTGGACCCTTTCCAGGAGTTGTATGTCCCTCCTCAAGTGTGGCCTCCAGAACTGCACACAATACTCAAGGTGTGGTCTAACCAGACCATTGTACAGCTGCAGAATCACTTCCCTACACCTTGAGGTGATCCCCCTTGCGATACAGCCCAGCATCCTATTTGCCTTGACTGGCACCCTCCTGCACTGCTCAGAGTTATTCATACTTGCATCCACCAGGACCCCTTGGTCTTTTTCACCTGCCATGGACTCCAACACCTCCCCACCCAGGGTGTACTCATGTTTGGGGTTCCCCTCCCAAGAAGTAACACCTTGCACTTGGAGGAGTTAAAATTTAATTTCCAGGTGCAAGCCCACCTATCCAGGGTCTCCAGGTCCCCTTGCAGGGCCACACTCCCCTTCTCCCTCTCAACCACTGCTCCCAGCTTGGAGTTGTCAGCGAAGAGACTCATTTCACACCCTATACCCTCCCTGATATCTGAGATGTATGCATCAAACAAGATCGGCCCCAGAACCGAGCCTTGTGGTACCCCACTAATGACCCCTCTAGGGGTTGAGATCACCCCACTGACCACTACTCTCTGAGTGTGCTCAGCTAGCCAGTTTCCTATCCAACTGATCATCAATGGGCCTACTACCATCCCCCTCAGTTTCTCCAGCAGGCCATTGGGAGGGACCAAGTCAAACGCCTTGCTGAAGTCCAAGAATAGTACATCCACAGGCTTTCCCCTGTCCAGTTCTGATGTTACCCATTCATAGAACTCCATAAGGTTAGTTTGACATGATCTACCCAGCACAAACCCATGTTGATGACTATCCTAACATCCTATTTCCTCCAAGAACCTCCCCAAAACATTCCTTCAGTATACTCTCCATTATTTTACCCACCACTGACATCAGACTGACAGGTCTATAGTTACTCGCCCCCCCCCTTATGGATTGGCACCACATGTGCCTCTCTCCAGTCCCTAGGCACTATCCCTGTCTCAAGTGACCTGTTGTAGAGCTCCGCCAGGGGTGCAGCTAGTACATCTGACAACTCCCATAGAACTCTCAGATGTATGCCATCCGGCCCTGGAGATTTTTCCTTTTTTAGGGCCTTAAGGGTATTTCACACCTGTTCGGTGGGGATTTCATCATCTGCTCCCCCCCCCCACTGGCCAATTTATCCTGATGTGAAACCCCTGGGGTTCCCCTCCCTCCTGGCTTTTCCTTATCTGTTGCTCCACTTTTCCTACCCCGTCCCATCTAACTCCATCCAATCCCACTTTGTAAGTTTCCTATCCCCCTCCCTAGTGGACATGGAGGCAAAGTACTCATTGAGGACCTCTGCCTGGTCCCTCACCTCCTCCACCCACCCTCCTTCTGTTCTTAATCTGCCAATCTGGCTCTTGGTTTTTCTCTGCTCCCTAATATACCTAAAGAACCACCCTTTACCCTCCCTATATCCCCTGTGCCAGCCACTGCTCCTTACTGGACTTGGCCCCCCTTACCATCCAGGTGACTTGTCTGGCTGCAAGACAGTAAGCTTCCTTTTCCCTTTTCCCTTTTGCCTCTTGTTTTTTGTAATCTCTGTAGCCAGCCTTCTTTTCTCTTACCACCTCCTGAACCTCCCTGGACCACCAGCATGGTTTACGTGATTTGCCCCTTACGCTTCACCTTTGCACAGATCCTAACTGCTTCCTGAAGTCCCCATTTAATGACCTGCCATCTCTCTTCAACATTCACCCTAGTTGTAATCCTCTTCAAATGATCCTTGAAAATCTTTCCCATGCCCCTAAAATCCACCCCCCTGAAATCCACAGCCAACATCCTAAAACTATCCCCTCCTTCCCTCCCCAGATTTATTTGAAACCAGACAGTGTCATGGTCACTCCCAGCCAGCGGATCCTCTACTGTCAGATACCTCACCAGATCCCCTTCTGCCAGAACCACATCCATGACATGTCCATCTGTCATAGGCTCCAACACATGCTGAGTGAAGAACACATCCTGAAAGCCATCCAGCAGGTCTCTGCTCCTTGGCCACCTTAGAAGTCATGGTTTTCCAGTTTGTAGCTGGCATATTAAGGTCCCCCATCAACACCACTCCCTCCCCCTTTGGTCCACATTGGGCTATAATCTTATCCAGCAGACAATCCTCCAGAACATCCCCCATCCCTGGGGACCTATACACCACTCATAGTTTGACCTTTCCTCCTACTGGGGTTTGCAAGTTGACCCATAAGGCCTCCACATTTCCCTCTGCCTCTTCTACCCTGGACATTTCTATGCTATCTCTGATGAACATAGTCACTCCTCCCCCTCTGCCCTCCTTTCTATCCTTCCTAAGCATAGTGTACCCCTTCACATTCAAGTCCCAATCGTGGTTTGTGTTGGCCCAAGATTTCATTACCACAGCCACATCTACCCCTCCTTCGAACTACATGGTCAGGAACTCTAACAACTTATTTCCCAAGCTCCTGGCATTTACCAGCACCACCCCCTAACCGTTATCCCTGCTACCCTTTGCCATGCTCCCCCCAGATACCATATGCATCCATCCTCCTTTTGCCCCTACTTTATCACCCTCCCCTGATCCGCTGCCTCCCCTTGGGGCTGAAGGTTAGGCCCCTCATCAAAAGGTAAGGACTTCCGGTCTGCCCTTCCCTTAACCCTTCCCCCTCACAAGTTTAAACCCCACATAGCTTAAAAATAGTCCACCAACCCCTGCTTAAGGACCTCCTTCCCTCCTGGGTTAAGGTGAAGCCTATCCTTGGCATACAGTCCCTTATTCTCCCAACCCACCCAGTCCCCCAACACTCCCAACCCTCTTTCTTTACCCCACTTTTTAAGCCAGTCATTAACCTCTGCTATCTTCATTTTGTTCTCCACAGAGACCCTTGGTACTGGTAATATTTCCAAGAAGGAAATGTTGCATCCATTATCCCTTATTCACTATCTTGTCACATTCATTCTTCCCACATAAACTTTTCACACAATCACTCTTGTCATATTTGCTTTTCTCACATGCACTATTGACACATTCACTCTTCACATGTTCAGTCTTCTCACATTCACTATCCACACAGTCACCCAACCACTACCAAAGGATAGAAACAGAAGGATGGTTGATGGCTGCCAGTTATTTCTCATGACACTGGAGATGATAGACTGTCTTCCTGGATGGTGTACTTGCAGTGGAGGGTGCTGCAGTGCATAAGGGTGTGGAAAGGGAGTCAGAAAACAGAAAAAGTGGTACCAGTCTCGACCAGCACCATTGTAGCTACCAAGTCACATAACATCACACACTGCTTGTGTCACAGCATTGTTCACCTACACCTTTTGTACCTCGGGCCCTCCACCACGTTAGTAATGATACTCCATTCATCACCATACAGGGTACCTATAGTATGTGATGGGAACTTCAACCTTCTTCATGATGGCAGCTCCAGTATGTGCCTTGGAGAACGACACACCCCGCTTCAGTTTGCCATCCTTTGTAACTCCTTGTGGCCTCTCAGAATTTTCACTGAAGTGAAGCACTGCAATTGACAAGCTAAAATGAAAGTAAAAATGCCATGTTACCCATAGGTTGCATTGGTCTGCCATGGTTTATAGTGTTGTTCATCTGCATTGTTATGTTTTTGATATGAATGGAATCAAAACTATACAACAGCTTGCTACCACCGGGATTTACATTACAGGCAGTTTTATAAACTAGATTTATGATACAGCTCTATGTTATTGATATGTATACTAAGTGTGACTGCACTGACATGTTTATATGCAGCAATCAACATGGGATGACAAACCACATACCAGGAAAGGTAAGATAAGGCAAACTTTATGTATATAGTGCCCAATTCACAAGGGCTCTGAGTGCTTTACAGAGTTAGACAAAAATCATCACAAATCACACTGAGAGCAGTAATCAACCAAATAAAATCCAAATTAAAAAAAAAGTATTATATTGTGAATGCTTGTTCAAATAAAAACATTTTCAATGAGGTTTTAAAGGCCTCCACTGTACTAGCCATGCGAATGTAAGAAGGGAGGGAGGGAGGGAGTGAGTGCCAAAGCATAGAAGCAGTCACTCCAAAGGTTCTGTCGCCCGAAGATTTACTGTAAGTCGGGCAGAAAGGACAACTAGCAAATCAGCAGCAGTGGAGCAGAGAGCATGGACTGTGTGGAAAGGAATCAGGAGCTCTTTTAGGTAGTCCGGTCCCAGACCACAGAGGGCCTTGTATGTTAACAAGTAGATCTTTTAAGGTGATGTGTGAATGCAAAGGCATTCATTCACATATCTGGTCCTGTGTAGTACAGTATGGTCTGCAAGCCCATTGGTCCACGCTGTGGACCAATAGGTGTACAGATTGTACTGTACACTGTCATTTGGAGGGTGACCGGGCAGCATGCGAGCGGGGTGCTGTGTGGCCGGGGGACCTCTGTGAGTGGGTGGGGGGGTACCACCGGATCACCAGGTAATTCGGTATTTCCACAACAGCCCATGAATGGGCGTCTGGGGGGGGGTTACCGCTAGACTACCAGGGATTTCATTACCATTTACATCGGCCCATGGTTGGGCATACGGGAGGGACCGCTAGACTACCAAGGATTACTCTACTTATTACAGATGCCCGTGATCGGGCATATGGAGGGGTTGCTAGACCACCTGGTATCACTGTAATTATTACAGATGCCTGTGATTGGGCATACAGGAGCAGGGGGAGGATGCAATAGCTCACCAGGGTGTCAATCCCCGATGGCAGCAGCTTGGCAGGGCGCCAGGCACAATTCGCCGGAGATCAGCACATCACATGCAAATGGGGCCATAATGACATGCAAATGGCTCCATTTGCACCTTGCATACATTTTGGCCTCATTTGCATACCCCGGGCTGAATACTGCAGGTGATGCGCCTCCCACAACTGCACTTGCGCATCTCTGTGCTCCCTTTCTGTGTCTTGCACTGGTGCAGTGCCACTACACCATGCGCAGTGGGTGTGCCCTCCATGCCACATTCAATGGTGCTGAGCCATGGCACAGCACCATTGAATATTGCCTTGTCCTATCCCTGGCACAGCCCAGTTGCACTGTGCCCAGGCTTGCGCCACTGCCCAGCGCAGTCTGAATATCTGGCCCTAGGTCTAAACTGACCAGTTCAGAGATGTGAAATGATTGTGAACTGAAATACAGACACATACAGTGTCTGCACAGTTGGAAAAGCACACTTCTCAGTTCTTATGAACTTATGTAATAGGTACATTTGTGACACAGCATGCATCATAGAACGCATGCGCGTGGAGGCACGCACACATTCTGAAACAGAGACTCAGTCAATTACCACTTCACCAAATATATGCCTCTGTATGCTCAGCTATATTCCCAGGAGACCATGGTGTGACAGACAAGATGCAGAGTAATAACACTATACCATGAGAACAGAGATGCCACAGGTTATAGCATACTGTGTTTTTATCTCCCCAGTTTTGGGACTATTTTTTCTTGTGGAAGGTTATTTTAAATACATTTTAATATTTATTGATTATCTTAAAAAAAATTTCTTCATCTCTTTTTTTCTGCATGTGTATACCCATGTAATATAAGTAATACAGCACAATGGAGCATTGTTGATACCTGAGGACTGGAGGAGGGTGGATGTGATTCCCCTTCACAAAAGTGGGAGCAAGACAGAGACAGGAAACTACAGACCTGTCAGTTTGACCTCAGCAGTAGGAAAGATGATGGAATCACTTCTGAAGGAAAGAATTGTTGAGTACCGTCCTAAAGGCCAGTGGGGCACAGGACCCAAGGCAGCATGGATTCACAGCAGGAAGGTCATGTCAGACAAATCTAAATGATTTCTTTGACTGGGTGACCAAAGTGGTAGACCAGGGGGGGACTGTGGACATAACCTACCTAGACTTTAGCAAGGCATTTGACACAGTCCCACACAAAAGATTAATAAACAAATTAGCCAGCCTGGGAGTGGGTCCCAGAGTGGTAACCTGGGTAAAGCACTGGCTGGACAACAGGACACAGTGAGTAAAAGTAAATGGAGTCCACAGTGAAGAAAGGGGAGTTACTAGTGGGGTATCACAGGGTTCAGTACTGGGGCCTTTCCTTTTTAATGTCTTTATAAATGACATTGCAGAGGGACTGGAAGGGAAAGTATGTCTCTTTGCAGATGACACAAAGATCTGCAAGAGGGTTGATATGCAAGGAAAGGAAAGGATGAAAAGGGACTTGGCAAGGTTGGAGGAATGGTCAAATGATGGCAGCTTAGATTTAATGCAAAGAAGTGCAAAATAATGCACCTGGGAAACAAAAACCCAGGGGAAGAGTACACAATGCGGGTGAGATACTGACAACAAAAATGGAAAGGGACCTGGAGGTAGTCAGATCAGATGACCTAAAGGTGGGCCAGCAATGTGAGAAGGCAGTAAGGAGGGCTGGGGATATTGAGATGCATAGGGAGAGGCATCACCAGTAGAAAACAGGAAGTTGTTGGCCCTCCATACAGACAGTTGGTAAGACCACATCTGAAGTACTGTGTACAGTTCTGGAGACCCCATCTCCGCAAAGACATAGACAGGGTGGAGGCTGTCCAGAGGAGGGCAACCAAAATGGTGCAGGGTCTGCATCAGAAGACGTATGAAGAAAGACTAAAGGAGCTTAAGATGTATAGCCTTGAGGAAAGGAAGGAGGTGGGGACATGATAGAAACTTTCAAATACCTCAAGGGAATCAACAAAGTCCAAGAAGGTAGCATCTTTCTGAAAAAGAGATGTACAAGAACAAGGGGGCATAATTTGAAGATAGTGGGGGGGGTGGCTCAGAGGTAATGCGAGGAAGTATTTCTTCACAGATGGGGTTGTAGATGCATGGAATGGCCTTCCTGAGGAGGTCGTAGTGTCAAAAACAGTGGGAGAATTCAAGAATGCATGGGACAGACATAAGGCAATTCTAGTGAAGGGTAGGAGGAAGTAGGCTGTTGGTTAACTAGTATCTGCAGCTTATCCATTAGGTAGGGAAATGGGCAGACTAGGTGGGCCAAGAGGTCCTTATCTGCCATCAAATTCTATGTTTCTATGGCTGTACTATGTTTACCCAGCAGTCAGGGGCTAAGGTACTCGGGTTCGCCTTGTGCCTTATGATGCCCCTAACTGTGGGGTAAATGTAGTTCAAGCAACATCCTGTCATGTCTTATTGCTTAACTAACCAATTCATTATCCAGGTTATTACATTGCTCACCCACCAAGGTAACAAGTTTGCTAGCTAGTCTCCTGTGTGGAACAGTGTCAAAAACTGTAATGAAATGTAGGCAGGCCACATCCACCATTTCACTCTGATCCAATTCCTTTCTCACACTGTCAAATAAATTGGGGTGGTTGACTTATTGAGTCATTACTGTACTCTACCCACTACATGGTTGAAGTGCACTCTGGTAACGCATAGAGACTACAAATAACATAGGGGGCGGCAGTGTAGTAATTACCCAATAAGAACTTGCCACGGTGTGTCGTACTGCTTGTTTACTTTGTTTTACCATGAGAAGGCTAGGTTGTGCTTTGCACATCTTCAAGGATGTCCTGGTTAGGACAGCATAATAAGAAACAGAGATATCATACATGCGAAACATACAAAATATAAGTACTAGGTGGATAAACGTTGTGAGAATAAACAGTAATAGACAGTAATGTTAGAAAAGTAAGTGCAAAAAAAATGTGACAACAAATGTTTGACGTGCAACTTCCGTGAAACTGTTACTTGTATGGTGAGGTCCAGGTGATTCCATGTCTTCAGTGAATGAGTGCAAGTGTTCAGCAGCATGTGACACAGTAGTGTCAACGTCTGCTTCTATTTGTTTAGCATGTGCTGATGAAGACCATGTAGAAGATCTTCCAGGATTATTTGTAATTAAACCCAGCTGACTGAGAACCTAAAGGGACATAAAAATATATAATATTGTACATAAGTACTTTGGGTTGGATATTCAAAAGGGTTGCGCAATGAGCAATAGGGTTGTGCCAGCGCAAGTCAGAAAATGCGCCATTCTGCGATATTCAGCAGGAGGCAGTTGCACCACTGAAAACATGCTGAGCAACAGCGCAATGCTAATGAAGGCATGTGCAACTGAAGAGGGTGGAACCATGCATAAAGTGCGCAGTGCGATGTTCAAAGACGTGCGCAATGCGCAACAGTGAATCAGGCGGAAGTTGCGCCATAGCGGAAATGAGCCAAAATAAAAAGGAGCAAGGAAGAGGCGCAAGAACGCTACAGGGAAGCCACATGAGGCAGGGGGAGAGAGAGACAAGGCCAGAGGGACAAAGAGGGCAGGCCAGGGAGATCAGAGGACAAAATAGGGGCAAGGAAAGGTGTGTGGGGCCACAGAGTGCAGAGGCCAGTAGGTGTACCTGGTGCGGTGGAGGTAGCAGTCAGGACAGCGGGGGGAACAGAGCAACAACAGCTGGAGAACACAAGACAGGGACATGGACAGTACCATCTTCCACATGGAAGCCGTAATGAGGGGGGTAAAAGGCATGCTGCAGGGGACGGGCCGTGAAGGCCTGCTGGCGACGGGCCCCTGGGCCAGGCAGCACCGAGCCCGCATTCAGCTTTGAGCTTTACTCAGATATCGAGATTGTGGGCCAGTACCACCTGAACAGGGCAATACTGAGGTGGCTCTGTGAGCTGTGCAGTGATGTGATGCAGGCACCCACACGACGGAGTCACGCTCTGTCAGTGGAGACAAAGGTAACAGCCTGCATGTGCTTGCTCACCACGGGTACCTTCCAGAGACCAACAGGGGACACCACAAGCAAAACACAGTGGGCCATGTCAGGCATCCTGACCCAATTCCTCAGTGCACTGCTGCCACATGCTGCGGAGTACATCCATTTCCCCAGCACCGCGGCGGAGCGCACAGCAAACATACAGGAGTTCCACAGGGTAGCACGTATGCCTGGCGTGCTAGGGGCGATAGACTGCACCCATGTAGCCATTCGCACGCCACCTGGCCCCGATGGGGCCACATATATGAATTGGAAGGGTTATGCCAGTGTCAACTGCCAGGTGGTGTGTGATGCCAGTGGGCGCATCATCAATGTCTGTGCCACACACCCTGGGGGAGCACACGATTCATTCATATAGAAACATAGAAACATAGAAGTTGATGGCAGATAAGGACCGCAAGGCCCATCCAGTCTGCCCATTTCTTTTTCTACCTTATAAATGTGCCATTGGCCTTTGCTCTGTCAGTGGCCTATCTATTCATAGTCATTTGTATTGCTCCCTTATGCCTATCGCATGCCTGTTTGAAGCCCTGCACTGTATTCATAGCCACCACTTCTTGTGTAAGCCATTCCATGCATCCACCACCCTTTCTGGAAAAAGAATTTCCTCACATTCCCCTTAATCGGCCTCCCTCCAATCTCATGCTGTGTCCTCTTGTCCTGCTATTTTCTTATATTTAAACATGTTAGACTCTTTCACCTTGTTTATGCCCTTAAGGTGTTTGAATGCCTCGATCATATCACCTCTCTCCTCCTTTGCTCAAGGGTATACATATTGAGCTCCATTAATCTGTCCTCATATGTCTTCTGATGCAGTCCCTGCACCATTTTGGTTGCCCTTCTCTGGACTGCCTCAATTTAGTTAATGTCCT
The DNA here is from genome assembly GCA_016271365.2 of Neoceratodus forsteri. NCBI lineage: Eukaryota > Metazoa > Chordata > Ceratodontiformes > Ceratodontidae > Neoceratodus > Neoceratodus forsteri. The sequence continues at coordinate 1,426,998,059 of CM057449.1, forward strand.
TGTGAAGGTGTGGCCTCCAATACTGCACTAGTACTCCAGATGGGGCCTAACCAGTGTCTTGTACAGAGGGATTATTACCTCCCTCTTACGACTTGTGATACCCTACTAATACACCCTAACATCCCCTAGCCTTACCTACTGCTTTAGAGGTCTGCTTGGATGATTTTAGGTCATCAGTGATGATGATGCCCAAGTTTCTTTCTTCCTTTGTGACTGCTAGCAACTCCCTCCCAGCCTATAGGTGGCTTCAGGGTTTCTCTTCCTATGTGCATGATTTTGCACTTCTTTGCATTAAATCCGTTGCCACTCTTCTGACCATTCTGCTAGTTTATCCAGATCTCTTCTCATTCTGCCCACCCCATCTGGATCATCTACTCTGTTGCAGATCTTGGTGTCATCTGCAAACAGACAAGCCTTACCCTCTAGTCCATCTGCAAGGTCACTAATGAAGATGTTGAAGAGGACTGGCCCCAGGACTGATCCCTGAGGTACCCCACTTGTGACTTGCATCTCTTCTGACTGTATACCATTTACCACCACTCTCTGTTTTCTGCCCGTCAACCAGTTTGCCACCCAGTTGACCAACTTCTGACCCACCCCGAGCCTACCCAGCTTATTTATCAATCTTCTATGAGGAAGATTGGGAGACTTCAGTACCTGGCTATGTATTGTTCAGAAGAGACCGAGGTGCAAAAAGGGGGGGAGGAGTGGCCCTGTATGTTAATGAAAATATCAAAGCTACAGAAATTCAGAATACACATAAGGAGCCAGAAGAACTGTGGGTCACCCTGGAAACAGGAAATGGGACAGCCATAAGAACTGGGGTTGTCTACAGGCCCCCAGACCAGAGGGAGGACATAGACACTTACTGTTAGAAGATATACAAAACATGACAGCTAAAGGGAGGTTCTGATAATGGGAGACTTCAACATGCCAAATACAGATTGGTCAATACCAGCAGGAACATCTGCCAGAACTAGACTCATAGTAGATTCCTGCAGGAGGAGGGCCTCAAACAACTGGTACAGCAACCCACAAGAGACAGGGCTATCCTAGATCTAGTACTGACTAACAAAGAAGGGATCACAGATCTCCAGGTAGAAGGTCACCTGGGGCCAGTGACCATCACATGGTATGGTTCAATTTGGCTACTACATCTAAATCATCCCATTCCAAGGCAAAATATGGGACTTCAGAGGAGCTGACTTTGATAAGATGGCCAACAGAGTTAAGCTAGCCCTGGCAAAAGAAACACAGGTGAGGGGTACAGGCAAAGTGGGAAAGCATTAAGGATGCAATACTTGAAGCAACATCCCATTGTGTTAGACAGAAAAGGAAGTGCAAAGAAGAAGGAAACCACTTTGGTTCTTAAATACAGTAGCAGAAAAGGTCAGAGCCAAAAGGCTGGCCTTCAGGAAATATAAAGGAACACAGCGGGATGAAGATAAGGAGGCATACCAAACTGCCCTAAGGAAGCAGGTAAGGCAGTAAGGCAGGCAAAGTCCCAAACTGAGGAAACACTAGCACGAACAGTAAAAGAAGGTGACAAGACTTTCTATAGATACATTAGTGAAAGGAGAAAGTCAGAGGGGTATTGCTAAGCTTAATGGAGAAAAGGGAGCATGGAGAGGAGGACCCTGAAAGGCATCTATCCTAAATAGATACTTTTGCTCAGTATTTACTGAAGAGAAGGTAGGGCAGGGCCCACAGCTCAGCATCATGGACACAGGGGAAGGGAGGTGAGCACTACTCCCTTCACAAAGAAAGGGTCCTGCAAGAGCTTGCTAAGCCCAGGGTGGATAAGGCAATGGGACCTGATGGCATACATCCCAGGGTACTAAGGAGCTAAAGGAGGAACTAGCAGAGCCATTAGCAGAATTGTTTAGTGAGTCTCTGAGCACAGGAGAGGTCCCAGAAGACTGGAGAAGGGTTTTGTGATCCCCGCCTCCACAAGAGTGGTAGCAGGGAGGAGGCGGGAACTACAGACCGTCAGTCTTACCTCAGTAGTGGGCAAGATTATGGAAGCACTCCTTAAGGAAAGGATAGTGAAACACCTGGAATCCATAGGGGCACAGGATCCAAGACAGCATGGGTTTACAAAGGAGGTCCAGTCAAACTAATCTCATAGATTTCTTTGACTGGGTAACCAGAGTGGTGGACCAAGGGGAGCAGTTGATGTCGCCTACCTTGACTTCAGCAAAGCTTTTGACACTGTTCCACATAGAAGATTGATAAATAAGCTGGGTAGGCTCGGGTGGGTCAGAAGTTGGTCAACTGGGTGGCAAACTGGTTGACGGGCAGAAAACAGAGAGTGGTGGTAAATGGTATACAGTCAGAAGAGATGCAAGTCACAAGTGGGGTACCTCAGGGATCAGTCCTGGGGCCAGTCCTCTTCAACATCTTCATTAGTGACCTTGCAGATGGACTAGAGGGTAAGGTTTGTCTGTTTGCAGATGACACCAAGATTTGCAACAGAGTAGATGATCCAGATGGGGTGGGCAGAATGAGAAGAGATCTGGATAAACTAGCAGAATGGTCAGAAGAGTGGCAACTGGGATTTAATGCAAAGAAGTGCAAAATCATGCACATAGGGAAGAGAAACCCTGAAGCCACCTATAGGCTGGGAGGGGAGTTGCTAGCAGTCACAAAGGAAGAAAGAGACTTGGGCATCATCATCACTGATGACCTAAAATCATCCAAGCAGACCTCTTAAGCAGTAGGTAAGGCTAGGGGGGTGTTAGGGTGTATTAGTAGGGGTATCACAAGTCATAAGAGGGAGGTAATAATCCCTCTTTACAAGACACTGGTTAGGCCCCATCTGGAGTACTGCGTGCAGTATTGGAGGCCACACCTTCACAAGGACATTAACCAAATTGAGGCAGTCCAGAGAAGGGCAGCAAAATGGTGCAGGGACTGCATCAGAAGACATATGAGGACAGATTAACGGAGCTCAATATGTATACCCTTGAGCAAAGGAGGGAGAGGTGATATGATCGAGGCATTCAAACACCTTAAGGGCATAAACAAGGTGAAAGAGTCTAACATGTTTAAATATAAGAAAAATAGCAGGACAAGAGGACACAGCATGAGATTGGAGGGAGGCCGATTAAGGGGGAATGTGAGGAAATTCTTTTTCCCAGAAAGGGTGGTGGATGCATGGAATGGCTTACCACAAGAAGTGGTGGCTATGAATACAGTGCAGGGCTTCAAACAGGCATGGGATAGGCATAAGGGAGCAATACAAATGACTATGAATAGATAGGCCTCTGACAGAGCAAAGGCCAATGGCACATTTATAAGGTAGAAAAAGAAATGGGCAGACTGGATGGGCCTTGCGGTCCTTATCTGCCGTCAACTTCTATGTTCTATGTTTCTATGTTTCTATGTTTCTCACGGAACAGTGTCAAAAGCTTTGCTGAAGTCAAGGTAGGCGACATCAACTGCTCCCCCTTGGTCCACCACTCTGGTTACCCAGTCAAAGAAATCTATGAGATTAGTTTGACAGGACCTTCCTTTTGTAAACCCATGCTGTCTTGGATCCTGTGCCCCTATGGATTCCAGGTGTTGCACTATCCTTTCCTTAAGGTGCCTCCATAATCTTGCCCACTACTGAGGTAAGACTGACTGGTCTGTAGTTCCCTGCCTCCTCCCTGCTACCACTCTTGTGGAGCGGGATCACATGAGCCCTTCTCCAGTCTTCTGGGACCTCTCCTGTGCTCAGAGACTCACTAAACAATTCTGCTAATGGCTCTGTTAGTTCCTCCTTTAGCTCCTTAAGTACCCTGGGATGTATGCCATCAGGTCCCATTGCCTTATCCACCCTGAGCTTAGCAAGCTCTTGTAGGACCCTTTCTTTTGTGAAGGGAGTAGTGCTCACCTCCCTCCCCCCTGTGTCCATGATGCTGAGCTGTGGGCCCTGCCCTACCTTCTCTTCAGTAAATACTGAGCAAAAGTATCTATTTAGGATAGATGCCTTTACAGGGTTCTCCTCCTCACATGCTCCCTTTTCTCCATTAAGCTTAGCAATACCCCCTCTGGACTTTCTCCTTTCACTAATGTATCTATAGAAAGTCTTGTCACCTTCTTTTACTGTTCGTGCTAGTGCTTCCTCAGTTTGGGACTTTGCCTGCCTTACTGCCTTACCTGCTTCCCTTAGGGCAGTTTGGTATGCCTCCCTATCTTCATCCCGCTGTATTCCCTTATATTTCCTGAAGGCCAGCCTTTTGGTTCTGATATGGTACCAGTCGGCATTGTGCCATCGATTTGAGAGTAGGGACATCCCCACAGGACACCTAGTGGGTGAGTATGCATGTAGAACTGACAAATCGGGGGCAAGGGGGGGGTAAGCCACAGGTGTCATGGGTGTGGCACACAGGGTTAGGGGCAATTTGAGCCTGAACAAGACACTAACCTCCACTATCTCCACACAGGTGACAGTGGATACCCACTCCGTCCCTGGCTGCTCACACCTACCCGGACGGCCCACGACCCCATCGCAGCAACGCTTCAATGAGGCACATGCAACATCATTGAGTGGGTGTTTGGGATGCTGAAGACACGCTTCCGTTGCCTAGACACCTCCGGCGGTGCCCTACAGTATAGCCCCTCAAAGGCCTGTGCGATATTCCTGGCCTGTTGAATTCTGCACAACATGGCCAAAGTCTGTGGGATAGCTGTACAGGTTGAAGAGGGGGACAGCGATGGGGACAACGGTGACACCGGTGAAGATGGGGATGGGCAGCCCCCCCTTGGATGACGGGACCCCGACTGATCCGGCTGGTCCAGCTGCACCGGGACACCATCACAGAGGAGCACTTCAGCCAACACAGGTAAGTCATGGGACCATGTGCAACCACCAGTGGCTAGGGCACAACCCATGTACACACATGGAAACACACCAGGTGTGTATGACAGCAGAGGAAGTGGCAGGGCACAGAGGCACACACAGACAACCAGGAAGGGGTGAACAGTAACATGCCACATGGACAGACAGACACACACACACACACACACACACACACACACACACACACACACACTAGGCACAAAGTGCACAAGGGTCAGGTGCAGAACAGAGTCGGAACACATACACTAAAGACACACATGTCCACAGGCCACCACATCCACTGACTGTCCATGTGCATGTGTCAGATGCTGGGCACCATGGCACTTTGGTGTACAGCGCAATGCAGGCATCATCATGCACACACACCTGTGGACAGCAGTCAGGAGGGTGTGCAGGTGGTCCATGTGTCTGCGAGTAGGGCTGGGCACCCACCGGTGCACTGCCCACCAAAACACACATTGCACACAGGGCAGCAGCAGACAGGGCCCGCACTGGGAGAGAACTCAGTCTTGCGGCACAGTGCCACGGCCACCTCAGATGCATGGGCAGCCCCACCGAGACCCAGCAGCACTGGCAGGCTGAGCATGGGCCTCATGGGGTGGCACCGATGGTCCACCAGGGGTTCCACTGCGCGAACGTGACCGTGCCCGCATAGGTATCTGCAGCACACCGAGCATACCTGCACCGGAAGTGCTCGGGATGCCCACAGCTGAACCAGGCTTCGACAGGGTGGGTTACACGCGACGCGCCGGGAACAGAGAGTGGATAGCATACTGCGTGGTGTGAGTGGCACAGGGCACCTGACTGTGTGCCCAATGTGGCCCTGACAGCGACCACCGCCTGTGTCAGCCTGTCAATAGCTGCGGTCACATATATCCGCATATGGTCAATCTGAGACAGGATCCTCTCAGTGTCTCTGCTGTGTCGCTCCTCAACCCACTCCAGAGCCACACACATTGCCTCCACGGATGTTGCAACCCGCATCTGCTGCTGTACTGATGCCTGCAGCAGGCGGGTGTGCTCGTCAAAGACGTCATCTGCCACATCAGCAACCTGTCCCTCAGGGTATGGAAGGGCCTGATGTACAGCACCCCTTGAGGGTGGGCGCTGCTCACCAGAACCAGGCATGGGCAAGTCCACAGGCGGTGCACATATGCTATCGCTGAACCCTGTACCCCCAGTCCCAGTGGGTGACTGCTGCTGCTGACCCTCCACCTGCTGTGCCCAAGGGATCAGTTGTCCCACCGCTGTGGTCGCAACAGTGCCACTGACCTGAACAGCCATGGGTGCTGCCCCACTGGTGCTGACAGGTGCAGCCTGGGACTGTGCTGACGTGCTGGCACACACGTGGGAACCAGCCAGATCCATGGGTGTGTGCTGTCCTGCTGTGTGTCCATTCTGTGACACACACATGTCAACGCCCATAATGGTCATTGCATCATCAATGGTGCAGGTCTGTGCCACAGCCACAGCGTGCTGGCATGCTTGGATGCCAGACCGCTGGAACACAGGAAGGGCACCCCCCCACACCTGTCTCAATGACTCCAGTGTTGGCAGCCAGGTGTGCACACTGTTGCAATGCACGCCGGCTACCAGCGGAGGTGGATGGTCCCTCCTCCAACTCCAGATGGCTATCCGCAGTGGACAGGCCCTCCACCATTGACCCCTGCAGACACGCAGGATCTGCAACAGAAAGCAAAGACATGTTAGTGCATGGGATCTACCCCCCCCCACAGACCATGACATACTATGTAGTGATGGGCTACCACCTGTCTGGAAGCCACCTCCAGGTACGCCCTCAATGGCACTGCGATGCATGCTTGCAGCGAGCCTGTCCTCTGCCAGTGTCAGCTGCACCACCTCCGGCTGGCCCCCGCCTGTTGCAGCACATGCCGCCCTGATGGCAGCCACCTTCTCCTTCACCCTCCTCCTGTCGGTTCCCATCTTCTTTTTACACTCCTGCACAGAGCACTGGTGGCTGCCATGCAGGTTGACGGCACGTGCAACCCCCTCCCATGCAGCAGCATGGGCCTGAGGGGTGCCCCGCCATCCACTGAGCAGTGGCGCTTTCATCCAGGTAGGCCTCAAAGAGTGCCTCTGTCTCAGCCTTCGTAAAATTAGGCCTCCTCTTCCGCCCACCATCATCCTCCTCACCCAGTCCTGGCTCAGTCATTTCTCAGCCTGTATGGGTGAGAGTGGTCACCTGTGGCTGTGCAGTACACATCAATTCCCTGGAACCATAGTCCAGAACAGCACACAGCATCCAACTCACCTATCTACTGCAGTAACCGAATATGCCCACTGCAGAACAGTGTCGCAGTTTTTATAGTGCAATCCATGCAAATTAGGTGTGGAGCAACATTAATGAGATGCAAATCACGCTGCTGCGCCATTGAATGGCTGATCGGATGATTTGCATATGATGGCTGAATATTGCGCTGTTGCGCTTTGCGCCATACGGTTGAACATGCTGAGCCAATGGTGCAGTTCTGTGACTGCGTAGTACACCACACTGCGCATGCCCAGGTAGCTTACGCAGGTATCTGCCATGCTGATGATGTGTTGTGCACGGTAGACAATTCAGGGCATGGCCACCACTGTGCCAGTGGCGCTACGGTGATGGTCACTACATCACGCTGTGGCACAACTGCGCAATAGTTCACTGTGGCAATGACACACAGGTGACCAATCGCGCGGGATGCATAGACATCCGATGGCGCTGTGCGTGGCCTTACGCCAGAAACCCATGACCCTGTGCCTGACCTTTACCCCCTTGGCACTGTACGTATGGCATGTCTGCAGCTCTATCGCGCAGTTTGGTGACAGCGTGATAGGGAATGGCGGCGCTGTACCGACAGTGCGATAGGGAATAGCGGCGTTGTATTGCGTAGCAATTCCACGTGGGGTTGCCGCGCTGTGGAGCACCATATTGCCTACTATAGATCTGGAGATGGCACGCAGAAGACCCCCCCAATGGAATGCCCTCGAGCTGGCCAACCTGGTGGTCATTGTGGAGCCTCACTATGGCCCACTGTATGGGGAGGTTTTCCTGGACAGGGCCAGGACCCAGGTGTGGCAACAGGTGCCCACTGACCTGGAGGCGGCCACTGGCCAGAGGAGGACCTCAGAACAATGCAGGCACTGCTATGGGGACCTGAGGAGGAGGGAGCCGGAGCTACTGGCACGTCTGCAGTTGCGTGCCGGGAGGGACGTGGTACCTCGTCCAGGTGGGTGATCCATCTACGCACCTGTATGGTCCATATGGGTAACACTGTCTATTGTGTCCAGCACATGGGGGAGGGTTGGACTAGGGTTAGCATGTGGAGGTGTTTACAGGGTATGTGATGTATGGGTCTGGCTGGGTGGTGGGCACACTCACTGGGGCAGGGGGAATATGCTTTGGGATTGTACTGATGTGTTTCTCGCCTTTTGTTTCCCACAGGCGTGGCAGACCGGAGGAGGGCCATGGCTGAGCAGCAGATGGTGGTGGCTGCAGAACCCGATCGTGGCAGTGACCAACCACAACACCAGCAACAGCCTGATGAGGGTGAGTGCCATGACAACATGATTGCTATTGCATGCTGTGTGACAGGGTGGGGAGCAGGGCATGGCCACCATCCATGGACACCACTGCCATGCACACGACATGTGACAGTCAGCACTGTCCAGTGGCACTGCATGTCTGGGAGTGCGTCAATGGTGGTCCATGCATGCACTGAGCACATGGCTGTGACACTGCCTGCCCACCGCATAGCCACAATACTGTACGGCCTTGGTTGTGCTGTGCTGGACATGGGCGGTATGTGTGCGCAGTGGTACACATGGCTGTTGCTGCCTAGTTGGGAATGTCTTGTGCACACGGTCACTGTGGGTGGGTGCACACCATCACAGGAGCGGGGCACTTGGCTGTATGCCATACATGATGGGAGGGCTTCAGGGAGGTGGACAGTCACACCCATAGACTCTGATCCCTTGTCCTAGGTGTCCGGATACTACTACACATTGAGCGAGCCGTGCAGCAGCTATTGCGGGTGGCCACAGACTCCCTAGGTATCCTGCAGGACCTCCAGTGGCATGGGGTGCAGAGGAGACAGAGACCCTGGGACCGGCACCAGGCAGCAGAGGAGCAGGCTGGAGACCAGTAGCTGGGCATCACCTCCACCCTTTGAATAACCCTCACACCCCACCTTCCCTCTCCCAGTTGTTCACCCCTGCCCCTTACCCACCCCTACCTTGTACCCGTACCTCCACCCCAGTTTTGTATATATGTGTAAATAGTTGTTGATGTTGTTATACTTGTTGTGGTTTTTCTAATACAGTTATTTTGATATGAATACTGTGGTGGTCTCTGATTTGCAGCTGGCTAGAGGTGCTCAGTTGCAGTGGTGTGCATGGCATCTGGGGAGGTATAGTCATGGGTATGTGTGTGTGTGCGTGGGGAGGTGTCTCTGGTGTGGGAGTGGCTTTCAGTCAGTATCTGTGGTGTGTGTTGTTCTCTGTGCATTGCAATGCTGTGTGCAGTGTTCCATGGTGCCTGCTCTGTGTCCATTGTGCCCCTGTCAAGCTGTCTTTGGCCTGTGCAGCTGACACCCTTGCATGTCTGTGGCCTGCCAGGTCTGCTGCCTTGTCAGTGGGGGCTGTCCCTGCAGGTCATCCACTGTGACCATCACAATGCTGGGTTGCCACCTGTCACCGGTGGGGTGCATGTTTGCCTCGGGTGACACTGTGGCCTCCACAGTTGCTGTCCCACCTCCATGCTGTGTCTTGTGTGTGTTGCAGGGGCTGTGCAGCACTGTCTCTGACTTCTGATCCAGGCATGTGCTGGTGGCGTACAGGGCCACAGTACATGCACAGGGTGGGTGTCATCCCTGTGCCATGGTGGACTGCAGGCTATGTGTGCACAGTTTACATGTGCCCACACTGGGGGCTTGGTTGGCACACTACTGCATCCCTGTGTTGGTGTCCCCGAGGGTATGGGTGTGTTTTTGCCCCTGCACTGTGTTGCATCCGGTGTGCTGCATGCTTCCATGCAACAGTGTCGGTGTCTGCGCTGGCTGCTGTGGCTCATGGTGGGTCGCGCTGTGACACCTGTCTACCATGCAGGGTGCTGTATCAATGGCAGTGGTGTCAAGGGCACGCCCTTTCCCGTGTGGGGTACCACTTGTGGCGACACATGTTTGGTCTCTCAGCTGAGCCTCAGGGCGGTTGTGCGTGTTGGCATTGTGTCTGCCATTGTTGCATTGCCGTGTGCTGCCACCCACTGCTCGGTGCTCATGGTGGCTCTGGCTTGTATGGTTCTGTGGTACACAAGGTTGCAGTGTGACGGGGGGATGCATGGGAATTTCTGTAGTGATGGTCACTGCTCATGGGGGGTGTCTTGGGGTCACAGTGCAGGGTGTGCTGTGCACGGGGGCTGCTGTACAATGGGTGATCCGCCCCCTTGTGTGTGAGTCTCAGCTTGCAGTGGGTGTGCTGGGCAACATGGCCCAGCTGTGCTTTGTTTGCTTGTCCCCATGGGCGGTGGATATTCTCCCTCCCCAGCTGTGCTGTGCTTGGGGTGTGGGGTGCATTGTCAGTTCTGCAGTGTGTTCCTGTGCCCATTTGTGGCATGGGTGGTGGGCCCTGCCTACCTCCCTGGTTGTGCAGTTCCATTGCTCTGCTGCTGGGGGGCTTCCTGCTTGTGCTATGGCACCTCTGGGCTGCTCAGCTGGGCTGCCCTTGTTGCGCTATAGCGCATCGTATCTGCTCAGCTTCCCCTTCCTGGTTGCACTATGGCACAGGTTGTGCGATATTCAGACGTTGGCTGGTTGCGCAATTTGGCTTGCTCCATTTTTGAATATCGCGTCTATTGCACATGTGTGCAATGACTTGTGCTTGCTCCTGCTATTGCACATATTTTGGGCGCAGTTTGAATATCCAGCCCTTTATGTTTATGTTATGGCTGTAATGAGGTATAGCATATTCTACCAAACAATAACTCAATGATGAAACAAAATATAGAGAACCCCACAAACACACAAACATGCACAACCAAGTCAACCTCTCCAGGTTTTGTACCTTCTAGTTTCAGGCCTGGTATTGCTTATACTGTGTCCATACTCACATGGAGTGTGTTGATGAACTCAGACAGTGAAATTGTGACCTTCAGACATCACTAATATTGTTGATGCAGACAGTGAACATGAACAATGCAGGTGCAATGCCTCAGAATGACCACACTAGTTACCTCCCTAGTGCTACACTCCCCCCACCACCACCACCAGCAACATCCTGTGTCACAATGAATGTCAACATCGTTGAGGTCTGCCTCACCTCTCAGCAATGCCTTTGGTTGTCCTCAGTTCCAGTACTGAGGAGGGGTACTAAATGTGCCCTTATGCAGTACCATGCCTCACTCCATTAGAGTACTGTACAGAACATCCAATAGATCTGCAGGCTCTTCCACCACTTCCACAACCCTATCAGGTTAATGTCTTCTGTGCCTGTGTATTTCTCCACCTTTAATGGTAGCATCACTGTCATCATCCTTCCCAACTGTATTGGTACATCTGTGTACCCCCCTCCCCCTGAGATTTTTCAACCCCTTGGTGGAAGCAGTCCATCTGCCTCACAAATGAAGACAGAGCAGAACTAGTACTTTTTTTTGCCTACATTGTCTTCCATTAGTATGTCCCTTATGCTTAGCCTACCAATAGCACTGTTATGGTCACCTTTCTTGGTCATGTAGCAAAAAAAAAGTATCATCCAACATTTTAATGTTCTCAGTCAGATGAAGGTCTCTCTCTGAGTTGTAGCCTGCTGGTCTACCTTAGGTGTTACACTACCCATGTACAGGTAGAACTCCCTGTGTTTGTATGTCTTGGTCCTCCTAAATGTCTGTTATACTAACTTTTGGTGCCTTGGTGCCAGAGCAAACTCAGTAGAAATCCAGTGCGGTGCTTTGGACATGTATCTTAACATGCAGGCTAACACAGTCCTTCTACTGTACCTTGATGATGGACCATACTGGGACCACCACCCCATTTGACCACCCATTCCTTGCCAGGTGACTCTGTAGTAACTGCCCCATGTTTCTCAACTTTACCTTATGAAAGTTGAGAATACTACTCTTACAGTGGCCACTGTAGGTTATCCTTGTTAACACCAAAAATTCATGTTCAGGGACACCACCACCCTAAATTTATAGTGTGTGCCTCCTTCACATCTCTGACATCCACCATCCTTGATTCTTCTTATTGTTTTTTAACCCCCTACCCACTCCTGCCTTACCTTCTGCTCACCCTTCACCTCAACCTTCCAGTTCCCCTAAATTGTTTGGTGTGGGGGAGGTCCGCTGACCAAATCAACCAGTAGTATCTTGGCCCACAGGCCTGCTTGCACCCCTTGGTATGGTACTTTAAATTATGTGTACTTGTGATATAGACAGTGATTATTTCTAACTTTCAGAAGGTTGCTTGTAGTTGATATTCAACCACAAGTACTATGAGGGGGGATGTACTGGCATACAGGGACACCATTCCACATGATTGGGTGGGTCACCACACCACCATTGAAATAAGGATGGACGCAGGAGAAGGTCCGTGGGTTGTGCATACTGCCCATGCCAATTTAAATCCTGACCTGAGAGTTAACAGTGGTTGCCTTTAGCCAACAGCTGCTACTTATAGTGTAAATGGGTAACACATGCACTTGTTCGCGCACACACACACAGTGAGATATGCACATAACCACCCACAGTCACACACATATATGTATTGTCATACACACAAACACAGTTACGTGCACACAGATACAGTTTCATCTTAGATGTAAGAAGCACATTAACACAGTTACAGTCACCAACAAAGATGGAGACACAAAAACATGACAAAATATCAATCCTCACAAAGTAGAGCAACACTTACTTCAGTCTTGTGTCTTTTTTAAGAGGGCCATACTTCTTCATTGTAGTTTTATAGCATTGTATGAGAAGATGGTTGGGCAAGCATCTGGTTTCAACCATCGCTGTCCAGGGGTAAAACCAGGTAGATCAAGAAATGACTGTAGAATAGCAAACTGATCCTCCGCAAAATGATCGGCACAGATTACTGGAGTCGTTAGGGAAATTATAAAAGCTCTTTTTGTACCCCTTTTCATTGTTGCAACCAACAGCTCAACAATGCTTCATTTTAGCATAATTAAAGGGACACACAGAAGAATGTTATATTATTATGCAAATGAAATACACACAAATGATAAGTATGTATTAGTAAAAGGCGTTATTTTCATTTTTGGTTATTGAAATACTCAACATGAAACAACGTAAAAAAATGAGCCGGAGTTTCAGATCAATTATTAGTATGAATAACATATAGGATAAAGTATAGAGTGCAGTGTGTTATGAGAATTTACACACTCCCGAGCTGTTGGATAGCACATAAACCCTGAGGCGAAGCCCAAGGGGTTTATTAGCTTTCCAACTGAGAGGGAGTATGTTAAATTCAAGTAAAACACACTGCACCCCATATTTTGTTATTTATAATTGAAGGGTGACTTTTTTTCTTGTAGATGTTTGGTTTAAAAGTTTAATCTCGGCCCCCCGTCGGCAGCACTGAAGAGCCGCATCGCACCCGTATGGCTGTCGGCCGTCTAAGGCCCCCAGGCTGTCCCTTGCATCACCAACTCCCCTTTTACTCCCTCCCACTGTAAGAATACCTCCCACCTCCCGACCCGCTGATGAAGCAGCCTGAGTTTTTCTGGTCAGTAGTGTGTGAAGAGAAACGGACAGTTTTAAGCTCGAGCTGTGTTTGTGTACTGTCTCAAGTGCATTCGTAGGGGAAGAGAGCACATGAATGCCGTAATACCTACTCAGGTATTATGGTTTTTAATACATGGATTTTTACATTGAAAAAAACAGAACCCATTAATTATAGTTAAATAACAATTATATGGTATCTACCCCTGAACTATACAGTAGATATCAAATATTACAGTGTAGCTGGCATACTACAATGTAATATGAAGAAAGGTAACAGCTGAGTCACAAAATTATTTGATAATTGATAATTTTTTATATCTCAATAATAATAGCCTCCTCTGAATATAACTGCTCAACAGCTAATCAGGCAGCATCAAGATAGGGGCTTATTATAAAACTTAAAATGAGACACTTTACAAATAATACAAAACTAGATAAGTAGACACCTTGATGAAAAGCTAAAGTGTGCTTATTGCTTGGAAATTAGCTGCAGTTGTCCTTCAATGAAGAAATAATAAGTTAGATAGTCATTATTTAGTATGGAAATATCTGCAGGATTACAAGCATCAACTATACACAGAAATACTTGAAGTCCAAAAGCAGCAAAACGCTAGAAAACTGCCCTTATAAATATCGAAGGGAAATCTCAACAACAGTAAAAATGAAGGTATTCTACAAAGGGTACGAGTGTCTAAATTACTGAACAAGCAACAAAATCACTACAGAAAGCCCATGAGCTCATGTAGAGGCAGCCTAAGTTAATGCAGGCAGAACATATATATAATAAACGGTTTCCCCTTTTTCCCATAGGGAAACCATGGTATAATTTGTTGTAATAAAGGAGTGTTTATTATGGGGAACATGCACACAGTCTCCCATCACTCTGCACATGCACGTGCAGCAGTTTCTCGATTCCCAACTGCTCTCCGCTAGCGTTCTCACCGAAACACGACCGCCTATGGTAGTCAGCGGTAAGTTACTTTTTCCCCCTAAACTATGCACATTTCCAACATTTACCTAGACAGAAAAAAAGTTTTGAAATATTTTAAAATGGTGGGGGTTATAAATTTCGGGAACCAAGCCAAAACTACACTGGACCATGACCGCACCGGAGCCACTACTATTTTATATAATTGCTGAGGTGAAAAAGGGAAACCCAGCAATTACATAAAATAAAATATGGGGTGGTTTGTGTAAACTCTAAGTTTACATACACCCTCAGTGTTAGATGCTTGAACAAACCCACGCTTTGCTCTCGAGGTTTATGTAGCACCTAACACCTCGGGGGGTGTAAACTTCTTGTTACACACACCATCCAATACTTTATTCTATATATATTGTGACTGATGCCTAGAGCCTGATGCATAGATGCCTGATTGTGATGAATACTGCTTGCAAGCGACCAAAGAGAAAACGGCTCTTACAACCCAATCTATGCACAAAACAAAGATTTATGCCACCAAGCTTTATTTGAGGTGGAGGAGGTGGGTGTTCATCTACTTAGCAAGCAGGAACATAAACTAGCTGCCATTCAGAATTAAACCTTACAGGCTACAGATAAAAACTCGGTGTCACAAATGCACTCCACAGGTCGGGACCTCTGCTCCCACAGTGCCAAACCTCGAAGTGCAATATGTGAACAGGAGACAAACAGGGTAGCTCTCCTGTCAGTTTTGGGTCTGAAACACCTCCTAATCTTGAGTCCTGAGGTCAAATATGAACCCTTTTTCACTAGCACACCCAATTAACAAGATCAAATATTGCACCTTCTTCGGGGAAATGCAGTGCAGTACTTAACCCAGTGGGCACCCAGCCTGGTTCACAACTTTCCCTTTTTTGACTCAGTTTGAAACCTAGGTATTTTCTTACCTTAGCAAGATGGTAACACACTTTTTAAGCCCTTAACAGTTTGTCAGAATTATCAAATACTGTTCCAGCATTCACATGCAAAAGAAAAACAAATAAGAAAAGACTCAAGCAGGATTAAGCAAACCAAAACGTTTACTGAAATTAAAAATAGCAAATACATACAAAACACTGAACCTATATACTGTACATTAATACTTATAGTCAAAAGACAAGTAAATTACAAAAACCAAAAATGCCTGGTACTAGAATATCCAGCATTAAATAGGTGGTGAAATGTACCTAGAGTGCTGTGAGAGTTTGTCAGGAGTCCCAGTTCAAAACCAAAAGCAAAATGCCAAATTGTCAAATGTCAAAGTTTTTTCCCAGCTGGCTGGTGCTATGTTGTCACAAAACTCTTCCTCCCTGATGACACAGCTCACAGATGCTGGCTGTGAGGTCACTCAAACCTAAGTACTGAAACAATTTATCAGTCACATGTCTCAGCCCACTGCTCAAACATTCCAATTAAAAAAAAAATCTTCTTCTTAATTAGTGAGGCCTTATGACAGACAGAAGTATCCCTTTGATGTCTTCAGAAGCTTCCTGAGGAATTCTGTTCACCTAGTTGTGAAATCTAACAGAAATCAGTTAAACATTGTCTTTTCCTCGGAGGTCATAAAATGCATATTTTGTCCCTGCATTTCAAAGTAAAAGGATAGTTTACAACTGTTATAACCTGGCCTTTTGAAGGAAGTCTTTATAGTCCCAGGAAGACTTGCAACTATGTGTCAACACAGAGAAGGAAACTAGCTATTTAGCTACTGTCTCAACTGTTTTGGGGTCAAAAGGTCAGGCCTCTTTAAAAACTACTGTCTTCCAGATAGTCTGCTGGCCCTGCTATGTCTTATAAGCAGGAATTTTAAAACATATATTTATAACAAAATCATACACATAGCTAGTAGACAGTTATGTTACACTCAGTACCTACAGCAAGACATCTAACAGAAAGCAGAAATCTCTCATTCATCTACAAAATGCTGCATAACATTAAATTCAAGGTCAGAATAAAATATTACTACAGCGGCTCAATATTAAAAAGGCAGATTACAACATAGCCTGAATGACTCAGAAAAGCAGCAATTTAAATGCACTCTAAGCACTACAAAATAATGAAACAATGCAGTATGATCTGATACGAGAACATTCCACCGCCACACAAAACAGAATCAATAAAGAGAAGTTCGCTTTTACGGGTTTTACTTCCACAAGACACATCTCAACTTTGATTGCACATGCAAGGTGGGAAAAGCCTATCTGAAAGCTGACAAAGCAGGAAACCCACCAAATTACCTAATGACACATGCAGGGGTATCTGAGAGCCTCAGATCCGTGTCAAAACAAACGGGCATGAGCAGGGCTGGATGAGTGGCAGAAACAGAGGTAAATAAAAATATTTCTAAAATGTGCAACTAGAATAAGTCACACAGAAACCGTGTTTCATGGGGTTATTTATTGAGCCAGTACAGTTTTATACTGCCAGGAAGTGTTGCATATGATCTTTAATTAGATCTGAATTGGCAATGGACTTGGAAAGTGAGCAGAAATCATCAAAATGATGAGGGGGAACGAGTATAGTGCCAAGAACAACGTTTGGTCCAGACTCATAGTGCTAAGAAGGGTGAGAGCAGGGACCTGGAAGGCACAGTAAGTACTTTTTTGCCTTGCAGAAAATCAAGCGACTGAGGGGAAAGGCAAAAGTTAGGGAGAAGGACGTTCCAGTAAATTGGACCATAAACTGGGAAAGCTATTTTACCAAGGTCAGTGGAACACCTGCACTCAAGGAGAGGGTGAGAGTCCCCAAATCTCAAATAGTAAGTTGTGGATGAGCACTGCAAGTAAGTGGCAAGGAAAGATGGGGAGCCTATACACAGGAGTTTGCTAAGAAACTGGCCCACAGCAAATTACTGCCGACAAACAGGGGAGAGCCAGCCCCATCTGGTGTAAAGGATACAGTGAAGTGTAAACTGGAAGGAGGCTACAGCAAAGTGACAAATGTTACATAGAAACATAGACATAGAAACATAGAATTTGACGGCAGATAAGGACTGCTTGGCCCACCTAGTCTGCCCATTTTCCTACCTAACAGATAAGCTGCAGATCCTAGTTAACCAACAGCTTACTTCCTCTTACCCACCACTAGGACTGCCTTATGCCTGTCCCATGCATTCTTGAAGTCCCCCACTGTTCTTGACTCCATGACCTCCTCAGGGAGGCTGTTCCATCATCCACAACCCTCTCAGTGAAAAATGCCTCCACATTACCCCTGAGCCGTCCCCCTCTATCTTCAAATTGTGCCCCTTGTTCTTGCACATCTCTTTTCTGGAAGATGCTACCCTCTTGGACTTTGTTAATTCCTTGAGGTACTTGAAGTTTCTATTATGTCCCCTCTCTCCCTTCTTTCCTCAAGAGTATACATATTAAGCTCCTTTAGTCTTTCTTCGTATGTCTTCTGGTGCAGACCTGCACCATTTTGGTTGCCCTCTACTGGACAGCCTCCACTCTGTTTATGTCTTTGCAGAGATGGGGTCTCCAGAACTGCACAGTACTCCAGATGGGGTCTCACCAACTGTCTGTACAGAGGGATAACAACTTCCTGTTTTCTACCATTGATGCCTCTTCCTATGCATCCCAGTATCCCCCCAGCCTTCCTTACTGCCTTCTCACATTGCTTGCCCACCTTTAGGTCATCTGATATAATTACCCCCAAGTCCCTGTTATTGTAAGTTATGTCCCATCTAGGTAGGATGGATTTACTCATTCCTAGGGACACCAGGAGTCCATTGATGAGACCTGGAAGAAGCACCCCTTGAGCTAGGGACAGCCAGGCCACAAGGGATAAGAACTGTTTGACCCTAAAGTCAAGTCCAGTTTGCAGATTGTGGAGATATGCGGGGAGAAATCATGGAAGGGATCTAGCATTGCTCCCAGGTATTTGAAACTGCTGACCACCTCTAGAGGGATCCATCTGTGCAGGTTATGGAGAACTTAGGGGAGGTAGCACAACATTTTGGCTTGGAGCCTTACTTGCTTCCTTTTGAGACCTAAGAAATTGATTTCAGAATGTCCTGGCTCCACTGTCTGCCCAGAGGCCTGGAAGATGTTTTGCATATTGGGCACTCAGTCCATTTGGAAGTTGGGGGTGGCTGGATTGTACAGTCAACATTAGAGCTATTCTCTGTCTCTTCCCCTGCTTTCCTCTTTCCCAGCTTATGCTTAATGCTTGTAGTGTCTGCTTCTTGTTCTGGCTGTACCTAGCCCATGGCTTGCCCTGAGGCAGGAAAACTCTTGGCACTGCAACTGATGGCACTTTTGTGCTTTTGTCCCAGCTCCATGGCCTGCCCTGGAGTCTTTGATTCACCACTGTTGTGAGCACATGGCCCAATCTCCAAACAAAAGCTCTGGCTCTGTTGACATGCTGCCATGCAGGAACAGCAGTGCTGGCACAGGACCATCTTAAAAATAGGACTTTGTCCTAATGATGTGAATATTAACCATCTACTATCCTGTATAAAAAATAAAAAAAAAATAAAGGTTTTACTACTACTACTTCATGCCACTGCTTGCCATTCGCTTCTGACCCTTCTGCCTGTGCTGAGGACTGGGAGCACTTAAATTTTGCCCAATGTTGCTTTTTTTCTGTTGATCTCAGTCCATACCTGTAGCTAGTCCTAGGGTCAGGATAACAGGATTAAACAGGTGGCTCCAGCCATGGGGATAGAAGGGTGACAGGGCTTGCCTCCTGTCCCCTCCTCTCCCATTTTCCTTACACCACTATACTCCTGGAGAAATTATTTCCCCTGGGCTTTTCTTCTCTGTTGCTCCATTTTTGGGGGGATATTCACTGCTTCCCCTGTTTTTTGCCTCCAGCCTTGGCTCATTTAAATACTCATCAAAGTAGTACATAAACCTTCCACTCAGGGCTACTGTTGCCCCTGGAAGGATGTAGGCTATTTCCTTAGTGCAGGCCTCTATCCCCCCAGAAGTAGGATCCCAGTCCCCGATGTAGCCAAAACAATCCTTCCTGCACCATGCTTCAACCAGTTGTTGAAGACACTGGTGCAGTGTTCCCTAATCTCCTATACATTATTATATAAGAAACAAATCAAATTAGCTAAAACTCAATATTACTGTGACAAGCAGACTGCAAAATCAAAGAACTCCTGGGATTTTTGGGGTGGAATAAAGGATCTGTTTGTGACTAACACCGAAGCTTCCCTGAGCTCTGTACTTATAGATGATGAAATGTGTTCTAAATTTGGGCCTAATTGCTAATGATTTCAATCGCTATTTCACTAGTGCATTTGAACAGTTGGTGGGCTCCTTTTCTTTAAAGTGGTCACCTTGCTTTAAGACAGAATTCAATTTGGCCCATCCCCTCCTTTTTTAAATATGTTTTTGTTGATTTTAAACACAGGAAAAGGAAGGAGATACAGAACAAAAGAAGCATGTGTTAAAAAGAAATTGTAAATGTACCAGAGAGGAGCAAGCACATAAACACAATTCAAGTAAAACTGATATACATTACAGTTATCCAAGACCATGCAGGTACAAAAACAACCAAGAAAGAATAAGGTCACATGGCTGTCAGTAAATATATGCTTTTAAAGCCAGAAGACATTTAAATATTTATTTCATTCCTTAACTGTCAGTGACCAAATAACTAACTCATATAGCAAGTCTAGTTACTGAGTTCCTATTCTTTAATTAGCAACCAAATTTAAGGAGATGATATCACACCATGTGGGCCCTTCTCACAGAGGAGAGATGCTCCTCATATTTAAGCCAGGCAGCTTCATATGCTTCTGGCCAGAGTCTGTTAGCATATACTATTCTGTCTAACACTGCAACCGAAAAGTCTGCTGAGCTAGTCTTTGTAACTAGGAACAGGGGTATCCTTCAAATGTGAAAAAAGTAACCTGTTTAGCCAATACAACAGCCGAATAAACACACTTGCAATCCCCTCAAGGAAACTCTTCAGTGGAAGACACATCTCCCAGAAGAACCACTCTAGTATCTAATTTGACTGTGTGACTTACAAAATTTGAGAGTTCATGTTCTATCGCTAGCCAATAGGATCTCAACTCTGAACAGTCTCAGAGCACATGAAGGGATTCAGTGCCTGTAGTTTGGCACCACATCTGGATAACAACAAGCATGTTTTTAGGGGTATAATACATCCATCGAATAGAAAAATACTGTCCTCTTTAAGATGCAACTAATAGGCAGGTGGATTGTCTCTTCTAATATTTCTGCCCAGTCCTCCTCATTGGAAGGATGATCCAGCACTGATGACCATTTTTCCCTTATATGGGTATTAGAAATTTTAGAGTATCAGAGCAGGGTGGCATAAACTGGGATATCAACACATTGTCCTGTTCAGAGCTGTCAAGTGACTATGTAATTTTGGAACACTGATCTGGTTTCAGAAAGGTGCCAAACAACGATAACAAGAAATGTCTCACTTACATATACAGTAACTGAAAAAATTAGACTTTGGGAGGTCGTATTTTGTACATAACTGAGGAAAGGAGAGGAGTGAGTCATTATAAAATAAATAGCTTGTCAGTTGTATATCCTTATTACCCCAGAGCCTAAAGGCATGTGGAGAATGGGCGTGATCCCACAGAGGCATCAAACTATTTGCTTCCTGAGGGCACTGAATGTGACAATGAGTCTTAAACCAAAGCATTAGAAAATGCTTAAGGACAGGAAAATGAACCCTTGTGAATCCCCACAGAAGGGTAAGAAAACTCAGGAATGAACCAGGGATGAAGAAGGCCTAATTGGCCTGCCCAGTAATACTGTATAAAGCAAAATCTTAGAGGCCAAGGCCTCCTGCAGAATGTCATACAGTAACAGTTATTTATAATGAATTCTAGGGGCTTTGTTGACCTACAGTATGTCCATTTAACCCTCAATCAAAGAGCACAGTTTGCAAAAAAAAAGAGAGACTTCTGGCACTCCCACTGGCAGAGTCTGGAAAATATAAAGGCATTTTGGCAAAATAGTCATCTTGAATACATTCTGAGTAAAATAACCCATACTCTGGCCAAGATTATACAGATACCTTTAATAATATTGAAGTGTCAGATATTAACACGCAAAGTTTGTCTCAGCACCAGGATCAAGGGGGGAATCCTTTAAGTTTGTATTTGGAGATTCAATCATCAGACGCTGTGATACCTACATATGTAGGGATAAAAAAGAACAGGTCATGGTGTTGTGCTACCCCGGAGCACGAGTCCATGACATAACCAAGATCATACCCACAGTAACTATACCTCCAGAGTCCACCATTACCCTTCATGTAGGGATGAATGATGTGGGAAAACTGCATGAGAAGGATATATGTCATGATATTATTGAATTGGCTATGGCCCTAAAAAACCAAGGGCACATGGTTGCTATATTTAACATACTACCCATTCCAAGAGCACATAGAGAAAAAAATTGTACAATCCAGCATATTAACGCTAGGTTAAGCAACATGTGTAAAGCAAAACAACTGTTACTGATTGACAATGAGCCTATTTTGACAAATAGGAAGGAACTATATTCAGCAGGTGGATTGCATCTGAATATTCAGGGGGTTAGAAAATTGGCAGCTAACATTAATCAAGTTATGGGAACTGGTAATTTAAATGGTTAGTTGGGGGGGTGGGTAACCAGCAGCCCCATACTTCTGCATCTTCCAGAAAATCATCTGGTAATAATTCTAAAAAGAAATTAACTGTATGGTATTTTAATGCAAGAAGTCTTAATAATAAAACGGATGAACTCCTTGTAATTATTATTCAGAAACCCCCTGATATAATTGCTGTTACTGAGACACAGAGGAAGAATGAGAGGGATGGTTGGGGAAAAGGGGTTCCTGGATATACCACTTTTGAAAATATTCAAAACAATAGAAGAGGTGGAGGAGTGGTTATCTTTATAAAAGATAGTTTGAGCTCTGTGGTTATCACAGCCAAAATAAAAACTAATGCTACATATGAATCTGTCTGGGTGAGGCTTCGGGGGAACGTAACTAAATCAGTAGTCCTTGGATGTATATATCGTCCTCCTGATAGTACAATGGATACAACACAACAAATAATGTCTCAAATTGCAAAAGCAGAAACAAAGGGAGATATAATTATAGTGGGAGATTTTAACATCACAGGAATAGATTGGACAACTGTAACTTCCAAATTAAATTTGGGGTCCGTGCTTACTAATACTTGCAGTGAGCTGAATTTAACACACTATATTCAGAAACCTACAAGAGGAAAATACATTTTGGATTTGGTGTTAGCTACACCTAACATTGTTATAAAAGACTGTTACATTGATTCCCCTTTGGCAAATAGTGACCATAACTCCATCTGTTTTACTGTAGATTACACATATATACTCAGAAATAGTTGTACATCAATCTTTCTCTTGAAAAAAGCTGATGTAAATTGCATTGAGAATGATTTAAAGAAAATTACATGGAATAATATTTTAAAGGATAATCGGTGGATGATGTGTGGAGGCTCATAAAAAATAACATCCTGAAGGCAGCATCAGATAATATTCCACAAATTAAGAAACTGGCCAAATATAAAAGACCTCACTGCTTAAATTACAAAATCAGAAAATGAATCAAGAAAAAGTCTAGATTATATAGAAAATTTCAAAAAAATGGTAATGTTCGAACATATGAGACATTCAAACACATACAAAAAAAGTGTAAAGTCAAAATTCGACAGTCTAAGAGGAATATGGAAATAAAGCTTGCTACTGAAGCAAATAAATCAAACACAAAACAGTTTTACTCCTATGTTAATTCTTTAAAACATTCTCAGAGTCAGACTGGACCAATACTGGGAGAAAGAGGTATAATTTCTGACAATAAACAAATGGATGAGGTTTTTAATGACTTCTACTGCAGTGTATATGACAGAAGCCAAAATTTCCACTGAACTTTATATATAAAACCTAATGACGAAAATCATCATCAGGAAATTACTAAAGAGGAAACTGAGAAAAAAATAAAGCCATTGAAAACAGCATCATCTCCAGGACCAGATAGAATATCTGCTGGAATTCTTAAAATGATGTCCAAACACATTACATCCCCACTAAAATTTCTGTTCAATCAATCATATGCAATCCAAGGTACCTGCTGATTGGAAAATAGCTCATATTGTCCCAATGTTTTAAAAAAGGAGTAGGAGAACTAGTGCAGAACTATTGTCCAATTAGTCTAACAAGCGTGATAGGAAAGATGATGGAGGAAAAGATGATGGAGTGCATAATTAAAGGTAGAATATCAGGACAAACAAATAATATGGACCATGGTCAGCATGGCTTTGTTAAAGGTAGAGGGTGTACATCAAACTTGCTTGTTTTTTATGAACAGATAAGTGCACACTTGGATAGTAATATACCATGTGATATGATGTATCTGGATTTCTCCAAAGCTTTTGACCGGGTGCCACATTGGGCAATAGCAGATAAAATGATAAAAATTGGTATTTCCACTCTTACAGTCAAGTGGGTAATATATTGGCTGTCTGAGAGGAGACAGTGTGTTACAATAAATGGACATCTGTCGGGTGAAGGGTCTGTCACAAGTGGAGTGCCCTAGGGCTCCGTCCTGGGCCCAACACTGTTCGATGTTTTTTGCATCTGATATTACACAAAAACTGCAGAGTACAGTTATAGAATATGCAAATGATATAAAGTTAGGTGGCCCTTGTGCCACTGAAGTGGAGGTAGCAAGACTTCAGCAGGATTTGAATACTATTTTCCTCTGGACCCAAGAATGGGATATGAAGTTGAACATAGAGAAGTGTAAAGTGCTTCACCTGGGAAGACTTAATAATAAATTGAATAATGCTCCACTCAGTAAAACTGTTAGTGAAAAGGTCCTGGGTATTTATATAAGTGATAACTTAAATACACAAAGGCAATTATGGAAGCTACAACTAGGGCCAACAGGGCAATATGGTCCACAAAGAAAAATATTGTGTCCAGATTCAGTAATGTCCTTGTTCCCCTATATAGGGCATATGTTCGCCCCATGTTGAGTATTCATCTCAGATTTGGAACCCTTACCAAAGTTTCTGAAAGAAATGAGATGGAACAAGTACAGCGTCACTTTATAAAAAGAGTTGATGGTTACAGTAACATGCCTTATGCAGAAAGATTACATTCTCTACAACTTATGTCTTTGGAAGTATGCAGGGCATGTGGGGACATTCTGTTTCTGTATGATGTACTTCAAGACCATAGACTGATGTGTGATTTAGATATACCTTTCATGGAAAATAATATGGAACTAAGGGGACATCCATTACAAATTAAAGGAAAGAGGTTTAGAAAGAATGCTAGGAAATACTCATATACTGTTAGAGTGGTAAATCTGTGGAATCCATTGCCACTGTACATTATAATAGTAGAAACAAAGAGTACATTTAAAAGCAGGCTAGATAAATATATTCTTGATGGTGCTAACTTAAGGTATTACAGATGATGTTGGAACACAAATGGGCTGTGGCCTTTATGTTCCTATTTCTACCTTAGTATGAACTTTAGTATGAGCATTCACTGGCTGATCAGTGATAGTGGTAAACCCATCCATCACTGTACTTCCGCCTCCACCTGCTCAAGGTGCAGGGGTACTTCCAGAAGACTATGTTCTCAATAATTAGGGGGAATCATGACATGCAGGTACCTGACAGAAGTATTCATCCATTGAAAGGGACGATCCCTTTTGATATTGTCATAGCTTCCTGAGGTGAGGGGGAGAATGATGGACTTATCCCAGTTAATTTTATATCTTGCTGTGGAGTCAAAACTATCTATCAGGGTAAAAAGAGCAGGAAGGGATTCAGCTGGATGAGAGAGGGGAAAGAATGACATCATCCACTTGTAAAGAAATTATACCGGATACCCAATCTAATGGTACACCATGTATCCCAGATTTCAAACGAATGACCTGGGCCAGAGGCTCCAGTTCAGCATCAAAAAGTAAGGGGGAGCAAGTATGCAACTCCGTCAGGTCTCTCTGGTAAGCAGAAAAGGGTGCAAGATAGCATTATTGGTTTGAATGGTAGCTTGGGGAGATTTATAGGTAAGCTGCAAAAGTTGAAGAAATTTATCTGGAAACTGGAATTTTTTAGGTATGATCCATATACGGTCCTCCTCCATGTGGTCAAAACCCTTTTCTACGTCAAGCAAAACCAGAACCACTTCCTCCTACCATGGCACCAAAGATGGGAATTACATGAGAAGATAAACATTACAAGATGTGTTAACCCCTTAATAAAGCCCATTTAGTCACTAGAAATAATCTTCAGAATAATGGAATGAAGGTGCATCGCCAAAATGTAAAAAAAATCTACATGTCACAATTAGAGAAAAAAGGGCAATTTTGTTTATTTATTTTGATGACTGAGTAAGTGCACTGATGCCAAAGTGCCTTTTTCAGGCACAACTCGGGTACAGAAGAGTGTATACCGTTAGCACTGTGACTGAATTTTGGCACCACAATTAGAACACCGTAACAGGGGCGACAGTGATGGGGTGATCTTGATTTTAGATAGCCCCTCACTGATGCCATCCTTTCCACCCACACGATTTCTGCCCCCTCCAGGGCATGCCTGCCCTGGAGGAGGTTCTATTTAGTTTTGGGGACTTACTTCCTGCAAAAGCTAACTGTTTCCCAGGAGGAAGCTTTGATGCTGTAACTCCCAGGAGATGTAATGCCGGGTGGCATGTTGCCTGCACAATAATTGATATTGGCAACATGATTTTCACACAAGCATGGGTGAATCACAGAAGTGTACAGAGCAAGACAATCAGGTACAAGCAGATAAGTATCATAATACAAAATGAAATGACACGGTGCAAAAGTAAGGCATTCAGATGGTACATTGAGCCAACAGTGTTTTGTAAGTCATGCAAAGCAGATAGATATTAGACTCTTGAAAATGTACTTTCAGCTTGGCACCGAACAATTTAGGGGATGAGATAGCTTTGACAGTGGAATGGATGATATTCTAGAACAGTGCTGCTCTGTATCTGAAAGAGTTCTGGCCCAAACTTGTGCACATGAATGGAACTTACAATAGAGTATTTGCAGAGGAGCTAGAGAAGGGGTTGTCCACATACATGAATAGCTTGGAGAGGCATTGGGGAGAACGTCCACGTAGAATTTTTTGCATGAAATTTGCTAGGGTTATCTGTGCTCTGGTTTCAGCTTGCAAACAACCAATTCATTCAAAGTTGGTGCAGTGATGGAATTGTGGGCCCTGTGAGAATGCAAATTTGGCAACCTTGTGGGTTAAGACTGTTTTCTTAGCCTGAATTGTGAGGGGAGCGACATCCATAATGATGGAGCCATACTCAGGGAGAGTATGCAGCTTTGGGCGATTCTGACTTTAGTGTCGGGCGCAAGGTACTTTGCAATAAAATAGAGCAAAACTAGTGTTTGCTGAACAGTTCTTATGGTGTTGGTCATATGAGCATAAAATGTGAGGTGGGGTTTTGTAGTAACCGCAAGGTATTTGAATTCATTAACTAGTTCCAGTTTCACTACATCTAAATTTGAGATAATGAAGTCTTTGGAAAATTGTCTAAACATTGTGGATGAGCCGAGTAACATGACTTTTGTTTTAGGGACATTTAGGATCAATTTCTCATTTGTAAACCACTATTGAAGGGAGTGGAAGCTGTGCCCAAGGACTTTGTTGATAGTGATGGTATCTTTCCCATGCACAAAGATGACTGTGTTGTCTGCATACAGAAGGGTCTTCACAGTATTACAGATCTTGGATAGGTTATTGATAAAAATAGTAAATAGGAGAGGGCCTAGAATGGATCCTTTGGGGACCCCACAGGAGACAGTGTTCACCCTGGACAATACTTTACCATTTTCGACAAACTGTGACCTGCCTTGCATTCACTTGGAGAACCACAGAGTTGCTGGGCCCCCCCAGTCTGAGTCAGCTTCTATATGAGCAAATCATGATCCACCAAACTGAAGGCCTTGGTCAGGTCTGCAAACACGGCATTGGATCAGCAGGTCATTGTCCACAGAGACATATACTGCATCCGTGAAGCTGACCAACACTGTGCATGTTTCGCAACCCTTCCTGAAGCCATGTTGCTCCACAGAGAGTAGCCTGTGCTAGTCTAAGCAGGAAGTGACCTGATTATGTACCATTCTCTCCTGCACCTTAGCCAAAGCTGATAGTATAGAAATAGGCCTGCAGATGTCCAAGACAGTTTCTTTGCCCTTTTTCGGGAATAGTACTATAGAGGACAATTTCCAGATGTTAGGGATTATTTGGGATTCAAATGAAAGATTAAAAATTTTGTAAATGGTAAGAGTAATTTGTGTGGCTGCAATTTTAAGGAATTTGGGAATTAGGTCATTGCAGCCTGCTGATATGTCAGCTTTTAGATGAAGCAGCAGTTTGCGGACTTCCTTGACAGTGAGTCTCTTGAAAGAAAATAGGGGATGGCATGGCCATGAGTTAGGCATGCTGGAATCCAGAGGACATACTGTGCCACATGAGGGTAGTCTGTATTTCTCAAGGTTGCGGAAGTGAGCACTGAACAAATCTACAACAGTTGTAGGATCACTGTGCTTGAGGCTGTTCACTGCAAGAGAGGGAGAGTCGGTGGCTGTTTTAGGATGAGCAAAGTGTTTATGCAGTTCCAGAACTCTAAGATTGTCTGCTGCGCTTTGAGATATGCACTTTTTGGCCATGCTGAGCTTGCATTTGCATTTATTCTGCAAATATCTCTATGCATCCCTATCTGAGTGCAAGTTTGTTTTCTTGAAGGTACCCCAGGCAATGTCTATGTCCTTCATTGACATGAAATGGCTTTCAGTAAGCCATTTGGAATTAGGATGTGTGACCCTGTGTCTGATGATGGGGGATGGTGATCAAGTGCTGCCATGAACTCTGAAATAAAACAGTCTAGCACACAGTCAATGTCAGGAATTGTGTCCATAAAGGACCAGTTGATATGTAAGAGATCTTGCAAGAATGCTGAAGAACTGAAGTTTTTACAGTTACGGTATGTGACATATTTTGGGACTGGATTGCTAGCTGCATCATTGTGCCATAGGCCATAAATAGTGGAGTGGTCACTGACTGAGTCAGATAGGTGCCCATGCAGCCAGACTCTGTCAATGTGGCTGACCAATAAATATCCAATTGAGGAGGGTGTGGTTTCCTGATTTGACATTGGGCCTAGTAGGTGCAGTGAGGATTTCAATAAGGCCATAGACATTGAGGATATTTCTATATGATGCTGTGTTGCTGAGTTAGTTTCAAGTAAAGTTACCCATAATAATTAACTCGGCCCTTCTTAAGGTAGAGACCAGTTAGACCAAGTCCTTGAGGCCTTCAGTTCCAACCTTTGGAGGGTTGTATACGCAGCAGAACTTTAGTTTTTTTATACCCAAACACAACTGAATAGCCATTCACAGCCTGTAGAGGTTGAGTAATTAGGGGAAAGCCGCTCTGGCCCAGATATTCAAACTCCGCCCAAAAAGTGCGCAATAGCAGGAGCAAGCGCAAGTCTATTGTGCCCATGCGCAAGAGATGCAATATTCAAAAACAGAGCAGGCCAAATTGCTCCCACAGCCAATGACTGAATATCGCACCACCTGCACCATAGCGCAACTAGGGAGAGGAAGCTGAACAGATCTGATGCGCCATAGCGCAACAAGGGATGTTCAGCTGAGCAGTCCAGAGGTGCCATAGCGCAACCAGGGATGCCCCCCAGCAGCAGAGCAATGTAACTGCACAGCCAGGGAGGTAGGGGCCCACCACCCATGCCACAGATGGGCACAGGAACACACAGCAGAACAGACATCGTCCCCCCACACTCCAAGCACTGCACAACCGGGGGAGGGTTGGAATAACCACCGGCCCATGGAGACAAGCAAACAACCCACAGCCGGGTCATGGTGCCCCATCACACCTAACGGCAAGCTGTGACTAGCACACAAGGAGGGCTGACCACCCCGTGCCACACCATCCCCTCCAATGCAGAGCACACCCTGCACCGTGACCCCCAGACACCCCCCCCATGAGCAGTGACCACCACTGCAGGAAACCCCATGCATGCCACCACCCCCACTGTGACACTGCAACCCTGTGCACCACAGAACCATGCAAGCCAGCCCCACCATGAGCACCCATCAGTGGGTGGCAGCACACAGCAATGCAACAATGGCAGACACAGTGCCACCATGCACAGTCCCCAAGGTACTGCTGAGAGACCAACCATGCATCAGCACAAGAGGTACCCCACACGGGACAGGGCGTGCCCTTGACACCACCACCAGTGGTACAGCACCCTGCACAGTAGTCCAGTGACACACCCTGACCCACCACTGGCCACAACAGCCAGCACAGCCACCCACAGTGGTGCATGGAAGCATGCACCACATCGGATGCCACACAGTGTATGGACAGACACCCACCCATACCCAAGGGCACAACAACACAGGGACTCAGTGGTGGGGCAACCAAGCCCCCATTGTTGGCCCATGTAAACTGTGTACACACATCCCGTAGTCCTCCATGGCACTAGACTGCCAGCCACCCTGCACAGGCACTGTGGACCCGTACACCACCACCAGCAGTCACCCGGAGCACAAGTCACACACAGTGGGGCACATCCCCTGCAACACACACAAGGCACAGCATGGAGGTGGGACAACGACTGTGGTGCCCATAGTGCCACCTGAGCCAGGCATGCACCACACCAGTGACAGGAGGCAACCCAGCAAAGTGGCAGGTACAGTGGCTGCCCTGCAGGGACTGCCACCACTGACATGCCAATGGACTGTGCAGGCCACAGACATGCATGTGTGTTAGCTGCACAGGCCATGGACAGGCCGATGGTTGCGCCATGGATACAGAGCACACACCATGGACCACTGCACACAGTCAGCCAGTGCACAGGGAACAACACACACACACCACAGACACTGACTGATAGCTACCCCCACACCATAGTCACCTCCACGTTGACACACAAACACACACCCATGACCGCACCACCCCTGACGCCATGCACATCACTGCAGCTGAGCACCTATAGCCCGCTGCAAATCAGAGACCACAACAGTACTCATATCAAAATTAAATCTATTTAAAAAATATATGACCATCAACTATATACAATAATACAAACTATACACAATAAAACAGTGGAACTATATACAAGGTTGGGGGCCACAAACAAGGTGGGGGTGGGTAGAGGGCAGGGGTGGACAAATGGGACGGGGAAGGAGTAGCGTGAGGGTGGGTCCTGGGGGTAGGGGAAAACTGCCAGCCATCCTCACTAGCGGGAGCACCTCTCCCCACTTTGGCTCCTCCGGGCCCTGTGCCTCCTCAGAACCCCTGTCTCATCTAATCGACGCAGGATGTCGAGTGATGCACGTGCGACCACCAGGATCTCCAGCACTGCCTCCCATATCTTTCAAAGATGGCAGGTACCTAGGACAAGGGAGCACAGTCAATAGGTGTGAATGCACAACCCCATACAGCCCGCCCACTGTGCATGGCATATGGCCATGGGACATACCACTGTGATGGTGTGTGACCACCCGCAGTGATCACGTCCACAGGACCTGCCCACCCAGGCGCATACAGCCATGCGTAACGCTGCACACACCCACTGGCCAAGTCCACGCACAGCACCACCATGACCATTTAGTGACATGGCTATGTAGTGTAAAGGCAGTGGCACAACCATGCACCTGGTGGACGCATGGACCACCATTGACGCACTCCCAGACATGCATTGCCACTGGACAGTGTTGACTGTAACAAGTTGCGTACATGGCAGTGGTGTCGATGTATGGTGGCCGTCCCCGGCTGCACACCCTGTCACACAGCATGCAATAGTAATCATGGATGTATGGCACTCACCCTCATCGGGCCAGTCAGGTGGGCGGTGATGGCCCTCGCCCCGCTTGGTTGCATTGTCCTCCTCCCTCCACCACTCCTCTCTCGCACAGCAGCATTCTTCCAGGCCTGTGGGAAAAACAAGGGGAGAAGAACATCAGTACAATTCTGAAGCAAAGTCCCCATGCCCCAGGGTGTGTGCCCTCCCACCCAGCCAGACCACCCACCCCACACCCTGTGAACACCACCACAGCCAACCCCAGACGGTCCCTCCCTTATGTGCTGGACACATACAACACTGTTACCCATATGGACAATAAAAGTGTGTTGACGGAACCCCTACCTGGCCGTGGCACTGTGCCCCTCCTAGCACGTGCCCGCAGTCATGCCAGTAGCTCCGGCTCCTTCCTCCACAGGTCCCCGTAGTGGTGCCTGCACTGCTCCATGCTCCTCCCCCATCCAGTGGCCTCCTCCAGGGCAGTGGCCACCTCCTGCCACACCTGGGTCCTGGCCCTGTCCAGAGGCACCTCCCCGAAGAAAGGCCTATGGTATGGCTCCCCAATTGCCACCAGATTGTCCAACTCTATCGCAGACCACTGCGCTGCCCGTCTGCATGCCATTCTTCCAGTAATAGCAGGCAATATAGTGCTCTGCAGCGCAGCTCCCCACATGCAGATGCTGCACGGTACAGCGCTGCCATTCCCTATCGCGCTGTTACCGAACAGCGTGATAGAGGTGCACCCATGCCTGATGCATGGCACCTAGGGGGCAAAGTTCAGGCACAGGGTCAAGGGTCTCTGGTGCATGGCCACGCAGAGCGCCACTGGAAGAAAATGCATGTAGTGCGACTGGCTGCCTGTGTAGCAGTGCCATAGCGGCCTACCGCGCAGTTGGCCCATTGCACCTATGATGGCCCAGTGCCACAGCGTCATGTAGTGACCATTGTTATAGCGCCGCTGGCACAATAGTGGCCATGCCCTGCATTGCCTACCATGCACAGCACGTCATCAGTGCAGCAGACGCCTGCGTCAGCAACCCGGGCATGCACTGTGAGGTGTGTACTACGCATGTCACAGAACTGCGCCATTGGCTCAGCACATTCATCACAATTGCGCAAATCGCAACAGCGCAATATTCAGCCATCATATGCAAATCATCTAATCAGCCATTCAATGGTGCAGCGCTGCAATTTGCATCTACTTAAAGTTGCTCCTCACCTCATTTGCATGGGTTGCGCTATAAAAGTGCGACATTGTGCTGCAGTGGCCATAGTCGGTTACTGCAGTATATTGGTGAGTTGCATGCTGTTTGGGAGTGTGGACTGTGGATTCAGGGACATGCATGGGACTGCACAGTCACAGGTAACAACTGCCATCCTTACAGGCTACATAATGACAAAGCAGGTTGTTGGAAAGGAGGAACACAGTGGTGGGAGGAGGAGGAGGCCTAACTTTACAAAGGCTGAAATTGAGGCCCTGTTTGAGGCCTACCTGGATCAGGAGCCACTTCTCAGTGGACGGCGGGGAACACCTCAAGCCCGTGCTGCTGCACAGGAGGAGGTAGCATGTGCTGTTAATCTGCATGGCAGCCACCAGCGCTCCATGCAGGAGTGTAAGAAAAAGATGGGCATGGACAGGAGGAGGATAAAGGAGAAGGTGGCTGCCATCAGGGCAGCACATGCTGCAACAGGTGGGGGACAGCTGGGGGTGGTACAGCTGACCCCACAGGAGGAGAGGCTTGCTGGAAGCATGCAGCGCAGTGCCATTGAGGGTGTTCCAGGTGGTGGCTTCCAGATGGGTGGTGGCCCATCACTGCATGGTAAGTCATGGTCTGTCTATGGGGGGGGCAGGGTAGGTCACACGCACTAGCGTGACTTTGCTTTCCCTTACAGATCCTGAGCATCTACATGGGTCAGCAGTGGTGGGCCTGTCCACTGTGGACAGTCAGCTGGAGTTGGAGAAGGGACCATCCACTTCCACAGGTATACGTGGATCATTGCGACAGTGGGGCCGCCTGGCTGTCCACACTGATGTTGTTGTAACAGATGTGGAGGAAGCCCTGCCTGTGTCCCAGCGTGCTGGCATCCACGGATGCCAGCATGCTGTGACTGTGGCCGGTGCAGAGTCCATCACCGGTGATGGTGACATGACCATCATGGGCAGTGACATGTGTGTGCCATGGGATGGCCAAACAGCAGGGCAATTCGCACCCAGGGCTGTGGGTGGTGCCGCCGTGGAGGCCTGCATGTCAGCACAGTCCCAGGCTGTGCCTATCAGCACCAGTGGGGCAGCACTGGTGTCTGTTCAGGACAGTGGGACTGTTGTGGCCACTGCGGCAGCACCACTGAGCCCTGGGGAGTGGCAGCCAGAGGGGCAGCATCAGCAGTTGCCCAATGGGCTTGGGGCTACAGGGTTCAGCGGCGGCGTCTGTGCACCGCCTGTGGACATGCCCAGACCTGGTCCTGGTGCACAGCACCCACCCTCAAGGGGTGCTGATCATCGGGGCCGTGCACACACTGAGGGACAGGATGCTGAGGAGGCTGATGATCTCTTGGATGAGCACACCCGCCTACTGCAAGCATCAGTCCAGCAGCAGATGCAGCTTGCGTCGTCTGTGGATGCACTGCGTGTGGCTCTGGAGCAGGCAGTGGAGCATCGCAGCAGGGACACCGCACTGATCCTGGCAGGGATGGACCTTTTGTGGGAGGATGTGACCGCTGCCATTGACAGGCATGCACAGGCATTCATTGCTGTCATGGCCACAATGGGCACACAGTCAGGTGCCCATGCATCGCGGACACCACACAGTGCACTATCCACCCCCCATTCCTGGCATCATGCGACTCCCACCCTGTCGACACCGGGTTCAGCTGTGGGCATCCCAAGCACTCCTGGTGCAGGCATGTTCAGTGTGCAGCAGACCCCTGTGCGAGCACGGTCACGTTCATGCAGTGGAACCCCTGGGGGACCATCGGTGCCACCCCATGAGGCCAGTGGTCAGCCTGTCAGTGCTAGTGGGTCTCGGCGGGGCCGCCCACACATCCGTGGTGGCCAGGGCACTGTGTCAAGTGACTGACTTGTCTTCCAGCATGGCTACTGTCTGGTGCTGTCCTGTGTGCATTGTGTGTTTCAGTGGGCAGTGCATGGGTGGGTACCCGGCCCTGCATGCGGACACACAGTCCACCTGCACACCCTCGCGGCTGCTGTCCATAGTTGCATGTGCATGATGATGCCTGCATTGCGCTGTACACCAATGTGCAATGTTGCTCAGCATCTGACACACGCACATGGACAGGCAGTGGGCGTGGTGGCCTGTGGAGATGTGTGTTGCTAGGGTTTGTATTCTGGGTTGGTGTGCCTCCTGCCCTCTGTGCACATTTGTTGCGTTGTGTGTGTGCTTGTGTATGTGTGTCCTTCCATGTGTAATGTTAATCCTCACCCATTCCTGGTTGTGTGTGTGCTTCTGTGCCCTGCCACTTCCCTTAACAGCATGCACCCCTGGTGTGTGTCCATGCGTGTTTGTGGGTTGTGCCTTAGCCACTGGTGGTTGCACATGGCCCCATGACTTACCTGGGTTGACTGAAGTGCTCCTTCATGACGGTGTCCCAGTGCAGCTGTGCCAGCCGGAGCAGTCAGGTGCCCAGTCGGCCAAGGGGGGGCTGCCCATCACCATAATCACCGATATCCCCATCGTCCCCATCGCTGTCCCCCTCTTCGACCTGTATGGCTATCCCACATTCGTTGGCCATGTTGTACAGAATGCAACAGGCCAGGAATAGCCCACAGGCCTTTGAGGGGCTGCACTGTAGGGCACCGCCAGAGGTGTCCAGGCAACGGAAACGTGCCTTCAGCATCCTGAACACCCGCTCGATGACATTACGTGTGGTGGCATATGCCTCATTGTAGCATTGCTGCGATGGGGTCGTGGGCCACCGGTAGGGTGTGAGCAGCCAGGGATGGAGTGGGTATCCACTGTCACCTGTGTGTAGAGGGCAGAGGTTAGTTTTGTGATCAGCATCGCCCTGCCCCAGGCCATGTAGGCCACTACCCATGCCACCTCTGGCCATGCTCCCCCGAGGCCCTATGATTGTCCATGTGGTTTGCATACTCACCCAGTAGGTGTCGAGTGGGGATGTCCCCACTCTCGAATCTGTGGCACAGAGCTGACTAGTGCCAGATGAAAGAATCATGTGCTCCCCCAGGGTGTGTGGCACAGACATTGATTATGCACCCCGTGGCATCGCACACCACCTAGCAGTTGATGCTGGCATAGCCCTTGTGATTTATGTATGTGGCCCCCTCAAGGCCAGGTAGTGTGCATGGCCACATGGGTGCAGTCTATTGCCCCTAGCATGCCAGGCATACATGCTACCCTGTGGAACTCCTGTATTTGCTGCGCGCTCCACCGCTGTGCTGGAGAAATGGATATACTCCGCAGCATGTGGCAGCAGTGCGCTGAGGAATTGGGTGAGGTGGCTTAACGTGGCCAACTGGGTTATGCCTGTGGTGTCCCCAGTAGGTCTCTGGAAGATACCCATGGCGAGCAAGCACATGCAGGCTGTTACCTTAGTCTCCACTGACAGGGCATGGCTCCGTCATGTGGGTGCCTGCATCACATCAGTGCACAGCTCACAGAGCAGCCTCAGAATTGCCCTATTCAGGTGGTACCAGCACACAATATCAGTATCAGTGTACAGCTCAAAGCTGGTGTGGGCTCGGTACTGCCTGTTGAGGGCATACCACCAACGGGCCCCTTCCATGGCCACACACCCCTGCTGCCCACCTTCTCACCCCCTCACAACGGCTTCCCTTTGGAAGGTGGCACTGGCCATGTCCCTGGCATGTGTTCACCCCCCCGGCAGCTGTTGCTGTATTCCCCCCGCTGTCCTGGCTGCTACTTCCCCTGCACCGGGTACACCTGCCTGTGCTGGCCTCTGTGTAGTGTGGCTCCCCACACCTTCCCTGTGCCTGGCTGTTCAGAGTGCCCTTTCCCTGGCCTGCCCTGTTTGTGCCTCCTGCCCTGACTGTCTGCCTATGCTTCTGCCTCATGTGGCTTCCCTGTAGCGTTCTTGCACCTCCCCCTTGCTCCTTTTTATTTTGGCTCATTTCTGCTATGGTACAACTTCCACTTGCTCCCCTATTACGCATGGCACAAGTCGTTGAATATCGCACTGTGCCATTGATGCATGGTTCCTCCCTCTTCGGTTGCGCATGCCTTCATTATCATTGCGCTGTTGCTCAGCATGATTTCGGGGGTGCAACTGCCTCCTGCTGAATATCACAGAATGGCGCAATTTTGAACTTGTGCAGGTGCAACCCTATTGCGCATGGCTCAACTCTTTTGAATATCTGGGCCTCAGCATCTAGATGAGACCTAACCCTAGGGTAAGACTCCTCCACCTTTTTGAGGAGGGATCTGTTGTTAGGCTGGATCATATAATTGAGTATCAAAATTTCAGTGCTGTAGATGTAAGGCTTTAATGAGCTCTCTGTGATGTCTAGGATATATAGATTGTGCACAGAGACCAAAGCCTAGACTTCAACCAATTTAGAGACCAAGCTATGAAAATTTAGGTGCATTAACCTCAGACCCTTAAGGCCAGACCACAGCTTGCTGCTGGCTACATTTTGATTAGATGGGTCAGGGTTGCTCTCAATGTCACCAGCAAAGGTAGCACTCTAAACAGGATAGAAGTTTGCAACAATGTTGCAGGTTGTAGGAAATCCTTTTTATTCCATATACTTTTTTTTTTTTTTTTTGCTTCTTGTTTCTCCCCCACCCTGGCCCTGGTCGGCCCTCATCTGGCCACCATCCATCACCTCTGTTCCTTCAGGCCCTCACCCCAATAACCCCCATGGCTTATCCCCAGTGGTGGGGCAGTGGGGCCCCCCCACCCACCGACAGGATCCAGTTTTCAGGGCATTACCTGCAGAATGGAGTGTGACAGGAACAGCAATCAGCCACCAGGGTCTTTTCACATTTTATTTCTTTCCCCAGTGGGAGCCAGGCATGCAATGACGCCTGTGGAGGGCTCACACATGCACACCTGTGCACGGCCCCACCAAGCATCTGCCATGCTCCCGCCCCACTTGTCTTATGGCAGTGTAGCTCCGAGCCCCAGCCTCCGCCAAGAGTCAGGAGTGCACTGACCAAAGGTTAACCCCTGTCCTCAGAGATGGAGAGCTGTCCATCAGACACTTGACCCATCTCCTCCCCACCAACCCTCGGCGGCCCGCACTCATTCCCAAACATGGGTCGCCAGCATGGTACAATGTGTGGCATCCAGCACCTCAGCCCTCAGTGCCACCGGGTTGGCTTGTTCTATGTACTTTCAACAGTAAGTTCCACGTAACAAAATAGCAAAAGAGTGCAGGTTACATATGGTCTCAACAGAACCCCAGCACTTCGATTGATATTGGATGAAAATGTTTTTTTTTTTTAAAGTTTTTGGTCACATGACCTATCACGTCATGGCTCATTGGGCTCTTAAGCAAACTAGCAGCACCTAGATCTTAACCCCATAAGGAAGACCTATCGGTCTAGTGCAGGGGTTTTGCTGAGACCATCTGTAATCTGCACTCTTTTTGCTATTTTGTTTCTTGGCACCTACTATTGAAAGTATATGGAATAAAAAGGATTTTTTACAACCATAACATTGTTGCAAACTTCTTTCCTGTTTGGAGCGCTACTTTTGCTGGTGAGACTTTGTTTGGGCTAGCAGGCCCTGCTGTGAGCACCAAACCTGTACTGGTGCAGCACAGGCTCCATACTGCCTTAACTGTTTGAGCTGTGTTGTGCCTGTGTACCCGGTGTGGAGCAATTCATGATTTCAGGTATAACAGGACCAATTGTTTTGTGCAACAGATTACATACGAGCCTCAGTTACCGTGTGGATCACCTTGCTTGAAAGGTAATGAGCACAGAAAGAGAGAATCAAACTCAGGAGAATCCACCAAGAGAGAAACCAAGAGTTTGGATCAAAGAAAAGCCTACTTAAAGGCAACATTTAGCAAAGAACAGAGCCCTATGACATCAGAAGTGGATAAGCTGCAGGAATTATTGACTGTTTTGGAACATCATCTAATCAATGAACTAAATGTAACCTATAATATATTAATCCTTGAAAACTATATAGAGCTTGAATTAGCACCCAGAGGGCTGAAATTCACTATACTACCCTCAGGGGGGCTGGAAAATCTTCAGTATAAAACTGAATGGGAAACAGCTGCAGCAACTTGCAGCAGAACATTCCTGGAGAAACTCATTAAGGAAGACACATACAGTACAAACATAACTGCCTGAACAAAGAAACTTGAAAAATTCAAAAGAGAGTTTAAAAACTTTTTGCAATATCCCAGATTCAAAGAACTTGACTGCACCCTACAACAGAAAATTTAAAAACACGAAACACAACTAATTGAGTGCAAACAACACAAACTGGAATGGGATAGGAAAGATTAGAAGGAAGGTCGCATTTATAAATGGAACAGACTACCTAAAGGACATTCAGCTTCCCATGGCAGATTACAAACAAAATGACCTGCATCGAGATACAATAAAAGAAATAACAGTGTTAAAACAAAGGATAGTGCTCCTGCATCAAGAACAGATAACAGTGAATTGAGCACAACTGTGGTTTTAACTGGAACTGATACTGCAAACTGTACGTGAAATATAGCTGCTGCTTCTTGTAAGGTGGTGTCTTTTTTCTCCCCAGACCCCTGGCACCAAGTAAAAGACAAAATAACAAAGCAAAAGGAAAAGGACAAGACGTGGCGGGAGGGGAGGATGAAAGCTTTCAAATTAGCATCAAGAATCAGAGGAGAATAAGGAGTGGCAAATCATAAGCTTGACATTAACACTCACCAAGCCACATGAATCGTTACTAACAAAAGGACTTTCCTTTGTCCCGACTTCAGGACCACACAAATTTAAAATATATGTGGACTTGCAGAAGTTCTATTGGTAACTTCATTGGAAAGATTCCTTTCTAAAAAATGCAGAAATGGGGTGCCAGAATTTGAACTTATGGTTGGATTCTTGCAATGATGATGTCACTTCTGATACTTCCATCTTGGATTTCAGTGTGGATGGCAATTTGGACATCCCCAGTATGGTGGCAGAGAACAGTCAGGTGGACATGGAAGGCTGGACTGCTGCAGACTTTGAGAACTTGGAGACATTGGAATCTTTCTGGTATGAAAGTAACATCAATGATAATAATGTCAATAACCAAAATCCAATGAATGTAGTAGATAAGAATTAATTTACGAGTAGTAGAATCAGGAAGTTTAGGCCAAAATCAGATTTTATTCCTAATACTCAGAATAATACAATCACAGCCTATCGTAATGTTATACGGAATGAAATTAAAAAAGTATTGGAAAAACCATCATCACGTTGTGAAAACCTAACTAATGATGAAAAACAAGCACTACAGGAATTACGGCAGAATGGCAATATAGTTATTAAGCCCTCTGACAAAGGAGTCAATATTGTCATTATGACAAGGGAGTTCTATAAAAACAAAGTTTTAGAACTTTTGAGTGACACAGAGGTTACAAACTCTTACTGGGGGATCCACTACTAACCTTTAAAATGGAACTATTGTTACTAATAGAAAATGCTAAGACACGCAGGTTTACTACTGAGAAAGAATTCTAGTATCTATGGCCTAAGTTCCCAATAACTCCTGTCCCATTTATTCTTCCAAAGATACATAAAAATGACAACAATCCCCCAGGTCAACCAACAGTATCGGGGGTGGGTTCTCTTGTAAATAATCTGTTTACCTTTGTAGATTTTTTTCTACAAAACTCACTAATGACATTAAAGTCACACATTAGGGACGCCATGGACCTCTTAAAATCCATCTTACACCAGAATACATGGGAAAATGTATTTTTTTTGTGGATAGGGATACACATAGAAAGTCTTTATACATCATTCAAACACCAGGATGGTTTAAGGGCATGTGAGCACTTCATTGACAGGAACTCCTTAGGTGAGTGTATTCCAAAACAACTAATATTAGAGGGTTTGGCATTTATTTTGTCACACAACTATTTCATGTTTGCAAATGATTTCTATCTACAATGCTGTAACACAGCAATGGGGGCTGCAATGGCACCCTTATATGCCAGCTTATTTCTCAGGCTGTGGGAGGAAGAAATAATTCAGAATAAAAACCACAATGCTTGTTTTGAAAATATTATGAAATGTGGCCGCTTTACAGATGATATTGTTTGTGTTTGGAAAGGGAGTGAAACAGAAGTGGTGGATTTTATTAAATGGCTCAATGTAAACAATCTGAATTTACAATTCACGAGTACTATAAATAAGGATAAACTAGATTTTCTAGATGTGACATTGAGCATCAATAATGACAATAAGGTAATGAGTACATCATACAGTAAACCAAATACAAAAATAGTTTGTTGCATGCCAGGAGTTTTCATCCATGGTGTTTTCAATAACTTATGGGCAGTTCCTGAGACTAAGAAGCAACTATCAGGATGATTCTGACTTTATGAATCAAGCTGAGGATCTAAAAAAGAGATTTTTAGCTAGATGCTACACACCAGAAGTACTGGACAATGCATTGTCAAAGCCTCCACGTGATCTGACCTTCTGATTCCCAAAAGTATACAAAACAACATTGAGCAACAGGTCTCATTCATTACTGATTATAATCTGGTTGCAGGTGAAACTGGGAAGGTGATTGTTAAATTTTGGCCTATACGATCTGGTGATGTTGCCCTTTGTAACAACACTGGGGAAAAAACAAGAATCACCTTAGGAGAAATGTGAATTTGAAGGACAGCTTGGTCTCTAGCCAGTACACTGCCATGGTTACCCATTAAACCACCAGCTATGCACCATTGCAGAAACTGCAGCATATGCAAATACTGTGCACAGGGTAAAACATTTATACTTGAGGGGAATCAGAGGATAGTACAAATTAAACAATGTATAAATTGTGTTAGTTCCTTTGTAGTTTATATCTTCTGGTGCCCTTGTTCAAAACTGTATGTCGGAAGAACAACAAGGTTATTGAAAATATATGTGCAGGAACATGTTAGAGATAGTAAGAACAAAGACATGTCTAGTCCTGTGGCAGAACACTTCCTGAAAATTCGCAACAGTGACCCAAGTGAACTGATGTTTATGGGCATCAAACGAATATGTCTTGGCAAAAGAAGTGGTGATAGATTAAATAAGTTCTCATAACATGAGAGTTTTGGGACTTTTACTTGAGGAGTTTAAACCATGTGGGTCTCAATAATGAATTAGACATTAAACCTTATTTATAAATTGATACAATAACTATCTTTATCTTTCTTTTCTCCCTAGGCCTATGGAGTATGGTGAGTTCAGGTTAACTAAATGGAAAAAAACATTTTTCTCCTGCTTCCTTGTGGATTGGAAAAACTAACACTTGCATCTGCTCCCTTACACCTTACGTTATACCCACTTCTGTTTAATATCCACAATATGACTTAAATATTGGATTTACAGTGAAATATAACAAAACATTATTTGTTTGTTATTTCCACCTCCCCTTTTCACCTCACTTGTCCCATCTTCACAATCCCCCTTTTTCAATGACTTAGTTTGAGACTATGTTTTGACATATACAAGTATTAGCTAACAATGCTTCCTTGTTAAAAATGTTTAAGCTCAGGGTTTTGGCTTCACTGGGGACTGGGGTTCCACCTCGAAGGATACAGGCCTATATGGCACAATGGTCTGCATCTGTCCAGGAGGGGAACCAGGATCCTAGGTTATAGGTTTAAATGCTTCATTGGCAAACATTTAAAATAGCCGGGGGGGGGCATTGAAAAGGAGCAGAGAAATCCTAGTCCCCCCCCCGACAAAACAGGGTAGTTATTGAGGTAAACTCAAAGGCAGAGAAGTCAATAAGGAAGTGAACAGGGGTAAATGGAGAAAAAGGCAAAGGCAGTAAAGACAGGGAGGGGGCTAAAAGGGGTAAGGCCATCAAAAAATGGAGGGTGATGAGTACCAATGCCCACAGTCTAGGTAACAAGCTTCCTGAACTAGTAGCCTTGATGGGAGAGGGACACTTGGATATTGTGGCAGTCACAGAAACATGGTACACAGAGAACCATGACTGGGATGTCAACATACCAGGGTACACAATGTATAGGAGGGACAGGGAGGGTAAAAGAGGAGAAGGAGTAGCTATCTACATAAGGGAAGGGATCAAAGCCATGGAACTAAAGGGTAAACAGGAAGGAGAGGAGGCACTGTGGGTCACCCTGGAGACAGGAAATGGCACCACAACCTGCACAGGAATTGTATACAGACCCCATCTCAGGGGAGGAACTAGACAAGGAAATGATAGAAAGTATCCTTAGAATGGCAGAAAAAGGGGAGATATTGTTGATGGGGGACCTGAATATGCCAGATGTTAACTGGAGCACCTTTGCTACAGCCACATCCAAAAGCGGGGTCATTCTCAATGCCCTACAAAGGGCATGCCTCAGACAGCTAGTGTTGGAACCCAATCGGGAGGAAGCAGTCTTAGACCTGGTACTCTCAAATGGGGATGGAGAGAGGATCTCAGATTTAGAAGTTGGTAGTCATCTGGGAACAAGCGATCACCAAACAGTGTGGTTCACGATAAACACAGCCATAGAGTCAAGCCATACAAAAGGGAGG
This sequence comes from Neoceratodus forsteri, assembly GCA_016271365.2. Lineage (NCBI taxonomy): Eukaryota > Metazoa > Chordata > Ceratodontiformes > Ceratodontidae > Neoceratodus > Neoceratodus forsteri. Next base: position 1,427,041,140 of record CM057449.1, read on the forward strand.
GTACTGGACATTAGGAGAGCTGACTTTGGCAAAATGGGAGGGTACCTCAGAAAAGCACTAGCAAACAGAAAAGAAGGAGGGGTGGAGGAACAATGGGGAAAAATCAAAACTGTCATCACAGAGGCAACAAGCCTTTATGTGAAGCAAATAAATAAAATTAAATGAAGGAAAAAAGCACTATGGTTCTCAAAAGAGATGGCAGGAAAGGTTAGAGAGAAAAAGATAGCATTCAGGAAGTATAAAGGAAACACAGAAGAAGCAGGACAGAGAGATGTACCACTTAAAGCAGAAGGAAGCAGGAAAGGCAGTCAGGACAGCAAAGGCCCAGACCGAGGAAAAGATAGTCAACTCAGTTAAGAAGGGGGATACAGCCATACATAGGTATGTTAGGGTGTGAAGGAAGACCAAGGGAGGGATAATGAGGCTTAATAAAGGGGTAGGGTGGGCAGAGGGTGACAGTGAAAAAGCAATGATGCTGAATGAATACTTCTGCTCAGTATTCACAAAAGATGAGCTTGAGATACCTAAACCAAACAATAGAAGCATTCTAGATAGGGGTGTCGATACCAGTCCATTCACAGAAGAAACGGTCCTGAAAGAACTCCTAAAACTGAAGGTGGACAAAGCAATGGGGCCTGACGGGATTCACCCCAGAATTCTAAAAGAACTAAGAGGAGAACTAGTGACACCACTGACTACCATTTTTAACAAATCATGTGAGGATGGTGTGGTACCTGAGGACTGGAAGAGGACAGATGTGATTCCCCTTCACAAAAGTGTGAGCAAGGCAGAGGCAGGAAACTACAGACCTGTTAGTTTGACCTCAGTGGTACAGAAGATGATGGAATCACTTCTGAAAGAAAGAATTGTTGAGTACCTAGAGGTCAGTGGGGCACAGGACCGAAGACAACGTGGATTCACAGTGGGAAGGTCATGTCAGATGAATCTAATAGATTTCTTTGACTGGGTGACTAAAGTAGTAGACCAGTGAGGGGTTGTAGATGTGGCCTACCTAGACTTTAGCAAGGCATTTGACACAGTCCCACACAAAAGATTAGTAAACCAGTTATACAGCCTGGGAGTGGGTCCCAGGATGGTAACCTGGGTAAAAAAACTGGCTGGACAACAGGACGCAGAGGGTAATAATAAACGGAGTCCACTCTGAAGAAAGCGGGCTACTAGTGGGGTACTGCAGGGTTCAGTACTGGGACTGGTCCTCTTTAATGTCTTTATAGGTGATATTGTGGAGGGACTGGAAGGAAAAGTATGCCTCTTTGCAGATGACACAAAGATGTGTAACAGGGTTGATACACAAGGGGTGGAAAGGATGAGAAGGGACTTGACAAGGTTGAAGGAATGGTCAAGAGTCTGGCAGCTTAGATTAATTGCAAAGAAGTGCAAAGTAATGCATCTGGGAAACAAAAACCCAGGGACAGAGTACGCAATGGGGGCAGAGGTACTAACAACAACAGAAATGGAAAGGAACCTGGGGGTGATCATATCAGATGACCTAAAGGTAGGCAAACAATGTGAGAAGGCAGTAAGGGGGGCTGGGGAGATACTGGGATGAATAGGGAGAGGCATCACCAGTAGAAAACAGGAAGTTATTATCCCTCTGTACAGGCAGTTGGTGAGACCCCATCTGGAGTATTGCGTGCAGTTCTGGAGACCCCATCTCTGCAAGGACATAGACAGGATGGAGGCAGTCCAGAGGAGGGCAACTAAAATGGTGCAGGGTCTGTAACAGAAACCATATGAAGAGGGACTCAAGGAGCTTAATTGAAGAGGGACTCAAGGAGCTTAATATGTACACCGTCAAAGAAAGGAGGGAGAGGGGGGACATGATAGAAACTTTCAAGTACCTCAAGGGAATCAACAAAGTCCAAGAGGGTAGCATCTTTCACAGAAAGAGATGTGCAAGAACAAGGGGGTACAATTTGAAGATAGAGGGAAGATGGCTCAGGGGCAACATGAGGAATTATTTTTTCACAGAGAGGGTGGTGAACATGTGGAACAGTCTTCCAGAGGGGATTGTGGGGTCAAAAACAGTGGGGGAATTCAAGAATGCATGGGACAGACATAAGGCAATTCTAGAGGTGAGTAAGAAGAAGTAGGCTGTTGGTTAACTAGGATCTGCAGCTTATCCAATAAGCAGGGAAATGGGCAGACTAGGTGGGCCAAGCAGTCCTTATCTGCCATCAAAGTCTATGTTTGTACAAGTGATTTATATATAGTATACAGGAAAAAAGAACTTGATTGATTCTTATGATCACCTTGGTTTATTTTCTATGTTGCAACAAATGTCTTTTACTGCTTAGTCTGCTTATATATACCAATATAGGTATATAAAAATGTTAAAGCAAGCTAATTAATTTGTACTGCATTGCTACTGGATAAAAAGGTTTTTTGAAATGGTCACATGACCTATGACGTCATGGCTAATTTGGCTAGTAAGCAAACTAGCAGCACCCAGACCTTAGCCCCTAAGGAAGACCTATTGGTCAAAGCGCAAGGGTTCTGGTGAGATCATCTATAACTTGCACTCTTTTTGTTATTTTGTTACTTGGAACCTACTATGGAAAGTATATGGAATAAAAAGGGTTTTCTACAACCTAAAACATTGTTGCAAACGTCTATCCGGTTTGGAGTGCTATCTTTGCAGGAGAGATTTTGTTTGGGCTAGCAGGCCCCCGTGTGAGCACTCAACCTGTATTGGTGTAGTGCAGGTTCCATACTGCCTTAATTACTCTCAGTGTCACCAGCCATTAACAAGCAAAAGACAAATGATGTTGTATAAATGGAGATGATCAAAGGAAACAAGTCCAAGCACATCTTATGCCCAAGCAGATAAAGGTATTCCTTAGATATCGGGCCTCGTAGAGGACACGAGACTTGACGGGGGGCAATCACAATGTTGTGGCTGGGAGCATATTATGTGGTGTTTTTGGTCTGAGTCTGACAAGAGGGAGATATACAAATTGCCAAGCAGTAGGAATAAGGTACAGTAGACAATGCTAAGACAAAGACCTTTGAGTACCATGGCCGTGGACCAATGCACACTCTATGAGAAGTCACCCTATACACTGTATGTAACAAATTAGATAATCTGATCAAATAAAAAAAGACTCCTAGGTAGGGAGCTCCCAGATAAGGAGGAGAAACCAACAATGTAGAAGAAGCTGCCTACACAGGTATAACAGGCCCACTGTGCACATTTCAGGCAAAAGCAACATAGGAAAAAAATGTAGTGATCACCCAGATAGGGAGAAGTATCTGAAAGTATTGTTACATCCATCTGAATGAGGTACAGTATAGCAGGCTACACCAGGGGGTATCAAACATCCTACACATAGAATAATCATGAGCATTGCTATACAAACATACCAGAACTAACTGAGCACACAGTTAACTAAACAGTTAATGTAGCATGCTCAGCTGCAGACTTGGATAACGCCCAGCATTTTTGCAAACAGTAAGTGAGATATATGAACTGGCCGATACTGTCACAACTACCACACTAGACTGCGTGAGGTACAGGTACCAAAGTCAGTGGCCCAGATATTCAAAAGGGTTGCGCATGGCGCAACAGTGTTGCACCATGCACAACCCACTGATGCGCCCTGGTGCGATATTCAAAACGGAAAAGTGCACGGCACAAATCCCGATGCGCATCAGTAATGTATGCAGGCACAGGTGGGGGGGGGGGCGCACCCATGCATACTCTGCACAGCCCCATATTCAGCCCGGGATGTGCAGAGCCATGCATGCACAACCCCTACCTGTGCCAGCACAAAGTTATGCCAAAAAAAAAGGAACAACTGATGGCCACCCACAGGTGAGCTGCCGCATTGCAGGGTGCAGTACAGCAGCTGCCACTTGTGGGTGACCACCTGAGTTCCGGCTGCACCTGGCGGTGCCCCCCCATGCCCGATCACAGGCATCTGCCTAAAAATAGAACTTGTCCTATATCCTTGGTGGTCCAGTGGACCGCTATCTGCCCAATCGCGGGCATCTGTAAAAATAATAGAACTCGTCCTATATTCCTGATGGTCCAGTGGACTGCTATCTGTCTGACTGTGGGCATCTGTCTAAAAACAGAACTCGTCCTATATCCCTGGTGGTCCAGTGGACCGCTATCTGCCTGATCACAGGCATCTGTCTAAAAATAGAACTCGTCCTATATCCCTGGTGATCTAGGGTACCCCCCTCCCCACCCGCCCTGAGTCCCACCGCCCGCTCCCCCCACCGGTCAGCCGGCGGGTGGCAGCACCCCACCTGCCTGCCACTCCACCGACTGACACCTCGGTAGGGCTGTACACCCATTGGTTCACAGTGTGATCCAATGGGCATGCAGCCCATACCATACTACACATTCCAGATATGTGAATCACTGACTTGCCTACATAAAGCACTTAAGGGACAGGTTTGTGATTTTTAGCAAGAAGCAGGTATGTCCCTAAATGTCCCTAAAGTGTTTAGCTGATAGTTGATATTACTGCTTCCCTCAAATACCAGAATTGTAAAGCAGCCATACTGTAATTACTGCTGTAAGCCCGTAGCCGTGTGTCCTGCATAAAGAAGTGGCTTCCGTGGCATCTGTATAGTAAAACCAATAATGTGCTGCTTGTGGTATTATCAGGTATAACCAAAATTAGTAGCCGACAGCAAAGGAAAACACGCTACAATGAGAGGCAGCATAGGAGTTGCCTTTGTTTGTTTAGAAGGGGTACACTCACTAAGTAGTGTAAACAGCTGGTTTAAGACATAGTCCTGCGGTGTTTTTTTAATCTTCATGCCAAAATACAGAAAACAGAAGGGGAAGGGGAAGGGACTTTGGAAGGCCACCACCTGGAAAGCCTATTTTGTGTTCTCCACGGTGGTGTGGCTTTTCGGTGACTCAGGTAATTCTGCACTTGCTCGAACATCTGCACTGTCATGCGGGCGTCTGAGCTCTGGTTCTTGCAAGGCATTTTTTTCTTGCATTTCAAAACAGTAAAAGCTTAAGTCATAATGCTGCTTTTGCTCACTTACTGTCTTTGCACGTCTTCGTTTGACACTGTTAAGGGAACAGTTCTTGAGGCTGATAACTGCGTCATAGCGGTCTTGGATGCTCCTTTCTCTTCTGCTGCAGGCATCATCATAGAGCCAGACGGCCACAATCTCTTTACCTTTATACTGCAGCAGAGAGTGGAGGTGCCTCCTGAGGACAGAGCACGACTGAAGTCTGGATATAGACGATTAAAATCAATTCTGTTGCTATGTGCACAATTATTTATGTTACATAAAAAGATTCTATTGTTCAGATAAAAAGAAATAGAACTGTTAAAAGAAATTGTTTTGAAATGTATAATAAGGGGTGGAGTTAAGTAATCACATGACCCCCAACTGTGTATATAGGCACTTCAGGTCGCTTTAGGAGTCTTTCGGTAGGAGGGTGTGAAGCTAGTAACACCTTGCCTAGCTAGCTATTTCTAGCTATTTGACTCTCTTTATTTTATGCTTCGCTTTTATTTTGCTGCACTTCAGTCTGCTTGTATTATTGTTCTGTTGTAAAGCATAAATTTTTATTTGCTTGGTCACTACCATTATTGTCTCCGTGGTCCATCCTTAACCCATAGTCTTTCACAAAATAGAAATCAAGAATTGCAGCCAACAATAGAAATGGAAAGAAACTGTGAAGAGGAGTCTTCCAGGAGATGAGAGTCCCCCCTTCATATATATAGTGTATGGAAAAAAAAATATCAAATGGGTAATCTAGCAGGGCAGTTTTTTTTCCTTTGACCATTGTGCACTCCATCGTCACTTGTTGTCTTTTGTCAGACCTGGACTGTGGGACTCCCAGTCCCATCTTCCATTCCCCCTGCTGTCATACCGACAGGGATTCATACAGTGTGGTACCTAAAAGTCCTGTGGGCCATCATATAGGGCAATGGAGGGGTCATGGTGTTTTTCCCTGGTTATCTCCCCTTTAATTCCCAGGGCCTCTGTGACACAGTCACATGTGCGTAGAGGCACGCATGTGCTTCGGAACTGGTAGCCCTGCTCCACCCACTCAGCCTAGTGCCAGCTCCCCATTTGCTCGATGCTACCACCAAGCCTCTACTCAGTGGCAGCCAGGAAGACTCTCCTCCCTAGTCCAGAAGAGGACAGCTTTCTAAGTGGCCACTCGGTCCTCTCCCAGCCCAACCCCCAGCAGCCCAAGCTTGTTCCTGAACTTGTGTCACTGGCATGGGAGAGGTAAGGTGCCCAAAGTACCTGCACACTCTGCCGGCTTTAGTAAGGCAACTTGATATACTAAATACAAATAATTACAACACTTAATGTGACAGATATAACTATACATGTGTATAATAAAATATAATAAAGGAATCCTGGTATACTCCTGCAGAAGGAATCCAGTAAAATAGCAATACACATAAAAATGTCCGGCAGTAAGATATCCAACCATAATACAACATTAGCAAACTATAAAGGTAAACAGTCATTAATAGGTTCCAGACCCCAGTACCCCTGGGGAGATAAATCATATTATTATTAATAGGGGGATGTTACCCATACATCAGGGAAAAATGTAAAAAATATATTGATTTATTCCTTTTCCTCATTTCCTTTACAAAAAAAAAAAACAGGTCACTTAGGGGGTGCAAGCAGCAAAGTAACAGCTACCCGATTAAAAATATAAAAAGAGCAATCAAATCCTGTCCCATTACAACCAGCCCATTGGTGCAGTGGCAGCGCTACCATTCATGACACTAATGACCCAAGTTTGGGAATGAGCTTGGCTCATTGGGGGCCAGCCGGGGGGGGGAGGATTGAGCATTGCAGGGGACGCTCTCTTTCTCCAGGTAGGGAAGGTTCTGTCCTCTGCTTCAATACTGACACCTGAGTGACCTCAGTGGCAGTGTGAATGGAAGGGCCGATGGAAGGGCGGGGATGTTACTGATGTCGGTCGGCGGGCGGATGCATGCATAGCACAGGCAGGCCTGCCTAGATGTCCATGTATGCAGTGTCCCTCTGGGCTGGGAGAAAACAAGAAAAAATGGCTCCAGCACTTCCACGATGACGGCCATGGTAAATCCCGGACCTCTGCCTCCTCAAGCATCTGGCATCACCTGACAAGACATTGAAGCTCAGGGGTAGCCCCCCACCCTGACTCCTCCTGGGGGGCCAAGATTAGATGGCAGTAGGTGACCAGAGCTGTGGGACTGAGACATGGGGGGGGGACTGGAAGTCCAGAAGGGTAGGAGGGGATGGTGTAGAAGGGGGCAGGAAAAACAGAAATTAAAAAAACAAAATCCTGTCCCGTCACTGTTCCCAGAATTGAAAAGGAGTCCCAAACTGCTCATGGTCACAGGGCAATGAGGGACTTTTGAGTTTTGTGTACAGTCCCCCTTTTTTAAGAGTTTTAGTACCCACACTTGCCTGATGTATTTGAAAAAATTAAAGCTTACAGTCCATAGGCTACATAAGGTTACCGTGCACTCCCCTCTAAATCTACTTCCTTGGTGTTTTTGCATGCAACAGTGTGTGCTGAATATAAAAAAGATGTTATCATTGCAAATCTTGGGTTGTGATGCCCTTGCTGACTCAGTATTCACAGGTGGCCTAAAGGCATCCTAGTAGTGTTTTTAGCATTCTGAGATATGTGGGTAGGGATTGTTTATTTTCCCCAGGTGCATGTAGCAACATTATTTCTTAACATGACATATACCATTAAAAAGCTGTTAAATTCCCTTTTAAAAGATGCAAACAGCATCCAAATATCTCAGGTAGTGAATCTACAGAAGGCTTTAGGACATACTTAGATAGCCTCCCAGAATGTTATGGCACACACTGCAGAAGCCCAAGCTATAAAACTTTACCCTTGACATGTTTGGGTGGTGAAGAGGGTATGCTAAATGTAAACTGAAAAAATATGCCGTGGGTTTTCATCAGGATATTGAGTAGCACGTCTGAGCAAGAGGTGCCCAGTTGGGCGTGGTTCATCTCATTGACTGGAGTCAAGCCTGCAAACTTGACTACTGTTGATTACTATCCTGTCATTAACGATCCCATAACCAACTACGAGACAGTTCAGGAGTGTCTGAGATATTCCAAAGAAGCTACCAGAGAGGTTTGCCAACTATATGTCATCACCCATTTGATCTTGGAGTGGAATTTTGCTCTAGCATTGCAGTTTATTTTTTAAAGAATCCAGTAAATCTTGGATATTGTGTTTGTAAAGTGAGTCTATTTGGTTGGAAATGATAATTCCTAAATATCTCATGCCTTCTGTTTTTTCTGTTCCATGTGTATATTGTTGAATTTTACTTGGATTCTGAACATGAAAAGTAATCATTTGAGTTTTCTCCTCCTTTACTTTGTAGCCTGCTGCCCTAGAAAATCTATTTATAACTGAGAGCAACTCCAGTATGCTGATTTCTGGATCCATACAGTTAGCAGAACATCGTCTGCAAAGGCATTAAGTTTCATTTCTTCTTCATCTATTTAGATTCCTCAGATAATCCTATTCTCTCTGATTTCATTCAATAAGGGTTCTAATCCTAAAATAAAAAGGGAAGGGGACAAGGGGCATCCTTGACGAACGCCTCTGCATAGTTCTATGGCTTTTGAAAGGTTGCCATTGATCTTATTCTGAACTGGTGGTTTAGCATATAATGTCTGAATAATTGAAACAAAGTCCGTTGGAAAGCCAAAGGCTCTAAGAACATTAAAAAGATAAGGCCATTCTAGCCTATCGAAGGCCTTAGTTGCATCTAATGCCATAAGCACTGTCGGGATGCGGGAATTTTGTAGGTGCTCGATTAGGAACTGAATTTTAAATAAACCTGACTGAATTGTTCTAGTAGGGAAAAAGCCTGTCTGGTTAAAATGAATCAGTTTATCTAATAAAGGAAGTATTCTAATGTTTATAATTTTTGCCAATATTTCATAATCAGTCATTTAAAATCGCCACTGGTCTGTAGTCTTGTTAGACTTTACTTATTTTGTTTTATTTATTTCAATTTCGGAATTACAACCCTTGAGCCAAGAAGGCTCTTTTACAAAGTCTCCATGTCATGGACATAAACATAGTACAAAATACAGAACAGAAAAAAAAGAAAACTTGCAATGGCAATAATAGACAGGGCTGACAGTTGTGAATAAAACTGTTTGTCATATGAGACAAAAACAGAAAACAAAAACATGCAGAACTGTGTACAAGCTGGATAAGTAACTTAACAACAGAACAGTAGACACATATAAAACAAAACCAGTTGTTAATTGCAGAGAAGTCAATTGCTAAGTGTTGAAGGTTGGAGACGTAGCAGCCAGAGGTGGCTTTGTCATGGTAGATTTTAAATAGGGTGAGTTGGGGGAGAGCGCAAAGAGGGGGGAGAAGGGTATGAGGGGGGAGGCAGCAAGGTTTGGCTGTGGCGATGGTGTAGTGGTGAGGGTTTGAGGAGGGGCAGCATGGAGAGGGTCACCAGGTCAGGAGCCATAAACCTGATCTTGGGGGGTGAGGAAGAGTGGGATTGGAGGTGGAAGGGAATAGGGGAAGCCTTGGGGAAGAAGGCATGAGAAGAGGCCATGTTGCTAAGCATAGCAGTCGCATTTGTTGGTGCCAGCCAGGTGGAGACTCAAGGCTTTCTTAAATGGGCCTGTGGTTTCATGTTGCAGGATGGGTGATGGTAGGTCATTAAACCATTGTGGGCCATGGTAAGAGAGGAAACGCTGGGCCTGGGAGGTTCTTTTAAATGGTACATGTAGTAGGCCCTTCACTGAACTTCTTGTATTTTTGTTGGTTAGGTTGTGTTGGAATAGTTTAGCAGAGGAATCAGGTATTTGTCCAAGCAGGGCTTTTTTCCCAAGTAGGCAGGCTTGGTATTTGGTCCTTAGGGTAAGGGGAAGCCACCCTGTCGAGGAATATAGGCTGCAAGTATGAGTGTGGTGATCAGGCCCCAGTACAAGCGGGCAGGCTTTATTGAGGAGAAGGTTTACATGTCTGAGTGAGGTCTCAGAGGCTGCGCTATAGATGACTAGGCCATAGTCAATAATTGATAATATGGAGCTCTGAGTGATGAGCTTGAGGGCCTCCTGGGTCATCACTTTTCTGTGCCGGTATAGGATCCTAAGTCTGATGTTTGCAGATTTTTGTGACGTGGTCCATATGGGAAGCAAAGGAGAGGGAGTCATCAGTGTGGATATCAAGATATTTGAAGTTGAAGACCTGATCTAGGATGTCGCCTTTATGACTTAGGATGATCAGGGAGTGGGCAATCTATTTGGGCTGCTGGGACGAGAAGTGCATAGATTTAGTTTTTTTGTAATTTAATAGAAGCCTGTTATGTGAGAACCAGGCCTCAATTTTTGAGAAGCTGTCTTGGACAGCATTATTTATTCCTGTATCATACAGGTGGTGACCAGGGAGTGAGATCATGGCATCATCTGCATAGAGCAGCATTTTAGCAGGGTAAGCACTAGGGAGAGAGTTGATAAAGAGACTGAAGAGCAGGGGCCCTAGGACTGATCACTGGGGAACCCCTAGTGTTACATTCTGAGGTTCAGAGGTGGCTCCCTTTAACCTGACACGCTGATTTCTATTAGTGAGGTAACTTGAAAACCAAGAGATTGTGTCAGCAGACAGGCCCATGGTGGATAGGTTTTTGAATAAGATCTTATGGTTGACGGTGTCAAATGCTTTGATGAGGTCTATAAAAATAGACCCCACCATCATACCAGAGTCTAGGGCATCGTAGAGATGTGAAGTGAAGTCCTTGAGTGCTGTGATATTACTGTGGTCTTTTTGGAACTCGTGCTGCTGTGGACAGAGTAGTTTGTAGCTGTGCAGGTATTCTGTGAGCTGGTCTGACACCACTCTCTCAAGGGCCTTGGAAAGGAGAGGTAAAATAGAGATTAGTCGATAGTTGCCCAGGCTAGTTCTGACACTATTTTTGAAGACTGGTGTGACCAGGGCAGTTTTCCATTTATCTGGGAATATGCCAGTCCTAAGGGAGATGTTGAAAAGTTTAGTTAGGGGATAGGCAAGTTCTTCTAGCACAAGGGCAAGCAACTTCATATCAATAGAGTCACTTCCCATTCTAGTTTTACCAAAGACTCTTCTCACATATTTGACGGTTTCTGACTATGAGACCTGCCTGAAGTAGACGAGGGGTTGTTGGGGGTTTAGGATATGTAAGGTGTTGGGACTGGGGGGTAATCTGTTAAGATTGGGGTCTAGGTAATCAGGGAGTAGTACAGAGCCTAGGTCCATAAAAGCAGGATTAGTATCTGCAAGGTCTTTAGGATGTTGCACTGGGCCTAAAGGAGTAATAATTAGATCGGGCGGTGCTCTCGACTCCCTTCCTGCAAGGGTTTTGATGTTATCCCAGAAGTCTCTTCCATTCCCCCAGGTCTGACTTAATTGCTTTCTGTAATATGTGGCCTTGGAGTTCCTAATTTGATTAAGTAACATGTGTAAGTAAGGGACCATTACATTTTCCATTGTAATGTAAAATTCAAGAGGAAACCCATCAATCCCTGGGGTCTTAGATCTAGCCATCTGGGATAGAGCATTTTTAATCTCAGTTCCAGATATTTCTTGGATGAGGGCTTCTGCTTCTACCATAATCAATTTGGAGCCTTCATATTTTTCAAAATAGAGAAGCTCCTGTCTTGAAGGTTCACATTCTGATATGTATAATTTAGTATAGTCCCTTTGGGGCAAAATCCAAATACTAAAAATGATGGCAGTCCCTTTTCTATCATACAGGCTCCAATCAATATTGACACCAATCCCTACACCTTGGTTTAAATAAATTAAAAAAAAGTTTAAAAACTTTATCTGGAATAGGAAACAGGCCAGAACATCTTGGGATAAGCTATGTCTACCCACAGACCAGGGCGGCTTGGCACATCCTGATATAGAGAAATATCACCTAAAATATCTAATGAAGACAGCTCTGAAGTGGGTCCATGATGAAGAAGCAGATAAATCCACCCTATCCTTTATAAATAACATAGTGGGGGCCCTTTGTTCAGAAAAGCTGGACATCATGCAAATAGCTTTTACTGCAAGGCAACAAAAGAACTCTAAAAGTTTCATAATAAGACATATAGCCAATGGAGTAATTAGGTATACAAACAAAACAAAACGGGCACTGCATTTCTCTCTAGAGAATAAGATTTGGAACAACCCTAATTATAAATTAAATGGTAAAACCCTGTCAAATAAAAAATGGGTGGCAAAAGAAATAACAAAATGGAACTACTTTCTGGACAAGGGCCAACTCATATCATGGGATACGTTTAGGACAAAATACCAGTTAGGTCCAAGCCACTGCATGTACTTCAATCAACTAACTTGCCTCTACAAAAAGGATTATTCTAGATGGGAACTGGCCTCAAATAATAAGGATTTAGAGACAACACTGTTAAAAATAAAAATGAATAGGTTTGTCAAACTCTTTGCTTGGCTGATAGAAAAGTTGCAGAAACCATATTCTCAGATTTATTTTGTTACTATCCAAAAATGAGAAAATTAACGTAACTATAAGTGCACGGTCTCTCAATGATGTTTGGCATGTAGTGTTGTTTCCCATTATGTGTTAACTAGAGACAGAGCTATTCAATATAAGATTATAAATAGAGCCTACTATACTCCTCACAGATTGTAGAGGATGAAAATGTTAAATGAGAATTTCTGTTGGCATTGCAACGATGAAAAAGCTGACATATTGCACATGTTTTGGGAATGTAAATCAATTAGGACCTGGTGGTACAAAGCTTTCAAGATGTTAAATAATATAGGTCTTACATTTTCACACTGGGAGGACCCTAATATTGTAATTTTAGAGATGTATAGTATTAAAGGCTTATCTGGAAAGGATAAATTATTTTTCCAAGCCAATGTCATGGCAGTCAAAAGACTTATTTTAAAAAATTGGAAACATGAAGGCAACAACCTTCTCTTTCCTAGGCTTGAATGGCAGTAATTTCTTTTGACAGTACTATATAATTATGGATACTTCCTGGATTTCCGCCCAGTGTGGGAATGATATAATAAAGATCTTGAACATTGGCTACCAGAGGATTTTAATGTTTAAGATCTTATAAGCCTGTTGTCTTTTGAATATTTATATACAAATGGTAAGCTGTATTTTATTCATATGAATCTAACAACCCCATTATTATTATTTTTTATTTATCATACAGTGACATTATATGTGGAATTTTGTATGAGAGGTTCTCCTCCTCTTGCTACCTGTATATACAGCACTGTAAAGGATATTACTATCAATAAAATATATCTATAATAAAAAAAAAAGATCTTGGAGTGTGCATGGCAGCTTACCCCCTGATTTGGAACAATCCAAACAGATATCAGAGACACATTATGATGACGGGAACAATTCCTCTGGTCTGCGCCTATTTCAGGATGATTGGAAAGAAGATGGATGAGCCAGGACTCTCCGATGTACTCTTGGAAGCAGGCCTGATTGCTTCTGGCTCACTACATGGGTTACTGTCTGGAAAACATTACAGCAGAGCAATGAACTGCCACTAGATTATGCTAGAAAGTCTTGGGAGATTGCTGTTGGAGCACTACCTGCTGAAAAGGGTGAAGACCACTTATTTGCTAGTCTTTCAGAGCAGTCTGCAAAGAAGCTAAAGGATTTGCTGCAGTTTCCCACCAAGGAGGTTTTGGATATGGTTCTGCAGGATGGGGCAATAATATCCTAAATGACTGACCGAACACAATTTGTGAAGTACAACTCCACCCTCTCTGACAAGACTACGACTAACATCGGAGTACCCCCCGTGGTCCATACTTGGCCCTCTGCTTTTTTCTATCTTTATAAACAACATCATCTCAAACCTTATGAATACCAGCTCCCTGTTGTATGCAGATGACATAGTGCTGTACTCTAGCGCCAAATGCATCAAGGATATAAACCTGAAGCTCTCCCACGATTTCCAACTACTCCAGCAATGGCTGGTCAGACACAAACTTGTCCTAAATGAAACAAAGACCCAAGCTATGCTCTTCAGATCCAATCTTAAACTTAAACACTCCCAGCACAAGTTTAAAGTCTCCACGATCAGTGGCACCTCGGTAGAAGTTGTTAACTCTTTTAAGTACCTGGGGGTCACACTGGATCCATCACTAAACTATGATCTTCATATTCAGAGGAACTGCAAATCTGTAAACTCTAAACTTGGAGCTGCCTATAGAACCAGTTATGCCCTCACCCCATCTGCCAGGCTTGCTGTAGCCCGTGGAATACTACTGCCATCACTTAACTATGGGGAAGCTACCTATATTTCTGCAAACAAGTCAAGTCTTCACAAATGGGATGTTACCTATCATAATATATGTCGCTATGCATCCTCCTCCCATCGGCTGAAACACCACTGCCTCCTCTACTCTGACCTTGGTTGGCTTCCTCCTCAGGCGTCAAGGCTTTATTCTTTTGGCTCCCTCATTGATAATATAATTAGGACCCAGATACCTAAACCCCTAGCAGTACTCTTCCAAAGTCAGGCCTCCTACTATGACCTTCACTCTGCTGACAATGCCCCTGTCTGTATCCCTAAACATGCTGCTACAATGGGCTGTAGTGCTTTTGCCTGTCAAGCCCCCCCAGTACTGGAACTCCCCCCTCTTACCATTCGTCAAGCCTCTTCACACTCCTGCTTTAAGAAAGCACTGTGCCACCAGCTCATATCTTCCAATATCTGCTCCTGTTTCAAACCTCCATAGACACAAGGTTTTTTTCTGACTCGCCTTGCCTCCCGTTTAATCCTGACCACATTCCTCCCTCAGCACTTTCTCTCAGTCCGACAGGGTTACTCCCTCACCCGGCTGTATTTGCACTTCCTAATCTCATTCCTTTCACCCCCCTTTTTGCCCCTCCACTCCAACCTGCTGATTCTTACTTCCCTTACTTTCTTCTTTCTCTCAGACCTGCTCTGGGCATCGAAAGATTACTTTCTTCATTTCTTCCTCTCTAATCTACCTAATCATTGTCTCCTAAAGTGACACTGCATTTTTCCTTTTGTAATTTATTCTCCTCATAATGTTAGTATAAGTCCTAATATTTTGTGAAATTGTCTGTACTGCTTACACTTACCTGTGATACTGTATTACCTATGTATGCTACCTGCTTGTATGTACCCATCACTTTGACTATTTCTAAAATGTACTGTTATTGTTGTTTATCCAGAAGTTTGTTTTGTATTCCCCCGGGTCATGCCTGAAAATAGTTATTGCTATGGCTAGCGCACCTACCTGGTAAACAAAAACTAAATAAATAAAAATAAATAAATTCCCAATACCAAGACAATGTAGGCAAATGCCATCTTGAAAAAACTGCCCAGTTATAGATTTCATACATGGATCTATGTGGCTTTCACTAGCATTCATACAAGCAGTGAAGGTCAACCACTTCTGTCTGTACGTATGTCGCCTCTTTTTGATGCCTGATCTGTTCTTTTCTTTTGGTGACCAGCACTGTTAAGCAATAAGGCATGACCAAGGGTTATGTTAATGGTCTATTAATCACTTTCAGGGGTGTACTGTGGCACAAGGTGTGTCGGAAAAGCCACGCGTTCTCAGAGGGTGATTAACTGACCATTAACATAATCCCCTGAGAGTGCCTTATTGCTATTATAATAAAAATGTTTTTAAACAGTGTTAAACCTTGTTCAGCATATGGTTGAGCTCTACATGTATGTTAATAAAAGATTAACATAAGGCTGTTAGAATGTTTGCAGCCAATCAGAAAGCTCCATATCTCAGGCCCTTTTTATAATGCCCCTTACCTCACCTTCTTCTCCAGCTTCATGACAAATGTTGAGGAGACCCATTCTAGAGCAACTGAGCTGTTAAAAAGAGGGGCAATCAGTATAGCCAGGTCATTCATCCCTGGTAATCATGGTGCTGTGAATAAGACCATAGAAGCACCCTGCATGGAGCATGCCAAATCCTGTTGTGGACTGGTGAAAGTGGGGCAAGTCTGTTTGGACTTTTGAGCAATTATGACTCTTACCAGAGATGGGTGAGAAAAACACATGAATGATCACAGTATGCTGATGCAACCCTCAACATGGCAGATATGTTGGCAAAATCAAATGATGGCAACAGACACTGTGATATCCATCCTGTAGAAATACAAAGAGTGAGAAATCTGTGGCAGGAACACAAGATGCATTTAAGAGCTTCATCAACCTTTTTGCTGTCAAAGACAAAGACTGTGTGTGCAGCATTTCTTCTGGAGCTCCTGCCCCTCATGATATTCAAACCAATGTTCTGAGGGCAGAGGTTGCTGGTAAGAAACCAAAGGAGGAATTCAAAGAATGACTTGAAAAGAAAAATAAGTTCTTTGAGCCTGTGAAACAAATGAATCTGAAAACACTGGGAGACATGAACAAAACAGTAAAGATCAAAACAGCAAAGGCCAAAGTTCTAGATTACAGACAAGGAAGTGTTGTATTCTAGCTGCTTCTTCATTCTCAAAGTCAAAGCTTGAAACTGGACCTGAAAGATCTGATGGCATTTCCACTGTGTGCCATACAACATTGGAACAGCTGATGACTTCCTTGCCAAAACAGGCAAATCCAGACTTCCATCATCTTACCAAAGAGGTTGGAGATGCTGTTGCACCACCAGAGGATGCAAAACTTGTTACTGAGGATGGAAATGCCTCTTTCTATTACATGAAAGAGATACCTGACAACTTTTCCAGATTAACCCAGATTAACCACAAGGTCTTTGATATGATGTCACAGAATTCCGACGTTGCCTTCAGTGCAGATATGTGCAAAGCTGACTGTAAAATCTGTGGAAAAACAGAGGAGAGGTGTACCAAAAAAATCATCATAAAAGGTGAAAGTTCAAAGAAACCAGCAGAAGCTGTTCCTCATGAATGATGAAAATAAGAACAGTTTGTACAGGTTCTGTGAGATGTGTGGAGCATCAATTCATTTGCCAGCAAGCTCAGAGACAGGCAGGTGATGCTTGTGAAGGAACAGTATACCTCTTGACCTCTGAAGAAGTCCACAAAGACAGAAATCAGAACTCTAAATTCCACACAGGAAGAAACAGATTCAAGTGGTTCTCTACTGCATGTATGCAAGAGACAAGAGCTATGAGTATATTACAGAGCTCTGACAGTGACATATCCTTCATTGTACTACATTTTGTCTTTGGCCTGGAAGATGTTACAATTCTCTTTCATACAGGCACAGGCAACAAGAAGAGGTTGATTAAGATGAGTCACCTTGCTCGTGGGTACACACAACAGCACAGTACTGCTCTGATGGCCCTTCATGTCTTCATATGGTGTGATAGTACTACTCCTTTCAAAGGGATAGAATAGGTGAAGCCATTCAAAACACTTCAGAAGATGCCCAAGTTCCAGCCTGTTCTAGAAAGCATTTTGGATTCTTGGAATGTACCTCAGGAGTTGTTTGATGGCCTTAAAGAGTTAATATGCAATGTGTAGGCCAGGCCTTGCTTAAGCGAAGTTGATGAGCTGAGATTCTATGTCATAAAGGAGAAAGGTAAGATTGACAATGTTCTCAACCCCTCACACAGGATGGATATGGGAACTCTTCCACCCTGCAAAAAAATGCATCCAACGACACATCAGGCTAGTTAACCTATCAGGTTAGCATTTGGAAGAGGGCCAGTATCACAGATCCTAATATTGTTGATGCTACAGATGGCCATGGCTGAACTACAAAGGATGGAAAGATGGAAGCTTTGTGGACTGCTGGTGATATCTTACCACAACAGCTGACATCCACAAGGATATACTTGACAATTTTCTTTTGTGTACATATAGTGTATATTCAACTTTTCCAGGTATAGCATGGATCATCCTGTAATATCATAATACTTAGTATGCAGATCTTTAAGACAGGTACATTTAAGCAGAGTAATTTTCATTAAGCAACACATTAATTTACCATTACCTGTCTTCTTTAGGTCCAGGTCGAGGGAGAGTGAAATATGTAGTATTCAAGTAATGAGTCATTTATGGTGCTTGAGCTGCTGACACCTCAAAGAAAACTTTGAAAAATGTAATACTTGGGTACAATTCTGCTCGCATTCCATATGTATTCAATATACTTTTTTTCTCCATTACTTATTACTGAGAAATTTGCATGGAAACCCTGAACATGGACCCTGAGCAAGTCACTTAACTTCCTTGTGCTCCCAGGTTGCACCTGCAAACAAGCTTTCAGCTTAGTGTGTCTCACCTGGTAAAATAATTGGTTAAAAAAAAAAAAAAAAAAAGAAACATGCTCTGTATCCCTTACAGATATCTGCCTCTTTTGCTTATTCCCTACTTCATGTCATAGTCCTTTGTTGTGACATCACAATCCGTTGCCATGAGAGTAATTGTGATGTCACAAGTAGAGCATTATGACCTCAGGTAGGGAGAAATCAATAGGAATAGATGAACTCTTCAGGAGCAAAGATCCACTTTTCATGCAGATGACCTCAGTAATAAATAATGTGGATCAGAAATACAGAATGAATGTGAAATACAGGCTGAACTGTGTCTAAATAATATGTTTTGTTAAAGCTGTCCTAATGACATAAGCTGCTCTTTAAAGAACGATTAGATTTTCCTCAATATGATGTTGCCCTGTCATAGAAGTTGCACAAGTCAAGGACCGGGGAGGCGACCCTGGAGAGTTGGGTATGCCCAGTCCCAAGAAAATGTTAAAGGATAAGATTAGTCGGGGACCCTTCCTGTATCCTAGGGATCATATATGTTCTTATGGGACTATGTGAGGGTCTCTGCTCGTGGCATGCACCATCCACCTCTGCCATTGGGCCGCGCATGATTCAGTGCAGTCGTTAAGTGAAGAGATAAGTCTTTCCATCTGATAAACTTGGTATACTAATGTTCTCCATCCATTCACATCTGGTAGAGGAGGCGTCAGCCATAATCTAGTAACATTTTTTTTTTGTTTGTGATGATTTTTCCCTCCTAGCCGCCTGAGCTGCTCCCCCCACAGGGGGACATCCAGCAGCGCCTGCCTCTGCCTCAGACACTGGACTCTGCAGCTTCCCCTCTGCAGTGGGGCCACAGGGAGGGGCTCCCGTGTACTCCTTGCGGGCACGGATCAAGGCAGGTGTCTGGGCGAACACTGCGGACAGCCATCAAGCCGCTCACTTCAGGCACCATTTTACCTGGTTTTCTTGCCCAATCAGTGCATGGGGCTGCTGCTGAGTGATGCATCCCCAAATCCCACCCCCGGAGAAGAGAGCAGTCTGCTGAACGCTCAATCCTGTCCATTCCCTGCCGACCCTTGGTATCTCGAGTCTGTTCCTGAACCCGGGTCACCGGCGTGGGTCAAGGTAAGACACCAGTGCCTCAACCCTCTACGCCACTGGGCTGGCCCTAGTAACTATTTTTTAGCAAGTGTGATGAGAATACAGAGAAGGTATCTGGAGGAAGGGTCTCCTCTGCATTGAGGGTATTGTAATAGGATATATAGCTGTGGGGTGAGTTGGAGGGAGTGGTCAATTATGTCTTGTAGGTCAGTTTGTATATTATCTAGATAAGGCTTAATCACTGGACAGGCCCACATGATGCGATAATGTGTTGCTCATTGTTCGCCACATCTCCTCCAGTAGGCAGAATTTGCTGTTGGAAGGTAGTGAACAATGATCACTGGAGTACAGAAGAATCTGGTGAGCTCTTTCCAGGCATATTCCCTCCCTTGGTGTGAACTTGACACTTTTGAGGTATATCTGCATGCTCTAATCCAAGTCCCTTCATCAATTAGGTAGTCCATCTCAGTTTCCCATTTCCAGGCTATCTCCATAGAGGAAATTCCTAGTGCTGACTGTAACACCTTGTAGAGCTGTGGGATCATATGTGATTGCATGCCAGTCTGGTAGAAGGCTAGGAAATATGAAATAATACGAGGGAAATTAGTTGGGTTACGGGATGTTAAAGGTAAGAAGAGGATGTGATGCCATAGTTGGAGATACCGGTAAAAGTCAGACTACTGTAAGTGGTATTTAGTTTGCAATTCTGTAAAGGAAAGTAATGTAGAGCCATTGAAGAACTGATATACTGCATGTACTTCAGTTATAATCAAACCCATAAATGGAATCTGTTATCGTGCCGAGTTGCGACAAAGTGCTCTAAGTAAGCTGTAGGGTAAAGCAGTGAAAGAAATGGGGTTAGATGGAGCGACTATCAGATGGAGTGCCACACAGTGACTTGAAATTGGAGCCATGGGTTGGGGGGGGCTTCAGTTGTAGCATTGTTGTAGTACATCACCTGGACATAATGCTGTATGGGGAAGAGGTCCCTTTCTATATCGTACCAAGACTCTTGTGATCTGGACAACATAAAGTGTATGTTTGCTGCCCAGTAATATAGCTTGACTGAGGAAAGAGCTAGACCCCCTTCTCTTTTGTCAAACTGAGTTGTTGCAATTTTATTCTGGTTTCTGTCTGGCCTAACATGACAGTTTTGGTGATGAAAATGACTCAGAGGCTGAGTTTCCCATTCCAGAGGACTTAGTATCATTTGACAGAGATAGCACAGACAGTAATTAAGACTGAAACATCACAGAGACTGTGACCTAATGGTTGTAGATACTCCTACATACATGAGATAGCACAGACAGTGATTAAGACTGAAATATCACAGAGACTGTGACCTAATGGTTGTAGATAGACCTACGTACATGAGGACTAAATGATAAAGGATTGTTAGGACATGAGTTTAGATAATCAAAGAAAGTGTCTTTATCTTGTCAAATAGTCATCATCCTGTACATGGCAATATATTACAATATGATCTAAAGTTTCAAAGTTAACATTTTACATATCTTCATGATAAAATGAAGAGAAAAAACTGTAGACATTCAGAAAATGCTACCAATTTTAATTTCTTTGTAAACCTTAGCAGTTATGTTATCTTTAATGTGTCATTATTTGTGGAATACACATCATTAAGAGACAAAGTTTGTAATGGTATAATTATTGTTAAGAAATAATGTTGGTGCCGGTCCACCAGCACAGTGGCAAGGCGTAAGCTCACAACGCTGACATCCTGAGTTCAGGAATGGATTCGGGAGTCGGAAGGCAGGCCGAAGGGAGAAGGATTGAGCATCCAGGGGCAGCTCTCCTTCTCCAGGTGAAGAGGAAGGAGGGTTGAGTGTCCAGCACAATACAGACTCCTAGTGGAGGCAGGGGGATCTGCCAAGACCAGCACCTTGAAGTTGGGGAGGTGGGACAGAAGTTGGCATAAGCTCCACAGATATCATTGCATGTCCCACCTACCAGGGCAGCATAATGGTAACAAATTCACTGGACATGCCCAGTGATGCCCCCATTGTGTGCCACCACCCCACGGATCTGACCCCGGGGGGGGCTCCCTTCCCGGACACCTGACGTGGTGTCGGAAGGGCCAAGGGTCAATAACAGTGCAAAAAAGGAAAATGCAGGGAGTGGTGCACTGCAGTGGATGCAGGGCTGCAGTCTTCAGGAGGATGTTCTGGGTACTGCAGTGCTGCCTCATATGCAGGCACCTCTCTGGGTTGAGGGCAGAGGTTGCAAGTCTCCGGGACGAGATGGCAGGTGTACTGGCAGCCTTTTCCCCCATCCAGAGGCCACCAAGTCTGCAGACACTGCCACAGCAGATGCCCAGGCAGAGGGCTGGCTGGACAACGGTGGGCTCACGGAGGGTGAGGGGGGGGCTTAGAAGCACATCCCCCATCTGGTCCAACTTAAGAACTCCTTTGCTGCCCTGGAGGAGTGAGCAAACCCCACAGGAAAGCCCTAGGTTGAGACCAGGAAGGATAAGTGGGTCCTCCAGGAGGGAGACCAAGGGGTGGGAGGTAGAGGACCCCAGAGAAAGAGGAATCTACTCCTGGTATGGGACTCAATAGTCAGGGGAATGAATCTGAGTTCAGGTAGTGGGGAGGAGAGGGAAGTCACGTGTCTTCCAGGAGGCACTGCTCAGAGGAAGGGAAGGCGAATCCAGAGGATTGCCACAGCGGTGGCAAGGAGGGGGAGAACTGGAGGTCATGATCCATCTGGGGACAAATGACCTAGCAAGGGAGAAGGTGAGCATACAGCAGGTGCAAGAGGACTTCAGGGGGTTGGGTAGGTGCCTTGGAGAGGTGGCAAGCTCTGTAACATTCTCAGAGATGCTGCCAGTCCATGGCAGGGGGGAGGCTCAAAATTCCCACATCAGCAAGTTCAACACTTGGTTGAGGGGCTGGTGTGGAGATAATAGTTTTGCCTTCATTGGGAACTGGGGACCCAGCTGGAGGGATGGGGTCCTGTACAGGGGTGGGGGAGGGTGGCCTTCATCTGTCCAGGGAGGGGACTGCGGTCCTCAATGAGAAATTTGGATGCTTCCTTGCCGACAGTTTAAACTTGCTGGGGGCAGTCAAGAGCAGGGAGACTTAGGCAGCCCACCCCCACAGGTCAGAGTAGCTAGCAGGGTGGAACAAGAGAAACTGAGAGCAGATATTCCCAAATTTACTGCCTGTTTAAGTGATACAGCCCTTGACTGTTAAGTTTTACAGCTGCTGTTTGTACCAATTGTAACCTGAACCTGCCTACTCTGCCTAAGCCTGTCCTTTCACTTGCTAATTTGCCCTCCCATCTCTTTCTCTCCAGCTAACCTCCCTAGCCCTCTGTCTTTACCCCCTGCTGTTTCTTGTCTCCTCCACCCCCTGCCTATTGTCTCCCAATCTCTATTAATATTCACCTTCACTCTTTTTGTCTCCCCAGACTCCACCGCCCCTGACTGGGAGCCCTGCTCTGTTGGTGGCAGCGTGGCTCCCTCTCTTAACCGTGGCCACTGCTCCACCTCTTCTGCCCACTGGAAAACTCCCCCGGCTGCTACCGAGGTAAATCTTGCAGCTCCTCCAGCCTTCCTTGCCCACCCATCTGAAATTCGGGCGCATACATGCTGATTGGCTGGCTCCTCCGAAACTCTGCTCTGCTGGCCAATCAGCTCCTTACAGGCTCCTTTTGAAAAACGGAGTGCTTTTCTGCTTCTTTAACTTGCGCTCTGAATCTCAGACTGTCTGGGAAAGTAACTGGGTTGAATTTTCTCCCTCCACCCTCCCCACCCCGGCACTCTTTAAATGCTCTTTCTCAGACAGCATCTCCGCCCCTTCCTTTGATTCTGTAAATTGCCACCTCCTAAAAACTTTCACCCTTATTAATTGCCACCTCTTAAAGTGCCCCATGCCTCCTCCTTCCCAGACTGGGGAAGCAGCTATGCATTTTATTCCGGGCCTGGCAACCTTCTGTACTTTTCCTCCCCTAGTTCTCCTGTGCACAATCATGTCCAGAATGAACATTTATCTGATTCTATTGGTGACAAGCTCCTTGATTGGCCTGCTGCTGACTACAGACTTTTGTGCATCAATACTGGCTGTCGATCAGGTAAATCCACACTACAGTGCCTCAACACACGCACCGCCTGACACCACACACATCATTCATGGTTAGGCATGAGCCTATTCCCCTGGGCACTACCATCCTGGTACTACTATAAAACTGAGCATCGTCTGCTGGGACTTTTTATTCACTTCCTTACCATCCTGTCCCCACACTGGCTCCCTCCTATCAGTCTCCTCCTTTCCCTCCTTCTCTTTACCCTCCTTGCTGGTGATGTGGAAAGCAACCCAGGCCCCATAAACAAACATATTGATCACACTAACATTGCCAGAGCAAGGCATACTGGCCAACGAATTGCACACCTGAACATCTGCAGCCTCCCAGCTAAATTCCCTAAGCTGGAAGCCTGGGTATCTATATACAAGCCTCATGTGCTAGGTCTCTCTGAGACATGGCTAAAGTCATACCATAATGATGCCTCATACCAACTGGTTATGCCCTTCTTTGCCTGGACAGGCCAGGTAGGAAGAGGGGTGGAGGCATTGCACTGTATGTGCTGGATTACATCTCCACCACCACCACTGGCTGCTCAACCTCCACCTCAAGTGAGTGGATCCTCGCCAAACTGACCTTGGGTGGGTCTAAAAAACTTTACCTAGGCTGCTGTTATAACCCACTGTCAGGAGGCATCCAGGGCCTGGCCGTTTTTCTAGATAGGCTTGCAAGCATCATGCCATCGAGAGATATAATTTTAATTGGGGATTTTAACCTCAACTGGGTAGCAACTTCTGAAACTAACTATGAGCTCCTACTGAAGTCCCACAACCTGGAACAAGTCATCTCCTCCCCCACCAGTTTCAACCCTCGGACACTAAACCACTCTATCCTAGATTGGATTGTCACAAATCGGTCTGACTTTGTCCTCCAGGCAGGCACAATGTCTGACTCAATTAGTGACCATACCCCAACGTGTATTGTTTTGGCCACCAAATCTAGCCAGCCCACCCACAAGCTGCTTTTCTTCAGGAAATTTAACAGCCAGAATCATAACTCTATCCTAAGGGATGCCAAAACCATAAACTGGTCCCCCCACTACTTGCTTGATGATGTCTCCACTGCAGTTACTTTCTTCACTGACCCCCTCCGAAATCTCCAAGACAAACACTTCCCCCTCACAATCAGAAGGGTTAGAGGCAGCTGCACCTTTTGGATATCCAGTGAGCTGCTAGCACAAATGAAAGAAAGGGATTGCAAATGGAAAGCCTACAAATCATCCCCCTCGCCCCAACTATGGAATGTCTATCGACAACTGCGTAACTCATGTAAACAGGCTGCCAAATCGCTTAAGTGCAAATACCTCATTACCAGGGCCCCTACTTTTCTGCAGCACAGTTGGACCAAGTTCTGCAGCAAGACCACCATTTGCCGCAGAACTTCTGTGGCGGTGGTTTGTAATTTCTGCGGAAGTTCTGCGGCACTAACAAACTACCACATCACAGTGACAGCTTGTCATCCTGACTTCACTTTCATGGCAGTTTTTGCAGCAATCAGGATGGTGGAAAGCACAGTAACACTAGTTCAAAAAATAACAGAATTATAAAAATAATTTTATGCGGAAAAAAGCAAAACAAATGTCTCTCCCTTAAGGTCCTAGCCTGTTAAATAAATGACATATGCAGAGGATCTTATGTGATAAATAAGGTATTTCTATATGCATGCTATCTATCCCACTAATGAGGTTTCCACTGTCTATCACTTATATATTTGTATGTGCTTTCTACACCACTCATGAGGTTCCCACTGTGTATCACGTATATATTTATATGCAATCTGTAACATACATACAAATGTGTGTGTGTGTGTGTGTGTGTGTGTGGTGAGAGAGACAGAGATACTGTATATGTGTGTGTGTGTGTGTGTGTGTGTGTGTGTGTGTGTATATTTTTTAATTTCCATGAACTTGCATCCTCATTCGCACAGGTCCCATTAGAAATGGAATAGAGGAGTTATTGCAAAACTCATTTTTGATGTCAACCTGCTTTCCCTGACACTGCATAACACCATCAGGCCATGACATGCATATGAACCAATTGTGAGATAGCGCTCTCCAGACAAGCACAATGTGTCCACCATATGACAGAACACTGCACCATACCTTCCCAGGCTTCGAGCAATGATGTGTTCTACCAATCCTTGTGCTGTCCAGCCAGCTCCCAGAGCTAATCTCTGAACCTGAGTTGCCAGCATGGAAACAAAGCATGCTACCCTCTGGCCCAACAGCTGTCCCTGCACACAACATTTCTCCATAACTTTTAGGTGATTCTATCAACCAATGACAATATGTAATCAATAATCCTGGCAAAAATGCGTACAGTGCAATTATTTATTTAAAAGGTCTATTCTTTCAACAGGTCTACACATTATTATATTCCACTTTTCTGGGCATAATTACCTTATTTTTCTTAAAAATGACAGTTAAATTCATTTTACCAGTTATTCATTTCAGATGGCATCTCTATACCTTAAAGGCACAAATAGGTTTGTACAAAGTGAGGTATGGACTTAGCAGGTCTGTGCTATTGACAAGGTTTTGTTTAAGCTGGCCCTAGTGCAATAATGTAAGACTGAAAATTGTATTAGGCTGTAGTGCAGGTTGAGGAAATATCACCGTGCCTGATGTGCTGTGCCACCGTCTCTGGCAGTGGGAGCTGTGGTAGATAAGTGACTGTTCATTTCTGTTGCAGATTGCAACCATTTCATTAGCTAATGTATGATGTTATAGCAATGATAACATCACATTCTAAGCATATAGGGGTTTAGGATATAAAAAGAGGGGAAGGGAACCAGATTCTATGGAAAAACAGAAATATTAATAAAAAATCAACAAGAAGAGTGAATTCTGCGGCACCACAGAAGTTCTGCGGTAGATTGCAAGTTCTGCGGCCGCAGAATTCTAGGGGCCTTGCTCATTACCCAACAAAAAAACACCCTTGGCAACCTTCACAGTTTCTGGGCCTCCATCAGGTCCCTCCTCAATCCTAGATCAAACAAATTACATGACTCACAACCCCTTCGGGCCCCATCCATGACCCTACTAATATCACTGATGTTTTCAACTCTATGTTCACTGACATATCCTCATATCTCAGTAAACTCCCTCCTACAGACCAGAACAACTTCGCTTACTGCCCCCATTCCTCGACAGATGCTGTCCCTCCTCCTCATCCTTTCTATTTCAGGGCCATTGGTCAGAGGGTCACCATTAAACTCCTGAAGACACTATCATCCAGAGGAAGCCCTGGCAGTAATGTGCTTAACCCCTCCTTCTTGAAGCTCATCTCCACAGTCATTGTCAAGCCACAAACTTATATTTTCAATCTTGCTCTATCTTCATCTACAGTGCCTGACTCCAAGAAGCATGCACGTGTGGTCCCTATTTTTAAAGCTGGTAACCCCTGCACCCATGAGAACTACAGACCCATCTCCCTCCTCTGGCATTTAAGTAAACTACTGGAGAAAATGTGCATCACCAGCTATCGGAACACCTAGAGAAATACAGCCTCCTGTGTCCCTTCCAACATGGCTTCCTCAAACACCATAGTACCTCCTCAGCCTTGCCCCTCTTCTCCAACCATGTCCTTAGAAACATGGACAAGGGCACAGCCACAGGTGTATTTTTTGTGGAGTTATCAAAGGCCTTCGACCTGGTACACTATCATCTTCTACACTCCACCCTGCTGCACCTCGACTGCTTCCCAGAAACTGCTGCCTGGTTCTGTAGTTATCTTGCAAATAGGTCCCAGGCTGGGCTAATAAGTAAAGTTTCATCTACTACCCTGCCCATTCACACCGGAGTTCCCCAGGGCTCCATTCCTGGCCCCCTACATTTTTCAATGTTCATCAATGCACTCCCTGCCGATAGGCTTAGTTGCAAGGCTCTCCTCTATGCAGACAACCTCGTAATTTATCATAGTGATAAGTCCCTGGATTCCATCTCATCTACCCTCACACTAAATTATGGTGCCGCACAAAACTGGTTCCTCTCCAACAAACTCATCATAAGTGAAAAAAAAACCAAAGCCATCCTCTTTGGCTCCAAGTCTTTCCTTGCTAAGGTCACTAAGTCGAACTCTGCCCTCGGGGTACTTACACCAGCAGGCCTCCCCTTGAAACTGTCCCCCACTTTAAATACATAGGTGTGACACTTGATCCCTCCCTTACTTTCAATGAACACATCAATGTCACTGTGAAGACCTTCATCAAAACTTGGTGCTGCCTACTGCCACAAGCAGCTTCTGTCTCCTGAGGCATGCCTAGCAGTTTGCAAGGTAACCTTCTGCCCCTACTCGACTACTGCTCTCCTGTCTACTCCTTCATGTCCTCTTTGCTACACTTTCATCTAAACACAACATTTATTTATGTATTTATGTATGTCTTTGATAACTGGGTAGGGGCAATGATCCAGAGGACCATTTTCAGGCATGACCTGGGCCACAAGGTGGCAAAAAGAAAACATCACAAATTGTAAATGCACATACATACACAGTACAATGCACACCCAGCTTGTGGTGGTGGGAGAAAGGATATATTGGTAACCAGGTTATACAGGGTAATAAATGAATGAGCAAAGACAACGCGAAAATAAAAGCAGATGGTACAATATTTGACAGCATACAATAATAGTATAAATTACAGTGGTTCAGGTTCAGCACAGTTCCATACAGTTGTGGCAGCAAAAATGCTGTGCAAAAAATGTCAAGACAATTCAACACTTTCACTAGAATAACTGGACAGGCAGGTGAGATTGTGGGGGGCTGTTAAGGATGGGGGGGGGAGTATAAAAGACAAAGCCAGGGTAAAAAACAGACACAATTTCAACACTATTATAGTATTTAGAAGGGAAAAGGTAAGGCAGGTGGGATATAGGGTGTGAGGGTGGGGTAGGGGAGACAAAGGCAGGGGTAGTCTTAAGGGTGGTGTGGGTGAGACAGAAGTGAAGAGGGGATAGGCAGACAAGGTGGAGGAAGTAAGTGCTGCTAGTTTCAGATGGGCTGTGAGGATATATAAGTACTTTCGTCTTTGTGCAGTGCAATTACAGTAACAGTCAACAGCCGTAAGGAGTCAGGCTTTCAGGCTATGTTTAAAAGCTTGATGGGTGGTAGACGAGCGAACAGGCAGTGGAAGCTTGTTCCATAGGGAGGGAGCTGCAATCAAGAAAGCTTGACTTCCCATGGTAGTGGTGACACAGGGTACTTCTAGTGGGGGAACTGAGGAGGCCCTAAGATTCCTTGAGACCATCTGCCAGGAGGTGTGAGTAGGGGGACAGGTGTTGGTTTTGGAGTGTGTTGTCCACTTCCATCTAATTCCATCTGTTGCTTTGTCCTTCAAGCCCCCTACCCAACCCACCACTGTACACGCTATCAATCCCTAGGGTGGCTCCCACTTGAGGGTCGTTTCACTATTCCTTGGGATGTCTGGTAGACACCTCTCTTAGTAACTACTAGCTATTCCCCTACACTGAACTACTTACTGGCTGGGTGGTTTCCAAGAGCCTTAGGGTCTCCTCCGTCGCTCCCCTAGAAGTCCCTCATACCTTGACAGTCAAGGGCAGTAAAGCTTTCTCGGTCACTGCTCCCTCCCTTTGGGACCATCTCCCATCGGCCATCTGACTATCCCCTTCCCACCTGACTTTCAAATCCAACCTGAAAACCTGGCTCCTGATGGAGTCTACCTGTACTTGTCCCCTAGACAACACTAGGGTTAAAAAACCACCCTAGTTTCCCAGATACGCTGTGTGTTACCTACCTTTTCTCCCAACTTCTCTACTTCTCTACACTACCCTCCTCACTCTCAAGGGTGGACTATGTGCAGGCAGTCCCTCTTCTCCCAATCCTGTTGTTCCCTCTGACCCTTCATATCCCTCCTCCTCTAGCTTTCTATATACATTTTCTCTCCTATCCTGTTCTCAGCCCTTGTGACTGCTTCCAATAACCTTACTTCTTGTGACCAGCACTTATTATAACCTTTTGCTATTCTGACCTTATGCATAACTGTTCTCAGCATGTTAATAACTGTTCTGAGTTGCTAATCATTCTCCTTCACATTTCCTCTTGATCCCTTCCACTCTTTCCCCTCACCTCTCTATGGATTTCCCCCATCCCTCTCCCCTTCCCCCGTTATATATCCTGAGCGCCCTTGCTCACTTTAAAATGCTTTGTCCCATACCTTCTCACCTCTGACAAGGCCCCTGGGCAGATGCCATCCCTCACCTTGTTGATTATTAGATATTAAGCTAAGTCTGTTCTCATTTTCCTGTAAAGGGTCGTTTCATAGGACCCAACCCCCTCTAATATGACCCTTTGAATTCCAGGTTTTAATCAAATATGCACCATGGCATACATTATACAATGCCACAGGTATTGGAACTTCTCTAGTTATACATGCTTGTAATGTCTTGTATAATTCCTTGTTTTGTTTGTTCTCCGTCTCATACTTAGGGCTCCGTGTTTACTGTGGCAAAGTGGACCCACATTCTGGGGCAAGACCTCTTACTTTCTGTGGCAGAACAACTGCTGAGTCTGCAGCCCTTCTGCGGCAGATAAATTGTGGTTAAACAGCATACCTTCAAGGGGATTAAGTCTTAGTTTACCCTTTGACTGCTTTCGTGCAACCACTCCACTACACTGAAAGTGGAACGGCAGGCCATTTAACAGTATGTAGTCTTCTTATCACAAATATTAAAGTGCAATAACCCAAACCTGATGTTCTCTTTTAATAACTTTTCCCTTCCACCCAGAATTTGAAGGCTCATCTGTTTTTCTGCGCACTGGTAGCTTTTGCTGTTCTCCTAGGTTATAATTGGAGGAGGACAGAAACACTCAGCTAAAACTAAACAGAAGGCAAAACCTGCTTGGATTTCTTCTGGTTTATATTTACAGTTAGCAGAAATAAAGAGAGACTCCAATTTGAAAGCCATTTTATTTTTTAATTTTTTTTATTTTGATCAACGTTCTTTTAGATTATAATGTTTTAAAACTAGGAATACCCCAGCTGTCTTGCAACAGACATGTTGAGTACAGTGTGAAAATCTGTGTGTTTGGGTGGGGGATTATCTTCCTATAATAGTGATGAAGGGTGTTACTTGCAGTGTCTGTATCATTTGTTGACTCATGATTTTCCTTTTGGGGAACACACTAAAAAATGCAAGCAAGTCATTCTTATTAAACTGGAGTAACCTTGGTTAGCATGTTCTCTTCTCCTCACAACTCAGGGGGTTGTGGTGCTCTTCAGTCAGTGACCCTCATTTCACCTCATTTGGTTTCACCATAACATTACCCAGATAGACCATCTTAGGATAGTTGGTCCATTCCACTGGGGTGTCAAACAGACGAGGCATACTGATGAGTCCTGGTAGGACGAAACACGTCTGAGTCTTCTGTTAGCACCCTTTACAAACTGTGTGAGAGGCCTTTTAGCACCATGCATTTCTGCTTAAAGTTGAACCAGCATAATATTCTGTGGTGATTTGCATATGCAACCCATGATGCTTTGCATTGTGGGGGCATGTGTGATTTTGTATTTCTTTGAAACTTGGCTTCCCAGCCAAATGCCCTTTGGGGTATCCATTGCCTCAGTGCTTGCTCACAGAGGTTCTTTGTTTCTCATTTCACTTATGCGTAGCAGCAATCAGTACAACTCTCCATTCTGATATTTTTCCTTATCTGCTCGCACCAGTTCTAGTATACCCTGGTCTCCAACTCCAACTCCACTGCAGCTGGACAACTTGACCCTTTTGATGGACTGAGCTTGATGCCACCACTTAGGCTGCAGGTTCAAATCTGCCATGAAATTACTCTTACACTTGCAGGTACAGATCTGCAGCCCACAAATCAAACTGTGATCGATGTCCATCAGTGGCGGCTGAGTCTTCTTCCCATTCTGCTGCTAGCCACATGTTTCTGCAATCAGCTCCTCCTCTGATACCTGCCACAATACTGACATCGATTCCACCTCCATGGGCACCATTGAATCTTCTCACTTCTTGACTAATGCTCACCGTTCTTGCAGTTCTTCCTTCCAAATTCATTTTCCAGGGATTCAGCATGCACCATGAGCAGCCTCACAATGAAAAATTAACATGGCTGAGCTAGCCACACCTACACAGCAGCAAATCATAACTGCTGTGGACCTAATCATGCTCTGTTACTTGTGCATCAGTCTCCCCCCCATAATACTGGCTGGACTGAGTTATGTAACAAGAGCCAGCATGAGTCAAGATGCCATGCAGCCACTAGCTTTTCAGCTTTGTAGCGGGTGGCATCAGTTTGTTTCCCCTCCTAATGAGTATGTATGCCATGGCATATTTAACATATCAGTAGCTATGCCCTTTCCTTGTGTCACCGTATAGCATAGTTAGCATTTCTGTGGCCATATGGCTGTTTTTCCTGATTTCTGCAGCCAGTACTGATTTCTGCGGTCAGCCCTGATTTCTGCAGCAACTGCTGCAACCACAGAATCGCAGAAAACACGGGGCCCTGCTCATACTTTCCCAATATGTATTGTTCGTTTGATGTGGAACCTATGAAATGAGCTTGCTCTCAAAGGTGTTATCTGAAATTTCAATAAATAAATAAATAGCCCTATTGTCTGGAAAGTTTTCCTGTCTGAAAGTTAGATTATTACTCTCCACCATCAGTCTTTCCTATGTTAGAGTCAGTGGACCACTGCATGCCTTGGCACGCTGCCACTGATCCCTATACCACTTTGCCTTTCTGGATTACCAGTGTCTTAATGTTTGCTCAGTATCATTGCTTGATTATTAGTATCACTGTGTGTAATACCACTACTCTTACTGTCTTATGACTGAATATCCTGTATACTGTAATGTCTATGACTGATTTACCCTAAATCTTTTGTTCTTATATGATGTTGCTTGTTGTTATACTGTTGCCTGTACCCATTTATTGTATTTCTGTTGTTGCTTGTTGCCTACCACTATGTGGCCCGGGTCATGACCGAAAACAGTCCTTTAGATTAGCTCACTTACCCAGTTAACAAAGACTTAAATAAATAAATAAATAAAATAAAGAAACTGGGGTGGAATGGGAGGGAAAGTGTAGACGTACAAGGGGGACAAGCTGGGAAACATGGACACATATGCCTGGGGTCAGTACTAGAGATGACTCATAGGTAAACAGGCAGCAGGTGAACAAAACCAGGGCTGGAAGGAGGAAGCAAAAAGGCAAAGGTAGACATGCGAGGGCACAGGCTGTAAAACGTGAGCAGCCATGTATACAAATACCTGCAGCTTGGGAAGCAAAATTCCATACCTGGATGCCTTGATGGCAAAGGCGGACCTGGATTTAGTTGTAATTGCTAAGACATGGTTCACTGGAAACCATGACTGGGAGTTAAATGTGCTGGGGTATGTCCTGAACAGGATGGACAGGGAGGATAAAAAAGGGTGGGGGGTTAGCCCTCTATATCAGAGAAAGTATTAAAGCAACAGCAGTGCAGGGTAGACAGGGGGAAGCCGAGGCACTGTGGGTCACACTTGAGCCAGGAAATGGAACAGCAGTACACACAGGAGTGATCTGCAGGCCTCTGGCACAGAAGGAGGAGGTTGAGAGAGCATTAGCGAAAGAAATACATGAGATGGCAGCAAAAGGGGAAGTACTACTGCTGGGTGATTTTAACATGCCAGACGTGGACTGGACCATCCTGGCAGCTGCCTCAGCCAGGAGTCGAGACGTCATAGAATCCTTATAGGGGGCAGGTCTTAGGCAGTTGGTTCTGGAGCCCACCAAGAAGAAGACAATCTTGGACCTTGTGCTGACCAATGGAGACAGGTTTAAGGAAGTCAGGATGGATGGGCACCTAGGGTCCAGTGACAATCACACTGTGTGGTTCAGCATCAGTACAGTGTCGCAGAAGAACCACAAAGACAAGGGTCCTGGATTTCAGGAGGGCGGACTTTGCTAAGATAAGAAAAGTGATCAAGGAGGCCCAGGAAAGAAGGAAGGCAGGGGGATGGGTTGAAAAGCAGTGGGCACACTTAAAAGAGGCCAACAGGGAAGCGACAAATCAGTGTATTAGGCTGAGCAACAAGGGAAAAAGAGGGAGCAAACCACTATGGTTCGTCATATTGCTCTTTCTGAGCTGGAGTACTGTCGTGCCTCTGGAGAGAGGTGGCACTTAAACTGAATGATATTGAATGTAAACTGAATGAAACAAACATTTTACTATGTGCATATGCTTTTAAACTTATAGATTTATTTATTTATTTATTGAATTTTGTTGACCTGGTAGGCCCACTGGGACTAGAAGTCCCTTTTTAAGGGGCAACCAGGGGATACAGATGGTAAGCAACTGAAATTGAACCAGATTAAGCTGTTGGTGGTATTTTTAGTGAATGGGGGAAATTTGGCCAGGACACCGGGGAAATCCCCTACTCTTTTCGATAAGTGCCATGGGATCTTTAACATCCACCTGAACTACCACCAATCCAGGCAGATGGGACCTCGGTTTAACTTCTCATCCGAAAAGATGGCACCTCAGAAGCGCAGCACCCCCTCATGCTGCACTACAGTGTCAGTATTGGGATATTAACCCATGTGCCAGATGTGGAAACTGAACCCACAGTCCTCTGATCTCCCGGCCTCAGAGATGAGTGTGCTACCTACTGAGTCACTGACACTGGACACTTAACACTGCACTCATTCCAGCAGGACCCGGGTATTCCAGGTCTTCTACTGCTGGGCACTTTGTAATACATGTAGCATTATTTACAGCTTGTGTTACATGAGTTAATTAGGTGATTGCTATGGTGTTGTGATTCACCGAGCGCCATTTCAAACTGCAGACCTACTTCTGGGTCTGTGTGGGTAAAAAGGCTGGCACTGTGAGCAGGGCCACGTGGGGCAATGCACGTAGAGACATGCGCATCTGCACATGTTCTGCATGTTCAGTGTGGTCAGTGGGGGCTTTCATGGCTTGTTACCCCTGATACCCAAATATTGTAGGATTAGCAACGCAGTGGTGACTATACCCGCATCAGGATATCCGTCTAGAGTGCTTTGGTGTTTGAATAACAGTTTAAGGTACCCTTTCTCGAAGTTGGTAAGTTTTACCACACGTAGTAGTTATTGGTTTTATTCTGTACTGGCCTAATAGGCGCTAATCAGTAATTAGTGAATATGGCTTTAACAATCATGACGCTAGATGGTGATGTGGGGTACAGATGTAGTAGCTGCTACATGTATACATTATTATCTGTTCCCCAGAACCATGATAGCTTTATATGCTCTAAATGTATTGAAAACTCCTCCCTACAACAGGAGATCTCTTTATTTGATTCAAGATTGCTGGCCATAGAGAGAAGTCAAAGACAAATGGCTGTGCAGTTTTCCTCACATGAGCCCTTAGATAGTTTAAATTAATTAAATACATGTGTTGATAAGGGTAATTTTCCCATGGTTACTAATAATACAGTGTCTCCGAAACGCAGTCATGGTAACTTCACTTGTTCTGTAACTGACAAAACCAACTTAAGTAACAGAAAATGCCCTAGGAATCCCGAATGCAATACTGATGATCAATGGTATGAAGTTCAGAGTAAAAGAGTGTATAAAAAAAGGGCGTAAGGCCGCTGCTTTTTCATTGGACACTCAAAATAAATTTAGTCTGCTTGAGAATCTATCTGACCCAAATAATCTTGAAAATGTTCCTACTTCAAATATGGTGGAGTCTTTTTTATTTTATTTATTTAACAAATCGGAAAGACCTTTGAGCCAATGGCTCTTGTACAGAGGTTCCACGTCAAGTCACAAGAATAGCAAATTACAGTGGTTTCAGTAAGTAGTACAATATGAGGAAAGTAATTACAAAAACAAAAGAACAATATGGCAAGATAAATATTGTGTCAAATGCAGCCAGTGGCCTTGTCTCAAGAGAGGTGAAAGGGCTTATAAGGAGAGAAAGTACAGGGGGCAAATTGGTGGGTGGAAGGAGCAAAATAAGAGCAAGGAGGGAAATTCCACAATGAAGCTTAATCAGAAAAGACCCACAGGGTGGGGTAGAGGGAGAGAACAAGATGAGGAAACAGAGAAGAGAGGGGAGAAGTGGGAGTGGAGGGGTAAAGGAAGGGGGATGAGATAGGATAAAAAGAGGGCAGGAATGGGAAAGGGATAAGGGAGGAAGTGCTGTGAGTGGAATAGTGCAGCAACAGGATAGGGCTATACTGGGGCAAATGGCAAAAAAGGGAGGTCCCAGTGCATTTAGCTGTCAGCAGAGATTAGGTATAGCAGTCACAAGATGCTCTGGAAGCTAAAAATTGATGCAGCTTCCGCATAAATTGTCTTAAGGTTGCAGTCATCACAATCTCAGGAGGAAGGGAATGAAATAAATTAGCAGCTCTAACTGCAATGGATTGCTGTCGGAGTGAGGTTCAACAGCAAGGGACAGTAAAAGTTTGGCTCACAGAACTTCATGTGCTCTGAGTGCCCTGGAAAGGACTAAAAAGCTGAAGGAAACCTGGTGATAGAAGAACAATATCTGCCTTCTTGGCCAGAAGGCAGGCTTGATATTTAATGCGAGCCTGGAGTTGAAGCCAGTTTGATTGTTTGTAAAGGTCAAAAGTGTGAGTACAGTACGCTGCACCAGTTAGTCTTCAGTTACCCCTTCTAGAACTGTCTTGGACACAATCAATATCCCTTCTTCTCCTGTTACAGTTATTGTGACTTCCCCTATGGATCCTTCCCCATATATCTCTATTGATACCAGTCAAAGACAAATATTTGTATTACGGGATTCCATTATAAAACATTTAGATAGAGGCATTTGTGATCATGATAAAGTAAGCAGAATGTGCTCCAGTTTTCGGGGGGGCTCATATTGCTGACATCACAGCCATGTTACCCAACATCTTAAAAACCAGAGGAACAAATCCATTAGTCATTTTGCATGTGGGCACTAATAACATACTGTAGTTCGTGATGATCTTATTGACATTAAAAAAGACACCATTGCCATGGCTAACATACTAGTGGAGTTGGGATGTGAAATTAGTTTTTCAGAAATGTTGCCAATCCCTAGAGCATCTTACATGACTAATCTGAATATCAAAGGTTATAACAACAGGCTGAGGAGGTAGTGTCTCGTACAAAATCACAAATGTATTACACATTGGGAAAAATTCTCAAACAGAACTGATTTCTTTTGTGGGGATGGGCTTCATTTAAGCAGGTGTGGTTCTTCCATACTTGCAAAACATATCATGGGATATTTAAGCTTGAATTTAAACTAATCTATTTAGGGGAGATGAAGGTTATTCCTTCCTCTCTGAACGGGCAGATCTATAATCTGTAACCTAAATGCTCTGTCTGTCCTCAATGTGACGAGGTACCTTTGTAAATGAGCTTCTGGCTCAAAGGTTGTAAACCGATTATACAAAATAAATAAATAAATAAAATGAATCATAAACACATGACCCTGTGCCTGAACTTCTTATATCTAAATGCAAGAAGTCTTACCAATAAATTAGACTAGTTAAATATAAGATTAGCAACTGATATTATCGACATACTAGCAGTAACAGAAACTTGGGGTGATCATAGATCTAATTGGAACAACACAGTATCCGGTTTTACTCCCTATATATTAAACAGAGTTCACAAGGGGGGGAGTAGCTCTTTTCATTAGCAACTCCCTTCAATCCTGTAATATTTCTTTCGACATTAAGAAAGTGGAATGTACTACCGAATCCATCTGGATTAAATTGGCATAAGATAAAATGTATTCAATAATTATAGGTGTTTGTTACCAACCCCCTTGATCTACCTCTGATACGCTTGAGGCTATTATGCGCAAAATTGAGGAAGACTGCATGATGGGTGAAATTATACTTATGGGTGATCTCAATCTTGGAGACATATCTTGGGAGAGCCTTACTTGTACATCAGGTCAAAGTAGGAAATTTGTCAGTCTCTGTCAACAATGTAATTTCACCCAAATTATACCACAGATATCTAGTCTCAGCCAATCAGAACACAGGAAAACTGTAAGTTATTCTCCCACAAACTACCACCTACATACCCACAGTAGTTTATTCACATATAGCCATGCCCACAGTAGTTTAATCATCTTTCCACAGTAGTTTATTCATCTTAACCATGCCCACAGTCATTTATCCACATTCCTTTTCTCTCCACTCACACTCCTACACTGCATCTCACAGACAGACACTCTCAGTCTGTGTAATTAACTTCCAAGCTAACACAAAGTCTTTAATATCTACATTGTGCCCCTGATTTCCATTCAATATTTTAAAAAAAATCTCCCGCATGTCAAATTCACCTCACAGTGCACGTATTACCTCCTTCATGCATCTGCCACCTCTAGTGCTACGGCAGCAAGTAAGAAGCGCCTTTTTGACTTACAAATAATTTTCACGTTGTATTTGTGAAAGTAGTAATATATGATACCTGCTACCACATACAGCATTTGAAAGCTGGTCCTGTTTAAAAGTAAGCACTAGAACCCTTTTTTTGTTTCAAATCGGATCTGTGATTCTGGACATGCACATTGCCAGCTTTCGTAATGCACATCAAAAATCATGGATTCGATTTGGAAACGGACAATAAAAAGAGTTCTACCGCTCACTTTTCAATGGGACAAATTTTCAAATAATGTATTGCTGGCAGCAAATCTTACATAGTACTACTTTCAGAAATACAAGCTCAAAATGATTAGTTAGTCAGACTCACTTGTTACTTGCTGCCGTAGTACTAGAGGTGGCAGATGCACAAAGGAGATATTACGTGTGCTGTGACTTCCATTTCATTTCTACTCAAAAAAATATTTTTACCACAAATTCTAGTGGTATAACTTAGTAATAACATTCAGTTTTGTGAGTATCTGAAGCAATAACGCGGCTTCTGTGGAATTAAATGCCTCAAACACCCCGGCATTTAATCATCCTGGCCTAACTAACACTATGCCCTAGCACAAAATATATATCACTAATATAGTCAGCCAACCTGGGGTGACAATATTTTGGATATTCTTTTACATGATGCCAGTTTAATTTTGGATAACATAGAAGTGTTGGCTCCCCTAGGAAACAGTGATCATGACACTATTACCTTTGTGTTAAAAACCATAGTTCATCATACTATTTCAGAAATGACTGTTTACTTTTATGACAATGCAGATATTGATTCAATTAACTCAGAACTTGAAAAATATGATTGTGAGTACATTTTTAACACACATCCTATTCATGAAGGTTAGGACAAATTTCATCAAACTCTGTTAGATGTGAGAGACAGATATAGTCCATATAAAGTAAAAAAATTCTAATAACAAACATTGCCCTAAATGGATGAATAAAACATTGAAAAAAATATCAAAAATAAGAACAAAAAAATACTCTAAGTATTTAAAAGATAAGTATGTTGTAAATTGGAATTCATATTTGCTCTGTCAGATATGGCTAACACCTTTAACATTAAATTATGTGAAATGTTTCAATCCTTCCTTAATAAACTAACTCCAGTATTATGTTCTGACCCACCTGTTACTATCTCAAAGGAGAACATTCTATCCAAATTAGCTTTGCAGAAAAGCAAAACTAGCATGTCCCCAGATTTCTTAGCTGGTCATTATTTATATTAACTAAGACTTTCGCTTATTGATCCTCTTTGGTTATTGTTTAATAAATGTTAAGCCCTTAATTTTGTCCCTAGCTCATGGAATACAATTTTTGTTATCCCAATTCATGAAAAAGGGCCCAAAAATAACTGGGAGAATTATAGGCCAATCAGTTTGACATCACCTCTCTGTAAAATGCTGGAAAGCATAATAAAGGACATTATTTCCCCTATCTCTGACATTACTGATATATCTCAATATGGTTTTAAGAAGGGGCATAGTTACCTCACAAATCTGATGTCTTTCTATGAGAACGTCAGCTGCTCAATGGACATAAAAATACCTTACGATATTATTTTCAATGGCTTTAGAAAGGCTTTTGATGCCATGCCACACTGGGACCTAATTGAAAAATTACACAATTAAAGATCAATAAATTTATTATTAATTGGACTTCTAACTGGTTATCAAATTGGACCCAGCATATAATTATTAATGGCCATTTATCAGATATCAGTGCTGTCACCAGTGGTATCCCACAGGGTTCTGTGTTGAGACCCTGTTTGTTTCACATTTTTATAAGTGATCTAACCACAGACTGTCTTTCTTTATCAACAAAATATGCAGATGATGTAAAAATAGGAGGACCTTGTCTGACTATGGACCAAATAGATACTATTCAGACTGATTTAAATAAAATATCAAACTGGGTTATTAAATGGCATATGCTATTGAATCCTGAAAAGTGCAAGGTTATGCACTTGGGAGTATTAAACCAACATGCAACTTATCAATTAGCTGGAAAAACACTCGCCACTACATCAAATGAAAGGGATCTCGGGGCGAATATTTCTATGGAGTTTGTCCCTCAACACAGATTAATAAGACCATTTCAAAACTAATAAAGTCATTTTGGTCCACTAGAGCAATATAAAATCTAAGGACAAGAGAGTCTTAATGCCCTTGTATCGCGCATATGTCTGGCCCCATTTGGAATATGCTTCCCAATTATGGAACCCCTTCAAAAAAGTTGATATCATCTTACTTGAAAAGGTATAGAGAAAATGCACAAAACATATTAAAGGTTTATATAATGATCCTTATGAATCCAGGCTTATATCCTTAAATCTGATGTCATTGGCTACTAGACGTTTACAGGGTGATCTTCTGTTTATGTATGATGTTATGCATGATACTTTTCTAATTACTGAATTGGGACTTGTGTTTAAACAGAATCTTTACAATACAGGAGGGCATCCTCTTCAACTGTATGTCAAAACCTTCAATATGAAGGCAAGAAAATACTTCTTCTCTTTATGCATTATTAATCCCTGGAATTCTTTACCTGAGGATATTGTTATTAGTAGTTCCAAAAATATGTTTAAAAATCACCTGGACAAGTATATTTTATCTGGTAATCTGAGTAGTTATTATTAGTACCATCAAGAGCATCATGGACACATAAGCCCCCTGGCTGTTATAAAACCTTAGTATGAACAAAGGAGGTGGCAGAGAAAGTGAGGTACAAAAGGGGGACCATCAGAAAACACAAGGAGACTCAGAAAGAGGAGGATAGGGTGGTGTATCTCGAGAGACAGAGGGATGCAGGGAAAGCAGTTAGGAGTACAAAGGCACAAACAGAGGAGAGACTAGCTCAGATGATAAAGGAGGGGAGAAGACATTTTATAGATACATTAGCAATAGAAGGAAGGCCAGGGGAGGTTAGTAAGGCTCAGAGGGAGGGAGGGTGGGTAGGGGGTAGCGGAGAAAAGCATCAATACTAAATGAATACTTCTGTTCAGCATTCACAGTAGGGAGAAGGGACAGGGACCACAACTAAGCAGCAAGAACAGTGGGAAGAGAGTCGTAGTACCAGTCCTCTTACAGAGGAGTGAGTCTTAGAAGAGCTCACAAAACTGAGGGTGGACAAAGTGGTGGGACCAGATGATTTATACCCCAGGAAATTAAGGGAATTGAGAACGATGCTAGCAGCACCACTGGCAGCCCTGTTTAGTGAGTCACTCAATACAGGAATGGTCCTAGAGGACTGGAAGAGGGCAAATGTAGTCCAAGCATGGTAGTAAGGAAGATGCAGGAAATTATAGGCCAGTCAGCCTCACCTCAGTAGTGGGTAAGATTTTGGAGGCGCTGTTTAAGGAAAGGATTGTGGAATACTTGGTAACCATGGGAGCACATGGTTCAAGGCTGCATGGAATCGCAGCAGGAAGGTCATGTCAAACAAATCTGACTGACTTTTTTGACTGGGTAACGAAGGAGGTGGATCAGGGAGGAGAGATGAATGCTGCTTACCTCAATTTCAGCAAGGCCTTCGACACCATACCCCACAGAAGACTGGTGAACAAACTAGGTAGCCTGGGGATGGGACATAAAGTGGAAAACTGGGTTAGCAACTAGTTGAGGGATAGGAAGCAGAGGATGGTAACAAATGGGATCAGGTCTGAGGAGGTTCTACCACCGGAACATGCCCACAATCCAGCGTGGGGCAATTAGGGTGCCAATCAGCAATGTCGCTGATCATGTTTTTTTGTGGGAGGCTGTGCCACCCCCCCACACATCCCCTACTTATAGATTCTAACTCCGGGATGGGAAGACCTCAGGGATGGGGCTGCATCCCACATTTGGCACCCTGATTGCCCAGCACCATAATGACAGCACTCTGAGTGCCGGAAGGGGTTCCAAGAAAAGAAGGGTGACCAGTGGAGTGCCTCAGGGGTCAGTCCTGGGGCCAGTCCTTTTTAATGTCTTCATCAGTGACATTGCTGAAGGGCTGGAGGGGAAGGTTTGCCTATTTTTGGATGATACCAAAATCTGCAACAGAGTAGACACTCCAGAAGGGGTTGAAAGAATGAGGAGCGATCTGGAAAAACTGGAAAAATGGTCACAAGTGTGGCAATTAAAATGTAATGCAAAGAAGTGCAAAATCATACACCTGGGGTGAAGAAACCCGATGTAGAACTACAGTGTGTGGGGGGAAATTGCAGACAGTCAACAGGGAGTACAGGAATTTAGGAATAATCATCTCAGATGACCTAAAGGTGGCCAAACAGTGTGACAAGACTGTTGGGAGGACCAGTGGAATGTGGGGGGTGCATAGGAATTGGTATCACTAGCAGAAGAAGGGAGGTGGTGATGCCATTGTACAAAACACTGGTCAGGCCTCAACTAGAGTATGGTGTTCAGTTTTGGAATCCACACCATCAGAAGGACATAGACAGGGTGGAGGCAGTCAAGAGAAGGACAATCAAAATGGTGCAGGACTTGCAACATAAAACATATGAGGACAGATTAAAAGACCTCGATATGTATACACGTGAAGAGAGGAGGGAATGGGGGATATGATAGAGACTTTCAAGTATATCAAAGGCTTAAACAAAGTGCAGGTGAGTGACATCTTCCAGTTCAAGAGTTGTACAAGGAGAAAGGGGCACAATATGAGGTTGGAGGGTCAGGATAAGGGGAAATGTGAGTAAATTCTTCTTCACAGAAAGAATGGTAGATGCTTGGAACAGCCTACTCCAGGAAGTTGTGGGTGCTAACACTGTGGGGGGATTCAAACATGCATGAGATAGACATAAGGGAACCCTTGGTGAGGGGAAGCGAGACAAAAGCCAATGAACAAGTAGGGCCAGCGGGCACTGGTGCAGGCAGGAAATATGGGCAGACTGGATGGGCCTAGCGGTCCTTATCTGCCATCAACTACTATGTTACTATGTTGAGCGGATTCTTGTAAGATCTACTCTGCTGTCCTTGAATTATTTTGATCACCCTATGTTTCACTAACTCCAGCCTACTCTTATCTTTCCTTAGGTGAGGACTTCACAACTGGGCACAGTACTCCAGGTGGGGCCTCACCAGTGATACAAAGGTTCATACAAAGGATTGTAGGAGCTGTTAGGCTTATAGACCATTTTGCTCCATTAGTTGTAATAATGTAATGCATTACCTTGACTGATTTATTTTTACTTATAATTACCTCTGTTGGTAGAGAGTTCCATCGGTTCTTGAATTAGACCTTTTACCGCAGATTTGTGATGGGTGTCCTCTGGTGTTATTTGTACTTTTAAAATCAAGGTTCATCTCGTTGAACAGATATTCATCTTTTATTACATCAAACATAAGTAACAAATCACCACAAAGCCTTTGCTGCTGCAATGACATAAGGTTTAATTTTGTCAGTCTGTTCTGATATGTAATATTAGTTAATGTATTAAAGGTTTTGGTGGCATGTCTCTGTATCATCTCCATTTCCTGAATGTCTCTTTTTTTTATATATAAACACTAAAACTGTGTAGAGTAGTCAAGGCCAGGGTGAATATATGTGCGATATAACAGGAATATCACTTGTCGATCTTGGATTTGATGTTTCTTCTTATTACCCATAACATGTTATTTCCTTTAGAGAAGTGATGTTGCATTGGAACCTGTTTCTAGGTCCTGTGATACCATGACTCCTAAGTCTTTTTCATTTCTTGTGGTTGTTAGTGAAATATTGCCAAGTTTATATATTTGACATGGGTTTTTTCTTCCCAAGTACATGACCCTGCACTTATCAGTACTGAAGTTCATCAACCAGCTTGTAGCCCAGAGATGTACAGTATATAATCTAGGTCCTGTTGTAAGGAATCATGCTGTTCCTTGGTTACACATAGTCCACCGAGTTTT
The DNA here is from genome assembly GCA_016271365.2 of Neoceratodus forsteri. NCBI lineage: Eukaryota > Metazoa > Chordata > Ceratodontiformes > Ceratodontidae > Neoceratodus > Neoceratodus forsteri. The sequence goes on from CM057449.1 coordinate 1,427,084,851, forward strand.
GTGTCATCCATGTATTTTGTTGACCAATTTTTTAGACATGTTGTTAGATCAGAAACTAGTATTTGGAATATTAGTAGGCCCAGTACTGATCCCTGGGGGACTCCACTACTAATTGACCCTGAGTCAGAATGGAAACCATTTATCACCACCCTCTGAGTTCTGTTTCTCAGCCACATGTTTGTCCAATTTAACAGCCTTATGTCAACTCCCACAGGCCTTTTTAAAATCCAGATGTATAATATCATGTGCAATCTTTTCATCTAGTAGTTTGCAAAATTTCTCATAAAAGCAAAGAATGTTAGTTGTGCATGATCTTCCTTGAATAAATCTGTGTTGTTCAGGATCCAGATTTTGGACATACATATTAATTTTGTCCTTTATAATTCCTTCTAATATTTTTCCACATATAGATGCAAGACTTATTGGCCTATAGTTGCTTGGGTGTGATTTTTCCCCTTTTTTATAGATTGGGGTGACACTGGCTTTCCTCCAGTCTGCTGGAATATTACCTGTATTAATGGAAGCCCATATATAAATATATATATATATATATATATATATATATATATATATATATATATAGCTTCCATTAAAAGCTAGTAATTTAATACATTATCCATTTATATATATATATGTATATATATATATATATATATATATATATATATATATATAGTATAGAGGTAAGGCAGTAGCACAGTAGTGCTACCATAGTGAGGGTTGAGAACCCCATTTAAGGTTAAATGGTGAAAATGTGCACCTTAATAACTTTGCCACCGTTCAACAGATTTGCCTGAAATTTAGCAGACACGGGGCATCACCATAGATCTTTGGATCTGTCAACTTTTGTACTGGTCAGGTATGTGGCTGCGGAGTTATTAAGCAACTGTCTGGGGTGCAATTACCTTTTTTTGCGCATTCTTTGCTCACACCTACAGGTCGCATGGTTTAGGCGAGCAGTCCGAAAACTTCAGGGAATGTGCGGCCAGGATCCCCAATGTGCCTTTTGAAGATTTTGTGAAAAAATATTGAACGGTTCAAAAGATATTCAAAAAACAAATTTCCCATTATAGTCAATGGGGAAAGTTAACAAAAAAAAGTTCAACAGTGTAGCAAATGCTGTTTTTAGTGTTGTAAATGACCCCAGTAGTGTCGTGAGTCAGCCATTTTTTTTTTCAATTACTGATCACAGAAATGCTTGCCATTTAAAATTGGGACCATTTAGGGACACAATTGTTTTTGTGTTTACCTAGTCGAGACCTGAGGATGCTAGTCATGTCTTTATTTTGTAGTTAAACACCCCAGAAATATGATTTTGAAATTTTTGGGAAAAGTAGTTTCGCACCTGCAACACTTTCGTAATCTTTTTTGAGAAAGTGTCGCAAATCACGACACTACTTTGCAACACTACGGCCAAAAAGACAGGAATTGTTTTCCACAGTGCAGCAAAACAATGGTTTGGTCTTTTGGGCTGAAATTTGGAGGGAAGAAAGCCAACATCTCACAGATGTGCCTTTTGGTGGTTTGGTGAAAAAAATATTGCAGGGATGCAAAGTTACGGTACTCAGTTGACACTTTTCCCAAAGAACTAATACTGCGGCGTTAATTCGTGCCTTTCGTCTGTGATCTCAGAACGGTATTTGAGATATGGACTTTCCATCGGAAAAATGCTTAGCCCTCCCAAATGGGGGGCTGAGTACAAAACTAGCCAGGAAAGTCATAATTCTTACGAAATGTTTATTTTTTTTTCTACGTCATACGGTTCCTGAGATATAAGCAATTTAGTATTCCAACTCATCAATTTCTGCTCTGAGCCCCATTATTATGCATACATTCTTTGTACTCAGTGTGCTTCTCTATGCAGCTGCTGGGGAAAACCAGGGTGTGTGTGCTCCAGTTACTGTTACACGTAGTGTTTCCACTTGCGTTTCCATACCCGTTTGCATTAGCGTTCCTGTGTATGCCACCGTGTGCGTGACCCTTTGCATTTTCCTTTGCACTTGAATTTGCGTTACTGTTACCCTTTGCGTCTCCACTACTGTTTGTGTTTGCGTTTCAGTTTGTGTCACTGTGTGCATTATCATTTGCGTTTGAGGCCGCCCTTCCGTTTGCGTTTGTGTTTGTCTTTCGTTTTGCATCATTGTTGTTGTTACCATTACCATTTGCGTTTCCAATTGTGTTCCTGTGCCCATGTACGTTACGGTTTGCATTTCCATATGCACTTGCGTTTGCGTTTCTGTTTCATTTGACGTTATCGTTGCTGTTACCGTTACCATTTGTGTTTCCTATTGTGGTATTGCGACCATGCGCATCACGGTTTGTGTTTCCGTATGTGCTTGCATTTGCATTTCTGTTTCCTTTGGCGTTATTGTTGCTGTTACCATTACCATTAGCGTTTACAATTGTGGTACCGTGACAGTGCGCATTACGGTTTGCACTTCTATACGTGCTTGCATTCGTGTTTTCGTTTCTGTTTCGTTTGACGTATTTTAGCTGTTACCATTACCATTTACATTTCCAATTGCGGTACTGTGACTGTGCGCGTTACGGTTTGCGTTTCCATACGTGCTTGCATTTGTCTTTCCGTTTCTGTTTCCTTTGGTGTTATTTTTGCTCTTACCTTTACCATTTGCATTTGCAATTGTGGTACCATGACTGTGCGCATTACGCTTTGCATTTCCATACATGCTTGCGTTTGCCTTTCCATTTCTATTCCCTTTGGTGTTATTGTTAGATACATAGACAGTGTTGGCAGATAAGGGCCCATGGCCCATCTAGTCTGCCCATTTGAGTTTGTAGCTTCAATTTATGTTTTCCTAGAACTCTGTTGCCCCTTACCCCTGACCTCCAAAATTCCTTTATGTCTATCCCATGCATTCTTAAATCCTGTGATTGTTTCAGCCTCCACCACTTCCTCAGGCAGGGTGTTCCACTTGTCCACCACCTGTTCTGTGAAGAAATTCTTTTTCAAATTTCCTCTGAATTGTCCTCCCTCCAACTTCATCCCATGCCCTCTAGTCCTGGAACATCTTTTTTGCTTAAAAATAGTGTATTCTTGCACCCTGTTCCTCCCTGTAAGATATTTGTATGTCTCTACCATGTCCCCTCTCTCCCTCCTCTCCTCCAGGGAGTACATATTCAATTCCTTCAACCTGTCCTCATAGGACTTGTGATGCAATCCATGTACTATCTTTGTTGCCCTCCTCTGAACCTTCTCTATCCTGTCTATGCCTTACATAAGTAAGGTCTCCAGAACTGTACACACGTGACCCAGGTGGGGCCTCACTAGTGTCTTGTATAGTGGAATCATGACCTCCTTTTCCTGCTGGTGATGCCCTGCCTATGCATCCCAGCATCCTATTTGCTTTACCTGCTGCCTTGTCACACTGTTTCCCTACCTTGAGGTCATCAGAGATGATAATCCCAAGATCATTTTCCTGCTTGGTGCTTGCTATATCCTCACCCCCCAACTGATATATTGTGCCAAGGTTTTTGTGCCCCATATGCATTATCTTGCACTTCTTTGCACTGAATTTCAACTGCCAAACCCCTGACCATTCTTCAAGTTTCTGCAGGTCCCTTCTCATTCTGTCTACACCCTCTGGTGTGTCTACTGTGTTACAGAGCTTTGTGTCATCAGCGAACAGTGAAATTCTGCCTTCTAGGTTCTGCGCAATGTCACTGTTGCTGTAACAGTTAACATTTGCATTTACAATGGCGGTACTGTGACCATGCGCATTACCAGTTACGTTTCCATTCACGCTTGAGTCTCTGTTTGTGTCACTGTTCACTTTGGCATCACTTTGCGCTTCCATTTCTATTAACATTTGTGTTGACATTTACATTTGCGTCACCATGTGCATAACTGTTAACGCTTGCGTTTGCATTGCAGTTACCATTACTATGTCACAAGACTTCATGTGGTGGGAGCGTTTGGCCCAAAGGGCCCCGCGCTCCCACCACCACATTCTATTCACTATTTATAGTCCTCATTCTCAAAAAGAAGGAAAATTCATTGGCAAAAAAACAACATTTAATGCATCAATTAGGGTTGTTCCACAGCAACAAAAGTGAGGAAATTTGGTGTTAGGGTTGAAAGCCCCCCTTGTACCCCCAGCCCACCTCCCAACCAGCATCAGGGTGTGCGATTGGGGTGTGCGTTGGGGTCATCGGTCCTAACTCTCACCCCATTCTCCTATACCTCAGCATGCTTACACATGTGATGGGGTGAGGTTAGGGCCTTAACACACACCCGATGCGGCTGGGGAGGGCTAAGGAGTTGCAAGGGGGGCTTTCAGCTCTTAACACCTGACTTCCCTCACTTTGTCCTGTGGAATGACCCTATCTATGCATTAAATGGAGTTTTTTGCCATGAATATATATATATATATATATATATATATACACACACACACACACACACATGGGGTCACAATGTATTCAATTACCAGCTTTAAGAATTTTCCGAGATCTTATCTGAGCCTGGTGAGGAATTTTCTTTTACTTTGCTTATTCTGTCTCGTATTTCTTCATCTGACATCTCAAGTTTCAAGACTGGACGGGGCATAGACAGTGTAGAAATAGGAATTTAAGATATTTGCAATTTCTGGCTGGAGAATTTGTTGTGATATTATTATATTCAGTTGGGCCGATTTTATTTTTACTATTATTCTTCAATGAATTAATGTAACTGTAAAGCTCATTTGAGTAGTTTTTTTTCACATTTGCATCTCATCTAAGTTCTGCTTCCTTTTTAGCTTTTCTTATAGCTAATTTGCAGTGCTTGTGTTTTTTTTTTTGTATAGTTTAAGAAAACAATTTGTTTTTATGGCTTATATACGTCTTATAGGTTTTTTTTTTCTATTGATTATTTTTTTTACTAATTCAGACAACAATTTAGGTCTCAATCCTGTGTTACCATGGTTATTTATAAATGGGATGAACTTATCACAGATAGGTAGGATAACATCTTTAAATCCCAGCCACATTTTGTAAGTATTTTTATTTCTGAATAGCGCTTTGCTGTTCATGTCCATGAAAGCTGATTTAATTGCCTTTATATTGGCTCTGTTGTAAAGAAATATTTTTTATTACCCATTGTTTAGTGTAAATCTAGAACATATTGTGAATGTCACTGTGCTGTGGTCACTATTTGAAATAGGGGGTTTAACTCTATGGTTCCTTATATTAATATTTTCTGATGCTAATGCAATGTCTAAAATTTTATTTTCCTTTGTTGTTTCAGATGAAGTTGTTGAGAGGTATTTACTAAATGCTTTCCTGACTGGTGACAGTTTGTTTAACTCAGTCAATATCCCCAAGATTCTTATTACCCACAAGCACTACTTCTCCTATTTCACAAGCATCTTCTTGTTCAGTGAGGATCTCATTGATAATTTCTGATGAAATATTTGGAGTTCTGTAGCAGACACATAGAATGAGAAATTATTTTACCCCTGATCCACACTGTCTCAATTTGACTGTTAGGCTTCTTTTTTGTTTGTTTCTTTGTTATTATTATACTTTTTCATGCTGGCTCCCCAAGCCCCAATGGGCTCACCAGGTTCCATCAGCCACCCCCTCATACTCGGGCTTGCCCCCCTCCCCCGAGTGGGGCTGCTGATAGGCAAACTCTGGTGGCCAGAGTGGATTGTAATGAAGCCAGTTCATTGGTAGGGGCCAGTATTTTTAGTAGAATGTGAAACCCCATGGGACAGGGATGGACAGTGATGACCCATGTCCACCCCACCCCCGAACATGCAGGCACTGACTGCTGCGGAACCCCCAGCCTCCACCTGGGGTCCGTTGTGCATTGGACACTCAACTCCACCTCCCCTGAGAGTAGGAGAGCAGTCCACCAGATGCTCAGTTCTACTCCCCCCCGGCTGGCTCTCCAACTCATGAGTCCATTCCTGAACCCAGGTCATCTGTGCCACAGACGGCGATCATGCCTCTGCACCAACAGGCCAGCATGACTGTTAGGCTTCTTAATTTGCTTGCTTTTATCAGTGGCAGTTAGCTCTTCCTTAATGTACATACTGTAGTTACACCACCTCCCATCCTATCACTTCTGTCTTGACTATAGAGTGTGTAACCTGTCATCTTTCCCCCATATATTGTGTTTACTCCACCATATTTTCATAATTACTATAACTGAGTAGTCCTTCATTGCTATTCTAGCTCTTAGTCAATCTATTTTATTTTGCAGACTTCTAGCACTGATTGGGATACACTTGGTGTCACTTGTATTGAATCCATGTGATTCCTTTCTAATGTTTGAGGTAATAATTTTTTTAGTAATGGTTTCCCCCGAGTAGTTATTTAAACTCAGCTTATTGAGGGCATCCTTTAATTTGTTCCCCAAAATTCTTGAGTCTAAGTTGTTTAAGTGTAGTCCATCAACTGAATGTTTTCATTTTCATTTTATTCTTTGTTAACCGGGTAAGGACACTGGACCAAAGGTCCTTTTTCAGGCCCAACCCAGACAAACAACACAAAAATGAAGGATAACAAGTAAGTCAGTTTACATAAAACAACTACAAACAGTATCAGCTAATAAATATTGCTTTAACTTCCATTTAAAGTTAGAGAATGAAGTGGCCTGGCGAACAGCAACAGGAAGTTCATTCCAAAAAGTAGGAGCTGCTACTGAAAATGCACATGATCCAATTTTTAACCTAGAAAAAGGAATACAAAATAAAATACCATTTGCTGATCTTAAGCTAGGCAACACAGGTCTAACTGATACTAAATTGGAGAGAGGAAAGGAAGATTTAAAAAAAGAACACTTAAAAATAAGACAAATCCTAGTAATAGGTGACATCCAGCCCAAAGATGCATACAGACTACAGTGATGGAAGCGTGCAGGGGCCTCAAGAACAAATCTACATATATTGTTGTAGGTAACTGCTAAGGTGTGTTGTTCCTTCAACCCAATATTGCAATATAAACTCAACACATAATCAAAATGGGGGAGGAGTGACCCAGTAGCAACTATTTTCCTACTCTCAAAAGAAAAGTACGATTTCAACTTATATAACAGTCCCAGTTTCATATTAATGGTTTTAACCACAGACTGAATTTGCAAGGAAAAAGAAAGCCCTGGGTCTAGCAGAACACCCAAATATATAAACTGGCTACCTGTTCTATTAAAATACCTTCCTTATCATATAATGTTAAACACGGATTGTCCCCTAATATTGACAGTGTTCCAAACACCATGACTTTTTTTTTTATTCAAAACCATTGAATTATTAGTAAACCATGAGCAAACAGCCCCAAAATCTTTTTCCAAACAGAAGATAGTTCAGCAACATATGCCCTGTGATTGTTGTAAAAATTAGATTAATGATTCATGAATGTAATATTTTCTTTATGGCACCAATTTTCCAGTCTAATATTTATACTTGATATGGTGAGATTTTTTTCACAGTGGGTATTGGGTACTGAAAGGATGCCTGATATTGTTATCTGACCATTCTTAATCTTTTTCACCAAAGTTAATAGCTCATGGTGATCTATAGAGAGATAACAATACCTCCTTCATTCTGGTGTCAATACCCCTTCCTATATACCCCAGCATCCAGTGTGCCTTGCTGTAGACCATGTTACACTCCAAGAATCTGCCACCAGATGGCAAAGACTATAGAATAGGAATGTCCCATCCCATAAGATGGGTGTTTGACTACGACCTACCTCCAAAAAAGGGGGGATGGTGGGTGGGAAGGTACCTGCTGAAAAGAGCTGTTCTCAAAGATCTACTGTTACGGTAAGTTCTTACGTAACTGTACTATCTTACTTCGAGATACAGCTCTTGCAGCAGGTTACACCATTAGGACTGATTTCCAAGCAATAGTGGCAATCATGCACCACTGGAAGGAGGAAAGGTAGAGATCCTGATATTACTCGAGCCTAGGACAGAAGTCCCTGAAGGACAGCTAGATCGAACCCCACTCTTTGCCTCGATGCAATGTCCAGACTGTAATGCCTGAAAAAGGTATGCACAGAGCTCCAAGTAGCTGCAGCGCAAATAGCTGAGGTGGAGACGTTCTTTAATGCCGCAAAAGAAGTAGCCACCCCTCTTGTGGAATGACCCTTGACCATGCCCGGTAAGGGTTTATTGCGCTTGTCATAACAGAAAGTGATGCACTGGATGAGCCACCTCGAGAGTGACTGTTTGGAGACAGGAGCTCCTTTCATTGTGTGAGCAAAGGAGATGAAAAGTTGGTCCGACTTTAAGAGCTGTTTGGTTCTGGTCAGATAGTATCTGAGGCACCGATGCACGTCGAGGGTGTGCAGAAGGGCTTCTCCTCAATTAGAGTACCTTGGAAAATACACTGGTAGATCGATATCCTGATTGAGGGTGACAGCTGAGACCACCTTAGGCAAAAACTTTGGGTTTGTCCTTAGGGATACCCTGTCCTGGTGGAAAACCAAATAAGGCTCTTTGCACATAAGAGCATGCAATTCTGAAATCCTTCTGGCAGAAGTAACTGCAACTAAAAATAACATTTTCCAAGAGAGAAAACGTAGCTCACAATCCACGGCTGGTTCAAAGGGTGGCAGCATGAGCTGCTCCAGGACAAAAGGCAAGTCCCAAGGAGGGACTGGATCTTTAATGGGAGGCCTAAGGTGGAGGACGCCCCTTAGAAAGGCACCAGTAGTGTCCAGCTGGGCCACCATCTGATGGCCTACAGGGGCATGGTAAGCAGAAATGGCACAAAGGTGCACTTTAATTGAGGAGTAAGCCAGTCCGGAGTGGAAGAGGGAAAGAAGGTAGTCCAGAACCAGTTTTTCAGGAAAGCCTAACGGCAAAAAGCTGCGCGCTTGAGCCCACAAACAGAATCTACACCATTTCATGGCGTACGTTGTGTGGGTTGCCGGTTTTCTAGTGGCAGAGAGTACGTCTGCCACTTCTTGCGAGACCCCGTATCGCATCATGGCTATGTCTCTAGGAGCCAAGCGTGCAGGTTCAATGAACGTAAGTCTGGGTGGACCAATGAACCCACCTCCAGAGACAATAAATGGGAGCTGATTGGCAAAGGAACTGGAGGTTCCTGGGCTAGCTGGTGCAGAAGAGGGAACCAAATCTGTCTGGGCCAGAAGGGCGTGATCAAAATGAGTGTCGCTTGCTCCCTGTGAAGTTTTAAGAAAACTCTCTGGATCAACGGGAAAGGAGGGAAGGCATAGAGGATTCTGCCGCCCAGGAGAGGGACAACACGTCTCACCAGAAAACACCAGGCCCTGGATCTAGCGAGCAAAAATTGGGCAGTTTTGCGTTGGATGGGGACGCGAAAAGGTCTAACTCTGGAGTGCCCCATCTGTGAAACAGATCCTCTGCCACATCCTGTAGAAGTTCCCACTCATGGACTCTGGCCTGAGAGCGGCTCAGACTGTCTGCGATGGTGTTGTCCACTCCAGGGATGTGTACTGCAATTAGGTTTGTGCTGTGTTGCTATATCCACTCCCACACTCTCATGGCCTCCCTGCAAAGCAGGTAGGAGTGAGTGCCTCCTTGTTTGTTGAGGTAATACATCACAGCGGTATTGTCTGTTTGTAACAGGAGTGTACCCGGTGGAATCTCCAACTGGAAGGCTTACAGAGCGTAAAGGACTGCCCTCATTTCCAAAATGTTGATGTGGAGATGAGACTCCTGGGCTGTCCACAGGCCCTGAGACCGAACACCGTCCAGGTGTGCTCCCCACCTGAGCCCTGAGGTGTCTGTGGAGAGTGTCACAGTCGAAGACGGTACTGTGAAGGGAACCCCCACAGAGAGGTTCCCTGGATTTAGCCACCATTGCCAATCCCGAATTATGGCATTTGTGATTCAGATTGGCTGCTGCAGATGGTCTTGCCTTTGGTCCCATTGCACCCTTAGCATCCACTGGATTACCCGCACGTGGAGACGTGCCAGCGGGACTGTTGCAATGGCCACAGCCATGTGTCCGAGCAGGCGAAGGACCGATCTGGCCGGGACGGTCTTCTTCATCAACAAGTCCCTGATGAGGGATCTGATGTGTTCTGCTCTGTCTGAGGGAAGAAAAGCTTTCCCTCTGACGGTGTCCAGAACTGCTCCTATAAACTGCAGTTTCTGGGATGGCACCAGGAGTGACTTCTCGTAGTTGATGAGAATACCCAGTGATTGAAAAAGGGACTGGGTGCAGTGAATGGCCGTCATCAGTGCCTCCCTGGAGGGCGCCATGAGAAGCCAGTAGTCCAGGTATGGGAACATGTAGTGGCTCTGTCTCCTCAGAGATGCAGCTATGACTGCCATACACTTCGTGAATATGTGAGGTGCCGATGACAGCCCAAAGGGAAGAGCTCGGAACTGATAATGGCGGCTCTGAAACTCGAAGCGCAGGAACCTCTGGTGTGCTTGAGCAATTGGCATATGCAGGTAGGCATCCTGCATGTCCAAAGATGCCAGAAAGGCATCAGGCATCTTGCTTCAGCATGGGAATTAGGCCCGGAAGGGTCACCATGCGGAAGCGTTTGTAAACGACCGACAGGTTGAGGTCGCTGAGGTCCAGTATTGGACGGAGGTCCCCTGTTTTCTTTGGAACCAGGAAGAAGTGAGAATAGTACCCTAGTCCTCTCTGGTTCTCTGGAACATGCTGTAAGGCTTCCTTTTGCAGAAGCGCGAGCACCTCATGCTGTATGAGCAGGGCATGCTGACCCAAATATCGGGAAAGCAGGGGAGGTCTTGTGGGTGGACTGCCTACAAATTCTATATACTGGCCTTTTTTGACCAGTTGCAGAACCCACCTGTCGGTGGTGATCGACTGCCACACTGGCAAGTGGCGTGCGATGTGACCCCCAACTTTCTTTTCCCGTTGATCCTGAGGAGGGGCGGGGGCCAGGAAGGAGTCATGCTGTGGCAGCGTTTGATCTGGCAGGCTGTGCCGACTTTGCAAATCGTTGACCTCTGCCTGGGGATGACTTGGCCTGGGCTTTGTGGGTGAAAGTGCCCCTCTGCTGTTGGCTGGAATGTGGCTGTTGCCTTTGTAGCCAGCCACGGAAGTGGCTCTGGTTCCTACGAAAGGAACTGGGCTGAGACCTGTACATAGCCTGTACAGATAGGACTGCTTTCCCTGCTCCCTGAAGTTTGGTGATTACTCTCTCAGAGGCTTCACCAAATAGGACCTCACCATTATAAGGGACATCTAAGATGTTCATCTGGACGTCTGGGGTAAAACCGGAGACACGGAGCCAAGAGTGTCTCCGGAGACACATGTCTGAGGCTGCAGCTCTGGCTGAAGAGTCCGCAGAATCATATGCGGCTCTGAGCACCTGGGTCCCCACATCTGAACCCATGTGAAGGAGGTTCAAGAGCTCCTCCTTTTGGTCGCCATTGGGCATCTTTTATCAACCAGGTCCTGTCCCTGTTCCCACAGTGCGTTCTGGAATTGAACCATGTGGGTGAGGTAATTCAATGACCTGATGGTGCAAGTCGCAGCCGCATATGTGCGCCTACCCAGGACATCCAATTGCTTGGATTCCTGGTCCGGTGGCTGTGTGCTTAAATGCCGAGGTCTCTGAGACTGGTCATGCGAAGCAGTGATGACCAGGGAGTCAGCCAGAGGATGGTTCGCAAGATACTGGTCCTCACTAGGGGCTTTGTATAGGCGGTCAGCCTTCTTCGGCACTGCTGGAGTGGAATGTGGACATTTCCAGGTGGCCTTGGTGACGTCCGCAAAGGTATCCACCAAGGGCAGCACTACCACAGGCTTCGGGGTCTTTCTGCCAAAGGTAGCGGGCAAGGCATTGTCTCTCAGGGTCAAGCTCTTCAGCATCCCACCCCATATTCTCCTGGATGTGCCTCATGATCTCTACAAAAGAGGGATCATCCAGAGGAGACCTAGGTAGGTCGTGTGGGTCCGGAGAGGGAATGCTGATGGGAGAAGGAGATCTGAAGCACTCTGAGGTGTCAAATCTGGAATCCTCCCCAGACGGGTTGTACTGGCGTCGTCTGGGTCTCTTGGGACTGGGTGACCCTGAGGTGGATCTGGAGGGAGGTCTTCTCCTGTCTGAGGATCTGCCCTGAGGAGGTGGCATTTGCTCCTTGGGGGTTGGCGACCATCCTACGGGCCCCTTGGGTGGAGAAGGGGCATAGGCGGTGAAGGAGTAGGGGGAGGCAGAGTCGGAGTAGGAGGAGGATGTGTGACGACCACATCTTTTCTGATGGTGTCCCACCAGAAGGTAAAGAGTTCCTTTACCTCTGTCAAATTCATGCCCAATGACGGGCCTGACACCAGTGGCCTATCACCAGGGTCAGGCATCGGGCCCCGGGGGTCTCCCGCTCTGGGGAAGGTCCACATGGGAGCCCAGCATCTCCGGTGTCGCCCGCCTGGTCATCGGGCTGTGTGGTATCCTCCTCTGATGAGTCCTTCTGACTGGCATCCACCGGTGATGGAGGAGCGGTCCTCTTCTCTGGGGTAGCCGACATTGGTCCCCTGGCCAACACCCTCGGAGGTGAACGCCTGGCCGGCGACGGGTGTTTTGGTGTCACTGGCTCCTGGGAGTGCCAGTGATGCTTGGGCAATGTCGGGTGGGCCAACATCGGGTCCGATGTCTGTTTGAGGGACATCAGGTCCTTGGTCTTGCGAGGAACTGGATCCAACCCACGTGGAGGCTGGGAAGCCGACCTGGCATCAGAGTCCTGCTGGCGGGAAGAAGATTTATGGCACTCCCCGGACTTCGATGAGGCCTTAGATGGAGTGGAAGAGGCCAATGGCCTGGAAGTCTTCAGGGGCTGCAAAGAAGAGGAACCGCTGGAGGATCTGACCTGAACCAGGGGAGGCTGCGATTGAGCCCTGGAAGGAGAGCGGTCCGATCACGAGCTGGAGCTTCGGGAGTCTGAGATCCTCGCAGGGACCTGGGCCTTTCCTTTTCCCAGTGTTTGTCCCAGTGCTTGTGGGTTTTACCTGACGACTCCCCCCTGGAGGAAGGTTCTTTATCCATGGTTTTCAGTTTCTCCTCTAAGAGAAACACTTAAAGGGCCTTCTGGTAGCGGATTCTGGTGTGACTGTTGAAGCCCTGGCAGAAGGAGCAGGTCTTGGTGTCGTGTTCCAGGCCTAGGCAGCGCATGCAGGCCAAATGAGGATCCTTGAAGGGGATCTGTTTGCCGCAGGCACACTTTGATTGGTGACCCTCAAGAGAAGTAGCTGGAGAGGACATCAGTTGAATCCAAAGTCATGAAGAAAGACGAAATCGTCGTAGCTCTGAGTCGCCATGCGCTAGAAAAGGACCGAGGCCCGATACTGGCGATGTCGACGGTGGAAAAGAACTGAGGATTGTGGGGAACCGCCCATGTACTACGCCTGACATCGGGCGGACCAACGCGTGGAGGCAGTCCCCAGAAGACTGCTAGCTAGAAAATTTCCGTGGGGTCCTGGCGCCTGCCGGCTTCAGTCCTAATGGTGTAACCTACTGCAAGAGCTGTATCTCTAAGTAATATCTGTTCATTGCTGCTTTTATTATTTCTTTTACAGCTTATTGTTGATTTCTCTTGGTAGCAGGTTGATTTTTTGACTTCTTAAAAGGGGTTGAAAGGGAATTGTTTTGGGGCTGTTGCAAATTTGAAACTTATTTTAGTGTGATTTAAGTGAGGCTGTTGCTTCTTTGAATTAGAAACCTATTTCTTCTAATTTCAAACCTATTTTGGTGGGCTTTTAGTAGGGCTGTTATTTCTTGGCTGTTTTTACTTGCTGTTGAAAATCTGAAACTTATTTCAGTGTGATTTAAGTGGGGCTGTAATTTCATTTCTGTTTTTACTTCTGTTGAAAATTTTAAACCTATTTTGGTGTGATTTAAGTGGGGCTATTATTTACTTGCTGTTGAAAATTTGAAACTTATTTCAGTGTGATTTAAGTGAGGCTGTTATTTCCCTGCCATTTTTACTTGCTGCAAATTTCCTTGTTGTTGAAAATTTGAAACCTATTTCAGTGTGACTTAAGTGGGGGTGTTATTTCTTTGCGGTTTTACTTGCTGCAGATTTTTGCCCGCCTCCACCCCCACTCCCACTGTTAATTAAATGCCCTGTTAAATCTGATTGACAGGAGCCAAGCACAGGGAATAGCAGGGGCTGTGGAGTAGGAGGAGCATAAGGGGGAGTAAGCCCACCCTCAGTGCAACAAGTTGCAGTAACATAGAAGTGCAGTTGACTCAAGGGCTACTGTAGCGTAAATTATACACAAAAACACCTGACAGGAAGTGAAAATACTTCCAAAAAAATAAACACAGGGACAAAGAAGGAGAGCTACATGTCTAGGGGGAACTAGAAACAGACAACTAATGTAATAGCTAACAGACAAATAGTGTAATTACACAAATAGTGTAATAGCTGTATAAGTGCAGAATAATGTGGGGAGTGGTGCAATACAGTGGATGCAGGGCAGCCATTTTCAGGCAGATCTTCTGGACACTGAGGTGCTGCCCTATCTGCAGGCATCTCTCTGGTCTGTGGAGTGAGGTAGCCAGACTCAGAGTGGAGGTAAACTGGGTCAGTAGTACCTTTGCCCCCACCCAGAGATGACCCAGTCCAATGCCACTGCCTCAAAAGATGCCAAGAACAAACAGCTCTTGGACAATGGTGATCTCAGGGAGGGTTAGGATGGTCAAGCAGAGGCACATCCCAAATCCTATTCCACTCCAGAATTCATATGCCACACTGGCAAATGGGGACAACTAGACAGAGGCAGCCAAAAAAGTGGAAGGGAAGGATGTGGAGGTCAACTGAGGTGGTGACCTCAGTGGGGGGAGCAGTGGACCCCAGAGAGAAGGAAGTGAATCCTGGTGGAGGACTCTATCGTATGGGGGATCGAGCTAGGAACATGCGAGGGGGAGAACAGGGAGCTGAGGTGCCTACCAGGTGCCACGACATGGAGGAATGGGAGGAAGATCCTGGGGATCACCAGGAAGGCAAGATGGGAGAGAGAGCTGGATGTCATTATCCACCTAGGAACTAACGACCTGGCAAACAGGGAGCCTAAGGAAGTTCAGGAGGAGTTAAAAAAATTGGGGAGGGGTCTCAAGCAAGTAGCTACATCCATCACCTTTTCCGAAGTACTACTGTACCTGTAAGAGAAATGGGAGCGAGTTGGGCACATGCACCGGAAACTTTAACACATGGTTGAAGAACTGGTGCTGTGAGGAAGGGTTCAGATTCATTGGTGACTGGGGACCCACCTGGAGGGATGGGGGCTTCTTCAAGCCTGATGGCCTGCATCCATCCTGGAGGGGAATCCAAGCACTCAATAAAAAGTTTAAATGCTACATGGACAAGCATTTAAACTAGCTGGGGGCAGGTCAACAAGTAGGATACCTAATTGCCCACCACCCCCATAGCTAGCAGTGAAGCCAGAGAACAGGAGGAGGAGATACCACTACAAATCAGTGTGCAAAAGATGGAGATAGGCACCCAAGCGGATAAAGGACAACCATGGAGGGCACTAGAGTAGAAAAGCAAAACAGACCAGGGAAGTCACATCATTGAAAGCCATGTGTGCCAATACCAAGAGCCTTAGCAGTGAGATGGAGGATTTGGGGGCTGCCATGGTGCAGTCAGACCTGGACATTGTGGCCATCACAGAGATCTGGTGTAATGATAACCACGACTGGGAGATAGCCATACCCAGCTACAACATATTCAGAAGAGACAGGGCAGGCAGGAAAGGAGGAGGAGGAGTGGCACTTTATGTAAAAAATGGCATAAAGGCCACAGAGATCCAGGAGGAACAAAATGGCGGGGGAGATACTGTGGGTTAGCTGGAAAGAAAAATGGGGTCAGCCATCTGCACAGGGCTGGTCTACAGACTACCAACCCAGGAGGAAGAGACAGATAGGGAGTTAATGCTAGCCATCCAAAGGATGGTGAACAAGGGGGAGGTAGTGCTAGCTGGAGACTTCAATATTCCAGACGTGGACAGGAGCCTCCCAGGAGAAGCATCAACTAGGAGCAGATTTATTCTGGACTTCCTTCAGGGTGCCTTCCTTAAGCAACTGGTCATGGAACCAACTCAGCAAAAGGCAATACTGGACCTCGTGCTCACAAACGGGGACAGTGTGATGGGGTAATTGTGGGGGAGCAATTGGGGAATAGTGACCACCAGTCACTGTGGTTTGAAATCACAGAAGGAGCAGAACCAAACCAAACAAAAACATGTATCCTGGATTTTAGGAGGGCAGATTTGGGGAAAATGGGGACATGCTTGAAAGAGGCACTAATAGGAATGGGATGGGAAGAACTGAGGGTGGAGGAACAGTGGGCAATATTTAAAATGAGATTGCAAGAGCAACACAATTATGAGTTAAGCAGGTTAGCAAGGGGAAAAGGAAGAGGAGGCCATTATGGTTTTCCAAGGTGGTAGCGGAGGAAGTGAAAGTCAAAAAGATCACATTCAGGCAATACAAAAAGACACAGGCAGAAGGGGATGGGGAAGTACCAGGAGAAGCAAAGGGAGGTAGGGAGGTCAGTAAGGGAAGCCAGAGCTCAAACAGAAGAGCGCATCACAAAATCAATGGTTAGAGGAGACAAAACCTTTTACAGGTACATAAGTGAAAAAAGAAGGGCAAAAGAAGTGATAGTGAGACTGAAGGGGGAGGATGGGAGCAGTGTGGAGGATGACAACAGTAAAGCTGACATACTGAACAGATATCTCTGCTCAGTCTTTTTTTTTTTTTCAACTTTCTTTCACTCTGGTCACGGCTTGTGAGGACCTCTCTCTAGCAACTGGTCCTTGTCCTGCCCACCTGAGGCCCCCTCTGAACTGTACCTCCTCTCTCCCCCACCTGCAGCTGGTACCCTCAGTTTAACCCGCCCGAGGAGGGTAGCCCTACACCCCTTGGGCTCCTTGCAACTCAGACTCCAACTGCAGGTAGGCACCTGGGAGAGGATACTGGAAGGCCAACTGAGGTGGAAACTGGTGGAGGGCATGGGGGACCAGTGCTGTCACCTGCCCCACGAGCCGGGTTTTTCCTCTGTTCTTGTTCCACCCCCTTCCCAATGTGTGCACACTCCTGATGCTTGGCGCACGGCAACCCTGCCAGCGTCAGGCATGCTATTGTACGTGCTGCTCCACACTACTGCGGTGCCCCCAGTCTCCACCAGGGGCCACCAGAGCACTGAGCTCCCCAACACCCTCCCCCAGGACTGGAGAACAGTCCATCAGGCACTCAATCCAGTCCCTCCCCTGCCGACCCCCGGCACCTGAGCTCGCTCCCGAACTCGGGTCACTGGCATGGCGCAGGTGTGGCATCTAGCACCTCAACCCTCAGTGCCACGGGACCGGCTCCTCTCTTCTCAGTCTTTACTGAGGAAGGGGAGGGTAACAGGCCTGAAGGGAGTACAAGGGGTAGGAAGGGCACAGAAACGGACACAAGTCCCTTTACACAGGAAATGGTCCTAAAGGAATTGGAAGTAATAAGAGTCAATAAAGCAATGGGGCCAGATGGGTGCACCCCAGGGTCCAAAAGAAACTAAGAGAGGTGGTGGCTGAACCTCTGGCTATCCTGTTTATCCAATTACTGGAAACAGGGGAGGTACCCAAAGACTGGAGGACAGCAGATGTAGTCCCCTTATACAAAAGCGGGAACAAAGAGGAAGCAGAGAACTACAGACCAGTCATGCTGACCTTGGTAGTGGAGAAGATCATGGAAGCACTACTGAAGGATAGATTGGTGGAACATCTGGTTGCCAATGGGCTACAGGACCCAAGGCAGCATGGTTTCACCAGGGGAAGATCATGCCAGGCCAAACTCATTGAATTTTTCTACTGGGTGATAAGGAAGGTGGGTCAGGGAAGGGCAGTGGATGTGGCCTATCTGGACTTCAGCAAGGCCTTTGACACTGTGCCTCATAGAAGGCTGTTAAACAAGCTGGGGAATATGGGAGTGGGCAGGACAGTAGTGTAGTGGGTGGGTAATTGGCTGGGTGGCAGGACACAGAGGGTGGTGGTAAATGGCTGTCACTCCACAGAGGGAAGAGTGACCAGTAGGATGCCGCATGAATCAGTGCTGGACCAGTTCTATTCAACATTGTCATAGGTGACATTGTGCAGGATCTAGAAGGCAGAATTTCCCTGTTAGCTGATAACACAAAGCTCTGTAACAGACTGGGCACACCAGAGGGTGTAGTCAGAATGAGGAGGGACCTGCACAAGCTTGAAGAATGGTCAAGGGTTTGGCAGTTGAAATTTAATGTAAAAAAGTACAAAATGATGCATATGGGGCACAAAATCCCTGTAACAACATATCAGTTGGGGGGGTGAGGATATAGCATGCACCAGGCAGGAAAAGAACGTTGGGGTTGTCATCTCTGATGACCTCAAGTTAGGAAACAGAGCGACAAGGCATCAGGTAAAGCAAATAGGATGCTGGGATGCATAGGCAGGGGCATCACCAGCAGGAAAAGGGAGATCATAATTCCACTATACAAGACACTAGTGAGACCCCACCTGGAGTACAGTGTCCAGTTCTGGAGACCTTACCAATGTAAGGACATAGACAAAGGTGGAGAAGTTTCAGAGGAGGGCAACAAAGATGGTACAGAAATTGCATCACAAGTCCTATGAGGACGGGCTGAAGGACATGAATATGTGCTTCCTGGAGGAGAGGAGGAAGAGAGGGGGGTATGATAGAGACGTGCAAGTACCTTACACGGAGGAACAGGGTGCAGAAAAATACTACATTCCAGCAATAAAGATGTTCCAGAACTAGAAGGCATGGGATGAAGTTGGAGGAAGGGCGATTCAGAGGAAATGTGAGGAAGAATTTCTCACAGAAAGGGTAGTGGACACGTGGAACACCCTGCCTGAGGAAGTGGTGAGGGCTGAAACAATCACAGGATTTAAGAATGCATGGGATAAACATAAGGGAATCCTGGAGGTCTGCGGTTAGGGGCAACAGACTTCTGGAAAACTTAAAGTGATGTTACGAGCTCAAATAGGTAGACTGGGTGGTCCATAGCCCTTATCTGCCGACAGTATCTATATAGCTATGTATAATCAGATCCTCTAGCTTCTTCAGAAATCTTCTGTGAGGCACCGAGTTAAAAGCCTTGCTGACATCAAGTATCATAAATCCACAGCATGGTTCTTAACAACTATCCAGTCAAAGAATACCATCTGGTTGATCTGACGAGACCTTCCTGCCATGAACCCATGCTGTTTACTATCTTGGAGTCCATTGCTCTATAGGTAGTTTATAAGATCCTCTTTGACTAGTGTCTCCATCAGTTTGCCAACAATAGAGGTAAGACTGACAGGTCTATAGTTACCCAGTTGCTCTTTGTCCCCCCCCCCAATGGAGTGGGACTACATCTGCTACCCTCCAGTCTTTTTGAATTATCCCTGTCTGAATTGAGCTATTGAATAGCCCCACTAGGGGTTCAGTAAGTTCTGCTGCCAATTCCTTGAGCACCCTTGGATGAATCCCCTCTGGCCCCAAGGCCTTTTTTTTCCATTTTCTGTTTTTCTTCCTTGTCCATGACAGGGTTGGGCTCCCTTCTGCCTAGCTCCACTGGCCCCACTGTCCAGCATCTCCCTAGGCTTACCTGTTGGCTCAGTACCCCCAGTACCCCCTTGGATTCCCCCTTGTGGTGGAGTCAGGAGGGGGAGGGCCATCCTCCCCCGATGCCCAAATCCAGTAATTTCCAGCAGGCTTCCCCTGTGATACAGTGGGTAGGGGCGCAGTGTTCAGGCACCATAGATCCCCGTCTTCATTTTACCTCTTGTTTTTCCTCTCTGTCTCTTCCTACAACCATGGCATACTCTGGCGGCGCATGCGCATGGAGGCTCGCATGCATCCTGGGACCACGACTCCCGCCCTCATCCCTGATTTACGTTTGCCTCCTGGAGCTCCCATGAGCTACCATAGACTTACATAGAAACATAGACTTTGATGACAGATAAGGACCGCTAGGCCCATGTAGTCTGCCCATTTCCCTACCTACAGGATAGGCCGCAGATCCTAGTTAACCAACAGCCTATTTCTTCCTACCCCCCACAAGAATTGCCTTATGTCTGTCCATGCATTTTTGAATTCTCCCACAGTTTTAGACCCTACACCTCCTCAGGAAGGTTGTTCCGTGCATCCACTACCCTCTCTGTGAAATAATACTTCCTCAC
This sequence comes from Neoceratodus forsteri, assembly GCA_016271365.2. Lineage (NCBI taxonomy): Eukaryota > Metazoa > Chordata > Ceratodontiformes > Ceratodontidae > Neoceratodus > Neoceratodus forsteri. The sequence continues at coordinate 1,427,104,974 of CM057449.1, forward strand.
ATTGCCCTAGACCGCCCTCCTTCTATCTTTAAATTGTGTCCCCTTGTTCTTGCAAGTCTCTTTTCTGAAAAATGCTACTCTCTTGGACTTTGTTGATTCCACTGAGGTACTTAAAAGTTTCTATCATGTCCTCCCTCTCCCTTCTTTCCTCAAGGGTATACATATTAAGCTCCTTTAGTCTCTCCTCATACGGCTTCTCTTGCAGACCCTGCACCATTTTAGTTGCCCTCCTCTGGACTGCCTCTATCCTGTCTATGTCCTTGCAGAGATGGGGTCTCCAGAACTGGACACATTATTCAGCAGGGGTCTCACCAACTGTCTGTACAGAGGGATAACAACTTCCTGTTTCTGCTGCTGATGCCTCTCCTATACATCCCAGTATACCCCAGCCCTCCCTACTGCCTTCTCACATTTGCTTGCTAACCTTAAGGTCATCTGATATGATTACCCCCAGGTCCCTTTCCTTTTTGTTGTTGTTACTATCTCCCCACCATTGTGTATACTTCCCTGGGTTCTTGTTTCCCAGGTGCATTATTTGCACTTCTTTGCATTGAATCCTAGCTGCCACTTCTGACCATTCCTCCAACCTTGCCAAGTCCCTTTTCATCCTTTCCACGCCTCCTTGTGTATCAACCCTGTTACAGATTTTGTGTCATCTGCAAAAGGCATACTTTCCTTCAGTCCCTCTGCAATGTCACTGAGAAGACATTAATAAGGACTGGACCCAATAGTGAACCCTGCGGTACCCACTAGTAACCCCCTTTCTTCAGAATGGACTCCATTTACAATTACCTTCTGTGTCCTGTTGTCCAGCCAATTTTTACCAGGCTACCACCCTGGGTCCCACTCCCAGGCTGGTTAATTTGACTATTAATCTTTTGTGTGGGACTGTGTCAAATGCCTTGCTAAAGTCTAGGTAGGCCATGTCCACAGCCCTTCCCTGGTCTACTACTTTGGTCACCCAGTCAAAGAAATCTATTAGATTCATCTGACATGACCTTCCCGCTGTGAACCCATGCTGCATTGGGTCCTGTGCTCCACTGGCCTCTAGGTACTCGACTATTCTTTCCTTCAGAAGTGACTCCATCACTTTCCCTACCACAGAGGTCAGACTGACAGGTCTGTAGTTTCCTGCCTCTGTCTTGGACCCACTTTTGTGAAGGGGAATCACATCCGTCTTCCTCCAGTCCTTGGGTACCACACCATCCTCCCATGATTTATTAAAAAGAGTAGCCAGTGGTTTCACTAGTTCCTCCCTTAATTCTTTTAGAATTCTGGGGTGAATTCCATCAGGACCCATTGCTTTGTCCATCTTCAGTTTTAGGAGTTCTTGCAGAACCCTTTCTTCTGTGAAAGGACTGCGATCGACCCCCTATCAAGAGTACTTCTGTTAATTGGATTAGGCACTTCCCCTCCTCTTTTGTGAATACTGAGCAGAAATATTCATTCAGTATTCCTGCCTTTCACTGTCCCCTCTGCCCACCACTGTTCATTCTATTCAGCCTCACTATCCCTCCCTTTGTCTTTCTCACTCGCTGATGTACCTATAAAGGTTTATCCCCTTTCTTAACTGAGTTGGCTATCTTTTCCTCAGTTTGGGCCTTTGCTATTCTGACTTCCTTCCCCGCTTCCTTCTGCCTTAACTGGTACAGCTCTCTGTCCTGCTCCTGCTGTGTTTCCTTATACTTCCGGAATGCTATTTTTTTCTTCCTGACTTTCACAGCCACCTCTTTTGAGAACCATAGTGGCTTTTTCTTTTGTTTTGATTTGTTAATTTGTTTCACACAAAGGCTTGTTGCCTCTGTGATGGCAGTTTTGATAATTCCCCATTGTTGCTCCACACCTCCTTCTAGCCTGTTTGCTAGTGCTTTTCTGAGGCACTCTCCCATCTTGCCAAAGTCAGCCCTCTAAAATCCAGTACCCTCACTTTTGTAAGCTTGACTCTGTAGCTGAGTTTAACATGAACCACACTGTTTGATGGTCACTTGTCCCCAAATGGCAACCCACTTCTAGATCTGAGATCCTCTCACTGCCCCGTTTGAGTATGAGGTCTAAGATTGCTCCCTCACAGTGGGTTCGAAACTAGCTGTCTAATGCCTGCCACCTGTAGGGCATCAAGAATGGCCCCTGCTCTAGGATGTAGCTGCAGCAAATGTGCTCCAGTTAACATCTGGCATATTCAGGTCTCCCATCAACAGTATCTCCCTTTCTCTGCCATTCTAAGAATGCCTTCTATCATATCCTTGTCCATTCCTTCCCCCTGACAGGGGGTCTGTACACAACTCCTCTGGATTGTGGTGCTCTTTCAGTCTCCCACAGTGCCTCCTCTCCTCTCCTCCCTGTTTACTCTTTTGTTCAGTTGCTTTTATCCCTTCCTTTACATAGAGAGCTACTCCTCCCCTCTTCTCCCCTGCCTGTCTCTCCTGTAGGTTATGTACCCTGGTATGTTAACATCCCAGTCATGGTTCTCTGTGTACCATGTTTCTGTGACTGCTACGATATCCAGGCATCCTTCTTCCATTAAGGCCATCAGCTCAGGGAGCTTGTTGCCCAGACTACCATCAGGCCTCCACTTTGAGGCAGCCAAGAGGCGAGATAGCCAGCCACCCCAATCCAGGAAAGGAGAGCTGCCATGTGGCCACTCAAGTCTCTTCTAGCCCTCCCCCACCGCCCGACCCCCAGCAACCCATTGCTAATTCCCAAACATGTTTCACCAGCATGGCAGGAGGTAAGATACTTACTGCCTTAGCCCTCCATGCTACTGAACAAGCTGGCCTTATCTAAAGGTCTGATAGCCCTTTCCAAACCCTTTCGCTGGTAAATACTTGTACAGCTGTCATTGTGCCACTGTCTGGAAGAGGACCTTTGTCTTCCCTTGGGAGAGCAAAAGCAGTTGTTAAAAATAGCTGCTTTCTGCCTCGTCCCCCCAGTTACCCTAGCTCCTTCTGTAAGCCTAACAATTCCTTCTCCTCCTCCTTCTTTCTTTTTCTCCTAATATCTAAAGAACTGTTTTTCCACCACCCTTGACACTCTGTAATACATAGCTTTGTGTCTGCCTTTGCTTTTCTAACCAATCTTTTGAGTTCCCTTGTTCTCATTAGGTACTCTCCACATTCTTACTTCCCCTGTGTTTTTCTTCTACCTAGTGAAGGCCTTTATTGGCTGTCACTGCTTCCCTGACCTGTCCAGTGAACCATATTGGTCACTTGTACCTGTTTCTTTTGATAACCATCCTCATGCAAGACTTTGTTGCCTCGAGAATGGCCCCCCATGATTTCCCATCTTTCCTCCATATCCCTGAGGCTGTCCAGTCTGATTAACTTGTACCAGATGAGTTCCCTGATCTGGCTGAAGTCTGACCTGAAATCTAGGACTTCAGCTTTTGATGAGGGCTTACTTGTCCCAAGGGACAGGTCAAACCATATAGAGTTATGGTCGGTGGACCCTAGTGGCTCTCCTACCCTCACTGCTCCAACCACTTCTGAGCTGTTGAACACTACACTGAGACTGGAAACCTGCCTAGACCACATTGAGAATGGCAGTCTTCCTAGTGGGTTCCTTAAGTAGCTGTACCAGCAAGTAGTCCTGCATTGTATCCAGCAGAGCCTGACTTCTGGAGCTCCTGGCCGCTGGAATGACCCATCAGTATCTGGCAGGTTTAGATTTTCCACTGCCACCACCTCCCCCTTTGCCGTCCCCTTTCCAGTTCTGCTCCAAGCTCCTTATCTCTCTCTTCCTCCTGCCCTGAGGTCTATAGATCACCCCATTCAATTCAATTCAATGTTATTTAACCAGGAAAACACCATTGCGAGAAGTTCTTTACAAGGCGGTCCTGGAAGGACAAATACAAAAAAAAACAAGAGGATGCAAAACAAATAAGACAGCAGATGTGTACCACAACAATTCCTCAAAATATAGGAGCAGTAACTCTAAAAAAAAAAAAAATAATAAGGTTCTATAACATTTAGTTGCAACGCGTGACATGGTAACATACACAATAGGATTACATATTAGCTAGGGAATATATGTAGCTACTACTGTTGATACGGAGGATGGAAGAAAATAGGCAGTAAGGGGGAAGGAAAAGCTGGGTAAGTACGTCAGGAGAGTAGGTAAGGGGTATGGTGGAGTGAGAGGGGAAGTTAGAGGAGAGGGACAAGGAGAAGGGAGGATGGGAGGGCAGAGGGTAATAAGAGGAGAAAGGGGTAGGGCTCAAAAGGTAGTGGTTGTGAGTGCTCGTAGTGCTTAGTAGGGGTTAAAGGGTAGGGGAACACAGGGCCACCACAGATTCAAGCAAAACAGTTACAATTTACCATCAGTGTTCATCTGAGCAGAGACTTGAACCATTCATAGTTTCTTGCCTGAGGATGCCGTGAGCTGAGCCCACAGTGATTCTGTTTCCCCATTACCTCTTAAAGATAGCATAAAGTGCAAGGTACCCTTTAAAAACCTTTGCATAAAGTAAAGGGTGCCATTAGTGCATAATATATGTATTGTAACTTATAAACCCCTGATTAAGCTTATGTCAAATATATATTAACTCCAAAATGTTGGAAACTGGATTAACAGCCCTGTTAAAATATGATAGGGACTTGAGGGACAGAAGGTTGTTTCATGGCTGTGTATTACTGGAAACAGTTAAATATTTCCCCAGTGTATTTCTCTGTACAAAGGAGAAAAGCAAGGCAAACATGTTTTTAAAACAGAATGGTTTGCCCGTTTGTATGATTTTCCTCCGGCTAGACCACACTGAAATGAAAAAGAGACCCTTGGCTAACTGGTTCATTTGATTATTGTTTTCAATGTTAAACCAGCCAAGGAGTCAAACAGAGCGACTGCAGTTCTTTTTAGTTGTTTTGCTAGAAAAGTTACCCCATAGTACCAGAGCCCCATTCACAAACTGGAGCTAGGACGAGTGTCACGGAGCAGTTGAAATTCACCTTTTGTGCCGTTGTCGCTCCGTGACTTAGTTTCCCCATTTAGAAGGAAGACCCAGCGGGTTCAGAAGAGAATATGTTGCACAACAGAGACTGCATTTGCAGTTCGGGCAGCACGAGTACTCGCTAACAATAACAAGCATTTGTCAATGCTGAATGTTTGCTTGCTGGTATTGGCATCGGTACTGCAGGAATTAGAGAGATGCATAATAGGAATGGCAATGAAGTATTGAACTAATGCCAACCCTCACCCCCACCCTGTAGAGACTGACAGACATTAGGGTGTGCCTTTGGGTTTTCAGCCATAACACTCATGCCATTCCACCTCACCCCTGCCCTGCAGACACTGATAGGTGTCACGGTGTGCCTTGGGGTCTTCAGCTCTTATGCTCACCCCATGCCATAAGGAAATAAGGTGAGATGGGTGCAGTATAGGAGAATGGGGTGAACATTAGGACCAAGGAACCCAAGGCACACCTCAATGCTGGTCAGTGGCTGCAGGGTAGGGGTGGGGGTGGGGGTAGAATGGTGTGAGCATTACAGTCGACGACCCCAAGCCACACCCCTGATGCCTATCAGTCTGTACAGGGTGGGGTGTTATGGCTGGAAACCCTAACGCCCAAGGTGTTTGTTGATATTTTCACTCCAAATTTTCAACATGCGCTTTTTGGGAGCCCACCTCAAGAACAGTGGCACTGTCACTTCATTACTCTATCCCGAAAGCTGATTTTGCACAGTGAATGTGCCATTTGGCGCAACAGGTGCGAAAAGACATTTTGGGCAGGATGTGAAAAATGAAATGACATCTGTACTGTTCATGGGGAGGTGTGAAAAAATGACAATGTTTTAAAAATGTGTAGTGAAAATAAGAAAAATTGGACAAGTTACGAACATGCATAGAAACTGTGTAACGCACGCTCATAATGCAGTCAATTTTTGGAATTTATTTCACCATATTTTCAACATGGCCTTTTTGGGACCTCCCCTCATGAACAGTGCCACTGTGATTTCAGTAATCTATCCCAAAAGTTGATTTCATACAGTGACTGTGCAATTTTGTGCCACAGGAGCGAAAAGATGTTTCAGGCAGGATGCAAATCATGACAGCTACACTGTTCATAAGGATGTGTGAAGAAATGGCAATGTTGGAAATTTGGAGTGAAAATATTAAAAATTGGCAAAGTTATGAGCGTGCGTACAAACTGCGTAACACATGCTCATAACAGTGTAATTTTTTGAAGTTTTTCCACCAAACTTGCAACATGGGCCTTTTGGGACCCCACCTCATGAACAGTGGCAATGTTGTTTAATTACTTGGTCCGGAAAGGTGAGTCCACACAGCACCTGCAAAATCACATTTCGGGACAGAGAAATAAAAAGACAGTGCCAGTGTTTATGAGATGGGATCCAAAGAAACCCATGTTGAAAATTTAGGACCAAAACTCCCCAAAATGGCTGGGATATCAACCTTAGTTGAAACCCCTCATTGACTGCCATTAGGGCTTACCATGATTTTCTTCAGTTTGCGGTCGGCTTTTGAAGAGTAAAGACATGTTCCTGGTCCATGGAAGATTGCTGCGCCAGACCTCCAGAGGTAAGTATGGGGTGTGGGGAGAGTACTGTGGGGAGGTAGGGTGCGCAGAGGGAGGGGCGGGATGGAGGAGGGGCAGCGTGGACGATGAGGGACCGTTTTCCTTTTCTTTAGGTTAAACAAAAAATCAAAAAAGACATCAGGGGATGGTTTTCTTTTTTACAGGTAAAATAGTATGAAAAATAAATTTAAGCACACTGGAGTGGGCTCCCAGTGTGTGCCAGACTACTGGAGGGAGGGATCAATGCCAACCAGGGGACTAGGCACCCAGTCAGCTGCAAGAGGCGTTCAGGGGCACATCTGACATAGTGTTGGGCATCCTAGTGTCGAAAAAGATAAAGTGGGGTGGGGGGCATGCTGACATGGGGATTGGGCACCTCAGTGTCGGCAAAAGATATGTTCGGGCTTGGGGAGGTCATCCAACACCAGGAGTGGACATCCCTGTGTCGGAAATATAATTAGTTTGGCACACTGGGGTGAGCTCCCAGTGTGCCACATTAATGGGGAGGGGGGGATACATGCTGACATGAGAATTGGGCACCCTGATGTCGGCTTTGGGCGTAGCGTGTAGTGGGCAGCAGGAGCTGCCAATTATGCAAACCCGCGGCGTGGCTCATTTATTAATTTGTTGATATGTTTCACTGGGAAAGGCACACTGAGCAAATGAGCTGCTTGTACCTCAAGCCATGCACATTACTGTACAGCAGCAGATTTCTTTCAAGTGTGGCGCTCGCTCTGAAACTGCCATCATCGGCAGCTTCCCTGTTGATTGGTGGCTGAGGGACATGCCCATTAAAGCATCCCCTGTATTGGCCACAACATTGCCACACCTCTGCAATGCTCTACTATCTCAATATGTTTCTTGTGCGCTGTGCATGCAAGGAAACATAATAATGAAAGTAAATGAAGGAGCCGAGAAAACAACTATGGGGGATAAGCAGAATTTGACTTCATGGGTTAAATCCTGTAGTTGTCTGCTCCTTACAAGCAACACAGTGCACCACTGTTCGGTGCAGGAGTACGCTCCCATAGTGCCTGCACCAATAAAGCCATTTGCTGTATCTAAATAATAGTAAAAAGGAAGTACTTGCCTCTTGCCTGTAGCTGTGGTGATTGTAAGGGAGAGAGGGAGCTTAGTGAAAAGAAATAGGAGTGCGTTTGCTCCTCACCCTCTCTTTTGGAACCTCTGTTGCAGCAGCTTTTGGAGTGGGTGGTTTACTACATTCTTTTGATATCGCAGCCACCTGCTCATTTATGCCTTGGTTCTGAATCAAGCAAGGTGCACAAAATGGAAATAGACACTATGGGGTGATATTAATAAATGCCCACATAGTTGCCTACTTCTATACAGCTGCATGCCAAGTTAGCGGCTTAGAGATTAAAGTTGGATATTCAGCCAATAGCCAAGAATAAATAAAAGAAAGACTGGGCCAAAATGAAATGTTGCCTGACGGCTGACAGTTACAGCCATCAGAAAAGCAAAGGGGATGTCTGGCATGATGGCTGCCCGAACAGGTTAACCCCACTCAAATCGGGTTTTTCAACAGATTTAAGCGCCTTCTGAGGTTAAAAACAAACTGTAAAGAGGGGTAATATTAAATCCGAACCACATAGTCGGGGAAGAGACGAAAACTCGCTGATGATGGATGCGGAAATGAAAAAGGCCGCATTGAAGCATACTCCTCCGTCCACCCCAAGCAAGGAGAAGATGCCGAAGTGAGTCAAGGCGCAGGCGGAGGACTCGTGCTCCCATACCCAACAGCGAGAAGTGCTCAGTGAGAAAAGATTTCTCGATGAGCTAACACCCATGAAGGATACACTGCTGGTGTTAGCCTTGGAATTGAGAAGCATGAGGGCATCACAGGAACAGCTCACTACACGGACCTCGGATAATGAGGCCCGAATATCATCGCTGGACGATTGGCGGCAGCGTTCAGAACCAGAGATGGGGCATATGAGACACAAGCTCAAGAAAGCTAAGGAAAAGCTGGAGGACCTCGAAGGGAGATCGAGGAGAAACAATCTTGTGGTGCTGGGATTGCCTGAGGGGGAAGAGGGTTCCTTACCCGTGGTATTCGCCCAGAAGCTCTGTGAAAAATTAGTGGGGCCCTCTCCCAACGGCCCTACTTACATAATCGAGAGGGCACATCGCTCTTTAAGGCCTATGCCGCCTGCAGGCTCTCATCCCAGGCCCTTCTTGTTCAAACTGCTCAACTTCCCAGATAATCAGCATATTATGGCCAAGCTTAAAGATCTACAAGAAATCAAATGGGAGGGCAAAAGGATAAGAGTGGCACAGGACTTACTATACACAGTATGACAGAAGAGGTCTGCCCTTCACCCTGTGGTCACCAAGCTTATTTCTGCGAGCATCAAGCTCAAAGTGAGGTATCCAGCAACTTTACAGATATTCCACAAGGGCAGTTGGCAATCATTTGAAAGCGTGGAAACAGCAACTGAATTCTGCAAACATAGGTTTCGTGATCTGTTCAAATGAGACTGCAGTGACATCTAGTAGCTACTGGGTGTTACTAGAATTGCCTATTTGGAGAGGTGATCTGAACAGACCTGCATCTTTGTTTCTACAAGACAAAAGGACATTTTGTGTTAACTAATTTTGCTTAAATGTTAAATATTTAGCTGAAATAGGCCTGCGATCCCCAGAGTAAGATAGAGAGTGACTGGCCACATTAAAATATAAAAAAAAGTGCGGGGAAATCCCTTCTGTTTAACCCAAGGTGTTAATTGGTTGGAGGCCCCTAGTATTAGGAGCATTGTTATACTGCTCTCAGTGGGTTCTTTTTCTCTAATATAGCTAATACGTTATGATAACATTTTGGTATTATTCAAGTTAGCTTCGGTCAGGAAGTGAAATAGTTTAAACCCTTGTTTGTGATATGCGACTTTGTATTCTGGTCTGTTAATTACTGAAGTTGACAGGTTGTTATGGAAGCTCTTTACAGAAGCTTCTGGATAGCAGAATTATGGAACCCTATGTAAATACATTCATTTTTCCTGGTTCCACAATAGGAGTTTTGGTAAACTATAGTGGAGAATATAATGTATAGGATCTGAGTGGGGGGGGGACGGGCATTGGTAGTGGGAGAACTTTTCGGGTGGCATGGTCGTCATCATGCCAGATAAAGAGGTAGGAGTGCAGTAATTTGGACTGGGGGATAAAGGTAGTACATTAGTGTAGTTTATGAAGAAGTGGTTGGGATGGGGACGGGGAGGAGGTAAGGATGAGAATGTACATGGGTGGGATTGGAGGGAGAGAGAGGATGGGAGGGGGAGGGGGCAGAGTGGGGGTAGCCAGAGCCAATCTTAATACAACTTATAAGGGTGCAATTAATACATACTGATGCCCAAGTGGATCTTTCAAATAGTATGCTTAGAATATGAAAATCATATCATGGAATGCCAAAGGAGCTAGGTCTCGGGTTAAGCGGCTTCAAATACTTAAGCACTTAGTGGTGCTGAACTGCCATGTCCCTTTTTTTACAGGAGACGTACTTGCTGGTAACAGATAACAACTTACTAAGAAGGGGTTTCATGGGGCGGTGTATACGGCAGGGTCCTCCACAACACAATGTGGCGTAGCGATACTGATAACTAAGAGCACTCAGTTCCTAGAACTACAAAAAGTGGTTGATCCCCAAGGTAGGTTTATTTTCCTGAGGGGGATTCTAGAAAGCATAGAAGTGCTCAGATGCACGATATATGGCCCGAACAAAGATTCCCCAGAATTTTTTGTCAACTTATTGTTAACCCTTGCTCCCCTTAGTGGACTGCCTATAATTCTAGCAGGAGACTGGAATTTAGTTATAAATTCCATGCTAGATAGATCCTCCTCAGCAGGATCCAATCTTTCCCAGCCCCAAAGATCTCTATGAGATCTTATAGAAGTGTATGGTTTAATAGACCCCTGGCGCATGCTGAATCCTGGCACAGGGCTTATACTTTTGATTTGCCTGTGCATAGATCCCTCTCCCAGATTGATTTCTTTTTGATTTAATCAGAGAGCAATCCCAGGAGTGTGGGGAAGTGGGATCACCCCCAGAGTGCTATCTGACCACTCCCCAATTTGGTTTGAAGTTAACTTAGCCCCAAGTATTCAAAAGGACACTATTTGGAAATTAAACTCTCAGCTCCTTAACCAGGAAGATACAGTCACTCAGATTAAAAATCTTATGAAGCAATTTATGGGTCAAAATGAAGGATCTATTCCTGCTTTTGATAAAATATGGTGTACATTAAAATGCATCCTGCGGGGGGAATTCATTAGAATTTCGGCTACCAAAAAGTTAAAATAGGATTCAAAAGCTAAAGCCCTCTTGAAGAAAATTAAGGCCTTAGAAACCTCACTATCAAATCCCCCATTAGATGAGGAAATGTTGTGTTTAGTGGTTCTACGGAACGAGTATGCAGAAATTCTGAGGGAGAGAGCAGAGTATGCCCTCTTCAAAACCCAAGCTAAATATATTGAGCAAGGGGATAAAACCAGTCATCTTCTGGCGATGAGACTTAGAAAACAAGAGGAGTCTCATCTTGTTCCCTTTGTGTTTTCCGTATAGACGAATACTATCTTAACCACCACTAGGCAAATTGCTCAAGAATTTGAACAATGCTACATGCAGTTGTACAGCCCTCCTGAACCTACCCCCTCACCTAATGATATCCGTGAGTATCTGTTAGCTTCACCATTGCCCTCGCTGGAGGTAGTCCAACAGGAATTTTTGGCACGCCCTATTTTACAGCAAGAGATTAGGGATGCTATTAGATCTCTTACTAAAGATAAAGGTCTGGGCCCGGATGGCTTCCCATCCAATTTTCATAAGGTTTTTGAGGTGGAGCTGTGCCCTATTCTTCTTCACCTGTTTAACTTTATATGTGAGAAGGGGATTACAGATATGACACTTTTGGAAGCAATTATAGTGGTGTTGCCAAAACCAGGTAAGGAGAAGAACAGAGTTACGAACTTTCGTTCCATCTCATTGATGAACTACAATATAACATTTTTTGCCAAAATACTAGCAGCAAGGGTGTCCAAAGTTTGGGAGGGGCTCTTAAGCCCTGAGCAGATTGGGTCTGTGCAGGCAGAGTCTCATCGGATCTCATCCGTAAGTTGGCGCATGTCTTCTCCATATCCAGGGAGGCAGACAAACCAATGGCTCTGGTTTCCCTGGATGCGGAGAAGGCATTTGACAGGGTTAGTTGGACATACCTGCTCGATAGCCTGGCTGTAATGGGTTTTCCACCTCTTTTTATTTCCTGGGTTAAAACATTATATTCTGAACCTAGAGCAAAAGTTTACTGCAGTGGAGTTTTTTCCTCTGTTTTCTCTTTAAAATCAGGTACTAGGCTGGGTTGCCCACTTTCTCCACTATTATTTAACTTATATCTAGAACCATTGATATGACAGTTAAATGCTTCCCCAAGGTTGCAGGGTATTAGGATAGGAACATTTCATTTAAAGCTATCAGTTTACACGGATGATATTCTCCTGCATGTCACCAACCCTTGCGAATCTATCCAGGCCGCCCTACAGATAATCCAAAAGTTTAGTAAAGTTTTGAACTACAAACTCAACATTAGTAAACCAGAAGTGATGCCCTTGAACCCTTTGCTTTCCAGAGAAGACATTACCCGTTATCCATGGCCTGGACTCCCGCCTTAAATACTTAGGAATAATTTTATCTACATCATTGTCCCTGATGAAAAAGTTGAACTTAGATAATTTAGTAAAGGAAATTCAGTTGGATCTAAATAGTTGGAATTCTATGCACTTGTCTCTTCAAGCGAGGGTCAGTGTAATAAAAATGAATGTTTTGCTGAGGGTATTTTATCCGCTTAATAAGCTAAATGTTTATCTCCCCCTGAACTGGTTCCATAGACTCCACAGCATAATTTCCCAATTCGTATGGAGAAACAAGCCCCCATGTAGAGCATATAATCGCTTAAGTGCCCCAAAATAACTTGGGGGGCTTAAACTTCCTAATTTTTACCACTATTATTTAGCCAGCCACATGGTTAAGTATATGCGGTGGAAGGCCACCCCTTCGGACACAGAAAATGTTGACAATTTTCCTATATGGTTACAAGTTGAAAAATATTTATTAACTGGGTTATCACCGGAGAGCCTTTTATTTATAGCCCCGGGTAAATTGCCCAGCAACTTATGAGGCTCGGTTATATATACTTCACTAAAGGTCCACTAACAGTTTTGTAAGTCAATGAAATACAATAACCAACTGGACCTATCACAACCAGTGTTCAATAACCCTAACTTTAAATTGGGTGACAAGAAAATTTTTGTTCCTAAAGAATGCTCGGACTCTCAAATCAAAGTTTGTGATTTGACAGTAAATGGCAAGCTAGAGGGAATGTTAGAGCTCTTAACTTTACTTCAGCTTCCCAACAAGTATTCCTTTCTTGTGTTCCAAATTAGGCACATGTTGATAAGTTGGTTTGGCTCGGGTGTATGGAATATGCAACAGGTGCCTCCTGTTCAGGAGTTTTTTGATTGCATTAAGCAACCACATGCTGTATCCCTGCTGGTTTCATTGTTATATGGGAAATTAAACCCGAAGGTTTCAGGTCAATCTAATTACTGGGTACGTAATTTTCCGCATGACAATTTTTTATGGGACAAAATCTGGGAAGGAGCTTGTTTATACACTAATGACCACTTATGACTAACACAGTTTTATATATTGCATAACATTTATTATATTATACTCCAACTAAACTGCAAGGGCAAGATACAGAATCAAGTATGTTTTAGGTGTGCTCAGGAACCGGGGATGTTACTTCACATACTATGGGATTGTCCCAAGGTGGCATGTTTGTGGAGAACCATTCTGGAAAGGGCGGACCCATTACTGGGGTTACAGGAATACTTCTCACCACAGGTTTGTATAGTAGGGGATTACACCTCTGTCCCTTTCAAGGAGAGGAGGTACCATATGGCTATTATTTCTCTGTCGGTTAAAAGGCTTGTCCTTCGTTATTGGAAAGACCAACATGTGATTTCTTACTTCGAGTGGGTAAAGGAGCTTGTACATAACTTAAGAATAGAAAAGGCAATTGTGAGTCTTCATGGCAGGCTCCCCCTGTACAAATCCAGATGGGAGAAACTTTCTACGCTCTGGTCCCTCCTTCCTGTTTCTTAGGAAACTAAGTTAGAGGCAAAAAAATAACTGAATGGACAACAACATACTGTATAGACATATCATACGGAGCTCTTGGATGCCCTAAATTAGACATGCTTACACAGATGACCCCTTCACTTCATTTGTCATAGACAAAGGGGATAGTGGAGTTACCTAGTGGTCGGGATTTGCACCTTTGGGGAGGGTAGATATGGCTTTGGGGAGTCTGGAGGGGGGTGGATGGGGGAAGGGGGTAAGGTATGGGGGGAGTAGGTGACCATTTGATTGGAAGGCATGAGTAGAATATGTTTATTCCATGTACCCAGCATATTACAGAATGTTAAAATGTACTATATGTTTTGTTAATGACTCATGCCAAGGTACCAATGTAAGTACTGCTGGAAAGTTGTATGCCTGTTAAGATGCACTGCAATGGTATAAAATGAATAAAGTACATTTAATTTAAAAAAAAAAGAAAAGCAAAGGGGAATTAAAACTTATAGAAAGCCTCCATATAAGAAAACACATGCCGTCCCGTTGGCGCAGCGGTTGGATTTCCACTTGCGATGCCAGCGACCCGGGTTCGGGAATGAGCTCGGGTCACTGGAGGACTGGCCGGGGGGGAGGAGGCAGCTTGAGCATCCCACGACTACTCGCTGTCTCCAGGAAGGGAAGGGATCATGACCCGGTGCCATAACAACCACTGGTGGAGGCCAGTGGTAGTGCAGCACATCAGGGCCATTAGGGGTGGTGCGTGACAGACATCGGCTCTTGCCTTGACGTCCGGGCGTCACGCGCCTTCAGGAAACCAGGAAAATTGCTCGCTGGCCTCCAGATGATGGCTCTCCATTCCTGAGGGCCTCCAGTGTCTTCACGGTGCCTCCTGCTCCCCAGCAGCATCCCTGGACCCTAGAAAGTGTGTGCCGGGGCTATCCCCTCCTCCGGTGCCTTCCCCCATGGAGCAGAGGGACCCGCCCAGTGAAGGGTTACACTGGGATATCTCGGGTGTCGGCTGCAATCTGGGGATCTGAGATGGGGAGGAAAAGGATAGAAGGAGTCAGAGGGAACTTGAAAGAGCCTGAAGGAGGGGAGGATCAGTGAGCACGGGGGGCGGAAAAATAGATTATTCAAAAAGAAAGAAAACACATGTCCACACTAAGGAACAAGGGACAGGAATGTCCCCAGTATAAGTTGTAGTTACTACTGCCCTCAGATAGGAATAGGATAGTGGACTTACAATACTAAATTGTTTTACTTAAAAACTGAGACACTAAGTGTCTCCAAGGTGCCCTCCCTATGAGAAACATTTGGAGGGCTGTTTGATTAATATATATATATATATATATATATATATATACAGTATATATATATTTATTCATGGCAAAAAACTCCGTTTAATGCATCAGTGAGGGTTGTTCCACAGTAACAAAAGTGAGGAAATTCGATGTTAGGGTTGAAAGCACCCCCTAACCCGACCTCCAACCAGCATCGGGGTGTGCATTGGAGTCATCAGCCCTAACTCTCACCTCATTCCATCTGTAAACAAGCTGAGGTGGTGAACTATAGGAGAATGGGGTTAGAGTTAGGACCGACAACCCCAACGCATATCCCAGTGCTGGTTGGGGGGTGGGGTGGAGGGCGAAAGGGGGGGCTTTCAACCCTAACATTGAATTTCCTCATTTTTGCCACTGTGGAACAATACTAACTGATGCATTAAATGGAGTTTCTTGCTGTGAATTTCCCTTCTTTTTGTGAATGAGGACTATAAATAGTGAATGGAATGTGGTGGTAGGAGCATGGGCCCTGCAGGCCCCGCGCTCCCAACACATGATTTTTGTCACATAGTGACGTAAGTGCAACTCTAACTGCAAGCAGTTATGCACAAGGTGGCATAAACATAAATGGTAATGCAAACAGTAATAGAAGCGCAAGCGCAAAGTGACGCCAAACCGAACAGTGACGCAAACGGAAACACAAATGCAAGCGCGTATGGAAATGCAAACCATAATGCGCACACCTATGGTACCGCAATTGGAACTGCAAATGGTAATGATAACAGCAACAATGACACCAAAAGAAACACAAACACAAGCACATATGGAAATGCAAACTGTAACATGTACAGCCATGGTATTGCAACTGGAAATGCAAATGGTAATGGTAACAGCAACAATAACACCAAAGGAAACAGAAATGCAAATGCAAGCATGTACAGAAAAGCAAACCGTAATGCGCATGGTCACAGTAACGCAATTGAAAATGCAAATGGTAACAGCAACAATGACACAAAACAAAAGACAAATGTAAATGGAAGGGCGTCCGCAAATGCAAATGGTAATGTGCATGGTGACGCAAATTGACATGCTAACAGAAACAGTAGTGGAGACGCAAATGGTAACAGTGACGCAAACGTAAGCGCAAACAAAAATGCAAAGGGTAGCATATCGATGGGAGCGCTAATGAGTGCGAAATGCAAGTGGAAGCGCTAAGTGTAACAGTAAGTGGAGCGCACACCCTGGTTTTCCCCAACAGTTGCATAGAGAAACACAGTGAATGTATGCATAATAATGGGCCTCAGACCAGAAAATGAGCACTTGGAATACTAAATTGCTTACATCTCAGGAACCATAAAACGTAGAAAAAAAATAAAAATGTCATATGATTCTTGACTTTCCTGGCTAGTTTTGTACTTAGCCCCCTAGCGGGATACTAAGCATTTTTCAGACAAAAACTCTGTATCTCGCATAGTTTCCGAGATACAGGCCACGAAAGGCGCGGTGGACACCGTAATGTTATTCTATGGGAAAAAGCATCAACTTCAGAGCACTGTAACTTTGCATCCCTGCAATATTTTTTCCCCAAACTACCAAAAGGCACATATGTGGGATATTGGCTTTCTTCCTTCCAAATTTCATCCCAAAAGACCAAAGTGTTATTTTGCAGCAGGGTGGCAAACAATTTCTGTTATTTTGTCCATAGTGTTGCAAAGCTACATGATTAGCAACACTTTCAAAAAAAAAAAATCATGAAAGTGTCGCAAGTTCAACACTACTTTGCAACACTACAGATTACAAAAATTTGGAAAACATATTTCTGGGGTGTTTAACCCCCCAAAAAAGACATGGCTAGCATCCTCAGGGCTCAACTAGGTGAACACAAAAATAATTGTGTCCCTAGCGGGTATCAAATTTAAATGGCAAGCATTTCTGTGACCAATAACTGAAAAAAAAAATGGCTGACTCATGACACTACATGGGTAATTTGCGATACTAAAAACTGCAATTGCGACACTGTCGAACTTTTTGTTAACTTTTCCCATTGACTATAATGGAAACTTTGTTTTTTCAATAACTTTTGAACCGTTTAATATTTTTTCACAAAATCTTCAAAAGGCACATCGGGGACCCCAGCTTCATATTCTCGTAAGTTTTCAGACCAGTCATGCAAACTGTGCAACCTGTAGGTGTGAGCAAAGAATGCACAAAAAAGCGTAAATGAGCTATGGAATATCGCTTAATAAGTCCGCAACCGTATATCAGTCCGGTACAAAGCTTGGCAGATCCCAGGATCTATGCTACCGCTCCATGCCTGCTGAATTTCAGGCAAATCTGTCATAAATTGCAAAGTTATTAAGGTGCAAAATTTCACCATTTAACTTTAAATGGGTACTCAACCTAACTATAGTGGCACTACTGTGCCACTATAATATATATATATATATATATATATATATATATATATATATATATATATATATATATATATATACACATAATATATATATATATATATATATATATATATATATATATATATACACACACACATATATATGTATATATATATATATATATATATATATATATATATATATATATATATAAAAATATATTATGGTAGAGTAGCACTTTCAAGGTTAAAGGGTCAAATTTTGCACCTTAATAACTTGGCCACTGTTCAACGGATTTGCCTGAATTTTAGTATGCATGATTGGGCATGTAATCTTGGGATCTGCCAAGTTTTGAGCAATCGAATATACTGCTGTGGAATTACTAGCGACAGCAATTGCGCAATTCGCTTTTGTAATTTCTTGCTCCTACAGGATGCACAGTTTGCCGACCGTACAAAAACTTCAGGAGACATGTGGTCGGGTGTAATGAGCCTTTCAAAGATTTCATGAAAAAAATTGAATGGTTTAAAAGTTATTCAAAAAAACAAGTTCCCATTATAAGTCAACAGGAAAAGTTAACAAAAAGTTTGAAAGTGTCGCAAATGCAGTTTTTACTTTCGCAAATGGCCCTTTTACTTTTGCAAATCTGCCATTTTGTTTTCAGTTGGTGATCAGAAAAATGCTTGGCATTTAAATTTGGGACCCTCTAGCAACCTAATTCTTTTTGTATTCACCTAGTCAGACCCCGAGGATGCTAGGCATGTCTTTATTTTGGAGTAAAACACCCCAGAAATATGTTTTTCTAATTTCTGGAAAAAGTACTTACGCAAAGTACTTTCACACTTGTGACACTGTCGAATGAATTTGTGAAAGCTTTCATAAAGTTCGACAGTACTCTTCCAGGCTATGACAAAATGATAGCAATTCTTTGCCACCTTGCTGCAAAAGACCAGTTTGGTCTTTTGGGCTGAAATTTGGAGGAAATGCAGCCAACATCTCACAGATGTGCCTTTCATTGTTTTGGTGAAAAAATATTACAGGGCAACAACATTATGGCACTCCAAAGTTAACATGTTTTCCCATAGGATAATATTACGGCATCCGCCACATTACAGGAATCCTTTGTCACCCTGGTGCAAAATAATGGTTTGGTCTTTTGGGCTGCAATTTGTAGGGTAGAAAGCCAACATCCCACTGATGCACATTTTGGTGGTTTGGTGAAAAAATATTACAGGGCATCACAGTGACACACTCCGAAATTGACGCTTTTTCCCATTGGATAACATTATGGTGTCCATTGAGCCTTTCGGGGCCCATATCTCGGAAAAGGTGCGAGATATGGACTTTCCGTCACAAAAATGCTTAGCCCCCCAAGCAGAGACTAGGTGCAAAACTATCCAGGAAAGTCATAATTCATATGAAATTAAATTTTTTTTCTACATCGTACAGTTCCTGAGATATAAGCAATTTAATATTCCAAGTCCTCATTTTCTGCTCCGAGGCCCTTGTTATGTATACATTCTTTGTTTTTACTGTGTTTCCCAATGCATTTTTTGGGGAAAAGAAGGGTGTGCCCTTTCGTTACTGTGCCAGTTAACATTTCCAGTTGCATTTCCATTATCGTTTGCAGCACTGTTACCGTCTACACCACTGTGTGCGTTACAGTTTGTGTTTTCACTTGCATTTGCGTTTCTGTTTCTGTGTCATTTGGTGTTATTGTTGCTGTTACCATTACCTGTTTCATTTGCAATTGTGGTACCGTGCACGTGCGTTATGGTTTGCATTTCCATACGTGCTTGCGTTTCTGTTTTGTTTCTGTTTCCTTTGGCATTATTTTTGCTGTTACTGTTACCATTTGCATTTACAATCGCGGTACCATCACCATTTGCGTAATGGTCTGAGTTTCTGTACTCATTTGCATTTGCATTTCTCTTTCCTTTGGCGTTATTGTTGCTGTTACTGTTACCATTTGCGTTAACAATTGCGGTACTGTGCCTGTGCGCATTTTGGTTTGCGTTTCCATACACGCTTCTGTTCCCATTTCTCTTTCGTTTGACTTTATTCTTCATGTTAGCTTTACCATTTGCATTTACAGTTGTGGTACCATGCCTATGCACATTACGGTTTGTGTTTACATGTGTGCTTGCGTTTGCATTTCCGTTTCTGTTCCCTTTCATGTTCTTTTTCTTGTGACACTTAACATTTCCATTTAAAATACCGCTGCCATCACTGTTTGCGCTACCAGTTGCGTTTTCGTATGCACTTCAATGTCCATTTGCATCACTGTTCGCTTGCGTCACTTTGCACTTGCGTTTCTATTAATGTTTCCTTTACCATTTACGTTTCCGTTACCATGTGTGCCACTGTTGGCACTTCTGTTTGCATTGGCCGCTGCATGACTTTCACTATTTGTCATCTTCGTTCTCAAAAAGAAGGAAAATTAGAGGCAAAAAACTCAGTTTAATGCATCAGTTAGGGTTGTTCCACAGCGACAAAAGCGAGGAAATTCGGTGTTAGGGTTGAAAGCCCCCTTGGACCCCTCCAGCCCATTGGGTGCGCATTGGGGTCATCGGCCCTAACTCTCACCCCGTTCTCCTGTACCTCTGCTTATTCACACATGTGATGGGGTGAGAGTTAGGGCTGGCGACTCCAATGTGCACCCTGATGCCAGTTTGGGGGTGGGCTGGGGGGTCCAAGGGAGCTTTCAACCCTAACACCTAATTTCATCACTTTGTTGCTGTGAACAACCCTAACTGATGCATTAAATGGATTTTGTTTTGTACATATATATATATCATGTATGTCCATGTATATATATATATATGTGTGTGTGTGTGTGTGTGTGTATATATATATATATATATATATATATATATATATATATGATACCTGCCCAGTAGGGCATTTAAAATAGTTAGGGTTGCACAGCCACTTCTATGTTAAACCCCAAATTTTGCACTTTAATAACTTTGCAACTGTTTATCCAATCTGCTTGGAATTTTGTATGTGCAGTGTGGTACCATAGATCTTTTGATCTCAAAATTTTTGCTCCAGTCAGATTTTCAGTTGCTAAGCTGCGGAGCATTAAAAAGTGTGAAAAATCCTCAACTTTTTTGAATTCTTTGCTCACCTCTACAGCCCGAATTGTTTGTAGGACTGGTCTAGAATTTTCAGGGTTTATGGTGACCGGGTCAGGGAAGTGCCTTTTGAAGATTTGGTGACAAAATATTAATCCATTCAAATGCTATGAAAGCTTAAAGTTTCTTATTATAGCCTATGGGGAAAAATATATGTTCAGCTCAAAAGCTTTTAAAAGCTTTTGCGAAAACAAAAAAAGTTGTCGAGCTATGCCAAAAAGCTTTTGAGTTGCCGCCATCTTGTTTGCAGTTAGCAATGGACAAAAATGGTTGTAGTTCAAATTTGTCTGGGCCTAGGAAAACTCTGACAGTTGTGTTTACCTAGTCGAGCCCTGAGCTATACAGCACAACCTTTATTTTGGGGTAAACTCTCCCAGAAATGTCTTTTCTGAGATCAGCTCCTCGTAATGTCGCAAAATTGCAATAGAATGGATGCAACACTTTCGCAAATCACAACAGTGTTGTGCCTGTTCTTTCACATTTTTTGCGAAAGTATTGCAGTTTCACACTATTATATTCAAAAACAGAAGAATTTTTTGTCACTCCACTATACCTTAACTGTTGGAGCTTGTGGGCTGAAATTTGCAGGGTGGTAAGCCCTGGGTCCACTGACATGCCTTTTGTTGGTTTGGTCCCAAACCGTTCAACGTTCCCCTAGCTGCAGTGTTCCAAAACTGAGAAATTTCCCATAGGCTAATATGGCAACATCCGTGTCTCATTTCGTTGTCCATATCTTGAAAATGATTTGAGATACATTTTTTGCGCCTTGGCCAGCTTAGTTCACCTCTAGGTGAACTAAGCACGTGTGTAGGTTTCAAAGTGTTGATTACAACTGCAGTGGAATGTTTTTCATAGCTTGTACAGTACAGTACAGTACTGAGATATTGACAAATTAGTGTTCCATGGGTTCATTGTCATGTTTGTAGGCTTGGGTTATGTTCCTGTACGTATGTGTAAGTGGGACCACAGGGCCCAGAGGGCCCACGCTGTCACAATCACACACCACTATGTTAACATTTTAAGCATTAGGGAAGCACAGGGCCTGGAGGGCCTTCGCTCCCACAAGCACATACCTGTTACATTGCACTACATTTATACTGGTAACATTGTGAATGTTTTCAGTAAATTTGCAAAAGACAACTATGGAACACACTACTGATGTATCGGTGTGTGCATAACCTTTCTGCACCCATATCTGGGAAGTAGGTTAGGAAAGTGCTAGTGGTGTTGTAACAGTACCTTTGCTTCACAGGACAGCACCAGTAGTGTTGCAACAGTGCCACTATTGTCGCGAAAGTAAACAGTACTGTCGCAACACTATCTCTTGTTTCATGAAAGTACCATTCGTGCTGCAGCACTGCCTTTTATTTTGCAAAAGTGACAGCACTGCTGCAACAGTACTCTTTAGTTTCACTAAAGTATTGTATGTTGACCTATGGGACCTTTGTGAAAGTAGTGGAATTTCATAAAATTAAAGTGCTAAATGAGGCAGTTTCTTTTGTATTTCATATCAAACAAACAGCTAGCACTTTTTTGCTGAAATGTGCATTGTGGCAAGGCCTGGAAGCAGAGATGTGAATATGTAAGTGGCAGCATGGGGCTAGGAGGGCCCGCGCTCCCACATATGCATTACCATTAGGTAAATAAATGACACTGTGAAGTATTTAAGTGTAAGTGAGAGTGCAGGTCACGGAGGGCCGCACTCCCACAAACACATACCAGTTACCATTTACATTACACTTCCTTAAAAAAGAAAATAAATTTATTGCAAAAAACTTGCTTAATGCATCAGTTAAGGTTGCTAGTACACCAACAAAAGTTTAGAAATTCGGTGTTAGGGTTACCAACCCCTACCACCCCATCCTCATCCCTCCACCCTCCTCACAACAACAGGCATTGGGATGTGCATTGGGGTTGTCGGCCTAAGTCTCACTCCATTCTCATACACTGTTTCGCCTCTGCTTGTTTACACATGGAATGGGGTGAGAATTAGGCCCGATGACTCAAAACACACTCAGTGCCTGTTATTGAGGAGAAGGTATGAAAGATGAAGATAGGAGATGAGGTATGGGTTAGTAACCCTAACTTTATCCAAACTTTTGTCGGTGTACTATCAACTAACTGATACATTAACAAAGTTTTAGCAAAAATATATATATATATATATATATATATATATATATATATATATATATATGTATATATATATATATATATATATATGAACATAGAAACATAGAAGATGATGGCAGATAAGAACCTCAAGGCCCATCCAGTCTGCCCATTCCTTTTTCTACTTTATAAATGTGCCATCGGCCTTTGCTCTGTCAATGGCCTAGCTATTCATACTCATCTGTTTTGCTCCCTTATGCCTACCCCATGCCTGTTTGAAGCTCTGCACTGTATTCATATCCACCACTTCATGAGGTAGGCTGTTCCATGAATCCACCACCCTTTCTGTGAAAAATAACTTCCTCACATTACCCCTTAATTGGCCTCTATCTAATCTCATGCTGTATCCTTTTGTCCTGCTATTTTTCTTATATTGAAACATGTCAGACTCTTTCACCTTGTTAATGCCCTTAAGGTGTTTGAATGTTTCAATCATATCACCTCTCTCTACCTCTTTGCTCTAGGGTATACATATTGAGCTCCATTAATCTGTCCTCATATGTTTTCAAATGCAGTTCCTGGACCATTTTGGTTGCCCTTCTCTGGACTGCCTCAATTTGGTTAATGTCCTTGTGAAGGTGTGGCCTACAGTGCTGCACACAGTTTTCCAGATGGGGCCTAACCAGTGTCTTGTAAAGATTGATTATTATCTCCCTCTTCTGACTTGTGATACTCCTACTAATACACCCCAACATCCCCCTAGCCTTACCTACTGCTTTAGTGGTCTGCTTGGATGATTTCAGGTTATCGGTGATGATGATGCCCAAGTTTCTTTCTTCCCTTGTGACTGCCAGCAACTCCCCTCCCAGCCTATAGGTGGCTTCAGGGTTTCTCTTCCCTATGTGCATGATCTTGCACTTCTTTGTATTAAACCCCAATTGCCACTCTTCTGACAATTTTGCTAGTTTATCCAGATCTCTTCTCATTCTTTCCACCCCGTCTAGATCATCTACTCTGTTGCAGATCTTGGTGTCATCTGCAAACAGACAAACCTTACCCTCCAGTCCATCTGCAATGTCTCTGATGAAGATATTGAAGAGGACTGGCCCCAGGACTGATCCCTGAGGTACCCCACTTGTGACTTGCATCTCTTCTGGCTGTATACCGTTTACCACCATGCTCTCTTTTCTGCCCATCGACCAGTTTGCCACCCAGTTGACCAATGTCTGACCCACCCCGAGTCTACCCAGCTTATTAATCACTCTTCTATGTGAAACAGTATCAAAAGCTTTGCTGAAGTCAAGGTAGGTGACATCAAACGCTCCCCCTTGGTCCACCACTCTGGTTACCCAGTCAAAGAAATCTATGAGATTAGTTTGACAGAACCTTCCTTTGTAAACCCATGCTGTCTTGGATCCTGTGCTCCAATGGATTCCAGGTGTTGCACTATCCTTTCCTTAAGGTGCCTCCATAATCTTGCCCACTACTGAGGTAAGACTGACTGGTCTGTAGTTCCCTGCCTCCTCCTGCTACTACTCTTGTGGAGCAGGATCCATGAAACCTTTCTCCAGTCTTCTGGGACCTCTCTGTCTGTGAGACTCACTAAACAGTTCTGATAATGGCTCTGCTAGTTCCACCATTAGCTCCTTTAGTACCCTGGGATGTATGCTATCAGGTCCCATTGCCTTGTCCACCCTGGGCTTATCGACCTCTTGTAGGACCCTTTCTTTTGTGAAGAGACTAGTGCACACCTCCATCCCTCCCCCGTGTGTCCATGATACTGAGCTGTGGGCCCTGCCCTACCTTCTCTTCAGTAAATACTGAGCAGAAGTATCTATTTAGGATAGATGCTTTTACATGGTCCTCCTCCTCACACGCCCCCTTATCTCCTTTGATCTTAGCAATACCACCTCTGGACTTTCTCCTTTCACTAACGTATCTATAGAAAGTCTTGTCACCTTCTTTTACTGTTTGTGCTAGTGTTTCCTCAATTTGGGCCTTTGCCTGCCTTACTGCCTTCCCTGCTTCCCTTAGGGAAGTTTGGTATGCCTCCCCTGTATTCATCCTGCTGTGTTCCCTTATATTTTCTGAAGGCCAGCCTTTTGGCTCTGACCTTTTCTGCTACTGTTTTTGAGAACCAAAGTGGTTTCCTTCTTCTTTTGCACTCCCTTTTCTCTCTAACACAATGAGATGTTGCTTCAAGTATTGCATCCTTAATGCTTGCCCACTTTGCCTGTACCCCCTTATCTGTATTTCTTTTTGCCGGGCCTAGCTTAACTCTGTTGACCATCTTATCAAAGTCAGCTCCTCTGAAGTCCCATATTTTTGCCTTGGAATGGGATGATTTAGTTCTAGTGGCCAAATTGAACCATACCATACGATGATCACTGTCCCCCAGGTGACCTTCTACCTGGAGGTCTGTGGTCCTTTCCCTGTTAGTCAGTACTAGATCTAGGATAGTCCTGTCTCTTGTGGGTTGTTGTACCAGTTGTTTGAGGCCCTATTCCTGCAGGGGGATCCACTATGTGTCTAGTTCTGGCAGATGTTCCTGCTGGTATTGACCAATCTGTATCTGGCATGTTGAAGTCTCCCATTATCAGAACCTCCCCTTTGGCTGTCATGTTTTGTATATCTTCTACCAGTAATGTGTATATGTCCTCCCTCTGGTCTGGGGGCCTGTAGACAACCCCAGTTCTTATGGCTGTCCCATTTCCTGTTTCCAGGGTGACCCACAGTTCTTCTGGCTCCTTATGTGTATTCTGAATTTCTGTAGCTTTGATATTTTCATTGACGTAAAGGGCCACTCCATCCCCCCTTTTTGTACCTCGGCCTCTTCTGAACAGTACATAGCCAGGTACTGAAGTCTCCCAAGTGTGGTTACTGGTAAACCATGTCTTGCTAATGGCTACTATGTCCAGTTTAGCCTCTGTCATTATTGCCTGCAGGTCTGGGATCTTGTTTCCCAGACTGTGAGCATTGTATACATGATTTTCCATTGGCCAGATTTTGGTGTGTTAGTTGTTGAGTGAGGTCCGGCATTTCCCATGTGCGTGTTATGGGGAGATGGACCTTTTTCCTTACCTGGTGATGCAAATGAACTGCAAACATGCTGAACTCCTGTTTGACCACTAGCTGAGGGGGAAGGGGTGTTCTTCCCATTCGACATATGGGGTGCTGCACCCCTCTCCCCATTTGCTAGTTTAAATATTCTGCAAAGATGTCAAACTTCTACCCCAATGCACCGACTCCCTCCTTAGTCAGATGCAGTCCATCAAATTTAAAGAACTGTCGCTCCCAAAACTGTTGCACATATACATATACATATATATATATATATATATATATATATATAAACTACTGTTCCTGTTGTTAAGGAACTATATGCTACATAGAATGTAAATGTAAACAGACTGAAAAGAAACAGGCTTACCTGACTCCAAGGCTGCATATGATTATTTCCTATAGAGAAGCAGCGCCCTCTGCAGTCCCCTTTTATACCAACCTACCTGTCACTCACAGTAACTAAGGAGGGGCTATAAGCTTAATTGCATAGTAATTAAGTATTTTTAGGTTTTATTAGTCCATAACAAAACATAGGTATGGTTATTTTAGGGCAATCTAGGTTGGTTATAAATCTTTAGTATGTGGTGGGTCATCTTGTGTTTTTGTACTTGAATAAAGACAGTTTTTCTTCTGTAATAGTTAAGAGCCAGATCGAGTGCCCTCACCCAAAATGTATATAAACCTGCCACTAGGGGCTGTTTTTTAGATAGGGTAGTCAGTTGGATACTAACTGAGGAAGGTGAATTACGTCCTGGTAGTGAGTGCTTTCACACTGGTCGTACCTCTTGGTTTAAAAGATTCTCACTGTTAGGCTGAAGAAAAAGCCTTGGAAATTGCTGAAGCAAAGCAGTTGTCATCCGAAATTACTTTGCCTAACCGATTTTTCTTATTTTCTGTACACATTACTCATTTGATTTGATTTTGAAATACAATAACAAATGCCTTTTGGCATTTTTATGCACTTGACTTGATGTATACTGTGTTTTGTGTATCCTAATCCCAACCCTGCTACATGGGCATATATAACCCGCCTACTGAAAGAGGAATTATTATGTGGCACCTGATTCTTGTAAATTTGCACTAAAGGCTGAACTGTTTTAGTCTTTGTTGAAAAAAAGACTTTGTTTCATGTTGCTGCCAGTTTCGGTCCCAGCAATAGTGTGTCATCCCTTTGCTGTGTACACCCTGTGCTCATTGGTTCAGTATGTTCCCAGAGCTTTCTGCCAGCCTGCCTGGGGCTCATGAAAGGACCACAGTCCTGCCAAAAGTAGCTCACTAGTTATGGGTTAGAAGTGGCCCAAGAGTTTAGAGCGTGAGGGGCTCAGGCATCCATGGATGCCATGCTTCTGCTGCGACTGGATGGAGGAAGCTTTCAGTCTTAGAACAGTGGCAGTGTTCCAGGTTCTGTGGGGCTTTGACTCACTCCAGTTGTGTCCCCAGAGGCTCGAATTCTGCTTAATTTGAAATTGAGGACAGCGAGGAACTGTTGGTGGTCCAACCTCAAGGAGGCTTCCTGATGGTTTTTATACCTACATGTTCTGAATATCCAAAGTTAACTTACAATTTGGGAGGCAATATAGCATAGTGGTTTAAGGCTCTGAGCTGCAAATCTGGTGACATCCAGCAGATCAGACCTGTGTTTGAATCCCACAGCTTCCACTTACATACTGTGTGACCCTGTGCAAGTCACTTAACTTCCCTGTGCTTCCAGGTCGTGCCTGTAAAAAAGCATTCAGCTTAGTGTGCTAATCCTGGTTAAAAAATTAAAAAATTCAAAAAAATTTCCTATCCCCCTAGTTTTTAGGTGAGGAGCCAAAGCTGAACCTAAGAAACGCAAGAATCTGCAGAAGAGAAGAGGTGGCACCTGATACTATAGAAACATAGAATTGGGGAGGGGCCTAAGACAAATAGCACACACACTAGCCTTCTCTGAGGTTCTGCCTGTCAATGGCATGAGTGAGGTGAGGGTACTTTGCACCATGCAGTTTAATGAATGGTTGAAAAAATGGTGTGGAGCACAGGGGTTTGGCTTCATTGGGGACTGGGGTTCCACCTGGAGGGACACCAGCCTATACTGGCAGGATGGTCTGCATCTGTCCGGAAGGGAACAAGTCTTTTGAGCAATCGGTTTAAATGCTTCATTGGCAAGCTTTAAACTAGTCAAGGAAGGCACGATAGCAGCAGGAAAATCCCAGCCTCTCCCTACAGAACAGGGTACTAAATGAGAAAAGAACCCGAGGTAGACAGGTCAGTGGGGGATGCTGCAAAAGAAGGTAAAGCCATCAAAAAATGGAAGAGCAATGAGTACCAATGCCCGTAATCTGAGTAACAAGCTTCCTGAATTAGTGGCCTTGATGGAGGAGGAACATCTGGATATCGTGGCAGTCATGAAACATGGTACACACAAAACCATGACTGGGACATAAACATACCAGGATACACTATCTACAGGAGGACAGGAGGGTAAAAGAGGAGGAGGAGGAGATCTTTACATAAGGGAAGGAATCAAAGCAACAGAACAAAGGGAAAACAGGGAGAGAAGAAACACTGTGGGTAAATTTGGAGACTCGGCACAGACACCACAATCCGCACAGGGTTATACAGATCTCTTCTCAGGGGAGGAAATGGACAAGGAAATGATAGAAAGAATACTTAGAATGGCAGAAAAGGAGATATTGCTGATGGGTGATCTGAATATGCCAGATGTTAACTGGAGTGCAGTTGCAGCAGCCACTTCAAAGAGTGGGGTTATTCTAGATGCCCTACAGGGGCATGCCTTAGACAACTAGTATTGGAGCCCACTCGAGAGGGAGCAATCTTAGACCTGGTTCTCTCAAATGGAGATGAAGAGAGGATCACAGATGTAGAAGTGGGTAGCCATCTGGGAACTAGCGACCATCGAACAGTATGGTTCACAATAAACACAGCAATAGAGTCAAGCCATACAAAGGCAAAAGTACTGGACTTTAGGAGGGCTGACTTTGCCAAAATGGGTGAGTGCCTAAGGAATGCACTAGCAAATTTGCAGGAAGGAGGGGTGGAAGAACAATGGGGAATAATAAAAACTGCAATCACAGAGGTAACAAGCCTTTGTGAAGCAAATAAACAAAATGAAATAAATGAGAAACCACTATAGTTCTCAAAGGAAGTGGCATTGAAGGTTCAAGAAAAAGCATTCCAGGAAGTACAAGGAATCACAGAAGGAGCTGGACAGAGAACTGTATCAATTAAAGCAAAGAATCTGGGAAGGCAGTCAGAACAGCAAAGGCCCAAACTGAGGAAAGATAGCCAACCAGTTAAGAAGGATAAACCTTTATAGGTACATCAGGGAGCGAAAGGAAGACCAAAGGAGGGTTAGTGAGGCTTAATAAAGAGAGAGAGGTGGGCAGAGGTGACTGTGAAAAGGCAGAGATACTAAACAAATATTTTTGCTCAGTATTTACAAAGGAAGTGGGAGGTACCTAAAACAAACAGTAGAAACACTCTGGATGCAGAAGTTGATACCAGCCCATTTACAGAAGAACGGTTCTGAAAGAACTCTTAAAACTGAAGGTGGACAAAGCAATGGGGCCTGATGGGATTCATCCCAGAATACTAAAGAACAAGAGTAGAACTAGTGACACAACTGACTACCCTCTTTAACAAATCATGGGGAAGATGGGGTGGTACCCGAGGACTGGAGAAGGGCAGATGTGATTCCCCTTCACAAAAGTGGGAGTAAGGCAGAAGCAGAAAACTACAGACCTGTTAGTTTAACCTCAGTGGTAGGGAAAATGATGGAATCACTTCTGAAGGAAAGAATTGTTGAGTATCTAGAGGCCAGAGGGCTCAGGACCCAGGTAGCATGGATTCACAGCGGAAAGGTCATGCCAGACAAATCTGGTGATTTCTTTGACTGGGTGACCAAAGTAGTAGATCAGGAGGGGCTGTGGACATGGCCTACCTAGACTTTAGCAACGCATTTCACACAGTCCCACACAAAGATTAATATACAAGTTAGCCAGCCTGGGAGGGGTCCCAAGATGACAGCCTGGGTAAAAGAATGGCTGGAGAATAGGACACAGAGGTAATAGTAAATGGAGTCCACTCTGAAGAAAGGGGTTACTAGTGGGGTGCCACTGAGGGTTCAGTATTAGGACCGGTCCTCTAATGTCTTTATGTTTACATTACAGAGGGACTGGAAGGAAAAGTATGTCTCTTTGCAGATGACACAAAGATCTGCAACAGAGTTGATGCACAAGTGGGGTGGAATGGATGAGAAGGGACTTGGCAAGGTTAGAGGAATGGTCAAATGTATGGCAGCTTAGATTCAATGCTAGAAGTGCAAGGTAATGCACCTGGAAACAAAAACCCAGAGGAAGAGTACACAATGGGGGTGAGATACTAACAACAACAAAAATGGAAAGGGACCTGGGGGTAGTCATATTAGATCACCAAAAGGTGGGCAAGCAATGTGAGAGGGCTGCAAGGAGGGCTGGGGGGATACTGGGATGCGTAGGGAGAAGCATCACCAGTAGAAAATAGGAAGTTATTATCCCTCTGTACAGACAGTTGGTGAGACCCCATCTGGAGTACTGCGTGCAGTTCTGGAGATCCAATCTCCGCAAAGACATAGACAGGATGGAGGCTGTCCAGAGGAGGGCAACTAAAATGGTGCAAGGTCTGCACTGGAAGACATATGAAGAAAGGCTTAAGGAGCTGACTATGTATAGCCTCGAGGAAAGGAGGGAGAGGGGGGTCATGATAGAAACTTTCAAGTACCTCACGAGAATCAACAAAGTCCAAGAGGGTAGCATCTTTCAAAAAAAGAGGTGTGCAAGAACAAAGAGGCACAATTTGAAGATAGAAGAGGCGGCTCAGGAGTAATTTAAGGAAGTATTTTTTTCACAGAGGTTGTGGATGCATGGGGCACTGACCTTCCGGAGAAGGTTGTGAGTCAAAAACAGTGGTTGAATTCAAGCATGCATGGGATAGTCATAAGGCTATTCTAGGGGGTGGGGGTAGGAAGAAGTAGGCTGCTGGTTAACTAGGATCTGCAGCTTATCCATTAGGTAGGGAAATGGGCAGACTGGGTGGGCCAAGCGGTCCTTATCTGCCGTCAAAATCTATGTTTCTATGTTTCTATCTGAGTTTGATAGTGTGCTATGGTACTGAGTGGTGTGGGGAATGCTTGTATGTTTACCTTAACTGTCCAAGCTCTACTAAAGGTGGCCCGGACCATGCAGCACAATGGACTTTTTTTATGGACTATAAAGCAATACTGCAAAGCCTGAGATTTACTGGAGCAATAAGAACATTAGTTTCCATCCCAAGGCTAATGTAGTTTGGTGCCACTAGAGGGAGCCAAAGCACTGTTGGATGATCGAAACTCACGGTGTCACAACTGTTCACTCTTGATAATTATTTTTCTGTCTTCTTATCATTCAGAAGTGGCTTGAAATACACAAGAGGGCCCTCATATTCCCCCCAAAATGATGTGAATTGTATGAAATATAGTGGCTTTTTTACTGTGCTACCTTTCTTTACACTGGCACTGTTTCAGGACCTGGAGGGGTCTTACAGCAGCAGCGGTAGATACAGAAGTATGAACATACAGTGCATAGTGATTTAGAGGTGATAAAGGGACTCAAGTGCACTTTACTTTTCTGGGGCACAGTTCACTTAGAGTTGGTTTCAAGATTTTGGGGCGCACTGAGTGAGATTACTCATGGGTACCCCTATCCAGGCCACATCAGTGCCATACTGTTTATTTTATATGCACACAGGAAGGCAGCAATGTGAGCCCTCGGGGATCTTCTACCAGCCTTCTCCAGCAATGTCCATACACTTGTGATTAGCTGGGCCAAACCTGTGACAGATTCATGTTTCTGAATTTACAGCTTCTCATGACAGGTATTCACAATGCAGTGGAAAAAAAGCAGACTTCCTTTAACTTTGCTTTACAACGAAGGGCCTGTAAAAAACAAACTGCATCTAGAGCCGCCCTGTACAAGGAGAAGGGCATGCTCTTGAAGCACCAGGGTACATGCGGGTTGGCAAGTCCCAGGTACGTTCATTCCACTTCGCACATTATACCTTTTATGTATTTTGTGTTTTCACACTAAATATAGTGGATGCACTATGTATGTACATTCGAATAAAGTAAATGTTTATTTTTACTGATGGGGGTATGAGTCTCTGCTTTTACAGTACGCAGCAGTGTATGATTTTGAGAAACTAATATGGTGTGAGGTTCATGAGTCACAAAGGCTCATACTTTTCAGCAGTCCCGAATTGGTAAGAAGAGTCCTCATTTTACCCCAAGAAGTCTTCTGTTCCACTTGGAATACATAGATTTTAAACCAGAATTGTACATTATTCAGTCCTTGCTGCATTATCAGTAGCAGACATGCACATGAAAGGGGAACTCAGCAATAACAGCCTCACACCCAAATGTGAGGCTGATCTCAGTTTGCACTTTGGGCTGGATATTCAAAAGGGTTGCACCATGCGCAATAGGGTTGTGCCTGCGCAAGTCTGAAATTGCACCATTCTGCCATATTCAGCAGGAGGCAGTTGCTCCCCAAGTCAAGCTGAGCAACAGCGCAATGCTAATGAAGGCATGCTGAACCGGAGGGGAGGAACCATGCATAAACTGCACAGCCTGATATTCAGCTGAGCTGTGCAGAGTTAAGAAGATGCAATCCCCAACCTGCTCTTGCACAACTTTGAGCAAAAAAGGAGCAAGTCGAGGGCCACCCACAGGTGAGCTGCCTGCATTGCAGGGCGCAACACAGCAGCTGCCACCTGTGGGTGGCCCTCAACAGCCTCGCCCCCTGCAGCAGTCGCGGGCATATAGTAACCCCATTGGCCGATCGCGGGCATAAGTTTAAAACCCCCCACCCCTGACTGGCCGACAGCTGACATGAGAGAAGGACTGCAGAGCTGGGAGATTCAATCATCCGCAGTATACATGTTAAATATTTTGTAGCTAAAACCAGATGGTTGCTGGTCCTGCTGCTCATGGGGCTCAGTATAGTCCTTTTAGCCTAGGGTTGCCACCTCCCAAATACAAAAAACTTGGGCATCTGATCAATATAGGCCGGTGGCCCCCAGAAGCTCTGGGGGTTTTAGATGCTCCGTGATGAGTTTTGGGAGTTTTATTGAAGAAACAAACCACTTTTGTGAGGTCTTTCCTACCCTTGACTCCAGGGGGAAATTTTGTTTCCCCTGGCTTGAAGTCATGGGTGTGGGAGAATCTGACTGGCCAAACGGATGATTGGTCGCTTTGGGGGCCAAGGACAACTGGCTGTGGTGACCAACTTGTCATGATGAATCAACCCAGCCATTGCAATGTAATGTTCTAGATGCTCTGTGGTGAATTTTGGG
Source organism: Neoceratodus forsteri (assembly GCA_016271365.2). Taxonomy (NCBI): domain Eukaryota; kingdom Metazoa; phylum Chordata; order Ceratodontiformes; family Ceratodontidae; genus Neoceratodus; species Neoceratodus forsteri. Next base: position 1,427,138,003 of record CM057449.1, read on the forward strand.
GGTTTTATTTAACGGTTACTTTAGTACTCTGCAGTTTATGCAGCATGATTCTTATGTCAATAATGTCATTCAGGTATTAGCAGAGCAAAAACAGGGTGCCCTTTTAATTTGGGCAGAATGAATCAAAGATGCCCAGAATAAAAGGCCACCCCGTTTCTGCTCTGCAAACGAATACCTGGGATCCATTGATTCTATATATGTTTTAATACTAGTATTGCTCAATGTATCCTACTTTGGCATCCCTGCTGAGCCTGTAACATCTCTCCATGTTTGACTTGCTCTGGAGTACCTCAGTAAACTCATTGGCACACAGACATGGGGCACCAAACACACACACTCTGTCTCTATGTATGCTGCATGGCACCCAGTTGAACACAACCCCCTCCTGAAAGAATCTCTATCTCAACTGCATTTCCATCTGTTGTTGTCATCCATCCAGGTTGTGGGGCATTAGAGTGGTGGGGGAATCAACCCTCCATCCCCTTACCTTAACTCAACTCACTCATTCAAGGGTCTGGGGACTGAAACACAGAGGCAGTAGCTCAACTGTTGCATAACACACTTAGCTGCAATAAAATTGCTGTGTGGAACACTCAAGGAGACTCACTCGACTCACCCTCCCCCAATGAAGATTCCATTCCTGGGCGGCTCCAAGTGGATACAGCTTCAAGTTCCACTTCCAGCTCAGCCTGGAGCTCAGTCAGACTGCTCCCTGGTCCAGGACCCTCAATCGTTCAAGAAAATAAAAAAAAAAATTAGCAAATCTTAACTTTTAGTAGTAAACTTGCCTCGCCCTTCACTGCCTGGCATCCTGCATCCGATGACCGTCCATCCAACTCTGACCAGCAAGCAAGACTCAGAGAGAGGGCCTGGCTGAAATTCTTCAACTGCTGCCCTCTGTGATGTTGTCAGTCTGCACTCACTGCTGCAATGGCCGCGGGCCTGTGGCCTGATCTGCAGTGTCAGTGGTGGTCTGACCAGAGACCGGGTCCGAGACAAACAGAGTGCAGTAGAGAAGAGGTCCCAGCACTGATAATTTCTGCCAGCCAAGGGGGCAGATTCAGTGAAGGAGCGCCCAGTAATTGGACTCTGAGGAGCCGCAGCAAACAAACAGCATACACATGTGCTGGCCGCTCAGACCTGAAGCACACAGCACTACTACTAGGAGGAGTCAGAGACTGGAGGAGGTCAGTAGTCACGCAGTCTATGGTGGAGAAGAGTAGTAGAAGCATAGCCTATCCAACCATGCAGAGACAGTTCAGCTTGCCAGTCAGTGAGCAGCCCTGGCTGTCTCTGCCACACCCCATTGCCTAAGCGACAGCAAAACATGCAGGGATGGTAGGGAAGGAAAGAAATTTAAAAGGTGTGACTGCCTGAGGTGGGCCGAGGTCTGCAGGTACATTTCGGCATCAAAATGATTAAATCCAGGGGAAATAAGGGAGAAATTCTGTAGAAAAGTCATTGTTTACTCTAAATTACATTAAACAATGACTTTTCTATAAGGAAACTGAGATGTTTGCACTGCACTGCACAAATAATAGCACATTCCAAAACCAGGACTTTGAATATCACGGGAAGATTTTCTTATTTCCCAGGACAGGGTGCTGAAAAATGGGACGATTCCGACAAAACCGGAATGGGTGGTAACCCTAAGCCCAGGAGAACAGCAGATCAGCAAACAGAAGATTACAGCTTATAAAAAATTCTGACACTCCTTGCAAGCTATTGAGTCTCCCACTGCTGCAGCCCTCCTTTGATGTCAGCTGCAGGGGAGTCTGGCATTTCTGGTTACAGAAAATGTCAGCTTACAAGTCAATGAAATTAACCTAATACAATCTACTACACTGCAGTAATCAGTAAGTAAAAAACAAAGTGCTTTTGCACACAAAGGGCTAACTGGTGTCTTATTGCCGACAGTTCCCCTTTAATGTGCATAATTTCTATAGTGCTCTAAGCCTCTTATGTCCAGTAAATGAAAACTCTGCCACATTTTGTCTCCCTCTCTCATCCACAGTGTCAAACATGTGGATGAATAGGCTGAATTTCAAAATTTTACCCAGTATCCTACATACTTTTTCTATTTGAAACAAGATCCACCTCCCTTCCAGTGAACATCCAAAGAGTTAGAAGTGCTGTTTATTACAATGACACTGTCAGACCTGAAGCAGCCTATCTTTCAGGAACTCCCTACTGCTACAGAATGTCCATCTTGAGTGTTCTTTGTGCCATTTTTTTGTCATTTGTATGATTCTTTTTCTTTTCTTTCTCTCACGGGTGCCATGCATTTCATCCGAGTTTTAAGAGCAACTGGTTCATGCGCTCCCCGTGTTTTAGGTGTAGCGTGCATGCGTGGTTACGTGATCTGTTACTAACCTTATCCTGTCTGTGTCTAGAAACATAGAAACTTGACAGCAGATAGAAACATAGAAACATAGACTTTGACGGAAGATAAGGACCACTTGGCCTACCCAGTCTGCCCATTTCCCTACCTATTGGATAAGCTGCAGATTCTAGTTAACCAACAGCCTACTTCCTGCAACCCCCCACTATAATTGCCTTATGTCTGTTCCATGCATGTTTGAATTCCCCCACTGTTTTAGACCCCACAACCTCTCCAGAAAGGCAGTTCAATGCATCCACCACTCTCTCCGTGAAAAATAATTTCCTCACATTACCCCCAAGCCATCCCCCTCTAACTTTAAATTGTGCCCCCTTGTTCTTACACATCTCTTTTTCTGAAAGATGCTACCCTCCTGGACTTTGTTGATTCCCTTGAGGTACTTAAAAGTTTCTATCATGTCCCCCTGTCCCTCCTTTCATCAAGGGTATACATATTAAGCTCTCTCAGTCTCTCTTCATATGGTTTCTGATGTAGACCCTGCACCATTTTAGTTGCCCTCCTCTGGACTGCTTCCATCCTGTCTATGTCCTTGCGTAGATGAGGTCTCCAAAACTGCATGCAGTACTCCAGATGGGGTCTCACCAACTGTCTGTACAGAGGGATAACCCTTCCCTTTTTCTACTTGTGATGCCCCTCCCTATGCATCCCAGTATCCCCCTGGCTCTCCTCACTGACTTCTCACATTGCTTACCCACCTTTAGGTCACCTGATATGACTACACCCTGATCCCTTTCCATTATTGTTGTTGTTAGTACCTCCCCTGCTATTGTGTACTCTTCTCCTGGACTTTTATTTCCCAGGTGCATTACTTTGCACTTCTTTGCATTGAATCTAAGTTGCCATATGTCTGACCATTCCTCCAACCTTGCCAAGTCTGTTCTCATCCTTTCTACCCCCCCTTGTGTATCAACTCTGTTACAGATCTCTGTGTCATCCTCAAAGAGGCATACCTTTCCTTCCAGACCCTCCACAATGTCACCTGTAAAGACGTTATAGAGGACTGGACCCAGTACTGAGCCTGAGGTACTCACTAGTAAACCCCTTTCTTCAGAATGTGTTCCATTCACTATTACCTTCTGTCCTATTGTGCAGCCAGTTTGCTACCCAGGCTACCCCTGGGACCCACTCCCAGGCTGGCTAATTTGATTATTAATCTTTTGTCTTGGGACTGTCTCAAATGCCTTGCTAAAGTCTAGGTAGGCCATATCTACAGCCCCTCCCGGTCTATTACTTTAGTCACCCAGTCAAAGAATTGATTAGATTCATCTGGCATGACCTTCCTGCTGTGAATCCATGCTGCTTTGGGTCCTGTGCCCTCTAGCCTCTAGGTACTCAACAATTCTTTCTTTCAGAAGTGATTCCATCATTTTCCCCACCACTGAGGTCAAACTAACAGGTCTGTAGTTTCCTGCTTCTGCCTTGCTCCCACTTTTGTGAGGGAATCACATCTGCCCTCCTCAGACCTCAGGTACCACCCCATCTTCCCATGATTTGTTAAAAGTGTAGTTTAGTGGTGTCACTAGGTCCTCCCTTAGCTCTTTTAGGATTCTAGGGTGAATCCCATCAGGCCCCATTGCTTTGTCCACCTTGAGTTTTAGGAGTTCTTTCAGTACTCTTTCTTCTGTAAATGGACTGGTGTCAACTCCACTATCCAGAGTGCATCTACTGTTTGATTTAGGTAACTCCTTCTCTTCTTCTTTTGTGAATACTGAGCAAAAGTATTCATTCAGTATCTCTGCCTTTTCACTGTCTCCCTCTGCCCACCTCCCCTCTCCTTTATTAATCTTCACTATCTCTCCCTCAACCTTTCTATGCTCCCTAATGTACCTATAAAAGGTTTTATCCCCCTTCTTAACTGAGTTGGCTATCTTTTCCTCAGTTTGGTCCCTTGCTTTTCTGACTGCCTTCCCCACTTCTTTCTGCTTTAATTGATACAGTTCTCTGTCATGCTCCATCTGTGATTCCTTATACTTTCTGAATGCAGCCTTTTTCTCCTTAACCTTCCCTGACACCTCTTTTGAGAGCCATAGTGGTTTTTTATTCCACTTTGTTTTCTTTATTTGTTTCACACAAAGGCTTGTTGCCTCCATGATGGCAGTTTTGATTTTTCGCCATTGTTCTTCCACCCCTCCTTTCTGGCCATTTGCTAATGCATTCCTCAGGTATTCACCATTATGCAAAGTCAGCCCTTCTAAGTCCAATATTCTTGTCTTTGTATGGCTTGTCTCCATGGTTGTGTTTATTGTGAAGCACACTGTGCAGTGGTTGCTTGTTCCCAGATGTCTACTGATTTGAAGTTTGTGATCCTCTCTCCATTTGAGAACACCAGGTCTAATATTGCTCCCTCCTGAGTGGGTTCCACCACTAGCTGTCTAAGGCATGCTCCTTGTAGGGCATCAAGAATGACCCTGCTCTTGGATGTGGCTGCAGTCCATGTCGCCCAGTTAACATCTGGCATATTCAGGTCCCCCATCAACAGTATCTCCCCTTTTTCAGCCATTTTGAGAATGCCCACTATCATTTTCTTGTCCATTTCCTCCCCTTGAGACAGGGGTCTGTATACAACCCCTGTACGGATTGTGATGCCTTTCCCTGTCTCCAAGGTGACCCAGAGTTCCTCTTGTCCTCCCCCTTTACTTTTTAGTTCTGTAGCTTTGATCCCTTCCCTTATGTAGAGAGCTACTCCACCTCCTCTTTTACCCTCCCTGTCCCTTCTGTAGATTGTGTACCCTGGTATGTTGACATCCCAGTCATGGTACCTAGTCTGCCTGTTTTCCCTACCTGCTGTAACACCGCAAACCATACTTGATCTCCATCCCCCCCCTTTCCTTACCACTAAGGTTCTCTTATGCCTATCCCATGCCTTCTTGAATCCTACTACAGATTTTGACCCTACCACCTCTGCTCGGAGGCTGTTCCAGGCATCCACCACTCTTTCTGTGAAGAAGTACTTCCTTACATCCCACCTGAGCCTACCCCCTCCAACCTCATAACATGACTCCTTGTTCTTGAGCATCTTTTTCTCTGAAAAAGGCTTCCCTCTTGAACCTTATGTATACCCAAAAGGTATTAGAAAGCCTCTATCATATCCCCCCTTTCCCATCTTTCCTCCAGGGTGTACATATATTGAGGTCCGTCAGTCTCTCCTCATAGGGCTTTTGATGCAATCCTTGCACCATTTTAGCTGCCCTCCTCTGGATCGCCTCTACTGTATGTCCTTCCAGAGATGAGGTCTCCAGAACTGGACACAATACTCAAGGTGCAGTCTCACCAGTGATTTATACTGCGGTATCACCACTTCCCTCTTCCTGCTGATGATGCCCCTCCCTATACACCCTAGCATCCACTGGCTCTCCTAACTTCCTTGTCACACTGTTTGGCCACCTTTAGGTCATCAGATATGGTCACTCCCAGGTACCTTTCTGCTTTGGTGGTCACCAGTACCGCTCTCCCCATTTTGTACTCTGCCCCTTGGTTACTGTGCCCCAAGTGCACTTCTTCACATTGAAACTTAGTTGTGTGTCCCTGAAAGCAGCCACCAATGCAGCGGTATGTCTTTTGGAATGAGCCCTGAGCCCCATGGAAGGCTCCCTACCAGCCAACCTATAACAGAAGTTGATACAGGAAGTGATCCACCTGCCAGTCATACACTTAGCTGCCAATCTGCCAGGCATGGCTTCAGCATAGGTAAAAAATAGCTAGCGAGCCTCACCCTGAACTCCAGCCATATGTTCCACTTAGTAGGAGTGAGCCCACCACAGGTCCAGTGTAGGCCTGTGTTCAGTTTCCGAGGTCCATGCCTACATAGGGCCATGGAACTGTGAGTCTCCGTACTCCCCTTCACCATTCCCTGTGACACTCATGCTCAATAAACTGATGGCCAACAAACTGGTGCGGTCTTTATAGACCTCACCAAGGCCTTTGATTTGGTGAATCACCAGCTGCTTATCACAAAACTGACATCCCTAGGTCTAGATAGTCTGTCAGCACAGTGGTTCACGGACTACCTTGATGGTAGGTCACAAATCGTCAGATGGCATGGTGCTAATTCTGACAAATGCCTCATCATGGATGGTATCCTGCAGGGGTCGATACTGGGACCACTCCTATTTTCCCTGTTTATTAATAACATGCCTCAATCCTGTGGAGGGGCCAAGGTAACCCTATATGCTGACGATGCAGTACATTATAGATCCTTCTGAGACGCTGTCCAACTGAATCACCTACTCAGTCAAGACCTCATGTCATTTGAGAATTGGTTTCTTAATAATAAGTTAGCACATAATGGAAAAAAAAGCCTAGGCTATACTATTCGGCCCTAAAAGCATTAGCTCAAACAGGTTTCACTTATTGTCTCCAACTCTTTCTCTAATGGTTCAGAGATTGAGGTGGTTGACTGTAGCAAGTATTTAGGTATATATAGACCAAGACTGTTCCTTCAAGTGTAACATCGACCAACTGATCAAGACACTCAACCAAAAGTTGGGTCTCTTATGCCACCTGAGCCCATTCCTCACTCAGGAATCCAAACTTAAAGTAGCCAGTGGTATGCTCCTACCTACCTTGCTATATGGGTCCCATCTGCCACATTCGATAAGAACCTCTGAGATGAAAAAGCTGAGAACCCTGTATCACAGAGTAGGACACTTCATTGCAGGGGCACCACTGCTGGAGCATCATTGGAAGGTACTACTATCACTAAATTGGCCTTCTCTCACAGACAGATTAGCATATCCTTCACTGTGCCTTGCCTTTAAATTCCAGCATAGCAGCAGTGCCCTCCCCAGCCTAATTAACATGTTAGTTGCCAAGCAGAATGGTAGAACACTGAGCTCCTCTGGTTGTCAGCTTCTGCAGGTCCCCAGGGTAAGGACTTCCCAAGGACTCAGGTCCTTTGCTGCCATCCATCTGGAACAATCTCCCTAGTAGTCTCCAGGAGTGTACTTCCCTTGGGGGCTTTAAGAAAGGTCTCAAGATCCACCTTTTGGAGCTGAGCCACTGCACCTGCTACCGCTGAGATTCAGCTAATTCTCAGCAGACTGATATACTCTTATTGGGATCGTGCTCTGCTTTCTGTTTGTTTCATGTAAAATGTAGTGCTCCTCTTGTTGATGTTAACTATATGTAACCTGCCCACTGTATCTTTAACTTGGGCCTTATGTCTGTAATGATTGCACTGTACGATATGAGAAGTATTACTCTTGTTGTTCTCTAGATTTATGTAATTAATCCCGTGTTGCCCCTGAAAAAGGGACTGCTATGGTCTCAGTGGGCCTATCCGGCCACCAAAATTTAAATAAATCAAATAAATAAATAAATGGGTTGGTAAAGTAAACCAGAAGGCTCGTCATCTGGTTGAGGTGGAACTCTGAGACAACATTCAGGAGAAACTTCAGGTGGGAGCGAAGGACTACCTTGTCCCTGTGGAAGACCAGATAAGAAGGCTCCATCAAGAGCATCTGGAGCTCAATAATCCTCCTAGCTGACATGATGGCCACCAAGAAGGCTGTCTTCTATGAGGGGTGTGACATCTCACACCTGTGCACAGGTTCGAAAGGCTTGCCTGTGAACATTGCCAGTACCAGCAATAAGTCCCAAGGTGGTGGCAGCACATGCATCAGCAAGGCAAGTGGTCACAGTCCTTAAAGAAGCAGCCGGCCACCTTTTCCTGTGCCACCATCGGCACACTAGCCTGCACCTGGTATACAGAAATGGCTGCTAGGTGCACCTTAAGGGCAGAACCTAGTCCCAGCCGGGACAAGAGCAAGTGGTATTCCAAAATGCTAACCAGGGGATAAAGCTCCAGGCCTTGACACCAAATGGAAAACTGTTTCAATTTGAAGGTGTAACACTGGTGAGGTGACTCTTTTTGAGAAGCCTCAACAACATGGAGAACATGTTCTGAAAGACCCAAAGCCTGGAACTCTAGCTGCTACAGAAGCAGGCTCTGAGGTGCAGGGATTGAAGGTCTGGGTGCAAGATTTTCTCCTGTTGTTCGGTCAGCAGATCTGGGTGAAGAGGCAACCACCACAGAGCCTGTTGTTGAGGCTGAGGAGATCCAGATACCAGAACTGGCAAGGCCAGTCACAAGGTATGAGGATGATCAGCGCCTTGTCCTGCCACACCTTGACCACCACCTTGTGGCTCAGTGGAAAAGGAGGAAAGAAGGAAAGGCAGATCTGGGTCCAGGGCCTCGAAGGCATCCCCCACCAGTGTCCTAGACTGGGGGAGGCACAGAACAGCCTCAGTTTTTTGTTCTCCTGTGGACGGCCTCCCAACACAATGGAAGGAAGTGTGTGCTGCCCTGCCTATTCAGGCAGAACATGGCCATGGTGTTGTCCATCTAGACTTGTATGATCTGTCCCCTGACTAGCGGAGCAAATTCCTTCATATTTGACTGCACTGCACAGAGCTCCAGTAGGCTGATGCAGTGGTGGGACTACCTTGGTGGCCATAATTTGTGGGTCCTGTAGCCTCGCAGGTGTGTGCTCCATCCCACCAGAGGTGTGTCCATTGTGAAGCTGATGATCAGTTCTGGGTGGACACATGGGACTTCTTCCTCCAGATGTTCTGGGATCAGCCACCACTGAATGGCATCCTAAATTGGCTGGGTCATTGTGACCAGCTGGTCCATGTGGCTTAAGCCTTGAGACCACTGATGGCCCAACTCCCACTGCAGATGCTGTATCTACCAGCGAGCCCACTGGACCACACCAGCACAAGATGCCATGTACCCCAGCAGCCTCAGAAAGCCCTGGGCAGGGTGCAGGTGCCCAATCTGAAATGATTGGGCATAGGAGGTAAGATCTGATGCCTGGCCCACTGGGAGGTGGGCCTTGGCCCATAGGGAGTCTAACTCTGCCCTGATGAAGTGAATCACCTGTGAGGGGATCAGTATGGGCTTAGCCAAGTTGACCATGAGGCCCAAGTCTCTGCAGGTCTGGAGGGCCAGATCCCTGGACCGCTCCACTGTCTCTTTGGACAGTGTTGTGAAGGCACAGGTCAGGAAGCATAGGAAAACCAGGTAAACAGAGAAAACAAACTCCTTCATCTGAGGGCATCTCTAATTCCAAGTTTCAACCTCTCCCCAGCAAAAGATTGCTGATCTTTTTATAACAAGTATTTGCCTAACAATTAACTTCTTCATCGTGAGCTCATTAAGGAGACATCCTATTTCTCACAACATGTATCAGAGGTCTTGTTCATTTCTTTGCAGAGCGGAGTTGCAAACAGAACAGTGTCCCAAGCTGGCCTCCTGATGACAGCTCTGCAGAAGAGTTGCAAACAAGCCTGAGAGCAGCTCAAACTGCTTCTTAGGTTAACCGCATATATTCCAAATAGCTTTTTGCCATCATTTCAACAGTATAACTATATACATTTCAAACCAGGGGATCCTAGTTTCACATAAAGATTCATATATATTTTTATAACTGCAGATATGCAAGGGGGAAGAAAAGACAGAAACAGCAAGGGAAGGCAAAGAGATAGTGAGAGGCTGAGAACTGTGAGACTGTAACAGTGATCAGTTCCTAGGTCTCACGAGAACATTTGGTTTCTCAACCAGACAGACAAGAGACAGAAAAGGATAGGATTGAACAGATCCTTGCATTTAACTCTTTCTGCATAACAAATTGGACAGGGACTTATTCAACCCTGTCACAGACAGCCTGGCTATCAGCCAGTCATCCAGGTAGGGGTAAACCCCAATGCCCTGGTACTGCAGGAAGGCTGCCACCACTGCAATGCACTTGGTGAAGACCCTGGGTGCTGAGGAGAGGCTGAATAGTATAACCTGGAACTGATAGAGCACCCTTTCAGCATGGAACTGGAGATACCGTCAATGGGGCAGATGGACTGAGATGTGGGTTGAACGCATCCTGTATGTCCAGGAAGCAGAACCACATACCCTGCTCCAATTTATTTTTGCAATTGGCACCATTATAATTGTTGATAAAATCACTACAACACATGTTCTGGCTGTTTTAAGTGTTCTTATTTACTTTAAGAATTAAAACTGACCTGATCCACTTCCAGTGATGTCATCCTTCTTGATGGCTGCATCCCTGTAGAGCTCTCCCTGCCTGGGAACAATAACTCCTGTCTTACAGCCTGGTAGTCTACAAAATCAACCAAAACGATGACCAAAGACAAGGGCAGTCATAAGTCAAGCAAATCCAGGAGCAAATCTGATCACCAGCAGAGGAATGGCGACAGATTGAATGATCCTACTACACAGAGTCAGAGCACCTCACCAGCAGGCCTTGAATCCACTGAAATGGACACTGATCAAGAAACCGAGATCCTCTCTAAGTCTCACTTTGAAATCCTCCTGGGGGAAATTAAAGCATTTTGTTCTGAGATGAAACAGGAATTTGCAGCCCTCCAACAGCCCTCACAGACATAAAACAGAGAACCGAGACAGCTGAGCAACAAATCTCGGATATTGAGGACGGATCGCAAAGACTATGTGTGGCAGTAGCCCTCATAGTAAACCAACAAGAGGCCTTGAAGGAGAAATTAACAAACCTAGAAGCCAGATCGAGGTGTGATAACATAAGAATTTATGGCCTTCCTGAAGGGACTGACTCCGGAAAAATGGACAATTATTTGGAGGGCCTTCTCCATGAGCTCCTGAAACTTCCCACTGATTTTCATTCTAAAATAGAGAGAACACATTGGGTGTTATCTACCAAGCCCACTAACCCACGGGTGTGCCCCCGATCCATAGTTCTAAAATTCTCTAGTTATCAAGATAAAGAGAGGCTCTTGCGGGCGGCATGGGCACAGAAAATTGTTCAATACAAGTCTTTAAGGCTCTTTTTTGACAATGATTACCCTATAGACTTAGCTAAGCAGCGAGTCTTATACTCACCGATGCTGAGGGTTCTGCGTGACCAAGGGTCAAGTTCCAAATCCCTTATCCTGCCAAACTGAAGGTGATGTGGGAAGAGGACACAGTGATGTATAATTTCCCCTTGGAAATCCAGAAGGAACTCAACAATAGAGGCTGGTGTCCCAACTTGGATCATCCCCTGGAGCAATGTTTCCACCTGGCCCAAGTGCAGCGGTGCACTTCTAGACGCTCAGTCCAGCGTTGTGCAACTCAAGCATCTGCTCCAAAAACAATGGGGGATATTAAAACACTCCTTGAGCAATTTAGTGCTCACCTGCCTACCGAGGAAGACTCACAACCACCAGACGAGGAAACCGTTTGACCTGATGAGCACTAATCATAGCTGTTTCTTCTTATTAATCAGCTTCTTATCTAGATGCTGCTGCCTTTAATGTTTGGCTCATACTGCAGTGGGAGAGCCACAAACTGGGAATGAAGGGACTAGCATTTTGGATACCTCAGACATCGTGTTTCAGGGACAGAGACTGTCTGGATTACTTCTGTTGATCACTAGCAAGTAGCTTAACCTACTAGAGACTGGATTTGCTTCTAGAGCCTGTTTGTTATTAAGTCAGGGCACAAAGTCACCCATATTGAGGTAGTTCTCTAATTTCTTTTTCTTTTTGCAGTGCTAGCCCAATGTCTCTCTTCCTACTTACGGGTAAACTCCAGCTAACCCTATTATGAGAGGTCACATATTTTCTTTTTACAAAACGCCCCCTCCTGGTGTTCAATCACATTTCAGATCCCCTTCCCAAGCAACAAGCACTAGTCGCATTGAGAAAGCTGTTAAAATACTTGTTTTTTCCCTTTATTCTTCTAACTGGGGGTGAAGGGATTGCTCACAGTTGATTTTTGGTCTGAAGTTTTCCTTTGCTATCACTATCAGATCCTGGAGCAGAGTTGGCTTGCCTATTAAGGTGGATGGTACTTATGAGGGACATCACCAACAATCCCTTTGACCCCATATTTTGGGCTCAGGGGGGCCTGGCGCCTCAAGCATCCACTCTCCCTCCTGAATGGGGACTGGTTACCCCCCCCCGCATGCTTACAGGGGTTTGTCCATACCCCCAAGCCACAATGTAAATAGTTATTGTTGGAATGTTTGGATGTTCTTAGTTATTGTGTTCGTGTCTGGTCTGATTGAGTTACAAATGCTGCAGTGGAGAAACAATGTGCAGGAGGTGATACTTTTGCAAGTTACTCAAACCACAACCTTGGTTTTCCAGGAGAATTGCATCGAACCTGGATGTCATGGGCTCCTAAACTTAGGGGAGCTTTTTCAACAGAGTAACTGGGTAGGAGTTACGAGAGAAGCCTGACTATTCTTTTGCTAGACAATGGATAATAAGACTCAGTATTCACAATGGAAAAACAGGGGGAAGAGACCTAATCCAGTCAATAGAAACACTCTGGATAGGGGGTTGATATTAGTCCTTTCACAGAAGAAAGGGTTCTGAAAGAGCTCTTAAAACTGAAGGTGGATAAAGCAATGGGGCCTGATGGGATTCACCCCAGAATTCTAAAAGAACTAAGGAAGAACTAGTAACACCACTGATTACACTTTTTAATAAATCGTGGGAGGATGGTGTTGTACCTGTGGACTGGAGAAGGGTGGATGTGATTCCCCTTCTCAAAAGTGGGAGCAAGACAGAGGCAGGAAACTACAGACCTGTCAGTTTGACCTCAGTGGTAGGGAAAATGATGGAATCACTTCTGAAGGAAAGAATTGTTGAGTACCTAGAGGTCAGTGGAGCACAGGACCCAAGGCAGCATGGATTCACAGCAGGAAGGTCATGTCAGACAAATCTAATTGATTTCTTTGACTGGGTGACCAAAGTAGTAGGCAGGGAGGGGCTGTGGACATGACCTGCTAGACTTTAGCAAGGCATTTGACACAGTCCCACACAAAAAATTAATAAACAAATTAGCCAGCCTGGGAGTAGGTCCCAGGGTGGTAGCCTGGGTAAAACACTGGCTGAACAACAGGACACAGTGGGCAATAGTAAATGGAGTCCACAGTGAAGAAAGGAGGGTTACTAGTGGGGTATCGCAGGGTTCAGTACTGGGGACGGTCCTTTTTAATGTCTTTATAAGTGACATTGCAGAGGGACTGGAGGGGAAGGTATGTCTCTTTGCAGATGACACAAAGATCTGCAACAGGGTTAATATGCAAAGTGGGGTGGAAAGGATGAAAAGGGACTTGGCAAGGTTGGAGGAATGGTCAAATGTATGGCAGCTTAGATTCAACACAAAGAAGTGAAACGTAATGCACCGGGGAAACAAAAACCCAGGGCAAAAGTACACAATGGGGGATGAGATACTGGCAACTAAAAAAATGGAAAGGGACCTGGTGGTAGTCACATCAGATGACCTAAAGGTGGGCCAGCAATGTGAGAAGGCAGTAAGGAGGGCTGGGGGGATACTGGGATGCATAGGGAGAGGTATCGCCAGTAGAAAACAGGATGTTGTTGGCCCTCTGTACAGACAGTTGGTAAGACCACATCTGGAGTACTGTGTACAGTTCTGGAGACCCCATATCTGCAAAGACATAGACAGGGTGGAAGCTGTCCAGTGGAGGGCAACCAAAATGGTGCAGGGTCTGCACCAGAAGACATGTGAAGAAAGACTAAAGGAGCTTAAGATGTATAGCCTCGAGGGAAAGGGGGGCATGATAGAAACTTTCAAATACCTCAAGGAATCAACAATGTCCAAGACAGTAGCATCTTTCAAAAAAAAAAAAAAATGTGCAGAACAAGGGGCACAATTTGAAGATAATGGGGACGGCTCAGAGGTAATGAGGTATTTCTTCACAGAGAGGGTTGTAGATGCATGGAACAGCCTTTCTGAGGAGGTCATAGAGTCAAAAACAGTGGGGGAATTCAAGAATGCATGGAACAGACATAAGGCAATTCTAGTGGGGGGGTAGGAGGAAGTAGGATCTGCAGCTTATCCGTTAGGTAGGAAAATGGGTAGACTAGGTGGGCCAAGCGGCTCTTATCTGCTGTCAGATTGTATGTTCCTATGGTTCTACTCACATTACTTGTATTTCCCACAATGTAATACAGCCTGAATAACCCTCTCAGAAGGTATTGGGTTATGTCCCAAATTTAAAAACAAAAACCGACGTTCCTGATGCTCCAGGAGACCCATCTAAATGATGCAGAGCATCAGAAGCTAACTAAATTTGGGTTTACAGAGGTGATAGCCTCCTCCTTTGGGGGGGGGAGAATGTAGGGGAACAGCTACAGTATATTGATTCCAAAGCCCACTCAATTTCATCAAGAAACCTCCTTCGTGGATCCAGAAGGCCGATTGACCATTGTGGTTGGGAAGCTAGAGGGTAAACCCATAACCATGGTCTCCCTATACATTCCTCCAGGCTCAACAAGCCCCAGCATACGGGGTCTATGCCATAAAACAACTGAAATTTGTTTATTTATTTAGCTTTTGGTTACTGGGTAAGTACACTAGACAAGCAATATGCCTATTTTCAGGAACGACCCGGGAGAGTACAACATGGTGATTACATAGTAGTACAGGGTTATACAGGAAACATCATAGCAGAAAGTTGACTAGAAAGGAACAGTTCACAAGGTGACATTAACAAGGTATCAACAGTGGTAAAGCATTTAAGTTACATCCAATTTCAGGCAGTGGTGAGATAAAACAGAGTCACTGGTGATTTTTCGAAATGGACAAATTATAACTCAGTCAAGTGCCAGGTGTGAACGAGTAGTTTCACAATCAAGTGCCAAGAGAGGATTGGTTCGCTAGGGGCTTGCCGTGTGCATGTTGCGAAGCACAAGGGCCTTGCTGAGAGAGGACATTGCTCTCTGGGGGTTTGGGACATTGCTCTATGGGGGTTTGGAACAGACACACGTAGAGGCCAGCTTTAGGAAACCCCACAGGTGCCTACGGAAACTATGGTAGGAGGGGGCCAATCAAACCTGCTCAGGAAAGGAGTTCCAGATTCTAGGTGCGCTTGCAGCAAAGTCCCTGTCTCCCATCAGGGTGCGAGTGGGAAGAACTCTTAGCAACCCGGGGACCTGTGATCTGAGTGAGTAGGAGGAGTAGTCCGCGGGCAGAAGTAGCTCTGCCAGCCCCGTTGGGGTGCCAGTTCTAGTCACTTTGCCCACGAGACATCCAAGCCCAAAGTCCAGGTAGCTAGATGGAGAGAGCCAGCAGAGACTTTCATAGAGGTTACAATGGTGGGTAAGCCGGGGGGCAGCCAGGGCAAAACAAAATGCAGAAAGGGACTTTAATTATAGGAGATGACCACAACCAAATTTATAATCAAGAAGACACTACCAACCCTAGAGTGGTTAAGAGGTCCTCTGCCTAAAAATCAACTAGCAAGTACTTTAGAGAAGTCCGTGGGTGGACGCATGGAGAGCCACCCAGAACAGAGGGAAACAATACACCCATTATTCGGCCCCCCACAGAATCTACACCAGGATAGATTCCTTCTACATTTCTAAGGAACACCTACATCTGGTTACAGAGTGCAGACATGCTCCCTCACAGAAACATAGAAACATAGAAGTTGATGACAGATAAGGACCGCAAGGCCCATCCAGTCTGTCCATTTCTTTTTCTACCTTATGAATGTGCCATAGGCCTTTGCTCTGTCAATGGCCTATCTATTCGTACTCATCTGCACTGCTCCCTTATGCCTATCCCATGCCTGTTTGAATCCCTGCACTGTATTCATATCCACCACTTCCTGAGGTAGGCTGTTCCATGCATCCACCACCCTTTCTGTGAAAAAGAACTTCCTCACATTACCCCTTAATCGGCCTCCCTCTACTCTCATGTTGTGTCCTCTTGTCCTGCTATTTTTCTTATATTGAAACATGTTAGACTCTCTCACCTTGTTAATGCCCTTAAGGTGTTTGAATGTTTCAATCATATCGCCTCTCTCCCTCCTTTACTCTAGGGTATACATATTGAGTTCAGTTATTCTATCCTCATATGTTTTTTGATGCAGTCCCTGCACCATTTTGGTTGCCCTTCTCTGGACTGCCTCAATTTGGTTAATGTCCTTATGAAGGTGTGGCCTCAGTACTGCACGCAGTACTCCAGATGAGGCTTAACCAGTGTCTTGTAAAGAGGATTATTATCTCCCTCTTCCGACTTTGATACCCCTACTTATACACCCCAACATCCCTCTAGCCTTACCTACTGCTTTAGAGGTCTGCTGGATGATTTCAGGTCATCGGTGATGATGATGCCCAAGTCTCTTTCTTCCTTGTGACTGCCAGCAACTCCTCCCAGCCTATAGGTGGTTTCAGGGTTTCTCTTCCCTATGTCATGATCTTGTACTTCTTTGCATTAAACCCCAGTTGCCACTCTTCTGACCATTTTGCTAGTTTATCCAGATCTCTTCTCATTCTGCCCACACCATCTGGATCATCTACTCTGTTGCAGATCTTGGTGCCATCTGCAAAAGACAAACCTTACCCTCCAGTCCATCTGCAATGTCACTGATGAAGATATAGAAGAGGACTGGCCCCAGGACTGATTCCTGAGGTACCCCACTTGTGACTTGCATCTCTTCTGACTGTATACCATTTACCACCACTCCCTCTTTTCAGCCTGTCAACCAGTTTGCCACCCAGTTGACCAATGTCTGACCCACCCTGAGCCTACCCAGCTTATTAATCAATCTTCTATGTGGAACAGTATCAAAAGCTTTGCTGAAGTCTAGGTAGGCAACATCAACTGCTCCCCCTTGGTCCACCACTCTGGTTACCCAGTCAAAGAAATCTATGAGATTAGTCTGACAGGACCTTCCTTTTGTAAACCCATGCTGTCTTGGATCCTGTGCTCCTATGGATTCCAGGTGTTGCACTATCCTTTCTTTAAGGAGTGCCTCCATAATCTTGCCCACTACTGAGGTAAGACTGACTGGTCTTTGGTTCCCTGCCTCCTCCCTGCTACCACTCTTGTGGAGTGGGATCACATGAGCCCTTCTTCAGTCTTCTGGGACCTCTCCTGTGCTCAGAGACTCACTAAACAGTTCTGATAATGGCTCTGCTAGTTCCACCCTTAGCTCCTTTAGTACCCTGGGATGTATGCCATCAGGTCCCATTGCCTTGTCCACCCTGAGCTTATCGAGCTCATGTAGGACCCTTTCTTTTGTGAAGAGACTAGTGCACACCTCCCTTCCCCCTGTGTCCCTAGTGCAGAGCTGTGGGCCCTGCCCTACCTTCTCTTCAGTAAATACTGAGCAGAAGTATCTAGTTAGGATAGATGCTTTTACATGGTCCTCCTCCTCACATGCCCCATATCCCCTTTGATCTTAGCAATACCCCCTCTGGACTTTCTCCTTTCTCTAATATATCTATAGAAAGTCTTGTCACCTTCTTTTACTGTTCGTGCTAGTGTTTCCTCAGTTTGGGTCTTTGCCTGCCTTACTGCCTTCCCTGCTTCCCTTAGGGAAGTTTGGTAGGCCTCCCTATCTTCATCCTGCTGCATTCCCTTATATTTCCCGAAGGCCAGCCTTTTGGCTCTGACCTTTTCTGCTACTGTGTTTGAGAACCAAAGTGGTTTCCTTATTCTTTTGCACTTCCTTTTCTCACTAACACAGTGGGATGTTGCTTCAAGTATTGCATCTTTAGTGCTTGCCCACTTTACCTGTACCCCCTCACCTGTATTTCTTTTTGCCAGGGCTAGCTTAACTCTATTGGCCATCTTGTCAAAGTCACCTCCTCTGAAGTCCCATATTTTGTGCTTTGGAATGGGATGATTTTGTTCTAGTGACCAAATTGAACCATACCATGTGATGGTCACTGGCCCCCAGGTGACCTTCTACCTGGAGATCTGTGATCCTTTCCTTGTTAGTCAGTACTAGATCTAGGATAGTCCTATCTCTAATGGGTTGTTGTACCAGTTGATTGAGGCCCTCCCCCTGCAGGGAATCCACTATGTGTCTAGTTCTGGCAGATGTCCCTGCTGGTATTGACCAATCTGTATCTGGCATGTTGAAGTCTCCCATTATCAGAACCTCCCCTTTAGCTGTCATGTTTTGTATATCGTCTAACAGTAATACGTATATGTCCTCCCCCTGGTCTGGATGCCTGAAGACAACCCCAGTTCGTATGGCTGTCCCATTTCCTGTTTCCAAGGTGACCCACAGTTCTTCTGGCTCCTTATGTGTATTCTGAATTTCTGTAGCTTTGATATTTTCATTAACATAAAGGGCCACTCCACCCCCCTTTTTTGCACCTCTGTCTCTTCTGAACAGTACATAGCCGGGTACTGAAGTCTCCCAAGTGTGGTTACTGGTAAACCATGTCTTGCTAATGGCTACTATGTCCAGTTTAGCCTCTTTCATTATTGCCGCAGGTCTGGGATCTTGTTTCCCAGACTACAAGCATTTGTGTACATGATTTTCCATTGGTCAGATTTTGGTGTGTTAGTTGTTGAACGAGTTCCGACATTTCCCCTGTGCATTGTATGGGAAGCCGGACCTTTTTTACCTGGTGATGCAAATGAACTACAAACATGCTGAACTTCTGTTTGACCACTAGCTGAGGGGGGAGGGGAGTTATTCCCATTCGTTGTTTCGGGTGCTGCACCCCCTCTCCCCATTTGCTAGTTTAAATATTCTGCAAAGACATCAAATTTCTGCCCTAATGCACTGACTCCCTCCTTAGTCAGATGCAGTCCATCAAATTTAAAGGACTTTTGCTCCCAAAACTGTTGCCAGTTCCCTACAAATGTGTGTCCTTTTTCCTGGCACCAGCCCTTGAGCCATATGTTTAGCTCCCCTATCTCCCCTTCTCTGACCTTCCGTCCATCTGTCCCCCTCTCCTCCTCTCCCCCTCTCCCAGACTGGCAGATCTCAGAGAAGGAGATGCCGGACTAAATGGATGATCGTTTGTCACCCAGCCTTGTCAGGTGTTCCTTGGTCTCCACAACTGACTGACTGGCGAGATTGTTAATCCCTTTCGTGCACTAGGACATCAATGTTTTCTCCTGCTTCCTGAACAATTTTATCAATGCGGTCAGTGTCTCTCCATGCTAATGTACCTGGGAGACATCTGACCATTACCCCAGACTGGAGATATGTATCAAGTCCCCAAATCATGGAGTCTCCTATGATCAGAAGTTTTTTTGCTTTTCTTTTTGCTTTTTTATTGTTTTGGTTCCTGTTTTGGGCATGTTTTGTTGAGCTAGCTCCTGTGCTGCAGTGTCCTGCTCTGCAGTGTCCTCTGCCCCTTTGTTTGATTTCAGAGATAGAGGCAGACACCTGTTTGTAGTTTTTATATGGTTTGTGGAGGTGATATGTTGAAGAGCACCGTGTGATGGGGCACCCGATTTGCCCCTCCTAACCACCTGTCAACCTCTTGGACCAACTACCATCTGCAGTCGAGGTGCTTCTTTTGGATGTTGGGGAAATGGCGGGTAGTTCTTATAATATATTTCCTCTTGAATATGCAATTTGAGGTGCGCAATCTCTGCCCATGCTGCTTGGAGCTGAGCCCTTACATCTCCAATGGCCCATCATGTATGACAGTGTCCTAAATCCAGTAAAACTGCCCTTCTGAAAAGTGTTCCACAGTACTTGCAGTTAATGATATCCATTCCAGGTAAGTTGCTGGGTTTATAACCTTGTCAGAATAATCAGAATAAAGAAAATGAAAGCAACAGTTTGATTATGTGTTTTGTTTGTTTGTTTTTGTATAACTTGTTATAACAAGTTAAATTATGAGTGCCCCTGTAAATGAGGTCACTGTGTGGAATCGGGGATACCTCTCTGAACCACCCCCTCCTGCTTTGCTACAGAAAATGTCATGACTGTGCTATCCTATAAAAGGATTGTAGTGTGGGGTGGTTGGGGATGGGGGTGGGTGGCTGGGCCCTTCCCCTGCTGAAAAAGAAGAACCACGGACAAAAGAAACGAGGTAAGAGCAGAAGCAAACAGTCAACAACAAATGCAGTAGCCCTGAAAGTTTATCCTAATGACAGATAAAACTGTGAAACCTGTAAAGCACCACCTGTAATAATTTCATAGAAGATATAACCTGTAAGAAACACTTTGCTACAGATAAAAAATAAAGCAGTAACAGAAGATATACCTTGCAAAAGATAATTTGAATCAGAAGATTACAGCAGTAATCTGTAAGCACACACCTGTAGGCACACCCTGTAATAATGCAGCAGAATGTATACCCAGCAACAACAATTTGAATCTGAGAAAAATAAAGCAATAAAATGTTAGCAAAAACAGTAACAATCCCTTGTGAGAACAAAATAAAAATAACACACAGTAAACCTGCCTAGCCAAAAGAAGCCTTAATCCTTGCCCCAGATTCTACAAGAAAACGACTCCACAGGGACAGATAGATCTGTTCTGAGGGACACTATCAAAGTTGTTCTTAGAGGGGACATAATCAAATTTGCTTCTAACTATAAGAGGAAGCAGAACCATACGTTTCTATGTAACCAATGGTTAACTGCTTTGCAGGAACAATACAAAACCCTTCAGGAACAACATGTGGGGGGTAGGGAAGTTGCCCCTTTATTGCTGCCCACAAAGCAACAAATTCAGTACCTGCTGGATATTCGTACTGAACAGGCCTTACAGTACCTGGAACAAAAATATTACGAAGGGGCCCCCGGGGCCAACTGTCTGCTAGCTTATAGGTTAAGGCGCAAGCTTGCTTGCACCACAATAAACCAAATGAGGTACCCAGACTCCAGACAAGTAGTTCATTCCCCAGGTGAGATCAGGCAGGCCTTTTTGAAATTTTATGGAGAACCTTTATACCCCAGAACAGACACCAAATCCTGAGTCTATTAGGACATATATGTCCCCCCCCTTCAATTACCAACCCTTTCCAGGTTCCTCCAGCAGGACTTAGACAAACCCATCACCAGTCAGCAACTCCATCAAGCAATATCAGCTTTAAAATCGGGAAAGAGCCCAGGCGGCTTCACAATGGATTTTTTAAGACTTTTAGAAAACATCTTCAGGGTCCATTACTGGATGACTGTAGAGCAATCCAGGAGGGAAGTTCGGTGCCTTTGAGCTGGTACTATGCTTCCATTACTAGTATTCCTAAGCCGGGAAGAGTCATTACTAATTGTTCGGCCTACCACCCAATTTCGATTTTGAACAAAGACTACAAAATCTCTGCTTCGATATTGGCTGGTAGGGTGAAACCGATATTACCTTTTTTGATTGCTCAAGATCAGATGGGCTTCATACAGGGGAGACAAACCCAAGATAACATAAAGTGATCTCTCCATAGAAACATAGAATTTGATGGCAGATAAGGACCGCTTGGCCCACCCAGTCTGCCCATTTCCCTACCTAATGGATAAGCTGCAGATCCTAGTTAACCAGCAGCCTACTTCTTTCTATCCCCACCCCCTAGAATTGCCTTTGACTGTCCCATGCATGCTTGAATTCAACCACTGTTTTTGACTCCACAACCTCCTCCGGAAGGCCGTTCCATGAATCCACAACCCTCTCTGTGAAAAAATACTTCCTTACATTACATTACCTTACATTACCTCTGAGCCACCTCCCTCTATCTTCAAATTGTGCCCCCTTGTTCTTGCACACCTCTTTTTTTGAAAGATGCTACCCTCTTGGACTTTGTTGATTCCCTTGAGGTACTTGAAAGTTTCTATCATGTCCCCTCTCTCCCTCCTTTCCTCGAGGCTATACATATTAAGCTCCTTTAGTGTCTCTTCATATGTCTTCCAGTGCAGCCCCTGCACCATTTTAGTTGCCCTCTTCTGGACAGCTTCCATCCTGTCTATGCCCTTGCGGAGAGTGGGTCTCCAGAACTGTACACAGTACACCAGATGGGGTCTCACCAGCTGTCTGTACAGAGGGATAACAACTTCCTATTTTCTACTGGTGATGCCTCTCCCTATGCATCCCAGTATCCCCCCAGCCCTCCTTACTGCCCTCTCACATTGCTTGCCCACCTTTAAGTCATCTGATATGACTACCCCCAGGTCCCTTTCCATTTTTGTTGTTGTTAGTATCTCCCCCCCATTGTGTACTCTTCCCCTGGGTTTTTGTTTCCCAGGTGCATTACCTTGCACTTCTAAGCATTGAATCGAAGCTGCCATACATTTGACCATCCCTCTAACCTTGCCAAGTCCCATTTACTTCATTATGCTGCCCGGTCGGGGGCCCCATTCCTGTTGTTAAGTTTAGATATGGAGAAGGCCTTCGACTGGGTGGCATGGCCCTTTTTGGGGGCGATCTTGCAGAAGATGGGATTTTCTCAAAATTTTGTTTTAATCATTCAAGGCGTCTACACATTCCCTTCTGCATACATTAAGATTAATAGGGGAAGGGGTCTCAGCTCCTCTCCCTCTTTGATGGTGTACAAGACAGGGTTGTCCCATATCCCCACTTTTATTTGCCTTATACCTGGAACCTCTGGCTCAGGCCATATGACAAAACAGGAATATAGTGGGACTGGATGGGGGGGGGAAGAGTCATAAATTAGCATTATATGCTGATGACTTGTTTATTTATTTAAGGGACCCTGAAAGCTCCCTGGGCCCCCTTTGGCAGACCCTAGAGGAATTTGGTAATGTAGCAAGATACAAACTGAATTGTAACAAAACGGAAGTTCTCAAACCAAATTATTCCCCCTCCCCACAGATTAAGGCAGATTTCCCCTTCAGATGGGACCTACTGAGTTTAAAATACTTAGGAGTTAAACTTACTACTAGTCAGTCAGAGATGTTTTTGTGTAACTACTCCCCTTTGCTGGAGAGCCTAAGTAGAGATTTGGAGAACTGGACTTTGGTTCCCATTCCTCTTATTCAATGGGTGGAGGCCATCAGAATGGTGCTCCTGCCGAGATTTCTATATCTGGTCCAGACTCTCCCAATATGGATTCCTCAGGAGTTCTTTAGGGATCTGAATAGAAGAATCTCAGCCTTCCTTTGGCAGTATCATAGGCCAAGGATCAAATACGCAGTCTTACAGTTACCCAAAACCCAAGGAGGGCTTGCCCTCCCAGATTTTCTCCAATATTTATAGAGCTGCTCAGCTGAGGACGGTGGTATACTGGTACCAACATAATTACATTACACAGTGGAAAGACCTGGAAGTGAAGGAAGAGGACCTACTTCAGGTCGGTAGGACTCTCCTCTCCCCACCTGATCCCCATGAACAGGAGGGAAATTCGAACCCTTACACTACAGTCACCCTCTGGGTATGGAGAGAGACCTTGGCAAGGAGAAATCTGGTTACCTGGAGACCCCTTTTCTATTCTATCCCCTATACAGACACTTTTGCTTCAGCAAGGATGGACCTCACATTTAGGTGATGGGAGAGGGAAGGGTTGCATTTAGTGGCTCATTTTGTTAAGGAAGGGGAGGTGCTCCCCTTTTCCACACTCAGGGAGCAATATGGGTTACTCTCTCATGACAGATTTCAATATTTCCAGGTGAGGAACTTCATTAACTCCCCATCGTCTGGCACTTGGGTCTTCTGCCCCGATCTAATTCCCATTTTATTAGCCATAATAGATGGCAGGGCCAACCTAGATCATATCATCTCATACCTCTACAGGGTGACCTGTTAGACAAAACCAGGTACACCTGGGAACTGGACTTAGAGACCCAGATCCCTGAGGAGGTGTAGGTCAAGCACCTGGCATATTTACAGTCTGGGGTGGGTGCCCCTGCCTGGAAGGAATTTTCTTGGAGGCTTACCATGAGATTATTTAGAACCCCCAGAATCCAAGCGAAGTTTCAACCAGGAATCTCTTCAGCATGTTGGAGGGGTTGTGGAGAGGAGTCTGCTGCTCTGGCTCATGTCATGTGGTCCTGCCCTAGTTTAAAACCTTTTCTTGATGGCTTTCAGGAGAGTCTGAGGAATGTTTTTACTTAATCAGTAACTCTTTCCTCAAAAATGTTTTTTTTCTCAGTACTACCTCTGGGCTGTAGGGATGGAAATACCAGAAAGTTAATTCAAATATTGTATTTTAGCAGCCCAAAAAGCCATAACAAGGAAATGGCTCACACTCGACAAGATAACTTTAACACAGTGGCAGGATCTGATGATCACCATCTACCGGATGGAATCGTTAACTGCCCTAGTTAACAAAACAAAAGAAAAGTATGAAGTTATATGGAGACGATGGGTCCTATATATTACCCCCCTGCAACCTGACTTGGTCCTTTAGATACCCATGACATGAATCCAACCATTCTCATATTCCTTAGATATATATTTTTTGCTCTGTGCTTGGGAAGCTAACACTCTTTCAATTTACTGAGGATTCTATTTACACTAAAGGATTTGTACTTTTAACTTAAACTGTGCAGCTGTACTTGCTTCAATTCATTATCTCTGCTGATTTGTTTTAATATCCACTGCTTCTCTTGTATTTTTCTTTTACTCTTTCTAGTATGAGAGGCTCTTGTATGTGGAATGATGAGCTTGTTGTATATTTTATAAAACCAAAAAATAAAGAAAGTTAAAAAAAAAGAATTAAAACTGACCTAAAAACATATCACATAATTACACTACAAATAGAAGATATTTACAAGTAACATGAAAAGAACAAACAATGGTGGGGGAAGAACTGACGTAGAAGGAAAACACTGATACTGAATGGTGGTATAAAGAGATATACAGGCATACATACAAATAAGTATAAAGTTTTAAAATGGCCACCTGAGGAGTCATTTGTAAAGTTACTTTGTGCAAAGTTACCTAGGACAAAACAGACATCTGGGGACTCATGTGCAAAGTTTCTCAGGGTAAAATGGACACCTGAGGAGTCAAGTCCAAAGTTTCTCAGGGTAAAAGTGACACCTGAGGAGTAATGTGCAAAGTTACTTAGGGTAAAATGACAGCCACGGAGTCAAGTGCAAGGTTTCTTAGAATCCATTCACTATGCAAATGTGTGCACCCTTAATATTTGTCATTGCTTTTACAGCGTTCTAGCATTGTCTTGGCTTAAATTTAAAGCAGTCGTCTTCTGTTTTATTGAAGGATACATGCAGCAGTGCATTCAGTGTATTTCCCTTCATGCACCTTCTGTCCTTTGTATTGGTACGGTTGACATCGCTAAATAAGCGCTCTACATAGAAACATAGACTTTGACGGCAGATAAGGACCGCTAGGCCCATCTAGTCTGCCCATTTCAATACCTACAGGATAGGCCGCAGATTCTAGTTAACCAACAGCCTATTTCTTCCTACCCCCCACAAGAATTGCCTTATGTCTGCCCCATGTATTCTTGAATTCTCCCACAGTTTTAGACCCCACAACCTCCTCAGGAAGGCTGTTCCATGCATCCACTACCCTCTCTGTGAAATAATACTTCCTCACATTGCCCTGAATCGCCTCCTTCTATCTTTAAATTGTGTCCCCTTGTTCTTGCAAGTCTCTTTTCTGAAAGATGCTACCCTCTTGGACTTTGTTGATTCCACTGAGGTACTTAAAGTTTCTATCATGTCCCCCTCCTTCTTTCCTCAAGGGTATACATGTTAAGCTCCTTTAGTCTCTCCTCATACGGCTTCTCTTGCAGACCCTGCACCATTTTAGTTGCCCTCCTCTGGACTGCCTCTATCCTGCCCTATGTCCCTTGCGGAGATGGGTCTCCAGAACTAGACACAGTACTCCAGATGGGGTCTCACCAACTGTCTGTACAGAGGATAACAACTTCCTGTTTTCTGCTGATGATGCCTCTCCTATACATCCCGGTAACCTCCAGCCTCCCTACTGCCTTCTCACATTGCTTTCTAACCTTAAGGTCGTCTGATATGATTACCCCGGGTCCCTTTCCTTTTTGTTGTTGTTACTACCTCCCACCCATTGTGTATTCTTCCCCTGGGTTCTTGTTTCCCAGGTGCATTATTTTGCACTTCTTTGCATTGAATCCTAGCTGCCATACTTCTGACCATTCCTCCAACCTTGCCAAGTCCCTTTTCATCCTTTCCACGCCTCCTTGTGTATCAACCCTGTTGCAGATCTTTGTGTCATCTGCAAAAGGCATATTTTCCTTCCAGTCCCTCTGCAATGTCACTGATGAAGACATTAAAAGGACTGGACCAATACTGAACTCCTGCGGCACCCACTAGTAACCCCCTTCTTCAGAGTGGACTCCATTTACAATTACCTTCTGTGTCCTGTTGTCCAGCCAATGTTTCATTCAGGCTACCACCCTGGGTCCCACTCCCAGGCTGGTTAATTTGACTATTAATATTTTGTGTGGGACTGTGTCAAATGCCTTGCAAAAGTCTAGGCAGGCCACAGCCCTTCCCTGGTCTACTACTTTAGTCACCCAGTCAAAGAAATCTATTAGATTCGTCTGACATGACCTTTCCGCTGTGAACCCATGCTGCCTTGGGTCCTGTGCTCCACTGGCCTCTAGGTACTCAACTATTCTTTCCTTCAGAAGTGACTCCATCACTTTCCCTACCACAGAGGTCAGACTGACAGGTCTGTAGTTTCCTGCCTCTGTCTTGGTCCCACTTTTGTGAAGGGGAATCACATCTGCCTTCCTCCAGTCCTCAGGTACCGCACCATCCTCCCATGATTTATTAAAAAGAGTAGCCAGTGGTTTCACTAGTTCCTCCCTTAATTCTTTTAGAATTCTGGGGTGAATTCCATCAGGACCCATTGCTTTGTCCACCTTCAGTTTTAGGAGTTCTTGCAAAACCCTTTCTTCTGTGAAAGGACTGGGATTGACCCCCCCTATCAAGAGTGCTTCTGTTAATTGGATGAGGCACTTCCCCCTCCTCTTTTGTGAATACTGAGCAGAAATATTCGTTCAGTATTTCTGCTTTTTCACTGTCCCCCTCTGCCCACCCACCGTTCATTCTATTCAGCCTCACTGTCCCTCCCTTTGTCTTTCTACGCTCACTGATGTACCTATAACAGGTTTTATCCCCTTTCTTAACTGAGTTGGCTATCTTTTCCTCAGTTTGGGCCTTTGCTATTCTGACTTCCCTCCCTGCTTCCTTCTGCCTTAACTGGTACAGCTCTCTGTCCTGCTCCTTCTGTGTTTCCTTATACTTCCGAATGCTATCTTTTCTTCCTGACTTTCACAGCCACCTCTTTTGAGAACCATAGTGGCTTTTTCTTTCATTTTGATTTGTTTATTTGTTTCACACAAAGGCTTGTTGCCTCTGTGATGGCGGTTTTGAAAATTCCCCATTGTTGCTCCACACCTCCTTCTAGCCTGTTTGCTAGTGCTTTTCTGAGGCACTCTCCCATCTTGCCAAAGTCAGCCCTCCTAAAGTCCAGTACCCTCACTTTTGTATGGCTTGATTCTGTAGCTGAGTTTAATGTGAACCACACTGTTTGATGGTCACTTGTCCCCAGATGGCAACCCACTTCTTGATCTGAGATCCTCTCACTGCCCCCGTTTGAGAGTACGAGGTCTAAGATTGCTCCCTCATGAGTGGGTTCGAAACTAGCTGTCTAATGCCTGCCACCTGTGGGCATCAAGAATGGCCCTCTTTGGATGTGGCTGCAAATGTGCTCCAGTTAACATCTGGCATATTCAGGTCTCCCATCAACAGTATCTCCTTTCTCTGCCATTCTAAGAATGCCTTCTATCATATCCTTGTCCATTCCTTCCCCTGACATGGAGGTCTGTACACAACCCTGTGCGGATTGTGGTGCCCTTTCCAGTCTCCAAGGTGACCCACAGTGCCTCCTCTCCTCCCTGTTTACTCTTTTGTTCAGTTGCTTTTATCCCTTCCTTTACATAGAGAGCTACTCCTCCCCCTCTTCTCCCCTGCCTGTCTCTCCTGTAGGTTATGTACCCTGGTATGTTAACATCCCAGTCATGGTTCTCTGTGTACCATGTTTCTGTGACTGCTACGATATCTAGGCATCCCTCTTCCATTAAGGCCATCAGCTCAGGGAGCTTGTTGCCCAGACTACGGGCATTGGTACTCATTACCCTCCATTTCCTGATGGCCTTACTCCCTCTTGCCCCATCCCTGTCCTTCTTGCCTTTGTCACTTTCTCCATTTACCCCTGTCCTTCTCCCTATCGACACCTCTATGTTGGTGTTTGCTGCACTTACTACTGTGATTATTTGGGGGGGGCTAGGATTTTCCTGCTCCTTTCCAGTGCCTCCCCCCTTGACTAATTTAAAAGCTTGCCAATGAAGCATTTAAACCTATCACCTAGGATCTTGGTTCCCCTCCCGGGCAGATGCAGCCCATCATGCCAGTATAGGCTTGCATCACTCCAGGTAGACCCCAGTCCCCAATGAAGCCAAATCTCTGAGCTCCACACCAGTTTTCAACCACTGATTGAATCCCATGGTGCGGAACACCTAGCCTCTCTATGCCATAGATGGGTAGCACCTCCGAGAAGGTTACCGTGCGTGCTACTTGACTAAGGCCCCTCCCCAATTCCACAAACTCTTCCTGCACTTCTCTAATCCCTTTCTTGGCCAGGTCATTTATCCCTAGGTGGACAATGACATCCAGCTCCCTCCCTCCCCTGTGCAGCTGCTCCGGCAATCCTGAGGATTCGTTCCCTGTCCCTCCAAGCCATCGTCGCCATACGTCGGCATATCCAGGAGGCAGGATTAGTAGTGCAGATGTAAGCCTGTCAAGTAGGGGGAACCTTAAGTCACTTGGGTTCCTGGAATTCTTCAAGTTCCTGATGTACTGCCAGTACTCATCAATTGGCAGGGTAGTCTTTTCCTCTGGGAAGGTCATCATTTTGTATTCTAGTGCTTCATCATCAAGTTGTTCCCTGACTTCACCACTAGTTCCGACAATGCTGGGGAAGTGGTCTGTCAAAGCTTTGAATTTAGCACGTGACACATGTTGTTTCTCTGGGTTCAGTGCCTCCAGATGTTTATAGATGCCACCATCGTAGTCCACAAATGGCATTCTCCTTTTCACTTGCTGACATGCCTCAATCCAGAAATCCTTTGCCAGTGAAAGAAACTGTAGAACTGTTGCTTCTCCTTCCTCTTCCAGTTGCTGTACAAGTGATTTGCAAATAGATTTTACAAAAGCGACTTGGTCCAGTGGATGGTGGTAGTCTGTGTTTGTGACATCAATTAGTGGTGAGGAAGTTAGCTAGGGCAGTAGAAAGAGAGTGGGCAGAGGAGGAATGCCAAATTTGAGGTGGGAGATCATTCCATAGCGTGGGTAACCAGTGTGAGAAGGTGGCTTGCCCGGCAGTAGTTTTCCACCTAGGGATTGATAGTTGGTGGTAGTCGCAGGATCTAAGATAATGGGCGGGAAGGGGGCAGCTGAGAGCACGGAGGAGAGGTAGGAAGGGATGGTGCCAAGCCATAGGTTGACTATATACAGTATTTAGCACAGTGTGAAATGCAGCGGTTTCCCAGGAACAGTAGTGCCAGGGAACAGTAGAGGTCGCAGTGGTGGGTAAGTGGTGAGATGTCGACAGCAAAGCAGCAGAAGGCATTAAAAAGTGTGTCCAGCTTAGATTGGGTGGACTTAGAGACTGCACCATAAACAATGTCACAGTAATCAAAGGAGGGAAGTATCATCTTCTGGACCAGCTCACGTTGGACGGGGGGAGGGAGGCTACTGCAGTTCCTATAAAGTGCATTGAGCATGGGGCGTAGTTTTTTTGAAATAGCATCAATGTGGTCTGAGAAGGAAAGATGGCAGTCGAGCCATACCCCCAAGTAGTGGAATGAGGAGACACCTTCGAGTTTTTGACCATCCAGGGTGTGGAAATAGGGAAGGGATGGGAGTCTGGACAGGCATTGTCGTGTGCCAAAAGTCATCATGACAGTATTTTTTTTACATTTAGGGAGAGCTGGTGAGAGCTGAACCATTGCTGTACTTTGCTGAAGTCAGCTTGGAGGTTAGTTTGTACCAGTTCAGGGTCGGAGCCTGAGGAGAAGAGTACAGTGTCATCTGCATACATGTGGACTGAGGTAGTAGAGCAGATGAACAGTAAGTCATTTAGGAATATAGAGAACAGTATGGGTCCCAGAACCAACCCCTGGGGAACACCGGTAGTTAAGGGAAGGGGGGAGGAGATAGCATTTGTGACTTTAACGGACTGGGTTCTGCCAGAGAGGTAAGATCTGAACCAGTTGGTGGCAGCAACAGAGAGGCCTGATTCAGTGAGACAAGACAGCAATATGGGGTGGGGAGACGGTGTCGAAGGCTTTCGCAAGGTCAACGAAGACGGCTGAGGTGATCAGCCCACTGTCCATACCAGTCAGGATGGAGTCGGTAAGCCTTATCAGGGAGGATGCAGTGGAGTGTCTCTTTCTGAAACCTGACTGGTAGGGTGTGAAGAAATTAGAGTCGGGAAGGAAGGAAGGAAGGAAGTTGGGTGAACACAAGGTGCTCGTGCAGTTTTGCTAGTACTGGGAGGAGGGAACTAGGGTGGCAGTTGGAGGGGGAGGTGGGGTACCTCCTTTTGGGAGGGGGATAACAGTGGCGTGCTTCCATGCTTGGGGGGATGACAGCAGCAGCAAATGATTGGTTTAAGGGTTTGGCAAGCGGAGTTGCTATGGCGGTGGCAGAGAGGTAGAAGAGTTTAGGGTCCAAGCCATCTGGGGATTTGCCTTTTGAAGGGTTGGGAGAAAGCAGTGCATCTAGGGCAACTGCTGCAGAGATGTCATAGAAGGAAAAGGAGTGAGGCCTAGTCAGGTTCGTTATGTCTGTAGAGTGTGCAATAGGTGCAGGGTTTGGCAGGGCAGAGAGGAGAATGGCAGCACAAGTGGAGAAATATATGTTGAACTCAGTAGCGACTGCTGTTGGCTCAGCGAGAATAGAGTTGTTAATATTTAGAATTGGAGTGGGATTGGCAGCTGGTGGGGTGAAGAGGGAGTGAATGTCTGTCCAGAATTTTGAGGAGTTATTTAGGTTGGACTGTAGGGAGCTGCTGAAGTACTCTGCTTTAGCTAGGCGAGTGGCTCTGGTACACTTGTTTCGGAGCATGCGATATGCGGAGAGATGTTGTGGGAGGCGTGAGGATTTATGTGTTTTCCAGGCTTTGTCATGGGTGGTTTGACATGCAATCAGTTCTTGGGTGATCCACGGCAGGTGGTTGCCTCATACCCTTGTACGTCGCAGTGGGACCTGTTTGTCCCAGACGCTGAGGAAAGTGTCTTTAAAGTGGAGAAGGGTGTCATCAATGGAGTCCATAATAGGGCCGGGGGCCCAGTTTGCTAACGCAAGGTCGTCTAACACTGGGGCGAGATTGAGGGATTTGAAGAAGCAGTGTACTAGAAATTTAGGGGGGGATTTTGAGCGGTGGATTTTGCGCACTAAGAAAGTAACGTGGTGGTCACTGAGGGAGTCAGGAAGAATACTGGCATTAATGACCTGGGGAGGATGTGTGGTAAGAGCCCAATCGAGGAGTGAGTGGTTATTAGATTTTAGGTTAAGCCGGGTGGGCTCAGTAATGATTTGAGAGAGGTTTACAGCAGCAATTTCAGTTCTGGTTTTGTTGAGGGCAGGAGCTAGCCAGTTGTGGTTTAGATCACCCATAATATAAAGTTCCCCTATCGGGGTTAGGCAGGAGATTTGCTTGAGGAGGTTGGTGGCAGCAGAGGATGGTGTGCCAGGTCAGCAGTATATTCCTGCAATGTAGATTGGTAGCGAGAAGGAGAGTGTCAGCTGGAGTAAAATTAATCCATAGATTTTAGGTTCAGACTTGGCTAGAATAACCGAATTGTGCAAGTCTGAGTTGACGTAGATGGCAACTCCACCGCCTCTTGTGGCTCTGTCCTGGTGGGCCAAAGTGTAGCCTGGAATGGCGACAGATGTGTCGCTAATGTTTTTTGTGAGCCAGGTTTCAGACAAGGTAAGGATATCTGGAGCATAGTGGGCAGCAAGTACCTGGAGGGAGTCAAGTTAATGGACTAGGCTTCTTATATTTAGGTGCAGGAGGCATGGGTGTAGGCAGGCATACTCACTGTACACATTTGTGTACAGTTTCTTTAGCTCCTGTCCC
The DNA here is from genome assembly GCA_016271365.2 of Neoceratodus forsteri. Classification (NCBI taxonomy): domain Eukaryota; kingdom Metazoa; phylum Chordata; order Ceratodontiformes; family Ceratodontidae; genus Neoceratodus; species Neoceratodus forsteri. The sequence goes on from CM057449.1 coordinate 1,427,170,220, forward strand.
AAACCATATACCTTTTTGTTAATTGGGTCATTCTTATCTGGAGCATTTAGGTTGGTGTGGGCCATTGAGTAGTTTCTGTATCTGTTTAGGACATAGATTTGCATACAACCTGTTTAGAGATTAGATAAGACATGTGACAACAGTCTGTTATGTTTCGTAGTGGGAGGGCAGCAGACGGAGAGAGTGTGTACATTTTTACGGCTGTGGGTGTAGCCCAGCAGACGTTTTGCATTCAGAAAAGGGCTGATGTCATTTTTGCAACCAAACAACACGAAAGAATATTAAAAAGAGATTCCTCCACTGAAGCCTCATTACTACGATGCTTGTGTGTGTGTGTGTGTGTATAAGAAGCTGTAGAGCACTGTTTTTCCTCTGGTTTTAAATAGCGGCAGTAGTTGGATGGACTGTGTACAAAATGAAAATTTCTGTCTACACCACTGGCAGGAGGCACAGCCCACATGGGAGAGGGTCTCCAGGGAGAAGTGAGGAAGTGTCTGATGTAGGAGGGGGGCTTGCAGTGATTGAGAGGGTGTGTGTGGTTTGGGGGCCTGGGGTTTGGGTGGATGTCACCTGTGGCAAGGAGCAGGACACAAGAGATAGGTAGTGGGGGAACAGCTGTATGTGACTGACGGTGAGCGGATGTCTCTTAGTTAGAAGGCTTGGGTGATTGTTTGGAGCTGGGCAAGGGGGGAGTAGTTGAAAAGTAAGCCAGGTGAGTGATGGGACAAAGAGAAAAGGGCTGGGATGTGTGGCTGAGTGAATCCAGGCTTGGGTGAAAGGGAGAGTGGACGCCAGAGTGGAGGAGGGGGGAAGCCCAGTGAGGTTGGGCAGGACAAGGGGGTGCATGGGAGAGGTGGGAGGGAGAAGAGAACATGGATGAGCAGTGGCAGGAAGCCTAGTAGTTGGGCCATGGCACGGATCTAACATTAGAAAGCCCCTAACTGTTGTGGCAACTTAGGGGGGACAGGCATAGAGGACCAGAGAAATGACTGGATCCCGCAGGAGGATGGAGGACCAGTTAAAAATTAAGGTCTAGGTGACCAGTGAGGTGTGGCTGGCAATAGCCTGTAGGAATGAGCTAGAAAGCCAGGACGGGGTTTATGTGTATTTAATCAGGACCATGGGTGGGCCAAAAAATCAGCAGCTAGGGTTCCCTTCCTGGAGGTAATTAGTCCCTGAGGGCAAGTCCGTACCTGCGCTTCTGTGAGGGGCTGGTGGCTTCACACCTGGACTGCGGGTGGCAGTCTGGCAGGTCAGGTTCATCAGAGAACCACGGCTGTGGCACTCAGACTACCTGAAAGGAGAAGGCAGAGGAGAATTAAATAAGAAAGTCAGAGGGGTGGGGCTGCTCGTGGAGCCTAAAAAGAAATGTAGACTGGCTAAACGGGGGTGTTGCAGACCAAAATGTTAGGCAAGGTGCCCCAGGAGTCTGAGAGAGCAATAACAGGTCTATTTAAAACACAATACTATAGTAAAAAGGTGAAGGGGGAGTTCAAAGGCCTTAGCTGAGATCGCTACTGGTCTATGAGGGAACACAATACAGGCATTTACATTAAATCAGAAAACTTTAACTACAAAATGCAAGCAAGACAGTTTTAACAGAAAACATAATCTAGTAACAATATAATCAAGCATTAACAGTGCAGAGCTATATGGAGCCAATTGGAGTGCTCCTGGGGCTGACTGCAGCCAGTGGGTCACAGCAGTAACAGACTCTGGATTTAAACCCAGAGACAACTGTCCTCATGTAAAAAAAAGCAAAATCGGCAGCTAGGGCTCCCTTCCTGGAGGTAATCAGTCTCTGAGGGCAAGTCCGTACCTGCGCTTCTGTGAGAGGCTGGTGACTTCACACCTGAACTGCAGGTGGCAGTCTGGCAGGTCAGGTTCATCAGAGAACCACAGCTGTGGCTCTCAGACTACCTGCACTTCTATGAGGGGCTGGTGGCTTCACACCTGGACTGTGGGTGGCAATCTGACAGGTCGCATTAATCAGAGAACCATGGCTGTGGCTCTCAGACTACCTGCACTTCTGTGAGGGGCTGGTGGCGTCACACCCAGACTGCGGGTGGCAGTCTGGCAGATCAGGTTCGTCAGAGAACCACGGCTGTGGCTCTCAGACTACCTGCACTTGTGTAAGGGGCTGGTGGCTCAGTAATGGCATTGTATAAGGTCCCTGCATCAAATGTGACTCCAGATGCAGAAGGTGTACTCTGGACTTCAGTTAGCCTGTAAAAGCATGATCTCACCCATCCCTGGGCATCACTGCTTTCATCGATGAGGAGACTGAAATAATTTTTTCTCATTTGCTCAACAACAGATAGCTTGAGCTCTTCTCCAATGACGTTCACCAACAGGGATTTCATTTTGCTCTCCTTACAGGCAAACTTCTCCACAAACTTGGAGTCCTGGAACATCTCACTCATGTGATTTGTCAGTACAAATGACAAGTGATGCTCTGACACATCCCTTGCCCACAACAATTCTACTGATGTCACATCAGCATCCAGGGACTGTGCAAAAAACTTGCTGACTGTTGCATTTGACGAGAGTGATGTTAGCAGCTTTTTATGTTTTTTCTCCTCATCCATGAACTCGAAGATTGTTCTTCCCTCCATTGGCAACCTTAATATATTTGTTGCAAGGACTAGAGAGAGAGAGAAAAAAAAGAAAGACAGGATTAGTTTTGTAATTTACAACAAAACACAATCTCCTCCACACACCAAAATCCTCTGACTGATTACTACGCTGTTAGCACTCCCAGCTTACACTAGCTGTCTATTTTAATGACAGTCCATGCACTCCAATACTTCTGTGCACTACCTCACACTATGTGCAGCCCCCCACCAACCAATGTATCTCTTGGAATTGTGTATAAATACTCACACACAGAATGCATGTTCTTCCCGTTTGTCACTCTGCTGGAGCCATGCTTTGAATTCTGGTTCAAGATCCCAGTCTTTTCTGTAGTTCTGTCGTTACCTCATTTTTTTGCAGGGGTGGAAGGCGATGATGGAGATCCAGATCTGACTCTTGTGGAAGACATGTCAACCAGTGGGATTCTGTCACCACTGCTGGTTCTGTTACATAAATAAAAAAGGTGTCAGCTGTGTATTTCATAATCTTGAAAATATCTTAAGCATGTGTAATGCTACAGATTAAACTCTGGATCCCCAGGAGGCAGATGATGACTGTATGCCACTGGATGGCATCCAATAGCCAGGATTAATTGAAGAAGAACAGCACTGATGAAACCAGGATGGATGAACTGACGGACTAAACTAGACAGAGACTACAGAAAATATTTTTAGTGACATCCATTGACACAGCTCAGTACAATGCTGCAGTGCTTATGGCATACACTAACACAGTAGAGCAATTACTGGCATATGATATTTTTTCATCCTGAATTGGTAATTTACTGATTTGATTTCAAAAGGAGTGGAGTTCTTTTGATACTCACCTCAGGGACCTGCTGTGAAGTCACCCAGCTACCACGTTGAGGTAGACCACCCATCAGCTGGGTCTGTACTCTAAACTGCAAATGGCTCACCTTTATACAGTGTGCATCAGGCCAAAATATGCTTTTTCAAGGTTTGGGTCCCCAGCCAATGTGCAGGTAACTGGTTGGGGTTCTGTGTGATAACAGTGAAAGCCTAAAGATGATCGCTGTTATCGCAAAGTCAAAGTGTCAAAATTTTTTTTTTGGCACTCTGACACCCCAGCGCACAGCAAAATGGTGCCGGAGACTTCATTTTATAATGGTTTCTGTGGGGGGTTGTGCCCCCCATGCCCCTCACCGCGTGAGGCTTCGTGCCCCACTCCACCCTACTAAAGGATGCTCAACTCCAAGGGGGGATGCATGTCAGGGGAGGTGAAAATATTAAAAAATAAAGGTTCGGGCCGGGCACAACAAAAACACACCAGCGCCCGGACCCAAACCCAGTACCCTGCCAACCGACACCAGCAACCAACCCACCATGCCAAAGGGTCAGCACAGCAACCAACCACAGCACCACCCCCGTATCCCTCGCTGTGCGTGCCCACTCCCACCCCCCTCACATGTATGTATAGCGACAGGATGTCGCTATAGTCACGCACCCCCATCCAGCCACCATATCCTCCTGTAGCCATTCCCAAATTCACTGGGGAGGGAGTCACCATTATTGTCAACATCCTTCACCCAGCACCCTCATAATGGGATACCCTGGTTGGGAGCTAGCTAAATCATGGGTCCTTTCTTGGCCCAACTGTTCTTGAAAAGAGCACGTGTAACTGTTCTATCTTCATGTTTTTTCCTAGGTCCCTCTACCACAAAATGTCCTACTCATTAGCCTTTTACCCATATCCTTTAGGGTATGGCCGCCCTCCCTTATGTTGACTACTGTCATTGATCACTGTCATCCATGACTGTACTATTCTGTTATCTGTCTTCTACTCGTATTGTATACTCCTGATGTTCTTGTATGGACCCTTACAATGCCTGTTGTTCTTGTATGCACTTTGTAATGCCTGATGTTCTTGACTGTACTTTGCAATTCTCCTGGGTCACACCTGAAAATAGGCACTTGGCTGTCCAGTGTGCTTACCTGGTAAACAAAAGAAAGTGTCAGTGGCTCAGCAGGTAGCACACTCACCTCTGAGGCTGGGAGATCAGAAAGCTGTAGGTTCTATCCACACACCAGGCACTTGGGTTAATATCCCAATACTGACACTGCAGTGCAGCATGAGGGTGGGGTGCTGCACTCCTGAGGTGCCGTCTTTCGGATGGGATATTAAACCGAGGTCCCATCTGCCTGTTCTGGTGGATGTTAAAGATTCCATGTAACTTCTCGAAAACAGTAGGGGAATTTTTTAATCATAACTTAAAAGAAAATACAAACAAATCAGCATTGCATCATGTATAAGCATTAAAGGAAAAATGAAATCATAATACAGTATTACATCATACTTTAAACCAATACTGAAATGAAAATACAGTAAACATACCCCATCCCCCCCAACGAAAAGAGCAAGGGAAGTTGTTATTCAGAACTCAAAAGAACATGTAAACAAATCAGTCCATCTGCATACAAAATCATGAAAGGAAGGGGAAAACCTAAACACAAAATGGTATTACTGCATACTATAAACCCAAAAACATAACTAAAATACTGTAAACAACCCCCCCCCACACCACCACCACCAAAAGAGTAGGGGAAATGTTTATTCAGAACTTAAAAGAACAGATAACCAAACAATACTGACATCATACAAAATCATTAGAAAAATACATACCTAAAATGAAATCACAAAGCAGCATTACATCATACATAAAGAAAAATATATGAAACAAACCCCCTCCCCGCACCCTACTAAAAGAGTAAGGGATTTTATATTCAAAATACAAAACAAAACAGACAAAATGATATGACAGCATACAAAATCAAAAAGAAAGAAATCAAAACATAAATCAGTATAACAGCAGTCAGGAACCTGAAACATAAACAATCCATAACTGCACCTAACCCTTGTCCCATACTCATCCAAAGAGTAGGGAAATTTTTTTTTTTTAACTTCAAAGATCAAAAAAATGACCAAACAGTGGTCAAAACACACAAAATCAGGTACATAAGAGAAATTATATAGACATGCAAAACAAGATATACAACACTCGGTCAGTATCTAACCAATTGAAATGCTTCCATTTTTGTCTGGCAACCATAACCGGTAAAGAACTATAATCCTGTCTGCAAAGAGAAAGAACTACACCAGCTATAGTCCAAAATAACCATATAGGAGTGACGTACAATTGTTGCTAAGACCACCAAACTCTACTATTCCAAATATGGAACTTGAAACAACTCAAAATAATCTGAATAACAGCCCTATCATATAATTTCCAGGCAGATGGTAAAGCCTCTAAGAATAAAACATCCAAAGACATATTACGAAAAGGAGAAGCAACCCAATGACACGCTACCACAGACCAAAAGTCAACAACATATGGACAAGAGAATAACAAATGAAACATAGATTCCACTGGTTCAGGACACAAATTACTTCTAGGACAAGAGCGATCTTCAGTATTCCTATGTTTCAAATTTGCTCTGACTGGTAATTTGCCATGAACACACAGCCACGTCACATCCCACACAGAAGGAAGCAGAGGCGTGGAGCATAACATTTTCTGAATCAAAGTCACATCCTCTTGTGACCTAGCATAATAATCAGGTAAATGGAAAAATATCTAGCTTGAATAGTTGCATATAATTCCTTTCTGGATAAATGGCACACCACCAGTTTAGTAAGTTGCCACTGTTTGATCTTCCAAAAACAGGCGGAATGAGTAAACAACACAGCATGCATATTCTTTTGCTTAGGCACTGCTTTGTCCCATGCCCAATCAGTTAACCAGCCCTCCATGATATCCATAACCCAAGGAGACCAAATCTTGTGCACATTAGTAACCAAAGGGTGAACATTGACAAATAAAAAGATAGAAAAGAAAAAGACAATTGGGTTAATCATATTGAGACCACCTTGGGTTTTAGGTAAATGCAAAACATTTCTTTTAATGGGTTTAAATGATTACCCCAAATAGCTTGAAAAAAAATAATACTACGCATGGCACAATCTAAACTATTGAGTAATGCGTACACTGCTGCCAAGTGCAAAAACATACCCAATAAATAAGTTTTTACCATATAGACCCTTTTCAATTTGGCCATACGCCACTTATTCCAAGTATGAACTCTAAATTCTGCAGCCTTTAAAAGCACGTTCCAATTATAAACATCTGGCTGAGCATTCCCCCAAAAAATACCTAAAATCTTAACCTCTGAACTACAGACCGGAATTCCCATAATCCCTTGAACATGGCTTACTACATCCCCTAAAACAACACAATTACTGTTACTAAAACTAATTCTAGCTCCAGTACCTCTCATGAAGCGATGTAAAACTAGTTCTGTAGCATCACTAGATGGGAGATCTGATAATAAGACACATAACTCATCAGCATATGCTATATTAACAAGTTCAGTCATCACTATGCAGAGAAATCCCACTAATATCAACTGCCGAATTCAGCTGCCGTAACAACAGATCTAATGTAAGAATATACAAATGCAGGCTGAGAGGGCAATCTTGACGTACTTGCTGCTGACATGCCTGAAACTTACCAACTCTCCCATGCACATAAGGAGCCATCACAGCTGAGCCATAAAAACCTTGTAACCAGGAAATAAAAGGAACAGGAAAATTGTATTAAGATTATTGATGCTTTTATATGAGGAGTTCATGTGTTTAGTTGAGAGTGATCGATCTACATGTTTATTTATGGTCCATAAATAAACATGTGAAACTCGATCAAAAGCCATTAATTGATCCAAACTTACCAAAAACACAGAAATATCCTGCAACGAACCCCTATGAAACTCCTCACGTAATAAAATCAAAGCATCCGAAATAGTACAACCAACAACGGAACAAAACTGAGAAGAATGAATAATCTGGGGCAAAACAACAGCTAACCTACTACTTAATAATTTTGTCAAAATCTTGCAGTCAGAATTAAAGAGGGTTATAGGTCTCCAATTGCCTAAATTTTCCCTAGCACCAGATTTAAACAGAAAAATAACAAGGCCCTGATTGAAATTTGAAGGATAAACACCAGTATCAAAACAAACCTGAAACAAAGTCACTAGTTCTGCACCTAAAATTGAAAAAATCAAAGGATAAAGTTCATTCACTAAACCATCCCCACCAGGGGTTTTACCTTTAGGCAAGGAGTTAATCATTGCTTCTAATTCCAACCATGATATAGACTGTAGTAAAACCAGGAATAAATCCTCAGGAACCAAAACCTTACTACTGCCAGATAACCAAGAGAAACTTGTTTCCCTTCTTACTGACAGATCCTCCTGAAAAGTATCCAACAGATAAGCCTCCAAAGCTGCCAAAATATCCTCATGAGAAGAAACCAAAGATCCTGAAGAGTTTAAGACTTGTTTCATGTCTTTGTGTTTCCTGTATCTATCACTTTGTTCAAGTGGATTCACCTCACCCTTCGCACTGGAGACCCCAAATCTCTGGGCAGTTTCCAAAACCTGCTGTTTAGCATGCTGTAATTTAACTAAACCCTGTTTCAAAGCATGCACAACCGACATATCTACCTGTAAACCTTTTTGTAAATCACAGTAGGCTTTTTCCAAACGAGATTTCACAGACTTCTAAGAGCCACCCTTTGCGTTCCCCAAAAAACGCCCAATCTTTTTCAAATATTGTTCTATATCAGATTACATATCATCCCACCAATCTTGTATCGCATCATATAAAAAAATAAACAGATTTTCGTGCCGACAATAAAGAGACAAAACCTTCCTTGACTTCCAGAAAATCCTGCAATGATAAATTCATTTTCCAATAACCCGGACCTTTAGAAATACTGGGATAGTCAGAAAAGGTAACCTGTAAGAGCACATGATTGGAGGTAGCCACAGGAAGTGCAACCCTTGTGCTAAACTTCAAATTAGGAGACACGAACCAATAATCTATACAGGACTTTCTAGAACCTGAAAAATAAGTGTAGACTACATTTAGGGGGTTGGAGTGGAAAACATCTATCAACCCCATAAGACTCAAAAGGCCATTCAAAAAATTAGAATCACAATACAGTTTCAGAGATTTAGCACCCAATCCCCCACCGCCCTATTAATATTAAAGTCCCCACCAAAAAGGACATTACATCTAGTTAATAAAAATTGTCTGATTTTCTTCAATAAAGCAATACGGTCAGATTTATTCTGTGCAGCATACACATTTATAAGTCTGAAATCAGAATTCTGTATAGAAACATCCAGCAGAAGACATCTGCCTGCCTCAATTTCAATAACATCAGTAACCAAAATATCATAAGTTAAAAAACAAATGCCAATCCCAGAACATAAATCCAAACCCCCTCCTGACCAAAAACAAGGACCCCATGTCCAAGCTCAAGATGCAGTATCAAAATCAGAGCTGGTATACAGTCTCATGTCCTGGAGAAAAACAACAATAATAATAAGAAGAATAATTTTATTTATAAGGCACCTTTCGATTACCAAGGCACCGTACATAAATAACAAATCAGAACAGTAAAAGAAAAAATCATTAAAACATACAATTAAAACAAAACAATCATGACAGTCAGTGTTATGAAAATGCAGTTTCTCCTAAGAAAGTCTTCAGACCTCTCTTAAAGCCCTCCACAGAAGTGCACTCCTGCAACCGATGGGGTAGAGAGTTCCAAAGGGTGGGGGCTACATATGCAAATGCTCGAGCACCCGAAGATTTCAAATTTACCCTTGGAACCTCTAGCAACCCCTCGTCGGACGAGCGGAGTGATCGATTCGGGTGATAAGGAACCAGAAGTTAGGAAACAGAGAAAAAATGTCATAAGTAGCCAAACGTTTATACTTAGTATGAATACTGTTTACATTTAATGAGGCCACAGTTAAATCACCAACAGAAACTTGGGATCAAGAGGGCAACAGTTTTTTCCTAGCACTTTGCCGTAAACCCATCCGGAGCCCACTTTTTTTACATAGAAACATAGATTTTGACAGCAGATAAGGGCTGCTTGGTCCACCTAGTCTTCATTTTTTTTTACCCCATCAGATTTCCCCACATCCATATCAGACACTGGGTACCATTATGAGGAAGATATGGAAGCGGCATCAGAATCTAAAGCTATTAAATCATCCTCAATGGCCAGAATCCCATACGAATTGGACAAAGGAATGTCAGGTACAACCCCCACTGAGTGAGGAAGATCTACATTAGCAGGTAGTACCATTCTCAAGGGACAGACAGGGGGTGGCGGAGGAGCCATGTCACCTTTTTCCATAGGTAAAGGGTGGACCAAAGGATCTCTCACTAGATGGTCCCTCTCCTCAGGGGCACAGGTAGGCATCCCAGGGACCAAATATGTATCCTGGACAGAAGGAATCACTGGAGGATGTTGTGTAACCAAATTTCTATGCGGTCTAGGATGTCTAGGGTCTGGAGGTACTCTGCTTGCTCGGGCCATATTAATATAATAATCTTGAATCATAAAATCAGCCTCAGAAGTATTATGTGCAGCAAGAGGGCATTCTGTAAAAGTGTGACCAGGCTCATCACAAAAATTACACGTAGGGGAATTATCACATTCTGTGCTAACATGCCCCATATCCCCACAACGAAAAGCAATGAATCTTATCACAGGAAGTACTAATATGTCTCATCAAGCCACATTTATGACATTTCTGAGGTTACCCAGGATAAAAAAGAAAACCCTTGTCCCTGCCGATGAAAAAACAATTTTGTAAATGTTGAAAGTCATTCTCCAAAGTAAATAATTTGACTTTTATCCACCAACCCCCATTCCAAAATCCCTCAGCATCAATAATAGGCTCAGGGGTGCCCTAAACACCACAGTGTTTGTCCAACCAAAACAAAATATCTGAAATATTGACCCCTTCATTTTGAAATAAAACTGTAATAATACGAAATGATTGTTTGGTCAGGAGAATAACTTGAAAATGAGTCCAAAAAGGGTTGGTCTTAAGAAGAAAATATTTAGTCCAAAAACGTTCCAAAATATCTAGAGTCCAAAAACTGACATCAAAGGTATGTTCCCCAGGGGCATGAATAAGAACATAAATCTCAGCAGGCGAAAATCCGAGGAACTGTTTCAGCAAAACCGTACCCACATAAAATCGATCAGGGATTTCAGCCATACCACCCAGATAGCAAACCCTAACAGCACTCCTCCCTTTAGCCAACTCCACAGGTTTATGAAATAGGCCTGCGAAAGAAAGCTTCTGAGGAAGGGGGACTGATGGTAGTATAGAATCCTGCTCGGGAACTGCTTATACATTGTCCACAGGGTCATCAGTAATATCAGACTGAGAAACAACGCCCCGAGACACTAAAGGAGCCATGGGAGTCTGATGAGCAGAAACATCGTCCTCTTCTACGGGAATCAAGGGAGAAACGGAGGGAGAAACAACAGCCGATAAAGGCCTCTGGCATGTACCCATACCCAAATCCATATCCTGAGAACTGTTTCCCAAGGCAGATGCCAGGCCTACCCGCCCAGTACCTGCAGCCAACGACGGGTCCACAACCCAGGTACCATCCGACTGCTGAGCCCAGCCCGACTTCTGTAACGCTGCCTTCACGGACCAGCCCACACCCCCTGACAATGATAGCTCTACTGGAGACAACCCGCAATTGCCTGGGGAAAGCGGCAGCTGGTCCTGTGGAACATTCACCTGAGAGCCAGCAAAAACTTTTGAAGTTGAGGTAGTTTGTGAAGGTGATACACCAGCCATCCTTTTTCTCTTTTTGTCTTCTGAAAAATTCAGAGAGTCCTTCTGCAAAACGCTAATATTTCTGCAAAGATCATCGCTAAGAACAGACTGCAAAACCGTGCATACTATCGCAGCATGCGACCCCTCGGGTCCAATCTCTGTCATGCTCCACCTTCGTCGGTCTCCGCTATCAGCATCCACCAAGCCCACCGGAAAATCACCGACCGATCCGCATCCTTCAACAGCTAGTTCCAGAATTAACCACGACCACACACCTACAGGACGGCGCCCCCTACCGAAGAGTAGGGGAATTTCCATGGTGCCCTGGCCAAATTTCCCCCCATTTACTAAAATACCACCAACAGCTTAATCTGGTTCAAAGTCAGCTGGCATTCATCTGTATCCCCCCTCCCCCGGGTCGTGCCTGAAAATAGGCAGAATTTGTCTAGTGCGCTTACCCAGTCAACAAAAACTAAATAAATAAATAAAAGCAAATAAATAAATAATCATGAGAAAGCCATACTTCTCCATTTACAAATATTAGCTGCTCACCCTTGCCCATTCACAAACTATAAATGGGATTCTAAATCAGGGGTGTTACTGTATATGGCCTACATTAAAAAAAAAAAAAAAGTCAGAGGACACCCTGCCCCCAGAAAAGGAGAAAATGTAACAGTAAGCATATTTTCCAGCCTGAATTGGCAACTTACTAATTTGATTTCAAGAGGGTGGGTGTTTCTTGGCATTCACCTCAGGGCCCTGCTGCGAAGATAACCAGCTTGACTCTGAGGTTGACCACCCATGTAAGTAATTTACTTACCACTCAGCCACCACTCAGGGAAAAGGGTTTTGCCAAGTCCCCCTCCACCAACCCCTTTTCTCTGGTTTTGCTTGCTTATATTTTTTTCTTATATTGTTTTTCTTCTAACTAACCTATTTTCTCTTTTATTTCTTTTCTTTCTACAGTTCTGACAGCACGAGAGCAACTAACATCATATAAGTATAACTGTATTTCAATCCTGTCCCTTCCATCCTTCTGAGCCCTTTTAAGAGCTGCGGATCCTTTGTGACCCCTTTTGCTATATTTTATTTTACAGAGACATGTACGCCACCTCTTTGAACTACTACTTTTGTCTCCCTGGGGCAGGTAAGTCCACCTTTACCTACAAGGTTGTCCCCAGGATAAATAAAATAATTACTAAAATGAAAACAGATGACATCATGTTGGTCCCAAGAGATGAACCCAGTACTGAAGACCAACATGGATGGTCCCAAAGATTAACCTAATACCTGACTCAGGGTGGTCTGAGTCAAGAGCATACACTTCCCCTGCAGGGGAAAAGATAAGTGGAGTAAAGGAGTATTCTACTATCACTTTATAAGATTTACTTCCACTTCCTAATTTTAAGAATTTATTTCCCACCCAGAACATTTTAAGTGTACGCGCTACTATATGTGCACAAATTTGTCACCACCATGCGATGTTAGTAGCAATGGCAGTGTACACTAACAAGAGTGGAAACAGTAGACATGGAGACAGAAAATAGTACCAGCATCTATCAGTTGTGTACAGTGCAGGAGGCAATGTCAGAAGTTGCTAAGTGGTTGGCTATTAAGATTGTTGCAATAAGTCACAGCGTAATACAGTAGCATCAGGAAGGTATCTCGAACTCCACAGCAGTACCAAGCAAAAAGCCAGTGACTACAGGTGTCCACTCACTGTGCTCGAGACTTATGTCTAAATATTAATAAGTTCAAATAACCGTGCCCGACAGACAGATTACCCTCCCTTCTGTTTGTCAACCAAGTGCCACACTGGTCATAACCATGCCCAGACAGATCCCCCCATTTTCCAACAAGTGCCACACTGGCCTTAACAGTTCCCAGACAGACAGACAGACCCCCTCCTGGTTTGTCAACCAAGCATCACACTGGTCATGACCATGCCCAGACAGATCACCCCCCCTTTGCCAACAAGTGCCACACTGGCCTTGACAATGCCCAGACAGATCCCCCCGTTTGCTAATAGGTGCCACACTGGCATGACAGTGCCCAGACAGATCCCTCCCCATTTGCCAACAAGTGCCACATTGGTCATGACAGTGGCAGTCCCCAGACAGACAGACAAACCCCCCCACCCCGGTTTGCCAACAAGTAAATGCCACACTGGCCATTACACAGAGAGTGATGCCACCCAGACAGATTAGCCCCCCACTCCCCACCCCCATCAAATAACACCTAGATTCAAAAGCTTGAGTAACTGAGCACCATTCAATTTTTTGGGGAGCGCAGTGTGCTGCCAGGGCAGAGCTCTGTTTGTCAGCTTACCTGTGAGTGCTTCTTGATGGGCAGACTCTGCTGCTGCTCGTCACGCTGTGTAGCTTTCTCCTCCAGGCACAGGGCATAAGAATGATCACACTGCTGCTTCTCGAGAGAGACCCCAGAGATGCCGACAGACTCTGGGTGGTTTTTCTTGCAGACTCTGGGCCGCTCAGTCCCATTGCAGTCAGTCCCGACGTGCAGATCCATGGATCAGAATCTCTGGCACTCCTCCCTACCACCAGATGCTGAAAAAGGAACCACAGCGCCAGTGAAAAAACTCTGCTTGGTCATGCTGACTTCGGCTCTACAGTGTATCAACCTCCTCCAGGCTGGCTGCGAAATCCAAATGGCAGTATCCTCTCTGACTCCTGAAATTTTCGAAATCCCCGCAGTTACCTGCCCAAAATGAGATACATTTTTGCAGAGAGGGCTGTCATCTTAGCTTATCAGGGGGACACTCCCAGTGCACGATAGAGCCCATAGAGCTCTTACCAGCCATCCGGGCATGCATGGCTCTTTTCTCTTAGGCTATCAGGGCAGCACTCCCAGCACATGATCACAGCTCTCGGCAGCCATCCAGGCATGCGTGATCACAGCGTGTGGGGCTCCAAGCACCAATCAAATGATCCTCTCACCCTCTCCGACAGTCTCGATGGCCATCCTAGTTTTCCTCACTGTTCTCCTGTAGCGCTAGTAATAATCCCTGTGGATTTATTAAAATAAAGATTTCCTCCCCGTAACCCATTTTGTGATTTTAAAACTCTCAAAATACGAGAACCCCCATAGATATGGGAGCACTGACCCACCTCCTGTGGGGAGCTCCCCCATCCTAGATCCTGCCTCAGTCTAGGGGAGGTGTGGCCAGCCAGTCCCTAGAAATAGGGGACAAGGACATGGAGAAGCACACCAGAGAGAGCAGGTAAGCAGGAGGCCTACAACAAAAGTTAAACAAAAACAAACAACAATTAGCCATGTTCTCTTTATGCCAGCATCCTGACACACGTTACTGTGCATTTGTCTAGCATGTAGCAGTACTGCCATTGAACATTTGTCTTATTTAAAAAAACAAAGGGGGCTAAAAATAAAAAGTTCTAGTACATGGGAAAGGAAAGAGTTTTAGAATGCCTCTTTCAGTCATTGAAACAGACTGCTATTCCAAACGGCTAGCAAAGCAGAAAAGGGAGACGGAAAACACATATTTGCTGGAATGTTTTCAACCTCAGAGGTACCCCAGGCTAGAGCAGTTATTTTAGTTACTTTTCATTTTCGGACTTGTTTTCTCTGTACACTTTATTCTGCAGCTTTAAAACAGGCAGGAAGGAATAGAACCCTCTGATTTTCTGGCTCCCTGCTAGCATAGCTCTGGCAACATTATATACTGCTCTAAATGAAAGCACTACTACACAGCAGTTCAGTAAAGTTTTACTGCATTTGTCTCAGTAAGAGTTAAGACTCAAACCAGGGACCAAAATCATCAGTCAGCTACAAGTATGCAGAGCTGAGCTGGGCAGTTCTCTGCACTTAAAGAGAAACAGAAAAGAGAAACAAACAGGAAAGGGCAAGATGGTGTAACGGTAGAGAACACACCCACGTGTGGAACAGAAAAAAGGACAAAAATACAATTACAGCAGTTCCAAGCAAAAAGAAAAAAGGGACATTTCAGTTTTTATAACATTAAGGCTCTTCTAAGGCCTGCAGGTCCACCTTCCCTCTATGTAGTAATGCAGCTACCGGCGGTATTTCACAATAAGAGAAAAATGCTACATCTCAATTGTCTAATTTTTCTATTAGCACATAGAAAATATTTTTAATACCTCCTTAGCTATAAACTAAAGTGCTGATGCCAAACCCTAAGGAGATCATAAGCATGAGAGGAGGTCACAAAATAGGAAGTGGGTCAGAGACCTGCAAAAAGGTCACCTCTTCACATGACTGAAAGCCTAGAACTCCAGCTGCTAAGGAACCAAACTGTGAGGTTCTGGGCTTGAAGGTGCAGGTGCAAGATCTTCTCCTGTTGTTGGGTCAGAAAATCCGGGTGAAGAGGCAACTACCACGGGGGTCTACTGCTGAGGTGGAGGAGTTTCGAGTACCAGAACTGGTGAGGCTAGTCCGGAGCTATCAGGATCATCTGCTCCTGGTGGTTCCAAACGCTGACCACTGCCTTGTAGATCAGGGGAAAGGAAGTAAAGGCATACAGGAGGCCTGAGGTCAAGTGCCTTGCAAAGGTGTCCCCCACCAGTGTCCCAGACCATGGGGGATGGGCACAATACAACCTCAGTTTTGTGTTCTCCCAGGAGGCAAACAGGTCCACCAAAAGTGTGTCCCACAGGGATAACAGTTTGCTCACCACCTCCTGATCCAGGGACCACTTGTTCAATGTCTCACTCACCCGGCTGAGTGTGTCTGCCAGCTGACTGTTTGCTCCTGTGACATGGATCACCAGCAGATCTGCACCCAGGCTGTGCATAAGGGCCTCCTAACCCAAAGGAAGGGAGTGATTGCCTCCCTTCTTGTTCAGTTAGAACACTGTCATGCTGTTGTCCATTAGGATTTGCATGACCTGACCCCTGACTAAAGGAGCAATTTCTAGAGCTAGCTGCACTGCATGGAGCTTCAGCTAGTTGATGTGGTGACTGGACACCCCGGGTGGCCAGAACCTGTGGGACCTGTTGTCTCGCAGATGGGCTCCCTACCCCACCAGAAACATGTTAGGTGAGAGAGTGACTATTTGTTCTAGGCTGACAAACTGGACTCCTTCCTCCAGATGTTCAGGACCAGCCACCACTGGATTGCATCTCACACTGGCTGGGTCACTGTGACTGACTGGTCCAGGTGATCTAGGCACTCAGACCACTAGCAGCCCAAATCTCACAGCAAGTGCTACATCTACCAGCGAGCCCAATGGACAATGCTGGTGCAGGATGCCATGTAACCTGGCAGCCTCAGGAAGTCCTAGGCAGGGCGTGAGTGCCCAGCCTGAAATGATCACACAAAGGAGGCAAGATCTAATGTCCAGTCTGCAGGGAGGCAGGAATTTGGCCAGTAGGAAGTCTAGCTCTTCCCCGATGAAATTAATCACCTCTGAGGGGATCGGTTTGGACTTGGCTGGGTTGACACAGAGGCCCAAGTATCTGCAGATCTAAAGGGCCACATCTCTGGACCGCTCCACAGCTTCTTTGGATGGCCCAGCTATCAGCCAGTCATTCAGGTATGGATAAAGTACAGTTACATAAACACTTACCATAACAGTAGATCTTTGAGAGGATCTCTTGTAGCAGGCCACACCTATGGAACTATGGCCACCAGGCACTAGGACCACTCAGAAACTTTCTAGTTAGCAGTCTATGATGGGTTGCTCACACCGACTTTGTACATCGATATCACCCTATCCTATAAGAGTGGGTGGCCCCCGGGTCATCCTCTGTTCTCCTGCCAGAGACCACAAGTGACCTAGCCCCAGCTAAGGGAACCAAGGAAGAATCGAAGATCCCTCCAAAGAAAGGATAGTAAAGAAGGAGGTACAGACACAGAAGGGCCTTCCAGATCCAGGGGGAAGGAGGGGGGATGGCATGGCCTGCTGCAAGAGATCCTTTTGAAGATCTGCTGTTACAGTAAGTTCTTATGTAAAGTACAGTTGTATAAGAACTTACCGTAACAGTAGATCTTCAAGAGAATGTCTTGCAGCAGGTCATTATGTTACATGAAGTCAGGGTCGGACTGGGCATGCAAGGGCCCCAGGGAAGGCATACACAAGAGCCCCCCCCCCACAATAACATGCAAAAAATGCAGACATTCTTTAATGTTTAAGTACATTGGGTTGGATATTCAAACTGCGCCATTCTGTGGCGCAAGCCCTTGCACTGCTCAAAAAAGTTGCGCTGGGGTGTGGCCGGGGCTATATTCAACGGAGTTGCACTATTGAGCAACTCCTTTGAATATTGCCCCCCGGCCACAGCCACTGTGCATGGCGCACTGGAACTTGCGCCACCGCAAGTGGTCAGAGTGGAGCATTCAAGATGTGGTGGCGCAAGTTCCATTGCGCCATGTGTAAATTTCTGATATTCAAAAGGTGACATGCAAATGGGTACATAATTCATGCAAGGCACGGGGGGGCCATTTGCATCTACCTACAGTCCTATTTGCATGCCATTAGCATGCAGGTGTGCCGATCCCCGACGACTTGCGCCTGGCCCTGCCAGGCAGCAGCCATCGAGACCGATGCCCTGAAGCCCGATCGCGGGCATGAGTAAATCCCCGACTGGCCCGATCACGGCATAACATAAATGACCCCAATTGGCCGGATTGTGGGCATAACATAAATGACAACCCCCGACTGGCCCTATCGCGGGCATCACATAAATGAACCCCCACTGGCCTGATCGTGGGCATAACATAAATGACCCCCGACTGGCCCGATTGGGGCATAATGAAACCTCCCCACTGGCCCGGTCGCGGCAGAGCAGATACCCCAAGAGCAATATCCTGATGGTCCAGTGGACCCACGAAGCCCGATCGCGGCATAAGACTCAACCCCCAAAGTCCAATTTCCCTGGTGGTCCAGTGGCCCCCACCCACCCACGGAGCCCACCACCCTGCTCCCCCTGTCAACTGGCGGGTGGCAGCACCCACCGCTGGCTGCCTGCCACCCGCCGACTGACTGCTTGGTAGGGCTGCATGCCCGGTGGTTCAGAGCAAGAGCCAATGGGCGTGCAGCCATCTCACTACCATACCATACAAGGCATTCCAGATATGTGAATTGATTCATATCTGGACTACTGCTGCTCTGACTATCGAGCTGCTGCGCCGATGGCTCTTGCTCTGAACCAATGGTGCAGCCTACCAGGCTGATCAGTCGGTGGGCGGTAGGGCGCAGGTGGGTGAGGTGCTACCGCCCGCCGGCTGACGGGGGGAACGGGGTGGTGGGGCTCCATGGGTGGGTGGGGTGAGGGGCCACTGGACCACCAGGGAAATTGGACTGAGGGGTTGAGTCTTATGCCAACGATTGGGCTTCGTGGTCCACTGGATCACCAGGGATATTGCTCTTTGGGGTGGTGAACTCCGTTCTGGCCTCGATCAAGCCAGTGGGGGGGAGGGTTCACATTATGCCCGCGATCAGGCCAGTGGGAGGGGCTCATTATGTCATGCCCACGATCTGGCCAGTGGGGGTTGTCATTTATGTTATGCCCTTGATCGGACGAGTTAGAAGTCATTTATGTTACTCCGCGATCGGGCCAGTCGGGGATTTACTTCATGCCCGCGATCGGGCTGCAGGAGGGCACAGGGAAGGAGGGCCACCCACAGGTGGCAGCTGCTGTGTTGCACCCTGCAATGCGGCAGCTCACCTGTGGGTGGCCCTCGACTTAATCCTTTTTTTGGAGCTCAAAATTGTGCAGGCGCAGGTAGGGGTTTGCGCCTGCACAACTCTACACAGCCTGGCTGAATATTGGGCTGTGCAGTTTATGCATGGTTCCTCCCCCTCCAGTTGAGCATGCCTTCATTAGCATTGCGCTGTTGCTCAGCATGACTTGGGGGGAGCAACTGCCTCCTGCTGAATATCGCAGAATGGAGAAATTTCGGACTTGTGCAGGTGCAACACTATTGTGCATGGCGCAACCCTTTTGAATATCCAGCCCATTATGTCAAAAACCCACTCAGCAGGTCAGGCCCTCTACTCCCGATGTGCCAACCTTCAAGCTCAGTTTTGTGAACAGTTTAACAGAACAAGGTAACCCTCTTGTCTGTTTTTGTGTGAGTTTGGATCAATCTTTGGTCTCAAGTTCTGGAGAGATTCAAACTGTTAACCTCTTGCTAGCATACCCAATGCACAGGCTCAGATATATCTGTCTTGGGGGGCCAGATATCTTTGCTACAGGCACCTAACCAGGCGTGCAGAAATGAACCCTTTTAAAACTTTAATGAAGACCTCAGATTTAAAATGCTTCTCCTTCCAGTTTGGTACCACCATACAAGCTTATGTCTGTTGTCCGCTATAACCATAAATATTTCTTAGCAAAAGAAAGCAATTCAAAAACAGACCAGGTATGCTCTAAAATTAGAGTTTTTACTAAAATGCATAATAATATGTCAAACATACAATACAGAACTCTTACATCACAAGACATACATATCTTTAAATAAAACAAGGTTTAAAACAGTGCAATTCCTACAACAATATTTATATTTTGTCTAGCTTTCTAAATACCTGTTTTCAGTGCTCAGATGTTTTCTTGGTCAGTGTCAGATAAAAGTGTGTCTGTAGTGAAACAGAACTATCTTTAAAAGCTGGTTTTGCCCACCTCTTTTGCATGAGGTCATCTAGCTCCTCCCTGTCAAAATATCTAAAAAATATTATTTCTATACAACCACAGGATGTAATTTCAAAGTATTAATTCTGCAACCTTAGCATAACTCAATTTCAAATGACACCTCTTTGATCTCATGCTGTACCCTCCCTCACACAGGCTTCGCAGGGTCATTTACAACCTTACACCCCTATGTACATAGATTACATAGATTATATAGACATTACAGAGCATAAAGACATTTGCCCATGAGCTCACCAGTCACAATTTATGTATACCCTTTTATATTTTTACTTAAGAGAAATTTATCTAATTTTGTTTTAAATTCCAACATTGTATTACTTTCCACAACCTCACAAGGTAGCATATTCCAAAATTCTGTTACCCTATTGTTTAACCAATATTTTCTTTTATTTGTACTATATCTATCTTTTAACAATTGGTAACAATGGGCTTTGGTATTATATGGTTGGTCCCTTTTTACCAGGCCTAAAAGATCCCATAAATTGGTATCGGTCAATGCCCTATAAATCAAACATGTCACCCCTCATTCTACGATATTCCAGTGAATACAACTCTAAATACTGTAGTCTCTGCTCATAGCTCAGTCCCTCAGTCCCTTTGATCCTTTTGGTTGCTCTCCTCTGTACCCTCTCCATCAATCCAACATCACTCCTTTTGTATAGGGCCCAAAACTGAACACAGTACTCCACATGGGGATGCACCAACGCATTATACAGGGGCATCACAACCTGCCTATCTCTACATTTAATGTGTCTCTGTATACAGTATGTTATACTGCCAGCCTTTTTTAGAACTGTATTACATTGTAAGCTAAAACTAAGATCACTGTTAACAATGATCCCCAAATCTTTTTCTTCACCTACAGCCTTTAATACAGAACCACCCAGGGTATATTGAAACTGGTTATTTTTCTTTCCAAAGTGCATAACAGTGCACTTCTCAATATTAAAAATAGATTGCTTCTGGGAGGCCCACATATCCAAAACTATTTAATGCTGTTTGTAAGACTGACTGTTCCTCTATATTATTTACAGGACACCCAATCCTAGTGTCATCTGCAAATTTAGACAACCAGACCCCTGAATGAACCTGCATAGATGAAATATATAAATTAAACAGACATGGTCCCAAAACCGACCCCGTGGGATACCACTAGTCACTTTAACCTGGCCGGAGTATTCCCCTTTAAAACAGAATTTCTGGCCTCTGTCTGTAAGCCACGCCTTAACCAATTTTTGTATCCAAACTGGTATATCTAGCTCAAAAGTGATTTAACAAGCTCCACACGGGGGACTTTGTCAAAAGCCTTTGCAAAGTCTAGGAAAATCACATCAACTGGATTTCCCATATCCATGGCTTTACTAACCTTGTTATAAAATTCCAAAAGGTTGGTTTGACATGACATCCTCTGGTAAATCCATGCTGAGTCATACCTATCCTGCCTGTAGTTTCCAGGAATTCAGCAGTGTAGTCTTTAATTACACCTTCCAGAATCTGTCCCAGCACCGAGGGCAGACTAATAGGTCTGTAATTTGAGACTTCCTGCCTAGAGCCTTTTTTATGTATAGGTATAATCATTGCTTGCCTCCAGGCCTCAGGAACCTCACTAGTGTCTATACTTTTCTGAAAAAGATAAGATACTGGACCCACTAGTAATGCTGCCATTTCTTTAATTACCCTGGGATGAATCCCATCTGGCCCCTGTGCTTTATTCTGGTTTACCTTTTGTAATCTGGTTAAGACATCAGCTGGGTCTACCTTTAGGCTTTCTCCCCCTATGTATTATTTCACCACAGTCCTGGATAATTCGAGGGCTAGCATTAAATACTGATGAAAAATATACATTATATTCCTCAGCTAATGCCCTATTCTCTATTATAAGATTCCCATCTTGTGTTTTTAGGGGTCCAATAGCATTATTTTTCCCCTTTGTGCTGTTGATATATGTGTAGAAGGGCTTATAATTGTCCCGGACCTTAGTGGCTAGTGTGTACTCATACACTCTTTTGGGCTGAATAAAACCCTTTTTTTACAAGTTTAAGGCTTTTCCTATATATCTCCCAACCAGCTTCCGTGTTGTTATGTCTTGCTTGATGGTATGCTCTATTTTTACTTTTAATTAATCCCTTAACAGATTGGGTCATCCATGGCTCGGATGGACTTTTGGCCTATTTATATTTATTTCTAGTTAGTACATGTCTCAAAATTAAGCCATTTATGGTATATGTCAACTTGTCCCACATTTGAGCAACTGTCTGGTTCTCAAAATCCAATTTTCAGTCCCGTGCAGTCAATTCATACCTCATTTGGTCGAAATTTGCTTAATTATACCTATGGAGTACAGTGATACCTTTATTATCACCAAGAATACCAGAGTACTGAAAACCTACTGTAGTGTGATTACTAGAACCCAATAGGGAAAATAAATGATAGTTTACAATATTGCCCCCAAGATTACTTAATAGTAAATCCAGGATATGATTTCCCCTTGTATTGGCTGTAACATACTGATCCAATCCTATGAGACTAAATATCTCTAAATATTTGGATTCTACAGATGTACTTGCTTTCAATGTATCCCATCCAATACCAGGGAGGTTGAAGTCACCAACCAGTATTGCATTCCCTGCTAGAGAAAATTGGTTGGTAAAATCTAAAATAATCTCATCCTCCGTTACCCTAGTGGATGGTGGCCTATACATTACTGCCAAATTAATCTTAGCTGCTTGGGGAGGGCTAATCTTAACCCAAATAACTTCAACATCTAGCCACCTAGATGTATCTATACTTTTCATAGAAATACAATCTACAACATATAGAGTCACTCCCCCCCACCTCTTGAAAGAGACCTATCCTTATTATAAAGTGTAAACCCCCGGATATGCCTATCCCAGGTATCCTCGGGTTGCCACCATGTTTCCACAATTGCACAAATATGTATGTTATGAGTGTTTAGAATTACTTGTAATTCATCAAATTTATCTGTTAGACTTCTTGCATTGATGAGCATGAAATTCCACTTAATTTCCATATGTCCTGATTTTATAACCCCCACATCCCCCTTCTGGTGGAGTTTAAATAGTGACGTACAGAATTTTTTAGTTGTTGCGCTAATAAGCGTTTACCCATCTTATTAAGGTGTAACCCATCGCCTTGCAAATAATTGACTATTCTGAAAATCCTGCCAATGATCTGTATAAAAATAACCCTGTCTAGCAGTCCATCTCTTGAGCCAACCATTAAATCTGTAAATTTCCTGATTTATTTGATCACTTGCCCTTGGGGTAGGTAGAATCCCAGAAATCAACACCTCACACCCTCTGCTTCTAAGTGTAGCACCTACTGTTTCAAAATCCCTCTGTATTTCTTGAGTATTCCTTTTCCCTATGTCATTAACTCCCACATGTAATACTATAACTGGGGTAATGGTGTTCTCTAATAAACCTGGCAAAAGTTGCTTAATATCACTTATGCCTGCCCCTGACAATACGTTCACAGTTGTGTAATCATTTTGTTGTTTACACAACACATTGCCTGCATATCATAGCATTGAATCACCAATGAGCAAGATGTGCCATGGGGTATTACTTACTGGGACTTGAATTTGTGGTGGTGAAAGCTGTATAGTATTCTGGGTGCTTATACATACATTGTTTGGTTCCATAGGGCCAGCAACAGTATTTATTGGTTGTGGTAAATGAGCTACATTACTCTAGGTGCTTGTGCATACATTATTTAGTACCATGGGACCCGATTCAATATTTATTGGTTGAATTTCATCCTCCTCCTCAGTTGTTATCAGGGCCTGAAATCTGTTTGGGGTCAGGATGTTAGATACACCTCCAATATTCCGTCTTCCTCTGTTGTGTAACTTTTTTTTTTGGGACCACCGACCATGTCTCTGGGCTTTTAGTTATCTCATTTAATAACATAGTATCTTTACAATCCTCCTCATTACTACTGCTGCTATCCTGAGTAATACCCTCTGCCCTGGAGTCAATATATTGCTCCAGTAGAGATATTTCTAGCTGCACCTTTATCCTCGTTTTAAGCTCCACTATTTCAGCCTTGAGTTCTTTAATCTCACAGCACTTACTGCATGTATAATTGTCCACTTCTTCCCCGAGCATAAACATATCACATAAGCTGCACAACAGCATTTTTACAATATTATTACTCACAGTTTATCTAGATTCCAGGTCAACTCGGCTTACTAGCTGACAGAGCCGACACGCGCCGAAAGTGTGTGTCTCTGCGCGCATCTCCGCGTGTGAAATTGCGCGCCCTGCTCACTGCAGTGCGAGTTTTATGTGTCCTGGAACCCAGAAGTGGCTGTGTGTATCTGTGGAATACTTCGCAACAAAAGTTGCACTTTACAAATTAAAAGTTAGCTGCCCCTGAGCCCAAAGCTGTATTGAGGTCTCTGATCTACAGTTAGCAGCAATAAAATAAAATAAAACAACGCTGTTACGCGTTGGTAGTTTTGCCCCTGACACACACTAGGGCTTCCACTACCCTCTGCCTAATTCCTACAGGAATAATAGGGCTCCAATGCAAAAAAAAAAAGTATTGCAGCAATTAAATTAGCATTTTATCCACACCCAGTATATTCTGTAACATACATGAAGAAATGCTTGCTGCAGTGCAAATTTTATGGGTCCTGGAACACAGAAGTGGCTGTGCATATCTGTGGAATACGTCGCAACAAAAGCTGCACTTTACAAATTAAAAGTTAGCTGCCCCTGAGCCCAAAGCTATATTGAGGGCTCTGATCTACAGTTAGCTGCAATAAAATAAAATAAAACAACACTTCCCCTTCCAACATCATAAACCTTGTTTATGATTTCTCTCTTAACAAAATTAACTTAAACAAGTCTGTAATTAACTCAGAGAAACAGGATCCTTGATTAATGTCTTCCATGTAGCACATTGCTTCTAAAAACTGAGCGTGTGTGATACACATGTTGTCAGCATTTCTCTTAGCTTGCATCTGTGAGCTGAAAACTGGGAGGGTTTGAGGTCACTCCTAGAGCATTAGATTTTTCTGCAGAGATAGTCATTAATACATTTTATATACAAAAAAATATGATACAGCACTCAGAACTGGCTGTCTACGTCACACTCCTCCCCACCTAGACTGAATTTGGGGGATATATCCCCTACATGGGATGAGCTTCCCAAATCAGTTCACTCCTCATAGACCCTAGACAGCCCATCAGCGTTCTCATTCTTAATGCCTGCCCTATGTATGATTGTCAGATCATATCCTTGCAAAGCAAGACTCCATCTTAGCAGTCTCCCATTGCTCTTTCCCATCTGCATCAGCCAAACCAGGGGGTTGTGGTCAGTCTGCACCACAAAATGCTGTCCATACAAGTATGGCTCTAATTTCTTCAGGGCCCACACTGTCACAAGACACTCCTTTTCCACCATGGAGTACGCCTGCTCCCTGGAAAGCAGCTTCCAGTGCAGGTACACTACCGGGTGATCTGTCCCTTGGCTAGACATCTGGCTAAGTACTGCCCCAATACCCACGTCTGAGGCGTCCGTCTGAACTATACAGGTTTTGCTATAGTCTGGACTTGTTAAAACAGGAGCACTGCACAGTGCCTCCTTCAGTCTGGTAAAGGCCTCTTCACAGGCTGGGCCCCAGGTAATTTTCTTTGCCATCTTTTTCTTTGTCAGATCAGATAGGGGGAGCAGCCAGGGCACTGTAATTGAGTACAAATTTTCTGTAGTATCCTGCTGTCCCTAGAAAGCTCCTGACCTGCTTTTGGGTTTCAGGTCTGGGCCACGTCTGTATCATCTCTATCTTTATTTGGTTAGGATGGAGCTGTTCCTGGCCTACCACATGCCTGAGGTATGCCAATTTCCACATGGCCACCTCGGCTTTGATAGTGAGCCCGGACCTCTGTATCCTGCCCAGCACTTCCCTAAGGCATTAAAGGTGTTCCTCCCAGCTGGTACTGAAGATGGCAATATCATCCAGGTATGCTACAGTGTACTCCTCAGCACCATTCAACACTTGGTTCACCAACCTTTGGAAAGTGGCTGGGGCATTCTTCATTCGGAAAGGCATTACTTTAAACTCAAATAAGCCTATCGGAGTGATGAAGGCCGAACTCTCCCTAGTTCTGTCTGTCAATTCTACCTGCCAATATCCCTTGGTCAGGTCAATAGTTGTAAGGTAGGTCGCCCCTCCCAACTTGTCCAGGAGTTCATCCATCCGGGGCATAGGGTGGGAATCAGACTTCATGACTGCATTCTATCTAAGATAGTCCACACAGAAACGAGTTGAGCCATCTGGTTTGGGCACAAGGACTACGGGTGAGGCCAAGGGGCTGTGGGATCTCTGGATTACCCCTAAATCCAGCATCTCCTCCACTTCCCTCCTAATGTCCTTTTGGACAGCCTCTGACACCTGATATGCTGTCCACCGAATGGGCATCTGTGTCCCTGTCTCCACATCGTGTGTCACTAAGGGGGTTAGTCCAGGCTTGGCGCTAAACAAGGGGATAAAGTCTGTTAAAACCTCCCTTACTTTCTGGATCTGGCCCAGGGTCAGCTGGAGAGACAATTTTACTGCCTCCACAGAGGACTCCTGCTTACTCTCTTCCAGCAAGTCCAGAAGGGGGTCTCCTTCATCCGTCCCCTCCCCATGACTACATACTGTGAACACCACGTCAGCCCTATTTGCATATGGCTTCATCATGTTGACATGGTACATCCTTTCAGTCTGTCTTCTGTCAGGTAACTCCACAATGTAGTTCACATCATTTAGCGCCCTAACCACTTTGTACGGTCCTGCCCACTCAGCTTGCAGCTTCTCTTTCTGGACCGGAATAAGGACCATGACTTCCTGACCCACCATGTACGAGCGAGCTCTGGCTCTGCGGTCATACCACACCTTTTGTTTCTATTGGGCAGCTGCCAGGTTGCTCTGGGCTATCCCCATAAGCTCCTTCAGCCTTTCCCTAAACCTAAGGACGTAATCCACAATGGGAGTTCCCTGGGTGGTGTGCTTGCCTTCCCAGTCCTCCTGGATCAAGTCTAGGGGCCCACGTACCCGGCGTCCATATAAGAGTTCAGAGGGGGAAAATCCTGTTGACTCTTGGGGCACCTCCCTGTATGCAAACAACAGGTGGGGAAGGTATTTCTCCCAGTCCCTCCCATGCTGTTCAGCAAACGCCCAGAGCATTGACTTTAGGGTACCATTGAATCATCTCACAAGCCCATTGGCTTGTGGGTGATACGGTGTCATGCATCTCTGCACCACCCCACACTTCTCCCATAAACATTTCATCAGGTCTGACATGAAGGAACCCCCTCGATCAGTGATTACCTCCTGCGGAAACCCAACATGGGAGAAAATCCAAAGTAAGGCATCTGCCACTTTGTCTGTCCTCAGAGAGGATAGGGTGACTGCCTCTGGGTACCGGGTGGCATAATCCACCACAGTTAGGATGAATCTCTTCCCTGAGGAGCTGAGGGTATTTAAAGACCCCACAATATCCATTCCGACCCTCTGGAATGGCTCCTCCACTATGGGCAAGGGGATCAGGGTGGCTTGGGTTTTCTTTCCCGCCTTCCCTATTTCTTGGCACTGGTGACAAGACCTGCAATACTCCTTCACCTGCTGGATGAAGTTAGGCCAGTAGAAATTCTGGGCCAACTGCTGCATTGTGTGCATGATTCCCAGATGACCAGACAAGGGAATATTATGTGCAATCTTGAGCAACTGTGCACGATACCCCTGGGGAATGACAAGCTGCCTGCCTAGCATCCCTCCCTCTGTCTGTACTGCCTGTGTATACATAAGTCCATTTTCCCAATAAACCTTAAGTCTGCCATCACCTCCCTGTGTGCTCTCTGAGTCTGCCCAAGTCCTCAGCTTCTCTAAACTAGGGTCACTTCTCTTAGCAGCTGCAAACCCCTCACACATTCTCAAGGCATGGGACAGGTCCCCTTCAGTTGCTAAACTAGGGTCCCTAGCACTAGCGTCAGGGCCCTCAGGATCACTGTCAATCTTAACCCTCTGACATGGGGTCACCCCTCTCTCTTCAGAGTAACCCTCTGTAGCTGTGTGGTTACTTGCTACTGGGGAAATTTCTACCCCCTTTTTATCAGTCTCCCCATCTGGAGACTCAGGCTGGGGAACCAGCCTCTCAGCAGTTTTCACACTGGTTTCTGTGGGGTTCAGGGAACTATTATTTTCCTTTGCCACTTGGCTAGGGGTAACTGCACATACCACCGCTTGCTGAAGATTGTTACCCAGGATCACGTCCACTGCTAATGTGTTGGCTACAGCCACCTGTTGCACAGTTCCCCCTGTTTCACCCCAGTCCAGGAGAACACTAGTGAGTGGCAATGTTTTCTCTTCACCAGTAAACCCTTGTACAGTTATGAATTTATTGGGTATAAGCTGACCAGGCTGTACCAGCTCCCCCTTTACCAATGTCAGGTATGCCCCTGTGTCCCTTAACTCCTGCATCTGTACCCCATTCACCATGACTGAGTGCATGTGTTCCCTCATGTTCACTGACATGCTTCCAGGGACACACAAACAACCCACTTCTTTTCTAGCACCCTGTTGTGTATTATGGCTCGCCTTTTTGGGGCACTCTCTGGCAATATGCCCAGTTTCTTTACACAACCAACAGGCATTTCCTACTTCAGGTAAATCTTTTCTTTGAAACCTGGGGCTAACTGGTTTCGGTGGAGGCAGTGATGGTTTTAGCTGCCCTGAAGGCGTGCTTTTACCCTTTCTATGCTGCCATGCCCACCCCATTCATTCTCAGAGCAGGTCTGCTCTTGGCATATCAGTCCGAGAGTTCAGCAGCCTCTTGCACTGTTTTTGGATCTCAGTCCTCTAGCCAGGTATTTAGCTCTGCTGGGCATGCCCAATAAAACTGTTCTAATAAAATCACATTTCAATTTTATCAACAGAATTTGCCTCAATTCCTTCCCACCAACGTTTTAAAAACTGACGTTGTTTCATGGCTAGCTTCTCGTAGCCCATATCAGGGCTTCTCCTGAGCTTACGGAATTTAGCTCTGTATGATTCAGCAGTTAATTCAAACTTTTTTAACAGTGCAGCTTTTAGCTTGCTGTAATCATTGCTGTCTTCATTGTCCATTTGACCCAATGCTTCTTGAGCTTTCCCTGTAAGTAGTGGGGATAGCTGGAAGCTCCAGGACTCTCTAGGAATTTTAGCCTGAATACAAACTTTTTCAAAAGAATTTAAAAAGGCATCCATGTTCTCCCCTTCCTTAAACTCAGCTATTAATTTGGAGTTCAATTTGTAACCCAGTCCTGTAGTCCCAATTAAACCCAAGCCACTTACCTGCTCTGGTGCCGCTGGTTGAAGTCGCATCTTCTCCAGCTCATGTTGCCTCTGGTGCTCCTCTCTCTTCTCCTCAGCTGCTAACTGGTACTCATGCTCCTGATGGTTTGCCTCCCTCTGTTGTCGCTCTGCCTCTCTGCATTCTCGCTCTGCCTCACGGTCCGCCTCTCGCTTCTCTCGCTCTCTCCTCTCCTGGGACTCCAACTCCATCCTGTGCAACTCAATTTGCAGTTTGAGTACCTCTGGATTCAGGATACTGGTGGCCATTCCCTGCTGTTGTGGCCCTTCACTGACAGTGACCCTACTGTCCTTTTCAGTCACGGTCGGTGACTCGCTGCTCTGGGTATCTGCTACCATCAGGGCCTCTATGAGGTTCTGATTTTTGGCTGTCACCTGGAACGGGACTCCCCTGTCCCCGCACAACTGCTTCAAGTAATCTACTGTGTGCCTGCTGTAGTTGGAAGCCATCTGCTTCTTCCCTGACTACGGCTACTCTGACTTTGCACTTTAGAAAAAAAAATAGGTAGGAACTTGACTGTACACCAAGTGATATATAGTTCTGTTTCCTTTTTAAAATAAAACTCTGTCTTTTTCTTTCTTTGCAAGAGAGCTAACAGTCTCAGCTGACACAGAACAATAAAGTTTGTGATACCAAAATTATGCCACCACTGCCAAACAGTCTGTCACAAACCCACTCAGCAGGTCAGGCCCTCTACTCCCAAAGTGCCAACCTCCGAGCGCAGTCTTGTGAACAGTTTAACAGAACAAGGTAACCCTCTTGTCTGTTTTTGTGTGAGTTCGGATCAACCTTTGGTCTCAAGTTCTGGAGAGATTCAAACTGTTAACCTCTTGCTAGCATACCCAATGCACAGGCTCAGATATATCTGTCTTCGGGGGGCCAGATATCTTTGCCTACAGGCACCTAACCAGGCATGCAGAAATGAACCCTTTTAAAACTTTAATAAAGACCTCAGATTTAAAATGCTTCTCCTTCCAGTTTGGTACCACCATACAAGCTTATGTCTGCTGTCTGCTATAACCATAAATATTTCTTAGAAAAAGAAAGCAATTCAAAGACAGACCAGGTATGCTCTAAAATTAGAGTTTTTACTAAAATATATAATAATATGTCAAACATACAATACAGAACTCATATCACAAGACATACATATCTTTAAACAAAACAAGGTTTAAAACAGTACAATTCCTACAACAATATTTAGATTTTGTCTAGCTTTCTAAATACCTGTTTTCAGTGCTCAGATGTTTTCTTGGTCGGTGTCAGATAAAAGTGTGTCTGTAGTGAAACAGAACAATCTTTAAAAGCTGGTTTTGCCCACCCATTTTGCATGAGGTCATCTAGCTCCTCTCTGTCAAAATATCTAAAAAAATATATATTTGTATACAACCACAGGATTTAATTTCAAAGTATTAATTCTGCAACCTTAGCATAACTCAATTTCAAATGACACCTCTTTGATTTCATGCTGTACCCTCCCTCACACAGGCTTCACATGGTCATTTACAACCTTACACCCCTATGTAACATCCTAGCTTCCCCTTCTAACATCATAAACCATGTTTATGATTTCTCTCTTAACAAAATTAACTTAAACAAGTCTGTAATTAACTCAGAGAAACAGGATCCTTGATTAAAGTCTTCCATGTGACACATTGCCTCCAAATACTGAGTGTGTGTGATACACATGTTGTCAGCATTTCTCTTAGCTTGCATCTGTCAGCTGAAAACTGGGGGGGGGGGGGGGTTGAGGTCACTCTTAGAGCATTAGATTTTTCAGCACAGATAGTCATTAATATATTTTACATAAAAGAAATATGATGCAGCACTCAGAACTGGCTGTCTACGTCACACATTATACTGCCTATTTTTGGTACTTTTTGATGTAAACTTTAATCACATGTAATGCCCAAAGTTGGGGCACCACAGTAAAAAAAATACTGGAAATAAAGCATAGGGGTTACTGGTGCCCAGGGTGCCTGTTGTATGAGTGGGCTGCAGGGTACAGTTAAAAAAGGGGCCCCTGTGAGTAAAGTTTTCCCTCTCTGAAAGTGGGAAAATGCTGTAAATAATAGAAAAAGTGCCCTGTGCACTGAAAGTTGTAAAAAAAAAAAACAGAACTTTTATGCAGCTGCAACAACAATGGCCTGGATGGAATGTTGTGCTGAGCTGCTCATGCACAGCATTCCATTCCAGTCATTCTGGAATTAGAGGGTTTAAGTTTAAAAAAATATTATTCAGTTGGTCAGTTCTTGCCAGGCTATGGAGAGGAGACACCACAAACTAAGGGGAACTTGTTGAGGGCTTACCTCGAGGGTTGAAGCCGTTTCCCCGAGGGTTTGTTGGTGTGCCTACTCTGGCTCCAGCTGGTAAAGCCCTGCTGAAGACTGTCATTCAGTTTGTGGTGCCAACAGGGCACCGAAAGTAAAATAAATGGCCATTTGCCAAGTTTTGGGCTTGTGAGCCCTGCCATTTTCTTGTTTTAGTCCCTTATTTATTTTAAAAGTTAATTCCGTTCCCCCATCGGCAGCAGAGAAGAGTCGCATCGTGCCCGAGAAGCTGTTGGATGTCCGAGGCCCCCTGTCATCCTCCCTGCTGCCTGTTGAGATCCCTCCCACTGCCTGAACACCTCCCATCTCCAGTTCATCTGCCGATCCGGTCCAGCAACCAGCGGAGTGGTGAGTCAGCAGCAGCACTTGTTTGTGCTGACCGCCCACCTGAAAAAACTGTGCTGTGTATTTTTCTTTATTTCAAGAGTGCACAGTAGGTGCAAGGAAAAGCTGCTGAGCACTGCAGGGCAGTCGGGTCAGAAAGATCCCGAATTAAATATTCAGGAGAGGCAGGGAAGTAATGACACCCACGGGAGGGGCTACTACAGTAAGGCCAAGCAAAGGTCTATGAATGTTTATGAAGAGGTTCAGGAATAGGGAGGAGTAAAGGAGACTGAGTGACAGCAGGCTTAGTGAGCCAGAGTGAATTAAAGGGGCCTTGCCATAGAAAAGCTGCACAATGAATTAAAGGGGCTCAGCCACAGTTAAGTCATATAAAGAATTAAAGGGGCTACGGGGCCCAAAGTGAAGTGGGAACCAGGCCCCCAGTTTAAGAAGGGCACTCAGGCCCACGGTTTATAGGGCAAGCCAGGCCCATAGCAGCAAGGTGGGCACCAGGCCAGTGGTAGTAAAGGGTACCAGACCCAGGGTAATAAAGGGGCTACCAGGCCCGAAGTGAAGTGGACACCAGGCCCAGGTTTAAAGAGGGCACCAGGCCCAGTAAAGGAAAAGGCATCAGTCCCAAAGTAAAGTAAAGGGCACCAGGCCCATAGTAGTAAAGGGTAGCCAGGCCCAGTCAAGTAGAGGGCAGCCAGATGCATAGTAGTAAAGAGCACCAGGCCCAGTAAAGTGATGGCAGCCAGACCCATAGTAGTAAAGGGCACCAAGCCCAGTAAAGTGAGGGTAGCCACGCCCATAGTAGTAAAGGGCACCAGGACCAGTAAAGTGAGGGCAGCCAGACCCATAGTAGTAAAGGGGTACCAGGCCCAGTAAAGGTAGGGCATCCCAGCCCATAAGGAAGAGGGCAGCAGGTAGACGGGTAATTAGTGTAACCAAACTAAATAGCTGGGGTGATTACATTAGAGTGCTCAAGGGTAGCAGATCCTAATGAAGACAGACCCCAAGAGGAAAAGGGTCTGACTAAGGGGTGCTTAAGCACACAACCTGTTACGACATGATTATCAGCTGTTGTACTGTTTCTACAAACTGTTTATTCTTCCAGCATCTCAAGTTTTGTGTCTATTGCATGAAGCACCGAGACTATATTGTACAATATTAGGATTGTGGTAATTTGCCCCGACAGTGAACAATTGCCCTGGATTGTTGCAATTTGCCCCTGCTCCAGGCAAGTTATCCCGACAATGAAC
This sequence comes from Neoceratodus forsteri, assembly GCA_016271365.2. Taxonomy (NCBI): domain Eukaryota; kingdom Metazoa; phylum Chordata; order Ceratodontiformes; family Ceratodontidae; genus Neoceratodus; species Neoceratodus forsteri. The sequence continues at coordinate 1,427,203,461 of CM057449.1, forward strand.
AATTGCCCCAGATTGTTGCAATTTGCCCCTGCTCCAGGCAATTTGCCCCTGAAAGGGAACCATCCAGTATATCATGCTAACAGAAGTACCATTGTGCAGCATCAGATTCTGATTTAATCTTCAGCCTCCATCAACTCTTCACCATAGCAATCTTCAACCAGCAGAAGACTTCAGCAACTTCTTGCCCTTTCATCTGCCATAGCTGAAATCGACATCCTTTGAGTGGTTGTGGCCACCAGTTCCTGATCAGCTTGGAAGAAAGATGACTGGAAAGTGCCTCATCCATCCCTCCCAGACGCCTGCCGGTAGATGAGTCCTTCGTAGCCAAGTGTTGTCATGGCTGCCGTTTCTTATTTTGTTCTTCATCTTTGTGGAATCCTGATCTTCATCTCCTACTCCTTCTTACTTGTTTCATCCTACATCGCCAGTGCAATCCTCAGGGTAGTAGCTTGAGTTTGGTGGTCCTCCAAGCGGATCTGTCACCCAAAGCAGCTCAGCAGTTCTTCTTCTTCGTCCTTGATAGTCCTCCTAGTGGATTCTTCACCCCATCTGGTGTTCATTTGGCAGCCCTAGTCAAGGGTAGGTGCCAGGAAAACCCGCAGTAGTTCTTCTTCATCCTTGGCAACCCTGGTCGAGGGTTGGTATTGAGGAGAAAGACGTAGATTCCTTCTCCTGTGGCAATCCTGCAGGTGGATTCCTTGCCACATTTTGGTTCATCATCCTTGGCAGCCCAGTTCATGGGTTTGTGTGCCAAGAAAGAGCATTCCCCCTGTTATTCAGTTCCCGTTCTTGTATTCCAGCAACCATGGAGAGTGAGTTGGCCAAAGCCTATGGTCTGTTTACCAATCTCTCTATTCCCTGTTTGCAACCTCTCATAGGTTTCCTGGTGAGCTTGGCACCAAGCAAGGGTTCCCTTTTCTCTTGACCCCTATTCTTCAATTGTGCATGAAGATGATGGACATCTACATCTAATGGACTTTGGAGACTGTGAGACCATTTGCTGGTTGTATATTAAATGCTTGGCACATGGTATGATAAAGTAATAAGGTATACTTTGGATGCATAGATCTCTGGGTAGGAAATTGTAAGAATGATAGATAAGAATATTATAGAGTGGCCTTAGACCGACGTACATATAGAGTGGTTAAAGTGGTAATTGTTAGTTATTGTCTATAAGTAAGAGTTATTCCCAACTTTCCCTTGTGACCATGTCTACCTTCCCTGGCATAAATAAAAGCTTGCTGGACATCAAACTCCAGATTGTCTCCTGCCTCTCCTTAAAGGGTGTTTCCTGGCACCCAACTTTAGTCGGACCACAGGGTTGTCTCACCAGTCCACCTGCTTGAGGCAACAATGGGTGTGCAGCTGGAACAGGCAATCTTCTAGGCTAGCACTCCAGTTAATAAGATCACCACACCATAAAAAAAAATTGTTGACATAGTTGGCAGGATTGAATTTAAGGAGTCTAAAGCCGGAGCTTTTGAAATAATGATGCAAGCAGTACCCAGGAGTGGTAGCGAAATGTCCGGAGGGGATAACACAGCTATCGGCAATGAAGATACAGGGATTGGGATGGAAGACAGAAAAAATACACCTCCCTCGCCCCTCATGATGCCATATTACTTTGGGGCATCATGGCTTCCCCAGTTCACAGGAGAGAAGGACAGAAATGGAGCAAGTAATTTAGGGGAGTTCAGATCCAAGATACAAGCCATGTTCTGATTTTATCAGGTTACAGAAAGATGGAAGGTGGAGCTACTAATCAGACAGTTAAAAGGGGCTGCCCACAGAGAGGTACAATCATGGCCTGCAGGTGCGAAGACCACAGCTGACCAAATTTTGCAGAGGCTGCAACAAATTTTTGATACCTGCACCATGTCTAGTCTTAAGATGAAATTTTTCTCTCGGACACAAAGGCCTCAGGAGACCCTTTGGGAGTATGCTCTAAGCCTCCAAGAGTTGTTAAGAGCAATTGAAAGAGTGGACGCCCAAGAGATCATGGATCCAGATCGGGTGCTAATGAAAAAGTTTGTAGAAGGTGCGTACGGTGAAGTTCTCAGAAGGGAATTGAGAATGTTACAACTCCAAGACCCAGAAGCGGACTTCCTTGATTTCAAAGAAAAAGCCATAAAGGTGCTAGGATCAAGTCGAGTGGGAGAGGATATGGTGACCTACCCACAGATGGTGATGCCTCTGAACGCAGCATGGCCGAGGTATCCGATAAAGAGATCGGCATGAGAAGGCCCGTGGTGCAGGCAGCCAGCAAGTGAGGAAATGGTAGGCAAAGAGTGGATGTACAGTTGAGAGTCCACTGGTGAACACCCAGGTTATCTTGCAGATACCAGACCCTTGTGCGGGCAAATGGCACAGGTACCGATCCGCCCCATGGCTAATGCCTCTCATCAGAATTTGTATTTATTGGAGCAAACAGCTGCCTTGACATGAACTATAGCAGAAGTGTGTCAGGAGGTCAAGGGACTCAAAGAAGGCTGGAAAAGAGAAGCAGGATGAACGAGAAAGACAGCTTGATGAACTCCAGTACAGAAAAAGAGGGGAAGGAAGGCATCCCACTGATCAATTTGACGGTCAGGGCAGGCCTATATGCCATAAATGTGGAGTCAGTGGTCATATTGCAAGGTGGTTCCAGCAGCCTTCAGAACCTGTGGTGGCTTTAAACAAGGAATCTCCAGGGATAGGGACCAATCTCAGAGATTGTTCAATCAGGTCCAAACTCAGTAATGAAATGATCAAATTTCATCAGAAGAAGCCCCACTGTTTCGGTGTTGGTGGATGAAATTGAGTTAATGGCTCTGCTGGACACCGGATCTCAAGTCACAACCATGCAGGGGCAGTATTTTCACCAATATTGGAAGATGAAAGATCTTCAGCCACCACCTAAGTCATGGATAACATTAATTGCCAGTAACGGAGGTGAAGTGCCTAACTTAGGATACTTAGAAGCAAGCATCAAGCTGGGGAAGAATGTGCAGGAAGGTCAAGGGATCATCATCATCATCATCAAGGCAGAAAATGATAGCTTACCACCACTTGTCCTCGGGATAAATTTCCTTCAGCACTGCCTAGAAGACCTAGTACAGGTTTTACGAACTCAAGCGAAGACGTCTCCATGTGTAGAAAAGAGAGCTTAGCAACAAAACATACACCTGCTCCAGTGTCACCAATGATTTGCGAGAAGCTCTGGTGAAATTGGGAAAGTTAGAGTTTCTGATGCCCGGCCTGTCATTCTGTAGTCAGGTACCATGACTACTCTACAGTGTAAGGCCAAAGTAGGACCTCAGGGCCAAGATTATGATGCCGTGGTTGAGCCATGCCCGATAGAAAAGGAAGAGCCCATACTGGTGGCTAGAAGTCTGGCTACGGTTACCAATGGAGGGGTCCCTGTGCAAGTCATAAACTATGGGAATCACGACTTACAACTCCATAAAAACCAGCCGGTGGCTCAGCTGCATACTGTACTGTTGCAAGATATTGTTGAACCAGAGGATGAAATTCCAGAGAAGACCAAGTTACCAGACATCAGAGAAGAAGGAGAGACCCTGTGTGACTCCGTACCCGCATGGATAAATGAGATTAACCTGGGTAATCCCAAAACCATGGTGCAACAGAAAAGGGATATGATCCAAGTCTTATTGAAGAATTCTGAAGCTTTCAGTCAGCATCCCCTTGACTTTGGGTTGGCACAAGAAGTGCAACATTGCATTCATACTCAACGACATCCACCCATCAGAGAGAGATTTCGACCGATTCCCCCTGCCATGTACCAGCCAGTAAAATAAATGATTTGGGAGATGAAGGAGGCCAAGGTGATAAAAGAGAGTCATAGTCCTTGGGCCGCTCCCATCATTCTAGTTAAGAAGGATGGAAAGATCCAGTTTTGTGTTAATAACCGGAAGCTGAACAGCATAACACATAAAGATTTCATAGGTTTCATAGGTTTCTCAGCGCTTTTGAAGACTGTAGTCCATATGCTCTCCATGGCCTTATGTGTATCTAGATATGTTCTTGCTGATCAAGAACTTGATCAATTTGTGTCTTAAATATTTCTATTGTTCTACTGGTTATTATCTCAATTGGGAGCATATTCCAGATATTTGCTACTCTCACTGTTAACCAATACTTCCTCCTCAGTGTATTGTATCTATCTGGTTTAATCTGTAGGGAGTGGCCTCTGGTATTATAAGGTTGATCCCTCAATTCCAGATTGAGTTGTTCCCATAGTGTGGTGTCATTTAATGCCCTATATATCAGACACAGGTTGCCTCGCAATCTACAATACTCCAAAGTGTAAAGGCCCAAGGATAACAGCCTCTGCTCGTACTCCTGGCCCTGGACCCTAACTATCCTCCATGTTGCTCTCCTTTGCACCCTCTCCAAAGATCTTATGCCACCTCTACCCCCAGTGACCTAGAACAGGGCACAGTATTCCATATGTGGTTGCTCTAGTGATGTGTACAGTGGTAAAATAACTTATTTTCTTTTACATTTAATGTGTTTATTTATGCAGTATTGTATACTGCTAGCTTTTTTTATTATCTGATTATAATGTGGTCTAAAGCTAAGATTATTGCATATCTCTACCCCAAGGTCTCTTTCCTCTGTAACAACCTTTAATGGCACATTGCCCAGTGTGTATTGTTACAATTTATTATTTTTACCTATATGCATCACAGTGCATTTCACCACATTAAATGTAGACCCTTGATTCTGTGCCCAGTCTTCTAGATTTCTTAAACTGGCCTGCAAAACATTTGCGTCCTCCATTTCTTTAATTACCTTACCTACTCCAGTGTTGTCGGCAAATTTTGACAACCAAATATCAGGTGCAGAGCTCATAGTCCTGACATATATACTAAACAAGCATGGGCCCAGCACAGAGCCCTGTGGAACCCCGCTGGTCACATCCATCCATCCAGAATACTCCCCTTTTATACATACCCGCTGCTGTCTACCCATAAGCCATGACCTAATCCAATGGACAATATCAGAATGTATCCCCAGCATGCTGAGTGCTTCAATCAATTTGTCATGTGGCACCTTGTCAAAGGTTTTGGCAAAATCCAGGAAGATCATATCCACTGAGCTCCATTCGTCCAAAGCCTTATTTACCTTGCCGTAGAACTCAAGGAGGTTCGTCTGGCATGATCTGCCCTTTACAAAACCATGCTGTGTACTATCAATATTACTGGTCCGATGTTGGAATTCTATAATATAGTCTTTAATGATCCCCTCCAATATCTTACCCAGAATCAAGGTCAGTCTGATTGGTCTATAATTCTCTACCTCCTGCATAGATCCCTTCTTATGTATGGGGACAACCACTGCTTGTTTCCATGCTGCAGGTACATCCCCTTCTTTTATGGATTTCTGAAAAAGGCATGTAATAGGACCTGCCAACTGTTCTGCCAATTCTTTAATAACCCTTGGATGCAGTTAGTCAGGACCCTGGGCTTTATTTTGGTTCAGCAACTTTAATTTTTTTTCCACATCGCATACCTTTAAAGTAATAATGGGTTTACAAGATACAGAACTGAACTGAGGTTTAGTGATCGTTGGGTGATTAAATGCAGTAGAAAATAATCATTACAGTGTTCTGCCATCTTTTGGTTGTCAGACATAGTGCTTCCATCCTGATCTCTTAGGGGACCAATATTTTTTACATTGCCCTTCTTGTTATTAATGTATGAGTAAAATGATTTATAATTATCCTTCACTCTAGTAGCAAGTTTAAATTCATAGCTTCTTTTGGCTTGCTCAGTATGCTTTTTAGTAATCCTTAGGCATTTTTTGTATTTTGCCCAACTTCCCTCATCATCACTTAATTTTGCTGTTCTGTACATTCTATTTTTTTTTTTATCTCCTTCGTAATTGAAGATGTCATCCATAAGGTGAGGGTTTTTTATTTAGTGTTTCATATTGTTTTGAGATTAGGACGTGAATCTTAAGTAGGTTATACAGTTTAGTTTGTAACTTTTCCCACATATCAAGAAGTGACACATCCTTAAATTCTTTCTCCCAGTTCCAATTTACCAAGCCTCTTCTCATACCATCGAAATTTGCTTTATCATGCCTAAGAATGGAAGTTTTGCCAGAAATTACACTTGTTTGCTGCATATAGTTAAAACTAACTATTAAATGGTCACTAGAACTTAATGGTGGCAGGACTGTACAGTTCTGTATCTTATCACCCAAATTACTCAAAACCAGATCCAGGATGTGATTTCCCTGGTGTTATTTGTAACAAACTATTCTAATGCAGCTAGGTCAAATATTTCTAAGTAATGTTCTTCTATAGCCATGTTAACATGCAATGTATCCCAATTTATACCTGGTAGATTAAAATCACCTAATACTATAACATTATTTAGACTGGACACCTGCTTGATAAAATCAGACAGCATAATATCCTCCAAGGGGGTGAGTGAGGGAGATCTATAAACTACCCCAATATTTAACCTAATATTTGGTACAAGTGAAATTCTCACCAATAGAACTTCACAATTTTCCCATTTTGAAGTATCTACACCGTCAGATATAATACCCTCAGCTATATAGAGGGCCACACCCCCACCTCTTGACAATTTCCTGTCCCTGTTATATGGGTATAACCTTGAATGTTTTTGTCCCAGGTATCCTCGGGTTTCCACCATGTTTCGCTGACAGCACAAATATGGATGTCCAGGGTATGCAAGATGACTTGTAGCTCCTCCATTTTATTATTCAGACTTCTGGCATTGAGTGAAATAAAATTTATTTTAGGTTTTGTTTGACTATTTTTGGATGCGATGTTGTGTATGTTTATCTGTCCCCCCCACCACAACTATTTAGTTGAAATGTGCATCAATTATATGCTTCCGTTTGTAGCAGAAAATACGGTTGCCCTGCTTGTTTAAGTGCACCCCATCCTGAGAAAACAAGTGATGTCCCTGGAAATCTAGCCAATGGCCTGCATATCTGAAATCTTCTCTTTGACATCAGCTCTTTAACCAGCCATTGAGCCTATATATTTCCCTTTTTATAGCTAGATTTGCCCAAGGTACTGGCAAGATTCCTAAGATTATTAGGTCACACCCTTGGGACTTTAGGGACAAGCCCACTTCTTCAAAATCTCTTTGGATATCTGTAATATTTCATTTGCCTACATCGTTGACAACCACATGAAGTAGCGTAACAGGTCTGGTAGTATTTTCTGTGAGACCGGGAAGTAATCTTTTTATATCCCCAATTCCCACTCCAGGAAGGGTACTGACCATCGTATGCTCTTTCCTGTGTCTGAAAAGTACAGAATCTGTATATTTAATCATTGAATCCCCTATAATAAGCACATCTTGTGGTCTTACACTGTTTGATCTAGTGCTGTTATATGACTCTGTTGGATTTTGTTCATCAGCACTGCGGTGGTCTCTCCCCACCGAAACAGGACTTGCTGGGGTATCGGGAACCTCCTCATTTACAGGGGAATTTTCCAGTTGGAGGGCACTGTATCTATTTGGTGTTAGAATATTTAATGCTCCCCCTATATTTCTCCTGCTCTTTTTTCTCTTATTTGCTGTCCCCTGAATGAAGCACCACTCTTCAGTATTATTTTTACCACATTCCTCATTTTGTGCTGGTTTTGATGATTCACTTACAAATGAATGAGTTGCCTCTGAAATGCTGTTTGCCATTGTGTCAATATACTGCTCTAGTGAGGATATGTCAGCTTGTACTTTCATTCTTTGTTTTAATTGGGCAATCTCATCTTGCAAGGCTACCAACATACAGCATTTAGGACATTTAAACCCCAACTGTTATTCTCCCACAGTATACATATCACACCCCACACACAGCTTCATACTTAAAAAACCTTTATACCTTTTTAAGATGTTATTTCCAGCTTCTCTAGCTGACACAGCCGACACGCGCCAACGCGTGTATCTCTGCACGCATCTCCGCACACAGCGACACATGCCCTGCTCACTGCAGGGGAGCGCTATAAAGCTGCTGTGACCCGGAAGTGACTAGTGGGGGTCACGGGAGCACTCGAAACAAAAGTTGCATCTTTAAAGTATAAAATTCACTTCCGTGCCTCAGTCTCAATTAATTATGGGCTACAAGTACAAATAAGCACTGCAAAATGTTAAAACAAAACACTTTTTTCCATGTTCTACTAGTTAGCCCTATACACAAAGGGACTAGCAACTGCCTTCCTACTTCCTGTAAGGGAATAGGGCTCCAAATAGATCATTTTGAAATAAAACACACTAAAATGGTATATATGCACTCCCCACACACTCTCAGTATTTCACAGCACATAAACAGTCTCTAGATATACATTTAATCTGTTCAATCACTGCAGGGGCAAGCTATAAAGCTGCTGTGACCCAGAAGTGACTAGTGGGGGGTCACAGGAGCACTCTCAACAAAAGTTGCATTTTTAAAGTATAAAATTCACTTCTGTGCCTCAGACCCAATTTATTATGGGCTACAAGTACAAATAAGCACTGCAAAATGTAAAAAAAAAAAAAAACACTTTTTTCCGCGTTCTAGTAGTTAGCCCTATACACTGCAGGGGCGAGCTATAAAGCTGCTGTGACCCGGAAGTGACTAGTGGGGGTCACAGGAGCACTCACAACAAAAGTTGCATTTTTGAAGTATAAAATTCGCTTCTGTGCCTACCCATTACTAAGAAGTGAAGACTCTCTCACTGCCTTACAGTCAGCTGCAATCTTCTTCACCCTAGATCTCACAAGTGGTTATTGGCAAGTGCCCATGGCCCCAGAAGATGAGAAGAAAACTGCTTTTATTACGCCAATGGGGTTATTCAAATTCACCCGTATGCCCTTTGGGTTGTGCAGTGCTCCAGGAACATCTCAGAGGCTGGTGGAACGCTGTTTATGAAGTCAGAATTTTGACATTTTGCTGTTGTACCTTGATGACATCATCGTCTATTCTAAGACCCACCAAGAGCATCTGCAGCATTTAGATGAGGTCTTTACCTGACTAATCCGATATGGCTTAAAAGTAAAACCTTCCAAATGTCATCTTTTACAGTCCCAGGTGAACTATCTTGGTCACATTGTGTCTGCCAATGGAGTGTCACCCGATACAGAGAAACTATCAGCAGTGAAAGATAACAGTACAAGACATCAGAAGATTTTTGGGTTTTGTTGGGTATTACTGCAGATTTTGTAAGGGACTTCTCCAAAATAGCATTATCCCTGAATGAACTCCTCAGAGGAACCAAGGCGGGACAAGTACCCAAAAGGCAACCAGTCAAGTGGGACAAAGAGCAACAAGAGACTTTCGATCAACTAAAACAAATTCTTACACAAGCACCTGTTTTGGCCCATCCTGATTATTCCAAATCCTTCTGGTTGTATACAGACGCAAGTAATAAAGGGCTAGGTACAGTGTAAGCGCAGGAGCAAGAGGGTATCGAGTGAGTAATAGCGTATGCAAGCCATGGATTGAGAGGGTCACAGTGAAATGATGCTCGGTATAGTTCCTGTAAACTTACATTTCTAACCTTGGTTTGGGCAGTGTCAGAAAAGTTTAAGCACTACCTAGCAGTCACTCCTTTTACTATGTTTACTGATAATAACCCACTGGTACATTTGAACACAGTGAGACTAGAAGATCTAGAGCAGCGATGGGCTTCCAGACTAGCCAATTACCAGTTTTCCCTAAAATATTGTTCAGGTAGATCTAATACTGATGCAGATTCACTATCCCGAATGCCTAATCTGACAGAGAATGAAATGGATGAGACACACCTAGAGAATACCGAAATGCCACCTTTTCTTCAGGTACCATCAGAAATTGTTCATGCCTGTTGTCACATCAGTGCAAGAGAAGATGCAGAACCACAACAAGAACCAGAGTGTATGGACCAGCTGATGAAACAGAGTAACCTATGCGCACAACTGCAAGACCAAGACCCAGTAATTGAGCAAGTCAAGTCGTATGTTGAAACAAGACAAAATATATCCCTTCATGAACGAAAGAAGATGGATCCGGAAACCATAAAGTTATGGAGACATAGGACTCAGTTGACCATATAAGACTTTAAGCTTATTCATCACACCTGAGATCCCACCACTCACTGTGAGATCTCCCAGACCATTGTTCCAAAGAAAAGTGTATCCATAGTACTTGAAGTGTATCACGACCATTCTGGACACTTCGGTAATAAGAAAACAGAGGCCATAATTAGAAAAAGATTTTATTGGATTGGGATGAGAAGTGACATTAAATGGTGTGAAGAATGCCCAACCTGTAGTCTGAAATGCCCCAATAGAAGCAACCAGCGAGCTCCTCTGCATCCTATAATTAGTAAGGCACCTCTAGAGTTAGTTGCTTTGGATCACCTCAAACTAGAACCAAGTGCCAATGGACAAACATACATCTTAACCATGGTAGATCATTATTCCAAGTTTATGGTTGTCAGTGCTGTAAAAGATTTGTCTGCCAGAACCACAGCTGAGACATTTGTAAAGCTTTTCATTCATCCTTTTGGGTATCTGACCAAGATATTGACTGATCAAGGAACTGCATTTGAATCGCAGCTCTTCAGAGAACTCCGCACCCTATATGGCATTAAGAAAATAAAAAACACTGCATATCACCCTCAGTGCAATGGACTGTGTGAGCGAACAAACCAAACACTATTAGGAATGTTAAGAGCTCTTATGGAATATAAATGTCCATATTGGCCAGCTTTGCTTCCTGAACTTGCTTATTTGTATAACAATATGATCCACTGTTCTACTGGATACACGCCGCACTATCTAATGTTTGGTCACCATGGTAGACTTCCTATAGATATGGTACTTGAAGTTCAACCAAATGAATCATCTGTTACCGAGTGGATAAAACAGCATAGCAAGAGATTACAAGAAGCCGGGCAACTTGTAAGTCAACGCATGGAACAAGTACGACTTACGCAAAAGGTGAACTATGATGCTAAAGCCAATGTGACCCCATTGCAGATTGGAGAATGGGTATTGCTCAAAAGGACTCAGAAATGCCATAAATTAGCTACCAGATGGGAACCAGAACCTTTCCTCATTGTCGAGATCCCCTACCCTGACATACCTGTGTACAAGATTGAAAAAGAAACTGGTAGTGGCACAAAAATAGTGCATAGAAATCTTCTTCAACCTTGTACCTTCAGAGACAGTGCTCTAATCGATACTACAAGTGTAACCCCCCTACAAATGGGGGTTCCCAAAAAGTCTTCCTTGAGCTTGCCTCAATGCTCACTGCCAGGCTGGTGTCCTGCATTTTAGCAGTTTAAATGTGATTACCAGAGCCTGTATAGCCTCTGTGTACTGTCTCTTTAAGAGCTACCTAATTGCAGCCTAAGTAATCTGAGAGGAAACTCTGTTGAAAGATGTAACTATTTGCTGAAAATCATTTAGAGTGATAATGATAATGTAGTTTGTCTAACCTGCTTTCTTTGTAGCAAGGACTGTTTTTTGTTTTGTCTCCACTATCTTGGTCTTAGACTGCAAATTGGATCAATCAGTTCTGGTGGGACCTAAAATGTAGCTGGACTACAGGAGCTGTCTGAATTCAAAATCTGTAGGCACTTTAATTTGGGGCTTTTTTGTGCCATTTTTGCAACTGAAGGGGGAGCTCTTGCTTTGACTGACAGCCAAATCAGCCAATCAAATCTTTTGGATCTTGGGGAAGTCCCGGGCTGCTTGCAGTTTTCAGTTAGATCTAAGCTGAAAGCTGAACAAGAAGGAGCTGAAGTGATTTCTGAGCAGCAATCCTGAGTGGACTCACATTGGAGAACTGTGAAAAGACTAAGTTTTTGGCCTGCATGTCAGTGTATTGCTCCAGAGAGGGAGAGAAGAGAATTATTTTGGACTAAGTCCAAGTTTGTGTGCCTAAAATAAGCTACTGAAGTGGGCCAGGCTGAACCTGAAGAAGACCGAAGATTTTGCTGAATGCGATCGGCCTGTCAGGAGTTCCAGCTACCCCTAAGCTCCCGGTGTGTGCAGAGACTTTGCGATTGTGACCGGGGAGCGCTTTGCCTGGTACAGCAGAATTCCCTTACATGTAAATGTGCTATGAGCTGCTAGTGGGTCGTGAGTTAGTCCCCCACTGTGTGAACTGTGTTTTGCTTGCTGGAAGCTGTATCCAGCCCAAAATGGACTGCATCCGAATTTGTCTCCATGCGGTCTGGACCTTGCCAGACTGGGCCAGCTAGACTACCCATTGCACAGAGAAGCCATCGATGCGAGACCTGCCTGGGGATCAGCCCCCTGCTCCACGCTTGAACAGGAACGATGCCTCTGTGACTCATGTGGGCCCTGCTTCTCCTAGCATTCTAGATCAACCACCTGCAGTCTTGATTTTCATCCAGCCTGTGTCCAGTCTTGGGTATCATGAGTAAATACCAGGGTAGCTCCCTGCAACAACAGCTTAATCTAAGTGTGTCATCTGATTGTCTTGTTGTTTCATTTCCTTTTCGAACTGAGTCCTCTGGCTCCGGATTACAAATATCGTGTACTGTGCATGTTGCGGTTTCCATCACAGGGCCCCAACCAGCTGCAACGCCGCCAACCCCAGACAACAGTCCTGGCTAGCCCATCATTTCTCCACCTGGGTACCCAGAGGTGTGACTGCGTGGGGGAACTCAAAGTGCATGCATAAGTGCTTGATTGATATACCTTTAAGCTAATTAACCTGATTTTACCCCTCCCTTGTTCAACTCCCCTGAATAAATCAGCTCTAACTTTTTCTGCATGTAATCTGACTGTGGTTCCAGTTTGTGCTCAAAGTACTGTACTGTTACTATTTGCTGTGCATAACCTTGTTTTACAGGTGGTCCCCAGGGTCGAGCCAGAGGAACCAGCCCTGGTAGTTAGTGCAAACAGTGTGAGTACTTGTGTGGTGTACCAGGGGTATTGTGAAAGTGATTATTGTACAGTGTTCAGGCCACTAGAGGAGAAAGAGGGGGTTACAGTGTCCCAGAGGGCTGTGCCCAGGTTAGCTTGACCACTACCAACTCTGATCTCCAGGTGGAGGCACCCATTTCAGAACTCAGGCCCCTTAACCTGCTACTAGCCAAGCAGGCAGGAGTAGTAGCCCTTGGGATAGTGCCACCTAGGGGTTACACAAGAAAAGCTACATCAGAGGAGAGGCAGGAGAACCCTACCCGCCAAGTAAAGGAGATGGATTTACCAACAAAATGGTGTATAGATCCTTGGGTTAGATATTCGCCTGTATGTTCAGATAATCGCCCTTTGGCAGAACCAATAGCAATGCCAGAACCTCCTGATTTACCCAAACCAGCAGTTAGTCCAGTAAGACCAGTAGCTTTTCAGCCACGTAGATCTCAGAGATGTAATTTTGGTATACCTCCTAGGAGATACATTTTAGAAGCTCCTCAAATAGTACCTTCCTTCCAAGGATAGTTCTGTTCAAAGTGATTCCCCATGATACGGTCACTAAGTTAAGTAAATAAGAAAGTTTTCAGAAAGTTACAGATACTTCGGGAATGTTTTATTTAAAGTACATAGAGGTTTAAATTAAATGGTAGAGTGGTAAGAGATATTATAAACACCTGTAGTAGTAATCTTTAAGTAATGTTTAAGAAGCGTTACATAAAATGTTTAAAGGGAATACATGGGGACATGTATTTTTAGGCGGGCCCGAATCTGTAATGCCCCAAAGTTGGGGCACCACAGTTAAAAAATAATAGAAAAAAAGCATAGGGGTTACAGATGCCCAGGGTGCCTGCTGTAGGAGTGGGCTGCAGGTACGGTTCAAAAAGGAGCCCCTGTGAGTAAAGTTTTCCCTCTCTGAAAGTGGGAAACTGCTGTAAATAATAGAAAAAGTGCCCTGTGCACTGCAAGTTGTCAAAAAAAAAAAAAAAAAGAACTTTTATGCAGCTGCAACAACAATGGCCTGGATGAAATGTACTGAGCTGCTCATGTACAGCATTCCACTCCAGTCATTCTGGAATTAGAGGGTTTAAGTTTTAAAAAAATACTAGTCAGTTGATCAGTTCCTGCCAGGCTGTGGAGAGGAGAGGACACCACAAACTAAGGGAAACCTGTTGAGGGCTTACCTGGAGGGTTGAAACCATTTCCCCAAGGGCTTGTTGGTGTACCTGCTCTGGTTCCAGCTGATGAAGCCCTGCTGAAGACTGCCATTCTGGTTCGTGGTGCCATCGGGGCACCGAAAGTAAAGTAAACAGCCGTTTGCCACGTTTTGGGCTTGTGAGCCCCGTCATTTTCTTGTTTTAGCCCCTTCTTTATTTTAAAAGTCAATTACGGTCCCCTGTCTGCAGCAGAAAAGAGCCGCATCGCGCCCGAGAAGCTGTCAGCCATTTGAGGCCCCCTGTCATCCTCCCTGCTGCCTGTTCAGATCCCTCCCACTGCCTGAACACCTCCCACCTCCTGTTTATCTCCCGATCCGGTCCAGCAACCAGCAGAGTGGTGAGTCGGTGGCAGCACTTGTTCGTGCTGACTGCCCACCTGAAAAGACTGTGTTGTGTATTTTTCTTTATTTGAAGAGCGCACAGTAGGCGCAAGGAAAAGTGGCTGAGCACCACAGGATAGTCGGGTCAGAAGGACCCCGAATTAAATATTCAGGAGGGGTGGAGAAGTAGCGACTCCCATGGAAGGGGCTACTACAGTAAGGCCAAGCAAAGGCCTATGAATATTTATGAAGAGGGTCAGGGAATAGGGAGGAGTAAAGGGGACTGAGTGACAGCAGGCTTAGTGAGCCAGAAGGAATTAAAGGGGCCCTGCCATAGAAAAGCTGCACAATGAATTAAAGGGGCTCAGCCACAGTTAAGCCACATAAAGAATTAAAGGGGCTACCAGTCCCAAAATGAAGTGGGCACCAGGCCCCCAGTTTAAGAAGGGCACCAGGCCCACGGTTTATAGGGCAAGCCAGGCCCATAGCAGCAAGGTGGGCACCAGGCCCATGGCAGTAAAAGGTACCAGGCCCAGGGTAATAAAGGGGCTACCAGGCCCGAAGTGAAGTGGGCACCAGGCTGAAGTTTAAAGAGGGCACCAGGCCCAGTAAAGGAAAGGGCACCAGGCCCAAAGTAAAGTAAAGGGCACCAGGCCCATATTAGTAAAGGGCAGCCAGGCCCAGTCAAGTAAAGGGCAGCCAGGCCCAGTAAAGTGAGGACAGCCAGGCCCATAATAGTAAAGGGGCACCAGGCCCAGTAAAGGTAGGTCATCCCAGCCCATAAGGAAGAGGGCAGCAGGTATATGAGTAATTAGTGTAACCAAGCTAAATAGCTGGGGTGATTACATTAGAGTGCTCAGGGGTAGCCAGATCTTAATGAAGACAGACTCCAAGAGGAAAAGGGTCTGACTAATGGGTGCTTAAGCACACAACCTGTTACGACGTGATTATCAGCTGTTGTACTGTTTCTACAAACTGTTTATTCTTCCAGCATCTCAAGTGTTGTTTCTATTGCATGAAGCACTGAGACAGTATTATATAATATTAGGATTGTGGTCATTTGCCCCTGACAGTGAACAATTGCCCTGGATTGTTGCAATTTGCCCCTGCTCCAGGCAAGTTGTCCTTGCCAGTGAACAATTGTCCTGTATTGTTGCAATTTGCCCCTGCTCCAGGCAATTTACCCCTGAAAGTGAACTGTCTAGCATATAGTGCTAACAGAAGTACCATTGTGCAGCATCAGGTTCTGATTCAATCTTCTGCCTCCATCAACTCTTCACCATAGCAATCTTCAGCCAGCAGACTTCAGCAACCTCTTGCCCTTTCGTCTGCCATAGCCGAAATCGACATCCTTTGAGTGGTCACAGCCTGATCAGCTTGGAAGAAAGACAACTGTAAATTGCCTCATCTGTCCTTGCCAGATGCCCGCCGGTAGACAAGTCCATCATTGCCAAGTGTGGTTGTGGACACTGTTTCTTATTTTGTTCTTCATCTTTGTGGAATCCTGATCTTCATTTCCTACTCCTTCTTGCTTGTTTCGTCCTGCATTGCCAGTCCAGTCCTCAGGGTAGTAGCTCAAGGTTTGGTGGTCCTCCAAGGGTGTTTCCTGGCACCAAACTTTATTTAGACTACAGGGTTGTCTCACCAGTCCACCTGCTTGAGGCAACGCTGGGTGTGCTGGGACCACAACCTTCTAGGATAGCACCCCAGTTGATAAGATCATCACACACAAAATGCAAGTACTTATTGTAAAACTGTACGTTGTCAAGATACTGACAAAAAATGACCAAAGAAGCAATCTACAGAATGATGAATGAAATATCCAAACCATCTGTAGTTTTGTGCCAAATTGCCAAGGTGTCATTAAAACTAATGTCTTTCACCTCAGAGATGTCCTCAGCCTCATTATTTACAGATGTGACATGTATTTAAGAAATCACTATGGCATGTCAAAACAGCACATGTAGTACGAATTCGGTAGCAGACCAATTGCTGATTCACAGATAGACAAGCTTGCTGACGCTGTCAGTAAAGGTGTCAGCGAGTGTGTTTGAAGTACATCCGCCTTTGGGCTAGATACACTTACTCAAATAATGAAAAGATATATACCACACTGTGACACTTGGCCAGCTGGTTATGATTGTTCTATAATATTTGTAATATAAAAATGTAGTGTGTGATTGTCTCCATAAGACAGCTGGGCTATGGGTGCTTCTCCTCCTCCCCCCCCCAGGTTTTTGTGAAAATAACAAGATATATGTATTAAACCAGAAGTTTTCTGTAATGTAATTAACTTCTTTTGAGAAGTTGCATTTTATAGCCTTTTTATGATCTCCTACCTCTGAAGCTGGGAAACTAAAATATACATTTTATTGCTTCAGATAAACTGATTCCTGTTGGCTATATTTGTATCTAGGTGAGAAACTGCAGAGTCATAAAAATCGTTGATGTGTTCTGGGAACAGGAACTGCTCAAAGATCAAAGAGAAGGAGCTGGGAAATCACAAACTTATAATTTGGGAAATTTGTTTTTGCTGAAGTCACAGTATTTTGAATATCTCCTGACAGGAAGATCATTGTTTGTATAATTTTTATATTCTAATAGGAGGAGCTAGATGACATCATAGAAGGGGTGGAAATACAGAGTTTAAACTGTATTCTGTGTTTCAGCTGAGTGACATTAACTTTTTGGACTCTTAAGAAACAACATCTAACTCTAAGCACTGTATAGAGGTAATACATTAGATAGAAAAAGTCTAATTGTATTGTGGTATGAGTTTTAGTTTGTACTTTTCCTTGTTTTCTTTTAAGTGATTGTATGCTTTGTGAATAGTGTTCTGTGTTTACATTTTACATATTTTTATCTATTTTTAAGT
This sequence comes from Neoceratodus forsteri, assembly GCA_016271365.2. Classification (NCBI taxonomy): domain Eukaryota; kingdom Metazoa; phylum Chordata; order Ceratodontiformes; family Ceratodontidae; genus Neoceratodus; species Neoceratodus forsteri. Next base: position 1,427,220,772 of record CM057449.1, read on the forward strand.
AAATCTATATTTAAAAAGACTGCCTGGGTGTGTCTTCAAAGTTCTTTCTTTTTGCATGTGATGTATAGATGGTTAAGACTGACTCATAACTGTTCATAAGCTTGATGGTGTTACCAAACTGAGAAAAGGTAAGAATATACCTAAGGTCTTTTATAGAGTTTTAAGGGTTCATTTTTGGATACCTGGTTAGGTGCCCTTAGGTGAAAGATATCTGGCATATCCCCGATGAGCAGATTATCTGAGCCTGCACATTTGGGTATGCTAGCATAAGGTTCACAGTTTGAATCCCCCCAGAACTTGAGACCAAAGGTGATTCAGACCCACAAGCAGACAGGAGGGTTACTCTGTTCTTTTACCTGTTCACAATACTTCATTCAGAGGTTGGCACTGTGGGAGCAGGGGCCCTGACCTGCTGAGTGTGTTTGTGACACACACCATTGGTTAATTTTGGTAAATCAATTCATATTATTTTGGGATATTTATTTTCAAATAGGACACAATTTATTTGACTTAGAACACAATTTATTTAACTTAGAACCTGTTATTTCCACTTAGAATCTGGAACTAGAACAAACAGAACAATTGGGCAGATAGTTTTAAGGTAAAACAGCAATAAAACACTCACTAGTGGAGGGAATTGTGTCTTTCCAATGCAGTCCATTTTGTAGTCCCTATTTTCATTCCAAATAACTGAATGCAACTATTTTAAGACTATGGCCAAGATATTCAAAGCAGTTGCACATGACACAACTGAGTTGCGTTGGCACAAGTGTGGACTTGCACCAAGGAGCGATATTCAGTGGAAGCCATTGCACAGCACAAATCTCATTGCACCAATGCACAACTATAATGAATGCATGCACAAGAGCAGGGGGTGTGCCCATGAATATTTAGCGCAGTGCGATATTTAACTGTGGCACCATGGCACAAGTGCAGAGCAAAACCTGGATGCGCTGAGCAGACTTGAGCCTATAAAAACAGGGCACAAGCACACAGACAGCACTTGAGCCAGGTGAGAGGGGGAGAGAGAGAGAGAGAGAGTGGCAAGAGACATTGGACAGACAGACAGACATAGCAAGGGAGACAGACCCAGTGAGAGACAGAGAGAGACTGTCACAGCCAGCCACAGGGGTAAAGGGACAGAGGTGGCAGTGGAGAGTGAGCCAGGGGCTGAGAGAGCGAGAGGGACAGGCAGGCACAATGCCACAAAGTGCAACAGGGTGGCATACAGCCCACAGCAGCTGACCACCCAGGGGGAGACAGGACATCAGAGGCTATGGATAGTGCACAATTTCTAATGGAGGTGGTAATAAGGGGTGTGAGGGGGCAGGAGGAACAGTGACATGGCAGGAGGAAGGGCCCATCGGTGGTAAGCCCGGAACAGGTGGTACCGTGCCCACACCACCATCACGAACTACACAGATATGGAGATTGTGGGATGGTACTGCCTGAACAGGGCCATTCTGAGGCAGCTCTGTGAGTTGTGCAGTGAGGAGATGCAGGCACCCACGAGACGGAGCCACGCTATGTCTGTATAGACAAAAGTGACAGCTGTCATGTGCCTGCTTGCCACAGGCACCTTCCAGAGACCAACAGAAGACACCACAGGCATAACTCAGTCAGCCACATCACGCCTTCTCACGCAGTTCCTCAGTGTTCTGCTGCCACATGCTTCAGAATACATCCATTTCCCCAGCACACAGGCTGAGCATACAGCAACCATGCAGGACTTCTACAGGGTAGCATGTATACCTGGCATACTTGGGGCCATTGACTGCACCCATGTAGGCATCCACAAGCCACCTGGCCCTGAGGGTGTGGCCTATATGAATAGGAAGGGGTTCCCAAGTGTGAACTGCCAGGTGTTGTGCAATGCCAAGGGGTGCATCACCAATGTCTGTGCAATACACCCTGGGAGTGCACATGATACAGTCATCTGGCACAGCTCTGTGCTGTGCCACAGGTTCGAGCATGGGGACATCCCCATGGGCCACCTAGTGGGCAAGTATGGGATGGGCAAGGGGTGCTGGACAGAGCAGGCCATGGGATAGGAGAGGTCAGGGTGGGTGTGCCAGCGAGGGTGCCATGGACAGGCATGGGGCACAGCAAAGGATGACACAGGGCTAACCATGTCATTATCCACACAGGAGACAGTGCCTATCCACTGAGGCCCTGGCTGCTCACCCCCTATTGGCATCCATCGTCCCCAGCAGAGGAATGCTACAATGAGGCACAAGCCAGCACACGAAACATCATTGAGAGCGTATTTGGGATGCTGAAGGCATGGTTCCATTGCCTAGACAGGTCTGGCGGTGCCCTACAGCACAGCATCTCGAAAGCCTGTGGCCTATTCCTGGCCTGCTGCATACTGCATACTGCACAAGAAGGCCATTGACCATGGGATAGCTGTCGAGACTGATGAGGGTGACAGTAGTGGGGACGATGAGGACAACGGGCCAGAGGGTGGTGGACAGCCCCCCCGGGACAGAGGGATCCCCAGCTGCAAAGGATGGCACAGCAGCATTGAGGCACCATCACACAGGAGCACTATGGTGCATGCAGGTAGGTGGCACCAAACCCATACACTTGCCACACACAAAGGAACAGCACACAGGCAGGGGCGTGCATGGCAATGGGCATGCACACACAGAGGTATGGTGCAGGGGTAGGGGACTCAGTGGCACACATCCACACACAACTACACATTGCATCACACAGCAAAACACACCTGCACCCATGCACCCAGGCACTGACTAGTGGCAGGGATCAGATGCATTGCATCGGTGCACAGGTGCAACCGGTGCAGAACTGCCCTCATCATGCCCACACCACGTGGTCCAGTGGCCAGGCAGGCATGCACAGAGGCAACGTGTGGCATGACACACAGGTGCCACACCAGTGGTATGCACACACACATGCCACCCATGTGTTCACAGAGCAGTGGCTTCAGACTGCGGTCAGGGCGGCATGCACACCTGGGCGGCTGCATGGAATCATGGCCACTGAGGCCACGGGGCAGCCACAGCAGAGCTGATCAGCAGCCACAGGCTGCTCATTGGCCACAGGGGGCATTAGCAACAGCCTCCCAGGGGTTGAACTGCGGGACCATGACTGGGTCTGTGCAGGGGTGTGTAAGTGCCCAAACAGGCCTGCGCCAGGTGTACCTGGGATGCCAACAGCAGAGCCCAGCACTGACAGTGTGGGTGTCACCCGATGCAGAGATTGTGGGGTGGACAGTGCACTGTGTGGGGTCTGTGGTGGCCTGCCATGGCCTGTGGCAGCTAACAGTGCAAGGCCATCCATGCTCGCACTGCTCGGCTGCCTGGCACACCTCCATGCACAGTGCATGCACCCCAGTGGCAAGCAGCACGTGTTGCTCCACGGATGCCCGCAGCAAATGGGTGTGCTCTGCCAGCTGTCAGCACCCTGGGGACCCTGGGTGGGGTGCCGATCCTCCAGCAGTGACCAACCACACTGCACAGCCCTCTGCTTGGGTGGGTGCTACACAGGGGGTCCTCATGGGGTATGTTCCTAGCAAGTGCACAGCAGTGGACCCCATGTCCGGCTGCCCTATGTCTCCTGTAGCCTGCTGCTCTTGCCCATCCAGCCGCTGAACGCTGCCCAACACCTGTGTGGCCACACCACCACCACCACCACCACAACATGGTACAGCTGTGGCAGTGCCTACAGCAGCACCTGCAGTGGTGGCGGGCAGCTGTTCCACCACTGACAGGCCGCTGGGTGCACTGCTGTGTTGGTGTCTGGTATGGGTGTCTCCCCCACAACACCACCCATGCTGTCCAGGATCATGGTTAGGTCATTATCGGTGTCAGACCCCACCATGATCTGTGTCTCCACACAGAGGACACTGAGACCAGCATCCCATAGAAACACATCCAGGGCCTCATCCGACCCCATTCCCAGGACATCCAACTGGACAGTGGTGGTGTGCTGCAGCCGATCAGGCCCCTGGATGCCCATGAAGGTGGATGGCTGGTCCTCCTGGGCTAGTCCTGCCTCCACGGCTAATGCTGGCACCTCATCCTCCACACACAGGTGTGCTAGTGCTGAAAGAGAAAAACGGGCGTGTCAGTGGTGCAAGGCCCACGAGTGCCTGCCCCCCCAAACACAGCCACTGCATGCTGTGTGTGCCCAACATATGTACCATGCAGTGAAGTGCTGCCACCCATCAGGAATCCTCCACCTGGCACAACCGCCATGATGCTGCGGTGCATGGTGGCTGCCACCAACTCCACCTGAGCCATGAGCTGTGGTGCATCAGCAGGCCCTCCCTCCGGTGGCTTTCTGGGCTGCATGGATGGCTGCCACCTTCTCTTTGATGCACCACTTATCAGTGCCCACCTTCTTGTGGTACTTCTGCACTGACCACTGGTGGCTGCCCTGCTGGTTGACACATGCCGCCACCTCCTCCCAGGCCCCAGCCCTGGCCTGTGGTGTGCCCATGGCACCATTCAACAGTGGCTCCCTGTCAAGGTAGACCTCAAACAGGGCCTCTGCCTTTGTGAAATTGGGCCTGAGTTGGTGAGCAGACCCACGCTCCTCACCCTCCTCACGTTCCGACATGTTGCTACCTGTGGACATGGACAGCACAGTGTGTCAGTGTGTCAGTGTTAGCAGCACCCTACTCCATCCCCCCTGCTGTGCTGACTGGGCTCAGTGTGCCCCAGAAGTATGCGCAACTTACCTCAGATGGTTGCAGTACCAGTCCATGGCCTGTGCTGGTCCATGGTGCTTTTATAGAGCAACGCATCCAAATGAGCATTGGCGCAACAGTAGTGACATGCTGATTTGTTGATGAGCTCATTTGCATGTGGCAGCTGAATATTGCAAATTTGCTCCGTGTGCAAAGAGATTGCTCCGGAGCATGTCATGGCTCAATGCCCAGGCATGTGCACTGCACAGGACCGCAGTGCGCATGCACCGGTCAGTGTGCTCCTGTCTATTGCACACTGTGCGCCCACTGCACAATAGGGACCATGACGCATGGTGTGCCATGCCTGCTATTTCCTACCATCGCACTGTGCGGCAGCCAACCCCTGACCCCTGCTGTGTCCTCTTCCCCTGGGTGACCCCATACCCATGACCCCACCTGGCCACACCCATGTCACAAATCTCTGTGGCTGTGTGATGGGCTGACACAGTGCATGTTCCCTCAGCCCGCTGCATGAGGTGCATGCACTGGCCACATGCGCCTCATGCTGCCATTTTGCTCAGTGGCTCATACCACTGTGATGGCACGGCAACAGCAGTGACATGGATGGGCGGTCAACTAGATGCAGGTGGAGCTGGCCAACCTCATGACCTGTGTCCAGCCACACGCACCCCAGCTGTTTGATCAGGCACCACTGCAGCGGCCCCTGGTGGCTGTGTGGCAGGCAATTACTGATGCCCTCTTGCAGGGCACAAGCGGTGACCAGAAGTGGGGAGCAGTGTTGCCACTGATACAGGGACCTGTTGCAGAGGGACCCAGAGTTCCTCCAGAGGCTGAAGGCACATGTCCGGCATGGGGCTGTGCCACAGCCAGGTGAGTAGGGCCATCATGCATATGTGCCCTGGTGCTGTACTGTGGTGTTGGCTAGGCTGCCTGGCATGCCCTGCAGGGTGGAGTACTACCATTGTGCGCAGTGTGGTGTGGCATCACCCTCCGCCACTTGCGTTACGCTGCCACCCTGTGGGACGTGTTGGGCAGGGGCTCACCCTATGCACAGGGGTAGAGGTGGTGGGCAGCTGCTGTGATTGGTTACTGATGTGTACCTGTTTCTGTTTCATTCCCAGGACCTGAGGAGAGACATTGGGTGGCACTGGCAGGTCACCAGGCCGCAGCAGCCCAGGGAGGAGGAGCGGCTCCAGTGCCAGTGGGGCCACAGAGGGCAGGTAGGCACTGACATTGTTCTGCGCACCATCAGTGGTGGGTGGCAGGGGCATGGGTGTGGGCACTGCCGCCTGTGCCGTGTGCTGTGGCAGCTGTCTGTGTCACACTGTGCGTGGTGCCTGCCATTGTGGTGCATCCATTGGTCACATGTGCCTGCTGCTGGTGGGGTGGGTGTGTGCACGGCCGCCACTGATGTTGCTGTGGTGCAGTCGGGGCACTATGCCATGTGACTGCTATGGTGCAGTTGGATGGCCTCTGTGCGATGAGAAACACCGATGTGCACTGATATGGTGTGCCACCTTGCTGGCAGGCGTTGATCCATACTCCTGTGGGTGGCCTGTACAGGCCCTCCGGGGATGTGTGTTCCCCCTGCTCGGTACACACTGTGGTTGGGCTGTGTTCCTTGGGACATTGCACTGGTAACCTGTTCTGTCCCTTGTCCTAGGTGTCCACCGACGATGAAGGAGATCCCTGTACTGCAGGCTCCTGAGGCAGCTAATACTGGTGACATCGACAACAATGGAGTCTGTCTTCCAGGTTTGAAGGCTGCTCCTGGTCATCAGGAGGCACCAACTGCAACAGGGGGTGGCAGGATGTGGCCACTGCTAGCCCTACATTGTGTTCCCCTGTTTCCATAGCCATACCTCCCCCTCCAATCCCTCATCCCACTGTACAGTCTCCGTTCCCTTCCCTTGCTATCCTACCCTTTCCCACCCTCTTGTTACTGTATATAGTTGTTTTTAATACATTTCTATTTTGACTCACTTGCCTATGTCTGTATCTGCTTTGCAGGTGGCATGAGGAGCCATGCTGCAGTGGCCCAGTGCCTGTCTGTGTGGTGTGCATGTGTTGGGGTGTTTTTTGTGCTTCTCTGGATTACTGCTGTGTGCTGCTGTGTGTCCCATGGTGGTGGTGTCCCTCCCCTCGGTTGCTGGCTGTGCCTTGGGGAGCCTTTGGGGTGGCTGTTAGGATTGTGTGGCAGGTGTGTCTGCTTGGCTGCATGGTCCTAGGTGTGGGGTGGCCTGGTCTGGTCTGGATGGGCAGTGGGGTCATGGCCTGCTGCCTTATCAGGGGGCTCCCTTGGTGTCCCTCCATCCCCCATTGGCACCCTCTGTTGCCTCCTGTCTGTGCCACTGTTGTGTTCTGGGGTGGGGGTCTGGGTGCCTGTGCACCCTGCTATGTCCTGCTGGTGGTGGCCTACTGTGGCCTGTCACTCCACTGCCCTGGCTTTGTCCCTGGGACTCCGCTCTGTGCCGTGCCCCCCTCCTCGGTTGTTCTGGTGCTCTGCTCCCACGGTTGCCCTGGGGCTTCTCTGTCTGCCCATGGTGTACCTGTGGTTGCCCCATGGCACACCTGTGGTTGCCCGATGGCACAACTGTGCCATATTCAGCCATGTTTTGCTGGTGCAGTTTGGCATGCACAACCTCTGAATATGGCCCTCATGCCATGGTGCATCAGTTTTGCACTGTGCCGGACTTGCGTCGGCCTTTGGCACATTTCTGAATATCTGGCCCTATAAATTTTAACAGTATGCAACTATTTTAAGACTATAACATAACAGTAACATGTCTAAGTGATGAATGAAATGTACAAGCCAACAAAACCTACATGATATAAATCAGTTATTTCAATTGAACATGAATAAAAGAAGTTCTATGACTGAATTATCTATATCCACTAGCATAGTAACAGTGATCCATAAGGAGCCTTTGATAAAGGATTTGTATTGTGTCAGAAACATGGTAGTGGTGTACAGAGTAATGTGAATCTGAATTCTGTGTCTGAAGAAATATCTTTTCATTCTTTAAGCCATTGATTCCTCCTTGATACGTTTGGCTGGTGTGTGCCACATTTTGATACCTGAGAGTAACCTTTGCTTGAATGCACTGCTGGAATTGGCAAATAAAATAATTGACTGTAGCGTGTTATACTCGTTGCTGGAACCATTACTAGAATTGATCCTGATGTCTTTGATAAAGGATTTATATTGAATACGTAATGTGTTAGTCATGCAAAGAGAAATATGAACGTGAAGTCTGTCTTTAAGAAAGGTCTTCCAATTCTTTTCAGGTGAAGCAGAAAAAATCTGCTCCACTCTCAGTAGCCTGTGCTCCTGTGTAAAATCTAACAGAAGCAGACAAAAAACATGGGCACCAGGGTTCAGCAAAGACAAATAATCAGCTTTATTAGCTGTGCAAAAAAGCAACATAACAGCATACACTCATGGTACAATGTGTATTTATGTGGCCCTGTATCAAAATGTTAAAACTTTTTTAGTCAGATTGATAAAATAGAGTATGTTTATATGAGTATAGGTTTTATGTAAATGTATATTAAAAACATCTATATATATATATACATATATATATAAATATTAGCCCAGGTGAGTTAAGCAGTAGAAAGTACAACTCTGAGTCTGTTAATAGAGATGTTGGACAGATTTTGTGGGCATTTTAAATGACTCTTTCCATATATGCATTTAACATTAAATATACACATTTATCAACATATGTATAAGATTAAGTAAGATTATATGTGTTTATATTTGTAGGGCATGGGTCATGTACCTTACTTTCATTCTACTTAAATGTCTCAAAGTTGAGCCCATCCTGTTGGAAAAGTATTGGTCTTATGTCATTTTGATAGCACTTTATTGTATAGCACTTTAAATTGATAGTAGGACAGGGTATGTTTCTGCTGATTTGGGATTTGCTCTTCACTATTTCTAAACTATGATACCTCCCTTGAGCAGTATCCACTGAGTAAGCCTAACGGCGAAACCTGGTCAGGTGTTCTGTTACTGTCACTGTCCTGTCACTGTACGGCCACAAGTGTGTACTGTTATACTGCTTTTTTGCACAGCTAATAAAGCTAATTATTTGCCTTTGCTGAAGCCAGGTACCCATGCTTTTTGTTTGCTTCTGATTCTTTAAGGTATGTATTCTTGGGAATTTGGTCTGGTGTGCCACATTTTGATGCGTGATTAGCAGAGTACATTTTGCTTGTATACATTGCTGGAATTGGCAAGTCAGTCTATGACCATAGGGTGATCAACTCTTTGGAACCATTAGCAGAGTAACACTGATCCTTAAAGATAAAATGCATGTTTTTTTTCATATTTTTAATAAAAGCCTGAATTCATGTCCCTGTGTCATGATTAGTGTTTCCCAAAAATATCATGTTGTTTGGTTTTGCGGTTTTCCTTAAATCAGCATTTGTTATGTGCTCTGCAGTAACTGAAAACTGAAGTTGTTTCTGTCCATAACAGTAAGTGATGACATCATTTTGATCTAGCCTGCTGCTTCAGCAATTAAGTCCCTGACTGACTGAGAAATCACTGTTTCTATATAACATTTGTCAGTTCTTTCTAATGTACTCTGCATTTTTTCTGTCTATACAACACAGGGTTATTTAATGACTATGGAAAACATTTGGATGGTTTATTCTTTTTGGGATTCTGTGTGGTAATACACCATGTATGTGTACAACTAGAAATACTATATGGCATCCTGATTCTCCTGTCTCCTGCATGACAGCTAAGGCAGCAGCACTCTGCTGCCCCTCTCCCCTGACCCACAAACCCCTGTCCTGTCTACTGCCCCCATTTGAGGCTGCTGCACCCCACTGCCTACTGTTTTCTACACACAGCCAGGGATGCTGTACACTGCTGCCTCCTGCACAAATGGTTGGGGCTGCTGCACCCTGCTTCCCTCAGTCCCCCACCACCACAGTCTGGCCCAAATGCACCACGTTGTGCCCCTTTTTCTGTATCCACAGTTGGGGCTGCTGTGCTCTGTTGAACCCTAGAGTCCCAGGTCCACTGCCTCCACGGTTGGGGCTGATGCACTATCCTGCTCCAGACCACCAAAGTTGGGGCTTTTGCTCCTACTGTGTTAGTTCTTCTAGTACTTCTCCATCTTTGCTAGTGACTGCACAGACCTTCCTGGAACAAGTTTCCAAAAGTAATAGAAAAAGTAACTTACAGTACCCAACACTGCTGCTGCACCACACGCACACCGTCCCCCAGCCAGTGTTGCAGTACCCTGATGCCCCCATGTCCTGCCACACAGTTGAGGCTTTTGCACCATGCTATCCTCTGTCTCTGTCATCACACCAATGGCTGCTGCACACTACATCTGTCTACACAGTCAAGGTTGCTGTTGCCTGCTGTACCTTAGAGCTCCATGCCTCTACAGTTAGGGATGCTGCACCATGCTCCCTCCTGCGCAAATGGTTGATGCTGCTGCACCCTGCTTCCCTCTGTTCTCCCACTCCCAGTGTCAGAAACAATGCACCCTGTTTCCCCCTGTTTCTACATCAAAAGTTGGGGCTGCTGCACTCTGCAAAACCCTGTAGTTCCAGGTATCCTACCTTCACAGTTGGGGCTGCTGTACCATGCTGCCCCAGGCCACAAGACATGGGGTATTTGCTGCACCTGGTACCCAGTTCAATTGCCCCAACTGGACAAGGATGTTGTAGCACACACACCCTGTTCCCCAGCCAGGACTGCCATACCCCGATGCCCCCCATCCTGCCATGCAGTTCAGGCACTGCATCATACTGTTCTCTGTGTCTGCCACATCTATGGCTGCTGAACCCTATGCCTGACTGCACAGTCAAGGCTGCTGTGGCCTGCTCTGCCCTAGAGCTCCATGCCTCCACATTTAGGGCTGCTGCCCCATGCTGCCACTTGACATCAGACAAGGCAGGGCATGTGCCGTACCCAGCCCTCTGCCTACACATTTTGGGCAGTTTCTTCCTGTAGTTTCCTGCCATCAGAGCAAGATCATTTGCTATACCCTGCTGCCCATGTCCTTTGTCCCAAAGAGGTGTGTCTTCTGCATCCTGTTCTACAGTTTGAACTACTGTACCCTGATGTCTCCCCTGTCTCCTGCCCAAACAGTTAGGATTGCTGCACCCTACAACCCTCTGTCCCCCAAACTATAACACAAAATGAAAGTGATTTTTTTCCCCAAGCAGCTTGGGCAGTGTAGCAAAAGATTGGAGTCCGGTAGCAGAAGGGCAGCAGGGTGCAATCACCTCAACTGTCAGGGCAGGGTACAGGGTGTATCAAATGCCATGACTACTTGTGGCAAGTGTCTGTGTGGTGCAGTCACCCATTCTGCAGAGGCATGGGGCTGTAAGGCATAGTTGGCAACAACAACAACAACACCGACTGTGTAGACAGGATCAGGGTGCAGCAGCCCTGGCTGTGATGACATACCGAACATTCGAAGAAGCCAGCAGAAGAAGACCATTTGATCTATCAAGTCTGCTCATACTGCAGTGTCCACAGCTTGAGCTAATGTCCCTGCCCTCCTTCCCTACTCCTCCCATCCTCCCTACCCATGATTCTTACCTTCCCCCATGCCTATCCCAGCCTCTCTCAAAGCTGCCCACTTTAGAGACAGGAATGGGGGGATAGTAATAGGGTGCATAAGGCCAGACTGTGAGGGTGGGGGAATGAGGGAATCAGGGTACATTAACCTCAACGGTTAGTGCAGGGTACAACATCCCCAACTGTGTGTCAAAGACAGTGGGCAGTAGGGTGCAGCAGCCTAAAATGGGGGCAGAAGACAGTGTTCAAATTGCTGCTCCTGCAACTGTTGGGCAGGAATCAGGAGAATCAGGATGACATACAGTATGTTATATGCATATGTAACCCCCTTGTTACCCGGGGTTACTAGAATCCCAGTAAGACCTAGTGATAGGCAGGGAAGGCAGCTTGTGAAACTCCAGTTAAATGGGTTTCACACTGTCTCACTCTGTTCTCAGTCTCAGCTGAGATTGAGGGATGACATCACCAATAGAACTCCGAAGCTGCATAAGCCACATTGGAATCTGCAGCAAAGGGAGTTAGATAGAACGTTGGGAGTTTTCAAGTCAGAGTGCAGCAGTTTGTCTGGTGTGAGTGGAGGGAGCTTGCTGTTAAGCAGCTCAGTAAAGGCTCTAGGAGCCTCAGCCCTGACAGAGGGCTACTTTTCAGTAATAGGGTGTGTGTCTCCACCTTAAAGAGAGACACAGGAAGATTACTCAAGCGGTGGAGACTGCTGGTTTCGGGTCTCAGTGCCCCCTTCCCTCCGGGGGGGATGAGAAGGATTCCCTGCAGATTCCTGGGGCAACCCCCTAGTTCTGCTTGTGGAGGAAAAGCTGCCTGTTCGTTCCAGTATTTATTTTGGGAGAAAAGAAGATTTGTGAGTCGCCTGTGGGGCACCTGCAACAAGAGGGTGAGTGTCTGCTCTAGCTAAAAGGGCTTATGGTTTCATCCTGGGACTTGTGTAACAATGTGGGGATTGAACTACTAACTATTGGGAAGCCTAGAGTAATGGGCTAAGCAAGTTAAAAGTAGTTTCAAGTCCAGAGTGTGTTGGGATGCAAATAATATGTAGAGGTGATGTGACAGACGTCTACCCTTAATCTACATTTGGAAGTTCAGTAAAGGAATTGTTCAGTTTCCAGTGAAATGACCAGGTATGGGCTGTGGGAGCTGAAAGTGGGTGTTCCCCCATCTTTAGTGACCAGGTCCACCTCTACGGATTTCTTCTGTGGTTTTCTACTTTGCCTCAGGCACTTAGCCAGTGATGGGGGAAGTACCCACACATGGGATTGTAAGGAAAATTCTCTCTAGGAGTCGCAGACTCTAGTGTGGTTTGGGGAGCCACGACAGGATAACTGGTTCATTCCTCCAATGGACCGTGAATCAAGTGGCCGGCAGGAGAGCCGGGCCAGTGGGGAAAGCCCAAGTGTGTACAAGCCGGGCTGTGTACCCAAAGCTACGTGCAAGTCTGGGCTGTGTGCCTGGTGGGTTCAGAGTCTGAGGGCTGGAAATAGTGATAAAGTGTTCTGTTGTCTCTAATCTGCATTACCAGGAAATGTAGCCCCATGGGGGTCCGTCTGGGCTTTGTTTGTTCAGCTAGTATGTGAATAAAAGCCACACTGAAGAATCCCATTCCTGGTACTGGACATTACAGTTATTGCTTCCTGTATTCGGATTTACTTGGGTGCCCCTGTACAGAGTAGCCAAACCTAGGTCTCCCTGTGCCGAGTAACCTCATCCTCCCCGAACCCTGTCCCCACCAGGTAATGCTGTCAGCTTCAACAGCATGTCACCTGTCATTTTGGCAAAATGGCTTGGGTGAGGGGTTACACATACATAGAGTATTTTTCCACATAAACCCTCAAAATACTGACATTTTGGAGTAGATACAGTACATGTTCCTGAAACAGAGTGTGGTACTGACAGCCACCTGTTTGTCAATCTAACATAAAAACAGAAACAACTTTACTGTTTCCAGTAACTGCAGAGTACATAAACAAAAGCTGCTTTAAAGAAAACCACAAAACCATGCAGCATGATATTGTCAAGGAACACTAATCAAAACACAGGGACATGAATTCAGGTTTTTATTAAGATGACGACAAACTAATGCATTTGATTTTTAAGCCCAAACTTTGATAAAGGCTTTATGATGAATACGTAATATGTTAGGCCTGTACAGAGAAACATCAACATGAAGTTGACTAGAGGGCATGGGATGAAGTTGGAGGGAGGACGATTCAGAGGAAACATGAGAAAGAATTTCTTCACAGAATGGGTGGTGGACAAGTGGAACACCCTGCCAAAGGAAGTGGTGGGGGCTGAAACAATCACAGGATTTAAGAATGCATGGGATAGACATAAAGGAATTCTGGAGGTCAGGGGTAAGGGGCAACAGACTTCTAGGAAAACAAACTGAACTTACAAGCTCAAATGGGCAGAATGGGTGGGCCATAGGCCCTTATCTGCCGACACTGTCTATGTATCTATGTATCTATGTAAGTCTGTGCCTTAAGAAAGATCTTCTAATTCTTTAAGCTATGTAGTCCTGGAAATTTCAGCTGGTGTGCCACATTTTGTTGCTTGATTAACAGAGTAACTTTTGCTTGTATACATTGCTGGAATTAGCAAGTCGGTCTATGACCGTGTGATGATCATTTTGTTGAAGTATGTCTTTCTCCACTTTCATTAGGAGGAGGCACTCTAACAGATCCTGTCTCAACATAGACCTTAACCTTTTTACTAACTTGAGTTTTGAAAAAACATGCTCACAAGCGACCTGAGTACATGACAAAGTCAGTAATGTCTTGTATGCTAAATAAAAATTGCTGTATGCCGCGGAATGCAGACTGTATAAATGCTGAAGCTTAAAGCAACAAGAAATACAGCCTTTGCATTTTTTACCACTCGGCCCAGATTCTAGACGTTGGTACATCTCTTCGTCAATGTCACCGTCATCATCATCATCATGATCTATGCCCATACCATCTGTGACTGTGGAGTCTTCATGAGACGCATCAACAATTCTTGGATCATGCTTCTTTTTAGTATGTCAAAGTTTTGTGCAAAACTGAGCAGCTCTGACTTAAGGACATACACATCAACTCTTGCCATTTCAGAAACTGTTTTCAGAGCTGAGTCAGGTATTCCTTCTCAGACGAGACATGGGAATCTCTGAGGATCCAAACAGCCTAAATCTTTAAATAGGTTTTCATTTTCCAAAAACCTGTTTGCCATACTTTGCACTGCTTGATTGATGATGACATTGTATGTTTCCACCTCGAATCTCTTGATGGGTTCATCAACCCTTTCATCTCTACAGATCTCTCCCAGCATAATCTTCTTTCTGATTACTCTTTTGCTAGGGAGTGCTGTCTCCACGTCTTCATCAGTTGACAGGTCCCGTGTTTTTGCTATGTGCTGAAGGTATTTTGATGGCTTTTCATGGATTTCGTGGAAATGGTTTCTCATGTTTTCCACCTGGGCTCTTGCATTGCTCACAAGTCTCCATGCTTGTATGAAATCCAATCCCTCAGTTTGGAGACAGTTTGAAACCAGTGTAAGTGTATCAAATATACAGAGGAACGTGAATGAAATCAATACAGTCTCAAATCTTGTCCATGAGTGCAACAAAGACTTGCCATCAGAGCAGGTGATAGCATCAAAATCTTCACAGGTGCAAATTCTGTCCAAAACCTTCAGCAGTGTTGGATACAAGCCTCTTGACTGATCTTCATATGTTCCAAATACGATGTTTACAGCTCTGGCTTTGCTCCACCAAGTGTCAGCAATCTTCTGGAGTCTTCTGAGTTTGCCCTTGCTACTCTGTTCATTATTCTCTTTTGTTTTCTGTGTCCAAACTGACATTCATTTGTAAGCATGCTGTCTTCCCCAACAGTCCAAAGTAGCTTTTATACCGAATCGCACAGTGTCTAGTGTCAACCACAACAAGGTTAAGTACATGTGCAAAACACCATGCATACACAGATAGAGGAGATTTTTCTTGTATGTGTGCTTATAGGCCATTGTATTGTCCTGACATGTTAGCAGTTCCATCAGATGTGCAACCAATTATGTCTTCTACTAGTAAACCTACTTTTTGGAGTTCTTTAGTCAGTGTTTCACTCAGTGCTGCTCCACTGGTCTTCTTTACATCAATCAGACTTAATAGGCGCTCATTGACAGTTGACTCTGTTACATAATGAACAACAATAGAGCACTGCTCCATCACTCCAACATCTTGTGTTGAGTCTGCTTGAACACGGAATTGACCTGCCTCACGAACTTCATGAGATATTGTTTCCTTTATTAAACCACCAATTATGAGAATTAATTTAACTGTTGTTTTACTAAGCAGAGTTATAAGTTCTCCCCTAACCTGACTTGTAGTGGTATGCTTTCTCCTTTTGCTGTGAGCAATGACTTCATCAAGGTGCTGTTTCATGACACTATCGTATCTGGAAAGAAGAGACACAAGCTCTAAGAAAATTCCATGATTTGCTTCTTCATTATCCAACATATAAGCCCCTTCATCCTTCCCTCTGTATGCCAGACCTTGTTTGCCAATAAAAGTTATAATGTCAACGGCTCACTACTCCTCTGTTCCTGAAAATTTTCTGCTTACATACGTTAACCAATGTCGTGTTCACCAATGCTTCCATGCCCAAATTATTCCTTGATGAGAAATAAGCATCAACAGCATGTTTATGAGAAGCTGAATTTTTGTGTTCTTCAACCTGAGTATACACGACTCCAATCTTTGAAACCATTTGCTACAAAATTACTGCTTCTGTTGGTCGAGAAACCCATGCATACAGAGCAGTAAAGTTTCTGTAACTTAATGGTATATAAAACCCAGTTTCTTTGCATCCATTTACCATTTGGTAAAACACAAAAATACAGTCGATTTTCTTGGAATAGCAATTTATGATCACATGAGGTAGGGTGAATAAGGTGCTTTTGCAGGAAGTTTAGCTTTATGTTGGTGCTTGAAGACAGTGCTAGAGCAGCAAAGGAGCACAAATCTTCAGCATCCAATATATTTTCCTCAGGTAATGTTTCCTTCTCGTCCTCATATGAGGCAGGTTGTCATTGACATGGCGTAGGTTGGGATACAGAATTGTTGCACTCATCTGCGTCACAGACAAAGTTCAGGTGTGGTGTCACTTGTCTGGTCACTTATCTGAAGTGTCTCACTTGATGTGGTGTCACATAGCATGGACAGGAACTCTATTTCTTTTAGTGGTGGTGGTGTGTCAGGTTTGTTGGTGCTTGAAGTTGGTGATGGAGTAACAAAGGAGTACAAATCTTCAGCATCCAATCCATTTTCCTCAGGTAATGTTAGAACATTTTCATCCTCACATGATTTGGGGTGACACTGTGGAAGCTGGGACACAGAATCATTATATTCATCTATGTCACAAGCATAAACTTCAGGTGAGGTGTGACTTGTTTAGTCGCTTATCAGAGGTTGCATCTCACTTGATGAGGCATCACATATCAGAGACTGGGACTCAGTTGCTTTTGTCGGTGGTAGGTCAAGGTTATATATCTGAAGTGAAGGTGGAGATTCTTCCCTTGAAGGAAACTGAGAGCCAGGAACTTCAACACTCTCCATTTCATTCATGGCATATGACCTTTACCTTCCGATTATCTCTACAATAGTCTTCGGACAGGGGCTGCTGCAGCATCTTGCAATAGTTTTTTGACAAGTTTGTTTCTTTTTGAGGTGCCAGAGTAATATTTTCTCTTTTGTTTGATGTTGTACATCCTACAGGGGGCAGAAAATAAGAATTTATCAGTATGCATAGAGAACAAAATGGTCAGGCCATGTACAATTGAAATGGACCTAGTCTGTTCAAAAGTTAAGAGTTTTGTATTACGTAAAATTGCTCTACTAAGAGTACAAAGCCATGCAGACACCTTTAGTGAAGAAAACTTGTTGGCAATATTGTCCATCAGTGAATCAGCAACCCATCTGCTAATTCTTCCTATATGTGCTGTTTCATCCTCCATAAAATTCATTTTTGGATGGTTTCTCCAATACATCTGAAAATAATGAGGCTGGCAACATCTCTGAGGTGAAAGGTATTCTTGACTGAAAGTGTGGCACATAGCTACAGGTTGCACAGTAGCACCAGGCAGAGAACCAAGAGTCTCACCTTGACACTTAGTTACAGTTGTCCTACTGACTGACCAGCCACAGTGTAAGATGCTGACACTATTACCTAGTTAAATATAAAAATCGATCTTCTCCCTGACCAATCGGTCTGATATACCCCAGGGCTTCCCACAACATTATCTTGATGCTTGAGGACAACGCTACAGACCAACATCCTCTGTACATTTATTTTGGCTACATTGGAACTACTGAAGTAGTCAATATTTAGTTTTATTATTACTGCCTTTTTATCTTATTTTGGACTGTATATGTGGTTTTATATTGTATTGTATATGAGCTTTGGTTTTTAGAAAAGCGTTATAAATAAAATTTGATTCAATTTGATTTGAAGTCTTGCATTTTACAGTTCATCAGCGAATAGAAAGTAGCTCTATCCCCTTCAAATGGCACAGCACAACTGGGAAGTTGCCATTATTGTATGGAATCCTCAGGCGCCCAAAATTTGAAATCTGGGAGGTGCAATTCCCGTTAGGGGTACAATATATCCAGTTGTAATGATTACCCATTGACAATATGGAGCACTGCAGAAAACAAAATATCACAATATAAACACAGTTTGTAAACAGTCATACATTCAAACAATTATATAAACATCATCAAATACTGCAAGCGGCATGGTCAGCAACACAGGATTAAGAGTAAATTGAATAGAAAACAGTAGATGTCATTAAAGAGCTGTCACATTTTAACTAGGCTGCCTTTCACTTGTTTTTTGAACCTTAAGGATATGTTTTGTTATACCAGTTGAACAATAAAGTGAACATCTGTTAACTTTACTCATTGTGTCAGTGGTACTCTGAACTTGGGCCTCTGCTATAAGTCAATGGATTCATTGCCTGAACATTGCCATGGTTGAATTATTTCTTACTTGCTATGTTAAATTATTAGTGACTGTACATGGTGTTGCCTGAATTATTTCCTTATCTTTCTAAAATTCACTCCCTTCTATTTTGTCGATGAACTGAAGCTCTTATAATGTAAGTAAGTATGTATGAATTCACACACACACACACACACAGCCGTACCTTCTGGCATGTCCGTTGCTGAGTTTGAGGCATTTGTGATAGTGGATGATGAGGGATGACAGAGTAACCTATCGATCGGGGACATATGTGCCACACAGAAAAATGCCAAAACCAAAGAAAATACTTAGGAGGCTATTGATGACAATGAAGACCTGGCACCAGTCAACGTCACCAATGCAGAAGCGATGTTGCACAGGATTACTTCGGCACCAGCAACCAAAAAAGCAACCACCCATGATCGAGTCGGGAGCAGAACAGAACAAAGGAGGTTGGAGGAGCTGTAATCCTTGGGAATGTGTAGTGTCTGTGTCAATGTATTTAGTACAAGTGTGTTGTGTGCATGTGTGTGGGGTGGTAATGGAAGTCTATGGTTGACATTGGGGAACCGGAGGAAAAAAAAAAGTTTCTGTTAATGGGGATGGCCACTTAAAATGGGAATGGATGTCCCCGGAGGTGTCACCTTTAAACGGCATCCACTATAATACATCAAGCACTGAAGGTAACAAAAAAAAAAGGATGCTGTCTCCAGTCTCCACACAGGTAGGAAAGGGGAAAAAAACAGCAAGCTACTAGCTAACACCTGCCTCAGCCTATGTGCATACCTAGGCTACCTGTGACACAGCCTCTTAAAATAAGATATTAGTGCTGTTTCCCCCCTGCAACATTCAGTACCTCTCGATTGGTGGGGGAGAAGGGCAAGAAGGGGATGTTGGCAGTGGCAAAGTCCAAAGTCAACCAAAGTCAGATGCTTATGCTTTCAGGACTATGGGACAGAAATGATAAACAACATCAGCAGTTAAAACCCCAAAAAGTGCACAAGGATTTAGGGTACAGTGGGGTCTACATCAGGTAGAGCACTAACAAGAACCAAAAGAGAAAAAGATGCAATCTACCCCAAATTGACCCCTCCTTCCTTTGCCAGTTTGTCCAAATTAATGCACCAATGCTATAATATCTAAAGGGAGGGAATACAAAGTGTTCAAAATCTGCCACCGGTTGTGTTTTGACACAGTAGATTCCTCTTAGACCCACATTTTTTACACCAGTGGGACCAGTTTGTGCCATTTTTTAAACCCCTGGCTGTAGCCCAGAACACAAAATATTCAGTACATGCTGAGGGCAAGTTAACATCAGTCTCCAAGCTGGAAGTGAGATTTGTGGCCAACAAATCAACAAACTTCCCACACAAAAAGATTAATAAACAAGTTAGCCAGCCTGGGAGTGGGTCAAGGTGATAGCCTGGGTAAAACATTGGCTGAACAACAGGACACAGAGGGTAATATTAAACGGAGTCCACTCTGAGGAAAGGGGTGGATTACTGGTGGAGTACCACAGAGTTCAGTGCTGGGACCGGTCCTCTTTAATGTGTTTATAAGTGACATTTGCAGAGGAACTGGAATGAAAATTGTCTCTTTGCAATATATACTGACTGGATAAGGATAAGCAGTCACACCGGGACCTGACTGTGGGAACAGTACTGTTTGTGGGGCATTCACATGTAGGGGACCTACTTTTGAACACAGCAGGTGGACGTAGTAGCATCAGAAGGTGAGTGATGTGATGTGATATGGCATGTCCTTAAAGCACCTGCTGAAAAACAGCAAGCATCTTGCTGAACAGCAGATGAATGCATGTGGACCACTGCCACACTCGCTAGGAGCCATTAAACACAACTGGTCCAACCTACTAAAATATTGTAAAATATGAGCTGGCGCCAGCCCGGTGGTGCTGAGGGTTGACACGCTAGACGCCTTACCTCGCGCTGTGCCAGCAGCCCAGGTTTCAGGAACAACCTCGGGTCATCAGGGTGCCGGCATGTGGAGTGGGAGGAAGGGGCTGAGCTGGCTTCTTGTGTGTATGTGGTGCCTCCACACACACGTATGGGCCTGTGCCAGGGCACCATGGGGAGGGGGTAATATGGGAAAAAAAACAGTAAAAACCCATAAGAAAACTATATGAACTATAAACAAGTAGAAAAGAATGTGCACAAGAGGACCTGGTGCTGAAGATGGGTCAGCCAGCCCAAAACACAAAGGTAAACAGAAATTCAGTACTCACCCCGGACACAATACAGCAGTATCAAGACAAATTTATTCATGGCAACGAAGCCTGGTACTAGCATCCTACACCCTCAGTGCTTCAACCCAACACAGGGCCTTCCTCAGGGGGCGGGTCTGAGGATGCACAACATGACAGAAATCAACTTATAAAGCATTTCTTAAAGACACCATCACTCAAAGTGATTAAAAAAGTGTAAATACTGCTAAATTTAACAATCTAAATTCCTATGAAACAATTTTTGTTATAAAGACAATAACTTATACAAAACCATTGCTGTGCAAACCATAAATATAATGTAATGTATTCAATTTTTAGTGCACTGTATATCATCAATATATTTGAACTGTAAATCACTATAACAATGTTAAATGATACCCTACAATTTTAACAGCAGTAAGATTAATTCTGCAGTAAAAAAAGGGGAGGATGCAAAGACTTAAAACTTGCTTACAAATGTCTCTGTAATATATAATTTATCCTTCCTATCCATTTTAGGTAAGTTAATTCAAACAGAGCAATTTCATTAAAAAAGCAAATAATAATTGGGGGGGTGGCAGGGTAGAAATTGGCACTGGCTCGCTAGCCAAATGCTGGTAGATTTTGTATCGGGCAAGTAAGATTTACATTTAACTATCCCTGCAGGCATGTACTGAAGAAGGCAACTCTTCAGTATGTACACCTGCTGGGGTAGCAGAAATGTCTTTGGGGCCAGTGAATTTTCCCAGTCACTAGCCCTGCTGGCTAGCAGCTGCAAAACTTGATTTCAACCCTGGGGGGGAGATGAAAAAAGAAGGTTGAGTGAAATATATGGTCCCAAGGGACTGAGCTGCCTTCTGGTGTGCATGTGGTACCTCCACAGGCATATACAGCCTGTGCCAGGGCCTCGGGGCGGGGAGTTATAGGGGAGAAAACCCAGTATAAACCCATAAAAAAAAACTGTATATAATACAAGCTGTCACTGGTCCCATCAATCCAGAGCTTCCACTACAGGTGACTTCCAAATGCCAAACAGAAAACAGGTATCACATTATCTTTAGACACATTCTCTCACGTAGCACTGGAAAGTGAGGAGGATGGAATGGATTCAGTACTAGGTAGCTGTAGCTAAACACACACACACACACCATGCATACTAACATGCCCAATTTACCCTACAGATAACACCTAAAGAGAACACCAACAGCATTCAACAACACAACCAGCATACAGGCACTTACGCACAGATCCCAGAGGTGGACAGCATACTGGTACAACACTCAACACACAAGTGTGTTTGAGGTGCACTAAAGACACAGTATTTGGAATCAGTGCTGCTTCGAATCTAAACCATCCCACTGTTATCATCAGGTTCTGCAGCTGACATGATATCCATACACCACTGTTCAAGTTCAATGCTTTATTTGATCAATCAAGATAACAAGTAACTTGATTATTTTCAACACATACATATGACAAAGTTGGACATACAAACCATATGAATACACAAACATAAATAACATTTCCTCTAAATAATTTAAAAACTTTGGACATTCCTAGTACATTAGTCCCTTCACTCTGTAATCACATGTTATTGCTCCAAAATTAGCAGCCTATAATTTTCCTTTTTGCTATTAATAACAAAATTTGAAAATTTCGCAGACAGAATAGCATCTTCAACTGTTTGCGGATGTAGCAGAATAAATATCACATCATAACCTAAATCTGCATAAACTAACAAATAATTCTTTAAAAATTGAATTCTGCCCTGGTTGTACAGGGGACACAGCAATAAAATATGCTTTAAAGTTTCTTCATGTCCTTTATTACACTGACATAATTTTTCTAACCCTATTACTTCATCAGCTACACTAACTGCATTAAAATATGTATACTTTGAATTTACTAGCCCCATCCTCATCCAAGTAATAGCTTTTCTATATGGGGGAATCATCCGAAAAGAAAGATATAGTTCCAACTCATGATCAATTTTGTTCTCCTTATACCATCTTGCACATTTTTGTTTTCTTATTTGTGCCATATCATTACTTTTCCCTAGGGAATACAATTGTTTTTTGGCCAGTTGTCTATATTGAGGAAGAATCATAATTTCTCTGGAAAAATCCGACCACAAATGGCCCATATTAATTTGATTTAATTTACTTCAAAGTCCATTTAGCCATAATGATAGTAAATCTCTATCTGCCCATTGCATTTTTTCTTTTAAACATATTTTTGTAAGTTTATTTTTCTCATGATTTATTATTCTAATCCAAGATGAGATCAACCTAAGGTCTTTAAGAAAACAAATTGGAACTCTGCCCAACTCAGCTCTTACCATGGTGTTTGAGGTAGAAGAGGGTACCATTAAAAGTGCTTTGTTTAGTTTTTTAGTTTATTAGCCTAGGAATTAATACCTTTGAGCCAGGGCTCTTTTACAAAGGTTCCACGTCACAAAGAACATTTAAAAAAGCACGATACACATTACAGGTAAAACCAGACAGGAAAGTTACATCATAAATTTGCTATTAACAGTTTAAGGCAGTAACGTTTTTAAGTTTCATAGAAAAACAAGCTATAACAGGTTCAAGCAGTAGACAATTTCGAAGTTAAGGAAACTCCAGGGAGAGGGTGATCATTAGGCAAAGGAGGATAGAGAGGAGGGAAAGGTGGTGAGCGGGAGAGTAAGTGAGAGGGACAGGAAAAAGGGGAGTGAGTTTGGGTGGGAGACAGGAAGTAGTAGAGGTACCAGAGGGTTCATTAGTCAGGGAGGAAGAGGCCTCAGATGTGAGGATGGACTTGAGGAGTAGTAGTCTTTATCTAAGCGCAATCACAGTTGCTAGTGGTGGTGAGGTGGGCATAAGAGCATGGATTTGAAAGCTTCAAGCGAGGTTGAGGATAGAGTAGGTGGACTAAGCACATTGAACCATGTCGGGGCCCTGTGTACGAAAGATCTTTGTCCCTGTGCAGTCCGCATCTCGGAACCAGGAAAGGTTGGCGTTCAGATCTGGTGGAGGGTCGTGAGCCAGGATTCAGTCAGAGTAGGTTTTGAATACATAATGGAGTCAGTCCCAAGATAGATTTTTGCCATTGTGCAGGTGAGATAAATAAGGCGATTTGATAGGTTCAACCAGCCTGATTCATAGTACAGATCACACGTGTGAGTCAGTCTTTGAGCCCCGTGAGGAGCCGGGAGGCCTTATTTAGAGTGATTGAGATACGCTTTAGAGCAGTGGAGGTAGCTGAGCCATAAATAATAAGGCCACAGTCAATGATTGAGATTATGGAACTCTGTATAGCTATTCTCAATGCCGCTTGATTTAGAAATTGTCGTTCTGAATAGTATTCCAAGGCGTTGGTTCACTGTTTTCAGTGTTGTCAATGTGGGTTGCAAAGGTGAGCCCTTGGTCAAAAGTGATGCCCAGGTATTTGAAAGTATTTACTTGGTCCAGTGTAATTCCCTGAGGTTTGTATGGTGAGTGGAGTATGCCTATTTTGTTTTGGTGATTGGAGAAGAGCATGGCTTTTGTTTTATTGTGGTTTAGCACAAGTTTACTATCCAGGAACCACCTTTCAACACTAGAGAAAGCAAGTTGCAGGCCTTTTGTAGGGAGTTTGGATCCTTGTGGGAAGAGAAATTACAGCATCATCAGCTATAAGATTATTTTCTCCTGGCAGATATCTGGGAGGGAGTTAAGGAACAGGCTAAAGAGGAAGCGGTCCAGAATTGATCCCTGTGGTACACCAGAGAACTGGTTTGAAGTCAGAGAGTTCATTAGAGATTTTTACAGTCTGTGACCAATTGGACAGGTAACTTTTTACCCAAGCACAAGGACCTTTGGCCAGGCCTAGGCTAGAAAGTAGGGAGGTAAGTAGGCCATGATGGACTGTGTCGAAAGCTTTTGTAAGATCGATAAAGACTGCACCTGTTTGGCACCCTTTGTCCAGGGCTGAGTGGACTTCTCCAGAGAAATCAAGTAAGGCTGTTGTTGTACTATGTCCTTTCCTAAAGCCGTGCTGTTGATTACAGAGTAGATTGTATTTGTTCAGGTAATCAGAGAGTTGGACTGCCACTATTCGTTCAAGTGCTTTGGAGAGGGGAGGGAGTATTGATATTGGTCGATAGTTTCCTGTTGAGGTTTTGTCCCCTTTGTGCACTGGCGAACCATGGCAGATTTCCATTTGTTGGGAAATTGACTTTGGCAAAGTGACAGATTAAGAATTTTGCAGGGGTGAATTACTTCATCCAGGGTGAGAGACAGGATTTTAGATCTAAGCGTGTCACTACTTGTTCTGGATTTGGAGCAGGCCTTTCTTATGTACTTGTGTGCTTAGCCGTACTTTGATTTTCTTGAAGTAAAATTGTGGTTTGTCACGAGGTGTGTTTTGTGATACTAGGCTAGGCACAGGTAAGTCCGAGAAGAAATCTGGGAGGAGGACCCCACTAAGGTCTGTGAATGTCTTATTAAGCGCATCTGCAATAGACTTTGGGTCAAGATGGTGGATCCATCAACTTTCATAATGGTAGGTGATGATTTTGATTGTTTACCCATTATGTTTCGATGTTGTCCCAAAAGCTCTTCCATCACCCCAGGTGGATTCAAGGGCATTTTTGAAATAGACGCTCTATTTGCCTAATTTGTGAGGTACATCTATTTCGTGCCTGCTTGTATTTTAGGGTATCATGAGGTGAGCCTGTGTCTCTGGCAACTGCCCAGAGGTGGTCCCGAACCTTGAGCTCGGCAAGTAGTTTGGCAGTAATCCATGGATTTGATAGGCTTTGATTTCGTTTTTTACTGGGGCATATAAGTCATGCAGAGTTGAAAGATTTAATGAAGTATTCTAGTGCGGTATTAATATCAGTTGATTCAAGGATTAGCGCCCAGTCCTGTTGTAGGAGATGGGTTTTCAACTTGATAAGATTCCCATAAGGCAATACTCTGCTTGTTATAACTTTGGGGTGGCTTGAGAAATTTATTAGACCAGGTACAGGACACTGGGGAGTGGTCACTGAGGGAGTCAGGGAGGACTTTAATGTTTTTATCCGGTCAGGGTGATTTGTGAGAACCCAGTCAATAAGGGTGCTTGTACCAGTTTTGTAATTTTTCGGTGGGGGAGGTTACCATCTGAGTCAGGTTTGCTGCTAGGATGTCATCTTTTGAAGAGCCAGTGTCAGAGCAAGCCATTTTATGTTGAAATCCCGAGGAGGAGGAGCTCATTTTCAGAGGGCTGCAGACTAACAAAATCAAGTACAGATTTAATACTGGCACGGTGGTCTTTTGGAGGGATATAGACTACGGCCACTGTGAGAACTTTGTTTTGCACCAAGAAGCAGTTTGATAGGGAGGAGTTGCATCTGCGTATTTGTGGGGTGAAGCTGCCGCATGACAGGAGAGGTTGTCCTTTATGTAGATAGCACAGCCCCTACCTTTCTTGCTTGCCGGTCAAGTCTGAAAAGATTGTAGCCTTCAAGCGAGACCGCATGATCGAAGTGCTGGGAGATAATGAGTTTCCACAATGGCTAGTATATCAGGGTTTTGTCCAGCGAGTTTGAAGAGATGCCAATTTGGGAAGGAGGCTGCAGATATTTAGAGTGATAATGGAGAGACCACTACCAACTTTCCCTGTTTTGTCAGCTTCAGTGCAACAGGACCAGGGTTTGGGTGTATCCCACCAGATATTAAAGTAGGAGGAGCAGGAGTTTCAGCGATGCCATTAGTAGTTCATAATAGGTTGGAGTGAGTTTCAGCTTGTACTTTTTAAGATGCTTGGATTGTCTTCTGGAGTCCCAGTAGAGGTGATCATTAGTGAGTTATAATGATGTGGCAGTTTCCAATTATGAAATATAGCTCTTTGCACCAGGTATTAATTGGGTGATGTTTGTTTAAGACTTCCAGAGTAAAGCCAAGGTACAATGTTTGGGTAGTAGTATAGAAAGGTGAGAGTAGGTGGAGGGAGTAGGGTAGGGGAGGAGTTGGCATAAAGGGAAAAGGAGGTGAGGGTGAGCAGGAACAGGTGGTGGGGACTAAGCCAAAGCATTTTTTAGGCAGGAGAGAGGCCGAGAAGTAGTGTGGGCTAGGCAGTCGGGGGTGGCGAGCAATAGGAGGGTGGTGGTGCAGTTTAGTGGGCTAAGGTGGATAGCTAAGCACTATGGCGAGTACAGAAAAAAGTGAAAAAAAAAAAAGACTGAGGGTTTGGTGCCAGAGGTTTAGAGAAGTACTATAGTACTGTTGAGATCCAGGATCACATAATATGTTAAAGTTCCTGAAAGGTGATAAACTGTGGCCTGGGCATATGCAATGTGTAAAATCCTTTTGTCTATATGTTTCCTTTGTTCTTCAAAGTCCTCAGAGATAAGTACAATACCTTGGGAATAGGTCAGACAGTAGGCATATGCAATGTGTGAAATCCTTTTGTCTGTATGTTTCCTTTGATCTTCAAAGTCCTCAGAGACAAGTACAATACCTTTGGAAAAGGTCAGACAAAAATGTTGATTCAGTCACAAAATGTGTTAAAATTCCTTTGTTCTTTAAAGTCCACAAGTGCAGTTGCTTTAAGAGTGGTCAGATGAGAATGTTGAAAATGTTGATTCAGTTGCAGGACCCAGCATCACCATGTTTGTAAGACTAGTTGTAAGGCATATACTTCCTGGGAGGCTTCAAGAAAGTTGATTTAAAATTAAAAAGCTGATACCTGATGATGGCGATTTGCAGAAATTCAGTCAGGAGACTTTCACCAATGTTGTGTGCAAGAATGGCACAGGTATTCCCAGCAGAAAAACATGTAAATGAACAA
This sequence comes from Neoceratodus forsteri, assembly GCA_016271365.2. Classification (NCBI taxonomy): domain Eukaryota; kingdom Metazoa; phylum Chordata; order Ceratodontiformes; family Ceratodontidae; genus Neoceratodus; species Neoceratodus forsteri. Next base: position 1,427,248,020 of record CM057449.1, read on the forward strand.
AAACTAACCTACAGACACAGACAAGCACAAACAGCCACCCACACAGCCCCAGGAGGAGGAGCTACTAGTCAGGAGCTACTTTGTAATAATATGACAGAGGTTTCTCCATGTCCTTCTTACTAGCGTACCCCCATACTTCTGAACCAAACAGCAATAATGGTTGTATTTTTGCCTCACCAGCAATTAATGCTGGTACTACTGTATTTCCTCCATACACAGAAATAAATTTCAATAAAGCTCTTGTGGCTAGTCTAACTTTATTTATTTGATTATTAATATGAGCCATCCAAGAGCAAGAGGAAGTAAGTTGTACCATCAGATAACAATATTCTTTTACTAACTCATTATTAACATCTCCTACTTTTAACCTTGGACCTTTTACATTATTATTCCCCCTTTTGAAAACCATTATTTATTTTTTTTTGTATTTATCCGCAGTCCTAACACTTTACATTTCTGCTGCAACATGTCAAATTTCCTCTGTATCCCAATTCTAGAAAGTGAAAATATTACCAAATCATCTGTGTATGCCAGTGAATGTATAGATATATTATTTATTTCAGGACAGTCAAATACTTCTGTATCTTGGACTATTAAAAGTTCATTGATATATAAATTAAAGAGAACAGAGGCCAATAGGCAACCCTGTTTGACTCCACAATTTGACTCAAATGGCTGAGACAACCTGCCCTCATTATCATACCTGATATATGTAAGTGTATCTGAATAAAGTTTCTGAATCAATCTAAGAAGACGTGGGTCCATGGCTGGTTTAGATACCTATGAGCAGAAGCAAAGTACACTCGAGAGACAATGAAGCAGCAACACCAATGATATCACAGGTAATAACAGGGGCGAAAGATACAGCCACGATACTGCCAGTCCATTCAGCAGCCCCTCACTGACTGAAATCATTGTGAACCTGGCTGAACCCAATCACAGGCATGAAACAAACTACTGTAGGGTAGGACAGGATCCCAGGGCTGGGGTAGGGCAGGGTGGGTAAATTGAAACTATCTGTCTGCAAGAGAACATAAATAAGTAAAATAACATTTCTTACCTTCTCTGATTCTGGCTCTCCTCTCCTCCTCAGTCACACTAACAGCAGAAGACAGACTCCTCCTCCTCCTCTGGACTGTGGGGTGGCACTCTCAGCTGTAGGGGGAGCTGGCTTCAGAAATTATCCTCACGTCACAGAGTGACAGTGCGATGGACACGGATGACCAAGTTTCGACTTTCTTGTCACTGCTTGGAGGTCTGTCAGTAGTAATCTTGTCACCCACACCCTTACCTGACTCATACCATCCCTTACTTGCCTCACTAGCCAACTTTAGGTAGTTTTCCTATCCACCTCTCTCTTGGTCTTCCTGAATTTTCTATAGGTCAACCTCTTTTCCCTTACTGCCTTGGCAACCCCAGAGCTGAACCAGCTGGGTGCTTTGGCCCTTGTGTTCTTTTATACTAACATACTAAAATGCCAGCAGAATAGGCCTAATGGTCTTTTGATTCTGCTCGATTTTTAGCACGTGCACTGAGGGCCAATTTTGGTGTCCTCCCCTCCCCCTTGGGTTATACTGTCCCCAATCCCAGATGATCCACCTGTATTGGCCCTAGTCAGATTTACCTTCCCCCCATACCTGTCCCATCCCCTCTTAAACCCGTCCACAGTCTCCACCTCTACCAGCTCCCTGGGCAGTGCATTCCATGGCTCCACCACCCTTTCAGTGAAATAACACCTTCTCCTCCTCTCCTCTCTGAGCCTGCCCTCTTCCAGCTTACACCCATGACCTCTTGTTGCCCCCCCTTCCTTTGGAGCACCCTGACTGGACCTCCCTTATTGATCCCTTTCATGTACTTAAAGACCTCTATCATGTCTCCCCTGTCTCTCCTCTCCTCCAGGAGGTACATGTCGAGCTCCTTGAGCCTCTCCTCATAGGTCCTCTCCCCCAGGCCCCAGATCATTTTGGTTGCCCTCCTTTGGACCCTCTCTCAGAGAGTAACATCCCTCTTTAGATGTGGTCTCCAAAGCTGCACACAATACTCGAGGTGTGGCCTAACCAAGCAGTTGTACAGGGGAAGGATCACTTCTGCCTTTCTGGAGGTAATCTCCCTGGCGATGCATTCTAGCATCCTATTTGCCCTTGCTGCTGCCCTCCTACAGGTCTCTGAGTTGTTCATTTTGACATCTACCACTACCCCCTAATCCTGGTTCTCCCCCCAAACTGGCTCCTCGCACCTCCCACAATCTGGGTGTCAAAGGTAGCCCCTTCACTATTTTCCCTGGTCACCCCCTCTACCCATGTCATGGCCTTCTTTATCCCTCCTACCTGAGTATCTTTCTCTGTATCTCTTTCCCCACTACTGACTAATCCATTCACCCTGTTTGCCTACTTTGCTTTCTGCTCACTGTCATCCCATTTTCATCCTGTGCCTTCCTGCCTGTTGTGCTCCCCTGTTCCATACCCTCAACCTCCTCCTTGTTCCCCTGATCCTCCTTTTTCTTCTCCCCAACCCCTTATCCCCCATCCTGTCTGGCTCCCCCTCTTATTGTTCCCTTGCCTCTTGCCCCCTTCACCCCTTCTATTGGTCCCTGCCCCAGCTTCACCAACAGCAACATCATCATAATCATCCTCCCCATGCTTCCCTCTTTCACCAATGGGCATAGAGGGTTAAAACAATTTGTGAGCCTTAGCCCCCCCATCCCTACCGCCCCTCTCAGTTTCCTCTGGACACCCCCAGTCTCTTGCCTATTGCTGTGGAAATTTCCACCTTTATGGCCCCACCTGCCAGGGTCCCCTAGAACCCCATGTACCCCCTTCCCTCCTCCCCTAGTGTGAGCACCTCACTTCACTCCTCCCCCAGTGTGGGAGGCGCCAGCACCTAGTGCTTCCACGTATGTGACCACTTGCTTCCGACCTCTCCAATCCTCCTCCTCCCCAGCTGCCTTCAGATCCCCTCTACCTCCTTCTTAAGCTGTGCCAGCTGGTAGCACATTGGGCATTCCCCAACTTCCAAGCCCATTCCAGTATCATGGACGCACCATACCCTGTGCACCCAACCACCCGCCCAAAGATACCTGCTCTAGTGACTTGCAGTCCCTTCCTCATCATCATAGCAGTGTTTTCTAGGCCAAATTACCAAGTCAGTGGCTCTACAGTTTCTCAAGCTACCAGTACCTATACCTAGACAATCCCCCATACAGCATACAGACTTTCAAACTTGCAGCGCTTGAGTGTCTGAAATTTTCCCCACCTGACTAGTAGTCTTAAGAGTTAGCTCATAGGGGAAGCTTGCAACTCCCTAAGCTCCTCTCTCCCAGCCTTTAAACCCAAACCCCAATGGCTTTTCCGTATTTAAGAAAGGCTAATGCAAGGAGTGTAGGGTTGCCACCTGTCAGGTTTTTTACCTGGTGATCAGGTTTTCAGGGTCCCTATCAGGTAATCTGGTTTTGTTCTATGCTGGTCAGGTTTTTGAGCCATTTTGAGTGCTCACATACTCTTGAAACAAATTTTGTCATATCACTCATTGTTTCAGCTACATGTCCAGGTTACAGACACATTATGTTGTCAGTGTAGCCTTTTGTTTGTGAATCCAGTCACCTTGGGAGGTGTAAAGTATGGCCATTAACACCATTAGCCCTCACTTAACCTAATCTTTCCACTGCATCTTAAAGTGGCAGAGCAGCACAGCTGCCCCCACCTTTTGTAACAGTAACAGAGCCATCTGACCTCCATTTTCATTTGCTGGTAAACATTTTCATCTCTAACAGAATAATTTAGGCATTTTTAAATGTTTTAAATTATTTTTTCCCACAAGAAAAAGGTATGATCACTTCTTTGGCTTTGAAACAGTACTGTGGACAAGAACAGGAAATGGAGTCAGAAAAAAGATATAAAGTATGTATACTGTTGTATGCTATTTACAGTATTTCCCTTGTCTCCCCCAGATCATATCTGTAAATGAGATTTCTTTTATCTCTGTATGTTTATCTGGTTAACCAATGTCAATAAATAAATGCATAAATAAATAATTAGGAAGAACCTAGGAAAGTAACTTTAACTGGCACAGTACAGTATCTTAACATTTTGATATAACTGCTGCTTTAAGTGTTGTCTTTTATTGGAGGAACAGTGCATGATGAGTCATGAAAAGGGGTGGGGCTAGGGGCAGAGCTTAGGATCCGGTTTTTGTCTCATTCAAAGGTGCCAACCCTAAAGTAGTGGTTGGGAGAGCTTTCCACAGAAAGATTTAAAGGATTTAGGCTACATTTAAACCACAACAGAGCCTTACACACTAATCTGTGGCAACCAGCATTCCTTCCTTAAACACATTTAATATAACATTATGGCAGACTTATTTCAGGAAGTCAAAAGAAAACAACATGATTGCCAAGTACCTGAATGCTACATCACTGAAAGCTGCAGCAAGGCACTTGACTAGGGAAAATATCATTTGGGATAGGACACTAAAAAGTCTCATGCTTTCATTTAATAGATGGTGCCCTGTTTTGCAACATCAAGTGTGATTCCACTACCAAACACCAAAAATAAAACATTCAATGGCCAGTGTTACATATCAGCAAAGCATGCACTCCATGCATGAACAAACACATAACATACATCACAGTGCTCAACCGGCATTGTCCAGATTATAATACAAGTTAACCACCAACGTGTAGCAGTGATCGTACCATATCAGCTTTCTCTCCAGCCAATACCTAGCATTTGCACAAGAACATCATCCCCCCTCCACCCCATACAGGAGGACACTATAGATAGAATTTACATTTTAAGGGCTGCAGTAGCTATCAGTGAGAACTCTGCATCTCTCTCAACATCAGACTGTAGCTGTAAAAGCACTTATATGACAGATTGTTTCTATACAAAGTGTCAAGTTTTACCTCTGCTGACTGATTTCTCATCAGTAGCACTAACAGTAAATATGCCTAGATAAGTGAAAACTCTGCTGCAGTCAGCTAATGACTCTGTTGTAGTCAAACTGCCACCATAAAACCATAAAACCACACACCCAGTCAAAAGCTGCCACTACTGAGCAGATCCTGGCAGCTATAAGTTTAAATTACCCAATTAACAATCAACTCAGTTAAAAGAAAACTCCATGTTAAAATCAGAAAAAGATATGTAGTAGTCTTTTTTTCTGAGTTCTAACCAGGTCCAAGTGTTTTCTTTTCCACTGGCTGTGACAGCTGTTTTTTCTAACTTTCCCTAACTGTTTTATTGCCCTTGGAGGTTTCTGTTCTGGTTTTTCTTTATGGCCTCTTGTCCTAGACAGTCTTCCCCGAGTGCCCTTTAGTGTGATGTCTAATCACCCCTGCAGGAAGCCAGTGCCATTACAGGATTTGTCACAGCTCAGCCACAGAGAAAATACTTCTTCCAGAGAAGACATACTGCTAGATTTTGCGTGAGTGTAATCATTATTATTTTTTGATATTAGTACCTTGTCCTGCTATGTTCTGGTGTGTGTGTATATGTGTGTGTGTGTGTGTGTGTGTGTGTGTGTGTTTGAATCATGACACTTACTCTATTCCTCTGTCACTTTCAATTTTTGCACCAGTACTAGCTAGCAAAAATTGAACATCATCTTACAGGTTGTAACATAGCAGGACAATGTACCAATATCAAAAAATAATAACGATTACACTCACCCAAAATCTAGCAGTGTGACTTCTCTGAAAGAAGTATTATCTTTGTGGCTGAGCTGTGGCAGACCCTGCTAAATCTAAGGGCATAGCTACACCACTATCACATGAGCCAAGGTGCACCATAGGAGAAAGAAAGCCAATAAACCTATTTGTGATACAGATCCCCAGGGGTTGTAAAACTACTAGACAGCTAGCAGGCTGATTTAGGAAAAAACCCTAATAGCAGACAGAGGGAAGGACACACTAGGACTTAACATACATATCAAAACACTTTACATAACATGTTTTTGCACATTTTGGGTGGACTACTCCTTTAATGCTGCACAAGCTACTCTACCAGGGATTTCTGGCAATAGTCGAGAACACCACGCCACCGGCATTTCTATAAGGAATTAGCATAGGTCACATATGAGTGATTGTACCCATGTACATGATTGCATAACAGCGTCAGTAATTGTATCAGTGTTTTAAATGTCTGCTTCATGACTTGCGTCCTGCCGGTTTTACTTTGCTTGAGTTGGGCTGCTTTGCCCCCATGCCCCCTGTGTTAAAAAAGGCACAGAGGGTGTGGGGGCAGAGTCACCCACTGAAACAGAGTGACAAACATGGTGCGGTGATGTGTACTCTGCCAAGGTAATGCTCTGTCACTTACTTTTTTTTACTTTGTTTGATTGGGGCTTTGCCCTTCCCCCACACCACGTTGAAAACTACATGGGAAGGGGGGATCCTCCCAACTCAAACAAAATAAAAGATAACCAACAGAGCACTACCTCAGCAGGTATCACATACTGTAGGGTACCCTTTTTGCCTACTGGTGTCCGATTTTGAAACACAGTTACACAAGTGATCTGGTGTTCTCTACTATCGCAGTTTCTTTTTAATTAATAATAACAGTTGGTGTGCAACAGGTACGTCTAGCATGCTTGCTGTAAAAGCTTCCTGAATACAACACTGTTTTGGTCACCTGCCTTACTTGGTCGTCAGTTTATTTAAGCTGGAGGGCTTTGCCCCCAACCACATACCCTTGTTTTTTTTTTGTTTTTTTTTTTGCATGTTGGTGTGGGGACAAACCCCAACCCAAATAAACTAATATAAAGTAAAGGCAACTGTACCAAGTAGTGTAAGGCCCCGTACACACTTGTAATCCATTTCTTGAACCGTTTTTAAAAACGTTTTTAACCTACCGTGCTACTGTATCTTGTGCATGGCATTTCTGCTTGTAGAAGCGTGTTGTAGCACGGCATTGCATTCAGACTACAGATAATCGCGTCCGTTTTACAATCTGGTGTTACAGCACGACGGTCGAGGTGTCCCATACTGCTCAGCGGTCCCAGCGTCCTTTGCAGTGTTGACAAATGCCGTGGAGACCTAGCTGTCAGTTTGTTCTAACAGCGTACAGACTCATTTTTACACAAGGTGAATTGAAGTTATTAGGAGGTGTGCTCTAACAACATGGGTAGGTCTAATGAATAGTTTATTTTATTTTTTGTGTGAATGATGATACTGTGGCCAGATCTAATCAGTACATGGGAAATGCAACAAGTGGCAGTTCACTAAGTAGTCATACAATATCACAGTTGCATGAACACTGTTGCTCTGAAATGTTGGGGTGGGGGGTGAGCGTGATGCATCCAGCAGAGCAGACTTGGGTTTGATTCTCACATCCTGCACTTGCATGCTGTGTGACGCTGGGCAAGCCACTGAACCACCCAGTGTTCCCTTGTTGCCCCTGAAAAACAGGTGCTTTAGCCTACTTGCCAAGTTACCAAACAGTAAAAATAAAAGAAGAAACGGGAATATATAACCATACATTTGTGGCATGCATGCCAGCAGGGTGATCTGAACAGTGAATTCAATCCATGAGTTCTTAAAATACATGATTCTGTTGTATGTAAACATATGTTGATAAAGTGCAAAAATATGCATTGTACATGATGAATTGTGCAATTTGGTTTATTTCCATTTTTGGGGGGGGCGTGGTGATGCACAACAGTAACTGTTGCCATTGCTTCATTACATGTCTTGCACATGCTTGGCAAAAGTTGCTGTGTGGTTCACACAGAGGAGTTTAACTTCATTTATAGGAAATATTGATTTGTACCACAACTACAGGAATACTATTACTGACATATTACATTATATTACAGATCACCTCTGCATGATTACCAGCAATTATGATTAACTCACTTCGACTGGCTTTAATTCTGGCATCTTTCCGCTTTCTTGTACGACAAAGAATTATGAGACAGAAACTTAACATGATTTGGAAAGCTAGGGTAATCAGACAATGAAGCCTTGTCCTACTCACAGTCAGCATGGCTCAACATTTGTGCTACATACAGAATTTCTTGTCAGGGTCATACATGGGTGGCACAGTGCAACGTACAGTGTGGATTGTGGATCGCAATGACAGTTGGTGGGAGGAGATTGTTCTTATGACTTGGAGCCCTGATCAATGGGTGTCTAATTTTCAGATGTCTAGAGACACATTCAGTTGGATTTGCACAGAGATTGGACCATGTATAGAAAGGAAAAACACAAGGCTGAGGCAAGCCATTAAAGTGGATAAGAGAATGGTGATAGCCTTGTGGAGATTGGCTACCAACACAGAGTACCGTACTCTAAGCCAACTTTTTGGAGTTGGAAGATCAACTGTTTGCCATATTGTTTTGGATGTCTGCTCAGCATTGGTTAAGATTCTTATGCCACGGGTCATATGTATACAACATATGGAAGATGTTGTTTCAGGCTTTTAGTAGGAGTGGGGGTTCCCTAATTGTGGAGGTGCAGTGGATGCAGCTCATTTTCCAATTTTATGCCCACCATTCAATGCTACTGAGTACTACAATCAGAAATGTTTCTATTCCATTGTCATGCAGGCACAGGTGAATCACAGATATCAATTCCTGGATATAAATGTGGGGTGGCCAGGAAAGGTGCATGATGCACGAGTCTTTAAAAATAGTGCACTGTTTGACAAGGAGCAGAAGGGTACCCTATTCCCTCCATTGCAACAAGTGATTGAAGATGTACAGGTGCCTATACTGGTAATTGGTGATCCAGCTTATCCATTGTTGCAATGGCTTATGAAGCCATACTCTGATTATGAAGACAGAGTAAAAAAGACTATTTAACTACCGTCTGAGTAAGGCTCGCATGGTCGTCGAGTGTGCATTTGGTCGATTAAAGGGTAGATGGCTTTGTCTCTTGAAATGCAGTGATTTTCACATTGACAACATACCAACAGTAATATCTGCATGTTGTGTTTTACACAATATATGCGAGCGGAAGGGTGAACAATTCAGTTCTACATGGATGGAGTTGGACGATCCTGACCCTACCCATCAGTGGGATCAAGAGATTAAGGTCACCGATGACATGACTGTGGCTGCCCAAACAAGGCAAGCCATGATGATACGAGATGCTCTTGCTCAGCACTTTACCCATGAAAATGGACCTTGTGTTTAGTGTGGCAGACACATGTCTTAATGAAGGTTTTCCTCAATATGTGGTGTTTATCTGTATGGCCTCACATAATTTGATAAATAGATTTTTACGGGCCCTTCCTCCCTATTCATGATAATTACACTCTCTACCTCAGCCACTCACAGCCTGCATTAGTGCTGCCAAGTTTAGTAAAAGTAAGGACAGGGTTTTGGTGTCACATCAGAAATGTCCACCACCCTGTCACTGAAGAGGTGCATCTTGACCTCCCTCAAAAATGTCATAGATGGCACTCAGTTATGGCACTGCATCCACATATTGTGCACACATTACAGCACTCATGCATTGAGTAATGAGAACGAAACATATATATATAGTTCCGTTAAGAATTTCATTCATTTATTGCAGCAAGTAATTTTAACCAACTGCTCAGCATTCTTTTTAAAACGTGTTAAAATTAACATGAAAACCAAATTGTGCTTGTTATCTTCAGCTTTTACTACAGTTACCTATTTCAAAGTTACATAACTGTAATACTGTATCTCTACACTTTAAAATATTTCAGTCCTTACAGTGTTTAACAAGTCAATCAAGTTAAACTTGTTATATAAAGTCTTAAAAGTTCCAAGCAGCATGAACAATAAAAAAAAGTCAATGCTCTTATGAAACTGTCAACTGTTTTTATTTGTAACTTAGCATTGCAAATGTTTAATTAAGTAACAGATGCATAACTACACAAACAGCAGCAGCAAATGACACACATCAATGGTACTGAAGTAAATATCTCCGTCACGAAGACGTCATGGCTGAGCTGCTGTTTTAAAGCTCAGTCCAAGTCATTGCTTCTGAAAAAAGCTCTTCTGTCATGCTTCTTGATGGACCAGTCACCATGTACCCAGTGTACTGGCTACAGCTGGAAACTGTCTGCTGATAATTTGGTGTATGCTGCATAGCAAGATGCATGTGCTGCTGCTGCTGCTGCACATTTTGCTGCTGATGTGACATACTGCTGCTTGACTGAGTAGCTGTTGCTGCCTCAGACAGTGTTGGAACTGACTGCATAACATTGCTTTGAGGACACATCATTTGTAGCAGTGTTTTGAAGAATGCTGCATTCTGCTCTGTCTCGTGCCTTCTCATTCTTTCCTCCATTTCTCTGTCTGTGGCCACTCTTTCACGCTTCAGCTGTAACATCTTGTCATACTGCTCACCAATAAGTGGGTTCAAATGCACATGCAATGATTTCCTGGATCCGAGATATTTTACTTTTTTTCCTTAGATTATTCAAGGGTTCAGATCCAATTCTTTTGGGTGCTCGATTGACCTCTGCTGTTGAAGTGAGGGATGTGGAAGGGCCTGGCTTCTCTTCATCCACATTTTGTGGCACCGCCGGTACCCCTTCAGCTACATCAGTATGCTGATTTTCAGTGCTTGCACTTGAAATTGACAGCTCATTTTCTGTAACAGCAAGCACATCACAATACGTCGGTTATATGCTGGATGATGTATTCATGATGACACTAATGTATGTGGCATTCTATGTTCACTTTGACATCACGTTGACGTGTCAAGCTCATATACAGTCCATATTTTATTGTATGCCGCTAAGAAATTGTTTCATGTACTTTTAAGAAGCACATCATTCAGGAGGCAACAGTTTACCAGGACTACTTATGCAGTGGGAAGACGTATTTGTGTTATAGCCTACTACCATCGAGACACAGAAACGTACAATTTGATGGCAGGTATGGACTGCTTGGCACACCCAGTCTGCCCATTTACCTACATAATGGATAAACTGCAGATCTTACTTAACCAGCAGCCTACTTCTTCCTACACCCACTACATAGAATTGACTTATGTCTCACCCATGCATTCTTGAATTACCACGACATCCTCAGTAATGCTGTTCCATATGTCAACCACCCTCTATGTGAAACAAGAATTCCTCACATGACCTCTGATCCATCCCCCCTCTGTCTTTTAAGAACTGTGCCCCTTGTTCTTGCACACCTCCTTTTCTGAAGATATTACCCTATTGGACTTTGTTCATTCCCTTGCAGTACTTAACAGTTTGTATCATGTCATAGGTGCTAATCATAGTAATAAATAAACCAGTAATTATTCCCATTGCCATTAACACAGAAAGTCATTAGTCATTCCCAGAATCAAGTGCTATCCTGACTTCAAGTACTTAAAAATGTGATAAGGATAGAAGTAATGAAACTTCAAATACACGCTCTGTCATTGACAATATACACTAGTTATTCTGCTAACCGATGTAGGGCTTTGGAAAAATGACCTTAATCACGAGGGATTGATGAAACAATAACATGCCCACAGGTAGAACACCATCAATTTCACACACTATGTATTGAGGAACTTCAAATATTTAAATTTTGGTTTTAAACCATTGTGGACATACTGTCAGTGTACAGGACCTCATAGGTCACATCTTCATCATTAGCAATAGCTTCATCACCATTAACTTCACCACCCTGTATTACAACAGGTGGCACAGAGGTGGGACAAGTTCCGAGAATATGGTCTAACTGATCATAAAATGGGCAGATTACTCTGCCAGCACCAGACTTCTGATTGGAATCCTTCACTTTATGATATCTCACTTTGAACTGTTTGATTTTCTCTCTGCACTGCTTGGCAGACCTATCATACCCCCGGGACATCAGGTGAGCAGAGATCTGTTCATAAATTCTGCTATTTCGGCAGTAGCTATTAAGCTCTTCTTGAACAGACTCCATTGCCCAATAATCAAACAATATTTTAGTGGCCTCCTCAGACCAGCTTGCAGCTCGATCACTCATGATGGCTCTCAGCTACACAAATTTACCGCGCTTACACGTCCGCATTTCCAGTCAGGATGACACTCAGGATTTCTGGGCCATTGGAGGATCGAGGCTACAGGCCGCAACATGCTTTGGTACACTCAGAACCACAACCGAGCTTAAATAACAAACGTTTTAAAAATGGGTTCAAAACTACTTTTCCAGCTGGGTTTAAGTACGTTTTCTTAAAACGTTTTAATTACAGCATAAGTGTGTACACAAAGCATGTTAAAGAAGTTTTAAAATGTTTTAAGATGCTTAAAACATTTTAAACCATGTGTACAGGGCCTTACTTGAGCTCTACTACGCTAATAGCGTAGGTCCTACACGTACCCAATATTCCACACTATCACCCAATAAGCCAACGATCTTTATTTAGAAGCTATCACTGGTGACATGAGCACTTTACAAGTGCCATAGCTTGCCAAATTTGACTTCCAGACCAGAAAATAGTAAAAGCTGGCAGGCATACCTCTCAACTGCTATAAATTCTACATAGCGCTATGATTTTCACACTCAAATTTACGCTTGCTCCTCACAGGTTTACTGATGTTCCTCATAATGTTAGAGCTATTTCTGGACACACAAACTATTAAATCATTGAATTAAGTTGATATAAACGTTCATTATCACTAACTATATGTGTCCCACTATCTGTAGATATAATATTGTTTAAAATAAGAAGGTATTAGCCAGTAAATTGCTGTAGACTCCAGCAAAATGCTGGAGACTTGGGCTTCAATAGGAGAGCATTAAATATCTGAATTTCAGCTTCAGACTACATCTGCCATGGAGGCGGGGTGGGGGCGTAAATCAAGAAAGCTGCTGTCTTCTCCCATAAAAAAAGACATAAAAATTGCTTACTTTCTGTCAGTCTAGCAATCCTCTTAGAGTCCTCACTGTAGGAGCCGGGGGGGGCGGGGCAGGCTGCAGAAATTATCCTTTTTGACTTCTTCTTCTCACTCAGAGCAGACTGAGACCTGAGTCCCCAACCGATGAGTTGATGACCGACTTGTTCGACTATTTAATCATTCATTTTTAAATTATGGAGGCTGGAGCAGGAGCCGTTTTTTTGTTGGTATGGTCAGTACTTACTGTGGTACAATAGTAGTGCAGTAAGCTGAGCAGCTAGCTGCTTCCTTCTCCCTACCCACACCCCACCTGGCCTTACTCACTCTAGACTGGTGGTCTCACCCACCCTTCTGTTCTCTCTTGGGCCTTCTATTCTCCCAGTCCCGACCCAAGTGAATAGTGAAGTGACCCCCAGATGGTCCGGACCTGACACGTCACCTGTCCATCGACGATGATTGCTGCTGCTGGGCCTGCTATAACAACCACTGTGATGTTTGCAATAACTCAGCTCTCTTCTGTAAGCCAGGCCACCGCCACAACAACATAGGCACTAGAGTCTCTCACAGAGACCAGTGAGCTACCACAAAACAGGGGCTACTATACTACTGACCATGACATCTGACAGAGTTGAAGACCCGAAGACAGACTGTTCTGGTCCAGACCTCGCTGCTCGCTCCATGGACGACCTCACTCCAAGTCCCAACCTAAGTCTGGCTGATTGACTGCAATGGCGACGGCAGCGGTGGCTGTAGGCACCAAACACTAACTGCCCAGTAAATCCTCCTGTCAGCTTCTGACTACGTGGGTGCACTCGCACCTACATGGTGATGACTACAGTCCACGTACGGTACTGGCCGCTACGAGCTACAGACCGCCTCTGAGTCTGAGCAGGCATGGGATTGGCTGGGAGATATGGGGGCACTAGTCTGTGGGCAATGCAGCAGAAGGTCTGCATTTTTTTTCCCCTATCCCAACCTGACCTGACCCTGACCATCATCAATGACAATCACTGGAATCCGGACCTCATGACCTGACCTGACCCCCTCCCCCCTTGAGTCTGACAACAGAAAACAGTCAGTATGATTCAATCGGAGAAGAGAAAAAAATAATGAAAACTTTATTCTCTGGGGGAAAAAAGGTTGCCTAGCCAGAGGCCCCCCCCCCTAGAAACTTTCCTGGTAGCCCTGTGGGCCAGTCCAACACTGCATGAGGTCTCTGCACCCTAACTGGTACCCCCAGAGGTACACCACAGGCAGCTAGCATTTATGTACATGTTATACTAACATATAGGGCTAAGGACATTTACTGTATAAGAGTAGATGTCAGGAGATGTATGCATATAATTGCTATATGCTTTACTTTCTAATATACACATGTATTTCTTGCTTAGAAGATGTTGGGACACCTGTCTCCTTGCAATAATATGATATATGAGTAAGCATTGCCATCTTCTGATGATTTGTGTTACTACACGGCTATGTACAAACTGTACTTCTTTGTTTCCACAAAGTGATGACTATAACAAAATCATATAATGTTATCTAGGACTGAGGAGCCACATTTTATTTAGCCAATAGGGCTCATCTCTGTAACTAGAAATATTTCTACCTTACAGTAACCATGGTAATTATCTTAGGTATATAATGTAGGGCACTGCGTCTTCTACCAAGGAGACACGGAGATTCCTCGAGGTATGGGGAACGCTTAGCATTGGCTCCCAGTTCCTAATGGTAAGAACTGCTTAGGACAACTGTGATTTTCCTTCTGGTAGTAATAAACAAGCTTTATTGCGTTTATGCAATGTGTCTGTGATTCCTTGCATGCCCATTATTGGCAAGAACCTGAGAGTGAGATTTAGACCTCCTGACAACTGGCAACCACGTGCATGCAATATTTGGAGTTTGCAAAGTTTTCACGTGTTGCTACAACTTTTTCTTCCTAATGGGGACAGTAGGTGTGCATACCCGCATCACCTCTCCCATTTTTCGCTCACTATATAATCACTTGCAAAGTCTAGCTGCTTACTGGGTGTGGTCGATGCCGGCTCGCCTCACCCCATGGCAGTTTTAAATTCCAAGCTTACAAGTGCACAGTAGCCTGCCTGTGAACTAGTGCACCTGCTGTGAATCAAAACACAGCATGGCACCTTTTCACGGTTTAATTTTTCATTCCCTCCCACACAATGGCCACCGTATCAAATATCTGTGCAGACTTGAGACTCGATGTCTTAAACTTACTTGCCTCCCATGGAGGATGGGCTGACTTTGCATGGGACACAAGTCAATCCAAAAACCCCATACTGGGGATTTCAACCCAGTACTCAGAGACAAGACAAACAGGCAGAATGCGAGAAGCTAAAGGGCTGTTGGTTGCGGCTCTCTATGCTGCTTTGGAAGCCTCCGAAGTGAGGTTTCGAATCCTTGAACTGCAGGACTCATCTCTTAAACAGCAGGCAGGACTGCAGGAAACAGAATGTGTGAGAAGAGAGCAGGATTTGGAATCTGACCTTCAAACCCTGCAGAATGAAAAGGATTCCCTTTTGCATCATTCTGCACAGGCTAATGAGCAGGAACTTGTATGTTGAAGCAGGAGTGTGAAAGTTTGAGACAGGATAAGGGACAGGCTTTGCAAATGAATGACTTATTAAGTAGAATGAATGATCAGATGCGTGAGGAGCTGGGAGAGTTACAGGACAAGATAAACCAGGTACGTAATGACTTAGGAGTGGCTACTAGGGACAATCGTGAATTGAGCACTGAGTATAGAGTGTTACAGAAGCAGTAACAGGATAATGTGGATCAGAATGTTGCAAAAGTGAGTCACGAGGATTGTGAATGCAAATGGCAAAACTGTGCCATCAGCGAGAGGTGCTGGCTGGTCATGTCAAGGCAATGGGTGGCATAGCCCCCATCTTCATGATGTCATCTGAGGAGGAGGAGTCAGATGATGACATCTCTCAGTACAATGCCCAGTCACACCCCAACTATGGCCCAGTCACCCCACCCCGCCATCCACAACATGGTGGACCCTGTCACATGACACTATGTCCCTATATCATCAACGGCATGACGACCTTCATGGGCAACTCCAACATGGCGACCCCCATGATGGGGGGGCAGGCCCAGACCTAGTCCCAATGGCACTACTGATCACCATTATTTTTGTGGACGATAAGGAAGAGATAGAGAAAATTATTGATGCCACCTTAGGCAATGTGACCCTGCCTGACAGAAGCAAACGGACCCTCTGAACGCAGATTAGACAAATGCTGCAGAAGGCCACTACTTGGGATGGAATGATCTTCAGTGTGGCTGAAGCCGCAGCTCAGGCAGCCCTGCAGGGTGCCAAAGACAATTTACCAGCAAACGATCATCCCAGCAATCACCTACAAATGGCCCACTCTGTTCAGCAAATAGCTGACAGTATTGGTTGGATGAGCCCATCTGACAACCTCAGTTGCCACTTGGAAAAGGTGTGTGCTAAATGTGAAATGCTTAGTCTCGCTGCAGACTACCAGATCCAGATCCTACACCAGACCATCGATCCTGGCCTATGGGCGAAACTCCCCGATGCTGTCCGACAGGACAGCTATGATACCTTTGACGAAGTAGCATCTGAACTCATCACTGCACACAACTCAGGTGTGGTAGGAGTGATGCTCACATACCCTGTGAAACAGAATGCGAAGGAAAGTCCAGCAACCTTCCATCAGGGGCTCTGGATGGCCTATCAAGCAGGGAAGAATCTTGCAGGAGAAGCCGCTGATGCGGACCTCATTGAGTATAAAACCTTGTTCCTTCGGAACATGATCCCTGCAGTGTGAGAGAAGGTAGAGCCAACCACTTATCCCACCACAGAGAAGTTTGTCGACATTCTTCAGAAAACAGAGAGAGTTTATCAACTCTGTATCCATGATTCAAGCTCTGGCTGCAAGAAGGTAGCTACCATGGAAGCCATCTTGGAGGCCGTGATGCATTACATGGTGGAGGGTCAGACCCAGGAGAAACAGCCCCTCCCCACAGATAACCAACACCCCCAGCAGGCCCAACAACAATCCTGGGGTGAAAACCAGAACTACCACAAAAATAAGAAACATCAGAAAAACAATAAGGGTAAACAACACCAGGCCCTTCATATAGGGAAATAACTGATGAGAACCAAAACCTCTGAGACCTCCCCAGGAAAGTGCACTCCATAGCAGATGCTGTTTCAGTGGGGCCCTTGCTGCAATACAACTGGGAGAGCAGGCCTCCATAGGCCGCAGAGAAACCAGAAGTCCAGGTTCTCCGGCCCCACCAGGCCTGAACCTGGATGCGGCTCCCTATATAGCATCAGTACAGCATGATGAGATGATTCATAGGAACCAGGCCTAGAATCTCTTTCAAGAGCTTCCCCATGTTTCTGCTGGTACAATTACAGGTCCCAGTCTGTACTGTAAACAAGCTGATCTTGGATACAAATGGTAGGCCCTGCACAGAGGCCGAGGCCGGGGGCCGCCTACTCACAGTGCTGCTGGATATAGATGTGGCTGTGTCTGTATTACAGGATGATAACCCGGACACATCACCCTGGTCTACCAGACAGAGGACCAATATGTCTGGTGTAGGCAGAACTAGGCTACCTGCATACTGTTCCCTACCACTACCTGTGACACTGGGACATCTGCAGACATATCACACCTTTCAGCTTATGGTACTGCATGATCACCCTAATATAATCAGAACTGACCTTTTTGGCACCGCATGGCTGTGTGGTGGATTTGGCCAACATGTTACTGATACAGATTCAGGGACAATATCACACTTTCATGATCCCTGAATCACATGGTGTTGCAACAATCTCTGCAAATGACAAAGATTATGACGTCATAGATTTGTTTAAGAACCATGAGCTTTTTCCAAAGCTCCTTCCCATCCTACAAAGGCATCTGGAGGCATTTGCCACCAATAAGCATGATTGTGGCAAGATGCATACTGTCATTGAAGTGATGGGCCCAGAGCATTAGAGGCAATGGCAATACCCCTTTCCATATGAGGCCTTGCCTTCTCTGAGGAAAACAATCAAATCACTCCTCAAGCAAGAGGTAATCAGGACATGTGTTTCCACTGCAAATTCCCCAGTGTGGCCTGTGAAGAAACCCACAGGCACCTGGAGACTTACTATTGACTACAGGAGACTAAATTAGGTCACCCCCAGTTGTGCTCCAACAAAGGCAGCACCAGATGTGCTACAACTACTGACCCCAGACCAACAATAGTTTAGTACCCTGGACATCTCCAATGGTTTTTGATCATTGCCGTTAGCAGCTCAAAAGTCAATATAAATTTGCCTTCACCTTTGAAGGTAGGCAGTACACATGGACCTGCTTACCACAGGGGTTCCATAACAGCCCCTCCCTGTTCCATCTTTACATGATAGATGCCCTTGAGGGTTTCTCTACACCCCAGTGTCTCTTGCAGTATGTTAACGACCTGTTGTTGGCCACAGCCACACAGGAACAACATCTGGATCTCTTAGAAGAACTACTGACCCTCATCCAGAGGGCAGGCCTCAAATGTAACCCAGCAAAAGCACAACTATGTCAAAAAGAGGTACTCTTTCTGGGCCTGAGGAGGACAGATCAAGGCCAAAGTCCTACCTGGAAGAAGATACAAGGATTGCAAGATCTGCCACTGCCCGCCAGCATGGCCACCCCTAGAAGGTTTCTAAGTATGGTGAATTATTCCAGAGATTTTATTTGCAATTTTGCTCAAAAGGCCACCCCTCTGTATGAACTACTAAGAAAGGATATCCCCTGGACTTGGGGCCCCATTTATACCCAAGCTGTGATATCACTGAAGCAGGTCCTGGCCTCAGCTCCAGCTTTGGTCAACCTCAATCCAACCTTGCCATTCAATCTGGAATCTGCCACCTCTGACATTGATATGTCTGCAATGTTGGCCCAGAAGGTCCATGGCACCCTAAGACCCACTGCATATGCATCACAGCTCCTGACCCCAGGGGAACATAAGCATAACCTTTGTGAAAGGAACCTTCTGGCCACCTACTGGGTCAAGCACTTTCTGTATATCATTGGGTTCTCCCCCCTGATTATCAATACAAATCATACCCCAACAACCTTTTTGCTGTCAGATAGAGTAAAGGATGAGTCAGTCTCTAATGACAGGCTGACACATTGGTCCCTCCTTCTCCAGAACTGAGACATTAAGGTCCACCCAACCAAAACGCCATACATGCTGGTGCATGGCCTCCTTTTCCAAGGAGAACCCCATGACTCTACACTGCAGCCACCTGATCTACCAAATCCAGGTCCTTTCCTTTCTGCTACACCACAACTACTTGAGAACACCTCACTGTGTCATGTCTTCACAGATGGATCAGTTTCCTATTATCAGGGAGAACAGACAGCATGAATGGGCATATTTGTAGTTTACCCTTTTGGTAACACTGTTAAGATTTCTAAATGTTGCAGTGTGGCATCATCACAGTATGTGGAAATGGCAGTGGTGACCTGTGCCCTCAAATTCATCCAGCATGGAACTGAGGATACCATCATGTTTACAGACTCTAACTGAGTTTGTTGTTCTCTTACAGAATTTCTTCCATTTTGGCAGAATAACTCCTTTATTTCTTCTGATGGCACCCTGGTGAAACACAAGGAACTGGTAATATACATTAATTCACTGGCACAGAAACTTGCACACAAACTCTATGTACACAAGGTTAAGGCTCATTCCATACATTATCCCTACCATGGCTTTAATGACACTGCTGACACCCTTGCTAAGGAAGGGGCCCAAGGGGGGGACATCTGGATAAAGGACCATCCAAAGGCCAGAGCAGTTGTGCACATTGCAGTTGTAAGGAAGAAACCTGAACCCTTCTCCCCCTTGGATTTTTCAAAAGCCCAGCATGCTGACTCTGAACTCAAAGATGTGTTCAGATAGTTGGACAAAGGCACTGAGAAGAATTTACCTGTTCATAACCCATACTGAAGGGATGAAGGTAAGTGACACCTGTCCCCAGATGACAAGCTCATTTGTACTAACCAGATGACACCCTCACCAAATTGTGGGTGGTCCCTCATCATCTCAGATCTGAATTTCTATACCAAGTGCATGACACCCCCACTGGTGGGCACCAGGGAGTAGAAAATACACTCCAGAGGCTCAAGACCACCGCTTGGTTGCCTGGTGTCATCAAGGACATCAAACAGTACATAGACAACTGCCTGCCTTGTTTGTGCACAAAACAACCCCATTCCTACCAAACGAAATGGCAAGTTATTAAAACAAAAGCATTCAGGACCTTGGCATGCCTTACAGATTGATTTTATTGGTCCCCTTACCAATACCAATAGAAATAACAAATACGCCCTTGTGGTTACTGATCTCTTCTCTAAGTGGGTTGAGGCTTTCCCCACCAAGACACGCACTGCGAAAGCCACTGCCAAAATCCTGGTGGAACAGATTTTCTCCAGGTGGGGCCTACCTCTTAAGGCAGACTCTGACAAAGGAACTAGTTTTACAGGTGAGTTAATTCATTCATCAGAAGTTCCACATAACATACCAACCACAATCATCAGGTCACGTAAAGAGGGTCAACAGACAGATTAAGTAAATGCTTTCCAAATTCATTGAGGACAATCCCAAGAATTAGGATTCCCTAACTGCCGTTACTCCTTCTGACAATAAGGGGCACACCCTCAGCCACCACCCAGTTGTCACCCTTTGAGGTGATGACTGGCAGAAGTATGAGATTACCTGAACACCTGTTGTTTGACCTGCACCTCCCCCCCTCCGCAGACTGTGTTTCTGTGGATCAATATGTGAAAAAATTAAGAAAAGACCTAATACACACTCATTTGTATGCTGCAAACTGCATGAGCAAAGCCCAGCAACAGTCCAAAATTCAATTTGACAAACACACACAAAAAAGTGGATTGGCAAGTTGGAGATCAGGTCATGGTTCTCAGATTTGTGCATCCAACACATTCTTTCTCAAACAAGTGGGAAGGACCCTACCCAATTGTTAACAAGCTCAGTCCAGCAGTCTATCAAGTTAGACTCATGCAAAACAACAAATTGACTGACAAATGGTTACATGCAAACCAGCTGAAACTGTATAAAGGAGTATAATTACTTTTCCTCAGTCCCATTGGGCGGAATGGTACTAATTTGCTAATGTCTGATTTTCCTTTTCAGATACACTGCCAAGATGGCTATCTTGTTGCACTTTCTCCTCATCTCAGGAGTTATCCCCTGCATCCAAGGCACGGTAAAGCACCTCCTTCCTCACCTTGATCCACCTGCAACTATCCCAGAGGAAGTCTCCATCAATATCCCTGACAATTTGATTACCGTTCAGGAAGGTTCAGATGCCTACCTCACTGCCTCAGTTGTTGCTCTTGATAAATCTACCCTACAAATTGAGTGGCAAACTAACTCTCAAGGACAAATATTCCCTGTGGCCAAACTCTCCAACGGAACTTTCCATGGATGTCCCAACACAAAATTATCCCCAAATGGTACTTTGTCCTTGCACTAGACCGCTCTTAGACATTCTGGTTTATACAATATCACTGCTTTAATTGACCCCTCATATTGTGATTCACTTTCCAAAGATTTTGCCAGGAAATGTGCTGTACACAACATGGCTTCAGCTGCCATGTATTTATCTGTGTTATCCCCTACTGAGAAGAAACTTTTGGAATGTCCAAAGCAAACCCCTGGTCCTTGAAGTGGTCTCACAGCCACTGCTTTACCTAACTCACTTATTAACAACTTACAATATATGCACATACCTGTCTTGTTTTACTTGACTTACTGGAATATGAAAGAATTCAGTATGTGTCATACTAACTAATCATTGTTTATTAGTACTTTGTTACTTGATAGCTTAGCAGCTTTTCAGATTTGTAACCAAGACCCTATTGCTGGGGTACATACTACTGAGCATAGAGGCAATTTTATGAGAAAACCTGTTTCTCAAAAAGATGATCAAAGTCATAAAAGAAACACACTTGACACATCTGATGTCATTGGTGCTGCAATGTCTATCTGGAATAAAGCGGACATTGCTACTATCAAAGCACATTCACAGAAGTTTGAAACTGGTATGATTAATGACATCATACTCCCATTATTGCATGGTGTGAATGGCCTTAGTCAGGAAGAGAGATACGCTGTATATAATATGCATGATATTGCTAAGGCATTTACAGATTCTAAAGAAAAGATTAATGCCCTTAATGCACAAAACAATAAGGAAGCATATATGCAATACATTACGTGTGAAATCTTATGCTCCGCTTATGGATCATATATTATCACTACTATCAACAATCTCTTCCATGATCTGGAATCTGGAAGAATCTCTGATATCACACATGATAGACGTACCTCTAAGTGGTATTGTCCTCAGTGCAAATCCCTTAACTGTGTTGCCATGTGTATGCCACAGTCGCTCACTGTTCCTATTGCCACTCCTCTTCCCCTGCACTGTTTCAGTCTTCTTCTCTAGTTGTTTCTTTTCCCCACCTCTCTTACACCCCCCTTCAGGTCCTCTGCTGCCTTCTCTCTATCCTCTCTCCCTCACTCTCGTATCTTCTCTCTTTATCTCTCCCGCTCCCTCTCCCTCTTCTCTCTCTCTCTCTCTCTCTCTCTCCCCTCCTAGCACACTCCCTTCCTCCCCTCCCTTTTCAACCACCTCACTGTGACTTTATATATTGTTCTTTATGTATGCCCTTATTGTAATACTTATGTTCTTATTTATTGTGTTACCTGTCATACTGTTCTACAATTTTATCATACTGTTTTAAACTTCCTCGCACTTGTTGCTGAATTTGTCTCCCCACACCTGTAAGTTTTTACTTGACTACATAGTGTACTGTTTCATGTGCTGCGTCACATATATGATTTTGTATTCCCAAAATGTATTCTCCCGGGTCATGCCTGAAAATAGGCATCCCTATGCCTAGTGCACTTACCCGGTTCCGAAAAGCAAATAAAATAGATAAATTGCTACTGCTAGGAATTTAGGATTTGTGACCAGGCACCACAGTACTGGTCCTTGCCTTACTTCTAAGAAATGTTCTATTAAGGATACTATGTTTGTGTCTTTCACTGTTTCTTTACCATGTTTTGATCCTACTATAGCTATATTTGATAAACTAGCATCCGTACACTCCACTGGGCACCTTGATGATGACATCTACAGAGAACGCCTTGACTTGCCTCCTCTACTGGTTTTCCATCCTCTTCTGGATGCATGGGTCTCACCTCACATGGACTGCTGTGCAAAGAAAGGGTATATTTATTTGTGTTGATGTGACGTATTTGATGTTATTAAACCTGTATGTAGCTAGTCCTCAGACAGTATTGATTGGAACTTTTCCATGGACGATGACATCACCACTAATGGCACAGAATACCAGGACTCAACATCTGCTCCAGACGATTCTCAGTTGTACTAGTCTTACCGGAAGGAGGTTCATTGCCTGTCAACATGGATTTCCAAACAGATTTATACTTGCCCAGTACAGCTACAAAAATGGAGACTGCCTACTGTAAAAATGCAATATAATTCAGATGGTGAATTTTATGTGGTAACTAATCTGAAGCAATTCACATACAGAGCGAAGACATGTAATATTAATTATTCTAATTTTTGCTTTGTCCCTCATCAAACCACTATTATTGTGCACACAGTTATTACCCCTGTTCCCCTTGTGGAACCTGATATCATTGATGGTAACCCTGACTATCTGCTTATTCTTTCAGAGTACTTACCTTATTTTAATGTACACATTGACCCTTTGACTTTAACTTTGAAGTCCCTTTTAGACAGGAAAGACATCCATCTCATCCACATCAGCAATAATATATCGAAAGCGAATGAAGTGGTATTTGACCTTATTAATGATGGTGATTTTAATAGTACACTTACTAACACTTGGTTAGAGATTACCTTTAAAGGTTTTGTTATTATACAAGCATTTTTGATTTTCTTTCTCATAATTATGCTTTGCTGCCTCCGGCGCACACTCCACCAACACCGTGAGCAGCTTAAGTTCCTTTACAAGGCTTGTGTGTCAGGTCTGTAAATGACACCTGCACTCTCTCCACTTCTCTACCCTTGCTTGTGTTGCCTCTTATGAGGCAACACAGGGGGGGATTGTTACATGAAGTACCTGCACCCTAATTGATACCCCCAGAGGTACACCACAGACAGCTAGCATTTAGCATTTATGTACGTGTTATACTAACATATTGGGCTAAGAGCATCTACTGTATAAGAGTAGATGTCAGGATATGTATGCATATAATTGCTATATGCTTTACTTTCTAATATACACATGTATTTCTTTCTTACAAGATGTTGGGATGCCTGTGTCCTTGTAATAAAATTATATATAAGTCCTCATTGCCATCTTCTGATGATTTGTGTTACTACACAGCTACGTACAAACTGTACTTCTTTGTTTCCACAAAGTGATGTTATCTAGGACTGAGGAGCCACCTCTTATTTAGCCAATAGGGCTCATCTTAACTAGAAGTGTTTCTACCTTACAGTAACCATGGTAATTATCTTAGGTATATAATGTAAGACATTATGTCTTCTACCTCGGAGACTCCAGGAGGCATGGAGATTCCTCGAGGTACTGGGAATGTGCAACATTGGCTCCCAGTTCCTAATGGTAATAACTGCTTAGGGCAACTGTGATTTTCCTTTTGGTAGTAATAAACAAGCTTTGTTACTGTTATGCAATGTGTCTGTGATTTCTTGCATGCCCATTATTGCCAAGAACCTGAGAGTGAGGTTTAGACCTCCAGAAAATTACATATAGGAATGGAAATATTCTAGCCACAGGCTTGATTCCATCTGGATGATTTATCAGCAGTCTACCTGGGACTGCCCCTGATGACACCACATGTTGTGTCCTGAGAGGTTTAAAAGGGCATGGTCCCACATGCTCCTCAGATCTTTTCCACCTCAGCAACTATATATGATGATATGGTAATGAGACTAATTGAGGGGAACCGAGGAGGATCCATACTACTTCCCGACACTGTACTTCCCAACTATTAACTGTCTGCAATCTATATCCCGACCAATCCTAATCTCAGCTATTTATCATACTGCTGAACGGTCTCCCGACAATATGGCACAGTGGCCACCATCACAGATATCGCATGTACTATACCCAACTATAGGATGGATTATATATTTTATGTGCCATCTTCGGGCTTCGATAAACCCAAGATATTCCTTTTTCATACTCCAAACCCCCTTTATAACACGGTACTTGCAGTTTAACCACAGTGGCAAACCTTTCTCAATAACGATTATGTCCACCTGCATGAAATTTGTAAAAGCAATCACCTCGCTGAGTATGCTGCTGATTAACTACTGTCAGAGGCAGAGGTATGCATCAGATCTATACTTTTAATCAACTTGGACTTTTAACAAGAGTTTTATAAGATCCATTGCCAATGGGAAAACTTCTTGTGCACCTTCTTTTATACCATAAAGATGAAAGTTGTTTTCACGGGTGCAGTGTGTCTTTTTTAAGCAGATACAGTACTCATTCACTAGCCTCGCTAGTCTCCCACTTGTGCTACTTTTTTTCATTTGCTGCTACCTTTTTATCAGTACTGCAGAGATCCATCCTTAAGTCTGCAGTCAAGGACTCAGTCACTATATCCTGATCTTTGTTTTACTGATCTCCCCATCTCTAATCTGGATCACTCGTTAGCCTTCCTCGCTCCCACAGTTAACTCCGATTGTCAGGCGGGAGATGCTGTTGGAAGGAAGGCTTCGTCGGGATATTTCTTTTCAGGATGCTGAAGTCAGTATGTGTACAGTTGGGAAGAAGACGGTCAGGAAGTCATACTAGACCCACCGAGGAGAAGCAGGGAGCCCTTACAAATTATGTTTTTGGAGAGGGAGTAGGAACATGTCACCCTCCTGAAACAGGAAGCAAGGGGGATGGAGGGAGGGGCAGCATGACCTGCTGCAAGAGATTCTCTCAAAGATCTACTGTTACGGTAATTTCTATGCAACTGCACTGTCTTCATTGAGGAAATCTCTTGCAGCAGGTCATTATAGGAATGAGTCCCCGGCAGTTTGGGAGACAAGTGGGGAGGAGGCAAACAAAAAAAGAGTTCAGGACAGCAGGCTCTGAAACACAGCAAGGCCAAAGTTGGTTCGCTTTTTGGGCACAATGTCAGGCAGTAATGTTTAATGAAGGTATGAACAGTGGACCAAGTAGCAGCTTCACAAATATCAATAGCTGAAATTCATCTAAAGCATGCCGCTGAGGCAGCCATGCCCCTTGTGGAGTGAGACTTTATCACCCCCAGGAGTGGTTTCATGTCTGTATTATAGCAAAAAGTAATGCAGCTGGACAAGCACTGCTTTGAAACAGGAATGCCCTCTTTTCCAGAGGTGAAAGAAACAAAAAGCTTTGCTGATTTGCGCAAAAGTGTGGTGCAAAGGAGTTAATAATGCAACATTCTGTGTCCCTCTAAAGTATGGACCAGGGATTCTCCTGGATTAGCTGGCTCCAGATAGTACACTGATAAGTGTATGGCTTGATTCAACATAAATTCAGATATCACTTTTGGCAAAAAATTTAGGATTAGTGCGTAAAGAGACCCTATACTTGTGAAAATTCAGGTAGGGCTCCTTGCACATTGGTGCATGTAACTCCAAAATATGTCTACTTGATGTAATAGCAATTAAAAAAAGTATTTTCCAGGAGAGAAAACACAGCTCATGAGAGGCTTCCAAAATGTTTTATTGTAAGTTTTTCAAGCATAAAATTCAAGTCCCAAGGAGGGACCAGGTCTCTAACAGGGGGTTTGAGATGAAGGATACCCTTTAAAAAGGTTTTCATTACTTGTAGTTGGGTTAGGGGTTTGTCATCCACAAAATATGGAAGGCAGAAATTGCAGACAAATGTACTTTGATGGAGGAGTACTTGAGGACACCTCCGAAAGAGGAAGCAAATAGTCCAACATGTGCTTCGGTGGACAGGAATATGGGTCCAAATTGTGATCTTTTGACCACAGGGAAAACCTCTTCCATTTCATTGAATAGAAGGAATGGGTAGAAGGCTTACAGGTTACCCGCAGAACTTGCACCACTTTAGGGGAGATCTGAAATCTGGAGAGGACAATGTCCTCAAGAGCCAGGCATGGAGATGTAAGGAAAGGAGGCTGGGATGAAGCAGAGTTCCCCCAGCCTGAGTCAGAAGTGCTGGACAAATTGGAAGTGGATAAGGGTCATGGACAGTCAATTGTTGCAATAATGGGAACCAGACTTGTCTCAGCCACAGAGGCGCTATGAGGATCATGGGAACCTTGTCACAGAGTAATTTGAGTAGAACCCTCTGTATGAGAGGGAAGGGAGGAAAGGTGTAAAGAAATCTTCATGTCCAGGAATGAGATAATGCATCCAGCCACAAAGCTCCAGGACCTGGCTGTAGTGAGCAATAGTAAGGCAGTTTAATGTTTTGTGGAGAGGTGAACAAGTCCACAATTGGCCAAGCCCAGAGGAGAAAAATGTCTTCCAGAACTTTCTGGAGAGTCTCCCATTTGTGTTTTTGAGTTTGTGTTCTGCTTAGTGCTTCTGCTAGAGTATTGGTGATGCCTGGGACATGTACTGCTTGTAGATGTATCCCTTTGTAGATTGCCCAATACCTCACTCGCATTGCTTCCCTGCAGGGGGGGGATAAGAATGGTGCCACCTTGTTTGTTCAGGTAGTGAACCACCATGGAACTGTCAGTTTAAATCTGTAGACAGCCCTGGGGAAGGAGGGTCTCAAAAGCCTGTAGAGCATACAGGACTGCTCTCATCTCTAAAATGTTGATATATAAATGTGCTTCCTGTGCGTGCCAGGTCCCTTATGTCTGAACCACAGCCAGATGGGTGTCCCAACCATGGGTGGAGGCATCCATGGTTAGAATTAGGCAGGGAATGGGAACCTGGAATGGGATATCACAGAGAAGGTAATCCAGAGACATCCACCATTGCAATTCAAGAATGACCAGGGATGAAATCAGAACAGGAGCTTCAAAATCATTTGTTGTTTGACTTCATTTAACTCTTAGTGTCCATTGAAGGACCCTCTTTTGTAGTCTCACATGGGGAATGGTGTAACTGGCCGCCCCCATATGCCCCAGGAGACAGAGGTAGTCACGGGCAGAGACATACCAATTGGATGTCATCTGGGATGTCAACAAAATGAGCTTGTCCACTGAGTCCCTGGGAAGGAAGACTAAACTCAGAGAGGTATTGAGGACAGCTCCTATGTATTGGAGACATTGTGTGAGATCCATTTTGGACTTCAGCACATTGGTCGTGACTCTCAGAGAGAGAACAGCTGAAGTGTTTGGGATAATGTGGCTGCCAGCAGAGTACTGAATGGAGCTTTCAGAAGTCAATCATCCAGGTAGAAACATGGACTTTGATGGCAGATAAGGACCGCTTGGCCCACCTAGTCTGCCCATTACCCTATCTAATGGATAAGCTGCAGATCTTAGTTAACCAACAGCTTATTTCTTCCTACCCCCACCAAGAATTGCCTTATGTCTGTAGGGAAAGATGTATAGGCCTTTTCTGTGCAGAGCAGCTGCCAGCACTGCAAGACACTCCATAAAGACCCTAGCAGCTGAGGACAGACCAAAAGGAAGTGCTCTGAATTGGTAATGATGACCCTGAAAACAGAACCGGAGGAAGCGTCTATGAGCAGGGTGAATCATGATATGGAGATAAGCATCCTTCATATAGATACATAGATACATTGACAGTGTTGGCAGATAAGGGCCTATGGCCCACCCAGTCTGCCCATTTGAGCTTATAAGTTCAGTTTGTTTTCCTAGAAGTCTGTTTCCCCTTACCCCTGACCTCTAGAATTCCTTTATGTCTATCCCATGCATTCTTAAATCCCATGATTGTTTCAACCCCCACCACTTCCTCTGGCAGGATATTCCACTTGTCCACCACCCGTTCTGTGAAGAAATTCTTTCTCATGTTTCCTCTGAATCGTCCTCCCTCCAACTTCATCCCATGCCCTCTAGTCCTGGAACATCTTTTTCGCTAGAAATAGTGTTTTCCTGCACCCTGTTCCTCCCTGTAAGATACTTGTATGTCTCTATCATATCCCTCTCTCCTCCCTCCTCCAGGGAGTACATGTTCCGTTCCTTCAACCTGTCTTCATAGGACTTGTGATGCAATCCATGCACCATCTTTGTTGCCCTCCTCTGAACCTTCTCTACCCTGTCTATGTCCTTACGTAGGTATGGTCTCCAGAACTGTACACTGTACTCCAGGTGGGGCCTCACTAGTGTCTTGTATAGCGGAATTATGACCTCCCTTTTCCTGCTGGTGATGCCCTGCCTATACATCCCAGCATCCTATTTGCTTTACCTGCTGCCTTGTCACACTGTTTCCCTACCTTGAGGTCATCAGAGATGACAACCCCAAGATCCCTTTCCTGCTTGGTGCATGCTATATCCTCACCCCCCAACTGATATATTGTGCCAGGGTTTTTGTGCCCCATATGCATTATCTTGCACTTCTTTGCATTGAATTTCAACTGCCAAAGCCCTGACCATTCTTCAAGTTTCTGCAGGTCGCTTCTCATTCTGTCTACACCCTCTGGTGTGTCTACTCTGTTACAGAGCTTTGTGTCATCAGCGAACAGTGAAATTCTGCCTTCTAGATCCTGCACAATGTCACTGATGAAGATGTTGAATAGGACCGGTCCCAGCACTGATCCCTGTGGTACCCCACTGGTCACTCTTCCTCTGTGGAGTGACAGCCATTTACCACCACCCTCTGTGTCCTGCCACCCAGCCAGTTACCTACCCACCACACTACTGTCCTGCCCACACCCATATTCCCCAGTTTGTGTAATAGTCTTCTATGTGGCACAGTGTCAAGGCCTTGCTGAAGTCCAGATAGGCCATGTCCACTGTCCTCCCTGATCCACCTCCCTAGTCACCCAGTCAAAAATTCAACAAGGTTGGTCTGACATGACTCCCCTGGTGAAACCATGCTGCCTTGGGTCCTGTAGTCCATTGACAACCAGATGTTCCACCAATCTTCCTTCAGTAGTGCTTCCATGATCTTTCCCACTACCGAGGTGAGGCTGACTGGTCTGTAGTTCCCTGCTTCCTCTTTGTTCCCACTTTTGTATAAGGGGACTACATCTGCTGTCCTCCAGTCTTTGGGTACCTCCTGTTTCCAGTGATCGGCTAAACAGGATAGCCAGAGGTTCAATACCACCTCTCTTAGTTCTTTAAGGACCCTGGGTGCACCCCATCTGGCCCCATTGCTTTATTAACTCATTACTTCCAGTTCCTTCAGGACCCTTTTCGTCAGAAGGGACTTGTGTCCATTTCTGCACCATTCTCACCCTTTGTACTCCTTCAGACCCATTACCCCTCTTCCTCAGTAAAGACTGAGCAGAAATAACTGTTCAATATGTCAGCTTTACTGTTGTCATCCTCCACGGCTCCCATCCTCCCCTTCAGTCTCACTATCCCTCCCTTTGTCTTTTCTTTTTCACTTATGTACCTGTAAAGGTTTTGTCCCTCTACCCACTGATTTTGCAATGTGTTCTTCTGTCTGAGCTTTGGCTTCCTTACTGACCTCCCTACCTCCCTTTGCTTCTCCTGGTACTTCTCCCTATCCCCTTCTGCCTGTGTCTTTTTGTATTGCCTGAATGCAATCTTTTTGGCTTTCACTTTCTTTGCTACCTCCTTGGAAAACCATAATGGTCTCCTCTTCCTTTTCCTCTTGCTAACCTGCTTAATGCATAATTCTGTTGTTCTTGTAATCCTCATTTTAATACTGCCCACTGTTCCTCAACCCCTGATTCCTGTCCCATTCCCTTAATGCCTCTTTCAAGTATCTCCCATTTTCCCAAAGTCTGCCCCCTAAAATCCAGGATCGTGTTTTGTGTGGTTTGGTTCTGCTCTTCTGTGATTTCAAACCACAATGACTGGTGGTCACTGTTACCCAGGTGCTCCCCACTGTTACCCCCATCACACTGTCCCTGTTTGTGAGCACAAGGTCCAGTATTTCCTTCTGCCGAGTTGGTTCCATGACCAGTTGCTTGAGGAAGGCACCCTGAATGGAGTCCAGGATAAATCTGCTCCTAGTTGATGCTGCTGCTGCTGGGATGCTCCAGTCCACGTCTGGAATATTGAAGTCTCCAACCAGTACTACCTCACCCTTGTCTGCCATCCTTTGGATGGCTAGCATCAGCTCCCTATCTGTTTCTTCCTCATGGGCTGGTGGTCTATAGACCATACCTGTTCGCAGATGGCTGTCCCCATTTTCCTTTCCAGCTTAACCCACAGTATCTCTCCCCCATTTTGTTCCTCCTGGATCTCTGTGGCCCTTATGTCATTTTTCACATACAGTGCCACTCCTCCTCCCTTCCTGCCTGCTCTGTCTTCTGAATATGTTGTAGCCAGGTATGGCCATCTCCCAGTCATGGTTATCATTACACCAGGTTTCAGTGATGGCCACAATGTCCAGGTCTGACTGTACCATGACAGCCTCCAGATCTTCCATCTTGTTGCTAAGGCTCCTGGCATTTGCACATATGGCTTCCCATGATTTGACCTCCCTCGACTACTTCACTGTTCTACTCCAGCCCCTTCCTTGGTTGTCATTTATCCCTGGTTCTCCTTGCTGTCTGCCCTTCTGCTGAATTTTGCCCCTTTTCTGCTTATCCACCTCTTGGGCACTAATCTCCATCTTTTGCACACTGCTTTGCAGAGATAGCTACTCCTCTGGTTCTCTGGTTCCACTGCTAGCTGTGGGGGGTGAGCAAGTAGGTACCCTCCTTGCTGGCCTGCCACCCCCCTTTGCTAGTTTAAATGCTTGTCAATGTAGCATTTAAACTTATCATTGAGTGCTTGGATTCCCCTCCCGGATGGATGCAGGCTGTCAGGCTTGAACAAACCTCCATCCCTCCAGGTGGGTCCCCAGTCACCAATGAATCCAAACCCTTCCTCACAGCACCAGTTCTTCAACCATGAGTTAAAGTTCCTGGTGCATGCACTCCTATGTTCTCCCTTATCTCTCACAGGTAGTACTTCTGAGAAAGTGACAGAAGTAGCTACTTGCTTGAGACCCTCCCAGTTTCCTAAACTCTTCCTGAACTCCCTTTGGCTCCCCATTTGCCAGGTCATTAGTACCTAGGTGGATAATGACATCCAGCTCACCCTCCCATCTTGCCTTCCCAGTGATCCCCAGCATCTTCCTTCCATCCTCCATGCCGTGGCACCTGGTAGGCACCTCACCTCCTGTCCTCCCCTCCTGTGTCCCTAGCTGGATCCTCTCTATGATGGAGTCCCCACCAGATTCACTTCTCCTCCTCTGGGGTCCACTACTGTCCCCGCTGAGGTCACCTCCTTGGCTAACCTCCACATCCTTTCCTTCCACTTCTCTGGGTATCTCTATTTGGTTGTCCTCGTTTGCCAGTGTGGCATATGAGTTCTTGAGTGGAATAGGATCTGGCATGTGCCTCTGCCTGACTGCTCTAACCCTCCCTGAGCCCACTGTCATCCAAGTGCTCCTCATTCTTGGCATCCTTTGAGGCAGCTGCATTGGACTGGGTGGTACCTGGATAGGGGTGATGGTACTCCTGACCCAGTTTACTTCCACCTGAGTCTGGCTACCTCATCCCACAGTCAGAGAGATGCATGCAGATAGGGCAGCACCTCAGTGTCCAGAAGGTCTGCCTGAATATGGCTGCCCACAGCCACTGCATTGCACCACTCCCCACATTATACTGCAATTCCACTACTTGTCTGCTACTGAAGTTCTCCTAGTTCTCTTTTTATTAATTTACTGTACTAAAAATCCTGGCACTGATCCTCGGATAATTTTTTTTTTAAGGAAAAAGAAACCAATAAATAAATAAATGAGTCAAAACGCTTGTCGTGCTGAGGGTGGGCTTCTTCCCCCTTATGCCCCTCCTACTTCACACCCCTTACTATACCCTGTGTTTAGGTCCTGTCAATCAGATTTATCAGGGCATATAATTAAGAGTTGGGGGAAGGGGAGGGAGGGGCGCAAAAATTTGCAGCAATTAAAGACAGCACAGAATTACACCACCACTATGTTTTAAATTTTCAACAGCCCAAAAACAATTATAAGTAAAGACAACAAAGAAAGTATAGTGTCACTACAAGCCCACAATCTAAGTTTAAAAGAAAAATAGCAATTACCAGTTACTCTAAAGCACTGAATTGAATATGTTTCCTTCCTTCCCCTTCTGGCTTCTTCCCAGAGAACAGAGCCAGTCCCCTTGTTTAGAAGAGGCAGGGGGGTCTTCAGGGTCACCATCCTGAACCTTTTGTACTCTATGTAGAGACTGTGGTTTCTGAGATCCAGAATGGGACACAAATCTGTGTTCATTTTGGGATGGGACGCAAATCCATGTTCATTTTGGGATAGGAAAAAAATAAGAGTAGAAACCCCTGCCCTTCTGAGAAAGGGGAACAGACTATATTGCCTGTTTTGTTTCTAGGGCTTGAATTTCTTCTGTCAAAACTGATTTTTGGTCGGGGGGGATGAATAGTGAGAGGCCCCTGGGGGCATAGGTGGCAGGGTCTCTGTTAATTCCAGGGTATGACCTGATTGTATCAGTAAGGATGACCCAAGCATCTGAGGTTATGTGCTGCCAATCTGAAAGATGTAGGGAGAATATGCCCCCGACTGCCATGGGACGGGCCTCTAATCCCACAGATGAGGGGGAAACTTCAGGCAGTAGGCTGTCCCAGTTGGGGGATGGAAGGGATGTAATTGGTGGTCTTTGGAATGTTATGTGGCCCTGGCAGAGATCTTTGAGATTTTCTTTTATTATGAGGCTGCTGCCTGGGGGTGGGCCTTTGTCTGTTCACAGGCCTGTGAAAATTACCCTTGTAATTGGGTTTTGTCTGAGTATGGTAGAGAGAGTGTACCAATTGCAATGTACGACCCGAGGCCTGCAATGATGTCAGAATATCCTGGGTCTGAGGACTGAACAGCTGGTCACCATTAAAGGGGGCATTGAGAATGGACTGCTGGACATCCAGGGCAAATTCCGAGACTTGGAGCCAGGCATGCCACCAAAGACAAATGTCAGCTGAAGAAGCCCTGGCTGTAGAGTCAGTGGCATCGCTGACTGCCCGCAATAAATGATGGCCAACAGCCAAGGCCATAGTCAACTTGGCCATCAAATCCTCCTTAGGAGCAGTGTCTGGGAGGGAGTAAGTGGAAGCCTGGGTTGCTATTAAGATTTCTTCTTGATATTTAAGAAGATGACCCATATAATGTTAAATTCTGAGGGTCAGAGTAAAAGAGGAGTACATCCTTTTCCCCATGATGTCAAGCTTCCAGGATTCCTTATCGGGAAACTGATCAATGAGATGTTTTGGTTGTACTGACCTATCATAAGCTGCATTGATAACCACAGAGTTAGCCTGTGGAGGAGAAGTAAAGTAAGAGTGTTCTATTGGGGCCTGATAGGTCCTGTTGGTTTTACTTGGAGCTGAAGGTATAGAAGAGGTCTGTTGCCAAGCAGCCATAATGGTATCTTCATGCATCAAGTAAAGGAGGAATGACCAAGGAAGGACAGACAGGAAGGCTTAAATAATTGGCCAGCTTCCTCCGGGAGGTATTTTGCTCCATTTCTTGGAACCCAAAAGTCATCTGAAGATGAATCATGATATCAAAAAAAGCTAGGGTCCTTTGGAGGGGAACAAGGAAGGACAGGAGAAGTCTCATCCTGAACTGAGGAGGCAGAAAAAAACAATAAAGGAGACAGCGATTCATGTTCCAAAGCATCCTCCTGATCCTCCACTTCCCAATCTTGTAAATCAGGGTCCTCCATGTCAACATCCTGGTGAAGTGGACCTTGAGATGCTGGGGAGGAACTGGCATTTCTAGAAACAGAGGAGGAGTGTTTAGAAGGTGGTGAGACCAGAACTGAAAGAACACTCCCATGGGAGACAGAAGTGGACTTCGTGAGGCCCAGAAAAGTCTGCAAAAGGACCTGGTGTTTTAAGGATACCCTGCTCCATAGAGTGGGAAAAAGAAGGTGGGCTGGTCATTGACAGAGAGGAGACAGGAGTAGCATGCTTTCTCTTGGAAGAGTGTTTCTTAGGCTTCTTCTGAGCGTCACCCATCCCTGTTGATGAGGGATTCTTACCAGAATGGCAGGATACAAAGGATGAGGGTTAGGACTTCTTAGACTTTGAGTGGTGTTCCTGTTCCAGGAGGGCAACTTTCTGCTCCATGAGGTGCTCTCAAAGTGTCTGGAGTTGCCGATGTTTGATGGCTTTATTAAATCTCTGACACAGGACACAAGTACGGTTATTGTGCGCTGGATCCTGACACTTCACACAGAATTCGTGCAAGTGCTCTGTCACAATTTTCTGGCCACAGGAACACTTTCCAAAAAGAGAATCCATAGACAACATGGATTGGTAATAGGGAAGCAATGATACTATAAACACTGCAGTACAATAGTAGACTGGAACTTTTCATCGTCGACTGAAGCTGTACTCTAGATGGAGAAAATGCAGCATACAAGTAGCGGTAGGAAAAGAACTGAGGAGCACCTGGGACCGCCCTCTTTTATACCTGTCAGGACACAACACATGGTGTCATTGGGGGTGGTCCCAGGTAGACTGCTAATAAATCATCCGGATGGAATCAAGCCTGTGGCTGGAATATTCCCATTCCTATATGTAATGACCTGCTGCTAGGGGATTTCCTTGATGAAGATCTTTACTATCTTACTTCGAGGGTATCTCTTGTAACAGGCCACACCTATGGAATGAGTTCCAAGCAGTTCTGTCATCAGACAACACAATCTGAGTGGAGAAAACCTCGAGCCTAAGAAAGTGGGCCATGGAGGACTGCTTGGCCAAAGTTGGCCCTACGCCTAGAGGCACTGTCCAGACTATAGTGCTTGGTAAAGGTGTGAACAGTATTCTAAGTAGCAGCATTACAGATCTCTACAGCTGACACATACTGAAAACAGGCAACAGAGGTGGCCATAATTCTGGCGAAATGGCCATGAACCACGTCAGGAAGATCTTTGCAATACTTCCTGCAGCAGAAAGTAATACAGTTGGCCAACCATTTGGACATGCAATGTTTTGAAATTGGGACACCCTCTTTCCTAGGATCGAAAGAAACAAACAACTGAGAGGACTTCCTGCAGTCCTTTGTGCGGTGTATGTAGTAATGCAGAATTATATGCACAGCTAAAGAGTGGAACAATGCTTCCCCTGGATTGGCATGCTATGCATAACAAACAGGAAGGTGGATAGGTTAATTTAAAGTAAACTCTGACACCACCTTAGGAAGAAACTAAGGGTTAGTACGTAAAGACACCCTGTCTCTGTAGAAAATCAAATAAGTTTGCTCGCACATGAGTACCTGCAGCTCTGAAATTCTTCAGCGGAAGTAATAGCAATTAAAAATAATGCTTTCCACAACAGAAAGCATAGCTTGCATTTCGCGGCTAGCTCAAAAGGAGCCAAAGTCAGTTTTTCCAGGATAAAATTCAAGTCCCAAGACGGGACTGGATTGTGGATAGAAGGCTTTGGGGGAAGGATGCCTCTCAGAAATGTACGGGACACCTCTGGTTGTGCCACCATACAGCCATCAACAAGACACATGGAAGGCAGAGATGGGAGACGTGCACCTTAAGGGAGGAGTACTTCAGACCAGAGTCTGAAAGGGACAGTAAGTACTCCAGAATCTGATCCACTGGACAAGTGAAGGGATCCAGCTGACGTGAAGTGGCCCACAGCACAAAACTCTCCAGCACTGGAAGGACCAAACCTCACTTTCTTACTAGGAGTGGTTACAAGAGTTTCTTTCCAACCTTCATTTGGTGAAAATGATTGCAAGTGTTCGTAGCCAACTACATGCTCATGATGCCAAATGGAGCAGGCTGCACATGTTGTATGCCATTTGAGTGCCTCTGTGCAGACCTCCACTTGAGCTGTTTTTTTCTGGTTGGGATTCTCCTTCATTTTCTTTTCTTTGGCCCCCCCTCCCCCTTTTTCTTTTGCCTTATCAGTCAATTTATATGGTGGTGGTTGTGATGTGGGGGTGCTCAGCTTATTTTAAATATGATGACATGGTTACATGTCCTGTGGTTTAGAATTTCCTTCAGATATAGTCTTAAGTCTTGTATTGGCTTGTGTGGGTAGTCTTTCCCTACTGTGGGTGGGGTGGGTGGGGGATGAGGGATTTTGTGTGTTGTTGCATTCTTTTATTTTGTATTGGTTGTTTTTCTTTCTAGTTGTTGTAATTGAAATTTTTATAAATAACAGAAAATTTTAGCCGGCCCGGTGGCTCTGAGTGTTGAGGCACTGGACACCACTCCTTACACTACACCGGTGACCCGGGTTCAGGAACGAGCCCAGGCCATCGAGGGTCAGCAGGGGAGGACTGGGATTGAGCGTCCATAGACTGCTCTCCCATCCTGGGGTGGGTTGGGGAATCTCGCCACGCTGTAGCAGCTCCTGGGGATGCTCGGGGGCACTACAAGTGCTGGCGATCTGGAGGGGGAACACGGCAGATGTTGGCACGCTGTGCCTGGACATCATTGCACATCCACATTCCAGGGGACCAATCAGAGGAAAATGGCTGGGTGTGACTGTGCAGCTTAATGGCCGTGCTCCGAGCTGCCTGGAGGACTTTGGCAGAATCCTGTCAGGGTGGGTCTGGGGCTGTCCTGGCTGGCTGAGGCAGAGGGGGAGCCCTCCAGTGGGATGGCAAGATGGCCATTCCAGATCCTCCTGTGTGCAGTCTGAGCTACCCAGTTCTCTGGGCGGGTGGAGCCAGCGGCTGGATGCCCCAAGCCAGTAGTGTGCCGCAGCAGGTGGCAAAAAGCATTACACAAAAAAAATAAAATAAAAGAACATTTTTAAAATAATAAGTGGCCCTAATGGAAGGCTTTCTGGCCACCACCAGGACATTAGTCACCTTGGGTGACATCCCAAATCAAGCCATGGCAATGTCCTCAGGAGCCAGGTGTGCAGATGCAGGGATTTGAGGT
Source organism: Neoceratodus forsteri (assembly GCA_016271365.2). Taxonomy (NCBI): domain Eukaryota; kingdom Metazoa; phylum Chordata; order Ceratodontiformes; family Ceratodontidae; genus Neoceratodus; species Neoceratodus forsteri. Next base: position 1,427,285,914 of record CM057449.1, read on the forward strand.
CTGGATGGACCAGGGTACCCCAGTTCTGGGACAGCAAGCTGGTGCACAGAGGTAGGGGTGCTGGAGGTTCCACTGCCCACTGTTGTGGTAAAGGGAACCAGATCAGATGAGGCCAGAAGGGGGCAATGAGGATCATCATGGCCCCTTCCATTTGGAGCTTGATCAGAACCCTCAGAAGTAGGAGGAAGGGAGGAAATGCATACAGAAACTTCCCTTTCCAAGAGAGGGACAACACATCTCGACAGAAAATGCCAGGCCCTAGATCAAGCAAGCAAAAAAGCTACAATTTTGCGTTGAGTGGGGATGCAAAAAGGTCCAACCCTGGACAACCCCACCTGTTGAACAGGTCTTCTACTATTGAGGTCAGCAGCTCCCACTCATGTGTTTTGGACTGCCACTGGCTTAGGCTGTCCACCAGAATGTTTTGAATGCCTGGACCATGGACAGCCGAGAGTTGTAGACCATGATCCAGAGCCCAATACCAGACTCTCATTGCCTCCCGCCAAAAAGGGTACTAGTGAGTGCCCTTGTTTGTTGATGTAGTGGACTACAATGATGTTGTTTGTCTGCACTAGTAGAAGTCCCAGGGATAGCTGAGTATGGAAGGCCTGCAAGGCAGAAAGAATATCCCGCATCCCTGGCACATTGATGTGGAGGGAGGACTCCAGCTTTGATCACATCCCTTGTGTTTGGTGGGGCCCAAGATGAGCCCCCTACCCCAGTGATGAAGCATCTGTCATGAGAAGTTGCTAAGGGGAGGGAATGAGGAAAGCCACCCCTCTTAACAAGTTGCTGGGCTCCATCCACCAAAGTAGAACCTTCTTCACCAGAAACAATAACAGGACCTGCTGCTCTAGGCCATCGATATGTTGGTCTCACTGGACCTTCAGTGTTCACTGAGGGATCCTCATATGCAATCTGGCTAGAGGCACTGTGGCTATAGCTGTGGCCATCAGGTCCAAGACCCGGAGGAAGGTCCTGGCCAAGACATAGCAGCTGTTGTACAGCAAGCAGGCTTGAACTACAAGGTGATCTGGGAGCAGAAGAGGGAGGAGTGTTCAGGGAAGTGGCTGTTTTTTTATTTTCTTCTGTTTTAATTGTGATATTTGAATAGTTTGTACTTTAAATTAATACTGGGAGTTACAACTGTTCTGAATTACAACTGTTACTTAGGCTGAGCCTGTGATATTTTGACTGTTGGTGGCTTGTGCTGGTTGTGGGAACAGTTGATGGCTGTTGTTGCAGGCTTTCTTAAATACTGAAAAGCCACTGGGGGTTGGGCTTGAAGGCTATGAGAGAGGAGCTTGTAGAGATACAAACTGCACGTATGAACTAACTCTTAAAGCTAATAGGTGATAAATGTTCAGACACAAGGGGTGTAGGTGGGCGGGTGGAGATACAAAGGTTTACCAAGCCCACAGGGTCTCTTGAGTGATTGTTACGATATGATATGAAAACTAGCCTTGTTATGTGATGCCATATTTGGATTTGATATATACTAAGGTGGTAACGTATTACTAAGCTACTGATCTAGCGTACTCGGGGCTGTGACAAATATTTAGGGCTCGTAAGAGCTGTAATACACTGAGGGGATTGTACTAATGTGTGACTGTATTAATGGGGTACACTGAGGGGATTGTATTAATGTGTTACTGAGTAAAGGCCATCAAATGAGGATCAAGGCGTTAAAGAAGGACTGATAAAAGACTAGTAATAGAGCATATAAGTATGAGAGTAAGAACTGGGTGGCAGGTGTGGGGATACACTTAAGCCAAACACGAATAATTGGGAGTAAGTGTGAAGGGCTGCAAGGGGGGAACGCAAAGGGGGGTGGAAGTGGCTGGAAATGGATAAGGGTGGGTGGAGGCTGCAGAATAGAGGGTGGCATGATGGGCACTATGGAGGGAGGGTGGCGGGCACAGGGAGGTAGTGAGTTGCAATGGATGTGGGGTGGCTGTTTGGATGAAATTATAATGGAAACTGGGAGGCTGTCCAATTTGCTGCAGGCTAAAGAAATAAGGAAATAAGGATGAAGTAATAGAGTTATGGAGGGAACTAAGGAGTGTGAGGGAGGGGTGAGCTGAGGCAGGAGTGATACACTAAGAAGAGGCAGGGAGATGCAGAGAGGGAACTGCAGAGCAAAGGATGGGGATATAGGAGGATGTGGGGGTGAGCGGGGGTGCAGTAGGAAGAGGGGGATCAGGGAAGGAGGAAGGTGGTGATGGGCACCATTGAGGGGTTAGCAAGCAATAGGTTTGCAGTGTTAGCAAAGGAAGGGAAAGGGGAGGTATCGGAGCTGCAAGAGAGTGGGAGGAGAGGGGTAGGGAAGGTCCAAGAGACAGGAATTACAATGGGAAACTGAGATGGGAGAGGAAGGGTAGGGGAGAGGAAGAGGGAGAGGCAGTAACAGGAGGGGAGGCAGCAGGGGGGAAAGATGCAAGGAGCACAAAAGGTGCAGATGAGGGATGTAAGGAGGGAGGCAGCTGGATTCCTGGGGGAGTGGACAGGGATCACAGTGGAAGGGGGGTCAGGATCAGAATGATGGGGGGTGTTGGTGCTGGGGAACTCCATACTTAAGGGGATCGGAAGGGGGAAGGTATAGTCGTATCTGGGTCAAGGCAATTCTGGGGTTGACCACAGACAGGGCAGGGCAGGCACTTCTCAAGTCCGAAAGCAGGGGGAGGATGAAACCACACATGGTGGTGGTGCACATAGGAACAAACGACTTGGCCGGGGAAACAGTGGAGGTGGTAAAGGGGAGGTTCGCGGAATTGGGTAGGCAGTGTGAGGAGGTGGGGTGTCGGTGGCATTCTCTGAGGTGCTACTGGTACCATGTGCAAGTAGAGGGAGAAAAATAGGATAGAGGAGCTCAACGGGTGGCTGAGGGATTGGTGCCGAACCAGGAAATACGGACTGGTTTCAGACTGGGGCAGGACCTGGGACAACAGTGACCTGTACATAGGGGACTGGTTACATTTAAGCAAGGAGGGAAAGAGCATACTCAAACAGGGAATGGAGGGGTATATTTCAACAAGAGTGGATTTAAACTAGGAAGGGGAGGAGGTGGTGATGGGACTGTTGTTAGAAACAATATCCAAAAAGGGGAGCATAGGGTGCTCACCCCCCCAGTTAGAGGTGAAGGCAGTGAAGAGGGGGCACAGGGAGGACCAAAGCGGGGATGAGGAATGGTAAGCTTGGGGAGGGAACAGGTTAGAAGGTGGTTTCACTGAACACAAGAAGCCAGTGGTACAGAACTGTGGCATTACAGGCTCTCTTAGTGGTGGAATTGGTGGACATAGCAGCTATCATGGAAACATGGCGCCACCCAGTACCAGGATTGGGATATGATGACCCCAGGGTACAGGCTATTCAGAAAGGATAGGGCCAAGAGGAATGGGGGTGGTGGTGATCTATGTGAGGGAGAGGATTAAGTGCTTAAGGGAGGAAGGGGAGGAGGGGAGGAAAGAAGCTGTGTGGATGCAATTACAGGATGCGAAGAATAGGACACTGAGAATGCGGCTAGTGTACAGACCACCATCACAGGGTTGTGACCTGGACCAGGAACTGGCAGATCAAATTCAAAGGGTAAGCAGGAAGGGAAGTACGGTGATGGTGGATTTCAACCTATCGGGGGTGGATTGGAGCACACCTGCCACCATGAGTGCAAGAGAGGGGGTCCTGTTGGAAGCTTTTCAGGACAACATCTTGACACAGCTGGTACAGGGGTCAACACAGCTGGAAAGGACTTTGGACCTTGTACTGGATAATGGGGAAGCTGTAAGGAACCTAGAAGTGTGGGAACCGCTTGCTGGGAATGACCACTACTTGCTGTGGTTCATGCTAAACATGGGGAGGGGCAAAGGGGGGCACAGATACAAGGGTGGCTGAGTTTAGGGGGGCAGACTTTAGGATGATGGGGGAAATTCTGAGCAAGCACCTGGAAGACATCCAACAACACATGGATGCAGATCAGAAATGGACAATAATAAGGGGAGGGCTGGCAGAGGCAACAGAGACCTGTACTAGGAAAAAAAACAAGATGGGCAGAGCAAAGAAATCCAGCTGGCTGTCACTGGAGGTCTAGGAAGGTGTGAGAGCCAAGAGGGTGGCATTTTGGAAGTATAGGAAAATGGGGAGGAGAGAAGATAAAGATGTATACAGGGAAAAGTCTAGGGAGGTCACCAGACTGGTCGGGGGGCCAAAGTGTCTAGAGAGTTGAGACTGGTGCAGGGGATCAAAAGAAGAGAGAAAGACTTCTTCCATTACATAGGCGAGAAAAGGAGAAGCAAAGACCAGCTTGTGAGGCTCGAGAAAGATGGTGGGTGGGTGGAGAAAGGGGCGGAGCAGGAAGAGGCACTGAATTTAGTACTTCTCCTCTGTGTTCATGCAGGAGAAGGGGGCAAATATCTCAGGCAAGTGGGGGGTGGGTAAGGGGAGAGGATGACAGATGTAGGGATTACAGAGGGCAGAGTGCTGGAGGAGTTGAGGGCATTAAGAGTGGACAAAGCACCTGGGCCAGATGGCATTCACCCTAGAGTACTGAGGGAGCTGGCAGTGGTCCTTGCGGGGCCACTGGCAGACCTGTTCAATATCTCCGTGGACACAGGATGTGTACCACAGGACTGGAGGTTGGCCCACATGGTGCACATTCATAAAAGTGGGCCAAAGAATGAACCAGGGAACTACAGGCCAGTGAGCCTCACCTCGATCGTGGGAAAATTCATGGAGACCAACCCGAAAGGAGAGGCTCGTGAGCTTCTTGGAAGCAAACAGTATTCAGGATGACCAGCAACACGGGTTTGTCAAGGGCAGATTGTGCCAGACAAACCTGGTACAGTTCTACGACTGGGTGACATGGGACCTGAACAAGAGCCATGCTGTGGATGTCCTGTACTTGGATGTCAGTAAGGTCTTTGATTCAGTGCCGCATGGGAGATTGGGGGAAGCTGAACAATGTGGGGGCAGGACCGAAAATGGTAACCTGGATCAGAAACTAGCTGAGGGGGAGACAACAAAGGGTGGTGATGGGGGGGGAACTCCCATCACCGACAGCGGTGGCGAGCAGGGTACCACAGGGATTCATGCTGGGACCAGAACTGTTCAGGATTTTCATTACAGATATCTTGAATGGGATCTGAAGCAAAATCAGTCTGTTCGCAGATGATACCAAGATGGGAGCTATGGTAAATGACACAGTGGGGGGAAGGGGTTGCAGGAGGACCTGAATAAGCTGCAGGAGTGGGCAGATAAATGGCAACTGGGGATCAATGCCAAGAAGTGCAAGGTTCTGCACTTCGGAGCCCAAGGAAAAAAGTAGATTGGGACAATTACCAAAGGTTACATCATTTTTTTGTAAAATTAGTAAGGTCTGTCACAAACCCACTCAGTAGGTCAGGCCCACTGCTCCCATAGTGCCAACCTCCGAGCGCAGTATTGTGAAAAGTTGACAGAACAGGGTAACCCTCCTGTCTGTTTTGTGGGTCCGAATCACCTTTGGTCTCACGTTCTGGAGGGATTCAAACTGTGAACCTTATGCTATCGTACCCAAATGTACAGGCTCAGGTAATTCTGCTCTTCGGGGAATGCCAGATATCTTTCGCCAAGGGCACCTAACCAGGTATACAAAATGAACCCTTAAAAACTCTTATGAAAGACCTTAGGAAAATTCTTACCTTTCCCAGTTTGGTAATACCATCAAGCTTTGAACAGTTTAGTCAGCCTTAACCGTCTGTAATTCACATGCAAAAGAAAGAACTTTGAAGAAACATAGAAACATAGATTTTGACTGCAGATAAGGACCGCTTGGCCCACCCAGTATGCCCATTTCCCTACTTAATGGATAAGCTGCAGATCCTAGTTAACCAGCAGCCTACTTCTTCCTACCCCAACCCCTAGAATTGCCTTATGACTGTCCCATGCATGCTTGAATTCCACCACTGTTTTTGACTCCACAACCTCCTCCGGAAGGCCGTTCCATGCATCCACAAACCTCTCTGTGAAAAAATTCTTCCTTAAAATACCCCTTCTATCTTCAAATTGTGCCCTCTTGTTCTTGCACACATCTTTTTTTGAAAGATGCTACCCTCTTGGACTTTGTTGATTCCCTTGAGGTACTTGAAAGTTTCTATCATGTTCCCCCTCTCCCTCCTTTCCTCGAGGCTATACATATTCAGCTCTGTAAGTCTCTCTTCATATGTCTTCCAGTGCAGACCCTGCACCATTTTAGTTGCCCTCCTCTGGACAGCCTCCATCCTGTCTATGTCTTTGCGGAGATTGGGTATCCAGAACTGCACGCAGTACTCCAGATGGGGTCTCACCAACTGTCTGTACAGAGGGATAATAACTTCTGTTTTCTACTGGTGATGCCTCTCCTCGCATCCCAGTATCCCCCAACCCTCCTTGCTGCCCTCTCCCATTGCTTGCCCACCTTTAGGTCATCTGATATGACTACCCCAGGTCCCTTTCCATTTTGTTGTTGTTAGTATCTCCCCCCCATTGTGTATTCTTCCCCTGGGTTTTTGTTTCCCAGGTGCATTACCTTGCACTTCTTAGCATTGAATCTAAGCTGCCATACATTTGACCATTCCTCTAACCTTGCCAAGTCCCTTCTCATCCTTTCCACCCCACCTTGTGCATCAACTGTGTTGCAGATCTTTGTGTCATCTGCAAAGAGACATACTTTTCCTTCAGTCCTCTGCAATGTCGCTAATAAAGACATTGAAGAGGACTGAGTCTAATCTGAACCTGTGGTACCCACTAGTAACCCCCTTTCTTCAAGTGGACTCCATTTACTATTACTCTCTGTGTCCTATTCTCCAGCCAATTCTTTACCCAGGCTGTCATCTTGAGACCCACTCCCAGGCTGGCTAACTTGTATATTAATCTTTTGTGTGAGGCTGTGTCAAATGCCTTGCTAAAGTCTAGGTAGGCCATGTCCACAGCCCCTCCCTGATCTACTACTTTGGTCACCCAGTCAAAGAAATCTATCAGATTTGTCTGGCATGACCTTCCCGCTGTGAATCCGTGCTGCCTTGGGTCCTGAGCTCCTCTGGCCTCTAGACACTCAACAATTCTTTCCTTCAGAAATGATTCCATCATTTTCCCTACCACTGAGGTTAAACTAACAGGTCTGTAGTTTTCTGCTTCTGCCTTGCTCCCACTTTTGTGAAGGGGAATCGCATCTGCCCTTCTCCAGTCCTCAGGTACCGTCCCAACCTCCCATGATTTGTTAAAGAGGGTAGTCAGTGGTGTCACTAGATCTACCTTTAGTTCTTTTAGAATTCTGGGATAGATCCCATCAGGCCCCATTGCTTTGTCCACCTTCAGTTTTAAGAGTTCTTTCAGAGCCCTTTCTTCTGCAAATGGACTGGTATCAACTTCTGTATCCAGAGTGTTTCTACTGTTTGTTTAGGTACCTCCCACTTCCTTTGTAAATACTGAGCAAAATATTTGTTTAATATCTCTGCCTTTTCACAGTCACCCTCTGCCCCCTCCCTCCTCTTTATTAAGCCTCACTAACCCTCCCTTGGTCTTCCTTCACTCCTGATGTACCTATAAAGGTTTATCCCTTTCTTAACTGAATTGGCTATCTTTTCCTTGGTTTGGGCCTTTGCTGTTCTGACTGCCTTCCAGCTTCCTTTTGCTTTAACTGATACAGTTCTCTGTCCTGCTCCTTCTGTGATTCCTTGTACTTCCTGAATGCTTTCTTTTTCTCTTGCACCTTCACTGCCACTTCCTTTGAGAACCATAGTGGTTTCTTACATCGTTTCGTTTTGTTTATTTGCTTCACACAAAGGTTTGTTACCTCTGTGATGGCAGTTTTTATTATTCCCCATTGTTCTTCCACCCCTCCTTCCTGCCCATTTGCTAGTGCATTCCTTATGCATTCACCCATTTTGGCAAAGTCAGCCCTCCTAAAGTCCAGTACTTTTGCCTTTGTATGGCTTGACTCTATTGCTGTGTTTATTGTGAACCATACTGTTCGATGGTCACTAGTTCCCAGATGGCTACCCACTTCTACATCTGTGATCCTCTCTTCATCTACATTTGAGAGAACCAGGTCTAAGATTGCTCCCTCTTGGGTGGGCTGTAATACTAGTTGTCTAAGGCATGCCCCCTGTAGGGCATCTAGAATAACCCCACTCTTTGAAGTGGCTGCTGCAACTGCACTCCAGTTAACATCTGGCATATTCAGATCACCCATCAGCAATATCTCCCCTTTTTCTGCCATTCTAGTATCTTTCTATCATGTCCTTGTCCATTTCCTCCCCTGAGAAGAGTCTGTATCTAACCCTGTGTGGATTGTGGTGTCATTGCTGGTCTCCAAATTTACCCACAGTGCTTCTCCTCCTCCCTGTTTTCCCTTTTGTTCTGTTGCTTGATTCCTTCCCTTATGTAAAGCTACTCCTCCTCCTCTTTTACCCTCCTGTCCCTCCTGTAGATAGTGTATCCTGGTATGTTTATGTCCCAGTCATGGTTTTGTGTACCATTTTCTGTGACTGCCACGATATCCTGATGTTCCTCCTCCATCAAGGCCACTAATTCAGGAAGCTTGTTACTCAGACTATGGGCACTGGTAATCATTGCTCTCCATTTTTTGATGGCTTTACCTTCTTTTGCAGCATCCCCCTTTGACCTGTCTACCTCGGTCTTTTTCTCATTTAGTACCCTGTTTTGTAGGGAGAGGCTGGGATTTTCCTGCTGCTTATCAGTGCCTCCCCCCTTGCCTAGTTTAAAAGCTTGCCAATGAAGCATTTAAACCGATTGCTCAAAAGACTTGTTCCCTTCCTGGACAGATGCAGACCATCCTGCCAGTATAGGCTGGTGTCCCTCCAGGTGAAACCCCGGTCCCCAATGAAGCCAAACCCCTGTGCTCCACACCATTTTTTCAACCATTCGTTAAACTGCAAGGTGCAAAGTACCCTTGCCTCACTCATGCCATTGACAGGCAGCACCTCAGAGAAGGATATTGTGTGTGCTACTTGTCTTAGGCCCCTTCCCAATTCTACAAAGTCCTTCTGCACTGCTCTAATCTCATGATCAGCCAAGTCATTTGTCCCTAGGTGGACAATGACATCCAGCTCAGACTCCCGTGCAGCAGTTCTCGTGATCCTGAGGATGCACTTCATGTCTCTCCAAGCCATGGCACCAGGCAGGCACCCCCAGTTCTATCCCCCTAATAATTGAGTCCCCCACCAGGAGCTGCTTCCTTTCCTTGTGGTGTCCTCTGCCTCCTTCCTGTGGGCCTCCCTTGTGACAGTTGTCCTCAGCCTCCTTAGTCTCCTGTGTGGGTGCATCCATAGGGGAGCTATGCTCCCCCAGAATGGTGTATGGATTGTGGTGTGGAACAACTGACTGGGTGTGCCTCTGTTCCACCATCCACACCCTCCCTGAGCCCACTGTGGTCCAACTGCTGTGCTTTCTTCACAACCTCTGAGGTAATAGTGGTGGCTCTGGTGCTCCCTGGATGGGGGAGGTTCCCTTCCTACCATCCAGTGTGGCCTAGGGGAAGGTCCCCTTACTACTGTCCAGTGTGGCCTGAAGATGGGCAACTTCCTCCCTCAGGGCAGAGAGTTGTCTGCAAATAGGGCAGCATCTCAGCCTCCAGAAAGACTCCCAGAAGACTGCTGCCCCACAGCCATTACATTGCACTACTCCCCACATTTTTGTTTGTGTGTGTGTTTGTGTGATTGGTTTGTAATATAGAAATATATATATATTATACAATTTGTATGCTTATATTGTCAGTGCAGTGTGCTAGAGAGGATATGACAGTGATATGCACCTTGCACTCTTGAGAAATGATGTCAGAACCCCAGGTATAAGGAACTATTTCCAGGGTGGGTGTGGTGAGGGTGGGAAGGGGTTGGGCCTAAACTGTGCCCTCACAAAACAATCAGCTAAAAGCTCTGACCCACTGCTGCGATGAGTGCCTTCCTGTCAGCAAGATGCCCTACACAACAATTTGACAGAGAAAATACCCTGCTAATCAAACAGAGAAAAATCCGCACATCCAAGTCAGACACAGGTAAACCTCCCCAGCCCCAAAACAGGCCTGGTGGTTTGTGCTCTGAAAGCTGTCAGCCCCAAAATAAGTCAGCTGTGCTTTAAACTCTTCCTGCACCGAAAATGTTAAGAATGGTAACAAACAAACGTAAACCTAGATCCATCTCCCTCTGTTGCTTGAAAGACTGTCTTTTCCTGTTTCACACTGCAGGTTTTTCTATGACAACTCCTTAACCACAGTAACTTATTTAAAAATAGTTTAACTATCACAAACTCCTACGCACCAGTAAATTATTTAAAAATAGTTTCTGTCCCAAAATCCTAGTAGTCAATCCAGCTACCCCTAAGGGACAACCAAAATGCAGTATTTAAACACTTGTGAAGTTACTTCCAAGAAAAGCAGAGTTTGCAAGCTCCTTTTCAACTCCTCAGCCACCTGTAATTTATTAAAAATAGTTTAACTGTCAGAAAATCCTAGTAGACAATCTAGCTACCTCCAAGGATCTACCCAAATGCAGTATTTAAATCCTTCTGAAGTTACTAACAAGATAAACAGAGTTTGCAAGCCCCTTCTTGGTTAAACACTAAATAAATATGTGAATAAAAAGCAATTACCAAGGGTAGCTAGTTTCACCTCCCACAGAATTAAGCAAAAGTGCACGTTTGTTGCAGATATCAAGTGCAATATAGAATTTCTCACACAGCTCACAGCTGAATAAAGAAGTAGTGTCCTTCCAGGTCAAGAAAATGTGCTTAGCACCAGGCAGTCTCTTTAAATATAAGAGGTTTACTTAGAAAATAGATAAAAATAGGTAAAATGTAAACACAGAACAATATATCACAAGGCATACACTCACTTAAAAGAAAACAAGGAAAAAGTACTAAATCCTACCACAATACAATTAGACTTGTCTATCTAATGTATTATTATCTTCTTACAGTGCTTATAATTAGATGTTGCTGCTTCAGAGTCCAACAGGAATGTGTCAGTTGAAAAACACAGAATACAATTTAAAATGCTGTGTTTCAACCACTTCCATGAGGTCATCTAGCTCCTCCTTCCAGAATATAAAAATTATACAAAACAAGATGTCCTATCAAGATGTATATTAAATACTGTGAGTTCAGCAAAACTAATATCCCAAATGATGACACTCCATGAATAACATCCCCTCTTTGATCTTGAGTAGTTTCTCTTCCCAGGATACTTCAAAGGATTTTTATGACTTAGCACCACAGTGCTAGAACCTGTTTTCTTCCTCTGAAATGTCATAAAATGTATATTTTCAGTTCTAAGCTTCAAAGAAGCATAGCTCATCAACAAGGCAATACAATGTGACTTCTTGGAAGTTACTCACATTACATAGCTCTGCTGTTTAACATAACCTGTCATTTTAACTGAAACCTGGGGAGGGGGATGTCATCCCAGGGGCACAAGATGTCTCCTGTGAAACAGGTCACATACCACATTCTATACTGCAAATTTTGAACAATCATAACCAGCTGACCAAGTGTCACAAATCCTCTCCACCTAGCTGAATTTGGGGGCTCTATCCCCTGCATGGGATGAGCTTCCCAGATCAGTTTACTCCTCATAAATTCGCAAAAAGCCATCTGAGTTCTGATTGGTCGCTCCAGCCCAATGTAAGATTGTTATGTCATACCTTTGCAAGGCAAGGCTCCATCTTAACAATCTACCATTAGTTTTTCCCATTTGCGTCAGCCAAACCCGGGGGTTGTGGTCCATTTGTACCACAAAATGCTGCCCATATAAGTATGGCTCTAACTTCTTTAGGGCCCACACTATGGCAAGACACTCTTTTTCCACAGTAGAGTATGCCAGCTCTCTCGGAAGTAACTTTTTACTCAGGTACACTACTGGGTGATCTTTCCCTTGGTTGGATGTTTGACTCAGTACTGCCCCAATACCCATGTCTGAGGCATCAGTCTGAACTATAAAGGGTTTGCTATAGTCAGGACTTGTCAATACTGGAGCACTGCACAGTGCCTCCCTCAATCGGGTAAAGGCTTCCTCACAGGTTAGTCCCCAGGTAATTTTCTTTGGCATCCTTTTCTTTACCAGGTCAGATAGGGGAGCAGCCAGAGCACTGTAATTTGGTACAAATTTCCCATAGTACCCTGCTATCCCCTAGAAAACTCCTGACCTGTTTCTGCATTTCTGGTATGGGCCATGCCTGGATCACCTCTATTTCTATTTGGTTAGGACGGCGCTGTCCCCGGCCTACCACATGCCCAAGGTATGACACTTCTCCCATGGCCACCTGGCACTTCTCAGCTTTGACAGTGAGCCCGGCCCTCTTTATCCTGCCCAGCACTTCCCTAAGGTGGGATAGGTGTTCCTCCCAGCTGGCACTATAGATGGCAGAGTCATCCAGGTACACCATGGCGTACTCCCCAGCACCATTTAACACCTGGTTCACCAACCCTTGGAAAGTGGCCGGGGCATTCTTCATTCGGAAAGGCATTACATTAAATTCAAATAAGCCTACTTGAGTGATGAAGGCTGACCTCTCCCTAGCTCTGTCCATTAACTCTACCTGCCAATATCCCTTTTTCAGGTCAATAGTCATAAGGTAGGTCGCCCCTCCCAATGTGTCAAGAAGTTCATCCATCCAGGGCATCGAGTAGACGTCTGACTTTGTGACTGCATTCAGTCCACAACAGTCCACACAGAAATGTGTAGAGCCATCTGGCTTGGGCACAGGGACTATGGGTGAGGCTCAGGGGCTGTGGGATCTCTGGATTACCCCTAAATCCAGCATCTCCTCCACTTCCCTCCTAATGTCCTTTTGGACAGCCTCTGACACCAAATATGCTGTCCGCCGTATGGGCATCTGTGTCCCTGTCTTCACATCATGCTTTGCTAAGGTAGTTAGTCCAGACCTGGTGCTAAACAGGGGGGCAAAGTCTTCTAAAACCTCCCTTACTTCCTGGTCTTGTCTGGGGCCAGCTGGGGAGACAATTTAACTGCCTCCATGCAGGACTTCTGCTTACTTTCTTCCAACAAGTCCAGAAGGAGGTCTCCTTTGTCCATCCCCTCCCCAGGACTACACACTGCAAACACCATGTCAGCCCTATTAGCATATGGCTTCATCATGTTGACATGGTACATACTTTCTGTCTGTCTTCTGTCAGGTAACTCTAGAATATAGTTCACAACATTTACCTTCCTAACTACTTTGTACAGTCCTGCCAACTCAGCCTGCAGCTTGTCTTTCTGGACCGGAATAAGGACCATGACTTTCTGACCCACCATGTATGAGCAAGCTCTGGCTCTGCTGTCGTACCACACTTTTTGCTTCTGTTTGGCAGCTGCCAGGTTGCTCTGGGCTTTCCCCATAAGCTCCTTCAGCCTTTCCCTAAACCTAAGGATGTAATCCACTATGGGAGTTCCCCAGGTGGCATGCTTGCCTTTCCTGTCCTCCTGGATCAAGTCTAGGGGCCCACATACCCGGCGTTCATATAAGAGATCGAAGGAGAAAATCCTGTTGACTCTTGGGGCACCTCTCTGTATGCAAACAACAGGTGGGGAAGGTATTTCTCCCAGTCCCTCCCATGCTGTTCAGCAAACTCCCGGAGCATTGACTGCAGAGTACCATTAAATCTTTCCACGAGCCCATTAGCTTGTGGGTGATACAGTGTCATGCATCTCTGCACTACCCCACATTTCTCCCACAAACATCTCATCAGGTCCGATATGAAGGAACCCCCTCCATCGGTGATAACCTCCTGCAGAAACCCAACATGGGAGAAAATCCCAAGTAAGGTATCTGCCACTTTGTCTGTCCTCAGTGAGGATAGGGGGACTGCCTCAGAGTACCGGGTGGCATAATCCACCACAGTCAAGATGAATCTCTTCCAGGAGGAGCTGGAGTATTTAAAGGCCCCATAATATCCATTCCCTCCCTCTGTAATGGCTCCTCCACTGTGGGCAGTGTAATCAGGGCAGCATGAGTTTTCTTGCCCACCTTCCCTATTTCTTGGCACAGGTGACAAGACCTGCATTACTCCTTCACCTGCTGGGTGAAGTTGGGCCAAGAGAAATTGTGGGCCAATCGCTGCATAGTGCACACAATTCCCAGATGACCAGACAAGGGAATATCATGTGCAATCTTGAGCAACTGCTCACGATACCCCTGGGGAAGGACAATCTGCCTGCCTATCACCCCTCCCTCTGTCTGCACAGCCTGAGTATACATCAGTCCATTTTCCCAATAAACCTTATGTCTACCGTCACCTCCCTGTGTTCCATCAGAGTCTGCCCAAGCCCTCAGCTTTTTTAGACTAGGGTCACTTCTCTGAGCAGCTGCAAACTCCTCATATATTCCCAAGGCATGGGACAGGTCCCCTTCTGTTTCTCAACTAGTGTCCCTTGCACTAGCGATAGGGCACTCAAGATCACTGTCATCCCTAGCCTTCTGACAATGGGTCACCCCTCTCACTTCGGAGCAATTCTTCGTAGTTGTGTGGTTAACTGCTATTGGGGAAATTTCTACCCCTTTTCATTAGTCTCCATATCAGGAGACACAGGCTGGGGTACCAGCCTCCTAGTGGTTTCCACAATGGCTTCTGGGGGTTCAGGGAACTACAATGTTCCCTTGCCACTTGGCTACAGGTAACTGCACACACCATCTCCTGTTTGAGATTGTTGCTAAGGATGATGTCCACTGCTAACATTTTGGCTACAGCCACCTGTTGCACAGTTCCCCATTTCACCCCAGTCCAGGAGAACACTAGTGAGTGGCAATGTTTTCTCTTTACCAGTGAGCCCTAGTACAGTGACATATTTATTGGGTATAAGCTGACCAGGCTCTACTAGATCCCCTTTTACCAATGTCAGGGATGCCCCTGTGTCCTTTAACCCTTGTGTCTGTACACCATTCACTGTGACTGGGTGCATGCATTCCCTCATGTTCACAGGTATGCTTCCAGCTACACACAGACAACCCACTTCCTTCCTAGCCCCCTGTTGCAGATTGCTTGCCCTTGTGGGACACTGTCTGGCAATATGCCCAGTTTCTTTACACAACCAACATTCATTTCTTTTCTCAGAGAAATCTTTTCTCTGAAACCTGGGGCTAACTGATTTTGGTGGAGGCGGTGAGGGTTTTAGCTGCCCTGAAGGTGTGCTTTTCCCTTTCTGAGCTGCCACGCCCACTCCATTTGCTCTCAGAGCAGGTCTGCTCTTGGCATAGTGGTCCGAAAGTTCAGCAGCCTCTTGCACTGTTTTGAGATTGCGGTCCTCCAGCCAGGTTTTCAGCTCTGCTGGGCATGTCCCAAAAAACTGTTCTAACAAAACCGCATTTTCAATTTTATCTACAGAGTTTGCTTCAATTCCTTCCCACCAACACTTTAAAAACAAACTGATGTTGTTTCATGGCTAGCTCTCCATAACTCATTTCAGGGCTTCTCCAGAGCTTACAGAATTTAGCCCTGTATGCTTCAGTAGTTAGATCAAACTTTTTTAAAAGTGCAGCTTTAAGTTTGCGGTAATCATTACTGTCCTCATTGTCCATTTGACCCAATGTATCCTGAGCTTTCCTGGTAAGTAGTGGGGATAGCTAGAAGCTCCAGGACTCTCTCAGAATTTTAGCCTGAATACAAACTTTTTCAAAGGAATTTAAAAAGGCATCCATATCCTCCCCTCTTTAAATTCAGCTATCAATTTGGGATTCAATTTGTAACCCAGTCCTGTAGTCCCAGTTAAACCCAAGCCACTTACCTGCTCTGGTGTGGGTGGTTGGAGTCGTAGCTTCTCCAGTTCATGTCACGTCTGGCGCTCATGCTCCTCACAGTCCACCTCTCACTGTTCATGGTCCTCCTCTTGCCGTTCTTGCTCCCTCTTCTCCTCTGCAGCTCACTGACACTTACACTCCTCATGCTCAGCCTCCCACTGTTCCCAGTCTACCTCTCATCTTTCTCGTTCTGCCTCTCGCTGTTCTCGCTCCCTCTTCTCCTAGAACTCCAGCTCCATTCTGCGCAACTCAATCTGCAGCCTGAGTACTGCTGGCTCCAGAATGCTGGTGACCTTCCCCTGCTGCTGTGGCCCTTCACTGGCACTGGCCCTGCTGTCATCCTCATCGGATCTGGACACTGCAGTGGCCGCTAGCCCTTCCACACTCAAGGTTTAGTCTTTTACAGTCACAGTCAGTGACTCAATGCTCTGGGTATCTGCTACCATCAGGGCATCCATGAGGTTCTGGTTGATGGCTCTCACCTTGTACAGGACTCCTCTGTCCCTGCACAACTGCCTCAAGTAGTCTACAGTGTGCCCGCTGTAGTTGGAAGCCATCTTCTTCCCTAACTATGGCTACTCTAACTTGCGCTTTAAAAAAAAAAACAGGTAGGAACTTGACTGTAAGCCAAATTATATAGTTCTGTTTCCTTTTTAAAAATAAATCACTGCCTTTTTTTGCAATTGAGCTGTGCAGTATCAAGCTGACACACTGAACAGTTTAAAGCTTGTGTTACCAAAATTATCAGCACCGCTGCCAACCAATCTGTCACAAACCCACTCAGCAGGTTAGGCCCTCTGCTCCCACAGTGCCAACATCTGAGCACAGTATTGAGAACAGTTAACAGAACAGGGTAACCCTCCTGTCTGTTTTGGGGTTCCAAATCACCTTTGGTCTCAAGTTCTGGAGGGATTCAAACTGTGAACCTTATACTAGCGTACTCAAATGTACAGGCTCAGATAATTCTGCTCTTTGGGGAATGCCAGATATCTTTCACCAAGGGACCCTAACCAGGTATAAAAAATGAACCCTTAAAAACTCTATGAAAGACGTTAGGAAAATTATTTTCTTTTCCCAGTTTATTACCATCAAGATTTGAACAGTTTAGTCAGCCATAACTATCTGTAATTCACATGCAAAAGAAAGAACTTCAAAGACACCAGGCAGTCTCTTTAAATATAAGAGGTTTACTTAGAAAATGGATAAAAATAGGTAAAATGTAAACAGAGAACAATATATCACAAAGCATACAATCACTTAAAAGAAAACAAGGAAAAAGTGCCATCTCCTACCACAATACAATTAGACTTGTCTATCTAATGTATTATTTTCTTCTTACAGTGCTTATAATTAGATATTGTTGCTTCAGAGTCCAACAGGAATGTGTCAGTTGAAAAACACAGAATACAATTTAAAACACTGTGCTTCAACCCCTTCCATGAGGTCATCTAGCTCCTCCTTCCAGAATATAAAAATTATACAACACAGGATGCCCTATCAAGAGGTATATTAAATACTGTGAGTTCAGCAAAACTCATTTTCCAAATTATGACACTCTTTAAATAACATCCCCTCTTTGATCTTGAGTAGTTTCTCTTCCCAAGACACTTCATAGGATTTTTATGACTTAGCACCATAGTGATATAACCTGTTTTCTTCCTCTAAAATGTCATAAAATGTATATTTTCAGTTCTAAGCTTCAAAGAAACATAGCTCATCAATAATGCCATAAAGTGCGACTTCTTGGAAGCTAATCACGTTACAGAGCTCTGCTGTTTAACATAGATCCTGTCATTTTTACTGAAACCTGGGGGGGGCGGATATCATACCAGGGGCACAGGATGTCTTCTGTGAAACTGGTCACATATCACATTCTATATTACAAATCATAGAACAATCATAACCAGCTGGCCAAGCGTCACAAGGTCTACTAAACAAAACTATTATAAGAGGTTTTTAGAATCAAAATGTGTAGACCAGCCTAAAGATTTTTGGTGTACAGTACATCTTCTTTTGAAAAGTCAAGGTACAATAGCTTCCAATTTGTTTACAATTGATGGCCATCCAACTCAGCTGTCTCAAAAAGTGGTGGACAAATTCAACAAGTTTTTTTGGTGAAATTGTTCAAAGTGTACACAAGGTTAGATTTGGATCAATTAGGTGTTAAAGGGGACACTGGTCCCAAATTTACCTTTATGGAGATTTCGTCACACAGTGTCTTGGTGAAGTTATTGAAAATGAACACATTTAAAGCTATTGGATTGGATGGCATTCCTTCTAATTTATTGAAGTTTGCCTCTCCAGAGATTGCATTCCCATTGGCATATTTATTTAATTTTTCAATCAAGTATTAGGTATTCCCTAATGCCTGGAAACAATCAAAAGTAGTTCCAATTTTCAAAGGGGGGGGTAAAACTGAATTTGGTAACTATCACCCTATTTCTTTGTTACCTCAGGTGTCAAATATCTTTGAAAAGATTGTTGCTGCCTAGATCTCTGGATATCTGGAAACAGAGGGTCTTTTAAATGGAATGCAGTCAGAGTTTAGGGAATCCTTTAGTACCAAGACAGCTTTGGTTAAGGTTACTGGGGACTTACAGGCTGCTCTGGATGGGAGGACCCCGGTTGGTGCAATTTTTGTTGATTTATCAAAGGCTTTTGATTTGCTGAACCATAGGGTCCTCCTATCCAGAACGGCCTCTATGGGGTTTGTGGGATCTAGCCTGCAATGGCTATATTCCCATCTGACAGAAAGAACTCAGTCACTTACCTTGGGTGATTGGACGTCGGGGGTTGTGTCAGATGGACCGGGGGTCCTTCAGGGCTCAATTTTAGGCTAAATATTGTTTCATATTCATGTAAACGGATTAAGTTTTCCAGATTCATCTTTTTTTTATCATTTGTATGCTGATGATACGATCATTTATACTTCTTATTTTTCAGTGAATGGGGTTCAAATAAAGCTTCAGACAACATTTGATGAGCTGCAGAGTTTTTTGAGGGAGAGTGATTTGGTTTTGAACTCCAAAAAAACACAATTTTATTTTCCCATTCCCCTTTAATCCAGGAAGATTTGACACTGAAGGTTTACACCCAGGAGGGAGTCCTGATCCTTCACACCCAAACATACAAATGCTTGGGAATGTGGTTCGATGAGTCCTTAAATTGGGCAGCTCATATAAATAGTGAAGTAACTAGTGTAGGAAGAAAACTGGGTGCTTTGTATCATGTTAGACACTGTATGAGCACTGAAACTAGGGATAAAGTGGTATGCTCGGTGGTTGTGCCCATTTTACATTATGGGGATTTTATTTATACCAGTGCAAAGAAAAATGATTTGGATAGGATTGATGTATGTTATGGTAGATTAGCCAGATTTACCCTTGAAACTGTTAGGTTTACTCACAAATGTTTCCTATTTAATCGCCTCCAATGACTGAGACCATCTGAATATAGACAGGAGCACTTGCTTGCTTTTATGTGTAGATGTTGACTGGGAACCCTGCCCCCATATTTTGATGTAGCGATCTTACGACAAATCAAATTATGCTCATAACAAGCTTTATATGCCCCAGAGTTTGTTGTACCTATGTATAACCTAGAGATTGGTATACATTCTGTCTTTTTTAGAGGCCCAATGGCATGGAATAAGATCCAAGCTGATATTAAATCTTGCAAGGGGAAACTACCCTGGCGGAATATTTAGGCATGGTTCAAACAGCAAGTTATTAATGATAGGAATTGTTGTCAATAGTGAGGAATATTTATTATTTTAGATTATTCAACCTGTGCTACCTGAATGTTTGTCTTTATTGCAAAATTTTTATGTGATGCGGAATATTGTATGTATAGGACCTCATTGTAAATGAGGCTCGGCTCAATTGAGTATATCCTAGTTCATATAACTATATGAATAAAACTTTTAAATGAAATGAAATGAATGAGAACCAGGGGAGGTATTACCACTTAAATGTGGATCAGTTGGGTTGCTGCACAGAAAAGAGGGTTCTAGGGGTTATCATTACAGGGAGCATGAACAACTCTGTTCAATGCAGAAGAGCGGCAGCAAAAGCTAACAAAATGCTGGGGTGTATAGCTGGAGGGATCTCCTCCAGAAGTAGGGAGGTTATCCTCCCCGTATAGGTCACTGGTCAGGCCGCACCTGGAGTACTGCGTGCAATACTGGTGCCTGTTCCTGAAGGACATCAGATTGTTGGAGGGGGTATAGCGTAGAGCTACAAAGATGATCCAGGGTTTGGAGAGCAAGCCATATGAGGAAAGGCTGGGGGAGTTGAATATGTACTCTCTGGAAGAGAGGAGGGAGATATGACTGAGACCTTTAAGTACCTGAAGGGAATAAACAAGACTAATACAGGGAGGATTTTCCAGAGGAGAAAGGGGAGGGACACGAGAGGACACCAACTGAGATTGGAGGGGGATAAATTCAGGAGAGAGAGAGAGAGTTGAGGAGACATTATTTCACAGAAAGAGTGGTGGACAAGTGGAACTCCTTTCCAGGTGAGGTGGTGGCCTGTAAGATGGTAGACAACTTCAAGAGAGGTTGGGATAGGGTAAGGGTAAGGGGTAATAGGATGGGGGGAAGGGAGGGGCAGCAGCATTATAAGGTGCTAGCTGCACACTCAAGCAGACTTGATAGACCATGAGGTCTGTTTCTTCTGGCATTTTTGTATGTTCTCATGCCCTGTCCTGAGGCAGGAAGGCCATAGCCTGAGCTATATCCAGAACTTCCCCTATATACTGAAGGTGCTGAGTTGGGGATGTTGACTGTGATCCCCAAGTCCTGGAACAGTCAGGTGGTGTATTCCAGATCTGTACATGTGGTCCCCGGTGTGGGCTTTGAGAAGCCAGTCATCCAAGTAGGGAAAAACATAAGTGTCCTTCCCTTCAGAGGGCTGCCACCACTGCCAAGCATTGTGAAAACATCCGATGAGTCAAGGAAAAGCTAAAGGGCAGGGCCCAGAACTGGAAATGTGCCCCCTGGAAAAGAAACCTTAGGTACTGTCTGTGGGAGGCATGTACCTGGACATGGAGGTAGGCATCTTTCTTGTCAATCCAATTGCCCTAGCACAGAAGGGGCAGGAGACCTTGAAGTGTCACCATCTAAAACTTTTTGTACTGAATGAACAAGTTTAGCTCTCAGAGGTCTAGAATGGGCCTGAGATCCCCTGTGCATTTGGGGACCAGGAAGAAATGGGAGTAGAACCCTCTGCCCTTTTGAGTCTCTGGGACAGGTTCTATGGCCCTTCTGGACAGCAAAGATTTCCTCCCAGAGCACAGGAATGTGGTCTGGGGGGGTAAGAGGACAGAACTAGAGGTTTTTTTGGAGGCCACTTAGAAGTTCCAGAATGTGACCGCTTTCTGTAAGTTGCAGTACTCAGGGATCCCTGGTGATTTCCCTCCACTTGCCCAAGCATTGGGAGAAGTGACCCCCTACAACCACATCCTGCCTTATGGGGGGGGTCGGGAGTCAGGCTGAACTGGCAGGGGCCACTGGAGCCATACCTCCTCCTCTGGGGGATTTTCCCATGGTGGAGGAGGGGTGGGCATGGCAGGGGTGGCCCGGTGCTTGCCCTGAAGCTTGTTAGAGGGCTTGGATCTATAGGTAGACCGATGAAAGGGCACTCGTTGACCACTTTTAGACTGGTTGATGTGGTACATAGAGTGTACCGACCACAAGGTGCGGCCAGAGACTTGCAGTTGAGACAATAAACACAGAAACAGAGAAACATAGAATTTGATGGCAGATAAGGACCGCTAGGTCCACCTAGTCTGCCCATTTCCCTACCTAATGGATAAGCTGCAGATCCTAGGTAACAAACAGCCTACTTCCTCCTACCTCACACTAGAATTGTCTTATGTCTGTCCCATGCATTCTTGAATTCTTCCACTGTTTTTGACTCTACAACCTCCTCAGGAAGGCCGTTCCATGCATCTACAACCCTCTCTGTGAAGAAATGCTCCCTCACATTACCTCTGAGTCGTCACCCCTCTATCTTCAAATTGTGCCCCCTTGTTCTTGCACATCTCTTTTCTGAAAGATGCTACCCTGTTGGACTCTGTTGATTCCGCTGAGGTATTTGAAAGTTTCTATCATGTTCCCCCCCCCTTTCCTTGAGGCTATACATCTTAAGCTACTTTAGTCTTTCTTCATATGTCTTCTGGTGCAGATCCTGCACCATTTTGGTTGCCCTCCTCTGGACAGCCTCCACCCTGTCTATGTCTTTGTGGAGATGGGGTCTCCAGAACTGTACACAGTGCTACAGATGTGGTCTTACCAACTTTCTGTACAGAGGGCCAACAACTTTTTGTTTTCTACTGGTGATGCCTCTCCCTATGCATCCCAGTATCCCCCCAGCCCTCCTTACTGCCTTCTCACATTGCTGGCCCACCTTTAGGTCATCTAATATGACTACCCCCCAGGTCTCTTTCCATTTTTGTTGTCAGTATCTCACCCCCCATTGTGTACTCTTCCCCTGGGTTTTTGTTTCCCAGGTACATTACTTTGCACTTCTTTGCATTGAATCTAAGCTGCCATACATTTGACCTTTCCTCCAACCCTGCCAAGTCCCTTTTCATCCTTTCCACAACACCTTGCATATCAACCCTGTTGCAGATCTTTGTGTCATCTGCAAAGAGGCATACTTTCCCTTCCAGTCCCTCTGCAATGTCACTTATAAAGACATTAAAAAGGACCGGCCCCAGTACTGAACCCTGCAGTACCCCACTAGTAACCCCCCTTTCTTCACTGTGGACTCCATTTACTATTACCCACTGAGTCCTGTTGTCCAGCCAGTGTTTTACCCAGGCTACCACCCTGGGACCCACTCCCAGGCTAATTTGTTTATTAATCTTTTGTGCGCGGCTGTGTCAAATGCCTTGCTAAAGTCTAGGTAGGCCATGTCCACAACCCTTCCCTGGTCTATTACCTTGGTCACCCAGTCAAAGAAATCAATTAGATTTGTCTGACATGACCTTCTTGCTGTGAATCCATGCTGCCTTGGGTCCAGTGCCCCACTGGCCTCTAGTTAATCAACAATTCTTTCCTTCAGAAGTGATTCCATCCTTTCCCCTACCACTGAGGTCAAACTGACAGGTCTGTAGTTTCCTGCCTCTGTCTTGCTCCCACTTTTGTGAAGGGGAATCACATCCGCCCTCCTCCAGTCCTCAGGTACCACAACATCCTCTTGTGATTTATTAAAAATGTCGTCAGTGGTGTTACTAGTTCTTCCTTTAGTTCTTTTAGAATTCTGGGGGGAATCTCATCAGGCCCCATTGCTTTATTCACCTTCAGTTTTAAAGAGTTCTTTCAGAACCCTTTCTTCTGTGAACGGACTAATATCAACCACCCTATCCAGAGTGCTTCTATTGACTGGATTAGGTATCTCCTTCTGCTTTTCCATTGTGAATACTTAGCAGAAGTATTCATTCAGTATCCCTACTTTTTCACTGTCGCTCTCTGCCAAACCACCTTCCTCTTTATTCTGTCTCAGTATCCCTGCCTTAGTCTTTCTTTGCTCCCTAATGTACCTGTAAAAGGTTTTATCCCCCTTTTTAACTGAGTTGGCTATCTTTTCCTCAGTTTGGGCCTTTGCTATTCTGACTGCCTTACCCACTTCCTTCTGCTTTAACTGGTACAGCTCTCTGTCCTGCTCCTTCTGTGTTTCCTTATCCTTTCTGAATGCTATCTTTTTCTCCCTGACCTTTCCCACCACCTTTTTTGAGAACCATAGTGTTTTTTTCTTTCATTTTGATTTATTTGCTTTACACAAAGGCTTGTTGCCTCTGTGATGGCGGTTTTGATGTTTCCCCATTGTTGCTCCACCCCACCTTCTTGCCTGTTTGTCAATGCTTTTCTGAGGTACTCTCCCATTTTGACAAAATTAGCCCTTCTGTAGTCCAGTACCTTCACTTTTGTATGGCTTGACTCTACGACTAAGTTTATCATGAATCACACTGTTTGGTGGTTGTTTGTTCCCAGATGGCTACCCACTTCTAGACTGGAGATCCTCTCTTCATCCCCATTTGAGAGTACCAGGTCTAAGATTGCTCTCTCCCGAGTGGGTTCCAAAACTAGCTGTCTGAGGCATGCACCCTGTAGGGCATCGAGAATGGCCCTGCTCTTGGATATGGCTGCAGCAAAGGTGCTCCAGTTAACATCTGGCATATTCAGGTCCCCCATCAGCAATATCTCCCCTTTCTGTGCCATCCCAAGGATGCCGCCTATCATTTCCTTGTCCATTTCCTCCCCCTGAGATGAGGGTCTATATACAACCCCTGTGTGGATTGTGGAGCCATTTCCAGTCTCCAGGGTGACCCACAGTGCCTCCTCTCCTCCCTGTTTACCCTTTAGTTCTGTTGCTTTGATCCCTTCCCTTACATGGAGAGTTACTCCTCCTCCTCCTCCTCCTCCTCTTCTTCTTCCCTCCCTGTCCCTCCTGTAGATTGTGTACCCTGGTATGCTGACATCCCAGTCATGGTTCTCTGTAACCACGTTTCTGTGACTGCCATGATATCCAGGCATCCCTCTTCCATCAAGGCCACCATTTCAGGGAGCTTTTTACCTAGACTATGGGCATTGGTACTCATTATCCTCCATTTTTTATGGCTTTATTTCTTTTTGCCCCATCACTGTCCTTACTGCCTTTGTCTTTGCATATCTCTGCCAAATAGTTTGTAGCCTCTAAAGGGGGCATTCAGGATGGAAAACTGAACATCCTGGGCAAAGCCTGACACCCTCAGGCAAGCTGTCTCTGCAGACAAATGCCTGCTGCGGCAGCCCTGGCCGATGCAACCATGGCATCGTAGACAGCCCTAAGGAGATAGTTGCTGATGTTGGGACCCACTTTGAGACACTGCAGCAGCTGCTGCTTTTGGGGGTCCTCAAGAAGAGCCCTGGCAGTTTTGAGAACCTGACCCCAAAGCTGATTTGAGTATTGGACTGTATGGGCAATGTAGTTCAGCACCCTGATGGTCAGCGTGGCAGTGGCAAAAGTTCTCTTGCCAATGAGATCCAACCTCTAGGACTCCTCATCTGGGGGCAAAGAACTAAGATACTTAGGCCTTTTGGTGGTCGTGGATGGTGTTGATGACCACTGAATTCACATGAGGCTGATCGGTGAAGAAAGGCCTCCCTGCTGCAGTCTTGTATCTCTTGTCAACCTTCCTGGGCATAGCGGGGATCAAATTGGGCCAGTGCTAGGCGGCCATGGTGGCATCCTCAAAGGCCTCAATTAAGGAAGGAATGACCAGAGGAGGGACGTCCAGCAGGCAGAAATAGGAAGTCAGTTGATGTCAATCAGGGTCTCGTCCTTTGGTGTCAAAGCCCATGGATGACTGTAACTGTCTCATAACCAAGATAAAAGATGGATCATCTGAAGGAGACTGCAGGATCTGCTTCAGGGTCTCCTTGTTGTTGGACAAGACCGTGGAGGAGGAGTGAGAGGGAGTGGCACCTCCATCATCCAGGTCATCAGGAAGGATGAGGTCAGGGTGGTACTCATCCTCGCTCCCCAGCTCCTGAGGGGACAGTGAGGGCCCAGGGTCCTGAAGCATGTGCCGTGACCACACTGGAGGAGGGGGGGGGTAGGGACTGGTGCAGGAAGCCAATGTGGAGGTGAGCCTAGTTTGCATAAAATCCCACAAGGTGGTAAGCATAGTGTGAAAGTCCACTGCTATCGGCGTTGGCTGAGGGAAGACTGGGGGCGGCACTGGGGAGGGTGGTCTACAGAAACACCACAGACCCTACTTTTTTTTCATCTCCCCCACGGGCTGCTGGCAGGTGGGCTCCAGCTCTCTCATGAGACAGTTCACACCCACCCCAACTCCATGTGTGTGTCTCCAGAGCCCCAGCCCATATCCCAATGAATCCCTCTCTAATCCCTCCCCCGGTACACAATCTAGCTTGCCGGAAGTTGAGCCCTGGATGTGGAGTGCAGCCAGGCATTGTGCAGCCTACCAGTGCCGCTTCATTTTCCAGTTTTGTCAATCACCTTCTGTGGCTGTAAATGCATGTGTGGAGACATGCAAGCACCACAACCACATGTTCTTGCCTCCCTAACTCTGATGCTGCCACCTGGCCTTCATCAGGAGGCAAAAAAGAAGCGGGACAACATTCACTCCCTCCTCAGGAGGGGAGAGCTGCCCACTGGATGCTCAATCCTCTCCCTCCCCTGCCAACTCCCAGCAACCTGAACATGTTCCCGAGCCTGGGTTGCTGGCATGGCTTGAGGTGATGTCCAGCTCCTCAACCCTCAGTGGCACCGGGCTGGCTTCCACAGACCCTACTTGATCTCCCACTTTACCCTCCTTTGTTTACCTCTAAGGTTCCCTCATGCCTATCCCATTCATTCTCAAATTCCACTAGTTTTAGGCCCAACCAGGTCCACCAGGAGGCTGTTCCAGACATCGGCCACTCGCTCTCTCTCTCTCTCCGTGAAAAAGTCCTTCCTCACATTTCCCCTGAGTCACCCCTCCAACTTCATAGCATGACACCTAGTTCTACAGCATCTTTTTTTCTGAAAAATACTTTCTACTTGAACCTTTTTTATACCCTTGAGGTATCTGAAGGTCTCAGTCATGTCCACCCCCTTCCCTTCTTTCCTCCAGGATGTACATATTGAGGCCTGTTAGTATCTCCACACAGGGCTTTTGGTGCAGACCCTACATCATTTTAGTTTCCCTCCTCTGGACCACCTTTATTCTGTCTATGTCCTTTTGGAGATGTGGTTTCCAGAACTGGACACAGTACTCCAGGTGGGGTCTCACCAGTGACCTCTAAAGCAGCATTACCACCTCCCTCATTCTGCTGGTGATTCCCTTCCTTATGCATCCCAACATCCCATTAGCTCTCCTCACTGCCTTGTCACACTGTCTGGCCACCTTTAGGTCATCAGATATGATCACCCCCCTGGGTCTCTTTCTTGTTTGGTGGTCATTAATATCACTCCCCCCATTTTGTACTCTTCCCTTGGATTTTTGTGCCCTAAGTGCATGATTTTGCACTTCTTTGCGCTGAAACCCAGTTGCCACAGACAAGACCCACCTGCAAGTTTTCTTAGATCACTGTTCATTTTTTCCACCCCACCCTGGAGAGTCTACCGTACTGCAGATTTTAGTGTCATTCACAAAAAGGTATACATTCCCTTCTAGGTCCTCTGCAATGTCGCTTATAAAGACACTGAAGAGGATTGTTCCCAGTTCTGATCCCTGTGGCATGCTGCTGGTCACCTTCCCTTCCTCAGAATGGACTCTGTTAACCACCACCCTCTGTCACCTATCCTCTAACCAGTTCCTTACCCAGTTTACACCTTTGGATGCAATCCTAGGGTGCCCAGTTTGTTTATGAGTCTCCTATATAGAACAGTGTTGAAGGCCTTACTGAAATCTATAGGCCACATCCACTGCTCCACCCTGATCCAATTCCCTAGTGAAAATTTTACTTTTTTTTCATTCTTTGGTAACCAGGTAAGGCCCACTAGGCAGTTGTGTAAAAAGAAAGCAGGTGCATCACAGGTAAATACCAGGGTGCTTACGTGAAGATGGGAGGCTTATCCCATGTTTTAACTTGGAAGCAAAAGTTTGTAGCACTCCATAGTCAAAGTAGACACCGCAGACAAAGACACACACCCTCTGATGAAGGCCCAATTGTGGGGCCAAAGTGCTAGGGAGCCATGAGTTTGTGGAAGTAATAAATTCAACTGCATTGCCTTAATCTGTCTGCAGCGTCTACTTTGACTGTGGAGTGCTACGAACCTTTGCTTCCAAGGCCCACTAGGCACAAGTGCCTGTTTTCAGGGGTGATCAGGGAGCACTGGGTAGGTTAAGTGACTTGATCAGAGTCACACAGTATGCAAGTGGAGGTTGTGGGAATCAAACCCATGTCTGCTGGATGTACCAATCTCATTCATAGCTCATTATTCTACCCTCTAGTCAATACTGTCAGTGCTTCTGTGCTCATTGTGCTCAGTTGTGGCAGTTGGGTATGAGGCTTTTTCTGAAACCTTGTTTACCGGTATTTAAGAAAAAAATATGCAATATAATAATGTTGTTTCTTCCTAAGGGATCACTCACTACGTTTGACAACTGCTTCACTCCCCTGAAATAAGCTGCCTCAGAGCCTGGAATTTTATGCTAATTAGAAAACTTTATAATGGTCATGCTCTGTCCTGCCCTCTAATGACATATTTATTTCTTAAACTGTGGGAGAGCAGTGACCACCAAATCTATCTAAGTGACTACCCAGAAATATTTTATCTAAAAAAAAAAAAACAACTTTTTTTATTAAGAAAAACAAATGAGAAAGAAACTCACAAGAATTTCAGTTGAGAGTCAAAGCAACAAGAAATACTCAACTGCATCAAAGGCCCTTTTACAAAAGCAGCTCTTCACCACCGTGAGCAGTGCAGAGCAGTTAGAATGTTAGGTTTTTTGCATGTAAAGGTGAGCTGCACTGCATCAGAAGCGAACTTTCACTGTCCATGTGTTCCCCATTTTCCTGGCTTTGCAGTTGAGGTTTGCGCTGCTATGTAATCAAACGGCGGCACTCTTTTCTTTCAATGAGTTAACTGTGCCTCTTACGTATTTTAATATCGAGCCGAGACAGGAAGATTTCAAAGGTAAATGGCCAGTGGAATATAAGTGAAAAAGCATAGAAAAGTGTTACAATTATAAATAAAAACACTCAAACTTTATTGCACATATAAAATATATTTTAAACACAGGAATTTAAACTAAGGTCTGTGAAATCTGTATTATGACAAACTGCTGTATTTGCCATTGATCAATAGCATATAAAGTAGTTTGCCATAATATAGATTTTCGCAGGTCATTGTTTAAATTCCTGTGCTTAATAAAGTTCTAGATGTACAATAAGTCTGAGTGTTTTTATTTACAGGAAGCACTTGATCTAGTGTATCCCCCAACTCCATAACCAAAAGTCTTGGGCTCTCAGCTGGCCGGAATGATAATAAATATGTCAAAGAGCCATGAAAGCTATGCAGGGCTGCTGTGTGTGAAAGCAAAAGGCATCAGTGCAAACAGAATGGAGTAAGCAGATTGAAACGGGAATGATGATGTGAGGTCGGTGCCACTGTGTAAAACGTCATTAAGAGTAAGCTATTCTGAGAACCTTTTCAAAGTTCTGGAAGGGGAGGTAGAGAAGAGATTGCCAAACATAATGAGGGATCCTTTAGGAAGAAACAACATTACTATGGCAATTTTTTTCTTCAGATCCCAGGGATTCCTCACTATTGCTTGACAACTGCAGACTCCATAGCAGTACCTTGGGAGGCTGGGTACTGAACCAATTTAGAGAAAAGGTTCTGCTAGACAGCAATGCCAAAGCCGGCATCCCTTCTGGACTGTATGTCCAAACAGTAGTGCTTTGTAAAGGTGTGTACTGTTTTTCAAGTGGCTGCTTTACAAATCTGAAAGGAGACACCTCTAGTTGTTGCCACAGAGATGGAGGTGCCCCTTGTGGACTGGGCCCTGAGGTCTTCAGGTAGATGTTTGCTACCTTTGACAAACAGAACTGTATGCATATCACTATCCAGCAAGCAGTGGTCCTCCTAAATGCAAACTTGCCTTGGCCTACATCCCATAGGTAACAAACAGTTGTGTCAAAGTCGACCTGACATCCTTAGTGCAGTTTAACATCTAGGCAATGGAGCCTCTGCTCCCCTGGTGTGGGTTTTGCAGTGAAAAAACAGGGAATTTGATAGACTGGTTGAGATGAAACCACTTTAGGGAGAAATTTTCTGTTGGTTCTCAAAAATACTTTATTTCTATGGAAGATGATGTAGTTAGGATCTGTGCTCAGAGCTTGGAGCTTGCTCACTCTCCTGGCTGAGGTGAGGGCCACCAAGAAAGAACAGGTTACTCAGCTGTAACAGTAGTTCTAGGAGTGGTATATGTTGTTCATCCACACTTCTGGGCATGTCCCCTTCCACTTTAAATCTTCTCAGAAGTCTTCAAGCTGGTTCCTCCCACCCACCCGGGTGGTATATACCTCAGCTCCACCCTATGACGCCAGATCTTAGCCCACTGGAAGCAAGGTTGTGCGCCCGTAGCCAGGGAGATCGGGTTGGGGTGTGTGTGGATGAACAACATATACGACTCCTAGAACTACTGTTACAGGTGAGTAATCTGTTCTTTTAGGAGCGTGGTTATGTTGTTCATCCACACTCCTTGGCAGACTCCAAGCAGTTCTCTGGGAGGAGGGAGACAAGGTGCACACCCTCTACTTAGGAAGTAAAGATTGGAGATCCGAGGCCCCAAAACCAGTATCCTGGTGTGACTCAAGGTCGATGTGGCAATGGGTAATGAAGGTGTTTGCTGACTTCCAGGTAGCAGCCTGGCAGATTTCCTGGATAGGGATGTCCCTGGAAGCAGACCCTGAAGCAGCAGTATGGCGGGTAGAATGAGTTCTTATCCCTCTGGGAGGCTCCTTGCCCGCCAACTCATAGCTCAGACCTAGGCACGATGTAATCCATCTTACTATGGTCCATTTGGCTGCAGGTCTGCCAGAAGCAGCTTCAGCATAGGTGACAAACAGCTGGTGAACCTCTCCACAAATTTCTGCCATCCTCTCCTTGTAGTAGAAGAGAGCATGTCTCGGGTCCAAGGTATGGAGCCTGTACTCAGTGTCTGAGGTGTAATTAGGGTAGTAAACTGGAAGAGTCAACACCTGATTAAGGTGAAACTTTGACACCACCTTCGGAAGGAATTTCAGGTGGGGGCGCAGGACAACTTTGTCCCTGTGAAAGACCAGATAAGGGGAGTCCACTGAAAGTGCCTGGAGCTTCCCTGTCCTTCTGGCAGACGTGATAGCCACCAGGAAGGCCATCTTCCACGACAAGTGTGAAAGCTCACATTTGTGCATGGGTTCGAATGGCTTGCCCATGAGCTTTGCCAAAACCAGCAACAGATCCCATGGAGGTGGAGGTTCACACACCGGAGGGGATATGTGATCCAGGCCTTTGAAAAAGCACCCGACCACTGTCTTCTGCACTAATGTCGGCTGACCGGTCCATGCCCGGTAAGCAGAAATGGCTGCCAGGTGCACCCTAAGGGATGATGACTGTAGACCCCCTTTGGAGAGAGACCAAAGGTAGTCGAGAATGTTAGCCACAGAACAGGATAAGGGGTCCAGACCCTTATCCTGACACCAAATGGAAAATCGCTTCCATTTGAAGGCATAACATTTCCTGGTCGATTCCTTTCTGGATGCCTCCACCACGGTGTAGACATCTTTGGAAAGACCCAGAGCCTGGAACTTTAGCTGCTCAGGTACCCGGCTGTGAGGTGCAGAGATTGATGGTCCAGATGGAATACCTTCCCCTGGTTCAAATATTTCAGGTCTGGGCATGTAGAAAGCCGCTCCAGGGGCCTGCAGCTGAGGTTGAGGAGATATGGGTACCAGAACTGGCGCAGCCAATCTGGGGCTACCAGGATCACCTTCACCTTGTCTCTCCTCACCTTGAGTAACACCTTGTGGATCAAGGGAAATGGAGGGAAGGCGTAGAGGAGACCTGGGGTCCATGGCCTCAAAATGGCATCCCCCTGCAGTGAGCCCTGCTGAGGGGGGTGGGCATGAAACAGCTTCAGCTTGGTGTTCTCCTTGGAGGCAAACAGGTCCACCATTGGTTTGCCCCAATGGTAGGACAGGCTGTAAGCTACCTCTGGATGGAGAACCCACTCGTAGGATGTCTGGCCTAAGTGGCTGAGAGCATCCACCAGCTGGTTCGAGGCTCCTGCCACATGAATGGCTAGGAGATCCGCCTCCAACCGGCTTATGAGTGTTCAGATGTGGAGCGCCTCCTTGCACAGCAGATGGGAGTGCGTGCCATCCTGTTTGTTGAGGTAGTACATGGTCATGGTATTGTCAGTCTGGACTTGAACCACTTGACCCCAGAGCTGAAGAGTGAAGCTGACAATGCCAGTCTGACTCCTCTGAGCTCCAACAGGTTGATGTGGCACTGGGACTCCTCAGGGGTCCAGAACCCATGGGTCCTGTTGTCCCCCATGTGGGCTCCCCAGCCCATGAGAGAGGCATCGGTCATAAGGACGACCGTCAGCTCAGGGTGGACAAATGGGATCCCTTCCTGCAACCGGTATGGGGCGGTCCAGCATTGGAGAGTGTCCCACATCTTCTGGGTTACAGTGATCAGCTGGTCAAAGTGACCATCTTGCTGAGTCCACTGGGTGGCCAGCTCCCATTGGAGGGGTCACATGTGCCACTGGGCCCAATGGACCACTGAGGTGCATGCTACCATGTAACCCAGAAGGTGCAGAAAGTCCCGGGCAGGGCGAAAGTGCCCAACCAGAAATGATTGGGCAAAGGAGGAGAGAACTCTGCCCTGTCCGCTGGGAGCCGAGCTCTGACTTGACAAGAGTTGAGCTCTGCCCCGATGAAGCCCATCACCTGAGAGGGCATGAGTTTTGACTTGGCCTCGTTGATCAGGAGGCCAAGTAGGGAGCAGGTTTGGTGGGCCAGATCCCTGGACCTCTCCACCTCCTGAAGGGATAAACCTGCCAAGAGCCAGTCATCGAGATAAGGGTAGATTCTGACTCCTTGATGCTGAAGGTGGCCACCACCATTGCAATGCATTTGGTGAAGACCCGAGGAGCCGATGACAGGCCGAACGGCATGGCTCGGAACTCGTACAGGGTCCCTTCAACCCTGAAACAGAGGAACCACTGATGGGAAGGACGGCTTGGGATGTGAAAGAATGCGTCCTGTAGATCCAGTGAACAGAACCACATGTTCCACTCCAGGGATGGTATGATCTGGTTCAGAGTGACCATCTGAAAGGTGCGGGACCTGAGATATTGATTCAGGTCGTGAAGATCTAGGATGGGGTGCCAACCCCCTGTCCACTTGGGCACTAGGAAGTACCTGGAAACAAAGCCTGTGTCTGTTGGAGGATCCAGCACTGAAGCTACTGCCTCTTTGTAGAGGAGCTGAGCCACGTTGTCTCGAAGAGCCGACTGGGTGCATGCGGCGATCTTTTTCTCCCGAGGGGCACGGGCTCGGCTGGGAGGGAACTGCTCAAATTCCAGAGGCAATTCCTGATCAACCACTTCGAGGACCCACCTGTCCACAGTGATAGTGGACAAGGCGGAAAGGAAGTGGTGGGTCCGAACCCCAACGGGAGGACCCAGAACTGGCATGATGGGTGTAGGGGTGGCAACCGCCAACCCGTCACTGAGCAGGCTTGAAAGAGGAGGAGGAGGCTCCAGGACCTGAGCCTTGGCCTCCTTTACGGGGTTGTTGAGGACCCTGCTTGGGCCGCAGATGCCAAGCTTGAACCTGCTGCTGCTGTTGTTGCTGACCTCCTTGATAGGAGGGCTGCCTGACCGCAGGAGAAGAGTGCCAAAATGGCTTCTTCTTCTTTCTCTTCTGCTCGCTCTTGCCCAAAGAACCCTTGGCAGAAGTAGCGTCCAAGGTGGCACTGGACTGCTCTATACGCTGAAGGTGACTAGCCACTCCTGGACCGAGCAGGGCACATCAGCAAGCTTATGCTGAGTATCCA
The DNA here is from genome assembly GCA_016271365.2 of Neoceratodus forsteri. Taxonomy (NCBI): domain Eukaryota; kingdom Metazoa; phylum Chordata; order Ceratodontiformes; family Ceratodontidae; genus Neoceratodus; species Neoceratodus forsteri. The sequence goes on from CM057449.1 coordinate 1,427,319,227, forward strand.
CCAGGTAGGAGGAACGCCGCAGCCAAGCCCTGCAGTGAGAGGCCACAGCGGCTGCCAATGAGCAGGCACAAGAATCTCTTATATCCAAGGCTGTCTGGAGCTGCTGTTTTGCAACAGCACAACCTTGGTCATGGATCTGCTTGACTGTAGTCTGCTTGTCTGATGGGAGATGAGGGAGGACTTCATCCAGTGACCCCAGGAGGGCACGGGAGAAGTGTGCCATAATAACAGCCGAGCTGGCCTGACGAAGGCCCAGAGAAAAGGCAGCGTGGACCTTGCGGGCAGAGTGGTACATATTTTTGAACTCCTTGTCCAGGAGTCGGTCAGTTTCAGCCAAACTACCCATATGCCTGAACACCAAGGCAGTCACCAGGCTCTCGGCCAAAGGTTGTTCAGTGAACCCCACAAGGGACACCGTGGGCACCGTGTACTTGCGGGACATGCGCGCAGATGGTGCTGGGCAGGAGGCAGGACGCTGCCACAGTTCAAGGGCTGGGCCAACGATGGCCTTGGCCACTGGAAAGGCCTCCATCAGGGGATCCCCTCTCTTGAGGATGTCAGTGAGACAGTACTCCGCCTTTTTCTGGATGAGCTCCAGGGGTATTCCGGTGGAGTCGGAGATGAGGAGGAGAATGCCCTGGAAGGAGGAAGGGCCTTCCTCCAACCCTGCACCGACCATCGTCTCATCATCCCCGGGATGTGAGTGCAAGCCAGTCATGTCTGAGGAGTCATGACAGAGCAGTCTACCGCCTAAGTCACCCTCGATGTGCTGTGGGCGGTCCGGGGTGACTGTTATCGACAGACATCGGGGAAGCCCGGTATCTTGTCAGTCCTCTTTCGAGGGCGCCCCTCCCTCAGGCTGTTTAGGAGGTGGGTCCACCAGAATTGGTGGAGAGACCAGAATAGGCCAAACTGGGAGATGGGCTGGCCCCATGGGCAGAGGAACAGGTGACTTCGGTTCCAGAGGGTTCGGCATCGGCCTAGGAGGTGAGAGCCAAGTTATGGCCGGGGTGGGCGGTGGAGCCGGCTTCTGCCCGGTCAGTATCAGCTGTTGCCACATGAGGGTCTTCATAGCACCGATGGAGTTTCTGCTGGAGCCTCTCCTCTTCAGAGGAGGATGAGGACCTGTGGCGACGCCTCTTCTTAGAGTGCTTATAGCTCTTTCTCGGTCGTTCAGCCGAGGGGGTTCTGGACCTTGACCTAGATCAGGGAGGCCGACTCGGTCGATCAGGAGACACTAGGGTCAGTGAAAACCGAGGGTCCAGAACTGGGTCCTTGATGGGGACACCAGTGGGCTGGGTCTCCTCATCAGGGAAGACAAGGACCAGAGTCCTTTCCAAAGAGTTGTTGGCCACAGCCAGTGACAAAGGGTCTATTAGGTCGAGGATAATTTCGACCTTGTCGGCCACTTCCTCGGTCCCCTGGCCAGACAGAAGATCCGTGAAGCCAGTGGCCGAGGTTGCGATCTTGACTGAAGTCGAGACCACGTGTTCCTGGAACTCAGACCTCTCTCGGTCCCAGGAACGTCTTCACCGAGATGAAGACACAGGGTCCTTCTCTCTCTTCCGAGAGCGGGAGGAGTGCGAGCCCAAGGGTGCCTCACCCTGAGTGGGGAAGAGACTGGCAAAACTCTTTGAAGGAGCCCGAAAAGGTGGAGCCAAGGTTCAGAGGAACAAAAAAGCTTCGACTGAAGCGCGAGCTGCTTCCTCCTCAAATGCCTTCATCTGTACCAGCTGTTTGGCAGATCCTGCAGACGCGGAAACCACCCACCTTGCCTCCTTCAATTTCACCGGTGGGTTCCTTTTCTCCAGTCTCCCCAGCTTCAAGCAAGCCTTACAGTTGTCCAGAACATTGGGATGGAAAACCAGGCAAAAACTGCACGATGAGGTGTCATGGCCAACACCTAAGCAGTAGACGCACATGAGGTGAGGATTGGTGCGTGACATCTTCTGGCCGCAGGGGCACCGGCGAAATCAAGGGGAAGATTTTTCCTCCATGGTAGATGCAATGAAAGTGCATTCGCTAACTCTAACGAGTTAAATTTTTGGTAAAAACCAATGGTTAGAATCCAGGGCCTATGATATGCTGAGAGTATGAGGGAACCTGTATCTTCCAGCAGAAAGGAAGATCTGGCATCATGGGGCAGAGTTGAGGTATGTACCACCTGGATGGGTGGGAGGAGCCAGCTTGAAGACTTCCGGCAAGATTTGAGGTGGAAGGGGACATGCCAAGAAGTGTGGATGAACAACTTATCCACACTCCTAGAAACTAGTTTTCAGGTAACATATTTCACAGCAGTAGTTGCCACAGGCTCGAAGGGAGCACCCACGAGCTGTGAAATGCATGGTTTTCGGTCCCAGGAAGGGACTGCATCTTTAAAAGGAGGATGCAAATTGGTCAGACCCTTAAAGAACCTTTTGAAAATAACCATTCTCTCCCTACCAGCTGAAACGTAGGCTGAGACTGCTACAAGATGTACTTTAAGGGTAGAAGGGTGAAGACCCAAAGCCTGTAGGTGTACCATGTAGTCTAACATGTAGGATAGGCTGGCCTGGAGGGAATTGACTTGCCTGGAAGAACACCAGAGGGGAAACCATTTCCACTTTGAGGCATGTATCTTTCTAGTGTCTGGCTTTCTGGAAACTTAACTTTCAAAACCTCTTTCAAGAGGTTTAAACAGGAGTATTCTAACTCAATTACTAGGCCCTGAGGTGCAGTGTTCTGGGGTTTGGAAATGTTATCGTGCCCTGAGGCAAGGTCAGTGGGTTGTACCTCAGGAGTAGAGTAATGGGAGGTTTGCTGGACAGAGCCAGGAGTAGAGAATACCAGGTCTGCCTGGCCCAATCGGGAGTAATCAGAATCATCATTGCAGGTTCCTTTCTGAGCTTTAGAAGCACTCTCAGCAGTAGAGGGAAAGTGGGAAATGTGTAAAGGAATCTCCCTGTCCAACAGAAGACCAAGGTATCCTCTGGGACTGTCCCCACTGACGAAGACCTACAGCAAAAGAGGGGGAACTGATAGTTTTGCCAAGAGGTGAATAGGTTCACCTCTGGTGTGCCCCACCTTCTGAGCACTGTTGCAAGCACTTGCTTGTTCAGAGTCCATTTGTGGTTGCCTTGACTGATTCTGCTCAGGGAATCTGCGTGGACATTGTCCTTCCATGGTAGGTGCACTGTGGATAACTGCACTTCCCAGTTCACATGCCAGGCTCCATATCTTCATTGCTTCTTTGCACAGCTTTGAAGATCTTACTCCTCCCTGTTTGTTTATGTAGCTCATAGTGGTGGTGTCTGTCCTGAGTTGGACCCACTGCACTCTGATGTGGGAGAAAAAAGGCCTGCATTGTCAGATATATAGCCTTTAGCTCCAGGAGGTTTATGTGTTCCTGGGACTCTAATGGAGTCCACACCCCACTCTTCAGTGAGGTCTTCCAGGTGGGCCCACATGATGAAAACAGACAAATAAAAGTGATGTTATAATCTCAGGAGGTTTGTGGCCTGTGGCCCTGATTACCCAATAAGACCACTGTACACCAGATGTTATTTAAAATATTTTTGCAATTTATTAATGCCAAAATAAGCCCTAACACAATTAAATCTGAATAGCTGATGGCCCACTACCATCAGAACTACAGGTATTCAGAGAAAATCAAGGTCAATATAACCCCTTGCTCCCTGGATGTCCAAGTGTCTATGGATGGCGATCTTCTACTCTTCCTCTCGAACACACTAGGCTCACATTCTAAGCCTAGTACATATATACAGTAGTTGTTGACAAGACATAAAAAGGGAAGTTCTATAGCATTGATGTATTTTGACCATAAAAGGCAGGGAAAGAATGTCATGAGATAAGAATGTATTAAACATTCATCAGCCTTGACCAGAAATGTAGAAGAAAAAGAATCAGCATTTATATAGCTCTTTTCATACACAGTGTATCCCAAAGCACTTTACAAGCAATGCTAGACTGGTAGTGAAGTGACTGAATGTGTGGTGGTGGCCATATCGCACATCATCACCCACACACACACACACAGCCTGGATAATTGCATGAACTGGTTTATGGGAAGAGGAATGTTGGTCAGGACACTGGGAATGTTCCCTACTCTTTGCGAAGAGTTCCCTGGGTTCTTTTACTTCCACCTGAACACCCACCAGAACAACACCAGGATGGGAAGAAGGGGCCTTGGTTTAACATCTCATCAGAAGAATGGCACCCTCCAGCAGTACAGCACCCCCCAATACTGCACACGGATGCCAGAGATTTTTAGGTGCAAGTCCAATCCCGGTATGGGACGAGAACCCATGACCTTATGGTCCAGAGGCGGATGTGCTACCAACTGTACATACCATAAAAGGGAAAAGATAAGATAAAGGGGTGGACAGGACATTAATACTTGTCCATTCTACATGTACCTCTCTGATTTTTGCTTACACAGCTGCTTGCTTTAGTTATATTACGTTTAACATAACATCCTGTTTTTGTACAAAAAGATTTTGCTGCACCCAGCGATTCTGTGCTGGACAGAACATGTGCCTTTTAACCCATTCCTTGCTGGTACCCTCTGTAGCAAGCACTTTCCTTTAGTTACCACTTTACATCTATCCAACACGTTATTAAACACCTTACATTTACTTAGCATCTTGGCATACTTTCACATGCCATATTACAATAGCCCCCACCTTGGGAAGGAGAAAAACCTTTGAAGTGGTGTTCCACTTCCCACATTGTGAAAATTTTTATTAAAACATAAAACAAATTGTAAAAATGAAAGTTAGTATAAAAATAAACACCTTTTAATATGTATGTTTTAGCCTTAATCTATTACATGTTAGTATTCTACGTTATATAATTATCTAAGCAACTATAATGCAAGCTGAATTTTTAAAGTTTGAATAATTGAGTCATTCACAAGTCGCAAATTTGCATATTGTAACTCTTTTTTTTTTTTTGGTACACTTTCTTTATTCTCCCAGCTGTGGAACTTTCTCCAGCTAACCCTGTGCCGGTCTCTACCTCCCAGTCTGAAACCTACCTTACAGGCACTCCGACCCAATGAATCCTCCAACTCTGAGTGCCCCAGGATAGCTCCGCCCACCCTGGAGCTCTATCTAATAATCCAATTCATCGAAGTCGGAGGGAGGCTCCTGTAGCCAGGTCCGACAGCGAGAGTGTGGACCTACACAGTAGATGCCTTCATCTAGCCACAGGTTCTCCCCGAGCTCAGATGTGCAATGATGCCCTGCTTGACATGTGCATGCTCCCATGTGCACTTGAAAGGCATCTGCCACAGTCCCAATCCCCCTGCATCTGCCGGCCAGGCAGTGCAATCCCCCAGCCACCACTAGGGGGTGCTCCTGCTCTGGTGAGTGCTAACCCCCCCTCCTCGAGGAAGGAGAGCAGTCCATGGGATGCTCGATCCTTCCTCATCCCCACCGATCCCCTACGACCTGTGTTCATTCCCAAAAATGGGTCACCGGCATGGTGCGAGGTGTGGCATCCAGCGCCTCAACCCTCAGTGCCACCGGGCCATTTGCTTATTGTAACTCTTACTAGTGCTTCTAAGGCAGCATGACATGATTATAAATATTACAATGAGAATTGCCTGAAACACAATGAAGGCCTTGAAAGCTGATTCCAGTCTACTATCAGAGAGCATGAGTTTTAAGTATCCCCGATGGATCATATCATTCATAACTTGTTCTGTGTTGTACATTTTATTACTGACCTCAACCAGGTGAGCATCTTTTCTGGCTAGCAAGGCCCTAAGGTTTAATGTTAAATTTTCAATTGGCACATTGAAGTAGGGCAGGTATTCCTCTATGTCTTGGTGGTCAGGATCGCTTTGTACAGTCTGTTCTTTAAAAGTGGGGATGGACTTGATAATGGTTTGACTGATAACAGTGTGTTGGGTGGGGGGTAAAACAGAAATTTGAAATATTAACTTTACAAGAGAGGGGCCCACAGGAGAAGGTGTTTTGGTTGGTAACTACGCAGTACTGCCCTGTTCATTGTAAACCACTTTGGCCATTGGCCTACACCATTTGGTTAATTTGAGTGGCAGGAAATGGTTGTATTTGGGTTATAATCTTACATTAGGTTTATATTTTGATAACCCCATACAGGGGTTGTGATGTCAAACACATCACATCACATCTACATAAGTATCGGTACCCTTTTATGGCACAACATGCGAGGTGGGGTGTGGCCAATGTTTGTGAGTAAGAGAGATACACTAGCAGTGATGGTGGGTCTAAAAGCTCCTTGTAAATATCTTCATCTAGGTAACCTACTGAGTGGACTGTCGCTAATGTGTCAACGGCTGAGGTGTCTGGGTTAAACAGGAGGAGAGATACAATGAAGGAAACTTATATGACATATTTTATGGTGCATGACCCCTTTGCATAACATTGTTCTTGGCTAGGGTGTGGTGTTACCTGCTGAAATTACGAATGGTGCCAGGGGAGACAGAACTGCACACTTGTACACACACTCAGTTCACTTTCCCTGGTCTGGACACACATTGTGGGCAATACCACTTGGCCAGACGCCCATCTTTGATGAGGTCTGGAAGGTGTCCATTTTCCACATCTTGTAACAACTTGGTTATTGTGGTTAGGATATATCCACCATACGCAGTGCATATGATGTCTCTCTTCCTATCTTTTTCTCCTATTCTTCTTTGTTGTTGACCTCAACTAGTTGATTTACCTTTACCTGTGTCTCATTGAATAACCTTGCAATATCATGCATGTTAAAAATTGTTAGCCTTTCCTCTTGGGCCAAACCTTAATTCAGCTTTATCTATTACCTGGGCCTGATTATTTTCAAAATATCTCATGTGATTCCTGATTTTGTCTGTATCTACCCTATTACAGATGGACATGCCAGACCCAAATAGGCCTGTGGTAGTTCCCACCATTCACCCTATTTCTCCTAGGCCTAAAGCATTAAGCCATCTGAACTGAAATGTGCTTTATGTATTGATTGTTTCTTGGCCAGCTACACGATCTTGAGCTCGCTGATGGTGGGCAGCAGATATTGTTTTGTGTACAGTACCCAAACTCTGCCATGTTCCAATGTGAAATATTTAAGCCAAAAGGTATGTGCATATATGTTTTAATACTTAATTTTGAATTTCTTCAGTTTAAAGTGTAATTTTACCTGTACTTTTTTTTTTTTAAGTGTCTGCATTTCTATTTGTATATTATACTGTAAAGCCACTAGAGGGCAATAAGACGTGTAGGTTGCAATCCTCTTCCCACTGCTCTCCCAACACTTCTAGTCCTGGGTCATTCATGCCTAAAGCAAATTATCTATGTCCTAACATTCAGTGGTGTGATCTGAATCTGTAAGTCTGTACAAAGCCTCTACTACCCTACCCAGAATGGTTTCCATCTCCCTCCTACTCACACCCTTCCTGGTTCTTACCCATATCCCAGTCTCCCCCTCTACACCTATTGCCACTTCTCTCTCCGCTTCCCTTCCAGATGTCTCCTTCATCCTGTCAGTCACCCCCACAGCTCTTCTTGTAAAGAGATCCCACTTTCCCTACTACTCTCCAGCCTCTCTGTTTTCCCTTCCTAGTCACATTGCCTTTCTTCGTTTCCTTATCTCCTTCTTTCCACCCCTCCCTCCCTATTCCCCTCCCTCCTGTATTTCCTACTCTAATTACAAAAGTCCCAAACTTCACTATTTCATCCTTGTCCTCCTCCTTCTTTCATCAGGGAACATCCACCCTAACCTGGCCCTATTTCTTCTCCTACCCTGGCTCATTACCCAAACAACATGTCTCCAAACCCCACTTCCACTACAACCCTTCCTAATGGGTTGAAGCTCCTCCACCTGAACATCTGCAGCCTGCTACTTAAAATCGACCTCCTACAAACTCTTATGATTTCACACACCCCTGACATCCTAATTATTACTGAGACATGGCTCAAAAAAAGCATTCCTAACAATGCCATTGCTATCTCTGGGTATTCCCTCTCCAGACAAGATCAATCGGGTCATGGAGGGGGAGTGGCCATGTATATCCTGTCCTCACTGCAGTTTACTACCACCGTATCTACCTCCATCCCAGCTACCTATGAAGCCCTTGTCACTTGCATTACCCTTCCTTTCTCAATCCCAATCTTTGTGGCTGGCATCTGTTGTCACCCAAGCATTCAACCCTCGGTCACGACTGAACTCTTAGCCAACATCACCTCCGTCTTCGCAATCTGGTGAACTGTTCATAATGGGTGATGTGAATCTAAATTGGTTGTCTCCCAAGTTAAACAAGCTACGCAATAACGTCACTGCTCTAAACTTCACTCAACTTATACTTGAGCCCACACACCCTAATCCCAAAGCACAAAACCACACCCTGCTTGACTGGGCACTCACAACCCACCCGCACCATGTTATTAAATCTGATCTCCTCCCTGATGCCCTCAGTGATCACAACCCCATATTCATTGTACATAACGTCCATCACCCCAAACCTCCCCCCTAAAATCATACAACTCTGGTCCTTTAAATCCTTAAACCTTACCCCACTCAGCTCTGCACTTTCTTTCCCCTGACGGGGCCCCCCTCTCATTGCCATTTCTGTCGACCAAGCCCTTGACTATTTGAAGGATAAATTCATTGCCACCTGGAATGCCGTTGCTCCTTTCAGAAGGACCAGAGTCCATTTGCTTCACCTCCCCTGGATGACCCCCAAACTACTGGCCTGCTTCAGGGAGCATGACCGGGCCTGGAGAAAACACAAATCTACTAAACATCCAAATGACTACGCCAAGTACAGAATGCTACGCAATTCATATATTAAAGCTACTAGACTGGCTAAGTCTGATTATTTCAACTCCTTATTCCTGACTAACATTAACTCTCCATCTAAATTCTGGAGGGTAGTTCATGCCATATTCTCACCTCCCTCTCACCTTCCCCTTCCAGTTCTCAAAATAAAACTCCCTAGTTTCAGATCCTGGCTCCGTAGCCAATGAGTTTAATGCCTACACCATGTGCACCACATCTCTTCTAAATTCCCTCTCCTCCTTGCCACCTACTAACTTCAGCCCCTCGCCTCAGCCAGTGCCTACCCCTCCCTCTTTTTCCTTTTCTATCTCCTCTGACAAAGCTCTTAGTGCCCTCCTATCCCTCAACCCCTCTAAAGGCTCCTCACCAGATGAGCTCGATTCTAAACTTCTCTACCTTTCTGCTCCTGCAATTGCTTATCCTATCTCCCCAATCCTTAACCTCTCCTTTATTTCTGCCCAAGTACCCTCATCCTGGAAACACACTGTAGTCCTTCATCTCCCCAAGGGTGGTGACACATCCACTCCTGGCAACTATCACCCCATTTCCCTCCTTCCTACCCTTACCAAACTTCAAGAACATTTAGTTCTCTCTCAACCATCACTCTTCATCTCTGCTTCCTCCTTCTTTACCCCCTTCCAATCTGATTTTTGGAAGAACCACTCAACAACTGCCTCCTTCCTCAGGCTTACTGACTCCATCTTTTCAGGGATGGATGATGGCCTGATCACCCTGGCCATCTTTGTTGACCTAGCCAAAGCTTTCAACACTGTTTCCCATCCCCTGCTTCTTGATTCCCTCTCATCAGCTGGTCTTGCTCCATCAGCCACCAACTGGTTTAAATCCTACCTCAGTGGTGAGAATCCTTGATTCCATCTCCCCTCCACTCCCCATCAACACTGGTGTCCCTCAGGGCTCAGTGCTTGGTCCCCTACTCTTCTCCATTTTCCTTAATGAGCTTCCTACAGCCTGCTCATCCTCATCTATCCACATGTATGCTGAGGATACTGTTTTATACAGTTCCAGCAAAAAACCCTGCTGCTGTGGAAACCAGCTTACAGCATGACTTCAACCAAGTTCAGCTTTGGTTTGCTTTTCACCAGCTTTTTCTAAATGCCAAGAAGGCAGTCTCAATGACCTTTGACACCAGGCAGAGACTGTCTAGGCTCCCGGCCCTATCCACCTTCCACACCCTTGATGGGACCATCCTGGAGGACACCTCCTCATTTAAATATCTAGGGGTTTGGCTGGACCAGCACCTCAACATCTCTGTGCATATTGATGCTATCCTGAAGAAACTGCACCCCAAGCTTGGTACTCTGTACAGGAATTGTAGTTGCATCCTGCTGACTGCGAGGTGCAAAATTGTCCAGAAGATGATACTCCCCATCTTTGACTACTGTGACATAGTCTATGGTGCTGCTCCCAAATCTTCCCTGACCAAGTTGGACACTCTCTTTAACTCCTTCTGCCACTTTGCTCTCGACTCCCCTTCCCGATCCCAACACTGTGCACTCTATCACTCTCTAACCTTCCTTCCACTATCTCACAGATGCATCTCACACTGTGCCAAACTAACCTCCAAATTCTGGTTTGGCGTGCTCCCCTCCTATCTCTCATCCTCGCTCTCCACTCCACCTCCCCCACCCACTCTCTTAGATCTAATGATGCCTGCACCTTGATGGTCCCTCGCCACTCCACCCTCATCAGTCAGACTGGTTTCGCCCATCGCTTCCCTAAAATCTGAAATTCCCTCCCCTGAAATATGACACTCCTCCTCCAACTACTCCCTTACCTCTTCCCTACACAATTACCTCTCTCTCAGCTGTTCCTGCTTTATCCCTCCTCAATAACTAGCTCCAGTTTCTGCCTTCCTACCCTGACCCCCCCGGCAGGGTTATCAACATCCTGAAGGGGGAATCAGGAAATGGCTACCCCTTCTCCTCATATTCAGTTCTTGCCTCTCCCCCCCTCTCTTCTCCACCTGCCCTTCTGGATCACCCATGTGAACAACCTACCCCATCCTTTATGCACCAACAGCACTTACGTACTACCTTGAGCCTGCTCCTGGTACACTCATGCACTATAATGGTTCTGTTGCATTATTATTGTTTTGTAAATTTATATGTGCTTTTGTTTGATTTTAGACCTGTATTGTAATTTACCCAAAGTTCCACTACTGTTTATTGCACAATACCTTGTGTTCCAACTGTTGCATAATCTTACAATGTTGTATTGTTTGTACTACCCACATACTATTGTAACTCATCATCTTTCACAACTCTATGTAACCCCTCCCCCCAAGTTCGCACTGTGAGATGAGCAACTTGTTATTCAGTGTGCCCTCCTGGTGAAACATTTCGATAAAATAAATATATTGTACATCATTTATGAGAGTTCCTGGTATTGAGGTGGTCATTAGTCCACTGGGAGGTCCTGGGCATAAGGTTGGGCATTGCAGAGGTTTGGCAAGGGAGTCCTCTGCTAGTGTTGGGAATGGACCTTCAGCTGGGGTTGTAGTTGATCCTGGTGCAGTTGTTGGTCACATCTGGGGCTTGGATAGGTCTGCTAGAATTCTCACTGGGTTGACTGGGGGTATTTGTGCCCATACTACATAGTAGTCTCTTCCTGTCCATTCTGGTAGTGTGACCTGGTATTGGCAGTCCCATATTCCATAGTCATCCTTTTGAATATATGTCACATTTACTGTCCAGAGGTAGTGTTCCAGTACTTTTTCAAATGCTACTCTTCCTTGATAATACGGTTCTTCACTGCAATAGTTGTTAACCCAAGGGGTGTCTCCTAGAAGGGCAAGGCCATGGTAAATACACTTGGTTGGGTAGCAACTTACTGACCCGGGCACTAGGTTATATCTAATGTCTACAAGTGATATTAAGAAGTTGCCCCCAATTGGAATTGATTGGTACTGTACAGGCTTAAAGTTCACCTTGTATTGGCAAGTACTGGTTTTCTGCATGCTTTTGATCTTATCTAGGGTTTCTACTCCCAACATCGTGTCCTTGGTACCAGACTGTTGGCACCCCTTGAGTTATTACTAGGCATCCAAAGAGAAGGAACAACTGGATTTTCATACTGGCTTCTCTATATGCCTACTGAATGAGGATGCCTTTCATTGTACACAGGATAAGGATGATAATGGTCTGCTTTGACTTAAATGGTATCTGTGTGCAGAAAAAAACCAGGGTTAGCACCTGTTCTCTTTTTATTTTATACTCATTAACTGATTAACGTGATACCATTTTAATACAGGTTGTCTTTTCCACCTGCGAGTTCAATCAAATACACTGCAGGGCTTGCCTTTTCTACAATGGGAAAGGGTCCTTTCCATGAGGGCACAAAACAATGTTCCTTTTTAGCATAATCTTTGACCATGACTGAGTCTCCAATTAGGTATTCAAATGGATGTAGCTTCTTGTCAAAATACTTTTTCATTTGTCTTTTCCTTTTACTAATGTTAATTGCAACAAACTTATTTACTTTATTTATTTATTGAAATGTTTCACCAGCAAGGCACACTGAATGACAAGTCGCTTGTCTCCCGTTGCGACCTGGGGAAAGGGTACAATAGGAGTGAGACATTAAACATTCAAGTTACAAGATCAACATTAACATACAGTTGTAAAGCAGGCATTATAAGCAGTGTTTCAACAGTGTTGTGCATAATAGGTAGAAAGAGTGGAAAATAATAAGTGCCGTGTTAATAAGTAAACAAGTGCTTACATGAAAGAAAAGGGGGAAAGGAGAGGGAGGGGTGAGGTGGGGAAGGGGGAAGAGTTGTGTTCAAGTTACATTCAAGTTACAAGATCAACAGTAACAAATAGGGTCCGGTGGCGCTGAGGGTTGAGGCACTGGACGCCACACCTCGTGCCACGCAGGCAACCCAGGTTTCGGAATGAGCGTGGGTCAGCAGGGGAGGAGAGGATTGAGCATCTGCAGGACTGCTCTCCTCTCCTGGGGAGGGTAGGTGAGTGACTCTCCGGAACTAGTGACCCCCAGGGATCACGTCGGTGATGGGTTGGAAGCATTGGCGTACGTCCACAGGAAGGGTGCAGGAGCACCCTCAGGCTGCACTGGATGTCACTGCATGTCCACACTCCTTGGAGGGAGTCATGCTCATGTACGAACACAAGGAAACCACCCATTGGCTGGGAAGAAGATGTCACCGTCCCCCACCTCCAACACCAGCCCCTACTCACTGGATCTTGACTCGCCCTCCACCTCCACCTGAGTGGCTCTAGATGAGGTAAGCACTGGGGAGCTGAAGGCAGCCCTGTCCCGGGGGGCAATGACCGGGGGTTCTCCAGAGGTATGCTGTGGGTGGAGAGGGGAGTCCAAGAGAACATTTTGGGAAGGTCTCAGCAGGAGAGGAACAAGTAGGATGAATGATGGGGCTCCAGCCAGCGGTGACAGGAGGGAAACATAGTCAGAAAAAAAAGCAAACATTAACATACAGTTGTAAGGCAGGTGGTACAAACAGTATTAAAACAGCGTTGCGCATAATATGTAGAAAGAGTGGGCAATAATAAGTGCCAGGTTAATAAGTAAATAAGTGCTTATGTGAAAGCAAAGGGGGAAAGTAGAGGGAGAGGAGAGGTGAGGTGGGGGAAAGAGTCGTGTCCCTGGAGACCCATTCAGGATGCGAGGAACCCCGTAAGGGTATTGGGAGGACCAGAGAGAAGCGGATAAGGCAATGTCCCAGAAAGACCACTTCAGGATGTGGGGAACCCTGCAAGGTACTTCTGCAATGTATTCTTGCATTTGTTTTACCTAATTTTCAGTTACAGCTCCCTTTAACAGGGGGTTACAGTTGGTAACAGCAAGTGCCTGGAGGTTCTCATTAATCTTCCAGTTATAGTCTGATATGGGCTAACACCAGTAGTTCTTTTGGCGGTAGACTGGATTGGCATTAAACACAAGGGCAGCATTTTTTTCCATTGTGTGGGCTTGTCAGCACAAAATTTAGTTAACATTGTTTTTAAAGTTCGGTTTCCCTTTTCTACCACCCCGATGACTGGATGGAATGCCACGTGTAACTCCTGTTTAATGTTTAACATGATTTGCAATTGTTTAATTATTTTTCCTGTAAATTCTGGTCCTCTGTCTGAGGATGCCACCTGTGGCAGTCCCCACCTGGTAAACAACTCGTACAATAATATGCGAGCTGCAGTATAGGCTTCTTTATTTTTAGTGGGAAATACTTCTATCCATTTTGAGAATACATCAATAATTACTAAACAGTGGGTATAATTGCCTAGTGTTCTTGGCAATCCAGTAATAAAATCAACCTGAATGTGGTCCCATGGACCTTCTGGTGCTTTTGTTGACAGCAAAAGTGCTCTGTTTGAAGTGTGTGGGTGATTGGTTTGCAAGCATGGAAGGCAGCAGTAATATTTGCCCTGGAGGTCCTGTTGCAGGGTAGGCCACCTTATAACTGCTTTAACCTTTTGTAGAGTGGTGTCCAGGGAGTAATGCCCTCCCATGAGGTGGGCATGATAGAGATGGAATACCTCATCTGCTAGGTCTGGGGGAACACAGGCGACAGGGAAAGTGTGTTCATTTTCTTGATACAGTAGGACTAGGGTGTGGGGTCAGCTCCTCCTAATATGGTTTTGTCTGCCCAAGGGGTGGGGGTGAGCAGAGGGCATTGTTGTAGATGCCAGTTAATGACTAACTGATAGGGGGCATATGTAAGTTGCAGGGATTTTAGATATAAGGGAGTTGCTGGAGCTAATACCATCACTGGCACTGGGGTAAAAGTAAGAGGTGGATGCCAAGGGACTCCCTTTTGGGCCATGGCTTGTGCGGCATTGTGTGCTGCCTGATTTCCGTCAGCTTGTGGGGTGCTGGTGGAATGTCCCTTAACTTTGAGTGATAGAGTCGATATGAAACTCCTATCCCTAACACTGGATATCATCATCATGCCAGTTACAAAACTATTTAACAAACTGCTGGCTCTTGCACAGTTCCCCGGGATCTGGAAACAGGCTCTTGTGATGACGGTGCAAAAGAACGGTGATATGACATGTACCGCCAATTATAGGCCAATATCCATCCTCTCTCCCTTATCTAAAGCCCTGGAAAAGATTGTGGCTGCCCAACTCACAGATTACCTCAACAAATACAACCTGTTATGTTCCAACCAACATGGCTTCAGGCAGAATCATAGTACCTCCACTACTTTGCTGGACTACACTGACTACTAGCACAAGGCACTAGATGAAGGAAAGCTGATGGGGTCAGTCTTCATAGACCTCACCAAAGCCTTCGACACTGTCAATCACTCTCTCCTCCTGACTCAACTACAGAAGCTGGGGGTTGCAACCAATGCTGTCTGCTGGTTCAAGGACTACCTAACATACAGAAGCCAATGTGTAAAAATTGGGCACACAGTATCTAGCTCCAATGAGGTATATTTAGGGGTCCCACAGGGGGTCAATACTGGGGCCCTTACTATTCAGCCTCTTCCTAAATAATCTTCCTGAAGTCTGTGACACTAAACTGATACTTCACGTAGAAGATGCTGTGCTTCTCACCTGCAGTTCATCAATAGTTGCCCTCCACTCTGAGCTGCAGACATCCTTCTACAAGTTAGAAGACTGATTCTGTAGCCATAAACTTCCATTAAACTACAAAAAAACAAAGGTGATGCTCACAGCCAGCACACAGCCCAAAAAGAAGCTCCATCCCCACACCATCTCCAATAAAGTCAGTGAGCCGCTGGAACAAGTTCAGTCCTTCAAGTACCTGGGGGTCACCATTGATGACTGCCTCACCTTCACCCAACACATCGACACAGTGGTAAAGGCAGTGAACACCAAGCTGGATGTACTATATAGGCGTAAAAAGTATCTCACTCCAGAGGCCTTCCATCTCTCAGTCTCCAGCTCCATCCTTTTATGGATTGGTGGTCTATGGCGTAGCAACATACACTGCACTAAAAAGAATTCACATTGCCCTCAACAAGGCATGTAGGCTCACAATGACTGCAGATCGAAATACCCACTTCTGCTCCTTATACGAGGAGACCAATTGGCTGCTACTAAAGAACAGGATTATATTCCAAACATGTCTCCTTGGAAAAAAGGCGCTAATGGGTAAAACTGCCCCATGCATTTCTAACATCCTAACACCAAGTGCTACCAGCTATACCACCAGAGGCAGGATGAGGGGGGCCCTATCAACACCTTTCCGTCAAACTGTGCAGGGACAGCGTGCTTTCAGCTATAGGGCCCCCCAATGGCTCAATGAAATCCCAGTTCATATTCTAAACTCCCAATGCGTCTCACAATTCAAAAATGGCCTAAGGCAACACCTTCTTACTAGGACAGTTTGTGACTGCCACTAGGACTCTAACACCCATAATGCCTACTCATCCACATTCTCCTTCCCCTTCTTTTTAACCCCACTCTTCCCTCTTGCCCTATTCCTCTGTCGTCCTCTCCCCCTGTGCCTTTTCTCCCACTGGATTAACCTTAAAACCAACCTACTACCACTACCTCCCAACCTCCTAGACAAAGCCACTTCTTTTGGCCACCCACTCTCCCCCAGTCTCCCCTCCCCCTCACCTTGACTCCTCCTCAAACTCTCACATTAGATGTCACACCTCTTTATCTCCTTCACTACATATAAACACTGACCTTTACCCTAGTTGAAAGCTCTTGATGCTGTACTATCACCATTGGTACTATGAATGATATTGTAACCTTATTGTATACTAGCTACCTACTATTCAAGTATTGTATGTAAACTGTTTGTTATTGCTGTCATTGTCACTGTTTGACTTGGAACCTTTGTAAAAGAGCTCTGGGCTCAAAAGTATGATCTGAATCCCTAAATAAATAAATAGCCACTGGCTGGGAAATTGTTTGCAACAGATGTACTATATACTGCAACAAGAACACATGAGACAAAGGTTTACCATTTGAGACTATAACATTTTTTGACATATACAAAGGAAGCATAGCAACAGTATTTACCACATAAGCACTGCCAGTGTAAATATTGACTGAACAGTCCTTATCATATTCTAAAGCACAAGCAATGGCTGCTAGCTCAGCATACTGGAAAGAGTGCAGGTTGCAAGTATGTGAATGGATTTGCTGTGGGGTTACCACCTCAAACCCAGTATTTGGCTTACCATTTACATAGTATGATCACCCATCAGTGTACCAATTATCTGCTGGGGGTATTGGGGCCATAAGTGCAAGAGGCTTGGGGAGGCTGATGTTAAAGAGCATTCATGGGGTTCTCCCATGTAAAGGAGATTTGCAGGCAACAAGGTTGTCTTTTTGAGAGTAATGTCCAAGTCTCTTTGCAATAACATTAAAGTCCACTGTGAAAGTCTCTACGAGGAAAGAGCAGTCTCTCCTGGTTTTAGCAAGTAGTTTAGTGGAGTGTGTGGGGTGTATATAATAGTATTTTGCAGTCCAGTAATGTAGGCAAAATGCTTGACCACCCAAAAGGTTGCTTGTAGATGCTTCTAGCAGGCTGAAAACTTATTTTCCACTTCTAACAGTCTGGAGGCGTAAGCAACTGGTCTGATCTTGTTCTGTTGTTCTTGGCAAAGTACAGCAGCTACAGCCATTGGAGAGGTGGAAACTTCGAGATGAAAGGGCAGAGCTGGGTCTGGTGGCACCAAGAGAGTTGCTGCAGCCACGGCTTCTTTCAACTGTTTTATGGCTGTGGTGTGCTCTTGCTCCCATGTCGGTCTGATGTTGTCATCTACCAAGGCTTTCAGCAGATCACAGAGGGGTCACGCCAGCTCAGAGTAGAAATGGATAAAGTCTCTGTGATAGCTTGTAAAGCCGAGAAAGGATTGCAGTGCTGTTTTTGTGATGGGTAAGTCAAGTCTCTGAATAATCTTTACTTTTTCAGCATCTGTCTGCTTGCCATTGGATGTGATGGTAATGCCTAGGAACTCACTGATTCTATCACTAACTGACACTTCTTTGGATTTACTTTGAGCTCCGCTCTCTGTAGCAGCTGCAGCAATTTGGCTAGTAACTTGAGATGTTCTTCTTCTGTTTCAGTAGCTAGTAGCAAATCATCAACGTACTGTAAGATGGCTTCTGGTTTAGAAAAGCAGGTGAGGATGGTGGCCATTCTTTTCTGGAATATTGTTGGACTGTTGTGGAATCCCTGAGGCAATCGGGTCCATGTAAACTGTTTATTTTTCCATGTGAAAGCAAACTTATACTGAGAATGCCTTGTGTACTGGCACTCTCCAGAACCCATTTGCAATGCTCAGTGTACTGAAAATCCTGACCGTAGGAGGTGATTGGGACAACAGGGAGGGGGCTTCTCACACTACAGGGGCGCATGCAGGGGTAACAGAATTTAACTTTCAGTAATCAATAGGGAGTCTCCAACTGCTGTCTGGTTTAGAAACCAGTCAGACTGGGGAGTTAGTGGTGGATTTGCACTCTCTCAGTACCCCTTACTACAGCAAAGACTGTCTAATAGCGTCTACATGTGTTTCACATTCTGACAGAATTTTATATTGCTTTTGAGCCAGGTGAGCTTTACTGGCTGTAGTCTCATCTTATTCTAACAACCCACAGTCATGTCTGTGTTTAGCAAAAGCATTAGTATACTGACTGTTTACCTGATTCACTGGCGGAGAGTTATGCACTGGGGGGGCAAACTCTGGCTTTTTAAGAGCAAAAATAGCATACACATCAAGAATGATAATAGGCTCTTCATCCTCACTTTAATTTGGTCTCAAACACGGGCAATTATTTGTGTAGTCCATTACCACTCCCGTAGACTTTAAGAAATTAAATCCTATAATTCCCATGCCATCAGGTAAATTCATTAAATGTGCAAGTAGGTTGAAGGTACATCCATTTATATTGATTTTAGCTGGTTTAGCCTTAATTGCTGTAGCCCTAGAGCCCTGGAAAGTGAAGAGTCTGACTGACTCTCGAGTTGCTAGCTGATGTTGTTCAGGGTGCAAGGTATGTATGATGGACATGGAAGCTCCAGTGTCAACCAGCATGGTCTGCTGCGGGCCTCCATTTACGGCAGCTTGGATGATAGGTCTGTTCCATGCATTATGCTGGAACCTCATGACCATCTGTAGGGGGGCCATGCACCCCTATTGGAGTGGTTGGTGAGTGACTTTACTCACTGCTTGGACGGCTTGTAGTTTTTCCATCTGCATTTTCGCAGTGCATAGTTCATGCAGGAGTTCATTGTGCATGAGGACCATTACCCCGGGTATTTAGTTTTAGTTTATTGTTCTAGGAATTACTACCTTTGAGCCAGAGGCTCTTTTACAAAGGTTCCACATCAATTAGGTACAGTACAAAAGGTTACATAGATAACACAACAATTTGTGTTGTGTCAAGAGCAAGAAAACATATACAAATACATATCAAATCATTTGTGCAAAAGGACATGAGATATCAATAATCACATTATTATTACAAGAAAGAGGTCATGTCAGATTAGGAGAAACAAATAGGGATAAAGTCCAGAACAGAGAGGGTAAGTGAAAGGTGTGGGGAGCAGACAATAGCAGGAGAAAAGGTTTCCCAAACATGTCTTTGTCAAATAACAGAACAGAGTGGGTAGTGAGAAAATAGGAGGTTTAATCAGGGCAGTCGCTGGAGGTGGCAAGGTGAGAGAACAGCCTTGATTTGAAAATACCTAGAGAGGTGGAGGCAGTAATATGACTGCTGAGGGCATTTAGCCAGCTGGGGGCACGATAGGCAAATGATCTTTGTCCCTGAGAAGTTCGGCATCAGGGGACTTGGAGAGGCTGGTGTTCTGATCTTCTGGTAAAATGGGTGCTAGCGCTCAGGCATAACAGGCCTTGGATACAGGGTGGATTGAGGCCCAGAGTGGATTTTTACGCTATCAGGCAGGTAAGGTACTTTATCCGGTTTGAGAGTTGCAACCAACCTGAGTCAGCATAGAATTCACGCGTGTGGAGTGCGTCGATGTGCACCAGTGAGCAGCCGACAGGCCTTATTTAGGGATGCTGTACACTGCGACTAAGTGCTGTAGTAGTGGCAGATCCATATATAACTAAGCCATAGTCAACGACTGAGATGACAGAGGATTGGATGGCAATCCTCAGTGCAGAATGGGTAAGGAGCTGTCAGTTCCGATACAGAATCCCAATTCGCTGATTAATAGTTTTTGCTGCACTATCAATGTGACTTGCAAAGGTTAGGCCTTGATCAAAGTTGATTCCAAGATATTTGAAAATTGGCACTTGTTCAAGGGTATTTCCCAGGTATGTATTAATGGTGAGTGGGACTTGCCATTTCTTGTTTTGCTGGTTAGAGAAGAGCATGGATTTAGTTTTTTTGTGGTTTAGAACCAGCTTATGTTCAAGGAACCACATCTCAATTTTGGAAAAAGCATGCTGAAGGTTGAGGCGTAAGAGGTTCAGATCTTTATGAGTGGCAAGAATCACGGCATTGTCAGCATAGAGGATTATTTGTTCAGGGCAGGATTTGGGGAGGAGTTTAGGAAAAGGCTGAAAGGAGGGTCCAGGATGGATCCCTGGGGAACTCCTGAGCAAACTGGTTTTGAGTCTGAGAGAACTCCAGCTACTTTTACAGATTGAGAGCGCTGAGCAAGGTAATTTTTTACCCAGTCACCAGGACCCTGTGAGAGCCCTAGGGATAGTAGTTGTTTGATAAGTAGGCCATGGTGTACTGTATCAAATGCCTTGGTTAAGACAATGTAGACTGCTCCAGTTAGGTTTCCTTTGTCCATGGCATTGTGGATTGCTCCTGAGAATTCAAGTAGGGCAGTTGATGTGCTGTGCCCTTTCCTAAATCCATGCTGCTGAGTGCATAGGATGTTGTGCTTTTCCAGGTAGTCTGAAAGTTGGTCCGCCACCAAGCGTTCAAGGGCCTTAGAGAGGTGGTAGTATTGATATCGGGTGATAGTTACCAGGCAGTGACTTATCACCACTTTTGTTCACCGGAGTGACAACTGCAGCCTTCCATTTCCTAGGGAATTGGCTGTAGCAGAGGGAGAGATTGAAATTTTTGTGAGGGAGAGCAGTACTTTCTCCAGAGTGAGGGACAGAAGTTTAAGGTCAATAGTGTCGCTGCTTGCTCAGGACTTAGAAATGGCCTTCTTTACATATTTATAGACTTCATGTGCCTTTACTAGTTTGAAATAGAAGGGTGGTTTGGTTGGAGAGGCAGTAGTAGGAGTAGAAATTGGAGGGTCAGCATCAGTGAAGAAATCAGATGACAGGACACCACTAAGGTCCGTGAAGGTATCATTTAGGGTGTTTGCAATGATCTCTGGGTCTAATGTAGTGGTTCCATCCACATTCATTATTGTAGGAAGGATTTGGACTGCTGACCCATGATATTTCTTATGTTGTCCCAGAAGGATTTCCCTTCACCCCAGGAGTTGGAGAGGGCATTCTTGAAGTAGGAGCTCTTCATCAAGCGGATCTGTTTATGTACAGTGGTTGCAAGCCTGTTTATATTTTTGGATGTCCGACAGAGTGCCAGCAGCTCTTACAGTGGCCCAGAGGTGATCCCTACTTTTGAGTTGTGCCAATAGCTTCGCCGTGAGCCAGGGATTTGTGAGTGCTTTGATTTTGTGCTTTTTACTGGTGCATAGGTGTCACAGGCAGTGTTGAAAGTAGTAATAAAGTAATCAAGGGCTGAGGTCAACATCTTGAGTTTTGTAAATCAAGGACCAGTCTATCTGCTAAGACAGGTCTTGAGATGAGTAAGGTTGCCATAAGGTAGGACTCTGCTATAGATGTTTTTGGAGTGACTACGAAACTTATTTGTCCAGGTACATATTATTGGAGAGTGATCACTGAGCGAGTCAGGAGAACACCTACATTGTTACGGGTAGGGTGGCTGGTAAGGATCCAGTCAATGAGGTGCTGGTCCCTGATTTGTAGTTTTTCCTGGTAGGGGTTTACCACTTGTGTTAAATTTGCTGCTAGGATAGCATCTTTGTTTGACCCTGCATCAGGAGCAAGCCAATTTATATTAAAGTCCCCAAGGAAAAGAGTTCGATGTCAGAAGGTTGTGTACTTACGAACTGAGGACAGCCTGTAGGCGGAATCAGGATCATTTGGTGGGATACAGACAGCAGCAGCAATCGTGAGGACTTTGTTTTGGGCACAAGTAGTATCCTGATAGGAAGGAGTTGCACTGAGGTTTCTGTGGTGGGGTAAGAACCAGGGAGACATCTGAGGTAGTCCTTTATGTAGATTTCACACCCACCACCCCTTTTCGAGGTCCTATCCAGCCTGAATATCTTGTAGCCTTGTATGGAGATGGCATGATGCGGAGTATTAGGTGTCAGCCAAGTTTCGACGATGGCAAGGATATCCGGGTTGTGTTGGCTGGCAAAGATTTGAAGGGAGGCCAGTTTTGGGAGGAGACTGCAGATGTTTAAGGTAGCAATTTTGAGCCCCTCCATTTTGGAGGCTTTGTTGTACTGTAGGAGACAGGGCCAGGATTTGAGTGGACACTTCCTGATATCAAGAGGAGGAGGAGTAGGAGTTTAAGAGACAGTTGCTGTACTTTGTAGTCAATAGAATTACACTTCTGAGGCTTATGCGGCTTGGACCAGTGCAGGCGTCTAGGGATCCAGAGCAAGGAGGTTGTTAGTAATAGAGGATGATATGCCCATTTATCATTGCCCATTTATGCCAGCGCAGGTAGTGCTGATGCCTGCAGCTGGGGGCATCTGGGCTTAATATGTCCCAGTTGTTGATAATAATAAACTATAGGGTTTTGCCTGTCTCGGGGGGTATGAGGTAAGTAGCCATTTGTTTAGATGGCCCTTTCACCATGGCTATGGGTCCTTTTCTAGCTCTATCTTGAGAGTGGGCAAGAGCTTCTGCTGTGCGTAGCTTAGGCATTAGAGGGAGGTACCGCGTACCCTCAGTAACTGACACTCCAATGAGTGACTTAAGCTCTGGTAGGATACTTCACAGTAACCTTTTTTTGAAGGTTTCATCGTTATACATGGGGCACCTACCACCATTGGGAGGGGGTAGGTGAGGCAATAGTATGTGTATAGGCATTCAGCATACCCTGCAATTGTCTCCCCCTTTCTTTGATGAACCATTGTGAAGGTCTGGTGGAAGGCAATGTCTCCTGCCACCAGTTGGGCTACTTGTGTCAAGAACCAATCAATATTCAAATTGTTTCTCTGCAGGGCATTGGCAGGGAGACCTGCACATAATTCCGAATGGTAGCATGGGAGAACTACGTCTCTCATGTCCTCATCTTCTAGAGAGCTGTACAGCCTTTTAAAGGCATTAACTCAGCTGAAGATATCAGCCGCAGGGTCCCCTGGATTTATGGGTCCTATTTCTCTGCTTAAGGCTGCTAAGTCAGCTCCGCTAAGGTTTTTCTGGGTAACAGTTTGCCCAGTCATTTGCCCCTGGTTATTTTGGTGAATTTGGGTGACTATGGGACCATAGCAGGGATTTGGACACAGTGATCAGGGTATTTTTGGCAACGTTCTTGCCAGTTGGCATCTTCTATGTCTCCCCAATCTACTCCATTTTCAACAGAATCAGCTAACAAGGCGCCATTGTAAGCGGTGACTACAGCTCTATGTTTACCTAGTTGGTTCTCTAATTTTTGAATACACTGTTCACACTTGCGATGGTCTACACTGGGTCTGGCAGAGGTTTGAGGGCAGCATCTGATGGCCCTGTGTGCTTCTTCCAAACACTTATGCAGCAATTTTCTTTGCCTAAATGCTGGTTGTCTAACCTAACCTGGACAGCTGCCATCCCTCTAGCAAAGGCAGCATGAGCTGCGAATTTTAACATTTGCTGTTGTCCGGCTAACATTTTAAGCTGTTCCTGTAATTTTTGGTTTTCAGTTTTGACAGTATGTATTTCCTCTTTCCACTGATCTGCTATCCAGCAGGCACAAAATACAAGGGTGTTTATACCCTGCTTGTTTGACATACTTTTTTCCTTAATACATCACTCTACATGGTTCTGAGCCTGCCTCCAGGGGTCCTCAGACCCCACATACATTTAATTAGTTCCTGGATGTATTTACATTTGTCCAGCTCTTTTTTTAATTTCTCCGTAGACCTTTACATATAGTTTCAACTATTATTCGAACACTCAGAGCCTGCTAGACTCCTTTTCCTAGCCCCGTAGTTAGGTCATGACTCTTATCTACGCAGACCCTATTTAGACTACCAAATTTGTCTTACTGGATCTATTAGTACCAGAACTGAACCACCTACCGGCTGGCTTACCAATTTGTTGAAAACAGACAAATAAAAGTGATGTTATAATCACAGGCGATTTGTGGCCTGCGGCCCTGATTATTACCCAATAAGAGCACTGTACACCAGATGTTACTTAAAATATTTTTGCAATTTATTAATGCCAAAATAAGCCCCGATACAATTAAATCTAAACAGCTAATGGCTCACTACCATCGGAAGTACAGGTATACAGAGAAAATCAAGATCAATATTACCCCTTGCTCCCTGGATGTCCGAGCGTCTATGAATGGTGATCTTCTGCTCTTCCTCTCGAACACACTGGGCTCACATTCTAAGCCTAGTACATATATACAGTAGTTGTTGACAAGACATAAAAAGGGAAGTTATATAGCATCGATGTATTTTGACCATAAAAGGCAGGGAAGGAATGTCATGAGATAGGAGTATATTGAACATTTATCAGCCTTGACCAGAAATGTACATACCATAAAAGGGAAAAGATAAGATAAAGGGGTGGACAGGACATTAAAGGGGCACTGTCAGCTTTGCCTATTGGTTTACTTTCAATTTGCAAATGATAATCTGTGGGCACAAACGAGCACTAAATATGCTTGGGAATTGTCTTGCATCAAAGTAAAAGTGCTCAGTTTACCTGTTTTTTTTATACTTTCCACTTGTTTCTTCATATTCCTCTTGACTGAAAGTCACCATCCCCCAGAAGCAGATACCACACCGGGAACACGCGTCTACTGTGCACACTGTGCTGAGGTGCATATTTTAGCAAATACATCACAGCAGACATATAATCCAGCAAAACTAGTAAAATTAAAATGCTGCTGGTATGTGTCACAATAAAACAAGCGCTGGATTAACTGCAAATCCCTACCAGAGTCTGGCCCCAAAATCCCACGCATGTGCACTAGTGGCACATTCTCACGCATGCGCAAGATCTTTTCTCTGACTGCAAGTGCGCATGCGCAGGATTTCGGCATCAGACTCCGGTAGGAATTTGTAGTTAATCCAGCACTCATTTTATTGAGACAGATACCAGCAGCATTTTAATTTTATCAGTTTTGCTGGATTGTATGTCTGCTATGATGTATTTGCTAAAATATGCACCTCAGCACAGCATGCATAGTAGACGCGCATTCCCGGTGTGGTGTCTGCATCCGGGGAATGGAGACTTTAAGTCAGGATGAATGTGAAAAAAACAACAAAAAAATATTAGAAACCAGTTCAACTGAGTACTTTTACTTTAATGCAGTGTCATTCCTGAGCACACTTAGTGCTCGTTTGTGTCCACAGATCATCATTTGCGAAATGAAAGTAAACCGAGGGGCAAAGCTGACAGTGTCCCTTTAATACTTGACCATTCTACATGTACCACTCTGATTTTTGCTTACACAGCTGCTTGCTTTAGTTATATTAAGTTTAGCATAACATCCTGTTTTTGTACAAAAAGGTTTTGCTGCGCCCAGCAATTATGTGCTGGACAGAACATGTGCCTTTCAACACATTCTTTGCTGGTACCCTCTGTAGCAAGCACTTTGCATTAGTTACCAATTCACATTTATCCAACACTTTATTAAACACCTTACATTTACTTAGCATCTTGTCATATTTTCACATGCCATATTACCACACCCATCCCAGTAAGAGGCATCTGTAGTGAGCACCCCTTGCTGGAGGATAGGGATTCTGTCCCTGGGGTTCCTATCCTCTTCACACCAATCCAGTACCTTTAGAAGGCACTTTATACCCAGTGCCAACTTTGACAGAGTTCCGCCTTTAAAGTGGTACTGAACATCTCTCATCTGAAATTTAAGCATTTGCTTCACCAGCAGCAGCACATTATAAAGAAAAGAGCCTGTGAATGCCACAAATAATCTTATTTTTTGCCTCCCCTTTTGCCCCCACCTTTGCTGCACTGACAAGGCCTTGGCTGCCTCAATTCCACCTACTATGCTTTCCTTTCCCCTCTATCCACCCTACCCTACCTACCCCTCTTGCATACTCTACTCCTGTTTCTGTCACTCTCCCCTTTTCCCTTTTATCCCTCCCTATCTCTACCTCCCTCTCTCGCAACCTTGACAATGCCCCTGGCTGCTACCTTCCCCTCTTTTGACAAACTCCTTATTTACCTCAGCACTCTATCTTTTAGTCACATTTGTCCTCCTCTTGTTTTTGAAACTATCTGACTGTTAAACACTATGTATTATGATTTGTTGCCGTATGTTGTAACTCAAACTGTTTTCCCCTATTGCCTGTTTTTGTTACCCCTCCCAACTGACGTGGAACCTTTGTAAATGAGCTGCCCTGCACTCAAATGTATTTTTTTTAATCCGAGATTTAATAAATAAATAAATCTGGTACAAGGGACCACAGATTGGAGGTGGCCATGTGTCCCCCAGCAGCTGTAGGAAAACCCTTGTCTGTCCGGGTTGCCCAGCTTTGAATGATTGCCAGTTTTTTTACGGCATACCACTCTCTCTGCTAAGAGAGGAAAGCCTTCTCCTGTAGTGTGTCCAGCTCTCTTCCTATGAAGTCCAGCACTTGCATAGGCTCTGAGACTTTGGGATGTTTATCAGGAACACCAAATCCTCTGGAGTTGACTGGATGAACTGGAGAGAGGCCCGTCCTCCTGGTGCAGCCCTTCTGAGACTAGCCAGTCATCCAGGTGAGGGAAGTTCACCACACCTTGTCTTCACTGTGACCACTGAAAGGCACTTTGTGAATACCCTTGGTGCTGAGGATAAGCCAAAAGGTAGGGCTATGAATTGATAGTGGCAATTCTCTACCCTGAACCTGAGGTGTTTTCCAGTTGAAGGTCTTACTGGGATATGAAAGTACAGTAGGTGTCCTTCAGATTCAGAGACTCCAACAAATGTCCCTGCTGCAGAGATGGGATCACTCTGGATAGTGTCCCCATCTTGAACTTTTCTTTTTCAAGTGCTTGTTCAGAAATCTTAGGTCTAAAATGAATCGTTACTCTATTTTTCTTGTGGGTGAGGAAGTACCTGGAGCAGAGACCCTTACCACATTGGGCAGAGGGAACTCTTTCCACTGTGTCAGCCTGCAGCAGCTTTCTGACTTACAACTCCAGCAGGAGTTTTTCTGCTGGAGTATGAGGTGGGAATACCCTGTGTACCTACAGTTTGGGGAACATTTTGAACTGCAGGGAGAGACATTGACTTACTATTTCCAGGGCCCACTTATCTGTAGCAATGTTTTTCCACACCTGGAAATAGTGAACCAACCTTCCTCCCACTGGAAATAGCTGGGAGACCTGTACAGACCTGTCAGGGGTTCTGCTTTGCTTGCACCTTGGGAACTGGGGTGGTTGTCACATGCTTTACACCAGGCCTTCCTCTGCTCCTGAAGAAACCCCTCTGAGAAGGGTAGTCATAAGTCACTTAAGTGCAGGGAACATAACCCCTGCCCCTAACTCCTCCTCTTCCTTAGGATCTATGAGAAATGGAAGCCTTCTCTTTTTCAGTGTTGCTTTTATAGGTGGTCTTCAATTTATCCACCTTTTTCATGTAGGTTTCTGTTTTGTCACCAAACAAGGAGTTCTCCTCACAGGGAAAATCCATGGCCTTAGTTTGTGTGTCTTGAGAAAGGTTCATAGTCCTGAGCCAGGCAAACCTCCTGAGGGACACTGCATGAGCCATGACCCCAGAGACAGTGTCATCCACATCCACAGGCATGTGAAACTGATATTTAGTGGCATTCAAGGCAGTTTTTGTTGTGTTGCTGTGTCAACCAGGGGCTAGATCACCAGCAGCCTTTTTGCTCATGGACATTACAGAGGTCCAGAAGACCTTCTGGTACTGAGCTGTATAGGCCATATAGACTGCCTGACTCAGTAAAAGGGAGGCTGAAGTTTAAACCTTTTTACCCATGCTGTCCAGCTTTCTGGAATCCCTGTCTGGGAGTTGAGAGGAAAGTGGGACCTTGGCCTTGTCACAGGCAACAGTTTGTACCACTCTTTCATGGTCAGGCTGTGTATAAAAATACTCAGCACCCTGCCTATCCAACTGGTATTTATTTTCTGCTCTCTTGTCTATACCAGCTGCTGAAGTGGGGGCCACTAGGATTTTTGAAATGGCCTTTTTCAATGATTTATGAATTGGCAAGAAATGAGGTCTACTCACGTGTAACCGTATTTCTTGGAGTGGTATATGGTGCACATCTACACTTAGGCATTTTTCCTTTCCCTTTAAGTTCAGTTCAAAAATCTTCAAGCCAAGCTTCTCCCACCCACCCTAGTGGTATCCTCCTTGGCTCCACCCCATGACATCAGATCTTGCATGCTGGAAGCAGGGATCCGTGTGCCACTTGCCAAGAGAGGTCAGGTGGGTTGTGTGGATGTGCACCACATACCACTTCTAGAAAGTACAGTTATGTAAAAACTTACCATAACAGTAGATCTTTGAGGGGTATCTCTTGCAGCAGGTAGTACACTTGGGTCATCACCAGAGGTCACTGTGGTGCACGGCAGCTCTTCTAGCAGTCTTTTCCAGGGGCCACCCACATGACATCACCTTCCTGTTTCCTATATAAGTGTGGGTGGTCCCTGGCATCCTCAATTTCCCCCACCAGATTCAGTTCACTAAGTGAGGACTGAGGGGAAGCTGAGGTACCATAGGTATCCCAACCCATAACTCATTGGACCAGAATTTGTTCTCCTACAGAAGAAGGGGGATGGAGGGCGGGACCATACCTGCTGCCAGAGATGCCCCTCAAAGATCTACTGTTATGGTAAGTTTTTACGTAACTACTGTCTTCCATGGGGTGATCTCTTGCAGAAGGTAATACACTTGGGATTAATCCCAAGCAGTAACCCAAGAAGGGTGGCATTATAACAAGAGGTCTTGTAGGACAGCTCGGCCAAAGGCCGTCCTACGGCATGAAGCAACATCTAAGTTGTAATGCTTCATGAAAGTATGAATTGTGGACCATGTAGCTGCATTGCAGATATCTGTGATAGAGCACTCTTGAAAGCAGACTGCTGTGGTGGTCATAGCTCTGGTAGAATGGGCTTGGACAGGCCCTGGTAATGGCTTGTTGTATTTTGTGTAACAAAATGTGATACAGTGTGCTAGCCAGTTGGAAAGGGTCCATTTAGTGACCAGGAGACCTTCCCTGCTTGAGGCAAAGGTAGCAAAAAGTTGAGAGGTCTTTCTAATTGATTTAGTTTGATTAGTATAGCATCATAACATACGATGGACATCTAGAGTATGTAGGAGGTAGTCTCCTCAATTGGAGTGTTCAGGGTAATATACTGGTAACTCCAAGGATTGATTTAAGGTGTGCTCTGATGCTATCTTAGGTAGGAAGGAAGGACTGGTATGAAGTGCCACTCTGTCTTTGTGAAAAACTAAGTAAGGTTCTTTACACATGAGGGCATGAAGCTCAGAGATACGTTGAGCAGCAATGGCAGCCACTAAGAACAGTTTTCTCCAAAAAAGGAAACGGAGTCCAAGGGGGTGGCATCTTTCAGAAAAAGAGATGTGCAAGAACAAGGGGGCACAATTTCAAGATAGAGGAGGGACCGCTCAGAGGTAATGTGAGGAAGTACTTTTTCATGGAGAGGGTTGTGGATGCAT
This sequence comes from Neoceratodus forsteri, assembly GCA_016271365.2. Classification (NCBI taxonomy): domain Eukaryota; kingdom Metazoa; phylum Chordata; order Ceratodontiformes; family Ceratodontidae; genus Neoceratodus; species Neoceratodus forsteri. The sequence goes on from CM057449.1 coordinate 1,427,348,863, forward strand.
TGAACAGCCTTTCTGAGGAGGTCGTGGAGTCAAAAACAGTGGGGAAATTCAAGAATGCATGGTTCAGACATAAGGCAATTCTAGTGGGGGGTAGGAGGAAGTAGGCTGTTGGTTAACTAGGCTCTGCAGCTTATCCATTAGGTAGGGAAATGGACAGACAAGGTGGGCCATGGGGTCCTTATCTGCCATCAAATTCTATGTTTCTATGTCACAAGTGGCTGCAGGTTCAAGGGTCAGTTTCTCTTTCAGAAAATTGAGATCCCCACGGAGGAGTGGGTTGCCTGATGGGTAACTTAATATGTAACATTCCTCTTAGAACATTTTGGCTAGATGATGTTGATACAGTAATCTGCCATCAAGGGGTTCATGGAAGGCCAAAATGGAGGCTAAATTTACTTTGATAGAGGAATAACTCAATCCTGTCTCAGCAATCGAGGCCAGGTAATCCAATACTTTCATCAGTGGACAAGAATAAGGATCCAATGACCAGAAGGCAGCCCAAATGGAAAAGCATTTCTATTTAGCATTGTAAGTTTCCCTGGTTGCTGGTTTACGTGAGGCCTGTAGAATATTGGCCACAGGGATGACACTTGGAGACATGATATGAAAGTGTCCTCAGGAGCCAAACAAGAAGGTGTAGTGACTTCAAGTTGGAATGTAGAAGAGTCCCTTGATTCTGAGTCAACAGATCTGGTCTTATTGGTAATGGGATGGAGTCTTCCACTAAGAACTGTTGAAGCAGGGGAAACCACACCTACCGAGGCCACCGAGGGGCTATTAGAATCATGGTAGCAGGTTCGAGTTGTAATTCCAGTAGAGTCTACTGCAGGAGATGGATGGGGGGAAGCATATAAGAAGAGTCCTGCCCATGATCGGGACAGGGAGTCTACATACCGTCCCTTTTTGCTAGGAGTAATGGAATAGTATCTGGGGAGATGGTGATTTACTAGGGAAGCGAACAGATCCAGTTGCGAGGTCCCCCACAAATGAAAGCTTTTCTGGAGAACTTTGTGATAAAGTGTCCATTCGTGTGTGGATGATTAGCGACTGAGAAGGTCGGGCAGGAGATTGTGGTGTCCTGGTAGATGGACAGCTGTCAGTATAAGGTGCTGCCATATGGCTTCCTGCCAGACTGCAATCATCTCCCTGCATAGAGAACAGAACTTAGTACCTCCATGTTTGTTGATGTTGAACACTGCTGAGGTGTTGTCTGATTGAATCAGCAACGGTCCTGGGGACAAGTGAGGTTGAAAAGCTAAGCAGACCACCCTCATCTCCAGGAGGTTTATGTGGGGAGGAGGGGTAGAACTGGTCCACTTGCCTTGTGTCCTGTAATGACCCAGGTGAGCACCCCACCCTTCTAGAGATGCATCCATGGTCAATGTCTGCTGGGGTGGAGGAGATTGAAAGGGCATGCCTTGACATAGATTGTCTCAGAGGGTCCACCATAATAGGGCGGACCGCAACTTGGGAGTGACTCTGGTTTTGTCTTTGAAATTTCCTGTTCTTTGAGACCATTGGTTCTGGAGAGTCCACCGGACTGGTCTCATATAAAGACAGACAAATGCTACCATAGGGATGGTGGTGGCCATGTGCCCTAGGAGGCATAACATACGCCTGGCTGGGACTACTTTTTGGGCTTGTATCTGAGAAGCCAGAGATAGTAGCTTGTCTTGTCAGTCAGCCAGAAGGTAAGCCCTGGTGGAGACAGTGTCTAGGACTGCTCCTATATATTAGAGTGACTGTGTAGGAGGCGTATTGGACTTTGACCAATTAACTGTAATCCCTATGGAGTGGAACAGAGTTAGGGTTGCTTGTAGGGAGGAAAGCAGAGAGGTTTTGGACCCTGCCTTGATGAGACAATTGTCCAGATATGGGAAGACAAAGTGCCCATCCTGTCATAGGGCTGCTGCTACTATTGCTAGGCACTTGGTAAACACTCTTGGGGTGGATGACAGGCCAAACAGAAGTGCCTGAAATTGATAGTGTTGTCCCAACAGGTGAAAACAAAGAAACCTGTGGTGGGCAGGATGGATTGGATATGTAGGTAGGCATCCTTCATATCTAGGGCACATAGCCGATGTCCCCTTGTTTCAACATTGGCATGATGGAATTTAGGGTGATCATGTGGAACCTTTTGTACTGGATATGTAGGTTCAATTGTCTGAGGTCTAGTATTGGTATGAGATCTCCAGTTCATTTGGGCACCAGGAAGAAATGGGAATAAAACCCCTTTTGATGCTCTGCCGGGGGTACCGGATAAACAGCCTTCTTGATCAGAAGAGTCTGGAGTTCCTCCTGGAGAATGGGAATGTGGTCGGGTGGGTAGTGGACAGAGCGGGGGGGATAAGGGGGAGGTATGGAAATAAGTTTCAGAATGTGACCCCTCTGAATAATCTGAAGTACCCACTCGTCCACTGTGATCATTTGCCAGGTCTCTAAATGGAGGGCAAAACAACCACTCATGGCTTCTGAGGCCTGATTGAGGAAGCGTGGACAAAGACCCAGTTGGTCACTGGGAGGCAGGCTGACTAGCTCCACCAGGAGCGTGGGGGTGGGAGCCCTTGGCAGCAAAGGTGTTGATTCTGGAAGGTTGGGAATGACCATGGGATCCACCTCTATGTGAGCCTCTGTATTTTCCACCTCTTTTAGACTAAAAGGAGGACTGAGGATGATACAATGGCTTGGATGTATGGTACATGCCATGTACAGTATGCAGTGTCCATCCTGAAGACTGGAGATCATCTATCAATGTTTGGGTACCTGGGCCAAAAAGTTTAGACCCATTAAAGGGGGCATTGACCACTCTATGCTGTACATCTCATGTAAAGCCTGCGATGTGAAGCCATGCATGGCGACGCAAGGTAATGTCGGTTCTGTCATGCAGGCCGAAGTATCTACCACATCATATATAGGTGTTGGTAGATGGAATTGCCAGTAGATATTGTAGCCAGTAACTGATCCCTTTCCTGTGAAGCAAGGAGTTTGTTGACTAATTCTATGGCAGATGACCCGAGTTGTACGCTGGTATTTGACCATATGTCCCATATAATTTAGGATTCTGAGATTCATGGTACAGTACCTGCTTGGAATACCTTTTTCCCAGATAATCTATCCTACGGGAATCTTTATCAGGAGGTAAGGAGCTCATGTGTTTCGGTTGTTTAGTACAATTATGAGCGGCAGTAATCACTATTGAATCTGCTTCAGGAGTAGTGGATAGAAAAGTGTGATCCAGAGAAGCCTGGAAGAGACACTCCACCTTGGGGGAATAGCCATAACAGTGGAAGGCTGGTTCCAGGCTGCAAGCAGTGTTTTGGTAGGCTGATATAAGTGGGGGGTACCACCAGGACTGGCTCCTCTGGTAGTTCTAGATAGTCTGCCAGATCCTTTCATTGTTTGTCATGTTCGGTAGTGAAGAATCCCATGACTATTGGAATTTGGACCATCATCTCATGGAAGGATGGGTCATCGGGAGGAGAGGCAGCTGCCTGGTGGGATAAGTTCTCATTTAAGGAAGAAACATCTGAAAGAGGGGACTGGGGTTGGAAATCCAGGTCCTGAAAGTCCTCATCCTCCAAATCTCCAGTAAAATCTGCTGGAAATTCAGCCTCATCTGATAGTCATCCAAGTAGGAGGGAGGTGACCAGTGTGGGAAAAGGTCTCTCGCACCCTGGAAACATTTAGATGGAGGAGTAGGGGAATGGGACAGATAACTCAGCTCCCCTGCCTTGGAGGGATGAGTATGCCGAATGGCCTGCAAAACCTGCTGTACCTCTGAGGCAACATCCATGGAGGAAGGGAGGGGGGCTTCTGGGAAACCAAAGGTATTGTTGAGGAGATTAGACATGTGGTATGAGCAGGTCTTGCACCTGGGAGATAGAGCCTAGGGTCCTGATCCCTGTCTGTCTGGCCCCTATGAGAACACACCTGTGAGGGAGGGAGGAGTGGCAGAATGCATAGCAAACGCAGTAGGTTTCCCCACTGGAACGTGACCCCTCATTGAAGGGGCCACTGGGGAAGTAGTAGTAGAATGTTTAAATGAAGTCACCATCGACAGGACATCAACAGAACTGACAAAGGGTTCATCGCAAACTGCCATGAGGGTGCTAAAAAGCACCGTCTACCAGAGGGAGAAAACCCCCGTCGACGAGGAGGCAGTGTGTGAATGCATCGTCAATGGTGGGGCACCTGTGACAGTGGCCATCGACGAGCGTTTAGGCACAAAGATTGAAGAGGGCTTCTCCTTCTCTTTTTTGTGCCGTTTGTGAGAATCAGTGGATGGGGAGCTCTTGGGATGAGCCCCCTGATTCTCCAGTAGAGACAATTTCTGCTCCATTAAATACAATTCAATTTTCTGCAGCCATCGTCAATGGGTTGCCTGATTAAAATCCTGGCAATGTATGAAAGAGGTGGTGTCGTGTGTGGGTCCCAGACACCTTACATAAGTGGTGTGGTTGTCGAAATGGTAGAGTTTTCTACCACAATGACAGGAACGAAATAGCTCTGCCTTGCTTGTAGATTTTTTTGACATTCATCAATGTAGAAAGGGAAATGGAAGACTTCTGCTTCTAAGCTCAAATTCTCATGACTGCTACTCTGTGCACTAGCTGCTGCATGCGAGCTGAAGACAGCAGGAAAATGAACTCAGGATACCAGGGACTGCCCACACTTATATAAGAAACAGGAAGGTGATGTCATGTATGGGTGGCCCCTGGAAAAGACTGCTAGAAGAGCTGCTATGTGCCACAGCCACCTCTGGTGATGACCCAAGTGTATTACCTGCTGCAAGAGAACACCCCGTGGAAGATCTATGGTTACAGATGAGTAACCCTCATTCCCAGGGATGTGGATATGGTTCACTCATCCACACTTAAGCAGACTCCTAGCAGTTCTCTGGGAGGATGGTGCAAAGCGCACAACCCATAGTTAGGAAAGAGGGAGCAGAGAACTGATGTCCCACAACCAGCATCCCAGCATGACTCAAGGTCGATGTGGTAATGGGGGATGAAGGTGTGAGTGGACTTCCAGGTAGCAGCCCTGCAGATCTCTTGGATAGGGACATCCATGGCAGCAGCCAACAAGGTAGCGGTATGTCTGGTGGAATGAGCCCTTAGCCCAACGGGAGGTTCCTTATCAGCCAACTTATAGCAGAGGTCGATGCAGAAGACAATCCACCTGCCAATCATCCACTTTACTGCTGGTCTGCCAGATGTAACTTCAGTGTAGGAGGCAAAGAGCTGGCGAACCTCTCTGCAAACTCCAGCCATGTACAGTAATAAGCGAGCGCTTACCTCAGGTCCAACGTGTGGAGCCTTTGCTCAGTCTCTGAGGTTGGACTGGTGAAATACATTGGGAGATTAATCACCTGGTTAAGGTGAAACTCCAAAACAACCTTTGGAAGAAACTTTGGGTTGGGGCGGAGGACAACCTTGTTCCTGTGGAAAACCAAGTATGGTGACTCCACGAGAGCACCTGGAGCTCACTGATACTTCCAGCGGAGGTGATAGCCACCAAGAAGGTGGTCTTCCAGGACAGGTGAGAGATGTCACACCTGTGAATCGGTTCAAATGGCATTCCCATGAGCATTGCCAGTGCCAGCAACAGGTCCTAAGGTGGTGCAGGCTCACGTACCGGTGGGGACAGATGGTTAAGACCCTTAACGAAGTGTCCGACCACCTTTTCCTTCACCACCATCAGCATACCAGCCCATGCCTGGTATGCAGAGATAGCTGCCAGGTGCACCTTGAGGATCACTGACCTCAGGCCCAACTGACAGAGGAACTACAGGTAGTCCAGGATGTTAGCCACAGGGCAGGACAGGGGTTCTAGCTCCTTGCACTGGCACCAAATGGAAAAGCACTTCCATTTAAAGGTGTAGCACTGGGGAGTAGACGCCTTCTGAGAGGCCTCTACAACATGGAGGACCTCATCGGAGAGACTCAGAGTCTGGAACTCTAGCTACTGAGGAACCAGGCTGTCAGGTGCAGGGACTGAATGTCAGGGTGCAAGGCCTTCCTCTGATAGCAAGAGAGTAGAGGAAAGCACCACAGAGGCCTGATGCTAAGGCTGAGAAGATCGGAGTACCAAAACTGGTGTGGCCACCAAGATCATCTTCACCTTGCCCCTCAGCGCCTTGACCAACACCTTAAGGATCTGGGAAAGGAAGGGAAAGAAGGTGTACAGGAGGCCTGGGGTCCAGGGCCTCATGAAGGCATCCCTCATCAGTATTCCACACTGCAGGGGGTGGGCACAAAACAACCTCAGCTTTATGTTCTCCCAGAAGGCGAACAGGTTTACCAAGGGAGTGCCCCACTGGGAGAACAGGTGATTCACCACCTCCTGATGGAGAGACCACTCATCAGACACCTTACCCACTCAGCTAAGGGCATCTACCAGCCAGTTGGAGGTTCTGGCTACATAAATCACCAGGAGATCAGCACCCAAGTTGTGCACGAGGGTCCAGGTGCGGAGGGATTTCTGACACAACTGGAGGGAATGCATTCTGCCCTGCCTGTTGAGGTAGTACATAGTTGTGGTGTTGTCTGTCTGGCCCTGCAGGACATGACCCTGAATAGATGCAGAGGAGGCCAGAGTAAGATGCACCACATGGAGCTCCAGCAGGCTGATGTGGTACTGGCACTCCCTGGGGGTCAAGAGCTCATGGGTGCATCCCATCCCATCAGAGATGCATCGGTTGTCACAGTGATTTTCAGCTCTGTGCAGATCGATGGGACTCCTTCCTGCAGATGTTCTGGGATGAGCCACCACTTGATGGCATCCCACATCAGCTGTGTCACCACGACTGGCTTGTCCAGGTGTCCAAGGCACTGATACCACTGGTGGACCAGCTACCACTGCATTGGGTGCATCCACCAGTGGGCCCACCGAACCACACTGGTGCAGAATGCCATGTACCCCAACAGCCGCAGAAAGTCCCAGGCAGGGCACGAGTGCCCATCCTGAAATGATCAGGCAAAAGAGGTAAGATCCATCATCCGGTCTGCTAGAAGTCAGGCCTTGGCCCAAAGTGAGTCCAGCTCTGGCCTGATGAAGTAGATAACCTATGAGTGGTAGAGTTCCAACTTGGCCGGGTTGACTAGAAGGCCCAAGGCTGAGCAAGTCTGGAGGGCCAGATTCCCAGACCACTCCATGTCCTCCCGAGAGGAATCTGCTATCAGCCAGTCATCCAAGTCGGGATACACCCGGACCCCTCGGCACTGCAAGAATGCTGCCACCACTGCCGTGCACTTGGTGAAGACCTTGGGGTTGAGAAGAGGCCAAATGGCATCAGCCAGAACTTGTAAAACACCACATCTGCACAGAACCTAAGGAACCGCCAACAGGACAAATGGACTGGGATGTGGAATAAGGCATCTTGGAGGTTCAGAGAGAAAAACTACATGCCCTGCTACAGGGATGGAATGATTTTGTTTGGCATGACCATCTGGAACTTGCAATTCCTCAGGAACTGATTTAAATTGTAAAGCTCCAATAAGGGGCACCAGCCCCCTGTCCGTTTGGGGACCAGAAAGTATCTGGATACAAAGCCCTGACTGGCCAGCGTGTCCGGGATATGGGCTACAGTGCCTTTTTGAAAAGTTGAGCGATGTCCTCCCGAAAGGCAGCTAGCACGTCTGGAGACACCATGGGCTCAGTGGGGGTACCTCTAAGTCTAGAGACGGACCACGATCCACCACGTCAAGCACCCATTTGTCAAATACAATAACAGACCAGGTGTGCCAGAAATGGTGAAGCTGACCCCCCATGGGAATCCAAGGCTGATGCAGGAACGTCGAGAGGGAGACACCCTGTAACCTGTCACTGAGCAGGCTTGGTGGAGACTCTGGCACCGGCTGCCAGAGAAGTGCCACAACTTCAACCCCTGAGCTTCTTGGAGCCAGAGGCAATAAGCTTAGACTTCAGTCGCCAGACCTGAGACTGCCTTGATTGGGGCTGTGGGGCCAGGTAAGACCAAAACTGAAAGGGCTTCTTTTTCTGTTTCTGGCCCTTACGGTCCTTCTGAGAGGATGCAACAGAATCCAAGGTGGCACTGGATTTCTCAGTTCTAGTGAGATGGTTGTCCACCCCTGGACCAAACAAGTCAGTACCCAAGAAGGGGACATCCACCAGCTTATTGGTATCCACTATAAAGGTGGAGATCCTCAACCAAGCTCAATGCTACATGGAGACTGCAGCAGCCTCGGCCCAGGCACAGGAGTTGCTGATGTCCAAAGCCATCTGGAGCTGGTGCTTGGCATCCAAACATCCCTGGTCCCAGACATCTTAACTGCCAACTGTAGATCTGCAGAAAGGCAGGGAAGGACCTGGTACAAGACACCCATGAGGGTTTGGGTAAAATTGGCCATCATGACAGTGGAGATCGCCTGCCGAAGACCAAGGGAGGAGGCAGCACAGACCTTTTTTGATGCATGGTCCAGCTTCTTCAAGTCCTTTTCAGGAAGTTTGTCAACATTTCCCCTCTGCTGGACACCAAATCTGCCAACAATTCGTTGGTCAAAGGATGGTCGGTGAAGCTGGGAGGAGACTCTGAGTGCACCGCACACTTCAAACAACATGAAGTCTTGCTGTATTCTGACAATTGCAGTGATTCCCAATCTTTAAACTGCCCCGGAGAACTAAGGGTTAACTTTCCATGCAGGGCATGGAACGCTGAGCTCGAGCTCGGTTGAAGTCTTTGTTTGGAGTGTTCTGAACCTAAACCGTGAGATTCTTTACTCCGCCTCACTGAACGGTCGCTCCGGAGATTTCTCCTTGAGCTCGGTTCGAAGTCAGTTAAAGTTTTCAGTTTTTCGTCGGTTTAAACCGAAAAAAAGTATCCGCATAGTTGGTTCAGTCTCTGTCTGTGGTACCATGAGTACTAGATAGGAATTGTTATACTTTTCTGTGTGGAACTTGTAAAAGTGCGGTCAGTTCAGCTGAACCGACCATTTGATTGTGATTTTTGCTATATTTAGTGTGTGGTTACCGGTTCTTATCGGTTCTAAAAAAAACGTGTTTTATCTGTTTTTTTCCAATACCCATGACACGATTAGGAACCAATAAGGGAGTCTTGCCTCATGGTTGCCGAAAAAAGGGTAAGTTTGGTTAGGTTGGCCATGTCTGAGAAACCCATGAAAAAAAATGGGCCCACTGGGTTTCAACACTGCAGTGAGTGTGAGGAGGACTTTGCCAAGGTCGATCCCCACACCACCTGTGTTTATTGTCTGGGGTTTGACCACCTCGATTCAGACTGCCAAATATGTAAAAATATTCCCAAATCTACCATCGAGAAAAGATTAGGTAGACTGAGGGAAAAGGAGGCCGAGAAGTCCGCTGACCGGGATGGCCAGCCCAGTTCGGTTTCGATCGAACCAGAAGGAGTACCCTCTGACCAGGGCGATACTTCTTCGGGCAAAAGGATAGCCGATTCCAAGGTCAGGCTCAGACACAGAGTTCTTATATCAGCAATTCAGCCATGTTGGGGTAGTGAAGGCTGCTGCCTGTGACAAGGCAAATATTCCTTTGGCTTCACACCCCCCTGACAAGGACTCCAGGAAGATTGATGCCATGGCAAAGAAGCAGTACATGGCATCTTCTTTGGGACTCAGGCAGGTGAATTACATGGCCTATACAGCCAGGTAACAGAAGTCCAGGTGGGACACTATACTGGCACTGGTTAAACAGGCATCTCCCCAGCTACCCAAGGAGCTGGAGGCGGTGGCTGCAGATGGGATTGAGGCATCTAAGGTTCAGTTTCATGCTGCTGTGGACTCTAATGATGTGTCATCAAGAGTCATGGCTACATCTGTGGCTCTTCAGAGGATGGCTTGGCTCAGATGTACTAGCCTCACGCAGGACACCTAGGCTAAGGCTATGGATTTTGCTGTAGTGGGTAATTCTTTGGGGAGCAGACAGAGAATTACATGAAGAAAATGGATGAGTACAGGACCACTTACAGGAGTGCTTAGGCCAAGGAAAGGGAGGTAACTCCTCAAAGGCAGCAGTCTAGGGGAAGGGGCAGGCCTTTTCAAAGGTCTTTTTACCAAGCACAGGCCTCTTCTTCCTTTTCACAGAGGGGGTTCTTCAGAGGGAGTGGCAGAAGGGGGATGAGCAGGCCTGCATCCACCCCTCAGCCTAAAGCCCCTACCAAGCAGACACCCTGATGGGTCTGCCCGGGTAGACTCTCCTATTCCAGTAGGGGGCAGGCTGGCTTACTTTGTCCAGGATTGGATGTCTATTACAACAGACAAGTGGGTCCTGGAAGTAGTAAGCCAGGGACTGGTTCTCAGCTTCAAAAAATTTCCAAAGATGAGAGCCAGATCTTTTCCACCTGCAAATTTTTCGGAGACCCTTGCCCTAGAGGCAGAGGTTTCTTCTCTCCTAGCTTTAAGAGCTATAGAGTACCTACCCTACACTGGGGCAAAGGACTGTACTCCAGGTACTTCCTGACCCCCCCAAAAAACAGGGGAGTGGCGACCCATCCTAGACCTCAGATATCTGAACAAACATCTTTTAAAACCAAAGTTCAAGATGGTAACTCTGGTAATAATCCTTCCTCTCTAGGCAGGGGATTGGTTAGCCTCCCTGGACCTCATAGATGCCTACTTTCACATTCCCATCAGGTGCTCCCACAGAAAGTACCTCAGGTTCGAGTTGCCCTCAGGCCATTATCAGTTCAGAGCAATGCCCTTTGGCCTAACCTCAGCTTCAAGGGTTTTCACAAAGTGCCTGGCAGTAGTAGTTGCCTTCCTAAGAATGCAAAAGGTTTCCATTTTTCCTTATCTGGCCGATTGGCTATTAGTGGGTCAGTCGCCAGACCAAGTCAAGTCTCACCTGCAAGTGACCTAGCAAAGTGTTCACTTCCCTAGGATTTCTTCTCAGCCTTCCCAAGTCAGTTCTCAAACCAGTCCAGCTCCTTACATTTATATAGGCAGAAATGGACACACTCAGAGCAAGAGCCTTTCTTCCTCTAGAAAGGGCAAGGGCTCTTATGGAACTAGCTTCTTCCTTCAGCCTTCAGGTATCTCGACCAGCAAGGCATTTCCTCCAGCTCTTGGGCCACATGGCAGCTTCAACAGCAGTGGTCCAAGAGGCAAGATTCCAGATGCGGGATATTCAGTTCCACTTGAGAGCTTACTGGCCTCAGAGAAAGGACTCCCTTACCAAACTGATTCCAGTGACTCCGACCTTGATCCAGACCCTCCAATGGTGGCAGGATCAGGACAATTTAAGGCAAGGTGTTCCTTTTGTTGCTCAGCCTTGTTCAGTGGTCCTTACCACAGATGCTTCTCTTCTGGGCTGGGGAGCCCACCTGGGGTCCCTCACTGCCCAGGGCCTGTGGTCTCCCCAAGAATCCCTTCTCCACATCAACCTTCTAGAGCTCAGGGCAGTTTTTCTAGCTCTAAAAGCATTCTCTCAGTCAGTTCAGAACAAGGTGGTTCAAGTCAGAATAGACAACACTACCACCATGTGGTACATCAACAAGCAGGGAGGCACTCAGTCCACGGCCTTGTGCACAGAAGCCATGAAGTTGTGGTCCCTGGCTTATTCCCTGCAAGCCTCTCTTGTAGCAGTTCACCTTCAAGGCAAGGACAATGTGCAAGCAGATAAACTGAGCAGGATTTCTCAAGGCCATCACGAGTGGTCCCTGGACCCTCAGGTGTTGAAAGTGATTTTTTCAAGGTGGGGCACTCCAGAGATAGATCTCTTTGCAGCTCCAGACAATCACCAACTTCCTCTCTTTGCTGCAGACCTCCAGTCTTGGGCTCAGTCCCCCTGGATGCCCTGATTCTGAATTGGGAAGGGAAGTTTCTATATGCCTTCCCCCCTTCCCACTCCTGTTCAAAGTTTTAGTCAAAATAAGGTCTCAACCTTGCAAGGTGATTCTGGTTGCTCCAGATTGGGCTAGACAGCCCTGAGTGCGCTTTGTTGCTGTCCCTGGCAGTCCATCTCCCCTGTCTCTTCCCAGGAATTACAACCTGTTAACATCCTCTCAGGGAGGATTTGGTACCCCAATCTTCAGTCCCTCAGTCTCAAGGCATGGCTCTTGAAGAGTTAAAGTTTGCAGATCTGCATCTTTCCCAAGGGGTTCTGGACATCCTCAAGGCTTCTCAAAAGCCCTCCACCAGAAAGACTTACAACTCCAAATGGAAAAGATTCAGCATTTGGTGTTCTCAGAAGAATATTTCTCCAGACACTGCTGAATTGCCTACGGTTCTGGATTATATGGTCCATCTTAATGACCTAGGCCTCAGACCAGCTACTCTCAAGGTACATTTGTCAGCTGTTTCTGCATTTTTGTCTGTGGGGGAAGCCTTCCTCACTATCTTCCCATCCTGTGTTCTGTAAATCTTTTAAAGGATTGTTTCACACCAATCCCCCCTTTGGAGACCCTGCCCCTGCCTGGGATTTGAATGTTTGCATTGCTCAGCTCATGCAACCCCCCCCCCCCCCCTTCAGCAGAGCTTAAGTACTTGACTTGGAAAACTGTGTTCTTGGTAGCCATTACCTCTGCCAGGCGTATCAGTGAATTGCAAGCCCTGTCAGTGGAACCTGATTTTATCTCCTTTCATAGGGATAAAGTGGTCCTTAGAACAAATAGAAGGTTCTTGCCCAAAGTGGTTTCAGACTTTCATTTAAACCAGTCTATGTCTCTCCATGTTTTCTTCACTGAGCATTCTTCCTCAGGAGAGAGGAGGCTACACAGTTTAGATGTCAAAAGAGCCCTTAGTTACTACATAGAGCGTACCAAGGGTCACAGGTTTGACTCCCTCCAGTTGTTCCTCACTTATGGAGAAGTGGGTAAGGGCAAACCTGCCATCAAAAGATCTATTGCCAGGTGGATTGTGTCTTGTATACAATTCTGCCTTGAGAAACTGGGAAAAACTCCACCCTCAGGCCTGAGGGCTCATTCCATAAGAGGTACAGCTGCTTCCCTGGCTGTGGCCAGGGATATTCCTCTCCTAGAAATTTGTCAAGCAGCCACCTGGAAAACAGTCCATACCTTTACCAAGCATTACTCTCTGGATATCCAGGCTAGGGTGATGCTCGGTTGCACAGCAGTACTTAAGAGCCTATTCCCAAAGTAGGTTCTGTCCCTCCTCCTTGGAGGTACTGCTTGGTAGTCTACAATTGTCAGAATACAGTAAGACTTCATGTTGTTTGAAGAAAAAAATTACTCACCTTAGTAATTATATTTCTTCTAATGGAGTCTTGCTGTATTCTGAACTCCCTCCCTGCCTCCCCTCTCAGAACCTGTTTTTGGGAATTGGGAAGTGGGTGGGCAGGTGCAGTGTTGCACCCCAGGGGTGTATTTGCTGGCACCCTCCTCTCTTTTTCTTTGGGTGCTTATTTACTATTGTTATTTTTTTAAGTACATTGGGTTTAGTTTTTGGGTTTCCTGACTTGAGTCTTCCTTGGGAATCCGAAACTTTTCAGCCAGTTGGCTAGTAGAATTTTTACAATTTCCACATAGAATTTTTAGTTTAGTTGGGCTCGTAACAATCTGATGGTTTAGGTTCAAAACACTCCAGACAGAGACTTCAACTGAGCTCAAGCTCAGCGTTCCATGCCCTGCATGGAAAGTTAACCCTTAGTTCTCCGGGGCAGTTCAAAGGTTGGGAATCACTGCAATTCTCAGAATACAGCAAGACTCCATTAGAAGAAATATAATTACTAAGGTGAGTAATTTTTTTTTGCAGACCATACAGGCTGAAGGTGCTGGGCAAGAGACTGGACATTGTCAAAGCTTTAGAGTGGGACCAAGAATGGCTTCCACCACTGAGAAGGCAACCTCCAGGGAGTCATCCCTGTCGAGGATCTCCATCAGGGGGTATTTGGTCTGCTTTTGGACTGACTCCAGTGGAATCCTGATAGATTCACTGATGAGGTGGAGCAAGGCTCCAAAGGAGACCGGCCTGTTGTGTCATGCGCAACCCTTTTGAATATCTGGGCCCCTGTGTATGTACTGAGCAAATAACTAAAGATTTGTAGCCACGGTCTTTGAGTTGGGGTGGTGGGTGGGTCCATTTGCAGTGTGTGTGTACCATGCATCAGTTCTCCCTGAAACCAGAAGAGGCAGTAAAAGAGGTCTGGAAATGGAAGATGGAGTATTTTTATTTTAGCATTGCGTTGCACATGTGGACCAAATGCTGTCAAGAATGCAGAGATCCCCTTTCCATGAAGGGCAGCCCTCAGCGATGCAGATTGGAGTCAATGAGTTCCCGCTTCACAGTCTTTTTGACGGCAGTGCAATGACAGTTTTGTGAAAATGACCAAGGCGCTCGTTCTGCAGTTTGGCAATTTCCCCCATACTGTAAGTGTTTGATCACCTGGAGATTTGTCCATCACATCAAATGCGGTCATAGTGGTTGAAAAGGTAACAATACAGTAATAATATTTCAGATGGGGGGCTGCAGTTTGTGAGTGAAGGAGTGGGCGGTGTTTTACATTGGTCTGTAGTGGATGTCATATTTCAAAACAGATACTAAACAAAACCAAGCAAAACTACAGGTCTCTCACATCACTTAACTACTGTACAGTATAGAATAATGTGTGGGTGTCATACTGTACCCTATGTGCTGGCCAATAGTAATGGTTTCTAGCATTTCTAGTGTCCCTCATTATAATGAATGGGGAGCTATAACGAATGCAGGTTATGGCTCCCAAACCATTCATTATAGCAAGCGGTTACTGTACTGCCCAGGGCGGACAGAGAAAATTTCAGATGGCCATAAGTGTAGATGCGGAAAAAGCATTTGAAAGAGTGGATTGGTGTTTTTTGTCAACAATCCTGTCAAAATTTAATTGGGAGACAAGTTTGTAAAGACAGTTAAAGCCCTATACTCAAAACCAGAGGCGACAGTGAAAGTAAATGGATGCCTATCTGACAGGTTTTCACTAAGACGTGGTATATGGAAAGGCTATTCCCTTTCCCCGCTCCTGTTTGCTCTTTCCCTAGAACCACTTGCAGCCCAAATCAGGAGGCACCCAGATATAAGGGGAGTCAAAGTCGGATAGCAGGAACATAAAATAGCACTCTACGCAGGTGACAACCTTCTGTTTTTGGGAGACCCAGAGAACTCCATACAACCCCTTCTAGATGTTTTCGAAGGTCTTCGTGCACTAGCTGAATATAAAAATTAACCTAATTAAATCAGAAGCTATGGTTTCTCAGTGGCTCCCCCAGACTTCCGGGCAAAATTCCCTTTTACATGGGCACCACATAACAAGTTCAGATACTTAGATATACAGATAGCAGCGGATGTTTTTAAATTATACTCAGATAAATATCAAAACTTCTTCAAGCTATGAAACAGGATACAGCCCAGTGGCAGATTCACCCCCCTAACATTACATGGAAGGGTGCAAACCATTAAAATGAATGTTTTACCTCAGCTGCTATTTTTTTTTTCAAACCCTCCCAATCCCAGTCCCCTGCCCATTCTGGAGAGAAATTTACTCCATCTTATTTAAGTTTATCTGGCAGGGTATGAGGCCTGGGATATCAAGAACATTGCTCTACACTCCCAAACAATTTGGTGGCCTAGGTCTTCCTGATTTATATAAATACTATTTGGCAGTGCAGGGTCCACGGCTTTACACCTGGATAAAACAAAAGGCAGAGATGGGTTGATACCAAATGGAACTACAGCAGCTCCCCTCACATTGGCTATGGGCACTGGTTAAAGGAACCGTTTCTGTGCAACTTTTGCAGAATGTCATAAACCCCCTATCCAGGCACACCATTAAGACCTTACTCCAGCTGCGTAAACTTACTGCCACCCCAAATGGTCTGGGCCCATTATCTCTAATCAGACACCATGACACATTCACTCCCCCCAGCTTAGACCAAGGGTATTGCTTTTGGGAAACTCAGGGTCTTACTAGATTCACGCAGTTGCTCGACAGTGGGACTTGAACCACATTTAACCAGCTACAAAAAAAATACAAAATTAGAAAAGAAGACAACTTTCACTGTCTACATGTGCACCACTTTGTCCTGCAGCCACAAAACTGTCAGCAATTACTAAGGCCCCAAACTGAATTAGGGGAATTAATTTATTGCTGGGCTATACTGTGAGATAAAATGAAATCCCTCTTGCAAACATATCACCTTTTGATTACCCCTCTCGAGACCCGCACTGATAAAATTAATCTTAAATGGAGTTAGGACACCTCACAACCCATCACAGAACAGGGATGGGCAAACCTCTTTAGCTGGATGTGGAGAATAACATCCTCCCCTTCTTGGGGGGGAGTTCCCCTGGAAGGTCCTGATGAGATATTTCAGGATCCCAACAATCACAAAACATTTCAACACCACTTGCACAGACCAGTGTTGGAGGCAATGCAGATGAGTGGGTTCCCACTTCCACATTTTTGGGGACTGTTCAAACTTGACGTCATTTTGGACTCAGGTGCATTCTCAAATGCAGTCTATCCTTGGGAACATCATCCCATTCACTTTCATAAACCTAGTACTGGGTATTGTAGAGGGCCAAATTAGTTTTAAATTTAAACTGGAAAAGAAGCTCTATCACATTTTGAGACTGGCAGCACTTACGTGCATCACTCAGAAACGGTTCTTACGAGAGCCTCCTAATATACAGCACTGGAAGAATAATGTAGAGGAGACAGAGTGTATGGAGAGAATCATTGACACCCTCCGGGTGCGCCTAGAGATATTTTCAGATGTCTGGTGACCTTGGCATGTGGTAGAAGGAGAAACCTCTCCGAAGAATGGAATAGATAACAGTACACAACCCGGAGGACCAGTCCTCTTCAATGTCTTTATAAGCGACATTGCAGAAGGACTGGAAGGAAAAGTATGTCTCTTTGCAGATGACACTAAGATCTGCAACAGAGTTGATGCACAGGGTGGGGTGGAAAGGATGAGAAGGGACTTGGCAAGGTTAGAGGAATGGTCAAATGTATGGCAGCTTAGATTCAATGCTAAGAAGTGCAAGGTAATGCACCTGGGAAACAAAACCCAGGAAGAGTACACAATGGGGGTGAGATACTAACAACAACAAAATGGAAAGGGACCTGGGAGTAGTCATATCAGATGACCTAAAGGTGGGCAAGCAATGTGAGAAGGCAGCAAGGAGGGCTGGGGGATACTGGGATGGATAGGAGAGGCATCACCAGTAGAAAACAGGAAGTTATTATCCCTCTGTACAGACAGCTGGTGAGACCCCATCTGGAGTACTGTGTGCAGTTCTGGAGACCCAATCTCCATAAAAGACATAGACAGGATGGAAGCTGTCCAGAGGAGGGCAACTAAAATAGTGCAGGGTCTGCACGGAGGACATATGAAGAGAGACTTAAGGAGCTTAATATGTATAGCCTCAAGGAAAGGAGGGAGAGGGACATGATAGAAACTTTCCAAGTACCTCAAGGGAATCAACAAAGTCCAAGAGGGTAGCATCTTTCAAAAAGGTGTGCAAGAACAAGAGGCACAATTTGAAGATAGAGGGCGGCTCAGAGGTAATTTAAGGAAGTATTTTTTCACAGAGAGGGTTGTGGATGCATGGAATGGCCTTCCGGAGGAGGTTGTGGAGTCAAAATCAGTGGTGGAATTCAAGCATGCATGGGATAGTCATAAGGCAATTCTGGGGGGTGGGGGTAGGAAGAAGTAGGCTGCTGGTTAACTAGGATCTGCAGCTTATCCAGTAGGTAGGGAAATGGGCAGACTAGGTGGGCCAAGCGGTCCTTATCTGCCGTCAAATTCTATGTTTCTATGTTTCTATGGTAGCCCACAGTAGAGTTACTATATCCCACTTCAGTCAATAACAATAAAACACAGTATGACATAGTCCTTTTTCATTTATTTTTCTTTATTCATATCAGAAAAAACAAATAAAGACAAATTAAATTGGTCAAATGAAACACCACACACACAGAATTTCAGGACTGTACAGGCCCTTTGCCTTATTTCTCTAGTTAATTTAATTATTGTCCTGGGTCACTATAGTTCAAAGAGTTCTTGTTTAAATCACTGTTTGTTCTGTTTTTCTTTATTGTATGGTACAAAAACATTTCAACATCTGTGACAGTTTCCGAAACCAATCCAACGTATAACTAGGGTCCCTTGTGTGGAACTCGAAGACATGACAAAGGCTGAGAAACAACTTTCTAACAGATTTTTCCTCCAGCACATGAACATTTGTATTCCTGTGTAAAGGGAAAGAAAGAACAACAAAGGCATATAAGTAACTAAAGGCATGTTAGTAACTTTGATATCAATGGATTTAAATGTACCATGTGTATTTTTAAGAATGTAACTTGTAACTGTTAAGCAGTAATAAAAATTAAGTTATAAAAAAAAAAAGTGAAGAGGAGAAAAGAAGGAATGTGCAAAAATGGGGGGAGGGTTGAAAAAGGGGGAGCCAGAAAATAAAACTGATATGAAAAGAAGGGAGCTAGAAAAGGGGAATGTTAGTTAAATACAAGGCAAAGAATATTACAATGGCACTGTCAATAAATCAGAATAAAACAATAACAAGGATTGTAAAAACTACAGAAAAGGCTGCAAATCCCAACCATCATTTATAGAATCATAGAAGCTTGACAGCAGAAAAGGACCATACCGGTTCATCTAGTCTCCTGTTTTTTTTCCCCCTACACTTCCCCCCTCCCTGCCAGCCACGTTCTCCCCCTGAAACTCAGCTCCCGCTTGTCCCCGAGAATGTGACCACAACACCGGACCCCAAATCTGAGCCGTGGGACAGTATCTGGTCGGGGAGTGCGGTGATGGCAGGTTAATCGAAGCCCCCGGGAGGGTTTCACAGAGCCAGAGGGCTCAACCCTCCTGTTTCTTTTTTCCATTGTTCTTGGAGGTCGGGGATGTGCAATGATGCCAGTGTCTGCCCCGCCTCCCTGTGTATCGAGCACCTGTAGCGTGAGTGACTCCTGGCCTCCACCAGGGGTCCTCCTTGCGTCGGACACTACCCACCCTCCCCGCCGGAGAAAAAGAGCCATCCTTGGGACACACCATCCTTCTCCCCCAGCCGGCCCTCTGACGACCCAGGTCCATTCCTGAACCCGGGTCGCCAGTGCTGCAAGCACAAATCCAACTGCTGTGCCGGTGGGCTGGCATTTTATTCTGATTTCTTGACAGCGCCATTATAATATTCTTTGCCTTGTATTTATTAACTAACATTCCCCCTTTTCTAGCCCCCTTCTTTTCATATATGTTTTATTTTCTGGCTCGTTCTCTTTTCTTCCCTTTCCCCTCCCCCCCAATTCTTCCACATTCATTCTTTCTTTTACTATTTTCCCTATCTTTCCTTATTCCATTCTTTATTCTTTTCTCTTGTTATCCTTTCTCGCTCTTCTGGGATTTGCATTATGTGCTGCTCTATAATTTATATTAATTTTGTCTTTTTGTTTCCTTCTAGGTGTGATTGTACACTGAAGCTGAAAACTTCGTCCTCCTCACTTCTAAAACTATACAGATCTCATTTTTGTCTGGACAAATTAGAAACATAGAAACATAGAATTTGACGGCAGATAAGGACCGCTTGGCCCACCCAGTCTGCCCATTTCCCTGCCTACTAGATAAGCTGCAGATCCTAGTTAACCAGCAGCCTACTTTTTCCTACCCCCATCCCCTAGAATTGCCTTATGACTGTCCCATGCATGCTTGAATTCCACCACTGTTTTTGACTCCACGACCTCCTCCGGAAGGCCGTTCCATGCATCCACAACCCTCTCTGTGAAAAAATACTTCCTTAAATTACCTCTGAGCCACCCCCCTCTATCTTCAAATTGTGCCCCCTTGTTCTTGCACACCTCTTTTTTTGAAAGATGCTACCCTCTTGGACTTTGTTGATTCCCTTGAGGTACTTGAAAGTTTCTATCATGTCCCCCTCTCCCTCCTTTCCTCGAGGCTATACATATTAAGCTTCTTTAGTCTCTCTTCATATGTCTTCCGGTGCAGACCCTGCACCATTTTAGTTGCCCTCCTCTGGACAGCTTCCATCCTGTCTATGTCTTTGAGACTGGGTCTCCAGAACTGCACACAGTACTCCAGATGGGGTCTGACCAGCTGTCTGTACAGAGGGATAATAACTTCCTGTTTCCTACTGGTGATGCCTCTCCCTATGCATCCCAATATCCCCCCAGCCCTCATTGCTGCCCTCTCACATTGCTTGCCCACCTTTAGGTCATCTGATATGACTACCCCAGGTCCCTTTCCATTTTTTGTTGTTAGTATCTCACCCCATTGTGTACTCTTCCTGGGTTTTGTTTCCCAGGTGCATTACCTTGCACTTCTTAGCATTGAATCTAAGCTGCCATACATTTGACCATTCTTCTAACCTTGCCAAGTCCTTTTCATCCTTTCCACCCCACCTTGTGCATCAACTCTGTTGCAGATCTTTGTGTCATCTGCAAAGAGACATACTTTTCCTTCAGTCCCTCTGCAATGTCGCTTATAAAGACATTGAAGAGACTAGTCTAATACTGAACCCTGCGGTCCCCACTAGTAACCCCCTTTCATCAGAGTGGACTCCATTTACTATTACTCTCTGTGTCCTATTTTCCAGCCAATTTTTACACAGGCTGTCATCTTGGGACCCACCCCAGGCTAGCTAACTTGTATATTATCTTGTGGGACTGTGTCAATGCCCATAAAGTCTAGGTGTCCATGTCCACAGCCCTCCCTGATCTACTACTTTGGTCACCCAGTCAAAGAAATTTATCAGATTTGTCTGGCATGACCTTCCTGCTGTGAATCCATGCTGCCTTGGGTCCTGTGCCCCTCTGGCCTCTAGATACTTGACAATTCTTTCCTTCAGAAGTGATTCCATCATTTTCCCTACCACTGAGGTTAAACTAACAGGTCTGTAGTTTCCTGCTTCTGCCTTGCTCCCACTTTTGTGAAGGGGAATCACATCTGCCCTCCTCCAGTCCTCGGGTACCACCCCATCCTCCCATGATTTGTTAAACAGGGTAGTCAGTGGTGTCACTAATTCTACCCTTAGTTCTTTTAAATTCTGGGATGAATCCCATCAGGCACCATTGCTTTGTCCACCTTCAGTTTTAAGAGTTCTTTCAGAACCCTTTCTTCTGTAAATGGGCTGTATCAACTTCTGCATCCAGTGTGTTTCTACTGTTTGTTCTAGGTTCCTTCCTTTGTAAATACTGAGCAAAAATATTTGTTTAGTATCTCTGCCTTTTCACAGTCTCCTCTGCCCACCCTCCCCCTTTATTAAGCCTCACTATCCCTCCCTTGGTCTTCCTTCGCTCCTGATGTACCTATAAAAGGTTTTATCCCCTTCTTAACTGAGTTGGCTATCTTTTCCTCGGTTTGGGCCTTTGCTGTTCTGACTGCCTTCCCAGCTTCCTTTTGCTTACTAGTACAGTTCTCTGTCCTGCTCCTTCCTCGATTCCTTGTACTTCCTGAAAGCTTTCTTTTTCTCTTGAACCTTCACTGCCACTTCCTTTGAGAACCATAGTGGTTTCTTACATCGTTTAGTTTTGTTTATTTGCTTCACACAGAGGCTTGTTCCCTCTGTAATGGCAGTTTTTATTATTCCCCATTGTTCTTCCACCCCTCCTTCCTGCCCATGTGCTAGTGCACTCCTTAGGCACTTACCCATTTTGGCAAAGTCAGCCCTCCTAAAGTCCAGTACCTTTGCCTTTGTATGGCTTGAATCTATTGCTGTGTTTATTGTGAACCATACTGTTCGATGGTTGCTAGTTCCCAGATGGCTACCCACTTCTACATCTGTGATCATCTCTTCATCTCCATTTGAGAACACCAGGTCTAAGATTGCTCCCTCTCGAGTGGGCTCCAATACTAGTTGTCTAAGGCATGCCCCCTGTAGGGCATCTAGAATAACCCCACTCTTGGAAGTGGCTGTGGCAACTGCACTCCAGTTAACATCTGGCATATTCAGATCACCCATCAGCAATATCTCCCTTTTTTGCCATACTAAGTATACTTTCTATCATTTCCTTGTCCATTTCCTCCCCTGAAGAGTCTGTGTCTAACCCCTGTGCGGATTTGGTGCCATTGCGGTCTCCAAATTTACCACAGTGCTTCTTCTCCTCCTGTTTTCTCTTTTGTTCTGTTACTTTGATTCCTTCCCTTATGTAAAATACTCCTCCTCCTCTTTTACCCTCCCTGTCCCTCCTGTAGATAGTGTATCCTGGTATGTTTATGTCCCAGTCATGGTTTTGTCTGAACCATGTTTCTGTGACTCCACGATATCAGATGTTCCTCCTCCATCAAGGTCACTAATTCAGGAAGCTTGTTACTCAGACTACGTGCATTGGTACTCATTGCTCTCCATTTTTTGATGGCTTTACTTTCTGTTGCAGCATCCCCCACTGACCTTTCTACCTCGGTCTTTTTCTCATTTAGTACCCTGTTTTGCAGGGAGAGGCTGGGATTTTCCTGCTGCTCATCAGTGCCTCCCCGTGACTAGTTTAAAAGCTTGCCAATGAAGCATTTAAACCGATTGCTCAAAAGACTTGTTCCCTTCCTGGACAGATGCAGACCATCCTGCCAGTATAGGCTGGTGTCCCTCCAGGTGGAACCCCAGTCCCCAATGAAGCCAAACCCCTGTGCTCCACACCATTTTTTCAACCATTCATTAAACTGCATGGTGCAAAGTACCCTTGCCTCACTCATGCCATTTACAGGCAGCACCTCTGAGAAGGTTACTGTGTGTGCTACTTGTCTTAGGCCCCTCCCAGTTCTAAAAGTCCTTCTGCACTGCTCTAATCTCATGTTGAGCCAAGTCATTTGTCCCTAGGTGGACAATGACATCCAGCTCAGACTCCCGTGCAGCTGTTCTTGTGATCCTGAGGATGCGCTTCCTGTCCCTACAAGCCATGGCACCAGGCAGTCACTTTACTTCAGTTTTCCCTGCTCCCCCCATTTCTATCCCCCTAATAATTGAGTCCCCCACCAGGAGCTGCTTCCTTTCCTTGTGGCATCCTTTGCCTCCCTCCTGTGGGCCTCCCTTGTGACAGGTGTCCTTAGCCTCCTTAATCTCCTCTGTGGGTGCATCCATAGGGGATCCATTAAAAAAAGAATATTTATGTAATATTGTATTAGTTATTTAAACCCATATGTAGTTACTATTTTTGCAACTTAAGGATTTTTTGTACATCCTGGCCGGGATATTCAAAGCAGTTGCGCCGGTGCAAGTGCAGACTTGCGCCAAGGATTGATATTCAGCGGGAGCCATTGCACCAATGTGCAACTATAATGATTGCATGCACAAGAGCAGGGGGCATGCCCATGAATATTCGGCGCAGTGCGATATTTAACCGTGGAACCATGGCGCAAGTGTGAAGTAAAACCTGGATGCACCGAGCAGACTTGAGCCTATGAATACAGAGCACAAGCACACAGACAGCACTTGTGCCAAGGGAGAGAGAGAGAGTGGCAAAAGACATTGGACAGACAGACAGAGCTAGTGAGGGACAGAGAGACTGTCACAGGCAGCCACAGGGGTAGAAGGACAGAGGTGGTGGTGGAGAGTGAGCTAGGGGCTGAGAGAGTGAGAGGGACAGGCAGGCACAGTGCCACACAGTGCACCAGGGTGGCATACAGCCCGCAAAAGCCAACTGCCAAGGGGGAGACAGGACATTAGGGGCCATAGATAATGTGCCCATCCTAATGGAGGCCATAATAAGGGGTGTGAAAGGGCAGGAGGAACAGCGACGTGGCCAAGGAAGGGCCCGTTGGTGGTACACCCAGAACAGGTGGTACCGTGCCCGCACCACCTTCGAGAACTACACAGATATGGAGATTGTGGGATGGTACCACCTGAACAGGGCCATTCTGAGGCATCTCTGTGAGCTGCGCAGTGAGAAGATGCAGGCACCCACAAGACAGAGCCATGCAATGTCTGTGGAGACAAAAGTGACAGCTGTCATGTGCCTGCTCACCATGGGCACCTTCCAGAGGCCAACAGGGGACACCACAGGCATAACTCAGTTGGCCACGTCATGCCTCCTTACACAGTTCCTCAATACTCTGCTGCCACATGCTTCGGAATACATCCATTTCCCCAGCACACAGGCAGAGCGTACAGCAACCATGCAGGACTTCCACTGGGTAGCACATATGCCTGGCATGCTTGGGGACATTGACTGCACCCACATGGGCATCCGTACGCCACCTGGCCCTGAGGGTGTGGCCTATATGAATAGGAAGCGGGTTCCCAAGTGTGAACTGCCAGGTGGTGTGCGATGCCAAGGGGTGCATCATCAATGTCTGTACCACACACCCTGGGAGTGCACATGATGCATTCATCTGGCACAGCTCTGCACTGTGCCACAGGTTCGAGCATGGGGACATCCACATGGGCCACCTAGTGGGTGAGTATGGGACAGGCAAAGGATGCCGGGCAGAGCAGGCCATGGGATGGGGAGGGCAGGGTGGGTGTGCTGGTAAGGGCGTCACGGACAGGCAAGGGGCACAGCAAAGGAAGACACAGGGCTAACCATGTCATTATCTACACAGAAGACAGCGCCTATCCACTGAGGCCCTGGCTGTTCACCCCCTATCGGCGCCCATCATCCCCAGCAGAGGAACGCTACAATGAGGCACATGCCAGCATGCAAAACATCATTGAGCATGTATTTGGGATGCTGAAGGCATGGTTCTATTGCCTAGACAGGTCTGGTGGTGCCCTACAGTACAGCCCCTCAAAAGCCTGTGGCCTATTCCTGGCCTACTGCATACTGCACAACATGGCCATTGACCGTGGGATAGCTGTCAAAGCTGAAGAGGGTGACAGTAGTGGGGACGACGAGAACAATGTGCCGGAGGGTGGTGAACAGCCCCCCCCCGGGCGGAGGGATCCCCAGCTGCAAAGAATGGCACGGCAGCATCGAGACACCATTGCACAGGAGCACTATGGTGCACGCAGGTAGGTGACATCAAACCCACGCACTGGCCACACACACACAGGTACAGCCCTCAGGCAGGGTCATGCATGGCAATGGGCACGTACACACAGAGGTATGGTACAGGGGTAGGGGAATCAGGGGCACTTATCCACACACAACTGCACACAGCAGCACACAGCAACACACACACACGCACCGGCTAGTGGCGGGGATCAGATACATTGCATCGGCGCACATGCGCAACCGGTGCAGAACTGCCCTCATCACGCCCACGCCATGTGGGTCAGCGGGCAGGCAGGCACATACACAGGCAGCATACAGTGCAACACGTAGGCACCACACTAGCGGTATGCACACACACACACACACACCACCCACGCACAGGGCAGCGGCTGCAGACTGTGGTCAGGGCGGCATGCACATCAGG
This sequence comes from Neoceratodus forsteri, assembly GCA_016271365.2. Lineage (NCBI taxonomy): Eukaryota > Metazoa > Chordata > Ceratodontiformes > Ceratodontidae > Neoceratodus > Neoceratodus forsteri. Next base: position 1,427,374,169 of record CM057449.1, read on the forward strand.
GCTGCCAAGCAGAACCATGGCCACCATGGCCACAAAGGCGGCTACAGCAGGGCCGATCGGCAGTCACAGGCTGCTCATCGGCTACAGGGGCCGTTAACAACAGCCCTCCAGGGGCTGAACTGCAGGACTGCGACTGGGTCCACGCAGGGGTGTGTAGGTGCCCAAACAGGCCCACCCCTGGCGTGCCGGGGATGCCAACAGCAGAACCCGGCTTCGATAATGTGGGTGTCGCCTGATGCCAGGATCATGGTGTGGACAGCACACTGCATGGGGTCTGTGGTGGCCGGCCACACTCTGTGGCAGCCAGCAGTGCAAGGCCATCCGTGATCACATTGGCAATGTGATCCTAGGATGCAGTCATGGCCTCCTGCAAGCACTGTATAGCCACTGAAGCAACCTGGCGCACCTCCACGCACAGTGCACGCACCCCAGTGGCAGGCAGCACCTGTTGCTTCACGGATGCCCACAGCAAATGTGTGTGCTCTGCCAACTGGTAGTCACCCTGGGGACCCTGGGTGGGGCACCAATCCTTCTGCAATGACCAACCGCACTGCACAGCCCCCCCACTCAGGAGGACACTGCACGGGGGGGGGGTTCTTATGGGGTATGTCCCTAGCAGGCACCCTGGCTGTGGACCCTGCGTCCAGCTGCCCTGTGGCTACTGCAGCCTGCTGCTGTTGCCCATCTGGCTGCTGAATGCTGCCCAGTGCCTGCACGTCTGCACCACCACTATATGGCACAGCTATGGCAATGCACACAGCAGCACCTGCAGTGGTGGCAGGCAGCTGTTCCACTGCTGACACGCCACTGCGAGCGCTGCCTGTGTTGGTGTCTGGTATGGGCATCTCCTGCACAACACCACCCATACTGTCCAGGATCATGGTCAGGTCGTCATCTGTGTCGGACCCCACCATGATCTGTGTCTCTACACAGGGGATGCTGAGACGGGCATCCTGTAGAAACACATCCAGGGCCTCATCCGACCCCAGGACATCCAACTGGACAGTGGTGGTGTGCTGCAGCTGATCAGGCCCCCAGATGCCCATGGAGGTGGATGGCTGGTCCTGCCTCCACGGCTGCTGCTGGTGACTCATCCTCTGCATGCAGGCGTGCTGGTGCTGAAAGACAAAAACAGGTGTGTCAGTGATGCAAGGCCCATGAGTGCCTGCCCTCCCCAACACAGCCACTGCATGCTGTGTGTGCCCAACATACGTATCATGCAGTGATGGGCTGCCACTCATCTGGAATCCTCCACCTGGCAAACCTTCCACAGTACTGCAGTGCATGGTGGCTGCCACCAACTCCTCCTGCACCGTGAGCTGTGGTGCATCAGCAGACCCCACTCCAGTGGCTCTCCAGGCTGCATGGATGGCCGCCACCTTCAGTGCCCACTTTCTTGCGACACTCCTGCACTGACCACTGGTGACTGCCCTGCTGGTTGATGTATGCCGCCACCTCTTCCCAGGCCCCAGCCCTGGGCTGTGGTGTGCCCGTGGCACCACTCAACAGTGGCTACCTGTCGAGGCAGGCCTCAAACAAGGCCTCTGCCTCTGCAAAACTGGGCCTGCATTTGCAAGCAGGCCCACGATCCTCACCCTCCTCACGTTCCGGCATGTTGCTACCTGTGGACATGGACAGTACAGTGTGTCAGTGTCAGCAGCACCCTAATCCATCCCCCCTGCTGTGCTGGCTGGGCTCAGTGTGCCCCAGCAGCATGCACAACTTACCTCAGATGGTTGCAATACCGGTCTATGGCCTGTGCCGGTCCGTGGTGCTTTTATAGCACAACACATGCAAATGAGCATTGGTGCAACAGTAATGACATGCTAATTTCCCCAGTGCACCACACACTGGCTGATGAGCTCATTTGCATTGTGGCAGCTGAATATCGCAAATTTGCTCCGTGCACAATGAGATTGCTCCGGAGTAAGTCGCAGCACAATGCCCAAGCATGTGCACTGCGTAGGACCACAGTGCATACGTGCCAGTCAGTGTGCTCCCACCTGTTGCACACTGTGCACCCGCTGTGCAATAGGGGCCATGGCGCATGGTGCACCATGCCTGTTACTGCGCACCGGCGCACTGTGCGGGGCCAATCCCTGACCACTGTTGTGACCTCTGCCCCAGGTGACCTTTGTACCCATGACGCTGGCCATGCCCATGCTGTGCATCTCCATGACTGTGTGATGGGCTGACTCAGCACATGTCCCCTCGACCCGTGCATCTGGCACAAGCACTGGCCATATGCAGCTCATACCACAGTGATTGCACGGCAACAGCAGCAATGTGGATGGGTGGCCAACTGGACACAGGTGGAGCTGGCCAACCTCGTAGCCTGCGTCCAGCCACACGCACCCCAGCTGTTTGGGCAAGTGCCACTGTTGCAGCCCCGGGTGGCTGTGTGGCAGGCAATTACTGATGCCCTCACGCAGCACACAGGGGTGTCCAGAACTGAGGATCAGTGTCGCCACCGATATGGAGACCTGTTGCAGAGGGACCCAGAGCACCTCCGGAGGTTGGAGGCATGCATGGGGCTGAGCCACAGCCAGGCCCATCATGCATGTGTGCCCTGGTGCTGTACTGTGGTGTTGGCTAGGCTGCCTGGCATTCCCTGCAGGGCAGAGTACTACCATTGTGTGCAGTGCAGTGTGGCATCACCCTCTGCCACTTGCGTTGTGCTGCCACTCTGTGGGATGTGTCAGGCAGGGGCTCACCCTGTGCACAGGGGTGGGGGTGGTGGACAGCTGCTGTGATTGGTTACTAATGTGTACCTGTTTCTGTTCCATTCCCAGGACCTGAGGACAGATGTCAGGCGATGCTGGCAGGTCGCCAGGCTGCAGCAGCCCAGGGAGGAGAAGCAGCTCCAGCACCAGAGGGGCCACAGAGGGCAGGTAGGCACTGACATTGTTCTGCACACTGTCAGTTGGGGGTTGCCGGGGCATGGGTCCGGGCATGGCTGCCTGTGCAGTGTGCCATGGCAGCTGTCTGTTTTGCACTGTGCATGGTGTCTGCCACTGTGGCACATCCATCGGTCACATTTGCCTGCTGCTGGTGGGGTGGGTGTGCGCACATCTGCCACTGATGTTGCTGTGGTGCAGTCGGGGCACTATGCCATGTGACTGCCATGACACAGTCAGATGGCCACTGTGCGGTGAGGACCACCACTGTGCACTGATGTGGTGTGCTGCCTTGCCGGCAGGTGTTGACCCTCACCCCTGTGGGTGGCCTGTATGGGCCCTCCGGGGGTGTGTGTTCCCCTTGTTCAGTATGTGCTGTGGTTGGGCCATGTTTCTTGGGACACTGCACTGATCACCTGTTCTGTCCTTTGTCCTACGTGTCTGCCAACAATGAAGGAGGCCCCTGTACTGCAGACTCCTGAGGCAGCTAATATTGGTGACCTTGACAACAATGGAGGCAGTTTTCCAGGTCCGGAGGCTGCTCCTGGCAGTCAGGAGGCACCAATGGCAGCAAGGGGTGGCAGAATGTGGCCGTCACTAGTTCTACATTGTGCTCCCCTGTTTCCACAGCCATACCTCCCCCTGCAGTCCCTCGTCCCACTGTACAGTCCCTGTTCCCTGTCCCCTTCCCTCGCTATCCTACCCTTTCCCACCCCCTTGTTACTGTATATAGTTGTTTTGAATACATTTCTATTTTGACTTACCTGCTTGTGTCTGTGTCTGCTTTGCAGGTGGTGTGAGGAGCCATGCTGCAGTGGCCCAGTGCCTGTCCGTGTGGTGTGCATGTGTTGGGGCGCATGTTGTGCTTCTTTGGCTCACTGCTGTGTGTCCCACGGTGGTGGTGTCCCTCCCTTCGGTTGCTGGCTGTGCCTTGGGGTGGCTGTCAGGGATGTGTGGTGGGTGTGTCTGCTTGGCTGCGTGGTTCTGGGTGTGGCATGGCCTGGCCTGGTCTGGATGTGCAGGGGGGGCATGGCCTGCTGCCTGCAGGGGGCCCCCTTGGTGGCCCTCCATACCTCACTGACACCCCCTGTTGCCTCCTGTTTGTGCCACTGTTGTGTTCTGGGGTGGGGATCTGGGTGGCTGTGTACGCCCTGCTATGCCCTGCTGGAGGTGGCCTCCTGTTGCCTGTCGCTCCACTGCCCTGGCTCTGTCCCTGGGTTTCTGCTCTGTGCCATACCCCCCTCAGTTGTTCTGGTGCTCTACTCCCACAGTTGCCCTGGGACTTCTTTGTCTGCCCATGGCGCACCTGTGGTTGCCCCATGGCGCACCTGTGGTTGCCACATGGTGCATCCACAGTTGCGCCATGGTGCAACTGTGCCATATTCAGCCATTTTGCACTGGCGCAGTTCAGCATGCACAACCTCTGAATAAGACACCTATTGCACCATGGTGCAACGGTTTTCTGCTGCACCGGACTTTGGCGCATTTTTGAATATCTGGCCCCCTGTGTTTATTCAATACTCATGCATTTGCCATTACCAGTTAAAAACCTTTCGAACTGTTTTTAATTATTAGCACATTGCACTTTAATTAGGGTATGTCTCTTTAAGAAGTAGCTTTAACTATGTTGGATATGCTTCTCTTGTTTAGTCCACCTTTGAAGAACCCGCAGGGGTTCAAGGCACTAGGCGCTTTGTTGCACTTATTTTGTGGAGTTTGGCACAATAAAGACCACCTGAGCATTCATTTGGCTGTGAGTACTTGTCTTTTTGCGCACCTTTTTACTCTGTTACAGGTTGTGGACCCTGGGATGGGTTGGCTTGCATGGACATACAGGCTCCTATGGTCTGGAAAGCCTGGAAGAATTGCCAAGCCTTAGCCATGTCTTCAGCCAAGGGCATTCTATTTCTGTCAGCTGGCGTCTCCTTTCCTTCTTCAGCAGGAGAGGTAGTGACATATTATTCTGCTTTTTCTTGGCAAGCACCAGTTCTGATGCCTGCTCGCAGATCTTTTAGTTTTGGTAGACTCAAGGTCTCCCTGTCTGACACCCTGACCTCTGAGTCCCCCCTTTAGCATCTTTGTCCTTCTGATTCAGTTGAGGAACCTTATTCTCCCCAGAGCCAGGTCATGAAGAGGAGGCAGACTGAGAAGCCATGAAATCCTCAAGTTATACGGCCTTCTTTTTTAATGTTTTAGGGCAAAACCCAATGCAAAGCTCACAACTGGAAAAATCACGATCAGGATCCAAACAGGAAAAACACAACTCGTGGCAGTCTGCCTTAGCCATGAGTTTAAAGCACTAGGTACAATTTTTAAAACCAGTGGGTCCTGTCCCTTTTTTGGGCTTTGTCAGACTTGCCAATTGCTGACAACCCAGAGGGGAAAAAAAGTGTGGTTCCTATGGTTAGCGATTCCATTTCCGTCAAATAATAAGAACTGCAAGTTTGTTTGGTTTTTTAACTCAAATTTAAAAAGCCCAAAGTGAAAACGAGAATAATTAGCCCAATATCAAAAAAAGTTACTGCATTGGTTCCCCATAGGGAATCAGGAAGGAAGAAACGAGGATCGTTAGTGGTGACCAAAAGAAATCTGTACTGCTCTTTAAATAATGGAAAAATCACTTCAGGCTAATAAGAAAGAAATGTTTAAAATGCAGTTCCTCTAAGGCGGGAACTGCGTTTCAACAGATAATTCTCAGTCTCCTGGAACCACAAGAGAACCGAGAAAAAGTCACAAAATAACAGAAAAATACCCTAACTCTAATGCAGAGTATCAAAATCTAACTAAAAGAAGAGAACAGTTATGTAAGAACTTAATGTGAACTATAACTCAAAATGCCGGCACTCGCCTCCCCTCTTGTTCAATTACTTAATCTGTAACACATATCAACAAACAGAGGAGAACATACCTGATTCCATAAAGTGCTTGATTTTATTTTAAAGTGCACATATAAGAAGACAGGAAATTTCTTAAAGCCTTTTAAAATGCTCGTTTGTTCACATCCTCTGCCCCCCCCCCCTTAATCAGGTGGTCCACGTTCCCTCGTGGACCACCTGACTAAGAGAAAGGAGACCGAGGACGTGAGCAAACGAGCATTTCAAAAGGCTTTAAGAAATTTCCTGTCTTGTATGTGCACTTTAAAATAAGGTATGCACTCCTCTGTTTGTTGATATGTGCTACAGATTAAGTGACTGAACAAGAGGTGTGAGGCGAAAATGGCTTTTGAGTTATCGCTCTCATATTAACTGTTTTCGCCAGGCACCGCGCTTCCTAGTGCAGCCTACTTTTTTTGTTATAAGAATTTACTATAACAGCAGATCTTCGAGGGGATCTCAGTCATCAGGTAACACCATAAGAAACGTCTCCGTCGGTGAAGGGGAATCCACACGAAGATTTTCAGCAGTACAACTGGGGCCGCCCACGCCTTCGACGTCCACCGACATAATCAACCCTACATATAGGCATGGGAGGCCCCACTCCCTTCTCAGTTCTTTCCCCTCTGGAGACTAAAGGAGCAAGGCTCACGCCCTGGGGTACCAAGGAGAGACAGAGGGACATAGCTCTAGAATAAAAATTTGGATACAACAGATAGCCAGGTCCTGAACAGGAGCCCCAAGAATGGGGATGGAGGGAGGGAAATCATACCTGATGACTGAGATCATCTCGAAGATCTAGTGTTATGATAAGTTCTTATGTAACTGTTCTATCTTCTTCGGGGGTATCTGAGTCATCAGGTAATACTGTAGGAACGAATACCAAGCAGTGACAAGATTAAACAGACAGTCTGGGAGGCTGGATATCCATAACCTTAAGACAGGAGTCCTTGTATCACAGCCCTGCCAAAACCAGCATGGGCTCTTGAAGCAATGTCCAGATTGTAATGCTTGGTGAAAGTGTGGACTTAACTCCAGGTGGCAGCAGCACAAATATCAGCGGCTGAGACCCCTTTGAAACAAGCCACCAAGATAGCCATGCCTCTGGTGGAGTGAGCTTTGACCGCACCAGGCAATTCTTTGCCATACTTGTTATAGCAGAACACACTGCATTTTGCCAACCATTTGGATAAACACTGCTTAGAAACTGAAGCGCCCTCTCTACCTGGGGTGAAAGAAACAAATAACTACTTAGACTTCCTGGACTCTTTAGTCCTAAGCAGATAGTACTTCAAAGTTCTGCGCACATCTATCATATGGAGTAGTGCTTTTCCTGGGTTACCACGCTCAGGAAAATAAACAGGAAGGTGGATTGACTGATTTCGTGTGAACTCAGAAGCCACCTTAGAGAAACTTAGGATTTGTGTGCAAAGATACCCTGTCTTTGTGAAAAATCAAATAAGGCTTCTCGCACCAGAGGGCCTGCAGCTTTGAAATTCTTCAAGCAGAAGTAATTAAAACTAAAAAGAGCACTTCCCAAGAGAGAAAGCGCAAATTGCAAGTCGCGATTGGCTCAAAAGACGACTGGGTCAACTTTTCCAAAATAAAATTCAAGTTCCAAGCAGAGACCAGGAAACGGACTGGGGTTTCAGATGCAGGATGCTCCTAAGGAAGGTATGGAAACATCCAGCTGAGCAATTGTCCAGTCACCCACAGGCTCATGAAGGCAGAAACAGCTGAAAGGTGGACCTTGAGGGAGGAATACTGGAGGCCTGAGTCAGACAAAGAAATCAGGTAGTCCAGGATATCCTTCACAGGACAGGTGAAAGGGTCTAGGGAATGCTTGGCATCCCAGATGACAAACTGCTTCCACTTCATGGCATAAGTGACACGGGTGGAAGTCTTGCAAGTGGCCACTATGATGTCCGCTGCCCTGTTAGAGACCCCAAACCTGGCGATGGCTATGTCCTCAGGAGCCACACATGCAGATGGAAGGACCTAAGGCTGGGATGGACCAGGGTCCCTTGATCCTGGGTCAGCAGATTCCTGCAAAGGGCATGCTGAAGCAGTGGGAACCATATCTAGCGAGGCCAGAATGGGGCTACCAAAATCATGCTGGCCCCCTCCATTTGCAGCTTGATCAGCACCCTCTGCATTAGTGGAAATGGAGGGAGTGCATACAGAAATCTTCCACTCCAAGAGAGGGACAATGTATCTCACCAGAAAACTCCAGGCCCTGGATCTAGCGAGCAAAAATTGGTCAGTTTTGCATTGAGTAGGGACACAAAAAGGTCCAACTCTGGATGACCCCATCTGTCGAACAGATCTTCTGCTATGGATGAGAGAAGCTCCCATTCATGCATGCTGGACTGAATCCTACTGAGACTGTCTGCCAGGCTAGGACCCCTGGCACGTGGACCAAAGAGTGTGTCAGACTGTGTTCCAGTGCCCAATACCACACTCGCATGGCCTCCCAGCAAAGGAGGTAGGAATGACTCCTGCCCTGCTTGTTGCTGTAGTAGACTACACTCAGATTGTCTGACTGCACCAGTAGTTGGCCTGGAACAAGGTACTCCTGAAATGCATAAAGCACCACTCTCATCAACAGAACATTGATATGCAGGGCAGTCTCCAGGGCATTGATATGCAGGGTGGCTTCCCACTGGGACCAGGAGCCCTGGATTTGAAAAAGGACCCAGGTGTGCTCCCCAGCCTAGACCCTTGTTAGAATCTGATGTGGGGAAGAGATTTGGGAGGGAACCCCATGAAGAAGATTTGAGTGGTCCATCCACCACTGCAGTACCTTGCGAACTGGTAAGGAGACCAGGACTTGTTGGCCCAACTCGTCCATGCGCTGGTCCCACTGCACTCTGAGGGTCCACTGAAGAGTGTGCATGTGAAGTCTGGCTAGCGGCACAGTGGGAATGGCCACTGTCATTAAGTCCAGAAGTCTTAGGTGCAGTCTGGCAGGAATGTGCTGGCTCAGAGCGACTTTCTGAGTCTGAGCTATAAGGCACTCCGCCCTGTTCTGGGGTAAGAAGGCCTTCCCCTGTGTGGAGTCCAGGACTGCCCTTATGTAATGCAGTCTTTGGGATGGTACTAGAACTGACTTGGGCAGGTTGACCGTTATGCCCAGAGAATGGAAGAGCTGGAAAGTGCGCTCCAGAGTCAGTAAGAGCTGTCCCCTGGATGGGGTCTTGAGAAGCCAATTGTCCAGACAAGGGAAGACATACAGTCAGTCCCTCTCTTCTGAGGGCTGCTGTGACCACGGCTGAGAATCTGGTAAAGAGACACAGCACAGAGGATAAACCAAAGGGAAGCACTTTGAACTGATAATGTTCACCCTGAAAGACAAAATGAAGAAACCTCCTGTGAGGAGGAAAGTCTAAAATCTACTGGTAAGCATCCTGCATGCCCAGTGAACAAAACCAGTCCCCAGTTTTCAGGCAGGGCATGAGGCTTGGAAAAGTTACCATCTGGAACTTTTTGTACTAGATAAAGAGACTGAGGTCCTTGAGATCTCAAATGGGTCTCAGATCTCTAGTCTTTTTGGGGACCAGGAAGAACATGGAACAAAACCCCTGATTTCCCTGTCACCTTGACACCAGTTCTGTTGTCTGCTTGTGAAGAAGAAACTGTACTTCCACCCAGAAAAAGACAGGTGGGCCGGGGGATAGTTTGAGGGTGGTGGGGGGTATCTAGAGGCTGTTGGATGAGCTCCAGGGTGTGACCACACTCTATGATCTGCAGGATCCAAGCATCTAAGGCTATGGCTCTCCACTGATTCAGATGGAGGGAGAACTAACCTCTGAACACCACCTCTTGAGACTGAATCAGAGAAGTGGGGTTTAGCAAGGAGTCAAGCTGAGGAGGGCCAGCTATGGAAGTTGGTCCATCACTTCTGGGACACTTGGCCGCCGCTCCAGTATTGGAGGGGGCCAGCAAAGAAGACTGGGCTTTATGCATTCCCTGGGTGCTGGACTCAAGCCTGGCCTATTCGTCTATCTACAAAAAGTAGACCACCCTCTACCACGGGGCTGAGAGTGATAGAGGGAATGGATGAATTTAAGGACCATGCCAGAGGCCTGCAGATCTTTTCTGAGATCCTGGACATCAGGGCCACAAGGTTTGGTGCCACTAAAAGGAGCATTAAGCACCTTGTTTTGCATGAGAGCTGCAAATCTACAGACCCTCAGTCATGAGTGCCTACGAAGGCATATGCCAGTGGCAGCCGCTCTGGCAACAGTATCAGCCATATCACAGAGGGCTCTGAGGAGGTTTCTGCCAACATCCTCAGCTGTTTGGAAACACTGAAGTAGCTCCTGCTTCTGGGTGCCATCTGGAAGGGTCTGTGCGGCAGCTTTGCCCTTCCTCCAGTTGGCATTCTGGTATTTGGCCGTGTGTGACAAGTAGTTGGCAATCCTCAAGCCTAAGGTAGAGGAAGCATAAACCCTTTTTCCCAAGAGGAGAATCCTGCAGGACTCTTTGTCCAAGGGAAGGGTGCTAAGGTGCTTAGACGCCTTAGACCTGTCGTGTGCTGCCTTTATGACCACAGAGTCGGTTTAAACTTAGACAGCAAAATAAGGAAGGCCCTGAGGGGCATTATAAAGTTTGTCCATCCTGTGGGGAATGGCTGGCAACATAGAAACAGAGACTTTGATGGCAGATAAGGACCGCTTGGCCCACCTAGTCTGCCCATTTCCTTACCTACTGGATAAGCTGCAGATCCTAGTTAACCAACAGCCTATTACTTCCTACCCCCCACAAGAATTGCCTTATGTCTGTCCCATGCATTCTTGAATTCTCCCAAAGTTTTAGACCTCACAACCTCCTCAGGAAGGCTGTTCCATACATCCACCACCCTCCCTGTGAAAAAACACTTCCTCGCATTTCCCCTGAGCTGTCCCCCCTCTGTCTTCCAACTGTATGCCCTTGTTCTTGCACATCTCTTTTTCTGAAAGATGCTACCCTCTTGGACTTTGTTGATTGCACTGAGGTACTTAAATGTTTCTATCATGCCCCCTCTCCCTCCTTTCCTCAAGGGTATGCATATTAAGCTCCTTTAGTCTCTCCTCATATGGCTTCTCTTGCAGACCCTGCACTATTTTAGTTGCCCTCCTCTGGACTGCCTCCATCCTGTCTATGTCCTTGCGGAGATGGGGTCTCCAGAACTGGACGCAGTACTCCAGATGGGGTCTCACCATCTGTCTGTACAGAGGAATAACAACTTCCTGTTTTCTGCTGGTGATGCCTCTGCCTAGACTCCCAGTATCCCCCCAGCCATCTCTACTGTCTTCTCACATTGCTTACTAACCTTAAGGTCATCTGATATGATTACCCCCAAGTCCCTTTCCATTTTTGTTGTTGTTACTACCTCGCCCCCATTGTGTACTCTTCCCCTGGGTTTTTGTTTCCCAGGTGCATTATTTTGCACTTCTTTGCACTGAATCCAAGCTGCCATAATTCTGACCATTCCTCCAACCTTGCCAATTCCCTTCTCATCCTTTCCACACCTCCTTGTGAATCAACCCTGTTGCAGATCTTTGTGCTGTCTGCAAAGAGGCATACTTTTCCTTCCAGTCCCTCTGCAATGTTACTTATAAAGACATTAAAAAGGACTGGACCAAGTACTGAGCCCTGCGGTGCCCCACTAGTAACCCCCTTTTCTTCAGAGTGAACTCCGTTTACTATTACATTCTGTGTCCTGTTCTCCAGCCAATGTTTTACCCAGGCTACCACCCTGGGATCCACTCCTAGGCTGGCTAATTTGTTTATTAATCTTTTGTGTGGTACTGTGTCAAATGCCTTGCTAAAGTCTAGGTAGGCCATGTCCAAAGCCCCTCCCTGATCTACTACTACTTTGGTCACCCAGTCAAAGAAATCAGTTAGATTCGTCTGACATGACCTTCCCACTGTGAACCCATGCTGCCTTTGGTCCTGTGCCCCACTGACCTCTAGGTACTCAACAATTCTTTCCTTCAGAAGTGATTCCATCACTTTCTCTACCACAGGGGTCAAACTGACAGGTCTGTAGTTTCCTGCCTCTGTCTTACTCCCACTTTTGTGAAGGGGAATCACATCCGCCCTCCTCCAGTCCTCAGGTATCACACTGTCCTCCCATGATTTGTTAAAAAGGGTAGTCAGTGGTGTCACTAGTTCTCCCCTTAATTCTTTTAGAATTCTGGGGTGAATCCTGTCAGGCCCCATTGCTTTGTCCACCTTCAGTTTTAGGAGTTCTTTCAGAACCCTTTCTTCTGTGAAAGGACTGGGATAGACCCCCTACCCAGAGTGCTTCTGTTAATTGGATGAGGTACCTCCCCCTCCTCCTCTTTTGTGAATACTGAGCAGAAGTATTCATTCAGTATCCCTGCTTTTTCACTGTCCTTCTCTGCCCACCCACCGTCCATTCTATTCAGCCTCACCATCCCTCCCTTTGTCTTTCTATGCTCCCTAATGTACCTATAAAAGATTTTATCCCCCTTCTTAACTGAGTTGGGCCTGTGCCAGGCTGCTGTGGTAGCATAGGAGGGATAATTTTGGTGGGAGATTTGAGAATCTCCAAATAGTCTGCTAGATCCTTTCTGGTGGCAGCCTCCTCCTCCTCTGTCTGAAAAACTAAAGTGGCAGACAGCTGCTTCATAATGTTAAAGAATGTGGCATCCTCAGGAGGTAACCTTGGAGTGTGCCTGACCGAGTCCTCACTGACTGAAGAGGCAGTGGACTTGTCAGAGGTGAGGAATTGCTCCTCTTCATCCTCCACATCATCTGTAAGGATGAGTTCAGGGTGGTACTCCTCCTTGACGTAAACCTCTTCTTCTGGGTCTGCCATCGTAGGTGTCGTCGACGGCCCATGGGAAGGCTCCATGGGCCGACAAACAGGTGTCAACAACGAGGCAGTCGTTGATGGTGACGAAGGCCTATTAAAGATTCCCAACTGCTGCACCAACACATTGGTAAAGCAGACAAGAACTTTGTTCAAGTTTTTGCTCGTCAATGCAGGAGTATTTGACAGCACAGAAGCCGATTACCCATCCTGTGAACCAGACAAGCCTATAGCCCTTGGAGAGAAAGGGGCACCCCTCAATGAGGTAGTTATCAATGATGAGCCCATCGATGGAGGAGGGGCTGATGAACTGGAGGTCAACAGCCGAGCGCCCTGTGAGTCAGGCATCAAAACTGTTGGTATGGGCCTGGTGGGAACCGAGACCTGGACAGTTGGTCTGTTCGCCTTAGCAGCTGCCACCACCAAAGTGTCCCCTGAAGGAGAGGCCACCCACTGGGGGGAGCGGTCATAATCCCGGTCTTTCTTGTGACTCTTTCCTGAGGACTTGTCTCGAACCATAGAAGCCTAGGAGCTCATAGCGTCAGAGGGCGACTGGATGGCTGTGGCCCCAAAAGACTGCTGCCTGGAGCTGGCTACCTATTGTTCCATGAAGATTTTTAGAGCCTTTCTGCATCATCTGAGGATAGTTTGGTTAAACTTCTGGCAGAGCTCACAATCAGAGGCATCGTGGTCAGGCCCAAGACACCAGAGACAAATTGAATGCTCATCTGTAGAGGCAATCTTCTTTCCGCAGCGATGGAAAAGAGAAGAAGGATTAACTCTCAAAATAAACAAAGAAAATGATAAAAATGTGGAAAAAGGTGGCCATAGGCCAAAAAAGGCGTGAAGACTGCGACGGAGCTCCCACGGGGACTGTGCTCGCAAGTCGACGGCGGGAAAGAAATGAAGAAGGAGCAGGGCCACCCACACCTATACAGAGTTGATGATGTTGATGGCATGGACGGCCTCAATTGCACTGTTGTAAATTTTCCATGTGGATTCCCCTTCACTGATGGTGAAGGCTCCTACGGTGTTACCTGATGACTAAGATACCCACGAAGAAGTTCAAACAGCATCGCCAACTTACCCATGTAATATAGCATTTCAAGATTGTGTAATTGTAATTGACCAAATCTTTAAGGGGGTTAAATAAAATGGAAGCACTAAGTAGCCAAAAAGAAATGGAAACCATCAAGACTTTGGATGGTGATGTCTGCATCAAATGCACTGGTTGCAATATGTACCTTATGTTAGAAAAAAAAAACACAATATAACCACAAAATTTATTTGTGAAAAGTGTAAATCTAACAATGAACTGTTGGGCGAACTTAACAACATATGGTCTAGATTATAAATACTCTAAAAATCCCAGAATAGAATGGAACAACAATTAAGAGAAAAACACCAATAAAAGATGGCAGAATAAACAAAAGAAAGCAATGACAGGTAAGTGAGGTCCATGATGATGAGGAATGGTGTTACGTCACCTCTTGTCCTAGGGAAAGACGGGCTAATGTTCTACCATCATCTAATCATGTAAATGAACCAATATTATCAAATAGGTTCACTGCATTGCTTAACACAAATGAAGATGAAAATGAATTATCAAACAAACACACAGATCAGGATATACAAGCCCAAAAAATTAATGTTGTTATGACAGATCATGTGACAGATACATCTATAAATGGATTAGGACTCGATGAGAAGGTATTCATTGAGATGAAGAGTAATGAAACTAGTTGCTTAAATAATCAAATAGATACAAGAATAAATGGTCAGACAAATAGCTCATTAATAAATCAAACTATTATTGAAAGAAAGTTACCTGCCATATCGAATACATCAAATATAGCAAATGAAACCCCAAATCCTGCTCATCTCAATACAGTAACTGAAACACACTCAATGTCACAAAGGATAAATATGGAAATAATAACTAACATCCAGTACCATCTAATGATCAAATGGATACAGACACCTTGGTAACTAATAGGCAAATATTCATTTTGGGAGATTCTATTATTAAATATTGTGACACTCAAGTATGCAAAGATGATAAAGCCAATAGGATTTGCAGCAGTTATCGGGTGGCCAAAATATCTGATATCACAAAGCAAACTGAACAGTATTACAATCTGCTGGACCTAAGCCTCTTGTAATAATTCAATAATAATGGCGAAATCATGGAGGGCAGAGTTCAGGAGGGTTTGAAGGCACTGAGGGTGGACAAGGCGCCAGGCCCAGATGGCATTCACCCTAGGGTACTGAAGGAGCTGGAAGAGGTCCTTGCAGGACCTTTGGCAGACCTATTTAATGCCTCACTACACTCAGGGTATGTACCTCAGGATTGGAGGATGGCTCATGTGGTGCCCCTCCACAAGAGTGGTCCCAAGGATGAACCGGTGAACTATAGACTGGTGAGCCTCACATCCATTGTGGGTAAGTTGATGGAGACTATCCTGAAGGAGAGGCTGGTAGCCCTCCTAGAGTGCAAAGGACTACAGGACAGCAGACAGCATAGCTTCATATGTGGCAGATCCTGCCAAACCAATCTGGTGAAGTTCTATGACTGGGTAAGTAGGCAACTGGACAGGGACCATGCAGTGGACATCCTATATCTGGACTTCGGTAAGGCATTTGACTCGGTGCCGCATGGGAGGCTGGGAAGTAAGTTAGAAGGCACAGGACAGGTGCACAGCTAGTGAGATGGGTAGGGAACTGGCTTCAGGGAAGGCAACAGAGGGTGGTGGTGGGTGGGGAGCTCTCACACCTAAGGGTAGTGACGAGCAGTGTTCCACAGGGCTCAGTGTTGGGACTAGTGCTGTTTGGGATATTCATTGCAGACATATCATTGGAAATCAAGAGCAAGATCAGTCTGTTTGCTGATGATACCCAGATGGGAGCGGTGGTGGACGACCTAGGGGGATGGCAGAGGTTGCAGGATGATCTGGCAAAGCTTGAAACCTGATCAGACACCTGGCAACTGGGGACTAATGCCAAAAATTGCAAGGTGCTGCATTTTGGGGTGAAGAACCCAAGGAGGAGTTATCAGCTGGGGGGAGTGCAGCTAGCCCAGACAGAGGAGGAGAAGGATCGGGGTTGCTCATTATAGGGTCAATGAACAACTCGGCACAACATAGGAAGGCAGCTGCAAAGGCCAACAAAATGCTGGGTTGCATTGCAAGGAGTTTATCCTCGAGGAGGGAGGAGGTGATTCTGCCACTGTATAGGTCATTAGTTAGACCACACCTGGAGTACTGCGTGCAGTACTGGCTCCTGTATCTGAAGAGGGACATTAAGTTACTGGAGGGGTGCAGCACAGGGCGACAAAGATGATCATGGAGCTGGGGGCTTATCATACAAGAGGAGACTGAGGGAGTTGAACATGTACTCGCTGGAGGAGAGGAGGGAAAGGGGGGACATGATTGAAACCTTTAAGAACATGAAAGGAATAGACAAGACAGGCACAGAGGGGCTGTTCAAAGTAAGGAAGGGGAGGGACACCAGGGGCCATGATATGAGACTGGAGGAAGGAAGGTTCAGGAGGGAGATGAGGACACTTTTTACAGAGAGGGTGGTAGCTGGGTGGAATGCATTACCTGCAGAAGTGGTATCCAGTAGAACAGTGGACTGCTTCAAAAGGGGATGGGACAGGACAAGGGGAGGGTCAATGGAGGGGAAGGGTGGAAGGGAGGGGCAGCTGCAGAATAAGGGATGCTAGCTGCACATTCGAGCAGACTTGATAGACCTCTAGGCCTTTATCTGCTGGCAAATTTTGTATGTTCATATGTAGGGACAAACAACATTAACACCTGCAGTATACATCAAATTAAGAAAGAATACGAACTCCTGAATGCTAAACTGAATAAATATGGAGCACAGGTTTGTTATTCAGAAATCTTACCAATTCCAAGGTACAACAGCTACAAAAACAACAAAATAAAAGAAATGAATGGATTAGAAAATGAACATTAGAAAATAATATGGGATGCTTAACGCACTGGGAGAATTTAGAACAGGACTACAAATCCTTTTGCTGGGATGGTCTCCATCTGCATAGAAAAGGATGTTTGTATTTGGGAAAAAATACATCAATCAACATATCAATAAATGTTTAAACTAGTAGACGGGGGGGGGGGAGGCAAAGGGGTAGTGAACATACTACTGGAAAAAGACAATTAGAATTTACAACAAAAATACTAGCAATTAATTCCTGGAGCTTAAATTTATTTAAAAAAGCAGAATTAGAAATAATAAAGAAAACGAGATAGATATAATTTCAATAACAGAAACATGGTGGGATGAATCCTCACAATGGTCAAAAGAAATCCCAGACTACATTTCATATCAACATAATAGAACTAATAGGTAGGGAGGTGGTATATGCCTTTACATTCACAAAAAATATAAAAGTTCTGAAATTACAACAGACACTGGACAGAATGGAAAAATGTAGGCAGTATGGGCAAAAGTTGAACTAACACCAACAATGACTTCTTTTTGGAACCTGTTACATGCCTCCATCTAGTACATTGGATTACAACAATAATTTAATATATACATTAATCAGGGTGGCAGAATCTAATGATGATATAATTATGGGTTTTTTTTAACTAACCAGGCATTGATTGGGAGAATCATTTAGCTTCAAACAACCAAGAAAGATTATTTCTTGAAGCCAGAGAGGCAGTTGGTATCAACCAACTTATGGACACACCTACTAGAGCAAATAAAGTACTGTTACATAAGAATTTACTGTAACAGTAGATCTTCAAGAGGAGCTCTTGCAGCAGGTACTACACTTAGGACTAATGCCACCCAGGCATTAGGACCCCATGAAAACATTTTCTAGCTAGCAGTCTGTGGCAGGGGTCCACCCCTGACATCGGCCACATCCGACGTCAAAAGTAGTACAAAAGGGGTGGACCCCTGGTGCCATCTCAGTTTCCCGCCGGAGACCTGGTTGGTAAGAATGGAGAACCGAGAAAGAACTCCCCTACTGGAGAGAAGTATATGTAAATCATTGACCTGGGGGATGGAGGGTGGGAAAGCCACCTGCTATAAGAGCTCCTCTCGAAGAGCTACTGTTATAGAAAGTTCTTACGTAACTGTACTATCTGATTTCGAGGTAGAGCTCTTGCAGTAGGTAATACACTTAGGACAGAGTCCTAAGCAATAACCATATAGGCCCAGATCAGAAGGGAGGAGGAATGACTGAAATAGAGAACAAAAATTCTACCCTCCTAAGAGAGCAGTCCCTGTAGAACAGCCAATCCAAAGCCTGCTCTTCTCCTAGAGGCTATGTCCAAACTGTAGTGTCTGATGAAAGTATGGACAGTGCTCCAAGTGGCTGCAGCACAAAGGTCTGCTGCTGAAACATTCCTCAATGAGACAAAAGAAGTAGCAATAGCCCTGGTGGAATGACCCTTAACAGAGCCTGCTAAGGGTTTGCCATGGCGCTGGCTGAAAACATGATGCAATGGACTAACCACTTGATCAGGGTTTGTTTAGTGACACGATCCCCTGCCTTGAGTTGAGCGAAAGCACTGAACAACTGGTCCGTTTTCCGAACAGAACGAGTTTGGTCCAAATAAAAACGAAGAACTCTGTGAACATCCAGAGTGTGTAACAGGGCCTCCCCCCACTGGAGAACTCTGGATAGTACACCAGAAGTTTAATGTCCTGGTTCAGCGTTTCAGTAAGAACTTAGGGTTCATATGCAGCTGCACCCTGTCCCTGTGAAAAACAAGGTAAGGCTCCTTGCACATCAGGGCCTGAAGCTTGGAAATCCTCTGAGCAACTAAAAATAACACCTTCCAAGAAAGGTGGCATGGCTCACATATTGCGGCTTGTTCAAAGGGGGGCAGAGTGAGCTTTTCTAAAACAATAAGGAGATCCCAGGGAGGGACAGGTTCTCTCCTCGGGGGTCTGATGTGCAGGACTCCTTTAAGGAAGGTCGTGCACATATCCAGCTGTGCCAGAGTCCTTTCTCCCACAGGGGCATAATATGCTGAAACTGCACAAAGGTGCACCTTAATCGATGAGTAACTAAGACCCAGATCAAGGAGATGGAGAAGGTACTCTAGCATGTGCTTAACCGAGCACAACAGAGGATCTAAGGATCTGGCTGCCACCCACAGACAGAAACGTTTCCACTTCATGGCATAAGTCACCCTAGCGTAGGGTTTCCTTGCCGCCACTAGGATCTCTGCCACTCTTTTAGAAACTCCCAATCTCTCCTTTGCTAGGATCTCTCCTCTGCTAGGACTGCAGGAGCCAGACATGCAGGTGGAGAGTTCAATGGGAAGGATGGACAAGCACCCCTGTTCCTGAGAGAGCAAGTGAGTGGAGAGAGGCAGTGGTGCAGGAGGCCTTGTGGCCAGCTGCTGTAGTAGAGGAAACCAGATCTGTCGAGGTCAAAGAGGGGCTACCAGAATCATTCTGGCCCCTCTGACTGCAGCTTGAGCAGTACTCTCTGAACCAGAGGGAAGGGAGGAAAGGCATAGAGAAACCTCCCCACCCAGGAAAGGAATAATGTGTCTCACCAGAAAACACAAGGCCCTGGATCTAGTGAGAAAATATTTGGCAGTTTGGTGTTGCACAGGGACACAGAGAGGTCCAGCTCTGGACAACCCCATCTTGCAAAGAGGTCATCTGCAACATCTTGAAGCAACTCCCACTTGTTTTTCAGGGAATGAGAATGACTCAGACTGTCGGTGAGAACGTTCTGACTTCCTGGTACTTGGACCGCCAGGAGAAACAGATCGCATTCTACTGCTCAGTCCCAGATTTTCAAGGCCTCTCTGCATAGGGGGTATGACTGCGTTCCCCCTTGCTTGTTCAGGTAAAAGACTACTGGGATATTGTCCGACTGAATTAACAGTAGAACCCGGGAGAGCTGATCCTGGAAGGCCTGGATGCATATAAAATGGCCCTCATCTCTAGTACATTGATACGGAGAGATCTTTCGATGGCAGACCAGAATCCTCATGTCTGATGCTCGTTTAGGTGAGCATCCCAGCCTAGTCCCAAGGTGTCCATAGTGATAGACTGTATCGGACTTTGCCTCTGAAAAGGGACTCCCTGCTCTAGATGAGTCGGGTCTTGCCACCACTGAAGGGAGCAACGAACTGCTTCTGATATTCGGATGGGATGGTCCAAGTCATCCGAGTCCTGTTCCCATTGGACCCAGAGGTGCCACTGGAGGGTCCTCATGTTCAGATGGGAAAGAGATACTGTGGCTATGGCGGCTGCCATATGTCCCAACAGCTGCAAGACTACCCTTGCGGAGACTTGGTTTGCGGTCTGAACTCTCCGAGCCAGAGTACGTAGCTGAAGTGCTCTGTCTCCAGGTAAAAAGGCTCTGCCTTGCTGGGTGTTGAGCACCACTCCAATACATTGAAGCCATTGGGAGGGCCAGGGATGAGATTTTGGCCAGTTTAGGGTGATGCCCAGAGACAGGAACAATCGTCCCGTTTCCCAAAGTGTGTCTGTGAGACGGTCTTCTGTCTGTGCGGAGAGTAGCCAGTCATCAAGGTAGGGGAAGATGAAGTGTCCCCTCCTCAACGTTGCAGCGACTACTGCGAGACACTTAGTGAAAACTCTGGGGGCCGAGGACAGGCCAAAGGGGAGTACCCTGAATTGGTAGTGTTTGTCTCAGAACAGGAAGCGAAGATACGTCCTGTGCAAGGGTAGGATCTTTATGTACATATAGGCATCCTGCATGTCCAGGGAGCACAGCCAATCTCCTTGGTGTAGAAGGAGGAAGAGACTTGCAAGGGTCACCATCCGAAACGTCTTGTACAGGATGAACTCATTGAGGTGGCTGAGATACGAACATACGAAATTTGCCAGCAGATAAAGGCCTAGAGGTCTATCAAGTCTGCTCGAATGTGCAGCTAACACCCCTTATTCTGCAGCTGCCCCTCCCTTCCACCCTCCCCCTTGTCCGGTCCCATCCTCGTTTGAAGCAGTCCACTGTTCTACTGCATACCACTTCAGCAGGTAACACATTCCACCCAGCCACCACCCTCTCTGTAAAAAAGTGTCTCCTCATCTCCCTCCTGAACCTTCCTCGCTCCAGTCTCATATCATGGCCCCTGGTGGCCCTCCCTCCTTACTTTGAACAGCCCCTCTGTACCCGTCTTGTTTATTCCTTTCATGTATTTAAAGGTTTCAATCATGTCACCCCTGTCTTTTCTCTCCTCCAGTGAGTACATGTTCAACTCCTTCAACCTCCTCTCGTATTAAATCCCCCAGCCCCTTGATCATCTTTGTCGCTCTACGCTGCACCCCCTCCAGTAACTTAATGTCCCTCTTCAGATACGGACACCAGTACTGCACGCAGTACTCCAGGTGTGGTGTAACTATTGACCCATACAGTGGCAGAATCACCTCCTCCTCCTCGAGGATATACTTTGTAATACAACCAGCATTTTGTTGGCCTTTGCAGCTGCCTTCCTACATTGTGCCGAGTTGTTCATTGACCTTGTAATGAGCACACCCAGATCCTTCTCCTCCTCTGTCTGGGCTAGCTGCACTCCCCTAGCTGGTAACTCCTCCTTGGGTTCTTCATCCCAAAATGCAGCACCTTGCACTTTTTGGCATTAAACCCCAGTTGCCAGGTGTCTGACCAGGTTTCAAGCTTTGCCAGATCATCCTGCAACCCCTGCCATCCCCTAGGTCATCCACCACCGCGCCTACCTTGGTATCATCAGCAAACAGACTGATCTTGCTCTTGATGTCCCATGATATGTCTGCAATGAATATCCCAAACACTGGTCCCAACACTGAGCCCTGTGGAACACCGCTCATCACTGCCCTTGGGTGTGAGAGCTCCCCACCCACCACCACCCTCTGTTGCCTTCCCTGCAGCCAGTTTCCTACCCATCTCACCAGCTTTGCACCCACCCCTGTGCCTACTAACTTCCTTCCCAGCCTTCCATGTGGCACTGAGTCGAATGCCTTACTGAAGTCCAGATACAGGACATCCACTGCATGACCCCTGTCCAGTTGCCTAGTTACCCAGTCATAGAACTCGACCAGATTGGTTTGACAGGCTCTGCCACATATGAAGCCATGCTGTCTGCTGTCCTGTAGTCCTTTGGCCTCTAGGAGGGCCACCAGCCTCTCCTTCAGGATAGTCTCCATTAGCTTATCCACGATGGATGTGAGGCTCACTGGTCTGTAGTTTCCCGGTTCATCCTTGGGGCCACTCTTGTGGAGGGGCTCCACATGAGCCATCCTCCAGTCCCGAGGTACACACCCTGAATGTAGTGAGACATTAAACAGGTCTGCCAATGGTCCTGCAAGGACCTCTGCCAGCTCCTTCAGTACCCTGGGGTGGATGCCATCTGGGCCTGGCGCCTTGTCCACCCTCAGTGCCTTCAAACCCTCTCGAACTCTGCTCTCCATGATTTCCCCATCTGTCACCACTTCCCCCCCTGCTTCTGCCATTTCTCCCACCTTGGGTGTCACCCCCCTCTTCTCTTTAGTAAATACTGAGCAGAAGTACTCATTTAGTACTCCCTTATCGCACCCTGCTTCCACCCAACCCCTCCTTCCTAATCCTTACTATGTGGTCCTTACAGCTCCTTTTCTCCCTGATGTACTTAAAAAGTCCTTCTCCCCTTCTTAATGCCTTGTGCCAGCCTGAGTTCCGTAGATGCTTTGGCTCCCTTACTGCCCTTGTCACCTCCTTCGATTCTGTCAAGTACTCCTCCCCTCCCTGTTTTCTTGTACTTCCTAAAGGCAGCTCTTTCCTCCTTACCTTTCCATGACCTCCTTGCTCAACCAGATCGGTTTCTTAGCCCTAGCCTTCTTGCTCTGGGCTTTGCAGCAGGTTTTGGTTGCCTCCACTATCCCCAGCTTTATGAGCTCCCACCTCTGGTTAGTGTCCATACTAGGTTGAATTCTGGCCAGGTACCCTTTTACCACTTCCCCCATCCTCCCAAAGTCGGCTCTCCTGAAGTCCAGCACTATTGTGCCAGATTCCACTCCTTCCTTGCCCATATCCAATGTGAGCCATACTGAATGGTGGTCACTCCCTGACAGCGGTTCCTCCACTATAAGTTCTCTCACAAAGTCCCCATTTGCCAGCAAGGTCAAGGGTATTCCCTAACCTGGTTGGTTCACAGACCATTGCAGCAGGAAGCTGTCCTGGAAGGCATCCAGCAGTACCTGCTCCCTTCTGTTCCTGGTTATTGGGTGCTCCAGTCCACTCCTGGCATGTTGAAGTCCCCACAATCACCACACTACCCTTTTCATGAGTCCTCCTGATCTGTCCGCTAGTTCCCTGTCTAACTCCCTCCGTCTGAGATGGTGACCTGTACCACTCCCATTCTAAGAATCCTATTCTTGGAATCCTGGATTTGCATCAAAGGGACCGTACTACCCTCCTCCCTTCCTCCCTTACACACTTCAGTCCTTCCTTCACATAGTGCCACCCCCATCTTTCCCAATCACCCTGTCCCTACGAAATAACCTGTACCTGGTACAGACAGGTCCAATCATTGTATTGGGTGGCCCATGTTTCCGTGATGGCTGCAATGTCCACCTCTCCCTCTGCCATGAGAACCTGTAACTCTGCAGTTTTCCTCCCAAGGCTCCTAGCATTAAGGGTAGCCACCTTCCACCCTACCCCCCTCCCATCCTGCCCTCCTTTCCTAGCATCACCAACAGTACTTGCCATTTGTCCTTTGTCACTGTTATGGGGGTTAAGCTCATATGATTTCCCAACCTGTGGTCTCTGTATATCTCTTCCCCAACTGCCACCCCCCACTCCTAGTTTAAATTCCCAACTTCCTCTATGTACTCCTCCATCCTCTGTTTCAATACTTTCTTTCCCTCCTCACTCAAGTGTAGTCTGTCCTTGGCATAGAGACTACTGTCCTCCCAGGTCCCTCCCCACCCCCAACAGCCCATACCCTCTTTAGCACAACACCAGGTTCTTAGCCATCCATTAAATTCCTCTATTCTCAGCTTCCTTGTTGTGCTTGCCCTTGGCACCGGAAGTATCTCTGAAAAAGTTACTGATCTTCCTGCTCCCTCATATAATTGTGCTAGTTCCTCAAACCTCCTCTGGACTGTATCTACTGTCTTGTCAGCCAGGTCATTTGTCCCAAGATGTATAATTAAATGAGGCTTGTCCCTACCCCTTCTAGCATATTTCAGAACAGACTGTCCCACCCTTTCCGCTGTCATTCCTGGCATGGCCTCCACCCAAATGCGACTATGCCTCTCCCCCTTGCTACCCCACCTAACTCTTCTTAGTATTGAGTCCCCCAGCACTAAGATTCCACCCTCTTACTCCCTGCTTGCTTCCATTCATCTTCCTCTCTCATTTCCAGCTCTTCTTCTTCCTCCTGCACATTATTTCCCCCTTTTACCCCTGTTGCAATTCTCCCAGCAGAACTTCCCCACTCCAGTTTGGTCCAGGCATTTATCAATTACTCCTCTAATTTCATCATTTCCCTCCTCCACCTTCTTCCTCTCTAGCAGTGCACAACTATTTTCTGAAGGCCCTTCACAAATGTCCGCTCCCTCTTTCTTCATAGTAACCTGTTCTCTCCTTTCCACTCCATGACTTTTGCCACTTCTTCGCCTCCCCTCACAAGTCCCTATCTCCTCCTTCCATTTGTCTTGAGATCTAGAAAGGGGCAAAGGTCTTCCATTTTCTTGGGCACCAAGAAAAAATGGGAGTAAAAGCCTTTTCCCTGTTGGGAAGGAGAGACTGGCTGGATGATCTTCTTCTGGAGGAGGGACTGAATTTCTTGCTCCAGAAGAAGGGCATGGCTGGCTAAACAGTGGGATGGGACTGGAGGATTGTCTGGGAGCATGCTGAGAAACTCTGTAGCATAACTCCTCTGAATCACCTGCAGCACCCACTGGTTAGAAGTGATGTTGCTCTATTCTGGAAGGTAGAGGGAGAATTTCCCCACTACCTGTTCCCCCCTCGAGGACTGACGACTGGGGGGAGGCAGCTGGGAGTCATGCTGTACCTTGGGGGGCAGGGGAAGGATGTCTGGGGGCCTTTGGCTGTTTTGGGCCTTGGGCTCCAGGCTGCACAGGCTGACTACAGCGCTTAAAACCCTTGCCGTGGAATTGGCGGTTTCCTTGTTGGCCTTGCCTGCGAATGGGGTGCTTACAAGCCTGCTGTGGTTCAGATTTGTACACCTTGTGTACATCTGCCACAGCATTGTCAGAATTTTGAAGGCCTTTTATGATTCCCTCAACTTTCTGACCAAAAAGGACCGGGCCCTGGAAGGGGGCATTCAAGATAGCGTCTTGGAGGTCCTGTCTGAAACCCACCACCCAGAGCCAAGCATGTCTGTGCAAATAGACTCCTGACGTGGCTGCCTTGCTGCCATGTCTGCAGAGTCATAAGAACAGTAGTGTATGTATTTGTGGACATCCATGCCCGATTGAACATGTGCCAAAAGCTCATTCTTGGTGTCCGAATCGGGTTGCAATTTTATCAGTTCCATGGTCTTCTCCCACAATGACTTTTGGTATGTGACCATGTGGGCCAAGAAGTTCAAAGAGTGAATGGCACCGGTGGCTGAGGCATAGACTTTCCTACCCCAATGATCTAGCTTCTTGGACTCTGGGATCTGAGGTGTTTAGGCTAGGAAAGTCTACTGTGGGTTGTGGCTAGGACCATGGAATCAGCCTTTGGGTGCTCTCCCAAAAAAGGCCATCTTTTGGAGGCTTATACAGCCGGTCCACCTTCTGAGGCACAGCCTAAGTAGAGGCCGGCTTTTTCCATGTGAGCCTAGTGATGTCCTGAAAGGGCTCCACTAGAGGGGGGATTACCAGTGGTTTTGGGTCTTTGGCACCCAGAAATTTTGCAAGCCTTTTCTGTTCCAGGTTTAATTCTTCTGTCTCTCACTGGTAAATACTCTGAATGTGCCTCATAATATCCAAGAATGAAGGATCGTCTGGTGAAGATCTGGGAGAGTCCTTCGGTCCCAGAGAAGGGGGCGGAAGTCCTCGCCTTCTGACGACTGAGATGATGAATCACCTGTATTGTCCCCAGAAGTAGATGATGGGCGGCCACTGGAGGAGGGGACAGTGGATGGCCTTCGCCCCCTTTTCCCTCTAGGACTGGGAGGTGGACAAGAGCCTTCACCTGCTGCCTTGTCTGGAGTTGGAGGAGGAGGTGGTGGAATTTCCTTGGGAGGGGGATCTGGTGGACTGTACAGGAGATCCCCTTTCACTGTGTTCCACCGGGAAGTAAAAAAAAGCCCTGACGTCCTCCAAGGGGACAACTGGAGGGGGGTGCCTCGGAGCTGAAGGACCAGGCATCAATGGGGTGTCTGGTACAGGAATCCACTCTGAGAAGGCCGCCCTGGCTGTGTCTGGCTGTGGGTCAGGCTCAGTGTGACTAGGAGAGTGGTTGTCTGACCCGATGTCCAGTGTGTTGTGCGCTTCATCAGGTCATCTGGAGGTAGGTCAGATGTCTGGTCATCATCCAGCGAATACCTGTTTTCAGGCAAATAGGCCCTGCCTTACAGTGAGGCCACCCGGGCTGGGGGATGCTTGTTGGTAGCCTGAGAGGTCCCCTTAGCCAGAGGTTGAGGTGTCCGCAATGGGACAGTGTCTGGTAGCCTGGAAGAGTCGTCCAACTTTCTTTGTTTCTCAGACAATCCGCTGGATTTTTGGCCTTCCTTAGACCTACCAGCAGGTGACTGCCCCTCCTGGGCTGACCCATGAGAAGACTTGTGGGGCCGTCGAGTCGGGAGGACTTGGGTGTGTTGGTGCCCCAAGGATGAAGACTGCACTCTGTGCTTTTCGCTGGATGAAGAGGGCATCTTTTTGGAGCTGGTCCCCATGGAAGCCAGTGGGATTGACCGCAACCTCTTACCAGAGGCTGAGGAAGAAGTCCTGGGAGGAGATTTTGGGTGGGATTCTGACCTGGCCCTATCTTTTTCCCAGGAGTGGTGTTTCCCTGAAGACTTCTCTTGGTGGGAAAACTCCTTTGCGGGTGAGGAAGAGTTGGGTCCTGACAGGGATTTCTGCATGGTGGCCACTTTCTGTTCTAGGAGATAGGCCTTAAGTGATTTCACTGTTCTGATTCTTGTTTTGTTGTTAAATTTCTTGCAGTGCTGGCAGTTGTTGGGCCTAGGCAGATCAGGCAGAATTCATGGCTGTCTTTGCCCGGGATATGCTTGCCACACTGGCACTTCAACTTTCACTGTGGTGGGAGGGCAAAGACATGCAAGAGGACTAGAAAAAAAAATCGAAGAATTATTGAAAAAAACTGCTTTTTTATGCTAACAAATAAATGTGGTCAACTGCTGAAACAAGGCGTCTGTGGAGCTGAACTAAGCGGGTCGACGGTGGAAAAATAACTGAGATGGTGCCGGGGGTCCACCCCTTTGTACTATGTCAGACGTTGGGTGTGGCTGACGTCGTCGGCAGACCCCTGCCACAGACTACTAGCTAGAAAATGTTTCCATAGGGTCCTAACGCCTGGTGGCAATAGTTCTAAGTGTATTACCTGCTGCAAGAGCTCCACCTCGAAGTCAGATCATACTGGACCTAGTTCTAACCAACATACCAAATGTACTGACAAATATTCTGGTTAATCCACCCTTAGGAAATAGTGATCATTATATTATCCAGTGCACTATTAAAATAAATAAAATAACTAATAAAAATCCAATATATATTAGGAACTACAATTGAGCTAACTATGTAGCAATGCAATGTGTTCTTGAAAAAACTGATTGGGAACACATATTATCAAATCTAACAGTGGAAGATTGTTGGGAAAAAAAAACGATATTACTTGCAACCGAAGAATGGTTTGTACTGTAAAACAAATCAATAGTACGAAAGGTAAACTACCACCGTGAATGACTAATAAGATCAAAAGACAAATAAGAAAAGCTATATAAAGTACAACAAATGCAAAACACAACTAACATATTCCAAATATAAACACGAAGTAAGAACAAATAAACAACTGATCAAGACTGAAAAAAGAAACTTTGAGATCAGATTATCAATGAACAAAGGAAATAATACTAACTGCTCTGTATCTATTGACTGTTGTTCAACTCTATAACAAACTCTGGGTCGCCCCTGAAAAAGGGACCTCCGGGGCCCAGTGGGCTTACCCGGTTAACAAAATTTAATAAATAAATAAATAATAACACTTTCTTCTCTTATATAAACAAAATGAGAAAACAACTTTTTGCACAGTGTTTGGAAAAAAAGATCAAACACAAACTCATACAGTAATTAGTAATGATGAACCACCACCAATCAATATCAATGAAACAAAAAGAGTTATAGACCAACTTAGAATTAATGCTACAGCAGGACCAGATGAATACAAAGCTTCTAAAAAAAACTATCATCAGCTATAAGTAAACCACTAACTATTTTGTATAATATGTCAATCAAAACTGGCAGTATACCTAAGGAATGGAAGACAGTAGTACCCTCCCCAATATTCAAAAAATGAAATAAAATTCAACCTGAGAATTATTGTCCGATAAGTTTAACAGCAATTCCATGTAAAGTACTAGAAACCACATTAAAAAATAAATTTGAAGTGGAAACTTTAAGACTGAATTTACAAGACAATTCACAACAAGGATTTAAAAAACATAGGTCGTGCATAATAAATTTAATAATATTCTATAAATCAATTAGTCAAAGTTTAGACAGTGGAAAACCATGTGACATTGTTCTTATTGAGTTTAAAAAAACATTTGATAAAGTTTGTCATCAAACAGTAATTAATAAGTTAAGCAATATGAAATACAGTTCTTATCTAGTAGCTTGGGTCCAGAATGGTTAATGAAAAGAACCCAACAAGTACATGTTCAGGGACAAATACCAGGACCAACTGAAGTGACTAGTGGTGTATCTCAAGGATCAGTCCTCGGACCTTTTCTATTCAACTGCTTTGTGTCAGATTTACATAAAGGAGTAAACACAAATATTATTAAATTGGCAGATGATACAAAATTATCTAGTGAAGTGACTAATGTGTCTGATGGTGAATCACTCCAGAATAGTCTAAATACAATATCCAGCTGGTGTATAAAAAACTGTATGGAATTAAATTATAATAAATGTGCAGCAATGCATCTTGGTAAAAATAACCCACAATTTGTTCATTCAATTGATTCTATACAACTGCATACAGTAGAAAATGAAAAAGATCTTGGTGTAATCGTAGATAATTCATTTAAACACAGAATGCATGTCAGAGCCATGGTTCAAAAGGCAAACAAATTGATAAATATTATTAAGAAATCATTTATAACAAAGGACAGGTATACTATGATAAACCTGTATAAAAACTATGTACGCTCACATTTGAATTACGTATCACCATTTTGGTCACCATATAATATACAGGATATATATCATATTGAACGAGTACAAAAATGAGCAACTAAAATAACAGCAAGCCTCTCAAGACTCCCTTATAGTAATAGAATGGAAAAACTTCACCTCATGCCCTTGGAGGTTAGAAGGAAAAGAGGTTATTGTCTCCTTTTCCATAATATCATTCACGATTAACATTAAAAAAAGAATGTGGCATAATTTGTAATGACAGAAATAAAAATTTGAGATCTCACAACAATCAATTTGAACTACGAATGACAAATACAAAAATGAGAGAAAACATTTTTACAATGCATACAATAGCATTTTGGAACAGATTGCCAAGTACTGTGGTTGGTATCCAAGAACCACACAAGTTTAAAAAAGCTCTCGACAAATTTCTGGGCTATTAAAAGCTTTGCCCCACTAGTGTGGGGGGACGTAGTAGATGGGCTTACATCTAATTGCATCCAAAACCTACAAAGTATAGAAATTAAACTAAATAAACCAGAATGTCGGCACTCTAGAGAGCGACAATGGGGTGATATTTCCTCTCAGGTGAAGAAATAAATTTGCCATTAGAGGGCAGGGGAGACTGTGACCACAGCAGCGTTTTGAATTGTATTCTGAAGTTCTCTAATCAGCATAAAACTCTGGGGTGGAGGGAAATGCTTCACTAAGTTACAGTATTTGCATATATGAAAAATTACAATATTAAGTTTTTGAAATATTGAAAAGTATATATATATATATTATAGGGGCATGGTCGTGCCCCTATAGTTATGTTGGATCAGCGCTTCTATGTTAAATCCAAAATTGTGCACCTTAATAACTTTGGTGTACTCTGATAAAATAACCCAATATTTGCAATGCACGATCAGTTTACCAGAGTCTCAAAACTTGAAAAGTTTCATGAAGGCATCTTCTTGTGTGGTTTTTGAGATATGGAGTGGTAAAAAAAATGTTTAAGAAAAACCCCTTTTTTTTCCCTACACTCAACGGCCCAGATATTCAAAAGGGTTGCACCATGCGCATCCCACTGATGCGCCCGACACGATATTCAAAAGGGAAAGTGCGCACGCACAAATCCCGGCGCCGAGTGCACTGTACGTATGCAGGCATAGGGTGGGGGCGCCCATGCAAAACCTGCACAGCCCAATATTCAGCCCAGGATGTGCAGAGCCATGCTGCGCAACCCCTACCTGCACCAGCACAAAGTTAAGCCAAAAAAAAAGACAACTGATGGCCACCCACAGGTGAGCTGCCGCATTGCAGGCATAACTATAGCAGCTGCCACCTTGTGGGTAGCACCGAGTTCGGCTGCAGCTGGTGGCGCCCCATGCCCGATCGTGGGCATTTGTAAAATAAGACGTCGTCCAATATCCCTGGTGGTCCAGTGGACCGCACTCTGCCCGATCACGGGCATCTGTATTAATATAAAAAAAAAAAAACACGTCCAATATCCTTGGTGGTCCAGTGGACTGCTTTCTGCCGAATCGTGGGAATCTGTATTAATATAAACCTTCCCCTTCCAATATCCCTGGTGGTCCAGTGGACCGCTTTCTGCCCGATCGCGGGTATCTGTACACAAAGAAAGGGCCAATATCCCTGGTGGTCTAGTGGTACCTCCCACCCGCCCACTGAGCCCCACCACACCGCCCTCGTCAGCTCGATGGTGGGAGCACCCCACTTGCCCTGCCTACCTCACCGCAACTGACAGCTCGGTTGGTTTGGATGCCTATTGGTTCGCAGCATGAGTTAATGGGCGTGTCATCTCATTCTATTGACATTCCAGATATGTGAATGAATCACATATCTGGAATGTGTAGTATGGTATGGTTGCACGCTTTCATTGGCTCACGCTGTGAGCCAATGGGCATGAAGCCCTACCGAGCTATCAGTCGGCGGGCGCAGGCGGGTGGGGTGCTGCCGCCACCGCTGACCGGGGAGTAGGTGGTGGGGCCCAGTGGGGTGGGAGGGAGTACCACCAGACCACCAGGGATATTGGTCCTTCTTTAGGTATGGATGCCCGCAATCGGCAGAAAGCGTCCACTGGACCACCAGGGATATTGGACGGGGTTTAATATTAATACAGATGCCCGCGATCAGGCAGAAAGCGGCCACTGACCAACAGGATATTGGACGGGGGTCTATATTAATACAGATGCCCATGATTGGGCAGAAAGCGGTCCACTGGACCACCAGGGATATTGGATGGGGGGGTTTCATATTAATACAGATGCTTGCGATCGGACACATAGCGGTCCACTGGACCACGATATAGGACGGTTTTCTATTTTTACACAGATGCCCATGATCGGGCTGCAGGGGGCGTCGGTCCCCAACGGCTGCTGCCTGGCAGGGCGCCAGGCGCAAGTCATCGCGGATCGGCGCACCAGCATGCAAATGGGGCCATACTGACATGCAAATGGCCCCATGTACGCCTTGCATAAGTTATGGCCTCATTTGCATGTCATCTTTTGAATATCGCGGGTGCTGTGCATGGCGCAATGGAACTTGCACTAGCACATCTCCATGCTCCACTCTGGCCACTTGTGCTGGCGCAGTGCCACTGCGCCATGCACAGTGGGGGTGGCCAGGGTGCGATATTCAAAGCTGCCGAGCCATGGTGCAGCTCCTTTGAATATCGCTTAGTCCACACCCCTGTGCAGCCAAGTTGAGCTGCACCCAAGCTTGCGCCACAGCCTGGCGCAGTTTGAATATCTGAGCCAACATGTTTTTTTTTGTTCCCCTCATCTATAGCCCAGATGGTATGAAATTTTCCCCTGCCTTTTTCAGGGATGATGGCGTCTATGCCAAGGGTGTGCCTTTGGATGGTTTAGTGAAAAAACAGCACACCATTTTTGAATTATAATGATTTTTGTGATAGCTGCCGGACAGGCAGGTAAATGAAAACCATTTGAACTGTAAATAGTTATGGATTTACTATTGGTTCTCAGAGAAATACTGTTCATGATGTCAGCAGTCTTGTTTTTTCCCCCGTTTAAAAAATGTGTTTCTAAAGAAATATTGCTTAGTAAAGAATGAACAAGGTGCATATTTAGGTATCATTCACATAACTATATATATATTTTTACTTAAAATTTTGAAATGTACAGGGCGAATGTGTGTTTTTGTGCTGATAATCATTTCGCCCACCACTCACTAATGTAAGGGTAGTGTGATCTGAAAGTAACCACTCACAGCCTTTTACAGTTCAAACTTTACTACTCTACTGGAAAAGACTGCGAACAGTAAAGGTAATAACAGATCAAACTGTAATAGCTCCCTGTTGTCTAGTGGCATCCCCACCGCCAATCACTGTTTCCATGATAATAATGTGTCCCTAGTATCTCCTGGCACTCCCACCCCCAACTGCCATTCCCACAATAAATTAATTTTTCCCTGGTGTCTAGTGGTACCCCCCCTCCCTGATCACTGTCCCCATGATACCGTTAGTTTCTCTGGTGTCTAGTGGCACCCCCACCCTCCCCCATCGCTGTCCCCATAACAAATAAAATATTACTTAGTGTCTAGTGGCACACCCCTCCCCTGGACTGCTGTCAGTCCTGAAATAAAGAAAATGGTCCTCAATGTTTTTTCCCAACAAAAAAGAAAACGGTCCCTCACTGATCTGCCCCCCCATTCCCACACCCCCCAGTACACACCTTCACTAACCTGAACAGGTCCCAGCTTGAAGATTCACTCTCCGATCGAAGACACGTTTTGCTGCTGGAACTGTTGACTACAATATGAATTCAAGACTCTCCTGCTTTTCACATCTGTCCGTCGGTCCGATCCCCTGCAGAATGGAGAGATTAGCAAATGCCATGTGCTTCCAACACCACAAACATACCGGGGTGCCATTTTTTTTCCCCCCGATTGACACGGACCCCAGACTGAGGAACTGGTTTGTCCTTTTGTCTTACAGGTAGCTATTTAAAAGACAGTGGCTGCTTAATAGAATCTATAAGCATCTGTGTGTATCCATGCACAGCAAACCATTCTTTTTTTAGTCATGCTATGCTTAGGCTTTCTGGTATTAACCAAAAGAAAAACCCAGAAAAAACATCACTGATTTTTTTTTTGGGGGGGGGGGGTGGCTTCCGGTTAAAACCAAGAAACATAGGGAAGAGCAACTCTGAAGCCACCTATAGGCTGGAAGGGGAGTTGCTGTCAATCACAAGGGAAGAAAGAGACTTGTGCATCTTCATCACAGATTACCTGAAATCATCCAAGCAGACCACTAAAGCAGCAGGTAAGGCTAGAGGGATGTTGGGGTGTATTAGTAGAGGTATTACAAGTCATAACAGGGAGGTAATATTTCCTCTTACAAGACACTGGTTAGGCCCCATCTGGAGTACTGCATGCAGTACTGGAGGCCACACCTACACAAGGACATTAACAAAATGGAGGCAGTCCAGAGAAGGGCAACCAAAATGGTGAAGGGAGTGCACCATAAAACATATGAGGACAGATTAAGGCAAGGCAAGTTTATTTAAAAGACGTCCAATCCCGGAGGCTCTGGGCACCGTACAAATTTTAAAAGCATTATACACAAACATTCAAGCGAAATAAAATAGTAAATCACAAACTATAAATAAATCATACTCTAAACATCGAATGCTTGTGAAAATAGTAGTGTCTTCAAGCGGACCTTAAAAACATCTATAGTGGGGGCATCTCTGACCACAGCTGGTAGTGAGTTCCACAGAATGGGAGCCGCAACACTAAAGGCTCTGTTGCCGGCTGATTTCAGCCTTGCTTTAGGAACGGTCAGGAGGCCACCACTGGAGGATCGAAGAGGGTGGATAGAGGGAGTAGGTGTCAGGAGGACTGACAGGTAACCAGGGCCCTGTCCGTGTAGGGCCTTAAAGGTGAGAAGACCCACCTTAAAGAGGATTCTCCACCTGACTGGCAGCCAGTGCAATTCACACAACACCAGTGTAATATGACAGAATTTTTGCTGCCCAGTCAATAACCGGGCAGCTGCATTTTGCACCAGCTGCAGTCTGCGGAGAAGTCCCCCAGTGACCCCGAGATAGAGCGCATTACAGTAGTCCAGACTAGATGTGACTAAGGCATGTATCAAGGTAGGGAGGGAGGTCCAGAGGCAGAATAAGGGGCTTAATCCTGGCAATGTTTCTGAGATGGAAAAAACAGGTACGAACCACGGAAGATATTTGGGCCTCCATGGTCAAGTTCCTGTCCAGAATCACTCCAAGATCACGCACCCAAGAGGAGGCCTTCAATGACACAGCCCCAAGAACAAGTCCAGTTGCTGAGTCAGAGGCCATCCTATCACGAACTCTGTTCGACTCCACTACCAATATCTCAGTCTTGTTAGGGTTCAGTCGCAACCAGCTGGAAGCCATCCAGTCATTTATCTCGGTCAGACAGATGTTTAGCACATCCACTGCGTTGGATGTTCCTGGGGCAAAGGACAAATATAGCTGAGTATCATCGGCATAGCAATGAAAACTCAAGTCATACTTCCTAATGATCCCTCCCAGGGGCAGCATGTACACTGCGAACAACATTGGGGCCAGTACCGAACCCTGAGGGACTCCACAGGGAAGGAGACAGGGTGTAGATGAGAAATTACCCATCATAACCCGTTGCCTCCTGTTGGTAAGAAAGGACTCAAACCAGTTGATGACAGTACCGGTGAGTCCACACAGCTCCCTGAGGCGGACAAGCAACACACAATGGTCCACAGTGTCAAATGCTGAGGAGAGATTGAGGAGGACAAAAATTGTCCTGTCCCCCCGATCTCTAGCCCTGAGGAGATCATTCTGCACCCGAACAAGCGCAGTTTCTGTGCTATGTCTGGCCTGAAAAGCTGACTGAAGGGATCATACAACTCGTGAGTCACGAGGTGCTCTTCCAATTGAAGCACTACCACCTTCTCCACCACTTTCCCCAAAAATGGGAGGTTGGAGATAGGATTTGACTTGCCATGATCTCCGGGTCCAAGAAGGTTTCTTTAAAGGGTCTCACCAGAGCCTCCTTCAAGGCATCCGAAAGACTCCTCAAATAAGGAACACTCATACAATCATGGCAAACACCGGGCCAACAGAGTCAACGCATCTCATTAAGAAACGCATTGGCACTGGGTCCAGCTCACAAAAGGTATGCTTCAAATTGATTGCCACCTCAATAACCTCACTCACCTCCACTGGTCTAAACTCCCCCCAACTCGGCGGAGTGCACTCAGAACACATTTGGCGACCACAGTCAGCTATAGTATTGCTAGCTGAAGAGGCCTCCCGCCAGATCACAGACACCCTGTCCGAGAAAAACCGAGCAAACTCCTCACAATCTTTGTTAGAAAAAACCCTCCTGGGCTGCAAACAGACAGGATGAAGAAGTCTATTTATAGTCCGGAAGAGTGAGGCTGGTCGGTTCCTCCCAGCAGCAATCTCCCTGGACAGGAACACTGCCTTCTTACGGTTGATTGCCTCCTGATATGCACAATAGTGCATACGCAGGACCAGTTTGTCCGCCTCCAAGCAGGACCTTCTCCAGCAGCGCTCTAATCTCCGACCCATCCTCTTCATCTCCCTGAGGTCCCCATCAAACCATGGGGACCTCAGGTATGAAGTTCTGGGTCATACACGGACAGGTGCGAGGGAGTTGATGGTGTCAGAGAGCACCCTATTATAGGTGTCAACCCCGGCACCAACACCTCTGACGTATGCAGCACCCACACTAGACAATTTAACTGCCACCAGAAAACCCTCAGGGGTAAGACCCTGCAAAGGGCGACAGCTAATCATCTGAGCAGGGGAAGGACTTATGGCAGGAGCCCCAAGCGTGAACCTCACTGTGCAATGATCGGACCAAAAAAACCTGATCAATCCCAAGATCAGTGATCTCAAGCCCCAGTGAGAACACCAGGTCCAATATGTGGCCATCCTGATGGGTGGGTGCAGCAATGACCTGCGTCAGTCCTAAAGAGGACATACTCTGCAAGAAATCACTGCTGCATCTTTGATCTCTATCATCCACCCAAACATTGAAATCCCCCAGAAAAACACATCTGGGGGATCCCAATGTTTCATCAGCGGTGAACTCGGCAAACTCCTGCAGGAAATTCCCCATCGGGCCAGAAGGACGATAGATGAGGAAAATCCTGCAGCCCGCACCGAGACCACCGCGGATAGCCACACACTCAAAAGAACCTGGAGCTTCCACTGGGTGCACGGTGAAGGTCAGGCTAGATCTAAAACAGATAGCTACACCACCACCCCTGCGATTCACTCTGGGGCAGTGCACCACGGTATACCCGGAAGGGACCGCAGCCTCAAATATAGGGCCTGCATCGTTACCCACCCAGGTCTCCGTGATGCAAGCCAGATCGACCGATGAAATCAAGGCGGCGATAATTGCCGTCTTGTTTCTGATCGATCTGGCATTGCACGGAGCCCAATATGTATACCCTAGAGCAAAGAAGGGAGAGAGGTGATATGATCGAAACATTCAAACATCTTAAGGGCATTAACAAGGTGAAAGAGGCTAATGTGTCAATATAAGAAAAATGGCAGGACAAGAAGACACAGCATGAGATTAGAGGGGAGGCCAATTAAGGGGTAATGTGAGGAAGTTCTTTTTCACAGAAAGGGTGGTGGATGCATGGAATGGCCTACCTCAAGAAGTGGTGGATAAGAATATAGTGCAGGGCTTCAGTCGGGCATGGGATAGGCATAAGGGAGCAATATAGATGAGTATGAATAGATAGGCCATTGACAGAGTGAAGACCTATGGCACATTCATAAGGTAGAAAAAATGGGCAGACTGGATGGGCCTTGCAGTCCTTCTCTGCCATAAACTTCTATTTCTATGAAACACTAGAAAACCATGCTGCTGTTATTTCCCTTGTACTGGCAGTTTATAGTTTACATATTACTTCTCTGGCCATGGTATATCTCCCCTAGGTTTAGATGCGATTGCCAGATAATACAACAGCATTGATCCTTGTAATTATTATTCAGACTGCATACTGCCCCACGCATACCAAGATCTAGAAAGCAGTAGGACAAACAAACAAGGATTAGGTAACTCCGGCAATTTTGGTATATGAGGCACTTCAGGGACTTTACAGACTCCAATACCAGCCAGTAGAGACCTGCCTTATATTTAATTCCTACCCAATTAAGATTATTTCTCCCTTCTCTGTACTTACCAACTCAGAGACTATAGTAATAATTAGTTTAGGAAGGGATTGGTTTTCTATGTGGGCCCCCCCCCCTTCCATGTTTCGTTTAGTCATTACTGGCAATCTGTTTATATTTTGTATTAGAACTTAAGTAGTTTAAATGTATTCACTGCTACATAAACTATTAGCTGATTTTCAATGTTAACTTTATATTATTTTAGGAGCCTATAAATCAGTATGTGTTTGCATTTTTTTATATTTTATTTTTATTAGGTTTCACAATAAACATTCAAATATATAGAATGTATGTTACGACTGATGTAAGAAAAATAACGAAAAAAGAAAAATTACACCTGCATAATTGTTACAGTCCCCTATCGGGGGAGGGGGGGGTTAGGGTCAATTACATTGTTGTAATAATAGAATGAGTTAGGCTCAGCAGTTGCTTTAAATAAAAATGTTGATTGTCGTGAAGGTCTTAACTATAGTATCTGCAAACAGGTATCTACTAGCAAGTAATAGAATTTAATGAATAAGAATATTACTTAAACAGACCAAGTAGACTCAAAATTAATGTAATCTAAGACAGTCTCTACTTAGAGGAAACTTGTTTCTGTTATTTGGAAGAGACTCTTATTTTAAACTAAAAGTCATGTTGATTCATTTTGTCCAGCAAAGCTCTTTTCTATTTCAGTAGCAGCGGTTACGAAGTCAGAGTCAGAGTCCAGTGAAGAAGGATCATTTTGCCCAGAGCTATGTATTCTCAAAAATTCCATCACTTGGTCAGGGTCAAAGAAAATATGAGTGTGATGTTTGTAAATCATTTTAACGTTTGCTGGAGAGCCAAAATAAATCTTGCTCCAATAGCCAAAAACATCTCTCAAGTTTAGAAATTGACGTCTCCTCTGCTGTGTAGCAATAGCGAAATATGAAAATTAAGTATCTAACGTAATTCTTGATCTTCTCTTGTATCTTCTCCATTCATTACTGCTGTGTGCAAGTCAGAGGCATGCACCTGCCATGGGAGCGCCTTTTTTTTGGTGGGAGGAGTCGGCACCATCCCGTGGCTGACGCATTGCGTAGAGCATGCGGGTTGGCAGTTAGGGCCACAGACTCCTCCTCCTCCTCCTCCATCCCAGTTCTGTTCAGCCGGAGAGGAAGAAACAGGTTGCAGAAACAGAGAGTGAGGCAAGAGAGCTGAGGGATAGAAAACGGAAAGGATATAAACTGAAAAAGGCATAAGCTAAAGAGAGGACAGAAAGAAGAGAACCATACCCTAACTGGCCTTAGGGCCTCAATCCTTGGGCAGTCTCAGGAGAAGGATAAGGCAAAGGATAGAAAGAAGAAAGGCAGAAGAGATGAGAGTAAAGGATAAAGGTAGAGGAGAGGAGCTGTCTGCCATGACAAATTGGAAGACCATTGGCTTGTGAGTTTCAAAACCTCTGTGGGATTTGAAGATAAGGGAGCAAGGATCCCGCCAGTTAAAACAGGTTACTGAACCAAGGTCTGAGGGGGATTGAAGGACTTGAGACTTGTCGAAGGCAGATCTTTCCTCTCACCCTTTATCTGGGAGTGTTAAGAAGTCCTAGAGCCTAGGTCTCACAGACTGTTCCCTAGGAGGGCAAACAGTCCTGTTCAGAAAGGAGCGAGTCCTGACTTAGGTGTAGGGAAAGAAATCTGGACAAAGTTTTCCCACTGGAGAACTGGTGTGGTCCCCACTTCAGGAGAAGAGAACCAAGGGAAATCAGTGCCATAGGAAAAGAGAGGGAGAAGATCCCACTGACTCTCTTAGGACTGCACTGATACAATGACAGCCAGAGGCTGACATGAGCTAGAGGATTATCCAAGCCCCGAGAGGGGGACACCCCAGTGTATTGTGAAGAGAATCCGAGGGAGTTTCCTCAGAGGTTTTAGGATGAAGACCCTACTCGCCATCCTCTAGGGTGAACACTCTGTGACTTTCAGAGAAGGAACAGAGAGCTCTGAGATACCAGGGGAACTCAGCCCCCAACTGGCCTCTAGGAGGGGGAAGGTGAGCAGGGTGGAGGCGATGCACAAGAATTGAGGCCCATGAGGGGATGGAGGGTGGGAATCGGTAATGAATGGTGAAGATACAAGAGAAGATCAAGAATTACGGTGTAGGTACATAATTTTCATATCTTCCCTTGTCAATCTTCATCATTCATTACTGCTGGGTGAGTACCAAGCTCCCCAGAGGGGACCTAGCACAGCCCTGAGGGAAAAGATCCCTCAGCCTCCTGCGGGTGAGGAGCAGGAGGAAATAGACCCCAGAGCCATACTAGACCACCAAGGTCTAAGGCTGTTCAG
The DNA here is from genome assembly GCA_016271365.2 of Neoceratodus forsteri. NCBI lineage: Eukaryota > Metazoa > Chordata > Ceratodontiformes > Ceratodontidae > Neoceratodus > Neoceratodus forsteri. The sequence goes on from CM057449.1 coordinate 1,427,413,598, forward strand.
GATGAGGAGGTATCCCCCATGGCCGGGGGGATGGGAGGCACACCTGAAGAGCTCTCTTTGCCCTGTGGGAAAAAAGTCAGGCCCCCCGGAATGTGGAGGAGATCACCCTACGCCGGGCAATGGGTGACAACCTGGATAGACAAAGCCACGCCGTCTGCCTAATGCAGATTGCTGTCCCTGCTAGTCTGGGAAACCAACAAAATGGCACTGTAAGATGACCTTGCCTGGTGCCTTACAAGCTCCAGACCTTGAGCAGAGAGAGCAATGGCCTGTCTAGATTGCTCTGTATCAAGCAAAGATGCTAGGACTTGCGCTAGCATTGTCCACAGGTGTCTGTCATAGGCAGAGTGGTGAGTCTGATGAGAACCTATGCACATTAAGGCATGAGCCGAAGAGGAAAACTCTTCGCCCCCACAGGTCGAATTCTGCGTTATCCAGATCCGGGGGTCAGTCGTGTACCAGGCTGTGAAGCCTGGAAGGACTGTCTAGGGAAGTCAGCCCCAAAGGTGGGTGAGGTGGGGAACCTAGAGACTCCTGGGAGGCACAATACCATCTCCTGCAGTCCGCTGGGGCTGGGGAAGGGGGGCTGGAGACTGCCAGGTGCAGAGACGCTTCCTGGAAAGGAATGGGCCAGGAGGGCATCACCAGATGGTGGGCACTGAATTCACTAAGGAATGAGCTTGTCTCCCACTTGGTACTGCTTCTCAGCACATGAGACATGTGAAGCTCCTGAACAAGTCTTGAAAGGAACCACTTATATTCAGTGAAAACAACGTCGAAGGACAGGTGGACGGAGCATTCCTCTCCCTCAGACGAGGAAGACGAGGAGCTTGAATGTTCAGAGGACTCTTGTGGCAGGGGAGACAGGCAAAAGAACCGTTCGTCCATGGTCCTGACATAAGTGGGAAAAAGGGCAACCCTCCACGCTGCTAACCAAGGAAGCCTCTGAAACCTTGAGGGAAAGGTGGGGTTCAGTGCTGTGACTCCTCCCCACCCCCTGCAGGGCAGTGGAAGGAGGTAGTCAAGCCTTGCCCCAGCCCCTCAACCCCTTGGACTAGGAGGCTGTCCTCTTCCTTGACCCTAGTGAAGTTGGGTCCCCCAGTCCCGCAGGCCCCCCCCGAGGGAGACTGCAGAAGAGGGGGTCCCAGTCCCCCCATGAAAGGCCCAGGCAGCACCAGGAATGGCAGCTGTGCTGGCTTCCCCAAGGTTGGACATCCCACCCAGAGTTCCTAGGCCGTCGTCCCCAGTGAATTCACAGTCTCCCTCAGCCAGAACAACAGGCTCTGTGGACTCTGGGAATAGGTACACTGGGCCACCTGGTACTGCATCCCAAGGGTCTCTCCAACTCTGATTGGTCTGTGAATCATCCTCCTCTGAAGAGGAAGTGACTAGGCAGACCTCCAGTCTAGCGACCCCGGAAGGGCCCCTTGCAACAGTGCCACAAGCGGCACCACTGCAGGACACGGCACTGCCTGCAGCACTGTTCCAATCACCGGTGCCGCAAACAGTGCCAGGATCCTGGACAGCCCTGGGAGGTGGCATCAAGGGTCCACCAGTGGCTGGCCCAGCAGCCATGGGCCGCGACACTGGGAGAGCATGCACCTCCATGGAGGCAACTGCCGGGGCGGTGCCAGCAACGCGACTCTGCAGGGAATCACATTGCTCCTCTGGCACTGCAAAAGAGGCCTCCTCTTCGGCAAGGGTAGAATTGGAGGCCTCCTCCTCGCTGGGCCATATAGACCCAGGAAGGGACCCTGAGGATGGGTCAAGACTCCTGGCTTTGGCGACCCACGAGCGACACCGCCCTTCGAACATTGGTGGGGCCCTGTTGACTTTAAATGCACAAATCTTGAGAACATGGTGGTCCACAGAGAAGCAGACATCGCAGTGATCCATATCGTGACTGAGTCCCGGGCATCACAAGCAAACATCATGCCAGTCTAAAATGGAAAAATGCCGGCCACGGGGGCACTAGCGCATGAGGGCATGGCCCGTTTTAGATTTTCTTTTTGCCCCAGAGCCTGACATGATGAAAAATGAACACACAAACTAAGCAAAAGATACCAGTGCCATCGATAAAAGTAAAAAGAACTGTCTTACCGGGCTTCCAACGGCATCGGGATGAGAGAACTGGGATGAAGGAACGGTGTTGAAAAATGAAGGCCTAGTGGTGTACTTGAAATTGTTCGGAACTCACACTGCAGGTGTGACCTTGACAGCGGGAGAAACAGAACTGGGATGGAGGAGGAGTCTGCGGCACCTAATGGTCAACCCGCATGCTCTGCACAATGCATCAGCCACGTGGGCGGCGCCATCGGCACCAACTCCTCCCACCAAAAAAAAAAGCTCCCGTGGCAGGTGCATGCCTCTGGTTTACACCCAACAGTAATGAATGGTGAAGACTGACAAGGGAAGATCTGGGAAAGTAGAATATTTAAAACCTTTATATTCAAGGCTTTTTCAAATACGGCTAACTTTATACTGAATCTCGATCAGTTTCAAAGACAAACTGCACAAGGATAGGAGGTTTTGTATTATTTGGGTTTCTTTTCATTGCCACTCTATAAGCTTTAATTAGAATAGGTGAATTTTCTTCAGGTAATTGAAATGTCTCCATTAATACATTTTTTACCAAATCTCTAAGCAAACTGGGAATTCCAAGGGTCCTTATATTTCTGTATCTGTTTCTGCACTGTTTATTTAAGCAGGGCTTGGTGAATGAGTGGGTGCAACACCCCCCCCCCCCGCTTTGAGACCTCGACCCTGGGCATCACATTTCTTACTTGGTATTATTTCACAAACTTTAGGATCCCTTTACTGAAAGTACAGACAGAAATCAGATAGTCACTATGACGCTTGGCCAGCTGGTTATGATTGTTCTATTATATTTGTAATATAGAATGTGGTATGCGAGTCTCACACATGAGACAGCCTGTGGTATGGGTGCCCCCTCCTTCCCCAGGTTTCAGCTACAGGAACTAACCAGGAAATAATTACAGCACCAGAGAGACTTAAAGGTCTCCTGTTTTTTTTTTTTGTCTTAATTAGAACTGACCCAGCTGCCAGGATATAGGGCTCATAAACTTTTATGACGTCTTAGAGGAAAAACATTTTATACCAACATTGTGTGAAAAGTTGTAAAATCTTTGACCTGCCTTGGGAACGGGAAACCACATAAGATCAAAGGAAAGGCTTGATTAAAGACTGTTATAATTTGGGAAATTAGTTTTTGCTGAAGTCACAGTATTTAGAATATCTTCTGACAGGAAGATCATTGTTTGTATATTTTTTATATTCTAAAAGGAGGAGCTAGATGACTCATCGAAAGGGGTGTGGGGAGACACAGTTTAAACTATACTGTGTCTGAGCTGTTTAATATATTCCATCTTGGGAATGTAGAAAGACACAGCTCCCTGATCTAACTTAAGCACTGTACAGAGGTAATACATTAGATAGAAAAGATCTAACTGTATGTTGGTAGGAGTTTGTCTGTAGTTTTCCTTGTTTTTCTTTATGTGACTGTATGCTTTTTGACATCTTCTGTGTTTACATTTAACATATTTTTATCAATTTTTTAAGTAAACCTTTTATTTTGAAAGACTGCCTGGGTGTGTCTTCGAAGTTCTGCTTGCATGTGACGTATAGAGGGTTAAGACTGACAAAAACTGTTCAAAGCTTGTTGGTGTTACTAAACTGGGAAAAGGTAAGAATATACTGTACCTAAGGTCTTTTATAGAGTTTTAAGGGTTAATTTTGGATACCTGGTTAGGTGCCCTTAGGCGAAAGATATATTGCATTCCCTGAAGAGAATTTTATCTGAGCCTGTTCATTTGGGTACACTAGCATAAGGTTCACAGTTTTAATCCCCCCAGAACTTGAGACTAAAGGTGATTCAGACCCACAAGCAGACAGGAGGGTTACCCTGTCTGTTACCTGTTCACATTACCGCGCTCGGAGGTTGGTACTGTGGGAGCACAGGGCCTGACCTGCTGAGTGTGTTTGTGACAGATTTGGCTGGCAGCCATGTGGATACATTTGGTAACACAAGCTTTAACTGTTCAGTGTGTCAGCTTAATAATGTACAGCTCACTTGCAAAATAAGGCAGTGGTTTATTTTTAAAAAAGGAAACAGAACTATATCATTTTGCTTACAGTCAAGTTCCTACCTGTTTTATTTTTTTTTCTAAAGTGCAAGTTAGAGTAGCTGTAGTTAGGGAAGAAGATGGCTTCCAACTACAGCGGGCACACTGCAGACTACTTGAAGCAGTTGTACAAGGACAGAGGAGTCCTGTATGAGGTGAGAGCCACCAAGCAGAACCTCATGGATGCCCTGATGGCAGAAGATGCCCAGAGCATTGAGTCACAGACTGTGACTGTAAGGGACCAAACCTTGAGCGTGGAGGGGCCAGCGGCCAGTGCAGTGTCCAGATCTGGTGAGGATGACAGCAGCAGGGGAAGGTCACCAGCATTCTAGAGCCAGAAGCACTCAGGCTGCAGATTGAGTTGCGCAGAATGGAGCTGGAGTTCCAGAGGGAGGCTGAACGAGGACGGCGAGAAGCAGAGCGAGAACAGAGAGAAGTGGAGCGAGAGAAGCGAGCCGCAGAGTAGAAGAGGGAGCAAGAACAGCGAGAAGCTGACCTTAAACAGCGAGAGGCGGACTGAGAGGAGCAAGAGTGACAGAAGCAATATAAACTGGAGAAGCTACAACTCTAACCACCAGCACCAGAGCAGGTAAGTGGCTTGGGTTTAACTGGAAACACAGGACTGGGTTACAAATTGAATTCTAAATTGATAGCCGAATTTAAAGAGGGGGAGGATATGGATGCCTTTTTAAAGTCCTTTGAAAAAGTTTGTATTCAGGCTAAAATTTCTAGAGGGTCCTGGAGCTTCCAGCTATCCCCACTACTTATTGGGAAAGTTCAGGATGCACTGGGTCAAATGGACAATGAGAACAGTAATGATTACAGCAAACTTAAAGCTGCACTTTAAAAAAAGTTTGATTTAACTGTAGAAGTATACATAGCTAAATTCTGTAAGCTCAGGAGAAGCCCTGACATGAGCTACGAGGAGCTAGCCATGAAACGATGTCAATGTTTAAAATGTTGGTGGGAGGGAATTGAAGCAAACTCTGTAAATAAAAATTGAAAATGCTATTTTGTTAGAACAGTTTTTTTGGGCATGCCCAGCAGAGCTGAAAACCTGGCTGGAGGACCAAGATCCCAAAACAGTGCAAGAGGTTGCTGAACTCTTGGACCGCTATGCCAAGAGCAGACCTGCTCTGAGAGTGAATGGGGTGGGCATGACAGTGCAGAAAGGGAAAAGCGCACCTTCAGGGCAGCTAAAACCCTCACTGCCTCCACCAAAACCAGTTAGCCCCAGGTTTTAAAGAAAAGATTTTTCTGAGAAAACAAATGAATGTTGGGTTTGTAAAGAAACTGGGCATATTGCCAGACAGTGTCCCAAAAGGAGCAGCAACACACAACATGGGGCTAAGAAATAAGTGGGTTGTTTATGCATCTCTGGAAGCATGCCTGTGAACATGAGGGAACACATGCACCCAGTCATGGTGAATGGTGTACAGACAGAAGGGTTAAGGGACACAGGGGCATCCCTGACATTGGTAAAAGGGGATCTGGTAGAGCCTAGTCGGCTAATACCCAATGAATTTGTAACTGTACAAGGGTTCACTGGTGAGGAGACCACATTGCCACTCACTAGTGCTCTCCTAGACTGGGGTGAAACAGTGGGAACTGTGCAATAGGTGGCTGTAGCCAAAACTTTAGCAGCAGACATCATCCTTGGCAACAATCTCAAACAGGTGATGGTGTGTGCAGTTACCCATAGCCAATCGGCAAGGGAAAACTGTAGTTCCCTGGACCCCCCACAGAAGCCATTGTGGACACCACTGGGAGGCTGGTTCCCCAGCCTATGTGTTCTGATAGGGAGACTAATGAAAAGGGGTAAAAATGTCCCCAGAAGTTAACCAAACAGCTACAGAGGGTTACTCTGAAGAAGGAGGGGTGACTCATTGTTAGAGGGTTAGGGATGGCAGTGATCTTCAGTGCCCTGACTCTAGTGCTAGGGGCCCTAGTTTAGAGACTGAAGGGGACCTGTCCCATGCCTTAGGAATGTGTAAGCAGTTTGCAGCTGCTCAGAAAAGTGACCCTAGTCTAGAGAAGATGAGGGCTTGGGCAGACTCTGAAAGCACAGGGAGGTGACGGTAAACATAAGGTTTATTGGGGAAAATGGACTGATGTATACTCAGGATATGAAGACAGAGTGAGGGGTGATAGGCAGGCAGCCTGTGGTCCCTCAAGGGTATCATGAGCAGTTGCTCAAGAGTGCACACGATATTCCCTTGTCTAGTCATCTGGGAATCGTGTACACTACACAGCAGTTGGCCCAGAATTTCTATTGGCCCAACTTCACTCAGCAGGTGAAGGAGTATTGCAGGTCTTGTCACATTGCCAAGATATAGGGAAGGCAGGTAAGAAAACCCAAGCCGCCCTAATTAAATTGCCCATTTTGGAGGAGCCATTCCAGAGGGTAGGAATGGATATTGTGGGGCCTTTAAATACCCCCAGCTCCTATGGGAAGAGGTTCATCCTGTGGTGGATTATGCCACCTGGTACCCAGAGTCAGTAATCCTAGCCTCACTGAGGACAGAAAAAGTGGCAGATGCCTTACTTGGGATTTCTCCCGTGTTGGGTTTCTGCAGGAGGTGATCACCGATCGAGGGGGTTTCTTCATGTCAGACCTGATGAAATGTTTGTAGGAGAAGTGTGGGGTGGTGCAGAGGTGCACAACACCTTATCACCCGCAAGCCAATGGGCTTGTGGAAAGATTTAATGGTACCCTGAAGTCAATGCTCCAAGCGTTTGCTGAAAAGCATGGGAGGGACTGGGAGAAATACCTTCCTCACCTGTTTGCATACAGGAGGTGCTCCAAGAGTAGACAGGATTTTCCTTCGAGTTCTTATATGGACACCAGGTACGTGGGCCCCCAGACTTGATTGGGAAGGACCGGGAAGGCAAGCATGCCAGCTAGGGAACTCTCATAGTGGATTACATCCTTGGGTTTAGGGAAAGGCTGAAGGAGCTTATGGGGACAGCCCAGAGCAACTTGGCAGCTGCCCAACAGAAACAAAAAGTGTGGCATAACCGCAGAGCCAGAGCTTGCTCATACACGGTGGGTCAGGAAGTCATGGTCCTTATCCCGGTCCAGAAAGACAAGCTGTAGGCTGAGTGGGCAGGACCGTACAATGTAGTTAGGAAGGTAAATGATGTGAACTATATCATAGAGTTACCTGATAGAAGACAGACAGAAAGAATGCACCATGTCAACATGATGAAGCCATATGGTAACAGGGCTGACATGGTGTTTGCAGTATGTAGTCCTGGGGAGAGGACAGACAAAGGAGACCCCCTTCTGGACTTGCTGGAAGAAAGCAAGTGGGACTCCTCTGTGGAGGCAGTTAAATTGTCTCCCCAGCTGGCCCTGGACAACATCCAGGAAGTAAGGGAGGTTTTAGCAGACTTTGCCCCTCTGGTTAGCACCAAGTCTGGACTAACCCCCTTAGCAATGCTCGATATAGATATAGGGACACAGACGCCCATACAGCGGACAGCATATCAGGTGTCAGAGGCTGTCTAAAAGGACATTAGGAGGGAGGTGGAGGAAATGCTGGATTTAGGGGTAATCCAGAGATCCCACAGCCCCTGGGTCTCACCAGTAGTCCTTGTGCCCAAGCCAGATGGCTCTATTCATTTCTGTGTGGACTATCATGGATTGAATGCAGTCACAAAGTCAGATGCCAACCCGATGGCCTGGACAGACGAACTCCTGGACAAGTTGGAAGGAGCGACCTACCTTACGACTATTGACCTGACAAAGGGGTATTGGCAGGTAGAGTTAACTGACAGAGCTAGGCCTTCATCACTCCGATAGGCTTATTTGAATTTAAAGTAATGCCTTTCGGAATGAAGAACGCCCGGTCACTTTCCAAAGGTTGGTGAACCAGGTGTTAAATGGTGCTGAGGAGTACGCCGTGCCATACCTGGATGACACTGCCATCTTTAGTGCCAGCTGGGAGGAACACCTGTCCCACCTTAGGGAAATGCTGGGCAGGATACAGAGGTCAAAGCTCACTGTCAAAGTTGAGAATTGCCAGGTGGCCATGGTTGAAGTGGCATACCTTGGGCACATTGTAGGCCAGGGACAGCTCCGTCCTAACCAAGTGAAAATAGAGATGATAAAGGCATGTCCCAGACCTGAAACACAGAAGCAGGTCAGGAGTTTTATAGGGACAGCAGCGTACTATAGGAAATTTGTACCTAATTACAGTACCCTGGCTGCTTCCCTATCTGACCTGGTAAAGAAAAAGATGCCTAAGAAAATTACCTGGGAACCAGTCTGTGAAAAAGCCTTTACCAGACTGAAGGAGGCACTGTGCAGTGCTCCTGTATTGACAAGTTCTGACTATAGCAGAACCTTCATAGTCCAGACTGACACCTCAGAAGTGGGTATTGGAATAGTACTGAGTCAGACATCCAACCAAGGGAAAGAACACCCTGTAGTGTACCTGAGAAAAAAGTTACTTCCCAGGGAGCAGGCTTACTCCACTGTGGAAAAAGAGCATCTTGCCATAGTGTGGGCCCTAAAGAAGTTAGAGCCATACTTATATGGGCAGCATTTTGAGGTACAAACGGACCTCAACCCCCTTGTTTGGCTGACCCAAATGGGAAAAACTAATGGTAGACTATTAAGATGGAGTCTTGCCTTGCAAGGGTATGACATGACAATATTGCATAGGGCTGGAGCAACCAATCAAAATGCTGATGGCCTCTCGCATCTGTATGAGGAGTGAACTGACTTGGGAAGCTCATCCCATGCAGGGGATAGAGCCCACAAATTCAGTCTAGGTGGGGAGGACTGTGATGCTTGGCCAGCTGGTTATGATTGTTCTATGATATTTGTAATATAGAATGTGGTATGTGAGTGTCTCACATGAGACAGCCTGTGGTATGGGTGCCAGCCCCCCACCCCAAACCAGGTTTCAGCTACAGGAACTAACCAGGAGGTAATTACAGGACCAGAGATACTTAATTAAGAGTCTCCTATTGTTTTTGTCTTAATTAGAACTGACCCAGCTGCCAGGATATAGGGCTCATAAACTTTTATGATGTCTTAGAGGAAAAACATTTTATACCAACATGGTGTGAAAAGTTGTAAAATCTTTGACCTGCCTTGGGAATGGGAAACCACACAAGATCAAAGGAAAGGCTTGATTAAAGACTGTCATAATTTCGGAAATTAGTTTTTGCTGAAGTCACAGTATTTAAAATATCTTCTGACAGGAAGATCATTGTTTGTGTATTTTTTATATTCTAAAAGGAGGAGATAGACGACTCATTGAAAGGGGTGTGGGGAGACACAGTTTAAACTATACTGTGTCTGAGCTGTTTAATGTATTCCATCTTGGGACTGTAGAAAGACACAGCTCCCTGATCCAATTTATGCCCTGTACAGAGGTAATACATTAGATAGAAAAGATCTAACTGTATGTTGGTAGGAGTTTGTCTGTAGTTTTCCTTGTTTTTCTCTGTGATTGTATGCTCTTTGATATATTGTTCTGTGTTTACATTTAACACATTTGTATCCATTTTTAAGTAATCCTTTTATTTTGAAAGACTGCCTGGGTGTGTCTTCGAAGTTCTGCTTGCATGTGACGTATAGAGGGTTAAGACTGACACAAAACTGTTCAAAGCTTGATGGTGTTACTAAACTGGGAAAAGGCAAGAATATACCAAAGGTCTTTTATAGAGTTTTAAGGGTTAATTTTGGATACCCTGTTAGGTGCCCTTAGGCAAAAGATATATTGCATCCCCTGAAAAGAATTTTATCTGAACCTATTCATTTGGGTATGCAAGCATAAGGTTCACAGTTGGAATCCCCCCAGAACTTGAGACTAACTAACAAGCAGACAGGAGGGTTACCCTGTTTGTTACATGTTCACATTACTGCGCTCGGAGGTTGGCACTGTGGGAGCAGAGGGCCTACCTGCTGAGTGCATTTTTGACAGTCGATACAGTCATGAAAGTGTTTTGATCCAGTAAAGTTAACATTTGGGGGGCAAATCCTGTAGCGTACCTATTTGGAGGTTGTTGTACATCTCTCTCAAATGAACTGTGTTACAGCTAGCCAAGAACCCTGTTATATGTATCACAGCAGTGACAAAATGTGTTTTTCTTTTGGACAGATCTATTTTTTATAGATAGATGTATAATTCTTCTATATCCCTTGCCTTAAGAATTACAGAAATGCTACAGTTTTCATGTTTCAATTGAACTTTTCCTTTATTGTAGTACTTATAGATGTACTGTATATATTTGAAGGGGGGGGGCTGTGGGCCGTCAACTTTCACTTATAACCAAGTTAAACATAAGAACATTTTCTTGTAACTTCTACCCTTCTGTGTCATTTTGTGCTTTAATGTTTCACTGACATTTGATATTGGGCATGGGATCCCTTTCATACTTATTTACATTGTCAATGTCATGCTGCAGTGGGTCATCATAATGCTTGCACCCTGCATTTTGTCTTAATTATACCTTGCTACCAGCAGGGTGGTCCAGATAATTTGATCTGAACCAGGAAGGGGGGTGCTCCTCGTTGGTAGAGTTTTCCCTCCTTGACTGGGCATTGTTCTGCCTGTTTCAGGCTCCCAATCTCATAGAGGGTTTAATGATGTACCCTCCTGTATCAGAAGCCCTGCTTTCCACTAGTTTCCCAGTTGGAACATTGGAAATATTCCCAGATATTTTGAAAGGATTATATGGTTTTAGGCTGTAGGTCTGTTAATTATTTTGATTACTTAGCTGCTGTTGTATATTTTTGCCACCCTCACTGGGGATTACACCATCCATACATTGGGAGCTTGTCAGGCTGTGTGATGGCCAAAAGCCGTGAGACAGTAAATGGCACTCAGTTTTCATTAAATCAACTTTATAGGCTGGTTTAAGAACTTTGCAGGCTATTAGAAGCAGCTGGAAGAGGTTCCATAGCAGCAGTACACAGGGTTCCACAGCTGGAGACTGACAGGAAGGGGAGGGGTGGAATGTCAATGCAGCACACCAGTGAATCCTGCTGCAAGCAGAAGCATTGATACTTTAATATTTAGAACTCTACTTTTAGTGAGGTACTAGCTCCGTTTCTTGGAAGGAGAAACCTATTTTACATATTGCTTTTGATCAGGAGGTGCAGTGGGACTCAGTGACCCTAGTAGCTAGTTCTGGGTCATGTTCTATTTAACTCTCATCCCCTAGCAGGCAGGGTGAGCATGCAGAGACACACACCAAGACATACGTGTGTCAGGTGTCCAGTGGGGACGAAGGGACAGAGGCCTGAAACTTAGACTAAAACATCCAAGGTAGTAAGGTCTATTGTGGTTTAAGAAACAGTTCGTTTTGTGACACAACAACACTGTAAGTGCAATAGTGACTGAGATAATAGAGGCTTAAGGTACTATAAGCTCCTGGCAGTTGAGCCTGAATCTTCAGCTGCTGTTTGTTTTAAGACAAAAAAAATTTTATGGAAGGATTTACACGTTGTAGTAGTTGTGATATGTACACCAAAGGGGTAATGGAAGGAGAATTTAAGTGCCATAATTGTATGCTGATTGAAGTATTGAAAACAGAAATTGAGACATTACAGCAAAGATTAGAGGTGCATAATGAAATCACTACCCTTGAGAAATTTATAGACAGCTCTGTATCAAGGATACAGGAGGACAGGGGTTCAGAATCACAGGATATTATAATTATAGAGGACAGAGGAGATAAAAGAAAAAACAAGTGGTGAACAAGGGAATGATTGGAATGTCACAGAGGACAACTGGATCAAGGCGCAAGGAAGAGTGAAGAGGAGGAGAGGTAGATCATTGGGAAAGTTCCCTACTGAACTAAGAAATAGATTTGCTATACTCGACCATGGTAAAACACGATGATCAGTAAGGGGAAGTTAATATAATGAAGCTAACAAATAGCAATAGAGTTACTAATTGACAGAAGGAATTGGATAATGTGAATCAAGAAGGAAATACACAAGTATCAAGAAAGATAAATACACTGGCCCCTACAGTTACTAATAAGAATAGGGAAGTAAATAATGTAATAGGGGACGTGAATGGGTCTCAGAGTGTTCAGACTCCACCATCTCTAATTAGCAAGCCAATGATTCCAGAACAAAACAGGGCTACACAAGATGTATTAGTACTGGGGGATTCAATTCTGAAGTATACAGATTCAGTTATATGCAAAGGCAGGAAGGAGTAATGTATGGTAGCCTCGCTCTCAGCGGCAAAAGTGATTGATCTATGGGGCAATATAGAGGGATGCGTAAAGGGATCTGAGGCACCAATTACAATATTACATAGTGGAACAAATGACGTTGGATGTAGAAGGTTTATTGAAATACAAGAGGATTTTGATGAACTTGGGAAAACATTAATAAGGGCTGCAAACTAACTGTATCAGAAATATTATCAGTCCCCAGAGCTGGTATAATCAGGATATCCAAACTTTAAATGGTTGGTTAAAAACATAATGCCAGAGAGAGAATTTTACCTTCCTACCTAATTGGAGTACATTCAGCAAAAATGAACTGTTCAGTACAGATGGACTGCATTTGAACAGGAGGGTTTCTAGAATATTGGGATCAAGTATAATATCTGTAATAGAAGATGCTTTAAACTGAAAGAGGAGGGGTGATGGACCAGGTTATCGTGAACAACGTAAGGAAAAATAAGGAGATGGCTTTCTGCAGCGAGGAAGGATGGAGGGGTATTTTGATCAATGCACAAAGCTTACATATAAAAGGGATGAGCTAGAACATTTCCTATTGATAGAAAAAAATACAAATATGTGGGATAACAGAAACCTGGTAGACAGACGAGGATACCTGGAATACATTCTCATATACTCTACACATCTCAGCTTCTTTAATGATCAAATGGGGTGAGCGTTAGGGTTGACAGCCCCAAGGTGCACCAATGCCTGATTTGTGAATATGCAGGCGAGGTAAAACCATAATGTTTTTCCTGTTGCTGCCTGGAGGGTGGGGGTGGAGTGTTAGGGTTGGACACCCTAACACCACATTTCCCTGTTTATGTTGGTTTAACCCTAACTAGCTCATTAACAAAGTTTATTTCAAAGAATATATCTATCTATCTATATATCTATATATATATATATATATATATATATTCTTGGCAAAAAACTTCATTAATGCATCAGTTAGGGTTCCAGCAACAAAAGGTTGGAAATGTGGTATTAGAGTTTCCAACCCTAATACCCAACCCCACATGCAGCAACAGGTGTGGGAGGTGCCTTCAGGTTGTCAGCCCTAACGTTCACCCCATTCCATGAGTAAATAAGCTGAGTTGGGTACAGTATAGGAGAATGGGGTGAGTGTTAGGGCCGACAAACCCAAGGCACCCCCCATGCCTATTGCTGCATGTGGAGTGGGGTGTTAGGATTGAAAACCTTAACACTTCATGCATTAACAAAGTTTTTTGCCAAGAATTTCCTTACTTTTGGCTCTGTGCTCCTATCCATCCATAATTTTTGATAAACTGTAATTGTATCCTTATTTCCCTGTGGGAGTGCAGGGCCCATCCACAATTCTTAGTGTAGTGGTATCTTCATTTGCTTGTGGGAGCTGCCATCCCGTAGTGTGCAGCGCCAAAAAACACCTCACAATGCAATGTTATCCTATAGAAAACACAGCAAACTGTGAAACCTGTGTAACTACACACCAAATTAATATATTTTCAAGAAACGACAAAAAGGCACATCGGTGGCACAACGCCTTTATACCCTGAAAATTTCAGAGCAACACTGGAAACCATTTCTTCACAGTGCAGTGACAAAGAAATGACTTCTAAACCTCACATTACAATGTTATCCTACGGGAAACAAACCAAAATTTAAAGCCACAGAACTCCACAGCAAAGTAATATATTTTCACCAAACCAGCAAAAGGCACATCTGTGGGGCAAGCCCTTTGTAACATGAAAATTTCAGACTAAAATCAACAACCATTTGTGAGTTGTGGCGTGACAAAAAAGCAGCTGTCTTAAAATTCCTTTTTTGCAAATTGCAAAAAAGAATCCTGTTTTGTGATTCCTTGTTCGCGATTTGCAGTAAAAGAAAATCTGTTTTCGCAAACTGCTAAAAAGAAACCTGTTTTGTGTCTTTTTTTTCCCCTGTGGTTTGCGAAAAAGGATCTCTGCATGTTAAAAAAAAAAACACACTTTTAAGTGACTTATCAAAAAACCTAATCCCAGAATCAGATTGTACAGGTCCCAGTAAGGTAAATACAAATGTTGTCTACTAAACCTGTATGTTTTTTTAAGTTATTTAATTTTGTTCTCACTGCTAACTGAAAACAGGATGGTGGCGGCATGAAAAGAAATTCTGCATTTGTGGCAAAAGATTCTGCATTTGTGAAAAAGGATTCCGCATTTGCGATACAGAATCCTTTTTCGAGCAAAACATCTAACTGGTCCCATAGGAAATAATGGGAAACTTAAAAATGTAATAACTTTGGAACAGATATCTTTTCACCAAACCTTCAAAAGGGACATCTGTGACCCAAAACCTATATACAGTAAAAATTTTGAACCAAAATTCCACGCCTTTTTTGCACGGCAGTGTGACAAAGAATTTCAACAAAAATGGCAATTTTCACATTTTTTGACAATCCATATCTCTGCACCCATGCATCTGACTGGAACAAGCTTACCACATCAAGAGATCTTTGGTCTGTAATGGCGCATGCGAAATGTCACGCAAATTGCTTGAACGGTTGTGAAGTTGTTAAAGTGCAAAATTTTGAGTTTAACATAGAAGTGAAGACTGAACCCTAACTATACGTGACTGCACCCTGTCAGACTCCAATTAAGGCAGTGAATATACTTAATGAGTATTTTGCAACCCTGCCAGATATTCCAATTCATACCCCAGTGAGAAGAATGGCACACTTTAATAACGGTTCTTTATCTTTAACTATTCCCAAGTTTAGATTTAGGTGTCTCTCCTGTAAACAAGTAAAAGATGAAATTAAGAAATTAAACTCACATAAATCATTTGGTCTAGATGGAATTGAGAATAGGTTTCTCAGAGATTCAGTCAGCGCGATTGTGCCTATCCTGACAAAATTGTTTAACTGGAGTCTGACAGAAGGAATTTTTCCTAAAATGTGGAAGAAAACAAAAATTATTCCAATTTTTAAATCAGGTTTACCGTCTGAACCCGCAAATTATAGGCCTATTGCCCTGCTTTTGGTGGTCTTGAAGGTCTTGGAGCGGTTGGTACAGCAACAGCTTGGAGAGTATCTTGAACAGTACTCCTTGCTTTCTGCTTACCAGTAAGGTTTCAGGAAGAAGCATTCCATAGGCACCGCACTCACTGACCTGGTGGATTTGTTTGCATCCCAACTGGAGGGAGGTAGGTCAGTGGGTGCGGTGTTCGTGGACCTTTCCAAGGCCTTCAACACCATCAATCATGGCCTGCTGTGTGACAGACTTGCGGAAGCAGGCCTGTCAACAGAAGTAGTGGGATGGTTTTCATCCTATCTACAGGACCGCTCCCAGCAGGTTTGTGTGGACGGTCTCCTCTCTGACAGTGTTTCTGTTCAGAGGGGTGTACCCCAAGGATCAATTTTGGGGCCAACTTTTTTTTTGATATACATAAATGGAGTAGTGGAATTTGCAAAAAAATTCTAATCTTAGGCTTTATGCCGATGACACCATTTTGGTTGCAAATGGCTTGAATATGGAACAAATGGAAAGAAATCTCCAAGGGGAGTTTCTAGCACTTTGTACTTGGATTAAGGAATCGGGTTTGGTCATGAATTATAAAAAAACTAAATCAATGTTTTTTAGGAAAAAAACAAATAGGAAAGATTGCTGCTGCCCCTGATATTAAAATCATGATTGATAATGGTGATCAAATAGCTCAAGATACAATGTATAGATATTTGGGTGTCTGGCTGGATGAGAGTCTGATTTTTGACTATCATATAGAAGATACTATAAATAAGCAACTGGGAGTGTTTAGACGCTCAAAATCATGTTTGAATAAGCAAATGAGACTGGCAGTTGTAAATCAACTTCTACTTCCAGTCATGGACTATGGAGATTTTGATGAGATTTCTCATAAAAGAAGTTTGGCGAAAATTGACACGATGTACAACAGACTTGCAAGGTTTATATTGGGAAAAGGAATAGGTTCACATCACTGTACTTTGTTTAGTGATCTTGGATGGTTAACCCCAACTTTAAAAAGGAAGTTGCAATGGGCAAGTTTAACTTAAAGTTTTACATATGAAAAGGCCAATTTACTTATTTGAAAAATGAGAAAAAATACAACATCATCATAATTTACGCCAGGCACCCTTACGAGGATTTATTCCTCCAAAATTAATAAATAAATATAGCTCTATGCGTTTCCCAGCTATTATGTTTTAAATATGGAATTCAATAAAGAATCCATAATCAGACTGATGCTAAATTACTTATGAAGAAGCTAAAACATGAATTGAGTGTACATTGTATGTGCAATGATTAGAACGTAGATATAATGTTGATGTAAATGATGTTATACGATATTTGCTATACCTGTTATTGTCTTTGTACTTTGTTATACTGAAAATGAACAGGAGCATCTATAATATAGGACTTGTCCTAAAGATGTTTTATACCAGCTTGTCCTGTATAAAAATAAAGATTTTTACTACTACTGTAATATATACATAGACTGTGCCCCTATAGCTAGGGTTGAATAGCCTGATAAACCTCATTTTTTGCACCTAATAACTTTTGCGTTCTTTAATGAAATAGCCCAATATTTGGCATGAGCAATCAGGCTGCTAGAATTTAAAGATGTGGGAAGTTTTGTGACAGCATCTTGTGCAGTTTTCGAGATACGGAGTGCCAAAAAGCAGAAAAAAAGTTTGGTTTCCTATACTTCACATTGGGTTTTTTTTTTTGCTCTCACTGACAGCCTAGATGTGGAATTTTTTCATGGTTGAAGGGACCCATGCAAACAAAGGGTGTGCCTTTGGAAGGTCTGATGAAAAACATACTTTAAAGTAACAACGCTTTTTAGTTAATGTTCTGGTGCGACTGGTAAAAAAATTAAAAAACTATCGGAAAATGTAAAAAAATATATCACGGTTGGTTATTTGCATGATTTACTTGTCATGGGGAAAACACAGTTGAAATGGACACCATTTTCTTCTTGCCATTTTAAACTTACATAATTTTTATGTATTTTTAATGTTTGTATTTAAAGAAAAACACATTACAGGGGTGCGGTAGCGCCCCTATAGTTAGGGTTGTACTGGCATTTCTATGTTAAATTCTAAATTTTGCATTTTTTACGAAATAGCCCAAATTTGGCATGCATGATCATTCTGCCAGTGTCTCAAGATGTGGAAAGTTTCGTGATGGCATCTTGTATGGTTTTTGAGATATGGAGTGGTACAAAATTGGGGAGAAAAAACCCCATCTTTTTTCCATTGGTTAACATGTTTTTTTTTTCCTCCCTTCTCTGCAGCCCAGATGGAATGAAATTTTTTCTTGAAATTTTCAGGGATGGATGTGCCAAGGGTGTGCCTTTGGATAGTGTGGTGAGAAGATATCTCACCATTTTTGAATTATAATGGTTTCTGTGATAGCCGCTAGACAGGCAGGTAAATGAAAACTTTTTGAACTGTTAAGAATTTACTGTCCGTGCTCAGTTTGTGCTTCCGCCATCTTGGTTTTTTTTTTCCTTTCAAAAATGTATTTCTAAAGAAATCCTACTTGGTATGGAATGACCAAGGCCTGTATTTAGGTCTCAGTCCCATGCTTAGTTCCATTATTGTATTATTTAAAAATTTTGAGGGCAGGTATGTCTTTTTGAGGTGAGACTCTTATCACCTGTCACTTGCTTAGTGAAGGATCAATTGATCAGAAAATAACTGCTTGCAATTCTTTAAAGTTCAACCTTTACTGTTCGAACCATAAAGACTGCAAACAGTAAAGGTCCATGACAGTTTGAACTGTCATAGCTCCCTGGTGTCTAGTTGCACCCCCTACCAGTCAATTTCCGTCCCTCGAATAAAATAATATACACTCCCTGGTAGTCTAGTGGTCCCTCCTCCATTCTTCGATTGTTGTCCCCGATGTTTGTTTTTATATTTCCTGGTAGTCCAGTGGTCCCTCCCTCCTCTGATTGCTGTCCCCATATTAAATCACATTTATTGGTAGTCCAGTGGTCCCTCCGCCCTCCCTCCCTCATTCTCCAATCATCCACCCTGTGCTGCCTTATGTCCCTGGTGTCTGGTGGCACCCCACCTATCTGTGTCAATCCCTGAAATAAAGAAAACTGTTTTTTTTCCCCCCTACAAAAAAAAGGTCCCTCCGTGATCCGCACCCCCACACCAACCTCTCACTTATCACCCACCACACCACACACCCCAGTACACACACATACATATCCTCACCTCACCTGAACAGGTCCCAGGTTCGAGATCTCTCGCTGACCGCAGACACATCTTGCTGCTGGAACCAGTGACTGCAATATGAGAAACTAAGGTAAATGTGGTTCAATGTATTTTAATGGGGCTTTCAGCTTTGATGCATGACTCAGCCACTTCTTTACATTTTGACACCAAATTTTCAACATGGGCTTCTGGGGACTCCCCTTCATGAACAATATGACTGTCATTATGCAACTCCTGCCCGAAAGGTGATTTCGCAGTTGGTTGGTGAATTCACTTTTTGAGTGGGATTTGAACATTCACGAGGGCTATGCTGAAAATTTGGGGTAAAAAATGCCAAAGTTATGTTCATTTGTTGTAGTTTTGCTATGCATGCTGGTAACATTGGAAATTGTTAATATTTTGACCCCAAATTTTCAACATAACCTTCTCATTACCCCACCTCATGTATGTCACAGCTGTCATTTTTCAAATCCTGGCTAAAACGTGTTTTCACACCTGTGGCATGGAATGTCATCACAGTTGCGTGAAATTAGTTTGGCATGGATTTTAAAATTTTCTATACTGGGTACATGAGATGGGGTAATAAGATGGCTATGTTGACAATTTGGTCACTGTTGTCCTATAAATGGAAGCACAGGGCCCTTCCACAGCTACATACAGTGTGTGTGTATATATATATATATATATATATATATATACATCTATGGAGGGATGGGAGTGCAGGGCCCCCACAGGCAAATAAGAATACGATTACGCTATTTCAAAAACTATAGATGGTAGGAGCACACAGATAAGGTTTCAATTATACTGTCTCAAAAAGTAAAGAAATTCTTTGCAAAAAATGTTAATGCAACAATTAGGGTTCAGGATAAAGTGATAAAATTAAGGAAATATGATAGGGTTTCCGACTCTAAAATCCCTGATCCACCCCTAAAGCAAATGAGGGGTGGAGTCTTCCTTGGGGTTGTTCAACCCTAACTCTCACCCGACTGTAAGCACTCATGCAACCTACATACCACATACCTGTCTCCATCACATCTTAGCTTTTCTGTTACTGCAGTGGGGTGAGTGTTAGGGTTGACAACCCCAAGGAAGACTCCACCCCTCATTCGCTTCAGGGGTGGGGCAGGGGCTTTAGGCTTGGAAACCCTAACGTCATATTTACCTACTTTTGTTGCTTTATCCATAACCCTGATGCAATAATGTTTTTTTGCAAAGAATAAATGGTCTTCTAGGTAATTGCACAAAAACAGTGAATTAATATGAAACTGCTTTAGAGATTTATAGTAAGTGGCCATATAACCATGAGTAAAGTGTATATGAATAAAAAAATATTCAATTAATTTATATACAGCAGTCAAAATATAATGGATGTACAGTATATCAAGGTTTTTAATAGTCGGTATTGAATTGCAGTTTGCGATGCTAACCGGCTGCTCACGCAATCCATTTTTACTTTTACATTGCAAAAAACTGCGATGCATTCTGTGACTGCCCCCCGGAAAACAAATATTTATTTATATATATATATATATATATATTTTTTTAAACTGCTGTGGCTGTTGATCAGCCACAACACTGAAGTCCCACGTGGTTGCGTTGTGCGTTCTCTCTCTGCGTGCTGCCGGTCGGTGTCCAATCACAGCACAGAGTGTACTCTGTAGAAAGGGAAGCAGATTTTAAATTGGCAGTAGTCAGGTTACAGTCCTGGGGTCCAGGCTAGTGAGTCAAGAGTCAGCAATGGCAAGGAATGTACAGTTCTTACTGTTTTCTTTAAAAACTTCATTTCAAGACCCACTGATTGGTCGACTATCTACTTCTTGTCTTCCATAGGCCATCATGGAGGAGTGTGTGCACCTCCCGACTGTCGCACAGAGAGAGGCAAGAACTGTGAGCACTGCTTGAGCTGAGCACTGAGCAGGTGGGCAAGCACGAGCCACAAGAAAAACAAGTTCAGTGTTCAATGGTATGGCTGTCGGAGCAGCGGGTAGCACCTCACCACTGAGTCTGCTGGGGTGGGCTGGATCTGAAAGTCACTGCAGAATACAGTTGATCGAATCTACAACACATCAGTGGATTACAGTGGAGTGGAGTAGTGGACACTGGACAGATATTAAGTAGGTCTCAGGCCAGTGGTCAGGATGATCATGTCTGGCCTGGCCAGAGCGGTGCTGGATGGTTAAGTGGTCAGCACATTCAGCGCACAAAATATACGCTGAAGCAGCTGGCTATACTATTTATTTTTTTTAAAGACATGGGGTTGGGAGGGAGTAGGGACAGACTGGCTACTACCCTTACCATTAGCGTTGAAGTCACTCCCCGGTCAGTGTTCTGCCCCAGGCATGATCGCTCTCTCCTAAAAGCAGAATGAAAACAATGAAATCAATGATGAGAAACTTATTGTTCTCAGTTCTGATGCAGACTGTCTTTTAACGCTGTTTAAAGAAATTAAGTGAAGCAAGTGGTCAGGAGGGATCACAACTGATTAACTTATATGGAAGTGTAGGTTGTGGGAATCAAACCCAGGTCTGGAGTGAGTGGGGTCTCTAATTATTCTTTGGTAACCAGGTGTGGTCACCAGATACAAGTGCCTGTTTTCAGGAAGGTTAAGTGACTTGTTTAGAGTCATACAGTATACAAGTGGAGGTTGTAGGAATTAAACTCAGATTTGCTGGAGTGAGTGGGGTCTCAATTCTTTGGTAACCAGGCATGGCCCACTAGATACAATTGCCTGTTTTCAGGTAGGTTACATGGAACAGCCTTCCTGAGGAGGTTGTGGGGTCTAAAACTGTGGGAGAATTCAAGAATGCATGGGACAGACATAAGGCAATTAGGATCTGCAGCTTATCCTCTAGGTAGGGAAATGGGCAGACTACGTGGGCCAAGCGGTCCTTATCTGCCGTCAAAGTCTATGTTTCTATGTTTCATTACTCTAACACTAAGATATATTGCCAATTAGGCTTCTGTCTGTGTATTATAAAAGATCACGCAAAGACAGGGGAAATTTTAATGAGATTTTTTATTTAGGATAAAATATATTTTTTTAATTGTATGTAAACACATTTGTAGGCTTTCTAATTTTGCTAATCAAATTGAGGTAAGCGTGATGCATCTTCACAACTGATTAACACTTGCATGCGCAAAAATACAGGTTACTCACCTGTAACAGGAGTTCTAGGAATGGTATATGTTGTTCATCCACACTGTCTGGCAGGTTTCTTGCCGCTTTAACTCGGCTCTGCCCCATGACACCAGATCTGGCCCGCTGGAAGCTCAGGTTGTGCGTCGAGGCCGGGGAGGTCGGGTGGGTTGTGTGGATGAACAACATATACCATTCCTAGAACTCCTGTTACAGGTGAGTAACCTGTATTTCTAGGGACATGGATATATTGTTCATCCACACTGTCTGGCAGACTCCTAGCAGTCCTCTGGGAGGAGGGAGGGCAGACAATTCCCCTACTCTAGGGAATAAAGACTGGAGAACCGAGGCCCCAAAACCAGCATCCCGGCATGACTCAAGGTCGATGTGGTAATGGGTAATGAAGGTGTTGCTGACTTCCAGGTAGCAGCCCTGCAGATTTCCTGGATAGGGACGTCCCTGGAAGCAGCCACCGATGCAGCAGTATGACTGGTAGAATGAGCTCTTATCCCTCTGGGAGGCTCCAGGCCCGCCAACTTATAGCAGAGATCTATGCAGGAGGTGACCCACCTGCTTATTGTCCGCTTGGCTGCAGGACTGCCAGGTGTGGCTTCAGCGTAGGTAACAAACAGCTGGCGAACCTCTCCCCGAATTTCAGCCGTGTGCTCCTTATAATAAGAGAGCGCCCTTCTAGGGTCCAAAGTATGGAGCCTGTATTCGGCCTCCAAGGTGTGATTGGGGTAGAACACCGACAGAGTCAACACCTGGTTAAGGTGAAACTCCGACACCACCTTCGGAAGGAATTTCGGGTGGGGGCACAGGACAACCTTGTCCCTGTGGAAGACCAGGTAAGGAGACTCAATGCAGAGCGCCTGGAGTTCTCCCATCCTTCTGGCTGACGTGATAGCCACCAAGAAGGCGGTTTTCCACAACAGGTGAGAGTTCACACCTGTGCATTGGTTCGAATGGCTTGCCCATGAGCTTTGCCAGTACCAGCAGTAAATCCCATGGAGGTGGAGGTTCTCGCACTGGAGGGGAAATGTGATCAAGGCCTTTGAAAAGCGCCAGACCACCTTCTCCTGCGCTGACTGCCCCCCGGCCCGCGCCCGGTAAGCAGAGATGGCTGCCAGGTGCACCCTTAGGGTCGTCGACCTAAGCCCTTGACTAGAAAGGGACCATAAATAGTCCAAGATGCTTGCCAAGAGACAGGAGGAAGGGTCCAAGCCCTTGCCCTGACACCAAATGGGAACTCAAGCCACTCAGGAACCAGGCCGTCAGGTGCAGGGATTGAAGGTCCGGATGGAACACCTTCCCCTGATTGACTGAGAGCAGGCCCGGGCGAGCTGGAAGCTGCCTCGGGGGCCTGGAGCTGAGGCTGAGGAGATCTGGGTACCAGAACTGGCAGGGCCAGTCTGGGGCTATCAGAATCACCTGCGCCTTGTCCCTCCTTGCTTTGAGAAGCACCTTGTGAATCAAGGGAAATGGGGGGGGAAGGCGTAGAAGAGGCTCGGGGTCCACAGCCTCGAGAAGGCATCCCCCTGCAGCGAGCCCTGCTGAGGGGTGGGCATGAAACAGTCTCAGTCCGATTCTCCCTGAGGCAAACAGGTCCACCTGAGGTGTGCCCCAATGGGAGAAGAGATAGAAAATCGTACCTACCGTAATTCTTGATCTTCTTGGACGGGTCTCCACCACTCATTCACACTAGTGGGATTAGCGCCGGGCTAGGACCCATCGGGAGCAAACTTTTGCTGGAGGGTCGGCGCGAGACGGCAGACAGCAGCTGCTTGAGCGCAATGACTATCTCGGATGACGCACCTCCAACTGCCCCTCAGTACCTTTTTACCAAGGAGGTGCAGCGAAACTAACGTAAAGAGTAAATCTAACCTTAAAAAACGGACATAAGATAGTCCGTATGACCCGTGTAAGAAGGGTCAGCAAAGAAGTCCTCATGGCCTAAAGATTTGAGGGAGTGAAGACCAACACAGCGGTGAGCTCGGGGGATGGAGGGTGGGCGTGTGAATGAGTGGTGGAGACTCGTCCAAGAAGATCAAGAATTACGGTAGGTACGTAATTTTCCTATCTTCCTGGACAGAAGTCTCCACCACTCATTCACACATCAGTGAAGAGTACCAAGCTGATAATCCCCAAAGGCGGCAGGAGAGCCAGAGCTCACGTGTCTAAGATAGAAGCCATTAAGGATAGTTCTGCGGTCATGGAATGTAGCCTGGCATGAACATCCAGTGCATAATATATGAATGTATGCACTGAGCTCCAGGTAGTGGCGTTGCAGATATCCGCAATTGGAACATTCGCGAATCTCCTCTAAAGATGCCGCGACCGCCCTAGTAGAGTGTGCCATCTACCCTCCAATTTAACTTGAGCCATGGAGTAGCAATGTCGAAGGCATGCCACTAACCATGATGAGATGCATCTGATAGCGACAGGTTGACCCAGCCGGTGTCGCTGAAAGAAACAAACAGTTGCGAGTCTTGCGAAAATTCTTGGTTCTATCTAAATAGAACCACAAGGCTCTCTTAACATCCAAGGAATGAAGAGAGTGCTCCCTTCATTTTGGAAATTAGGCGAAGAGGGAAGTACCAGAGGTTGGTTTAGATGGAATTTCTGACACAACCTTGGGCAGAAATTAGATGAGTACGGGAGAACTACCTTGTCTTTATGGAATACAGTAAGCGGAGGGTCCGTCACCAAGGCATGAATCTCCGAGACTCTGCGGGCTGAGGTAATGGCCACCAGGAAGGCAGTCTTCCAGGTAGAAATTTTAGCTCACAGGTAGCTAGGGCTCGAAGGCTTCGAGTGAGCATGTCCAGCACCAGGTTAATGTCCCAGGCTGCAACTGGACGCTTAACAGGGGTCTGGTATGAAGAATCCTAGAAATCTCTTCACCATAGGGAAGCTGAGCCAGAGTCAAGGAAGAAACCGGCTCATGGAACGCTGAGATGGCACTAAGGTGAACTTTAACTGTAGGAGTACTGGAGACCTGAGTTTGATAGGTCCAAAAGATACTCCAGAACTTTGTCAGGAGGACAGGAAAAGGGAGTTCAAGAGGACTTTGCACACAGAGAGAAAAGCGTTTCCATTTGGAAGAAATACGTTTTCGGGTGGCTGGCTTCTGCAGACCAACAGGATGTCCGAGACTCTACGAGACGTTGAACCGATTCACTTCTACCTCTTCAGGAGCCAAGCATGAAGGTGAAGTGATTTCAGGTTGGGATGGACCAACGAACCCTGAGACAAAGATTGATTTGCAAGGGAAGTGGTCTCGGAGAGGCTGCCAACATACTGTTGAGCAGAGGAAACCATTGTTGCCGAGGCCAGGAGGGAGCAATGAGAATCATTTTGGTCCCCTGAGACTCGAACTTGAGGAGAACTCTCTGGATTAGAGGAAGCGGTGGAAAGGCGTAAAAAAAGCGTTTTGTCCACCGCAGCCTGAACGCATCCTGACAGAAAATGCCAGGCCCTGGATTTCTGGAGCAGAAGAGAGGCAGTTTTGCATTGAGTAGAGATGCAAAAAGGTCCAGGTCTGGAGTCCCCCACTCTTCGAATAGTGACCGAGCTACGGCTGGATCGAGAGACCACTCGTGAGGGTCTGCCTCCATTCTGCTGAGGTGGTCTGCTAGATCGTTTTGTATACCTGGCAGATAAACCGCCTGAATCAGAGACTTGTGCTCCAAGCACCACTCCCACACCCTCATTGCTTCCCTGCAAAGGGGGTAAGAATGAGCACCGCCTTGCTTGTTGATGTAATACATCACAGCTTTGTTGTCCGTTTGAAGGAGAATGTTCTTGTGACAAAGGATATCCTTCAGAGCTCGGATCGCGTAGAGGACCGCTCTCATCTCCAGGACATTTATATGGAGATGAGCTTCAAACTGAGTCCATACACCTTGAGTGTGAAGGGAGCGACAGTGAGCTCCCCATCACATTAGTGATGCGTCTGTGGTGATGGAGATCTGATGATCTGGGGGAGCAAAGGGGAACCCTTCCAGGAGATTGCTCTCTTGAGTCCACCAGGTGAGAGACCTTCGAAGGGGCTCCGTCACCTTGATGGGATAAGACTGGGGGTGAGAGGTCGGAGACCACTGAGTGGAGTCCATTGGGTGGTTCTCATGTGCAACCGGGCCAGGGGTACAGTGAACACCGAGGATGCCATGAGACCCAACATGCATTGCATGGAGAGAGCTGTAACCGATTGTTTCTCCCCGATGTAACGGGCCATCCGAAGGATGTCGAGTCTTCTGTCCTCTGGAAGGAAAGCCTTCACGGAAGGGTGTCAGGAGCGTCCTATGAAAAGGAGTCTCTGGGAGGGCTGCAGTTGTGATTTTTTCAAATTCAGCAGAATTCCCATGGACGTAAGAAGACGAGAAGTCGTTTGCACGGCTTCCAAAGTCCCTTGGCTGGAAGGGCTTGCTAGAAGCCAATCGTCCAGGTAGGGAAACACTCAGAGTCCTATCTTCCTGAGATGTGCTGCGAGAAAGTACAGTTATGTAAGAACTTACCGTAACAGTAGATCTTCGAGAACAGCTCTTGCAGCAGGTTACACCATTAGGACTGAAGCCGGCAGGCGCCAGGACCCCGGAGATTTTTCTAGCTAGCTATCTTCATCGGGGACCGCCTCGACGCCGGCCCGCCTCCGGCGTCAGGCGTGGTATAAGAGGCGGTCCCACCAGAATCCCCCAGTTCCTGCGGAGACTCCCGGCCAGAGGTTGCAATAGCGGAGACCAAGGATCCACCGTCAGAAGGCAAAAGGAGTAATAAAAACCCTGAGTAGAAAAAGGAATTTCCCTGCAAGTGAAATAACTGACTCCCGCGCCCACACATACGGGAAGAAAGCACATCCTGCTGTCTGATCATTCAGACTGGCTGGCTGCAATACTCACCATCCTTTCTTCCCTCACTCCTCCGTCCCAGAGGAGCAACTGCGGCGAGACCTCCTCCAAGGAGATACGGTGGGCGGGGAGGTACCTGCTGCAAGAGCTGTTCTCGAAGATCTACTGTTACGATAAGTTCTTACGTAGCTGTACTATCTTACCGAGATACAGCTCTTTTGCAGCGATTACACCATTAGACTGATTCCCAGCAGTAAAGCTTGATCCTTCACATCGGGAGGAGGAAAAGAAGAAACCGAGGAGCAGCTGCCCAACCTCGATTCAGGACAGGAGCCTGCAGCACGGCCTAGCCGAAACCAGCCCTTAAGCCTGAGGCGATATCCAGACTGTAATGCCTGATAAAGTGAGCACAGAGTTCCAAGTAGCTGCAGCGAAATAGTTGAGGTTGAGACATTCTTGAGAGGCTGCAAAAGTGGCTACACCCCTAGTGAATAGGCCGGACGGAACCCGGGAGGCATTTGTCTAGTTGGTAGCAATGAGATGCATTGCACAAGCCAGCGGGATAAGCAAGTAGACACTGGCTCTAATTCTCCTCATTCTCTGTCTCGAAGGACACAAAAGTTGCTCCAAGCCGAAAGGACTTAGTTCTATTGAGTAATACCTCAGGCTGCAGTGAACATCAAGAGTATGGAGCAAAGCCTCTCCTCTATTGGAATAGTTGAAGTAGGCCGGAAGGTCAATATCCTGATTTAAGGTCAGAGCAGAAACCACCTTGGGCAAAAACTTGGGATTAGGTTCTCAGAGACACTCTGTCTCGGTGAAAACCAAATAAGGCTCCTTACAATCAAGGCATGAAGCTCAGAAATCCTTCTGGCTGAAGTAACTGCAACTAAAACAACGTCTTCCAAGACAGAAACGTAGCTACGCAATCAGCAGCTGGTTCAAAGGGAGGGGCGTGAGTTGCTCCAAAACAAAAGGAGATCCATGGAGGAATTGGATCTTTAATAGGAGGCCTAGGTGCAGCACCCTCTCAGGAACTCCCGAGAGTGTCAGTTGAGCAATGGTCAGGTGGCCCCACCGGTGATGATAGGCGAAATAGCACAAAGGTGTACTTTAATAGAGGTAGGCTAACCCTGAGTGAAAAAGGGAGAGGAGGTGGTCAGACTGCCTCCACCGGGCAACCTAAGGAGAAAGGTCACGAACGCCCGTGACAAAGACAGAATCAGCGCCATTTCATGGCGTAAGTAGCGTCAGTGGCGGCTTTCTGGCTGCAGAGTACCTCTGCAACCTCCTACGAGACCCAAGTGTCGCATGGCTATGTCTCTGGGAGCCAAGCCTGCAGGTTCAAAGACGCGAATCCGGATGTACTGCGAACCTTGCTCCTGGAGAGACAGAAGGTGAGAATTAAGGCAGTGGAGTGGGAGGCTCGAGACAGCTACACGGTAGCAATGGGAACCAGATTTGTCTGGGCCAGAATGGGGCCACTCAGAATCAAACGTGCCCGCCCTGCGCAGTTTGAGCGAGAACCCTGGATCAACGGGAAAGGAGGGAAAGCATAGAGGAACCTGTTCTCCCAGGAGATGGACAACGCGTCTCGCCAGAAAACTCCAGGCCCTGGATCTAGCGAGCAGAAATTGGGCAGTTTTGCGTTGGATGGGGATGCGAATAAGTCTAACTCTGGAGTCCCCATCGAAGGAACAGATCCTCTGCGACCTCCTGAAGAGTTCCCACTCGTGGACTCTGGCCTGGGGCTGACTCAGGCGATCCTGCAATCGTATTGTCCACACGCCCGGGGAGCGATGTGCCGACCTAGACTCGCGCCCGTGTCCGATTACCCAATCCCACACTCTCATGGCCTTGCCCCTGCAAAGAGGCAAAAGTGTCACGCCTCACTGTTGTTGGTGAGTACATCACACCGTGTTGTCCGTCTGCAGCAGGATGGTACACGGTGGAATTATAGACTGGAAAGCCTGGAGAGCGTGAGAGTACCGCTCTCATCTCAGAACATTGATGTGCAGATGAGCTTCCAGCGTACTCCATATGCCCGAGACTTCACCCCATCCAGGTGAGCTCCCACCCGAGACCTGGGCGTCCGTGGTGAGGTAATCTCTGGGGCCGCTGCGAAAGGGCGCCCTTGGAAGCGACGGGGCTAACCACCATTGCCAGTCCTGAATCACTCGCTTTGTGATTCCTGACCCGGATGCTGCAGATGGTCTTGCCTCTGGTCCCTCGCCTTGGCGTACACCATGCGTACGCAGGGCAGCGTGAGAGGACCCGTGGGAATGGCAGCCATGTGACCGAGCAAGCGAGAAGGACCAACCTGGCGAGGCGGTCTGATTCGCTGATGGGTCTCTATGGGTGACCTGATCGTTCAGCCCTGTCGCCTGGGAGGAAGGCCCTCCCTGGACCGTGTCCAGCACTGCACCTATGAACTGCAGGTTCTGCAACGGTACCAAGACCAACTTCTCCTGGTTTATCAAAATCCCGAGTGATCTGAACAGGATCTGAGTGTCCTGGATCGCCTGCAGAAGCACCTCTCTTCAGGCGGCCATGAGGAGCCAATCGTCGAGGTACGGGAACACATAGTGGCCCTTCCTCCTTAGAGCAGCTGCCACGACCGCCATGCACTTGGTGAAACCCTTGAGCAGATGACAGTCCGAAGGAAGAGCTACGGAATTGAAATGAGGTGGCTAAAACTTCGAAGCGCAGGAACCTCTGATCGCGCCTGAGCTATGAGGGATGTGCAGGTAGGCATCCTTGCATGTCTAAGGGCGCTAAATAAGGCCTTGTTTTAGCATGGGAATAAGACCGGAAGGGTCACCATGCGAAACCTTTTATAGTGACCGACAGGTTGAGACCGCTTAAGTCAGAGTGGACCGAGGTCCCCTGTCTTTTTGGAACCAGGAAGAGTGAGAATAATACCCTAGTCCTCTCTGGTTTCCTGGGACAGGTTGATTGCTCCTTGTCCAAGAGGCGTCACCTCTTGCCAAATCAAGTCACGGTGCTGATCCAGGTACCGGAAGCAGAGGAGGCCTCAAGGGTGGCTGTTCTCATGAACTCTAAAGTGGCCTATGCTGACCAGCTGAAGAACCCACCTGTCGGTGGTTACTGCCTGCCAACCCGGCAGGAAGTTAGCAATCGACCCTGACTAAAAGTCCCGTTGATCCTGAGGGCGAGGCGAGAGGAGTCATGCTGTGGCGACTGAAGGACCCGCTGGCTGGAAGTGGCCTTGGAAGGGCGTTGACCCCTAACTGGCTGAACTGCCTCCTGGGTTCTTCGGAAGCCCAGAGCCCTGTGTGTGGCGGAATAGGGCTGTGCCTCTGAGTCCGCCCAGGCGGCCTTAGCTCTCTGAGAGGAGCCAAGCCTCGGCCCGGTACATCGCCTGGACTGTCGGACCGCCTTTCCAGCCTCCTGGAGTTTGGTAATGATCGGCTCTGACGGATTACCAAACAACACCTCACTGTGAAGGTAGCGTCCAAAATATTTTTCTGGGCGTCTGAGGTGAAAACCAGAGACACGAAGCCGCGGAAGTGCCTCCGGAGAGCAAGCGCACAAACAGCACGCCTGGCTGGTGAGTCCGGCCCTGAATCATGTCGCTCTTAACACCCAGGTTCCCGTCTGAACCCGTCCGGAGGAAACTGAAGCATCTCCTCCTTCTGCTCACCTTCCGGCAGCTTCTCAGCCGCCTCAAGCCCTGCTCCCACAGGGCGTTCTGAAACTGCACCATGTGGGTGAGGTAGTTCAAGGGACCTGATGGCGCAAGTCACGGAAGTGTAAGTCGCCTCCCAGAGGCCCAGCTGCTTGGACTCTGGGTCCATGACAGAGCACTCAAAATGTTGCGATCTCTGGGACCCATCATGTGAGCAGTAATCACCAGGAGTCAGCCAGAGGTGCTGTGACGGTACTGGTCCCCCCCAGGGCCCTGTGCAGCCTGTCAGCCTTCTTGGCACCGCCGGGGAAGCCGAATGGCTTCCGCACTCAGCCTTAGTGGCTCACGGTGTCCACCAAGGCTGCCCACAGGCTTAGGGTCTCTGCGAAGGTACTTCGCCAGGCACTGAGGTCAAGTTCCTCTGCTTCCCAACCCATGTTCTCTGGATATGTCTAAGTATATCCATGAAGGATGGATCGTCGGAGGAGCAGGACTCACACGTGGGTCAGCGGGGAAGCAAGACCGAATGGGATGGACGATGAATAGATGATCCCGTAACCTCCATCGGCGACCAGCGTCGCCTCCTGAACCTCTTGGGAGGCTGTGGGCGATCAGGAGGGGCCCGGCGGTTGGGCGGTCTCCTTTTGCAGAGTGTTGGCCCCTGGGGAGGGTCTCAGGCTCCTGAGACAGAATGGCCAGCTGACCTCACAGGTGAAGGTGGGCAGACAACAGGAAGGAGGAGGTGATGGAGGAGGAGGGACTGGGGTACCACATCCTTCCTGATAGTATCCCACCAGTAGCCATAAGGGTCCTTCACCTCGGCCAAGGACAGTCCAGCGTGGCTCCGAGGTCGAGGGCGGTTGTCCCGAGGTCAGCAGCTCACGGGGGCCTCAGCGATGGCGAGAGACCCTGGGGAACTCTCGTGGCAGGAATGCCCGCCTGGTCATCGGGCTAGGCCGTCCTCCTCGGTGAGGGACTCCTGTCCGACCCGGGCGTCGGGACGCAGGAGCCCTCGGCTCAAGTGACGCAGTGATCCCCCCCCCCCACCGGCGATCCGATCGCCAGAAGAAACGACGACAGTCGGCTCGGAGAAACAGTGGGAGCGGCGACAGCGGTCTGGCGGCCCCGGATCACAAGCTTCCTCAGTAGATGAGCTCCAAGGTCTTCGGGGAAGAGGGGCCGGGCGTCGGGGCAGGCGGGGCGACTTGTGGTAGTGGTGGTGGCATTCCCCGACCGCCAAAGGCCTTCTGGGCAGATGAAGGCAGCGGCCTGGCGGCAGATGCCTGACGGGCTTGTGAGGAACACGGCAGGGGAGTGAGGCCCTGGAGGCGGCAGTCTGACCCGAGACCAGACTCCAGACTGGAGGCCGAACAGCGACAGGCAGGATCCTGGACTTCTTCTTCTTCTCAGCGTGCCGATCATGAATCCTTTGGAGGACATATACAAGTTTCTCTTCAGGAGTGACTTGAGGGCCTTCTGCCGGCGGATCCTGATGCGGCTATTGAACCCCTGGCACAGGAGCAGGCCTTATTATCGTGGTCTGGGCCCAGGCACCGGGCCACGTGAGTGTGGGTCTTTGAGCAAATTTGTTTGCCCCACAGCACTTGGAAGAGTGGCGGTGCGGGGAGACATCGACAGGTAACTCTTGATTGCAGAAAAACTTACAGTAATCTCTATTTGAAAACCACGCTTCGCATCGAAAACAACCCGTAATCAGTGCATGCACTTTCGATAGCGGGAAGAGCGAGATACCAGCGGGACCGCCCCCTCTTACACCACGCCTGATGTCAGGCGGTCCCGCTGAAGATAGCCAACTAGAAAATCTCCGGGGTCCTGGCGCCGCAACTTCAGTCTAATGGTGTAACCTACAGAGCTGTATCTCGGTAAGATCTGCACAATACTGAAAACTTGCGGCACCGAGGATAGCCAAAAGGCAGGACTCAGCTGATAATGCGACCCAGAGCTACAAACCTGAGGACTTGCGGTGGGTGGGATGGATCAGATATGCTGGTGGCGTCCTGCATATCAGGAAGCCAACCAATCGTGCTGATGCAGCAAGGTAACAGGGTACCTAAAATCATTTGAATTTCTCCGGGGAGAAATTTGTTTAACTTCTGGTCTAGAATGGCACATTCCCCAGATTTCTTTGGAACCAGGAAGTAATGGGAGTAGAACCCTGTGCTTCATGAATCTAGGTCACTAGTTCTATTGCCCTGTTGCTTAGAAGGCCCTGGATCTTAGCGGTGAGAAGGTCTGACTGAGGCCGACAACCTGGGTTGTACGTCTGGGAGGACAATTGGAGATTTCCAAAAATTGAGAGAATAACCCTCATGAATTATCCGAAGGACCCATTTGTCGAATTGTGGACTTCCACTGGTTGTAGAAGTACATCAGGCGACCCCTCCACAGAGAGAAGGTTCCACCTCGAGCAATGGATGGAACTTGGGCCAGCAATTCATAAGGTGGCGCTGGGAGCTTTAGGCCCTACGCTTTCTGCTAAGCTTTCTTTTGAGGTTGAGCAGGTTGGCTGTCCATGGGCTTCCCTGCTCTGCCTCGAAAGGACTGACAATATGAACTGGCGTCTGTTCACATGCCCCAGAGGGAACAGGCGGAGGTCTAGCCAACAATGGCTGACCTAGTCTTCTGAGTGGCCTCTAAGGCATTGTCCACCTGAGGGCTGAAAAGAAAGGAGCCATCAAGGGCAGCGCCATTACCTGCTACTGAGCATCATTCGTGAAGCCAAGTCGCAGCCAGGAATGGCGTGGGTACAAATACACTCGGCTGCTGAGTGAGAAGCTAGTGTCGGCGTCCATGGCGGCTTGACCTGTTGGTTATTGGACTCAATACCTCTAGTAACAGTGAGGAAGAAGCTCTGACTTGGAGTCCAAATCCGGAAGAGCTTCAACCATTCTTTTCAAAGAGTGCCACAGGATATACTCATACTGAGAAAAATAGCCTTGATAACTGTCACATATACTTAGAGTGGAGGCAGCAGAGACTCTCTTACCTAATGTATCAATCTTACAAGACTCTTTATTAATAGATTGAGCTGTAGTAGTTTGAGGAAAACGACCTTATCATTCTCTGTCAGGACTACAATAGGATCCTTAAAGGCTTGGGATGCCAAAATGGGGCGGATCACTTGGGAGCTGAATACTTCTTATCAATGGATTTAGCCACTGAGGGAATAAGAGCAGGATTATTCCATACCATTTTGAGACAGCGTCTCGAAGGAAAACTGGATCGGAGGAGTCAAATCCGTAGGGATCTCCGAGGCATGAAGGTATTGAGTCTTAATATCTTCCAGGATCGATGTCTGTAGTCTGGAGAAAAGAGGATCTCGGTTCTTCAACGAGACTTAAGGACAGGTCCTCAACTACAGGCTCTGTAGCAAAGAAAGATCCTGTTTCCTCCACTTCATCACCCAACGAAGGTCTGGGTCCAGGCTCAACATCATCCTGATGGTCCAGGAAGGACTGTTTGGACAGGAAAGGAGTGAAAATTAGGAGAGGAGGAAATAGCAGAGAAACAAGGAGAGTCCCGAGGGCCCCAGCGCCGAGAAGGCAAAGCAGGTTGGCAACACCCGCCAGAGGGGCACGGCTCACCCGCCCGACCAAGCGAAGCCACCAGATCAGCGCTGCCGTGGCTCGCCAAACCAAAGCGGCACTGCCCGGCAGCGCCGCCAGGCTCGCGGCGCCGCGGGCGGCACACACTGCTCGCAGCGGCACCCGCCCAAGGCCAGCGGCACCGGCGAGCGCCCGACAGCAACAGACCCAGCGGAAGGCGCGAGAATGCCCAGGAACCTGGAAAGCTAGAAGGAAAAAACAGGAGATAGGGCATCGGTGCTGGCCCCTGCGCGCAGCCATGTGAGGGGAGACCTGGCGGGTCACCGGCCTGAGAAGAAGGCGCCGGCAGCGACTAGGAGGATCAACTGCGCCCTACCCGATCGCCGGAGGGCCGGGGGCTCCGTGGCAACCGAGCCAGGCAGGAGAACCAACCTCTGAGCCCATCGCTCCATAAGGCGGCCCACTGATGAAACTGCTCATCTGGAGCCCTACCTATAGGCGGGAGGGGCTCCGATGTCGCAGCGATCACTGGCAGTTGGCGACTCGAAGAAGGAGCGGCAACTAGCGATAACCGACCGTCGACAGCATGGTATACCAGAAACGACCTCGGTGATGCCTTCTCTTTTTGACCTGTGGGCCGAAGAAGAGCTCGAGGCGGAACGGTGCCGAGAATGCGACCGTTTATTTTTATGCCGACGAGGGGACCACCCATCCCCCCCGGGCATCGGACTGACCGTTGTCGGAACCCCGCTGAGGAGAAGGAGGCTGACTGAACAGCTTTCATACGAAGTCTCCCTACCGTCACCTGACCTGCTCATGGTCGACTCCGTCCAGTAGGCCGAGACTTCTTCAAGTAAGTTAAATTTAAAATTTAACAAAATAGAATAAATTAAGCGATACTACTATCGTGATAATGTTACAAAAAATAAACTGAAAACTATCACGCTAGTTTGAAGTTTGACTCCAAAACAATGACGGCAGCGTCACTGAAGCGCTTTTCGGCGGGCGGGAAAAAAGAACTGAAGGCGGTTGGAGGGTGCGTCGAGATAGTCATTGCCGCTCGAGCCGACCCTCCAGCAAAAAGTTTGCTCCCGATGGGTCCTATTGCCTCCGGCGCTAATCCCACTAGTGTGAATGAGTGGTGGAGACTTATGTCCAGGAAGATCTTGTACTACCTCTGGCAGGAGAGACCACTCATGAGATGCAGCCCCTATCTGGCTCAGGGCATTGGCCAGGGTGTTGGAGGCTCCTGCCACATGAATGGCTAGGAGATCCGCCTCCAGGCTGCGCACGAGTGACCAAATGCAGAGAGCTTCCTTGCATAGAAGCATGGAAAGCGTCCCGCCCTGGCGTTTAGGTAATACGTAATTAGGTGGTATTGTCCGTCTGGACTGGGACCACTTGACCCCGGAAAAGCGAACAAAGGCGGTGAGAGCTAGGTGGACCGCTCAGGCTCCAGCAGGTTGATGTGGCATCGGGACTCCCGCAGGGGACCAGAGGCCGTCGCCCAAGTGTTCCCCAGATGGGCACAACCCATCAGAGGCATTGGTCAATAGAGACCATCGGCTCGGGCGGACAAGCAGGATGCCCTCCTGCAGATGAGATGGAATGGTCCACCACCGGAGTGTTCCACATCTCCTGGGTCACCATCACTAGCTGGTCCAATGGATGCAGCGTTGTGACCACTGGCTGGCCAATCCCACTGAAGGGGCGCATGTGCCAGCGTGCCCACGGACCTACGCTGGTACAGGCCGCCATGAGACAGGAGGTGCAGGAAGTCCCGGGCAGGCGCGGTGCCCAACCAGAAATGACTGAGCAAGGAGGTAGAACCTCGGCCCTGTCGCTGGGAGCCATGCTCTGGCTCGAAGAAGTCGAGCTCTGCCCGATAAACAGAATCACCTGCTTGACTCGAGTTCCGACTTGGCCTCGTTGATGAAGGCCGACTTGAGCAAACCTGGAGGCCAGATCTCTGGACCGCTCCACCTCCTGTCTGGAGGGGGCTATCATCAGCCAATCGTCCAGGTAAGGGTACACCCGGACCCTTCGGCGCCGCAGGAAAGCTGTCACCACTGCAATGCGTTTGAAGACCCTGGGAGCTGGAGACAGGCTGAAGGGCATGGCTCGGAACTCGAAGAGGGATCCCTCTGCTCGAAAGCGAAGGAATCTCCGATGTGACGGATGGATAGGGACGTGAAAGAGCGCGTCCTGCAGGTCAGAGAGCAGAACCACGCCCGTGTTCAGGGATGGTATTATCTGAGCCAGAGTGACCATCCTGAAGGTTGAGACCTTAGGAACTTGTTCAGGTTGTGTGGGTCGAGAATGGGATGCCACCCCATCCGTTTGAACCAGGAAGTACCTGGACACAAACCCGGGTCTGAGGGAGGTCCGCCACCTCCTGATCACCTCCTTTTGGAGGAGGAGGCGATGTCGGCCCGGCAGGCACAGTGAGAACTCTGCGGACCTGAGGCCCCGAGTGCGGCGGCTCTGAAGGCGAGGCCTGCTCGAATTCTAGAGGCAGGCCTTTCCCACCACCTCAGTACCCACCTGTCCATGGTAATAGCGGACCAGGCGGAAGAGAAGTGCCAGAGCCGTCCCCACAGAGAACCTGGGTGGTGGCCGGGGTTGGAGGCGACACCCCTCAGCCCGTCACTGGGCAGGCTTGGAGGAGGACCGGCCAAGGGACCTCCTGGGCCTTACCTCCCTGCTTCCTGTTGGAGAAGTCCCGGCTTGGGTTTGGGATGCCAAGCCCGAGCCTGCTAGCCCTGGCGTTGCTGGGCGGACGGCCCTTGAGCGCAGAAGGAGCAAGGCTTAGGCTGGTTTCTGACCTTTGTCCTTCTGGTACGGAAGAGACCGAGTCAAGGTAGCATTGGACTTCTCGATCCTCTGCAGGTGACCTTCCACCCCAGGGCCAAGAGGTCAGTCCCAAAAGGAACATCTGCCAACTTGTGGGTATCCAGTAAAGGTGGATATCCTCAGCCAAGCCCGACGACGCATAGCCACTGCGGCCGCCACAGACCTGGCACATGAGTCCCCAATGTCTAAAGCAGTCTGGAGCTGCTGTTTGGCCGCTGCCCTGCCTTGGTCCCGCACCTGCCTGACCGTAGTCTGCAGATCCGCGGGAAGATGAGGGACAACCTCATCCAGGGAGCCCAACAGGGCATGAAAAAAATGTGCCATGAGGACGGCCGAACTGGCCTGGCGAGGCCGAGAGGGAGCGCAGCATAGACTTTTTGCCCGGCATAGTCAATTTCTTGGACTCCTTGTCGGGAGGTTTGTCCACATCCTAAGCGTTCCGGCGCGAGGCGCTGTCGGTAACCAACCCCCTCAGCCGGGGTGTTCGAAAAAACTGGACAGGGAACTGGTAGGGACCGCATACTTTCTGGCCATCCTGGCGGCGCAGGACAGGAAGCAGAGGCGCTGCCAAGCTCAAAGGCGGACCCACTATGGCCTCGGCCACGGAAAAGCCTCGTGGGGAATCCCTCGGTCCAGAATCTCCGTGAGGATACCTGGCCGTTTAGAAACAGGTTCGAGCTTCATCCCGGTGGACTCGAGATGAGCGAAGCAATCCTAGGAAGGGCGAAGGGCTATGATCCACCGACTGTCCTCCTGAGGACTCCAAGTCCATCCGCTTGGAGAAAGGGAGGAATCATCCTCGGACTCGGAAGAGTCCTCAAAAACAGCCTCGGGCATGAGCCACCCTCCACCTGCCGAAGTCTATCGGGAGTGAGGGTGACAGACAACCTATGGGCAGTCCCTGAGCCGACCGAATTTTGGTGGGCCCCAACTAACGGCTGTGGGCGGAGGTTCCACTGGAATCAGTGGGGCAGCTGGAATTGGCCGAACAACCGGCCTGGGAACAGGCTCCTCGGCTAAAACGAGGGGTTGTTTCGGCCGCTCCGGTGACAGCCACTTAATGGCCGGGGAAGGCGACGGTCGGCTTATTCCCGGTCAGAAGGAGCTGTTGCCACATGAGTTCCTCATACCTCCGGCCTTAACTTGCGCGAAGCCTCCCCTCGTCCGAGGAGGAGGAAGGATGACGGCCAGTGCCGCTTGCCCATGATCCGGACCGCCTATGTGGCGGGATCGGCTGGAACCCTGAGCGTCCGAGACCGAGACCCTCGGCTAGGCCGAGGGCGGTGCGAGGAGGTGTGAGTGGGAATCGGCACTCCCCTGGGTTGGACGATTCCACCGAAGGCTCGGAACTGGAGGCACAGACGAGCCGACGGGATCCTCAACTCCCACCGGGGGAACCGGGGAGAGGGGATTCTCGGCTTCTCCAGCCGACAACCCATCCAACGGGTCGAGAAAAATCTCGACCACGTCGACGGGAGTCTTGATCAACTGGCCTGACAGGGACACCGTGAAACCAACTAGGGGAGAGAGATCTTTCCCGCTCCCAAGAGCGTCGACGGTGAGACTTACTCTTGTCTCTCTTTTTGGACCGAGAAAACGGTCCAGAAGAAGTTGGACCCTCACCTTTTGTTGAGAGGGACAGACAAAGCTCACAAAAAGCGAATAAGAGGCACGAGAGATAGCGGGACAAATGCACGCCTTCGAGGTAAGTAGTCAGCGCCGCCTCCTCTTGAGGGCTATCATCTGCTCGAGCTGATCCGCCGACCAGGCCTCTTTTGACTTAACTGAAGGAAATCTCTTCTCGGGACGCCCCAGTTGTAAATGGGCAGCACGGTCTTCGAGGACGTAGGCCGAAAAGGAAGAGCACAGGTCGCAGGCCTGTGGGTCGTGCTCAAGGCCCAAGCAGTAAATGCACGTGGAGTGCGGATCCGTCCGAGACATCTTCTGCCCGCAAGGGCATCTCCGGAAACCGGGAGTCGATTTGTCCATCGCAGCCGCGAGGGAGAGAAGACCGAAGTCTTTTTAGCAAAAACTTTTTAATTTCGGAATTGGAAGAATTAGGAACCAGTCATACGCAGGCGTTAGGAGGAGAACCTGAGCTTCCAAGCGGTAAGGAAGATCTGGCGTCATGGGGCGGAGCCGAGAGTTTTACCACCCGGTTGGGTGGGAGGAGCCAGCTTGAAGACCTTCCGGCAAGATTTAAAGCTGCAAGGAACCTGCCAGACAGTGTGGATGAACAACATATCCATGTCCCTAGAACTGTCAATTTTTCACAGCTTATTTAAAACCCTGTATATTAGCTGGCCCGGTGGCGCGAGGGTTGAGGCACTGGGCGCCACACCGGTGACCATGGTTCAGAAATGGACTGAGGTGCCGGGGATTGGCAGGGAAAGGAGAGGATCGAGTGTCCGGAGGACTGCTCTCCTCTCCTGGGGTGGGTGGTTGGTGCCCCTCGCTGCTTTGGCAGCTCCCGGTGGAGGCTGGGAGATTGCAGCATGACAAGGAGCTCGCATTTGGGGTATGGAAACAACAGCGGATGTCCCGCAAGCGAGCGCAGGAGCGTGCCCATGTTGCACTGGACATCATTGCATGTCTACGCTCCCGGGAGTAACAAAGAGAATCCCCATTCCTGGGGATAGGCGAAGGCACCTCTGCCTCTGGACCTCACTCCCAACACCAGGCCCTCTCCTCTCCGGCCCCGCTCACAAAGACCGACATGCTATACTATAGATAGAGCACCCTGGGTGGATAGGGTGGCCCCTTCCTGGGGGGTTCAGATCCGGGGGCTGTGTAGGTTGGAGCGAGGGAGAGGAGGAAGTCTCAGGTGGGAGGTAGAGCTCGGAAGTTAAAGGATGCCGGAGAGAGTTCCCCAGAAGTGGAACAGAAATAGAATTCGAAAAAAAACACAAAAAAACTGTATATTAATTATTAGTTTTAGGCCATCTCTGATGAAACCTTGAGAGACAGGCAAAACATTAAGGAAGATATTACAATCCTTTCAGAAAATATTGAAAATAAAAGCATCAAGAATTTATAGACGATATGACTGCTATTTTTTTGAAAGTTTAAGAACTCCATGACAATTTTGTCTTTGTTTAAACAGCATTTGCTTTTATACTTTTTCTTTACCCGAGGCATTTCGTTGTTTTCAGAGAACCCCTGATTTGTCTGGGACATGGGCTATTGCTCCTCTAGCAAGGAGAAAAGCAATTTCCTTCCTGAGGAAGGACAGCATGACCTGCAACACCGAGGACCCTCTCGGAGCATGGAATCGGTAAGGAGGGAGAACCTTGACGTCGAGAGGCAACCCTCTGCTGACCACCTCAAAAACCCACTTGTCCGTGCTAATGACAGACCAGTAAGGTCAGAAGTGGCAAAGCTGACCACCGACAGGGATCTGGGTCAGGACAGGTGAGAGATGGACATCCCCCGCCTCTTTTGGGCCACTGGCTGAAGAACACGGCCTAGGGGCACCAGGCTTGAAACTGCCCCTCCTGGGGCTGGGGCTGCTGTGGCTGAAACTGAAGTCTTTTGCTTCTGACCTTTTGGGTCCTTCTGGGATGAAGCCACAGTATCTAAGGTGACATATCAGACTTCTCAGTCCTGGTGAGATTCTCATCCACTCCTGGGCTAAAGAAGTCAGTCATTGGCCAACTTATGCTGAGCATCTGCCATGAAGGTGGAAATCCTCATCCAGGCCTTGCGATACACTGCAACATCCATTGCCATGGCAAGGGCACATGAATTGCTAATGTCCAGGGCTGTCTGGAGACGCTGTTTGGCAAGCGCTTGACAATGGACTACAATTACTCTTATCAGCAGGCAGGTAAGGGAGGACAGTACTGAGCATTGCCAGCAGGGAATGACCAAAGTGAACCATCATCAGGGTGTAACTCACCTGACAGAGAACAAGTGAGGAAGGGGCATAAACTTTCTTAGCTGCATGGTCAAACATTTTTGACCCGTTGGTGGGCTTACCCACGTCCTCAGTTTTTCTGGAAGACTGAGTCAGGGAGAGGCAGTCAAAGAACCTAGACAGAGAGCCAGTAGGATGGATTGAGGGTGTTGGGCAGGAGGCTGGATCTGTTAAAGCTCCAGGGTCGGTCCCATAAAGGCTTCAACCATGGGAAAGGCAACCCCTGGGCATTTGTCATTATCCAGGATGTCTCTAAAAGGGTATTTAGCCCTTTTTTGAACTGACTGCAAAGGAACATTAATGGACACCAACATGAGTTGGAGGAGAGCCTTAAATGACACAAGCCCATGTTTGGTGGCCAGCGTCGAGAAGTAGCCGTAGGTCCCGTGTAAACAATGGGCACTGTTTTCAACTGCACGACTGCCGGTGGAGGCTGATCCCGAGTGGTAATGGCCAGGGACACTGACCACTCCACATTTTCCTGGGTGAGGACTGGGGAGACCAGGGTCTTGGAGACTGACTATTCGGCAACCATCTTCAACAAGTGGTTAACAGGCTTGAGAAAAATCCTGATCAATTGGCATCAAGGGGACAGCAACCTGCCCCATGAGTAGTTGTGGCTCAGTCAAAACCTAGCGCTCGATAAGCTTCAACTGGTTGAGGGAACATGATCTCTTCTGGTCCCACAACTGATGACTGTGTTTCTTAGGTTTCATACTGTGGCAGGCAGAGCTCTCCTCGAAGGTCTCGAGGGCCCAACACACATCTCAATACTCCTCTGTGACAGATGTTCTGACACTGGCCTGAGTCAGAAGCAGTGCCAAGGCCAACAAGTTGCCTACTGCAACCTTTTCTGTCACCTCTTCCATAGCTGCGAAGTTGGGCGGCGGACCCACTACAGCAGAAGTTGCCTTGCGACAACCCTTAGGCCGCAATTTTGGTTTTCGGTCGGCAGGCAGGCTGAGTAGAAGACTAGCCCTACAGTCTTTAAGAGACAATGGTCATCTGACAGAGGCTGCAACCCACGACATTGTGTGCCATCCCTAGGCAGTACAGCCATGACACGTATGGGTACATTCATGACATCTTGTGCCGGCAGATGATGCACTGCTTGAAGCCGGGAGCTTGCTTTGTTTCCTTGTGTTCTGTCATCCAATTGTCCATTATGAGACATACTGAGGAATCTACAGAAATCAAAAAGTTAATGAAAATAACCAAGTTTGCCAATGGTGCACTTATTAGGCTCTACAAAATGCAGAGCTGCGAAGGAAGAGATCAAATTCTTCCAGCAGAAAGGAGGATTTGATGTCACGGGGCGCAGTCAAGGGATATACCACCAGAGCAGCGGAAGGAGCTTTGCTTAAAGACATTATGGCGAATCAGCTCTGAAGGAAGAACTGTCAATGTGTGAATGAGTGCACCATATCCACGCCCCTAGAGATGAAAATTATGTACCCAACATAATTGTTCATCTTCCAGAATATCTGCACCATCCAATCACACTTACGGGTCTAGGGCCGAAGGCTCTAAGACCCCGCGGCGGGAGTAAAGAATTTTGTAGCAGGGTAGGAAAAGGATGTGATATTAAATCAGACAAAACAATAAAACCAGACTACCAACTTGGAGAGACTAAATAATGAGCCTAAGTGGCACAGGGTAGTGGCTAGAAGAGCCAGAACCTACTAGCCACCTTGACAGGAAGATGGAGAAAGAAAGCAGCCCTGGTATGGAGCTCTGGCTAATCTTG
Source organism: Neoceratodus forsteri (assembly GCA_016271365.2). Classification (NCBI taxonomy): domain Eukaryota; kingdom Metazoa; phylum Chordata; order Ceratodontiformes; family Ceratodontidae; genus Neoceratodus; species Neoceratodus forsteri. Next base: position 1,427,455,864 of record CM057449.1, read on the forward strand.
GAGAGACAAGAAGTCTCCTGAAGTTAAGAAGGTAAAGCTAAACGGAGGGCCTTGTATTAATGAATACAAGGACCAAGGCAGAACAGATAGAAGAGCATTGTTCAGAGCATACAGATATCCTCTTGCCACTGCAGAAGTGAGAGCAAGAGAAAAGTGACCAGCACTAAAGTGTAAGATTGGATGTGACTAAATAGGATGAGAGGAAACAAAAAGTAACACCCTTGGTATTCACCCCCCCAGGATGAAAGGTGGGGCTGTACCTTATAGGAGGCTGAGCTGCAGCTGGCAGGGCTTGCAGAATGTTAAATAGGAAAACAGCACCCCTGGGTGACATTGCAACAACTCCTAGGGGAGGAGGAGGAGAAGGAACAAAGGGGGTTAGAAAAACAGAGGGAATGAAAAATCCCCTTATGAATTTTTTTTGAGACACAGACTCCCTATTTGTGGATCCCCCCCTTTTTTTCCCAAACACAGAGGCAGAAAAAAGAGGGAATGAAGACTCCCTTTTTCATAACAGCAGAAGTGTCCTGAAGGAAAACTCTGAAGGAAGAGTAAAGAGGATAAACGCTCTGAGAAAGAAAAACGGTGAGCTGCCCAGGGGATAGTGGGCAGGAATGTGAATGAATAGTTAAGATATTCTGGAAGATCAACAATTATGGTGAGTATGTAATTTTCTTACCTTCCAAGCAACAATCCTCACCATTCATTCCCACTTATGGGTCAAAGTACTAATTCCCCCACACAAGGGAGGAGTTGGCTCATCCTGAGGGAAACAAGATCTTCCCTCGGCCTGCCATGGAGGATAACAATAGGAGGGCTGGGGACACCTTACAGGTCTGGCGATACCTGAGACTGGTCAGGGAAGGCAGAGGCTCATGTGGCCTGGGGATACAGGAGGGCACACTGACAACTCACTCCTGACCCTGTGGGAGACAAAAAGAGTCCCTCTGAAGTGCAAGTTGGGCACCCTACGCTGGACCAGGGTGCCAACCATGAAAGGCCAAATGCAGACTGCAGTTTCCACCAGCATGGAAGCTACCTCACTGGCATCATAAGACACCCTAGCTTGATGCCTTGCCAGCTCCAGGCTCTGGCTGGAAAGGTTTATGGCTTGCCTGGTTGCCTCGCAATCTGCCATGGATGCTAAGAGCTGACTTAGCATTGCCCACAGGCACTTGCCATTAGCTGCTTGGTGTGCCTGATATGCACATCATGGTGAATGCTGCGGCGAATACCCTTCTGCCCTAGACATCAAACTCCACAGAGTCAGTGTCAGGCAGTGGTCAAGCATCGAGTGCCTAAGCCCAGAAGGGGGGTCTCTAGTACCAAAATCCCAGAGGAGGGATAAGGCATGGGACACTGGAGACCCTGCAGGAGTGCAATATCTGTGCTGGAAGTTATATGGGCTGCAGAGGGTGCAAAGGGATGGACCCTCTGTAAACAGCCAGGGTCACGGAGGAACAACAGTGATGTCCCTGATGTATTCCGCAAGGAATGACAGTGCCAGGGCAGCACTACTGTGACCTGTGAAGCATTAGAGATTCAGCTCCTGTGTCATTTCTGCCCAGGAATTGCTACTACCTAGAGTACTTAGCAGCAGAGGAGATATGGACAGAGATCCCCTTCTTCAGAGAAGGAAGTGGGAGAGGAGTAACTGGATTTAGGAAGCGGCAGTGCAGGGGCCTCAGGCCCGTAGATAGCTTGGTCAGCTCTAAGGTGGTACTGTTGGAACACACCAGCCACTGCCCTGAACTAATCACAGGTCATGGGTCAGAGAGGAGTGAAAATGCCTGGAAGAGGCAGGATCATGAGAGACCAGGGTTGGTCCTCTGCTAGGGCTGTGAGAATGCTCAGGGGACCTCTCCTGGGGGAGGGCCTGGCAAACTCACCTGTCTGTGAGCGATCACCACCTGTGGACGAGACCAGATGGTGACCCTGGGGGGGGAGCCCCCAGGTGAGGAGAGCAGAGCTGTATACATCCCAAGGGGGCAGCCCTAATCCCCACCAGTGACAGGGCCTGCCAGTCCTGGGGAACTGGGCCCTGAACTACACTGTAGCCTGTGCCAGGGCTACCACCAGCCCCAGGAAAGGGTAAGCTGCAGATCCAGAACCCAAGTTCTTTCTCTCATCAATGCCAATCCTGCCCCCACCCAGGCCAAGCTCAGACTCTAGGCTGGAGCTTCCAGGAAGTGTGTCTCAGAGTTGGCAATGCAAACTGTGCCAGCCCCATCCTCGGCACTGTGAATGGCACCAGGACCAGGCTCGGCACCAAAACCGGCATCGTGAATGGTGCCAGTAGGGGCCATTGCACTGTCCCTAGCATCAACCACAGAGACCACCCCTGGGAAAGCTCCTGGCCCTGAGCCAGGCCCAGAACCAAACCCAAAAATGCCTCCATCTTCGTCAGTTCCAACCACAGGCCCATGGTCGAAACCAAGATCCTCTTCTGGGTCATCCGACCACTTGGGAGAAGAAATTACCATAATGCCAAGGGCTTGAGAAGGACTGGCTCAATTCAGGGGCCTGATCTTGTACTCAGCACTGTCTCACTCATTGGTAATGGCCTTAGTACCAGGAAGCAAGGTGGTGCCACGCTGCAACACTGAGGTGCCCACCAGAGTAGACCTAGTGTATAGCTTCGGCCTCACCACCAGGGGGTGTTCGCTGCCCCAAAGGGCCAGACTGGGCAGGGTGCTCAGCTGGCTCCTGGGAAGAGACCAAATGTCCAGCAGACCCCTTCTCCAGGACCTCCGACATCTCGGCGAGGCAACAGCATGTAAAGCCCTCATCTTCTTCGGTTTGTATAGTACTAAGTGCTGAAGGGAAGAACCCAGGGACCTTACTCAGGCATCCCTGGTGCAATGCCTGCCTGTGAAGGTGGGCAAATCATGCCCCCCAATTTGAGGGTGCGGTAGGCCATCAAGAAGAAGTCGCTGCACTGATCCATGTCATGGCTGGTACTGAGGCAGGTTGAACAGACATCATGCTGGTCCTGAATGGCAATGTGGCCCCTATGGGAGCACCGACACATTGGGGGGCTGCCGTGACTCTCATGGGAGACCTTTTCCTTGTGCTTCTCAGAATTGGACATGGAGCCAAAAAAAAGACAGAGTTTGGCGCTGCACTAAATGACAGAATAATAGAAGACAGCACCAAAAGTGTTCAGTGTCCAGAGGTACGGCGTTGAACTGAGGAAAGGTGTGTGAAACAGTTGCGATGATGACGCTCCCATAGTGTGTACTCAATGGTAGGAAAACAACTGAGGAAGGTACGGAGCCAGTGTCACTTACTGGCTAACCCAAGAATGTGATGTCACTATGTCTGCCTTGTGGGCGGCGCAGACATCAGCCCCCTGCTCCCATGGGTTCCAAGTGCTGCCAGCCTTAGAGCCATAAGTCTGAATGAATGGTGAAGACTGATTCTTGGTAGATCAGAGTAAAAAAAATAATAACCCTTCCATTTGCCTATGCTCTACCACCAGTCCAAATCACAGTGCCAGAATTGCTTCTTACTATGGTGGATGAGGAATGAGGGGGCTGTAGTGCTCATAGATGCTCCTATGCTACCTAAGCAGCATAGTACCGTAATGTATAAACTGACAGCAGGAACTTATTAAGTCGAGATTTAAACTCAGTCTTGGTTTTACTGATTATCTTGAGTGAAAGTTTATTCCAAGGGTTAACTGTTCTTAATGTAAAAAAAAAAAATTTTCTACTTTGGCAATTAAAATGCTTACCAACCAGCTGAAGGGGGAGATCTCTAGTGCCATGTGGAGTGTTTTTAAATTCAAGCTCAAGTTCGTTCATAAGATAGGGGTCCTGGAGGATATTATAAGGAAAGTAGGTTGCCCCACAAGATACTGAGTTTCAAGGTTCATGAGATTTAGTGATGTCAATCTGCTATTATGATTAGTTGTAAAGAATTGCTTTGTATTGCCTTTCCTGTGCAACTGCTGAACTGCCCCAGACTGCCTTCTTCTGGGCATTCTGTCAGGGCAACTGGATTTCATTTTGGGGCTCACTTGAGTTGCCAATGAATATAAAGCCCATCACAGAATCACTTTTGGTATTGCTCATAGTCTGGCCACAGCAAGCATGAGGTCCTGCCATGGAATGTAGGTCCACTTTGCCGCAGTGTACATGGGGCCCTCACTATAATGTCTTTGATGAGTTACTTCTTTCTGATCTGCTAAATATTTCAAATTATTCAAAACTTATTTCACAGAGCCCTTCAAACAACAATGGACCATTCTCAACTGATCCCACACTTGCTGTGTTTGTGTCATCACATTCCGTTGTCATGGAAAGCACTGATGTCATAAACAAGAGCACCATGAGCTCAGTTGGGGACAGTCAGATTTTTTTTTATATATTCTTGGATGGACTACCATAAATGGCATAATCCCTTGAAAGGAAAAAAAAAACAGGTTACTCACCTGTAACACTAGTTCTAGGAGTGAAGTACTGTATGTTGTTCATCCACACTGGCATGTCCCTTTCACTATTAAATCTTGCCGGATGGTCTAAAAGCTGGCTCCTCCCACCTGGGTGGTATATGTCTTGGCTCTGCCCCTTGATGCCAGATCTTGCCAGCTGGAAGCCGAGGGTTGTGCGTCAAATCCGGGGAGATCGGGTGGGTTCGTGTGGATGAACATGTACCACTCCTAGAAAGTACAGTTGCTAAGAACTTACCTTAACAGTAGATCTTTAAGTAGTGTCTCTTACAGTAGGTAATACACTTGGGTCGTGGCCAGAGGTTGCTGTGGCGCACGGAAGCTCTTCTAGCAGTTTTTTAACCAGGGGCCACCCACACAACATCAGCTTCCTGTTTCCTATATAAGCGTGGGCAGTCCTTGTTATCCTCAGTTCCCCTGCCGGATTCAGCTCGCAAAGAGAGAACAAAGGGTAACCCAAGGTACCAAAGGTATCCCAACCCAAGAATCATTGGACCAGAATTTGTTCTCTTAGAGGAGGGGGACGGAGGGTGGGATCGGACCTACTGCAAGAGACACTCCTCAAAGAAGTACTGTAATGGTACGTTCTTACATAGCTGTACTATCTTCCACGGTGTGGTCTTTTGCAGTAGGTAATACACTTGGGAAGAATTCCAAGCAGTACACCTGGACATTATGACTGAAGGCCTTGTAGGACTGTTCGGCCCAAGGCCGTCCTACGGCGTGAAGCTATATCCAGATTGTAGTGGTTTGTGAATGTATGGATTGTGGACCAGGTTGCTGCATTGCAGATATCTGAGATACAGGCTCCTTTAAAGCAACCCACAGTAGTGGCCATAGCTCTAGTGAAATGGGCTTGGACAGATCCTGGTAAGGGTTTATTGCATTTTATATAACAAAATGTAATACAATGTGCCAACCAGTTGGAAAGGGTTCTTTTAGTAACTGGGAGCCCTTCTCGGCTTGAAGCAAAGGTGACAATTGAGAAGTCTTTCTGATCTATTCTGTTTGATTAGTGTAGTAAAGCAATATACAATGGATATCTAAGGTACATAGTAGATGTTCACCTTGGTTGGAGTATTCATGATAGTATACTGGTAACTTCAGGGATTGATTTAGTGTGTTCAGACACTACTTTAGGAAGGAAGGAAGGGTTGGTATGGAGTGCCAGACTGTCCTTGTGAAAAATCAAGTAAGGTTCCTTACACATGAGGGCATGAAGCTCAGAAATACGGCGAGCTGAAGTGACAGCCACTAAAAATAAGGTTTTCCATGAAAGGAAATGGAGGTCACAAGTGGCAGCTGGTTCAAAAGGTTCAAGGGTTAATTTCTCTATTAGAAAAATTGAGATTCCACAGAGGAAAGGGTCGTCTAATAGGTGGTTTGATATGTTGGTACAGTAATCTGCCATCTAGCGATTCATGGAAAACTGAAATAGTGGCCAAATGGACCTTGATGGAGGAATAGCTCAAACCTGACTCCGGCAACAAGGCCAGGTAGTCTAGAACTTTCATCTGTGGGTAGGAATAGGGATCCAATGATCGAGAAGCAGACCATATGGAAAAGAGTTTCCATTTGGAATTATATGTTTCTCTGGTTGCTGGTTTATGTGAGGCCAAGAGAATATTGGCAACAGAAGAGGACACTTGTAATCTGGCTATGAAAGCATCCTCAGGAGCCAAGCGAGAAGGTGTAGAGCCTTCAGGCTGGGGTGCAAGAGGGTCCCTTGACACTGAGTCAAGAGGTCTGATTGGCAACGGAATGGGTTCCTGTACTGATAGTTGTTGAAGTAGAGGAAATCATGCTTGCCGAGGCCACAGGGGAGCTAGGAGGACCATTGTGGCAGGTTCTAGTTGTAGTTTCAGTAGAGTCTGTTGCAGGAGAGGGACAAGCATATAAGAAGAGTCCTGTCCATGGTTGGGACAGGGCATCTATAGACCATCTCTTTTGCTCGGGATAATGGAAAAATAGTTGGGGAGACGGTAATTGACTGGTGAGGCAAACAGATCCAGTTATGGAGTTCCCCAGAGGCTGAAGATTTTTTGTAAGTACTTCTTCGTGAAGTGTCCATTTCTGTGTGGAGGACTGGCAGCTTAAGACGGTCAGCCAGCAGACTGTAACATCCCGGTAAGTGGCCGGCTGTTAGTGTCAGGCGTTGCTGGATGGCTTTTTGCCAGACTGCAAGCGTCGCCATGCATAGAGTACGGGATTTCGTACCTCCTTGCTTGTTGAGATAGAATACCACTGCAATGTTGTCTGACTGGATCCGCAACGGTCCTGGAGTCAAGTAGGATTGAAATGCCTGAAGGGTCAAGTGGACTGCCTTCAGCTCTAGGAGACTGATTTGAGACTGAGAGAGAGAGAAGTGGTTCGCTTGCCTTGTGTCCGATAAGGACCCAAGTGTGCGCCCCACCTGTCCAGGGAAGCATCCATGGTTAACGTTTGTGTGGGAGGGAGGGACTGAAAAGGCATTCCTTGACATAAATTGGTTCTGACTGTCCACCAAGTCAGAGCTGACTTCAGAGAGGGAGTGACCCTGATCGTGTCTTCGAACTGTCCTGTTCTTTGAGACCACTGATTCTGGAGGGTCCACTGGACAGGTCTCATATGTATGAAGATGGGCGAATGCCACCGTAGGGATGGTAGCGGCCATGTGACCCAGAAGGCACAGCATCTGTCTGGCTGTGAGTACTTTCTGAGTTTGTACGCGTGATGCCAGAGACAAAAGTGTGTCCTGCTGGGTGGCTGGAAGGTAAGCTCTGGCTGAGACTATCTCGGACAAGCTCCAATGTATTGGAGAGACTGAGTTGGAGTCGGGTTGGACTTTGGCCAACTGACTGTGATCCCTAGAGTGTGAAACATTTTCACGGTAGCTTCTAGGGAAGTAAGCAGAGCTGTTCTGGAGTCTGTTTTGATTAGCCAGTTATCTAGATATGGGAAGATAAAGTGCCCTTTTCTTCGTAAAGCTGCTGTGACCACCGCTAGGCATTTGGTGAACACCCTTGGGGCCGAAGAAAGGATGAATGGGAGTGCTCAAAACTGGTTGTTTTGACCCAGTAGGTGGAAGCACAGAAATCTGTGGTGGGCAAGGTGGACGGGAATATGCAAGTAGGCATCCATCATATCTAGGGTACAAAGCCAATCTCCGTTTCAGGATTGGCATGATGGAATTTAGTTATCATGCGAAAATGTCTGTACTGGATGAAAAGGTTCAGTTTTCTGAGGTCTCCAGTTCATTTGGGTATCAGAAAGAGGTGGGAGTAGAATCCCGTTTGATGTTCTAAGGCGGGTACTGGAGAAACAGCCTGAAGGATGGGTATATGAACTGATGGATAATGAATCTTCTGAGGAGGATGGCGGGGGTGGAAATTATTTCCAGAGTATGACCCCTTTGTATAATGTGGAGTACCCATTCGTCTGAGGTGATCGTTTGCCAGGCCTCCAAATGGAAGGCAGAACGACCGCTAACAGCCTCTGAGGTCTGGTTGAGGAGGTGCAGGGCAGGAGCCCCGAATGGCAGAGATATTGCCTCTTGTGGATTGAGTACGACCTCTAAAGCCGCCTTTAGTGGTACCTCTGTGTTTTCCACCTCTTTTGAAATAAGAAGAGGATTGAGTACAGTAGGTTGTATGCAGAGTATGGTACATGCCATAAACTGTACGTAAGGTTCTGGCTGATGCCTGTAGGTCATCTAGTAAAGTTTGAATACCTGGCCCAAAAAGCTTAGACCCTTTAAAATGGGCATTAATTACTTTGTGTAGCACATCAGCTGTAAAACCTGAAACGCTGAGCCAGGCGTGGTGGCACAAAGAAATGCCAGAGGCTGACAGTTGGGCCAAGGTATCTACGGCATTATATCCCGACCTCAGTAGGAGACAGGAAATAGAGCTGCTAGTTGACACTGTAGCCAATAATTTTTCCCTTTCTTGTGATGGAGGGAGTTTATTGATAATATCAATGGCAGAGGACCCAAGGGTGCATTGATATTTAATCGTATGACCCATGTAACTTAGGATTCTGATATTCATGGTACCTGAGGAAAATACTTTTTTCCCCAGATAGTCAAGTCTTCGAGATTCCTTATCAGGAGATAAGGAGCTCATGTGTTTAGGTCGTTTAATACGATCATGAGCGGCAGTAATGACCAAAGAATCCGCTTCTGGGATAGTTGAAAGAAAAGGATGATCCAGAGGGGCTTGATAAATGTGATCCACCTTGCGGGGAACAGCTGTAATAGCTGAAGGCTGATGCCAGGCATCCAGCACGGCATTCTGTTAGATTTGGATTACTGGGGGAACCACGAAGACAGGCTCCTCTGGCAGTTCAAGATATTCTGCCATATCCTCACGTTGCTTGTCATGTTTTGTAGTAGAGTATCCCATAACCTTTTGTATCTGAACCATCATTTCGTGGAACGTAGGGTCATCAGGAGGAGAGGCTGCAGATTGTCTAGGCAGGTCATCATCCGGGAAGAAATTTCTGAAAAAGGAGACTCGGGATTTAGAAAATCCAGCTCCTGGAACTCTTCATCTTCAAGATCACCGGGGAAGTCAACTGGTAATTCTTGTTCATCTGATAGGTAATCTTCCATATGAGGAGGAGGAGACCAGGGTGGTAATGCATCCCTGTCACCATGGAACCTCTTAGGCGGAGGAGTAGGAGATCGGGGAGGATCACCCTGGCTCTCCTGGGTCGGAGGGCTGGGAGTGCCACATGGCATGCAAGATGTGCTGTACTACGTTAGAAATGTCCAGTTCCTTCTGAGAAGGGGGGTTAGGAAGGGGAGGTTGATGAGATACAAGGGGGATGATGGAAGGGATGGGGCACGTAGCCTGAGCAGGTCTTGCCCTTGGGTGGTAATGACCAGGGTCCTGATCTCTGTAATGCCTGACCCTGTGGAGTGGCCACCTGGGAAGGTTGAGAGGCAGTGGGTAAGGCATAAGCCATTGGTTTCCTCAGAGGAATGAGGGATCTCGTTGTTGGGCCCATGGGGGAGTATTATAGTGTAAATTTACAAATGCCATCGACGGGAGAGGAGTCCCCATCAACGGAGCGGCAGTAGAACCCATATAGGGTTTTTCTGTTTTTACCGCATTCAAAACACTAGAAAGCACCATCGACAAAAGGGTATGAGCCCCCGTCGATAAAGAAGTAGTGTAAGGGCGCGTCGTCAATGGAGGGACACCTGAAATGGTGGCCGTCGATGAGCGCTTCGATAGAGAGCGTGAGGAGGGTTTCCTCCTTCTTCTGCCGAGGAAGAGAATCAGTGGAGGGGGAGCCCTTGGAACGGGCCCCCTGATCCTCCAGAAGAGACATTTCTGCTGCATCGTAAGTGTTGAATCTCAAGCAACCGTCGACGAGTTGCTGATAAAATTCCTGACAATAAGTACAGGAACTGGTGTCATGTGTGGGTGCCAGACACCGTACACAAGAGGTATGGTTGTCAAAGTGATATATCTTACGGCTGCAATGGCACAAATTAAATGTTTGTTTGAAGATTCTTTAGACAGTTTTATAGCTCAAATTCTCATCGATGATTGCTGTTCAGAAGTTGATCTAGCTGCTGCACGAGAGCTGAAGATGGCGGGAAAATGAACTGAGGATACCAGGGACCGCCCACGCTTATATAGGAAACAGGAAGCTGATGTTATGTGTGGCCGGCCCCTGGTAAAAGACTGCTAGAAGAGCTGCCGTGCACCACAGCGACCTCTGGCGATGACCCAAGTGTATTACCTACTTCAAGAGACCACTCCATGGACGATCTACTATTACAGGTGCGTAACCTGTTTTTCTAGGATCGTGGATATGTTATTCTATCCACACTGTTTGGCAGACTCCTAGCAGTTCTCTGAGAGGACAGAGGCAAGGCACACACCCTCTACTTAGGGAACACAGACTGGAGAACTTAGGCCCCAAAACCAGCATCCCGGCGTGACTCTAGGTAGATGTGGTAATGGGAAATGAAGGTTTTTGCTGACTTGCAGGTAGCAGCCCTGCAGATTTCCTGGATAGGGATGTCCCTAGAAGCAGCCACCGACGCAGCAGTATGGCGGGTGGAATAAGCCCTTATCCCTATGGGAGGCTCCTTGCCTGCCAACCGATAGCAGAGATCAATGCAAGATGTAATCCATCTGCCAACTGTCCACTTAGCTGCACGTCTGCAGGTGCGGCTTCAGCGTAGGTGACAAACAGCTGGCAAACCTCTCCCTGAACTTCAGCCATATGCTCCTTGTAATAAAAGAACACTCGTCTCAAGTCCAAATTATGGAGCCTGTACTCAGCTGCTGAGGTGTAACTGGGGTAGTACACTGGCAGAGTCACCACCTGGTTTAGGTGAAACTCAGACACAACTTTCAGAAGGAACTTCAGGTTGGGGCGCAGGACAACCTTGTCCCTGTAGAAGACCAGATAGGAAGACTTGACAGAGTGCCTGTAGCTCCCCAATCTTTCTGGCTGATGTGACAGCCACCAAGAAGGCGGTCTTTCACGACAGATGTTACATACGTGTGCATTGATTCGAATGGCTTGCCCATGAGATTTGCCAGTACCAGCAGTAGATCCCACGGTGGCTGTGGTTCATGTACTGGAGGGGAAAGATTGTCGAGGCCTTTAAAGAAACGCCAGACCACCTTCTCCTATGCCACTGTCTGCTGACTGGCCTGTGCCCGGTAAGCAGAGATGGATGCCAGGTGCATCTTAAGGGTCGCAGACCAAAGACCCCCTTTAGAGAGAGAGACCACAGGTAGTCAAGGATGCTAGCCACCGGACAGGACAAAGGATTCAGGCCTTTGCCCTGACACCAAATGGAGAATCTCTTCCATTTGAAGGCATAACACCTCCTGGTCGATTCCTTCCTAGATGCTTCAACTACACTGAGTACATCATCGGAGAGCCCCAAAGCCTGGAATTCTAACTGCTTAGGAACCAGGCTGTCAGGTGCAGGGATTGAAGGTCTGGTTGGAATATCTTCCGCTGATTGACTGAGAGCAGGTCTGGACATGCTGGAAGATGCCTTGGGAGCCCGATGCTGAGGCTGAGGAGATCTGGATACCAGAACTGGCGGGGTTAGTCTGGGGCGACCAGGATAACCTGTGCCTTGTCCCTCCTGACCTTGAAGAGCACCTTGTGGATCAAGGGAAGTGGATGGAAGGCACAGAAGAGGCCTGGGGTCCATGGCTTCGAAAAGGCATCCCCCTGCAGCAAGCCCTGCTGAGGGGGGCAGGCATGGAACAGCCTCGACTTTGTGTTTTCCCTGGAGGTGAACAGATCCACCTGAGCGGAATCCCACTGGGAGAACAGACTGTGCACTACCACTGGATGGACAGACCACTCATGGGATGCCTTGCCCACATGACTGAGGGTGTAAACCAACTGATTCGAGGCTCCTGCCACGTGGATGGCTAGGAGATCTGCCTCCAGTCAGCTCACGAGGGTCCAGATGCAGAGAACTTCCCTGCACAGAGGCCGGGAATGTGTGCCACCCTGTTTGTTGAGGTAGTACGTGGTCGTGGTGGTGTCCATCTGGACTTGAACCACTTGACCTCGAAGGAATGGAGCGAATGCAGCCAGCGCCAGCCAAACTACTCAGAGCTCCAGCAGATTGATATGGCACTAGGATTCTTTGGGGTCCAAAGCCCGTGGATTCCGATTCCCCATGGTGGGCACCCCAGCCCACGAGAGACGTGCTGGTCATCAGGACGACTGTCTGCTCATGGTGGACAAACGGGATCCCTCCCTGCTGATGTTCCAGGATGGTCCACGACTGGAGAGCATCCCACATCTTCCAAGTTTCAGTGACCAGCTTGTCGAAGTGACCTAGATGCTGAGACCACTGGCTGGTCAGCTCCCATTGAAGGTGGCGCATATGCCGCCAGGCTCATGGGACCATGAAACTCAGAAGTCGCAGGAAGTCTCGGGGCAGGGCACAATTGCCTAACCAGAAATGATCGGGCAAAGGAGGAAAGAACCTCTGCCCTGTCCACCAGGAGCCTGGTCCTGGCTTGACATGAGCTGAGCTCTGCCTCGATGAAGCACATCACCTGCAAGGCCACGAGTTCTGACTTGGCCTCATTGATCAGGAGGCCAAGGCTGAGGCAGGACTGGAGGGCTGGATACCCGGACCTCTCTACCTCCAGTCTGGAGGGACCCGCAATGGGCCAATCGTCAAGATAGGGGTAAACTCTGACCCCCTCAACGCCGAAGACGGGCCGCCACCACTGCTATACATTTGGTGAAGACCCTAGGGGCTGATGACAGGCCGAACGGCATGGCTTGGAACTCGTAGAGGGTTCCTTCCGCCCTGAAGCAGAGGAACCTTCAGTGAGATGAGACGGATTGAGACGTGAAAGCACATGTCCTGCAGATCCAGGGAGCAGAACCACATGTTCTGCTAGAGAGGTGGTATAATCTCAGACAGAGTTACCATCCTGAAGGTGTGAGACCTGAGAAATCGATTCAGAGCGTGATCTAGAATGGGACACCAGCCCCCCCCCCATCTGTTTTGGGACCAGGAAGTACCTGGAAATGAACCCTGGGTTGACAGGGGGATCCGCAACTCTGACCACTACCTCCCTGTGGAGGAGTTGGGCGATGTTGTCTCTGAGAGCCGACAGTGTGGGTGGATATCTTCTCCTCCCGTCGGGTACGGGCTCGGCTTGGTGGGTATTGCTCGATGTGTTGCTCGAATTCCAGAAACAGTCCCTGGTCGACCACTTCCAAGGCCCACCTGTCTGTTGTGACTGCGGACCAGGTGGAAAGGAAGTGGCAGAGCCAACCTCCCACAGGAGTACCCAGAGTGGTTGAGACAGGTATGGGGTTGGCAACTCCCATCCCGTCACTGTCCAGGCTTGGAGGAGAATCCAGCGGGGGTACTGCCGGGGCCCTTCCCTCTGGGCTTATAGGCTACCGAAGCCCCTGACTTGGGCCGAAGGCACCAAGGGCTTTCTTTTCTTTTTGGACCCTGAGGTTCCTTCTGGGTGGAAGTAACTAAGTCAAAGGTGGCACTGGACTTCTCGATACGTTGAGGGTGACCTTCAACTCCTGGACCGAACAAGTCGGTACACAGGAAGTGAGCATCTGCCAGTTTGTGCTGGGTGTCTGCAGTAAAGGTTGAGACTCTCAGCCAAGCCCTGCGGTGCATGGCCAGTGCGGCAGCCACTGAATGGGCACAAGAATTCCCAATAGCCAGAGCTGTTTGGAGTTATTGTTTATCAACAGTCTGATCCTGGTTCCGGACCTGCTTGACCGTGGTCTAAAGGTCTGCGGGGAGATGAGGAAGCACCTCATCCAGAGAGCCCAAAAGGGCATGGGAGAAGTGTACCATAATGATGGCCAAATTCGCCTGTCTGAGACCAAGCAAGGAGGCAGCATAGATCTTTCTGGCTGAATGGTCCAACTTCGTGAGAGACTCTGTCCGGAGTTCTATCAGTGTCCCCTGAGTTGCCTGAGCACCAGAACACAGACTCGATCACCAGCCCCTCAGCTGAGGGGTGTTGTGTGAACCCTGAAGGTGAGCTGATGGGAACCGCGTACTTGCAGGCCATCTGGGCTGAAGGTACAGGGCAGGAGGCTGGGTGCTGCCACAGTTCCAAGGCTGAGCCAAGTAGGGCTTCGGCCACTGGGAAGGCCTCAGAAGAAGAATCCGCTTTTCTGAGCATGTCAGTTAGGGGATATTCGGCCCGTTTTTCAACAGGTTTCAAGGGCATCCCCATGGACTGGGAGATGAGACGGAGCATGCCCAGGAAGGACATGGGACCTCAGTCCATCGAGAGACTCACTGAATCACTGTCACATAGACGTGCATTAAAGTCCGAATCCTGGGGCCTCGAGTCCGGATAGAGTGACCAACCACCAGAGTCACTTTCGACCTGCCGCAGACGGTCGGGAGTGAGGATGACAGACAGCCTGTACAGGAGGCCCTGAATGGGCCAAGACTCCTTGGCAGGAGCCCCTGAGGAAGGCTGTTTAGGTGGTGGCTCCATCAGGATCGGTGGAGAGGTTGGCTTCAGCTGAGCTGGGAGGGTCTTCACTGACTCTGGTGGTGGAGGGGCGGTATCAACCAGCTCTGGAGGAGTCAGCATCAGCCATGTGATGGCTGGAATGGAAGCTGGGGTCGACTTCAGACTGGTCAGCATTAGCTGTTGCCACATAAGGTCCCCGCAGCATCGATGCAGCTTGCGTCGAAGCCTCTCCTCATTCGAGGACGAATGGCAGCATTGTTGCTTCTTGGAGCACCGCTTGTGAGACTTCTTCGGCCTGTCGATCGAGGGTGTCTGAGACCTTGACCAGGACCGATGGGGGTGCTCTTAAGGGACTGGGGAGAACTGCGGCTCCTCCAGGTCAGGGACAGAGACCACGGGTGGAGTCCCAGTGGGCTGGGTCTCCTCCTCTGTAGGTCCCGGAAGGACCGGAGTACTGAACAAAGAACTGTCAGCTTCATGAGCCGACAACAGGTCGATGATAATGAGGTCGATTACAATTTCAACCAGGTCGTCATCCCGTGTCTGAGCCAGCTGGCCTGACGGGGATACCGTGAAGCCAGTGGCCGAGGTCGCAATTTCAACTGAAGTCGAAACATGAGAGTCCTGGGACTGAGATCTCTCTCTGTCCCAAGAGCGATGGCAATGCGACGAATCCTCTCTGGACCCTTTATCCTTTTTATGGGAGCGGGAGGTGCGCGAGTCAGACGGGCCCTCCCCTTTTGTTGGGAGAGACTGGCAAATCTCCTTGAAGGAGCCGGAGAAGGAAGAGCCCAGTTTGAGTTGGACAAAGACTGAGACTGAGGTGAACTGCTAGGTGGCGCAAGCCACCTCTTCCTCCAAGGCCTTCATATGCTCCAGTTGGTCAGCAGATCCTGCGGCTGTGGAAACCACACGATGGGCATCTTTGGATTTGACCGGTGGGTGCAGTTTTTCCAGTTGTCCGAGCTGCAAACGTGCGAGGCGATCGTCCAAGACTACAGGATGGAACACGCGACAAAAGTTGCAGGCCCGGGTATCATGAACATGGCCCAGGCAGTAAACACATGTGGCGTGCGGGTCAGTTCAGGACATCTTCTGCCTGCAAGGACATTGGCGGCGGAACCCGATCAAGGACTTATCCTCCATTGTGGTTGCTATGGCAAATTTATACGTAGAAACTCTAACAAGTTTAATTTTCGGTAGTTTATCCCAAGGATTAAGTGCCAAGGCCTACTCAACGTGGGAGCGATAAGGCGCGAACCTGAATCTTCCAGCGGAAAGGAAGATCTGGTGTCAAGGGGCAGAGCTGAGGCATATACCACCAGGGTGGGTGAGAGGAGCCAGCTTTTAGACCATCCGGCAAGATTTAAAGGGGAAAGAGACATGCCGAACAGTGTGGATAGAACATATCAACGATCCTAGAAACAGAAATTTCAAGAAATGTGATATCTAGCCAATAGTAATAGCTATCACAGACTGTGGGAGTATCTCTGACAAATGACAGCACGTCCTTCAGTTTTGCATGAGGTACTCTTATTCCTATAATAATGTCTCGTGCTGAGTCACAATAATGGGCTTCTTGCTGACCGTGCCTCAACATTCCAAATAAAATAAATATTTTAAAATAAGTTACATAATTATATGGGTCCATCTGGGGGGCCTCTTACGGATCTAAGAGTTGCCTCCTGCGTCTTTGGGACCAGAGAACTGCTCATCTTCGGTCTGCAGTCCACTGGTTTTAAGAATGGACGAGGTGACACTCTTATCCTTGAGGTGCCCTCCAAATGGATTCATAAACTTAATAAAAGCAGCCACAGGAGAGAATACCAGCTCATTAAATCTTCGATAATGAAGCTGTGACAACAGTATCATATGGCCAGAATGGGAAAAAAAACTTCTAAGAGGATGTACTTGAAACTTAATTTCAGAAAAGGTTGTTTTAAATTTAAGCTATTAAAAAGTGATCTGCCCCGGTACCACTCTCTGTCTTGGTTAATGAGAGTGGCCCTCTCTCTTGCCTCACTATCCTCATGTCAAACAGAATTAACTGATATCTCATACATTAGTGGGGTGAAGTAATTTGGGTTCTAACCTTGCCATACTAGCACTGGATATACTTTGAGTAGTGTGTCTTGTACTGCCTGTGTGTCTGGTTTTGTACGTATGTGTTGTTTTAGCTTTCCATACTTTATGTGAACAGACAAGCTACTTGTTAGCTTCTATGCTGCTATGCTAATATGTCATGCTGAGAACGTTATCAACTTGTACATGGAAATGCTGATGTTGCTCTATCAGTTTTGAAAATGTTCAAAAAACACAAAAGTGATCTGATGGGAGTGACATGTACTGCAAGCCATCAGCCTTAGCTCTGCACTGTTCCTATACACACCGCTACTCTGTTAAGTCTAATAAGATCTGCAAACTGTACTAGACTAACTCCTACAAAAAAACACAAGACTAAGTTTATTTCATAAATGTTATTCACATTTTTTTGTTTATACAGCATATACAAATAAGTGGATATAACAATAACATTACTTCCTCCGTAAGTCTAGTGGCAGACCTGATCAATCATACATCAAAATGAACTGATCCAGAAACAATTCATCTCTGAAATTAACTTTAGCATATATTAGTGGTTTTGTCAAAATTTATTAATTTGTTCAGTTCTTGATTATCAGGAACCACCCTGACTTCTGTGTGCCAAACCAAAACCAGAACACTGAATCACAAGGTGACCTCCTTTACAAAGCAAATAAATAGTTGCCAGGGAAACTAGGGCTGTGCTGACCATAACCGATCTGATCCGATCAACTAATATTTTCAGAGTTCTACAATGGAATACTCAGCTATTAAGAAGTTTGCCCTCTCCTTTCATACAGGGGCATTGACACAACTGTGGACACTGATGTAAACTTTAGAATAATCAGCAAATACAATTTTGTGTGGCAGAAGCTGGTATACAATGTTGAATATAATAATCGAATTGTACACATGATTCCAATGTAATTTTTTTTCTGCACAGCCCTAATAAACAACTTTTATCTTGTCAATGCCAAGGACATCACAACCAGGGGCCTCCAAATTAGACTCCAGATTAAATCCACCTGTTCTTTGTATAAAATACTGACTTTAACAAAATACAAAGCATGGTCTTTATCTTTCAGAAACTGAATATACAAAGCATTTTTTTTTTCTCCAAAATATTTCCAGAGTCAAAGGATACAAATGATCTTTTCATTATACACATGTGGTCACAATTCTGCCTGCAAAAAAGGTCACTGGGAAATGTACATAAGGCCGCCTTGTAAATGTACACCATCTTTGTTTAGTGTTACCTCAAATGTTCTAATGAAAAATTGACAGTATCTTACATACTTTCACTTACAGGCGAGTAGACAATTTCAAAATACAGTACTCTTCTGTACAAAGAAAAAAGGTCATGTTATTTCAGAAGGAAAGAGCATTGGTTTCCATGGTAACTAACGGTCTCAGCCCAAGCTTTCTAGACTATGCACAATGTACTAATAATACAAGTTACGGCTATATATTTTTTTCAAAATTACCATATTAACAGAATCAACATCTAGTTATAAACAAAAACTACTGTTTCTAACAATAGATAAAGAATGCCAGCTTATATTCTAAAGCCATATAAAGATAGCATTTTAAAAAATCACTTGATTTAAAGAAATAAATTTACATTATACAACACTATATGCCAAGGCAAGGGAGGGGTTGTGAATATACACTAAAATGCAACATTTTTTTTAAGGATAAAAGACATTACATTTACAGCATCAAGGTTTACAAATGTACAACTGTACAACCAAAGTAAGCGTCACTACCAAGTTAGCAAGGCTTGTGATAAAACATTGAAACAAGATCAATCTGTTTTCAAACTGTAAACTTACATCTATTTAATTAGCTACACATATATACTACATATATTCATCTGAAACAAAAGGTTATCAGAATATTTAATCATGCTTGGATGATAAGCTATCAAGTTTACCCTTCAATGGCCCCCTTCTTCTACATCTGCCCTTATTCTGCATCTAACTTTCAGAAAGCAAAAAACCATCAACACCTCCACGAACATTCCCACATACTTATATGCAAAAGGAATATAAAATCTTCCCCACTTGTCTTGCATCACAAAAAAAAAAAAAAAAAAGACCCGAGAAGCTAATGGGAAGCTATGCCCACTGTGCTTACAGACATGCTGTATACTTTACGTATGGAAGTACCATCATGATTTTACTCCTCCACCTTGTGCAACAGTTAAATATATACGTATGTACAAGACCTTCTATACATCACTAGAAAAAAAAATCAGGGCAGTGTCTGTATCTCAAAAATAAAACATCACATATTAACAAGTCCACAGTAAATAACTGAAGCTTTTTTAAAGCTGTTTATGATTCTGTTGTTACTTTCAATGGGCTACAAACATTTTTCTGGAGCTCCAATTAAGATCAATTTTTGAATCACCAAAACACAACTTAACCATACTATTTTTTGTTTTGATACAAGTACAGAATTTAAAATGGATAAATTAAATTTCAAGTATTAAATTAATTATAAGCTAGGGGAAGATACTTAATGATAGGAAAATATAATTTTATGTACAGCTCTGGAAATCTGTTGTGCTGTGCTGTGCTGCTGGTAGACCGATCAGAATGCACACTGGTGTATTAAAATACTGCACAATTTATTTTAAAAACTGTCCATTTATACAGTGAATTTACAAGGTAAAAATGTACAAAATATGTAACTAGTTTGATACAATTACAGAATATACACGCATTCTGTGCTTTACCCAGCATACCCATCTGATAGATCTCCAATTAGGGGATGAACGATGCAGTAATGCACACACACATACACACAAAAAAAATCAACATTTACAAATGGACACATTCCTCAAATAAATAAATTAAAAAGGAAAAAATGTAAGGTTAAGTTAACTTTGATGATTCACACTGAAATATGTTCATTCTAATGATGCTGTATCTGTGTGTTTGTGCATATTTTATAACATCCCATTCGGTGGTCCTCCAATTGGACCAAGATCAGCGCTATTCTTCAGATAATACTTTTCCAATTTGGCCAAGATATGTTTCCCATAGGTGTATTTGCGCAGGGTTGTAATATGAGGTCGAATCTGAAAGAAAAAAAAAGTTCTGGTGAATCCATTTGTTTATGTAAAACATTTTATATCCAATGAAGTACTAAAATGTATTCTTGTATATTTACATTTCAAAAGCAGTTTATACACTTGACTTCTTGCATGATACCTTAAAATGTGAGTACACTGAAAAATAGTAAGGACTACATCATGGATCTCAGTGGAACATTTTATTTATTTATTCATTCATTTGTTGACTGGGTAGGTCCACTGATCCAAGGACCGTTTTCAGGCATGACCCAGGCCATAGAGACGGCACAAGAATACAGCAATACACTACATCAAGGCACAAAATACAGCAAGGTCAAGAATACAGCAATGCAATACATCAGGGAGCAATACAATACATCAGGGTCAAAAATACAGCAAGGCTAAGGATGCAGCAATACATCAAGGAAACAATACAGTAGGGTCAATACAGTAACAAACTAGGTAAACAAAGATCGCAGCAAAAATTGTACAGGGGCAAAGAAAACTTCCTGTATTGGCAGAGACTTAGAAACTCACAGGCAGGGGAAGGCTACATTAAAGGGATCTACCAACATGTACCATAACAAATGGCAATAGTAACCTGTAAGAGTTGTGATTTAATCTCCTAACATTCAAATTGCTCAAACGTGCTGTTTTCCATGAAAAAATGCTTTTCTTTCTGTGCTCTGCTTCATTTGCATAACAAGCCCCCTTTATCTCCCCCCTCTCCCCCCCCCCGTGCCACAGGCCTCAACTGTGACATCATGCCATTTTTCCAGAATCTTATTTGTATGTTACCAACTGCTAGTGAGAAAATAATCAAATTAAGTAGCTGGCAGTTTCTGACACGACAATACCAGAAGTCTGCTGAATTCTTTTTTACTAGCAGTGTGAGAAACAAAAGTGAAAATCCACTTGTGTCACTGCACTAACAGATATTTTATCATTAAAGTAAAAAGTAATTACCAACACATCAAAATACAATAAATACAACTATATTCTCTTAATTAAAAGTAAACACCTGCTAGTTTGGAACAGAGACCTTTGTTGGTCAGGCTTGGTATTTTAACAAAATAGGAGTAGGGAGACAGAAAAAGCAGCTATGTACTGTACCCACAATGCCATGCTACATATGTACCTACTGTGTGCCCCTCTCCCCCAGGATGCATCTGGAAACTAGCTTGTCTGCTCAGTATGTCCTTCCACGTGAAACATTTTAAGAAATATAAATAAATATGTCTATGTATTAGGTGCTGTACTGTAGTAGCCACTACTAAAATAAGGGGCTGCACCTCTAAATAATGAACATTTAAATCAACTTTATAATTTACCCAGAATTCCTTGTTGCTGTATGTAAAGCATCCATTGCATGACATCATTCTGAGGGTGTGGCCACACACAAAATTGGGGAGCAGGCAGAAAAAGTACTGATAAAACATTAAAAAAAATTACTATGACAGATTATTTTATGAAATGAATTGCAACTTCAACATCTGAAGCATGGCTGGCAATGGCATGCTATGGGAAAAAGGTATTTGGGGATTCTTACTATATCCCTTTAACAAGTCACCCAGGGGAGCAGGAGCAGGCAATAGTGGTAGATCCGTGCGTTCTGAGGAGACAGCAGAAAAGCCGTGGGCAGTCCAGGGCTTTCATGGAGGGAGGGAGGGAGGCTATTCCAGAGGTTAGGTGTGGCAGAAGAGAAAGCCCTTTGACCCATACAAGTGGATATTTGAGGGCATTCCAGCACAAGGCTAGCAATGCGGCAGAGGTCACAACTAAAAGTCTTTGGCCAAGCGAAGGGGAGAGAGGGATTAAGCTGGGTTGCGGATCACCGAGCCAATGGTGCAAGCCAGGAGGTAGCTTCATCTAGCTTGAAGAGGGAGCCAACCAAGAGTCTGATAAGAGGGTGCAGTGGTGGGAGGAGTAAGGAGCCCTAAGGGCAAAGCAGCAGATGCTGTTATAAGTGGTATTTAGTCTAGCTAGGTTAGTGAAGGATGTTTGTGAGTAAAGGAGGGAGCAATAATCCATAAGTGGGAGGAGATTGCTCTAAGCAATAGGGAGGCGGGCTTCAGGGGTGAGATAACTGATTAGTCTGTAGCTGATTCCCAATTTTTGATGTATGCAACTTAAGATTTCAATATGATCAGAGAAGGAGAGTGCGGGGTCAGGAGTGATGCCCAGGTATTTAAATGAGCTGACGTTCTCTAGGGGTGAGCAGTCACGGGATAGGATGTTGAGGGTGTTTTTGGCTAGAGCTAGTTTGATGAGTACGGGCTTGGAGCCAAACAGCATTGCCTTTGTCTTCTTTGTGTTTACCAGCAGTCTATTTATGGTGAACCACCTATGGGCACTACAGTAATTCGTGGTGAGGGTAGAGGAGAGGTAGGACAAAGGTGGGTCATTATGGTCGAAGTTTACATCATCTGTGTATAGCAGAGAGGGGCAGGAGAGGCTTTCCTGGGGAAGCGAGTTCACATAGAGGGAAAAGAGAATGGGCCCCAGGATGGAGCCCTGGGGGACACCAGTGGAAATTGGCAAGGTGGTAGAGGTAGAGGTAATGCCCCCAGAACAGACCATTTGGGTACGGTCAGCAAGGTAGTCACAGAATCAAAAGGTGGCATCGAGGGATAAGTCTAAGTTACTGAATTTGAGTATGTCGTGGTTCACCATGTCAAATGCTTTGAAGAGGTCCACAACTACAGCTCCAGTAAGCCTTCCAGCATCCATGTTATGGAGGACGTCGTCAGAGAAGGTGGCCAGGGCTGTAGATGTGCTGTGTCCCTTTTGAAAACTGTGCTGCAGAGGGCTTAGGAGGTTATATTTACATGCATGTAATTGATTGGGCGACTGAAAACATGACAACTGAGACGTTGGGGAGTCCATCAACTGTTTCTGTGATGTCAAGCTGGCCAAACCACTCAGCTGGAAGAGCACCAAGGCTGTGTTTGAAGACTTTTATTCTATACCCAAGCATCCTGAAAGACCTCAGAGATGTGATACCTGCCCCACAGACAGCCTTGTTCAACAGCTCACTGGAAACAGGCAAGGTTCTGGTGGACTGGAGAAGAGTAGATGTGGTCCCTCTACATAAAAGCGGCAACAGGAAGAAAGCTAGAAACTGCAGTGTGTAATAAATAAAAAACATACAGGCTGGTCACTCTTACTTCAGTGGTGGGGAAATGAATGGCAACCCTACTGAACAAAAGACTGTTAAGAGTATCTTGAATCCAACACGCTTCAAGACCAAAGGCAGCAGCGGTTCACGATGTGGAGGTCATGTCAAATGAATCTGACATATTTCTTTGACTGAGCGATCAGAGAAATACATCAGGAGAGGACATGGTCTATCTGGACTTCAACACGGCCTTCAAAGCTGTGCTGCAATGAAGGGTGAAGAAGAAACTGAGCATCTTGTGGGTGTGAGCCAAAGTGGTGAATTGGCAGAATCTGGTTAACGGACAAAAGACAGAGAGTAGTGATAAACCGCACTCACTCCCGATGGGAGAGTGATCATTGGGGTACCACAGCGCTCTGTACTGGGACTAGTCCACTTCAATGTTTTCATAGGTGATATTGCAGAAGACCTTGAAGGGAAGGTAGGAATCCTTGCGGATGATACCATAATCTACAACAGGGTGGACTTGCAGGAAGGGGTGGCCAGAATGTGAAGGGAGCTAGGGAAACTCGTTGAATGGTCAAAAGCATGGCAGTTGGGGTTCAATGCCATAAAGTGTTAAATTGTGTACCTAGCCATAGGAACTCAGGAGCAGAGTATAGAAAGGGTGGGGGGGATACTAACAGACACTAGACAGGACAGGGACCTTGGGATTATTTTATTTGAGGACCTCAAGTCAGGGCAGTGTGACAAAGCAGTGGCTAGGCTAGTGGGATGCTGGGGTGCATAGGAAGAGGCATCTCCAGCAGGAAGAGAGATGGTGGTGTTACCACTGTATCGCTTGCTAGCGAGATCCACCTTGGAGTACTTTATCCAGTTTTGGAGACCACATCTCAGAAAGGACATGGACAGGGTAGAGACAGTCCAGATGAGGGCAAATAAAATGATGCATGGGTTGCATAAGAAGCCCTACGAGGACAGAGTGAGGGATCTCAACATGCACACCCTGGAAGAGAGGAGAGCGAGAAAGACATGACAGATCAACAAGTAACTCACGGGGATGAACAGGGTGTGGGGTGGGGGTTGTCTCTAAATGGGAAAGAGCATGCAATGAGGTCAGGGGGCATTGAAGGCAGATGTGAGGAAATATTTCTTCACTGAAATGGTGGCAGACACCTGTAACAGATTATCAGTGGAAGTGGAGGAGACTAACAGTGGGGGGATCCAGTATGCATGGAACAAACAAAGGGGCATATTAGAAAAGAGGCAGGGTCGGGGATAGTTCCCAGAGACCAGGTAGGGTCTGGGGAGACAGACTAGGCTGGGAACAACTAGATGGACTGGGTGGGACAAGGTGGTCTTTTTATGCTGACAAATTCTGTTTCTATGTTTCTCAGGCCTTTGCCTTTCTTTATTGACAACTTAGGCATTCCAGGAAATAATAAAATGAGAAGCTGATGAAGAAAGTGAACTTAGGCAAACTGAGGTGATGCAATTTACTCCCATGATGCACAACAGGCAAAAAAAGAAGTGAGGTAGGTGAGGGGGCGTTGTTACATGGTGTCACACAGGCAGCGTAGGCCAGTAGCCATTGCCGATCCTCTGGCCAAAAGATTTGCTCCTGCAGGGTTGTAGCACCTCCTACTTAAGTGGCACCCCATGAAGAAGACCGATTCCAAAGACCTTCTGGAAGTCACACCTGGACTATTTGCCTGCACTGAAATGAAAGAAATGGCACCAGTTTGAAAGTCACACCTGGATTATTGGTTGGACTGAAGAACTGACACTGACAAACTTCATTCTTTGGTGCCAATCCAGAGGTCACACCTGGACTGCTGGATAACATTTGTCAAAAAGAAGCATGAAACTTTATCCTTTGGTGTCAGCTTGGTCCTCTTCTGGAACTCTGATGCAGGAACAACACAATACTCTTTCCTCACTTGGACTGTTGACAACCTATGCTGTGAACGGGTGTGGTTCCCTATCTGGCTCACTGGTGGGTGCACTGGAGAACTGTCTAGAATAAACCTGGCCCTGACTATCTCAATCCTATGCTAGACAGATATGGACCCTTCTTCACACATGATGCAGCAGTCATAGTGGTGACCAAAGCTGAAGGCGAGTCTAATCATGGTCGGTATCAATTAAATACAATACAAAACACTGGTCCATTGGCTACCACTACTGCCGGGGGTGGGGTGGGGGAGTGTTCCAGTTGATACTTTTCTTTCCCGGAGAATGTGGGTCCCATCTGCTACTACTGCTGCCCCTGGATGGGCTTAACAACACTCTGGGAGGGAGGAACCATGCTGGCTGCATGTGACGTCATGTGTGTGTGCACCCTTGCAGCCCTTGAAAGCATGGTTTCTGAGGGCTGTAGGGAGAAAAATGAAAACTAGACCAGGCACAGCAGCCAAAAGGCAAAGGGCTCCTGGTGCCATCCAGTCCCCTTCCTCACTATGGATGCCTTCTGATGAGAGACAGAAGTGTTCAGGGGCAAAACCCCTCCATCTTGACCCCAATAGGGAGGCATAAGCCACAGCTTAGTGGAGAGCAGTAAGACAACTGGGAGTAGCCATGTGGTCCTGCAGGGAATAAAAACAGTCTGTTGTGCAACAGTGTTGGGTCAAGAGAGTGAACTTCTCTCTAATTGGCTTAACCTCAGACTGAAAGGTTGGGAATAGGTATGCTGACAAATCCACTTCAGCACTATTCACATAGAACTGCAATCTAATTTAACTGTGTGGAGTTATTCTGCTGGGCAATCTGGTTTTGTCAAGCAAAGTGTTTTAAATATGCACTCTGGGTTACTATTCACTACCTCTATTTGTGACTTTAGTTCTTATGCAATGTGTTCCTGTTACTGTACACTCCAGTTTGCTATGCAATGTCCCTGATGGTGTACACTCTGATTTGCTATGCAATGTCCCTGATGGTGTACACTCCGATTTGCTATGCAATGTCCCTGACGGTGTACACTCCGATTTGCTATGCAACGTCCCGGACGGTGTACACTCCGATTTGCTATGCAGTGTCCCTTTATGGTGCACACTCCAGATTTGCTATGCAATGTCTCTTTATGATGCGCACATTGATTTCCTATCAAAAGTCCCTTATGATGCAGACTCTGATATGGTATGCAGTGTCCCTATGTGATGCAGACTCCAAGTTACTATGTAACGTGTCTTGATGGTGCACACTCTGATTTGCTATGCAGTGTCCCTTATGGTGCACACTCCGATTTGCTATGCAGTATCCCTTATGGTGCACACTCCGATTTGCTAAGCAATGTCCCTTTATGATGCAGACTCCAATCTGCTATGCAGTGTCCCTTATGGTATACTCAACGATTTCCTATGCAGCGTCTCTATGATGCATGCTCAGATTTGCTATGCAATGTCCTTAATGATGCAGACTCCGATATGCTGTGCAGTATCCCATAATGATTTATGAGGAATTGGTTAATAGGTGACAGAGGGTGGTGGTTAATGGCTCTCACGCTAATCAGGGGAGTGTGACAAGCAGGTGCCGCAGGGCTCAGTACTAGGATCAGTCCTCTTCAATGTCTTCATAAATGACACTGCCTAAGAACTGGAAGGGACATTAGGTCCTTTTTACAGTTGATGACCCAGTCTGTAATAGTGTGGTCACTCAGGAGGGGGTGGAGCGAATGTGCAGGGATGTTGGGAAACACTAGAAGTGGTCAAGAGCACTGCAGTTAGGGTTCAATGCCAAAAACTGCTAACTTTTGCACCTAGGGCACAGGAACCCAGGAGCGGAGTACAGGATGGGAGGTTACTGACAGTTACTAAGCAGGACAGCAACCTAGGGTTATCATATCTGATGACCTCAAAGTAGCACAACAGTTCGAAAAGCAGTAGGTAGCGCCAGTGGGATGCTGCAATGGCCTTCTGGTCCAGAGGCGGTGTTGTCGAGGCACAGGTCGGGAAGCACAGGAAGATCAGGAGCAGGTATAAAATTCACAGTTTCATTTTTTCCCCAATAACAGTAAAATAAAAAATAAAATTGTTCAGTATAAATATTTTCAGAGGCAGTACAAACACAGAAAACAAAGTCCTTTGTCTGAGGATATCTCTAATTCCAAGTTTCAGTCTTTGCTCTTTCTCTAGCAAACATATTCTTGTTCTTTTTATAAGTCTTTTCTTGGGAACTTATTAAGGAGACATTCTGTTTTTCAGAAAAAGTTCTTGTCAGTTTCCTTCCTTGCAGGTGCAACAAAACAGTACATGGTGTCCCAGAACTGACCTCCTGTTGGCAGCTCTGCAAAAGAGCTAGTGTTGCATTCCAGGTTAACCCCCTAAGTTCCAAATAGCTTTTTGCAATCATTTCAACAATTTAACTATATACATTTTCAAACCAAGGGATCCCAGTTTCACATAAATATTTTATAACTTCAGATATGTAAGGGGGAAGAAAAGATAGAAACAGCAAGTGAAGGCAGAGAAAAATTTGACTGTGCAGTCAGACAAGAGACAGAAAAGAAGAGGATACAACAAATCCTTGCGTTTAGCTCCTTCTACATAACAAATGGGACAGGGTCTTATTCAACACTGTCACAGGCAGATATGCAACCATCTGAGCCAGGCTGCACTTTCTGTACACCCTGGAAGAGAGGAGAGTGAGAGGAGACATGAGCGAGACCCTTATAAGGGTCAACAGTGTACAGGAGGGGAGTCTCTTTCAAATGAGAAAGAGCACTGGTGGTGGGCCACCTGGAACAGACTGCCAGCAGAAGTGGTGGAGGTGAAAACAGTAGGGGGCTTCAAGTGTGCGTGGAATAGACATATGGGGACTATTAATAAATAGGCAGGGAGGAGGGAGGGTCAGTAGAGATCAGCTAGGTTCTGTGGAGACAGACTAAGAAGGGACCAGAGACTGGATGGGCCAAGCAGTTCTTTTCTACCGACAAGTTAATTTTTTATCATGCAAACTCCGATTTGCTATGTAATGACCCTTTATGATGCACACAATGATGTATTAGGTAATGTCTCTTTACTGTACCAGGGGTGCCAATTTTGTGGTAAGGGTCACCTACCCTCACTTACAAGCTGTTCCTGTGATTCTGCTCACCCCACCTGCCTTACAGGCGTGTCAGGGTGGGGAAGCCCATGCCTTTCTGTTATGCTGACTATGCAATCACTGGCTGCCCAATCTTACAGATGTGTCCTCTGGAGCCCACCCTACACTGCCACTGTGTAAGGCACTGAATGGCATGCTGCACATGTTACGGTTGCGAAAAGTCAGCAAGGCTACAAGTGCCGCTGAACTTACCACCGCGACCCAGGGATTTCTGCTGCAAAGTCAGGTAGGGGTCACTGCTTCAATGCACTTTCTGCAAATGCTGTTGCTACTTCCTGTGGTGACTAATGGACCACGAACTGTGATTGTGGGGGGGGAATGAAAAAATAAAATAAGCCACAGGCTAACTGCCCTTCTGACTGTAAATGAAAATGAGGTACTCAACGTAATTACTTATCTTCCACAATATCTTCACAAGTCAGATTCGAAACAATAGCTTTCGTCAAAGAGTCTTGTTGATTAGAAGATCTTCCTAATCATCAGTTAAATATTCCCTGCAGTTCTAGTGGGCATCCAATTTATTCTTAAAGCTGATCATTGTGTCGCTATCAACTATATTGGTAGGGATTGTGTGTTCAAGGGGGACACTACTCTCTGGTTAACCCAGACATCCCTTTTGCTGGATTTGTACAGCTCACTCTTTAGCCGATAGTCATGACTTCTAGTAACTTTAATAGGATCTTTCTGTTGTAACCCCACATACTCCCATAGGTCCTTATTCCAAAAGGCAGAGTATATCAAACATAGTTCCCCCCTAAATCTCCGATACTCCAGAGAGTATAGGTCTAACTCTCTCAATCTCTCCTCATATGAGAGGGACCAGAGATCATGGATTCTTTTAGTTGCTCTCCTCTGCACTCTCTCGAGGTTCCTTACTTTAGACTTGTGGCGAGGGCTCCAGAACTGCACACCATACTCCATTAGAGGCCTTACCAATGCAGTATACAAAGGCAGCAGTACAGTTCTATCCCTACTTCTTATATTGTGTAGGATACAATGCAGCATTCTGTTGTCCTTATTCACCACTCTGGTGGTATGTTGCCCAAATTATAGTTCATTTGTAACTAGGACGCCTAAGTCCCTCTCACAGTCTACACTTGTTAGAGTTTGTCCACATAAAGTATATGACGCATAGATGTTATGACCAACCTGCATTACATTACATTTGGCAGTATTGAACTTTATCTTGTGTGCTTCAGCCCGGGCACCTATTGAGTCTAGTTCAGTTTGTAATTTCTGTGCATCTACCTCTGTTTTTACAACAGCCCCAATTTTGCTATCGTTTGCAAATTTAGATATCTATGCAGTAATTGATGTCTTGAAGGAGGACACCAAGATGTTAAAAAGTATCGGGCCCATCACTGAGCCCTGGGGTACCCCACTCGTGACCTCGCCCCAATCTGATAGATATCCCCCGATATGAACTCTCTGCTTCTCTGGCACCATTCATTCCCACTAATAGGCTCTAGCAAGAAGTGCAAGGACTCAGAGGAAGCAAAGTCTTTTGCAGCTTGGACGGGACAGACGTTGATGCTGGCACCATCCACAAGGCTGACGTACTGACGCCGTGCGATGGCCTGTCAGTAACTGACACTAGCCCCCTCCCTTCCTCAGTTCAGTTCTGTTTGCCAGTAGAAGGCAAGTGGGAGAGAAAAGAGAGAGAGGAATACAGACCTCTAGTCCATGGGAACAAGAAAAGGATAAAGGATAGAAAAATAAAATAAAACCTGACTACCAATTTATCAGAACTAAGGGTTGGGCCTACAGGATAGCATAAGTCTTGTGCATATAAGAGCCAGAACCTATGATCAGCTACCTGGACAGGAAGCGTAGAGATAAGGAAGAGAGGGGCAGCAGCTCTGGTATATAGCTCTGGCTTGTACACTGCAGTCTAGAAAAAGGCCTCTGTGTAATTAAGATGGCAGAATGCCAACTTAAATAAAAATAGCCTGTGCACTCCCAAGAGGGCGTTAAAAGTTAAGTCAGTAAGGTAAGACCCCCCAAACTCAAGAGGAGCAAAACAGCAGGTGTGACTGGAGAGTTCAGGAACACAAATATCTTCTTGCCACTCCAAAAGAAGTGAAGAAAAAAAAGTAGTTAATGAGCACAAAAAATGTGAATTCCAACAGTTGAGTATGGAAAAGAAAAACCCAGCCCAACAGGCTGAGGAGCAGAGCACAACAAATCCTACTGCACCTGCCTCTCCCTGTAATACAGGGAAAACAGTGAAGAACTGCACCTTCTGCCAATTGCCTGGTACTGTCACGTGGCAGAAGCTCAAAGGTATGAACAAGGTGGAGAGTATGGGGACCTTTGTCCCAGTTTTGTCTTTACTGACAAACAGAAACTAAATCTCACCCTCAGAAGGTGGGGACGGGGAGAAGAACACACCTCCTGAGAGGGAGTGGCAAGAAAATGCAAGTGTGCTGAGGCACAACAGGGTGTGGGCTGCCCAGAGGCCATGGCTCTTACCTGAGCGTGGGATGGTGGTCGGGCATGTGAATGAATAGTGAAGATATTCTGGAAGATCAACAGTTATGGTAAGTACATCATTTTCATATCTTCCAGGAATCAGTCTTCAACATTCATTCATACTAATGGGTCAGACTACCAAGCTTTCCCAAAAGGGAGGAGTTGGCTCACTCTGAGGGAAGATATCTCTCAGCCTTCTGTGTTGGGAAGGACCACTTCAGGGCTGAGACTCTGTATACGTCCGGCGAGACCGGAGACTGATTAGGGGCTGACAGAGACTCCTATGGTCCAGAAGCAGGATAGTGCCCAACAATTCACACCTGACTCTGCTGGAAAAGAAAGGAGTCCCCTGGAAATGCAAGTTAAGCACCTTATGCCAGGTCAGAGGTTCCAACCATGAATGACGAAGTCATACCATCCGCCAAATGCAGACTGCTATTCCTACTAACCTGGAAGCTAACTCACTGGTGTTGTACGATGCCCTTGAATGGTGCCTCACCAGCTCCAGGACCTAGGTAAGGCGAATAGCTTGCCAGCTTGACTCGTGGTTAGGCATTGAATCTAAGACCTGACCTAGCTATGATCAGTGGCATTTATTGTAAGCTGCTTGATAAGCCTGGTGTGCAGCAATGCACATGATGGTGCATGACACAGTGAAAACTTCCTCAACCAGGTATCTACCTCTGCAGAATCAGCCTTGGAAGAGCAGTCACACACAGGACGTTTGGGTCCAGTGGGGTTTGTAGTATCAAAATCCCTGAAGTGGGGTGAGGTGTAGCTCATGCAGACCTCACGGTAGTGCAGTTCTTACACTGGACGTCCTGAGGGGCTAGAAAGGGGAAAAAGTCCTGGATGCCTCCTCAAAGGCCTGAGACCAAGGAGGGATGGCAAAACCCCCCAATGAATCCCAGTGGCAAGGACACAGAACTGCAGCCTACACAGGCTCCCAAGTTCAGCTCCTTCAGCATCTTGGTGAGTAACTGCTGGTATGGAGAGTACTCAGTATCTGCAAACATGTTGAAGGAAAAGTCCTCATCCTCAGAGGAGAAAGCAGAGAAGAGGAGCTGGACTCAGGGAATCGATGATGCTATGGCCATGGGCCTGAAATAGGCCTGGTAAGACTGCAAGCGATACTGGTGAAGGACACTAGCCATACTGGTGCTTGGATAAGTGCTCAAGAGGACCCATAATATCCTGCAGTTCGGGGGAGGTGGGGTGGCAGAGGTCCAGGAGGGCTTTAGGGAGGCTCCAGGATCTCTGCCAGGGCTGCAGGAGTGCTCAGGGGGAACCTGGGATAATAAAGTTGACAAGAAAGCAACAAGCTATCAGCCAAAATAGAGCAACAGAAGGTTGCCCATACAGCAGGGACGTCAACCAGGCAAAGCCCAGACACAAATAAGCACAGCAGGCATTGAATGCCAGAAAAGGCAATGAAAAACCACAGACTAACTAATATGTAACAGATACCTTTGCAAGCAGTTGAAACGTCGATGTGGTGAAGCCAGTTAACACCAGAGCAGATGCCAACAGGCATGTCACTGCAGATGCAAAACAGCCGCTGTGCAAAACAGAGGACTGAGTGCACACAGAGCAGGAACGTCAACAACACTAAGCTAAGTGATGACCAGCACACTTCACCATGCCGTCAACCCAGTAGCGACGCCAAAGAGGAACAGGCTCTGTGATGAAAACAGAGAACTATCCGGACAGCAGGAACATCAACAAGACAAAGCCAGTTGATGGAGATGGACCAGGAACTGACCTAGTTCGTCCCAAAGTATGGCCGGAGCAGCAAAAGAGGCCAATATGACGGCTGGAACCCACCCTTTTTGAAGCAGCAGAATCCACAGGGAGAGATTCGGAAGACCATCAACACAGACACCATGGCTGGGAGGGGGAGGCCAACACCAAAGGCCGCAAAGGTGGGAGACAAACAATGTAGAGACAGTTGGCATTGGCAGGACAGCAGGTAGTGATGCCACAGCAAAGCTAAAAAACAGAAACTGCACTTGCAAGAAACTGATCAACCGTTAGTCTGTTCCTGAGAATGCGGTCCCTGTGTTTCAGCTCTTCAGCAATTTCTCTCCCGACTGAAACACAGAAACAGACTTTGATGGCAGATATGGACTGCTTGGCCCACCTAGTCTGACCATTTCCCTACCTACAGGATAAGCCGCAGATCCTAGTTAACCAACGGCCTACTTCTTCCTACCCCCCCACAAGAACTACCCTGTGTTTGTCCCATGCATTCTTGAATTCCCCCACTGTTTTAGACCCCACAACCTCCTCAAAAAGGCTGTTCCATGCATCCACTACCCTCTCTGTGAAAAAATACTTCCTGGCTTATTCCCATTGTGCAGTTTCAGCTTTGTTTTTTCACAGCGATGCCACAACAGCAATTCCATGTGAGGTAGGGCCTGAGGCCCCAGCACATTGCAAAGCAGGGAACAAAAGAAAAAATTACTCACCTTAGTAATCTTGTTTCTTCCAAGGTATTCTTTAATATGATTAACTGTAGCAGTCAGCCTCCAGTGTTGAACTGCCCCGGAGAAATTTTGAAACTGTATGCAAATGATGGAACATCTATTGGCTCGTGCCACCATTCAAATCTGCTGCCCTTACCAACTGCGGCATTCTATAACACTCAGATTTCCTTGGAGCCCGCTAGTAGAAACTCCTAAGCTATTCTAACGATGTTAAATGATAATAAACAATCCCCTTTACCTGTCCTCTGGAATGTCAGGTAAGAATAAACTAGAAGAACAAAGAGCCATCTGGTTTTAAAAGATTAAGAAAAACCCATGATGACCAACAGATTAGTAAACCAGCTGTGATGCAGAGGGCAACTGGTTCTGGAAGGGGAGGTAGGGAGGGAAAGTTAATCATACTGAAGAATACCTTGGAAGAAACAAGATTACTAAGGTGAGCATTGTTTCTAACAGCAGGAATTCTTCAATATGATTAATTGTAGCAGACTATGAAGCAGTACTTTTGGAGGTAGGCACAGAATATTACTTAGGAAACAGGGTCTGCAGCACTGCTGTGCCAAACCTGGCATTACCCCTGGACTGAATGTCCAGACTGTAATGCTTGGTAAAGGCGTGTACTGTTCTCCATGTACCTGCTTTACAGATTTGAAAGGGAACATCTCTGGCAGCTGCAATTGTAGCAGCTGTTCCTCTTGTAGAATGTGTCCTCAGGTCTACTGGGGACTCCTTACCAGCATTGCTGTAGCAAAACTGGATACATGCTACTATCCACCGTGAGATGGTTCTTTTAATAGCTGACTTTTCTTTTTCCACATCCCCATAAGTAAGGAACAATTGTTGTCTGTCCTGCCTATGGCCCTTAGTGTGGCCAAGATAATATCTGAGAGCTCTCTTTACACACAGGCTGTGGAGTCTCCGCTCCCCTGAACTGGAATGTTCAGCGAAGAAGACTGGCAGAGTGACAGTCTGATTCAAATGAAAATCCGAGACTACTTTAGGGAGAAACTTGCTATTTGTCCAGGGGACCACCTTATCCCTGTGAAAGGATATGCAGTCCTGCTCTATACATAGAACTTATAGCTCACTTATCCTTCTGGTTGAGGTAATGGCCACTAGGAAATGGTTTTCCAAGTGACAAACTTTAGGTGTGCTGAAGACATGGGCTCAAAGGGGAGTCCCATGAGCGCAGCAATGCAAACATTAAGGTCCCAGGAGGGTACTGGTTCCCCTATAAGGGGGGTGCAAGTGTGCCAGTCCTTTGAAAATTTTCCTGAAAATAGGATTGGCTGCTAAAGAAATGCCCTTGCCAACTGAAAGATAGGCTGAGACTGATGACAGGTGGACCTTAAGGGTCGAGGGCAGTAGGCCCAAAGAGTGCAAATAGGTGAGACAGTCCAGAAGGACTGGCAGGCCCGACTGCCTGGGTACTAAGCCCTTAGTGCTACACCAGATAGAAAACCTTTTCCATTTGGCAGCATAGGCTTTCTTTGTAGACGGCTTCCTGGAGCCCCTAAGCACCTAAAGAACACTTTCAGAGAGTTGCAAGTTAGCATACTCTAAAGTCCTCAACAGCCAGGCCTTCAGCCTAAGTGACCTGAGGTTAGGATACAGGATCCTGCCCTAAGAGGAGGTCAGGTGGTTGTGCCTCTTGACAGAAAGAGAAGCAGGGAGTACCATGGTTGTCTGGCCCAGTCTGGGGCTATCAGAATCATGGCTGCTGATTGAGACCTGAGCTTTGTCAACACCCTGAGGAGTAATGGGAATGGAGGGAATGCATAGAGGTGCATCCCTGTCCAGTCCAATACCAGTGCATCCAGTGGTACTGTGCCCTTCACTGGAGGCCTGCAGCAGAACCTGGGTAGCTGGTGATTCTCTTCTGAGGCGAAAAGCTCTCTCTCTAGAGTTCCCCATCTCTGAAACACCAATTCTGGTACTTGTCTGTTGAAGGACCACTCGTGGTGGTTTTGTTTGATTCTGCTGATGACGTCTGTTAGAGTATTGCCCTTTCCTGGCAGATGAATGGCCACCAGGGACACCTGCAAGAAGTAAGCCAACCCCCATATCTTCACTGCTTCTATGCACAAGAGGTTGGACCTTGTACCTCCCTCCTTGTTGATGTAGTACATAGTGGTGGTACTGACTGTTCTGACTTGCACCACCTTGCCCTTTACCAGAGAAGTGGAAGATTGAAGAGCTAGCAGCACTGCTCTGAGCTCAAACAGGTTTATGTGTAGCAGTGATTCTGCTGGGGACCATGTACTGTATGATGTCCCAGAAAAAGAATCTAGGAAGTCCTAGACTTTTCTGGGCACACATAAATGGGTTATTAAAGGGGAACGGCAAGACCGAACATGGCCCCATCGAGGAAAATGGTCAACTAATTAACGACGACCCCCACACTGCCATGGCACTCAACCACCACTTCACGAACCTTGACTCTTACAAGGCTGGACTACCTCCCCTCTACCCAGACCCCAATGGACGGTCACTTCCTAACCTTGACCGCCCAACCTTCCACCTCAGACTGGTAAAACCAAAAGAAGTTCTGTCATTACTAACGACTCTCAAAACCTCTAGCTCCAGGGACCTGATGGGATTCACCTCGGGCTACTGAAGGAAGGGGCCCAGTCCCTAGTCAGATCCCTAACCCGGCTCTTTAACCGATCCCTAAAAGAAATGCCCTGAGTGAAGCCTGAACCAGAGATATTTTCTGTGGTATTCCCTGACTGGGACATGAAAGTAGGCATCCTTGAGATCCGGGGATGCCAGCCAGTCTCTTTCCTGGAGGGTAGGGAGAATCATTGTCAGAGTTACCATCTGGAACTCTGGCTTTGTCAAATGTCTGTTTAGTGCTCTGAGATCTAAAATGGGCTGCCACTCCCCATTCTTTTTCAGTGTGAGGAAGTATCTTAAGCAGAATCCTTTTCCCCTCTGCAAGGCCGAAACAGGTTCCACTGCACTTGCTGCTAGCAGGCTTGATACCTCTTGCCTTCTGAGGGAGATGCCAGTCTGAAGGGTTTTGACCTTAGCTTGGGGAAGGATTTGAAGCAGAGTGCTATTCCCTGGCTCACTACTTTCAGAACCCACTTGTCTGGGGTGATCATTTCCAAAACTAGGAAGTATTAAGCCAACTTCTCCCCCCCCTACTGGTAGTGGGAAGGTGACCCTAACCTGTGGATCAGGGAGTCTGGTTTGCCTGAGCTGTAGACTCTGGTCTCCACACCTGGAGCCCCTTCTGCCTCTGCCCCTGAAATACCCCCTTTGCTGTTGGTATACAGGGGTGGCTCGGGTCTGAAAGCTCTACCATAGCCTGACTTTCTTCTACCTCCCTTTCCCTGAGCCCTGTAGGAGGCAGACTCCTTTTCTTTGCCTGCATTGCTCTTATAAGTGGTTTTATATTCATCCATTTTCTTCATGTAGGCTTCAGTCTCGTCCCCAAACAGGGAATTACTTTCACAAAGGAAATCAATGGCCTTGTTCTGGGTATCCCTGGGTGCGGTTTGTGGTCCTGAGCCAAGCAAACCTCCTTAAAGCTACTGTTAAGGCCATCCACCTAGATGCAGTGTTATTCAAATCAACTGCCATATGAAACTGGTATTTAGTGGTCTCTAAACCCAGACTGGCTGTTTCAATCATTTCCAAAGTCATGGCAGGTGGTGCTTTCTCAGCCAGGGCCATGATAAAATTCCACAGATGTTTCGGATATCTGGCTGCATGTAATTTGCTTGCCTCATGGACAAAGAAGCAGCCAAGTATCCTTTCTTTGCCATGCTGTCCAGCTTTCTTAAATCCTTTTCTGGAGGATGAGAGAACAGTGGTACATCTCTCCTGTCATAGGCAGCTGCTTGCACTACCCCTTCATGGTCAGGGTGTTGAAATGGGAACTCTGCTCCTGACCTATTCAGCAGCTATTTCTTGTCAGTTGTTGTTTTGTCAACTGGAGGAACTGAATTGGGAGTCTGCAGTACCTTTGGAGCATGTGTCTTTTGGGATTTCTGGATGGGCAGAAACAGCCCTTTTGTTGGAGCCAAGCCCATCATGTCCAGAAAATCTGCCTCTTCTTCCTCCTCCACTGTCTCATTGGTGGGTATGTCCAGGGCCTCCACCATTTGCTTGACAAAAATAAAATGGGAGGAGTAATCCTATGGCAGCCTTGGAGAAGACTCAAACTCATGATCAAAGAAACCTCTGGTTTGATGGGTCCCTCTTCATCCTCATCATACTCCTCGTATGAGGGGTCTTGGGACGTCTGAACTGCAATCGGCCTGGAAGTGTGAGAGACCTAAGCAGAGCAGACACAAGTCGTGTTTGTCTGATTTAGAAAAAATGTCCCCTCCACTTAATGCAAGTTTTAAAACCTGTAGGGCCCATCTTCTTTTTAGGCTTATTGGGCATAACCAAAGATAACCCAAAAAAACACCACAACAGACAGTTACGTAAAAAAGAAAAGGACCCCCCCCCTTTTTTTTTTTAGCGATGCGGTCAGTTGCTAAACTGAAAGAAACTGCAAAAGTTTCAGAAATAAACCAAAACTTACACAAAGGACTCTGATAGGATCCTAAACAAAATGACTTTACACAGAAATACAGAAAAATGCGGTTCCTCAACAGTTCAAAGAACCACTGAGGAACCGGGAACTAAACTAAAATATTACTACAAACAATACTAAATAGTATTACTAAAAGTAGAAAGTAAAGGCAGCAGTTCCAATGGTAAATTAAAAAAGGAATACTTCCATTTTTGGCAAAAAATAAAGAATTCTTCCACAACAAAGAGAAGCAATCTCCGAGGTGTCCTAACAGGCAGGCAGAGAAAGAAATCTGAGCATTATAGAATGCAGCAGTTGGTAAGAACAGCTGATCTGAATGGTGGCACGAGCCAATAGATGTTTCATCATTTGCATACCATTCCAAAATTTCTCCAGGGCAGTTCAACACTGGAGGCTGACTGCTACAGTTAATCATACTGAAGAATTCCTGGGGCTAGAATGTACAGACTCCTTAGAACAACATGGATGTTAAATGCTGAGAAACTGAAAACAACAGAAGAGCAATAGAGTGCAGGTGTCCATGATGTGAGGAGGGTGTTCTCTGGTCCGATATTGAGTCAATAACAGAAGAGGAAGAATTGAGAAGGTATGTGTCCACCCATGTTATATAGGTTCAAACAATGTGCATTATTGTGGGCGGCCTCAGCTAGGCAAAACTTTTCCAGTGCTCCTGATGATGACAGAGTCCAAGTTCTATACCTGTAGCTTAACGGCAAGAGTTAGCCTCGAAAAGATCCTCCAAGTCTCTCTCCTCTGTTGTCAGAGTCACCATTATCTCATCAATTGAGTACTCCATTCTAAGATTCTTCCTCTTCATGTGCATAATCTTTCACTTTTTGGCATTAAACTGGAGTTACCATATGTTTAACCAGTATTCTAGTCTTTCCACATCCCAACCACACTGCCTTACTCCTTATGCACTGTCCACCCTCCCAGAAAGTCTAGTGTCTTCTGCAAACAGACACACGTTGCTTCTGACCCCCTCCCCTTTATCTGTGAG
Source organism: Neoceratodus forsteri (assembly GCA_016271365.2). Lineage (NCBI taxonomy): Eukaryota > Metazoa > Chordata > Ceratodontiformes > Ceratodontidae > Neoceratodus > Neoceratodus forsteri. The sequence continues at coordinate 1,427,494,165 of CM057449.1, forward strand.
GTACAGTGTTTTTGTGTGCGGTTTACTGTTTATTCACCCACACTGGTTTGGCCCCATACCCCAGCGTTAGGTCTAGCCCTGTCTCCCTGTGTAATACTTACCCAATCTCTTTTCAACCCCACAAGCTTACCCCTAGTGGTGGTGTTTGGATATGCAGGACTCACATCTCTGGGGGTGAGAGTAGTAGAGGCAGGAGAACCCTGCGTGGAGAGGGAAGCTAGTAGTAGAAAGGCAGAGCCTGAATATGCCTGAGATCATTCCACTCACTTCAAGGCTTATATGTTGTTCAGTGCCCCATGCCCAAAGAATGTCTGAATGCAAGGAGTTCCAAGCGCAAGCACATAAGCATGCCGCATGGAGACAGACTAACATCCTCCTTCCCCTATGTGCCCTCTGCTGCAGGACAAGTTTAGGGGGCTGCAGAGGGGCCCAAAGCAGGTAGCACACATGGTGGTCTTCACTAAGGTGCTACCTGTGTACAGCTGGGGGAGGCTATGTACACCGCACCAGGGTCTTCAATGGCTAGTTAAAGGTATAGTGCAGGAAAGAGCAGTTAAGCTATATTGGGGACTGGGGTCCTACCTGGGGGATGAAGGCCTGTAAAAAGGAGATGGCCTCTGTGCATCCACGATGGGAATGGCAGTTCTGGGTTGAATGGTTTAAATGTTACTTTGACAGGCATTTCAACTTGCAGGGGGTGGGGGTTGTGAGGGAGGCAGTGAATACCACCCCCCCCCAAATAAAAATGGAGCAGCAGAAAAGAAAAGCCCTGGGGAAATAAATTCCCCACAGGTAGAGTGGTATAGGGACAAGGGTGGGGAGGGATGGGAGGTGGTTCTAAGGCTGAGAGAAGAATAAGGGAGGGTGGACAGAGAAAGAATAAAAAGGGACAGGACAGTACCAGGGACAAGAGAAGGGTGAAGGATGGACCTGTGAAGGAAGCACAAAATTGGGACAGGGAAGGACATAAGGAGTAGACAGCAATGTGCGTTGATGCAAGGAGCCTAGTAAATAAAATTCCTGACCTTGAGGCTACCACTGCAGAGGTGGACCCAGATCTGGTAGTCATAACAGAATCATGGTGAACTGACAACAGCAGCTGGGATGTAGCCATACTGGGTTATAGAACGTTTTGGAAGGTATAAAGGCCATGGAGATACATTGACACAGTGGGAATAAGGAATGGCTAGAGGTTCTTTGAGCTGTCTTAAGAGATAGGGTTCGGGGCATTTATCTACATGGGGTGGTGTACCACCAGCTTGGGGTGGGGGTAGATTGTGTTTTGGGAGAGGCCTCCGGCAGACTGCCAAGCAAAGGGTGAGTATTGATTACGGCAGGCTAATCTGCTGGATGTAAACTTAAGTATTCTGGCTGCAGCTACGACTAGAAGGGCCATTCTAGACTCCCTGCAAGGGGCATTTCTGAGGCAACTGGTTATGGAACCTGCTAGAGACGAGGCAGTGCTGGACCTGGTGCTTACAAACAGGGACCGCACTAAAGACGTCACAGTGGTAGTCCCCTGGATACAAGCAATCCCCATATGGTGTGGTTTAGCATATTTTTTTTTTATTCTTTTGGTAACTGGGTAAGGCCCACTAGGCACAAGTGACTGTTTTCAGAGGCAACCCAGGAGCACTGGGATGATTAAGTGACTTGCTCAGCGTTACACAGTATGCAAGTGGAGGTTGTGGGACTCAAACCAGGTCTGCCGGATATACCAAGCTCATTCCCGGCTCGTTACTCTAACCTGTAGGTTATACTGCCAGCCCGGATATGGATTGGGCAAGAGAAAAAAACACTAGGATGCAAGAGTGCAGGCAGGCATACTCACTGTACACATCCGTGTGCAGTTTTGTTGAGTGCCCGTCACAAACTATATGCATTTCTGTTAACATTTTCATTTTAATGTGTAGTATTTGGGTTAATGCATGCCACTGAGGAGTGTCTCTGTTTAAACTTATGTTGTTTAGGAGACAGATACATGTATAATCTCTTTAGAGATTAGAGGAATCATCTGACAACAATCTGACTTGTTTGGAAGGGGGGTACATTTGGAGAGGATGTGTACATTTTTTAATGGGGTGGTGTAACTGTTGGAGATTGTGTGTACAAAATGGAAATTTCTGGCTACACCCCTGCTAGGATGAGAGTCCTGGACTTCAGGAGGGCAGATTTTACAGAAATGGGAGACTGTCTTAGTAAATATCTTGAAGGAGGGGCTGGTTGGGGAGGGGCGAGGAGGAACCATGGAAAAAGATAAAGAAAGGAATAACTAAGACAACAACAAGTTGTCTGAAGGAAATAAGCAAGGGCAGGAGGATGAAGGGGTCACTATGGCTCTCACATGAGGTGGCAAAGGGGAAGAAAAAAACAGCTTTTAATAAGTACAAGACCCAGTAAGAGGGGGACAGGGAGGTAAACCTAGATAAACAGAGGGAGGGAGGAAGGCGAGGGCAGATAAAGCACAGAGGAGAGGATAGCCAAGGAGATCAAAAAAAGGGGTAAGACTTTCTTCAGGTACAGGAGTGAAGAGAGGAAAGCGAGTAGTGATACAGTGAAGATCAGGAGAATGGGTGGGGGTGGGGTGCAGTGCACAGAAAGATAAAAAAAAAAAAAAATTTTAAATGAGTACTTCTGCTTGGTCTTCACAGCAGAGGTGATGACCAGCATTGTATCAGCAGGCAACTGAGGAGGTAGGGAGTGGACACAAGTCCACTTTTGGAAGAGATGGTCCAAAGGGGATTGGAAGCACTAAAGGAAAATAAGGCCAAGGGGCCAGATGGGATCCATGGGGCACAAGCGATCATCGTAGAGTGTGCTTTGAAATACAGACTGGATAGGAGGAAAAAAAAAAACACACTAGGACGAGGATCCTGGACTTCAGGAAAGCAGATTTTAAAGAAATGGGATCCTGCCTTGGTAAATACTTTGAGATGGGGATAGCTGCTGCTGCTGCTGTGTGTGTGTGTCTGTGGGTGGGGTGGTGAGGGTAAGAAGAGAAAGAGACCGCTATGTTTCTCACAGGAGATGGCTAATGGAGAAAAAGACAGCTTTTAGGAAGTACAAGACCATCCAAATGGAGGGGGACAGGGAGGTATATGTAGATAAAAGAAGGCAGGAAGGAGGGTAAGGACAGCATCATCCAGGAGGTCAAAAAAAGGCAATAAGGCTTTCTTCAGGTATGTGAGCGAAAATAAGAAGGCAAGGGATGGTATAGTGAGGCTCAGGAAATGGGGGTAGGTGACTGTGCAGTGAAAGAACAAGAAAAAGCTGAAAATTTAAATGTGTACTTCTGCTCGGTCCTCGCGGGGATGGATGGACATTTATCAGCAGGCACCGAGGGGAGGAGGGTGTAGACACAAATCCATTTTTAGGAGAGACACAGAGAGAGAGAGACAGAGAGAGAGAGTCTCCTGCGTTTGGAAGCCCTAAAGGAAAATAAGGCAATGGGGCCAGACAGGATCCACCCAAGGGTACTAAAAGAATGGAGGACGGTGTTAGCCATCCTTCCGGCAAAACTATTCAGCACTTCACTGGAGATGGGATAGCTCCAGAGGACAGGAGGAGGAGGGCTGATGTGGTCCCTCTGCACAACAGCAGCAGCAGGGAGGAGGCTAGTACTTACAGACTAGTCAGTCCCACTTCAGTGGTGGGGAAACTAATGGAGACCCTGATGGAGTACATAGAGGCAAACGGGCAGCAGAATAATCGGCAGCATGGCTTCATGGTGGTAGTGAGGGTGTCATGTCGAACAAATCTCATAGATTTCTTTGACTGGGTAACTAGGGAGGAGCTGACATTAGGGCCTCTGACACTGTATTTCACAGAAGGTTCATTAAAAAGCTTAGCAACTTGGGGTTGGGGGAGAAAGTGGTAAGCTAGGTACCTAACTGTTGAAAGATAGAAGGCAGAGGGTGGTGGTAAACAAGTCAGTCAGAGTGTAACCCCTAGATGGCGCTATCCCAGGGGCTACTACCCCTGCCTGATTTGCCACTAACAGGTTGAGGGGCCTGGATCCAATGGCGGGTGCCTCCACCCAGAGGTCAGGGTTTGCAATAGTTAAACTAACTTGGTCACAGCCCTCTGGGACACTGCAACCCCCCTTTCTTCCCACTAGTGGCCCACACAATATATCAGAATTACCTTCACAGTATACACTTACCCCCAGGTCTGGTTCCGCACTGGGACCTCCTGTGAAATGAGATACAGTGCAACAATCACAGTACAGTACTTTAACATAGACAAATACCTCAGGCAGTATAACTTTGCTGAAACAAGCAGCTCTGATTTATTTAGGGGATATAACAAGGACAGGGGAAATCAGGTTAATTAGCTTATCACTCTAATAATTACCTATGGCTCTGTGCACAGGCCTATCCCTATCAGTTACTGTCCCTGGGTACCCAAGCCCTAGTGGCTAGTCCAAACCGTGGCAGCTGGTAGGGCCCTTTCACACAGAGAAAAGGAGAATTAAACAGTCAGCAGTACAGTAATTCCATTTGGATTTAATGTGGCAATTCAACAGGGACGACCCTGAATTAGTACTCAGACCTCCAAATAAGATAGGGTCCTCAATGTCAGCAGGGCTCACTTGAGGTACACAAACCTCTTCACACATCCATATAAAAGAAAGCACTATACCAGGCAGGCTGCATCTGTATCCTGATCGCAATTACTGCACAATACCCGGAGAACATTACAGCAGATCTCAGTTCCTGAAAGACCAAGTGCAATTTTCAGCAATTCTTCCAGTCTCTACAGGGTGAGCCTGTTTTCTACTCTTCAGAGATCCTTTGATTCTTTTCACAGGACGATTCAGTCCTAACAAGCTGCAGACCGAACTCTGGGCCTTACACACGTTTTTGACTAAAACTGCACACTGAAAAGCACAGGGCTCCTTCCTTCTTCACTGCCAAACTCAACTGAACTCCAACCGACAAAACCGGCACTTCCTTTGAGTTCCTCCCAGTTCTTGACTGGATTGGCTGTCACTCACAAAAGAGCTGCTGTTGGTCCAAAAGGCACTGAAGTCTAAACTACATCTCCCAGAGTCACTGCCATACAATCCTCTTGTGGCTGGCTCAGATTATGAGTCCAAGTTCTGATTCGTCCAAGGCACCATTTTAGAGCTAGCTTACCCCACACTGATTGGTCCAGTTCAGCAGTTCAAAACTAGAATGGGAACTAGCAGACACAGTTCTGACTGCAAAGAAAGCAGGTTAGACAAACTGTAATTTCATTATTACTCTAAATAATTTCTGGCAGTTACATCTTTCAGATAGGTTCCTTTGCACTCCTAGTGACTGCAAAATGAAGTGAATTGGCAGCAGCTTGAGTGGTACTCAATCAAAGAAACACACAGTCCCCTACATAATCTAATTATGTCTGCAAGCAGACAGCTCTTAAAGAGACAGTACCAGAGGTTCTAAAAACACTCACTGATAAATGGCTTAAATGCCAAACACCATTCAGGCCTGGAGCATTCAAGCAAGCTCCTGAAGTATTTTGGGAACCCCCATTTGCAGGGGTTACACCCTTCCTGGCCTGGGAAAGCTTGAGTCGCGTCCAAGCAAGTACCCATAAGTTTCAACTGCAACCATATACATTTGCATTAGGCTCGCATCATGTAATCATCAGTCAATATATCATTTTACCAAGAACACATTTCTGAAACATTGCAGTACGTCACTCTTTACAAGTATTACATACACATTGTACCATAACTCAAGTTATTACCTCTTGTACATGAAACCTGAAGAGAGGGGCCCTTCCCTATCAGTTACCTTGGGGCTGGATGGGGCAAGGGCACCATACTTAGAGGGCAACACAAGTAACTTGGAGTTAGCACTGATGCTCAGTTTGGGCAATGAGCTCGGGACACATACACCCTTTATGGACAACATTGAGAGGCAAGTCCACAGGCCTCCCAAGTGAATCATAACTGAGGTGCACCACAGGCTTTACAGCTCGACCAGTCTTTCTAGGGGAACTGTTATAGTCTCTACTCTGAGCCTCATTTTCAGCATTGTCCTCACTTGTCAGGGAGTCTCCATGGGGTAGAGAGGCTAGAACTTGGGGCACTTTCAGCTCCAGGAGTTACAGTTTCTGAGTCCACAACATTTGGCTCGCATGGAGCTTTCGGACACTGGCAGTGGACTGTCAGGGCACTCAAAATACTCTTCTTGTTCGGTGTATCACCAGTCTGCCCTAATCTATCATTTTCCTCCCTGAAAGCTCAAACAGTTCAACCATGCACAATGATTCCATTTCATCTGATCTGATGCTTTGCACTTCACTTTCTGGGAGCATTGGCCTCCAGGGACGTAAGCTGGGGGCTTGGACAGTCCAGAAGGCCCAGCTTCATCTCCAGTATTGACTAGGGATTGCCCCAAACAATTGACTCAGTTCAGTAGAAGGATAGCATTCAAAGTCACTCTCACTTTCTTCTGATATGGACTGACAGTCATGCTCAACTGGGACTTGTGCAGGGGAACACTTTAACTCTGCTTCTGTAGGTGCAGACTTCCTTGGTCTTTTCTTAGCAGCAGCTCTAGTCACTGGTCCAGAGGGACATCTTCTAGGGGTTCAGACTCAATTAAGATTTGTCCAATGGGCAGTAAATGATTTCTATGCATTGTTTTACATCTTTGAATTATTCTCAGGCCTTACTTTGTACACTGGCAGATCATTCTAGTTTGCCCACTACAATGTGAGGGAGATGGTGCCATCTGTCAGCAATCTTGTGCTTGCCATGCACTCCCAGATTTCTTAGCAATACCCGATCTCCCTCCTGGAGTTCCTGTGCTTTCACCTTTTTATCATACCTCTCTTTGTTGGCCAGATTTCTTTTGGCAGCCATGGTTTGAGCCAGTTGGTACGCATGAGTTAGCTGGGCCTTTAACTTTTGCACATACTGTAAATAGTTGTCAGCTTGAACCCCATCAGGAGAGACCCCAAAACACACATCTACTGGTAGCTCAGCCTCTTCCAAACACATCAGGCGGTAGGGGGAGAATCCAGTGGCATCACTTTTGGTGCAGTTATAAGCATGTACCAGGGTGCTAATTTGTTGGCTCCATCTAGGCTTGTCCTTGGGTGCAGGGTGCCTAGCATATCTAGCAAAGTGCGGTTGAAACGTCTCAGGCTGTGGGTCCCCTGGGGTGGTAAGGAGTGGTTCTGGACTTTGCACTCCCCACAGAGAAAGCATCTCTTTGATCAGACGACTCTCAAAGTCTCTCCCTTGATCAGAATGGATTCTTTGTGGAGCCCCATAGTGAACAAAAAGTTTTCTACAAGTACTTTGGCTACAGTGGATGCTTTCTGGTCTTTGGTGGGAAAGCTTGGGCATATCTCGTGAAATGGTCAGTGACCACCAGCACATTACTGATATTTCTTTGATCTGACTCCAAACTTAGAAAATCAATACAGACCAGCTCCATGGGTGCACTGGTGGTGATGTTAACAAGGGGCAGCCCTCTGGGGCAAAGCTTTCCTGTAAGCAGCGACTACAAGTTCGAATGTGTTGCTCCACATCAGCCCCCATCTTAGGCCAATAGAATCTGGATCTCACCAAGTCAAGTGTTCTGTCTATACCAAGGTGCCCCATGTGGTTGTGCAAGGACCTCAGTACTGAGTCTCGAAAGGCAGGGCAGCACTAGTTGTTGTTTGTCTACTTGCCCTCTGTCTACTGTTTCTCTGTATAACAGTTTACTGACAGTTTCAACTTAGGACCTTCTTTGTATAACAGTGCAGTTCTCAAATCAGTGGAGCGTAATTTGGACACATCTTTCCTGCATAGAGGGGCTTCTAAAGCTGCTTGATCATGGGATCGAGGATTGAGCCGCGAATACTGTCATTGTCCAGCTGAGGCAGTGCACCAATGTCTATTGCAGAAAAAGTGGCAATAAGCAGCAGGTATGCAATCTCAGAGGCTCCCAAGCAATCCACCATGCAGTCCACTGCGTCTGCGGACATTTGTTCCTCCCTGTCAAACTTCCGGCAGAGTGCCCGAATGTCAGGTTCTGCCAATCGACCCAATCATTCTGGGGAACAGGCCTCCGAGAGAGCATCAGCATCTATGTGGTTCAGACCTGCTCGGTATTCGAGAGCATAGTCATATGTAGATAATGCAGAAAGCCACCTATGGCCAGTGGCATCCAACTTAGCTGAGGTCTGCACATAGGTCAAAGGATTATTGTGCTTTTACTAGTATTTTAGCCCCATACAAGTACTCATGGAATTGGTCACAATAGCCCACTTCAAAGCTAGAACTCTAACTTATGTACAGGATAGTTCTTTTCGGATGGGGTCAGGTTCTACTGGCAAAGGCCACTGGTCTCAGGCCATTCTCGCCTCTTGGTACAACACAGCCCCCAACCCTTGCAAGCTAGCATCAGTGTGCAGGACGTAAGGTTTTCTTGGATCGGCATAGGCCAGCACTGGAGCATGGGTAGTTGATATATGATCTCATGAAAAGCAGTCTCATAATCAGAGTCCAGCGGCCCCAAATACTTCACTCGGATGAAAATACACTCTTCAGTCTTGAGGACGCTGACTTTGGTATTTTTGTGGGTTGGGGATACCCTTGAGTAAGTTAAGTAAAGGGGATCACTCTTGAATAGTCCTTGATGAAGCTCCGATAATAACCACAGAGTCCCAGGAATCTTTGCAGTTCTTTTAGATTTTGGGCTGTGGCCAGGTGGTCAAGGCCTCAACTTTACTTGGGTCGGTCTCTATTCCTCGTGGATACTATGTGTCCCACATACTTTACTGATGTTTGAAAGAATTGACACTTATCAATGGACAGTTTAAGACCAAAGTCCTCCAGTCGGTCCAATACCTTAAATAATCTGCTCTCATGTTCCTCCAGTGAGCTGCCAAACACAATAACATCATCTAGGTATACCAGGCACTCTTAGTAAGTTCATGTCCCCACTGCACGCTCCATCAATCGTTGAAAAGTGGCTGGGGCACCTGAAATCCCTTGAGGCATCCTCATGAATTCATAGAAATAGCGGACAGATAAAGGCGTCTTCTCACGGTCCTCTGGGGCCATCGGGATCTGGTAGTACCCACTGCGGAGATCCAGCACAGAGAACCACTTGCTCCGCTTAGGCAGTCCAAAGCATCCTGAATCGGGGCATTGTGTACTGATCAGGGATAGTCCGCCGTTTAAGGTCGATAATCCCACACATCCTTACTGTTCCATTCTTTTCCTCACTACCACAATGGGGAAGCATAAGGGCTTCTGGATTCTTGTATTACACCAGCAGCTAACATCTCTTGCAGATGCCGCCTCACATCATCTATGTCAGCAGGTGCCAGGCGTCGAGACCTCTCACGAAATGGTCTTTCGTCATGCAGCCGGATATTGTGCTCAGCTCTTGCACGCATCCTACATCCCATTCCTTTAAAGAAAACACCTGGTCTCTCTGGGCAAGCTTCTCACTGATCCTCACTTTCCATTCAGCTGGCAGCGGGAGTCGCCGAAATCAAACAAGTCAGGCGCTACTCTGTCATTCTTCCTTGAACTCTTGCTGCTGGTAGCACTGCAGTGTCTCACAATGCACATTAGCCAGGATGCAACCTCTGTTTACTCGAATGTCTCTTTCAGACACATTATGAACTTGGACCATTACCCTTCTGGCATAAGCATGGGCTCTAGCGGGCAAAATACTAGGCTTGACCAGCAGTCCTCTGGCAATTTTCCATCGCCTGGTGCATCCAACATTAATATTTTATTCTTAACATCCTTTCTGATACGGACCTCTCCTGTAAGGTACACTGGGCATTTGGCGGCAGGATCAGAGACTCAGGATCCTTCTTCCATACAATTCCGACCGGTTCCTCTGGTTCTGTTTTTCAGCATCTCTGTGCCTCATAGGCCTTCTTAATTAAAGCCGAACTCTTAAAGCTCTACTAGTCTTTGACCCTGTTTTCATAACACAACTGTGCCAGCCTCCAACATATGAGCATTTGTTCCAATCAACAAAGGAACACCATCATACAGTCCAGTGGGGGACACACTAAGGCTAGGGTCTCTACTTGTTCGCCACTCCAGCCACGGAGGTGGGGAAAGACAGCCAAATTGATATACCCGAATAGGGTAGGCCTTCTTCACTTAACCCCATACATGCAGTCCTTCTAATGGTTGTAAGGGTACGCCTGACAAATGCTTCTGATACCAATCCTGGAACATAATTGTCACTTGGGAGCCACTGTCTAATACAGCTCTTGTAGACACTCCATTCACCTTTACAGTGGTCTCCATGGAGGGACCCACTATTCTGGACCAGTCTGAGAGGCGGTAGTGGGGCCTGGGCAACTGACCTTGCCACAAAAGGACGTGAATTAGCATTTTGGTGCCCTCACTGGGATCATGTCGGCACCTCTTAACCACTGATTTCTTCTCCGAAGCTCTCCTTGTAGCCTATATGCAACTTTGTCAGTGTCTTTGGGGACTGGCATTCCTTTTCATGTGCCCATCTTTCCCACAATTATAGCAAAACATACTTCTGAGTTTGAGCTGGCCGAGGCGCAACACTGGGAGCTAGGGCGGGGTATTACTAACTGGAAACCTTGTGCCATCTCTGTCTGCGCGTGATAAGCATTTGGAGACATCTGTCAGTTTCTCCACTTCCATGGTCAAGGAATCGAGTTCGAGCTGTTATCAGCAGGAGATACATGGGTGGTACCCCACCCCATAGCAGATGCAGTCGGATATAGGTCAGGGCCCTGCATTGCAGGTCGGCCTTCATAAAGGGACTGTTTTTGAATTCCGGATCTCTCTCAACAGTTCCCCCATTGTGACATATCTTTTCCTTGTCAGAGCACCCATTGACTGCCAACCTCTGCCCCTGAACTTCACTTGATGGGTCACCCTCAGTCACTCGGGTCGTAGCCGCAGCTATTGGTGCAGGTCCCTCCCAGGTGTCGTTTTTCTCAACTCCTCGAATTTCTCTCATTAACTCATCATGGAGGGTGGGGATCTCAGTCGATCTGCCAGGCGAACTGAAGCAACAGCAGTTCTGAGAAGGGGCAGACTTAAGGATCCTGTCCAGCCTGGTTCGGTCCAGTTCAATTGCTGGCAAACTACCTTTTCTGAGGCATTCTTGCAACAATTTTTCCAGCCGAGATACATACACAGACAACAACTCCTTGGTACTGTTGTGCATCTCTACTCTCCACCATAGGTCCTCATCAGAATCTGGGCTCCCATACACATTCTCCAAGGCCTCAAGATAGGCCTGTGCAGTCGCTTCAGGGTTACTGGGTCTGCTTAGCACGGATGGTAGCCAGGGCAGGACCTCGGAGGCTCTCACTAACCCTCTTTCGCCGCCTTCCAAGCATTGCCATTCTAGCACTTGGGGCAACATAGTCTATCCAGGTCTCCCAGTCATCCTCCCCTTGGGGGTGGGAGGTGCCAGAGAAGATCCTCAACCTTCGTAAGAGTTGTGACTAATGGCAGGTGCAGAAATAGGAGTCTGCATTGGTTCAGCCACCATTACGGGCACTGGAGCAGGAGAGGGTGTTGGGGAGGAACACCCCAGGTGGCAAGAATAGTTTCTTCAAGTCCTCCACAGTTTTCCCCTCCCAGCAACCATTCAGCAAATTTCTCCTCAAAAGTTTCAGATAGTGGTGGGGCTGATTCCCCCGGTCTTTACTGTCCTTAGTTATCACTCTCCAAGCAGTGAGGGCTCCTCTGGGGTAATGGTCTGTGGCACTTTGGAGCTATCTATGGGATCCTTAAACTCTACTAGGGCCAGGAAAGTGTGGGTGAGCAGATTAGCATGCCGACCCACCACCACAGGGTTTTGTAAACCTTCCACCTTGGAAAGTACTCCTGCACAGTGTCCGTGATGATACCCAGGGGATGTCCAGGATAAGCATAGCATTTTGGGGTCGATCTCCCCAGTACACCACTCCACCAGCCGTGCACAGCTACTTCTGTCGGGTACCCATTTTTTCTTAACAGTGGTTCAGAATATGGCCACTAGAGGACACACAATCCCAGCGGTGAGCCTCCAAGATGTAACCCTAGATGGCGCTATCCCAGGGGCTACTACCCTGCCTGATTTGCCACTAACAGGTTGAGGGGCCTGGATCCAATGGCGGGTGCCTCCACCCAGAGGTCAGGGTTTGCAATAGTTAAACTAACTTGGTCACAGCCCTCTGGGACACTGCAACCCCTTTCTTCCCACTAGTGGCCCACACAATATATCAGAATTACCTTCACAGTATACACTTACCCCCAGGTCTGGTTCCGCACTGGGACCTCCTGTGAAATGAGATACAGTGCAACAATCACAGTACAGTACTTTAACATAGACAAATACCTCAGGCAGTATAACTTTGCTGAAACAAGCAGCTCTGATTTATTTAGGGAATATAACAAGGACAGGGGAAATCAGGTTAATTAGCTTATCACTCTAATAATCTCATTTATGGCTCTGTGCACAGGCCTATCCCTATCAGTTACTGTCCCTAGGTACCCAAGCCCTAGTGGCTAGTCCAAACCGTGGCAGCTGGTAGGGGCCCTTTCACACACAGAGAAGGAGAATTAAACAGTCAGCAGTACAGTAATTCCATTTGGATTTAATGTGGCAATTCAACAGGGAGCGACCCTGAATTAGTACTCACGACCTCCAAATAAGATAGGGTCCTTCAATGTCAGCAGGGCTCACTTGAGGTACACAAACCTCTTCACACATCCATATAAAAGAAAGCACTATACCAGGCAGGCTGCATCTGTATCCCGATCGCAATTACTGCACAATACCCGGGAGAACACACAGCAGATTCAGTTCCTGAAAGACCAAGTGCAATTTTCAGCAATTCTTCCAGTCTTCTACAGGGTGAGCCTGTTTTCTACTCTTCAGAGATCCTTTGATTCTTTTCACAGGACGGATTCAGTCCTAACAAGCTGCAGACCGGAACTCTGGGCCTTACACGCTTTTTGACTAAAACTGCACACTGAAAAGCACAGGGCTCCTTCCTTCTTCACTGCCAAAACTCAACTGAACTCCAACCGACAAAACCGGCACTTCTTTGAGTTCCTCCCAGTTCTTGACTGGATTGGCTGTCACTCACAAAAGACTGCTGCTGTTGGTCCAAAAAGGCACTGAAGTCTAAACTACATCTCCCAGAGTCACTGCCCATACAATCCTCTTGTGGCTGGCTCAGATTATGAGTCCAAGTTCTGATTCGTCCAAGGCACCATTTTAGAGCTAGCTTACCCCACACTGATTGGTCCAGTTCAGCAGTTCAAAACTAGAATGGGGAACTAGCAGACACAGTTCTGACTGCAAAGAAAGCAGGTTAGACAAACTGTAATTTCATTATTACTCTAAATAATTTCTGGCAGTTACATCTTTCAGATAGGTTCCCTTTGCACTCCTAGTGACTGCAAAAATGAAGTGAATTGGCAGCAGCTTGAGTGGTACTCAATCAAAGAAACACACAGTCCCCCATACAAACTAATTATGTCTGCAAGCAGACAGCTCTTAAAGAGACAGTACCAGAGGTTCTAAAAACACTCACTGATAAATGGCTTAAATGCCAAACACCATTCAGGCCTGGAGCATTCAAGCAAGCTCCTGGAAGTCTTTTGGGAACCCCCATTTGCAGGGGGGTTACAAGAGGATGAGAGAGAGATCAGTGGAGTATCACAAGGATCAGTATTGGGTCCTGTCCTCTTCAGTGACATCACTGAGGAACTGGAGGGGCCAAGTGTGTCTCTGAGGATGACAAAAATCTGCAATAGGGTGGACGCCCAGAAGGGGGTGAAGAGAATGCAGATGGATCTTTGGAAACTAAAGGAGTTACCTAGAGTGTGGCACCTGGGTTTCAGTGCCAAAAAGTGTGAAGTCAGGCATTTGGGGCTGGGAAACTCAGGGGCAGTGTATAAGAAGGGAGGAGATACTTACAGTTAAACATGAGAAGGATCTTAGGGTAATCATATCTGATAGCAGCGCAGTGCTACAAGGCAGTAGGCAAGGCTAGCCGGATGCTACGGGAGCTGAGGGAGGGAAATTTCTAGCAGGAGAGGTAGTGTTGCCACTACATCGCTTACTAGTAAGACCCCACCTGGAGTAATGTCTTGTTCCGCAGGGTGCACCTCCACAAGTACACTGACAGGGTGGAAATGGTCCACAGGAGGGCTACAAAACGGTACCAGGATTGAATGAGAAACCACACGAAGAAAGGCTGCAGGAGCTCAACAAATACTCCTGGAAGAGAGGAAAGCAAGAGGGGACATGACAGGCCTCATGCAACATGTGCTGACTGATGTAATAAAATATCTCTGGTTGCTACCTGATGTGGTACTCGTGTACCTATATTATGACTACTGTGATCTACCTATTACCAAGGGTATACCACCAGTGAATGCCTGTAACACTGGTTGCTTTTTTAATCTAAGCGTTATGTACTGTACTGTTTGTTTGCTGTGAGGCATTGCTCTCGTGACGAGGTGCCTCTGTAAATGAGTATGACTCAAAGGTTTATAAACCGATGATCTAATAAAAAAAGAAATAAAATAAAATAATAAGTACCTCACGGGGGTAAACAAGGTGGAGGGAAGTCTCTTTCACAGGAGGGGCACCAGGAGGAAATACGTCTTCACAGAAAGGATGGTGGACACCTGGAACAGCCTACCAGAAGAGGTGGTGGGGAAAAGACAGTGGGAAGCTTCAAGCAAGTGGCGGATAGGCTCATGGGTATAATAAGCAGAGGTAAGGGAAGAGGCAGGGACATCTTTGACCAAACATGGTCCAGGGTATAGTAACAGGCAGAGAAAGCAGTGCAGACTAGATGGGCCTATCAGTCATTTTCTGCCAGTGCATGCTATGTTTCGAAGTTTCTTCCACCAGTGGTCACCCAGAATGCAGCACTGCAGTGTGGATTACATCCCTCCCTCCCCAAAGGCAGAAAGCATCCTCTGGGACACCTAATCCTCCTGGCCAATGATTCGAGCTCATTCTAGTGGTAGTATTACCGCAGTGTCAACAGGCCAGCTCTGAGATGCACATGTTGAAAAGTGCAGGCCTCAAGATAGAGCCTTGGGAGACTCCACTACTGACATCTTAACTCGTGAAAATTTGCCACTTTGGACCACCTCCTGTGTCCTCCTCCCTTCTAGCCACCCTGACAATTCCTCCCCGTTCCTAGGTCCCCAACTTTTTACTGGGGCCATGCATGAAAGTGAGGGAGACTCAGATTCTCAAGAGTAGTTTAAACCGTATTCTAAAATGGGGAAAGGATTTCAAGCAATATGACTGGTTGCTAGCCGTGCATTAGATGTGTCTAATGCACAGCTAAAACTAGAACCCCCATTTAGAATACACAGGCCCATTTTATAAGTGCAATAAGCCACTCTGGGGATGTGCATTAGACAGTTCTAATGCATGGCTAGGAGACTGGACGCACTCGGCCTGTGGCTTCATGCCTCGCTTCATGCCTCACTACATCTCCCTAGTCATGCATTAGAACTGTTGAATGCACACCCCATCGTGTCTTACTGCTTACATAAATTATTTCAAATTCATACATATGGGTAATCACCTAAGTCCAAAAGGCCAACGTTTTGTGGCTTGAGGGTCACTTCCTCAAGGCTCAGACTCTTCTGGTCCTACTAGTTCAAGCTGTGGCTGTGGTCACAAATACATTATCCTGATGAGGACTGATAACAGTCACCAGAGATGCAAAGAAGGACTGTGGAACACAGTACAGCCGGACATGTTTTTAAGGACCACAGAGTCTTGTATTGGCTTTTTGGACTTAGGTGAACCTCTTACCCATATGTTTTCAGAATAAATTATAAACTAGTCTTAGGAGTCCCAGTCTCCCTCACGTTCCTGTATTCTCCCCCAACTTTCTGACCAGTCTCCTGTGTCTAGCTATGTGTGTTTGCAAAATATATATATATAGCTCAAAGACAGGCCATCAGCTGAAGACCATGGATCTCTGATAATATGGTGGAAGTTCCCTATGCATACCGTTACAGGGGCCAGGGGCTTTGTCGGGGCCATGGGGAGGAGGACTAGGAGATGCAGGGTGTTGTGCTCATGGCATCCATGGGTGTGGCTCTTTCTGACAAGTAATTTGATTTGATAAAATGTATTTTTTCACAGGAAACAACATTTGTTAGGACAAAAGTCCTGTTTACAACAAAGTCCTACAAAGTCCTGTCTTTGAGCTATATATATTTTGATTCATGCTCTGCAATTGTTAACAGCCTGCTGTGCACTGCAGGGCACACTCTCCCCCCTCCACTGGAAGGACAAGTGAGAGCAGAATACCCTGGCTCCATCATCCTGTAGATTATGAGCAGGAGTTGGGCTATTACCTGGCTTTTCGCAGGCCACCCAACTGAGCTTAGTAATGAAGCAGCGTGCCTTTTAAGACTCTGATGTTTAATTTTCTCCCCTCTCCTTCATGCCCACGAGCTGGACTGAATGCTTCTGGGCCTAATGGAGGCTTTGGATATTTCAGCAAACTTGTCTCTAGTAGTGAATAATCCCCCCCCCTCCCCAAATGTGGTTAAGTATAGTGTGTCTTCAGCAGGGTGGGGTGGAGGAGACGGCAGACACAAGAACATTAAAAAAAAAAAAAAAAAGAGAGAGAGAAAGAAAAAGGGGACAAAAAAAAAGGGGGGGACAACTAAAAAACAAAAATGAGGGTCCTTAAACCCTATCATTTATAGGGGGTTCTGAGGCCTGCATTATATGAGTGCCCAGCCAATTAACCACCTGGAAGCTACCTCACTGGCGTTGTAAGATGCCCTTGACTGGTGCCTCACCAGCTCCAGACCCAGCATGGAAAGGTGGATGGCCTGCCTGATTGCCTCAGAGTCAGACATGGATGCCAGGAGTTGGCCCAGCATCACCCACAGATGCATGGCACAGGCAGCCTGATGTGACTGGTGTGCACTAATGCACAACATGCAGAGAAAACTCTTCTACACCAGCTGCAAACTCAGTCGAGTTGGACTCAGGCGGGTGGTCGAGCTTTGGGCAGCAATGCCCAGAGGGAGCATCCAGGAGATCTACTCCCGAAGAGGGGTGGAACATGGCACTGGGAGACCCCTGGGTTGCGCAATACCTGTGCTGACAGTCCCTATGAGCTGGAGGTGGGGCAGAGGGATGGAGGCAGACACTGTGCGACACCTCCGTAAATGGCTGGGGTCACGGAGGAATGATGGTGGTGTCAGAATTGTACTCCCCAAAGAAGGACATCATTGCTTGAGCAGGACTGCATTCGATAACGTGGGAGATGTGCGGCTCTTCCTTCATCCCCGAAAGGAAGCGTTGATAGCTGGTGAAATCAGCATCAGATGTGTGGTGGACGGATGCATCATTTTCCTCACTGGAGGAAGATGCAGAGGAGCTGGACTCAGGTGGAGGTAGTGCTGGGCGTCCAGGTTGGAAGATGACCTCGTCCATCGCCCTCAGGTACCTAGGGGTCCCACCATGGCGCTGAAGGTTCCTAGGTCATGCACCCTGTAAGGCCAGAGAAACCTGGGTGAGGAGGAGAAGGGTCATGGCAGACCAGACTAGGCCCTCTGTCAGGGCTTGTAGCACAAAAAGCACACTGCGCACAGTAACAACGGGAGGTGCCGCCAAAAAAACTTCACAAGCAGAAAGACACAAACCATGCTACAGCACCACATTTCAGATGTAAAATGCCAAGGGTAATGCTCACCTGGGCTCTCTTTTGACCAAATAAAAATATGGCTTGGTAAGTCTGTTAGATTGCTTCCAGTTATTTTGCAGAATAAGTGCAGCATGGTTTGTGTCCCTCTGCCAGGGCTGTGGGAGTGAGCAGGGGACCCCTCCCAGGGATGGGGCTGCACAACCCACGCATTGTGAAACACCCAACCGTAGAGAGGCGAATGGGGTGGTGCCCTCTGAGGGAACCCCCAGGTAGGGAGGTTGGAGCTGTGCAGGTCCCACAGGGTGGCCCTTTTCTCCACATACGGCACAGCCCGCCAGTTCTGGAGGAGAAGGAAGGCCTGAGTCAACACTTCAACTCCTGTCAGAGCCCCCGACAGCTCTGGAGATGGAGCACAGTGCCAACCTAAACCTCCTGACCCCTGCCTCACCTGACAAAACTCTGCCCCTTGGAGAGGGCCCAATGCTCGGAGTAGAGCCTGAAATCTGGTGGGAGGCAGACCCAGCGCTTCGAACGGCACCAGAATCTACCTTGGCACTGGAGCTGGAGTCAGTGGCACTAGAACCTTCTCGGTGCCGAGGACAGCACTGGATCCCAACTTGACACCAGACCGCTATCCCCCCTGGTGCCAGAATCGGCACCAGTGACATCCTTGGCACCGCACGTGGCATTGAGGGACACAGAGGAAGCAGCACCGCGCCCGCGAGGAGGGGACTCCGAGGCTCCACAGATTGCGAAGGCCTAAAACTAGGTCTAGAAGGGTCCAGTGAATCCCGATTCTTGTCCTCCAGGTCAGAAGACGAGATCCGGGAGATCTCCAGCTGCAGGACCCTTCCTTACCCAATGCTGCGAACGCCAGCCAGAGGAGACCTAATTGCATGGTTACCGCCTCGCTCACCGACACTGGAGGCGGTGTCGGGAGCCGAAGCGGTGCCAGGTTGCACTACTGAGGGATCCACTAGTGCAGGCCCAGAGTACAGCTGTGATACCGCCACCTGAGGGGACACTGGACTGTGAGGGGTGCTCAACCGGCCCCTGCCAGAGGAGGCCTGCTGTCCTACATACCCCTCATGCAGGCCTCATGTTTCTGGGAGACGAGGAACATTGGAGGCCTGCTCTCCCTCAGTACACACAGTACTGGAGAGGGGCTCAGGGGAAGAGCCCAAGGACCTGATCCTGGCATCCTGGACAGGGGTCAGGTGGGCAAGGGCTTAATCTGGTTTACTTGGAGCAGGTTTGCTATGGCTCAGAGGTCTGATTCTTTGCTGATCCTCAAGGCCCAATATGGACTTGCACATAGAGATTTCTTTAGATACCGCCATGTACAACACTTTCTCACATCTCAGCCAGCTGATACATAAAGCTCTTTGCAGCACACAACTTTATAATACCCTTTATGTGGCAGCTAAATGGGGGAAGGAGTTAGAACAGGAACCAGAACCTGGTGGTTTTGGAGCAGGGCTGCTCTGATGTGGGCCGTGTCACCTCATCCCATATCTGGCATGAATTTGCTTGGAAGCAAGTTATCAGATACTTTCAAATGCCAACGATCACGGCCAGATATGGGATTGGGTGGGGGTGGGGGGCAGTGCTGCATGTTGTAGAGGGTGTGGCGAGGTGAAAGCCACCCATACACAAGTTATGTGGGCTTGCCCTCTATTGGTAACTTTTCTAGCAGACACTGAGAAACAGATGCCAGATGTTCTGCACAAAGAACTTCATGTAAGTCCAGAACTGTATATTCTCTATCACTATCCCAGGATAATAAAGAGTAGACACACAAAATACTTCTTGGGAATTATGCTTGCGGCAGCCCATAAAGTTACCACTAGAAACTGGCTTATCAATCAGGTCTCAGAGATTAGCGCATGGCAAGACTCTGTAAATAAAATATATATGATGGAGAAGATTACCTTCAGCTTAAAGGACAGGGTGGATGCATTCTCATCTGGGTGGAATGCATGGATAATCTACGTTTACAGCATGACCCGCTTTTTTGTGCCTTAGCCAGGGAATAATCTTTTTGGGGGGCTGTAATGTTGAGGCTGTTGAAAGTGTTTGGAATTTGAGCCTTACAGGAACCTGCAGAGAACTGGAAGAGGCACTAGGTAGGATCAGAGAGCAAGGTTTGTTAAATATTTTAGTACAATACAAGCATTCAAGCAGTATGGCAGTGCGTGGAAGTTCTCTGTGAATAAACCTTGTTTCAAAACATATCCTGGGGTCAAGTCAATACTTTACAATGGTGACAAGTGATTAAATAGAAAACTACTTCAACCAGGGAATCAAGACAGACTTTTTCTGCATAGGGCTGGTGGTGTTCCATGACAAAATAGCAGTAATACACACAAGAAAAGTCGGGCACTCACCCCTCCAAATATCAGGAACACCAGTTTTTCAGTACAAGTCCATTTATTCAAGAAAGACAAACATCCAGTGGTCAGGACCACCTGATGCATTTCGGCTCACATGATCCTTTATCAAAGTTTTTTTTAAATGATGTTGTCATAATGTTTACATGTAAGTTGTTATGGTAACAGATGACATCCTTATGACATCATCAGTCTGAGACTATATATTGTGAGTTTTCATTGTAATGGACAGCCTTTGATAAAGAAGCATGTGATCCGAAAAGCGTCCGGTGGTGCTGACCACTGGATGTTTGTCTTTCTTGAATAAATGGACCTGTAATGAAAAAAGTACAGTTACGTAAGAACTTACTGTAACAGTAGATCTTCGAGAGAGGCTCTTGCAGTA
Source organism: Neoceratodus forsteri (assembly GCA_016271365.2). Taxonomy (NCBI): domain Eukaryota; kingdom Metazoa; phylum Chordata; order Ceratodontiformes; family Ceratodontidae; genus Neoceratodus; species Neoceratodus forsteri. The sequence goes on from CM057449.1 coordinate 1,427,514,592, forward strand.
GGTAATTACATATAGGACTGACGTCGGCAGGCGGCAGGACCCCACGGAAAAATTTCTAGCTAGCAGTCCCTGGCGGGGACCGCCCCGCTAGGATGCCAGACTGGCCAGACGACGTGCTATATAAAAGGGCGGTCCCGACGCCCACCTTCCAGTTCTTTCCCGCCACAGGCCAAAACAGGCCGGAAGAGAGAGAAGCGGATATTTCCCTCAGTGGAAAAGGAGCTGAAAAAGCCTAGGGGGATGGAAGGCGGGAAGGTATTACCTACTGCAAGAGCCTCTCTCGAAGATCTACTGTTACGGTAAGTTCTTACGTAACTGTACTATCTTACTTCGAGAGGGCTCTTGCAGTAGGTAATTACATATAGGACTGAATCCCAAGCAGTTCTGGAACAAATGAAAGGCACCGGGAGGAGGAACTACTCCAAGAAGTAGCAAAAACCCTTGCAAACCTCAAGCAAAGAGGCCTAGCAAGACAGCTAACCCGAAGCCTGCTCTATGGCGAGAGGCAATGTCCAAACTGCAATGTTTCGTAAAGGTATGGACGGAAGTCCAGGTGGCAGCAGCACAGATGTCTGCCGCAGACACATTCTTGAAATAAGCCGCAGAGGCTGCTACTCCACGAGTGGAGTGACCTCTGACTTGACCCAGAAGGGTCTTGTTGTACTTGTCATAACAGAAAGTGATGCAATGAGCCAACCCACTTTGACAGGTATTGCTTGGAGACGTCATTGCCTTCCCTTTTGTGAGCAAAAGAGACAAACAACTGATCAGTCTTTCTGACATTCTTCGTCCTATCAGTGTAGTATCTCAGAATCCTGTGGACAACCATGGCATAGAGCAAGTATTCTCCCTGGTTGGAGTACTGCGTGAAAAAAGCAGGTAACTCAATAGACTGATTTAAGGTAGACTCCGCTACCACTTTCGGAAGAAACTTAGGGTTCGTGCGAAGAGCTACTCGTTCTTTGTGAAAAATCAGATAGGGGACTTTACACATAAGGGCCTGGAGCTTGGAAATTCTGCGAGCAGAAGTAATGGCCACCAAGAAGTGTGTCTTCCACGATAATAACTTCAAGTCTGAGGAAGCCGCAGGCTCAAAAGGAGGAAGGGTAAGTTTCTCGAGAACAAAGTTCAAATCCCAAAGGGGAGAAGGAGTCCGAACAGGGGGCCTGAGGTGAAGGACCCCTCTGAGAAAGGTCTTGGATACCTCTAATTGGGCAAAGGTTTTATCAGCAAAAGGAACATGGTAGGCTGAAATAACAGCCATGTGAACCTTCAAAGAGGAGCGACTGAGACCCAGGTCGAAAAAATGACGCAAATAATCGAGCAGAACGGCCACAGGACAGGAGAAAGGCTCCACGTTCCTGGAGGCAGCCCAAATGGAAAATCTCTTCCATTTCATAGCGTAGATGGACCTAGTGGAGGGTTTTCTAGCCTCCACCATAATCTCGGCCACCTTAGGAGAGACGCCAAAACGAGATTGGGCTAAGTCTGCAGGAGCCAAGCATGAAGTTGAAGAGACTTGAGTCCCGGATGGACCAGGGTCCCCTGATCCTGGGTCAGCAATCCTCGAGATAAAGGAAGAGGAAGAGGAGGAACCTCTGAGTATTGTTGTAGAAGAGAGAACCAGACTTGCCTGGGCCTGAAAGGAGCAATCAGAATCATTCTCTCTCCTTCCAATGCAAGTTTCTGCAGCACATGAGGGACCAGAGGAATTGGTGGAAAAGCATAGACGAATCTGTCCTTCCAGCTTAGAGACAGAGCGTCGCTCCAGAAAGCGTCTTGCTCTGCAGCGAGCGAGCAAAAGGTGGGAAGTTTTGCGTTTTGAGAAGAGGCGAACAGGTCTACCTGTGGAGTCCCCCAAAGCTGGAAGATGCCGTTTAGAACCTTTTGGTCCAGTTCCCACTCGTGTGGCAGAGCCGAGGAACGACTTAGCTTGTCTTCCAGGACACTGTTGACTCCTGGAACATGGATCGCCGTGAGGTGAAGGTTGTGAAGCGTTGCCCATTCCCAAACCCTCATTGCTTCCCTGCACAGCGGGTAGGACTGAGTCCCTCCCTGCTTGTTGATGTACCACACCACACACATGTTGTCCGTTTGGACAGCTAGGTGACCGGGAAGGATGTATTGGTGAAGAGCTTGGAGAGCATACAGTACTGCTCGTAGCTTGTGCACATTGATGTGGAGAGCTAGCTCCAATCTGGACCATACACCCTGGGTTCGGTGAGGACCCAGATGGACTCCCCAGCCTTCGCCTGATGCGTCCATGGTCAGAGTCTGAGAGGGGGGAGGATGAAAGAAGGGAACCCCCCAGAACAGGTTCTCTCGAACCATCCACCATTGCAAGTCTCTTGACATTGGCGAGGAGATCAGCACCAGATGATCTAGGTCGCCTACAAGTTGATCCCACTGAGAGCGGAGAGTCCACTGAGAGATCCTCATGTGGAGTCGCGCACGCGAAACCGTCGGGATGGCGGCCGCCATAAGCCCCAAAAGACGGAGCACCAACCTTGCCGGAACCTTCCTGCGTTCTGAAAGTAGGGAAATCTGAGACTGGAGGGAGGCCCCCCTGTCCGAAGGCAGGAAGGCCTTGCACACTGTCGAATCGAGGATTGCCCCGATGAACTGGAGTCTCTAGGAGGGGTCCAGATGAGACTTGGAATGGTTGATGGTGATACCCAGACCAGTAAAAACCTGCTGGGTGAGGGAGAGAAAATACAGGAGTTCCTCCCTGGATGAGGCCGCCAGGAGCCAGTCGTCCAGGTAAGGAAAAACCTGAACTCCCAAAGTACGCAGGTGGGCCGCTACCACCGCCAGGCATTTGGTAAAACTCGGGAGCCGAGGAAAGACCAAAAGGGAGTGCCCGAATTGGTAATGGTCCCCTGGAAAGCAAACCGGAGGTACTTGAAGCAGGGACTAATGGGGATGTGCAGGTATGCATCCTGCATATCCAGTGCACAAAGCCATTGGCCTGGCCGAAGAAGGGGCAAAGGTTTAGGTGAGATCTGAACTTTGTGTCTTCTACATAGAAGTTCAGGAGCTGAGATCGAGAATGGGTCAGAGATCTCCGCCTTCTTTGGTACAAGGAAGAAATGGGAATAGTAACCCGTCCCATGAAGGTGAGGAGGGACGGGTTCTATGGCTCGCTTCATGAGGAGAGCAGATATTTCTCCTGACCAAAGGAAGATGGTCCCTGAGTAAGAGGACTTAGAGGGGTGGCGTGGAGGTTTCTGTAGAAACTCTATAGAGTGCCCCTCTTGAAAATCTGAAGCACCCATGAATCCGATGTTATCCTCTCCCAACCCGGAAGGTGGAGGGAGAACCTCCCTCCTACCGGTTCCTCCAGGGAGTCTGGAGGCGGTGGGAGAGGGAAGGAGTCAGGTGGTGTGGGCAGCGCTGCAGCTGGGGCACCCACTGCTTTTTTGGGTGGCAGGGGCCTGGCAGCTGTGGGGCCCGCTTGGTGGCCGCCTTCCTTGGGGTTTCGCTGAGGCTGGCCGCGCTCATGAAAGGACGGCGCTGCAGGGGATGGGGACGGTACATGGAATCCACAGATTTCAGGGCCGTCCCCTTCTCCTGCAAGTCGGTGATGATGTCCTTGACATCACCACCGAAAAGCACCGAATCCCTGAAAGGTGCTTCTTGAATTGCTGACTGCACCTCTGGGACCAAACCTGACACTCTGAGCCAGGCGTGACGCCGAAGACTTATGGCGAATGCGGAGCTCCGCCCTGTGGTGTCCACTGCATCGTAGGTCATCCTCAGAATGTGACGACTGGCCGAACGAGCAGAACGGACAAGGTCAGCTAACTCCTGCTTGACTTGTGAGTCAGGCAAGGAGTCAATCTTAGATTCCGCCTGGGTAAGGACAGCCTTCTGGTAATCCCCCATATGTGCTACATAGTTTAGGGCCCTGATCCCCAGTGTGGAAGAAGCGTAGATCTTCCTTCCATACTGATCCAGAAGGCGAGATTCCTTATCCGGAGGAGACGAGCTCAAATGTTTAGGGTGTGCTGACCGTCCGTGAGCGGCACTAATCACAACCGAGTCAGCACGGGGGTGAGAAGCTAAAAAATCTACACCCTCCGGAGCCTGGTATAGCCTGTTGGACTTCCGAGGAAGTGGGGCTAAGGCCGATGGTTGTTTCCAAATAGTGGAAACAAGGTGGGCATGAGGCTCGATCCAGGGTGGCACTAGAGTAGGCGCCGTAAGGGGCAGGTCCAGATGTTCGACGACTTTGACCCGCTGAGGATCTGGCTCTAAGGAACGCCACTGATGTACTTCCTGGATCTTTCTGAGCAACTCCGTGAAGGAAGGCTCTTCCGGAGGAGACTTCGGAGGAGTCCTCGGCCAGGGCTTGGACGGAGAGCGAGGCTTGTCGTCTTTCTCGGAGCATCCGCTGGAGGAATCCAAGGAGTCCGAGAGAGAAGGACAAGAAGAACAAGAAGAAGAATTGGAAGCAGAGTAAGACTCCCTGACTCGTCTAGGGGGAGGAACGGGTTCCTTAGGGGGAATCCCTGGACGCGTGTCCTGCCCCTCTCTGGATCCAGAGGAAGAGCTCGGGAACGGAGGCAAAGAGGGAGTGTGCTGCCTGGGGCGAGGAAGTGGAGGTGGCACTGCAGCCATAAGGCGGCTCTCGACTTCCTTGGTGAGCTGAGCCTGGCCTCAGCCCACTAGGGAGGCCAGAGTCTCCTGAAGATCCACCGGCGGCCTAGGGGGTGGTGGAGGAGGAGGAGGGGGATAGTTGTATGGATTATATCCGTAAGGCGAGTATCCGTAACCCGGCTGCGGGAATACCGGAGCTGGGTATTGCGGCGTCGGTGGAGCTGGCACCGGGTACTGTGGCGCAGGATACTGCAGACCAGGGTAAGTCAGCGTCGGATACGACGGCGGATACCCAGGTACCGGAGGAGCTGCCGGAGCAGACAGCCCAGTACGGAGCTCCAAGGGTGGATCAACAGTGATAGGCCCGTGGGGTGGAGGGCCTGATGGGAGAGGAATATCTCACGCCGGCTTCGGAGGGACCGGCGTCGGTGGGGCCGGTGTCGGAGCCGGCATCAGATCCGGTTCAGTGGGAGGAGGGTCCATGGCAGAAAAGCATCCCGAGCATCACTCTGGGACGGAGGAGAAAGTCCCCGGGTCAGGCAGGGGGACTCCGCTCTCTGACAGCAGCGAATGCTGCGGGGAACCTGGGACGACAGACGATGGAGGGTTTGTCGGAGGAGCCGACGTGCGACTTAGGGGCTGAATCCCGGCGGACGCCAGAGGAGCAGGCATCCAACTTAAGGGGTCCCTCGTCGGAGGTGGGCTGAGGGTGGGAAGCGGCCCGGTCCGAGGGGGACACTGCCGTGCACCGCCCCAAAGGGTCGGGCGTCTTAGCGGCCTTCTCCCGGAGGGTGTCGGAGGAGCCGACGCCTGGCTTATGGGAGGCGCCAAGGCCAGTAGGGCCAAGCCTGCGGTAGTACTGGGGGCAGAAGCTTCCTCACCGGGAGGCACCCAAGGGCTCAAACGGAACCTGACGGGCGGGCCGATGCCTCCTCCAAAGCCTTGGAGCTGCATCGGACGATCCCCTAGAGGGGACATTACCTTAGCCGCGGCTCCGGCCGGAGTCGCGGAGGAGGAGGCCTTCTCCCGGTGCCTTTCTTTGTCCCGCTTCTTGTGTCCTTCTGGGAAGGTCAATGCCTGCCTAAGCTTCTTCAACTCCTTCTCCATTGCAGACATCATCTTTTTAAGGAGACGGGCTTCCAAAGACTGCTGGCGCTGTTTCGCGGGTGGTCACAATGAAATGCAGGCAATGCGGACACTCCTTCGACTGCATGGTCGAGCCAAGCAAAAAGGCAGAGGGAGTGACTGTCCTTGTGAGGCAGTTACGCCTGCACGAGTCACACTTATTTTTGAAGGGACGTACATAAACCCGACGCTCACCTGACGAAAAATGGCAAAATACTGATAACTTTCGTAAAACCGATGAAGCAACAGGGCTGAGTACCCAACTTCACCACGAGAGCTGCACGAGCTGATGGCGGAAAGAACTGGAAGGCGGCGTCCGGGACTGCCTTTATACCGACGTCATCTGACGCCGGTCACCTGACGTGGGCGCCCGCCAGGACTGCTAGCTAGAATTCTGCGGGGTCCGCCACGCCAGTCCTATATGTAATTACCACTGCAAGAGCCCTCTCGAAGTAAGATCAGTTGTTCCTGATATTTGTTGGGGTGAGTGCCAGACTTTTCTTGTGTGTAGTAATTCAACCAGGAAATACAGCAAGAAGACAGAACCAAAGCCATTCCTAGAAAACAATGGCAACAGCACTTCCTGTTTTTCCTCCTTTTGATGTAAGTTCAGAAGCAGGAGCCATCAGTGTAAGATGGAGAAAGTGGGTGTCAATATTTGAGAATCTGCTACTAGCACTGAATATAAAGACCCCAAGAGACAAAGGGTTCTCTTGCTGCACTATGCTGGAGAGCAGATAAATACAGGTTACTCACCTGTAACAGGAGTTCTAGGAAGGGTATATGTTGTTCATCCACACTTATTGGCAGGTCCCTGGCCGCTTTAAATCTTGCCGGAAGGTCTTCAAGCTGGCTCTTCCCACCCACCCAGGTGGTAAAACTCTCGGCTCCGCCCCATGACGCCAGATCTAGCCCGCTGGAAGCCAGGTTGTGCGTCGAAGCCGGGGAGGTTGGTGGAATGTAGATGAACAACATATACCATTCCTAGAACTCCTGTTAGCAGGTGAGTAACCTGTATTTCTAGGGACATGGATATGTTGTTCATCCACACTTATTGGCAGACTCCTAGCAGTTCTCTGGGAGGAGGGAGGCAAGGTCACACCTACTTAGGTAGAAAGACTGAGAACCGAGGCCCGACCAGCACCCTGGCGCAACCTAAGGTCGATGTGAAGGGAGCAGTGAAGCCTGCTCCGGGCAGAAGCCCTGCAGAGATATTCTGACCGGAGTATCCTCGGAAGCAGCCACCGATGCAGCGTGGAAGGACGGGTAAAAGGAGCGCTATCCTCTAGGAGGCTCCATGCCCGCCCGCCTATAGTGGAGACCTATGCAGGGTGACCCGCCGCTTGTCGTCCAGTGGGCTGCAAATCTGCCAGATGCTGACCAGCGAAGATGATAAACAGCTGGCGAACCTCTCCCAGACTTTAACTGCAGCTCCCTAGGAAGGGTGAGTTAAACAGGGTTCCTATGGAACCTGTATACGGCCTCCGGTGTGAATGGGATAAACCCGGCAGAGGCAATACCCCGAAGGAAGACTCCACCACCGCCTTGGAAGGACTTCCGGTGGGGCGAGGACAACCTAGTCCCGTGGAAGACCGGATAGGGAAACTAAAGGAGCGCTTGGATCTCTCCCACCTTCTGGATGGCTAAGTGGCCTCAAGAAGGTGTTCTTCCACAACAGGTGGGGGAAACTCACACCTGTGCAAAGGTTCGGATGGCTTGCTCATGAGCTAAGCCCATACCAGCAAGGATCCCACAGAAACGGGGATACTCTCCCCAAAAGGGGAGGCGTGATCGAGGCCTAGAAGTGCCAGATCACCTTCTCCGCACTACCAACTGCCTCCCGGCCTGCGCCCGGAAGGCAGAGGTGACCCGCAGAAGCACCTAGAGGGTCGTCGGCCGAAGCCCTGGTTTAAGGATGGACCGCAGATGGACCGCAGATGGTCCGGAATGCTCGCCCAGGGATGGGGAAGGGCACGGCCCTATCCCATCATCAAAAGGGAGAACTTCTCCCAGAGGATGAGCATCTTGGCCGACTTCTTAGCAGGACACCTCGAATGTCGAGGACCTTGCTGAAAGACCCTAGGCCTAGCCCCTAGCCGCACAGGGGTCGGCCTACAGGCAGGGATTGAAGGTCCAGATGGATAACCCCTGAAAAGGAAAGACAGGACCGGCGGACTAGAGCCGCCTCGGAGCCTGGGGCTGAGACTGAGGAGAGCTGCAACCAGACCTGGCAATCCAGTCTGGGGCTACCAGCATCACCTGCGCCAAGTCCTCCTCGCCTTGCCCGTAGGTCAAGGGAAATGGGGAGAGTAACGGAGGGGCCCGGGGTCCGTGGGTCTCGATGGCACCCCTGCAGCAGGCCTTGCTGAGGGTGGGCAAAGCAGTCTCGGCTCGTGATCTCCCGAGGAAGCGGAGAAGATCCCAGTTACCCGGCAGGGGAGACCACTCATGAGGCACAGCCTATGCCCGGCTAAGGGCAGCAGCCAGGAAATTGGGGGCTCCTGCCATCAAATGGCTGGGAACCCTCGACTGCGCAAAAACCCAATGCGGAGAACCTCCTTGCACCGAGACAAGGGGATCGACCGAACCTGGCGGGGTAGGTAGCACCTGGTCGTGGTGTTGTCCTACTTGGACTTAGACCACTAGACCCCGTACAAGCGGAGCGAGCGGTGCAAGCTAAGCGGACCGCCTGTACTCCAGCGAGCAGGAAGGACATCGGGACTTCTGAGAGGACCAGAGGCGAAGCACTCTGTATTCCCCTAGATAGGCACCCCACCCATCCGAGAAGCATCGGTCGGAGAAGACCGCCGACTCAGGGCGAACTAACAGGATGTTCTCCTGCCAGTTGGAACGGTCCAAAGGGAGCATTCTCTAACTCCTGGGCTGTAGTCACTAACTGGTCCAAGGATCGAGCGCTGTGACCTCTGGCTGGCCCCTCCCACTAGGGGAAGGCCGCCCTGAGGCCCAGGAGGTGCTGGCAGGACAGAATTACCCGGCCAACCCGACTGGGTAAGGGAGGAAGAACCTCAGCCCTGTCCGCCCGGAGCCGAGCTCGGACTCGAGTCGAGCTTAGTCCCGAAGAAGCTTCACCACTAAGGCACGAGTTCCCACTTGGCTCCTGAAACGGGAGACCAGTCTGCCTTCCGGGTGGGGTTACATCCGGACCCTTCAGTGCCGCAGAGACTGCTGAGCAATGAAGAGCCTGGCTAGAACCTGTGAGGAGATCCCAGCTAAGGGGTGGAGCCCCAAGAAACGGATGTGAACGAGGAGTAGGTACATTCTGGAGACCCAGGAAACAGCCACACGCCACGCTCTGAGGATGGAATATCTGAAGTAGAGAGACCATCCAGGCGTGCGGGAGAATGGGCGCGAGCCCCCGTCCGTTTGAGACCAGGAATACCTGGACAAGAACCCAGGGTTGGGGGGGGGTCCGCAGCCTTCCTGGTCACCTCTAACTAGAGGGCCAGGCATGTCGGAACGACCGACACAGAGGCAGTGGACCCAAGATCCCCATGGGGCAACGGCTCAAAAGGGGAAACTGCTCGCAACCTGCGACAGGATCTACCCTTAAATACCTCCAGATGAGGTGCGGAGCTGTCCCCCATGGGGAAACCCGGCTGGGACGACGGGTCAAGTGCCCCTGGCTCCGCCACTGAGCAGGCTTGGAATGGGAAGGAGCCAGGCTCTCGGCTTCCTGCCTCCTGCTTCCTTTTGAGGAAGACGCTGACTGGCAACAAGGACGCCAGCGCATGCCTGCTGGACCTTATGCTGGGCCGGGTTGAGCCGCAGGGCCCAGGGCAAAGCGCTTACTTAGCAAGGACGGCTGCCCATGACCTCCGGGCGAGACTGACCGCCCGAGTGGCATCGGACTCTCGGCCCTTGGATATGACCTTCCACCCAGGGCGGAAAAGGTCAGTCCCCAAGAAGGGGATGTCCGCCAACCTCGTGCTGGGTTTCCAAGGAAAAGAGGATAACCTCAGCCACACCTCTGCATGATGGGCCACTGGGCGGCCGCCACTGATCTGGCACAGGAGTCACCCAGATCCAGAGCCATCTGGAGCTGTTGTATTGCCACCGCCCTACCTTGGTCCCGGACCGTAGTCCGCAGATCGGCCGGGAGATGAGGCAGAACCTCGTCCAGGGTGCCCAGAAGGGTGTGGGAACAGTGTGCCATAAGAGCCGCCGAGCTGGCCTGACGGAGGCCTAGGGAGGACGCAGCATAAACCTTGCGCCCGATGTAGTCCATCCTTTTGGACTCTTTGTCAGGGGGTCTATCCACGTCCCCAGCGTTTCCAAGACATTGAAAACGCCATCGTGACTACCCCTTCAGCCGAGGAGTGCCCGAGAAACCGGCAGAGAACCGACAGGGACAGGGTACTCCGAGCCACCCTGGACGAAGGCGCAGGGCAGGAAGAAGGCCGCCGCCATAGCTCCAGGGCTGGGCCCACGATAGCCTCAGCCACCGGGAAGGCCTCCGAGGGAGAACCCCCTCAGTCCAGAATCTCCGTAAGGGGGTAAGGTGCCCGTTTGGAGACAGGCTCGAGCTGCATCCCAGTGAATTCTGAAATGAGCTGAAGCAGACCCCTCAAGGATGATGGGCTGTCTACGGAATGTTCCTGGGAAGACCCCGGGTCCTCCCTGCTAGGAAACATAGCAGAGCCGGCTTCAGGCTCCGAAGGGTCTGCAGAAAGCTGCCGCAGGCCCGAGGCACTCTTCGTCCCCCGGGGGCGGGCAGGAGTGAGGGAATCGAGGACCGAAGAACAGGTCATGGCCTGGCCTGAACCCCGCCAAGGCTGAGGGGCAGCGAGGGTCGGATGAGCAACCGCCCTGGAGAGGGCTCGACTAACTCGAACGGCTGCTAACCGCAGCAGCGCGCTTTGCTATCCGGAGAATGAATCGGCCCATTGATCCCCGACAACAACTGCTGTCGCCACATGTTCTCGTAACACCAACGCCAACGGCGTTGAAACCGCTCCTCATCCGAGGAGGGGGACAAGGAAGAACGGCAAAGCCACTTAACTCGGTGCCCCGACTGAGAACGCCGAGATCGGCGTGAGCAGCTAGACCGAGACCAAGACCCAAATCCTCGGGGGGACCGAGGGCGGGCCTGGGAAGGAGCGGGACGCACCCGCTCCTCCCTCGGCTCTGAAGAAAGGACCTAGGGCTGTCGACCCGAAGGAATGGACAGAACCTCAGCTTCTGCCGGAGGCGGAGGGATGGCGGCACCAGAAGACCACCCAAAAGACGGGTCGAGAGACTCGACGTCGACGGGGGACCTGGCCGGCTGACCTGACGGGGACACCATGAGGCCAGTGACTGAAGCCGCATCCCCGACCAAGCTCGAGCATCGGCCGACAGGAGGGAGGGGAGAGTTCGCCTCCCGACCGACGTAAGAGACCCCGCCTGCAGCCCTTAGCCTTAGGCCGAGCGGCAGGGCTCCAGGGTCCCTCCTTGGAGGAGAGGGAATGACAAGCTCCTTGAACGAAGCTGCATGAGTTGAACCCAAGGAGAGCGGGATAAATGCCGCAACCGGGAGGGGGATCCTGAGTTTCCAAGCGGTAAGGAAGATCTGGCGTCATGGGGCGGAGCCGAGAGTTTTACCACCCGGGTGGGTGGGAGGAGCCAGCTTGAAGACCTTCCGGCAAGATTTAAAGCGGCAAGGGACCTGCCAATAAGTGTGGATGAACAACATATCCATGTCCCTAGAAATTATATTTTTGATGTACTGCCAAATACCACCATGGGTGAAGATGAGAATGACTTGGATAAGGCCATAGATGCACTGACTGCATACTTTACTCCTAAGCAGAATACAGAGTATGAAGCATATGTATTCCAGCAGGCCAAGCAGGAAAATGGAGACAGCTTAGCCTCCTACCACAGACATTTAAGGAAACCGGCGGCCACGTGTAAGTTTTTTTTGTTCCGGATCTCCCTCCTTGTTCTCAGACCCCCCATGGATAGTATGGGAAAAGCCCCGGCTTACCCTCAGGTCAGCCACCCCCGCGGACATCGGAGGCAGGACTGTGGGACAGAGCGGTCGTCATGACGGGTTCCTCAATGCTCGATCCATGGGGTGGGGATGCAATGACATCCAGCAATGGCGCCGGTAGTGGCGGTACCCCCAGCTTCTGCCTGGGGTCTGTGAAGAGCCAGACACAATTCCTCTCCCTCCCCCGGAGAGCAGTCCCTGGGATGCTCAATCCTTCTCCCTAGGCCAGCCCTCCGACTCCCGTGTACGTTCCCAAACCCAGGTTGTTGGCGCTACAAGTGGAAAACCAATGGCTGTGCCGGCAGGCCCGCTGGCCATGTATAACTTTGCTGATGTGGATTGTGTGATTAAAACCATTGTCACTGTAAACTGCACTTTTGTATACAACTAAACTGCTTACACTGTATAATGCACTTACTGTGTTCCTCCATGTACTTTGTATTGTACCCATGCTCCTATCTACTGCCACTGTATATTGCACATACTGTATGTGCATATTTTTTATTCTCTGCTGATAATCTGTATATTGTATTCCAATTATACTGTCTATATTTTTATGCTACTGTACGTATAATTGCTCCCAATTCCTCTCCCCCAGAACACATCTGGAAAGAAGCTATTTGAGATCAGTGTTTTTTTTCCCGGTGAAACGCTTTAATAAATAAAACTCAAGATTGTGCAAAATTGTCCATCTAACAAGCTCCGTAGAAGGGTATTAGGAGATACTTCAAGCAAATCTGTGGTATACCCACATGGTGGTGGCAAGACAATGTACCCGGCGTTCGGAAAAAGAGTTACAGAACTGCAGAAAAGAATAAAATTAATCACCACAGTAATCTTGTTTCTTCCAAGGTATCACACAGTATGATTAAACTAATGTAGTCAGCCTTCAGTGTTGAACTGCTCAGAGAGATGGAAATTTATGCAAATGAAGGAACTCTATTTGGCGCATGCCAATTTCAAACTGCTGCCCTTAGTAACTGGTGCACTCCGAGTGCTCAGATTCATTATGCAGCCTAACAAGGTAAAGACCCTCCAGCTAACTAACTACGTAGATTAAGCCCCCCTTAATCACATCTCACAAGTGGTGGGACAGAGGCAGTCGCCTTAGCAGAAAATGCCTGTGGGGAGCATGGAACATGGGGAGCGCATGGGGGACAGCAGTACCCTGGGAGATGAAATGGGCAAAGGGGATATTGAGAATAGTGTAAAGAATGGGATGCAAGGCGTTTGGAGCAGGACAGAAGGGAAATTTAAGCAGAAGGAAAAGGAGAGTGGGGTCTTACTTGTTGGGGACTCTATAATAAAAGGAATCAGATGGGGGAGCAGGGGGGACAAGAGTAGTGCAGTATGGGTTGAGTGCCTGCCAGGCATGATGGTGGCGGAGGTCAGTCACTATATCCCCTCAAGCGGAAAACAGCAGGATGAGAGAAAACACCTGATGTTCCACCTGGGAACAAATGATCTGACGGGAAACAGCCTGTTGGAGGTCCAGGCAAGATTCAGAGCACTCGCCAGGTACTGCAGCAGACTGGGGTTCTAATCTGTGGCTTTTTCTGTGGTTTTGCCAGTGCCAAATGCAAGTACTGATAAGAGGCTGAAGATCAAGGAGTTCAATGAATGGCTGAAGGGGTGGGGTGAGCAAATGGGGTATGGGTTAGTAGGGGACTGGGGATCAACATGGGGGGACGAGAGCCTATTTGCGGAACAGACTGCACCTGAACAGGGTGCGGCAGTACTAAAAAGCAAATTAGAGAGTTCATAGAAGAAAACTACAATTTAAACTAGATCGGGGACATCCACACCACAAGGCAGGAGATATCTGGTTACCCCAGCTTAGTGATAAAAGTTTAGGCATGAGGGGGCGCGAAGGGAAGATGGAGGGGAGCTTGGTGGAAGGGCTTAGCAGCCAACGCCACAAGCTTAGGGAACAAGATGGTGGACTTGGAAGCCATCATGGGGGAAGAAGTAGTAGATATAGTAGCAATAAGCGAGACCTGGTGGACAGAGCATCATATCTGGGAAAAGTACAGTTAAGTAAGAACTTACCGTAACAGTAGATCTTCGAGAGGAGCTCTTGCAGCAGTTAATACCATTAGGACTGAAGCCAGCAGGCGTCAGGACCCCACAGAAAACTTACAGCTAGCAGTCTGAGGCAGGGGACCGCCCCCGACGTCGGCTCCGCCTGACGTCCTATGTGGTATAAAGGGGGAGGTCCCCTGGTGCCAACCCAGTTCTCCCCCCGGAAACCCAGCTAGACAGGAGTTGGAGAACCAGGTAGCAGGAAAATTCGCATCCTGGTGAGATGGAAACCAAAGTAATGGTAACAACAATAATCCCCTAAGCTATCCTGGGGAAAGGAAGGTGGGAAAGCCACGTGCTGCAAGAGCTCCTCTCGAAGATCTACTGTTAGGGTAAGTTCTTATGTAACTGTACTATCTGTCTTTGAGGGTGGAGCTCTTGCAGCAGGTAACACCATTAGGACTGAGTCCCAAGCAGTACCCAAAGATAGGCCCAGGACTGATAGGGTGGAAGGGGATGTATTTAAACAACGGAGCGGACTTCTATGAGAGAAGGCCTTGCAGGACTGCTAGTGCGAAACCTGCTCTCCTTCTTGAGGCAATGTCCAGGCTATAATGCCTGATGAAGGTGTGGACGGAGGGCTATGTGGCAGCCGCACAAATATCATCTGAAGAGATGTTCTTCAGGGCCACAAAGGAAGATGCCAACGCTCTGGTGGAATGACCCTTAACAGCACCTGGTAGAGGCCTGTCGTGGTGCTGATAACAGAACGTGATGCAGTACACTAACCAATGGGCTAGTGTCTGTTTGGAGACAGAAGCTCCTAACATTCGCTTCGCAAAACAAACGAACAACTGGTCCGATTTCCTAGAGGAGTGAGTCCTGTGAAGACAGTATCGCAAAATGCGATGACCATCAGGGTGTGCAACAATACTACTCTAGTTGGAAGAATTAGGATAATATACTGGAAGGTTGATATCCTGGTTCAGAATCAGTACGGATACCACCTTTGCATGAATTTGGGGTTTGTGTGCAAATTCACCCTGTCCCTGTAAAGACTATATAAGGTTCTTTACACATCAGAGCCTGGAGTTCAGAAACCTTCGAGCTGGAGGTGATGGCCACCAAGAGGGAGAGTCTTCCAAAGAGGAAGCACAGCTCGCAAGAAGCTGCTGCTTCGAGGGGGGGGGGGGGAGAGTGAGTTTCTCCAAAACAAAGAGGAGGTCCCAACGAGGAACGATGTCCCTTTTGGGAGTTCTGACATGTAATACCCCTCGCAGGAAGGTCTTGCAGGCATTCAATTGGGCTAGAGTTTTGTCTCCGATAGGGCTATGATATGCGGAGACTGCACACATATGCACCTTGATTGAGGAATAACTCAATCCCAAGTCCAAGAGGTGTCGGAGATACTCTAACACATGCCTGACCGGGCAACAGCCCATAAGCAGAAGTGTTTCCATTTCAAAGCGCACGTGGCTCTGGTAGAAGGCTTCCTGGCTGCTACCATAATCTCAGCCACTCTGCTTGACACTCCTAATCTCTCTTCCGCCAAGATTGTAGTAGCCAAGCATGCAAGTGAAGAGAGTGAAGAGCAGGATGGACGAGGGTCCCCTGTTCTTGACAGAGCAAGTGAGTGGAGAGTGGCAACTGAACTGGGGGTTCCAGAGACGGCTGCTGGAGCAGCGGATACCAAATTTGACGAGGCCATAGAGGAGCCACCAGGATCATTCTGGCCGCCTCTGACTGCAATTTGAGTAGTACTGTCTGAATGAGGGGAAAAGGAGGGAAGGCGTAAAGGAACTTCCCTGTCCAGGAGAGGGACAATGCGTCTTGCCAGAAAACACCAGGCCCTGGAGCGAGCGAGCAGAAATTGTGCACTTTGGTGTTGTACAGAGACGCAAAAAGGTCCAACTCTGGCTGGCCTCACTTGTCGAAGAGGTTGTCTGCGACATCTTGGAGCAATTCCCACTCGTGATTCTGAGGCAAAGAGTGACAGACTGTCAGCGAGAACCTTCTGGACCCCTGGTAGATGTACTGCGGTGAGGTCTAGACTGTGTTCTACTGCCCAGTCCCAAACTCTCATGGCTTCTCTGCAAAGGGGGTACGAGTGAGTTCCCCATTCTTTGTTGATGTAGAAGACAACGGGTGTGTTGTGTGTCTGCACCAGAAGAAGACCCGGCTGAAGTTGGTCTGTGAATGCCGAAATTGCATTCAGTACCGCTCTCATTTCCAGAACGTCGATATGCAGAGAGCGTTCTGTGACAGACCAGGACCCCCGGATCCTGTGGTCCCCTAGATGAGCCCCTCAGCCTGACAGAGAGGTGTCTGTGGTCAGGGTCTGAAGCGGTGGGGGTCTGTGGAAAGGAACTCAGCCACTCAGATTGTCCCTGCATAGCCACCATTCCAGGGAACGATGAATTGCTCGAGAGATCTGGATTTGAAGATCCAGATTGTCCGCCAACTGGTCCCACTGTACCTTGAGCTGCCACTGCAGAGCCCTCATATGGAGCCTAGCTAAAGTAACTGTGGTGATGGCCGCAGCCATGTGGCCCAGCAGTTGTAGAACCACCCGCACCGGGGAGGATGGGTGAGTTTGGTGGCTTCTGGCTAGCCCCTGAAGTCGTTCTGCCCTGTCCGGGGGCAGAAAGGCCTTCCCCTGTACGGTATCCAGGATGGCTCCAATAAACTGTAACCGCTGCATCAGAGAGGGGTGCAACTTCGACCAGTCGACCGTGATGCCCAGGGATGAGAACAGAGCCCGCATTTCTGTGAGGGCGACTGACAGCTCCTTTTCCGATTGGGCGGAAAGGAGCCAATCGTCCAGGCAGGGGTAGATGAAGAGACCTCTCCTGCGGAGGGCCACTGCTACCACCTCTAGGTACTTGGTGAACACCCTGGGTGCAGACAAGAGGCCGAAGGGCAGAACCCTGAATTGGTAATGCTCGTCTCTGAAGCGAAACTGCAGAAAACGTCTGTGGACCTTCAGGACCTTGATGTGCAGATAGGTGTCCTGCATATCTAGAGAGCAAAGCCAGTCTTTCTGGAGCAGAGGGAAAAGGGATCCCAGGGTTACCATGCGGAACCTCTGGTACTTCACCGAGAAGTTGAGCTGGCTGAGGTCCAAAATGGGGTGAAGGTCTCCGGTCTTCTTTGAAACGAGGAAGAAGCGTGAGTAAAAGCCTTCTCCCCTCTGGGCTGCTGGTACCCTTTGGACAGCTCTTTCGTCCAGGAGCTGTTGGATCTCCCCTTCTAAGAGGAGATTGTGTTGCGGTGGACAATGGAACACTGGGGGGGTCTGTCCAGTGGGATAGAGATGAATTCTATCGAATACTGGTCAGTACCCACTGATCGGTAGTGATACTGGACCATTCGAGTGGGTAAAGTGCAAACTACCCTCCTACCTATTCGCTCTGCCTGTCCCCGAGAGGAGGAAGGCAGAGGTGGGAGTCAGGTAGAGGGGGTAGGAGAGGCCAGGGCCCTGGGAGCTTTGGGTTGTTTAGGGCCCTGGGAACCTTGAGGGGCAGGGTTTCCCCATCTTTTAAATCCAATTCCCTGGGATTGTTTGCCAGGCTGTCCTTGATTCTGACGCTGTCGAAAAAGGATGCCGGCAAGCTGTTTGAGGTTGGGACTTGCACATACGATGTACGTATGTCACTGCTTTCCCTGATTCTTGTAGTTGCTTCACCATCTGCTCCACTTCAGGGCTGAAGAGCACTGGACCCTGAAAAGGAGAACCCAAAATACAGCCCTGAAGGTCTTGCTGGAAAACAGTAAGTCTGAGCCAGGACTGCCGTATCATACAAATGCCTAATGCCGTGACCCTGGAGACCATATCCACGGCGTCATACGAGCACCGGAGGGAATGTTTATCCACCTCCAGGCCCAACTAGGCGCATGCCAAAATTTCCTGCTTTTGGTCAGAATCAGGGAGAGCCTCTACTAATTCCATTGTCTTTTTCCACAGGGATTGTTAGCAGGAGATCATATGGGCCATGAAATTCAGGGACCTGATCGACCCAGTAGTTGAGGAAAAAACCTTTCATCCCCAGCTGTCAAGCTTCTTCGAGATGGGGTCTGGAGGCTGGGAGCTTAAATGCTCAGGTTGGGCTCCCCTTCCATGGGCTACTGTAAGGACCAAGGAATTGGCCTTAGGTTGTTCTGCCAGGAATGGCTCCAACTTGGGAGGCTTGTAAAGTCTGTCCACCTTCTTCGGAACTGCTGGGATGGAGGATGGAGTTTGCCAAATAAGACGGGTGACGTCTTGGAAGGGATCTACAAATGGAGGAATGACTAGAGGCTTCAGCTCCTTTTCTCCTAGGAACTTAGCCAGACTCTTCCGTTCCGGGTCTAGGGCCTTGGTATCCCATTCGTAGATGTCGTCGCCTGCCTCGTCCGAGGACGATGTATGTGGGGGTGACGAAGGAGATGGAGAAGGAGATCTCTTTCATTTCCCCTTTGGGATGTGGAGCTGGGTGCTCATCAAGTTGTGGGGTAGGAGGAGGACCCATCAGTGGTGGAGTGGGAACCTTGTCTGGAGGTCTGTAAAGAAGGTCCCCTTTGACCGTATTCCACCAGGTGGTGAATACATTTCCTATGTCCGCCACTGGGATGACCGCTGGGGACGGTGTCAGGTCAGAAGGACCGGGTGTTGGGTCCTTAGGAGCGGGCGCCTGGGGATCAGATTCTGGAGTGGCGGGTGTCAGGTCCAGAAGACCGGCGTCCGAAGGCCAGCGTCTCGAGGAGTGATGACTGGTCTCAGGATGTGTCGGCTGGCGTCTGGTCTGTAGGTGTAGGAGCAGATGGCTGAGCCTCATCTGGCGACCGCCCCATATCAGGCGACGGAAAGCGGGTCATTGGGGTAGACGAGCAGCTAGGTGAGCAGACGTCTGGCAGAGGGCGCACCTTGGCCTGAGGGGGGGCGTCCGGGCATCCCCCTGCATACCGGAACATTCCTCGGAACGTTTTCTCTTCTCTGAAGTACCAGGCTTGTCCAGAGTCCTGGGCAAGCCTTCCTGGGTCGACCATGTTGATTTATGAGGTCGGTGGGCCAGGGAAGAAGAGCGGACTTGGAGAAGCGGGAAGAATCCTTGGCTGGAACTGAGCCCAATCTTTTGGAAGAAGACAATGACGACGCCTGTTTAGCGGAATTCAGACCTGGCCCTATATTTCTCCTCGTGATGTCTCCCCCCCCCCCAGGGCCTTGTCCTTGGGAGGGGATTCTCGAGCGGGAGAAAAGGAGCTGGCCTCAGAACCTTGTTGCATGGCTGCAAGCTTTTTCTCAAGGAGGAAGATCTTCAAGGCATTGGCTCTCCTGGCATGCATCTTCTGGTTATATTTCTGGCAGTGGCTGCAGGAATCAGGCTGGTGATTTGGGCCTAGGCAGATGAGGCAAGCCACGTGGCCGTCTTAAGCCGGGATCTGCTTCCTGCAGGCACACTTAGATTTTTCATCGCGGTGGAGGAGGCAACGACATAAACGAGTCGAAAAGTGGTATTTACTATAAAAAAACAAGAAAAACTCTCAAGCTGTCGACTGCAGAGAGGGGCGTCTGTGGAGCCAAACTACTCGAGTCAATGGTGGGAAAAGAACTGGGGTGGCGCCAGGGGACCGCCCCCTTTATACCACGTAGGACATCAGGCGGAGCCGATGTCGGGGCCGTCCCCTGCCTCAGACTGCTAGCTACAAGTTTTACATGGGGTCCTGATGCCTGCCGGCTTCAGTCCTAATGGTATTACCTGCTGCAGGAGCTCCACCCTCGAAGACAGATTGACTGTTCCAGGGTACAGACTGTTCAGAAGTGACGGGAAGGGAAAGGGGTTGGGGGGAGAGTGGCTTTATACATCAGGGAAGACATAAGTGTCACTGAAGGACAAGAGAAGGACGGGGAGACAAGCTACTGTGGGTAACACTAGACAGGAGGATGGGAGAATCCTTGCGACCGAGGGTGGTACACAGACCACCTATGTAGGGGGAGGAGGGGGATAGACAGCTAATTCAGGCAGTTACAAGGTTGGCCCTAAAAGGAGAGCTACTACTGGTAGGGGACCGAAACCTCCCAGATATAGACTGGGAAATCCCAGATGCAGCACTGACAACGAGCAGGGAGATATTAGCTGCACTGCAGGGGGTATTCCTTCAACAACTAGTCAAGGAGCCAACAAGGGGCAACAACCTGCTGGAAGTGGTTCTCACAAATGGGGAGAGTGTGGAGGAGAAGCCTTGGGCACCAGCGATCACAGCACTGTAAGGTTCAGAGGGCAGAGCAGGAGACAAATAAAACCAGGACTACTGTCCTGGACTTCAGATGTACGGACTTTGACAAAATAAGAAGGATAGTAAGGGACTCAAAGAAGGGAACGGAGAATACGGGGCAGTGCAGGAGCTTTGGGGGTACTATCAAAGGAGGGAAACTGAAAGCCACGGAAATGTGAATAAAAAAGGTTAAGAGCAAAAGGCGGAGAAGACCACTTTGGTTTACAAAGGAGGTTGCGGGGCAGTCAGGGAAAGGAGGAGGAGGAGGGTTTCCAAAAAAATTTAAGTGGACACAAAGCGAGGAAGATAGGGAAGAGTATAGGGATAAAAGGAGTCTGGCAGGGAAGAAGATCAAGAGGGCAAAAGTGGATATCGAGGAGAAAATAGACAAAAAAGCCAAAGGGGGGATAAAACTTTTTTCAGATATGTGAGGGAGAGAAGGAGGGCAAGGCACGGGATTGCTTGGCTGAGGGGGAAGGGAAGGATAAAATTAGAAAGGGACTGTGAAAAAGCAGAGGTACTGAATAAGTACTTTTGCTTGGTATTCCTCCATTCTACTTCAAATCAGCCAAACCGTACGAAGTTCATAACTACATCAGTAAAACTATTGCTAGGTCCAGGTCAAGTGGGGACACCCTTGACCTCAAGCTGCTGGCCCTCACCCCCGACGAGGTGCTCCTACCATTAACAAAAATCTTCAACCTCTCCCTCTTTCTCGGCCAGTTCCCTGAAAGATGGAAATCCGCCACTGTCACACCGGTCCAAGAGCAGGGACAGGGCCCTCCTGGTGAACTATTGGCCCATCTCCATACTACCCCTGCTCTCCAAGGCCATAGAGCGTATAGCATCGGACCAGCTTACGGAATACCTTGATAAGTACGATATCCTGTGCGCTCAATAGCACGGTTTTAGAAAATGTCACAGTACCACCTCAGCCCTACTCGAATTCACTGGTGCAATCCATAATTTCCTGGACAATAGCCTTCTTACAGGATCGGTTTTCATTGATCTGACGAAGGCATTCAATACTGTCCATCATCATCTACTACTCTCTCAGCTGCTAAAAACTGGACTGTCCCCTGAATCTACAACCTGGTTTAAAAGCTACCTGGAAAACCGCTCACAAAGAGTGAAAATAGCCGATGTCCTTTCTGACGTCAGACCAGTGCGCTCTGGAGTGCCACAAGAGTCCATCCTTGGACCTCTTCTCTTCAGCATCTTCCTAAATAAGTCTTCCACAATCCTGTCCTGAGCAACTCCTCCTATATGCTGATGACGGTGTCATCCACTCCACCCACAAGGACCCCCACCTTCTGCAAAGCAAACTACAGCATGGCTTCTCCTCTGCTGAAAACTGGTACAGTAAACACAAACTCAGGGTTTTATTTAACTCTAAAAATTGATTAGCGTTTTGCTCATCAAAGTGCTAAATCTTTGTGAAAATGCATAGCTCATCCCAAGAAAATAAAACTGCTAATCAATTATTTAAAACCCTGAAACCTGTCCTCAACTATAAAAAAAACAAAGTCTATGCTTTGCTGCAGCTCGCAAAACAAGCACTGGGACCACCTCCTCACTATTGCAAACTGCCTAGGTGCAATCCTACAACAAGTGCAATCCCTTCAAATACCTTGGAATCACTCTTTACAGTAATCTATCCTATCGGACTCACATTGACAATGTTGCCAAAGCGGCTAACACACGCATTGATCTGCTTTACAGGCATAGGCAATACCAAACTCTGGAAGCCTTAAGGATCACAGTCCAGAGCTCAGTGATCTCAACTATCGACAATGGTCTTATCATCTACAGTTCTGCTTCCACCACTGCCCTCAGGCGCACATCTATGGCCTTGAATAAAGCTTGCCGACTCATCACCGGATCACATAATGTCACCCATACGTGTGACCTATATGCCCAAACTGGGTGGCTTCAACCCTCAAGCCGCATCAAGTATCAAACATGCATAATGGCTAAAAAAAAAAAAACATTGATATCCCCCCGGAGTTCAAGCTCTGCAACAATCTGTATGGAATCCCCGCCTCACCAGGGGCTCTGAATCTCAATTACTGCATATCCAGAGATGCCGGACCTCACAGAGACAAAGACCCTTTGCCTACAGAGCTCCCAGTTGGCTAAATGGTCTCACCAGGGACATCTCCTCCCCACCTAAGCTAGGCCCGTTCAAATCTAACATCCGCCTATTCCTCTCCACCTCTAGCACATGCAGCTGTCTTCTCTAACCTGCTGTTCCCTTTTGGCACTTGTCCCTTCTCATCCACCCCCCTACTATCCCCTCTCTACCTTCCCCCCTCCTCCTTCTCTTACTTGCACTTTCTGTGTGTTCTAACAAGTGGCTCTGGCAGCATCTTCTTCTTGTGTCTCACCAAGTTCTCGTTATCAATGTTATCCCTATCTTGTGCATGCCTCTAGTACCACCTAACTGTATGTACTCATGTGATGATAAACTGTAACCTGTTATCCTGTAATAATTAATGTCCTGCTTGCTTGTTCTCATCCTGATGTAGAACCTTTGTAAAAGAGCCTTGGCTCAAAGATAACTGTAATCCTAGACACTAATAAATAAAAAATAAAATATTCATGGTGGAGGACGACGGTAGAGGACCTGAGCGGAAGGAGAAGGAGGGCAAATGGGTGGATCAGAGCCCGATCACTGAGGACAGGGTTAGGGTAGAGCTAGACAGAGTGGACAAGGTAATGGGGCCGGACGGGTTGCACACCAGAGTGATCAGGGAAATGAAGGAGGAGTTGACTGACCCATTGACAAGGCTCTTCAACTTGTCCCTGGATACGGGGAGAGTGACGAAGGACTGGAAGAGGGCGGACAGGTGCCTTTACAAAAGGTGGGTAGTAAGGAGGTGAAGGAGCACTATCAACCTGTCAGTCTCACCTCAGTGGTGATGAAGGTAATGGAGGCATTAACAAAGGAGAGGGTGGCGGATTACATGGAGGAGTGTGGCTTGCAGGACAGCAGACAGCATGGCTTCATGAAGGGGAAGTCATGCCACACGAACCTGACTGAGTTCTTCAATTGGGTGACCCAGGTGACTGACCAGGTAGGGTGGTGGATGTGGCCTATCTGGACTTCAGTATGGCCTTCGACACCGTCCCCCACAGGAGGCTGGTAAGCTAGCTGGAAAGTTTGGGGCTGAGTGGAAAAATAACAAGGTGGGTGGAGGCCTGGCTAGCAGGAAGAACTCAGAGGGTGGTGCTAAATGGGGTGTACTCCGGGACAGCGAGGGTAAAGAGTGAACTGCCACAGGGGTCAGTTTTGGGTCCGCTTCTTTTTAACATCTACATCAGCAATATTGCAAATGGTTTGAGGGGGAGGGTGTGCCTATTTGCTGATGATACAAACAGCTGCAATAGGGTGGACCCCGGTGGGGTGGGGGCATGTGAGGACATGAGGCAGGACCTAAAGAGGCTCGAGGAGTGGTCAGAGAAGTGGCAGCTGAAATGTAACGCCAAAAATGCACTGTAATGCACCTGGGGAGTAGAAACACACAAGCAGGATACACCCTTGGAGGGGAGGTCAAAGAAACAGAACAGGAGAGGGATCTTGGGATCATAGTCTTCTCAAACCTTAAGGTAGGAAACCAATGTAGCAGGGCGGTGGGAAAGACCAATGGAATGTTGGCATGCATAGGCAGGGGCATTAGGAGCAGAAGGAGGGAGGTAATAATGCCCTTTTACAAAGCCATGATGAGGTCACAACTGGAGTACGAGGTCCAGTTCTGGAGACCACATCTCCAAAGGATATAGATGCGATGGAGAGGGTTCAGAGAAGGGCAACCAAGATGGTGCAGGGTATGCAGGGGAAGACATATGAGCAGAGGTGTAAGGAGCTGGAGCTGTACACGCTGGAGACGAGGAGGAAAAGGGGAGACATGACTGAAACTTTCAAGTATGTGAAGGGGCTCAATAAAGAAGGTGAAGAGGGTTTACTTAAGAGGAAGGAGGGGGCCAGAACTAGAGGGCATAGTCTCAGGTTGCAGGGAAAAAGATATCGAGGCAATATGAGAGGGCAATTCTTCAGAGAGAGGGTGGTGGAGCCCTGGAACAGACTGCCAGATGAAGTGAAGTGGTGGGGGCTAAATCGGTGGAGGAATTCAAGAGGGCATGGGACAGGCATATGGGGCTGGGTAGCGGGGGGAGGGTGGCGGTTGGCAGAGAGTTGGAGGTAACAGGAAGTAAAACTGGGCAGAATGGATGGGCTGATGTGGTCTGGGACAAGCCACCACTGGAGAGCATCCTACATCCTCTGGGTCACAGTGACCAGCTGTTGAAGTGACCTTTGCGCTGAGACCACTGGCTGGCCAGCTCCCACTGCAGGGAGCACATATGCCAAGAGGCCCATCGGACCATGCTGGTGCAGGCTGCCATGTAACCCAGAACGTGCAGGAAGTCCCGGGCAGGGTGCAAGTGCCCAACCAGAAATGATTGGGCAGAGGAGGAGAGAACCTCTACCCTGTCTGCTGAGAGCTGAGCTCTGGCCCGATGAAACTAATCACCTGCGAGGGCACGAGTTCCGACTTGGCCTTGTTGACCAGGATGCCAAGGTTGATGCAGGTCTGGAGAGCCAGGTCCCTGGACCGCTCCACCGCCTGCCTGGAGGGACCTACTATCAGCCAGTCATCCAGGTAGGGGTACACCGGATCCCTTGGTGCCTCAGGTAGGCTGCCACCACTGCAATGCATTTGGTGAAGACTCTGGGGGCTGAGGAGTGGCTGAAAGGCATGGCTCAGAACTAGTAAAGGACTCCCTCTGCTCGGAAGTGGAGGAACCTTCGGTGGGACAGACAGATCAGGATGTGACAGAATGCATTTGAAGATCCAGAGAGCAAAACCACATATTTTGCTCCGGAGATGGTATGATCTGAGACAGAGTGACCATTCTGAAGGTGCCGGACCTGAGGAATTTGTTCAGGTCATGCAGATCTAGAATGGAGTGCCAGCCCCTGGTCCGTTTCGGCACCAGAAAGTTCCTAGAGACAAACCCTGGGTGTTCTGGAGGATCCACAACTCTGACCACAACCTCCCTGCGGAGGAGCTGGGCTATGTTGTCTCAAAGAGCCGACCGAGTAGCTGCGGATACCAAGTCCTCCCGTGGGATGTGGGCTTGGATTAGAGGGTACTGCTTGAATTACAGAGGCAGACCCTGATCGACCACTTCCAGAACCCACACATCCATGGTAACAGCAGAACTGGTGGAAAGAAAGAGGCGGAGACGGCCCCCCACAGGAGGACCCAGGGGAGGCGTGACAGACGTGAGGGTGGCAACCACCATCCTGCCACTGAGCAGGCTTGAAGGAGGAGGATCCGGCTGAGGAGCCACTGGGTCCCTTCCTTCCAGGCTTTCGGACCACTGAGGCCACAGACTTGGCCCAAGGTTGCCAAGACTGAGCCTGCTGGCCAGAATGATGCTGGGCTGGTTTTGCTGCACAGGTGGTGGGCCGAAAGGGCTTGTCCTTCGGCTGCTTGGAACCCTTGTTGTCCTTCTGGGCAGATGTCACAGAGTCCAGAGTGGCACTGGACTTCTCAATGCGCTCGAAGTGACCCTCCACACAAGGTCTAAATAGGTTGGTGCTCAAAAAGTGGACACCCGCCAGCGTGTGTTGAGTATCTGCTGTGAAGGTCGAAATCCACAGCCGCCACCGAGCGGGCACAAGAATCACCAATATCCAGAGCCGTCTGGAGTTGGCATTTCGCTACTGCCCTACCCTGGTCTCGGGCCTGTTTGACCGTGGTTTGAAGGTCTACAGGGAGGTGAGGGATCACCTCATCCAGGGAGCCTAATAGGGCATGAGAGAAGTGTGCCACCAAGACTGCTAGGCTCACCAGGTGCAGGCCTAGCGTGGAGGCAGCACAGACCTTTCTGGCCGAATGGTCCAATTTCTTGGACTCTGTCCAGTGGTCTATCGACGTCCCCGGTATTGCCAGAGTGTCGAAACACAGAGTCAGCCACCAACCCCTCAGCCGAGGGATGCTCCGTGAACCCGGAAAGGGTGCCTGTGAGCATCGCATTCTTGCGGGCCATCTGAGCTGAGGGCGCAGGGCAAGAAGCAGGGCGCTGTCAAAGCTCCAGGGCAGGGCCAACAATGGCCTTGGCCACTGGTAAGGCCTCCGCTGGAGAATCCCCTTTGTCCAGGATTTCTGTGAGGAGATATCGAGCCCGCTTCTGGACGGGCTCCAGCTTAATTCCCCGTAGACTCTCAGATGAGGCGAAGAATATCCATGAACGAAGTGGGGCCTTCGTCTGTGGAGAGATCCCTGACCGACTCCGTGTCCAGTAGATGGGAGTGCAAGGAGGATTCCTTGGACTCCAAGGAGACCGCATAAAGCGGCGGCCACCAGTGTGTCACTTCGACGGCCGTGGACAGTCAGGCGTCAGGGTGACAGAGAGCCGATGGGGAAGCCCCTTGGCCAGCCAAGACTCCTTGGTCAGAGCCCGGGTTGTCAGCTGTTTTGATGGTGACTCCACCACAATTGGCAGAGAAGCCTGCTTCGGCAGAGCCGACATGGTCTGAACTGGCTCCGTTGGGGGAGAAATGGTGTCGACAGCCCCCACCAGGGGAATCAGCGTCGGCCTTCTGGGCGACAGCCAGGTAATGGCCGGGGTCGGCTTCGGCCCAGACAGAACTGTTGCCACATGAGATCTTTGTAGCGTTGATGCAATTTGCGCCAAAGCCTCTCCTCACCCAAGGAGAATAAAAACGAGTATAAGCGGCGCTGGTTATCATGGTGCCAATAGCGAGACCACAGATGTCGGCGGAACCTGACTGACCCCGAAGTTGAGGATGACCTTGACCTCGGCCGGCGGTGGTGCTGACGGGGGCCTTGGAAGGAGCCAGGGAGATATGTGGCTCCTCCTGGTCTGGGCTGATGACCAGCGGGTCCGACTCAGCAAGCTGAGCAGACCCTGTCAGTGGTCACTGGCTGGACTGGAGTCCTGAAAAGAGAGTTGTCTGCCTCTTCTGATGACAACCGGTCGACAGGGTCGGGAAAAATCTTGGCCGCATCGTCGGCTGGTGTCTCAGCCAACTGGTCCGACGGCGTTACCATGAAGCCAGTGGCCAATGTCGCAGTTTTCGACCGTAGTCAGAACCGAAG
Source organism: Neoceratodus forsteri (assembly GCA_016271365.2). Taxonomy (NCBI): domain Eukaryota; kingdom Metazoa; phylum Chordata; order Ceratodontiformes; family Ceratodontidae; genus Neoceratodus; species Neoceratodus forsteri. The sequence goes on from CM057449.1 coordinate 1,427,541,712, forward strand.
TTTCCTGAGAGCGGGTATGTTCCTGGTCCCAGGAGCACTGACGACAATTCTCCTCTTTATCCTTCTTGGACCCCTCCTTACGTGAGCGGGAACTGTACAACTCAGAAGGGCCCTCTCCCTTGGTCGAGAGGGACTGGCACAGCTCCTTGAAGGATTCCAAATAGGTGGAGCCCAAATGGAGCGGAACAAATGCCAAGGCAGAAGAGGATTAAGCAGCAGCCTCGGCCGCTTCCTCCTCGAAGACCTTAAGTTGTTCTAACTGCTCGGCGGACCCCTCAGCCGCGGAGACCACCCAGCGGGCATCCTTTGATTTGACCAGCAAATAATGTTTCTCTGGACGGCTCAACTTTAGGCGGGCAGCGCGGTCCTTCAGGACCGTTGGATGAAATGATTGACAAACTTCGCAGGCCTGAGGATTGTGATCGTGGCCTAGGCAGTATATGTACGAGGTGTGAGAGTCGGTATATGACATCTTCTGCCTGCATGGACACCGGCAGGATCTGGGTGAAGATTTATCCTCCATCATGGTCGCGATCGAAGACCAGAGTGAAAGCGAAACTCGAATGAGTTTAAAGTTTAGGAACTAAATCCGAAGATTTAAGCACCAGGGCCTACTCAATGCAATTGGTAAGGAGGGAACCTGCTTCTTCCAACAGAAAGGAAAGGAAGATCTGGCGTCATGGGGCGGAGCCATGGGAGTTACCCCCTGGGTGGGAGAAGCCAGCCTGAAGACATTTCCGGTGAATCTTAAAGGGAAAGGCAACTGCTAGACAGTGTGGATAGATCATATCCACATCCCTAGAAATGTTACTTATCGCCAAATAAAGATAATAGTAGAAAGTTGAGGAGAGCTCTCCGAGGCATCTTAACTGACAGGCGGAGTAAAGAATTTGAGCACTCAGGAATGCAGCAGTTACAAAGGGCAGCAGTTTAAAATTGGCATGAGCCAATTAGAGCTCCATCATTTGAATAAATTCCTTCTCTCTCAGGGCAGTTCAACACTGAAAGCTGACTATTTATTTAATTATACTGTGAGATTCCTGGGGTTAGAAGCAAATCAATTTGCAACATGCTGTATGTCATGGTCACCAAGCAACACAAAGAAATAGAAAGGGCAACCTCAACCCGCTGTAAACCAGGTGCAGGCTGACACCAATAAGACTAATTTGGATGAAAGTACATACAAATACACCATCATGGTTCATAACCGTAGTGAAAGAAAGTTACAAGTACAGTCGTACTTTGAGGTTAAAATCTTTGGGCAACCCATAAGGATAATGGCTGATTTGGGGGCAGTGCTAATGTGTTTGATAAAGCAGACTTTTTCAACATGCCACAAAAACTAGAACTCTTGAAAAGAGATGTAAAAATCTATCTGTACAGCTCAGAGTCCTCGTTACCTGTTCTGGGTAAACTGTATGCTGCCGTAGGGTCCAAAAACAAAATCTGCCAAGAGACTGTCTACCTGGTAAAAGTGGCCGGTGGGTCATTACTCATCTGGAAGACCTCACAAGACCTTGGTCTGATCAAAGTGGTACAGCAAGTTACTGAACCTGAGGCAGCTAGTACATCACAGCCTACTGAAAATTTTTCAGCAAGCTACTCCTTGAATATGACGACCTATTTCACGGATTAGACAAGCTTAAAGATTTTCAAGCAAAGCTACACACTGATCCGACAGTCCAGCCAGTAGCACAACCCCATCGCAGAATCCCATTCCATATCCAGAAAGAGTTGGAGGACCGGCAGCAACGTGATGAAAAGTCAGATGTGACTGAAGACTGAAGGACAGACACATTGGGTGTCACCTGTGGTACTCGTACCAAAACCCAAGAGCCTTGGGAAAGTCCGTGTGTGTGTGTGTGTGTGTGTGTGTGTGTGTGTGTGTGTGTGTGTGGACATGCGCTACGCAAATAAAGCCATAATGCCAGAACATGTCACCCCAACGATCAGTGAGATCATTAATGAGCTGAATGGTGCTAAAGTGTTCGGCAAGTTGGACCTCAACCAGGGGTATAATTCGCTTGAGTTAGCCCTAGAGTTACATTATGTAAAGAACAGCTATGTAAGAACTTACCATAACATGAGATCTTCGAGAGGATCTCAGTCATCAGGTCACACTGTAGAAATTAGTCCCAAGCAGTTACAGGTGTGAAATGACAGTCTGGGAGGAAGGCCAACCCTAGGCTTAAGACAGGAGGCCCTGCAGCACAGCCCTTCCAAATCCTGCACAGGCTCGTGAGGCAATGTTAAGACTGTAGCGCTTGGTGAAAATATGGATGGTACTCCAGGTGGCAGCTGTGCAAATGTCAGTGGCTCAGACCCCGTGAAAACTGGCCACAGAGGTAGCAGTAGTAGTAAAAATCTTTGTACAGGAGTAAAAAGTTTACATACACCATTAGGGCAACAAGTACCCTGTTTACAAACTGTCCCTGTAGATGTTTTATACAAAGTAAAAAGTACGCACATAATAAGAAGACAAATTCAAACATTACATACAAAACAAACATCAAGTTACATAGATTTTACCGGTTATTTGTACAGCTCAAGATACCTGACTATATTTCTCTACTACATGTACATCAAAATTGTAACTCTTGCTTCATTGCCTGATGCACCAACCAACCTTTTGTAATTTCTCAAGTTTGAAGGCAAATTGTTACAAGTAGTAGTAGCTTGAAATTGGAAGCTCATTTTCCTGTATTTATTGTGTTCCTTGGGCACTACCAATTCCCTGGCTCCTTTCTTTCTTAACTGGAAAGAATGTCTTGGTTTGACCATTTTGTTCAAGAGTCTAAAAGATCTGTTATTTTTGAGTATTATATATACTGTTGTAGATCAGTTCTCATATCTTTTCATTTCTAGTGACTTCCAATCTAGTCTTTCAAACATTAAGCAATGTGTTTTATAATTACATTTTACAACAAATCTTGATAGTCTATTATAACAGATGTCAAGCTTGTGTAAAACATCATTATTTGCATACACATAAATGTGACTTCCATAATCTATTATTGGAATGATTAATTGGTTAGCTGCCGATAGTCTGCCTTTCTTTGTTAAACAGGTTGAAACTCTTCTAAGTGCCCCTATCCTAATATTTACTTTTCTGACCAGATCGTTTATGTGTTGTTCAAACAGTCATAGGTAACAGGTAGCCATGCCTCTTCTGGAATTAGCTTTTACCGCTACAGGCAACTCTTTGCCATACTTGTAGCAGAATACAATTAGCCAACTATTTAGATGAACATTGTTTAGAAACCTTAATGCCTTCTCTACATGAGGTGAAAGAAACAAACAGCTGCTTCGACTTTCTACCTTCTTTGGTTTAGAGTGGGTAGTACTTCAAAGTTCTGCGCACATCTAACATAAGGAACAGTGCTTCCCCTGGATTGGCATGCTCAGAAAAAAAAACAAAAACAGGAAGGTGGATAGATTGAGGGTAAAATTAGACACCATCTTGGGGAGAATTTTAGGATTTGTGTGCAAAGACACTCTGTGAAAAATCAAATAAGGCTCCTCACACCAGAGGGCCTGAAGCTCAGAAATCCTTCAAGCAGAGGTAACAGCAACCAAAAATAATGCTTTCCAAGAAAGGAAGCGTAGCTCGCATATCGCAGCTGGCTCCAAAGGAGACACAGTCAATTTCTCCAAAACAAAATTCAAATCCCAATCTGGGACAGGGGAACAGATTGGGGATTTCAGATGCAGGATGCCCCTCAGAAAAGTATGGGAAACATCCAGCTGGGCTAAGATGTGGTCACCCACTGGCTCGTGAAAGGCCGAAATAGCCGAAAGGTGCACTTTGAGGGAGGTGTACTGGAGACCTCAATCCCACAGCGATAACAGGTAGTCCAGAATCTGGTTCATCGGACAAGTGAAAGGGTCCAGATTACGTTTGGCAGCCCAGATAGCAAACCTCTTCCACTTCATGGCATAAGTGGCTCGAGAGGAGGGTTTCCGAGAGGCCACCAGAACATCTGCTACCCTGTTGGAAAACCCAGATCTGTCAACGGCTACGTTCTCAGGAGCCAAGCATGCAAATGTGTGTGACTTGAGGTTGGGTTGGACCAGGGTCCCCCGAGTCTGGGTCAGCAGATTCCTGCAGAGCAAGAGAGGGACCAGAGGCTCCCCCGCCAGCTGCTGTAGTAATGGAAACCATATCAGACGAGGCCAGAATGGAGCTACCGGAATCCTGCTGGCCCCCTCAACCTGCAGCTTGATACACACCCTCTGAATCAGAGTGAAAGGATGGAAGGTGTAATGGAACCTCCTGCTCCAGGAGAGGGACAACGCGCCTCACCAGAAAACTCCAGGCCTTGGATCTAGCGAGCAGAAATTGGGTAGTTTTGCATTGAGTGGGGACGCAAAAAGGTCCAACTCTGGACGACCCATCAGTCTAACAGATTTTCTGCAATGGATGAGAGGAGCTCCCACTCATGCATACTGGATTGCATCCAGCTGAGGCTGTCTGCTAGAGTGTTTAACATTCCTGGGACGTGAGCTGCTTAGAGAGTTAGACCGTGGTCTAACACCCAGTACCACACACTCATGGCTTCAGTTCCAAGGGGATACAGATGTGTCCCCTTCCCCTGCTTGTTGATGTAATGCATGACACTGAGGTTGTCGGACTGAATCAACAGCTGACCTGGGAGGAGATGATTCTGAAAGGTCTGCATAACGTACAGGACTGCCCACATCTCCAGGACATTGATGTGCAGGGAGGTTTAGATCTGGGACTAAGAGCCCTGAGTTTGAAAGGAACCCAGATGATCCCCCCCCCCCAGGCCAAATCAGAGGCATCCGTGGTGAGAATCTGCTGGGGGGAGGAGATCTGGAAGGGGACCATCCACCACCAGAGCACCCTGTGGACTGGGGAGGAGACCAGCACTAACTGATCTAATTCATCCGTGCGCTGGTCCCATTGTACTCGTAGAGTCCACTGGAGGATGCGAATGTGAGGCCGGAACAGTGGGGATGGCCGCAGTCATCAGCCACAACAGCATCAGTCTTGCAGATATGTAATGGCTCTGGGAGACCTCCTGAGCCTGGGCACTAAAGCGCTCCGCCCTGTTCTGAGGCAGGAAGGCCTGTCGCTGCATTGAGTCTAGAACCACCCCTATGTACTACAGCCTTTGGGACGGGACTATGACCGACTTGGGCAAATTCACCGTAATGCCCAGGGAGAGAAATAAATGACTAGTTCTTTCCACTGTCTGCAGGAGCTGTTCCCTGGATGGGGCCTTTAGGAGCCAATAGTCCAGATAAGGGAAAATGTACAACCCCTTTCTTCTAAGTGCTGCAGCTACTGCTGCTAAGCACTTGGTAAAGACCTGCAGCACAGAGGACAAGCCAAAGGACAGCACTTTGAACTGGTAATGCTTGCCCTGGAAAAGAAACCGGATGAACCTCCTGTGGGGTGGAAATACTGAGACGTACAGATAAGCATCCTGCATGTCCAGAGAACACAGCCAGTCGCCCTGCTTGAGAAGGGGCATGAGGCCTGGCAAAGTTACCATACAGAACTTTTTGTACTGGACAAACAGACTGAGGTCCTTGAGGTCTATGATGGGCTTCAGATCCCCGGTTCTTTTGGGGACCAGGAAGAACCTGGAACAAAACCCTTTGTTCCTCTGGCGCTGGGCACTGGCTCAATGGCCTGTTTGTGCAGAAGGGACTGCACCTCCTCTCGGAGAACAGAAAGATTGGCCAGGGGATAGATGAAGGGCAGAGGAGTTGTCTACGGGGGTTGCTTGGTGAGTTCCAGAGTGTGACCCTTTTCTATCATTTGAAGTATCCAGGCATCCGATGTGATAGTTCTCTGTTGATTGAGACGGAGGAAGAACCGACCTCCAACCACCACCTCTTGGTCGGGGACCAGAAGAGGGGGTCTGGCAAGGAGTCAAGAGGAGGTGGATCCAGCCAGCGGGGCTGGTCCGTCACCTCTAGGACGCTTGGCCACGGCCCCTGCAGTGGAGGGGGCAGGTAAGGCAGCGGAGGCTTTGTGTTTGCCTTGGGGCCGAGAGGCTAAACCTGGCCTGCTGGGTCCCTTACAAAAGGAAAGGGGCTGCCCGCTCTTTGGTTGCATATGATGGAGCAAGTGGAGCAAATCACTGATGATGTCCTGGACATCTGGCCCAAATAGTTTTAAGCCACTGAAGGGGGTATTCAGCACCTTCTGCTGGATGTCTGCAGCAAAGCCTGAGACCTTCGGCCAGGAATGCCTATGGAGGCAAATGCTAGTTGCAGCAGCCCTGGTAATAGTATCCGAGATATTACAGACGGCCTGCAAGAGGTACTTGCTAACATCTTCAGCAGTTTGTAAGCATTTAAGATTCTTCTGCTTCTGGGTACCATCTCGAAGGGCCTGGGCAGAGGCCTTGCCCTTCTTCCAACTGGTATCCTGGCTCTTAAACATATGAGAAAGGTAGTTGGCAATCTTTAGCCCAAGGGTGGAGGAGGCATAAACCCTCTTGCCCTAGAGATCGATTCTGTGCGACTTTGTCGGGGGCCTGAGGTGTTTAGGCACCTTAGACCTGTCATAAGCTACCTTTATTACCACAGAATCTGTTTCAGGCTGGGCAGCATAATGCGGAAAACTCTGAAGGGCATGATAAAGTTTATCAGCCCTGAGGAACATGGCTGGCACCATAACAGACCTGTGCCATGCTGAAATAGTAGCATTCCTCAGAGCAGGCAAAATACGAGGAATGAGCTTGGGAGGAGACTCTGGGATCTCCAGGAAATCCACTAGATCTTTTCAGGTGGCATCCTCCTCCTCAGTATGAAAGCTCATGCCTGAGGACAACTGCTTCATAATATTGAAGGAGGTAGGGTCCTCTGGAGGAGACCTAGGGGTGTGTTTGACACAGTCCTCACACACCGAAGAGGCTGTGGATCTGTCTGAGGAGAGGAGCTCTTCCTCTTCTTCATCAGGAAGAATAAAATCAGGATGGCACTTCTCTTCGACATCGACCTGTTCCAATTCCAGGTCCAACAGCCGAGGTACAGAAGACGGCCCGGGGTGAGCAACCCACAAAGGCCAGGTTGGAGTCGACTGCGACATATGCCTACATGCACCTAACTGGTGGACCAAAATGGTAGTGAATTTGGTCAAAATATCATTGAGGTTGATGACAGTAGAAGACTGTATCAACGGAGAGGGGCGACGGCGCAGGAAATGATGACCCGCCAGAATGGCCTGAAGAGCTTGTAGCCCAAGGGCCTGGGGAAGTGTCAGACCTAGATGGGAGGGCTGTCGATGCCGACCCCATCATCGACGAAGGGACAGATGACCCGGAGGTTGACGACTGGCTGCCTTGAGTATCACGGGGAGGTGCTGTCGATATGGGTCTGGTAGAGACAGAGACCTAGACAGCAGATTTAGGCATCTGTGCAGCCGCAGCCGGAGTACCCCCGGATGAAGAAGAGGAAGCTGTCAGGGAGTGGGACTGCCACCAGGGGGAGCGGTCCCAATCTCGGTCTTTTTTATGATTTTTCTCCGAGGACTTGTCTTGGGCCTTAGTGACCTGGGAGCTCGACGACCCTGCCGGCGACTGGGAAGGAGGGACCCATGCCCGGAACTGGCTACCTGTTGCCATGAGGAAATTTTTAAAAGCCTTTTTGCATCGCCTGAGGGTTAAACTTCTGGCAGAGCTCACAGCTGGAGACTTCATGGTCAGGCCAACGACAGCAGACACAGAGAGAGTATTCGTCTGTAGAGGTAATCTTTCTGCAGCGGCAGTGATGGAAGAGAGAAGTTGAGGGATTAACTCTCAACATAAACGAGATAAAGGAATCTTTTAAGAAAAGAGATGCTAAAATATTAAGTATAAATAAGCATCTATCAATGCCGAACGTTCACTTGCATGTATTTGTGCCCCAAAGTGTAAAATCTTCATGACTTTTATAAAAACGTCATTTTCCATGGCCCACCCAAAATGTCGGTGGTGCACCTCCGCCACGTAGGAACATAGGAATGTGATGGCAGAAAGGACCTCTAGGCCCACCCAGTCTTCCCAGTTTGCCTAGCCTGTCACTAGGACTTTACCGTAGTCACCCCCCTGACGTCCCAACACCCTATGTTTATCCCATGCCCTCTTGAACCCTCCCATCCTCTCCCCCCCTCGGCAGCACATTCCAGTTGTCCACCACCCTCTCAGTGAAGAAGTACTGTACTTCCTATCGTTACCCCTAAATTGCACCACCATAATTTGGTACTGGTGCCCCTCCCCCCTTACCCTAGGTCTCTCCTTTAGCTGGAAAAGGTTCTCCACTGGTACCTTGTTGATTTCCTTTTAAGTATTTAAAGGTCTCGGTCATGTCTCCTCTCTCCCTCCTCTGTTCCAATGAGTACATAGCTAATTTCCTTAGCCTCCCTTCATATGGTAAATGTTCTAGCCCGCTCATCATTTTTGTTGCTCTCCTCCGGACCCTCTCTATATCCTTCCTGAGGTATGGCCTCCAGAACTGAATCCCATACTCTAGGTGTGGCCTGACCAACAGAGTGTGCAGGGGAACTACGACCTCTTTTCTCCTGCTGGAGCTCCCTCTCCCTATACAACCTAACATCCTACTGGCTCTTGCCACTGCCCCCCCACACTGTCTAGCGACCTTCAAGTCCTTTGAGATGATAATGCCTAGGTCCCTTTCCTCTTCTATTAACTACAGGAATCCACCCCCATCCTGCATGCTGCCTTCCCGTTTTTCCTGCCTAAGTGCATGATCTTACACTTCACCGTACTGAACAATTGCCACTTCTTGGACCAGGCCTCCAACCTCCCCAGATCTCTGCGCATCATCTCCACCCCCTCCTGTGTGTCCACTCCATTACAGACCTTAGCATCATCTGTAAAAAGGCTCATCCTCCCTTCGAGTCCCTCCCCCAATGTCCCCTATAAAGATGTTAAACAGTAGAGGGCCTAACACTGACCCTTGGGAAACCCCACTGATGAACATGGACTCCTCCGAGGGTATCCCACTGACCAATACTCTCTGAGTTCTACCCTCTAGCCAGCCCCGCACCCACCTTACTACCACCTCCCCCAATCCCAGGTGACCCAACCTGTGCAGAAGTCTCATGTGTGGCACAGAGTCAAATGCCTTTTTGAAATCAAGGTAAGCCACGTCCACCGAACCTCCCTGACCCATTACCTTTGTGACCCAGTCAAAGAACTCTGTCAAGTTCGTTTGACAGGATCTGCATGTGACAGGGTTGAATAGAACCCTGTCCTAGTTGTTATGGAGAGTTTGAATGCAGGGATCTGTTCTTTTCTTTCCTTTCCTGTCTCTTGCCTGTCTGGTTGCGCAACCAAATTTTCCTGCGAGACCTAGGATTTGATCACCCAGACAGTCTCGCAATTCTTTGCCTCTCACTGTCTCTCAGTCTTCTGTTACTGTTTCTGTCTTTTCCTCCCTTGCATATCTGCCGGTATAAAAATATAAGCAAATCATTATATGGAAATGTAACTGATCTTGGGATCCCTTTGTTTAGAAATTATATAGTGTTACTGTTGAAATGTATATAATTATAGTTTGAGATGATTGCAAAAAGCTATTAGGAACTCAAGGGGTTAACCTGAGAGCAGTTTTTAAGCCCTTTTTCAGAAGCTGTGGAGAAGGGGCCTCAGTTCTGGGACACTGTGTTCTTGCTGCAACTGCCTGACACAAGAACATTGGAAATTTACAAAAACATTTTAGAAAAAAATAGGATGCTTGTTAAGGAGGAGGGTTGCAAGGACTTATAAAACAGAGCTGCAATTTCTTGCAAGAGACACAGAGATTGAAGGAAAACTCAGATGGATCTGCTCTGTTTATTTTGCCTTTGTAAATAGTTATACTGAACAAAAAAGTTTGTTTTTTATGTTACTGCTAGTATTAATAAACACTTTCTGCGAATTGTACGGCTGCTCTAGATTTTTCTTATGCTTCCAGAACTGTGACTCGATGACACTGCCCTCAGTGAACCCGTGCTGCCCTGGATCCTGAAGGCCATTTGCCTCCAGGTAGCTGTTGATTCTGTACTTGAGCAGTTTCTCCACGAGCTAGCCCACCACAGAGGCCAAGATGGCTGGCCTATAGTTACTCACCTCATCCCCCCCCCGTACAGTGGTATTACATCTGCACGTTTCCAATCCTTAGGTACCACCCCCGAGTTTAAGGAGGCATTGAATAGGATGGTTATGGGAGCAGCCAGTACCTCCCTCAGTTCCCTCAAAACTCTTGGGTGCACCTCGTCTGGACCCATGGCTTTGTCTACCCTCAAGTCCTTAAGCTCTCTCAGGATCTCTTCTGCCTGAAATGGACTCACCTCCACCCCCTCCCCTGCCAATCTGGAGCTACTCATCTTCCATTCCTCTTCTTTCGTGAAAGCTGAACAGAAGTAACTATTTAACAGCTCAGCCTTCTCCTGGTCCCCCACCACCCCTCTCCCCTCCTCCGTTCTTCAACCTCGTCATCTCCTTCTCTGTCTTCCTCCTTTCCCCTATATACCTAAAAAAGGTTTTGTCCCCCCTTTGACTTCCTTTGTAATCTGTACCTCTGTCCTTGCCTTTGCTTGTCTGACCCCCCTCCCCGCCTCCCTCTGTCTTACATGATATTATTCCCAATTTCCCTCCCCCTGTGTTGTTTTAAACCTCCTGAAGGCTCTCCTTTTAGCTCTGATGCTTTCTGCCACTTCCTTAGTATACCACAGAGGCTTCCTTTTCCTTCTACTTTTGCTCACCTTCCTTGCTCAGAGGTCTGTAGCTCCTACAATAGCCCCCTTTATTGAGGACATGTCCTCCATACCCACCAGCTTCTCCACTTCTGCCAATGCCAGCCGGCCATATTCCCCCATCTTGTGGAATTCTGCTTGTCTGAAGTCAAGTACCTTCACCTTGGTCCGATTTATGGTGGCCGATGTACATACCGTGAACCACACAGTGTTGTGATCACTAGTACCAAGGTTTTCCCCCACTGATACTTGACCAATCCTGTCCCCATTCGTTAGTACCAAATCTAACACTGCCCCATCCTGCACTGGTTCCCTAACCAAATGCCCGAGAAAGGCAATTTGAAGGGCATCCAAAATTGCCCTGCTTCTATGTGATGCTGTCAAAAGCGCGTCCAATCTACATCCGGCAGGTTCAGATCCCCCATTAGCAGCACTTCCCCCCTCACTGTCATCCTTAGGATCTCATTCATCATCTGGCTGTCCACCCTTTCGAGCTGCCCTGGTGGCCTGTAAATGACTCCGGTGCGCATCACCTCTCCCATCTCTGTGGACGAAACCCAGAAAGCCTTTGTGTCCCCCCCCCCACCTGCTCTGTATTTCTGTTGCCTGAATCCCCTTCCCTAATGTATACTGTAGCACCATTCCCCCTCAAATGACCCTGTCCTTCTTAAACAACTTGTACCCTGGTATATTCATTTCCCAATCTTGCCCTTCATGGCACCACAATTCCATGATTCCCACCAGGTCTAATTCTGCTTCAGCCATAACTGCTGATACGTCTGGGACCTTGCTGCCTAAGCTCCTGGCATTTGTACACATAGCCTTCCACCCACCAGCCACCCTGATGCCCTCCCTTGTCCTAAGACATCTCACCTTCCTTGCCCCTTCTTCCTGTTACCCCTGCCGGGATACTTGGTTTGTAGGGGGGGCATGATGCCACCCCTTGGCAACTGCTCCATGCTTAGGATTTGCTTACAACACCCCCCAAACTCAGTTTAAATCTAAGCTCTTTTCAACGAACTCCTCCAGTCTGCACTTCAGTACATCCTTCCCTTCCCTGCTTAGGTGTAGCTTAACCAGTGCAAAAAGGCTTTCATCTTGCCAAGTGGTCCCCCAATCCCCTACCAGCTCAAATCCTTTCCTAGCACACCATTCAGGAAGCCAGCTACCCAACTCCTTTATCCTCTGCTTTCTCTCTCTGAGCTAGCTCTCAGTACCGGCAGCACCTTGGAGAACACCACCATTCTAAAACACAGGCTGCTGCAGAACCTTGTTAATGTTTCAAACCTAGCCTGCACCTCCAATAAACTGTGCCCCAAGTCATTTGTTCCCAAGAGGAACACCAGGTGGTGTTTTTCATCCTGATGCTTCCCCCAGGAGGGGATGTGATCAATTACTTCTGCTGCTGTCATACCTGGCAAACATCTAACCTAGATCCTAGCACCCTTTCCCCCCAGCTAATGCCTCTGACAATCATGATCTTGCCCCCCCCTTCTTGAAGTAATTCCACCCCATGCTGGATCTCGTTGCCTCTTCCCCCATAAGCTCCCTGCCTACTGTCCCTTCCTCCCCTTTTCCTTCTACCCCTGGGCTTGATCCCCCTCTTGTTATCCCCTGCCACTTGCCTACTCCTGGGGCTCATCCCAGGACTCCTCCTCATATTCCTGCTTTCCCCAGGCCCTAAGTTGCCTTCCTATACTCTGTCTCCTTTGCTTGCCCCCCTCTCTCTTGCCTATCTGCGAGCTCCATTCATTGTCCATGTCCTGCGCTCTCTCTTCCTGTGATTGGAGTTTTCAGCTCCTCCCCTGCTGTCTCCTTAACTACTGAGGCCCTTTGGTACTGACGAGAACCATCAATTTGGTCCCAACCGCTATACCCTCCTGCATAGGCACCCTCTCATTATCTCTGCCCCTTGTACCCTCCTCACTATGTATACCACTCTGTCCCTCACTGCCCCTTTTTCTTATTTGCAAGCCAAACTCCTGGGCCTCACCTGCCTTGCGCACCTGTCTCTGCCCTCTGAGCTTTCCCTAACTCTTATAGCCCCTTCCTGGCCACCAGTGTCCTGTGGAGACCTCCTCCACTTATTTTCCTAAGTTCCTTGGCACCCGATACCCCCTTCTGAAGGCTTCTGTCCCGAGGTAAATTCCTCCTGGTGCTCCTCCCCATTTGCTGTCTGCCATTGCCCCTTTTGCCCCCCCCCCGAGGGCCAGACAACCAGTCCACCTTTCCCTGGGGCATGTCTATTCCCTCCCCTTTCTCTTCCTGATTCCACTTTGCACACTCCTCCCATGCCTCATCCTGCGGCTGCAGCTCCGCAAACCTATTTTTGTGCTCTATGCCCTCCAGCAGCCCTGCCCCAGCTGTGGATCTACCCACCTTCTGCCCCGTAATGTTGTTTTGTGGCCACCTGCCCCCCGCTATCTTCCATCCCTCCAAATCCATTGCCCTTCCCGAGCTTGTGGTTTGCCCATCTCCTCCATTGTCCCTGCTCCTCCATCCCACCCTCCCCAATTTACCCCCGCTGACCCCAACCTATCCCTCCTCCCCTGTGCTGCTTTCCAGCCTCCCTCCCTCCATCCATTGTGCCTTCCATAAGCATGCTGCTGGCCCAATTCCTACTTCATCCCTACTCCTCCACTCTGTCCTCTCCTCCCATCCACCTGACCCTGCCATTCCCATCCTGCTCCTACTTCCCCCCCCGTGCCGCTCTCCTCCCCTATCTGCCTCAGTCTAATGCTCACCACTGTCACTCCCCGACCCCCATTTATAACCATCCAGTCACTGCCAGAGCCCCCTGCACCCCTCCTGAGTAACTAGCGTCCAATACAATCTCCTTACTTCCCCCAATTGTTTCCAGCTGCCTACATACCATACATCCTCCCGACCTCAATGCCATGTTTAGTATTATGGCCTACCCACACCCTGTGCACCCTACCACACTGCCAAATACACCCCCTGACCCCTTTGCTTGGGGGGGCCTAGCCGCCAAACCCTCTCCCTACTTTGCCAGAGGTTCCTCTCCATTTGAGCCAGCTTAATGCTTATCCCCGAGAGAGCTGTAAGTATTGTTACGGGTGTGTACGAGTGCCCTTGTATAAACTCTATGAACGTTTACTCACAAGAGCTTTCATTCTACAGCAAACACTAGAGAATTTCCCTGAGAGGGAGCTTCCTAAAGTGTGGAAGTGAATTAGATTATATATACCTGCAACTATAATAGCAGTGTGTTGCAACTGTATTATATACAATTTCAACATGGCACCTTAGTGTGAGGGTTGAGGTCACCTATGGAGCTACCCTGGAATTTGTTTACTTCCTGTGAATCCTTATTTGGATGACTAGCTCAGCACCCTAGTTCAAAGCAGATCTGCCTAATTGGGGAAGTGGTTGTGTTCCCATCCTTGATGCAGAAGGTCCCCGGTTCAAGCCCTAGGTGGGGCACCTATACTAATTGGGTTTGGGCCACGATTCTATTACTGTGTTAGCAGTGTAGGAGAGTAAGAGACCTCAATTTCAAAGTAATCAGTTGGCACACTAGCACCTCCTAGCGGCCAGCAAATATAAACTACAAAGGGGAATATGGGAACTTAGAACAAACTTGAAGCGTCGATGGGCTAGCACAGTTCAGTAAGGTGTGCGTTCCCCTTGTAGCACTACCTTGACGGCTCCGTGCCTTCCGAATGCCTGCCGCTGTCCCCGGGGAAACTCCTGCTGCATGCCTGCAGCTACCTGCTGAGGGAAAGGGGGGGCTCCTTGAATTGATAGCCCAGTCCTGCTGGGAACAATGAGAGAGCTCGGGTTACTGGTGGGAATCGTCTGCGCATGCTCAAAGTCTGTTCCCCTAACACACAAATGGATTTTCTCCACCTGAACACCTAAGCACCTCGGTAAGTTACACTGATAAGGCACTGAAACATAATGATACTGCACATTAACATTCACAATACTGGCAACGCAGGCTGTTGCTATACTCCACTAGCCTTAAAGTATGCCCACAGAACAGGCAATACCATGTACAGCCCGTACAGCACTTCACATCACACACAAAAGAAAAACAATCTCAGAGTCCTGGCCAACCGGAAAATCCTTCACAATCTGCCTTTTTAGCACTGTTATAAAGTCCACAGTTTAGTAAGGTGTGTGTGATCCCCTTGCAGCACTACCTTGACGGCTCCATGCCTCCCGAATGCCTGCTGCTTTCCCCAGGGAAACTCCTGCTGCACGCCTGCAGCTGAGCTGCTGGTGGGGGGCAGCTCCTTGAATCGATAGCCAAGTCCTGCTTGAGGGCTTCGTGCCTCCAGAACGCCTGCCGCTGTTCCAGAGGAAACCCTGCTGCACACCTGCAGCTGACCTGCTGAGGGAAGGAGGGGCTCCTTGAATCAACTGCCGAGTCCTGCTTGACGGCTCCATGCCTCATGGGCGTCACCAGTGGGAAAGGCGCGGAGCTGCCGGTAAACTCATTCATAAATGAGTTAGCTGTTGGTTGCATATTGAAAAAAGGTTGTAGCCTATACAGTTTATGCTGTAGAACTCCCCAATTACATTCCCATGCAAAAACAAGCGCTATAAATCGGCATGATTTTGTTATGTAAAAACTGTAGCTGTAGCTGTAACTCCAGGCATGCGCATTAGAGTCGACACTAATGCGCATGCCCAGAGTTACGGCTTCAGCTTTTATATACAAAATAAAGCCGGTTATAGCGCTCCTTTTTACATGTAGCAGTAAAAACTTTTATTTTTAGACATGATATAAAATGACATCTCATTTCAATCACCATTAGAACAAGTCCTATTTTACAAGGTGTTCCTATCTTTGATCTTTAAAAATATTCAATCATACAATTCATGGAATAGATTGTTTTAAACAGACATTCATTCAATGCAAAAACACCTTAATCAATCATTATCAATCAAAGCCAGTTCTTGTTTCAAAGCAGTACTTAGTTTCTTTAGGCTTGTATTTACATGTTTCATTTGAACAATTAGTTTGTTCCAAATTTTCACTGCCGCAAAAGAGAAAGTCATCTCACCTAATCTACTTTTTGGTGCATCTATTTTAAACTCCCACATTTTTGTATTATTCCTTAATCCATACGTATGCTCTATTTTTTGCATTTTCATGTGAAAATACAGTGGTCTTCTTGTTTCCAACGTTTGTTTGGTCATTATTACCCATGTCATTTTGTGTTTATTTTTCAGGGTAAGCCAATCCAAACTTTCATACAGCTTGCACTGATGGGTCCATCTGCTTGCTTTCAAAGCAAATCTTGCCAGTCTATGACATATCACCTCAGCCTTTCTCAACACAGTGGTGCTGGCAAAACAATAAATATTTATCCCATAGTCTATTATGGGGGTTAACAATGGACATCCTCATTGAATCATTTATACAATATCCTGTTCTCAGTGCACCCAATCTGCTATTTAGTTTTTTCACTTTATCATTTATGTGATACTCGAAGGTCAACTTTTGGTCTATCCAAAAACCTCTTCGCCGGGTCCTTGTTCCCTTGCAGTGTTCTCAGCATCCTGAAGGGATGTTGTTCTCGGCATTTCTCTCCTCCCTTCCTCCCCTACCCCTTCCCCCAGCCACTCCCACTGCTTCTCTGCCTTCTACTGGGCAACCTATGCACTTGTCAAGCCCTATACTCAGTCTGACTCTCCTAGCACTTTAAAGGTGCACTCTTGCTGCTGGTTTATTCCTTACCTAATTACAGTACTTGTTATTACTATATGTTTGTGTTCACTGTGTTGATGCCCTGTATGGAATCGTAGGACTTTCGCAGAGCTTGGTAGACAAAGGTCCATTATGCTCACTTTATTCCCCCACCCCAAGGTTCGAGTTCTATCCCCATATTTCCCATCCCTGTAGAATTTATCTAATTCTTTCTTAAACACCTGTGTGGTTTCACTGCTTACCACCTCTAGGGGCAAGTTGTTCCACTCATGTACCACTCTATGATTAAACCAATACTGGGTCCTTGCTAGTCCTGTTTTACTGGCTCTTAATTGTAGGGGATGTGCTCGGGTATTATACACCTGCTCTCTAGCTTCCAAGTCCAAATTCTCTCAAATTATTGTCAGTCCATGCTTCATGCACGAGGCACAGGTCACCTCATTTTCTTCTATATTCCAAAGAAAATAAATCACATTCCCTCAGCCTTGTCTCATAGTTCTTTCCAGTCATATTTTTGATCCCTCTAGTAGCCCTTTTCTGTACTCTATCGTTGCTATACCGCCCCTTTTGTAGGGGCTCCAGACCTGTGCCCCATACTCCTAAATGGGTCTCACCAATAAAGTATATAAGGGCAGTATTACATCCCTGTCTCTTGCAGCTACATGCCTGAAAATACAGTTTAGTATCCTATTTCCTTTTTGTGTGATGTTCTTACAATGTGATGAAAATTTCATATCCTGAGAAACTAGTATCCCCAAGTCCCTTTCTTCAGTTGTCACTCTTAGTGGCTTACCATTTAATATACAGCTGTGGCAAGGCTTTTTTTTTTTACCCAATGCATTACCATACATTTATCTTGATTGAGATGTAATTTATACTTTGTAGTCCAATCCTGTACATAATCTAGTGCAGTTTGGAGCGGAATCTCTCTCCTGTAATATTTCCCACATCTGCCCCAAGCCTACAGTCGTCAGCAAATTTGGACAACCAAACCTTATGGTTATCATACTGTAGTGATGTTATATATAGACTAAAAAGGCAAGGTCCCAGCACCGAACCCTGAGGCACCCTACTCGTCACATCCGCCCAATCAGAAAAAAATCCTCTGATGCAGACCCTCTGTCTTCTATTAGTCAGCCAGTCCTGCACCCAATTACTTATGTGAGACTGTATGCCCAGATCATGTAATACAAACAGCAGTTCATTATGAGGCAATTTATCAAAAGCTTTTGAAAAGTCCAGTAACAGTACATCCACCGATTCTTCCTGATCAAGCTGCTTCCCCACTTTATCATAAAAGCCAAGCATGTTTGTCTGGCAAACCTGTCTTTGGTAAACCCATGCTGGATCTAGCCTCTTAGCTGTTTCTGATCTAAAAAAGTTGTTATACTATCTTTCAAGATGCCTTCCAGTAATCTGGATGGGACTGATGTAAGGCTCACCGGACGATACTGTGATGGACCCGACTTAGAACCTTTTTTAAATATGGGTGTCAAAGTTGCCACCCTCCAGTGATCTACCACTTCCCCCCATCCATAGATGCTTGAAATATATATGTCAAAGGGGGTGGGGTGGGGGGCAATTACAGCTTAGTTCTTTAAGAACTCTGGGGTGCAGTTCATCCGGTCCTGGGAATCTGTTGGAGTTTAGTTGCTTTAATCTAGTCTCAACATCCTTGACATCTACAATAAATCATGGAGCTATATCAGTTGGTTTGGGGTTATATCATCCAGAGATGTTTTTACTGTTGAATACGGATGCAAAATATTAATTTTGTAGGTTGGCCATCTTTTTATCATCTGAGATCAAACCTCCATTTTGGTTTTTTAGTTGTCCGACACTGTTTGTGGTCCCTTTTTAACTATTTATATATGAGTAAAATGATTTTTAATTATCCTTTACTTTAATAGCCAATTTCAGTTCATGACCTACCTTTGCTATTCTGACTGAACTCTTTAATTTCTTTACTGAGTTTTATACACAGACCACATTTCTTCCCATTTACTATTTTTCCATTTTTTTTGTACAGTTTATTCTTTTTGTTTATAAGCGTTTTCATTTTCGGTGTCATCCAGTGTAGTGACTTTCCATTATTACTATATTTATTTTTGAAGGTAATGTTCTTCTCTATTTCCTGCAAAAAGTATCCCATGTTGAGTTTAGAGATTTGCCATATATTGCTTCAGCAATTGTCTGGGATTGTAATGCATTGTACTGTACTGTGTGTTGCACTTTATGTATACTTGCCTGTATATTGGCCTGGTTGTATACTGCCTGGATATGTTTTTACTTGCTCTCCCCATTTATGTAATCCTTCCCCCCAGGTTGCTTCTGGAAACGAGCTGTTTACAGCTCATGTTGTCCCTCCTGGTGAAACCTTTTCAAATAAATAAGTATTTATACTCACGACACTTGTTCTAATACTGTGTTGTTTTTATTTTTTAGGTCACAGTTGTCTTTTCCCCTTTCTTGATATTTGTAAAAAAAAAAAAACATTATCTTGGATTTATTACTATTAAGTATTAGGTTTGATTTCTCAAACCAATTCTGAATTCTGGTAAAATCTTCCTATAAACCCGTCAGTATTTTCACAGGATCTAGTCCCTTAGTTAATATCACAGTACCGTCCACTTATAGACGAATATCTGATTTTGTAACCGTTTTTACTACAGTGTTAGTATATGTAAGAAACAAGAGGGGTCCCAGAATTGATCCCTGGGGAACCCCTCTTTTCACACTAGCCTAAGTGGACAGATCCTTCCCCACTACAGTCTGTTGAGTGCTGTCCGTTAGATATGACCAGAACCATGTTCTTACCTCACCTGATACCATCTGCTGTAACCTACTCAGCAGGATTTACATGGGAATGCCACTGGGGAATTCTACAGCATAAACTGTACTGGCCACAACCTTTTTTCAATATGTGACCAACAGCAGTTAACTCGTTTACGAACAGGTTTACCGGTGGCACCACACCTTTCCCGCTTGTGGAGGCATGCCGCCAACATTTCGGGCGGGCTGTGCGTTTTTTTACAAAAATCATGGAGATTTTACACTAGGGGGCACATGTACGGCCACATGTGTATTTTATGCTGGGATTGCTTGCTGCAGACACGTTTGTTACAACCTGTAAAAAAATGGTCTTGAAAGCGGAGAGTATCCCTTTAGTACTGGCCGTGGAAGAGGGGTAGTGGGTGTCATCAAGGCACAGGTCAGGAAGCATAGAAAAACCAGGAGCAGTTTCAAAATTCTCAAATAGAGTTTTATTTTTCTCAATAACAGCAAAATAAAAAATAAAAATTATTCAGTATGACTATTTACAAAAGCAGTACAAACAAAGAAAACCAAGTCCTACTTCTGAGGGTATCTCTTAATCCCAAGTTTCAGTCTCTCACTCTCCTTGTCTCTCTAGCAAAAGCTTTGCTGCTCTTTTTATAAGTCTTTGGGAACTCGTTGAGAGCCTGCTTCTCACAGAATGTTCTTGTCAATTTCGATGCAGGTGCAGCAAAAAGAACATAGTGACCCAAAACTGACCTCTTGTTTACAGCTCTGCAAAAGGCTTACAAACTGCATCTCCGGTTAACCCCTTGAGTTCCAAACAGTTTTGCAATCATCTCAACAGTATAACTATATACAGTTTTAAACAAAGGGATCCAGTACCACATACAGTTTTACGCAGAGTCACATACATTTTTCATAACTGCAGGTATGCAAGGGGGAAGAAAAGACAAAAATAGCAAGGTAAGACAGAGAGATAGCGAGAGGCGGAGAATTGTGAAACCATCAGTGTGATCAGTTCCTAGGTCCCACAATAAAATTTGGTTGCACAACCAGACAAGAGACAGAAAAGGAGAGGATAGAACAGACCCTTGTGTTTAAACTTTTTCTACATAACAAATGGGGCAGGGCCTTATTCAACCATGTCACAGTGGGTCAGAGGACACAGGTCATGGATTATGGATAAACTGGCATTTCCTTGCAGAGTTTTTTTTTTTTTTTTTTTAACTTGCTGGAGCCCAAGGAGTGGAGAAGCGAAGACTGAGCAAACAGCAGGGAACATGGTATGTAAATACAGGTTACTCACCTGTAACCGGAGTTCTAGGAATGGTATATGTTGTTCATCCACACTGTCTGGCAGGTTCCTTGCCGCTTTAAATCTTGCCGGAAGGTCTTCAAGCTGGCTCCTCCCACCCACCTGGGTGGTAAAACTCTCGGCTCCGCCCCATGACGCCAGATCTGGCCCGCTGGAAGCTCAGGTTGTGCGTTGAAGCCGCGGAGGTCGGGTGGGTCGTGTGGATGAACAACATATACCATTCCTAGAACTCCTGTTACAGGTGAGTAACCTGTATTTCTAGGGACATAGATATGTTGTTCATCCACACTGTCTGGCAGACTCTAACAGTTCTCCGGGAGGAGGAGGCAAGGCGCACACCCCTACTTAGGGAATAAAGACTGGAGAACCGAGGCCCCAAAACCAGCATCCCGCGTGACTCAAGGTCAATGTGGTAATGGGTAATAAAGGTGTGTGCTGACTTCCAGGTAGCAGCCCTGCAGATTTCCTGGATAGGGACGTCCCTGGAAGCAGCCACCGATGCAGCAGTATGCCGGTAGAATGAGCTCTTATTCCTCTGGGAGGCTCCATGCCCGCCAACTTATAGCAGAGATCTATGCAGGAGGTGACCCACCTGCCTATCGTCCGCTTGGCTGGCAGGTCTGCCAGGTGCGGCTTCAGCGTAGGGTGACAAAAGCTGGCTGAACCTTCCCGACTTCCAGCCGTATGCCTCCTTATAATATGAGCGCCCCTTCTAGGGTCCAATGTATGGAGCCTGTATTCGGCCTCCGAGGTGTGACTGGGGTAGAACACCGGCAGAGTCAGCACCTGGTTAAGGTGAAACTCCGACACCACCTTCGGAAGGAATTTCGGTGGGGGCGAGGACAACCTTGTCCCTGTGGAAGACCAGGTAAGAGACTGGCAGAGCGCCTGGAGCTCTCCCATCCTTTTGCTGACGTGATAGCCACCAAGAAGGCGGTCTTCCACGACACGTGAGAGAGATCACACTCTGCACTGGTTCAATGGCTTGCCCATGAGCTTTGCCAGTACCAGTAGTAAATCCCACGGAGGTGAGGTTCTCAGACCGAGGGAATGTGATCAAGGCCTTGAAAAAGCCTGACCACCTTCTCTGCTGCCACTGACTGCTCCTCGCCCGCGCCCGTAAGCAGAGATGGCTGCCAGGTGCACCTTTAGGGTCGCCGACCTAAGCCCTTGACTAGAAAGGGACCATAAATAGTCCAAAATGCTTGCCACAGAACAGGAGGAAGGGTCCAAGCCCTGCCCTGACACCAGATGGAGAATCTCTTCCATTTGAAGGCGAGATTTTCTGGTCGACTCTCACGGGACGCCTCAACATTGAGGACCTCGTCGAAAGACCCAAGGCCTGGAACTCTAGCCGCCAGGAACCAGGCCAGGTGCAGGGATTGAAGGTCCGGATGGAACACCTTCCCTGACTGACTGAGAGCAGGTCCGGGCGAGCTGGAAGCTGCCTCGGAGCCTGGAGCTAAGGCTGAGGAGATCTGGGTACCAGAACTGGGCCAGTCTGGGGCTATCAGAATCACCTGCGCCTTGTCCCTCCTCGCCTTGAGAAGCACCTTGTGAATCAAGGGAAATGGGGGAAAGGCGTAAAAGAGGCCCGGGGTCTACAGCCTCGAGAAGGCATCCCCCTGCAGCGAGCCCTGCTGAAGGGGGCGGGCATGAAACAGCCTCAGCTTCGCGTTCTCCCTGGAGGCAAACAAGTCCACCTGAGGTGAACCCCAGTGGGAGAACAGATCTTGTACTACCTCCGGCAGGAGAGACCACTCGTGAGATGCAGCCCCTATCCGGCTCAGGGCATCGGCCAAGGTGTTGGAGGCTCCTGCCACATGAATGGCTAAGAGATCCGCCTCCAGGCTGTGCACGACACCCCAAATGCGGAGAGCTTACCTGCATAGAAGCATGGAGCGCGTCCCGCCCTGGCGGTTCAGGTAGTACATGGTCGTGGTATTGTCCGTCTGGACTCGGACCACTTGACCCCGGAGAAAGGGAGCAAAGGCGGTGAGAGCTAGGCGGACCACTCGGAGCTCCAGCAGGTTGATGTGGCATCGGAACTCCCGCGGGGACCAGAGGCCATGCACTCGGTGTTCCCCCAGATGGGCACCCCAACCCATCAGAGAGGCATCTGTCAATAGAGAGACGGTCGGCTCGGGGCGGACAAACGGGATGCCCTCCTGCAGATGGGATGGAATGGTCCACCACTGGAGAGCATTCCCCATCTCCTGGGTCACTATCACTAGCTGGTCCAATGGATCGCAGCGTGTGACCACTGGCTGGCCAGTCCTCACTGAAGGGGGCAAGATGTGCCAGCCGCGTCTCAACAGACCACGCTGGTACAGGCCGCCATGAGACCCAGGAGGCACAGGAAGTCCCGGCAGGGGCGCACTGCCCAACCAGAAATGACTGGGCAAAGGAGGTAAGAACCTCGCCTTGTCCACCGGGAGCCGTGCTCTTGGCTCAAAGAGAGTCGAGCTCTGCCCCGATGAACAGTATCACCTGCTTCGCTCGAGTTCGACTGGCCTCGCTTGATGAGAAGGCCGACTTGAGAGCAAACCTGGAGGGCCAGATCTCTGGACCGCTCCACCTCCAGTCTGGAGGGGCTGCTATCAGCCAATCGTCCAGCTAAGGTACACCCGGACCCCGGGCCACAAGAGGAATGCTGTCACCACTGCCATGCATTTGGTGAAGACCCTGGGAGCTGGAGATGAGCCAAGGGCATGGCTTGAACTCGAAGAGGGATCCTCCGCTGCGAAGCGGAGGAATCTCCGCGTGACAGACGGATAGGGACGGAAAGAACGCGGCCCTGTAGGTCCAGAGAGCAGAACCACACCCGTGTTCCAGAGATGGTATTATTCGCCTAGAGTGACCATCCTGAAGGTCCGAGACCTTAGGAACTTGTTCAGGTCGTGTAGGTCGAGAATGGGGCGCCAGCCCCCATCCGTTTCGGAACCAGGAAATACCTGGACACGAACCCCGGGTCTAAAGGGGGGTCCTCTACCTCCATGATCATCTCCTTTTGGAGGAGGAGAGCGATGTCGGCTCGACGAGCCACCAGTGAGGCTGCGGACCCCAAGGCCCCCCGAGGTGCGACGGCTCTGAAGGGCGGGGCCTGCTCGAATTCTAGAGGTAGGCCTTTTCCCACCACCTCCAGTACCCACCTGTCTGTGGTAACAGCAGACCAGGCGGAAAGGAAGTGTCTGAGCCGTCCCCCCATGGGGGGAACCAGGGGTGAGGTGACCGGGATGGGGCGACACCCCCAGCCCGCCACTAGGCAGGCTTGGAGGAGGGACCGCCGAGGGACCTCCTGGGCCTTTACCTCCTCCCGCTTCCTGTTGAGGAAGCCGACGGCTTGGGTTTGGGATGCCAAGTCGAGCCTGCTGGCCCTGACGCTGCTGGGCTGGAAGGGCCAAGGGCGAGAAGGACGAAAGGGCTTAGGCTGTGGCTTCAGTGCCTTTGTCCTTCTGAGCGAAGAGACCGAGTCCAAGGTAGCACTGGACTTTCGATCCTCTGCAGGTGACCTTCCACCCCAGGGTCAAGAGGTCAGTCCCCAAAAGGAACATCCGCCAACTTGTGCTGGGTATCCGAGGTAAAGGTGGATATCCTCAGCCAAGCCCGACAACGCATGGCCACTGCGGCCGCCACAGACCTGGCATGAGTCCCCGTGTCTAAAGCAGTCTGGAGCTGCTGTTTGGCCACTGCCCTGCTCCTGGTCCCGCACCTGCCTGACCGTAGTCTGCAGATCCGCGGGAAGATGAGGGACAACCTCATCGAGGAAGCCCAACAGGGCGTGAGAAAAATGTGCCATAAGGACGGCCGAACTGGCCTGACGAAGGCCGAGAGAGGACACAGCATAGACTTTTCGCCCGCATAATCCAATCTTGGATTCCTTGTCGGAGGTTTGTCCATATCCCTGGCGCCTCGGCCACGCCGAAAACGCTGTCGGTAACCAACCCTCGGCCGAGGGGTGTTCCAAAACCGACAGGGAACCGTAGGGACCTGATACTTCCTGGCCATTCTAGCTACAGGCGCAGGGCAGGAAGCAGGACGCTGCAAAGTTCCAAGGCCGACCCACTATGGCTTCGCCACCGGAAAGGCCTCCGAGGAGAATCCTCGGTCCAGAATCTCCGTGAGGGATACCTGGCCTGTTTAGGAACGGGTTCGAGCTTCATCCCGTGGACTCCGAGATGAGCCGGCAACCCTAGGATGGACGAAGGCTATCCGCCCACTGACTGCTCCTCCCGAGGACTCCAAGTCCATGCGCTTGGAGAAGAGGGAGGAACATCCTCGGACTCAGAAGAGTCCTCAAAGAGCTGCCTGCCTGAGCCACCCTCCACCTGCCGAGGTTTATCGGGAGTGAGGGTGACAGACAGCCTATGGGCAAACCCAAGGCCGACCGAGAATTTTTGGTCGGAGCCCCAAATAACGGCTGTGGAGGCGGAGGTTCCACCAGAATCGGTGAGCAGTTGAACTGGCCAACAACCGCCTGGGAACAGGCCCTCGCTACAACGAGGGGTTGTTTCGGGCGTTCGTGACAGCCACTTAATGGCCGGGAAGACGACTGGTCGGCCTATTCCCGGTCAAAAGGAGCTGTTGCACATGAGTTCCTCGCATCCGACGCAACTTGGCGCCCAAAGCCTCCCTTGTCCGAGGAAGAGGAAGAGCGGCGGCGCCGCTTGCCGCGGTGCCCAGACCGAGACCGCCTATGGTGGCGGGATCGGTTGGACCGTGAGGATGTCCGAGACTGAGAGTCTCGACTAGGCCGAGGAAGGCGAGGAGAAGTGTCAGAATCGCACTCCGCCTCGGACGATTCCACTCAAGGTCTGGAGCCGGAGGCACAGACGAGCCAACGGATCCTCAACTCCACCGGGGAACTGGGAGAGGGATTCTCAGCTTCTCCAGCCGATAACCTCATTCAACTGGTCGAGAAAAATCTCGACCGCTGGCCGACGGGAGTCTCGGCCAACTGGCCTGACGGGACACCGCAGTCAGTGGCCGAGCTGAGGGTCGATCCGGTCGACTGTCGCACAATAAGGGGAGGGGATCTTTCCCGCTCCCAAGAGCATCGATGGAGAGACTTACTT
The DNA here is from genome assembly GCA_016271365.2 of Neoceratodus forsteri. Classification (NCBI taxonomy): domain Eukaryota; kingdom Metazoa; phylum Chordata; order Ceratodontiformes; family Ceratodontidae; genus Neoceratodus; species Neoceratodus forsteri. Next base: position 1,427,567,274 of record CM057449.1, read on the forward strand.
TTGCTCTTTTTGACCTGGAAAGGTCCCATAGTTGGACCTCACCTTCGCCGAGAGGGTCAGACAAAGCCCTTAAAGCAGCGCCGAGCACGAGGCACCCGAGAGAGCGGGACAAATGCCGCAGCGGTGGTAGAAGCGGCCCGCGCCGCTTCCTCTTCGAGGGCGCCATCATCTGCTCGAGCTGATCCGGCCGAGCCCGGGCCGCCGCGGACACCGCCAACCGGCCTCTTTAGATTTCACCGTGGAATTCTTTCTCTCGGGCGCCAGTTGTAATCGAGCAGCACGGTCTTCGGGCGATGTGGTAATAAAAAGAAGAGCACAAGTCGCAGGCCTCGCGGTCGTGCTCAAGGCCCAGAGTAGACGACGCGGAGTGCGGATCCGTCCGAGACATCTTCTGCCCGCAAGGGCACCTCCGGAAACCGAGTCGACGGTCCATCGCAGCCGTAGGAGAAGACGATCAAGTCTTTTTAGCAAAACTTTTCAAATTCGAATCAAGAATTAGGAACCAGTCTTAAACGTAGAGTGTTAAGGAGGGAACCTGAGCTTCCAAGCGGTAAGGAAGATCTGGCGTCATGGGCCGGAGCCGAGAGTTTTACTACCCGGTTGGGTGGGAGGAGCCGGCTTGAAGACCTTCCGGCAAGATTTAAAGCGGCAAGGAACCTGCCAGACAGTGTGGATGAACAACATATCCATGTCCCTAGAACTATACCTTTCTGTCTTTATTTACTGGGTGGTTCTTATTTACAGATATGCTGCAAAACTAACCTTTTAATTTTCAGCTGCCTGGAGGAGTAACGCAGTGGAGGAGCACAGGACCTTTGTGATTCTTAAACTTTCTTAAACTAAAACTTCAGCTTTTTGAAACCGGTGTTAGGAGATTGTTTTTGGGAGACCAGAGGATAACTCGTGAGCCAACTGATATTCTGACACAAACTTGGGCACCTTTAGGAGGAAAATACACACTGCGGCATGCCTTGCTTTTTGGAGACTGGAGGATGACTCATGAGTTACGCAAATGAAGGCAATGAAGCGCTCGCTCATTGGAGCGGTTCATTTCTTTCAACTACACAAATTGCCATGTCAGCAAGCAGTACTAGCGTCATGACCAGAGTGCCTGGTCATGGGTCTGCACTGCCAAGCCCACTGCAGTTTCAGTTACAACTGGCTCACAAGTGACACACCTCTAAAATGCTGTTAGTATCACAAAACATTCCTTGCGCAAGTGAACGTAAAAAGCCGTAGGTGAAAATGGCACAAAACTGTGTTGGAACTTCCGCAGAGACTCATGTAACTGAGTCAATGGCAGGAAAGAACTGAGGAGGGAGTGGGGCTGCTTACACCTTTATATGGTGGGTGACATTGGTAGATGACATCTGCGTGGGCGGCCCCAGTTATACTGCTGAAAATCTTCCAAGGGGATCCTGTTTCACTGACTGTGAAGTTCCTATGGTGTCACCTGATAAGTGAGATATCACCGCAGATCTACAGTTTTCACTCATGCTGGTCTATGGAGGTACAAATGTTTAAACTTTGGCATTTCCAGTGCAGCTGAGATATTTCAGAACACAGTTTGTGAAACTGAGTGGACTAAAAGGGACTTTAAACATTAGTGATGACATTCTTGTCTATGGTACATCTCAAGAGGACCATAACACAAATCTGAGAGCTGTATTACAGAGGCTGCATAAGAAAGGATGGATGCTGAATAGACAAAAATGCGTTTCTGGCAAGAGTTCTCGAGTACTTCAGGTACATTTTTACTGAAAGGGCAATGATGGTTGACTCCAAGAAAGTTCAAACAATCCGTGAACTTGACATTCCTATCGATGTCTCGGAGTTAAGAAGTCTCCTCGAAATGGCTAATTTCTGCTCTCGTTTCATTGAAAATTATGCAATGTTGACAAAACCATTGTGACAACTGCTCAAGAAAGATGTACCATGGGAATGGTCAGAAAAGCATGATAGGGCATTGTGTCAACTTTGGGAAGCACTCATCAGCCCACCTGTTATGAAGTACTTTGATGCACAAAAACAGATGGAAATCTGAGTGGATGCCAGTCCAGTAGGCCTTGCTGCTTATCCTTGCACAAAAAATGAAAACGGCTCTGTGAGTCATGTAGTGGTATCTGCTGGCCGAGCATGCATGCCTGTGGAACAACACTATTCACAGAATGAAAAAGGCATAAGCCGTGGTTTGGGCCTGTGAACCTTTCCACATTTATATGTTTGGGAGACCATTTACTGTACATACAGACCATAAACCACTAGTGACCATACACAGAAACCCAAGTTCAAAACCCCCAGTGTGCACAGAAAGACTGTCTTTAAAACTTCAACCATATGATGTGACAGCTGTTTATGGATCAGGCGGCAACAACCCTGCTGAATACATGTCATGTCACCTGCCAAAGGAGACAACGCTGTCACAGCGTGAAGAGAAAGTTGCAGATGAATATGTGAATTACAGTACTTTGCAGCGTATGCGACACCAGTAGCGATGTCCTTGGAAGACATTCAGTCTGCAGCATGTGATGATCCTACTCTGCAAGCAGTAGCCAAAGCTAAACAGTCTGGGAAGTGGATTCTTGCCCATGCGAATCCACAGATTGAAGTCAAAGCCTTTAACTCCATGGAGCATGTGAAAACCAAACTGCCACTTGTGCAAACAGAAGTTTCATTTTAAAGGAGAACTGTGTAAATATTGACCTCCCTGCCCCTGAAAGGCTTACTCCCCCCAATTAAGCTTTTTATATCAGAAAATCCTGATTTTCCCCCAGCAGCAACTTACTTTTATTTTTTATTTTGTAAAGTCTACGGGCGAATATAGCAGACTGTGCTCGGCTCCATCGACTGTAACAGTGCAGTGCTGCATCACGCACTGTTACAGAAATGGAGCCACGCACGGTCTGCCATATTTCGCTTCAGGACTTTATGAAATAAAATAAAGTAAGTGGCTGCTGGAAAAACAACGGGATTTTCTATATAAAAAGCTTAATCGGGGGGTAAGTCTTTCGGGAACAGGGAGGTCAGTATTTGCATAGTTCTCTTTAAAAGGGAACAAGCTCACCCGGTTACCAAAGAATAAACAAACAAAAATAAACAACGCTGGTCATACCTGAAAAACTCCAGAAACAAGCAGCAGACTCAGCACACGAAAGCCACTTGGGACTGAAAAACCAAACAAAGCTTTACTGACAGAAAAAGTCAGGTTCGTGGGAATCGATAAGACTGTAGAAAAAAAAACAGTGAAATCATGCCTTGCATGTCAAATCATGACGCCTGAGCCAAAGCGTGAACCCCTCAGGATGTCAGAGTTACCCGGATCACCCTGGCAGGAGGTTAGTGTTGATTTTGTTCAGCTTCCCATGGGTGAGTACTTACTTGTTATTATTGATGACTACTCCCCGCCACCCAGTTGTGGACACAGTTAACTCAACTAGTGCTGGGACTGTTATTCCTAAAACTGATCAGGCGTTTTCAGAATTTGGTATACCCAAAGTCTGATAATGGACCTCCTTTCAACAGCAATGACTTTAAGCTGTTTTTTTTTCCAAATTTCTGGGATTTCATCACAGAAAGATCATTCCTTACTGGCCTACAGCAAATGGGAAAGTAGAAGGGTTTACGAGAACTATAAAGAAAGTCATCAGAACTGCACTCGCTGAGCAGAAGAACTGGAAACAAGTAATGTATTAGTTCTTGAGAAACTACCATGTCACTCTGCACTGTACAACTGTTTTCCCCCAGCAACTGTTTTTTTCTAGACCAGTACAGACTGAACTCCCTGTGTTGCCTGAGCAAACACAAGCCTGTCAGCCTGAATTTAGACAGCGTGATAAGAGCGAATGAAAATGTATGCCCGAGAGCAAGGTGTATGTGAAACCCTTCACTTTGGCTGAAGGTGATACAGTGTTGGTTAAGCACTCAAAGGCCATAGGGAAAGTACAGTTACCTAAGAACTTACCGTAACAGTAGATCTTTGAGAACAGCTCTTGCAGCAGGTTACACCATTAGGACTGAAGCCAGCAGGCGCCAGGACCCCACAGAAAAATTCTAGCTAGCAGTAGGCAGCGGGGGACCGCCCCCGACGTCAGCCCCTCCCTGACGTCAGGCATCACATAAAATGGGCGGTCCCCCAGCATCCCCAGTTCTCCCGCCGGAGACTCCCGGCTCAAGTGTGACATCTGAAGGGGAGACCGAGGATCCGCTTCCAAAGGAAGGTTAGAAAATGCTGTAGCGTAAAAACTAGGTCAGAAAACTCAACCTCCAGAGGGGAGGGAATCTACCTGCTGCAAGAACTATTCTCGAAGATCTACTGTTATGGTAAGTTCTTACGTAACTGTACTATCTTACCTCGAGAAACAGCTCTTGCAGCAGGTTACACCATTAGGACTGATTCCCAAGCAGTAAGGGAACAATTTGCTACCGGAAGGAGAGTAGAAGAGATGACTCAGACTTCAGGACAAGAATTCTTGAAGGACCGCCAAGCTGAATCCAACTCTACTCCTAGAGGCAATGTCCAAACTGTAGTACCTGATGAAAGTGTGTACAGTGCTCCAAGTCGTTGCCGCACAGATGGCTGAAGTGGAGACATTTTTGATCGCAGTGAAAGAGGTAGCCACCCCCCTCGTAGAATGACCCTTCACCGGTCTCGGTAAGGGTTTATTGTGCTTCTGATAACGGAACATAATGCACTTGACCAACCATCTGGAAAGCGACTGTTTCGAAACAGGAGCACCGAGCATCCGCTGTGCGTAGGAAACAAAGAGCTGGTCCGACTTATGATGGGCTTTGGTTTTGGTCAGATAATATCTGAGACATCTATGCACATCCTGAGTGTGCAACAGGGCCTCCCCACTGTTACGGTAATTCGGGTAATACACCGGAAGGTCTATATCCTGGTTGAGTGTGACCGCTGAGACCACTTTGGGAAGGAACTTAGGATTTGTTCTTAAGGACACCCTGTCCTTGTGAAAACCAATAAGGATCCTTGCACATGAGTGCATGAAGCTCAGAAACTCTTTTGGTAGAAGTAACAGCAACTAAAAGGAGCATCTTCCAAGCGAGGAGATGCAGCTCGCAATCCGCGGCTGGTTCAAAAGGAGGTAGGGTAAGCTGCTCTAAAACAAAGGGGAGATCCTAAGGTGGAACCAGGTCTCTAACAGGAGGTCTCAGGTGCAGGATGCCACGCAAAAAAGCATGTAAAGCCTCTAGCTGAGCTAGAGAGCTATGACCTATCGGTGAATGATACGTCGAAATGGCACACAGGTGAAACTTAATGGAAGAGTAGGCAAGGCCTGCCTCGTACAGGGTTAGAAGGTAGTCTAACACTGACAACTCTGAACAATCCAATGGGGTCAATCCGCGAGCTTGAGCCCGACTGCAAAATCTGTGCCACTTCATGGCGCAAGGGAGGGTTTTCTGGCTGCCGGCAGAACGTCCGCAACTTCCCGAGAGACCCCGTATCTCAGGACTGCTAAGTCTTTAGGAGCCAGGCAAGCAGGTTCAGCGACTGAAGATCCGGATGGACTAAGGAGCCTGCCTCCTGGGACAGACGTTGAGAGCCGAATGGCAGAGGCACCGGAGGTTCCTGGGTCAGCTGATGTAATAGAGGGAACCAAATTTGCCTGGGCCAAAAGGGCGCTACCAGAATCAGTGACGCCCGCTCTTGTTGGAGCTTCAGTAAAACCCTCTGGATCAAAGGGAAGGGCGGGAAAGCGCAGAGGAATCTGCCAGTCCAAGAGAGGGACAATGCGTCTCGCCAGAAAACACCAGGCCCTGGATCTAGTGAGCAAAAATTGGGCAGTTTTGCGCTGGATGGGGACACGAAAAGGTCTAATTCTGGTGTCCCCCATCTGTGAAACAGATCCTCTGCGACTTTCTGAAGCAGTTCCCATTCATGGACTCTGGCCTGTGACCGGCTGAGACTGTCCGCGATTGTGTTGTTCACTCCGGGAACGTGCACTACAATAATATCTGCACCGTGTTGCAGTACCCAATTCCAAACCCTTTGAGCCTCCCTGCAAAGGGGGTAGGAATGAGTGCCTCCTTGTTTGTTGAGATAGTACATCACTGCAGTATTGTCTGTTTGAATCAGAAGAGTACCCGGTGGAATGTCCATCTGGAATGCTTGTAGGGCACAGAGGACGGCTCTAATCACTAGAATATTTATGTGCAGATGGGACTCTAGAGACGACCATGAGCCTTGAGTCCTGACCCCGTTGAGGTGCTCTCCCTATCCAGATCCCGAGGCGTCCATGGAGAGTGTCGCTAAAGGAGGTGGCACCATGAAGGGGACTCCTTTCGAGAGACGGTCCGGGATGAACCACCATTGCCAGTCTCGGATGACGGCACTCATGATCCGGACTGGATGCTGCATATGAACTTGCTTCTGGCCCCATTGAGCCCACAACATCCAGTGGGTAACCGGCACATGGAGTCTGGCTAGGGGAACCGTTGCAATGGCAGCAGCCATATGTCCGAGCAGGCAAAGAACAGTCCTGGCTGGCACCGTTGTCTTTGTCATTGTGTCCCGTATGAGGGATCTGATGTGTTCCGCCCTGTCCGAAGGAAGAAATGCTCTCCCTTGAGTGGTGTCCAGAACTGCTCCAATAAATTGCAGAGTCGGAGACAGGACAAGGTGCGACTTCTCCTGGTTGATGATGATGCCCAATGACTGGAAAAGAGAACAGGTATCCTGAATCGCGGACATCAGAGCCTCCCGAGAGGGTGCCATGAGGAGCCAGTCGTCTAGGTAAGGAAAAACATAGTGGCCCTGCCTCCTGAGAGTTGCTGCCACGACTGCCATACACTTCGTAAACACAAGAGGTGCGGAAGACAGTCCGAACGGGAGGGCTTGGAACTGGTAGTGGCGTCCCAGAAACCTTTGATGCATTCGAGTGATTGGGAGATGTAGGTAAGCGTCCTGCATGTCCAGTGACACTAGCCATGTGCCTTCTTTGAGCATGGGGATGAGACCTGGTAGGGTCACCATGCGGAAGCGTTTGTATAATACAAACGTGTTGAGATTGCTGAGATCTATGATCGGGCGCAAGTCCCCCATTTTCTTTGGGACCAGGAAGAAGTGGGAATAATAACCTTTTCCTTTCTGGTCCGGTGGAATGTACTCTATAGCCTCCTTGTCCAAGAGGGCCAAGATCTGCTGCTGGATGAGCAGAGCATGCTGACCCGAGTAACGGGAGAGCAGGGGAGGTCTGGACGGTGGGTGGCTGAGGAACTCTATAGAGTGTCCTCACTGTACCAACTGTAACACTTACTGGTCGGAGGTGATCCTCTGCCATCCCGGAAGGTAATGAGAGATGCGACCCCCGACCTTTATCCTTTGATCCAGAGGAGGGGCGCGGGCCTGGAGGGATTCATGCTGTGGTGGCATTGGGTCCCATGGGCTGGGCTGCCTTGGGATGCTTTGAGCCCTGGCCCGTGGGGAATCTGGTTTGACCTTTTCGACCAAAATTGCCCCAGGGTTGCCTGCCACGAAAACGGTTCTCTTTCCTCCGAAATGAACCAGATTTGGGCCTGTACATAGCCTGTACAGACTGAACTGCCTTCCCGGCATCCTGTAACTTGGTGATGACCTTCTCTGATTCCTCACCGAACAGGACAGCTCCGTTATAAGGGATGTCCAGGATATTCTTCTGAACGTATGGGGTGAAACCGAAGACTCTCAACCAAGAGTGTCTCCGAAGACAAACGCCAATAGCTGCTCCCCTGGCGGCCAAGTCCGCTGAATCATAAGCGGCTTGGAGAACCTGAGTCCCCACGTCCGACCCAGTATGAAGGAGGTTGAGCAGCTCCTCCTCCTTTTCGCCTTCCGTAAAGTCCTTCAAAAGGTCTTGGCCCTGCTCCCAGAGGGTGTTCTGAAATTGCACCAAGTGCGTGAGGTAATTCAGAGACCTTATCCAGCATGTTGCAGCCGCATACATGCGTCTTCCCATAGAATCTAATTGCTTAGATTCTTGGTCCGGAGGCTGGGTACTCAAGTGTTGCGGTCGTTGAGACCGATCATGAGACGCTGTAATGACCAGTGAGTCTGCCAGAGGTTGCTGCGCCAGATACAGGTACTCCAGAGGAGCTCTGTAGAGGCGGTCAGCCTTCTTAGGAACAGCCAGGGGTGAGTGCAGACGCCTCCAAGCCACCTTGGTGACCGTGAAGGTGTCCACTAGAGGTGGGACCACCACAGGCTTTGGGTCCTTTTGCTGAAGGTAACGAGCAAGGCGTTGTCTCTCGGGGTCCAAGTCTTCAGTCTCCCATCCCATATTCTCCTGGATGTGCCTCATGATTTCGGAGAAAGAGGGATCATCCGGTGGTGACCTTGGCTGGTCTCGTGGGTCTGGTGATGAGGTACTATAGGGGGATGGAGACCTGGAGGTATCGGGCGTATCCAGTCTGGAGTCATCCCCCGGTGGGCGTCGTCTATCTCTGGGTCGTTTAGGGCTCGGAGACCCAGAGGGAGACCGTGATGGGCGTCTTTTTCTCTCTCTAGATCTGCCCCTAGGAGGTGGAGTTGGCTCCTTAGGGGTTGGGGGTCCTGAGCCTTCACCCTCCCGAGGAGGGGGTGTAGGTGGTGGAGGTGGAAGAGGCTTACTGGGGACCACGTCCTTTCTGATGGTGTCCCACCAGAAGGTGAACAATTCCTTCACCTCCTAAATGTTCATGCCTGACGATGGGCCTGGCGTCAGTATGGGTCTGTCGTGGGGGTCGGGCGTCAGGTCCTGGGGAACCACTGGATCCGTTGACGGATCCCCGGGCTCCCTGGCGTCCTCTGTGCCGCCCGTCTGGTCATCCGGGAGTGCGGCAACCTCCTCTCCTGAGGACCCCTGATGTCCGGTGTCACCCAGCATCGGTACAACTGCTGTCGGGTCGGGAGTCTGTTTTTCAGGCATCGGGTCAGGCACCTTTTTATTCTGTGACGTCTGCTGAAGAGGCGTCAGATCCTTGGTCTTCCTTTCCAGGGCCTTGGGAAGCTGGGACACGGACCTGAGGTCGGTGTCCCAGCATCGGCCTGATGCCCCGCTAGATTTTGAGGAAGACTTCCTATGTTTTTTTGAAGAGGCAGGCCTGGAAGAAGAGTCGGGCATCCGGTGGGTCTTAAGCGGGTGCAAGGAGGCTGAAGAACCCCTTGAAGACTTTACCTTAACTGGGGGAGGTTGTGAGCGGGCCCAGGAAGTAGAACGGTCGGACTACATAGAGCTGGAGCTGGACCTGGATTCAGAGGCCCTGCTGGGGGATCCCGACCTACTGGAGTCCTGGTGCTTGTCCAAGTGCTTCCCAGTCTTATGGGAAGAATCCCCTTTGGAGGAAGGTCTTTTTTCCATTTTGCGAAGTTTCTCTTCAAGAAGAAACCCCTGAAGGGCCTTTTGGCGGTGGATCCTGGTCTTGCTATTAAATTGTTGGCAGGTGGAGCAGGCTTGGGTGTCGTGTTCCGGGCCCAGGCACCTCACACAAGCCGAATGATGGTCGGCAAAGGGGATCTGCTTGCCGCAGGCGCACTTTGAGGGGTGTCCTTCGAGAGAAGGAGTTGGAGAAGTAGACATGGATTTGTTTTGTAAAGATTTTGGCCGTCGTATTGTTGATGCAGGCGTCCGTGAGGTCGAGGCTGGCGAGTTGACGGTGGGAAAAGAACTGGGGATGCTGGGGGACCGCCCCCTTTTATGTGATGCCTGACGTCGGGGAGGGGCCAACGTCAGGGGCGGTCCCCCGCTGGATACGGCTAGCTAGAATTTTTCCGTGGGGTCCTGGCGCCTGCTGGCGTCAGTCCTAATGGTGTAACCTGCTGCAAGAGCTGTTTCTCGAAGTAAGATCTTGCCAGTGCCTTTTGGCAATCATCTGCACAAAACTGTGGCACAAAAAGTATCCATGGTGACAGCCCATAGGAGAGATCACACAGTCACCTGAAACTCTTCCTTCTTCAAAAAGATTCCCAGTGATGCTTGTAAGGACTATGACTCTGAGGAGGAGGAGGAGGTAAGAACACAGTCAGAGCAGGTCATGCCATTTACATCCTCTAGTTCAACTCCTGCAGCATCTCTTATGCCTAATTCACCTAATGATAGTCCTGATTTGCCAGCAACACTTGTGCCAGAGTCTTCTCTGCGTATCCCAAAAGACAGAACTGAAGATCCCCTGAACACTTTAAAGACTATGTACCAGTTTTAGCCAGTTTATTATGCTGTTTGACATAAAAAAAAAAAAAACAGAAAAGGCAGTGAAGTCTGTTTTGGGGGATTGTGTATCGCCATTTGTTTAGTTCATTGTTCTCTGTATTTGAAATGTAATTCCTTCCCACACCTATAGCAAATCGCTAAATAAGGTTTTTTCTCAACCAAGTATTTTTCTCAAGAAGGACAGGGTTGTAATGTTGAAGCTTGTGGAAGTATTTGGGATTTGAGCCTTATAGGACACAGAACTGGAGGAGGCACTAGGTGGGGTAAGAGAGCAAGGTTTGTGAAATCTTTAAGTACAATGCGAGCACTCAGGAGTATGATAGTGTATGGAAGTTCTGTGTTAATAAATACAGGTTACTCACCTGTAACAGGAGTTCTAGGAATGGTATATTTTGTTCATCCACACTGTCTGGCAGGTTCCTTGCCACTTTAAATCTTGCTGGAAGGCCTTCAAGCTGGCTCCTCCCACTCACCCGGGTGGTAAAACTCTCGGCTCCGCCCCATGACGCCAGATCTAGCCCGCTGGAAGCCAGGTTGTGCGTCGAAGCCGGGGGGGTCAGGTGGGTCGTGTGGATGAACAACATATACCATTCCTAGAACTCCTGTTACAGGTGAGTAACCTGTATTTATAGGGACATGGATATGTTGTTCATCCACACTGTCTGGCAGACTCCTAGCAGTTCTCTGGGAGGAGGGAGGCAAGGTGCACACCCCCTACTTAGGAATAAAGACTGAGAACCGAGGCCCCAAAACCAGCATCCCAGCGTGACCCAAGGTCGATGTGGTAGTGGGTAATAAAGATGTGCCGACTTCAGGTAGCAGCCCTGCAGATATCCTGGATAGGGAAGTCCCTGAGCAGCTGCTATGACGCGTGTATGGCGGCAAATGAGCTCTATCCTCTGGGAGGCTCCATACCCGCCAACCTATAGCGGAGATCTGTGCAGGAGGTGACCCACCCGCTCATCGTCCGCTTGGCTGCAGGTCTGCCAGGTGCGGCTTCAGCGTAGGTGACAAACAGCTGGCGAACCTCTCCCCGAACTTCAGCCGTACACTCCTTAAGAAAGCGAGTGCTCAACTAGGGTCCAATATGGAGCCTATATTCGGCTTCCGAGGTGTGACTGGGGTAGAACACCGGCAGAGTCAACACCTGGTTAAGGTGAAGCTCCGACACCACCTTCGGAAGGAACTTCGGTTGGGGCGCAGAACAACCTTGTCCCTGTGGAAGACCAGATAGGGAGACTCAAAGGAAGCGCCTGGAGCTCTCCCGTCCTTCAGGTTGACGTGATAGCCACCAAGAAGGCGGTCTTCCACAAGAGGTGGGAGATATCACACCTGTGCATTGGTTCGAATGGCTTGCCCATGAGCTTGGCCAATACCAGCAGTAGATCCCACGGAGGTGGAGGTTCTCGCACTGGAGGGGAAATGTGATCAAGGCTTTAAAAAAGCACCAGACCACCTACTCCTTCGCCACCGACTGCTTTCCGGCCCACGCCCGGAGGGCAGAGATGGCTGCCAGGTGCACCTTAAGGGTCGTCGACAGAAACCCTTGCTGAGAAAAGGACCACAGATAGTCCGGAATGCTTGCCGAGGAACAGGAGGAAGGGTCCAGGCCCTTTCCCTGACACCAAATGGAAGATCTCTTCCTTTTGAAGGCATAGCATTATCCGGTCGACTCCTTACGGGACGCCTCAACAACGTTGAGGACCTCGTCGGAAGACCCAAGGCCTGGAAATCTAGCCGCTCAGGAACCAGGCTGTCAGGTGCAGGGATTGAAGGTCCGATGGAAATACCTTCCCTGATGACAGAGATCAGGTCCGGGCGGGCTGGAAGCCCTGGAGCCTGGAGCTGAGACTGAGGAAACTGGATACCAGAGCTGGCAGAGCCAGTCTGGAGCTACCAGAATCGCCTGCCTTGGTTCCTCCTCTCGCTTGAGAAGCACCTTGTGGATCAAGGGAATGGGGAAAGGTAGCAGAAAAGGCCCGGGGTCCACGGGTCTCATGGGCATCCCTGCAGCGAAGTCCTGCTGAGGGGGGCGAGCATGAAACAGTCTCAGCTTCGCATTCTCCCTGGAGGCAAAAAGGTCCGTCTGAGGCATGACCCAGTGGGAGAACAGATCTTGTGCTACCTCCGGCAGGAAAGAACCCCTCTTGAGACGCAGCCCCTATCCGGCTTAGAGCATCGGCCAGGGTGTTGGAGGCTCCTGCCACCTGAATGGCTAGGAGATCTGCCTCCAGGCTGCGCACAAGACCATATTCGGACAGCCTCCTTGCATAATGGCAAGGAGCGTGTCCAGCCCTGGCGGTTTAGGTAGCACATGGTCGTGGTATTGTCCATCTGGATCTGAACCACTTGACCCCGTAGAAACGTAGCGAAGGCGGTGAGAGCTAGGCGGACCGCACAGAGCTCCAGCAGGTTGATATAGCATCGGGACTCCGGAGGGGACCAGAGGCCGTGCGCTCTGTGCTCCCCCGATGGGTACCCCAACCCATCAGAGATGTGTCGGTTGATAAAGAGACCGTCGGCTCGGGGCGGACGAATGGGATGCCCTCCTGCAAATGTGCCGGAATGGTCCCCACTGGAGAGCGTTCCACATTCCCTGGGTCATCATCACCAACTGATCCAATGGATCGAGCATTGTGACCACTGACTGACCCGTCCCCGATGAAGGGGACGCATGTACCAACAGGCCCAACGGACCACGCTGGTGCAGGCCGCCGTGAGGCCCAGGAGACGCAGGAGTCCCAGGTACGGCGCACTCGCCCAATCAGGAATGACTGGGCAGGGAGGAAAATTTCCGGCCCTGTCCTCCAGGAGCCAAGCTCTGAAGAAAGTCGAGCTCTGCCCCGATGAGGGGTATCACCTGCTTCGGCACGAGTTTCGGCTCGGTCTCGTTGATGAGGAGGCCAATCTGAGAGCAAACCTGGAGGGCCAGATCTCTGGACCGCTCCACCTCCGCTCTGGAGGGGGCTGCCAACAGCTGGTCATCCGGGTAGGGATACACCTGGACCCTTCGGCGCTGCAGGAATGCCGTCACCCTGCCATGCATTGGTGAAGACCCTGGGAGCTAGAGAGGCTGAAGGGCATGGCTCAGAACTCGTAAGAGAGCCCTCCGCTCTGAAGCAGAGAAATTTATGACGAAACAGACAGATCAGGACGAGAAGAACGCGTCCTGGAGGTCCAGGGAACAGAACAGACGCCCTAATTCCAGGGAAGGGAATATCTGAACCAGAGTGACCATCCTGAAGGTCCGAGACCTTGGAGACCTGCTCAAGTCATGCAGGTTGAGAATTGGGCGCCAGCCCCTCGTCCGTTTTGGGACCAGGATTTCCTGGACACAGACCCCGGGTCTGGAGGAGGATCTGCCACCTTCCTGATCACCTCTATCTCGAGGCGCAGGGCAACATCAGCTCGGTGGCCAACAGCGAGGCTTCGGACCCCATGGCTCCCCCGGGGGGCGACGGCTCGAAAGGGAAGGGCCTGCTCGAAAACCAGAGGCAGGCCCTTACCTACCACCTCCCACACCCAACGGTCCATGGTGATAGCGGACTAGGAGGAAGGGAAGTGGCGGAGCAGTCCCCCTATGGGGGGGACCCAGGGAAGGGTGGCGAGGTTGGGGGCAACGCCCCTCAACCCGTCACTGGGCAGGCTTGGAGGAGGGATTGGCCAAGGGAGGTCCTGGGCCTTTACCTCCTTGCTTCCCACTAGAGGAAGCTGCTGGCTTGGGTTTGGGATGCCAAGCGCGAGCCTGCTGGCCCTTGTGCTGGTGCTGATGGGCTGGTCGTGCCGCAGGGGCTGAAGGACGAAAGGACTTACGCTGATGTTGCTGGTAGCCCTTGTCCCTCTTGGCGGAGGTGACCGAGTTCAGAGTGGCATTGGACTTTTCGATCTACTGGAGGTGTCCCTCCACTCCTGGGCCGAAGAGGTCAGTCCCCAAGAAGGGGATGTCCGCCAATTTGTGCTGGGAATCCACCAAGAAGGTGGAAATCCTCAGCCACGCCCTGTGGCGCATGGCCACCGCAGCCGCTACTGACCTGGCACAGGAATCACCTATGTCCAGAGCAGTCTGAAGCTGCTGCTTAGCCACTGCCCTTCCCTGGTCCCGCACCTACCGGGCCGTGGTCCGCAGGTCAGCTGGGAGATGAGGGATCACCTCATCCAGGGAGCCCATAAGGGCGTGGGAGAAGTGTGCCATCAGCGCAGCCGAGCTGGCCTGCCGGAGGACGAGGGAGGACGCAGCGTATACCTTGTGCCCGACAGAGTCCAGCCTTTTGGACTCCTTGTCGGGGGGCCTATCCATGTCCCGAGCGTTTCCAGAACACTGGAAGACCTGTATCGGTGACTAACCCCTCGGCAGAGGGGCGCTCCGAGAAACCGGCAAAGAACCGAAGGATCAGATACTCCTGGCCGAGGGCTTAGGACAGGAAGCAGGCTGGCTACCAAAGCTCACACAATGACAATGGTCTCAGCCACAGGAAGGCCTCCGTGGGTGAATCCCCTCGGTCTAGAATCTCCATCAGGGGATAATAGGCCCGTTTGGACACGGGCTTGAGCTGCATCCCAGTAAACTCCAAGATGAGCCTAAGCAGACCCAAGAAGGATGATGGGCTATTGTCCAGAGACTGGCCCTGGGAGGACTCCAGGCCAACCCGCCTGGGGAACACGGAGGAGTCATCATCGGACGCCGAAGAGTCTGCAAAGAGCTGCCTCAGGCCTGAGCCACCCTTCACCTGCCGAGGGCGGCCGGGAGTGTGGGTGACCGACAACCTGTGGGGCAGGCCGTGACCCAACCGAGGTTCCACCACAATCGGTGGGGCAGCTAGATTTGGTCGAACAACCGGCCCAGAAATGGGCATCTCGACTGCGGCGAGTGGTTGCTTCAGCCGGCAGCCACTTGATAGCCGGGGAATGAATCGGAGTCGATTTACTCCCGGACAACAGCAACTGCTGCCACATAAGCTCATCGTAACATCGACGCAATCTGCGTCGAAGCCTCTCCTCATCCGAGGAGGATGACGAGGAGGAACGGTGTCGTCACTTAATTCAGTGCCCAGACCGAGACCGCCGAAGTCGGCAGGAGCGACTTGACCGAGATGAAGTCCGAGACCGAGACCCTCGGTGAAACCGAGGGCGGGCCTGGGAAGGGGCTGGGAACACCCGCTCTTCCCTCGGCTCGGACGCTTTAACCGGGGACTGCTGCCCCGAAGGCGCGGGCAGATCCTCGGTCTCCACCGGGGGAACCGGCGGAGAGGGGTTGACGGCTCTACCGGTCGACCATCCGGCTGACGGGTCGAGAGATAACTCGACTACGTCGACGGAAGTCTCGGCAGGCTGGCCTGACGGGGACACCGTGAAGCCAGCGGCCTGAGCTGCAACCTCGACCGAAGTAGATGGTCGGCAGTCCGGGGAAGGAGACTTCTCCCGCTCCCACAAACGCCGACGATGGGACTTACCCTTCGACTTCCTCGTCTTGGGCAGAGACGAATGTCCCGATAGCCCCTCTCCCTTCATGGAAAGGGACTGGCGAAGCTCCTTGAACGAAGCTGAGTAAGAGGAACTCAGAGAGCTTGGGATAAACGCCGCGACCGAGGAGGAGGGAGATGCGGCCTGGGCTGCCTCCTCCTCCTCGAGAGGGCTTATCGAGTGTCGAGCTGCTCAGCCGAGCCAGCCGCCAGCGACACCTACTCCAACGAGCCTCTTTGGGTTTTCCGTGGGGAAAACTCCTCGCCTTGAGCCTCAATCGGGCAGCATCGATCCTCCAGGACGCTAGTCGCGCGGCACAACTCACAGACCTGCGGGTCGTGGTCTAAGTCAAGGCAGTATACGCATGTGGAGTGTGGATCAGTCCTGGATATCTTCTGCCAGTCAGGGCGCCTCCGAGAGCCGGGAAACGAATTGTCCATCGCAGCCACGAGGGAAAAGAAGACCGAAGTTTAGAAAACTTCAAAAGTAAATTTGGACGAACCGAAGAATCAGGAACCAGTCAAAACCGCAGAGCGCTAAGGAGGGAACCTGAGCTTCCAAGCGGTAAGGAAGATCTGGCATCATGGGGCGTAGCCGAGAGTTTTACCATCCGGGTGGGTGGGAGGAGCCAGCCTGAAGACCTTCCGGCAAGATTTAAAGCGGCAAGGAACCTGCCAGACAGTGTGGATAAACAACATATCCATGTCCCTAGAAAACTTGTTTCAAAACATATCCTGGGGTCAGTAAATACTTTACAGGGGGAGTGGTCACACAGAGAAGGGGGAAATGGACTGGAGGGACTTGGGGGATCCAGACTGACCTTCCCACCTCATGGTCACTCCCACAAAAGCAACTGGTTATTACATTTTTGAACCTGCAGCAGCACCTGGCTCTCCTCACTGCTGAACTGAGGAGAGACTGGGGACTCAGACCTTCTTTAATTACTGATACTGTTGCCCGTGCTTGCCTGATACATGCTACTGTATGGCTTTTGATACTGGACATGTATGTCATGTGCATATTTTTCAATAAAAATGTAATTAGAAAAAAGCAGGATGAAGCGTCGTTGCTCCAGTAAACAGTACAGTTAAACATTTATACCTTGTGCATGATAATCTTGCGCTGAGCAGGTTCAGCCATGTCAATCATTTTTTGGACAACATAATTGGCATACTGGTCCTTCATCATGGTGTATAAGGCACTGTGGGGACCATCATTCTGACAGCAGACCTCGTCAATCAGTAATGCACGCTCCGCACGGGAGGCATGACTTACACACTTCTCAACCACATTACTGGAAGAAGAATAAAACTTGGTTTAGTAACAAATTAGTAGCTTTACATACAACAATGTTCTGAAAATCAAACATGCATTTTTTTGAACAAATGCATCTATGATTAGGAACATCACATTTTGCTTTATAAAATGGGGTATAATAAACTGACTAAATCAAACATCTTCACTGGTTAAGGCTGAGTAAGTGGTGGGTGCAGAGGGCTGAGGCACTCAGTACCTTACCTTGCCCACATCGGCGGTCTGGGTTCTGGAACAAACTCGGACTGCAGGGGGTTGAGGGGGGACTGGATCGAGTGTCCCTGTGGATGGCTTTCCTTCTCCTGGGAGGGAGGACAGCTGGCTCTGTTGCTCTACTGCCACCTGGGTGCCCCCTGGTGGCAGTGCAGCTAGGATGGCTAGTGAGGGGTGGGTGACACTGGCAGGCACCATACACATGCGTGGGGACGTGCTTGGCACGCCCTTGAGACTGACATCCCAGAGGCTCGGGAACAAGGAAAAACACTCCCAAAGGCAGTATGAAGCCCACCTGATTTGCAGGTCCTGTACCTGGCAACTCAGGCATGGTCCCTCCCTGACTGTATCTGGTCTGTGATGGAAGGTAAGGGGGAGCCTCCTTCGCCCCCGCCAGTGGGGGAAAAGCTCTGGTGGAACAAAGAGGGACCCACAAAGTCCTTTGGGGAGGGGTGCCAGGGTGATGGGGCTGCTACTGGGGATGAGCAGAAAGGGGACAGCGGGAGAGGCAAAAAAAAACACGTCACTGGTTAAAACACAGCACTTGACTTGATTTTTAACTAGAAACTGCACAGTTCGTAACTAACCTGTCCTAATCTACCTAGCAACAACCTAATTAAATGAAATAAAACCTTTTCCATTAAAATAATCCCCCCCCCCACACACTTTTTAAACATAAATATCTACAACAGGGCACAGACTTCTTCAAAATAAATGCTGTTCTCGGGTTGTTTCAATGGCACACTGTCTTTGTTACTACACTCACCTATTTCTACCTAGCAACAACCTATCTAAAGGAAAATAAAACCTGTTTCCATTAACAAGAAAAAATATACAAATAAATTTCATTTTATAAGTGGAATAATCCACTCCAGGGTATGGGTTTCTTAAGAATTAATGCACGTCCCAGGTGCGTTGAAGTCTTTGTGCCTTCCAATTCACCCAAGACATGCATTTAATTCTCTAAAAAAGCATGCCCTGTTGTGGGTTATTGCTTACTTATATAAAGAGCAGCTTCCTAGTTACAGGTTTGCCAAACATATACTAGAGCTCAGCTGGCCCAGAGTTGATTTCTATGAAGAAGTCCTTGTTTTTATGCCATTCGAAAAAGATATAGCCCTCGTAATTTTCAAATCGGACATGTCGGCAAAAAATGCAGCCACTTCCTCATGCTGCTGACACGGCCCCAGACAGGCACATGCAGCCCTGTTTTGTGACGTCACAAAATGAACGCCACGTGTGCGCACACTCCACCGACTTAAATGGGCCCGAGTTTTCTATACATTTTATTAATATTTAGAGGTGCGATTTTAAGAAATCAAAGTGACTGCTCGACTAACAGGGACCAGAGACCCTGCATCCTGCTTGTCACCTTGTCTTCTCCAGAGCGGACCTTCTGACTCCTACTGCTCAGCCAACTTCTTACCCATTTTACTACTTTGGATCTATTCCTAGGTTGCCCAGCTTGCTCACCAGTCTTCTATGTGGAACGGTGTCCAAGACCTTACTGAAATTTAGGTAGGCCACATCTACCACTCCTCCTGATCCACTTCCCTGGTCACCCACTCAAAGAACTGATCAGGTTTGCCTGGCAAGACCCCCGTGAACCCATGTTGCCTCGGATCCTGTAATCCACTGGTTGCAAGGTATTTCCCAATCCTTTCCTTCGGTAGTGATTCCATTACTTTACCTACTACCGAAGTCAGGCTGACAGGTCTGTAATTTCCTGCCTCCTCCCTATTTCCACTTTTGTGTAGCAGGACCACATCTGCCCTCCTCCTCCAGCCCCCTGGAACCTTCCCTGTTTCTAGTGATACCTGTAGGTTGAACAGAGCTGTCAGAGGTGTAGTCAGCACCTCCCTCCTTGAGCTCCCTCAGTATCCTAGGGTGCACCCTGTCTGGTGCCATTGCCTTGTCTACTTTTAATTGTGCTAGTTCCTTGAGGACTCTCTCTCTCTCTCTCCTCTGTAAAAGGACTAGTGTCCACCTCCCTCCCTTCCTTTAATGCCCTTGCCCTTCATCTTTAGCCATTCACACACCCCTTCCTCCGTAAATACTGAACAAAAGTAATTGTTCAATATGTCTGCTTTTTTGTGCTCTTCCTCCCAACCCCCTTCCCCTTTTAGCCTTACTATCCCTCCTTTAGACTTTCTCTTCTCGCTTATATATCTAAAGAATGTTTTATCCCCCTTGTTTTACTGCTAGAAACATTGAAGCTGACGGCAGATAAGGACCATAAGACCCATCCAGTCTGCCCATTTTTTCTATCTTATGAATGTACCATAGGCCTTTATTCTTTCAATGGCCTATCTAGTCATACTCATCTGTATAGGGCAATATTCTCCTGTTTGTGCCTCTGTGCTCCTACCTGATCTCCCTGCCACTCTTTGTTTCTCTTGATAACTCTCCCTATCCTCCTCCTTCTGTGTCCTCTTGTACCTTCTAAATGCTAGTTATTTTGCCCTTACTTTCTCTGCTACTTCTCTAGAGAACCATAGTAGTCTCTCATCTCTTGCCCTTGTTAAACTGCCTGACATAGATTTGTTGCCTTTTCAATGCCCCCTTTATTTTTGCCCATTGTCCCCCCCCCCCCAATCCCTGCTAGGGTGTCCTTGAGACATTCTCCCATTTTCATAAAATCAGCCTTCCTGCAGTCCAGGATCTGCGTCTTAGTACAGTTCGAGTCTGACCCAGTTCTTATATTGAGCCACACCATACGGTGATCACTGGTCCCGAGGTGGCCACCCATTATGATGTCAGTATTGCCCCACCCACAAGTGGGTTCCTGAACTAGTTGCCCGAGGAACACCCCTTGAAGGGAGTCCAAGATGCCCCTATTTCTGACTGTTGTCACAGCTGGTAGACTCCAATTCATGTCCAGTAGATTGAAGTCCCCTAACGGCAACACCTCCCCTTTGCGTGCCATCCTTTGGATTGCTACCATCGTACCTTTGTCCACCTCTCGTCCCTGTGCTGGAGGTCTGTAGATCACTTCTATGTGAACAGCGCCCCAATGTCTCTGGGGCAACCCACAGTAGCTCAGCTCCTCCCTGCTCTCCGTAGATTTTATGTTGTCCCTGACATAAAGAGCCACTTCTCCTCCTTTTTTTACCTACCCTGTCTTTTCTGAACAGAGTACACCCTGGTGTGAGAAATAAATAGTAGACTGGTGCACACCGAAGAGCTTGTGCATGCAAAGGAAAGGGCTGCAAGCCCAAACAATAACACAGGAACAGTACACCTTGCACTCCACCGCAAATGAAGAAAAAGGCACAGATATAAATATCCAAAGTGAAGTTTAATGTGGCTGGATAGCCCAGGAAGAAAAAATTACTCACCTTAGTAATTGCTTTTCTTCTCATGGAGTCTTGCTATATTATGACTATATGCAGTCAGCCACTGCAGCTGAACTGCCCCGGAGAGGAAAGAGTTAACTCCAGACAGTCTGGAGTTCCACAGCGCGAGGGCGCTATACCAAAGCTCTATCTGGCCAGTTTCAAATGAAACTGTCAGATCTTTACGAAGCTAACACTAAGCAACAAGTCTGTGTGGAAAGCTCTACACTAGCCAAGTGGCTACCTACTAGTAGGAATAACAACAATATAAACAACAATATAAACAGCAATATTAATAATAACAATGAATAATAGTAGTATTAGTTTCTCCCTAACAAGCACTATTAGACCCCCTTCCCCAAGACTCAAGTCCAGGAAGGGGGCCAACATATTACTTAAAACAGAAATACCTAATTCTCTAACCCTAAATGAAGGGGGTGAAGGGAAGAACTAAAATGGCATGACACAGTGCTTGCACTAATTTGCCACCCCTACCCAAGTAGAAGTTCTGAGAGGGGCAGGAGGGAGGGTAGTCATAATATAGCAAGACTCCATGAGAAGAAAAGCAATTACTAAGGTGAGTATTTTTTTCTTCAAACACCATGAAGTCTTGCTATATTATGACTATATGCAGATTACACAGCAGTACCTCCATGGAGGAGGGTCAGAACCTACTTAGGAAATAGGCTCTGAAGCACAGCTGTGCCAAAACGATCATCTCTCCTGGACTGAATATCCAGGGAATAATGCTTGGTAAAAGTGTGAACTGTTTTCCAAGTAGCAGCTTGACAGATTTCCAGAATGGGAATATCTCTAGCAGCCGCTAGAGATGCAGCTGTACCCCTGGTGGAGTGAGCCCTTAGTCCTGAGGAGGGTTCTCTATCTAGTTTTTGATAACAAAATTGGATACAAGAGACAATCCACCTTGCAACTGTCCTCTTAGTGGCAGGTTTCCCTTTGCCAACCTCGCCATAGGTAAGGAAGAGTTGGAGGGATTCGAACCTGTGACCCTTGGTGCGTTCCAAATAGTAGCTTAAGGCTCTTTTGACGTCCAAGCTGTGCAGACTCCTCTCACCTGAGGAAGAATGCTCAGTGAAAAATACTGGAAGAGAGATGGATTGGTTCAGGTGGAAATCTGAAACCACTTTAGGCAAAAACTTTCTGTTAGTCCTGAGGACTACCTTATCTCTGTGGAAAGAGATAAAATCTTCTTCCACTGACAGGGCCTGTAGTTCACTTATGCGCCTGGCAGAAGTGATAGCCACTAGTAAAACAGTTTTCCAAGTCAGAAACTTGAGCTCTGCTGAGGACAGAGGCTCAAAGGGGGGTTGCATTAAGTGAGCAATGCAAACATTCAGGTCCCAAGCGGGAGCTGGTTCTCGAAAAGGAGGGTTGGTGTGAAGTAACCCTCTAACAAACTTGGAAAGCACAGGGTGAGAAGAAAAGGAAGCAGGCTTCCCTGCTGACAGAAAAGCAGACAGCTGCCAGATGAACCTTTAAGGTAGCTGGCCTAAGGCCTAAGGAATTTAAATGGACCAAATAGTCCAGTAAAATGGGCAGATCAGCAGATTCTGGGATAATCTGCTTCTCAGAGCACCAGATGGAAAACCTTTCCACTTAGAATTGTAAGTGGCCCTAGTGGAAGGCTTCCTTGAAGCCTTTAAAATATTCAAAACACCTTGAGAAAGGTGTAAGTCAGCAATTCTAACCTCAAGAGCCATGCCTTGAGATGGAGGGATTTGAGGTCCGGATACCACACTCTCCCCTGTGCACAGGCCAGTAAGTCGTGGACTCTGGGCAAGCTCAGGGCAGGGTGGACTGTCAAGGACAGAAGCAGTGGGTACCAGGGCTGTCTGGCCCAATCAGAATCACCTTGCAGGGCTGAGATCTGATTTTTACTAGTACCCTGAAAAGAAGGGGAAAGGGGGGAAAGGCATACAGGAACTTCCCTTTCCAATCCAACTGAAAGGCGTCCAGGGGGACTGATCCCAGCACTGGAGGCCTGCAACAAAACAGAGGAAGTTGGTGGTTGTCTGGGGCTGCGAAAAGATCTATCTGAGGGGTGCCCCATCTGGCAAAGACTGACCCCAGCACCTGAGGATTCAGAGCCCATTCGTGATGGCCCTGAGAAATCCTGCTGAGGGCATCCGCCAGGACATTGTCCTTCCCTGGAAGGTGAACTGCTATCAGGGAGGTGTTCAGGAGTAAGCCAGAGACCACAACTTCATTGCTTCGTGCACAAGGCTGATGACCGAGTGCCCCTTGCTTGTTGATGTACCACATTGTTGCGGTGTTGTCTGTCCTGACTTGAACTACTTTGTTCTGGACAGAAGCTGAAACGCCTGAAGAGCTAAAAGGACAGCTCTGAGTTCCAAAAGATTGATGGGAGCAGAGATTCCTGGGAGACCACACTCCCTGAGTGGACAGGTCGCCAGTGAGCTCCTCACCCTAACAGGGAAGCATCCGTGGTGAGGGTGAGGGAGGGAACGGAATGAAAGGAACCCTTGTTTTAGATTGCTTTGATCCTGCCACCAGTGTAAGGCCAGGATCAGGGTTTGGGTCACTGGAACCAATTTGGAAAGGGGGTCCCTCCTTTGAGACCAATAGGCCCTCAAATGGAACTGAATGTCCCTCATCTGAATCTTGCTCCTTGCACTACAGCTGTGAAGCAGCCATGTGCCCTAGGAGTTGCAGAAAATGCCTTGCTGGTCGAGAGACCCGCAGGGTAAAGGAGGATGCCAGGGCAATGAGTCTGTCTACCCTTTCCGAGGGAGAAATGCCCTGCTAACTTTTGGATCAATTCTGCACCTATGAAAGTTAGTACCTGAACTGGTTCGAGAACTGACTTTGGTAAATTCAGCAGGAATCCCAGGAAGTGAGAAGCTGCTGGGTGACTTGAAAGTGGGATTTTACCTGATCTGGGGACTGACCCACTATGAGCCAGTCGTCCAGGTAGGGAAACACAGCAATCCCTTGCCTTCTTAAATGAGCCACTACCACAGCTAGACATTTCGTGAATACCTCTAGGCGCAGAGGTAAGGCCAAGGGCATTGCCCTGAACTGGTAGTAGCCTGAGGGTAGTTCGAACCTGAGGTACTTTCGGTGAGAAGGCCTGATCAGAACATGAAAATAGGCATCCTTGAGGTCCAGGGAAGCTAACCAGTCCCCTGGCCTCAGGGAGGGCAAAATCATTGTCAGAGTTAACATTTTGAACTTTGGTTTCAAAAGATGCTTGTTCAGGTACCTTAAATCTAAAATGGGCCGCCATTCTCCTGTCTTTTGGGGTAAGAAAGTATCTTAGTACAGCCCCTGGCCCTGATGGCAAGGGGACCTTTCACTGCTTTGCAGTCCAAAAGAGAAGAAACCTCTGCTTCCAAAGCAAGGGCTTCTAAGGATTTGCAGGTGGAAATGTCTGGCTCTCATCTTCGGAAACTGTTTGAAGCTGAGAACCAGACCCTGGCCTATTACCTCCAGAACCCACCTGTCCGAAGTTAGGGACACCCAGTTCTGGCTGAAATAAACCAACCTGCCCCCACTGGTACAGGAGAATCAGCCCTGGGCACCCCATCAGGGGCTGCTTGGCTGTAGCCTTAGGCTGAGGGGAGGGGACGGTTTACTTGTGCCCCATCTATCTGCCTCTAAAGAAACCCTCTGTGCAAATGCAGAGGATGCCTGAATTGGTAAAAGGCCTGTGGAAAGGCCTGCCCCTCACCTCTGGGAGCGTGCCTCTGTGGAGTGGCATGCCTCTCCTTAGCCTGGGCACTTTTGTAGGTAGTTCTGTATTCATCCATCTTTTTCATATAGTTTTCTGTTTGTTCCCCAAACAGAGAATTACCCACAACAGGAAAATCCATAGCCTTTGACTGAGTATCTTGGGACAGATTAGTGCATCTGAGCCATGCCAACCTACGGAAAGCTACAGAAGTGGCCATGACCCTAGAGGAAACAGCAGTATGAAATTGAACTTTAGAGGCTTCAATGCCATCAGCAGCCACCTGTTCCAACTCACTAGCCAGCTGGCCTATGGGCCTGCTTGGCTAACTGCACACCGTGTCCCACCTAGATTTCTGATATCTAGCTACATAAGCCATATAATTTGCCTGCCTGAGTCCCAAAGAAGCTGCTATATACTGTTTTTCGCCATGGCATCAATCTTCCTGAACTTCTTATCAGGAGGATGTGAGGCCAGAGGAATATTAGCCTTGTCACAGGCTGCAGCTTGTACCACACCTACATGACTACACTGCTCAGTGAGGAAGTCTGTATCAGAGCCTGACAAAGTATATCTTCTGTCCATTTTTATCTACAGGAGGGACAGAATGAGGATTTTTAAAATCTTTGTTGTTTGCTTCCTAAATGACTTATGCAAAGGAATAGACAACCTCCTAGACTCTGGTATATCCATCATTTCTACATAATCAGGCTCCTCTTGTCATCCACAGCTTCCTCTAAAGGAAGCTGGAGGGTTTCTGCAACCTTTTGTAAAACATAAAATGAGAAGGGACTCAGACAGAATAGGAGGAGATTCTAAAGGTCTGTCTGGAGAAATGTCCGTTCAATGGGCACGTCCCAGACCCTCCCAGCCACACTGTAATGATCAAATTGTCCTTCCTCTCTGTGGTTCATAAAATTCCTCAACATCATACTCCTGAACCACTGGCACTGAACGAACCAACCTTTTACCAACTGTAGGTGGTTTGCAGGACCCTGAGACAGTGACTGGACAATCTGTATGGCTTTAGCTATTTCTGCAGCAGCTGGAGAGACAATTTGGACTCCAAACCTACTGATTTCTTTGTCTTTTCACTGAGACTGGTTCCCTGAACCAGCCTTCCTTTGCCCGAGGAAGTCTCGCCTGGTCAGAGGGCATCTCCTCTGGTCCAGTGGGTACTGGACCGGCTGGCCATCCGGTCAGCGGACTTCTTGGCCTCCTCGCTCCTGAGCCGCCCAATCTCTTTCCAGGGTGGCTGCAGGAAATTTTTACACACCTGGCAGTCTGACGGAGGTGGTCAGCCCCAGACAATAAACACAGTGGTGTGTGGGTCAGCCTTGGCAAGGCTTCCCCACAGACATCACAGTGTTGAAACCCAGTGGGTTTCAGACATAATGCCAGCCTAACCAAAAACTTGCCCTTTGATGGCAGTGCCAGGCAAGACACCCTTATCGGTTCCTAACCGTGTCACGGGTATTTGAAAAAACCTATTTTAAAAGCAAGGTTTTTTTAGAACCGATAAGAACCGGGAACCGCACTCTAAAAGCCCAACCACACTTTAAAACGTTAAATTAAGCAAACTGATCGGTTCAAAACCGAACCGATAATTGAATTTCCACACACACTTTAAATTTTCTACTTACGGTTTACCAGATAGAGCTTTTAACCGAAATGCGGTAAAATAAATAAATACTTTTTGCCAGTTCAAATGAACCGAAAATACTCGCTTGAACCGAGAAATGAACCGATGTGAAGGAGCTGATCTCCGGAGCGACTGTTCAGTGAAGCGAAGTAAAGAATCTGACAGTTTCATTTGAAACTGGCCAGATAGAGCTTTGCTATAGCGCCCTCGCGCTGTGGAACTCCAGACTCTCTGGAGTTAACTCTTTCCTCTCCGGGGCAGTTCAGCTGCAGTGGCTGACTGCATATAGTCATAATATAGCAAGACTTCATGGTGTTTGAAAGAAGGTTTATTCTGTTCCTGTAGACCCTGGTATGGCTACATCCCAGTCCTAGTTTTCACTGCACCAGGACTTGGTAATTGCTGCAATGTCCAGGTCTGCATCTGCCATGGTGGCCTCTAGGTCTGCAATCTTATTGCCCAGACTTTGAGCATTTGCACACATTTTGTTCCCTCTAAACCATTAATTACTCCTACCTCACTTCTACCCACACTGTTTCTAGACCCTAACACGCCAGGCAATAATAAAGCCACTATTTCACCAAGTTTTCCCACAACTTACCCCACCTATGTTGTCTCAAAAAAGTCCCTTCAATTCCTGTCTGTGACCAAAACACACACAGACTCTGCTTTAAGGTATCACCCTGCAGGAGTGAGACTTCCTTCACCAGGCGAAGTGTTTTTTTTTTTTTCCAACTCTGCTGCATACCCACCCAATCTCCCTTCTTCCTACCCTGGCAAAACTCCAGGAACACCTTGTTCTCTCTCAGCTCTCTTCCTTTCTTGATGACTCCTCTTTCTTCACTCCCTTCCAGTCTGGTTTCCGGAAGAACCACTCCACAACCACCTCCTTACTCAGACTCACGGACTCTATCCTTTCTGCCATGGATAAAGGCCACATTACGTCTGCCATCTTTGTCGACCTTGCTAAGGCTTTCAACACTGTCTCCCACTCCCTCCTCCTTGAAACACTCTCAGCTACTGGCCTGTCTCTATTGGCCTGCGATTGGTTCAGCTCCTACCTGGTAGGAAGAACTCAATCTGTCTGAATTGCTGACCCCACGTCCCCACCTCTCCAAATCTCATTTAGTGTACCTCAAGGCTCTGTACTTGGCCCCCTTCTATTCTCAATTTTCCTAAATGACATGCCGTCTGCATGCTCCTTGTCCTTTATCCATATGTACGCAGATGACACTGTCCTGTTCACCTCCGGCCTCTCTTCCTCTGATGTGACTACCAGACTTCAGCTTGACTTCAATAATGTTCAAGGCTGGTTAAGTTCTCATCAGCTCTTTCTCAACACCAAAAAGACAGTCTCCATGACCACTGGCACTAGGCATAGACTCTCTCAGTTGCCCTCCCACCCCTCCTTTCACACCCTTGATGGGACATTAGAGGGCTCTACCTCTTTTAAATACCTAGGTGTCTGGCTTGACCACCACCTTAACTTTTCTGAACATACTGACGCTATCCTAAAAAAAAAAACTGCGCCCCAAGCTCAGCGCCCTTTACAGAAACCAGAGTGCATTACCACTAGTGGTGAGGTGTGATATGATACAGAAAATGATTCTCCCCATTTTCGACTACGGCGACATAGTATACAGTGCTGCTCCCAAGTCTTCCCTTGCCAGACTGGATTCACTCTTCAATGCTTTCTGCCGTTTTGCCCTTGACTCCCCCCCCACACTCATCACTGCACCATATACCTCTCTCTAGCACTGTCTTCCCTTGTGAACAGGCGCCTCTCACACTACGCTACGTTCGCTTCCAAATTCTGGTTTAGATCCCTGCCCCTGCTCCCAACTCCCACCCTCTCAGATCCACAGACTCTCGCTCTCTAGCTATTCCTCTTCACCTTACTTCCATTTGTCAGGAAGCTTTCTACTACCATTTCCCTAAACTCTGGAACTCGTTTCCTTCCCCTATTCAACTTTCCTCATCTCCTTTTTCCCTCTCCCTAGCCCTACGCAATTACTCTGCCCCTAACTACACCTGCTTCTAGCCTCCCTTCCCTTACTCCCCTTCCCTTGTACCCTATGCCTCCATTCCTGTTTACTACTGCCCTCTACCCTACCACCCCTCTAACCTAACCTTATCCCTTCCCTTCAGCTTTGCCCTCCCTTACTACCAGTCACCAAGTCACCCTCTCCTCTCCTTTTCTCTCTCCTACGATTTTCCCGTCTAGTCCTGCCCTCCTGTCAGGGTTTCCATGCATCCTGAAGGGGGTTCCCTGGACGACGCTTTATCCCACCCCTCCACCCCCTCTCTCCTGCTCTTTCCATATGTTTTCACAAGCACTTACTAAGCCCTTGCTTCCAGCCCTCTTTGCACTTCTGTGTCTTTTCACACCCTCTGGTCCCATGGTCTTTGTCCCTGGGTGGTACCATGTAAGTTCTCTTGGTGGCTACTCACCAAGGTCCACTACTCTTTATGAAAATATTTTTCCTGTATTGTGTTATCATGTAATATTGCACTAAGTTTAAATTATGTGTAACTGCTCTCCCAGCCTCTGTACCCCTTCCCCCAGGACGCTTCTGGAAACGAGGTGTGCCTCAGCTCATGTTGTCTTTCCTGGTGAAACATTTTGTAAATAAATACTCATTTATATACACAGCTGAATAATTACAGAAACAGACAAACTCCACAGAGTCTGCCCTGACGCCCGACGACAAATTACTCTGTCCCTCCAGAATCCTCCCTCATTGTTTTTAACCCTGCTGAAAATGCCCCATTGTGTTCTGAACTCACTCTTGTTACAGCACTGATCACACTACTGGGCAGACTGTTCCACCTGTTCACCATATGCTGTGTGAAAAAATACTTTCTCTGATGTCCTTTTTTGAACCCCCTGGCTTCAGGTTGTGCCACCTGGTGGCTATACTGTTCCTCAGCTTGAATAACTGGGTGGAAGCCACCCTATTATATCCTTATCTGTACAGCATCTGTATGTTTCAATCACATCCACCCTTTTCCCTCCTGTCCTCCAGAGAGTACACATTGAGGCTGTCTGGTCTCTATTCTTAAGGGACCTACCCTGCTACCCCTGGATCATTTTCATAGCCTTCCCCTTGACAGTCATTTCCACAGGTTTGTTGCTGTGTGCTCTCTGTAAGAAGTTTGGTGCAGTGAAAGGGGGTTGCTAACCCTGTAATCACATGTAGTCCAGAATGTCACTGCACTCCAATGTAGAAGTAGGACGAGACACTTGAAGAAGACCACACTCTGGTCAAAGTGCTGGGGAAAGCTGAGTAGGAGAGCATACTCTACATTAGGGGGACGAACTGTCGAAACCTGTTTCACAAAATAAGTTTTGGATCTGAATTAAACTACTGTAAGTGTCTTGTCCTACTTCTACAATGGAGTGCAGTGACATTCTGAACTACTTCCTCTGGACAGTGTCTGACCTTCTCTCTGTCCTTTTTTCAGGTGCGGACTCCAAAATGGTATGTAATATTCCAGGTGTGGTTAAACCAATGACATGTACAGTGGCAGTATCACTTTCCTCCTGCGACTTGTGAAAACCTGCCTAATGCAGTCCAACATTTAACTACTGTTAATTATCACTCCCAGGCTCCTTTCCTCCCTGAAGTGCTCCACCTTGACCTCACTGATGCAAAATCTGCAGATGAAATATTGCATCATTTTACATTTTTTGGCATTGAACTTCAATTGTCAAATTCCAGAACACTGCTTCAACCTGTCCTACATCCCTTTATATACTGCAAACTGCCTCCACTCTCAGGCATATTTTCATGTTGTATGTTAACAGTCTCACTTTCCCCAGTAACCCAACCCTGGTGGTGTTAATATAAATGTTAAAAAGTACTGGCACTAAGACAGACCTCTGTGGCACCCCACTAGTGATACCGGCATCACAGAACTTCAAAAGTTTAACCAGGAGAGACAAACTGAGCTGATAAAAGCTTAATTTCCAGTCTGGACTACTGTCTGAGTCCCATCTGTCAACCAGTTCCCTGTTCACCTAGTTAGTCTTTCCCCCAGTCCTAAGTCTCCTACTTTTTTTTTTTAATTTAGAAAATTTAATTTAATTTTTTCCTGTAATACAGACAAAACACTGACAATACCATAACATACATGACAATACGTATACACATCCTAACTGATGCATACATGGGAAAATTAATCATTATTACACATGAGCAGATGGTTTACACAAAGAAGAGGAAAAGAGGTCAATATAATACAATATAATAATTAAGCATTACATACACAGAGATATCAGTCAAACGGCAATTCACATGTGTTCCAGAGTGATAATACTGTAATAAGCCTAGTTCTGCAACAAGGCATAAATCTTGTACCTATTTTAATAGCCTATGTGCCACCGAGTCGAATGTCTTGTTGACGTCCAGGCACATGATGTTGAGGCAAATAGTAACTGGGGCACTGAGGACCAAAAAACAGCATCATGATGACCGCAAAAGTTGAGCCGTAATGGGAACTGAATGTATGCACTGCATATTTGACCAGGTAGCAGCCCGTCATATTTTAGAAATGGGAATGTACCTGGCAGCAGCAACGGAGGAAGCAGTACAAGGGGATTAACTGCTTCGAGCTGAACTTAGACTTGGCCAGATTGACCTTCAAATTGGAACATGTGGACAACCAGATTCCTGGACTGCGCCATCTTGCAATAAGTTCCCCGAGATGAGCCAGCCATTGAGGTATGGAAATACCTTCATGCCTCGGCATGTGAGAAAGGCTGCCATGGTGAACACCATGGGTGCTAATGACAGCTGAACTTCATGGCTATGAACTAATATAAGGTTCAGTCCACCTGAAAACAGAGGACCCGTCTCTGGGATGGACAAATGGGGATTGGGAAGTATGCGTCCTGGTAGTCCAGGGAGGAGAACCAAGCCACTGGCTCCAGGGACAGAATGATCTGGTGCAGCCATCATGCAAAACTCCCGACTGCAAATTAACTTGTTCAGCACTCGCAGACTGAGTGTGTGGGGCCAGCTCTCTGTCTGCTTTGGGCACCATAAAGTACAATGACACA
This sequence comes from Neoceratodus forsteri, assembly GCA_016271365.2. Classification (NCBI taxonomy): domain Eukaryota; kingdom Metazoa; phylum Chordata; order Ceratodontiformes; family Ceratodontidae; genus Neoceratodus; species Neoceratodus forsteri. The sequence goes on from CM057449.1 coordinate 1,427,598,193, forward strand.
AACACCCTACTAAGCTCTGCTTTCTGGAACAGGCTCTACTGTGTGCCACTCAAGGAGCTGAAGAAAGAAATGTTACTTATCGTAACTTCAGATCTTCAAGAATATCTTTATCATACAGTATAGTCTTGGCGCTGGTGGTGACAGGACCCCATGGGAACCAGAAATTTTGAGGCCTGTGGTGCTGGTGTATAGCACTTATGCAGTGTCGTCCGTGCACCTGCTAGTTATATAGAGGCAACAGACCCAGACCCCTCAGTACCTTTTGTACCATGGAGGAAGAGCTAAGCTATCTAGCCAAAAACCAGTAATGAGTAACACTTTGGCATAAGACAGCCCATGGGTCCCTATAAGAAGGGACAACAATAAGTGTCTTCAGGGCCGGGACCCATCTGAGGAGGGGTGGAAGATAACACACATAGAACTGAAGTGAGTTCAGGGATGGAGGGCAGGTAAGTGGTACTATATGGAGAAAATGTTCTTGAATATTTGGAGGCACAGTAAGTAACTTCCCTAACTTTCAAGAATCCATCTTCACCAGAGTCCCACTCTTTGGGCTCTACTAATTACCTGTCAGAAACATTTCACTCACTACAGAGGCTGGAGACCTAGGATTCACAAGGAGCATAAGCTTGGCAAAATAGCCAATTCGAAACCTGCATGTTACAGCTCCTGGAGTGAATGTTCCCAACTATAGCCAGCCTGCCGGTCCTGAATCCAATCCCTAGCCTCACACCAACGGTATAGTAAACAAACAAAAAAAATCAAGATTCCCCCCTTCCAACTGCAACTGAGCCCAGCAGCCATCGCAGTCTTCTTTAAGCGACCTGGGTTAACTTACACAAGTGGCGGCCAACCTAGACAACACCCTGGGTTTCAGTCAATAGCCAGACACTGTCCTGAGTAATGCATCTGTTGGGTAACACAGTGTTGTTCAAGTCACACACCCTGTGTTACTTTACCTAGGTGACTCAGGGAGGACTGTGATGGCTGTTGGGCTCAGTGGCCACTGGAAGGGAGAAACTTGATTTTTACTAAATCTTGAAATCAGTCTGGGCTGGGGGACTGAGTCTGGAGTGTGGACTGAGCTATTGTTAGCAGAGAGTGGGGAGACCTCAGTGATGTGCTGTGGAGGAGGTACTTTTGGACTGTGTGTGTGCACTGGGTTCCGATCATGGAGGACAGTAAACTGGAAATCAGAACTATGTCTAATATCTTATTTTTTTGGAAGCTACACTGGACCCAGGCAGTACATCACAGAAGAATTTGGAGTGGGGGAAAGTGGGGAGATCTTTCTTTTTAAGGGGGCCTCTTTTTCTTTGTGTACCGAGTGGGGAAGGGTTTAAGTAGCAGTCTGATACACAATCAGAAATGACTCTCCTTCCTTACAGTAGCTTGCTGAGGGAGAGTCATTTACATAGGTCAAAGCGGAGACATTAACTCAAGTAAGAAATGTGTTTCAAGTATTGTGTCACAAATGCACTCAGCAGGTCAGGCCCTCTGCTCCCACAGTGCCAACTTCCGAGCGTCGTATTGTGAACATGTAACAGACAGGGTAACCCTCCTATCTGCTTGTGGGTCTGAATCACCTTTGGTCTCAAGTTCTGGGGGGATTCAAACTGTGAACCTTATGCTAGCATACCCAAATGTACAAGCTCAGATAATCTGCTCTTCAGGGGATGCCAGATATCTTTCGCCTAGGGGCACCTAACCAGGTATCCAAAATGAACCCTTAAAACTCTATAAAAGATCTTAGGTATATTCTTACCTTTTCCCAGTTTGGTAACACCATCAAGCTTATGACAGTTTTTGTCAATCTTAACCCTCTATACGTCACATGTAAAAAGAACTTCGAAGACACACCCAGGCAGTCTTTCAAAATAATATTTTTACTAAAATGGATAAAAATATGTAAAATGTAAACACAGAACACTATATCAAAAAGCATACAATCACTTAAAAGAAAACAAGGAAAAGTACAAACCAAAAACTCCTACCACAATACAATTAGATTTTTTCTATCCAATGTATTTCTTCCATACAGTGCTTAAGTTAGATCTTGTTTCTTAAGAGCCCAAAAAGAAATGTCACTCAGTTGAAACACAGACTGCAGTTTAAAACTGTTTCCACCCTCTTCTATGATGTCATCTAGATCCTCCTTTTAGAATATAAAAATTCTACAAACAATGATCTACCTGACAGGAGATATTTTAAATACTGTGACTTCAGCAAAATCTAATTTTCTAATATGACTCCTTAATTAACATCCCCTCTTTGATCTCCAGCAGTTCCTACTCCCAGGGCACATCAAATGATTTTTATGAATTTTCACACCATGGTGCATAACATGTTTTTCCTCTAAGACGTCATAAACGTTTACGTTCCCTATATCCTGGCAGCTGGGTCAATTCTAATTAAGATAGGAAAACAGGATACCCTTAATTAAGTCTCTCTAATCTTTTAATTACCTCCTGGTTTCAGGTTAATATATCCTATAGCTTTCTGAAACCTGGAGGACCACGCACAGCTGCCTTATAGAGACAATCACACACTACATTTTTATATTACAAATATAGAACAATCATAACCAGCTGGCCAAGCGTTACATTGTGAACCTCCTGGCAAAACAAGTGATTTAGACTGGCAGTCATTTTAAAGGATAATAAGTAATTACAGCATAACAGGAACAACTGAGAGCATTTACGTATGACACAAGTCCCCTGAGAAAGCAAAAGGTAATGAAAATTTCAAGGCAGTACCATAAACTGAAAAAAATGCTGTATAAAAGCATCCAGAAGCTTTTCTTTGCAAGTTCAGAGTGCCTCCCAACCCACTAATTTCATCTGACATCAACCCAACTGATCATCCAATACATCACCAGAAGGTAGAGTGGATGCTAAAGATGGAGGAGTAGGTCGCAGTGGCAACTTCTGCACCCAAAGAGAGAGCTGCCTCAGGGCAGAATGGTGAGAGCTAGACCTGTGTAGTCACTTTTCTTTACTCTTTTGTTTTATGCGGGTTTGAGGCAGAGGAACATTTAAACACAGAAATAAAAAATACTGTCAGAAAAGATCTATGGCCCCATCCAACCTGCCCTATTTGACACTATCCTACATTGGCACCTAATGTCTGCGACATCACCTCACTTCCTCTTACCATTTTGCCTTACTGCTTTCCCCGTGTAAACTATTAATCCTTTTACTCAGTCCCAATCATGTTTGAAACCATTAATGGTTCTTGTGTCCACCACCTATGCTGGAAGGCTGTTCCACTGCTCAGCCACCCTCTGTAAAATAAAACTTTCTCACATTCCTCCCGAATCTGTCCCTGCCAGCTTCCACCCATGCATCTGTGTTTCTGAGTTACCAGTCCTGCTCAATATTTCCCTACAATCTACCTTGATCATTCCTTTCAGGAGCATGAACTAAAGTTAATTTCTTTCTGAGACTATGAGAGGACTGCCGATCCCTTCTTTCATGAGTTTGTCCTGTACCAGTACACTCTTTCAGAGAGGAGTGGTAGTCAGACACAAACTTGTTTCCAGAGCAACTAGCCCTTTCAGGCCCCCTACCTGCCATTATGGTTTTCAAATGAGGAAGGGTTGTGGGAAAATATGATGATGTAACTACATAAACTGATATGAAAACAAAAAAGTGGTTAGAAACTTCATGTACTAAACCAGAATGCCACTGCTATGCAAACTAGTGTACTGATCTCTGATGGGGAAAGCACTGTGCTTCGTGGCAGGAGAAAAGGAACTGAGGCAGTTAGAGCCACCACTCCTATATACACTGTGGACATGCGACTGGCACTGCCAACGGCATAGCAACCACTCGTGTAAGAATAGCCTTGTTGTTAACATTCAGCCATACACTATCCTATATGTTACACATTTTTCCCTTATGTTTTGAATTAAGTTTTATCAGTCTTCTTGACCCTCTCTGCTGTCCTTAGTTTTGTGTTTTTATATGCCCTTCGAATGGATTTCCTTACCTTGATCCATCATTTCCTTGTATTCAATCCTGCTGGCCTCATTCTCCTCCCTCCTGTATACTCCAAAAGCTTTCCTTTTGTTCCAGATTACATTCCTCACGTGTCTTTTAGTCAGAGAGATTTCCTTTGCTTTTTTGCCTTATAAATTTTAGAAACATTTTCCCACCTCTCTCCATTTTATTTTTACAATTTTGCACCGAGTCAAAGGTAATTTCCAGGTACGTCCCAGAAGCACAAGGTGGTTAAGTAACTTACTCAGGGTCACACATATGCAAAAGGAGATTGTGGGAATCAAACCCAGGTCTGCTTGGAGGTACCAAGGTCATTCACAGCTCATTGCTCTAACCTCCAGGCTATACTACAAGCCATCACATATTCCCTTCAGATGACCTTTGATTAAGTCTACAATTTTGCCAAAGTCAGGGACTAGAGTCCTGGATTTTAGTGACTCTATCACAATGTTAAATTTAATACTGGGATCGCTATATCCAGTTGGGTCCTCAACTGGATCCTTAACTGAGATATCCTGTATAGACATCGCTAAGTTCAAATCTACTACCATCTGGTTGCGTAAAATACCCACTGAGTGAGAAAGCATTCCTGCATTACCTCTATAAACTTTTGACTTTGCGGCTCATTAACATAGTCTATGCCTAGGGGCTGAAGTCTCCCATGAGTATAATTTTTCCCTGACTTGCTGATTTCCTAACTACCCTTCCAGCTCCTTGCCTCATTCTGCCCCTTGCTTTAATGACGTATAGATTATTTCTGTTCTGTGCCCCATTTACCTGTGTCAGAGCCTTAGTGATGCAACACCTTCTACCCCACCCAAGACAGATTTATTTGTCCTCAGAGATTCTTATGGTCTCTGACAGACTGCCCCGCCCCTCTCCCTTGGCATTCTCTCCATCCTTTATCTTGCAATAAAATGCATTAAATGTTATGCTTTATCACAAACATACAGTAAATGCAAAGACAAACAAAAACACCTTTGTCCATGAAAAACTAGGGGGGAGGGTCAAGAGAGATACACCCCTCTGTTCCTTTTCCTTTAAAGTATGTCCTGTGGACTCTTTTTTTTTTTTTTTTTTTTAACTCTTTGGTAACTGGGTAAGACCTACCAGGCCCAAGGCCTGTTTTCTGGGGCAACCTGCGAGCACTGGGGAAGTTAAGTGACTTGCTCAGGGTCAAACAGTATGCAAGTGGAGGTTATGGGAATCAAACCCAGGTCTGCTAGATGTACCAAACTCTTCTGCAGCTTGTTACTCTAACCTCTAGACTATACTGCCAGTCCTCATTTGGTTTACGAACCCACAGCCTCTCTCCATTCTTTCATAAAGAGAATATTTCCAGGGAGATTTAGGTCCAGGATATTATTCCGATTTATAAAATGGGGAGGAAAAAATATCCAAATCCAAAGTTCTGACTGAATAAAACACATCACATGACCGTGTGTATATCAAAGCGTGACTGCACACTTACAGTTTACTCCCCTCCAAAACAATTTTACCATTTTATAAGACAGATAACCCACTCTACGGTGTGCAGTCGCACTCTGATTTACGCACGCCTTGGGTGGTTGACGCACACCGAGGCGTGCATATATCAGAGAGTAACCGTACACCGTAGATGGGTTATGTATTACTTAGCTCACGACAATTATTCCCCTACATACAACTATTCTGCAGACATGTTGCATGCAGTTTGTCCATTTTATCCCCTAAGTTTCTTGCAGCTTTTAAGTTTACCATTTACCATTGAAGAAATGCTGGTGCCCATTGCAAAGATTCCAAACCTCTCACTGAGACTGGCACAATTCCCCCAAATCTGGAAGTCAGCCCTTGTTACCCCTGTTCACAAAAGTGGACACCGTACTATACACTCAAACTATAGACCTATCTCTATTAGGGATGCCACGATAACACGACATGACGATATATCACAATACTTGCCACTGACGATAACCTATCGTTGTACAAAAACATTATCGCAGTTATCATGCTGCGCGATATATGGTGGTAAAGCACCTCAGCTTGCTTTACCAGCAGCACATCCCTTTCCAGCTGCAACCATGATTCCTGATTCCCCACCATTCTTCTATCAGATTTTTAGCATTTTTCCTTAAAATAAGAAATGCAGTGCTGGTCATGTGGCGTGGAGTTTTGGGGGCCAGAGCTCCTCACCTGTCACTATGCTGGTAAACCAGGTTCAGGGATAGACCTGGGTCGCTCGAGTGTGGACTGCATGAGGGAGGACTGAGCATCCACTGAAGGCTCTCTTTTTCATTCAGATTTTTTTATTCCCTCTGGGGTGCTCCTGGCTGGAGCTGCAGCCTCCCCTCATGAGGAGATTAACCCCTCCGGCTCCCGATGTACCTGTATCGCCAGCCCTGGCCAGTCCCTCACAGATTACCCCTGCCACGGGGCCAGGAGAGAGGGGACTGGTACTCTCTCCCCACTACAGACCCAATCCAGATCGCCGGGGCTGACTGCCACGGAGACTGTAAGCCATCATTGAGCTTGCCAGGGCACCATTTTTCCTGTTTTCTCCCGCATCCCTTCCCCCAGATGTCATGACATAGGCATGTACCTCCTGACCCATACTGCCCTCCAGCCATTGCCACAGGGCAGTCAATGAGCTGGATGACATGTCCTCTCTCCCCCGAGAGACGAGAGGAGAAGAGAGCAGCCCTCTGGACCCTCGATCCTCTCTTGCCCCTGCCGACCCCCCGTGACCCAAGCTCATTCCTGAATCTGGGTCACCGGTGTGATGTTCGGCGCCTCAACCCCCAACTCCACCAGGCCAGCAATGGCTCTCCTTTGAGGAGGAGAGACAGAGTGCCACTGCTTGATCTTAGTCTAGGGTAGGCGGATGATGCAGCAATAACAGCCTTTTGATTGGGTTCGGAGGCTGAGTACATACGTCACATACCGCACACTCACACTGCAAGGACCAAGGATGGGAAAAAAATTGGGGAAGAGAGACATGCACCAGTCGATTTAGTACATAAGGACTGCTTGGCCCAACTAGTTGGCCCATTTTCACTATCTAATATGATATTGCAGACCCTACTTGATCTCCGTCTTTACCCTCCCCTTCCTAACCAATAAGGTTCCCTTATGCCTGTCCCATGAGTTCTTTAATCCTGTTACAGTTTTTCCCCCAGCCACCTCCACTGGGAGGCTTTTCCAGGTATTCACCACTCTTTCTGTGAAGAAGTACTTCTTCACACACTGCCCCTAATCACCCCCGCCAGGCAGCATAACCTCTTTTCTTAAGCACCTTTTTTTTCTGAAAATGCTTCCCTAGGTATTACCTTATTTATATTTCTGAGGCATCTGTCATACCCCCGCCTTCTCCACGGTGTACATATTGAGGTCCTTTAGCCTCCCTCATAGGGCTTTTTTTTTTTTTGCTCCCCTACCCACACTGGTTGGTCTCCTTCGGGCCCCTGCATGGACCAGATTCCTGCCCCAGTAGTCCCCGACTGCCCCATATCACAGTCAGCCCCAGAGTACCCGACGTATCCCCTACCTTCACAGGAATGAGCCTTCTTTCTGCTCCTGGGTGCGGGTACTCCGGCAGCTAAGATCGGGGGCCGCCGCCTGATAGACCACAGCACGTTTTTCTCTTTTCTCTGTGAAAGCGTGACGTCCATGATGTAAGGCCAATGCCAGCATCAGTCACGCCCTTGGCTAGGTGGCACCAGGTGCTGCTGTACTCCCCCTGCTTCCACCTGGGGTCAGTAGGCACCGTCCTCTACCCATCCCTCCCCACCCAAGAGAAGGCGAGCTGTCAGTGGACGCTCCAGCCTTCTCTCCTGGCCAGTCCTCCGTGCCCAAGTCCATTCCTGAACCCGAGTCGCTGGCGTAGCAGTGGTAAATCTTTCCACTGTGCCGTTTTTTTCTAGTTCTACAGTAATCTGTTGACGTGATATTCTTAGATTTACAAAAAGATTTCGATATGGTGCCACACTGTGTGCTGCTTGATAAATTTAATTACAAATAGACAAGAAAATTATTACTTGGATACAGAACTGGTTACACAATAGGAAACAAAGAATAAGAAATGAAAATTACGTACCTACCGTAATTCTTGATCCTCTTGGATGAAGTCTCCACCTTTCATTTACACTAATGGGACTACACCAGAGGTGCTAGAACTGAGTAGAAGCCAAAAATCTTCAGGAGGGCCAACACCGAGGTAGGGACGCATGGAAGCAGTGCCGCAAGACTGGCTTGGTATAGGCTAGCTCAATGTCGACCCTCCAACCACCTCAGTACCTTTTTTACCGAGGAGGTGCAGTGTAAACTAACCTAGTGAAACTAATCTATGTCGAACATAAGATAGTCTGAATGACCCGCATAAGAAGGGTCAACACAACAGTCTCTTCACAGCTCAGCCATCGAGGGAGTGAAGACCAAAAACAGATGTGAGCTTGGGGGATGGATGATGGGCGTATGAATGAGTGGTGGAGACTTCATTCAAGAAGATCAAGAAATATGGTAGGTACATAATTTTCATATCTTCCTGGACATAAAGTCTTCACCACTCATTCACACTAATGGAAGAGTACCGAGCTAAAATAATTCCCCCGAGAAGGGCGGCACGAGAGAGAAGCTCACTTAGGACAGGAGTCCATTAAGGATTGTCCTGCCAAAGGATTGATGCTGTCTGGCATGGACAGCCAAAGTGTAGTAGCTTTTTTTTATTTTAGTTGTTTAACCAAGTGAGACACACAAAAAGTGTGCATGGAGCTCCAAGTAGCTGCACTGCAGATGTCTGCAATGGGCACGTTCCATATTTCTGCCAGAGATGCCGTGACTGCTCTGGTAGAATGGGCATATACTTGCCTTCCACCTTAACCTGTACCATGGAACAGCAGTGGCAAAGACATGCCACCAGCCACATCGAAATACACCTGATGGCAACAGGCTGACCCAGTCGGGCCATGCTGAACGAGACAAACAGTTGCTTTGACTTGTGGATCTCTTTAGTTCTGTCTATGTAGAACTGCAAAACCCTTTTAACATCCAGAGAATGTAGAGTATGCTGTCCCTCATTCTGGAAGTTCATGAAATAGGTCAGAAGAACCAAGGGCTGGTTCAGATGGAATTCCGAGACTACTCTGGGGAGAAACTTAGGGGGAGTTCTGAGAACCACCTTGTCTTTGTGAAATACTGCATAAGAAGGGTCTGTGACCAGGGCATGTATTTCAGACACTCTACGAGCCAAGGTAATGGCTACGAAGAAGGCAGCATTCCAGGTCAGGACTTCAGCTCACATGTTGCTAGAGGCTCGAAAGGTTTATGGGTGAGCATGTCTAGCACAGGATTAATATCCCAAGTGGCTACCGGTCTCCTGACTGGTGGCCTAGTGTGAAGTATACCTTTAAGGAATCTCAACCAAGGGTAACTGAGGCAGAGACGCAGAGTGTATAGGCTTGTGATAAGCTGAGATCACGCAGAGATGGGCCTTCACAGTTGAGTATTGTAGCCCTGTATTTGACAGGTCTAGTAGATAATCCAGGACTTTGGTGGGCAAGAAAAGGGATCCAGGGAGGACTTTGCACACCAGACAGAGAAACGCTTCCACCTTGCTGTGTAAGTTTTCCTAGTAGCTGGCTTGCGTGCTGTTAAGAGAATGTCTGAGACTCCGCGTGAGACATCAAATCTACCTACTTCTATCTCCTCAGCAGCCATGCGTGGAGATGAAGGGATCTCAGGTTAGGATGGCCCACTGGGCCCTGGGTCAGAAGGTCCATTTGAAGTGGAAGTTGTCTCGGTGTAATTTCTGATAATCTGTTGATCAACGGAAACCAAATGTGACGAGGCCAGAATGGGGCGATGAGGATCATTCTGCCCCCCATGCCTCCAGCTTGAGCAGCACCCTCTGAACTAGGGGAAGAGGAGGAAATGCGTACAGAAAGCATCTTGTCCACTGCAGTCTGAATGCATCCTGACAGAAAATGCCGGTTCTGGATTTCTGGAGCAGAACAGAGGCAGTTTTGTGTTAAGTGGGGATGCAAAAAGGTCCAGGTCCAGTGTGCCCCACTCTTCGAAGAGTGATTGCATGACGTTTACGTCGACAGACCACTCGTGAGGATCCACCACCATTCTGCTGAGGCAATCCACTAGATCGTTCTGGACTCCAGGCAGATAGACTGCCTGGATCAGGTCTTCATGCTCTAGGTACCATTCCCACACTCCCATCGCTTCCTTGCACGGGGATAAGAGAGGAGTGTGTCCCGCCCTGCTTGTTGATGTAGTACATCACCACTTTGTTGTCCATCTGAAGGAGAATTATTTTGCAACAGAGGATGTCCTTCAGAGCTCGGACTGCATACAGGTCAGCTCTCATTTCCAGGACATTTATGTGAAGTTGAGACTCGTCCTGACTCCACAGGCCTTGGGTGTGGAGATCTTGACGGTGAGCTCTCCATCTGAGTAGAGATGAATCTGTAGTGATTGTGATCTGTGTCTCCAGTGGGGCAAAGGGAAAGCCTTTCAGAAGGTTGTCCTCGAGTCCACCAGGTGAGTGATCGTTTTAGATGTTCAGTCACCTTGATGTGAAAGGACTGGGGATGTGTGGTCGGGGACAAAGGAGTACTGAGCATCCACCGAGTGGTCCTCATGTGAAGACAAGGGCACTGTGAACACTGATGATGCCATGAGACCCAGCAACCGCTATACTGAGAGAGCTCAGACTGGGTCATTCTCTTTGATGAAGTGAGCCATCTGGTGGATATCGCTCCTCCTGTCCCCTGGGAGAAGGGCCCTTGCATTCGAGGTATCCAGGAGGGCTCCTATGAAGAGGAGTTGCTGGGGAGGGCTGTAGCTGCAATATTTCCACATTTAACAGAACTCCCATAGATGTGAGGAATCTGGAAGCTGTGGTCACTGCTTCTTGTATCTCTTGTCTGAAGGAGCTTGCTAGGAGCCAGTCGTCAAGATATGGGAAGAATTGAATTCCAAGTTTACTTAGGTGCGCTGCCAGAACTGCAAAGCACTTCATAAAAACTCACGGTGCAGAGGACAGCCCAAAGGGCAGTACTCTGAATTGATAGTGCTGGCCCAGGGCTACAAAATCGAAGATACTTGCGATGGCTTGGGTGCATGGGAATGTGTTGGTAGGCATCCTGCATATCCAGGGAGGCCAGCCAATCGTTTTGATGAATCAAGAGGTAGAAGCGTACAGAGTGATATCATCTTGAATTTTTCCTTGGAGGGGAAACTTGTTTAACTTCCTTTGGTCTAGAATAGGGTGTTTTCTTTGGAACCAAGAAATAGTGGGAGTAAAAACCTGTGTTCCGCTGCTCCTACGGAACTAGGTCTTACTGCCCTGTTGTTCAGAAGGCCTTGAATCTCGTATGCAAGGAGGTCTGATTGAGTAACCGACAGCCTGGGCTGTCATTTGGGTAGATGATCCGGAGGGGATATCTGAAAAATTCAGTGAATAACCCTCGCGAATTATCCTGAGAACCCATTTGTCTGAAGTGACTGACTTCCACTGATTGCAAAACTGAGTCAGATGCCCCCCCACTGCCAAAGACGAGTTCCCCTAGGATAGGCTGAGGAGGGACCTGGGCCGTAATTTCAGAAGGTGGCACTAGGCACTTTCGGGCCCTGTGCCTTTTGCTGCATTTTCTTTTGTGGCTGAGGGGCTTGGTTTTTGTTGTAGCCCCCCTCTACCTTTTCCATGAAAGGACTGACAGTTATGAAACTGCCGGTGGTTTCTGCCCCATTGAGGGGCAGCAGGGGCTGGTCGGGCCATTTTGATAGCCATTCTAGTTTTCTGTGTGGCCTCAAGTGCCTGCTCCACCTGTGGGCCAAACAGATAAGCACCATCAAATGGTAAATTCATGACTCTTTGCTGGGCATCATTTGTGAACCCAGAGGTTTGCAACCATGAGTGGCGATGGGTACATATCTCAGCTGCTGCCGCTCTCGAAGCAGTGTTAAAGACATCCATAGCAGCCTTAAGTTGCTGATTATTGGACTCAGTTCCTCTAGTAATAGTCTGGAGGAGCTCTGAGGTAACGTCCAATTCCAGGAGAGTCTCCATAGTAGCTTTTATCGAATGCCAGAGGGTATACTCATATTGTGAGAAATAGCCCTGGTAGCTAGCAATATGCATACCTAGGGTAGCAGCGGCGAAGACTCGCTTCCCCAATGTATCAATCTTATGAGATTCTTTGTTTACTGGACGAGTCATAGACTCCTTAGGGAGAACGGCTTTGTTATTTTCTACCAGGACCACTATGACGTCAGTGAAAGCTTGAGAGGCCAGGATTGGCCGATCCTTAGGGGGCACGTACTTTGTCTATGGACTTAGCCACGGAAGGCATAAGTGCCGGACTGTCCCACACCATTTGTGGAAGAGTCTTGAAAGAGGGCAGTACCGGAGAAGTCAATTCCACAGGGATCTCTGGGACATACAGATACAGTATTGAAGGCGCAACAGCTTCCCCGGATCAAGCTCTGAAGTCTGGAGAGAGAGGGTGGAATTCATATTCTTCAGTAGAGATGTAAAGGACAGGTCCTCGACCAGAAGATCCGCTTAAGTAGAGGGCTTACTTCCCACTCGGAGAGATGAATCTTCATCAAAGTTGTCTCCTAATTGCAGATCAGGCTCAGTGTCAACTCCTAGTAGCCCAGGAGGAATAGGATATGAAGGAAAGGGAGGAAAGAGAGCAGGAGAAGGTGCTCCTTGAATCGGAGTCGAAAATCCCGGCATCCGAGGAGGTGCTGGCCCGAAAAATGGCGCAGAGAGTGGCGCCGCCAACACCGTAGTGACCAGAACCCGGAGACCCCAACTCTCGGTGCACCCAAGGATGAAGATCTGAAAACATGAATAGGAGAAAACGGTACCTGTGCTGGCCCCTGCGCCACAGTCATGTGTGGGGAAAAAGCACAAGAACGTGGCATTGACTGCACCAGAGAAGGTGCTGCACGACTAGAAAGACCCAACCATCCTGCCTGCGGGTTTGAAGCTCCTAGGCCCAAAGAGCCCCGGGCCCAACTCCGCAGGCCTGGAAAGTCAGGATAACCACCGAACCCACTGCTCCACAAGAGCAGCCCAATGATGAAACTGCTCACTGGAGGACCCCCAGGGTGCGAGAAGGGACTACGGAGTCAAGGATGCTGGCCACTAGGAACAGAGGCCGCAGGTGACACCAACGGAGTTGGCCTTCTGTCCCGTTACTGATGACTGTCGTGCAGACATACCAGAGGGTGACCTCGAGCAGTACAGTTTCTTCTTCGACCGGGACGAAGAAGAGCTTGAGGCTGAGTGATGTCGGGTTCTGGACAAAGACAGAGAATGGGCCCGCTTCTTTTTGTGCTTTGGGAGGACCACCCTTCCTCCTGAGCACTGGACTGCCCCTAGTCAGACCCGCCCCCCCCTTTGTAGAGGGCGGCGGACCAGACACAGCCCTGCTGGAAACACATGCAAAGTCTCCCCACCATCACTGGCCCTGTTCATGGTCGTCTCCAAAGGTGGGTTGAAGAGGAAGTCTGTGTTCTTTTGATGAAATATAAAAAAATTTGTGGGTTTTTTTTTTTTTTTACACTAAATAATAAATAATACTACAACTCAAAACTGAATGACTAAAGCTGCTGTCATATAGACATGAAAATTTGACTCCTAGCAGGCGAGCGATGTCACTGAAGCGCACTCAATGGCGGAAAAAAGGAACTGAGGGAGTTGGGAGGGTCGACACCGAGGTAGCCTATACGGCATGAGCCGGTCTTGCGGTGCCAGTCCTTCTGAAGATTTTTGGCTCCCGCTCAGTCCTAGCACCTCCAGCATAGTCTCATTAGTGTGAATGAGTGGTGGAGACTATGTCCAGGAAGATTTAGGGGTTTCACTTCAGATGAGAGGAATGTGAATAGTGGAGTGCCACAGGGCTCGGTTCGGGGCCCTGTGCTTTTTGCTATTTTTATTAGTGATTTACACACTAATATTAAACAGTTGGATCTCTAAATTTGCAGATGATAAGTTGGGGGGCCTGTCGATACGGCTCAAAACAGAGTACAACTGAAGAATGATCTTGATAGAATTCATAAATGGGCCTTTGATAACATGCCGTTCAGTAATGAAAAATGCTCAGTTCTACATTTGTGGAAATTCAGCAAGAGACAAGAATACTACTTAGATAATAAATTAAGACAGTTACATCAGAAAAGGATTTTGGTATATACTGTATATTAATCAGGATTTGAAGTTTGATTCTCACTATACTGAACTGATTAAGATGACTAATTATGTTATAAATATTATTAAAATAAGTTTCCTAAGCAGACATGCTAGCTATTACCCCTCTATAAGTCTTTCGTTAGACCCCACCTGGATTATGGCTCACTTTTATGGAGCCCTTACTTGAGAGGTGAGACAGATGGTCTGGAGAGAGTCCAGCGCAGGATGACCAAAATGATCCGGGGATGAGGAATACGACATAGGATGATAGATCGTCTCACCTGGGATTGATTGTATTCTTTAGAACTCAGAAGGGGTAATTTATTAATGATGTACAAAATAATTACTGATCAAGAACTGATGTCAGAAATGGGCATAGAAATTAAAGGAAAACCGTTAGGATTAAGATCACATAAGTATCAGATAAAGTTAGAACAGTATACTAAGAACGGGAGATTTAACACTTTTACACAGCGAGCTGGCAGGCTTTGGAATAACTTACCTGAGGAAACAGTACAGAGTAGAAATACTGATATCTTTAAAGGTAGATTAGATGACTACCTTTTAAGAGGAGGGCAAGTTTGAACCCCACTAATGCGGGTAGACAGACACGATAGGCCTTTAGTCTCCTTTTGTCTATGACCCAGTATGAATAGGAAACACGCCAGCCTCTCAAATTTTTGAAGGCATCAATAACAAAATCAGGGAAAAACAACTGAGGGGATTTAGAAAGGTGAATCACACCTGCCAGCCATGATGGAGCTATCTTATCAAGCCAATGCTTTACCAAAGGGACCCAAATCTTAGATTTCTGTTACAAGACAGACCCAAAGTTCTGAGCAACAAAAACAGTATAAAAGAAAATTAGGGGCTGAACCATCCCTAACCCACCATTACTTACCACCCTGCAAGTCACATCCCTCCTTATAGGGTTGAGATGGCTCTTCCAAACCATCTGAAAAAATAAACACTGGCGCCTATGCCTTCACATGTAGGGGAAAAATGATAAAATGTACAAACATATAGGAATCAGCAATGTCTTTATTAGCAGAATCCTTTTCTTTTTCAGTGAAATCCAGGATTACGAAAAAGACACTTCCAACTAGCTTGTTTCAAAGCTGCATCCCAATTAAGCTGATGAAGGTCTCCCTTCTCAAAGAGTGAACCTAATATTTTAAGGGAAGAATCCACAGGAGGGATGTTGGCAAGTACAGGTGGGTAAGGCTTAGATACCGGCCCTATAAAAGTACTGCTACTTTTCCAGTAATTTCTGTGGGAAACAGATTTTGGAAAAAGCTTGCAATATTTTATATGTAGCTTGATCAGATGTTTCATCCTGTAAAAGTAAACAAATGTAATCGGCATAAGCCATGCCTTAATTACCATGGGCATCCCATGAGGTACCAAGCCAAGTATTTGGTGGTGTGTACTGACCCGCTGTACCAGGGTATCGAGATGCAACAAAGAACTGAGAATGCATCCTTGACAACCCCCGTCAGAACTGATATAGGAGTATCTTTCCAACCACTTATGATGTGGTAACTGTAGCCCCTCTACACAGCAAGAAATCCACTTCCAAAAGACTAATGGGATACCATATTTACCCAAAGCAGCAAAAATATAATCACGCAACAGGCTATCAAATGCCTCAGCCTGGTCAATAGACAATATAACCCTGTAACTGGCCCAACCTGCCTCATTCATAAACTCCCCTTAACACAATGAGATTATCGGATATTGACCTGTTGGGAACAGCACAGGACTGAAGCTAGCTAAGCAGATGTTCCACTACACTGGATAGTCAAGAGTCAATATCTTGGTAAGGACTGTAATGTCCACATTTGGTACACTCAGTGGTCTCCAAATGAACATGGGACTCCAGTGTTCTGGTCAAATTCACCCACACAATAAAATACTGCCAACAGCTCATTCTGGTTTAATTTTAGATGGTTTGCATCTGTACCCCCACCCCAGCTGGGACAAGGCTGAAAATAGGCAGTACTGTCTAGCCCTCCCTCCCTTTCTGATCAATGGAAACTAAATAAAACAAATAAATGTCCCAACGTACAGTAAGAGCCTCACGTGTTCTTCCAGTATCCCAGAAAATCAGTTTAAATATAACTTTCAATCACAATTCAACAAATATTTCCTTCATTTTCTACATGCATCAATCGTTTTTTATTACTAAGGACAGTTGTACAGAAACATTATTCCTTACCCCAGATTTAATTTAAGCTCCCTGCTAAAGTTTATAATTCTTTTTGTGACACTGCAATGTACAGCCAAGGAAATGTGATATCACAAACCAAGCATCATAACTTCAGAGGTGGGATAAGCAGGAGGATGACACATGAAATCTAAGACACAAAGATCCTGTTCTCATGTGAATGCCCTCAGCACAATGAATGAGGGGAGTCAAATTAATGAAAGATTAAAAACATTTCCTGGGTACTGGAAAAACTCTTCAACAAGGACATAAATTGCTGTACCACATACCATTACAAAATGGTCAAGATCATAAACACACACAGAATTTGCTCAATGGTCAGTAAAGACAAAACAATAACAGAACATGACCCACATGAAAGACAGCTTCTGCAGAAAACACTGTCTTGTAAGTTAAGCGAGGTTCCCCTTTAAATTTTTTATGTAAAATTCATTAATTGGGTAATAGCACTAGGGCATTAGATGCCCATTTTTATGAGAGGCCATAAAAGTACAGAATGCTAAAATGATACAAGACAATACTCATAAAATCAAGGGGCAGAACACGAACATTGGGAATGATTCAGACAGCATTGGTTTAAATAGTTCTTAAAAACATACAAGGAATTAAAAGACAAAGAACAGTTATGTACTTACCGTAACAGTAGATCTTCAAGTGAATCTCTCTCACAAGGTCACAGCTATGGAACTGTACTGTGTCAGCGCTAGGACCCCAAGGAAACATTTGCCAGCAGTCCACCAGGGGGCTGCCCATGACGACGCTATATAATGTTGCCTCTTATAAGGTGTGTGGGCGCCTCCACTCTTCCTCAGTTCCCCGATGGAGATTATGCTTGGAGGACTTGTGAACCGGGGAACTGGGAGATTAGAAAAGCACCCCCATACTAAGCAACACAGGGTGCAGAAGTCACAGAAATGAAGAAAAGAGTGTAAGGGGGATGGAGGGAGGAAGGGTCAGCATGACCTCACTCAAGAAGATTATTTCGAAGATATAGTTACGTTAAGTACGTAACTGTTCTATCTATAGGTCACACCTATGGAACAAGTCCCTAGCAGTACCCAAAAATCAGGTTGGGAGAAGGGGCATTAAAAGCTATGATGGAAGGTTTCAGTGTATGAAAGGCTCATACTTTGTTTCTCCCACTACAACATAACCAGACTGACAATACCCCAAGGCAACACTCCAGAGCCTTCCTGGACCTGGAGGAGGGATAACAATATCCCACGCAAAAAGGGGCAGTGACAGAAACAACAAAAAAAATACGTGAGTCGTTCCAAGCCTTAAGGGCTAGTATTCCTCGATATCAAGTAGACAAATCAGGTAGCACAGCCTCTGGATAGGCTAAAGAGAGGCTGAAAAGGATGTGGCCAAAAATAGACCACTATGGATACCATGCCTCACTTAGTAAGGACGCCTAGTGTAATAAGTCCATTGTTTGTCAAAAGCTATATAGCAGGCATGGCTGTCTAGCTTCAGAGAGGCATGGAAAAATACCTCCAGGTCCTGACACTATAATGTGCCCTTTATACCACCTTTACAGGTCCCTGTGTCAAGGGTATAGCCTTACTCATATCTCTACGAGGAGAAAGAGAGGGTGGATCTTAATCACTGATTGGTCCCACCAAGGTGGTAGTCCGCTGAACGAAGGCACTCTTAGCACAGTCTATCGAAATTGTCTGGAGAAAAATAGCACACAGCTCATCAACTGGAGCTGTTACCCAGCCTATTATTATTCTGAAGGGACTGGAACAAACTTATTAGGACAACTGGGCCAGAGGACTGCATGCAACCATTAGGTTGTTTCAAGGGCAAGGAGCCATAAGGGACCTGTAGATGTAGAAGCCAATAGGTGCCTATACAGTTGGCACTCTGAAAAAGGGGTGGGGGGGGGCACACCATTTCCTATGACTAGTGGAGATTATGGAAAGTCACACCCCTGATACTACTCCCCTCTCTGGGGAAACCTCTTGTAGCACATAAAGTTGTTTAGGCCGCAGGCAAATTGGGTTCCCTGTTACTGTCCCCTTGGAAACAGGCACAACAGTCAGTACAGTATGGGGTCTAGGTCCACTGTGGGCATCTTTTTTTTTTAGTTCTTTTTCCCTCCTCTTCACTGCCCCAGAGGACTCTCTCGGATGACACCCTTGTTGGGCTTTCTCCCACCCAGCCTGAGGCTCCCCCATCCTGGGTCCCCTCCCGGAGCTCCTACCTGAAGTAACCCCCTGGCTTGCACCCCCAGAGCAGGACTGCCTCGACTTTTTCGGCGCACCTTGAAATCCAATGACTCCAGGCAGTGGTTTGACGGCGAGGAGGATCGGGACCCAGGTGGGCAGAGCCCAGTGGTGGGCGTGGGATCCCAGGGTGCGTTGTCGTCTACCACTTGTGAAGGGCTTTTCCTTGTTCTGTTGTGCCAGACACCCTCCTGGAAAGTTCGGTTGTGCAATGACGTCCCAAGCAAATGTGCATGCACCCGCATGCATCTACAAGAGTCCGCCGACATCTCCTCCTCCCCATGCCTCCGCATGGCTCATGGCAGTAGCACACCACACCTCCGCCTGGTGTTGCTGCTGCCAGGACACTGCCACCCTCCCCGAGACAGCTGTCCTCCAGACGCTCAATCCTCTCTCCCCCGGCCAGCTCCAGACGGCCCGTGGTTGCTACTAACCCTGGGTCGTTGGTGAGGTAAGAGGTAAGGCACCAGCATCTCAGCCTTCTATGCCACCGGGCCGGCACTGTGGGCATCTTTAAAGGCACAAACTGGGGGTCGGCCATCTTGGTTGCTCTGGTAGCAGCTGGCTGGAGAGCAAATCTTTTAATGCTTCTTCTGTCTCCCTGCCAAACAATTTCTGCCCTCTGTATCTGACCCGGAAGTTCAGAGACACTGAGCCAGGCATAGTATCTTAAACAAATACCCATTGCTACAGCCCTAGCTGAAACATCTGAGGCATCACAGAGTGATCTTATGAGAAGTTTGCCTACCCTCCAGGTTGCATAACAGATCTGGTTTCACTGCACCCTCTGGTAACCCCAGGGCAGCAGTGTGCACTGTGCGCCTCATAATATTTTGATATTTCACCATATAGGCCTGATAGTTAGCAATTCTTAAAAATCATGTGCAACCATTGTATACATTGTTAAAAAAAAAAAAATTTATTCAAGTCCCTGTGTTTTTTTTTTTTTTTTTAATTGTTTAACCAGGAGTGACACACTAAGCTGAAAGCTTGTTTACAGGTGCGACCTGGGAGCACAGGGAAGTTAAGTGACTTGCTTAGTGTCACACAGTATGCAAGTGGGGGCTGTGGGATTCAAATCCAGGTCTCCAGATTTGCAGCTCAGAGTCTTAAACCACTGTGCTATACTGCCTCCCTATGTTACGCGCAGTGTTTCCTGAAAATGTCATGTTATTTGGTTTTGTGGTTTTCTTTAAATCAGCATTTGTTAACTTGTGCTGCAGTAATTGGAAACATGCCATTTCTGTCCCTCTGACTGAGCCTTGGAAAGTGATGACATTGTATTGGAGTAAGCTACTGCTTTAGGAGTGCAAGTCCCTGCTCGACTGAAGAGCTGTAAATGTCCTAATTAGAGCAGCCTGTAGAGGTAATTGTTTGCAGTCCAGGGTTTTTACTAACTCAGTCTCTGGTATGTGTTCAGATGAATTAGCTGAAAATCTTTAATTTTGTTCTTTTAAAAAGCTGATCATTTGAGTTTCAGTGCTGAACTGAAGTGGTATGCATTTGGGAAATCAGCTTGCCTGTATCACAGCTGTGAGTTCTGTCCCATCAAAACTGTGTTTTTTTCTAGCTATATAACACTGGGTTGTTTATTTAGTGGATATAAAATAAATCTAAAGTTTGTTAACTCATTCAAGTAGTATGTCTTTGATGTAGCCTCAATAAATACGTCCATGTAAGAACAATTCTTTTCCTCTCAGATTGACTAACAGGTGTCTACCCCACACTGCTATTTCAGGCACATGTACTATATGAATTCACAAATGTCAGTTCTTTGAAGGTTTCTGTGTGAAAATACATAATATATAACCAGAAACAGTATAGAGCATACTGATGCCCACTGTCTCCTGCGCCATAGTTGAGGCAGTGGCACTCTGCTGCCCCATCCGCTGTCCCATAAGACCCCTGTCTCTTGCCCCACATTCGAGGCTGCTGCACCCTGCTGCCCACTGTCTTCTCCCACACACTTGGGGTTGCTGCACCCTGTTGTCCCCATCATTTGCCCGAACAGTTATGGCTACTGCACTATGCGCACCCCATCCCACGGTCAGGGATGCTGTATCCCGATGGCCCCATGTCCTGCCCCACAATCAAGGCTCAGCTCAGCTGACGAGGGTTGCTGGAGATTCTGAGGGTTAATCTGAAGTCATCTGGTGCGCGTGCCTTTGGATTTGCGACACCTACCCTCTGGAACTCTCTGCCCCGTCAGATCCGGGAATGCAGGATGGTGGGGAGTTTTAAGCAGGCACTAAAAACTTTTTTATGGGGAAAGGCATTTCCAGTTTTATTGTGATTTTATATATGATATGTATTTGTATAAGTTTTATCTGAATTAATTCTGTACAGCGCCTTGGAATTTTGAAAGGCGCTTTATTAAATACATTTTATTATTATTATTATCATCCTGTCCATAGTCCTCTGCCACCAGAGCCAGGGCTGCTGCACCCTGCTCCTGCCTACTCAGGCAGGGCTGCTGCAGCCTGCTGTGCCCTACGGCCCCTTTCCTCCACAGTTAGGGCTGCTGCACCATGCTGCCAGTTGTCACAAGAGTTATGGCATTTGCTGCACCCTGCCCTTTGCTCCCAAAGTTGTGTCAGTTCCACCCAGGTGTGGCTACTGCACCCTGTCCCACAGTTTGGGCTGCTGTACCCTAATGCCTCCCTTGTCTCCTGGCTGAACAGTCAGGACTTCTGCACCTTACTGCCTTCTGTCCTTCACCCCCATAACACAAGATGAAAGTATTTTTCTGTTTTTTCTTTTGGGCAGTGCAGCAAAAAATCTGACTTTGGTGGCAGAGGGCAGCATGGTGCAGCATTGCTAAATATGGAGGCATGGGGCTTTAGGTTGCAAGCAGGGCACAGCAACCCTGACTGTGTAGACAGGAACAGAGTGCAGCAACTCTGGCTACGGTGGTAGGGGACAGACTACAGCATGCTGCAGAAACCTTGATTGTGGGGCAGGACATGGGGGGGGGGTTAGGGTTCAGTAGCCCTGACAGTGGGACAGGATGCGCATGGTGCAGCAGCCTTGCCCATTTTGGAAAATGGAAGTAGGTAGCAGGGTGCAATAAAAGCCCCACCTCTGGTGGCACGGGCAGCATGGTGCAGCAACCCTAAATGTGGAGGCGAGGGACATGGGACTCTAGGGCATAGCAGAGCACAGCAGCCCTGACTGCGGTGACAGAAACAGGGGGCACCACTGTGCAGCAGCTCTGACTGGGGGGGAGGAGACAAAGTGCAGCAGGGTGTAGCAACCACAACTGTTCAGGCTGGGTCAGCAGGGGACTGTTCAGTCAGGAGATGGGGGCAACAGGGTGCAGCTGCCCCAACTCTATAGGAGAAGAGAGTGGACAGCAGGGTGCAGCAGCCTCGAATGTGTGGCAGGAGTCAGGGGGCTTGTGGGGCAGGTGACAGGGGGCAGCAGAATACAGCTGCTTCAACTGTAGGCATGAGATGGGGTCATCAGGATGCCATATAGTGTTTCTAGTTATACATATACATGATGTATTTTCACACAGAAACCATCAAAGAACTGAAATTTGTGAGTTCATATTGTACATGTGCCTAATATAGCCGAGTGTGGCAGGCACCTGTTTGTCAGTCTGAGAGGAAAACAATTGTTCTTACATGAACCGATTTATTGAGGCTACATCAAAGACAAACTATCTGTATGAATTAACAAGTGTTAGATTTACTTTATATCTATTAAATAAACAACCCAATGTTATATAGCTAGGAAAAAAAACACAAGAGTTTTGATTGGGGCAGAACTCACAGCTGTGATACAAACACGATTTCTCAAATGCATACCATTTTAATTCAGCACAGAAACACAAATTATCAGCTTTTTATAACAGACTGATAGATTTTCAGCTAATTCATCTGAAAACAAACCAGAGACTGAGTTAGTAAAAACCCTCGACAGCAAACAATTAACTCTACAGACTGCTCTAATTAGAAAGTTAATAGCTTTTTGGTTCTTCAGCCAAGCAGGGACTTGCATGGCGGAAGCAGTAGCTTACTCCAATATGATGTCATCACTCTCCAAGGCTCAGTTA
The DNA here is from genome assembly GCA_016271365.2 of Neoceratodus forsteri. Classification (NCBI taxonomy): domain Eukaryota; kingdom Metazoa; phylum Chordata; order Ceratodontiformes; family Ceratodontidae; genus Neoceratodus; species Neoceratodus forsteri. Next base: position 1,427,620,895 of record CM057449.1, read on the forward strand.
GAGGGACAGACACAGCCTGTTTCCAGTTTGCAGAACAAGTTAACGAATGCTGATTTAAAGAAAGCCAAAAAGCAAGACATTTTCAGGAAACACTACTCATGACACAGGGACTTGAATTCAGGCTTTTTTTAACGATGTGCAAAATGGTTGCCATTGATCTTTAAGACCAAAGAGGCAGAGGCATAGGTATGCTTGCCTAGGGCATCTAACTTTCTGGAGTCCTTCCCCGCAGGGTGAGAACTATGGCGAGTGGGAGTACGAGAACATTGGTCAACAAGTGTTAATATCACTAAATCTGTCTGAGGTGGAGAAGCATAATATGCATTACTACAGGGTGGGGGTATATTTTATCCACCTTCCTGGGAACAGGAGGTACTTCACAAGGTCGGTACAAAGCCGCATATGTGGCATCTTCCAAAAATGGAAATTACGTACCTACTGTAATTCTGATCTATCTGTGTATCTTCACCATTCATCAACTTTGGGTTATTGGCTGGAGGTCATGACACCGCGGGAGCTTTTTTTTGTGGGATGGGTGGAGTCAACACCCCATCGGCGCCGCCCTTGAGGCCGACGCACTGCGTGGTGCTCGTGGGTTGGCCGTTAGGTGTTGTCGACTCCACCTTCCCGCCAGTTCTGAGTCGCCAGAGATTAGAAAAAGGGTTGGGAGGGTGGGCCAAGGAAGTCCAAGGACAGACAAAGGAAAAGATATAAAACTAAAAGGAGAAATAAACGACTGAGAGGACAGAAGAAGTTCGAAGACTAAGAGGGATTGGGTAAGGGCCCCAATCTCTGGAAGTAGAAAGGAGGGAGGAGGAGGAAAGGTTTTAGAGATAAGAAAAATTGTGGGGGGAACAGGAGAAACATACTCAGTAACCTTGACCAGCCTCCAGTTTATATAAGAATCATGGAGGAGTAGCTAAGAGGCTAACTGCCAGAATTGCAGGCACAAAATTACTGGCAAACTCCTATAAGCAGAATTGGATATTCTGGAAGAAAGACAGGAAAACAGGATATCTCTCCCCCACAAAGGAGATTTTGGTGCAAGAAACCTAGTTTCTTAAATTAATTGAGGTTATGTCCACAGGACAAGGAAGTCAAAGAAAATCAAGGGGAGAAGGAAAGAAAAAGGGGCACCTGCCAACCCCCCCCCACAGGGGTGGAGCCGAAGCACTGACGAAGGAGTGCCCCCACTCCTGACCACTCTACCCTTAGAGAAAACTATCCCCCTATGTGCCCCAGTTTACCCCACTCCTGACTCACAGAAAGAAGGGGGGCAAGAGAGGGGGCACAGAGAGGGAGGGGGACCCAGAGACTGAGGCCCCAGGAGGATGGAGGGTGGGACTGTGATGAATGGTGAAGATACACAGAAAGATCAGAATTATGGTAGGTATGTAATTTCCATGTCTTATCTGTGTAAATCTTCACCATTCATCACCTTTGGGTGAGTGCCAAGCCCCCCCGAAGGGGGTTTTAAACCCTAAGGGACTGAGTCCCTTAGCTCTCAGTGGGTGACACACTAAAAGGGAGAACCTTCAGGGCCTGGAGCAGCCCGAGTGTGGGGAGAGTGAGACAGGGACCCCCCGGAGGCAGTAGGAAGTTGCCCCGACAAACGCCGCCTCACTCTACGGGAAAAGAGGTTCTCTGGTGGGCTGAGTTAATCACCCTATGCCGGGCCAAGGGTGACAACCGGGAAAGATGCAGATCGCTGTCCCTACGACCCTGGTAGCTACCTCACTGGCATCATATGATGCCCTTGCTTGGTGCCTTGCTAGCTCCAGGCCACGTGCAGAGAGTGCAATGGCTTGTCTGGTTTGCTCCGTGTCAGGCATGAAGGCTAGGAGCTGACCCAGCCTGGACCACAAGAACCTGTCATAGGTTGCATAGTGGGCCTGATGTGCTGCAATAAAGAGCAGCAACCGTGCAGAGTAGAAGGTCCTCCTCCTTCACCCAAGAAGTCAAAATCTGAGGAATACTGATCTGGGGGCCGGTCACAGTGCAGGGCACAACGCCCATCAGGAATGTCCAGTTGCGTCAATCCTGACTGAGAATGAGGCATGGAACCTGGAGACTCCGGTGGGGCACAATACCGCTGGCAGAGATCCCTAGGGGCAGGAACTCCGGAAAAGGGTCTCTACCAGGAACACAATGACGACTCCCGAAAGGGAGCAGCCCAGGGGGGCACCACAAGGGTGTCCTCACTGAAATCGCCTAGAAAGGTGTGCGCCGAGTGCTCTGGACTGTGTTGAGTGTGAGGGGTAATGTGCAGGTCCTCTAACATCCTCACGAGGAATCGCTGATACTCAGAGAGATCAGCAGCTGGAGAGATGTGGACAGATGACTCCTCTCCCCAGAAGAGGGGGATGAAGAGTCAGAGGACCTCAAAGGTTCAGAAGCTGTCTGCTCAGGGGGAGGTTGAAAAACCTGTCTGTCCATTGCCCTAACGTAAGAGGGAAACTGGGCAGCCTGAGCTCTGAACTGCTCCCAGGAGAGAGAGAGACGCTAGGACCACGAATGCCCGGGAGGGCAGGAGAAGGTGGCAGAGGAATAGGGGCAGAACCGACAACTGGGATCCGTTGACCTCTGCCTGGGCTAGGGAGTGCACCGGGAGCCCTAGGGGAAGAAGTTGCACCAGAAGACTCCATAGCCGACAGCTGAACAACCAAACTGATACTGCCTAGGCTGAGCCCTGAAGAATCCCCCCTGTGAGGTGACCGGGGCCATGTAGGTCCAGAAGGACGGTCCCCTACCTCCAAAGAACGGGGCCCTCTCAAGGAAACTGAGGGGGAGGAGTGGAGATCCGCACTACGGCTTCTCCCAGAGCCTGGGTGGGTTCCAGAAAAAGGCTGTCGCACAGACCCCATGCCCCTCGACACCTCGGAAACCGAGAGCGCCCTCCTCCTCGAGAGAGAGCCAGCCTAGGCAACTGACAGCCCTGGTCTGCCCCTGAAGGGGCTATCCAGGGAGCAGCATCCTCCCCTCCCGTGGGTGCTCTGATCGGCCCCAAAGTTTGGTGATCCAGGCACAACACATGAGGGGGTACCACCGCTGAGGGGTCAGAGAACCCTCCGAGGCCAGGCTGCAGGGCAATGGTGGCCTGTACCACTGCCTGCTGGTCAGAACCCCTGACCCTGGCCCCAGCAGTCAATGTCCGCTCCTCAGAGGGGGTCTGACTCCGGCCTGTCAAGGACACTACCAGGGTGTCCACGCCAGCAGCCAACTCCAGGGAGCCAGACTGCCCATCTGACTCAGAGTCAGACTCCTCCAAAGAGGTGGAGATCGAAGTCCTGTGCCAAACAGTGCGCGGACGCCTGCTGCCATCCCTAGTGAACAGGGCACCAGGACCAGAGACTGCACCAGAGTCGACGCCGGTGCCCCCCTCCACACCGCGAATGGTCCCAGTAGAGGACACTGCCCCAACAAGGGTGGCAGCCTCGGAGCCTCATGGCGCCACTGCGACCCACGGCGCCGCAAGCTGCGCCGACACCAGCAATGGCGCAGACGATGGATCTGACCATGCTCTCGGTGCCAAGGCCGGAGCCCCCATGCTGCCAACCCGTCCCATGGGGCTGCGAGCAGCGCCGAGGACAGAGATGGTGCCACTGACGGCCTCGACAGCACTCTTGGCGCTGAGGTCCGAAACCCCCACAGCGCTGTGTCCATGAACGGCTCCAGAACTGGACACAGTGCCGCGCTCAACCATGCAAAGACAAAATAAAATAATGGAACAATCTTACCGGGTGACGTCGGGTAGGCAAACAGAACCATCAGGAGATAGGGAGCCAATGGACTGTGGCATGGAGTCGATAAATAATCGAGATGGAGTCAAGAAATCAACTGCGCACAACGTAGGCCTTAAACTTCTTCGCTGCAAGCGTTCCACGAGGTGACCTCGATGGTGGGAGACAAAGAACTGGAGGGAGGGCAGAGTCGACAACACCTAATGGCCAACCTTCGAGCACCACACAGTGTGTCAGCCCCGAGGGCGGCGGTGATGAAGCGCTAACCCGCCCCCATCCAAAAAAGCTCCCCGCTGGGTCATGACCCTCTGGCCAATAACCCAAAGGTGATGAATGAAGACTGACACAGATAAGATCTGGGCATATTTGTGTGTGTAACCACGGGGGCAACTTCCAAGAAGTCAAAAGATCCTGTTTCAAGAAATCCTCATCCTTCCCAGAAAACCCCACAGTCACATGCATGCCTTGTAGCATGGACATAAAGGAATAGTCCTTCGGTGGCGCCGTTAGAGTCCCCACTACAGGAGGATGGAGAGGTGTCTGTCTCATCTGATTCAGAGGTGTCCCATATCCCTCATCTCTCTCAAGTAGGGTAGTGTACGACTGGGTGTCGGCGTGCCTGCTGGATACTGACAAGAGGGTTTGCAGTGGTGACGCCCATGGTAAAGAACAGTTATGTAAGAACCTACCATAACAGCAGATCTTCAAGGGACTCTCATCAGTCACAGCTATGGGACATTAACCATCAGGCTCTACGACCACACGGAAACTTTTGTCAAGCAGTAACACTAGCGGGCCGCCCACGATGAAGTCCGACGTCATCCATCCTACAAAAGCATGGGCGGCCCCCTCCCTCCTCAGTTCTTTTCTTGATGGAGATCATGCTCGGAGGGCATTCCTGCAGGGAACCAGGAGGAAAAACAAAAGGAAGACTCTGTCCCACAACCAAGGCAGAACAGCACCAAAAAATCCTATAAAATTACAGGGCCAGCGAGATATACCCCTAATAACTCGAAATGGGACAGGCCCCAAGGCCCCCCCCCACCCAAGAGACTACAAGAGGGAGTGCAAGTCCAACCATAAGGATGGTTGCAGAGCAAAGAAGCCCTGAAGAGGCAAAAAACAACTGCAAAATGGCCCTAACAGCCAAAAGGAGACAGGCAGAGAGGGCCCTCCCCAGAAGGCAAAGGGATGAAACAATGGCCTAGCCAAAAAGCAAGACTGGAAACGGACCCTAAGGCAACCAATGGAAGGGACCAGCCCAGAAAGGTAGAAGGCAAAAAAAAACAAAAAACGGGGGATGGAGGGCGGGTCGGCATGATCTGATGAGATTCCCTCAAAGATCTGTTACGTAAGTTCTTACATAACTGTTTTATCTTCTTCAGAGATCTCTGTTTCATCAGGTCACACCTATGGAACAAGACCCAAGCAGTTCTGACAGTAAGACAACTCTGGGTGGCAGGAGGGCAGAGGCCTAAGACAGAAGGCCCTGAAGCACAGCTAGATCAAAGCCTTCCCTTCTGCCAAAGGCAAAGCCACAACTGAAGTGTCTTGTGAATGCGAGGACAGTACTCCAAGAAGCAGCAGTACAGATTTCTGTAGCCGACATCTGGGAAACTGGCAACAGAAGTGGCCACGCCTCTGGTGGAATGGTCATGAACCACACCAGGAAGTGTCTGATCGTATTTCTGATAGCAAAAAGTAATACAGTTGGCAAACCATGTGGACAAGCACTGTTGAGACACTGGGGCACCCTCTGTCCCAGGAGCGAAAGAAGCAAACAACTGGTAGGACTTTCTGCCGTCCTTGGCACAGTGTTTATAATACCTGAAAATGCCATGCATATTTAAAGTATGGAGCAATGTGTTTCCCTGATAAGCATGCCTCAGACAAACAGGCAGGTGGACAAATTGAGTGAAAGGAAACTCGGATACCTCCTAAGGAAGAAACTTAGGGGTAGTGCTCAAGGACACCTTGACAATATGAAAAATCAAACAAGGCTGCTCGCACATTTTATTTATTTATTTAAATTTTCACCAAGAAGGCATACAGGTTGCTCGTTACCAGATGCGTCCTGGGGAGAGGGATAAACAGCAAGTACAGCTACAGTCACAATATAACAACATAAACAGCAAATAGAGCTGTAGACTCAATAGAACACATACAATACATGGCAATAAGAATTTACAGTTACAAGTGCTTAGCAGGTACAAGGTACTAAAGCCAAGGAATACCATTTGTATGGCATGAGAAGGTGTATAGCAGTTAAACAATTGCACAGAAATATTGGGAGAACAGGTGCAACAGTTGAAAGTTGCGAGCTAGTAAATTGGGATGAAATACGAGGAACAGGAAGGGGGGAAGAGAGTGAATTATGAGTAACTGCAGGTGGGGGAGATGGAGCTCCACAGGAGGGAGGAGAGGGCATGAAGAGAGGTGGCATTTTGGATTGGGGGGGTGTTCCAAAGTTTGGGGGAATGGTGGGAAAAAGCTGCCCAGCCAGCAGAGGTAGATCTGGTGGGGACAGCGAGGGAGCGAGCTTTGCTGCTCCTTAGGGAATGGAAGGAGGTAGGAGGGAGAGAGAGGAAAGGAGAGGAGGTGGGGAGGAGGAGAGAACCAAACCAAAATCTACATAGGAAACTGGTACAGTGGACAAGGCGCCTGTCCTAGAGAGAGTGAAGTGACAGAGATTGATACAAGGTACAGTGGTGGGTATGAGGGGGACAGTCGAGAGCAAAATGGCAGAAAGAATGGAAAAGGGTGTCCATCTTGCTAGGGAAATTTTGGGGGTGGCACTGTAGACCATGTCGCCGTAGTCGAAAATTAGGACTGTTCTCTGGAGAACTGCATGGCAGGCCGGCAATGGAATGCAAACCCCAAGATACCTGAGTGAGTTAACATCTTCCAGTGTGGCTCGTCTAGGAAGTGGAAGGAGGGGAGCCTAGAGAGTCTATGCCTTGTGCCAAAGGTCATGGAGACGGTCTTCTTGGCATTCAGGAACAACTGATTAGAGCACAGCCAGAGCTGAACTTTACTGAAGTCATGCTGAAGTCTAGATGCCACATCAGAAGAGGAGGGGCCAGAGGTAAACAGGATGGTATCATCAGCATATATGTGAATGGATGCTGACAAGCAGGCCACAGGGAGGTCGTTTAGGAAAATAGAAAATAACAGCGGTCCAAGTACAGAGCCTTGCGGGACCCCTGAGTTTACAGGAAGGGGCAAGGAGAATGAGACACCAACCAGATGGATTGAGACCTGCCCTTAAGGTAAGAACGGAACCAATTGGCAGCAGTGCCTGAAAGTCCAGCAGCAGAGAGCTTATCGGGGAGGGAAGAGATGGTGTTGAAAAGCATTAGCAGATCCACAAAGATAGCAGAGGTGAGGAGGCCCTGGTCCATGCCAGAGAAGACAGAATTGGTGAGCCTGAGGAGGGAAGTGGTTCTTCCGGAAGTCTGATTGGAAAGGGGTGAAAAAGAAAGAGGAGTCAAGGAAAGAAGAGAGTTCTCATGGAAGCCTGCAGCCCTGAAATCTCTCAAGCAGAAGTAACAGCAACCAAAAGGAACACTTCAAGACAGAAAGTGTAGCCCATAAATTGTGGCCGGCTCAAAAGGAGACCGGTCAGCCTTCTTAAAACGAAATCAGCTCCCAAGCCGGGACTGAAGATGAACTGGAGACTTCAGGTGCAGAAAGCCTCGCAGGAAAGTATGGGCTGCAGCTAACTGGGCCACAGTGTGGCCATCAAAGGCCCATGAAAGGCTGAAATAGCAGATAAGGAACCGTAATAGAGGAAAACTAGAGTCCTGCATTAGATGAGGACAAAAGGAGCTCCAGTGCCTGGGTCGCTAAGTGGGTGAAAGGGTCCAGGTGATGGGCAGAGGCCCAGATGACAAAAACGTTTCCACTTCATTGAGGAAGCAGCCCTGGTGAAGGGTGTCCTGGTAGCCACCAGGACATCAGCAACTATCTGAGACCCCCTCCTGAACTGAACGGTGGCTGTGTCTTCAGGAGCCTTGCACACAGCTAGATAGACTGGCGATCTGGTTGGATCAGGGTTCCCTACGCCCATGTCAACAGGGCCCAGCAAAGGGTCATGGGAACCAGATGATCCACAGTCAAAGGCTGCAATAATTGAAACCAAAGCAGACGAGGCCAGAGTGGCGCCACCAGAATTAGGGTGGCCGCCTCCATGAGAAGCTTGATAAGGGCCCTCTGGATCAGAGGAAGAGGGAGAAATGCCTAGAGGAACCTTCATATCCCGGGGAGGGACAACACATCTTGCCAGAAAACTCCAGGCCCCAGATCTGGCGAGCAGAATGCAGCAGTTTAGCATTGAGTGAAGATGCAAATGGGTCCAACTCTGGATGAACCCTCCTGTTGAACGGGTCTCCTACAGCAACAGCTCCCATCTGTGCCTGTGGGACAGCGACCGGATGAGGCTGCAAGCCAAGGCATTTTGGCTGCCTGGAACATCGATGGCCGACAGCTTTAGACCGTGGTTTTGAGTCCACTACCACTCTTTGCCTCATGGCAGAGGGAGTAGGAGTGAATCCCCACTTGCAAGTTTTCATAATAAACCACAGTGAGGTTGTCGGATTGCACCAACAGGGGACCCGGGGATGGGTGGCTTTGGAAGGCCTGTAGGGCAGATAGAACTGCTCTCATGGCTAAGACATTTATATGGACATGGACCACCATCACAGACCAGGTATTCTAGGGCCAGAAAGGACAAAGGCACACTCCCCCAGCCATACCTGAGGCATCCGAGGTGAAGGTCCATAAAGTTTCAAATGTATTTCATCAGGAAAACTCCATTGAGCACGCTCATTTACAAGGAGGTCCAGCAAGGGACAATGCATGATATACAGAGGCAACAATACAAGGTCTGAGAAGTAATACAAAGTAAAAGGAAGATACAGGAGTAGATACATAATACAGGAGGATATAGCAGTACAAAACAATACTCTATGTACGAAAAGCATGGGCGAGCAGTTATGCTAAGTTATGCTACAGAAGAAAACGGGTTTTTGGATAATTTGGGCAGGGGTGCTAAGTGCTAACTGTTGAGATACACGCTGACTGTTGTGCAGGCTGGAACCACGGGTATGGGGGGTTGGCATGGCAGCGGCAATTATCTTTGAGGGAGTTGCTAAGTAAGCATCTGAAAAAGTTAAGAGAGACAAGTCCGTGCCAGGGCATTCAAAATCTGTGGATAGCTGGTACTGTCCTGATAGATCAATGGAAAACTTTAGCTATCCAGGCCTTAGAAGCGGATAAGCTTACTTATGTATTAAGGGATAGGGAAGAAAGGTTTCTCAGGGACTGGGGTAAATTTCTGGACACCCTTATGGTTGGAAAGGCAATGATGCTTCGAGAAGGTGGTGGTGGGTACAGACCATCAGTATTGCTGAATGTGGCTAGGCCTTATCGAAGCACGGGCTCCCGGTATGGCCTCTTCTTTGCTATATGGGATAAACAGATGGAAGTGATTGGGGACTTGGTACAGGAGTAGAGAATGAGATCAACTTGGATTATAGTAGTTTATAGAAATATATATAGCTTAGTTTATTTATATAGCATAGACATACTGAGTGGCATGAATTTTTCATTTTCTTTTCATGTTGCTTATCTACCTATCACTGGTTGAGGGTTATATGTTCCTATTTCTTTTTCTCTTTTTTTTCTTCTCATAAAATAAGAGTTAATAAAATACGTGGGCCTGACTTGATTTAATAGGAACTGGTCATTTATAAGAACTTTGGGTATATATTTCCTAAAATAAGAGTAATGTACCCAATAGTATAGCTGAATGACTAGATTGATTTTTTTTTTTTTTTTTTTTAAATCATTTACTATAAATCTAGTGAACCCACTAAGGTTTGGGCTACATGGTTAATCCGGTTTTCATTGTCTTATACTGTATCTGATGTTTACTGATGTCATTGTATCTGAGTATGTGTGTTACACATATGAAAACTTCAATAAATATATGATGCAAAAAAAAAAATGAGATGAGTCTTGCTAATTTTAGGAATGTCTGCAATTTATTCCAGGCTGAGGGAATAACGTAGCTAATGGCAGCTTTGCCACGGCGGGTGCAGAATTTTGGCACATCTAGAATGATAAGAGTTTTTTCCCCGAGGGAACAGCAGCTAGTTGAGAGATGGACAAGGGTTGATATATATAGTGGGTGAGTTTATTAATCAGCGATTTGTAAGCCCAGGTACAAGTATGGATCAATCTTCTGGTGGTAAGGGATGTCCACAGCCCATTGCTATATAAAGGTCGCAATGGTGGGTTCTGGAAGGTGCATTTGTAATAAAGCAAACTGCACGATGGAACAATACATCTAACTTTTGAAGGTGAGATTATGCACAACTGTTGTAAATTATATCCGAATAATCGAGAAGGGGAAGAAAGGTGGCTTGAACAAGCCTTTTCCTGACTTCAGTGGGGAAGAGAGATTTATTCTTGTAGAGGAAGCCTAATCTGGTTTTAAGCTTCTTGGAGAGGGTTTTCGTATGCACCATGAAGGATAAAGTATTGTCGAGCCAGAAACCTAGGTATTGGAATGTATCTACCGCCTCCAGTGTGCCTCCTAGTAAGGCTGTGATGGTGGAGGAGTACTATGTTCGAGAAGCGCGGTTGCAGAATGTGGGGACAAGAAGAATATATATAAATTTTTTTGCATTTAATAGTTTTGATCTTAGTAAATTGAGTTGCAGCTGGTTGAAATTGGCTTGGAGTCCATCAGAGAGGGTTTTGAGGTACATAGGATCGTGTTGTCTACGAAGTGATGCAGTTTGGCTTTATGGATGTTGTCACTTAATGAACTGATATACACTGAAAATAGGAGGGGGCCTAGGATGGATCCCTGATGTACTCCTCTTGTTAGAGGTAGAGGAGAGGATAGGAGCCCATTTGCTTTCATACACTGGAGTCTGCCTGTGAGGTAGCTATGGAACCAGCTTAAGGATGTACCATTCAGGCCATATTGAGTTTAGTTAAGAGGAGGTCACAAGCAGTGTTAGAAAATTGGAACTGAAACAAGTACTGATGCAGCTTGCGCCTTGCGTCATTCCCTCCTGGTGCAAGCACCCTGTGTCATTACATAGAAGTTGTCAGCAGATAAGGACCTCCAGGCTCACCTAGTCTGCCCAGTTTTCCCTGCCTACTCTGCCACCACAGACTCTACTCAATCTCTTGTCATCTCCTCCTCCCCTTGCCTTACTACCAAGGTTCCCTTGTATCCGACTCATGCATTCTTGTCACCGTTTTGGCACCCACGACCTCTGCAGGAAGGCTGTTCCAGGTGTCCATTCTACGGAAAATGCTACCTTCCTGTACCTTATTAATACCTGCTAAGTACTTAATGTTTCTATCATATCCCTCTTTCCCTCCTCTCCTCCAGAAAGTACATAGTTCCTTGAGTCTCTCCTTGTAGGGCTTGTGATGCAGGCCCTGCACTATTTTGGTAGCCCTCTTCTGTACCACCTTCACCTTATCAATGTCTTTCCAGAGGTGGGGCCTCCAGAACTGGACTCAGTACTCGAGGTAGGGTCTTACCAATGATTTATACAGGGGTAATACTACCTCCTTCTTCCTATTGGTGATACCCCTCCCTATACACCCGAGCATCCTGCTAGCCTTCCCCACTGCCTTATCACACTGCTTGGCTACCTTCAGGTCATCAGACATGATTACTCCCAGGTGCCTTTCCTGTTTGGTGGTTGCCAGTACTTCCCCTCCTAACTGATACGTACCCTCCGGGTTTCTGTGCCCCAAGTGCATGATTTTGCATTTATTTGCATTGAAATCCAGCTGCCAAAACCTTGACCATTCTTCCAACTTTTTCAAATCATCCCTCATTCTCCCCCCTTGCCCCTGTGCATCTACTCTGTTGCAGATTTTTGTGTCATCCACAAACAGTCATACTTTCCCTTCTGCAGTGTTGCTAATAAAGACACTGAGAAGAGGGCAGGGCCTAGTACCGAGCCCTGAGGCACTCCGCCGGTCACCGTGCCTTTTCCAGAGTGGACACCATTTACCATCACCCTCGGACTCCTGTAGCTTAACCAATGTCCTACCCAGTTTATAACTTTCTGACCCACTCCCAGACAGACCAGCTTGTTCACCAGTCTTCTATGTGGAACAGGGTAGAAGGCCTTACTGAAATCCAGGTAGACCACATCTGCTGCTCCTTCCTGGTCCACTACCCTGGTCACCCAGTCAAAGAACTTGAACAGTTTTGTCTGGCAAGACCTCCCCCCGTGAAACCATGTTGCCTTGGATCCTGTAATTCACGAGTTACAAGGTATTCCATTATCGTTTCCTTCAGTAGTATTTCCATAACTTTGCCCACTACCGAAGTCAGGCTGAGAGGTTCCTCCCTGTTTCCATTTTTAAGTGGGACCACATCTGTCCTCCCCCAGTTCCCCAGAACATCCCCTGTTTCGAATTCTCTGACCTCTGAAAATTGAGCCCCAGGGATGTGTGAATGCTATATGGTACAGGTGATCAGGGGTACCAATGGACACCGGGGACATGTATGCAAGCTACCGACTGGGTGATCGGAGGTTCCACTAGCCACTATGGATGTGTGTATGCTATACAGGCAGGTGACGGGGGTGCCACTGGACACCAGGCATATGTGTGCATGCTATCAACAGGTGAATGGAGGGGCGCAGTTAAGACACCAGGGCTGTGTGTATACTATACGGGACGGGTGATGATTTGGGGGGGCGGGAGAGAGAGGAAGTGCCGCTAGACACAAGGGATGAGTATACAACATGTGGAACAGATATGTGGGGGGTCCCACTAGACAGCAGTCCTGCCATTGGTGGGGTGGGTTCAGCACTCAGTTAAGTCATGGTTTTTGGTGATAGTAAATAGCACTGCTCTGGGTGCTATTTACCGCCGTCGCAAACCTTTGAAATTGTCACTGCACCTGTATACAGGAGGGGACTGCCTCAGTTGCAGGGGTACAGCATTCTGTAAGCACCTGGGCACTAATGTGTTTAGCGCCTGCTACGGGGGTATCCGACTACAGAACCTACCCAAAAACTGGGCGCAAGCCCCTTAGCCCTGGTGCTGACTTCTGAATATCTGGTCCTTGATGTATTATTAAATATGCACTCTTCGCCCGCCCGTCAGCGCAGCAGTTGAGATTTCTGCTTGCGGCGTAGCGACTGAGTTGAGGTGGGCCTTGGCGGGTCATTGGAGGGCGGCAGGGCAGAAGGATGGAGCACCGGTGGACTGCTCTCCTTCTCGGGGGGAGGGATGGATTCCCGTCCAGCGCTCAACGGACCCCTGGCAGAGGCCGAGGGTACCGCAAGCTATCGGGTCAGGGCAGACGCTGGATGTCACTACACGTCCCTGCCCCTCGTATACGCGGAAAAACACTCCTGTAATCTGCCGCCTCAGTGAAGCCTGCCTTCGGCTTCAATTAGCCTCCCAACCGTCTCCCCCAGATAGCCACACTGATCGCGGCACCTGGCCAGTGCCGTGACCCTACCCTCCAAGAGGCAATCTGGGGGTTTCGGGGGAGAGCACAGCAGAAGGTGGAAGTCAGAAGGCGCCGTGACCAGGTGGATATCAGCAGCGGACAAGTGGGGCAAAAAGATAAAATAAAAAAAAAAAAAATGCACGTTTTCCCCACTATGTGAGGTAACGTAGGATTAGAAGAAACATATTTCTACTGTAAAAATCCCTCTTACATGTACGTACTTCGAACCATGGACTGTACTTTGTGAGCTTTAATTTTTACTCAAAATGAATAAAAAAAGTTTAAAAGACTGCTTAAGAATGGACAGATATGAGAATGTAATACATACAAACATAGAGCACTTACACACATTTGGTAGTTACAGTTACCTGGCAAATTTATGCTGGCTCATAGCTAAAACCTTCCCTCTTATCTCAGAAACAATCTTACTCTTATCCTCAGGGCGTCCATGCTCCAGTACATGCTGTATGACATAATTACCATACTGATCCTGTAAATATAAACAAAGAAAAAAAAGAACCTTTTCATCAAATGTGCTAATTTTGTTCCATTACTGCACCATTCTTTTCCAGTATGTACTACACCTTTTAAACTTTAATGTTCCAATACGTACAAAAAGCTGCAGTCAAGTAGGAGATGTTACCTGGTCAAAACAAGTCTTAAATCAGAAGGCAGGGTTGACAACCATTTGCCTAATACTGAGACATTTAGAAGTCATTACAATGAAATCTATTAACTTAATTCTTTGACTTGCAAAGACACACTATTTAGTTACCTGTGAGAAAAAAGACCACATTTTTTTCTTCCTGCTGACCCTCATTTTTGGATCTCTGCTTTCTGCTTCCACGGTTGTCATCTGTGACATTGCATCTATCACTTCTGCAATGTTATCTGCTGGTGGTTGTTCTTCCTCGGACTCCCCTAAACAACAGACAACTTGAAACTCCTCCTCTGTTAGCCCAGTCGGAGATGGGACTGCATCATTAAGTTCAACACCTGGCACCTCTTCGATATCTAGAGTGTTTACCCAGGCAAAGCCTGCTTTATGAAAGCAGTTACGGATGGTGTCCGGACTAACATTGTCTCATGCGCTCTTCATGAGGTACACTGCATCAAGCAGGTGGATTTGTTTAAAGCACTCATCCGCAGTAAGCTCAACTATAGAATCAATAGCTTCCAGCACTCTGGTTCACATGGCATAAACATAATGTCATTTCAGTGACACTATGACACCCATGTCCAGAGGCTGAATTATACAGGTGGTGTTAGGCGGAAGGAAGATCAGCCTAATGTTCCGCAGCCCTTGGACATCTGGGTGCCTGCTGAAGTTGCCCACCAACAGTGCGATCTTGCACCTATGAAGCTTTTTGTCTCTGTCCTTAAGCCAGGCAGTGAAGACTTCATTTGTCATCCATGCTGTTCTGTTGTTGCGATAGACAACAGGCAGGTGGTGTATGCCTCTAAAGCACCTAGGCTGGGCAGATTTGCCAACCACCAAGAGATCTTTTTCATCTGTGCCCGATATGTTGCAACACCACATCACAGGCACTCTCTCCTTGGCCTGCTTCATCCCAACTGAAATTTCTGTTTTGAAACTTAAAGTCCCATAACCGATGCATCTGAAACAAATGCCGGTCTCGTCGGCATTATAGATGTCATCCGCTGCATATCCCGGCAGTAACCCTGACAGAACTTCGGAAACCCACTTATTTTTTTTTAAATTCAAGTTTATTATTAACCAGCAGGTACAATTGATACAAGCAAGTCAGACAATTTCCATTCTTGTACAATGAATTAATATAGTTCGAATGAGACAATCAACATCTTTCTCCTCACTCCGGCATTCATATCTAGTTAATCAACCGGTTATTAGGAGGTGAGTATAAGTATACATTTCAAACTAGCAGCCCCAGTTTATTATCTTAGGGCGCCCACCTCTTTCCTTTCCTTCCTCCTCTAATGACCCTCTACAGGCGGCAGCACATTTAGGCCAGTAGCCATTTCAAGACCAGATTAATGCTTTGAGAAATGGGCCTCGCTCCCCGCTTCTTCCTCCAGCCCTAATGGGGGAAGAGCTCTACAGCAGTTGGAGTGTGTTTCTGCTACACTCTCTTCCTTCCATATTTCCCATCTGGCCCATCTCCGGGTATAGGCGGGATTCTACCATTTATTTTGTCGTCAACTCTCCATGCCAGCAATTCCTTGGACTATGAGAGTCAGGTAGCTACCGTGGGGGCGTCAGGCTTAGCCACAGTTTAGTGATAGCTTTATGTGCTGCCGCCAGTAGGGAGGGACCACAGATATAGTGAGTCTGCTCCAGTCAGGCCCTGGGGTGGCTCTCCCAAAATGAGACATGGCCAGTCTAAAATAGGTTCCAGTCCAAATACTGTAGTGAGCACTTTGGTGATCCCCCTCCAATAAGTACCCAATCGTGGGCATGTCCACATAATGTGTAAATAGCCTGCTTTCACCTCTCCACACCCCCTCCAACATGATGCATCCCTGTCAGGGCTTCTCCGGCTCAGTGAGAGTGGGGAGAGGAAATATCGTACCCTGATCTTCCAGCTAAACTCCAGCCAGAAGG
This sequence comes from Neoceratodus forsteri, assembly GCA_016271365.2. Classification (NCBI taxonomy): domain Eukaryota; kingdom Metazoa; phylum Chordata; order Ceratodontiformes; family Ceratodontidae; genus Neoceratodus; species Neoceratodus forsteri. Next base: position 1,427,636,724 of record CM057449.1, read on the forward strand.
GGGAATTAGTCGTTTTAGTGGCCAGTTTAAAGACCAGATCCCAATTAATCTCTCTGAGGCTGGCACCTCCTTCCTCTCTCCACTTACTCCTGACCCTTTCCAGATAGTCCTTTTTTAGTTCTGCCAAAGCTCTATATATGGTGGAGATAAGGCCCCGGGTTTTCCCTGAGGTCAGCATCATGGAGAAAGTCTCCACAAAGGGGGAGGCATCTCTCGAGTGGAGGGCCGCTCTACGACAGTGGTGGATGTAATCCCTGATTTGGAGATACCGGAAAAAGTCCTCTCTTCGCAACCCATAATTAGTCACCAGGGTCTGAAAACCCGTTACCTCGCCACCTGTCATAAATTGTTTAATGTGTATTAGCCCCAATCTCTCCCATATTTTGAAGGTGTGGTCAAGTCGTGCTGGTGCACAGTTAACATCCCAGGAGGGCCTGTAAAGAGGCCAGAGGGAATACTTTATTTTATACTTCTGCCAGGCTCTGTGTGCCGCCCTCAAGGTGTCTCGTACCAATCCCAGGAACGGGGGGGGTAAGCCCTAAAGGTCTCAATTTGAATAGCGCAGACTCCCAATGGAGGCCTACGTGCCTCCTCCTCCAATTCCTCCATATCTTTCCAGATAGCAGAGTATGTGGGGTGGCCCATTGAAGAACCCTCTTTATCTGTGTAGCCAGATAGTAATCTTCTAAATCTGGAAGTGATCTGCCCCCATTCGCCCTATTCATCTGAAGTACTCTAGCCCTATTCTAGGTTTCTTGTTGTTCCAGATAAGCTTTAGTATTATTCTGTGCCAATCCCGGAATTGGGTTTTAGGGATATAAGTCGGGAGGCACTGAAATAGATATAGATATTTAGGGAGGATATTCAATGTTACTGTCTGGAGCCTGGCATACATTGGGAGGTTCATGTGTGACCATCCGCTCATATCCCTCTCCATTTGTTTTAAAAGAGGAGTGTAGTTGGCTTTAAACAGTTGAGAGCTGTGTCTGGTCAGCCAGACTCCCAGGTATGCCATTTTGGGTGTGGACCACTCCAGAGGGAGGGATTCTCTCACCTCCCGAGAAGGGGTATAATTAAATGTTAGCACTTCGGTTTTAGTTTTATTCAGTGTGTAACCTGAGTGCTTGCCAAATTCTTCCAGAATTGACCACACCCTGGTATTGACCTCTCAGGGTGAGACAAACAAGTAACACATCATCTGCATAAAGCGAGATTCTCCGCTGTTGTCCCCAACTTCTATACCATGAACCTTCTGGGAGGTGCGAACCGCCTCAGCCAATGGTTCTATATAAAGCAAATAATAGGGGTGATAGGGACAGCCCTGTCGGGTGCCTCACCCAAATTAAATCTTCTAGTAAGTCCTCCGTTTACCCTAATATAAGCTTGTGGGCCAGTGTATATCGTTTTGATGCAGTCTATGAAGGGACGTGGGAACCCCATTCGCTCCAGAACCAAGAACAGAAATGACCATGAGACTTTATCGAAAGCCTTTTCGGCGTCTAAACTCATGAGGCAGGCCGGCAAGTGAGTACGCTGCATAACATCAGCTATGATAACAGCTGAGCGGACACTATCTGGGGCCTGTCTGCCCATCACAAAGCCCGATTGGTCTGGGTTAATTAGTTCTGGAAGAATAGGGTTCAGTCTGGCTGCTAGGATAGATGTAAAGATCTTATAATCTGATTTTAAGAGGGAGATTGGGCGATATGATTCACATTTTGCAGGGTCTTTGTTCTCTTTGGTAAAAGCGAGATCGTGGCATATTGCCATAAAGAGGGGACAGGATTGTCTCCTCCCAAACCTCTGAGAAAACTCCCTCCAGTAGTGGGGTCAACTCCGTGGCAAATGCTTTATAAAATTGACACCGAACCCATCTGGGCCAGGACACTCTCCCTCCTTTCAAGTTCTTAATAGTTTTAAAAATTTCAAGTTGTGAAATTGGCTTAATTAATATTTGGGCTTTTTTGGGAGAGCATAGTGAGGGCAAGGCCTCCAAATATCCTACAGTTCCTGTACTGGCCCTTTCTCCTGAGGCATATACAGTTTCTGATAGTAGGACACAAAGGCCTCTGCTATCTGCTCTGGTTCACGTGTTATTTGTCCAGTAGCTGGGAAACAATTTTGGTTATTCTGTTTGGCTTTAAATTGTCTCAAGCGGGCCGCTAGTAATTTGGTGCCTCTTGGACCCCTTCATAAAATTTTGTTTAAGATAGTATAAGTTTTTCTCTATCTCCTCCTGTTGGAGCTTTTGAATCTCTGCCTTCAACAGTCTAAGTTCCCGTCTCTTTGCCTATTCCATTTAATTTCTGTGAGGTTTCCATTTCTATCAGTTTTTCGTGTAAGTTTTGTTGTTTTAATAAGCGATCCTTTTTCTTTCTGGAGGCTATGGATATTAATTGTCCTCGGATTGTTGTTTTAAGTGTATCCCACACAATCTGTGGGGTTATCCCCGGTGTGGAGTTCTCTGCCAAGAACTCTACTATATGTTTTTTAATTTTTTCCACTACCTCCTTATCTTGGAGCAATGACGTGTTCAGTCTCCAGTGGGTCACTTTCCTAGGGAGTGTAATAGCTACCTCAAGAAAAATTGGGCTGTGATCTGATACAGTGGATACTCCCACCCACAGCGAAGGGAAGGCAGAAATATTATCTTTAAATGTAAAAAAAAGTGTCTAATCGGGAGTATACTTTGAACCTGTGTGAATAACACGTGTATTCTTTTGATTTGGGGTATTTTTTCCTCCAGATATCAGTCAATCCCATCTGGTTCAGAGCCCGGGCCACCAATCTCGATTTCTGGTGATCCGGGCCCTGAATCTCCAGTAGTGTCCATCTTTCTGTCCCAAATTAAGTTCAGTCCCGCGCCCATAATGAGGAGGCCCCTAAGATCTTTCCATAATCAGCTGGGCAAGGGAGGTATAACACTGCACCGGGGAGCCCGGAGGGGCATAAACATTAACTAATGTAACTGGGGTGTCCTGAACCCTCCCCATCAGCATAAGATATCTGGCCCCATTGTCCGCCACAGTGTCCTCTAGCTAGAATGGGAAGGACGCAGACAGCAATATGGCAACCCCTCTCTTACGACCTGTCTCCAGAGAGGCAGAGAACAGCCTTGGGTGGGACTTATTTTTCAACTTTAAGACCTCTGTCGGGGAGAGGTGGGTCTCTTGTAAGAAGTTCACCTCACACCCCTGTTTAGCAATGTATTTCTGTATTTGCTTTCTTTTCACCGGATTAGAGCAACCATTAATATTATAGGACAGAATCTTTATGTTGTGTTGTGCCATTGATATATCACATATCGGTTTTGTCCAATAACATGAGGAATAGTTAAAAGCCTGATCTTGCCTGAAACTAATAACAGCTTAATAACCCAGAAGTACCCAAATGTCTGAACTGTCAACACGAGTTCATAACTATTGAACATAACAAGCATTAGCCTGATCAGAGATCGGGGAGTTTTGGCTCAGGACTAACCTCCCTCGGGGGCCTGGGCCAGAAAAGGTCAGGGGCAGACGCGAACTCTTGTGCCCTGTCCACCTTGTTAAAACAGAGTGTGGGTTGGCTTCCTAGGGAAGGCTGAGGATGGCATTCCAGCCTTAAGGCAGGTGAGCGTGCACCATCTAGAAGGGAGCTCCACTTTAGTGGAGGATCTGTCTTCTCTCCCATGGGGGGATCCCCAATTTGGGTTGCCTTGTAGTCAGGGAGAAGCATGCATAAGCCAGAACCCCCCCCCCCCCAAGTTACGTCTTTTAATACAATTACTTCACCCAAAATAGATCCACCAAGTAGATCAAACCAAACAGCCTGTGAAAGAAAGAAGAAAAGCAAATGCTATTCTCCACTTAGCCATATTGGTTTCTAAACTATAGTTTTAACATTTCAACATGACTAATTAAACATTTAAGCAGGTTTCAACTTACAGTCCACTCCTTATCAGTTCAGACTCGCCATGTCAGTGTCACTTCCTCTCGTCTGGTAAGAAACAGTTCTGGTAGCCCATCATGGTATTTCTGGTTATTCCCCTGTGTCCAGAGATTAACTGACCAAAGGGGTTCTGCACAGGTTGTCCGTAAGGTATTTCCTCCGCTAAAGTCGAGGTCTCGTTCGGCAGAGTTTCCCCTCAAGAAGTCCTGCATATGTTGGTTAGGGAACGGCTTCAAATTACCAGACAGCTAGGCACAGAATGTTCCTCTAGGACGCAATAAAAACAAACGGTCATCTGTCCGGTTGATGAACAGGAGTGACAAGTGCAAGTCAGAGTGGGGGAGACAAGCTCTAGGATGTCCGGTGAGACATCAGGGAAGGTAGCCCTTTCCCTTACCGACCTTGTTCAGGTTGTGCCTCGGGGCTCAGTACTCTCCGGGGGTTCCAGTTCCTCTTCTTCCGTTTGAAGATGCACAACGTTCTTGTTTATATTCGCTGAGTCCCCGAGCTGGGTTACCAGGGTGGAGATGTCTGCTCGAAGATTCATTTTCTGAGCTCCCTGAGTCGCCCTCCGACGTGGAGGACCCCTTTGAGCCACCGACCAGGCCGATGGAGATGAGATCCTTCTCCAGTCTTTCCTTTAGGAGAGGAGGGACCAATCATGAAGGGTCTCCAGAAAGGGTGCAGCTGACAACAAATCAGGGTAAACTTTTGGACCTTTGTCTGAGACTATTTTCAGCTTGGCAGGATACAAAATTTGCGCTTTTACATTTCGAGCACGCAGCTGTTTCATAATTGGCCAAAGTGTTTTCCTAGCCTCCTGGACCATGCTCGTGTAATCGTTATCTATGAATATACGATGTTCTTTATACATTAGAGAGCCATGTTTCCAGGCCTGCCTCAAAAGTTCTTCCTTCGCTTGGTAGTTAATTAGTTTGGCTACGATGGATCTGGGCCTGGCATCTGGATTCTTTGGGCGGGGTATTAAAGATCTATGCGCCCGGTCCATTGCAAGATCTAGATCATGAGGCAGAGGGAGGATTTGTTTCAGCATGTCTTGCAAAAACAGGATTGTATTCTGATATGTACTTTCCGACCCCTCTGGGATCCCGTATAGTCTTATGTTATGCCTCCTGTTTCTACTTTCGAGATCATCAAGCTTCCGAGTTAGCTCGCGGTCTCTGGCAAGCAGGTAAAGCATTAGTCTGTCCTGTCGGTCTGATTGTTCCACAAGCTGATTAGAACAGAGTTCAAGTTGCTCTGTTTTATGGTCCACCTTGGCCAAATCCGATTTAAATTCGTTCAGAGTTTTGTCGATTTTAGCCACTGTACGTGCAGTTTGCATTATTGTCTCTCTCAGGGTAGTTGGAATCTCCCCCTGCGAGGTCCCCAGTCCCGGTAGGCCCTCCGTCGTCTCCCTCTCTTGCATTTCCAATTGGCCCTCCTCTTGCATCATATCTCTCAATTTTTGCGTCGGAGTCGATGGTAGTTTCCCTGCTTTGCTTCTTTTGCTTTTTGCCGGTGAAGCCATGTCTTTAAATGGGTGATTTAAGTCGATTATGTTCAGGGGGGGAGACGGAGCCGCAAGACTACGCTGCCATTAGCTCTCCGACGTCACCAGAAGTCTGGAAACCCACTTCCGAGTGCTGTCATGGTCTGCGCTCAATTTCTCCCCGTGTGCCAGCTTGAAGCCGATGCTGTGTCGGCTCTTCCAATGCTGCAACCAGCCTTTGGCTGCGATGAAATCTGGCTTGCCCGGAGCAACTGCAAGCTGCTGGGCTTTTTTTGTTTTAGCAGTGGTCCGGTCAGCATTGCTTTCCTTCCCCTAGCATTGTATTTTTGTGTATTATTGTTCAACTTTTTGGTCACAATTGTAAAAAAAAAAAAAAAAAAAAGGGCTTCTCTCAATTTGCTTACCAATAAAAACTTGATGAAGAAGTGCATCCTCCACATTCACATCTTTTCCCTCCCGCTTCCTCTTCTGGTCAGGATTCTGGTTGCCATGCCATTGAGTGAGGATGTCGTCCTTTGCTCGCAAAAGATCACCTATGGTTGACTTAGGGAGGCCGAAGTGGAGTGCAAGGTTGCAGACACTTATTTTCGGCATAGAATTGATTTCAAGCAGCATCTCTGCCTTTTTTTGTAGGATAACAGGAGTACGTTTAGTTGTTTTGGACGTCATAACTCCCTGAGATTCTGTTGCTAATGGCAACAGTAATCTTTGTACCTCCTTTATGCTGGACGAAAGCAGCCCATTAGGTGCAAGAAGGGGGATGTGGCTGATTGACAGACGTCTATTCGTGGGTCACGCTGAATGCGGAACCACGAGGTCGGTGCTAGACCACCATGAAAGCTTGGTGATGTCAGACGTCAAGCAACATTCACTGATTAAATGACTTAACTAAGGACTAAATGTGGTTTTATACAGCGAAAAACAACTTGTGTATGTAACCAATGGTGAGTTTGGTCTAATAAAACAATAAACTTACAAGATTAATGTCACCCACGCATTGGCGATAAGCGACACCTGGGATCCGCATGTCCATTACTGCCAATGAGCAAGGTTTGCAAAATCAGCATATTTTAATTAAGCAGGTATAGGTTTTGGCATTTGGCAAACTGAATTTGTGTGCTAAAACCAACTGTCTGCCTTAAAGGTGACGACTCTAAGTGGTGACTACTATACTTGAAACCACACTGTAGTGCTACTACTAGTATTCAGCTCACATCCTCTCTTAGCCAGTCTTCAACCAAGGATGATTAATGTCCAGAAACGGTCTTTAAGCTTTACTCTTACCACCAAATCATGTGTCATCCGGCTCTGCCTCCACTTCTCTCACACATACATGCTAGAAACAAGAACTAAAAGCAGGCCATGCCTGGGAAGCTAGGTAAGACATGTGGATGCGAACAGAGTACTAGTAGTAGAAAGAACAGTTACTCACTATAATGGTAGATCTTCAACAGAATCTCCTCCACTGGGCCGCACATTTGAAACTGCAAGCTATTAGCGTTAAGACCACTTGGAAACTATTGCTAGCCAAGAGCCACCCAAGAAGATGTGCAATGTTGGTGCCTATATAATCGTGGGTGGCCCCACTGCTCCTCAGTTCCCCTCTAGAGATAAGCTCGGAGGGCATCTTACCGTGAAGAACCAGGAGACCAAACCAGTTGTGAATGTGGTTCTTTTGTGATTCAAACTAGTACCAAGCACATGAAAAGAGGCATGGGACTAGAAATATAGTATAAATAAGGCACTTATGGATACCTCCAAATAAGGCAGTGGGTGCCTTGTGGCCCAATGGAACAGAGTATCTCGAAGAGCTACTGTTATAGTAACTGTTTTATCTTCACTGAGGATATCTCCTCCACTGGGCCACACCTTTGGAACAATTCTCAAGTAGTACAAAGGATCCAGGGAGGATGGCAGAGTCCGATATGCAAGCAGGACAGAAGGCCTTGCAACACCGCAAGACCAAAGCCAACATGTCTACGAGAGACAATGTCTAGACTGTAGTGCTTCGTTAAAATATGCACAGTTCTCCATGTGGCAGCAGCACATATGTCAGCCCCAGAAACATTCTAAAAGTCTGGGAGGAAGTACCACACCTCGGCCTCCAATAACTTGAGAGAGTTCAGGTAGAAGGTCATGAGTTACTATTTTCTCACTCCATCTAGAACAAAGCATAATACGAGGGGCATCTCCAATTGATGTTGGAGGGGATGTGGTATGGAGGGCACTGCCTATCGCATCTTTTGTGACTGTTCTCAGATTCAGAACTTTTGGATGAAGATAGGGCAGAAATACAATGGCAAGCATCCCTGGCGCACTGGGGTTTGAGCATCTGATTCTTGGTAAACTACCTAAAGATAAAATATGAAATCAGCAAAAAATCATTCTTGGGCATCCTCTTGGTGTCAGCCAGTAAGACAATCACTAAAAGATAGTAAACCCAGACTTCCCCTACACTTACTGACTGGATCTCTACAGTTAAAACTATATACTGCATGGAGAAAATCACTGCTGACCTCCATCTACAGATGGATAAAATGTGTGTGTGTGTGTGTGTGTGTGGAGTGGGGGGGCTCACTTTTATGGCCCTAACAGAAGAGTCAGAAGGTAGATTAGTCCTGTCTCAGCAGGCAGGGGCATACTGATGCCTCCTGGTGGTGCCATCCGGATGTATGGAATTTTCTGTCTGGATGTAAAGCTACCACTATATTAACAGTTGTTTGTTCATTTTTCTTGTTTCTGTTACATATTTTTGGGGCTCTTAACCTGGTTTTAAACTGTATTCATTAACAGAGCGAATCATAACCTGGGAACAAATAACAGGGCTATGTCTACTTGTGTAGCTCTGTGAATTATCTTATATTCTTTCACAGTTTTAAAAACAAACATAAGAACACAAGAGACTGAAGGTTTTATTTGACTTATTTTCTCTTCATATTACACCTGAGCAGGAGTTTTTTTCCAAACTGGACTTAAGTCTCTAAGAAGTGGCTGATGGACAAGGTCTATATCATAAATACAGAAACACAGGATAGACTAGCAGCACCGGATCTATACTCACTGGAGTATAGGTGTTTGAGGGGAGACATGTGTCTAGTCTATAGTGCATACACTAACAATGACCTTTGGGAGTGCATGGATCATAGGAACAATGGTCACAATGTGAGACTGTATGACCTTCAGCTAAAGGGTCAAGGATACAGAACAAGGGAAAGAGTGACATATTTCACCCAGAGGGTGGTGGATGCATGGAACAGGTTGCCATTGGAGGTGGTGGGCAGTGCCAGTGTGAAGATATTTAAAAAGGGCCTAGACACGTTTTGTGCCTTACAGTCTATATGTGGATATGAACCACCAGGGGTTTCTAATGCAAGTGTTTTTGTATCACAGTCTTATACTTACACATCTGTACTGTACTCTGTATGACCACACTAATAAGGAAGTGCCCCCCCCCAAAAAAAAAAAATATTCTGAAAGCAAGCAACAGAAGTGGCCATACCATGTGTAGCATGGCCACAGACAGCACCAGGAAGTTCTTTACCATACTTTCTATAACAGATCATAATACAGTTAGCCAGTGATTTGGACAGGACAGGCACTGTTTAGACACAGGAGTGCCCTCTTTCCCACGGTCAGATTAGAAAAAAAAAAAAGCTGAGAGAACTTTCTGCAGTTCAAAAAATGGTGTGTGTGTGTGAGATATGATGAGCTTCTTCGAAATAAAGACCCTCATTGCAATTCCACGTTGCTTGAATTCATCTGTTTGTTCGAGACTGACACGTCACCATCAGCTGGGGCCTTTTCAATGGGATTTAATCTATAATTTTGTTTTAAAATATATATATTTCAACACTATTGTAGTGTGTTATTCAGATGAAAAGTTATGATTCATTCTCGCGATTTGTTTAAATGCATAAAGAATACCATAAATCTGCTATATTGACTGTATTGCCTCCCAATGTATTGCTTTTAGCATTATCTTTTGGCTGCAATAAAGCACAAAAAAACGCTTTCTAAATATCTTTGAAATGCTTTGCTACAATGTTTTTCACAGCCCATCACCATTATTGTGCCTGTATTTACTTTAAGCCACTCTGTGCTTACACCCTTGCATCACAGATTAGTTTGGTTTACCTGTCTGCCCTGTTATACTTGGTTTGTTTTCAGTTTCTGTACATTATGATCCTCTATAAGTACTTTTAGCTCTTCTGTAAGACTCTGTACAACACGAAAAGTTTTACTTTTCAATTTATTAAGTTTACATTCCAATATGAACTCATTATTGAAGCCGATAGTTTTTACCAGAATTAGTTTTTCTGTGCTTATAGCACTCGTGGGAAATGGCATCTGTGCAAAGAGGATGCTACACACTGATCTGGTCCCTCCTGAGCCTGCAGGAAGCCCTAGATGTTGGCCATAATGGCATATCATCACATGACGTATGTGTGTGATGACGCGACCATGCACGTTTGGCTGTTAGGCAAACAACTACACTGAAGGCTCGTAACACGAGCCTCTCAGTAGGGCCTTAGTTGCAGGCTCAAACTAGAACACTGAAAAACACTGCCTCCTTGCTTTACATGATAATCTCACAGTGTTGCATAAAATTATTTAAAATTTCCACGACATGCTCCTAGTGCCCTAGTTACCAGCACTAACACAATAAACTGCACATACGTATCATTGTATATACAACTTTTGCACGATATTTCGTACAATGCTTTCGTTGCCATAGCACAGACAACCTTCAAAGCTGTTAGTTTAACAAACCTTGTTACTTTTTAGATGTTAATTCCAACTGAATAAACCGGGGTGGGGGAAGGGTATTTAAGACCATCCTAAAATGTTTTAGCTATTTTTATATTATACTCAATGTCAGTTTTTATCAGATTTTTTGGGGGGTGGGGGGCACATTGTTAAAGAGCAGTCAGACATTACAACCAGATGCTTTGTGATTTCCAAGCCATGACATTACAATGTAATAATTTGTATCCTGCAGTCATAGTATTCTGCCTGTCTACCACCCTCTGCTTTTGCCAATTTACCAACAGGCTGGCCAGTTGGTTTCAGTGTTCATTCCTATAGTGGATTTCTAGGAACTTCAAATCGAGGATCTATTTCATTTCAGTTCGGTCTTACCTGTTTGACATAGTTACCTCCCCTAGCAAGGGCTAGGACCACCTCCAAATCTCAGAAGTGTAGGGATGACCCCTAGTGGCCTGCTTACCTAAAATGCTGGGCCACTGGAGATTTTTCTTCTTGTTTCTGTATGTCACCCTTATGCTCTTGAATTCTTATTTTTAGAGCTCTGCTGTTTTGCCCACATAAAGTAGATAGCAAGGGCACTGTAAGACATAAATAATATCTTGTGTATTGCAATCTATATGCTACTTTAGCAGATATTCTTGCCCTGTGTGAAGGTGTTTAAAAGTTTTTTTTTCAGCTAGTGTGCCCGCAAAAAGAGCTCCTTCCACACGATGTCGCCCCTGGTTGGAGGGGTCCCAACAGTAACTGGTAGTCCATCCTTTCTGGTTGTTGTATTGCGAATAAACAATTTATCTTTGATATTTTTCACCCTTTTTGCTGCAACTATTTATGTTTGGAATGCCTGTATTTCTGCATGACTGGCAGCTAAATGGTGCCAGTGCTTATTTATAATGCATATAAAGTACTTAAATCTGTTGCTGTATTTTGTTGCTAGTACCAATCTCTCCTCCTTGCCTGCTGATGTCTGTGGGGCTGGGAGTCCCCCCTCTGGATTTTGTGTTTATTCTTGCATCTGCTTTTTTCAGCATCCTAGTCTGGTATCAGGGTTCGAAATTCCCTATTGTTTGGTGTTATGTGCACACCAAAAAACAAGCATGGAACACCAAATGTAGCCCACTGGTAATCCTCGGTGTATACCGCTTTAAGGAAGACAAGTTTGAGTGGCCGCCATTTTAATTCCTTCCACTGCAATGCACATGGCCATGCAGCTTTGGAGAAAAGAAGGAGTTAGCGAGCTGGATGGAAGGAAAAAGGGCAAGTGAGCTGGAAAATCACTAGCGTCATGATCACTTGCCATAAACTGCATATGGGACCACGTAGCAGTAACGCCATGTACGGGGCTGTAAGACCAGAAGAGATGACTGTGTCAGTGTCTCGGAAGAACCTGAAGGTAGGGATATTAGTGCGGCAAACTTAGAAACGTATGTGGCAGTCTGGCATTATCGCTAAGGGAAGGAGGATGGTATTTGCTTTGCAAAAAGCAGGGTTTTAAATGGTGTCACTCAATCATTAGAGGGAAGGGTGAGACTGTATTTTCAGTCAGGTGTTCAGTGAGGGTAAGCCCTGAGGATTGAAAACTCCTCTTTTGTTTTTTACCCTGTCTGTGTCTGCACACTGTTAAGGACAAGTCGCCATATGAGTCTGAGTGCCCTGATCATTTCAGCGTTGGATTGATGGGCGGCTGGGTGCTTGAGAAGTGTTACACTCCACTGCAATAACAGAGTAGACAAACCTGTCCCCCCCTTACCAATGTTCAATCACGGACCGTAAGAAAAGAAGTTCTAACTGTTGGAGATGTTAAAATGAAAAAAGTTATTGTGCAGCCAGAACTCCAAATTCCACTTGGGATCCTCTAGGTGAACGAAAGTCTGGGCGGCACATACCAAATGGAGCAGAGATACCACGGCACATAACTCTGGGGGTGGGGGGGAACGCGCTGACCATTCTATTAAAGAAAGCTCTCAAAAGCGATGTGAAATGCTGGAAGAGAGAGTTTATTTGGTGGGCTAGCTAACAAAAATGATATAGCGGCTACTGTTTACTTGGTGCCTCAGTAAATGGGGTCTGTGCCTTTAAGTAGTGGATTGATTAACTTTGGTAGTAAAGTCTGAAGTGCCAACGTTGGGTGTTTTTGTGCCATTATTATTCAGCTAGCCCACCAAACAAACTTTTTCAGCACTTCACATCGTTTTGGGGAGCTTTGTTTAACAGAAGGGTCAGCATTTTGTTCCAAGTGGTGTGCCCTCTTACCAATGCCAGAAACCCATGAGAGTTTTTTTTCGGTTTCATAAACTGAGTGAGTGTCTGGCACCAGGAAAAACTGAAGAGCTGAACTGGCATTAGAACCAGGGCTACAAAGGCACCAAAACAGGCCAGAAGGCTGAACTCAGCACCAAAGCCAGCCCCAGAGCACCAACAACCCTGGCAGACATGAGGTGACTAGAGAGGTACCTGGCCAGTCCTCCCAAGCGCGCTTTCTGCTTTGAAGGGTTTCCATTGATCTGTCAGCGGTCAGCAATGCAGCGAGCAAGTAAAAGATAGATTCAGGTTGTGGCAGTAGCTGAAATCTTCTTATGCACAGTAGTAATACTGCATGTTACAGTACTTAAATTTTCGAGTCTAATTAGAGCAAGAGAGTAGGGTCGGGAGTAACGCACCAGACATTCGGGGTAAAATAAAAGAGACCGTGTAATTTAAAAAGTACAGTGTTATCTTAAGTGTAGAGCTGCTTCAGTCACAGTGACCAGCTACCCATTTTCTGTGTAATGCGACTGGCCATGGGAGAAAGAAATGGTCTCCCGGTTGCCTTTCAAATTACATTTACCATTTAAACTTTAGCAGAGTTGTCATCAACAGTTACAGAGGCACTGTATCGGGAGTCTGTGATGTCAGTATTTCAAGCCCTGACACGCGCGGACTTCCAATACAAAAAATAGACTGGTAGGCAGGTCAAAAAAGGAACAGAGAATACAAACATGGTTTGAGAACTTACAACATAGAAAAAGACACAAAAAGGCTATAATTTGAAATGAATGATTAATGTTAACACCTAAAACTAGAACAAAATTGTATCCTATCTCCTTTAACAACAGATTTATTTCTCCATCTGAAGAAAGCAGTTGCCCCAAAGTCTTCACTAACTTTACTTCTGTACTTCAGACCAATTTCGGTTTATTGTTTTATTTATTCTTAGCTTCAAGTTTATTACAGATAATTTAGTTAGGAGGTCCTTTTTATAAATTTGTCCAATTCTCTGGTTCCGCATAGGTTACTAGGAACCAAAGAGGTCATTATGTGGTGTCGTTCTCGTGTTAGGGAACCGCTTTAGTTTGTGAGGAAAAAGTCTTACTTTTACTGTTAAATTTAACTGCATTGTGTTATTCATCTACAACCTTTCTCAGTTCCCTGATTTTGGGAACCGAGATAACTGCCCTGTCTACGGCTGCCTTGGTGGAGCCCAGCAACCGTTTTGGGTTCACATCACAATAGGACAGAGAAGAAAAAGTTACTCACCTTAGTAATTATATTTCTTCTAACGGAGTCTTGCTGTATTCTGACAATTGCAGTGATTCCCAACCTTTGAACTGCCCCAGAGAACAAATAGTTAACTTTCTATGCAGGGCATAGAATGCTGAGCTCGAGCTCGGTTGACGTCTCTGTCTGTAGTGTTTTGAACTTAAACCGTCAGATTCTTACGAGCCCAACTAAACTAAAAATTCCATGTGGAAACTGTAAAAATTCTTACTAGCCAACTGGCTGAAAAAAGTTTTGGATTCCCAAGGAAGACTCAAGTCAGGAAACCCAAAAACAAAACCCAATGTACTAAAAATAATAATAAATAAGCACCCAAACAAAAAGGAGGAGGGTGCAAGCAAAAAACCCTGGGGTGCAACACTGCACCTGCCTACCCACTTCCCAAAAACAGGTTCTGAGAGGGGAGGCAGGGACAGAGGTCAGAATACAGCAAGACTCCATTAGAAGAAATATAATTACTAAGGTGAGTAATTTTTTCTTCAAACAACATGAAGTCTTGCTGCATTCTGACAACTGCAGACTACCAAGCAGTACCTCCAAGGAGGAGGGACAGAACCTATTTTGGGAATAGGCTCTGAAGTACTGCTGTGCCAAATCAAGCATCACTCCTAGCCTGGATATCCAGAGAGTAATGCCTGGTAAAGGTATGGACTGTTTTCCAGGTGCCTGCTTGACAAATTTCTAAGAGAGGGATATCCCTGGCAGCAGCCAGGGAAGCAGCTGTACCTCTTGTGGAATGAGCCCTTAGGCCTGAGGGTGGAGTTTTTCCCAGTTTTTCATAGCAGAATTGTATACAAGACACAATCCACCTGGCAACAGATCTTTTGGTGGCAGGTTTGCCCTTTCCCACTTCTCCATAAGTGAGGAACAACTGGAGGGAGTCAAACCTGTGACCCTCGGTATGCTCTATGCAGCTAAGGGCTCTTTTGACATCCAAACTGTGTAGCCTCCTCTCTCCTGAGGAAGAATGATCAGTGAAGAAAACAGGGAGAGACATAGACTGGTTTAAATGGAAGTCTGAAACCACTTTGGGCAAAAAAATTCTATTGGTTCTAAGGACCACTTTATCCCTGTGAAATGAGATAAAATCAGGTTCCACTGACAGGGCTTGCAATTCACTGATACGCCTGGCAGAGGTAATGGCTACCAGGAACAAAGTTTTCCAAGTCAAGTACTTAAGCTCTGCTGAAGACATAGGCTCAAAGGGGGGTTGCACAAGTTGGGCAATGCAAACATTCAAATCTCAGGCAGGGGCAGGGTCTCTAAAAGGAGGATTGGTGTGAAGCAATCCTTTAAAAAATTTACATAACACAGAATGGGAAGATAGTGAGGAAGGCTTCCCCACAGACAAAAATGCAGAAACAGCTGACAAGTGTACCTTGAGAGTAGCTGGTCTGAGGCCTAGGCCATTAAGATGGACCATATAATCCAGAACCGTAGGCAATTCAGCAGTGTCTGGAGAAATATGCTTCTTAGAACACCAAATGCTGAATCTTTTCCATTTGGAGTTGTAAGTCTTTCTGGTGGAGGGCTTCCGAGAAGCCTTGAGGATATCCAGAACCCCTTAGGAAAGATGCAGATCTGCAAACTCTAACTCTTCAAGAGCCATGCTTTGAGATTGAGAAACTGAAGACTGGGGTACCAAATCCTTCCCTGAGAGGATGTTAACAGGTTGTAATTCCTGGGAAGAGACAGGGGAAGATGGACTGCTAGAGACAGCAACAGGGGGTACCAGGGCTGTCTGACCCAATCTGGAGCAATCAGAATCACCTTGCATGGTTGAGACCTTACTTTTACCAAAACTTTGAACTGGAGTGGGAAGGCATACAGAAACTTCCCCTCCCAATTCAGGATCAGGGCGTCCAGAGGGACTGAGCTCAGGACTGGAGGTCTGCAACAAAAGAGAGGGAGTTGGTGATTATCTGGGGCTGCACAGAGATCTATCTCTGGAGTGCCCCACCTTGAAAAAATCACTTTCAACACCTGAGGGTCCAGGGACCATTCGTGATGGCCCTGAGAAATCCTGCTCAGTGCATCTGCTAGCACATTGTCCTTGCCCGGAAGGTGAACTGCTACAAGAGAGGTTTGCAGGGAATAAGCCAGGGACCACAACTTCATGGCTTCCGTGCACAAGGCCGTGGACCGAGTGCCTCCCTGCTTGTTGATGTACCACATGGTGGTGGTGGTGTCTGTTCTGATTTGAACCACCTTGTTCTGTACTGACTGTGAGAACACTTTTAGAGCCAGAAAAACTGCCCTGAGCTCCAGAAGATTGATGTAGAGAAGGGATTCTTGGGGGGACCACAGCCCCTGCAGTAAGGGACCCTAGGTGGCCCCCCAGCCCAGGAGAGAAGCATCCATGGTAAGCACCACTGAACAAGGCTGAGCAACAAAAGGAACACCGTGTCTTAAATTGTCCTGATCCTGCCACCATTGGAGGGCTTGGATGAAGGTCAGAGTCACTGGGATCAGTTTGGTAAGGGAACCCTTCCTCTGAGACCAAAAAGCTCTCAGGTGGAACTGAATATCTCTCATCTGAAATCTTGCCCTTGGACCACTGCTGTTGAAGCTGCCATGTGGCCCAAGAGCTGGAGGAAATGCCTGGCCGAGATACCCGAAGGCTGAAGGAAGAGGCTAGTTCCATAAGAACCCTTGCCCTTTCTAAAGGAAGAAAGGCTCTTGCTCTGAGTGTGTCCAATTCTGCCCCTATAAAGGTAAGAAGCTGGACTGGTTTGAGAACTGACTTGGGAAAGTTGAGAAGAAATCCAAGAGAAGTGAGCACTTGCTGGGTCACTTGCAGGTGAGACTTGACTTTGTCTGGAGACTAACTCACTATTAGCCAATCGTCCAGATATGGAAAAATGGAAATCTTTTGCCTTCTTAGAAAGGCAACTACTACTGCCAGGCACTTTGTGAAAACCCTTGGGGCTGAGGTTAGGCCAAAGGGCATTGCTCTGAACTGATAGTGGCCTGAGGGCAACTCGAACCTGAGGTATTTTCTGTGGGAGCACCTGATGGGAATGTGAAAGTAGGCATCTTTGAGGTCCACGGAGGCTAGCCAGTCCCCTGGCCTTAGAGAGGGAAGGACTATTCCCAGAGTTACCATCTTGAACTTTGGTTTTAAAAGATGTTTGTTTAGATAGTGGGGTCAGGAAGTACCTGGAGTACAGTCCTTTGCCCCAGTGTAGGGTAGGTACTCTCTCTATAGCTCTTAAGGCTAGAAGAGAAGAAACCTCTGCCTCTAGGGCAAGGGTTTCTGAGAGATTTGCAGGTGGAAAAGATCTGGCTCTCATCTTTGGAAATTTTTTGAAGCTGAGAACTAGACCCTGGCTTACTACTTCCAGGACCCACTTGTCTGATATAACAGACATCCAGTCCTGGACAAAGTAAGTTAGCCTGCCCCCTACTGGAATAGGAGAGTCGACCTGGGCAGGCCCATCTGGGTGTCTGCTTGGCAGGGGCTTTAGGCTGAGGAGTAGATGCAGCCCTGCTCATCCCCCTTCTGCCTCTCCCTCTCAAGAACCTCCCCTGAGAAAAGGAAGAAGAGGCCTGTGCTTGGTAAAAAGGCCTTTGAAAAGGCCTGCCCCTCCCCCTAGACTGCTGCCTTTGAGGAGTTACCTCCCTTTCCTTGGTCTAAGCACTCCTGTAAGTGGTCCTGTACTCATCCATTTTCTTCATGTAATTCTCGGTCTGCTTCCCAAACAGAGAATTACCCACTACAGGAAAATCCATGGCCTTAGCCTGGGTGTCCTGTGAGAGGCTAGTACATCTGAGCCAAGCCATCCTCCGAAGAGCCACAGATGTAGCCATGACTCTTGATGACACATCATTACAGTCCACAGCAGCATGAAACTGAACTTCAGATGCCTCAATCCCATCTGCAGCCACCGCCTCCAGTTCCTTGGCTAGCTGGGGGGATGCCTGTTTAGCCAGTGCCAGTACAGTGTCCCACCTGGACTTCTGGTACCTGGCTGCATAGGCCATGTAATTTGCCTGCCTGAGTCCCAAAGAAGATGCCATGTACTGCTTCTTTGCCATGGCATAAGTCTTCCTGGATTTCTTGTCAGGGGGGTGTGAAGCCAAGGGAATATTTGCCTTGTCACAGGCAGCAGCCTGTACTACCCCAACATGGCTGCATTGCTGATATAAGAACTCCGTATCTGAGCCTGAAAGTGTATACCTCTTGTCCATTCTTCTATCCACAGGAGGTATAGTGTTAGGAGACTAAGATTTTTTGTGACTGTTTCCCAAAAGATTTATGGAGTGGAATAGACAGTCTCCTGGACTCTGGGATGTCCATCATCTCTACATAATCAGGCTCCTCTTGATCTTTCACAGCCTCCTCTATAGGAAGCTGGACGGTTTCAGCCACCTTTCTGTAAAACAAAGTGAGAAGGGGACTCAGAACGCCTAGGAGGGGAAACACCTGAAGGTCTGTCTGGGGAGATGTCCGGTTCCACAGGCACATCCAGACCCTCACTTACATCATCATCCTCAAATTCCACTTTCTCTTCAAATTCCGGTTCATAAAAATCTTCAAGGGCATAATCTTGAACCGGGGAAACCAACCGAACCGAACCCCTGCCAGAAGGAGCCGGATCGGTCGGAACCGGACAGAGCAATTCCACAATCTGAATCGCTCTGGCTATCTCTTCGGTCGAGAACACGAACCTCTGGATCCGAACCAGTCGATTTATCTTCGCGTTTTCTTTTTGTCTGAACTGATCCCTTGGAATCGGCTCTCCTTTTGCCCGAAGAAGTATCGCCCTGGTCAGAGGGCACTCCTTCTGGTTCGGTCGAAACCGAACCGGGCTGGCCATCCGGGTCAGCGGACTTCTTGGCCTCCTTTTCCCTCAGTCTACCTAATCTCTTCTCAAGGGTGGATTTGGGAAAGTTTTTACATATTTGGCAGTCTGAATCGAGGTGGTCGAACCCCAGACAATAAACACAGGTGGTATGGGGATCAGCCTTAGCAAAGACCTCTCCACAGCCACTGCAGTGTTGAAACCCAGTAGGCCCGGTTTTTTTCTTGGGTTTCTCAGACATGGCCAACCTAACCAAACTTACCCTTTTTTTCGGCAACTGCCAGGCAAGACTCCCTTATCGATTCCTAACCGTGTCACGGGTATTGGAAAAACACGGCTCAAAACATTTTTTTTTTTTTTTTAGAACCGATAAGAACCCGTAACCACACACTAAGTAAACACACAAATTTCACTAACAAATGGCTGGTTCAGCCAAACCGAGCCGCACTTTTACAAGTTCCACACAGAAAAACAGAACAATTCCTATCTAGTACTCACGGTACCACAAATAGAGACTGAACCGACTATGCGGATACTTTTTTCGGTTTAAAAACCAATGAAAACTGAAAACTTTAACCGACTTCGAACTGAGCTGAAGGAGAAATCTCCGAAGCGACCGTTCAGTGAGGCGAAATAAAGAATCTGATGGTTTAAGTTCAAAACACTCCAGACAGGGCCAGCCCGGTGGCGCTGAGGGTTGAGGCGGTGGACGCCACACCTCGCGCTACGCCGGCAGCCCGGGTTTGGGAACGGACTCGGGCAGCCAGGGGTCAGTGGGGAGAGGGAGGATCGAGCGTCCCAACGGATGCTCTCCTCCCTCAAGGGTGGGTAACCAAGAATGCTTAGGCGTTCTGCATCCCTTCCATAGCCGGTGGAAGCACCAGCAGAGAGGAAGGGATGGGCGGCTTTGCTCACGGAGCTGGGAGGCGTCTAGCGCATGAGGGTTGGCGTCGTCAGCACGCCACCACTCGGGACGTCGTCCCCAAGCGCTGACGTCTCAGGGGGAGTGGGACACAAGGGGAAAAAAAATGGAAAAACCCCTCCGGCAGCCCTAGATGAAGGCCGCTCCAGTACCACCCAGGGCCACCTACAGGACAGACCCCACTGTGCGAGGAGAAGATGAGGAGGCACTCTAGGGGAAGATCCCCAAGGTAGGTGACTTGGGGGGACATGAGCAGACGGAATGAGTGGGCACTGGAGGTAGGCAGGAGGATAAAGAATAAAAGTAAAAAACACTCCAGACAGATACTTCAACCGAGCTCGAGCTCAGCATTCTATGCCCTGCATAGAAAGTTAACTCTTTGTTCGTCGGGGCAGTTGAAAGGTTGGGAATCACTGCAATTGTCAGAATATAGCAAGACTTTATGTTGTTTGAAGGGACCATGAGTGGAAACAATCCCTGTCTTCTCCTACAGTGATGTGGACTGATGTCTGCACCCCTGTCGCCACTGGTGGGCTTTCCTCCACAGACGGAGCTCTGCCCCTTCCCCATGCACTACTTTGTTACGCAACTGGAGAAGTAACAGCGGCCGCAAGATGGTGGCCTGACTCAATCAGTATCATACATCTGCAGATCTGACGTCGCCGCCACCATGTTACGGATGGCGCCAGTCTTGCTCTGCCGTGGCTCCCTCTCTGCATGGCTCTGCCTTTGCTCTGCTGGTGCTTCCTCTTCTGCCACAGCTCCACCGGACCTCCGCCTGCTCTGAACAGCCACAGTGGCTCTGACCAGAGTTTGTTTGATACTGTTAACACAATTTGGTGTTATTTTTCACTGTGGTTCATCTTCGAAAGGGGAAACAAATCACGTTTTTCCTTTCTAAACCCCTACTACTCACACAGATTTTTTTTTTATGACTAGAAATTGGGTTTCGGGGAACTGGAATGTCTTCACTAGTTTGTTAGCATCTGGCATGACTTGACATGCCTAACAAGAATACAAGACCAATAGTATTTAAAAACTGCAAAGTTTACTTCAACTACTGCCTAAGCCAGACTGCCATGAGTTGCGCTTTAAGTGCCCGGGTCCAGCTCACAATTTTGTCACTAATGAGCTTTGTGTTAAAGAGCAGCTGACGCCTTCAGGAGAACTTTAACAAAACATAATATTCAGATACAATTCGGCTTGTATTTCACATTAGTTCTGTATTCCCCTTCCCTATTATTTATTACTGACGTAATCTGCATGAAAACAGTATCTTTGCTCCTGAAGAGTTCCTCTATTCCTGTTGCTTTCTCCCTACCTGAAGTCATAATGCGCTGCTTGTGACATCACAGTTACTCCAATGGCAGCAGATTGTGATGTCACAACAGAGAGTTATGATATGAAGTGCGGAGTAAGCTATAGAGGCAGATCAACTCTGAGGTATAAAGATCATGTATTCATGCAAATTTCCTCAGTAATAAATAATGCTAAGGAGAAATCTATAGAATATATACGGAATGCAAGCTGAATTGTAACTAAATGTTACATTTTTTCAAAGTTTTCTTTGAGGCATCAGCAGCTCTATGTTTTGACTTAAAATGCATAAGAAAGGGGCTAAAAAATTAGATGCTATTATGGCTTAGAATATGGGCTAAATAAAACAAACAATCCCACTGGCTGAAACCGTTCACAAGCGGGCTGTTATTTCTCAACAATGCCCTTTCCGAAACAAATTCTACCCAATGACACAATCACCCACCTGTTGCCACTATACCCACGTTATCCCCACGTTCACTCCAGCATGCATATTCTCACTGTCGCTCCACGAACAAATGTCGCACCACACCATTTAAATAACCACAACAACACTTAATTTTAATTTAGTAAGTAAGCGCTCTTTCAAAGCTATGAAACTGAAATCATTTGTTTTCCTACAACATGCTGTCTGGGGCTACGGTCAGAATTCGGCTAATGAGCTCTGCACCAAATAACGAAATACTTACTTTTTCTTTTAGAATATCAACGTTGCTGTTCTGGGGCCGATTTTTGTCTATCTCGATAATCACTGTTGAGCAACCATAACCACATCAACCCACATATCCGAAAACATAACAAACGACGCAGAAAAATTAAAAGTAACACTTCACTGCTTAACACTATTCAAAACTCACACACTAACCTAATGAAAAAAAAAGCTATCACAAACGGCAGCACCCTCTAGTGGCACCAAAGTGACTATTTTGCAGAACCCAACATTTCTGTCTAGTTTTTTTGCAATATTATCATCTTTTTCCATAAAATTATTATTTAAAAAAATAAAATAATGTAAACTCATATTCTAAGTGTAATAATACCCTCCAGGGAGGGTGTTATGGGATATAATGGACCTTCCAGGGGTTATAAGGCCTTCCGCCTGCGGCGACGGGCCTCATTACACCCCTTGGCGGTCCGTTATATCCCAATAATGCCCGCCCTGTCGGGTATTATTACTTACTTCTCAGTCTGCCTCCGTGTCTCCTAAAGGCTCAAGTGAGGGTCAAGCCTCTCAAGACAAGCAGCAGTCCCTGTCAAAGGGGACGGATAAGAAAGAAAAAGATTCTAAAGATCGTTCAGAAATCAGAATGTGTGAATGGGAGAACCATAAATCAAATAAAAATAAAAACTGCTTGCCAAGATGAAACAAAAAGAACAAATTCTAGACAGAGCAGATATGGCTGTGATGAGCTGCCAAATGAGCAAAAGTACAAGTGTGCATAGAAAATACTGAATGCCGGGGTGTAACTTGGCCATTTTTTGGAGGTGTTGCATCAGATTTTCAACATGGCCTTTTTGGGTGCCCACCCCATGAAGAGTGCCAGTGTCATTTTGTTCACTTGTCCAGAAAGGTGATTTCGCAGAGCGACCGCGCCATTCTGTGCCACAGGTGCGAAAACATGTTTCAGGCAGGATGTGAAATATGACAGCTGTACTGTTAATAAGGAGGTGTGCAAAAATGGCAATGTTGAAAATCTGGAGTAAAAATATTAACAATTGGTGGAGTTAAGAGCGTGCGCAGAAATTGTGCAACGCATTCTCGTAATGCAGTCATTTTTTGGAATTATTTCACCAAATTTGCAACATGGGCTTTTTGGGACCCCACCTCATGAAAAGTGGCACTGTCATTTCGTTAATCTGTCCTGAAAGGTGATCTGCGCAGTGACCGTGAAATCACCTTTCGGGACCAAGTAACGAAATGACAGACGATGTTCATGAGGTGGGGTTCCAAGAACCCCATGTCAAAAATTTGGGGCCAAAATTCCCCAAAATGGCTGATTTATCAACCAAAGTTGAAATCTCCATTGACTGCCATTATACGTTGCTTACCTTTGATTCTTTAGTTCCCGGTTCAGCTCTGAAGAGTGCAGATGTGTCCCGGTCCAGAGAAGATGACAGCGCCGACCTCGGAGGTAAGTATGGGGTAAGTGGGTGCGAAGGGTGGGTGCTCAGTGGGAGGGTGGGGAGGGGGACTGAGCGACGAGGGACCGCTTTCTTTTACAGGAAAACAACAACATGTCAGGGATGGTTTTCTTTATTTACAGGGGAAAAAGCTACATCTGGGCACACTGGGGTGGGCTCCCAGTGTGACACGAGTTTTTGGGGGGACAAAATGCCAACATGGGGATTGGGCACCCCAACATCAGTCAAGGTTCACATACATTTGGGCAACTGGGGTGTCCCAGTGTGCCACCCAGTTTGGGAGGGGGTGCATAATGCCGACATGGGGAACGGAGGTTAGCGGGGAGGACAGCAGCAGTGAGAGGGTGCGAGAGGGTGTTCTTTGCTGCTGGGAGGGTGCAGGAGGAGTGCCATCCGAAAGTTGGCAGTGACTACACAACTGCGCATGCGCAGCACTTCTGCATGTGTAGTTGCGGTGAATGACGTTTCCATTCACAACATGGCGGCGCCAGCAGAACTGCGTGCATCGCAGTTCTTGCCCCGAATGCGGAAGTAATCGCTTCGAAAAATGGCTGTTATTCTGTAGTGGCCGATCGTGGTGGAGTGTTTTAAGCTTCATTGGACTTTCGGAAGGATACTTCCAAAAGTCCAAAGGAAGGTTCCATGATCGGCCGTTTTTTGTAAGCTATGATCGATCCCAAAATGGCTGTAGGCTCCGACCACAGCCGTAAAAACATGTTGCTGTCCCGCTTCCTAAAGAAGGCAAGGGGCTGCCAACTGACACTTGCCAATTCTCTGTTTGGGACAGACAGCAGTATGTCTGATGGAGTGAACTCATTGAACCTCATGTGGCTCCCACACAACCAAATGATAAAAGAACGCAATGCAGGACACGATCTACCTGCCAGTGTTTGGATACCTGTATGTCTTGGGTGCCTTCAGTGTATGTGACTAACAGCTTGTGAGCCTCACCATGAAAATCTGCCATGCGCTTTTTAGAAAAGAGCAGAACCCAGCAGACATCAAGCGTCTGGGGTGTCTGCTCAGTGTCTATAGCATGAGGCTTTGGGGAACCCATGGGTAGCATCATTATGGCCTGGCTCAAATGGAATTCAGAAAACTAGGGCAAGAATTTCATATGGTGGTATAGGACAACTTGTCTTTATGGAAAACCAGATACAATGACTCCATAGTGCACCTGAAGTTCACTCACGCATTTGGCTGAGGTGATGGTAACCAAGAACACAGTCATCCATGACAAATGTGACAGATGACACTTGTTTACAGGCTCAAATGGGTCGGCATGCACATGAATTGAAATAATACCAATGATAAGTCCCACGGTGAGGTAGGGCATGCACCGAAGGGACAGGTAGTCTAGACCGTTAAGGAAGCGAGACCACTTTCTCCTGAGCCACCGTTGGTATGCCGACCCTGGCACAGTAAGCTGAAATGGAAGCCAGGTGCACATTAAGGGATATGGCACTGAGACAGGGACCAGAGGCTGTGGAAAATGTGTTTCATGAAGTAAGAAACTGGTGACAACCCATGCTCTTTGACCCTGCAGAAAGACTATTCACTTAAACCCGTGGGCTATGCAAGTCAACTCCTTCCTGGATACCTCCAGCACTCTAAGAACATTTTCAGAAAGCTTTATGAGCTGTATCTCTAGCCGGTCAGGGACCAGGCCATCAGACGCAGAGGCCACAGGTCTTAGTGTCGGACTGTCCTCTCTGACCTCATCAGAAAGTTCGGCTAGAGTGGGAGCAAATGAGGTGGCTTGCTGCTGAGGCTGACAAGATCCTGGTACCAGAACTGGCAGGGCCATTCATGGGGCTACTGGATAAGAAAGACACAAACTCAAGCCCCTCACCCCCCTGGGGTCTTGGGGATCATCTTGAGGACCAGAGGAAAATGAAAATTACGTACTTACTGCAATTGCTTATCTTCCAGAATACCTTCACCATAGATTTATACAGCATGGGGCCAGAGGCACTAGGACCCCGCTGGAGCAATTCTTTGCACGGAAAGTGACGCCACATTGATGGCACTCTACATCTCATGTGGTGCCACCGTACCAGTCAATAACCGTTGTCGGCTCCCTCACGCACCTCAGTTCTGTTCACCAGGACACAAACAAAGTGTAGAAAACTAAAACAGATGACTAAATACTTTCTAGCCCAAACGGATAGGAAAAGGATACAGGAAATAAAAAATAAACAACCAAATAAAACCTGACTACCAACTTAGAGCCCAACGGTTGAGCCCATCAGATAGCAGAAGGGTAGCTGGGTCTAAAAAGAGCTACAGCCCCTTACCACTAGCCAGACGGGGTGTGGAGAGCGACAGAAAAAAAGGATAGGGCAGCCACACTAAGTAGATGGCTCTGGCAGAAAAAGCAAAAAGATGAAGTCCAAACTGGGAACCTCTTACAAATAAAATGGCAATTGTGCCAAAACGGAGAAAAATTACATTTGGACTTCCAAAAATGAACAACTCCATGTTACCAGATAGAAACTAAGTGAATGAGAGTAAACCCATAAAGATAGGTTACTCACCTGTAACTGTTGTTCTAGGAGTGGTATACAGTTCGCATCCACAAAACACAGTAGAGATTCTCACTCGAGAAAACTCAAAGCTGTAAAATAATTTTGCATGTCAAGCATAAATGGCTGTTACAGAATTTACTGAAGCAACAACCTTTCCACATCTGTAGATTCGTTCCTATAGCCAGTAATATTTGGACTGTAATCCCACCTCCAAGACAGCATGGATCCGATTAGTAAGTTGGTAGATATTATATGGCATGTGAATTTCTGCTGGTTGACAGTAGAGGTCTGCAGCCTTTACACTTGCATTCCACACAGTGCAGGTGTAAAGGCAGTACAATATTTTTACAGGCAGCAACCCAAAATTAGCAATCTTCCAAAGGAATTTGTCAAGCCTTAGAATTCACACAGGGTAGAAACTATTTCTTTTTTAATGGCACCTATTAGAGGCAGAAATCTGGCAGACTGGGAGCTATATAAAAAACAGGGTAATAGCTGTAAGTCCCTTATAAAACAAGAAAAGAGAATGCACTATCAAGATAAGATTGCTAACTCATCTCAACCCAAACAATATTGGAATATCATTAAGGAATTAGAAAATCCAGTAAAAATACCGGGAACCTGGAAGAAGAGAGGGCTGGAGGGGCCGACTCCATAAGGGAGGATGGCCCCGTTGCGATTGAGGGTTTGTGGGGCGACCATGAGCAGGAAGCAGACCGGTCCCAGTCCTGGTGTTTGTACTTCCCACTGGATTTCTGAGAAGAGGAGGCGGCCACGGAGGACTGTTCCAGTAAGGATGAAGAGCCCCTGGCCTGCAGCTCCTTTTCCATCCTGATCAACTTCTGCTTCAAAAAGTGGCTCTACAGAGTTTTTTGACGTCGTCTGAGTGGCCCGATCGAATTTCTGGCAAATCTGGCAGGCTGTGGTGTCGTGGCTGGGGCCTAGGCAGATGAGACACGCAGAGTGGCTGTTCTTTTCAGGAAACTGTTTGCTTCAAGCACACTTGGTGGACTGGTCGGAAGGTGGGGCTGGTGGAGAAGACAAACTCATCGACGAAAACACCGGAAATTAGATGTTAACACTTAAGAAAAAAGGAAAATAAAAAAAGCATGGTAAGCGCAGGTAATGGTGGTCGACTGTCACTGCTGTGTCCGCTAAGGTCCGACATGTGCAGGTTGACAGCGGGAAAAGAACTGAGGTAGGTGTGGGGGACTGCCCACCTTTACAGGATAGGCGGATATCAGCGGCTGATGTTGGTGGTGGGCAGTCCCCCATGGTAGACTGCTAACTAGAAGTTTTCTATGCGGTCCTGGTGCCTGATGGCTTAGTCCTACCCGTGTGGCCTGCTGCAAGAGCCTTCCTCGAAGTAAAATCAGTTTTTTCCCGAGAAAATACTTAACAGGTTCTGCACACTCACCTGTACCTAAAAAAATACTTCAACTGTCTAGTCATGGGCTTCATTCATACAGCCTCCAAGCCACTAGGATACTGACCTGCACTAGCTGTTCTGTATGTTGGTGTAATTCTTCCAGAATGGGCAGCGTTTGCTCAGGTGTACAATGTTCCAGTATTCTCTGAATCACTCTGCAGCCGTAGGGATGGGTGGAGAGCACAACAACCTAACAAAAATATACAGTGCAAGTTAATTAAATGTTAGATTTAATAAATAAAGCAACATTAAGAAACCATTCAAACGAGGTATACTTAGAATACCAACTTTCATATATTTATATTTATTCACTCGTTTATCAGGTGGGTGCTTTGGTACAATGGACATTTTTCTGGCATGACCCATGCCTTAAACAGAATATAAACAATGTTGTTTACATTTCTAACCATAACTGCATGTGTGAAGTCTGTTTTATTACCTCAGTGTATTGTTTTGTGTGTTAATTTTAAAATACTCATATTTTTTTCCTTATTTAAGGCCCATATTAATGCAGCTTTTTCCCTAATATTAGTTCTTTAAATTACTTGTAAGTTCCAGAACTCAGTGACATCAGTTGAGCTCATAGAGTTCTATAAAAGAACTGGAGTGCTGACTAGGAGGAAAAAGTGAAGCCACCCAAGGAATGCTGGCTAAGGGGACATTTAATTCATTTTTAGACATGTTTAAACAAAGGTAATTAGAGTAATCATACTGATGATAATGATGATGATAATGATGTGGATGAAGAGGGAAAGAGCTGTCAGAAAATGTCCTTTTGTTTTTCCTCACTTTAAAAGAGCAGCAGGGTGGTGCCCTTGCAGACTGCCAACAGTAGGGACTGTTAGTGCTCTAGTTCTTAAATAGAGCTCTGTTGCTGAGCTGAAGATTACAATGAAGAGGAACACAGTGATATCAGCTGAGCTGATGTCACTATGTTTCACTTCAGCTCAACTGATGTCACTGGGTTCTTGAACTTCTTTGTAATAAAAAAAAAAAAAATGAATGCTGAGTGGGGAAAAGGCTACACTAACATGGACCTCTAAAAATTGGGGGAAAAACTATTTCAAGACAATACACTTGGGTCTTAGGTCAAGGAGGAATGGCACAAGTGTAAGTACTGAGAATGCCAAGGAGTCCCCCAGCGGCAGGGCCAGAGGATCGCAACTTGTGAAAACAGGGATATCCAATGCCTACAACATTTCCCCTATGAATTGCTGGTACAGAACAGACTCAGCAGATGTGTAAATGTGCAAAGATGACTTGTTCTCTGAGAGCGTCAAGGGAGAGGAAGCATGGGAAAAAAAAAAAAGTTATGTAAGAACTTACCATAACACATCTTTGAGGGATCTCTCATCATGTCACACCTAAGAACTTATAGATATCAGGCACTAGGACCGCATGGAAACTTTTCTAGCAGTCTGGTAGGGGCCACCCATACTGAGGTCCCTGCACAAGCGTGAGCAGTCCTGCTCCCTCCTCAGTTTCCCACCACAGACCATACTCACTAGGCCTCCCTCTAGGGAACCAAAGAAAGAGATGAGGCGCCCAGCTAGAAGACAGGCTGGAGCAACAGAAAAGCCAGGCTGGACACAGAGAATACAGGGAGGGGGGGCAGGATGGCATGACTTGATGAAAGAGATTCTCTCGAAGATAGAAAAGTTATGTAAAGAACTTACCATAACAGCAGATCTTCGAGGGGATTTCAGTCATCAGGTCACAATGTAGGAACTTCACCATCAGTGGAGCAGGATCCACATGGAAGATTTTCAGCAGTACAACTGGGGCTGCCCACAACAACGTCACGTGATGACGTCACCAACCCTATAAAGGCGTGAGCGGCCCCGCTCCCTCCTCAGTTCTTTCCCCTGGAGACAAAGGGAGCATAGCTCTAGCCATGTGGGGCTTGTGACAGGGTTGAATACAGCCTGTCCTATTAGTTATGCAGAAAGTGTTTAAATGCAAGGGTCTGTTCCAGCCTCTCCTTTTCTTATCTTCTCTGTCTGGTTGCGCAACCAAATTTTCTCATTAGACCTATGACTTGATCACCCCAACGGTCTTGCAATTATCTGCCTCTTGCTATCTCTCCACCCTCACTTGCTGTTCTGTATTCCCCCCTTGCATATCTGCAGGTATAAAAATATATGTGAATCATTTTGCAGAAATGTAATTGATACTGGGATCCCTTTGTTTAAAATGGTATATATAGTTATACTGTTGAAATGATTGCAATGCTAAAACTGTATATAGTTATACTGTTGAAATGATTGCAACACTAAAACTGTATATAGTTATACTGTTGAAATGATTGCAAAGTTATTTTGGAACTCAAGGGGTTAACTCAAGATGCAATTTTTAAGCCTTTTGCAGAAGATGCAAACAGGAGGTCAATTCTGGGTCACAGTGTTCTTTTTGCTGCACCTGCTGAAACTGACAAGAACATTGGAAATGTACAAGAACACTGTGTGAAAAGCATGCCATTTTCTTAACGAGCTCCTGCACAGACTTATAAAAAACAGAGCTGCAATGTTTTGCAAAAGAGACAGACTGAGATTGGAAATTAAGAGAAACTCAGAAGGAGACTGTTTTCTATGTTTCTACTGCCACTGTAAATAGCTTTTCTGAACAATTATTTTTTTGTTTTGCTGTTAATAAAATGCTACTTGTGAATTCTGAAACTGCTCCTGGTTTTCCTGTGCCTCGATGAGAGGACCGAGAAGAAAAGGAGGTGCCCAGGCCTACACAAAAGACTGGATACACCAGATAGCCAGTTTCAGGAAAGAGTTCCTCAAAAAAGAAGGGGGATGGTGGGAGAGAAGACGGACCTGATGACTGAGATCCCCTCGAAGATCTACTGTTTTGGTAAGTTCTAACGTAACTGTATTGTCTTCTTTGGGGGTAACTCAGGTCATCAGGTCACACCATAGGAACGAGTCCCAAGCAGTCAGAGGTGCAATAGGGCAGTCTGGGAAGAAAGCCAACATTAAGCTTAAGACAGGAGGCCCAGCGGCACAGCCACTCTGAATCCTGCACAGGTTCCTGAAATTTCTGTTTATTAATTTATCCATATTCCATACAGAAAAACTCTGACATTGCATATAAGGATATTACTTAATAAACTGAGGTCGCCACTCTTCTTAATACACATGAGCAAAATCAAGCATGCAAGGTCTAAAAGATATGTCATTATCAGGGGTTCCACTCAATAACATACATTCCATAATACAGTAAATCAGATTGCAAATAAGAGTCCATGAGCTGCATGTAATGCAACTGAAACTGAAAAAAATCAGTAAGTCATCGGAGTCTCTGATTCCCCATTAGGGAGAAATGAGATTTAAACATACACGGTTCTGAATCTTTTGCCCAAAGGGCCAAAACAACAGATAAAAGCATTAGGGCCCTCCATAACTTTTCAAATATGGTATAATTCTTTAAGTAGGCAGCTTATTATTATTATATCAAACACAGTCAAAGACTGTGTCCAGCATTTGGAGTGTCAATTATGTGGAAATACCTTCAGACCTCGGGCCAACTGGTAATTAAATGCCTCAAGAAGTATATATAATCACTTTTTGTTAATCTCACCAAAATAATTGGCAGAGGCTAATTTGGCATCTTAGATTAGTAATTAACTGTCCCATTATAAACAATAACTCAGGAGAACAAGCAAACAAACAGCTACAGTCTTTTTTTTTTTTTTTGAGTATTAATGTTCAGAAAGTCCTTTAAGGATCTTTCAGTTCCTCCGCTTCTGAATCGGATGCCTCTGTTCTTCGGGTGGCAACTTCAGTGGAGTCTGAAAAAATGTAAATCTTCCCCTGGTGTACAATGCAAATACAGGCCAGGAACAGATGCGTGCCATGCCTGATGTCAGCGTCTTATAGGATCACCCGAATCCCATCAAACTGTTTCTTCTTCATCCTCATCGCATAGCTTAAGTCCGGGTATAGTCTCACTTGCTGCCCTCACACAATATTATGCTCTTTTGTTTGGCCAGGTTCAATATAAAATCTCTCGATCCAGTTCCATCCAGCACCATAACCACCGCACGGTGTGCATATGGGTTGTTGGGTCTTCCTCGGGCCATCACACGATAGGCCTTCTGGATGTGGAAGACTTGTGCTGCATGGGAGTCTCCAAACTGCTGCATCAGCCAGTCTTTTAGAAACAGTCCCAAATGGTCACCTTCGGAACGCTCTCGTAAAGCAATTACCTGGACGCTGGAGGATCTGGCTTGGGTTTTCTAACGACTCCAGACGATTCTTTAAGTGGGAGTTCTCCTTTACTAAGGTGGCCGTAGCTCCCAGCACTGCTTCTGAACGTTTTCTGGTATTGACGGTTTCTGTTTTTAATGCCTCAACATCCAGTTCCATAGTGTTTGCTCTGGTAGTTACTGAATCAAATTTCCAGTTGAGTCCTGAAGCTGCCTGAATGAGCCTGTTGATTTTTAGGCCCAGGCTTTGCAAAGTTTCCTCATTCCTTGCTGCTGATGTGCTAGAGGTTTGAGTGAGAGTGGCCCTCGTGATTGGAGGGTCCGAAGTTGTCTTGCTCTTATCTCCTTGAGTCTGCTGTCTTTCTTTGTGATGATTTCCAATAATGGAGACGAGTTGTTCTTCCTTCGAATGCTGCCTTTATATCTTTTTAGTTTTAGCTAAAAGTTGAATTTATAGCTGCTGTTCTGTCTCCAGAATATAGAGCGTTATAGATCAGCCGCCATTTGGCTCGGGCTCCACAGTCGAGCAAATGTCAGTGGCTAAGACCCTGCGAAAACAGGCCACAGAGGAAGCCATGCCTCTTGTGGAATGAGCTTTTACAGCTCCAGGCAACTCTTTGCCATTCTTGCTGTAGCAGAACACAACACAATTAGCCAACCATCTGTATTAACAGTGTTTAGAAACCTGAACATCCTCTCTTCCTGAGGTGAAAGAAAATGAAAATTACGTACCTACTGTAATTCTTGATCTTTCTGAGTATCTTCACCATTCATCACTGTTGGGTAATGAGCCGGAGGATCAGGACCCCGTGGGAGCTTTTTTTTTTTGTAGGAGGAGGAGTTGATGTCAGGATGGCACTGCCCTCGCAGCTGATGTACTTCGTGAAGTCCATGGGTAGGCCAGTAAACGATGCCAACTCCGGCTCAGCCCCAGTTCTACAAGCTGGAAAGAGAGATAGAGGAAAAGAAGAGGGTGGGGGCAAGGGAACCCGAGGGACAGCAAAAAGGAAAAGATATAAAACTAAAAGGAGGAATAAGGCCTTGGAGAGGACAGACAATAGAAGGAGGAGCAGAAGGGGTTGGAACAACAGGCCCCAACCTCTGGGCGGGTAAGGGAGGAAAGAAGGGTGAAAGGAGAAAGAAAAAAGAGAAGGAAGGAAGGAAGGAGCATTTGATACAGTCCCACACAAAAGATTAATACACAAGTTAGCCAGCCTTGGAGTGGGTCCCAAGGTGGTAGCCTGGATAAAAAATTGGCTAGACAACAGGACGCAAAGGGTAGTAGTAAATAGAGTCCACAGAGAAGAAAGGAGGGTTAACAGCAGGGTACCGAGGGTTCAGTACTGGGACCGTCCTTTAATGTCTTTATAAGTGACACTGCAGAGGAACTGAAGGAAAAGTATGTCTCTTTGCAGACTACACAAAGATCTGCAACAGGACTGATACACCAGATGGAGTGGAAAGGAAGAGAAGGACTTGGCAAGGTTGGAGGAATGGTCAAATGTATGGCAGCTCAGATTCAATGCAAAGAAGTGAAGGTAATGCACCTGGGAAACAAAACCCAGGGAAGAGCACACAAATGGGGGTGAGATACTGACAACAGTTAAAATGGAAAGAGACCTGGGGTAATTATATCAGATGACCTAAAGGTGGGCAAGCAATGAGAAGGCAGTAAGGAAGGCTGGGGAATACTGGGATGCATAGGGAGAGGCATCAATAGTAGAAAACAGGAAGTTGTTATCCTCTGTACAGAGACAGTTGGTTAGACCCCATCTGGAGTACTGTGTGCAGTTCTGGAGACCCCATCTCTGCAAAGACAGAGTGGAGGCTGTCCAGAGGAGGGCACCAAAATGGTGCAGGGTCTGCACCAGAAGACATACTTGAAGAAAGACTAAAGGAGCTTAATATGTATACCTGAGGAAAGGAGAGACAGGATATGAAACTTTCAGTACCTCGAGAATCAACAAAGTCCTAGAGGGTGGCATCTTTCAGAAAAAGATGTGCAAGAACAAGGGCACAATTTGAAGATAGAGGGGGACGGCCTGAGGTAATGTGAGGGAAGCATTTTTACAGAGAGGGTTGTGGATGATGGAACAGCCCTGAGGAGGTTGTGAGTCAAGAACAGTGGGGGAATTCAAGAATGTATGGGACAGACATAAGGCAGTCCTAGTGGGGGGTAGGAAGAAGTAAGCTGTTGGTTAACTAGGATCTGCAGCTTATCTGTTA
This sequence comes from Neoceratodus forsteri, assembly GCA_016271365.2. Lineage (NCBI taxonomy): Eukaryota > Metazoa > Chordata > Ceratodontiformes > Ceratodontidae > Neoceratodus > Neoceratodus forsteri. The sequence continues at coordinate 1,427,670,050 of CM057449.1, forward strand.
GGTAGGAAAATGGGCAGACTGGGTGGGCCAAGTGGTCCTTATCTGCTGTCAAATTCTATGTTTCTATGTTAGGATAGGGGAGACGCCACCCGAGGATATGGCCCGACTGCCCCAGGGAGAGGCTCAGACTTGATTAATCTGAAGAAGGACAAGCCAAGACTGGCAAATGGCTGTCATGGTCTAAGAGAGTGCAGTCAATGTACTGAGAGGGCCAGGACGGGTCAGCGTCTCCCCTTACTGCCTGGAAAATTTTAATGAATTGCTCCGGTACGTCCCAGGGAAGAAAAATCTACTATGAGGGATTGCACCAATTAGTCGGGGATGGGGAACTCCAGAGGAGGAGGAAGAAGCTGAGGAGCCACCAGAGGCGCCCAAATACACCTCCGCCAGAACAGCAAAGAGGAGAGGTCCGAGAGACACCCGGACTGAGGGGAGACCTTCCTGTCTGTCAACCCAAGCAGAGTTTCCATACCCCTTAAAAAAAAAGGAGGGGCAGGAGATGCTGGAGGTGGATAAAGTCCAGATTGTGTGGCAAACAGGGAGGAGGAAATCGCCCAGAGACTGAGGCCTGAGAGGGAAGGAGGGTGGGATTCAGCGATGAATGAAGATACACAGAAAGATCAAGAGTTATAGTAGGTACGTGATTTTCATATCTGTGTCAATCTTCACCACTCATCGCTGTTGGGTGAGTACCGAGCCCCCCCGAAGGGGGCCCAGAACCTCCCTAAGGGATGTTGTCCCTTAGCCTCCAGTGGGGGGAAAACAAAAAGGAGGAGAGAACCCTTACAGGCCTGGCTAAGCCTGAGACTGGTCTGGATGAGGCGAGGATCTCCTCACAGGAGAGGGAAGGCGCCCCTGAAACTCTCGCCTCAGAAAAGTTGGGTTCTCCGGAAGGAGGAGGCAGTCACCCTACGCCGAGCCGGGGTGACAACTGGGAAAGATGAAGCCACGCCTACCGCCTGATGTAGATCGCTGTCCCCACTAACCTGGAAGCCACCTCGCGTTGGCATCGTATGATGCCCTTGCTTGGTGCCTTGCAAGCTCCAGGCCTTGTGCAGAGACGGCAATGGCTTGTCTGGTTGCCTCCGAATCAGGCAGAGAGGCTAGGACCTGGCGTAGTGATGACCACAAGCGCCGGTTGTAGGCAGCATGGTGGGCCTAATGCACTGACACACAAAGCAAGAGACGTGCCAAGGAGACAGTTCTCCTGCCCCAAAAATCAAACTCAGCTCAGTCGGATTCCAGGGGTCCGTCACGGCTCGGGCTTCTATGCCCAGAGGGGGTGTCCAGGAGCGTCACGTCCAAAGGAGGATGAGGCAGAGTTCCTGGAGACCCCAGGGGGCGCAATACCAATGAAGAAGGTCCCTCGGGGCTGGAGGTAGGGAAAAGGGATGTCACCAGACCCAGTGCGATGCCTCCTGGAAGAGATTAGGCCAGGCGGGAACCAACAGGTTGGCCGTACTGAACTCACTAAAAGGCACGCGCCGTCTGTTTAGGATTGCGTTTGCCTAGGGTGGATATGTGGAGCTCGTTGAGCAACCCCGACAGGAAACGCTGATAACTGGAGAGATCAGCAGCTGGGGAAAGACGGACAGAGGACTCCTCTCCCTCAGAGGAGGATGACGAGGGAGCCGACGAGCTCGGAGAGTTAGGGTCAGGCTGCACTGGGAAGTGGTGGAACACCTGTTCGTCCATGGCTTGATAATAGGCAGGGGTACAGTGCAGCCGTGGCCCTAAACTGCTCCCAGGTAAGGGGTCCCGTAGGACCAGAGAGACCTGGGAGAGAGGAAGAGGTTGGCAGATGCAAGGGGGCCAGGCACCTCTGAGGAGGGGCACGGCCTTTGCCCGGGCAGGGAGACCTCAAGGGAGGAGACCCGATAGCCCCAGCAGACAAAGACTGCTCAACTGAGCTGAAACAGCCAGAGCTGAGCTGAACAAAAGAATTTCCCCTGCAGTGACTGGGGCCATGAGCCCAAAGGCGTGCCCCTGACCTCAAAAGAAGATATCCCTCCCAGAGGGACCCTGGGAGAAGACCGCCCAGTAGCTACGGCTCCTCCGGGAACCCCTACAGGTTCCCAGAGGAGGTCGCTGCACTAAATCAAGTCCTCTCAACCCCTTGGACTCCGAGAGAACCCTCTTCCTCACCACTAGCCAAGGCAGCTGACACCCCGTAACCGACTCCTGGGAGACAGTCGGGGTGAAGCACCTTTCCCCTGCCTGGGATGCCCCAGCCTGCCCAGAAGTCAGGCTAGCTAGAACTACCCTAGGAGGGGGCACACCTCCCGAGGGAGCAGACGGGTCACCAATTCCGGGCTGCCCTGCAGTGCCCACCTGGGCACCCGAGGACTGGTCGGTGCCATCGACCCCAGTACTAGTGAAAGTCGTCCACTCCTCAGGCGGGGCGGAGTTGTTGAATGTGGCCAGTGGCCAAAGTTTAGTGACCAGTGACCAAACTTTTATCAACAATATGTAATTGGCTAACCAAAAGGTTGAGGAGATAGAAAGGTGTGACTACATGATACAGACGTGTAGACTGATGGGCCTTGTAAGTGCAGAGGTATTTGAAGAGTAATTGTTGAAACCATGCAAATAATGATACCACTGTGCAAAATGATGTCTGGGTAGATGCCCAGGTTCAAAAAGTGTTGGGGCCCTTTAACTGTAGAAAATAAGTGAAAAGCATAAACCGTGTTTAAAAAAGTAAATGTTTTAAAGAAAATTAGCTTTGCTTTGCTCAGCAGAGATATTTTGTACAAAACCTTCCTTCAACCCAAGGTCATAGCCAAAGATAAGGTCCAGCTACTTCAACCCACTGCAGCTTAGAGACAGTTCCTCATTTTATAATTTCTTGTGTTTAAAAAAAATGTGTAACAAAGTTGATAAGAAACAATTATATCCTTGTTTTGGCCACTGTCCAGTCAGCAAGTTATTTAAAATGAATGTGAAGTCCCCTCGTATGTTTTCTGTATCCTAAAGCGGGTTATTTTTGATAAATGTAAAATCCCCTGATCACTTGTTTTTCCATCTAAACATGACCACATGTCTCGGCAAAGTGTTAAATGTATCTTATGACCGAGGTATCTCATGGCCATTGTACTTTTAAAACCTTGTCTCATGATGTTATTAAAGACGTGATGTCTAGGCTAAAATTTGCTGTAACAGTTGGGAATTTCCACTATGCATTTTTTTTTTGTGTATAAATACAGGGCCTAAATGTCATGGTCAGGGTGTTTTTAGAGGAATAGCTACGACTGCTATAGATGCTAAAACACCCAGAAAAGGGAGCAGTTCACTCCACTTTTCTGTACCTATAGCCCTGGTGGTAAAAAGCAATCAGCTGTTTAGATTTGATCATGTTAGAGGTAAAATTGTTAGGGCTTATCTGGTATTAATAAATTGCAACTGATTTAAAACAACATTTGGTATCAGGTGGCTTTTTTGGATTACCACGGACCACTAGCCAAGAACCTTATGTTTTACAGAGTAGGGGCCGAAACGCTAGATGAGGAGGAATCGGGGGATTTTGAGGAATCCGGGTGCCAGTCCAGGTCAGCCTCCGTCCCCAGAGGAGGCTCGAACCCAGACAACCCCTTGATCTCTCCCAGCCGCGGCACTGTGAACCAGCACCGCACTGCCCACAGTGCCGCCCCCATCCCCGGCACCGTGAATGGTGCCAGAGGCCAGCCCCGATCCCCTGGTGTCGCAAGCGGTGTTAGAATCGGAGGCGGTGCCTTTGCCTCCAAAGTGGCGACTGCCTGGAGGACTGTGCCTCTCGTCCGACCCCGAGGAGACCAGGCTGGGCCTCCTGCACCATGGGAGGGGTTCCCGCCGAGGCAAGGCTGGAAGAGGCGGAAACCCCCTCCTCTGTGGGCTGCAAAAGACCAGGAGGGGACCCAGAGGAAGGCCACAGAATCCTGCTCTTGGCGACCTGCGTACGCGCCTGTCCCCCCAAAAGTCAGTGGCATACGCCTGACTTTGAGTGTGCGCAACTCCAGAACCCGTGATTCATGGAGAAACAGGCATCACATCTGTCCATATCGTGGTCTGGTCCCAAGCAAGAGAGGCACCAGTCATGATGGTCCGAGACAGAGTACTGTCAGCCACAGGGACACAGACGGATCAGAGGCTGACCCACCCTGGGAAAATTTCTTCTTGTCCCTGTCCCCCGAACCAGACATGACCGAACGGTAAAAACAAACAACAAACAGCACTCCGCATCGACGGAAATTAAACAGGAAAGGTCTTACCGGATCGACGCTGAGACAACGAGGCTGCAGAGCTAGGGAGTGTTTTCTATTCGACGGACTAGGCCGTAGAAAAAGATGGCGCTCACACAAGGTCTTGTTCTCTCGATGGCGGGAGAAGCAGAACTGGAGCTGAAGAGGAGTTGGTGTCGGTTACTGGCAAATCCGTGAGCGCCACGTAGTACATCAGCTACGAGGGCAGCGCCGTCCCGACGTCTACTCCTCCTCCTACCCCCCCCCAAAAAAAAAAGAGGCAGCTCCCGCGGGGTCCTGATCCTCCGGCTCATTACCCAACAGTGATGAATGGTGAAGAGTGACACAGATAAGATCAAACAGCTGCTTCGACTTTCTAGATTCCTCGGTTCGAAGCAGGTAGTACTTCAAAGTTTGTGCACATCTAATGTATGGAGCAGTGCTTCCCCCCTGGATTGGCATGCTCAGCAAAATAAACAAGAAGGTAGATAGATCGATTGAGGGTAAACTCAGATACCACCTTGTGGAGAAACTTAGGATTCCTGCGGAAAGACACACTGTCTTTGTGAAAAATCAAATAAAGCTCATCGCACAAGAGGGCCTGAAGCTCAGAAATCCTTCAAGCAGAGGTAATAGCAACCAAAACTACAGGTTACTCACCTGTAACAGGAGTTCTAGGAGCCAGGAGTCGATTTGTCCATCGCAGCCGCGAGGGAAAAAGAAGACCGAAGTCTTGTAAATTTTAGAATTAGTTTCGGGTTAACCGAAGAGTGTGGATCCAGGCCTAAAACGCAGAGTGCTAAGGAGGGAACCTGAGCTTCCAAGCAGTAAGGAAGATCTGGCATCATGGGGCGGAGCCGAGCGTTTTACCACCCGGGTGGGTGGGAGGAGCCAGCTTGAAGACCTTCCCGCAAGATTTAAAGTGGCAAGGAACCTGCCAATAAGTGTGGATTGAACATATCCACGTCCCTAGAAATAACACTTTCCAAGAAAGGAAGCGTAGCTCACAAGTCACGGCTGGCTCAAAAGGAGACAGAGTTAACTTTTCCAACACAAAATTCAAATCCCAAGCTGGGAAAGAGGAAAGGACTGGGGATTTCAGATGCAGGATGACCCTCAGGAAAGTACAGGAAACATCCAGCTGAGCTATGGTGCAGTAACCCACTGGCTCTTGAAAGGCCGAAATAGCCGAAAGGTGCACCTTGAGGGAGGAGTACTGGAGACCCAAATCCGACAGTGATAACTGGTAGTCCAGAATCTGGTTCACCAGAAAAGTCAGAGGATCCAGATTATGTTTGGCAGCCCAGATGGCAAACCTCTTCCACTTCATGGTATATGTGGCTCTCGTGAAGGGTTCCCGAACGGCCACTAAAACATCCGCAACCCTGTTGGAAACCGCAGATCTGGTGATGGCTTCGTCCTCAGGAGCCAAGCATGTAGATGGAGTGACTTCAGGTTGGGATGGACCAGGATCCCCTGAGCCTGGGTCAGCAGATTCCTGCAGAGAGGAAGAGGGACTGGAGGGCTCCTCCGCCAGCTGCTGTAGCAATGGGAACCATATCTGATGAGGCCAGAAAGGAGCTACCAAAATCATGCTGGCCCCCTCCATCTGCAGCTTGATTAGCACCCTCTGAATCAGAGGAAATGGAGGAAAAGCATAAAGGAACCTCCCGCTCCAGGAGAGGGACAATGCTCTCGACAAAAAACTCCAGGCCCTGGATCTAGTGAGCAGAACTTGGGGCTGTTTTGCACTGAGTGGAATGCAAAAAAGTTCAACTCTGGATGACCCTATCTGTTGAACAGATCTGCGATGGAGAAGAGAAGCTCCCACTTGTGCAAGCTGGACTGCTTCCGACTGAGGCTATCCACCGGTGTTCAACGCTCCTGCGGCGTAAACCGCTGAGAGAGACAGACTGTGGTCCGACGCCCAGTACCACACTGTCATGGCTTCCCTGCACAGGGGATGTGTGCCCCCCCCCCACTTGCTGATGTAATACACAACACTTAAATAGTCAGACTGAATCAACAGCTGACCCAGGAGGAGAGGATTCTGAAAGGCCTGCATGGCATACAGGACTGCCCGCACCTCTAAGACATTAAGGGTAGATCTTGCCAGACCAATTTAATAGAGTACTATGACTGGGTAACAAGAAAGATACACAGAAATGTGACGGCAGAGAAAGACCCTCGGCCCATTTAGTCTGCCCAACACCCTACCCCTGCTATGCTTTCACTCTCCTTCCCAACCCCTTAAATCTATCCCAAGCCCTCGTGAACCCCTCCACCGTTTCAGCTGCTACCACCACCTCCTCCAGCAGCTTGTTCCAGGCCTCCACCACCCTCTCTGTGAAAAACTGCCCCCCGACATTACCTCTGTATTGCCCACCTTCCAGTTTGAGGCTATGTCCCCTCGTGTTCGCGCCCTTCTTCTATTTGAACAAACTATCACCCTCCACCTTGTTTATTCCCTTCAGATATTTAAAGGTCTCAATCATGTCCCCTGTCTCCCTCATAGTCTCCAAAGGGTGCAAATTTAGCCTTCTCAATCTTCCCTCATAGGGTACATCCTGCATCCCTTGTACCATTTTGGTTGCCCTTCTCTGCACCCTCTCCATTAGCTCAACATCTCTGCGTAGGTGAGGCTTCCAGTACTGCACCCCATACTCCAGATACGGCCTGACCATGGTTCTGTATAATGGCATTAGCACCTCCCTCTTTCTGCTATTAAAACCCCTCGCAATGCAGGCCAACATTCCATTTGCCTTTCCCACTGCCCTGCTACACTGGCTGACCACCTTGAGGGCTTGTGCTACCATAATCCCGAGGTCCCTTTCTATTTCCTTCTCCTTAATCAGCCCCCCCAAGGGAGTTAGGTTCCCTCCTATTCCTCCTTTCCAGGTGCATCACGGAGCACTTTTGTGCATTAAACTTCAGTTTCCAGGTGTCTGACCACCTCTCCAGGTCCCGCCTCAGGGTTTGCACCCCATTAGGTGAATCCACTCTATTGCAAACCTTTGTACCGTCTGCAAACAGGCACACCCGCACCTCCAGACCCTCTATTAGGTCACTAACACAGATGTTAGAGTACTGGTCCTAGCACTGACCCCTGTGGCACCCCACTGGTCACTGCCCATTCCCAGGAATATGTCCCATTTACCACCACCGTCTGACTCCTTCCCTTCAACCAGTTGTCCACCCACTTGATGATCCTGTGGTCCACCCCTAGTCTGTCCAGCTTATGCACCATTCCGCCATGCGAAATGGTGTTGAAGGCCCTACTGAAATCCAGATAGGCCACGTCCACCGCTCCTCCCTGGTCCACTATCTGTGTCACTCGATCGAAAATTTCTATCAGGTTAGTCTGACAGGACCTTCCCTTGGTGAAGCCATGCTGCCTGTCATCCTGCATGCCATTCATCTCCAAGAATTCTATCAACCTGATCTTAAGTAGTGTTTCAATTACCTTCCCCACCTCTGAGGTAAGACTAACGGGACAGTAGTTTTTGACCTCATTCTTCCTCCCCCTTATGTAGTGCGACCACCTCTGCCCTCTTCCAGTCTGTTGGCACCACCCCGTGACCAAGGACAAGTTAAACAGCCTAGCCAGGTGTGGCGCTAGTTCATCCTTCACCTCCTTCAGAACCCTTCGGTGTATTCCATCAGGCCCCATTGCCTTGTCCACCCTAAGTCTACCCAGCTCTTTCCTTACTCCTTCAGTTGTGAATTTTTTCACACCCGCCTGCCTTAGGCTGACACCCCCCAAAGTCCCGGTCCCCTATCCTCTCTTTCCTCAGGGAAGATTGAGGCGAAACAGCTATTTAGTGCCTCTACTTTTTCGAAATTCCCTTCCAGTATTGTTCCACTTAACCCCCCCTTATCCTTCCAATCCCATGTTGTGCCCTCCTCCTTTCTCCAACGTACCTAAAGAAGGTTTTGTCCCTCCTCCTTGCCTGCTTCGCTATCCTCTCCTCAGTGGCATCCTTAGCCCTCCTAATCTTTTGCCCTGCCTCCTTTCTTTTTTTCCCCTATAGGTTTCCCTGTCCTCATCTTTTGTGTCTTCCTGTACCTCCTGAATGCTCTAGTCTTCTCTTTGACTCCCCCAGTGCCACCTCTCTAGTGAACCATAGAGGTCTTTTCCATCTTTTATTTTTTCTCACTCTTCTTATACATGAGTCCATGGCTTTATATACTCTACTCTTGATAGCTGCCCATAATTCCTCCACCTCCTGCATATCCCCTATCCTCAGCATTTCTTCTCTACCTTCCTCATTCTGTGAAAGTCAGCCTTCCTGAAGTCCATTACCTTGGTTCTTGTCCTAACCCTCTCCCTGCCCGCTCTCACCCTGAATCTGACAGCCCTGTGGTCACTGGTACCAAGCTCTTCCCCCACCTCCACACTGTCCCCATTTGTGAGGACCACATCCAACAGGTTTTCACCCTTAGTGGGCTCACTGACCCTTTGCTGTAGGAATATGCCCTGCAGAGCCTCCAAGATGCCCCTGCTCCTCTTGCAGATTGCTGTCTGGGACTCCCAGTTGATGTCTGGAAGGTTTAAGTCCCCAACTATCACAATTTCCCCTTTCCGTGCCATCCTCGCTACTGATTCTACGAGTCGTCTATTCCCTTCCTCCCCCTGCCTAGGAGGCCTACAGACTACCCCAACACGCAGGATTTCCCCCGTCTAGGGTGACCCACATTATCTTCATTTCCCCTTCCTCATCCCGTACCTCCATGGCCCAATCCCTTCCCTGACATATAATGCCACTCCTCTGCCCCCGATCCTTCCTAAACAAACGATACCCAGGGATCATCGTCTCCTAGGTGTGGTGCTCTTTCCACCAAGTCTCATTCACTGCTACAATATCTAGGTTCTCCTCCATGATGGTGGCCTCTAGTTCTCCCATTTTGTTCCCCAGGCTCCTGGCATTTGCAACCAAAGCCCTCCAACATGTATCCCCATCCCGTCCTTCCCTGCTGCTAACTGTTCCCTTTACGAGTGTTGTAATATGGGGGGGGAGGATGATAGCCTCCCTGCTCTGCCTCCCGTAAGGATGGCCCTGTACTTAGCCCCCCTCACCCATTTCGTTTAAATTAAACTCCCTTGCCATGAAGTCCCCCAGTTTACTCTTTACTGCAGCTGCCCCTGTAGAGCTCAGGTGCAGCCCGTCTTGGGCATACAGCCCCTCCTCATCCTCCCATGCACAGCCCCAGTCACCTATCCAGCCAAACCCCATCCGACTGCACCGACCTTGTAGCCAAATGTTGAATGCCCTTATCTTTTCCTTTCTGGGTGTGCTCACTCTTGGTACTGGCAACACCTCAGAGAAAGAAATGGAAGGAAAAACAGTATTGCTCCTACAGAACATAGTGAGTTCCTCAAACCTTGCCTGTACTTTCATCAGACTGTTCCCTTCCAAGTCATTTGTGCCCAGCTGAAACACCAGATATGTCCTTTCATTCTGCTGCTTACCCCAGAAAGGAATATGATGCCTCACCTCCAGTGATGTCATCCCTGGCATGCACTGTACCCATACTGCATTGTTATTTGCCCCTTTCCTTTCCCATTTTAGCCCCTTAATTATTGAGTCCCCCAAGAGTGCCACCCCACTGCCCCCTGCTTCCTGGGTGTCATTTTGGCCTCTAGCCTTGCTTCGCGGGGTTTGGCTCCCTTTGGCTTCCATCTCATGTTCCATCCTGTCATGTTTATTGCCCCTGCTCGTCATTTGTTCCCCATCACCTAACCTATGTTTACCCACACCCAGCATATTTTCTTCTTCACCGTCTCACTTTAGCCTTTCCTCCGACGCCCCCTCCTGTACCTCTTCATCCCTTGTACTTCCGCCTGGCTTCCTTCATCCCTGGAAAAACCCTCCTGTATCACTGCTTGAGCATGAGCAAACTTCACCTGCCCCCCCGTCTGCATCACTGTGTGAGATTGTGCCAACTGTGCTTGATCCCCTTCCAACTGTTTCTGTCCCGCTCATCCTTGCAGAAGGTTTTGAGCACCGTACCCCTCTTGGGGAAGTCTTCCTCCTCACCACCTGCCCTGTCTGCATATTCCCCTTCTCCTGCACCCTGCCTGGCACATGCCCCAGCCTCCTACTGCAGCTCCTGCCCTGCAGGGTTCTCTCCAATTCATTTTCAGCCTCCCTGGAGCTCAACTGCATCTCTTCCAGTGCTTCCTTCCTGTCCCTTTTCCTATGCCCCAGTTCCCCTAGCGCCACCATCTGGTGTGTCCCTAATATATCATTCCCTCCTCCACTTCCCCTGCATGCAATGTGCCTGCCCCTGCTCCCCTTCCATTGCACCTGAGATCTTTCCCCCTGCATCCCCAGCTGCCCTGCCCCCCTTTTCTGTTGGCCCCTGCCGGACCCCTTCCAGCCCAATGTCCTCAACTAGAATACCTAGGGGGGCAAAACTATTTGTTACTTCTGCCACTGGCCCATTTCACCTATGCCTGTGTTGTCCTTCCTTCTGGGCACCCGTCTGCCCTTCCCTGAGCCTACTGTCTTCCACTCCTCCGGATCCCCAGCTGCCCCCTTTTCTCTAGCCACAGGCATCATTTTTGTGCCTCTAGCCTTCCTGCTGTCCGTTTCCACTGACCCCTTCCCTCCCGTCTCTGGTGTCCTTGTCCCAACTCTGGCCTTACTGCTGTCTGTTACCACCTCTGGTCTATCCCCTCTGGATCCCCTTCTATCCTCTCCCTCCCAAGCCCTTGACTTCCAGAACAGTATTATCTGATTTTTCCAGTGGATCCATTCAGCCCTTCCCACTCCTTTCTTGGCTTATACCATCCCTGTCTCTCTACCCAGTTTGCCAGCTTCCCCCCCCTTAACCACTCCACTTCCTCCCTCAGCTGAGTGAGCTGCTTACACATCATACATCCCCCCATCCTGCAAGCCCAATTTAGGATCATAGCCATTCCACAGCAACTACCCCACCACCCTGCCAAAATCCCCCCTTCATCTGTGCTGCCCTACCATTTCTTCTGTGATACTCTGATACAGTCCTAAAAACACAGCTCCCCGACTCTCACCCCCTCCTCAGCCCCAACCCACAGTCAAGACTTTTTAGAAATACTGAAGCAAGTGCAAACCATAGACTTCTTGAAATTAATAACCAATAATAAGCATGTGCAAACCATAGACATCTAGATATCAATAACCTCCTCCTCAGCCCCAACCCATATTCAAGACTATTTAGAAATACTAAACATGTGCAAACCATAGACTTCTAGAAATTTATAACCCTTAATAAGCATGTGCAAACCATAGATGTCTAGAAATTAGTAACCATAGTCACCAAGTTCAAGTCCAAGACACCAAGCTCAAGTCAAGTCCCCGGCACTTCCAGCGTCAGTAGTCCAAGATCAAGCACCCAGCACCTCCTGTGCCAGTAGTCTCGACTCAGTTCACATCACCGCAATTTCAGCTCTTTTGTGAATGATTTCTTAATACCAGTGTCAACTTCTCATATCCACCGAGGATTTCAGTCCAAGACCCCTGTGAAGAAATGCAGGACCCAGTTCCTTTGCTATAAAACCAGCTCCTCACAGTGCTTTCCTTAGCTCAGGACCCACTTTGCTCCCACTTTCAGTCCTCTGATGCTCTCAGCCACTCCCCTTTAGATCAGCCTGTCAGCTCCTCCACTTCATGATGGCTCCTCCTCTCCGCATTTAACAGAGGCCGGGGAGAGCAGGCGGGACGCAAATACAGCTCTGCACTACAGCTCTGCAGTCTGGCTGGCTTTTTAAAGCCCAACTGCCTTGGCGCCTCACTCCCTGATTGGCCCGCTCCTAAACCGCGGTCTGCGGTTGGCCGGCTGTCCTCACTCCAGTCGCTGACTGCGACCTGAGCCCATTGCCAGCCCAGCTCCTGAAAACAGCTCCTTCCTTTGTCGTCGATTGTGACGCTGCTGCCGACTGCAGCCACAGCTCCATGCCACCTTCTGCTCCTTCTCCGGTCACCAACTGCAACCTGATCCCCAAATACAGCTCTGCACTACCCTGCTGCCGATTGCAGCCACAGCTCCACACCGCCCTCCACTCCTTCTCTGGTCACTGACTGTGACCCAATCCCCAACTACAGCTCTGCAGTCTGGCTGGCTTTTTAAAGCCTGACCGTCTTGGCGCCTCACTCCCTGATTGGCCCGCTCCTAAACTGCGGTCTGCGGTTGGCCGGCCATCCTCACTCCAGTCGCCGACTGCGACCTGCGCTCTTTGCCAGCCCCTTGCTAGCCCAGCTCCTGATAACAGCTCCTTCCTTGGTCGCCGATTGAGACCCTGCTGCCGACTGCAGCAACAGCTCCACGCCGCCCTCCGCTCCTTCTCCGGTCACCGACTGCGACCCCCAAATACAGCTCTGCACTATCCTGCTGCCGACTGCAGCTACAGCTCCACGCCGCGCTCTGCTCCTTCTCCTGTCACTGACTGCGACCCGATCCCCCAATACAGCTCTACACAGCTGTATAGGGGCCATGCAGTGGATGTCCTGTATTTGGACTTTAGTAAGGCCTTTGATTCAGTACCTCATGCATAGGCGGATGAGGAAACAGATCAATGGGGGTGGGGGAAGATGGCTAACTGGATCATGAATTGGCTGAAGGGGTGGCAGCAGCGGGTAGTGGTGGCGATGATTTGGTGTGGGGGGGGGGAGACTCTCAACCCCTAGGCCTGTGACAAGTGGGGTGCCGCAGAGCTCTGTGCTGGGTCTGGTTTTGTTTGGCCTGTTTATATCGGACATCTCACATGGAGTTATGAAAAGGAGCAGTCTGTTCACGGATGATACCAAGATGGGAGCAGTGGTGGATGATGTCAGGGGGTGGAAAGAGTTACAGGGAGCTCTAACCAAACTGGAGGAGTGGTCGGCGAAGTGGCAGCTGGGCTTCAATCCAAAGAAGTGTAAGGTTCTGCACTTCAGGGTGAAAAGCCAGAGGATGGAATACTGGTTGGGTGGGGTGAGACTGGGGGTCACTAAGGAAGAGAAGGACCTGTGGGTCATGATATCTGACAGCATGAACAACTCTGCCCGGTGTAGAAATGCTGCAGCCAAAGCCCTTTCAAGTCTCAACTGTGTGCTCATCTCGTTTCACACAACGTGTGTGAGACTGTGATCCCACTTTCTAATAATGGTAGGCAAATGTCCATAACTACTCATCTGCTGCACTTATTCCCCATGACTGTTGGCCTCTGCTTCCCTGTACTTCATGAGCCAAAACTCCCTAGGTCTGGTCGGTAAAACACAATGGGCCAGCTATTCTACTTTTCCATCTCTTCACCTGCTAGGATAGGAAAATTACGTACCTACCGTAATTCTTGATCTTCTTGGACGAGTCTCCACCACTCATTCACACTAGTGGGATTGGCGCCGGAGGCACTAAGACCATCGGGAGCAAACTTTTGCTGGAGGGTCGTGGCGGGCGCCCGCGGACCGCGGCGCCGCGAGAGAGAGCAGCGGCTCGAGCGGTAATGACCATCTCAAGCGACGACCCTCCAACCGCCTCAGTACTCTTTTACCTGGGAGGTGCAGCGCACCCAACGAAAAAGGGTAAACTCAACATTAAAAACGGACATAAGATAGTCCTCATGCCCGTGTAAGAAGGGTCAGCAAAGAAGTCCTCACGGCCTAAAGATTTGAGGAGTGAAGACCAATACAGCGGTGAGCTCGGGGGATGGAGGGTGGGCGTGTGAATGAGTGGTGGAGACTCGTCGAAGATCCAAAATTACGGTGGCGTAATTTTCCTATCTTCCTGGACATAAGTCTCACCACTCATTCACACTAGTGGGAGAGTACCAAGCTGATAATCCCCAAAGAGGCGGCAGGAAAGCCAGAGCTCACGCGTCTAAGATAGAAGCCATTAAGGATAGTTCTGCCGAATGCGGAATGCCGCCTGGCATGAACATCCAGTGCATAGTGTTAGCAGTATGCACTGAGCTCCAGGTAGCGGCGTTGCATATATCTGCAATTGGAACATTAAATTTCCGCTAGGGATGCCGACCGCCCTAGTAGATGAGCGCACTCTCACCTTCTAATTTAACTTGAGCCATGGAATAGCAATGACGAAGGCATGCCACTAACCATGAAGAGATACATCTAATAGCTTTACAGGTTGACCCAGCCGGTGTCGAAAGAAAACGAACAGTTGCTGAGTCTTGTAACATCCTTGGTTCTATCTAAATAGAACCGCAAAGGCTCTCTTAACATCAAGGGAATGAAGAGCTCGTTCCCTTCATTTGGAAATTAGCGAGTAAGCGGGAAGTACCAGAGGTTGGTTCAGATGGAATTCTGACACAACCTTGGAAGAAATTAGGATGAGTACGGAGAACTACCTTGTCCTTATGGAATACAGTATACGGAGGGTCCGTAACCAGTGCATGTATCTCAGAGACCCTGCGGGCTGAGTGTAATGGCCACCAGGAAGGCAGTCTTCCAGGTAAGAAATTTTAGCTCACAGGTAGCTAAGGGTTCGAAGGCTTCCAGTGAGCATGTCCAGCACCAGGTTAATGTCCCAGGCTGCAACTGGACGCTAACAGGGGTCTGGTATGGAGAATCCTTAAGAAATCTCTTCACCATAGGTAGCTGAGCCAGAGTTAAGGAAGAAACCGGCCCATGGAGCAGCTGAGATGGCACTAAGGTGAACTTTAACTGTGGAGTATTGAAGACCTAAGTTTGATAGGTCCAAAGATACTCCAGAACCTTCTCAGGAGGACAGGAAAAGGAGTTCAGAGGTTTTGCACCAGAGAGAAAAAGCGTTCCATTTTGGGCGTCACGTTTTAATTGGCTGGCTTCCGAGCAGCCAGAAGGATGTCTGAGAACTCTCGAGAACATTGAACCGATTCACTTCTATCTCTTCAGGGCCAAGCATGAAGGTGAAGTGATTTCAGGTTAGGATGGACCAACTGAACCTGAGTCAGAAGACTGATTTGCAGGAAGTGGTCTGGAGGCTGCCAACATACTGTTGAGTGGGGAAACCATAGTTGCCGAGGCAGGAAGGAGCAATGAGATCATCTTGGTCCCCTGAGACTCGAACTTGAGGAGTACTCTCTGGATTAGAGGAAGTGGTGGAAAGGGCGTAAAGCGTTTGTCCACACGCGCCTGAAGCATCCTGACAGAAAATGCCAGGCCTGATTTCTGGAGCAGAAGAGAGGCAGTTTGCGTTGAGTGGGGATGCAAGGTCCAGGTCTGGAGTCCCCACTCTTTGAACAGGGACCGAGCTACGGCTGGATCGAGACCACTCGTAGGTCTCCTCCGTTCTGCTGAGGTGATCTGCTGGGTCGTTTTGTATACCTGGCAGATAAACCGCTTGAATCAGAGACTTGTGCTCCAAGCACCACTCCCACACCTCATTGCTTCCCTGCAAAGGGATAAGAATGACACCGCCTTAACTTGTTGATGTAATACATCACTGCTTTGTTGTCCGTTTGAAGGAGAATGTTCTTGTGACAAAGGACATCCTTCAGAACTCGGATTGCATAGAGGACCGCTCTCATCTCCAGGACATTTATGTGGAGATGAGTTTCGAACTAAGTCCATACACCTTGAGTGTGGAGGGAGAGACAGTGAGCTCCCCATCCCATTAGCGATGCATCTGTGGTGATGGAGATCTGATGATCCGGGGAGCAAAGGGAATCCTTCCAGGAGATTGCTCTTTGAGACCACCAGGTGAGAGAGACCTTGAGGGCTCCGTCACCTTGATGGGATAAGACTGGGGTGAGGAGGTCGAGGACCACTGGTGGAGAGCATCCACTGGGTGGTTCTCATGTGCCGGGGCACAGAGGGACAGTGAAGACCCGAGGGCGCCATGAGACCCCATCCGTTGCATCGAGAGAGCTGTAACCCGATTGGTTCTCCTGATGTAACGGGCCATCGAAGGATGTCAGTCTTCTGTCCTCTGGAAGAAAGCCTTCGCTGAAGAGGTGTCTAGAAGCGTCCCTGAAAAGGAGCCTCTGGGAGGGTTGCAGTTGAGATTTTTCAAATTCAGCAGAACTCCCATGGGCGTGAGAAGGCAGAAGTCGTTTGCGGCTTAAAGTCCTTGGCCGGAAGGAGCTTGCTGAAGCCAATGGTCAGGTAGGGAAACACTTTCGAGGAGTCCGACTTTCCTGAGATCGCTTGCGGAACTGCACAACACTTTGTAAAGCTTCGCGCGAGATAGCCCAAAGGGCAGGACTCTGAACTGATAATGCTGACCAAAGCTACAAACCTGAGGAATTTGCGGTGGAGTCGGGTGGGCGAGATATGCTGGTAAGCATCCTGCATATCCAGAGAGCCAGCCAGTCGTGCTGATGTAGCAAGGGTAACAGGTACCTAGGAAATCATCTTGAATTTCTCCTGGGAAATTTGTTTAACTTTCTGAGGTCTAGAATGGGCGCATCCCCAGATTTCTTTGGAACCAGAAAGTAATAGATAGAACCCTGTGTTTACCATGAATCTTGGGGCACCAGTTCTATTGCCCTGTTGTTCAGAAGGCCCTGGATCTCTGGTGAGGAGATCTGACTGAAAGGCGACAACCTGGGTTATCGTATGGGAGGACAATTCGGGGGTTCAAGAGAGTTGAGAGAGTAACCCTCGCGAGTATCGAAAGAGACCCATTGTCTGAGGTTATGGACTTCCACTGGTTGTAGAGTACATCGAGCGACCTCTCCACGGAGAAAGTTCCACCTCGGGCAGAGTGGATGGAACTTGAACCCAGCGACTCATAAGGTAGCTGGGAGCTTTAGGTCCCTGCGCTTTATCCTGCGTCTTCTTTTGAGGTTGGGCAGGTTGGCTTTTATGGGCTTCCTGCCTCTGCCTCGAAAGGACTGACGACTATGAAACTGACGTCTGTTCACATGCCCCGAGAGGGGCAGGGAGAGTCTAGCCAACAATGGCGATCTAGTCTTCTGAGTGGCCTCTAAGGCTTGCTCCACCTGAGGGCCAAAAGAAAGGCCATCAAAGGCAGCGCCATCACCTGCTACTGAGCATCATTCGTGAAGCCGAAGTACGCTGACCAGGAATGGCCAGTGCAAATCCAGCGGCTGCTGAGCGAGAAGCAGTGTGAAAGCATCCATGGCGGCTTTGACCTGTTAGTTGTTGGACTCAATACCTCTAATAACGGTCAGAAGAAGCTCTGACTTGGAATCCGAATCTGGAAGAAACTATCGTTCTTTTCATAGAGTGCCACAGGATATACTCATACTGAAAATAGCCTTGATAACTCTTGTCGCATACTTAGAGTGGAGGCAGCAAGACTCTCTTACCTAATGTATCAATCTTCACGAGACTCTTTGTTAATAGGTCGGGCTGTAGTAGTTGAGGAAGAACGACCTTGTCATTCTCTGCCAGGACTACAATAGGATCCGCAAAGGCTTGGGATGCCAAAATGGGGCGATCCTTGGGAGCTGAATACTTCTTATCAATGGATTTAGCCACTGAGAATAAACGGGGATTATTCCATACCATTTGAGACAGCGTCTCGAAGGAAGGCTGAATCGGAGGAGTCAAATCCAGTAGGATCTCCGAGCATGAAGATACTGGAGTCTTAATATCTTCCAGGATCGATGTCTGTAGTCTGGAGAGAAAGTGGATCCCAGGTTCTTCAACAGAGACTTAAAGGACAGGTCCTCGACCACAGGCTCTGCAAGAAGAAAGATCTGTTTCCTCCACTTCATCACCCAACCGAAGGTCTAGGTCAAACTCCAACATCATCTCCTGATGGTCCAGAAAGGACTGTTTGGACAGGAAAGGGTGAAAATTAGAGAGGAGGAAATGGCAGAAAAACAGGAGAGTCCCCAAGGGCTGCAGGCGAGGCGGCAAAAGCAGGCCTGAAAAGAGCGGCACCGAGCGCCGCAGCGCCCGAGAGCCTGTAACCCTGCGCGCCCCGGCCCGGCGCTGCGGGCGGCGCCCGCGCCACAGCGCGGCCAGCAGCGCCACAGGCAACGCCCGCAAGCGGGCGCCCAGCGGGCGGCGCGCAGCGAGCAGGCGCCGCCCGATCGCGGCACCACCGGCGGCGCCCGCGGCAGCAGCTTTCCAGCAACGCCGAGAACTGCTGGCGCCGCCAACCAGCGCCCATAACTCGGCCCAACAGCGCCAACACGGCCACAGAACCTTGGAGGCGCAGGAAGCCGGGGAACCTGGAAAACAAGAGAGAAGGAAAATACCAGGAGATAAGGGGCATCGGTGAGGCCCCTGCGCCCGCAACCATGTGAGGGGAAACACCTAAACGCGGAGTCGCTAGCACCGAAGAAGGCGCCCCGTGGCGACTGGGAAGGTCAACGCCCTACCTGATGCCGGAGGAGCCGAGGGCTCCGAGGTAACCGAGCCAGGCAGAAGAACTCAACCTCCGAGCCCATCGCGCTCATAAGAAGCGCCACTGATGAAACTGCTCATCTGGAGCCCTACCTATAGGCGGGGAGGGGCTCCCGATCGTCGGAACGGCGTTATCGGGCTGGCGACTCCGAAGAAGAGACCGGCAACTTAACGATAACCGAACGGCCGCGCAGACATACCAGAAGGCGACCTCAGTGATGCCTTCTCTTTTGACCTGTGGGCGAAGAAGAGCTCGAGGCGAGCAGGCCGAGAAAGCGACCGTTTATTTTATGCGGTGAGGGGACGCCCATCCCCGGCATCGGACTGACCGTGAGTCGGAACCCCCGAGAAAGGAGGCTGACGGGACCCAGCCCGGCTGACTGAACAGCTTTCATAAAGTCTCCCTACCGTCCTGACCTGCTCATGGTGCAACTCCGTCCAGTAGGCGAGACTTCTTCAAGTAAGTTAAATTTAAATATTAGAAAAATTTTAGAAAAATAGAATAAAACTAAGCATATACTATCGTGATAATGTTAAAAAAACAAACTGAAAACTATCGCTAGTTTGAAGTTTGACTCCCGACCTGAAATGACGGCGTCGTCACTGAAAGCGCACTTCGGCGGCGGGAAAAAGGAACTGAGGCGGTTGGAGGTCGTCGCCGAGATGGTCATTACCGCCTGTGCCCTGTCATGGGCGCCTGGTCTCGCGGGCGCGCCTGCTCTCTGCCACGACCCTCCAGCAAAAAGTTTGCTCCCGATGGGTCTTAGTGCCTCCGGCGCCAATCCCACTAGTGTGAATGAGTGGTGGAGACTTATGTCCAGGAAGATCATCTCTTTTACCGTACTGACAAAACCCTTTGGGTTGCTCCTCCTCTAACCTCTTGCTGTCCTGCTACCTTGCTACCCTGGCACCCTGCCCTCTTTTGGCATTTTGCTTCATTCCACAACATGCAAACTCTCCCCTTAGTCTCTCCCCCTCCCCTCGCCCAATTCTGGTCAGGGCAATTTTCCCAAGCTTCAGTATACACGAACATTTAGTATATATCTTATAACAATGTATCACTGTACCAATGCAATTATCTTGTTAATTGTTTGACTGTCCTTATACCTTGTTATATAACAATTCTTACTTTTCTGTTGTATGGAAATGTATCATTTGTTTTTGTGCTTACAGTCTTGTAATCCTACGATGTGGAACCTTTGTAAAAGGAGCAGTTTAGCTCAAAGGTTATTTAATCCCGAGATTCAATAAATAAGGCTAACAGGATGCTGGGGTGTATTGCAAGGGGAATCTTATCCAGACATAAGAACGTGATCCTGCCCCTCTACAGATCTTTGGTCAGACCGCACTTGGGAGTACTGTGTGCAGTTCTGGCGACCATATCTGAAGTAAGATATCCGGCTACTAGAGGGGGTGCAGCATAGGGTGACAAAAATGATACAAGTGATGGAAGACAAACCCACAAGGACAGATTGAGGCATCTGAGTTTGTACACCCTGGAGGAGAGGAGGGATCCTGGGGGCGGGGGGATATGATTGAAACGTTCAAATATCTGAAGGGTTCAAAAAATCTGGCAGAGTTGACTTATTTAAGCTAAGGAAAGGAAGGGACACAAGAGGTCATGGACTAAGACTGGAGGGCAGATTTGGGAGAGATGAGGAGGCATTACTTCATGGAAAGGGTAGTGTCGAAATAGAATACCCTACCGGAAGAGGTGGCATCATGTAGGACAGTGGGCACTTTCAAAAGGGAATGGGACAGGGCACGGGGAGAGGGTCTGGGTAAATAAAAATGAGAATTTGCCAAAGGGGAGTGAGTGGGAGGGGGTGGGGCAGCTGTGATCTAGGGGTGCTAGCTGCGCACTCAAGCAGACCTGACAGACCATAAGCCTGCTGGCAGATTCGTTTATGTATGCATGTGCAGGGAGGTTTCGATCTGGGACCAAGAGCCCTGAGTTTGAAAGGGACCCAGATGAGTCCCCTAGCCCAAACCGGAGGCATCTGTGGTGAGAATCGGCTGGGGGGAGATCAGATCTGGAAGGGGACCCCTTGCAGCAGGTTCAGGGGTCCATCCACCTGTGCAGCACCTTGCGGACTGGGGAGCAGACCAGCACTAATGGATCTAAACCGTCCATGCGCTGGTCCCATTGTACTTTGAGAGTCCACTGGAGAATGCGCATGTGGAGCCTGGCCAGTGGAAAGGTGGAGATGGCCACAGTCACCAGCCCTAACAGCTCAAGTACTCTCTTGCAGAGACATAACAGCCCTGGGTGACCTCTTGAGCCTGGGCAATAAGGCATTCCCGCCCTGTTCTGAGGCAGGAAAGCCTTTCCCTGCGCCGAGTCTAGAACCGACCTATGTACTGCAGCCTTTGGGATGGGATTAGAACTGACTTGGACAAATTGACTGTAATGCCCCGGGAGAGAAATAACAGAAGAGTTCTCTCCAGAGTCCGCAGGAGCTGCTCCCTGGATGAGGCCTTTATGAGCCAATTATGCTGATAAGGGAAAAGGTACAGCATCTCCCTTCTGAGAGCCACAGCTACTGCCGCTAAGCACTTGGGAAAGACCCACGGCGCAAAGGACAAGCCAAAGGGCTGCACTTTGAATTGGTAATGCCCACCCTGGAAGAGAAACCAGAGGAACCTTCTGTGGGGAGGAAACACTGAGATGTGCAGGTAAGCATGCTGCATGTCCAGAGAAAACAGCCAGACATCATCCTTGAGAAGGGGCATTAGAACTGTCAAAGTTACCATTCGTAACTTTTTGTACTGGACATGAAGACTGAGGTTGACGACGGCCCCTGCAGTTGAGAGAGTGGGTAAGGCGGTGGTGGAGGCTTTGTGTTTGCCTTGGGGGTCCGAGAAGCTGTTCCTTGCCTGTTAGTTCCCTTATGAAAGGGAGGGCACTGCCTGCTCTTCAGCAGTATATGACGGAGTGAGTGACGGACTCAACAGGCCTAGCAAGATGCCTGCAAATCATTAATGATATCCTGGACAGCTGGCCCAAAGAGCTTTGAGCCACTAAAGAGGGCATTCAGAACCTTTTGCTGGACATCCACAGCAAAGCCTGAGACCCTCAGCCAAGAGTGCCTATGGAGGCAAATACTGGTGGCAGCAGACCTGGCAACATCATCCGAGATATCGTAGAGGGCCCATAGGAGGTGCTGGCTAACATCCTCAGTGGTCTGCAAGCAAGTGAGAACCTCCTGCTTCTGGGTACCTTCTGAAAGGGCCTGGGCAGTGGTCTTGCCATTCTTCTAGTTGGTATTCTGGTATTTCACCATATGGGATAGTTAGTTATCCTCAGCCCAAGGGTGGAGGAGATATAAACCCTCTGGCCCCAAAGATCAATTCTGTGTGGCTCTTTGTCTGGGGGGAGGCAACTAAGGTGCTTGGGCACCTTAGACCTGTCATGAGCTGCCTTTATGATCACGGAATCTGCTTCAGGCTGGGTAGCATAATTCGGAACCTACTGCGGGGCATAATAAAGTTTATCTGCCCTGCGGGACATAGCTGCCAACATACTGGGCCTGTGCCAGGCTTCAGTAGTACTATTCCTCAAAGCAGGCAGAATAGTAGGAATGATCTTGGGAGACTCTGGGATCTCCAGGAAATACACCAAATCTCTCCTTGTGGCATCCTCCTCCTCAGCATGGAAGCCCACAGCTGAGGATAACTGCTTCATGATATTGACGAAGGTAGGGTCCCCTGGAGGAGACCTAGGAGTGTGATTGACAGAATCCTCACTCACTGAAGGAGATGTAGATCTGTCTGAGGAGAGGGGTTCTTCCTCCTCCTCATCAGGAAGAATAAGGTCGGGATGGTACTCCTCCTCTATGTCGACCTCCTCCAGATCAAGGTTTGATGTCTGAGGAACCGACACGGCCCTCGGGGTGCAGTCCATGACCACTGAGGTGGAGTCGATGAAGATGGTGCCATCGACAGCGCAGGTGATGTAGGCCTGTATAAGCCTAACTGGCGGACTATCACCGAAGAGAATTTAGTCAAAATTTCATTGAGATCGACAACCAACGAAAACTGCGTCGACGGAAGTGGGGTCGATCGAGCTGGGAACGATGATCCGCTAAAGGGGCCCTCAGAGCCCAAAAAGCCAATAGCCCGAGGGCCTGGGGAAGCATCAGGCCTCGATGGGAGAGACGAGGAAGGGTCCGATGACCCGGAAATTCTGAAGGTCAGGCGGAGGCGCTGTCAGTATGGGTCTGGTAGGGACAGAGATCTGGACAGCAGATTTGTGTGTCAGCGCACCCAATAAAGTATCCACGGACAAGGAAGAAGAGGCTGCTGGGGAGCGAGACTGCTGCCAGGGGGAGCGGTCCTGATCTCTGTCTTTTTTGTGACTCCCCCCCAGGACTTTTCTCGGGCCTTAGCAGCCTGGGAGCTTGACGACCCTGCTGGCAACTGGGAAGCAGGGACTCTGGAGGACCCCTGCCCAGAACCGGCTACCTGTTGGTCCATGAGGACATTTTTAAGTGCCTTTTTGCATCACCTGAGGGTTGTTTGATTTAACTTCCAGCAGAGCTCACAGTCGGAGACTTCGTGGTCAGGCCAAAGACAGCAGACACACAGAGCATGCTCATCTGTAGAGACAATCTTATTTCCACAGCGACAAAAGAGAGAAAGTTGAAGGTTTAACTCTCAATATAAAATAAAGGAATCTTTTATAAAAAGAGATTCTAAATATAGCAGGTATGAAAAAGCCGTAGGTGAAAATTGGCGCAAAACTGCATCAGAGCTTCAGGAGACCCATGCGAACAAGTCGACAGTGGGAAAGAACTGAGGAGGGAGCAGGGCCGCTCATGCCTTTACAGGGTTGGTGACGTTGTCACATGACATTGGCATGGGTGACCCCAGTTGTACTGCTGAAAATTTTCCGTGTGGATCCTGCCTGACCAACTGTGAAGTTCCTACGGTGTGACCTGATGACTGAGATATCCCCGAAGAAGCTCTACTGTTACGGTAAGTTCTTGCGTAACTGTTCCATCTTCTTCGGGGATCTCTCTCATCAGGCCACACCTATGGAACGAGTCCAAAGCAGTTCTGACAAAAAACAAGTCTGGATGGCAGATAGCCAAAAGCCTAAGAAAGGCCTTGAAGCACAGCTAGGCCAAATCCTACCCTCTTTCTAGAGGCAATGTCCGAACTGTAGTGTCTTGTGAAAGTGTGGACAGTACTCCAAGTTGCAGCAGCACAGATTTCAGCAGCTGACACATTCCTGAAACAGGCAACAGGCCATGCCTCTGGCTGAATGGCCACAAACTACACCAGGAAGTTCTTTCCTGTACTTCCGATAACAAAAAGTAATACAGCTGGCCAACCACTTGGACAAACACTGTTTACAAACTGGAATGCCCTTTTTACCCAGGGCAAAAAAAAAACAAATGTGTGGACTTTCTGCAGTGTATAGTACCAGAGAACTGTATGAACAGCTAAAGTATGGTGCAATGCTTCACTTGGATTGGCATGCTCTGGGTAAAAACAGGCAGGTGGATAGATTGACTTATGGAAACTCAGACACCACCTCAGGAAGAAAAAGTACAGTTACGTAAGAACTTACCGTAACAGTAGATCTTCGAGAGAAGCTCTTGCAGCAGGTAACAGATATATAGGACTGACGCCACCTGGTGGTAGATCTCGGCATTTCTTTTTCTCTAGCAGCACTGACATGGGACCGCCGACCTGGCGTCGGCCCCGCTCCCCGACGTCACGTAGTATAAAGGGTATAAGCAGTCCCCACATGCTCCAATTCTTGCACGCCAAATAACAGTGTGGAAGAAACATTCCACAGAAAAACAACAAAATTTGCTAGTCCCTCAAAGGGAGCTGAACTAGACCTAAAGCAGAAAGTTTCACTCCCGGGGGAAGGAGGGAGGGAAATCGTACCTGCTGCAAGAGCTTCTCTCGAAGATCTACTGTTACGGTAAGTTCTTACATAACTGTACTATCTTACTTCGAGAGGAAGCTCTTGCAGCAGGTAACACATATGTAGGACTGATTCCCAAGCAGTATAAACTGAAGATAACCGCTGGGAAAGGGCAGGGGAAGGAAAAAATAGGAACATCTCCCAGAGGTATAAACTTAAGGCAACCCCTGGGGTCAAATACACATATCACACTCAAGGTCTAAACTTAAGACAACCATGAGTGGGAAGGAAGAAAAACGTACTCACCTTAGTAAATACAGGTTACTCACCTGTAACAGGAGTTCTAGGAATGGTACATGTTGTTCATCCACACTTACTGGCAGTATCCTTGCCGCTTTAAATCTTGCCGAAAGGTCTTCAAGCTGGCTCCTCCTACCCACCCGGGTGGTAAAACTCTCGGCTCCGCCCCATGACGCCAGATCTGGCCACTGGAAGCTCAGGTAGGCGTCAAGCCGGAGGTCGAGAACAGGGATGAACAACATATACCATTCCTAGAACTCCTGTTACAGGTGAGTAACCTGTATTTCTAGGGACATGGATATGTTGTTCATCCACACTTTCTGGCAGACTCCTAGCAGTTCTCCGGGAGGAGGGAGGCAAGGTGCACACCCACTACTTAGGGAATAGAGACTGGAGAACCGAGGCCCCAAAACCAGCATCCCGGCGTGACTCAAGGTCGATGTGGTAGTGGGTGATGAAGGTGTGTGCTGACTTCCAGGTAGCAGCCCTGCAGATTTCCTGGATAGGGACGTCCCTGGAAGCAGCCACAGATGCAGCGGTATGGAGGGTACAATGAGCTCTTATCCCTCTGGGAGGCTCCATGCCCGCCAACCTATAGCAGAGATCTATGCAGGAGGTGACCCACCTGCTTATCGTCCGCTTGGCTGCAGGTCTGCCAGGTGCGGCTTCAGCGTAGGTGACAAACAGCTCGAACCTCTCCCCGAATTTCAGCCGGTGCCCTTATAGTAAGTGAGCCTCCTTCTAGGGTAGAGAGTATGGAGCCTATATTCGGCCTCCGAGGTGTGACTGGGGTAGAACACCGGCAGAGTCAACACCTGGTTAAGGTGAAACTCCGACACCACCTTCGGAAGGAATTTCGGGTGGGGGCGCAGGACAACCTTGTCCCTGTGGAAGACCAGGTAAGGAGACTCGATGGAAAGTGCCTGGAGCTCTCCCATCCTTCTGGCTGATGTGATAGCCACCAAGAAGGCGGTCTTCCACGACAGGTGAGAGAGATCACACCTGTGCATTAGTTCGAATGGCTTGCCCATGAGCTTTGCCAGTACCAGCAGTAGATCCCACGGAGGTGGAGGTTCTCGCACCGAAGGGGAAATGTGATCAAGGCCTTTGAAAAAGCGCCCGACCACCTTCTCCTGCACCACCGACTGCTTCCCGGCCCGTGCCTGGTAAGCAGAGATGGCTGCCAGGTGCACCTTTAGGGTCACCGACTAAGCCCTTGCTGGAGAGGGACCAGATAGTCCAAGATGCTTGCCAAGGAACAGGAGGAAGGGTCCAGACCTTGTTCTAACACCAAATGGAAAACCTCTTCCATTTGAAGGCATAGCATTTCCTGGTCGACTCCTTACGGGACGCCTCAACTACACTGAGGACCTCGTCGGAAAGACCCAAGGCCTGGAATTCTAGCCGCTCAGGAACCAGGCCGTCAGGTGCAGGGATTGAAGGTCTGGATGGAACACCTTCCCCTGATTGACTGAAAGTAGGTCCGGGCGAGCTGGAAGCTGCCTCGGGAGCCTGGAGCTGAGGCTGAGGAGATCTGGGTACCAGCATTGGCGGGACCAGTCTGGAGTTACCAAAATCACCTGCGCCTTGTCCCTCCTCGCTTTGAGAAGCACCTTGTGGATCAAGGGAAATGGGGGAAAGGCGTAGAAGAGGCCCGGGGTCCACGGCCTCGAGAAGGCATCCCCCTGCAGCGAGCCCTGCTGAGGGGGCCGGGCATGGAACAGCCTCAGCTTCACGTTCTCCCTGGAGGCAAACAGGTCCACCTGAGGTGTGCCCCAATGGGAGAACAAATCTTGTACTACCTCCGGCAGGAGAGACCACTCGTGATATGCAGCCCCTATCCAGCTTAGGGCATCGGCCAGGGTGTTGGAGGCTCCTGCCACATGAATGGCTAGGAGATCCGCCTCCAGGCTGCGCACGAGTGACCAAATGCAGAGAGCTTCCTTGCACAGAGGCATGGAGTGCGTCCCGCCCTGGCGGTTTAGGTAGTACATGGTCGTGGTATTCTCTGTCTGGACCTGAACCACTTGACCCCATAGGAACGGAGCAAAGGCGGTGAGGGCTAGACGAACCGCCCGAAGCTCCAGCAGGTTGATATGGCATCGGGACTCCCGAGGGGACCAGAGGCCGTGCGCTCTGTGCTCCCCCAGATGGGCATCCCAACCCATCAGAGAGGCATCGGTCGATAGAGAGACCGTCGGCTCTGGGCGGACAAACAGGATGCCCTCCTGCAGATGAGCTGGAACGGTCCACCACTGGAGAGCGTTCCACATCCCTTGGGTCACCGTCACTAGCTGGTCCAATGGATCGCAGCATTGGGACCACTGGCTGGCCAGTCCCCACTGAAGGGACGATGTGCCAGCGGGCCCAACGGACCACGCTGGTGCAGGCCGCCATGAGACCCAGGAGGCGCAGGAAGTCCCGGCGGGAGATGAGTGCCCAACCAGAAATGATTGGGCAAAGGAGGAAAGAACTCGGACCTGTCCGCCGGAGCCGTGCTCGCCCCGATGAAAAGAATCACCTGCTTCGTCCGAAGTTCGACTTGGCCTCGCTGATGAGGAGGCCGAGTTTGAGAGCAAACCCAGAGGGCCAGATCTCTGGACCGCCCACCTCCTCTCTGAAGGGGGCTGCTATCAGCCAATCGTCCAGGTAAGGGTACACCCGAACCCCTCGGCGCCGCAGGAAAGCTGTCACCACTGTCATGCATTTGGTGAAGACCCTGGGAGCAAGAGAAAGGCCGAAGGGCATGGCTCGGAACTCGTAAAGGGATCCTTCCGCTCAGAAACTGAGGAATCTCTGGTGAGACGGACGGATAGGGACATGAAAAAACACGTCCTGAAGGTCCAGAGAGCAGAACCACACGCCGCGTTCCAGGGATGGTATTATCTGAGCCAGAGTGACCATCCTGAAGGTCCGAGACCTTAGGAACTTGTTTAGGTCGTGCAGGTCAAGAATGGGGCGCCAGCCCCCCGTCCGTTTTGGGACCAGGAAGTACCTGGACACAAACCCCGGGTCTGAGGGAGGGTCCACCACCTCTGATCACCTCTTTCTCGAGGAGCAGAGCGATGTCGGCTCAGCGAGCCAACAGCGAGGTTGTGGACCCCGGTACCGGGGCGACGGCTCGAAGGGCGGGCCGAACTCCAGAGGCAGGCCCTTTCCTACCACTTCAACACCCACCGGTCTGTGGTGATAGCAGACCAGGCGGAAAGGAAATGGCGGAGCCGTCCCCCCACAGGGGGAACCTGGGGTGGGGTGACGAGGTTGGGGGCGACACCCCTCAACCTGTCACTGAGCAGGCTTGGAGGAGGAGGAACCAGCCGAGGGGCCACCTGGGCCTTTACCTCCCTGCTTCCTGGACGAGGAAGCCGCGGGCTTGGGTTTGGGATGCCAAGCGCGAGCCTGCTGGCCCTGACGCTGCTGGGCCGGACGTGCCGCGGGCGCAGATGGACGAAAGGGCTTGGGTTGCGGTCTGCAGCCCTTGTCCCTCTGGGCGGATGTGACAGAGTCCAGAGTGGCATTGGACTTTTCGATCCTCTGGAGGTGACCTTCCACCCAGGGCCGAAGAGGTCGGTCCCCAGGAAGGGGACATCCCAACTTGTGCTGGGTATCCGCTGTGAAGGTGGATATCCTCAGCCATGCCCGACGGCGAGATAGCCACTCCGGCCGCTACTGACCTGGCGAGTCAACGATGTCCAAAGCAGTCTGAAGTTGCTGCTTGGCCACTGCCCTGCCCTGGTCCCGCACCTGCTTAACCGCGGTCTCCAGGTCAGCCGGGAGATGAGGAACTACCTCGTCCAGGAAGCCCAACAGGGCATGAGAGAAGTGCACCATCAGCACGGCCGAGCTGGCCTGACGAAGGCCAAGGGAGGACGCAGCGTAGACTTTGCGCCCGGCGTAGTCCAATTCTGGACTCTTTGTCGGGAGGCTTGTCCATGTCCCTGGCGCTTCCGGCACGCTGGAAGACGCTGTCGGTAGCCAACCCTCGGCTGAGGGGTGTTCCGAGAAACCGGACAGGGAGCCTGTAGGGGACCGCGACATTTCCCGCCATCCTGGCCGAGGCGCAGGGCAGGAAGCAGGACGCTGCCAGAGCTCCAAGGCCGGCCCACAATGCCTTGGCCACCGAAAGGCCTCCGAGGAGAATCCCCGTCCAAAAATCTCCATGAGGGGGTACTTGGCCCGTCTGATACGGGCTCGAGCTGCATCCGGGTGGACTCTGAGATGAGCCTAACAAACCCATGAAGGACGATGGGCTATCGCCCACTCGACTAACCTCCCTGAGGACTCCAAGTCACCCGCCTGGAGAACAGGGGAGGAATCGCTTGACCCAGAGGAGTCCGCCAAGAGCTGCCTTGGGCCTGAGCCACCCTCCACCTGCCGAGGGCGATCGGGAGTGAGGGTGACAGACAGCCTATGGGGCAGACCCTGGGCCGACCGAGAATTCTTGGTCGGGGCCCCAAACAATGGCTGTGAAGGCGGAGGTTCCACCAGAATCGGTGGGGCAGCCAGTTTTGGCCGAGCAACAGGTCTGGGAGCAGGCGCCTCGGCTAGAGCGAGGGGCTGCTTCGGCCACTCCGTGACAGCCACTGATAGCCGGGAAGACGACACGCCAGCTTGCCCTTGGACAGAAGAAGCTGCTGCCACATGAGGTCCCTTTCGTAGCGCCGACGCACTTATGCCGAAGGCCTCTCTCGATCCGAGGAGGAGGGGACGAGCGGGCGACGCCCGCTGCCACGTACCGAGACCGCCATGACGGCGGGATCGGCTGGACCGAGAAGAAGTCCGGTACCGCCGAACCTCGCTTTTCTTGAGGAGGGTTCGGGGTAGGGCGGGGAAACCCACTCTCCTCGCTCGGAGGGTTCAACCGGACTCCGGAACCGAGGCACGGGGTAAGTCCACGGAAACCTCAATCTCTGCCGGGGGAACCGGGGAGTGAGGGTTTTCGGCTTCACGGGTCGACAACCCATCCGACGGGTCGAGAAAAATCTCGACTGCATCGATGGGAGTCTCGGTCAACTGACCTGACGGGGACGCCGTGAGGCCAGTGGCCGAAGCCGAAGGATTGACTGAAGTCGATGGTCAATTACTCAGTGAGAGGGACCTCTCCTGCTCCCAAGAGCGTCGACGGAGGGACTTACCTTTGTGGTCCTTCTTCTTGGACCGAGAGGAAGGCCCTGAAGATGATGGTCCCTCTCCCTTAGTGTAGAGAGACAGACAGAGCTCCTTGAAAGAAGCTGAATAGGAGGATCCCAAGGAAAGCGGGATAAATGCCGCGGCCGAGGAAGACGAAGATGCGGCCTGCGCCGCCTCCTCCTCGAGGGTGATCATCTGCTCAAGTTGATCCGCCGAGCCCGCTGCCGCGGAAACTGCCAAACGGGCCTCCTTCGACTTTACCGGAGGATAACGTTTCTCGGGGCGCCTAAGTTGCAAATGGGCGGCGCGGCCTTCCAGGACGTAGGCCAAAAAAGAAGAGCACAGGTCGCAAGCCTGCGGGTCGTGCTCAAGGCCCAAGCAGTAGACGCACGAGGAATGCAGATCCATCCAAGACATCTTCTGCCCGCATGGGCACCTCCGAAAACCGAGTCGATTTGTCCATCGGTCGCCGAGGAATTAAATGACCAGTCTTGAAAACCTAAAAAGTACTTCGGTAAACCAAGAAATAGGAACCAGTCTTATACGCAGAGCGTTAAGGAGGGAACCTGAGCTTCCAAGCCGTAAGGAAGATCTGGCGGCCATGGGCGGAGCCGAGTTTTACCACCCGGGTGGGTGGGAGGAGCCAGCTTGAAGACCTTCCGGCAAGATTTAAAGCAGCAAGGATACCTGCCAGAAAGTGTGGATGAACAACATATCCATGTCCCTAGAATGTTGTTTCTTCTAATGGAGTCTTGCTGTATTCTGACATATGCAGTTAGGTCCTGCCTTTCAACTGCCCCGGAGAACAAAGAGTTAAACTTTCCATGGCCAGCATGGAATGTTCACCATGAGCTCGGTTGAAGCCCCTGTCTGCTGTTGTTTAAACTCCAACCGGCAGTGATTCACGAGAAATACTCACTAGAAGTTCTGTGTGAAACTGTAAACTCAAACTAGCCAACTGGCAACTAAATTTATATAAAGGGTTTTTGTTTTCAAAGCAAAGACCAAGTCAGGAAACCCAAAACAAAACACATCCCAGAACACAACACTCACACAAAATAAAGGAGGATAAAAAAGGGACACCCCTAGGGTGCCAACACTGCTCCTGCCCACCCACATCCCAAAAACTAGGTTCTGAGAGGGGGAGGCGGGGGAGTCAGAATACAGCAAGACTCCATTAGAAGAAACAACATTACTAAGGTGAGTAATTTTTTCTTCAAACAACATGAAGTCTTGCTGTATTCCGACATATGCAGACTACCAAGCAGTACCTCCATGGAGGAGGGACAGAACCTACTTTGGAAACAAGCTTTGAAGTACTGCTGTGCCAAACTGAGCATCACTCCTAGCCTGGATATCCAGAGAGTAATGCTTGGTGAATGTATGGACTGTTTTCCAGGTGGCTGCTTGACAGATTTCTAAGATAGGAATATCCCTGGCAGCAGCCAGGGAAGCAGCTGTACCTCTAGTAGAGTGAGCCCTCAGGCCTGAGGGTGGAGTTCTACACAGTTTTTCATAGCAGAATTGTATACAAGAAACAATCCACCTGGCAATAGATCTCTTAGTGGCAGGTTTGCTCTACCAACCTCTCCATATGTGAGGAACAATTGAGGACTCAAACCTGTGACCCTTGGTGCGCCTATGTAGTAGCTAAGGGCCCTTTTAACATCCAAGATGTGCAGCCTCCTCTCTCCAGAGGAGGAATGGTCAGTGAGGAAAACAGGAAGAGACATAGACTGGTTAAGGTGGAAATCTGAAACCATCTTAGGCAAAAACTTCCTGTTAGTTCTTAAGACCACTTTATCTCTATGGAAAGAGATGAAATCAGGTTCCACTGACAGGGCTTGCAATTCACTGATACGCCTGGCAGAGGTAATGGCTACCAAAAACACAGTTTTCCAAGTCAAGTACTTAAGCTCTGCAGAGGACAAAGGCTCAAAGGGTGGTTGCATAAGCTGTGCAATGCAAACATTAAGGTCCCAAGCAGGAGCAGGGTCCCTGGGATTGGTGTGCAGCAATCCCTTGAAGAACTTACAAAACACAGGGATGGGCTGACAGAGGAGATGGCTTGCTACTGACAGGAAAGCAGAAACAGCTGCCAAATGCACTTTAAGTATAGCTGGCCTAAGGCCTAGGCCATTGAGATGGACCATATAGTCCAGAACCGTAGGCAACCCAGCAGACTCTGGAGAAATATTCTTCTTAGAACACCAAATAGTGAACCTTTTCCATTTGGAATTGTAAGTCTTTCTGGTGTAAGGCTTTCGAGAAGCCTTAAGGATATCCACAACCCCTTGGGAAAGATGCAGATCAGCAAACTCTAACTCTTCAAGAGCCATGCCTTGAGATTGAGAGACCTGAGGTTCGGGTACCAAATCCTCCCCTGAGAGGATGTCAACAGGTTGTAATTCCTGGGAAGAGACAGGGGAAGGTGGACTGCTAAGGACAGCAACGGGGGTACCAAGGCTGTCTGGCCTAGTCTGGAGCAATCAGAATCACTCTGCATGGTTGTGACCTTATCTTGACTAACACTTTGAACAGGAGAGGGAAGGGGGGAAAGCATACAGAAATTTCCCTTCCCAATTGAGAATCAGAGCATCCAGGGGGACTGAGCCCAAGACTGGGGGTCTGCAACAAAAGAGAGGAAGTTGGTGATTGTCTGGGGCTGCAAAAAGATCTATCTGTGGAGTGCCCCATCTCGAGACAATCACTTTCAAAACTAGGGGATCTAGGGTCCATTCGTGATGGCCCAGGGATATTCTGCTGAGAGCACCTGCTAGGACATTTTCCTTCCCTGGGAGGTGAACTGCTATCAGAGAGGTTAGCAGGGAATAGGCCAGGGACCACAACTTCATTGCTTCTGTGCACAAGGCCGTAGACCAAGTGCCTCCTTGCTTGTTGATGTACCACATGGTGGTGGTGTTGTCTGTTCTGACCTGGACCACCTTGCTCTGTACAGATTTGGAAAAGGCTTGCAGTGCCAGAAACACTGCTCTGAGTTCCAAGAGACTGATGTGAAGCAGAGATTCCTGAGGCAACCACAGCCCTTGGGTGGTAAGATCCCCCAGATGGGCTCCCCAGCCCAGCAGGGAAGCATCTGTGGTGAGTATCACTGAATGAGACTAAATGACAAAAGGAAATCTTTGTCTCAAATTGTCCTGATCCTGCCACCATTGCAAGGCCTGGATCACGGTTCTAGTCACTGGGACTAGTTTGGTAAGGGAATCCTTTCTTTGGGACCAGAAGGCTCTTAAGTGGAACTGAATGTCCCTCATCTGGAATCTTGCTCCCTGGACCACTGCTGTGGAAGTTGCCATGTGGCCCAGAAGCTGAAGGAAATGCCTTGCTGGTCGAGACACCTGTAGGGTGAATGAAGAGGCCAGTTCCATAAGGGTCCTTGCCCTGTCCAGGGGAAGGAAGGCTCTGGCCCCTTATTGTATCCAGCTCCGCCCCTATGAAGGTGAGGAGCTGTACTGGTTCGAGAACTGACGGTTGAGAAGGAATCCTAAGGAAGTGAGCACTTGCAGAGTTATTTGCAAATGTGACTTGACTTGGTCTGGAGACTGACCCACTATGAGCCAGTCGTCCAAGTATGGGAAGATGGAGATCTTTTTTCTCCTTAGGAAAGCAACCACTACTGCAAGGCACTTTGGGAAAACCCTTGGGGCTGATGTTAGGCCAAAGGGCATTGCTCTGAATTGATAGTGGCCTGAGGGCAGCTCAAACCTGAGGTACTTTCTCTGGGAGCACCTGATGGGAATGTGAAAATAGGCATCTCTGAGGTCCAGGGAGGCTAGCCAGTCCCCTGGCCTTAGAGAGGGAAGGATTATTCCCAGAGTCACGATTTTGAACTTTGGTTTTAAGAGGTGTTTGTTCAGATATCTTAGGTCCAGGATGGGCCGCCATTCTCCTGTCTTTTTGGGGATTAGGAAGTACCTGGAGTACAATCCTTTGCCCTTGTGTAGGGTGGGAATACTCTCTATGGCTCTGAGAGCTAGGAGGGAAGAAACCTCTGCCTCTAAGGCAAGGGTCTCTGATGGATTTGCAGATAGAAAGGATCTGGTTCTCATCTTGGGAAATTTTCTGAAGCTGAGAACCAGTCCCTGGCTTACTACTTCCAGGACCCACTTGTCTGATGTCAGAGACTTCCAGTCCTGGACAAAGTAAGCCAGCCTGCCCCCTACTGGTATTGGAGAATCGGCCCGGGCAGACCCATCAGGGCATCTGTTTGGCAGGGGCTTTAGGCTGAGGGGTGGATGCAGGCCTGCTCATCCCCCGTCTGCCTCTCCCTCTGAAGAACCCCCTCTGAGAATAAGAAGAGGAGGCCTGAGCTTGGTAAAAAGGCCTTTGGAAAGGCCTGCCCCTACCCCTGGACTGCTGCCTTTGAGGAGTGGCTTGCCTTTCTTTGGCCTGAGCACTCCTGTAAGTGGTCCTGTACTCGTCCATCTTTTTCATGTAGTTCTCTGTCTGCTCCCCAAACAGAGAATTACCAATAACAGGGAAATCCATGGCCTTAGCCTAGGTATCCTGTGACAGGCTAGTACATCTGAGCCAAGCCATCCTCCGAAGAGCCACAGATGTAGCCATGACTCTTGATGAAACATCACTGGAGTCCACAGCAGCATGAAATTGCACTTTGGATGCCTCAATCCCATCTGCAGCCAGCTGCTCCAGCTCCTTGGCAAGCTGGTCAGGGGCCTGTTTAGCCAGAGCCAGAACAGTGTCCCATCTGGACTTCTGGTACCTAGCTGTGTAGGCCATATAGTTAGCCTGCCTGAGTCCCAAAGATGCTGCCATGTACTGTTTCTTTGCCATGGCATCAATCCTCCTGGAGTCCTTATCTGGGGGGTGTGATGCCAAGGGGATATTTGCCTTATCACAGGCAGCAGCCTGCACTACCCCAACATGGCTGCATTGCTGAGAAAGGAACTTTGTGTCTGAGCCTGAAAGAGTATACCTCTTGTCCATTCATCTGTCCACAGGAGGTATGGAGTTAGGAGTCTTAAGAATTTTATTTGTCTGTTTCCCAAAAGACTTATGGAGGGGAATAGACAGTCTCCTGGACTCTGGGATGTCCATCATTTCAACAAAATCAGGCTCCTCCTGATCTCTACTGCTTCTCCATAGGAAGCTGGAGGGTTTCAGCCACTTTTTGTAAAACATAA
The DNA here is from genome assembly GCA_016271365.2 of Neoceratodus forsteri. NCBI lineage: Eukaryota > Metazoa > Chordata > Ceratodontiformes > Ceratodontidae > Neoceratodus > Neoceratodus forsteri. The sequence continues at coordinate 1,427,705,025 of CM057449.1, forward strand.
AGTGGAAAGGGGACTCAGAAAGCCTAGGAGGAGAAACACCCGAAGGTCTGTCTGGGGAGATGTCCGGGTCAATAGGCACATCCAGACTTTCATAATCACCATCATCATCCTCATACTCTCCCTCCTCCTCATCCGGTTCATAAAATTCTTCTAAGGTGTAATCCGGAACTGGTGGAACCGACCAAACCGAACCCCTGCCAGATGGAGCCGGTTCAGCCGGAACCGAAGTAAGTGACTGCACTATTCTTATCGCCTTGGCCATCTCATCAGCGGTCGGAGTATGAATTTCTGGATCCGAACCGGATGATTTATCTTTTCTTTTTACCGGAACCGACTCCTCAGAATCGGCTCTCCTGTTGCCCGAAGATGCATTGCCCTGGTCAGAGGGCACTCCTTCTGGTTCGGTCGGAACCGAACCGGGCTGGCCATCCGGGTCAGCGGACTTCTCAGCCTCCCTTTCCCTCAGTCTACCTAATCTCTTTTCCAGGGTAGCTTTGGGAAAATTCTTACAAATTTGGCAGTCTGAATCGTGGTGGTCAAACCCCAGACAATAAACACAGGTGGTGTGGGGATCAGCCTTAGCAAAGACTTTCCCCCCACACACTGCAGTGTTGAAACCCAGTGGGCCTTTTTTGGGGTTTCTCAGACATGGCCAATCCTATCCAAAACTTACCCTTTTTTCGGCAATCCGCCAGGCAAGATTCCCCTATCGGTTCCTGACCGTGTTACGGGTCTTGGAAAAAAAACGTAATAAAAATTTTTTTTTTTTTTTCAGAACCGATATGGACCGGTTACCACAAACTAAGTAAATTCACAAACTTTTTTATCTGAACTGTTCGGTTCAGCCGAACCGATCCATAATTTACAAGTTCCACACAGAAACTAAATGGAAAACCTATCCAGTACTCACGGTACCACAGATAGAGACTTAAACTGACAGATTCGGTAGCAGCAATTCGGTAGAAACTGAGCGAAAAACGACACTTTAACCGACTTTTTTTGAACCGAGCAAAGGAGAAATCTCCAGAGCGACTGTTCAGTGAGGCGGAGTAAAGAATCTGATGGTTGGAGTTTAAACAACAGCAGACAGGGGCTTCAACCGAGCTCACGGTGAACATTCGTGGCTGGCCATGGAAAGATTAACTCTTTGCTCTCCGGGGCAGTTGAAAGGCAGGATCTAACTGCATATGTCAGAATACAGCAAGACTTCATGTTGTTTGAAAGGAGAGGCAGGAAACCCTCGGGAGACAAGACCTCTCAGGAAATAAGGCCCTGGAGGACCGCCAGGCCAAAACCTGTGCGACGTCTGGAAACAATGTCCAGACTGTAATGTCTGATGAAAGTGTGAACAGAGTGCCACGTGGCGGCAGCACAAATGTCAGCTGCCGACACTTTCTTAAGAGCTGCGAAGGTAGTAGCCACCGCTCTGGTGGAATGAGCCCTAACAGAGCCCGGAAGGGTCTTGTTAGCCTGCTGATAACAGAAGGATATATAATTTACCAGCCAACGCGAGAGCGTTTGTTTTGTAACCAGGTTCCCCAAGGGCCTATCCGCAAAGGATATAAACAGTTGGTCCAATTTCCTGATACTTTTTGTTCTGGAAAAAAAACATCACAGAGCGCGGTGCACATCAAGGGTGTGCAAGAGCGCTTCACCCCTATTGGAATGCTCCAGAAAATATGCTGGAAGCTGAACTGATTGGTTAAGAGTGAGCTCTGACACTACCTTCGGAAGACATTTCGGATTAGCGTGGAGGTCTACCCTGTCCTTATGAAAAATAAGATAGGGCTCTCGACACACAAGAGCATGAAGCTCCTAAATGCGTCGGGCTGAAGTAACTGCCACCAAAAGCAAAGTCTTCCACGAGAGATATCTGAGCTCACAAGACATGGCCGGTTCGAAAGGAGGAAGCGTAAACCTCTCCAGAACAAACAAGTCCCAAAGAGGAACAGGGTCTTGGACCGGAGGACGGAGATGTAAAATCCCCTTCAGAAAAGTTTTAACTACCTCCAATTGAGCCACTGTCCTGTCCTGAATACAGTGGTGATAGGCAGAAACAGCAGCCAGGTGTACCTTAATGGAGGAGTAGCTGAGACCCGACTCCGACAGGGATAGCAGGTATTGTAAAACCGCGTTAACCGGACAGACCAGAGGGTCAAGACTCCTGGATCGGCCCAGAGGCAAAAGAGTTTCCACTTCATAGTGTAAGTGGCCTTGGTAGTGGGCTTCTGTGCCTCCACCAAAATCCGGGCAATGTCATCAGAAACTCCAAAGCGAAGCTTTGCTAGGTTCGTAGAAGCCAAGCATGCAGGTGAAGGGAGTGCAGACTGGGATGAACCAAGGTCCCCTGCTGCTGAGAGAGTAACTGACTCGAAATGGGAAAAGGCCACGGAGCCTGCACCACCAGATGCCAGAGAAGTGGGAACCAAATCTGTCTGGGTCACAGAGGAGCTATCAGAATCATGGTGACCCGCTCCAATTGGGGTTTGAGGAAGACCCGCTGCAAGAGGGGAAAGGGAGGGAAGGCGTAAAAAAACCTCCTGCTCCAAGATGGGGACAATGCGTCTTGCCAGAAAGCTCCAGGCTCGGGATCGAGAGAGCAAGAACTGGGCAGTTTTGTGTTGAAGCGAGATGCAAAAAGGTCCAAATCCGGCGTTCCCCATCTTGCGAAGAGCTCTTCTGTGACGGACTGTATCAGGGACCACTCGTGACAGAGTGGTTTTGCCCTGCTGAGGGCGTCCACGACTATGTTCATGGATGTCTGAATAAGGAGGTGACCAGGCACTAGAAAAAGAGCCAGAGCCTGTAGGGAGTACAAGTCTGAGGTTGAGCACATTGATATGCAAGCTCTCCTCTAATGGAGACCACAACCCTTGTGTCCTGTGGATCCCCAGGTGAGCCCCCCCATCCCATCCCAGACGCATCTGTGGTGAGTGTTTGGACAGGACTTTCCGGCTGGAAGGGGAGTCCTCTGCAGAGATGCTGGGGAGATGCCAACCAGCGGAGTTCGCGATGAACTGGCTCCGAAATGCTGACCGGCAAGTCCAAGTCGTCCCTGGTCTGGTCCCAGTGGACTCAAAGAGCCCACAGAATGGTGTCCATGCGCAGTCTGGTGAAGGGGACCGAGACTATGGCAGCCGCCATGTGCCCCAGAAGCCTGAGAATAGACCTGGCTGGAACCACGGAGGCTGAAAAGCTTTGGGATGCCAGAGCCTGGATGAGCTCTGCCCTGTCTGAAGGGAGAAAGGCTTTCCCCAAGGTGGTGACTAAAAGAGCACCTATAAATTTAAGACGTTGAGAGGGGAAGAGCTGAGATTTTTCTGGATTTACAGTGATCCTCAGACGCCGACAAAGGGAAAGCGTGGCCAGGATGGTCTCCCAAAGACGAGACCTGGACTGGGCCAAGAGGAGCCAATTGTCGAGATAAGGGAACAAAAAGTGGCTGTCTCAGTGCAGGACTGCTTGGACGATGTCGAGGCACTTGGTGAAGACTCTAGGAGCAGAGGAAAGGCCGAAGGGAAGAACCTTGAACTGATCGGCCTGACCCTCGAACTTGAACCTCAGGAATCTCTGATGACTGTGGCAAATGAGAATGTGAAGGTAGGCATCCTGCATGTCCAGAGATGCCACCCAATCCCCGACCGTCAGGAAGGGGAGGAGATTCGGAAGCGACACCATACGGAATTTGTGGTAAGCGACCCATTGGTTGAGGTCACTGAAGTCCAAGATCGGCCGCAGGTCCCCCAACTTCCTGGGAACCAGGAAGATGTGGGAGTAAAACCCAGAGTCCCCTTCTGCCTCCAGAAAGCATTCTATGGGGTCCTTGTCAAGAAGAGACTGGATCTCCCACCTGATGGGAGCCCTGTCTTCTCTCAGGTAGTAAGAAGGTGGTGGTGGTCTGTCCGGGGATAGAGACTCAAACTCTACGGAGTGCCCAAACTCCACAAGATCGAGGACCCATCTGTCGGAGGTCACTACTCTCCATGCAAGATGGTGGTGAGAAAAACGACCTCCCACCCGCTCTCCTGACGTCAGGTCTAGGAGGGGAAGGTCGTTTACATAGTCAGGTGGAAGGAGGGGGTGGGAGGGCAGCTGCTGGAGGTCTAGTCTGTCTAGAAGGGGCAGAGGCAGCGCCTTGGTGACCCCCCTAGTCGACCAAAGCCACCTCACTGTGTGTGAGACTGGGCACGGGGTTGCTGAGGCTGGTGTCCCCCTTTGCCACGAAACCGGGGCCAACGAAAACGCTCCCACTTCAGGCGATACATAGACTGCACCATACGGACCGCTTTGCCAGAGTACTGCAGTCTAACAATAACCTTCTCTGTGTCTTCACCGAAGAGCACAGAGCCCTTGACAGGGGCGTCCAGAAGTGTGGTCTGCACCTTTGGGTCGAACCCTGAGACCCGGAGCCAGGAGTGGCGCTGAAGGCAAATTCCAGTAGCGGCTGCCCTAGCTGAAATGTCTGCAGAGTCGTATGCAGCTCGAAGAATGTGGGTATCCACATCCGAGCCAGTCTGTAAAAGTTTAGTAAGTTCTGTCCTCTGAGGACAGTCAGGCAAACCTCGTAGAATGTCCAATCCTTGGTCCCAAAGGGCGTTCTGGGATTGAACCATATAAGTCAAAAAATTTACACTACGGATACTGCAGGAGGCAGATGGGTACACCCTGCGACCTAAAGAATCCAGCTGCTTAGACTCCCTGTCTGGCGGCTGGGTACTTAGGTGCTTCGGCCCCTGTGAACAATCATGCATGGCCGAAATGACCACAGAGTCAGCTGTGGGGTGTTCGGCCAAGTAAGAATTGTCTTTGGGGGTCTGGTACAAGCGGTTGGCCTTCTTGTGCACCGCAGAGGACGCATGTGGATGCCTCCAGGTAGCTAGGATAACGTCCTGGATGGTGTCCACCAGCTTGGGATCCTTCTGGCGCTGGTATTTTGCCAGGCGCAAGCATTCGGGGTCCAGGGCCTCCGTATACCATCCCATGTTCTCCTGGATGTGCCGCATGACCTCTAGAAAACTGGGGTCATCGGGAAGAGATTTAGGCTGGTCTTCAGTGTCACCAGGGAGTGAGCCTGGGTCCGAATCAGGATAGGACTCTGATTCGCCATAGGATGAGGAAGAGGAATATGAAACCCATCGTCTCCTCTTGTGCCCGGGCCGTCTAGGAGAAGGAGAGTGAGAGGAGGAAGGAGACCTAGTCCTCTTGTGCTTGTCCTTGTGCTTCCTGGGGCTGGCCAGTGACTTTTCCCCCTCAGTCCCGGAAGGGACAGGCGTAGCCTTCCCATCTTGCTGAGCGACAGGAGGAGCTTTTGGAGACGGAACTGGAGGGCCTACCAAGTCCTGCTTGACTGTATCCCACCAGTGAGCAAAACGGTCCTTGATCTGGGACATCCCCAACCTTTGAGAGTCCGGCCTAGAAGGTGACGTTGGTCGGCCCGCAGGGGCACCGGCGTCGGGGTAGCCCGGTGTCAGTAGGACAGGTGATGCCAGGGAAAACTCCTCAGTGACATCGGGCAGATCCGGCATCTGGTGGACTGGCGAATGGTCGCAAGGTGACGACGGCAGCAGAACAGCCTTATCTGGTACTGGTGGAGGAAGCAGAGGTGTGACTGGTGTTGGTGCTGGAGCCGCGTCCAATGGACGCCCCTTAGCCAGAGGAGGGTGGGGGCAGTCGGAGGAAGAGGTCTTAGAAGGCTGATCAGCCTTGTGTTTGTCAGAGTGGCGTTGGTCTGACTCAACAGACGGACGCTGGTCGTGACTATGTTTTGGCAGCAAAGAAGAGGCCCGAGAAGCAGAATGCCCCGAAGACTGCTTGGCCTCCCGGGGGTCGACCAAAGCTGAGTGGGAGGACTGCTTACCTGTGGAGGGCACGGAGCTGGAGTCAGAGTGCCTCTTGTGGCCAGAGGAACCCGAGCCGGACGGTTTCTTGGCGGATGCACCTGCATCCGGGGACTTAAACGCCACCGTGGAACCGGAATCTGAAGGCCGGATCCTGATGGGCTGCAAGGCTGGCGCCTTGGAATGCGAGGTGGAAGGCTTGAGGGAGGTGAGCCAGGCCTCACAGCTGGAGGAGCCGGAACGACCAGCAGAGCTGGAAGACCTGGGCCTGGAAGGCGAGCGGTCTCGGTCCCGGTGGCGGTGCTTCTCCTTTCCTATCTGAGAAGTAGGGGAGTGAGACTCCCTCCCAGAGGACGTGTCCTGCTGCATCTGGGCCAGTTGCTGCTGTGCTAGATGGGCCTGGAGCGATTTCTGTCTTCGGATCCTGGTCCAACTATTGAAGGCCTGGCAGTGGGTACAGGCGCCGGTGTCGTGGTCTGGGCCCAGGCAAAAAATGCAGGCTGACTGACCGTCCTTGGCAGGGATCTGCCATCCGCAAGAGCACCTGTTACGGTGCCCGGTTGAAATGGATGACATACGTTGTCGAAAAATCCGTGAAAATATGAAGAGGAACTGTTCTAGAGCTGAAGAACCCATAGGCGAGCCAAGAACTGACTAGCGAGTTGCCGCAGCGGGAAAGTACTGGAGCACATAGGGACTGCTTACGCCCTTTATACTACGTGACGTCGGGGGCAGGGCCGACCCCGGGTAGGTGGTCCCACGTTGGTACTGCTAGAGAAAAAGAAATGCCGCGATCTGCTGCCAGGTGGCATCAGTCCTATATTTGTGTTACCTGTTGCAAGAGCTTCCTCTCGAAGTAAGATGTACAGTTACATAAGAACTTACCATAACAGTAGATCTTCGAGAGACGCTCTTGTTGCAGGCCACACCGCTAAGACTAAGCCATCAGGCACCAGGACCACATGGAAAATGTCTAGCTAACGGTCTACCATGGAAGACTTCCTGCCGTCTGTCAGCGGACATCAGCCTAGCCCATAAAGGTGTGCAGTCCCCCACACCTACATCAGTTCTCCCGCCGGAGACCCTGTACAGGCAGCAAATGGAGAACCAAGGAGGTTTCCCTAAGAGGCAAAAGAAAGGCAGAAGTAGTACGAGAGAAAGAAAGAAAGCAGAAGGGGGAAGGAAAGCAGGGCCTGCTGCCAAGAGCTTCTCTCAAAGATCTACTGTTATGGTAAGTTTTTACATAACAGTACTATCTTACTTCGAGGAAGGCTCTTACAGCAGGCCACACTGGTAGGACTGAGTCCCAAGCCATGCCAGGGAACACCAGGAAAAGAACACCGGGAGGAGGACAGATCATCAGCCAAGAACTCAGGAGAGAAGGCCCTGAAGGACTGCAAGGCTGAAATTGGCCCTGCACTGAGATGACATCCAAGCTGTAATGCTTGGTGAAGGTTGGACAGAACTCCAGGTGGCAGCTGCATAGGTGTCTGCAGCAGACACATTCCTGAAAGAAGCCACTGAGGTGGCCATACCTCTGGTGGAATGGCCCCTGACAACTCCCGGAAGGGGCTTGCTGTACTTGAGGTAGCAATAAACAATGCAATTTGCTGACCACTTAGACAAACATGGTTAGTAACCGGGAGCGCCCTCTCTCTTGGGGGCAAACAAAACAAACAACTGGTCAGATTTCCTGAAAGGCTTTGTGCGGTTCATGTAGTACCACAAAATCCTATGTATATCCAAGTATGGAGCAAGGCCTCCCCTGATTAGAATACTCAGGAAAATAAACTGAAAGGTGCATGGATTGATTCAAAGTAAACTCCAACACCACCTTGGGCAAAAACTTACGCTTAGTAGGCAGACACCCTGCCTTTGTGAAAAACCAAGTAAGGTTCTTACACATAAGAGCCTGGAGCTCGGAAATCCTCTGAGCAGAAGTAACGGCAACTAAAACAGCGCTTTCCATGACAGAAAGTGCGCCAGTTCAAAGGGAGGTAAAATGCGTTTCTCCAACAGAAAGTTGGGGTCCCATGGAGGAACTAGGTCCCGAATGGGAGGTTTTAGATGTGAAATGCCCCATAGGAATGTGTGGGACACTTTGAGCTGGGCAACAGCTTTGCCCTCAATAGGTGTATGGTACGCAGAGACGGCAGAAAGATGCACCTTGAGTGGGGAGTACCCAAGCCTGAATCTGAAAAGGAAAGAAGGTAACTCCAACACCTGATTCACCGGGCAGGTAAAAGGATCCAAATGGCGGGCAGCAGCCCAAAGGGTGAAACGCTTCCATTTCACAGCGTAAGTGGCTCTGGTGGAGGGTTTCCTAGCATCCAACAGGACGTCTGTGACCCTAGGACACCCAGAAACAGGCAACAACTAGGTCCGCAGGAGCCACAAATGGAGATGCAGGGACTTTAGGACCAGATGGAAAAGGGTGCCCTGGTCCTGGGACAGCAAGCTGGTGCACAGAGGCAAGGGCACTGGGGGATCCACCACCAGCTGTTGCAGCGAGGGGAACCACATTTGATGCGACCAGAAGGGGGCTCTGAGAATCATCTCCACCCCTTCCAGTTGGAGCTTAAGCACAACACTCTGTAGGGGCAAGAAGGGAGGAAAGGCATATAGAAACCTCCCCTTCCAGGAAAGGGAGAATGCGGCTCACCAGAAAACTCCAGGCTCAGGATCGAATAAGCAGAAAAGCGGCAGTTTTGCACTGAGTGGGGACGCAAAAAGTTCTAACTTTGGACGACACCACCTGTCGAAGAGATCTTCCACCACGGAAGTTAAAAGCTCCCACTTGTGAGCCCACGACCTGCAGTGGCTGAGACTGTCGGCAAAGATGTTCTGAATGCTTGGAACATGTATGGCTGAGAGCCCCAGACCGTGCTCGATGGTCCAATACCAGACTCTCATCACCTCCCGACACAGGGGGTAAGAATGGGTCCCCATCCCCCGTTTGTTGATGTAATACACCACACACATTGTCTGTCTGCACCAGCAGCAGACAGGGAAGAGGTGAGTCTGAAAGGCCTGCAGAGCATAAAGGACCACCAGGATGTTGATATGGAGACCCTGTTCTATGTCCGTCCAGATACCCTGGGTCTAGTGATTGGCCAGATGAGCACCCCCTCCCAGGCTGGAGAAGTCTGACGTGAGAATCCGACAGGGGGTTGAGGGCCAAAAGAAGACTCCCCGAAGGAGGTTGGCAGGATCAAACCACCATGACAGACAGAACTCTCCGGACTGGGTCGGAGACCAGGATCAACTGGTTCAGGTCATCCGTGCATTGGTCCCACTAGGAACCCGCATATGCAGTTGGGCCAGGGGAACTGTGGAAAATAGCTGCTGCCAGAAGGCACAGGAAAACTCTGATGGGGACCTGTCGACTGGAGGAAACTAGACGAGCTTGCTCCATCAGTTGCTCCACCCAGTCCTCCGGCAAAAAGGCCTTGCCCTGGCTGGTGTCCAGGATTGCCCCCATGTACTGAAGGTGCTGACAAGGAGAGAGGCAGGACTTTGGCATACTGACAGTGACCCCTAAGGCCCGAAAAAGATGGAACGTGTATTCCAGAGTCTGAACCAGGTGATCCTGGAGGGGGCTAGCTGTGTCACGTCCAGGCAGGAAACACATAAGCACTGCTTCTACAAAGCAGCTGCCACTACTGCCAGGCACTTGGTAAATACCCAGGGGGCCGAAGAAAAGCCCAAAGGGAAGGCCCTGAATTGAAAATGGGCTCCCTGAAAGTGGAAGTGGAGGAAGTGACGATGGACAGGAAAGATTTGGATATGCAGGTAAGCATCATGCATGTCCAGAGACCAGAGCCAGTCCACCTGGTGCAAAAGGGTTAACAGCCCCTGGAAAGTGACCATCCGGAAGTGCTTGTGTTCAATATACAGATTCAGATGGCTCAGATCCTGGATGGGCTGAAAATCCCTGGTCTTTTTGGGGATGAGGAAGAAGTGGGAGTAAAACCCCCTTCCCAATTGAACTGGAGGGACGGGCTCTATGGCTCTTTTTTTGGAGGAGAGCCTGAATTTCTTCCCAAACTAGAGACAGGCGGGCGGGAGGGTAAGCTGAATTTACACTGGGATTTTCTGGGGGCCACTCTAGAAGCGCCAATGTGTGACCGTGCTCTACGATCTGAAGTACCCAGTTGTTCGTGGTCACCCCTGCCACCCGTCTACGTGGAGGAAGAACCGACCTCCAACCGCCTCTCTTGGATCCTCGGCCGGGGGGGCGGCGGCTAAGAGTCAGGAGGTAGGCGGGCATCGGCAGGGGCCCTTGGGGTTCTTGCGATGGCAGCAGCAGGGGATGCTGTGGCCTTACACTTCAGCTGACCCTTGGCAGGCCGGTTCCGAGATTGCTTACAGTAGGACCTGCAAAAGGACTGACATTGGCCTGCTCTAGGCTGAGTGTAATAGAGCAAATGGACCGACTTGAGGGCCAGCCCTGACTCCTGCAGGGTGGAAATGGTGTCTTGGACATCCCCCCCCAAAAAGGACCGAACTCTGGAAGGGGGTGTCGAAAATGCTGGACTGTACGTCCAAGGCAAACCTAGATACGCGAAGCCAAGTATGGTGCCGGAGGCAGATCCCAGCAGTTCCCTGCATCCGGAGGCGTCCACGGCATCATAAGCAGCCCGGACATGATTGCCAATGTCCAAGCCCAATTTCAGGAGTTGGGTGAGCTGAGTCTTGGTGGGGTCCTCTGGCAAGGTCTGCACCAGGTCTCTGGCTTGATCCCAAAGAACATTTTGATACTGGACCATGTGGGCAAGATAATTCAGGGCCAGGATAGCCAAGGTAGTAGATGTGAACACATGTTTGCCCAGGTGGTCCAGCTGCCTGGATTCCTGGTCTGGGGAAGGGCATTAAGGTGCTTGGGCTTTTTTTTTTTTTTTTTTTTTTTTAAGTTGTTTAACCAGGAGTAGCACACTAAGCTGAAAGCTTTTTTACAGGAGCGACCTGGAAGCACAGGGGAAGTTAAGTGACTTGCTCAGGGTCACACAGTATGCAAGTGGAAGCTGTGGGATTCAAACCAAGGTCTGGTCTGCTGGATGTCACCAGATTTGCAGCTCAGAGCCTTAAGCCACTGTCATGGTCATGCGCCGTATTAATCACCATGGAATCCACCTTAGGGTGGCTCCCTAAAAAGGGTTTGCAAGCCAGGGTGTGGTAAAGACAGTCTGCCTTCTTAGGCAAAGGAGGGGTGGGAGATGGGTGATTCCATGCTGCCCTAGTGACGTCTTCATAGGAGTCAATCAAAGGGGGCACCACCAAATGGAGGACATCCTGCTGCCTGAGACAGATGGCTGGTGGGCATCTCTCTTGGTCTTGCTCCTCTGTCTCAAAGCCCATAAAGGACTGGATGTGGCATATGCCATCCATAAAAGTTGGATCATTGTTGGGGGGGGGGTGGGACGACTTAGGTACTTCCTTGGGTGGGTCGTTCCCATCTGAGAACTCCCCAGGCGATGAGGAAGACTTCGAAGAATCTGATTTGTCCTCAGTAGCCTCTATCTGAGGTCGACGCTGGGTCGAGCACCAGAGGACCCAAACGAGTGGTGGTTGCTAGGTCCAGCTTGGTCCGGGTTCTGGGGCTGGGGGTCCCAGGGAGGATGCAGGGGAGCCGCCGGAGGGTCTGCCTCTGGACAACACTCACGGGCAGTAGTTGTACACCAGTGGAAAAGAATAAGGTGGCGCTGGGTAAGGGTGTACCCACTGGGGTGCTGAGCATTAGCCGCCCGCATCGACTGTGGCATAGGTTGTGGCAGGGGCGATGATGGAGTTGGCCCATTGGCTGGGGTTGCACCAACACTGGCAGCGGCCCAGCATGCTTCAAACTGGAATGCCTGGAGCAAGGATCTGCCAGCACTGGCCTAGCCGGAGAAGCACGCGCCTGAAGAGAAGGAGACCCCTAAGGCAAAGGCAGGAGACAACGCTGGAGAGAAGGAAGTAGCAGTAGCCTGCTGCGAGCATTGCCTGGCAGGACTGACGTCTGTCCCAGTAGCTGAAACCGATGAAGACAATGCCATGGCTGGGGTGGGGGGTGATGGTTATGGACAGATGCCGAGGTACCAATGCAGGCCAAGCCACCTGACTGAGAGCCGTCGGGAATGAGGCCAGTGTCGGAGACAAGTCCCTGCCTGAACAGCCGCCGCCTGAGACAGCAATAATGGTGGATGGCGGAGCAACTGGGAGCCCGGAGGAAGAAAGGGCTGGCGGGGCTGACACCCGCATGAGGACAACCTTGGCACGGTCGACAGTTTGTGAGGTGACAGCGAGGGGAAGCAGACTGGTGCTGGTATTTGTGCTTCCCAGATATCTCCTTTTGAGAAGAAGAGGCCCTTGGGGATTGTGCCGGCGAGGCCCAAGAACTCCTGGCCTGCAGCTCCTTCTCTACTGCGACCAGCTTCTGCTTCACAAGGTGGCTCTCCAGTGTTTTTAGTGGTTGAATTTTTGGCAAAACTGGCAGGCTTCGGTGTTGTGGCTGGGGCCCAGGCAAATGAGACATGCAGAGTTGCCGTCCTTTTCAGGGATCTGTGTGCCTCAGGCACACTTTGAGGAGCGGTTGGAAGATGAGGCTGGTGGAGAAGGCAAACTCCTCAATGAAAACACCAAAAATTCCATGTTTTAAACTAAGAAAGAATGAAAAATAAAATACGGCAAGAGCAGGTAATGGAGGTCAACTGTAGCTGTGGCATTCGCTGAGGTCCGACGTATGCGGGTCGATGGGAAAAAAACTGAGGTAGGTGTGGGGGACTGACCACCTTTATATGCTAGGCTGACGTCAGCTGACGGACGTCGGTGGTGGGTGGTCCCCTGTGGTAGATTGCTAGCTAGAAGTTTTTCGTGTGGTCCTGGTGCCTGAAGGCTTTGTCCAACTGGTGTGGCCTGCTGCAAGAGCCTTCCTTGAAGATCTCAGGGTCAGTATGCGAAGACATCCTGTCTTTTTTGAAAATCAAATAAGGCTGCTTACACATGAGTGCCTGTAGCACTGAACTCCTTTGAATAGAAATAAAAGCAACTAAAAATAACACTTTCCATTACAAAAATTGTAGCTTGCAAGATGCAGCTGGCTCAGGAGAAGGCAAAGTTTTATTTTCTTTTTTATTAAACTTTATTTGTATTCATTTTCAACTGTGTACAACAAATAATTAAAAACAGATTCGAGTTACAGTACTTCAAGATTAAACAGTTATTATAGTAACGAGAGTACAGGATCTGTGTACTATAGCTTGCGTTACATCAAGTAGGGAGGTCTTATGTCATGAAAATATATATTGCAGTACTTGAAAACAGTACAAGAAAAGACCACTGCAGCAAGAACATGGACTAAGCTAACGAAAATAGTATCCATAGTATTTACCAGGTGCAAAAGCACCAAATAACACCTCTGGTGTTTTACAAGTCCATGTAATATCCGAAATTGGAAATCAAGATACGTTAAACGACTGTACTAATATAGAAGGCCCCCACAGCAAACAAATTTAGAACTCATATAAAAAACACCATAAACTCAAACATTTTCATTCATTTCATTTTATTTGTTGTTCAGGTAAGTACACAGGAATACAATCCTGTTTAGAGTACCAACAAAGGGCATATGCACAAGCCTTATACTATAATCATGACAATTGTATAACAAAACAAGAAAATGTAAAGGGAAACTGTCTTAACCTGGTAATATGGTACCAAAAACGAGCCAAAACGTGCTAAATAAGGGGTAAAAAGAACCATTTGATCACCTAGCTGGGATGGGACAGTAACACACATACCAGAAGATTTAAGAAGAGGAATTGTCATTATAACACTATTCAAGCGTGATGCCCCAGCTTTGAAAAATTTAAATTACTTGCCTACTGTAATTCTTGATCTTTCTGTGTATTTTCACCATTCATCACTGGTGGCTTCTGGCCAGAGGAGAAGGACCCCGTGAGAGCATTTTTTTCTTTTTTGTAGAGGGGGAGGACCGGGTGCCGTGGACAGCGACGCCCTTGAGGCTGATGCACTGCTTGGCACTCGGGGGCTGGCCAGTAACCGATGCCAACTCCTCCTCCATCCCAGATCCACACGCCGGAGAGTGAAGTCAAGAAAAGAGAAAAGAAAAAGGGTGGGGCAAGGGAGCCCAAGAGATAGGAAAAGGGAAGGATATAAACAGAGGACAAGATAATGCTGGCCAAGAGGACAGAAGGGTGAACCTAAGGGTCTGGGACAGGGGGCCCCAAACTTCTGAGCAGGCAAGGGAGGGACAGAGTAAGGGAGTGAGAGTAAGAGAATAGGAAAGATCAGGAAGAGAGGAAAAAGGATACACGGTGCCAACCCTGCATAGGTCAAGAGGACTCTCTGGGGCTCTGGGAGAAGGGCACCGCTGTCTTAAGCCACATCTGAGCTTTTTCATATCTCTGCCGAAGGGGAGTGGGAGACAATACCTCCAGGTTTGAAGAAAACTAGGGGGAAGGGCTAACTGGGCAACAGCCCAGAAGACAGCAGAAAGTGAGGGCACCAGACTTGAAGGCGTCCTCTCCGCCAGCCCAAAGAGGTGGAGAGGGTGGCAAGCGTCTCCCACTCATGTCTTTAAAAACATCCTGGGGTGGGGACAGGACCCACACCACTGCAGGGTCCCCCTGTAGAAGGATTCCTCTCACAGAAGGTCTAGAGAAGATGCACCCCCTAAAACAGGACAGGGGGAGAGGAGGACAGGAGGACAGCCTCCCTTAAGACAAGATCTTACAATCCAGAGGGGGACCCTGCATAGGAAAAAATCAGCTGGAACCAGCGGGGGAGAAAAGGGAGTGTCAGCTCCTGAACGGAAGGGCTCTTGGGGTCATCAGGGCCCTCCGACTTGCTATAGTCCCGAGGAGGATCCCAAGGGTCGAGAGACCAGGGCTGGCGAATCAAACCCTCAGAGAGGTCTAGACCAAGCCGGAGAAAGGGGTTCTCATCTGGAACGCAAGAAAGGGCCCAGGTGAGCCTTCATCATGAAGGGAAAAGCGCTCCTGCTTGCCCTCCCCCAGTAGTGAACCTCTGTCGCTTTCACAGAAGGAGCAGAGAGCTCACAGGTACCAGCAGGACTAGGCCCACAATTGGCCTCAATTGGGAAAAAGCAAGCAGGGAGGAGGCACAGCCCAGAGTCTGTGGCCCAAGTGGGGAAGCAGGGCGGGAAGCAGTGAAGAATGGCGAAGATACACAGAAAGATCAAGAATTATGGTAGGTACATAATTTTCTTATCTGTGTCAATCTTCACCATTCATCACTGGTCGGTGATTACAAAGTCCCCCCCAAGGGGACCTGGTACCTCCCTGAGGGAAGAATGTCCCTCAGCCTCCTGTGGGGAAGACATAGAAGGGGGGAACCCTTACAGGCCTAGTAAGGCCTGGGACTGGTCAGAGTGAGGTGGGGTCTCCCTTTGACTGGGAGAAGGAAGTTGCCCCTGAAGTTCCCGCCTCACTCTGCGGGGATAAAAGCCAGACACGGGTGAGAACCAGGAAAGACAAAGCCATGCCGTCCGCCTGATGCAGATTGCTGTCCCCGCTAGCATGGACACCACCTCATTGGCGTCATACAATGCCCTTGCTTGGTGCCTCACAAGCTACAGGCCATGTGCGGAGAGGGCAATGGCTTGTCTGGTTGCCTCCGTATTAGGCATAGATGCTAGGATCTGTCCTAGCAAAGACCATAAGTGCCTGTGGCAGGCAGCATGATGGGCTGATGCACTGCAAAGGAGAGAGAGAGAGAGAGAGAGAGAGAGAGAGAGGGGGATGCGCCAGGGAAAAAACTCTCCTCCCCCAGGAGTTGAACTCCACGGAGCCTGCATCTGGGGGCCAGTCACATCTTGGGCTTCTATGCCCAGAGGGAGTGTCCAGGAAGGTCACACCCGAAGAGGGGGTGAGGAAGGTCTCCTGGAGATCTCTGGGATGCGCAATACCTATGCCAGCAAACCACTGGGGCTGGGAAGGGGACTGATGGTTGCTGCCAAGCGCGGTACTATGCCTCCCGAAAGGGGGAGGACCAGGCAGATACCACCAGGTTGCCCACACTGTACTCGCTTAAGAAAGCGTACATCGCCCACTCAGGACTGAGTTTTGCCAATTTCAATATGTGGAGCTTGTCGACCAACCCGGAAAGGAAACACTGACAGGTCGTCTGATCAGCGTTTGAGGATAGGCGGACAGAAGGATCCTTTTCCTCATGTGAGGAAGACGACAAATCCTGGGAGTCAGAGTCAGGCTGCCGAAGGGATAAATGGGGAGGGGGGGGACACCTGCTCGTCTATGGATCTAACGCAGGCTGGGCAATGGGCAGCTGTGGCTCTAAACTGCTCCCAGGTTAGAAGCCCCATAGAACCAGAATGGCACAGGAGAAGGAGAGGGGAAGGCAGAGGTAAAGGGGCCAAATGCCTCTGAGGAAGAGAACGACCTCTGCCAGGGCTCGGGGACCAAACAGGCGAACCAACACCCTGGAAGGATCCATCAGTTGAAGCAGTCACCAGCCTTTCAACCATTCTGAAACACTCAGGACTGAGCCCTGAAAGGGATTCCCACCTGCGAGGCGACCGGGGCCACATGGGTCCAGAAGGGCAGCCCCTAGCCTCAAGAGGTATAGGTTACTCACCTGTAACAGGAGTTCTAGGAATGGTATATGTTGTTCATCCACACTGTCTGGCAGGTTCCTTGCTGCTTTAAATCTTGCCAGAAGGTCTTCAAGCTGGCTCCTACCACCCACCCGGGTGGTAAAACTCTCGGCTCCGCCCCATGACACCAGATCTAGCCCGCTGGAAGCCATGTTGTGCGTCGAAGCCGGGGAGGTCGGGGTGGATCATGTGGATGAACAACATATACCATTCCTAGAACTCTTGTTACAGGTGAGTAACCTGTATTTCTAGGGACAGGGATATGTTGTTCATCCACACTTTCTGGCAGACTCCTAGCAGTTCTCCAGGAGGAGGGAGGCAAGGCGCACACCCCCTACTTGGGAAATAGAGACTGGAGAACCGAGGCCCCAAAACCAGCATCCCGGCGTGACTCAAGGTCGATGTGGTAGTGGGTGATGAAGGTGTGTGCTGACTTCCAGGTAGCAGCCCTGCAGATCTCTTGGATAGGGAGGTCCCTGGAAGCAGCCACCGATGCAGCGGTATGGCGGGTAGAACGAGCTCTTATCCCTCTGGGAGGCTCCATGCCCGCCAACCTGTAGCAGAGATCTATGCAGGAGGTGACCCACCTGCTTATCGTCCGCCTGGCTGCAGGTCTGCCAGGTGCGGCTTCAGCGTAGGTGACAAACCGCTGGCGACCCTCTCCCCGAACTTCAGCCGTTCGCTCCTTATAATAAGCGAGTGCTCTTCTAGGGTCCAAAGTAAGAAGCCATGTAAACCGATGTGCAAATAAATAAAATAAATATATTCGGCCTCCGAGGTGTGATTGGGGTAGAACACCGGCAGAGTTAACACCTGGTTAAGGTGAAACTCCGACACCACTTTCGGAAGGAATTTCGGGTGGGGGCACAGGACAACCTTGTCCCTGTGGAAGACCAGATAAGGAGACTCGATGGAAAGCGCCTGGAGCTCTCCCATCCTTCTGGCTGACGTGATAGCCACCAAGAAGGCAGTCTTCCACGACAGGTGAGAGATGTCACACCTGTACATCGGCTCGAATGGCTTGCCCATGAGCTTAGCCAATACCAGCAGTAGATCCCACGGAGGTGGAGGTTCTCGCACCGGAGGAGAAGTGATCAAGGCCTTTAAAAAAGCGCCCGACCACCTTCTCCTGCGCCACCGATTGCTTCCCGGCCCACGCCCGGTAAGCAGAGATGGCTGCCAGGTGCACCTTAAGGGTCGTCGACCGAAGCCCTTGCTGAGAAAGGGATCACAGGTAGTCCAAGATGCTTGCCAAGGAACAGGAGGAAGGGACCAGGCCCTTGCCCTGACACCAAATGGAAAATCTCTTCCATTTGAAGGCGTAGCATTTTCTGGTCGACTCCTTACGGAACGCCTCAACGACATTGAGGACCTCGATGGAAAGACCCAAGGCCTGGAACTCTAGCCGCTCAGGAACCAGGCCGTCGGGTGCAGGGATTGAAGGTCCGGATGGAATACCTTCCCCTGACTGACTGAGATCAGGTCCGGGCGGGCTGGAAGCCGCCTCGGGAGCCTGGAGCTGAGACTGAGGAGATCTGGATACCAGAACTGGCAGGGCCAGTCTGGGGCTACCAGAATCACCTGCGCCTTGTCCCTCCTCGCCTTGAGAAGCACCTTGTGGATCAAGGGAAATGGGGGAAAGGCGTAGAAGAGGCCCGGGACCCACGGCCTCGAGAAGGCATGCCCCTGCAGCGAGCCCTGCTGAGGGGGGGCGGGCATGAAACAGTCTCAGCTTCGCATTCTCCCTGGAGGCAAACAGGTCCGCCTGAGGCATGCCCCCAGTGGGAGAACAGACCTTGTACTACCTCCGGCAGGAGAGACCACTCGTGGGACACAGCCCCTATCCGGCTTAGGGCATCGGCCAGGGTGTTGGAGGCTCCTGCCACATGAATGGCGAGAGCCAAGCGAGTGACCAAGTGTGGAGAGCTTCCCTGCACAGAGGCATTGAGCGTATCCCGCCCTGGCAGTTTAGGTAGTACATGGTCGTGGTATTGTCCGTCTGGACCTGAACCACTTGACCCCGTAGAAACGGAGCGAAGGCGGTGAGGGATAGACGAACCGCTCGAAGCTCCAGCAGGTTGATATGGCATCGGGACTCCCGAGGGGACCAGAGGCCGTGCGCTCTGTGCTCCTCCAGATGGGTACCCCAACTCATCAGAGAGACATCGGTCAATAGAGAGACCGTCAGCTCAGGGCGGACAAACGGGATGCCCTCCTGCAGATGTGCTGGAATGGTCCACCACTGGAGGGCGTTCCACATCCCCTGGGACACTGTCACTAGCCGATCCAGTGGATCGAAGTGCTGTAACCATTGGCTGGCCAGCCCCCATTGAAGGGGACGCATGTACCAGTGGGCCCAACAGACCACGCTGGTGCAGGCCGCCATGAGGCACAGGAGGCGCAGGAAGTCCCGGGCAGGGCGCGATTGCCCAACCTGAAATGACTGGGCAAAGGAGGAAAGAACCTCGGCCCTGTCCACCGGGAGCCATGCTCTGGCTCGTAGAGAGTTGAGCTCTGCCCCGATGAATTGTATCACCTGCTTTGGCACGAGTTCTGACTTGGCCTCATTGATGAGGAGGCCAACCTGAGAGCAAACCTGGAGGGCCAGATCTCTGGACAGCTCCATCTCCACTCTGGAGGGGGCTGCAATCAGCCAATCGTCCAGGTAGGGGTACACCTGGACCCTTCGGCGCCGCAGGAATGCTGTCACCATTGCCATGCATTTGGTGAAGACCCTGGGAGCTAGGGAAAGGCCGAAGGGCATGGCCCGGAACTCATAAAGGGATCCCTCCGCTCTGAAGCGGAGGAATCTCTGGTGGGACGGATGGATTGGGACGTGAAAGAACGTGCCCTGAAGGTCCAGGGAACAGAACCACACGCCTTGTTCCAAGGATGGGATTATCTGAGCCAAAGTGACCATCCTGAAGGTCCGAGACCTTAGGAACCTGTTCAGGTCATGCAGGTCGAGAATGGGGGCCAGCCCCCCCCCCGTCCGTTTTGGGACCAGGAAGTACCTGGACACAAACCCCGGGCCTGGAGGAGGATCCGCCACCTTCCTGAGCACCTCTTTTTCAAGGAGGAGGGCAATATCGGCTCGGCGGGCCGACAGAGAGGCTGCGGACCCCGTGGCCCCCTGAGGGGCGATGGCTCGGAAGGGTGGGGCCTGCTCGAACTCCAGAGGCAGACCCTTTCCTACCACCTCCAACACCCAACGGTCCGTGGTGATAGCGGACCAGGCGGAAAGGAAGTGGCGGAGCCGTCCCCCCACGGGGAGTGACGAGGCTGGGGGCGACACCCCTCAACCTGTCACTGGGCAGGCTTGGAGGAGGGACCGGCCGAGGGACCTCCTGGGCCTTTACCTCCCTGCTTCCTGTTGGAGGAAGCCGCGGGCTTGGGTTTGGGATGCCAAGCGCGAGCCTGCTGGCCCTGGTGCTGTTGGGCCGGACGTGCCACAGGCGCAGAAGGGCGAAAGGACTTGTGCTGCTGTCGGCGGCCTTTGTCCTTCTGGGCAGAGGTGACCGAGTCCAGAGTGGCATTGGACTTCTCGATCCGCTGGAGGTGACCTTCCACTCCAGGGTGGAAGAGGTCGGTCCCCAAGAAGGGGACGTCTGCCAATTTGTGCTGGGTATCCGCCGTGAAGGTGGATATCCTCAGCCATGCTCTGCGACGCATGGCCACCGCGGCCGCAACCGATCTGGCACAGCAGTCTCCTATGTCCAGAGCCGTTTGGAGCTGCTGCTTAACCACTGCCCTACCCTGGTCCCGAACCTGTCGGACCGTGGTCTGCAGGGAGATGAGGGATCACCTCATCCAGGGAGCCCATGAGGGCATGGGAGAAATGTGCCATCAGCATGGCCGAGCTGGCCTGGCGGAGGCCAAGGGAGGACGCAGCGTACACCTTGCGCCCGGCGTAGTCCAGCTTTTTGGACTCCTTGTCGGGGGGCTTGTACACGCCCCTAAAGTTCCCGGAATGCTGGAAAACGCTGTTGTGACCAACCCTCGGCAGAGGGGTGTTCCGAAAACCCGGGCAAAGAGCCGGTAGGGACCGCATACTTCCTGGCCGAAGGCGCAGGGCAGAAAGCAGGCCACTGCCAGAGCTCCAAGGCTGGGCCGACAATGGCCTCAGCCACCGGAAAGGCCTCCGTGGGGGAATCCCCTTGGTCCAGTATCTCCATCAGGGGATACTTGGCCCGTTTGGATACGGGCTCAAGCTGCATCCCAGTGGACTCCGAGATGAGCCGAAGCAAACCCATGAAGGATGATGGGCTTTCATCCAACGACTGGCCCCCGGAGGACTCCACGTCAACCGGCCTGGAGAACAGGGAGGAGTCGTTGTCGGACTCGGAGGAGTCCACGAAGAGCTGCCTGGGGCCTGAGCCACCCTCCACCTGCCAAGGACGGTCGGGAGTGAGGGTGACCGGACAACCTGTGGGGCAGGCTTGACCGACCGAGAGTCCTGGTCGGAGCCCCGGCTCGTTGTGGAGGCGGAGGTTCCATCACAATCGGTGGGGCAGCAGGTTTCGGCCCGAACAACCGGCCCAGGCTTGGGCATCTCGACCACGGCGAGGGGTTGTTTCAGCCGCTCGGGTGACAGCCACTTGATGGCCGGGGAAGGCGTCGGCGTCGACTTGCTCCCGGACAGAAGCAACTGCTGCCACATCAGGTCTTCGTAGCGTCGACGCAATCTGCGCCGAAGCCTCTCCTCTTCAGAGGAGGAAGACGAGGACAAGCGGCGGTGCCGCTCACCTCGGTGCTGAGACCGATGATGCTGGCGGGATCGGCTGGACCAAGAAGTCCGAGACCGAGATCCTCGGTGTTTCCGAGGACGGGTCTGGGAAGAAGCAGGGGACACCCGCTCTTCCCTCGGCTCGGACGCCTTGATCGGGGACTGCTGCACCAGGGGCGCAGGCAGATCCTCGGTCTCCACCGGGGGAACCAGTGAAGAAGGGTTGTCGGCCTCACCAGTCGACAGCCCGTCCGATGGGTCGAGAAAAATCTTGACCGCGTCGACGGGTGTCTCGGCCGGCTGGCCTGATGGGGACGTCGTGAAGCCAGCGGCCTTAGCCGCAACATCGACCGAAGTCAACAGTCGGCTGTCCGGGAAGGGAGACCTCTCCCGCTCCCAAGAATGCCAACGATGGGACTTACCCTTAGAGTCCTTCTTTTTGTACCGAGAGGAACGTCCCGATGGCCCCTCTCCCTTCGTGGAAAGGGATTGGCAAAGCTCCTTGAATGAAGCTGAATATGCGGTACCCAGAGAGAGCAGGATAAATGCCGCAACCGAGGAAGAGGATGATGCGGCCTGGGCCGCCTCCTCCTCGAGGGCGATCATCTGCTCGAGCTGCTCAGCCAAGCCAGCTGCCGCGGTAACTGCCCAACGGGCCTCCTTCGACTTAACCGGCGGGTAGCGCTTCCCGGGGCGCCCCAGCTGTAACCGGGCAGCGCGTCCTCCAGGACGCTGGCCGAATGGACGGCATGACTCGTGAGGCCCGCGGGTCGCGTTCTAGGGCCGAGGCAGTAGACGACGTGAGCGCGGGTCCATCCTGGACATCTTCTGCCCACAAGGGCACCGCCGAAATCCGGGAGTCGATTTGTCCATCGCAGCCGCGAGGGAGAAAGATGACTGAAGTCTTGAAAATTTTAAAAATGAGTTTTGGGCGAACCGAAGAATTAGGATCCAGTCTATCACGCAAAGCGTTAAGGAGGGAACCTGAACTTCCATGCGGTAAGGAAGATCTGGCGTCATGGGGCGGAGCCGAGAGTTTTACCACCCGGGTGGGTGGGAGGAGCCAGCTTGAAGACCTTCTGGCAAAATTTAAAGCGGCAAGGAACCTGCCGGACAGTGTGGATGAACAACATATCCATGTCCCTAGAAATGAGATCTTCCCCAGAAAGACCTCAGGGGAGAAGACGGGGCTGGAGCTACTGCTCCTACCCGAGCCACCGCGGGCTACAAGGGAAGGACACTGCTCCTGACGCTGTCCCCTCAACCCCTCGGACTCAAGAGATGGACCTCTTCCTCAGGACCAACTGAGGAAGCTCAACCTCACCCGCCAACCCCCAAGGGGCAGCAGATGAGGGAACCTTTGCCCCTCTCCCAAATGTCCTAGCAGGTCCAGAAGTGGGCCCAGCCTGGACACCTAAAACAGGGGGTTTACCTCCTCAGAGTCCAGAGGCCTCACCAGCTCCAGCAGACCCTCCGGTGCCGCCCCTGGCACCGGAAGATCCGTTGGCACTGTAAGCGGCTCCAACACTGGCACCGGTAGAAACCACCGGCTCCGAATGAGGGGGTTGGAGAGGCGCCGAAGTGCTGCACGGGGGAAAAGTCCAAAGACTCCTAAGAATCCAGAAGTCAGTCTGGATCCATCTCCGAATCATCGTCCCCTGAGGAGGAACGGATCCAGAAGATCTCCTTAACTCTCCCGCTCCCAGCACTACAAGTGGCACCGCGAGCCAGCCCAGCACTGCCTACGGCGCCGCCGTGATCACTGGTACCGCGTATGGTGCTGGGATCAAGATCAGAGGCGGCTCCAAAAGACGGCGCCGAGGAAACCACCGGGCTGGGCCTGGCAGACACAGGCCGCGATGCCGGGGGAGCCTTCACCTCCGAAGAGGTGATTGCCAAAACGGTGCCTCCAGCCCTACTCCCTGAGGAATCAGACCGGGCCTCCGGCACCATGAGAGGGGCCTCCGCTGTGGTGAGGCTAGAAAGGGGGGAAGCCCCCTCCTCTGCAGCCCATATAGAACCAGGAGGGGACCAGGAGGAACGGTCAAGGGTCTCTATAGTCCATGGAAAAATAGGCATCGCAATGTTCCATATTGGGGTTAGGGCCCAGGCAGGTCAGGCAATGATCATGCTGGTCCGAGACAGAACAAAGCCGGCCACAGGGACACTGCCGCATCGAGGGCCGGCCTGCCTTCGAAGATTTCTTTTTCTTGTCCCTGGGACAAGACATGATTGGACGGAAAATCAATAACAAAACAGCAAAAAGGTCTCGGCGCCAAAGAAAAATAAGGAGAAATCTTACCGGAGTCGATGGCGCCAAGAATGCAATGGCTCCTGCAGAACTAGGATGGTTGAAAGGTGGTTCAAATGGACTAGGCCCGATGTTGCAGTCTCAAAATGCTCTTCTCGTGATGTCGTGCTCACTCAACGGCAGGAGAAGCAGAACTGGGATGGAGGCGGCGTCAGTTACTGGCCAACCCGTGAGCGCCATGCAGTGATTCAGCCTCATGGGTGGAGCCGTCTACGGCACCGGCTCCTCCCCCTTGACGGAAAAAAAAAATAAAATGCTCCCTCGGGGTCCTGCTCCTCTGGCCAGAACCCACCAGTGATGAATGGTGAAGACTGACACAGATAAGATCATAACAGTAACTCATTGCAAACGGTATTTAAGAAATGTTCAAAACCCAGCATGGCTGGCTCAAACGAGGCTATGTAAGTCCGAAAATGGAATGGACACCATTACAGGAGAAGATCAGTCCTGCTCTTCTTCATCGTCAGAGGCATTAGGCTGATGTACAAAGTCCTGTTTAATAGCTTCTAACCTTTTGCCTGCCTCAGTAGGGTCAGAAAGCAGACAGTTCTTACTGGCATAGTGACTTTGTAGACGTTCTGGTAAAAGTAGAGTGGTTAATTCCCAGAGCTCGCAAACCGGCCCAGACAGCATCAAAACTTTGTGCCTCTCAAGTCTTACGCCTCACAGGAAAATACAGGCCACATCTAACTGGGCCACAGTATTCACTAAAAATACCACCAACAGCTTAATCTGGTTCAAGGTCAGTTGGCAATCATCTGTACTCCCCCCCCCTCCCCCGTGCCTGAAAATAGGCAAGAATTTGTCTAGTGCACTTACCTGGTCAAAAAAAACTACAATAAAAAAAAAAAAAAATACCCATCAATGGGTACATGGAAGGCTGATATAGCAGACAAGTGCACCTTAATAGAGGAGTACTGGGAGTCCTGCATCAGACAAGGACAGTAGGTGCACTAGAACCTGATTCACCAGACACGTGAAAGGGCCCAGGTGATGGGAAGTGGCCCATATAGCAAAGCACTTCCACTTCATTGAGTAAGTGGCCCTAGTGGAGGGTTTTCTGGCAGCCACCAGTACATCAACCACTTTCTGAGAAACCCCAAACCTAGCAATGGCTGTGTCTTCAGAAGCCAGGCATGCAGATGGAGGGACTTGAGGACCGGATGGATGAGGGTCCCCCGTGTCTGTGCCAACAAGTCCCTGCAGAGGGGCAGGGGAACTGGAGGTTCCACAGCCAATTGCTGCAGTAAAGGAAACCAGATCTGGCGAGGCCAGAATGGTGCCACAAGTATTAGGGTGGCCCCCTCCATCTAGAGCTCGATGAGCACTCTGGATCAAAGGAAAGGGAGGAAAGGTGTAGAGGAACCTCTCTTTCCAGGAGAGGGACAATGCGTCTCACCAGGAAACTCCAGGCCCTGGATCTAACAAGCAGAAACGTGGCAGTTTTGCAATGAGTGGGGACGCAAAAAGGTCCAACTCTGGATGTCCCCACCTGTCGAACAGGCATTCTACGACCAATGTCAACAGCTCCCACTCATGTATTTTGGACTGTGATCAGCTGAGGCTGTTCACCAAGGCATTTTGGTCACCTGGAACATGGATGGCCAATAGATCTAGACCGTGTTCTACAGCCCAGTACCAGACTCTCATCGCCTCTCTGCACATGTGGTAGAATGAGTCCCCCCTTGTTTGATGATGTAATAAACTACACTGAGATTGTCTGACTACACTAGCAGGGGACCCGGAGAGAGATGGTTCTGGAAGGCCTGTAAGGCATACAGAACTGCCTGCATTTCTAAAACATTTATGTGGAGGCAAGCCTCAATTAGAGGCCAAGTCCCTCGGGTCTGAAAGGGGCCCAGGTGTGCTCACCAACCCAGACCCAAGTCATCTGTGGTGAGGATCTGTTGGGGAGAAGGGATGAGAAAGGGCACCCTCCCTCAGAAGATTGTGGGGGTTCATCCACCACTAAAGCACTCTGCATACTGGGGAGGAGACAAGAATCTGTTGATCCAGATTGAAGTGTTGATTCCACTGGACCCACAGGGTCCACTGGGGGGGATCAACACATGCAGTCTGGCCAAGGGTACAGTGACAACGGCCACGGCCATCAGGCCCAGCAACCACAGGAATGTTCTGTCTCTAATGTCCCGGCTTTCAGCCACCAGCTGTGCTTGAGCTATTAGCCATTCCGCCCTGTCATGGGGAAGGAAGGCCTTGCCCTGGACCATGTACAGAATCGCCCCTATGTACTGCAGCCGTTGGCATGGAGTCAGGACAGACTTGGGCACACTGACCGTAATTCCTAGGTCCTGGAACAGCTGCTTGATACATTCCAGAATAAGCAGCAGGAGATCCCTAGACTGGGCCCTCAGTAACCAGTCATCCAGATAATGGAAGACATACAGGCCCTCGTACCTGACTACCGCCACCACTGTTGCTAAGCATTTGGTAAAGACCCGTGGCATAGAGAATAAGCCAAAGGGCAATATCTGGAACTGGTAATGTGCCCCCTGGAACAGGAACCTGAGGTATCACCTGTGGGAGGAGCAAACCTTGATATGCAGATGTGTCCTGCATGTCCAGGGAGCATAACCAGTCTCCCTGCCTGAACAGAGGCAGCAGACCATACAAAGTGACCATCCTGAACTTCTTGTATTGGATATAGAAATTCAGGCCTTTGAGGTCTAGAATGGGCCTCCAGTCCCCTGTTCTCTTGGGGACGAGGAAGATCCAGGAGTAAAACCCTTTGTTCCTTTGCCACCTGGGCACTGGTTCTATAGCCCTTTTGTGCAGCAAGGCGAGCACCTCCTCCCAAAGCACCAGAATGTGGTCATGGGGATAAGTGGAGGGAATAGGCAGAAAATCTGGAGGCTGTTCTAGAGTATGGTCATGTTCAATTAGTTGCAGGATCCAAGTGTTGGACATAAGGGCCCTCCACTGATCGAGATGGAGGGATAAACGACCCCCAACCACTGCCTCCTGGCTTGGGACAAAGGGGAGGGGGTTGGGCAAAGAGCCATGCCAAGGCAGAGCCAGTGTCCGTGGTCACACTGCCACCTCTGGGGCTTTTATAGAGGCACCCGTGGTAGAGGAAGGAGCAGGCAGGGTGGGCCCTGCCATGCGCTTGCTCTGAGGTCTGATTCCTGACCTAGCATTATGGGAGACCTTATGAACTGAGGGTCATGGCCTGCTCCTAGGTTTGGTATAATAGAGGGAATGAATGGACCTAACAGACTCAACCAGAGGCCTGCAGGTCACTGATAATATCCTGCATGTCAGGGCCAAAAAGCTTAAAGCCCACAAAGGGAGCATTGAGAATGTTCTGCTGGAATCAGCAGCAAATTCAGAGACGCTCAGCCAAGAGTGCCTTTCTAAGGCAGGTGCCAGTGGCAATAGCATCAGTCATGTCATAAATGGCCCTTAGAAGGTGCTTAGTGACATCCACCGTGGCCCAGAGAGTCTGAAGAAGTTCCTGCTCTGGGGACCCTTGGGAAGGGCCTGTGCTGCAGCTCTGCCCTTCTTCCAGAGGGTATTCTGGTATTTCACTATGCGGAACAAGTAACTGGCAATCCTGAAGCCTATGGTGGCCGAAGCAAAGGTCCTCTTGCCCCAAAGGTCAATCTTCCTAGATTCCCTGTCAGAGGGGAGGGAACTAAGGTGCCTGGGCACCTTGGACCTCTCATAAGCCATCCTGATGACCACTGGGCCAGTTTCTGGTTGAGCAGCATAGAAAGGCTTCCCCCAGTGGGGCCTGATAAAACTGGTCAGCCTTCCTAGGCATGGCAGAGACCATGCTAGGCTTGTGCCAGACTGCCATGACAGCATCATCCAGGGCTGGGAGCAAAGGAGGGATGACTTTAGGAGGAGACTCGGGAATCTCCAAGAAATCCACCAAGTTCCTCCTGGTGATATCCTCGCCTTCAGTCTGGAATACCATGGCAGTCTGAAGTTCCTTCATGAGGGAGAAGAAGGGGTCCTCAGGAGGGGATCTGGGAGTATGTTTCGTAGAGTCCTCACTCCCTGAGAAGACAGTGGATCTGTCGGAGAAGTCACCCCCAATGTCTTGCCTTTCATCCTCATCAGCAGGGAGGATGAGATCTGGGTGGTATTCCTCCTCAATGTCGACCTGATCCAAGGCAAGGACCAACAGCAAAGCCACCAACGATGCCTGAGAGGGAGCACTGCACTGGGGCCGAACCAGCATCAGCACAAAGGCAGCCCCCCAGCAACAGCGACTAAGGCATAGGCCGGAGAATGAACTGCTGGATTAGCGCTGCTGTAATGGAAGAAAGCACCGCATTTAGGCTGATGGCTGGAAGAGGCAGCACAGTTGCCAACGTCTGTGATGGAGGGGGCAGAGGTCCTGGTGTTGCTGGAACACCGCCTGCCGAAGCAGAGCTGGTGGAGCCTGACACTGGTGGACCTTGTGGAGGTCACAGCAGTGGAGCTGGCATCGAGGACCTGAGTGAGCTTGAGGTAGATGGCCCCCCCACCTGCTGTAGAAAGGCTGGTGGAACCTGCTGCCAGGGACGGCCTGGTGGGAGCGGAGGCCTGGAGGCAGGAGGGGTTGATGCCGGGGCAGTCGATGGCACTATCCCAGGGGAAGAAGCAACAGCAAGCGGGGAACGGGAGCGCCTATTTGGGGGGTGGGGTCTTTGTTACGTTCCCTGTCACAGTGAGTTTCCTTGAAGACTTGTCCTGGGTCTTGGTGGTCTGAGAGCCCGAAGAGTGAGCCGGCGACTGGGAGGAGGTAGTCCCCAAAGGTCCCTGCTCCATCCCAGTGAGTTGTTGCTCCAGAAGAAAGGGCCCCAGGGCTTTCTGGCAGTGCTGCCGGGTGGCGAGGTTGAACTTCAGGCACAGCTTGCAGGTGAAGGCATCATGGCTAGACCCTATTCAGCACACGCAGAGGTCGTGCTAGTCTTTGGAGTTCTTTCCGCAGCGACAGTGATTGAAAAGGTTGATAGAATCTTTCGTTCTCGACATACAAAATAAAGGCAAACACTACTCAAAACTAACAAGTAAGGAAAGGTAAGCTGAAAAATGGTGGTCGACTGAACGACGAAGCTTTTGTACAGTCCGTGCGAGTATGACTGATGGCGGGAAAGAACTTGGAGGGAGCGGGGCCGCCCATGCTTATATATGCAGGGACGTCAGTGTGGGTGGCCTATACTAGACTGCTAGAAAAGTTTTGGTGTGGTCCTAGTGTCTGATGGCTATAAGTTCCATAGGTGTGAACTGATGAAAGATTTCCCTGAAGAAGATCTGCCTGGGTGAAGTACCGGGGATAGGGGCCTGCCAGACTCCCTGTACTATGGCTCTATGGTACTCACCCAAAACATGGTTTTGTTCCCACTGAAGATGCTCAAGTGGCCTAAAGAATGTGAGCCTTCTATCTACCTACTCCTGAAGCACTGGAGGCGCTGACTGAGGGCCGGGGGATGGAAAAACCTGCTGGGATGTAGTACCCATGTTTCAGGAAGGAACTAGAGGCTGTGGTGACACCCTCACCCTAGGGGAGGCTCAACTAGAGACTATTGCTGCTGGTACTCCTATGAAGGAAGTGGCGGCAGAAAATCGGCCTTGGGGGAACCATAGAATGGGCAGGAAGAGCCTGTTGCTAAGCAGGACCCACTAAAAAGCCTGTCCTTGGTTCAGCACCAATGCTCAGCACCAAAGTAGTCATCTCTGTCTCAGCTGGCACCAGTAGTGGTACAGACACGAGATACTGCAAAGCCCCAGCATTGAGGTCACCACTGGGACTAACCTCTGCAATATGCTTGATGCTGACCTCTTTACACTAGGTCCAAGGCCAACATCACAGCCACCACCGATGTTGGCACCAGCACCATGAATGGTGTCATGCTAGAGTCGGCACCAGTGTCATCCTCCCTGCCATCACAGCAAACAGTGACAACAGCCTGGGTGACACTGACAGTCAGCATCAACGTCTCCTAAGTAGTGCACAAGGCCAGAGACCTTGTTCCCGACTCCTAGGTGGTCCATCACCAAGGATGATCGGGCTGTGTTAGGTTCTCCAACAGGCACAGAAAACGAGACAATAGTCTAGCCAAAACTAGCACAGGAGGCTTCAACACTGTGCCAGCATGGTGGGGGGAAGAGCTTGTGCCTTGGCCAACTCTAAAGAGTGGTGAGAAAACATGGGAATGATCCAAAGTCCTACCTAGGGACCTTCTGCTCTCTTACCAGCCACTGAAGGATGGGGCCCCCGTCCCAACTTCAGGCAACTAATCTGGAGAGTATGGTGGTGGAAAGACAAACGGGCATGCAGGACTTCATTTCAGGATCAGGTCCCATGCAGCCAAAACAGACCTAATGCCCCTTGTTGTAACTAATCTCTCCACATGTGCAAAAATGGAATAGAAGGATAGACCTGCCCATGTGGGGGTAGTACCTGAGGACTGGTGGAGGGCAAATGTGATTCCACTTCACAAAAGTGGAAGCAGGGCAGAGGCAGGAAACTACAGACCAGTGACTTCAGTGGTAGGGAAAATGATGGAATCACTTCTGAAGGAAAGAACTGTTGAGTACCTATAGGCCAGTGGGGCACAGGACCCAAGGCAGCATGGTTTCACAGCAGGAAGGTCATGTCAGACGACACTAATAGATTTCTTTGACTGGGTGACCAAAGTACTAGACCAGGGAGGGACTGTGGATATGGCCTACCTAGACTTTAGCAAGGCATCTGACACAGTCTCACACAAAAGATTAATATACAAGTTAGCCAGCCTTGGAGTGGGTCCCAAGGTGGTAGCCTGGATAAAAAACTGTCTGGACAACAGGACGCAAAGGGTAATAGTAAATGGAGTCCACAGTGAAGAAAGAAAAAATTACTCACCTTAGTAATGTTGTTTCTTCTAATGGAGTCTTGCTATATTCTGACATATGCAGTGAGTCTCAACCTTCGAACTGCTCCGGAGGTGAAAGAGTTAACTTTCCATGCCAGGCATGGAACGCTGAGCTCGAGCTTGGTTGAAACTCTGTCTGTTGTTCTTCAAACTCAAACCGGCCAGATCTTACGAGCTAAACTCACTGAGGTACTGTGTGGAAGCTGTAAACCCACACTCAGCCAACTGGCTAGCAACAAAGAACACATTTTTGGTCCCAAACAAAGACTCAAGTCAGAGACCCAAAAATGAAAAACACAACACCAAGTCACGCCAAGAAAGGAGGGGTGAAAAACAACGAGGTGGGCACCTACTAAGTGCCAACACTGCACTGCCCACCCACATCCCAAAAACAGAGGTTCTGAGAGGGGCAGGGGGAGGTCAGAATATAGCAAGACTCCATTAGAAGAAACAACATTACTAAGGTGAGTAATTTTTTCTTCAAACAACATGAAGTCTTGCTATATTCTGACATATGCAGACTACCAAGCAGTACCTCCATGGAGGAGGGACAGAACCTACTTAGGAAATAGGCTCTGAAGCACAGCTGTGCCAAACCGAGCATCACTCTTAGCCTGGATGTCCAGGGAGTAATGCTTGGTAAAAGTGCGAACTGTTTTCCAAGTAGCTGCTTGACATATCTCTAGAATAGGGATGTCCCTGGCAGCAGCCAGGGAAGCAGCTGTACCCTCTGGTAGAGTGAGCCCTCAGGCCTGAGGGAGGAACCTTACCCAGTTTTTCATAACAAAATTGGATACAAGAGACAATCCACCTGGCAATGGATCTTTTAGTGGCAGGTTTCCCTTTGCCAACCTCACCATAAGTGAGGAACAGTTGGAGGAGTCAAACATGTGACCCTTGGTACACTCTATGTAGTAACTAAGGGCTCTCTTCACATCTAGCTGTGCAGCCTCCTCTCGCCAGAGGAGGAATGGTCAGTGAAGTACACTGGAAGAGAAACAGATTGATTAAGGTGGAAATCTGACACCACCTTAGGCAAGAACTTCTTGTTAGTCCTGAGGACCACCTTATCTCTATGAAAGGAGATAAAATAGGCTCCACTGACAAAGCCTGTAATTCACTTACGCGTCTGGCAGAAGTGATGGCTACCAGAAACACAGTCTTCCAAGTCAAGTACTTAAGCTCTGCTGAAGACAAAGGCTCGAAGGGGGGTTGCATAAGCTGAGCAATGCAAACATTAGGATCCCAGGCGGGGGCAGGGTCCCTGAATGGGGGGTTGGTGTGAAGCAATCCCTTGAAAAGTTTGAGAATACAGGGTGAGCTGAAAGAGAAGAGGACTTACCTGCTGAAATAAAAGCAGACACAGCTGCCAGATGAACTTTTAGGGTAGCTGGTCTCAGCCCCAAGGTATTTAAGTGGACCATATAATCCAGGACTGTGGGTAAATCAGCAGATTCTGGGGAAATATGCTTTCCAGAGCACCATATGGAAAATCTCTTCCATTTGGAATTATAAGTAGCCCTGGTGGAAGGTTTTCTAGAAGCCTTCAGAATATCCATTACACCTTGAGAGAGGTGTAAATCAGCAAACTCTAACTCTTCAAGAGCCAGGCCTTGAGATTGAGAGATTTGAGGTTCGGGTACCAAACCCTCCCCTGAGCATAGGTTAACAGGTTGTGATTCCTGGGAAGATACAGGGGAAGGTGGTCTGCTAAGGACAGTAGGAGTGGATACCAGGGTTGTCTGGCCCAATCAGGATCATCTTGCAGGGATGAGATCTGATTTTGACTAGCACTTTGAACAGGAGAGGGAAGGGGGGAAAAGCATAGAGAAACTTCCCTTCCCAATTGAGAACTAAGGCATCCAGAGGGACTGAGCCCAACACTGGGGGCCTGCAGCAAAAAAGGGGAAGTTGGTGATTGTCTGGGACTGCAAAAAGATCTATCTACGGGGTGCCCCATCTGGCAAATACCACTTCCAAGACCAGGGGGTCCAGTGACTGTTTGTGATGGCCCTGGGAAATCCTGCTGAGAGCATCTGCCAGGACATTGTCCTTGCCTGGGAGGTGAACTGCCGTAAGGGAGGTGTTCAGGGAGTAAGCCAGAGACCACAACTTCATTCCTTCGGTGCACAAGGCCGTAGACCGAGTGCCCCCTTGCTTGTTGATGTACCACATTGTGGTGGTGGTGTCTGTTCTGACCTGTACAGCTTTGTTCTGAACAGATTTGGAAAAAGCTTGAAGTGCTAGAAAAACTGCTCTGAGTTCCAACAGATTGATGTGGAGCAGAGATTCCTGAGGGGACCACAACCCCTGGGTAGTGAGGTTG
Organism: Neoceratodus forsteri; assembly: GCA_016271365.2. Taxonomy (NCBI): domain Eukaryota; kingdom Metazoa; phylum Chordata; order Ceratodontiformes; family Ceratodontidae; genus Neoceratodus; species Neoceratodus forsteri. The sequence continues at coordinate 1,427,737,727 of CM057449.1, forward strand.
CCCATGTGAGCTCCCCACCCCAAGAGGGATGCATCTGTAGTAAGGATTAAGGAGTGAGACTGAGTGACAAAAGGAATCCCTTGTCTCCGATTGCTCTGATCCTGCCACCACTGTAGGGCCTGGATCAGGGTTCGAGTCACTGGGATCAATTTGGTTAGAGGGTCTTTCCTTTGAGACCAAAAGGCTCTCAAATGGAACCAAATGTCCCTCATCTGAAATCTGGCTCCCTGCACTACTGCTGTAGAAGCAGCCATGTGCCCCAGGAGCTGTAGAAAATGCCTTGCTGGTCGAGACATCTGCAGGGTGAATGAGGAGGCCAGAGAGACCAGGGTCCTTGCCCTGTCCAAAGGAAGGAAGGCTCTGGCTTTCTCTGTGTTCAGCTCTGCGCCTATGAAGGTGAGGAGCTGGACAGGCTCTAGAACGGACTTTGAAAGATTCAGAAGGAAACCTAGAGAGGTGAGCAGTTGCTGAGTTATCTGTAGGTGTAACTTGACTTGGTCTGGGGACTGGCCTACTATGAGCCAGTCGTCCAGGTAAGGGAAGATGGCAATTTTTTGCCTTCTTAGAGAAGCAACTGCTACTGCCAGGCATTTTGTGAACACCCTTGGAGCAGAGGTGAGGCCAAAGGGCATTGCTCTGAACTGGTAATGGCCTGAGGGCAGCTCGAACCTGTGGTACTTTCGATGGGAGCTTCTGATGAGAATATGGAAGTAGGTATCCTTGAGGTCCAGGGACACTAGCCAGTCCCCTGGTCTTAGAGAGGGTAGAATAATTCCCAGAGTCACCATTTTGAATTTTGGTTTTAAAAGGTGCTTGTTTAAGTATCTGAGATCCAGGATGGGCCGCCATTCTCCTGTCTTTTTTGGGGTAAGGAAGTACCTGGAGTACAACCCTTTGCCCTGGTGTAGGGATGGAACCCTTTCCACAGCTCTGAGAGCCAGGAGGGAAGAGACCTCTGCCTCTAGGGCAAGTGCCTCTGGTGGATTTGCAGGTGGAAGGGATCTGGTTCTCATCTTTGGAAACTTTTTGAAGCTGAGAACCAGTCCCTGGCTTACTACTTCCAGGACCCACTTGGTCTGATGTCAGAGACTCCCAGTCCTGGACAAAGTAAGCCAGCCTGCCCCCTACAGGTAGCTGAGAATCAGCCCTGGCAACCCCATCAGGGTACCTGCTTGGCAGGGGCTTTGGGCTGAGGGGTGGAAGCAGGCCTGCTTGTACCCCGTCTGCCTCTCCCTCTAAAGAACCCCCTCTGGCATAAGCAGAAGAGGAGGCCTGGGCTTGGTAAAAAGGCCTATGAAAAGGCCTACCCCTGCCCCTGGGAAGCTGCCTTTGAGGAGTGGCCTGCCTTTCCTTGGCCTGTGCACTCCTATAGGTGGTCCTATACTCATCCATTTTCTTCATGTAATTCTCTGTCTGCTCCTCAAACAGGGAATTACCCACAACAGGAAACTCCATGGCCTTAGTCTGGGTATCCTGTGACAGGCTAGTACATCTGAGCCAAGCCATTCTGCGAAGTGCCACAGATGTAGCCATGACTCTTGATGACACATCATTTGAGTCCACTGCAGCATGGAATTGCACCTTGGATGCCTCAATACCATCAGCACCCTGCTCCAGCTCCTTGGCAGCTGGCCAGGGACCTGTTTTGCTAGAGCCATAACAGTATCCCAGCTGGATTTCTGATATCTAGCAACATAAGCCATATAATTTGCCTGTCTGAGTCCCAAGGATGCTGCCATGTACTATTTCTTTGCCATGGCATCAATCCTCCTGGAGTCCTTGTCCAGGGGGTGTGAAGCCAAGGGAATATTTGCCTTGTCACAGGCTGCAGCCTGCACTACCCCAACATGGCTGCATTGTTGTGAAAGGAACTCCGTATCAGAGCCTGACAACGTGTACCTCTTGTCCATTCTCTTATCCACAGGAGGTATAGTGTGAGGAGTTTTTAGAATTTTAAATGTCTGTTTCCCAAAAGATTTATGCAAGGGAATAGACAGTCTCCTAGACTCTGGGATTTCCATAATTTCCACATAGTCAGGCTCTTCCTGATCATCCACAGCTTCCTCCATAGGGAGCTGGAGGGTTTCAGCCACTTTTTTTATAAAACATAAAATGAGAAGGGGACTCAGAAAGCCTAGGAGGAGACACTCCTGAAGGTCTGTCTGGGGAGATGTCCGGGTCAATGGGCACATCGAGACTTTCAAATCCACATTCACTCTTCTCATACTCCTCTTCCCTCTCCTCCGGTTCATAATATTCCTCTAAATCATACTCTTGAACCGGTGGAACCGGCCGAACCGGGCGCTTACCTGATGGTGCTGGTTCGGTCGGAACCGGGGAAAGCGACTGGACAATTTTAATCGCTTTGGCTATTTCTTCAACGATTGGAGAGGAAAGTTTTTGCTCCACACCAGCTGATTTCTTAGTCCTTTTTGCTGGAACCGACTCCTCAGGGTCAGATCTCCTTTTTCCCGAGGAAGTCTCGCCCCGGTCAGAGGGCACTCCCTCGGTTCGGTTGGAACCGAACCGGGCTGGCCATCCGGATCAGCTGACTTTTTGGCCTCCCTTTCCCTGAGCCTACCAACTCTCTTTTCCAGGGTAGCTGCAGGAAAATCTTTACAAATCTGGCAGTCTGCATTGAGGTGGTCAAACCCCAGAAAATAAACACAGGTGGTGTGGGGGGCAGCCTTGGCAAAGGCTTCCCCACACACACTGCAGTGCTGAAACCCAGTGGGCCAGGTTTTTCTTTTGGGTTTCTCAGACATAGTGCCAGTCCTAACCAAATTTACCCATTTAAGGCAATCCGCCAGGTAAGACCCTCTTATCGGTTCCCAACCGTGTCACCGGGTCGTGGAAAAACGTAATAAAATCTGTTTTTTAGAACCGATAAGAACCGGTAACCACACTCTAAATCACAGATTAAGATATTTTAAACAACCTAAGCTGGCCCGTCGGGCGCAGCGGTGGGATTCGCTATGACGGCGCGGCGACCGGGTTCGAACGGATTGGCCGGCCGGAGGGGCCGGCCGGAGAAGAGATCGAGCGCCCAACGGACAGCTCTCCTACTCCGGGGAGGCGCGGCGGCACTCGGTGTGCTGGGGACACCTGGTGGAGACTGGGAGTTCCACGCCACCGACGCTCGACGTGGGGGGGGGGGAGAGAGAGGAGGCTGGGCGGACGCTGGCGTCATTGCACGTCCCCGCCTCCTCTGGGGAGAAAAATCAGGTGGAAAAAGATGGCGGGCAGGACCACCAATCAATGAAGCCCTCCCTGGAGAACCTCACATTGCCTGCCTCTGCTGGGACTCGACCAGTCACAGTTCCGGGGTCAAGGCAGCCAGCCCACCCTCCGGGGGCAAGCCGGGAGGACAGAGGGTCCTCAGCAGCAATTGACGGCGGTAGAGGTCTCCGGGGGCCGTGACTAGGGCGGATGGCTGCTGGTGGTCCTGCCAGACAAAGGGGCAAAATAAAAAAAAACAAAAAACAACCTGATCGGTTCAAACCGAACCGATAAACCGTTTACAAGTTCCACACAGAAGAGAATTAATGTGAAACCTATCTAGTACTCACAAATACCACAGACAGAGCCTGAACCGACTGGTTGTGGTTTAAATTCGGTCGAAAACCGAGAAAAACAATACTTTAACCGACAAAATGAACCGAGCAGAAGGAGAAATCTCCGGAGCGACTGTTCAGTGAGTCGGAGTAAAGAATCTGACGGTTTGAGTTTGAAGAACAATAGACAGAGTTTCAACCGAGCTCAAGCTCAGCGTTCCATGCCTGGCATGGAAAGTTAACTCTTTCACCTCCGGAGCAGTTTGAAGGTTGGGACTCACTGCATATGTCAGAATATAGCAAGACTTCATGTTGTTTGAAGGAGGGTAACTAGCGGGGTACTGCAGGGTTCGGTACTGGGATCGGTCCTCTTTAATGTCTTTATAAGTGACACTGGAGAGCACCTGGAAGGAAAGGTATGTCTCTTTGCAGATGACACAAAGATCTGCAACAGGGTTGATACACAAGGTGGGGTGGAAAGAATGAAAAGGGACTTGGCAAGGTTGGAGGAATGGTCAAATATGTGGCAGCTCAGATTCAATGCAAAGAAGTGCAAGGTAATGCATGTGGGAAACAAAAACCCAGGGGAAGAGTACACAATGGGGTGTGAGTTAATAACAACAACAAAAATCGAAACAGACCTAGGAGTAATTATATCAGATGACCTAAAGGTGGGCAAGCAATGTGAGAAGGCAGTAAGGAGGGCTGGGGAATACTGGGATGCATAGGGAGAGGCATCAACAGTAGAAAACAGGAAGTTGTTATCCCTCTGTACAGACAGTGAGACCCCATCTGAGTATCGTGCAATTCTGGAGACCCCATCTCCACAAAGACAGACAGAGTGGAGGCTGTTCAGAGGAGGGCAACCAAAATGGTGCAGGGTCTGCACTAGAAGACATACGAGGAGAAACTAAAGCAGCTTAATATGTATACCCTTGAGGAAAGGCGGGGGGGGGGGGAGAGACATGATAGAAACTTTCAAGTATCTCAAGGGAATTAAAGTACAAGATGGTAGTATCTTTCAGAAGAAGAGATGTGCAAGAACAAGGGGGCACAATTTGAAGATGGAGTGGGGGACAGCTCAGAGGTAATGTTAGAAAGTATTTTTTCACCAAGAGGATTGTGGATGCATGGAACAGCCTTCCTGAGGAGGTTGTGGAGTCAGGAACAGTGGGAGAATTCAAGAATGCATGGGACAGGCATAAGGCAATTCTAGTGGGGGTAGGAGGAAGTAAGCTGTTGATTAACTAGAATCTGCAGCTTATCCATCAGGTAGGGAAATGGGCAGACTAGGTGGGCCAAGCGGTCCTTATCTGCCATCAAATTCTATGTTTCTATCTTTTTATTTCAGAAAGAAAGAAAATGAGAAAGTCGACAAGAAAGGTGAACGGAGGCAAATGCAGGAGACATGATTCACTCTCACGGTGCCTACTTGATGGTGGGGAAAACAGAACTGATGTAGATGAAGGATCAGCAACAGTTACTGACAGGTAGGTGTCACCACGCAGTGTCACGTAGGCGCCGCAGGCCTGGAGCCATTGCTGGCTGATTTATTCTCGCAGGGTCCTAGTGGCTCTGCCTTAGACCCAAGAGTGATACTCCATGGAAAACAATGATTCTAGGAAGATCACAGTTTAGCCCAGAGTTTGACTTTAGTGTGCCGTTCCTTTGGGAACCAACAGTTGCTGCTAACCCAGACTAACCTAATACGGGGGAAATATTTGTCCTAAATTGCACATAATTTTGTACAGAAACATTTGGTCACAGATTTGATATTGGAGAACAGCTAAATGTGGGACCAGATGGAGCCAATTTGACCAGAAAAGGAGTTGCATCGGTACTGGCAAAGTAGCAGACTGTAACTACTCTGGGGGACTATCACTGGTGTTTGCAGGACCAAACATAGAGGTCACTGACCGAAACTGCAAGGATCCCAGCCCCTTTAACCCTAACCACCTAATCTGTGATTTTTCTAGTCCAAAAGGAATGATTATAGCTTTTAAGAGTCAATCAATTAGGTGAGGTTATGAACTCGCTAAGGTTTTGTTTGTTTATAATCTCTTTGCATGCAAGTTGATTTGCTTTATTTTAGTGTTAAAATTTTCAAGAAAGTACTGTTAAGTAAGAACTTACCGTAACAGTAGATCTTCGAGAGAATCGCTCATCAGGCCACACCTATGAAACTATAGCCACCAGGCACTAGGATCACATGGAAACTTTTTGCTTGTAGTCTTCTAGGGGTCGCCCACAATGACAACATATGTAGATGTCCTCAGCTTATCAGTTTCCCACACTGGAGACCATATCCAGGGAACCTCCTCCTGGGGAACTGAGGGAGAGCAAGAGGTTCCCGCCACTAAGCAAGGTGAAACAAAAGGCAGACTGTCCTGGGGAGACAGGAATGGAGAAGCCCTGAGGCCAAGGGAGACGGAGGGTGGAATGGCATGGCCTGATGAGACTCTCTCGAAGATCTACTGTTACGGTAAGTTCTTACATGACTACCATCTTCTTTGAGAATAACTCTCATCAGGCCACACCTATGGAACAAGTCCCAAGCTATACTGACAGAGAGACAGTCTGGGTGGGTGGAGGCTTAGGCCTAAGGCAGGAAGCCTTGGGTACAGCCAGGCTGAAGCCTGCCCTCCTTCTAGAGGCAATGTCCAGGCTGTAGTGAGCAGGAAAGTGGCAGTTTTGCACTGAGTGGGGATGCAAAAAGGTCCTACTCTGGTAACCCAACCTGCTGAACAGGTCTTCCGCTACTGAGGTCAGCAGCTCCTACTCATGTATTCTGGACTGCGACTGGTTTAGCTTGTCCGCCAGGATGTTTTGGACCCCTGGAACATGGACAGCTGATAGTTCTAGACCATGTTCTAGAGCCCAGTACCAAACCCTCATCACTTCTCTGTACAGGAGCTATGAGTGAGTCCCCCCTTGAGTATGTAGTGTACAACACTGATGTTGTCAGTCTGCACCAGCAGAGGCCCCTGGGACAGGTGGTTCTGGAAGGCTTGCAGAGCATACAGAAACTGAGAAAATTCGAAGATTTGGCTGTCAGCTGAAGCGGCAGTGTCTCTGTGGAGTCTGACGTGAAATGGTTGATGGCAGGAAAAGAACTGAGAAGGGCGCAAGGCAGTACACGTTTATATGCTGAAGACATCGACGTACGAAGTTGTCATGGGCAGCCCCTAGAAGACTGCTAGCAACAAAGTTTCCATGTGGTCCTAGTGCCTCGTGGCTATAGTTTCACAGGTGTGGCCTGATAAGAGATATCCTCAAAGACGGTCTGAGGTGTGTGTCTGGGGCAGGCAGCAATCAGCAGTCAATAATTTTGTTTAGGCCAGTTACGTGGTCTGGGGGGGGGGGGGTTGAGGAGCAGCAGAGGTACATTTTCTCTGCAAAGCCTAGGATCAATTCTGCTGCTAGCCAGTCAAATATTGAAACACCAGTGAGGCTGTTAGAAATTTCAGTAAGTAACAGATTTAGTTGTAGTTCAGTAAGACTCCACTGCCTCTTTTGAAGCCACCCTATTTCTCCCTACAGACCTAAAATCATGTGTAAAAAAAAAAAAAAAGGCAGAGCTGGGGTTTCAACCAAGTTTTAGACACACTGATTATTTCTGGGAGATATAGACTGACATAGGTTTCAATTCTGCGAGTTTACAGAGCAGATGCGGCCCCAGAAATTACAATTACTGGTGAGCAACATCAACATGCTATAGTTACTAGTAGGTAGGGTGGTGGAGGCGTGGTGTAGTACAGAACAGAACAGCAAGTTTCAGTAACATATGGAGAATGGAAAAAGGCAGATGTAAGGCTTCCAAGTAGTGGCTGACACATAATTAGGGCACATTACAACAGGCAAGGTAGTCCAGTACCTTGGACACAGAAGCAACAACTAAGATCGCAGGGAGAGTAGCAAGGGCCCACTTTGGGGACTGTATCTCCTGTCGACTGCTGCCCCAAGCTTACGCCACCAATGCCCCTGTGCATCAGCTCTCGCACCGCGGCCCGCTAGGTACAATTAGCCTTAAGTAATGCAGAAGGCTGGGGCCTTGGCTCAGTCTGGCTGACCAGCCAAGGTCACATGACCCCCAGTTGTCTGGAAATGGCACCAGAATTTAAAAGACTTGGATAATTTTAGTTAATTATCTATTGCAAGCACCACTGAATACTCTTTCTAAAAATCAATAACGTTTGCTTAACATACAACATGCTACACATGTCAGAATAGACTGTAAAACTTAAAATGGAAAAGGGTCACTATTACCTGTCCCTTAAATGCATCAATGATGAACTGAAGTGACTGAGGCTGGACACACTCGATGCACTTTTGTACTACGTGATTCCCATTCTGATCTTTCACACATTTCAGTACATGGCCATCCAGTTCCCTCACCATTTCATTCTGCAGAAAAGGCAGATAGAACATGAAATGCTAAAAATATGAATACTGCATCCATGCATATTGGTATCAGTAGTAACCATTGATTGGGAATGTTGAGGAAAGTGGTGACTCCAAATGTTAAAGTTCTAAGAACTGGTTAGTGGCCTTATGATGACTTAAGACAAAAAAAAATACCAATATTTTCTTTTTTGTTAATTCTTCTGTATTCATGCAGAGCAGCAGTCCAGACTGTAATATCCCACACATACATACACTACAGTGGAAACAGGAAGTGAAAGATTTTGAATTGCATCAGCACAGGTCAGTCTTAGCACCAGCCTCAGTTCAAATTCTTCTGTAGCAGAAAATAAGAAGGAATTTTTAGCTCACCAGTTCACCAGAATTACAAAATACTACAACAAAAACAAAAGGATACAGCATCAGGCAAAAGATCTGACAAAATCAGATTCCAGTTAACACAAAACTGCGTCTGCAAACCAAACTAGGAAATCTGCAAATAAAATGTTATGCCGAGCATGTAGACATAAATCTATGGACCACTGACCACTCCGAAAGTGGGGTTGGACAAGGATACGAAGGAACGAAAAGAAAGCAGAATAAATGCTGTTGTACCCAAAGTCTATCCCTTTAGGTCAGTTGTCCAGACTGTGGGATGTAAAAAGCAGTACCACTGGATTATTCAGATAACTAAGCGGGCAATTAACACTGAAGTAATTTGTAAGGTGGCCAATGTTGGGCTATACTTCCTGTCATCCGTCAAAAGAGCAAACCTTTCACTTTAAGCATACCTCTCAACCTCCCTCATCACAAATCGGGGACAAGGCTTAAAATGATCAGGGACAGATGACCAAAATCAGGGACACATCTGAGAAAATAGTAACAGTAGTTCCAGAATCTGTGTACAGCATGCTTGTTAGTGTGAATAGCATTTTCTTACTGAGAACTAGACTGTAACACCAGTGGCTAGCATTATTTTATGATTCAAATCCCTACTCTTCAGTGACAGAAATGCCAAATTTAGGAGGGACAGAAGAAATTTCTGAGGCAAAATCAGGGACAGTTGAGAGGTATGACTTTTAAGTTATACAGTAAGGTTCCCCAAATGCCTTTTTCACATAGTATGCCACTGCCAGCCATGCTTCAGATGTTGCAGCTGCAATTTGTTTTGCAAACAAATCTGTCCTAGTCATTTTTTTTTTTTTTTTTTTTAATGCTTTATCAGCGTTTTGTACTCCAGGGTTCTGTGTTTGGCCACCCCCCAGAATGATGTCATACCAGGGCACTGTCAATGTTTTACATACAGCAACAAGGAATTCTGGGTAATGTATAACGCTGACTTAAATGTGCCTTACTCAGAAGTACAGTCCCATATGTTGATAGTGGTAAGCACTTGTACGTAAATATACATAGCAAGGCACTGCGCGTAAAAATAAGAGCCTGTTTTCCAATTTCCTTACTGCGAGATGCTGTCTCATATTTCTGTAGTGGTGTCAACAATTTAAGCTTGTGTGTGTTTATTTTCACAACAATGCATTGTGCATACCGTATCTAGCTGCAAGACTTCGGTACTGAGAGATGTAGTCTCCTATTTTTGCAGTAAGCACAGAAATATAATTGCCTTATATTAATTTACATAGTGAGGCATTGTGGGTATAGTACATAGCTGATTTGTCTATCTAAAACTAAAAAGTGACACTGTCCCTTTAATAACTGTTTCCCTGGTATGACGCCACAGTTGGGTGTTGCAGCAATAAGAAAAAATAGGTCATGTTATGCAAATGAAGCAGAGCACCAAAATACGTTTTTTTTCCATGGAAAACAGCACTATATGGCAGTTTGAATGGTAAGAGACTGATTCACAACACCTACAGGTTACTATACCCATTTGTTATGGCAAACGTTAGTAAATTCCTTTAAGGACCTAGAGCCAGATTTTCAATAAATGAAAATCCATGCACAGGCAGCAAGAACCGTGTGCAAAGTCCCTTGCACACCCACAGGTTTTGCTCCATTCACAGTATTTTCATACGCTGAGCTAGTTTGTGACTGGCTCTATGATTTAAGGTAGTTTGTGGCCATTTCTCTCGCACAGCTGTGCCGACATGCTACGTCTGGGTATTACCAGGTGTACCTTCCCCCGCCAGTTCACTCAATACTCACCCCACCTGTACTGGGGTGCTTATACAACCTGAAGTACAAACGCTGCAGAAATGTGTAAGCACCACTGCACAGCAACTATAGCAGCAAATACTGTATGCATCACTACAGGAAATATAGGTTACTCACCTGTAACCATAGTTCTAAGGTGGTATACAGATCACATCCACACTTTAACAGCTTCCTAGAACAGGCTGATTTGTCATAAGTCTTCAAGCTAAGCTCCTCCCACCACCAGGCTGTATAAAATGCAACTCAGCCCTGTGATAGCAGATCTTTGCACACTAGAAGCAAGCATCCAGATACTGGAGGGAAGGCCTGGTGAGCTGAGTGGAAGTGAACTACATACCACTCCTAGAAAGAACAGTTATGTAAGAACTTACCGTAACAGTAGATCTTAGAGAGGAGATCTTGCAGCAGGTCACACTATAAGGACTGAAGCCGGCAGGCACCAGGACCCCACGGAAAACTGCTAGCTAGCAGTCTACAGTGGGATCCCCCCGTCGGCCCACCTCCAACGTCAGTCAATGGTATAAAAGGGGTGGTCCCGCAGCCCTACCCCAGTTCTCCAGCCGGAGACCCCAGCAAAGATGAAATTCGGAGAAACAAGGAGGTTCCTCAAATCGAGCAAAGAAGGTAGCTGAGAATGAAGAAGCAGATACTACTATTAATAATATGAATAATATTTTTATTTATTTTGCGCCTTTCAAATATCAAGGCGCATTCCAATAAAATAAATAAGATAAAAATACAGAAATACAGAAATCAATATTATAAAAACAGACAAAAACAAATCAATGAACATTAAAACTATAAGCCTTTTGCCACAGGAAGGATTTCAAAGCCTGTTTAAAACTCCCCACAGTCGTGCACTCCCTGGTCCGACAGGGTAGAGAATTCCAAAGGGAAGGGGACGCAAGAAAAAATTACTCACCTTAGTGATGTTGTTTCTTCTAATGGAGTCTTGCTATATTATGACAATTGCAGTTTGTCCCAGCCTTAGAACTACTCCGGAGGTGAAAGAGTTAACTTTCATGCCATGCATGGAACTTAGAGCGCAAGCTCGGTTAGAAAAGCTCTGTCTGGATCATTTCAAACTGAAACTGTCAGATCTTTACAAGCAAAACTCACTAAGGTTCTGTGTGGAAGCTGTAACCTACACTAGCCAACTGGCTACTTAAGTATTAACACATTTTCCTGGTCCCAACACCAAGACTCAAGTCAGGGGACCAGAAAATAAGATAAGATAAGAAAAAATAAGACACAACACCCAAACACCCCAAAAAGAAGGGGTGGAAAACACAAGATGGGCATCAAAAAGTGCCAACACTGGACTGCCCACCCCATCCCTAAAGTAGAAGTTCTGAGAGGGGCAGGCTGGGGGGAGGTCATAATATAGCAAGACTCCATTAGAAGAAACAACATTACTAAGGTGAGTAATTTTTTCTTCAAACAACATGAAGTCTTGCTATATTATGACAATTGCAGACTACACAGCAGTACCTCCAAGGAGGAGGGACAGAACCTACTTAAGAAATAAGCTCTGAAGCACAGCTGTGCCAAATCGAGCATCCCTCCTGGCCTGAATGTCCAAGGAGTAATGCTTAGTGAAAGTATGTACTGTTTTCCAAGTAGCTGCTTGACATATCTCCAAGATAGGGATGTCCCTAGCTGCAGCTAGGGACGCAGCTGTACCTCTGGTAGAGTGAGCCCTCAGGCCTGAAGGGGGAACCTTACCCAGTTTTTGATAGCAAAATTGGATACAAGAGACAATCCACCTGGCAATGGATCTCTTAGTGGCAGGTTTCCCTTTCCCAACCTCACCATAAATGAGAAAGAGTTGGAGGGAGTCAAACCTGTGACCCTTGGTACGCTCTATGTAGTAACTAAGGGCTCTCTTAACATCTAAGCTGTGCAGCCTCCTCTCACCAGAGGAGGAATGGACAGTGAAGAACACTGGAAGAGAAACAGATTGATTAAGGTGGAAATCTGAAACCACCTTAGGCAAAAACTTCCTGTTAGTCCTGAGGACTAACTTATCCCTGTGAAAGGAAATAAAGTCAGTCTCCACTGACAAAGCTTGCAACTCACTTATGCACCTGGCAGAAGTGATGGCTACTAGAAACACAGTTTTCCAAGTCAAGTACTTAAGCTCTGCCGAAGACAGAGGTTCAAAGGGGGGTTGCATCAGCTGAGCAATGCAAGCATTAAGATCCCAGGCAGGGGCAGGGTCCCTGAATGGTGGATTGGTATGAAGCAATCCCCTGAAAAACTTGGAAAATACAGGGTGAGCAGAGAGAGAAGAGGGCTTCCCTGCTGAAATAAAAGCAGAGACAGCTGCCAAATGCACTTTTAGGGTAGCTGGTCTCCGTCCCAAAGAATTAAGATGGACCATATAGTCCAAAACAGTGGGAAAATCAGCAGATTCTGGGGAAATATGCTTCCCAGAGCACCATATGGAAAACCTTTTCCATTTAGAGTTATAAGTAGCTCTAGTGGAAGGCTTCCTAGAAGCTTTCAAAATTTCGAGAACACCTTGAGAAAGGTGTAAGTCAGCAAACTCTAACTCCTCAAGAGCCAGGCCTTGAGGTTGAGGGATTTGAGATTCGGATACCAAACTCTCCCCTGGGCACAGGTTAACAAATTGTGGTTCCTGGGGAGACACAGGGGAGATGGACTGCTAAGAACAGAAGGAGAGGGTACCAGGGCTGTCTGGCCCAATCTGGAGCAATCAGAATCATCTTGCAGGGCTGAGATCTGATTTTGACTAGCACCTTGAACAGGAGAGGGAAGGGGGAAGGCATAGAGAAACTTCCCTTCCCAATCGAGGAGGAAGGCATCCAGGGGGACTGAGCCCAACACTGGGGGCCTGCAACAAAAAAGTGGAAGTTGATGATTGTCTGGGGCTGCAAAAAGATCTATCTGAGGGGTGTCCCACCTGGCAAAAACTATCCCCAGTACTCGAGGATCCAATGACCATTCGTGATGGCCCTGGGAAATCCTGCTGAGAGCATCTGCCAGGACATTGTCCTTGCCTGGGAGGTGAACTGCTATGACGGAGGTGTTCAGGGAATAAGCCAGAGACCACAACTTCATTGCCTCGGTGCATAAGGCCGAAGACAGAGTGCCCCCTTGTTTGTTGATGTACCACATTGTAGTGGTGTTGTCTGTTCTGACCTGTACCACTTTGTTCTGAACAGATGCAGAAAAACCTTAAGTGCTAGAAAACAGCTCTGAGTTCCAACAGATTGATGTGGAGCAGAGATTCCTGAGGGACCACAATCCCTGGGTGGAGAGGTCGCCCATGTGAGCTCCCCATCCCAAAAGGGATGCATCTGTAGTAAGGGTTAAGGAGTGAGATAGAGGGATGAAAAGAACCCCTTGTCTCAGATTGCTCTGATCCTGCCACCACTGAAGGGCCTGGATCAGGGTTCGAGTTACTGGGATCAACTTGGACAGGGGATCTCTTCTTTGAGACTAAAAGGCTCTCAAATGGAACTGAATGTCCCTCATCTGAAATCTTGCTCCTTGCACTACGGCTGTGGAAGCAGCCATGTGTCCTAGGAGCTGTAGAAAATGCCTTGCTGGTCGAGAGACCTGCAGGGTGAAGGAGGAGGCCAGGCCCACCAGGGTCCTTACCCTTTCTGGGGGAAGGAAGGCTCTGGCCTGCCTTGTGTCCAGTTCAGCGCCTATGAAGGTGAGTACCTGGACAGGTTCTAAAACTGACTTTGGAAGATTGAGAAGAAAGCCTAGAGAGGTAAGCAGCTGCTGGGTAACCTGCAGGTGTGATTTGACCTGGTCTGGAGACTGACCTACAATGAGCCAGTCGTCTAGGTAGGGAAGATGGCAATCTTTTGCCTTCTTAAATGAGCAACTGCTACCACCAGGCATTTTGTGAATACCCTTGGGGCAGAGGTAAGGCCGAAGGGCATTGCTCTGAACTGATAATGGCCTGAGGGCAGTTCGAATCTGAGGTACTTTCGGTGGGAGCTTCTGATAAGAACATGGAAGTAGGCATCCTTGAGGTCCAGGAAGCTAGCCAGTCCCTGGCCTTAGGGAGGGTAAATCATTCCCAGAATCACCATTTTGAATTTTGGTTTTAAAAGGTGCTTGTTCAGATATCTTAGGTCCAGGATGGGCTGCCATTCTCCTGTCTTTTTTGCGGCAAGGAAGTACCTGGAGTACAGTCCCTTGCCCTGGTGTAGGGGAGAAACCCTTTCTACTGCTCTGAGAGCCAGGAGGGTTGAGACTTCTGTTTCCAAAGCAAGAGTCTCTACAGGATTTGCAGGTGGAAAAGATCTGATTCTCATCTTTGGGAATTTTTTGAGGCTGAGAACCAGACCCTGGCTTACTACTTCCAGGACCCACTTGTCTGAAGTTAAAGACTCCCAGTCCTGGACGAAGTAAGCCAGCCTGCCCCCTACAGGTAATGGAGAATCGACCCTGGGCATCCCATCAGGGTGCCTGTTTGGCAGGGGCTTTAGGCTGAGGGGTGGGAGCAGGCCTGCTCATACCCCGTCTGCCTCTCCCTCTGAAGAACCCCCTCTGAACATAAGCTGAAGAGGAGGCCTGGGTTTGGTAAAAAGGTCTGTGAAAAGGCCTGCCCCTACCCTTGGGGGGCTGCCTCTGAGGAGTGGCTTGCCATTCCTTGGCTTGTGTACTCCTATAAGTGGTTCTATATTCATCCATTTTCTTCATATAATTCTCTGTCTGCTCCCCAAACAGAGAATTTCCCACCACAGGAAAATCCATGGCCTTAGACTGGGTATCCTGTGATAGACTAGTATACCTGAGCCAAGCCAATCTACGAAAAGCCACAGATGTAGCCATGACTCTACAGGATACATCATTAGAATCCACTGCAGCATGGAACTGCACCTTAGATGCCTCAATACCATCGGCAGCCACCTGTTCCAGCTCCTTGGCAAGCTGGCCAGGGGCCTGTTTGGCTAAGGCCATGACAGTATCCATCTAGATTTCTGGTATCTAGCAACATAGGCCATATAATTTGCCTGCCTGAGTCCCAAGGACGCTGCCATGTATTGTTTTTTAGCCATGGCATCAATCTTCCTGGAGTCCTTGTCAGGAGGATGTGAAGCCAGGGGAATATTAGCCTTATCACAGGCTGCAGCCTGAACTACCCCAACATGGCTGCACTGCTGTGAAATAAATTCTGTATCAGGACCTGACAAGGTGTACCTCCTGTCCATCTTTTTATCCACAGGAGGCACAGAATTAGGAGCTTTTAAAATTTTTATTGTTTGTTTCCTGAAGGATTTATGTAAAGGAATAGACAATCTCTTGGACTCTGGGATATCCATCATCTCCATAAAGTCAGGCTCCTCTTGCTCATCCACAGCTTCCTCCAAAGGGAGCTGGAGGGTTTCAGCAACTTTTTTATAAAACAGAAAATGAGAAGGGGACTCAGAAAGCCTAGGGGGAGACTCTCCTAAAGGTCTGTCTGGGGAGATGTCCGGTTCAATGGGCACATCCAGACTTTCAAAATCACATTCACACTGTTCATAATCATCCTCCCCCTCCTCTGGTTCATAAAACTCCTCTATATCATATTCTTGAACCGGTGGAACCAGCCGAACCGACCTCTTGCCAGAAAGTGGCGGTTCGGACGGAACCGGGGAAAGCGACTGGACAATTTGAATCACTTTGGCTATCTCTGCAGCAGCTGGAGAAGGAATTTTGGACTCCACACCTGCTGATTTTCTAGTTCTCTTTGCTGGAACTGGCTCCACTGAGTCAGCTTTTCGTTTGCCCGAGGAAGTCTCGCCCTGGTCAGAGGGCACTCCCTCCGGTTCGGTTGGCACCGAACTGGGCTGGCCATCCGGGTCAGCGGACTTTTTGGCCTCTCGTTCCCTGAGCCTACCAACTCTCTTATCTAGGGTAGCTGCAGGGAAATTCTTGCAAATCTGGCAGTCTGCATTGAGGTGGTCAAAACCCAGACAATAAACACATGTGGTGTGTGGGTCAGCCTTGGCAAAGGCTTCCCCACAGACACTACAGTGTTGAAACCCAGTGGGCCCGGTTTTTCTTTTGGGTTTCTCAGACATAATGCCAGCCTAACCAAAAACTGCCCTTTTCCAGCAAATGCCAGGCAAGACACCCTTATCGGTTCCCAACCGTGTCACGGGTCGTGGAAAAAACCGTAATGAAATCCGTTTTTTTTAGAACCGATAAGAACTGGGAACCGCACTCTAAATGGCTTTAAATGAATTCAGAAAAATTTTTTTAAAACAACCTGATCGGTTCAAACCGAACCGATAAACATTTACAAGTTCCACACAGAAATAAACTTGTCTATTACTTACAATACCACAGACAGAGCTTGAACCGATTGGTTTGTGATTAAAATAATTATAATCGCGGTTGAATTTAACTGAGAAAAACAGTTTTAAACCGAGAAATGAACCGAGCAGTAGGAGAAATCTCCAGCGCGACCATTCAGTGAGGCGGAGTAAAGAATCTGACAGTTTCAGTTTGAAATGATCCAGACAGAGCTTTTTTAACCAAGCTCGCGCTCTAAGTTCCATGCATGGCATGAAAGTTAACTCTTTCACCTCCGGAGCAGTTCTAAGGCTGGGACAAACTGCAATTGTCATAATATAGCAAGACTTCATGTTGTTTGAAACATAAAAGCACGGGCCCCAGCAGATTTTAATGTCACCCTTGGAATCTAGCAACCCCTCGTCAGGGGGGAGGGAGGAAGGGAAAGCAGCACCTGCTGCAAGAGCTCCTCTTGAAGATCTATTGTTACAGTAAGTTCTTACGTAACTACTATCTGACTTCGGGTGGGAGCTCTTGCAGCAGGTTACACCATAAGGACCGAGTCCCAAGCAGTACAAGGACAAATCCAGACAGATTGGTGGAGGAAACAGGTAACTGGAGACCTTACGAAAGCAAGCCCTGGAGGACAGCTAGGCCGAAGCCTGTCCTGCACCTGGAAGCAATGTCCAAACTGTAGTGCTTAATGACAGTGTGGACTGAACTCCAGGTGGCAGCTGCACAGATATATGCTGCTGACATTGCGTAAGGAAGCAAAAGAAGCAGCAACTCCCCTGGTAGAATGGCCTTTAACCGATGCTAGTAAAGACTTGTACTTTAGGTAACAATAAACAATGCAGTGAACCAACCACTCAGAGTCTGCTTAGAAACCGGCGCCCCTTGAGTTTTCGGGGTGAATGAAATAAACAACTGATCAGATTTCCTGATATCCCAGGTACAAGTCAAACAGTAGTGAAGAATCCAGTGAATCTCCAGAGTATGAAGCAGAGCCTCCCTTTGATTAGAATGCTCTAGATAATAAACTAGAAGATGGATGTCCTGATTAAGTGTAAACTCGGACACCACCTTTAGCAACAATTTTGGAATGGTCTGCAAGGACACCCTGTCCCCTTGTGGAAAACTAAATAAGGCTCCTTACACAGCAGAGCCTGAAGCTCGGAAATCCTCCAAGTGGAAGTAACAGCAACTAAAAACAGTGCTTTCCATGACAGAAAGCACAACTTGCAGTCTGTGGCTGGCTCAAAGAGAGGCAAAGTAAGTTTCTCCAAAACAAAAAAGATCCCATGGAGGAACAGGATCCCGAATGGAAGGTTTCAAGTGTAGAATATCTCGCAAGAAGGTGTGGGATAAATCCAACTGGGCGAGAGCCTTGCCTTGTACTGGTGCAGGATAGGCATAAACAGCGGACAGATGCACCTTAATAGAGGAACAGCCCACACCAGAGTCTGGCAGAGAAAGGAGGTACTCGAGAACAGAGTTTACCAGACAGGTAAAGGGGTCAAGGTGGCGAACGGAGGCCCAGATGCAAAACCGCTTCCACTTCCTAGCATAGGTGACTCTAGTAAAGGATTTCCTGGCTGCTACTAGGACATCTGCCACTCCAGGAAAAACCCTGAACCAGGTTATGGCTAAGTCTGCAGGAGTCATGCATGAAGGTGCAGCAACTTGAGGTCCAGATGGACTAGAGTCCCTCTCTCCTGGGAGAGCAAGTGCAAACTCAGCGGCAGAGGAATCAGAGCTTCCACTGACAGCTGTTGGAATAGAGGGAACCAAATCTGTCGGGGCCAGTAGGGAGCTATCAGGATCATGTCCACTCCCTCTAACTGCAATTTGAGAAGAACCCTGTGGAGCAGTGGAAAGGGAGGGAACGTCTATAGAAAGCTCCCTGTCCAGCAAAGGGATAACGTGTCTCACACGAAAACACCAGGCCCTGGATCTAGCAATCAGAAACTGGGCAGTTTGGCGCTGAGTGGTGATGTGAATAGGACCAACTCAGGATGCCCCCATATTTTGAACAAATCTTCTGTCACTGATTGCAGAAGCTCCTACTCACAAGCCTTGGACCGAGACTGGCTTAGGCTGTTGGCCAAGGTGTTTTGGACGCCTGGAACATGCATGGCAGAGAGTTCCAGTTGATGTTCTATAGCCCAGTAGCATACCCTTATGACTTCCCTGCAGGGGGGATACGAGCAAGTTTCCCCCTGCTTGTTTATGTAAAAGACCACCGACTTGTTTGTCCATCTGGATTAGAAGGTGGCCCGGGATTAGATCTAACTAGAAAACCTGCAGGGCATAGAGGATCGCTCTCATCTCCAACGCACTGATGTGCAGAGTCTTCTCCAGAGCAGACCACGTTCCCCGAGTCGGTCGTCCTGCGAGGTGGGCTCCCCAGCTTTAGCCAGAAGCATCCATAATCAGAGACTGAAGAGGAGGTGCACCCCAGAAGGGCACTCCTTGGGAAAGATTGGGGGAATCTAGCCACTACTGGAGAGTCTGCCGTACGGGTTCTGAGACTCTCATGGGCTGGTCCAAGTTGTCGATGTGCTGGTCCATCTGAGCGTGAGCTTGGAGGTGCTCTGCCCTCTCTGAAGGTAGAAAGGCTTTACTTTGAACGGTGTCCAGGACAGTCCCAATGAACTGGAGCAGTTGGATCATCCAAGGGGAGGCTTTCTGGAGGTTTAAGGTAATCCCCAGGTCGCGGAACAGAGTAAACATAGAAACATAGATTTTGACGGCAGATAAGAAAAAATTACTCACCTTAGTAATGCTGTTTCTTCTAATGGAGTCTTGCTATATTATGACTATTGCAGTTTGCCCCAGCCTTAGAACTGCTCCGGAGGTGAAAGAGTTAACTTCCATGCAGAGCATGGAGTTTAGAGCGGACTTCAGTTCCAGAAGCTCTGTTTGGCTGGTTTCAAACCGAAACCGTCAGATCTTCTGAAGCAAAAACTCACTAAGGTTCTGTGTGGAAGCTGTAACCTACACTAGCCAACTGGCTACTAATATATTAACACATTTTGCTGGTCCCAACACAAAGACTCAAGTCAGTGGACCAGAAAATTAAGATAAAATAACTAAATAAACACAACACCCAAACATGAAAGAGGGCATCAATAAATGCCAACAGAGGACTACCATCCCATACCCCAAAGTAGGAGTTCTGAGAGGGGCAGGCTAGGGGGGAGGTCATAATATAGCAAGACTCCATTAGAAGAAACAACATTACTAAGGTGAGTAATTTTTTCTTCAAACAACATGAAGTCTTGCTATATTATGATATTGCAGATTACACAGCAGTACCTCCATGGAGGAGGACAGAACCTACTTAGGAATAGGCTCTGAAGCACGGCTGTGTTAAACCGAGCATCCCTCCTGGACTGAATATCCAGGGAGTAATGCTTGGTGAAAGTGTGTACTGTCTTCCAAGTAGCTGCCTGACATATCTCCAAGATAGGGATGTCTCTAGCAGCAGCTAGAGATGCAGTTGTACCTCTGGTAGAGTAAGCCCTCAGGCCTGAGGGGGGAACCTTACCCAGCTTTTGATAGCAAAATTGGATACAAGAAACGATCCACCTGGCAATGGATCTTTTAATGGCAGGTCTCCCTTTCCCAACCACACCATAAGTGAGAAACAGTTGGAGGGAGTCAAACCTGTGACCCTTGGTACGCTCTATGTAGTAACTTAGGGCCCTCTTAACATCTAAGCTGTGCAGCCTCCTCTCACCAGAGGAGGAATGGTCACTGAAGAACACTGGAAGTGAAACAGATTGATTAAGGTGGAAATCTGAAACCACCTTAGGCAAAAACTTCCTGTTAGTCCTGAGGACCACTTTATCCCTGTGAAAGGAAATAAAGTCAGTTTCTACTGATAAAGCCTGTAACTCACTTATACGCCTGGCAGAAGTGATGGCTACCAGAAATACAGTTTTCCAAGTCAAATACTTAAGCTCTGCCGAAGACAGAGGCTCAAAGTGGGGTTGCATTAGCTGAGCAATGCATACATTAAGATCCCAAGCCGGGGCAGGGTCCCTGAATGGAGGATTGGTGTGAAGCAATCCTTTAAAAAACTTGGAAAATACAGGATGAGCAGAAAGAGAAGAGGGCTTCCCTGCTGAAATGAAGGCAGAGACAGCAGCCAAGTGAACTTTCAGGGTGGCTGGTCTCAGTCCCAAAGAATTAAGATGGACCAGTAGTCAATACAGTGGGTAGATCAGCAGATTCTGGGGAAACATGCTTCCCAGAACACCATATGGAAAACCTTTTCCACTTGGAGTTATAGGTAGCTCTGGTGGAAGGCTTCCTAGCAGCCTTCAGGATTTCGAGAACACTTTGAGAAAGTTGCAAATCAGCAAACTCTAACCGCTCAAGAGCCAAGCCTTGAGGTTGAGGGATTTGAGATTCGGATACCAAACTCTCCCCTGAGCACAGGTTAACAGATTGTGGTTCCTGGGGAGACACAGGGGAAGATGGACTGCTAAGGACAGAAGGAGTGGGTACCAGGGCTGTCTGGCCCAGTCTGGAGCAATCAGGATCATTTTGCAGGGCTGAGACCTGATTTTGACTAGTACTTTGAACAGGAGAGGAAGGGGGAAAGGCATAAAGAAACTTCCCTTCCCAATCGAGGAGAAAGGCATCCAGGGAACTGGAGCCCAGCACTGGGGCCTGCAACAAAACAGTGGAAGTTGATAATTGTCTGGGGCTGCGAAAAGATCTATCTGAGGAGTGCCCCATCTGGCAAACACTATCCCCAGTACTAGGGGATCCAGTGACCATTCGTGATGGCCCTGGGAAATCCTGCTGAGGGCATCTGCCAGGACATTGTCCTTGCCTGGGAGGTGAACTGCTATGAGGGAAGTGTTCAGGGAGTAAGCCAGAGACCACAACTTCATCGCCTCGGTGCACAAGGCCGAAGACCAAGTGCCCCCCTGTTTGTTGATGTACCACATTGTAGTGGTGTTGTCTGTTCTGACCTGTACCACCTTGTTCTGAACAGATGCAGAGAAAACCTGAAGTGCTAGAAAACAGCTCTGAGTTCCAACAGATTGATGTGGAGCACAGATTCCCTGGGGACCATAATCCCTGGGTGGAGAGGTCGCCATGTGAGCTCCATCCCAAGAGGGATGCATCTTTAGTAAGGGTCAAGGAATGGGACAGAGGGATGAAAGGCACCCCCTGTCTCAGACTGCTCTGATCCTGCCACCACTGAAGGGCCTGGATCAGGGTTTGAGTCACTGGGATTAACTTGGATAGAGGATCTCTTCTTTGAGACCAGAAAGCTCTCAAATGGAACTGAATGTCCCTCATCTGAAATCTTGCTTCTTGCACCACAGCTGTGGAGGCAGCCATGTGCCCTAGGAGCTGCAGGAAATGCCTTGCTGGTTGAGAGACCTGCAGAGTGAAGGAGGCGGCCAGGGCCACTGAAGTCCTTACCCTTTCCAAGGGAAGGAAGGCTCTGGCATGCTTGGTATCCAGTTCTGCGCCTATAAAGGTGAGTACCTGGACAGGTTCCAAAACTGACTTTGGAAGATTGAGAAGAAATCCCAGAGAGGTAAGCAGCTGCTGGGTAACTAGCAGGTGTGATTTGACCTGGTCTGGAGACTGACCCACAATGAGCCAGTCATCCAGGTAGGGAAAAATAGCAATCCTTTGCCTTCTTAGGTGAGCGACTGCTACTGCCAGACACTTTGTGAACACCCTTGGGGCAGAAGTGCGGCCGAAGGGCATCGCTCTGAACTGATAATGGCCTGAGGGCAGTTCGAATCTGAGGTACTTTCGATGGGAGCTTCTGGTAAGAACATGGAAGTAGGCATCTTTGAGGTCCAGGGAGGCTAGTCAGTCCCCTGGCCTTAGGGAGGGTAAAACCATTCCCAGTGTCACCATTTTGAACTTTGGCTTTAAAAGGTGCTTGTTTAGATATCTTAGATCCAGGATAGGCCGCCACTCTCCTGTCTTTTTTGGGGTAAGGAAGTACCTGGAGTACAGACCCTTGCCCTGGTGAAGGGGAGAAACCTTTTCTACAGCTCTGAGAGCCAGGAGGGTTGAGACTTCTGTTTCCAAAGCAACAGTCTCTAAAGGGTTTGCAGGTGGAAAAGATCTGGCTCTCATCTTTGAAATTTCTTGAAGCTGAGAACCAGACCCTGGCTCACTACTTCCAGGACCCACCTGTCTGAAGTTAAAGACTGCCAGTCCTGGACCTAGTGAGCCAACCTGCCCCTACAGGTAGTGGAGAGCCAACCCTGGGCATCCCATCAGGGTGCCTGTTTGGCAGGGGCTTGAGGCTGAGGGGTGGGAACAGGCCTGCTCGAACCCCGCCTGCCTCTCCCTCTGAAGAACCCCCTCTGTACATAGGCTGAAGAGGAGGGGGCCTGAGTCTGGTAAAAGGTCTGTGAAAAGGCTCACCCTACCCCTGGGGCTGCCTCTGAGGAGTGGCTTGCCGTTCCTTGGCTTGTGCACTCCTGTAAGTGGTTCTATATTCATCCATTTCTTCATATAATTCTCTGTCTGCTCCCCAAACAGAGAATTTCCCCACAGGAAAATCCATAGCCTTAGACTGGGCATCCTGTGACAAAGTAGTACACCTGAGCCAGGCCAATCTGCGAAAAGCCACAGATGTAGCCATGACTCTAGAGGATACATCGTTAGAATCCACTGCAGCACGGAACTGCACCTTAGATGCCTCAATACCATCAAGAGCCACCTGCTCCAGCTCCTTTGCGAGCTGGCCAGGGACCTGTTTGGCTAAGGCCATGACAGTATCCCATCTAGATTTCTGGTATCTTGCAACATAAGCCATATAGTTAGCATGTCTGAGTCCCAAGACCTACATGACTGCATTGCTGTGAAAGAAAGTCTGTATCAGGACCTGACAAAGTGTACTTCCTGTCCATCTTTTTATCCACAGGAGGCACAGAATTAGGAGCTTTTAAAATTTTTATTGTTTGTTTTCTAAAAGACTTATGTAAAGGAATGGACAACCTCCTGGACTCTGGGATATCCATCATCTCCACATAGTCAGGCTCCTCTTGCTCATCCAAAGCCTCCTCTAACGGAAGCTGGAGGGTCTCAGCAACTTTATAAAACAAAAAATGAGAAGGGGACTCAGAAAGCCTAGGGGGAGACTCACCTGAAGGTCTGTCTGGAGAGATGTCCGGTTCAATGGGCACATCCAGACTTTCAAAGTCACATTCACACTGATCATAATCCTCATCCCCCTCCTCTGGTTCATAGAACTCTTCTATATCATAATCCTGAACCACTGGAACCGACCGAACCGACCTTTTGCCAGACAGTGGCGGTTCAGAGGGGACAGGGACTGGACAATCTGTATTGCCCTGGCTATCTCAGCAGCAGTTGGAGAAGGAATTTTGGACTCCAAACCTGCTGATTTTTTAGATTTCTTTGCTGGAACTGGCTCCTCAGAGCCAGCTTTTCATTTGCCTGAGGAAGTCTCGCCCTGGTCAGAGGGCACTCCCTCCGGTTCGGTTGGCACCGAACCGGGCTGGCCATCCGGGTCAGCGGACTTTTTGGCCTCTCGTTCCCTGAGCCTGCCCACTCTCTTGTCCAGGGTGGCTGCAGGAAATTTTACAAATCTGGCAGTCTGAATTGAGGTGGTCAAACTCAGACAACAGACACATGGTGTGGGGTCAGCCTTGGCAAAGGCTTCCCCACAGACACTACAGTGTTGAAACCCAGTGGGCCCGGTTTTTCTTTTGGGTTTCTCAGACATGATGCCAGCCTAACCAACCAACTTGCCCTTTTGATGGCAGTGCCAGGCAAGACACCCTTATCGGTTCCAAACCGTGTCACGGGTCATGGAAAAAACCGTAATGAAATCCGTTTTTTTTAGAACCGATAAGAACCAGGAACCGCACTCTAAAAAGCCTTAAAAGGCTTTAAACTTATATTTAAATACAACTCGATCGGTTCAACCGAACCGATAATACTTTTACAAGTTCCACACAGAAAAAACCCTATCTATTACTTACGATTACCATAGACAGAGCCTGAACCGATCGGTTTTGCGGTTAAAATAATGAACTGCGCAGTTAAATAAAACCGAGAAATAGCGCTTTAAACCGAAGAAATGAACCAAGCAACAGGAGGAATCTCCGGAGCGACTGTTCAGTGAGGCGGAGTAAAGAATCTGACGGTTTCGGTTTGAAACCAGCCAAACAGAGCTTCTGAACCGAGCTCGCGCTCTAAACTCCATGCTCTGCATGGAAGTTAACTCTTTCACCTCCGGAGCAGTTCTAAGGCTGGGGCAAACTGCAACAGTCAAGACTTCATGTTGTTTGAAGGACCGCTTGGCCCACCCAGTCTGCCCATTTCCCTACATAATTGATAAGCTGCAGATCCTAGTTAAACAGCAGCCTACTTCTTCCTACCCCCACCCCTTAGAATTGCCTTATGACTGTCCCATGCATGCTTGAATTCCACTACTGTTTTTGACTCCACAACCTCCTCCGGAAGGCCGTTCCATGCATCCACAACCCTCTCTGTGAAAAAATACTTCCTTAAATTACCTCTGAGCCCCCCTTCTATCTTCAAATTGTGTCCCCTTGTTCTTGCACACCTCTTTTTTGAAAGATGCTACCCTCTTGGACTTTGATTCCTTGAGGTACTAGAAAGTTTCTATCATGTCCCCCCTTTCCTCGAGGCTATACATATTTAGCTCCTTAAGTCTCTCTTCATATATCTTCCGGTGCAGACCCTGCACCATTTTAGTTGCCCTCCTCTGGACAGCTTCCATCCTATCTATGTCTTTGCAGAGATTGGGTCTCCAGAACTGCTCGCAGTACTCCAGATGGGGTCTCACCAACTGTCTGTACAGAGGGATAATAACTTCCTGTTTTCTACTGGTGATGCCTCTACTGGTGATGCCTCTCCCTATGCATCACAGTATCCCCCCAGCCCTCCTTGCTGCCCTCTCACATTGCTTGCCCACCTTTAGGTCATCTGATATGACTACCCCCAGGTCCCTTTCCATTTTTGTTGTTGTTAGTATCTCACCCCCCATTGTGTACTCTTCCCCTGGGTTTTTGTTTCCCAGGTGCATTACCTGCACTTCTTAGCATTGAATCTAAGCTGCCATACATTTGACCATTCCTCTAACCTTGCCAAGTCCCTTCTCATCCTTTCCACCCCACCTTGTGCATCAACTCTGTTGCAGATCTTTGTGTCATCTGCAAAGAGATATACTTTTCCTTCCAGTCCCTCTGCAATGTAGCTTATAAAGACATTGAAGAGGACCAGTCCTAATACTGAACCCTGCGGTACCCCACTAGTAACCCCCCTTTCTTCAGAGTGGACTCCATTTACTATTACCTCTGTGTCCTATTCTCCAGCCAATTCTTTACCCAGGCTGTCATCTTGGGACCCACTCCCAGGCTGGCTAACTTGTATATTAATCTTTTGCAGCGCAGAGCGACAAAGATGATCAAGGGGCTGCGGGGACTTGTCATACGAGAGGAGGTTGAAGGAGTTGAACATGTACTCACTGGAGGAGAGGAGAGACAGGGGTGACATGATTGAAACCTTTAAATACATGAAAGGAATAAACAAGATTGGTGCAGAGGGGCTGTTCAAAGTAAGGGAGGGGAGGGCCACCAGGGGCCATGATATGAGACTGGAGCGAGGAAGGTTCAGGAGGGAGATGAGGAGACACTTTTTTACAGAGAGGGTGGTGGCTGGGTGGAATGCATTACCTGCTGAAGTGGTATGCAGTAGAACAGTGGACTGCTTCAAACGAGGATGGGACAGGACAAGGGGGAGGGTTAATGAAGGGGAAGGGTGGAAGGGAGGGGCAGCTGCAGAATAAGGGGTGCTAGCTGCACATTCGAGCAGACTTGATAGACCTCTAGGCCTTTATCTGCTGGCAAATTTCGTATGTTCAGTATGCTACTTGTCTTAGGCCCTCCCCAATTCTACAAAGTCCTTCTGCACTGCTCTAATCTCATGATGAGCCAAGTCATTTGTCCCTAGGTGGACAATGACGTCCAGCTCAGACTCCGTGCAGCTGTTCTCGTGATCCTGAGGATGCACTTCCTGTCTCTCAAGCCATGGCACCAGGCAGGCACCTTACTTCAGTTTTCCTGCTCCCCCAGTTCTGTCCCCACCAGGAGCTGCTTCCTTTCCTTGTGGTGTCTTCTGCCTCCTTCCTGTGGGCCTCCCTTGTGACAGTTGTCCTCAGCCTCCTTAGTCTCCTCTGCAGGTGCATCCATAGGGGAGCTATGCTCCCCCAGAATGATGTATGGATTGTGGTGTGGAACAACTGACTGGGTGTGCCTCTGTTCCACCATCCTCACCCTCCCTGATCCCACTGTGGTCCAACTGCTGTGCTTTCTTCGCAACCTCTGAGGTAGTGGTGGTGGCTCTGGTGCTCCCTGGATGGGGGAGGTTCCCTTCCTACCGTCCAGTGTGGCCTGGGAGAAGGTTCCCTTACTACTGTCCAGTGTGCCCTGAAGACGGGCAACTTCCTCCCTCAGGGCAGAGAGTTGTCTGCAAATAGGGCAGCATCTCAGCCTCCAGAAAGACTCCCGGAAGACTGCTGCCCCACAGCCATTACACTACACTACTCCCCACCGCTTAACAACTGTTCCTTGGTGGGGACTGTGAGAAGCCAGTTGTCCAGGTAAGGGAAGACACAGTGACCCTTCCTCAAGGCCGCCAACATCACGGCAAGGTACTTTGTAAATACTCAAAGAGCCAAGGACAAGCCAAACGGTAGAGCTTGGAACTAGTAATGGCTTCCTTGGAAAATGAACCACAGAAACTGTCTGTGGGGCTGGGAGATTAGGATAAGGAGGTATGCATCCTGCATGTCTAGAGAACAAAGCAGGTTCCCTTGATGGAGAAGGGGAATCAGGCCTGGAAGGGTAGCCACCCTGAACCATTTGTATTCCATGTATTTAAGACTGCTGAGATCCAGGATGGAGCACAGATCCCGTTTTCTTGGGAACCAAGAAAAAGTGTGAAGAGAAACCTTTCCCTCTTTGAGCCGCTGAAAATGGAAATTACGTACCATCTGTAATTCTTGATGTTCTTGGACGAAGTCTTTGCCATTCATTCACACTAATGGGACTACGCTGGAGGTGCTTGGACTCAGTGGGAGCCAAAAAACTTCATGAGGGACGGCGCCGAGGTAGGACCATGCATGCGCAGCACCGCAAGGCTGGCTCGCGCTTGTATGGGCCATCTTGGTGGCGACCATCCAACCGCCTCAGTTCCTTTTCGATCGAGGAGGTGCAGCATAAACTAACCTAGAAAACACCTAACCTAATCCGGGCATAAGCATAAGACAGCCCGGATGACCTGTGTAAGAAGGGTCTTCTCAACAGCGCCTTCACAGCCTAAAGGCAATGAGGGAGTGAAGACCAAAAGCAGGATGAGTGAGCTCGGTGGATGGTGTGTGAATGAATGAAGACTTCATCCAAGAAGATGAAGAATTATGGTAGATATGTCATTTCCATATCTTCCTGGAGTAAAAGTCTTCACCGTTCATTCACACTAATGGAAGAGTACTGAGCTAAGAACCAATCCCACTCTCCACCCGGGGTGGTAGGGCAGAGCTCTCTCAGGACAGAAGTCCATTAAGGATTGTCCTGCCAAAGAGAAGTGTGCTGTCCACCAAGGACATCCAGAGCATAATGTTCTACAAGGATGTGAACAGAGTTCCTAGTAGCCACTTTCAAATATCTGTAATGGGTACATTGCGAATTTCTGCTAGTAATGCTGTAACCGCTTTGGAACAGTGGGTGTAAACCCGGCCTTCCAACTTGACCTGTGCCATCGAGTAGTAGTGACGAGCACATGCCATCAACCATGCAGAAATGCTGAAAACACAAAAAGATGCCTGGATCTGCTAAACTCTTAGTTCTGTCGATGCAGAATTATAGAACCCTCTTGACATCCAGAGAGTGAAGGGTGACTTTTTTCCTCTAATCCCCATAAAACATGGACACGTATAGACCATATTTATATTGACTCAAGATGGTACCCTAAGCCAACGAACATTAAACATGGGCCCATTCATCTCTCGGACAATGCAATGGTAATAGCAACGATTAGACTGGGGATGGAGGATACCAACAGCACCTCTTGGAGGTTCCTCACATATCTGTTAGGGTTGAAGGAGTTTAGGGTGTATTTGAAGGAACAATTTAAGCAGTATACTGAACTTAATAAGGAGACTGCTCCTTCTAGTCAGGTCTTCTGGGATGCCGGAAAGGCCTATTTAAGAGGTGCTATAATCAGCTAAGTGGCACGGTATAAGAAAGATAGGTCAAAACAACAGAAAGAATTACAGGGTAAAATTCAGGACCTGGAATGCAGAGCTGCAAGAGGGGAAGGGGGTGAGGTGCTACAACTGCTCTCAGTAGCAAGTGATTCCCTCAATATTTTCTTGACTGAAGAAGCCTATAGGCAATTATTTGTTATTAGACACAAATTTTGTTAATAGGCCGGGACCCCTACTGGAAAACCTCATCAAAGGTAGAAAAGGGACAACACAGGTTCTGGGGTTAAGGGACTCCAAGGGTCTACTGGTTAGAGATGCCAAAAGCACTGAGCAGAGATTTAGCCAATACTACCAATCCCTGTACCAGGTGGAGTGCAGGGGCACTCTTAGCAAGCAAGAGAGTTTCTTCATAGGATTACGCTACCACAACTCTCGGAGAAGCAGAAGGAAGTTCTGGGACAGGAGATTACTGGAGTGGAGATTAGGACAGTAATACAAGGCATGAACTTGGGAAAGGCAAGCGGGCCTGACTGCCTACCCGTGGAATTTTACAAGTTAGCAATGAACATGGTAGTGGACCCCCTATGGGAAGTATTTGGAAATGTATGGGGGGAGGGCATTGCCGGAGATGTGTGGAGAGGCCGTTACTTGTGTTATACCGACGCCTGGGAAGGATCCGCGGGATTGCGACTCCTACCATCAAATTTCCTTGCAGAACTGCAATGCAAAAATATATGCTAAAAGTTTAGCTGCTCGGCTAGACCGTCTGCTTCCAGAGTTGATTCCCCCAGACCAAACTGGGTTTATTTGGGGTAGACACTCTTATCATAATGTCAGGAAGGTCCTCAACATCATTCGGTGTTCTTCTCAGCATCCTGGTTGGACAGCTGTGTTCTCCATGGATGCCGAGAAGACTTTTTGACTGCAGTGAATGGGAATACCTCTTTGAGGTTCTGGCTAGGTTTGGTCTGGGTGAACACTTCGTGGACATGGTTAAGGCATTATATGGATCCCCGGGCCTCGGTACTAATGAACGGATCCCTCTCTGATCGTTTTTCACTTTACAGAGGCACGAGGCAGGGATGCCCCCTCTCCATGTTATTATTTGCTCTGGCAATAGAGCTGCTGGTGATTAGTATTAGGAAGCACCCTAGTATCCTAGGAGTCTCAGGGAGGAGTGGGGTCCAACATAAGATGTCCCTGTATGCTAACGATATGGTTTTATATGTGGTGGATCCTGTATCACAATTCGCTGAGTTCTCTGGGTATAAAATCAGTTTAGGAAAATCAGAGATACTGTATTTGGTACAGACTCCTGATCCCAAGACTGAGAACTGGGGACTCTGATCTGTGGACATCTAATTTAAATATTTGGGAATAAATATAGGAAGGGATATTGCCTCCCTTTACCGTCTCAAGTACTCCCCTCTGATTACTAACCTGATAGGGGATCTACGTAGGAGGAAGGCCCTGCCTATATCTTGGTTGGGGTGAATTAATCTAATCAAAATGAATATGTTGCCACGGATCCTTTACTTACTATAAACGTTGCCAGTCGGAGTTAATAAGCTTGACATAAAAAAACTAGAGAGCCTTCTCGGACTTCATATGGTAGGGTAAGCTCGCGAGGACTAACTTAGGAAGACTGAAGGCCGACATAAGTAAAGGAGGACTGCACTTCCCTGATCTACGAAATTACTTTCTGGCTGCACAACTTAGATATCTTCAGGATTGGGTTAACTGATTGCCTGAGGCCGGTTGGTTTGACTTAGAGGAGACAGACCCACCCCCCCCGGGCGGCTCCCATCTTACCTCGCCAGACAAGGACCTAGAGCCTACCTTGCCCTGGGATCCCCTAATCCACTGGTGGTAGGTGTCCTGGATAGCTGGGTGCAAGTTAAGAAAATTCTCGGTGTAGTGGATGAGGAGACAGATTTGCTCCCAATCGCCAGAAACCCTTTTTTTTCTTCCCAGTATGGATGACCCTGCCTACAAGAAATGGAAGAGAAGGGGGGTGGGCGTCCACTGCTTGGGAGACTTGTTTATAGGGGGTGCTTTGGGTTCATTCGCAGAACTAAGGAAAAGTCTGGAATTGCCAGGAAAACACTTATTCAGGTTTTTCCAAATAAGAAACTATGTACAAACAGTGGATAGACAGCAGGCCCCAGGGACCCCCTTGGAGCAGATGGAGATATTGATACACCAGGCCAGGAAAGACCCCAGAGGGGTGACAAAGAAAAGCCACTCAATTACTATGCAAGTCATTCCCAGAGGTAACACAAAACACATGTAGCCTCTGGGAGAGGGATCTAGGTACTCCTAGTTCGGATGAGAACTGGGTTATTATATTAGAATAGAATAAGGGGCTACTGGCCTGTAATAAGTACAAAGAGGCAGCCTATAAATTTATACATCAGCTATACTGTCCCCCAGAAGTGGTTCATCGATTTAATCCAGCTGTGTCAGTGACCTGTGGTAGATGTTGGATTACAACATGTACATAGTTTCATTGTTTCTGGTCCTGCCCTATACTACAGGACTACTGGGGCAAGGTGGTGCAAGAGTTGGGCATCATGTTGGGCTCCCAGATACCAGTTTCCCCACTGGCACTCTTTTTTGGTATTGAAGAGCCGGGAGAGGAGTCCTGGCTTCTTCACAAATGATTGCTGAGAGTCCTCCTGTTGCTAGCACCACAGTGTATGCTGAAAACCTGGGTCACACGGTGGCGTGCCCTGGCAGTTAGAATACTGACACTAGAAAGGCTGTCATACTATGTGAAAGACAGAGCTGAAAGTTTTGAGATGACCTTTGAGACTTTTCTGGGCGATTTAAACCCAGGTGAACTACAACTATTACAGCTGGGCCTCTGACATATGTTTAGTAGGGGTGCTAACCTGGGGGACACAGATCACACTCGTTTAATATATTCTTTTTGTAACCCCATTAAATCTGACAAAATTGCAATGTGGGATCGAAGAGACCTGGGCACAATGGCCTCCACCTGAGTCTCTCTGCCCCTATGAAATGTATGAACTTATGCCCCTTTGTTGATACCCATTTGGCCATGAACTCTCATAATGGATTATAAGGACTGTATTTCTTTTAGAACATTTTTAAGTTTTTTCAAAATATGCTCTGTAACTTACTGGATGTAGTTTATACTCTTAGACCCATTTGTACATAGTTTGAATGAATTGATGTGTTGAATGTATATTTGTTTTTAAAAATTAATAAAAAATATTATACAAAAAAAAAATTAAAAAGAGAGAGAAAGTGAAGAGTGTGTTCCTCTTCATTCTGGAAGTTGGCAAAATAAGTGGGAAGAACCAGAGGTTGGCGAAGGTGAAATTCCGAACTACCTTGGGTAGGAAATTATGGTGAGTATGAAGCATCACCCTGTCCTTGAGAAAGAAAGTATATGGATTGTCTGAGACCAAAGCATGGATTTAAGAAACCCTGCAAACGGAAGTAATGGCCACCAAGAAGGCAGTCTTCCAGGTCAGAACCTTCAAGTCACAGGTGGCTAGAGGCTCAAAGGTTTATGGGTGAGCATATCTAGCATAATACAAAATCACACATGCCCATGCAATTCAAAGCATCATGGGCTGCATATGCAGATCACCACAGAATGTTATGCTGGTTCAACTTTAAGCAGAATTGCATGGTGCAGAAAGGCCTCTCACACAGTTTGCAAAGGGTGCTAACAGATGACATAGACTGATATCCCACGTGGCCAATGGTTTCCTGACCGAGGGTCTAGTGTGTGTAGGATACTTTTGAGGAATCTCTTCACTAGTGGTAACTGAGCCAGTGACATGTTCTACACTGGCTTATGGTGGATGGAAATTGCGTAGAGGTGTACCTTCACTGTAGAGTACTGCAGTCCTGCATTTGACAGGTCTAAGAGGCACTCCAACACTGTATTCGGTGGGCAACAAAATGTGTCCAGTGTGGACCTTTTTTTTTTTTTGCTGCAAATGAAATGGAAAATCGTTTCCACTTAGTCGTGCAAGTTTCCAAGTGGAAAGCTTGCATTAAGAAGATTTCCGAGATCCTTTGAGAGACCACAGACCTACCCACTTCTATCTCCTCAGGAGCCAGGCATGGAGATGAAGGGAGCACAGGTTGGGATGGACCAGGGGTCCCTCTGTCAGGAGGTCCATCCAAAGAGGAGCTTCCTCTGGGGGACTTCTGACAACCTGTTGATTAGTGGAAACCATATCTGACAAGGCCAATGCGGGGCGATGAAGATCATCCTGCCCCCCTGTGCCTTCAGCTTGAGCAGCACCCTCTGACCTAAAGAAAGGGGAGGAAATACGTACAGAAAGCATCTTGCCCACCGCAGTCTGGATGCATCCTGACAGAAATGTCAGGTTTTGGATATCTGGAGCAGAACAGAGGCAGTTTTGCATTGAGTGGGGCCACCAAAAGGTCCAGGTCTGGACCAACCCGCTCGTCGAATAGAGACTGTGTGCTGCTGGGGCAAGCGACCATTCGTGGAAACCTGCCTCCAGCCTGCTGAAGATATCCACTAGGTTGTTCTGAATTCCTGGCAGGCAGCCTGCCCAAATTAGGGTAATGTGCTCGAGACGTCACTGACACCCCTTCATGGCCTACCTGCACAGAGGGTAGGAGCACACTCTACCCTGCTCATTGATGCAATAGATCATGGAGTTATTCAGTCTGAAAGAAAATACCTTGTTGCAGAGGACATCCTTCAGGACTCGGAAGCATATAGGACAGCTCTCATCTCTAAGACATTTATGTGAAGATGAGACTTCTCCTGGTTCCACACTCTCGGAGTGTGGAGGTCTTGACAGTGAGCGCCCCCACCTATCAGAGATACATCCGTGGTGATGATGATCTGAGATGCTAGTGGGGCAAAGTGTAGACCTTGTAGAAGCCTGTCTTCAAGGCCCAGCATCTGCTACATGGATCAAGCTCATACAGGGTTACTCTCTCTGTGAGGAAAAGAGCCATTCAGACAAAGTAGGCCCTCCTGACTCCTGGGAGGAAGGCCTTCGCTAGGAGGTGGCTGGGGGGCACTATGGAGAGAAGCTGAGGCGCTTGAAGCTGTGACTTTTGCAGGGTCGGCAGTATCTTCATGGAAGCATCCTGTATGTCTAGGGATGCGAACCAGTCGTGTCACTGTTGAGGTGGTAGGAGAGTCCCTACAGAGACCATCCGGCCCCGAACAGAGACTTATTTTGTTTCTGAGGTTGAGAATGGGGTGCATGCTACCTATTCTTTTAGGGACCGTAACACTATGAAGAAGGCCCCGAACCTTTGTGCAGTCCGTGTGGCCTAGTGGTTAGAACACTGCATTATGATATAAATTGCCCTTCAGTCGTGTGTTTGAATCCTGTCTTTGCCATTTCACATTTACCTTTAAACAATCACTGCACACATTTTTCACAGGGAGGAACAGGGTGCAGGAATACACTATTTTTAAGCGAAAAAGATGTTCCAGGACTAGAGGGCATGGGATGAAGCTGGAGGGAGGACGATTCAGAGGAAACATGAGGAAGAATTTCTTCACAGAACGGGTGGTGGACAAGTGGAACACCCTGCCAGAAGAAGTGGAGGGGGCTGAAACAATCACGGGATTTAAGAATGCATGGGATAGACATAAAGGAATTCTGGAGGTCAGGGTTAAGGGGCAACAGACTTGTAGGAAAACAAACTGAACTTACAAGCTCAAATGGGCAGACTGGGTGGGCCATAGGCCCTTATCTGTCGACACTGTCTATATATATCTATATACCTCTGAAGTGAGAAGGTCTGACTGTGAAGTAGAGAAAGTGTGCCGCCGCTTGGGGGGACAATCGGGTAAGTCTCAGATAGGTTGAGGGAGTACCCCTTCCAGAAAATCCAGGGGACCCACTTGTCTATTGTTATAGACTGCCATAGACTGAAAGTTAGTCAGACAATCTCTAACCACAGGGTGAAGTTCCACCTCAATGTAGTTCAGATGGAATCTGGACTAATGTCTCAGAGAGTGACACTTGGCGCTTTTGGGCCCTTGAGCCGCGTTCCTTGGTGGATGTTGGGGCTGAATTCCATAAAGACCCCTCAGTCCCCACCTTGCAGGACTACTTGTTGTAAAACAGATGATGGTTTCAGCCCCCTTGAGGGGCGGAAGGAGTCGGTCTGGCTGTTTTGAAGGTAGCTACTTGAGTGCTGAACAGGTGAGAATCATTAGAAAATCCGGATGTTCTAAGTCTGGACAGTCGCCTGTCACAGATCCCAGTAGTATCTGCCCTGGAGGCAAAGCTGTAGGCCTCCACAGAATTTTTGCTGCAGCATCTGCTCGTCTCCCCAAGTTGTCAATCTTGCAAGATTCCCTATTGATAGGATGAGCTGTCGACACCTAGGGAAGAACAGCCCCGTCATTCTGTGCTCTGACAACCATATTATCTGCAGGGGGGTTGTGAGCTAGAAAGTGTCCCTCCCTGGGAGGGGCATCGAAGAAATCAGAGATGGCCTTCCCCACACCGTGTGCGAGAAGATGTCAAGGAGGGTGGGCAGAGAGTGCAATGGTCTTGAACATGGGGAACTCAAGATGCAAAAGTCCCCCCTGGGTCTACACCAGAGGTCTGCAGAGTCTGGTCAGAACCTATGTCCTAAGGAGAGACTGAAAAGACATGGCTTCAACCAGGATTCAGTTGGGACGAGGAGTTCACATCCAGGCTGTAAAACAAGTCATCTTATCATTGTCAGAATGATGAGGTCCAGATCTGACTCGTCATACTCCACATCTGCCCCATAGAAACAGGAAATGCCAACCTGGGCAAGGGAGAGACCGGAGGGTACCTGGGTCCGGAAACGAGCCCAGCCCTGAAGACCCCGACGCCGCACAAGGCACCAAAAAGATGGTGCTGAAGTCGGTGGTGCCATCCACGGCACCAAAGTTGGTGGTACCACCTGCGGCACCGGATTTGACAGTGCCGCCAGCGGCACTGAAGTTGGCGGCACCTAAGTCTATGGCACTGCAGTTGATAGCACCGCACACGGCACCAAAGTTGAAGGGCCTGAAGAATGGCCATCCCTGGAAGGAGGTGGAGGAGTGGTACCTGTACTGGACCCTGGGGCCGGGGGAGACAGTGAGGGGGTAGTCACATGGGGTGAGCGTATACAATGCCAGCACCGGAAAAGGCACCAAACGCAGATGTCAGACCAAAAACCCTAGCTGTGGCCCAGTGGCACCAAAGCCTGAGTGCCTCAGCACCGGAACCACTGGCAAGGGCAAACGAGCCAACGCTGAACCCGCTGTTCTAAAGAGCTGCCCAAAGATGAAACTGTCCACTGGAACCCCCCTAAGGGACAGAAAAGGAACCAGTGACGAGAGTCCAGGTTGTTGAGAGCAGAAGCTACTGGGAAATCTGGAGAGCTATTAAGTACCAGAGATTCCCTGACAGACATACCAGAGGGCGACCTCGAGGGGTCAATTTCTTTCTCTTCCGACGGGAAGAGGAAGAGCTTGAGGTCAAGTGGCGCCAGGTTCCCGACCTGGATCGAGAGTGAGCCCGCTTCTTTGCATTTACAGGAGGACTGTCCTCCCTCCCAGACATTGGACTGCACATGAGACCCCGAGAGGGCAGTGGACTGGACACAGCCCCGCTGCCAGAGCAGCTCTCTGAAGAAGAATCCCTACCGTCACCGAAACCATCCAAGGCCGACTGATGATGGGCGGGGCTCCGAGAAATCTTCGTTGCTTTTTTTAAAATAATAAACAAGAAGAGCATTTAAAATTGACAAACGACTAAAAGCTGCAGTCACACAGACGAGAAGTTTGACTCCTGGTGGGCGAGCAACGTCGTCACTGAAGTGCATGCGATGGTGGGAGAAAAGGAACTGAGGCGGTTGGAGGGTCGACGCCAAGATAGCCAGCCTTGCGGTGCTGCATATGATCGGTCCTACCTCGGCACCAGCCCTCCTGAAGATTTTTGGCTCCTGCTGGGTCCAAGCACCTCCAGCGTAGTCCCATTTGTGTGAATGAATAGTGAAGACTTTTAGTCCAGGAAAATCTGGTTCTATGGCCTGCTTATGAGGCGTGCGATGCGGAATAGTGGGAGGGCAGGGGAGGGTTGTCCGGTGGCAACTCTAGGAATTCTAGAGTATGTCCCTTCTCGATCAGTTGCAGGACCCAATGATCTGATCCATCCCTCAAGATCGAGGAGAAAGCAACACCCCCCCCCCCACATCGCCTCCCCCAAAGATTCAGCTTGGGGAAGGGGGTCGGGCAAGGAGTCAGGCAGAACCGCCTTGGAGGACTTGGTGGCTCTAGGAGCTGCTCCTCCTGGGGTCCGAGAGGTGGCCTTACATTTGAATGCGCCTTGTTGTTGCTGCTGTCCTCGGGGCTACTGTCCAGAGGATCGTCAAAAGGACTGACATCTGAATTGCTTTGGGTTAAACCAGTACATGGTGTGCAGCGTCTGAATAGCCTTGCCAGAATCCTGAAGATAAGTAATGATCTTCTCAGATACTTTGCCAAAAAGGACTGGGCCTTTGAAGGGGCATTCACAACACCCGCCTGGGCGTCCGGGGAGAAACCTGAGATCTGGAGCCAGGAATGTCGTCTTATGCAGATGCCTGTAGCCGCAGCCCTAGCGGCAGTGTCAGCAATCATAAGAAGAATGTATGACGTGGGTGCCAATGTCTGATACAGACTTTAAGAGATTGAGCAACTCCGCCTTCTGAGGGACATCAAGCGATCTCCATGCCCTACTCCCAGAGAGCGTTCTGATATTGGACCATATGAGTTAGAAAATTTAGAGAGTGAATAGTGCAAGTGGCAGAGGCGTACACCTTTTTGCCAAGCTGGTCTATTTTGCTTTGATTCCCTGTTGGGAGGTTGGATGCTCAAGTTTTGGGGCTGTTTAGACCGGTCGTGGGCAGGTGTGATCATCATTGAGACCGCCAGGCATTGTTCCCTTAAAAAGGGTTCATTCCTGGGAGCCCTTCGAAGGTGGTCAAACTTGTCGGGCACTGCCAAGGAAGTGGAAGGGTGCTTCCAGACAATCCTGGTGACATCCAGAAAGGTGTCAACTAAAGGTGGCACCACAGTGGGCTTAGAATCCTTCTGATGGAGGTACGTGGCTAAACAATGTCTTTCTGGATCCAGATCTTCTGTATCCCACCCCATATTTGCTTGGATATCACACATGTCGTCCATGAAAGATGGATCATCAGGCGGGGACCTAAGGGAGTCCTTAGTATCCGGAAGCAAAGGAGCACCCCCTAGGGAAGCTCTAGAGGAGGAGGAAGAGCTACGGCTAGAAACCTCCAAAGAAGACGACCTGAAGGAGGAATGTCAGGACTGGCGTCTGCACCTATCTGAACCCCTGGAGGAGGAATGGTGCCTCCTACCTTTATGGCCAGAATGACCTCTGTCCAAGCCATCCGGCTGTGGGGTTGTTGCCCTAGGCTGAGGTGTGGGTTCCCTGGGTTTAGGAGAAGGCTGCTTGGGGGGAACCTCTGAAATCGTGGGCTCCTTAGAGGGGGTCAGGAAGGCTTCTGAAGGAGAAGAGTGCCCTTAATAGAGGGGGTCAGGAAGGCTTCTGAAGGAGAAGAGTGCCCTTAATATTGTTCCACCAGGATGAAAAGAGCTCCTTAACGTCTGATAGTGGGATCATTGGCTCAGGGGGAGCACCCAACGTCTGTGGGACAGATGGACCGGGTGTCGGGCCCTGAGGCGGCAGAAGCCCTTGTGGAGTAGGGTTAGCCAGCATCAGCTCTCCCGGAGTATGGTCATCCAGTGTCGTCAGCTGAATGGATGACAGACCCTCAGGCGTCGACTTAGGGGAAAGACTGTCGTCTGCCAGTGATGGATGGGGGTCTGGAGACTCCTGCTGAGGGGTTGTCGGAACGAAGCCAGGGAAGCCAGCACTAAGAAGACAGGTGTGTGCTGGTCTGGAGTAGTGGCCAGCGTCTGTTTAGGAGAGGCCCGCTGAAGGGAGCCAAGTCCCGAAAAGGGCAGAGGCGTCACTCTCCCGGGATAGGTGAGCGCATGCCCCTAGTGTCGCTCAGTGGAGTCAGCTCTGGAGTCTGAGACTGATTTGGCAGACGCTGTGGCTGGTCGGATGACCGGTAAAGACCCGCTGCCGAGGTAGAAACGGCTGAGGCACCTGGCTGAGGACCCAAAGGCTGGGAAGAGGGCCTGATCTTCAGGGGCTGAAGGGCAGAGGATGAAGCTCCAGACCCAGAACAGCCTCTGCCCAACTCCAGGATAATGGTGGGAGGCCTAGCCACTGGAGCCTGGAGGGGGTGAGGGCTGTCTGGGAGGCCAAGTCTGACCTCCCATGGAAGGAGGACCCGGAACCGAAGCCCAACTTGTGCGGGGACCGGGAACGGGAGTCCGACTTGTTCTTGTGTTTCTCCTTATGGTGGTGCTTCCCCTATAACCTCTTGTCCTTATGGTGATGCAAAGAAGTCAAAGCCCCTGAAACGGAGAAAATGAAGAACTTTTACCCTGGATCTCCCTTCTGCATGGCAGCTAGCTGTTTTTCTAGCAAGAAGCATTTGAGGGCTTTCTGGTGGTGAATCCCGCTCCTGCTGCTGAACTTCAGACAATGCTGGCAAGCCTCAATGTTGTGGTCTGGGCCTAGAGAGAAGAGGCAGGCCAAATGGCCATCTTTAGACGGAATTTGCTTGCCGCAGGTACAAGGACTGGCACCGCTCGATGAAGGAAGACGGAGAAGACATACAGAGGAAAAAAATACAAAATTTAGAAAATAATAAAACGCTGTTACACGCATGAGAAATGGTGGTCGACCAAGAGCAGAAGGCATCCATGGAGCTGATGTGCACAGATCAACAGTGGGAGAAGAACTGGGGTAGGGCTGGGGGACTGCCCCTTTTATAAAACTGGCTGACGTCAAAAGGCAGTCCCCCACTGCAGACTGCTAGTTAGAAGTTTCCTGTAGGGTCCTGGAGCCTGCCGGCTTCAGTCCTTATGGTGTATCCTACCATGAGAGCTCCCACTCGAAGTAAGATCTACTGTTACACGTGAACAAATGTAGGCTACTCACATGTAACTGTAGCTCTAGGGGAGGAATACAGTTCACATCCACACTCTGACAGATTTACTGGAAGTGCTGATTCGTTGCACCGCTTTAAGCTAAGCTCCTCCCACCGTTGGTGTTAGGACCACCAAATAACTTTTTTTCAGGCTGGGGCTGCCCATGTTAACATGCCTCATCTGTGCCCATAAACTCACCACCAGAGAAAAGCTCTGAGATCTTTGGAGTGGAAGGAACCGAAGCAACCAGGATCAAAACCAGGCACACAGGAGAGGATATAGAAGCCTGATTACAGATGTCGTGATGGCACTAAAAGAGAAAACGGCATGAGACAGTAGGCAGTACAGTCACCTGATAAGGAGGGGAGGTGAGAGGGAGAACTGTGGCTCAACGAAAGAGCTTCTCTCGAAGATCTACTGTCATGGTATGCAATTATCTTTCTCAAAAATATCTCCCTCCACTAAGCCACATCATGGAATGATTCCCAAGCAGTACCAAGCGATAAGGGAGGATGGCACAATGTACTGATCTTGAGTGAGTATGCTCTGCAAAACATGAAGGCCAAAGTCAGCACGTCTATGAGAGACAACGTCTAGACTGTAATGCTTAGTGAATGTATGAACAAGTACTCCAACTGGTAGCTGCACAGATGTCAGTAGCAGACATGTTCTGAAAACAGGCATTTAGGTAGCCACCCTTCAAGTAGAATGAGCATGAACAGGAAGCTCTTTACCATACTTCTGGTAACAAAACGTAATACAATTATTCAGCCATTTGGACAGGCCTTGTTTCGAAACTGGTGAGCCCACCATTCTGGGTGCAAAAGCAACAAACAGTTGAGAGGATTTTCTACAATCCTTTCTACGAATCAGGTACCAATGCAGCATCCTGCAGACATACAGAGTATGTAAACAATGCTCCCCACTATCTGTGGTAGAGAGAAAGTAAACAAGAAGGCCTATAGTCTGATTAAGTGTTCTTACAGACACAACCTTTGGAAGAAAATACAGGTTACTCACCTGTAACAGGAGTTCTAGGAATGGTATATGTTGTTCATCCACACTTATTGGCAGGTCCCTTGCTGCTTTAAATCTTGCCGGAAGGTCTTCAAGCTGGCTCCTCCCACCCACCCGGGTGGTAAAACTCTCGGCTCCACCCCATGACGCCAGCTCTAGCGCGCTGGAAGCCAGGTTGTGCGTCGAAGCCGGGGAGGCCGGGTGGTGCGTGTGGATGAACAACATATACCATTCCTAGAACTCCTGTTACAGGTGAGTAACCTGTATTTCTACGGACATGGATATGTTGTTCAGCCACATTTATTGGCAGACTCCTAGCAGTTCTCCGGGAGGAGGGAGGCAAGGCGCACACCCCTACTTAGGTAGAAAGACAGGAGAACCGAGGCCCCGACCAGCACCCCGGCGCGACCCAAGGTCGCTGTGGAAGGGGAACGGTAAAGCCTGCTTCCGGGCAGAAGCCCTGCGGATATCCTGGACCGGAGTATCCTCGGAAGCAGCCACCGATGCAGCTTAAGGATGGGTACAAATGAGCGCTTATCCCTCTGGGAGGCTCCATGCCCGCCCGCCTATAGTGGAGACCTATGCAGGGGTGACCCACCCGCTCGTCGTCCACTTGGCTGCAAGTCTACCAGATGCGGCTTCAGCGAAGATGATAAACAGCTGGAACCTCTCCCAAACTTTAGCTTTACGCTCCCTAGGTAGGTGAGTGTTAAACAGGTTCCTATGGAACCTGTATACGGCCTCCAAGGTGTGAATGGGGATAAACCCCAGCAGAGGCAATACCCCCGAAGGGAAGACTCCGCCACCACCTTTGGAAGGACTTCGGGTGGGGTGCAGGACAACCTAGTCTCTGTGGAAGACGGATAAGGAGATTAAAGGGCGCCTGAACTCTCCCACCTTCTGGATGGGGATGGCCCCAAGAAGGTGTTCTTCACAACAGGTGGGGAAACTTCGCACCTGTGCAAAGGTTCGTATGGCATGCTCATGAGCTAAGCCCATACCAGCAAGGATCCCACAAGCAGGGATACTCTCCCAAAAGGAGGCGTGATCGAGCCTAGAAGTGCCAGACCACATTCTCCAGCACCACCAGCTGCCTCCCGGCCCGCGCCTGGAAGACAGGGGTGACCCGCAGAAGCACTTAGAGGGTCGTTGGCCGAAGCCCTGGTTTAAGGATGGACCACAGATGGTCCGGAATGCTCGCCCAGAGACGGGGGAGGGCAAGGCCCTATCCCATCATCAAAAAGGAGAACTTCTCCCAGAGGACGAGCATCTTGGCCGACTCCTTAGCAGGACGCCTCGAAAGGTCGAGGACCTTGCCGAAGACCCTAGGCTTGGCCCCTAGCCACACAGGGATCGGCCTACAGGTGCAGGGATTGAAGGTCCAGATGGATAACCTTCCCCTGAAAAGGAAAGACAGGACCGGGCAGACTAGAAGCCGCCTCGGGAGCCTGGGGCTGAGACTGAGGAGAGCTGGATACCAGAGCTGGCAATCCAGTCTGGGGCTACCAGCATCACCTACGCCAAGTCCCTCCTCGCCTTGCCCGTAGGTCAAGAGAATGGGGGAGAGGCACGGAGGGGCCCGGGGTCCGTGGCCCCAATGGCATCCCCTGCAGCAGGCCCTGCTGAGGGGGCAGGCATAAAACAGTCTTGGCCTCGTATTCTCCCCGGAGGGAAGAGGGAGAAGATCCTGCGCTACCTCCGGCAGGGGAAACCACTCATGAGGCGCAGCCTATGCCCGGCTTAGGGCAGCAGCCAGGAAATTGGGGGCTCCTGCCATCAACTGGCTGGGAACCCTCGACTGCACAAAAACCCAATGCGGAGAACCTCCTTGCACCGAGGCAAGGGGATCGCCCGAACCTGGCGGGGTAGGTAGCACATGGTCGTGGTGTTGTCCTACTTGGACTTAGACCACTAGACCCCGTACAAACGTAGCGAGCGGTGCAAGCTAAGCGGACCGCCTGGTGCTCCAGCGAACAGGAAGGACATTGGGACTCGCGAGAGGACCAGAGGCGAAGCACTCTGTATTCTCCTAGATGGGCACCCCACCCAGCCGAGAAGCATTGGTCGGAGAAGACCGCCGACTGAGGGCGAACGAACAGGATGTTCTCCCGCCGAAGTTGGAACGGTCCAAAGGGAGCGTTCTCAACTCCTGGGCTGTAGTCACGAACTGGTCCAAAGGACACAGCGCTGTGACCTCTGGCTGGCCCCTCCCACTAGGGGAAGGCCGCCCTGAGGCCCAGGAGGTGCAGGAGGTCCTGGCAGGACATAACTACCCAGCCAACTCGAGCTGGGTGAGGGAGGAGAACCTCAGCCCTGTCCGCCCGGGCCAGTTCCGGACTCAAGAGTCGAGCTTAGTCGAAGAAGCCTCACCGCTAAGGCACGAGTTCCCACTTGGGTCCTGTAACGGAGACCAGTCTGCCTTCCGGTGGGGTTACGTCCGGACCCTTCAGAGCCGCAGAGACTGCTGGAGCAAGAAGGGCCTGGCTAGGAACTCGTAGGAGATCCCCGCTAAGAGGGAGGAGCCTCCCAAGAAATGGATGGAGCAGGAGTAGGTACATCCTGGAGGCCCAGCAAACAGCCACACGCACGTTCTGAGGATGGAATATCACAAGCGAGAGACCACCATCCAGGCGGGGAGAATAGGCGCGAGCCCCGTCCGTTTGAGGCCAGGTATACCTGGACACGAACCCAGGTTGGGGGTCCGCAGCCTTCCTGATCACCTCTAACTAGAGGGCCAGGTGTGTCGGTACGACCGACAAAGAGGCAGTGGACCCAAGATCCCCATGGGGCAACGGCTCAAAAGGGGAAACCGCTCGCAACCTGCGACAGGATCTACCTTAAATACCTCCAGAGCGAGGTGCGGGAGCCGTCCCCCATGGGGAAACCGGGGCTGGGGCAGCGGGGGCAGGGCAGTCCCCTTGGCCCGTCGCACTTGAGCAGGGGGGAAGGAGCCGAGGGGGCTCTCGGTTTCCTGCCTCCCTGCTTCCTTCTGGAGGAAGATGCTGGACCGGCAACAGGCCGCCCAGAGCATGCCTGCTGGCCCTTCTGCTGGGCCGGTTGAGCCGCAGGGCTCAGGGGGCAAAGGGGCTTACACAAAGGCTGACGGCTGCCCTTGACCCTCCGGGCAAGAGTGACCGAGTCCGGAGTGGCATCGGACTTCTCGGGCCCTTGGATATGTCCCTCCACTCCAGGGCCGAAAAGGTCAGTCCCCAAGAAGGGCATGTCCACCAACTCGTGCTGGGTTTCCAAGGAAAAGGAGGATAACCTCAGCCACGCTCTGCAGCGCATGGCCACTGCGGCCGCAACCGATCTGGCACAGGAGTCACCCAGATCCAGAGCCGCCTGGAGCTGTTGTTTTGCCACCGCCCTACCTGGTCCCGTACCACGCGGACCGTGGTCCCCAGTTCGGCCGGAGATGAGGTGAGAACCCGTCCAGGGTGCCCAGAAGGGCGTGGGAACAGTGTGCCATAAGAGCCTGAGCTGGCCTGGCGGAGGCCTAGGGAGGGCGCAGCATAAACCTTGCGCCCGGCGTAGTCCATCCTTTTGGACTCTTTGTCAGGGTCTATCCACATCCCAGCGTTTCAAGACATTGGAAGCGTCGTCGGTGACTATCTCTTCAGCCGAGGGGTGCTCCGAGAAACCGGGCAGAGAACCGACAGGGACTGGGTACCTCCGAGCCACCCTGGCCGAAGGCGCAGGGCAGGAAGTAGGCCGCCTCCATAGCTCCAAGACTGGGCCCACGATAGCCTCAGCCACTGGGAAGGCCTCCGAGGGAGAACCCCCTCGGTCTAGAATCTCCGTAAGGGGTTAAGGTGCCCGTTTGGAGACGGGCTTGAGCTGCATCCCAGTGAATTCTGACATAAGCTGAAGCAGACCCATCAAAGACGATGGGCTGTCGTCTACGGAATGTTCCTGGGAAGAACCCGGGTCCTCCCTGCTAGGAAACATAGCAGAGCTGGCTTCAGGCTCTGAAGGGTCTGCAAAAAGCTGCCGCAGGCCCAAGGCACTCTTCGTCCGCTGGGGGCGGGCAGGAGTGAGGGGACCGAGTAACCTGAAGAACAGGTCATGGCCTGGCCTGTACCCCGCCGAAGGCGGAGGGGCAGCGAGGTTCGGACGAGCAACCGGCCCTGGAGAGGGCTCCTCGACTGATTCGAACGGCTGCTGACCGAGCGGCGGCTGCTTGCTATCC
Organism: Neoceratodus forsteri; assembly: GCA_016271365.2. NCBI lineage: Eukaryota > Metazoa > Chordata > Ceratodontiformes > Ceratodontidae > Neoceratodus > Neoceratodus forsteri. The sequence continues at coordinate 1,427,782,600 of CM057449.1, forward strand.
AGAGAATGAATCGGGGTCGATTGATACCTGGACAACAACTGCTGTCGCCACATAAGTTCCTCGTAACAGGCGTAGCGGCATCAAAACGCTCCTCATCCGAGGAGGGCGAGAAAAACAGCTAAGCCACTTAACTCGGTGCCCGACGAAACGCCGAGATCGGCGTGAGTGGCTGAGACTGAGAGGATGACCGAGACCCAATCCTCGGGGACCGAGGCGGGCCTGGGAAGGGCGGGACGCGCCCGTTCCTCCCTTGGCTCGGAAGAAAGGCCCAAGGGCTGTCGACCCGAAGGGACGGACAGAACCTCAGCCTCCGCCGGGGGCGGAGGGATGGCGGCACCAGAAGACCACCCAAAAGACGGGTCGAGAGACTCGACAACGTCGACGGGGGTCCTGGCCGGCTGACCTGACGGGGACACCATGAGGCCAGTGGCTGAAGCCGCATCCTTGGCCCGAAGCCCGCAGCGTCGGCCGATGAGGGAGGGCTTCCGCTCCGCCGGCGAAGACCCGCCTGCGGCCTTAGACTTAGGCCGAGCGGGGAGCCCAGGCCTCTCCTTGGAGGAGAGGGAACGACGTAAGCCCTTGAACGGCTGCATGAGTTGAACCAAGGCCAGCGCGGGATAAGCGCCCGCAACCGGGGGGGAGCCGCCTTCCCTGGCAGGATCGAACTGCTGAGAAACAGTCGAAGCGGACACCTGCCGGTCCGAGGGAATCTTCGGAGCGGAAAAAACTACCGGATGTCCGAGCCCCGAACTGGCCACGCGGTCCTCCAGAGAGCTGACCGAAAGGGCAGAACAGAAATTGCAAGCCTGAGGATCGTGATCCAAGTCCTAGCAATAAACGCACGTGGAATGCGAGTCTCTCCTGGGGAAACTAACCGTGCGCCTCTCGGGGCCAGAAAAGGACTGAGCCATCGCCGTAGCGAAGAAGAAAAGATCGAAGTTTCAGAAAACACACTTCCAATGATTTCGAAGACCGAAATTTTCAGGAACCAGTCAAAAACGCAGAGCGCTAAGGAGGGAACCTGAGCTTCCAAGCGGTAAGGAAGATCTGGCATCATGGGGCGGAGCCGAGAGTTTTACCACCCGGGTGGGTGGGAGGAGCCAGCCTGAAGACCTTCCGGCAAGATTTAAAGTGGCAAGGGACCTGCCAATAAGTGTGGATGAACAACATATCCATGTCCCTAGAAACAAGGATTGGTGTGCAGTGAGATGCCTACCTTGTGGAAAATAATAAATGAAGGATCTATAACCAAACCCTGCAGCTCCAAGATGTGTCTAGTAGACATCACTGCTATTAGAAACAGCATCTTTTGAGAGGAGGCACAAATCACAAATGGCCGCAGGTTCAAAGGAAGGGGGCAGTGAGGGTCTCCAAGACCATAATAAAGTCCCACACAGGGAATGGATCTCGGACTGGGGGGAGAGAGTGCAAGGAGGATGCCAAAGAAAAATCTCAGAGGAACCTACAACTGAGTCACAAAGGCCAACAGAGTGGCTATGTGGACCTTTAAGGAGGAGGAGTATCCTAGAGCCGAGTCTCTCAGGGACAATATGTAGTATAGAATTTTAGGAATCAGAAATGTAAAGGAATTCAGCGCGTGTCGGGTACACCACAAGGTGAACATTTCTATTTCTGTGAATACATGTATTGTGCTGACAGCTTTCTTTTCTAATCACATTATTTTACCACCTCCGCGGACCCGGCAGGGGCTATGACCCCCCGCCTCGGAGAGGTACATCCTCCGGCCCGTTGAGGCCATCATGGGATCCTGCAGGTCCCGAATGTTTCCTCCATTTCTTTTCTCCCTGTGCCTGTGCAATGGGTTTAGCAGCTGTCTCCACCTCCGGCGTGAACAGCCAAGCATCCTGGGCGGATGAACCCCTTCTTGCTGTGACGACGTGCGCAGCACAAACCTCCACTCCCTGAGGAAGGAGAACAGTCCTCTGGTCGCTCAGTCCTTACCTCCCCTGGCCAGGTCGCCAGTACGGTGCAAGATGTGGCGTCCAGCGCCTCAACCCTCAGCACCACGGGGCTGGCCCATGCAGACAGCTCTCTAGCTGCCAAGAGCATATCTGCCACTGCCGGGGGAAACCCCACAGCAGGAAAGCTCTGTGTGTGCAGGAGCCAAGCGTGAAGATGCAGAGAGCGCAGATCCAGATCCACCAGAGCATCCTGCTCTTGTGTCAGCAGGCCCACCCTCAAGGAGAGTGCAATCAGGGATTCCACGGCCAATTGCTGGAGAAGTGGAAACCAAATTTGTCTGGGCCAGTAAGAAACCACCAGAATCAGGGTGGGATGTTCAGTCCGCAGCTTTACCAGAACCCCTCTGTATTAGAGGGAAGCTGCCCTTTCCAAGAAAAGGACAACACATTTCACCAAAAAACTCCAGGCCCTGAGCAAGCAAGCAGAAATGCAGCAGTTTTGTGTTGTACAGGGATGCCAATGGTCCTCCGTCTAGATGACCCCATTTTTCAAGGAGGGCATCCATGACGGAGGCTGAAAGTTTCCATTAGTGGCAAAGCACACTGGATCGACTGAGGTAATCTGCAAGTGCAGTCAGAATCCCTGGAACACCACTGACAGAAATGCGTTGTGTTCCACCACCCACTGCTAAACTCTTTATTGCATCACTGCAGAAAGCATATGAATGTACTCTGCTCTGTTGACTGGTGTAATACATCTCTGACACATTGTCTGTGCGATTCAATAGCTGATTCCCCAGAAGGAGGGAGGCAAATACCTGTGGGCCACATAAAACAGCCCTCCTCTCCAGAGTGTTGCTGAGAAACACTGTACCCAGAGGGCCCCCCCATTGGTCCTGTGTCTGGAAAGGGCCCAGATGAGCCCCCCATCCCATCTCTGAGGCATCTGTGGTCATCACCTACAAGCAGAAATGGCCAAAAGAATGATGACCCTTTCTCCAAGTTGGCTTTGTCCATCTACAATAGGAGAGAATAACAGAGAGGAGGAGGAGGGACGTGTACGAGTTGCTCCAATTCACCTGAATGCTGAGCCCAGTGTACCCTGAGAAACCACTGTGGGATTCTCATGTGAAGGTATGCCAGAGGAACTGTCAAGATGGCAGCTGCCATCAGGCCTGTTAGTTTTAAACAACAGACAGATACATAATTGCTGGATACTACCAACGGAGCTTGTGCCACTAAAGCCACGGCACAGTCTGAGGGCAAAAATGCCCTATTCACGCTTATGTCAAAAATGGCCCCAATATACTGAAGGCATTGGCATGAGGTAAAGACAAACTTCTCAGTTGGTCAAACAGAGTACAGTTACGGAAGAACTTATAACTGATCTTCGAGAGGATCTCTTGCAGCAGATCACACCAGCAGGAGTTAGCTGTCAGACACTAGGCTCACATGGAAACTTTCTAGCTAGCAGTCTACCAGAGGGGGCCGCCAACCACAGACGTCACCCACTCACATCAGCCAACCATATAAGAGTGGGTGGCCCCCACACCTGCCTCAGTTCTCCCCCTGGAGACCAAAAGCAGAACCTGCTAGGAGAACCGAGGAGGAAGCAGAGGTAAATTTTAGAAAGAAATGGAAGCACAAGGCTCCCATCCAAAGGAAGGGAAAGCTACAAAGAAATAAAGAGAGGGTGAACGAGGGAGGGAAAGCATGGCCTGTTGTAAGAGATCCTCTCGAAGATCTACTGTTACAGTAAGTTCTTATGTAAAGTATAATTATGCAAGAACTTACCTTAACAATAGATCTTCAAGGTATCTCTAGCAGCAGGCCATCACAAGTAGGACTCCACCGTCAAGCACTAGGACCACAAAGAAACTTTTCTAGCTAGCAGTCTACCAAAGGGGGCCGCCCACCTCTGACATCAGCCTCTCTATATAGGTGGGCAACCCCCCCCCCAAAACATCCTCCCCAGTTTTGATTTTTATTTGTTAACTGGGTAGGTACACTGTGTCACAGGGATGAATAGGACCCTGTCCCAGTTGCTATGGAGAGTTGAATGCAGGTATCTGTTCTGTTCTTTCCTTTCCTGTCTCTTCTCTGTCTGGTTGCGCAACCCAATTTTCTCATGAAACCTAGGACTTGATCACCCCGGCGGTCTTGCAAGTCTCTGTCTCTCGCTATTTCTCTACCCTCACTTGCTGTTCTGCTTTTTTTTTTCCTCCCATGCATATCTGCTGATAAAAAAAAATAAGCAAATCATTATAAGGAAATGTAACTGATATTGGGACCCCTTTGTTTAGAAAATATATAGTATTACTGTTGAAATGTATCTAATTATAGTTTGAGATGATTGCAAAAAGCCATTGGGAACTCAAAGGGTTAACCTGAGAGCAGTTTTTAAGCCCTTTTTCAGAAGAGTTGTGGAGAAGGGGCCTCAGTTCTGGGACATTGTGTTCTTGATGCAACTACCTGATATTTACAAGAACATTTTAGAAATAAACAGGATGCTTGTTGGGGGGGGTTGCAAAGACTGATAGGAGAGAGAGCTGCAATGTTTAGAGAGAGACAGACACACCCAGGGATTGAAGGAAAACTCAGATGGATCTTCTGTTTATTCTGCCTTTATAAATAGTGCCAGGCGCGAGCCTGCTGGCCCTGATGCTGGTGTTGCTGGGCCGGACGTGCCACAGGAGCAGAAGGGGCGAAAAGACTTAAGTTGCTGACGACGGCCCTTGTCCCTCTGGGCGGAGGTGACAGAGTCCAAGGTAGCGTTGGACTTTTCAATACTCTGGAGGTAGCCTTCCACTCCAGGCCTAACAGGTCAGTCCCCAAGAAGGGGATGTCCGTCAATTTGTGCTGGATATCCGCCGTGAAGGTGGATATCCTCAGCCATGCTCTGTGGCGCATGGCCACTGCGGCCGCTACTGATCGGGCACAGGAGTCTCCAATGTCTAGAGCCATTTGGAGCTGCTGTTTCACCACTGCCCTTCCCTGATCCTGCACCTGCTTGACCGTAGTCTGCAGGTCAGCCAGGAGATGAGGGATCACCTCATCCGGGAGCCCAAGAGGGCGTGGGAGAAGTGTGCCATCAGCACGGCCGAGCTGGCCTGACGGAGGCCAAGGGAGGATGCAGCATACACCTTACGCCCGGCATAGCCAGCTTTTTGGACTCCTTGTCGGGGGACTTATCTACATATCTAGCACAATCGGTGGGGCAGTTGGTTTCGGCCGAGACAACCAGCCAGGCTTGGGCACCTCGACTACCTGTGAGGGAGTTGTTTCGACCTTTCGGGTGACAGCCATTTAATGGCTGGGAGAAGCGTCAGCTTGTTCCTGGACAAAAGGAGCTGCTGCCACATTAAGTCCTCAGAAGGCTGACGTTAATTTGGCGCTTAAAGCCTTTCCTCTTCCGAGGAGGAAGGACAGGACGAGTGGCGCCACCGCTTTCCTCGGTGCCGAGACCGAGCCCGCTGATGTCGGTGGGAGCGGCTGGACCGAGACGAGGTCCAAGACCAAGACCCTCTGTGTTTCCGAGGGTGGGTCTGGGAGGGAGCGGGAGACACCAGCTCCTCCCTCGGCTCAGGAGCCTTGACCGGGGACTCTGGCACAGGAGGCGCAGGCAAGTCCTCAGTTTCCATCAGGGGAACCGGTAATGAAGAGCTGTCAGCTTCACCAGTCGACAGCCCATCTGACGGGTCGAGAAAAATCTCGACCGCGTCGACAGGTGTCTCGGCCAGCTGACCTGAGGGGGACACCGTGAAGCCAGTAGCCTTAGCCGCAACCTCGACCGAAGTAGAGTGTCGACTGACCAGGGAAGGGGACCTCTCCCGCTCCCACGAACGTCGATGGTGGGACTTACCCTTCGAGTCCTTCTTTCTTGACCGAGAAGAGTGTCCCGATGGCCCCTCTCCCTTCATGGAAAGGGACTGGCAAAGCTCCTTAAAAGAAGCTGTGTAGGAGGATCCCAGAGAGAGCGGGATAAATGCCACGACCGAGGAGGATGAGGATGCGGCCTGAGCCGCCTCCTCCTCGAGGCGATCATCTGCTCGAGTTGCTCAGCCGAGCCAGCCGCTGGACACCGTAGCAGAGCCCTCCTTAGACTTCACCCGGTGAGTGGCAGCTTCTCAGGGAGCCCAAGTTGTAACCAGGCAGCGCGGTCTACAAGGACGTTGGCCGAGAAAGAGCTACACAACTCGCAGGCCTGCAGGTTGTGATCAAGGCCGAGGCAGTAGACACACGTGGAGTGCGGGTCTGTCCTGGACATCTTCCGCCCGCATGGGCACCGCCAAAAACCGGGAGTCGATTTGTCCATCGCAGCCGAGAGGGAAGAATTTGACTGAAGTCTTGAGAATTTTAAAACTATTTTCGGGTGAACCAAAGAATTAGGATCCAGTCTATACGCAGAGCGTTAAGGAGGGAACCTGAGCTTCCAAGCGGTAAGGAAGATCTGGCGTCATGGGGTGGAGCCGAGAGTTTTACCACCCGGATGGGTGGGAGGAGCCAGCTTGAAGACCTTCCGGCAAGATTTAAAGTGGCAAGGAACCTGCCAGACAGTGTGGATGAACAACATATCCATGTCCCTGGAATATACTTTGTGTCCTAAGTCGTCCAATTTCTCGGACTCCTTATCTGGTGGCGGAGAGCTCATACACTTCGGCTGTAAAGTTCTTCCATGGGCAGACATGAGGATCACAGAGTCCGCCTTAGGTTGCTCGCTCAAATGTGGTTCTGCTTGCTGTCCAATACAATCGGTCGGCCTTCTTATGTTCACAGGTGCTTACGAGCTAGGGAGGCAGTTATGTCTTTAAGCTCGCCACCAATCATTGGTGGAAAACAACATTTTTATTTCTCATGTGTGCATCCAGACTGTTTAAGTGTCCATTGTTTTGCTCTCAATTACACTTTTTGGAAGGTCATTCAAGCTGTAAATACTCTTTGGGTAAACCAATGATTTCTTTTGTTTTATTTTTGGTTCCCATTAATTTTTTGTCGTGCGATCTAGTGTTTACTTTTGAGGAATTTTTTATCAAACCAATAGCTGCAAAAGTTGTTTCATCATTTATTGCTCTATGTACTGTACATAGGTCACCCCTTAATCTTCTGTAGTGTACCGAATAAAGATTCTATTTCCTCAGTCTAGTGCCATAATCAAAGTTCTGCACAGCTTTAATTGTTCTAGTAGATTTACGCTGTATATTTTCAATTAGTTTATTAATTCTTAGAAGCACAGGGTAACATATTGCAGAGCAATATTCTAAGTGATGTCTGACCAGGCTAGCGAAAAGGGGGACTATCACTCTCTCGTACCCGCTCTTGATATTTATGATGATACATCCCAATATTTGATTCCCCTTTTTGACAGTATTTCTAATGTGTGAATCAAAGGAGAAGTTATTAATTTTTTTTTTTTTATTTAGTTGTTTAACCAGGTATAGCACACTAAGCTGAAAGCTTTTTTACAGGCGCGAACTGGGAGCACAAGGAGGTTAAGTGACTTGCTCAGGGTCACACAGTATGCAAGTGGAAGCTGTGGGATTCAAACCCAGGTCTGGTCTGCTGGATGTCACCAAATTTGCAGCTCAGAGCCTTAGACCACTGTGCTATACTGCCTCCAATTGCCTTATTAGAAACTGTTACCCCCAAATCCTTTTCATTTTCAATTGTAGATTCATGTTGTTCAATTTAAAAGGATAACGGGTTATTTTTGCCCGGATGCATCACCTTGCATTTCTGCGCATTAAAATACAACTAATTTTTGATGGACCAGGTCTCAAGATGAGAAAGGTTATTTTGAATCTGAACTGCAGAAACCCTATTTGTCACTATACCTCCCAGTCTGCAGTCGTCTGCATACTTGGCCATCCAGCAATGTTTGTTTAGGGGAAGGATGGAGGTAATCAATATGTTCAAAAGGACAGGTCCCAAGACAGAGTCTTGGGGGACACCGCTGGTAACAGAGCCCTGTGGGGACAAGTAGCCTTTTGCTGAAACTTGTCGTGTGTGGTCAGAGAGCCATGAAATAATCCATATTATTATTTGCGGTTGTAAATCTAGCATTTCTAATAATCCAATTAGGACGTTGTGCGACACAGAGACGAAATCTTTTGAGAAGTCTAAAAATATTATAACAACCGACAGGTCTTTATCCAGTGCTTCACTTACAGGTTCGAAGAAATTTAACAGATTTTTGTTTGGCATGACCTGCCACTGACAAACCCGTGCTGAGCAGTGTCAATGTACCTAATATTTTTTAGGTGCTCAGTAATTCTTCCTTTCAACAATTTCTCCATAACCTTACAAAAAACAGCTGTTAGACTTATTGGCCGATAGTTTTAACACTGAGGCTCTGTAGCCTTTTTTATGCAAAGGGATTACAGTGGCCTGCCTCCATATTGGTAGTGTAGATCCTGTCCCAAGAGAGACATTGAAAACTTAAGTCAAGGGTCCCACAATATAGGAGGCAGTGTTCTTAATAAAAATAGGCAGCATTTCATCTGGACCAGCAGATCCATTTGGTTTGAGTGTCATTATAGTATCCATGACCTCTCCCTCGCTGAAGAGCATACAAGCATTGTTAGGCTCCAAGATTGATGGTTGAGACTGAGCCTTTGGACTGAACATATTAATAAAATGTCTATTGAATTCGCTGGCCATTTCTTTTTCATTAACTATGACTTTCTGATGTGGTTAAAGGTCCTATTTTGGGACTATAATTTTTAATGGACTCAATACAATTGAAAAAGCTTTTTTTGTTGTATTTGGTGGAAAGTGCTTTTTTCAAAATGCTTGTTTACTTTCCTAATCAGATTTCTACTTTTATTTGCTGACACTATGTATTTGGTCCAATTTATGTATGTGGGCTGTTTTTTGTATTTTTTATATAATCTGCATTTTCTATTTAAATTTAACTTTATACTTTTGTTCCACCAAAGGGGGGTGGTTCTCTTATTGTTGCTATATGTTTTCCTAATTGGGACCCACAGATCAATGCAATGCTGTATTTTACTGTAAAGAGCAGACCAAATATTATTTAGGTTTTGTCCAATTAGATCTTTATCCCACTTCCACTCCATCACTGATTTATTTACTGATTTGTAATCTGCAGAGTAGAAATTTTTTTAATGTTGTATAGCCATGTGTTATGGCATGTTGTTGTACATTAATAACAGCCTGTACCATATTATGATCACTGTTTGACAGGGGATGAAGCACTTCAACTTGATTTACGTTGTCCTGCATATTAGTTGGAAATAAATCTAAGATATTGTTTCCCCTGGTAGGGCATTTAACAAACTGATCCATACTGTTTTGGATCACTATGTCCATAAATCGGCTTTCTATTGATGAGTTACATTTACCCGATTTCCAGTTGATATAAGGGAAACTGAAATCACCAATGAGTATGTAGTTTGTGTCTAGTCCCATTTTTCTATTGTATTTAAAAGTATGTCATTTTCATGACTGGTTAAATTAGGGGTCTCTGTACCCCAATCCTATGGTAATACTGTGATTATTTGACAGGGAAACTATGGTCCATATTAATTCTGGTAAGCACTCTTACATTTGTTCCATTGTCGATTATGGTACTTCTACATATATCGGAAATGTACAGGGCCAGACCACCATCTCTGGAGCCAATTCGATTTTTAACTATTTTGCTGTACCCTGTCATTTCTGTGTCCCAGTCTGAATCCTTGATCCACGTTTCCGTGATCCCATATATATCGATGTCATTTGTTAGCATATAATCTTTTAGTTCATCTATCTTGTTTAAGAGGCTACGAGCATTCACAAATATTTTCAAGTAAGATTTCTGGTGCATATTAGAATTATTTACTGTTAGTCTGGCATGTCTGTTGCTTTTATTGTTTTTCAAAATCTCCAGATTTGAAGGTTTCCCTTCCCCCCTTTTTTAGTTTAAAATTTTTTGTATATAGGCAGTGATGCTTTTGCCTAGAGCACTTTTTCCCTGTCGACTGAGATGGAGTCCATCCCATGAGAAGAGATTGCATCTCCCATGAAATTCTTCCCAACGAGTTATGTAGTCTATGTTTTGTTGGAGGCACCAGTGACGTAGCCAATTGTTTGCTTTATTTTAAGCCAAGAGTAATAGTTGGCTTTGGGGATGGGTAAGATCTCAGAGAAAGCAAATTTTCAGCTCAGATCCACTAGCTTATTTGCCATAGCCACATAATCTTGTTTTATTTTAACCAAAGAGTCTCGAAATATGTTGTTGGCATGTATAATGACTACAGATTTCTCAGGGTTTGTAATAATGTTCCCTAACATAGTGGTTATGTCAAACTTTCGCTCCCTGGAAAGAAGACAAAGTACAAGATTCTTTGTCATCATTGCATATTTGCCTGACTAGATGTTTCACTATAGAGTCCCCGTACATAAATGGATTACAGATTTCTGTTTGAAAATCCATTAAATTAACTTTGTGCAATGCAGGTGGATTAATCACTTGTGTCTTATGCAAATGTGCCCTAATATTGTTAGTGGGAATGAAAGAGGTAGTCATATTCGTATTGGTACCAGAAGTGGTGCTAGCATTGTTTCTTGTTAAATGCTCAATATCCTATATTTTTTGCAAATCATGTGGCTGCGAGGATGGAGGAAGGTCTCTAGTCTTTTGAGTGGATGTCACATATTTCAAGATATTCAACCTCCCCCCCCAGAGAGTGTACAGAAGCAGTATTTGGGGGTAAAGGTGACAAGGCTCTATCAACATCTAGACTAGGGCCCTGTATTTGGGCGATAAGGTTGCTTTCTGACATATCAGCGGAGGAGTTAACATTGTTAAAAATATCGTAGTGATTACTCAAAGGTAGTGTAAATATACCAGTCTTACGGACTTTTTTAGGGGCCTTGGCACTTGGGATCAAGAACAATTCATCATCATTATTTATGTCTGTGTCCAATTCTCTACCCCTCTTCTTATTGTATCTCAAACTGGAATCAGTTGAGGGGAGTATTGCAGCCTGCTGTACTTGGAGTGTAACAATGGGCTCTTTTATTTGTTAATTCAGATGCAGGCCTAAGTATGTTATCTAAAGAAATGCTAACCCTTAGTGCAGCCATATGCTGCTGACTAGATTCAAGGCTGATTAGCCTGTTTGTGAACGGGGCTATTTCTTGCACCATATCCTCAACCCTCTGGCGTTTAAAACATTTAAATGCCTTTTCATTTTCTAGCCCACAAAGAGAAAAATCGTACATGCGACAAATATAGCATTTAACACCCCTGCTGCCGTCTTTTGTCTCAATGAAAGACATTATGCTACAAGGAGCTAAGGATATCTATAGTGTCAGAAGACAATTTGCTATTTTTTACCTTATATCAGCTTATGTTGCAATCCACATGCCTACTGTGACCTTATTCAGGTGAACGCTGTTCACACGCTGAAAACACACAAAACATGTGCAGACGCATGTGTCTTCGCGCGCGCGATGATGCGCGCTCACCCTGCTTGCCACAGGGCAGCTTTAAATAGTTGCTGTAACCAGGAAGTGACTGTCGAATGTCACGTGCCGCTTGTGTAGCTCGCAAAACAGCCCCGACTATTATGTTAAAAAATTTGATCTAACACCTCAGTTGTATAGACTGAGAACGTCTGCACAAAGACAGAAGAGTTTAAAACCTACACAGTGGTCTCTGATTTGTAGTTTCTGGTGTAACCACAACTGAAAACTACAAACCCTCTTCCTAAGTCCTTACAGGAACTAAGGGCTCAGCACTCATGAAGTCGTGAAGGGATGCTTCCAGGCTACCTTTGTAACATCCTGGAAGGGATCCACTAAGGGTGGGATGACCAAGGGCTCTGGGTCAGTGGCACCAAAGAACTTTGTCAAACGGCGCCTCTCAGGGTCCAACTCCTCAGTCTCCCACTGGTTTAAGAACCGGATATGTCTCATTATATCCAGGAAGGAGGGGTCGTCTGAAGGGGATATCGTGGAGTCCTTCCTATGGTCTGGTGATGGCAGGGACAAGTCATCCTCTGAAAAGCCGTAGAAGAAGCCTCCGGATGATCCTTCTGAGGATGTATAGAGGTGTCCCCGGAGGAGGATCTGGACGATGGGTGACCCATGTTCCTCATCGCCTGACGGACGGTCTGACGTCAAGGGTGGCGGAAGCAGACGTTGGGGGGAAGGCTGTCTAGGCGGGGCCGGCTCCGGTGACCTAGGCAAAATATCCCCTTTTATGGTGTTCCACCAGCTAGTAAAGAAAGCCCCAACCACAGCCAAAGGGACTGCAGGGCTTGGCTGGGATGCTGGCATCGGGTTAAGGGTGTTAAGGGCCCCTGGAGTCACCCCTTGTTGCACAGTGTCCTCTGGTGTTGAGTGCTCTGATATCTGGTCATCGGGCTCCCAATGAGGAGGTGAAGGTAGAGGGGGTGGCGCCCGGTCTCAGGTATCCCCAGAGGTGAGAGTCAGGTCCCCTGACGTCTGGTCTATAGTCAGGTTCTCAATGGGGCCCTGTGGAGCAGACGGCGGCTTAGAGGGCAGCGTCTGGTCCGGCTCCATGGTGGAGTTAGAGGGCGTTGAGGCCTGATGTCAATCCGAAGTCTTGTTAGACGACTGCCTAGAAGGCGAGTGATGCTTCTTCTGGCTCTCACTATCCTGGCATCTCCTGGAGTCATTCAACCCGACAACCCAGGGACTACGGCCTTGCAGATGGCAGGTTCCGACCTGCCACCCGATGAAGAGTGCATCTGTCCTGCTGACTGAGACCCAAGCGAAAGCTTGTGGGGTCAGATATTTGTTTATTTGGTAGTTTGGAATTACAATCCTTTGAGTCAGAGACTCCTTTACAAAGGCTCCATGTCAAGTACAGAGATAGATTACAGTGTATATATAACATACAACCGAGATACAGGTGTTTATGACAGGTACAGTTTAAATACATAGGGAGTATACGACGTTACAATATATACAACATCACAGTCAAGAATCATAGCATTAGAGGCATTGCTAGGCACTATCTTAGGTTCAGAAAAAGGAGAGAGAGACAAACAGGGCATGGGGCTGGACATGGGTAAGAATTGTTTGGGCTGGGTAGGGGGAGAGAAGATGGGTGGCACAGAGGTTGGGAAGGCGTCAGTGGCTGTAAAGGGTCCATTGTCAGAGGTCGAGGTAGGAAGACAGGGCGGGGGGAGAAGGAGAAGGGCTAGGTGTCCATGTTACGGCCAGAGGGAATAAGGCTGGGGGATTGGACAAAAGGTATAGTCATGGCTAGAGGGAGTTAGGGACAGGTACAAGAGCGCGAGGATTGAAGGTGGGATCGCAGTAAGAATTTAAAATGGCCAAGCTTGGGCTCTTCAACAATGTGTGGTGGGAGTGAGTTAAGCCAAGCTGGGGCATGATAGGGAAAGGAGCGTTGTCCCAGGGAGATTTTTTGCCTTGGCACCTGACAGGATGATTTCAGGGAGCTTCTGGTGTGCCTTGCGTGTAGTATCGGTTGCAGGTGTGAGGAGAGGCAAGGGGCCGTGAGTCCTGAGGAGATTTTTTAGGCTAATAGGCAGGTGTGGTATTGCAGTCTGTCACCAAAGTCCAGCCAGTTTGTTTGGCTGTATGGGAGCAGGTGTGGGTGGGCACTGGGGCAGTCCAGTGAGAGATGGTAGGCTTTGCTGAGCAACACTTTGACCCTTTTTAGGGCAGTATCATCGGCCGCCCCTTAGATGACAATACCGTAGTCGACCACAGACAGTACTGAGGAGGAGATGGCAAGTTGGAGAGCATCGGTGGGGAAGGCATTGCCAGTGACGGTAGAGGAGCCAGACACGGGAGTTTAGGTTGGAGCAAAGCAAATGTATGTGGCCACGGAAAGTAAGGGCAGGGTCGAGAGTTATGCCGAGGTATTTGAACGAGTGGACCTGTTCAAGGGGTAGAACAATGGACGTGCTGATTTTTAGTGGGGTGTGCTTAAGTTTGTTCTGGTGGTGGGCAAAGAGCATAGTCTTTGATTTTTTTTTTTGGTTAATCTCGAGTTTGTATTCGTTGAACCAGGACTCAGCCTCCGTGAAGGAGGTTTGGAGGAACAGTTCAAGTTGGGAAGGGTTTGGTTGAGATGCACAGAGGATGGCATTGTCAGCATAGAGCAGGATCTTACCGGTGCAGGCTTTGGGGAGGGAGTTTAGGAAGAGTCTGAAAAGAAGGGGACCTAATATGGAGCCTTGTGGTACTCCAGAGCGGACAGGGAGTGGGCTCGAGCTGGTGGAGTTGATTTTCACCTTTTGGGACCGGTTGGACAAATAGTCAGTGAACCAATTTAGGGGGCCCTGGGTGAGACCGACTTGAGACAGAGTGGAGAGGAGAAGAGGGTGATTAACGGTGTCAAAGGCTTTAGATAGGTCAAGGAAAATGCCCTTATCCAGAGCAGAGTGTATGACAACTGGTGAAGTCGAGGAGGCTGTAGTGGTACTATGCCCTTCTCTGAAACCGTGTTGTTTGCCAGGGACATGGGGGCTTGAGAAAGCCCGAGCCCAGAAGACTCCCCAACGTACGCCTGAAAAGAGGCGGGGGGAGGCTTCCTCAATTGTGACCCGGTGGGGGGGTAGTAAGACTTATGCGGGGACCTAGGACAGAATTCTGACCTGGACCTGTCCCTATGATGGTGTTTCCCACTCAATTTCTTCTCTCTGGGTGAGGAGTTCTTGGCCAAGGAGGAAGACGAGCTGTGCCCCAACTGGGTCTTCTGCATAGCAGCCAGTTGCTGTTCAAAGAGGTGCACTTTCAAGGTGTTCAGACGGTGGATTCTGGTCCTCCTATTGAAACCTTGGCAGTTTGTGTGATCAGGGCCTAGGCAGAGCAGGCAGGCTGAATGGCCGTCTTTCACTGGGATCTGCTTGCTGCATGCACACTTCGATTTCTGCCACTCTGAAGAGGAAGATGGCTGGGAAGACATACATGACGAACTTGTAATTCGGATGAAAAAATTTTAACTGCGTGAAGCATGAAAATGGTGGTCGACTGGAAGCAGGAGGTGTCCGTGGAGCCAATATGCACAGGTCGATGGCGGAAAAAGAACAGTGCTGGGGGACTGCCCCTTTATACCATGGGTGACATCTGGGGTAGGGCCATTGCAGGGGGCGGTCCCTGCCTTAGACTGCTAGCTAGAATTTTTCTGTGGCATCCTAGTGCCTGGCAGCATAGTCCTAATGGTGTTAACTGTGGAAAGAGCTCTATCTTGAAGTGAGATCTTCCCTAACCCCTCACCCAAGGTCACCCTTGTTTGGGATATGTCCCGACTCGATCCCAGTGCTTTTCTTGCCTCTATCCTGGATGCCAACTGGGGACCTTTTAACACTCTTACAGATATTAACCAGGCCCTCGATTTTTTTGTGACCACCTTCACCAATATAGTTGATCTTCATGTCCCAATAAAGAGGTGCAGATCTAAAGGACTCAAAGCTCCCTGGCTCTCTAAGGAAGCTCATGACCGCTCGCGATCGGGCTTGGAAATCCTACAAATGTAGCAGGCTACCCACTGACTGGCAAGTCTACAGGCAGCTCAGGAATATGTGTAAAAATTCTATTCAGAAAGCCAAGCGCACTCACCTCAGGGCACTCCAAACCGAGCATCTCTGCAATCCAAATAATTCTGGAGGCAGGTAAACTCTCTAATCAAAGGCAGGTCCTCTGAGGCCCCTAGCTCCCTCAATGCCCAAGGCACTGTCCTCTCAGACCCCCTGTCCATTGCCACCGGATTTAATGAGTTCTTTACTGTCCTACATAGATATACTGCATTCTTTACCAACTCCCCCCCCACCAGTGGACACTAGTGCACGCCCAGCCTTTCATCTTAAATTCGCCACCCTCAATTAAGTTCACAGACTTCTCGCTAATCTAAAAGCTGATAGCTCCCCCAGTCACGACACCCTCTAACCCAAATTTCTCAAACTGGGGGCTGCATCCCTTGCCCATCCAGTTCACGACCTGTTTAATCGATCCTTTCTCAAGGGGACTGTCCCTAATAAATAGAGGGTAGCCATGGTTGCTGCCATTCACAAGGGTGCACCTAACACAACTGTTGAGGATTTTAGACCTATTTCTATCCTCTGTCCGCTAGCGAAAATCCAAGAGCGAATACTCTATAACCACCTACAGGATTATATGGACCACCATCACCTCCTCTCAATGTTCCAGCATGGGTTCAGAAAAATACACAGTACCCTCCTGCTTTAATAAAAGATGCATCTGATCTGTTCCATGCTATGGACCAAGGCTTTGTCACCAGTGCCATCTTTGTCGATTTGACGAAAGCATTTGACTTGGTCAACCACAATCTCCGACAACGGCAATTACACTCACTTGGCCTTGACGCTAGTGCCTTAACTTGGCTCCAAAATTACCTTACAGGCCGCACACACAAAGGGTCAAACGGTCCAGATCTCTTTTGGACCTCAGACCTATAACCCACAGCATCCCTCAGGGCTCCATCCTGGGCCCATTACTATTCTCCCTCTTTATTAATGAATTACTAAATAACTGTGGGGGGGGGGGCGCCTCTGTGCACCTCTATGGGGACGACGCCATTGTTTACCGTTCTTCATCAGACGATGGGTGGCTCAACAGTATGCTAGCATCAGAATTCCGAACTCTCGAGGGCTGGTTCCTAGAAAACCAACTAGTCCTCAACACCAAAAATACAAATGCGTGCTGTTCTCAACCCCCTCCTCCACACCGCATCCCTTACCGTTACACCCCTCCTTGCCTTGGTGAACTTATTCAGCTCCAGCAACCAGTGCGTGCTCCAAAGTCTGCCTCCCTCCCCCTTCTCATAATGCCCAAACCATGGTTAGCTGTGGCCTGGAGATCACTTGCCTTCTCGGTGGTGTCTGGCTGGAACTCTCTGCCACACACTACCTTATCCATTTCCTCTCTTGCTAAGTTTCAATCCACCCTATTACTCCACCTCTTCACTTTGCCCCTGCTTCCGAAGACTCTTGTTCCTGCTTCCCAAACTTTATGTATAAATATCCAAGCTCTCCGAACCTATAAACATGTAATTTAAGTGTACCTGTAATTGATGTAATTATCTACGTAGGAATGTGACAGCAGAAAAGGACTGCCAGGCCCACCCAGTCTGCCCCTTTTGCTTATTGTCTAGGCCTTTACTGCGGTCTGCCCCCGCTGTCCCAACATCCCCCTGTGTTTACCCTATGCTCTCTTGAACCCTCCCACTGTCTTCTCTCTCAACACTTTGCTCGGCAGCCCATTTCAGATGCCAGATACAGATTGGTCAATACCAGCAGGAACATCTGCCAGAACTAGACACATGGTGGATTCCCGGCAGGGGGAGGGCCTCAAACAACTAGTACAACACCCAACAAGAGACAGGGCTATCCTAGATTTAGTACTGACTAACAGGGAAAGGATCACAGATCTCCAGGTTTAAGGTCACCTGGGGGTCAATGACCATCACGTGGTATGGTTCAATTTGGCCAGTAGAACCAAATCATCCCATTCCAAGGCAAAAATATGGGACTTCAGAGGAGCTGACTTTGATAAGATGGCCAACAGAGTTAAGCTAGCCCTGACAAAACAAAATACAGGTGAGGATACACAGGCAAAGTGGGCAAGCATTACAGATGCAATACATGAAGCAACATCCCATTGTGATAGAGAGAAAAGGAAGTGCAAAAGAAGAAGGAAACCACTTAGGTTCTCAAAAACACTAGCAGAAGAGGTCAGAGCCAAAAGGCTGGCCTTCAGGAAATATAAGAGAACGTAGCAGGATGAAGATAGGGAGGCATACCAAATGTCCCTAAGTGAAGCAGGGAAGGCAGTAAGGCAGGCAAAGGCCCAAACCGAGAAACACTAGCACAAACAGTAAAAGAAGGTGACAAGACTTTCTATAGATACATTAGTGAAAGGAGGAAGTCCAGAGCCGGTATTGCTAAGATTAAAGGGGATAAGGGGGCATGTAAGGAGGAGGACCATGTAAAAGCATCTATCCTAAATAGATACTTCTGCTCAGTGTTTACTGAAGAGAAGGTAGGGCCGGGCCCACAACTCAGCACCATGGACCGGGGGCACTAGTCCCTTCACAAAGGAAAAGGTTCTACAAGAGCTCGATAAGCTGAAGGTGGAAAAGGCAGTGGGATCTGATGGCATACATCCCAGGGTACTAAAGGAACTAAGGGTGGAACTAGCAGAGCCATTATCAGAACTGTTTAGTGAGTCTCTGAGCACAGGAGAGGTCCCACAAGACTGAAGAAGGGCTCATGTGATCCCATTCCACAAGAGTGGTAGCAGGGAGGAGGCAGGGAACTACAGATCAGTCAGTCTTACCTCAGTAGTGGGCAAGATTATGGAGGCACTCCTTAAGGAAAGGATAGTGCAACACCTGGAATCCATAGAAGCACAGGATCCAAGACAGCATGGGTTTACAAAAGGAAGGTCATGTCAAACAAATCTCATAGATTTCTTTGACTAGGTAACCAGAGTGGTGGACCAAGGGGGAGCAGTTGATGTCGCCTACCTTGATTTCAGCAAAGCTTTTGATACTGTTCCACATAGAAGATTGATTAATAAGCTGGGTAGGCTCAGGGTGGGTCAGAAGTTGGTCAACTGGGTGGCAAACCGGTCGATGGGCAGAAAACAGAGAGTGGTGGTAAATGGTATACAGTCAGAAGAGATGCAAGTCACAAGTGGGGTACCTCAGGGATCAGTCCTGGGGCCAGTCCTCTTCAATATCTTCATCAGGGACATTGCAGATGGACTGGAGGGTAAGATTTGTCTGTTTGCAGATGACACCAAAATCTGCAACAGAGTAGATGATCCAGATGGGGTGGGCAGAATGAGAGGAGATCTGGATAAACTAGAAAAATGGTCGGAAGAGTGGCAACTGGGGTTTAATGCAAAGAAGTGCAAGATCATGCACATAGGGACGAGAAACCCTGAAGCCACCTATAGGCTGGGAAGGGAGTTGCTGGCAGCCACAAGGTAAGAAAGAGACTAGAGCATCATCATCATCACCGATGACCTGAAATCATCCAAGCAGACCACTAAAGCAGTAGGTAAGGCTAGGGGGATGCTGGGGTGTATTAGTAGGGCTATCACAAGTCGGAAGAGGGAGGTAATAATCCCTCTTTACAAGACACTGGTTAGGCCCCATCTGGAGTACTGCATGCAGTACTGGAGGCCACACCTTCACAAGGACATTAACCAAACTGAGGCAGTCTAGAGAAGGGCAACCAAAATGGTGCAGGGACTGCATCAGAAAACATATGAGGACAGATTAATGGAGCTCAATATGTATACACTGGAGCAAAGGAGGGAGAGAGGTGATATGATTGAAGCATTCAAACACCTTAAGGGCATTAACGCTGGCCTGGTGGCGTAGACTGCTGAGGTGCTGGCAACCTTACCACGACCCAAGCTGGCGACCAAGGTTTGGGAACAGACTCAGGACACCAGAGACTGGCAGGGGAAGGAAAGGATCGAGCATCCGTAGGACTGCTCTCCTCTCCTAGGGTGAATAGTCAGTTGACGTTGAGCTGTGGCGGCCCCTGGTGGGGACCGGGAGCACAACAGACACACGTCAGGGACGCACCAGAAAGGTGAAAATACTGCCCCACTCTAAGCCGGATGATGGCTGCCCGGCTCTCTGGTGCCACTCATGTCCCTGACAAGTCCTCCGACCCAGCAGCACCCTGGGGCCAAGTGTAGCGCTAGCTTGCCCCTGGCTGGCGCACTCCCCCTTGGAGGAGGGTGACCCATCCGGAGAAGGGTTACTCCAGGTTACCATGGGGGTCGGCTGCTATATGGGACCTGAGGATCGGAGGGCAGATGGACCAGAGCAAGCACTGGCAAGTCCGAAGGCGAGGTGGGAGCACGTAGTGAGGAGGTAAAAAGATAATAAAAAAGGGCATTAACAAGGTGAAACAGTCTAACATGTTTCAATACAAGAAAAATAGCAGGACAAGAGGACACAGCATGAGATTGGGGGAGGCCGATTGAGGGGTAATGTGAGGACGTTATTTTTCATAGAAAGGGTGGTGGATGCATGAAACGGCCTACCTCAGGAAGTGGTGGGTATGAATACAGTGCAGGGATTCAAACAGGCATGGGAAAGGCATAAGGGAGCAATACAGATGAGTATGAATAGATAGACCATTGACAGAGCAAAGGCCGATGGTACACTCACAAGGTAGAAAAAGAAATGGGCAGACTGGATGGGCCTTGCAGTCCTTATCTACCATCAACTTCAATGTTTCTATGTTCCAGTTGTCCACCACCCTCTCTGTGAAGAAGTATTTTCTAAAATTACCCCCCTTGATTTGGAATTCATGTCCCCTCACCCTAGGTTGCGCCTTTTGCTGGAAGAGTCTCTCTACAGACACCTTACTGATACCCTTTAAATGTTTAAACGTCTCAATCATGTCACCCGTCTCCCTCCTCTGCTACAGCAAGTTCATGCCCAGGTCATTTAGCCTCCCCTTGTAAGATTAGCGATCAAGCCCCCTCACCTTCTTTTTCACCCTTCTCTGAACTCTCTCCACGTCCTTCCTCGGGTACAGTCTCCAAAAATGGAAATTACGTACCTACCGTAATTCTTGATCTTCTTGGATGAACTCTCTACCACTCATTCACACTAATGGGGAGTACGCCGGAGGCGCTAGGCCCAGCGGGAGCAAACTTTTTCAGGAGGGCCGGTGCCTGAGATGGAGCCGCAAGGAAGCGGCACCGCAAGGCCCAGCGCACTTGATAATGACTATCTCGGTGACAACCCTCCAACCGCCTCGGTACCCCCCCCCCAAGGAGGTGCAGCATAAATAACCTAGACAAACGAACCTAAAAATCAGACATAAGATAGTCCAAATGACCCATGTAAGAAGGGTCAACAATAAAGTCTTCACAGCTCAGCCATTGAGGGAGTGAAGACCATAAACAGAGAAGTGAGCTCAAGGGAACGGTGGGTGGGCATGTGAATGACTGGTGGAGACTTCATCCAAGAAGCTCAAGAATTACGGTAGGTACGTAATTTCCATATCTTTCTGGACATAAAGTCTCCACCACTCATTCCCACTGATGGGAGAGTACCGAGCTAATAATCCCCGAGATGGGCGGCATGAGATAAAGAGCTCACGTGCTTAGGACAGAAGTCTGTTAAGAATGGGCCTGCCAAACGACAGATGTCATCTGGCATGGACATCCAAGGCGTAGTGCTTAACGAAAGTATGCATGGAGCTCCAGGTAGCTGCATTGCAAATATCTGCAATGGGCACGTTACGGATTTCCGCAGAGATGCCGCGAATGCTCTGGTAGCGTGAGGGTACACTGTGCCTTCCAGCTTGACCTGTGCCATACAATAGCAGTGGCGAAGGCATGCCACCAGCCACGCTGAAATGCATCTGATAGCAACAGGTTGACCCAGCCAGTTCTCGCTGAAGGAAACTAACAGTTGTTGAGCAGGTAGGAAGGACTAAAGGTTGGTTTAGATGGAATTCTGAAACAACCTTAGGGAGAAACTTCGGGTGAGTCCTAAGAACTACTTTGTCCTTGTGAAATACAGTGTACAGGGGATCTGTGACCAGTGCATGTATTTCAGAAACTCTATGGGCCGAAGTAATGCCCACCAGGAAGGCCATTTACCAAGTGACGGACTTAAACTCGCAAGTAGCTAGAAGCTCGAAAGGTTTACGAGTGAGCATGTCTGGCACAAGGTTAATGCCCCAGGTTGCGACTGGACGTCTAATAGGAGGTCTAGTATGCAGAATACCCCTAAGAAACCAGTTAACTACAGGCAACTGAGCCAGTGACATGGAAAGTACCGGCTCATGATATGCCGAAATGGCACAAAGATGAACTTTGACTGTGGAATACTGCAGACCTATATCTAAAAGATACTCCAAAACTTTATTCCGTGGGCAGGAAAAAGGGTTCCAAGAGGATTTTGCACACCAAATAGAGAAACGCTTCCATTTAGCTGTGTAGTTTTTTTCTAGTGGCCGGCTTATGCACAGCCAAAAGAATATCTAAAACTCTACGAGAAACATTGAACCTATTCACCTCTATCTCTTCAGAAGCCAAGTGTTGAGGGTGAAGCGATCTCAGGTTGGGATGGACCACAGGACCCTGGGTCAGAAGGTTCGTCTGAAGGGAAGAGTCTTCGGGGGGTGTTCCGACAGTCTGTTGAGTAGCGAGAACCATATCTACAGAGGTCAGAAGGGGCAATGAGAATCATTCTGTCTCCGAGACCGACTTTGAGTAGTACCCTCTGAATTAGGGGAAGAGGAGGAAAAGCGTATAGAAAGCATTTTGTCCACCGTAGCCTGAACGAATCCTGACAAAAAATGCCAGGTCCTGAATTTCTGGAGCAGAACAGAGGCAGTTTTGTGTTGAGTGGGGACGCAAAAAGGTCCCGGTCTGGAGTTCCCCACTCTTTGAAGAGTGACTGAACGACGGTTAAGTCGAGAGACCACTTGTTAGGATCCACCTCTGTTCTGCTGAGATGGGCTTGTTTTTTACTCCTGGCAGGTAAACCAGCTGAATCTGAGCCTTATGCTCCAGGCACCATTCCCACACTCTCATTGCTTCCCTGCATAATGGATATAGTGTGCACTGCCCTGTTTGTTGATGTAGTACATCACTGCCTTGTTGTCCGTTTGAAGGAGAATATTCTTGTGACAGAGCATGTCCTTCAAGGCTTGGACTGCAAAGAGGATGACTCCCATTTCCAGGACACTTGTGTGAAGTTGAAAACTCATCCTGAGTCCACATACCCTGGGTGTGGAGATCCTGCAGTGGGCTCCCATCTGGGATACATCCATAGTAATGGAGATCTGATGATCCAGAGGGGCAAAGGGATATCCTTCCAGAAGATTGTCCTCCTGCGACCACCAGGTGAGCGACCTCTTCTAAGGTTCCGTCACCTTGATGAGAAAGGACTGAGGGTGACTGGTTGGGGACCACTGAGCACCCACTGAGAGGTTCTCATGTGAAGACGAGCTAAAGGTACAGTGAACACCAAGGATGCCATGAGGCCCAGCATCCACTGCATCGAGATAGCTCGAACTGAGCTGTGTTCTCTGATATATCGGACCATCTGTAAGATATCGCTCCTTCTGTCCTCTGGAAGAAAAGCCTTCTCACAGGAGGTGTCCAGAAGAGTTCCTATGAAGAGGAGCTTCTGGGAGGGCTGCAACTGCGATTTGTTGAGGTTCAGCAGGATTTTCATGGACGTGAGGAAGTCTGAGGCAGTGTCTACGGCATCCAGAGTCTCTTGCCTGGAGGGACTTGCTAGGAGCCAATCGTCCAGATATGGGAACACTTGTATTCCAATTTTTCTGAGGTGCGCTGCGAGAATTACACAACACTTGAAAAATCTGAGGCACCGAGGATAGCACAAAGGGCAGGACTCTGAACTGATAGTGTTGACCCAATGCCATGAACCTTAGGTATTTGTGATGCTTCGGGTGTATGAGGATGTGTTGGTAGGCATCCTGCATGTCCAGGGAGGCTACCCAATCGTGTCGATTAATCAAAGGTAGTAGGGTACCAAGTGATATCATTTTGAACTTTTCATTGTGTAGCAACTTGTTTAACTTTCTGAGATCCAGAATGGGGCACATGCCGCCGGTTTTCTTTGGGACCAGAAAGAAATGGGAGTAGAAAACTATGTTTCGCTGAGCCAGCGGGACTACTTCTACTGCCCTGTTGTTCAGAAGGCCTTGCACCTCAGAAGCAAGAAGGTCAGACTGTATTGTTGACAGCCTGGGCTGTCGTTTGGGAGGATGATCCAGAGGGGTTTCTGAAAGATTGAGAGAGAGTACCCGTCGTGGATTATTCTGAGGACTCATTTGTCTGATGTTATAGATTTCCACTGGTTGTAGAAGTTAGTCAGACGTCCTCCCACTGTTGAGGAGGCGTCCCCCTCGGGCAGCTGATGTGGGACCTGGGCCAGACACTCAGAAGGTGGTACTGGGCGCTTTAGAACCTTGTGCTTTCTGCTGCGCTTTCTTTTGCGACTGAGGGTTCTGTTAAAACCTCCTCTGCCTTTGCTCCAAAAGGACTGCTGATTGTGAAACTGGGGCTCGTCCCCCGGAGGGAACGGGCGTAGGTCTGGCTGTCTTAATGGCAGACTTAGTCTTCTGTGTGGCCTCTAGTGCTTGCTCCACCTGAGGTCCGAACAGATACATACCGTCAAAAGGCAAGGCCATGACTTGCTGCTGGGCATCATTCGTGAAGCCCGAAGTATGCAGCCAAGAGTGGAGACAGGTGCAAATGCCAGCCGCCGCCTGGGAAGAGGTATCGAAGGCGTCCATTGCAGCTTTAACCTGTTGGTTACTGGACTCGATACCCCTAGTTATGGTTTGAAGCAGCTCTGAGTTAACTTCCGATTCGGGCAGTGCTTCTACCATTGCTTTAAGCGAATGCTAAAGAACATACTCATACTGAGAAAAATAGCCCTTGTAGCTGGCAATGCGCATGCCCAGGGTTGAGGCAGCAAAGACTCTCTTTACCTAAGGTGTCTATCTTGCGAGATTCTTTGTTTATAGGCCGGGCTGTAGATTCCTGAGGTAGGACAGCCTTATTCTCTGCCAGGATCACTATGGCATCAGCAAAGGCTTCTGAGGCCAAAATGGGGCGATCCTTGGGAGGGGCATACTTCCAATCTATGGACTTGGCCACAGAAGGAATAAGAGCCGGATTCTTCCACACCATCTGTGAAATGGTCTCGAAAGAGGGCTGTACTGGAGAGGTTAAATCCATAGGGATCTCTGGGATACGAAGATATTGGAGATGCAAACGTTTCCCAGAATCAATTTCTGTGGTCTGGAGAGGAGGAGTAGAATTCAAATTCTTTAGCAGAGACTTAAAGGAAAGGTCCTCAACAACAGACTCTGCAGGAGGATTGATCCCTGCCCCCAGGACTGTGTCAGCATCAACGTCATCATCGAGGCGAAGTTCTGGATCAGGCTCAAAATCATCTCCTGACAGTCCAAGGGGGACTGTGTAGACAGGAAAGGAGTGAAAATCAGGAGAAGGAAGAGAAGAAAGAATTGGAGTTGAAAACCCCTGAAGACCGGACGGCGCCACCGGGGAAAATGGCGCCAAGAACAAAGAAGGAGCCACTGGAAAAAGCACCACACACAGCACCAATAAAGAGTGCAGAGCTGACAGACCCGCTGTAGACAGTGCCAACAGAGCCCGCAGTACCACAGATGGCACTGACTGAGCCCCTGGCACCGAAGACGGCGCCGACTGAGCCCCTGGCACCGAAGACGGCGCCGACAGAGCGTCTGGTGCCAAAAAAGTCGGCACCGCAGATAACGGTGTCACAGGAGTCCGAAAACTGCAATTGGAAGTAAAAGAAGGAAAAATGGCAGGAGACAGAGGCATCAGTGTAGACCCCTGCGCCGCAGCCATGTGAGGGTTATAAACACCTGAGCATGGAGTCAACGGCACCAAAGAAGGAGCCGCGCGACTAGGAAGGCCCAACCGCCTCACCTGCCCATTCGAAACTGTACGGCCCGAAGGCCCCCATGTCGGACTGGCCGGCTCGGGCAACTGGACCAACCTCCGAGCCCACTGCTCCATAACAGCAGCCCACTGGTGAAACTGCTCATCGGAAGCTCCTCCAATAGGTGGGGAGGAGCTCCAGTGTCGAGGTTGGCCACCAGAGACAGAAACCGGCGACTCCGACAGAGGTGGAGACCGGCGCCTGGCCCTGATAACCAACCGTCTACGCGCAGACGTACCAGGGGCTGTTTTGAGTGATGTCGCTTTCTTCGACCTGTGTTGAAGAAGAACTCAAGGACGAATGGTGTCGAGAATGGGACCGCTTTCCTTTATAGCTTTGGGGACCACCCATCCGCTGAGCACTGGACTGTCCATTGTCAGATTCTCCGGGGCGTGGACTGACCCGGCCCGCTGACTGAACAGCTTCATATGAAGTCTCCTCACCATCACCTGACCTCCATAGTCGACTCCATCAATGGAGGGCTGAAGACTTCTCTTGTACAAGTTAGAACTATTAATTATAATCGGTACTTATTCGAGATAATCTACAAAACAATAAACTGAACTAAGCTGCTAGTGAAGTTTACTCATGGCAGGCGAGCGATGTCACTGAAGCGCACTCGACAGCGGGGAAAAAGGAACTGAGGCGGTTGGAGGGTCGATGCCGAGACAGTCATTACCACATATGCCAGGCCTCGCGGTGCCGCTTCCTGGCAGCTCCATCTCAGGCGCCGACCCTCCAGAAAAAGTTTGTTCCCGCTGGGCCCTAGCACCTCCGACGTACTTCCCATTAGTGTGAATGAGTGGTGCAGACTTTATGTCCACGAAGTTCTGGACCCCATACTCCAGGTGTAGCCTAACCAGCTGGGTATACAAAGGGAGTATGACCTCCCTCCTCCTGCTGGAGATCCCCTTCCCTAAGCAACCAAACATCCTGCTGGCTCTTGCCACTGCCCTTTCACACTGCTTTGCCACCTTCAGGTCCTGTGAAATGATGATACTGAGGTCCCTTTCTTCTTCTGTTACCTGCAGGGATCTACCCCCCCATCTAGTACTCCACTTTATCATTTCTCCTGCCTAAGTGCATGATCTTACACTTTGCTGTATTGAATGACAATTGTCACTCTTTGGACCATTCCTCCAATCTCCCCAGATCTCTTTGCATCATTTCCACCCCCTCCTACATGTCCACTCTATTGCAGACCTTTGCGTCATCTACAAATAGATTCGTCCTCCCTTCCAAACCCTCCACTATATCCCCTTTAAAGACATTAAACAGTAGTAGGCCCAACACCAACCCTTGGGGTACACCACTGGTGACCTCGGACTCCTCCGAGGGTATCCCATTGACCAATACCTTCTGTGTTCTCTCCTCCAACAAGTTCTGCACCCGTCTTACAACGCCTCCCATACCCCCAGGCAGCCCAATTTGTGCAACAGTCTTTTGTGCAGCACCGAGTCAAATGCTTTTCTGAAATCAAGGTAGACTATGTCCGCCGAGCCTCCCTGATCTACCACCCGTGACCCAGTTAAAGAATTCTATCAAATTTGTTTGACAGGATCTATCCTTGGTGAACCCATGTTGCCTTGGGTCCTGAAGGCCTTTTTGCATCCAAGTATTTGTTGATTCGGTTCCTGAGCAGTTTTTCCATCAGCTTGCCAACCACCGATGTCAAGCTCACCGGCCTGTAGTTGACCATCTCCACCCCCCCCGCCCCTCCTTGTGAAGTGGTACTACATCCACACATTTCCAGTTGTTCAATACCACCCCTGATGTCAAGGAGGTGTTGAACAGGGTGGTCAAAGGGGCAGCCAGTACATCCCTCAGTTCCCACAAAACCCTTGGATGCACCCCATCTGGCCCCATAGCCTTGTCAGCCTTCAATTCATTTAGTTCCCTCAGGATCTCCCCTTTGCGAAACAGACTCATTTCTACCCACTCCCCTTCATCCTCGGCTATCCTAGATTTACCCCCATCCATTCCTCTTCCTTCATGAATGCTGAACAGAAATAGCTATTCATCAGTTTAGCCTTCTTCTTGTTCCCCACCACCCTTTCCCCTGCCCCATTTTTCAGACTGGGTATCCTCTTTACTGTTTTCCTCCTTTCACCTATATACCTAAAAAAGGTCATCACCCTTCTTGACCTCCCTGGCAATCCTCGCCTTTGCTCGCCTGATATCCTTCCCCACCTGATATTCTTCCCAAGCCTCCTCCCCCTGTGTAGTTTTAAACCTCCCGAAGGCTCTACTCTTTGCTCTTATGCTTTCCCCCATTTCCCTGCTGACTTAAAAGCTTGCCTAGGAGAAGAGGGTGTGAAAACAATGTCAAAAGCTTTTGCTTAATCAACAAAGACGGTAGAGGTGAGGAGGCCCTGATCCATGCTTGTGTGGATGGAGTCAGTGAGCCAGAGGAGGTGGTGGAGTGGTGGTTGGGGAAGCCAGACTGGAAAAAGGTGAAAAAGAAGGAGGTGGAGTTGAAGAAGGGAGAGTGTTGAGACAGCACTAGGTGCTCTCAGAGTTTAGGTGAGTTTAGATAAGGTTGGAAGGAGGGAGATAGGGCAGGAGAGGAGGAGTCACCTCCTTTGGAAAGGGGAATAACAGCTGCATGCCTCCAGGTGTCAGGGACTTATGCGAGAGAGAAGAGGTTTAGAAGGGAGGAGATGGGAAAGGCAAACAGGGGCACAGAGGTGCTGGAGCTTGGGCTCAAGCCCATCAGGGCTCCCGCCTTTCTGAGGGTTGAGGGCCAGGAGGGTACTTGAAGGAGTAGGGGTAACTGATGAGAACAGATGTGATGGAGGGGCATTGGGGAGTGAGGAAGGGTGGTGGCAGAGGGGAGGGCAGATAGGAGAGAGGAGGCACAGGTAGTGAAGTAGGAGTTGAACACAGAGGCCACAGAACGAGGGTCGGAGAGGAGGGTGTCACCCACCTTGAGAACTGAGGGGCTGGTTGGGGGGGGGAGAGGGCGTGGATGAGCTTGCAGAATTTAGAGGGGTGACATTGTTCTGGAAGGCACAGGAAAAGAACTCAGTCTTTGCAAGCCTTGTGACTACATTACAAGAATTCCTTAAAGCTCGGCACCTGTTAAAGTCAACCGGTAAGCCAGTGGACTTGTACGTCTTCCATGCCAAGTCACATGCATGGAGGCAGGCCAAAGGTTTGTCTGAGATCCAGGGGGATTACACCTCGGTTTCCCGGGGGGGGGGGGCGCACATGCAAATTCCATATTGATAAGAATCTGTAGTGAAAGTATTTGAGTGCTGGGTTGTTAATGGCATTAGAGATGGAGACCAGTCTGTGGACAGCAAGTCAGCATGTAATAAGGATAACTCTAATGACCTGTACGACTTGACCTGGATCATTTTTGGAGGGACTCTGGGGTGGTGAATTTTGCACATGCAGTAGACCATGTGGTGGTCATGGAGTGCATCAGGGAGGGTGCCAGTATCAAAGATGCGGTGCAGATGATTTGTGAATACCTAGTACAGTAGTGAATGGTTCGGGGATCTGTAATTATGATGGGTAGGGACTGAAATAAGTTGTGTAAGATGGAGAGATTTAATATTTTGGCAAAGTTTAGAGTGGGAGTGTGAAAGCCAATTAATAATGAACTCCCCAAGGATGAGAAGTTCGCTGGAGAAGGCTTGAGAAGAGATGGTGATTA
Organism: Neoceratodus forsteri; assembly: GCA_016271365.2. Taxonomy (NCBI): domain Eukaryota; kingdom Metazoa; phylum Chordata; order Ceratodontiformes; family Ceratodontidae; genus Neoceratodus; species Neoceratodus forsteri. Next base: position 1,427,811,659 of record CM057449.1, read on the forward strand.
GGAGCTTGGTAACAGATGACGGGGTTAGCCCCGGGCACCAACAAATACCAGCCATGAAGACAGGAACAGAGAAATGGAAGGAGAGTTTGAGGAGGAGTTCATATATAGCAGGGGAGGAGACAGAAAATACTGGAGAAGACTGAATGATGGAAGAGAGAGATAGATGGCGATACCACCACCCTTCTTGGCATGGTCTTGGGTGACGGAGTAACCAGGGAAGGTGACAGAGTCAGAAATCTTGGGGAAAAGCCAGGATTCTGAAACTATCAGGACAACAGGGAGGACGGAAACCAGTAGGGGTTGCAGTAGATCAATTTTAGACAGATGACTACTAATATTAATGTGGGCCACCTGTAAACCTTTGGGGAGGCAGGTGGGAGGGAAGAGTGTAGGGCTCAATGTCACCATGAGGAACAGCAGTGAAATGATGAGCTTGGCAGAGACTGTTATACGTTTGCGAGGTGAGGGAGGTAGAAGAAGGGATGCTTTAAGGAACACCTGGTGGAGTCATGAAGAAACAAGAGGGGACGAGGGAGCACCCTGGAAGCCAGTGGAAGGAGGCAGGATGAGGGAAGAGGAGGGAAGAGTAGGGGAGAAGGAAGAGAGGAGGAAAAAAGAAGGGGGGGGACAGGAAAGCAGGCAGGAAGAAGGGAGACAGTCGTCACTGAAGCGCACTCAACAGTGGGGGGAAAGAAATTGAGGCGGCTGGAGGGTCATTGCTGAGATAGCCTACACAGGCGTGAGCCAGCCCTGTGGTGCCGTGCATGTGCAGTCCTATCTTGGTGGCGGCCCTCTTGAAGATTTTTGGCTCCCGCTGGGTCACAGTACCTCCTGCTTGTAACCCAGCAGTATGAGTAGATGGTGAAGACTTAAGTCCAGGAAGATCAGGTAAAATGGAAGGGAAGGCAGTTATTGGGAGAACAGGGGAAGGAGTGAAAGTGAATGTAGAAGTTAGAAGGACCCTGAATGGGAGTTAGATTCGTGTCAGTAATAGGAGGGGGTAAGAGATGGAGAGAGAGTGGAAAGTCTGAGGGATCCTAAATAGCTATGTTACCATCAGGAATAGGAGGAGGGGGAAAGAAGGAGAGAATGGAGAGCTTGGGAGATCCTAGCTAGGGAGTGTTCAGAAATAGCAAGAGATGTAGATAAAGAGATATAGAGATAGAAGGTTACAGAATACTGGCAGGAGATAACAGTGCATCTGTAGCCATGCAGGCAGTAGATAAAACTAAGCAAAGTGAATTTAAATAGCAATTATATTGGAAACATAGAAGTTGACGGCAGACAAGGACCACAAGGCCCATCCAGTCTGCCCATTTCTTTTTCTACCTTACAAATGTGCCATCGGCCTTTGCTCTATCAATGGCCTATCTATTCAAACTCATCTGTATTGCTCTTTTATGCCTATCCCATGCCTGTTTGAAGCCCTGCACTGTATTCATATTCACCATGTCCTGTGGTAGGCTGTTCCATGCATCCACCACCTTTCTGTGAAAAAGGACTTCCTCACATTACCCCTTAATCGGCCTCCCTCTAATCTCATGCTGTGTCCTCTTGCCCTGCTATTTTTCTTATACTGAAACATGTTAGACTCTTCACCTTGTTAATGCCCTTATGGTGTTTGAACGTTTTGATCATATCACCTCTCTCCCTCCTTTGCTCTAGGGTTTACATATTGAGCTCTGTTAATCTGTCCTCATATGTTTTCTGATGCAGTCCCTGCACCATTCTGGTTGCCCTTCTCTGGACTGCCTCAATTTGGTTAATGTCCTTGTGAAGGTGTGGCCTCCAGTACTGCATGCAGTACTCCAGATGGGGCCTAACCAGTGTCTTGTAAAGAGGGATTATTACCTCCCTCTTCCGGCTTGTGATATCCCTATTAATACACCCTAACATCCCCCTAGCCTTATCTACTGCTTTAGTGGTCTGCTTGGATGATTTCAGGTCATCGGTGGTGATGACGCCCAAGTCTTTTTTTTTCCCCCCCCGTGACTGCCAGCAACTCCCTTCCCAGCCTATAGGTGGCTTCAGGGTTTCTCTTCCCTACGTGCATGATCTTGCACTTCTTCACATTAAACACCAGTTGCCACTCTTCCAACCATTTTGCTAGTCTATCCAGATCTCTTCTCATTCTGCCCACCCCATCTGGATCATCTACTCTGTTGCAGATCTTGGAGTCATCTGCAAACAGACAAACCTTACCCTCCAGTCCATCTGCAATGTCCCTGATGAAGATATTGAAGAGGACTGGCCACAGGACTGATCCCCGAGGTACCCCACTTGTGACTTGCATCTCTTCTGACTGTATACCGTTTACCACCACTCTCTGTTTTCTGCCCATCAACCAGTTTGCCACCCAGTTGACCAGCTTCTGACCCACCCCGAGCCTACCCCGCTTATTAATCAATCTTCTATGCGGAACAGTATCGAAAGCTTTGCTGAAGTCAAGGTAGGTGACATCAACTGCTCCCCCTTGGTCCACCACTCTGGTTACCCAGTCAAAGAAATCTATGAGATTTGTTTGACATGACCTTTCTTTTGTAAACCCATGCTGTCTTGGATCCTGTGCTCCTATGGATTCCAGGTGCTGCACTATCCTTTCCTTAAGAAGTGCCTCAATAATCTTGCCCACTACTACTGAGGTAAGACTAACTGGTCTGTAGTTCCCAGCCTCCTCCATGCTACCACTCTTGTGGAACGGGATCACATGAGCCCTTCTCCAGTCTTGTGGGACCTCTCCTGTGCTCAGATACTCACTAAACAGTTCTGATAATGGCTCTGTTAGTTCCACCCTTAGCTCCTTTAGCACCCTGGGATGTATGCCATCAGGTCTCTTTCTTGTCCACCCTGAGCTTATCAAGCTCTTGTAGGACCCTTTCTTTAGTGAAGGGACTAGCGCTCACCTTCCTCCCCCCGTGTCCATGGTGCTGAGCTGTGGGCTCCGCCCTACCTTCTCTTCAGTAAATACTGAGCAGAAGCATCTATTTAGGATAGATGCTTTTACATGGTCCTCCACCTCACAAGCCCCCTTATCTCCTCTGATCTTAGCAATACCCCCTCCGGACTTTCTCTTTTCACTAATGTAGCTATAGAAAGTCTTGTCACCTTCTTTTACTGTTTGTGCTAGTGTTTCCTCGGTTTGGGCCTTTGCCTGCCTGACTGCCTTCCCTGCTTCCTTTAGGGAAGTTTGGTATGCCTTCCTATCTTCATCCTGCTGTGTTCCTTTATATTTCCTGAAGGCCAGCCTTTTGGCTCTGACCTTTTATGCTACTGTTTTTGAGAACCAAAGTGGTTTCCTTCTTCTTTTGCACTTCCTTTTCTCTCTAACACAGTGGGATGTTGCTTCAAGTATTGCATCCTTAATGCTTGCCCACTTTGCCTGTACCCCCTCACCTGCATTTCTTTTTGCCAGGGCCAGCTTAACTCTGTTGGCCATCTTATCAAAGTCAGATCCTCTGAAGTCTCATGTTTTTGCCTTGGAATGGGATGATTTAGTTGTAGTGGCCAAATTGAACCATACCATGTGATGGTCACTGGCCCCAGGTGACCTTCTACCTGGAGATCTGCGATCCTTTCCCTGTTAGTCAGTACTAAATCTAGGATAGCCCTGTCTCTTGTGGGTTGTTGTACCAGTTGTTTGAAGCCTTCCTCCTGCAGGGAATCCACCATGTGTCTAGTTCTGGCAGATGTTCCTGCTGGTATTGACCAATCTGTATCTGGCATGTTGAAGTCTCCCATTATCAGAACCTCCCCCTTAGCGCTTATGTTTTGTATATCTTCTAACAGTAATGTGTCTATGTCCTCCCCCTGTTCTGGGGGCCTGTGGACAACCCCAGTTCTTATGACTGTCCCATTTCCTGTTTCAGGGTGACCCACAGTTCTTCTGGATCCTTATGTGATTCTGAATTTCTGTAGCTTTGATATTTTCATTGACATACAGGGCCCTCCACCCCACTTTTGCACCTCAGTCTCTTTTGAAACGTACACAGCCAGGTACTGAAGTCTCCCAAGTGTGGTTACTGGTAAACCACGTCTCACTAAATGCTACTATGTCCAGTTTAGCCTTTGTCATTATTGCCTGCAGGTCTGGGATCTCGTTTTCCAGACTGCGTGCATTTGTGTACATGATTTTCCACTGGCCAGACTTCAGTGTGTTAGTTGTTGGGTGAGGTCTGGCATTTCCTCGTGTGCGTCATATGGGGAGCCGGACCTTTTTCCTTACCTGGTGATGCAAATGAACTGCAAACATGCTGAACTCCTGTCTGACCACTAGCTGAGGGGGAGGGGTGTTCTTCCCATTCGACGTATGGGGTGCTGCACCCCTCTCCCCATCTGCTAGTTTAAATATTCTGCAAAGACGTCAAACTTCTGTCCAATGCACTGACTCCCTCCTTAGTCAGATGCAGTCCATCAAATTTAAAGAACTTTCGCTCCCAAAACTGTTGCCAGATCCCTACAAATTTGTGTCCTTTTTCCTGGCACCAGCCCTTGAGCCACATGTTTAGCTCCCCTATCTCCCCTTCTCTGACCTTCCGTCCATCTGCCCCCCCTCTCCCAGACTGGCAGGATCTCAGAGAAGGAGATGCCAGAAGAAATGGATGATAGTTTGTCACCCAGCCTGGTCAGGTGTCCCTTGGTCTCCACAACTGACTGGCTTGCGAGATCATTTGTCCCTATGTGTACCAGGACGTCAATGTTTTCTCCTGCTTCCTGAACAATTTTAGCACTGCGGTCAGTGTCTCTCCACGCTGATGTACATGGGAGACATCTGACCATTACCCCTGGCTGGAGATACCTATCAACTCCCCAAATCATCGAGTCTCCTATGATCAGAAGTTTTTTGGATATCCTTTTTGCTTTGGTTCCTGTTTTGGGCAAGTTTTGTTGTGCTAGCTCCTGTGCTGCAGTGTCCTGCTCTGCAGTGTCCTCTGCCCCTTTGTTTGATTTCGGAGATAGAGGCAGATACCTGTTTGTAGTTTTTATATGATTTGGGGAGGTAATACCTTGGAGAGCACAGAGTGATGAAGCACCCGATTTGCCCCTCCTAACTACCTGCCAACCTCCCAGACCAACTACCCTCTACGGTCGAGGTGCTTCTGTTGGATGCTGGGGAAATGGCGGGTGGTTCTTATAATATATTTCCTCTTGAATATGAAATTTGAGGCGCACAATCTCTGCCCATGCTGCCTGGAGCGGAGTCCTAAGATATCCAATGGTCCAGCATGTAGGACAGTGTCCTAAATCCTGTAAAACTGCCATTCTGAAAAGTGTTCCACAGTACCTGCAGTTAATTATATCCATTATAGATAAGTTGCTGGGTTTATAACCTGGTCAGAGTAATTAGAAGGAAAAAAATGAAAGCAAAAGTTTGATTTTGCGTTTTGTTTGATTTTGTATAACTTGTTATAACAAGTTAAATTACTAGTGCCCCTGTAAATGAGGTCACCGTGTGGATACCCCACTGATCCACCCCTTCCTGCTTTGCCACAGGAAATGTCATGACTGTGCTACCCTATAAAAGGAGTATAGTGTGGGGTGGTTGGGGGATAGGGGTCGGTAGCCAGGCCCTTCCCCTGCCGAAAAAGAACCACCATGGGTGAAAGAAACAAGGAGGTAAAAGCAGAAACAATCTGTCAGCAACAAATGCAATAACCCTGAAAGCTCATCCTAATGATAGATAAAACTGTAAAACCTGTGAAGCACCACCTGTAATAATTTCACAGAAAATATACCCCGTAAGAAACACTTTGCAACAGAGAAAAATAAAGCAGTAACAGAAGATATACCTTGCAAAAGACGATTTGATTCAGAAGATTACAGCAGTAATCTGTTAGCACACACCTGCAGGCACACCTTATAATAATGCAGCAGAAGGTATACCCAGCAACAATTCGAATCACAGAAAAATACTGTGACAGCAACAAGTCATCAAGCACTATAACAACACAAGTAAAATAAATACAACAGCAATTAGGTAGTGGCAACAGCAATATTAGTAAATAACAGACTGTGAGAGCAGTAGTCTGCAATGGAGCAATATTAATAAATTAAAATACAATGAACAAGTTGAATTAAGACAGTGGTATGAGCAGCTATAGTACTAGGAACAACAAAACAAATAATGCAGGTACAGATAATAGGTCTAATGGTGTCAAGAACAGCTGAAGCAGTTCAGTTCAGAACTGATAACATTTTAAAGACCAGAACAGTTAACTGAGACAGTATATAATCAGCAGAATAACCAGGTGGTTAGACGTAACTATATAAGAAATCAATGGGCTGCTATGCACATACCCTAAGCAGCTAGGCAAAAGGGATTGGACAGTGCAAAGCATACACTAGAAATACTCTGCAGGAACAGAAATGAGCACATGATTTAATGCATAAACCACAACTGCTAATGTAGAAATTGGGCCATACTGAAGGTGCAGCATCTCCTGCTGACTGCTGCCCCATGCGGATGCCCTTAAGCTGCGTCCCTTTAGCATAAGGACCACAGCAGAGGACAGCTAGGAAATGGCCTAGAAATAGAGCACTGGGACCCCCCCACTGCCAACACAGACAGCAGAACGCCCACTGGAGGATCGCGGTGGCACAGGGGCAAGTCCAGCCAGGCAGTAAAAACAACTGTCCAGTCCAAGAAATGACCCCGACTGGCACCAATCAGAAACAGTTCCAAGTGCAGCACTAAAGACAAATGCAATGCCGACTGTTTCAAATGCTGCTTTCAGCTGACAGATGCAAATCCCACCCCCAATACAGACAGCAGACCTACCACCGGATGATTGTGGCACAGGGGAAAGTCTTTTTAGGCAGTAAAAACAGCTACCCAGTCCAAGATGTGAACCCGATGATTTGGCACGCTTTTGCCACCAGATTTCCAAAAGGTCGAGTCCAAAACTACCCCTTCAGCTGAAGGGTGGTCAGAAAGCTCTGAAAAAAACTCAGCTGGGGCCACATGTCAGACAGGATGCTGTGGATGGTGCCAAAGCTCCAGGGCTAGTTCCAAAATGGCCTTAACTACAGGAATAGCAAACCCCTGGGATTTGTCCCTGTCCAGGATGTTGCTGAAGCAGTATTTAGCCCTCATCTGAACGGGCTCTGCGGGCACATTCATGGTCTCCAACAAAAGGTGAAGTAAAGCCTGCATGACACCTGTCCATGGTCGTTGGTCAAGTCCTCAACCGAGCCACGGCCAAATGTGAGAGTCTGTGAGGAGAACATGGATGACCCATCTTAGTCATCCGAGAACTCTGAAAAGAAATGGCCCTCAACTGTTTACCGCTGTGGACCACCTTGGTGTTTTCAGACTGGGTGATCTCTACTGACAACCAGACTAGCAAGTCAGCAGCAGCATGGAATTGCTTTGAAGGGCACCCACCAATGGCTGTGGTGGCTGCAGTTTTAGCCACAGGGATAGAGAACCTAGAATATCTGTGTACGGTGGACTGGTGTGGGCCAAGGAACCAAAGGTCCAGAAGGTAGAGCCCTACCTCACTTTGCAATTGTCCACTGCTGCCAGAGGAGCTCCTCATAGCACTGATGCATACTGCATCAGTGCCTCTCTGTGCCCAAGGATGATGAGGTCAAGGAGTGCCGATGGCACACTTTCCAGTTGAGCATCACGACCTCAGCCCAGGGGCTGACAGTGAGACGGGTGCTCTGGAGGGTAATGGTAGACCACATGCCTTGCAACACTTAGCAACAGAATCTTCGGAGGCACAACCTCTGATTGAGGCTGCTCCAGAGGTGACCCAGCCAGGGCCACTAACTGGGCCACATCCTCCTGGGTGAAGAGAAGCAGCAGCGGGGTCTGGGAGACTGACTCTTTGTCAAGCTCCTCCGACAACCAGTTGACAGATCAGAGAAAAATCTCAACCACCTGCTGGACCTGAATCAAACTAGATGGGGGTACTAAGGTGCTCTCATAACTCCCCTCGACCAAAGAAAGCTTGACTAGAGTCGAGCACTCAGGGGAGTCCAGGGAGCAGAAGGAATGCATTCTCTTCGATTCCACGACCTATCCCAGCAGTGCTTGTGCTTACGCCCATGGTGAGATGGGCTCTCCACAAAGGTGTGGATGGCCTGATACATCTCCCTAAAGTCTCTGGAGAAGGACCCTCCAATGCCGGCCCAAGCCAGGAGCACACAGAGACCGATGAAGAACTCACCATGGCTGCAGCTGCCTCCTCTTCAACAGCTACAAGTCGAGAAGCGGATCTGACTGCCGCCAAGGCCTTCTTGCAGCCCTTAGGTCAATCCTGCTCCGACGGTCAACAGAGGGTGAGCCTTGCCTTCTGGTCCTTGATGGAAGTTACAAGCATCATCTGGCAAAGGTCACAATCCACTACATCATGTTGCATTTTCAGACAGTATAAACACGTGACGAGTGGGTAAGTGACCAACATCTTCTGCCAGCACTTCACATGGATTTTGAAACCGGGTTTCCGTTCCTCTGTCATCAATCGTGCCGCAAAGGTAGGATCTGGAGATGAAGAAAGTGAAGTACATCTTGAAAAAGTCAAAAAGTTCACCATGGAAAGCACTTGAAATACAAATTCCCTCAGACGCTGCAGAGCAGAGAAAGAAGAGATCAGCCCCTCTCAGCGGAAAGGAGATCTGATGTCACAGGGAGGAGCCAAAGAAAATACCATCCGGGTGGTGGGAGGAGCTTAGCTTTAAGATTTCTGATGGATCAGCCTGTTCAGGAAAACTTCCAAAGTGTGGACAATGAAAGAACAGTTACGTACTTACCATAACAATAGATCTTCAAAAGAATCTCTTTCATCAGGCCACACCTATGGAACTTATAGCCGCCAAGTGCTAGGACCACAAGAAAATTTCCTGCAAGCAGTCCACCAGGGGCCACTCATGATGCCAGACGTCAGCTGCCATATAAACATAGGCAGCCCCTTCCCTCTTCAGTTCCCCACTGGAGAGAACATGCTCAAAGGACCCCCTCAAGAGAACTAGGAGAGAATATATAACTCTGCCAACCATGCAAGGCAAACAGCAACATGTAAAACCTCATGGAGAAGGAGACAGCCTATCTAGAGTCTTTGAACCTCATAGGGGGAAGAAGGTGGTACAGTATGGCCTGATGGAAGAGATTCTAAGATCAACTGCTACGTTAAGTGCATAACTAACATACTAACATACTAAAAGCCAGCAGAATAGGCCTGACGGTCTTTCATGTCTGCTTGGTAGCCAGCCCCTATTGGGCGCTCGCTCTCCCACCCCCCCCCGGCCCCAGAGAGGGTCATCTTCAGCTTCAGTTTACCCATGCACCAGTCTCACCCCCTCCTGAAGCCTTCCACTGTGCCCTTCTCCACCAGACTCCCGGGCAGTGCATTCCATGGCCCCACCACCCTCTCAGTGAAGTAATGTCTTCTATGTTCTCCCCTGTAATTTCCCCCCTCCAGCTTCCACTCAAGCCCTCTGGTTGTGCCCCCTTTCTTTAACCTGAACATTTCTTTGGCTCTGCCCCTGTTTAACCCTTTCACATATTTGAAGACCCCTATCATGCCCCCGTCTCTCCTCCTGTGAATACAGCCCAAGTTCTTCCAGCCTTTCCTCATAGGTCCTTTCTCTCATGCCCTGAATCATCCTGGTTGCCCTCCTCTGGACCCTCTCCAGCACTGCCATGTCCTTCTTGAGGTGAGGTCTCCAGAAATGCACGCAGTACTTGAGATGCGGCCTGACCAAGGCATTATACAGAGGGAGGATCACCTCCCTCCCTCCTCCTGGATGAAATTCCCCTGGCTATGCAGCCCAGAATCCTGTTTGCTTTTGCCACAGATCTTCTGCAGTTTTCAGTGTTATTCATTTTGGTGTCTACCACCACCCCCAGGTCCCTTTCACTTGTTGTGGCTTGCAGTGAGACCCCAACCCCCCGGTTGTATACATGACCTGGGTTTCTGACCCCCAGATGCAGCACCCTACACTTCCCTAGATTAAACCTCAGTCCCCACCTCCTTGACCAGGAGGATATCTCTTTCATCACGCCACACCTATGGAATGAGTACCAAGCAACACCAACAGTTAACCGTCTGGGAGGCTGGAGCCAAAAGACTAAAGAAAGGAGGCCTTGAAAGCACAGCTTGGCCAAAGCCACCATTTCTGGGAGGCAGCGCCCAGACTGTTGTATTTAATGAAGGTGTAGACAGTACTCCAGGTGGTAATTGAACAGATTTCTGCAGCAGACACATTTTTGAAACGTGCAACAGATCTGGCCATGCTTCTACAGGAATGACCACAAACAACTCCAGGAAGTTCCTTATCGTACATCCTGTAACAGAAAGTAATACAGTTTGCTAACCATTTGGACAAGCACTGTTTAGAAAGTGGGGCGCCCTCTTTCCCAGTGGTGAATGAGCTGTGAGGACATTCAGCAGGCCTTCGTGCAGTGTATATAGCACCCAAGTATTCTATGTACCTCTAAAGTATGAAGCAATGCGTCCCCTAGATTGGCAGGTTCCATGTTAAAATAGCGATAATAAAATCACGACTTCAATATTACCATCTTTTTTTTTTCTTTCGACGACCTCAATAATAGTGCTCTTCAACTGTAGCACCACGCATAATTAGCTACCCTGTAAAAATAGCGCTTGGTATCAAATGTTACTTATTTATAAATGTTTATTGCTGGTAGCTCTTTGCAGGTCTTCACTGCATGCCACTTCCTGTTTTATTTTCCCACAATGCAGTAGCCTAACATTTTAAGATACCTGCTACCACATTAACCTGTTACTATGTCAGAACGGAGGTCAGGATGGACATAGAGTTTGTCTCAAGCCAGAAAGGGAAGCCATTGGCATTATTTTCTGGATTTCTGTATCGCTGAGACAAAGAAAAAGGAAGCAAGGTTTACTGGCGCTGTGTGGATGCCCACTGATTCGACTGCCTTGCTCACATCCACAAAATTGATGGCAAGTTAACTGCGCAGATAAAAGAGCACACTCTCATTGTTGATGTAGGAGGAGTTGGTGTTAGAAAAGTTATGGCAAGTGTTAGGGAGCACGCAAGAGGTGGCGTTGAGAGCACCTCTCAGATTGTGGTGCAATGAACATCAACTGCACCTCAATCTGTCGCTGGCCACTTGCCAGATGTACAGTTTATCAAAAGAACTGTGCAAAGAATACATTGGGTAGAACGTGGGTGTCCCGCTACACCTAGCACAGTACAAGACTTGGTGATTCCTCAAGAATTTACAGTCACTGATGCTGGTGAACAGTTCCTGCTGTTCGATAGTGGGAAGGAGCAGGATAGGAGTCTAACGTTTGCAACCAATGCTAACTTAAGATTTCTTAATGAGTGCACTGACTGGATGCTGGATGGAACATTCAAGTCCTGTCCGACTTTATTCGACCAACTGTACACCATACGTGGTGTTAAGTCTGGAACTGTGGTAACTGCGGTGTTTGTGTTAATTGCTCAGGTAAAACTGCCACCTATGAGAGGTTATATGCACAATTGAAATCACTTTTCCCCAACCTAGAACTGCATAGTGCAATTCCAGACTTTGAGAAATCTGCATGGAAAGCTTTCACCAATGATTGTCCATCTGCATTGCAGCAAATGTGGCTTCTTATGGGATAAGAAGCTTGTATGATTATCTCTGAGGTCTTGCTTATAATTTTCAATTTCAGGTGTGTATTCACCTGAGAGCACCTCACAAAATTGATCTGATTTGACTACTGTTTCATTTCTTGATTTGGCTGTTTTTTTTTTGTGTTTTTCAAGTTATTCTCTAATAAAGCATGATGTTTGATTAGCAGTTCACAAGTTTGGCTGATTGGCTTCGGTTTTTTTTTTTCCCTTCTCTTTGAGGTTGCGATTTTGACATGCGAATGTAGCCCTCCTCCGTCCAGAAATCTATTGTCTGTGCTGCTTCATGCTCCTTCATGCTGCACTGAATCCGTTTCGGCTGCTGAACCTTTATGGAGAGGCTGACCCTCCTACCTGACAGAAGTTCAAGTTCGTTTCGGCTGCTTTACCTTATGGAGAGGCTGACCCGACCCTCCTACCTGACAGAAGACAGCTTTTTCAAGTTAATTTCAGCTTTGTAATGCCGGTCTCTATTTTTTTTTACATACAAGCTCACTGTTAGCTGCCATTTCTGACTGATCGCTCAAATGAGCTAGCTGCTCATATTACAGTCGCTGAAAAAAGTCACGATAATGCCATAGCGATTATGTAGTCACCATTTTAATAGGTAACCGATTGGGTTGCTCAGGAAAATAAACTGGCAGGTGGATGGTTTGATTTGAAGTAAACTCAGGCACCACCTTTGGTAAAAACTTAGGATTAGTATGCGAAGATACCCTGTCTTTGTGAAAAATCAGATAAGAAGGCTCACACATTAGAGCCTGTAGCACTGAAATTCTTTGAGCATAAGTGACTGCAACTAAAAATAATGCTTTCCAAGAAAGAAAGCGTAAGCCACAAGTCACGACTGGCTCAAAACAAGCCGAAGGAAACTTTTCCAAAACAAAATTTAGGTCCCAAGCTGGGACTGGATTGCTGACAGGAGGCTTCAAATGCAGAATGCCTCTCAAGAACATATGGGCCACCTTCAGTTGGGCAACCATATGACCCTCAAGAGGCACATGGAAAGCTGAAATGGCAGCCAACTGGACTTTGATAGAGGAATACTAGAGGCCTGCATCCGTCAAGGACAGCAGACACCATAAAACCTGATTAACTGGACAGATAAATGGATCTAAGTGGTGAGAAGTGGCCCACAAAGCAACCTGCTTCCATTTCATGGAATAGGTGGATCTGGTGGAAGGCCTTTTGGCAGCCACCAAGACATCAACAACCTTCTGTGAAACCCCAAATCGAGCAATGGATATGTTTTCAGAAGCCATGCATGAAAATGAAGTGATCTGTAATCCGGATGGACCAGGGTTCTCTGTTCCTGTGACAGCAGACCCCGGCATAAGGGCACGGGTGGTTCCACCACCAGCTGCTGCAGTTGAGGGAGCCAGATCTTGCGAGGCCACAAGGGAAAGATGAGGATAATAGTGGCCCCCTCTACCTGGAGTTTGATTGGTACTCTGAATAACAGGGAAGAGAGGGAAGGAATACAGGAATTCCCTTTCCAAGAGAGGGACAGTGCATGTCACCAGAAAACTCAAGGCCCTGGAGCGAGCCAACAGAAAATCGGCAGTTTGTAGAGCCGGTGAGGCAGCGATCCAATATGGCGGCTTAGCCTTCAGCTTGTACCCCAAGCATGAATATTTGTGTGCAATCCAGAGAATCTTGGGTGTATCTATTCCCAGATTTTGTCAAGAAAGTAAAATTCAGACAATGAGAATGGAAAGAACCAAAAGGAAAGGCTCTATGAGGCCCAGAGCAGTCAGGAGGCGGTAAAAGGCCCGAGCAACTCCAGGCCTGAGCCCTGCACCCTCTCGATCTTCCGAGATCTCGGGCTCGGGGAAGGAAGACTCCTGTTCTGACTTGGGATCCATCGGAACAAGATTGGAAACTAGGAAAATACTGCGTCTCCTACAACGAATTGATGGCAAAGTAACAGAAATTGGAAGCGAGAACAACTGATACAGAGAAACATATGGACACTCTCCAAAGAGAAAACATGGCCTACAGCCGATCCCTGGTCTACCTCCATAAGAGAGAGCGGGTTTTAACGGCGAAAACGGAGGATGCAGAAGCCCGTTCCCGACGTAATAATATAAGAGTGATCGGAATTCCGGAGGGAGTAGAGCAAGACGATATGGCAAGATATATGGAATCATGGCTAAAAATGGAGTTGGGCCTGGAGGAGGATGTCCCTCTAGAAATCGAAAGAGCACATCATACGCTGGGTCCTAAGCCAAAACCAGGGGCACCTCCGAGAGCTATCCTTATCAAGTTCTTAAAGTTCCCTACCAAAGAAAAAGTGCTGCATCGAGCATGGGCAAAGAAAGATCTTAATCTAGATGGGACCAGAGTGTATATAGATCAGGACTTCCCCCCTTCCTTGGCAGCTCGAAGGAAAAAAGTACTGTGGGTGGTGAGGCAGCTGAGGGAAAAGGGCAAACAGGCCTACCTATCTTACCCGGCTCGACTATGGTTGGATTCTCTGGGGGGTCCCAAAATCTTTGAATCCCTGTTAGCCGCAAGAGAGACATTGGTTGCAGAGGGTATTTCATTGCCAGATTTAAAAGAGGAGATTGCGGAAAGCGAAGTGGAACACTTACTATCGTCTCAATCCCTAGGCGAGAAGAAACTCCAAAACCCGGCCTCCAGAGCGGAAGCGCTGCTTCCCCTTCATGCACATCTGTCAAAATGACTTCAGCAAAATCAACTGAACTGAATAGAGAAGGGGATAGTTTTGGCTGAATTATGGGCAATACTTTGTTTTAGTAAGTCGGGAGGAAAGCTACTGGAAAACAATGGGGACTGAACGATCAGTAACATCGGCAAATGTTTACTTATGGAGACAACCAGACAGAAAATACAGGTTACTCACCTGTAACAGGAGTTCTAGGAATGGTATATGTTGTTCATCCACACTTTCTGGCAGGTATCCTTGCCGCTTTAATTCTTGCCGGAAGGTCTTCAAGCTGGCTCCTCCCACCCACCCGGGTGGTAAAAATCTCGGCTCCGCCCCATGACACCAGATCTGGCCTGCTGGAAGGTCAGGTTGTGCGTCGAAGCCGGGGAGGTCGGGTGGGTCGTGTGGATGAACAACATATACCATTCCTAGAACTCCTGTTACAGGTGAGTAACCTGTATTTCTAGGAACATGGATATGTTGTTCATCCACACTTCGGCAGACTCCTAGCAGTTCTCCGGGAGGAGGGAGGCAAGGCACACCGATACTTACTTGGGAAAGAGAGACTAGAGAATCGAGGCCCCAAACCAGCATCCCGGCGTGACTCGAGGTCGATGTGGTAGTGGGTAATAAAGGTATGTGCCGACTTCCAGGTAGCAGCCCTGCAGATATCCTGGATAGGGACGTCCCTGGAAGCAGCTACCGATGCAGCGGTATGGCGGGTAGAATGAGCTCTTATCCCTCTGGGAGGCTCCATGCCCGCCAACCTGTAGCAGAGCTCTATGCGGGAGGTGATCCACCTGCCTATCGTCCGCTTTGCTGCAGGTCTGCCAGGTCTTGCAGTTTCAGCGTGGGTGACAAACAGCTGGCGAACCTCTCTGAACTGCAGCCGTCCGCTCCTTATAATAGCAGCGCTTGCTCTAGGGTCCAAAGTATGGAGCCTATACTCATTCTCAGAGGTGTGATTGGGTAGAACCAGGCAGAGTCAACACCTGGTTAAGGTGAAATCTCGACACCACCTTCTGCAGGAATTTGGTGGGCGCAGGACAACCTTGTCCCTGTGGAAGTCAGGTGGGAGGCTGGATGGAAAGCGCCTGGGCTCCCATCCTTCTGGCTGACGTGATAGCCACCAAGAAGCGGTTTCCGACAGGTGTGAAAGATCACACCTGTGCATTGGTTCGAATGGCTTGCCCATGAGCTTGGCCAATACCAGCAGTAGATCCCCCGGAGGTGGAGGTTCTTGCACCGAAGGGGAAATGTGGTCAAGGCCTTTGAAAAAGTGCCTGACCACCTTCTCCTGTGCCTCCGACTGCTTGCCGGCCCGCGCCCGGTAAGCAGAGATGGCTGCCAGGTGCACCTTAAGGGTCGTCGACCGAAGCCCTTGCTGAGAAAGGGACCACAGGTAGTCCAGAATGCTTGCCAAGGGGCAGTCGGAAGGGTCCAAGCCCTTCCCCTGACACCAAATGGAAAACCTCTTCCATTTGAAGGCATAGCATTTCCTGGTCGACTCCTTACGGGACGCCTCAACGACGTTGAGGACCTCGTCGGAAAGACCCAAAGCCTGGAACTCTAGCTGCTCAGGAACAGGCGTCAGTGCAGGGATTGAAGGTCCAGATGGAATATCTTCCCTGATTGACTGAGATCAGGTCCGGGGCGGGCAGGAAGCCGCCTGGGAGCCTGGAGCTGAGGCTGAGGAGATCTGGATACCAGAACTGGCGGGGCCAGTCTGGGGCTGCCAGAATCACCTGCGCCTTGACCCTCCACACCTTGAGAAGCACCTTGTGGATCAAGGGAAATGGGGGAAAGGCGTAGAAGAGGCCCGGGGTCCACGGCCTCGAGAAGGCATCCCCCTGCAGCAAGCCCTGCCGAGGGGGGCGGGCATGGAACAAACTCAGCTTCGCATTCTCCTTGGAGGCAAACAGGTCCACCTGAGGCGTGTCCCAGTGGGAGAAGAGATCCTGTACTACCTCCGGCAGGAGAGACCACTCGTGAGACGCAGCCCCTATCCGGCTTAGGGCATTGGCCAGGGTGTTGGAGGCTCCTGCCACGTGAATGGCTAGGAGATCCGCCTCCAGGCTGCGCACTAGGGACCAAATGCGGAGAGCTTCCTTACATAACAGCATGAAGCACGTCCCGCCCTGGCGGTTCAGATAGTACATGGTCGTGGTGTTGTCCATCTGGACCAGAACCACTTGACCCCGTAGAAACGGAGCGAAGGCGGTGAGAGCTAGACGGACCGCTCGGAGCTCCAGCAGGTTGATGTGGCATCAGAACTCCCGAGGGGACCAGAGGCCGTGCGCTCGGTGTTCCCCCAGATGGGCACCCCAACCCATCAGAGATGCGTTGGTCGAGAGAGAGACCGTCGGCTCAGGGCGGATGAACGGGATACCCTCCTGCAGATGTGCTGGAACGATCCACCATTGGAGAGCATTCCACATCTCCTGGGTCACTGTCACAGGCCGGTCCAATGGATCGCGGCGTTGTGACCATTGGCTGGCCAGTCCCCACTGAAGGGGACGCATGTACCAACGGGCCCAACGGACCACGCTGGTGCAGGCCGCCATGAGGCCCAGGAGGCACTGGAAGTCCCGGGCAGGGCGCAACTGCCCAACCAGAAATGACTGGGCAAAGGAGGAAAGAACCTCGGCCCTGTCCGCCGGGAGCCGTGCTCTGGCTCGCAGAGAGTCGAGCTCTGCCCCGATGAACAGAATCACCTGCTTTGGCACGAGTTCGACTTGGCCTTGTTGATGAGGAGGCCAACCTGAGAGCAAACCTGGAGGGCCAGATCTCTGGACCGCTCCACCTCCAGTTTGGAGGGGGCTGCTATCAGCTAATTGTCCAGGTAAGGGTACACCCGGACCCCTCGGTGCCGCAGGAATGCTGTCACCACTGCCATGCATTTGGTGAAGACCCTGGGAGCTAGGGAGAGGCCGGAGGAACCTCTGATGGGATGGATGGATTGGGACGTGAAAGAACGTGTCCTGGAGATCCAGGGAGCAGAATCACACGCCTCATTCCAAGGATGGGATTATCTGAGCCAGAGTGACCATCCTGAAGGTCCGAGACCTTAGGAACTTGTTCAGGTCATGCAGGTCGAGAATGGGGTGCCAGCCCCCCGTCCGTTTTGGGACCAGGAAGTACCTGGACACAAACCCCGGGTCCGGAGGAGGATCTGCCACCTTCCTGATTACCTCTTTTTCGAGGAGCAGGGCAATATTGGCCCAGCGGCAACAGCAAGGCTGTGGACTCTCGTGGCCCCGAGGGGAGACGGCTCGGCAAAGCGGAACTTGCTCGAACTCCAGAGGCAGGCCTTTTCCTACCACCTCCAACACCCAGCGGTCCGTAGTGATAGCGGACCAGGTGGAAAGGAAGTGGCGGAGCCGTCCCCCTATGGGGGGAACCCAGGGGGGAGTGACGAGGTTGGGGGCGGCACCCCTCAACCCGTCACTGGGCAGGCTTGGAGGAAGAACCGGCCGAGGGACCTCCCGGGCCTTTACCTCCTTGCTTCCTGTTGGAGAAAGCCATCGGCTTGGGACGCCAAGTGCGAGCCTGCTGGCCCTGTTGCTGGTGCTGCTGGGCCGGTCGAGAAGCAGGGACCGAAGGCCGAAAGGACTTCTGCTGCTGACGGCGGCCTTTGTCCCTCTGGGCGGAGGTGACGGAGTCCAGAGTGGCACTGGACTTCTCGATCCGCTGGAGATGTCCCTCCACTCCAGGGCCGAAGAGGTCAGTCCCCAAGAAGGGGACGTCCGCCAACTTGTGCTGGGTATCCGCCGTGAAGGTGGATATCCTCAGCCATGCCCTGTGTCGCATGGCCACCCTGGCCGCTACTGACCTGGCACAGGAATCACCTATGTCCAGAGCAGTCTGGAGCTGCTGCTTCGCCACCGCCCTACACTGGTCCCGCACCTGGCGGACCGTGGTCTGCAGGTCAGGCGGGAGATGAGGAACAACCTCATCCAGAGAGCCCATGAGGGCGTGGGAGAAGTGTGCCATCAGCATGGCCGAGCTGGCCTGTCGGAGGCCGAGGGAGGACGCAGCGTACACCTTGCGCCCGGCAAAGTCCAGCTTTTTGGACTCTTTGTCGGGGCTATCCATGTCCCGAGCAGCACGAACGCCAGAAAACGCTTGTCGGTACTAACCCCTCGGCAGAGGGTGTTCCGAGAAGCCGGGCAAAGAGCCGGTAGGGACTGCATACTTCCTGGCCAAGGGTGCAGGACAGGAAGCAGGCCGATGCCAAAGCTCCAAGGCTGGGCCGACAATGGCCTCAGCCACCGGAAAGGCCCCGTGGGAGAATCCCCTCGGTCCAGAATCTCCGTCTGGGGATACTTGGCCCGTTTGGACACGGGCTTGAGCTGCATCCCGGTGGACTCCCGAGATGAGTTGAAGCAGACCCAAGAATGACGATGGGCTATCGTCTACTGACTGGCCCCTGGAGGACTCCAGATCGAACTGCCTGGAGAACAGGGAGGAACTGTCATCGGATTCTGAAGAGTCTGCGAAGAACTGCCTCGGCCCTGATCCACCCTCCACCTGCCGAGGACGGTCGGGAGTGAGGGTGATGGACAACCTGTGGGGCAGGCTGTGACTCGACCGAGAATTCTTGGTCAGTGCCCCCGATTTCGGTTGTGGAGGCGGAGGTTCCACCACAATCGTTGGAGCAGCTGGTTTCGACCTAGCAACCGGCCCTGGAGCGGGCAACTCGACTGGAACGAGTGGTTGCTTCAGTCATTCAGGCGGCAGCCACTTGATGGCCGGGTTCTTGGCCGGGGTAGGCTTAGGCCCGGACAACAGCAACTGCTGCCACATAAGGTCCTCGTAGCGCCAGCGCAACTTGCGCCGCAGCCTCTCCTCACCCGAGGAGGAGGACGAGGAAGAACGGCGTCGCCGCTTACTTCGGTAACTAGACCGAGACCGATGATGTCTGCGGGAACGGCTGGACCAAGAAGAGGTCCGAGACCGGGACCCTCGGGTGGGTCTGGGAAGGGGCGGGGGACACCCGCTCTTCCCTCGGCTCGGGCACTTAACTGGGGATCATGCCCAGAAGACGCAGGCAGATCCTCGGTCTCCACCGGGGGAACCGGTGAAGGAGGGTTGTCAGCTTCTCCAGTCGACAGTCCGCTTAACAGATCGAGAAAAATCTCGACTTCGTCAACGGGAGTCTCGGCAGGCTGGCCTGACGGGGGCACCGAAGCCAGCGGCCTCAGCCGCAACCTCGATCAAGTCGACGGTCAGCTGCTCGGGAAGGGACCTCTCCCGCTCCCGAACACCGGACCGGTGGGACTTACCTTTGACTCCTTTTTCTTGGGGCCAAGAAGAGATGTGCGAAGGCCCCTCTCCTTCGTGGAGGGACTGACAAAAGCTCCTTGAGCAAGCCGTGCTCGAGGAACTCAGAGAGCGGGATAAATGCTGCGGCCGAGGAGGAGGAGGAAGATGCGGCCTGGGCCACCTCCTCCTTGAGGGCGATCAATTGCTCGAGCTGCTCAGCTGAGCCAGCCGCCGCGGACACCGCCCAGCGAGCCTCTTTAGATTTTACCGGCGGGAAACGTTTCTCGGGGCGCCCAAGCTTCAATCGGGCAGCGCAATCGTCCAGAACGTTAGCCGAGAAAGAGCGGCACAACTCGCAGGCCTGCGGGTCGTGATCTAGGCCAAGGCAGTAGATGCACGTGGAGTGCGGATCCGTCCTGGACATCTTCTGCCCGCAAGGGCACCTTTGAAAGCTGGGAACAGATTTGTCCATCGCAGCCGCGAGGGAAAATGAAGACCGAAGTTTAGAAAACTTCAAAAGCAATTTCGGACGATCCGAAGAGTTAGGATCCAGTCTAAAACGCAGAGCGCTAAGGAGGGAACCTGAGCTTCCAAGCAGTAAGGAAGATTTGGCATCATGGGGCGGAGAAGAGAGTTTTACCACCCGGGTGGGTGGGAGGAGCCAGCTTGAAGACCTTCCGGCAAGAATTAAAGCGGCAAGGATACCTGCCAGAAACTGTGGATGAACAACATATCCATGTCCCTAGAAGCGGAGATTATTTTGGCTGAGTGAAGGTTTTACCTGGCAGCTGGAGACCTTGGGGTTTCGCCTGCACCATCGAACTCTGCCTTGGGACTTATTTTGAAGCATCGAGGATACCCGGAAAAATATTTGACAGACTTAGCTTGCAAGCTCTCGAGCGGAGTGAATCTCGCCGGGGCTCATCTTAGGATTCGACATAATTAGTTGGGGAGTTCGAATCTTAATGAGAAATCCTAGTAAAAAGGGAATGCTTTCCTTCTTCCTTGTTTCAGTGACGGCCTGGACTTCGGGACAAATAATACAGGGATTACTGTTCACTTTTGTATTTGCCTTTGAACTGCACAGAATAGCAGCTTCTAAATCTCTCATATCCCCTCATACCATGTTATTTTAATATGAAGTAATATTACACTGGATTTAAGGGGTTTAAAAGGTGCAGAGTGTAAAAATCATAGATTTAGGTAAAAGGATGTTGATGTCTCTGGAAATCAAGGCATTTTATATGCAGTTTGGGGTATAGAAAGCTGAGGACAGCTTTGCCTCACTGGTAACTTGTGTCTTTTTTGTTTTCCTTCTAGAGGAGATAGGTTAGGAGGGTTCTGGTTTATTCGGGACTCTCTGACTTCTCACCCAGACGCTAGGGTGCTTATCCCTCAATAGCTTAGGCTAAAATTCCCGATTAAGGGATAGCACGACCGGGGAAAGGTGGTGTGGGTGTTTTTTCTGCCAAACAATTGTTGCTCCTCCAAACCTATTAGGTACAGGGTGGGTAGTTGGAGCAGTGGAGTTTAAAGTTATGTTAACAGAGTTAGTAGCTGTGAATTTCTGTACCGATTTCTTTAGTCTATATTTTGATTTCCAATCTGTCTCTTTCTTCTTTCTTTCCTTTACCTTTAGAGGGACTGAAGGTTCAAAGTTTGTAATGAATAACACTGGACAAATAAGGGCTGGGGAGGGTTCCAGGAGAGTTTGGTTAGTACTATTCTTACATATGTAATGGCGCATTTAACACTCTGCTCACTGAATGTTAAGGGCATTAACAATGTGGTTAAAAGGGCCAAGATACTCACTGAATTGAGGAGAGAAAACTGCGATATTGCCTGTTTGCAGGAGACCCAGCTATCTTTAACTGAACATCTTAAACTTCGCAAATCATGGGTGGGCAATGTTTATTCAGATGAACATCCCACTGCTACTAAAGCAGGGGTGGTTTTTCTTATCAAAAGGGGTCTCCCGTTCCAGCTTCAAAAGGCGCAGAGAGCAGGTTCTGGGCATTGGGTGATTCTCACAGGGTTATATAAAGGTAGACTGATACATTTGGTGGGAGTGTATGCCCCTACGCCCCCCTCAGGAGAATTTTTTAGAGCCTTGTTCGCGGCTATGGCGGCCCTCTCTCCTGGGCAAATTATACGTATGGGGGATTGGAACTGCGTCGAAGACATAGCCAAAGATCGGAGTTCCCCGAAGGTGCCGGGCTCTACAGCCTGCTCACGATTACTAAATAATTTGTGCTTTGAGGCTGGAATGGTGGACCCATGGAGATGCTATAATCCGAAGGCCAGAAAATACAGGTTACTCACCTGTAACAGGAGTTCTAGGAATGGTATATGTTGTTCATCCACACTATCTGGCAGGTTCCTTGCCGCTTTAAATCTTGCCGGAAGGTCTTCAAGCTAGCTCCTCCCACCCACCCGGGTGGTAAAACTCTCGGCTCCGCCCCATGACGCCAGATCTGGCCCGCTGGAAGCTCAGGTTGTGCGTCGAAACCGGGAGGTCAGGATAGATGAACAACATATACCATTCCTAGAACTCCTGTTACAGGTGAGTAACCTGTATTTCTAGGGACACGGATATGTTGTTCATCCACACTATGTGGCAGACTCCTAGCAGTTCTCCGGGAGGAGGGAGGCAAGGCGCACACCCCCTATATACTTACTTGGGGAACAGAGATTGGAGAACCGAGGCCCCAAAACCAGCATCCCGGCGTGACTCAAGGTCGATGTGGTAGTGGGAAATAAAGTGTGTGCTGACTTCCAGGTAGCAGCCTGCAGATTTCCTGGATAGGGACATCCCTGGAAGCAGCCACCGATGCAGCAGTATAGGCGGGTAGAATGAGCTCTTATCCCTCTGGGAGGCTCCATGCCCGCCAACTCATAGCAGAGATTTATGCAGGAGGTGACCCATCTGCCTATCGTCCGCTTGGCTGCAGGTCTGCCAGGTGCGGCTTCAGCGTAGGTGACAAACAGCTGGCGAACCTCTCTCCAATTTCAGCCGCCGCTAGGCCTAATAGCGGCGCCCTTCTAGGGTCCAGAGTATGGAGCCCATATTCGGCCTCGAGTGTGATTGGGGTAGAACATCGGCAGTCTCAACACCTGATTAAGGTGAAACTCCGACACCACCTTCGGAAGGAATTTCGGGTGGGGGCGTAGGACAACCTTGTCCCTGTGGAAGACCAGGTAAGGAGACTCGATGCTAAGCGCCTGGAGTTCTCCCATCCTTCTGGCTGACGTGATAGCCACCAAGAAGGCTGTCTTCCACGACAGGTGGGGGAGACCACACCTGTGCATTGGTTCGAATGGCTTGCCCATGAGCTATGCCAGTACCAGCAGTAAATCCCACGGAGGTGGGGGTTCCCGCACTGGAGGGGAAATGTGATCAAGGCCTTTGAAAAAGCGCCTGACCACTTTCCTGCACCACTGCTGACTGACCCCGTGCCCGGTAAGCAGAAATGGCTGCCAGGTGCACCTTAAGTTCGGCGACCTAAGCCCTTGACTAGATAGGGACCATAGATAGTCCAAAATGCTTGCCACAGGACACGAGAAAGGGTCCAACCCTTTTTCCCGACACCAAATGGAGAACCTCTTCCATTTGAAGGCATAGCATTTTCTGGTCGACTCCTTACGGGACGCCTCAACGACGTTGAGGACCTCGTCGGAAAGACCCAAGGCCTGGAACTCTAGCCGCTCAGGAACCAGGCGTTCAGGTGCAGGGATTGAAGGTCCGGATGGAACACCTTCCCTGATTGACTGAGAGCAGGTCCGGGCGAGCTGGAAGCTGCCGCGAGTCCTGGAGCTGAGACTGAGGAGATCTGGGTACCAGAACTGGCGAGGCCAGTCTGGGGCTATCAGAATCACCTCGCCTTGTCCCTCCTCGCTTTCAGCAGGACCCTGTGAATCAGGGAGCGGGGAAAGGCGTAAAGAGGCCGGGGTCCACGGCCTCGAGAAGGCATCCCTGCAGCGAGCCCCTGCTGAGGCGGGCATGAAACAGCCTCAGCTTCGCGTTCTCCCTGGAGGCAAACAGATCCACCAGAGGTGTGCCCCAGCGGGAGAACAGGTCTTGTACTATCTCCGGCAGGAGAGACCACTCGTGCGATGCAGCCCCTATCCGGCTCAGGGCATCGGCCAGGGTGTTGGAGGCTCCTGCCACATGAATGGCCACGAGATCCGCCTCCAGGCTGCGCACTAGTGACCAGATGCGGAGAGCTTCCTTGTATAGAGGCAAGGAGCGCGTCCCGCCCTGGCGGTTTAGATAGTACATGGTCGTGGTATTGTCCGTCTGACTCGGACCACTTGACCCCGAGAAACGGAGCAAAGGCGGTGAGAGCTAGCGGACCGCACGGAGCTCCTAGCAGGTTGATATGGCATCGACTCCTGGGGACCAGAGGCCGTGCACTGTGTTCCCCAGATGGGCACTCCAACCCATCAAAGAGGCGTCAGTCGTTAGAGAGCCGTCGGCTCAGGGCGGACAAGCGGGATACCCTACTGCAGATGAGGACGGAACGGTCCACCACTGGAGGCGTTCCACATCTCCTGGAGTCGTCCACACACGCTGGTCCAGAGGATCGCAGCGCCAGACCACCGACTGGCCAGTCCCACTGGAGGGGCGTGATGTGCCAGCGTGCCCAACGGACTACGCTGGTACAGGCCGCCATGAGACCCAGAAGTCGCAGGAAGTCCCGGGCAGGGCGCGATTGCCCAACCAGAAATGATTGGGCAAAGGAGGTAAGAACCTCGGCCCTGTCCGCCGGGAGCCGTGCTCTGGCTCGAAGAGAGTCGAGCTCTGCCCCGATGAAAGATATCACCTGCTTCGGCTCGAGTTCCGACTTGGCCTCGTTGACCAGGAGGCCCAGCTGAGAGCAAACCCGGAGGGCCAGATCTCTGGACCGCTCCACCTCCAACCTGGAGGGGGCTGCTATCAGCCAATCGTCCAGGTAAGGGTACACCCGAACCCCTCGGCGCCGCAGGAAGGCTGTCACCGCTGCGATGCATTTGGTGAAGACCCTGGGAGCTGAAGAAAGGCCGAAGGGCATGGCCTGGAACTCGAAGAGGGATCCCTCCGCCCTGAAGCGGAGGAATCTCTGATGAGACGGACGGATAGGGACGTGAAAGAACGCGTCCTGGAAGTCCAGAGAACAGAACCACACGCCGTGTTCCAGAGATGGTATTATCTGAGCGAGAGTGACCATTCTGAAGGTTCGAGACCTTAGGAACTTGTTCAGGTCGTGTAGGTCCAGGATGGGGCGCCAGCCCCCCGTCCGTTTCGGGACCAGGAAGTACCTGGACACGAACCCCGGTTCTGATGGTGGGTCCTCTATCTCTCTTATCACCCCCTTTAGAAGGAGTAGGGCGATGTCGGCTCGACGAGCCTGTAGAGATTCTGGGGACCCCGAAGCCCCCAGCGGGGCGACGGCCCTGAAGGGCGGAGCCGGCTCGAACTCGAGAGGCAGGCCTCTTCCCACCACCTCCAAAACCCACCTGTCCATGATAACAGCGGACCAGGCAGAAAGGAAGTGTCGAAGCCGTCCCCCAACGGGGGGAACCAGGGGCGAGGTGACGGGGATGGGGGCGACACCCCTCAGCCCGTCACTTTGCAGGCTTGGAGGAAGGACGGCCGAGGACCACCAGGGCCTTTCCTCCTTGCTTCCTATTTGAGGGAGCTGGTGGCTTGGGCTTGGAATACCAAGGTCTAGCCTGCTGGCCCTGGCGCTGATGTTGGGCGGACGTGCAGCGAGCAGAGGCGAAAGGGTTTAGACTGAGGCTTACGACCCTTGTCTCTCTCTGGCAGACGAGACCCGAGTCCAGGGTGGCACTGGACTTCTCGATCCTCTGGAGGTGGCCTTCCACCCAGGGCTGAAGAGGTCTGTTCCCAAGAAGGAACGATCCAAAGCTTGTGCTGGGTATCCGAGGTGAAAGTGGATATCCTCAGCCACGCCCACCGACGCATGGCCACAGCGGCCGCCACTGACCGGGCGCAAGAATCCCCGATATCCAAGGCAGTCTGGAGCTGCTGCTTGGCTACTGCTCTGCCCTGGTCCCGCACCTGCTTGACCGTGGTCTGCAGGTCGGCGGGAAGATGAGGGACAACCTCATCCAGGGAGCCCAACAGGGCATGGGAGAAGTGCGCCATGAGGATGGCCGAACTGGCCTGACGAAGACCAAGAGGAGGCAGCATACACTTTCCGCCCGCATAGTCCAACTTCTTGGACTCTTTGTCGGGCGGTTTGTCCACGTCCCTGGCATTGCCGGCACGCCGGAAAACGCTGTCCGTAACCAACCCTTCAGCCGAAGGGTGTTCGGAAAAGCCGGACAGAGAGCCCGTAGGGACCGCATACTTCCTGGCCATCCTGGCCGACGGCGCAGGACAGGAAGCCGGACGCTGCCATAATTCCAGGGCCGGGCCGACAATGGCTTCGGCCACCGGAAAGGCCTCCGTAGGAGAATCCCCTCGGTCCAGAATCTCAGTGAGGGGATATCTAGCCCGTTTGGATACGGGTTCAAGCTTCATCCCAGTGGATTCTGAGATGAGCCTAAGAAGTCCGAGGAAGGACGAAGGGTTATCGTCCGCTGACTGCCCCCAGAGGACTCCAAGTCCAGACGCTTGGAGAATAGGGAGGAGTCATCCGAATCAGACGAATTGTCGAAGAGCTGCCTGGAGCCTGAGCCACTCTCCACTTGCCGAGGCTTATCGGGCGTGAGAGTGACCGACAGCCTGCGGGGAAGGCCCTGGGCCGACCGTGAATCTTTCGATGGTGCCCCTACTGTCGGCTGAGGCGGAGGTGGTTCCACCAAAATTGGTGGAGCAGCTGGAATAGGTCGAACAACCGGCCTGGAAACAGGCTCCTCGACCACCACGAGGGGTTGATTCGACTGGTACGGTGGCAACCATTTAATGGCCGGGAAGAGGCCTGAGCCGCTTGCTGCCAGCCAGTAAAGTTGTTGCCACATGAGATCCTCATATTTTCTCGCAACTTACGCCGGGCCCCTCGATCGAGGAGGAGGAAGAGGAAGAGCCGGGCGACGCCGCTTACCGCTGTGCCGAGACCGACCGCCTTTTGTCGACGGGAGCTGCTGGACTGCCAAGATGTCCGGAGATCAAAATCTCGCCAGGCCGAGGTCGGTGAGGCGGGAGCCGAGGATCGGCAATCCCTTCGCTCGGTCGACAAGACCGGCGGTCTGGGGCCGAGGCGCAGATGAGCTGACAGTATCCACAGTCCTCGCTGGGGAACTGGGAGGAGGGAATCTCGCTTCTTGGCCGACAACCCGCCTAACGGGTCAAGAAAAATCTCGACCACGCCGGGCGGGTGTCTCAGTCACCTGGCCTGACGGGGCACCGTGAAGCCAGAGGTCGAAGTCGAAAAATCGACCGGGTCGACTGCGTCGCATAGGGAGGAGATCTTTCCCGCCTCCCAGGAGCGTTGAGATGGGATTTACCCATACTTTTCTTCGACCGACTAAACGGTCCCGAGAAGTGGGACCCGCCTTGAGTTGAGAGGTCAGGCAAAGCTCCTTAAACGAAGCTGAGTAGGAGGCCCCAAGAGAAAGCGGAACGAAAGCCGCAGAAGACGAAGTCGCGGCCTGAGCCGCCTCTTCCTCGAGGGCAACCAACTGTTCTAGTTGTTCAGCGGATCCCGCAGCCGCGGAAACCGCCAGTCGAGCCTCCTTGGATTTAACTGGAGGAAATCTCCTTCCGGGGCGCCCTAGTTGAAGACGGGCAGTGCGGTCCTCGAGGACATAGACCGAAAAGGAGGAGCACAGATCGCAAGCCTGCGGGTCGTGCTCCTGGCCAAGGCAGTAAACGCACGTGGAGTGCGGGTCCGTCCGAGACATCTTCTGCCCACAGGGACATCTCCGAATCTGGGAATCGATTGTCCATCGCAGTCTGAGGAGAAGACCAAGAGGTAAACTTTAATTTTTTGAAAGTTTCAAACCGAAGATTTTTGGGCCCAAAGCTTAAACGCAGAGCGTTAAGGAGGGAACCTGAGCTTCCAAGCGGTAAGGAAGATCTGGCGTCATGGGGCGGAGCCGAGAGTTTTACCACCCGGGTGGGTGGGAGGAGCTAGCTTGAAGACCTTCCGGCAAGATTTAAAGCGGCAAGGAACCTGCCAGATAGTGTGGATGAACAACATATCCATGTCCCTAGAATTATACGTTTTTTTCATCGTCTTCTACCACATACTCTAGATCACACAGATTTTACACACAGAAAGATTTCTTATATAGTTTTAAGGAAGTTAGCATCCTCCCAATCACATTATCAGATCACGCTACAGTAAAGGCAATTTTGTGTTGGGGGGAACCTAGGGCGAGGGGGCTTTGGAGATTTGACACAGGTCTATTAAACGATCCCCAATATAAAGCTTTAATTAAGCAAGTGGTACAGCAGTTCATAAAGGAAAATGCAGAAGCAACCCCTAAATACATGTGGGATGCGTTAAAAGCGGTGCTGAGGGGCCAAACTATTTCTCATGCTTCATACAAATACAAACTACACCAGGCCAAGTTGCAGGAGGCCCTAGATCAGATCAGGAATTTGGAAGATGAACATAAGAGAACAGGCGCAGCCTCGACCCAGACCAAACTCACCCAAGCCTGGGATAAATATGATTTATTGTTGCAGAGATGGGTGGAAAATAGTCTTAGATTCCTGGGGCAGAAATATTATGAGAGAGGAGAGAGGGCAGGTAGGCTGTTAGCCCAAAGATTACGAAAACAGGCAGCAGACAAATATGTGGAGAAGGTGGCCCCGGATGAGAATTCATCCCATGAGGAGTTCTCCCCAGAAGGGATTGCAGGAGTATTCAAAAAATATTATGAACACTTATATGAAGCAGATAAGAGTTCCCAACATTCTGAACATATTAAGAGCTTTTTAGACAAGGTAACCCTCCCCACTTTATCCTACTCCCAGAAAATGGTTTTGGAGGCCCCTTTAACGGAACAAGAGGTGTTGACAGTAATCAAAGCTCTTCCAACTGGGAAAACACCTGGCCCAGACGGCTATACGGCCGAATTTTATAAGGAGTTTGGAGAAGATCTGGCCCCTTTATTGACGAGGGTTTGTAACTCAAATTTGGATCCACAGGCTGTTCCTGGGACCTGGAAGGAGGCCATAATAGCTGTTATTCCTAAAGTGGGGAATGACCCTACAAAATGTGGCAGTTATAGGCAGATGGCGTTATTAAATCAGGATGCTAAAATATTCACTAAAGTTTTGAGTAATCGGTTGCAAAGAGTCATATCTGATCTAGTGCACCCAGATCAATCAGGATTTATCCCGGGAAGGCACCTACAGGATAACATATGCCTGCTTTTGAATGTACTCTCCGGAGCCAGACCTCTCCCGGGGCGGGAGCTGGAAGCTGTTCTTTCTTTAGATGCTGAGAAAGCGTTCGATAGAGTAGTTTGGGAGTATCTGAATGTGGTCTTGGGGAGGTTCGACTTCGGAGACAGATTCAGGGCATGGATGGAGGGTATATATATTCAAACCAGGTGGCTCGGGTCAAAGTGAATGGGGCACTCTCCCCGGTCTTTTCAATTTCTAGAGGTACCAGACAGGGTTGCCCCCTCTCACCCTTGCTTTTTGCTCTCAGTTTGGAACCACTAGCCGCCTTTATAAGGCAAACAGCATCCCTTCAGGGCATACGAGTTGGGGGGGGGGAGGAGGTAAGATTATCCCTGTATGCGAATGATACCCTGTTATATATTTCCAACCCAACCCAGGCAATTCCATGCATCAAAGGCATATTACAAGAATTTGGCCATTTTTCAGGTTATAAAGTGAATGCGGAAAAATCAGAACTTTATCCAGTGGGGGGAGAGGGGGGAGGAACCCTACCAAAGCTGGACCCCTTTAAGTGGTGTACACACGGTTTTCGCTACCTGGGGGTATGGATCCCTCGTGATCTGAAGCAGCTTCACCACAAAAATCATGGTAAGTTATTGCAGGAAGTCAGGGAAGATCTTAATAGATGGAAAGAACTGCTTCTTTCTCTTTCAGGGAGGATAGAGACAATCAGAATGAACGTCCTTCCACGTTTTCTTTTTATCTTCAGTGCTCTTCCTGTTCAGCCCCCCATCGGGTTATGGATAGATTTATCGCTGGCCCTTTCCAAATTTATTTGGGGAGGCAGAAAACCTAGAGTTAAGTGGAAAATAATAATGACACCCAAAAGCAAAGGAGGATTGGGGTTGCCAAATATGCAGATATATTATTGGGCGGCTCAGTTGCAGGTATTGAGCGCATTAACGAGATCCTCCCCTCCTAAGTGGGTGGAGATTGAATTAAATCTTTGGCCAACATCAAAAGTGACAGATATTTTCCATTTGGATTATCCTTGCCTATCCAAATTACAAGTTTCAAATCCATGATTACAGACCACAATACAGGTTTGGTTAGAAGCGAATAAAGGTTTGGGTTTCCCATTGTTTTTCACTCCCCAGACTCATCTAACTAGCTGTCAAGATTTTCTGCCTCTGAAACTAGATACATCATTTTGAGCATGGGAGAGATATGGCTTAGGATGGTTAGGCCAACTTTACTCAGGCCAGACTCTCAAATCATTTGAACAACTAAAGCAGGAGTTTGGTCTGAGACAATTGGATTTTTTTAGGTACTTACAACTTAGAAATTATTTAGGATCCAAACTGGGGAATATGTGGAACGGCGATATCATCCCAGTTAGTCCCTTGAGAGAATTCTTAGTGGGGGTGGTAACTGCAGGAGAAACTAACAAGATCACATCGAAGTTGGTGGGAGCTATGCAAAGTCTAAACCAGGATTGTTTAAGGGAGGTTAAACAGGCGTGGACAATGGATATAGGACTTATCCTATCAAAAGAGGAATAGGATAGGACATGGGAGGCGATACACAAAACAACAGCTTCTTTTTTTGGAGGGAGTTCCGCTGGAAAGTGAGTGTGAGATTTTTTCAACCGCAGTGGTGACGAATCATTATGGGCATCATCCCTCGGACAAGTGTTGGTGTCAATGTCAAGTGAGGGACTCGTACTCTCATATATTCTGGAACTGTCCAGTGGTGATGAGTTTCTGGGAAGAGATTCAGAAGGTAGCATCTTATCTATTTGAAGTTCCTCTCCCACTAGATTCACAACACTGGTTACTTGGTCTCCCCACAGTTTTGAAAAAGAGAACGCAGAAATACTTGTTTAATATCATAATAGGGGCAGCTTTAAAGACCATTACTACAAATTGGTTAACACCAAACAAACCAGCTTTAGATACCTGGTACTCCATTTGTTTAAAAATTTTGCAATCAGAATATCTGACAGCAAAGGTTAGACTGGGGCTAGATTTATTTAAAGTGAGATGGTTACCTTTTTTCATTTGATGAGCAAGAGAGACAATGTTGATATGATGACTTTGTTGGCTACGTATACATAAAATGAAAGTTAATCCAGCCTGATAAGAGTAAAAGCCAATTCTTGCATATACGAATGAAATACATAGCAGGCTTGAGTGGTACTGGATGTGATTTAGGGGGAATGACAGTCATCTTCATGGAACCTGGAGGATATTAATTAATAGTTCATTTGTCTTTTAGCAAGTCTCTCTTTCTGTCACCTCTTCTTTCTCTTCTCTGTACTCTTTTCCCATCTGTTCTTCCTTCCTACTCTTCTGTCTAACTATCCTCTGATAATTGTTCTTTCCTTTTCTTTAAGCCTTAGCTTGTAAGGAAAAGGAAAATGCTGATGGGATGCTCAATCTACGTATGATATCCATGGTGATGTAACAGATATTTTGCTGTCTCCTGTCAACAATAAAAATTACTATTTCAAAAAAAAAAAAAAAAGCAGTTTTGCATTGTGTGGGGTCGCAAAAGGGTCCAACTCTGGATGACCCCATCTGTCGAACAGGTCTTCCACTACAGAGGTCAGCAGTTCCCACTCATGCATTCTGGACTGGGATCTGCTTAGCCCATCTGCCAAGACATTTTGGGCGTCTGGAAAATGTACCGCTCACAGTTCTACTTTGTGTTCTAGAGCCCAACAGCAGACCTTCATCGCTTCCCTACACAGGGGGTGAGAGTGAGTGCCCCCTTATTTGCTGATGTAATGCATCACACTGATGTTGTCCATCTGCATTAACAGAGAACCCAGGAAGAGATGAGCCTGGAAGGCATGTAGCCCATACAGGACAGCTCGTATCTACAGAACATTTATGTGCAGGGTGCTCTCCACTTTGGTCCAGGTACCCTGCATTTGATGTGGCCTTAAGTGTGCACCTCAGCCCATCCCAGAAGCATCTGTTAAACTCTGAAGAGGGAAAGAGATCAAGAAAGGACCTCCTTCGTTCCTGGTCAACTTGACCTGAGGGAGGGTTGGCCCTGCACATATTTCTGTGTTAAAGGACAGGAAGGGGAACCTGATGCAGGGACAAGAAAGGAATTCAGGGGGGTGTTCTGGGACTTCTATCAATGGCTGTACATGGTAGAGTGCAGGGGAACTAAGGACCTGGTAAACAAGTTCTCAGACAAACTCAAGGTACCCCAACTGTTGGCAGCACAGACGGAGGGTTTGGACTCCGAGATCAAAAGAGAGGAAATTAGCCCATCCCTACAACCTTACTGGGCGCAAATTAAGCGAGTATTGGGTGACATGTTCTCCATCGCTTCTGATATGACCTTTCTGCACTTGGTGCTGGGCCTACCACCACCGGAGGTTAGGGGGCGGATGCCCTGTATCTCTGGAACTTTCTTTTAGTGGCTGCTCATTAAGCCATTGAAGGAAAATGGCTAGCGGTGGACCCTCCTAACTTTGAACAATGGCAGGCAATAGTGCACGATATTATGGAAGTGGAGGAGTTGACTCAAAGTGAATCTGCGAATACATACAGCTGTACGCAGGTGGTCCTGGTGGGTGATCTGGAAGGGGACCCAAGGGGGAGGCTGATCAGGACATAGTGGGATTAAGTGAGTCACATTATTCTAAATAAGATAAATATTGTATAAGTGAAAGATGTAATAAGGTATTGTGTAATCACCATCATATAACTGGATTAATTGATCTGCTGAGAGATCGGAAAATGTGACGTATTCTGTGTTTATTGGTATGGAGTACCCTTATGTGTCAATAAACTTGAATTAAAAAAAAAAAGGGGGGAAGAAATTAGCGGGCCATTACTGGGCTGCAGAAGGGAAAGGCTAGCGGTCCTGATGGGTTCACCGCAGAACATTACAAAGCCATGAGAAATGTCTTGGGTTAACCCTCTATGGGAGCTGCTGCAGGAGGTATGGGAGGAGAAGGTGCTTCCTTGTACATGTTACAAGGCAGTTATTTGTGTTTTACTAAAGCTGGGTAAGGAGCCCTCTGACTGTGACTCATATCTTCCCATGTCCCTTTTAAACTGTGACACGAAAATCATAACCAAGGTACTGGTGAACCGACTGGACTAAGATTCCAGTTTTGGTCCACCTGGACCAGACAGGCTTTGTGCAGGGACACCTTTCATATCATAATACCCGGAAGCTCTTCAATGTGTTGTGGTGGGCGTCCTGGCCATACCTGTGTGTTATCCATGGACGCCAAGAAGGCCTTTGGCCATACTGAATGGGATTATTTATTCGTAATCCTGGCAAAGTTCGGCCTGGAGGATGTATTCGTGGGAATGGTACAGGCACTATATAAAGCCCTGGAAGCCCGAGTCTTGGTCAGCGGTTCTGCCACTGATAAATTCTCTCTTCATAGGGGAACATGACAGGGCTGCCCCCTATCCCCACCTTCTTTTTGCTCTGGCCATCAAGCTATTGGCAATCTGCAGCCATAGCACACCAGAAATCATGCGAATACCAGGGAAATCGAGGCGGGAACATAAGGTCACTTTATATGCTGATGCTCTGCTCCTATATATTACTAATCCTTCTCAATCCATGCCTGTGTTGCTCTGGGTGATCTCGGAGTTTGCTGCCTTCTCTGACTACAAACTTATTTTGGTGAAGTCAGAATTGCTGTCCCTGGGCCGGGGACGGGAGGAGGCGGGGGGAGATGGCACTTGGGGGCTTTGCGAGGTGTCTATGTCCTTTAAATACCTAAGGATTCAAGTAGGTAAGGATTTGAGCTCCCTGTACTGGTTGAATTACGTCCCCCTGGTGAATACAATATTGAGGGACCTGGGGAGGTGGAGAGCGCTGCCTCTATCCTGGCTGGGATGCATCAACCTGATAAAAATGAACATCCTCCCAAGGATACTGTATATGATGTACATGCTCCCGATGGGACTTACAAAAATGGATATGAAACATCTTGATGGGGCCTTCTTAGCCTTCATGTGGCAGAGGAAGCGCCCCCGGATGAGCCTATGTCATCTCAGGGCAGATGTCACTATGGGCATGTTGAATTTTCCTGACCTCAAGAGCTATTACACAGCAGTCCAGCATAGATATATCTCTGACTGGGTGAATCGACCCTCGGTGGGTGGATGGTTGGACTTGGGAGGAGTTGGGAGTCCTGGGCCGGTTGTCGGCATACCTCTCCAGAAAGGGCCGTCAAGCATATACAGTGCCTTCAGAAAGTATTCACCCCCCTTGGATTTTGTCACATTTTGTGATGCTGCAAACTCAAATTAAAGTACATTTATATGGGATTTTTTTGTCACGTATCTACACAAATTACTCTATAATGTTAAAGTGGAATGAAACTTCTGGAATTTTTTGTACATGTAATTTAAAATAAAAACCTGAAATGTCTTGATTTGATAAGTATTCACCCCCTTTGCTATGGCACTCCAAATTGAGCTCAGGTGCATCCAATTTCCTTGTGAGATCACTCAAACTTGAATGGAGTCCACCTGTGGTCAGTTCAAATGGTTGACATGATTTCAGAGGAAATACATCTGTCTATATAAGGTCCCACTGTTGACAGTGCATGTCAGAGCAGAAACTCTACCATGAATACCAAGGAGCTGTCCGCAGAATTCCGTGACAGAATTGTGAGGAGGCATAGATCTGGGGAGGGGTATAAAAACATTCCTAGGGTGTTGAAAGTTCCCAGGAGCACAGTCAAGTCCATCATTAGGAAATGGAAAGATTACGGAACCACACAGACTCTTCCTAGAGCAGGCCATCCTCCCAAATTGAGCAACCGGGCAAGAAGGACCTTGGTCAGGGAAGTGACCAAGAACCCAATGACCACCCTGACAGAACTACAGAGTTCTATGGCTGAGATGGGAGAACCTGTCCAGAGGACAACAATCTCTGCAGCACTTCACAGATGTAGCCTCTATGGGAGAGTGGCTAGACGGAAGCCACTCCTGAGAAAAGGCCACATAATAGCATGCCTGGAGTTTGCAAGAAGGCACGTGGCAGACTCTGAGACCATGTGGCAAAAGATTCTGTGGTCTGATGAAACAAAAATTGAACTCTTTGGCCTGAATGCAAAGCGCTATGCCTGGCGCAAACCGAACACAGCTCATCACCCGTGTAACACCATCCCTACCATGAAGCATGGTGGTGGCAGCATCATGTTATGGGGATGCTTTTCAGCGGCAGGGACTGGGGCACTTGTCAGGATAGAGAGAACAATGAATGGAGCCAAATACAGGCACATCCTTGAGGAGAACCTGCATCAGTCTGCAACAGACCTTGGACTAGGGAGAAGATTTACGTTCCAACAGGACAATGACCCCAAGCATACAGCCAAAGCAACACTGGAGTGGCTTCAGAACAAGAAGGTGAATGTCCTTGAGTGGCCCAGCCAAAGCCCAGACTTGAATCCCATTGAGAATCTGTGGAAAGACTTAAAGATTGCGGTTCACTGACACTCCCCATCCAACTTGACAGAGCTTGAGCAAATCTGCAAGGAAGAATGGGCGAAAATCCCGAAATCCAGATGTGCAAAGCTGATACAGACATATCCAAGAAGACTCAAAGCTGTAATTGCTGCCAAAGGCGCTTCTACAAAATATTGACTCAGGGCGGTGAATACTTAAGTAAACAAGATATTTCAGTTTTTAATGTTTTATACATTTTTGTTACACAATAAAAATATATTTGCCCCTTTAAATTGTTGAGTATGCTGTGTGAATCAAGGGGGAAAAATCATTTCAATGCATTAAAAATTCTGGTAGTAACACAACAAAATGTGACAAAATCTAAGGGGGGGTGAATACTTTCTGAAGGCACTGTACATGGTTGGAGGCTCCCAACCCCCTTGTGATGTGGGTTCTGGAGGCTTGGAGCTACATTCAACACTGAAGGGGTGTGTTGGAAGACGAAACACTGCTGGTGACGATTGTGGGGAATCCCTTTTTCCTCCCCAGTCTGTCTGACGGATGGAACAGGGATTGGGAGACCCTGGGATGGGATGCTTGGGCAACCTGCACAACCGAGAGGGGCTGCACTCTTTTGAGGATCTGCAGAGGAAAATGGGCCTGTCACATGCACACTTCTTCCATTAACTACAGGTCAGGGCTTTCTCAAGAGGATGGAATAGGGGACCAGTAGAGGTGCCGGCTCTAGCCCCAGTTGAACAACTGATATACATCAGTCGAAGAGACCCTAAGTGAATAATCAGGAAGGCGGTAAAGCAGGACAGACAATTAGTACCAGATCTCTCTCTGAAAAGAGAAGTGTTGTGGGAACGGGATCTGGAAAGAGGATTGGGGCTTATTGTTGCAATCCCATATGGGGATATTAATGTGCAATAAATACAATGAGTCACAGTTTAATTTTTACATCATCTCTACTGTCCCCTGCAGATTGTCTAAGTATCATCCAGCGATCTCCCCCTTCTGTGGTATAGGTCGGGCTAAGATTGGCACATATCTCTATTATTTTTGGGCGTGCCTAGTATTGCAAGCCTTTTGGAGAGCAGTTGCTGCTGAGATCTCAGCTATGGCAGGACACCCAATGGCGGTGACACCCATTGCCTTGCTCTTTGGGGTGGAAGGCTGTGGACAGGATGGATGGGAGTTGCTTCCCCGTTGGATCCGGGGGCTGCTGGCCCTTGCGCGGCACTGTATACTTAACACCTGGGTGTCATGCTTGGTGCCCACGATACAGGCCTGGAAGAACTTGACCATGTAGGCCTTGGCCATGGAGCACCTATCCTTTGTTCTGAGGGAAAAAGAGGACAGCTTTGTTACAACCTGGGAGCTTTTCTTGAGCTCGTTAACACCAGCAGAGGCGCAGGCGGGGATGGTTTAACCTTTCCCCTAGCTGAAGAGTTGGGAAGACAGGTATTGGAATGGTGGAGCCCCTTTCCCCTTGGGTACTTCCTGTGCCCATTAAGGGCCTTAAGCCTGGTTCTCTGCTCCCCTGGAAGGCTCACCTATTTACTATCATGCTGTACTTTTCTGGATCTCTGCCTATTCTCCCAGTTTTCTTTTTGTTTACAGCTCACATAAATTAACTAAATTATGAACACTTGAACTTCTCACCTGCTATTCAGCAAAAATGCATAATGAACTACATGATAGACTCTTAATCGTACAATTGTGACTGTCTTGTGTTTGTTAATACTGACCCTGTTTGTGGTAATTTGTACAGATGGGTTTTTACTCTGTTTATGAAAATCAATAAAAACAAGCATTTGTCAATGCTGAATGTTTGCTTGTTGGCATTAGCAGTGGAAGTGCAGGAGTTGGACAGATGCAATATAGGAATGGCAGTGAAGTACTGAACTGTGGCTTTGGGTCGTCGCCTGTGAAGGTCACAAAATTTCACCTTGCCCTACCCTGCAGACATTGACAAGTGTCGAGGTGTACCTTGGGGTGTTTGGGCTTTACATTCACCTCATTCCATAAGGAAACACGCTGAAATGGGTGTAGTATAGGAGAATGGGGTGAACTCTGGGGCCAAAGGGTCCAAGGCGCACTTCGATGCCTGTCACTGGCTGCAGGATGGGGGGTGGAATGGCATGAGCATTACTGTCGGTAATCCCAAATCACACCCACGCCTGTCAGTCCTACAGGGGTAGGGCATTATGGTTGAAAACCCTAATGTCTTGGGCGTTTCTTGATATTTGTATTCCACGTTTTCGACATGGGCTTTTTGTGACCCCACCGAATGAACAGTAACACTATCGATTCGTTAGCAGAAGGGTGATTTTGCACAGCGACTGCGCCATTTGGCGCCACAGGTGCGAAAACATATTTCAAATATGATGTGAAAAGTGACAGCTGTACTGTTCATGAGGAGGTGTAAAAAATGGCAATGTTGAAAATCTGGAGTGAAAATATAAAAAACTGGTGAAGGCATGAACGTGCGTAGAAACTGTGCAATGCACACTCGTAATGTAATTAGTTTGGGGACTTTTTACAGTAGATTTTCAACACAGATATTTTGGGACCTCTGTTCATGGACAGTGTCGCTGTGATTTTCCATGTGTCCGGAACATTGATTTCCCACAGTGACTGCACTATTTTGCGCCAGAAGTGCGAAAACGCATTTCGGCCAGGGTGTGAAAAATGACAGCTGTACTGTTCATAAGGAAGTGTGGAAAAATGTCAATGTTGAAAATCTGGACTGAAAATATTACAAATCCGTGAACTTATGAGGGTGCGTGGAAACTGCGCAATGCATGCTCGTAACAGTCATTTTATGGACTTTTGTCACCAAATTTTCAACATAGCCATTTTAAGACTTCTGCTCATGAACAGTGTCACTGTGATTTTTTTATTCTGTCCCGAACATTGATTTCACACACCGACTGCGCCATTGTGCGCTACCTGTGCAAAAACACATTTTGGGCGAGATGTGAACAATGACAGCTATACTGTTCATAAGGAGGTGTGGTAAAATGGCAATGTTGAAAATCTGGAGTGAAAATAATACAAATTCTCAAAGTTACGCGCGTGTACAGGAACTGCGCAACGCATGCTTGTAAAACAGTGATTTTTGGGTATTTTTTCACTAAATTTTCAACATAGGGTTTTTGGGGGCCTACCTCATGAACTGTGACACACTCTTTTCATTAACCGGTCCCGAAAGGTGGTTCCATGCAGTGACTGTGAAATCATTTTCCGGGACTGAATAACCAGATGACTGTGACTGAATTCATGAGATGGGGTCCCAAGAACCCCATGTTGAAAATTTGCTGCAAAAATTCAAACAAATTACCGAGATATGCACCAAAGTTGAAAAAAACCTA
Organism: Neoceratodus forsteri; assembly: GCA_016271365.2. Lineage (NCBI taxonomy): Eukaryota > Metazoa > Chordata > Ceratodontiformes > Ceratodontidae > Neoceratodus > Neoceratodus forsteri. The sequence goes on from CM057449.1 coordinate 1,427,850,326, forward strand.
TTTATGCCATTATACAGCTTACCGGCATTTCTTTAGTTCGCAGTTGGCTTTGAAGAGTGCAGACATGTTCCGGTCCACCGAAGATCATCCATGGGCTCCGGAGGAGGTAAGTATGGGAATTGAGGGGTGTGGGAGGTGAGTGCAAGTTGGGGAGCAAGAGAGTCAACGAGGGACCGCTTTGTTACAGGGTTTTTAAAAAAAGAGAGATTCATGCCACGCTAGTGGGCTCCCCAGCGTGGCACCTGGAAGTTTGTTTTTGGGGGCAATGGAGCCAACAGGGGATTGGGTACCTCGCTATCATACAGTGTGCGGGGAGCACATGGTGACGCTGGACTTTTGCCACGCTGGGGTGGGCTCCGTGTGGCACCTGAAATTTGCTTTTTGGGAGGCACTAGAGCCGGCGGAGATTGGAGGACACCATCGGACACAGTGTGCGGGAGTGTGCATGTCGGGGGACTGGGCACCTCAGCACACAACAAATGGGGCGGAGGGCACACTGCCAGGAGATGCAGTGGCATACAGCTGAAGAGAGCGACTGCTAAGGTGGTGGCGGTGGAGGCAATTTGCATACTGCTGATGGCATGGCAGTATGCAAATTGCCTACACGTTACCACCGCGGACTGTAGCGGTCTTTCTCTTTTTCAACTGTACGCCACTGCATCTGAACTGCTGTCATAGACATCTCGGACATTCATTGGTGCCCTGCTGCCGCACCTGCAAAAATGATCAAGCCACTGGAAGCAGGGATGCCACACCTACGAAAACTTGTATGGTGGCACTATGTTTCTTGCACATATGCATACATGTGATATATCCAACTTGCTTAAGAGGGAGATTTGGGTCAAATTAGGAGGGAGATTGGCCTGCTAGTAGGGAGATGCCGTGACGTCGTGCGTTTGTCCTCAAATGGTGTCAAAAACATAAGAAAAAAGTCATTACAAAAATGTAATGCATTTCATTTTGCCAAGAATAAGCACTAAAAAGAATAAACTAGTTATATAAAGTTATCAGATACATTGTTCATCACTGATTTAATTTTTATGTGTCTTTATCTGCCCATAAAAGATGGATATTTTGGACAGAATTTTACTTAAGCAGGAGATTTTGTTTCCCAGGAGGGAGGGAGGGAGTTCATTAAAAAAAAAAAACAGGAGTCTCCTGCGTAAAGAAGGAGATATCACATGTATGCATATGTGCAAGCAAACAAAGTATACCAAAATTAAAAAAGAAAAGAACCCCCTTCAGAAGGTTGCTGGATTCCATCCACCACTTGAGCACTTTGCGTACAGGGGAGGTCACTAGAACTCTGTTCAAGATTGTCGGTGGACCCACTGGACTCTTAGGGTCCACTGAGGGATCCTCATAGGCAGTCTGGTAAGAGGTACTGTGACAATGGCTACTGCCATAAGACCCAAGGGCCGCAGGAAATGTCCTGGCTGAGACATACCCACTGTCGTGTGCCAGTTGGGCCTGTGCAATCAAATGTTCAGCCCTGTGCAGAAGCAGGAAGGCTGAGCCTTGAACCACGTCCAAGACCCCTTATGTACTGCAGCAGCTGACAAGGTGTCAAGACAGACTTGAGTACGCTGACAGTAATCCTTAGAGCATCAAACATCTGCCTGGTTCGAACTAGGGTGTGCAGGAGCTGATCCCTGGAGTGGACTTCCAGTAGCCAGTCAATCAGGTAGGGGAAGACATAGAGGCCTTCCCTGTGAAGGGCTGCTGCCACCACTTGGTGAAGACCTGTGGTGCAGAGAACAAGCCAAAGAGCAATACTCTGGTAGTGTTTCCCTTGAAACAGGAAAGTACAGTTACGTAAGAACTTACCGTGACAGCAGATCTTTGGGAAGAGCTCTTGCAGCAGGCTATTACTATTAAGACTATGTCGCCAGACAATAGGACCCCACGTAAAATTTCTAGTTAACAGTCTTCAGCAGGGACTGCCCCCCCGACGTTGGCCTGCCCAGACATTAGCCACTGGTATAAAGGGGGCGGTCCCCAGCAACACCTCGGTTCTTCTGCTCAAAACCCGGCCTAAAGAGGGAAAAGGAGAACCAAGGAGGTCCTAAACCTTGCAGAAACAATACCAGGGGGAAGGTGGGAGGGAATGCAACACCTGCTGCAAGAGCTCTTCTCAAAGATCTACTGTTACAGTAATTTCTTACATAACCGTACTATCTTTCTTCGAGTTGGAGCTCTTGCAGCAGGCTATTACTATTAGGACCGAGTCCTAAGCAGTAAAAAAAAAAAAAGAGAGCTTGTCCGGGGGGAAGCTAAACAGAATCTGAAGCCCATATTAAGACAGGGGACCTTGGAGGACGGCAAGTCCAAAACCGGTCCTGTGTCTGGAAGCGATATCCAGGCTGCAGTGCTTGATACAGGTGTGAACAGAACTCCATGAAGTTGCCGCACAGATGTCGGCTGCCGACACATTTCTCTGCGAGGCAAAAGAGGTAGCTACTCCCCTCGGTTGAGTGGCCTTTTACTGGGCCCAGTAAAGGCTTGTCATACTTGTAACAGAAAACACTGCAGTTAACCAACCACTTGGAAAGGGTCGGTTTAGTAACAGTCACCCCCTGGGTTCTGGGGCAAAAGAAACAAACAATTGGTCTGATTTCCGAACAGGATAGGTTTGATTAAGGTAGTAATGAAGAGTCCTGTGAACGTCCAGAGTATGCAATAATGCCTCTCCACTGTTAGAATGCTCTGGATAATAAACAGGTAGGTGAATGTCCTGGTTCAGGGTAAATTCGGACACTACCCTCGGCAAAAACGTATTTATTTTATTTATTTATTTGTAAAATCAGTTTACAACCTTTGAGCCAGAGGCTCGTTTCCAAAGGTACTTCGTCACATAAAGACATAAATAGTGTTTTTGGTTACACAGCATAGGTTTGCAAAACAATAGGCGTTCAACAGAGGCGCCATGTCACACTGTGGTCAGACAAATGCATTTAGGTTACAGGGTACATGTAATTGGGAACAGGTGTTACACAAGTTGGTATCAAAAGTGAGCAATCTAATAGGTAAACACTGAAACAGCTGGCACTGGCCAGGTTAGACATAGGCATGGTGTACCGGGAAGTGGTGGTGGTGGGGATGGCTAGGTGGAGAGCCGCCTGGAGGGCGTTGTCATGAGAAGTAGAGGTGGAGGCTACTTTCAGAGACAGTAGCAGTTACGAGTCTTGACAATGTGGTTTCAAGGGTGGTTTTGAACTTGGAGATGGTGGTGGCATTGGTGATGGGGGCAGGGAGAGAGTTGAACCAGGTTGGGGCTCTATAGCAGAAGGACCTCTGGCCACGGCTGGCTCTTGATCTGGGGACCATTAGAGTGGTCTTGTTGGATGACCGTGTTGCAATAGTGGGAGGGCTCTGGTGGATGGATGGATGCCGTTACCCCAGGGGGGGGGGAGAGCCCGAGTAGGGTTTTTTTTGTGAGGAGACAGGTTTGATATCGGAGCCGTTCATCCAGGGTAAGAAGTTTAGCCTCGACATACAGCTGACAGGTGTGTGTGAGCCTGGGGGCACCAGTAATCAATCTGCAGGCTTTATTCAGGGTTAAGTGAATTTTTTTGAGTGCAGTGGTGTCGGCAGCACCATAGACTGGTAGACCACAGTCTACAAGGGACAAAACGGATGACGTAACAGCGAGCTGGAGAGCATTTGGGGGAAGGCAGGTTCTATGGCGGAAGAGGATGCCAAGCCACGTGTTAGTGGCGGATGTGAGGGCATCGATGTGGTTGTGAAATGTGAGGGCTGAGTCGAAGGTAACCCCAAGGTATTTGTAGGAGCAGACTTGTTCCAGTGGCTGATAGGTACTAGGAAGGATATAGAGTGGGTGGTTGCTAGCTTTGTTTTGGGGGTGGGAAAAGAGCATAGCTTTGGTCTTTTTAAGATTGATGATGAGTCTGCGCTCCTTAAATCAAGCTTCGGCACTATTGAAAGACTGCTGTAGGGTGTCCTGAAGGGAGACGGGATTGCGGTGGGTGGCAAAAAGGACAGTGTCATCTGCATACAGGAGAATTTTGCCAGGGCATGCACTGGGCAGGGTGTTCAGATGGGCCGAGAAGAGAGGGGCCCAGGATGGAGCCAGGGACCCCAGAGTGAATGGGACGGTATCGGAGGTGTGCCATTGATTTTACACACTGTGATCGAGCAGCAAGATAGCTTGTGCACCATGCTAGGGGCCAGCCGGAGACCAGTGTGGCAGAGAGCATTCAGCAGAAGTGGATGGGAGATGGTGTCGAAAGCCTTTGAGAGGTCGATGAACACTGCACCAGCTAGGGAGCTGGTATCCAAGGAGGAGTGTAGGAAGTTGGAGAATTCAATTAGGGCAGTGCTGGTACTGTGACCAGCACGGAAGCCATGCTGCTCTGGGCATAAGATGTTATGCTTAGCCAGATAATCAGTGATTTGAATGGCCACCACTTTCTCCAGGGCTTTAGAGATGGGGGGGGAGGATGGAGATTAGCCGGTAGTTGTTGGCCGACGACCTGTCGCCTCCTTTATGAATTGGTGTGATAATGGCTGTTTTCCAAGCCGTGAGAAATTGTCCCAGGCAGAGTGATCGGTTAATTAGGCTGGTGAGTGGGGCAAGGACTTCATCTAGCACCAGCCTGAGGATGCTGGGGTCCAGTGAGTCACTGCCGGGATTGTTGCCATTGAGAGCTTTGATTAGGATGAGTCTGGCTTCCCGGGTGGAAATCTTTAGCAGAAGGAAGCTGGGGTGCTGGAGGACAGGGGGAGGTTGGTTGGGGGGAGGGTCAAAGAAATTACTAGGGAGGACTGAGCTAAGGTCAGTGAAAGCGGTGTTGAGCCAGTTAGCTATGGTGGCAGGCTCGGTGGTGATAGTGCCATTTCTAGTGAGCTGGGATGGGGCAGGGGAGCGAGCTTTTCCGTTGTTTAATATTATCCCAGAAAGTCCGGGCTGAGCCCCAGGAGGAGGTAAGGGTGGCCTGGTAATGGTCAGCCTTGGCTTTCCGGATGGCCCAAGAGCACTTATTCCGGGCTGCATTGTAAACCTGCCTATCAGACAGACGACCCGTTTCCGTGGCAAGGTGCCAGAGGTTATCCCGATTTCTTAGTAACTGTAGAAGGGCAGGGCTAACCCAGGGTGCATTCTGCTTTTTGGACCGGATTTTGGTGAAGGATGCAAAGAGATCACAGGCCATGTTGAAGGTGTGAGTGAAGAAGGCAAGGGCAGTGTCAATGTCGGTTGCACGACGAATGGGGGACCAGTTTATCTGGGTGAGGAATACTTTAAGTTTTTTCAGCCCACCAGGGCGGAGGCGCCTGCGGAGGGTGGTCTGGGTTTGGGATTGGGGACTGCCCAATGAAATAGGATAGGGGAGTGGTCACTTAGGGAGTCTGGTAGGACCTGGATGTTTTGGATTTTATGGGGTCGGTTAGTTATAACAACATCCAGAAGGGTGCTGGTACCTCTCTTAGGGTTTATTCTCGTGGGCTGGGTGACGAGTTGCGTCAGGTCTTGGGCGGCAAATGAGTCTCTGATCGCGGATGAGGAGGTGCTGAGCCAATTTACATTAAGGTCCCCAACTAGGATTTGTTCAGTCTTATGGTGGAGGGTGGCCAGGTAGTCAGTTAAAGATACCAGGGCCGGGTGCTGGTTCTTTGGGGAGCGTAGGCTGTGGCGAGATAGAGAGGAGCTCCTAGAGGGGTCCGGGGTGAGTTTGAGGGTAAGAGCCTAGGCCCCATTTACAAGGGCAGGGGTGGGAAGTGCGTGTCCAAGTATTGTGTCCCTAGTGTAGATTGCACAGCCTCCCCCTCGTTTGCCTACTCGGTCGTCCCGGTATAAGGTATAGCCTGGGAGGGAGACAAATGAGTCAGGGGTGGATTTGAACAGCCAGGTTTCAACCAGGGCTATGATGTCTGGTTGATGAGCCAAGGCCCAGCACTGTAAGGCGTCAAATTTTTTCAGCAGGCTGCATATGTTCATGGAGGCTACCTGAAGACCAGTGGGCTGGGTGGGTGGGTGGGAGGGCAGGGCCTGGGTTGGGATGTATGTTCCCTGTCAGGAGTAGAAGGAGGAGAACTGCTCTGGTCAGAGGGTGGCAGATGGAGAGTTTACGCCGGGAGTGATAGGATGAGGAAGGGGTTTTGTAGCACAGGAGGTGGGTGGGGCAGCACAGGCAGAGAGGCTTGCGTGATCAGAAGCGCAAGGAGCCGGGGGGGAAGGTAAAGTCTGGATGGGGGTGAGGTGGAGAGGGGAGGAGCAGTGGTAAGGAGGAGGAAGACAGGAGGGTAGGTAGGAACACTGGAGTAGTGAGGCCGAGGGTTAATAGGGACAATAGGGTTGGTGGATGGCTAAAGAAGGAGGAGGAAGAGAGGCTGGTGAGCAGGGGTGCACATGCATAGTTGGTAAGGGTGGGGGGCTGAAGTGAAGAAAGAATGGGGAACTAGGATGATGGGGAGATAGTAGTGAGAGGTCACCTCTAAGCCTAGTTGCTGCTTTGTATAGTGGCAGGGCTGGTGCCTGAGGTGCACAGGGCACTAGGTTCAAGTCTTGCCCAGGGTAGCAGGAAGGAGCCCAGCCAGTGGCTGTAGCAGCAGGGAGTTGGGTTCAAGGTCTGCAGAAACAATCAGATAACACTTTAGCAGTAGGTAGAGGCGTTTTAGAGTTTGAAATCCTGCAGAAATAATAGACAGGTGCGCTAGCTGAGTGGTGGAACTGCTGACTTTGACAGTGAGGGTGCAGGGTTCAAAGCCTGCAAAGGCAGCAAGAGAGAAGTGGTAAACTTATATTTTGGCAGGTGGGGGGGTAAGAGACTAAAAGGCATAGAAAGTAGGAATAAAATAGGTAGGCAATGTGGTTAAGAGGTAGAGCTGCTGACTCCGACTGCAAGGGTACTGGGTTTGAGCACAGCTTAAGGACAGTGTAGAAAGTTTTTTTAATTCAGAAAAGGAGGGAGGAAGGGTTAAGAGTTTGAAAGTAGAGGAAGATGTTGGCCTGGTTCATTGGCTTAGTGGTTAGTCAGTAGACTTTGGAAAAAAGGGTACCAGGTTTGATGCTGCCAGGTGCTTAGTGGTAGGCTGATGGGAGGAGTGAGGAAAGTAGGTGGCAGAAAGGATTCAAAGGGAACTGCAGTGACCTCTAGTGGGTAGGTTTTCAAACAGTTGCTAGGAAGGGTATAGAGTTGAAAGAGGAGCTAGTGTGGAGAGTGCAGCAACCCCTAGTGGTTGGTGTCTATAAGCTGCAAATGGGAAAGTGGACACTTAGTAAAAAGAAGGGCAGGTCATTAGGATTAGTTCACAAGGACACCCTGTGTTTGTGAAAAACTAAGTAGGGCTCTTTACACATCTGAGCCTGTAGCTTGGAAATCCACCGAGCGGAAGTAGCAGCAACCAAAAATAACGCTTTCCACGGCAGAAAGTGTAGTTCACAGTCTGCAGCCAGTTCAAAGGGGGGCAGAGCAAGTTTCTCTAACAAAAATAAAAAGGTCCCAAGGAGGGACTGGGTCCCGAATAGGAGGTTTCATTCGAAGTATGCCCCGCAGAAAAGTGCAGGTCAAGACCAGCTGGGCAAGGGTTTTACCCTCCACAGGTGCATGGTACGCCGAGATTGCTGAGAGGTGCACCTTAAGGGACGAGTAACTCAGACCGGATTCAGATAGAGAGGGGAAATATTCTAGAACAGAGTTTCCTAGACAAGTAAAAGGGTCCAGGTGGCGAGCAGAGGCCCACAGCAGAACCGCTTCCACTTCATGGCGTAGGTGGACCTAGTGGAAGGCTTTCTCGCACCCACTAGAATATCTGCTACCCTGGGAGAGTCCCCGAACCTGGAAACCACAAAATATGCAGGAACCATGCATGCAGGAACAGAAACTTGAGGTCTGGATAGACTAGAGTGCCCCTGTCCTGGGACAGCATGTGAGAGCTCAAAGGCAAGGGGATCAGAAGTTCCACTGCTAACTGTTGGAGGAGAGGGAACCAGATCTGACGAGGCCAGTAAGGAGCAATGAGGATCATCTCTGCTCCTTCCGCCTGTAGTATGAGAAGTACCCTCTGAAGAAGAGGAAAAGGAGGGAAGGCATACAGAAAACTCCCTGTCCAACAGGGGGACAACACGTCTCGCCAGAAAACACCAGGCCCTGGATCTAGCGAGCAAAAACTGGGCAGTTTGGCACTGAGTGGGGACGCAAAAGGGTCCAACTCTGGCTGACCTCACCTGTCAAAGAATCGGTCTGCGAATGACTGGAGTAGTTCCCACTCATGGGCTTGTGACCCAGACCTGCTTAGGCTGTTGGCCAAGATGTTTTGGATGCATGGAACATGCACTGCTGTGAGCTCCAGGAGGTGTTCCAGTGCCCAACAGCAAACCCTCATGGCCTCTCTGCTGAGAGTATATGAGTGGGTGCATCTCTGCTTGTTGATGTAGAAGACCGCTGACATATTGTCTGTCTGGATTAGCAGGGGGCCTGGTAACAGGTCTGTCCAAAATGCTTGTAGAGTATAAAGGACTGCTCTCATCTCCAGAATGTTGATGTGCATGGTCTGCTCTGAGGGGGACCAGGACCCTTGATTCTGTCGATCTGCTGAGTGGGCACCCCAGCCCAGACCCGAGGCATCTGTAGTGTGAACTTGTCTTGGAGTGTCTTTTCTGAAAGGGACTCCTTGGGCCAAATTGGATGGAGTCATCCACCAGTTCAGGGTCCAACGTACTGGGTCTGAGACTGTGACCAGTAGTTCCAGGTCATCGGAATACTGGTCCTACTGCACCCTGAGTGTCCACTGAGGAACCCTCCCGTGCAGTTGAGCCAGGGGAACTATTGGAATGGCAGTTACCATGTGACCTAACAGTCTCAGGAAAGCTCTGGAGGAGGACTGGCGTGACAAAGTCAGCAACTGAGCCTGAGAATGAAGATGGTCTGCCCTGTCTGGGGGCAGAAAGGCTTTGCCCTGAACTGTATACAGAATCGCTCCTATATACTGGTGTCTCTGACTGGGCCACGGGGCCGACTTTGGCAGGTTCAGGGTTACTCCCAGCTCTCTGAAGAGGTTAAAAGTGTCTTCGAGAGTGTGGAGCAGTTGGGCCCTTGTGGGCGCCATCAGAAACCAATCATCTAGGTAAGGAAAGATGAAGTGGCCTTGTCTCCTCAGGGATGTAGGAACCACTGTGAGGCACTTGGTAAAGACCCTGGGAGTTGAGGACAGGTCAAACGGCAGTGCCCGGAACTGGTAATGATGCCCTTGGAAGAGGAAGCACAGGTATTTTCTGTGCAGTTGGAATATCAGGATATGCAAATACGCGTCCTGAATGTCCAGAGAGCAGAGACAATCCCTTTGGTGGGGGAGAGGGATCAGGCCTGGAAGGGTTACCATTCTGAACCGCTTGTACTCGATGTAAGTGTTCAGATGGCTTAAGTCCAGAATGGGCCTTAGATCCCCCGTCTTTTTGGGTACCAGGAAAAAGTGGGAGTAGAATCCCATACTTTTTTGACTCAGGGGAACTGGCTCTATGGCCTTCTTTTGGAGGGAGTGCCTGAATTTTCCCTTCTGTCAGGGCGGTGTGAGATGGAGGGTAGTGGGAGGACACTGGAGGACTGTCTGGGGGTCTCTCCACAAACTCTAGAGTATGACCTCTCTCTATAATCTGCAGCACCCATTGATTGGCTGTAATGTTGCTCCAACCCTCGAGGTAGAGGGAGAAGTGACCCCCCCCCACCACCTCTCCCAGAGACTCTGCTGAGGAAGTGGGGTCAGGCTGTGGTCCCAGGGGTAGGCAGGGTAGCCTGTGAGGGTTTGGCGGTTCTGGAGGCAGAAGGACCTGGAGTTTGGGAGGCTGCTTTACATTTAAAGCTTCCTCTCTGTTGTTGTACTCGACGTTGCTGCTGTGGACCTGCTGGTTTCTGAAAGGGCTGCTTGTGAAAAGGTTTCTGGTTGGCCTCATACATTTTCTGGACTGACTAGATGGCCTTGTCAGAGTCTTGGAGATGGGTTATTAGCTTTTCAGCCTCATCGACGAATACAGATCCTCTGAAAGGGAGATTCATAATCCTGGCTTGAAGGTCCTGCGTGAAGCCAGAGACCCGAAGCCATGAATGGTGCCTAAAGCAGATACCAGTGGCGGCTGCCCGGGTGGATGTGTTGGCAGTATCATATGAAGCGCGAAGCACATGTGTGCCGATGTCCAAGCCCGACTTAAGCAGGTCTAGGAGCTCTGCCTTCTGTGGCGCATCTGGCAGAGCGTTAGCCAGTTGCAGACTTTCCTCCCACAGAGCGTTCTGGTACTGCATCATGTGTGAGAAAATTTAAGAGATTTGAAGTAGCATGTGGCAGAAGCATACACCTTTTTGCCCAACTGGTCCAGGTGCTTAGATTCTGGATCAGGGGGCTGGTTACTCAGGTGTTTCGGTTTCTTGGACCTATCGTGGGCCGCTGTGATGACCAACGAGTCCACTGTAAGGTGTTCTGCCAGAAAGGGCTCTTCCCTGGGTGCCCTGTCTGACTTCTTCAACATGGTGGGAGAAGTGGAAGGATGTTTCCAGGTAATTCTGGTCAGGTCCTGGGAAGTGTCCACCAAAGGTGGAACCACCAATGGTCTGGGTTCCTTTTGCCTGAGGTATTTGGCTAACCTGCGCCTCTCTGGGTCCAAATCCTCTGTTTCCAAGCTGTTATTGGCTTGGATATGCCTCCTAACATCCATAAAGTTTGGATCATCAGGAAGCAATCTAGGTGTGTCATTGTCCAGAGAAAGAGGACAAACTCCAGTTCAAGTCTTCCGAGCTGGAGGCAGAAGAGGAGGAGGTCTCATGCCAGGTGTCTGTCCGAACAGTGCCGACAACGGCCTGATGACCTGGAAGAGGAAAGTTTTCCACTCTTGCTTTTGTCCTTGGGCCTTCCCCTAGGCCTTTCATCTGGGTTAGGGGAGGGGCTCCTAGGCGGTGGAGTCTTGTCTCTGGACGAGTAACCACCTTATCTGGTTCAGCAGGCTTAGGTGGTACAAGATCCCCCTTGATCTCATTCCACCAAAATCGGAACAAATCTTTAACCTCACTGAGAGGAATCTGAAGGTCCGAGAGACCCAATGGCGCCTGTGGCTCGGGGGCAGCTGGCGTCGGGCGACCCGGCGTTGGATCTTTTGACGTAGGAGTCTTGGACATCAGGTCCTCCGTCGTCAGTGTGGGTGACACATTCATACCCACCGGCAACACTGGAAGTTCCAGTGACAGTAATGGTGTCATCGGGTTGGACGTCAGGGTACCCAGTGTCGAGGGGACGGCTGCCTGAGGACGGTCAGGAGATGCAGCCGTTGATGGCTTAGCCAGAGTCCTAGGAGAGGACACAGAGGTCTGGGTCAGAGGCGACGCTGCAGCCTTGTTGGCGGACCCATGATCCTGGCAATGGGGGGCCTGGTCCGTAGACTTGGAGGCCAAGCCTGTCGCTGGGGCCGGGCGGACAATGGGTGTGGACCCGCCATTCAACTTGAGACCGGCCGTTCCACCTGAAGAGGTTGAGGATTTAGGGAGAGCCTTAACCTTCAGTGATTGCAGGGCCTGGACCAGAGTCCCAGACCCTGACGGTCCTCTGCCTATCGCCAGCACCAAGGTGGAAGGCTTGTCCATTGGCAGACCGGGTAGAGAGTTCCAACCTCCTGTGGGAGGAGGAACCAGAGGCAGTCTTCTTTTTGGGTGGAGACCGAGAACAGGTCCAGGTTTTCTCTTTCTCCTTGTCTCAGGACTTGTGCTTCCCTGATGATTTCTTCTCCCTATGAGTCGTGGAAGACGAGGAGATAAAATGAAAAGTGCTCTTCCCCAAGGATGGTTTCTGCATGGTGGCTAGCTGTTTCTTGAGGAGGTGTGCCTTGAGAGTCTTCTGGCAGCAGATCCTCGTCTTCTGGTTGAAGGCGCTGCAGTGCTGGCAGGTCTAAGTGTCGTGGTCTAGGCCTAGAAAGAAGAGGCAGGCCACACGGCCGTTTTTCAATGGGATCTGCTTGCTGCATGTGCACTCAGAAGTCCGCCGCTCAATGGAGGAAGTTGGGGAAGACAATATGCAGAAAAAGACGGAAATAAATCAAATTATTTACTGAAAAAAAGAAAGAAAAGCAATGAAATGTGTAATGGCAGTCGACTGTAGCCGGAAGGTGTCCATGGAGCCAATGCGAACAGGCTGACAGTGTGAAAAGAACTGACATGTGGCTGGGGACAACCCCCTTTACACAGTTGGCTAACGTCAGGGTGGGCCGATGTCAGAGGGTGGACCCTGCTGAAGACTGCTAGCTAGAAGTTTTCCGTGGGGTCCCAGTGCCTGGAGGCATAGTCCTAATAGTAACAGCCTGCTGCAAGAGCTCCAACTTGAAGAAAGATCCTCAAATACTTTGCGAGGTTTGTGAATTTTGATATGAAGGTAGGTATCCTTCATGTTGAGCAAACAGATCCAGTTCACTGCTTGCAGTAGTGGAAGAAAGCCTTGCTGGGTGACCATTCTGAACTTTTAGTACTCTAAACAAGTTCAGTTCCATGAGATCCAGAACAGGCTGCAGGTCACCTGTCCATTTTGGGACTAGGAAGTACCAAGAGTAGAACCCTGTGTTTCTTTGTTCTACTGGCACAAGTTCTATGGCTTTCTTCTGAAGTAAAGTCTGAATTTCCTCCCAGAGCAGAGGAATGTGGTCTGGAGAATAGAAGGATGGCACTGATGGGTGATCTGGAAATGTGTCCAGAAGTTCCAGAGCAAGACCATGTGCTATGATTTCCAGAACCCAGGCATCTGATGTCACCTCCTGCCACAGAGTTAAGTAAAGGGAGAGAGGACATCCTACAACCACCCATAGAGGTAATGGTGGTTGGGGGTATAATAAGGAGTCGGGCAGATCTGGTTGTGGCAGCTCCTGCTGTGCCACCACCTTTAGGGGCTTTTGAATATGCACCTGGCATGGGTAAAGCTCCTGCTCCCTTACCTTGCTGGCCGGTAGCAAGATGGGGTCTAGCACAAGCTGGACGAAAAGGTACCCTCTGCCTACTCCTGGGTTGGGTATGGTAGAGGGAGTGTACCGACTTCAGGGTTCTACCTGAGGCCTGATGGGTGAAGTGGATATCTTGGACATCTGAGGCAAATAGTTTGTATCCTCTAAAAGGGGCACTGAGAATGGACTGTTGTACTTCATTCACAAACCCTGCCACCCTAAACCAGGAGTACCACCTTAATCAAATTCCTGAGGCAGTAGCCCTGGCTGAGGCATCAGAAAACATCACAGGCAGTATGTGTTTTCCTACATCAGCCCCAGCAGTGAGAGTTTTTAAGAACTCCTGTTTGGGTGTACCCTCTTGTAAGGCTTGTGCAGCTGCCTTGGCCTTTCTCCAGAGTGTGTTCTGGTTCTTGATCATGTGGTCCTAATAGTTAATAAATCGAAGGCCCAGGGAGGCTAAGGCAAAAGTCCTTTTACCTAGCACATCCAACCTCCTGGATTCTTTATCTAGAGGAAGGGAGCCGAGGGATTTTGGTGCCCTTGACCTACCACAGGCAGCACTGATTACTACAGAATCTACCTCAGGTTGGCTAGCAAACACGGGTTTCCCTGAGGGAGCCAAAAACATTTTGTCTGCCTTTCTTGGTATGGCAGGAATGACATTCGGCCTATGCCAGGCAGAAAAGGTGGCATCCTCTATGGCAGGGAGCAGGGTGGTATCATAGGGTGTCAGCGTGGCTCAGTTGGTAGCACATCCGCCTCTGGACCAGAAGGTTGTGGGTTCTCGTCCCACACCGGGATTGGACTTGCACCTAAAAATCGCTGGCATCTGAGTGCAGTATTGGGGGGGTGCTGTACTGCTGGGGTGTGCTGTCCTTCGGATGAGACGTTAAACCGAGGTCCCTTCTGCCCATCCTTGTGGTGTCCTGGTGGAAGTAAAAGAACCCAGGGCACTCTTCGCAAAGAGTAGGGAACATGCCCGGTGTCCTGGCCAACATTCCCCTTCCCATAAACCGGTTCATGCAATTATCCAGGCTGTGTGTGGGTGATGATGTGCGATATGGCCGCCACCACACATTCAGTCACTTCACTACCAGTCTAGCATTGCTTGTAAAGTGCTTTGGATGTATGAAAAGCGCTATATAAATGCTGATTCTTCTTCTCCTTCTTATTCATAGTAGCGGGAGTATCAGCTAACTACAAGAAATCTATGAGGTTTTTCTTGGTGGTATCCTGCTCCTCCAAATCAAAACCTATGCTAGCCTGTAACTGCTGCATCATGGTAATGAAAGAGGGGTCCTATGGAAGGGACCTTGGGGTGCAGACCACAGAGTCCTCGCTGGCAATGGAAATAGTAAAACTAGTGCTCCTGACATAGGGACTTTCTACATAGTTCTCAGGATCCTTTTGTTCATATTGCATTATGACATCAGGATTATATTCTGTATCATCACGCTCGCAATGTCGTCAGCACTCTAAGAGGCGGCAGAGGCCCAGCCCTAAGATGCTTCGTTGTGGGGGGTTGAGATACAGCCCCCATCAACGGACCTCCCTTCACTGGAGGAGGAGGAGGAGGCAGGAGACGTCACAACATATCTGTGAAAGACACTAGCACTGCCTTGATGTCAGCGCTTCTGTGGTAGACAGGTGCGCCGGTTAAGGTCGACGGGGGAGGCAATGTCCCCGATGAAGGCAATATACCAGCCGTACTAGTCCTGGTAGTGCCTATGCCATGCCCCGACCTGGGAGTAAGGTCGATGGTCGGGGAGATGAGCGGCATTGCTGACGAAGAGGGCGACGGCGCTGAAGAGGTCCTACGTGCTGTGCAAAGGAGCAACCTGGAGTGTACCTGAGAGGATGTCTCCTCCTTTTTGTATTTCTCCCACTGTTTATGCTTATGACTCTTGGAGCTCTTCTCCTAGGATTTTGATGACCTGGACCCAGAGGAATGGGCTGCCTATATGGCAGAACTTTTCTGCTGGAGCTCCTTCTCCATACAGGCCACCTGCTGTTTCAAAAGGTGCTTTTCTAAGGCTCCTTTTCTGTGTCACTGAGTAGCAGTGTTGAACCTCTTGCAAATCAGGCAGGCTTGTACATTATGGTCTGTGCTGAGACAACAGATGCAGATGTTAAGAATCACCAGTGTAAATCTTCTCACTGCATTCACAATACAGGAATAGTTTTGACAGTTCCCTTAAGGACATACACACCAAAAAATCTCTTATAAAAGTGATTACTATTAGAAAAAAAAAGAAAACATCTACAATTGCAGCAGTGTTTCCGTGAGTGGTATGACGGGTATGGTCAATGGTGGAAAAAAACTGAGGAGGCCCCTGGTGGACTACTTGTAAAAAGTTTAGATGTGGTTCTAGCACCTGGTGGCTTTAAGTTTCATAGGTGTGGCCCCATGAAAGACATCTTCTAAGAAGATTTGTAGCTACACCCTTAGAAAAGAATATTACGTACTTACCATAGTTGTTGATCTTCCAGAAAATCTTTACCACTGATTACTACAAATGGGTCTGGAGTTAGAGGCACTAAGACACCGCTGGAGCAAAATTGTTTACTAGGAGGGAGCCAGCCACAGCTACTGGGTATGGTGCCTGTGCACCCCCATGCAATGCCACGTGACAGCCAATAACTGTTGCCGGCTCCCTCACTCAGCTCACTTCTGTTTGCCAGGAGAGAAACAAAGTGGGGAAAGACAGAGAGGGTCAGGAAGTTTCCTAGCCCAAAGGGACAGAGAAAGGATACAGGAATATAAAAAACAAAATACAACCCAACTAACAACGTTTAGCTAGAGAAACAGGGCACACTAGGTAGCACAAGATGTATGTAGTTAGGTACAGAGCCAGAGCCTCAAACCACTAGCCAGACAGCAGATGAATAGTGATCTTAAAGACAGCAGCCCTGAAGCATGTGGTTCTGGCAGAAAGGCAAGAGGGGCAAATGCCCAGAATTGGGCCCCTCTTGTAACGGAGATTGCATAATGTTCCAAAAATGGAATGAAACACATAGACTCCTGCAGAAACAACCCCATGCAACTAGAGAGAGGACCGATTGGATAGTTAGTTAAATATGTCCCTCTTTTCCCCATCTGGAAAGAAAAAAGGGAATTCCAGGTGCATGTAAAGTTGTAAGACTGGACAGCCCAAAGGAGTCGAGATGTTTTCATCTCCCCAAACACCACTAAGGGTAGTGAGCTAACAACCCAGCTGGCATAAAGGAAGAAAAAGGGACACACCAACCAAAAAATAGTCTAACAGTCAGAAGAAAGTCATCAGAAAAAATGACCCGATTTCTCTTGCAATCACAGGGACTTACCATGTGTAACAGCTGGTGTCCTTGATTCAGTCCAGTGCATAACACCTCCCGCAGACAAAGCAACTGCCAAGTGGAATTAGATCGGATAGGGTCCAGAGTCACAGACTATATTTAGCAAATAGCAGGGATATACCTCGGGCAGGGAGGAGGGCATGAAAGGAAGGAAAAGAGCTGACTTCCTCTTCTGTTTTTTTTTTTTTGGGGGGGGGAGGGGTTGGCATGAGGGCTCTTAAAACATCTGCACTCCAGTTTTAAAATTTTTTTTTTTTGTTATTGTGGGAATGAGGACCCAGCAATGAAAGCCACTTCAAGGGAGTGCAAATGGGGAGATACCCTAGCACCAGTGGTACCAGCCAGCGGATGGTGGGTGGGTCTGGTAATCAATGGTAAAGATATTCTAGAAGAGCAACAATTATGGTAAGTACGTGATTTTCATATCTTCCAAGAATCAGTCTTCACGACTGATTCCCAACGTATGGGTCAGAGTACCAAGCTTTCCTTTCTCCTGGGGGAGAAGCTGGTTCACTCTGAGTGTAACAGACACCTTCAGGCCTCTGCATGGGGGAAATACCGGAGGGTAGCTACTCCTTACAGGTCTGGTCAAGGACAGACAGGGGCTGCTGTAGCACAGGAGCAGGAGGGTTCCCTGACTGTTCCCGCCTGACCCTGGGGGAGAAGAAATTAGCTCCCTGGAATAGTTAAGCACCTTATGTCAGACCAAAGGTGCCAGCCTGGAGAGGCGTGGCCATGCCATCTGCCTGATGCAGACTGCAGTTCCTGTTAACCTGGAAGCCACCTCACTGGCACTGTACAATGCCCTGGACTGGTGACTAGTTACTTTCAGGCCCTTCGCAGAAAGGTCAATGGCCTGTCTGAATAACTTGCTCTGAGGCAACCTAGCTAAGACCTGGTTTAGTTGCAACCAGGTGATGACTGGAGGTCATCATACAGTATGTGCCTGAGGTACAGAGATGCATATGAGGGCACATACAGAGGTCAAAGTCTTCCTGCCAAGGGCATCCGTTTGAGAGGAATCTGCCTCCAGAGGTTGGTGATGCATGAGGTGTCGAGGGCCCAATGGGGTCTGCAGTACCTCAAGCTCTGAAGAGGGGTGAAGTACCTCACCAATGGTTCCTGTGGGTGCATGACACCACATGAGAAGGTCCCTGGGGATGGCTGAACATGAGAAGAGATGAGTCAATACTGCCCTGGATGCCTCCTCAATGGTTCTAGGCCATGGAGAAACAACAACTGAATCAATATTGGGACTCCAAGGAGTCCCAATGGCAGGGCTGCCGGATTGAGACTTGTGAATGCATTCAGATCGAGTGCCTGGAGCATCTCCACCAAAAATCTTTGGTACAGTGCATACTCACCGGCCAAAGGCAGGTGGACTGATGACTCGTTCTCTGAGGAGGATGTCGATGGAGATGAGGCACTGGCCCCAGGGATTGCTGGTGCAGGAGAGAAGGGCCAGAATTGGGCCCTACCAGACTCTCTGTGAAAATGTCTAAGGCACCAATAAATTTCCTGTGCTGTTCCCACATTAGTGGCCCCTCAGGGCATATGAACATGAGCAACCTCTCCAGGAATTAGTGAGGCACTGCTAGAGCGACATGAGATTCCTGCTCTTGAGGGGCTTGATCTGGGCTGTGGAACCGTGCAGGGGGCCTCTCCCAAGGAAAGGACCTGGCAGCACTGCCTGAAGGGTGTCCTCTTACATCCAAGTGACCCGGACTGATGCCCATGGGGGGATCCTGCAGGTGAGCAGAATGGAACAGTACACTCCCCTTAAGGGCTGTCCTGGTCTTTACCGGTGACAGTGTCGGCTTTGACGGTGACCCTAATGTTGTCCCCTACTCCAGCGTCACGAACAGCACTAGAGTTAGAGACGACCCTGAGGATGAGACAGTCACCAGCACCCCACCCAGTACTAGGCCCAGGACTGACACCATGACCATCGTCATGTCCGTCATGTGGCCATCATCCCCACCCACCTTGTGTCGCTAGTGACACCACGGGTAGTACTCTCCACCTCAGCAACAGTATGATGAACAGCCCCAGTGCCAGTCCCTCTGCTGACACTGCGAACTGTGAAAGAAGTGTCAGCAGTGCCATCCACTCTGAATGGAGACATCATGGGTGGCACCAGTAGACGACACTGAGGTGTCCACTGGTGTAGACCAAGTATATAGCTGCATCCTCTACGCTGGGGACGTCTGCTGCTCAGGCTAGACAGACTGTAGAGGGTTCTCAGATGGCAAACAAGAAGAAGTTGGTTGTCTCAAAGACCCAACCAACAGGGCCACCAATGTCTCAGCATGGTGAGGTTGAGGAAGACTCTGTGCTTCCATGGAACCAGAGGTCCCAGAAACAGGCCAGTGGGAAGGGCCTAAAGACCTAGCCTTGGCCACACGTGTGTGACATCTGCCTCTGAAGATGGGGACTGGACAACCAAGGTGTTACACAAATCCATATCATGCGCTGGGTGAAGGCAGGCTGTGCAACACTGATGCTGGTCAGAAGCAGCCGGAGTTTCCCACAAGAGCAGCAATGCATTATTTTTTGGGGGGGGGGTCAACATTTTTCGACTCTGGCATTGCAGAAAATAAAGACAAGCAGCACCTCGAACACAGAAAATAACTGTGGCGATGCCCAAGAAAATACAGTGACGAGTTGAACTGAGACTCTGTCACTATCACAGTGCCCACTTGTCGGTGGGAAGAACAGAACAAAGGTGAGTGAGGGACCTATTGGCTGGCGTGGGCACATGTGGGATACACAGGCTCCATGCTCCGTACAGTGGCTGCCTCCCTCCTAGCAAACAATTTGCTCCTGACCAAAGACCCAAAAGTGGGAATCAATGGTGAAGATTTACTCTTGGAAGACCTAGCGCAAACTGAAGGCCGACTACTACAAACCCCCAAAGCTGCGCCTGTCGCCTATGTGCACCACAGGCTGAAAATAGCATGTCCGCCAGTGTGGAGAACTTTTCTCCGCATCAGGGGGTTGGGGCGAGAGACTCACTCTCTGGACCTTGAAAGTCTGTTGAAAATCCAGCCCCTGGTCTGTTACTATAAGTCAATTGTGAGGACAGTGCTGAAGTGTACATGCCAAGCATGGCATAGCAGAATTACAGTGGCCGAAGGTAGGTGGTTAGAGAACCTGAAAATATGAGCTCTTCAGATAATGTATGGATGTGGTACAAGTTATAATGACAGTCTTTTCTCTCATGGGCTGCCTTTGCTTGCAACCAGGAAGGAGATAATGTGTTAAAAAAAAAAAAAAAAAAATCATGGAAATGCAAACTTTTCCATCTGTTGCTTACAAGAAACTGTGGAGGAATGTGGCGTTTGGACTGGGGAAACTACACACCAAACAATATTAAATAACCTTAATCTCATGGGAGCATTAAAACGGTTTAACAGTGATTCATATGAACTAGGAGCTATGACTCTAAAGAAACATTTCAATTATTAAAATTTTTAATGTATGTGATTAGCAAATTCTTATTTTATTGTGGAGTAAATATAACAGCTGTGAGAATATCCCTGTGACTACTGCCTTAGTCAACGGAGGCCCCTTACCTTTGGTTGCGAGACACAAAATTATTATTATAAATGTATTTCATGTAAAGATCGTGACAAAGTTAGTCAGAGTAGTACTCTACATGCAAAAGCCATGTCTGCAGACCTGGAGACTTTAAATCTGTATAATCTGGTGAATGCGTAATTAGATGACCATGTTGCCGCCTTACACATGGAGACTCTTGACCCTTTCTGTACAAGAGGAGGCAAGTATCGAGACCTACCACTAATGGCATTTTTGTTCCCAGAACAAATACACTGCCACAGAACAAGTAAGTAAACATTTATTTCTTGAGCGTCCAATCCCGGAGGCTCTGGGCGCTTTACAGAGGTAGATACAGTGAAAAATTTCAAACATAAAATAACAATATACAATAAACAATCCATAATTCAGTAAAACTCCATAAAATCATTCTAATAATATAGCAGCACTTCAGTAACACCCATACTATAACTGGCTTCCAAAGGCTTCTCTAAATAGATGTGCCTTCAGACCCCACTTACAAACCTCCATCACTGGGGCCTCCCCTTAGAGATCTTGGGAGCGTGTTCCAGAGGGCCAAGCCTGCCACTTCAAATGCATGGTCTCCCGAGGTTTTCAACTGGGTCCTCAAAACCGCTAGGAGGCTCTCGGTGGAGGAATGGAGTGAGCGGACAGGGGTGAAGAGGCCACTCAGACAGCCAGGGCCCAACCCGTATAGGGCCTCATAGGTGAGCAAGCTCACCCGAAGACGATTCTCTACCTCACTGACAGCCAGTGCAGGTCACCAGGACTGGGGTCACAGAGCAAGACCTTGGAAGGCCTGTCAGCAACCTGGCCGCTGCGTTCTGCACCAGCTGCAGGCGGCAGAGAACCCCCACTCCCCACTGACCCCGAAGTATAGAGCATTACAGTAGTCAAGCAGTGACACCACAAAGGCACACACCAGTGAGAGTAGGTCACCAGGCAGAATTAAGGGTTTAATCCGGGCAACATTCCTAAAATGGTTAAAACCATTCTGGACGAAGGACGATCTGTCAGCCTCAAGTGTCAATCCGTTGTCAAGGATGATGCCCAGATTCATCACCTCAGCAGAACCTGCCAGCGGAGTGGGGCCCAGGAACAACCCTGTTGCTGGCCCGGCAGCGACGGCATCACGCCGGCGACCAGGCTCAATCACTGGTACCTCCGTCTTGTCGGGGTTAAGTCTCAGTCAGTTAGAGGACATTCAGTCTTGGATCTCTGCTAGACATTTATTTAACACCTCCATAGCACCATTTGTCCCTGGGCCAAAAGACATATACAGCTGGGTGTCATCTGCACAGCAGTGGAAACCCAAGCTGTAATGTCTTATAATCTCACCAAGGGGAAGCACGTACACTGCGAACACCATAGGCGACAGGATCGAACCCTGGGGAACTCCACAGGGCAGCGGCTTCGGGCAGGAGGAGACATTCCCCATCACTACCTGTCGTGTCCTGCCCGTGAGAAAGGACTCAAACCCAGTTGATGACAGTATCAGTGAGTCCACAAGGTCACTGTTTCAAGAAAGTGCTACACATCAGCTAGTTTCACTAACAGTGACAGAAATTCTGACATGTATCAAACACATAAATTTATTTTATGAACTACTAAGAAATACATGATATATTTTATCCCAATGGTGAACCCATCTCTACTATTCTACAGAATTCACATTATCTCCAGCATTTGAAATTAATAAGGAGTGAGTATCTCAAGCCTTTCCGCTTTAAGGCAGGAAGTTAAGCTGAAGCTGGTCCCAAGGCTGACGTGTGTTGACAAGATTCAAAACATTTCACTTCCTGACTTCCACTATATGGCTGGGTTATGACTGACAATTCAGAATATTAATGTGCAATGATATGTTAGTTGAAACCAAAGTAAAGTCGCACCCATTACTATTACTGTCTTAATTATGTTCTTACGTAAATTAATTTTGTCAAATGTGCCTACATATAAATTATCCCTATAAAATCCTTGTCTAGAGACAGTTTAAAGGGATTTGTTGAACTGCTATGTACAAAACTGTGCAGTGACAAAGAATGGTGTTGTGAAGAAAAATACAAAAGTTGTTCTAACTTACAATTACCTGCTGGTCAGGTGAGATCGACTCTAGGGCTTTTTGAATAACACGGCAGCCATACATCTGCAGGGCCAGTGGTAGAACATGACCACGAATACGTGTTGCCAGGGCCAGCTTCTGATCTGGGCTTCCAAACTGTATGAGTAAGTGGAGAAGAGAAAATAATATAGTTACAAAACAGAACTAAATACAAACAAAAAGTAGATGTCACTCTCTTGGACCAAACAGAACAGAGTAGTGTATGTAAGTAATAAGCCGCGACAGGGTGTGCATTAAAGTTATGTGCACACACCCCAGGGGTGTGCTAAGGCACGAGGCTGAAAGCAGAGTGTCCTTATGCCCCTGGGAGGTGCATTAAAATCCTTTAATGCACACCCTGGAGTGGCTTGTCACACTTATAAAATGGACCACCATCATAAAATAATTAGTTTGATGTACTCTGACAGGGATTAAAACTTATTTACTATTTTCAAAAGAGTGTACAATACATTACCTCTAAAACAACTAAAAACTGAAAAAAGTAGTCCCCATTAATGTATAAAATAGAATATGTCAGCAATAGGTTAACTAGTACAGTACTTTGCAGTAAAATTATTAGTAGAGTTGGTTGAAAATAAATACTTTCTCTGTCACATGTCAATTTTATCATATAAATGCACTGTAACATTTGTAAGACATAAGCGGTGTTTAAGAAAAAATTACTCACCTTAGTAATGTTGTTTCTTCTAATGGAGTCTTGCTATATTATGACAGTAGCAGTTTGTCCCACAACTAGAACTGCTCCGGAGGTGAAATGGTTAATACCATTCCAGAATGGAACTTTGAGCACGAGCTCTAAGAAGCAGCTCTGTCTGTGATATTTCAAAACTGAACTGTCAGATCTTTACGAGCAAAACTCACTTAGATCTGTGTGGAAGCTGTAACCTACACTAGCCAAATGGCTACCTAAATATTAACAATCATTGCTGGTCCCAACACCCAGGACTCAAGTCAGGGGACCAGAACTACTAATACAATTCTAACAACAAGAGAATAAAACAACAGGATAATAAAACACCCCCCCAAAACCCCCAAAAGGGGGGAGAAACACTAAAAGGGCATAAAAATAGTGCCCACACTAAATTGCCCGCACCCACCCAAGTAGAGAGTTCTGAGAGGGGCAGGCTGGGGGAGGTCTAATATAGCAAGACTCATTAGAAGAAACAACATTACTAAGGTGAGTAATTTTTCTTCAAACAACATGAAGTCTTGCTGTATTATGACAGTAACAACTACACAGCAGTACCTCCATGGAGGAGGGACAGAACCTACTTAGGAATAGGCTCTGAAGAACAGCTGTGCCAAACCGAGCATCTCTCCTGGCCTGGACATCCAGGAGTAATGCTTGGTGAAAGAGTGTACCGTTTTCCAAGTAGCAGCCTGGCATATCTCTAATATAGAATGTCTCTGGCAGCAGCTAGAGGCAGCGGCTGTACCCTGGTAGAATGAGCCCTCAAGCCAGAGGGGATCTCTGCCCAGCTTCTGATAACAAAATGGATACAAGAGACAATCCACCTGGCAATTGATCTCTTAGTGGCAGGTTTGCCTTTCCCAACTTCACCATAGGTGAGGAAAAGTTGGAGGATTCGAACCTGTGACCTTTGTGCACTCTATATAATAACTAAGAGCCCTCTTAACATGCAGGCTGTGCAACCTCCTCTCACCAGAAGAGGGTGATCAGTGAAAAATACTGGAAGGAGATAGATTGGTTGAGATGGAAATCTGAAACCACCTTAGGTAAAATTTCCTATTAGTCCTCAGGACTACCTTATCCCTGTGGAAAGAGATAAAGTCAGTTTCTACTGACAAGGCTTGCAACTCACTTATCGTCTAGCAGAAGTGACAGCCACCAGAAAAACAGTTTTCCAAGTTAGATACTTAAGCTCTGCAGAAAACAGAGGTTCAAAAGGGGTTGCATTAACTGGGCAATGCAAACATTAAGGTCCCAGGCAGGGGCGGTTCCGAAAGGTGGATTAGTATGGGTAATCCTTAAAAACTTGGAAAACACAGGATGAGTGGAAAGGGGGGATGACTTTCCTGCTGAAACAAAAGCAGAGACAGCTGCCAAATGAACCCTCAGGGTAGCTGGTCTGAGACCCAAGGAATTAAGATGGACCATGTAATCCAATACAATGGGCAAATCAGCAGATTCTGGGGAAATATTTTTCCCAGCACACCAAATGGAAAACCTTTTCCATTTAGAACCATAAGTAGCCCTAGTGGAAGGCTTTCTGGAAGCCTTTAGGATTTCAGGAACACCCTGAGAGAGGTGTAAATCAGCAAACTCTAACTCCTCAAGAGCCAGGCCTTGAGGTTGAGAGATTTGAGGTCCGGATACCAAACCCTTCCCTGGGCACAAGTTAATAGGTTGTGATTCCTGGGGAGACAAAGGGGAAGATGTATTGTCAGTGACAGAAGGAGTGGGTACCAGGGCTGCCTGGCCCAATCCGGGGCAATCGGAATCACCCTGCAAGGCTGGGATCTGATTTTGACTAATACTTTGAATAGGAGAGGGAAGGGGGGGAAAGCATAAAGAAACTTCCCCTCCCAATCCAGGAGAAGGGCATCCAGGGGGACTGAGCCCAACACTGGAGGCCTGCAACAGAACAGAGGAAGTTGGTGATTGTCTGGGGCTGCAAAAGATCTATCTGAGGGTGCCCCATCTGGCAAAGACTATCCCCAGCACTTGAGGATCTAGGGACCATTCGTGATGGCCCTGGGAAATCCTGCTGAGGCATCCACTAGGACATTGTCCTTCCCTGGAAGGTGAACTGCTATGAGGGAAGTGTTCAGGGAATAGGCCAGAGACCACAACTTCATTGCCTCGGTGCCAAGGCCGAAGACCGAGTGCCCCGTTTGTTGATGTACCACATTGTTGTGGTATTGTCTGTTCTGACTTGTATCACCTTGTTGTGGACAGATGCAGAAAATGCTTGAAGAGCTAAAAGACAGCTCTGAGTTCCAGCAAATTGATGTGCAGCAGAGATTCCTGGGGACCACACTCCCTGAGTGGAAAGGTGGCCATGTGGGCTCCCAACCCAGAAGGAAGCATCTGTAGTGAGAGTCAAATTGTGAGCAGGGGAATGAAGGGACCCCAATCTTAATTGCTCTGATCCTGCCACCACTGGAGGCCTGGATCAAGGTTGAGTCACTGGGACCAACTTGGAAAGGGTGTCTCTTCTCTGAGACCAATAGGTTCTCAAGTGAAACTGAATGTCTCTCATGTGAAATCTTGCTCCCTGCACAGCAGCTGTGGATGCAGCCATGTGCCCTAGGAGCTGCAGAAAGTGTCTTGCTGGCCGAGAGACCTGCAGAGTGAAGGAGGAGGCCAGAGCCACTAAATTCCTCACCCTTTCCAAGGAAGAAAAGCTCTGGCAGCTTTGTGTCCAACTCTGCCCTATAAAGGTGAGTAGCTGGACTGGTTCCAGAACCGACTTTGGTAGATTTAGAAAGCCCAGGAGGTGAGAAGCTGCTGGGTGACTTGCAGGTGAGATTTTACCTGTTCTGGGGACTGGCCTACAATGAGCCAATCGTCTAGATAGGAAAAAACAGCAATCCTTTGCCTCCTTAAGTGAGCCACTGCTACTGCCAGACACTTTGTGAATACCCTTGGGGCAGGGGTAAGGCCGAAGGGCATTGCTCTGAACTGGTAATGACCTGAGGGTAGTTTGAGCTGAGGTACTTTCGATGGGAGCTTCTGATTGGGGCGTGAAAATAGGCATCCTTGAGGTCCAGGAGGCTAGCCAGTCCCAGGCCTTAGGAGGGTAAAATCATTGCCAGAGTTACCATTTGAACTTTGGTTTCAAAAGATGCTTGTTCAGATATCTGAGGTCTAACATGGGCGCCATTCTCCTGTCTTTTTGGGGTAAGGAAGTATCTGGAATACAGACCCCTGCCCTGGTGCAGGAGGAACCCTTTCTACTGCTCTGAGAGCCAACAGGGTTGAGACCTCTGCTGAGAGCAAGGGTCTCTGAAGCACTTGCAGGTAGAAAAAAATCTGGCTCTCAACTTGGGAAACTTTTTGAAGCTCAGAACCAGACCCTGGCTTACTACTTCCAGAACCCACTTGTCTGAGGTTAAAGAAGCCCAGTTCTGACTGAAGTAAGCCAACCTGCCCCCTACCGGTAAAGGAGAATCGGCCCTGGGCACCCCATCACGGTGCCTGCTTAGCAGGTGCTTTAGGCTGAGGTGTGGGGTAGGCCTGCCCACCCCTCGTCTGCCTCTGCCTCTGAAGAAGCCCCTCTGAGCATAGGCAGAGGAGGCCTGAGTCTGATAAAAGGCCTGTGAAAGGCCTACCCCTACCCTGGGGGTATGCCTCTGGGGAGTGGCTTGCAGCTCCTTAGCTTGGCACTTTTAAGTAGTCCTATATTCATCCATCTTTTCATGTAATTCTCTGTCTGCTCCCCAAACAGAGAATTTCCCCCACAGGAAAATCCATAGCCTTAGTTTGGGTATCCTGTGACAGGCTAATACACCTGAGCCAAAGCCAACCTACGAAAAGCTACAGATGTGGCCATGACCCTAGAGGCAACATCATTAACATCCACAGCAGCATGAACTGTACCTTAGAAGCCTCCAATGCCATCAGCAGCCACCTGTTCCTGGTTAGCTGGCCAGCTGTGCATGGGCTTGCTTAGCTAATTCCATAACAGTATCCCATCTAGATTTCTGATACCTAGCTACATAAGCCATATAATTTGCTTGCCTGAGTCCCAGAAGGCTGCCATATACTGTTTTTTCGCCATGGCATCAATCTTCCTGGAATCCTTGTCAGGAGGATGTGAAGCCAGGGAATAACTTTATCACAGGCTGCAGCCTGAACTACTAACATCACTGCATTGCTGAGAAGGAATTCTGTATCAGGACCTGACAATGTGTACCTCCTGTCCATCTTTTTATCTACAGGAGCACAGAATTAGGAGTTTTAAAATTTTTATTGTTTGCTTCCTAAAGACTTATGCAAAGGAATAGACAATCTCCTAGACTCTGGAATATCCATCATTTCTAAAAATCAGGCTCCTCTTGCTCATCACAGCTTCTTCCAAGGAAGCTGGAGGGTTTCAACAACTTTTTGTAAAACATAAAATGAGATGGGGACTCAGATAGCATAGGGGAGATTCTAAGGTCTGTCTGGGGAAATGTCCGGTTCAATGGGCACACCCAGACCTTCCCAGCCACATTCATACTGTTCATAATCATCCTCCCCTCCTCTGGTTCATAAAACTCCTCAACATCATATTCCTGAACCACTGGAACGGACGAACAGGCCTTTTGCCAGATAGTGGCGGTTCAGACGGAACCTGAGACAGTGACTGGACAATCTGTATGGCTTTTGCTATCTCTGCAGCAGTTAGAGAAGGGGTTTTGGACTCCAAACCTGCTGACTTTCTTGTTTTCTTCACTGGAACTGGTTCCTCAGAACCCGCTTTTCTTTTGCCCGAGGAAGTCTCGCCCTGGTCAGATGGCACTCCCTCCGGTTCGGTTGGCACCAAACCGGGCTGGCCATCCGGGTCAGCGGACTTTTTGGCCTCTCGTTCCCTGAGCCTGCCCAATCTCTTTTCCAGGGTGGCTGCAGGGAAATTCTTATATCTGGCAGTCTGACTGGAGGTGGTCAAACCCCAGACAATACACACATGGTGTGTGGGTCAGCCTTGGCAAAGACTTCCCCACAGACATCACAGTGTTGAAACCCAGTGGGCCAGTTTTTCTTTTGGGTTTCTCAGACATGCGCCAAGCTAACAGAAAAACTTGCCCTTTAAGCGGCAGTGCCGGGCAAGACACCCTTATTGGTTCCTAACCGTGTCACGGGTATTTGAAAAAAAAAACGTAATAAAATCCGTTTTTTTTAGAACCGATAAGAACCGGGAACCGCACTCTAAAATGCTAAACTTTAAAATTAATGAGTTTTAAACCCGGCTGATCGGTTCAAAACCGAACCGATAAACTTACAAGTTGCACACAGACAAAACCTTTTAAATTACTTACGATTACCACAGACAGAGCTTGAACCGAACGGTTTTGCGGTTAAAATAAAGCTATTCTCGGTTGAATCGGACCGAGAAAACACTGTTTGAACCGAGAAATGAACCGAGCAGAAGGAGAAATCTCCGGAGCGACTGTTCACTGAGGCGGAGTAAAGAATCTAACAGTTCAGTTTTGAAATATCACAGACAGAGCTGCTTCTTAGAGCTCGTGCTCAAAGTTCCATTCTGGAATGGTATTAACCATTTCACCTCCGGAGCAGTTCTAGTTGTGGGACAAACTGCTACTGTCATAATATAGCAAGACTTCATGTTGTTTGAAAACTTAATTTTCATTACACTGTAGTTATATAGTCTCATTGAAGGCAACCTTCTCTTTATTTTTGTTTTTTTTACTTATGTGCTGTGGTCTAGTACATAAAAGGAAGACTGCTACAGGACTGAGGTGAAAGGTTAGTAAGAAAAAAAACTTTAAACCTACCAGGTTGCCATTTTTTTGGTGGACAAGGAGGGTAGATTTCACCTGAAAACTCCTATATAAGATTCAAACGTACGTGCTTTTATTAACATTAGCAATGTATTTGGGCACTTTGGGTCTGCCTATTTAACTGTGTTTTCCCACCTTTTCTTTTTGTTTATAAAGTATTACTGTATTGTATACTTTCTTCATACTGTTTTCTGTTTTTTCCCCACATTCAAGACATAGAATGTGTATCATAGAATGGTTACCATGGAATACAGGGATTCAAAATTCTGCTCTATTCCACTTGTACAATGTTACTCTCCTGACATTATGTACACACAGACAACAAAGGCCTGTTTTAGAGCCACATACTCAATTATCTCACTGTCGGGGTAAGCAGAAGAGATTTCCCTGATGAGCAGGTAAAGACAGAAGGGGGATTTTTCACTGTTAGTAAAGAAACAGTTGTAATGAAAACTATAAACAATACTTAATGTTTCTAATTTGTTTGTGTGTTTTGTAAGGAGAGTGTGATGATCAGGGAAACAACATTTAATTAATTTGTTTTATTTTTTATTTAAGGTAGTTTTATTTTTAGGGCCCAGTTGAAGGTTTTTACAGTGTAAAGGTAGCAGCCATGTTTGTGATGGAAGACCGGTTCTGGTTGCAGGGTGTCTGATGGAAGATGGTTCTGGCTGTAGGAGGACTGATTTGTTCATTGTGTGATGTGGTTTAGGACCAGGATGACTGTGCGTATAAAGAGATTTAATGTACAGTCAGCTGATGTCTCTTGGCCAATGAGATTTCTAGAGTCTTTCTTGTCATTTTATAACATGGTTTATAAAATGGGCAAAAAATGTTCTTTATTCTGATTGGTTGATAGCCTCTGTCAGCCGTGTCCTTATCAGGACATATCTTCACAACCGGCACTACATGTGCCAAACAGAATGCACCACACAGTAAAATCAATGCGTGCCACTGCTCTCCCACTACTTTAAGCACTGCTCAAGTAGCATCCGATGGAACCAGGAGAGTGGTGGCAACCCTGCCATCAGTACGGAATCCCCCCCACACCAAAGAAAAGTACCTTACAAGTCCAGCTCTCACTCCCTCCCGCTGCTCCACCGTCTCCAAGAACACCCAGTTTATGCAAACCACAGTTACCGTTTTAAAGTTTTGTTTCACTCGGTGCCCATTTCCTTATCACAGCTCTGGGTCTTGGTTCCCTTAGCAACATGACTGCAGTACCCCCCCCCCCACACACCTCTTAGAAATCTGAATTAATGAACAAAGAAATGCACTGCATTATTGTAAGGTGAAAACTTTTTGTTTTAATTTTACCTCTGTGACAGTTGCGATCGCATAACTGTAAAGCTACTCTCTACGGTGGCCGGCGAGGGACACGCTTGCTCCCATTCAAGGCAACAAATAACTGATTTAATGACAGCAAGCTTACACACAAATAATAGTAAGCAATAGTTTCTCTATCTTGGGAGGGGACGGGGATGGAAAAACAAATATGGGACAAGAGTACTCGGACTGCAACAACGTCAGAGAAGAAGCGACAGCCCGCGGCTTTCAAACGCAGCTTCAAACCCAGTCTACTTCCCCGATTGATTGAGTGTGGCAGCACCTCAGAAATATAACAGGAGACCCGATCCTTGCCATTACTTTTTTTATGCACTTGATAAAAAAAAAAAATTCATTAATGCTGATCGGCGGGATGTACTGTTTAAAAAGCATTAAGAATAGTGGCTACAATGGGACACATTTGCTCTCGAAGCAACTAGATAATGGCTGTGAGACAAACGCCCTTTGTCAGGTTAGTAGGAACTAAAGAGACAAAAGATTTTACTACGGGGTTGTAAAGCTACTAAAACCAGCAATGATGGACAAATAACCTCAAGAATATATATGGAGCCCTCTACTGCTGTTGAAACAGTTGTAGAACTACTGCAGTTGGGGGACTATATTATTTCATCTATTAAACCTCTTGTTTTATATTTTTAACTTTTTGCTTTTTTTTCTTCTTTTAAAAACCAAAAAAAATACTTGGGGGCCCATTTTATAAGCGCAATAAGACACTCCGAGGTGTGGGTTATGGCCTGATAAGACCACTTCCCAGGTGCTAAAGACACTCGGTGCAAACGCCTCATGCCTCATAATGCACCTGGGGCATGCTCTTATCAGGCCATATCCCACACCTCGTCGTGACTTATTGCTGGCTTAATGGTTACATCACATGACTGTAAAAAAGGAGATAGGTTTGAATCCTACAACAGCCACTGGCTTACAAAGTGATCGTGTGCTTGCTTCAGTTTTAGGTACAGTATAATACTACTAATTAAAATGAGTGGCGTCCTTCCCAATTTTAGCAAATTAAAACTTATTACGACCAAAGTCACGATAACTTACACCCGGCATATTGAAGGATTCTATACACGTTCCAACAAAATAGTTTTTTAAAATGAAGTCAAGTTACTTTCTTTTTGTCAGTTCTCCAAGCTATAAAATTAGGTAGAAACATGACCCATTGAAAACGAGAGATTTCATCTCAGTAGAGCTATCCTGGATAAATGCATTGAAGATAAAAATTATTGCTAAGAGGCCGACCTGCCAGCACAGCAGTAGCACTATCACTTGCAATGCCAGTGACTTGGGTTTGGAAACAAGCCCAGGACACTGAAGGACAGCAGGGGGAG
Organism: Neoceratodus forsteri; assembly: GCA_016271365.2. Classification (NCBI taxonomy): domain Eukaryota; kingdom Metazoa; phylum Chordata; order Ceratodontiformes; family Ceratodontidae; genus Neoceratodus; species Neoceratodus forsteri. Next base: position 1,427,881,431 of record CM057449.1, read on the forward strand.
GATGGTTTGAGCATCCCATGGATACTAGCCTCATCGGAGGCCCTCTGTTCTCTGCTGTTCTACTGTCACCTGGGCAACCACAGGTGACAGACCAACTGGAGTCACTGCCAAGGAGGAGAGCATTGCCACGTTGATAACAAATCGTCAGACCGCATCGCTCCACTGATGCTAGAGGGTACAGCAGCAACAAGTGGGGAAAAAACAAACAAGCGTGCCTGTGCAGGATGTTGTCTGCAGTCCCATCGCAGGTCCCATACTGTCGACCAGGCTCTCGCTCCTCACCAAATCTAAATTCTGCCTGGGGGTTACAGGAGGTGGCCCTTCCCATTTGGGGGGGGGGGCGTCATCCACAAGGGGGACATGGAGCGAGGCAAGTCCTTGGCAGAGCTTTCAGTAACGTGGGTACCCGCATCCTTTAGACACATTTTGGACCTTGGGACACTCTGAGATTTCGGCAGCAAGTCCCAGAGACAGTCGCATTACTAAGCCTTGGAGTCCCATGGCTGCTGCTTTAAAAAACAGCATGCCACGAAATCGGCCCTTCCAGCAGCTGTTGTGCAGTGCTGGGAGGAGGAGTGTTGGAGCTCCACAGCGAGTGATTCACAGTGTTGAAACTGGAGTGAGAGCAAAAGAGAGGGGTGTGAAGTATGCAAGTTACATACTTCATGCCCCTTCTTTTCTGCTATGGCTCTGGTTTCAACTCTGTGAATCATTTGCTATGGAGCTCTGACATGCCCATCCTCCTAACCCTGTACAACAGAGCTACTGGAAGGGACAATTTCATGGCATGCTGTTTCTGGAAAAAAATAAAAGAAAAAAGCTCTGCTCATAGTAAGATTGCCAAGGGTCAGAGACAGCAATGAAAAACAACCAAATCGAAACCAGTCAGCCCTTGTGCTTCCTCTGTTACTGTGGTGAGTTTAACTTGCTGCAGTTCTTTTTGCATTTTATGCACATTTGCACATTGTATTTTCTCCTTGGTGCATCCATTAAAGCATTATTGGGCTGAGACGGGTGCCTTTTTTTAATTTTCTTGCTTCTTAAAGCAACAGGCATGGGACTGTGCTGTCAGACTTGAATATTCATTTTAATGGGGACCCCCAAAAATTTCAGGGGGACTGCTACATTTTAGATGAGGACCCCAATTTTTTTCCCCAGAAAGTCCAGGACCCCACACACAAAAAATCCTGAGATCCTTGCCAGGGGATGACAGGTGACAGGACTGGGTAAAGTGGAGGACCGAAGAGGGCCGGTTGGACACTAAAGAGGGAGGCAGTATAGCACAGTGGTTTAAGACTCTGAGCTGCAAATCTGGTGACATCCAGCAGACCAGACCTGGGTTTGAATCCCACAGCTTCCACTTGCATACTGTGTGACCCTGAGCAAGTCACTTATCTTCCCTGTGCTCCCAGGTCGCTCCTGTAAAAAAGCTTTCAGCTTAGTCTGCTACTCCTGGTTAAACAACTAAATAAATAAATAAAAAAACAAATATACACATAAAAAAAAAAAGAAAAGGTAAAATTGAAATTCAACTTAACTATAATTTATTTTTCTTGTTCCAACGTCGTCACTAGATTCAGGAATCGCAGGTGGGTTTGGATAACACACCTACAAGGGAGAAGCTGAATTCAAAGCTATGACAATCTTGGAAACTTCCATTCATGGAGTTCTGAGTGGCAGTGAAAGAGTACTCCAGTATACTTAATATTGTCATATAGTGCTGCTATTAGCAGATCAAATACTAAATAAATCTGACAACACAACTATTAAATTAAAAGCCGTCTAAAAACCAAAACTGATAGCTCCAAAGAATAACAATCGAAATGACCTATAAAATAAGCATATCAACAGTGAACAAGGAACCATCTGCATGAATTGTTAATATAACAAATCAGAAATCTTTCCATTGGAATATTCTCTCCAAGAAGTATTCTTTTGTTAGGATTCCGGTGGATTACAGTTAGTAAACTGGGATTTTAATTTCTTCTTCATGTGCGGTTCCCATTGTTACTAACTTCAGTAATCACAGGTAGGATGGATCAATCATTACAGACAGCCGCACCGGAGGTTACGAATTTTTCATCATATGGATTTCAGCTGCTTTTCCCACAGCCGCTTATAGCACTTGGTGTCCAAAAGCTGTATGCAGCACAACTCCAGAAAATGTATCCTGTGATATATTGGGAACATGTGCAGAAAAGGACCAGGTACCCCACTGCACAGTTCTTACACAGCAGCCTCTACTGTTTCTACTTAGGAACCGACCTGCACCTTGGTTTGATGTGCATTATTAACCAGTGCAGGTGGCTTTAACTCAAGCAGCTACATAAGCCTTTGCAATCCAGATCTGATTCATTTAGCTAAGGTGCCGTGGAAATTACCTGGCCCTTCTTTGCTGCCCAAAAAAACGAAAAAGGCATTTTGAATGCCTGAAGGATTGTGCTCTGACCAAACAGCAGTAAATTTTTTCCCTCTAAAATATTTTACTGCAGTTAATGCACAGTACATGGCATGCAATGCATCAGTTTAAAATGCAACAATTAAATTGGGCTGACATTTTATACTTTGTATGTAAAAGGCATTTAAATTAACATAAAAATATAAAGAATAAAAACACACAACTTATAGACAGAGGTTGCCTCCTTCTTTAGGTCTTTTCTTAAATGATTTAATTGGTACCGTACTCCAGCAAATTAAGCAATTCATTGGATACTGGCTCATGGCTCTAGTAAGGACTGTAGCAAGGACCTAATCAGTCCTCAACCTGTACCCTTGCCTTTATACGATTAAGAGGGTACATAGTCCTCAGATTTGACCAGATGTTGTAAATCTGCTATGGCCCCCTGGCTTTATAAATTATTTTTCCCATGGCCATACAGTCCTTCATTGCGTTCAGCTAGGCTGAGAAAGTTGGGGTCTCTCCTGCTTCCAGTCATTCAGAATGCCCAGTATGGTTGTGCTGGTGGCCAGGAGTGCAAATTTGCATTGCCTGGCCTGCAAGTTTTCGTCATCAACTCAGTCAATGAGCAGAACTTTTCTCAGGTGTGCAAGACTGGCACTGCCAGTACCTCTGCAAGAGGCTGTTCTCTCTCTTCTCAAAAAAGTGAAATTCCAGCAAAACTATACATCATAGCTTGCACATCAGCTAGGTGCTATTCACATCTGGGACAGTTAGTTTCATACTGTGAACAGAATTTGGCCAGTCTAGCTGGCTTATAATATACTCTTTGGATAGTCAGAGAGTGGATAATCTTGTATTTGCTCTGTATAACAGATTTCCATCACTTCTGTAATATCCTTTTTCCAATCTTCCTCTGGGATTTCGTCCCCAAGAATTACCTCACACTTTTGTCTGAGTTGTTCCGAGGTACTATTGACTGAGCCCATCAGGTTCTGGTAAAAACTGGGCATCAGACCTTTAGAATTCCCTGCCCTGCCTAAAAGGAACGCTAAGCTGGAGGGCTCATGTAGTCTGTATTTTCTTCCCAATTTTCCCCACAGAAAATGTCCCAGTTGCAGATATTTAAAAAAAAAAAAAAACATACATGGAATATCACATTTTGGTGCAAGCCCTCAAATTCCAGATCCAGTTGATACTTCCGGTGCTGAAAATATTGAGCTACATCTTGATGAAATTCTCATTAAAATCAAGAAATTAAAAATCAGACTCATCTCCTGGCCCTGATATGATTTCTGGGCACATAATTAAAATCAGGGCACAATACCTAATACAACCATTACAATTTTTTTTTTAAGAATATTCACGCAATACCAGTACAATCCCCAATGACTGGGTTAGCAGATGTAGTGCCCATCTTTAAGAAAGGTGATGAGCACAATCTTAATAATTACAGACCCATCAGTCTCACCCCAATTCTCTGCAAAATGCCTGAGGGCATAATAAAAGGCAAGCTGGTATAACCTTTCTGCAACCTAGACCTGGAACAACTCGGCTTCACAAAGGGTAGATTGTGTGTGACAAATTTAATATGCCTCAACAAAAAAAAAAAAAAAAAAAAGTCAGTAAATTCCTGGACACAAAAATCCACTGTGATGCGATCTATCTAGATTTCTGTAAAGCATTTGATTTGGTGCCACATTTGTCCATTATCTCAAAACTCAAATCAACAAATACTAATCACAATTATACTCTTTGGATACTAAAGTGGATAGAAAACAGATCACAAAGTGCAATTATATAGAGAATAATGCATAGGGTACTGAACGTTATGAAAATTTAATGCACCCTCGAGGTGAGGGATGCATCAGTAAACCCCGAGAGCGAAGCTCGAGGGGTTTATCAGCCATCACTCACGGTGCATTAGAATTTCATAACGTTCAATACCATCTTAACCACATAATTGCTGGTGCAAATTTATCCTACCATAGATGTAAGGCCTGCTGACACACTACACAAACTCATATTGTACAATACATCCCATTTCATAAAATAGGCATTTTTATTCTACTAATAACAAACACAACAGCAATAAATAAGAACTGTTTTACCTTTCATGTGATGCATCACATGGAAATATATAGTTGCTACTATTGAGACAGAACCAACAAGATTATTACAGAAAAACAAAAATAAATGCTGAATCAATATTACGGGAGCTGGACAAAAAAAAAAACAGAGCTCTCTTTCAAATATTTGTCCATGCGGCATTTTACTTCACTCTATAAAAAAATATCAGACAGCTGAGACCTCCGTAGGAACTTCATAACTGAGTGTGCTCAGTATCAGTTGCTGCACGACAGTTCGTTGCCATGGCTACGGAGGTCGTCCCTGAAACGAAGTAAGGGACAGTGTTAAAATTCTCATGCAGATGCTAAGGGATATCAATTATAATTCTACAGATTTTGACTTTTGGTTTGTTTTTACTCTGGGAGGCTACTAATTAACATATGGATAGTACTATGTCAGTGAACATGTACCTCTACTCTGAATCTGATTCGATTACTGGGCCTTCGTTTCATCTTGCTACTTTAATGAGGCTGTGATACAAACTTATTGACACTCCTGGTTGATCACACAGTTTGGGTCAAATATTGTTTGAAGAATACTTCTTGTGATTTCTTTAGCAGTCATTTGACCACTATTCGGGTTTGGGAAGACACAAGTCGATGTTGAGGGCTGCTGGTTTCCTGTTTCTCAGGCAGGTACTGCAGGAGTGTAGATATTTTACGCCGTTTTTTTCATTTGCTGTCACTGGGCTTATGTGTACACTCAAAGAATGCTCACGGCATCACTAGGACAATCGCAGCGCGTGAATCTCGTAACAACCAGCTGGTTGTTACGGGAAATATCAACTGCTTATTCCAATGTTAAAAATTGATGACCAGTAATTATAAAAGGTTATCAGTCACAGGGTGGTGAAGTAACTAGCAGTGTACCACAAAGTTCTGTACTTGGCCCACTGATTTTTTTCAAATTTTTATTTTTGACGTCACTAATACTCTGGCATGTTGTTGGCAAAATATGCCAATGATTCTAAAATTGGGGGACCATATGAATCAGAACTGAAAGAAGTAACATACACTCTGACCTTGATCGTATCTCACACTAGACAGACAAACGGCAGATGCGCTTTAATCATGACAAGTGCAAGGTAATGCACTTGGGAGCAAAAAATAATATACCCTTATTACCTTAACGGAAAAAGACTCTCGGGTACATCGTCAGAAAGGGATCTAGGTGTTATTGTGACTACTTTCCCACTATATGGAGCGTACACAGACCTCACTTAGATAATGTCTCATAGCTGTGAAGCCCTCATAATAAAACTGAAATAAATCTCCTAGAAAAGGTTCAAAGAGGACTAACAAAACAAATAAGTGGTTTAAAAAACAAACACGAAGACTGATTAGTTTACCTCAACCTTATGTCCCCAGAGGGGGAGGATTTGGGGCGAGTGGAGGAACAGTGGTCGAAACTAAAAGGGGGACTAGAGAAGGCAACAAACGTCTGCGTCAGGCAAGTAAACAAAAGCAAGAGGAAAAAAAAGAGACCACTATGGTTCTCAAAGGAGGTGACAGGGAAGGTAAGGGGGGAAAAAGTTAGCATTTAGGAGGTATAAGGAGACACAGAGAGAGGATGATAGGCAGGTGTATCAGTAAAAATAGAGGGGGGCGGGTAGGGAAAGCAATTAGGAGCGCAAAGACACAAATGGAGGAGGAAACAGCCCAGGCAGTAAAGAAAGGGGGCAAGATATTTTTCAGGTATGCAAGCTAGAAGAGAAAGACCAGGGGAGGGATAGCAAAGCTTAGGAGGGAAGAGGTGGGGAGTGCGTGGAAGGGGATCAGAAAAAAGCAGAGATCCTGAACAAATACTTTTGTTCAGTGTTCATAGAGGAAGGGGAAAGGCAAGGGACCACAGATAAGGACCAGGAGCACTGAAGGAAGGGAGGTGGACACTAGTCCATTTCCAGAGGAGAGAGTCCTGAAGGAACTCGCAAATCTGAAAGTAGACAAGGCAATGGGGCCAGACGGGGTATATCCAAAGATACTGAGGGAGTTCACAGAGGAGCTGGCTGCACCTCAGACAGCCCTGTTCAACCACCCAGTAGACACGGGAATGGTTCCAGAGGACTGGAGGAGGGCAGATATAGTCCCAATTCACAGAAGTGGCAGCAAGAAGGCTAGCAATCACAGACCAGACAGCTGGACTCTGGTAGTGGGGAAATTAATGGAATCACTACTGAAGTAGAGGATTGTGAAATATCTTGAATCCAGAGGCTTATAAGATCCGAGGCAGCATGGATTCACTGGGGTGAGTGGTCATGTCGAACATATCTGATAGATTTCTTTGATTAGATCAGGGTGGAGTGGTGGATGTGGCCTACCAAGATTTCAGTAAGGTCTTCGACACTGCTGAACATGGACTCGTAAACAAGCTGAGCAGCCTAGGAGTGAGTCCAACGATGGTAAACTGGGTGAGGAATTGGTTAGGGGACAGGAGACAGAGGGTGGTGGTAAATGGAGTTCACTCTCAGGAACGGAGGGTGACCAGTGGGGTGCCACAGGGGTCAGTACTAGCGCTGGTCCTCTTTAATGTCTTTATTAGCGTTATTGCAGAGAGGCTAGAAAGGAAGGTATGCCTCTGCAGATGACACTAAAATCTGCAATGGGGGGGAATGAATAGAGATCTAAGAAAGCTACAGGAGTGGTCAAGGGTGTGGCAGCTAAATTTCAATGTGAAGAAGTGCAAAATCATGCACTTGGGGCACAGAAACCTAGGGGCGGAGTACAAAATGTGTGTTTGGGGGGGGTTATTAATGACCAAAAAGGAAAGAGACTGGGGGGTAATCATATCTGATGACCTAAAGGTGGCCAGACAGTGTGACAAGGTAGTAGGGATAGCTAGTGGGATGCCAGGGCATATAGGAAGAGGTATCACCAGCAGAAAGAGAGAGGTGGCATTACTGCCATATCAATCACTGGTGAGACCTCACCTAGAGTACTGTGTCCAGTTCTGGAGACCACATCTTCAGAAGGACATAGAGTAGAGGTAGTCCAGAGGAGGGCAACTAAAGTGGTGCAAGGTCTGCATCACAAGCCCTATGAGGAGAAAAGTACAGTTACGTAAGAACTTACCGTAACAGTAGATCTTCGAGAGAGGCTCTTGCAGTAGGTAATTACATATAGGACTGACGCCGGCTGGCGGCAGGACCGCACGGAAAAATTTCTAGCTAGCAGTCCCTGGTGGGGACCACCCCATTTCAGGTGACCGGCGTCATACGACGTCGGTATAAAGGGGCGGTCCCAGACGCCCGCCTTCCAGTTCTTTCCTGCCACAGGCCCGGAAGGCCCGGACGAGAGAGAAGCAGTTATTTCCCTCGATGGAAAAGGAGCTAAAAAAGCCTAGGGGGATAGAGGGCGGGAAGGTATTACCTACTGCAAGAGCCTCTCTCGAAGATCTACTGTTACGGTATGTTCTTACGTAACTGTACTATCTTACTTCGAGAGGGCTCTTGCAGTAGGTAATTACATATAGGACAGAATCCCAAGCAGTCTGGAACAAATGAAAGGCACCGGAGGAGGAACTACTCCAAAAGTAGTAATAATCTAGCAGGTCTCAAGAAGAGACCTTGCAAGACAACTAACCGAAGCCTGCTCTCAGGCGAGAGGCAATGTCAAACTGTAATGTTTAGTAAAAGTATGGACAGAAGTCCAAGTGGCGGCAACACAGATATCTGCCGCAGACACGTTCTTGAAACAAGCCGCAGAGGTGGCAACTCCACGAGTGGAGTGACCTCTGACTTGACCCGGGAGGGTCTTGTTGTACTTGTCATAACAGAAAGTGATGCAATGGGCCAACCATTTTGATAGGCATTGCTTAGAGACAGCAATGCCTTCTCTTTTGTGAGCGAAAGAGACAAACAACTTATCAGTCTTTCTGAGATCTTTCGTCCTAATGGTGTAGTATCTCAGAATCCTGTGAACATCCATGGTATGGAGCAGGTATTCTCCTTGATTGGAGTACTGCGTGAAGAAAGCAGGTAATTCAATAGACTGATTTAAGGTAGATTCCGCTACCACCTTCGGAAGAAACTTAGGATTCGTGCGAAGAGCTACTCGTTCTTTGTGAAAAATCAGATAAGGGATTTTGCACATCAGGGCCTGGAGCTCGGAAATTCTGTGAGCAGAAGTAATGGCCACCAAGAAGAGTGTCTTCCACGATAAAAACTTCAAGTCTGCAGAAGCCGCAGGCTCAAAGGGAGGAAGGGTAAGTTTCTCGAGGACGAAGTTTAAGTCCCAAGGCGGAGCTGGAGTCCGGACAGGGGGCCTGAGATGAAGGACCCCTCTGAGGAAAGTTTTGGATACCTCCAGCTGGGCAAATGCCTTATTAGTGAAAGGGACATGGTAGGCTGAAATAGCCGCCATATGGACTTTCAAAGAGGAGTGACTGAGACCCAGGTCGAAAAGATGATGCATGTACTCAAGCAGGATGGTCACAGGGCAGGAAAAGGGCTCCACGTTCCTGGACGCAGCCCAGATAGAAAATCTTTTCCATTTCATGGCGCAGGTGGACCTAGTGGAGGGTTTTCTAGCCTCCACCAGAATCTCGGCCACCTTAGGAGAAACGCCAAAATGAGATTGAGCTAGGTCTGCAGGAGCCATGCATGAAGTTGAAGGGACTTGAGTCCCGGATGGACCAGGTCCCTGATCCTGGGTCAGCAATCCTGGAGATAAGGAAGAGGAAGAGGAGGAACCTCTGAGTATTGCTGTAGAGAGAGAACCAGATTTGCCTGGGCCAGAAAGGAGCGATCAGAATAATTCTCGCTCCTTCTAAAGCAAGCTTCTGTAGCACGCAGGACCAGAGGAATTGGGGAAAAGCACAGACAGATCTGTCCTTCCAACTTAGAGATAGAGCGTCGCTCAAAGGCGCCTCGCTCTGGAGCGAGCGAGCAAAAGATTGGAAGCTTTGCGTTTTGGGAGGAAGCGAACAGGTCTATCTGAGGAGTCCCCTAAATCTGGAAGATGCTTTTTAGAACTTTTTCGTCCAATTCCCACTCGTGCGGAACAGCCGACGAGCGACTTAGTCTGTCTGCCAGGACATTGTCGACTCCCGGAACATGGATCGCCGTGAGGTGAAGGTTGTGGAGAATTGCCCAATCCCAGACCCTCATCGCTTCCCTGCACAGCGGGTAGGACCGAGTTCCTCCCTGCTTGTTGATGTACCACACCACACACATGTTGTCCGTTTGGACAGCTAGGTGACTGGGAAGGATGTATTGGTGAAGGGCCTGGAGCGCATACAGCACTGCTCGAAGCTCGAGCACGTTGATGTGGAGAACTATCTCCAACTTTGACTAAAGGCCTTGGGGTCGGTGAGGACCCAGATGGGCTCCCCAACCTTTGCCTGAAGCATCCATGGTCAGAGTCTGATCGGGGATAGGATGAAAAAAGGGCCCCGGAAGAGGTTCTCTCGAACCATCCACCATTGCAAGTCTCTTACCATCAGCGAGGAGATCAGAACCAGATGATCTAGGTCGTCTACTCGTTGATCCCACTGAGATCAAAGAGTCCACTGAGAGATTCTCATGTGGAGGCGTGCGCGCGGAACCGTCGGGATGGCGCCGCCATAAGCCCCAGTGAGCCGGGCACTGACCTCGCGGGACCCTCCTGTGTTCGATAGGAGGAAATCTGTGACTGGAGGGAGGCCCCCCTGTCCGGAGGCAGAAAGGCTTTGCACAAAGTTGTGTGGGGAATTGCCCCGATGAACTGGAGCCTCTGTGAAGGATCCAGGTGAGACTTGGAATGGTTGATGGTAATACCCAGGCCCGTGAAAACCTGCTGGGTGAGGGACAGGAAATGCAGGAGTTCCTCCCTGGACGGGGCCGCCAGGAGCCAGTCATCCAGGTAGGGGAAAACCTGAGCTCCCAAAGAACGCAGGTGGGCCGCTACCACCGCCAGGCATTTGGTAAAGACTGGGGCCGAGGAAAGACCAAATGGGAGCACCCGGAATTGGTAGTGGACCCTGAACGCAAACCTGAGGTACTTTCGGTGCGAAGGGCGAATGGGGATGTGCAGGTACGCATCCTGCATATCTAGTGCACAAAGCCATTGGCCCGGCCGAAGCAGGGCAAAAGGATTGAAGGATAGCATCCTGAACCTCTTGTACCCACATACAGGTTCAGGAGCTGAGATCGAGAATAGGTCTGAGATCTCCCTGCCTCTTTGGTACAAGGAAGAAGTGGGAATAGTACCTGTCCCGTAGAGGTGAGGAGGGACGGGCTCTATAGCCTGTTTCACAAGAAGCGCTGAGATTTCTTCCCTGACCAAAGGAAGATGGTCCCTTGAGTAAGTGGAATTCAGAGGGGGTGACGTGGAGGTTTCTGTAGAAACTCTATGGCGTGCCCCTCTGCTATGATCTGAAGCACCCATTAATCCGAAGTTATCCTCTCCCAACCCGGAAGGTGGAGGGAGAACCTCCCTCCTACCGGTTCCTCCGGGGCGTCGGGAGGCGGTGGGAGAGGAAAGGAGTCAGGTGGTGTGAGGCAGCGCTGCAGCTGGGGCACCCGTTGCTTTTTTGGGCGGCGGGGGCTTGGCAGCTGTGGGGGCCCGACGTTTAGTGGCCCGCCTTCCCTGAGGTTTCGCTTGAGGCCGGCTGCGTCTGCGAAAGGGACGGCGCTGTGGGGGATGGGGACGGTACATCGAATCAACGGATTTAAGGGCCGTCCCCTTCTCCTGCAAATCAGTGATGATGTCCTTGACATCACCACCGAAAAGCACAGAACCCCTGAAAGGTGCTTCTTGAATGGCTGACTGCACCTCCGGGACCAGACCTGACACACGGAGCCATGCATGACGCTGAAGACTTAAGGCGAACGCAGAGCTCCGTCCTGTGGTGTCCACTGCGTCGTAGTTCGTCCTCAGAATGTGACAACTGGCCGAACGAGCAGAACGGACCAGGTCGGCTAACTCCTGCTTGAGTTGAGAGTCAGACAAAGAGTCGATCATGGATTCCGCCTGGGTAAGGACAGCCTTCTGGTAATCCCCCACATGTGCTACATAGTTCAGGGCCCTAATCCCCAGTGTGGAAGAAGCATAGCTCTTCCTTCCATACTGATCCAGAAGGCGAGATTCCTTATCCGGGGGAGACAAGCTCAAATGTTTCGGGTGTGCTGACCGGCCGTGAGCGGCGCTAATGACAACCAAGTCTGCACGGGGGTGAGAGTCTAAAATGTCTACACCCTCCGGAGCCTGATATAGCCTGTTCGACTTCCTGGGAAGTGGGGCTAAAGCCGATGGTTGTTTCCAAATAGTGGAAACTAGGTGGGCGTGAGGCTCGATCCAGGGTGGCACTAAGGTAGGAGCTGTAAGGGGCAAGTCCAGATGTTTGGCGAGTTTTACCCGCTGAGGATCTGGCTCTAAGGAATGCCACTGATGGACTTCCTGCATCTTCCTAAGCAGCTCCGTGAAGGAAGGATCCTCCGGAGGAGACTTCGGAAGAGTCCTCGGCCGGGGTTTGGACGGAGAGCGTGGCTCGTCGTCTTTCTCGGAACATCCATCGGAAGCATCCGAGAGAGAAGGGGAGGAAGAATCTGAAGCAGAGTAAGAGTCCCTAACCCGTCTAGGGGGAGGAACGGGTTCCTTGGGAGGGATACCAGAACGCGTATCCTGCCCCTCTCTGGACCCCAAGGGAAGAACCCGGGAATCCGGAGGAGAGGGAGAGTGCCGTCTAGGGCGTACGGGAGCCGGGGGTGGCACCATCGCCGTAAGACGGCTCTTGACTTCCTTGGTGAGTTGAGCCTTGGCCTCAGCCCACCAAGAAGCAAGAGTCTCCTGCAGATCCACCGGCGGCCTAGGGGGCGGTGGTGGAGGAGGAGGAGGGAGATAGTTGTATGGAGGAAATCCGTAGGGAGAGTATCCGTAACCCGGCTGCGGGTATCCTGGAGTTGGGTACTGTGGCGTCGGGTACTGCGGCGTTGAAGGAGTCGGCACCGGGTACGACGGCGCAGGATACTGTGGACCTGGGAAGACCGGCGTCAGATACGACGGCGGATACCCAGGCACTGGAGGAGCTGCCGGAGCAGACGGCCCAGCCGGGTACTCCACAGGCGGATCAGCCGGGATAGGCCCGTGGGGTGGAGGGCCCGAAGGAAGAGGAAAATCGCCCGCTGGCGTCGGAGGGGCCGGTGTCGGAACCGGCGTTGGCAGGGCCGGCGTCAGAGCTGGTATCAGGGGAACCGGCGTCAGATCCAGTTCTTCAAGAAGAGGATCGGACGGTAGCCCATGGTCCCGAGTCTCGTCCGGGGACGGAGGGGAAAAATTCCCGGGGTCAGGCAGGGGGGACTGGGGCTCCCCTGACGACAGCGAAGGCTGCGGAGAGCCTGGAACGACAGAAACAGTACGTTCCGCCGTAGGCTCAGAGGCCCGGCGCACGTCAGAGGAGCCGATGTGTGGCTTATGGGCCGAGTCCCGGCGGACGCCAGAGGAGCCGGCGTCCGGCTTTGGGGGTTCCCTCATCGGAGGCGGGCCGAGAAAGAGAGGAGGCCCAGTCTGAGGGAGACACTGCTGAGCGCCACCACGAAGGGTCGAGCGTCTTAGAGGCCTTCTCCCGGCGCACGTCGGAAGAGCCGACGTCCAGCTTAAGGGAGGTGCCCACACCAGTAGGCCGCAGGCCTGCGGCGGTACTGTGGGCTGGAGTCTCCTTTTGCCCAGAGACACCCGGCGGGCTCGAACTCATCGGGCGGGCCGACGCCTCCTCCTCCAAAGCCTTGGAGGCTGCCATCGGGCGATCCCCCGGAGGAGATGTTACCTTGCCCACGACTCCAGCCGGAGTCACGGAAGAGGAGGCCTTCTCCCGGTTCCTTTCCTTATCCTGCTTCTTATGCCCTTCAGGGGAGGTCGACGCCTGCCGAAGTTTTCTCAGCTCTTTCTCCATCGCAGACATCTTCTTTTTGAGGAGATGGGCTTCGAGGGACTGCTGGCATCGTCTGCGGGTGGCTGTGTTGAACCGGAGGCAGTGCGGACACTTGTCGACCGCGTGGTCGGGGCCTAGGCAGAAGAGGCAGAGGGAGTGACCATCTTTGTGGGGCAGTTGGGTGCCGCACGAGTCGCACTTATACTTTGAAGGGGACGACATATACTGACGTTCACCTGACGAAAGAGGAATAAAATTCTGAAACTAATCGGAAAAAACCGACGAAGTAACAGGATGACTGGCGATAAGAACTTAAGTGGCGCTGCACGAGCGACAGCGGGGAAGAACTGGGCGTCCGGGACCGCCCCTTTATACCGACGTAGTATGACGCCTGTCACCTGACGTGGGCGGCCCCGCCAGGGACTGCTAGCTAGAAATCTTTCCGTGGGGTCCTGCCGCCGGCCGGCGGCAGTCCTATATGTAATTACCTACTGCAAGAGCCCTCTCGAAGTAAGATCTAAAGGACATCAATATGTACACCCTGGAGGAACAAAGGTGGAGGGGGATAAGACAGAGACTTTCAAATATCTCACGGGTATAAATAAGATTCAAGAGGGTAGCAATTCTCAGAATAAAAGATGCTCAAGAACGAGGAGTCATGCCATGAAGCTGGAGAGGGGGTAGACTCAGGAGAGATGTGAGGAAGTACTTCTTCACAGAAAGAGTGGCAGATGCCTGGAACAGCCTCCCAGTGGAGGTGGTGGGAGCAAAAATGGTAATGGGATTCAAGAATGCATGGGACAGGCTTAAAGGAACCTTAGTGGTAGGGAAAGGGGGGGAGGGGGTAAAGCCAGAGATTAAGTATGGTCTGCACTGTCACAGTAGGTAGGGAAAATGGGCAGATAGGTGAGCCAAATGGTCCTTATCTGCCGTCAAATTCTATGTTTCTATGTAGAGCTACAGCATTTCCAAGGAGACCTACATTTAATATATGAGATCATAAGGGACCCGCACCTGATGTGTGAACTGGGAAAGGACTTCAAACAAGATAACAAAGATACCAGAGGGCACCCCCTGCAAATAATAGGATACACATTTAATATATAAGAGAAAATATTTTTTCACCCAAAACACAGTAAACCCACAGAACTCACTACCTTTAAATAACATTTTTAGTAAAACTATGTTAGAACAACCTAGATAAATTCATTCTATCAGGTGAATGTGTAACTTAATATATGTAGATGGATGGAGCAGTAATGGGCTAACAACTTTTTGCTCCAAAGTCACCTTAATATCCTTAGTAAATGACTTTACTATACCTTTCTTTCATATATGTGACCCAATAGTTCTATGCCTTTATTCACCCACATTTTAAAGCCAGGGACATGCAGGTATTTGGGAAACAGCACATTGCTCCAAAAGGGAGTGAGAACAGTTATTTTTGACACCAGCTGCTTAAATTTATAAGCTGTGTGCCATACGTGCAGCAGATGTTGAATTATTGACTTTCCTTTCACACATCTGACATTTCTGATGTTGGAGCAACAGAGCAGGCCAGTTAATCTGTGGACTGAAATCCATTCTTTTTCAAGTTGAATTCCTGAATGTTGGCACTGTAGGTTGTACCACTCTCTCAAGCTAGCTAATTGGACTGTCCAATAGTAATTTTCAAAGTGGGTGGAACCTATGCCATCTCTTCTTGTGTTATTTCTCAACTGCTCAAATCTAATTCTCAATGCCTTGTTATGCCACAGCCAGGCAGATGCACATGTTCACAGTTGTTTAAAGAAGCCGAGTGGGATCTGGATTGTTAATACTTGAGTTACGTATACAAAGTTATGTAGAACTGCCATCTTTAACACATTAGACCAACCCAGAAGTGACAATGGGAGGTTCTGCCACTTTAGGTATACAATTTTAACCTTGTATAGCAAGGGAGGGTAATTTGCAGCACAGATCACTTTAACTTGCCTCCTCGTTTGTACACCATGATATCTGAACCCTTGACTCATCCACTGGAATGGTAGGCTCCCTTTGATGGCTGAGTGTTCACATTTACACAGTGGTAAAAACACAGGTTACTCATCTGTAACAGTAGTTCTAGGAGTGGTATACGTTGTTCATCCACACTTATTGGCAGTGTCCTTTCCCTTTAAGTCTTGCCAGAAAGTCCAAGTTGGCTCCACCCACCCGGGTGGTATAACCCTTCGCTCTGCCCCATGATGCCAGATCTTGATGCTGGAAGCACTACTGTGCGCCTAAGCCAGGGGAGGTCGGGCGGGTCAGTGTGGATGAACAACATATACCACTACTAGAAAGTACAGTTATGTAAAAACTTACCATAACAGTAGATCTTTGAAGGATGTCTCTTGCAGCAGGTAATACAATTGGGTTGTTGCCAGAGGTCGCTGTGGTGCATGGCAGCTCTTCTAGCAGTCTCACTAGGGGCCGCCCACCGATGACATCATCATCCTGCTTCCTATATAAGAGTGGGCGGTTCTTGGTATTCTCAGTTCCCCACTGGATTCAGCTTGTTAAACGAGGACCAAGGGGATCCTAGGTACCATAGGTGTCCCTTCCCACGTGCTAAGTGGAACAAAGTCATTCTCTTAGAGAAGGAGGAGGATGGAGGAAGGGAACATACCTGCTGCAAGAGACATCCTTCAAAGATCTATTGCTACGGTAAGTTTTTACGTAACTGTACTATCTTCCATGGGATGGTTTATTGCAGCAGGTAATGCACTTCAGATGATTCCCAAGCAATGTACCCAAAAGAGGGTGGAATTAGGATAGGAGACCCTGTAGGACTGCATGGCCAAAGGCCATCATACGGCGAGAAACAATATCCAGGTTGTAATGCTTCATGAAAGTGTGAATGGTGGAACACGTGGCTGCATTGTAGATATTAGTCATCGAGGCCCCCGTTGAAGCAGGCCGCCGTGGAAGCCTAGGCTCTAGTGGAATGAGCTTGTACCGTTTCCGATAGGGGTTTGTTGTATTGTTTGTAACAAAAAGTGATGCAATTTGCCAACCAACTGGAAATGGTTTTCTTGGCAACTGGGGAACATTCCCTCGTGGGGCGAAGGTAACAAACAATTGAGAGTTTTTTCTCAAGGATCTGGTATGGTTTATATAGTACCTCAGAATACGATGAACATCTTAAAGTGTGTAAGAGATGCTCACCCGGATTAGAATGCTACGGGTAGTAGACAAGCAATTCCATGGCCTGGTTTAAGGTATGTTCTGAAACCTCTTTCGGCAAAAAGGAAGGATTGGTGCGGAGAACCACTCTATCTTTGTGGAAAATTAGGTAAGGCTCTCTACACATCAGAGCCTGAAGCTCGGAGATATGGTGAGCTGAAGTGATGGCTACTAGAAACATAGTCTTCCAAGAGAGGAAGCGGAGATCAGCGGTAGCTGCTGGCTCAAAGGGTGCATGGGTCAGTTTCTCCAATATGAAATTCAGATCCCAAGGGGGGGGGTGGGATGCTTTATGGGAGGTTTGATATGAAGCATGCCTCTTAAGAACATCTTTACAGTAATTTGCCTTCACAGGGTTCATGAAAGGCCAAAATGGAGGCCAGATGAACTGTGACAGAGGAATAGCTAAG
This sequence comes from Neoceratodus forsteri, assembly GCA_016271365.2. Taxonomy (NCBI): domain Eukaryota; kingdom Metazoa; phylum Chordata; order Ceratodontiformes; family Ceratodontidae; genus Neoceratodus; species Neoceratodus forsteri. The sequence continues at coordinate 1,427,898,417 of CM057449.1, forward strand.
GTCCTTCTTGGCAAGAGAAGCCAAGTAGTCTAGCACTTTGGGTAAAGGGCATGAAAATGGATTTAAGGAAAGGGGAAGTAGCCCATACGGAAAAGCGTTTCCATTTAGTGTTGTATGTTTCTCTGGTTGATGGTTTTCGTGAGGTCAAGAGAATGTTGGCCACCAGCAAGAAGACGTAAAGACATGCCATGAAAGCGTCCTCAGGAGCCAAGCGTGAAGGGGTAAAGGCTTCAGGTTGGGGTGAAGGAGGGTGCCCCGTTCCTGAGTCAGGAGATCTGGTCTGACTGGCAACGGAATGGGATCCACCATGGATAGTTGTTGGGGTAGGGGAAACCACACCTGCCTGAGCCACAAGGGGCAATGAGGATCATCATGGCAGGTTGTAGTTTCAGTAGAGTTTGTTGCAGGAGAGGGACGGGGGAAGCATATAAGAAGAGTCCTTTCCACGGTTGGGACAGGGCATCAGTAGACAGTCCCCTTCTGTTCGGGATAATGGAAAAGTATTTGGGGAGTCGATAATTGTCGGGGGAAGCAAACAGGTCTAGTTGCAGGGTCCCCCATAAGTGGAAAATCATCTGAAGAACTTCATAATGAAGAGTCCACTCATGTGTGTAGGACTGGCGACTGAGAATGTCTGCCAGGGTATTGTGGCATACTGGTAGATGGACGGCAATTACTGTGAGTTGTTGGGGTGTGGCTTCGTGCCAGACCTTCAGTGCCTCCCTGCAGAGAGCGCGAGATCTAGTGCCCCCTTGTTTGTTCAGCTAGAACACCACTGAGGTGTTGTCTGTTTGGATCAGTAACGGTCCGGGACGAAGGTGGGGGTGAAAAGCCTGAAGGGCAAAGGTGAACTGCCCTCATTTCCAACAGATTTATATGTGGCAGAATGGCAAATTGGGACCATTTGTCTTGCGCCCCATAAGGGCCAAGGCAAGCTCCCCAGCCATCCAGGAAAGCATCCGTGGTCAACGTTTGCTAGGGAGGGAGAGCCTGAAAGGGCATGCCCTGGGATAGATGGTGCCAGTGTGTCCACCAAGCTAGGGCAGGGTGGAGCGGAGGGAGGGGGTGACTGAGATTGTCGAAGTCGCCCGACCACTAGTGCCATTGATTCTGAAGCAATCATTGTACTGGTCTCATATGGAGATGGGCGAATGCCACTGTGGGGATGGCAGCTGCCATATGCTCCAGAAGACTAAGAAATTTCTGTCTGTTATGTACTGCTGAGTTCGAGTGTGTGCAGCCAGAAAGAGGAGTTTGTCTTGTCTGTCAACAGGGAGGTAAGCCTTGGCTGAAACCGTGTCCAGAAGTGCTCCTATATATTGGAGTGACTGGGAAGGCTTCTGTTCAGAATTTGCTTTTATCAGCCAATCGTCTAGATATGGGAAGATGAAACGTCTGTCTCTTTTCAGAGCCGCCACCACTACGGTAAGGCACTTAGTAAAGACTCTCGGGTCACTTGCTTCCCTAAGTAGTCTAGGCAATGGAATTCCTTATCTAGAGGTAGCCACTTCCATAGAGGTAGTAATGGGGGAGAGATTTCTATGAAACCAAGGGAATAATGGAGGAGAGTGGACGTGGAGTAAAAGCTGGTCTGGATCCTGGATGAAACAGTCCAGGGTCTCGGTCCCACTCAGGCTGGCCCCGATGCATAAAAGACCTTGAAAAAGGAGGGGCAGCTGAAAAAGTGAAATCCATGGTGTTCCCTAAAACACCATGGCCCATCATTGACAGGCCGAGAGGAAGATTTGACATGTTTAATAGCCATCGTCGTCAAGAGACGAATCATCGTTGATGGGGCACCGATGGCAGCAGCAGCATAAGGTTCCGTCAAAATTGCTAATAAAGCACTAGAAAGTGCCATCGACGAGACAGAGAGAGTAAACTCCTGTCGACGAGGAGGCAATATTTGAAGCCGTTGTTGATGAAAGAAGACCTGAAGTGGTCATCCTCGTTGAACGCTTAGAATAGGATGCTGAAGTGGAAGCATCATTATCACACCTGTGCTCCTTATGCAAAGCACTGGCCGGGGGGTCCCTTGGGACAGGCCCCCTGCTTCTCTAAGAGAGCGGCTTTTTCTTCCATGAGGTAAGCATGAATGTCAAGCAGTCGTTGTCAATGCGTTGCTTGATTAAACTTCTGACAAAGTTCACAGGAGGATGAGTTGTGTGTGGGTCCCAAACAATGGGCACAGACTGAATGATCGTCGAAATGGTAGATTTTTCTACTGCAACGACAAGAACAAAATAAAGATGATTTGTTTGAAGATCCTTCTGACATCAGTCAATGAAGGAGTGGGAACGGGGAGAAAAAAACAAAAACGTTCCGTTTGCTCAGTTTCTCATCGATGACTACTTACACTTTGCACTAGCTGCTGCGTATGAGCTGAAGACGGTGGGAAAATGAATTGAGGACACCAGGGACCACTCACTCTTATATAGGAAGCAGGATGATGATGTCACTGGTGAAAGACTGCATGAAGAGCTGCCGTGCACCACAGTGGCCTCTGGCAACTACCCAAGTGTATTACCTGCTGCAAGACCATCCCATGGAAGATCTACTGTTACAGGCGAGTAACCTGTGTTTGTAGGGACATGGATATGTTGTTCTATTCACACCTATTGGCAGACTCCTAGCAGTTCTCCGGGAGGAGAGGCAAGGTGCACACCCCCTACTTAGAAAATAAGGAGTGGAGAACTGAAGCCCTGAAACCAGCATCTTGGTGTGACTAAGTCATTGTGGTAACGAGAAATGAAGGTGTGTGTGCTGACTTCCAGGTAGTAGCCCTGCAGATTTCCTGGATAGGGATGTCCCTAGAAGCAACCACCTTCGCAGCGGTATGGCGGGTGGAATGAGCCCTTAGCCCTCTGGGAGATTCCCTACCCGCCAACCTATAGCAGAGATCAATGCAGGAAGTGATCCACCTGACATCTGCTTGACAGTAGGACTGCCACGTGCAGCTTCGGCATAAGTGACAAACGGCTGGTGAACCTCTCCACGAACTCCAGCCATGCGCTCTTTGTAGTAAGCAAGTGCTCGCCTCAGGTCCAGAGTATGAAGCCTGTGTTCAGCCTCCGAGGTGTGATTTAGGAAGAACACCAGAAGAGTCATTACCTGGTTCAGGTGAAACTCAGACACAACCTTCGGGAGAAGCTTCGGGTTGGGGTGCAGGACAACCCTGTCCCTATGGAAGACCAAGTAAGGAGACTCCACCGAGTGTGCCTGGAGCTCACTGATCCTCCTGGCTGACGTGATAGCCACCAGGAAGGTGGTCTTCCATGACAGGTGTAACATATCACACCTGTGCATTGGTTCAAATGGCTTACCCATGAGCTTAGCCAAAACCAGCAACAGATCCCACAGTGGTGGTGGTTCACACACCAGTGGAGAAATGTGATCTAAGCCTTTGAAAAAGTGCCAGATCACTGTCTCCTACACCACCAACCGCTGACCGACCCTCGTCCGATAAGCAGAGACTGCTGCCAGGTGCACCTTAAGGGTCGTCGACCGAAGTCTCCATTTGGGGAGAGACCAAAGGGAATCCAAAATGCTGGCCATTGGACAGGACAAAGGATCCAGCCCCTTGCTCTGACACCAACTGGAGAATCTCTTCCATTTGAAGGCACAGCATTTTCTGGTCAATTCCTTTCTAGATGCCTCCACGACAGTGAGGACATCGTCAGAAAGACCCAAAAATCGAACTCTAGCCACTCAGGAACCAGGCTGTCAGGTGCAGCGATTGACGGTCCAGGTGGAGTACCTTTCCTTGATTGATTGAGAGCAGGTCCGGGTGTATGGGAAGATGCCTTGGAAGCTTGTTGCTGAGGCGGAGGAGATCGGGGTACCAAAACTGGTGGAGCCAGTCCACAGCCACCAAGATTACCTGTGCCTTGTCCCTCCTGACCCTGAGCAGCAACTTGTGGATCAAGGGAAGTGGAGGAAAGGCATAGAAGAGGCCTGGGGTCCATGGCCTTGAGAAGGCATACTCCTGCAGAGAGCCATGCTGAGGATTGCAGGCACAAAACAGCCTCAGCTTTGTGCTCTCCCTGGAGGTGAACAGGTCCACCTGAGGGGTGCCCCACTGGGGAAACAGACTGTGTACCACCTCCGGATAAAGAGACCACTCATGAGATGCCTCGCCCACCCGGCTGACGGTATCCGCCAGCTGACTGGAGGCTCCAGCCACATGGATGGCTAGGAGATCCGCCTTGAGGCTGCGCATGAGGATCCATAAATGGAGAGCTTCCTTGCACAAAGGCAGGGTGTGCGTCCCACCCTGTTTGTTAAGATAGTACATGGTAATGGCATTGTCCATCTGGACTTGAACCACTTGACCCTGAAAAAATGGAACAAATGCAGTCAGCGCCAGCCAAACTGCGCGGAGCTCCAGCACGTTGATGTGGCATCGGGATTCCTCAGGGGGGTTCAGAGCCCATGGACCCTGTGTTCCCCGAGTGCCCAGCCTGAAATGATCGGGCAAAGGTGGAGAGAACACCCGCCCTGTCTGCTGGGAGGCTGGCTCTGGCTCAGCAAAAGTCGAGCTATGGTCTGATGAAGCTGATCACCTGCGAGGCCACGAGTTCTGACTTGACCTCGTTGACTAGGAGACCAAGTTGGATGCAGGTCTGCAGGGCCAGATCCCTGGACCACTCCACCTCCTGCCTGGAGGGACCTATCATCAGCCAGTAATCCAGGTAGGGGTACAGCCGAACCCCTCGACACTGCAGGTAGGCTACCACCACTGCTATGTATTTGGTGAAGTTTCTGGGGGCCAAGGAGAGGCCGAATGGCATGGCCTGGAACTCGTAGAGGGTTCCCTCGGCTCAGAAGCGGAAGAAACTTCGGTGGGACGGATGGATCGGAATATGAAAGAACGCGTCCTGAAGATCCAGAGAGCAAAACCACATGTCCTGCTCGAGAGATGGTATTATCTGGGACAGAGTTACCATCTGGAAGATGCAAGACCTGAGGAATTTGTTCAGCTTGTGCAGATCTAAAATGGGGCACCAGCACCCCATCCGCTTTGGCACCAGGAAGTACCTGGAGACAAACCCTGGGTGTTCTGGAGGATCCGCTACCCTGGCCACGACCTCCTTGCAGAGGAGCTGGGCTATGTCATCTCGAAGAGCTGACCGAGTGTCTGTGGATACAAAGTCCTCCCGTGGGTGGGGTTTGCTTGGCTGTGAGGGTACTGCTCGAAATCCAGAGGCAGACCCTGTCCGACCACTTTCAGAACCCACCTGTCCGCGGTAACAGTGGACCAGATGGAAAGGAAGTGGCGGAGCCAGACCACCACAGGAGGACCCAGGGGAGGCATGAGGGTGGCAGTTCCCATCCCATCACTGGGCAGGCTTGGAGGAAAAGGACCTGGCTGACGAACCACTGGATCCCTTCCCTCTTGGCTTTTGGACCGCTGAAACTACCGACTTGGGCCTATGGCGCCAAGGCTGCGCCTGCTGGCCCAGCTGGTGCTGGGCAGGTTTTGCTGCAGGAGTGGGGGACTGAAATGGCTTGCAGTTCTGCTGCTTGGAGCCCTTGGGACCCTTCTGGGTGGACATAACAGAGTCCAAGGTGGCACTGGACTTCTTGATACGCTGGTGGTGACCCTCCACACCGGGCCCGAATAGGACGGTGCCTAAGAAGGGAACGTCCGCCAGCTTTTGCTGAGTGTCTGCCGTGAAGGTCGAGATCCTCAGCTAAGCCCTACAGCACATGGCGACTGTGGCTGCCACCGAGTGGGCACAGGAATCCCCAATGTCCAGAGCCACCTGGAGTTGCTGTTTGGCCACAGCCTTGACCCTGGTCTTGGACATGCTTGACCGAGGTCTGGAGGTCTGCAGGGAGATGGGGAATCACCTCATCCAGGGAGCCCAAGAAGGCATGGGAGAAGTGTGCCGTCAGGATGGCCGAGCTTGCCTGGCAGAGGCTGAGCAAAGAGGCAGAAACATAGAAACACTGAATTTGATGGAAGATAAGGGCCACTTGGCCCACCTAGTCTGCCCATTTCCCTACCTAATGGATAAGCTGCAGATCCTAGTTAACCAATACCGTACTTCCTCCTACCCCCCACTAGAATTGCCTTATGTCTGTCCCATGCATTCTTGAATTCTCTCACTGTTTTTGACTCCATGACCTCCTAAGGAAGGCTGTTCCATGCATCCACAACCTTATCCGTGAAAAAATACTTCCTCGCATTACTTCTGAGCCATCCCCCCTCTATCTTCAAATTGTGCCCCCTTGTTCTTGCACATCTCTTTTTCTGAAAGATGCTACCCTCTTTGACTTTGTTGATCCCCATGAGGTACTTGAAAGTCTCCATCATGTCCCCCCTCTCCCTCCTTTCCTCGAGGGTATACATATTAAGCTCCTTTAGTCTCTTTTGTATGTCTTCTGGTGCAGACCCTGCACCATTTGGTGCCCTTCTCTGGACAGCCTCCACCCTGTCTATGTCTTTTCGGAGATGGGGTCTCTAGAACTGCATGCAGTACTCCAGATGGGGTCTCACCAAATGTCTGTACAAAGGGATAACAACTTCCTGTTTTCTACTGGTGATGCCCTTCCCTATGCATCCCAGTAGCCCCCAGCCCTCCTTACTGCCTTCTCACAATGCTTGCCCACCTTTAGGTCATCTGATATAACTACTCCCAGATCCCTTTCCATTTTTGTTGTCAGTATCTCACCCCCCAATTGTGTACTCTTCCCCTGGGTTTTTGTTTCCCAGGTGCATTACTTTGCACTTCTTTATGTTGAATCTAAGCTGCCATACATTTGACCATTCCTCCAATCTTGCCAAGTCCCTTCTCATCCTTTCCACCCCACCGTGCGTATTAACCCTGTTGCAGATCTTTGTGTCATCTGCAAAGAGACATACTTTTCCTTCCGGTCCCTCTGCAATGTCACTTACAAAGACATTAAAAAGGCCTGGACCCAGCAGTGAACCCTGCGGTACTTCACTAGTAACCCCCTTTCTTCACTGTGGACTCAGTTTACTATTATCCTCTGCGTCTTGTTGTCCAGCCAATGTTTTATTCAGTCTACCACCCTGGGACCCACTCCGAGGCTAGCTAATTTGTTTATTAATCTTTTGTGTGGAACTGTGTCAAATGCCTTGCTAAAGTCTAGGTAGGCCATGTCCACAGCCCCTCCCTCGTCTACTACTTTGATCACCCAGTCAAAGAAATCGATTAGATTCGTCTGACATGACCTTCCCACTGTGAATCCATGCTGCCTTGGGTCCTGTGCCCCACTGGCCTCTAGGTACACAATAATTCTTTCCTTCAGAAGTGATTCCATCATTTTCCCTACCACTGAGGTCAAACTGACAGGTCTGCAGTTTCCTGCCTCTGTCTTGCTCCGTTTGTGAAGGGGAATCACAGCCGCCCTCCTCCAGTCCTTAGGTACCACACCATCACTTGTCAAAAAGGGCAGTCAGCGGTGTTACTAGTTCTCCCCTTAGTTCTTTTAGAATTCTGGTGTGAATCCCATCAGGCCCCATTGCTTTGTCCACCTTCAGTTTTAGGAGTTCTTTCAGAACCCTTTCTTCTGTGAAAGGACTGATATCGACCCCTCTATCCAGAGTGCTTCTATGGACTGGATTAGGTACCTCCCCTTCCTCCTCTTTTGTAAATACTGAGCAGAAGTATTTGTTCAGTATCCCTGCTTTTTCACTGTCCCTCTCTGCCCACCCACCCTCCTCTTTATTCAACCTCAGTATCCCTCCCTTTATCTTTCTTCACTCCCTAATGTACCTATAAAAGGTTTTATCCCCCTCTTAACCGAGTTGGCTATCTTTTCCTCAGTTTGGGCCTTTGCTATTCTGACTGCCTTCCCTGCTTCCTTCTACTTTAACTGGTACAGTTGTCTATCCTGTTCCTTCTGTGTTTCCTTATACTTCCTGAATGCTATCTTTTCCTCCCTAACCTTCCCCATGACCTCTTTTGAGAACCATAATGTTATTTTCTTTCATTTTGATTTATTTGCTTCACATAAAAGCTTGTTGCCTCTGTGATGGCAGTTCTGATGTTTTCCCATTGTTGCTCCACCACTCCTTCTTGCCTGTTTGCTAGTGCTTTTCTGAGGCACTCTCCCATTTTGACAAAATCAGCCATCCTGAAGCCCAGCACCTTCACTTTTGTATGGCTTGACTCTATAGCAGAGTTTATCGTGAACCACACAAGGCAGCATAGACTTTTTTGACCGAGTGGTCCAATTTCTTGGCCTCCTTGTCTGGCGGTCTGTCAACATCACCGGTGTTGCTCGAGCGCTGAAACACTTAGCCACCAACCCCTCAGCCGAGGGGTGTTCCATGATCCCCAAGAGGAAACTGGTGGGTACCGCATATTTGCGGGCCATCAGGGCTGAGGGCGCTGGGCAGAGTGCTGCCAAAGCTCCAAGGTTGGGCCGACACAGGCTTCAGCCACCGGGAAGGCCTCCGTCAGAGAGTCCCCTTTATCCAGAAGCTCTGTGAGGGGACAGCGAGCCTGCTTCTGGACAGGCTCCAATTTCATCCCTGTGGACTCGGAGATGAGATGGAGGATGTACATGAAGGATGTGGGTCCTTCCTCCGTCAAGAGACCCCGCACCAACTCCATGCTGACTGGACAGGAGTGCAGTGAGGAGTCCTCGGACTTGGAAGAGTCCGCATATAGCGGCCGACCACCTGAGTCGCTCTCAACCCACCGGACGGTCGGGCGTCAGAGTGATCGACAGTCGATGGGGAAGGCCTTTAGCCGGCCGAGACCCCTTGGTCGGAGACTGCTGGGGTGGCGCCTCCAGCACAATCGGTGGAGAGACCAACTTCGGCCGAACAGAAGTGGCCTGAACCAGCTTCGCAAGTGGAAGAACGGTGTCGACTGGCCCCTCCGGGGGCATCTTTATCAGCCTGTCGGGCAACAGTCATGTGATGGCCGGTGTGGGAGCCCGGTCAGCTTCAGAGCCGGCAGGACCGGAGTCCTGAATAGAGAACTGTCGGCCTCATCTAGTGACAACAAGTTGACAGGGTCGAGAAATATCTCGCCCGCATCGTCGGCCATTCGACCTGACGTGGGGCACCTGAAGCCAGCAGTCAAGGCTGCGGTTTCAACCATGGGCAAAACCGGGGGATTCCTGAGACTGAGATCGCTCTCGATCCTAAGAATGGCGATGGTGAGTTTTCTCCTTGTCGTGTCGAGATGACTTCTTGCAGGAGCGGGAGCTGTGCGAACCCGAACGGCCCTCTCCCTTGGTCGGGAGAGACTGGCATAGCTTCTTGAAGGAGCTCGAAAAAGTGGAACCCAATTTGAGCATAACAAATGTTTAAGCTGAAGAGAACTGACTGGCGCCCAAGCTTCCTCCTCCTCGAAGGCCTTAAGTTGCTCCAACTGCTCGGCAGACCCCGCAGCTGCGGAAAGCACCCAACAGGCATCCTTGGATTTGACCTGCAGATTCTATTTCTCTGGGCAGCCCAACTCCAGGTGGGCAAGGTGGTCCTGAAGGACCGACAGCTGAAATGACCGGAAAATGTCACAGGCCTGGGGATCGTGCTAGTGGCCCAGACAGTTAACACGTGTGGCATGTGGGTTGGTGTGCGACATCTTCTGCCCGCATGGGTACCAGCAAAATCTGGGCGAGGACTTTTCCTCCATCGTCGTCACGAATGAAGATCATGCTGAAGACGAACTCTAACAAGTTTAAGTTTTGGAAGTAAATCCGAAGAGTTGAGTGCCAGGGCCTATTCAATGCAGGAGCAGTAAGGAGGGAACCTGCTTCTTCCAATGGAAAGGAAGATCTGGCATCATGGAGCAGAGCAGAGGGTTATACCACCTGGGTGGGTGGGAGAAGCCAGCCTGAAGACTTTCCGGCAAGACTTAAAGGGAAATGACACTACCAATAAGTGTGGCTAGAACAACATATCCATGACCCTAGAACTACTGTTTTACTCGGATTCACTTTGTACCCCGATATGGTCCTGAAGGCCTGCAGCACCTTGACCAAACATAGCAGTGATGTCGCTGCTTTTTTAATATAAGGGACTACTGATCAGATAGCCATGTGTTGGCCTGAACTGCTGCTGTCGGCCTAGAGTATATGGCGTGAACCCATTCCAAGAAATTTCTCAAACAACAACCACCCAATGTCTGTGCTCCAGAAGTGGTCCCACTCGAAAGCTTTTTTCTACAATAAGTGAGGCCATCACTGGGCAGTCACTTGAGTTGTGTTGACGCCTGACAAGTACCTGGAGCAGTGTTCCAAGGTTGGCAGGCCCCCCGACCTTTACAATCCTGTCTGGTCCTCATGATAACTTAGGCAACAGCTATTCCAGTTTCCCTCTCAGAATCTTGGCGTAAGTTTTAAAGTCTGCATTTAGTAGCGATATAGGTCTATATGATGTCTCTAGATCTTTCAGCTTATCTGGTTTCAGGAGGACTGTGATCCTGGCTTGGGAGGAGTCATGTAGTTTCATTGCTTTTACGGCTGCAACAAGTGTCTCATATAGTGGGCTCAGAACTGGAGGATCTAGTCTTTTATATACATCAATCTGTAGCCCATCTGGGCCTAGGGACGTTTTATACTAAGATTCATACTAAAACAAATCTGGAGCTAGGGAGCAGTGAGGCTCATAATTGCTCCAGTTTATTAATTTAAGGTAGAGTGTGATAGAATAAATTTATCCCAACCGATTTTTGAAGGTAATTTTAGTGCTGCTAACAATGACTTCAATTGGCAATGCATTCCCAAGGTTTAACAACGTGCAGTGTATAAAAATATTTTCTTGCCGAAAGGTTGAAACATTTCTGCTGCATCTGCAATGGGTGACCTCTAAGATTAAACATATCTTCTTTAAAGGAGAAACCCAGATTTACCAATAACTGAGGATCCTTGATAGTATCATACATCAAGAGGAGATATGAAAATTACGTACCTGCCCGTAATTCTTGATCTTCTTGGACGAGTCTCCACCACTCATTCACACTATTGGGATCTGCGCCGGAGGCACTAGGACCCATCGAGAGCAAACTTTTTGCTGGGGAGTTGACGCCAGAGATGGCGCCGCGAGGAATGGCGCCGCGAGCCCCAGCTCGCGCGGCAATGACTATCTCAGCGCCGACTTCAGCTCCTCAGTAATTTTTTACCAAGGAGGCAGCTTAACTCAACCTAGAAGGGTAGTCTAACCTAAAACCGACATAAGATAGTCCAGACGACCCGTGTAAGAAGGGTCAACAAAGAAGTCTTCAAGGCCTAAAGATCTGAGGGAGTGAAGACCAACAAGAGAGGTGAGCTTCGGGGATTGGAGGGTAGTGAATGAGTGGTGGAGACTCGTCCAAGAAGATCAAGAATTATGGTAGGCACGCAACTTTCATATCTTCCGGACATAAGTCTCCACCACTCATTCACACTATTGGAGAGTACCGAGCTAATAATCCCCGAGAGGGCGCAGGAGAAACCAAGAGCTCACGTTTCTTAAGACAGAATTCCATTAAGGATGGCTCTGCCAAGGAAGAATGTCGTCTGGCATGGACATCGAGGCATAATGTAGCAGTATGCACTGAGCTCCAGGTGGCTGCATACAGAATGTCACCAATAGAGCACATTGCGGATTTCCGCTAGGGATGCTGCTACGCTCTGGTAGAGTGGCGTAAACTCTACCCTCCAACAACCTGCGCCATGGAATAGCAGTGACAAGGCACGCCACTAGCCATGCTGAGATACATCTAATAGCGACAGGCTGACCCAGCCGGGCCTCACTGAAGGAAGCGAACAGTTGCTGGGCTTCACGAAATCCTTGGTTCTATCTAAGTAGAAACATAAGGCCCTCTTAACATCCAGAGAATGAAGAGAGCGTCCCCTTCATTTTGGAAGTCCGCAAAATAAGGAAGGAAGGACCAAAGGTTGGTTAAGATGAAATTCTGACACAACCTTAGGAAGAAATTTAGGATGAGTAAGAAGGACTACTTTGTCCTTATGGAACACAGTATACGGAGGGTCAGTGACCAGGGCATGTATCTCAGAGACCCTACGGGCTGAGGTAATGGACATTAGGAAGGCAGTCTTCCAAGTGAGGAACTTTAGTTCACAGGTAGCTAGAGGCTCAAAAGGTTTCCGAGTGAGCATGTCTAGCACAAGATTAATGTCCCAGGCTGCAACAGGATGTCTTGTAGGGGGTCTGGTGTGCAGAATGCCCTTAAGAAATCTCTTAACCATAGGTAACTGAGCCAGTGAAAGAGAAAAAACCGGCTCATGATACGCTGAAATGGCACTAAGGTGAACTTTAACTGTAGAGTACGGAGACCTGAAGTTGAGAGGTCCAAAGGTACTCTAAAACTTTATCTGGAGGGCAGGAAAAGGGATTCAAAGAGGACTTTGCACACCAGAGGGAAAAACGCTTCCACTTAGCCGTGTAAGTTTTCTGAGTGGCTGGATTCCGCGCAGCCAGAAGGATATCAGAAACTCTTTGAGAGACATTGAACCGATTTACTTCTACCTCTTCAGGAGCAAGCGTGAAGGTGAAGAGATCTCAGATTGGGATGGACCACCGGTCCCTGAGTTAAAAGGTTCATCTGCAGGGGAAGTGGTCTCGGAGGAACTGCCAACATACTGTTGACAAGTGGAAACCACAGTTGTCGAGGCCAAAAGGGAGCAATGAGAATCATCTTGTCTCCCTGAGACTCGAAGTTGAGGAGTATCTCTGAATTAGAGGAAGAAGGCGGAAAGGGCGAAAAGCGTTTTGTCCACCGCAGCCTGAATGCATCCTGACAAAAAAATGCCAGGCCCTGGATTTCTGGAACAGAAGAGAGGCAGTTTTGCGTTGAGTGGGGACGCAAAAAGGTCCAAGTCCGGAGTTCCCCGCTCTTCGAATAGTGACTGAACTATGGTTGAGTCGAGAGACCACTCGTGAGGATCTGTCTCTGTTCTGCTGAGACGGTCTGCCAAGTCGTTCTGTACACCTGGCGGATAGATTGCTTGAATTAGAGCCTTGTGCTCCAAGCACCATTCCCAGACCCTCATCGCTTCTCTGCATAAGGGGTAAGAATGAGCACCGCCCTGCTTGTTGATGTAATACATCACTGCTTTGTTGTCCGTTTGGAGAGAATATTCTTGTGACAGAGAATGTCCTTCTAAGCTCGGACCGCATAAAGGACGGTTCTCATTTCTAGGACATTTATGTGAAGCTGGGACTCGAGTTGAGTCCACACACCCTGAGTGTGGAGAGCCTGACAGTGAGCTCCCCACCCCATTAGTGAGGCGTCTGTGGTAATGGAGATCTGATGGTCCAGAGGGGCAAAGGGGTATCCTTGCAGGAGATTGTCCTCTTGAGACCACCAGGTGAGAGACCTCTTTAATGGTTCTGTCACCTTGATGAGATAGGACTGTGGGTGAGTGGTTGGAGACCACTGAGTACTGAGCATCCACTGGGTGGTTCTCATGTGCAGACGGGCCAGAGGTACAGTGAACACTGAGGATGCCATGAGGCCCAGCATCCATTGCATCGGGCGCTGTAACTGACATGTTCTCTCCGATGTAACGGACCCATCTGAAGGATATCATTCCTTCTGTCCTCTGGAGAAAAGCCTTCGCACAGGATGTGTCCAGAAGGGTCCCTGAAAAGGACCTCTGGGAGGGCTGCAGCTACGATTTCTTGAGGTTTAGCAGGACTCCCATGGATGTAAGGAGGCGAGGCCGCTCTCGGCATCCAGAGTCCCTTGCCTGGAAGGACTTGCCAGAGCCAATCGCCCAGATAAGGAACACCTGTATCCCGAGTTTTCTGAGGTGAGCTCGAGAACTGCACAACACTTTGTAAAAACTTCGCGCGAGGATAGCCCAAAAGGCAGGACTCTGAACTGATACTGTTGTCCCAGAGCCACAAACCTCAGGAATTTGTGATGCCTCGGGTGAATGGGAATGTGCTGGTAAGCATCCTGCATGTCTAGGGAGGCTAATCAGTCGTGCTGATGAAGCAAGGGTAACAGGGTTCCTAGAGAAATCATTTTGAATTTCTTCTTGGGGAGAAATTTGTTTAGCTTTCTGAGATCTAGAATGGGGCGCATTCCCCCAGACTTCTTTGGAACCAGAAAGTAAAGAGAGTAGAACCCCGTGTTTCGTTGATGCAGCGGCACAAGTTCTACTGCCCTGTTGTCTAGAAGGCTCTGAATCTCGGCGGTGAGAAGGTCTGACTGAAGGGCAGACAGCCTGGGCTGCCGTTTGGGAGGACAATCCGGAGGGGTTTCCACAAAATTGAGTGAGTACCCCTCACGGATTATCCGAAGGACCCATTTGTCTGAGGTTATGGACTTCCACTGGCTGTAGAAGTGCATCAGCCGACCTCCCACCGGAGAGGAAAAGTCCACCTCGGGCAGTTGAGGTGGGACTTGGGCCAGCAATTCATAAGGTAGCGCTGGGCGCTGGGCCTCTGCGCTTTCTGTGCGCCTTCTTTTTGAGGTTGGGCAGGTTGGTTCTTATGGAAACTTCCTCTGCCTCGAAAGGACTGGCTGGTTATGAAACTGGCGTTTACTGGCATGCCCTCGAGAGAGGGGCAGGAGGGTCTAGCCAACAATAGCTGACCTAGTCTTTTGTGTAGCTTCAAGAGCTTGCTCGAGCCTGAGGACCAAAAGATATGCACCATCAAAGGGCAATGCCATTACCTGTTGTTGTGCATCATTGGTGAAGCCTGGTCGCAGCCAGGAATGGCAGCGGGTGCCAAATACCAGCAGCTGCTGAGCAGGAAGGCGAGTCGGAAAGCTCCATGGCTGCTTTAACCTGTTGGTTGTTAGATTCAATACCCCTGGTAATGGTTTGAAGAAGCTCTGGTTTGAATCCGACTCCGGAAGAGCTTCAACCATTTGCTTGAGAGAGTGCCACAGGATATACTCGTACTGAGGAAAAATAGCCTTGGTAACTGGCATCACATACTTAGGGTAGAAGCAGCAAAGACTCTCTTAGCTAAGGTGTCTATCTTCGAGATTCCTTGTTAATAATTAGAGCTGTAGTGGTTTGAGGAAGGACGACCTTATTCTCTGCCAGGACTACAATAGGATCCGCAAAGGCTTGAGATGCCAAAATGGGACGATCCTTGGGGGCTGAATATTTTCTATCAATGGATTTAGCCACCGATGAAGAGAGAGCAGGATTATTCCATACCATTTGAGACAACGTCTCGAAGGAAGGCTGAATCGGAGGAGTCAAATCCGTAGGGATCTCCGAGGCGTGAAGGTATTGGAGTCTTAGCAATTTCCCAGGATTGATGTCTGTACTCTGGAGAGAAAGTGTGGAAATCATATTCTTCAGCAGAGACTTAAATGACAGGTCCTTGACCACAGGCTCTGCAGCAGTAAAAGATCCTGCTTCGTCCACCTCATCGCCTAGCCGAAGGTCTGGGTCAGGCTCAACGTCATCTCCTGACAGTCCAGGAGGGACTGTATGGACAGGAAAGAGATGAAAGCCAGAGAGGAAGGAGGAAAAGAGACAAAAGGAAAGTCCCGAGAGCCCCCAGGCGCCCGAGGAAGTGCAGCGCGAGAGAGCAGCCTTGAGAGGAACCACAGCAGCGAAAATGTCGCCGAGAAGCGCGCGCGCAAAAAGCCGCATGGTGCCACCGCGAAGCAGCGTAGCGTCGTGGGCGGACGCTAGAAGGACGCGCCGAGGCCCCGCGTCGAAGGCACTCCCAGAGACCGAAAACAGGTTTGGAAGGAAAAAGAGCAGGAGATAAGGGCATCGGTGTGACCCCTGCGCCCGAAGCCATGTTGGGGGAGACACCTAAGCACGGAGTCAACGCATCAAGAAGGTGCCGCGTGACCAGGAAAGTCCAACCGCCCTACCTGGTCGCCCAGAGGCCCGAAGGCCCCGAGCGACCGAGCCAGGTAGCCGAACCAACCTCGAGCCCAAAGCTCCATAAGGCGGCCCACTGATGAAACTGCTCATCTGAAGACCTACCTGCAGGCGGTGGGACTCCGATGTCGAGCGTCGGCTGCAAGCCGCTGTTGGCGACTATGAAGGAGAGACCGGCAACTAGCCGATAACTGAGCGTCTACGCACAGGCGTGTCGGAGGCGACCTCGGTGATGCCTTCTCTTTTTAGACCTGCGGGCGAAGAAGAAGAGCTTCGAGGCCGAGCGGTGCCGAGAATGGGACCGTTTGGCTTTATGCTTCATGAGGACCACCCATCCCAGTATTGGACTGACTGTTGTCAGACCCCCTTCGGAGAAGGCGGCGGACCCAGCCCGACTGACTGAACAGCTTTCATCTGAAGTCTCCTACTGTCACCTGACCTACTCATGAGTGCGACTCCGTCAGTGTAGGCTGAGACTTCTTTATCGATTTATTTAAAAATAAGAATAACTTAGCGATACTGTATCGAGATAATACTACAAAATAATAAAAACTGAAAACTATGCTGCTAGTTTGAAGTTTGACTCCCGACAGGCGAGCGACGTCGTCACTGAAGTGCACTCGGCGGGAAAAAAGGAACTGAGGTGGTTGGGGAGTCGACGCCGAGATAGTCATTGCCGCGCGAGCTGGGGCTCGCGGCGCCATCTCTGGCGTCGACTCTCCAGCAAAAAGTTTGCTCCCGATGGGTCCTAGTGCCTCCAGCGCAGATCCCAATAGTGTGAATGAGTGGTGAAGACTTATGTCCAGGAAGATCCAGCAGTAAGCTGCCCCAGCGCCCAAGACTTCCTGTTTTATTATTTTTATTTATTTATTGTTATCAGAATTACAACTCTTTGAAGTCAGCAGACTCATTTACAAAGGCTCATTATCGAGGCACAGACATAGGTACAGTAAACAATCATATATCCTTCCTATATAACACATATACATAAGTTCAGCGAGAACAAAGTCAGAGAGTATAACATTCAATACAGTATTTACATAATTAGGGCAGTGGGTAACTCCTATACAAGTTGGTAGCTAAACACAAATTCAGGTAACTTTATTAATCCTGAAAAATAGCACACATAGGAGTATGAGGTATAAAAGGAGGACTTCTAGCAGCAGAGGATTTATATACAGTTACAGGAGTGGGTGGCAAACAGGTGATGCTTAAGGGCAGTTTTAAAAGGGCCAATCCTTTGTATTGATGAGCTCTCAGGAGGTAGGGAGTTGAACCAGGATGGCGCTCGATAAGGGAAAGACCTTTGGGCTAGTGAGGTCCTGACTCTGGGTATTTGCAAGAACCCTTTGTGGGAGTTTCGGGTGGAGGCTTTGGAGACAAGAGGGGTTGAGTACAGCAGACAGGTTAGTGGGTATTAAGCCAGCTAATATTTTCTTGGAGAGAAGGCATGATTGGTAGCATAACCTCTTGTCAAAGTCAAGTAATTCTGCCTGTACATATAGTGAGCAAGTGTGGGTGAGTCTGGGGGACTCCGAGCAGCCAGCAGGCCTTGTTTAGTGCTGTTTTGATCTTGCTGAGTGATGTTTTGTCTGCCGCACTATATACCAGTAGGCCATAGTCCACAAGGGAGAGGACTGAGGAGGTGATGGCCAGCCTCAGTGTTTCAGCGGGGAGGCAGCACTTAT
Source organism: Neoceratodus forsteri (assembly GCA_016271365.2). Taxonomy (NCBI): domain Eukaryota; kingdom Metazoa; phylum Chordata; order Ceratodontiformes; family Ceratodontidae; genus Neoceratodus; species Neoceratodus forsteri. The sequence goes on from CM057449.1 coordinate 1,427,915,900, forward strand.
GGCGGTAGAGCAAGTCAATACGTGAGCTTACGGCAGATGCAAGGGTGCTTATGTGGTCATGAAAAGTGAGGGCCAAGTCAAAGGTAATGCCTAGGTATTTGTATGTGCTGACTCTTTCGAGGGGAAGGAGTGTACTGGATAGTATGGGGAGGCGGGCGTTCTTTTGCATATTCTGGTTGTGCAAGAAGAGCACGAACTTAGTCTTTTTGAAACTGATTACAAGTCTCCAGTCAAGGAATCAGTTTTCAGCCTGGCTGAAAGCACCTTGGAGGGCATTCTGGAGAGACCTGGGGCACGGTGGGATGAGAAGAGGACTGCATCATCTGCGTACTGTAGTATTTTTTCAGAACAAGATTTGGGGAGTGAGTTTAGGTAGAGGCTAAAGAGTAGTGAGCCGAGGATCGACCCCTGGGGGACACCCGCGCGAACATGACAATTGCTAGAGAGAGAGTGCTTCTGATTTTCACACATTGTGAGCGGGAGGTGAGATAGTTAGTGAACCATCTAAGGGGCCTTGAGAAAGACCAATCTGGGATAGGTTGGCTATGAGAAGTGGGTGGGTGACGGTATCGATTTGTTACATCTATCTCTATTGCCTTCCAATCCTCTTCCTCCAACTGTTCCAAACCTTCAGGGAAGATGTTTAAATAATCCCCCTCCTTTGCTGCTGTAATCCCACATCCCTGGGTATACAACTGGGAGTGCTAATGCCACCAACTGCTTATTTTATTTGTTGTTTTCGCAGGTCTTCTCCTGTCTCATGTTTTATTCCTTCTATGTGAGACACTATTTCCTATTGTTTTGGTTGTTATGCTAGAAGCTTACCACGTTTGTTCCTGCTGCCAAAGAATTTAGCTTTGTGGTAGCTTAAGGCACACTCAACTGTTCTGGTGTTTAGCTCACTGTATTCAGCCCTGAGTCTTACTAGTCTATGATAGAGCTCTAAAAGAACAGTTATGTAAGAACTTACCGTAACAGTAGATTTGAGGGAATCTCTGTCATCACATCAATACCTACGGAATTTAACTGTCAGGCACTAGGATCCCACAGAAGCTTTTCTGCAGCAGTCTAGTAGGGGCCGCCCACACTGATGTCAGGCTCCGACGTCACAGCCCTATATAAGCGTGGACGGCCCTGCTCCCTCAGTTCATTCCCCATCCAGAGGCCATAGGAGACAGGAGTTCCATCGGGGAACCAAGGAAAGAGAGAAGGTGCCCAGCTAGCAAAAAGGCAGAAGCAACAGGACAGCCAAACCGGGAAGAGAGAGATGGAAAGTGGGATGGAGGGAGGGACGGCATGACCTGATGACAGAAATTCCCTTGATGATCTACTGTTACGGTAAGTTCTTACGTAACTGTTCTATCTTCTTCAGGTATATCTCTGTCATCAGGTCACACCTACGGAACAAGTCCCAAGCAGTGCACAGCAGAAGGCAGTCTGGGTGGCAGGAGGCCAGAGGCATAAGAAGAAGGCCCTGAAGCACAGCTAGGCCAAATCCCGCTCTTTTTCTGGAGGCAATGTCCTGACTGTAGTGCTTGGTGAAAGTGTGGCTAGTACTCCAAGTGGCAGCAGCACACATTTCTGTAGCTGACACATTCCTTAAATAGGCAACAGAAGTGTCCATGCCTCTGGCTGAATGGCCATGAACCACACTGTACTTCCTATAACACAAATAATACAGTTAGCCAACCATTTGGACAAGCACTGTTTACATACTGGAACGCCCTCTCTGCCAGAGGCACAAGAAACGAGCAACTAAGAGGACTTTCTGCAATCTTTAGTTTGGAGTGTACTGTACCCGAGAATTCTATACACATCCAAAGTATGGAGCTATGCTTCCCCTAGGCTGGCTTTACCAACTCCATACGCTCAGCTAATGATGGAGATCACCTTACCTCACCTATTTTCACTGACCTTGCAAAAGCCTTTGACTCTGTCCTCACCTCCTCCTCAAACAAACCCCAGGCAGCCAGACTTTCTCCCCCAGGAGTAAACTGGTTTCACTCCTACCTAACTGGCAGACAGCAGGCTGTAGATATTGGGAATGCGCTCTCCTCCCCCTCCCTCTCCTATCTGGTGTCCCCCAGGGCTCCGTCCTCGGACCTGTCCTCTTCTCTCTCTTTATAAATGATCTCTCTTCTCTCTGCTCCTATTCCCAAATACATACATAAGCAGATAACACTGTCCTGTAAACGTCAGACCCCACTGTTACAGATGTCCAGGTTTCCCTTCAATAAAACTTTAATTCAGTTATAAGGTGGTTGCAAGACCACCAGCTTAAAATGAACAGTAAAAAAATACAAAAAAAAAAAAACAGTCACCATGACCATCGAGTCAATGCACAAACTAGCCAGACTATCACTTCCTCCAGTATTCACCATGATCTCCGGCATACCCCTCAAAAGTTGTTCCTACTTACAAATAACTAGGCATCTGGCTTGACCCCTCCTTAGCTTTCTCAACCCACTTCTCTGCTATGCACTCAAAACTTTGCCCAAAACTAGGCCTAATATGCATACACAAGGACAGCCTCTTCCTACCAGTCCACTGTGAACTTATAACCAAATAGATTCTCCCTATTTGTGACTATACTGACATCATCTACAGTTCAGCTCCCACCTCTGCCCTTACTAAGCCTGATCTTCTTTTCAACACCTTCTGTCATTTTGCCTTCAATTCTCCTCCACTCACTCACCACTGCAACCTCTACTCCCTCACAGCCTCACCTTCATCTCTAAATTCTGGTTCAACACCCTCCCATCCTACCTCTCCTCACTCCTCTCTCCTGCAACCCCTCCCCTCATCACTCCTGTACTTTTTGCATCCCCTGCACACATACCTTAACAGGTCGAGTTTTCTCCTTTATCCTCCCGTCCTTATGGAATAAACTCCCCTCTACCATTCGCGTCACCCCCACTTTCCCAGCTCTAAAACATCTGTTCAGGCCGCCTCCAGTAACCTCCTGCTGCTGTCCCTGAAGCCCTATGAACCATATTTCCTCAACCATTAATATTTCATATTATTATTCAATACATGCTCTTTCACACCTTACCATGTCACACCTCACACTGCTATCTATCTATTAATTTATGCCAATCAAACGTATCATGTTCACTTTTGTACTCTGTTTTTTAATTTTAACTCCAAGGTAAACTGTTCCGCACTACTATGTATGTATTATTGCACTGCCAAATAATGTACTTTTGCATCTCATACGAAACTATATATTTGTACTGCAGCTCCACTTCTCCTCTCCTCCGGGTCACACCTGGAAACAAGCCTTGGCTCAGTGTGCCTTTCCCCACTACCAATCCTTAAATAACTAATGGAAATCATATCTGACAAAGCCAGACTGAAGCTACCAGAATTAGGGTAGCACTCTTCACCTGTAGCTTGATGAGCACCCGCTGAATCAGACGAAAGGGTGGGAAGGATTAAGAAACCACTTTTTCCAGAAGAAGGACAATGCATCTTGTCAGAAAACTCCAGGCCGTGGATCTAACGAGCAGAAACGTGGCAGTTTGGATTGAATGGGGACACAAAATGGTCCAATTTTGGACGACCCCACCTGTCGAACTGGTCTTCTGCAACCAAGGTCAGCAGTTCCCACTCGTGCATTCTGGACTGTGACCAGCTGAGGCTGTCCGCCAAGACATTTTGGGCACCTGGCACATGGATGGCTGATAGTTCTAGACTGTGGTCTAGAGCCCAGTACCAGATCCTCATCTCCTCCCAGCACAGGGGATAGGAGCGGGTCCCCCCTTGCTTGTTGATGTAATAGATCACACTGAGGTTGTCCGAATGTACCAACAGTGGGCCTGAAGCGAGATGGCTCTGGAAGGCCTGTAAGGCATACAGAACTGCCTGCATTTCTATAACTTTTATGTGGAGGTGGGTCTCCCACTGGGACCATATCAACTGGGTCTGACAATGGCCTAGGTGTGCTCTCCAACCCAGGCCCGAGGCATCCATGGTGAGGATTTGGTGAGGGGTGGGTATAAGAAAGGGAACCCCTTTTAAGAGAGTGACTGGGTCCATCCACCACTGCAGCACCTTGCGGACTGGGGAGGAGACAAGGACCAGCTGATCCAGATCACTTGAGTGTTGATCACACTAGACCCTGAGGGTTCACTGCAGAATCCTCATGTGTAACCTGGCCATAGAGCCCATCACAATGGCTGCAGCCATTAAACCTAAAAGCTTCAAGAACTCCTTGGCTGGAACATACCGTCACATAGCCACTACCTGGGCTTGAGCTATGAGGTAGCCTGACCTGTCCTGTGGAAGGAAGGCCTTGCCCTGAGTAGAGTACAGGACCGCCCTTTGGGCAGATTGACACTAATGCCCAAGGACTGGAACAACTGCATGGTGCATTCTGGAGTCAGCAACCAAAGTTCCCTGGACTGTGCCATCAGTAGCCAGTCGTCCAGACATGGGAACACATAAAAGCCTTCTTGCCAGGGGGCTGCTGCTACAGCTGCTAAGCACTTGGTAAATACCCATGACGCAGAGGATAAGCCAAAGGGTAACACTCTGAACTGGTAATGCTCCCCCTGAAAGAGGAACCATAGGTACTGCCTGTAGGGGGAAAACCATGATATGTAGATAGGCATCCTGCATGTGAAGGGAGCATAGCCAGTTGCCCTGCTTCAGCAGAGGAAGGAGGCCGTGTAGGGTTACCATGTGGAACCTTCTGTACCGCATGAAAAGATTCAGCTCCTTGAGGTTTAGAATGGGCCTCAAGTCCCCAGATCTTTTGGGAACCAGGAAGAATTGGGAGTAGTGCACTTTGTCGCTGGTCACTGGTTCCATGGCTCTCTTGCACAGCAAGGTGAGCTCCTCCTCCCGCAGTATCAGTGTGTGTTCTGTAGGATAGGAGGTAGGAACCGGAGGAACAACTGGAGAATTTTCCAGAAGTTCTAGAGCATGACCTTGTTTGATTATCTGCAGGATCCAAGCATCTGTCATAATGGTTCTCCAATGGGGAAGATGTAGGGAGAACTGACCCCCAACCACCATCTCCTGGCTTGGAACAATGGGATCGTGTTGCAACAGTTATGCTGAGGTGGAGCCAGCGGCTAAGAGCATGCCTCCTCCCTGGAATGCTTAGCAGAGGGACCAGGGGTAGAGAAGGGGGCGGCAGACAAGGCAGAACTGGCCCTGCATTTGCCTTGGAGCTTGGCACCTGAGCCAGATTTGTGAGAGACCTTACGAAAGGAGGGCCCCTGGTCTGCGGATGATAAAAGGAGTGGACTGATCTAATAGCCCTGCCAGATGCCTGCAGGTCATTAATAATATCCTGCACATCAGGACTAAAATGTTTGTAACCCACAAAAGGGGCATTCAACACCTTTTGCTGGATATCAGCTGCAAAGCCAGCAACTCTAAGCCACGAGTGCCTTCTAAGGCAAATGCCAGTGGCAGCTGCCCTGGCTGTTTTATCAGCCATACATAGGTGGCTCTGAGGAAGTAGAAACATAGACTTTGACGGCATACAAGGACCGCTTGGCCCACCTAGCCTGCCGATTTCCCTACCTATTGGATAAGCTGCAGATCCTAGTTAACTAACAGCCTACTTCTTCCTACCCCGCACCAGAATTGCCTTATGTCTGTCCCATGCATTGTTGAATTCCCCCACTGTTTTTGACCCCACGACCTCCTCAGGAAGACCATTCCAAGCGTCCTGCGTCCACCACCCTCTCAGTGAAAAAATATTGCCTCACACTGCCCCTGAGCAGTTCCCCTCTATCTTCAAATTGTGTCCCCTTGTTCTTGCATATCTCTTTTTGTGAAAGATGCTACCCTCTTGGACTTTGTTGATTCCCTTGAGGTACTTGAAAGTTTCTATCATGCCCCCCCCCTTCCTCAAGGGTATACATATTAAGCTCTTTTAGTCTCTCTTCGTATGGCTTCTGTTGCAGACCCTACAGCATTTTAGTTGCCCTCCTCTGGACTGCCTCCATCCTATCTCTGTCCCTGCGGAGATGGGTTCTCCAGAACTGCAAGCAGTACTACAGATGGGGTTTCACCAACTGTCTGTACAGAGGGATAACAACTGCCTGTTTTCTACTGGTGATGCCTCTCCCTATACATCCCAGTATCCCCCCAGCCCTCCTTATTGCCTTCTCACATTGCTTGCTTACCTTTAGGTCATCTGATATGACTATCCCCAGGTCCCTTTCCATTTTTGTTGTTAATACCTCCCCCGCCATTGTGTACTCTTCCCCTGGGTTTTTGTTTCCCAGGTGCATTACTTTGCACTTCTTTGCACTGAACCTAAGCTGCCATACTTTTGATCATTTCTCCAACCTTGCCAAGTCTGTTCTCACCCTTTCCACTGCCCCCCTTGTATATTAACTGTTGCAGATCTTTGTGTCATCTGCAAAGAGGCATACTTTTCCTTCCAGTCCCTCCACAATGTCACTTATAAAGACTTTAAAAAAGACCGGACCCAGTACTGAACCCTGTGGTACCACGCTAGTAACTTCCCTTTCTTCAGAGTGGACTCCGTTTACTATTACCTTCTGTGTCCTGTTGTCCAGCCAATTTTTTACCCAGGCTACCACTCTGGGACCCACTCATAGGCTGGCTAATTTGTTTATTTATCTTTTGTGAGATGCATACTGACATCTTATGAGGCCTGGAGAATCTTTAGAAACTCTTGTCTCTGGGAACCCTCAAGAAGAACCTGAGCAGCAGCCTTGCCCTTCTGCCATAGGGTCTTCTGGTAAGTCATCAAATGAGCCAAACAGCTGGCAATTCTGAGGCCTATAGTGGCTGAGGCAAAAGTCATCTTGCCCCAGAGGTCAATCCTCTGAGATCCCAGTCAGGGGGGTGGGAACACTAAGGTGCTTGGGCACCTTAGACCTGTCATGGGCAGCCGTGATCACCACTGAGTCAGTTTCTGGCTGGGCTGCATAAAAAGGCAGCCCCAAGGGTGCCTGGTAAAGCATATCAGCCTTTCTGAGCATAGCAGGTACCAGGTTGGGCCTATGCCAGGCAGCACTGGCAGCATCATTCAAAGCTATAAGCACAGGAAGAATAACTGAGTGGAGATTCTGGGATCTCCAAGAAATCCACCAGGTTCCTCCTGGTGACATCCTTCTCCTCAGTCTGGAACCCCATAGTGGAGGAGAGTTGCTTAATATTGTTACACAAAGAGAGGTGCAGGAAGCTCTGGTCTGAAGACGAGCTTGTCCATGGCCCTAAGGTATGAGGAGAATGCAGACGTTGAGGCCCTGAACTGCTCTCAAGTGAGAGGCCCTGGAGGGCCACAAATACTTGGGAAAGGAGGGGGAGGAAGAAGACCTTTGGCGGGCCAAGGAAAGCTCTCTGCCAGGGCTTCGAGAATGGGCAGGGGACCCCTCCTGAAGGAGGAGGCTGTGCATCTCAACCACTCCTGAACGCCCAACCGTACAAGGATGGACAGGGTGGGGCACTGGGGGGAAACCCCTAGGAGGGGAGGCCAGAGCTGTGCAAGTCCCGATGGGAGGCCTCTGTCCCCATCTGCTGCAGGCCCATTCCGGTGAGGTGGGGAGAAAAGGCCTGAATCAGCGCTATGGCTCCTAGCTGAGCTCCCAGCCACTCTAGCCATGGAGTGTGGCATCAACTCGGCCCTCCCCATTCCCACCCCACCAGAAGAGGACATGACCTTCAAAGGAGGCCTAAGTGTCATCAGGGCACCAGGGTAATGCAAGTGGAGGGGGCTGTCCACGCAAGCAACACCGACACCCTCCTTAGTACCGTCGATGGCACCGGAGTCGGGCCCAACACTGTGAAGAGCACCAGAGCCCAACCTGGCACTGGAAGCGGCACCAACCACCAACTCAGCACCGACCATGACGCTGCCCACCCCACCAGTGCTGGAGACAGCACCTGAAGCATCCCCTGCATAGCAAGCGGCACCATGGGACACTGGGGAGTCGGCACCGTGGCTGGCTCAGAGAAGGGAACTCCCATGCTCCTCCAACACTGAGGGCCTTGAACTGGGCCTAGAAGGGACCTTGCGGCTCTGCAAAGCTGGGGTGCCACTCAGGGTCATCCCAATCCTCCTCCTTCGAACCAGAGGATGAGATCGGGGAGATTGCTACGGTGGCCACCCCCAAGACCCTTCCTCTTTCAGTGCCATGAGCAGGAGGGGATCCAGCTGCGTGGTCAGCACTGCCCCACTTACCGTTCAAAACTAAGATACCACGAGCTGAGGAGGTACGCAACCACAGCACCGAGAAAGCCACCGGCATGGGCCAGGTGGGTAGCTCTGCCACCGGGGTTGTCTGGGCCCCCAAAGGGGCACTGGACTGTGAAGAGTGCTCAGCCGACCCCCTGGAGGAGGCCCGTTGTCCCACCGACTCTTCACTTAGGCCTCCCATCTCCGTGAGACGAGGTACAGCAGAGGCCTGGTCTCCCTCGCTATGTCTAATGCCAGGGAGGGGTATGGGGGAAGAGCTTGGAGGGTGCATTCCTGCCCCAACCTCATCACACGGTTTTCCAAGGTGCGGTAGTCCATGGAGAAGCATACTTCGCAGAATTCCATATCATGGTGTCAACCCAGGCCGGTGAAACACCAGTCTTGGTGGTCAGCGGTCGACATATTCCTTCCGCAGGAGCACCACAGCATGGGGAAGGCCTGCCTTTTTCTACGATTTTTTAGGACCCGCAGCCGACATGACCATTGATGAGAAAACAAGAAAAATGACCGGAAAGACTCGGCACCGCAATAAGACTGAAGGAAAATAATAAACTGAAGTAACCGAACGCAAAACTGTAGCGAGGTGTCGAGTAGTGTAACAGAAAGTACAGCTACGCAAGAACTTACCGTAACAGTAGATCTTCGAGAGAGGCTCCAGCAGTAGGTAATTACATATAGGACTGATGCCGGCTGGTGTCAGGACCCAACGGAAAAATTTCTAGCCAGCAGTCTCTGGCGGGGGACCGCACCCATGTCAGGTGACCGACATCATGCAGTGTCAGTATAAAGGGGCGGTCCCCCACGCCCGCCTTCCAGTTCTTTCCCGCCAAAGGCCAAAAGGCAAGACGAGAGAGAAGTGGATATTTCCTCCTGGAAAGGAGCTGAGAAAGCTGGAAGGAGGGGCGGATAGATACCTACCGCAAGAGTCCATCTCGAATCCACTGTTACGGGTAAGTTCTACGAACTGTACTATCTTACTTTGAGAGGGCTCTTGCAGTAGGTAATTTCATATAGGACAGAGTCCCAAGCAGTCTGGAATAAGGATGAGGAAAGCTACCCAGAAGTAGACCCTCTGGTTGTGAAGGCCTTAGGAAAGGAGGCCTTGCAAAACAGCCAGCCTGAAGCCTGCTCTACGGCGAGAGGCAATGTCCAAACTGTAATGTTTCATAAAGGTATGGACAGAAGTCCAAGTGGTGGCTGCACAAATGTCAGCCGCTGACACATTCTTGAAACAAGCCGCAGAGGCAGCGATCCCTCTGGTGGAGTGGCCTCTAACTTGACCCAGCAGGGTCTTCTTGTACTTGTCATAACAGAAAGTGATACAATGAGCCAACCATTTCGATAGGCATTGCTTAGAAACAGCATTGCCTTCTCGTTTATGAGCAAAAGAGACGAACAGTTGATCAGTCTTTCTGAGATCCTTCACCCTGTTGGTGTAGTATCTCAGAATTTGGTGAACATCCAAAGTATGCAGGAGGTACTCTCCATGATTAGAGTGCTGCGTAAAAAAGGCAGGCAACTCTATGGATTTATTCAGCGTTGATTTCGCTACCACCTTGGGGAGAAACTTAGGGTTGGTACGCAGAGCCACACATTCCTTGTGAAAAATCAAACACAGGATTTTACATGTCAGGGTCTGGAGCTCGGAAATCCGTCGAGCAGAAGTATTCGCCACTAGGAAGAGAGTCTTCCATGAAAGGAACTTCAGGTCTGCTGAGGCTGCCGGCTCGAAAGGAGGCAGAGTAAGCTTCTCTAAAATGAAACTCAGATCCCAAGGAGGGGCAGGAACCCGGATAGGGGGTCGTAAGTGAAGGACCCCTCTCAAAAAGGTCTTACAGACCTCCAGCTGAGCAAACGTTCTGTCTGCAAAGGGGACGTGATAGGCCGAAATGGCCTCCATGTGAACCTTTAAGGATGAATGGCGGAGACCCAGATAGAAGAGGTGTCGCAGGTAATCCAGAAGTCGTCTGACAGAGCATGAGAAGGGCTCGACATCATTGGAGGTGGCCCAAATAGAGAACCGCTTCCATTTCATGGCATAAGTAGATCTGGTTGAGGATTTCCTGGCCTCCACCAGAACCTCAGCTACTTTGGGGGGGACCCAGAATTGGGCTTGAGCTACGTCTGCAGGAGCCACGTGTGCAACTGAAGGGACTTCAGGCCTGGATAGATCAGAGTCCCCTGATCCTGGGTCAGCAAAAATAGCGATAGAAGAAGAGGAAGAGGAGGTTCCTCTGAGTACTGTTGCAGAAGACAGAACCAAACTTGCCTAGGCCAGAAAGGAGCGATCAGAATCATTCAAGCTCCTTTCAAACTGAGTTTCTGGAAGACCCTCGTAATCAGTGGAATCGGGGGGAAAGCATAGATGAATCTGCCCTTCCAGAATAGAGACAAAGCGTCTCTCCAAAAAATGCCGCACCCTGAAGCGAGCGAGCAGAAGACGGGAAGTTTTGTGGGGATGCAAACAGGTCTACCTGTGGAGTTCCCCAGCACAGGAAGATGTCGTCTACGACCCCCTGATCCAGTTCCCATTTGTGAGCTATAGCAGATGATCGGCTGAGCCTGTCTGCCAGCGTGTTCTTGACCCCCGGGACGTGAGATGCCGTAAGGTGAAGGTTGTGTTGCACTGCCTAATCCCAGACTCGCATCGCCTCTCTGCAAAGGGGTAGGAACGAGTTCCTCCCTGTTTGTTGATGTACCAGACCACACACATATTGTCCGTCCTGTACAGCTAGGTGACCGAGACAGATCACAGATGCAGAGCCTGAAGAGCGCATAGTACTGCCCTTAGTTCGAGCACATTGATGTGAAGGGACTTCTCGAGCTTGGACCAGGAGCCTGGGTCCTGTGAGGACCAAGATGGGCTCCCCAACCCTCGCTGGAGGCGTCCGTATTCAACGTCTGCGAGGGGGGAAGAAGACCGAAGGGAACTCCCCGGCAGAGGTTCTCCTGAACCATCCACCACTGCAAGTCCTGAGCCATGGGAGTGGAGACTTGGACAAGTTGATCTAGGTTGTCCACTAGCTGATCCCATTCAGACCGAAGAGTCCACTGAGAGATTCTCATGCGGAGCCGAGCGCGAGGGAGTGTCGGAATCGCAGCGGTCATTAGCCCAAGGAGGCAGACTGATCTGGCGCTGACCTGCCTGCGGCCGGACAACAGGCTGACCTGGGCCTGGAGAGTGGCCGCCCTGTCTGGTGGCAGAGAGGCCATGCCAGAGGTCGTGTCCAGGATCGTCCCGATAAACTGGAGCCTCTGGGACAGGATCAGATGGGATTTGGCCTGGTTAATGGTAATACCCACGAAGGCAAAGACCTGCTGGGTAAGGAAAAGGAAGCGCAGGAGTTCCTCCCTGGACGGGGCCGCCAGGAGCCAATCGTCCAGGTAGGGAAAACCTGCACCCCATGGGTATGCAGGTAGGCCGCTACTACCGAAAGGCATTTGGTGAACACCCGAGGTGCCGAGGAAAGACCAAATGGGAGGGCCTTGAATTGGTAGTGATCCCCCTAGAACACAAAACGCAGGTATTTGCGGTGGGAAGGGCGGATAGGGATATGCAGGTAGGCATCCTGCATATCCGGAGTGCGCAGCCACTGTCCCGGCCGGAGAAGGGGCAGAAGGTTCTGCAGCGAGAGCATCTTGAACCTCTTGTACTCCACGAACAAGTTCAGGGAGCTGAGGTCGAGAATCGGCCTCACATCCCCCGTTTTCTTTGGGACCAGGAAGAAATGGGAATAGTACCCCATTCCCTGAAGAGGAATGGGGACGGGTTCTATCGCCTTCTTCAAGAGAAGGGAGGAATTTTCTTCCCGGACCAGAAGAAGATGCGCCTACGAGTACGATGACCTTGGGGGGGGTGTCAAGGGGGTTTCTGAAGAAACTCTATTGAGTGTCCCACTGCAATGAGTTGGAGCACCCAGGAATCTGACGTTATCCTCTCCCAACCTGGGAGGTGGAGGGGAAAACCTCCCTCCTACCGGTTCCTCTGGAAACACCAGAGGCTGTGGGAGAGAAAAGGAGTCAGATGGTGTGGGGCAGCATCGTGGCTGAAGCTCCCGCTGCTTTTTTGGGTGGTGGAGGCTTGGCAGCTGGAGGGGCCTGATGTTTATTGGTCCACTTTCCCTGTGGTTTCGCCCTTTGCCAATTCCGCCTGCGAAAGGGACGACGCTGCGCTGGAGGGGGATTGTACATGGAATCCACAGACTTCAGTGCAGTCCCCTTCTCCTGCAGATCGGTGATAATGTCCTTGACATCACCAACGAACAGCACCGAGCCCTGGAAGGACGCTTCCTGAATACCAGACTGTACTTCTGGGACCAAACCTGACACACGGAGCCAGGCATGACACCGTAAGCCTACGGCCGAAAGCTGAGCTCCTACCAGCAGTGTCCACTGCATCGTACGTGGCACGAAGCATGTGCCCACTGGCTGAACGAGCAGAACGGACAAGGTCAGCCACTTCCTGTTTAACCTGAGAGTCAGGAAGGGAGTCTAACTTGGATTCCACCTGCTAAGAATCATCTTCTGGTAATTCCACATGTGACCGACATAGTTCAGGGCCCTAATACCCAGAGTGGAAGAAGCATAGATCTTCTTGTCATACTGGTCCAGAAGACAGGATTCTTTGTCAGGTGGAGATGAGCTCAAATGCTTCGGATTAGCTGACCTGCCGTGAGTGGCGCTAATCACAACCGAGTCAGCTTGAGGGTGAGAATCAAGGAAGTCAACACCCTCGGGAGCCTGGTATAGCCTATTAGACTTCCGAGGAAGAGGGGCTAATGCCGATGGTTGCTTCCAAATGGTGGAAACAAGGTCGGCATGAGGCTCAATCCAGGGTGGCACCAAGGTCGGAGTGGTCTCAGGCAGATCCAGGTGCTCAGTGAGTTTCTTACGCTGTGGGTCCGGCTCCAAAGAGTGCCACTTATGAACTTCCTGGATTTTGGGCAGCAACTCCGAGAAAGAAGGATCCTCCGGAGCAGACTTCAGAGGAGTCCTAGGCCTGGGTTTGGTCGGAGAGCATGACTCATTGTCCGGGTCGGAACAACCATCGGAGTCATCCAAGGTGTCAGAGGAGGAAGAGGAAGAAGACAACGCCCTCTCCCGGCGTTTGGGGAAGAAAGAACCCCTTAGGAAGCCCTCGGGGAAGCGTGTCCTGCCCCGCCCTGGAACCAGAAGGCTCGCCCCTGGTATCCAGAGGTGGGAAGGGAGTCTGTCATACAGGAGCTGGAACCGGCACTGTCGCCAGGAGACGACTCTCCACCTCTCTGGTGAGCTGAGCCTTGGCCTCAGCCCACCAGGAGGCCACAGTCTCCTTCAAGTCCACCTGCAGCTGAGGGGGCGGTGGAGGAGGAGGAGGGGGATACGGATACTGAGTGTAACCATAGAGTACGTATCCGTAATCTGACGGCGGGTAACCCAGCATCGGATAGTGAGGCACCGAGTACTGCGGCATGGGGTAGGCCGGCGTCAGATACTGGGGCATCGGATACTGCGGAACCGGGTAAGACAGCACCGGATAAGACTGAGTCGGATACCCCGGGGGCCGGGGGGGTCTGACCGAGCAGACGACAGGCCGGGAGCAGAAGGCCCGGCGTTAGAGCGGCATCCGAGAGAGGGATGTCGCCCAGCATCGGTATGACCGGCGTCGGAGCCAGCGTCCAGGGAACCGACGTCAGGTCATCCAGCCCAGCGTGAGGGAGGCCTGACGGGGGCGCAGCAGGAACTTTTGCATCACCTGGGGAAAGTCAGGCTGAGGAGACCCAGGGTCCCCAGAGGGCAGCGAAGGCTGCGGGGAGCCAGGAACGGTGGATGTAAAAGGGTCCAACGTCAGCTCAGCCGCCGCGCGGATATCGGCTCTGCCGACGTCCGACTTATCAGCGGGGTCCGGGTGGACAATGGAGGAGCCGGCGTCCGACTTAGAGGACCCATCGCCCGAGGCTGGTCGCAAAGTAGGGGTGGCCTGGTCGGGCAGGAAAGTGGCCATGCGCCACCCCGAAGTGTTGAGCGACTTATCAACTGTCTCCATGCGGGCGTCAGAGGAGCTGACGTCCGGCTTATTGGAGCTGCTCGAACCAGTAGGCCGCGCAGTGGTGGCTTTACTGGGAGTGGAGGCTTCCAACAGCCTGGAGGCGCCCGAAGGGTCCGAGCGCGAGCCAGAAGGCTGGGCCGACGCCACCTTGTAAACTTCAAGATGGTCGTATGGAGCGGTCTCCTGAGGACATTACCTGAGTATGGCGACTCCAACCGAGTCGCGTGGAAGAGGAGCCCTGTCCCGCTGCTTCTCCTTGTCCTCCTTCTTACGATGGCCTTCAGGGGAAGTGGACGCCTGCCGGAGGTTTTTCAACTCCTTCTCCATGGAGGACATCATCTTCTTGAAGATATGGGCCTCCAGGGACTGCTGCCTCCATCTGCAGGTGGCAATGTTAAATTTAAGGCAGTGCTGGCACTTCTCCACCTGATGGTCTGGGCCCAGACAGAAGGGGCACTGGAATGGCCGTCCTTATGCGGTAGTTGGGCACTGCACAAGTCGCATTTATTTTTGTGCTCGGAGGGTGTAGGGGACGACATACGCCAACGAAAGGCTGACGATTAAGTCGAACAGTTCAAAAAAACGACGGTAAATACTACCAGCGACAGGGCTGACGAGCGCTGAACTTTATTGCGAGGCGCTGACACGAGCTAACGGCGGGAAAGAACTGGAAGACGGCGTGGGGGACCGCCCCTTTATACTGACGTCACATGATGTCGGTCACCTGATGTGGGGGAGGTCCCCTGCCACAGACTGCTAGCTAGAAAGTTTTCCGTTGGGTCCTGACGCCGGCCGGCATCAAGTCCTAAATGTAATTACCTACAGCAAGAGCCCTCTCGAAGTAAGATCTGGTGACGCACATGGATTTCTTCTGCTCCCCCAGAGTGAGCTGCAGCCTTGACGTCAGGAAAAACAGAACTGAGGAGGTAGGGGGCTGGCGTCAGTTACTGGCCAGTCCGAGAGCACCACATAAAGCGTCAGCCCCGTAGGCAGTGCCGTCCCTGACGTCAGCTCCCCTCCTCTAAAATCTTATAGCTATATGTTCTCTCGGAGTCCTGTGCCTTCGGTTAGTAGCCTGTGACACGGCTGAATAAGGACCTGTCCCATTTGTTATTCAGAGAGAGTTTAAACGCAAGGATCTGTTCTATCCTCTCTTTTTCTGTCACGTCTGTCTGGTTGCGCAACCAAATGTTCCCTTGAGACCTAGGAACCGATCACTGACAGTTTCGTGATTCTCCACCTCTCGCTATCTCTCTGCCTTCACTTGCCGTTTGTTTTTTCCCCCTTGTGTTATCTGTGGTTATAAAAATATATCTGAATCTTTGTGTGAAACTGTGATACTGGGATCCCTTTGTTTGAAACCGTATATAGCTATACTGTTGAAATGATTGGAAAAAGCTATTTGGAATTCAGGAGGTGAACCCGAGATGCAGTCTGAGCTCCTCTCAGGCTTGTTTACAAACTTTTGCAGAGCTGTTAACATGATGCCAGCTTGGGACACTGTTCTTTTTGCAAGCCTGCTCTGCTAAGAAACTGACAAGAATTATGATACATTTTGTGAGAAACAGGATGTCTCTTTAACCAGCTCAGGATGAAGAAGTTACTTGTCAGGGAAAAACTTGTTATAAAAACAGTAAATACAGGTTACTCACCTGTACCAGGAGTTCTAGGAATGGTATATGTTGTTCATCCACACTGTCAGGCAGGTTCCTTGCCGCTTTAAATCTTGCCGGAAGGTCTTCAAGCTGGCTCCTCCCACCCACCCGGGTGGTAAAACTCGGCCCGCCCCATGATGCCAGATCTGGCCCGCTGGAAGCTCTGGGTTAAGGCCGGGCCGCTGGAGGTCTGGTGGAACAGGATGAACAACACATACCATTCCTAGAACTCCTGTTAAGCAGGTGAAAACCTGTACTTAGGGACATGGATATGTTGTTCATCCACACTGTCTGGCAGACTCCTAGCAGTTCTCCAGGAGGAGGGAGGCAAGGCGCACACCCCTACTTAGGGAATAAAGACTGGAGAACCGAGGCCCCAAAACCAGCATCCCGGCGTGACTCAAGGTCGATGTGGTAATGGGTAATGAAGGTGTGTGCTGACTTCCAGGTAGCAGCCCTGCAGATTTCCTGGATAGTGACGTCCCTGGAAGCAGCCACCGATGCAGCAGTATGGTGGGTAGAATGAGCTCTTATCCCTCTGGGAGGCTCCATGCCCGCCAACTTGTAGCAGAGATCTATGCAGGAGGTGACCCACCAGCTTATCGTCCGCTTGGCTGCAGGTCTGCCAGGTGCGGCTTCAGCGTAGGTGACAAACAGCTGGCAAACCTCTCCCCGATTTCCCAGCCGAGCCCTTATAATAAGTGAGCTCTAGGGTCCAAAGCATGGAGCCTGTATTCAAGGCCCCAGGTGTGATTGGGGCAGAACACCGCAGAGTCAACACCTAGTTAAGCTTGAAACTCCGACACCACCTTCGGAAGGAATTTCGGTGGGGCGCAGGACAACCTTGTCCCTGTGGAAGACCAGGTAAGGAGACTCGATGCAGAGCGCCTGGCTGCTCTCCCATCCTTCTGGCTGACGTGATAGCCACCAAGAAGGCGGTCTTCCATGACAGGTGAGAGAGTTCACACCGTGCATTGGTTCTAATGGCTTGCCCATGAGCTTTGCCAGTACCAGCAGTAAATCCTGGAGGTGGAGGTTCTTGCACCAGAGGGAAATGTGATCAAGGCCTTTGAAAAGCACCAGACCACCTTCTCCTGCGCCACTGACTGCTCCTCGGCCCGCTACTGTAAGCAGAGATGGCTGCCAGGTGCACCCTTAGGGTCGCTCGACCCAAGCCCTTGACGGAAGGGACCACAAATAGTCCCAAGATGCTTGCCAAAGGACAGGAGGAAGGGTCCAAGCCCTTGTTCTGACACCAAATGGAAAATCTCTTCCATTTGAAGGCATAGCATTTCCTGGTCGACTCCTCACGGATGCCTCAACAACACTGAGGACCTCGTCGAAAGACCCAAGGCCTGGAACTCTAGCCGCCAGGAACCAGGCCGTCCAGGTGCAGGGGATTGAAGGTCCGGATGGAACACCTTCCTGATTGACTGAGAGCAGGTCCGGCGAGCTGGAAGCTGCCTCGGAGCCTGGAGCTGAGGCTGAGGAGATCTGGGTACCAGAACTGGCGGGGCCAGTCTGGGGCTATCAGAATGACCTGCGCCTTGTCCCTCCTTGCTTTGAGAAGCACCCTGTGAATCAAGGGAAATGGGGGGGGAAGGTGTAGAAGAGGCCCGGGGTCCACAGCCTCGAGAAGGCATCCCCCTGCAGCGAGCCCTGCTGAGGGGGCGGCATGAAACAGCCCTCAGCCTGCTCTCCTTGAGGCAAACAGGTCCACCTGAGGTGTGCCCCAATGGGAGAACAGATCTTGTACTACCCCGCAGGAGAGACCACTGTGAGATGCAGCCCCTATCTGGCTCAGGGCATCGGCCAGGGTGTTGGAGGTTCCTGCCACATGAATGGCTAGGAGATCCGCCTCCAGGCTGCTCACGAGTGACCAAATGCGGAGAGCTTCCTTGCATAGAAGCATGGAACGCGTCCCACCCTGGCGGTTTAGGTAGTACATGGTCATGGTATTGTCTGTCTGGACTCGGACCACTTGACCCCGGAGAAACGGAGCAAAGGCGGTGAGAGCTAGGCGGACCGCTCGGAGCTCCAGCAGGTTGATGTGGCATCGGGACTCCCGTGGGGACCAGAGGCCATGCGCCCGGTGTTCCCCCAGATGGGCACCCCAACCCATCAGAGAGGCATCGGTCGATAGAGAGACCGTCGGCTCGGGGCGCACAAACGGGATGCCCTCCTGCAGATGAGATGGAACGGTCCACCACCGGAGAGCGTTCCACATCTCCTGGTCACCATCACTAGCTGGTCCAATGGATCGCAGCTGCCAGACCACTGGCTGGCCAGTCCCCACTGAAGGGGCGATGTGCCAGCGTGCCCAACGGACCACGCTGGTACAGGCCGCCATGAGACCCAGGAGGCGCAGGAAGTCCCGGGCAGGGCGTGATTGCCCAACCAGAAATGATTGGGCAAAGGAGGTAAGAACCTCGGCCCTGTCCGCCGGAGCCGTGCTCTGGCTCGAAGAGAGTCGAGCTCTGCCTCGATAAACAGAATCACCTGCTTCGGCTCGAGTTCCGACTTGGCCTCGTTGATGAGAAGGCCGATTTGAGAGCAAACCTGGAGGGCCAGATCTCTGGACCGCTCCACCTCCTGTCTGGAGGGGGCTGCTATCAGCCAATCGTCCAGGTAAGGGTACACCCGGACCCCTCGGCACCGCAGGAAAGCTGTCACCACTGCTATACATTTGGTGAAGACCCTGGGAGCTGGAGACAGGCCGAAGGGCATGGCTCGGAACTCAAAAAGGGATCGCCTCCGCTCAAAAGCGAAGGAATCTCCGATGTGACGGACGGATAGGGACGTGAAAGAACGCGTCCTGCAGGTCCAGAGAGCAGAACCACACGCCGTGTTCCAGGGATGGTATTATCTGAGCCAGAGTGACCATCCTGAAGGTTCGAGACCTTAGGAACTTGTTCAGGTCATATAGGTCGAGAATGGGGCGCCAGCCCCCCGTCCGTTTCGGAACCAGGAAGTACCTGGACACAAACCCCGGGTCTGAGGGAGGGTCCGCCACCTCCCTGATCACCTCCTTTTGGAGGAAGAGAGCGATGTCGGCCCGACGAGCCGACAGTGAGGCTGCGGACCCCGAGGCCCCTGAGGTGCAACGGCTCTGAAGGGCGGGCCCTGCTCGAATTCTAGAGGCAGGCCTTTTCCCACCACCTCCAGCACCCACCTGTCCATGGTAATAACAGACTAGGCGGAAAGGAAGTGCTGAGCTCGCCCTTCACTGGGGAACCTGGGCTGAGGTGACGGGTTTGGGGGCGACACCCCTCAGCCCGTCACTGGGCAGGCTTGGAGGAGGAACCGGCCGAGGGACCTCCTGGGCCTTTACCTCCCTGCTTCCTGTCGGAGGAAGCCCGGGCTTGGGTTTGGGATGCCAAGCCAGAGCCTGCTGGCCCTGACGTTGCTGGGCCGGACGCGCCGCGGGCGCAGAAGGACGAAAGGGCTTAGGCTGTGGTTTGCGGCCTTTGTCCTTCGGAGCGGAAGAGACAGAGTCCAAAGTAGCATTGGACTTCTCGATCCTCTGCAGGTGACCTTCCACCTCAGGGCCGAAGAGGTCAGTCCCCAAAAAGGGAACATCCGCCAACTTGTGCTGGGTATCCGAAGTAAAGGTGGATATCCTCAGCCAAGCCTGATGACGATAGCCACTGCGCCTTCACAGACCTGGCACATGAGTCCCCAATGTCTAAAGCGCAGTCTGGAGCTGCTGTTTGGCCACTGCTCCCGCCCTGGTCCCGCACCTGCCTGGACCGTGGTCTGCAGATCCGCTGGAAGATGAGGGACGACCTCATCCAGGGAGCCCAACAGGGCATGAGAAAATGTGCCATGAGGACAGCCGAACTGGCCTGGCGAAGGCCGAGGAGGACGCAGCATAGACTTTTCGCCGCATAGTCCAATTTCTTGACCCTTGGGAGGTTTGTCCACATCCTTAGCTCTCGGCACGCGGAAAACGCTGTTGGTAACTAACCTCCGGCCGAGGGGTGTTCAAAAACCGGACAGGAACCGGTAGGGACCGCAGATACTTCCTGGCCATCCTGGCCAGGCGCAGGACAGGAAGCAGGTGCTGCCAGAGCTCCAAGGCCGGGCCCACTATGGCCTTGGCCACCGGAAAGGCCTCCGTGAGGGGAATCCTCGTCCAGAATCTCCGTGAGGGGATACCTGGCCCGTGAACGGGTTCGAGTCCATCCCGTGGACTCCGAGATGAGCCAAGCAATCCCAGGAAGGACGAAGGGCTATCATCCACCAACTGTCCTCCTGAGGACCCAAGTCCATTCGCTGAGAAAAGGGAGGAATCGCCTTCGACTCGGAAGAGTCCTCAAAGAGCTGCCTCGGCCTGAGCCACCTCCACCGCCGAGGTCGATCGGGAGTGAGGGTGACAGACAGCCTATGGGGCAGTCCCGAGCCGACCGAGAATTTTTGGTTGGAGCCCCAACTAATGGCTGTGGAGGCGGAGGTTCCACCGAATCGGTGAAGCAGCTGGTTTTGGCCGAACAACCGCCTGGGAACAGGCTCTTGGATAAAACGAGGGTTGTTTCGCCGCCCGCAGACAGCCACTAATGGCTGGGGAAGACGACGGCGTCTGCTTATTCCCGGTCAGAAGGAGCTGTTGCCACATGAGTTCCTCATATCTTCGACGCAACTTGCGCCGAAGCCTCCCCTCATCCGAGGAGGAGAAAGAGGACGAGCGGCGGCGCCGCTGGCCACGGTGCTGAGACCGCCTATGACGGTGGGATCGGCTGGACCGTGAAGAAGTCCGAGACCGAGAACCTCGGCTTTGCCGAGGACGGTGCGGGGAGGTGTCACGGGGAACCGGCACTCCCCTCGGTTCGGAAGATTCAACCGAAGGCTCCGGAACCGGAGGCACAGACGAGCCGACGGGTCCTCAACTCCCACCGGGGAACCGGGAGAGGGATTTCGCTTCTCCAGCCGACAACCCATCCAACGGGTCGAGAAAATCTCGACCGCTGGCCGACCGGGAGTCCTTCGGTCAACTGGCCTGACGGGGACACCGTGAGACCAGTGGTCAAGCTGAGAAGTCGACAGCCGACAACTTGGGGAGAGGGATCTTTCCCGCTCCCAAGAGCGTCGACGGTGAGACTTACCCTTGTCTCTCTTTTTGGACCGAGAAAACGGTCCAGAAGAAGTTGGACCCTCACCTTTAGTCGAGAGGGTCAGACAAAGCTCCTTAAAAGAAGCTGAATAAGAGGCACCGAGAGAGAGCGGGACAAATGCCGCAGCCGAGGTAGAAGCGGCCCGCGCCGCCTCCTCTTCGAGGGCGATCATCTGCTCGAGCTGATCCGCCGAGCCCGCCACCGCGGACACCGCCGACCGGGCCTCTTTTGACTTTACCGGAGGAAATCACTTCTCGGGACGCCCCAGTTGTAAACGGGCAGCACGGTCTTCGAGGACGTAGGCCGAAAAGGAAGAGCACAGGTCGCAGGCCTGCGGGTCGTGCTCAAGGCCCAAGCAGTAGACGCACGTGGAGTGCGGATCCGTCCGAGACATCTTCTGCCCGCAAGGGCATCTCCGGAAACCGGGGGAGTCGATTTGTCCATCGCAGCCGCAAGGGAGAGAAGACCGAAGTCTTTTTAGCAAAAACTTTTTAATTTCGAAAATTTGAAGAGTTACGAACCAGTCTTATACGCAGAGCGTTAAGGAGGGAACCTGAGCTTCCAAGCGGTAAGGAAGATCTGGCTTCATGGGGCGGAGCCAAGAGTTTTACCACCCGGGTGGGTGGGAGGAGCCAGCTGGAAGACCTTCCGGCAAGATTTAAAGCGGCAAGGAACCTGCCTGACAGTGTGGATGAACAACATATCCATGTCCCTAGAACAATATTTTTGTTAGGAGAGAGACAAACTTGGAATTAAAGATACCCTCAGACTGTTTTCTCTGTTTGTACTGCCTTTGTAAATAGTTATACTGAACAATTTTTATTTTACCATTATTAATAATAATAAAAACGTTACTTGCAAATTTTACAACTACTCCTGGTCTTCCTATGTTTTCTGACCTACGCCTCAATGACAGATGGTGTCAGACCAAATGGGATTTATGCCATGCATACTCTAAGCCAGGAGTTTTCTGTGTGGGTACTAGATCTGGTATCAGGGAAGCACAGAAGAAAGGTTATGGATTCTACAGCAGCAAGCCCAGGAGTGATTACCAGAAGAATGGTGGTCAAACTAGCAGAGACAGAAGTCCAAGCTGAGACTGTACAGCCAGCACCAGTGATAGAAAAAGAAGAACAGGCAGTGATAGAACCTGAAAGTCTGACTGCCTTTTTTCAAATGGTGAGCTGTGTAACAAAAAGAGACAGAGAAACAAAGAGAAGAGATGCAACACAGAGAAAAAGAGATTCAACGTTTACAGGTACAGAGAAAAGAAGAGATGCAGCAACTCGAGAAGCAGAGAAGAGATGCAGTGACAGGAGAAGCAGTGGCTGGATGCCTTGCAAGCTATCAAAGCTGGTGGATCTGGCACAGGTCCAGCAGAGCAACAAGACACAAACTTACAAGACATTAAGTTTACAAAGTTGTGTTCCTCGGATGATATTGAAGCATATCTGACAACTTTTGAAAGGGCTGTCACAGCCTGCCAATGGCAAAAACAGCAATGGGCAATCAAGCTGGTACCTTACCCGACAGGTAAAGCCCAACTTACCTGCAGCAATATGGACACTGCACAGTCAGAAAACTATAACTTGGGGAAGAAAAATCCTGAAAAGATGCGACATGTGGTAGAGACCCACAGGCAATGATTCCGGTCTCTGAAGTACAACTCAGTCGACATTCCTCGAGAAGCCTTTACCTGACTTAGCGAACTCCTTATTATATGGCTCCAAGTAGAGGCACAACAGTCCCACAGATCATCGAAACACTTGCAGTGGAGCAGTTCATCAACATCCTGCCTACAGACGTGCAGCTTTGGGTAAAAGAATACCGACCAGAAACTGGGGAAAAGGGCATTTCTTTGGCTGAAGACTATCAGATGGCCAGACAGATGCCACAGCAGTGAGGTTACAGCCAAGCACCGGTAGGAACCTCTTTTTTCCAATTTAATTCCAAGTCTGGTAAGAACTCTGGTGGGGGTAACATATCTGAACCTAAAGACTTTATTTGCTATAACTATAAAATGCTGGGCCATACTGCAAGAAACTGTCATAAAAATACGGAGCGTAACACAGGAGCAGAGTTGTGCTTAGCAAATTGGGACAAGTATTTAACAGATGTCAAGGTGGGAGATAACACTGAGAAGGGATCTACTGATTCAGGAAGCAGACAGACCCTAGTGCATGTTGAAGTGCCGGGAACACACTATGCAAAAGGACTAGGTACTGGTGTCATCTGCATCCACAGGGCCACTCAATACTATCCCACCATCCAAGGGACTCTGAATATTAATGGAGTTGTCGCACCAAATGAAAGTGGGGGTAGTACTTAAGTTACCCGTACTTGTGATTATTGGAAATTACTTTCCAGGATTTAGTGAGGTAATCAAATAGGAAATAAAACCTGCAGTTTCAGCAGATGTGATGACAAGCGCTCAGGCAAAGGAAATCTCAGATGGTGGGGACTCTTAGTTATGTTGATTTTGATTCGCACTTGTTTGAGCATAGCTCTAAGATCCGGAAGTCCAGGAAAGAAAGAAGATGGCTGAAGAAATAGTGGCAACCAATGACTGATGGACATAAAGGGTTAAAATGCTGAAACTAAACTAATGACCGATTGTGATTTTGTTTCAGAGCAAGCTAACAATATTTCTCTCCGGGGTTATTTTAAGCAGCTGGGGGTGAAACCAAAGCAGGGTGAACCAATGTTTAAAAAATGTAATGGGTTACTGTACAGAATTTGGGTTAAACCTCAGACACAGGGCCAGACAGAACAATAGGTTATATCACAAAAGTATAGATCCGAGTTGTTACAGATATCACATGATAGTCCTATGGCTGGTCACTCTGGGAGGGATCGCACTCTTGCCAGATTGCTGTACAGATTCTACTGGACTGGAATTCATGAAGATGTGCCCACCTGTTGCACTTCCTGTGCTGAGTGTCAGAAAGTAGCCCCAGTGATTAAAATAGACAGGGTGCCCCTACCCTAGACTGATGTGCCTTTTGAGAGAATTGCAATGGATGTGGTTGGCCCTTAGACAAAAATAAAAAGGGTAATTGATTCATTTTGGTAGTATGTCATTATGCCACGCGATACCCAGATGCAGTTCCTATACGTACTGTCACAGCCCCAGAAGTGGCAGCAGAGCTTGCCAAAGTTTTCAGTAGGGTGGGCATACCTAAAGAAATGATTACTGATCATAGTAGTAATTTTGGTGCAGCACTGCTGAAGGAGCGGTACCGATTGCTAGGTTTCAACGCCATAAGAACCTCCACTTATCACTCTCAGACAGACTATCTTGTTGAGCATTTTAGTCAAACCCGAAAATGCATGTTAAAAAGGTTTGTAGAAGGGAAAGATTGGGACCTGTACTTACCTTACGTGCTTTTTGCTTACAGAGAAGTGCCACAGCATCATCAGGTTTTTCACCATTTGTAATACTGTACGGTAGACAACCTACAGAGACACTAGATGTAACGAAAAACGTGGGAAGATGACCCCTCTCAGAAAAAAAAATCTATTACATCTTATATGTGTTCCCTGAGACAGAAACTGGCAAAATATGTTGAAATTGCCCATAGAATCAGGAAGAGGCCCCAAAGAAGGTGTATTATGACCATGGGGTAAAAGAAAAAGGTTTTTGAGCCTGGCGAAAAGGTCTTGCTACAATTAACCATTACAGAAAATAAACTGTTAATGAAGTGGCAAGGGCCTTATAGGGTGCTTAGGTGTACTGGCACAGTTAACTATGAAACCGAGACCCCTGATTGGAAAAATCCTACCAAGATATACCACGCTAACCTCCCGAAGAAATAGATTGAAAAAACACCAAAGGCTGCTTTGCTAGTTTAACCAGAAACTGATAGAGAAGATACTGCTATAGCTTACGACAGACTGGAACAAACTGTAACTGCTGATGCTGTAAAGGTGAATGTTTCCTTAACCTCTGGTCAAACTGTGAAAATTCTTAACTTGGTAAAGACATTTAACAGTATTTTTACCACAGTGCCAGGGTGATCAAAAGGAGTCGAGCCCATAATAGTGACAGGAAATGCACGTCCTAGCAGACAAAAGACATACAGATTACCAGAGTGGTTAAGGGCAGATGTGGTTAAGGAAATACAAAGAATGAAAGAATTGGGTATCATAGAACGAGAAGTGCTTGGTCATTACCAGTGGTGATAGTTAATAAAAAAGAAGGGGGTGTAAGAATCTGCCTTGATTTTAGGAAACTTAATAAAGTGTCCGAATTTGACAGTTATCCTATGCCCAGAATAGATGATCTGGTACACAGATTTAGGAGTGCCAAGTACATCAGTACCCTCGATTTCACCAAAGGTTACTAGCAAATCCCCTTAGCTAAAGAATCCAGGGACAGAGCTGGCCCAGTGGTGCTGGATGCCTTATCTCGCGCTTCGCCGGTGACCTGGGTTCGGGAACGACCTTGGGTCATCGTACAGCCAGCACGAAGGGCGAGGGGGAGTAGGGAGGGAGCAGGACTGAGCAGCTGAAAGGCAGCTCTCCTCTCCTGGAGTGGTTGTCGCCCCTTGTAGTTCCACTTCCACTGGGTGGAGTTCCAGTGGGTAGTGTAGGCTGGAGGGGGAAGCAGTGTAGTAGGGTGTCTCGAGGCATGGCGTGCGCGTGCCTCTAAACACATGCTCATGCCTAGGGCATGGGGACGGGAGAAAAAGGGAAAAAATACCATAATCTATGGAAAAAAAACAGAATTCAGGGACAAAATTGCAGTTGCTACTCCTGCTGGATTCTGTCAGTTCACCACCATGCTACTTGGTTTACATGGCACACCTGATACATTCTAGCAGCACATGGATGTAATTTTCCCCTCACACTGGTTATTGTGCTGCGTACCTGGATGACGTCATGGTGTACAGTCCAGACTGGAGGAACCACCTGGAACACCTATGAGCAGTTATCCAGTCAATCAAAAAGGCAGATCTGACAAATAATCCAACCAAATGTGCATTGGGCATACAGGAAGCCAGATATTTGGGCTATGTTTTGGAAAATGGAGAAGAAAAGCAAGAGATTTCTAAGATAGAAGCTGTAGCTAACAGTACTATCCCTAAAACAAAGAAACACGTCAGGTAATTTTTAGGGCTGGCGGGTTGTCATCAGAGATTTGTTCCCAACTTTGCCCAGCTAGCTACTCCCCTCACTGAACTTATGAAGAAACGGTTTCTGAATAAAATGTGAAATGGACTCCAGAGTGGGATGAGGCTTTTCGAGCCATTAAGGCTGCATTATGTTCAGCCCCTGCTTTAAGAAGCCCAGACTCTAAGAGACAATTTTTGTTACAGACAGAAGCATCAGAGGTAAGTCTAGATGTAGTCCTGAGTCAAAATATAGATGAGAAAGAACATCCTATTGTATAAATAAGTAGGACATTGTACGACACAGAGAAAAGGTACTCCACAATTGAAAAGGAATGCCTTTTGGCAACGTGGGCCTTGGAGTCCCTTAAGTTTTATTTGCTAGGAGCAGACTTTGCATCTATAACAGATCACAATCCTCTCTGTTGGCTTAATCAAATGAAGGATAAAAATTCCAGAATCACATCATGGTACCTGGCACTATAGCCATTTAAATTTAAAGTGATGCACAAATCTGGGAAAGACAATGTTAATATTGATTTGCTGTTAAGATATGGATCAGGAATTGAAATATCTGAAGGTTGAAAAAAAAAAAAAAATGTACGAGTCTGAACTTCTCTGTTTGCTAAACTGCATATGTACTGAACTGTAACAGTTATATGCTAATGCTAGAAGAGAATTAATAGAAAGTTTTGAAAACTTTTTTTTTTTAAAACAGGTTCCCTCTTAAAGAAGGGGGTATGTGATAGGGCTAAATAAGGCCCTGTCCCATTTGTTTATTCAGAGAGAGTTTAAATGAAAGGACCTGTTCTGTCCTCTCTTTTTCTGTCTGTTTGCACAACCAAATGTTCTCGTGAGACCTAGGAACTGATCGATCTGACGGTCTCTCGATTCTCCACCTCTCCCTATCTCTCTGCCTTCACTTGCTGTTTCTGTCTTTTCTTCCCCCTTGTGTATCTGCGGTTATAAAAATCTATGTGAACCTTTGTGTGAAACTGTAAGTGATACTGGGATCCTTTCGTTTGAAACTGTATATAGTTATACTTTTTAAATGACTGGTAAAAGTTATTTGGAATTTAAGGGGTTAACCTGAGATGCAGTTTGAGCTCCTCTCAGGCTTGTTTGCAAACTCTTGCAGCACTGTCAGCAGGAGGCCAGCTTGGGACACTGTTCTGTTTGCGAGCCTGCTCTGCTATGAAGCTGACAAGAACTCTGAAACATTTTGTGAGAAACAGGGTGTCTCCTTAAAGGGACACTGTCAACCTGTTTACCATCATATCATTTCTAGTTAAAAACCTACATTTTATGATTGCTTACCTTTTCTAACATTCACTGATGTTGCTGTTTGTTTTGTCTGTCTCCTGTTTAGTAGAACTGAAATGCATGCTAATGTATATTTACAAACAACCTTGTTTTGTTTGCAATCCTGGATCTGTTCTTACTGCATATTTCCTGAGCATTACAAACACACACAAACAGCAGTCACTCCTGAGGCAGTAACCTCCTAAACTCCCACTACATCATGACGGGCTAGACTATGTTGTGGGTGTTCCCAAGTCCAGGAAAGATGCAGCTGGAGCTGATCAAGGAATATAAGCCGCAACCTGCTCATGTTGGGGTAGATCTTAGCTTGCCAGTTGCCAGCAAAAAAACTTGTTTTTCGCCTTTTTCTCTTCAGCTTTCAACGTTTTTTTCACCCAACGCATGTCGTCCCTATCATCAGTCTCATCCTCAGAACCCCGTCGGAACAAGTGCAGTTGCGGCCATCAGATACCATCGAAGGACGGCCACACTAAGTGTGTCTTCTGCCTGGGGTCTAACCATGACACCGCGGCCTGTTCCACCTGTCAGGGCTTCACAAGCAGGACCAGGATCCACCGTTTGAAGGTTTTCAAGGCGTTCCTTTTAGAACAGAAGATGGACCTGCACACCTCCGGGGAGAAGGCCAGGCATAAGGACAAGTCCAAGCGGTCCCGGGACAAGGACCGTAGTCAGTCCCGCCACCGGTACAGGTCCAGATCTCATTCTCAGTCCTCCCCCAAGAAGTCCCGCTCTTCCTCAGGCTCTGGAGAGCATCACTCCAAGAAGGATTCCACTCCAGCCAAAAAGGCCCAGGATAAAGCAGGTACGTCAGGGGAGAAACCCGCTAGGCACAAGGTGACGCCGCTCCGGGTCACCCCTAAGACCTCAGGGGCACATGTTACGGCCCTGCCCAAGGTCCTGGCTTTGCCTGATAAGGGTAAGCCTCTGGATTCAGAGGCCACTCCAGTGACCCCCCCACGAGACATGGTCGTCAGTCCCAGTGCTGACGCCGGTAGAAGCGGTGAAGGAAACTGACGCTACCATAGAAAGGTCAGTGTCTGCGTCTCCCAAGTTCTCCTCCTCCCCATGAGACTCTCCAGGAAGCTCCCCCTTGGGGCTGCCGGACACTTCAGATACCATTGTCTCCTTTCCGGGACCTCCCGTTCCAGGGTTCCGTCTTGTTTGGGCAGAAGACAGAGTCACTCATCTCTCGTCTCCAGGAGTCGTGGAAATCCATCTGGTCTGTCCGTCAGATGTACAGAGGAGACCACAGGAAGGCGAGGAATCAGAGACACTCTCAGACAAAGGACTTTGTTTATTCTGTTTGTACTGCCTTAATAGTTATACTGAACAATTTGTATTGTTTTATTTTGCTACTATTGATAATAAAATGTTACTTGTGAATTTTACAACTACTTCTGGTCTTCCTATGCTTCCTGACCTATACCTTGATGACATACCTGCCTGTGATGAATGGGGAAGATTGATCTTTGTAAGATCTTAGGATTCGTACGCAGCGATACCCTGTCTTTGTGGAAAATCAAATAAGGAGGCTCACACATCAGAGCCTGAAGCTCAGGAATCCTTCGAGACAAAGTAACAGCAACTAAAAATAATGCTTTCCTTGACAGAAAGCACAGCTCACATGTCTTGGCTGGCTCAAATGGAGCCAAAGTAAGTTTCTCCAACACAAAACTGAAGTCCCAGGCCGGGACTGGGTTGTGGATGGAAGGCTTCAAATGGAGAATGCCTTTCAAAAATGTACAGAACACCTCAAGTTGTGCCATCGTACAGCCATCAACGGGCACATGGAATGCTGAAATGGTTAAAAGGAGCCCCTTAATGAAGGAGTATTGCAGGCCCGAATCCGAAAGGGACAGTAGGTACTCCAGAATCTGATTCACAGGACAGGTGAAAGGGTCCAAATGTCAGGAAGCCACCCACAGAGCAAAGCGCTTCCATTTCATGGAGTAAGTGGCCTTGGTGGAAGGCTTTCTGGCAGCCACCAGGACACCAGCCACCTTTCGGGACACCCCGAAGCGAGCCATGGCTATGTCTTCAGGAGCCATGCATGGAGGTGTAAAGACCTGAGGTCTGGATGGACCAAGGTGCCCTCACTGGTCCTGTGAGACCTAGCGTTTTCACAGGGGCAGGGGCACTGAAGGTTCCACTGCCAGCTGCTGCAGCAAGGGGAACCAGAACTGATGAGGCCAGAAGGAGGCAATAAGCATCAGTGGCCCCTTCCATCTGAAGCTTGATTAGTACCCTCTGAATTAGAGGAAAGGGAGGAAAGGTGTACAGGAACATCCCTTTCCAAAAGAGGGACTATGTGCCTTGATAGAAAATTCCAGGCTCTGAAGTGAGCGAGTAGAAATATGTCAGTTTTGCATTGAGTAGGGACGCAAAAAGGTCCAACTCTGGACAACCCCACCGGTCACACAGGTCTTATACGACCGAGGTCAGCAGCTCCCACTCATACGTCTGAGACTGCGACCGGCTGAGCCTGTCTGCCAGGACGTTATGGACACCTGGAACATGGACGGCCGACAGTTCTAGGCTGTGTTCTAGAACCCAGTACCAGACCCTCACTGCTCCCCTACACAGAGGGTACGAGTGAGTCCCCACTTGTCTGTTGATGTATTGCACAACACTGATGATGTCCATCTGCACCAGCAGATAATCCGGGGACAGTTGAGCCTGGAAGGCTTGTGGAGCATACAAGACAGCCCTCATCTCTGGGATGTTGATGTGGAGGGCAGTCTCCACTCTTGACTATGTCCCCTGAGTCTGGTAGGACTCAAGATGAGCCCCCCTGCCCAACCCAGAGGCACCTGTTGTGAGAATCTGCTGAGGGGAATGCATTAGGAAGGGAACATCTTTCAACAGGTTGCTGAGTTCCAGCCACCATAGCAGCATTTTTTCGACTGGAGAGGAAACTAGAACTTATTGTTCTAGGTTGGCGGAGTGCTGGTTCCACTGGACCCTCAATGTCCACTGTGGAATCTGCATATGGAGCCTGGCTAAAGGCACAGTAACAATGGCTGTAGCCATTAGGCCCAGGAGGCTCAAAAAGGTTCTGACTGACGTATCTGTTGTTGTAAAGCAGCTGGGACTGGGCCATCAGGTGGCCGCCCTGTCCTGTGGCTGGAATGCAAAACCCTGAGCCATGTCCAGTACTGCCCCAATGTCCTGTAGGCGCTGACAAGGGGTCAAGACTGACTTCTGCAGACTGACCGTGATTCTCAGGATATGGAACTACTGCCTGGTTTGCTCTAGGATCTGGAGCAGTTGCTCTCTAGACTGTGTTTTGAGCAACCAGTCATCCAGGAACGGGAAAATGTACAGTTTCTTCCTCCTCAGGAGCCTCTGCTACAACCAAGCATTTGGTAAAGACCCGTGGCACACAGGACAAGCCAAAGGGCAAAGCCCTGAACTGGTAGTGCTCCCCCTCTAACTGGAACCTGAGGTACTGCTGGTGGGGAGCACACACCCTGATATGTAGGTATGCATCCTGTTTGTTCCTCTGATCCATGTGGACAGGTTCTATGGTCCTTTTTTGCAGCATGTGAATTTCTGCCAGCAGCACTGGAACGTGGTCTGGAGGGTAGCTTGATTGAACTGGAGGTTGATCTGGAGGCCACTCCACAAGTTCTAGTGTGTGACCTTGTTCTATGAATTGCAGGACCCAAACATTTGTTGTGATCTCCCACCACCTATCTAGGTGGAGGGAGCAGTGACCCCCTACCACCACCTCCTGCAGTGCTGGAGGGTAGGGGTCTGGCAAAGAATCATGCTGAGGTAGCCCCTTGCAACCTGGGCCATGCCATCTCCTCTGGGGGCCTTCTCAGTGGTGGCAGGGAGGCCTGTTGTCGCCAGATGCTTGCTCTGGGGCCTAGTGCCCTACTTGGGGTTAAGGAAGGCCCAACAAAAGGGCACCCTCTGGCAACTTCTTGGCTGAGTGTTGCAGCAGGTATGAATGGACCGAAGAGTCCTACCTGAGGCCTGCAGGTCAGACAGGCTGTCTTGCACGTCCACCCCAAAGAGCTTATAGCCTCTGAAGGGGGCATTCAGGACGGACTGTTGCACATCTGTAGCAAAGCCAGACACCCCAAGCCAAGAATGTCTTCTCAAGCAAATACCTACTGCCACTGCCCTGGCGGAATCATCCTCCTAGGCAGACGACAAAAGATGCTTGCCAACATCTGTCCCAGACTGGAAGGTCTTAAGTAGATCCTGCCTCTGGGGGCCTTCAGAGGGCCCGAGCAGCAGCCCTGGCCTTCTTCGAGAGAGCATTCTGGAATCTGACTATGTGGGCAACATAATTCAAGACCCTGATGGCCAGTGTAGCCAAGGCAAAGGTCCTCTTCCCCATGAGATCCACCTTTCTGGACTCCTTATATGGGGCAGAGAGCTGAGGTGCTTTGGCTTCTTGGTCATGAAGTTCATGGTGATGAGGTGCTTAGGCTTTTTGGTCCTATCATGGGCAGTGTTAATGACCACTGAGTCTACCTTTGGTTGCTCAGCAAAGTAGGGTTACTCTGAGCCTGGTACAATTTGTCCACCTTCCTAGGCATGGCGGGGATCAAATTCAATTTGTACCAGGCCGTCAAGGTGGCATCTTTGAAGGCTGGGATGAGGGGAGGGATAATAAGTGGAGAAGAGTCTAGCAATTCCAGGTAGTCCATCAGATTTGTCCTGGTGACATCCCCCTACTCAGCGTCAAATCCTATCGCAGTTTGTAACTGCCTCATCACTGAGATGAAAGAGGGGTCATCAGGAAGGGACCTCAGGGTATAGTTGGTGGATTCCTCACCCTGGAAGAAACAGCGGAGGTAGAGTGATAGGGGCTAGCAGCCCTGTCACCCACAACCTAGTCATCATTCTCTTCCTCGCAGGGAGGCAGAGCAGCAGCTTCTCCATGCGAGTGACCTTCTGTTGCAGCAGGAAGTTTTTCAGGGCCTTCTGGCAGTGCCGCAGGGTTGCTTGGTTAAACCCACAGCAGACCTTGCAGGCCTCAACATCGTGGCCCAGGCCTAGGCAGCAGAGGCAGGTGTCGTGGTTGTTCTTCTTGAAGATCTTCTGGCCGCACTCGGAGTAGCGATAAGGTTTTTCAGGATTGGTAGGCATAAATCGGAAAAACTCCAAAATCACTTTAGTGATCGCTGAAACTAGGGTGAGAAAATCCAAAAGAAAGCAGAGTTAGAAAATTTGGTGGTCGACTGAAGTGGTGGTGTCTCCTGAGTCAGACATGCGAAGCTCAATGGTGGGAAAAGAAGTGAGGGAGGCACGGGGCCACCCATGTTTATATGGCAGGGATGTTGCTGCGTCTGATGTTACCATGTGCGGCCACTTGTAGACTGCTAGCTAGAAAAGTTTCCATGTGGTCCTAAGGCCTGGCGGCTGTAGTTCTACAGGTATGGCCTGATACAAGAGATACCCTCGATGAAGATCTGACGTTACAGGGAGGAGTCGGGGGATATACTGCCCAGGTTGTGGGAAGAGCTTAGCTTAAAGACATCTGGCCAATAACATTGTTGCAGTGGAACTGCCAGAGTGTGGATAAGTGAACCATATCCAAGCACCTAGATCAGAACAGTTACATACTTACTGTAACACTGGATCTTCAAGAGAATCTCTTTCATCAGGCCATACCTCTGGAACTAGACCTGTGTCAGCTCTAGGACCACATGGAAACTTTTGCAAGCCACGGGATGCCCATAACGACATCATGCACCAGCTTCTACTAAACCGTGAGCAGCCCCATCTTTCCTCAGTTCCCTGACAGGAACTATGCTTGGAAGACTTCTCTGTGGGGAACCAGGAGATAATCCCAGCATACCAGGAAACAACAGGTGCTGGAAAAGGCAGTTATGGAATGAAGCACAGCAGGAAATACAGTGCCATACCCCTAAGGGGTAACAAGGGTGGGACGGCATGGCCTGATGAAAGAGATTCTCTCGAAGATCTACTGTTATGGTAAGTACGTAACTGTTCTATCTTCTTCGAGGATCTCTCTTTCAACAGGCCACACCTTTGGAACAATTCCCAAGCAGTACCAAAAACTGACAGTCTGGGTGGATGGTACATACATGATTTTTATATGAAGGTACGCATCCTTCATATCTAGAGAGCATATCCAGTCCCCTGTTTGTAACAGGGGAATCAGAGTTTGCAGAGAAACATTACAAAAATGGAAATTACGTACCTACCGTAATTCTTGATCTTCTCTTGTATCTTCACCATTCATTACTGCTTGGGTGTCAGCTGGAGACATGCACCCACCATGGGAGTTTTTTTTTTTGGAAGAGGAGTCTGCGCCGACAGTGCCGCCCCCATGAGCGACGCACTACCTGGTGTGCGAGGGGCGGCCGCTGGGCACCGCAGTCACCTCCTCCATCCCAGTTCTGTAAGTCGGAGAGGCGAAATAATGATAGGAAAAAAGGACAGCGAGGCAAGAAAGCTGAGGGATAGGCAAAGGAAAGATATAAACTGAAAAAGGAATAAGCCAATAGAGGACAGGAAAGAGAAAAACCTACCCTATGGGACCGCAGGGCCTCACTCCTGGGGCGGCTCCGAGGGAGGAACAGATAAGGGAGAGAGAGGGGGGGATGTTAGAAGGAGCGAGAAGTTATGCCAAATTGTGAGAAAGGCTTGAAGGCTGGTAAGCTCGGGACCAAGGTGAGGGAGCAAGGATCCCATTTAAGAAAACTGATGAAGAAGGTTCAACAGAACCTTTTGCACAGCTTGGTACACAAAAGGCAGACTCTCTGCACCTCCTGCCATCCCCAGCCCCTTACACTCCAGCTGAGAGCTCACAGACTGCCAAGGCAGAAAATCTTTTCCAAAAGAAGAGCGCCCAACTAGGAAGAGGAAGGGAGCCCATTAGCACCCTGTTACGTACTAACACAGATGTGTGTGTTGGGGTGGTATTTGGAGCCCTATAGAGGGCACCCCTTTGCGGAAAAGGACAGAGTGGGAACTCAATCTAACTCCCCGAAGGCACGGAAAACAGATCTCCAGTTCAAGGCAATTGGAATGCCAGGACAGTGTTTAACTAGCAGAAGCTGGAGCAAACAGGAGATTCAGACATGCCAGAGAGGACCAAGAAAAAGGAACTGAACCATTTAAGGAACAGTTTCTTTAACTGTAAATTGAACAACATGGCTTAAGAATGAACCAAGAGGTCACCCTCAGGGGCAATCAGAAAGAGTTCCTTCAGGATAGGATAAATTCTACTGGTCCCTCACTTCCTCAATTAAAAAGATCCGTTCTGAGAAAAGAACGGAAGACTCAAAAGATACATTTTTTTATTTTTTTTTTTATTTTAGACTTTAAGGCCATGAAAAGGAGGGAGAAGGAACGAGCAGGGAGGAGGAGACGCAGAAGAAGGAGGCCCGTGAGGGGGAGGTGGACGGGTATCCGTAATGAATGGTGAAGACACAAGAAAAGATCAAGAATTACGTAAGGTACGTAATTTCCATATCTTCCCTTGTCAATCTTCACCATTCATTACTGCTTGGGTGAGTACCAAGCACCCCCGAAGGGGTACTAGGAAAACCCTGAGGGAACAAGACCCTTAGCCTCCTGCTGGTGAAAAACAGAAGGAAGAGACCCTGACCTTACAAGACAGGAATCCTAAGGCCAAGGAGAGCTAGGAGGTGTTCCCAAGAGATGAGGAGATGGAGGAAGCCCTTGCAGAAGCCTCGTAGCCCTGGTGGAGAAAAGGCGAGTCCCTCGGAAGGCGGAGCGAATCACCCTACCCTACTGAACAACATGACTTCTGGGGGTGACCTCTTATCAGAAATCAGCGATCAGCGAAATCAGCGTCGGATGACAGGTGAGCAGAGGTTCCTCTCCTCCGAGGAGGATGAGGGAACTCAGTGAATATGAAAGGGACTCCTGCGTGTGGGGAGAAGTGAAAACCCACTCATGCATATATCTAATATGACGGGAAGACCGGGTCAGTGACAATTCTGACAGACAAGCCATGCTGCTCACTCACGCAGATCGCTGTCCTGCAAGCCACCCTTCACTAGTGTCGTAAGATGCCCTTGCTTGGTGCCTTGCCAGTTCCAGGCCTATAGCGGAGAGGGCCACAGCTTGTCTGGATTGTTCCGTATCAGGCATTGATACTAGAAGTTGAGACAGCATCGACCATAAGTGCCTGTTGTAGGCAGCATGGTGAGGCTGATGTGATGCGATGCACAACATCGCACAAAAAGAAGAGAACACTCTTCGCCCCCACCGGTCAAATTGTAGGGAATCTGAGTCCGGTGGATGGTCGTGCACCTGGCAGCGTAGCCCAGAAGGAGTCTCTAGGAACTCCAATCCCGAGGGTGGGTTGGGGAGAGTACCTAGAGACTCAGATGGGGCACAATACCTGATCCTGCAGTCTACCAGGGCTGGGAAAGCAGCAGCTGGAGACTACCAGGTGCGGATAGACACCTCCTGGAAAGGGATAGGCCAGGATGGCACCACCAGATGTTGGGCACTGAATTCCCCAAGGAATTCATGCGTCTCCCGCTCGGTATTGTCACGTCTGACGAAGGAGATACGGAGATCCCCAACCATCCTCGATAGGAAGCACTGATATTCCGCGAAATCAGCGTCGGATGAGAGGTGAGCAGAGGGTTCCTCTCCCTCTGAGAAGGATGAGGAACTCGAATGCCCAGAGGACTCCTGAGGCGGTGGGGAGAGGTGAAAAACCCACTCATGCATATATCTAACATATGACGGGAAGGCCTCCGCAGTGCCTCTGAATGTCACCCAGGATAATGGGCCCATAGGACCGACATGGCCTGGAAGAGAGGGGGGTGACTGCAGAGGAATGGGAGAGGGACACCTATGAGAGGCAACTGTCCTCTCCTAAGGCTCTGAAATCCAGGGAACGGAGCCCGAGCTGGCGGGGTCCCGGATATCAAACCATGTCGCAGAACGGAACCCTGGGGATGCGAACTCTGGAAAAGAATGGAGGGGCAATCTCCCCTGTGATGCACCTGGGGCTGCATGGATCCAGAAGGGCAACCCACAGCAGCAACACCACCAGAGGGGTCCCTCGAGCCTAAGAGGGAGAGGCGGGGCTCAGCACTACGGCTCCTGCCCACACCCCAAGTGGTGGCAGGCGCAACCCGACGCCCCTCACCCCCTCAGACTCTGAGGATGTCCTCCTCCTCAACCCCAGCGACAGGTTCCGTCGATCCTGAGGTCTCCGAAGGGGGGCCCCAAAGAGAGAACCCTTAGTCCACCCTGAGAAGGCGCAGCAGCACCGGAAACGGCAGCTGCCACAGCCCCCTCTGAGGGGACATTCCCCTCCCTAATCCCCAAGCCGCCCTCCTCCATGAACGCTAGGCCACCCCCACCCTGGGAATCCTCAGAGGGAGACAGCTTTGGAGACTCAGGAATGGGAGCGCTGGGCCACCTGACACAGTGGTACACAGAAGACTCTGATTCCGAAGAATCGAGGAGCCAGACCAGGTCTACCTCTGAGCCGTCTGCTTCCGAGGAAGAATCGACCAGAAGGACCTCGATGCTGGCCACCCCAAGAGTCCCCTGAGAAACAGCGCTGCTAAAGGCGCCAGTGTCACCTGCGATGCCGTCCGCTCCCGGTGCACCACTCATGGCTCCAGAGTCCGGCCCACCCATGGTTCTGGCCAAGTCCCCAGCACCAGAACTCAACACGGTGCCGCTCACGGAGTCGACCGGACCCACGGCGCAGCGAGCGGTGCCAAAAACCAAACCGGTGCCGCATCCGGTGTCATCCCGATCACTGGCACCGGGATCTGAGACAGGGTCGGAGGGTGGCGTCGAGGGTCCACCAATGCCGGACCCAGCAACCATGGGCCGCGACACTGGGAGAGCCTGCACCTCCGAAGAGGCGACTGCCACGGCGGTGTCCCCACCGCAGCCCCAGGAGGGACCACGGCATTCTTCTGACACCGGGAAAGAGGCCTCCTCCTCAGGAAGGCTTGAAGATGAGGAGACCTCCTCCTCACCAGACCGTATCGGCCTGGGAGGAGACCCGGAGGGAGGGTCTAGAGACCTGAGAATGACGCCGTCCTCCAATAGTTGGCGGGGCCTTGCCGATTTTGAACGCGAACTTCGAGAACATGGCAGTCCACTGAGAAACAGGCGTCGCATCTGTCCATATCATGGTTAGGTCCCAGGCAGCGAAGGCAGACATCATACCGGTCTGCAACAGAAAAATGCCGGCCACAGGAGCACCGACGTATGGGGGCACGGCCCACTTTAGACTTACATTTAGCTACTGAACGAGACATGATGCGAAATTGACTTATAAACAGTAAAGCTCCCGGCGTCATCAAAATAAAGAAAAGGAATGGTCTTACCAGAAAACAGCATTGGGAAATTGAACTGGGACGGAGTAGAAGGTTAGTTCGAAGTGTAGGCCTAATGGCATAGTACTGACAACTCGCGCAGCAGGTGTTGCCTTGATGGCGGGAGAAACAGAACTGGGATGGAGGAGGAGTATGTGGCACCTAATGGCCGCCCCTCATGCACCACATAGTGCGTCGCTCTTGGGGGTGGCGCAGACTCTTCTTCCAAAAAAAAAAAAAAATCTCCCGTGTCGGGTGCACGCCTCTGGCTGACACCCAAGCAGTAATGAATGGTGAAGATTGCCAAGGGAATATCATCTTGTACTTTATGCAGAAGTTGAGGTCTCTCAGGTCTAGTACACGCCTCAGATCTCCTGTACACTTGAGGACTAGGAAGTATCTGCAGTAGAATGCTCTGTTCTTCTGCCTGGAAGGAATAGGTTCTATGGCACATTTGTGGAGTAAGGACTGCGTACCAGGGGATAAGCTGAGACAGGTGGCGGATGATCTGGAGTGGTATCCAGAAGCTCCAGAGCATTACCTTTTGCAGTTATTTCCAGTAACCAGTCGTCTGTGGTGATCTCCCTCCACCGACTCAGATGAAGGGAGACAGGACCCCCTACAACCACCCCTGGGGGCAATGGTGGTTGAAGGGGTTTACTGCTGCGAGTCAGGCTGAAGTGGTGGGGGCAATGCCACCAGCGCCACCACCTTTAGGTGCTTCTGAATGGGCATCTGGGTGAGGGGGGGCTTGCAAGACGGCAGCACCATCATCTCTTCCTTGTTGTCTGTAGGCCTGTCAGCAATCTCTGGCAATGGGAGATTAAACTAAACCCTGCCCCTGCACTACCTGTTGTGGGGTACAGGGATTTTACTGACCTTAGTGACACAAGGCCTTTCAATGCCTCTTGAACATCATATCCAAAGTCTGCTGCCTCTAAATAGGGTCATTTAAAACTGCTTGTTGAACATCACTTGCAAAACCCACTACTCTGAGCAAAAAAATAGTGCCTAATGCAGCTTCCTTGGGAGATGTATGTGAAATATTGTAGGCTGAGCAGATTGTTTGCCCGCCTCAGCCCCTGCAGTCAGGGTTATAATTAACTAATTTTTGGCATTTCCCTCAAGTAAGGCCTGTGCTGCAGCCCTGGCACTTCTTCAAAGGGCAGGCTTTTAAATAGCTGGTACAGCATTGCAAAACGCTAAGCAAAACAGGGGGTAATGCTAACCATTTTCAGAAATGCTTAGCACTACACTGCTAACCATTTTTTGAGTGACACCATGACACAGTACACATTAACAAAACTATAATTTTTTTTTTTATTTTGCTAGTCAGTCTCTGCCAAGTGTTTCACAACTGATTAGCACTTTCATGCATCAAGCCGTTGATCAGTTTTTTTTTCAGCTTATTTAAAACCCTGAAATGGTAATTAATTATGTGTACCTGGTAGCGTGTAATACGCAGACCTAATGATGCAGAGGCATAAGTATGTTTTCCCATATCATCCAACCTCCTAGATTCCTTATCAAGAGGAAGGGGGTTCATGTGTTTAGGTGCCCTGGATTTATCATGGGCAGCCATGATCACCACAGAATCAGTTTCTGCCTGATTTGCATAGTAAGGCTTACTAGATGATGCAGGGTATAATTTCTGAAAACAACACCAGCACTGCTTATGCGTCAGTGACACCTGTATTAGGGGTCGTGATTGTTGAGTCGATGGTGGGTGAAGACCCAGAGGCAATGTACAGTCTGTAATGGGCCCGGCAGTGCCTAAACCAAACCCCAATGTTGGTGTCTGGTCAACGATCCCGGGGAGGGGGGTTCACCGTAACGGATGATGACAAGGAAGAGGGATTACCTAAAGGCTGCAGCGGCGACCTGAATCTCGTTGGGGTGATCTTTTCTTTGTCCCTGTGCTTATGTTTGTGGCTTCCCGTCAATTTTATTGTTGATTTTTATGACAGAGCAAGCAACGCAGATTTTTCCTGCATTTGCTTCTCCATTGCTGCCAAATTTTCTTCAGCAGGAACTTTTACAGTGCTTCTTTCTGATGTTGCCAGGAAGCCGAGTTGAAACACCCACAAATCTAGTAAGCTTTAATGTTATGAGAGAGACTTAAGCAGCAGACACACAACTCGTGTGTCATCCTTGTAAATCTTTTCTCTGCACTCAAAATATCAGAATAACTTAAGTGGTTCTTTTGGCAGCATACAGAAGTGACAGATCACTAAATTAGTGATTACTTAATGTTTGAAAAAAATGAATGATGGCTAGCAGTTGATGTTTCTGTGGCAAGTCCGATAAGTATGACTGACAGCAGGAAAAGAACTGAGGAGAGATGGGGCCACGCACATTTATGTAGACGCTGGTGCATGATGTCATCGTGGGGGGCCCCGGCTTGCAAAAGTTTCCGTGTTGTCCTAGTGCTGACACGGGTATAGTTTCAAAGGTGTGGTCGATGAAAGAGACATCCTTGAAGATAAATGTTTTGCACACAAAGTGAAAATTGGAACCAGCCTTACTCCTGGATTTGGGGCCCTTGGTGCCGACTGCTCCCCTTTAAAGCATCATTCAAATAAGTATGAAGCAAGAGAAGTGAAAAACACCAACTGAATGAAATTATGCAGCCTTGAGTTAAAAATAACTCAAGATGCATGAAAAAGAAGCAAGCTAAGTGAAAAACATCAATTGCATGAGGTATACATACTTGCATGACGAACACTCTAAAAGAAAGACGTGCATAGAGTGAAAAACGTAAATTGCTTGAAAAACTTCAGCTGCACGAAAAATAACGCTGGGGAATGCTCAGCACTGAGGTAATCACCAAAGCTGGCACAGACACTGGCACAAAGGCTGACAGAAATGTTAGTAAAGAGATCAAAACCAACACAGAGGTAGCCCCACTTTAAGTCCTCAGTGAATAAAAACCTGCGAAAAAGACAGGTTTGTCCAAGGACTGGCATCATGCTCGCAACGAGATGGTACACAGGGATGGCATTGGCAGAGACTGAAAAAACAGACTCAAGTACCCAACAGGAAAACCCTGGCAGAGGTGGCCAAGAAGGACATGATGTCACAGTACATCAACAAAACTATTCATCCGAGCAGTGTGCGGACTACTGGTATTGGGTAACCCCCCCCACCCCCACCCAAGAAGGAGGGGAGGACACAGGCATCAGTCCCACACACACAGTGGAGCAAATGACCTCACGGCAGCATGGCAAGAGCCAGACTGGGACCTGTGTTCTTAAGTCTCTTTCTTGTGCGAGGATATGGTCAAGTGGTCCTGGAAATTTGACACTGAGTATGGGTGGGGCCTGGACAATGCTACTGGATGTAAGGCTGTCGGGTACTGAAACACTCACTCAGACAGGAGTGGTGGTTGAAAAGAACAGGTTACTCACCTGTAACAGTAGTTCTAGGAGTGGTATATGTTGTTCATCCACACCCATTGGCATTGTCCCTTTCCTCTTTAAATCTGTCGGAATTCTTTAAGCTGGCTCCTCCCACCCACCCGGGTGGTATATGTCTCGGCTTCGCCCCATGACGCCAGATCTTAGTCCGCTGGAAGCCAGGTTGTGTGCGTCCGCAGCCGGGGAGGTCGGGTGGGTCCGTGAGGATGAACACCATATACCACTCCTAGAACTACTGTTACAGGTGAGTAACCTGTTGTTCTAGAGGCGTGGATATGTTGTTCATCCACACTCATTGGCAGACTCTAACAGTTCTCCAGGAGGAGGGAGGCAAGGCGCACTCCCCCTACTTAGGGAACAGAGATTGGAGAACTGAGGTCCCAAAACCAGCATTCCGGCACGACTCAAGGTCTATGTGGTAGTGGGTAATGAAGGTGTTTGCTGACTTCCAGGTAGCAGCCCGACAGATTTCCTGGATAGGGATGTCCCTGGAAGCAGCCACCGATGCAGCAGTATGGCAGGTAGAATGAGCTCTTAACCCTCTGGGAAGCTCCTTGCCCGCCAACGCACAGCACGGACCTATGCATGATGTAATCCATCTTGCAATGGTCCGTTTGGCTGCATGTCTGCCAGAAGCAGCTTCAGCATAGGTGACAAAACAGCTGGCGAACCTCTCCACAAATTTCCGCCGTCCTCTCCTTGTAGTAGGAGAGAGCACGTCTCAGGTCCAAAGTATGGAGCCTGTGCTTGGCATCTGAGGTGTAATTAGGGTAGTATACTGGCAGAGTCAACACCTGGTTAAGGTGAAACCCTGACGCCACCTTCGGAAGGAATTTCGGGTGGGGCGCAGGACAACTTTGTCCCTGTGAAAGACCAGATAAGGGGAGTCCACCGAAAGCACCTGGAGTTCCCCAGTCCTTCTGGCTGATGTAATAGCCACCAGGAAGGCCGTCTTCCATGACAAGTGTAACAGCTCACACTTGTGCATGGGTTCGAATGGCTTGCCCATGAGCTTTGCCAGAACCAGCAGTAGATCCCATGGAGGTGGAGGTTCATGTACCGGAGGGGATATGTGATCCAGGCCTTTGAAAAAGCGCCCGACCACTGTCTCCTGTGCCAATGTCGGCTGACCGTCCCGCGCCCGTTAAGCAGAAATGGCTGCCAGGTGCACCCTAAGGGTACATGACCACAGACCCTCTTTGGAGAGAGACCAAAAGTAGTAGAGAATGCTAGCCACACAACAGGATAAGGGGTCCAGACCCTTACCCTGACACCAAATGGAAATTTTTTTCCATTTGAAGGCATAACATTTCCTGGTCGATTCCTTTCTAGATGCCTCCACTACGGTGTAGAGATCTCTGGAAAGACCCAAAGCCTGGAACTCTAGCCACTCAGGTACCAGGCTGTGAGGTTCAGGGACTGAAGGTCCGGATGGAAGACCTTCCCCTGGTTGAGAGATATCAGGTCCGGGCGTGTTCAAAGCCACTCCGGGGGCCTGCAGCTGAGGCCGAGGAGATCTGGATACCAGAACTGACACGGCCAGTCTGGGGCTACCAGAATCACCTTCGCCTTGTCCCTCCTCACATTGAGTAACACCTTGTGGATCAAGGGAAATGGAGGGAAGGCGCAAAGGAGGCCTGGGGTCCATGGTCTCGAGAAGGCATCCCCCTACAGCGAGCCCTACTGGGGAGGGGGGGCATGATACAGCCTCAGCTTGGTGTTTTCCCTGGAGGGAAACAGGTCCACCATTGGTTTGCCCCAACAGGAGAACAGGCTGTAAGCTACCTCTGGATGGAGAGACCACTCGTGGGATGCCTGGCCTATGCGGCTGAGAGCATCCACCAGCTGGTTCGAGGCTCCTGCCACATGGATGGCTAACAGATCCCCCTCCAACCGGCTTATGAGGGTCCAGATGCGGATCGCCTTCTTGCACAGCAGACGGGAGTGCGTGCCACCCTGTTTGTTGAGGTAGTACATGGTCATGGTGTTGTCCGTCTGGACTTGAACCACCTGACCCCCCGAGTTGAGGAGCGAAAGCTGACAGTGCCAGTCTGACTGCTCTGAGCTCCAACAGGTTGATGTGGCATCGGGACTCCTCGGGGGTCCAGAACCCATGGGCCCTGTTGTCCCCATGTGGGCTCCCCAGCTCATGAGAGGGGCATCGGTCATGAGGATGGCTGTTGCCTCAGGGCGGACAAACGGATGCCTTCCTGCAGCCGGTCTGGGATGGTCCACCATTGGAGAGCGTCCCACATCTTCTGGGTTACAGTGATCAGCTGGTCGAAATGACCATATCGCTGAGTCCACTGGGTGACCAACTCCCACTGGAGGGGGCGCATGTGCAACCAGGCCCAGTGGACCACTGAGGTGCACGCCACCATGTAACCCAGAAAGCTCAGAAAGTCCCGGGAAGGGCACAAGTGCTCAACCAGAAATGACTGGGCAAAAGAGGAAAGAAGTTTCGCCCTGTTCGCCAGGAGCCAAGCTCTGGCTGGACAAAAGTCGAGCTCGGCCCCAAAGAAGCCCATCACCTGGGAAGACACGAGTTCTGACTTGGCCTCATTTATCATGAGGCCAAGTTGGGAGCAGGTTTGTAGGGCCATAACCCAGGACCTTTCCACCTCCTGTTGGGTGGAACCTGCCAGGAGCCAATCATCGAGGTAGGGGTAGATTCTGACCCCTCGACGCTGGAGATGGGCTGCCACCACTGCTATGCATTTGGTGAAGACCTATGGGGCCGATGACAGGCCGAACGGCATGGCTCAGAACTCATACAGGGTCCCTTCGACCCTGAAGTGGAGGAACCGCTGATGGGACGGACGGATTGGGACATGATAGAATGCGTCCAGCAGATCCAGTGAACAGAACCACATGTTTCACTCCAATGATGGTATGATCTGGGACAGAGTGACCATCCGAAAGGTGCTAGACCTGAGAAACTGATTCAGGTCGTGGAGATCTAGAATGGGGCACCAACCCCCCCTCCGCTTGGGCACCAGGAAGTACCTGGAGACAAAGTCTGGGTCTGTTGGAGGATCCGCCACGGAGGCTACTGCCTCCTTGC
This sequence comes from Neoceratodus forsteri, assembly GCA_016271365.2. Lineage (NCBI taxonomy): Eukaryota > Metazoa > Chordata > Ceratodontiformes > Ceratodontidae > Neoceratodus > Neoceratodus forsteri. Next base: position 1,427,960,109 of record CM057449.1, read on the forward strand.
GGAGTAGCTGAGCCACGTCGTCTTCAAGAGCTGACTGGGTGCCAGAGGAAATCCGCTCCTCCCAAGGGGCGTGGGCTCAGCTGGGAGGGTACTGCTTGAACTCTGGAGGCAGTCCCCAACCGACCACTTCGTGAACCCACCTGTCTGAAGTGATAGTGGACCAGGCGGAAAGGAAGTGGTGGAGCCAACCCCCCATGTGAGGGCCCAGAGCTGGCATGATGGAGATAGGGGAGGCAACCCCCATCCCGTCACAGGGCAGGCTTAGAGGAGGAGAAGGCTCCAGGATCTGAGCATCGGCCTCCTTTGAGGGCCTGTTGGGGTCCAGGCTTGGGCCGAGGGCGCCAAGCTTGATGCTGCTGCTGATGCTGCTGTTGCTGTCCTCCTTGACAGAAGGGCTGCCGAACCGCAGGGGAAGAGTGTCAAAAATGCTTCTTCTTCTTCTGCTAGTTCTTGCCCGAAGAACCCTTGGCAGAAGTGGCGTCAAAGGTGGCACTGGACTGTTCTATACACTGTAGGTGACTGGCCACTCCTGGACCAAACAAGTCGTTCCCAAGGAAAGGCACGTCAGAAAGCTTATGCCAAGTATCTGCCGGGAAAGAGGAGAGCCTCAGCCAAGCCCTGTGGCGAGAGGCCACTGCGGTGGCCATCGAACGGGCACAAGAATCTCTGATGTCCAGGGCTGACTGGAGCTGCTGTCTGGCAACAGCACGGCCCTGGTCCCAGACTTGTTTGACCGTGGTCTGCATGTCCATGGGGAGATGAGAGAGGACTTCATCTAATGACCCAAGAAGGGCATGGGAGAAGTGTGCCATGATGACAGCCGAGCTGGCCTGACGAAGGCCCAAGGAAGAGGCCGCATAGACCTTCCAAGCTGAGTAGTCCATATTTTTGGACTCTTTGTCCGGAGGTCGGTCAGTGTCAGCCGAACTGCCAGTACACCTGAACACAGAGGCGGTCACCAGTCTCTCGGACAAAGGGTGTTCTGTGAACACCGCAAGGGACCCCACGGGCACCACGTACTTGCGGACCATGCGGGCAGATGGTGCTGGGCATGAGGCAGGGCGCTGCCAAAGTTCATGGGCCGGGCCAACGATGGCTTCAGCCACAGGAAAGGCCTCCTTCGGGGTATCCCCTTTCTTCAGGATGTTCGTGAGAGGACACTCCACCTTTTTTCTGGATAGGTTCCAGGGGCATTCCAGTGGAGTTGGAAATGAGATGGAGAATCCCTTGGAAGGAGGAAGGGCCTTCCCCCGTCCCTGTACCAATGGACGACTCGTCATCTCCAGGATGAGAATGGAGTCTGGTGGCATCCGAGTCCAAGGAGTCGGGATACAGTGGCCTGCTGCCTAAATCACCTTTGATCTGCTCAGGGCGGTCCGGGGTGACTGTGATCGACAGACGTCAGCGAAGTCTGGTGTCCTGTTGGTCCTCTTTCGAGGGAGCCCCTCCCACAGGCTGTTTAGGCAGTGGTTCCACCCGAATAGGTGGAAAGACTGGAATAGGCCGAACCAGGGGATGGGTCGGCCCCATAGGCGGAGGAACCAAAGGCTTCGGTTCTGGAGGGGTCGGCTCCGGCCTGGGAGGTGAGAGCGGAGTAATGGCTGGGGTGGGTGGTGGAGCCAGCTTCTGCCCAGTCAGGATCAGCTGTTGCCACATAAGGTCCTCATAGCGCCGGAGTTTCCGTCGGAGTCTCTCCTCATCCGAGGAGGATGAGGACGACCTGTGGCGTCGCCTCTTTTTGGAGCACTTGTGGCTCTTTCTTGGTCATTCAGCCGAGGAGGTTCCTGACCTCGACTGAGATCAGGCAGGCCGACTCGATCGGGAGACACCGGTGGAATCGGTGAGACCTGAGGGTCTGGAACCGGATCCTTGATGGGGACGCCAGTAGGCTGGGTCTCCTCATCAGGAAACACTAGGATCGGAGTCCTTTCTAAGAAGTCGTTGGCCATGGCCGGTGACAAGGGGTCAATTGGGTTGAGAATGATCTCGACCTCTTCGGCCACTTCCTCGGTCGTCTGGCCAGATGGAAGGTCTGTAAGCCTGCGGCCGAGGAGACGATCTCGACAGAGGTCGAGACCGCATGCTCCTGGGACTGAGACCTCTCTCGGTCCCAAGATCACCTGCGAGACGAAGATGACAAAGGTTCTTTTTCTCTCTTCCCAGAGCGGGAGGAGTGCGAGCCCGAGGGTGCCTTACCCCCGGTGGGGAGAGACTGGCACAACTCCTTAAACGTACCTGTAAAGGAGGAGCCTAGGTTCAGTGGGATGAAGAAGCTTTGATTAGCAGAAGTGCAAGCAGCTTCTTCCTCGAACGTCTGCATGCGTTCCAGCTGCTCGGCGGAGCCCGCGGCCGCAGACACTGCCCACTTAGCCTCCTTGGACTTCACCGGAGGGTTCCTTTTCTCCGGTCTCCCCAGTTTCAGACGTGCCCTGCAGTCATCCAGGACGTTGGGATGGAAGGCCAAGCAGTAACTGCAGGATGAGGTGTCATGTCCGACACCCAGGCAGTAGATGCATGAGAGATGGGGATCAGTGCGCAACATTTTTTGGCCGCAAGGACACCGGCGAAATCTTGGGGAAGATTTCTCCTCCATGATCGATGATGCAAAGGTGCGATCGCTAACTTGAACGAGTTTTAATTTCGGTAAAACCAAAGATTTTAAAGCCAGGGCCTACGAAATGCGAGAGCACGAGGGAGGCAACCTGCATCTTCCAGCGGAAAGGAAGATCTGATGTCATGGGGCGCAGCCGAGACATATACCACCCGGGTGGATGGAAGCAGCCACCTTGAAGACTTCCGGCAGATTTAAAGAGGAAAGGGACAATGCCAATGAGTGTGGATGAACAACATATCCAGGCTCCTAGAAAAACAGGTTACTCACCTGTAACAGTAGTTCTAGAAGTGGAATAGGTTGTTCATCCACACAGTCTGGCAGTTGCCTTTCCCTTTAAGATCTACCGGAAGGTCTCGAGGCTGGCTCCTCCGACCCACCCAGGTGGTATATCCCTTGGCTTCACCCCGACACCAGATCTTGCCCGCTGGAAAGCAGAGTGTGAGTGCTGAAGCCGGGGAGGTTGGGTGGGCCCATGTGGATAACATACCACTCCTAGATATAGCTGGGCAAGCCAGGAATTTTTCACTTAAAGCCAAGCCAGGGGTCTGGCTTGACTCTACATGCCAAAACATGAGCTGAGCCCTGGCTACTGCAGGCTGTTTTTTACATAGCAGTTTCATGTTTCAGACACTACACTAACTGCTCAGGTGACAAAGACGCTTACTTTGACCATTCCTGGCTTGGCCTTGGCTCTCAGTTTCTTATAGAGGTCAAGCAGAGCCAGACACTAAGCTCGGGCCCGGCTCTGGCTTGTCCATCTCTACTCCTAGAAAGTACAGTTGTGTACTCACCGTAATGGTAGGTCTTCGAGGGTATTCTATACAGTCGCCGCCAGAGGGCGCTCTTCCCACGGCAGCTTTTCTAACAGTTCTTTTCTAGGCCGCCCACACAACATAATCATCCTGCACCTATACAAGAGTGGGTGGCTCAGGCATCCTCAGTTCTCACCAATTCAGCTTTAAGGTTGAGGACCGAGGGAGAGCTGAGGTACCTTAGGTATCCCATCATTGTGTGCACATAATATATATATATATATATATACATATATATATACACACACACACACACACTTGCATACTGTGTGACCCTGAGCAAGTCACTTAACTTCCCTTTGCTCCCAGGTCGCACCTGTAAACAAGCTTTCAGCTTAGTGTGCTACTCCTGGTTAAACAATTGAAAACAAATTATATATATATTTGGATCAGAAGTTTTTCTCTTGGAGGAGGAAGGGGACGGAGGGAGGGATCGTACCTGCTGCAAGAGATACCCCTCAAAGATCTTCTGTTACGGTGAGAACGCAACTGTACTATCTTCCAGGGGGCTAATCTCTTGCAGAAGGTACACTTGGGAAGACTCCCAAGCAGTAAACCCAGGAAGGGTAGAAAATGTAATTATAGAAGGCCTTGTAGGACAGTGTGGCCAAAGGCTGTCCTACAGCATGAAGCAATACCTAAATTGTAGTGCTTCGTGAAATTATGTATTGTGGACCATGTGGCTGCATTGCAGATATCCGTGATAGATGCCACTTTGAAGAAGGCCGCTGTAGTGGCCATGGCTCAGGTAGAATAGGCTTGAACAGGTCCTGGTAATGGTTTGTTACATTTCTTATAACAGAAGGTTATACAATGTGCCAACCAGCTGGAGAGGGTCTGCTTAGTGACCAGGAAACCTTCTCTGGTTGGGGCATTCTCATCGATGACTGCTTCAGAAGCGCTAAGCTGCTTCATGCGTGCTGAAGACGGCGGGAAAATGAACAGAGGATGCCTGGGGCTGCCCACTCATATAGATGCAGAATGATGATGTCATATGTAGGAGGCCCCTAGGAAAAGACTGCTAGAAGAAAGCTGACATGCAGAAGAGTGCCCACTGGTGACGACCCAAGTGAATTACCTGCTGCAAGAGATTAACCCTGTGGAAGATCTACAGTTACAAGTGAGGAACCGGTTTTTCTAGGGATGTGGATATGTTGTTCTATCCACACTGTCTGGCAGACTCCTAGCAGTTCTCCGGGAGGAGGAAGGCAAGGCACACACCCCCTACTTAGGGAACAGGGTATGGAGAACTGAGGCCCCAAAACCAGCATCCCAGTGTGACTCAAGGTCAATGTGGTAATGGGAAATGAATGTGTGTGCTGACTTCCAGGTAGCAGCCATGTGAATATCTGGACAGGGACGTTCCTAGAAGTAGCCACCAATGCAGCGGTATGGCAGGTGGAATGAGCCCATAGCCCTATGGGAGGTTCCCTACCCGCCAACCTATAGCAGAGATCAATGCATGACGTATTTCATCTGCCAATCGTCTGTTTGGCTGCAGGTCTGCCAGGTGCGACTTCAGCGTAGGTGACAAACAGTTGGCGAACCTCTCCCCGAACCCTGGCTATGCGCTCTTTGTAATAGGCGAGCACTCGCCTCAGGTCCAAAGTATGGAGCCTGTATTCAGCATCAGAGGTGTGATTTGGGTAAACACCGGAAGAGTCATCACCTGATTCAAGTGAAACTCCGACACAACCTTCAGGAGGCACTTCAGGTTGGAGTGCTGAACAACCCTGTCCCTGTGGAAGTCCAGGTAAGGAGACTCCAATGAAAGCACCTGGAGCTCCCCAATCCTTCTGGCTGATGTATTGGCCACCAAGAAGAAGTCTTCCACGACAAATGTAACTTCTCACACTTGTGCACTGGTTTGAATGGCTTGCCCGTGAGCTTCGCCAGTACCAGCAACAGATCCCATGGAGGTGGAGGTTCACGCACTGGAGGGGATATGTGATCTAAGCCCTGGAAAAAGTGCCAGACCACTGTCTCCTGCGCTACCGACCGGTGACCAGCCCGTGCCAGTGCGAAGATGGCTGCCATGTGCACCTTAAGGGTTGACCGAAGTCCCCCTTTGGAGAGAGACAACAGGTAGTCCAAAATGCTGGCCACTGGACAGGTCAAAGGGTTCAACCCCTTACCCTGACACCAAATGGAGAATCTCTTCCATTTGAAGGCATAGCATTTTCTGGTCAACTCCTTCTGAGAGGCCTCCACAACTGTGAAGACATCTTCGGAGAGACTCAAAGCCTGGAACTCTAGCCGCTCAGGAACCAGGCTGTCAGGTGCAGGGACTGAAGGTCTGGATAGAGTACCTTCCCCTGGTTGATAGAAAGCAGGTCCGTGCATGCTGGAAGATGCCTAGGGAGCCTGTTGTTGAGGCTGCGATCAGGGTACCAAAACTGGCGGGGCCAGCTGGAGCCACCAGGATCACCCGTGCCTTGTCCCTCCTGACCTTGAGCAGCACTTTGTGGATCAAGGAAAGTGGAGGGAAGGCATAGAAGAGGCCTGGGGTCCATAGCCTCGAGAAGGCATCCCCCTGCAAAGAGCCTTGCTGAGGAGGGCAGGCACAATACAGCCTCAGCTTTGTACTCTCCCTGGAGGCAAACAGGTCCACCTGAGGGGCGCCCCACTGGGAGAACAGACTGCAAACTACCTCCGGGTGGAGGGACCAGTTGTGAGATGCCTCACCCACCCGGCTGAGGGCATCTGCCAACTGACTGGAGGCTCCTGCCACATGGATGGCTAGGAGATCCCCCTCCAGGCTGTGAACTATGTTTCAAGTGCAGACAGCTTCCTTGCACAGAGGCAGGGAATGCATCCCTCCCTGCTTGCTGAGGTAGTACATGGTCGTGGTGGTGTCCATCTGGACTTGAACCACTTGACCCCGAACAAATGGAGAGAAAGCTCCAGCAGGCTGATGTGGCATCATGACTCCTCGAGGGTCCAGAGCCCGTGGACTCTTTGTTCCCCTAGATGGGCACCCCAGCCCATGAGAGAGGCGTCAGTCATAAGGATGACTGTCAGCTCAGGGCAGACGAATGGGATCCCCTTCCTGCAAATGCTCTGGGATGGTCCACTACTGGGGAGCGTCCCACATCCTCTGGGTCACCGGGACCAGCTGGTCGAAGTGATCTCTGCACTGGGACCACTGACTGGCCAGCTCCCACTGCAGGGAGTGCATATGCCACCGGACCCAACGGACCACAGTGGTACAAGCCGCCATGTAACCCAAGAGGTGCAGGACGTCCCGGGCAGGTCACAAGTGTCCAACCAGAAATGACTGGGCACAGGAAACTGAGAACCTCCGCCCTGTCCGCTGGCAGCCTGGCTCTGGCTCAGCCAGAGTCGAGCTCTGCCCCAATAAAACTGATCACCTGCTTGGGTGTGAGTTCCGACTTGGCCTCATTGATAAGGAGGACTAGGTTGATACAGGCCTGAAGGTCCAGATCCCTGGACCACTCCACCTCCTGCCTGGAGGGACCTGCTATCAACCAGTTGTCCAGGTAGGGGTAACACCTGGACACCTCAACGCCTCAGGTGTGCTGCCACCACTGCTATGCATTTTGTAAAGTCCCTGGGGGTCGAGGAGAGGCCGAATGGCATGGCCTGGAACTCATACAGGTGTCCTTCTGCCCGGAAGCAGAGGAACCTTTGGTGGGATAGACAGATCAGGACGTGGTAGAATGCATCCTGAAGATCCCGAAAGCAGAACCACATGTCCTGCTCGAAAGATGGGATAATCTGGGACAGAGTCACGATCCTGAAGGTGCAGAACCTAAGAAACTTGTTCAGGTCATGCAGATCTAGAATGGGGCACCAGCTCCCCCCATCCGTTTTGGCACCAGGAAGTACCTGGAGACAAACCCTGGGTGCACAGGAGGATTTGCTACTCTGGCCACCACCTCGTGGAGGAGCTGGGCTATGTCAGCTCGGAAAGCCGACTGAGTGTCTGCAGATACCAAGCCCTCCCATGGGGTGCAGGCTCAGCCTGGAGGGTGCTGCTCAAATTCCAGAGGCAGATGCTGACAGACCACCTCCAGAACCCACCTGTCCATGGTAACAGCAGACCAGGTGGAAAGGAAGTGGTGGAGCCAGTCCCCCATGGGAGAGCCCAGTGGAGGTGTGACGGGTATGGGGTTGGCAACCCCCATCCTGTCACTATGCAGGCTTGGAGGAGGAGGAGGAGGAGGAGGACCCAGTCGAGGAGCCACCTGGACCTTTGCCTCCGGGCTTACGGGGCACCGAAGCCACTGACTTGGGATGGGGGCGCCAAGACTGAACAAGCTGCCCAGACTGATACTGGGTGGGTTTGGCTGCGGGGTGGAAGGCCGGAAGGACTTGTGCTTCTGCTGCTTGGAGCCCTTAAGAGACCTTCTGAATAGACTAACAGAGTCCAAGGTGGCACTAGACTTCTCTATGCGTTGGAGGTGACCGACAACTCCAGGCTCAAACAAGTCGGTACCCAGAAAGGGAACATCCATCAACTTATGCTGGGTATCTTCCGTAAAGGTACAGATCCTCAGCCAAGCCCTATGGCACATGGTGATGGTGGCCACCACCGAGTGGGCACAAGAGTCCCTGATGTCCACGGCTATCTGGAGCTGCTGTTTGGCTACAGCACGACCCTGATCCCAGACCTGCTTGACCGTGGGAGCACCTCATCCAGGGAGCCCAAGAGGGCATGGAAGAAATGTGCCATGTCGATGGCCAAGCTTGCCTGGCGGAGACCAAGTGAGGAGGCAGCGTAAACCTTTTTTTTGCAGAGTAGTCAATCTTCTTGGACTCCCTGTCCGAGGTTTATCCATGTCCTTATGACCCAAGCGCTTGGAACATGGAATGGTGAGGGGTGTTCGTGAACGAAGACGATGGGCACCGCATGTTGCGGGCCGTACAGAGAAGGCGTGGGGCAGGAAGCAGGGGCTGCCAAAGCTCCAGGGCTGGACCCACAATGGCCTCTGCCTCCGTCGGTGAATCCCCCTTTTCCAGGATATCGGGGTAAGGGGGTAACGGGCCCGCTTCTGGATGGGCTCCAACTGCATCCCCGTAGATTCGGAGATGAGATGGAAGATGCCCAAGAAGGAAGAAGAGCCCTCCTCCATGGAGAAATCCCCAACCGACTCTGCATTGACCAGACGGGACTGGAGAGAGAAGTTGTTGTCAGACTCCAAAGAGTCACTGTACAGCGGCCGACCACCTGTGTCACCTTTGACCTGCCGCGGACGGTCAGGCGTGAGAGTGACCGACAGCCGATGGAGAAGCCCCTTAGCTACCGAGACTCCTTGGACAGAGCCCTGGACAGTGGCTGATGAGGTGGTGGCTCCACCACAATTGGTGGAGAGGCCGGTTTAGGCAGAGCCGGAACGGTCTTCACCTGCTCCGCTGGTGGAGCGGTGGTGTCGACCAGCTCCGGAAGCGCAGGCAACAGCCAGGATGGTGACAGCCAGGTAACAGCCGGGGTGTGAGCCAGTGTCGGCGTCTCACTGGTCAGAACCAACTGTTGCCAATGAGGTCCTCATAGAGTTGACGCAACTTGCATCAAAGCCTTCCCTCAGCCGAGGAAGAAGAACAGCGGTGGCACTACTTCTTATGACAACAGGAATGGCACCTGTGAGACTTCCACGACCCACTGGAGAATGATGACCAAGACTGGGACCGAGACCATCGGGAGGACTGATGGGGTTGCTCAGGGCGAACTGGAGAGAGCCACGGCTCCTCCTGGTCTACTGGAGCCTTGGGATCTGGCCCAATGTGTGGAATCGGCTCATCAGTCGGTAGGACCGGAGTCCTAAAGAGAAAATTGTCAGCCTCATCGAGAGAAAGCAGGTCGACTGGGTCGAGGGAAATTTCGGCCAGATCGCTGATTCACATCTAGGTAGGCTGGCCTGACGGGGGCACCGTGAAGTCAGCGGCTAAGGCCGCGGTTTCGACCGTGGTCGAAACCTAAGTTTTCTGGGACCGAGAACATAGACAGCGAGTCTTCTCTGTGTCTCTCGACGACTCCTTCTTGGAGAGTGAGCTGTGCAACCCCAAAGGGCCCTCCACCTTGGTCGAGAGAGTCTAGCATAACTCCTTGAAGGAGCCTGAAAAGGTAGAGCCCAGTTTTTTTTTTTTGTACTTTATTTGTATTATTTTCTGTTATCTGTACAAAATAACATTTAACATATCTTAGACAGACCATTAAATGACAATTAGTTTCCAAGAAGGTCACAGCCTTCATAATCATAGGATATGTGCATCTGAGATACAGTGATACCACATCTGGGGTACTACTAAAATTATACATCACTAAAAGTCAGATAAAAGAAAAAAAAAAAAAAAAGACTGTGGAATTGAGCCCAAGTGCAGTATGACTTAACTTAAACTCTAAAGTCCATATTTATAGTCCGACATATCACACCTTGTTCAGGGCTAGTGGTGTCATACTTTAAACCTTAAATCCCATTATACATATGACACTTGGCAGCAAAATTATATGTCCCGTATGTTTTTATTCGGGATGCACTCGAAATGTAATTGAAGCTCTCTATTAATGCCCCTGTTAATCTGAGATCCTAAATAAACAAACAGGACCTTTTACATTTATATAATCTTATCTCTATTCAAGAATAACATCTCTGTAAGTAGAGGTGAAAGAAACCGGGGAAAACAACTGAGAAAAATAGTTTAAGACAGTTTTCCTCCTAAATTTACCAACAGACCTCTTAATATAACTGTACTGTCTAGCCTGTAGTTATTACTTATTAATAGACTATGATTAGTGTCTCATTTTCACCCATCAGAACAATGGGAGTAATCGATATACTGTGAGGAGAAATTCAGAGCTACACTTAGCCCGTTTCAGTCTGCTACATCCTCCTCCATATCAGATCTCTTCCCCCTCTGCCATCGTTTTCTGATTCTGACAGTCTGGTTGAAATCTTGCAGCCCATTTGCCTGCTTCCGTCGGGTCTGCAAATATCCAGACTTTTCCCTCATGCACTATTCTCAGCTTGTCGGGATAAATCATTGCATGTGGAACAGAAGAAGCTCTCAATTGCTGGCGAGCCCCGTCAAATTTTTTCCGGCGCATCTTCATGATGTAGCTGATGTCCGGGAACAAATATATGTTCCGATCGTCTTGTGTTAATGGGCCAGCTTGTTGTGCCATATGGAGGATTCTGTCTCGGGTGCCCACTCCGTCAGTTACAACCAGCAATGTGCGAGGATTATTAGTATCCTCTGGGAGTTATGCGATACGCTTTCTGCAGTATAAACTGCTCCTGTAGATCTGAGGCTACAATTTTCTCTGCAAGCCAGTCATGTAGGAATAGAAGGGGGTGGTTGCCTTCAATCCCCTCAGGCAGTCCCAATATTCGGATATGTGAGGCTCGGGCCTGGTTTTCTAACGTCTCAAGACGGGCCCTGACATGCACATTCTCCTTTATCAGCATCATAGAAGCTGAGGCTGCAGATTCTGTTCGTCTTTTAACATCACAGAGTTCAGTTTTAATACAGTCGACAGACATTTCCACTGTGGTCACACGTACCCCAAAAGAATCCATTTTTGTGCTCAAGTCCGAAATGGAGGAAATTAATCTCTGTATTTTGTGCCCAAGCGATGCAAGGGTTTACTCAGTTTCTAGAATGGCAGCGGCCTGTGCTGTCGAGTACGAGCTATGAGGTTGATTTGAAACACCTGATTTTCCTCCGGATCCTCCTCCACAGTCTTTCTTAGGATTCCCCATCTTAAAGTATTTCAGGTCCTGAATCCAGTTTTAATAACAATTTCTTACAACTTTGGCTCCCAATTGTAGTTTTTAAGCTTTTTTGCAGCAATCTCGAGAGAGATGTATAAGTTGCTGCCAGTCAGCTTGGGTTCCACAGCGCCCCCCCGGTACAGACCAGTTTAAGAGGAACGAAATCAAATGCCAAAGAGGACTGCTTGGTGGCCCAAGCCTCCTCCTCCTTCTCGAAAGACTTCATCTGTTCTAACTGCTTGTTGGAACCCACAGCTGCGGAGAGCACCGAACGGGCTTCTTTTGATTTGACTGGAGGGCTCCATTTTTCTGGGTGGCCTAGCTGCAAACGGGCGAGATGGTCGTCGAGCATGTTCGGGTGAAACGAGCAACACATGTTGCAGGTCTGGGTATCGTGGTAGTGTCCTAGGCAATAAACACGTGGCGTGCAGGTTGGTGTGCGACATCTGCCTGCAGGGGCACTGGCGGAACCTGGGCGAAGACTTGTCCTCCATCGCAGTCGCGATTGAAGATCATGTGGAAAAAACTCTCGACTAGTTTTAAGTTTGAGATTTGGAAGTAAATCAGAAGATCTGAATGCCAGGGCCTAATCAGCGTAGGAGCAGTAAGCAGGGAACCTGCTTCTTCCAGCAGAAAGGAAGGTCTGGTGTCAGGGGGCGGAGCTGAGGGATATACCACTCAGGTGGGTGGGAGAAGCCAGCTTTGAGACCTTCTGGCGAATCTTAAAAGGGAAAGGAAACTGCCAGACAGTGTGGACAGAACAACATATCCACGTCCCTAGAACAGACTCTTTATCGAAGCAACTGGCCTTTACAGGCATTCTACCTGATAAACACAGCCAGCAAATGAACTGATCAATGAGGAAGGGCTGTAAGAAAAGAAAAAAACTACTTACAATAGTAATGTTTCTTCCAAAGGGATCTCTCGCTATGCTTAACAACTGCAATCATTCCCCTGGAATTAGCCACCTTGGAGCGTTAGAATGTTATGCTAATTAGAGAATTTAGAATGAAATTCAAACCCTGTTGTGTGGTCACACTCACCCCTGCATTCTAACATCAGATTTATTTCTAAAGCTAGGGTGAGCAGTGATCATTAGAACTAGCTAAATGGCCACCAAATATACCAAAAGGAAATTGTAAAAAGTCTGTGAAACTGTTTTACATGACAGAACAACTTTAAAAAGCTATCAATGATACAAACAGTTGAGATCACCAACTATCAATTGTAAAAGCACTGTAACAAGCAATGCTCAAGCAAACAGAAATAATTCTTTGTGAATCTACTTCCCGGTTCTGGATGGGGCGATAGGGATTAGGGATTATTACGCATAGTGAGGGATCCCTTTGGAAGAAACATTACTACGGTGTGTAATTTTTTTTCTCTTCAAACCCCAGGGATCCCTCACTTATGTTTGAAAACTGCAGACTCCATAGCAGTACCTTGGGAGGCTGGGTACAACCTGTTTATGGAGAAGGTTCTGCAAGACAGCAGTGCCAAAGCTGGCATCTCTTCTGGAAAGTATGCCCAGACAGTAATGCTCTGTGAAAGTATGTACTGTTTTCCAGGTAGCTGCTTTAAAGGCTTCGTGCAGGGAGACAGCTCTTGCTGCTGCTGCTGCAGAGGCAGAGGTGCCCCTTGTGGAGTGAGCCTAAAGGCCTTTAGGTGGCACCTTGCCAGCTTTGCCATAACAAAACTGTATGCAGGAAACTATTAAATGAGAAATGGTTCTCTTAGATACTGGTTTACCTTTCCCTACTTCACCACAGGTGATAAATAACTGAGTGTATTAGTGGATCTTACATCCATTGTGTGCCCCGGCCCCCAAGCAGTAACTCAGAGCTCTGTTAACATTCAGCCTGTGAAGCATTTGTTCTCCTGAGCTGGATTCTTACTGTAAAGAAAGCTGGAAGTGCGAATGCCTGATTCAGATGAAATTCAGACACCATTTTAGGGAGACATTTTCTGTTAGTTCTAAGGATTACCTTGTTCCTGTGAAAAATGACAACAGTTGGGATCTGTGCAGAGGGCTTGCAGCTTGCACAAGGTGACAAATTTCAAAGCAGCAGTTGTCATAGGCTCAGAAGTAGCCTCCATTAGCTGGGCAATGCACAGATTCAGGTTCCAGGGGGATTATAATCTCTTACTGGGGGGGGTGGGGTACAGGTGATTAAGGCCTTTAAAGAACCTTCTGGATGCACCGTGAGACGAACAACAGGTTATTCAGTGTGCCCCTCCCAGTGAAACTTTCAATAAATACAATTTTAAAAACGGGCTGTGAGGCCACTGACCTGTCCTTGCCAGCTGAGGCGTAAGCAGACACTGCTGCCAAACTAACCTTCAGGGTTGTAAGTCCAGGACTATAGCAAGATTTGCTTGCAAAGAGTTGAGCTATCTAGGGAAACACCAAAAGGAAAATCTTTTCCACTTTGAGCTGTACATTTTTCTTGTTGGTGGTTTCCTGGAAACCTTCAGCACTTTTACAACCTTCTCTGACAGGTTTAGTCCAGAGAACTCTAGCTCTTCAAGGACCATGCCCTGAGATACAGAGCTCTTGGATCCGGGTGTCAGCGTGGCTCAGTTGGTAGCACATCTGCCTCTGGACCAGAAAGTCGTGGGTTCTTGTCCCACACCAGGACTGGACTTGCACCTAAAAATCCCTGGCATCCGAGTGCAGTATTGGTGGGTGCTGGACTGCTGGGGTGTGCAGTCCTTCGAATGAGACGTTAAATCGAGGTCCCTTCTGCCATCCTGGTGTTGTCCTGGTGGGTGCCCTGGTGGAAGTAAAAGAACCCAGGGCACTCTTCGCAAAGAGTAGCGAACATTCCCGGTGTCCTGGCCAACATTTCCCTTCCCATAAACCGGTTCATGCAATTATCCAGGCTGTGTGTGGGTGATGTGTGATATGGCCACCACCACACATTCAGTCACTTCACTACCAGTCTAGCATTGCTTGTAAAGCGCTTTGGGATACACTGTGTATGAAAAGCGCTATATAAATGCTGATTCTTCTTACCCTGTGCTGGGACAATGTCAGCAGATTGCACCTCAGGGGCAGGTTGACAGGCTGTCAGAGAGGGACAGTAGCAGGGAGTACCAAATCTGCCTGGTCCAAACTGGAGCTATGAGAATCATTGCTGCTGAACTCCTTCTCAGTTTTAGTAGTACTCTCAGCAAAAGTGGGAAAGGTGGGAAGGCATAAAGAAACTGTCCTGACCAGATGAGGGCACCAGCTGAAGGCAGGAGCATCTTCCGGGACTGTACCTATTGATGGAGGTTGGCAACAAAACAGTGGGGACTGGTTGTTCTCCCAAAATGCAAACTAGTGCATTTCTGGGGTGCCCCAGCTTCTGAACACTGTCGCCAGCACCTGCTGGTTCAGGGACTATCCTTCGGTTCCCTGGCTAATTTTGCTCAGGGAATCTGCCAGCACATTGTCCTTCTCTGGCAGGTGGGCTGCTGAAAGTTAAACCCCTTCAGGGAGTTTTCTAAGTTCCAGATCTTCACTGTATGACAGGGTTGAATAATGCCCTGTCCCATTTGTTATGCAAAAAGTGTTAAATGCAAGGATCTGTTCTATACTCTCCTTTTCTGTCTGTCTGGTTGTGCAATGAAATGTTCTTGTGAGACCTAGGAACTGATCACTCTGACGGTCTTGTGATTCTCCGCCACTTGACTCGCTATCTCTCTGCCTTCACTTGCTGTTTCTGTTTTTCCTTCCCCATTGCATATCTGCAGTTATAGAAGTATATGTGAATCTTAATGTGAAACTCGGATCCCATGGTTTAAAAATGTATATAGTTAAGATTGTTGAAATGACTGCAAAAAGCTGTTTGGAATTTAGGGGATTAACCCGAGATGCAGTGAGCGCTCCTCTCAAGCTTGTTTGCAAAATGTTTTGCAGAGCTGTCAGCAGGAGGCCAGTGTGGGACCTTGTTCTATTTGCAAACCTGCTCTGTAAAGAAACTGACAAGAACTCTGATACATTTTGTGAGAAACAGGATGTCTTCTTAACAAGCTCAGGATGAAGAATTTAATTTTCAGGCAAAGACTTGTTATAAAAAGAGCAGCAGTACTTTTGCCAGAGACTGAAACTTGGAATTAGAGACACCCTCAGATGAAGGATATTGTTTTCTCTGTGTTGCCTTTGGAAATAGTTATGCTGAACAATTATTTTACTGCTACTGATAATAATAAAATGCTACTTGTGAATTTTACAACTACTCCTGGTCTTTCTAGGTATGCCTCGATGACACACTGCTTTTGTGCACAACTTTGCAGAACTTGTTTGCCCCATACATAGCTGTAGTGTTGTCTGTCCTGATCTGGATGGACTGACCTCTTATGTGGGAGGAAAAGGCATGCATTGCCTCGTACACTTCCCTGAGCTCGAGGAGATTTATGTGCTCCCGAGACTCCTGTGTACACCACATACCAGTTACAGTGAGGTCCTCCAGGTGAGCGCCCTAGCCCAGAAGGGAGACATCTGTAGTGAGCAAGATTGTAGGTGACTGCTAAAGGAAGGGAACATCCTCTCTGAGGTTGCACTCTTCCTTCCACCATTTCAGTGCCCTTAGCAGAGATTATGACAGGCATTAGTTTTGGAAGTGAATCCCACCTCTGGGATCAATGACCAGTGGTACTGGATATCTCTCATTTGAAACCTGACACCTGGTACCACTGTGGTTGATGATGCCATGTGCCCTAGCAAATGCAGGAAATCCATTGCAGGCCTGGGCTGACGTGCCTTGTAGGATTTTGCAGTTGCAATCAAGATTTGCTACCCTTGCCTGGGGAAGAAATGTCTTCCTCTGCAGGGTATTTAGCTCTGTACCTATAAAGTCCAGACCTATTATTAGTTCGTTTTGTGACTACTGAACATTAATGAAGAAGCCCAGGTCCACCATGGTGCCTTGTGTCAGAAGGAGGGAGGGCTTGGCCTCCTGGTGTGATTTTCCTGAGACTAGCCAGTCATCGGGATAGGGAAAGACCACCATCCCATGCCTCCTCAAATATGCTGCCACTACAGCTAGGCACTCTGTGAACACTCGAGTGCTAAGGATAGGCCAAAGGGAAGTGCTCTGAACTTGTAGTGGCAATAACTTATCCTGAACCTGAGGTACTTTCTGCGGCTGGAGCTTACTGGTATGTGAAGGTAGTCATCTACCAGATCCAGTAACCCCTGCTAGTCTCCTTCCTGTAGTGATGGAATCACTGAGAGCCCAGTAATATCATCTTGAATTTTTATTTCTTAACTTGTTTGTTCAAGTTTCTCAGATCTAAAATGGGTTGCCACTCCCCATTTTTCTTGTGGGTCAGGAAGTATCTTGAGTAAAGTCACTTCCTCCATTGTGAGGGAGGTACTTTTCCTATTGCACTTGCTTGCAGCAAATTTTTTACCTCCAATTCCAAACAGGATTCTTTCTGTTGGGGTGTGAGGTTGGAACCCTTTGTGATTCTGCAGTCTTGGGAATTTTCTGAACTGCAGGGACAAATCCTAACTCACTGTTTCCAGGACCCACTTGCCTGTGGTTAATTGTCCATTCCTGGAAATAGTAAGTCAGCCTTCCTTCCACTAACAATGGATGCATGACCTGTTGCAGACTTATCAGGGGTTTTGCTTAGTCTCAGCTTTGGGGGCTGACTGGGCAGCTGTGCGCTTGGTGCTCCTTCTACCCCTACCTCTAAAGTAACCCCCTTGGAGGGTGTAGTCACATGACATGCAAGCACAAGAAAAGTATCCCCTACCATGAGGCCTACTGAAAGTGGAGGCCTTTTCCTTCTCAGTACTGCTGTTTTAGGTGGTCTTGTATTAACCTACATTCTTCATGTAAGCCTCCATCTTGTCACCCGTAAATTACCCTCACAGGGAAAATCTACTGCCTTGGTTTGAATGTGCTGGGAAAGATTTGTGGTTCTAAGCCAAGCAAACCTGAAGGACACTGCATGTGCCATGACCCTGGATGCAGTGTCATTAGTGTCCACTGCCATGTAGAACAGGTACTTTGTGGCATCTACGGCTGCTCTTGCTGGATCAACCAAATCATGGGCCAAGTCACCAGTAGCCTTGTCACTCACTGCTGCCAAAATGGAGTTCCAAAGGACTTTCCGGCACTGAGCTGTAGGCCAAGTACGCAGTCTGCCTTAAAAGCACAGAATCTGAAGTATAAACTTTTTTGTACATGCTATCCAGTTTCCCGGAATCTTTCTCACGGGGCTGAAAGGAAAGGGGCACTGGCAACAGTGGAGATTATCGGACCAGCGCTACGACAGTAGCGTAAAACTTTCGTGAGTACAGTGCGTGCTTGCGCTTACTGTTGATGTTTGTTGTGTCAGTTTGTTTGAATTGGGGGACTTCACTCCCCCCCACACCTCCCCTTTTTTTTTTTATGGGGGGAGTTGGGGGTGAAGCCCACCAACTCAAATAAACTACCAAAAATAACCCAAAGACTGATTTAAGACAGTAGCGTAATTTGATCCCACGCTAATAGCGTACGTCCGTTGATGGTCCAATAATCTCCACTATCTCTGGGACACCTTGGCCATGTCGTAGGCTACAGTCTGGACCACCCCCTCATGATCAGGGTGAGAATACTGGTATTTGGAACCCTGTTTGTCCACCTGATACTTTTTCTCATCTATGCCAGCTGCTGAGGTATCTTCTGACAAGATTTTTACAGGTGGCTTTCTGAGAGATTTGTTGATGGGTAGTAGCAACCTCTTTGATGGAGTTAAGGGAAAGGGGGAAACTGTTTAACCAGGAAAGGCACATCAAGCCAAAGCTTCTTTAAAAGTGCGACCTGGGAGCAAAAGGAAGTTAAGTGGCTTGCTGAGGGTCACACAATATGTAAGTGGGGGGCGGGATTCATACCCAGGTCTACAGGTTTAAAGCCTAGTGTCCTTAACCACTACACTATACTGCCTCAAGAAGGCCTATAACATCCAAGAACTCCACATCACCCTCATTTTCCTCAGTCTCTTGTGAGGTAATGTTGAGGGTGTTAACCATACATCTCACAAAAGTGTAGTGAGAGGCACAGTCATTCGGGGGGTCGAGGATGGGAGCCAAACTTTTGTTCTGGAGAACAATCTGACTGTATGGGTTCTCCCGCATTCTCCTTCTCATAGTACATTTCACCCTCCTCCTCCACAGGCATGGTCTGGGAAAGGACCCGGAGTGTGTGTGTGTGTGTGTGGGGGGGGGGGGGCAGGTATATTCATGACATTCCCCACAGCCTGGAATGCCTACAAGAACTGCCATGCCCTAGTCATGTCCTCTACTGAGGGCACTTTATTAGAGTCAGACGGCTCCTTTTCTTCTTCTGGAGGAGGGACAGCAACATGTTTTAACTTCTTCTTACCAGGCACCATCTCTGGTGTCTGATATAAGGCTCTTTTTTACTTTTGCTAGATTCAGGGTTCCTCTGTTCAGACACCTCGATTTCTAAACCATCCTTTGCAGCTTTTTCTTACTTATCTGTCGATAGGGACTGCTGCTTATTTTGAGGGCTGGACCCTCATCCAAGCCTTTAGATCACATTTCTTTTGTGTTTTGGGACAAAAATTAATAAAAAGTTCACAGCTGACAAAATGATGATCTGGACCCAGGCACCTCAACACACAACTCATGGCAGCCTACCTTAGGCAGGAGCTAAACATTTTCAAAACTTGTGGGACCTGTCGTCTTCTTGGGCCTGTCAGTCATGCCAAACACAGATAACCCTGGGAAAACAGAGCTAAAGCACGGATTGCTGAGGTCCTGCGTTCAAATCTCAGTAAGAGTCACACTTTCATTTCTACAATTGGATTTCTAAATTTGCCTCGCAGTGGCATATAGGGCACTTGGGAGAGACTGAGGAGGAGTTATTTGAGTCTGTAGAAAGACTTGCTGGTTGCTCATTGCAACACCAGAAAGGAATGTACATGTGACTCACATGGGAAAACTCAGGGGCCTTAACTGGCTGAACTCTCATAGCTCAGCTGGTTAAGAGCTAAAGCACGGATTACTGAGGTCCTGGTTTCAAATCCCAGTGAGAGTCACACGTTTTCTTTCATTTCTACACTGGAGTTCCAAGAAAACAGGTTATTCACCTTTAACAGTAGTGCTAGGTGTGGTATATGTTGTTCATTCACACTCTTTGGCATGTCCCTTCCCCCTTTAAGGATCGCCGGAAGTCTTCAAGCTGGCTCCTCCCACCAACCCAGGTGGTATAACCCTCGGCTCTGTCCCATGATGCCAGATCTTAGCCTGCTGTAAGCCAGGTGTTAAGTGTCTGCAGCCAGGGAGGTCGTGTGGGTCCGTGTGGATGAACAACATATATCACTCCTAGAACTACTGTTACAGGTGAGTAACCTGTTTTTCTAGGATCATGGATATGTTGTTCATCCACACTCTTTGGCAGACTCCTAGCAGTTCTCTGGGAGGAGGGAGGCAAGGTGCACACCCCTACTTAGGAAATACAGGTTACTCACCTGTAACAGGAGTTCTAGGAATGGTATATGTACACTGTCTGGCAGGTTCCTTGCCGCTTTAAATCTTGCCGGAAGGTCTTCAAGCTGGCTCCTCCCACCCACCCGGGTGGTAAAACTCTCGGCTCCGTCCCATGACGCCAGATCTGGCCTGCTGGAAGCTCAGGTTGTGCGTCGAAGCCGGGGAGGTCGAAGTCGTAGGGATGAACAACATACCATTCCCAGAACCCCTGTTACAGTGAGCAACCCGTATTTCTAGGGACATGATGTTGTTCATCCACACTGTCTGGCAGACTCCTAGCAGTTCTCCGGGAGGAGGAGGCAAGCGCACACCCCACTTAGGGAATAGAGACTGGAGAACCGAGGCCCCAAAACCAGCATCCCGGCGTGACTCAAGGTCGATGTGGTAATGGGTGATGAAGGTGTATGCTGACTTCCAGGTAGCAGCCCTGCAGATATCCTGGATAGGGACGTCCCTGGAAGCAGCCACCGATGCAGCAGTATGACGGGTAGAATGAGCTCTTATCCCTCTGGGAGGCTCCATGCCCGCCAACTTGTAGCAGAGATCTATGCAGGAGGTGACCCACCTGCTTATCGTCCGCTTGGCTGCAGGTCTGCCAGGTACGGCTTCAGCGTAGGTGACAAACAGCTGGCGAACCTCTCCCGAATTCAGCCGTGCACTCCTTATAATAAGCGAGTGCCCTTCTAGGGTCCAAAGTATGGAGCCTGTATTCGGTCTCCGAGGTGTGATTGGGGTAGAACACCGGCAGAGTCAACACCTGGTTAAGGTGAAACTCCGACATCACCTTCGGAAGGAATTTCGGGTGGGGGCGAAGGACAACCTTGTCCCTGTGGAAGACCAGGTAAGGAGACTCAATGCAGAGCACCTGGAGTTCTCCCATCCTTCTGGCTGACGTGATAGCCACCAAGAAGGCTGTCTTCCACGACAGGTGAGAGAGTTCACACCTGTGCATTGGTTCGAATGGCTTGCCCATGAGCTAGCCAGTACCAGCAGTAAATCCCACGGAGGTGGAGGTTCTCGCACCGGAGGGGAAATGTGATCAAGGCCTTTGAAAAAGCACCAGACCACCTTCTCCTGCGCCACCGACTGCTCCCCGGCCCGCACCAGGTAGCAGAGATGGCTGCCAGGTGTACTCTACGGTCGCCGACCTAAGCCCTTGACGAGAAGGGACCATAAATAGTCCAAGATGCTTGCCAAAGGACAGGAGGAAGGGTCCAAGCCTTGCCCTGACACCAAATGGAAAACCTCTTCCATTTGAAGGCATAGCAATTCCTGGTTGACTCTTACGGGACGCCTCAACAACATTGAGGACCTCGTCGGAAAGACCCAAGGCCTGGAACTCTAGCCGCCAGCAACCAGGCCGTCAGGTGCAGGGACTGAAGGTCCGGATGGAACACCTTCCCCAATTGACTGAGAGCAGGTCCGGACGAGCTGGAAGCTGCCTCGGGAGCCTGGAGCTGAGGCTAAAGGACCTGGGTACCAGAACTGGCGGGCCAGTCTGGGGCTATCAGGATCACCTCGCCTTGTCCCTCCTTGCTTTGAGAAGCACCTTGTGAATCAAGGAAATGGGGAAAGGCGGAGAAGAGGCCCGGGGTCCACAGCCTTGAAGGCATCCCCTGCAGCGAGCCCTGCTGAGTGGGCGGGCATGAAACAGCCTCAGCCAGCGTTCTCCCTGGAGGCAAACAGGTCCACCTGAGGTGTGCCCCAGTGGGAGAACAGATCTTGTACTACCTCCGGCAGGAGAGACCACTCGTGAGATGCAGCCCCTATCCGGCTCAGGGCATCGGCCAGGGTGTTGGAGGCTCCTGCCACATGAATGGCTAGGAGATCTGCCTCCAGGCTGCACACGAGTGACCAAATGCGGAGAGCTTCCTTGCAAAGAAGAATGGAACGCGTCCCGCCCTGGCGGTTTAGGCAGTACATGGTCATGGTATTGTCTGTCTAGACTCGGACCACTTGACCCCGGAGAAACGGAGCAAAGGCGGTGAGAGCTAGGCGGACCGCTCGGAGCTCCAGCAGGTTGATGTGGCATGGGGACTCCCGTGGGGACCAGAGGCCGTGCGCTCGGTGTTCCCCCAGATGGGCACCCCAACCCATCAGAGAGGCATCGGTCGAAAGAGAGACCGTCGGCTCGGGGCGGACAAACGGGATGCCCTCCTGCAGATGAGATGGAACGGTCCACCACCGGAGAGCGTTCCACATCTCCTGGGTCACCGTCACTAGCTGGTCCAATGGATCGCAGCGTTGTGACCACTGGCTGGCCAGTCCCCACTGAAGGGGGCGCATGTGCCAGCGCGCCCAACGGACCACGCTGGTACAGGCCGCCATGAGACCCAGGAGGCGCAGGAAGTCCCGGCAGGTGCAATTGCCCAACCAGAAATGATTGGGCAAAGGAGGTAAGAACCTCGGCCCTGTCCGGCTGGAGCCGTGTTCTCGTCAAGAGAGTCGAGCTCTGCCCGATAAACAGAATCACCTGCTTGCTCGAGTTCGACTTGGCCTCTTGATGAGAAGGCCGACTTGAGAGCAAACCTGAGGGCCAGATCTCTGACCGCCTCCTCCTCCTGTCTGAGGGGCTATCAGCCAGTCCGTCCAGGTGGTACACCCGACCGCGCCAAGAGGAAAGCTGTCACCACTGCAATGCATTTGGTGAAGACCCTGGAGCTGGAGACAGGCCAAGGGCATGGCTCGGAACTCGAAGAGGGATCCCTCCGCTCGAAAGCGAAGGAATCTCCGATGTGACGGACGGATAGGGACGTGAAAGAACGTGTCCTGCAGGTCCAGAGAGCAGAACCACACGCCGTGTTCCAGGGATGGTATTATCTGAGCCAGAGTGACCATCCTGAAGGTTCGAGACCTTAGGAACTTGTTCAGGTCGTGTAGGTCGAGAATGGGGCGCCAGCCCCCCGTCCGTTTCGGAACCAGGAAGTACCTGGACACAAACCCTGGGTCTGAGGGAGGATCCGCAACCTCCCTGATCACCTCCTTTTGGAGAAGGAGAGCGATGTCGGTCCAACGAGCCGACAGTGAGGCTGCGGACCCCGAGGTCCCCCGAGGTGCGACGGCTCTGAAGGGCGGAGCCTGCTCGAATTCTAGAGGCAGGCCTTTTCCCATCACCTCCAGTACCCACCTGTCCGTGGTAATAACAGACCAGGCGGAAAGGAAGTGCCGGAGCTGTCCCCCCATGGGGGGAACCTGGGGTGAGGTGACGGGGTTGGGGCGACACCTCAGCCCGTCACTGGCAGTCTTGGAGGAGGACCGGCCAGGGACCTCCTGGGCCTTACCTCCTGCTTCCTGTTGGAAGAAGCCCTGGCTTGGGTTTGGGATGCCAAGCCCGAGCCTGCTGGCCCTGACGTTGTTGGGCTGACGCGCTGGACGCAGAAGGAGAAGCGCTTAGGCTGTGGTTTATGCCTTTGTCCTTCTGAGCGGAAGAGACCGAGTCCAAGGTAGCATTGGACCTTCGATCCTCTGCAGGTGACCTTCCACCCCAGGGTCAAGAGGTCAGTCCCAAAAGGGAACATCCGCCAACTTGTGCTGGGTATCCGGTCAAGGGGATATCCTCAGCCAAGCTCACGACGATAGCCACTCGGCCGCCACAGACCTAGCACATGAGTCCCCAATGTCTAAAGCAGTCTGGAGCTGCTGTTTGGCCACTGCCCTGCCCTGGTCCTGCACCTGCCTGACCGTAGTCTGCAGATCCGCGGAAGATGAGGGACGACCTCATCCAGGAGCCCAACAGGGCATGAGAAAACAAAGGCGAGGACGGCCGAACTGGCCTGGCTACCGGATAGAGGACGAGCATAGACTTTTCGCGGCATAGTCCAATTTCTTGGACTCCTTGTCGGGAGGTTTGTCCACATCCCTAGCGTCTCGCACGCCGGAAAACGCTGTCGGTAACAACCCTCAGCCGAGGGGTGTTCCGAAAAACCGGACAGGGAACCAGTAGGGACCGCTACTTCCTGGCCATCCTGGCCGAAGGCACAGGACAGGAAGCGGGGCGCTGCCAGAGCTCCAAGGCCGGACCCACTATGGCCTCAGCCACCGGAAAGGCCTCCGTAGGGGAATCCCCTCGGTCCAGAATCTCCGTGAGGGGATACCTGGCCCGTTTAGAAACGGGTTCGAGCTTCATCCCGGTGGACGCCGAGATGAGCCAAAGGGCTATCGTCCACCGACTGTCCTCCTGAGGACTCCAAGTCCATTCGCTTGGAGAAAAGGGAGGAATCATCCTCGGACTCGGAAGAGTCCTCAAAGAGCTGCCTCGGGTCTGAGCCACCCTCCACCTGCCGAGGTCTATCGGGAGTGAGGGTGACAGACAGCCTATGGGGCAGTCCCTGAGCGACTGAGAATTTTGGTCGGAGCCCCAACTAACGGCTGTGGAGGCGGAGGTTCCACCGAATCGGTGAGGCAGCTGAATTGGCCAACAACCGGCCTGGGAACAGGCCTCGGCTAAAACGAGGGTTGTTACGGCCGCCCAGTGACAGCCACCTAATGGCCGAAGACGACGGGCGTCGGCTTATTCCCAGTCAGAAGGAGCTGTTGCCACATGAGTTCCTCATACCTCCGACGCAACTTGCACCGAAGCCTCCCCTCGTCCGAGGAGGAGGAAGAGCAGTGGCGCCGCTTGCCGCGGTGCCGAGACCGCCTATGACGGCGGGATCGGCTGGACCGCGAAGACGTCCGAGACCGAGAACCTCAGCTAGGCCGAGGACGGTGCGGGGAGGTGTCACGGGAATCGGCACTCGGTTCGGACGATTCCACCGGAAGGCTCCGGAACCGAGGCACAGACGAGCCGATGGGATCTCAACTCCACCGGGGAACGGGAGAGGGGATTCTCAGCTTCTCCAGCTGATATCCCGTCCAACGGGTCGAGAAAATCTCGACCGCTGCCGACGGGAGTCTCACAACTGGCCTGACGGGACCACTGTGAAACCAGTGGCCGAAGCCGAGTGGTTTACCGTCGACGGCCGACAACTAGGGGAGAGGGATCTTTCCGCCTCCCAAGAGCGCCGACGTGAGACTTACTCTTGTCTCTCTTTGGACCGAGAAACGTCCAGAAGAAGTTGGACTGTCACCTTTGTCGAGAGGGTCAGACAAAGCTCCTTAAAAGAAGCTTCAATAAGAGGCACCAGAGATAGCGACAAATGCCGTAGTCAGGTAGAAGCGCCCGCTACCGCCTTCGAGGACGCATCATTTGCTTGAGCTGATCCGCCGAGCCCGCCGCCGACACCGCCGACCGGCCTCTTTGACTTAACCGAGGAAATCTCTTCTTGGGACGCCCAGTTGTAAACGGGCAGCACGGTCTTCGAGGACGTAGGCCGAAAAGGAAGAGCACAGGTCGCAGGCCTGCGGGTCGTGCTCAAGGCCCAAGCAGTAAACGCACGTGGAATGCGGATCTGTCAGAGACATCTTCTGCCCGCAAGGGCATCTCCAGAAACCGGGAGTCGATTTGTCCATCGCAGCCGCGAGGGAGAGAAGACCGAAGTCTTTTTAGCAAAAACGTTTTAATTTCAAAAATTCAAGAATTGGGAACCAGTCTTGTACGCAGAGCGTTAGGAGGGAACCTGAGCCTACAGTAGGATATCTGATGTTATGGAGTCGAGTATTACTCGGTGGTGGAGGACAGTTGAGACTTTCCGAAGACGAAGGGAACTCGCCAGACAGTGTGGATGAACAACATATCCATGTCCCTAGAAATACAGGTTACTCACCTGTAACAGGAGTTCTAGGAATGATATAAGTTGTTCATCCACACTGCCTGGCAGGTTCCTTGCCGCTTTAAATCTTGCCGAAGGTCTTCAAGCTGCCCTCCCACCCACCCGGTGGTAAACCTCGGCACCGCCCCCATGACGCCAGATCTAGCCCGCTGGAAGCCAGGCTGTGCGCTGAGCCTAGAGGTAGGATGAACAACATATACCATTCCTAGAACTCCTGTTACAGGTGAGTAACCCGTATTCTAGGGACATGGATATGTTGTTCATCCACACTGTCTAGCAGACTCCTAGCAGTTCTCCGAGAGGAGGGAGGCAAGGCTCACACCCCCTACTTCGGGAATAAAGACTGGAGAACCGAGGCCCCAAAACCAGCATCCCAGCGTGACTCAAGATCGATGTGGTAGTGGGTGATGAAAGGTGTGTGCTGACTTCCAGGTAGCAGCCCTGCAGATTTCCTGGATAGGGACGTCCCTGGAAGCAGCCACCGATGCAGCGGTATGGCGGGTAGAATAAGCTCTTATCCCTCTGGGAGGCTCCATGCCCGCCAACCTATAGCAGAGATCTATGCAGGAGGTGACCCACCTGCCTATCGGCCCACTTGGCTGCAGGTCTGCCAGGTGCGGCTTCAGTGTAGGTGATAAACAGCTGGCTAACCACTCTCGAACTTCAGCCGTCTCCCTTATAATAAGTGAGCGCCTTCTAGGTCCAAGCATGGAGCCTATATTCGCCTCCAAGGTGTGATTGGGGTAGAACACCGGCAGAGTCAACACCTGGTTAAGGTGAAACTCCGACACCACCTTCGGAAGGAATTTCGGATGGGGGCGCAAGACAACCTTGTCCCTGTGGAAGACCAGATAAGGAGACTCGATGGAAAGCGCCTGGAGCTCCCCCATCCTTCTGGCTGACGTGATAGCCACCAAGAAGGCGGTCTTCCACGACAGGTGAGAGATGTCACACCTGTGCATCGGTTCGAATGGCCTGCCCATGAGCTTAGCCAATACCAGCAGTAGATCCCATGAAGGTGGAGGTTCTCGCACCAGAGGGGATATGTGATCAAGGCCTTTGAAAAAGCACCCGACCACCTTCTACTGCGCCACCGACTGCTCCCCGGCCCGCACCCGGTAAGCAGAGATGGCTGCCAGGTGCACCTTAAGGGTCGTCGACCAAAGCCCTTGCTGAGAAAGGGACCACAGGTAGTCCAGAATGCTTGCCAAGGAACAGGAGGAAGGACCAGCCCTTGCCCTGACACCAAATGGAGAATCTCTTCCATTTGAAGACGTAGCATTTTCTGGTTGACTCCTTACGGGACGCCTCAACGACGTTGAGGACCTCGTTGGAAAGACCCAATGCCAGGAACTCTAGCCGCTCAGGAACCAGGCCATCAGGGTGCAGGGATTGAAGGTCCAGATGGAATACCTTCCCCTGATTGACTGAGATCAGGTCCGGTCGGGCTGGAAGCTGCCTCGGGAGCCTGGAGCGGAGACTGAGGAGATCTGAATACCAGAACTGGCGAGGCCAGTCTGGGGCTACCAGAATCTCCTGCGCCTTGTCCCTCCTCGCCTTGAGAAGCACCTTGTGGATCAAGGGAAATGGGGAAAGTTGCAAAAGAGGCCCGGGGTCCACGGCCTCGAGAAGGCATCCCCCTGCAGCGAGCCCTGCTGAGGGGGCCGGGGATGAAACAGTCTCAGCTTCGCATTCTCCCTGGAGGTAAACAGGTCCGCCTGAGGCGTGCCCCAGTGGGAGAATAGATCTTGTACTACCTCCGGCAGGAGAGACCACTCGTGGGACACAGCTCCTATCTGGCTTAGGGTATCGGCCAAGGTGTTGGAGGCTCCTGCCACATCGATGGCAAGGAAATCCGCCTCCAGGCTGCGCATGAGTGACCAAATGCGGAGAGCTTCCCTGCACAGAGGCATGGAGCGGCTCCGCCTGGCGGTTTAGGTAGTACATGGTCGGGTATTGTCCGCTCTGGACCTGACCACTTGACCCCGTAGAAACGGAGCGAGGTGGTAGAGAGCTAGACTAACCGCCAAAGCTCCAGCAGGTTGATAGTGGCATCGTACTCCCGAGGGGACCAGAGGCCATGCACTATGTGCTCCCCAGATGGGTACCCCAACCATCAGAGAGGCATCAGTCGACAGACCGCCTGCTCGGGCGGACAAACGGGATGCCCTCCTGCAGATGTGCAGGAACGTCCACCACTGGAGAGTGTTCCATATCCCTGGGTCACTGTCACTAGCTGATTCAGTGGATCAAGTGCTGTGATCACTGGCTGGCCAGTCCCCATTGAAGGGACGATGTAACAGCGAGCCTAACGGACCATGCTGGTGCAGGCCGCCATGAGGCCCAGGAGGCACAGGTAGTCCCGGGCAGGGCGCGACTGCCCAACCTGAAATAATTGGGCAAAGGAGGAAAGAACCTCGGCCCTGTCTGCCGGGAGCCATGCTCTGGCTTGAAGAGAGTCGAGCTCTGCCCCGATGAAATGTATCACCTGCTTTGGCAAGAGTTCCGACTTGGCCAATCTGAGAGCAAACCTGGAGGGCCAGATCTCTGGACCGCTCCACCCCCGCTCTGGAGGGGGCTGCAATCAGCCAGTCATCCTGGTAGGGGTACACCCGGACCATTCGGTGCCACATGAATGCTGTCACCACTGCCATGCATTTGGTGAAGACCCTGGAGCTAGAGAAGGCCGAAGGGCATGGCCGGAATCAGAAGGATCCCTCTGCTGAAGCGGAGGAATCTCTGATGGGACGGACGGATTGGGACGTGAAAGAACGATCCTGAGGGTCCAGGAACAGAACCACACGCCTCGTCCAAGGATGGGATTATCTGAGCCAGAGTGACCATCCTGAAGGTCCGAGACCTTAGGAACCTGTTCAGGTCGTGCAGGTCGAGAATGGGCTGCCAGCCCCCGTCCGTTTTGGGACCAGGAAGTACCTGGACACAAACCCCGGGTCTGGAGGAGGATCCGCCACCTTCCTGATCACCTCTTTTTCGAGGAGCAGGGCAATATCAGCTCAGCGGGCCGATAGAGAGGCTGCGGACCCCGTGGCCCCCCGAGGGGCGATTGCTCGGAAGGGCGGGCCTGCTCGAACTCCAGAGGCAGGCCTTTCCTACCACCTCCAACACCCAGCAGTCCGTGGTAATAGTGGACCAGGCGGAAAGGACGTGGCGGAGCCATCCCCTGCAGGGGAACCCAGGGGGGAGTGACGTGGCTGTGGGCGACACCCCTCAACCTGTCACTGGGTAGGCTTGGAGGAGGGACCGCCGAGGGACCTCCTGGGTTTTACCTCCTGCTTCCTTATTGGAGGAAGCCACGGGCTTAGGTTTGGGATGTCAAGAGCGAGCTCTGCTGGTCCTGGTGCTGGTGGGCTAGACTGTCAAGAGGCGCAGAAGGCGTAAGGGACTTGTGCTGCTGCTGTCGGCAGCCTTTGTCCTTCATGGAGGTGACAGGAGTCCAGAGTGGCACTGGACTTCTCTATCGCTGGAGGTGACCTTCACTCCAGGGCCAAAGAGGTCGGTCCCCAAGAAGGGATGCCCGCCAATTTGTGCTGGGATCCGCGGAAGGTGGATATCCTCAGCCATGCTCTGTGGTGCATGGCAGCTGCAGGTTGCAACCGATCTGGCACAGGAGTCTCCTATGTCCAGAGCCGCTTGGCGCTGCTTGCTTAGCCACTGCCTTCATCCTGGTCCCGCACCTGCCGGACTGTGCTCTGCAGGTCGGCTGGGAGATGAGGGATCACTCATCCAGGGAGCCCATGAGGGCGTGGGAGAAGTGTGCCATCAGCACGGCCGAGCTGGCCTGGCAGAGCCAAGGAGGACGAGCGCACACCTTGCACCCGGCGAGTTGACCTTTTGACTTCTTGTTGGGGGCTTGTCCACGCTCCCAGCGCTCCCGAACGCTCGAAAACGCTGTCAGTGACCAACCCTCAGCAGAGGGGTGTTCCAAAACCCGGCAAAGAGCGGAGGGACCATACTTCTTTGGCCATCCTGGCTGAAGGCGAGGGCAGGAAGCAGGCCGCCTGCAAAGCTCCAAGGTGGGCCAACAATGGCCTCAGCCACCGGAAAGGCCTCTGTGGGAATCCTCGGTCCAGTATCTCCGCCAGGAGATACTTGCCCGCTTGGACTGAAGTCGAGCTGCATCCCGTGGACTCGAGATGAGCCAAGCAAACCCATGAAGGATGATGGGCATTCGGTCCAACGACTGGCCTTCGGAGGACTCCAGGTCAACTGGCCTGAGAACAGGGAGGAGTTGTTCGGACTCTGAGGAGTCCGCGAGAGCTGCCTGGGGCCTGAGCCACCTCCACCTGCCGGGATGGTTGGAAGTGAGGGTGACCGACAACCTGTGGGCAGGCTTGACCCGACCGAGAGTCCTTGGTCGGTGCCCCAACTCGGTTGTGGAGGCGGTGGTTGCACCACAATTGATGGGCAGCAGGTTTTGGCCGAACAACCGCCCAGGCTTGGGCATCTCGACTACGGCAACAGGTTGTTTCGCCGCTTGGGTGACAGCCACTTGATGGCGGGAAGGCGACGCGCCGACTTGTTCCCTAGACAGAAGCAACTGCTGCCACATCAGGTCCTCTAGAGGCCGATAATTTGCACCGGCTCTCCTCTTCGAAGAGAAGTCTCAGGACGCAGCAGCGGCACCGCTTACCGGTGCGAGATCAAGACGCCGATGTCGGCGGGACTGGCTGGACCGAGAAGAAGTCCGAGACCGAGATCCTCTGTGTTTCCGAGATCGGTTCGGAAGGAGCGGGGACACCCGCTCTTCCCTTGGCTAGCCGACGCTTAATCTCGGGGACTGCTGCACCAGGGTGCAGGCAGATCCTCATTCTCCACCGGGAACCAGTGAAGAAGGGTTGTCGGCCTCACCAGTCGACAGCTCATCTGATGGGTCGAGAACAATCTCGACCGCGTCGACGGGTGTCTTGGCCGGCTGGCCTGACAGGGGACGCCCGTGAAGCCAGCGGCCTTAGCCGCAACCTTGACTGGAAGTTTCCACAGTCGGCTGTCCGGGGAAGGAGACCTCTCCCGCTCCCACGAACGGCGACAATGGGACTTACCCTTAGAGTCCTTCTTTTTGGACCAAGAGGAATGTCCCGATGGCCCCTCTCCCTTCGTGGAAAGGGATTGGCAAAGCTCCCTGAACAAAGCTGAATACGAGGTACCCAGAGAGAGCGGGATAAATGCCGCAACTGAGGAAGAAGATGATGCGGCCTGGGCTGCCTCCTCCTCGAGGGCGATCATCTGCTCGAGCTGCTCAGCCGAGCCAGCCGCCGCGGTAACCGCCCAACGGGCCTCCTTCGACTTAACCGGCGGGTAGCGCTTCTCGGGGCGCCCTAGCTTTAACCGGGCAGCGGTCCTCCAGGACGCTACGAGAACGAACAGCATGACTTGCAGGCTCATGGGTCGTGTTGTAGGCCGAGGCAGTAGACGCAAGTGGAGTGCGGGTCCGTCCTGGACATCTTCTGCCCACAAGGGCACCGCCGAAATCCGGGAGTCGATTTGTCCATTGCAGCCGCGAGGGAGAAAGATGACTGAAATGTTGAAAATTTTAAAATGAGTTTCGGGCGAACCGAAGAATTAGGATCCAGTCTATCATGCAGAGCGTTAAGGAGGGAACCTGAGCTTCCAAGCGGTAAGAAAGATCAGGTGTCATGGGGCGGGCCGAGGTTTACCACCGGTGGGTGGAAGGACCAGCTTGAAGACCTTCCGGCAAGATTTAAAGCGGCAAGGAACCTGCCAGACAGTGTGGATGAACAACATATCCATGTCCCTAGAAACAGAGATTGGAGAACTGACGTCCCAAAACCAGCATACCGTCAAGACTCAAGGTCGATGTGGTAATGGGTAATGAAGGTGTTTGCTGACTTCAGGTAGCAGCCGAAAGATATCCTGGATAGGGAAGCAGACACCAATCACCAATGCAGCGGTATGGTGGGTAGAATGAGCTCTTATCCCTCTGGGAGGCTCCATGCCAGCCAACTCGTAGCACAGACTTATGCAAGATGTAATCCACCTTGCAACAGTCCATTTTGCTGCATGTCTGCCAGAAGCGGCTTCAGTGTAGGTGACAAACAGCTGGCGAACCTCTCCCGGAATTTCCACCATCCTCTCCTTATAAATAGGAGAGAGTTCATCTCAGGTCCAAAGTATGGAGCACGTACATGGCCTCTGAGGTGTAATTAGGGTAGTATACCGGCAGAGTTAACACCTGGTTAAGGTGAAACTCTGACACCACCTTCGGAAGGACTTTCGAGTGGGGGCAGAGGACAACCTTGTCCCTGTGGAAGACCAGATAAGGGGAGTCCACTGCCTGGAGCTCCCCCCCCCCCTTCTGGCAGACTTGATAGCCACCAGGAAGGCTGTCTTCCATGACAAGTGCGACAACGCACACTTGTGCATTGGTTCGAATGGCTTGCCCATGAGCTTTGCCAGTACCAGCAGTAGATCCCACAGAGCTGGAGGTTCACGCACCGGAGGGGATATGTGACCCAGGCCTTTGAAAAAGCACCCAACCACTGTCTCCTGCGCTGTCAGCTGACCAGCCCGTGCCCGGTAAGCAGAGACAGCTGCCAGGTGCACCCTAAGGATCGATGACTGAAGACCCGCTTTGGACAGAGACCAAAGGTAGTCGAGAATGTTTGCCACTGGACAGGACAGAGGGTCCAGGCCCTTGCCTGGACACCAAATGGAAAAGGCATAACAGTTCCTGGTTGATTCCTTTCTGGATGCCTCTACCATGGTGATGACATCCTCGGAAAGACCCAAAGTCTGGAATTCTAGCCGCTCAGGAACCAGGCTGTGAGGTGCAGGGATTGAAGGTCCAGCTGGAATACCTTCTCCTGATTGAGAAATATCAGGTCCAGGCATGCTGGAAGCTACTCCGGGGGCCTGCAGCTGAAGCTGAGGAGATCTGAGTACCAGAACTGGCGCAGCCAGGATGGGGCTACCAGAATCACCTTCAGCTTTGTCCCTCCTCAGCTTGAGGTGCACCTGTGGATCATGGGAAATGGACAGAAGGTGTAGAGGAGGCCTGAGGTCCACGGCCTCAAGAAGGCATCCCCTGCAGCGAGCCCTGCTGAGGGACAGGGCATGAAACAGCCTCAGCTTGGTGTTGTGCCTGAGGCAAACAGGTCCACCATCGGTTTGCCCCAGTGGGAGAACAGGCTGTAAGCTACCTCTGGATGGAGAGACCACTGGGTAGTTGTCTCGCCCTAAGTGGCTGAGAGCATCTGTCAGATGGTTCGAGGCTCCTGCCACATTGATGGCTAGGAGGTCCGCCTCCAAGCGGCTGACAAGAGTACGGATGCAGAGCGCCTCTCTGCAACGCAGACGGGAGTGCGTGCCGCCCTGTTTGCTGAGATAGTACATGGTTGTGGTATTGTCCATCTGGCCGTTGGCTCGAGGCGGACAAACAGGATCCCTTCCTGCAACCGGTCTGGGGCAGTTCACCATTGAAGAACATCCCACATCTTCTGAGTTACAGTGATCAGCTGGTCAAAATGACCATGGCGCTGAGTCCACTGGGCGGCCAGCTTCCATTGTAGGGGTGCATGTGCAACCGGGCCCAACGGACCACTGAGGTGCACTCAGCCATGTAACCCAGAAGGCGCAGGAAGTCCCGGGCAGGGCGCAATTGCCCACCCAGAAATGATAGGGCAAAGAAGGAGAGAACCTCTAGAATCCCACAGTCAGCTGGTTTTCTATCCCCTGAAACCACACCATCCCTTCCTAAGGAGATCAAACCTAAATCGCTATTTCCTCTCTCTTCCTCTCCAAACCCAGCCCTATCCAGCACTTGGGTAACCTCCGACACTCTCCTCCACAAGGCTCTTAGATACCCTCTCCCTGGTGTACTCGAACCTGGGACCTCTTGCACCAAAGTCAGTAACACTATCATTACTCTACAGTGGCAGCCACCCTCACTGAAGTTCAGCTATCGCCCTCATCTTTCACTATAAGCATAGAACTATGGGCACTTGCAGTCCCTTGCTAGGTCTTCTCAACCCCCCGACCTGAGCTCCCATCCACCACATCAGGCACCTCACCCCAAGTTACCCCAGTATGACTCAGCTCCCCACCTTGAATGCACCCTCAACTCACCAGCACCCAGCCCCCTGCCTACAGCCCCACTCCCCTCTCCTGGGTCCACCCTTGACTCACCTGTTCCCTTCCATATCCACCTTCGTGCTCTACCTATCCCCTTCCCCCTTATCACCAGGTCCTCGACCGGGCACCAAACCATGGTTCCCTTCCGCCACCGTCCCCTAATCAGAATAATCACATTGCTACTCTTACTGTCTGGGAACATACACCCCAATTCTGGACCTTTATCTGCCAGCCCGCAGAAATCCTGTACCACTACCAGTCTTCGCCTTGCATCCCTTAACATATGTAGCCTCCTAAAGAAAACTGCTGCTCTTGAATGCTGGGTCACCCAGCATCAGCCTGATATTCTTGCTCTGGTAGAGACTTAGCTCTCTAAGTCCACCCCGACTCCGCTATCTCCCTCCCTGGATACACCTTATTCAGTGAAGACCGAGTAAGCAAACGTGGTGGGTGCGCAATATTCATGCAGGACACCCCAACAGGTCACGCACTCTCTGCTCCAAAACTTGACTATGGCACCAAAGCCCTCACACTAAAAGTAATCCTTGACCCCCTCCAGAGGCCCTCTTTTTCTCATCGTCTCCTACATACCCCCCAAAGAAACCAGAACTCAGCAGTCCAGTCCCTCATCGACTACCTCACATCCCTCCCGCACAAAGTCGAGCAAGTCATCCTTGGTGATCTTAATGTTAACTGGCTTGCTTCTGCCACCTCCCAAACCAGGGACTCCTTCGCTGCCCTGGGTACGTCCCAACTAGTCTCACAGCCCACCAGGTTCAACCGATCTAGTGGAACCAACACCCTCCTAGAAGTTATTTTATCAAACCGCCCCCCTTTAAAATCTGGGACATCACTGTCCTCCGCGACTCACTTAATGATCACTCTCCAGTCATCTGTACCTGGTCATCCTCCTCTCCAAAACCAGTGTCCCAGGCTACACTGCGCCAGCGGCTACGACCTGGTGGCCTAAAAAAGTTGAAACAGCACCTAGTCCAGCTAGATTGGTCCCCTATCCAACATGCCCCAGATATCGACTCAGCTCGACTTCTTCACAAGTGCCTTCTGCAAGGCCTGTGACCTCTTCACCCCCCACAACCAGGATCCGTACAAAGAAATGCAATACCCCTTGGATCAACCCCTCCCTCATCCAGAAACTTAAGAATAGGGATAATCTCTGGCGAATCACTGTAGATTCAGGCAAGCCATCTGAGAGACATGCCTAAAATGCAGAGTGCAATAAGTGCACCTGGGCCATCAGACGGCCAAGGCGGAACACTACCAGGCCACCCTTACCTCCACCTGGGGCTCGGCCCGGACCTTCTGGGATAGCATGAAAGAACTAAATGGGACGAGTCGACCCGCTCCCCTCCACCATCTCAGCTCACCATCAATGGCGCTACCTCCTCTGATCCACTATGTATAGCTGACTTCTCAACACCACTTTCTGATCTAAGCTCTGTCCTCCCCAGCAAGTTTTTGATCCAATCCCTCCTCCTCCCCCCAGCCCTGCTTCCCCTTCTACCCGCGCACCCTATCCCCCACGGCTCCGCCACACCTGCTAAAAGCCCTGGTAGTAATAACCTCAGCAGTGACCCCTCGACTCCAGGATCCTCCGGCTGGTCCTGGACATTGTCCTAGTCCCCCTGATGGACCTACTCAACCGGTCCCTATGCCTTGGACAGTTCCCCAGTGCATGGAAAACTGCTGAAATCACTCCAATACACAAGAGTGGTGATTGATCCTCCCCCAGCAACTATCGGCCAATCTCCATCCTCCCTTCCTCTCTCCAAAGCCCTCGAAAAAGTAGTGTCTATCCAACTATCTGAGTACTTGGCTAAGTATGACATTATGTGCCCGGAGCAGCACGGCTTCCACTCAGGACACAGTACAACCACTGTTCTCCTGGAGTTCTCCCAATACCTGCACTCTGCGCTCGACTCCGGCACCCTGGCCGGTGCAGTGTTCATTGACCTCTCCAAGGCCTTTGACACTGTCTGTCATCCCCTCCCACTTGACTCTCTCCACCAATTCGGTTTCTCTGTAGGTTCCCTTACCTGGTTTTCCAGCTATCTCTCTGCTAGATCCTAGCATGTAAAAATCAACGGCTCCCTCTCCAACATTTGACCCGTTAGCTCCAGGGTCCCATAGGGCTCAATCCTGGGTCCCATTCTCTTCAGTCTCTACCTCAACACTCTCCCCAGCTCCTGCAATAGCAAGATGTTCCTCTATGCAGACGATGCAGTTCTCTTTGCCTCACACCCAGATCCCTCCACTCTCCAATCATCCCTTCAACTCGCCTACAACCAAATAGAAAGGTGGTGTCTTGATCACAGACTAGTCCTAAACCTTAAGAAAACCAAATCAATGCTCTTCTCTCACCACCAAAATAAAGCTAGAAATGCCCCCCTCCTGATTACCCCTAACTCTCAGCTCCCATTAGAACAAGTGCCCGCATACAGATACCTAGGTTTCACTTTCGATACTGCCTTCACCTTCCACACCCACATCAACGCTCTTTCCTCCACTATAAACTCTTGGATTGGCCTACTTTACTGCCATAGGGATTGCCTGCCCCTCGCTGCCCTCCGGCTGGCCATCACCTCCTCCATCCTGTCCCTAGTGGACTACGGCTTGCCCATCTATGCTGTAGCTGATAACACCACCCTCTCTAAAATCCAGCTCTCCATCAATAAGGCCTTTAGGCTCCTGACCGGAGTCTCCAGTCTCACCCACACCTGCCTTCTCTATTCCTCCACCAACCTACTCAACTTCGAGGAACATCTGCAGTATCAGACCTGGCTTCTTGCTAGGAAATCCCTACCTGACTCCCACCCCCGAGTCTCTGCCTCCCTACCACGGTCATCCTCATCCATTTCCACCCGCAGTTCTGTTAAAGCCACCTTCAAAGTGCCCAGAACCAAAACCTCCCTCACCCAGAGGTCCTTCTTTTATCAAGCCACCGCCTGGTTCAGCTCCCTCCCTACCTGCATCACCAACACTGCCAAACTTGGTCCCTTCAAAACCACTCTCCGGAACCATCTCTTTAATGTCTGCTGCTGTAGACGCAACTAACCCTGCCCCCCCCAATCCTACTGCAGGACCTTTCCCTGCTTGGCCCTCCTAATCTCGACAGTGTCCCCTGGACTGTCGATCCATCTTTCCCCCCTACCCCTTTTTTCCTACCCCCTTAGGTTTATACAAGGATGTATTCCACTGCAACGCCAGAGAAACTGTACATCTTTAATTGTAAATCTGTATTTTATACCAACATGTAACTAAGTGTATTCTGTGTTCAATGACTGCACCTGTAATGTTGTCGAATGTTGTATCTGCACAAGGTTCTATTGTCTTGCCCTCCCTGTGACGAGGTGCCTTTGTAAATGAGTCCCTGACTCAAAGGTTGTAAATCCAACTTGTTCAAATAAATAAACCTCTGCCCTGTCCGCCGGGAGCCAAGCTCTGGCTTGACGAGAGTCAAGTTCTGCCCTGATGAAGCACATCACCTGGGAAGGCATGAGTTCCGACTTGGCCTCGTTGATCAGGAGGCCAAGTTGGGAGCAGGTTTGGAGGGCCAGGTCCCTGGACCTCTCCACCTCCTGTTGGGCGGGACCTGCTAAGAGCCAATCGTCGAGGAAGGGATAAATCCTGACCCCTTCCCCCCCAGAGAGGCTGCCACCACTGCAATGCATTTGGTGAAGACCTGTGGGGCCGAAGACAGGCTGAATGGCATGGCTCAGAACTAGTACAGGGTCCCTTCGGCTCTGAAGTGGAGGAACAGCCGATGAGTCGGATGGATTAGGACATGAAAGAACGTGTCCTACAGATCCAGTGAACAGAACCACATGTTTCGCTCCAAGGATGGTATGATCTGGGACAGAGTGACCATCCGAAAGGTGCGTGACCTGAGATATTGATTCAGGTTGTGCAGATCTAGAATGGGGTGCCAGACCCCCATCCGCTTGGGCACCAGGAAGTACCTGGAGACAAAGCCTGGGTCTGCTGGAGGATGCGCCACTGCAGCTACTGCCTCCTTGAGGAGGAGCTGAGAAATGTCATCTCAGAGAGCTGACTGAGTCTGGACGGATACTCTTTCCTCCCGAGGGGTGCGGGCTCAGCTTGGAGGGTACTGCTCAAATTCCAGAGGCTGTCCTCACCACCTCAAGAACCCACATGTCCTTAGTGATAGCGGACCAGGCGGAAAGGAAGTGGCGGAGCCAGTCCCATGGGAGGACCCAGAGCTGGTGTGACGGGAGGGTAGCCACCGCCTGTCACTGAGCAGGCTTGGAGAAGGAGGATCCAGGACCTGAACCTCAGCCTCCTTACAGGCCTGGGAGTGCCGGGCTTGGCCGTGGGCGCAAAGCTTGAGCCTGCTGCTGCTGTTGCCCTCCTTGAAAGGAGGGTTGCTGTGCTGCATGGGAAGAGTGCGAAAAGGCTTCTTCTGCTGTTTCTTGCTCAAGAACCTTTAGCAGAAGTGCGTCCAAGGTGGCATTGGACTGCTCAGTATGCTGAAGGTGACCAGTTACACCTGGGCCAAAAGGTCAGTGCCCAGCAAAGGCGCATCAGCTAGTTTGTGCTTAGTATCTGCCAGAAAGTCTCAGACAAGCCCTGTGACGAGAGGAAACTGTGGCTGCCATTGAGCGGGCACAAGAATCCCCAATGTCCAGGGCTGTCTGAAGCTGCTGTTTGGCAACAGCCCAGCCCTGATCCCGGACCAGCTTGACTGTGGTCTGCATGTCTGCGGGGAGGTGTGGGAGGACTTCATCCAGAGACCCCAAGAGGGCATGGGAGAAGTGCGCCATGATGATGGCCAAACTTGCCTGATGAAGGCCTAAAGATGAGACTGCATAGACCTTTCGAGCCGAATGATCCAAGAGTTTGGATTCTCTTTTGGGAGGTCGGTCAGTGTTAGCAGAACTGCCAGTATGCCTGAACACAGAGGCAGTCACCAGGCTCTCTGCCAAAGGGTGCGCTCTGAACCATGCAAGGGACCCCATGGGCACCGCATACTTGCGGGCAGACAGAGCTGAACAGGAGGCAGGGCGCTGCCAAAGTTCTAAGGCCAGGCCAGCTATGGACTCGGCCACAGGAAAGGCCTCCGTCGGGGTATCCCCTCTCTAGAGGATGTCCGTGACAGGATACTCCGCCTTTTTCTGGATAGGTTCCAGGGGCATCCCTGTAGACTCAGAGATGAGGCGAAGAATGCCTTAAAAGGACGAAAGACCTTTCTCTGTCTCTAACCCACCGGCCGATTCATCATCCCCGGGATGAGAATGTAGGCCGGTCACATCCGAATCTGAGGAATCCGGATACAACAGTCGACCGCCCAGGTCACCTTTGACCCACCAAGGGTGGTCCAGGGTGATAGTGACCAAAAGATGTCGGGGAAGTCCCGTGTCTGGTCCATCTTCCTTAGAAGGAGCCCCTCCTACAGGCTGCTTGGGCGGTGGTTCCACTACTATCAGTGGAGAGACCAGTTTAGGCCGAACCGAAGATTTCGCCGGCTCGCGGACAGGGGAACTAACTTAATCTGCTCCGAAGGAGTTGGCTCCGGCCTGGGAGGCGAGAGCCAAGTAATGGCTGGGGTAGAAGCCGGAGTTGGCTTGAGCTCGGTCAAAATCAGTTGTTGCCACATGAGGTCCTCGTAGTGCCGACGGAGTTTCCACTGGAGCCTCTCCTCGTCCGAGGAGGACTAAGACAACCAATGGCATCTCCTCTTTTTAGAGCACTTGGGGCTCTTCCTCGGCCTTTTGGTCAAGGGGGTCCGGGACCTTGATCGAAATCGGATAGGCCAATTTGGTCGCTCGGGAGATACCGGCAGAACTGGTGATTTCCCAGGCGGGACCACTGACGGGATTCCCAGCGGCTGGGTTTTGTCGGGGAAAGAAAGGACGAGTCCAATAAGAGAATCATAGACCGGAGTTGACAACAATGGGTTGATCAGGTCGATGATTATTTCAACCTCGTCGATCAACACTTCGGTCAACTGGCCAGACGGCAAAGCCGAGAAGGCAGCAGCCGAAGAGGCAATTTCGACCGAAGTCGAGACTGCCGGTTCCTGGGACCGAGATCTCTCCCGATCCCAAGAACATCTTTGTTGAGACGAAGACGATCCTGGGTCCTTTTCCTGCTTACGGGACCGAGAGGAGTGCATGCCCTTGGGACTCTCCCCTTAGTCGTTAGAGACTGGCACAACTCTCTGAAAGAACCCGAGAAGGAGGAGCCCAGATTGAGTGGAACGAAGAATCTCCAAAAGAAAGATTCCCCAGCACGAGCCACTTCCTCTTGAAGG
This sequence comes from Neoceratodus forsteri, assembly GCA_016271365.2. Classification (NCBI taxonomy): domain Eukaryota; kingdom Metazoa; phylum Chordata; order Ceratodontiformes; family Ceratodontidae; genus Neoceratodus; species Neoceratodus forsteri. Next base: position 1,427,999,868 of record CM057449.1, read on the forward strand.
CTTGCATGTGTTCGATTGCATGGCGGATCCTGGGCTGCAGAGAAACCTCACCGAAACCTCCTTTAATTTCACTGGAGGGTTCAGTTTTTCCAGCCTCCCCAACTTCAGGCATGCAAGACGGCCGTTGAGGATGTTAGGGTGAAATGCAAGACAAAAATTGCACTTCGAGGTGTCATGGTCGACACCCAAGCAATAAACGCACGCGGTGTGGGGATCGGTGCACAACATTTTCTGGCCGCACAAACACCAGCGAAATCCCAGGGGAAGACTAGTCTTCCATAATCGAAGATAAGTAGTCTCGATCGCTAATGCGAACTAGACGAAGTTTTGGAATAACTGAAGGTTTTGAAGCCAGGGCCCACAAAATGCAGGAGTACGAAGGAGGCAACCTGAATCTTCCAGCGGAAAGGAAGATCTGGCGTCATGGGGCGGAGAGATTAATTTTTGGAAAATACATAAAGATCCTCAATGATCATTTGTATAACTGAATATAGCATGCAAGCTATAAATCACTGTACTACGAGACCATTAATCACTGGCAAAGTGAGTGTAGCCGCTTCACAATATGCTTGCAATGCCTTAAATAAAATCTTTACCTCAAAAACCTTCTGAATGACATAGTTTCCAAACACGTCAGTCATCAATTGATAAGCAGCTTGCAAGATCTCATTGAACACCATCTGACGCCTGCAGGAGTTGCTCGCCCAATTTTGTTGTATAAACCTGAGAAAGCACAAAAAAAAAAACAAAAAAACAACACTATAAATGCTGCCATTTTGTTTACTCAGGAGAAGTCATCCTGTTATATTGGATTTTCTTTTGGGGGTTAAAGGGTGTCAAAACTACACAAATGTGATTATACATTTTTATTCTGTGTGCTTCATTTCTCCTTACTATAGTCAGAGTGATTTCCTTACGCACAGTTAAGCATAGTATACAGTATGTGATCAAAAAAATACACCCCTTTCTGGTTTGATGGCAAGGGAGCAGCGATGCACATTACTGTGCACCTGACCTGGGCTGAGGTAAGGGCTCGTGACCAGGCATGAGTTGTGTCACTGAGGGGACCAGGCACCTGTTCATTACCTACCATCCAGCCCTCATGGAAGACACTGGCAAGAAGTACTTCTGCATGTTTAACAGCAATTAGTTAATAATGGGGTAAATGAGAAAAATGATGCTCCAATTGAAGAAATAATCCCCCCTACCCGGCTGATCCAGAGTCCCTGCTGTACTGAAATTAAGGCTTGGCCTTATTCCATGGAAATCATAGTGGCTGTTCAAGAATGTGTCCACTCTGGATTCTGAGCGCAGGCCAGCAAAGAAAGAATTTAAAGAATGAACAAAATGCTGTAGTCCTTTAACCTGCTATTTAAATTCTACATTACAGACCCGCTAGGCAGCTGTAGAGCTACTGCCTGCAATGCTGGTGATCTGGGTTCGTAGCAGACTCTGGTCATTGGAGGGCTCGCTGGGGAGGAGGACTGATCATCCCAGGCACCGCTCCCTTTCTCGGGAGGAGGGTGGATCGCAATGCCAGTATCACCTGTCCCCTAGTGGTATGCTGGGGAAAGCCATCAAGGCCTGCCTAGCATTAGTCAAAGCAGCAGGCAGACACTGACACCTGGTGCACGGGAGTGTGTATCAGTGTCTTGATGTCACTGCACATACTGCCGATTGCTCAAGGGGAGAATTTATAAGGGGGGGGGAACCCTGTGCCTCAGGACCACCTCGTTGCTCGGACCTTAGCCCAGACTGCGGAAGTAGGACACCCCAGGAACCTCCGCTCCATAGCCAGAAGAGGAGCATAGGGGTTGGAGGCACCCACCATGAGAGGACTGGCTCATGGGGTTGAAAGTCCCTGCAGTTCGTGGCGGCCGGGAGACTAGGGACAGGCAAGACTGAGGGTGAAGCCCAGCCGGAGACAAACTATAAATTAAAACCAAAAAAATCCACAGGGCTCAGTATTTCACCTGCCCCAAGATACCACTGACTCGGATGTCAAGGCAGACATGCACACTCAGACCTGTGGTCTCACCCACATACGCCAACTTCCTCCTTCCCCTTGGGTGTCCCAAATGCATTGCGACATGGGGTCACCCAGATGACAGCACTGCAACAGGATACACAACCCTCCCTCCCCAGAAAGCATCCACTGGGATGCTCAGTTCTCCTCACACCAGCCTGCCCTTGACAACCGGGGCTCATTCCTGAACCTAGGTTACCAATACCATGAGTGCTGATGGACAGATTTACAGTTTTTTTTTTTATTTGTTTATCCTCCTTCATGCCAGGCCTGCCCCATCAGCCAGCCCCCAAGCCCCATCACTCACCTTATCCAGGACTTACCCTGGTTTACACTAAGCCCCCACTGCTTGCCCTATATAGCACAGCCCTCAGGAAAACTGAATGCAGTGGAGAAGTAGAAACCTTGGTCAGCAGTGTGGGGCCTGCTGGGCTTGGCTTCACTCTGCAGCAGACAGCAGTTTTTCCTCTTTACACTCCCATGATGATGACTCAGAACATGGGCAGAAATGCACACAATGGGTGTGCATGCCTGCAAAGTCATCCATCTCCCCAACCACAGACAATCTGCTCCACCTTAAACAACTAGGTGGTATAGCACAATGGGAATGGATGCCCTCCCTCCCAGGAGGAAGTGAGTGTCCTGTAGGGATGATCAAACCAACCTCCCCCAGCCGGCCCAAACAAGCAGAGCTTGCTCTCAAATCCAGGTTGCTGGTGTCACGAGTGGTAGCTCTACTGCTGCACTGATGGGCCTGTCTCCAGCTTATTGACTATATATTATAATTAACCAAAACTAGGACCCCATACCTGTAATCCCTTTTTACAGGCCTTGGTTGTCTAGTGGCGCCCAGTCCCTAGCACTGCAAGTCAAACACGGCCACTTGGCGATCAAGGTTTATGCTGATCTTGGTCACCCCACTGATAGTGCACACCTGCTACAGCACTCTAACATCCACTACCACCAGTTTTTTCTGGCAGTATCTTGGGGCTGCCATTGCAAAAGTGCTGGGACTGGTAGCTGAAGTAGTAGTAACATTTCTTTCTTTGGTGCCCGTTTCCGGGGGCCCAGAGTACCTCACAACACAAATATTATAGCAGCATGACATATTAAAACAATTAAAAATGTAATACAGTGTTGACCGTGCAACACACGCAGCTAAAGTGAAGGTACAGTCCAAAACATCTACATACAAATGGCTCAAGAGCAGGAAGAGGATGTTCTTAATCCCCAAAGTCCTCCTGAAACAAGGACGACTGGCTCCTCTTAAAAGCCTCTACCGAGAGGGCCTCCCGTAGTGATTGAAGTAGCCTGTTCCATACAGTAGGTCCAGCTATCTTAAGTGTTCAATCCCCAGATGTTTTGAGCCTAACCCTGGGAACTATGAGATGATCCACCTCAGAGCAGCAGAGGGGGCAAGCAGTTCAGTAAGAAGTCAGATGGTCTGACCAGGAAAGGATCCACAGGTGCTGGCTGAGCCAGAGAAGCAGTTGCTTAAGGGGAAGGCGACCCCTGAGGCGATGCTGGAGAGGAGGAAACGGCAGTAGCCTGCTGCCAGCGGTGCCTAGAAGGCCTGACATCAGTCCCAGTAGCAGAAACTGATGAAGGCAGCACCATAGCTTTGGGGCAATGGGTGAGGAACTGATGCCTGAAGAACCTATGCCAACCAAGCCACCAGCCTGAGAGCCCATCAAAGATAAGGGCCTGCGCATCAGGTGCTGAGAAACGGGAGAAGAAATCCCCTACCCTGAAGGGCCACCACCTGAGATAGTTATGAGGGCGGGTGGCAGAGCCACTGGGAGCCCGGAGGAAGAGAGGGCTGGCGGGGCTGAAGGGGCCAACCCACCCACAGGAGGATGTCCCTGTCGCTGTCAAAGGTTTATGGGGCAACTGCAAGCGGGAAGCTGACTGGTCCTGCTCCTGGTGTTTGTCTCAGTGCTTGTGCTTCCCAGATTTTTCCTTCTGAGAAGAAGAGACCCCAGAGGACTGTGCCAGTGAGCTCCTTTTCCATCGTGATCAACGTCTGCTTCAAAAGGTGGCTCTCCAGGGTTTTTAGAGGACGTCTCTGAGTGACTTGGTTGAATTTTTGGCAAAACTGGCAGGCTTCGGTGTTGTGGCGGGGGCCTAGGCAGATGAGACATGAAGAGTGGCCATCCTTCTCAGGGATCTGTTTGCCACAGGCACACTCCAAGGAGCGGTTGGAAGACGAGGCTGATGGAGAAGACAAACTCAAAAGAAAACACCCAAAATTCAATGTTTAACACTACAAAGTAACAAAAAAGAAAAAGCGCGGCAAGCATGGGTAATGGTGGTCAACTGTAGCTGAGGCATCCGATAAGGTCCGACCTTGCGTGGGTCGATGGTAGGAAAGGAACTGTGGTACATGTGGGGGGGACCACCAGCCTTTATAGGGTAGGCTGACGTCATCTGACCGACATCAGCGGGCGGTCCCTCATGGTAGTCTGCCAGCCAGAAGTTTTCCGTGTTGTCCTGGTGCCTGAAGGCTTATCCTACTGGTGTGCCTGTTGCAACAGCCTTCCTCAAAGTAAGATTTGGTGGTTAAACAAAGGCGCTATACCAGCTAGGATCATTTCCATTTCCCCCAGCAGTCATTAGCTTCAATTATACAATAGCAGAAATGGTACCTGCATTCTGATTGGTCAGTGGCTTCCTTTAACAGTGATGTTATCCGAGTAAAACATCACTGTATCAAAAGGTCAGGCACACCCGACCGCGGCAAGCTGAAAATGTAGCACGCCATCCTGTCCCCCTCACTCAGTTGGTCCATTCATTCTGTCCCCCCTCCCACCCAATATAACCCTCAATTAATAGAGGAAAAGCCACACAAAGTCCAAAAACCGACAGAAACCCAAACCATAACATGTAAACTAACAAAACAAAACAAAAAAAACCTGCAGCTGCCAGCGCCTGCTTTGTACCTCAGTGCGAAGCACACTTCACAGTCATCCGCTGGGCTCTAGCAGAACATTACCCGCTAAAAAGAAACATTTGTTTTAAAAGAAAACACCACCTCCTCCACTTGCGTACATGCCAAAATCCCTTTCCACTGAAGACCCACCGACAGCTTCAAAAATCGGTTCCTGAAACAGAAAATTCTCCCAGTACACCATGTATGTAATTTCCTCAAACAGTGCAGTGAGAAAATGAAAAGCAGATGGTGTGTGTGTTTCAAGAATGACTGCAATGCAAGTGGACGTGGTACAGGGACACAGTGCTACGAGAAGGGAACCAAGAGAGACACAGTATCAGCACACAACTCATTCACCACAAGATCGCCACCTGGTGGATGAACAGTATAAGGAACTTTTATCAGCGAATATACTTTCACAGTAACAAAATAAACTATTTAAAACAGTATTTAATAATTGTTTTATTCCCAATGTAAACCAGCTATTGTATATTAGCAATAATGCACTCCAAGGTGTGTGCTGTGCTAGGATCATACCACTTCTTGGGTGTTGGACACACTCTGCCTTCAGTTTCTTCCTAACCACCAACCATGATGTTATTATCTCAGCACAACACACACCCCTGGAGTGCATTATTGCCTCAATTAGACGATGGATATGCCGGAGGAAAACAGGTGTATGAGTAACCAAATAAACAGCAGTGCTCTAAATAAGAACCGCATGCAAGATTACCCATTTAGAAAGCACACGATGTTGGAACAGACAGTGGTAATGTATGTTTATTTATGTTTTTCTGAAAACGAGGCAATAGGGCTAAAACAAATCAGCATAAGGAACTGTGTCAGAACACAAATACAGCAACTGTAGCTCTGCTGCCTTTACGAAAAGTATTTGCTTCCCTCTGGTGTACTAGACATAAAATAACGTACAAATGTGAAACAACAGATACTGGCAGTTTTTCAAACAATACACCTCCCCAAATGGGAAGAATTTTCAGTTTGTCCTATTAATGAACCAAAAGCTACATAAACTACAGAAGTCTAATTTAAGAATAATTATTGTTCATTCCTACAAAACATTATTTGTGAAGAATAAATGCAAACATTGGCAATGGATTTGCCTAGTAAATCAAACCACAAACAAAAGGTGGATGAAAAAGGGAACAAGAAAGCAAGCAAAATTCTCAGAACATCCGAAAGAAAGGCAGCAAGGGAAATAATAGGAGAGGGAGGAAAACAAAAGCATTAGCTTATCCGATAAAAGAAAAAAGCAGCAAAACAAAGTCACCATAACTTAATTCAACTACAATTAAGTTTTAAAAAGGAAACAAGAAGTTTGGCTTAAAATGGCCCCTAAAGTTCCACCAAGCACAGAAGCTAAGCAAAGAGATATCAGAACCAGGACAGATAAAAGCATGGAATCACAGTCTAAACAGAACAAAATACACACACACAAAAAATATTCCCTCACTCACAGTAGAAATTATGGATAATATATGTTTCACTTGGGAACATAAGCAGGAGGCTGGTAAGACAGAGGTCTGGGGTTATATTCTGTTTTAACTGAAATATTTGAATAGTTTTGTAAGTGAAATTAGTTGTATGTGTTAAAATTATTACCTTGAGTTAGAACTGTTACTTGGGCTGTGATATTGTAACTTTTGAGGCTTGGGAACACTTGTTTGGCAGTGATAATTAGTGAGGAAATTTAAATGTGTTGTTTGCCTGGTAATACTGAAAAGCCACTGGGGCTGGGATTGAAGGGCTGAGTATTTCTGTTTGGGACTGAAATTCGAAGCAACAGGAGCTGGTGGGCCTGTGACATCATACGGTACCTGATGTCTGCATACACACACACTGTTAGTGGGACTGAACACACACTGGACTGTATGTGTTTGTGAGACTTGGGAACTTTATTGGTGGGGTTGAAATTGGGTTTGTAAATAACTGCAGTCAGTATAGAGAGAAACTGTATTCCAGGGAAAGGGACTGAGAAAAGGGGGTGTGCCATTATAAACAGAGGGGGATAAACAGGGTGGCCACATTCCACCATGGCAGGCATCTTCGGAAGGGTTGTAGGCTGCACAGGATGTGGGATGGCAATAATTCTCAATTGGGCCTGGAAAGAGGGAGGCTGCCCACTCTGTAGACAGCTACCTTGTATCAGGAGTGAGGTATATTGGTTAAGGAGTAAGCTGGGAGCTTGGGAGGGGTGTCAAGGATAAGGGTGTGTGGATATGTAGGCAGAAGGGTGGGGCTGAGGGAGGCTGGGGCAACGCCTGAAATTACAGGACGCTATGTTACAGCAAGCGGGGATATTAGGGACAGAGGACCCTTAGATAGGGATGTTGACGCAAAGGGGAAAGCGTACGGGGTGAACATTCTGAATACAAAGAGAGTGGAGGGGGAAGAGTCAGGAGGGGATGTTGTGGGGAAGCCTAAAACAGCAGACTGTGGGAAGGGAGCTCCTAAGGTGAACAGAGCAAGAGGGGAATAAGAGGGGCAGTTTAGAGGTGCAGTCAGGGGACACTCGGGTTACTTGATGGAGGCTGGCAGAGTGTCACAATAAATTTGAGCTACTACGCAACCCAGAGGGGGAGGAAGGGGTTGGTGGAAATGAGGAAACTTATACAGAGGCTGGGGGGAGGGAGTCGGATACCCATAGGGCATCACAGACCGGCAATGGAAAGGATAGAAATAGTCCCAGAAGGAGAAGGGGAAACATAAATGTTAAGCAAATGGGGGAGATGCAACATATTGCAGACATGAGGAAGGAGAGCATGATTGGAGAGAAACTGGGAGACAAGGAGGTGGAGAGGAGCCCCTTCAGCAGGGGGTCAGTACCAAGGATGGGGCCCTAGCTAAAGGGACCCACAGAGAGCCTCTGGAGGCAGGGGTACTATTACAGCGGAGGATGGCGGTGGTGGGGAAGGGGAAACCATGAGGCCAGGATAAATGGTTCGGATAAGAGAGGGTTAAAGGGGACAATTATTCAGAGGGGGTTTGAGTTAATGGGCAAAATAACGAGGGAGGCAGAAAGGGAGGGTGACAAGGGGGTCTCTAATAAGGCAGGAAGACTCCCATGGAATTGAGATCACGAATAAGGGGGGATGGGGGGCTGAGAGGGCATAGTGGAGGTAACCATAAGGATGATGGCGGTGTTAAGGTTCTGTTATTGGGAGACTCGATGATTAGGGGTATCAGTGGGAGGGACAGGGGGGTGGATGCCATAGCCAGGTGAAGGTAGTGAGCATCTCTGGGCTGCCAGTGCACAGAGCAAAGTTCATGGTTTATGAAATGGTTAGGGATTGTGGAGGGAAACCGGATTTTCTGGTGCATTCGGGAACCAACGATCTAGAGGGAAATAGCGTTTTGGAAATCCAAGCAAGGTTCCAAGAACTTGCCACAGTCTGTCGGGATAATGGATGCAACACATACCTCTCAACCTCTTGCCTCGTGAATCAGGGAAAAGGCTTAAAAAAATCAGGGACAAAGACCCCAAATCAGGGACACATCTTAAAAACTGGTGCTGTTCACTCAGAAAGCTGACAGAATAAAGGGATTTGTGTTAAGATGCATTTTCTGAAGAACAACAAGTATGTTACTTTAATGTTTGCCATTATTTTCTGCTTTTAATCCCCACTGTTCTGTCAGAAAACACAAATTTTATGAGGACAGTGGAAAATTTGAGGCAAAATCAGGGACGCCCCTGAAAATGAGGGACACTTGACAGGTATGATGCAACATTTCCTTTTCGGAGATATTGCCAGTACCAAAGGCCTCAGTGGAGGAAAAATGAAGCTCACAGAGGTTAATGACTGGCTCAGGAAGTGGGTGAAGAGAGTGGGTTGGGGTGTTAGGGAACTGGAAAGGAGTTTGGGAGGATAAGGGACTATGCCAAGGAAGTCCTTAAACAGGGATGGCTGACTACATTCAAGAAAGGTGGGTTTAAACTTGTGAGGGGAGGGATAAGGAGGGCTGGCCAGAAGCCCTCTCCAGATGAGAGGATAGCCTAAGCCCAAGGGGGAACAGACTGGGGTGGAGGTTTCAGGAGGAGCAGAGGGAGGATGGAAGTATAAGGAATCTGGGTGGGGTTCGACAAAGAGGATCAGGGATAACGGGTGGGGTTGGTGTTAGTAAATGCCAGGAGCTTGGGAAACAAGTTGCCAGAGTTCCAGGCCATGCTGTTTTTGGGGGTGGATGTGGCGGTCACGGAGATGTGGGCCAACAAAACCATGACTGGGACCCAAACGCACGGGGCACACTATGCTTAGGAAGGATAGAAAGGAGGGCAGAGGGGTGGAGTGGCTGTTCATTAGAGATGACATAGAAATTGCTAGGGTAGAAGAGGCAGAGGGAAACGTGAGGCCTTATGGGTCACCTACGATCCCCAGCAGGAGATAAGGTCAAGCTGGGTGTAGTATAGCCCCTGGATGACTGATGTTCTAGAGGATGGTCTGCTGGACAACATCATTGCCCAGTGTGGACCAAAAGGGGAAGGAGGATGTTGATGGGGGACCTTAATATACCAGGTACAAACTGGGGAACCATGTCCTCTAAGGTGGCCAAGGAGCAGAGTCTGCTGGACGGCTTCCAGGATGTGTTCTTAACACAGCATGTGATGGAGCCCACAAGGGAGGGGCATGTCCTGGACGTGGTTCTGGCAGATGGGGATCTGGTAAGGGACCTGGTTGTACAGGACCCCCTGACTGGGAGCGACCACAATACTGTCTGGTTTCAAATAAGCATGGGGGAGGGGGTGAGATCTAGGACACTGGCAGTGGACTTCAGGGGGGCACTTTGTGGGCATGGGAAATATTCTCAAGGATCACTTGAAGGGGATTAGATCAATGACAATTGTGGAAAGGAGATGGGAGGTCATAAAACGGGGACTTCATGAGGCAGTCAGGATCTGCGCTAAGTTGAAACGTAAGGGAGCAAGGTCACATAAACCATGCTGGTGGTCCAGTGAGGTACAGGTAGCAGTCAGAGAAAAGGTGGCGGCCTACAAAAAATATAAAACAACAAGAGGGGATAGGGATAAGGAAATGTACCATCTTGCATCTAGAAAAGTCACCCGTATGGTGAGAGGAGCAAAGTCCAGTAAAGAGCAGTGGCTGGCACAGGGACACATGGACAGGAAAAGGGTTCTTCCGACATTGGGGAGCGGAGAAAACTAAGGGCCATCTCAGCAGATTGAGATCAGAAGGAGGGTGGGTGGAAGAGGCGAGGGACCAGGCAGAGGTATTTAACGAGTACTTTGCCTCTGTGTTCACTAGGAGGGGATGGGATATCTACAAAGCAAGGCACTAAGGGGATAGAAGGCAGTGAGGGATCAGGGGAGCAACAGAAATGGAGCAAGAGGGAGGGAGAGGTACCCCAGGGGTGTCACATCTGGATAAGGATAAAAAGGCCAGTAAGTTGGAGGGGACAGATGATGCTATCTCCGCCAAAAGGGTTTGGTTAGCCCTCAAGGCCCTAAAGAAAGACAAATCTCCTGGGCCGGATGGCATTCATCCGAGAGTACTATGGGAATTGGCGGACATACTGGCTGCACCCCTAGCGGAGCTCTTCAACAGGTCACTTGAGACAGGGAGGGTACCTAGGGATTGGCGAGAGGCACATGTGGTGCCAATCCATAAAGGGGGGTCGAGGGAAGTACCAGGTAACTATAGACCCATCAGTTTGAACTCGGTGGTGGGAAAATTAATGGAGAGTATACTAAAGGAACGATTGGGGGTGTACTTGGAGGAGGTGGGAGGTCTGGATAGTCGGCAACATGGGTTTGTGCCAGGTAGATCATGTCAAACCAATCTTGTGGAGTTCTACGAATGGGTAACATCAGAACTGGACAGGGGAAAGCCTGTGGATGTATTATTCTTGGACTTCAGCAAGGCATTTGACTCTGTCCCCCACAATGGTCTGGTGGAGAAACTGATGGGGTTAGGAGTAGGCCCTTTGATGATCAGATGGATTGAAAACTGGCTAACTGGACGCACCCAGAGAGTAGTGGTCTGTGGGGAGCTCTCGAACCTTAGAGAGCTTGGTAGTGGGGTACCGCAGGGCTCGGTCCTGGGTTCGATCCTGTTTAATGCATACATATCGGACATCAGGGAGGGTATAGGGTGTGAAATGAGTTTCTTCGCGGATGACTCCAAGATGGGAGCAGTAGTTGAGGGAGAAGAGGGGAGGTTGGCCCTGCAAGGGGACCTGGAAAGCTGGGCTCACACATGGAAATTAAATTTCAATATCACCAAGTGCAAGGGTTGCATCTTGGTTGGGGAAACCCCAAACACAGGTACACCCTGGGAGGGAGGCGCTGGAGGCCTCAATAGGGGAAAGACCTAGGGTCACGGTGGATGGTGTATGAATAACTCTGAGCAGTGCAGGAGAGCGTAGCAAGGCAAACAGGATGTTGGGATGCATCAGTAGTGGGATCACCTCTAGGAGCAAGGAAGTGATTCTGCGCTGTACAATGGACTGGTTAGACCACACCTTGAGTACTGTGTACAGTACTGGAGACCGTGACTTGAAGAGGGACGTACAACTCTTGGAGAGGGTACAGAGGACGGCAACTAAGATGATACGAGGGCTAGGGGATTTGACGTATGAGGACAGACTTGAGAAGCTCTGCCTGTTTTCATTGGAGGAGAGGAGAGACGGGGGGGGCATGATTGAGGTCTTCAAGTACCTCAAGGGAATAAATAGGGTAAACATGGAAAGGATCTTTAGACTAAAGCAGGGAGCTATCACCAGAGGGCATGGTTTGAAGTTGGAAGGGTGAGGGGGGAACGAGGAGGAGGTTTTTCATTGAGAGGGTGGTGGACCCTTGGAATGCACTGCCTGGCGAGCTGGTTCAGAGATCCACAGTGGAGGGCTTCAAGAGAGTGGGACAGACACAGAAAGTGGATGTATCAGATGATGGCCTGTCCCGGGGATGGATAATAGGGGTTTCTGGAGCACAAGGGATGGAGGCCCGCACCCAACTAAGGATCTAAGGTTCGAGCAGACTCGATTGACCGTAAGGCCTAATCTGCTGGCAAATAGTATGTTAGTATATACAGGTTACCACCTGTAACAGGAGTTCTAGGAATGGTATATGTTGTTCATCCACACTTACTGGCAGGTTCCTTGCCGCTTTAAATCTTGCCAGAAGGTCTTCAAGCTGGCTCCTCCACTCCACCCACCGGTGGTAAAACTCGGCTCCGCCCATGACGCCAGATCTAGCCTGCTGGAAGCCAGGTTGTGCGTCGGAGCCGGGGAGGCCGGGTGGGTTGTGTGGATGAACAACATATACCATTCCTAGAACTCCTGTTACAGGTGAGTAACCTGTATTTCTAGGGACATAGATATGTTGTTCAATCCACAATTACTGGCAGACTCCTAGCAGTTCTCCGGGAGGAGGGAGGCAAGGCGCACACCCCCTAGTTAGGGAATAAGGACTGGAGAACCGAAGCCCCAAAACCAGCATCCCGGCATGACTCAAGGTCGATGTGGTAATGGGTAATGAAGGTGTGTGCTGACTTCCAGGTAGCAGCCCTGCAGATTTCCTGGATAGGGACGTCCCTGGAAGCAGCCACCGATGCAGCGGTATGGGGTAGAATGAGCTGTTATCCTCTGGGAGGCTCCCATGCTCGCTAACCTATAGCAGAGCTCTATGCAGGAGGTGACCCACCTGCTCTATCGTCCGCTTGGCTGCAGGTCTGCCAGTGCAGCTTCAGCGTGAGGTGACAAACAGCTGGCGAACTCTCCTCAACTTCAGTCGCCCGCTCCTTATAATAAGCGAGCACTCTTCTAGGGTCCAAAGTACGGAGCCTATATTCGGCCTCCAAGGTGTGCTTGGGGTAGAACACCGGCAGAGTCAACACCTGGTTAAGGTGAAACTCCGACACCACCTTCGGAAGGAATTTCGGATGGGGGGCGCAGGACAACCTTGTCCCTGTGGAAGACCAGATAAGGAGACTTGATGGAAAGCACCCGGAGCTCTCCCATCCTTCTGGCTGACGTGACAGCCACCAAGAAGGCGGTCTTCCACGACAAGTGAGAGATGTCACACCTGTGTATCGGTTCGAATGGCTTGCCCATGAGCTTAGCCAATACCAGCAGTAGATCCCACGGAGGTGGAGGATCTCACACCCGACCACCTTCTCCTGCGCCACCGACTGCATCCTGGCCCACGCCCGGTAAGCAGAGATGGCTGCCAGGTGCACCTTAAGGGTCGTCGACCGAAGCCCTTGCTGAGAAAGGGACCACAGGTAGTCCAAAATGCTTGCCAAGGAACAGGAGGAAGGGTCTATGCCCTTGCCCTGACACCACATGGAGAATCTCTTCATTTAAAGGCTTAGCATTTTCTGGTCGACTCCTTACGGGACGCCTCAACGACGTTGAGGACCTTGTCGGAAAGACCCAAGGCCAGGAATTCTAGCCACTCACGAACCAGGCCGTCAGGTGCAGGGATTGAAGGTCCGGATGGAACACCTTCCCCTGATTGACTGAGATCAGGTCCGGGCGGGCTTTAAGCCGCCTCAGGAGCCTGAAGCTGATACTGAGGAGATCTGGATACCAAAACTGGCTGGGGCCAGTCAGGGGCTACAGAATCACCTGCACCTTGTCCTCCCTCGCTTTGAGAAGCACCTTGTGGATCAAGGGAAATGGGGAAAAGCGTAGAAGAGGCCCAGGGTCCACGGGCTCGAGAAGGCATCCCTGCAGCGAGCCTGCTGAGGGGGGATGAAACAGTCTCAGCCGTATTCTCTCCTGGAGGCAAACAGGTCCACCTGAGGCGTGCCCCAGTGGGAGAACAGATCTTGTACTACCTCCGGCAGGAGGACCACTCGTGGACGAGCCCCTATCCGGCTTAGGGCATCGGCCAGAATGTTGGAGGCTCCTCCTACATCGATGGCAAGGAGATCCGCCTCCAGGCTGCGCACGGAGGACCAAATGCGGAGAGCTTCCCTGCACAGAGGCATGGAGCGCATCCTGCCCTGGCGGTTTAGGTAGTACATGGTCGTGGTATTGTCCGTCTGGACTTGGACCACTTGACCCCGTACAAACGGAGTGAAAGCGGTGAGGGCTAGATGAACCGCTCGAAGCTCCAGCAGGCTGATGTGGGATCGGGACTCTGAAGCAGACCAGAGGCCGTGCGCTCTGTGCTCCCCCAGATGGGCACCGCAGCCCATCAGAGAGGCATCTGTCGACAGAGAGACCGTCGGCTTGGGGCGGACAAGTGGGATGCCCTCCTGCAGATGTGCTGGAATGGTCCACCACTGGAGAGCATTACACATCTCCTGGGTCACTGTCACTAGCTGATCCAAAGGATCGGAGCGCTGTGACCATTGGCTGGCCAGCCCCATTGTAGGGGATGCATGTGCCAACGGCCCAATGGACCACGCTGGTGCAGGCCACCATGAGGCCCAGGAGGCGCAGGAAGTCCTGGGCAGGGCGCAATTGCCCAACCTGAAATGATTGGGCAAAGGAGGAAAGAACCTCGGCCCTGTCCGCTGGAAGTTGTGCTCTGGCTCGCAGAGGGTCGAGCTCTGCCCCGATGAATTGTATCACCTGCTTTGGTACGAGTTCCGACTTGGCCTCGTTGATAAGGAGGCCAACTTGAGAGCAAACCTGCAGGACCAGATCCCTGGACCGCTCCACCTCCATTCTGGAGGAGGCCGCAATCAGCCAGTCATCCAGGTAGGGGTACACCCAGACCCTTCGACGCCGCAGGAATGCTGTCACTACTGCCATGCATTTGGTGAAGACCCTGGGAGCTAGAGAAAGGCCGAAGGGCATGGCCCGGAACTCGCAGAGTGACCCCTCCCTCTGCCCTGAAGCGGAGGAATCTCTGGTGGGACGGATTGGGACGTGAAAGAATGCGTCTTGGAGGTCTAGATAACAGAACCATACACCTTGTTCCAAGGATGGAATGATCTGAGCCAGAGTGACCATCCTGAAGATTCGAGACCTTAGGAACCTGTTCAGGTCATGCAGGTCTAGAATGGGGTGCCAGCCCCCCACTCCATTTGGGACCAGGAAATACCTGGACACAAACCGGGCTTGGTGGAGGATCCGCCACCTTCCTGATCACCTCCTTTTCGGAGACAGGGCAATGTTGGCTCAAGAGCCGATAGGATCTAAAGGGATCTCTGTATTCCATGGAAGTGACGGCTTGGAAGGGCGGGGCCTGTTGAACTCCAGAGGGAGGCCCTTTACTACCACCTCCAACACCCAGCGGTCCGTGGTGATAGCGGACCAGGCAGAAAGTAAGTGGCAGAGCCGTCCCTCCACGGGGGGAACCCAGGGGGGAGCGACGAGGCTGGGGGCGACACCCCTCAACCCGTCACTGGGCAGGCTTGGAGGAAGGACTGGCCGAGGGGCCTCCTGGGCTTTTTCCTCCCTGCTTCCTGTTGGAGGAAGCTGCAGGCTCGGTTTTAGGGTGCCGAGCGTACGAGCCTGCTGGCCCTGATGCTGGTGTTGCTGGGCCGGACGTGCCGCAAGAGCAGAAGGTCGAAAGGACTTATGTTGCTGACGACGGCCTTTGTCCTTCTGAGCGGAGGTGACAGAGTCCAGTGTAGCATTGGACTTTTCGATCCTCTGGAGGTGGCCTTCCACTCCAGGGCCGAACAGGTCAGTCCCCAAGAAGGAGATGTCCGCCAATTTGTGCTGGGTATCCGCCATGAAGGTGGATATCCTCAGCCAGGCTCTGTGGCGCATGGCCACTGTGGCCGCTACTGATCGGGCACAGGAGTCTCCAATGTCTAGAACCGTTTGGAGCTGCTGTTTCGCCACTGCCCTTCCCTGATCGACCGTAGTCTGCAGGTCGGCCGGAAGATGAGAGATCACCTCATCCAGGGAGCCCATGAGGGCGTGGAAGAAGTGCGCCATCAGCACGGCTGAGCTGGCCAGACGGAGGCCAAGGGAGGACGAAGCGTACACCTTGCACCCAGCATAGTCCAGCTTTTTGGACTCCTTGTCGGGGCTTATCCACATCCCTAGCATTCCTGGAGCACTGGAAAATGCTATCGGTGACCAACCCTCCGCAGAGGGGTGTTACGAAAACCAGACAAAGAGCCGGTGGGACCGCGATACTTCCTGGCCAAAGGCACAGGACAGGAAGCTGGCCGCCAATCTCCAAGGCTGGGCCAACAATGGCTTCAGCCACCGGAAGGCCTCCGTGGGAGAATCCCTTGGTCCAGTATCTCCAAGAGGGATACTTGGCCCACTTGGATACAGGCTCGAGTTGCATCCCGGTGGACTCCGAGATAAGCCGAAGCAGACCCATGAATGATGATGGGCTCTGCCGAGGGCGGTCGGGAGTGAGGTGACCGACAACGGTGGTGCAGACCCTGACCTGACCGAGAGTCCTTGGTTGGCGCCCTGGTTTCGGTTGTGGGCGGAGGTTCCACCACAATCAGTGAGGCAGCGGTTTCGGCCAAACAACCGGCCCAGGCTTGGGCACCTCGAACACTGCGGGGGTTGTTTTGACCTTGGGTGACAGTCACTTAATGGCTGGGGAAGGCGACGGCCGGCGCTTGTTCCCGGACAAAAGGAGCTGCTGCCACATTAAGTCCTTGTAGCCGACGCAATTTGCCCTGAAGCCTCCTCTTCTGAGGAGGAAGACGAGACGAGTGGCGCCACCGCTACCTTGATGCTAAGACTGCCGTCGGCGGGATCAGCTGGACCCGAGACGAGGTCCGAGACCGAGATCCTCGGTGTTTCCGAGGGTGGGTCTGGGAGGAGCGGGACACCCGCCTCCCTTGGCTCGGGAACCTTGACTGGGACCTGCACAGGAGGCGAGGCAAGTCCTCGGTTTCCACCGGAGAACCAGTGATGAAGGGTTGTCGGCTTCACCAGTCGACAGCCCATCCGACGGTCGAGAAAATCTCGACGCGCCGATGGGTGTCTCGGCCGCTGACCTGACGGGACACCGGGAAGCCAGCAGCCTTAGCCGCAACCTCGACCGGCAGAGTATCGACTGCCCGGGAAGGGACGCCTCGCCTCCCACGAATGTTGATGGTGGGACTAACCCTTCCAGTCCTTCTTTTTTGACCAAGAGTGTCCCGATGGCCCCTCTCCTTCGTGGAAAGGGATTGGCAAAGCTCCTTAAAAGAAGCTGTGTAGGAGGATCCCAGAGATAGCGGGATAAATGCCGTGACCTAGGAAGATGAGGAAGAGGCCTGGGCCGCCTCCTCCTCCTTGATGGCGATCATCTGCTCGAGTTGCCACCCAGCCGCTGTGGACACCGCACAATGGGCGTCCTTGGATTTCACCGGCGGATAACGCTTCTCAGGGCGCCCAAGTTATAACCGGGCAGCGCGGTCTTCAAGGACGTTGGGCGAGAAAGATCTACACAACTTGCAGGCCTGCGGGTCGTGATCAAGGCCGAGGCAGTAGACGCACGTGGAGTGCGGATCCGTCCTGGACATCATCTGCCCACATGGGCACCGCCGAAACCCGGGAGTCGATCTGTCCATCGCAGCCGCGAGGGAAGAATTTGACCAAAGTCTTAAGAATTTTAAAACTATTTTCGGGTGAACCGAAGAGTTAGGATCCAGTCTATACGCAGAGCGTTAAGGAGGGAACCTGAGCTTCCAAGTGGTAAGGAAGATCTGGCGTCATGGGGCGGAGCTGAGAGTTTTACCACCCGGGTGGGTGGGAGGAGCCAGCTTGAAGACCTTCTGGCAAGATTTAAAGCGGCAAGGAACCTGCCAGTAAGTGTGGATTGAATAACATATCCATGTTCCTAGAAAATGTACATACCACAAGTAAAAGCAGAAGGCGAGGAGAAGGGGCAATGGGTGCAACTGGGGATTTGGATAGTTCAGAGGAAGAGAAGAATGACCAGCCTCCCGCCTGAGCCCTGCAATTGCTGACAAAAATTACCCAGTTACAGAGGAATTTTGATAAAATGAAAGATGTCCTTCATCCTGTTCAAAATATTCAGCAAGCTTTAGTAATAAGGCAAAAGTGGATACTGCTATTAAAAGGATCACAGAATTAGAAGAAAGAATCTGCTATTTAAGATAAATGTTAACTCATTGCCGGACAAAATCTAAAGGATAAAATCACAAAGTTTCACAACTGGCTAAGAGACAAGATGACCAAGAAGACAGGGCAAGACAGAAAAATATCCGGATATTTGGTGTAAGTCTAGAATGGGAACAGAAAATGTGCTTATCAAAAATGATAATGGACATTTTCAAACTATTAAAAATGAATTTGGATTCTGAATGCCCAGAAATTGACACGAGTGCACTGGGTAGGAATGAGAAAGTACAGTTACATAAGAACTTACCGTAACAGTAGATCTTCGAGAGAGGCTCTTGCAGTAGGTAATTACATATAGGACTGACGTCGGCAGGCCGTAGGACCCTACGGAAAAATGTCTAGCTAGCAGTCCCTGGCGGGGACCGCCCCCACGTCAGACGACGTCGGTATAAAGGGGTGGTCCCGGACGCCCGCCTTCCAGTTCTTTCCCGCCACAGGCCCAGAAGGCCCGGACAAGAGAGAAGCAGATATTTCCCTCAATGGAAAAGGAGCTGAAAAAGCCTAGGGGGATGGAGGGCGGGAAGGTATTACCTACTGCAAGAGCCTCTCTCGAAGATCTACTGTTACAGTAAGTTCTTCGTAACTGTACTATCTTACTTCGAGAGGGCTCTTGCAGTAGGTAATTACATATAGGACAGAATTCCAAGCAGTCTGGAAAACGAAGGCACCGGGAGGAGGAACTACTCCAAGAAGTAGCAAACAACCTTGCAAACCTCAAGACAGGAGGCCTTGCAAGACAGCTAACCCGAAGCCTGCTCTATGGCGAGAGGCAATGTCCAAACTGTAATGTTTCGTAAAGGTATGGACGGAAGTCCAAGTGGCGGCAGCACAGATGTCTGCCGCAGACACATTCTTGAAACAAGCCGCAGAGGCTGCTACTCCACGAGTGGAGTGACCTCTGACTTGACCCGGTAGGGTCTTGTTGTACTTGTCATAACAGAAAGTGATGCAATGAGCCAACCACTTTGATAGGCATTGCTTGGAGACAGCATTGCCTTCCTTTTGTGAGCAAAAGAGACAAACAACTGATCGGTCTTTCTGAGATCCTTCATCCTATCGGCGAGTATCTCAGAATCCTGTGGACATCCATGGTATGGAGCAAGTATTCTCCTTGGTTGGAGTACTGCGTGAAAAAGGCAGGTAACTCAATAGACTGATTTAAGGTAGACTCCGCTACCACTTTCGGGAGAAACTTAGGATTCATACGAAGAGCTACTCTTTCTTTGTGAAAAATCAGATAAGGGATTTTACACACAAGGGCCTGAGCTCTGAAATTCTCGAGCAGAAGTAATGGCCTCCAAGAAGAGCGCCTCCTTCCACGATAAGAACTTCAAGTCTGGAAGCCACAGGCTCAAAAGGAGGAAGGGTAAGTTTCTGAGGACAAAGTTCAAGTCCCAAGGGGAGCCGGAGTCTGAACAGAGGCCTGAGATGAAGGACCCTCTGAGAAAGGTCCCGGATACCTCCAATTGGGCAAATGCTTTATCAGCTAAGGAAACATGGTAGGTTGAAATAGCAGCCATGTGAACCTTCAAAGAGGAGTGACTGAGACCCAGGCCTAAAAGATGACGCAAATAATCAAGCAGAACGGCCACAAGACAGCAGAAAGACTCCATGTTTCTGAGGCAGCCAAATGGAAAATCTCTTCCATTTCATAGCGAGATGGACCTAGTGGAGGGTTTTCTAGCCTCCAGCAGAATCTCGCCACCTTTGCAGAGATGCCAAACGGATTGGGCTAGGTCTGCAGGAGCCATGCATGAAGTTGAAGAGACTTGAGTCCCGGATGGACCAGGGTCCCCTGATCCTGGGTCAGCAATCCTGGAGATAAAGGAAAAGGAAGAGGAAGAGGAAGAGAAGGAACCTCCGAGTATTGTTGTAGAAGAGAGAACCAGATTTGCCTGGGCCAGAAAGGAGCGATCAGAATCATTCTCGCTCCTTCCAATGCAAGTTTCTGCAGCACACAAGGACCAGAGGAATTGGGGAAAAGCATAGACGAATCTGTCCTTCCAGCTTAGAGATAGAGCATCGCCTCCAGAAAGCGCCTCGCCTGGAGCGAGCGAATGAAGGTGGGAAGCTTTATGCTTTGGGAAGAGGTGAACAGGTCTATCTGTGGAGTCCCCCAAATCTGGAAGATGCTTTTTAGAACTTTTTGGTCTAGTTCCCACTCATGTGGCAGAGCCGAAGAACGACTTAGCTTGTCTGCCAGGACACTGTCGACTCCCGGAACATGGATCGCCGTGAGGTGAAGGTTGTGAAGCATTGCCCATTCCCAAACCCTCATCGCTTCCCTGCACAGCGGGTAGGACCGAGTCCCTCCCTGTTTGTTGATGTACCACACCACGCACATGTCTGTTTGGACAGCTAGGTGACCGGGAAGGATGTATTGGTGAAGGGCCTGGAGAGCATACAGCACTGCTCGTAGCTCGAGCACATTGATGTGGAGAATTAACTCAATCTGGACCATAACCCTTGGGTTTGAGGAGGACCCAGATGGGCTCCTCAACCTTTGCCTGAAGCGTCCGTGGTCAGAGTCTGGGCGGGAGGATGAAAGAAGGGGACCCCCGAACAGGTTTTCTCGAACCATCCACCATTGCAAGTCTCTTGTCATCAGCGAGGAGATCAGCACCAGATGATCTAGGTCGTCTACAAGTTGATCCCACTGAGAGCGGAGAGTCCACTGAGAGATCCTCATGTGGAGGCATGCACGCAGAGCCGTCGGGATGGCAGCCGCCATAAGTCCCAGGAGACGGAGCACTGACCTCGCCAGAATCTTCATGCGTTCCGAAAGAAGGGAAATCTGGGACTGGAGGGGGCCCCCCCGTCCGAAGGCAGGAAGACCCTGCACACTGTCGTATCGAGGATTGCCCCGATGAACTGGAGTCTCTGGGAAGGGTCCAGATGAGACGTGGAATGGTTGATGGTGATACCCAGACCAGTGAAAACCGGCTGGGTGAGGGAGAGAAAATGCAGGAGTTCCTCCCTGGATGAGGCCGCCAGGAGCCAGTCGTCCAGGTAGGGAAAAACCTCAACTCCCAGAGTACACAGGTGGGCCGCTACCACCGCCAGGCATTTGGTAAAAACTCGGGGAGCCGAGGAAAGACCAAAAGGGAGCACCCGGAATTGGTAATGGTCGCCCTGGAATGCAAACCTGAGGTACTTGCGGTGCGAGGGGCGAATGGGGATGTGCAGGTACGCATCCTGCATATCCAGTGCACAAAGCCACTGGCCTGGCCGGAGAAGGGGCAAGAAGGTTTGAAGGGGAGCATCCTGAACTTTTGATATTCCACATAGAAGTTCAGGGAGCTGAGATCGAGAATGGGTCTGAGATCTCCCGTCTTCTTTGGTACAAGGAAGAAATGGGAATAGTAACCTGTCCCGTGAAGGTGAAGGGGGACGGGTTCTACGGCCTGCTTCACGAAGAGAGCAGATATTTCTTCCCTGACCAAGGGAAGATGGTCCCTTGAGTAAGAGGAGTTCAGAGGGGGGGTGACGTGGAGGTTTCTGCAGAAACTCTATGGAATGCCCCTCTGCTATGATCTGAAGCACCCATGAATCCGATGTTAACCTCTCCCAGACTGGAAGGTGGAGGGAAAACCTCCCGCCTACCAGTTCCTCCAGGGAGTCCGAGCGGTGGGAGAGGGAAGGAGTCAGGTGGTGTGAGGCAGCGCCGCAGCTGGGGCACCCGCTGCTTTTTTGGGCGGCGGGGGCCTGGCAGCTGGGGGGGCCCGACGTTTAGTGGCCCGCCTTCCCTGGGGTTTCGCTTGAGGCCAGCTGCGTCTGCGAAAAGGACGGCGCTGTGGGGGATAGGGACGGTACATGGAATCGACAGATTTGAGGGCCGTCCCCTTCTCCTGTCCTTGACATCACCACCGAAAAGCACAGAACCTCTGAAAGGTGCTTCTTGAATCGCTGACTGCACCTCCGGGACCAGACCTGACACAAGGAGCCATGCGTGACGCCGAAGACTTACGGCGAACGCGGAGCTCCATCCTGCGGTGTCCACTGCATCGCAGGTCGTCCTCAGAATGTGACGACTGGCCAAACGAGCAGAACGGACAAGGTCAGCTAACTCCTGCTTGACTTGGGAGTCAGGCAAGGAGTCAATCTTAGATTCCGCCTGGGTAAGGACAGCCTTCTGGTAATCCCCCATATGTGCTACATAATTTAGGGCCCTGATCCCCAGTGTGGAAGAAGCATAGATCTTCCTTCCATACTGATCCAGAAGGCGAGATTCCTTATCCGAGG
The DNA here is from genome assembly GCA_016271365.2 of Neoceratodus forsteri. Lineage (NCBI taxonomy): Eukaryota > Metazoa > Chordata > Ceratodontiformes > Ceratodontidae > Neoceratodus > Neoceratodus forsteri. The sequence continues at coordinate 1,428,022,103 of CM057449.1, forward strand.
AAGACGAGCTCAAATGTTTGGTGTGCAGACCGGCCGTGAGCGGCGCTAATCACAACCGAGTCTGCACGGGGGTGAGAGTCTAGAAAGTCTACACCCTCTGGAGCCTGGTATAGCCTGTTGGACTTCCGAGGAAGTGGGGCTAGAGCCGACGGTTGTTTCCAAATGGTGGAAACAAGGTGGGCATGAGGCTCGATCCAGGGTGGCACTAGAGTAGGGGCTGTAAGGGGCAAGTCCAGATGTTCGTCGAGTTTAACCCGCTGAGGATCTGGCTCTAAGGAACGCCACTGATGGACCTCCTGGATCTTCCTGAGCAACTCTGTGAAGGAAGGATCCTCCAGAGGAGACTTCGGAGGAGTCCTCGGTCGGGGCTTGGACGGAGAGCGAGGCTCGTCTTTGTCGGAGGAATCCGAGGAATCCAAGAGAGAAGAAGAAGAATTTGAAGCAGAGTAAGACTCCCTATCTCACCTAGGGGAGGAACGGTTCCTTAGGGGATCCTGGACACGGTCCTGCCCTCTCTGGATCCCGAGGGAGAGCTTGGGAATCCAGAGGTGGAGGGAGTGTGTCACCTGGGCGTGAGTGGGAACCGGAGGTGGCACTGCCGCCGTGAGATGGTTCTCTACTCTTTGGTGAGCTGAGCCTGGGCTCAGCCCACCAGGAGGCCAGAGTCTCCTGAAGATCCGCCGGCGGCCTGGGGGGGCGGTGGAGGAGGAGGAGGAGGGGGATAGTTGTACGGATGATATCCGTAAGGTGAGTATCCATAACCCAGCTGTGGGAAGACCGGAGCTGGGTACGTCGGTGTCGGATAGGACGGCAGATACCCAGGTACCAGAGGAGCTGCCGGAGCAGACGGTCCAGTAGGGAACTCCACGGGTGGATCGACTGTGATAGGCCCATGGGGTGTAGGGCCCGGTGGTTAAGGAATATCCCCCACCGGCGTCGGAGGGGCCGACGTCGGGGCCAGCGTCAGATCCGGTTCTGTAGGAGGGGGATCTGACGGCGGAAAAGCATCCCGAGCATCGCCTGGGGACGGAGGGGAGAAGTCCCCGGGGTCAGGCAGGGGGGACTCGGGCTTCCCGGACGGCAGCAAAGGCTGCGGGGAACCTGGGACGACAGACAATGGAGGGTCTGTCCTAGGCTCCGATGCCCGGCACACGTCGGAGCAGCAGACATGCGACTTAGGGGCCGAATCCCGGCGGACGCCAGAGGAGCCAGCGTCCGACTTAGGGGTTCCCTCGTCGGAGGCGGGCCGAGGGTGGGAAGAGGCCCAGTCCGAGGGACACTGCGCGCGCGCCCGGAGGGTCGGGCGTCTAGCGGCCTTCTCCGGCGGACGCCGGAGGAGCCAACGTCTGCTTATGGAGGCGCCCGCACCAGTAGGCCGCAAGCCTGCAGCAGTACTGGGGCAGAAGCCTCTTTGCCCGGAGGCACCCGCAGGCTTGAACGCGCACCGACGGGCGGGCCGACGCCTCCAGATCCTGAGGCTGCCGCCGGGCGATCCCCGGAGGGAACGTTATCTTAGCCGCGGCTCCAGCCGGAATCGCGGAAGAGGAGACCTTCTCCCGGTGCCTTTCTTTGTCCCGCTTCTTGTGTCCTTGTGGGGAGGTCGATGCCTGCCTAAGCTTCTTCAACTCCTTCTCCATTGCGGACATCTTCTTTTTAAGGAGATGGGCTTCCAAAGACTGCTGGCGTCGTCTGTGGGTGGCTGCATGAAATGCAGGCAATGCAGGCACTTGTCGACACAGTGGTCGGAGCCTAAACAAAAAAGGCAGAGGGAGGACCGCCTTTGTGAGGCAGTTGGGCGCCGCATGAGTCGCACTTATTTTTGAAGGACGACATAAACCAACGCTCACCTGACGAATAAAATACAAAATACTGATACTTTCAGTAAAAACTGTGGCAACAGGGCTGAGCATGAACTTCACCGGAGGCACGTACCGAGCTGACGGCGGAAAGAACTGAAAGGCGGGCGTCCGGGACCGCCTTTATACTGACGTGCTCTGGCGCCGGTCTCCTGGCGTGAGGCGTCGCCCAGGGACTAGCTAGCTATAAATTTTCTCGTGAGTCCTGCCGCCTGCCGACGTCAGTCCTATATGTAATTACCTACTGCAAGAGCCCTCTCGAAGTAAGATCTATGGATGCAATTAAGAAATAGACTAGACCGGTTATGGGTAAACTGTTACGAAGGGATGACAAGTGGAACATTATTAAAGCTATTTCACAATACAAGGATAACAGGATTGAGATATGGCAAGATTTTTCTCAGGACTTGTGGAAATCAAGAAAGCAGTATGCAGACATACAACAAATGTTCTGGAAATGTAGAATTAAAGCAATGGTCACTCTTCCAGAAAGACTTAAGATCTTCTTGAATGGACACATTTAATCTATGAAAACAAAGAAACCATACTTGATAGATTTAATAGATTTCCAACCATGCATTCCTGATGTTCATGGACAAAGAAAAGGGGAAAAACAATGTGATAAAACTCCATTTTTTGGAAGTGCAGACATAAAGGCCCAGATATTCAAACTGCGCCAGGCTGTGCGCAAGCCTAGAGCACAGCTCAACAGCTGCCATGGGGTGCTGCCTGGGCGACATTCAAAGGAGCTGCGCCATGGCTCAGCAGCTTTGAATATCGCACCTAGGCCACCACCACTGTGCATGCGCGAGTGGCACTGTGCCAGCGCAAGTGGCCAGAGTGGAGCATGGAGATGCACTAGCACAAGTGCCACTGCGCCATTCACAGCACCGCGATATTCAAAAGCTGACATGCAAATTGGGCCATATAATTTATGCAAATGACATGGGGCCATTTGCATGTCATTATGGCCTCATTTGCATCCCATTTGCATGCAGGTGCCGATCTCCCGACAACTTGCACCTGGCGCCTGCCAGACAGCCGTTGGGGACCGACGCCTGCAGCCCGATCATGGCATTTGGTTTAAAACATAGATCCTCGTCTCTATATCCCTGGTGGTCCAGTGGACTGCCTCTGCCCGATCGCGGGCATCTGTCTAAAAATAAAGTCCTCATCCAATATCCTGGTGGTCCAGTGGACCGCTATATTATGTCGGGCATCTGTTTAATAGAACCCCGGCCAATATCCTGGTGGTCCAGTGGACGAATGCTGCGATTGCGGGCATCTGTTTAACAGAAAACGTCCTATTACAGTGTTCCACATTGCGTGGAAATATAGAACGGTGGTAAGGGGAGGAGCCACAGGGGGCGGGGTCACCAGGGGCAGAGCTACTGGTGGGCGGAGTCCGTCGGGATGCAATAAATGCATAAGAAACAAGAAATAAAATATGATTATCTGGAGGCCTCTGTAGTATGCAGTAGCAAATAAAAAGTGTGATAAAACATACTGGAGAACCTCTGCATTCTAGTTGCAGGCCAGGCAACAGTTTGTGAGAGTCTTAACATTTTGGTGAGGCCATACTACAACTCTTTACTAGTGCCTGCAAGGCCAAGATCTAATCTTCGGTTTCATGCAGTCCTGCCCAGTGAGCTGCAGCTTCCAAATAAAGGAAACTGTCAACATCGGGGCCTCAATTGAGATAAGCATAAGTGCATTTGCACACTGGCACTTCATCTATTTTGTTCCTCGTGCTTATTCGATTCAGTGCAGAAAACCCCCTCTCACAATCTGCAGTTGACATGGGTATTATCATTGCCAGCTTTGCCAAAGTAGATATGTTTGGATACAGGTCTACATACTTAGTAGTTAGAGCGTGCAGCACATCAGAAATCGTCTTAAAGGCCATCTTTTCCGTGAACATGAGACTACGCAGAGAAGCCCATTCCAGTGCAGGAGCATCTACATCCACAACAGTAGCATACTGACCAAGAATAATCTCAAGGCTATCACTACCATACCCTTCCAACTCTTCAATATCACCTTCCGTATCATGCTTGGGGTCAAAGATACTGAACGCATCCAAAAGTTCTGTGCTTGAAACCTTTGCTCAATTTGAGCAATTAGGGCCCTAATAAACTTGTCATGCACAGAGGTTGTGAAATGATTCAACTGTGGTTCGCTAAATGGCAAGTTCAGGCCATTATCATTCAGGAGTACTAGTTCAGGCGAAACGGAGGAGAAGTACTGACCAGGTACCAGTAGGCGTGCCTCAGAATCTCTAAAGTGGAATGTAAATGTCTCTTTATATCAGTAAAATTCAGAGCTGATGTTTGAAAGCATTTAGATAAGATGCTAAGGTGTGGAAGTATGTCACACATCATGCATAAAATAGAAAAACTCCCAGTTTTCCACCATTTTTACTAGGCCCACAGCTTGGGGATCATGCCTTTCAGAGGCCTCTCTATGCAAGGACGTAACAACGGATGGGAAAATCTTCCTTAGTGTGTCACATGCTGCATCATGGGACAACCACCTAACTGCTTTTGCCTGTTTAGGCTTTAAAACAGGGTTTTCCATTGCCTGCTGAATTTCTTTCAGGGCAGCCATGCGAACAGCAGAGTTTTCATAATATCTGTATAAGTGATCTAGTGTTAGATTAAACTTTTTAATGGCGTTCACTTCATTTGCTGCTGCCTTTACAGCCAAGGCCTCCCGGTGAGCCACACAGTGATTTTCAACAAGAATTGGGCCGACTTCTTTCAGCTTTTTAGCCACCGTTTGCCTGCCCAGCATAACGGCTGCTCCATCACTGCCTAACCCTGCAAGGTGATCAACCGAGATTTGATTGTTATCAGAGAACTCCAGCATTTTTTAACAATTGTGTCTGCCTTTCCATCAATTAGTTCCTCAAGTCCCAGGAAAGAAACTCTGGGTTTCCTTCTTTGCAGTACATACCATACAAAATGAGCTGCTTCATAACAGCAATATCAGTTGTTTCGTCCACTAAATATGAAAAAATTTGGCAGCCTTCAAATCTGCAAGAACTGATCTCCTGACCACCTCACCCAGAGAGAGAACCATTTCTCTGACAGTTCGATCAGAACGATATTTAACAGCATCAGCAATATGTATATTGTCTAGGTATTTGCATTCCAATGATTTGGCAAGATCCAGCAGTGAGCCATATTTCGTTGTGTGAGGCAGCTCATTTTTTATTAGCCAGTACATGCAACGAAGGGATGCTACAAAAGCTTCTTGTTCCAGGGTCAGGGCCTGCTGCATTGCCTGCTCTATTCCACCTTTTGAAGCTGAAATTCTGCAGTTAGCTTCCAGTTCAGAAGCAACAACGTGAACTGAACTGTTCTGATGCCTTTTTATAGCATCTTCTCTGAATGTCTTACACCCACTGAGTACCCAAACTGTTCCTGATTTGGGCATCTGTTTATGTTTTATGCAAAATGCAAAACATGCCATCATTTCTTTGTAGTGTAACCAACAGTATTTGTTAAGCCAGCCAGTATAAAATCCTGTTGCTCTATGCTTAGAGGTGTTTTTTTCTGTATTACAGGAGGAAGTGCAAGGAGTTTTTTGGACAATGACGTCGATATCAACTGGACCAACTGGCATTGTCCCAATCATCGACTCACAATCGTCATCTTGATCAGGATGTTTCCGTTTCTGAGTTAATTTGAAACCAAAGTTAGTTAGTTTATGCATTGTGTACAATAAAGCTTTTTTTTCCCCTAAGTGTCGTGTGTTTATTTGTCAATACAGAACGAGAACTTGGTAATGCTGGTTGAGCCCCAAATATTTTTTCTCACACAAATATTTTTTTGCTCCCTGAATCAGGGTTCAGAACAAGTGACCACTGACGAAGCAAGACTGCACAACCTGACTAGTGGGACAGACCCCCTGGTGGCACAGTTAAGGAGACCAGAATTTTTTTTCTCACACAAATATTTTTTTATTCCCTGAATCGGGTTCAGAACAAGTGACCACTGACGAAGCAAGACTGCACAACCTGACTAGTGGTGCAGAACCCCTGGTGGCACAGTTAAGGAGACCAGAATTTTTTTTTCTCACTCAAATATTTTTTTATTCCCTGAATCAGGGTTCAGAACAAGTGACCACTGACGAAGCAAGACTGCACAACCTGACTAGTGGGACAGACCCCCTGTTGGCACAGTTAAGGAACCCCCAGTTTTTTTTTTCTCTCACAAATATTTTTTTGTTTCCTGAATCAGGGTTCAGAACAAGTGACCACTGACGAAGCAAGGCTGCACAACCTGACAGGTGGGACAGAGACTGTAGACCCCCTGGTGGTACAGTTAAGGAGACCCAAATTTTTTTTTTCTCACACAAATATTTTTTTCACTTTACTACTGACTTAGAAAGTGACCACACATATTGATGAAGCAAGGAATTATGCACAAGACTGGCAGGACAGGGACTGGCAGACACACTGGAGGCACCGTTCAGAGGCCTGATTTTGTTTTCTCACACAAAGATTTTTTCTTTTAATAATCTAGTATTAAACAAGTGTCATACACTGACGACCAACAGAATGCACAAGACTGGCAGGAGAGGGACACACAAAGATTTTTCTTATACGACAGTGGCTTGTTAGTACACAAGTGAGACAGAAATTAATGTACCACATAGAGTGACAGGCAGAAATGGACTGACAGGACCACTGGTTGCACCGCTTTGTGCCCTGATTATTTTTTTCCCCCACACACAAATTAAATTCTTATTAGTTTTTGAGGGAAATACAAGTTTAAATAGGAAAGGTTCTGACTCAAAACCTTGGGCAAATTAAGGACAAGTTAAATAAATCTGTTGTGCACTGGCTACAATAGTAATCCCTGGTGGTCTGGATGTTTATTTTTATTTTTGAGGGTAAACAGCTCAGGCTAAAGTCCTGTCTCTCCAGTGTCTTCTCTCAAACAGAACTGACTGTACACCAGGTCAACTATGAACTTCTGTGCAGACTGTCTTTTTTTTTCACTGCCAGTTAACGTTTATTTTCTTTCCTTCACAGTAGAAAGCTGCTTGTATGGTCCACTGCAATAAACTAAATATGGCCAACAAGGATCATTCAATTCAATTCAGATGTTTTACTTTAAGCTGCCTGCTCAGCTGTCTTTAAAACTATCCGACTTCTCTAAACTGAAGAGATCAGCAGAGACTGTGACAGAGTCTATCTTCTTCACTGCAAGAAAATCTTATTTTTATGCAGATCAGTGAAAGCTGCTGCTTCAGGGTCCACTGTGAGGAGACCACACGATGATCTCTCACTCCTCCTCTCCAATCCTCACTCAGCCCACTTCAAATAATAAATTAAAACTACGGTTCAATGCTCAGTATTTTCATCAACTGCAATAATGGTATATGTTTTTTTTTTTTGTTAGAGTAGCAGCTGCCTGCTGAAATAAACGTAGCAAGAGCCCCGATTAGTACAGAGATCTGAATCCAACGGAAGACACAAGCGCAATGATAAAAGGCCCTCCAGTGGCAGCAGCCTACTTTACTAGGACTTACCCCGAAGTGTTGTAGCTGCTCCACTATAGGGCTCCTCGGCTGTCACTCCGCTTGCTTCCTCCTGGATTGGCTACATGATTTGGCGCTGAGGAGTCTGATGACCAGAAAAAGAATTACCCCGTGATCCCTGACTGGCTCTGCCCAAACTGCAGTTGTGCGAGTTAAGGAATGCTCCGTCATGCTGTTTTGCAAGCAGCTCCTCTTCCTTTTGCGCATGCGTGACTCACGAGCTGCCTGGATCCCTGTGAACGTGCCTTGTCTCCTACTTGGGTGCGAGCTCCTAGCGCGAGTACAAAAATTTAAAGAAACACACAGCACACTTTACCACTGTAAAAAGCAGACTGAAAGAGTGGCGGCTATACAAGATGAGAGGCGGCCATTTAAGATAGCGTGGCGGCCCGCCTCTCAGTTTTAATGAATGGGATCTGTATTACCCTGGTGGTCTAGGATACCCCCTCCCAGCCACCCACTGAGCCCCACCCCTGCTCCCCGGTCAGCCGGCAGCACCTCACCCACCAGCCGCCTCCATGGTTGGCAGCATGTTGGTTCACAGCACGAGCCAATGGCGTGTAGCCCTATCGGCATACACATTCCAGATATGTGAATGATTCATTCACATATCTGAATGTAGTAAGGCTAGGGCTGCCCATTGGCTCATGCTAGGAACCAATGGGCATGCAGCTTCACTGAGGTGTCAGCTGGCGGGCAGCAGGCGGGTAGTGCTGCCGCCAGCCTGCTGACGGGGGCGGGGTGGGGCTCAGTGGGCGGGGGTACCTTAGACCACCAGAGTAATAGGACATTTTCTGTTAAACAGATGCCCCGCATCGAGCAGCATTCGTCCACTGGACCACCAGGGATATCGGCCGGGGGTTCTATTTAAACAGATGCCACGATCGGGCACATAGCGTCCACTGGACCACCAGGGATATTGGACGAGGACTTTATTTTAGACAGATGCCCGCGATCGGCAGAGAGCGTCCAATGGACCACCAGGGATACTGGACGAGAACTTTATTTTTAGACAGATGCCCGCGATTGGGCAGAGAGCAGTCCACTACACCACCAGGATATAGGGCAGGAATTTATTTTAAACAGATGCCTGATCGGGCATTTGGGGAAGCGCCGCCAGGAGTAACCCGGGCTCGGTAGCCACCCACAGGTGGCAGCTGCCATGTGCGCCCCTGCAATGCGGCAGCTCACCTGTAGGTGTCCATCAGTTGTTCCCTTTTTTGGCTTAACTTTTGGTTTCAGGTAGGGGTTAGCATGCATGGCTCTGCACATCCGGGCTGTGCAGGTTATGCATGGGCACACCCCCCACCTATGCCTGCATACATTACTGATTTGTGCCGCCAAGACTTTTCCCTTTTTGAATATCACACTGGCGATCAGTGGGTTGCGCCATGTGCACCCTTTGAATATTTGGGCAAAGTTTTTTTTTTGTTGATGGTAGAGTATGGAGGAGGAAACAAGAGGAAAGTGGAATGATGGATCAGGAGCTAATACAAAGGAGGAGTCACAAAGAAATGAGAATTATAGACAAATCGGTTATACTTAATAATGAGTATAGATATAAACTAACACCAAAGATCAACAGAATTCTACCATTTTTACCACAAATAATTCATCATAATCAGCAGGGGTTCAATCTTACTAGACAGATAAATACCGGACTGCATAAAATACAATGTATCATAGAATATTTTCAGAAAATCCATACGAAGGCAATATTAACTACTTTAGATGCCTCGAAGGCATTTGCTATGGTGCAATGGCACTAGCTGTTTTTCACATTCCGGAAATTGGGATTTCCTGTTGAAATAATTCAATGGATACAGACCCTATATAACACACTCTATGTCTAGAATGAAGATTAATGTTAAATTAACATTAATAAGCATCTAACACTGAGGTGTGTGTAAACTTTAGTTTAAACACACCACCCATATTTTTATAATTGCTGGGTTTCCCTGTTTTGCCACAGCAGTTATATAGTAAGTAAGTAAGAAACTATTTGTATCAGGTGCTCTTCCAGAGCTCAGGGCATTTTAACAATCATCATTAAAACAAATAGCCTTCATTATACATTTAAAACAATAAACAAACATACAATATTTTAGCACTAGCTCCTAGGTCCCCCTTCAAATGCTTGATGAAACAAATATGTTTTCAAGGATATCTTAAATCTTTCCACGGTCAAGAATTCCACAGGGTAGGAGCCATAAAGGCAAACGATCTTCCTCCTGATGTTTTTAGGGATACCCTGGGAATCTCCAGCAATCCCTTGCTGGAGGATCGGAGTGAGTGGGTAGGGCAGTAAGGAAACAGGAGTTCTTTCAGGTAAAGGGGTCCCTGGTCATGTAGAGCCTTATAGGTCAGCAATGTGAACTTGAAGGTGATCCACCACTGTATCGGCAGCCAGTGCAGTTCATGCAGCACAGGTGTTATATGGCTGGATCTAGGGGTTCCATTTAACAACCTGGCCGTTGTGTTCTGCACTAGCTGCAAATGGTGGATATCCACCCTCTGTAGCCCTAGGTAGAGGGCGTTGCTGTAATTAAAATGAGTGGTGACAAAGGCGTGGACCAAGGTAGGAAGATCTTCAGGAGGGACCAGATGCATCACCCTAGCTATGTTCCTCAGATGATAAAAAGATCTGACCACAGCTGAAACCTGCACCCTCAGGGTCTGGCCTTCATCAAATATCACACCTAGGTTACGGACCTGGCCCGAGGAAATCAGTGGGACTCCTCCAAGATGTAAACCTGAGGGTTTCCTCACCCATGCCCTAGTCGTCCTACAATCAGGGTCCACCACCAATACCTCCATTTTACCCGAGTTCAACCTCAGCCAACTAGCACTCATCCAGTTCTGTATCTCCAACAGGCTGTTGTTAAACACAGAGACAGAATCTAACTCCTGTTTGGGCACAAGAGACATGTACAGTTGAGAATCACCTGCATAGCAGTGAAAACTCAACCCGTATCACCTTATAATGTCCCCTAATGGCAGCATGTACACTGCGAACAACATGGGGGACAGCACTGAGCCCTGCGGTACCCATAGGAAGCCAATAACTATACAATAAAAGCTTTTGCTCTGCAGCTGTGATTGGTCATATGATTGTCTGACATGTTTTGTATCCCCCCGTTTCTTCTGGCAGGCATACTTTTTTTTTTTTTTTATTATTTTGGTACATTTAGGGTTCAAAAAACACCACTGAGTCTGAGTGATGGTTCTGTAGCTGTTCACAGTTCATCGAGAAGGAAAGTGGACAGCGGTTGGGAAGCCAAGAACACTGACGGGCGCATGTGCAGAGTGAGGGAAACCGTACGCTTGTTTGGCATAATAAATGTTCCTTTATTACGGCAAATCATGCCATGGTTTCCCTATGGAAAAAAGGGGAAGCCAGTTGTTATAACATTCTTAAGAGTCTATTGTACACCATGCAAACTTTTTAAGGCCCATCTAAATGAAGATAAAACCTGCTGTCACTGTAATGGGAAAGATACAAATTTTCTGCACATGCTTTGGACCTGTGACTTAGCCCAGAGTTGGTGGGCACAAACATTTAGAATTACGCACAAAATATGTTCTACTGTTCCAGATGTGACCCACTACAGACTATATTAGAAAACTTTAACAAACGTAAACCACTGAATCACGATTACTTAATCATTAAGGGTAACAATATAGCAATTAAAGATAGATTCTTAAAAAATACAAAAAAGTGACAGTTACATATTTACCCTAACGGTAGATCTTTGAGCGAGGTTCCTTCAGTAGGCCTTCACATACAGAACTGTGCACCCTGGTGTCAGGACCGCACGGCAAATTCTAGCTAGCAATCATTAGCAGGATCACACCGTGTCACCTGTCCAAGTGTCACGTGACAGTCTATAGGGGCGGTCCCCATGCTACCCTCCAGTTCTCCTGCCATAGCCTCCAAGAGGAAACAGGAGAAAGGAGTTAAAAGAACTCCTTAGTCCCTGGACTCCAGAAACAAAGTCTTGGTAAGGAAAAGAGGATAAAACAACAGGAGCTGAGGGAAGGTGGTGGAATCTAGATTTACTGCAGGAACCTCTCTCAAGATCTACTGTTATGGTAAGTTCTTACGCAACTGTTGTATCTTACTTCGAGAGGGTTCCTGCAGTAGGTCTTCACAAATATAACTGAATACCAAGCAGTCAAAAATAACGAAGGAGTAGGAGACTAAGTTCCGGGAGGAAGGAGCAACTGCCAACTAGAAGCCTACTTAGGAGAGAAGACCTTGCAGAACAGTGAGGCTGAAGCTGGCTCTACGCCTAGAAGCAATGTCCAGACTGTAATGTTTGGTGCATGTATGGACAGAGGACCAAGTAGCCGCTGCGCAAATATCTGCAGTAGACACATTCCTGAGAAAGGCCGTCGAAGCAGCCATGCCCCGAACAGAATGGCCTTTCACCTCGCCCCGAAGGGGCCTCTTGTACTTGTGGTAAATGTACAAGATGCAGTTAGCCAACCATTTTGACAAATCTTGTTTGGAGATGGCCTTGCCCTGACATTTGGGAGCAAAGGTCACACACAACTAGTCAGACTTCCGAGCCTCTTTGGTCCTAGAGATGTAACATCTCAGAATCCTGTGCACATCTAAAGTGTGCAAAAGGTATCCCCCCCAGTTGGAATTCTGTGGGTAGAATACCGGCAGTTCAACATTCTGGTTCAAAGTAAACTCCGAAACAACTTTCAGAAGAAAGGAAGGGTTAGTCCTCAGAGCCACCCGGTCTCTGTGAAAAATCAAATAAGGTTCCTTGCAGGCGAGGGCCTGAAGCTCTGAAATCCTTTGAGCTGAAGTTATAGCGACCAAAAGAGCATTTTCAGGACAAATAGCATAGTCGCAACTTACTGCCGTTCAAAAGGGAGCAAAGTAAGTTTTCTAAAATAAAATTTAAATCCAGTGGGAACTGATTCGGACCGGAGGCCTAAGGTGGAGGATCCCTTAAGAAAGGTTCTGGCCGCCCAGTAGAGCTGAGGGTTGGGCGCGCCGGATGCCACACCTCAGAGACGACAGCGACCTGGTTCGAACGAGCCCGACCGCTGGTCGGTGGTGGGGAGAGAGGATCAAGCATCTAAAGGACTGCTCTTCTCTCAGTGAGGGATCCAGGGAAGCCCGGTGCTGCAGCGGCCCCCGGTGGAGATTGGCGCACTGCTACGTACAAGGGGGCTCGCTAGCAAGCTAGGGGTAGACCTTGGGCGGCTGCCTTCCGGACGTGAGTGGAAGCACCCACGTCTCGGGCTGGGCAGCACTGCACGTCCCACGTCGGGGGTGTAAACACTACAAAATACCCCTCAGCCCTGGATAGGAGACGGCCACTGCCACACTCCCAAGGCTGGTTCCCGCCACTGCCCTCTGCGGTCTCTCCGACGTGACCTGCCCAACCTGGGGAACCGCAATGAGCTTGAAGATGGTCGGGAACAAAGCAGGAGGTACAGCAAGCTGGTGAGCTAGAGCCTGAGAGAGTTCCAGGGCTGTGGGCTATAAACATAATTGAAAAAAAAAAAAAAAAAAGGTTCTGGAGACCTCCAACTGAGCAATGGTTTTGCCCCCTCCCTCCCACCGGAAGATGGTAGGCGGAAACTGCAGATAAGTGGACCTTCAGAGAAGAATAACTGAGGCCCGAATCAGACAGACGCAAGAGGTACTCAAGGACCTGGGGAGCCCAGCAAGTGAATAGATCCAGGTCCTTGGTCGTGGCCCAGATAGACAATCTCTTCCACTTCATAGCATACGTGGATCTGGTACAGGTTTCCTAGCCTCTACTAGAACCTGGGCGACTTTATACAGATGCCATAATGAGAGGCAGCTTATGTCCAAAGGTGCCACACATGTAGTGGTGGAGACTGGGTCTTGGGTGCGCCAGGCTGCCCTGCTCCTGAAACAGAAGGTCGTGGAAGAGAGGAAGAGGTACTGGGGGTTCCACATTCAGCTGTTCAGCAGAGGGAGCCAGATCTGCCGAGGACAAAAGGGGGCTATGAGGATCATATGAGCTCCCACTGCCTGTAGCTTCAGCAGAACCTTCTGCAGAATTGGAAAGGGAGGGAAAGCGTACAGAAATCTCCCTGTCCAGAATAGAGACAGCGCGTCTCACCAGAAAACACCACGCCCAGGAAAGAGCGAGCAAAAGCTGGGTAGTTTTGTGTTGAATGGGGACACAAAGAGGTCTGTCTCTGGTCGACCCCATTGGAGGAAGAGGTCTTTCACCACTTCCTACTTTAGCTCCCACTCATGAGCCTATGCGATAGTGCAGCTGAGACTGTGTGCCAGGATGTTGCTCACTCCTGGAAGGTGGACCACTATCAAAAGATAGGCCATGCTGGACTGCCCAATACCACACCACTCACCTCCTGCAAAGGGTGCCATCAGGTGCCTCCTGCTAACATGACTGTAGCTGTGTTGTCGGTCTGGACCAATAGTGTTCCCGGTATCAAGAGGACTGAAACGCTTGGAGAGTGTACAGCACCTCCTCATCTCCAGAATATTGATATGTAGATGTTGTTCTAGTGGACACCACGCTCCCAGAGTCTGATGATCTCCCAGGTGTGCACCCCATCCCTGACCTGAGGCATCCGTCGTCAGGATCATGGAGGGGGAGAGAGGTGGAAGGGGATCCCCAACGAAATGTTGGAAAGATCCTGCCACCACATGAGATCCCTCTTCTGGCTGCTGGAGACTAAGACCATGTGGTCCCATGTCATCCAAACGTTGATCCCACAGGACCCAGAGGGACCACTGGGTCACCCTCGTGCAGTCTGGCCAAAGGGACTGTGGGTATGGCAGCTGCCATTAGACCCAACAGGTGGAGGACAGAGCATGTCTTTGTCTGCAGAGAGGAGGATACCAACACCGCTTGTTGCATCAGAGTTTCTGCCCTGTCTGTAGGCAAGAAGGCCCTGCTCTGAACCGTATCCTGCACAGCACTGTTCCAATAAACTGGAGGGTGAAAGTTGAGACTTGGGAACATTCACAGTGATACCAAGTCTGGAGAATAGGTCCACGGTGGAGGAAAGAGAATCCTCAGACTAACCTGAGACGATGCTGACAGCAGCCAGTCGTCAGGTAAGAGAACACATAACCTCTTGTGGTGCAAGGCCACAGCCACAATTGCTAGGCACTTGGTAAAACATGTGGTGCTGAGGAGAGGCCGAATGGGAGGGCCTTGAATTGATAATGATTCTCCTGAAAGGAGAATCTCAGAAAGCTGTGGTGGGTTTGAGGATAGGGATATGCAGGTAGGCATCCTGCATATCCAGGGAGTACAGCCATTGGTTCTGCTGGAGCAGGGCAAGAGTCCCTAAAGCTTTAACATATGGAATATCTTGTATTCTACAAAGAGATTTAGTAGACTGAGATCCAGAATTGTCTCAGATCTCCTGCCTTTGGGAACTAGGAAGAAGTGGGAGTAATATCCTTTCCTATCTGCTTCTAGGAACCGGCTTTATGGCTTGTTTCTGAAGTAGAGCCTGGTTCTCCAGATGGATAAGGACCTAGATGTCCTGACGGGTAGCGTAGATCTGCCCGTGGGTGTCTGGAGGTCTGTCCAGGAACTCATCAGTGTCCTCTTGCTACTAGCTGTAGGACCCAAGCATCTTTGGTTACAGTCTTCCACCCTTCCAGATGGAGGGCGAACCATCCCCCCACTGGTTCCTTGGGAGATGCGGGGGGGGGGGCCCTCGCGTCAGGATGCTGAGGAGAGTGCCGCTTTACTGCCTCAGGCGGTCTTTTGGGATTTTGCCTGAGGTGTCTGGGAGCCAGAACTGGTGGCTAATGCTTACCCTGTCACCTACCTTGGTTCTGCCTGTTCCACCCCTTCTGAGGCGACAAAAGGACTGCTTGGGCTTTTGTTCGGCGTACACAGAGCGGACATCCTTAAGTGACCTTCCACTCTCCTGCAGCTCCGTGACAATGTCCTTTGCAGCTCCCCAAACAGGATGGGGCCACTGAAACCAGGCGCCAGTAGCGTGCTCTGACGCTTTGTGACAGTCCCCAAAATGGAGCCAAGCCAGGCACTCAAGCAAATGCCCATTCTGAGTGAATGGACCGGTAGAGGCGGGCTGGGTTGACCTGGAGGAATGTGACTGTCCGGGTCACCTGTCTTCCTATTTGTTGAAACAGGGCTGCTGAGCATATCTTAACACCATCGGATTGGCTTGTTCCATGTTATCAGTTATAGAGGAATGGGAGCAAATAAGGCATCTTATGGGGGTAGTGGATGAGTAAACGTTGCTGATCTGGGTGGCTGGGAATCCCTTTTTCCTACCGCGGTTGTTGGATACTGGATTTAGGGACTGGGAAGAGAAAGGTGTAAGATGTGTAGGTAACCTTTATACCAAGGATGGGTTTTGGTCATTTGAAGAGTTATGGGCGGCTATAGGGCTACTGCATACATTTTTTTCGATATCTGCAACTTCGAGCATATAGCAGGAGGCTGGACCAGGACTGGGGTGGTTGACTCTCCACTAGCCTCGGTCGCGCAATTGATATTTTTTGCTGGGAGAGATACTAGAGGCCTTTTCCAAAAAGCTGCTTACAGGGGGAGACAATTTCTTCCAGATTCAACGTGCAAAACCAGAGCCTTGTGGGAGAGGGATCTAGGGGTATCAATACATGATGAAAACTGGCAAATGATTTTGAACCTGCATAAGGGTATTTTAATTTGTAACAAATATAGAGTGTCTTTTATAAATTTATTCATAGGTAGTTTTAACAAATCATGGGAGGATGGTGTCGCCACATCTCGAAGAAGCCCACTTCCAGCAGGGTGTGCACTATGAAAATACTAATCAAATTCACAACCAGCACTGCTCTAATTACAGTAACTCGTTAAAGTTATTTATTGAGGCAAAATATGGGGCAAAATGAAGTGTTAATTTCATCAGTGCAAATGCACCAAATTCAGGAACAACAGGAGGCCTAAGGGCAAAACCAGTTGAAGTCTGTGAGGGCTCTGCCTGTTGTTCCTGAATCTGGTGCATTTGCACTTGGTGAGGTTAGCACTTCATTTTGCCTTTTACATATTTTGCCTCAATAAATGCTTTGTATTTTACAAGCTTGTGGTTTTTACTGGATGTGCGTGGTGCTGGAATTGTGAGATTTGTTAGGATGGTGTGTTACCTTTTTTTCTTTATTTACTGACATCTTGGATGACACCTATGAGCGGATGCTCATTGAGAGGTTCTACGTCACATACATTAACACAAGAAGACAGTATATTTACAGTAAATTGTACAAAAAAATTCAACAGTACATGGGTTGCAATGACAGCTGCACAAATTCTGCTAAGGCATAGTACATGATATGCCAGCATCCTGCGGAAGAGAGAGGCAGACTGTTAGGGTGAGGTAGGGAGGGGCAGTGGGAGCTGGGATAGGAAGGGTAGAGGGAAAGAAAAGAGCCAAGAGGTAGGGGGTGGGAGGCTACAGCAAAAGGGGGTGGGAGGCAAGTGCTTGGGCAAAGACAACTTCGCGGGTCAGGAGTTGGAAGTGCTGAGGCAGACTAAAGCTGTGGGGGCAGACTAGTGGGGGTACCAATCAGTACTATTGTCGGTGAGGTGCTGACGGAGTTTGCGCTTAAAGGAACCAAGGTTTGTGGCTCCAGCTATGTCAGGTGGTAGACCATTTGTCCACAGAGGGGCCCGGTGAGCAAAGGATCGCTGGGCCATAGTTGTGCGGCACCTGGGAACATGGAGTACTTATGTGAGTCGAGTTCGTGTGCCTGGCATGTATAGGTGGTGATAGAAGGTTCAGAACTCCTTGAGGAAAGTAAGTTTAGTAAGACCTTTTTTGCGAGTAGGCAGGCTTGATAAAGTATTCTGTCCTTCAGTTGAAGCCAGCCCGATCGCACATAAAGCTCACAGGTGTGGTGAGTTTTGGGGCATTAGTGAGTAGGCGGCAGGCTTTGTTTAAGGCTGTTGAGAGGCGTTGGAGCACTGTGTCAGTAGCGGAGCCACAGACAGCTAGGCCACAGTCAATCAAGGTGATGAGTGAACTGGTAATTGCCAAGTTCAGAGCTTCATAGGTCAAGCGATGCCTGTGTCTGTAGAGGATACCGACCCTAGTGTTAAAGGTTTTGGCCATGATGTCAATGTGCTGTGTGTAAGACAGGGCAATGTCCAGTGTGATTCCCAGGTACCCAAAATGGGGGACTAGTTCCAGGGTGTTACTGGAGTCATCCTGAGTTGCCAGGGGATAGCCTTTTAGCTTGCTCTGGGCAGTGGTGAAAAGCATGGTCTTGGTCTTTTTATAGTTCATGACCAGTTTTTGCTCTTTGAACCATTTTTAAGTCACTCTGGAGGTCGTACTCCTGAAATTTGGGGTCGAGGTTGCTAGTAAAGACCACCACATCATCTGCGTAGAGGAGCATGTGGCTACTGCAAGCAGCCGGGAGGTTATTTAAGAAGACACTGAAGAGTAACAGACCGAGTATGGATCTTTGTGGTACCCCTGATCTGACCGGTCGACTTTCTGATAGGATGTCCTCGATCTTTACTTGCTGTGATCACAGGCTAAGGTAGCTACAAAACCATGCTATGGTTTCTAGGGCTAGCCCCATGTCCGAGAGCCGCTCAAGAAGGAGGAGAGCATGATGGACCGTATCAAATGCCTTTGATAGGTCAACAAAGCCCGCCCCTACAATGTGCCCTTTGTCAAAAGTACTATATACGAATCCAGTAAATTCTAGGAGAGCCGTGATGGTGCTAAGGCAGCTCGGAAACCATGCTGTTCTACTGCACCTGAGGACTGGAGGAGGGAGGATGGGATACCATCACAAAAATGGGAGCAAGGCAGAGAAAGAAACTACAGACTTGTTAGTTTGATCTCAGTGATAGGGAAAATGATGGAATCATATCTGAAAGAAAGAACTGTTGAGTACTGTGAGAGAGCACTAGTACCCTTCCATAATTCTGCTCTCTTTGTATGTATGAAGCCTACTGCGGTAGCATGTGTGTGACCATGCTATTCTTCTTTCTGTTCTATCCCTCGTTCCTTATTTCATACTGGCCACCTGGAATGGGACGTCTCCTTTCTTCCTTTCTTGTTAAATCCTTCACTGTCTTTCTGCAGATGTGGAACTGTGGTGCTCGACCCCGCCCCAAAAACAAAGTAACAAACCATAAATTATGCTGGTGCAGCAGTCTGAAGCCTTAAAACATTTATTTATTGAGGCACAGAAATGTCTGCTGCTATTTTGTTTTTGTTTTTCCTGTTTGTTTATATTTCTTGTTTCTATAAAGAAAAAAGGTATAAGATGTAGTGCATTAACAGTTTAGTAACAGACTAGGTTGGTTGTCCAATCCAAAAGGTTTTGCTGCTAAGTCCAGTGCTTTTCATAGAAATGCTAATGAACAAACAAATGCAGCATTAAGCATTTTCTTTAATAATGTAAATTAATATATTGTGACTGAGGCTGAGTGAGCCATGTAACAACTGCTGTGTAAGCACTTGCTAGCCTTGCCCTGCCCTCTTTACTAGTTCAAGTTAGAAACTCAGACAACAATTGTAAACAGAAGTTCAAACATGTTGAGAAAATGTGTAAAAGTCTCCTGCCTTAGTAACAAGTGTTTGGTCTCATTTCTAATACATGAAGTAAGCAGTTCTTACCCAAATAATGAGAAATCAAAGCTTGGTAACAGAGGTGGGTCTGTTTGAGACCTGTTCAGATCCCTGCTATGTTCTGCTAGGAGTCAGCCATCCCTTTCCACTCCATTTTTATGCTGTGTGTAAGTGGAGAGAGGGCCTAGTCCAGAGATAATGATGTTAAAATTGTTCAGGCTTGCTTCTTTTTGATTCTAGGAATATGTCAGATGTATAAATATGTAAGGTAATGTGTGCACACTTTGACCTAACTGAAGAAAGGTATATTTAAAAAATGTGTTTAGGGTTTAAAGGGGGAGTCTGATGTGGTCACCTGATGGGTTCCTAGTATAAAGGGAACTCATCCTGTGGAACATTCAGATTTTGTTGGAGGATCAGTAGGTGCTGGTCTCAAAGCGTTAGTCTGCACCTCTTCAGACTAAGACTCTCTTGAATCCAGGATGGCTCATTGCTGGAATAGTCCTTGGAAGACTGGAGTATTGTTTTGTTTTTTGTATCTTTTGTATTTATTTTGACGTTGCAGGTTTGCAAGTTTTATTTGGTTATTTACTTGTCTCTACTTAATAAAAGATTTGGCTTGGTAACATTAAGCCTTGCCACCTTACTGTGGTCCCAGTGTCCATCATTGCACCCACACCCTTTGACAAGTACCTAGAGGCCAGCAGGGCACAGGACCCAAGGCAGCATGGATTCATAGCAGGAAGTTCATGCTAGACGTATCTAATAAGATTTTTTTGACTGGGTGACCAAAGTAGTAGACCAGGGAGGGGCTGTGGATATGGCCTACCTAGACTTTAGCAAGGCATTTGACACAGTCCCAAACAAATGATTAATAAACAAGTGAGCCTGCCTGGGAGTGGGTCCCAGGGTGGTAGCCTGGGTAACAAATTGGCTGTACAACAGGATGCAGAGGGTAATAGTAAATGGAGGGCACGCTGAAGAAAGGGGGGTTACTAGTGGTGTACTGCAGGGTTCAGTACTGGGACTGGTCCTCTAATGTCTTTACAGGTGACACTGCAGAGGGGCTGAAAGGAAAAGTATGTCTCTTTGTAGACGACACAAAGATCTGCAACAGGGTTGTTACAGGGGTTGAAAGGATGAGAAGGGGACTTGGCAAGGTTTGAGGAATGGCCAAAAGTATGGGAGCTAGATTCAATGCAAAGAAGTGCAAAGTACTACACCTCGGAAACAAAAATCCAGGGGAAGAGTACACAATTTTGGAAGGTGGGGGGAGGGAGGTACTAACAACAACAAAAATGGAAAGGGACCTGGAGGTAGCCATATCAGATGACCTTAAGGTAGGCAAGCAATACGAGAAGGAAGTAAGGAGTATTGGGGGGATACTGGGATGCACAGGGAGAGGCACCACCAGCAGAAAACAGGAAGTTATCATCCCTCTGTACAGACAGTTGGTGAGACCCCATCTGGAGTAGTTTGTGCAGTTCTGGAGACCCATCTCTGCAAAGACGTAGACAGGATGGAGGCAGTCCAAAGGAGGGCAACTAAAATGGTGCAGGGTCCGCACCACAAGCCATATGAGGAGAGACTAAAAGAGCTTAATATCCATATCCTCGAGGAAAGGAGGGAGAAGGGGGACATGATAGAAACTTTCAAGTACCTCAAGGGAATCGGCAAAGTCCAAGAGGGTAGCATCTTTCAGAAAGAGAGATGCGCAAGAACAAGGGGGCACAATTTGAAGATAGAGCGGGGATGGCTCAGGGGCAACATGAGGAAGTATTTTCTCACGGAGAGGGTGTGGACACATGGAACGCCTTCCTGAGGGAGGTACTGGGGTCAAAACAGTGGGGAATTTAAGAATGCATGGACAGACATATGGTAATTATAGTGGTGGGTAGGATGACGTAGGGTTGTTGGTTAATTAGGATCTGCAGCTTATCCAATAGGTAGCTAAATGGGCAGACTAGGTGGGTCAGCGGTCCTTATCTGCCATCAAAGCCTATGTTTCTGTGTTGTACTGTCCACCTTTGATAGTCCATAAATTTAACCCTGCAGTATTCCGATGTGTGGAAGTGTGATAAGGAGTTGGGCTCTTACTTTCACTATTTTGGGCTTGCCCTGTTTACAGATATTTTAGTCAGAAGTTGTGCAGGAGCTTGGTCTTTGGTGGAGCGCTTGATCCCAGCAACACCTCTCTTGTTTGCTTTTGGAATAGAGGATCTGGTACAGAGGGCTGGGACCCATTGCCATGATGGGTCCCTGTATTGCTGGCGTTGGCACGGCACTGCATTTTAAATACTTGGGTCTCAGGGGTTAAACCCACAATTCAACAGTGGCGTAAACTTGCCATTCAGACCCTGGCTACAGCAGTTTTCTTAGACGATCATAAAAGGGAGCAATTTTTAATACATGAAACCCTTTATATCTTCTTGACCCTGGTAGAGGTCCAGATTTTGCAAGATGGGATAGTTCAAGACAAGTGTACTGTGCCTGGTGAATTGTGCAGCCTTGTGGTGTTGGTGGTGATCTAGTGTCCTTCCCGTCAGAGAAACAGACTGATCTAACCAACACAAATAATGTGTCTATATATATTATGGACCACTGATGAATGAATGGCTCACAGCAATATTATTTGATACTGTATGTATGTTGTTTTTGTCCTGTGTTATTTAACTGGTAAAAGTTTAATAAAACATTATGCAAAAAAAAAAATTACAACTGGGACTCTACCAGGTTTTAGTAAACCTAGGGCCTCATATTGGGCAGGAATAGCTCTGCGCAGAATTTTTTTTGCTAGCACTACTGTGCGATGCACAGAAGGCGATATATTTGTACAAGTAAAGAGAACAGTGTGAGTGCACAAAGCATTTATGAATATATCCCCAGAGCACAGCGCAAATAAAGGAACTAGGAAGTTTACACAGTCACAAAGCACAAAACTTTTCTGGCCAACGGCACATGTGCTACTGTTGCATAAATGTGCTATAGTCAAATATAATTAGGCAAATTAGCCCATTCCCAATTCAAGGTGATAAGGGGTTATTACCAGCTCATTAAGCAGCCATTTCAATCCCATTACCTGGATTTTGCTCCTTGGATTGTGGGGAGCCTCAGCTATAGTCTAATAGTAACAAGTGGTTATCCCTGCTGCAGTGCAACACAATACTAAGTAGCACTGTACCACAGATACTTTTTGCTATGGTCAGAGTGCAGCACATGCCTTTGAAACATATATGTTCATCAGTGTAGAACAAACAGTTTGATTGTGGTTTGTGGTACCATATCCCCATGACGTGTACATCAGAACATGCAAAATAATTTGTCCGATCCCCATCACTTTCTAGATGCAGTAAGGACTGCCACATACCAATGTACATTTGTGCTTTTCCATGCATTCCAATCTCAGATGTCATGTACAGGCAGTTTGAAGCACATCATCCGCACTGTCCACTAAGCTAAAGCATGCATTTTAAATGTGGCAATGTGAGCAGCACTAACTTACCCTTAGCACATCTCACAATGCTCCAAACAGGACTTAAGCACCTCTATACAGTTCCTGCCACTAGTTTGTCATGTGCGCAATTACTAACTTAGTGCCTTTGCCAAGCCACAACTTCACCACGTAAACTAATGCTCTGAATACAGGAAGCTGTGCTCTAAGTTAAGACTTAAGGTGCAAACCTCAAATTCTATGGTGCTAAAGCTTGAAACATTTGGCCCATCTGTTACACTGAACAGAAAAATAATACATTATTGAAAACTCTGAATTAAGCAGTTTTGTTTTCCTCAACGTTAGGACTGCAATTCTTCAAACAAAATTTGCACAACTGAATTTTTACGCATGGGTGAAAGTTGTAATATTCCACTTCACATCTTTGGTATTTGTAAACAAAATGTTTTTCAGACTTATTTTTTTAAATGTTTTCATGGAAAAATAGAGGATCGCTTTAAATTATTGCAAGATGACATTTTGCAATGTTTTATGTCACTGAACAGAGGTGTAAGAGACAAGGAGTCAAGGACTTTGTTACTCACTACTGATATCTGTAACAGATTGAGGGAAAAAGAAGAAATTCTATCAGACTTCTCGTAATTTCTTTTTTCTGTTAGCTCTAACGTTGCCAATGGGTATCCTTACATATGGGTACATATGCACCTTGACTACGGGTCATTGGTACTGCTATAGCTTTCAAACACCGAGTCCGCAGCTTGAAGTGCTTTTCCCTCAGAGTTCTGTGGTTCCAAATTCATCAGTCAACATAATATTGCAACACAGTAAAGACTAGCTACCCGGGACACTTCAAACTATTAGTGACACCAAATTACTCTCAGACATTCACAACATAATATAAAAAAGATGTCGGTCTTATTTTGCAAGAGGAGGTGCCACCCATTTCCCTTAATGGTCTCATGATGGAGATGTAATCTGATCTGCATCTCCTATTGTTCTGCCTAGCATCTGGTCCCAAACAGGGAAGTGGAGATCATCTTGATGCTTCTTCCGCTGAGATTGGTCCCCTGCCTATTAAGCAGCCAATAACAACAAACAAGAATTGTAATTTCTTATAATATACATTTTCTGAAATTCTCGAATCTATTAGATAAATATATATAACAGACAACATTCTCCAGGAGAGTAACAAGAAGTCTTGGTTGTGGCTTCACTGACAACTCTGGAGAGGACAGAAAAAGAAATTACAGTTAATCTGGTAAAATTCATTTTTCCGTGTCGCTCCACTTTGTAAAGGAAAAGGGGAAATTGTTTAACCAGGAAAAACACACTTAAGCTGAAGCTTGTTTCCAGGTGCAACCTGGGAGTACAAGGAAATTAAATGACTTGCTCGGGGTCACACAGTATGCAAGTGAGGGCTGTGGAATTCAAACCCAGGTCTCCAGGTTTGAAGCTCAGTGCTCTTAACCACTACGCTATACAAACGAGTACTCTTTACACACGGGCTCAAAAAAGCAGTACCCATCCAAAAATATAGGAGGGGGAGAATATTAGCCTATATGTGGTTCCACAGGACATTTCTGACTTTACTTGGATAAATGTGTGCAGCATCTTGCGTCCAAATACTGCAACAGTTGAAATTTCTATGTCAAGCCTGTAGTGCTTTGTGAAGGAATGCTAGGAGCAAACTCTGACACACAAATTTCAGCATTTTCAGTCCACAAGGTTGCCTTAACTCTAAAGTAATGTGCTTTCACCAAAACTGGTGGATTAAAATCTGGCTGCTGCATAATTCGCTGCTATACATGATCGAATCCACCTTGCCAAGGCGGCCTTGGAATTTTTTTTTTTGGCCATCTTTGCCACCCTAAGAGACCAAAGAAACTATCTGATCAATGGAATTCTGCTGAACGCAAACAGATTCTCACCACTCTGCAAAGATCCAGCTAATGCAGCTCATTCTCTTCAGAGCTCACCGACAAAGGGCAGTAAGAAGGGAGGCAGACTTCCCAGGTTACTTGTGACACTGTGGGCACTTTTGAGAAACTATTCTCAAGACTACTTTATCTTTATGCATGATACAATAGGGCTGCTTGTGAGAATGAGCCTAACTTTTGCAGCTGTTCAGAGCGTGATCCATAGACAGTAACTCATACTTTGACATGTGGTCCCATTGTATCAATAATACGCTACTCCTCATCAGGAAGCTGCGCAATAACTTCTTCAGAGGCACTGTCTCATCATCATTATTAGCCATGTTTACAATATAGGTTGGGTACAGTACACCACTTTGGTCTCTAAAGTCAAATGCTTCTCATCCGGAAGTCTAGGGACCACCAGAACAGAACACTGCCTGCTCCAGGCTGCCTTCATGAGGGTCTCCAACAGCAGGCTGGATTGGGTCATCAGTGACACAAGCACAGTAGGCACATTCAAGTATTCCAACTGAAGTCTCCTAGTCTTATCAATGGCTATCTCAGATTGTAAGGTCTTATGAAGATTTTGAGCAGAGCTTGAGAGGAGAGATCCTCCTGAGGCCCTAGCCTGCTGCATAGTGCAGGCTGTACTGGGTACAGGGGTTACTACTCCACTGTATCCACCTCCAAGTTGAGGCTTGGATTGCACTCTCATCCTCTGTAGTAAGAGATGAAGAAAAGTGGTAAAACATGCAGTGTCGATGGCACTGCCATTATCAACAGCAGTCTCCACAATAGGTAGCACACCCACTGCTGGCAACGATGGAGACCATACTGGCAGAGCTCATAACCTCTGGCACTAACAATGTAGTAAGCACCACCGATCGGAAATGCAGAAGGAACAGTGGTGCTAGCAGCGAAGTCGCTGGAATGAAAGCTGGTACCATCAACACTATGAAGAATTCCAAACTGTTGTGGGAAATGGCCATACTGTCATTCATCAAACTTCTCGTGAGGTGCTGTAAATCAAGTGCAGCATTTTGGGGTTAGGGGACTTGCGTGTATAAATCACCTTTCTGGATGATTATATTCTTTAGCATTTCGTTATTAATTCCCCAACATTTCACAATTCATGCTTTTCAAGGGCAATATAAATTTCTGTAAAACCAAAGTACGTATATAAACATTCTGTCCAACTTTTTTATACAAATTGATTCTTAAAGGAAATATTCTTGTACCTTATTCCAGTTAGATCTGTTCTTGTCTCTGTTCTTCTAGATTTCAATCTCATTAACTTGACCTCAGAAACATTTCTTTAGTGTTTCAGGAAATAGGTTGCAAACACAACATCACCATACAATAAGTCATACAGAATAGATAATTCAGTTAGGTAAAAATTATATTTTTTTTTCTCTACCCTTAACTGTTTTTACTGCCAACTTGTTTCAAGTTATAACCAGTTTTTCTTTTGGCTCCAGCTTTAACAGTTATCCGGCATTTATCATGATTTTCAGTAAGCGGGGTAATTTGTTTCATTGTGCTATATGTTAACCACTACCATTCAGTGCACATTTTTATCTAGTCTCACAATGTGCTTATCATGCGATGTTCAGGGAGTAGTGGGTAACTGATGGGTCTGTTTTACTTTTATCCACACTTTTTGTTCTATATGCAAGGACTCCTGGTCCTGTGACAATGATAGGACAAATTAGGCTATCTTATCTGTTCCTCCAACTCTTACAGACTGACTTGCTATGCGCTTACTTGATTTTTAACCTTTACGTGTTCCAGATAAAACATTGTTACCTGTATCTAGGTTTCCATGTGTGTATAATATTGTTTGCTGCAATAGTGCCTGCTATACCTGGGAAGCTGTTACCCCTCTTCTTGTACCTCTCGAGCACACCTGTAATCGCATGGACAGTTGTGGCGTCATCTCCGTGTTCTTCCAGACTTTCTGAGTACAGTTGCTAAGCAACTAGAAACTTTCACCATTCAAACAAACTGTGAACGAGGCTGTTGGAAGTGGGCTTGATGCACTGCTGGCAGTGGTGGTGGTGGGCCTGTGTGACATGCATATGCTGTTATACATTCTATTTTGTTTCATGAAAGACACTTATCAAACTTGGGGATATGATGTTATCAAAGCTTTTTTTGGGGGGCTCCCAGTGGGATGGGCAGGGGGGGAGGTTTTTAAGGTATCCTCAAACATTTTTTGTTATACCCATTACTGATTATTTATAGAACTGTACTACGTGAAACTGTACTACATGATGGACATGTTCTTGCTCCTGCTCCAGCTTGTCAGTGTCAATGGCTCAGCAGGTAGCAAACTCACCTCTGAGGCCAGGAGAGCAGAAGGTTGTGGGTTCTATCCCCACAACAGGCACTTGGGTTAATGTCCCAATACTGACACTGCAGTGCAGAACGGGGGCGCCAGACTCTGAGGTGTCATTTTTCAAATAAGATTTAAACTGAGGTCCCATCTGCCTGTTCTGGTCGTAGTTCAGGTGTATGTTAAAGATCCCATGGCACTTCCCAAAAGAGTAGGGAATTTCCCATTCACTAAAAATACCACCAAAAGCTTAATCTCTGCTAAAGGTCAGCTGGCATTCATCTGTATCCCTCACGCCCGGTCGTGCTTGAATATAGGCAAGGAACCGCCTAGTGCACTTACCCGTCAACAAAAACTAAATAAACTTTACCCATTACCAGCATCATTGCCAATTTGTATCAGTGTTAATTTCATTCTGGGTTCCAAGGTTTTAAATTGAATATCCATTTAATTTCTGCTGCTAGTAATTTCTGTGTGTGATTTCCACCTTTCTAATGGTGTAACTATTTTCAGTCCCCAAAATCAAGTGAAGCCGCAGTGTGTTCCACCATATTGAAGTGCTTTGCAACTAGAGATGTTTCATCTTGTCTTATATCACCCTCGTGTTCCTGTATCTTGACTTTCAGTGCCCTGCCAGTTTGTCCTACTGTATGTACAGTTTGTTACACAGACACTGTATGACAGACTATACCTGTGTGATGCAGTCTGCATGTTGTCTGATGTTAAATCTGTTTCCTGTAAATGGGTGCATGAACTTCGATTTCTTTGAAGTGTGGCCACACACTGAGCAGTGACTGCACTTGGTCATTCCCAGCTGCAGTGGTCCTAATAACAGTTGACCAGTTATCAATATTACACACACTTGGAAACCTAGATACATATAACTATGTTTTATCTGGAATGCATAAAAGTTAAGAACCAAGTAAGCACATAATGAGTCAGTCTGTAGAGGGGGGACGACGCAGGGGTAATGTGAGGAAATTATTTTTCATGGAGAGAGTGATGGACGCATGGAACCACCTTCCTGGAGAGGTTGTGGGGTCTATAACAGTGGAGGAATTCAAACATGCATGGGACAGACATAAGGCAATTATAGTGGGGGGTTGCAGGAAGTAGGCTGTTGGTTAACTAGAATCTGCAGCTTATCCAATAGGTAGGGAAATGGGCAGACTGGGTGGGCCAAGTGGTCCTTATCTGCCGTCAAAGTCTATGTTTCTAAGCAGGAGGAACAGACAAGATAGCCTAACTTGTTCTATCATTATTACAGGACCATGAGTCTGTACACAAAACAGAAAGTGTGAATACAAGTAAAACAGACCTGTCAGGTACACGCTACTCCCCTGGACACAGGGTGATAAGTTCATTGCAAGAATAGACAAAAATGTGCACGGAATGGTGGTTAACATATAGCAAAATGAAACAAATTATTCCGGTTACTGAATATCACGATAAACGTCAGATAACTATTAAAGTTTGAGTAAAAAACAAAAAAAAACAACACTGGTTATAACTTGAAACAAGTTGGCAATAAAAACAGTAAAGGGTAAAGAAAAAAGTAAGATTTTTAGCGAATAAAATTATCTATTTTGTATGATTTACTGTATGGTCATATTGTTTTTCAACCTATTTCTGGGACAAGTTAACGAAGTTTGAAATTGAAAGGAACAACAAACAGATCTAACTGGAATAAGGTACAAGAATATTTTTAAGAATCAATTTGTATAAAAAAAATTTTGGAATAGAATGCTTGTGTACATATTTTGGTTTTACAGAATTTGATAATACCCCTTGAAAAAGTAAGAATTGCAAAATGTTGGGGAATTAATAAAGGAATTCTAAAGAATATAATTGTCCAGGAAGGCAATTTATACAAGAAAGTCTCCCCCACCTCCATATGCTGTACACCATCAACACAACTGCAGATGTCACAGTGTGTTGAATCCACTACTCTGTAAGAGCAACCCAACAACCAAGCTACTCATCCCAATGCTTTTCAGCAGGCAGAAAGAGACTCAGAGAGAGAGTGGCGCACTGGCTCCACGGGCTCCAGAAAATATGGTATGTCAAGGAGAGAATGGTGGAGAACCCAGGCCCACGGGAGACAAACACCTCAGTGTAAGGGACAAGAGCCCAACCCTGCCCTGCTTTTCCTTATATTTACTATGAGAAGATGAAGTAGAGGTGAACGGTCCCTCAGAACCCAACAATGAGCGTGGCTGGGACAGCTTCTTTTTGGCAACTTTGGGAGGACTGCCTTCTCTCCCAGTCAAGAGACTGCCCAGTACCAGAACACTTGCTCAGGGAGGAGTGGTGGCAGGATGCAATCATGTTATGGGTACAACTTAGTGTTCAGACACCTACCTGCCACAATGGTCACGAATGTGGTAGGGCTGTGAGAAAACATTTCACAAAATGACATTACACTGGGCTGTGAGGAAACTTTTCACAAATGACACTAAAGATGTTCAGGTCCCAGGTAAGGAAAGCAAGGGAAAAAAGGAACTGAGGTGGCTGGGGCTGGTGTTGCTGTATACCTGGGGCATGCAGACACTGTGAAAAGCTAGTGCCTGTACCAGCGCCACCAGCCCCAAAAGTTCCATTTCTGCAGGGTCCTAACACTTGTCCTTATGACCAAAAAGTGGGGTTGTATGGAAATGACAGAGTATTGGAAAATCCTTAGCTGTGTTTAAAAGAGGGAATGGGTTGAACTGGCCTTTTTCCAACAGAGTGGGGCACGTTGGATTGTAGAGCTTTAGTCCTTTAACTGTAGGTCACACTTATTAATTTAGACCCCTGCTGCTGGCGATTTTGCTGGAATTTGAGCCTATATGTAAATCCTTATATCTTTTTTTAAAATTTGAAATATCATAAAGAACATTTCAGAATATATTAGGTCCAATAGCTACAACTAGCCGTAAAATTGTTTTCTTCCTGTTACAAGAGAGTGAACAGCCTAATCTTGTATATGTACCTAAAAAAAGCTATTTTCGATCATGTTTTTTTATTCTGTCCAATCCCTATGTTATGTACTGTATGTTGAGAAAACAAGATAACTGTAAGTAAGCCAGATGAAGCCTTCTTTAATAATCTGGTTACTAATTTAAGAGATTAAAGCTATAATTTCCTGTTATTTCTTTTTTTTTTACATCACACTACATCAAGGTACTATGTGCA
This sequence comes from Neoceratodus forsteri, assembly GCA_016271365.2. Lineage (NCBI taxonomy): Eukaryota > Metazoa > Chordata > Ceratodontiformes > Ceratodontidae > Neoceratodus > Neoceratodus forsteri. The sequence continues at coordinate 1,428,051,962 of CM057449.1, forward strand.
TCTGTTACAAAAAAATCAAACTAATTTTGTCGAGCTGTCATAAACTAATGCAAATCTGTTTCTTAGATGGAGACTACTGTAAGTGTAATAAAAGCACTGAATATCTAAATACCTGCACAAAATGTCTTTCATTCCTAAAATGAAGTTTTCTGATTATACATCTTAGAACTTGCAATATAAAATGAGTTTATAACCATAAACTCATGTAGAACTTCAGAATTGGACCAGCACCCAAACTGAACCATGTTTTTGTACAACTTCTGTGATATATTTCACCCTTGACTTATTTGTGACCAGAAATATCTGTATTAGATGAAGATTTACTTGGGCAAATCAGAAGCGTCTTAGATGAACGTGAACAGCTTCTCAGAAATACTCCTGTGGCTTTCAGTGAAGTGTAACTTTAGCCACTGTGAATGTGGCCAATACAATCAGAAGAAATATTTTAGTGACTGACATGAGTACCTGGATAACTGTAGTCAATATTTACAAAGCAAGACACCTGGAAAATGCATTCAGATTGTGCATTCACAGTAACGCACCTGAGCCCAGGGAGACAGAAACAGTGGGGAAAAATTGAAACTGTCCAGCATCTGCCAGTGCAGATTCAGATACAGCCAGTATGGTCAAAACACTGTACCAAGTTTAACACTGGACCACACTGGTTAACCCAAGCACCAGGAAAACAGTATTTGCAGTTTATGAAGTAAGTTTCTGAAGTTGAAGATGGTGGTTTGTCTGGCTGTCCATAATCCTTTACAGTGTGATATATTTTGAAGCATCCTCCCACACAAAGTTGAACACTGCAGTCAGGACAGTAGTTCCCAGTTTCAGAAGCTCTTCCATGTATTCCTCTCTTACGTTTTGAGCCACCGGCTGTCAGGGAACAGGAGACCTTAGCAGAACAAACCCTGCAAAGTCTGGTAGGGTGGAGGGATTTTTGCCGGAAAGTGCCCGCCAACAAGGCGTATTTCGGTCTGCACTTGATTCATAACTGTACTTTGCAGCAGCACTGCAAAGATAAGCTTCCATAAGCTTTGCAAAGTAGTGGTAGTCTTTACCACCCTTTCTCTTGTGAATAACAAAAGTATTGAACACAGCAATATCAACTAGGTGGAAAGTACAGTTACATAAGAACTTAACGTTAACAGTAGATCTTTGAGAGGAGCTCTTGCAGCAGGCTGTAACAATCAGGACTATGCCGCAGGCACGGACCCTCCGGAAACTTCTCAGCCAGTAGTGCCATGCAGGACTGCCTCCTCGGCTGTCGGCCCGCCCAACGCCAGCCCTGGTACAAAAGGGCGGACCTAGCCCACCTCAGTTCCCCCACCAAGGCCCGCGAATAAGCCCTGACAAGAGAAGGAGATGAAGCACCAGATGAAGATCTGCACACCCCGAGGGGAAGGGGTGGGAGGACGCCTGCTGCAAGAGCTCCTCTCGAAGATCTACTGTTACAGTAAGTTCTTACATAACTGTACTATCTTACTTTGAGTGAGAGCTCTTGCAGCAGGCTATAACAATCAGGACTGAATTCCAAGCAGTCCCACGCTAAAGAGGTAGTCGACCGCGGGAGGTGGAAAACAGTGACTCCAGAGGCCTAGGACAAAAGTCCCTGCAAAACAGCCAGACCAAACCTAGCACGGCATCTGGAGACTATATCCAAGCTGTAATGCTTGACAAAGGTATGCACCGAGTTTCAGGTAGCGGCCGCACATATGTCTCTAATGGAGACATTCCTCAGGGCGACAAAAGATGCAGACACTCCTCTAGTGGAGTGACCCCTGACTGGACCCGGCAGGGGTTTATTGTGCTTTTCATAGCAGAAGGATATGCAGTGGACGATCCACTTCGAAATAATCTGCTTGGTCACTGGTTTGCCCAAGCATTGTGGTGCAAAGGCCACAAAGAGTTGCTCCGACTTTTGAGGTAATACCTCAATGTCCTGTGGATGTCCAATGTATGAAGGAGAGCTTCCCCTCTATAAGAAGGGGAAGGGAAATAGACTGGAAGGTCAACTGACTGGTTGAGGGTCAACTCCAAGACCACTTTTGGAAGAAACTTAGGATTTGTTCTAAGGGAAACCCTTTCCCTGTGAAAAACCAAACACGACTCTTTACACATCAAAGCCTGAAGCTCAGAAACTCTTCGAGCTGAGGTAATAGCAACCAAACAGCATCTAAAATACACACCTTCCAGGAAAGGAAACAGCTCACAATCCGCTCGTTCAAAAGGAGGGAGGAAAGCTTCTCCAACACAAAAGGGAGGTCCCAGGGTGTGACTGGATCCCTAATGGGAGGTCTCATATTCAAAATTCCCCTCAAAAAGTGTGGGCTACATCTAACTGTGCTAAAGCCTTGTTCCAATCAGAGCATGATAGGCGGAGACAGCCCACACGCACCTTAACAGAGGAGTAACTCAGGCCATGTTGGCAAGGAGAGAGGTACTGTAACGCTGAGTTCACTGGACAGGTGACGGGGTCCAAATGCTGTGACGAGGCCCATAAACAAAACCGCTTCCATTTCATAGCATAGGCGGAGTGGGTGGAGGGCTTCCTCGCCGACACTAGGACTGCCGCTACCTCCGGGGAGACCGCGTATCTCTGTTGGGCTATGTCTGAAGGAGCCAAGCATGCAGGTGTAAGGAACGGAGGTCCAGATGGACCAACGATCCCTGTTTCTGGGACAGCAACTGCGAGCATATGGGCGGCGGAGTTGGAGGTTCCGTGGATAACCGCTGCAGAAGTGGGAACCAAATCTGCCGAGGCCATTGGGGGGGCTACTAGAATCATTTGAGCCCCTTCTGCCTGCAACTTCAGCAAAACTCTCTGAATGAGAGGGAAGGGCAGGAAGGCATAGAGAAACCTCCCTGCCCAGCAAAGGGATAACACATCTGGACAGAAAACTCCAGGCGCGTGCTCTCGCAAGTAAAAAATTGGCAGTTTGGCGTCGCGTGGTGATGCAAAAAGTCCAGCTCTGGACGACCCCACTTGTCAAAGAGCTGATCTGCTATGGACTGCAACAGCTCCCACTCGTGCGCTCTGGATCGAGACCTGCTTAAGCTGTCGGCCAGATTGTTCAGGATGCCTGGAGTGTGCACCGCTGACAGCAGAATGTCGTTCCAGTGCCCAGTACCAGACTCTCATCGCCTCCCTGTAAAGGGGATACGAATGAGTGCCCCCTTGCTTGTTGATGTAAAAGACGACCGCCATATTGTCTGTCTGAATTAGAAGAGAGCCCGGCACCAGGTCCTCTTGTAATGCCTGTAAGGCATAGAGGACCACTCACATTTCCAGTACACTGATATGGAGAGACCGCTCCTCAGATGTCCAAACTCCTTGCGTTTGATGAGTACCCAGGTGCGCTCCCCATCCCAGATCTGAAGCATCTGTCGTAAGGATCTGACCTGGTGGCTCCACACGAAACCGGACCCCTTTCTCCAAATTCCAGGGGTCCATCCACCAAAGCAAAGTTCTCCTGACTGGCTCGGTGATCCTGACTAGGAAGTCCAGATCGTCGAAGCCCTGGTCCCACTGGACTCTGAGCATCCACCGTGGGACCCGCATGTGGAGGCAGGCCAGAGGAGTGACTGGAATGGCCGCCGCCATGTGCCCCAGTAGCCTGAGGAAGTTCCTTGCTGGAACTTGAGGAGTTACTGAGATCCATTTGGCAATCTCCTGCAGGCGATCGCCCCTGTCTGGGGGTAGAAAGGCCATGCCCTGGACAGAATCCAGGACCGCTCCAATGAAGAAGAGTCTTTGGGCTCGGAGGACAATTTCTGAAGGTTCAAGGTGAGCCCCTACTCTCGGAACAGAGTATAGGTGTCTTAGACAGCCTGAAGCAGGCTTGACCTGATGGGGCCGTAGTAGCCAATCGCTGAGGTAAGGGAAGATGTAATGCCCTAACACCTTAGAGCCACAGCCACCACTGCCAAGTACTTTGTGAAGACTTGAGGAGCGGAGGAGAGGCCAAGAAGAACTCTGAATTGGTAGTGCTCCCCTTGGAAGTGGAACCTCAGAAACTTCCGGTGGGGAGGGAAGACCCCGATAGCATACATGCATCCTGCATGTCTAGGGAGCAGAACCAGTCTCCTTGGTGCATCAGGGGACGTAGACCTGGAAGGGTCACCATCCTGAACCTTTTGTACTCTATAAAGAAATTGAGAGAGCTGAGGTCCAGAATGGGTCGAAGATCCTGCGTCTTTTTGGGAACCAGGAAGAAGAGGAACTAAAACCCCTTTCCCCGAAGATGCAAGGGAACTACCTCTATTGCCTTTTTCTGTAAGAGGGTCCAAATTTCTCCTTCTATAAGTGGGATGTGAGAAAGAGGATATCAGGAGAACTTTGGTGGAGTATTTGAAGGGAACTCTGTGAACTCTAGCGTGTGTCCTCTCCTGATAATATCCAGGACCCATTGGTCCGCAGTTATCGAGCTCCATCCTTCGAGATTAGGGAGAAGCGGCCCCACCATCTCCCTGGAGTCTTCCTTTGGGGGCGGAAGGGAGTCATTGGGCTGAGCTGGGTGAGGCAGAGAGACCTAGGAGGACTTGGGCCCATGGTTAGGAGTGCCTCCAGGTTGCTGGTTACCGCCTCCTATGAAAGCCGCCTCTCTGACTCTGCTGGTTACCACGGGCTTGTCCACCTTGACCACCTGAGGGCTTGCGAAAAGGCAGTTTCTGTTGCCATCTCTGGTCGCCGCGGTACATTTGGCGTACCGACTAGATGGACTTGCCAGACTCCTGGAGACGTGAAATCAAAGCTTCTGTCTCCTGCCCAAACAACACGGTACCTTGGAATGGCAGATCCTTGATACCGGACTGCAGATCCTGGTGAAAGCCCGAAACTCTTAATCAGACATGGCGCCAAGGCAAACCCCGGAAGCGGTCGCCCGGGCTGCCATATCTACAGTGTTGTACGAGGCTCTCAGGACATGAGAACCCACATCAGAGCCCAATTTAAGTATGTCCAGAAGTTCAGTCTTCTGCTCGGAATCTGGCATGGCTCTCAGTAGCTCTTGTCCCCTCTCACACAGAGCATTCTGGTACTGGACCATATGAGTCAGGAAGTTGAGAGACCGGATGGAGCAGGTGGAGGCAGAGTAAACCTTCTTGCCTACCTGGTCCAAATACCAAGACTCCGGATCAGGAGGCTGCGAGCTAAGGTGCTTCAGCTGCCTGAATTTGTCATGGGCAGCCGTACTGACCGAACAGTCTGCCTGAGGGTTCTCTGCTAAAAAGGCTTCTGTCCTCGGGGGCCTTATACAGCCTGTTTGATTTCTTGGGAACAGCCGGATGGAGGCCAGACGCTCCAGGTAGTCTGGGCCGGTCCTGGAAAGTGTCCACCAAAAAGAGGGACCACCAATGGTTTCGGCCCTTTTTGCCTCAGGTATTTGGTCAACCTTCAGCGTTCCGGATCCAGGTCCTCCATTTCCCACTCATTGGAGGCCTGAATATGCCTCATGATATCCACAGAGGTCAGATCGTCCGGAGGCAAGCGAGTCTGGTCCTTCTCTCCCGGGGATCCCGCGATCCCAAGAGAGGAAGAGGATGCCGATGAAGAAGAGGAGGACCGACTACTAGGTCTGGAATAGTCTGCTCTCTCCTTGTGACCAGTCTCCCTCTATCATCGGTAGCTGGGGGACCGACATCAGTCCAAAGACTGGCTACGGAGCGTAGACCGACATCTGTCAGAAGACCGACTGACGTCGGAAGCGCCTCGCCCAGAGGAACGAAAGTAGGGTTGTGAGGGGTGAGACCTGGATCATGCGACGTCTCCAGATTCTCTGGAGTGTTAGGGGTGGTCTTTGACCAGGAGCGGGAACGAGCCCTGGGTGGAGGTGGTGGGCAGCCAGGGTACTTCTCGGGAAGGCTCACCTCCAGGTTGTGGTTTGCCCGCCAGGTCCGGTACCGCGCCGGTTGGGGGCGTCCGTGACCTGCCCCTCACTAAAAGGAGAACAACAACTGCAGCTCGTCCTTCGTGAAATTCTCGGCCGCTTGGCCCGGAAAGGGAGTATCCGGGACATCAGCCCGCAAAGGGGAGCTCTCCTGGGAGCCCAGGGGGAGGAGGACTTGGGAGATGGGGACGTCGGCTCTTCTGTGGCCACACCCAAACCCTTCGTCCCTTCAACTGGTGTCAGAGGTGGGACCGACAACGGGGTGTCTCAGGGGGAGGCGCGCCGGAGAGTCCTTTGGCTACGGAGGCCCGCCTTTAGCAGGGGGTGCCGGTGCCTTGAGAGGTGGGGCCAAAGCTTTTATCTCCAAGGTCTTGTTGGTGACCCTTAGCTGGGTTACCTTAGGCTTGGTCGGCTTCTCCCCGATGGGCCGACTCCGGACGCTCACCTGGGCCCAGGGACACACGGGCCTTTTTGGGAGAGGGCCGCGAGCAAGAACAGGACTGGTGTCGGGACCTACTATGGTCATTCCCGTGGCGCTTGGTCTTCTCCTTGTGCTTCCCCTTCTCCAAAGTGTGCAGATCCATCTTCCTCTCCAACAAAACAGCCTTCAGGGCCTTGAGACGTCGGATCCAGGTCTGGCTGGTGAACGTCTGGCAGGCTGACCAGGCCGCGGTCTCGTGGTCCAGCCCGAGGCAAAAGACGCAGCACTTGTGCCAGTCTTTGGGAGGGATCTGCTATTCGCAGTTGCACTTATTCTGATGAATCTCCAGAGACACAGACGACTGAAGACATCCGCCGAGATAACTGAGAAAACGTCAAAAACAGCACCAAAAACGGGTTGAAAATAACTCTAATTGCTCTTCCTGGCAAGCCGAGTAGTGTAGGCTTCTCATGTGTGCGGGACGCAGCGGGAAAAGAACTGAGGTGGAGCTGGGTCCACACCCTTTTGTACCAGGGCTGACATCGGGGGCAGTCCCTGCTTGGTACTGCTGGCTGAGAAGTTTTTCCGGAGGGTCCTAGGGCCTGTGGCATAGTCCTGATTGTTATAGCCTGCTGCAAGAGCTCCCACTCGAAGTAAGATCAATTTCTTGTACCACTTTCTGTTTTTTCAAATGCACTTATAGTTCCTTCAGCATATGATCACAGACATCTACTCCTCCCCCCATCTGGCTACTATACCGCAGTACCGTATCCTGTTTGATACTGGGGATCACATCATGTTTGTTACCATAAAATTCCATGTCACCCTTATGCACAGTAGTCTGCATGTATACAGTTGGTTTTCTTGGGTCTTGCTCGCCACATGACTGCTCCTCATTTTGGACAATCCTCCGCAACAACACATGCTTTCTCCAACATCCAGCTGGGCCTTGTGAAACTGTAGTGTTAGTCCTAATCATGATCTACTGACAGTGCCACAGAATTCTGTTTTCATCTCCTGCAACTGCCAAACAAGTTTGGGGCTTGAGTAAAAGTGGTCTGTAAAAGAATGCACCCTTGTCTTGCAAGTGGACCTAACACGAATTACAATGTCATGAGTTGTTTGTCTGTCATTGGTGCTGAGGCACTGTTCAGAACCTCTACTGTTACTTCAAGATTATCTTCTCTTTCTGGATGAGCGTTCTGTTTCATACTGTCCTCCCCAGGACCTGTGATGGTCTGGTCCAGTGTTACATTTGGTACATTGTTTTACCTGCATACACTACATAATTCCAAACGTAGCTCCCATCCCACCATTATCTGAATAGCTTTCACATATGTCATAGAGTCTGATGCCAAATCTGGAACATTTCAAGGGCATGTACTGTTTAAATCTCAGACGGCCTTTGAATGGTAAACAAGATTCATCTATACTGATGAATCTGGCAGGGGTATATGCTGTCAAACTTGTTCTGCAGAAAATCTAAGACACTTCTGATTTTCCAGTCTGTCAGGGGCTGCTGCAACACTGTCATTATCCACAAAATGCAGGAATTTTAGAATATTCATGAACCTGTCCCTGCTCACAAGTGAGTGTACAAATGACATGGAGAGGAGTGGGTTTGTAGACCAGTAATCGGAATGTTGTTTTTTTTAACAACCCAGTCAACAGGAAAATACAAGGAACACACTGGTTTCCATGAAGTAGTATGTGAAATTCGGTTTGTATCACTAGACAAAAACTGTTCGGCATATCAGTTTCTGTGCAAATAATTTTATAATGCTGTCACTACCACTGGGCTTTGTCTCTGAAAATTTAGAAACATTAAAATGGTGTTGGGTGGTCAGGCAAAGGGATATTAATACCAGGGGTTCCTGTGAACTCTAATGGTTCTACCTGCTGCTCATTTTCATGCCACAGAATTTCAGACACTTTTCTGGTTTGTACTAGTACTATCTGTAGAGAGATTCTGAGGGATTTATCCACTTACTCTGCCTCTTCCAAGGGCTCTTCATCTGCCTTGTGTACTTATTACACCCCTAGACTTTTTATTTCCTTTGCCTCGACTCCTCCTCTCTACTGAGACCGACTGTCACTTGAGAAGTCCTGTATCCATTCACTTGCTGAGCTTTGTTCCTTTTTACTGTCTGTGTTCTCCTCTCCTCTCCTTCACTTTGTCAAGATCTGTTTCTGTTACTTGCTGTTTCACTTGGGCTGATTTGCACTACCTCAGCAGATGTGAATGTACCACTTTCAAGTGCTATTCCTGGACCTATTCCGCATACTGTGCCTCACTTTCCTTCATTGTTTTGCCTGCCTCGGCCCATGCCACTTCCAGTGCTGTTGTAATTTTTATGTGCCGCCTCACCCCCCCCACACCTGTGGTGACTTGTCTTCTTCATTTGCCGTGTCTTGCCCCGTGCCAGTTTTGGTGCCTTTGTCATATTTGCCCTGCCTTTACCCATGCCACTTTTAGTGCCTTGGTCATTATTTGCCTTGTCTTGCCCCCTTACACCTGTGGTGACTTGATTATTTTTATTTGCTCTGCCTCGCTCTGTTACACTTGGGGTGCCTTCATTTGCCCTGCCTTGCCCCTTACATTTCTGGTGACTTGATTATTTTTATGTGCCCTGCCTCACCCTGTTACACTTGAGGTGCCTCCATTTGCCCTGCCTCGCCCTCTTGCACTTGTTATGACACTGTCATTTTTATTTGGCCTGCCTTCATCCATGCCACTTTCGGTGCCTTCATCATTATTTTCCCCTGCCTCACCCTCTTACATTATGATGACCGTATTATTCTTATTTGCCCTGCCGCACCCTGTTACATTCGGGGTGCCTTAGTTTGCCCTACCTTGCACCCTTACACTTGTGGTGACTATTATTTATTTGTCCTGCCTCACCATTATGCTTGGGGAGTCTTCACTTTTTATTTTTTTCCATTTAAGTGACCTCATCCAGTTCTCATCTCATCTGATCTTGCCTTTATCTGCATTGTGTCTTGTATTATATTCTGCAAACAGGCTGTGCTCTGGTAACCCAACTTCCATGTCTGACTCTGATGAGTAGAGTCTGAATTGTGTCCCCAGCTGAGTCACTGTCTGCAAATATTTCATCAAGAGCATGATTCACATTAAACCTTTTTTTTTTTTGACATGGCAAAATCAATTTCACGGGTCTTTTTGTAATAAAACAAATTAATGGAACCCAAAGTGGTAAAACTGAAAAGAGAACGGGTGGGAAGAAAGGTGCACAGTACCTCCTCCTCCAAGAAAACTGGCCAATCCTTTTGCGTTTGGGGGGGGGGAGAGACAGTATTTTGTCCCTGGTGTCTAGTCTGGTGATGACGGCAGAGCCAGCGGGGCAATTCCGTTTGACAATGTTCCTGCTGCAAGCTGCAGGGTCCGTGTAAGACCCAAGCTTGAGCCTGAACCTGACCTTGTTTTCTCGACGACAAGAGGTCAAGGACATGGCCTTGGACTTACCTTCCTGTGTCTTCAACAGAAATGGAACCTGGAGGTGGAAGCATGGCAGTGATGTTCTTTCAAAGAGATCTTTTGACTTCTTATCTCATGAAGAATCACACTGCTCCTGCAAAGGCAACGGCATCACCCAGTGGCGGGGAAAGCTGCAGGGATCAGAATTCAAAGAATGTCAAGGGGACCCCATGGTACAGCGGAGCTGCACTTTTGGGGCTTACCATTAAAAAAGACTTAAAGATTTTCATGGTGTGATCTCCTGCCTACAAAGAACACAGAATTTGCTGGCAGACATGAAGCACTTGGGCCATCCAGTCTGCCCATTTCTCCCATCTACACTATTACTGCAGACTCAGCCCAATCTACAACTCTCTCTCCTCCTCCCGCCTTTCCACTATGATTCTTTGTGCTTACCACATACATTCTTGAACTCCACTATTTTCGCCTCCCACCACCTCCTCTGGAAGGCTGTTCCAGGAATCCACCACTCTTTCCGTGAAATGCTTCCTCTCATCTCTCCTGAATCTACCCTCCTTCAGATTCGTAGCATATCTCCTTGTTTTAAAGCACCTTTTCTTCTGAAAAATACTCCCCTCATGTACTTTATTTACCTTTGTGAAATATTTAAAGGTCTCCATCATATCCCCCCTCCTTCCTCTGTTCCAGGGTGTATATATTGAGGACCTTTAGTCTCTCCTTGTAGGGCTTTTGTTGCAGACCCTGCACCATTTTAGTTCTCCTCTGGACCATCTCCAGAACTAGAAACAGTACTCTAGGTGGGGTGCTGGCAGAAAGAGCAGAATTTAATGTCCAGGCAGTAGACACACAATTCATGACTGTTGGCACAGCAAAATCTTCACATTGCACTGAAGGAGACTAAAAAGAGGTTGCTTCTTTGATGGCTACAGCGTAAAATGTTATCTAACAGGAAAAACTGTTACCCACAGAGCCACACTTATTGAACTGAAAGTGTACCTCTACAGAGGGACACATCCTTGAAGGAGGTCTGGCTAATTCAAACTAGTAACTGGCTCATGGAATGTTGAAGACGTCTAAGTTCTAGGAGATGTCACAGTTTTGTGTGTGTCAATGTGCCTTGAAGAAGTATTTTTCAGCACTTTGTGAATAATCCAGTAACAATGTGGAACACAAATAAACAGGGTTTTAATGATATAGAAGGTACAGATGATATAAAAAATGTTTTTATACAGTGACATGTACTCAGCTTGGTGGCAGGGGTTAGAGGATATGTATTTAGAAAACCAACACTTTGTAATACAAACGGGAGGAAAACAGTTTAATAAAATGTCTCTTTCATGGGAAAGTGTGTATTGTGACATTTTATTTTCCTAAAAGATCACTGTCAAGGGAAAATGTAGTTTGGTAGCATAACTTTGTATTAATGTGAAACTAAACTGCAGTTATGAAATCGCTTTCACCCAGTTAAGCTCATGGGATTTTTCCACCCGTATTATAATGTAAAATAAAGTGAAATTATCAAGTGGGCACTTGGGCTATTACATGGGAAAATATTAAAATGATAATGATATGTAGGGGCATGACAAAACTTCAAATACAGAAGATATTATAACCAGGGTCCTCAACTAGAATACTACTCCGATGTTATCAAACACATGAGCAAGCAATGTGTATGTATCATAACACTGTATTTGTAGATAAAAACCTTCCTTTTCAATATTATACAACTTTAAGGTGGCAGAGTCTTGGGTCCTAATTATTCAGCCTAGCACACTCTTATCCAGATACTGAATGTGATTAAAATGTAAGGAGAGCTGGCGTCTGGTGCAGCAGTTGATTTGGCCAGGATGCGTGACCCGGTTCGGAACGGACTCGGGTCACTGGAGAGCCGGGTTGGGGGAGAAGGCTTGAGCGTCCCATGACTGCCCGCCTCGGGGGACATGGTTCGTTGTCTGCTGCCCCTGGCTGGAGCCGGAGAGCAACAGTTAAGCGAGCCCCACTGCACAAAGGGCGCAGAACATCTGTTTGGCTAGACGTCCGTGGTAGTGCCATGCCCCCGGGAAGAAAAGGAAACCCTAGCCTCTGGTTGGCCGGATGACGACTGCTGGCTCCCTGACGACTCAGATGCTCTGATGCCCGGAATTCACCTCGCAGCGCCGGGACTGATTGCCTAGTGCGCTTGGTTTCCCTCCTGGCGCCTTCCCTCGGAGGAGAGGGACCCATCCGTGAAGGGATACGCCGGCCACCCCTGGGTCGGCTGTGATTTGAGGTGAGAGGAAGGGGGGGTCGACAGGAGATCGGGGAGGGGTCACGTGAGCAACCGAAGGAGAAAGAAGCTAGGGGCAAGTAAGCATGGGGAAAAAATGTAGGGAGGACATTGTTGTATAAACCTGGAACCATGCTGGTCTTGAGAAAATTCTACAATATGTCCCACTAAGTCTCGTAGCTGAAGGTTGGGAAAGCGATTGTTTCTGAAATCCTCAAGTAATCTGCTGCGACCAGAGGGCATGATGTCCGATCTGCTGTAACGGGCGGGATGGAGGAAAGAGCTGGCTGCTGGAGCTAAACAGGCTGGAGGTATTAGCTGCACTGCGGTATTTTGCTTCAGCCCCAGGAGCTGCAGAAATGTAGCGCCCACTGCCATTCGTAAGTCCTCCTACAGTAAAGAAACTGTTAGTAATTACACAAGCACTTTTGGAATAGAAAGTGTAGGAACAATCATATTCTGTTCATTTGTCTTTTCAATCTAACGTATTAATGCATAACTGTTTTTTAATCCACTAACATTCTGGATTTTAATCAATGCGACAAACTCAATTTAAATATGTAAGCCAAGATCATTTTATATTTTATAGCAGCGGTTTATGTTACAGAGAATAAATGGTAGGAGGAGTGACTGAAGATCCTTAATATGTTCACCTCAGAGAAAAGGAGGCAGAGAGGGAACATGATCTCAGTCTTCCGCACACCAAAGGGTATCAACAAGGTTAAAGAGATGGTGCTGTTTGACCCGGTGTGTTCCAGCAGGATAAGAAGATAAACAAACTGAAGCTCAAAGACACATCTCCTGGGAGGCTGTGAACCTGAAGAACAGCTTACTAGCAGAGGCAATGGACAGGAAGATAATACAGGCCTTTAAGTCTGGACCCAGTTCTGCTTACCAAGGGAGCTGCAGGGTACCCTGGGTAATGTGGTGGGTGGGAAACCATTATAAATTGGTATACATTTTACCAGCATACTTGTTGGTCCCTGCTTAGAGAGTCAGAGTCGGCCTTCAAGGACCTAGAGTCCCTTCAGACCTTAAATTACTATGTTAGAAACATACTGGAACTATTCTAATACATACACATTATTAGTCTAATAAGCACAGTGTAAAAGCAACCTGAACAAAATAATTTTTAAAATTGCTAGTGGCTTGCCATATTTATTGACTTGAGTAATTATAAAACTAGAAACAAAAGTGGGTTTAAAAATATCTGAGAGAAATAAAAACACACTGATAATGAAACTAAGGATGTTTGAAATGTATTACTGCTAGAAAACTATGCAATGAATATTTTTGCAAACAAACAAAAGTTGCTTTAAGCTCTAACAGGGTGAATATGAAATGAAATGTGGAACATAACTGGATTTGTAAACAAAAATGAACAGCAGGGATCAACATCAAGGCTTTGCAAAGGAGTATGTAATAAAACATTAAAAACATTAACATGAACTGCTGCTTTAGGACGGTAAAAAATGAATGTCTTTATACTTCTCATTTGTAGGAGAACAAAGCAGGCATGCTGAGTATTAAACACTAAACTCTGGGTCACCTGATGGCCAAGCTGACCAGTGACTGATTCATTCTGAGCAGACTACGAAGCCAGCCATAGAAGGTGGGTGAGGCACTGTTACAGGACAGTGTACCTGGCTGGGGAAGGATGACACCAAGTTCCACCTCCATTGTGACCTCTGTGAAGAACCAGGGAGGTTACTCCATCACAGGAAGTCTGTGTGCATTCAAGGCTTGTACTCGATTACGACTGGCACCACAGGGAAGTGGGAACATGAAAGACTGGAGGTAAAAACCTCACAGCCATTGGGCATGATGGCTAGTGCCACCATTGGCCCCTGTGCTGTGGGCTCCAACTGGATGAGATTGGTGGGGCTAGCGGAGGATGGGGCAGGGGTAGCCATCACAGAGTACAGAGCTCCAGGCCAGAGGACTGGGAAGAAGTGAGAGAGGTGGAGAAGGAGAAAAAAAAATATATATATATATATATATATATATATATGAATGAAGGAAACCCTAACTGGCCATAGAAACACCAATTCTAGCCTCAAGCCTGCAACAAGAATTAAACACTTGCTTACCAAGATGCAAGTTGGATGAAGACCCATGCGATGACAATGATGGTGGGGGTGTTAAAGAATGTCCAGGAGTTTGGCTTGGTAGTGGCATGCCTAAAGGACTTGAGAGGAAGAAATCCCAAACTATTATAGAATGGCTGCCCAATAGGTGCTAAGCTGCTGTCGATCTCTTGTACAGGTCCGTAGTGGTAGATAGGGAGTCTCCTGGAGGCATTACTGCTTGCAGAACTCCAACTGTGAAAAGAAAGTCAAAAATAAACCCGAGTGAAAGTAGTCATATCATAGATAAATATATCAATACATATTTCAAGAGTCTAAGATCAATTCCCACTACAGTACATAAACTACTTAAGTGATTTCCACTTCGGTCCTCCAACTCTGAACAAGGCAAGTCAATTACAATGGGATCAATTTATTAAAGGAACATTGTATTAATATGGGGCTCCCGCCCCCAAAAAGCTTATGTCTGGTTTAGCTTTTCATATATGAAAGCGCTTTTTTCTCACGCCCGAATTGACTTAATTTTATATAGTAAAAGTCTGCACCTGGAACTATGGCAGACACTACAGGAGCTCCATTTACTGTATAGGTGCTGCGCCACACCACTTGTTTCAATACAACACTAGAAAAATTACTCACCTTAGTAATTGTGTTTCTTCTAAAGAGTCTTGCTGTATTCTGACATATTGCAGACTACCAAGCAGTACCTTCATGGAGGAGGCATTCAACCTACTTTGGGAATAGGCTTCAGTATGAAGGTACCAAATACATCATTCCTAGCCTGGACATCCAGAGAGTAATGCTTGGTGAATGTATGGACTGTTTTCCAGGTGGCTCTTTACATATCTCTAGTAAGGAACATCCCTGGCAGCAGCAGGGAAGCAGCTGTACCTCTAGTCGAATGAGCCTCAGGCCTGAGGTGGTATTCTGCCTAGCTTCTCATAGCAGAATTGTATACACGAGACAATCCACCTGGCAATAGTTCTCTTAGTGGCAGGTTTGCCCTTACCCACGTCCCCATAAGTGAGGAACAACTGGAGGGAGTCAAACCTGTATGCCTTAGTACGCTCAATGTAGTAACTAAGGGCCCTTTTAACATCCAAAGTCTGTAATCTCTCTCTCCTGAAGAAGAATGATCACTGAAGAATACAGGGAGAGACATGGACTGGTTCATATGAAAATCTGAAACCACTTTAGGTGAGAACCTCCTATTGGTTCTAAGGACCACCTTATCTCTATGGAATGAGATAAAGTCAGGCTCCACTGATAGAGCTTCCAACTAACTCACTGATACGTCTGACAGAGGTAATAGCTACCAGGAACACAGTCTTCCAAGTCAAGTACTTAAATTCTGTTGAAGACAAAGGTTCAAAAGGGGGTTGTATAAGCTAGGCAATGCAAACATTAAGATCCCAGGCAGGTGTAGGATCCCCAAAGGGAGGATTGGAATGAAGCAATCCCTTGAAAAATTTACAGAAAACAGGATGAGATGCCAGTGAAGAAGGCTTTCCTACTGACAGAAAAGCAGAAACAGCAGACAAATGTACTTTGAGGGTAGCTGGTCTGAGGCCTAGGCCATTGAGGTGAACCATATAATCCAGAACTGTAGACAATTCAGCGTGTTCGGATATACGCTTTGTGGAACACTAGATGCTGAATCTCTTCCATTTAGAGTTATAAGTTTTCTTGTGGCAGGCTTTGAGAATGTCCAGAACCCCTTGAGAGAGAGAGAGAGAGATGCAAACTTGCATGCTCTAACTCTTCAAGAGCCATGCCTTGAGACTGAGAGACTAAAGGTTGGGATACCAGATCCCCCCTGAGAGGAGGTTAACAGATTGTGATTCCTGGGAAGAGATAGGGGAAGATGGACTGCTAGGGACAGCAACAGGGGATACCAAGGCTGCCTGGCCCAATCTGGATCACTTTGTAAGACTGTTCCTTATCTTGACAAGGACCTTGCAGTCCAGCAGTGGAAAAGGAGGGAATACATACAGGAATTTCCTTCCCAATTCAAAATACAACCATCCAGAGAGACTGAGCCAAGACTGGGGGTCTGCAACAGAAAGAGGAAGTTGGTGGTTGTCTGGGCTGCAAGGAGATCTATCTCTGGAGTGCCCATCTCGAAAAAATGACCTTAACACTAGGAGGGTCCAGGACCATTCATGATGGCCCTGGGAAATCCTGCTCAATGCATCTGCTAGCACACTGTCCTTTCCTGGGAGGTGGACTGCTACCAGAGAGGTCTGTAGGGAGTAAGCCAGGGACCATATCTTCATGGCTTCCATGCACAAGGCCATAGACCAAGTGCCTCCCTGCTTGTTGATGTACCACATGGTGGTAGTGTTGTCTATCCTGACTTGAACCACCTTGTTCTTTACTGACTGTGAGAAAGCCTGTAGAGCCAGGTAAACCGCCCTGAGCTCCAGAAGGTTGATGTGGACAAAAGACTCCTGAGTGGACCACACCCCCTGGGCTGTGAGAGCCTCCAAGTGGGCTTCCCAACCCAGGAGGGAGGCATCTGTGGTTAGGACCAGAGAATGAGGCTGAGAAATGAATGGGACCCTTGCCTGAGATTGTCCTGATCTTGCCACCATTGAAGAGCCTGGATCAGGGCCCGAGTCACTAGAATCAGTTTGGCTAAAGGATTTCTTTTCTGAGACCAAAGATCCTCAGATGAAACTGAATGTCCTCATCTGAAATCTGGCCCCTGACACTGCAGTGGAAGCTGCCATGTGGCCCAGCAACTGAAGAAAGTGTCTTGGTGGTCGAGAGACCAGAGGGTGGAAGGAAGAAGCCAGCTCCTGATGGACTTCACGCTACTAAGGAGAAATGCTCTTGCTTTGACAGTGTCTAGTTCCACCCCTATGAAAGTCAACAGTTGTACTGGCTCGAGAACTGACTTGGAAGACTGAGAAGGAGACCTAGAGAAGTGAGCACTTGCTGAGTCACTTCTAGATCTGACTTGACTTGGTCTTGAGACTGACCCACTATGAGCCAGTCATACAGGTATGGGAATATGAGATATTTTTTTCTCCTTAGGAGGACCACTACTACTGCCAGGCATTCTGTGAACACCCTTGGAGCTGATGTTAGGTCGAAGGGCATTTCTTTGAACTGGTAATGGCCTGAAGGCAGTTCAAACCTGAGGTACTTTCTGTGGGAGCACCTGATGGGAATGTGAAAGTAGGCATCCTTTAGGTCCAGGGAGGCTAGCCAGTCCCCTGGCCTTAGGGAGGGAAGAATTATTCCCAGAGTCACCGTTTGAACTTTGGCTTTAACAAATGTTTGTTCAGGTATCTTAACCTAGGATGGGTCGCCACTCCTATTCTTTTCAAGGTAAGGAAGCACATGGAGTACAGACCTTTTCCCTTGTGTATTGTAGGAACTCTATGGCCCTCAAGGTCAGAAGAGATGAAACCTCTGTCTCTAGGGCAATGGTTTCGGAGATGTTTGCAGGAGAAAAAGATCTGGCTCTCAGCTTTGGGAATTTTTTGAAGCTGAGAGCCAGTCCCTGGCCTACTACCACCAGGACCCACTTGTCTGAGGTAACAGACTTCCAGTCCTGGAAATAATAGGCCAGCCTGCCTCCAACAGGAATAGGAGAGTCAACCTGGGCCGACACCTCAGGGTGTCTGCTTGGCAGGAGCCTTAGGCTGAGAGGTGGATGCAGCCCTGCTCATCCCCCTTCTGCCTCTCCCTCTGAGAAAAAGAAGAGGAGACCTGTGCTTGGTAGAAAGGCCTATGAAAAGACCTGCCCCTGCCCCTAGCTTGCTGCCTTTGAGGAGTTGCCTGCCTTTCCTTGGCCTATGCACTCCTATAGGTGGTCCTGTATTCATCCATTTTCTCATTATAATTCTCTGTCTGCTCCCCAAACAGAGAATTATTAACCATAGGAAAATCCATGGCCTTAGCCTGGGTATCCTGAGAAGGCCAGTACACCTGAGCCAAGCCAGTCTCCAAGAGACATGATGTAGCCATGACTTTAGATGAAACATCGTTGGGGAGTTCACAGCAACATGAAATTGAAATTTTGATGCCTCAATCCCATCAGTAGCCACCTTCTCCAGCTCCTTGCAAGCTGGGAGGGCCTATAGCCAGTGCCAGTACAGTGTCCCACCTGGACTTCTGGTACCTGGCTGTATAAGCCATGTAATTTGCCTGCCTGAGTCCCAAAGAGGATGCCATGTACTGCTTTTTTGCCATGGCATCCAATTTCCTGGAGTCTTTATCTAGGGGGTGGGAAGCCAAGGGAATGTTAGCCTTATCACAGGCTGCAGCCTGCACGACCCCAAGATGGCTGCACTGCTGGTACAAGTACCCCATACCTGAGCCTGACAGCATATACCTCTTGTCCATCTGTCTGTCCACAGGGGGGTAATGAATTTGGAAATTTTAACAACTTTAGTGTCTGTTTCCCAAAGGATTTGTGAAGGGGAATAGACAACTTTTTGGACTCTGGGATGTCCATCATCTCCATAAAGTCAGGTTCCTCTTGTTCCTCAACAGCTTCCTCCATAGGAGATAGAGATTTCTGCCACTTTCCTGTAGAACATAAAGTGGGAAGGGACTCAGAAAGCCTGGAGGGGAAACACCAGAAGGCCTGTCTGGGAGATGTCCGTTCAATAGGCTCATCCAGACCTTCAATTCCAATCATCATCATCATCATCATCATACTCGCCATCCGCCCAACCGGTTCATAAAAATCTTCAGGGTATAGTCTTGAACCGAGGGACCGACCAACCGAATGCCTGCCAGAAGGTGCCGCTCAGATGGAACGAACTAAGCGATCTGCGCTTATATGAATCGCTTCAGGCAATTTCCTCGGCGGTCAGATGAAGCGGTTCTGGATCTGAACTGGCCAATTTGTCTTTTGATGGGACTGATCCCTCAGAATCGGCTCTCCTTTTGCCCGAAGTCTCGCCCTGGTCAGAGGGCAACCTTCTGTTCGGTCAGAACCGAACCGGCTGGCTTCATCTGGGTCAGCGGACTTCTCAGTTTCCTTTTCCTAAGCCTGCCCAACCTTTATCCAGGGTGGCTTTAGGAAATTTCTTACAGATTTGGCAGTCTGACCTCTAGCTACTAAAACCCAGACAGTAAGAAAGTGGTGTTATGTGGTTGGCCTTGGCAGGGCTCACCGCACTCACTGCAGTGCTGAAACCCAGTGGGCCCGGTTTTTTTTGGGTTTCTCAGACAAAGCCATAACTAAACCCTTACCCTTTTAATGGCAACCACCAGGCAAGACACATTTATCGGTTTCTAACCGTGTTACAGGTATTTAAAAAAAAAAAACATGCTGCTATATATATATATAATATATATATATATATATATATATATAAAATATATATATATATAAATATATATATATATATATAACCGATAAGGACCAGTACCTCACTCTAAAATTCCTGTAAAGAAAGAAGACAATCAGCTGAACCAGTCACACAAATTCAAAATACAATTTCCACACACTTTTTCTAGCTAAGACCACTACCTTTTCATTTCATTTTATTTTTATACTTGTAAATCCAAATGAGCAAACTGCCTGTTTTCACTGGAGACAAGTTTAAAACTAAAAAACACACAAAAAAATTAACAAACATAATACAAACAAAACATTCGATCAATAAAATACAATACATAAAAATACGTCATGTTTCCAAAGATAACCACTGTTTTAACCATGTCTTAAAACCCTGACAGGAGTTATTATTAACAACTTCTGAAGATTTCATGTGAACCTGAAAAGAACTATTCTGAACAATTTCTAACAGAATTCTATTTATAAAAACTAGGTGCTCTAAATAATAAGGATCTTTGCCCAAAAGCAGTCTTAAAAATGGTATTTTAAATTTATAATTGTGCTGGGACCTAGTAAAACGCATTAACTAATCTAGGAAACATTAAAGAAATAGAATAAGGAAAAAAATTACATTTAACTTTAAATAAGAAAATGCCCATCTTATAAAGTACCCGATTTTCAAAAGATAAGGAAGATGACTGATTGTACAGATCAGAGCAATGGGTTCGAAAGGGTAAATTTAGCCAAAACCTCAGAGCTGAATGGTAAATTACTTTAAGAGGACTAAAAACATTAGTACATGAGGATGTATAAATCAGTATGCCATAATCGAGTATGGAGAACAGAAAGCTATGAACTAAGAGCTTTCTGGATTCCAAAGTCAAAAAGATTTAACCTGAGAAGCATACCTAACCTCTGATGAAGGATTTTCCTAAGATTCTGAATGTGAGGTTCAAAAGAAAATGTGTCCAACGTAATACCTAAGTATTTAAAACAGATACATTTTCAATTATGTTTCCGGTCCTATCAGAAACTGGAAGCAAATCAATTAGTACATTTTCTTCTTAGAAAACACCACTACTTTGGTTTTCTGAATTCAAAACCAGGTGACTTAAGAATAACCAATCCTGCAGGAAATTAAAATCAGTTTGAAGATAGGAAAGGGGACATTGGGACTGGGATCTGAACAAAAGAACAGCGCATCTGCGTAAAGAATCATTTTAGTTTTTGTACATATATCAGATACAGAATTCATAAATAAGGAAAAAATAAGTGGTCCCAGAATTGAACCCTGGGGCACACCACAAACTAAGGGAAGAGAATGGGATAAAGATGAACCAATAATAGTTCTAAATGATCTTTCAGACAAAAGTTTTGATACCACATATTTACTTCATCAGAAAAATGAAGACCTTGAAGCACACGGAAGAAGATCAAATTCAACAAATCAAAAGCCTTGGTGAGGTCCACGAACAGTGCCGCATATGAAAGTCCACTATCAAGTGCTCCATGGACACTGCCCGTGAACCCCTACCAAGGCTGTTTCTAGTGTTATATCCTGGCTTAAAGCCATGTTGGTTCTCTGATAACAAAGAATACCTCCCAAGAAAATCCAAGGTTTGGTCCATGACACACTTTACAGAATTTTGAGATAGGCTATAAAAGGAACTAGGATGATAATTAGTAACTAAAGAAGGATTTCCATTCTTTAGGATGGGTTTTATAACTGCTCGCTTCAGCTACTCAGAAAAACATTATGATATAAGGAAAAGTTAAAGATATGAACTAATGGATAAACAAAACAATCAATACCCATTCTAATTATCCTAACATCAACACCATCATGGCCCTGAAAAGGTTTTGGATTATTTTTCAAAAAGTATTTTTTTACTGAGGAAGGGGAAAGAAACTTAAAATAAAACTTTGGATTAGTGTCATTATGAATATCATTATCATCAGATACATCATCCAAATTTATGGGAGATCTATAGGGGCCTAAGCTCCTAAAATGACTATTGAAAATATTAGATACCCTAAGATGATCAGTTATACTTTGTCCATTATGATGAAGAATAGGAATGGAATCTACTTTACCCTGTCCCAAATTTTATTTAGGAACTCCAAGTCTTTTTAGGATTGGCCCTGGAATTCCTTTGTTCATTTAAACAATAGGCAACCCTAGCTTTCCTGATTTCATATTTACACTTATTTCTAAGTGTCTTATACTCCTGAAGAGCAATCGGGGTTCTAGAAAGAGTATAAGATTTCCAACACTTGTCATGTTTTCTTATTAAGTGAATGAGGTCCCTTGTAACCATTCTTGTTTGATGATCTAATTTTATTTTCTTTAAGGAGAGATTATATTTGCATTGCATGATAAGCTATGTAAAAATTCTCACATTTCATCAATGTTAGTGCTAATGACCAAAGGACCAGTCAATTTATTATAACTCTTGGATTCCTGGGGTTAAACTTAGCCAAATTTCGACATTCAACATATCTGGGAGGACTTTTAATAATTTTATGGACCACTCACATCTGACAGGACAATGGTCACTCATGGTGCGCCATAACCTCAGATTTAAAATTCTATCAACATGAGTGACAGTGATCCAATCAAGGATGGTCCCTACACCTGTTTTATAACGGAGTCTGGTAACATAGAAACATGAAGTTGACGGAGATAAGGACCATGAGCCCATCCAGTCTGCCCATTTGTTTTCTACCTTATAAATGTGCCATCGGCCTTTGCTCTGTCAGTGGCCTATCTATTCATAGTCATTTGTATTGCTCCCTTATGCCTATCCCATGCCTGTTTGAAGCCCTGCACTGTATTCATAGCCACCACTTCTTGTGGTAAGCCATTCCATGCATCCACCACCCTTTCTGTGAAAAAGAATTTCCTCACATTCCCCCTTAATCAGCCCCCCTCTAATCTCATGCTGTGTCCTCTTGTCCTGCTATTTTTCTTATATTTAAACATGTTAGACTCTTTCACCTTGTTAATGCCCTTAAGGTGTTTGAATGCCTCGATCATATCACCTCTCTCTCCTTTGCTCAAGGGTATACATACTGAGCTCTGTTAATCTGTCCTCATATGTCTTCTGATGCAATCCCTGCACCATTTTGGTTGCCCTTCTCTGGACTGCCTCAATTTGGTTAACGTCCTTGTGAAGGTGTGGCTCAATACTGCACGAGTACTCCAGATGGGGCTAACCAGTGTCTTGTAAAGAGGATTATTACCTCCCTCTTCTGACTTGTGATACCCCTACTAATACACCCTAACACCCCTAGCCTTACCTACTGCTTTGAGGTCTGCTTGGATGATTTCAGGTCATCAGTGATGATGATGCCTAAGTCTCTTTCTTCCTTTGTGACTGCCAGCAACTCCCCTCCCAGCCTATAGGTGGCTTCAGGGTTTCTCTTCCCTATGTGCATGATTTTGCACTTCTTTGCATTAAATCCCAGTTGCCACTCTTCTGACCATTTTGCTAGTTTATCTAGATCTCTTCTCATTCTGCCCACCCCATCTGGATCATCTACTCTGTTGCAGATCTTGGTGTCATCTGCAAACAGACAAGCCTTACCCTCTTCTAGTCCATCTGCAAGGTCACTAATGAAGATGTTGAAGAGGACTGGCCCCAGGACTGATCCCTGAGGTACCTCACTTGTGACTTGCATCTCTTCTGACTGTATACCATTCACCACCACTCTCTGTTTTCTGTCTGTCAACCAGTTTGCCACCCAGTTGACCAACTTCTGACCCACCTCGAGCCTACCCAGCTTATTTATCAATCTTCTATGTGGAACAGTGTCAAAAGCTTTGCTGAAGTCAAGGTAGGCGACATCAACTGCTCCCCCTTGGTCCACCACTCTGGTTACCCAGTTAAAGAAATCTATGAGATTAGTTTGACAGGACCTTCCTTTTGTAAACCCATGCTGTCTTGGATCCTGTGCCCTATGGATTCCAGGTGTTGCACTATCCTTTCCTTAAAAGTGCCTCCATAATCTTGCCCACTACTGAAGTAAGACTGACTGGTCTGTAGTTTCCGCCTCCTCCTGCCACCACTCTTGTGAGCGGGATCACATGAAACCCTTCTCCAGTCTTCTGGGACCTCTCCTGTGCTCAGAGACTCACTAAACAGTTCTGCTAATGGCTCTGCTAGTTCCACCTTTAGCTCCTTAAGTACCTGGGATATATGCCATCAGGTCCCATTGCCTTATCCACCCTGAGCTTAGCAAGCTCTTGTAGGACCCTTTCTCTTGTGAAGGGAGTAGTGCTCACCTCCCTCCCCTGTGTCCATGATGCTGAGCTGTGGGCCCTGTCCTACCTTCTCTTCAGTAAATACTGAGCAAAAGTATCTATTTAGGATAGATGCCTTTA
The DNA here is from genome assembly GCA_016271365.2 of Neoceratodus forsteri. Taxonomy (NCBI): domain Eukaryota; kingdom Metazoa; phylum Chordata; order Ceratodontiformes; family Ceratodontidae; genus Neoceratodus; species Neoceratodus forsteri. The sequence goes on from CM057449.1 coordinate 1,428,075,767, forward strand.
CAGGGTCCTCCCCTCACATGCTCCTCTTTCTCCATTAAGCTAGCAATACCCCTCTGGACTTTCTCCTTTCACTAATGTATCTATAAGAAAGTCTTGTCACCTTCTTTACTGCTCATGCTAGTGTTTCCTCAGTTTGGGACTTTGCCTGCCTTACTGCCTTCCCTGCTTCCCTTAGGGCAGTTTGGTATGCCTCCCTATCTTCATCCCGCTGTGTTCCTTATATTTCCTGAAGGTCAGCCTTTTGGCTCTGACCTTTCTGCTACTGTTTGAGAACCAAAGTGGTTTCCATCTTCTTTGCACTTCCTTTTCTGTCTAACACAATGGGATGTTGCTTCAAGTATTGCATCCTTATGCTTGCCCACTTTGCCTGTAACCCCTCACCTGTGTCTTTTGCCAGGGCTAGCTTAACTCTGTTGGCCATCTTATCAAAGTCAGTCCTCTGAAGTCCCATATTTTTGCCTTGGAATGGGATGATTTAGATGTAGTAGCCAAATTGAACCATACCATGTGATGGTCACTGGCCCCAGGTGACCTTCTCACCTGAGATCTGTGATCCCTTCCTTGTTAGTCAGTACTAGATCTAGGATAGCCCTGTCTCTTGTGGGTTATTGTACCAGTTGTTTGAGGCCCTCCCCCTGCAGGGAATCCACTATGTGTCTAGTTCTGGCAGATGTTCCTGCTGGTATTGACCAATCTGTATCCGGCATGTTGAAGTCTCCCATTATCAGAACCTCCCTTTTAGCTGTCAGATGTCCTTAATTAATTGTGTCACACCCAGATTAACCAAAGTCTCTGATTCCACCCTTCAAACTTTTATCCCAACTGCAATTAAAGTCACCAAGAGCAATCCATTCTCTATTGGGGGGACTTCATGAAAAGGGTCAATAAATCTAAAGCATTTAACATTTTACCAGGGAAAATAAACAGTACTAAGAGTCACAGGTTTACTTTGTCCAAAAATCAAATCAATAGAAATCATATTACATCCAGAATTTGTCACAGAAAAGTCATAAATAGTGTAATCAAATGTACAAAGAATATACATTACAACTCCACCTCCTTTTTCCTTCTCTATCTTGTCTAATGAAATTATAATTAGAGATAAATCTCAGAGTCCTTAATACCATTATGCAACCATGTCTCAGATAAAGTAATAATATCAAAAGAATGATATTGGGACCAGGCCAAATTGAGACCATTTAGATAAACTCTGTATGTTCAAATGAACAATTTTAAGAGTAGGAGAGACAGAACCCTTGTTAATACTAACTGTGGCTGACTCACAGTCTATCTCAGGAGAAAAGTCAGGCCTAGGATGTGGCTGCACCGATCCAGACATAAGTAACAATAACATAATTAATCTAACTGTTTCTCATTTTTATGTTGCTTGCATGCATGTGCAAGAAACATAGTGCCATCATCCGAGTTTTCGGAGGTGTGGCACCCCGTCTTCCAATTCAGTCATCGAGTTTGCAGGCGTGGCTGCAGTTCTCCAATGACTGCTGCAGCTGTCTATGACAGCAGTCCAAAATGCAGTGGCATACAGTTGAAAGGGAGAGCTCAGCTTCCAGAGGCAGAGCTGTTACTGCCACATTGCATGGCGGCGGTGCCCAATCCCCGTCGGCCCTCCCACAAAAGCTGTCCAGGTGGCAGCTGGGAGCCCACTGACGTGGCAAAAAATTATTAGTGCCGCAGCCCAATCCCATTGGCTCCACGGCCGCAGGCCTCCCAAAACCTTTCTAGGTGCCACGCTGGAGCCCACCCCAGCGTGGCAAATCTTGTTATAGCCGACGAGTGCCCAATCCCCGCCAGCTCCAGCCCCCAAACAGCTTTTCCAGCTGCTCACGCTGGGAGCCCACCCAGTATCCCAAACGCTCCCGAGTCGCCTTCATTACAAAAGAAAAGTAAATAAAAACGGTCCTCGCAGTCTCCCTGCCCCACCCACCACTGCACACCCTGCCTCCCTCACCCCATACTTACCTCCGGAGCCCGTGCAATGATCATCGGTGGACCAGGAACACGTCTGCACTCTTCAAACCCGACCGCGAACTGAGGAAATGCGGTAAGCTGTATAATGGAATAAATAGGTTTTCCAACTTTGTTTGCATATCTCAGGCATTTTGGGCCCAAATTTTCAACATGGGGTTTTGGGACCCCTCCTCATAAATTCTTACACCATCTTGGTGTCGGGCCCTGAAGGGTGATTTCACACGGTCACTGTCTTGAAATCACCTTCGGGACCGATTAACAAAGCTGTCTTGATCTTCATAAGGTGGGCTCTCAAAAGCCTATGTTGAAAATTTGGTGAAAAATTCAAAAATGACTTTCACAGGTTGCGTAGGCCCTAATGCAAGCCTGTAAGTTCAAGAATTTTCAATATTTTCATCTCTGATTTTCAACATTGGCATTTTACACACCTCCTTATGAGCAGTACAGCTCTCATTTTTCACATCCTGCCAACGTGTTTCTGCACATGTAGCACAATGGTAGCAGTCGGTGTCGCGAAATCAATGTATGGGACACATTAAGAAAATCACAGTGACCCTGTTCATGAGCAGAGGTCTTAAAATGGCTATGTTGAAAATTTGGTGAAAAAATTCCTAAAAATGACTGTTTTATGAGCATGCGTTGCGCAGTTCCTACGCATGCTTGTAAGTTTGCGAATTTTCAATATTTGCACTCCAGTGACTTCCAAATACCTAAAAAGCACATACAAGCAAGCAACATTCGGCATTGACAAATGCTTGTTAGTGGATGAGGTAGTGACCAATCTATATGTGCGCTCACTATATTGAAAATTATGAAATATATGAACTTCATAAGAAAAAGACAGAAGTGAAACATGAGATTCTGACAAATACGTCCCTGTAAACCCATTGCCCTGATCTGTACAGAATGGACAAGAATAGTGCAATAAACACTCTTTTTCAACATGTGAAACACTAACTGAAAATGAGCAAAACGTTAACATCAACATTGTGTAAATAAAAAACATAAAAAAGAAAATAAGGAAAAAACTTAAAACAAAACTAAAAATGAAAAATAAAATTACAAAACAAAAAAGCGAATAAATTCAAAAAAGGCTTTAAAATACTTAAATCAAGATAAAATTTGCCTTCTGAGAGAGAGAGAGAGAGCAGGATTAGGTGCTAACAAGATTTTCTTCTATGAATGGCGCTCGTGCCACTCCGCGTCACTAGCAGCTGCTAGCGCAAGCTTTTAAAAGGCAAGAGCCCACCTCCAGTAAACAGCAATAGGTGCAGTCACCTCCCCAACTCACAACCCCAGTAATCAGCAAAGCGTCCCAAACAGTACCTTTTTGGGGAGATGGATGACAGGTAAAGTGCGATTGCAGCAGAAACAATCCTTGTGGACTGTTCCCTGAAACAAGTTGCACAGAGCTCCCCTCAGAACCAGACAAAACAGCAGCTACCTATGCACTTACTGTACCACAGACCGGTATCTGAACCGAAAAGTAAAGAGATAACAGGGAATGGGACAGCCATAAGAACTGGGGTTGTCTACAGGCTCCCAGACCAGGGGGAGGACATAGACACATTACTGTTAGAAGATATACAAAACATGACAGCTAACGGGGAGGTTCTGATAATGGGAGACTTCAACATGCCAGTTACAGACTGGTCAATACCAGCAGGAACATCTGCCAGAACTAGACACATGGTGGATTCCCTGCAGGGGGAGGGCCTCAAACAACTGGTACAACAACCCACCAGAGACAGGGCTATCCTAGATCTAGTACTGACTAATAGGAAGGGATCACAGACTCAGGTAGAAAGGTCACCTGGAGGCCAGTGACCATCACATGGTATGGTTCAATTTGGCCACTACATCTAAATCATCCCATTCCAAGGCAAAAATATGGGACTTCAGAGGAGCGGACATTGATAAGATGGCCAACAGAGTTAAGCTAGCCCTGGCAAAAAGAAACACAGGTGAGGGGGTACAGGAAAGCATTAAGGATGCAATACTTGAAGCAACATCCCATTGTGTTAGACAGAAAAGGAAGTGCAAAAGAAGAAGGAACCACTTTGGTTCTCAAATACAGTAGCAGAAAAGGTCAGAGCCAAAAGGCTGGCCTTCAGGAAATATAAGGGAACACAGCGGGATGAAGATAGGGAGGCATACCAAACTGCCCTAAGGGAAGCAGGGAAGGCAGTAAGGCAGGCAAAGTCCCAAACTGAGGAAATACTAGCAAGAACAGTGAAAGAAGGTGACAAGACTTTCTATAGATACATTAGTGAAAGCAGAAAGTCCAGAGGGGGTATTGCTAAGCTCAAAGGAGAAAAGGGGGCATGTGAGGAGGAGGACCATATAAAAGCATCTATCTTAAATAGATACTTTTGCTCAGTATTTACTGAGGAGAAGGTAGGGCAGGGCCCACAGCTCAGCACCATGGACACAGGGGGGGAGGGAGGTGAGCACTACTCCCTTCACAAAATAAAGGGTCCTACAAGAGCTCGCTAAGCTCAGGGTGGACAAGGCAATGGGACCTGATGGCATACATCCCAGGGTACCTAAGGAGCTAAGGGTGGAACTAGCAGAGCCATTAGCAGAACTGTTCAGTGAGTCTCTGAGCACAGGAGAGGTCCCAGAAGACTGGAGAAGGGCTCATGTGATCCCGCTCCACAAGAGTGGTAGCAGGGAGGAGGCAGGGAACTACAGGCCAGTCAGTCTTACTTCAGTAGTGGGCAGATTATGGAGGCACTCTGTAAGGAAAGGAGAGTGCAACACCTGGAATCCATAGGGGCACAGGATCCAAGACAGCATGGATTTACAAAGGAAGGTCCTGTCAAACTAATCTCAGATTTCTTTAACTGGGTAACCAGAGTGGTGGACCAAAGGGGAGCAGTTGATGTCGCCTACCTTGACTTCAGCAAAGCTTTCGACACTGTTCCACATAGAAGATTGATAAATAAGATGGGTAGGCTCGGGGTGGGTCAGTAGTTGGTCAACTGGGTGGCAAACTGGTAGACGGACAGAAAAAAGAGAGTGGTGGTAAATGGTATACAGTCAGAAGAGATGCAAGTCACAAGTGGGGTACCTCAGGGATCAGTCCTTGGGCCAGTCCTCTTCAATATCTTCATTAGTGACACTGCAGATGGACTAGAGGGTAAGGCTTATCTATTTGCAGATGATACCAAGATCTGCAACAGAGTAGATGATCCAGATGGGGTGGGCAACATGAGCAGAGATCTGGATAAACTAGCAAAATGGTCAGAAGAGTGGCAACTGGGATTTAATGCAAAGAAGTGGAAGATCATGCACATAGGGAAGAGAAACCCTGAAGCCACCTATAGGCTGGGAGGGGAGTTGCTGGCAGTCACAAAGGAAGAAAGAGACTTGGGCATCATCATCACCGGGACCTGAAATCATCCAAGCAGACCTCTAAAGCAGTAGGTAAGGCTAGGGGATGTTAGGGTGTATCAGTATGGGTATCACAAGTTGTAAGAGGGAGGTAATAATCCCTCTTTACAAGACAGTGATTAGGCCCCATCTGGAGTACTGCGTGCAGTACTGGAGGCCACACCTTCACAAGGACATTAACCAAATTGAGGCAGTCCAGAGAAGGGCAACCAAAATGGTGCAGGGACTGCATCAGAAGACATATGAGGACAGATTAACGGGCTCAATATGTACACCCTGGAGCAAAGGAGGGAGAGAGGTGATATGATCAAAACATTCAAACACCTTAAGGGCATTAACAAGGTGCAAGAGTCTAACATGTTTAAATATAAGAAAATAGCAGGACAAGAGGACACAACATGAGAATACAGAGAGGCCGATTAAGGGGGAATGTGAGAAAATTCTTTTTCACAGAAAGCGTGGTGGATGCATGGAACGGCCTACCTCAGAAAGTGGTGATGAATACAGTGCAGGGCTTCAAACAGGCATGGGATAGGCATAAGGGAGCAATACAGACGAATATGGATAGATAGGTCATGGACAGTGTAAAGGTGTGTGGCACATTCACAAGATAGAAAAAATGGGCAGACTGGATGGGCCTTGTGGTCCTTATCTGCCGTCAACCTCTATGTTTCTATAATATCGGTAAAACCGACGATTTTTAAACCGCGAACCGAGAGCGAAGGAGAAATCTTCAGAGCTACTGTTCAGTTAGGCAGAGTAAAGAATCTGACTGTTACACTTCAAAGTGCAGCAGACAGAGGTCTGAACCAAGCTTGAGCTCAACGTTCTATGCTCTGCATAGAATTTAACTTTCCTCTCCAGAGCAGTTCAAGTGCTGGGGCTATCGGCAATATGTCAGAATACAGCAAGACTTCATGTTGTTTGAACAAATAAATCATGCAAACCACCACTCGTGATATATATTTTTTTTTTTTACCTTTCACAACAGCTTTTTTTTTTTTTTTTTTTACCAGTTGAACTGGAACGAAAACTCAACAATCATTATAACTTTAAAACGGTATATTATTTTTTCACCAAATCTTCCAAAGGCACACCCTTGGCATGGACTGCTTCAACCCTGAAAATTTAATGAAAAAATTCCACACAGTCTATGCTGTAGGTGAAAGAAAAAAAATACCAAATGTTAAGTAAAGGGAAACCAAATGTGGGTTTTTTTTTTGTTAATTTTTTTGGTACTCATCATCTCAAAAAATGTACAAGATGCTGTCACAAAATTTTCCACGTCTAGAAACTCTGACAGCCTGACCGCGCATGCCAACGTTTGGGCTATTTCGTCAAATGATGCCAAAATTATTATGGTGAAAATATGGGGTTTAACATTAAACAGCATATTCAACCCTAATTATAGGGTTGCTACCATGCTGTTCTAATTATAGGGGCGTGGTGGCACCCCTATAGTTAAGTTCGAGTAGGGTGTTTAATGTTAAACTCCCAACTTTGTACCTTAATAGCTTTGACCCCATTCAACAGAACTGCACAACATTTTGCATGTGCAGTCTAGGGGCAAGCTTTCTTGATTTGGCACATTTTGTTCTGGTCAGATGTGCGGATTCCAAGATCTGGACAGTAAAAAGAGGAAACATTTTTTTCTCCCAGTGCTTTCACCTACGGTCCCAGACTGTTTGAAATTTTGTTCAGAAATTTTCAGGATAGAAAGGGCTTGCCCTAGAATGGTGCCTTTTCATTGGTTTTGTGAACAAGTATTAATCTGTTCCCAAGTTACAAGGCTGTGACATTTCGTTCTGAACATGTTCAATATGGTTTTCAGATAGATGTTTTATATGAAAGAAGAATTTCTGCTCACAGAAGAAGATTCTTGTTTCATGAGCTGAAATTCTTCTTTCATATGGTGGCCATCTTGTCTCTCTCCGCAAGAATTTTTTTTTTTTTGTGAAAATCCATAAAAATGATGCCCCAGAAAGAAAGCAACACATTTGGGACCAATTTAGCTTTATTTATCACTTTTGAAAAAGGACCCCAAAGTATGTTTTTTTTTACATCCCAAAAATCCTTAGTGAGGCTTGTTTTGTAAGTCATTTTTCTTGTTTCGTAAGGCTCACGAAACAAGATTTTGGACTTTTTTTTTTCCAGAATCTTGTTTTGTGAGCTCACGAAAATCTTATGAAATACGAATATGAGCTTAATTTTTTTCCCCCCAGAATCATCTTTTGTGTGAAGACATCTTGTTTCATAAGCTCACGAACATCTCAAGAAATGAGAATGTGGGCTCATGAAGCAAGATTCTGGACTTAGTTTTTTTCCAAAATCTTGTTTCGTGAGCCAACAATCTTCTTTCGTCACCCTCATGAAACATCGATGCTGCTCACTAAATAATTTCATTATATTGAATGAATGAAGACTTTAGCTCATAACTGTGCCATTTTTTTAAGGTTTCAAAGACATATTTTTAACATGTGCTATTTATGACCCTACCTCATCAACCACTGTGGGAACGTACTTGACACATGATCGGAATGGTGCCCCCGTAGCCACACGGAGGTGCAGGATCCCTTCCGTGCCCAGATGGACTCTTGCACATCTACATCTGTAGCAGTGTGGAAGTGCAAGGTCCGGAAGGCCCTGTGCTTCCACGTCCACATGGACTACTTAGTTGGCATGTGGCCTGGAGGGCCATGCGTGTCTGCATCTGTAGCTGAACAGAACTAAAGGGCCCAGAGGGTTCTGCATTTCTGCAGTGTGATGGACTCCACATATGGCTCAGGGCCCATAGTGCCCTGTACTTACGCAGCCAGATGAATATCAAAGGGACCTGTGTGAATGAGGATTTAATTCTACTATCTCAAAAATAAAGGAAATTCATGGCAAAAAACTGCATTAGTACACCAGTTAGGGTTCAGCTTAAAGCAACAAAGGAGGGGTAATATGACATTACGGCTTTCCTCACTCCCACACCACAAGCAGCAAAAGGAAAAAAAATTAGGGTTTTGGGTCTCAGCAAATCAGTGATGGTCTCTTTCTTGGGGTTGTCAACACTAATGATCTCCTCCCATGGCCAGTCTCCTGTCCGAAGCACAAGGTACAGCACCAACATACTGACTCATACTCTTCAAAGTTACAGAAGTATGTCTTGCCACATGTTGCCAAAATCTGTTGTAGGTTTCTTCATGCAGACCCTCAGGCACCCTGACTGAACAAAACAGACCATATCTGACCTTCTTTGCTCAGGGAAGGGGGTGAGCATTAGGGCTGACAACCCCAAGAAAGACCCCACCACTGATAACGCAGTGTTTTGCAATAATATATAGAATATACAATACAGAGCAATCGTGCAAATAAAAACTTGGTAAAAAAGATACACAGCACGCTAACAGAGATCATCTGAATAAGAGATAGTGTCATTAAAGAAGTAGTCTATTACAGAAGTAGTCATCTTTTTACAAAAATGTCTCCTCAAATTGCTGTGTCAGGAAGAGTAGGCAATAAAAGGACAACAGTTCTGAGGAACAGCCCTACAAATTAGTCTAAAATGCCTGAAAACTGCTGTATAACATGAACCATGTTACTGGGAATCAGCCAGGTAGCAAAACCATGACTTCTGATAGCTCAGTATGCTGTAAGACTTTGATACCAAGATGTCCCTAGTGAACTTGTGTCAAAATGTTTGCGCAGTTGCATTAACTTTGTTCAAAATGATGGCCCCACCAAATGACGCAAAATACTAACAAATGCCACAAACTGCTAAACACCAAAAACGTGTAAGGACCCCAGAGGATACCAAAAACTCACAGGAAGAGAAATGTAACCCAACCACAGGAAAAGAAAAGGAACTAATCTAAGCAAGCCTACACTTAAGAAAAGACCCAGTAGGCAACACAGAGGAAGGAGGGAAAACTGTTCTGAAAGGAAAACTGTTTTTTTTTGGGGCCTTTTTACCTAGGCACCAGAGACTAAATTTAGACAGCAACAGCATTATCTGTAAGTCACCTTGACAAAATATAGCTCTTATGGGATGGAAGAATGCATCGGTGTTTACCATATATGCAACCCAACAGGGACATCTACTGGTACCTTTCTAAAACTGTTGCCTATCGGTGTAAGTAAGAAGTTCCATTCAGTATATTTCACTGACTACAGACATTCAGTCATTCAAAGTGTGGGCTCCTGGTGTCCTTATTTGGTAATGCACTTTTTCACTGCAACCAGCAATTTGACCAGTATTTCTTAGCAGCATTTCTCTCTCCCACAAACAGAAAAGATAAAAGGAAAAAGACACATCCAAATGCAGCTGTGGGGTAAATATCTCTATCAATGCCCCCTCTAAACTCTGCAGGAAGGGTTGAAGTCCGGTACACTCCCACATAATATGGTAGTATGTAGCCCTAGGCTCCCCAGAGTTTCTTCAACAGGCAAGGGTGGGCATAATACCCCTGTGCACTTCCTATACTGGTGTCAGTAAATAGTAGATGAGGCATTTTAGTTATATTCCTCCAGAGCAACAGTGGGGAGCCAGAGGGGGCTGAAGGCCGCCTCCTGGCTGCCCTAGTGTGAGTAGTGGCCACCTGCCACCATCCTTTATTCACTGTTTAGTGCCCATTGTGGAGCCTGACATTGACTGAATGGCCCTCCCTGGCTCCCAAATGATCCCAAAACCGGCTCCGCTACTGTGTAGCATCAAGAAGACATTCTACGGGTGTTGGAACAAATTAGATGCCACTGTTCAGATGAGACAGGGCTAGTTAATTCAGTGTTCCAAATTCCAAATGCCTGCAGAGGGGGCACCTTCGATCAGAAAAATACCATACAACTGAGAGATATGGGGACTACCCAGAGCATCTCTCACTGCATTGAATAGGAGGGTACTCAAAAGGGTGGCCACAGAGAGGATGTAAGTTAGAATACTGGAGAGGAAGCAAGTAGGCTCAGACTTGGAAATAATTGAGAGATCAGTACTGTGGAGTTATGAGTTCATGCAGAACCTAAAAATAAGGACACCTAGTCCTTGATCATCTGTAATGTGAACAAGACCCTTACAGTGCCAGTTCCTCGATCTAGTATCCCATCAAGATGGGTAAAGCCCAGGTGAAGATGGCGAGGTAACAGCCAAATCAGCTGCTTGTTAAGACCATATTTAGTCAGTGCCCTGTGCCCAGGTATTAGCTGCCTTTTGGACATAGCAGGGAAAAGCACAGTAGATGAGTGTCCAAAAGGGATGAGGTTAAGCACAGAATCTGGAGCCAAAGCACAGGGCAGCCTATTCCAGGTGGATCAACTGCTGCAAGGGGAATTCCGTAGCGAACAAAGTTGGATCTGTGCAACCTCACAGCTTGACAACTGTAGACTCAGGAATTCCAAACCACCCTGCTGCTTTGGCCGTCTAAGAGTTGCATATCTTATGCATGGAGATTTCCCATTCCAGAGAAACCTGGGTATCATTCTATTCCAGGTAGCCTATGCTGTGGCTGGATTAGAGATACAGTGGGGGGCAATTTGGGTAGGATTATCATTTTAATCTTGGCAACCTCACATTTCAGGGAACGGGGTATTACTGATCACCAGTCAAAATCTAGTTGCATCTAAGCCTTCAATGGAGAAACATTTGCTCCATACAGTTGAGACAATGACCCAGTGAGTATGACACCAACATACTTCATGTGCTGCAAATCCGAGAGGAAGTCCACCTCGAGCCATGAAGCGGGAAATACAGGTTACTCACCTGTAACAGGAGTTCTAGGAATGGTATATGTTGTTCATCCACACTGTCTGGCAGGTTCCTTGCCGCTTTAAATCTTGCTGGAAGGTCTTCAAGCTGGCTCCTCCCACCCACCCGGTGGTAAAACTCCTCGCCCCCATGACGCCAGATCTGCCCGCTGAAGCTCAGGCTGTGCCGGCCGGGAGGTCGGTGGTCGTAGGATGAACAACATATACCATTCCTCAGAACTCCTGTTACAGGTGAGTAACCTGTATTTCTAGGGACATGGATATGTTGTTCATCCCACTATCTCGCTGAACTCTAGCAGTTCTCCGGGAGGAGGGGCAAAGCGCCCACCCTGCAGGAATAAAGACTGAGAACCGAGGCCCCAAAACCAGCATCCCAGCTGACTCAAGGTCGATGTGGTAATGGGTAATGAAGGTGTGTGCTGACTTCCAGGTAGCAGCCCTGCAGATTTCCTGGATAGACGCCCCTGAAGCAGCCACCGATGCAGCAATATGACGGGTAGAATGAGCCTTATCCCTCTGGGAGGCTCCATGCCCGCCAACTTATAGCAGAGATCTATGCAGGAGGTGACCCACCTGCTTATCGTCCGCTGGCTGCAGGTCTGCCAGGTGCAGCTTCAGCATAGGTGACAAACAGCTGGCTAACCTCTCCCGATTTCAGCCGTGCGCCCTTATAATAAGCGAGCCTTCTAGGGTCCAAAGTATGGAGCCTATATTCGCCTCCGAGGTGTGACTGGGTAGAACACCGCAGAGTCAACACCTGGTTAAGGTGAAACTCCCAACCATCTTCGGAAGGAATTTCGGTGGGGCGAGGACAACCTTGTCCCTGTGGAAGACCAGGTAAGGAGACTGGTGCACAGCGCCTGGAGTTCTCCCATCCTTCTGGCTGACGGATAGCCACCAAGAAGGCGGTCTTCCACGACAGGTGAGAGAGTTCACACCTGTGCACTGGTTCAATGGCTTGCCCATGAGCTTTGCCAGTACAAGCAGTAAATCCCACGGAGATGGAGATTCTCATCGAGGGGAAATGTGATCAAGGCCTTGAAAAGCGCCAGACCACCTTCTCCTGTGCTTACCGACTGCTCCTCGCCCGCGCCCGTAAGCAGAGATGGCTGCCAGGTGCACCTTTAGGCTCGCTGACCTAAGCCTTGACTAGAAAGGGACCATAAATAGTCCAAAATGCTTGCCAAAGAACAGGAGGAAGGGTCTAAGCCCTGCCCTGACACCAGATGGAAAATCTCTTCCATTTGAAGGCAAAGCATTTCTGGTCGACTCCTTACGGGATGCCTCAACAACACTGAGGACCTCGTCGGAAAGACCCAAGGCCTGGAACTCTAGCCGCTCAGGAACCAGGCCGTCAGGTGCAGGGATTGAAGGTCCGGATGGAACACCTTCCCCTGACTGACTGAGAGCAGGTCCGGGCGAGCTGGAAGCTGCCTCAGGAGCCTGGAGCTGAGGCTGAGGAGATCTGGGTACCAGAACTGGCGGGGCCAGTCTGGGGCTATCAGAATCACCTGCGCCTTGTCCCTCCTTGCCTTGAGAAGCACCCTGTGGATCAAGGGAAATGGGGGAAAGGCGTAAAAGAGGCCCGGGGTCCACAGCCTCGAGAAGGCATCCCCCTGCAGCGAGCCCTGCTGAGGGGGCCGGGCATGAAACAGCCTCAGCTTCGTGATTCTCCCTGGAGGCAAACAGTCCACCTGAGGTGTGCCCCAGTGGGAGAACAGATCTTGTACTACCTCCGGCAGGAGAGACCACTGTGAGATGCAGCCTCATCCAGCTCAGGGCATCGGCCAGGGTGTTGGAGGCCCTGCCACATGAATGGCTAGGAGATCGGCCTCAGGCTGGCAGACGAGTGACCAAATGCGAGAGCCTCGCATAGAAGCATGGAACGCGGCCCGCCTTTGGCGGTTTAGGTAGTACATGGTCGTGGTATTGTCCGCCTGACTCGGACCACTTGACCCCGGAGAACGGAGCAAAGGCGGTGAGAGCTAGGCGGACCGCCGGAGCTCCAGCAGGTTGATGTGGCATTGGGACTCCCGCGGGACCAGAGGCCGTGGCGCCGTGTTCCCCAGATGGCACCCCAACCCATCAGGAGAGGCATCGGTCGACAGAGAGACCGCTGGCTTGGGGCAGACAAACGATGCCTCCTGCAGATGAGATGGAACGGTCCACCACCGGAGAGTGTTCCACATCTCCTGGGTCACCATCACTAGCTGGTCCAATGGATCGCAGCGCTGTGACCACTGGCTGGCCAGACCCCACTGAAGGGGCCGCATGTGCCAGCGTGCCCAACGGACCACGTGGGTACAGGCCGCCATGAGACCCAGGAGGCGCAGGAAGTCCCGGCAGGGATGCGATTGCCCAACCAGAAATGATTGGGCAAAGGAGGTAAGCACCTCGCCCTGTCCGCCGGAGCCGTGCTCTGGCTCAAGAGAGTCGAGCTCTGCCCGATAAACAGAATCACCTGCTTCAGCTCGAGTTCACTTGGCCTCTGATGAGGAGGCCGACTTGAGAGCAAACCTGAGGGCCAGATCTCTGGACCGCTCCACCTCCTGTCTGGAGGGGCTGCTATCAGCCAATCGTCCAGGTAGGGTACACCCAGACCCCGCGCCAGAGGAAGCTGTCATCACTGCAATGCATTTGGTGAAGACCCTGGGAGCTGAAGACAGGCTGAAGGGCATGGCTCGAACTGAAGAGGGATCCCTCGCGAAGCTAAGGAATCTCCGATGACGGATAGGGACGGAAAGAACGCTGTCCTGCAGGTCCAGAGAGCAGAACCACACCGTGTTCCAGAGATGGTATTATCTGTGCCAGAGTGACCATCCTGAAGGTTCGAGACCTTAGGAACTTGTTGAGGTCGGTAGGTTGGAGAATGGGGCGCCAGCCCCTGGCCCATTTCGGAACCAGGAAGTACCTGGACAAACCCCGGGTCTGAGGGGGATCCGCTACTCCCTGATCACCTCCTTTGGAGGAGGAGAGCGATGTCGCCCGACGAGCCGACATTGAGGCTGCGGACCCGAGGCCCCCGAGGTGCGACGGCTCTGAAGGGCGGGCCTGCCTCAATTCTAGAGGCAGGCCTTTCCCACCACCTCCAGTACCCACCTGTCCGTGTAATAACGGACCAGGCGAAAGGAAGTGTCGGAGCCGTCCCCCCACGGGGGGAACCAGGGGTGAGGTGACGGGATGGGGGCGACACCCCTCAGCCCGTCACTGGGCAGGCTTGGAGGAGGGACCGGCCGAGGGACCTCCTGGGCCTTTTCCTCCCTGCTTCCTGTTGGAGGAAGCCGACGGCTTGGGTTTGGGATGCCAAGCCCGAGCCTGCTGGCCCTGATGTTGCTGGGCCGGGGCGCAGAAGGATGAAAGGGCTTAGGCTGAGGCTTGCGGCCTTTGTCCTTCTGGGCGGAAGAGACCGAGTCCAAGGAAGCATTGACTCTCGATCCTCTGCAGGTGACCTTCCACCCCAGGGTCAAGAGGTCAGTCCCCAAAAGGGAACGTCCCGCCAACTTGTGCTGTATCCGGGGAAAGGTGGATATCCTCAGCCAAGCCCGACGACGCATGGCCACTGCGCCGCCACAGACCTGGCACATGAGTCCTCGATGTCAAAGCAGTCTGGAGCTGCTGTTTGGCCACTGCTCTGTCCTGGTCCCGCACCTGCCTGACCGTAGTCTGCAGATCCACGGAAGATGAGGGACGACCTCATCCAGGGAGCCCAACAGGGCATGAGAAAATGTGCCATGAGGACGGCCGAACTGGCCTGACGAAGGCCGAGAGAGGACGCAGCATAGACTTTTCGCCCGCATAATCCAATTTCTTGATTCCTTTGTCGGAGGTTTGTCCATCCCTGATGCTCCCCAGCGCTACCGAAAACGCTGTCGGTAACCAACCCTCAGCAGAGGAGTTCAAAACCGACAGGGAACCGTAGGGACCACATACTTCCTGGCCATCCTGGCCGGGCGCAGGGCAGGAAGCAGGCGCGCCACAAAGCTCCAAGGCCGGGCCCACTATGGCCCTCGGCCACCGGAAAGGCCTCTGTAGAACTCGGTCCAGAATCTCCGTGAGGGGATACCTGGCCCATTTAAACGGGTTCGAGCTCATCCCGTGGACTCCGAGATGAGCCAAGTAATCCGAGGAAGGACGGGGGCTATCGTCTACTGACTGTCCTCCTGAGGACTCCAAGTCCATTCGCTTGGAGAAAAGGGAGGAATCGTCCTCGGACTCGGAAGAGTCCTCAAAGAGCTGCCTCGGGCCTGAGCCACCCTCCACCTGCCGAGGCTTATCGGGAGTGAGGGTGACAGACAGCCTATGGGCAGTCCCCGAGCCGACCGAGAATTTTTGGTCGGAGCCCCAACTAACGGCTGTGGAGGCGGAGGTTCCACCAGAATCGGTGGGGCAGCTGGAATTTGCCGAACAACCGGCCTGGGAACAGGCTCCTCGGCTACAACGAGGGGTTGTTTCGGCCGCTCCGGTGACAGCCACTTAATGGCCGGGGAAGATGACTGGGTCGGCTTACTCCCGGTCAGAAGGAGTTGTTGCCACAGGAGTTCCTCATACCTCCGATGCAACTTGCGCCAAAGTCTCCCCTTGTCTGAGGAGGAGGAAGAGCGGCAGCGCCGCTTGCCGCAGTGCCGAGACCGAGACGGCCTATGGCGGCGGGATCGGCTGGACCGCAAAGCGCCCCGAGACCGAGACTTAGAACTCGCTAGGGCCGAGACGGTGCGGAGGTGTCGGAAATCGCACTCCCTCGGTTCGAAGATTCCACCCAAGGCTCCGGAACCGGAGGCACAGACGAGCCGACGGGACCTCAACTCCCCACCGAGGGAACCGGGAGAGGGATTCTCAGCTTCCAGTCGACTAACCCGTCCAACGGGTCGAGAAAATCTACCACGCCGACGGAGTCTCGTCAACTGGCCTGACGGGGACACCGTGAAGCCAGTGGTCAGCTTAGGGTCAACCCAAGTCGACTGTCGATCACTGGGGAGGGGATCTTTCCGCTCCCAAGAGCGCCGACGGTGAGACTTACTTTGCTCTTTGGACGAGAAAGGTCCAGAAAAGTTGGACCTAGCCTTTTCGTCGAAGGGCAGACAAAGCTCCTTAAAAGAAGCTCGAGCACGAGGCACCGAGAGAGAGCAGGACAAATGCCGAGCCGAGGTAGAAGCTGCCCCGCTTCCTTCTTCGAGGGTTTATCATCTGCTCGAAGGATCCGCTGAGCCGGGCCATGGACACCGCCAACCGGCCTCTTTAGACTTAACCGAGGAATTTTTTTCGGACGCCCAGCTGTAAACGGGCAGCATGGTCTTCGAGGACGAGGGCCGAAAAAGAAGAGCACAGGTCGCAAGCCTGCGGGTCATGCTCAAGGCCTAAGCAGTAGACACACGTGGAGTGCGGATCCATCCGAGACATCTTCTGCCCGCAAGGGCATCCCCGGAAACCGGGAGTCGATTTGTCCATCGCAACCGCGAGGGAGAGAAGACCAAAGTCTTTTTAGCAAAAACACTTTTAATTTAGAAGATTCAAGAGTTAGGAACCAGTCTTATACGCAGAGCGTTAAGGAGGGAACCTGAGCTTCCAAGCGTAAGGAAGACCTGGCGTCATGGGGCGGAGCCGAGAGTTTTACCACCCGGGTGGGTGGGAGGAGCCAGCTTGAAGACCTTCCGGCAAGATTTAAAGTGGCAAGGAACCTGCCAGACAGTGTGGATGAACAACATATCCATGTCCCTAGAAGAAAAAGTTAACCTCATGGACTTCAGTCTTAGGTTCATTTAAATTATATCCTGACGGAGCCAAACTAGGTCAGTAGAGACCACACTGCTGGAAGAGCAGAATTGGGGAGGAAAGACAAGAAAAAATTACTCACCGTAGTAATATTGTTTCTTCCAAGGTATTCTTCAGTATGATTGACAGAAGCAGTATGCCAGCTGGGCTCAGCTGCCCTGTAGAGGTGAGCGATGGTAATGAAGTTATGGCAGCCAATCAGAAGAGAGAGGGAGAGTGTTGCCTTCAGTTAGCCTGAGATGCCTCAGAACTGTTTAGACGCTGAATAAAGTGAAAAACTGTACCCAGGTAGAGAAAAGCTATTGTATGGTAAAGGGAACAACTGCAAAAATCTAAACCACTACTTTGAACAATACACCAAAATACAAAAGGTGGAAAATTCAATACATTTGGCTTAAGACAAAAAAGCAGAGCCATCCCCAGTCAGGTTGTGTAGGGGAGGATGGGAGGTCAATCACACTGAAGAATACCTTGGAAGAAACAATATTACTACGGTACGTAATTTTTTCTTCTCACCCCAGGGATTTTTCAGTATGATTGACAGAAGCAGACTACAAAGCAGTACAGTTGAGAGGCGGGTACATAACTGACTTTGGAAAGAGGCTCTGCAGCACCGCTGTGCCAAATCTGGCATCTGATCTGGACTGCACATCCAAGCAGTAATGCTTTATGAATGTGGGTACAGTTTTCCATGTGACTGCTTTGCAGACTTCAAGCAAGAGGATACCTATTGCTGCTGCCACTGTGACAGCAGCGCCCCTAGTAGAATGGGCTCTGAGGGGGCTGTTTGCAAGCTTTTCTGTAGCAGAACTGGATACAAGAGACAAGCCAGTAGGATATAGCTCTTCATAGCAGAATGTCCTCTGCCTACCTTGCCACAGGTGAGAAAAAGCTGAGTATTAGAGTCTCTCAACTGCTTGGTATGCTCTGTGTAGGTCAGAGCCCTTTCACATCCAGACTGTGTAATTTGTGTTCACCTGGTGGATTTATCTGTAAAAAGACACAGAGGATAGACTGGTTGAGGTGGAACTCTCGACACCACCTTGGGCAGGAACTTTCTGTTTGTCCTAAGGACTATTTTGTCACTGTGGGAACGATGTAATTAGGCTCAGTGCACAGGGTCTGAAGCTCTGAGATCCTTCTGGCAGAGGTGATGGCAATCGGGAAGACAGTCTTCTAAGTGACATACTTCAGGTCAGCTGTAACCATGGACTCGAAGGGAGGTTCCATGAGCTTGGCCATACAGAGGTTCAAGTCCCAAGGAGGATCCCTCAACAGAGGTTGAATGTGCATCAGGCCTTTAAAAAACATTTTGAAAATACGCTAAGAAATGATAGATTCTCTTTCCCAGTAGAAAGATGAGCCAAAATGGCTGCTAGATGTATTTTCAGGCCTTCCTTCTGAAGGTGGACCAGGCAGTCCAAGAGGGCAAGAGGATTAACCTGCAAAGGATCTATCCTTTTATCCTTGCACCACAGGGAAAACCTCTTCCACTTGGAAACATAAGTCTTCTTAGTATTAGCTTTTCCATACCAGGACTCTTAGGACCTGTGCAGAGTACTGGGATTCAGGAACTCTAACTCCTCAAGTATTAGGCCTTGAGGTGAAGAGACTGGACACTGGGGTATGCTACCCCTGTCTGGAGAAGAGTCAGAAGACTGTGGGTTACTCGCAGTCTGATGGGCTTCTTGACTGACAGGGTGAGGAGCAGGGAGTACCAAGGCTGCCTCAGCCAGTCCGGGTCCACCAGAATCATGGTAGCCACGTGATCTCTGAATCTGAGGAGAACCCTGAAGATCAGAGGAATGGAGGAAAGGAGTACAAGAACCTTCCTGTCCAGTCCAGTATTAGTGCATCTACTGGAATGGTTCCTACAGCTGGAGGCCTGCAGCAAAACTGGTGACTGAGGCTGGACATAAAGAGATCCAGCTCTGGGGTCCCCCATCTTCTGAACACTGTGGCAAGGATGTGTTTGTTCAGGGTCTATTCGTCGTGACCCTGAGTGATGCGACTTAGGGTATCTGCCAAGGTACTGTCCTTTCCTGGAGGTGACGGCCAACAGAGCAATGCCCAGGAGTATGCCAAGAACCAAATCCTCACTGTCTCTGTGCAGAGTTTGGCTGACCTTTGCCCCTTGCTTGTTGATACAGAACATGGCAGTGGTGTTGTCTGTTCTTATCTGGACATTGTGACCTCTGAGCTGCAGAGCAAAGCCTTTATGGACAGGTACACAGCTCTCAGTTCCAGCAGGCTGATGTGGCATGTAGACTCTTTCAGTGTCTATGTGCGCTTATGGACTGATCCCCAGGTGGGCACCCCAACCTAGGAGGGAGGCATCTGTTGTCAAAATCTGGGACAGTTGCTTGATCCGAAAAGAAACCCTTCACTGAGGTTTTCTGTTTCTTCCACCAGTCCAGGGCCTTGAGTAGGGTTTCTGTGACTGACACAAGCTTCGAGGAGTTGTCATTTTCTGGAACCAGTGAGACCTGAAGTGATACTGAATGTCTCATTTGAAATCTGGCTCCTGGGACCACTGCAGTCATTGAAGCCATGTGGCCAAGGAGTCTGAGAAATGTCTTGCCGGCCTTGGCTGGCCCAGAGGAAGGAGTTTACCAGTCTGAGGAAATTTGAACCTGTCTGCAGGGAGGAAGACCTTCCCTGCAGTGTATTAAGTCTGTCCCTATGAAGTCGAGGACTTGGGCAGGTTGAAAGTTGGATTTCTGATGGTTGATGATGAAGCCCAGAGACTGTAGGGTTTCCTTTGTCTGGTTCAGAGCTTCTATGACCTCTTCTGGTGACTTGGCCACTATGAGCCAGTCACCTAGGTAGCGAAATACAGCAATCTCTTGTCTTCTGAGAAAAGCTGCTACCACTGCCAGGCACTCTGTGAAGACCCTGGGGGCTGATGTGAGTCCGAAAGGCAAGGCCGCCAACTGGTAGTGGCCTGATGATAGCCTGAACCCAAGATATTTTCTGTGGGAGTGCCTGACAGGAATATAGAAACAGGCCTTCTTCAGATCTAGGGAGACTAGCTAGTTCCCTTGTTTTAGAGAATGGATGACTTGATTTAAGGTTACCATTTTGAACTCTGGTTTCAGTAGATGCTTGTTCAGGTACCTTAGGTCCAGAATAGGTTGCCACTCCCCATTTTTCTTCTAGATGAGGAAGTACCTGGAATAAAGGCCCTTTAGCCACTGGGGGAAGAGAACTCTTTCCGTAGTTCTGGTTCCGAAAAGGTTTTTTTTAGCTTCATCTCCAACAACAATTTTTCTGTTGGGGTTAGTGGTTTTGAGAGTTTGGGGCCTTGAAGGAGGGGCATTTTTTCTGAACTGAAGAGCTAGGCCTTGACACTTGACCTTCAGCACCCACTTGTCTGTAGTGATGAGTTGAAATTGGTGGAGGTAGTGAGAGAGCTTGCCCCCTACTGGTAAAGGGGAGGCGACCTGGATGCAGTCAGGAGGACTGATGCTTGGTTTGTGTAGTGGGAGAAGTAGATGAGTTGGCCCTCCTCTGGCCTCTCCTTCCTCTTCCCCTGAAAAAAACTCATCTGGGAAAAATTCATGGCCATAGGATAGAAAGCCCTAGGAAAATAACCCTCAACTCTACCTCCTCTGCTCTGATATTTTTGGGAGGTAGAAGGCTTCTCCTTGACTGTGTTCCTCTCATAAGCAGTCTTGTACTCATCCATCTGTTTCATGTAGGCCTCAGTTTGATCCTCAAAGAGGGAATTATTCTCACAAGGGACATTCATAGCCTGTGGCTGGGTGTCTTGTGAGAGGTTTGGTAGTCCCTAACCAAGCAAAACACTTGAGAGAAATGGCCTGTGCCATGGCCCTCGAGGCTGTGTCATTGTTATCTGTGGCCATGTGGAACTAATATTTAGTGGCTTCTATGGCCAACTTAACAGTCTCAGTGACATCCTGGATTACAGTGTCCCCCCATGATGCACTATGGCCAGAATAGATTTCAATAGCATAGCAGCAAGGAGGCAGTAGTGCAAGACTTTTCAGAGTCTTTTTAGACTCATTTTCTGGGGACTGGGCAGACAATGGCACATTTGCTTTGTCACAGGCTGTTGCCTGGACAACTCCTTTATGGTCGGTGTGTGTACAGAAAATCAGCACCTTGCCTACCGAGCTGATATTTCCTTTCAATCTTTCTTTCCACCCCATGGGTGGAAGAACGGTTCTGGAGTATTTTTAAAGTTGTCCTCTTTAGGGTATTGAGAATGGGCAAAATAAGTTTCTTAGAGGATGGAAGACCCATCATTCTAGATAGTCTTCCTCAAGTCTTGTTTGGTGTTGTCCTGGAAAGCAAGTTCCAGGTGTCCACCACTTGTTTAATAAAAGAAAAGGAGATGCAACAACCTCCTAATCATTCGAGGATTATCATCAGGTGCCCATCTGGTTCTAAGTTGTCCTCTGCTGAAGTTTCTTCCTCTGCATCAGTGTCAGTGGCTCAGTAGGTGCTTTTCGCCTCCGGGCCGGAGATCAGAGGGCTGTCTGTGGGTTCAGTTCCACGTTTGGCACTTGGGTTAATATCCCAGTACTGATACTGTAGTGCAGCATGAGAGGGGTGCTGCGCTTCTGAGGTGCCGTCTTCCGGATGAGACGTTAAACCGAGGTCCCATCTGCCTGGATTGGTGGTAGTTCAGGTGGATGTCATGGCACTCATTGAAAAGAGTAGGGGAATTTCCCCCGTGTCCTGGCCAAATTTCCCCCATTCACTAAAAAAATACCACCAACAGCTTAATCTGGTTCAAGGTCAGTTGGCATTCATCTGTATCCCCTCCGCCAGGTCGTGCCTGAAAATAGGCAGGATTTGTCTAGTGCACTTACCCGGTCAACAAAAATGAAATAAATAAATAATAAAACCCCTAAGCATAGCCAGGGTCTCTGAGAGGAACACTGGGCCCCGTTGGAGTCGAGAAAATATTGCCCATAGATTGTAAAGTCTGAAACACATGCCAAGCCTTAGCCATTTCATTTGCAGAAGGCATATCTTTATGTGCCACTGGCGTCTCCCTTTGCTTTTCAGCGGGAGGAGCCGTGGAATATTTTTCTTTGTTAGTCTTTTTAGCAGGGACTGAGTCAGAACCCTGCTCAAATTGTCTTTTTGAGGCTTGATTAGAATTTTCACTCTTATCAGACTTGATTTCATTAGAGTCCTTACAGGACTTATCTTTATTTTTATTTGTGGTACCTCCTCAGCTCTTTTAGAGGAGCGGGAGGCAGACTGAGAAGCCATGTCTTAATTGTCAGCAACCAAAAAGGCTGAATTTAAAGTGCCTTTTTTTTTTTTTAAACTGTCTGGACAAGTACAGTGTCCACCTCTTCCCACAAATAATTTATTTGGTGTCCAGACCAGAAGATGCATTTCCCTCAGGTGTCAAATGAAAGGGAACCCAAGAACTATAGTTTAAAATGCAGAGAAGTGGTTCCAGGTTGGGGAAACCATGGGAAAATGGCTGCCCAACCACAGTTAAATATAGATAAAATGCAGGAGAAATAACCGAGATATTTAAAAAATAGTAAAAAAAAAAAATGGTGGATTTTACCTTAGTCACGGAATTTTTACCTGAGGAAAGTGGAAAACCAGCTGAAAGTGCAGGAAAACTGTAGAAAACTGCAGTTCCCAGGAACCATAGAAAGACAAAATAATGTTTAAAATTACCAAAACACTGACGGCAGCACAAAAGGATGGTTTTCAGAGAGAGGGTCTCTGAAGAGAGAGCAAAGAGAGCACTTGGGAAGTGTTACTCAGTCAGCGGAGAAAAGGTTCTAAGGCACCTCAGGCTGACTACAGGCAGCACCCTCTCTCTCTCTGACTGGCCAACGGCATAACTTCATTACCATTGACGCCCACTCTTCAGGGCTGAACACAGCTGGCATACTGTTTCTGTCAATCATACTGAAGAATCCCTGGGGTGAGAATGGAGAATATATTGTTGGTGTACAATGCAATACGTTGTTCCATGCTGTCTTCTGCGACACAACCCTCTACCCCCAGGTCCTGTTTTAAGGATATAAACGGCAAATAATGGAGAAAGCAGGCAGTCTTGCCAGGTCAAAGGAAGAAATAAAGGTGACAGTTTGCTCCAGGTATAGAATAAACTACAAAAATAAGATCTACAAATTAATGGGGAAAATCTAACCGGAAAAGTGCGGTGCGATAGCATTATCTCAAGACCTTTGAAGAATTTTGACAGAATTCAGGCTGAATGCCTCCAACAGGAATTTGGGGTTAGAGGCGATAGGAGATGATTTTCACTTAGGCAAGTGCCCTCCCATTTTCCTTTCCATGCCATTTATGTATACGTATATGCTTTGACCAGCTCCTGATAAATAATCAATCTAGCTTTGTGGTGCCCAGAGATCTAAATAAAGTTCTGCTCTCCTCAACGACTACTGTTCTTTCTTTTCATATTTCGAAGACATTCCATAACGTTAGTTACACCATTCCACAATGTTCATCTGAATGGCCTGGAATGGTGTTATTGGTATCACAGAATGTTCACGCAGTACGAAATGAGACAGTAGCAACTGCTGAGGTGAGATGAATACAAGGTAGATGCAAAAGCAAAAAAAAGTAAGTTTCTTAATTTAACACAAAAAAGGTCAAAATATATCAGAATATTGGACTGACACTAACAGGGGAAAACAGGAGGGCATATAATGGTGTAAAATCTGTTGTCTTATCACATTTAAAGCATAAATTCATTTAAGAAAATAAACATGCACATTTTAAATTTACAAGAGAGCTTTATGAACTGTCTGGACAAGTACAGTGTCCACCTCCTCCCACAACTAATTTATTTGGTGTCCAAACCAGAAGATGTGTTCCCCTCAGGTGCCAAATGAAAAGGAACCCAAGAACTATAGTTAAACATGTAGAGAAAGTGGTTGCAGGAGAGCTCTCCTATACAAACTGTCAGCTTTTAATATATATCCCCTACTAGGCAACCGCCTCTAACTCACTCAGTTTGCGGTGGCCATCTTGAATCAGGTTACGCATATGTTTCGACTCATTTACACTCCTGGAGGAAACAGCCTAAAATGCTGGTGCAGAATTACTAAGCAAACTTTTTAATATTTAGTTTACAGATATATCTATTAAAAAGTATTGCACTTTAACTTAATAAGGGCAGAGCTTTTGAGATGGGTGACGGGTACCTTTCAACAAAGTATACTTACAAAGCAGCCCAATATAGACTGCTGTTTTAGCAGAGTTCTCTAAAGAAGAAGAAATCTAATAAGGCTGTGTTTGTAATTATACTTTGTTAAAAGGTATTTGTCACCCAAAAGCCATCTGTGTCCCTTTAAACTATTACAGAACAAACAAAAACTACAAAAAATTTGTGATTCTTAACAGAAGCCCCTTTAGTATCTACTGCATACAGGTACTTAACGCCAGCTATTAAAAGAACTGTACTTTACACATTTTTGGCACAGATTCATGAAAGATTTGATCTCTCTGCCACAGCATCAACCCCACAAGGATCAGTTCTATTGATACAGTTTATGTGCATTACTATATGTTGATTATGCCATAAGATACAAAAGTAAGTGCATTATTGTGGACTAACAGCACAAAGAAATGACATCCAAGGCGAGGCAACGTGCCTTACGTACAAGTGCCCTTAGCCCACAACTGTACACATCCTAGAGAACTTTATTAAGATTCTAAAATGGTTATTGATTTGTAATCTTAAAACCAAGTAATGAGGTTTAGAATGTTAAGTCATTTCTGTCCCGTGCTGGAATAACACAAAGTCATGTGATCACATCTGACCAATGATAGTTCTTAGTTTATCTTGCCAATTTTATAATGCACATTAGTACACTTGTAATAACATTCTTAATGTAGATAATGTAAATGTAGATCAATGTGCACCAAAAAGTGTTGAAATACAGTATGGAAATTGCACAGGACAAAACCATATCAGTTAATCCTAATATTTGTTTTAATACCCCTAGGGTCTTAATGTTAGCCATTTTGAAAGAAATTACTTTCAGAAAGGGGTTAATACTGGAACCATTAAGGGTAGGAACTTAGTTTTGTTTTAATGAAAGGCTGGAGTCATGTCACCAGTATGTTCTGTCGACAGTTTCCATGCATTAAAAATGCAGTACTCCACTTTTAGCAGTTCAGTTTTGGTGAAAATTCATGTAAAACTGCACTTTCTGATAATAAGACTTATTGATATTGATAATCTGGAAAGGCTTGTAGCTCTTAGCTATCAATTAACTTTATATGTATCCATCTTATTTGCCATTTTTATTTATATTTTAATGTATTCATTTTGCCGTTTTTAATTTTTGAATTTATACTTGTTTTCTTTTACTGTTGTGAGGCGCTCTGAGCCATTGGGAAGGGCGCCATATAAATAACATTTGCCTTGCCTATTCCTCCAAGTAACCCAGTTTGGAGATGACACACCCTTGCAGTCCACCCAGACTGACCAAGGGAAGAGCGGGCGGGGGGGGCGCGCCACAGGAGGTGCAACAAAGAGCAACTCACCTGTGCACACCAGATTGGAAGCTGAACCCTCCATAAAGCTGTGCTGGATATGGTCCACCACTTGGCAGCCAGGGTTGATGCACTAAATAACCGTGTAACAACCCTTTAGACACAAGTCGAAATGGTTACCTCCTACATTAAAGAGCTATCAGGCACATCAAAAAAATCATTTACTGCAGTATCTGATGGCTTAAAGAAAAATAAACTGCTATGACTGCACATAGAACATTTGGAAAACACAGTTTGTTCAGTTAATGTATGTACAGTGCCTTTAGAAAGTATTCCCCCCTTGGATTTTATCACATTTTGTGATGTTGCAAACTCAAATTAAAATACATTTATATGGGATTTTTTTGTCACATGGCTACACAAATTACTCTATAATGTCAAAGTGGAATGAAACTTCTGGAATTTTTTGTACATGTAATTTAAAATAAAAACCTGAAATGTCTTGAGTTTATAAGTACTCACCCCCTTTGCTATGACACTCCAAATTGAGCTCAGGTGCATCCAATTTCCTTGTGAGATCACTCTAAAACTTGAATGGAGTCCACCTGTGGTCAGTTCAAATGGCTGACATGATTTCGAGGAAATACACCTGTCTATATAAGGTCCCACTGTTGACAGTGCATGTCAGAGCAGAAACTACCATGAAGACCAAGGAGCTGTCCATGAGAACTCCGTGATAGAACTGTGAGGAGGCATAGATCTGGGAGGGGTATAAAACATTTCTTGGGTGCTGAAAGTTCCCAGGAGCACAGTCAAGTCCATCATTAGGGAATGGAAAGATTACAGAACCACCCAGACTCTTCCTAGAGCAGGCCATCCTCCCAAATTGAGCAACTCAGAAGAAGGACCTTGGTCAGGAAGTGACCAAGAACCCAATGACCACCCTGACAGAACTACAGAGTTCCATGGCTGAGATGGGAGAACCGTCCAAAGGACAACAATCTCTGCAGCACTTCACAGATGTAGCCTCTATGGGAGAGTGGCTGACGAAGCCACTCCTGAGAAAAAGGCGCCATAATAGCATGCCTGAGTTTGCAAGAAGGCACGGTGGCAGACTCAGACCATGTGGCAAAAGATTCTCTGGTCTGATGAAACAAAAATTGAACTCTCTGGCCTGAATGCAAAGCGCTATGCCTGGCGCAAACCGAACACAGCTCATCACCCGTGTAACACCTTCCCTACCATGAAGAATGGTGGTGGCAGCGTCATGTTATGGGGATGCTTTTCAGCAGCAAGGACTGGCGCACTTGTCAGGATAGAGGGAACAATGAATGGAGCCAAATACAGGCACATCCTTGAGGAGAACCTGCATCAGTCTGCAACAGACCTTGGACTGGGGTGAAGATTTACGTTCCAACAGGACAACGACCCCAAGCATACAGCCAAAGCAACACTGGAGTGGCTTCAGAACAGGAAGGCGAATGTCCTTGAGTGGCCCAGCCAAAGCCCAGACTTGAATCCCATTGAGAATCTGTGTAAAGACTTAAAGATTGCGGTTCACCGACGCTCCCCATCCAACTTGACAGAGCTTGAGCAAATCTGCAAGGAAGAATGGGTGAATATCCCCAAATTCAGATGTGCAAAGCTAATACAGACATACCCAAGAAGACTCAAAGCTGTTAACTGCTGCCAAAGGCGCTTCTACAAAGTACTGACTCAGGAGGGTGAATACTTAAGTAAACAAGATATTTCAGTTTTTAATGTTTCATAAATTTTTGTTACACAGTACAAATATTTTTGCCCCTTTAAATTGTTGAGTATGCTGTGTGAATCAAGGAGGGAAAAATCACTTCAATGCATTAAAAATTCTGGTAGTAACACAACAAAATGTGACAAAATCCAAGGGGGTGAATACTTTCTGAAGGCACTGTATTATCAGTGTGCAGGAAGGATTAGAGGAGGTGGGTATCATCACTTATGGACGTAATCCTATAAAAACTTTATTTGGGGACCTTAATGTT
Organism: Neoceratodus forsteri; assembly: GCA_016271365.2. Classification (NCBI taxonomy): domain Eukaryota; kingdom Metazoa; phylum Chordata; order Ceratodontiformes; family Ceratodontidae; genus Neoceratodus; species Neoceratodus forsteri. Next base: position 1,428,103,153 of record CM057449.1, read on the forward strand.
GGCATTCTTTGTGCCTACCGGATTATACCCAGGCACCTTCCAGCAAACAATGAAGTGCCTCAAGCAATTTTTAGGGTTCTTCGGAACATTAACAAAAGAGACTAACTTCTGCAAAAGGAGAAGGGGAAAGTCACCTTGCAGGACAGTACAAGAAGATTTTACTCTCCTGACTCGAGCTATTCCACCAGAGAACAACAGGCGTTTGATGCTGTCCATGAGGGCCTCAAGGAGTTAGGGCTCGGCCACTCCTTTCAGTTGCCAGCAAAACTCAAAATCACATATTCTGATAGAACATCTTTTTGGGGACCCTGCGGAGGCTGGCAAAACAAGATTTTCTGATTCAGGAAGAACAGAAAGACACAGGCACAGAGGATTGAAATTGTGTTCATTTGATAAACATTTATATTCTGCACAATTAACTATGTGCCTGTTAATGTTTTCCTCCTGACAGGGAATGAGAGTATAATGTTCTGAGGGTTTTCTGAGGATGTTACTATAGTTTCATGGTTATCCTGGAGGTGAGAGGTAGGCCTGAGAGTTTATGTATGCACAGGAGGGCCTTAAATAAAATTTTCATAACTGACGCTTTGTCCTTCGGTGCCATTTTTCAATGGCAGTCAGTGTCTTGAGGCAGGGCATGACCCTCTCGGGTCTTCAGAGAGGGCTATGAGCTGGGTGACGTGGTCTAGAGGAGATAGGAGATGTAGCTGGCCTTTGACTATATGTATAACTCTCGAAAAGAGGTATATCCTTTCTACATCCCACTCTCTGGTCCTCAATTTTGGTTTATATTTCATGGTTTAAACCTCTGGTACAGCATGTTTTATTTCTGTTAAAATACTGTACTTATGCTAAGTACTGTGAACGGGGCTTTTATATTCAGTGTTACTGCTGATCAGTATGCCTTTTTTTATTTAAGAAGTGTTCCATATGAAGATGTAATCTGCCTACTTTAATACCATAGTTTATACCTGAGCTGCATAGGGGCAACACGGCAGCTTTGCGTTTTTAAGAGGCGTTACAAATTTTCCAATTATGTTATGTGGTTCAACAAGGCTGTTTTGACTGTACTGTGAAACAGACAATGTTTTTAGACATTTCTTTCCTATATATCCATGACCATGTCTTGCAGTACAAGTTCACAAGGCAATATTTTGAACTTTTATATGAACTATTTCATATATGCATTGTGGGGATCCCATACAAATGTACCAGACTTATGACAAGTGCCGTATCCTATTATAGCATACCTCACAAATTCATTGTGCAGTAACAATTTATTGTATTTTGATCTTTGTAAAAATGGATGACTTGTTCCAAGTTTATTTTAGATTGAATAATTTTTTTAAAACCTTAGACAAAAAAAAAATATATATATATTTATTTTTAAATTGTATCAATATTATTTTAATATGTTGGTAATGAAAAATGGTATCGATAGTAGCTTGTCTTCAGGCTTTCATTATAAAAACTCAGCTTCTAACCCTAATGGTTCCAAAGTTAGCCCTTTTAAAACAACATACAATGTGGAATCAACATACCTGCTGAACCAAACCCTCCAAGTGCAGAGCCAATAGCTGCCCCCAAAGAGTTGCTGCTCCCAAAGCCCAGTGATGTGCTACCTGGCTGGCCAGGCCCATGAGAGAAGAGGGAGCTGCTCTGGGAGTTGTTGGATAAGGAGCTGCTGCCATAGAATGAGTTAGACTGTGGGCTGCTACTTGGTTGCTGCTGTTGCTGCTGCTGTTGTGGCTGGTTACCGAGAGGGCGGAATAGGCCATTTGTTGCTCCTGCAAGGCTGTTTGCTGTTCCAGTAGCTGAAGCGGCTGCTGCTGTAAGTGAAGAAAGAGTGCAGCGCATACATAATTTCATTAAGCTAGAAACATGGCATAATAACTTAGCAACTCATTTCAGCTACAGCATTTCTTCAAATGAACTGAAAAAAAAAAAGCCAGTAGCTCTCCATCAACATAAAGGTAAGATAACATTGCAACACGTAAAAAAATCAGTTTGTGACAAAGAAAGAGTTACATACAGTATATAGTTGCCAGCTAGAAATTATTTCCTGTCCTCTTTAAATCTGAGATGTTGGGCTGAGAGGGCCACCCAATACAAGAAATTCTGGAAAACTAAATATTTTCTTAGTACGAGTCAACCCAGGTAGGGTGTATCATTGTCTCATCAGCATGTCAACTAAAATCTGATTCCTAAAGGAGATCTGTGTTGAACCCATAAACCAATTCTTCCTTTAGAGAAGAGTTTTTTTCCCCTTCACTATAGGTCTGCATTTGGCCATTGTTTCATCTATTAAAGTAGTAGCATTTGTTAGTCATCATGTTGGTGTTTTTTTTTTTTTTTTTAAGTTATGATGTGGTCCTGGCAAAAGCATCACTATACCAATTTTCCTTTTCATTGTCTTTCATTAGTGATCTGATACACCTGATTTTTTAAAAGTTCTTGCTCACTTGCAATGCCCAACATGACAAAATCAAACATCTTGGTGGGGTGCGGTGATGTTTATCATCAGAAACATACACTAGCCCCACCATAATACATCTACAGTATACCCCAGCATTTACAGTCAGAAGGTACCCTCTGTGGAAGAGATTTTTAAATACTGTGAGTGGTGGCCATCTTTAATGATCTGAGTCAATAATTACAAAAACAGTTATAAAATTGTTTTTAATGTCTGAGGGAATTAAAAAGATACTAATTAGGAATCAAAGGTTGTCAGAAATAAATGTTTGCAAAAAAAAATAAAGCTATACTGTATGATAAACATTTTTGCCAGCTAACAAACACTTCTGCTCTAACAGCCTATTGCTACAGTAAACCCAGGTTCCAAAAAACAGCGCAGCTGTACCTAGCAGAAAGACACGCTTGAAACTGATATGTTCCAAAAGAAAATTCCACAATTTATTCTGTTATATTCAGTAATTCAGTAGAGTACTTCACCCACAGTTGGAAGCCCTTAGTGCCTTGGCAAACAGCCTTCCAGGGGGGCGTAAACCATATAGGGATTTCAACTCATTGTAAATTATGACATCATCATTATCTAGCATGTGATTAAAATAAAATGACAAAAAAACATCCTTTACGAATTATACAAAAAAAATCAAAAAAGTTTTCTGTCCTTCTTTGCTATGTAAATTCATTAGTGACAGCTACGTTACAGCAGGGCAAACAATGACAAAAACAGAACGTTCAGGGACCATAAGTTTGCATTTTATAATTAAGTGGATCTAATGACAAAGTTCATATATATATATATATATATATATATATATATATACACACACACACATACATAGGACTACCAGGATTCTCCTGAAATGGGGATCAGACCAATTCAGTACATAAAGAATTTTATTAAGCTGATCCAATAAAAAAATGCAATTACAGATAAACTGATTTGAAGGCTGCTTAAAGATACAAAAATAAAGGCAGAAATAGAATTAATATCTTGACCAACTTTTCCGGAAGCAAAGGAAGAGGCAGGAATACGTCCCAGATCCAACAACACTCCGTGGTCCATAGTGTCAAATGCTGAGGTGAGATCGAGAGGAACAAGAACTGACCATTCCCTCCCCCCATCCCTCGCCTTGAGAAGCCCATTCTGCACCCTTACCAATGTGGTCTCTGTACTGTGCCTAGACCAGAATCCCAACTGGAGAGGCTCATAGATGTCAAAGGTAGTGAGAGGAGCCTCGAGCTGCAGTGCCACCATCTTCTCAACCTTTCCCAGAAAGGGAAGGATAGAGACAGGCCTGTAATCCGCTAATCAGTCTGGGTCCAAAGATGGTTTCTTCAGCAGAGGCTTCACCAGCACCACTTTCAAACTGCTAGTGGAAGACCACTCCAAGAGAGAGCACTGGACTATCTCAGCGAACACTGGATCTAGAGACCCCACAGAGCCCATCAGATGATTCGGCCTGGGTCCGGTTCACAACAAGCCTCTTCCACACCTACCAGCCTAAACTTGCTCCAGACAGGAGAAGTGCTCCCACTGACAACCAGCTCTCCTCTGCAGGGCTGCAACAGCCCAGTTGTGTCAATCTCAGACCTGTTAGAAGACACTCTGTCAGAGAAAAAGTGAGTGAACTCTATGCACCTGGCGGATGAAACTACTCTAGTCAGCTGCAGACAGCTAGGATGGCGTAACTGCTGTCAACCATCCAAAAGTGCTGAGCCGATCTGTTCCTCCCTGAAGCTCTCTCCCTGGACAGTAATGCTGCCTTTTTATGGGAAATAGCTTTTTGATAGTCACCGTAATGAGTTCTCAAAGTCAGCTTGTCCTCATCCATCCCAGATTTCCACCAACAATGCTCCAACCTCTAACCCATGGTCTTCATCTCCCTGAGCTCCCTGTCAAACTAGGAGGATCTCAAGTGAGAAGACCTGGACTGCATATACACTGGTACAACAGAATCAAGAGCTGAGGTGACAGCCTTGTTATGAGCCATCTCTGCCTCTCCTGATCCTGCCTCACAAGCAGCTATCAAACACGAGAAGTCCATTACGGCCTGGAGTCCTGCTGGGGACAAGCCCTACAAAGTGCAGTAGCAGACCATCTCCACAGGGAATGAACTACTGTTTGGAGGGTGGTAGGGTAGGTAGGGACAGCCACACAACCAAATCAATCTCGAGGTTATTAACCTCAAGCCCCAGTGAGAATACCAAGTCCAAGATGTAACCATGTTGGTGGATCGCAGAAGTACAACTACTCGTACAAGGCCCAGTGAATCCATCGACTGGAGAAATCTTGCCCAAACCACAAGAGTTCATCATCAATCCAAGCAATTAAATTGCCCAGAACCAACATCTAGGCAATTCCAATACTCACTCGACATAGAAGTCAGCGACCTCCTGCAGAAAATCCCTCGTGTCCCAGAGGCTGGTGCACAGGAAGGATACTGCAAGCTGCACCTGGAATCCCACATATGGTCACATACTCAAACGACAAATTAGAACCCATTGGGTGCACAGAAAAGTTCAGGTCAGATCTAAAACAATCAGCCACACCCCTCTCTACGATCCCTCTGCGGGAAGTGGACCACGGAGAATCCAGTTGGGACTGATGCCTCCAGAACTGAACCAGCATCATTACTTAGCCATATCTCCGTGTTGCAAGCCAGACTGACAGAGGAAATCAAGCACGCTATAACTGCAGTCTCATTCCTGATTAATCTAGCATTGCAAAGCACTGCCCACAGGGGATGAGCACAGGCTGCCAGCTTAACAGCTACCTGCCCACCTGGTTCTGTGGGAACCCTGAGTATGGGAACCAAACATCTGGCCTCCCCCTAGGTCCCATTTCACTCCTGAACATCTCCAGGTCCTCAACTATGCAACCGTGCTCCCCCCATTAGTACCCCCACACCCCATCACCTATTATCTTGCCTTCCTAAAATTCCCATCTCCCTACAGTGCCTATGGGCCGCTGCTGGCACGGGGTGGTCGTTGAAGAGGCGGAGGCCCAGTAGCCAGAAAGAGAAGTAACTAAGCCTGGGGAGACTATGACCCACACACATAGTTACACAGTCTGCTACAACTACACCCAAAGCAATTTCCTAGTCTTTGAACAAACTCAAACTACACTTAAAATCAAACAACCCTCCCCTCACTCACGCTAAGCCCTAAACACACACATCCAAGCAATCACTGCATGCTAATACAATAATTTAACTATCCAAGCACACCTCCCAACCAGCCACTAGCCCAACCATATAACCAGCAGCCATTTACCCCAAAACTCCCTTCCTCCCACAATAACATCAACAGATGACTAGTAATAAATCACAAAGAGAATCAAAATACTGTACAAAAAGTCTCTGTGCAATATTTAAAATGCCAGTTTTCAGCTTTCATATGTAGAGCCTGCTCTGCTGCTACCAGAGCAAATCCAGACAGAAAACCTCACTTCAGCAGCTCTCACCACTACTTCGGGATTTAAGTCAGCAAAAAGAATAGCCAAGGAAAGAGCAGTTACGTAAGAACTTACCGTAACAGTAGATCTTCGAGAAAATCTCTCAGCAGGTCACACCATTGGAACTACAGCTATCAGGCACTAGGACCACAAGGAAAACTTTTTAGCTAGCAGTCTACTGGGGCCACCCATGGCAATGTTATCACATTGACGTCCTCCCTATATAACCGTGGTAGCACCGTGTCCTCTTCAGTTCCCCACCTGAGACCATCCACTGAGGATCTGCTCCAGAGGGAACTGCGGGAGAGCTAGAGGTTCTCGCCAGTTGGCTAACGGAGAAGACAGAAGGGATACCATCCTGGAAAGAGAGAGACAGGAGAGGAGAGACTCTGACAGTAAGGGGGATGGAGGGAGGGACAGCATGACCTGCTGAAAGAGATTCTTTCAAAGATCTACTGTTACGGTAAGTTCTTACATAACTGCTTTATCTTCTTCGAGGATATCTCTTTCAGCAAGTCACACCTTTGGAACGAGTCCAAAGCAGTACTGCACAGGAGCACAGTCTGGGTGGATGGAGGGAAGAGGCCCTGTAACACAGCTAGGCCAAAATCTGCCCTATTCTAGAGGCAACGTTCAGACTGTAGTGCTTTGCGAAAGTGTGGACAGTACTCCAAGGTGCAGCAGCCCAAACCTCAGCAGCTGAAACACCTCTGAAACATGCAACTGAAGTGGCCATGCCTCTGGCAGAATGACCCTTATAGAAAAGTCCCATCAGCCTTTTTTGTGTATACCTGTGCAGTTTGTAAGCATGAACAGTGATGCCCTCTCTTACATCCCCCTAATGTCATCCTAATTTAAATATAAATGAAGTTGACTCTCTCTGTTTTGCCCTGGTGTGAAAACCTGTTTGTCTCCATTCCAAAGGTCATGAACCTGCCCATGCAAGGCATCGTAGGAGTTGATGACATGCACAAGCCAGCAGAAGTTATACACTCATTTAGTTCTGTTACATGTCTTGGAAAGTCCCTGTATTCTCTAAAAGCATTTTTTCTAACTCAGATACACTTTAAACTACAAAAAATGAGGGGGGCGTTAGAGAGCTGCGTTTATGACAGGAAGGATTTCAGAACAGCTCTGCCTAAATTGGTATAAAAGCTTTTTTTTTTTATGACATCGATATAATAAAAGTATATAAATTTACAACTGAGGTGTTGAGGATCAAATCGATACCAGCTTTGCCATGGGGAGACCGAAAGGAACAGCTGGAGGTTCCACTCAAAAAACAGCTCCTCAGCTGTCACTGCCTCCACATGGTGTCCCATAGCAACCCACAGGCCCAAGCAGCACAAAAGACTCTCCACCTTGGGAAACAGCTTTAAATGCAGTTAGGGAAATGGACCATAGGTTGGAATGAGTCCTGGAAAGGCTCGGGGCACAGGACGCAAAAATTGAGTTGGCAACTAAAATCGCCAAAGATGCAGATGACAGATCTCAGAAGACCTAGGCGGCCTTCACTAAATCTACTCAAGAAATCAATCCCTTGAGGGCCAGGATGGAAAGAATGGAGAACACAGCATGGGCAATGAACGTCAGACTGGTGAGGTTACAGAAGGGGAGAACCTCCTAGCATTTCTTAATCAATGGCTAAAAAACATCCTACCATCGGATTACGAGTTTGACACAGACACTCTAAAACTTGCATTCAGGATCAACTTCCAGTGTGCCCAGTCGAACAGGGATGTACCTCTTACTATCATGCTAGTGACTACAGGAACCACGTCTCGAGACTGTATACTTCAATGGGCAAAACTTAACTTCCCGGTCACTCTGGAGGGCCATGACATAAAAATCTTCTCGGGCTGGTCATACGCCACCTGTACTCGTCGCAAGTTCTTCTGACCCCTTGAAGAAACAACTGCGAGATTTAGGGGTTGCTCACTCCCTGCTGGCTCTGGCCTGACCTCTCATTACCTATGGAGGCAAAACTTACCAGTTTAATGATCCAGAGGAGGCTCAAAAGAGAGTTGATGCAATCATGACCGAGTTTCAAAACAGACCCCTGGAAACACAAGGCTTACCAACAGTCTCGGAAGATGAAGATTAATGTCTTGCTGGTAAACTGTCTCATTTCTTTTCAACCTGACCAGGAGGTTGTTCATCGCGGGGACCGAGAATCCCAACATAAGACAATGTGAACTGAAAGTTTAATTAATCCTTAATACATCTCTATCCTTAGTTCTGAGAGGAAATATACTTTCATAGTGTTTCATGTTCCCCAATGACACCTTGCTCTTTGTTTAGCACTTCATTTAAAATGTGTTATAAATCTAGCCAATGCACATCAAAATGGTGTTGGCCACGAGGTCCCAGCTATTTGGGGCTATTAAAAGTGGCGCAGAACCACTCATGGTACAATAGAACAGACCGATCTGGTCAGAGTTGGCTATTGAAAGGTAGCGCATAGTGTTTTTAAGGAGTTTAGTAAATGTAATGAAGTTATTAGGGTGCGCCCATGGAAAGGGAATGGGTTCACCAAAACGACTCAGTAATACTTGCAGTCTAGTTGCAAACTGTCACAAAGAAATTTATACATGTTTTGTTTTTGAATGGCAGAGTATGCATTGCTAAGAAGAGATAAAAATACCTCGTATCTCAACGTTCAGCTAAGTGGGAACAATGACCTATATAGTCATAGATTTCAATACCTTAAAAGTATCACCTAAATGTGCTTTAATCCCACAGGTTTAATGCAGTTGGCCATCCTAAATGTTTTTATCAGAATGTTAACCACTTTCATGTGGATAGTACCTCATATGATGCAACTCCTGTTGCTAATAACTATTTCTTTGGCGCCTTTTAAAAGAACCAAGGTACCTTACAGAATGTTTTTTAAAAAGCATAACAAACAATTCAATTCTTAAAATATATAAAACAACTGTTACATTTAGAAATTAAAATCAGTCACCATGATGGACTAACCATACTGAAGCAAAGATGGGAGCCAATGTAATCTTGCTCAATTAACTGTAATGTTTTTGCTCGTATTTTATAAAATGAATAAAAGAAAGTTTAAACTACAGAAAACAGCAGAGCACTTACTATACACTGAAAAGTTCCATGGCCAGCTTAAGACAAGAACATAGGACTGCAGAAGACAGCAACAGCACTGACTGATGCAGTAAAAACTACTAGCACCAGAATATCATGAAATTCCAGGAAGCCTTACATGGGTCAGGTCATGACCTTTCCAATGGAGTCCAGTAGTTTTTCACACCAGACTTATGACCTGCATTTACATTTAAATGCTGATGAAATCAGGAGGGTGCAATATAGGCAATCATTGTGCATACCTACAAACTACACAGAGGAACAGAAGAAAAGGATGCAGGGACTTTCCCCTTTAACAGCCCCAGGAAGTTCTATAACGTACTTCCCGTAACAAAATATAACACAGCTGGACAACCATTTGGACAACTACTGTTTAGAAAACAGGATGCCGTCTTTCCCAGGGGCTGATGAAAAAACCCGGGAAGCCCTCTTTCCTAAGGGTGAACGAAACAAACAACTGCGCGGATTTCTTGCAGTCCTTCGTGCAGTTTGCTGTATCTAAGTATTCTATACACATCTAAAGCATTGAGCAATGCTACCCCTGGATTGGCATGCTCTAGATAATAAACAGGCAGGTGGATGATATGAGTGAAATGTTAACTCAGACACCACCTTAGATAAAACTTAAGGTTAGCATGCAAAAACACCTTTGTCTTTGTGGAAAATCTAATAAGACTGCTCACACTTGAGAGCCTGAAGTGCTGAAATCCTTAGAGCAGAAATAATAGCAACTAAAAATAATGCTTTCCACGACAGAAAGTGCAGCTCACAAGTCACGGCTGACTCAAAACAAGCCAAAGTAAGCTTCTCCAATACAAAATGCAAGTCCCAGGCAGGGACTGGATTGGGGATAGGAAACTTCAAATGCAGAATGCCTTGTAGAAATGTACAAGCCATGTCCAGCTGGGCATCAAGGGGCACCTGGAAGGCTAATATTGCAGACAAGGGCACCTTAATAGAGGAGTACTGCAGTCCTGCATCTGGCAAGGACAGAAAGTATGTTAGAATCAAGTTCACTGGGCAAGTGAAAGGATGCAGGTGAGGTGAAGAGGGCCACAGAACAAAACGTGCCAACGTCATAGAGCAAGTAGCCCTGGTGGAAGGTTTCCTGGCAGCCACTACGATACAGCCACCTATGGGGCACCGCAGATCTCGCAGTGGCTATGTCCTCAGGAGTCATGCACAGAGATGGAGTGACTTGAGGTTTGGATGAACCAGGATCCTTGTCCCTGGACCAGCAGGCCCTCGTACAGGGGTGGGGGGTACTCGAGGTGCCACTGTCTAGTGCGGCAGTAACGGAAACCATATCTGACAAGGTCAGAAGGGCACCATGAGAATTAGGGTGGCCCCCTCCATCTGAAGCTTGATTAGCACCCTCTGAATGAGGGGGAAGGAAGGGAAGACGTGAGAAACCTCCCTTTCCAAGAGAGGGACAGCACATCTCACCAGAATAGCACAGGTCTGGGCTCTAGTGAGTAGAAAAGTGGCAGCTTAGTGCTGTGTGGGGACGCATGAAAGGTACAACTCCGCATTACCCCACCTGTCACACCAGTCTTCTACCACTGAGGAAGCAGCTTCCATACGTGCACACTGCACAGCGACCGAATGAACCTGTCTGCCAGTATGCGTTGGACACCTGGAAAATGGATGGCCAACAGTTCCAGGCTGTGCTCTAGAGCTCAGCAGCAGACCATTATTGCCTCTCAACACAGGGGTAAGAATGGGTCCTCCCCGCCTGCTGATGTACTGCACGACATTGATGCTGACAGTCTGCATCAGGCCTGGGATAGGGGGTTCTGAAAGGCCTGCAGGCCATACAGGACAGTCCTTATCTCTAGGACACTGATATGGAGAAAAGTCTCCACTGTAAACCATGGCCCCTAGGGCCGAAAAGGGCCCAGACGCACTCCCCAGCCCGTCCCTGAGGGATCCATGATGGACTGGATGAGGGGAAGGTAAAAGGGAAAGGAACCCGAGAGGAAATCGCTGGGTTCCATCCACCACAGAAGTACGAACTTTACAGGTGATGTTACTAGAACCTTCCATACTAGAACGTCAATGAGCTGATCCCATGGGACCCTCACAGTCCATTTAGGGATTCACATATACAACCTCACTAGGGGAACTGTGACAATTGCTGCTGCCATCAGGCATGTCCCTGCCGTGACACACCTGTGGATGTAAAGTGTCTGGGCTGGAGCAATCAGGCACCCTGCCCTGCCCCGGGGCAGAAGGGTGGAGCACTGGGCAGTATCCAGTAGAGCACCTATGTATCGGCAATGCTGGCCCGGAGACCGCACTGACTTGGACAGGTTCAGATCCCCAGCGTGCTGAGCAGTTACCTGGTATGCGCCACGGCAAAAACAGTGACTCCTTGGGTTGGGCTTGAAGCAGGCAGTCAGCCAGGTAGGGAAGGGTGTACACTCCTGCCCCCAAGAGTCACAGCTACCAAGTACTAGGGGAAAGTCGCGTAATGCAGAGGACAAGCCAAAGGGCCATGCCCCAGACTGGCAGAGTCCCTTCCAGAACCAGTGCTCGAAGGACTGCCCGTGGAGGGCAGACACCCAGTTAAAAAGGAGACATTCCGCATGATAAAGGGGCAGATCCCGCCTACATGAGGCTAAAGAGGCAGCAGGTCTGGCAGGTCACCAACCTGGGCTTCCTGTGCTAGGGGTGGAAATCCCAGATTTTTGGGTCCAGGAGGGGCTGCACAGCCCATGAGGCTGTGAGGACCACAAGGAAGTGGGAAAAGAGTCCCCTGCACCTCTGATTCACGGGGCCGGCCCTAAGGCTCCTTTCTGCAGCAATGTGCAACTAACCCCAGCAACACTGGAATGTGGACTGGGGAGTGACCAGAGTAGCTAAAAGTAGAGCTGGAGGCCACCCCAGAAGTTTTAGAGGGAGGCCCTGCTGTATAAGTTGCCCCAAGCAGCTGATGGGTCTCCCTCCACTGTCTTTTTTTTTGGGGGGGGGGGCTCCCAGCACCTCCTTCTGGCTTACAGGAGGGTGAGGCCAGGAAAGAGTCCCTATGGAAACAAACAGGACCAGCTGCCAGGGTGCAAGTCTTGAAGAGGAGGCAGGGGTAGTTAAGACTACACTTGTTCGATGTGGCCTTTGCAGCGAAATACCTAACCTGAACTTGTGGGCGACACGTCAAAGGAGCACCCTTTGGCCACCGGGTGGCAGGGAGGGGACAAAGGGCAGATGGACTGCAGAGTCCCACTCAAGGACCAGAGGTCAACAAGGGGGACCTGCCCTGGCCCTTCACAGAGCTTGTAGGCCCTGAGGGGGACCTGCAGGGGGATGTATCCCAGAACGTTGCTTGAGAGACAGTGGCAGCTGACCTGGCAGGGGCAACAGAGTCATAAATCGGGGCATCACATGCCAACCTCAAGGGGTGCTTGCCAGTCTCTGTCCCAGACAGAAGGGTCATAAACAGGTCCTGCCCCTGGGGCCTCCTTCAATGGGCAGGGTCGCAGCCGTGGGTAGTCCCCAGTGAGCTAGCAGGAATGGGACCATATGGGAAATAGAACCATCCCCTCAGTGGTCAGCGAAGCAGAGGCATATGTTCTGTCGGCCAAGAGGCCCAGCCCCGAGCTGAGGAGCTGTGGCCCTGGGACCACTCCCGGGCTACGGGTATCACCCTTGTAACAGCCCATGTGAATCCTGTAGACAAAGAAAGGGTCTGATGCCAAGAGTTTGCCTCTATGGCAGGGGACATGTGCCTGTCCGCAGCTGAGGAGGGAAGGGGGAGTTGAATGACCTAGCAGAGGAGCCACCCTGCCATCTCCATCCCCTATGCCCTTGGAGAAGTGGGCATGGGAGTCCCAAGCCTCACAGGCCGGCACCAAAAAGGGGTTTAGTCGATCGGGAAGGCACAAGGCGGGTGTGGGCCCCTTTGACTTCTTAACCGAGAGAGCTCAAGATCAGCCCCAGCAGGGGACAAATGCTGGTGAGCAGTCATAAAGGATCCCAGGCAGCCCACTGGCAGAGGGTGGAGCGGTGGGATCAGTGACCAGCTTTACGGAAAAATAAGCACCCCATGACGCTGTGGGTGGGGGCCAAGGACTCTCCAAGGCCGACTCAAGGGAATCCAAAGGCGGTGGCAACGGGAGGCAGCCCAAGGCCTGCAAAGGTCCATGGCACGTGCCGGAGGTGCCAAGGTACTGCGATTGGGGGGGGGGTGGTGTGCAGGCCAGACGTCAGCAGTCCCCAGCATACGCTACAAGGGCCTGAAGGATTCACAGTTCACCAGGCCTAAGGAAAAACAGAGGCCTGGACGGCAGGATCCACGGCATCAGTGGGGAGGAAAAGCAGCCCAGACATGGGTGGATTGGCACTGGCCGTAGGAAGGGACAGGGAAAGCCCACTGCCCGCCAACCTGGAGGGTAGAGAGACCTGGGAGGCAGGGACTGCGGGGTGAGGGAACCAGGGTCCCAACAGTGAAGGGCCAACACTGACCGAAAGGACGTCAAGTAGGTGGAGGGTCCTCCAGATTGAGTAATGTCGGAGGAAAGGGGCAGACCATGACAGGCCCACACCGGCCCTAAGAGGTCCGGTGGGCAGGACTGAGAACCTTGCCTTTATGGGTACAGAAGGTGTGGGATGGCAGGGAGAGTTGCCAAGGGGGACAGTGACGAAACCACCCCCCCCCCGGACATGCCAGTGTTGTACCTTGTAAAAAGGGAAGGTGTTGGATGGCATGAAACATTATCGCCAAGCGGCCAATGATGCAGCTGATGCAGACACCAAAACCGATGTCTGGGCCTGAAGGAAAGGGCGGAGGCCGCACAGTGGGTCCAGCACCCCAGGAAGTTCCCAAAAGAGAACCAGAGACCCAGGACAGTATCACTCTAGACGTGCCCCCTCCCCCCAGCCCCATGGGGGACGACCTGCTCCTCGGCCAAAAGGGAGGGCAGGACAGAGGAAGATCCACTGCTTGTTTATCTAAGTCCAAGGAGCTGGCCTAATGGTTGAAGACCGCCACCACGCTGGATCCTAAACTGCCAAGGAGGCAACCTGCTCACCGGTCGTGTATCAGAGACAGTGCAACGAAACAACACTGACAGAAAGAAAAAATAAAGAATGAGAAACAGTAAAGGTTGATGGTTGACTGAAGCAGCAGAAGTTTCTGTTGAGTCCGATGTGCAATGGTTGATGGTGGAAAAAGAATTGAGGAGGGTGCAGGGTCGTCCACAGTTATATAGGGAAGACGTCAGCGTGATGACGTCACTATGGGTGTCCCCAGTAGACTGCTAGCTAAAAAGTTTTCCGTGGCCCGTCACAGTGTTGTGGAGGACTGAGGCATCCATGCCTTACCTTCTGCCACGCCAGCGGCCCATGTTCACAGTGTGAGCAGGCTGCCGGGGGTTGGCCGGGGAGGAAGAGGATCGCGCGTCCGGAGGACAGCTCTCCTCTCCTCTCATGGGGAGGGGTGGGGATGGAGTCCGCTGCTTGCCTCTCCCCTAGTGGTGGCTGGGGGATGGCATAATGGACCCAGATAAAGGGAGTGGATGTGGGGCAGATGCGGAAGCTCGCGCAGCTCGGCCACTGGCGTCACTGCACGCCTCCGCACCACACTTGGGAATGGGAGAAAAGCGAGGAATTATCCCAACCGGTGGGATGATGCCCGCCCCTCACAGGCGCTGCACCTGGCTAGCACCCCGTTAAGAGATCCAGAGGTGAGAGAGTGCATGCCGGGGTGACGGGGCTGGGGCCAGTGGGGAAAAGAAACATACAAGGGGGAAAAAAAAAAAGTTTTTGTGTTGTCCTAGTGCTTGATGGCTATAATTCCAAAGGTATAACCTGCTGAAAGAGGTATTCTCGAAGAAGATTTAAAGAAATCACCAGGTGCTCTCACTGCCTATCCATTCAATCAGCATCGTCAAGAGACCGCTTCAGCTATCCTACTCTTTTTACTTTCCTGTGCAGTCAGGAAATCCAGGGAGGCAAAACAGTCACTGAATAAAGAGTTACACCACACAATAGTAGCAACCCACAGCAGTCATCAATGGTGAGGTCCCAATCTTCATCCTGATAACACAGCAGGATCCCAAGGAGACCCGCAGGCTACCCATGCCCTCAGTTCACCCGCTCACTTGACTCCGGATTGTACAGCATCAGTCTATCCACGTACCAGCCCAAAGACACAAACCCTCCTTTCTTGGGCTGGCCTTAAATCCCCGAAACTACAGCTCATGGCTTTCTTCGGGGTTCAAAATCCATGGCACATTCTGTACCAGTCAAAATCTTCCTTGACTATGCTACTGTAACTGGATACTGCAGGTCCAGTACAATGCAGCTTAAGTCAACAGATAACAAAAAATGACAAAATAAGAAAGGGGTAATAAATGCTGGTACCCCAACTGTCTGCACAGTAGAAAGGTTCTATCTAAAAAATAAAAAGCTACCTCAAACTACATCACTTCCCAGTCCTTACTATCCTCTCTGTTTCTAAGCCTAACAGTCTTGGTAAAGCCAATGTTAAAGAGCAGCTGACAACTTCAGGAGAACTTTAATAAAACATAATATTTAGATAAAGTTCAGCTTGTAGTTCACATTAGTTCTTTATTCCTCCTCCCCATTATTTATTGCTGAGGTCAGTTGCATGAAAACGGGATTTTTGCTCCTGAAGAGTTCATCTACTTCTGTTGCTGTCTCCCTACATGAGGTCATAATGCACTGCTTGTGACATCACAGTTACTCTCATGGCAACAGATTGTGATGTCACAACAGAGCATTATGACGAAGTAGTGAGTAAGCTACAGAGGCAGATTAACTTTAAAGTAACTGCAAGGAATAAAAATCATGTATTCATGCACATTTCCTCAGGAATAAATAATGGGGAGGAGAACTCTATATATGGAATACAAGCAGAATTTTACCTACTCATGTTTTTCAAAGTTTTCTGTCAGGCGTCAGTAGTTCTTTCATGCTAGCAGACGCCAACGCACTTACTGATTAAAAAATTATGTACTGAAACCCTACCCACTGGCTTTCAATAAAAAAAAAAAACTAAAATACATTAGATTCTCCTAAAACACAAATAGGTATTAAACAATAGGATTTCCATGCTAGAAGCTCCAAACTGGCAGCAGCCCAGCGTTGCGGCCATCTTCTTTATCTCCTACGGTGGTAATACCAGTATGGTGGGCAGTCTGTTCTTGAGTATTAAAAAGGAAAAAAAAAAAAAAGGAAACCTTCAAACTACCAACTCCATTGTCAATCTCTACAAACTTTGACCAATCATATCATGTGTTTTTTAAATTACTGCCACTTTTAGGCCAAAGGGGGTGGACAGCATCTCTTTAAAATTGCTGCCTCTTTCTTTTCCCAACATTAATTCCATAGACAGAAGCAGCTGCTATTGTTTCTGCAGCCTGAGATCAGATCTATCTGAACTCCTTTTTTATTGCTGAGTAGAAAGAAGTGAACTAATTTACATGCTGATAAGAAAGAACAATATGGAATGCAGGATGCATATTATGCTGATGACAGTATGTACTGTAGAATGCATAAATACTACAAGGCAAAGGCTCTCCATTTTATCTGGTTTCTATAAACAATCAAAAGCCTTAAACCCAACACAAATCATCGTAGGCATGCAAATCTGTGTGTGGTGGTGGAACCAGGTTAGAAGATACTGGTGCTAGATTCTGTTTGGCATGTCACTTTCACTACACAGACCTCACCACAGCTGACTCCTACTAAAAATAGCAATAATCTTTTAAAATATGTACAATAAAAGGTGAAAGCCATCGCCTGCTGACTAAAAACTCACTTTAAAGGGCTCGACGACCCAAATGAAATGCTGAAGAAATAAAGGTTGCTTATCTGTAACCATAGTTCTGCTACCACTATTCACTTCACATACACAGTTAGGCAGTTCCACTGGGCGTAGCTCAGTCACCAGATGCATTCAACGCTTGGTTCCTCCCACCACCAGTGGTTTCATCCTCCGGCTCCATCTCTTGAAACATCAGATCTTGCATTTTGGAAGCAGGAATCCAGGCGCTTCTTGCCAGGGGAGGCTGGATGGGATGTGTAGATGTGAACTGAATACTGGTAGCAGAAAGAACAATCACGTAAGAACTTACTGTAACGGCAGATCTCAGAGAGAATCTACTCCATTAGGCCACATGTTTGTAATTATAAGCTGGCAGTGTCAAGACCACTCGGAAACTTTTTGTTAGCCGGGAGTCCACTATGACATGCTGCGTCGACATGTATGTAACATTGGCGGCTCCATCATTCGTCAGTTCCCCGCCACAGACTAGCCTCAGAGGAACTCTTAACTATGAGGAACCAGAAGAGTAAGCCAGTACTAGGCATACAAGGAGAAGTATGGGACAAGGGAAAAAATATGATGCATGGAGTAAAGCTTTAGGCACAACATCTGATTTAATCCTCAATCTAGAGAACAGGGGGAAAGAGGGTGGGTAAGGCATGGCCTAATGGGAGAGTCACTCGAAGATCTACTGTTACAGTAAGTTATTACATAACTGTTCTAGCTTCATACGACTCTCAAGCAGTGCAAAGCAACAGGGAGGATGGCACAGTCTGTCATGCGATCAAGACAGAAAGCCTTGCAGTACAGCCATACCTCTCAACCTCCTGCCTTACAAACCAGGGACAAACTACCAAAATCAGGGACACATCTAACAAAAAAGCAATACCACCTCAATAAGCTATGCATAATATGCTGCTTGGTATAAATAGCATTTTCCTAATGAGAATGAGACCGCAGCACTAATGGCTAGCAACATTTTGTGATTCAAAGAGATGATCTTCAGTGACATAAATATAACATTTTGGAGGGACAGAGGAAATTTTTGTGGCAAAGTCAGAGACAGTTGAGTGTGAGTACAACAAGCAAAAAAAAAACAGCACATCTATGAGAGACTATGTCATGACTAATATTTAGTGAAAGTGTGAACAGTGCTCCATATACTGTAGCTGCAGCACATATGTTGGCAGCAGGGCATTTTGGGGCTTCCCCACTTTGCTTGGGCAGGACTAGGAGGATTCAGTTTGATGGTAAGTTTCTGGCTGTTTGTAATTGGCTGAGTCTGTACCTTAAGTGCAGGCATCACATTTCAGGGGATTAGTTTTGTTTGAAATTGCTGTGTTTTCCTAACTGAAATTCAGTGGGCTTCACCACTTTGTTTGGGCAGGACTAGGGCAGGGGTTCTCAAATGGTGAGGCCAGCCTCCCTGGGGAGGCCCCACCCTGTTCTAGGGGAGGCTCAAGCAAGTCTTGAAAAAGTACTGTATTTAAATTTTGAACTTTATAGAGTTTGAGTGAAGGGATAAGGCAAACTGAAAGAGGATAATAGTAGGTGAATGTATGTATTTATTCACAAGTCTGTGAACAGGGAAAGTACTGTACACTGAGCCATGGCTTATTTCAGGTGTACCCATGGAAGGGTAGTGAGAGAATACAATTCAAAATGTAACTGCAAAACACTCAAGCAATAGAAAATGAATGAAAGTAAAGTGCAAACAAATTACGAACAATAAGCCAACAACGCAAGGAACAATGATTAATTAGACTGGCAGCAGAACTGTCCAAATACAAGAGTTAACCATACAGGTAGTAGGAATAAGAACAGGAGGGAGCAAAATGATCCCTGAGAAGTTGCTTAAGAGCAGGGTGAGGGGGGAGAGGCAGAGGTCAGCAGGAAGGTTATTCCAGTTAGAGGAGAAACAGAAAAAGCAGTCTGACCCATGAAGGTATGGCAGTAAGGGGTAGCAATGGTTTGAGAGTCAAAATATTGGAGAAAGTAGGTTGTCCTTTTGGGAGGTGGGGGTACAACAAGCTTAATAACATGAAAGCAAGCTATGCCATGAGGTTTCAATTTATTCCTGATGTACTGTGAAGAGTAGGCTATTTTTCTATGGGGAGGCCCAAAAATATTTCAGTATTTTAGGGGAGGCTCACTGTGACAAAATTTGAGAACTGTTGGACTAGGGTTTTCAGTTTGATGGTAAGTTTCTGGCTGTTTGTAACTGGCTGAGTCTTGCTAGCCGGCTATAGATTTCGGAGTAGATATTCTGTTGGGACACAGTTGGCTGATTGTTTTTACTCATTTCCAGGTGCAATAAAGGCTTCTCATGCCCTCCCCAGGATAGTCCACCTTTATAGTGTGATCACCTGGGCCAAGGGAGAGGCTTCCTACGTGGTTGCAGGAAAGGGAGGAGCGTCCACTGCACTTTATGCACATCATTACTTAAGTAATGTAGACATGCTTTAACACTAATTACAACTTTGAGCTGATAGTGGGGGAGGCCCAGGTGTGACTAAACCAGGTGGCAGTTTAAGAAAAAATGGAGAGACGGGGGGCTTGGAGAAGGGCAAGGAGGGTGAATAGATGGCAATGGCAGTGGCAGACAAGAAGGGGAGCCAGGATGGGTGGTAGGCTGCAATGGTGTGGGACAGCCATCTTCCTGAGGATTGCTTGGAGGGTAGGGGGTCGTATCATGTGTAGACAGAAGGGGCAACTTAGGGAAGAGGTTAACAGGCTAAGAAGGGAGCCGAGTAGGTGGGGTGGGTGGAGCAGAGAGGAACAGCATGGGCCAAGGGACGGAAGGACCTACACAGTACATGCAAATGGCAAACAAAGGGGACTACAAGAGGAAATGATTCAGAAGGCAGGCCATGCAACCACTAAAGACCATTTGGGAAAGGAGGCGTAGGGTTGGAGGGAGGTTAAGATAAGAGGAAAGGGAGCACAGCAGGGTTCGAGATCGTGGGGAGGGGGGGAAGCTCAGGATAAAGGGAGGGAGGGAGGATAACATGTTTTCACTGCTGGCAAACCAGGAGTAGCATGATGGGGTAGGCCAATCACAGGGATAGCAGGGGAACAGGAGAGAGACGGCAGGGGAGCTAGTGGAGGGGTTAGGAGCAGGGTCAACTCAGGAGAGGGTAAAGGGGGTGGTGAAGGAGGAGTGGCAGAAGGGGGGGCCAGAAGACTCGGGGCAGTGTGCGGAGACAAGGGAAGGGTACGGAAAGGAGGGGGTGGAACGCAGGCAGGACAGGAGTACTGAGAGGGGAGGGTGGACGGTAAAGGAAGAGAAAGGATCAGGGGAAGCACTAGTGGCTGGAGGCAAGGAAAGGATTAATACAGAGCAGAGGGGACCTGAATCAAGAAGGGGAGGGGAATGCAGGTGGGGAATGGTGGGGCAAGGACACAGCTAACACAGCAGCAAGGGGGTTTCAAGGGAGGGGTTTAGGGCAGAGTACAGCAGGGACCAAGGAAGGCAGAGGGACTCTCGGGGATGGAATCAGGGGTGGTAAACCAAGAGTGTGTTCAGGGGAATGGAATGCACCAGGGAGGTGAGCAGGATAAAGAAAGAATCATCATTCTGGGGAGGATTCAACAGTAAAAGGTGTAAGATGGGGGGGAGAAGCCAGGAAGAGCTGCATATGGGTGGAGTGTATGCCAGGCATGACAACAGAAAAGGTGGGGCAGCATGTTAAGAGGTATGTGGAGAGGCTAGAGGGAAAGCCTCATATAGTGGTGCACCTTGGCACCAACGATCTGGAGGGAAATATGTTGGAAGAAGTGCAAAAGAGATTGAAGGAAGTAGAAAGGATGTGCAAGAGAGAAGGGAGGACAGTTGCATTCTCTTAGGTTCTCACAGTACCAAGGGCTAGCAGGGCCAGGAAACTAAATCTCAGAGTTCAATACATGACTGGGGACATGGTGTGAGGACATGGGATATGGACTGGTGGGGGAATGGGGCAGCACATGGGAGAACCAGGACCTGTATGCACTGGATAGGCTGCACTTCAGTAAGAAAGGCTCAGAGGTCCTAAAGAAAAAGCTGAGGGTGTTCATAGCAGAAAAGCATAATTTAAACTAGGCAGCAAACTCAGCCACCAGGCAAGGGAGACCACCAGGCTCCCTCCCATAGACAGGCAGGAAGAGGAGAAGCAAAAAGGGGAAGGGTTAGGGAAGAAGGTATAGGCAAGCAGAGAAGATCTCACAGTGGAGGGTGGTCTCACTGAACGCAAGAAGCCTTGGCAATAAGATGGCAGAACTGCATGCTTTGATGGCAGAAGGGGATGTGGACATAGCTACATCACTGAAACATGGGCCACCCAGTACCAGGACTGGGATCTAGCGATCCCTGGGTACAAACTGTACCAGCGGGACAGGGACAAAGGGAAAGGGTAACTATATATGTTAAGGAGGGGATACTGTGCAACATGGAGGAAGGGGAGAAGGGCAAGGCCGAAGCCTTATGGATTCACCTACAGCACTCCATGGGCAGGAGGGAGAGATTGGGGGTGGTGTTTAGATCACCATCCCAAAGTGTGGAAATGGACAGGGAGCTGCGAGAACAAATTAAAAGGCTTAGCAGTAAGGGCAACACAGTGGTGGTCAGGGACTTCAATCTGCCAGGGGTGGATTGGAATAACCCAGCCACCTCAAGTGCCAGAGAACAGGTCCTCCTGAAGGCCTTCCAGGAAAGCTTCCTCTTACAGAAGGTGATGGAGCCAACTAGGAAGGGGAACATTCTAGACCTGGTACTCACGGACGGAGAGCTAGTCCAAGGCATTGAGGTGGAGCACCTCTAGCAGGAAGTGACCACTGCAGAGTGTGGTTCTCCCTCAGCCTGGGGAAGAATGTAGCCAATACAAAAACAAGAGTGGTGGATTTTAAGAGGGCAGACATTGGCAGGATGAGAATCATTCTGAAAGGGTACCTAGACAACAGTGTTGAACAAGTCTGCCAATGGTCCTGCTAGGACTCCTGCCAGCTCCCCGAGTACCCTAGGATGCACTCTGTCTCTCTCTGCATGGATGCAGAGCAGACATGGGACATCATAAAGAGGAGTCTGGCAGAGGCCACTAGCTCTTGCACCAAGTGCCAAAGCAAGAAGGCCAGGAACAAGAGACCTAGCTAGGTGAATGGAGAAATAGTGGAAAGGGTGAGGAAAAAGAGAGGGGCCTTTAGAAAATATAAGAGATCCTGCCGGGAAGAGGATAAGGAGGAATATGTGAAGAAATCCAGGGAGGTGAGCAAAGTAGTGTGGGCAGCCAAGGATTCAAAAGAACTAAGGCTGGCACAGGGGATCAAGGAAAGGGAAAAGGATTTTTCTCAAGTATATAGTGAGAGGAGGAAGTGCAAGGACCAGATTGTAAGGATTAGAAAGGAGGGTGGGCGAGTAGAGCAGGTGGAAATACTAAACCAGTACTTCTGCTCATTGCTCACCAGGGAGAAGGATGAGCCAACACTCCAGGGGAAGGTGGATGGGGAGCAGGCGTAGAGGAGTTGACAGATGCGGAGATCCCAGTCGAAAGGGTGTTAGAGGACCTAAGGGTGGTTATGACACCTGTTCCAGACAGAGTGCATTCTAGGGTACTCAGGGAGCTGGCAGGAGTCCTAGCAGGACCATTGGCAGACTTGTTCAACACTTGCCTGAATACTGGATACATGCCCATAGATTGGAGGATGGCACATGTGGTGCCAATCCATAAGAGTGGGCCCACAGATGAACCTGGGAACTATAGACCAGTAAGCCTTACAGCCACTATGGGAAAGCTAATGGGAGACTATACTCAAGGAAAGGCTAGCATGTTTCCTGGAGGAGAATGGCTTAGAGGACGTCAGGCAACATGAGTGTGTGTCCGGGAGATCATGTCAGACCAACCTTGCTGACTTTTTTGACTGGGTGATGAGGCCACTGGATAGCAGTCATGCAGCTGCTGTTCTATACCTGGACTTTAGTAAGGCATTTGACTCCATGCCACACGGAAGGCTGAACAGCAAGTTAAGTAGCATGGGAGCAGAGAGGAAACTGGTTGGGTGGATAAAGAACTGGATGCAGGGCAAGCAGCAGTGTTGGGGAGAGCTCTCAGCACCCAGGGCGGTAACCAGTGGGGTACCACAGGGGTCAGTGCTAGGACCAGTTCTATTTAACACATTTATAGCAGACACAACAAAAGGGATAAGGAGCAAGATCAATCTCTTTGCAGATGACACCAAGATCTGTGCAGAGGTGGACAGCAAGGAAGGGGGTAAGGTACTGCAAGAGGATTTACAGACACTTGAGTCCTGGTCAGCCACATGGCAGCTGGTGTTCAATGCCAAAAATTAGAAGGTCTTGTACCTGGGGGCTAAAAACCCAATGAACAGCCATTGGTTGGGAGGGGTGCAGTGGCCACTTCAGATGAAGAGAAAGATCCGAAGTGCTGATGACAGGGGACATGAAACACTCCTCACAGTGCAGGAAGGCAGCTGCAAAGGCGACCAGAATGCTGGGATGCATCGTCAGTGGAATCACCTCTAGGAGTGAGGGAGTCATTTTGCCCCTGTGCAGGTCCCTGGTGAGGCTGCACTTGGGAGTACAGTGTGCAGTTTTGGTGCCCATATCTGAAAAGGGACATCAAACTATTGGAGGGATTCCAGCGTAGTGCGATGAAGATAATCCTGGGGATGGGAGACAAGACATACGAGGAGAGATTGAGGGTGCTCAACGTATATAGCCTGGAAGACAGAAGGGGGGGAGAGAGGGGATATGACTGAGACATTCAAGTACCTGAAGGGCATAAACAGAGTTAATTCAGATGACTTGGTTAAGTTAAAAGGGGTGAGGGACACAGCCTGAAATTGGAGGGAGAAAGGTTCAAGAGAGAGATGAGGTGGCATTATTTCACATAGAGGGTGGTGGCTGGTTGGAATACGCTGCCATAGGAAGTAGCTGCACTGTGGATAGTGGGCAGCTTCAAGAGAGGGTGGGATAGGCCGAAAGGGAGGGTCAAAACCATGGAGAGGTTGGGGGAAGAGAGGTCAGATGTGGGAGGCACTACGTTAGAAGGGGAAGCAAGGGAAGGGGGAGCAGCTGCAGTTTAACAAGACAGCGTACTGCACATTCGAGCAGACTAGATAGACCAAATGGCCTGTATCTGCTAGCAATTTCATATGTCAGTATGTTCATATTTTTGAAATGAGTGACGCAAATGGCCATAATCCTCATGGAGTGACCGCGAACAGCATCAGTGAGTTCCTTACAATACTTCCTATAACAGAACGTACTGCAATGTGCCAGTCATCCTGACAGGCATCATTTAGATACAGGAGCCCCCTCTTTCCTAAGGGTGAATGAAACAAAGAGCTGAGAGGACTTTCTGAAGTCCATGTTGCAATCAATATAGCACCTCAGTATTCTATGTCCATCAAAAGTATAGGGCAGTGCCTCACAATATTTAGCATGCTCAGGGTAATGAACAGGAAGGTGCATCATTTGGTTGTGTGTAAATTCTGATATCACTTTTGGTAGAAACTTAGGATTCATATCCAAAAAGGCTCAGTCCTTGTGAAAAATCAAATAAGGAGGCTTACATGTTAGAGCATGAAGCTCAGAAATCCTTTGAGCAAAGGTCACAGCAACTAAAAATAACATTTTCCACGAGAGGAAATGTAAGCTACAACTCATAGTTGGCTCAAAAGGAGCCAAAATCAGTTTCTCAAGAATTAAATTCAAGTCTCAAGGAAGGACTGGATTACGGACACGATGCTTCATATGAAGAATACCTCTCAGAAACCTATGCGGTACCTCTAATTGGGCAATCATATGACCATCAATAGGGGCACAGAAAGCTGATATAGCAGCCAAAGGCACCTTAACAGAAGAATACTGCAAGCCAGAGTCAGTCAGGGAAAGACGGTATTCCAACACTGAATTCACAGGACATGTAAAAGGGTCAATATTCCGGAAGCAGACCAGAAAGTGAAGCACTTCCATTTCAGGGAATAAGCATGTCTGGTAGAAGGCTTCCTAGTCGCAAGCAGGACATCAGCAACTTTAGAGAATACCCCAAAGCATGCAACGGCTATGTTTTCAGGAGCCAAACATACAGGTACAGGGACGTCATATCCTAATGGACCAGGGACCATTTGCCCTATGACAAAAGACCCCTACACAGAGGTAGAGGGATGGGAGACTCCACCGCCATATTATGATTGAATGGAAACCAAATCTGGAGAGGCCAGAACAGAGCAATGAGGATGAGAGGGTGCAAAGGTGGTCCATCATTAAGGAAGTAATACTGGTTGCCACAGATGAGTGCGTTAGGCTCAGGGGGAAGAATACAAGGGGCCAAAGCGCCCCGCTGGTTCAGTTCTGGGGTTGCCCAGGCAGTAAGAGAAAAGAGGTTGGCCTACAGAAATTTCAGAAAGACCAAGAGAGAGAGAGGTGGATAGGGAAAATTACCTAAGGTTGGCTAGTGAGGTAAGTAAGGAAGTCCGGCGAGCAAAGGCACAGAAGGAGCTCCAGATAGCTGATGGAATTTCCTTCGCTCTATAAGTGAGAAAAAGGACAAGAAGGAAGGGATTGTTAGGCTTAAAGAGCAACTATCTCGCTCTTTCCCAGTACCTCCCCCAGAACTATAAACAAACCTTACTGGACTAAGAGTCTGCTGGAGCCAAATTTGAAATTTTTCTGGGCCCACATTTTGGAAGGGAAGGGATCATATTTTGGCTCTGTGGAGCCGAGCCACACTTCCTAATACCACTGCAGTGGGTGATCCTCCCCCATTCTGCCGCCATGCACACTCGTTTTGTGATTGGAGAACAGCACATGTAGCACCTCTAAACAAAAGCTGTCCCAAGGATGACCCCTGGAATTACAGACCAGTCAGTCTGACCTCCATTGTGGGCAAGCTCATGGACACCATATTAAAGGAAAGGTTGGTGGAATATCTAGAGGAGCATGGTCTCCAGGATACGAGGCAGCATGGGTTGATGGGGGGGGGGGATTGTGTCAAACGAATCTGATGGACTTCTTTAACTCTGTCACTAAGACAGAGAGGGGGCCAAGCAGTAGACATCCTCTATCTTGATTTCAGTAAGGCCTTTGACTCTGTGCCCCATAAAAGGTTGATCAGGAAGTTGGTGGATCTTGGGGTTGGGGAAAAGATGGCCAGATGGGTGGAAAAGTGGCTGAGGGACAGAACCCAGAGAGTGGTTGTGGGGGGAAGAGTTATCCGGCACCAGAGAGGTAACCAGTGGGGTCCCATAGGGCTCCGTGCTGGGGCTGGTGTTGTTCAGTGTCTTCATCAATGACATTGGGAATGACATTAAGGGCAAATGTGCCTATTCACAGATGACACCAAGCTCTGTGGGAGAGTGGACAAAGCTGAAGGGATACAGGACCTACAGGATGATCTGGAAAAGCTGGGGAGGTGGTCTAGGATCTGGCAACTTGGCTTCAATGCCAAGAAATGCAGAGTTATGCATATTGGAGCCAAGAATCCCAGGACAGAGTACTACCTGGGTGGAGTCCAAATATCTGCATCAGAGGAGGAGAAAGACCCGAGAGTGATGCTCACTAGTGACCTGAAGCACTACACGCAGTGCAAGAAAGCAGCAGCAAAGGCAAACAAGATGCTGGGATGCATATCTAGGGGGATCAGTAGTAGGAGAGAAGAGGTTACATTGCCCTTGTACAGGGGTCCCTGGTAAGGCCTCATCTAGAGTATGGGGTTCAGTACTGGTTCCCACACCTCAAAAAGGACATTAACCTGCAGGAGAAGGTCCATAGGAGGGCTACAAAGATGATAGCTGGTCAGCAGGGTAAAGCATACGAGGAGAGGTTGAGGGTACTGAACACGTACTCCCTGGAAGACAGGAGCGCGAGAGAGAGAGAGAAAGGGGCCATGATTGGCACCTTCAAGTACCTGAAAGGGATAAACAAGGTGGATAAAGAGAGTCTCTTTAAGCTGAGTGGCAACCATAACACGAGGGGCACAGTCTTAAGCTGGAGGGTGGGAGGTTTAGGAGGATGGTCAGGAAGCACTTCTTCACAGAGAGGGTGGTGGACACTTGGAATGCGCAACCTGAAGAGCTGATCTCTGAAGACAGCGGGCAACTTTAAGAGAGGCTGGGATAGGCATAGGGGGAAGATAAGGATCATGGGTAGGGAGGATGTGAGGTGCGGGGAGGGAGGGCAGGGACAGCAGTTCAAGCTGTGTACCCTGCAATACGAGCAGACCAGATGGATCAAATGGCTTTCTTCTGCTGGCTTCTTGTATGTTCATATGAGAGTGGCACTCTCCACCCGCAGCTTGAGCAGAAACCTCTGTGTTAGAGGAATTGGAGGAAATGCATACAGCAATTTACCTTTCTAAGAGAGGAAAAGTGCTAGAGTAAGCAAGCAGAAATGCAACAGTTTTGCATTGTGTGGGGGATGCAAAAAGGTCCAGCTCTGGGCAACCCCATCTTGTGAAGAAGTCGTTTACCATCGAGGACAGTCATTTCCATTTATGAACCACTGGCTGGGACCTGCTTAACCTGTAAGCCAAGACATTCTGGAGACCTGGGATATAACACGGCTGACAGCTGTAGGTCATGAGAGAGCACAATACCATACTCCCTGCTTCCCTGCATAGGGGACAGGAGTGCTCCCTTGTTTGTTGATGTAACATAGAAAGATAGAATCTGATGGCAGATAAGGACCATACGGCCTACATAGTCTGCCCATTTCCCTACTCAGTGTCGACAGCCCAGATCCTATTTGATCTACGGCACACCTTCTCTGCCCATCTCCAGGGTACCCTTATGTCTATCCCATGCGCTCTTGAACCCCCATATTGTTCTGGCTCCCACCACCTCCGCTGTAAGGCTGTTACACGAATCCACCACCCTTTCTGTGAAAAAATACTTCCTGCCATTCCCCCTGAGCCTTCCTCCCTCCAGCCTCATATCATGTCCCCTTGTCCTTGTGCAATGCTTCCTCTGAAATATGCTTCCCTCCTGTACCCTATTTATACCCCTATGGTACTTGAATGTCCATCATATCCCCCCCCCCCCTCTCCTCCAATGAATATATATTAAGGTCCCTGGGTCTTTCCTCATTCAGCTTCTGGTAAAACCCATGAACCATTTTCATTGCCTTTCTCTGGACTGCCTCCATTATGTCCATGTCCTTCCTGAGATGCGGTCTCCAGAACTGGATGCAGTACTCCAGGTGAGGCCTTACCAGTAATCTGTACAATGGCATCACCACCTCTTTCTTTCTGCTGGTTATACCCCTACCTATGCACTCCAACATTCCATTTGCCTTCCCCAAAGCTTTTTCACACTGCTTGGTCGCCTTTAGGTCATCTGGTACGATGATCCCCAGGTCTCTCTCTTGCTTTGTGGTAGCTAGAACTCTTCCCCCCAAAATACTGTACTCCTCTCTTGGATTCCTGTGACTCAGGTGCATTATTTGGCACTTTTTTGTATTGAATGTCAACTGCAATACACCTGACCATTCATACAATAAGCTTAGATCCTTTCTCATTCTTTCCGCCCCTTCCGGGGAGGTGACACCTCTGTTGTAGATCTTGGTGTTGTCAGCGAACAGGCATACCTTTCCCTCCAGACACTCTGCAATGTCGCCAATGAAGACACTGAACAGGACGGGTCCCAGCACTGATCCCTGTGGCCACTGGTCACCTCCCTCCCTACTGATTTCATGCCATTTACTACCGACCTCTGAGCCCTGTCCCTTAGCCAGTTCTCAACCCATTTTACTACCATTGGGGCCCACTCCCAGGTTTCTCAATTTATCTGCCAATCTTCTATGTGGGACGGTGTCGAAGGCCTTGCTGAAATCCAGGTAGGCCACATCCAACACCCCTACCTGATCTACCACCCTGGTCACCCAGTCAAAGAAATCAAATAGATTTGTCTGCCAGGACTTTCCCCACTGAGAATCCATGCTGCCTTGGATACTGTGCCCCACTAGTCTCCAGAAACTTCACAATTCAGAACTTCTGGTAACGCTTGTGTCAGCATGGCTGCTTGATCCTTCAGCGCTCTGCACCCAGCGGCCAAAATCTAACTTAATCAGCCGATTTTCAAGGCATTTTCTGATCTCAACCTCTCTTACCATCTATCTAAGAATAGCAGCGATGGTGAGTACAAAAAGTTCAAGGAAAAATGCCTCCAACCGTGGGAACAAAGGAAGAGCATCACCGAGGCCTAGAGACAGAAGTCCGGCAAATTCTATTACCTCTATGCGCTACAGAGAGTCCGTGAGGAGGAGGAGTATGGTTCCGATATGGGATCTCAGCTTAGAAGGGCAGACACACATGCTATTATGAAGATGCTTCACAAAATTGATAGTAATGTCTCAGGAATAAGGCAGGACTTACAGAAGATGTAGAAGAGAACAGCAGACACGGAATCCCAACTAGATATCCTCCATACCATACCGAACATATGGCCTTTGGGCGTTCTTTGGTTTATCTGTACAGACGAGAGAGGGATCTAGCTAACAGAGCTGAGGATGCCGAAGCCAGCTCATGCCGAAACATAAGGGTTTTTCCTTAGATACTTTTATTTCATAGTAAAGGAGACAAACATTACTGTCCCTAATTAGATATAAACTTTTCTCTCCCACTGGAACTTTCTATGGGACTTCAAATTATAATTAGAGACCTGCAGGGCTGAGCAGTCACAGCATGACTATCCTCCAAGAGGCACCAATTACCTAAATAAAGATTAAGAGTTAATTTAGTCGGGGATGGGGGCCAAGGAAATGGGGCTTGTGTGAAACAAATGTTTTGACAACCTGGGAGGAGTCGGTAAGATTGATGTGTCCTGGCCAAATTTCCCTCATTCACTTAAAAAAAAAAAAACACCAACAGCTTAATCTGGTTCAAGGTCAGTTGCCATTCATCTGTATCCCCCTCCCCCGGGTCGTGCCTGAAAATAGGCAGGATTTGTCTATTGCACTTACCCAGTCAACAAAAACTAAATAAATACATAAAAATGTGGGACTCATAGGGGAACTATATTTTAGGGTTTTGTGTTTTCTTATGCCTGTTCACTGTTACTGTTTTTGGTTAATGAATGGTTTAAAGGTTCCAAAAGTTTAATGTGCTCCATGAGCTAGCCATTAACTTTATACAACAAAGGCTGCGGAAAGCTGTTATTTAGGTAGGCCTTTTCTGGGAAGGGATGGGATATGTTTATTAAACAAATACAGATATGTCTTCGGCGCTATGCCTGGGGCATTGAGACTGGGTCGCCCCAGAGGGAAGCCAATAGCTAACTGGTGGCCTCCCACCCGTCAGTATCATGCCGCTGGGTATCAGGGGTACTTGGATCCCGGAGGTCTGATTCGAGAGAAGAGAGGCAGGTGCTAGTTAGGCTCCAGCTCTCTATGCCCATATTAGGGTGCTCTCTTGGAGTCAAATTTACTATTTGGGTTCCTAGGTAGCCCGTGAAGACGTGCAGTCTTCAACACCAGGTAGGCTGATATTAGGTTTATTAAAGTTACAAGTTGATTTGTGTTTACATGTTGAGATAACAGTTTGGTTAAGGGTTTTAATGTATAGGGGTCAGTTTACTTATGTGAACTATTTTTATTTTCTTTTTTTCTCTGTCTGTAGCTTAGGTTTTAAGGAGGGTCACTGGCAGCTGCAAACTTTTAGGGGTGGCATCAGAAGGAGGAGAAAGGACAGTATTTACTTGGTTTGTGTTTTTCGATACAGTGATGGATAGCTTAGTATGTGCTTGTGGAATGTTAAAGGCATCAAAAATGTAGTCAAAAGAGCCAAGCTGTTACAGGAGTTGCAAAGGACCAGATGCGAAATAGCCAGTCTTCAGGAAACCAAGCTATCCCCAACCGAGCATCTGAAGCTACGTAGAATGTGGGTGGGGAAGGTCTACTCAGACTAACTTGAAATCTAAAAAAAGCAGGGGTAGCTATTTTGATTAAAAGGGGCTTGCTCTTTCAAGTAACCCATACCCAACTCAGGGGGATCAGGGAGATTGGTTTCAATTTCAGGTGTTCTGAGGGGCTGTCCTATTCACATTTTCTCAATTTATGAGCCCACCCCTCCTATGGGGAATTCTTCAGACGAGTGTTTCAGCTCCTTACATCCCTCCCAGAGGGACAAATAATAAGCACCAGAGACTGGAACTGTGTGGAGGATGCCCTTCTGGACTGCGCCCCTCCGGGGTGACAGGGAGTATGCTCCAAACTACTGACCACCCTGCTAAAGGAAGCCGGGTTAGTGGACCCATGGCAGCTGAGATCTCCGAGAGGGAGAGATTGCACATTTTACCCCCCACATCCAACTCTTATGCTCGACTAGACAGGCCATATACCCAGAAATCTTGGGCATACACAGTTACAGATACTAAATTTCACTCCCTAACTTTATCAGATCATGCACTGGTAGAATTTCAGATACAGTGGAGCTCGGGTAGATCAGGAGGGTGGTGGAGATTTAATGTCAGTTTACTGCATGATGAGGTATTTACTTCCACAAAAGAAATAATTAGAAATTATATCAAAGAAAATGCTAACTGAGAGACTCCATTGAAGCAAATTTAGGACTGTCTAAAGGCAGTGATTCGGGGGCATGCCATATCGTATACTTCCTACAAGACAACATAAGGCTTCTCTGGTTACAGTGGAGGAAGTTCTGTGACAGCTAGAAGCCGAACATAAAAAGACCAGACACCCAAGACCTGCTTCCCAAGCTTAAACAAGCTACAGAGAAGGTCAATGCCCTAACCCTATGTAGAATGGAGAATACCCTCTGGTTTACAAAACAGAGATATTATGAATGGGGGGGCGAGGAGCCTATTAGCACAACGCCTTAAGAAACAAGAAGCAGACAGCTGTCTCTCTAAAATAAAGGAGAAGGTCTGGATTAAGGGACTATGCTATAACCCCGAACGAGATAACCCAGGAATTTGCTGGATACTATATTCAGCTCTACAGTAAAGAGAGGCTGCCAGTGCATCATGAGAAAACAACAGAATTTTTTGAGCAGGTAGCCCTCCCATCACTTTCTTCTGATCAACAGCGATATTTAGACTCCCCCTTTTCTGAGGTGCAGATTCTCTTAGTTCTCATATTTTTTTAAGGGGGTAAGGCTCCAGGACCGGATGGAATTCCAGTTGAATTCTATCACAAATTCTCTGGGGAGTTGACCTCCCTTCTCACTAAAGTATGTAACACGGCCCATGAAGAACGACAAACCCCAGACTTACGGAGTGGAGCCACGATAACAGTACCACCTAAACCAGGGAATGACTCCTCAATTTGTTCTAGTTACCGTCCCATTTCCCTTCTTAATCTGGATAGTAAAATTTTTGCTAAGGTACAGGGACTAGATTATAAACTGTAATTACTTATTAGTGCACCCTGATCAGACCAGGTTCATACCGGGTCGTCGCATACAAGACAATGTATGTTTTCCTTTAAATACAATGTCGGCTGCTAAGTCCTTTCCCAAAGATACCCTCTATGCAGTAATGTTGATCGGCGCCAAAAAGGATTTAGATCATTTAGATTGGCATTATCTAGATGAAACCCATTTAACGGTTTGGATTCGGAGTCTGTTTCAGAGCATGGATCTCTAATCTCTATAGACCACCCACAGCTTGGGTCACGGTGAATGGGACATTCTCCCTTCCCTTCGACATCCAACGGGGCACACGGCAAGGCTGTCCCCTCTTCCCTCTGCTTTTTGCATTATGCATTGAACCACTAGATGCATGTATTAGGCAATCACCAAATTTTAGGGGAGTCAATGTGAAGGGGGGAGGACTTACGCATTTCACTATACGCGGGCGACACCTTATTATACATTACAGACCCAGCCTGGTCGATTGAGGGGGTACTAGCAATGCTAAAAACATTTGGGAACATTTCAGGTTACAAAATAAATGAGTCTAAGACTGAATTAAATACACACAACCTCTTCCACAGAACACTGGAGGTTTAAACTGGACCATGAATGTGTTTCGGTACCTGGGGGCCTGGATCCCAAGAGATTTGTCCCAATTACACTCAAAGAATTATTCAGAATTACTAACGGATGCCCAGGCTGATTGCAAAAGGTGGAAAGAAATGAAAATTATGTACTTACCGTCATTCTTGATCTTTCGGTGCATCTTCACCAGTCATCACTAGTGGGTATGTTGCTGGAGTTAGGACCGCTGGATACTTTTTTTCATTTCAGGGGCGGAGCTGATGGGGCGGGCGCCGCCCTCGAGGCAGACGTACTACGTGGCGCTCGCAGGTTGGCCATTAACTGCTGTTGACTCCACTCTCACCCCAGTTCTGATATGCCGGAGAGAGAGGAAGGTAGGGATAGAGGGGTGGGGCAAGGGAGCCCAAGGGATAGACAAAAGGAAAGGATATAGTAACTAAAAGGAGAAGTAAATGACAAAGAGGACATGAAAAAGACAGAGTAACAGTCTAAGGGATTGGGAGGAGGGGCCCCAATGTCTGGAAGAAAAGAATTAAGGATGGGAAAGGGAGGGTAGAAAAGAAAGAAAATGAGGGGAGGGAAGGACCCCACTATCTGCTCAAGTGGGATTTAGTGATGAATGGTGAAGATACACAGAAAGATCAAGAATTATGGTAGGTACGTAATTTTCATATCTTATCTGTGTCAATCTTCGCCATTCATCATTAGTGGGTGAGTACCGAGCCCCTCGAAGGGGGCCCAATACATCCCTAAGGGACTGATTCCCTTAGCCTCCAGTGGGGGAGGACACCGGAGGGGAGAACCCTTACAGGCCTGGTGAGGCCTGAGACTAGTCTGGTTGAGATGGGAACTCCCAGTGGAAGAAGGAAGGTGCCCCTGCAGTTGCCGTCTCACCCTACAGGAAAAAAGGTGGGTTCTCCGGAAAGCGGAGGAAATCACCCTATGCCGAGCCAGCGGTGACAACCGGGAAAGGTCAAGCTATGTCGTCCACCTAGTACAGATCGCTGTCCCCACAATCCTGGAGGCTACCTCACTGGCGTCATAGGACGTGCTTGCCTGGTGCCTTGCAAGCTCCAGGACCTGTGCAGAGAGGGCGATGGCCTGTCTGGTTTTCTCCGAATCAGGCATAGAGGCTAGGAGTTGTCCTAGCCTGGACCACAAGTATGTGTTGTAGGTAGCATGGTGGGCCTGATGGGCTGCTATAGAAAGCAGAATCTGTGCTGAGGAGAAAGTTCTCCTCCCCCAGAAATCAAAATCCGAAGAGTCAAGAGTCTGGGGGGTTGGTCACGGCCTGGGGTTTGATGCCCAGAGGGGTGTCCAGGCACATCACGCCGGGGTGAGGCACAGTTCCTGAGACTCCGGGGCAAGCAATACCTCTGGCGGAGGTCCCTTAGGCCTGGTACAGAGGAAAAGGGACGCTGCCAGACCCGGTGCGACGCCTCCTGGAAAGGAGCAGGCCAGGCGGGAACCACGAGGTTGGCCACACTGAACTCGCCTAAAAAGGCGCGCGTCATCGGGTCCAGATTGCTTTCCGAGAGGGGGGGTAATATGGAGCTCGTCTAACATCCCCAAAAGGAAGCGCTGATATGTAGAGAAATCAGCACCTGGGGAAAGGTGGACAGAGAGTTCCTCTCCATCTGAGGAGGAAGACGAGGATGCCGATGAGTCCAGTGATTCAGGGTCAGGCTGCACAGGAGCATGGTGGAACCCCTGCTCGTCCATGGCTCTAAAGTAGGTAGGAAAATGTGCAGCTGAAGCCCTGAACTGCTCCCAGGTCAGGGGCTCCCTAGGACTGGGAACACATGGGAGAGGAGGAGGAGTAGGTAGAGGCATGGGGGCTAAGCACTTTAGAGAAGTAGCGTGGACTCTACCTGGGCAGGGGGACAGAGTGGATGCTCCAAACAGTGAGGGAGATCAAGAGGTCCCAGCAGACAGAAGCCATTCAGCTGGGTCGGAACTACTGGAGCTGTGCCTGCGGGAAGAACCCCTCCCCGTGAGGTGACTGGGACTGTATGAGCCCAGAAGGATGGCCCCTGACCTCCAAAGTGGAGGTCCCTCTCAAAGAGTGTCCAGGGAAAGGGAGAGGATCCGCACTATAGCTCCTCCCAGAACCCGGGCGGGTCCCAGGGAGAGCCCGCTGCACTAGACCCTGACCCCTCAACCCCTCCAACTCTGAAAGGGTCCTCTTCCTTGTGACCACCAGCCTAGTCAGCTGACAACCCTCAGCCGACCCCTGGGAGTCAGCCAGAGGTACAGTGCCCTCCCCCTCCTGGGGTGCCCCAGACTGTCCCAAACTCGGACTATCCAGGCATACCACGGAGGGGGTTACCCCAACTGAGGGAACAGACATATCCGTGGCTCCAGGTAGTGCAGCAGTAGCCACCTGGGCCACCACCAGCTGGTCAGTCCCACTGACCCCGGAACCAACAGGACCTGTCTGACCCTCAGAGGGAGGCTGAGTGGGGGTCAAGGTACTGGAGCCAGTCCACATCAGATCCCGAATCCTCCTCAGAAGAGGAGAACTGAGAGGCCTGAAGCCAGACTATTCCCTAGTCCCTCCCTGTCCTGGGACTGCAAGCCACGCCACCTCCAGCCCAGGCATAGCAAGTGGCACGAGAGCCCAGAGCAACACCGCACCCAGCATTGACCCCCCCGGCGCAGAATGGCACCGGAGTCGGAGGCAGCACCGGCCACAGCGTCACGCCCCTCCCCAGTGCCGCGAGCAGTACCAGAGTCGAAAGCGGCACTGGCCACGGCGCTGCCCCCATCCAGACGAACAGCATCGTAGATGGGTGCAGTGCCAACCCCCATCCTAGTGCCGAAACCAGAGGAGGCCCCGTTCCCCTCCACAGCACTGCAAACAGTGCCAGAGGAAGAAACAGCGCCGAGGGACAGCCCGGCACTGCCCAGGCC
The DNA here is from genome assembly GCA_016271365.2 of Neoceratodus forsteri. Classification (NCBI taxonomy): domain Eukaryota; kingdom Metazoa; phylum Chordata; order Ceratodontiformes; family Ceratodontidae; genus Neoceratodus; species Neoceratodus forsteri. Next base: position 1,428,138,827 of record CM057449.1, read on the forward strand.
CCCAGTGCCACAAACGACACCAGAACCAAGGGCGGCACAGACAGACAGCACTGAGGACGGTGAAGGCCTGGGCCCCAGAGCTTGACACCGGGGGAGTCTTCGCTTCTGAGGAAGCGACTGCCAGTACAGTGCCTCCTGCCCGGCCCCCAAGAGGGCCAGATTGGGCCTCCTGCACTGTGGGAGGAGCCCCCGCCATGGCAAGGCTAGAACTGGCAGGGGCCCCCTCCTCCGTGGGCCGTACGGGACCGGGGATCAAGAGGAAGGGTCAACAAGTCCAGGCCTTGGCCCGCCGACTGCGAACCCACCCACCAAAAGTCGGCAGAGCATATCCGACCCGAAAGGCGTGCATTTCTAGAACGCGGTGGTCCATCAAAAATCAGGCGTCGCAGCTGTCCATATCATGGGCCGGGCCGAGGCAGGAGAGACACCGGCCATGCTGGTCCGCAATGGAATAAAGGTGGCTGCAGGGATCCCGACGCATAGGAGGTTGCCCTGCCTTCAACTTTTTCTTGTCCCCGGGACGAGGCACGACCGGACGGAAAATAAACACAAAACAGTACTCGACGCCACTTAAAAGAAAGGAACAACCTTACCAGAGTCGAAGAAGCGGCATCGAGTATGGCAAACAGAACTGAGACAATAATCTACGACCAGACGGACTAGGCTGCACTACGCAGATAATTCTTACTTTAAGCTCCACAAGGTCCTCACACTATGGCGGAAGAAGAACAACTGGGGTAAGGGCAGAGTCAACGTCCAACCCGTGAGCGCCACGTAGTAAGTCAGCCTCGAGGGCAGTGCTGCCCCTGCATCGACTCCACCCCTGAGAAGAAAAAAAAAAAAAGTCTCCTGCAGGTGCTAGCTCCAGCAACATACCCACTAGTGATGAATGGTTAAGACTGACACAGATAAGATCTACCATTCTCCCTGAAGGGGAAAATTGAAACTATCCGTATGAACCTCCTACCAAGATTTTTGTTTGCTTTCTCAGTGGTCCCGTTGAAGCCTCCTAATTCCTTCTGGAAGAGGCTTAAGTTCATCCTAAGTAAGTTTGTTTGGGGAGGGGAAAAAAACCAGAATAAGGTGGCCAATCTTAGTGGCCCTAAAAAACAGGGAGGCTTAGCCCTCACCCGATTTCAAATTACACTACTGGACTGCGCAGTTACAGCATTTTATACCTCACCTGAATAACGAGCCCCCACTATGGGTCACTTTGAAACAGGGGTCCGGGGGTCTGTCCACTCCGCAAGATGTTTTATTCATGGACCTTCCTAACCTTAAACTGTTTACCACAAGGAACACTTGGATAATGAATCTTTGTTTTTGTTTAACCAGGAGTAGCACACTAAGCTGAAAGCTTTTTTACAGGAGCGGCCTGGGAGCACAGGGAAGTTAAGTGACTTGCTCAGGGTCACACAGTATGCAAGTGGAAGCTGTGGTATTCAAACCCAGGTCTGGTCTGCTGGATGTCACCAGATTTGCAGCTCAGAGCCTTAAACCACTGCGCTATACTGCCTCCTTCTTAATCTTAAACAGACCTGGACAGAAATATGTATTAAATACCACTTATCCATGAATCTGATGAGTGACACCCCTCTGAGGGCCAGCATGGACTTTCTCCCTTTTAGGATGAAGGGAGGGCATAAACAATGGGAAAGGAAAGAATTATACAGGTTGGGACAGTTCTTTCACGGAGATGCAATTTAGTCCTTCTTACAACTCTCCCAAGAATTTCAATTGCCCCAGACAGATTTTTTCCATTTCCTACAAATCAGACATTATCTCTTAGGGATGTCTCATAGATCATTCTATAATGTAGGGACCAATCCCCTTAGGACCCTCCTTGTTTCTCTGGCTGGGTCTCCGCAGGGCAGGGGCAGACTCTCTCAGACTGTGCAGCTGCTCTTGGATCTGCAGCCAGACCCAGTTAATACTATAAAGAGGAGATGGAGAGAGGAATCGGGAATTGAACTGATGGAGGTGGACTGGGGAAGGATTTGGAGGGGGGTTTTCTCCACCAAAGCTTCTCCGTTATAGAGAGGTTTCAGATGGAGGGTAGTATCCAGACATTCCTGCTCCCCCGTCATCACAAAGCACTACAGGGCCCACCCATCGGATGAGTGTTGGAGGGCCTGTTCTGGAGTAGGGACACTTTCATATCTTCTGGTCATGTCCATTACTGAGGTAGGTAAAATATGTGGCAAAAGCCTGGGGGTGGACCTGCCCCAGGAGTTTTCCACCTTCATACTGGGACTACCTCCAAACGTTCTGCGCGCCAACGCTCAGATACATTTATTTAATGTCTTGATAGCTGCAGTGATCAAGGCAGTGACTCAAAAATGGCTAACACCTAATATTCCCACATTAGAAATGTGGCTATCTAATTGTGACCGTATGATGGAAATGGAACGTCTCACGGAGAAGTTGAGATTACAAAAAGAACAATATATTGGTCGATGGCTCCCTTACTTTCATTATAAAGCTGAGTTGCTAAATAGAAATATGCTCAAGATACTAGCACAGCAGGAATAGTTTTGTTCAGTGTTGTACTGTTTCTTCTTACTGACTTTGTTTAATAGGTGAGCCACTTTCCATCCTACTGCCTCTCCTGATAATATTTCAAGAGACTGGTGGAGAAAGAAGCAGGCTGAATCTAATGAAATATCAACAGATGTAATATCCTGACCACGCCTTGACTTTAGGATTGCTTTGCCTTTTATTTTCATTTTTTTTGGGGGGGGGGGTATAGTATTGTTTTGGTCTTTGTTGTACATATAATTTGTCTTTTTATTTATGACTTGTTCTTGTTTTTATTTGTATTGATGTACTGTACGAGATGTATTTGGATTTTTGTGTACCAAAACTGAAAAGTGAATAAAATAATTAAAAAAGCTTCACAATCCTCTCTTTAAGTAGGGACTCCATTAGCTTCCCCACTACTGAGGTCAGGCTTACAGGTCTGTAATTGCCTGTCCCTCCCTACTGCCACTCTTGTGGTGAGGGAACACCTCTGCCCTCCTCCTGTCTTCAGGTACCTCCCCGTCTCTAGAGATGAGCTGAAAAGGTCAGTCAGTGGACCTGCCACTACGTCCCAGAGTGCCTTTAATATTCTGGGGCTGAATCCCATCTGGCCCCATTACTTTGTTTTTATCCCCCCCCACGAGTTCCTCTAGGACTCTCTCCACAGTGAATGGACTGGTGTCAACCTCCCTCCCCTGACTACCTCGCCTAATTAATTTTGGCCCCTCACCCACCCTTTCCCTGGTGAACACTGAGCAGAAGTATTTGTTCAATATATCAGTCCCAACCTCCTCCTTCCTTCTTCAGCCTAATAATACCATTTCTGGTCTTTTTCCTCTCATTAATGTATCTGAAGAAGGTCTTGTCTCCTTTCTTAATAGCCTGTACTATACCTTCCTGTGTCTGTGCCTTAGCCCTTCTGACTGCTTTCCCAGATTCTGTTTCTCCAGATACTTCTCCATCTCCTCATCCTTTAGAGTCTCCTTGTACTTCCTAAAGGTCTTTCTTTTCCCCTTTTCTCGGCCACTACCTTCGAGAACCATAGTGGCAGTTTCTTCCTTTTACGCTTACTATGCATTCTAACACAGTGTCTTGTTACTTATGACTCTTGAGCCTAGACCACTGTTCCTCCACTTCTGCTACTAGGGCACTTTTAAGCTGTCCCCCCATTTCCTTAAAGTTGGCCCACCTGAAATCAGAACCCTAATCCTTGTATGACTTTCCTCTGCCACTGTGGTTAAAGTAAACCACACTGTCCTGTGGTCACTGGAACCAAGGGGACTGCCCACCTCAACATCTGTGATCCTGTCCCCGTTGGTGAGCACCAAGTCCAGTATAGCCCCCTCCTGGGTGGGTTCTACTACTAGCTGCCTTAAGCATAATATTGACATTGTCCACCTGAATTAGCAGAGTACCAGGGCAGAGGTGATTCTGAAAAGCCTTGAGGCTGTACACGACGGCCCGCATTTCCAGGACATTTATATGCAGCTCGGTCTCCACTCTAGTCCATAACCCTTGTGTCTAGTATGGACAGAGATAAGCACCCCGACCAGAGCCCGAAGCATCCATGCTGAGGATCTGTAGAGGAGCTAGTACAAAGAATGGAATACCATTCAGTGGGTTGTCACGATCAATCCATCATAACAATGCTTTGCAGAGAGGAGATATGACAAGAACCATTTGCTCCAACTTGTCCGTCAAATGATCCCACTGGAGCCTGAGTGTCCAACTGAGGTATCCTCATATGAAGACATGCCAGTGGCACAGTCACTATGGCCACAGCCGTGAGGCCCAGGAGATGCAGCACTGTTCATGCAGAAACACAGTGACTCTTGCATACCAAGTGTACCTCAGCAATTCGAGTGCCTACCCTGTCATGTGGAAAGAAAGAAAAAATTACTTACCATAGTAATCTTGTTTCTTCCAGGGGATACTCCAATATTCATAACTCTTATGCAGCCCAGTATCAAAAATCTCTCTGGCAATTTGTCACGGCTATGGTAGATAAAGCTCCCTCTGGTCTTTCAGCTGATCTAGCTGAAACTGCCAGATTTGGCTTAGAAGCAGTCAAATACCAATTTCAGATGGCAGCAGACACCAATGACACTGCTGTAAGGTGGATGGCTAATACCATTGCTCAGAGACGGTTTGCCTGGTTAAGAGCTACAAACCTTACTCAGGATACATAGTACAAGGCTCTGGATTTTCCTGTTGAGGGTAATTCCCTCTTTGGAACACATACAGAGGCTTATATGAAAAAAGGTGGAGGAGTACAAGGTCACCTACAGGCTGCAGCTTGTACCAACCCCTGGTGGTCATGAAGGGAGAATAACAGTTCAGCCCCTTCCCTATCCAACTGATACTTCTTGTCCAGCGGGGGGACAGACCCAGGTGTCTGGAGGATTTTGAATATGTCCTTATTAAAGAACGTATTCTAACTTTTTAGTGGGTGTTAACCCCATCTTTTCTAGATATTCTGCTTTCTCTTCATCCTCTATCACCTCAGTGGTAGTGATCTCAAGAGCATCTACCATTTTTCAGACAAATGTAAAATGGGATGAATAATTCTCTGATGTCCTGGGAGGTGAGCCAAACTGCTGTTCAGGGGAGACTTCAGGCTCTATAGACTCTTCCTCATCTTCTTCCCCATAGTCTTCCCTATGATCATTTAGGGAAGACTGGGTTGATTTAGCAGGGGTCTTAACTGCTGACGGCTGTCCAGCAGGCAGCATCCCCTGTAAGGCCTGCAAGACCTTAAAAGCTTGAGCAATCTCCAGTGGAGAGGCCATATTTCCTGCCACACCAGAAGTCCCCAAACGCTGATGAGCAGAGGGTTCTGTGTGTTTAGTCTTTTTGGTCTTTTTCAGTGGAACCAGACAGCTAGCTGGTTCAGCAGGCCTTTTTGTGATGACCTTTGCACCCATATCAGGGGTAGAAGTAGTGGTTTCACCCACAGCCACTGAGGGTGTCAGCTGGTCAAAGCCAGGGGGACCCTTAGGTGGAGGCAATTTCTTTTTAAGCCTTTCCAAATGTTTTTCAAGCGTTTTTCTCAGGAAACATCTTGCAAATTTCACAATGTGATTTTAAATGGTCATAGCCAAGGCAGACCACACAAGACATGTGCACATCTGCCTTGGCAAAAACTTTTCCACACTTTGTACAGTTTTTAAAACCAGATTCACCAATCTTTCTGTTAGGTTTTTCTGACATTTTATTCAATACAGCAAGAAAAACAGCAACCACAATAAAATTTAAACTTTTCAACTAAAACTAGCAGTAGTTGTTGGGTTTAGGAACCGATCAGAGAAACCGATCGGAACCAAGAACCGATGAAAAAGGATCCGGGTTTAGTGGTTCAGTATCCGGTATTAGCGGTTATACAAAAACAAATTTATTTAAACAAAATATGCCAAAATAAAGGAGTTTCTGTCACAAAACTCCACTAAGACTAAACAATTCCCGGTTACCCTCCAGTTATACCGAACCGGGAGAAACCACGAAAAATCAACAGTTTAACTAAAATAAGCTAACGGTTACCTTAAAAAAAAAAAAAAAAAGAAGAGGCAGCAGAAGAAAAGGAATACTTATATATTTTTATAAGTTTCACAACGACATGTTAAGGAGAGGATCTCAGAGCCTCTAATCTTGACAGGCAGAGAGTGAAATCCGAGGGTTAAAATGTAGGCAGTTGATAGGTGGCAGCATTTGAAAAGTGGCACGTGCCAATGGTGTTCCATCATTAGCATAACGTTCCATCTCCGGGCAGATCTGGCTTACAGGCATACTGCATTAGCGTCAGGAATATTGGAGTATTCCTGGGGTGAGAAGCACACCCCTTCTGTGTGTCCAGGACTGCCCCTATTTACTGTAGGCTCTGGCATGGAGTCAATGCAGATTTTAGCACATTTACATGACCCCCAAATTGAACAACTGATGTGAAGCAGAGCCTCTCTGGAGCTGGCCTTCCGGTGCCAATCATCCAGATACAAGAAAAGATATAGGCCTTCCATTCAAAGGGCTGTTGCAACTACTGCTAAGCATTTTGTAAAGACCTGTGGTGCAGGTCAAATGGCAGTACCTTGAACTGACAGTGTTCACCCTCTGGCATAATTTGGAGGTACTGCATGTGGGATTTCCTGATCTTTATATGAAGGTATGCATCCTTCATGTCTAGAGAACAGAGCCAGTCCCCTTTTTGTAGTAGTGGAATAAGAACCTGCAGGGTTACCATTCAAAATGTGTCTGATGTATAGGTTGCAATCCCAGAGATCAAACACAGGATGCAGATCCCCTGTCCATTTCAGGACTGGGAAGTACCTGGAATAGAACCCTGTTTCTTTCCTGTGGAAGAACCGGTTCTAGGACACGTTTTTGAAACAAAGTCTGAATTTCTTTCTTTAGAAGAGAAAAATGGCCTGGAGGATAAAAGGAAGGAGACTGAGGGTGAACTGGAGGGATTTTTATCAGATCCAGAGCATGCCCCCTTACAATCATCTCCAGAACCCACTCATCCGTAATGATCTCCTGCCATTGTTTCCCATGCAGGAAGTCCTGCTCCCCACAACCCTGGAGGTAACAGCAAAGGAGGGGGGAGAGATGGAAGAGAGTCAGGTGGAACCTGGGGTGGCAGAACCACTAGAACCGATTCCCTTGGGTGCTTCTGCATGGGCACGGGGGGGGGGTGACTCTACCATAGTCTTTCTGATGGTAGGCACAATTACCACGGGGCAGCAGGCCTGTGAAAAGAGCCACTACCATGACCACTAGCGGGACGGGGATATACGGACTTGACAGACCTCAGAAATCATTTTAGAAGTCTGAAGGCCAACAGGACTTCTTCAACATCAAAACCAAACAGTTTGAACCCTTTAAATGGGGCATTCAAAACTGTCTGTTGCACATCAGTAGCAAAGTCAGCAACTCTGAGCCAAGAATATCTTATCATGCAAATACCAAAAGCTGCAGCCCTGGCAGACGCATCAGAAACATTGTATGTTGAGTGCAGCAAATATTTCACAACCTCCGCAGACAATGTTTCAAGTAAGCCAGTCTTGGCACAGCCATCTGGCAAAGCCTGAGCAGCAATACAAGCAGCTTTCCATGTGCTGTTCTGATACATGCTCATATGGGTAAGGGAATACTGTTTAATCAGGAGTAGCACACTAAGCCGAAGCGTGTTTCCAGATGCGACCTGGAAGTTAAGTGACTTGCTCAGGATCACACAGTATGCACCTAGGCAGCTGTGGGATTCAAACCCAGGTCTCCTGATCTGCAGCTCAGAGCCTTAACACACTGCACTATACTGCCTCACCTCATATGGGCCCGACAGTTTGCAATCCAACGGCTCAATGGCACAGAGGCATATGAATACTTGCCCATAACATCCGGCCTTCTAGATTCCTAATCAGGAGCTAAAGTACTAGTATGTCTAGGAGCACAGTCTAGACCTATCATGAGCAACCATGAAGACTACAGACTCAGTTTCAGGCTGGTTAGCACAATAGGGCTTAGCACACGTAGCAAGATACTGCTTATTTATCAGTCTTTCTAGGGTCTGCAGGCAGTGAGTTTGGTCTGTAATATGCAGCAAAGTGGCATCCTCTAATGCAGGACAGATGGGTAGAATAAGAATGGATGGGGAGCAGCGCACCCCCAAAAATTCCATTCCATATGGTGGAATCTTCTTGCTCCACATCACAGCACATGGCAGACTGCATCTGCTGAACATGGCTTGGAAAGATGGGTCCTCAGGATGAGATTTTGTGGTATAAACCACCCAGCCTTCACTACAGGACAAGAGGGTAGAACTAGAGTGAGGGGGACCCTCTACAAACTGTTCTTCACCCTCATATTACTCCTCAAAATCTGCCTCTAAGTCCATAAGGTCAGCATTATATTCCACTTTATTGTCATCATCATGAGTGACAATGGGTGCCGCAGAAGGGATCTGCAATGTTGGCAGCGGTTGAAAGGCAGTTAAGTAATCTGTGGTGTGCAAACAGAATCAGTCGACAGGAGCTTGTAATCGAGACAGTCAGGAAGCACAGGAAGACCAGGAGCAGTTGTAAAATTTGCATGTAGTGTTTTATCTTCAGTAACAGCAAAATAAAAAATTGTTCAGTATAACTATTTACAAAGGCAGTACAAACAGAGAAAACAAAGTCCTCTGTCTGACAGTATCTCTAAATACAAAGTTTCACTCTCTCTCCAGCAATGGTGGCTGCTCTTTTTATAACAAGTCTTTGCCTGGTAATTAACTTCTGCAATCTCAGCTCATTAACAGACATCTGGTTTCCCATAAAATGTATTAGAACGTTGTCGATTTCCATGCAGGTGCAACAAAATAGAACGTGGTATCCCAGAACTGATGAACTGTTGACAGCTCTGCAAAAGTTTGTGCTGCATCTCAAAGTTAACCCCTTGAGTTACAAACAGCTTTTTGCAATCATTTCAAATGTATAGCTATATACAGTTTAAAAATTAAAAAAGGATCCCAGTATCACAGTTGCACACAAAGACACACATTTACTTTATAACCACAGATATGCAAGGGGAAGAAAAGACAAACAGCAAGTGAAGGCAGAGAGCTAGCGAGAGCTGGAGAATCACAAGACCGTCAGAGTGATCAGTTCCTAGGTTTCACGAGAACATTTGGTTGTGCAACCAAACAGACAAGAGAGGGGAAAAGAGAGGATAGAAAAGATCCTTGCATTAAACTATGGGGCAGGGCCTTATTTAACCCTGTCACACACACCTCTTTAAGAGGGAACCTGTTTAAAAAAAAAAAAAAAAAAAAGTTTCCAAAACTTGCTTTTAATTCTCTTCCAACAATACCATATAATCCCCCACCACCATATTTTGTTTACCTCCGGTCACGGTCTGCGGAGCACCTCTTAGGCATGCTACCTGATCCTGCCCTGCCTGAAGTCTTCCTACCTGAGCCTCCTCTCTCCTCCCTCTTAGCCCACACAACCGTCACCCCCAGCTTAACCCCTCCGGGGTGGGGCTGCCCACTCCTCTTGGGCACTCTATACAGTCAGTCTCCAGCCTGTGGGTGAGAGCCCGAGTGGAGGACACTGGAAGGCCGGCAGGATAGACCCGGCAGTGGGCATGGGGGCAGGTGCCGTCGCCTACCCCGCAGACTGGTGTTTTCCCTGTTCTGGTGTGCGCTCCCCCCTCCCATGTGTGGTGCACGTCCCAATGCTACTGCGCACGGCAACCATACCAAGCATCAGTCACGCTGTGTGTGTGCTGCCCTACATGCTGCAGCACCCCAGTCTCCACTGGGAGCTGCTGGCATGCCGAGCGATGTCCTGTCCTCCCCCCCCGGGAGGAGAGCAGCCCAGTGGGCTCTCAATCCTCACCCGCCCCTGCCAACCTCGGCGGCCAAGCTCACTCCTGAACTTGGGTCGCCAGCATAGCGTGAGGTGTGGTGTCCAGTGCCTTAGCACCACCGGGCCGGTCAACAGTATAATCTTTTACAGTTCTATGCATATGCAGTATCCTTTTTTCCAAAACAGCCAGTACCGCAAACAGTGAAGTTTAAACTCTCACTATTTTTTCAACCTTCGGAATGCTCAATTCCTGATCCATATCGTAATTGAAAATCAGCACTGACATTCTCTTTTCCAGATTTCTGCATCACTTTAAATTTAAATGGCTGTGGTGCCAGGTACCACTGTGTGATTCTGGAACTTTTATCCTTCATTTGGTTACGCCAATGTACAGGATTGAGATCTCTTGTAAGTACAAAGTCAGCTCTTAGCAAATAAAACTTAAGGGACTTCATGGCCCACTCTGCCGTAAGGTATTCCTTTTCAATGGTGGCAGGTTGGGACAAATCAGGTAGCCAGGTGGCCAATGGCCACTAAAAAATTGGTCTGGCTACTAGATTTTGAAAATTACCAGCCAAGTGGCTAACTGCCCATGAAAGGAATCTTTTTTGGCCATTAAAAGTGATAGTCACTAAAAATATTGATGTGGTTACCAGCTTTCAAAAGCTGGTGGCCAAACTGACCTCCAGCTCACAAACTGATCTGTCCACCTTGAATGGCGGAGTATCCATTTCTCCCTGTCATGCAGCTTCCTACTGATATATAGAATAGGATGTTCCTTCTCATCTATATGCTGACTCAAGACTGCATCTAGGCCTACCTCTGATGCATCTGTCTGTAACAAAAATTATTTCTCAAAGTCTAGGCTTCTTAAAAAAGGGGCTAACCATAATGCAGACTTAATGGCTCAAAAAGCCTCATCACACTCTGGGTCAATTTCACATTATTCAGAAACCATTTCTCACGAGTTCAGTGAGGGGAGTAGCTAGCTGGGCAAAGCTGGGAACAAATCTCTGATAATAACCAGTCAACCCTAAAAATGACCTTACATGGTTCTTTGTTTTAGGGACAGGACTGTTGGCTACAGCTTTTATTTTAGAAATCTTTGTCTTTTCTTCATTTCCCAAAATACAACCCAAATATCTGGTTTCCTGCATGCCCAATGCACATTTGGTAGGATTAACTGGCAGACCTGCCTTTTCGATAGACTGGATAATTCCTCGTAGGTGTTCCAGGTGGCTTTTCCAGTCTGGACTGTACACCACCACATCATCCAGGTACTCAGCATAATCACCAGTGTGAGGGGATAAAATTACATCCATGTACCGCTGGAATGTAGTCGGTGCACCATGTAAACCAAATGGCATAGTGGTGAAGTGACAGAATCCAACAGGAGTGGCAAATGCAGTTTTGTCCCTGGATTCTTCAGCTAGGGGAATTTACCAGTAACCCTTGGTGAGATCGAGGGTACTGATGTACTTGGCACTCCCCAATCTGTCCACCAAATCATCTATCATGGGCATAGGATAACTGTCAAATTCTGACACTTAAGTTTCCTAAAATCAAGGCAGACTCTTACACCTTTTTTATTTACGGTCACCACTGGTGATGACCAAGCACTTCTCGACTCTTCCATGATACCAAATTCTTTCATTTTCTGTACTTCCTTAACCACGTCTGCTCTTAACTACTCTGGTGATCTGTATGTCATTTGTCTAACAGAGTGTGCATTTCCTGTCACTATTATGTGCTTGACCCCGTTTGCTTGGCCTGGCACTGTGGTAAAGGTACTGTTAAATGTCTTTACCAAGTTTTAAATTTCTGCGGTTTGTTTGGCAGTTAAGGAAACATTCTCTTTTACAGCACAGAACAGTTATGTGAGAACTTACCGTAACAGTAGATCTTCGAGGGGATCTCAGTCATCAGGTCACACCGTAAGAATTTCATCATCAGTGAAGCGGGATCCACATGGAAGATTTTCAACAGTACCACTGGGGCCACCTACGCCACTGTCACCGACCCAATAAAGGTGTAAATGGCCCTGTTCACTCCTCAGTCCCCCCCCCCCGGAGACTAAGGGAGCAAGTCCATATCATGGGGTACTGAGGAGAGATGCCCAGGCCAGAATAAAAGGCTGGATACACCAGTTAGCCAGTTCTGAAAAGAGAACCCCATAAAAGGGGGATGGTGAGAGGGAAGGCAGACCTGATGACTACTGTTATGGTAAGTTCTTACTTAACTGTTCTGTCTTCTTCTAGGAAATCTCAGTCATCAGGTCACACCAAAGGAATGAGTCCCAAGCAGTTACAGGTGCAGCAACACAGTCTGGGAGGAAGGACAACTAAAGTCTCTAACAAGAGGCCCTGCAAGACAGTCCTGTCAAAGCCTGCTCGGGCTTTAGAAGCAATGTCCAGACTGTAGTGCTTGGTGAAAATGGGGCCTGTACTCCAGGTGGCAGCAAGACACATGTCAGTGGCTCAGAGCCCTTTGAAACAGTCCACAGAGTAGCCATGCACCTTGTGGAATGGACATTCACCATCCCTGGCAACTCTCTGCCATGCTTGCTGTAGCAGAACACAATAAAATGGGCTAACCATTTGGACAAACATTGTTTGGAAACCTTAGCGTCCTCTCTTCCTGGGGCGAAAGAAATGAAAAGTTGTTTTGTCTTTGTGCAGTCCTTAGTTCGGAGCAGATAGTATTTCAGAATTCTGCACACATCTGAAGTGTGAAGTAGCACTTCCCCTGGATTGGCACGCTCCGGAAAATAAACTGGAAAATGGATAGACTGGTTCAGGGTAAACTCAGACACCACTTTAAGAAGAAACCTGGGATTCGTGCACAAAGGCACCCTGCTTTTGTGAAAATAAATGTGGCTCCTCAGACCAGAAAGCCTGAAGCTCGGAAATCCTTCGAACAGAAGCAATGGAAACCAAAAATAACACTTTCCAAAAAAGAAAGCATAGCTCGCACGTCATGGCTGGCTCAAACGGAGACAGGGTCAATTTCTCCAAAACAAAATTCAAATCCCAAGCCAGGAATGGATTGGAGATTTTAGGTGCATGATGCACCTGAGAAAAGTACGGGACACATCTAACTAACCCACAGTTCAACTGCCATGGGCTCGTGAAAAGTCGAAAGGTGCACCTTGTGGAGGAGTACTGGAGGCCTGAGTTCAACAGGGAGATCAGGTAGTCTAGGATCTGGCTCACTAGACAGGTGAAAGAGTCCAGATGATGTTTGGCAGCCCCAATGGCAAACCTCTTCCACCTCACGGCATATGTGGCTCTAGTGGAGGGTTTTCTGAGCTGTCACGAGTACCCCTGCTACCCCCCCCCCCCGAGATACTCCAAACCAGGCGATGGCTATATCCTCAGGAGCCAGGCATGCAGACAAAGGGACTTAATGTTGGCATGGGCCAGGGTACCCTGAGCCTGAGTCAGCAGATCCCTGCAAAGGGGCAGAGGAACCGGAGGCTCCTCTGTTAACTGCTGCAGTAATGGAAACCATATTTGCCGTGGCCAGAATGGTGCGACCAGGGTCATGCTGGCCACCTCCATCTGTAGCTTGATTAGCAGCCTCTGAATCAGAGGAAATGGAGGGAAGGCATAAGGGAACTTCCCACTCCAGGAGAGGGACAACGCGTCTCGCCAGAAAACTCCAGGTCCTGGATCTAGCAAGCAGAAACTGGGCGGTTTTGTGTTGTGTGAGGACGCAAAAAGGTTCAACTCTGGATGACCCCATCTGGTGAACAGATCTTCTGCGACGGAGAGAAGGTTTGATTCGTGCATTCTGGACAGAGTCCAGCTGAGGCTGTCCGCCAGAGTGTTTTGCACACCTGGTACATGGACTGCTGAGAGAACCCGACTGTAGTCCAGTGTCCAGTAACAAACTCTTATGGCCTCCGTGCACAGGGGGTACGAATGCATTCCCCCTCGCTTGATGATGAAGTAGACAACACTGAGATTGTCTGACTGGATCAACAGGTGGCCCGGAAGGAGATGGATATGAAAGGCCTGCATGGCATACAGAACTGCCCGCATCTCCAGGACACTGATATGCAGGGACACCTTGGTTTGAGACCACGACCCTTGAGTCTGAGAAGGACCCAGGTGTGCACCCCCGCCCAAACCGGTGGCATCCATGGTGAGGATCTGCTGGGAAGAAGAGATCTGGAAAGGACCCCCTACAACAGGTTCTGTAGGCCCATCCATCATTGGAGCACCTTGCAGACTGGGGAGGAGACCAGCACTAGTTGTTCTAAGTCATCTGTGCGTTGATCCCACTGCACCTTGAGTGTCCACTGGAGCACCAGCTTGTGCAGTCTGGCCAAGGGGATCATGGCAACGGCTGTGGCGGTAAGACCCAATAGCCTAAGGTACACCCTCACAGGAACATAACGGTTCTGGGTGACCTCCTGAGGGGCAGGAATGCTCCGCCCTGCACAGAGTCCAAGACTGATACTATATACTGCAACCTCTGGCAGGGGATCTAGGTGGACTTGGGCAGATTGACCGTGATGCTCAGGGAGAGAGGATCTCTGGATGGAGCTTTGAAGACCCAATTGTCCATGTAGGGGAAAATGTACAGTCCTCTCTGGAGGGCTGCAGCTACTGCTGCTAAGCACTTCATAAAGACTTGTGGTGCAGAGGATAATCTTGAATTAGTAATGCTCACCCAGAAAAAGAAACTGGAGAAATCTCCTGTGCGGTGAGCACACTGAAATATGTAGGTAAGCATCCTGCATATCCAGGGAGCACAGCCAGTTGCCCTGCTTGAGCAGGGGCAGTGGGCCTAAGAGTGACCTTGCAGAATTTCTCGTACTGGATACACAGGTTGGGGTCCTTAAGATCAATAATAGGCCTCAGATCTCTGGTTCCTCCGGGGACCAGGAAGGACCTGGAATAGAAGCCCCTTTTCCTTTGGTGCCTGGGCACTGACCCTATGGCCTTTTTCCACAGAAGGGACTATACCTCCTTCTGGAGAATTGTTTGATGGGCCAGGTCTCTGGAGCCATCTCTACAAGTTCCAGAGTGTGATCCCTCTCTATAATTTGAAGAATCCAGGCATCTGAAGTAATGGTTTTCCACTGATTGAGATGGAGGGAGAACCAACTTCTGACCATTACCTCTTGGTTGAGGACTGGAAGAGGGGGGTCTGGCAAGGAGTCAAGCAAAGGTGGATCCAGCTGCTGAGGCTGATTCGTCACCTCTAGGATGCTCTGTAGCAGCACCAGAGGAGGAGGTGTAGGCAAGGCGGAGGAGACCTTTCTCTTGCCTTGAGGACGGGAGACTGCTCTGGAATTGTGGAACACCTTGTGAAAGAGAGGGCACTGACTGCTTCTAGGCTGCATATGATAGAGTGAGTGCACAGATTTGGCAGCCCTGCCAGATGCTTGTAGGTCATGTCCCGGACATCTGGCCCAAATAACTTGTAGCCACTGAAGGGGGCACTGAGCACTTTCTGCTGGACATCTGCTGCAAAACATGAGACTTTCAGCCAGCATTGCCTAGGAAGGCAGATGCCTGTGGCGGAAATATCATACAAAGCCCTGAGGAGACACTTACTAAGATCCTCAGCGGCCTGTAAGCATTTGAGAACCTCCTGCTTCTGGGAGCACTCTGGAAGGGCATGGGCAGCCACCTTTCTCTTTTTCCAGACAGCATTTTGGTATTTAACCATATGTGAAAGGTAATTAGCAATCTGAAGCCGAAAGGTAGAGGAGGCATAGATGCTCTCATTCCCTGTAAGGGGCAGGAAGCTAAGGTACTTGGGGCACTTGGGATCAGTCATGCGCTGCCTTAATGACCACAGAATCAGTCTCGGGCTGGGTAGCATAGTAAGACAGGCATGGAGGGGTACAATACAGCTCATCTGCCCAGTCGTGCATGGCAGGGACCATGACAAGCCTATGCCAGGCCACAGCAGTGGCATTTCTCGGTGCTGAGAGGAGAAATGACCTTAGGGGGAAACACTGGGATCTCCAGAAAATCCACAAGCTCCTTCCTGGTGGCATCTTCTTACTCAGTATGGAAGCCCATTGCTGAGGACAGCTGCTTCATAATATTAAAAAGGGAAGGGAAGGGTCTACAGGAGGGTACTTGAGTGTATGCTTGACAGAGTCCTCACTTACTGAAGAAGCCGTGGACCTATCAGAGGAAAGAGGTTCTACGTCTTCCTTCTCTTTCCCAGGGAGGGTGAGGTCAGGATGATACTCCTCTTTGAGGACGACCTGTTCAAGCTCGAGGTCCGAACGAGGGACCAACATCCTGCCAATGGTGCAGGGAACCCCGGTCTGTAAAATCCCAACTGGTGAACCAGGGGTGTAGTGATCAGGGCCAAGATATCCTTAAGGTCGACAACAGGAAACTGGTGCATCGACGGTGGAGGGGTTGTCGGCACAGGACGAGACAAACCATCCATCAGGACCAGTGAGCTTATAGAGCCATAGGCCTGCAGAAGTATCAGGCCGCGATGGAGGGGCTGTCGTCAATGACCCAAGGGTCGAAGAACTGGCGGCCAACGACCTGAGGGTCAACAGTTGGCCTACCCAAGAGGCCCCATAGTCAGTATGTGCCTGGGAGGAACAGAGGCCTGGACAGTGGCAGATGTCGGTGCAGCCACAGCCAATGGTGAACCCCCAGAGGAAGATGAAGAGGTCGTTGGGGATTGGGAGTACCGCCAGGTGGAGTGGTCCCGTTCACAGTCCATTTTGTGACACAGACCCCCCCCTTGTGTTGCATAAGAGTAGTTTGACTAAATTTTTGGCAGAGCTCACGGTCAAAGGCGCCATCATCAGCCCATGACAGCAGACATAGAGGGTATGGTCATCTGAAGTGGTGATCTCTCCGTAGTGGCAGCAATGGAAGAGAGAAGTGAAGGGAGTAACACTTGACAAACAGGGTAAATGAATCTTTTAAAAGAGATTTGAAAATACTATGTAAACAAAATCATAGGCGAAAATGGCACGAAACTGCATCGGAGCATCCATGGAGACCCATGCGAACAAAGTCGACGTCGGGAAGAACTGAGGAGGGAGCGGGTCCGCTCATGCCTTTATAGGGTTGGTGATGTCGGCAAGTGATGACTGCATGGGCGGCCCCAGTGGTACTGCTGAAAATCTTCCTTGTGGATCCTGCTTCACCGACAGTAGAGTTCCTACGGTGTGACCTGATGACAGATATCCTCAAAGACCATCAGCAGTTACACTTTCTTCCAGTCTGTCACAAGCTGTAACAATATCTTTATCAGTTTCTGGTAAAACTAGCAAAGCAGCCTTTGGTGTTTTTTCAACTAATTTCTTTAGGAGGTTAGTGTGGCATATTTTGGTAGGATTTTTCCTATCAGGAATCTCATTCTCATAGTTAACTGTGCCGGTACGTCTAAACACCTTATAAGGCCCTTGCCACTTCATCAACAGTTTATTTTCTGTAGTGGGTAACTGTAGAAAGACTCATCTGGCTCAAAAACTTTTTCTTTTACCCCATGGTCATAATGTGCCTTCTGCTGGTTTTGGGCCTCTTCCTGATTACTATGGGCAATTTCATCATATTTTGCCAGCTTCTTTCTCAGGGAACACATATAAAATGTAATAGATTTTTTTCTGAGTGGGTTTATCTTCCCACATTTCTTTTATTACATCTAGTGGCCGTCTAGGTTTTCTAGCATGCAGTATTCCAAATGGTGAAAAACATTTTGATGCCTGTGGCACTTTCGTGTGAGCAAAAAGCAGGTAAGGTAAGTAGTGGTCCCAATTTTTCCCTTCCACAAACTTTTTTAACACGTGTTTTAGAGTTTGATGAAAACACTCAACAAGACCATCTGTCTGAGGGTGATAAGGGGAGGTTCTTATGGCAGTGATACCTAGTAGTCAGCAGGGCAAGGCATATGAGGAGAGGTTGAGGGCACTGAACATGTAACTCCCCTGGAAGACAGGAGAGAGAGGGGACATGATTGGGACCTTCAAGTACTTGAAAGGGATAAATAAGGTTGATAAGGAGAGTCTCTTTAAGGAAGTGGCAACCATAACACAAGGGGGCACAGTCTTAAGCTGGTGAGAGGTTTAGGAGGGAGGTCAGGAAGCATGTTTTCTCGTTGAAGACAGTGGGCAGCTTTAGGAGAGGCTGGGATAGGCATAGAGGGAAGGTAAGGATCATAGGTATGGAGGATGGGAGGAGGAGGAGGGAGGGCAGGGACATTAGCTCAAGCTGTGGACCCTGCAACACGAGCAGACTTGATGGACCAAATGGTCGTATGTAGTCAGTGCAGCTCTTTTTCAGTAATGCAGCACCAAAATTACTACCCTGATCAGTAATAATCTCTTTAAGTATAGGTATGCCCAACCCTGCTAAAATTTTGGCAAGCTTTGGTGCAACTTTTGAGGCTGTGACAGTATGCATAAGAACCATCTCTGGGTATTGAGTAGCATAGTCACAGAGTACCAAAATTAATCTATTCCCCTTTTTACTTTTGTCTAAGGGGCCAACCACATTCAATGCAATTCTCTCAAAAGGCACATAGATACTGTCGGCAGATAAGGGCATACGTCCTACCCAGTCTGCCCATTTGAGCTTCTAAGTTCACTTTATGTTTTCGCAGAAATCTGCTGTCCTTTACCTTGACCTCCAGAATTCCCTTATGTCCATCCCATGCATTCTTAAATCTTCACATGTATCAAGGGTAGAGGCACCAGGGGCACCTTGTCTTTTTTAGTCACTGGGGCTACTTTCTGACACTCAGCACAGGAACTGCAATATTTAGCAACATCTTCATGAATTCTAGACCAGTAAAATTTGTACAGCAAACTGGCAAGTGTGTGATCCGTCCCCGAGTGACCAGCCATAAGACTATCATGTGCTATCTCTAACAACTCAGATCTATACTTTTGTGGTCTAACCAACTGTTCCATCTGTTCCTGTGTCTGAGGTTAAACCCAAACTCTGGACAGCAACCCATCACAATTTTTAAGCACTGATTCACCCTATTTTGGTTTCTCCCCCAGCTGCTTAAAATAACCCTGAAGAGAAACATTGTTAACTTGCTCTGAAACAAAATCACAATCAGTTATCAGTTTAGTTTGAGTATTTTCATATATTAACCCCTTACGTCCATCAGTCTTTTGTTGCCACGGTTTCTTCAGGTGTCTTCTTTCTTTCCTGGACTTCCAGATGTTGGAGCTGTGCTCAAACAAGTCAATCAAAATCACCAAAAGGAAGAGAGTCCCCACCATCCGAGATTTTCTTTGCCTGTGCTCTTGTACTCACAGCTGCTGAAACTGCAGGTTTTACATCCTCTGTGATTAACTCATTAAATCCTGGAAAATCATTTCAAATAACGCAGGTACAGATAACTTGGGTACTACCCCCACTTTCATTTGGTACAACACTCCATTAATATTCAGAGTCACTTGGGTGGTAGAAGAGTATCTAGTGTCCCCATGGATGCAGATGACACCATTACCTGGTCCTTTGGCACAGTTCTTTTTAAGAACTTCAACATGCACCAAGGTTCGTCTGCTTCCTGAATCGATAAGTCCCTTCACAGTCTTATCTCCCATCTTGACATCTGTTAAGTACTTGCCCCAGTTTGCCAAGGACACTTCTGCTCCAGTGTTCTACTCCTTGCTATGGCAGTCTCTTGCAATATGGCCTAGCTTACTACAGTTATAACAAGTAAAGTATCTTGGTGCAGATTTGTTACCCCCACCAGAGTTCTTATCAAACTTGTAGTTAAACCTGGAAAAAGAGGGTCTTAGCTGTTACCTCGCTGCTGTGTCGCCTAGTCTGGCTATCTGATAGTCTTCAGACAAAGAAATGGCCTTTTCCCCACTTTCTGGTCAGTGTTCTTTTATTTATTTATTTAGCTTTTGTTTACCGGGTAAGTACACTAGACAAGTAGTATGCCTATTTTCAGGAACGACCCGGGAGAGCACAAAACATACAATATACATACATGGCAACATTGGAGAAACAGCATGATACAGTAAAAAACAGCTATAACAACGCTTGTATAAGGGCAGAGATACTGCCACACATAGTACAAATTGTTACAGGACATAGATAGACATTAGAATCACTGAATATATATTTCATAGACTTCCTTTTACCCACAGTTGCACGTTCGTAGGCAGTATGTTGATGAACTGCTCCACTGCAAGTGTTTCGATGATCTGTGGGACTGTTTTGCCCTCTGGTTGGAGTCATTTAATAAGGAGTTCTCAGAGTCAGGAGAAGGCATCTCGAGGACTGTCTAATGAGTTGTACTTCAGAGACCAGAATCTTTGCTTGTAGGTCTCTCCTGAGATGTCACATCTTTTCAGGATTTCTCTTTTTCACAGGTTATAGTTTTCTAACTGTGCAGTGTCCATATGGCTGTAGGCAAGTTGGGCTTTACCTGTCAGGTAAGGTACCAGCCTGATTTTACACTGCTGTTTTGGTCATTGGCAGGCTGTGGAAACCCTTTCAAAAGTTGTCAGGCATGCTTCAATATCATCTGAGTGACACAACCTTATAAGTTTAATGTCTTTTAAATTGTTTGTCTTGTTGCTCTGCTGGATCTGTGCCAGATCCTCCAGCTTTTGATAACTTGCAAGGCATCCAGCCATCGCTACTCCTGTCACTGCATCTCTTCTCTGCTTCTCGAGTTGCTGCAGAATCCATACCTTTCTTCTAGGCTTCCCTGGTACCAGGTCTAGTACTCACACACGAAACTTCTAGCTTAGAGTATGCATGGCATAAATCCTACTCAGACACCATGTGTCATTGAGGCATAGGTTAGGAAGCATAGGAAGACCAGGAGCACGTAAAATTTGCAAGTAGCATTGTATTATTATCGATAAGACAAAATAAAAATTGTTGAGTATAACTATTTACAAAGGCAATACAAACAGAGAAAGCAAAGTCCTTTGTCTGAGGATATTTCTTTTGGCCACCTCCCATTTCTCCCTGTTGGCCTCTCCTTCGGGCCATCTATGGTCTCTCCTCCCTGCCCACTCCTGCCCCCACCCATTGCCACCGCCGACAACCTCAGATAGCAGCCACCCTTGGGGTAACCCGGTGTAAGCCTTCACCGGATGGGTTCTCTGCCTCCGAGGAGAAAGGCGCCAGTGGAGGCCATCCAGCGCAACTTATTGGCCCCTCAGGTGCTGCTGAGGTGGTCTCTGGGGGCCCGACCAGGGCACTTTGTGGCGGCAGGGGGGACCAGATGGCCGTCATCCAGTTGAGCAGAGGAGAGTTTTTCCTCTTTTTTTCGCCCATGGGGTGTGGTGTACCATGACTTCTAGGTGCATGCCGACGTCCGCCATGCCCCCCACGTCAGTCGGTAAGCACACTTGCAATACCCCTGATCTCCACCAGGAGTCAGCAGGTGCTGGGCAGCACCCCCACTCCTCCCCCCCTAAAAGAAGGCGAGCGGTTGGATGCTCAAGCCTTCTCCCCTGGCGGCCCTCCAGTGACCCAGGTCCATTCCCTAACCCAGGTCACCGACATTGCAAGCGGAAATCCAACTGCTGTGCCGATGGGCTGGCTTCTGAGGATATTTCTAATTCCATCTCCCAGCAAAGACTGCTGCTCTTTTTATAATATGCCTCTGTGCCGGCCCGGTGGTGCTAAGGGCTGAGGTGCAGGACACCACACCTCACGTCACACCGGTGACCCGGGTTCGGGAGTGAGCACGGGTCGCCGTGGGCTGAGCGGGGAGGAGAGGAATCGAGCGTCCAATGGACTGCTCTTCCTCTCCAGGGAGGGGGTTCGATTGGTCGGCGTCCCCGACTGTTTCTGGCGGAGGATGGGGTCAGGACGACGCGACACACTGGGAGGAATTGAGGGCAGAATCCTAGAAGTGGATGTGCATGGACATGTGCGCCTCATGGTGTCACTGCACGCCTCTGACTCTGGGGAATTTGAGAACAGGGAAAAATGGCACCGGTCACGGCGGCTTGATGGCCATTCCACAGGACGCCCGGCTCCGAGGGCTCACTGAGACTGGATCCTGTAAGCCGCAGGGGTATACAGTGAAGCTCCTGGTGGGAGCCAGAGTGGTCTGGACGGCGGCCAGAGGAGGTGGATGCCTGGACGTGGTTGGCAGACCGGGGACCAAAGGTAAGAAAATTACCAATTAAAAATAAATAAATAAATAATATGTCTTTGCCTGGTAATTAACTTCTGCAACCTCAGCTCGTTAACATGCATCCAATTTCCCATAAAACATATTAGAACTTTCTCAATTTCCTTGCAGGTGCAACAAAACAGAACACGGTGTCCCAGAATTGACCTCCTGTTAACAGCTCTGTAAAAGTCTGTGCTGCAACTCAAGGTTATCCCCGAGTTCCAAATAGCTTTTTGCAATCAGTAAAAAACACGAAGGTCCATGAAAAACCTAAGGACCAATGGAGTCTCAAAGGGACAGAGAAGTGCACTATATACCCCAGGAGTTGAAACAAAGTAATGTAGAACAATAGAAAAAGGGGTCAGCAACTAAAGGCTAGAAAACCACTCAAAACTTTATTGCAAAGAAATATTTTGCTTAAAAAGCTTTATAGAAAACATTCTCTTGTATTGATGCACTTTGCAAAATTATGAAGGAGTTAGCACAGCGAGAGAACCAAAAAGTGCAGGTATCACATTAGTCGCAATGCTGTATGGACCAAAAAGGGCAGAGCATGGTATAAAAAAGTACTGTAAGTGCCGTTAGACAGTGCTTGTGTGACCAAAAGGCAAAGCATGGAGTTCAAACGACAAACGGCAAAGCATAGTGTGGAAAACGGCATTCATAGTACCTTTTCCACACTATGCTTTGCCGCTTGAACGCCATGCTTTGCCTTTTGGTCACACAAGCACTGTCTATCAGCAACTACAGTACTTTTTATACCATGCTCTGCCCTTTTTGGTCCATACAGCATTGCGACTAATGTGATACCTGCACTTTTTGGTTCTCTCGCTATGCTAACGCCTTCATAATTTTGCAAAGTGCATCAATACGAAAGAATGTTTTCTATAAAGCTTTTTAAGCAAAATATTTCTTTGCAATAAAGTTTTGAGTGGTTTTCTAGCCTTTAGTTGCTGACCCCTTTTTCTATTGTTCTACAGCTTTCTGCAATCGTTTCAACAGTATAACTATATACAGCTTCAAACAAAGGGATCCCAGCATCATTTACAGTATCACATAACGATTCACATATATTTTAAAACTGCAGATATGCAAGGGGAAAGAAAAGACAGAAATAGCAAGTGAAGGGAGAGAAATAGTGAGAGGCAGAGAATCGAGAGACTGTCAGACTGATCAGTTCCTAGGTCTTATGAAAACATCTGGTTGCACAACCAGACAGAGAAGAGAGAGAAAAGGAGAGGATAGATCAGATCCTTGTGATTAACTCTTTCTGCGCAACAAATGAGACAGAGCCTTATTCAAACCTGTCACAGGGCTAAGAACTGGAAGGCCCGGTCGTCGAAATAACTGCCTGCATTGGCAATCCAGGTAGAATGTGCTGAATCATTTCAGAGAATGACAACACAACCTGGGAGTCAACAGCACCCTGAAAAGGGGTTCGGGGACCACCTGCGTTAATAGGCCTGGGCCCAACGACGATGGCATCATACTATCCATAGTAGGTATGGCAGTACCCAAGCCAAGCCCCAACCTTAGTGATTCAACGACAGTTTGGAGGGGGGGGGGCTGTAGTCGACACCGCTGGCGTTCACACGGACCATCTGCAGTGGTAACTGGGACCTCACCAGTGAAGCAGTCTTATCTTTGTCTCTGTGTTTATGCTTATAGTCGGACAATGAGAAGGCCTCAGACTACGACCTTTCCAAGTCCTTAGACTCTGATGACTGTTTCTCAGCCGATGATGAGGGAGGAGCAGATTTTGAACCCCTTTCCCGCTCTATGGCTTTTAACACTTTTATGCCAAGAAAATTTTCTGGAGCTTTCTGATGGTGCTGCCTCGTAGCCTGGGTAAAGCTCTGGCAAATTTCACAAGTTCTCATGTTGTGAGACAGGCCCAAATAGCACACACAAACCACGTGTGTGACTTCTTTGTAAATTCTATATCCACACTTACAATATCAAAATAAAGGATCTTCTTACTTCAGTGGCATACAGAGACTATGACAGAACTAGATAAAGTAAAATAACAGCAGCAATGGCCCTAGTGTTTCCTTCAGCAGGTCTGATGAGGGTGATAGATGGTGGGAGAAATAACTGAGGAGTAATGAGGCCACCTATGTTATACACGTGTCGAGGATGCACATCTCTGTGGGTGACCCCCCGGCTAACAAATATTTGGTCCTGATGCTGACTGTTTTTAGTTCTAAAGGTGTGGCCTACTGCGGATATCCTTGATGAAAATCTATGGTTACAGGTAAGTAACCTTTTTCTGCCAACCAAGATCCAGTTAACTATCCACACGTACACAGACCCCTACCAGTCCTCCAGGAGGAAGGGGCAAGGTGGGCAACCCAACAATTTGGCGAGCAGAGACTGAAGGACTGAGACTCCAAATGCAGATCTCAACACCTGGGTATGTCAATGCTATAATGGGATATGAATCTATGTTCACTGGCCCAGGCAGCAGCCCTGCAGATCTCCACAATCAGGATGAACTTGGCGGCAGCAGCAGTATGCCTGGTGGAATGTGCCTTCAACCCCTTGGGCGAACCCCTACCAGGCAACATACAGCACAGATCAACACAGGAGGTTATCCACTGGCCAGTCATCTGTTTAGCTGCTAGTCTGCCCACAGCAACTTCAGCATAGGTCATGAACAGCTGGCAAAACTCGCTGTAACCCTCTGCTGAGCGATCTCTATAGCAGAGCATCACCTTGTGCATGTACTGAGTATGGAGTATATGCTCGAGATCCGAAGTAGGACTGGGAAAGTAGAAAGGTAGTCAAAACACCTGATTATGGTGAAACTCTGAGACTGCCTTGAGCAGGAACTTTGCGTGGTAGCAAAGAACAACCTTGTCCTTGCAGAAAACTAGATATGGAGATTCAATTGAGAGCGCCTGGAGTTCACTTACCCACCTGGCTGAGAAGATAGAGACTAAAAACTGCAGTTTTCCACAAGTGTGACATGTTACACTTGTATACAGGCTTAAATGGTTTACCCATCAGCTTAGAAAGCACCAGCAGTTGGTCAGACAGTGGCAGAGAGGCTCGCGCACTGGAAAGGGCATGTGGTCCATGCCTTTGAAAACACACCCAACCACTTTCTACTGTGCCACTGTCCACATAACGGCCTGTTCCCAGTATAAAGAGATGGTGGGCCAGGTGCACCTTAAGGGATGTGGCTCATAACCCCAACAGAGACAGGGACCAGAGGCAGTCGAGGATCTGCACTACTAACAGATGAATGCATCAATCTGCTGGTTTTCACCCAATGTGAAAATCTTGTCCATTTGAATGAGTACGTTTTATGAGTCAACTCTTTACAGAGCAGCTCTATGACATGGAGAACGTCTTCTGAAATGGCCAAAGCCTGGAATTCTAGTCGCTCAGATACAAAGCTGATAGGATAAAGGGTAGCACAGACACTGAAAAAGCCTGTTACCATTTACACATAAAGTGCTAGCTAGACGAGCCAATTACAGTTGCCCTGTCCCTGCAATAAAGTAGTACAGATTAGAATTAACCCCCATCAGAGAAGTTAAGCACCCAGTGACCTGACACAACCTAGATGTTCAAGAACAGAGTAGGATATATCTTGAACAGAGTAGGATATATCTTGTACCACTGATAGGGCTAGTTATCAAGTGTAATCAGGCTAAGGTCAGTACACCACTAGAGTGCAGTGTTGCATACAGCAACTAATCGGATATACCCAAGTTAGAGGTGATATACCCCAGGCAGGAAAAGTATGGGTTGAGTTATTGCTATTTTAGATATTAAATTGATTATATTTTGGTTATTTATGTAAAGTTTTTATCTCTGTGTAAGGCACTCTAAACTCTTGGGAAAGGGCTCAAAATAAACTACTACTGCAACAAGTGTAAGGAAGGGTACAGAGGAAACAGAACAGTTATGTACTTACCATCAACAGTAGATCTTAGAGAGAATCTCTCATTAGGCCACACATATGGAATGTATAGCCACCAGGACCACAAAGAAAATTTTACTAACAGTCAGGGGCCCACCCACGATATCAAGCATCAGCGTGTATATAAACGTGGACGACCCATCCTCTACTCAGTTCCCCTCTGGAGATCACATTTGGAGGACCTCCCTGTAGGGGAACCAGGAAAGAACCCAGCACTCTGCAAACCAGGCGAAGGAGAAGGCCAGAAGTAGAACAGAATGCGGAAGGAATAGCAAACCCAGTATTGTAGGCATGCAGGGGGGAAGGAGGGTGGGACGGTATGGCCTGATGAAAGAGATTCTACAGAAAATCTACTGGTTATGGTAAGTACATACCTGTTCTATCTTCTTCAAGGATATCTCTCATCAGGCCACACCTATGGAATGAGTACCAGGCAGTACTGAAGGAAAAAGTTTGAGTGGTTGAAGCCCATGAGCTTATGACAGGAGCCCTTGTGGTTCAGCTAGGCCAAAGCCAGCCTATCTATGAGAGACGATGACAAGACTGTAGTCTTTTGTGAACATGTGGACAGTACTCCACATAGCAGCTGCACAAACGTCTGTAGTAGAGCCCTTTTTAAAACAAGCAACAGAGGCGGCCATGCCGCTACTGGAATGACCCTTAAAGAGCTAGTGTATCGAACTTTTTTGATTATACTGTGCTGACTGGACGTCCTAAATCACGTCTATTTAATGTATGTTGTATGTTTTTAATTAAACATGTTGTGTTTCTCTTAAAATTTAACTTTGATTTCAGCAGCAATTTCAGTTGAACGCCGTGAAGATGTGTGTGCACGTGCACGGTGAAAGCGGGGATCGTGTTGACGTCATATGGGGAGTCTGTCAGCCGATCAGTAAATAAAGTGCTTGGCAGGAATTGTCAACAGCGGGTAAGGATGGGGGAACAAGACAACCAGGACCTCTTCCAGTAAAGTTGAAAAAAAAACATTAATCAAGACAGTTGTGAGTCGTGAGATGGGAACGGCAAGACTATCTAAGCCACTATACTGACTGAACCAGAGAGGACACGGTGTTTCAGTATTATTAAGGAAAATGATCACACAGACTTGCTCATAACAAAACTATGATTTCTAGCTTATGTATGTCATTTTTATGCATGCCGATAGGGAAATGCAGCGCAGACAAGCAAACACCATTCATATCATCAAGCCATGAGGAATTTCTTCAAAGCCCTTTTGCGTCGCATGAGGGTTGTAAGACTACATTTTTGGCAGAGCTCACAGTCTGAGATGTCATGGTCTGGCCCAAAACAGCAGACACAAAGGCTGTAGTAGTCTGAAGAAGCAACCTTTTTTCTGCAGCGGCAGCGATGGAAGAGAGATGTGGAAGGAGTATCTCTCAAAATAAATGAGGTAAAAGAATCTCTTTCTTAAAAAGAGATTCCAGAAAGTAAATACTGAAGAAAAGCGTAGACAAAAATGGCACAAACTATAACGGAGCTGCTGAGGATGCCCATGCGAGAAGAGTCGATGGTGGGAAAGAACTGAGGAGGGAGCAATGACGCTCATGCCTTTATAAGGTTGCTGACTTTGGCAGGTGACGTTGGCGTGGATGGCCCCAGTTGTACTGCTAGAAAATCTTCCATGTGGATCCTGCTTTACAGACTGTGAAGTTCCTACAGTGTGACCAGATGATGACTGAGAACCTCGAAGAAGATCTTGCCTTTTAAGGCTACCTTACAATCTTCCATGGCTGCTGACCATCAGCACGAGGCAGGGCTGACAGAAAACTGTACATTTTTGTATGCAAAAATAACAACTGACATAAAAATAAACTCCAGTATATTTTAACATAAAACCAAAGAACTAAATGTTGTCATCATATAGACTATGAAGTTCTGGCCCTGACTTGGAAAGTGGTGATGCTTCTACTGCACAGTTGACAGCGAGAGAAAAGGAATAGAGTCAGTTGTGGCTGGCACTGCTGCATACCAGTGGGCACATACATTGATGCATGTGCAGGGCCTACTCGCATCGCCAGCCCTCTAGAAAAGCTACGGCTCCTGTAGGGTCCTAGTGCCTCCTGCACAGACCCATTCGTAAGAATCTTTGGAGAAGACTGATTTTTGGAAGATCATTCAAATCATATAATTATCGACACTGCAACTATCATACAGTATATTTTGCCTTGTTATTGGCTCCAGGCTGCCTTGTAAATGGCTCTAGGCAGTTTCAAATCCTATACCAAAGTCCTACTCTAGTCTCCATCTTCTTGATTAGTTTTTTTGATATGGATGTTTTCAGTAGCATTTGGTTCCATCCACTATCCAGGATATTTTCATGTGTTCACTAATTGGATATTTTTACCATTCACTGTTTCAAGCTGCAACTGAGGATTCGTAGGAGCCTTTAATTTCGAGTGTACCAAAAACACTGTGTTGGTTTTGCTGGTGCTTAATTTTAATCAGAGACTCAAAGTTTGAAGCTGTACAAAAAGTTTATTGGAGCTTTGGTTGCATTACCTCCAAAGACACATCAGGGGTGTAGAGCACCATGTCATATGCACCTCTGACACTGTCCCCCTAACCCCTTTAAGCATAATATAAAAAGCAAGGGACCCAGGACCGCTCCTAACAACCCCCCCAGCAAGCTTCTCTGATGCTCTGCCATCAGTCATTTGTCTTTGCTCACACAAACAGGAAGTGAACCGTTCCAGAGCCTATTAACTAAATTATCCTGGAGCTTTCCTAGAAGGCTCAGATGATCCATTGTGTTGAATGCTGTGAAGAGGTCAAAGATGGCCCCGGTAGTCCTTCTGGATGCCACTGCAATTCTGACATCATGCAAGACTTTCGATATGGAGTCAATAGTGTTGTGGTACTTATGAAAGCCTGACAGGTTCTCTTTGTGTTGATGACAAACTTCTAAGTAGCCCCAAAGTTGCTTAAACACAATTTTCTCCAAGATCTAGGAAACCACGGACAAGAGGTAAATTGGTCTTTAGTTAGTAATCTGGTCAAGGTTTCCCTCCTTAAAAATCAGGACAACCCTGGCCAGTTTCCATCCTGATGGTACTTCCCCACTATCCAGAGGCCAGTTAAACAAGAAGGTCGAAAGGTCTGTAATTTGAAGAGCAGCATATTTCAACAGTTTTGGGGGAAACTCATCAGGTCCACTACTTTTCAAAGATTTTAGTGCCAACCACTGTTCCAGCACTTCATATTCCTGTATTACTACAAATGAGAATTCTTTTGCCCGTATTTAGTATCTTTCTTTTATTAACATATACAGTAGGATCGGCATCCTTAAAAAAGTTACTTAATTGTACCAAAAATTGTTAAATTCATTTGGTAGGTCATTGTCTGTGATGAAGTCACCATTATCTGGGGATCTTTATTCTTTCCAGACCTTTATCATTCCCACTTAATTCTTTGATGGACTAAAACGTCTGGGGGACTCCTGACACCTCTGATGTCTTATTTAAAAAAAAAAAAAATTCTTTTAAGATTTTAATTTCTTCTATGCACCAATTTCTGTCTGCCTTATAAAGATCCAGTCCCACAGATGTTTAGTGTTTTTGGTTATTTTCCACAATTTATCCCTCCTTAGTTTCACCAACTGTTCTTCATCCTTCTGTTTTACAGGGACATGCTTGTCATACACACCTTGGATTTCACTTAGGAAGTATGACCAGGCATCCTCAATTTCAGGGATAAGTTTTATTCTGTCCCAGATTATACCCTCTGAATCTGCAATGAAAACAAAATAATCAAAACACTTTGAGGACCTGTACTTAATTATCTTAAAAGGCCCCTTTACTTCAGACTTGCCTCTGGTGCAGTTGTGGTCACTTGCAAAGTCTGTTAAAGTGTCTGCCTCCTTATACAGATGTTGATTATCTGCAGAGATCTGTCAAAGACACATTTGTTAGACTTTTACCATCTAAAAGGGTGGGTTTCTGGATCAGTTGCCCCACTGCAAGGTTCAGAGCAACTGACAATTCTGATGGCATAAATCAATCCAGTTGAAATCCCCAAGTACAGTATTAGCATTTATTGAGTCGCCGTACAAGGTGATAAGGCAGCAGACAACCCATTGATTTACAAGGCAGACAATTCTTTAATAAGTCTGCCATCTCACTTAAGGACTGGTTTGAATGGTTTACTCATCGGCTTAGTAAGTACCAGCAGTAGGGCCTAAGAAAGCAGTGGTTTACTCACAAAAGGGGACAGGTGATTCAGGACTTTGAAGAACCTGCACATGGTATGCCAAGATGGCTTTCAGCTGTACCTTAAGGGTTATGGCTCACAGCCCTGACTGAGACGGACCAATGGTAATCAAAAACTGTGCAGGCAAGACGATACACAGGCTTGCCCTTGCACAAGGGACAGAAGTTCTTCAATTTCGACATATACGAAGTCGACCATCACGAAGAGCATCTTTACCAAAAAGCCCAAAGCCTGAAACTCTAGCTGCTCAGGTGCCAGTCCGAGATGTGCAGGAACTAAAAATGTGGATTCAGGAGCGTTTCCCCCTCATCTGATCAGCAGGTCCAAACGGAAAGGGAGCCACCACAGGGACCTGCTGCTGAGATTGAGGAGATCCTGGTACCAGAAGTGCCAGGGCCAGTCTAGTGCTATCAGAATCAGGTTTGCTTTGTCCCTGGTTGCCTAAAGCATCACTCTGTAAATCAAGGGGAAGGAAGGTAAGGCATACAGAACAGCCAAGGTCCAGGTTCAGCAGAAGGCATCCCCAGTCAGCATTGATAGAAACATAGAAACATAGAATGTGACGGCAGATAAGGACCGCTTGGCCCACCCAGTCTGCCCATTTCCCTACCTACTGGATAAGCTGCAGATCCTAGTTAACCAGCAGCCTACTTCTTCCTACCCCCACCCCCCAGAATTACCTTATGACTATCCCATGCATGCTTGAATTCCACCACTGATTTTGACTCCACAACCTTCTCCGAAGGCCATTCCATGCATCCACAACCTCTCTGTGAAAAATACTCCTTAAATTACCTCTGAGCCGCCCTATCTTCAAATTGTGCCTCTTGTTCTTGCACACTTTTTTTGAAAGATGCTACCCTCTTGGACTTTGTTGATTCCTTGAGGTACTTGAAAGTTTCTATCATGTCCCCTCTCCCTCCTTTCCTCGAGGCTATACATATTAAGCTCCTTAAGTCTCTCTTCATATGTCCTCCGGTGCAGACCCTGCACCATTTTAGTTGCCCTCTGACAGCTTCCATCCTGTCTATGTCTATGGAGATTGGGTCTCCAGAACTGCACACAGTACTCCAGATGGGGTCTCACCAGCTGTCTGTACAGAGGGATAATAACTTCCTGTTTCTACTGGTGATGCCTCTCCCTATGCATCCCAGTATCCCCCAGCCCTCCTTGCTGCCTTCTCACATTGCTTGCCCACCTTTAGGTCATCTGATATGACTACCCCAGGTCCCTTTCCATTTTTGTTGTTGTTAGTATCTCACCTCCATTGTGTACTCTTCCCCTGGGTTTTGTTTCCAGGTGCATTACCTTGCACTTTAGCATTGAATCTAAGCTGCCAACATTTGACCATTCCTCTAACCTTGCCAAGTCCCTTCTCATCCTTTCCACCCCACCCTGTGCATCAACTCTGTTGCAGATCTTAGTGTCATCTGCAAAGAGACATACTTTTCCTTCCAGTCCTTCTGCAATGTCGCTTATAAAGACATTGAAGAGGACTGGTCCTAATACTGAACCCTGCGGTACCCCGCTAGTAACCCTCCTTTCTTCTGAGTGGACTCCATTTACTATTACTCTCTGTGTCCTATTCTCCAGCCAATTCTTTACCCAGGCTGTCATCTTGGGACCCACCCCAGGCTGGCTAACTTATATATTAATCTTTGTGTGGGACTGTGTCAAATGCCTTGCTAAAGTCTAGGTAGGCCATGTCCACAGCCCTCCTGATCTACTACTTTGGTCACCCAGTCAAAGAAATCTATCAGATTCGCTGGCATGACCTTCCGCCAGAATCCATGCTGCCTAGGGTCCTGTGCCTTCTGGCCTCCAGATACGACAATTCTTTCCTTTAGAAGTGATTCCATCATTTTCCCTATCACTGAGGTTAAACTAACAGGTCTATAGTTTCCTGCTTCTGCCTTGCTCCCACTTTTGTGAAGGGGAATCACATCTGCCCTCCTCCAGTCCTCGGGTACCACCCCATCCTCCCATGATTTGTTAAAGAGGGTAGTCAGTGGTGTCACTAGTTCTACCTTTAGTTCTTTAGAATTCTGGGATGAATCCCATCAGGCCCCATTGCTTTGTCCACCTTCAGTTTTAAGAGTTCTTTCAGAACCCTTTCTTCTGTAAATGGGCTGGTATCAACTTCTGTATCCAGAGTGTTACTACTGTTTGTTTTATGTACCCTCTTCCTTTGTAAATACTGAGCAAAAATATTTGTTTAGTATCTCTGCCTTTTCACATTCTCCTCTGCCCACCCTCCTCCCTTTATTAAGCCTCACTATCCCTCCCTTGGTCTTCCTTTGCTCCTGATGTACCTATAAAAGGTTTTATTCCCTTCTTAACTGAGTTGGCTATCTTTTCCTCAGTTTGGGCCTTTGCTGTTCTGACTGCCTTCCCAGCTTCCTTTTGCTTTAACTGATACAGTTCTCTGTCCTGCTCCTGCTGTGACTCCTTGTACTTCCTGAATGCTTTCTTTCTCTTGAACCTTCACTGCCACTTCCTTTGAGAACCATAGCGGTTTCTTACATCGTCTTGTTTTGTTTATTTGCTTCACACAAAGGCTCGTTACCTCTGTGATGGCAGTTTTTATTATTCCCCATTGTTCTTCCACCCCTCCTTCCTGCCCATTTGCTAGTGCATTCCTTAGGCACTCACCCATTTTGGCAAAGTCAGCCCTCCTAAAGTCCAGTACTTTTGTCTGAGGGGGCAGGCACAGAACAGTCTTGCTTTCTGTTCCTCTAGGAGGCAAAGAGAGCCACCAGAGGTGTGCCCCCCACTGGGCAAAACAGTTGTGTTACCACATCCTGGTGCAATGACCACTCCTGAGACATCTTGCCCACACAGCTGAGAGCATCCACCAACTAGCTGTCCTCCCCTGCTATGTGAACTACTGGAAGGTATGTACCAGAGACCAGGTGCAGAGTGCCTACTAACACAGGGGGAAGGAGTGCATCTCGCTTGTGTTTTTCAGGTACAACATGATGGTCATACTGATGGTGTAGACTTGCACGGCCTGATCCCAAATCAGTGGAGCAAATGCCATTAGTCCCAGGCCCACTGCCCAGCACTCTTAAGTGCATACACATCTTGCTGGGTGACCAGAACTTGTGGGCTCTGATCATACAGATAAGCTCCCCATTCCACCAGAGACACATCCGTGGTCAAGGTGAGAGCTGGCTCTGGGTGGACAAAAGGCACTTCCTCTGTCAGGTTCTGGGGACACAGTCACCACTCAACAGCATCCCTCATCAAATGTGTCACCAGGACCAGCTAGTCCAGGTGACCATGGCACTGACACCACTGACGCCCCAGCTTCCACTGGAGAGAGTGCATATGCAAGTAGGCCCAATGGACCATGCTGGTCGCAGCTGCCATGTATCTCAATAGAGAGAGGAATTCCCAGGCTTGGCACAATTGCCAAACCTGAAATGATCAGGCAAGGGAGGCAATATCCTCTGTCTGGTTCACAGGTAACACAGCCCTGGCTTGGAGGGAGCCCTACTCAGCCCCAATGAACTTGATCACCTGTTTTTGGGACCAGTTCAGACTTGGCAGACTGACCAGAAGTAAGAAACAAAATATTCGGGCACCAGAATAGACTGCATAAACTGTTTATTATAATAAAAGTATTCACAAATGCATTTAAAACAGCAGCAGCAATCACAGTAGCAAGTGAGGGAAAGAGCTCTCCTAACCGGTTTTGCTCAAGGCTTCATCAGAGGGTGTGTGTGTCTGCCAGCTGTTGGTGCTCAGTTTAATAAGAATATTCATTAAAGTGACAGTACACTGAAAGTGCAAAGACTTATACACAGTTGACTGTACTACAATAAGCACCAGAAGTGACTAAAAACACACACTTGTACAATCAATTATAACATTACAATACACGATCTACACTGAGGGACTTGTGTGGAAATAGCAGAAAAAGTTTTTTTGTTGCTTAATGCTCATTTTAGCTGGGGCACAGAATTCACTTGCGGAGTGTCCCTGATTGCACAGACTGATCAGAAGGCCTAGGTCCGGGAAGCTCTGGAGGGCAAGATCCCTGAACCACTCCACCTTTCTCCTTGAGATGCCTGCAATGAGCTAGTAGTCCAGGTACTGGTATATCCTGGTGCCCCAGCACCTGAGGCATGCTGCCATGACAGGGAGGCATTGTGTGAAAAGTGGGTGCCGATGACAGGCAAACATCATGACCTTAAACTGGTAGAGGACTCTGTGGACAAGAAAAAGAGGGAGCATCGATGGGGAAAAGCCATTTGGAATGTGGAAGAAAGTGTCCTAGAGGTCCAGGGAGCAGAACCAAGCGTCTGGTTCCAGAGACGGTATGATGTAATTCCGAGTGACCATATGGCGCTTCTGCCTGCAGATGAACTTGTTCAGATAGTGCAGATCCAAGACGGGGCACTATCTCCCCCTGCTTTGGTACTATAAAGTATCAGAAAACACATCCCTGAGAGCCATGGGTGTCTGAGACACGCTTGACTGCACTGTGCTCCAGGAACTGGGTGATACTGCCCTATGGTGCAACCAGCGTGTCCTCGGGCATCAGGGACTCCTCTGAGCTCAGAAAAGGTACAGAGGAAGTCTCAAAATTGAGAGACAGACCTGAGTCCAAGACCTAGAACCCAACTCTCCAAGGTAACAGCAGATTACTGTGGAAAGAAGTGAAGGAGTTGAACCCCGACTGACAGCTGCTTCAGGGAAAGTGCGGGAAGGGGAATGGCATCCTGCAACTAGTCACTTCTTGCCCTTGGAGGGGGGAACGGGGCTGAAGAACTGGCAACTAGAGCACCACCCTCTTCTCTCCGACTATGAGACTACCAGACATGCGATTCGCTGGCTGTGCTGTTGGAACAATTGCCTCTGCTGCTGCTGCTGCTGCTGCTGTTGGACTGCTTCCCAGACTGAAAGCCTGAGCCATGAAAGGAACACTGCTTCATCTTAGGAGGCTGTTTAGCATGATGGAACGAGGTTATCGAATCAAGGGTGACAATGAACTTCTAAATCCGCATGAATTAGTCCCTCCACCTTGAGGCCAAATAGGTCAGTGCTCAAAAAGGGCATGCAAGCCAACTTGTGCTGGGTCTCCAGGGTAAATGTGGAGAGACGCAGCAAAGCCTGTCGGCACAAAGACATCGCCGCAAAGATGGCGCAACTGCACGACTCGCCCATATCCAGAACTGTCTGCATTGGATGTCAAGACAATACCTGTCCAAACAGGGAAGCAGAGGTATACGGTCAGAGATGAGGCCATGGCTGAAGTGGACCATCATCACTGCACAGTTGGACTACCATAAGTCCCAAAGAAGCCACTGTATAGATCTTATGGGCCATAATGTCCTTTTTTTTTTTATCCCTTGTACAGTGGCTTCACAAAGACCTTACACACATGTGCTCCAAGCATTGTAAGGGTGCTGGACAGGATGTCAGATGCTGCCACAGGTCATGGGCCAGAACAAGGACTGCCTGGGTGATTGTGACCCCCACTCCAGAACAGCTGT
This sequence comes from Neoceratodus forsteri, assembly GCA_016271365.2. Taxonomy (NCBI): domain Eukaryota; kingdom Metazoa; phylum Chordata; order Ceratodontiformes; family Ceratodontidae; genus Neoceratodus; species Neoceratodus forsteri. Next base: position 1,428,174,445 of record CM057449.1, read on the forward strand.
CCCATTCCAAAATGTCCACAGAAGGGTACGACTCCCTCTTCTGGACCATCTCAAGGGGTATGTGAGGACCTGAGATGTGCTGTAACAGAGCAGCAAAAGAACAGTTATGTACTCACCATAACAGAAGATCTTTGAAATACTCTCTTCCTTTACGCCACACCTCTGATTTCTATCCGCATCAGCGTTAGGACCACAGAGAAACTTTTGCTAGTAAGAAGCCACCCACAATGTCAAGCGTCAGTGTCTACATATACGTGGGCGGGCCCATCTCTCACTTCACTGCTAGAGACTGCGCTCAGAGGACTCACTTCTTGAGGAACCAGGAGACTTCACTAGCACCTCATATTAGGCAGACACAGGTGCTGAAGATAGCAGCCATGGAAATTCTCATGACAGAATTGTATGACATATTCATGTACAGCTGATAAAAGAGGGAGGGAGGGCCGGCATGGCCTAAGGGAAGAGATTTTCTCGAGGTCTACTGTTATGGTAAGTACGTAACTGTTCTATCTTCCTTGAGGATGTCTCCTCCCTTAGGCCAGAACTTTGGAATGAGTCCCAAAAGCCATCTGGGAGGATGGTGCAGTCTGTTCATGACAGCAGGCCCTGTAGAACAGCAAGGCTAAACACAGAACATAGAAACTGTCGGCAGATAAGGACCGCTAGGCCTATCCAGTCTGCCTGTGAGCCCTATACTTGTATACAAAGCCCTCTAGTCTATGAGAAACAATGTTCAGACTATAATATTTAGTAAAGGTGTGAACAGTACTCACAGGTGGCTGCAGCACAGATATAAGTTTCACAGACATTTCTAAAGCAAGCAACAGAAGTGGCCATATTCCTTGTGGAATGGCCACGAACCACACCAAGGAAGTTCTTTAACATACTTCCTGTAACAGAACATAATACAGCATGCTAGCCATTTGGACAAGCACTGTTTCGATACAGAGATGCCCTATTTTCCAGGGTATACAAAATGAATAGCTGAGAGGACTTTCTGTAGGCCGTGGTGTGAGCAACGTAGTATGTTAGGATTCTATATACATCCAAAGTATGGAGCAATGCCTCACCCTGACTGGCATGCTCTGGATAATAAACTGGAAGGTGGATGGTTTGATTTAGTGTGAACTCAGACACCACCTTAGGCAAAAACTTAGGATTAGTACATAAAGACATTGTCTTTATGGAAAAATCAAGCAAGGAGGCTCACATTGTCTTTATGGAACATCAAATTAGGAGGCTCACGCATTAGAGCCTGTAGCTCTGAATCAGTTTGAGTTGAGGTGACTGCAACTAAAAATAATGCTTTCCAAGAAAGAAAGTTTAAGCCACAACTCGTGGCTGGCTCAAAAGGAGCCAAAGTAAATTTCTCAAGCACATTGAGATCCTAAGGCAGGACTGGATTACGAATGGGAGGTTTCATGTGTAGAATAAACACAGGTACACCCTGGGAGGGGAGGCGCTGGAGGCCTCAATAGGGGAAAAAGACCTAGGGGTCATGGTGGATGCATGTATGAATAACTCTGAGCAGTGCAGGAGAGCGGCTAGCAAGGCAAACAGGATGTTGGGATGCACCGTGAAGGGGGAATCACCTCTAGAGCAAGGAAGTATTCTGCCGCTGTACAATGGACTGGTTAGACTACACCTTGAGTACTGTGTACAGTACTGGAGACCACACTTCAAGAGGGACATACAGCCCTGGAGAGGGTACAGAGGAGGGCAACTAAGATGATACGAGGGCTAGGGATTTGACGATGAGGACAGACTTGAGGAGCTCTGCCTGTTTTCATTGGAGGAGAGGAGAGATGGGGGGACATGATTGAGGTCTTCAAGTACCTCAAGGGAATAAATAGGGTAAACATGGAGGGGATCTTTAGACTAAAGCAGGGAGGTATCACCAGAGGGCATGGTTTGAAGTTGGAAGGTGGAAGGGTGAGGGGGGAAAAGAGGAGGAGGTTTTTCACTGAGAGGGTGGTGGACCCTTGGAATGCACTGCCTGGCGGGCTGGTTCAGAGATCTACAGTGGAGGGCTACAAGAGAGGGTGGGACAGACAGAGAAAGTGGATGTATCAGATGTTGGCCTGTCCCAGGGGGTTGGGGATGGATGGTAGGGGTTTCTGGAGCACAAGCGATGGGAGGGCATCGGCACCCAACTAAGGATCTAAGGTTCGAGCAGACTCGATAGACCGAAGGGCCTAATCTGCTGGCAAAAAGTATGTTAGTATGTTAATACCTCTCAAAAAGTTACAGGAGACCTCCAACTGAGCTACCGTATGCCCATCGACAAGGGCACAGAAAGCTGATACAGTTGCCAGGTGCACCTTCAGTAAGGAATACTGCAGACTGGAGTCTGACAAGGCAGCAAGTATTCCAACACCACATTTACTGGACAGGTGACTGGGTCCATATTTCTGGAAATACAAAGACAGAGCATCTATCTTTTGAATTACACACTGACAAGAGTTATAAAATCCACTCAGAAGTTAGGCCTATTATACTGTGAAGCCCCCTACCTCACACCACAGTCCAGAGAGGTCATTGCCTCTGCAACTCCACTCCCCGTCTCCTATACGGAGCTCCGATACTCACCACAGCTAAGTCCTCTATCTTAAACAGCCTCCAACAATCATATCACAGGACAGCCAGATTTGCTGCTTCTGCCCCAGCTCAGACCCACCACTGTGAATTGCTCAACACACTAGGTTAGCCTTCCTTCGAAGCAAAAATGGACTTCCCCTTACTATGCACCACCTTTAAACTTGTCCACCTCCCCTCTCCCTCCAGCCTTATCGACCTGCTCAATCTGACAACCCTCATCAGGTCCCTTTGATCTTCTGATTACTCAATGCTAAGTCTAAGATTCGTTTAACAGTTGGCATGAAATCCTTCCCATTCTCAGCCCCCAAAACTGGAACAGCCTTCCGCAGGAACTACTCTCCTGTACGTCTCTTCCTCAGTTTAAAACTCTTCAAGGAAATATCCCCCCCCCCCCAATCTGTAACTGCAAATAACTACTCTCATCAATGGTCAACTATCCCTGATCTTACCCTACTCTCCTCTAATAGCTGTTACCTCCTGTGACTTCAATCTCCACATTGATCTGTATTTTGGTACGCACATACTGACCTACTCTCAACTCTCTAATCCGCCTCTCTACGTTTTGATGCATGACACTGAGTGTGCTAGGGATGTTTCCTCTACCTCTGTACCCCTAACTACTGCAATATAATTTTCACATGATGTATCAGATATTATAGATGAATTATAACCTTGCATTAATACTGTCAAATACAACATCTTGTAAACTAGGCTTTTAACTGTTTTTGACACTCCATTATGTAAACAATTATCACTCTATTTACCTATGATTAAGGCTGTATTATTTTCACGGCATGCACGGAATTCACGATTTCCGTGAAAACTGTACTTTGCCGTGAATTCCACAAGGTCAGTGCACGCTCAGTGATTTTAACCATTTTTTTAATGTAATTTTTTTTGGCAACTAAACAAGGCTCCTCACATTGTTTATTCCTTTGCAGCTTGCGGTATGTGGTTCTGGTTTCAGAATGGATGGTTCACCGTAAGGGTGGGGGGATGATTAACAATTAATGTGCTGCACTGTAAGCTCTAGAAAAAGAAAAGTTCACACTAGGTATTCATAGCTGAGCTGAGATTTCTGTGTTTTTTTTTTTTTTTTTTTTTGCAGTTCGGTAGGATCAGAAGAAAAAAATTATTCACCTTAGTAATGTTGTTTCTTCTAATGGAGTCTTGCTATATTCTGACATATGCAGTGAGTCCCATCCTTCGAACTGCCCCGGAGATGAAAGAGTTAACTTTCCATGCCAGGCATGGAATGCTGAGCTCGAGCTCGGTTGAGACTCTGTCTGTTGTTCTTCAAACTCAAACTGTCAGATCTTTACGAGCTAAACTCACTAAGGTCCTGTGTGGAAGCTGTAAACCTACACTAGCCAACTGGCTACTAAACATAAAACACATTTTTTGGTCCCAAAACAAAGACTCAAGTCAGGAGACCCAAAATGAAAATAACACCAACTCACCCCAGAAAAGAAGGGTGAAAAAAAAAGGTGGGCACCTACTAAGTGCCATTACACTGCCCACCCACATCCCAAAACAGAGGTTCTGAGAGGGGCAGAAGGTCAGAATATAGCAAGACTCCATTAGAAGAAACAACATTACTAAGGTGAGTAATTTTTTCTTCAAACAACATGAAGTCTTGCTATATTCTGACATATGCAGACTACAAAGCAGTACCTCCATGGAGGAGGGACAGAACCTACTTAGGAAATAGGCTCTGAAGCACAGCTGTGCCAAACCAAGCATCACTCCTAGCCTGGATGTCCAGGGAGTAATGCTTGGTAAAAGTGTGAACTGTTTTCCAGGTAGCTGCTTGACATATCTCTAGAATAGGATGTCCCTGGCAGCAGCCAGGAAGCAGCTGTACCTCTTCAGAGTGAGCCCTCAGGCCTGAGGGAGGAACCTTACCCAGTTTCTAGAAGCAAAATTGGATACAAGAGACAATCCACCTGGCAATGGATCTTTTAGTGGCAGGCTTCCCTTTACCAACCTCACCATAAGTGAGGAACAGTTGGAGGGAGTCAAACCTGTGACCCTTGGTACGCTCTATGTAGTAGCTAAGGGCTCTTTTCACATCCAAACTCTGCAGCCTCCTCTCGCCAGAGGAGGAATGGTCAGTGAAGTACACTGGAAGACAGGAGTGTAGCCAGAAATTTCCATTTTGTACACAGTCTCCCAACAGTTACACCCCCCTAATTAAAAAATGTACACATCCTTTCCAAATGGCACCCCCTTCCAAACAAGTCAGATTGTTGTCAGATGACGCCTTTACTCTCTAAAGAGGTTATATATGTATTGGACACTCCTCAGTGGCCTACACTAACCCAAATACTACAGATTAGAATGACAATATTAACAGAGTGGCTTATGGTTTGTGGCAGGCACTCAACAAAAATGTACACAAATGTGTACAGTGAGTATGCCTGTCTACACCCTTGCTGGAAGAGACATAGATTGATTAAGGTGGAAATCTGAAACCACCTTAGGCAAGAACTTCCTGTTAGTCCTGAGGACCACCTTATCTCTATGAAAGGAGATAAAATCAGGCTCCACTGACAAAGCTTGTAATTCACTTATGCTTCTGGCAGAAGTGATGGCTACCAGAAACACAGTCTTCCAAGTCAAGTACTTAAGCTCTGCTGAAAATAAAGGCTCAAAAGGGGGTTGCATAAGCTAAGCAATGCAAACATTGAGGTCCCAGGCAGGGGCAGGGTCCCTGAATGGAGGGTTGGTGTGAAGCAATCCCTTGAAAAACCTGGAGAATACAAGGTGAGCTGAACGAGAAGAGGGCTTACCTGCTGAGATAAAAAGCAGACACAGCTGCCAGATGCACTTTCAGTGTAGCTGGTCTCAGCCCCAAGCTATTTAAGTGGACCATATAATCAAGGACTGTGGGCAGATCAGCAGATTCTGGGGAAATATGCTTCCCAGAGCACCATATGGAAAACCTTTTCCATTTTGAATTATAAGTAGCCCTGGTGGAAGGTTTTCTATAAGCCTTCAGGATATCCATAACACCTTGGGAGAGGTGTAAATTAGCAAACTCTAACTCTTCAAGAACCAGGCCTTGAGATTGAGAGATTTGAGGTTCGGGTACCAAACCCTCCCCTGAGCACAGGTTAACAGGTTGTAATTCCTGGGAAGACGCAGGGGAGGATGGACTGCTAAGGACAGTAGAAGTGGATACCAGGGCTGTCTGGCCCAGTCTGGAGCAATCAGGATCATCTTGCAGGGTTGAGATCTGATTTTGACTAGCACTTTGAACAGGAGAGGGAAGGGGGGAAAAGCATAGAGAAACTTCCCTTCCCAATTGAGAACTAAGGCATCCAGGGGACTGAGCCCAACACTGGGGGCCTGCAGCAAAAAAGGGGAAGTTGGTGATTGTCTGGGGCTGCAAAAAGATCTATCTGCGGGGTGCCCCATCTGGAAAATATCACCTCCAAGACCAGGGGGTCCAGTGACCATTCGTGATGGCCCTGGGAAATCCTGCTGAGAGCATCTGCCAGGACATTGTCCTTGCCTGGGAGGTGAACTGCCGTGAGGGAGGTGTTCAGGGAGTAAGCCAGAGACCACAACTTCATTGCTTCGGTGCACAAGGCCGTAGACCGAGTGCCTCCTTGCTAGCTGATGTACCACATCGTGGTGGTGTCTGTTCTGACCTGTACAACTTTGTTCTGAACAGATTTGGAAAAAGCTTGAAGTGCTAGAAATACTGCTCTGAGTTCCAACAGATTGATATGGAGCAGAGATTCCTGAGGGGACCACAACCCCTGGGTGGTGAGGTCGTCCATGTGAGCCCCCCACCCCAAGAGGGAGGCATCTGTAGTAAGGATTAAAGAGTCAGACTGAGTGACAAAGGGAACCCCTTGTCTCAGATTGTTCTGATCCTGCCACCACTGTAGGGCCTGGATCAGGGTTCGAGTTACTGGGATCAATTTGGTCAGAGGGTCCTTCCTTTGAGACCAAAAGGCTCTCAAGTGGAACTGAATGTCCCTCATCTGAAATCTTGCTCCCTGCTCTACTGCTGTAGAAGCAGCCATGTGCCCCAGGAGCTGTAGAAAATGCCTTGCTGGTCGAGACACCTGCAGGGTGAATGAGGAGGCCACAGAGACCAGGGTCCTTGCCCTGTCCAGGGGAGGCTCTGGCCTGTACTGTGTCTAGCTCTGCACCTATGAAGGTGAAGAGCTAGACAGGCTCTAGAACTGACTTTGGAAGATTTAGAAGGAAACCCAAAGAAGTGAGCAGTTGCTGAGTTATCTGTAAGTGTAACCTGACTTGGTCTGGGGACTGGCCTACTATGAGCCAGTCATCCAGGTAAGGGAAGATGGCAATCTTCTGCCTTCTTAGAAAAGCAACTACTACTGCCAGGCATTTTGTGAATACCCTTGGAGCAGAAGTGAGGCCAAAGGGCATTGCTCTGAACTGATAATGGCCTGAGGGCAGCTCGAACCTGAGGTACTTTTGATAGGAGCTTCTGATGAGAATATGGAAGTAGGCATCCTTGAGGTCCAGGGACACTAGCCAGTCCCCTGGCCTTAGAGAGTGTAGAATAATTCCCAGAGTCACCATTTTGAATTTTGGTTTTAAAAGGTGCTTGTTTAAGTATCTGAGATCCAGGATGGGCCGCCATTCTCCTGTCTTTTTTGGGGTAAGGAAGTACCTGGAATACAACCCTTTGCCCTGGTGTAGGGGTGGAACCCTTTCCACAGTTCTGAGAGCTAGGAGGGAAGAGACCTCTGCCTCTAAGGCAAGTGCCTCTGATGGATTTGCAGGTGAAAAGGATCTGGTTCTCATCTTTGGAAACTTTCTGAAGCTGAGAACCAGTCCTCGGCTTACTACTTCCAGGACCCATTTGTCTGATGTCAGAGACTCCCAGTCCTGGACAAAGTAAGCCAGCCTGCCCCCTACAGGTAGCAGAGAATCGGCCCTGGCAACCCCATCAGGGTGCCTGTTTGGCAGGGGCTTTGGGCTGAGGGGTGAAAGCAGGTCTGCTTGTACCCCGTCTGCCTCTCCCTCTAAAGAACCCCCTCTGGGCATAAGCAGAAGAGGAGGCCTGGGCTTGGTAAAAAGGCCTATGAAAAGGCCTGCCCCTGCCCCTGGGAAGCTGCCTTTGAGGAGTGGCCTGCCTTTCCTTGGCCTGTGCATTCCTATAGGTGGTCCTATACTCATCCATTTTCTTCATGTAATTCTCTGTTTGCTCCCCAACAGACAATTACCCACAACAGGAAAATCCATGGCCTTAGTCTGGGTATCCTGTGACAGGCTAGTACATCTGAGCCAAGCCATTCTTCGAAGTGCCACAGATGTAGCCATGACTCTAGAAGACACATCATTGGAGTCCACTGCAGCATGGAATTGCACCTTGGGTGCCTCAATACCATCAGCAGCCACCTGCTCCAGCTCCTTGGCAAGCTGGCCAGGGACCTGTTTTGCTAGGGCCATAACCGTGTCCCATCTGGATTTTTGATACCTAGCAGTATAGGCCATATAATTGGCCTGTCTGAGTCCCAAGGATGCTGCCATGTACTGTTTCTTTGCCATGGCATCAATCCTCCTGGAGTCCTTGTCCGGGGTGTGAAGCCAAGAGAATGTTTGCCTTATCACAGGCTGCAGCCTGCACTACCCCAACATGGCTGCATTGTTGTGTAAGGAACTCCGTGTCAGAGCCTGACAATGTATACCTCTTGTCCATTCTCTTATCCACAGGAGGTATAGTGTTAGAGTCTTTAAAATCTTAAATGTCTGTCTCCCAAAAGATTTGTGCAAGGGAACAGACAGCCTCCAGACTCTGGGATATCCATCATTTCCACATAGTCAGGCTCCTCCTGGTCATCCACAGCTTCTTCCATAGGAAGCTGGAGGGTTTCAGCCACTTTTTTATAAAACATGAAATGGGAGGGGGACTCAGAAAGCCTAGGAGGAGAAACCCCTGAAGGTCTGTCTGGGGAGATGTCCGGGTCAATGGGCACATCCAGACTTTCAAATCCACATTCGCTTTTCCTCATACTCTTCTTCCTCCTCCTCCGGTTCATAAAATTCCTCTAACTCATACTCTTGAACTGGTGGAACCGAGCGCCTGCCTGATGGTGCCGGTTCGGTCGGAACCAGGGAAAGCGACTGGACAATTTTGATCGCTTTGGCTATCTCTTCAGCGGTTGGAGAGGAAAGTTTTGGCCCCACACCAGCTGATTTCTCTTTTCTAGTTCTTTTAGCTGGAACCGATTCCTCAGGATCGGCTCTCCTTTTGCCAGAAGAAGTCTCTCCTGGTCAGAGGCACTCCTTCTGGTTCGGTTGAACCGAACGGGCACAACCCCTGCTCCATGGACTTTTGGCCTCCCTTTCCTGAGCCTACCAGCTCTCTTTTCTAGGGTAGCTGCAGGGAAATTTTTGCAAATCTGGCAGTCTGCATTGAGGTGGTCAAACCCCACACAATAAACACAGGTGGTGTGGGGGTCAGCCTTGGCAAAGGCTTCTCCACACGCACTACAGTGTTGAAACCCAGTGGGTCCAGTTTTTCTTTTGGGTTTCTCAGACACAGTGCCAGTCCTAACCAAACTTACCCTTTTATGGCAATCTGCTAGGCAAGACCCTCTTATCGGTTCCCAATTGTGTGTCAGGTCGTGGAAAAACTGTAATAAAATCCGTTTTTTTTAGAACCGATAAGAACCGGTAACCACACTCTAAAAGCACAATTTAAGATTTTTAAACAACTGGATCGGTTCAAAGCGAACCGATAAACCGTTTACAAGTTCCACACAGAATAGAATAAAATAAAACCTGTCTAGTACTCACAAATACCACAGATAGAGACTGAACCGACAGGTTACGGTTTAAATTCGGTCAAAAACGAGAAAAGCGGTACTTTAACCGACAAATTGAACCGAGCAGGAGGAGAAATCTCTGGAGCGACTGTTCAGTGAGGCGGAGTAAAGAATCTGACGGTTTGAGTTTGAAGAACTATAGACAGAGTCTCAACCGAGCTCGAGCTCAGCATTCCATGCCTGGCATGGAAAGTTAACTCTTTCATCTCCGGGGCAGTTCGGAGGTTGGGACTCACTGCATATGTCAGAATATAGCAAGACTTCATGTTGTTTGAATACACACAACTAAAAAGTAAGTCTAAGAAAGACAGCTCCTGGACAGCATCGAGTCAGCAGAGATTTCTCCCAGAACTTAAAGTTGGCGCTTCCTCCGTGTTCACTGTCTATTTGCTCCCTCTGCGCAATTTGCTCCTGCAGTCTGCTGCATCCCAGAATACCATTTCTGGCCACTCCTGCTCCTTATCTCCAAGTCCCTCTACTGTGGGGCAAGAGGTGACAGTTTAAAAGTAATACATTTTCAGTGCTGCAGCACTTTATATTGCTTATTTTAAAAATGATTTTTTAATGAATTAAAACATAGTAAAACTCATCAAGTTACCTAAAAACTTTGTGATTGTGTTTTCTGTAAAAACATAATTTTAGCCGTGCAGGAGCCGTGAAAAACGTCCATTTTTACCGTGAAAATAATACAGCCTTACCTATGATTATTGTAATGTTTGACTTATGAAATGCTTTATGATCTACTTATGGAATGCTATGTTCCTCTGGACCCCCCTGAAAAAGGGACAATGTTGTCTCAGTGGACCTACCCAGTCATCAAAATTCAAACAAATAACTAAGTGGCCCACAAAGTGAAATGCTTCCACTTTAATAAGTATGTATATCTGGTAGAAGGTTTTCTGGATGCAGCCAGCACATGAGCTACTTTTGGTGACACCCCAACCCATGTAACGGCTATATCTTCAGGAGCCAGGCATGCCATGCAGGTGCAGGGATTTCAGGTTCCTGATGCCCCCGGTGACAGCAGGGCACCATCACAATGGACTGAGGTGGATGAAAGTACAGTTACGTAAAAAACTTACCGTAGCAGTAGATCTTCGAGAGGCTCTTGCAGTAGGTAATTACATATAGGACTGGCGCCGGCCGCGCAGGACCCCACTGAAAAATTTCTAGCTAGCAGTCCCTGGCGGGACCGCTCATCGCCAGGTGACCGCGCTAAACAACGCTTTCAGAGTAAAGGGGCGGTCCCAGACGCCCGCTTCCAGTTCTTTTCCGCCACAGGCCGAGAAGACCCGGACGAGAGAAGCAGATATTTCCTGAATGGAAAAGGAGCTGAAAAGCCTAGGGGATAGAGGTGATTATCACTGCAAGAGCTCTCTCAAAGATCTACTAAGTTACGTAAGTTTTACGTAACTGTACTATCTTACTTCAAGAGGGCTCTTGCAGGTAATTACATATAGGACAGAATCCCAAGCAGTCTGGTACAAACGAAAGGCACCGGGAGGAGGAACTACTCCAAACAGCAAGACAGCTAACCCGAAGCCTGCTCTACGGTGAGAGGCAATGTTCAAACTGTAATGTTGAGTAAAGGTATGGACTGAAGTCCAAGTGGCAGCAGCACAGATGTCTGCCGCAGACACGTTCTTGAAACAGGCAACTCCACGAGTGGAGTGACCTCTGACTTGACCCGGAAGGGTCTTGTTGTACTTGTCATAACAGAAAGTGATGCAATGGGCCAACCATTTTGATAGACATTGCTTAGAGACAGCATTGCCTTCTCTTTTGTGAGCGAAAGAGACGAACAACTGATCAGTCTTTCTGAGATCCTTCGTCCTATCGGTGTACTATCTCAGACTCCTGTGGACATCCATGGTATGGAGCAAGTATTCTCCTTGGTCGGAGTACTGTGTGAAAAAGGCAGGTAATTCAATAGACTGATTTAAGGTAGACTCTGGCTACCACTTTTGGAAGAAACTTAAGATTCATGCGAAGAGCTACTCGTTCTTTGTGAAAAATCAAGTAGGGGATTTTGCACATCAGGGCTTGGAGCTCGGAAATTCTCGCAGCAGAAGTAATGGCCACAAGAAGAGTGCCTTCCACGATAAAAACTTCAGGTCTGTGGAAGCCGCAGGCTCAAAGGGAGGAAGGGTAAGTTTCTCGAGGACAAAATTTAAGTCCCAAGGCGGAGCTGGAGTCCGGATAGGGGTCTAAGATGAAGGGCCCCTCTGAGGAAAGTTTTGGATACCTCCAGCTGGGCAAATGCCTTATCAGCGAAAGGGACATGGTAGGCTGAAATAGCCGCCATATGGACCTTCAAAGAGGAGTGACTGAGACCCAGGTCAAAAAGATGACACATGTACTCAAGCAGAAAAGTCGCAGGGCAGGAAAAGGGCTCCACATTCCTGGACACCGCCCAGACAGAAAATCTTTTCCATTTCATGGCGTAGGTGGACCTAGTGAAGGGTTTTCTAGCCTCCACCAGAATCTCAGCCACCTTAGAAGAAACGCCAAAAAGAGATTGGGCTAGGTCTGTAGGAGCCATGCATGAAGTTGAAGGGACTTGAGTCCCGGATGGACCAGGGTCCCCTGATCCTGGGTCAGTAATCCTGGAGATAAAGGAAGAGGAAGAGGAAGAGGAGGAACCTCTGAGTATTGTTGTAGAAGAGAGAACCAGATTTACCTGGGCCAGAAAGGAGCGATCAGAATCATTCTCGCTCCTTCTAGAGCAAGTCTCTGTAACACACAAGGGACCAGAGGAATTGGGGGAAAAGCATAGACGAATCTGTCCTTCCAGCTTACAGATAGAGCGTTGCTCCAGAAAGCGCCTCGCTCTGGAGCGAGCGAGCAAAAGATTGGAAGCTTTGCATTTTGGGAGGAGGCGAACAGGTCTATCTGAGGAGCCCCCAAACGTGGAAGATGCTTTTTAGGACTTTTTCGGTCAATTCTCCTCAGGTGGAAAAGCCGACAGCACTTAGTCTGTCTGCTAGGACATTGTCGACTCCCAGAACATGGATCGCCGTGAGGTGAAGGTTGTGGAGAGTTGCCCAATCCCAGACCCTCACTGCTTCCCTGCACAGCGGGTAGGATCGAGTCCCTCCCCACACCACGCACATGTTGTCCGTTTGGACAGCTAGGTGACCGGGAAGGATGTATTGGTGAAGGGCCGGAGGGCATAAAGCACTGCTCAAGCTCAAGCACATTGATGTGAGAGCTATCTCCAACTTTGACCAAAGGCCTTGGGTTTGGTGAGGACCCAGATGGGCTTCCAACCTTCGCTGAGCGTCCGTGGTCAGAGTCTGATTGGGGGAGGATGAAAAAAGGGGACCCCCGGGAAGAGGTTCTCTCGAACCATCCACCATTGCAAGTCTCTTACCATCGGCGAGGAGATCAGAACCGGATGATCTAGGTCGTCTACTCGTTGATCCCACTGAGATCGAAGAGTCCACTGAGAGATTCTCATGTGGAGGCATGCGCGCGGAACCGTCGGGATGGCCGCCACCATAAGCCCCAGTAGACGGAGCACTGACCTCGCCGGGACCATCCTGTGTTTCGATAGGAGGGAGATCTGTGACTGGAGGGAAGTCCCCCTGTCCGGAGGCAGAAAGGCTTTGCACAAAGTTGTGTCGAGAATTGCTCCAATGAAATGGAGCCTCTGTGAAGGATCCAGGTGAGACTTGGAATGGTTGATGGTAATACCCAGGCCAGTGAAAACCTGCTGGGTGAGGGAGAGGAAATGCAGGAGTTCCTCCCTGGATGGGGCCGCCAGGAGCCAGTCGTCCAGGTAGGGAAAACCTGAGCTCCCAAAGAACGCAGGTGGGCCGCTACCACCGCCAGGCATTTGGTAAAGACTGGGAGCCGAGGAAAGACCAAATGGAGCGCCAGAATTGGTAGTGGACCCTGGAATGCAAACCTGAGGTACTTTCGGTGCGATAGGATGGGATGTGCAGGCACATGCATCCTGATATCTAGTGCACAAAGCCATTGGCCCGGCCAAGCAGGGAAAAAGGGACTGAAGGGAGAGCATCCTGAACCTCTTGTACTCCACAAACAGGTTCAGGGAGCTGAGATCGAGAATAGGTCTGAGATCTCCCGTCTTCTTTGGTACAAGGAAAAAGTGGGAATAGTACCCCGTCCCGTAGAGGTGAGGAGGGACGGGTTCTATAGCCTGTTTCGCAAGAAGCGCTGAGATTTCTTCCCTGACCAAAGGAAGATGGTCCCTTGAGTAAGCAGAGTTCAGAGGGGGGTGACGTGGAGGTTTCTGTAGAAACTCTGTGGAGTGCCCTCTGCAATGATCTGAAGCACCCATGCATCCGAGTTATCCTCTCCCAACCCGGAAGGTGAGGGAGAACCTCCCTCCCACCGGGTTCCTCCGGGCCCGAGGCGGTGGGAGAGGAAAGGAGTCAGGTGGTGTAGGTAGCCGCAGCTGGGGCCCGTTGCTTTTTGGGCGGCGGGGGCCTGGCAGCTTGGGGACCCGACGTTTAGTGGCCAGCCTTCCCTGAGGTTTCACTTGAGGCCGGCTGCATCTGCGAAAGGGACGGCGCTGTGGGGGATGGGGACGGTACACTGAATCAACGGATTTAAGGGCCGTCCCCTTCTCCTGCAAATCAGTGATGATGTCCTTGACATCACCACCGAAAAGCACAGAACCTCTGAAAGGTGCTTCTTGGATGGCTGACTGCACCTCCGGGACCAAACCTGATACACGGAGCCATGCGTGACGCCGAAGACTTATGGCGAACACAGAGCTCCGTCCTGCGGTGTCCACTGCGTCGTAGGTCGTCCTCAGAATGTGACGACTGGCCGAACGAGCAGAACGGACCAGGTTGGCCAACTCCTGCTTGAGTTGAGAGTCAGGCAGAGAGTCGATCTTGGATTCCGCCTGAGTAAGGACGGCCTTCTGGTAATCCCCCATATGTGCAACATAGTTCAGGGCCCTAATCCCCAGTGCAGAAGAAGCATAGATCTTCCTTCCATACTGATCCAGAAGGCGAGATTCCTTATCCTGGGGAGATGAGCTCAAGTGCTTCGGATGTGCTGACTGGCCGTGAGCGGTGCTAATCACAACCGAGTCTGCAAGGGGGTGAGAGTCTAAAAAGTCAACACCCTCCGGAGCCTGGTATAGCATGTTCAACTTCCTGGGAAGTGGAGCTAAAGCCGACGGTTGTTTCCAAATAGTGGAAACAAGGTGGGTGTGAGGCTCAATCCAGGGTGGCACTGAGGTAGGAGCCGTAAGGGGCAAGTCCAGATGCTTGGCGAGTTTTACCCGTTGAGGATCTGGTTCTAAGGAATGCCACTGATGAACTTCCTGGATCTTTCTGAGCAACTCCGTGAAGGAAGGATCCTCCAGAGGAGACTTTGGAGGAGTCCTCGGCCGGGGTTTGGACGGACAACGTGGCTCGTCGTCTTTCTCGGAACCTCCATCGGAAGCCTCTGAGGAGTCCGAGAGAGAAGGGGAGGAAGAGTCTGAAGCAGAATAAGACTCCTGACTGCCTAGGGGGGAGGAATGGGTTCCTTGGGAGGGATTCCCAGAACGTGTCCTGCCTCTCTCTGGATCCTGAGGGCAAGCCCGGAACTGAGGGAGAGGGAGTGCCTTGGGCGTACGGAGCTACTGGTGGCACCATCGTCAGAAGACGCTTTCATTTCCCTGGTGAGCTGAGCCTGGCCTCAGCACACCAAGAAGCAAGAGTCTCCTGCAGGTCCACCGCCGGCCTAGGGGGCGGTGGAGGAGGAGGAGGGGGATAGTTGTACAGAGGAAATCCGTAGGGGGAGTATCCGTAACCCGGCTGCAGGTATCCCTGAGTCGGGTACTGTGGCATCTGGTACTGCGGCGTCGAAGGAGTCGGCACCGGCTACGGCGGCACAGGATAGTGCAGACCTGGGAAGACCGGCGTCGGATACGACGGCGGAAACCCAGGTGCTGGAGGAGCTGCCGGAGCAGACGGCCCAGCCAGGTACTCCACGGGTGGATCAGCCAGGATAGGGCCGTGGGGTGGAGGGCCCAAAGGAAGAGGAAATTCCCCTGCCGGCGTCGGAGGGGCCGGTGTCGGAACCGGCGTCGGAGCTGGTGTCAGGAGAACTGCGCCAGATCCGCTCTTCAGAAGAGGATCGGACTGTAGCCCATGGTCCCAAGTCTCGTCCGGAGCAGGGGAGAGAACTCGGGTCAGGCAGGGGACTGGGGTCCCCTGACGGCAGCAAAGGCTAGGAGAGCCTGGAATGACAGAAGTAGTAAGTCTCCCGTGAGGCTCAGAGGCCCGCGCGCGCCGGAGGAGCCGACGTGTGACTTATGGCAGAGTCCGGCGGACGCCAGAGGAGCCAGCGTCCGGCTTCGGGGGTCCCTCATCGGAGGTGGGCAGAGAAGAGAGAGGCCCGTCCGAAGGAGACTCTGCCGGCGCCGCCCGAAGGGTCAAGCATCTTAGAGCCTTCTCCCGGCGTCCGGCAAGGGAGGTGCCCACACCAGTAGGCGCAGGCCTGCGGCGTACTGGGGGCTGGAGTCTCCTTTCGCGGAGGCACCGGCGGCTCAACTCGAACCCGTCGGGTGGGCGGCGCTCCTCCAAAGCCTTGAGGCTGCCGTCTCAGCGATCCCGGAGGATGTTACCTGCCTGACTCTGGCCGGAGTCGCGAAAGAGGAGGCCTTCTCCCGGTGCCTTTCCTTATCCCGCTTTTTGTGCCCTTCAGGGGAGGTCGACGCCTGCTGAAGTTTTCTCAGCTCTTTCTCCATCGCAGACATCTTTTTGAGGAGATGGGCTTCGAGGGACTGCTGGCGTCGTCTGCGGGTGGCCACGTTGAACCAGAGGCAGTGTGGGCACTTATCGACCGCGTGGTCAGGGCCTAGACAGAAGAGGCAGAGGGAGTGACTGTCTTTGTGAGGCAGCTGGGCGCCGCACGAGTCGCACTTATTCTTTGAAGGGGACGACATATACTGACGTTCACCTGACGAAAGAGGAACATTCTGAAACTAATCGGAAAAAGACGACCAAGTAACAGGACTGAGCGATAGGAACTTAACGCGGCGCTGTACGAGCTGACGCGGAAAGAACTGGAAGGTGGCGTGGGACCTGCCCTTTATACCCGACGACGCTTGACGCCGGTCACCTGACGTGAGGTCCGCCAGGGACTGTTAGCTAGAAATTTTCGTGGGGTCCTGCCACCGGCGGCCAGTCCTATATGTAATTACCTACTGCAAGAGCCTTCTCGAAGTAAGATCTACCAGCGGTGGAACCTCCAAGTTGAGGTTCTGAGGACATCGGCACCCAAGGAGGGGCAGAAGAGATAATAAGCATGGTCCTACCACGCCTCTGGCCAGCAAAAGCCCACTGCTGCCACAGGAGGCCTTCACACCTCTACTGAAATGGACAGTGACATTTCTCCGAAAAGGACAAAGAGCTCAACAGATGCTGAAGGTGGCATCAACCAGAAGTGGGATTAAGAATGGGAATGGCCCATGAATGAGACTTCAACCTAGATCTCGACTGTCGATCCCCTCAGAGTCAGCAGGAGTCTACCAGTGGTGCTGTTTAGTTCACAGGTTTCTGCAGCAACACGACGATGTGAGACACTGGAGTGGGTGGCTGTGGATGGACCTTGGGTGGCGGCTCCAACCTAGGTGTTTCAACTGGGATTAGCTTGACTGGGGGCACCAGCATACCCCCAGACCCCCACCCCAGCTGAGATGGGCCATGGTAGAACTGGGGTCATGGACAGCGATGAAGCCTCACCTGCCTGTGACTCCAGAACCAGCCCGACAAAAATCTTGACCAGTTCCTCGACTGAAGGAATATAAACTGCACCAGCGGAGGCTCTGTGATGGCATCAACCAATCCCTAGAGATGAGGAAGCTCAACCACGGCTGACCAGTTGGGGGGAGTCAAATGATCAAGCAGAGACTGTAAGAGTTCACCAAGATTCTGATAGTTGTAGTGGCCTTCCTATAGCAGGAAGGAACAACTATATCGGTTTCTGGATAATCTCTTGATTAAAGCACCATGGGAGGAATCGCCTTGTTGGTCTGTTTAGAGAACCTTGTAGGTCATTCAGAAACTGGTTGGATAGTGAACATGAAAAAAGTTCCCTTAAGCCCTCAGAGTCTCTGGATTACTTGGGGGTGAATTTCCACACAACCTAAGCAGGCATGTTCTTATTCCAAGCAAAGACGGAAGATCTCCAGAAGCGGACTACCAGATCAAGACCCAGACAGATTGTCTCAGTCCACAGATGCATTTAGACTCTAGGTTCAATTAAGGCTGCCACAGAGATGGTTCCTGGAGCCAGGCTTCACTTGAGACCGCTTCAGGCCAGTCTCCTTACTCACTGGTCCCCTACATCCGAACAGTACCAAATGCTACTTTGGCTACTGAAAACAATTCACCATTCCCTCATGTGGTGGAGAATCCTTATCTTTGAGGGTCTCTCCCCATTATCTCCATCACAGATAATTTTTTTTTTTTTTTTTTATTATTGTGTCCCCTGCCTCGGTCTGGCCACTCCTTCAGGCCTCCTAGGCTCCCCACCTTGACACCCTACTAGTCCCCACCTCATATTGCAGCCAACATCCCAGGGTAACCCAGCGTAACCCTTCGCCAGATGGGTCCCTCTCCTCCGAGGGGGAAGGCACTGGTGGGGCGCCCAGCGCACTCTTCAGCTGGTCTTGGGTGCTGCTGCTGCTGAGGCAGGTATGGCTGGCAACAGGGCTTGTGTGTCGGCAGGGGCCGGAAGCCTTCATCTGTTCGGCCCAGGAGCTTTTTCCCTCCCTTTTCTCCACGGGGGTGTGGCGTGCCATAGAAGTCTAGGCACACGCCAACATCCGCCATGCCACCGTGTGAACAAACCCAGCACGCTGTTGTGCTCCAGCCTCCGCCAGGAGTCGGCAGGCACCGGGCTCCATCTCTGCCCTCTCACCCCAGGAGAAGGCGAGCAAGTCTTCCAACACTCGAGCCTTCTCCCCCTGGCTGGCCCTCTAATGTCCCTGGTCCGTTCTCGAACCTGGGTCACCAGCGTCCCAAGCGGAAATCCAACTGCTGCACCGATGGGCTGGCATTTATCACACAAAATTCTGACAGACACCAGCCTCATATCTGGGGTGGGGGGCACTGAGCTTCATAGTAGACTGGCTCAGTTGACTTCTGGTGCAGCTTCTGGTTATATGGCTTAGCACGCGAGCTCCCGGCCCGCTCCCCGATATAAAACCCTTAAATTGAGCCATCACGTTAAAAACAGCTACTAACTTAACATTTGGATTATATGGCAGCCAACAAACTTCAGGGGAGTTCGAATTGCTTTGCAGTAATTCAGCCGGAGACCGAAATCTCTGAAGGGGACGCGACATTGGATTTTCCTCTAAGACAACCCGAACTAAAGCACATAAGAACAACAAACCCAAACCAGATGGATTCTAAACTGGACAAAATCCTGAACGAGCTTCAGGAATTCAAAACGGATTTTCATTCTTTTAAGCAAACCCAGGAGACTTTTCAAAAAGAACTTATGGATCTGCCCACTAAAGTCTCTTCCTTAGACCAATGTGCACAGGAACCGGCCTCCACTACTTCACAGCTACAAATCACCCTAAACCAGGTCACCCACCTTTGTCAACTCACAGTGGAATGTCAGGACAATGTCGAAAACCACAGTCGCCGTAACAACCTCAGGCTCTACGGGGTCCCTGAAAACAGCGAGAGCACAAACCTGCAATCTTTTGTGACCACACTTCTCAGAGAATACTTGGAGTTGGAAGCATATCTGGATCTTGAGATACAGTCTATTCATAAGGCGCTGGGCCTAAAATCCACTCAGGCATCGGCACGCCCCAGGTACATTATCATTAAATTTCTTCAGTTTCAAACGAAGGAGCCGATTCTTAGGCAGGCATGGGTCAAATCTAAAATCTTCTATGGAGACACCGGCATATTTTCTGGACAATGATTACGCCCCAGCCGCAATGCAGAAATGGCAGGAGTTTATCCCTTTATTTCCACTTCTTAGGCAACATAGGCTTAAGTTTCAAACCCCTTACCCTAGTAAGTTAATTGTCCAGTTTCCTACCAGGCAGCAGACCTACAACAATGTGGAAGAAGCCTGTGTGGATTTTAAACACAGAGGATTTACTTTGCCTGCATCGATGAGTCTACCTCAGAGAATTCCAGAGGATCGTGGCCTACCTAAAGTGAACTCTATTCGTGTGCAGCCGGATCAGCAAGCCATGACAGATTAAATTAAACAAATGCTGGCTCAGTTTTCCAGGCAACCCAGTTGACTCTGACATGGCTCAGGAGTGCGCAGTGAGTACTAGGATGTGTGCTGGTGGTGGTGGGGGTCTGGGATAGCTCGGCTTCTGTTCCTCCCTGGGGGAGTGGAGGGGTGCGTTTTGCAGGGGTGCTGGGATATGGAGACCCTCTACATACACTAATGTCAAGCCAAAGCGGGGGGGGGGGGAGTGTGCTGGGAAGCCACCTTTGGGCTTCTTTCTTCAGACAGAGCTTGTGGGCCTGGACATGGTGCAGGTGTGCCCTAATCTGTGTGTGAAGCTCTCAGGACTGGAAAATATACTGGGTGTCGCTGAGCTGTCTGGGGTGGGTGGATATTGGCCCAGGATGGCAATGGCCTGGTTCATCTCAATGGACTCCACTCCTATAAGACCCCATTAAATAGGGGTCTTTGGATTTCCCCCGCTCGGGGAAGGGTGGGCAGGTTCGGATCGGACGTCTCCCGCCTGACAAGACCTAGGGGCCCTCCCTGAGATCTGGGGCTAAAACATTTAATATAACCAGAGCCTGGCTACATGTTTAACCCACTAAATAGAGAATAACCCAGAGGTCTCCTTGGCATCAGGCGATACCCGCTTCGTATGATGGGGCGTCTTTTGCGCTCAATATGAAGTATAGAGCTTGATTCTAGGATTTCTAGTACGGAGGCTTGCCTGCACCATTCTAGGCCCTAAAGTGAAGATAGGACATATGCTGGGAGCCTGGTGGTGGACTTCTCTAGCACGCCCCCCCTTTCTTAGAAATAGGGTGCTTATTAGAGCAACCCTATCCGTTTGAGGTCCCCTTGCTGAGGGGTGAGATCTGGCTGGCTGGTGACTCAGGACAATGTTGGGTTTTCCCCTGCTGCCTCTCCTCGCTGGCGTGCTCTCCTTTCCTTCCTGGGGTGGAGCGCATGGGACCCCCGAGGCCTCTCGCCTCCCACTGGGTCTCGCCTGCCCACCGGTAGCCTCTCTCGTTACCCTGGAACTATAAGGAACATTGCTTGCTGACGGCGATCCGTCAGTTAACTCCAGGACTAATTTCAAAATGGACATTGTTTATATAAGTGTCTGATCTACAGTTGAGATTTGTGTTAGCCTGGAAAACCCATCCTTTTTCCTCTCCCTTCTGATACCTTGATATATTCTAACCCTATATTTGATCCACAAATTTTAACAGAACTGACAGGAATTAGGAGTGCCCCCATGAGACATAGAGACCCTCCTCTTGAAAAGGGCTCCCTCCTCTTAGGATATCCATTTCTCCAGAACATCCGAATAATAAAATATTCACCCCCTCATATTAGCTACGTCAGGGGGCAGGCCATGAGTGTTTCTGCCAACAGCGACCTCAGTCCAGCTGGAACAGCACCATTTTTCCCCTCCCCATAATTCCCTCTCCCCAATCCTTTGTATTTTTCAGTCTCTCCTGACATTAGTTTTCCTTTCCATATCTCATTCCATTTCTCCATTTAGCAGCAATGGTTTCCCCAGGGCCCCATCTCCCATGGTGGAATGGGTGCTCACCCTTGGACAGTCAATAGACATGTCCCCAATATGGGTCACATTGGACCACGTATTGTTGGAAGTCACAGAAAACCCCAACTGGCGTTTGTATATGGCTTACAACTTTTATCATCTCCTTAATGAGTTGCTGTTTATAATATATTGTACCATAGTTAGGCCTAGTTGGCCTTATTGTTATTCCCCAGTAATTAATAGTATGTCCACCTGCCTTACTCAACTGGACCCAGAGCACCAACACACTGCACTATGTACAGTCTGGAAATATTATATCTTACAGGAAATTCAAGCCTCTGATGGTTGGAAGGGACTCGGGGGAACCGCATGAAGGTTACTAATACATTTAGACATGCAGTCTTCCTTTAAGATTGTTTTCCATAATGTCAATGGGCTGGCCAGCCCCATCAAGAGGTACCGCACAATTCGGGCACCTAAGAAACTAAACCCAGATGCTCTTTTATTACAAGAGACCCACCTCTCCTCCCCTGAGCATCAGAAATTGCTTACATTTGGATTCTCGGCACTGGGGGAGTCCTCTTATCAACGGGGAAGAAGGAGGGGGGCTGACATCCTGATCCCGAGACACTCCCAGTTACAGATTATTGACCAATACTCAGACAGGGAGGGTAGGTTGGTGCCTGCAGAGGTCCAATTAAAACAACAGATACTTACACTGTGTAGTGTGTACATTCCCCCGGGCTCCGACACTTCTGCCATTCATCGACTTATCAATGCTATACCATCACAGCAACAAGGGATATTGATATTAGGAGGGGATCTTAACTGCCTACTTAACCCCTCACTGGACTCCTCCGTCATACACCCCTCCCCACAGTCCTCTGGTCAGAAGCATCTTAGGTGTTGGATTAGAGATGTGGATCTGACAGACACTTGGAGACAGCTTCATCTGGCACAACGAAAATTCACTTACTTTTCTATTGCCTTTAATCATTATTCTAGACTTGATTATATTTGCATTGTGAAATAATATATTGACTTGGTTCGCTCAGCAGATATTCTTAATATCTATCAAATCATGCACCCATTACCTTAGACCTTAATCTTAAAAAGAGGAGGAAAAATTCTCAGTGGAGATTCAACCCATCCTTACTTCGAGATGGGGAGTTCAGGGAATTCCTAGAGGTACAAATTTCCGAGATATTCTGGGACAACGCCTCTCCCCACGTCTCCCCTCAGACCCTCTGGGACACAATTAAAGTGGTACTCAGAGGTCACAGTATTGTGTATGCCTCTCATAAGAGGAGGCAGGCTGAGGCTAAACTACGAGCTCTGCAGGAAAAGCTCAGATTTCTTCAGGAGGCACACATGCAAGGGGACTCTGATTTGTTTCCCTTAATCTCCCAAACACATGCTGAGATACAATGCCTACTGACTGCTAAAACAGAGCAAGCCTTGGCTTAGGCAACGCTACTATGAAGGTGGGGCCCAGGCCTCCAAAATCAGATTCAACAATGTACCATCTCTAAAATTAAGGGCCCTGCCTCCGGACAAATCCGATATTCTACCAGTCAGATTCTTGATACATTTAAGACATACTACCGGTCTATTTACTCATCTCAGGCAGTGCCTGAACCCCACAAAATATCTACCTTCTTGACCCAGCTGTGCCTACCTGCTCTCTCAGAGTCTCAACAGGCACAAATAGCGGCCCCGCTCACTGAACTATAACTCGAATCCACCATCAAAGGCCTTAAAATTGGGAAATCCCCGGGACTGGACTGTTTTGGTATTGAATTTTACAAAAGCACTCTGGAGTGGATACAAACCCCCTCTTCTTCAAACCTTACGAGTGGGTCATACCACATCTTCCTTCCCGGTTTCTTGGAGACTGGCGACGATCTCAGTGATCCTGAAACCACAGAAACACCCACATTTATGTGACTCCTACTGCCCCATATCAGTACTCAATCAAGACTACAAGATTTATACTGGCATAATGGCCCACAGACTTGATCACATCCTCCCTACTTTGATACATCCGGACCAATCCGGGTTTATTAAAGGCAGACAGACTACTGATAATATTAAGTGTACTATTTAATAGATCATGCCACATCAACGAAATCTCCTCTTATGACCCTCAGTCTAGATGCCCAAAAGTCTTCTGATATGGTCTCCTGGGGCTTTCTTCAAGCCGTCCTGCAAAAGTTTAACTTCCCCAGGCAGTTTTTGGATATCACTGGGGGAATATACACTGTCCCAGAAGCAGTGGTGAGACTGAATGGATCACATTCTGATCGCTTTCCTCTATTCAGGGGTACACGCCAGGGCTGCCCCCTTTCCCCCTACTTGTTTGCCATTTTTGTAGAGCCCATTGCCCAGCTTTTTCGTCAAACCCCAAATTTGCATGGGTATAAAATCTAGAAGTTCTCTTCCCGTAAAGTAGCCTACTATGTGGATTATCTTCTTTATATTACTCATCCAGAGGAATCCTTACAAACCCTCACTACTCTTCTACAAGAAATAGAGAACCTTACAGGTTACGCTATAAATACAAATACATCCGAAGTTCTACTTATACAACCCCCTTTGCCCCCAGAGATACCCCTATAAGTGGGACGAACCCCATATAACGTACTTAGGAAATCAAGATCCCCCGGGATTTCTCAGACCTTTATTCCGTCAATTATACTTCGGTTATCTCAAAAATTAAATCGGACCTTGAGCAGTGGACCCCTCTCCCTCTCTCCTTGTTGGCTAGGGTGCACTCTATCCAGATGAATTCCCTGCCGAAAATATTGTACATAATGCAAAATATCCCGATACTGCTCAAGGGGAAGGATATATGAGAATGGGACCGCTCAGTTAGCAGGTTCCTCTGGATGAATAAACAAACCAGATTAGCACTTGGCAAACTTCAGAGCTCTAAGGAGAGGGGTGGACTGGTTCTGCTCTGTATCCTTAATTGCTGGCTAGCTGCTCTACTTACACATATAACAACCTGGTTTGTGCCCCAAACCCAGTCTCCACCCTGGCTTAGGGTGGAGAGGGCTATGACGGACCGCCCATTAAACTATTCTCTAATGTTCAAACCCCATATTATTACTCTGCTTTGTTGTGGTTCCAGCTTCACTACAGGGCATCTCCAGTGCCAGACAAGGTTTCTGGCCCAACCAGCTAATAAATTTCTAGCGACCTGGATTGTTATCCCAGCAGAAGACCCACAATGGCCCCCGGCCAAACTATATATTACATTTCACAACTGGACCTGTCAGGGTCTGAAACATCCTTATTAATTTTATGATGGGGATGTCTTTAAATCATTTGAACAACTCAAACAGGAGTTTTCCCTAAATCAGAGGGATTTCTTCCAGTTCTTACAGATCTGCCACTTTCTGGATACTAGAATTGGTCTGGATGTTACCGACTGACTTATTCCTCCTTTATGTTCTTTATTAATCCAGGTGGAAAGGGGGGAGAAGAACGTAGCCATTTAATATCTCGCTTCTATAGGGCCTACAGGGGACGCCCTCCCATACTATGGACCTGGTACAATTTCATTGGGAAGCTGAACTTCAGGTTGAACTAACTCAAGAAGACTGGCTTCGGATTTCTCGAAGACAGAATAAAACATCTAACTCGTACATTTGGAAAGAATTTTCCTGGAAAGTGGTCTCTAGATTCTTTCGCACACCTCAGATTACCGTCAAGTACACAGAAGGAGGAGACTCCAGCTGCTGGAGACACTTCGGCTGTGAAGTGGCCACCCATGCACATATATTCTGGCTGTGCCCAGTACTAGCAGCCTATTGGTCGGGGATGGAGCGTAGGATCCTGGATCTCTTTCCTGGCTTAAACGTCTTTCCCTAGATATAGGGATTCTTTACATTATCCACCTTATTTTAAAGACCCACATCAAATATATCTCCTCAATATTCTTCTGAGTGCCTCAAAAAAATGTATCACACGACTATGGCTGCACCCAGATCCCCCTACTATACCGGCCTGGGAAGATACTATATATGATATATACAAACTGGAACATATGACGTCCAGACCTTCAAAATAAAATACCAGAACTAATGAACTGTTGGAACATTTGGTTCCTGAGCATTGCACAAATCCGTCCAAACCAACCTCCTTAGGTCCTACTCTCAGAACAAATGGTCCCTCTTGATAGTTCTTTGAGTAGCCGGCCAGCCCATGGTCCTCTCTCTCCCCCGGTGACTAATTTCCTGGGTTTCAGAGCTGGGACCTGATTTAACTATTTTGGTGGCAGGTGTTGCGGCCCCTCGACCTCCTTGGATTTCCCCCCCCCCCTTTCTAATTTTGTAACAGCCTACTGCTATAGTTTATCGACAGAGATACAATAGAAAAAAAGCTTCTCATCATTGTAAACCTTTTTCCTCATATAATGGCAGCTGATTTTATATATATGCATATTTCTCTTCTATGTGATTAATATTTGATTTACTGCCTGTGTAGGTAATGTCTTTTGCAAAGATCTCTACCCACAGATTCATAGCGATGATTAACACTGCTGTGTGTGTTCTAAACAGTATAAAACTGAAACAGATAAAACGTTTACCAAAAAAAAAAAAAAGACTGGCTCAGCTGCCAACACATCCATAAGTGGTAATGGTCAAGGCAGAAAGAGGTGTTTCAACATCTCTGTCTCGGGTTTGGGGCACCGGATGTGGATCTCTGCATCTAAACTTAATACCCAGGTTCCGAGAATTTACTTTCTGTACAGCTGCTCAGCAGCCAAAGCACTAGAGACTCTGTCACTCATGCTAGATTTTCTAAGAGTGTATCGGTCTCCTCCATTCCCTCTGCTTCTGACAGTATATGAACATATGAATGTGCCAGCAGAAACAGACCACCCGGTCTATCTAAGTCTGCAGCTAGCACCCCCAGTTTGCAGCTGCCCCAACCCCTCCTTTGTCATCTCCACTGCCACCCCCACCCTCACTCTCCACTGTTCCATGCCCTTTTAAAGCTGTTCACGATTTACATGATACCACCCATTCTGGAAGTGCTGTTCCATTTTGCTACCACCCTCTCTGTGAAATAATGTCTCCTCATTTCCCTCCTAAATCTTCCCCCCTCTATTCTTAGCCCATGCCCCCTGGTGTCCTTCCCCTTTCTTAGCTTAAAGACTCCATCTGCCCCATCCTTACTGACCCTCCTCAGATACCTGAATGTCTCTATCATGTCCCCCCATCCCTTCGATCCTGCAGGGTGTACATATTCAGGTCTCCCAGCCTGCTCTCATAGTCTCTCCCCTCCATTCCACATATCATCTTTGTTGCCCTCCTCTGCACTCCCTCCAGTTGCCTGATATCACGCTTTAGGTATGGCCTCCAAAACTGCACACAATACTCTAAGAAGCAGCCTTACCAGTGACCTGTAGAGGGGTAAGATCATCTCTCTTAGCCTGGATGAAACTCCCCTCGCTAGGCACCCCAGCATTTTGTTCACTTTTGCAGCTGCTCTCCTGCACTGGGCAGTGCTGTTCATGATCCCTGTTATCACTACACCTAGGTCCTTCTCCTTCTCCTCAGTGATCCCTAGCTTAACCCCCCCACCAGTATTCTCTCCTTGGGTTCTTCACCCTGAAGTGCATAACCTTGCACTTCTTTGCATTGAACCCCAGCTGCCACCTCTCTGACCACTCCTTTAGCTTGCTTATGTCCCCCTGCAGCTGCTTCCATCCCTCCCCTCCATCCACCACTGCTCCGATTTTGGTGTTGTCAACGAACAGACTTACCTTGCTCACCACCCCGTGTGCAATGTCTGATATGAAGAGTCCAAATAATACTGGCCCCAGCACAGAGCCCTGTGGCACCCCACTCACCGGCCTTGGAGCTGAGAGCTCCCCTCTCACCACCACCCATTGCAGCCTCCCACTCAGCCAGCTTGTAATCCAGTTCATCATTTTTCCCCCTACCCCTACAACAGTTAGCTTCCCCCCAAGCTGCCCATGAGGCACTGAATTGAAGGCCTTGCTGAAGTCTAAGTAAAAGAACATCCACCGCATGACCCTTATCCAGCTCACCTGTCACCCAGTCATAATACTGCATCAGGTTGGTTTGACAACATTTCCCTGAAACAAACCCATGCTGCCTCACATCCTAGAGGCCACTGTCCTCCAGGTACAACACCAGTCTTTCCATTAGTATCGTTTCCCTACTATGGAGGTGAGACTTACCAGACAATAATTACCCGGGTCATCCCTTGGTCTGCTCTTGTGTAATGGTACTACATGTAGCATCCTCCAGTCCAGTGGCACACATCCTGATTCCAGTGAGGTGCTGTACAGATCCGCCAGCGGCTCCACCAACACCTCCGCCATCTCCCTCAGCACCCTGGGGTGGATACCATCTGGCCCTGGAGCCTTGTCTACCATCAATGCCCTCAGTCCCTCTAGGACTCTACTTGCCTCAATTCTTCCATCTGTCGCCTCTACTCCCCCTGTCCCCACCCTCCCAGCTCATGGTGGTAGCGGTCCCCCCTTTTCTTCCGTGAACACTAAGCAAAAGTATTCATTCAGTGCTTCCGCCTGCTCCGCCCCCTTTTCCGTCCACTCCCCACCCCTTTTATCCTCACTACTGTCTCCTTGCACTTCCTTTTCTCCCTGATGTATCTGAAAAAGTCTCTCTCCCTCCCACCAGTTACTTCCCTGCGCTAATCTCGGCTCCCTCTGGGCCTTGGCTTCTCTCATTTTTCTGGTCACCTCCCTGGACCATCTTGCATACTCTTCCCTGTCCACTTCCCTGTCCTCCTATACCTCTGGTGCGCCTCTCATTTTGCCCTCACCACCCTCCATTACCTCGCTGTTCAACCAGCATGGTTTTCTTGCTCTGCTCCGCTTCGCTTAGTCTGTGTCTTGGTGCAGGCTTCTGCTGCCTCTGTAATCCCCCATTTAATAATACCACATTTCTGCTTTGTGTCCATCTCCTGTCTTATGCCCTCCAGTTTCCCTTTCAGTACTTCCTGCATCCTCCCAAAGTCCGCCCCCTTGAAGTTTACCACCTGAGTAACTGATTTCTCTGGCCTCCCACACATCGTGATATTAAACCACACTGTTTGGTGACTGCTGTCTGCTAGTGGGTCCTCCACCTTTATTTCCCTTACTGCCTCCCCATTCGACAATACCAGATCCAAAGTGTTCTTTCGCCTAGTAGGTGCACTAACCAACTGTCAGGAGACCCTCCTGGATTGCATCCAGGCGCACTTGCTCCCTAGCACTTGATGTGACCGGAATGCTCCAGTCAACCCCTGGCAAGTTGAAATCCCCCACGATAACCACCTTCCCTTTTCTACATACCTTTCTGATTTGTCGCGCTAATTTCCTGTCAAGCTCCTCAGACTGGGATGATGGCTTGTATACCACCCCAAACCTCAGTTTCCTACCCCTTTAATTTAGGAGCTGCAGCCAGATTACCTCTCTTCTCCTTTCTTCCCCCTTGTCCCTTTGATCCCATCCTTCACATAGACTGGCACCCCCCTCCCCCTCCCCCTTACGGTCCTTCCTGTATACTTTGTATCCTAGGATTGCCAGATCCCAGTCCCGGTGCTCAGTTGCCCACGTTTCTGTAACAGTTGCAATACCCACCCTCCACACTGCTAAGAGTGCCTGTAGCTCAGCGGTTTCCAGCATTTTTAGCGTTTTTCCCATGCTGTAGCTTTTTTGCACAGTGTCCTCACAATGTCCTCATAGTGAGTGCATTTGTTCTACAAGTATTTCGAGTTTATGAGTCTATTTTCGACTACTCGGCTGTTCTTGTCATTGTGTATCGCACCATGGGACTGGGATTGTTGGACCTTTAGCGCCAAACAAGCCTTGCATTACAGCTCATATGCAAGAGTCTGTCTGCCTGCTTCTTTTTCTATCTTGAGCTGCAATGGGGGTGAACTGTAAAATTTGGTTAAGAACGGAAAAAAGTTTTTTCTACTGTTTTACTTGTCTATTTATGTAATAAAAG
Source organism: Neoceratodus forsteri (assembly GCA_016271365.2). NCBI lineage: Eukaryota > Metazoa > Chordata > Ceratodontiformes > Ceratodontidae > Neoceratodus > Neoceratodus forsteri. The sequence continues at coordinate 1,428,203,571 of CM057449.1, forward strand.
GGACTGTCACTAAGACATAATTGTCCTCTTATTTTGTGCTGACCTCAAATTGGGAATACTCTGTACCCTGCATGTTTCTCTTGCTACCTGTTATTAAACCTCCGAGGTAATTAGGTGCACATCCCTGAGCTTTTGTAGTTTTTAATGAACCCCCCTCCTGGTCTGTGGTAGAGCTGAATTGTGTTTTTTTGGATATTTCTAAGTACCCTTTGAGTATGGACAGGTCTGTTCTTCAAAGCAATCAGCAGAACCAAGCCGATAAACAGGTTACTGGTTCCCCAGTAGGATCTCAATGCTGTCCTCAATGCACATTCTGCACCATCATTTGAGCCTTTGTCAGAAGTCCCCAAGAACATTCTTTCTCTTGACCAGTTTTCTAGTCACCATCTGCTCCAGCAGACGACTGGAGAGCTGCAAGAACTCTCGTGCAAGGAAACTTACCGATGTTCCATCAGGATAAAGTAGTGCTTCTCATAGTACGTTCATTCCTTCTGACAGTTCCATCAGTGTTCCAGTTAAACCAAGATGTTACTCTTCCTTCCTTTTACCCAGAGTCAATCAGTGATGAGAAATGTTAGATGTACACACAGGAGTCAAAATGTACCTCATACAAATGCAACCCTTCTGGAAAACAGGCCACCCTTTTGTGCCATTTGGTTCTACAAAGAGATCAACAAGCTCCCAAAGCAGCTTTGTCTAAACAGGCATGATCACGCATAGCAAAGGCATATGCTGCAGCAAATCTACAACCATCCACAAAATATAATAAAGACACTGAGACCGTTGCGAGGTTGCAATGGAGGGTCAACATAATGATCAGGGGTATGGGAGACAACAGTAAAAAGGAGGGAGCTTTAAGCCCTTAACATTATTTACCTTGGGAAAAAAAAAAAAAGGGGGGGGGAGGGGACACACGGGCTCAGCCTTCTGCATACTCAAGGGTACCAACAAGGTAAAGAGAGAAGCTTGGTATGGTATGTACCAGAAGGATGGCAGATGTCCTCTGAGACTTAGCGAGGTGGTAAATTCAAGGATAATGTTAGGAGGTCCTTCCCCCAGAATATAGTAAACCTATGAAACAGCCTACCAGTAGCGACAGAGGATATGAAGACAGTGCAAGCCTGGACAAATTTCTTATTACCAAGGAACTTACAAGGTACTCTGAGTAGTCCCTATAAATGTTTATTATACTCTGCATATAAAGTGGGCTGGGTGGGAGGGATATTAGATGGACCTAGGGTCCCTTCTAACAAATTACCATGTTACCCAGCATGAATCCCTGCACAAAGGGCATTTATCCACACACAACACTAACTTCAGTGCTTAGATGATGCTGCACTGTCTTGGTGTGCTGCAACATGGAAAACACATTATACTGAGGACAGTGCTGCTAATCTCTGGTCGGTACCAAGCTGGAAGCTAAAGGTATTTTCAAACAGCAGAGATTTACTCTGTTGACATCACCAGTACTCCCTCTCTCGAACCAAATTCTCTCACTTCTACTGCAACTGTTCAATTTTTTTTAAATATTTAATGTTCTTCATCTCATATATAATAGTACCCTATCATTTTGGACTTCACACTCCAACCAACCCCTAAAACCATTCAGTCGCACTTATCTCCTAGAACTCTAGAGCCTTCCCATCTCATCTAGCCTTGTTGTAGGCTCTTAACTTGTCCTCTCTGCCAGCCTCAAGTGCTGACACCCACAATGAAGTTATATATACACAGAGTACAGAGTGGCTGCCTCACTGACTAGCCATCAAGCCCACTTGTTTTGGAGAAATAGTGCGCACCCCTCCTCCAGGTCCGCTGAGATATGGACATTCCACCATACTCTCTACAAGGATGTTCTTCATGACACAGAGATCACGTTCTGCTTCTATTATCTTAAAAGAAGCTAGAAATCACTGCTGCCTCTTCACCTCTATTAACTTTTTCCTTCACCCACCTAACCTCTTTTGTCTCCTTCCTCTCCCACTACAAAACTGATAAGATTCATGACAATCTCCTACTCCACTCCCTCCTTTGCCTCATTTATCGTCATCTGTTCTTTTTCCTTTGTAAGCTTAGTTCCCTCTTCTGTTGTTTTGTCACTTCATTAAACAAAAAAAAGTGTCTGTAGATCTAGTCCCTTCCTGTTGACCTTTTTACACTTGTCAAATACATTATAGTCATTTATAGTCCTTTTGCCTCCAATACCTTCCCAGATACCTCCACAACTGCCACTATCATCCATGCTTTAAAATCTTTCACTTCACTACAACTCTCTGCTTAACTATGAAGACCTATCTCCTTCCTCCCTTTCTTAGCAATGTCCTTGAAAAAGTGACCTTCTCCAACCGCTTGATAACTTCTCTCAACAGTATCTTTCTATGTTTCTGATGGAGTTTTCTCATCTACTGCCAGACCACTTATTTAAAGAATTTTTCAAGGATCCATCATCAGCCCTCTACTCATATACATCTACCTTGTCACATTTTATCACATCTCAACCTTCAACTTTAACTACTGTATCTTTTTTGTTTGTTTGTTTTGAAGATAACACAGTTGTATACCTCTTCTGATTCCTTCACTTCTAATTCCCTGTTTATACTTCTTCATGACTGGATCAGGTTACATTCTGGCTTTCATTCCACTTCCTCTAGATAATGTGTCCAAGACAGGAATGCTCCCTTTGTACAGGGGGCACATGATGATTAACAGTAACTTTCCTCCTTCCATCTAATTTCTAGACTCGGACCATTCCTTTGCCTCCTGTGGCTGTAACCTTGGTGCCATTCTCAACCTGTATCTCAAATTTCTGTACATCTGCCAGTTTAAATCTCTGTAACGTCACTTATGTATGCCACTTTTATGTCCCACCCTCTCTCTGCTGAAATCTTCATTCATGCTTTTATCACATCACTTCTGGACTACTTTGCACCCAGCCCCTCAGAACAGTTTTTCTTTTTTTAATTTAGTATGTTTTATCTCCTGTCCAGCTACCCCCTCATCGGTCCAGACAACCAGCGCTCAGCCCCGCCACACAACCAGAGATGTACCTCTACTCCTGAGCACCCAGGCTTACCCCCAGGGCGGGGGCACTTCACCGGAGACTGAACAGTAGAGTGGGAGCAGGAGCCCGGTCGGCAGTGTGGGGTGGACATTACTGTGCCTCATCAGAAACCACGCTTTTCCTGTTTTCTCCCAGGGGAGGCGTGGCGTGCAATGATGTTGACGTGTGCACGCCAGACATCTGACACGCCTCCTGGATGTAACTAGTCCCAGTTGTTGAACCCTGACTTCACAAGGGTCGGTCAAGCACGGTGACTTCCCAACCTCCCCCCTGAAGAGGAGAGCAGTCCATAGAATGCTTGATCCCCCCCCCTGCTTGTTCCCGAACCTGCATCTCAGCATTGTGCGTGGTAGTGCTACCGACGTACTGGTGAGCCAGCCTCCAGACGACTTTTTCAAGAATGCCGCTGCCTCTCCTCATCTATACCCAAATACAAAAATCAGATGACCCCCATCCTTAGAAACTGAAATGGCTCCCAGTTTACTTCACAATTACTCTTGCCTTCATGAACTTTCATGGACTGTTCAAGACTTCATAACCAACCTTTTCTCCCTCTACTGCCCCGGCCTCATGCGCTCACCGATCCTCTAACTCCTGCCATGTCTTGTCTCCACTCACAAACCTACAACTGCTGGGAGCAGAGGATTCTACTGTACCTCAGAGTCTAGTTTAGGGAGTTTTTCTGGAATAGTCTTCCAATTTCTTTATGTTCTATGGATTTACTTCCACTGGCAAACCCAGTTTCAAAGCAAGCCCTTTCTCTATCACATATGACTGCTAACCTTTCTTCCACTGTCAGAGCTAATATTGATTTATCACTGTTTCCCTTCCCTATTATGTAGCCCTTTTGATTTAATTGTTGTGTCAAATGTTTATTTACTGTTTCTGCTCCTGCAAGCTGCCCACTGAGCTTCTTATGTCATCCAGTCTTCTGCCTGCTTTAGGAGCCCTGATGAGATTTCTCATCCCAACTCACTTCAACTGTCTGCCCACAACAGCAGGCCACCATCAGCTGTCACTCTCCTCTGCCAACTGGGAGCCATAATCCACTAGGTGGGGAGTGGAACTATACTGGAAGGCCATGATGAGTAAGGGAAATTAAGTAGCAGTGCATAATAGAGGTGAACACTTTGACCTATCCTTTTTTTATTCTATTTTAGAGTGTCCCTTGTCTCAACTTACAATACCCTTTTTTCTCCATCTTTGTTTTCTTTACCACAGTTGAAATAATAAAAGGAGCGCTCTTTTTAATGTGGCTCAGACCAGGTTTTCATTGGTTCTCTGTTTTTGAATACCACTTGTTTCAGATAGCTTGTCTTGTGATTGTACTTAACTAGCATGCAGCAGACACTGCTCCCAGACCTTATGGGACAAAAGGTGTACAAAATAGTGGGAAATACTGATGAAAACCTGGTTCAACCATATTTAAAAGAGAGCAGTATCAGTTATTTCAAATATGAAAATTAGTGCTAAAGTAGACTCAAAATGGGAAGAAGAGCATCATAAAGTCAGGAGACAAGGGCAATCTAAAATAGAATAAAAAGTACAGGTCAAATTTTTCACTGCTGTCATGCACTGCTGATTTAACTGTGGGACATGCCCCATGGAGTCCATTTCTCTGTGTAGTATCGATCCTCTCTGGAAATGAGACTATGCCCCTGCAGGAACACAAACAGGCAGTCCCCCGCCAAATCTTCTCAAGCATTGTGCTATGGCAGAACCAGCCCTACCTGTAATGTCTGAGACAGGGGTGAATCCAGCAGCACAACTGTTAGCCTGTTCAAGGAGAGTCTCTCATGGAATGCTGCTTCTACTTCCTGCTGGCCAAATGCTGGTTTCCTGGGTTAGAGCACACATACAGGTGCAGTGTGGCAAGTAGCTTTCCTGGCCACTGCACTACTGGTATGGCAATGTAAAATACCTCTACTACCTTGTCTCACTGAAACATTTTGAAACACAGCTTGTATGAAAGATGCTATATAAACTTGTACTGAATTACTGTGCATGTTGCGGTTTTGCGTAAAGCAAAAAAAAACTGAAGTACTGTATTGCAAATAAGTTTTTTTTTTTTTTAGCATTGTACATTCTTTATTAGCTTGTTTCATCAAATTCAATATGTAGAGAGAGATTTCTGAGCACATTAAGCTGTACTGCTTTTCTGCATGCAGCCTCTGCACCATCAGTACTTCACTAATTACAAATTCCTTTGAAATACTATGCATTATGGCACACTATAAAACCAAATTCTATTCATACTTAATTAAAAATACTTTCACAGTACAGTTTTTATTACCCTATAAAACAAAAAGCGGCTTACCTGCTTGTGCTGCTGCAGTGTTGATAATAACTGGTGTTGAAGCCATAAGTCTAACTGGAGCTCCAAGGCCAGTTGTGCTCCAGGGCCTACCACTAAGGCACCAGTCTGGTCATAATAGGCTGTTGGGGCTAACACTTGTAACCTAAGAAAATAAACTGGAGTTTAACGCCAGAACAATTAATATCTGAGAGAAATACAAAGGCATTCAGTGGAGTTAAAGGACATTTTTCCTTTTCTTTTATTATAACGTATTATCACCCCCAATGTTCAGGGCCAGGAAGGGACCTCTTTCCATCCCAGCCAGCTCACCCATATATGTCCTACTGAGAACCTGCCACCTATCCAGTCGGGACAGCCAGCCAACCCATGACACACCACTGTGATGTCCCGGGCTTACCCCCCATGGCCAAGTATGCCTTCAGCTCCTTCGGTCAATCTGGCCATCCACAGCGGAGATGAAGACTGATACTGATGGAGTCCCCTTCGGAAGGTGGCTTGGTTCCAGTGGAGGACAAGCTGAGGTTTCATCCTCCCAGGCTTGTACCTCTGTTTCCTTTTTGTTTTGTTTCTCAGTGTTCCAGCCATCCATCTAGAAGCATAAAACATGATGCAGCATGGCACAGCAAATCTGAATGCTAGGTCCAAGGTCCCTCCCGTCAGTTTATGAACCCTGCACCACCACCCATGGTCACCCAAGTGGCTGTAGTGCAGTGGGTTGCAACACCCCCTCCCACCCCAGAGAAGAGCATCCTGTGAGACACTCAATCCTACCTCTCCTTGACCAACCCTCCGATGGCCCAGACTCGTTCCCGAACCCGGTCACTGGCACCGTGAATGGTAGCTCTGCCACTGTGCCAGCAGGCCAGCAACGGACACCGTTGCCACTCATGATGCCACAAAAGAGGAGGCTACAGCATCCTTGACTGGCTGGACTGTGTGTGGGCGCTTCTAAAACGCAGGAAGAGTACAATGAAATTTAAAACAGTAGTTTTGATTTGATTACACTAACAGCTGTTTTTATATTTTACTAAGAAAAAAGAAGCAGCTGAAAAACAGCTGCATTAACAAACTCTACAGTAGGTGACCAATCCTTTTTTTTTTTTGTAAGCTAATGTTATGTCTACCTGGCAATATGTTAACTGTTCATTGCCAAACTGTAACATTTTGGTTTTATAAATGACTGAGGAATGTGACTACAGCCCCTTACTCTCTACTCAAATACCTCAAGTATGTGTGTAACATTAAAATCCACCAGTACAAATCTGTACAAGAAGTCTAAATGTCACCTGACATTAAATGGACAATGTATACAAATGATTAAAAAAAACATGTTTAACTGTTAAAATTGAAAATTTTTTCGTTTGTAAAATGTTTGTGCCCTGAAGACTGAGCTAATATTACCATGTTGCCTCTAGTGGTATACATACACAGATCCACTTGTTTGTTCTCTGTACTTTGATCCCTTACCCCTATACTATAAGTTCACCTTAATCGAAGAGTAGCTCAGGCGGAGTCAATAGGGAAAGGAGGTACTCTAGAACAAGATTCACCAGACAGGTAAGGGATCCAGGTGACAAGCGGTGGCCCATATACAGAACTGCTTCCACTTCACAGCATAAGTGGCTCTGGTGGAAGGCTTCCTGGTTGCCACTAGGACGTCTGCCACCTGGGAAGAAACCCCAAATCGGGCAACTGCTAAGTCTGCAGAAGCCATGCACGAAGGTGAAATGACTTGAGGTCCAGATGGACCACAGTGCCCTGCTCCTGGGAGAGTAAATAGGAGGACAGAGGCAGGGGAATCTGAGGCTCCACTGCTAGTTGCTGGAGGAGTGGAAACCATATCTGGTGTGGCCAGTAAGGGGCTACTGGGATCATATCTGCCCCCTGTGACTGCAACTTGAGAAGCACCCTCTGCAGAAATGGGAGGGAAGGCATACAGAAACCTCCCTGTCCAGGAGAGGGACAACCCATCTCACCAGAAAACACCAGTCCCTGGATCTGGTGAGCAGAAACTGGACAGTTTTGCATTGGATGGGGATGTGAAGAGGTCCAACTCAGGACGGCCCCACCTGTTGAAGAGATCTTCAACCACGGAAGGGAGAAGCTCCCATTCTTGTGGCCTGGACAGCGATGGCTTAAGCTGTTGCCAAGGTGTTTTGAACCCCTGCAACATGCACAGCCGTCAAGTCCAGGTGATGTTCTGTGGCCCAATAGCAGACTCTCATGGCCTCCCAGCAGGGGGGTAAGAATGCGTTTTCCCCTACTTGTTTATGTAAAAGACCACGGACATATTGCCCATCTGGATCAAGAGAGTGCCCGGGAGTAGGTTCGCCTGAAGGGCCTGCAGAGCGTACAGGATCGCCCGCATCTCCAAAACACTGATGGGGAGGAGATGCTCCTGTGAAGACCAAATCGCCCCCCGATTCTGATGGGCTGCCAGATGGGCGCCCAGCCCTAGCCAATGCATCAGTGGTCAGGATCGGTTGAGGCGCACTCTGTCCAAGTGGCCCCCTTGAGAGGTTGGAGGTTCAACCACCACGCGTCAAAGTCTGTCACAGAGTTGGAGACCGACACCGTTGTTCCAAATCATCTGTGCGCTGATCCTACTGGACCTGAAGGTTCCATTGAGCTACCCTCATGTGCAGGCAAGCCAGGGATCCATTGCAATGGCCATCACCATATGTCCCGAGTAGCCTTAGAAATGATCTACGAGAACCTGGTGAGACAATGAGATCAGTTGAGGCTGTGCCTGAAGGCTCTCTGCCTGTCTGGGGTAGAAAAGCTTTGCCTTGAGCAGTGTCCAAGATTGTCCCAATGTACTGAAGCCTCTGACTTGGCCAAGGGAAGGATTTGGGGAGACAGAGTGATCCCATATCCTGAAACAGAGTGAAAGTGGCCTCCATGGTTCTGAGTAACTGCTCCTCGGTGAGAGCTGTCGCCAATGTCGTCCAGGTAAGGCAAGACATAATGGCCTTCCCTCCTTATGTCAGCAGCCACTACTGAGAGGCACTTTGTAAAAACTCGGGAGGCAGAGGATAGGCTGAATGGCAGAGCCCGAAACTGGTAATGGTTTCCTTGGAAGCGAAAGCAAAGGAACCTCCTGTTGGGTGGGAAGACCAAGATGTGAATATAAGCATCCTGCATGTCCAGAGAACAGATACAATCCCCCTGATGAAGCAGGGGGAAAAGGCCGGGGAGAGTGACCATCCTGAATTGTTTGAATTCTATGTATTGATTCAGGTGCCTGAGGTCTAGGAGGGGACACAGGTCTCCAGTTCTCTTTGGTACCAGGAAGAAATGAGAATAGAATCCCTTCCCTCAGTGTGCCGGCGGGATGGGTTCTATGGCCTGTTTTTGCAGAAGTGCATGGATCTCCTCTTGGAAGAGAGCAATATGGGCCGGAGGGTAACGGAAGGGCACTGGGAGATTGTCCGGGGGTATCTCCAAGAACTCTAGAGCATGTTTCTTTTCCACTAACTGAAGAACCCAATGATCTGAGGTTATTCTGTGCCATCTCTCTATGTAAAGAGGACCCCCCCAGTGATTCAGCCAGGGTCAGGGGGTCAGGTGAGGAGTCAAGCCAAGGAGCCAGGGACAGGAAATGCGGCCTGGGAGCCCTGGGGGCTGAACCTCCCGTGCTTTGGGTAGAGGTTTTTCTCTTAAAGGCACTTCTGAGCTGTTGGCCATTGGACTGCTGTTTGGAGGGGTGACGAAAGGACTGCCACTGCGAGGATTTAGGCTGAGATTGGTATAAAGTTCGTCCTGAATGCAAAGCCTTGCCCGACTCCCATAGGTGAGTGATTATGCTCTGGGAATCCTTGCCAAACAGAAGAGGACCCCTGGAAAGGGGCATCTAGAATACTGGACTGCATATCCGGAGCAAAACCGGAGACTCTGAGCCAGGAGTAGCGATGAAGAAACTCCCATAGTCGCAGCTCTGCCTGCAGAGTCATAGGAGGCTCGGAAAATGTGAGTCCCAACATCCAAGCCTGATTTCAGAAGGGGCAACAGCTCAGTCTTGCCAGAACATCAGGCTGAGCCTGTGGTACCTCCAAAGCTTTCTCCCACAGGGCGTTCTGGTATTAGACCACGTGGGCCAGAAAGTTCAGGGAACAGATAGTGCAGGTGGCAGGAGCACAGACCTTCTTGCCAAATTGGTCTATCTGTCTGGAGTCCCTGTTGGGAGACTGAATGCTAAAGTGCCGGGGCAGCTTAGAGCCGTCATGGGTAGCGTTAATGACTACAGAGTTGGTCTCTTAGTGCTCCCCATAAAAGCCTCGTCCCTTGGAGCACTGTACAGGCGATATGCCTTCTTGGCTGTCTCCAGAGTAGAAGATGGATGCTTCCAGGCAGTCCTAGTGACATCCTTGAAGGAATCAATAAGGGGTGGAACAACCAAGGGCAGTGACTCCTTTTTATGGAGAAAGGTGGCTAGCCGATGTCACTCAGGGTCCACTTCCTCCATGTCCCAACCCAGGGCTCGGTGTTGGGACCAGTGTTGTTTGGGATATTCATTGCAGACATATCATGGGACATCAAGAGCAAGATCAGTCTGTTTGCTGATGATACCAAGGTAGGCGCGGTAGTGGATGACCTAGGGGGATGGCAGGGGTTGCAGGATGATCTGGCAAAGCTTGAAACCTGGTCAGACACCTGGCAACTGGGCTTTAATGCCAAAAAGTGCAAGGTGCTGCATTTTGGGATGAAGAACCCAAGGAGGAGTTACCAGCAAGGGGGAGTGCAGCTAGCCCAGACAGAGGAGGAGAAGGATCTGGGTGTGCTCATTACAGGGTCAATGAACAACTCGGCACAATGTAGGAAGGCAGCTGCAAAGGACAACAAAATGCTGGGTTGTATTGCAAGGGGTATATCCTCGAGGAGGGAGGAGGTGATTCTGCCACTGTATAGGTCATTAGTTAGACCACACCTGGAGTACTGCGTGAGTACTAGCATCCGTATCTGAGAGGGACATTAAGTTACTGGAGGGTGCAGGCGCAAGCGACCAAAGATGATCAAGGGCTGGGGACTTATCATACGAGAGGAGGTTGAAGGAGTTGAACATGTACTCACTGGAGGAGAGAAGAGACAGGGTGACATGACTGAAACCTTTAAATACACGAAAGGAATAAACAAGACAGGTACAGAGGGGCTGTTCAAAGTAAGGAGGAGGGACACCAGGGGCCATGATATGAGACTGGAGCGAGGAAGGTTCAGCAGGAGATGAGGAGACACTTTTACAGAGAGGGGGTGGCTGGGTGGAATGAGTTACCTGCTGAAGTGGTATGCAGCAGAACAGTGGACTGCTTCAAACGAGGATGGGACAGGACAAGGGGAGGGTTAATGAAGGGGAAGGGTGGAAGGAGGGGCAGCTGCAGAATAGGGCTGGCTGCACATTCGAGCAGACTTGATAGACCTCAGGCCTTTATCTGCTGGCAAATTTCGTATGTTCGTATAAGGGACTGGATGTGCCTCATCACATCAATAGAAGTAGGGTCATCTGGAGGAGAGTGAGGGGTGCCCTTGGACTCCTTTGGTTCTGATTGCAAGTCAGAGCCCTTGGATTCATTAGAAGAAGAGGATGAAGAATATCTTCCCGGCTCGCTAGAGTCTGGAGATGGAGAGGCCAAGCGATGGTGTTTTCGTCGGTGAGTCCTCGGAAGACTGGGGCCAGCTCCGTCGGGTCGTGCGGTAGGCTCTTTAGGAGGTGGCACTGGTGGTTTAGGGGTGACCTGATCCTTTGCCAGATTCGGAGGGTCCTGAAGAGTCGGAGTAGGGGGCTCCTTTGCGGACTCCTTCTCCTTAAAGAACACCCTCCCAAGCAGCAAAAAGGATGTTAAGATCTGTGGGCGGATTCTGAGGCATGACTGGGGGAGCTGGCATCAGCGGGGTAGGATTAGAGGGCCCCAGTGTTGGTTCCTTAGGATGTGGTAACCTGGGCATCAGTCCCTGGGGTAAAAAGCCATCTGTCGTTGGCCTGACAGGAGTAGAAAGACCGGGTGTCTGAGTGATGATAGGGTCGGCCGGCAATAATGGAGAGTTAAGGTATGATGGTTGAGGCGTCCCAGGGTTGACTTCAGAGTAGCCGGCATTGACCGGACAGGTGTGGGCTGACACCGGCCACGTGATGCAGCCGGCACTGGACACAAAAGTGAAGCCTGTTCTGGGGAGCTAGCTACCAAGAGGGGAAGAGGTGTCACTCTCATGGGGGAGGTGAACATATGCCCTTGGCGTTGCTTGGTGGCGTCAGGACAGACTTACCAGAGGCCCAGACCAGGAGGGCAACGGCCAAAGACCTGCTGCCCAAGGAGGAAATGGTTGAGCCACCTGGCTGAAAACCCACCTGATGTACGGGCCTGAGCATCAGGGGCTGAGAGGCTGGGGATGAAGTCCTGAGCCCCAAAGAACCACCACCCAAGATGGTGACGAGAGCAGGAGGTTTGACCATTGGAAGCCCAGAGAGAGCGAGGGCTGCCAGAGTGGAAGGGACCGATCTCCTGTGGGAGGAAGACCTAGGCTCGGTTCCTGATTTGCGCGGGGACCTGGAGCAGGAAGCTGACTGGGGTTTGTCCCCATGCTACTCCCGGTGTTTGTGCTTTCCGCTGGACTTTTTCTTGTAAGATGAAAATGAAGTAGAAGCTGGAGAAGAAGAGGTACTTTTATGGAGCATCTTCTCCATCGCTGATGGTCTCTGCTGCAGCAGAAAGGCTTCCAGGGCCTTCTGGTGGAATAGTCCAGTGCGCTGGTTAAAATCCTGGCAGTGCTGACAGGTTTCAGTGTCATGGTCTGGGCCTAGGCACAGCAGACAAGAAGTGTGGCCGTCCTTGTGGAGAAGCTGCTTGCCACACACACACTTGGCCCACCGCCACTCCAAAGAGGAGGATGAAGAAGAAGAAGAAAACGACGACATGCACGAAAAAGTGAAAAATTGAAGAAAATTAGTAAAATAATAAAGCGTGGGTAAATGTGGAGAAAATGGCAATAGACTAAAGTAGAAGGCGTCTGTGTAGGTCTGACTTGCGTGGGTCAACGGCGGGAAAAGAACAGAGGTTGGACTGGGGCACTGCCCCTTTTATACCATATGCAGACGTCGAGGGGCAGGCAGACGTCAGGGGGTGGTCCTCCGTTGTATACAATGAGCCAGAAGTTTTCTGCAAGGTCCTGGCACCTGCCAGCTTCAGTCCTAATGGTGTTGCCTGCTGCTAGAGCCCCCTTGAAGTGAGATGTACAGTTACTAAAAATGTACCATAACAGTAGATCTTTGTGAAGATCTCTTGCAGCAGTGCAGCAGGCCACACCTATAAAACTACAGCCACTGTACACTATGACCACATGGAAATCTTTCCAGCTAGCAGTATGTAACTGCTTCACCCACTCAGACCCAGTACCGGTGTCTGCACTGGTATATAGCAACGCCTAGACCCAATTTTAAGTACTGACCCCCCAGCTTGCTCCTCACAAGCCTAATTGTTCTCTCTCTTATCCCCCTGTCTTATCAACACTAGGCCCATCCATCCCCTTATCCTTCCTTTCCCAACCTCGGATAGAAGCTCACTACCCCTGGGTTGTGACATCCTACCATGCCCCATACTTTATAGTATTCGATCCCGGGGCTCACACATATACAGCTTACTCACCTGTAACAGGAGTTCTAGGAATGGTATATGTTCTTCATCCACACTGTCTGGCAGGTATCCTTGCCACGTTAAATCTTGCCGGAAGGTCTTCAAGCTGGCTCCTCCCACCCACCCAGGTGGTAAAACTCTCGGCTCCGCCCCATGACGCCAGATCTGGCCCGCTGGAAGCTCAGGTTGTGTGTCCGAGCCGGGAGGTCGGGTGGAGTGTGGGATGAACAACATATACCATTCCTAGAACTCCTGTTACAGGTGAGTAACCTGTATTTCTAGGGACATGGATATGTTGTTCATCCACACTGTCTGGCAGACTCCTAGCAGTTCTCCGGGAGGAGGGAGGCAAGAGCGCACACCCCTACTTAGGGAATAAAGACTGAGAACCGAGGCCCCAAACCAGCATCCCGGTGTGACTCAAGGTCGATGTGGTAATGGGTGATGAAGGTGTGTGCTGACTTCCAGGTAGCAGCCCTGCAGATATCCTGGATAGGGCGTCCCTGGAAGCAGCCACCCGATGCAGCAGTAGCGGTAGAATGAGCTCTTATCCTCTGGGAGGCTCCATGCCCGCCAACTTATAGCAGAGATCTATGCAGGAGGTGACCCACCTGCTTATCGTCCGCTTGGCTGCAGGTCTGCCAGGTGCGGCTTCAGCGTGGTGACAAACAGCTGGCGAACCTCTCCCAATTTCAGCCGTGCGCTCCTTGTAATAAGTGCCCTTCTAGGTCCAAAGTATGGAGCCTGTATTCGGCCTCCGAGGTGCGACTGGGGTAAAACACCGGCAGAGTCAACACCTGGTTAAGGTGAAACTCCGACACCACCTTCGGAAGGAATTTCGGTTGGGGGCGCAGGACAACCTTGTCCCTGTGGAAGACCAGGTAAGGAGACTCGATGCACAGCGCCTGGAGTTCTCCCATCCTTCTGGCTGACGTGATAGCCACCAAGAAGGCGGTCTTCCACGACAGGTGAGAGAGTTCAGACCTGTGCACTGGTTCGAATGGCTTGCCCATGAGCTTTGCCAGTACCAGCAGTAAATCCCATGGAGGTGGAGGTTCTCGCACCAGAGGGGAAATGTGATCAAGGCCTTTGAAAAAGCGCCAGACCACCTTCTCCTGCGCCACCGACTGCTCCCCGGCCCGCGCCCGGCAAGCAGAGATGGCTGCCAGGTGCACCCTTAGGGTCGTCGACCTAAGCCCTTGACGAGAAAGGGACCATAAATAGTCCAAGATGCTTGCCAAAGAACAGGAGGAAGGGTCCAAGCCTTGCCCTGACATCAAATGGAAAATCTCTTCCATTTGAAGGCATAGCATTTCCTGGTCGACTTCTTACAGGACGCCTCAACTACATTGAGGACCTCGTCGGAAAGACCCAAGGCCTGGAACTCTAGCCGCTCAGGAACCAGGCCGTCAGGTGCAGGGATTGAAGGTCCGGATGGAACACCTTCCCCATATTGACTGAGAGCAGGTCCAGGCGAGCTGGAAGCTGCCTCGGGAGCCTGGAACTGAGGCTGAGGAGATCTGGGTACCAGAACTGGCGGGGCCAGTCTGGGGTTATCAGAATCACCTGCGCCTTGTCCCTCCTTGCTTTGAGAAGCACCTTGTGTATCAAGGGAAATGGGGGGAAGGAGTACAAGAGGCCCGGGGTCCACGGCCTCGAGAAGGCATCCCCCTGCAGCGAGCCCTGCTGAGGGAGGTGGGCATGGAACAGCCTCAGCTTCGTGTTCTCCCTGGAGGCAAACAGGTCCACCTGGGGTGTGCCCCAATGGGAGAACAGATCTTGTACTACCTCCGGCAGGAGAGACCACTCGTGGGATGCAGCCCCTATCCGGCTCAGGGCATCGGCCAGGGTGTTGGAGGCTCCTGCCACATGAATGACTAGGAGATCCGCCTCCAAGCTGCGCACGAGTGACCAAATGCGGAGAGCTTCCTTGCATAGAAGCATGGAGCGCATCCCGCCCTGGCGGTTTAGGTAGTACATGGTCGTGGTATTGTCCATCTGGACTCGGACCACTTGACCCCGGAGAAATGGAGCAAAGGCGGTGAGAGCTAGGTGGACCGCTCTGAGCTCCAGCAGGTTGATGTGGCATCGGGACTCTCGCGGGGACCAGAGGCCGTGTGCCCGGTGTTCCCCCAGATGGGCACCCCAACCCATCAGAGAGGCATCGGTCGATAGAGAGACCGTCGGCTCGGGGTGGACAACGGATGCTCTCCTGCAGATGAACTGGAATGGTCCACCACGGAGAACGTTCCCACATCCCCTGAGTCACCGTCACTAGCTGGTCCAATGGATCGTGAAGCGTTGTGACCACTGGCTGGCCAGTCCCCACTGAAGGGGTGCATGTGCCAGCGTGCCCAACGGACCACACTGGTACAGGCCGCCATGAGGCCCAGGAGGCGCAGGAAGTCCCGGGCAGGGCGCGATTGCCCAACCAGAAATGATTGGGCAAAGGAGGTAAGAACCTCGGCCCTGTCCGCCGGGAGCCGTGCTCTGGCTCGAAGAGAGTCGAGCTCTGCCCCGATGAAAAGAATCACCTGCTTCGGCTCGAGTTCCGACTTGGCCTCGTTGATGAGAATGTCAATTTGAGAGCAAACCTGGAGGGCCAGATCTCTGGACCACTCCACCTCCTGTCTGGAGGGGGCTGCTATCAGCCAATCGTCCAGGTAAGGGTACACCCGGACCCCTCGGCGCCGCAGGAAAGCTGTCACCACTGCTATGCATTTGGTGAAGACCCTGGGAGCTGGAGACAGGCCGAAGGGCATGGACTCGAAACCGCGGGATCCTTCCGCTAGAAAGCCGGGGAATCTCCGATGTGACGGACGGATAGGGACGTGAAAGAACGCGTCCTGCAGGTCCAAAGAGCAGAACCACACGCAGTGTTCCAGGGATGGTATTATCTGAGCCAGAGTGACCATCCTGAAGGTTCGAGAGCTTAGGAACTTGTTCAGGTCATGTAGGTCGAGAATGGGGCGCCAGCCGCCCCGTCCGTTTCGGAACTAGGAAGTACCTGGACACAAAGCCCGGGTCTGAGGGAGGGTCCGCCACCTCCCTGATCACCTCCTTTTGGAGGAGGACAGCGATGTCGGCTTGGCGAGCCGACAGTGAGGCTCTTGGACCCAGAGGCCCCCCGAGGTGCGACAGCTCTGAAGGGTCGGGGCCTGCTCGAATTCTAGAGGCAGGCCTTTTCCCACCACCTCCAGCACTCACCTGTCCGTGGTAATAACGGACCAGGCGGAAAGGAAGTGCCGGAGCCGTCCCCCCACGGGGGGAACCTGGGGTGAGGTGACGGGCATGGGGGAGACACCCCTCAGCCCGTCACTAGGCAGGCTTGGAGGAGGGACCGGCTGAGGGACCTCCTGGGCCTTTACCTCCCTGCTTCCTGTTGGAGGAAGCCCCGGGCTTGGGTTTGGGATTCCAAGCCCGAGCCTGCTGGCCCTGACGTTGCTGGGTCGGACGCGGCCCGGGCGCAGAAGGACGAAAGGGCTTAGGCTGTGGTTTGCGGCCTTTGTCCTTCTGAGCAGAAGAGACCGAGTCCAAGGTAGCATTGGACTTCTCGATCATCTGTAGGTGACCTTCCACCCCAGGGCCGAAGAGGTCGGTCCCCAAAAAGGGGATATCCGCCAACTTGTGCTGGGTATCCGAAGTGAAGGTGGATATCCTCAGCCAAGCCCGACGACGCATAGCCACTGCGGCCGCCACAGACATGGCACATTAGTCCCCAATGTCTAAAGCAGTCTGGAGCTGCTGTTTGGCCACTGCCCTGCCCTGGTCCCGCACCTGCCTGACCGTGGTCTGCAGATCCGCGGGAAGATGAGGGACGACCTCATCCAGGGAGCCCAACAGGGCATGAGAGAAATGTGCCATGAGGACGGCCGAACTGGCCTGGCGAAGGCCGAGGGAGGACGCAGCGTAGACTTTTCGCCCGGCATAGTCCAATTTCTTGGACTCCTTGTCGGGAGGTTTGTCCACATCCCTAGCGTTCCCAGCACGCCGGAAAACGCTGTCGGTAACTAACCCTTCGGCCGAGGGGTGTTCCGAAAAACCGGACAAGGAACCGGTAGGGACCGCATACTTCCCGGCCATTCTGGCCAAAGGCGCAGGGCAGGAAGCAGGGCGCTGCCAGAGCTCCAAGGCCGGGCCCACTATGGCCTCGGCCACCGAAAGGCCTCCGAGGGGAATCCTCGGTCCAGAATCTCCGTGAGGGATACCTGGCCCACTTAGAACGGGGTCTGGCTTCATCCCGTGGGACTCCGAGATGAGCCGAGCATCCCAGGAAGGACGAAGGGCTATCGTCCACCAACTGTCCTCCTGAGGACTCCAAGTCCATTCGCTTGGAGAAAAGGAAGGAATCGTCTTCGGACTCGGAAGAGTCCTCAAAGAGCTGCCTCGGGCCTGAGCCACCCTCCACCTGCCGAGGTCTATCAGGAGTGAGGGTGACAGACAACCTATGGGGCAGTCCCTAGAGAATTTTTGGTCGGAGCCCCAACTAACGGCTGTGGAGGCGGAGGTTCCACCGGAATCGGTGGGGCAGCTGGTTTTGGCCGAACAACCGGCCTGGGAACAGGCTCCTCTGATAAAACGAGGGGTTGTTTCGGCCGCTCCGGTGACAGCCACTTAATGGCCGGGGAAGACGACAGCATCGGCTTATTCCCGGTCAGAAGGAGCTGTTGCCACATGAGTTCCTCAGAGTACGAGCGGCGGCACCGCTTGCCACGGTGCCGAGACCGAGACCGCCTATGACGGCGGGATCGGCTGGACCGTGAAGAAGTCCGAGACCGAGAACCTCGGCTTTCCCGAGGATGGTGCAGGGAGGTGTCGCGGGGAACCGGCACTCCCCTCGGTTCGGAGGGTTCAACTGAAGGCTCCGGAACCGGAGGCACAGACGAGCCAACGGGGTCCTCAACTCCCACTGGGGAACCGGGAGAGAGATTCTCAGCTTCTCCTGCCGACAACCTGTCCAATGGGTCGGGAAAAATCTCGACCGCGTCGACGGGAGTCTCAGTCAACTGGCCTGACGGGGACACCGTGAGACCAGTGGCCGAAGCCGAGCAGTCGACCGAAGTCGACGGCCGACAACTCGGGGAGAGGGATCTTTCCCGCTCCCAAGAGCGTCGACGGTGAGACTTACCCTTGTCTCTCTTTTTGGACCGAGAAAACGGTCCAGAAGAAGTTGGTCCCTCACCTTTAGTAGAGAGGGTCAGACAAAGCTCCTTAAAAGAAGCTGAATAAGAGGCACCGAGAGAGAGCGGGACAAATGCCGCAGCCGAGGTAGAAGCGGCCCACGCCGCCTCCTCTTCGAGGGCGATCATCTGCTCGAGCTGATCCGCCGAGCCCGCCGCCGCGGACACTGCCGACCGGGCCTCTTTTGACTTCACCGGAGGAAATTCGCTTCAGGACGCCCCAGTTGTAAACGGGCAGCACGGTCTTCAGGGCGTGGGCGAAAGGAAGAGCACAGGTCGCGGGCCTGCGGGTGCGTCTCAGGCATAGACAGTAGGCATGCGTGGAGTGCGGATCCGTCCGAGACATCTTCTGCCGCAAGGGCATCTCCGGAAACCGGAGTCGATTTGTCCATCGCAGCACGGAGGGAAAGAAGACCAAGTCTTTTAGCAAAAACTTTAATTTCAAATTCGAAGAATTAGGAACCAGTCTTATACGCAGAGCATTAAGGAGGGAACCTGAGCTTCCAAGCGGTAAGGAAGATCTGGCGTCATGGGGCGGAGCCAAGAGTTTTACCACCCGGGTGGGTGGGAGGAGCCAGCTTGAAGACCTTCTGGCAAGATTTAAAGCGGCAAGGATACCTGCCAGACAGTGTGGATGAACAACATATCCATGTCCCTAGAAACTCCTTTTCTCCATCCACCTTCTCTACATCCCGTTTTACCAACTCCTCTCTGTGCACCGTGCCCTCCTAGTCTTTCTCCCACTACCTTCCTCCCTTCCCCCCCACCTTCGCCTCTACCTGGTGTATATTTTTATTTTATTTTTTTCTTCTGTTACTTCCTCCTGCAACCTTAGATAACCTGCTTTATCTTCCTATAGACATTTCTATGTATGTAAATACCCTGTAATCTGTACAATATCTGTATAATTCTATGTACATATGAACTTCTTTTTTTTCCTCTCTGTAAACAGTATTATCTGTATTGCCTTGTAAATACCTGTGTTGACCTGTATATACAATTGTTCATGCTCCACCCAGGTCCATCTTGCAAATGAGCTTCTGCTCAACAATAAACACCTGGTTAAATAAAGACTTGATTGATTGAGTCTACCAGGGGAGTCGCCCACGCCAACGTCACAAGCTTATGACGTCCCTCCCATATAAGCATGGGTGGTCCTGCACCCTCCTCAGTTCTCCCGCTGGAGTCCACAAGTAGGAAAGCTCCCGTTGGAGAACTGAAGAAGAGCCAGAGGTTCCCACCAAGATGATAAAAGTAGAAACAGAAGGCACACTGGTAAAGAAAAAGAGAGACACAGAGAGACCTTAAGGCCAAGAGGGGATGGAGGGTGGAACGGCATGGCCTGCTGCAAGAGATCCTCTCAGCAAGTTCTTACGCAACTGTACTATCATCGTCAAGGGTATCTCTTGCAGCAGGCCACACCTATAGAACAAGTCCCAAGCAGTTCTGACAGCAGAAGAACCAGTTCTGGTAGCTGGAAACCATAAGCCTAAGTAGGCCCTGAAGCACAGTGAGGCCAAAGCCAGCCCTATGTCACGAGGAAATGTCCAGACTGTAGTGCTTGGTGAAGGTGTGGATAGTACTTCAAGTGGCAGCAGCACAGATCTCTGCCACTGACACATTCCTGTAACGGATAACAAATAGCCATGCCCCTAGTGAAATTGCCATGAACAGCCCCAACGAGTTCCTTACCGTACTTCCTATAGCAAAAAGTACTACAGTTGGCCAGCCACTTGGACAGGCACAGTTTAGAAACTGGTACTCCCTCTTTCCCAGGGGTGAAAGAAACAGCTGCAAGGACTTCCTGCAGTACTTCGTAGGGTGTGTATAGTAACGTAAAAGTCTATGTACATCTAACATATGGAGCAATGTTTCCCCTGGGTTGGCATGCTCAGGATAATAAACAGGCAGGTGGATGGCTTGATTCAGGATAAACTCAGACACCCTCTTTTGGTAGAAGCTTAGGGCTGGTATGCAAAGACACCCTGTCTTTGTGGAAAATCAAATAAGGCTGCTCACACACGAGAGCCTGCAGCTCCAAAATCCTTCAGGCAGAAGTAACAGCAAACTAAAAATAAAGTTTTCCACGACAGAAAACGTAGTTTCCAAGTCACAACTGGCTCAAATAGAGCCAAAGTGCCAGCCTACTGGCACTGAGAGTTGAGATGCTGGATGCCATATCTCGCGCCACGCCGGCGACCTGGGTTGCCAAAAGTTGGCCAGAGAGAACTGAGCATCCGGAGGACTGCACTCCTCTCCTGGGGAAGGTGAGTAGTGGCTACCCGGCATCACCCACTCCCAGCGGAGACTGAGGGTGCTACAGCCACGGGTCACGTCGGGAAGGAGTGGAGGCACCGGCGGATGATGTCCGTGGTGTGGGTGTGAGAGCATGCTTGTCTTGCGCTGGACATCACTGCACATCTGTGCCACTGGGGGTTTCACGCTCACAGAAATACATGTTACTCACCTGTAACAGGAGTTCTAGGAATGGTATATGTTATTCATCCACACTTACTGGCAGGTTACTTGCCGCTTTAAATCTTGCCAGAAGGTCTTCAAGCTGGCTCTTCCCACCCAACCAGGTGGTAAAACTCTCGGCTCTGCCCCATGACGCCAAATCTAGCCCGCTGGAAGCCAGGTTGCGCGAAGCTGGGGAGGTCGGGTGGGTTGTGTGGATGAACAAATATATACCATTCCTAGAACTCCTGTTACAGGTGAGTAACCTGTATTTCTAGGGACATGGATATGTTGTTCATCCACACTTACTGGCAGACCCCTAGCAGTTCTCCGGGAGGAGGGAGGCAAGGCACGTACCCCCTCCTTGGGAAATAAGGACTGGAGAACCGAGGTCCCAAAACCAGCATCCCGGCGTGACTCAAGGTCGATGTGGTAGTGGGTAATGAAGGTGTGTGCTGACTTCCAGGTAGCAGCAATGCAGATTTCCTGGATAGGGACGTCCCTGGAAGCAGCCACCGATGCAGCAGTATGGTGGGTAGAATGAGCTCTTATCCCTTTGGGAGGCTCCATGCCCGCCAACCTGCAGCAGAGATCTATGCAGGAGGTGACCAGCCTGCCTATCGTCCGCTTGGTTGCAGGTCTGCCAGGTGCGGCTTCAGCATAGGTGACAAACAGCTGGCGAACCTCTCCCCGAATTTCAGCCGTCCGCTCCTTGTAATAAGAGAGCGCTCTTCTAAGGTCCAAAGTATGAAGCCTATATTCGGCCTCTGAGGTGTGATAGGAGTAGAACACCAGCAGAGTCAACACCTGGTTAAGGTGAAACTCCGACACCACCTTCGGAAGGAATTTCGGGTGGGGGCACAGGACAACCTTGTCCCTGTGGAAGACCAGATAAGGAGACTCGATGGAAAGCGCCTGGAGCTCTCCCATCCTTCTGGCTGACGTGATAGCCACCAAGAAGGCGGTCTTCCACGACAGGTGAGAAATATCACACCTGTGCATCGGTTCGAATGGCTTGCCCATGAGCTTAGCCAGTACCAGCAGTAGATCCCATGGAGGTGGAGGTTCTCGCACCGGAGGGGATATGTGATCAAGGCCTTTGAAAAAGTGCCCGACCACCTTCTCCTGGGCCACAGACTGCTTTCTGGCCCACGCCCAGCAAGTAGAGATGGCTGCCAGGTGCACCGTATGGGTCATCGACCGAAGCCCTAGCTGAGAAAGGGACCACAGGTAGTCCAGAATGCTGGCCAAGGAACAGGAGGAAGGGTCCAACCCCTTATCCTGACACCAAATGGAGAATCTCTTCCATTTGAAGGCATAGCATTTTCTGGTCGACTCCTTACGGGATGCCTCAACAATGTTGAGGACCTCGTCAGAAAGACCCAAGGCCTGGAAACTCTAGCCGCTCAGGAACCAGGTCATCAGGTGCGGGATTGAAGATCCAGGTGAGTACCTTCCCCTGTTGACTGAGATCAGGTCTGGGCGGGCGGAAGCCGCTTCGGGAGCCTGGAGCTGAGGCTGAGGAGATCTGGATACCAAAACTGGTGGGGCCAGTCTGGGGCCACCAGAATCACCTGCGCCTTGTCCCTCCTTGCCTTGAGAAGCACCTTGTGGATCAAGGGAAATGGGGGAAAGGAGTACAAGAGGCCCGGGGTCCACGGCCTTGAGAAGGCATCCCCCTGCAGCGAGCCCTGCTGAGGGGGGGGCGGGCATGAAACAGCCTCAGCTTCGCATTCTCCGTGGAGGCAAACAGGTCCACCTTAGGTGTGCCCCAATGGGAGAACAGATCTTGTACTACCTCCGGCAGGAGAGACCACTCGTGAGATGCAGCACCTATCCGGCTTAGGGCATCGGCCAGAGTGTTGGAGGCTCCAGCCACATGGATGGCTAGGAGATCCACCTCCAGTCTGCTCAGGAGAGACCAAGTCCGGAGGCTTCCTTGCACAGAGGCAAGGAGCACATCCCGCCCTGGCGGTTTAGGTAGTACATGGTCGTGGTGTTGTCCGTCTGGACCTGGACCACTTGATCCCGTACAAATGGAGCGAAAGCGGTGAGGGCTAGTCAGACCGCTCGAAGCTCCACCAGGTTGATGTGACATCAAGACTCCTGAGGGGACCAGAGGCCGTGCGCTCTGAGCTCCCCCAGATGGGCACTTCAACCCATCAGAGAGACGTCGGTCGTTAGAGTGGAGAATGTTCTTGTGACAGAGAATGTCCTTCAAAGCCCAGACTGCATAAAGGATGGCTCTCATTTCTAGGACACTTATGTGAAGCTGGGATTCGTCCTGAGCCCTAGTACCTTGGGTGGTGAGATTCTGAGAGTAAGCTCCCCACCCCATCAGGGACACGGCCGTGGTAATGGAAATCTGATGATCCAGGGGAGCAAAGGGATACCCTTCCAGAAGGTTGTCCTCTTGCGATCACCAGGTGAGTGACCTCTTCAGAGGTTCTGTCACCTTGATGAGAAAGTACTGAGGGTGAACGGTTGGAGACCACTGAGTACTGAGCATCCATTTAGAGGTTCTCATGTGGAGGCGTGCTAGGGGTACAGTGAACACCGAGGATGCCATGAGACCCAGCATCTGTTGCATCGAGATAGCTCAAACCGAGCTGTTCTCTCTGATGTATCGGGCCATCTGGAGGATATCACTCCTTCTGTCCTCTGGTAGAAAAGCTTTCGCACAGGATGTGTCCAGAAGAGTTCCTATAAAAAGGAGCTTCTGGGAGAGCTGCAGCTGCGATTTCTTGAGATTTAGCAGGACTCCCATGAACATGAGAAAGTCTGAGGCCGTGGTTACAGCGTCAAGAGTTCCTTGCCTAGAAGGGCTTGCTAGAAGCCAGTTGTCCAGATACGGGAACACTTGTATTCCAATCTTTCTGAGATGCGCTGCAAGAATTGCACAACACTTTGTAAAAACTAGTGGCGCCGAGGATAGCCCAAAGGGCAGGACTCTGAACTGATAATGCTGGCCCAGTGCTACAAACCATAGCTATTTGTGATGCTTTGGCTGTATAAGAATATGTTGGTAAGCGTCCTGCATGTCCAGGGAAGCTAGCCAATCGTGTTGATGAAGCAAGGGTAACATGGTCCCAAGCGATATCATCCTGAACTTTTCCTTGAAAAGAAACTTGTTTAACTTTCTGAGGTCCAGAATGGAGCGCATGCCACTGGTCTTTTTCGGGACCAGGAAGTAATGGAAGTAGAAGCCTGTGTTTCATTGATCCAACGGAACTATTTCTACTACCCTGATGTTCAGAAGGCCTTGCATCTCTGAGGCAAGAAGGTCTGACTGTACTGACGACAACCAAGGCTGTCGTTTGGGGACGATCCGGAGGGGCTTCTGAAAGGTTGAGGGAGTACCCCTAGTGGATTATCCGGAGAACCCATTTGTCCGATGTTATAGACTTCCACTGGCTGTAGAACAGAGTCAGATGTCCTCTCGCCACTGAGGAAGATTCCCCCTCGGGCAGCTGTGGTGGGACCTGGGCCAGAAGCTCAGAAGGTGGCACTGGGCGCTTTGGGCCCTTGTACCTGCTGCTGTGTTTTCTTCTGAGGCTGGGGGACTTGATTTTTGTTAAAACCTCCCCTGCACTTGTCCCGAAAGGGCGGACTGTTGCGAAATTGATGCTTGTTAACCCCGAAAAGGGGTGGGAGTGGGTCGAGACGTTTTAATGGCCGACCTAGTCTTCTGCATGGCCTCCAGCGCTTGCTCTACTTGAGGTCTGAACAGATACATACCATCAAAGGGTAACGCCATGACCTGTTGTTGGGCATCATTCGTGAAGCCCAAAGTGCGTAGCCAGGAATGACGACGGGTATAAATGCCCACCGCCGCTCGGGAAGCAGTATCGAAAGCATCCATAGCTGCTTTAATCTGCTGGTTGTTGAACTCGATACCCCTGGTTATGGTTTGAAGTAGCTCTGACCTAGTGTCCAACTCGGGCAGAGCTTCCACCATCTGTTTGAGTGAATGCTAAAGAACATACTCGTACTGAGAGAAATAGCCCTGGTAGCTGGCAATAAGCATACCCAGGGTGGAGGCAGCAAAGACTCTCTTACCTAAGGTGTCTATCTTATGAGATTCTTTGTTTATAGGTAGGGCTGTAGACGCCTGAGGAAGAACGGCCTTATTCTCTGCCAAGACTGCAAATGGGTCGGCAAAGGCCTGGGAAGCCAACATGTGTCAATCCTTGGGAGCAGCATACTTCCTGTCTATGGACTTAGCCACAGAAGGAATGAGAGCGGGATTATTCCATACCATCTGAGAGCACATCTCAAAGGATGGTTGTTCCGGGGGAGTTAAATCCTTAGGGATCTCTGGGACATGTAGGTATTGGAGTCTCAAAAGCTTTCCAGGATCTATATCTGTAGTCTAGAGAGAAAGAGTAGAATTTAAATTTTTCAGCAGAGACTTAAATGACAGGTCTTCAACCACAGGCTCTGCGGCAGGATTGATCCCTGCTCCTTCAACATCATCACCCAGTCGAAGATCTGGGTCAGGCTCAATATCATCCTGACAGCCCCGGAGGGACTGTATGGACAGGAAAGGAATGAAAATCAGTTGGAAACGAAGAGAAGAAAGGAATCTGAATCGAGAACCCCTGAAGGCTGGACAGTGCCACACCAAGCCTCGGCACCAAAGAACACAGTGCTGAAGGCGAGGGAGACGGCACCGTCGGAAACAACCAAGCACACGGCACTGACAGAGCCCACAGTGCTGACAGGTGCATTAGCGCCGACAAGCTCACCAGCGCCAAGGACGACGCCAAGAGACTCATTAACACCGAGAGAGCCCAGACGGCACCAAAAGCAATCCAGGGCCCCTAAGACTCCGATTTGAAGAAAAAGGAGGAAGAATACCAGGAGATAAAGGCATCGGTGTGGCCCCCTGCACCGCAGCCATGTGAGGGTGGAAAACACCTGGGAGCGGAGTCGACGGCACTGAAGGTGGCGCCGCGCAACTAGGAAGGTACAACCGCCCTACCCGCTCCCCCAAGGGCCCAAAGGCCTCGGAGTGACCGGGCCAGGCAGCTGGACCAACCTCCGGGCCCACTGCTCCATAAGAGCGGCCCACTGATGAAACTGTTCATCGGAAGCCCTTGCAAGAGGCGGGGAAAGGCTCCGATGTTGAAGAGGTTGGTCACCGGAGACAGAAACCAGCGACTCCGGAGGAGGAGACCAGCACCTGACCCCAACGACCAACCGTTGCGCCAGAGACATACCAGAAGGCAACCTCAAGGGATGCCTTCTCTTTTATGACCTGTGGTCCGAAGAAGAGCTCGAGGCCGAACGGTGCCAAGAGTGCGACCGTTTTCTTTTATGCTTCCGGGGAGACCGCCCATCCCCCCCCGGACGTCGGACCCTCCCTCTGACTGAACAGCTTATAATGAAGTCTCCCTACCGCCACCTGACCCGCTCATGGTCAACTCCATCAATGGAGGGCTGAAGACTTTTTCTAAATAAGTAAAATGTAAAAGTAAGCGGTACTTATTCGTAAATAAATTACAAAACAAACTGAAAACTATGCTGCTAGTTTGAAGTTTGACTCCCAACGGGCAAGCAACGTCGTCACTGAAGTGCACTCGACAGCAGGGAAAAAGGAACTGAGGCGGTTGAAGGGTCGATGCCGAGATGGTCTTTGCCGCACGAGACGAGGCTTGTGGCGCAGCTTCTCGTGGCTCCATCTCGGGCGCCGGCCCTCTTGCAAAAAAGTTTGCTCCTGCTGGGTCCTAGCGCCTCCGGTGTAGATCCCATCAGTGTGAATGAATGGTGGAGTCTTTATGTCCAGGAAGATCAAGGAAACACCCCAGCGCCTTGAAGGATGAAGATGACACCAAAGCAGCCCCCATGCCCACTGCCGGATCCTGCTCACCTAGGTCCCCGATATCCTCTGACCTTCACTCCACCAGCCTGACTGGATTTCAAGGCGTGCCAAGTAAGTGGAATACAGCCCTGCCTTGAGAGATCCAAGCCGGGGGATCATGTGCAGGCAGGAGTGATAGGTCGGAGTTCTGAGGGGGACCTAGGGCTGAGAAGATCTCAGGCCAGGCAGGAGAAAGCTGGAAAGGGCTACATCCGAGGGAGTTCCCAGAGGTTGGCGGACAGAGGGAAAAGAACTGGAATAAGGAAGAGAAAAAAAAAAAGGAGCCAGTACGCTTTCCTAACACAAAATTCAGGTCCCATGGCCTGACCGAATTTCGGATAGGAGGTTTCAGATGAAGAATGTCCTGCAAGAAAGCATGAGACACCTCCAACTGTGCCACCGTACGGCCATCAACAGGCATATCGAAGGCAGAAATGGCAGACAGATACACCTTAAGTGAGGAATACTGCAGGCCAGAATCAGAGGGACAGCAAGTACTCCAGGATCTGACTGACCAGACAAGTAAAAAGGTCCAACTAATGGAAAGCCACCCATAGAGCAAAGCACTTCCACTTCACACAATAAGTAGCCCTGGTGCAGGGCTTCCCTAGTGGCCACCAGAATACTAGCCACTTTTTGGGACACACCGCACCTAGCCATGGCTATGTCTTCAGCAGCCAGGCATGGAGGTGCAGAGACCTGAGGTCCAGGAGGACTAGTGTCCTTTGTTCCTGAGATAGCAAGCCTTTGCACAGGGTTAAAAAGACCGTGTCAATCCTTTTTGCATAATACTATTCTAGTTGAAAGCTCACATTTTATGATTGCTTGCCTTCTCCAAAACCCATTCAAGTTGTTGGTTGTTCGATCTGCTTCCTTTCTTAGTAGAACTGAACTGCATGGGAATGGTGCAATTATACCCAACTTTGTTTTGCTTAAATTCCTTGATCTACTCTTATTGCATACTTTATTAAACATTAGGAACACCCCCTAACAGTGCAGCCACTCATAATGCAACAGTCTCCTCTCCTCCCACAGCCTCATGAGTGGTTAGATCGTGTTAAGGGCATTCCCAAGTCCAAGAAAAATACAGTTGAAAGTTGATAAAAGAATGTAAACTAACACCTCTTTGTATGGCAACACCCATATGGTGGGCAGTCTGTTTTTTTTTTCTTTTAAAAAGAAAAAATGAATAGACTAGAACCGGTGGCCTCCTTAGGAGTGACACCACGACAGCAAAACCCAAAAACAGACCATTATAGTGACAGTTGCTGTAATGGTCGGTTTTTACTGACGCGGCTACTCCTGGTGTCCTTCCCCTTCCCTGGAACAACTCCGACCTGGAGTTGATTATAATTAAATGTGTGTGTGGGGAAGGTGTGCAACCCCTGAAAAAAGCACTTTCTTTTTGTGTGATTACTATACCGGTGTCGGTATAGTGCCGTCACTGTGCAGAACATCGGATATTTGTCTGTAGAGCACAAGTGGTGCTTCCGACTGGAACTACCATCTACATCAGCAATCTCTACAGAATGTGAGCAATCATAATATGTGTTTTTATATCTACAGACAATTTGAGGCCTAAAGGGGTTGACAGTGTCCCTTTAAGGGCACTGGAGGTTCCACTGTCAGCTGCTGCTGTAAGGGGAATTAGATCTAACGAGGCCAGAAGGGGATGATGAGGATCAGAGTGGCCTCTTTAAGCTGAAGTTTGATCAACACCCCCTCGTATGAGAGGGACAGGAGGGAAGGTATAGAGAAACCTCCCTTTCCAAGAGAGGGACAACACGTCTCGCCAGCAACCTCCAGGCCTTGGAGTGAGCGAGCAGGAACTGCAGTTTTGCATTGAGTGGGGATGGAAAAATGTCCAACAGGTCTTCTACTACCGAAGTCAGCAGTTCCCATTCATGCATCTTGGACTGTAACTGGCTTAACTTGTCCGTTAGGACATTTTTAGATGCCTGAAACATGGACAGCTAAGAGTTCTACACTGTGTTCTAGAGCCCAATACTAGACCCTCATCATTTCCCAACACAGAAGGTAGAAATGGGTCCCCCGCCTTGTTTGTTGATGTAGTGCACTACACTGACATCATCCATCTGCACCAGCAGATGACCCAGGGACAGATGGGTCTGGAAGGCTTATAAAGCATACAGAACGGCTCTCATCTCCGAGACGTTGATGTGTTGCTCTGACTCCACACGGGACCATGTCCCTTGAGTCTGATGAGGCCCCAGGTGCCATGCCCTGAAGCATCCGTGGTGAGTATCTGCTGAGAGGATGGGATAAGGAAGGGGACCCCCATCAACAGGTTGTGGGGTTCCATCCACCACAGCATCACCTTTTTGACCGGCGAGTAGACCAGGACTTGTTTTTCTAGGTTCTCGGTGCATTGATCCCACTGGACCCTCAGCGTCCACTGGGGAATCCTCATGTGCAGTCTGGCCAGAGGGACCATGACTACAGCTGCAGCCATCAGGTTCAAGAGCCTGAGGAAGGAGCTGGCTGTAACATGTCTGCTGCTGTAAAGCTCATGGGCCTGGGCCATCAGGCAGTTTTTGACCTGTCCTGAGGTAGGAAGGCCATACCCTGAGCTGTAGCTAGTACCGCCCCAGTATACTGCAGGTGTTAGCAGGGGGTCAAAACTGACTTAGGCAGATTGGCAGTGATCACCAGGGCCTGGAACAATTGTGTGGTACGTGCAAAGGTCTGGAGCATGTGCTCCCTGGACTGCACTTTGAGGAACCAAACGTCCAGGTAAGGGAAAACAGGGTCCCCTTCCTCCCGAGGGCTGCCACCACTACTGAAAGCATCTGGTAAACACCCACGGTGCAGAGGACAAGTTAAAGGACAAGGCTCTGAACTCAAAGCATTCCCCCCGGAACTGGAACCTGAGATACTGGAGGTGGGAGGAACAAACCTTGATATGCACAAATGCATCCTGCATGTTTAGGGAGCATATCCAATCTCCCTGGAGTAGAAGGGAGAGCAGGCCCTGTAGGGTCACCATCCGGAACTTTCTGTACTGAATGAAAAAATGTAGATTTTTCAGGTCAAAGATGGGCCGCAAGTCCCCTGTACATTTGGGGACCAGAAAGAAATGGAAGCAGAATCCCCTATTCTGCAGGACCTCAGGAACAGGTTCTATGGCCCTTCTACGTGGCAACGTGCAAATTTTCCCCCAGAATGTGGTCGGTGCGGGGGAGGGTAACTGCACTGAACTGGAGGTTGCTCCGGAGGCCACTCCAGAAGTTCTAGAATATGGCCTTGTTCTGTGAGTTGTAGGACCCAAGCATCCGTGGTAAGCTCCCACCACCTGTTAAGGTGCAGGAAAAACCACCCCCCTACCACCACCTCCTGCAGGGGGGGGAGGGGGAGGTCGAGCAAGGAGTCATGCTGAGGTAGCACCTGCAGCCAGGGCCGTACCATCTCCTCTGGTGGCCTTCCCAGTGATGAAGGTAGGGATAGGCAGGGCTGTTGCTGCTGTGCGTTTGCCCTGAGGCTTGGTACCAGGCTTGGGTCTATGGGCAGCACAACAAAAGGGCACTCTGTGTCCACTTCCTGGTTAGGTGTGATATACGGAATGGACTGACCGCAAAGTCTGGCCAGAGGCCTGCAGGTCAGAAAGTATGTCCTGCACATCTGCCCCAAAGAGTCTGCAGCCTTTGAAGGGGGCATTTAGGATGGACAGTTGTACATATTGGGCAAAGCCTGACACTCAGACAAGAATGCCTCCGAAGGCAAATGCCAGCAGTGGCTGCTCGAGCGGAGGCATCATCATTGTCATAAGCAGACCATAGTAGGTGCCTGCCGACGTCTGCCTCAGACCGGATGACCTGAATCAATTCCTGTCTCTGGAAATCCTCTGGAAGAGCCTTGGCTGCCTCTTTGGCCTGTCTCCAGAGTTGATTTTGAAATCTGACCATGTGGGCAATATAATTTAGGACCCCAACAGTCAGTGTAGCAGAAGCAAAGGTCTGTCTGCCAATCAGATCCAGCTTTCTGGACTCCTTGTCCAGGGGAAGAGAGCTGAGATGTTTAGGCTTCTTAGACCGATCGTGGGCAGCATTTATGACCACAGAATCTGCCCGCAGTTGTTCTGCAAAGAATGGCTTCAGCATGGTGGCCTGGTACAACTTGTCCGCTTCCAGGGCATGGCAGGAACCAAGTTGGGCCTATACCAGGCGGTCATGGTGGCATCCTCAAATGGCTGTATCAGAGGAGGGACGATGAGAGGAGGAGAGTCTGGCAGCTCTAGGTAGAGTAATTCAGTACTATGGGTTTAGCAAGCTCAACTTATCACATTTACAATACATCTTTATAAGATTTATAGGGACGCACCTAGTGTGTGACTAAACAAAAGCATACAATTAAGGTACCAGTGCTCCCCCAACTCTGCTGCTTAAAAGCCTGTAATTTATTCAAATAACACCAGCATTTTTACTTATTTTAGATTGTTAGAGGGGGGTTCTTGGTCTTATGTTCAAGCCTGACCAATGCGACAAAGTGACCACCTCATTGGTCAGGAAGGGCATCACATTTTACCTTGCCATTCTAAGCTGTGGATCCTCTTTCACAGAGGAGGGTTGTGGATGCGTGGAACAGCCTTCCTGAGGAGGCTGTGGAGTCAGGAACAGTGGGAGAATTCAAGAATGCATGGGACAGGCATAAGGCAATTCTAGTGGGGGGTAGTAGGAAGTAAGCTGTTGATTAACTAGAATCTGCAGCTTATCCATCAGGTAGGGAAATGGGCAGACTAGGTGGGCCAAGCGGTCCTAATCTGCCGTCAAATTCTGTTTCTGTGTAGTTTGCTAACCATTTGGACGAGCAGTGTTTAGAAACTGGAGCACTCTTTCCCAGAGGTGAACAAAACAAAAAAGCTGTGCAGACTTTCTGCAGTTCTTCATACAGTGTATATAGTACCAGAGTATTGCATGTACATCTTGAGTATGGAGCAATGCTTCCCCCTGGATTGGTATGCTCATGAAAATAAACTGGCAGGTAGATGGTTTGATTTAAAGTAAACTCAGACCCTACCTTTGATAAAAACTTAGGATTAGTATACAAAGACACACTGCCTTGTGAAAAAAATCAAATAAGAAGACCCACATATTAGAGCCTGTAGTTCTGAAATCCTTCAAGCAGAAGTGACTGCAACTAAAAACAATGCTTTCTGAGAAAGAAAGCATAAGCCACAAGTCTCGGCTGGCTCAAATGGTGCCATAGTAAGCTTTTCCAACACAAAATTCAGGTCACAGGCGGGGACTGGATTGCAGATAGGTGGTTTCAAGTGTAGAATACCCCACAAGAACGTGCAGGCCTCCTCCAGCTGGGCAATCCAAAATTCATACGAACATACGAAATTGCCAGCAGATATAGGCCATATGGTCTATCTAGTCTGCTTGAGGGTGCAGCACTTCAGTCCATTAAATAAATAAAATAAACGCATGACCCTCAATAGGCACATGGAAAGCTGAAATGGCAGCCAAGTGCACTTTGATTGAGAAATACTGCAGACCTGCATCCAATAAGGACAATAGATACCCCAGAACCTGGTTAACTGATCAGGTAAATGGAGCCAAGTGATGAGAAGCGGCCCACAGAGCAAACCGCTTCCTCTTCACAGAATAAGTGGATCTGGTGGACGGCTGTCTGGCAGCCACTGGGACATTAGTCACCTTTCGGGAAACCCCAACCTTGCAATGGATATGGTTTCAGGAGTCATGCATAAAGACCAAGGGATCCGAGGTCTGGATGGACCAGGGTTCCCTGTTCCTGTGACAGTAGGCCCCTGCATAATGGCAGGGGTACTGGTGGTTCCACTGCAAGCTGCTGTAGTAGGGGGAACCAGATCGGATGAGGCCATAGGGAAGCAATGAGGACCAGAGTTGCTCCCTCCATTTGGAGCTTGAGTAGCACTCTGAATTAGAGGGAAGGGAGGAAAGGCATATAGGAACCTCCCCTTCCAAGGGAGGGATAACAAGTCTCAGCAGGAAACTCCAGGCCCTAGAGACAGTGATCAGAAAAGCGGCAGTTTTGCATTGCGTGGGGACACAAAAAAGGCCAACTCTGCACGATCCCATTTGTTGAACAGGTCTTCTAACTACTGAGGTCAGCAGTTCCTACTCATGCACCCTGGACTGTGACCTGCCTATTAGCTTGTCTGAAAAGACGTTTTGGGCACCTGTAACACGTGCAGTTGACAGTTCTAGACCATATTCCACAGCCAAATACCAGACTCTCATTGCTTCCCTGCACAGAGGGTAAGAGTGAGTTCCCCTTGCTTGCTGATGTAATTTATCACCTTGACATTGTCTGTCTGTACTAACAGAGGACTCAGGGGACAGATGAGCCTGGAAGGCTTGTAGACTATACAGGACAGCTTGCTTTTCTAGCTCCCCTGTGGTTCATGTACTCTGCGTCTGATGGTGTCTTAAGTGTGCCCCTCAGCCCATCCCCGAGGCATCTGTTAAAATCTGGTGAGGGGATCAGGAAAGGAACTCCCTTTAACAGGATGCTGAGTTCCACCCACCACTTGAGTACTTTTCGTATAGGTTACTAAAACCCTTTGTTTTAGATCGTCCATGAGATGGTCCAACAGGACTCTTAGGATCCATTGGGGGATCCTCATGTGCAGTCCGGCCAAAGGTACTGTGACAGTGGCCGCTGCCATAAAGCCCAGGAGCCAAAGGAATGTCCTGACTGAGGCACACCGGCTGTCATGTACCAGCTGGGCCAGGGCAATCAAACATTTTGGCCCTGTCCAGAGGCAGGAAGGCTGAGCCTTGAGCTGTGTCCAAGACTGCTCCCATGTACTGCAGGTGCTGACAAGGTGTCAAGATAAACTTGATACGTTGATGTAACAGGGTTGAATAATGCCCTGCACCATTTCTTATGCAGAAAGAGTCTGCTCTATCCTCGCCTTTTCTGTCTGGTTGTGCAACCAAATTTTCTTGTGAGACCTAGAACTGAGCAGTCCGACGGTTCTGCAGTTCTCCGCCTCTCACTATCTTTCTGCCTTCCCTTGCTGTTCCTGGCTTTTCTTCCCCTTGCATATCTGCAGCTATTAAAAAATATATGTGAATCGCTGTGTAAAACTGTATGTGGAACTGGGATCCCTTTGTTTAAAACTGTATATAGTTACACCGTTGAAATGATTGCACAGCTATTTGGAACTCAAGTGGTTAGCTTAAGATACAGTTTTTAAGCCCTTTGCAGAGCTGTGCACAAGAGGTCAGTTCTGGGACACCATGTACTGTTTTGTTGCACCTGCAAGGAATGAAACTTACAAGAACATTCTGTTAGAAGCAGGCTATCTTAACAAGTTCCCAGACAAAGACTTATAAAAAGAGCAGCACTGCTTCTACTAGAGAGACAAGGAGAGTGAAAGACTGAAACTTGGAATGAAGAGATACCCTCAGAAAAAGGACTGTTTTCTCCGTTTGTACTGCCTTTGTAAACAGTTATACTGAATAATTTCTTTTTTATTTTGCTGTTATTGAGAAAAAAAAAATGCTATTTGTGAATTTTGAAACTGCTCGTTTTCCTATGCTTTCTGACCTGTGCCTCGACTACAGATAGTGTCAGCCTAAGTGGGATTTACGCCATGTATACTCTAAGACAGGAGTTTTGTCCGGGAGTACTAGACCTGGTCACAGGGAAGCACAGAAGAAATGTATGGATTCTGCAGCAGCAAGTTCAGGAGCGACTACCAGAAGAATGGCAGCCAAACTGGAAAAGAACCAAAAGTCCAAACAGAGACTATACAGCCAGCACCAGTCATGGAAAAAAAGAGCAGACAGTGACAGAACCTGAAAGCATGACTTCCTTTTTAAAATGGTGGGCTATACCACAACAAGAGACAGAGAAACAGAGAAAAGAAGAGATGCAGTGACAGGAGGAGCAGCAGAGAAAAAAAGAGGAGCAGTGGGGAAAAGAAGAGATGCAGTGACAGGAGCAGTAGAGGAAAGACGAGATGCAGCAATTGCTGGATGCCTTGCAAGCTAACAAATTTGGAGATTCTGGCATAGGTCCAGCAAAGCAATAAAACACCAACAACTTAAAAGACATTAAACTCACAAATGTGTCCCTCGGATGATACTGAAGCATACCTGACAACTTTTGAAAGGGCTGCTGCAGCCTGCCATGGCTAAAGCAGGGCTCACATATCTACAGGGATTCCTGTATTTTACAGGGATTTGGAGGCATCTACAGGAAAACTCTTCCCATAGACTTGCATTGGTTATACAGGAAAACAGGGCAATTCAGCTTCCATAGGAAATAATGTAATCTACAGGAAAACACAGGAATATCACCCTGGAGTTACAGGGAAAATGTCAAATCAATATGGGAGCACTGCTAAAGCAACAATGGCCCATCAGACTGGTACCTTACCTGACAGGGAAAGTCAAACTTGCCTACAGCATTCAAACAACATGAAGTCTTGCTGTATTCTGACATAATGCAGTTAGCCCCAGCACTTGAACTGCCCCGGAGAGGAGCGAGTTAACTCTATGCAGAAGCACAGAACGTTGAGCTCGAGCTCAGTTTTCAAACCTCTGTCTGTGGTACTTCCTAGTGTAACCGTCAGATTCTTTACTCCACCTAACAGTGAAGTAGCTCCGGAGATTTCCTCTGCTCAGTTCGGTAAAAAGTAAAGCTTTGGGTTTAAAAACCGCTATTTATTATTTTTCGGATTTCCAGCCTCTGTCTACGGTACAGGTAGTGTAGTAGATAGGTAGTGACTGTGTGTTTGGGGGGAAAAAAAAAAAGAGTGTGGAAATTGTTTATTTCTCTGTTTCTCTTCGGTCGGTCCAGTTTGGAACCGATCTTGTAGTCTCTGACTAATCTTTCTCTGGGATTAGAGTGGTGTTCCGGTACCTATCGGTTTCAAAAGAACTGGTGTTTTTTCTGGTTCTTTTTCAAAACCCGTGACACGGTTTGTAACCAGTCGGTTATTGCATTACCTGTCTTGAAAGCTGCAATAGGGTAATTCGTTAGGTTGGCTGTGTCTGAGAAACTGGTCCCACTGGGTTTCAACACTGTACTGAGTGTGGGGAGGCCTTTGCTAAGGCTAACCACCAACTCATCTGTGCTTACTGTCTGGGGTTTGACCACCTCAAGTCAGACTGCCAAATCTGTAAAAACCTTCCTAAATCCACTCTAGAAAAAAGACTGAGTAAGCTGAAGGAAAGGGAGGCCGAGAAGTCCACAGATCCGGATGGCCAGCCCGGTTCTGTTGCAGCCGAACCTGAGGAGGTGCCTACTGACCTAGGCGATACCTCCTCGGGCAAAAGGAAAGCTGACCGGTGGTTGCATCAAAAAAGCTAAGTCTGCCGGTTCGGATCCTGCATCGCATTCTCCAACCGTGGACGAAATAGCCAAAGCGATTAGCATTGTTCAATCGCTTAAACCGGTTCTGTCCGAACCAGTACCGCCGGTTAGATGGTCGGTTCGGTCAAATCCGTCTCCTCCAGATTATGATCCAGACGCTGCTTATGAGGAGTGGGAGGGAGACAAAGACTATCCCAGTGATGATGACCGGGGGGTCTGGATGTGCCCACTGAACCGGACATCTCCCCAGACAGGCACTCGGGTGTCTCCTCCCAGGCTCTCCGAGTCCCCTTCACATTTTTTGTTCTACAGAAAGGTGGCAGAAACCCTGCCGCTTCCCTTGGTTGAAGCTGCAGACGAGAAAGAAGAGCCTGATTTTGTGGAAATGATTGACATCCCAGAGTCCAAAAGGCTGTCTATCCCTCTTCATAAATCCTTGGGGAAACAGACACACAAAATTTTACAAACTCCTAATTCGATACCTCCTGTGGACAAGACAATAGACAGGAGGTATATGTTATCAGGTGCAGCTGCGGAGTTCCTTTATAGTCATAGCAGCCATGTTGGGGTAGTGCAGGCTGCAGCCTGTGACAGGGCTAACATTCCTTTGGCTTCACACCCCCCAGATAAGGACTCCAGGGAAGTGGATGCCATGGCCAAAAAACAGCATTTGGCATCCTCTTTGGGACTCAGGCAGGCTACTTATATGGCCTACACAGCCAGGTACCAGAAATCCAGATGGGATACGGTTCTGGAACTGGCTGAACAGGCCTCTTCCCAGCTAACCAAGGAGCTGGAGGAGGTGGCTGCTGATGGAATTGAGGCATCAAAAAAGAAATTTCATGCTGCTGTGGACTCCAATGATGTGGCATCTAGAGTCATGGCTACATCTGTGTTTCTCAGTAGACATGCTTGGCTCATATGTACTAGCCTTTCACAGGATACCCAGACTAAGGCTATGGATTTTCCTGTAGTGGGTAACTCTCTGTTTGGGGAGCAAACAGAGGCTAACATGAAGAAAATGGATGAATACAGGACCACGTACAGGAGTACATAGGCCAAGGAAAGGCAAGCCACTCCGCAAAAGCAGCAGTCTAGGGGCGGGGGCAGGCCCTCTCACAGGCCTTTTTACCAAGCCCAGGCCTCCTCTCCCTTACCACAAAGGGGATTCTTCAGAGGGACAGGCAGGAGAGGGATGAGCAGGGCTGCTCCCTCCTCCTCTCAATCTAAGGCTCCTGCCAAGCAGACACCCTGATGTGCCAGCCCAGGTCGACTCCCCATTTCCAGTAGGAGGCAGGCTGGCTTACTACTTCCAGGCCTTGAAGTCTGTGACTTCAGACAAGTGGGTCCTGGAAGTAGTAAGCCGGGGACTGGCCCTCAGCTTCAAAAAGTTCCCAAAAAAGAGGGCCAAGTCTTTTCCACCCGCATCAGCCTCAGAAACCATTGCCCTAGAGGCAGAGGTTTCCTCTCTTCTAGCTCTCAGAGCTGTAGAGAAGGTTCCTGCTCAACACAAGGGAAAAGGACTGTATTCCAGGTACTTCCTTGCACCCCAAAGAAAACAGGGGAGTGGTGACCCATCCTCGACTTAAGGTATCTGAACAGACACATTTTAAAGCCAAAATTCAAATGGTAACTCTGGGAATAATCCTTCCCTCTCTAAGGCCAGGAGATTGGTTAGCATTTCTGGACCTCAAGGATGTATACTTCCATATTCCTATCAGGTGCTCCGACAGAAAATACCTCAGGTTTGAGTTGCCTTCAGGCCATTACCAATTCAGAGCCATGCCATTCGGCCTAACATCAGCTCCAAGGGTGTTCACAAAGTGCCTTGCAGTAGTGGTAGCTTACCTCAGAAGACAGGGTATCACCATCTTTCCATATCTGGACAACTGGCTCATCGTGAGTCAGTCATCTCTATAGGTCAGGTCAGCTCTACAAACTACCCAGGACCTACTCAGTTCCCTGGCATTTCTTCTCACTCTTCCAAAGTCTGTCCTCGAACCAGTTCAACTTCTCACCTTTATAGGCATAGAGTTGGACACTGTACAAGCAAAAGCTTTCCTTCCCCTGGCAAGGATGAAGGCCCTAGTGGATCTCACTTCATCCTTTCAACTTCATGTCTCCCGTCGAGCAAGACAGTTCCTCCAGCTTCTGGGTCACATGGCAGCTTCCAGTGCAGTGGTGCAGGGGCAAGGTTCCAGATGAGGGACATTCTGTTTCACCTAAGGTCCTCCTGGTCTCAAAAGGAGGATTCACTTACCAAACTGATTCCAGTTACTCAGACTCTAGTCTACGCTCTCCGGTGGTGG
The DNA here is from genome assembly GCA_016271365.2 of Neoceratodus forsteri. Taxonomy (NCBI): domain Eukaryota; kingdom Metazoa; phylum Chordata; order Ceratodontiformes; family Ceratodontidae; genus Neoceratodus; species Neoceratodus forsteri. The sequence goes on from CM057449.1 coordinate 1,428,241,707, forward strand.
CTGGACCAGGACAACCTCAGACAAGGGGTTCCATTTCTCCCTCAAGTCCAATCAGTAGCTATAACGACGGATGCTTCTCTCATAGGTTGGGAAGCCCACCTGGAGCCCTGACAGCACAAGGGGTTTGGTCTCCACAGGAGTTTCTCCTTCATATCAATCTCCTGGAGCTCAGGGCAGTTTTCCTAGCCCTTCAGAGCTTCTCAGATTCAGTCAAGGGCAAGGTGGTCCAAGTCAGAACACACAACACCACCACAATGTGGTACATCAACAAGCAGGGAGGCACTCGGTCTTCGGCCTGGTGCACAGAAGCCATGAAGCTGTGGTCTCTGGCCTATTCTTTTCAGACTCCTCTGGTAGCAGTTCACCTTCCAGGGAAGGACAATGTACCAGCAGATGCTTTGAGCAGAATTTCACAGGGACATCACAAATGGTCCCTGGATCCTCACATCCTGAAGGTCATCTTCTCCAGGTGGGGCATTCCAGAGATGGACTCTTTGCAGCACTGAACAATCATCAACTTCCTCTATTTTTTTGCAGACCTCCAGTCCTGGGGACGGTACCCCAGGATGCTCTCATTTTGGACTGGAAGGGCAGGTTTCTCTATGCCTTCTCTCCTTCCCCTCTGCTGTTCAGAGGTTTGATCAAGATCAGGATTCAACCCTGCACAGTGATGCTAGTGGCTCCAGAGTGGGCCAGACAGCCTTGGTAGTGTCACGTCCCCTGTCTCTGCCCAGGACATACAATCTCCTGTCCTCCTCCCAGGGGTGGATCTGGTACCCCAATCTCCAGTCTCTCAATCTCAAGGCCTGGCTCTTGAAGACTTAGAATATGCAGCACTACATCTCTCTCAGGGAGTTCTGGATATTCTGAAGGTGTCCAGGAAACCTTCCACTAGGAAAACTTACAATTCCAAATGGAAGAAGTTCAGTATTTGGTGCTCTCAGAAAGGCATCGTGCCTGATTCTGCAGACATTTCTACAACCTTAGATTATCTAGTTCATCTGAATAGTCTAGGCCTTAGGCCTGCCACTCTGAAGGTTCATCTAGCAGCTGTCTCTGCATTCCTTTCAGCAGGAAGGGGCTTTTCCCTGGCTTCTCATCCTGTTTCAGAAAGATTTTAAAGGTCTGATTCACATTAACCCTCCCTTTAGGGAGCCCACTTCACCTTGGGATCTTAATGTCTGCATTGCTCAGCTTATGCAGCCACCCTTTGAACCTCTGGCTTCAGCTGAATTGAAGTACTTGACCTGGAAAACTGTGTTCCTGGTAGTTATTACTTCTGCCAGGCAGATTAGTGAATTACAGGCCCTGTCAGTTGAACCTGACTTCATCTCCTTCCATAGGGGATAAAGTGGTCCTAAGAACCAATAGAAGGTTCTTGACCAAAGTGGTATCGGATTTTCATCTAAACCAGTCTATATCTCTCCCTGTGTTTTTCACTGACCATTCTTCTTCAGGAGAAAGAAGGTTGCACAGTTTGGATGTCAAGAGGGCCCACTGTTTCTCACTTATGGTGAAGTGGGAAAGGTAAACCTGCCACTAAAAGAACTATTGCCAGGTGGATTGTTTCTTGTATACAATTCTGTTATGACAAATTGGGTAGAACACCACCTTCAGGCCTGAGGGCTCACTCGACTAGGGGTACAGCTGCTACTCTAGCTGCGGCCAGAGATATACCCTTGTTAGAGATCTATAAAGCAGCCACCTGGAAAACAGTACATACATTCACCAAGCATTACTCTCTGGACATCCAGGCTAGGAGTGATGCTAGTTTTGGCACAGAAGTTCTCCAGAGCCTCTTTCCAAAGTAGGTTCTGCATTCCCTCCTCCATAGGGAACTGCTTGGTAGTCTGCATTATGTTAGAATACAGCAAGACTTCATGTTGTCTTGACGAAAAAATTACTCACCATAGTAATGTTGTTTCTCCTAATGGAGTCTTGCTGTATTCTGACCTCCCCCCGCCTCCCCTCTCAGAACCTAGTTTTTGGGAAGTGGGCTGGCAGGTACAGTGTTGCACCTCAAGGGGTGTACCTTGTACCCTCCCTCTTGGGTGGGGTAGCTGTTATTTTTTCTGATGTTTTATAGTTAAATATTGTCACTACCTTTCCTTCTGTCTTTTGGGCCCAAAAAGTCTTTGCTCTTTGGCTATATGTTGAAAAATTTCTATACTATGGTATTTAGTTAGTTTGCTCGTAAGAATCTGATGGTTACACTAGGAAGTACCAGAGACAGAGGTTTGAAAACCGAGCTCGAGCTCAACGTTCTATGCTTCTGCATAGAGTTAACTCTTTCCTCTCTGGGGCATTTCAAGTGCTGGGGCTAACTGCATTATGTCAGAATACTGCAAGACTCCATTAGAATAAACAACATTACTAGGGTGAGTAATTTTTTCATATGGACACTGCACAGTCAGAAAACTATAACCAGTGGAAAAGAGAAATCCTAAAAAGGTATGACATCTCAGGCAAGACCCACAGGCATAGATTCCAGTCCCTGAAGTACAACTCAGTCGACAATCCTCAAGAAGTCTTCACCCAATTCAAGAGAACTCCTTATGAAATGGCTCCAACCAGTTGGCAAAACAGTCCCACGGATCACTGAAACATTTGTAATGGAGCAGTTCATCAACATCCTAACCACAGAGATACAGCTCTGAGTAAAAGAACACCTACCAGAAAGTGGGTAAATGAAAATTACGTACCTACCGTAATTGTTGATCTTTCTGTGTATCTTCATTCATCACTACTTGGGTATAGCTCACCGGAGCTAGGACCCCGCGGGAGACTTTTTTTCCTATGGGAGGAGCGGACGCCGGGCTGGCGCCGCCCTCAAGACCAGCATTCTATGTGGTGCTCGAGGGTTGGCAAGTTAGTCGTTGTCGACTCCGCCCCAGCCCCAGCCCTGATACGCCAGAGAGTGTATGGAAGGGAGGGTTGGATGAGGCAAGAGAGCCTAAGGGATAGATAAAAGAAAAAGAAGAATGAACTAAAAGTAGAAATAAATGACTGAAGCGACAGAGGAGGAAACTTAGAAAGGAAACTGGGGAGAGAAGAGGGGCCCCAATCTCTAGAAGGAGAAGGAGGATAAGAAAGCAAAGGAAAAGAAGTGAAGGAGGAAGGGGGAAGGATGAGCAACACAACCTCAGAACGGAGGTGCACCACATATTTATTTATTTTTTAGGCATAAGGTCCCTACCTGGACTATGAAAGCCGGCTGCAAGACAAAAACCTGCAGCGAGGGTCAGAAGACCACGTGGAAGTAGTGCAGGCTGAGGCTGTGTCCCAACCCCCCCACCAAATGAAATTTTTTTTCTTTTTCAAACCAACTAGAAGTTCAAAAATTACAAGGTGGCCTCAAACTGAGGTCACTAAAGAAAACTCTTAAATACATACAGGGGGGAAAAACATGACCCTCTTTACACTCCACAACCCCTCTGGAGGGGAAAAGGATGGAGGGGTTCCTCCAAACTCAGAAAACAGAGGCATACCCCCGCGTGTCCTCACAACCTCCTCCCGTCTACATATCAGGAAGAGGAGAGGGAGGGAAAAGACACATGGGGGAGAGAGGAGGAGTCTAGAGAGACTGAGGCCCCGGGGGAAGGAGGGTGGGATTTGGTGATGAATGGTGAAGATACACAGAAAGATCAACAATTACGGTAGGTACATAATTTTCATAACTTATCTATGTCAGTCTTCACCATTCATCACTACTTGGGTGAGTACCAAGCCCCCCCCAAAATGAAAAAAGGGGGGTACCCAGAACACCTTAAGGGACCAGGTCCCTTGGCCTCCAGTGGGTGAGACACTGAAGGGGTGAACCCTTATAGGCCTGGGGAGGCCTGAGACTGATCCGGGTGAAACGGGGATCCCCCCGTGGGAGAAGGAAGGTGCCCGAAAGTCACCGTCTCACTCAGCGGGAGAAGAGGTGGGTTCTCCAGTAGGCGGAGTAAATCACCCTACGCCAGGCCAGGGGTGACAACCGGGATAGGCGAAGCCATGCCGTCCACCGAAGGCAGATCGCTGTCCCTACCACTCTGGAAGCTACCTCATTGGCATCATACGATGCCCTTGCTTGGTACCCTGCTAGCTCCAGGCCCCGTGCAGAGAGGGCGATGGCTTGCCTGGTTTCCTCCGAATCAGGCATCGAAGCTAGGAGCTGTCCTAGTCTGGACCACAAGAGCCTGTCATAGGCTGCAAAGTGGACCTGATGTGCAGCAATTGAAAGGGAGATCCGTGCCGAGTAAAATACTCATCTCCCCCAGAAACTGAAGTCCGCAGAGTCCCAATCTGGAGGCCAGTCATGAGGTCAACCCCGAAGGGGGGTGAGGCAAAGAACCAGGAGACCCCGGGGAAGCACAATACCGCTGGCTTAAGTCCCTTGGGGCTGAAACAGTGGAGAAAAGATGAAGCCAGAGCCGATGTGACGCTTCCTGAAAAGGAATTGGCCAGGTGGGAGCCACCAAGTGGGCCGCACTGAATTCGCCCAAAAAGGCGCAAGTCACCTGCTCGGGATTGCTTATAGGTACGGGAGTCAGGTGGAGCTCGTCCAACATCCTCACCAGGAAGCGCTGATAGGAGGACAGATCAGACGCAGGGGATATGTGGACCGATGGTTCCTCTCCCTCAGTACAGGGAGAAAAGGAGGAAGACGAGCTCTCCAGTTCAGGGGTCGGCTGCACGGGGGGCATGGTGAAAAACCTGCTGGTCCAGGGCATGGAGGTAGGTGGGAAAGAATTCAGTCGATCCTCTGAATTGCTCACAAGTAAGAGGACCCCGAGGGCCCAGAATACCTGGGACTACCAGGGGTGGAAACAAAGGCTCAGAGGGCAGGCTCCTGGCAACAGGAGAACGGTCTCTGTGGAGGCAGGGAGGCCAACAGGAAACCCTTCGCAGAGAGGGGGAACCCAAAGCCGCTGCAGCTAACAGCCGTTCAACCGGGTCGGAACGGTCAGAGCTATGCCCCAAGGAAAAAATCTCCCCATGAGGTGACAGAGACCGTGTGAGTCCAGAAGGACGGCCCCTGACCTCAGACTTTGAAGTCCCCCTGCCAGTCTCCATCAGGGAAAGGCGAGGGTCTGCACTGTGGCTCCTTTCAGGACCCAGCCTGGGCCCAGAAAGAGACCGCTGCGCCACACCTCTACCTCTCAACCCATCAGAGTCAGAGAGGGACCTCGTCCTCTTTGCCATTAACCTAGGCAACTGGAATCCCTGAGTAGACCCAAGGAGTCCACCCAGGGAACCTGCATCTCTCCCCTCGTGATGCGCCTGGCTGCCCCAAACTTGGACTGTCCAAACACATCAAGGAGGGGGGGAACCTCAACTGAAGCAACAGCCTCTCCAGTGACCTCAGGCTGCTCAGCAGTAGCCACAGGGACCACCGCTGGCTGGTCAGACCCCCTGACCCTGAAGTCTACTGGTGAAAGTTGAATTGCAGGAGGGGGGAGAGTGGGGGCCGATGTGCTGGAGACAGAAGGATCCGAAGATCCAGAGGAATCCAGAAGTCAGTCCAGATCAGACCCAGAATCCGCCTCCAAGGAGATTCTGAGGTCCGATGCCAGACCACCCCACTGGCTCCTCCAGTTCCCAGGCCCAGAGGTCGGGCACTTGAGACTCAAAACCCCCAACAGCAGCAGAGGACAGTACAGTGCCGAAAACGGCATCAGAGTCAGGCATGACTCTGAGCCCAGCTCCACACTGGTCCCCGGCGCCACCAAGAGTCAAATCCAATGCGGCGACACGCCTGGCGCCAACATCCACCCCGGCGCCGCAAGCGACGCCGAAGACAGACCCAGTGCTGCAAACAACTCCGGCACCACAAGCAGTGCCGAACGCAGGATCGACATCGACTGCAGCACCGACTCCATCCCTGGTGCCGCGGGTGACACCGGGGCCAGAGACGGCACTGGCTCCCGTCCCAGCGTCACCACTGGCGCCAAGACTAGAACCAGACCCAGAAGACTCCAAACCACCAACCGCGACGCCACCAGAAGCCCTGACACCGTGAGCAGAATCAGGGGCGTTGGCAGCGCCGAGGACAGGCCCAACGTCGACTGCGGCGTTGCTCTCCAAGTCGACAGCCGACCTAAAGTGACACCAGAGGACGGTGCCGTCCGCCCGAGGGACCCATAGCGAACACAGAGGGAGCCTCCGCTACCGAACTAGAGACTGCCAGGACGATGCCTCCCGACTGACCCCCCCAAGAGGGTCAGCCTGGGCCTCCTGCATCGTGGAAGAAACCCCCGCTGTGGCAAGGCTAGACAAGGCAGGGGTTCCCTCCTCCTCGGGCTGTACAGGACCAGGAGGGAACCGGAGGAAGGGCCGAGAGACCTGACCTTGGCCTGACGACTGCGAATCCGTCCTCCGAAAGTCGGCAGCGCACGTCCGACTTTCCACGCGCGAATCTCAATGACACAGCGGTCCATGGAAAAACAGATATCGCAGTTATCCATATCGTGTCCGGGGCCGAGGCAGGAGAGGCAACGGTCATGCTGGTCCGTAACGGAGTAAAGGCGGCCACAGGGCACCGATGCATGGGGGACTGCCCCACTTTCAACGCCTTCTTGCCCCTTGGACGAGACATGACCGGACAAAAAAATTTAATAAAACACAGTACTCGATGCCACTTTAAACAAAAAGGAAAGCTCTTACCAGAGTCAAAGAAGCAACATCAAGCAGACGGTCGGAACCGAGGCAATAAAACACGACTTACTTAGGCCACAAAATTTCTTTGGTCTCACACGCAGGATCCTCACTCTACAGCATGAGAGAAAGAACTGGGGCTGGGGCGGAGTCGACAACGGCTAACTGCCAACCCTCCAGCGCCACGTAGAATGCTGGTCTTGAGGGCGGCGCCAGCCCGGCATTGACTCCTCTCATAGGAAAAAAAAAAAATCTCTCGCAGGGTCCTAGCTCCGGTGAGCTATACCAAAGTAGTGATGAATGGTGAAGATTAACACAGATAAGATAAGGCTGTTTCTTTGGCCGAAGACTACCAAATGTGCCAGACAGATGCCACAGCAGTGAGGTAACAGGCAAGCACCGGTAAGAGACTTATTTTCCCTTTTAAAGTCCAAGTCTGATAAGAACTGTGGTGGGGGTAACAAAGACTTTATTTGCTATAACTAATAGGCCAGGTCATATTGCAACAAATTGCCGTAGTAAGAAGAGTGACGCTGGAACAGATTTGTCCTTAGCAAATTGGGGCAAGTACTTAACAGATGTGAAGGTGGGAGAAAAGACTGTGAAGGGACTTATAGATTCGGGAAGCAGATAGAACCTAGTGCATACTGAAGTGGTATGAAAACAATGTCCAAAAGGACCAGGCACTGGTGTCATCTGCATCCATGGGGTCACTCGATACTATACCACCAGCAAAGTGACTGACAATTAAGGGTGTGTCACACCAAATAAAAGTGGGGATAAATACCCAAGTTACATGTACCTGATTACTGGAAATATCTTTCCAAGATTTACTAAGTTAATCAAAGAGGGAGTAAATTCTGATGTTTCAGCAGCTGTAGTGAGGCAAAGAAAATCTCAGATAGTGGGGACTCTCTCCCTTTTGCCGATTTTGATTTCAGACTTGTTTGAGCACAGCTCCAAGATCCGGAAGTCCAGGAAAGAAAGAAGACTCCTGAAGAAACAGTGGCAACAAAAGACTGATGGACATATGGGGTTAACATATGAAAATACTGAAACTAAACTGATCACTGATTATGATTTTCTTTCAGAACAAGCGAATGATGTTTCTCTCCAGGGTTATGGTAAGCAGCTGGGGGTGAAACCCAAACAGGGTGAACCTATGTCTAAAAAATGTAATGGGCTACTATACAGAGCTTGGGTTAAATCTCAGACACAGGAACAGATAGAACAATTAGTTATGGGGCCGGCCCATCAGCGCAGCGGTTGGATTTCTGCTTGTGACGCAGACGACCCAGGTTCAGGAACAGATCTGGATCGGAGGGCCGGGGGAGGAGGACTGAGTGTCCCCAGGTCTGCTCTCCTTCTCCGGGGGTGGCACTGTGATTGGTGCAGGAGCAAAACCTGGCACAGGCCGGGTTGATGCCATGCACCACTACTAGAAAAAACACATCGGGGGTAGGACAGGCGCGGGGCGTCATTGCACGTCACTGCCCACAACAAGGGAAGCGCTGCCCCGAGCGTCTCCATGACACTGCCCCTGGCCTCAATTAGCCACTTAGCCGGCTCTCCCGACTAGATACTAGGACCGTGGCACCGGTGCCCTTAAAGTTCCACGACCCCGCCCTCTGAGCAGCAAGTCAGAGGTAACTGAGAAGAACGCAGGCAGTAAGGGTGGTGGAGGTACAGGGGCGCCGTGACCAAGGCAGAGCCCAGACATTCGGTGGCAAGCAAAAAGTATAAATAACAAAAAAAAAAAAAGAACAATTGGTTATACTACAAAAGTATAGATCTGAGTTGTTACAGATAGCACATGGTAGTCCTATGGTTGGTCACTCGGGGAGGGATCGCACCCTTGCCAGATTGCTGTACAGATTTTAATAGCCTGGAATTCATGAAGATGTTGCTACCTATCGCAGTTCTTGTGCCGAGTCTCAGAAAGTAGCCCCAGTAACTAAAAAAAAAAAAAAGACAATGTGCCCCTACCCTTGACAGATATACCTTTTGAGAAAATTGCAATGGATGTGGTTGGCCGCTTAGACAAAAGTAAAAAGGGCAATCTATTAATTTTGGTAATATATGACTATGCTACTCCATACCCAGAGTCCGTTCCAATGTGTACAGTCACAGCCTCAAATGTAGCAACAGAGCTTGCCAAACTTTTTAGCAGGGTGGGCATACCTAAAGAGATTATTACTGATCAGGGTAGTAATTTCGGTGCTGCATTATTGAAGGAGCTGTATCAACTAGTAGGTATCACTGGCATAAGAACCTCCCTATTACCCTCAGACAGACAGTCTTATCGAGCATTTCAATCAAACCCTAAAACGCATGTTAAATATGTATGTACAAGGGGAAGGGAAAGACTAGGACCAATACTTACCTTACCTGTTTTTTGTTTACAGAGAAGTACCACAGGCATCAACAGGTTTTTCACCATTTTAAATGCTGTATGGTAGACAACCTAGAGGGCCACTAGATGTAATAAAAGAAACATAGGAAGATAACCCCCATCAGAAATAATCTATTACATCTTATACGCGTGCCTGGAGAAAGAAGCTGGCAAAATATGTTGAAATGGCCCATGGTACTCAGGAAAAGGCTCCAAACCAGCAGAAGGTGTATTATGACCATGGGGTAAAAGAAAACGTTTTTGAGCCAGGTGAAAAGGTCTTGCTGTTATTTTTAAGCACTTTACGTAAATGCCACGTGTATGGATGGCATACACATGACATTTGGGCAGTGTGTGTAAAAATAACGATCAGCATTTTAGATATTTTATTTTTTATACTTCCGTACATAGGGCTACCCATAATGCAGAGGCAGTGGCGCGTTATCACCAGTGAGAGTGGAACTGACGAAGGGCGCCATAATTAAAAAAGCTGGCTGTACCAGGGGCTATACAGAATTTTATTAGCGATCAAGAAAATATAATATTCATTTTTGGGGGTGACTACACCAGGCATTTGTAGAGTGAATCCCGGATCTGTGAAGCGATCAGAGCTTCTTTTCAGCCAGTAGATCTCCTTTAACGAGTCCCCAGACAATGACTAAAAGAGCAACAATGCTTTTTCTAGAGAGACAAGGAAAGTGAGAGACAAACTTGGAATGAAGAGATACCCTCAGAAGAAGGACTTTGTTTTCTGTTTGTGCTGCCTTTGTAAATAGTTATACTGAATAATTTTAATTTTTTATTTTGCTGTTACTGAGAAAAATAAAATGCTATTTACAAATTTTGAAACTGCTCCTGGTTTTCCTGTGCTTCCTGACCTGTGCCTTGACAACAGTTGACAGTAACCTTCAGAGCATCAAACATCTGCGTCACTCAAGCCAAGGTGTGCAGGATCTGATCCTTGGAGTGGGCTTTCAATAGCCAGTCGTTCAGGTAAGGAAAGATGCAGAGGCCTTATCTGCGAAGGGCTGCTGCCACCACTACCAAGCATTTGGTAAAGACCTGTGGCACAGAGGACAAGCCAAAGGGCTATACTCTGATTGGTAGTGTCCCCCCCCCCCCCAAATAGGAACCTCAAATACTTTCTTTGAGGTTTGCGAATTTTGGTATGATTGTAGGCATTCTTCATGTTGAGGGAACAGATCCAATCCCCTGCCTGCAGCAGCGGAAGCAGGCCTTGCAGGGTGACCATTCTGAACTTTTTGTACTCAATGAAAAAGCTCAGTTCCCCGAGATCCAGAATAGGCCGCAGGCCTCCTGTCCCTTTTAAGACTAGGAAGTAACGATAGTAGAATCCTGTGTTTCTTTGTTCTAAGGGCACAGGCTCTACAATATTCTTCTTAAACAGAATTTCCTCGCAGAGCAGAGGAATATGGTCTGGAGGACAGTGTGTTGGCACTGGTGGATGATCTGTAGGCATGTCCAGAAGTTCCAGAGCATGACCTTGTGCTATGATTTCCAGGACCCAGTAATCTGTGGTCATCTCCTTCCACTGAGTTAGGTGTAGGGAGAGACAACCCCCTAGAACCACCCCTGCAGGTAACAGTGGTTGGGGGTTGCGCCAGGAGTCAGTCAGAGCCAGCTGTGGCGGCTCCTACTGCACCACCACCTCTAGGGCTTTTGAGTGTGCACCTGGGGGGGAAAGGCTCCTGCTCCCTTGCCCGTACCTTGTTGTCTGTTGGCTGGATGGTGTCTAGCACCAGCTGGGCGAAAAGGTACCCTTTGCTACCCCTTAGTTGGGTATGTTAAGGGAATTGTACCAACTTCAGGATCCTTCCTGAGGTTTGAAGATTAGAAAGAATATCCTGGACACCCGAGTCAAGTAGTTTATATCCTCTAAAAGAGGCACTGAGAATAGACTCTGTTGTACATCATTCACAAACACTGCCACCCTGAGCCAGGAGTACCTCAGGCACCAGCTCTGGGAGACGCACCAGAAATGTCATAGGCTACGCAAAATAGGTGCTTTCCTACATCAGCCCAGCTGTGAGAGCCTTTAAAAGCTCCTCTTTGGGGGCACCCTCTGGCAAAGCTTGTGCAGCTACCTTGGCTATTCTCAAGACAGTGTTCTGGTACTTGATCATGTGGGCCTGACAGTTAGCAATTCTAAGGCCCTGGTAGGCTGAGACAAAAGTCCTCTTACCTATCATATCCAACTTCCTGGATTCTTTACCAGGAGGGAGGGAGCTCAGGTCTTTTGGTGCTCTTGACGTATCATGGGAAGAATTAATGACCATAGTGTCTGCCTCAGGCTGGTAGCAAAAGAACAGTTACGTACTTACTGTAACAGTAGATCTTCAAGAGAATCTCTCTCATCAGGCCACATCTACGGAATTATAGCCACCAGGTGCCAGGACCACACATTTTATGCAAGCAGTCCACTAGGTGCCCCTCTCCCTCCTCAGTTCCCCATCAGAGTTCATACTCAGAGGAACTCCCTCTAGGGAACCAGGAGAGAGCTGAAGTTCGCAGCTACCAGACCAGGCTGGGAACAGCAGGTAGTCCATCCTTGAGAGAGACAGGAGCGAAGAAGTTCTGAGTCTAAGGGGGGCAGAGGGTAGGATGGCATGGCCTGATGAGAGATTCTCTCAAAGATCTACTGTTACCGTAAGTATGTAACTGTTCTACCTTCTTCAAGGATATCTCTCATCAGGCCCCACCTATGGAATGAGTCCCAAGCAGTACCGCTAGAGAGAGAGTTTGGGTGACTGGATGTTACAGGCCTAACAAAGAAGGCCTTGAAGCACAGCCAGGCTGAAGTCTGCCCTTTTTCTTTTGTTAAATCTGTGTTTATTGTATTTCAGCAATACGTAATAGGCACAAACAGGCATATACGTGCAATTCCAGATATAGCATTATAGGATAACATATAACCACAAGAAATTAATCTAGGTTGTACAGTGTCTATGATCGGAGTGTTACAATTCAGAGGGACACTGGCATCTAATTACTCAGGATGTATACACAAAAGGAGCCATCTTGCAGCAATGCTTTTTAGAATAAAGGATAATAAAAAGCACCATATATTGATGCCTGCTAATTATAGCTACTGATAAAGAATTCCATATCACAATAAAATGTATTACTTCCACACCTCTGAGATCGTGTCGCATTGTGGAATAGATATAAAATAAAATAAAGGAATCCCTTTCCCTTGCAAATCCAAAACAATTAAAATAGAAACACTTTTCAACTTGTAACTGAAGCCCATCTGTCTACTGAAATGGTGATTAATGATACCCAAGTAATTGATCTGTGCCAGTTCAGGCTATTCCAACCTCTTATGTCCAGAAACTGGAAATTTCACTTAAGATGGCCGAGGCATTACTGTGGCTGTCTCAAAAATACAAGGTGCCGCAAGTGAAGGCGCTCCATCATTTTGGCTCCAACACATGACGCAGCCTGAAATTAAAACTGACCGATTGCCAAATTTAGCACTACGACACTGGCAAAATTGTCACCTTGGAAAACACAAATCACCCCTTTGTAGGACCCCACTGATGCCTCTGACATATGGACATAGCGCAACATTCATGCTTTTTTCATCTATCCTCAGCAAGTTCACCAAACTGTATTATAAGTACAGTTAAACAATCAGATGCAAGTATGTATTAATCCCTATATTTTTAAACCTCAATAGTTCAAACAACATTTAGGGACATCCATAGTTCAAACAGTAACGGCAAAAAAAGGGAGACAGCAAGCAAAGTCTAAATCATACATTACAGAGTCACTACAGGCAATCCCATCTTCTGACTGAGTCTTCTGCCCCATACTTCTATTCTGTGATGGGAGCTTCGTGGCAGAGAGTCCCACAGCTTTAGGGTCAGTGAAACTGTAAGTTTTGTCCTGTAGAGTAAACTGTAAGTGGGCAGGAAAAAACAAACTGTACTGCATGCCTGCCGCTCTCAATTTTTCCATAACCCTTCGAATGCCTTCCTCCTGGAGCGTGTGGCACAGGAGTAGTCGGGGAAAGAAAAGCACTCTAGATTCCCCTATAAGAACTGTTGCTTTCTCTTTCTCGGCACATAGGATTTGATCCCTTATATTTGAAGTGGCCACCGAGAAGAAAAAATTACTTATTATAATAATCTTGTTTCTTCCAAGCTATTCTGCAATATTTATAACTCTCTGCAGTCAGCCTTTAAAGTAGACCTGCCCGGAGGTGGAACGCTATGCTAATGATAGAAGCTATCATTGGCTCATGCCACTTATTCAAATGCTGCCCTTACCAACTGCTGCATTCTATTAACACCTCAGATTTCATGGACAGCCTGTAAGGAAAAGACAATCCAAAAAGATATCTACTAACAATTATAACTAACCTGCATTAACTAAACTCCCAATAGGGGAAACCAACCCTTCTGAATGTCAGAGTACCTGAAGAGGGGAACAATGCCCAACGAGGTGCAAACACAAACTATGACAGTATGTGGCACCCTTTCAGATTGTTATTCAGCTTGGGGAGCACAGGCCACTCGTTCTAGAAGGGGAGACAGGGTGGGAGAGTTATGACTATTCGAGAATACCTTGGAAGAAACAAGATTATTATGGAAAGTCATTTTTTCTTCTAACCCCAGGAATTCTTCAATATTCCTAACTCTTTGCAGACCAAGAAGCAGTGCCTTTGGAGGTGGGCAGAGAACCTACTTTGGGAACAGGCTCTGCAGCACTGCTGTGCCAAACATGGTATCATTAATGGATAGGGTGTCCAGGCTATAATGCTTTGTAAAGGTGTGTACTGTCCTCTCCTCCAGGTAGCTGCTTTGCAGATCTCCAACAATGGGACATCCCTGGCAGCTGCCAAAGTAGCAGCTCTGCCTCTTGTGGAATGGGCCCTTAGTCCTGCTGGGGGCTCCTTTCCAACTTTCTAACAACAGAATTGGATGCATTGGACTATCCAGAGAGAAATGGTTCTTTTAGATACTGGATTTCCTTTACTCACATCCCCAAAGGTCAGGAACAGCAGCTGCCTGTCCTGCCTATGGTCCTTTGCGAGTGTCATGTAGTGGCTCAAAGCTTTCTGAACATCGAGACTATGGAGTCTTCGTTCACCTGAGCGGAAGTGTTCAGTGAAAAAGACTGGTAGAGTAATGGACTAATTCAAGTGGAAATTAGAAACCACTTTGGGAAGGAATTTTCTATTGGTTCTAAGCACTACCTTGTCTCTATGGAATGAGATGTAGTCCTGTTCAATGCATAAGGCCTGAAGCTCACTAATCCTTCTGGATGAAGTGATTGCCACCGGGAACACTGTTTTCCAGGTGACATATTTCAAGTGAGCTGATGTCACTGGTTCAAATGGGGACCCATGAGCTTGGCAATGCACACATTAAAGTCCCACGCTGGCACTGGTTCTCTGCAAAGGGGGGGGGGTGCAGGTGGGTCAGACCTTTGAAGAACTTTTTGAAAATAGGGTTGGTTGCCACGGAGACACCCTTCCCAGCTGAGATGTAAGATACTGAAGCCAGATGGACCTTCAAAGTAGTGGGCTGTAAGCCCAAGCAAAACAAATGGGTAAGACAGTCCAGCAAGGCTGGAATTCCTGCCTATGTAGGTATCACATCATTGGTACAACACCAAATGGAAAATCTCTTCCATTTAGAAGCAGGGCTTGACAAATTTTAAAACGAGGTACTTATCCACGGACAAGTGGCTTGTCCAAAAGTAGTTGTCCCGGAGCTTCAGTTGGTAGTCCAGGTATAAAATTGCATATTTTTAATGGAAAGTATAAAAATTACAGAAACCTAAACAGATTTATTGTAGTATCAGTTATTTTGTGTTGTAATAGACAAAATAAGGAGAATAATATGATTTTATTTTTTTTTTTGGTCAGGATAGAGAGAGAGGGGATAAGGATTGTTAAGAAATAGCAGCAGTGAGCAACAGCGAGTGTAGTTGCAGCAGTGTGAGAAGATCATCATGCAGCAGCAGACAGTCAGCAGGATAAGAAAAGCTTTAGGAAGCCAGCCTGAGCTGCACTGCTCCAGCCGGAGCATCATAATTCAGCGTTATCATCATCAATATCACTAGCGACAGCCTCAGGGACATTTTCATGCGAGACTAAATCAGCAGAATTAGTAGTTGAACTAGCATGACCATGAATGTGGCATGTGCCAGGACCAGATAGTAGCCAGTGGTTGATGGCCTGATCCGGATCAAAGCTATCTAATGCAGGACCTTCAACTGCTATATGCAGAAGTGACTGGGGTGTGTCATCATCTAAACTTGTTCTTATTTTTGTTTTTATAAGATTCTGAATGGAGAATACTCGCTTACATTTAGCTGTAGAAACTCATAGCCAGTAACATTTCTATTATATCAATGATGTGAGCAAGCTCGGGACGGTCTTTCTCGCAGTAGTCGTGAATACACTTACAGATATGACTCATCAACTGCAGACTAAGCATTGCTCTGAATGCAGAATACTCCCTTTTTACACTGGTTACATGATCTTCAGAAAAAAGTTGTGAAAGGAGTCTAACAAATCACTTAAAATCAGTCGTGCCAAACTGCAGAAGTTCTTCTCGTGATGGATCAAAATTTTTGAAATCTAAACAACTGAACCATTTTAGAGGTTCCTCTGAGAAATTCTGAAAATGCTGGTCAATGTAAGATACTGCTGCATCTATTAAGATGTGCAGCTGAGTATCAGTCGTGAAATTTAATTCTGGACAGTTCCCTTTGAACGTAAAAGGAAAGGAACAATCTTGTCCTCAGTGCCACGTTTTGAAATTAGATAGTTCATGCACATCTCTGCAGGATTATATTGGTTTAGAAATGATATCACAAACTTCCTAGGTCTTATTTTTAGCTCTTGTCAACTGGAGTAAGCATGTCTCGATGAGCTGGGGGACTTCTGATATTAGCAAGTCATCATTTTGAAATTCCAATGAGAGATTTTTCAATATTGGCAAAAAATTCCTTAAGAATAAACAGTGATTTTACAAACTGTACCGAGTGCGCATCTCTTAGAAGGGCCTTTGCTTTTGCACCATCACCACCAGCAGAGTTTGCAACACGTTCGAGATGTTGAACTACTATGGGCAGGTTGACTTGAACAGCATGAACTGAACAGATCTTACTTGCAAGCCAACGCACTTGCTTTATTGCACTGAAATGAGCCAATTCAGTGTGTATGACATCTGCTATTTCCTGTAGTTCCCTGAGTTTCTTGGGACTGTAGTGGTAAAATAAAAAAATTCCTTTCAGGGTGTTTGTTTCTTTTTGAACAAAGGGATTTTTTTTCATGACATTGAGAACTGCTAACTCCAGTTTGTGGGCTACGCAATGCATGGGTATTACAGTGGGGACATGTTCTCGAATTTTTGCTATGGTGCCACTTGTATGGCCCACGATCACACTGGCACCATCAAAGCTGGCAGATATCAGAACTGGTCCAGGCTTGTTCACTTCGTTAAGGTCTGCAAAAGAAAGATCAACAGACTTCAGCGCAGAGCTTACTGCTTTAAAAACTCCATCTGCATGAGAATGTTCTAGAGGAACAGCTATAATTAACACAGTTGTGACTATTTTTTGCACCATCAACAAAACGAAGAAAAACATATTCCCACTCTACTATGCTTGCATCTGTACTGCCATCTGCAAGAACGGTAACGAAAATTTTTATTTTTGACAGTCTGGATCTGTATATTAGACATGACTGTGGATATCGCGTGACAGAAATCTCTGGCCTGTTTACCATTTGCGTAATTGCTGCCTAGTTTAACCCCATTTTTTTTCTTACAATGTGCAAAGCCATTCTATATCTGAGAAAAGACGTACATTTTTAGCCAAGGAATATGCAGTGTTAAATAAATACAGGTTACTCACCTGTAACAGGAGTTCTAGGAATGGTATATGTTGTTCATCCACACTCATTGGCAGTATCCTTGCCGCTTTAAATCTTGCCGGAAGGTCTTCAAGCTTGCTCCTCCCACCCACCCGGGTGGTATAACTCTCGGCTCCGCCCCATGACGTCAGATCTGGCCCGCTGGAAGCTCAGGTTGTGCGTCGAAGCCGGGAGGTCGGGTGGGTCGTGTGGATGAACAACATATACCATTCCTAGAACTCCTGTTACAGGTGAGTAACCTGTATTTCTAGGGACATGGATATGTTGTTCATCCACACTCATTGGCAGACTCTAGCAGTTCTCCGGGAGGAGGAGGCAAGACGCACACCCCATATACTTACTTGGGAAAGAGACTGAGAACCGAGGCCCCAAACCAGCATCCCGGCGTGACTCAAGGTCGATGTGGTAGTGGGTAATGAAGGTGTTGCTGACTTCCAGGTAGCAGCCCTGCAGATTTCCTGGATAGGGACGCCCTGGAAGCAGCCACCGTTCAGCAGTATGGCGGGTAGAATGAGCTCTTATCCTCTGGGAGGCTCCATGCCCGCTAACTTATAGCAGAGATCTATGCAGGAGGTTACCCACCTGCTTATCGTCCGCTTGGCTGCAGGTCTGCCAGATCAGGCTTCAGCGTAGGTGACAAACAATGGCGAACCTCTCCCGAATTTCAACCGTCGCTCCTTATAATAGGGGCCGCCTGAGATCCAGAGTATGGAGCCTATATTCGGCCTCCGAGGTGTGATTGGGGTAGAACACCGGCAGAGTCAACACTTGGTTAAGGTGAAACTCCGACACCACCTTCGGAAGGAATTTCGGTTGGGGGCGCAGGACAACCTTGTCCCTGTGGAAGACCAGGTAAGGAGACTCAATGGAAAGCGCCTGGAGCTCTCCCATCCTTCTGGCTGACGTGATAGCCACCAAGAAGGCGGTCTTCCACGACAGGTGAGAGAGAGCACACCTGTGCATAGGTTCGAATGGCTTGCCCATGAGCTTTGCCAATACCAGCAGTAGATCCCACGGAGTGGGGTTCCCGCACTGGAGGGAAATGTGATCAAGGCCTTTGAAAAAGCGCCAGACCACCTCTCCTCATGCCACTCGACTGCTTCCCGGCCCGCGCCTCGTAGGCAGAGATGGCTGCCAGGTGCACCTTAGGGTCGCCGACCTAAGCCCTTGACTAGAAAGGGACCATAAATAGTCCAAGATGCTTGCCAAGGAACAGGAGGAAGGGTCCAAGCCCTTGCTCTGACACCAAATGGAAAACCTTTTCCATTTGAAGGCATAACATTTTCTGTCGACTCTCACGGGACGCCTCAACTACATTGAGGACCTCGTCGGAAAGACCCAAAGCCTGGAACTCTAGCAGCTCAGGAACCAGGCCGTCAGGTGCAGGGATTGAAGGTCCGGATGGAACACCTTCCCTGATTGACTGAGAGCAGGTCAGGCGAGCTGGAAGCTTCTCGGAGTCCTGGAGCTGAGACTGAGGAGATCTGGGTACCAGAACTGGCGAGGCCAGTCTGGGGCTATCAGAATCACCTCGCCTTGTCCCTCCTCGCTTGAGAAGCACCTTGTGGATCAAGGGAAATGGGGAAAGGCGTAAAAGAGGCCCGGGGTCCATTGCCTCGAGAAGGCATCCCCCTGCAGCGAGCCCTGCTGAGGGGGGCGGGCATGGAACAGACTCAGCTTCGCGTTCTCCATGGAGGCAAACAGGTCCACCTGAGGTGTGCCCCAAAGGGAGAACAGATGCTGTACTACCTCCGGCAGGAGAGACCACTCGTGGGATGCAGCCCCTATCCGGCTCAGGGCATCGGCCAGGGTGTTGGAGGCTCCTGCCACGTGAATGGCTAGGAGATCCGCCTCCAGGCTGCGCGCAGTGACCAAATGAGAGCTTCCTTGCATAGAAGCATGGGCCGCGTCCCACCTGGCGTTTAGATAGTACATGGTCGGTGGTATTGTCCGTCTGGACTCGGACCACTTGACCCGGAGGAGCGGAGCAAAGGCGGTGAGAGCTAGGCGGACCGCTCGGGCTCCAGCAGGTTGATGTGGCATCGGGACTCCCGGGGACCAGAGGCCATGGGCTGATGTTCCCCAGATGGGCACCCCAACCCATCAGAGGCATCGGTCGGCAGAGAGCCGTCGGCTCGGGGCAGACGGCAGGATGCCCTCCTGCAAATGATCTGGAGCGGTCCACCACTGGAGGCATTCCACATCCCCTGTGTCACCGACACAAGCTGGTCCAAGGGATCGCAGCGTTGTGACCACTGGCTGGCCAGTCCCCACTGAAGGGGACGCATGTTCCAGCAGGCCCAACGGACCACGCTGGTGCAGGCCGCCATGAGACCCAGGAGGCGCAGGAAGTCCCGGGCAGGGCGCATTGCCCAACCAGAAATGATCGGGCAAAGGAGGAAAGAACCTCGGCCCTGTCCGCGGGGCCGCTCTGGCTCGAAGAGAGTCGAGCTGCGCCCGATGAATAAAATCACCTGCTTGGCTCGAGGTTCCGACTTGGCCTGGTTGATAAGGAGGCCCAGTTGAGAGCAGACCTGGAGGCCAGATCTCTGGACCACTCCGCCTCCTTCCTGGAGGGAGCTGCTATCAGCCAGTCGTCCAGGTAAGGGTACACCGGACCCTCGGCGCCGCGAGAATGCTGTCACCACTGCCATGCATTTGGTGAAGACCCTGGGAGCTGGAGACAAGCCGAAGGACATGGCTTGGAACCCGAAGAGAGATCCTTCTGCTCGGAAGCGAAGGAATCTCTGGTGAGGCAGACGGATAGGGACGTTGAAAACGCGTCCTGCAAGTCAGAGAGCAGAACCACGCTGCTCCAAGGATGGTATTATCTGAGCCAGAGTGACCATCCTGAAGGTTCGAGACCTTAGGAACTTGTTTAGGTCGTGTAGGTCGAGAATGGGGCGCCAGCCCCCGTCGCTGAACCAGGAAGTACCTGGACACAAACCCTGGGTCTGAAGGAGGGTCCACCACCTCTCTTACCACCTCCTTCTGGAGGAGGAGAGTGATGTCGGCTCGACGAGCCGCCAGTGAGCTGGGGATCCGAGAGCCCCGAGGGCGGCTGCTCAGAGGTGGTGCCTGCTCGAGATTCCAGAGGCAGGCCTCTTCCACCACCTCAAGACCCACCTGTCCGGTGGTAACAGCGGACCAGGCGGAACGGAAGTGCGGAGCCGTCCCCACGGGGACCCAGGGAGTAAGGTGACGGGATGGGGCGACACCCTCAGCCCGTCACTGGGCAAGGCTTGGAGGAGGGACCGGCCGAGGACCTCCTGGGCCCTTTCCTCCCTGCCTCCTGTTAGAGGAAGCCGGCGGCTTGGGTTTGGGATGCCAAGGCTCGAGCCTGCTGGCCCTGACGTTGCTGGGTCAAGCGCTGGGGCACAGAAGGACGAAGGGCTTAGCTGTGGTTTGCGGCCTTGTCCTTCTGAGCGGAAGAGACCGAGTCCAAGGTGGCATTGGACTTCTCGATCCTCTGCAGGTGACCTTCCACCCCAGGGCCGAAGAGGTCAGTCCCCAAAAAGGGAACATCCGCCAACTTGTGCTGGGTATCCGAAGTAAAGGTGGATATCCTCAGCCAAGCCCGCCGACGCATAGCCACTGCGGCCGCCACCGATCTAGCACATGAGTCCCCTACATCCAAAGCAGTCTGGAGCTGCTGTTTGGCCACTGCCCTGCCCTGGTCCCGCACCTGCTTAACCGTAGTCTGCAGATCGGCGGGAAGATGAGGATGACCTCATCCAGGGAGCCCAACAGGGCATGAGAAAATGTGCCATGAGGACGGCCGAACTGGCCTGACGAAGGCGAGAGAGGACGTAGCGTAGACTTTTCGCCGACATAGTCCAATTCTTGGACTCCTTGTCAGGAGGTTTGTCCACATCCCTGGCGTTGCCGGGCTACCGAAACGCTGTCGGTAACCAACCCCTCAGCAGAGGGGTGTTCGAAAACCGGACAAGGAACCGGTAGGGACCGCATACTTCCTGGCCATCCTGGCCGAAGGCGCAGGGCAGGAAGCAGGGCGCTGCCAAAGTTCCAGTGCCGGACCCACTATGGCCTCGGCCACCGGAAAGGCCTCCGTCGGAGAATCCCCTCGGTCCAGAATCTCCGTGAGGGGATACCTGGCCCGCTTGGAAACGGGTTCGAGCTCCATCCCGGTAGACTCCGAGATGAGCCGAAGCAGTCCTAGGAAGGACGACGGGCTATCGTCCATTGACTGACCTCCTGAAGACTCCAAGTCCAGTCGCTTGGAGAAGAAGGAGGAATCGTCTTCGGACTCGGAAGAGTCCTCGAAGAGCTGCCTCTGGCCTGAGCCACCCTTCACCTGCCGAGGTCGGTCGGGAGTGAGGGTAACTGACAGCCGATGGGGTAAACCCTTAGCCGACCGAGAATCCTTGGTCGGAGCCCCAATTGGTGGCTGTGGAGGCGGAGGTTCCACCGGAATCGGTGGAGCAGCTGGTTTTGGCCGAACAACCGGCCTGGGTATAGGCTCCTCGGAAAAGTCGAGGGGTTGTGTCGGCCGTTCCGGTGACAGCCACTTAATGGCCGGGGAAGGCGCGGAGTCGGCTTATTCCCGGCCAGGAGGAGCTGTTGCAACATAAGGTCCTCGTACCGTCGACGTAATTTACGCCGAAGCCTCCCCTCATCCGAGGAGGAGGACGAGGACGAGCGGCGACGCCGCTTACCGCGGTGCCGAGACCGAGACCGCCTATGACGGTGGGAACGGCTGGACCGCGAAGAGGTCCGAGACCGAGACCGAGAGTCCCGGAATTTCCGGGGTCGGTGCGGGAGGTGTCGGCCGGAACCGGCACTCCCTTCGGCTCGGAAGGTCC
This sequence comes from Neoceratodus forsteri, assembly GCA_016271365.2. Classification (NCBI taxonomy): domain Eukaryota; kingdom Metazoa; phylum Chordata; order Ceratodontiformes; family Ceratodontidae; genus Neoceratodus; species Neoceratodus forsteri. The sequence goes on from CM057449.1 coordinate 1,428,263,473, forward strand.
ATCCGAGGGCTCCGGAACCGGAGGCACTGGCGAGCCCACGGGATCCTCAACTCCTCCCGGGGGAACCGGGGAGAGGGGAATCTCGGCTGCTAAAGGCGACAGCCCGTCCAATGGGTCGAGAAAAATCTCGACTTCATCAGTGGGAGTCTCGGTCAACTGACCTGACGGGGACACCGTGAGGCCAGTGGCCGAAGCCGAGCGGTCGACCGAAGCCGACGGTCGACGGCCCGGGGAGAGGGACCTTTCCCGCTCCCAAGAGCGTCGACGGAGGGACTTACCCTTGTCCCTCTTTTTGGACCGAGAATAAGGTCCAGCAGACGCAGGCCCTTCTCCTTTAGTGGAGAGGGACAGACAAAGCTCCTTAAAGGAAGCCGTGTAGGAAGAACCCAGAGAGAGCGGGATAAATGCCGCGGCCGAGGAAGATACGGCCCGCGCCGCCTCCTCTTCGAGGGCGACCATCCGCTCGAGCTGATCCGCCGAGCCCGCCGCCGCGGACACCGCCAACCGGGCCTCCTTGGACTTCACCGGAGAGAAACGCTTCTCGGGACGGCCCAGTTGCAATCGGGCAGCACGGTCTTCGAGGACGTAGGCCGAGAAAGATGAGCACAGGTCGCAAGCCTGCGGGTCGTGCTCAAGGCCTAAGCAGTAGACACATGTGGAGTGTGGATCCGTCCGAGACATCTTCTGCCCGCATGGGCATCTCGGAAATCCGGGAGTCGATTTGTCCATCGCAGCCGCGAGGGATCGAAGACTGAAGTCTTTTTCGCAAAATTTTATTTTAAATCCGTAAACGGAGAAATAGGAACTCGAATGAAGCGCAGAGCGTTAAGGAGGGAACCTGAGCTCTAAGCGTAAGGAAGATCTAACGTCATGGGGCGGAGCCGAGAGTTATACCACCCGGGTGGGTGGGAGGAGCAAGCTTGAAGACCTTCCGGCAAGATTTAAAGCGGCAAGGATACTGCCAATGAGTGTGGATGAACAACATATCCATGTCCCTAGAAACGCCTCATTTTATTTTTGGTGGCTTCCTCCATCTGAGAAAATGCTTGATATATTGCAGTTCCAGATATGTTAAAATTGACTGCACATTGACCAGTTTCGTGACTAGACTGGTTTACACAAATTATATGTGGATTTGATATTTCATGGGCTCTCACTGACTAAGTTCGGAAATTATTTTTACCAGTGGCAAATCATTAGGTTTTTTGGAATAAGCAGGAGTCGCAAGAGTGGGATATTTCTCACAGACTTGGTTACTTGTAATCCGAGATGAAATAAAGACTAAGCAGTACATGATGCATTTTTGGTCATCACACCTTAACCAGGTAAACTGATTAAGCCAGTGATGCTGAAACATTCTAGCCCTTTTTTCGACGTATTTTTTATGTTTACTTCTTTTCTCAGAGTTCATTTGTTGTTTCACTTTCCTCATCTAAAATCAAAGGTCACTTTAGCTGTACTGTACCAGAACATAACGATGGCACATTGACTGCCACCACAGAACTGCTGCTGTCATTTTTCTCACTGGTTTCAGAAATCGGTATTATCAAATCAGACTGATCACCTGTTATGTCTACAAACACAGACCCAGGCTGAAAACCATGACTGTTTTGGTCGTTTTCCTGACTGTGTGTGTGTGTGGGGGGGCTGGCTTGCAGACTGTGAAGACAGTGACTCTGGCTCTTTACTGTTGCTCCCGAAGATGACATGGAGGATGTTTTCCCAGTCCAAAGGGAAAATAAAGTAGTTTACTTTGTTAACTTCTCTAATATGCAATTGCTAACTGTGAAAAATTAAATACTGAAATATTGTTGAGTTGTACACAATAACATTTTATTTTGTTATCTTTGTGTGTGTTGTGTACTTTGTTTACCTTAAGGTGAGGTTAAGCTGTTGTGCTTATGCTTACAACACTAAAAGAGAGGGCCTGGGTGGGAAGGACAGAGCAGGTGGGAGTGAGAGCCAACTAGTACGCTGCAGTTGTTCACTTATCACATCCCCAAGTTCCTACCTCTCAGGACAGGTTAGGTCTCACAGACACACACACACACACACACACACACACACACACACACACACACACACCCTTCACCAAATGTTTCCTTTTTTTTCTGTAGCACAAAAAATGTTTTTTCCCCTAGTGTACTGTTTATAAGCAAGTCCGCAGCGCAGCTGTTAACTTGTTCCTCTACCCTGCTCTCAGGGCAGGTTCGGTCTCACAGCCACACCCCCCCACCAATGTGGCTAGGTTAGGTTTATTTTATTTTTTTCTGTTGCCCCTGTGCCCCCCAAAAATGCTTTTTTTTCTTCTCAGGGCAGGTTCGGTCTCACAGCCAGTAGCCACACCGTCCCCTTCCAACAGTGTAGCTAGCTAGGTTTGTCAAAGGTTTATTTTTTTTTTAAATCACAAAAAACAGGCTTTTTTCCTTTATACCATTTCTTTTTATTTAGTCCACACCTCAGCTGCTAACACAACTTCCTCTGCCCTCCGTCCCCACTCCCCTTTCCACCACTGTATGCACTGCAGCTGATTTTCTTTTTGCCTTTATGTATGTAGCTTCTTAGACCTCAGTTGTTCAGGGCAATGTAGCAAAGCCTAAGGTAGAAAGTTAGCTAGCTGAGCTGTTAGTTTTTTTTTTTCACAAAAAATATATGTAGTAGTTCACTTGTCAGACGGTTCTTTTTTCTTATCTCCTCACTCCCGTTGTTGCTATCTGCCCTATCAACCACCTCAGGTCAGGCAGGCTGAGTCGCACAGCCCCTTCAGTAAGATGGTTTTTTTTCTGTAGTAGTTCTTTTCACTTTATGTGCTGAACTTTTGATTTTAGTTATTCAGACGGTCAGAGTGAGTTCCTCAATCCTGTCCCCACGAACTCACTCAGTTACAAGAACCAGAACCCCGTTTTTTTTTTTTTTATTTAGAAATCTTTTTTTTTGTTTTATTTTAATTTTTTTTGATTAGTGTGTTTCACACGCATATTCTGGCCCTGCTTTAAGTCTGTACCCCCACAACGGGAGCCTCAGATGCCCACTGTATTCCCCACGAAGTATCTTTTACTTTTGGTTCAACCCCCTCCCCCAATTCCGGCAATTTCTAACTTGTCCTTTTTATTCTTGATATCTCCTTGTTGTTCAGTAAGGATTCGGTTTGATCGATCAGTAGTGGCAAAAGCACACACAAAACCAAAATCGCAGCCTAAGTAGTACTGAGCAACTGAATGTGTCTGTCCTCTACAGCGAGTGCTGAAATGGCGCCAATACCGACGTTCGCCAAGATGCAGAGTCCTGTTCTGCTCTGTCCGTCTCCACCGCATCCACCACCACCACCAAAAGCCAGTACTGACAAGCAAACTCAGATCAGCAACAGGTTGCCTTGCCTGTCAGTCTGGCTGGATCGGGCCAATCATCCATGCAACTGCGGCGAGAACGAGCTCGTTCATGAATACTGTTCTGCTTTCTCCCGCTGGTCACAGAGTGCCTGTGCGCTGTTCTGTCTTCACGGGACCCAGTGCCATCGCTGTGTGCCAGCCAGTGCACCACATGACACATTCTGTGTCTGTCAGGTGACTGCTGTGGCTGACCAGGTTGCAGAAGACAGTCTGCTGCCATCTGGAGGTCCGGGGATGAAAGTGCACCACATTAAGGTACTAAAGAAAATATTTACAGAAAACGAACAATGTGGTTGTCGTGGGACAAGCAATGTATAAAAGAATGCTTGTCCCACACTAAAATCTTGTTGTCCAGGATGTCGGGCTATAGGATTTGTCAAGCCCTGTAGAAGCATAGGTTTTCTTACAGGGCTTCCTGTGACCCCTTAAGACATTCAGGACACTTTCTGAGAGATGCAAGCCTACATACTCTAAGTCCTCAAGAGCCATGCCTCGAGTCTGAGGGATCTGAGGTTTGAGTACATGATCCTCCCCTGGACTGGGGTTAACAGGTTGTGCCTTCGAGGGAGGTGTATTGGTTTGGTCACAATCATGCAGACAGGGCTAGAAATAATTTTTTTGAGATGCCTGTCTGAGGGACAGGTGGAATGTAAATGTTGCCTGTCCGGACAAAGTTTTACCTGTCCACATTTTTTTGAGGTGAATTTTAAACTTAAAACATAAAATGCGCTGTAAAGTGGAAATAGAGAAAACTGTCGCTTTTTGGGGGTTATTTTTCAAGGTAAAACACTGATTGAGTCTTCTAGTCTATTTCTGAATCAGAACTTGAATCTAGTCTGCAGCCATATGGTCTCACATGAGGTCTTCTCTTTTGTTTTCCAGATTTGAACCATAGTGTTATGGCATCCTGCAGGTCAAATGTGCAATGCAAGCATCTGACAGCTTGACGCGCATTAGTTCAGATGTAGTCATAGGAGACAGACAGGACCGCCAGTCAGACTTCACTCTGCCCATCAAGCTGAATCCTCTCTCAACTACTGCAGTTTGGGTTGGGATCAGTAGAGCTATTGTGACTAAGACCAGAATATCAGGGAATCGCTGTTCATGTGCATCATTATGGAGAATTTTTTGCCAGAAATCCAAATAGTGAAATTTCGGAGACAGCTCATTCAGTGATTTTTTTCATAAGTGGTTTAAGCTCTAACCATTGCGCTTCAATCAAGTTTACATTATTATTGTGTTTCTTCAGTAGGTCACTGTAGTGCCCTGTGAGGGTTCTGACTTCCTCACTGCCATAAAGAGCTAGTTGGTCACTATCTGGTAGCTGTAATGGGTTAAATATACTGAATGACCGTAGGACTTTGTCTGTTTTAAAATTGGAAAATCGTGAGTTAATACTTTCAATTGTTGATGAAAGAAGGCTTGTAACATCAGCACTGCCTGTTTGGTTCTATCTATAGAATATCCCTTTCTAAGTTAAGGAAGATATCAGATCCACGGAACTGAACCGGAGTAGTGGCTGAGCCTGTCAGTCGACTTGTTCTAGTGTCACTGTCAGCTGTGTCAGAGTCAGGGAGCAACAGCAATTCGTTACAGACTTTGTCAAGTTTATCCTGCGCAGGGTAGTTCTCTAGCCAGAGCACTGTGCTTTCAACCTTGCTGACTATTGTTTCTACTGTTGAGCTGTCTCTCTGTAGAGTTAGACTGAAGGCCATCACGACAGAAAGGTATTCAGCCAGAAACTGAGAAAAGAGGACAAATCTCACAGTACTTATTGTTTTGAACAACCCACTGGCCTGATCTTTTGTTTGCCCTGGTGTGGAAGCAATGTGCTGTAAATGTACAACTAAGGCCTTGTAGCTAGACAGAATAACAGACAGAGCCCTTTCTCTGTGTGCAACCCACCGGGTCCCTGACACGTTAACTGGTTTGTGAATGGTGTACCTCATATTACTGGCTAACTCTTTGAAACTGCCAGTTTTGGGAGACTTATGGTATATTTTATAGATACCCATTAAGACTTCATCTGTTATTTTCATGTATGGAATAGATGTTGCTGATTGCTTTATAGCTAGCTCCAACTTGTGGACACTGCACTGAATCCCTAACAAATGAGGTACGTCTTTCAAAATCCTGCCAAACACCCCAGTCACTTTACCCAACATGACGAGTGCCCCATCAGATCCAAAAGCAACAATTTTTTCTTTCCAGTCTTTACAGTCCAAGGTGAATTCTAAGGCATCACCTATTGAGTTATAAATGCTTTCACCATTTGGAATACAGTCTGGCTGAAGGGAAACAAATTTGTTAACTGGACGGAAATTTTCCATTGTCCTAATATAGACTGCCTCCTCTTCTATTACTGAGGCATCAGTGCTCGAGTCACATAGGACAGAGATGAAAGTGTTACTGTTAACCAGTTTTGCATCTTTTATCCTTATTGATTCTGAAATAAAATGTGTGAACGTTGCTGCCTGTTTGTCACTTCTATAACGCAGCTCCGACATTTGCACCATTTACATGTTGTAATTCTAAGATGCCAGGAAATCTGTGAATGGGCGTTCTAAATTAATCAAATAAAGAGTTGTTCTAAACAAATGTTCCACTTGTGTGCCTCATTTTTTCCATTTGTATTATTCCTCGTTCTATTGCTAAGTTGGAAGGGTCTGTGTTAGACACAGTATTTTTTCATTGGCTAATTTATGAGGTTTGGAGAGTTCATGAGCTCGTACATTTTCAAGTCTCATGCTCTTACACCAGTCATGAAAGTGTTTGTCTCTTAAGTATTTTTTGCAGTATGAGCAGGTCATGCCCACATCAGGCTCATATAGTAGCCACTCCCTATTTTTCTTCCAGGTCTCCTGGAACCCCCTTTTTCTTTTGGCCCCGGGACTCCCGCCACTTTCAACAGTAGTCAGAGTTGCTGGCATATCAGCACTGGCACTACAAGTTCTGTGGCCACAATGGTGGGGTGAGTAGTTGGTGCTACTGAGTCTATCAGTAATGGAGAAGCAGTGCACATAGAAGAACCCGAGCTTTCTCTTCCCTCTTGGCTTGAAACTGAAGGCTTTCCTGTAATTTTTTTAAAGCCAAACTTTAACAAAGACATTTTTTTCCCCTTTTGGTTTACTTAGCTAGTACGAATTTAAAGTACAGTAAGCACTCTGGAAGACAATGGACACTACAGTGAAGCGATGATCAGAGATATTAGAAGACGTGAACAGTCTGTTTAGTTTTCTTTCCTTCCCTGTAAAACCCCGGACAAAGGAGTTTAATATTTATATTTTCCTCCCGCTCAGATTTCACAACTAAAACCTGAGGGTATCCTGCTGTTAACCTGTTTGTAATTTAATCCCCAGCTCTCCTTTGACAGTGCCTTCTTGTCACAGTCACTCAATTTTACTTTTATTCAGTTAGTCAGTGGCAGAGCACAACAGCAGGCTGACAGGGCTAGTTTAAGTTAGTAGTACTACTAGTAGTACAGTAAGTCCGTCATCAGTATCTATCTTCAAGGTTCAAGCTCTGGAGGGCTTTACACAGGCCGAGTGAACAATAAGCTTTAATAGAGCCTTGCCTTCACCTCTCTGCACACTCAAGATATATTTTTTTATTCAGAGTCAGAGATGATGAGACTTGCAGATCACAAGGTCTCTTTTGGCTTTGAGAGAGTTTTATTCAGGTATACAGGTACAGTTCCTGACTGCTTTGAGACTTAAACTAAAGAATCCCCCTTGTTCACCTCCCCTCTCCTCCTCCAAGTACCAGCAGGACTTTGATTCACACAAACTGAGTCCCAAAATGAGAGAGCCCTGAGAAGGGCTGTTGAGAATTTGCAGAAGTCTTTTTTTTTTTTTTCCACTCGCTCGCGCTCTCCTACTCACACTCCTCACCCTATGGCCAGACTAGTGAGAGTGAGGAGAGCAAGTCAGTGCCAGTCAGTCTTCCCGCTCGCTGAGAGGTCAGGTGACACTAGGAGCTGCAGTCACTTGACCCTCAGTGCCAGCGGGAAGACTGAATGGGCGGGCGGAGCTACGCGTCGACGCCGTCTGGGAAACCTCCCGTCTGCCACTGGGTCCTAGTGCCCAGCACAACACTGTCTCCCTCACTGCGTCTCTCTCATTGCTCGCTGACAAAACGCTGTCCGGGACGGGTGGACAGCCGGTTATTTCGAGCCCTGCATGCAGAGCAGCAGGGTGCACCATGGCCATACCTCCCAACTGTACCACATTATGAGGAATGTTCCTCATTTTACTTCACAAAATCTCCCTATTCCACATTGTGAGGACTTGTTCCAAATTCAGTATTAACATTTTAAAGCAAAAATCTATAGTAAATGGTGAAAAAACTATATTATTCAATTAATAACAGTCTTTCTGAACATAAATGCAAACATTTTAAGTGTTTTGAGCCTCCTAGGCAAAGATTTGATTAAATGTTTCACATTTTGTTCATGTGTTCCACATTTTGAGAGGCAATGTTCCACATTTGGGGGACAAAAAGTTGAGTGGTACGACCATGGCTGCCTGGCCCAGTCTGGTGCTATCAGAATCATTGATGCTGGCTGGGATCTGAGTTTGATCAGAACTCTGAAGATCAGTGGAAAAGGTGGAAGGCATACAGCTGCCTCCCTGACCAATCCAGGGTCGGAGCATCCAAGGGTATTGTACCCCTGGCTGGTGGTCTGCAACAGTACTGTGGCAAGTGGTGGTTCTCATGGGATGCAAAGAGGTTTAACTCTCGGGTGCCCCACCTTCTGAACACTACCTCCAACACCTGCCTGTTCAGGGCACACTTGTGATGTCCCTGGTTGATCAGACTCAGGGCGTCCACCAGGGTGTTGTCCTTCCCTGGAGAATGAATAGCCCACAATGAGGCTTCAAGTGAGTAAGCCAGGTTTCACACCTTCATTGCCCTCTGTTGTGAGAATCACTGATGGGGGCTCTTGCTGGAAAGGGACTCCTTCCCTCAAATTTTCCCTTACCGTCCACCACTCTAGAGTTTGCAGTGATGTTCTTGTTACTGGAACCAGCTTGGAGAGTCTCTCTCTTCTTTGGCACCCATGTGCTCTGAGGTGAAACTATAAGTCTCTCATTTGGAATCTGGAGCCCAGGACTGTGCCTGTAGCCACCGCCATATGGCCCAGGAACTGCAGGAACTGCTTTGCTGTTTTTGGCTTGTTTAGCCTGAAGAAGCCAGTAATCTGTAGGATGTTGCTTATTCTGTCCTGAGGCAGGTAAGCCCTCCCTTTCAATGTATCTAATTCTGCTCCTATTAAGTTTCAACTCTTGGACTGGTACCAGGACACATTTCTTGATGTTTATTAGAAATCCTAAGGGGCTCCCAAGAGTTCCTGGGTTACCTCCAGGTTATCCTTTACCTGTTGTGGAGAATTTCCCACCATCAGTCAATCGTCCAGGTAGGGAAACACTGACTCCTGACATTCTAAGGTGAGCCACCACCACTGCCAGGCACTTTGTGAACACGTTTGGAGCTGAAGTGAGGCCGAAAGGTAGTGTTAAGAACTAATAATGGCCTGATGGGAGTCTGAACCAGAGGTACTTTCTGTGGGACTCCCTTAAGGGGATATGAAGGTAAGCATCCTTTAGATACAAGGATGCCAGCCAGTCTCCTTTCTGGAGGGTTGGCAGAATTACAGCCAAAGTTGTCATTTGAACTTTGGTTTTGTCAAGTGCCTGTTTAGTAGTCTTAGATCTAGAATAGGCCACCACTCTCCATTGTTCTTTGTGGTGAGGAAGTATCTTGAGAAAAAACCTTTTCCCCTTTACTGTGGAGGAGCAGCAGGTTTTGTACCTCCTTTTCCAGCAAGCTTCCTTTCTGCATTGGAAGCTGGCTTGAATACTCTTGTTCTTAGAGATGGGAAGGATATGAAAGTGAGGGACAAACCCTGACTCACTACTTCCAGGACCCACTTGTCTGTGGTGATGTTTTTCCAAGCCTGGGAGTAGAGAGCTAGTCTGCCCCCTACTGGGAGGGGGAGGGGCAGCCTTTCTCAACTAAGTCAGGGATTCTACTTGGGTTCGGGCTGGGCCTGTCCAGCCTAGGAACCACACCTAGATTCCCTTCTGCCCCTACCCCTGAAGTACCCAGTCTGCTGAGGGTACTGCTGGTACTGAGGAACAGCCTGAGCCTAATAAAAAGGCCTGCTATATGTAGCTCTGCCCACCTCCCCTTCTGTAGGGTCTGGTGGAAGGTGAGGATTTTTCCTTGGCCGAATTACTCTTATAGGTGGCCTTGTACTCATGCACCTTTTTCATGTAGGCCTTTGTTTTATCCCCGAACAGGGAATTGTTTTCGACAGGAAAATCCATAGTCTTTGCCTGGGTATCCTGTGCAAGGTTGGTAGCCCTGAGCCATACAAACCTCCTCAATGCTACCAAGAGGGCCATATACCTGACAGCAGTGTCACTGGCTGCTGCTGCTATTTAGAACTGATATTTAGCAGTCTCTAGCCCAAACCTGGCAGTCTCAGCCAGATCAGCTGAAAGACCAGAGGGAGGGAGCCTTTAACAGCCATAGTTAATACTGATTGCCACAATGACTTCTGGTACTGTGCAGCATAGGCTTGATAAGTGGTTTGTCTAATAACCAGGGAAGCTGACAGGTAGCTCTTTTTGGCCATGCTGTCAATCTTTCTGGAATCTTTTTCAGGAGGATGAGATGCCAAAGGCACCCTTGCCCTATCACAGGCTGCTGTCTGCATGACACCTTGATGGTCAGAGTGAGAGAAATGAAAATTACGTACCTACCGTAATTCTTTATCTTCACCATTCATTACTGCTGGGTGTAAGCTGGAAGAGCGCACCCACTACGGGAGTTTTTTTTTTTTTTTTTGGAGGGAGGAGTGTGCACCAACGGCGCCGCCCACGAGAGTGCTGCATTGTGTGGTGCACGAGGGGCGGCCGTTAGGCACCGCAGACGACTCCTCTATCCCAGTTCTGTAAACCAGAGAGGCGAAATAAAAGTATTAGGAGAAAAAGAGCGAGGCAAGAGAGCTGAAGGATAGACAAAGGAAACAAACAAAAAGGAATAAGCCGATAGAGGACAGGAAAGAGGCAAAACTTACCCTAAGGGACCGCAGGGCCTCACTCCTAGGGCAGCTCCGAGGGAGGAACAGGTAAGGGAGAGGGAGGAAGGAAAAGGAAGAAGAGAAGGGGATATTGGGAGGGAAAATTTTGCCACGAGTTTTAAGTTAAATTGGCTTTAAGGCTTATCAGCTTGGAACTTAAAAGCAAGGGAGCAAGGATCCCTTCAACAAAACTGGTCTAGATGGTTCAGCCGAACTTTCTGCACAGCCTGGTACAAGAGAGGCAGATTTCCCTACACATCCTGCTATCATAATACCTATCACTCAAGCTGAGAGCTTACAGATTGCCAAGGCAAACAACCTGTTCCGGGAAGGAAGAGCCCCCAACTAGGTAAAGGGAAAAAGACCACACTAGTACGACGACATGTATTAGTACTGGGGGGGGGGCCCTAAGAGAGGGCAACCTCTTGGAAAGGTGGACAGAGACGGAGGAGGAAACTTATTCTGACTCCTTGTAGCAGGCAGGGGGGCAAGAGAAACCAGACCACCAGTTCAATAAGGCAACTTTCAAATCGGGCTGGAACAGATGTTAACTAGCCCCAGACTAGCATACACAAGACCAGATTCAAGAACACCAGCGAGGTCCGAAGACCGAAGGAAGAGGACTGTCTAAAGAAACTAGCCCCGCTGGCTGGTGACTGAACTAACCTGGTCTGAAGGAAAGGTGTCCGAAGGGGACACCTTCAAGAAAAATCACATAGTTCCTTCAGAAGGAAAAGACAAAGCTCCACTCGATCTCCCTCTCCAAACCCTTTGCTGCTCCTCTGAAGAGAAGAACAGAAGGTCCCAAGGACCAGGGGATTTAGGCCCCAATGGCCACGAGAGGGGAAGGTGGAGGAGGGCGAGCAGGGCTGGGGAGGCGCCCAAGAAATGAGGCCCATGAGGGGAAGGTGGGCGGAATTCATTAATGAATGGTGAAGATATAAGAGAAGATCAAGAATTACGGTAGGTATGTAATTTTCATATCTTCCCTTGTCAATCTTCACCATTCATTACTGCTGGTGAGTACCAAGCCCCCCCAAGGGGGTCTAGCACAACCCTGAGGGAACAGGACCCTCAGCCTCCTGCTAGTGGGGAAACAGGAAGAAGTCTAGACTGGAAGCCTAAGGCCGAGGAGAGCTAGGAGGTGTCCCCTGAAGACCAGGAGACGGAGGAAGCCCCTGCAGAAGCCTCCTAGCCCTGGTGGAAAAAAGGCGGGTCCCTCGGAAGGGGGAGCAAATCACCCTACGTACAGCCAGGGGTAACAACCTCGATAGACGAAGCCACGCCATCTGCCTAATGCAGATCGCTGTCCCTGCAAGCCTGGAAGCCACCTCACTGGCGTCATAAGATGCCCTTGCTTGGTGCCTTGCCAGTTCCAGGTCTATGGTGGAGAGGGCAATGGCTTGCTGAGACTGCTCCAAATCAGGCATCGATGCTAGCACCTGAGCCAGCATCAACCACAAGTGCCTGTTATAGGCAGCACGGTGTGCCTGATGTGATGCAATGCACAACATCGCACGAGAAGAGGAGAAAACTCCTCACCCCCACCAGTCGAATTGTAGGGAATCAGAGTTCGGTGGTCGGTCATGCGCCAGGCACCAGCGCCCGGAAGGGGTCTCTAGGAATACCAAGACCAAAGAAGGGTTAGGGAGAGAACCTAGAGAATTCAATGGAGCACAATGCCTCCTCCTGCAGTCTGCCTGGGCTGGAAAGGGTCAGCTGGAGACTGCCAGGTGCGGATAGACGCTTCCTAGAAGGGAATAGGCCAGGATGGCACCACCAAACGTTGGGCACTGAATTCATTGAGGAATTGGCTCGTCTCCCACTCAGTACTGTCCCATCTGACAAAAGAAATATGGAGATCCCGAACCATCCTCGATAGGTAGCACTGATATTCAGTGAAATCAGCATTGGAGAGAGGTGAATAATAGGTTCCTCTCCCTCCAAGGAGGGAGTCGAGGAAAATGGGAATCCGAATGTCCAGAAGACTCCTGCGGTGGTGGGGACAGGTTAAAGACCCGTTCATGCATATACCTAAGATATGATGGGAAGGATGCCACAGTGCCTCTGAACGTCTCCTAGGATAAAGGCCCCGTAGGACCCACGTGGCCAGGGAGAGAGTGGGGTGGCTGCAGAGGAATGGGAGAAGGGCACCTACAAGGAAGTGGCTGTCCTCTGCCAGGGCTCTGGAATCCAGGGAACAGTGCCCGAGCTAGAGGAATCCCCGAGATCAGACCGGGTCACATGGCAGAACCTTGGGAATGTGAACTCCGGAACAGCCCAGACGGGGAATCTCCCCTGTGACGCACCTGGGGTTGCATGAGTCCAGAAGGGCAACCCTCAATGGCGCCACCAGAGGGGACCCTGGAGCCTGAGAAGGAAAGGTGGGGCTTGGCACTATGGCTCCTCCCTGCACCCCGTGGGGTGGCAGAGAAGTGCCGCCACCCCTCGCCCTGACCCCTCAACCCCAAGGACGCCCTCCTCCTCCTCAACCCCAGCGAAGGAGTCCCTTGATCCAGAGACCTCCCAAGGGAAGCCGCCAAAGCCAGGGCTTCCAATCCACCCTAGGAAGGCGTAACACCAAGGCTGGCAGCTGCCGCGGCCCTCCCAAAGGAGACAATCCCCTCCCCAACCCCCGAGCTGTCCTCCCCAATGGACCCCAGGCCACCCCCAGCCTGGGAATCCTCAGAGGCAGACTGCTCCAGAGATTCAGGAATGGGGGTGCTGGGCCGCCTGACACCATGTCTCACGAGATCTCAGATTCCGAGGAATCGGGCAGCCTGTCCAGGTCCACATCTCAGTCAACACCCTCTGAAGAGGAGTCTACCAGCAGGACCTCAATACTGGCCACCCCGAGAACACCCTGAGGGACCAGCGGCGCCTGCCGTTCCCACTGCACCACCCATGGCCCCGGAACCCAATGCAGACCTATCCACGGCCCCGGCCACACACAGCGCCGGAACCCGAAAAGGCACAGCCGACAGAGCTGCGCAGCTCACCGACGCTGAAAACAGCACCAAGATCCGAAACAGCGCCGCGAGGCAGCATCTAGGCTCCGCCAGTGCCAGACCCAGCAACCACGGGTCACGACACTGGGGGAGCCTGCACCTCAAAAGAGGTGACTGCAGAAGCGGCATCGATGAAATGATCCGGGCAGAGGCTGCGCCGCTCCTCCAACGCCACAAAAGAAGCCTCCTCCTCCTCAGCAAGGCTTGAAGATGAGGAGGACTCCTCCTCACCAGACCGTATAGATCTGGGAGGAGACTCGGAGGAAGGGTCTAAAGACCTGGCCTGGGAGGCCAGAGAGTGACGTCGTCCTCCGAAAGTCGGTGGAGCCCTGCCGACTTTAAATGCGCGGATTTCCAGAACATGGCGATCCATGGAAAAACAGGTGTCGCATCTATCCATATCATGGTTAGGTCCCAGGCACCGGAGGCAAACATCATGCCAGTCCATCATGGAAAAATGCCAGCCACAGGAGCACCGATGCATAGGGGCATGGCCCGCTTTCGATTTACGCTCGGCTCCCAAACCAGACAGGATGCGAAATAAAATAAAACACAGCAAAAGATCCCGGCACCGTTAAACAATTAACTGGAACGAACTTACAGGCCAGTAACAGCGTCGGGATGGAGAACCGGGATAAGTAGTCGCCGAAAAGATGGCATCGACAAGGTAGGCCTAATGGCGTACTACAAAACCGCTAACTCGCACAGCAGGTGCAGCCTCGACGGCAGGAGAAAAGAACTGGATGATGGAGGAGGAAGAGTCTGCAGCGCTAATGGCACCCTGCTTTTCACGATCGCGTCGGCTCTAATGGTGGCACTGTTGGCGCAGACTCCTCCTCCAAAAAAAAAAACTCCGTAGCAGTGCATGCTTCTGGCTTACACCCAGAAGTAATGAATGTTGAAGATTGACAAGGAAGATTATGAACTCGGCCCCTTCTCTATTTGATACTTCTTGTTAGCCCTCTTGTTTAGGGGTGGCAGAGTATTCGGTGTCTGCAGTACTTTCAAAATGTCTGTTTTGAAAAATGTATTCATGGGGAGCAAAAGCCTTCTGGTTGGGGTAAGCTCCATAAGCTTGAGGTATTCAACCTCCTTTTCATCCTCTACCACTTCATTAGTGGCAAGATCTAGGGCATCCACCATTTTCCTCACAAATGAAAAATGTGAGGAAAAATCCTCAGTATTCCTAGGTGGTGACCCAAATTCCAGATCCAGGGACACCTTGGGTTCTATGGGTTCCCCATCATCTTCTTCCTCCTCTTACTCACTCGTCCTTTGGAGAGAGAAGCAAAGCGAAGGTATCAGTTGGTGAACCGGAGTTTGAACCGGTGTCTGGCTAATCGGAACCAGTACAACTTCTTGGAGAGACTTTATTACTTTTATTGCCTAGGCAATAGCCTCAGGTGTTGGCATCTCACTTTGCACTACAGAAGTACCTTCTGGCCTTCCAGACGGGGGTTTTGTGTGCTTTGTTTTCTTCAGCTTTTTTGCCAGAACCAGTGTTCCAGCCAGTTCACTGGTTCTGTTTCCAGAAGAAGGTTCACCCTTGTCAGGGGTATTTTGCTTTTGATCAGCGGTTTCACCCACGGTTTTAGAATGGATAAGCTGGTCAGAGCCTCGATCTCCCTGTCCTGACAAAACCAACTTCTTCCTAAGTCGTTCCATACGTTTTTTAATAGTTTCCTGTGGAAAAGACTTGTAAATTTCACAGTCAGCTGTGAAATGAAGTTCAACAAAGCAAACCACAAACTGATCGTGGTTGTCTGCCTTGGCAAACAACTCTCCACATTGAGTGCAGTTTTTGAACCCAGGAAGCCCAATTTTCTTTCTTTTTTTTTTTGGACATTCTTAAAAAATAACCAAAAGATGAAACTTCTATCTTAAAAAGTCAGTTAAACTTTTAAATTTTAAATAGCGGTTATGCTCGGTTCCTGAACCGAGGAATTTCTGAAGAAAACCAGGATCAGAGGAAAACGAACCAAAAATATTGTTTCCTACAATATAAAATATAAAGAAAAATTTACTAAACCAAGTAAAATTTAAAGCAAAATATCTACAAACCCCCAGTTCCCCAGCGGTTATACCGAATGGTGAGGAACCGCAAAAATAAACTTTATTCTAACTAAAATTAGCGCTATTACTAAAAAGTAGAAAGTAAAGGCAGCAAATGAAAAAAGTAAAAGAAATAAAGTTTTTCTAAGTAAACACTTAGGGAAGCCTGTGATGAGAAGTCTCCGAGGGATCATGACTTGGCAGGTGGAGAATGAAATCTGATAAGTTAATAAAACGCAGGAGTTGGTAAGGGCAGCATCTGAATAAGGAGCACGAGCCAATGATAGGTTCTATTATTAGCATAACATTCTATCTCCGGGCAGTTCTATTTTAAAGGCTGACTGCAAAGAGTTAGGAATATTGAATTTCTGGGGTTAGAACAGGATCATTCTGGGGCCTTCGCCCGATGGTGTAACTCTGCATAGAGTAATTCTGTAGGCTTTTAGGATTGGTATGGCATACCCAAGACTGACTGCCTCAAGTAGCCAGCAGTTGAGGTAGGTGGTCAAGTCCCCTTCTTCAGTACCTTCAGGGACCCTCAAAAGCCACACATTGGTAGTGCTGGCTAAGTTTTCAAGCTGCTCCAACCTAGTTCTGACAACCCACTGATCTTTTATCATTGTGGTGGATGCAGCCAGCACTTTTCCTGCCACCTGGCTTGCTTCTTGCATTGAATTAGCCATGGCTTCTATCTTTTTGCTCTACCAGGACCAAATGTTCTGATTGCTGGTCCAGTTTTTTATCTAAACGCTGGACCGTTTGAGTCAGAAGGGCCACCGCTCACAGCAAATATTCGAGTGTCGCAAGCTGCTCTTCACTGGGTTCCCTGGGATTCAGCGTGGAGAGTGGGTTGGAAGACCCCATTTCAGCATTATCTTGTTTTCCAGCTCCACAAGGACGTCCTATTGTAAAAGCACGATAATCGCTAGATATAATTCAAAATAGGTAAACAAGTCCAAGTGGATTCTGTACAATTTACTGCAGGCAAACAGGATTTTTTTTTTTTTTTTTTTAATCAAAAACCTCGCCGATGCAACAGAGCTACAAAAAGACATGTCTATCCTGCTAATACACACATCCCCACAGCCTGCCCGTCCTCTAGAGGCAATGTCCAGACTGTAGTGTTTAAAATGCAGCCAGTACTCCAAGTTGCAGCAGCACAAATTTCTGCAGCTGAAACATTCCTGAAACAGGCAACTGAAGTGGCCTTGCCTTTGGTGGAATGGCCAAGAACAACACTAGGAAGCTCCCTATCATACTTCCTGTAACAAAAAGTGATACAGTGGGCTAGCCATCTGGACAGGATTTGTTTAGAAACTGGTACACCCTTTTTCCTTTTTTCCAGGGGCAAAGGAAACAAAAAGCTGCAAGGACTTCCTGCAGTCCTTCATACAATGAACATAATATCTGAGTATTCTATGTATATTTAAGGTATGGAACAATGCTTCTAGATTGGTTGCTCAGGAAAATAAGCTGGTAGGTGGATAGTTTGACACAGTAAACTCTGACACTACCTTAGGAAGAAACTTAGGGTTGGTTTGTAAAGACACTCTGTCTTTGTGGAAAATCAAATAAGGAGACTCACACATGAGAGAGCCTGAAGCTCGGAAATCCTTTCAGCAGAAGTAATACCAACTAAAAATAAAGCTTTCCCAAAAAGAAAGCATAAGCCACAAGTCACAGCTAGTTCAAAAGGAGCCAAAGTGAGTTTCTCTAGCACAAAATGCAGGTCCCAAGCCAAGACTGGATTGTGGTTGGGAGGCTTCAAGTGCAGTATGCCTCTCAAGAATGCACGGGCCACTTCCAGCAGAGCCACCGTACAGCCATCAATAGGCATGTGGAAAGCTGAAATAGCAGCCAAGTGCACTCTAATAGAAGAGTACTGCAGTCCTGCATCTGACAAGGACAATAAAAATTCTAGCACCTGGTTCACTGACCAAGTGAAGGGATTCAAGTGATGAGAAGTGGCCCACAAAGCAAAATGCTTCTACTTCATGGAGTAGGTGGCCTTGGTGGAGGGCTTCCTGGCAGTCCCCAGGACATCAGCCACCTTTGAGGACACTCCAAAACCTTGCAACTGCTAGGTCTTCAAGAGCCAGGAATGGAGATGGAGTGACTGAGGTCCGGATGGAGCAGGGATCCCTGTTCCTGTGATATTAAGCCCTTGCATAGGGGGCAGGGGTACTTATTTTATTTATGTAAATTTTGATGACCGGGTGGGCCCACTGAGACAAATAAGTCCCTTTCTCAGGGGTGACCCTCGGAATTGAACATTCCGTACAGGTAGAAACAAACAACTGCAGATAATTTACAGAAGTGCAAGTCAAAACATACAATCGTGGAGACATATTTAAAGAATGATTTAACAGGTGTCCTAAACAGGTGTTTAACATATTTTGACAAACTGGGTATGATATACATTAGGAAGACAGTTCATAACAGATGTCAACAGCTGCTGTACAATCAGTGTCAGGGGATGACATTCTCATGTATAACAAGATGTAATTAATAGAAGGTTGGTGTGAAGAACTAAAAGGAGTTAGGTAAATGTGGAGAAGTGAGCTAGAGAAAGGAGAGGTGAGGTAATAAAGCGGATAGAAGGAGTGGTGGTGCCCAGCAGAAGGCTAGGTACAGTTGCCATTACAGGCAGAGGGCGCGCAGAAGATTTCCTTGTACAGACTTTTGAAAAGGGAAGAGTCTTGCATGAGTGTGGAAGATTATTCAATTTTTGTGGTGCTGCAGAGGAGAAAGATCTTCTGCCAACAACTAGGCAAGTCTTGGGTAGGCTTAGAACTGGGAGGACCTGAGCATTCAAGGGGAGGGTTTCAGGTTAACTAGGCCAAATAAACTCGGGGATGCGGGGAGGTAGATTAGTTTGAAGGTGGTACAATACACTGGGAAGTCAAGTTTGGCTTTAAAAGACAGCCAGCCTAAGGTGTTTAGCACTAAACAATGACGGGTACGGGCTGGGGCCTTTACAGCAAAGTGGGCAATCCTGTGATAGGCCGTACTGAGTTTGTGCAGGAGTCCCAGCTTAGATGAATGTATTATTGAGACCCCGTAGAAGAGGCCAGGCAGAAGGGTGGCCAAGGCAACAGTACTCCTAGCACCGTTTGACAGATAGGGGGCTGTTTGATAGAGGAGGCCTATCTTCTGGTTGGTAGCCTTTATGATGCTGGTTATGTGTGCATCGAAGGATAGGTGCTTCTCAAGCATTACACCCATGTATTTGAAGTTGGGGACTTTTTCAAGCTGTATGCCAGTGGATATTCTGATCACCGGGGGCGGGGGGTACTTGTGTCAAAGCAGGTGTGGTGGAGCAGCATGGATTTAGTCTTTGTGCTTTCAGGACTAGGTTAGGTTATTTTTACACCATGTTTCTAAGATCTGAAACTCATTTGCTAGGTCAGAATTAATACTTGAGACATCATTGGAGGATCTGTAAAGAATGGCATCATCCACATATAGCTGGACCGATGCCCCCTCCACAGTTCAGTGGCAGGTCATTAATAAATATTGAGAATAGTAGAGGACCTAGGATTGATCCTTGAGGTACCCCATCTGAGATATTAGACAGGGGAAGAGGTGTTTTCAGCCCATTTGACACACTGAGACCTATTTGCTAAGTAGTTAGTGACCCAGAAGAGGGTGTTGCTATCAAGGCCAAGGTACTGAAGCTTGTAGATAAGAAGAGGGTGGTTGACTACGTCAAATGCCTTAGTTACGTCAACAAAGACTGCTCCAGTTGCACTGCCTAGGTCCTTTGCCTGTAGTACATCAGAGGTGACCCACAGGAGAGCAGTTTCTGTCCCATGGGATTTCCGAAAGCCGTGCTGGTGGCTGGTTAAGGGCACTATTTTGTTCCAGATAAGAGTATAATTGATTGTAGAGAATTCTTTCTTGGATTTTGGCAATAGGCATAAGATAGATATGGGTCTGTCATTTTCAATGAGGTTGATCGGACCACTTGTGTGTACTGGGGCAACAATGGCAGTCTTCCATTTGTTAGGGATAGCTTATGTGAGAAAAGATCTATTGATTAGGTAGGAGACCGGGTAGGCAAGAGCAGGAGCACCTAGTTTGAGGAATTTGGGTGGTAGGGAGTCAAACCCTGGCACTAGGGGTTCTACTGTCAACTGCTGCAATAAGGGAAACCAGATCTGACAAAGCCAAAAGGCAGCCACAAGAATTAAAGTAGTTCCCTCCATTTGGAGATTGATTAGCACCCTATGAATCAGAAGAAAGGGACGTTAGGTGTAAAGGAATCTCCCTTTCCAAGAGAGGGACAACGCATCTCACCAGAAAACTCCAGGCCCTAGAACAAGTGAGCAGAAAAGCAACAGTTTTGCGTTGAGTGGGAAAGTAAAAATGTCCAACTCTGGAAGACCCCACCTGTCGAACAGGTCTTTGACCACCAAGGTCAGCAACTCCCACAAGTGCATTCTGGACTGCGACCGGTTTAGCTCGTCTGCCAGAACGTTTTGGATGCCTGAAACATGGACGGTTGACAGCTGCAGACCATGTTCTACAGCCCAGTACCAAACCCTTAGCACTTCCCTGCAGATGGGGTAAGAATGAGTCCCCCCTTCCTTGTTTATATAATGTACTACACTGATGTCCGTCTGCACCGGCAGATGCCCCGGTGATGGATGGTTCTGGAAGGCTTGTGGAGCATACAGAAAGACCCTCATCTCTAGGACGTTTATGTGGAGGGAAGTCTCCACTCTAGTTCATGTTTCTTGTGTCTTATGAAGTCCCAGATGTGTCCCCCCAGCCCATCCCCGAAGTATCTGTGGTGAGAATCTGTTGAGAGGATGAGATGAGGAATGGAATCCCTTTCAGCAAATTGCTGGGTTCCACTCACCATTACAGCACCTCCAAGGTGCTCCAACCTGAAGGCCTCAAGAAAGGAAGCAAGGACATCGATGCCCCGGAGTGTATAGGGCACACCAACCTAGCAGATGTCAACATGGAGGCTGATCTGAGAGGTTCCATCACTTTCGTGCCCAGCATAGGAGGAAGAGGAATAAGGTGATATATTATCGCTGCAGAGGAGGAAAGGACCGTCTAGACATCGATGGTGACCTGCGCTGCAGGGGCACCTTGCGACATCAACGGGGGAGACTGGATCCCCAACATTCATGGGCCGCGCTGGCCACAGTAGGTCTGGAGGAACTTACGGTCGGCTGACCTTGGGAGTTCTGAGCAGCAGGACTTACGACGTTGATGGGGTGACTGCAGCCCTGACATTGACGGGTCTTCGCTGGGTGTTAACAGGTCCAGCGGAACTCACTGCCAAGCCAACCTTCTGGATACTGAGGGTCTGAGAATCAGGAGGCCTCTGCACCGAAGCAGTCGATGGCACTGCAGTGGTCAGCGCTGAGTGAAACGGCAACCAGGAGCACACCGGGGGTAAGATTTATCCTTACTCTACTCCCTCTCCCAGTGTTTGCGCTTTCCTGAAGACTTCTCTCAAGCCCTGAAAGACTGTGAGCCTGGGGAATGGGCCGGCGATGCAGTGAAACTCTTCACCTGGAGCTCGCTCTCTCCATTCTGGATACCTGCTGCTCGAGTAGAAACGTATGCAGGGCTGGTTGACGGCATTGCCGAGTAACTTGGTTAAACTTCAGGCAGATCTCACAGGCCTTAACGTTGTGGGCCTCTCCAAGACAGCACATGAAGACGTTGGCATCACTGGAGTAGATTTTTCCACTGCACACTCAGTAACAGAAGAGTTTAGCAGTGTCTTAAGTTGACATAGACGAAGGCAATCACTTTGAAATAAAGTGATAACTACTATGGTGAGAAAAATAATAAAAGAAAAATCAAAGATTCAGTAGTCAACTGTAGCAGCAGTGAATCCGGCAAGTATGGTCAACAGTGGTTAAAGAACTGAGGAGGGAAAGGGGCCGCCCATGTTTATATAGAAAGGATGCTGACGCAAGACGTCGTCATGGGAGGCCCCTAGTGGACTGCTTGCAAAAAAGTTTCCATGTGATCCTAGTGCCTGGCGGCTATAGTTCCATAGGTGTGGACTAATGAAAGAGATAGCCTCGAAGAAGGTAAAGGGTTTCCCCAAAGGAGCCATGTGCATTTTGTCTTTGTTGGTATGGCTGGAATGGCATTCGGCCTATGCCAGGCAGCTCAGGTGGCATCCTCTAGAGCAGGGAGGAGAGGTGGTACCACAACAGAGGGCGCATCAACTAACTCCAAGAAATCTATGAAGTTTTTCTTGGTGGTATCCTGCTCCTCTAAATCAAAACCAATGCCCTGTAACTGCTGTATCATGGTGAGGAAAGTTGGGTCCTCTGGGGGACCTTGGGTTGTAGACCACAGAGACATCACTGCAGGTGAACACAGAAGAACTACTGGACTTTTAATATAGTCCTCAGGGTCCTCCTCTTCATCCTGCATTATTAAATCATGATTGCATTCAAAATCGAGGGCCAGGTCGACGGATATTAGGGAACACATCTGTGAGGTTGGCAATGCTCAAGAAGGCGGCCGAGGCACAGCCTTAGTGTTCATCACCACGGGAGGTTGAGTGATAAGCCCCATCGATGGGCCTTCTGCCACAGGAGTAGGAGGCAGTAGTAAGCATGTTCGTAAAAGACTACAGAACAGCCTGGATGTTGGTGCTCGTGTAGTCAACGGGTGCGTCAGTCGAAGTCAAAGGAGGAGGCAGAGCCCCCAATATCAACAGTGACATACCAGTCATACTACACCTGGTAGCGCCAACTGGAGTTATGTCGGGGGAGGTGAGCAGCATTGCCGCTGAAGCGGTCAACAGCACAGTGGAGGTTGTATCTGCTGAGAGGAGGGGCAACTTGGAACGTACTGGGGAGGTTTTCTCTTTCTCCTTCTCTCGGTGCTCGTTTGCTCATGCTTATGGTTCCCAGATGACTTTTCCTGGGATTTTGAGGTCCTGGACCCAGAAGAGTGGGCCAGTGATATGGCAGTGCTCTTTTGCTAGAGCTCCTTCTCCATGTGGGCTACCTGCTGTTTTAATAGGTGGTTCTCTAGGACATCTTTTTGGTGTTTCTGGGTTGCAGTGTTGAAACCCCTGCAGACTGGGCAGGCTTGCACGTTGTGGTCCAGGCTGAGGCAACAGACGCAGATGTCATGAGAATTGCTGGTGGAAATCTTCTCACCGCATTCACTATACCAGAACAGTTTTGACAGTTCCTTCCATGACATACAGGTTGTCTACAATCACTTGTTAAAGTGACTGCTTTACTACATAGAAAAAATAAAGCGGCGGCAAACACAGCAGTGTTTCCGTCAGCAGTCCAATGAGTACGGTTGGTAGCAGGAAAAGAAATGAGGAGGGAAGGGGCCACCTACGTTTACGTAGCAGCCGATGTCTGACATTGTTGTGGGCAACCCCTGATGGACTGCTTGCAAACGTTTACATGTGATCTCAGCATCTGATGGCTCAAGTTCCATAGGTGTCACCTGATAAAAGATATCCTTGAAGAGATCCAAGGTCCCCAAAGCAGTATCCTGATGGGGCTCTAGGTCAATGCCGTATTTGAAAATGCCGGTGTGTTCTAACTTCCGGATAGCAGCCCTGCAGACCACCTGGATAGGGATGTCTCTAGATGCAGCCACCAAGGCAGTGGTATGTCTGGTGTAATGTGCCCCAGGTCCTGCAGGAGGCTCCCTAACAGCAACCTATAGGATAGGTTGATGTAGAATGTTATCCACCTGCCCATCATCCGCTTTGCTGCTGGTCTGCCAAATGTGGCTTCAGCATACGTTACGAACAGCTGATGAGCCTCATACCGAACTCCAGTCATGCGCTCCTTATAATAAGAAAGTGCCCTCCATAGGTCCAGAGTATGGAGTCTACAGTTGGCCTCGAAAGATGGCCTGGTAAAGTAAACAGGTTAAGCTGATTATGGTGAAGGACAACCTTGTCCTTGTGGAAGACCAGATAAGGAGCCTCCACCAAAAGCGTATAGCTCACTAATCCTTCTGGCTGACATAATGGCCCCCAAGAAGGCAGCCTTCCAGAACAGGTGTGATATTTCACACTTCTGCACAGTCTCAAATGACTTGCCCATAAGCAAAGCCAGCACCAGCAGTAGTCCCATGATGGTGGTGGTTTACGCACCGGCAGGGACAGGTGGTCCAAGCCCCTGATAAAGCGCCCGACCACCCTCTCTTGGGCCACCGCTGGCTTTCCAGCCCACACTTGGTAAGCAGAGATGGCTGCCAGGTGCACTTTAAAGGTTGTCACTAGCAGTCACAACTGAAAGAAGGACCACAGGTACTCAAAGATGCTTGCCACAGGGCAGCAAGGGAATCAAGTTCCTTTCCCTGACATCAGTTGGAGAATCTCTCCCACTTAAATACACAGCATTTGTGGGTAGACTCTTCAGGTGGCTTCCACACCACAGAGCACAACTTCCAGACAGACACAAGGCCTGGAACTCTAGCTGCTCAGTTACCAGGCTGTGAGGTGCAGAGATGTCAGGTTTGGGTGCAGGACCATCCCATGTTGTATGGTTTGCAGATCCAGGTGAAAAGGTTACAGCCATGGAGGTCTGCTACTGAGGCTCAGGAGATTTGGGTACCAGAACTGTCTGCGCCAGCCTGTAGCTATCAAGCTCATCTGCGCCTTGTCCTTTCGGGTCTTGAACACCACCTTGTGGATCATAGGGAAGGGGGCGTACACAAGGCATGGAGTTCAAGGACTCTCAAAGGCACTCCCCAAGCAGTGTCCCAGACTGCGGGGGGAGGGGGGTGCAGGCACAATACTGTCTCAGTTTGGCATTCTCCCAGAAGGCAAACAGTTCCACCAGAGGAGTGCCCCACAGGGAGAACAAGTGGTTCACCAACCTCCTGATTTAAGAACACTTGCACCACATCTCTCCTACCCGGCTGAGTGTGTCTGCCAGCTGAGGCTGAACTCCCGCAACATGGACAACCAGAAAATCTGCCCTCAGACAGCGTAAGAAGGTCCAGATGCGGAGAGGCCTCCAGACACGGGAAGGGTGTGTGTTCCGCCCTGCCATGGTTTTGTCCATCTAGACCTAAATGACCCGACTCTTCACTAGAAGAGTGAATTCAGTCAGAACAAGCCAGACAGCACCGAGCTCCAGCAGGTTTATGTGGTGATGGGACCCCTGGGGACCAGAACCTGTGTTCTCTATTGTCTCCCCAGGCATGCTCCCTACCTCACCGGGCACACATCTGCCTTGAGCGTGATGGTTTGTTCTGGGCAAACAAACAAGATTCCTTTCTTCATATGTTCTAGAACTAACCACAACTGGATGGCGTCCCACATCGGTTGGGCCACTGTGATCAGCTGGTCCAAGTGGCCTAGACGCTGAGACCTCTGATGGTCTAACTCCCGCTGCAGGTGGCAAAGCTGCCAGTGGGACCAAAGGATCACGCTGATACTGGATGCTATGTGCCTCAGCAGCTGCAGGAAGAAAAAATTACTCACCTTAGTAATTGCGTTTCTTCTAATGGAGTCTTGCTGTATTCTGACATGTGCAGTTAGCCTTAGCACTTGAACTGCTCCAGAGAGGAAAGAGTTAAATTCTATGCAGGGCATAGAACGTTGAGCTCGAGCTCGGTTCAAACCTCTGTCTGCTGCACTCTGAAGCATAACCGTCAGATTCTTACGAGCTAATACTAACTAACCCCACTATGTGGAAATTGTAAAAGCTTTACTAGCCAAATGGCAACCAATTATTTTGGATCCCCCAAAAGACTCAAGTCGAGAAATCCAAAACAAAAACTAGGCAGTGAACAACTTATGACTATCAAAACCACGAAACCTAACTCACTCCCCCTCTCTAAAAAGAGGGAGTGCCCAAATGCACCCCTGGGGTGCAACACTGCTTCTGCCAGCCCACTTCCCAAAAAACAGGTTCTGAGAGGGGAGGCAGGGAGGGAGGTCAGAATACAATAAGACACCATTAGAAGAAACACAATTACTAAGGCGAGTAATTTTTTCTTCAAACAACATAAAGTCTTGCTGTATTCTGACACATGCAGACTACCGAGCAGTACCTCCATGGAGGAGGGAATCGAACCTATTTTGGGAACAGGCTCTGCAGTACTGCTGTACCAAACATAGCATCACTCCTAGCCTGGATATCCAGAGAGTAATGCTTGGTGAATGTATGGACTGTTTTCCAGGTGACTGCTTTGCATATCTCTAGTAAGGGAATATCCCTGGCAGCAGCCAGGGAAACAGCTATACCTCTAGTCAAATGAGCACTCAGGCCTGAGGGTGGTATTTTGCCTAGCTTTTCATAGCAGAATGGTATACAAGAGACAATCCACCTGGCAATAGTTTTCTTAGTGGCAGGTTTGCCCTTCCCCACTTCCCCATAAGTGAGGAACAACTGGAGAGAGTCAAACCAGAGTGCCTTAGTACACTCGATGTAGTAGCTAAGTGCCCTTTTAACATCTAAACTGTGTAATCTCTCTCCTGAAGAATGATCAGTGAAGAAAACAGGGAGAGACATGAATTGGTTCAAACGAAAATCTGAAACCACTTTAGGTAAGAACTTTCTATTGGTTCTAAGGACCACCTTATCTCTATGGAATGAGAGAAGATCAGGCTCTACTGACAGAGGTTGCAATTCACCAATATATCTGGCAGAGGTAATAGCTACCAGGAACAGTTTTCCAAGTCAAGTACTTAAGCTCTGCTGAGGACAAAGGCTCAAAAGAGGGTTGCATAAGCTGAGCAATGCAAATATTAAGGTCCCAAGCAGGAGTAGGATCCCTAAAGGGGGGATAGGTATGAAGCAATCCCTTGAAAAATTAACAGAAAACAGGATGAGATGCCAGTAAGGAGAGCTTTACCACTGACAAAAAGGCAGAAACAGCTGACAAGTGTACCTTGAGGGTAGCTGGTCTGAGGCCTAGGCCATTAAGATAAACCATGTAGTCCAGAACTGTAGACGAGTCAGCAGTATCTGGGGTTATATGCTTCTTGGAACACCAAATGCTGAATCTCTTCCATTTGGAATTATAAGTTGTTCTGGTGGAGGGTTTTCGAGAGGCTCTGAGAATGTCCAGAACCCCTTGAGAGATATGTAAACCTGCATATTCTAACTTTTCAAGAGCCATGCCTTGAGATTGAGGGACCGCAGGTTGGGATACCAGATCCTCCCCCAAGAGGAAGTTAACAGGTTGTGATTCCTGGGAAGAAATTGGGGAAGATGGACTGCTAGGGACAGCAACAGGGGTACCAAGGCTGCCTGGCCCAATCTGGAGCAATCAGCATCACTTTGCAAGACTGTGATCTTATCTTGACCAGAACCTTGAACAGTAGAGGAAAAGCATACAGAAAGTTCCCTTCCCAGTCCAGAATCAGAGCATCCAGAGGGACTGAGCCCAAGACTGGAGGTCTGCAACAGAAGAGAGGAAGTTGGTGATTGTCTGGGGCTGCAAAGAGATCCATCTCTGGAATGCCCCACCTTGAAAAAATCATTTTTAACACTAGGGGATCCAGGGACCATTCGTGATGGCCCTGGGAGATCCTACTCAATTCATCTGCTAGCACATTGTCCTTTCCTGGGAGGTGGACTGCTACCAGAGAGAAGTCTGTAGAGAATAAGCCAGGGACCATAATTACATGGCTTCCATGCACAAGACTGTAGACAGAGTGCCTCCCTGCTTGTTGATATACCACATGGTGATGGTGTTGTCTGTCCAGACCTGAACACCTTGTTCTGTACTGATTGTGAGAAGGCTTGCAGGGCCAGATGAACTGCCCTGAGTTCCAGAAGACTGATGGGAGAAGAGACTCCTGAGTGGACCACACTCCCTGGGCTGTCAGTCCACAGGTGAGCTCCCCACCCCAGGAGAGAAGCATCTGTGGTTAGAACCACAGAATGAGACTGAGTGATGAATGGGACCCCTTGCCTGAGATTGTCCTGATCCTGCCACCATTGAAGAGCCTGAATCAGGGTGTGAGTCACTGGAATAAGTTTGGTTAGAGGATCTTTTTTCTGAGACCAAAAGGCCCTCAGGTGAAACTGAATGTCCCTCATCTGAAACCTGGCCCCTTGGACCACTGCAGTGGAAGCTGCCATGTGGCCCAGAAGCTGAAGGAAGTGCCTTGCTGGTCGAGAAACCAGAAGGCGGAAGGAAGAAGCCAGCTCTATGATGGTCTTTATCCTTACCAAGGGGAGAAATGCTCTTGCTTTGACAGTGTCCAGTTCTACCCCTATAAAGGTCAAAAGTTGCACTGGCTTGAGAACTGACTTGGAAAGACTGAGAAGGAAACCTAGAGAAGTGAGCACTTGCTGGGTCACTTTCAAATCTGACTTGACTTGGTCTGGAGACTGACCCACTATGAGCCAGTTGTCCAGGTATGGGAATATGGAGATATTGTTTCTCCTTAGGAATGCCACTACTACTGCCAGGCATTTTGTGAACACCCTTGGAGCTGATTTTAGGCTGAAGGGCATTGCTTTGAACTGGTAATGGCCTGAAGGCAGTTCGAACCTGAGGTACATTCCGTGGGAGCACCTGATGGGAATGTGAAAGTAGGCATCCTTTAGGTCCAGGGAGGCTAGCCAGTCCCCTGGCCTTAGAGAGGGAAGAATTATTCCCAGAGTCACCATTTTGAACTTTGGTTTTAATAGATGTTTGTTCGGGTATCTTAAGTCTAGGATGGGCTGACACTCCCCTGTTTTCTTCAGGGTAAGGAAGTACCTGGAGTACAGACCTTTGCCCCTGTGGATTGTAGGAACTCTCTCTATGGCCCTAAAGGCTAGAGGAGATGAAACCTCTGCCTCTAGGGCAATGATTTTGGAGATGTTTACAGGTGGAAAAGATCTGGCTCTCAGCTTTGGAAACTTTTTGAAGCTGAAAGTCAGTCCCTGGCTTACTACTTCCAAGACCCACTTGTCTGAGGTAACAGACTTCCAGTCCTGGAAGTAGTAAGCCAGCCTGCTTCCTACAGGAATGGGGGAGTTGACCAGGGCTGACACATCAGGGTATCTGCTTGGCAGGAGCCTTAGACTGAGGTGGATGCAGCCCTGCTCATCTCCATTCTGCCTCTCCCTCTGAAGAACCCCCTCTGGGAGAAAGGAAAGGAGGCCTGTGCTTGGTAGAAAGGCCTATGAAATGGCCTGCCCCTGTCCCTAGCTTGCTGCCTTTGAGGAGTTGCCTGCCTTTACTTGGCCTGTGCACTCCTATAGGTGGTCCTGTACTCATCCATCTTTTTCATATAATTCTCTGTCTGCTCCCCAAACAAAGAATTATTAACTACAGGGAAATCCATAGCCTTAGCCTGGGTATCCTGAGACAGGCTAGTACACCTGAGCCAAGCTAGTCTCCGAAGAGCCACAGATGTAGCCATAACTCTAGATGATACATCACTGGAGTCCACAGCAGCATGAAACTGGATCTTTGATGCCTCAATTCCATCAGCAGCCACCTCCTCCAGCTCCTTGGCAAGCTGGGGGGAGGCCTGCTTAGCCAGTGCCAGTACAGTGTCCCACCTGGACTTCTGGTACCTGGCTGTATAGGCCATGTAATTAGCCTGCCCAAGTCCCAAAGAAGATGCCATGTACTGCTTCTTTGCCATGGCATCCAACTTCCTGGAGTCCTTATCTGGGGGTGTGTGAAGCCAAAGGAATGTAGCCTTATCACAGGCTGCAGCCTGCACGACCCCAACATGGCTGCGCTGCTGGTATAAGTACTCCGTACTTAAGCCTGACAGCACGCACCTCTTGTCCATCTGTCTGTCCACAGGAGGTAAGGAATTTGGAGTTTTTAGCAACTTTTGTGTCCGTTTCCCAAAAGACTTATGAAGGGGAATAGACAACCTTTTGGACTCTGGGATGTCCATCATCTCCACAAAGTCAGGCTCACCTTGTTCCTCAACAGCTTCTTCCACAGGGAGCTGGAGGGTTTCTGCCACTTTCCTGTAGAACATAAAGTGGGAAGGGGACTCAGAAAGCCTAGGAGGGGAAACACCAGAAGGCCTGTCTGGGGAGATGCCCGGTTCTGTGGGCTCATCCAGACCTTCTATTCCTTCATCATCATCACCTTCATCATCATCTTAATCCTCATTCCCCCTCCCAGGCCCGGTTCATAAAAATCTTCAGGGGTATAATCCTGAACTGGAGGAACCGACCGAACTGAACGCCTGCCAGAAGGCGCCGGACCGGTCAGAACTGAACGAAGCGATTCCACTATGCGAATCGCTCGGCCAATTTCTTTGGCGGTCGGATGATGCAGTTCTGGATCCGAACCGGCCGATTTTTCTTTTCTTTCTGACTGACCCGATCCCTCGGAATCAGCTCTCCTTTTGCGCGAAGGAGTCTCGCCCTGGTCAGAAGGCACTCCTCCTGGTTCAGTCTGAACTGGGCTGGCCATCCGGGTCAGTGGACTTCTCGGCCTCCTTTTCCCTAAGCCTTCCAAATCTGTTATCCAGGGTGGCTTTAGGAAAATTCTTGCAGATTTGGCAGTCCGAATCGAGGTGGTCAAACCCCGGACAAAAACACAAGTGGTGTGGGGATCAGCCTTAGCAAAGGCCTCCCCACATACACTGCAGTGTTGAAACCCAGTGGGCCCGGTTTTTCTTTTGGGTTTCTCAGGCGTAGCCATACTTAATCAGAAAACTTACCCTTTACGCAGCTTCAGCCAGGCAAGACACCCTTATCAGTTTTTAACCGTGTCACGGGTATTTGAAAAAAATGCAAAAAACAAATATTTTATTAAAACCGATAAGTACCGGTACCACACCCTAAATTTACAATGAGAAATTCTACACAGCAGCCAGTTCAGCCGAACCGGTTGAAATATATATAGTTTACAATTTCCACAAGTTTTCCCAAATCTAGTCCACTACCTACATACTTACTGTACCTCAGACAGGGATCTGAACCAAAAAAAAACAAAGAATTTATCGATAAAACCGATGACTTTAACCGACTGAGAACTGTGAGCAGAGGAGAAATCTCTGGAGCGACTGTTCAGTTAGACGGAGTAAAGAATCTGACAGTTACACTTCAGAGTGCAGCAGACAGAGGTCTGAACCGAGCTCGAACTCAACGTTCTATGCCCTGCATAGAATTTAACTCTTTCCTCTCCGGAGCAGTTCAAGTGCTGGGGCTAACTGCATATGTCAGAATACAGCAAGACTTCATGTTGTTTGAAATCCAAGGCAAGCTGCGAGAGTCCTACCTGAAATGGCCGGGCAAAGACAGTAAGATCCAGTGCCTGGTCCGCAGAGAGTCTAGTTCTGCCCAAATTAACTTGATCACCTGTGAGAGTACCAGTTTCGGACTTATCCACATTGATCAGCAGGTCCAAGTTGACAGGTCTAGAGAGCCAGATCCATGGATCTCTCAATGATCTCTTTGGATGGCCTGGCTATCAGCCAACACTCAGATGCCCTTGTGTTTTAGAAATGCTACCACCACTGCCAGGCACTTGGTAAAGATGATGGGTGCAGATTGCATACCAAAGGGCATGACCTGGAACTGGTACAGTACCCTTTCTGCTAGCAACTGGAGGTAATGGCAGTAGGATGGGTGGACTTAGATGTGAAAGAATGCATCCTGGAGGTCCAGGGAACAGAACCACATGCTGTACTCCAGAGACGGAATGATCTGATTCAGGGTGACCACTCACAACTTGCACTTCTGCATGCGCTGGTTCAGACTGTATTGATCCAATATGGGGACTACCCCCCCCCCCCCAAAAAAAATCCATTTCAGAACCAGAAAGTATCTGGACAGGTAACTGTGCCTGTCCAAGGCATCCAAGATATAGACTATGGCTCCTTTTGTAAGGAGCTAAATGATGTTCTCCCAAAGGGCAGACAGCATGTCCTGAGACACCCTGGACTCTTGAGGAGCATGGAGTTGGTACAGTGGGACAGCCTCAAAATCCAGAGGCAGCCCTCTGACTGCAACTTCTAACAGCCACTTGCCAATTGTGACAGCAGACCAACATGGCCAGAACTGACTTAGCCGACCCCCAATGGGGAGCACAAACAGGGACAGGAAGGGTGGAGGAATGACCCACCCAGCCCATCACTGTGCCGCTGTTGTGGGGGCACCAGCTGCTGCAGCTGGAGGGGCAGTACTACCCCTGTCCCCACCTCTCTTGGGGCCCTGGCCACCAATCTTGGGTTTACGGCACCAGGCCTGGTACTGCTCCTGTTGGGGCTGCTGTCAAGGAGATTGTGGCTTAAAGTGCCTCTACTGAAAAGCCTTTTATTTAGCCTTTTGTTTCTGGTCCTTCTAGAACAATGCCAGAGTCAAGGGTGGTAGTGAACGTCTCTATGCTGGTGAGATGTTTCACCATCTCAGGGCCAAAGAGGTCACTGCCCAAGAAAGGGGCATCAGTCAGCTTATTCTGGGTGTCTGCTGTAAAGGTGGATAACTGCAGCTAGGCCCTACAACGCATGGAGACAGCAGCTGCCATGGCAAGGGCAAATGAGTTGCCCATGCCAAAGGCTGTCTGGAACTGGTGTTTAGCCATCAACTGACCCTGGTCTCTGATGAGCAGCACTGCCAACTGTTGTGCAACAGGGAGATGAGGGAGGACTACGTCAAAAACTCCCATCAGGGAGTGGCCTAAGCTGGCCATTATCACAGCACAGCTAGCCCGACAGAGACCCAGAAGCACCACAGCATACGCCTTTTTAGTGGCTTGTTCAATCTGCCAGGACTCCTTGTCTGGAGGCTTGTCCACACCCCCCTGATGTCTGGATCTGCGGAAAATGGTATCCAGGCAACTTAGCGTGAGAATAATCGCACCATTAAAATAGCATTGGGAAAAACAGCGAAGAGGACAAAAGAGTGTCAGGATGTTATCATGCCCCAACCCCTGGGTTAGTACTACTAAATCCCGCACCCCAACTGTCACCCTCCTGGCCGAGTTTATAATGGTAAACCTCCCCCCACCGACAACCCGCCCCCCAGTTGCATCCCCTCAGAGTTTGCAATAGTAAATCCCCCACAGGGACACGCGGTCCTCCGTTCATACTGTACTGGCGACGCGTGGTTTATGCAGTTGGTGTTTTGCCTGTGTGACAACTGTGCATTGTTGCTGGCACCGCACTGACCTAGAATCGTAGAAAACCAAATGCATGACACCCCCCTCCATGGAAGGGTGGTCTGTAAACCCTGAAAAGGAACCCCTGTGGACTGCATACTTGCAGACCTTGCTGTAAGATGGTGCAAGGTAGGATGCTGGATGCTGTCAAAGCTCCAAGGCCGGTCCCAAAATGGCCTCAATTTAGTTGGACTGCTCACCTTCAATTGTAGTGGTGTCAGTTCCACCCAAAAAAGTGGAGAAGCAGCTGCAGTGTGCACCTCTGTGGTCTGTACCTGCAAAGGTGCCACTGGCAGCGGTCAGGAGATCAAAGGTCTAGGGAGTAAAGACCTATCTTGCCCTGCAGTGGCCTACTGTTGCCAGAGGAACTCCTAATAACACTGGAGCATCTTGCAATGGTGCCTCTCCTCACCAGAGGATGAGAAATCAAGGAACATTGACAGCAACTGGCTTGGCAAGCTGATGGCCCAGCGGCCAGCTTCTTTAGTTGGACCGCCCACCTTCAACTGCAGTGCTGTTAGGTCCATCCGAAAAGATGGAGAAACAGCTGCAGTCTGCACTTGTGTGGTGTGGACCTGCAAAGGTGCCACTGGCAGCAGCCAGGAAATCAAACATCCAGGGAGTAGAGACCTATCCTGCCCTGCAATGGCCCACTGTTGCCAGAGGAGCTCCTAGTAACCCCGGAGCATCTTGCAACGGTGCCTCTCCTCACCCAAGGATGAGGTCGAGGAACACCTCCTAGTCAAGAGGGATCAATAGTAGAAATGCCTCGATTGAGATCTCGACCGCAACCTAAATCACTGACTGTGTGGCTCAACGGCAAGAAGTGCCTTCCCGTGGGTTGCTGAAGACCATGTTGCCTGCTCATGTTTAGTAACAGGGGCACAGAAGACCTGACCTCCAGTGGAGGCTGCTCCCGTCAAGTACTGGACGGGGACACCAACTGGATCACGTCCTCCTGGGTGAGGACCGAAGCACTAGGGTCTGCAAGATCGACTCCTTGACCAATATCTGGTTGATAAGATCAAGAAATAGCTTGGTGGCCTGTTTGCTGGAGTCAAAGTCAACTGGCTCAATGGGGCAAATGAAGAGCCACGGACCTGCCCAACATGCCCCCCAGCAAAGGGGCACTCAACGGTTGTCGAATGGTCAGGCAACTCAAGGGACCAGGAGGACCTCTATCATGCCCGGTCCCATGACCAGTGCCGACTGTGCTTATCGGCGCTTGCTCTTAGCACCACGGTGGGCAGGGATCTCCCCCAAGGTCTGGAGGAAGGGCACATCTCCTGGAACTCTCTGATGAATGACCCTTGGATGCTGACCCCAGGGAACAGCATCAAGACCAAGGAGGTGACTGCCGCAGCAACTACCACTGTGACTCAAGGGCTGCAAACTGTTCAGCCGACCAGCCACAGCTGAGGCCTTCTTGCAGCCCTTAGGGTGGTCCTTCAGATCCCATTTCAAAAGCCGACCCAACGAGTCAGAGCTTCCTATCCTAGAAGAACTCTGGAAGCATGCTTTTGCAAAACCCGCACCTGGCCACACCATGTCGCTCACATGTCATGCGGGTCGGTGACCATCATCTTCTGCTGACACCATGCACAAAATTTAAATTCTGGCTTCCGCTACTCTATTAATCCTCAAAGAGAGTCAAAGGAAATGGAGACTCAATTGCAAGTAGTACTAAAAACATGGAAGACAAAGTCTGCCTATGGCACACTAAACCTAAGCAGAAGCCATGAAGGAGGTGACCTGTTCTTCCAGTGGAAAGAAAGATGCATCACAGGGTGGTGTTGGGGGACATACTGCCCGATTAGTGGGAGGAGCCTAGCTTAAAGACATCTGGTCAATGAGACTGTTCCAGTGGAACTGCCAGAGTGTGAAGAGTAAATCACATCCACGCCCCTCGAAGTAAGAGTTTAGAGGTTACCTGGAACACCAGACAGACTGCTTCCACTTGGCCCCATAGGCTTTTCTGATGGCAGGTTTCCTTGCTGGTAGCAGAACTTGAGACACATTCAGCCACACAAAAATTAACTTCTTCATTGTCTGTCCCCTAACCCTCACATTATTAAAGCCATCAGACATGATGACATCAGTGGAGCATGAACGCTTCGGCTGAATTACAGTATCTCCATTGTAAAATAGCAGGTATGGTGCGCGATGCAAATATAGGGTACCAAAACCTTTCTGAGCTTCTTAGCTGGTGCTCATGCTAAACTCCTGGTAAGACTTAAAGATCAGTTAGGGAGGAAGAGGGAACAAAGTTAGACACACCACACAAAGTATGGTTTCACAGCACTAGACCACAGGCTAGAGCTTGAGGGGATGAATCTAAGCTGGCTTCCAGATCCAAGTGCAGGTTAGTGTGACAGGGTGACCTCTGTCATAGTGGACACCCCTGGGATAATTTGAAATCCCTTCTCCAAGCAGTTCATATGTTTTGTATAATGTCCAACATGCTGGTTGGCTGGTTATAAGCTGAAGTGCTTATAATGCTTTCTGTGCATACTAACCTAAAAACAAAATGAGAGGGCAGTTTTCATATAAGAATGACAAACGTTCATGTCTGCTTTTTCTAGATATTAGCAGCTCTCTTCTAAGATATATTTTGCGGCAGACAACATGAGGTAATTTGACCTTGCAGGAGAGTTTAGGAGAGCACAGAATGTACTAACCATGGCTCTGACCTTTAACAATGTTGTAAACAAGTTATGTAAAGGTCTCCAGGTGGCTGCCAAATAACTTCTCAATGGAGCAACAGTGACCCCTAGTGGCTAGTTTTATGTTATGTCTGCTGTTAATCAAAACACAGTGGAAACGTTTTCCAGCTTCTAGTGAGCTTATAAAAAGCCCTACCTCAGTGCTGAAATGATACATAGGTAGGTCAGTTGAATACTGACTGAGGAAGGTGGAAGACCTCATGGTAGTGTGTGCTTTCACACTGTTTAATTCATACTAGGCTGAAGAAAAGCTTTAGAAACTGTTAAAGCTAAGCATTTGTATGACTTATTTTGCTTTCTGCATATTTTACTTGATGAAAATAAAATAATAAACACGACCATGCATTTCTTATGCACCTGACTTGTGGTCTGCCTGAAATTGTGTTATCTTAAACCCACACCCGGTGACAGTCATGCATGGAGTATGAACAAATATTATCAAAGATGAAGAAACTGCATGTGGCACTGTAATGAATTACTGAATCCTTACCTAGTTTTTGGCTTACAAATCTTACTTATGAGCCAATAAACCAAACATCCCATGTCATAAGTGGTACCCAGACAAAAAGGCAGTCTGAGTGATTAAGAATATAAATAGGGTTGTTATACGTCGGACTCTGCTTAGACACAAACTTGGTGTCTTTCCCTGAGAGCAGAAATATATATACATAAAAAAAGAAAACACTTTAAAGGGAAATGTCCATGCTGAATCAGGCCATGCCTGAGTGTAAGGCATGTCCTGATTAGCTGTTTGACAAAAGTAATAATATTTTTTACCTTGTAAATCCTCTAATAGCTCCCTCATATCTGGCTTGATCCTGCCTCCCTCCCATTGGCATTTCACGATGGTGCGGTATGCCCACAAAACACCTGCAGCTGTCTCAGTATGACGTTTCATACGGGGAGCAGCCGGGGATGCGCCATATACTGTCAATGCAAGTGCTGCTATTTAAAGCTCCGGTTTTGAAACTACATGCCCTGGCGGTATACCGAGACCAGGTATAGACTTTTACGAAACAGTTAATCAGGACATGCTTTGCACCCTGGCATGGCCGTTTCCCTTTAAAAAAATGAGATATCAATGACAATGCACAGATGCTGAACTGCTGATAAAATACTGCTGAACGAACAGTCTGAAGTATGCAACTCAAAGGATCTAGGGAAGTCACACACAGGCAGGCATCAAAAGCATAGTATACTTGTGCCACAAACAAAAAAATCCCAGAATGTACTCACTGAAGAAGCTTGGCTACCCAGTCCAGACAGCAAAACTGGACACAGCAGTTGTGTTGCAGGATGAAATCTTCTACTGCTAAAGACAGCAGTGAGCAAGTGCCCCCCCCCAAAAAATACACAGTCATGTACCTGGCTGTATACTGTTCAAATGTTTGTTCTCACCTCATGCTGCGTCATGAAATACTCTTTAATGTTGACTCTGGTCTCCCCTGTCTGTACTCTCCCGGGTCGTGCCTGAATATAAGCAACATTGTTGTCTAGTGTACTTACCCGGTAAACAAAAACCAAATAAATAAATAAATGTCTACGGCTCACATGCTTTGTCAAGACTAAAGTTTTGACAAAGTGCATGAGGTGCATAAACGTTTGACTGTACATGGAGGAGTGTCTCTAGCTCAGTGCTACTTTTATCAATAAAAGTTGTCATCCTGCAACACAACTGTGATGTCCAGTTTTGCTGTGTGGACTGGTAGCCAAGGATTTAGTGCATTCAACAGAAAGAGGGCAAGATACACATACAAGTTGAAGTCAGGCCTGAAGCACAGCATGGTGTCGAGACACAACTGAGAAATCTGTTCCTTGGCAAAGAAGCACAGCATAGGTTTCAGAATGAATCCAGTTCAACAAAAGTTTTCTTCTTCCTTTCTTGACCCTTGCTTATTTAAAATGTCCATTTTAATAGGGTTGATTTTTTAACTCGCTCTTTTAGCATTATTTCCATAACATACAGTCTTTTTAAATTGTGTTAAAAAACATGCTGGATTTGTGCATATTTGGTTACCAAGCCAGCAACAATGTAATGTGCAAACAGCCTCCATCACGAACCCCAGCTGTTAAATAATGTACATATAAATTTCAGTTCCAAGTCAAGAGTCAAGAAAGGAAAAGGGAACATTGTTTAACCAGGAGAAGCACACTATGCCGAAGCTTGTTTCCAGATGCGGCCTGGGAGCACAAGGAAGTTAAGTGACTTGCTCAGGATCACTCAATATGCACCTAGGCGGCTGTGGGATTCAAACCCAGGTCTCTAGATCTGCAGCTCAGAGACTTAACCCACTGCACTATACTGTTGTAAATCAGGGTTCATCTGTAAACCACCATATCAACATCACTTTTGATTAACTGTATTCAAATAAAAATAGTACCACGTGTTGAAAAGCACCATTTTAGTTACTCAGACAATAAAACTGCCCAACAGGAAAAAAAGTATGTATAGTGTATTGTTCCACTCAGAATTAGTTTCTTAATATTGTGCTAACATTTACACAACATAGTCCTTCCTCAGCACAGATCACTGCAAATGATGACACTGCTCCATTCTCTAAGGAACTGATTCAGTAAATACCTTGCATCCCTGTAGTAAGTCCCTGACTAAAAGCCAGACCCGAGTTTGCTGCAGCTGCTGCCGCTGCTAGTGACTCTGCCTGTTGCTGTCCTTGCTGCCCTTGACTTGGAGTGAGAGGCCTCTGATTAGCTCCAGCACGTAAAACCTACACAAAAAGTAAACAAAAAAGATTAGCCATTTGATAACTTGCAGAATGTTCATAAAATGTGGTTTAATATCAGGATGTTATACAGACACGGGGTTTTCCCCAGAGCTTGAGGAGCTCCTGGCACATCAAAGTGAATTTTGGGGCAAAATAAAAAAATGCAGTACCAGGACACATAAGCTTATATTTCTTTAACTCTTTTGATGTTTGCCAGTGTGCAAGCATAAAGCAAACATACTGTTACTGTAGTGTAGGGGGTTGTGCAGGTGTATACCTTATAAGCCAATGGATGTAGAAATGCAGGAGTTTTGCCTCTCAAAAGCCAATTTTTGAGAAGGTGGACGATGACGGTGCTTGGCTGGCCGATGAGCGTGAACTACTTGTAGTTCCAAAGAAATTGCTCTACCAATTCTACTGATTTTCTGCTCATTAGCCAGTTAGCAGACATCATCAGACTTTGAAGATAAAAGTCAAGTCTCAGGAAGTGCTTATCTGAAAGCACTAAACAGAGTGGGGTGGGGGGGGGGACATGCAGAATGCCAATATAATAGTCAAATATGTTAGCAGGTCAAGAATGAACAGAAAACACCAGCAACAGCTGATTTAAATTTTATTGCTTATGTTCCCTTTAAAGAGCCCACGATACCAGTTCAATAACTGAAAAATTTTAGAGTTAGACACAATTCAGATTATCGTGTAAATATTTTTGCAATTTTTTTTTTCATGTGAACTTTATTCTCCTGCCCTTCCCCATCGGCCCCCTTCTGCTTTCAAACCCCAGCCCCTTCACACCACCTCCAGGACTTACCCCATCTACTACTTACCTTACTGAGATAGTGGGTGCCATGGATGATGGTGGTGCAGTGCCTTCAGGGTCACAGCACCACCCTGCGGACAGGGGTTCTTTTCTGCCTGTCACTCCCCTTGAGTGAGAGCCAGCAGAGTGCAATGGCAAACACGTAGACCGTGAAGACGGTGCGGGCATTCAATATCTGCCTCAGACTTACAATTCTGTTGACTGCAGCTGTGCCATGTAGCCTCCACTAGGTGGCAGCCAAGCAGCAGTACACATAACTCCAGTCTGCTCGCACACTGCCACAGTGAGTAGCCAAGAAATATAGAATTATACATATCCCCGTAATACAAAACATCATGGGAAGTATATACAAATCACCATGGAAGTGTTTAGACTGGTTCCGCTTTAAGTAAGAGTGTTGCACCATTTATTCTTTACTAAAGCAGAACCAGTCTAAACTATCACGGTGATTTGCATATACTTCCCACAGTGCTTTGCACTATGGGGTTATATGTAATTTTACATTTTTTCAAAACCAGACTTTACTGCCAATGCCCTTTCAGGGCAACCCTTGCCTCACTGCTTTAGTGTTGAGGCTCTTTGACTTATAGTGAGTAGGAACAGGTTACTCACCTGTAACAGTAGTTCTATGGGTGGTATATGTTGTTCATCCACACTTCTTGGCATGTCCCTTTCCCCATTTAAATCTTGCCGGAAGTCTTCAAGCTGGCTCCTCCCACCCACCCAGGTGGTATATACCTCAGCTCTGCCCCGTGACACCAGATCTTAGCCCGCTGGAAGCCAGGTTGTGTGCATCTGCAGCCAGGGAGGTCAGGTGGGTCAGTGTGGATGAACAACATATACCACTCCTAGAACTACTGTTAAAGGTGAGTAACCTGTTCTTCTAGGATCGTGGATATGTTGTTCATCCACACTTCTTGGCAGACTCCTAGCAGTTCTCTGGGAGGAGGGAGGCAAGGCACACCCCCCTTAAGGAACAGAGACTGGAGAACTGAGGCCCCAAAACCAGCATCCCAGCGTGACTCAAGGTCGATGTGGTAGTGGGTGAAGAAAGTGTTTGCTGACTTCCAGGTGTGACGTAGACAGCCAGTTCTGAGTGCTGGATAATATTTTTTTTTATGTAAAATGTATTAATGTCTCTGCTGAAAATTCAAATGTTCTAGGAATGACCTCTCATTCCCTCATCTCCCAATTTTAGCTGACAGATGCAGGCCAAGAGAACTGCTGACGGTATGTATTACACACACACACACAAGTATTTTAGAGACAATGTGTTACTGGAAGACTTTTATTAAGGATCCTGTTTCTCTGAGCTAATTACAGAGTTAAGTGAGAAATCATAAACTAGGTTAATGACGTTAAAATAAGAGAAGCTAGGATGTTACATAGAGGTGTAAGGTTGTTAATGACCCTATGAAGCCTGTGTGAAGAGGGTACAGCATGAGATCAAAAGAGGTGTCACTGAAACTAGAGTTATGCTAAGGTTGCAGAATTAATACATCCTGTATAGTATAGATTAATAAAACTGCATCCTGTGGTTGTATAAAAATATATTTTTGTGAGATATTTGACAAGAGAAGGGGCTTGATGACTTCATCAAAAAGGGGTCGGCCAATACTGCTTGAAAAGATTATTCTCTTTCACTATAGGGACGCATTTTGCATCGGACACCGACTAAGGAAACATCTGAGCACTGAAAACAGGTATTTAGAAAGCAAGACACAATCTAAATATAGTTGTAGGAATTGCACTGTTTTAAACCTTGTTTTGTTTAAAGATATGTATGTCTTGTGTTAAAAAAGTTCTGTATTGTATGTTTGACATATTATATATTTTAGTAAAAACTATAATTTTAGAGCAAACCTGGTCTGTCTTTGAATTGCTTTTCTTTTGCTAAGAAATATTTAAGGTTCAGCAGACATATAGCTTGTATAGTAGTACAAAACTGGAAACAGAAGCATTTTAAATCTGAGGACTTTATTAAGTTTTAAGGGTTCATCTCTGAATACCTGGTTAGGTGCCCGTAGGCAAAGCTATCTGGCCCCCCAAAGACAGATATATCTGAGCCTGTGCATTGGGTATGCTAACAAGAGGTTACAGTTTGAATCCCTCCAGAACTGAGACCAAAGGTTGATCCGAACTCACAAAAATAGACAAGAGGGTTACCTTGTCTGGTACACTGTTCACAAGACTGCGCTCAGAGGTTGGCACTTTGGGAGTAGAGGGCCTGACCTGCTGAGTGAATCTGTGAAAGAATGGTTGGCAGCAGTGGCATAATTTTGGTATCACAAGCTTTATTGTTCTGTCAGCTGAGACCGTAAGCTCTTGCAAAGAAAGAAAACGACAGTTTTATTTTAAAAAGAAAACAAAACTGTATCACTTGGTGTACAGTCAAGTTCCTACCCATTTTATTTTTTTTCTAAAGTGCAAAGTCAGAGTAGCACTAGTTAGGAAAGATGGCATCCAACTACAGCAGACGCACTGTAAAACAGTTGTGCGAGGACAGAGGAGTCCTGTTCGAGGTGACGGCCAAAAAGCAGAACTTCATATAGGCCCTGACTGTAGCAGATACCCAGAGCAGGGAGTCCCAGACCGTGACTGGAAGGGACCAGGCCTCAAGTGTGGCAGAACTAGTGGCCAGTGAGGGGTCCCGAGCCAATGAGGAGGACAGCAGGGCCACAGCAGCAGGGACGAGTCACCAGTATCCTGAATCCGGAAGTTCTCAGATTGCAACCTGAGTTGCGCAGGATGGAGCTGGAGTCCCAGGAGAGGAGACAGTGAGAGAGGCGGACCGTGAGGCAGAGCGAGAACGCAGAGAGAGGCAGACCGGGAGGAGCGCCAGCGAGATGCAGAGAAGAAGAGAGAATGAGAACGCCGAGACACAGACCGTGAGGAGCAGGAGCACCAGATGCAACACGAGCTGGAGAAGATGCGACTCCAACCAGCGGCACCAGAGCAGGTAAGTGGCTTGGGTTTAACTGGGACTGCAGGACTGGGTTACAAACTGAACTAATTAATAGCTGAGTTTAAGGACGGGGAGGATCCAGATGCCTTTTTAAATTCTTTTGAAACAGTTTGTATTCAGGTTAAAATTCCTAGAGTCTCCTGGAGCTTCCAGCTATCCTCGTTACTTACTGGAAAACCTCGGGATGCATTGGGTCACATGGACAATAAAGACAGTGATGATTACAGCACGTTAAAAGCTGCACTACTAAAAAAAGTTTGAATTGACTGCTGAATCATACAGAGCTAAATTCCGTAAGCTCAGGAGAAGCCCTGATATGAGCTATGAGGAGCTAGCCACAAAACGTCTGTTTTTAAAACGTTGGTGGGAAGGAATTGAGGAAAACACTGTTGATAAAATTGAAAATGTGATTTTATTAGAACAGTTTTATTGGGCATGCCCAGAGTTAAAAACCTGGCTAGAGGACAGAGATCCAAAAACAGTGCAAGAGGCTACTGAACTCTCGGACTGCTATGCCAAGAGCAGACCTGCTCTGAGAGCGAATGGGGTGGACGTGGCAGTGCAGAACGGGAAAAGAGCGCCTTCAGGGCAGCTAAAACCCTCACTGCCTCCACCAAAACCAGTTAGCTCCAGGTTTCAAAGAAAAGATTTCTCTGAAGTAAGAAATGCTTGTTGGTTATGTAAAGAAACTGGGCACACTGCCAGTAAAGGGTTGTTTGTGTGTTCCTGAGAGCATGCCAGTGAACATGAGAGAACACATGCATACAATCATGGTAAATGGCGTACAGATGCAGGGGTTAAGGGACACAGGGACATCCCTGACATTGGTGAAAGGGGATCTAGTACAGCCTGGTCAGCTTATCCCAAACAAATACGTGACTGTATAGGACTTTGCAGGTGAAGCAAAAACATTGCCACTGGCCAGTGTTCTCCTGGACTGGGGTGAAAGGGGGAACTGTGCAGCAGGTGGCTGTAGCTAAAATGTTAGCAGTAGATGTGATCCTGGGTAACAATCTCCAACAGGGGATGGTATGGCCGGTTACCTGTAGACAAGCGGCAAGGGAAAATAGTAGTTCCCCGAACCCCACAGAAACCAGTGTTGAAACAATGGAGAGGTTGGTTCCCCAGCCTGTCTCTCCAGATGGGGAGACTGATAAAAAGGGGGTACAAATTTCCCTGGTAGCAAGTGACCACACAGCTACGGAAGGTTACGCCGAAGAGGGAGGGGTGACCAACTGTCAGAGGGTTAGGATTGACAGTGATCCTGAGGGCCCTGACACTAGTGCTAGGGACCCTAGTTTAGTGACTGAAGGGGACTTATCCCATGCCTTGGGACTGCGTGAGGGGTTTGCAGCTGCTCAGAGGAGTGACCCTAGTTTAGAGAAGCTGAGGGCTTGGGCAGACTCTCAGGGCACACAGGGAGGCGACGGCAGACATAAGGTTTATTGGGAAAATGGACTTATGTATACACTAGCAGTACAGACAGCGGGAGGGATGCTAGGCAGGTAGCTTGTCATTCCTCAGGGGTATTGTAAGCAGTTGCTCAACATTGCACATGATATTCCCTTGTCTGGCCATCTGGGAATCGCACAAACTACGCAGCAGTTGGCCCAGAATTTCTACTGGCCTAACTTCACCCAGCAGATGAAGGAGTATTGCAGGTCTTGTCACCGGTGCCAAGAAATAGGGAAGGCGGGCAAGAAAACCCAAGCCGCCCTGATCCCCTTGCCCACAGTGGAGGAGCCATTCCAGAGGGTGGGAATGGATATTGTGGGGCCTTTAAATACCCCCAGCTCCTCAGGGAAGAGATTCATCCTGACTGTGGTGGATTATGCCACCCGCTACCCAGAGGCAGTCACCCTATCCTCACTGAGGACAGAAAGTGGCAGATGCCTTACTTGGGATTTTCTCCCATGTTGGGTTTCCACAGGAGGTAATCACCTATCGAGGGGGTTCCTTCGTGTCGGACCTGATGAAGTGTTTATGGAAGAAGTGTGGGGTGGTGCAGAGATGCACAACACCGTATCACTCACAAGCCAATGGGCTTGGGGAACGTTTCAAAGGTACCCAAAAGTCAATGCTCCTGGCATTTGCTGAACAGCATGGGAGGGACTGGGAGAAATACCTTCCCCACCTGTTTGCATTCAGGGAGGTGCCCCAAGAGTCGACAGGATTTTCCCCCTTCGAACTCTTATATGGACGCCGGGTATGTGGGCCCCTAGACTTAATCCGGAGGACTGGGAAGGCAAGCACGCCACCCAGGGAACTCCCATTGTGTATTATGTCCTTAGGTTTAGAGAAAGGCTGAAGGAGCTTATGGGAACAGCCCAGAGCAACCTGGCAGCT
The DNA here is from genome assembly GCA_016271365.2 of Neoceratodus forsteri. NCBI lineage: Eukaryota > Metazoa > Chordata > Ceratodontiformes > Ceratodontidae > Neoceratodus > Neoceratodus forsteri. Next base: position 1,428,307,638 of record CM057449.1, read on the forward strand.
GCCTAACAGAGACAAAAGGTGTGGTACGACCGCAGAGCCAGAGCTCGCTCGTACATGGTTGGTCAGGAAGTCATGGTCCTTATTCCGGTCCGGAAAGACAAGTTGCAAGCTGAGTGGGCAGGACCGTACAAAGTGGTTAGGATGGTAAATGACAAACTATATTGTGGAGTGACCTGACAGAAGACAGACTGAAAGGATGTACCATGTCAACATGATGAAGCCATATGCAAATAGGGCTGACATGGTGTTTGCAGTGTGTAGTCATGGGGAAAGGACGGATGAAGGAGACCCCCTTCTGGATCTGCTGGAAGAAAGTAAGGAGTCCTCTGTGGAGGCAGTAAAATGGTCTCCCCAGCTGAATCCGGACCAGGTACAGAAAGTAAGAGGTTTTAGCAGACTTTGCCCTCTTGTTTAGCGCCAAGCCTGGACTAACCCCCTTAGTGACACACAATGTGGAGACAGGGACACAGACGCCCATACAGCGAACAGAATATCGGGAGTTAGAGGCTGTCCAAAAGGACATTAGGAGGAAAGTGCAGGAGATGCTGGATTTAGGGGTAATCCAGAGATACCACAGCCCCTGGGCCTCACCCGTAGTCCTTGTGCCCAAGCCAGATGGCTCTACTCATTTCTGTGTGGACTATCGTGGCCTGAATGCAGTCACAAAGTCCGACGCCCACCTGATGCCCCGGACGGACGAACTCCAAGTTGGGAGGGGTGACCTACCTTACGACTATTGACCTGACCAAGGGGTATTGGCAGGTAGAATTGACAGACAGACAGTTAGGGAAAGGTCGGCCTTCATCACTCCAATAGGTTTATTTGAGTTTAAAGTAATGCCTTTCGGAATGAAGAACACCCCGGCCACTTTCCAAAGGTTGGTGAACCAGGTGTTAAATGGTGCCGAGGAGTAAACCGTAGCATACCTGGATGACACTGCCATCTTCAGTACCAGCTGGGAGGAACACCTTTCACACCTTAGGGAAGTGCTGGGCAGGATACAGAGGGCCAGGCTCACTATCAAAGCCGAGAAGTGCCAGGTGGCCATGGGGGAAGTGCCATACCTCAGGCATGTGGTAGGCCGGGGACAGCTCTGTCCTAACCAAATAAAGACTGAGGTGATTAAGGCGTGGCCCAGACCAGAAACTCAGAAGCAGGACAGGAGCTTTCTAGGGACAGCAGGGTACTAAAGAAAGTTTGTACCTAATTACAGTGCCCTGGCTGCTCCCCTATCTAACCTGACAAAGAAAAAGATGCCAAGGAAAATTACCTGGGGCCCAGCCTGTGAGGAAGCCTTTACCAGACTGAAGGAGGCACTGTGCAGTGCTCCTGTTTTGACAAGTCCGGACTATAGCAAAACCTTCACAGTTCAGACGGATGCCTCAGACGTGGGTATTGGGGCAGTATTTAGCCAGACATCTAGCCAAGGGACAGACTACCCAGTTGTGTACTTGAGCAGAAAGCTTATCCCCAGGGAGCAAGCGTTCTCCACGGTGGAAAAGGAAGGTCTTGCCATAGTGTGGGCCCTGAAGAAATTAGAGCCATACTTGTATGGGCAGCATTTTGTGGTGCAGACTGAACACAACCCCCTGGTTTGGCTGACGCAGATGGGAAAGAGCAATGGGAGACTGCTAAGATGGAGTCTTGCTTTGCAAGGATATGATCTGACAATCATACATAGGGCAGGCACTAAGAATGAGAACGCTGATGGGCTGTCTAGGGTCTATGAGGCGTGAACTGATTTGGGAAGCTCATCCCATGTAGAGGATAGATCCCACAAATTCAGTCTAGGTGGGGAAGAGTGTGACGTAGACAGCCAGTTCTGAGTGCTGGATAATATTTTTTATATAAAATGTATTAATGTGTCTGCTAAAATTCAAATGCTCTAGAAATGACCTCTCTATCCCCCGCATTTTAGCTGACAGATGCAGGACAAGAGAACTGCTGACAGTATGCATCACACACACACACACACACACACACACACAGTTTTCTTAAAGACAATGCGTAACTGGAAGACTTAAGGATCCTGTTTCTCTGAGCTAATTACAGAGTTAAGTTAAGAGAGAAATCATAAACTAGGTTTATGACGTTAAAATAAGGGAAACTAGGATGTTACATAGAGGTGTAAGATTGTAAATAACCCTATGAAGCCTGTGTGAAGAGGGTACAGTATGAGATCAAAAGAAGTGTCATTGAAACTTGAGTTATGTTAAGGTTGCAGAATTAATGCATCCTGTATGGCTGTATAATATAGATTAATAAAATTACATCCTGTGGTTGTATAAAAATATATTTTTGTTAGATATTTGACCAGAAGAGGAGCTGGACGACTTCATCAAAAAGGGGTCGGCCAATACTGCTTGAAAAGATTATTCTCTTTCACTACAGAGACGCATTTTGTATTATTCTCATTCACTAGAGAGACGCATTTTGTATCAGACACTGACAAAGGAAACATCTGAGCACTGAAGAGGTGTTTAGAAAGCTAGACAAAATCCAAATATAGTTGTAGGAATTGCACTGGTTTAAACCTTGTTTTGTTTAAAGATATGCATGTCTTGTGTTATAAAAGTTCTGTATTGTATGTTTGACATATTATTACATATTTTAGTAAAAACTCTAATTTTAGAGCAAACCTGGTCTGTCTTTGAATTGCTTTCTTTTGCTAAGAAATATTTATGGTTCAGCAGACATATAGCTTGTACGGTGGTACCAAACTGGAAACAGAAGCATTTTAAATCTGAGGTCTTTATTAAGTTTTAAGGGTTCATCTCTGAATACCTGGTTAGGTGCCCGTAGGCAAAGGTATCTGGCCCCCCGAACATAGATATATCTGAGCCTGTGCATTGTGTATGCTAGCAAGAGGTTACAGTTTGAATCCCTCCGGAAATGAGACCAAAGGTTGATCCGAACTCACAAAAACAGACGAGAGGGTTATCTTGTCTGTTACACTGTTCACAAGACTGTGCTCAGAGGTTGGCACTTTGGGAGAAGAGGGCCTGCCCTGCTGAGTGAATTTGTGACACCAGGTAGCAGCCCGACAGATTTCCTGGATAGGAATGTCCCTGAAGCAGCAGTATGCGTGGTAGAATGAGCCTTATCCCACTGGGAGGCTCCTTGCCCGCCAACTCATAGCACAGACCATGCATGATGTAATCCATCTTGCAACAGTCCGCTTCACTGCAGGTCTGCCAGAAGTGGCTTCAGCGTAGGTGACAAACAGCTGGCGAACCTCACCACGAATTTCCACCGTCCTCTCCTTGTACTAGGAGAGAGCATGTCTCAGGTCCGTAGTATGGAGCCTGTACTCGGTCTCAGACGTGTAATTAGGATAGTATACCGGCAGAGTCAACACCTGGTTAAGGTGAAACTCTGACACCACCTTCGGAAGGAATTTCGGGTGGGGACGCAGGACAACTTTGTCCCAGTGGAAGACCAGATAAGGGGAGTCCACCGAAGGAGCCTGGAGCTCACCAGTCCTTCTGGCAGACGTGATAGCCACAAGGAAGGCGATCTTCCACGACAAGGTGACAGCCCACACTTGTGCACTGGTTCGAATGGCTTGCCCATCAGCTTTCCCAATACCAGCAGTAGATCCCACGGAGGTGGAGGTTCATGCATCGGAGGGGATATGTGATCCAGGCCTTTGAAAAAAGTACCCAACCACTGTCTCCTGCGCCAATTTCAGCTGTCCGGCCCGCGCCCGGTAAGCAGAAATGGCTGCCAGGTGACCCTAAGGGTCGATGACCGTAGACCCCCTTTGCAGAGGGACCAAAGGTAGTCGAGAATGTTAGCCACAGAACAGGACAGGGAGTAAAGACCCTTACCCTGACACCAAATGGAAAACTTTTTCCATTTGAAGGCATAACATTTCCATGGTCGATTCCTTTCTAGATGCCTCCACCACGGTGTAGACATCTTCAGAAAGACCCAAAGCCTGGAACTCTCCACTCAGGTACCAGGCTGTGAGGTGCAGGGATTGAAGGTCCGGATGGAAGACCTTCCCCTGGTTCAGAGATATCAGGTCTGGGAGTGTATAAAACCACTCCGGGGGCCTGCAGCTGAGACTGAGGAGATCTGGATACCAGAACTGGCGCGGCCAGTCTGGGACTACCAGAATCACCATCGCGTTGTCCCTTCTCACCTTGAGTAACACCTTGTGGATCAAGGGAAATGGAGGGAAAGCACAGAGGAGGCCTGGGATCCATGGCCTCGAGAAGGCACCCCCCTGCAACAAGTCCTGCTGAGGGGGGCTGGCATGAAACAGCCTCAGCTTGGTGTTTTCCCTGGAGGCAAACAGGTCCACCATCGGTTTGCCCCAATGAGAGAACAGGCTGTAAGCTACCTCTGTATGCAGAGACCACTCGTGGGATGTCTGGCCTAAGCGGCTGAGAGCATCCGCCAGCTGGTTCAAGGCTCCTGCCACATGGATGGCTAGGAGGTCCGCCTCCAACCGGCTTACAAGGGTCCAGATGCAGAGCGCCTCCTTGCATAGCAGACAGGAGTATGTGCCGCCCTGTTTGTTGAGGCAGTACATGGTCGTGGTATTGTCCGTCTGGACTTGAACCACTTGACCTCAGAGCTGAGGAGCGAAAGCTGACAGTGACAGTCTGACTGCTCTGAGCTCCAACAGGTTGATGTGGCATCGAGACTCCTCGAGGGTCCAGAGTCCATGGGCCCTGTTGTCCCCCATGTGGGCTCCCCAGCCCAGGAGAGAGGCACTGGTCGTAGGAACGACAGTCAGCTCGGGCCGGACAAACAGGATCCCTTCCTGCAACCGGTATGAGGCGGTCCACCATTGGAGAGCATCCCACATCTTCCGGGTTACAGTGATCAGTTGGTCAAAATGACCGTGACGCTGAGTCCACTGGGCGGCCAGCTCCCACTGGAGGGGGCACATGTGCAACCGGCCCAACGGACCACTGAGGTGCACGCCATGTAACCCAGAAGGCCAAGAAAGTCCCAGGCAGGGATGGTGCCCAACCAGAAATGATTGGGCAAAGGAGGAGAGAACTCTGCCCTATCTGCTGAGAGCCAAGCCTGGCTTGATGAGAGTCGAGCCTGCCCAGATGAAGCCCACCACCTGAGAAGGCATGATTTCCGACTTGGCCTCATTGATTAGGAGGCCGAGCTGGGAGCAGGTCTGGAGGGCCAGATCCCTGGACCTCTCCACCTCCTGTTGAGTGGAACCTGCAAGGAGCCAATCGTCGAGGTAGGGTTAAATTCTGACCCCCCCCCCCAAGAGATGGCCGCCACCACTGCAATGCATTTGGTGAAGACCCGTGGGGCCGATGACAGGCCGAACGGCATGGCTCAGAACTCATACAGGGTCCCTTGACCCTGAAGTGGAGCAACCGCTGATGGGACGGACGGATTAGGACGTGAAAGAAAGTACAGTTACGCAAGAACTTACCGAACATTAGATCTTCGAGAGGCTCTGCAGTAGGTAATTATAGGACTGAAGCCAGCAGGTGTCAGGACCCCATGGAAAATTTCTAGCTAGCAGTCTCTGGTGGGGAACCGCCTCACATAAGGTGACGCTAGTATAGAAGGCGTCCCCACGCCTGCGTTCCAGTTCTTTCCCGCCAAAGGCCAAAAAAGGCAAGACGAGAGAGAAGTGGATGTTTCCTTCACTGGAAAAGGAGCTGAAAAAGCTTAGGAGGATGGAGGGCGGGAAGGTATTACTTACTGCAAGAGCCTCTCTCAAAGATCTACTGTTACAGTAAGTTCTTACATAACTGTACTATCTTACTTCAAGAGGGCTCTTGCAGTAGGTAATTACAAATAGGACTGAGTCCCAAGCAGTCTGGATCAAGCAGAAGCAAATGGGAGGAGGAAAACTACCCAAAAGTGGACCCTCTGGCTGTGAAGGTCTTAGGAAAGAAGATCTTACAGAACAGGCAACCTGAAGCCCGCTCTATGGGCGAGAGGCAATGTCCAAACTGTAGTGTTTCATAAAGAATGGACAGAAGTCCAAGTAGCAGCTGCACAGATGTCTGCCGCTGACACATTCTTGAAATAAGCAGCAGAGGCAGCAACCCCTTGGTGGAGTGGCTCTGACTTGACCTGGCAGGGTCTTCTTGTACTTGTCATAACAAAAAGTGATACAATGAGCCAACCGTTTAGATAGGCATTGCTTAGAAACAGCATTGCCTTCTCCTTTATGAGCAAAAGAGACAAACAGTTGATTAGTCTTTCTGAGATCCTTCATCCTGGTGGTCTCAGAATTCGGTGTACATCCAAAGTATGCAAGAGGCACTCCCCTTGATTAGAGTGCTACGTAAAGAAAGCAGGCAGCTCTATGGATTGATTCAGCGTAGATTCCGCTACCACCTTGGGGAGAAACTTAGGGTTGCTATTCAGAGCCACACGTTCCTTATGAAAATTAAATATGGATTTTGCACATCAGGCCTGAGCTCAGAAATCCTTCGAGCAGAAGTAATGGCCACAAGGAAGAGTCTTCCATGAAAGAAACTTTAGGTCTGCTGAGACTGCCAGCTCGAAGGAGGCAGAGTAAGCTTCTCAAGGATAAAATTCAAATCCCAAGGAGGGGCAGGAACCCGAATTGGGGGTCTCAAGTGGAGGACCCCTCTAAGAAAAGTCTTGGAGACTTCCAGTTGCACAAAAGTTCTGTCCCCGAAAGGAACATGGTAAGCCGAGATGGCCGCCATGTGAACCTTCAGAGAGGAATGACTAAGACCCAGACCGAAGAGGTGTTGCAAGTAATCCAAAAGCTGCCCAACAGAGCACGAGAAAGGCTTGAAATCCTTGGAAGCAGTCCAAACAGAGAACCGTTTCCACTTCATGGCATAGGTGGATCTTGTGGAGGGCTTTCTAGCCTCCACCAGAATCTCAGCCACCAGCAGGGAAACCCCAAATCGGGCTTGAGCTATGTCTGCAGGAGCCACGCATGCAACTGAAGGGACTTGAGGCCTGGATGGACCAGGGCCCTGATCCTGGGTCAGCAAAAGTTGTGACAGAGGAGGTTCCTCTGAATACTGTTGCAGAAGAGAGAACCAAACTTGCCTGGGCCAGAAAGGAGTGATGAGGATCATGCAAGCTCCTTCCGAGTTGAGTTTCTGTAAGATCCTCGGAATCAAGGGGATCGGGGGGAAGGCATAGACGAATCTTCCCTACCAGTCTAGAGACAGAGGGTCTCTCCAAAATATGTTGCGCCCTGGAGCGAGCGAGCAGAAGGCGGGAAGTTTTGCCTTGAGAGGAGACGCAAACAGGTCTACCTGTGGTGTTCTACAGCATAGGAAGATATTGTCTGCTACCCCCTGATCTAGTTCCCACTCATGAGGGTGAACAGGCGACCAACTATGGTGGTCTGCCAACTGTTCGCGACCCTCGGGACGTGAATGGCCATGAGGTGGAGGTTGTGCTGAACTACCCAATCCCAAACCCGCATCGCCTCCCTGCAGAAAAGGCAGGAACGAGTTTCTCCCTGTTTATCGATGTACCAGACTACACACGCCTGTCTGGACAGCCAGATGTCCGGGAAGCAGAAAAGATGCAGGCCCAAGAGCATAAAGCATGGCCCAAGCTAGAGCACATTGATGTGGAGAGATTTTCGAGCTTGAAACAGGAGCCCTGGGTCTTCTGAGGCCCAAGATGGTTTCCCAACCTCACCAGAGGCGTCTGTAGTCAGCGTCTGGGAGGGAGGAGAAAGGCAGAAGGGAACCCCCCCCCGGCAAAGGTTCTCCTGAACCATCCAGCATTGCAAGTCCCGAGCCATAGGATTGGAGACCAGAACTAGATCTAGGTTGTCCACCAGCTGATTCCACTGAGACCGAAGTGTCCACTGAGAGATTCTCATGTGGAGCCGAGCGCGAGGGACTGTCGGAAGAGCAGCCGCCATGAGCCCGAGGAGGCGAAGGACTGACCTGGCACTGACCTGCCTGCAGCTGGACAACAGGTTAACCTGAGCCTGGAGTGAGGCCACCCTGTCTAGTGGCAAGAATGCCATAACAGAGGTTGTGTCAAGGATCGCCTCGATAAACTGGAGCCTCTCGGATGGGATCAGGTGGGACTTGGCCTAGTTGACGGTAACCACCAGGTAGGTAAAAAACGGCAGGGTAAGGGAAAGGAAGCGTAAGAGTTCCTCCTTGGACGAGACCACCAGGAGCCAGTCATCCAGGTATGGGAAAACCTGCACCCCCTGGGTACGCAGATAGGCCACCACCACCAAAAGGCATTTGGTAAACACTTGGGGCACCGAGGAAAGACCAAATGGGAGGGCCTTGAACTGGTAGTGGTTCCTCTGGAATGCAAAACACAGGTATTTACGGTGGAAGGGTGAATAGGATATGCAGGTAAGCATCCTGCATGTCCAGAGTGCACAGCCACTGTCCCAGCCAGAGAAGGAGCAGAAGACTCTGCAGAGAGACAGCATCCTGGACCTTTGTACTCTTAACAAGTTCAGGGAGCTGAGGTCGAGAGTCGGCCTCACCTTCCTGGACTTCTTTCGACCAGGAAGAAATGGGAGTAGTAACTCGTCCTCAAGATGAGGAGGAACGGGCTCTATCGCTGCCTTCAGAAGGAGAGAGATATTTCTTCCTGAACCAGAAGAAGTTGCTCTGGGGAGTAAGATGACTTTGGGGTTTCGAGGAGTTTCCAGAAACTTATTGAGTGTCCTTCTGATCAGCTGGAGCATTCATGTGTCTGAAGTGATCCTTCCCAACCCGTAGATGGGAGAATTTTCCCCGCCTACCGGTTCCTCTGGAAGGTCCAGGTTGTGGGAGAGGAAAGAAGTCAGGGAGGTGGAGGCATGCCGCGGGCTGACGCCTCACTGCTTTTTTTTTGGGGGTTTGGCAGCTGAGGGGCCCGACATTTGTTGGCCCACTTTCCCTGAGGTTTCGCCTTTTGCTGAGAACGCCTGTGAAAGGGACGGCGCTGAGCCTGAGGGGGTGTGTACATGGAGTCAACCAACTTAAGTGTAGTACCCTTCTCCTGCAGATCGACGATGATATCCTCGACATCGCCACCGAACAGCACTGAACCCCTTAAGGGCATGTCCTGGATAGCAGACTGCACCTCCGGGACCAAACCTGACACTTGGAGCCAGGCATGATGCTGCAAACCCACAGCGAAAGCTGAGCTCCGACCAGCAGCGTCCAATGTGTCGTACGTGGCATGAAGCATGTGCTGACTGGCCGAACGTGCAGACCGGACTAGAACCGCCGCTTCCTGCTTCGTCTGAGACTCAGGAAGGGAGACCAATTTAGCCCCTACCTCGCTAAGGATCACCTTCTGATAATCCCCCATATGACAAACGTAATTCAGGGCCCTAATGCCCAGAGTGGAAGAAGCACAGACTTTCTTCCCACACTGGTCCAGGAGGTGGGATTCCTTGTCGGTGGCGCATAAGCTCAAGAGCTTGGGGTTAGCCGTCCGGCTGTGAGTGGCGCCAATCATGACCGAATCAGCTCGAGGGTGTGAATTTAAAGAGTCAACACCCTCTGGAGCCTGATAAAGCCTGCCCAACTTCCTAGGAAGGGGGACTAATGCTGACAGTTGCTTCCAAATGGTGGAAACAAGGTCGGCATGAGGCTCAATCCAGGGTGGCACCAGGGTAGGAGCGGTCTCGGGCAGATCCAGGTGCGCAGCGAGTTTCTCACACTGTGGATCCGGCTCCAAGGAATGCCACTGATGAACTGCCTGGATTTTGCGCAGCAACTCCGTAAAGGAAGGATCCTCCAGAGGAGACTTCGAAGGGGTCCTTGGCCTGGGCTTGTCCGGAAAGCGTGGCTCATCGTCTGGGTCGGAACGACCATCGGAGTCATCTGAGGTCTCTGAAGAGGATGAAGAAGACCTCCTCCCAGCTGGAGGAGGAATGGACCTTGGGAAAGCCCTCGGGAAGCGATTCGCCCTGCCATCAGAGGCCCGCCTGGTATCCGGAGGTGGGAGGGGGCCCCGCCTCGACGTACGGGTTGGCCTCAGCCCACCAGGAAGCCAGAGTCTCCAAGTCCACCGCAGCTGAGGGGCGGGAGGAGGACACGGATACTGAGGGTATCCGCAGGTGCGATCCGCATTCTCAACAGTGGGAAGCCCAGCGTCGGGTACTGGGACACCTTGTACCGCGCGCCAGGTAGGCCGCGCCGGGTACTGGGGTGCCGGATACTGCAGGTCTGGGTATGACGGCGGCCGGCTAGGACGGGTCGGATACCCAGGTACCAGGGACGCGGAGCAGAAGGCCCTGAAATGGCACAGCGGGCGGTCCGTGGGCACCAGGCCCGCATCCAGCAATGGGATATTGTCGGCGCCGGTAAGCCAGTGTTGGCGCCGCATCAGGTCATCCGCCCAGTGGCAGGGAGACCCGACGGCAGTAACCCACCCCTCATTGTCGCCTCGGGAAGAAGGATTACCATCCCAGGATCCAGCAGAGGAGACGCTGGTGCCTCAGAGTGCAACGGAAAAGCTGCGTGAGCACGTGGACAACTGATAGGCCCGAGGTCCGCGCCGCTCTAACGCTTGAGTGGACGCCGGAGGAGCCGACATTAGTCTTATCGATGGGATCCGGGCGGACGCCGGAGGAGCCGCGGCCCAACTTATCGGACCAGTGCCCAACGAAGGCCGCGAGGGTGTGGCTGCCTTGGTAGGAACTTTGAGGCCATGCGCTGCCCCGGATGGTCGGGCGTCTTAACAGTCTTACCCGGGTGGGCATCTGAGGAGCCGATGTCTGACTCATAGGGGCGACTTGAACCAGAAGGCCGCACAGCAGCGACCTCACTGGGAGTGGCTGCCTCCTTAGACCTGCAGGCTCCCAAGGCGCAAGAGCGCAAGCCCGACAGGAGGGTTGATACCGTCTTGGAAGCCTCCAAGACTGCCGCCCGGGGGAGTTGTTACCTGCAACACAGCGACTCCAGCCGAGGCCGCAGCGACCAATGAAGAGTCCCGTCTCGGTGCTTCTTCTTGTGGTGGCCCTCCAGAGAAGTCAAAGCCCCCCGAAGTTTTTTCAGTTCCTTTTCCATAGAGGTCATTTTTGTTTAAGAACGTACTTTCAGGACTGCTGCCTCCGCTGGTGGCCGACAACTGTTGGCAAGGCTGGCACCTCAACGGGATGATCGGGCCTAAACAAAAGCACTGGGAATGTCCGTCTCATGCGGAGCTGGGTGCCTCAAGAATCACACTTGTTCTTGTGCTCAGAGGGAGTCGGGATGACATACACGGCAGTTGTAGGTAAGGATGACGAAATTCTGAAAAGAGTTAGAAAACAGATGGTAAAAATACCGACGATTGATCATGGCAGTGAACTTAACTCATAGGTGCTGCAATGAAAGTTAACGCCAGGAAAGAACTGAAGGGGCATGGGGACCGCCTTTATATTGACGCCGCCTACGCCGGGTCACCAGAGACTGCTAGCCAGAAATCTTTCCATGGGGTCCTGATGCCTGCCAACTTCAATCCTATTTGTAATTACCTACTGCCAGAGCCCTCTCGAAGTAAGATCGCATCCTGCAGATCCAGTGAACAGAACCACATGTTTCTCTGCAAGTGTGTCATGATCTGGGACGGAGTAACCATCCGAAAGGTCACGTGGGCCTGAGGTATCGATTCAGGTCATGGAGATCTAGAATGGGGCGCCAGCCCCCCTGTCCACTTGGGCATCAGGAAGTACCTGGAGACAAAGCCTAGGTCTGCAGATGGAGGAGCTGAGCAATGTCATCTCGAAGAGCCGACTGGGTGCATGCAGAAATCCGTTCTTCCCGAGGGGTGCAGGCTCGGCTGGGAGGGTACTGCTCAAATTCTAGAGGCAGTCCCTGACCAACCACTTCGAGAACCTACCTGTCCATAGTGATAGCGGACCAGGCGAAAAGGAAGTGGCGGAGCTGGCCCCACATGGGAAGACCCAGAGCTGGCGGATGGGAATAGGTGGCAACCCCACCCTGTCACTGGGCAAGCTTGGAGGAGGAGGAAGCTCCATGATCTGAGCCTCGCCTCCCCACGGGCCTGTTGGCTTCCAGGCTTAGCAGAGGGCACCAAGCTTGAGCTTGCTGCTCGTCCTCCCTGGTAGGAGACCTGCTGAACTGCAGGGGAAGAGTGCCGAAAGGGCTTCTTCTTTTCTTCTGCTGGTTCTGTTCAAGAACTCTTGGCAGAAGTGGCGCCCAAGGTGGCACTGGCCTGCTCTATGCGCTGTAGGTGACCGCCACTCCAGGGCGAAAGTCGTCCCAAGGAAAGGCACATCAGCTAACTTTGTGCTGAGTATCTGCCGGAAGGAGGAGAGCCTCAGCCAAACCATGTGGCGACAGGCAACCGCGGCGCCATCGAAGCGGGCACAAGAGTCCCCAATGTCCAGGGCCGCCTGGAGCTGTTGATCTGTTTAACTGTGGTCTGCATGTCCGCTGGAAGATGAGGGAAGACTTCATCCAATGACCCGAAGGGCATGGGAGAAGTGTGCCAAGATAATGTACGAATTTGCCTGACGAAGGCCCAAGGAAGATGCTTATGAGACCTTTCGCCTCAATAGTCCAAATACTTTGACTCCCTTTGTCGGAGGTCAGCAGAACTGCCAGTATGCCTGGAACACAGAGGCGGTCACCAGGCTCTCGGCCAAGGGTGCTTTTGTGAACCCTGCAGGACTCATGGGCACCGTGATACTTAATGGGCTGGGCGCGGGCAGACGGTGCTGGACATGAGGCGGTGGACATGAGGCAGGACGCTGCCACAGTTCGAGTGCCGGACAAACAATGGCCTTGGCCACAGGAAAGGCCTCCGTCAGGGTATCCCCTCTCTTGAGGATGTCCGTGAGAGGGTACTCCACCTTTTTCTGGATGGGTTCCAGGGGCATCCCTGCAGAATCAGAGATGAGACGAAGGATCCCTTGGAAGGAGGAAGGACCTTCCTCCATCCAGAGGATGAGCGTGGAGCCCGGTGACATCAGAGTCCGAAGAGTCGGGGTACAGTGGCCTGCCGCCCAAATCACCCTCGACCCAAGGGCGATCCAAGGTGACCGTGACCGACAGACATCAGGGAAGCCTGGTATCTGGTCAGTCCTCTTCGGAGGGAGCCCCTCCCACAGACTGCTTAGGCGGCAGCTCCACCACTATCAGTGGAGAGACCAATATAGGCCGAACTGGAATACGGGCCAGCCCCGCGGGCGGAGGAACCAAAGGCTTCAGTTCCGAAGGGCGGCTTCGCCTGGGAGGGCAAAGCTGGCACGGCCGGGTAGCAGTCGATCAGACGGGCTGACTCGGTCACTTGGGGAGACAATGGCAGGACCGGTGATACCCAGGGATCCGGAACTGGGTCCTCGATGGGGGCACCAGCAGGCTGGGTCTCCTCATCGGGGAAGACAAGGACCGGAGTCCTTTCCAAAGAGTCGTCAACCAGGGCGCCGACAGTGGGTCAATGGGGTCGAGGACAATCTCGACCTAATCGACCACATCCTCGGTCGGCTGGTCCGACAGAAGGTCCGTGAAGCCTGCGGCTGAAGAAGCGATCTCGACCGAGGTCGAGACCGCATGCTCCTGGGACAGAGACCTCTCTCGGTCCCAAGAGTGTCTTCGCCAAGACGAAGACTTGCTCGGTTCCTTATCTCTTTCACAAGATCGGGAGGAGTGTGAGCCGGCAGGTGCCTATCCCCGGGTTGGGAGAGACTGGCACAACTCCTTGAAGGAACCTCAGAAGGTGGAGCCCAGGTTGAGAGGAACGAAAAAGTTTCGATTGTCTGAAGTGCGGGCAGCTTCTTCTTTGAACACCTTCATGCGTTCCAGCTGCTCGGCGGAACCCGCGGCCGCAGAAACCGCCCACCTAGCCTCCTTGTACCTCACTGGAGGATTCCTTTTCTCCGGTCTCCCTAACTTTAAACATGCCAGGCAGTCATCCAGGATGTTGGTATGGAAGGCCAAGCAAAAGCTGCAGGACAAGGTGTCATGGCTGACACCTAGGCAGTAGACACACGTGAGATGAGGACCGGTGCGTGACATCTTCTGGCCGCAAGGACACCGGTGAAATCCTGGAGAAGATCTCTTTTCCATGATCGAGGACGCAAAAGCGTGATCGCTAACTCAGACGAGTTTTAATTTCGGTAAAATCTAAGTATTGAAAGCCAGGGCCTACGAAATGCGTGAGCACGAGGGAGGCAACCTGTATCTTTCAGCGGAAAGGAAGATCTGGCGTCATGGGGCTGCGCTGAGGTATATACCACCTGGGTGGGTGGAAGGAGCCAGCTTGAAGACTTCCAGCAAGATTTAAAGGGGAAAGGGACATGCCAAGAAGTGTGGATGAACAACATATCCACGATCCTAGAACAGCCTTATAGGAAGCCAAATATGTGATAAAAACTGCTTGACTGTATCTTACTTTTTTTTAATTTTTATTTTTCAGATAAGCAGAGTTCCTTACATAATGCTGGTTTTACAGCAAAGCAACTCCAAGGTCAATGAACAGCAACCAAGTTGAAACCACCACCACCCTGACCCAGCCCTGGTCTGCTCACACAATACCACAGTAACGAACAGCCTTACATAAAACAAAATTATCTAATAAAAACTATTGGACTGGGAGAACTGGATGGCTCAATGGAATGGTAATAGGTTAAGGAGCCTTTCACTTCTAGGTCACTGGTTCAAATCTAGCACAGGTCGTAAATGGCTGAAAGCCATTATCACCTGAAGGCTGTTCAGTGGCTATTGTGAAATGAGTTGTGGTGGTCTCATTCAAGCTCCCAGATGGTGTCCACATCACAAAACCACCAACACAACTGGCATTACCTGGCCCCTTGTTGCGTTTTCATGTGAACCAAGACTGGAATAGTCTGAGTATGAACTACACTCACCTACTTTACCATTGGACAATGTATATTGTACAAAGCACTATTGCGGACATGACTTCAGTTCCAGCTTAATCCAGCACCTTCATGAGTACTCACACATGACACAAAGTACAGAGCTCCAAATGAACACGCCTTAGTTAGAAGGCATGCTCCATGCGTTCTCCCCCAATTCACAAACATATTTGCTCTCTTTGCTACTTTTACTTTAATTCCATTACCTAACAGCTTTGCTACTTATTTGAATTTCTGATTATGCAGAGTGGAATTTTGCATAGGTGGTCAAAAAGCACAGATTGCCAGCTGATAGTAGCTACCCTGTTGCCATGTTTATTTTATTTTTTTAACAATGTATTTACGATTATTTAGCTGAGATAAATCAACTCATTTGTGATTGCCCCGATTAAACCTCCTATTTTCTCACTACCCACCCTGTTCCGTTATTTGACAAAGACATGTTTGGGAAACCTTTTCACCTGCTATTGTCTGCTCCCCACACCTTTTACTTACCCTCTCTGTTCTGGACTTTTTCCCTATTTGTTTCTCCTAATCTGGCATGACCTCTTTCTTGTAATAATAATAATGTGATTATTGATATCTCCTGTCCTTTTGCACAAATGATTTGATATGTATTTGTATAGGTTTTCTCGCTCTTGACACAGCACAAATTGTTGTGTTATCTATGTAACCTTTTTTGTACTGCACCTAACTGACGTGGAACCTTTGTAAAAGAGCCTCTGGCTCAAAGGTAGTAATTCCTAGAATAATAAACAATTTTCAGTCTGGGAGTTTCTTCTACCCACTTTTACAACTAGTGAAGAAGCACTGAAGTACTGGAAGACAAATTACCTGCTCAATATCACAGAGGTTACTGTCTCTTGTTGGTTCAAACCCAGGCCCTATTGGGTCACAGTTGATAACCAGTGGAATACATTGCATCTTGCAGTTGCAGAAAGGAGTATGATAGAATGGTTATTTTCATTCCCAGCTTCATCTCACTGCCATTATGTTGTCATCCTTTATCTCCCCATGGCAACATGGGACCCGCTGCACAGCTGCAACTTCTGGGAAAAAGGGTGGAAAGAGCAGCTTCCAGTGTATCCCTCAATCATACTGCATCTAGCCCATCCTACAGTTTGGACACATCACTAAACGTCAAGGAACTGGGTGCGAATCCCATAGTCATTCCTCTCCACATTATGGTCTCATCACTACAAAGATCACAACTCCATTTTCACCAAGCAGTCCAGTCCTGAAAATATGGCACATTGGATCTTTATGACTATAATTATACTCTGTATACTGGCTCTTTCTTAGTGACCCTCACCAGGGCATTCAATCTTGTGGACCACAACGTGATCCTAAATTCATTGTCCCACATAAATTTTTCAGGGGATGTACTTAAAAGGTTTAAGACTGATTTTCGTAACATGACTCATAAGACGTTGATTGATGAGAATGGTTCTCTCTCATAACGGCGATCGCAAAATAGCGATCCTGCGTTTGAACTAGTGTACATCACCGAAATGAATTACAACAGTGTACACTCCTGGCGACTAGAAAACCAGAAACTGGTTTCTATGTTATGCGGGGGGGCTGCGCTCCCTGCACTCCCCCCACCTTAAGGATTCTCAACTCGAGGAGGGTGAATGTCGGGGGGGTGTAAAACTTAAAAAATAAATAAATAAAAAATTCTGACCAAATGCAAAAACTATCGCGGCCAGAATCGAACCCGCACCTCCCAACCCAGCCCGTCACCTACCCACTATGCCACACGGCCAGCTCGGGTGGATTGAGCACTACACCCCACATACCCTTTTCGCCCATCGTGTGTGTGTGTGTGCATATATATATATATATATATATATATATATATATATATAGATAGATAGATAGATATAAAGTGACATCCCATCACTATACTTGCCTACCACTCCATCCGGTCGCTACCCTACCAGGTAGCCCTGTACACAGGCACCATGACTGAGTCGCCCTTTCTGAAAGTGCTCAATCGCATTCACCTTGTACACGGTATACCGATGAGAATTATTTTGAAGAGTGTCATATTAAGTATGTAGTACCACAGGGTTTGATACTTGGCCCTTTAGTATTTATACTTTTCGTTAATCCTCTCCCAGAAATTTCTAAGTATTCTGAACTGATTACTTATGCAGATGATGCCGTTGTCTTCTGCAAACGTGTTTCTCCACTATCTGACAAGCTTCAGAGTGATTTTAGTAGATTACACTCCTGGTTCTCTTAATGTGGTTTAGTCCTTAACACCAAAATTACAAATTCTATTGTCTTTTCTGGGACAAGAAAGGCCACTGACTTTGAATTTATACTTAAGGATAATGATGGCAGCCTTATTGAGAAAGTAACTGACTAATTATCTTAGTATAATAACTGGTTTCGCTTCATAGGAAACCCACTGTGTTATTTGCCATTATAAAGGAGTGTTCATAATGGCAAACACACGCCAGGTTTCCGCCCAAGCACATGTGCCAGCCTCAGTTTTATTCCAATCACACACCTGCTTGCCGCCGCTGAGACTGCACTACCACATGGACTTGGCGTAGTTATTTAACAAACAAAACAAATCATTGACAAAAATATATATATATAAAAAAACCTAGCAGAAAAATAAGTTAAAAGTTAACTTCGGCACGCTAAACAGCAGACCATGCTAAAACCCAACCGAGCATGGCCACATTAGGAACAGCTTTTATTTTATCTAATTACTTGGTGAAAAGCAAAACCCAGCAATTATATAAAATAAAATATGGAGTGGTGAAGAAACTGACTTTACACACACCCTCGGTGTTGATGCCTACTCCCGAGCTCGGGCCTCAGGTTTTATATGTTGCATTCACAACACCTCAGGTGTGTGTAAAATTCTTGTTACACACACCAGCCCATATATTATTCTATATGTAATACTTTGACAGTCATCTGCCCTTTGAAAATTATATAAGCCAGTTAACTGGCATGTTACACTGAGTAAAACAATTTTTTAATACCTGAAACTCTTTCACTTCAACAAAAATTATAGGAAGATTGAGGATTACTTATCATAGTATTATTCAATGTGTTACTGGGCTTCCAAAGATGACTCATCACTGTGTGGGCTGCATAATTTTGAACACTGAAAACTGTTGGACAGAATGTTTGGTTAGGGGGTCAAAGCAACACTGGATGTTGTGTAACTATGTTTGGATATTCATTTTCTATGGAGCCGACCACCCAAAGTCCTGTAGGGTGCAGCATATGGTGAACTATATTATGGAATATAACTTTGTGGAATACCCCCATGTTCGAAAACCAGACTGCCTAGATTAACCATGACAGATGCACTGGATGCATTTAGGGGCTGTACCATACAATATCTGGCATGAGTATGTTATATGCAATTGTTTTCTCTGTAAAACAATAAATATAATTAGTATGTGTGTGAATGCCTCTGCTCGGTGAAAAGGACTCTCTTCAACAGCAGTTTGTGCATCTCATGAAATGCAGACATAGGCCAATTGAGTTGTGGGGCTGTTAATGGATGGAAAAGGGAACAAATTACTAATATCCTAGGGATTGACGAAAATGGCCATCACTGTAGCACAGCTAGCCTGACAGAGACACAAGGACACCACAGTATACACCTTTTAGTGGCGTGGTCAATCTTATGGGACTCCTTGTCCAGAAGTTTGTCCATGTCCTCCTTGTGTCCAGACTTGCACAACACCAAACCCAGAACTGGCGAGGGCCAGTCTGGGGCTACCAGAATCTCCTGCGCCTTGTCCCTCCTCGCCTTGAGAAGCACCTTGTGGATCAAGGGAAATGGGGAAAGTTGCAAAGAGGCCCGGGTCCACGGCCCCGAGCATCCCCTGCAGCGAGCCCTGCTGAGGGGGCGGGATGAAACAGTCTCAGCCAGAGATTCTCCCTGGAGGTAAACAGGTCCACCTGAGGCGCTGCCCCAGTGGGAGAATAGATCTTGTACTACCTCCGCAGGAGAGACCACCGTGGGACACAGCTCCTATCTGGCTTAGGTATCGGCCAAGGTGTTGGAGGCCCTGCCACATCGATGGCAAGAAATCCGCCTCCAGGCTGCGCATGAGTGACCAAATGCGGAGAGCTTCCCTGCACAGAGGCATGGAGCGCGTCCCGCCCTGGCGGTTTAGGTAGTACATGGTCGTGGTATTGTCCGTCTGGACCTGGACCACTTGACCCCGTAGAAACGGAGCGAAGGTGGTGAGAGCTAGACGAACCGCTCAAAGCTCCAGCAGGTTGATATGGCATCGGTACTCCCGAGGGGACCAGAGGCCATGCACTATGTGCTCCCCCAGATGGGTACCCCAACCCATCAGAGAGGCATCAGTCGATAGACCGTCGGCTCGGGGCGGACAAACGGGATGCCCTCCTGCAGATGTGCAGGAACGGTCCACCACTGGAGAGTGTTCCATATCCCCTGGGTCACTGTCACTAGCTGATTCAGTGGATCGAAGTGCTGTGATCACTGGCTGGCCAGTCCCCATTGAAGGGGACGCATGTAACAGCGAGCCCAACGGACCATGCTGGTGCAGGCCGCCATGAGGCCCAGGAGGCACAGGTAGTCCCGGCAGGGCGCGACTGCCCAACCTGAAATAATTGGGCAAGGAGGAAAGAACCTCGGCCCTGTCTGCCGGGAGCCATGCTCTGGCTTGAAGAGAGTCGAGCTCTGCCCCGATGAAATGTATCACCTGCTTTGGCAAGAGTTCCGACTTGGCCAATCTGAGAGCAAACCTGGAGGGCCAGATCTCTGGACCGCTCCACCCCCGCTCTGGAGGGGGCTGCAATCAGCCAGTCATCCTGGTAGGGGTACACCCGGACCATTCGGTGCCACATGAATGCTGTCACCACTGCCATGCATTTGGTGAAGACCCTGGGAGCTAGAGAAAGGCCGAAGGGCATGGCCCGGAACTCGTAAAGGGATCCCTCTGCTCTGAAGCGGAGGAATCTCTGATGGGACGGACGGATTGGGACGTGAAAGAACGCATCCTGAGGGTCCAGGGAACAGAACCACACGCCTCGTTCCAAGGATGGGATTATCTGAGCCAGAGTGACCATCCTGAAGGTCCGAGACCATAGGAACCTGTTCAGGTCGTGCAGGTCGAGAATGGGGCGCCAGCCCCCCGTCCGTTTTGGGACCAGGAAGTACCTGGACACAAACCCCGGGTCTGGAGGAGGATCCGCCACCTTCCTGATCACCTCTTTTTCGAGGAGCAGGGCAATATCAGCTCAGCGGGCCGATAGAGAGGCTGCGGACCCCGTGGCCCCCCGAGGGGCGACTGCTCGGAAGGGCGGGGCCTGCTCGAACTCCAGAGGCAGGCCCTTTCCTACCACCTCCAACACCCAGCAGTCCGTGGTAATAGTGGACCAGGCGGAAAGGACGTGGCGGAGCCATCCCCCCACAGAGGGGAACCCAGGGGGGAGTGACGTGGCTGTGGGCGACACCCCTCAACCTGTCACTGGGTAGGCTTGGAGGAGGGACCGGCCGAGGGACCTCCTGGGCCTTTACCTCCCTGCTTCCTATTGGAGGAAGCCACGGGCTTAGGTTTGGGATGTCAAGAGCGAGCCTGCTGGTCCTGGTGCTGGTGGGCCAGACGTGCCGCAGGCGCAGAAGGGCGAAAGGACTTGTGCTGCTGCTGTCGGCAGCCTTTGTCCTTCTGGGCGGAGGTGACAGAGTCCAGAGTGGCACTGGACTTCTCGATCCGCTGGAGGTGACCTTCCACTCCAGGGCCAAAGAGGTCGGTCCCCAAGAAGGGGATGCCCGCCAATTTATGCTGGGATCCGCCGTGAAGGTGGATATCCTCAGCCATGCTCTGTGGTGCATGGCCACCGCGGCTGCAACCGATCTGGCACAGGAGTCTCCTATGTCCAGAGCCGTTTGGCGCTGCTGCTTAGCCACTGCCCTACCCTGGTCCCGCACCTGCCGGACTGTGCTCTGCAGGTCGGCTGGGAGATGAGGGATCACCTCATCCAGGGAGCCCATGAGGGCGTGGGAGAAGTGTGCCATCAGCACGGCCGAGCTGGCCTGGCAGAGGCCAAGGGAGGACGCAGCGTCACACTGCACCAGCGTGGTTGACCTTTTGGACTCCTTGTTGGGGGCTTGTCCACGTCCTCAGCGTTCCCGGACGCCGGGCGCTGTCAGTGACCAACCCCTCAGCAGAGGGTGTTCCAAAACCGGCAAGAAACCGGTAGGGTCACATACTTCTTGGCCATCCTGGCTGAGGCGCGGGGCAGGAAGCAGGCCGCTGCAAAGCTCAAGGCTGGGCCAACAATGGCCTCAGCCACCGGAAAGGCCTCTGTGGGGGAATCCCCTCGGTCCAGTATCTCCGTCAGGAGATACTTGGCCCGCTTGGATACGAGCTCGAGCTGCATCCCGGTGGACTCCGAGATGAGCCGAAGCAAACCCATGAAGGATGATGGGCATTCGTCCAACGACTGGCCCTCGGAGGACTCCAGGTCAACTGGCCTGGAGAACAGGGAGGAGTTGTCGTCGGACTCTGAGGAGTCCGCGTAGAGCTGCCTGGGGCCTGAGCCACCCTCCACCTGCCGGGGATGGTTGGAAGTGAGGGTGACCGACAACCTGTGGGGCAGGCCTTGACCCGACCGAGAGTCCTTGGTCGGTGCCCCCAATTTCGGTTGTGGAGGCGGTGGTTGCACCACAATTGATGGGGCAGCAGGTTTTGGCCGAACAACCGGCCCAGGCTTGGGCATCTCGACTACGGCAACAGGTTGTTTCGGCCGCTTGGGTGACAGCCACTTGATGGCCGGGGAAGGCGACCGCGTCGACTTGTTCCCAGACAGAAGCAACTGCTGCCACATCAGGTCCTCGTAGCGTCGACAATTTGCACCGGAGCCTCTCCTCTTCCGAAGAGGAAGTCTAGGACGAGCAGCGGCACCGCTTACCTCGGTGCCGAGACCAAGACCGCCGATGTCGGCGGGACTGGCTGGACCGAGAAGAAGTCCGAGACCGAGATCCTCTGTGTTTCCGAGGACGGGTCTGGGAAGGAGCGGGGGACACCCGCTCTTCCCTTGGCTCGGACGCCTTAACCGGGGACTGCTGCACCAGGGGTGCAGGCAGATCCTCATTCTCCACCGGGGGAACCAGTGAAGAAGGGTTGTCGGCCTCACCAGTCGACAGCTCATCTGATGGGTCGAGAACAATCTCGACCGCGTCGACGGGTGTCTTGGCCGGCTGGCCTGACAGGGACGCCGTGAAGCCAGCGGCCTTAGCCGCAACCTTGACTGAAGTCGACAGTCGGCTGTCCGGGGAAGGAGACCTCTCCCGCTCCCACGAACGGCGACAATGGGACTTACCCTTAGAGTCCTTCTTTTGGACCAAGAGGAATGTCCGATGGCCCTCTCCCTTCGTGGAAAGGGATTGGCAAAGCTCCTGAACAAAGCTGAATACGAGGTACCCAGAGAGGCCGGGATAAATGCGCAACTGAGGAAGAAGATGATGCGGCCTGGGCTGCCTCCTCCTCGAGGGCGATCATCTGCTCGAGCTGCTCAGCCGAGCCAGCCGCCGCGGTAACCGCCCAACGGGCCTCCTTCGACTTAACCGGCGGGTAGCGCTTCTCGGGGCGCCCTAGCTTTAACCGGGCAGCGCGGTCCTCCAGGACGTTGGCCGAGAACGAACAGCATGACTTGCAGGCCTGCGGGTCGTGTTGTAGGCCGAGGCAGTAGACGCAAGTGGAGTGCGGGTCCGTCCTGGACATCTTCTGCCCACAAGGGCACCGCCGAAATCCGGGAGTCGATTTGTCCATTGCAGCCGCGAGGGAAAAAGATGACTGAAATGTTGAAAATTTTAAAATGAGTTTCGGGCGAACCGAAGAATTAGGATCCAGTCTATCATGCAGAGCGTTAAGGAGGGAACCTGAGCTTCCAAGCGGTAAGAAAGATCAGGTGTCATGGGGCGGAGCCGAGAGTTTTACCACCCGGGTGGGTGGAAGGAGCCAGCTTGAAGACCTTCCGGCAAGATTTAAAGCGGCAAGGAACCTGCCAGACAGTGTGGATGAACAACATATCCATGTCCCTAGAAACAGAGATTGGAGAACTGACGTCCCAAAACCAGCATACCGTCAAGACTCAAGGTCGATGTGGTAATGGGTAATGAAGGTGTTTGCTGACTTCCAGGTAGCAGCCCGAAAGATATCCTGGATAGGGAAGCAGACACCAATCACCAATGCAGCGGTATGGTGGGTAGAATGAGCTCTTATCCCTCTGGGAGGCTCCATGCCCGCTAACTCGTAGCACAGACTTATGCAAGATGTAATCCACCTTGCAACAGTCCATTTTGCTGCATGTCTGCCAGAAGCGGCTTCAGTGTAGGTGACAAACAGCTGAGACCTCTCCCAATTTCCACCATCCTCTCCTTATAAATAGGAGAGAGTTCATCTCAGGTCAAAGTATGGAGCAGTACACATGGCCTCTGAGGTGTAATTAGGGTAGTATACCGGCAGAGTTAACACCTGGTTAAGGTGAAACTCTGACACCACCTTCGGAAGGACTTTCGAGTGGGGGCGAGGACAACCTTGTCCCTGTGGAAGACCAGATAAGGGAGTCCACTGCCTGAGCTCCCCTTCTGGCAGACTTGATAGCCACCAGGAAGGCTGTCTTCCATGACAAGTCGCGACCAAGCACACTTGTGCATTGGTTCGAATAAGCTGCCCATGAGCTTTGCCAATACCAGCAGTAAGATCCCACAGGCTGGAGGTTCACGCACGGAGGATATGTGACCCAGGCCTTTGAAAAGCACCCAGCCACTGTCTCCTGCGCTGTCAGCTGACCAGCCCGTGCCAGTGGCAGAGACGGCTGCCAAATGCACCCAGGATCGATGACTGAAGACCCGCTTTGGACAGAGACCAAAGGTAGTCGAGAATGTTTGCCACTGGACAGGACAGAGGGTCCAGGCCCTTGCCTGGACACCAAATGGAAAACCTTTTCCATTTGAAGGCATAACAGTTCCTGGTTGATTCCTTTCTGGATGCCTCTACCATGGTGATGACATCCTCGGAAAGACCCAAAGTCTGGAATTCTAGCCGCTCAGGAACCAGGCTGTGAGGTGCAGGGATTGAAGGTCCAGCTGGAATACCTTCTCCTGATTGAGAAATATCAGGTCCAGGCATGCTGGAAGCTACTCCGGGGGCCTGCAGCTGAAGCTGAGGAGATCTGAGTACCAGAACTGGCGCAGCCAGGATGGGGCTACCAGAATCACCTTCGCCTTGTCCCTCCTCAGCTTGAGGTGCACCTTGTGGATCATGGGAAATGGACAGAAGGTGTAGAGGAGGCCTGAGGTCCACGGCCTCAAGAAGGCATCCCCCTGCAGCGAGCCCTGCTGAGGGGACAGGGCATGAAACAGCCTCAGCTTGGTGTTGTGCCTGAGGCAAACAGGTCCACCATCGGTTTGCCCCAGTGGGAGAACAGGCTGTAAGCTACCTCTGGATGGAGAGACCACTCGTGGGGTGTCTCGCCTAAGTGGCTGAGAGCATCTGTCAGATGGTTCGAGGCTCCTGCCACATTGATGGCTAGGAGGTCCGCCTCCAAACGGCTGACAAGAGTACGGATGCAGAGCGCCTCTCTGCAACGCAGACGGGAGTGCGTGCCCCCCTGTTTGCTGAGATAGTACATGGTTGTGGTATTGTCCATCTGGCCGCTGGCTCGAGGCGGACAAACAGGATCCCTTCCTGCAACCGGTCTGGGGCAGTTCACCATTGAAGAACATCCCACATCTTCTGAGTTACAGTGATCAGCTGGTCAAAATGACCATGGCGCTGAGTCCACTGGGCAGCTTCCATTGTAGGGGTGCATGTGCAACCGGGCCCAACGGACCACTGAGGTGCACTCGCCATGTAACCCAGAAGGCGCAGGAAGTCCCGGGCAGGGCGCAATTGCCCACCCAGAAATGATAGGGCAAAGAAGGAGAGAACCTCTAGAATCCCACAGTCAGCTGGTTTTCTATCCCCTGAAACCACACCATCCCTTCCTAAGGAGATCAAACCTAAATCGCTATTTCTCCTCTCTCTTCCTCTCCAAACCCAGCCCTATCCAGCACTTGGGTAACCTCCGACATCTCCTCCACAAGGCTCTTAGATACCCTCTCCCTGGTGTACTCGAACCTGGGACCTCTTGCACCAAAGTCAGTAACACTATCACTACTCTACAGTGGCAGCCACCCTCACTGAAGTTCAGCTATCGCCCTCATCTTTCACTATAAGCATAGAACTATGGGCACTTGCAGTCCCTTGCTAGGTCTTCTCAACCCCCCCCCCGACCTGAGCTCCCATCCACTACATCAGGCACCTCACCCCCAAGTTACCCCAGTATGACTCAGCCCCCCACCTTGAATGCACCCTCAACTCACCAGCACCCACCCGCCCCTGCCTACAGCCCCACTCCCCTCTCCTGGGTCCACCCTTGACTCACCTGTTCCTTCCATATCCACCTTCGTGCTCTACCTATCCCTTCCCCTTATCACCAGGTCTCGACGGCACCAAACCATGGTTCCTTCCGCCACCGCCCCCAATCAGAATAATCACACATACTCTTACTGTCTGGGAACATACACCTACCCTGGACCTTATCTGCCAGCCCGCAGAAATCCTGTACCACTACCAGTCTTCGCCTTGCATCCCTTAACATATGTAGCCTCCCAAAGAAAAAACTGCTGCTCTTGAATGCTGGGTCACCCAGCATCAGCCTGATATTCTTGCTCTGGTAGAGACTTAGTCTCTAAGTCCACCCAGCTCCGCTATCTCCCCTCCTGGATACACCTTATTCAGTGAAGACCGAGTAAGCAAGCGTGGTGGGTGCGCAATATTCATGCAGGACACCCCAACAGGTCACGCACTCTCTGCTCCAAAACTTGACTATGGCACCAAAGCCCTCACACTAAAAGTAATCCTTGACCCCTCCAGAGGCCCTCTTTTTCTCATCGTCTCCTACATACCCCCCAAAGAAACCAGAACTCAGCAGTCCAGTCCCTCATCGACTACCTCACATCCCTCCCGCACAAAGTCGAGCAAGTCATCCTTGGTGATCTTAATGTTAACTGGCTTGCTTCTGCCACCTCCCAAACCAGGGACTCCTTCGCTGCCCTGGGTACGTCCCAACTAGTCTCACAGCCCACCAGGTTCAACCGATCTAGTGGAACCAACACCCTCCTAGAAGTTATTTTATCAAACCGCCTTTAAAATCTGGGACATCACTGTCCTCCGCGACTCACTTAATGATCACTCTCCAGTCATCTGTACCTGGTCATCCTCCTCTCCAAAACCAGTGTCCCAGGCTACACTGCGCCTGCTACGACCTGGTGGCCTAAAAAGTTGAAACAGCACCTAGTCCAGCTAGATTGGTCCCCTATCCAACATGCCCCAGATATCGACTCAGCTCGACTTCTTCACAATGCCTTCTGCAAGGCCTGTGACCTCTTCACCCCACAACCAGGATCCGATAAAGAAATGCAATACCCTTGGATCAACCTCCCTCATCCAGAAACTTAAGAATAGGGATAATCTCTGGCGAATCACTGTAGATTCAGGCAAGCCATCTGAGAGACATGCCTAAAATGCAGAGTGCAATAAGTGCACCTGGGCCATCAGGCGGCCAAGGCGGAACACTACCAGGCCACCCTTACCTCCACCTGGGGCTCGGCCCGGACCTTCTGGGATAGCACAGAAAGAACTAAATGGGACAGTCGACCCTCCCTCCACCATCTCAGCTCACCATCAATGGCTACCTCCTCTGATCCACTATGTATAGCTGACTTCCTCAACACCACTTTCTCTGATCTAGCTCTGTCCTCCCAGCAAGTTTTTGATCCAATCCCTCCTCCTCCCCCCGCCCTGCTCGCCCCTTTCTACCCGCGCACCCTATCCCCCCACGAGGCTCGGCCACACCTGCTAAAAGCCCTTGGTAGTAATAACCTCAGCAGTGACCCCCTCGACTCCAGGATCCTCCGGCTGGTCCTGGACATTGTCCTAGTCCCCCTGATGGACCTACTCAACCGGTCCCTATGCCTTGGACAGTTCCCCAGTGCATGGAAAACTGCTGAAATCACTCCAATACACAAGAGTGGTGATTGATCCTCCCCCAGCAACTATCGGCCAATCTCCATCCTCCCTTCCTCTCTCCAAAGCCCTCGAAAAAGTAGTGTCTATCCAACTATCTGAGTACTTGGCTAAGTATGACATTATGTGCCCGGAGCAGCACGGCTTCCACTCAGGACACAGTACAACCACTGTTCTCCTGGAGTTCTCCCAATACCTGCACTCTGCGCTCGACTCCGGCACCCTGGCGGTGCAGTGTTCATTGACCTCTCAAGGCCTCTGACACTGTCTGTCATCCCTCCCACTTGACTCTCTCCACCAATTCGGTTTCTCTGTAGGTTCCTTACCTGGTTTTCCAGCTATCTCTGCTAGATCCTAGCATGTAAAATCAACGGCTCCCTCTCCAACATTTGACCCGTTAGCTCCAGGGTCCCATAGGGCTCAATCCTGGGTCCCATTCTCTTCAGTCTCTACCTCAACACTCTCCCCAGCTCCTGCAATAGCAAGATGTTCCTCTATGCAGACGATGCAGTTCTCTTTGCCTCACACCCAGATCCCTCCACTCTCCAATCATCCCTTCAACTCGCCTACAACCAAATAGAAAGGTGGTGTCTTGATCACAGACTAGTCCTAAACCTTAAGAAACCAAATCAATGCTCTTCTCTCACCACCAAAATAAGCTAGAAATGCCCCTCCTGATTACCCCTAACTCTCAGCTCCCATTAGAACAAGTGCCGCATACAGATACCTAGGTTTCACTTCGATACTGCCTTCACCCTTCCACACCCACATCAACGCTCTTTCCTCCACTATAAACTCTTGGATTGGCCTACTTTACTGCCATAGGGATTGCCTGCCCTCGCTGCCTCCGGCTGGCCATCACCTCCTCCATCCTGTCCCTAGTGGACTACGGCTTGCCCATCTATGCTGTAGCTGATAACACCACCTCTCTAAAATCCAGCTCTCCATCAATAAGGCCTTTAGGCTCCTGACCGGAGTCTCCAGTCTCACCCACACCTGCCTTCTCTATTCCTCCACCAACCTACTCAACTCGAGGAACATCTGCAGTATCAGACCTGGCTTCTTGCTAGAAACCCTACCTGACTCCCACCCCCCGAGTCTCTGCCTCCCTACCACGGTCATCCTCATCCATTTCCACCCGCAGTTCTGTTAAAGCCACCTTCAAAGTGCCCAGAACCAAACCTCCCTCACCCAGAGGTCCTTCTTTATCAAGCCACACGCCTGGTTCAGCTCCCTCCCTACCTGCATCACCAACACTGCCAAACTTGGTCCCTTCAAAACCACTCTCGAACCATCTCTTTAATGTCTGCTGCTGTAGGCGCCTAACTCCCTGCCCCCCAATCCTACTGCAGGACCTTTCCCTGCTTGGCCCTCCTAATCTCGACAGTGTCCCCTGGACTGTCGATCCATCTTTCCCCCCTACCCCTTTTTTCCTACCCCCTTAGGTTTATACAAGGATGTATTCCACTGCAACGCCAGAGAAACTGTACATCTTTAATTGTAAATCTGTATTTTATACCAACATGTAACTAAGTGTATTCTGTGTTCAATGACTGCACCTGTAATGTTGTCGAATGTTGTATCTGCACAAGGTTCTATTGTCTTGCCCTCCCTGTGACGAGGTGCCTTTGTAAATGAGTCCCTGACTCAAAGGTTGTAAATCCAACTTGTTCAAATAAATAAACCTCTGCCCTGTCCGCCGGGAGCCAAGCTCTGGCTTGACGAGGTCAAGTTCTGCCCTGATGAAGCACATCACCTGGGAAGGCATGAGTTCCGACTTGGCCTCGATTGATCAGGAGGCCAAGTTGGGAGCAGGTTTGGAGGGCCAGGTCCCTGGACTTCTCCACCTCCTGTTGGGCGGGACCTGCTAAGAGCCAATCGTCGGGAAGGATAAATCCTGACCCCTCCCCCAGAGGGCTGCCACCACTGCAATGCATTTGGTGAAGACCTGTGGGTCGAAGACAGGCTGAATCATGGCTCAGAACTAGTACAGGGTCCCTTGGCTCTGAAGTGGAGGAACAGCCCGATGAGTGGGATGGATTAGGACATGAAAGAGCGTGTCCTACAGATCCAGTGAACAGAACCACATGTTTCGCTCCAAGGATGGTATGATCTGGGACAGAGTGACCATCCAAAGGTGCGTGACCTGAGATATTGATTCAGGTTGTGCAGATCTAGAATGGGTGCCAGACCCCATCCGCTTGGGCACCAGGAAGTACCTGGAGACAAAGCCTGGGTCTGCTGGAGGATGCGCCACTGCAGCTACTGCCTCCTTGAGGAGGAGCTGAGAAATGTCATCTCAGAGAGCTGACTGAGTCTGGACGGATACTCTTTCCTCCCGAGGGGTGCGGGCTCAGCTTGGAGGGTACTGCTCAAATTCCAGAGGCTGTCCCTGACCGACCACCTCAAGAACCCACATGTCCTTAGTGATAGCGGACCAGGCGGAAAGGAAGTGGCGGAGCCAGTCCCCATGGGAGGACCCAGAGCTGGTGTGACGGGGGAGGGTAGCCACCGCCTGTCACTGAGCAGGCTTGGAGAAGGAGGATCCAGGACCTGAACCTCAGCCTCCTTTACAGGCCTGGGAGTGCCCGGGCTTGGGCCGTGGGCGCAAAGCTTGAGCCTGCTGCTGCTGTTGCCCTCCTTGAAAGGAGGGTTGCTGTGCTGCATGGGAAGAGTGCCGGAAAAGGCTTCTTCTGCTGTTTCTTGCTCGAAGAACCTTTAGCAGAAGTGCGTCCAAGGTGGCATTGGACTGCTCAGTATGCTGAAGGTGACCAGTTACACCTGGGCCAAAAAGGTCAGTGCCCAGCAAAGGCGCATCAGCTAGTTTGTGCTTAGTATCTGCCAGAAAGTCTCAGACAAGCCCTGTGACGAGAGGAAACTGTGGCTGCCATTGAGCGGGCACAAGAATCCCCAATGTCCAGGGCTGTCTGAAGCTGCTGTTTGGCAACAGCCCAGCCCTGATCCCGGACCAGCTTGACTGTGGTCTGCATGTCTGCGGGGAGGTGTGGGAGGACTTCATCCAGAGACCCCAAGAGGGCATGGGAGAAGTGCGCCATGATGATGGCCAAACTTGCCTGATGAAGGCCTAAAGATGAGACTGCATAGACCTTTCGAGCCGAATGATCCAAGAGTTTGGATTCTCTTTTGGGAGGTCGGTCAGTGTTAGCAGAACTGCCAGTATGCCTGAACACAGAGGCAGTCACCAGGCTCTCTGCCAAAGTGCGCTCTGAACCATGCAAGGGACCCCATGGGCACCGCATACTCTGCGGGGCAGACAGAGCTGAACAGGAGGCAGGGCGCTGCCAAAGTTCTAAGGCCAGGCTACTATGGACTCGCCACAGGAAAGGCCTCCGTCAGTATCCTCTCTAGAGAGGATGTCCGTGACAGGATACTCCGCCTTTTTCTGGATAGGTTCCAGGGGCATCCCTGTAGACTCAGAGATGAGGCGAAGAATGCCTTAAAAGGACGAAAGACCTTTCTCTGTCTCTAACCCACCGGCCGATTCATCATCCCCGGGATGAGAATGTAGGCCGGTCACATCCGAATCTGAGGAATCCGGATACAACAGTCGACCGCCCAGGTCACCTTTGACCCACCAAGGGTGGTCCAGGGTGATAGTGACCAAAAGATGTCGGGAAGTCCGTGTCTGGTCCATCTTCCTTAGAAGGAGCCCTCCTACAGGCTGCTTGGCGGTGGTTCCACTACTATCAGTGGAGAGACCAGTTTGAGGCGGACGAGAAGATTTGAGCTGGGCAGGGGGAACTAACAATCTGCTCCGAAGGAGTTGGCTTACCCGACCTGGGCGGGAGCCAAGTAATGGCTGGGGTAGAAGCGGAGTTGGCTTGAGCTCGGTCAAAATCAGTTGTTGCCACATGAGGTCCTCGTAGTGCCGACGGAGTTTCCACTGGAGCCTCTCCTCGTCCGAGGAGGACTAAGACAACCAATGGCATCTCCTCTTTTTAGAGCACTTGGGGCTCTTCCTCGGCCTTTTGGTCAAGGGGGTCCGGGACCTTGATCGAAATCGGATAGGCCAATTTGGTCGCTCGGGAGATACCGGCAGAACTGGTGATTTCCCAGGCGGGGACCACTTCCTCGACGGGATTCCCAGCGGGCTGGGTTTCCTTGTCGGGGAAAGAAAGGACCGGAGTCCGAATAAGAGAATCATAGACCGGAGTTGACAACAATGGGTTGATCAGGTCGATGATTATTTCAACCTCGTCGATCAACACTTCGGTCAACTGGCCAGACGGCAAAGCCGAGAAGGCAGCAGCCGAAGAGGCAATTTCGACCGAAGTCGAGACTGCCGGGTTCCTGGGACCGAGATCTCCGATCCCAAGAACATCTTTGTTGAGACGAAGACGATCCTGGGTCCTTTTCCTGCTTACGGGACCGAGAGGAGTGCATGCCCTTGGGACTCTCCCCTTAGTCGTTAGAGACTGGCACAACTCTCTGAAAGAACCCGAGAAGGAGGAGCCCAGATTGAGTGGAACGAAGAATCTCCAAAAGAAAGATTCCCCAGCACGAGCCACTTCCTCTTCGAAGGCTTGCATGTGTTCCGATTGCATGGCGGATCCTGCGGCCGCAGAAACCGCCCACCGAGCCTCCTTTAATTTCACTGGAGGGTTCAGTTTTTCCAGCCTCCCCAACTTCAGGCATGCAAGACGGCCGTTGAGGATGTTAGGGTGAAATGCAAGACAAAAATTGCACTTCGGTGTCATGGTGAACACCCAAGCAATAACGCCTGCCGGTGTGGGGATCGGTGCACAACATTTTCTGGCAGCCGCACAAACACAGCGAAATCCCGGGAAGACTAGTCTTCCATAATCGAAGAATAAGTAATTAGCGATCGCTAATGCTAACTAGACGAAGTTTTGAATAACTGAAGGTTTTGGGCCAGGCCTACAAAATGCAGGAGTACGTAAGGAGGCAACCTGGAATCTTCCAGCGGAAAGGAAGATCTGGCGTCATGGGGCGGAGAGATTAATTTTGGAAAATACATAAAGATCCTCAATGATCATTTGTATAACTGAATATAGCATGCAAGCTATAAATCACTGTACTACGAGACCATTAATCACTGGCAAAGTGAGTGTAGCCGCTTCACAATATGCTTGCAATGCCTTAAATAAAATCTTTACCTCAAAAAACTTCTGAATGACATAGTTTCCAAACACGTCAGTCATCAATTGATAAGCAGCTTGCAAGATCTCATTGAACACCATCTGACGCTCTGCAGGAGTTGCTCGCTCCAATTTTTGTTGTATAAACCTGAGAAAGCACAAAAAAAAAAAAAAAAACAACACTATAAATGCTGCCATTTTGTTTACTCAGGAGAAGTCATCCTGTTATATTGGATTTTCTTTTGGGGGGGGTTAAAGGGTGTCAAAACTACACAAATGTGATTATACATTTTTATTCTGTGTGCTTCATTTCTCCTTACTATAGTCAGAGTGATTTCCTTACGCACAGTTAAGCATAGTATACAGTATGTGATCAAAAAAATACACCCCTTTCTGGTTTGATGGCAAGGGAGCAGCGATGCACATTACTGTGCACCTGACCTGGGCTGAGGTAAGGGCTCGTGACCAGGCATGAGTTGTGTCACTGAGGGGACCAGGCACCTGTTCATTACCTACCATCCAGCCCTCATGGAAGACACTGGCAAGAAGTACTTCTGCATGTTTAACAGCAATTAGTTAATAATGGGGTAAATGAGAAAAAATGATGCTCCAATTGAAGAAATAATCCCCCCCTACCCCGGCTGATCCAGAGTCCCTGCTGTACTGAAATTAAGGCTTGGGCCTTATTCCATGGAAATCATAGTAGGCTGTTCAAGAATGTGTCCACTCTGGATTCTGAGCGGCAGGCCAGCAAAGAAAGAATTTAAAGAATGAACAAAATGCTGTAGTCCTTTAACCTGCTATTTAAATTCTACATTACAGACCCGCCAGGGCAGCTGTAGAGCTACTGCCTGCAATGCTGGTGATCTGGGTTCGGTAGCAGACTCTGGTCATTGGAGGGCTCGCTGGGGAGGAGGACTGATCATCCCAGGCACCGCTCCCTTTCTCGGGAGGAGGGTGGATCGCAATGCCAGTATCACCTGTCCCCTAGTGGTATGCTGGGGAAAGCCATCAAGGCCTGCCTAGCATTAGTCAAAGCAGCAGGCAGACACTGACACCTGGTGCACGGGAGTGTGTATCAGTGTCTTGATGTCACTGCACATACTGCCGATTGCTCAAGGAGAATTTATAAGGGGGGAACCCTGTGCCTCAGGACCACCTCGTTGCTCGGACCTTAGCCCAGACTGCGGAAGTAGGACACCCCAGGAACCTCGCTCCATAGCCAGAAGAGAGCATAGGGTTGGAGGCACCCACCATGAGAGGACTGGCTCGGGTTGAAAGTCCCTGCAGTTAGTGGCGGCCGGGAGACTAGGGACAGGCAAGACTGAGGGTGAAGCCCAGCGGAGACAAACTATAAATTAAAACAAAAAAAATCCACAGGGCTCAGTATTTCACCTGCCCCAAGATACCACTGACTCGGATGTCAAGGCAGACATGCACACTCAGACCTGTGGTCTCACCCACACGCCACTTCCTCCTTCCCCTTGGTGTCCCAAATGCATTGCGACATGGGGTCACCCAGATGACAACACTGCAACAGGATACACAACCCTCCCTCCCAGAAAGCATCACTGGGATGCTCAGTTCTCCTCACACCAGCCTGCCCTTGACAACAGGCTCATTCCTGAACCTAGGTTACCAATACCATGAGTGCTGATGGACAGATTTACAGTTTTTTTTTTTATTTGTTTATCCTCCTTCATGCCAGGCCTGCCCCATCAGCCAGCCCCCAAGCCCCATCACTCACCTTATCCAGGACTTACCCTGGTTTACACTAAGCCCCCACTGCTTGCCCTATATAGCACAGCCCTCAGGAAAACTGAATGCAGTGGAGAAGTAGAAACCTTGGTCAGCAGTGTGGGGCCTGCTGGGGCTTGGCTTCACTCTGCAGCAGACAGCAGTTTTTTCCTCTTTACACTCCCATGATGATGACTCAGAACATGCAGGCGAAATGCACACAATGGGTGTGCATGCCTGCAAAGTCATCCATCTCCCCAACCACAGACAATCTGCTCCACCTTAAACAACTAGGTGGTATAGCACAATGGGAATGGATGCCCTCCCTCCCAGGAGGAAGTGAGTGTCCTGTAGGGATGATCAAACCAACCTCCCCCAGCCGGCCCAAACAAGCAGAGCTTGCTCTCAAATCCAGGTTGCTGGTGTCACGAGTGGTAGCTCTACTGCTGCACTGATGGGCCTGTCTCCAGCTTATTGACTATATATTATAATTAACCAAAACTAGGACCCCATACCTGTAATCCCTTTTTACAGGCCTTGGTTGTCTAGTGGCGCTCCAGTCCCTAGCACTGCAAGTCAAACACGGCCACTTGGCGATCAAGGTTTATGCTGATCTTGGTCACCCCACTGATAGTGCACACCTGCTACAGCACTCTAACATCCACTACCACCAGTTTTTTCTGGCAGTATCTTGGGGCTGCCATTGCAAAAGTGCTGGGACTGGTAGCTGAAGTAGTAGTAACATTTCTTTCTTTGGTGCCCGTTTCCGGGGGCCCAGAGTACCTCACAACACAAATATTATAGCAGCATGACATATTAAAACAATTAAAAATGTAATACAGTGTTGACCGTGCAACACACGCAGCTAAAGTGAAGGTACAGTCCAAAACATCTACATACAAATGGCTCAAGAGCAGGAAGAGGAAGTTCTTAATCCCCAAAGTCCTCCTGAAACAAGGACGACTTCGGGCTCCTCTTAAAAGCCTCTACCGAGAGGGCCTCCCGTAGTGATTGAAGTAGCCTGTTCCATACAGTAGGTCCAGCTATCTTAAGTGTTCAATCCCCAGATGTTTTGAGCCTAACCCTGGGAACTATGAGATGATCCACCTCAGAGCAGCAGAGGGCAAGCAGTTCAGTAAGAAGTCAGATGGTCTGACCAGGAAAGGATCCACAGGTGCTGGCTGAGCCAGAGAAGCAGTTGCTAAGGGAGCGACCCTGAGGCGATGCTGGAGAGGAGGAAGCGGCAGTAGCCTGCTGCCAGCGGTGCCTAGAAGGCCTGACATCAGTCCCAGTAGCAGAAACTGATGAAGGCAGCACCATAGCTTTGGGGCAATGGTGAGGAACTGATGCCTGAAGAACCTATGCCAACCAAGCCACCAGCCTGAGAGCCCATCAAAGATAAGGGCCTCGCATCAGGTGCTGAGAAGCGGAGAAGAAATCCCTACCTGAAGGGCCACCACCTGAGATAGTTATGAGGCGGGTGGCAGAGCCACTGGGAGCCGGAGGAAGAGAGGCTGGCCGGGCTGAAGGGGCCAACCCACCCACAGGAGGGATGTCCCTGTCGCTGTCAAAGGTTTATGGGGCAACTGCAAGCGGGAAGCTGACTGGTCTCCTGCTCCTGGTGTTTGTCTCAGTGCTTGTGCTTCCCAGATTTTTCCTTCTGAGAAGAAGAGACCCAGAGGACTGTGCCAGTGAGCTCCTTTTCCATCGTGATCAGCGTCTGCTTCAAGGTGGCTCTCCAGGGTTTTAGAGGGCGTCTCTGAGTGACTTGGTTGAATTTTTGGCAAAACTGGCAGGCTTCGGTGTTGTGGCGGGGGCCTAGGCAGATGAGACATGAAGAGTGGCCATCCTTCTCAGGGATCTGTTTGCCACAGGCACACTCCAAGGAGCGGTTGGAAGACGAGGCTGATGGAGAAGACAAACTCAAAAGAAAACACCCAAAATTCAATGTTTAACACTACAAAGTAACAAAAAAGAAAAAGCGCGGCAAGCATGGGTAATGGTGGTCAACTGTAGCTGAGGCATCCGATAAGGTCCGACCTTGCGTGGGTCGATGGCAGGAAAGGAACTGTGGTACATGTGGGGGGGACCACCAGCCTTTATAGGGTAGGCTGACGTCATCTGACTGACATCAGCGGTGGGCGGTCCCCCATGGTAGTCTGCCAGCTAGAAGTTTTCCGTGTTGTCCTGGTGCCTGAAGGCTTATCCTACTGGTGTGCCTGTTGCAACAGCCTTCCTCAAAGTAAGATTTGGTGGTTAAACAAAGGCGCTATACCAGCTAGGATCATTTCCATTTCCCCCAGCAGTCATTAGCTTCAATTATACAATAGCAGAAATGGTACCTGCATTCTGATTGGTCAGTGGCTTCCTTTAACAGTGATGTTATCCGAGTAAAACATCACTGTATCAAGGTAGGCACACCCGACCGCCAAGCTGAAAATGTAGCCATCCTGTCCCTCACTCAGTTGGTCCATTCATTCTGTCCCCTCCCACCCAATATAACCCTCAATTAATAGAGGAAAAGCCACACAAAGTCCAAAACCGACAGAAACCCAAACCATAACATGTAAACTAACAAAACAAAACAAAAACCTGCAGCTGCTGGCATGCCTCAGTCTGCGAAGCCTGGTCCTGATCCGCTGGGCTCTAGCAGAACATTACCGGTAAAAGAAACATTTGTTTTAAAAGAAAACACCACCTCCTCCACTTGCGTACATGCCAAAATCCCTTCCACTGAAGACCCACCGACAGCTTCAAAAATCGGTTCCTGAAACAGAAAATTCTCCCAGTACACCATGTATGTAATTTCCTCAAACAGTGCAGTGAGAAAAATGAAAAGCAGATGGGTGTGTGTGTTTCAAGAATGACTGCAATGCAAGTGGGACGTGGTACAGGGACACAGTGCTACGAGAAGGGAACCAAGAGAGACCACAGTATCAGCACACAACTCATTCACCACAAGATCGCCACCTGGTGGATGAACAGTATAAGGAACTTTTATCAGCGAATATACTTTCACAGTAACAAAATAAACTATTTAAAAACAGTATTTAATAATTGTTTTTATTCCCAATGTAAACCAGCTATTGTATATTAGCAATAATGCACTCCAAGGTGTGTGCTGTGCTAGGATCATACCACTTCTTGGGTGTTGGACACACTCTGCCTTCAGTTTCTTCCTAACCACCCGAACCATGATGTTATTATCTCAGCACAACACACACCCCCTGGAGTGCATTATTGCCTAATTAGACGATGCGGATATGCCGGAGGAAAACAGGTGTATGAGTAACCAAATAAAACAAAGCAGTGCTCTAAATAAGAACCGCATGCAAGATTACCCATTTAGGAAAGCACACGATGTTGGAACAGACAGTGGTAATGTATGCTTCATTTATGTTTTTCTGAAAAACGAGGCAATAGGGCTAAAAACAAATCAGCATAAGGAACTGTGTCAGAACACAAATACAGCAACTGTAGCTCTGCTGCCTTTTACGGAAAAGTATTTGCTTCCCTCTGGTGTACTAGACATAAAATAACGTACAAATGTGAAACAACAGATACTGGCAGTTTTTCAAACAATACACCTCCCCAAATGGGAAGAATTTTCAGTTTGTCCTATTAATGAACCAAAAGCTACATAAACTACAGAAGTCTAATTTAAGAATAATTATTGTTCATTCCTACAAAACATTATTTGTGAAGAATAAATGCAAACATTGGCAATGGATTTGCCTAGTAAATCAAACCACAAACAAAAGGTGGATGAAAAAGGGAACAAGAAAGCAAGCAAAATTCTCAGAACATCCGAAAGAAAGGCAGCAAGGGAAATAATAGGAGAGGGAGGAAAAACAAAAGCATTAGCTTATCCGATAAAAAGAAAAAAGCAGCAAAAACAAAGTCACCATAACTTAATTCAACTACAATTAAGTTTTAAAAAAGGAAACAGCAGTTTGGCTTAAAATGGCCCCTAAAGTTCCACCAAGCACAGAAGCGAAGCAAAGAGATATCAGAACCAGGACAGATAAAAGCATGGAATCACAGTCTAAACAGAACAAAATACACACACACCAAAAAATATTCCCTCACTCACAGTAGAAATTATGGATAATATATGTTTCACTTGGGAACATAAGCAGGAGGCTGGTAAGGACAGAGGTCTGGGGTTATATTCTGTTTTAACTGAAATATTTGAATAGTTTTGTAAGTGAAATTAGTTGTATGTGTTAAAAATTATTACCTTGAGTTAGAACTGTTACTTGGGCTGTGATATTGTAACTTTTGAGGCTTGGGAACACTTGTTTGGCAGTGATAATTAGAGTGAAATTTAAATGTGTTGTTTGCCTGGTAAATACTGAAAAGCCACTGGGGGCTGGGATTGAAGGGCTGAGTATTTCTGTTTGGGACTGAAATTGAAGCAACAGGAGCTGGTGGGCCTGTGACATCATACGGTACCTGATGTCTGCATACACACACACTGTTAGTGGGACTGAACACACTGGACTGTATGTGTTTGTGAGACTTGGGAACTTTATTGGTGGGGTTGAAATTGGGTTTGTAAATAACTGCAGTCAGTATAGAGAGAAACTGTATTCCAGGGGAAAGGGACTGAGAAAAGGGGGTGTGCCATTATAAACAGAGGGGGATAAACAGGGTGGCCACATTCCACCATGGCAGGCATCTTCGGAAGGGTTGTAGGCTGCACAGGATGTGGGATGGCAATAATTCTCAATTGGGCCTGGAAAGAGGGAGGCTGCCCACTCTGTAGACAGCTACCTTGTATCAGGAGTGAGGTA
Organism: Neoceratodus forsteri; assembly: GCA_016271365.2. NCBI lineage: Eukaryota > Metazoa > Chordata > Ceratodontiformes > Ceratodontidae > Neoceratodus > Neoceratodus forsteri. The sequence continues at coordinate 1,428,346,171 of CM057449.1, forward strand.
TATTGGTTAAGGAGTAAGCTGGGGAGCTTGGGGAGGGGTGTCCAAGGATAAGGGGTGTGGATATGGGCAGCAGAAGGGTGGGGCTGAGGGAGGCTGGGGCAACGCCTGAAATTACAGGACGCTATGTTACAGCAAGCGGGGATATTAGGGACAGAGGACCCTTAGATAGGGATGTTGACGCAAAGGGAAAGCGACTGGGGTGAACATTCTGAATACAAAGAGAGTGGAGGGAAGAGTCAGGAGGGGATGTTGTGGGAAGCCTAAAACAGCAGACTGTGGGAAGGACTCCTAAGGTGAACAGAGCAAGAGGGAATAAGAGGGCAGTTTAGAGGTGCAGTCAGGGACACTCGGGTTACTTGATGGAGGCTGGCAGAGTGTCACAATAAATTTGAGCTACTACAAACCCAGAGGGGGAGGAAGGTTGGTGGAAATGAGGAAACTTATACAGAGGCTGGGAGGAGTCGGATACCCATAGGGCATCACAGACCCGGCAATGGAAAGGATAGAAATAGTCCCAGAAGGAGAGGGGAAACATAAATGTTAAGCAAATGGGGAGATGCAATATATTGCAGACATGAGGAAGGAGAGCATGATTGGAGAGAAACTGGGAGACAAGGAGGTGGGAGAGGAGCCCCCCTTCAGCAGGGGGGTCAGTACCAAGGATGGGGCCCTAGCTAAAGGGGAACCACAGAGAGCCTCTGGAGGCAGGGGTACTATTACAAGGCGGGAGGATGGCGGTGTGGGGGAAGGGGAAACCATGAGGGCCAGGATAAATGGTTCGGATAAGAGAGGGTTAAAGGGGACACCTATTCAGAGGGGGTTTGAGTTAAGTGGGCAAAATAACGAGGGAGGCAGAAAGGGGAGGGTGACAAGGGGGTCTCTAATAAGGCAGGAAGACTCCCATGGAATTGAGATCATGAATAAGGGGGATGGGGGCTGAGAGGGCATAGTGGAGGTAACCATAAGGATGATGGCGGTGTTAAGGTTCTGTTATTGGGGAGACTCGATGATTAGGGGTATCAGTGGGAGGGACAGGGGGGTGGATGCCATAGCCAGGTGAAGGTAGTGAGCATCTCTGGGCTGCCAGTGCACAGAGCAAAGTTCATGGTTTATGAAATGGTTAGGGATTGTGGAGGGAAACCGGATTTTCTGGTGCATTCGGGAACCAACGATCTAGAGGGAAATAGCGTTTTGGAAATCCAAGCAAGGTTCCAAGAACTTGCCACAGTCTGTCGGGATAATGGATGCAACACATACCTCTCAACCTCTTGCCTCGTGAATCAGGGAAAAGGCTTAAAAAAATCAGGGACAAAGACCCCAAATCAGGGACACATCTTAAAAACTGGTGCTGTTCACTCAGAAAGCTGACAGAATAAAGGGATTTGTGTTAAGATGCATTTTCTGAAGAACAACAAGTATGTTACTTTAATGTTTGCCATTATTTTCTGCTTTTAATCCCCACTGTTCTGTCAGAAAAACACAAATTTTATGAGGGACAGTGGAAAATTTTGAGGCAAAATCAGGGACGTCCCTGAAAATGAGGGACACTTGACAGGTATGATGCAACATTTCCTTTTCGGAGATATTGCCAGTACCAAAGGCCTCAGTGGAGGAAAAAATGAAGCTCACAGAGGTTAATGACTGGCTCAGGAAGTGGGGTGAAGAGAGTGGGTTGGGGGTGTTAGGGAACTGGAAAGGAGTTTGGGAGGATAAGGGACTATATGCCAAGGAAGTCCTTAAACAGGGGATGGCTGACTACATTCAAGAAAGGTGGGGTTTAAACTTGTGAGGGGAGGGATAAGGGAGGGCTGGCCAGAAGCCTCTCCTCAGATGAGGGTAGCCTTCAAGCCCAAGGGGGAACAGACTGGGGTGGAGGTTTCAGGAGGAGCAGAGGGAGGATGGAAGTATAAGGAATCTGGGTGGGGTTCGACAAAGAGGATCAGGGATAACGGTGGGGTTGGTGTTAGTAAATGCCAGGAGCTTGGGAAACAAGTTGCCAGAGTTCCAGGCCATGCTGTTTTTGGGGGTGGATGTAGAGGTCACGGAGAGTGGGCCAACAAAACCATGACTGGGACCCAAACGACGGGGCACACTATGCTTAGGAAGGATAGAAAGGAGGGCAGAGGGGGTGGAGTGGCTATGTTCATTAGAGATGACATAGAAATTGCTAGGGTAGAAGAGGCAGAGGGAAACGTGGAGGCCTTATGGGTCACCTTACGATCCCCAGCAGGAGATAAGGTCAAGCTGGGTGTAGTATATAGGCCCCCCGGGATGACTGATGTTCTAGAGGATGGTCTGCTGGACAACATCATTGCCCAGTGTGGACCAAAAGGGGAAGGAGGATGTTGATGGGGGACCTTAATATACCAGGTACAAACTGGGGAACCATGTCCTCTAAGGTGGCCAAGGAGCAGAGTCTGCTGGACGGCTTCCAGGATGTGTTCTTAACACAGCATGTGATGGAGCCACAAGGGAGGGCATGTCCTGGACGTGGTTCTGGCAGATGGGGATCTGGTAAGGGACCTGGTTGTACAGGACCCCCTGACTGGGAGCGACCACAATACTGTCTGGTTTCAAATAAGCATGGGGGAGGGGGTGAGATCTAGGACACTGGCAGTGGACTTCAGGGGTGCACTTTGTGGGCATGGGAAATATTCTCAAGGATCACTTGAAGGGGATTAGATCAATGACAATTGTGGAAAGGAGATGGGAGGTCATAAAACGGGGACTTCATGAGGCAGTCAGGATCTGCGCTAAGTTGAAACGTAAGGGAGCAAGGTCACATAAACCATGCTGGTGGTCCAGTGAGGTACAGGTAGCAGTCAGAGAAAAGGTGGCGGCCTACAAAAAATATAAAACAACAAGAGGGGATAGGGATAAGGAAATGTACCATCTTGCATCTAGAAAAGTCACCCGTATGGTGAGGGGAGCAAAGTCCAGTAAAGAGCAGTGGCTGGCACAGGGGATACATGGACAGGAAAAGGGGTTCTTCCGGTACATTGGGGAGCGGAGAAAAACTAAGGGCCATCTCAGCAGATTGAGATCAGAAGGAGGGTGGGTGGAAGAGGCGAGGGACCAGGCAGAGGTATTTAACGAGTACTTTGCCTCTGTGTTCACTAGGGAAGGGGATGGGATATCTACAAAGCAAGGCACGAAGGGGATAGAAGCGGCAGTGAGTGGGATCAGGGGAGCAACAGAAATGGAGCAAGAGGGAGGAGAGGTACCCCAGGGGTGTCACATCTGGATAAGGATAAAAAGACCGTAAGTTGGAGGACAGATGATGCTATCTCCGCCAAAAGGGTTTGGTTAGCCTCAAGCCCTAAAGAAAGACAAATCTCCTGGGCCGGATGGCATTCATCCGAGTACTATGGAATTGGCGGACATACTGGCTGCACCCCTGGCGGAGCTCTTCAACAGGTCACTTGAGACAGGGAGGGTACCTAGGGATTGGCGAGAGGCACATGTGGTGCCAATCCATAAAGGGGGTCGAGGGAAGTACCAGGTAACTATAGACCCATCAGTTTGAACTCGGTGGTGGGAAAATTAATGGAGAGTATACTAAAGGAAAGATTGGGGGTGTACTTGGAGGAGGTGGGAGGTCTGGATAGTCGGCAACATGGGTTTGTGCCAGGTAGATCATGTCAAACCAATCTTGTGGAGTTCTACGAATGGGTAACATCAGAACTGGACAGGGGAAAGCCTGTGGATGTATTATTCTTGGACTTCAGCAAGGCATTTGACTCTGTCCCCCACAATGGTCTGGTGGAGAAACTGATGGGGTTAGGAGTAGGCCCTTTGATGATCAGATGGATTGAAAACTGGCTAACTGGACGCACCCAGAGAGTAGTGGTCTGTGGGAGCTCAACCTGAGAGAGCTTGGTAGTGGGGTACCGAGGGCTCTCGGTCCTGGGTTCGATCCTGTTTAATGCATACATATCGGACATCAGGGAGGGTATAGGTGAAATGAGTTTCTTCATGATGACTCCAAGATGGGAGCAGTAGTTGAGGGAGAAGAGGGAGGTTGGCCCTGCAAGGACCTGGAAAGCTGGGCTCACATGGAAATTAAATTTCAATATCACCAAGTGCAGGGTTGCATCTTGGTTGGGAAACCCTAAACACAGGTACACCCTGGGAGGGAGGGCTGGAGGCCTCAATAGGGGAAAGACCTAGGGTCACGGTGGATGCATGTATGAATAACTCTGAGCAGTGCAGGAGAGCGACTAGCAAGGCAAACAGGATGTTGGGATGCATCAAGTGGGATCACCTCTAGGAGCAAGGAAGTGATTCTGCGCTGTACAATGGACTGGTTAGACCACACCTTGAGTACTGTGTACAGTACTGGAGACCGCACTTGAAGAGGGACTACAACCTTGGAGAGGGTACAAGGGACGGCAACTAAGATGATCACGAGGCTAGGGATTTGACGATGAGGACAGACTTGAGAAGCTCTGCCTGTTTTCATTGGAGGAGAGGGAGACGGGGGCATGATTGAGGTCTTCAAGTACCTCAAGGGAATAAATAGGGTAAACATGGAAAGGATCTTTAGACTAAAGCAGGAGCTATCACCAGAGGCATGGTTTGAAGTTGGAAGGGTGAGGGGGAGCGAGGAGGGTTTTTCATTGAGAGGGTGGTGGACCTGGAATGCACTGCCTGTGAGCTGGTTCAGAGATCCACAGTGGAGGCTTCAAGAGAGTGGACAGACACAGAAAGTGGATGTATCAGATGATGGCCTGTCCCGGGGATGGATAATAGGGTTTCTGGAGCACAAGGGATGGAGGCCCGGCACCCAACTAGGATCTAAGGTTCGAGCAGACTCGATTGACCGTAAGGCCTAATCTGCTGGCAAATAGTATGTTAGTATATACAGGTTACTCACCTGTAACAGGAGTTCTAGGAATGGTATATGTTGTTCATCCACACTTACTGGCAGGTTCCTTGCCGCTTTAAATCTTGCCAGAAGGTCTTCAAGCTGGCTCCTCCCACTTACCCACCCGGGTGGTAAAACTCTCGGCTCCGCCCCATGACGCCAGATCTAGCCTGCTGGAAGCCAGGTTGTGCGTCGAAGCCGGGGAGGCCGGGTGGGTTGTGTGGATGAACAACATATACCATTCCTAGAACTCCTGTTACAGGTGAGTAACCTGTATTTCTAGGGACATAGATATGTTGTTCAATCCACAATTACTGGCAGACTCCTAGCAGTTCTCCGGGAGGAGGAGGGCAAGGCACACCCCTAGTTAGGAATAAGGACTGGAGAACCGAGCCCCAAACCAGCATCCCGGCATGACTCAAGGTCGATGTGGTAATGGGTAATGAGGTGTGTGCTGACTTCCAGGTAGCAGCCCTGCAGATTTCCTGGATAGGGACGTCCCTGGAAGCCAGCCACATGCAGCGGTATGGCGGGTAGAATGAGCTGTTATCCTCTGGGAGGCTCCATGCCTGTCAACCTATAGCAGAGCTCTATGCAGGAGGTGACCCACCTGCCCTATCGTCGAGCTTGGCTGCAGGTCTGCCAGTGCAGCTTCAGCGTGAGGTGACAAACAGCTGGCGAACCTCTCCCGAACTTCAGTCGCCGCTCCTTATAATAAGCGAGCACTCTTCTAGGGTCCAAAGTATGGAGCCTATATTCGGCCTCCAAGGTGTGCTTGGGGTAGAACACCGGCAGAGTCAACACCTGGTTAAGGTGAAACTCCGACACCACCTTCGGAAGGAATTTCGGATGGGGGCGCAGGACAACCTTGTCCCTGTGGAAGACCAGATAAGGAGACTTGATGGAAAGCACCCGGAGCTCTCCCATCCTTCTGGCTGGCGTGACAGCCACCAAGAAGGCGGTCTTCCACGACAAGTGAGAGATGTCACACCTGTGTATCGGTTCGAATGGCTTGCCCATGAGCTTAGCCAATACCAGCAGTAGATCCCACTGGAGGTGGAGGATCTCACACCGACCACCTTCTCCTGCGCCACCCGACTGCATCCTGGCCCACGCCTGCAAGCAGAGATGGCTGCCAGGCACCTTAACGCTTAATCAAGCCCTTGCTGAGAAAGGGACCACAGGTAGTCCAAAATGTTGCCAAGGAACAGGAGGAAGGGTCTATGCCCTTGCCCTGACACCACATGGAGAATCTCTTCATTTAAAGGCTTAGCATTTTCTGGTGACTCCTTGCAGGACGCCTCATGACGTTGAGGACCTTGTCGGAAAGACCCAAGGCAGGAATTCTAGCCACTCACGAACCAGGCCGTCAGGTGCAGGGATTGAAGGTCCGGATGGAACACCTTCCCCTGATTGACTGAGATCAGGTCCGGGCGGGCTTTAAGCCGCCTCAGGAGCCTGAAGCTGATACTGAGGAGATCTGGATACCAAAACTGGCGGGGCCAGTCAGGGGCTACCAGAATCACCTGCACCTTGTCCCTCCTCGCCTTGAGAAGCACCTTGTGGATCAAGGGAAATGGGGGAAAGGCGTAGAAGAGGCCCAGGGTCCACGGCCTCGAGAAGGCATCCCCCTGCAGCGAGCCCTGCTGAGGGGGGGATGAAACAGTCTCAGCTTCGTATTCTCCCTGGAGGCAAACAGGTCCACCTGAGGCGTGCCCCAGTGGGAGAACAGATCTTGTACTACCTCCGGCAGGAGGACCACTCGTGGGACGTAGCCCCTATCCGGCTTAGGGCATCGGCCAGAATGTTGGAGGCTCCTCCTACATCGATGGCAAGGAGATCCGCCTCCAGGCTGCGCACGAGGGACCAAATGCGGAGAGCTTCCCTGCACAGAGGCATGGAGCGCATCCTGCCCTGGCGGTTTAGGTAGTACATGGTCGTGGTATTGTCCGTCTGGACTTGGACCACTTGACCCCGTACAAACGGAGTGAAAGCGGTGAGGGCTAGATGAACCGCTCGAAGCTCCAGCAGGCTGATGTGGCATCGGGACTCTGAAGCAGACCAGAGGCCGTGCGCTCTGTGCTCCCCCAGATGGGCACCGCAGCCCATCAGAGAGGCATCTGTCGACAGAGAGACCGTCGGCTTGGGGCGGACAAGTGGGATGCCCTCCTGCAGATGTGCTGGAATGGTCCACCACTGGAGAGCATTACACATCTCCTGGGTCACTGTCACTAGCTGATCCAAAGGATCGGAGCGCTGTGACCATTGGCTGGCCAGCCCCTATTGTAGGGGATGCATGTGCCAACGGCCCAATGGACCACGCTGGTGCAGGCCACCATGAGGCCCAGGAGGCGCAGGAAGTCCTGGGCAGGGCGCAATTGCCCAACCTGAAATGATTGGGCAAAGGAGGAAAGAACCTCGGCCCTGTCCGCTGGAAGTTGTGCTCTGGCTCGCAGAGGGTCGAGCTCACCCGATGAATTGTATCACCTGCTTTGGTACGAGTTCGACTTGGCCTCGTTGATAAGGAGGCCAACTTGAGAAGCAAACCTGCAGGACCAGATCCCTGACCGCCCACCTCCATTCTGGAGGAGGCCGCAATCAGCCAGTCATCCAGGTAGGGTACACCCAGACCTTCGAGCCGCAGGGAATGCTGTCACTACTGCCATGCATTTGGTGAAGACCCTGGGAGCTAGAGAAAGGCCGAAGGCATGGCCGAACTGCAAGAGTGACCCTCCCTCTGCCCTGAAGCGGAGGAATCTCTGGTGGGACGGATTGGGACGTGAAAGAATGCGTCTTGGAGGTCTAGATAACAGAACCATACACCTTGTTCCAAGGATGGAATGATCTGAGCCAGAGTGACCATCCTGAAGATTCGAGACCTTAGGAACCTGTTCAGGTCATGCAGGTCTAGAATGGGGTGCCAGCCCCCCCCCCCACTCCATTTCGGGACCAGGAAATACCTGGACACAAACCCCGGGCTTGGTGGAGGATCCGCCACCTTCCTGATCACCTCCTTTTCGAGGAGCAGGGCAATGTTGGCTCGAAGAGCCGACAGGGATGCTGCGGACCCCGTAGTCCCCATGGGGCGACGGCTTGGAAGGGCGGGGCCTGCTTGAACTCCAGAGGGAGGCCCTTTACTACCACCTCCAACACCCAGCGGTCCGTGGTGATAGCGGACCAGGCAGAAAGTAAGTGGCAGAGCCGTCCCTCCACGGGGAACCCAGGGGAGCGCGAGGCTGGGGCGACACCCTCAACCCGTCACTGGGCAGGCTTGGAGGAAGGACTGGCGAGGGCCTCCTGGGCTTTCCTCCTGCTTCCTGTTGGAGGAAGCTGCAGGCTCGGTTTTAGGGTGCCAAGCGTACGAGCCTGCTGGCCCTGATGCTGGTGTTGCTGGGCCGGACGTGCCGCAAGAGCAGAAGGTCGAAAGGACTTATGTTGCTGACGACGGCCTTTGTCCTTCTGAGCGGAGGTGACAGAGTCCAGTGTAGCATTGGACTTTTCGATCCTCTGGAGGTGGCCTTCCACTCCAGGGCCGAACAGGTCAGTCCCCAAGAAGGAGATGTCCGCCAATTTGTGCTGGGTATCCGCCATGAAGGTGGATATCCTCAGCCAGGCTCTGTGGCGCATGGCCACTGTGGCCGCTACTGATCGGGCACAGGAGTCTCCAATGTCTAGAACCGTTTGGAGCTGCTGTTTCGCCACTGCCCTTCCCTGATCGACCGTAGTCTGCAGGTCGGCCGGAAGATGAGAGATCACCTCATCCAGGGAGCCCATGAGGGCGTGGAAGAAGTGCGCCATCAGCACGGCTGAGCTGGCCAGACGGAGGCCAAGGGAGGACGAAGCGTACACCTTGCACCCAGCATAGTCCAGCTTTTTGGACTCCTTGTCGGGGGGCTTATCCACATCCCTAGCATTCCTGGAGCACTGGAAAATGCTATCGGTGACCAACCCCTCCGCAGAGGGGTGTTACGAAAAACCAGACAAAGAGCCGGTAGGGACCGCATACTTCCTGGCCAAAGGCACAGGACAGGAAGCTGGCCGCTGCCAAATCTCCAAGGCTGGGCCAACAATGGCTTCAGCCACCGGAAAGGCCTCCGTGGGAGAATCCCCTTGGTCCAGTATCTCCAAGAGGGGATACTTGGCCCACTTGGATACAGGCTCGAGTTGCATCCCGGTGGACTCCGAGATAAGCCGAAGCAGACCCATGAATGATGATGGGCTCTGCCGAGGACGGTCGGGAGTGAGGGTGACCGACAACCGGTGGTGCAGACCCTGACCTGACCGAGAGTCCTTGGTTGGCGCCCCTGGTTTCGGTTGTGGAGGCGGAGGTTCCACCACAATCAGTGAGGCAGCCGGTTTCGGCCAAACAACCGGCCCAGGCTTGGGCACCTCGAACACTGCGAGGGGTTGTTTCGGCCTTTCGGGTGACAGTCACTTAATGGCTGGGGAAGGCGACGGCGTCAGCTTGTTCCCGGACAAAAGGAGCTGCTGCCACATTAAGTCCTTGTAGCGTCGACGCAATTTGCCCTGAAGCCTCTCCTCTTCTGAGGAGGAAGACGAGGCCGAGTGGCGCCACCGCTTACCTTGGTGCCAAGACCGCCGATGTCGGCGGGATCAGCTGGACCGAGACGAGGTCCGAGACCGAGATCCTCGGTGTTTCCGAGGGTGGGTCTGGGAGGGAGCGGGGGACACCCGCTCCTCCCTTGGCTCGGGAACCTTGACCGGGGACACCGGCACAGGAGGCGCAGGCAAGTCCTCGGTTTCCACCGGGAGAACCAGTGATGAAGGGTTGTCGGCTTCACCAGTCGACAGCCCATCCGACGGGTCGAGAAAAATCTCGACCGCGTCGATGGGTGTCTCGGCCGGCTGACCTGACGGGGACACCGTGAAGCCAGCAGCCTTAGCCGCAACCTCGACCGAGGTAGAGTATCGACTGCCCGGGGAAGGGGACGTCTCCCGCTCCCACGAATGTTGATGGTGGGACTAACCCTTCCAGTCCTTCTTTTTTGACCAAGAGTGTCCCGATGGCCCCTCTCCTTCGTGGAAAGGGATTGGCAAAGCTCCTTAAAAGAAGCTGTGTAGGAGGATCCCAGAGATAGCGGGATAAATGCCGTGACCTAGGAAGATGAGGAAGAGGCCTGGGCCGCCTCCTCCTCCTTGATGGCGATCATCTGCTCGAGTTGCCACCCAGCCGCTGTGGACACCGCACAATGGGCGTCCTTGGATTTCACCGGCGGATAACACTTCTCAGGGCGCCCAAGTTATAACCGGGCAGCGCGGTCTTCAAGGACGTTGGCAGAGAAAGATCTACACAACTTGCAGGCCTGCGGGTCGTGATCAAGGCCGAGGCAGTAGACGCACGTGGAGTGCGGATCCGTCCTGGACATCATCTGCCCACATGGGCACCGCCGAAAACGGGAGTCGATCTGTCCATCGCAGCCGCGAGGGAAGAATTTGACCAAAGTCTTAAGAATTTTAAAACTACTTTCGGGTGAACCGAAGAGTTAGGATCCAGTCTATATGCAGAGCGTTAAGGAGGGAACCTGAGCTTCCAAGTGGTAAGGACGATCTGGCGTCATGGGGTGGAGCTGAGAGTTTTTACCACCTGGGTGGGTGGGAGGAGCCAGCTTGAAGACCTTCTGGCAAGATTTAAAGCGGCAAGGAACCTGCCAGTAAGTGTGGATTGAATAACATATCCATGTTCCTAGAAAATGTACATACCACAAGTAAAGCAGAAGCGAGGAGAAGGGGCAATGGGTGCAACTGGGGATTTGGATAGTTCAGAGGAAGAGAAGAATGACCAGCCTCCCGCCTGAGCCCTGCAATTGCTGACAAAAATTACCCAGTTACAGAGGAATTTTGATAAAATGAAAGATGTCCTTCATCCTGTTCAAAATATTCAGCAAGCTTTAAGTAATAAGGCAAAAGTGGATACTGCTATTAAAAGGATCACAGAATTAGAAGAAAGAATCTGCTATTTAAGATAAATGTTAACTCATTGCCGGACAAAATCTAAAGGATAAAATCACAAAGTTTCACAACTGGCTAAGAGACAAGATGACCAAGAAGACAGGGCAAGACAGAAAAATATCCGGATATTTGGTGTAAGTCTAGAATGGAACAGAAAATGTGCTTATCAAAATGATAATGGACATTTTCAAACTAATAAAAATGAATTTGGATTCTGAATGCCCAGAAATTGACACAGTGCACTGGGTAGGAATGAGAAAGTACAGTTACATAAGAACTTACCGTAACAGTAGATCTTCGAGAGAGGCTCTTGCAGTAGGTAATTACATATAGGACTGACGTCGGCAGGCCGTAGGACCCTACGGAAAAATGTCTAGCTAGCAGTCCCTGGCGGGGACCGCCCCCACGTCAGACGACGTCGGTATAAAGGGGTGGTCCCGGACGCCCGCCTTCCAGTTCTTTCCCGCCACAGGCCCAGAAGGCCCGGACAAGAGAGAAGCAGATATTTCCCTCAATGGAAAAGGAGCTGAAAAAGCCTGGGGGGATGGAGGGCGGGAAGGTATTACCTACTGCAAGAGCCTCTCTCGAAGATCTACTGTTACAGTAAGTTCTTTCGTAACTGTACTATCTTACTCGAGAGGGCTCTTGCAGCAGGTAATTACATATAGGACAGAATTCCAAGCAGTCTGGAAAACAAAGGCACCGGAGGAGGAACTACTCCAAGAAGTAGCAAACAACCTTGCAAACCTCAAGACAGGAGGCCTTGCAAGACAGCTAACCCAAGCCTGCTCTATGGCGAGAGGCAATGTCCAAACTGTAATGTTTCGTAAAGGTATGAATGGAAGTCAAGCAAGCGGCAACACAGATGTCTGCCGCAGACACATTCTTGAAACAAGCCGCAGAGGCTGCTACTCCATGAGTGGAGTGACCTCTGACTTGACCCGGTAGGGTCTTGTTGTACTTGTCATAACAGAAAGTGATGCAATGAGCCAACCACTTTGATAGGCATTGCTTGGAGACAGCATTGCCTTCCCTTTTGTGAGCAAAAGAGACAAACAACTGATCGGTCTTTCTGAGATCCTTCATCCTATCGGCGTAGTATCTCAGAATCCTGTGGACATCCATGGTATGGAGCAAGTATTCTCCTTGGTTGGAGTACTGCGTGAAAAAGGCAGGTAACTCAATAGACTGATTTAAGGTAGACTCCGCTACCACTTTCGGGAGAAACTTAGGATTCATACGAAGAGCTACTCTTTCTTTGTGAAAAATCAGATAAGGGATTTTACACACAAGGGCCTGGAGCTCTGAAATTCTGCGAGCAGAAGTAATGGCCTCCAAGAAGAGCGTCTTCCACGATAAGAACTTCAAGTCTGCGGAAGCCACAGGCTCAAAAGGAGGAAGGGTAAGTTTCTCGAGGACAAAGTTCAAGTCCCAAGGGGGAGCCGGAGTCTGAACAGAGGGCCTGAGATGAAGGACCCCTCTGAGAAAGGTCCCGGATACCTCCAATTGGGCAAATGCTTTATCAGCGAAGGGAACATGGTAGGTTGAAATAGCAGCCATGTGAACCTTCAAAGAGGAGTGACTGAGACCCAGGTCGAAAAGATGACGCAAATAATCAAGCAGAACGGCCACAAGACAGCAGAAAGACTCCATGTTTCTGGAGGCAGCCCAAATGGAAAATCTCTTCCATTTCATAGCGTAGATGGACCTAGTGGAGGGTTTTCTAGCCTCCAGCAGAATCTCGGCCACCTTTGCAGAGATGCCAAAACGGGATTGGGCTAGGTCTGCAGGAGCCATGCATGAAGTTGAAGAGACTTGAGTCCCGGATGGACCAGGGTCCCCTGATCCTGGGTCAGCAATCCTGGAGATAAAGGAAAAGGAAGAGGAAGAGGAAGAGGAGGAACCTCCGAGTATTGTTGTAGAAGAGAGAACCAGATTTGCCTGGGCCAGAAAGGAGCGATCAGAATCATTCTCGCTCCTTCCAATGCAAGTTTCTGCAGCACACAAGGGACCAGAGGAATTGGGGGAAAAGCATAGACGAATCTGTCCTTCCAGCTTAGAGATAGAGCATCGCCTCCAGAAAGCGCCTCGCCTGGAGCGTGCGAATAGAAGTGGGAAGCTTTATGCTTTGGGAAGAGGTGAACAGGTCTATCTGTGAGTCCCAAATCTGGAAGATGCTTTTTAGAACTTTTTGGTCTAGTTCCCACTCATGTGGCAGAGCCGAAGAACGACTTAGCTTGTCTGCCAGGACACTGTCGACTCCCGGAACATGGATCGCCGTGAGGTGAAGGTTGTGAAGCATTGCCCATTCCCAAACCCTCATCGCTTCCCTGCACAGCGGGTAGGACCGAGTCCCTCCCTGTTTGTTGATGTACCACACCACGCACCTGTCTGTTTGGACAGCTAGGTGATCGGGAAGGATGTATTGGTGAAGGGCCTGGAGAGCATACAGCACTGCTCGTAGCTCGAGCACATTGATGTGGAGAATTAACTCCAATCTGGACCATAACCCTTGGGTTTGGTGAGGACCCAGATGGGCTCCTCAACCTTTGCCTGAAGCGTCCGTGGTCAGAGTCTGGGCGGGGGGAGGATGAAAGAAGGGGACCCCCCGGAACAGGTTTTCTCGAACCATCCACCATTGCAAGTCTCTTGTCATCAGCGAGGAGATCAGCACCAGATGATCTAGGTCGTCTACAAGTTGATCCCACTGAGAGCGGAGAGTCCACTGAGAGATCCTCATGTGGAGGCATGCACGCAGAGCCGTCGGGATGGCAGCCGCCATAAGTCCCAGGAGACGGAGCACTGACCCGCCAGAATCTTCATGCGTTCGAAAAGGAAATCTGGGACTGGAGGGAGGCCCCCCCATCCGAAGGCAGGAAGGCCCTGCACACTGTCGTATCGAGGATAGCCCCGATGAACTGGAGTCTCTGAGAAGGGTCCAGATGAGACTTGGAATGGTTGATGGTGATACCCAGACCAGTGAAAACCGGCTGGGTGAGGGAGAGAAATGCAGGAGTTCCTCCCTGGATGAGGCCGCCAGGAGCCAGTCGTCCAGGTAGGGAAAAACCTCAACTCCCAGAGTACACAGGTGGGCCGCTACCACCGCCAGGCATTTGGTAAAAACTCGGGGAGCCGAGGAAAGACCAAAAGGGAGCACCCGGAATTGGTAATGGTCGCCCTGGAATGCAAACCTGAGGTACTTGCGGTGCGAGGGGCGAATGGGGATGTGCAGGTACGCATCCTGCATATCCAGTGCACAAAGCCACTGGCCTGGCCGGAGAAGGGGCAAGAAGGTTTGAAGGGGAGCATCCTGAACTTTTGTATTCCACATAGAAGTTCAGGAGCTGAGAATCGAGAATGGGTCTGAGATCTCCGTCTTCTTTGGTACAAGGAAGAAATGGAATAGTAACCTGTCCCGTGAAGGTGAAGGGGACGGGTTCTACGCCTGCTTCACGAAGAGAGCAGATATTTCTTCCCTGACCAAGGAAGATGGTCCCTTGAGTAAGAGGAGTTCAGAGGGGGTGACGTGAGGTTTCTGCAGAAACTCTATGGAATGCCCCTCTGCTATGATCTGAAGCACCCATGAATCCGATGTTAACCTCTCCCAGACTGGAAGGTGGAGGGAAAACCTCCCGCCTACCAGTTCCTCCAGGGAGTCCGGAGGCGGTGGGAGAGGGAAGGAGTCAGGTGGTGTGAGGCAGCGCCGCAGCTGGGGCACCCGCTGCTTTTTTGGGCGGCGGGGGCCTGGCAGCTGGGGCCCGGCGCTTAGTGGCCCGCCTTCCCTGGGGTTACATGGAGGCCAGCTCGCTCTGCGAAAAGGACGGGCGCTGTGGGGATAGGGACGGTACATGGAATCGACAGATTTGAGGGCCGTCCCCTTCTCCTGTCCTTGACATCACCACCGAAAAGCACAGAACCTCTGAAAGGTGCTTCTTGAATCGCTGACTGCACCTCCGGGACCAGACCTGACACAAGGAGCCATGCGTGACGCCGAAGACTTACGGCGAACGCGGAGCTCCATCCTGCGGTGTCCACTGCATCGCAGGTCGTCCTCAGAATGTGACGACTGGCCAAACGAGCAGAACGGATAAGGTCAGCTAACTCCTGCTTGACTTGGGAGTCAGGCAAGGAGTCAATCTTAGATTCCGCCTGGGTAAGGACAGCCTTCTGGTAATCCCCCATATGTGCTACATAATTTAGGGCCCTGATCCCCAGTGTGGAAGAAGCATAGATCTTCCTTCCATACTGATCCAGAAGGCGAGATTCCTTATCCGAGGAAGACGAGCTCAAATGTTTCGGGTGTACAGACCGGCCGTGAGCGGCGCTAATCACAACCGAGTCTGCACGGGGGTGAGAGTCTAGAAAGTCTACACCCTCTGGAGCCTGGTATAGCCTGTTGGACTTCCGAGGAAGTGGGGCTAGAGCCGACGGTTGTTTCCAAATGGTGGAAACAAGGTGGGCATGAGGCTCGATCCAGGGTGGCACTAGAGTAGGGGCCGTAAGGGGCAAGTCCAGATGTTCGGCGAGTTTAACCCGCTGAGGATCTGGCTCTAAGGAACGCCACTGATGGACCTCCTGGATCTTCCTGAGCAACTCTGTGAAGGAAGGATCCTCCAGAGGAGACTTCGGAGGAGTCCTCGGTCGGGGCTTGGACGGAGAGCGAGGCTCGTCTTTGTCGGAGGAATCCGAGGAATCCAAGAGAGAAGAAGAAGAATTTGAAGCAGAGTAAGACTCCCTATCTCACCTAGGGGGAGGAACGGGTTCCTTAGGGGGATCCCTGGACACGTGTCCTGCCCCTCTCTGGATCCCGAGGGGAGAGCTTGGGAATCCAGAGGTGGAGAGGGAGTGTGCCGTCTGGGGCGTATGGGAACCGGAGGTGGCACCGTCGCCGTGAGATGGCTCTCTACTTCCTTGGTGAGCTGAGCCTTGGCCTCAGCCCACCAGGAGGCCAGAGTCTCCTGAAGATCCGCCGGCGGCCTGGAGGGGCGGTGGAGGAGGAGGAGGAGGGGGATAGTTGTACGGATGATATCCGTAAGGTGAGTATCCATAACCCAGCTGTGGGAAGACCGGAGCTGGTACATGCGATGTCGGATAGGACGGCAGATACCCAGGTACCAGAGGAGCTGCCGGAGCAGACGGTCCAGTAGGGAACTCCACGGTGGATCGACTGTGATAGGCCCATGGGGTGTGGGCCGGTGGTTAGGAATATCCCCACCGGCGTCGGAGGGGCCGGCGTCGGGGCCAGCGTCAGATCCGGTTCTGTAGGAGGGATCTGGCGGGAGCATCGAGCATCGCCTGGGGACGGAGGGAGAAGTCCCGGGTCAGGCAGGGGGACTCGGGCTTCCGGACGGCAGCAAAGGCTGCGGGAACCTGGGACGACAGACAATGGAGGGTCTGCCGCAGGCCCGGATGCCCGGCACACGCCGGAGCAGCAGACATGCGACTTAGGGGCGGAATCCCGGCGGACGCCAGAGGAGCCAGCGTCCGACTTAGGGGTCCCTCGTGGAGGCGGGCCGAGGTGGGAAGAGGCCCAGTCGAGGGACACTGCCGTGCGCCGCCCGGAGGGCCAGGCGTCTGT
Source organism: Neoceratodus forsteri (assembly GCA_016271365.2). NCBI lineage: Eukaryota > Metazoa > Chordata > Ceratodontiformes > Ceratodontidae > Neoceratodus > Neoceratodus forsteri. Next base: position 1,428,362,586 of record CM057449.1, read on the forward strand.
GACCTTCTCCCGGGCGGGCGTCGGAGGAGCCAACGTCCGCTTATGGAGGCGCCCGCACCAGTAGGCCGCAAGCCTGCAGCAGTACTGGGGCAGAAGCCTCCTTTGCGGAGGCACCGGCGGGCAGGCAGCGCACCCGGCAGGCGGGCCGGCCTCCTCAGATCCTGGAGGCTGCCGTCGGGCGATCCCCCGGAGGGAACGTTACCTTAGCCGCGGCTCCAGCCGGAATCGCGGAAGAGGAGACCTTCTCCCGGTGCCTTTCTTTGTCCCGCTTCTTGTGTCCTTGTGGGGAGGTCGATGCCTGCCTAAGCTTCTTCAACTCCTTCTCCATTGCGGACATCTTCTTTTTAAGGAGATGGGCTTCCAAAGACTGCTGGCGTCGTCTGTGGGTGGCTGCATGAAATGCAGGCAATGCAGGCACTTGTCGACCGCGTGGTCGGAGCCTAAACAAAAAAGGCAGAGGGAGTGACCGTCTTTGTGAGGCAGTTGGGGGCCGCATGAGTCGCACTTATTTTTTGAAGGGGACGACATAAACCAACGTTCACCTGACGAATAAAATACAAAATACTGATACTTTCAGTAAAAAACTGACGAAGCAACAGGGCTGAGCATGAACTTCACCGCGAGGCACTGCACGAGCTGACGGCGGGAAAGAACTGTAAGGCGGGCGTCCGGGACCGCCCCTTTATACTGGCGTCGTCTGGCGCGGTCTCCTGGCGTGGGCTCGCAGGGACCGGCAAGGCTATAAATTTTTCTCCGTGAGTCTGCCTACCGCCGATCGCCAGTCCTATATGTAATTACCTAACAAGAGCCTCTCAAGTAAGATCTATGGATGCAATTAAGAAATAGACTAGACCGGTTATGGGTAAACTGTTACGAAGGGATGACAAGTGGAACATTATTAAAGCTATTTCACAATACAAGGATAACAGGATTGAGATATGGCAAGATTTTTCTCAGGACTTGTGGAAATCAAGAAAGCAGTATGCAGACATACAACAAATGTTCTGGAAATGTAGAATTAAAGCAATGGTCACTCTTCCAGAAAGACTTAAGATCTTCTTGAATGGACACATTTTAATCTATGAAAACAAAGAAACCATACTTGATAGATTTAATAGATTTCCAACCATGCATTCCTGATGTTCATGGACAAAGAAAAGGAGAAAAACAATGTGATAAACTCCATTTTTTGGAAGTGCAGACATAAAGGCCCAGATATTCAAACTGCGCCAGGCTGTGGCGAAAGCTTGGGCACAGCTCAACTTGGCTGCACAGGGGTGCTGCCTGGGCGACATTCAAAGGAGCTGCGCCATGGCTCAGCAGCTTTGAATATCGCACCCAGGCCACCACCACTGTGCATGGCGCAGTGGCACTGTGCCAGCGCAAGTGGCCAGAGTGGAGCATGGAGATGCACTAGCACAAGTGCCACTGCGCCATTCACAGCACCCGCGATATTCAAAAGCTGACATGCAAATTGGGCCATAATTTATGCAAGGCGCACATGGGGCCATTTGCATGTCATTATGGCCTCATTTGCATCCCATTTGCATGCAGGTGTGCCGATCCCCGACAACTTGCACCTGGCGCCCTGCCAGACAGCCGTTGGGGACCGACGCCCCCTGCAGCCCGATCGAGGGCATTTGGTTTAAACATAGATCCCCGTCCTATATCCCTGGTGGTCCAGTGGACTGCCCTCTGCCCGATCGCGGGCATCTGTCTAAAAATAAAGTCCTCATCCAATATCCCTGGTGGTCCAGTGGACCGCTATGTGCTCAATCGCGGGCATCTGTTTAAATAGAACCCCCCCCCGGCCAATATCCCTGGTGGTCCAGTGGACCGAATGCTGCCCGATTGCGGGCATCTGTTTAACAGAACGTCCTATTACAGTGTTCCACATTGCGTGGAAATATGAAGCGGTGGTAAGGGAGGAGCCACAGGGCGGGGTCACCAGGGGCAGAGCTACCGGTGGGCGGAGTCCGGGATGCAATAAATGCATAAGAAACAAGAAATAAAATATGATTATCTGGAGGCCTCTGTAGTATGCAGTAGCAAATAAAAAGTGTGATAAAACATACTGGAGAACCTCTGCATTCTAGTTGCAGGCCAGGCAACAGTTTGTGAGAGTCTTAACATTTTGGTGAGGCCATACTACAACTCTTTACTAGTGCCTGCAAGGCCAAGATCTAATCTTCGGTTTCAGCAGTCCTGCCCAGTGAGCTGCAGCTTCCAAATAAGGAAACTGTCAACATCGGGCCCTCAATTGAGATAAGCATAAGTGCATTGCTTACACTGGCACTTCATCTATTTTGTTCCTCGTTTTATTCGATTCAGTGCAGAAAACCCCTCTCACAATCTGCAGTTGACATGGGTATTATCATTGCCAGCTTTGCCAAAGTAGATATGTTTGGATACAGGTCTACATACTTAGTAGTTAGAGCGTGCAGCACATCAGAAATCGTCTTAAAGGCCATCTTTTCCGTGAACATGAGACTACGCAGAGAAGCCCATTCCAGTGCAGGAGCATCTACATCCACAACAGTAGCATACTGACCAAGAATAATCTCAAGGCTATCACTACCATACCCTTCCAACTCTTCAATATCACCTTCCGGTATCATGCTGGGGTCAAAGATACTGAACGCATCCAAAAGTTCTGTGCTTGGAAACCTTTGCTCAATTTGAGCAATTAGGGCCCTAATAAACTTGTCATGCACAGAGGTTGTGAAATGATTCAACTGTGGTCAGCTAAATGGCAAGTTCAGGCCATTATCATTCAGGAGTACTAGTTCAGGCGAAAGCGGAGGAGAGTACTGACCAGGTACCAGTAGGCGTGCCCTAAGAATCTCTAAAGTGGAATGTAAATGTCTCTTTATATCAGTAAAATTCAGAGCTGATGTTTGAAAGCATTTAGATAAGATGCTAAGGTGTGGAAGTATGTCACACATCATGCATAAAATAGAGAAAAACTCCCAGTTTTCCACCATTTTTACTAGGCCCACAGCTTGGGATCATGCCTTTCAGAGGCCTCTCTATGCAAGGACGTAACAACGGATGGGAAAATCTTCCTTAGTGTGTCACATGCTGCATCATGGGACAACCACCTAACTGCTTTTGCCTGTTTAGGCTTTAAAACAGGGTTTTCCATTGCCTGCTGAATTTCTTTCAGGGCAGCCATGCGAACAGCAGAGTTTTCATAATATCTGTATAAGTGATCTAGTGTTAGATTAAACTTTTAATGGCGTTCACTTCATTTGCTGCTGCCTTTACAGCCAAGGCCTCCGGTGAGCCACACAGTGATTTTCAACAAGAATTGGGCCGACTTCTTTCAGCTTTTTAGCCACCGCTTTGCCCAGCATAACGGCTGCTCCATCACTGCCTAACCCTGCAAGGTGATCAACCGAGATTTGATTGTTATCAGAGAACTCCAGCATTTTTTAACAATTGTGTCTGCCTTTCCATCAATTAGTTCCTCAAGTCCCAGGAAAGAAACTCTGGGTTCCCTTCTTTGCAGTACATACCATACAAAATGAGCTGCTTCATAACAGCAATATCAGTTGTTTCGTCCACTAAATATGAAAAAATTTGGCAGCCTTCAAATCTGCAAGAACTGATCTCCTGACCACCTCACCCAGAGAGAACCATTTCTCTGACAGTTCGATCAGAGCGATATTTAACAGCATCAACAATATGTATATTGTCTAGGTATTTGCATTCCAATGATTTGGCAAGATCCAGCAGTGAGCCATATTTAGGTTGTGTGAGGCAGCTCATTTTTATTAGCCAGTACATGCAACGAAGGGATGCTACAAAGCTTCTTGTTCAGGGTCAGGGCCTGCTGCATTGCCTGCTCTATTCCACCTTTTGAAGCTGAAATTCTGCAGTTAGCTTCCAGTTCAGAAGCAACAACGTGAACTGAACTGTTCTGATGCCTTTTATAGCATCTTCTCTGAATGTCTTACACCCACTGAGTACCCAAACTGTTCCTGATTTGGGCATCTGTTTATGTTTTATGCAAAATGCAAAACATGCCATCATTCTTTGTAGTGTAACCAACAGTATTTGTTAAGCCAGCCAGTATAAAATCCTGTTGCTCTATGCTAGAGGTGTTTTTCTGTATTACAGGAGGAAGTGCAAGGAGTTTTTGGACAATGACGTCGATATCAACTGGACCAACTGGCATTGTCCCAATCATCGACTCACAATCGTCATCTTGATCAGGATGTTTCCGTTTCTGAGTTAATTTGAAACCAAAGTTAGTTAGTTTATGCATTGTGTACAATAAAGCTTTTTTTTCCCCTAAGTGTCGTGTGTTTATTTGTCAATACAGAACGAGAACTTGGTAATGCTGGTTGAGCCCCAAATATTTTTTCTCACACAAATATTTTTTGCTCCCTGAATCAGGGTTCAGAACAAGTGACCACTGACGAAGCAAGACTGCACAACCTGACTAGTGGGACAGACCCCTGGTGTACAGTTAAGGAGACCAGAATTTTTTTCTCACACAAATATTTTTTATTCCCTGAATGGGGTTCAGAACAAGTGACCACTGACCAAGCAAGACTGCACAACCCTGACTAGTGGTGCAGAACCCTGGTGGCACAGTTAAGGAGACCAGATTTTTTTCTCACTCAAATATTTTTTATTCCCTGAATCAGGGTTCAGAACAAGTGACCACTGACGAAGCAAGACTGCACAACCTGACTAGTGGGACAGACCCCCTGTTGGCACAGTTAAGGAACCCCCAGTTTTTTTCTCTCACAAATATTTTTTTGTTTCCTGAATCAGGGTTCAGAACAAGTGACCACTGACGAAGCAAGGCTGCACAACCTGACAGGTGGGACAGAGACTGTAGACCCCCTGGTGGTACAGTTAAGGAGACCCAAATTTTTTTCTCACACAAATATTTTTTTCACTTTACTACTGACTTAGAAAGTGACCACACATATTGACGAGGCAAGGAATTATGCACAAGACTGGCAGGACAGGGACTGGCAGACACACTGGAGGCACCGTTCAGAGGCCTGATTTTGTTTTCTCACACAAAGATTTTTTCTTTTAATAATCTAGTATTAAACAAGTGTCATACACTGACGACCAACAGAATGCACAAGACTGGCAGGAGAGGGACACACAAAGATTTTTCTTATACGACAGTGGCTTGTTAGTACACAAGTGAGACAGAAATTAATGTACCACATAGAGTGACAGGCAGAAATGGACTGACAGGACCACTGGTTGCACCGCTTTGTGCCCTGATTATTTTTTTTCCCCTCACACACAAATTAAATTCTTATTAGTTTTTGGAGGGCAAATACAAGTTTAAATAGGAAAGGTTCTGACTCAAAACCTTGGGCAAATTAAGGACAAAGTTAAATAAATCTGTTGTGCACTGGCTACAATAGTAATCCCTGGTGGTCTGGATGTTTATTTTTTAATTTTGGAGGGGGTAAACAGCTCAGGCTAAAGTCCTGTCTCTCCGAGTGTCTTCTCTCAAACAGAACTGACTGTACACCAGGTCAACTATGAACTTCTGTGCAGACTGTCTTTTTTTTTTTCTTACTGCCAGTTAACGTTTATTTTCTTTTCCCTTCACAGTAGAAAGCTGCTTGTATGGTCCACTGCAATAAACTAAATATGGCCAACAAGGATCATTCAATTCAATTCAGATGTTTTTACTTTAAGCTGCCTGCTCAGCTGTCTTTAAAAACTATCCGACTTCTCTAAACTGAAGAGATCAGCAGAGACTGTGACAGAGTCTATCTTCTTTCACTGCAAGAAAAATCTTATTTTTTATGCAGATCAGTGAAAGCTGCTGCTTCAGGGTCCACTGTGGGAGACCACACGATGATCTCTCGACTCCCTCCTCTCCAATCCTCACTCAGCCCACTTCAAATAATAAATTAAAACTACGGTTCAATGCTCAGTATTTTCATCAACTGCAATAATGGTATATGTTTTTTTTTTTTTATGTTAGAGTAGCAGCTGCCTGCTGAAATAAACGTGGAAGAGCCCGATTAGTACAGAGATCTGAATCCAACGGAAGACAAGCAAGAATGATAAAAGCCTCCAGTGGCAGCAGCCTACTTTACTAGGACTTACTCAAGTGTTGTAGCTGCTCCACTATAGGGCTCCTCGGCTGTCACTCCGCTTGCTTCCTCCTGGATTGGCTACATGATTTGGCGCTGAGGAGTCTGATGACCAGAAAAGAATTACCCGTGATCCCTGACTGGCTCTGCCCAAACTGCAGTTGTCTGAGTTAAGGAATGCTCCGTCATGCTGTTTTGCAAGCAGCTCCTCTTCCTTTTGAGCATGCGTGACTACGGAAAGCTGCCTGGATCCCTGTGAACGTGCCTTGTCTCCTACTTGGGTGCGAGCTCCTAGCGCGAGTACAAAAATTTAAAGAAACACACAGCACACTTTACCACTGTAAAAAGCAGACTGAAAGAGTGGCGGCTATACAAGATGAGAGGCGGCCATTTAAGATAGCGTGGCGGCCCGCCTCTCAGTTTTAATGAATGGGGATCGCTGTATTACCCTGGTGGTCTAGGATACCCCTCCCAGCCACCCACTGAGCCCCACCGCTGCTCCCCGGTCAGCCGGCAGCACCTCACTTCTCCCACCCCACCTGCTCGACAGACATTGGTTCACAGCACGAGCCAATGGGCGCAGTAGCCCCTTTGCGATGACATATTCCAGATATGTGAATGATTCATTCACATATCTGAATGTGTAGTACAGTAGGGTCTGCCCATTGGCTCATGCTATGGAACCAATGGGCATGCAGCTCACCGAGGTGTCAGTTGCGGGCAGCAGGCGGGTGGTGCTGCCGCCAGCCTGCTGACGGGGGGGGTGGTGGGGCTCAGTGGGCGGGGGTACCTAGACCACCAGAGTAATAGGACATTTTCTGTTAAACAGATGCCCCGCGATCGAGCAGCATTCGGTCCACTGGACCACCAGGGATATCGGCCGGGGGGGGGTTCTATTTAAACAGATGCCCACGATCGGGCACATAGCGGTCCACTGGACCACCAGGGATATTGGACGAGGACTTTATTTTTAGACAGATGCCCGCGATCTGGCAGAGAGCGGTCCAATGGACCACCAGGGATACTGGACGAGAACTTTATTTTTAGACAGATGCCCGCGATTGGGCAGAGAGCAGTCCACTACACCACCAGGATATAGGGCACGGAATTTATTTTAAACAGATGCCACGATCGGGCATTTGGGGAAGCGCCGCCAGGAGTAACCCGGGCTCGGTAGCCACCCACAGGTGGCAGCTGCCATGTGCGCCCCTGCAATGCGGCAGCTCACCTGTAAGTGTCCATCAGTTGTTCCTTTTTTTGGCTTAACTTTTGGTTTACGCAGGTAGGGGTTAGCATGCATGGCTCTGCACATCCGGGCTGTGCAGGTTATGCATGGGCACACCCCCACCTATGCCTGCATACATTACTGATTTGTGCCGCCAAGACTTTTCCCTTTTTGAATATCACACTGGCGATCAGTGGGTTGCGCCATGTGCAACCCTTTTGAATATTTGGGCGAAAGTTTTTTTTTTTTTTTGTTGATGGTAGAGTATGGAGGAGGAAACAAGAGGAAAGTGGAATGATGGATCAGGAGCTAATACAAAGGAGGGGGAGTCACAAAGAAATGAGAATTATAGACAAATCGGTATACTTAATAATGAGTATAGATATAAACTAACACCAAAGATCAACAGAATTCTACCATTTTTACCACAAATAATTCATCATAATCAGCAGGGGTTCAATCTTACTAGACAGATAAATACGGACTGCATAAAATACAATGTATCATAGAATATTTTCAGAAAATCCATACGAAGGCAATATTAACTACTTTAGATGCCTCGAAGGCATTTGCTATGGTGCAATGGCACTAGCTGTTTTTCACACTCCGGAAATTGGGATTTCCTGTTGAAATAATTCAATGGATACAGACCCTATATAACACACTCCTATGTCTAGAATGAAGATTAATGTTAAATTAACATTAATAAGCATCTAACACTGAGGGTGTGTGTAAACTTTGAGTTTAAACACACCACCCCATATTTTGTATAATTGCTGGGTTTCCCTGTTTTGCCACAGCAGTTATATAGTAAGTAAGTAAGAAACTATTTGTATCAGGTGCTCTTCCAGAGCTCAGGGCATTTTAACAATCATCATTAAAACAAATAGCCTTCATTATACATTTAAAACAATAAACAAACATACAATATTTTAGCACTAGCTCCTAGGTCCCCCTTCAAATGCTTGATGAAACAAATATGTTTTCAAGGATATCTTAAATCTTTCCACGGTCAAGAATTCCACAGGGTAGGAGCCATAAAGGCAAACGATCTTCCTCCTGATGTTTTTAGGGATACCCTGGGAATCTCCAGCAATCCCTTGCTGGAGGATCGGAGTGAGTGGGTAGGGCAGTAAGGAAACAGGAGTTCTTTCAGGTAAAGGGGTCCCTGGTCATGTAGAGCCTTATAGGTCAGCAATGTGAACTTGAAGGTGATCCACCACTGTATCGGCAGCCAGTGCAGTTCATGCAGCACAGGTGTTATATGGCTGGATCTAGGGGTTCCATTTAACAACCTGGCCGTTGTGTTCTGCACTGCTGCAAATGGTGGATATCCACCCTCTGTAGCCCTAGGTAGAGGCGTTGCTGTAATTAAAATGAGTGGTGACAAAGGCGTGGACCAAGGTAGGAAGATCTTCAGGAGGGACCAGATGCATCACCCTAGCTATGTTCCTCAGATGATAAAAAGATCTGACCACAGCTGAAACCTGCACCCTCAGGGTCTGGCCTTCATCAAATATCACACCTAGGTTACGGACCTGGCCCGAGGAAATCAGTGGGACTCCTCCAAGATGTAAACCTGAGGGTTTCCTCACCCATGCCCTAGTCGTCCTACAATCAGGGTCCACCACCAATACCTCCATTTTACCCGAGTTCAACCTCAGCCAACTAGCACTCATCCAGTTCTGTATCTCCAACAGGCTGTTGTTAAACACAGAGACAGAATCTAACTCCTGTTTGGGCACAAGAGACATGTACAGTTGAGAATCACCTGCATAGCAGTGAAAACTCAACCCGTATCACCTTATAATGTCCCCTAATGGCAGCATGTACACTGCGAACAACATGGGGGACAGCACTGAGCCCTGCGGTACCCCGCAGGGTAGCCAACTTTATACAATAAAAAGCTTTTGCTCTGCAGCTGTGATTGGTCATATGATTGTCTGACATGTTTTGTATCCCCCCGTTTCTTCTGGCAGGCATACTTTTTTTTTTTTATTATTTTGGTACATTTAGGGTTCAAAAAACACCACTGAGTCTGAGTGATGGTTCTGTAGCTGTTCACAGTTCATCGAGAAGGAAAGTGACAGCTGCTGAAGCCAAGAACACTGACGATGATGTAGAGTGAGGAAACCAGACGCTTTGTTTGGCATAATAAATGTTCCTTTATTACGGCAAATCATGCCATGGTTTCCTATGGAAAAAAGGGGAAGCCAGTTGTTATAACATTCTTAAGAGTCTATTGTACACCATGCAAACTTTTTAAGGCCCATCTAAATGAAGATAAAACCTGCTGTCACTGTAATGGGAAAGATACAAATTTTCTGCACATGCTTTGGACCTGTGACTTAGCCCAGAGTTGGTGGGCACAAACATTTAGAATTACGCACAAAATATGTTCTACTGTTCCAGATGTGGACCCACTACAGACTATATTAGAAAACTTTAACAAACGTAAACCACTGAATCACGATTACTTAATCATTAAGGGTAACAATATAGCAATTAAAGATAGATTCTTAAAAAATACAAAAAAGTGACAGTTACATATTTACCCTAACGGTAGATCTTTGAGCGAGGTTCCTTCAGTAGGCCTTCACATACAGAACTGTGCACCCTGGTGTCAGGACCGCACGGCAAATTTCTAGCTAGCAATCATTAGCAGGGGACTGCCACCGGTGTCACCTGTCCAAGTGTCAGAGTGACAGTCTATAGGGGCGGTCCCCATGCTAGCCCTCCAGTTCTCCTGCCATAGCCCTCCGAAGAGGAAACAGGAGAAAGGAGTTAAAAAGAACTCCTTAGTCCCTGGACTCCAGAAACAAAGTCTTGGTAAGGAAAAGAGGATAAAACAACAGGAGCTGAGGGAAGGTGGGTGGGAAATCTAGACCTACTGCAGGAACCTCTCTCGAAGATCTACTGTTATGGTAAGTTCTTACGCAACTGTTGTATCTTACTTCGAGAGGGTTCCTGCAGTAGGTCTTCACAAATATAACTGAATACCAAGCAGTCAAAAATAACGAAGGAGTAGGAGACTAAGTTCCGGGAGGAAGGAGCAACTGCCAACTAGAAGCCTACTTAGGAGAGAAGACCTTGCAGAACAGTGAGGCTGAAGCTGGCTCTCGCCTAGAAGCAATGTCCAGACTGTAATGTTTGGTGCATGTATGGACAGAGGACCAAGTAGCAGCATGCGCAAATATCTGCAGTAGACACATTCCTGAGAAAGGTCAGCAAGCCATGCCCCAACAGAATGGCCTTTCACCTCGCCCCGAAGGGCCTCTTGTACTTGTGGTAAATGTACAAGATGCAGTTAGCCAACCATTTTGACAAATCTTGTTTGGAGATGGCCTTGCCCTGACATTTGGGAGCAAAGGTCACACACAACTAGTCAGACTTCCGAGCCTCTTTGGTCCTAGAGATGTAACATCTCAGAATCCTGTGCACATCTAAAGTGTGCAAAAGGTATCCCCCCCAGTTGGAATTCTGTGGGTAGAATACCGGCAGTTCAACATTCTGGTTCAAAGTAAACTCCGAAACAACTTTCAGAAGAAAGGAAGGGTTAGTCCTCAGAGCCACCCGGTCTCTGTGAAAAATCAAATAAGGTTCCTTGCAGACGAGGGCCTGAAGCTCTGAAATCCTTTGAGCTGAAGTTATAGCGACCAAAAAGAGCATTTTCCAGGACAAATAACGCAAGTCGCAACTTACTGCCGGTTCAAAAGGGAGCAAAGTAAGTTTTTCTAAAATAAAATTTAAATCCCAGGGGGGAACCGGATTCCGGACCGGAGGCCTAAGGTGGAGGATCCCCTTAAGAAAGGTTCTGGCCGGCCCAGTAGAGCTGAGGGTTAAGGCGCCGGATGCCACACTCCTTGCGATCGACAGCGACCGGGTTCGAGAGCGAGCCGGACCGCGAGTCGGCAGGGGAAGGGATCAAGCATCTAAAGGACTGCCTCTTCTCTCAGTGAGGGATCCAGGGAAGCCCGGTGCTGCAGCTGCCCTCGTGGAGATTGGCGCACTGCTACGACATAAGGGGCTCAGCAAGCTAGGGGTAGACCTTGGCGGCTGCCTTCGGACGTGAGTGGGAAGCACCCACGCCTCGGGCTGGGCAGCACTGCACGTCCCACGTCGGGGGTGTAAACACTACAAAATACCCCTCAGCCCTGGATAGGAGACGGCCACTGCCACACTCCCAAGGCTGGTTCCCCGCCACTGCCCTCTGCGGTCTCTCCGACTTGACCTGCCCAACCTGGGGAACCGCAATGAGCTTGAAGATGGTCGGGGAACAAAGCAGGAGGTACAGCAAGCTGGTGAGCGCAGAGAGCCTGAGAGAGTTCCAGGGCTGTGGGCTATAAACATAATTGAAAAAAAAAAAAAAAAAGGTTCTGGAGACCTCCAACTGAGCAATGGTTTTGCCCCCTCCCTCCCACCGGAAGATGGTAGGCGGAAACTGCAGATAAGTGGACCTTCAGAGAAGAATAACTGAGGCCCGAATCAGACAGACGCAAGAGGTACTCAAGGACCTGGGGAGCCCAGCAAGTGAATAGATCCAGGTCCTTGGTCGTGGCCCAGATAGACAATCTCTTCCACTTCATAGCATACGTGGATCTGGTACAGGGTTTCCTAGCCTCTACTAGAACCTGGGCGACTCGAGAACAGATGCCATAATGAGAGGCAGCTATGTCCAAAGGTGCCACACATGTAGGTGGAGAGACCTGGGTCTTGGGTGCGCCAGGCTGCCCTGCTCCTGAAACAGAAGGTCGTGGAAGAGAGGAAGAGGTACTGGGGGTTCCACATTCAGCTGTTCAGCAGAGGGAGCCAGATCTGCCGAGGACAAAAGGGGGCTATGAGGATCATATGAGCTCCCACTGCCTGTAGCTTCAGCAGAACCTTCTGCAGAATTGGAAAGGAGGGAAAGCGCACAGAAATCTCCCTGTCCAGAATAGAGACAGCGTGTCTCACCAGAAAACACCACGCCCAGGAAAGAGCGAGCAAAAGCTGGGTAGTTTTGTGTTGAATGGGGACACAAAGAGGTCTGTCTCTGGTCGACCCCATTGGAGGAAGAGGTCTTTCACCACTTCCTACTTTAGCTCCCACTCATGAGCCTATGCGATAGTGCAGCTGAGACTGTGTGCCAGGATGTTGCTCACTCCTGGAAGGTGGACCACTATCAAAAGATAGGCCATGCTGGACTGCCCAATACCACACCCGAATCACCTCCCTGCAAAGGGGTGCCATCAGGTGCCTCCCTGCTAACATGACTGTAGCTGTGTTGTCGGTCTGGACCAATAGTGTTCCCGGTATCAAGAGGGACTGAAACGCTTGGAGAGTGTACAGCACCGCTCTCATCTCCAGAATATTGATATGTAGATGTTGTTCTAGTGGACACCACGTTCCCAGAGTCTGATGATCTCCCAGGTGTGCACCCCATCCCTGACCTGAGGCATCCGTCGTCAGGATCATGGAGGGGGCGAGAGGTGGAAGGGGATCCCCAACGAAATGTTGGAAAGATCCTGCCACCACATGAGATCCCTCTTCTGGCTGCTGGAGACTAAGACCATGTGGTCCCATGTCATCCAAACGTTGATCCCACAGGACCCAGAGGGACCACTGGGTCACCCTCGTGCAGTCTGGCCAAAGGGACTGTGGGTATGGCAGCTGCCATTAGACCCAACAGGTGGAGGACAGAGCATGTCTTTGTCTGCAGAGAGGAGGATACCAACACCGCTTGTTGCATCAGAGTTTCTGCCCTGTCTGTAGGCAAGAAGGCCCTGCTCTGAACCGTATCCTGCACAGCACTGTTCCAATAAACTGGGAGGGTGAAAGTTGAGACTTGGGAACATTCACAGTGATACCAAGTCTGGAGAATAGGTCCACGGTGGAGGAAAGAGAATCCCTCAGACTAACCTGAGACGATGCTGACAGCAGCCAGTCGTCCAGGTAAGAGAACACATAAATCCTCTTGTGGTGCAAGGCCACAGCCACAATTGCTAGGCACTTGGTAAAAACATGTGGTGCTGAGGAGAGGCCGAATGGGAGGGCCTTGAACTGATAATGATTCTCCTGAAAGGAGAATCTCAGAAAGCGGTGGTGGGCCTGGAGGATAGGGATATGCAGGTAGGCATCCTGCATATCCAGGGAGTACAGCCATTGGTTCTGCTGGAGCAGGGGCAAGAGTCCCTAAAGCTTTAACATATGGAATATCTTGTATTCTACAAAGAGATTTAGTAGACTGAGATCCAGAATTGTCTCAGATCTCCCGTCTTTTTGGGAACTAGGAAGAAGTGGGAGTAATATCCCCTTTCCTATCTGCCCTCGCGGAACCGGCTTTATGGCTTGTTTCTGAAGTAGAGCCTGGTTCTCCAGATGGATAAGGCCTAGATGTCCTGACGGGTAGCGAGATCTGCCCGGTGGGTGTCTGGAGGTCTGTCCAGGAACTCTATCAAGTGTCCTCTTGCTACTAGCTGTAGGACCCAAGCATCTTTGGTTACAGTCTTCCACCCTTCCAGATGGAGGGCGAACCATCCCCCCACTGGTTCCTTGGGAGATGGGGGGGCCTCGCGTCAGGATGCTGAGGAGAGTGCCGCTTTACTGCCTCAGGCGGTCTTTTGGGATTTTGCCTGAGGTGTCTGGGAGCCAGAACTGGTGGCTAATGCTTACCCTGTCACCTACCTTGGTTCTGCCTGTTCCACCCCTTCTGAGGGCGACAAAAGGACTGCTTGGGCTTTTGTTCCGAGCGGTACACAGAGCGGACATCCTTAAGTGACCTTCCACTCTCCTGCAGCTCCGTGACAATGTCCTTTGCAGCTCCCCCAAACAGGATGGGGCCACTAAACGAGGCGTCCAGTAGCGTGCTCTGGACGTTTTGTGACAGTCCCGCAAAATGGAGCCAAGCCAGGCACCTCAAGCAAATGCCCATTCTGAGTGAATGGACCGGTAGAGGCGGGCTGGGTTGACCTGGAGGAATGTGACTGTCCGGGTCACCTGTCTTCCTATTTGTTGAAACAGGGCTGCTGAGCATATCTTAACACCATCGGATTGGCTTGTTCCATGTTATCAGTTATAGAGGAATGGGAGCAAATAAGGCATCTTATGGGGGTAGTGGATGAGTAAACGTTGCTGATCTGGGTGGCTGGGAATCCCTTTTTCCTACCGCGGTTGTTGGATACTGGATTTAGGGACTGGGAAGAGAAAGGTGTAAGATGTGTAGGTAACCTTTATACCAAGGATGGGTTTTGGTCATTTGAAGAGTTATGGGCGGCTATAGGGCTACTGCATACATTTTTTTCGATATCTGCAACTTCGAGCATATAGCAGGAGGCTGGACCAGGACTGGGGTGGTTGACTCTCCACTCGCATCGGTCGCGCAATTGATATTTTTTGCTGGGAGAGATACTAGAGGCCTTTTCCAAAAAGCTGCTTACAGGGGGAGACAATTTCTTCCAGATTCAACGTGCAAAACCAGAGCCTTGTGGGAGAGGGATCTAGGGGTATCAATACATGATGAAAACTGGCAAATGATTTTGAACCTGCATAAGGGTATTTTAATTTGTAACAAATATAGAGTGTCTTTTTATAAATTTATTCATAGGTAGTTTTTAACAAATCATGGGAGGATGGTGTCGTCACATCTCGAAAGAAGCCGCACTTCCAGCAGGGTGTGCACATGAAAAATACCAAACAAATCTCACAATTCCAGCACTGCCCACCACAAGTAAAACTCACAAGCTTTTAAAATACAAAGCATTTATTGAGGCAAAATATGTAAAAGGCAAAATGAAGTGCTAACCTCACCAAGTGCAAATGCACCAAATTCAGGAACAACAGGAGGGCTAAGGAACCAGTTGAAGTCTGTGAGGGCTCTGCCTGTTGTTCCTGAATCTGGTGCATTTGCACTTGTGAGTTAGCACTTCATTTTGCCTTTTACATATTTTGCCTCAATAAATGCTTTGTATTTTACAAGCTTGTGGTTTTTACTGGTTGTGCGTGGTGCTGGAATTGTGAGATTTGTTAGGATGGTGTGTTACCTTTTTTTCTTTATTTACTGACATCTTGGATGACACCTATGAGCGGATGCTCATTGAGAGGTTCTACGTCACATACATTAACACAAGAAGACAGTATATTTACAGTAAATTGTACAAAAAAATTCAACAGTACATGGGTTGCAATGACAGCTGCACAAATTCTGCTAAGGCATAGTACATGATATGCCAGCATCCTGAGGAAGAGAGAGGCAGACTGTTAGTGAGGTAGGGAGGGCAGGGAGCTGGGATAGGAAGGGTAGAGGGAAAGAAAAGAGCCAAGAGGTAGGGGGTGGGAGGCTACAGCAAAAGGGGGTTGGAGGCAAGTGCTTGGGCAAAGACAACTTCGCGGGTCAGGAGTTGGAAGTGCTGAGGCAGACTAAAGCTGTGGGGGCAGACTAGTGGGGGTACCAATCAGTACTATTGTCGGTGAGGTGCTGACGGAGTTTGCGCTTAAAGGAACCAAGGTTTGTGGCTCCAGCTATGTCAGGTGGTAGACCATTTGTCCACAGAGGGGCCCGGTGAGCAAAGGATCGCTGGGCCATAGTTGTGCGGCACCTGGGAACATGGAGTACTTACGTAGTCGAGCTCCGGGTGTGCCTGGCATGTATAGGTGGTGATAGAAGGTTCAGAACTCCTTGAGGAAAGTAAGTTTAGTAAGACCTTTTTTGCGAGTAGGCAGGCTTGATAAAGTATTCTGTCCTTCAGTTGAAGCCAACCCGATCGTACATAAAAGCTCACAGGTGTGGGTGAGTTTTGGGGCATTAGTGAGTAGGCGGCAGGCTTTGTTTAAGGCTGTTGAGAGGCGTTGAGCACTGTGTCAGTAGCGGAGCCACAGACAGCTAGGCCACAGTCAATCAAGGTGATGAGTGAACTGGTAATTGCCAAGTTCAGAGCTTCATAGGTCAAGCGATGCCTGTGTCTGTAGAGGATACCGACCCTAGTGTTAAAGGTTTTGGCCATGATGTCAATGTGCTGTGTGTAAGACAGGGCAATGTCCAGTGTGATTCCCAGGTACCCAAAATGGGGGACTAGTTCCAGGGTGTTACTGGAGTCATCCTGAGTTGCCAGGGGATAGCCTTTTAGCTTGCTCTGGGCAGTGGTGAAAAGCATGGTCTTGGTCTTTTATAGTTCATGACCAGTTTTGTCTTTGAACCATTTTTAAGTCACTCTGGAGGTCGTACTCTGAAATTTGGGGTCGAGGTTGCTAGTAAAGACCACCACATCATCTGGGAGGAGCATGTGGCTACTGCAAGCAGCCGGGAGGTTATTTAAGAAGACACTGAAGAGTAACAGACCGAGTATGGATCTTTGTGGTACCCCTGATCTGACCGGTCGACTTTCTGATAGGATGTCCTCGATCTTTACTTGCTGTGATCACAGGCTAAGGTAGCTACAAAACCATGCTATGGTTTCTAGGGCTAGCCCCATGTCCGAGAGCCGTTCAAGAAGGAGGAGAGCATGATGGACCGTATCAAATGCCTTTGATAGGTCAACAAAGCCCGCCCCTACAATGTGCCCTTTGTCAAAAGTACTATATACGAATCCAGTAAATTCTAGGAGAGCCGTGATGGTGCTAAGGCAGCTCGGAAACCATGCTGTTCTACTGCACCTGAGGACTGGAGGAGGGAGGATGGGATACCATCACAAAAATGGGAGCAAGGCAGAGAAAGAAACTACAGACTTGTTAGTTTGATCTCAGTGATAGGGAAAATGATGGAATCATATCTGAAAGAAAGAACTGTTGAGTACTGTGAGAGAGCACTAGTACCCTTCCATAATTCTGCTCTCTTTGTATGTATGAAGCCTACTGCGGTAGCATGTGTGTGACCATGCTATTCTTCTTTCTGTTCTA
Organism: Neoceratodus forsteri; assembly: GCA_016271365.2. NCBI lineage: Eukaryota > Metazoa > Chordata > Ceratodontiformes > Ceratodontidae > Neoceratodus > Neoceratodus forsteri. The sequence continues at coordinate 1,428,379,767 of CM057449.1, forward strand.
TCCCTCGTTCCTTATTTCATACTGGCCACCTGGAATGGGACGTCTCCTTTCTTCCTTTCTTGTTAAATCCTTCACTGTCTTTCTGCAGATGTGGAACTGTGGTGCTCGACCCCGCCCCAAAAACAAAGTAACAAACCATAAATTATGCTGGTGCAGCAGTCTGAAGCCTTAAAACATTTATTTATTGAGGCACAGAAATGTCTGCTGCTATTTTGTTTTTGTTTTTCCTGTTTGTTTATATTTCTTGTTTCTATAAAGAAAAAAGGTATAAGATGTAGTGCATTAACAGTTTAGTAACAGACTAGGTTGGTTGTCCAATCCAAAAAGGTTTTGCTGCTAAGTCCAGTGCTTTTCATAGAAATGCTAATGAACAAACAAATGCAGCATTAAGCATTTTCTTTAATAATGTAAATTAATATATTGTGACTGAGGCTGAGTGAGCCATGTAACAACTGCTGTGTGTGCTACTTGCTAGCCTTGCCCTGCCCTCTTTACTAGTTCAAGTTAGAAACTCAGACAACAATTGTAAACAGAAGTTCAAACATGTTGAGAAAATGTGTAAAAGTCTCCTGCCTTAGTAACAAGTGTTTGGTCTCATTTCTAATACATGAAGTAAGCAGTTCTTACCCAAATAATGAGAAATCAAAGCTTGGTAACAGAGGTGGGTCTGTTTGAGACCTGTTCAGATCCCTGCTATGTTCTGCTAGGAGTCAGCCATCCCTTTCCACTCCATTTTTATGCTGTGTGTAAGTGGAGAGAGGGCCTAGTCCAGAGATAATGATGTTAAAATTGTTCAGGCTTGCTTCTTTTTGATTCTAGGAATATGTCAGATGTATAAATATGTAAGGTAATGTGTGCACACTTTTGACCTAACTGAAGAAAGGTATATTTAAAAAAAATGTGTTTAGGGTTTAAAAGGGGCGGAGTCTGATGTGGTCACCTGATGGGTTCCTAGTATAAAAGGGAACTCATCCTGTGGAACATTCAGATTTTGTTGGAGGATCAGTAGGTGCTGGTCTAAAGCGTTAGTCTGCACCTCTTCAGACTAAGACTCTCTTTGAATCCAGGACGGCTCATTGCTGGAATAGTCCTTGGAAGACTGGAGTATTGTTTTGTTTTTTGTATCTTTTGTATTTATTTTGACGTTGCAGGTTTGCAAGTTTTATTTGGTTATTTACTTGTCTCTACTTAATAAAAGATTTGGCTTGGTAACATTAAGCCTTGCCACCTTACTGTGGTCCCAGTGTCCATCATTGCACCCACACCCTTTGACAAGTACCTAGAGGCCAGCAGGGCACAGGACCCAAGGCAGCATGGATTCATAGCAGGAAGTTCATGCTAGACGTATCTAATAAGATTTTTTTGACTGGGTGACCAAAGTAGTAGACCAGGAGGGCTGTGGATATGGCCTACCTAGACTTTAGCAAGGCATTTGACACAGTCCCAAACAAATGATTAATAAACAAGTGAGCCTGCCTGGGAGTGGGTCCCAGGGTGGTAGCCTGGGTAACAAATTGGCTGTACAACAGGATGCAGAGGGTAATAGTAAATGGAGGGCACGCTGAAGAAAGGGGGGGGGTTACTAGTGGTGTACTGCAGGGTTCAGTACTGGGACTGGTCCTCTAATGTCTTTACAGGTGACACTGCAGAGGGGCTGAAAGGAAAAGTATGTCTCTTTGTAGACGACACAAAGATCTGCAACAGGGTTGTTACAGGGGGTTGAAAGGATGAGAAGGGGACTTGGCAAGGTTTGAGGAATGGCCAAAAGTATGGGAGCTTAGATTCAATGCAAAGAAGTGCAAAGTAATACACCTCGGAAACAAAAATCCAGGGGAAGAGTACACAATTTTGGAAGGTGGGGGGAGGGAGGTACTAACAACAACAAAATGGAAAGGGACCTGAGGTAGCCATATCAGATGACCTTAAGGTGAAGCAACACGAGAAGGAAGTAAGGAGTATTGGGGGATACTGGATGCACAGGAGAGGCACCACCAGCAGAAAACAGGAAGTTATCATCCTCTGTACAGACAGTTGGTGAGACCCATCTGGAGTAGTTTGTGCAGTTCTGGAGACCCATCTCTGCAAAGACGAGACAGGATGGAGGCAGTCCAAAGGAGGGCAACTAAATGGTGCAGGGTCCGCACTACGCTTCATAAGGAGGAGAGACTAAAGAGCTTAATATCCATATCCTCGAGGAAAGGAGGAGAAGGGGACATGATAGAAACTTTCAAGTACCTCAAGGGAATCGGCAAAGTCCAAGAGGGTAGCATCTTTCAGAAAGAGAGATGCGCAAGAACAAGGGGGCACAATTTGAAGATAGAGCGGGGATGGCTCAGGGGCAACATGAGGAAGTATTTTCTCACGGAGAGGGTGGCGGACACATGGAACGGCCTTCCTGAGGAGGTACTGGGGTCAAAAACAGTGGGGGAATTTAAGAATGCATGGGACAGACATATGGTAATTATAGTGGTGGGTAGGATGACGTAGGTTGTTGGTTAATTAGGATCTGCAGCTTATCCAATAGGTAGCGAAATGGGCAGACTAGGTGGGTCAAGCGGTCCTTATCTGCCGTCAAAGCCTATGTTTCTGTGTTGTACTGTCCACCTTTGATAGTCCATAAATTTAACCCTGCAGTATTCCCGATGTGTGGGAAGTGTGATAAGGAGTTGGGCTCTTACTTTCACTATTTTTGGGCTTGCCCTGTTTTACAGATATTTTAGTCAGAAGTTGTGCAGGAGCTTGGTCTTTGGTGGAGCGCTTGATCCCAGCAACACCTCTCTTGTTTGCTTTTCGGAATAGAGGATCTGGGTACAGAGGGCTGGGACCCATTGCCATGATGGGTCCCTGTATTGCTGGCGTTGGCACGGCACTGCATTTTAAATACTTGGGTCTCAGGGGTTAAACCCACAATTCAACAGTGGCGTAAACTTGCCATTCAGACCCTGGCGTTACAGCAGTTTTCTTAGACGATCATAAAGGGGGAGCAATTTTTTAATACATGAAACCCCTTTATATCTTCTTTGACCCTGGTAGAGGTCCAGATTTTGCAAGATGGGATAGTTCAAGACAAGTGTACTGTGCCTGGTGAATTGTGCAGCCTTGTGGTGTTGGTGGTGATCTAGTGTCCTTCCCCGTCAGAGAAACAGACTGATCTAACCAACACAAATAATGTGTCTATATATATTATGGACCACTGATGAATGAATGGCTCGCTGTGCAATATTATTTGATACTGTATGTATGTTGTTTTTTGTCCTGTGTTATTTAACTGGTAAAAAGTTTAATAAAAACATTATGCAAAAAAAAAAATTACAACTGGGACTCTACCAGGTTTTAGTAAACCTAGGGCCTCATATTGGGCAGGAATAGCTCTACGCAGAATTATTTTTGCTAGCACTACTGTGCGATGCACAGAAGGCGATATATTTGTACAAGTAAAGAGAACAGTGTGAGTGCACAAAGCATTTATGAATATATCCCCAGAGCACAAGCGCAAATAAAGGAACTAGGAAGTTTACACAGTCACAAAGCACAAAACTTTCTGGCCAACGGCACATGTAGCTACTGTTGCATAAATGTGCTATAGTCAAATATAATTAGGCAAATTAGCCCATTCCCAATTCAAGGTGATAAGGGGTTATTACCAGCTCATTAAGCAGCCATTTCAATCCCATTACCTGGATTTTGCTCCTTGGATTGTGGGGAGCCTCAGCTATAGTCTAATAGTAACAAGTGGTTATCCCTGCTGCAGTGCAACACAATACTAAGTAGCACTGTACCACAGATACTTTTTGCTATGGTCAGAGTGCAGCACATGCCTTTGAAACATATATGTTCATCAGTGTAGAACAAACAGTTTGATTGTGGTTTGTGGTACCATATCCCCATGACGTGTACATCAGAACATGCAAAATAATTTGTCCGATCCCCATCACTTTCTAGATGCAGTAAGGACTGCCACATACCAATGTACATTTGTGCTTTTCCATGCATTCCAATCCTCAGATGTCATGTACAGGCAGTTTGAAGCATCATCCGCACTGTCCACTAAGCTAAAGCATGCATTTTAAATGTGGCAATGTGAGCAGCACTAACTACCCTTAGCACATTCACAATGCTCCAAACAGGACTTTAAGCACTCTATACAGTTCCTGCCACTAGTTTGCATGTGCGCAATTACTAACTTAGTGCCTTTGCCAAGCCACAACTTCACCACGTAAACTAATGCTCTGAATACAGGAAGCTGTGCTCTAAGTTAAGACTTAAGGTGCAAACCTCAAATTCTATGGTGCTAAAGCTTGAAACATTTGGCCCATCTGTTACACTGAACAGAAAAATAATACATTATTGAAAACTCTGAATTAAGCAGTTTTGTTTTCCTCAACGTTAGGACTGCAATTCTTCAAACAAAATTTGCACAACTGAATTTTTACGCATGGGTGAAAGTTGTAATATTCCACTTCACATCTTTGGTATTTGTAAACAAAATGTTTTTCAGACTTATTTTTTTAAATGTTTTCATGGAAAAATAGAGGATCGCTTTAAATTATTGCAAGATGACATTTTGCAATGTTTTATGTCACTGAACAGAGGTGTAAGAGACAAGGAGTCAAGGACTTTGTTACTCACTACTGATATCTGTAACAGATTGAGGGAAAAAGAAGAAATTCTATCAGACTTCTCGTAATTTCTTTTTTCTGTTAGCTCTAACGTTGCCAATGGGTATCCTTACATATGGGTACATATGCACCTTGACTACGGGTCATTGGTACTGCTATAGCTTTCAAACACCGAGTCCGCAGCTTGAAGTGCTTTTCCTCAGAGTTCTGTGGTTCCAAATTCATCAGTCAACATAATATTGCAACACAGTAAAGACTAGCTACCCGGACACTTCAAACTATTAGTGACACCAAATTACTTCAGACATTCACAACATAATATAAAAAAGATGTCGGTCTTATTTTGCAAGAGGAGGTGCCACCCATTTCCCTTAATGGTCTCATGATGGAGATGTAATCTGATCTGCATCTCCTATTGTTCTGCTTAGCATCTGGTCCCAAACAGGAAGTGGAGATCATCTTGATGCTTCTTCCGCTGAGATTGGTCCCTGCCTATTAAGCAGCCAATAACAACAAACAAGAATTGTAATTTCTTATAATATACATTTTCTGAAATTCTCGAATCTATTAGATAAATATATATAACAGACAACATTCTCAGGAGAGTAACAAGAAGTCTTGGTTGTGGCTTCACTGACAACTCTGGAGAGGACAGAAAAAGAAATTACAGTTAATCTGGTAAAATTCATTTTTCCGTGTCGCTCCACTTTGTAAAGGAAAAGGGGAAATTGTTTAACCAGGAAAAACACACTTAAGCTGAAGCTTGTTTCCAGGTGCAACCTGGGAGTACAAGGAAATTAAATGACTTGCTCGGGGTCACACAGTATGCAAGTGAGGGCTGTGGAATTCAAACCCAGGTCTCCAGGTTTGAAGCTCAGTGCTCTTAACCACTACGCTATACAAACGAGTACTCTTTACACACGGGCTCAAAAAAGCAGTACCCATCCAAAAATATAGGAGGGGGAGAATATTAGCCTATATGTGGTTCCACAGGGACATTTCTGACTTTACCTTGGATAAATGTGTGCAGCATCTTGCGTCCAAATACTGCAACAGTTGAAATTTCTATGTCAAGCCTGTAGTGCTTTGTGAAGGAATGCTAGGAGCAAACTCTGACACACAAATTTCAGCATTTTCAGTCCACAGGTTGCCTTAACTCTAAAGTAATGTGCTTTCACCAAAACTGGTGGATTAAAATCTGGCTGCTGCATAATTCGCTGCTATACATGATCGAATCCACCTTGCCAAAGCGCCTTGGGATTTTTTTGGCCATCTTTGCCACCCTAAGAGACCAAAGAAACTATCTGATCAATGGAATTCTGCTGAACGCAAACAGATTCTCACCACTCTGCAAAGATCCAGCTAATGCAGCTCATTCTCTTCAGAGCTCACCGACAAAGGGCAGTAAGAAGGGAGGCAGACTTCCCAGGTTACTTGTGACACTGTGGGCACTTTTGAGAAACTATTCTCAAGACTACTTTATCTTTATGCATGATACAATAGGGCTGCTTGTGAGAATGAGCCTAACTTCTTTGCAGCTGTTCAGAGCGTGATCCATAGACAGTAACTCATACTTTGACATGTGGTCCCATTGTATCAATAATACGCTACTCCTCATCAGGAAGCTGCGCAATAACTTCTTCAGAGGCACTGTCTCATCATCATTATTAGCCATGTTTACAATATAGGTTGGGTACAGTACACCACTTTGGTCTCTAAAGTCAAATGCTTCTCATCCGGAAGTCTAGGGACCACCAGAACAGAACACTGCCTGCTCCAGGCTGCCTTCATGAGGGTCTCCAACAGCAGGCTGGATTGGGTCATCAGTGACACAAGCACAGTAGGCACATTCAAGTATTCCAACTGAAGTCTCCTAGTCTTATCAATGGCTATCTCAGATTGTAAGGTCTTATGAAGATTTTTGAGCAGAGCTTGAGAGGAGAGATCCTCCTGAGGCCCTAGCCTGCTGCATAGGTGCAGGCTGTACTGGGTACAGGGGGTTACTACTCCACTGTATCCACCTCCAAGTTGAGGCTTGGATTGCACTACTCATCCTCTGTAGTAAGAGATGAAGAAAAGTGGTAAAACATGCAGTGTCGATGGCACTGCCATTATCAACAGCAGTCTCCACAATAGGTAGCACACCCACTGCTGGCAACGATGGAGACCATACTGGCAGAGTCATCATAACCTCTGGCACTAACAATGTAGTAAGCACCACCGATCGGAAATGCAGAAGGGAACAGTGGTGCCAGCAGCGAAGTCGCTGGAATGAAAGCTGGTACCATCAACACTATGAAGAATTCCAAACTGTTGTGGGAAATGGCCATACTGTCATTCATCAAACTTCCTCGTGAGGTGCTGTAAAATCAAGTGCAGCATTTTTGGGGGGTTAAGGGGACTTGCGTGTATAAATCACCTTTCTGGATGATTATATTCTTTAGCATTTCGTTATTAATTCCCCAACATTTCACAATTCATGCTTTTTCAAGGGGCAATATAAATTTCTGTAAAACCAAAGTACGTACATAAACATTCTGTCCAACTTTTTTTTATACAAATTGATTCTTAAAGGAAATATTCTTGTACCTTATTCCAGTTAGATCTGTTCTTGTCTCTGTTCTTCTAGATTTCAATCTCATTAACTTGACCTCAGAAACATTTCTTTAGTGTTTCAGGAAATAGGTTGCAAACACAACATCACCATACAATAAGTCATACAGAATAGATAATTCAGTTAGGTAAAAATTATATTTTTTTTTCTCTACCCTTAACTGTTTTTACTGCCAACTTGTTTCAAGTTATAACCAGTTTTTCTTTTGGCTCCAGCTTTAACAGTTATCCGGCATTTATCATGATTTTCAGTAAGCGGGGTAATTTGTTTCATTGTGCTATATGTTAACCACTACCATTCAGTGCACATTTTTATCTAGTCTCACAATGTGCTTATCATGCGATGTTCAGGGAGTAGTGGGTAACTGATGGGTCTGTTTTACTTTTATCCACACTTTTGTTCTATATGCAAGGACTCCTGGTCCTGTGACAATGATAGGACAAATTAGGCTATCTTATCTGTTCCTCCAACTCTTACAGACTGACTCTGTTATGCGCTACTTGATTTTTTAACCTTTACGTGTTCCAGATAAAACATTGTTACCTGTATCTAGGTTTCCATGTGTGTATAATATTGTTTGCTGCAATAGTGCCTGCTATACCTGGGAAGCTGTTACCCCTTCTTGTAATTCTCTCGAGCACACCTGTAATCGCATGGACAGTTGTGGCGCCATCTCCGTGTTCTTCCAGACTTTCTGAGTACAGTTGCTACAACTAGAAACTTTCACCATTCAAACAAACTGTGAGAGCGAGGCTGTGTTGGAGTGGGCTTGATGCACTGCTGGCAGTGGTGGTGGTGAGCCTGTGTGACATGCATATGCTGTTATACATTCTATTTGTTTCATGAAAGACACTTATCAAACTTGGGGATATGATGTTATCAAAGCTTTTTTGGGGCTCCCAGTGGGATGGGCAGGGTGGGAGGTTTTTTAAGGTATCCTCAAACATTTTTGTTATACCCATTACTGATTATTTATAGAACTGTACTACGTGAAACTGTACTACATGATGGACATGTTCTTGCTCCTGCTCCAGCTTGTCAGTGTCAATGGCTCAGCAGGTAGCAAACTCACCTCTGAGGCCAGGAGAGCAGAAGGTTGTGGGTTCTATCCCCACAACAGGCACTTGGGTTAATGTCCCAATACTGACACTGCAGTGCAGAACGGGGGGCGCTGCACTCCTGAGGTGCCGTCTTTCAAATAAGACGTTAAACTGAGGTCCCATCTGCCTGTTCTGGTCGTAGTTCAGGTGTATGTTAAAGATCCCATGGCACTTCCCAAAAAGAGTAGGGGAATTTCCCCCCATTCACTAAAAATACCACCAAAAGCTTAATCTCGTTAAAGGTCAGCTGGCATTCATCTGTATCCCCCTCACGCCCGGGTCGTGCTTGAATATAGGCAAGGAACCGCCTAGTGCACTTACCCGGTCAACAAAAACTAAATAAACTTTACCCATTACCAGCACGCTTGCCAATTTGTATCAGTGTTAATTTCTATTCTGGGTTCCAAGGTTTTTAAATTGAATATCCATTTAATTTCTGCTGCTAGTAATTTCTGTGTGTGATTTCCACCCCTTTCTAATGGTGTAACTATTTTCAGTCCCCAAAATCGAAGTGAAGCCGCAGTGTGTTCCACCATATTGAAGTGCTTTGCAACTAGAGATGTTTCATCTTGTCTTATATCACCCTCGTGTTCCTGTATCTTGACTTTCAGTGCCCTGCCAGTTTGTCCTACTGTATGTACAGTTTGTTACACAGACACTGTATGACAGACTATACCTGTTGTGATGCAGTCTGCATGTTGTCTGATGTTAAATCTGTTTCCTGTAAATGGGTGCATGAACTTCGATTTCTTTGAAGTGTGGCCACACACTGAGCAGTGACTGCACTTGGTCATTCCCAGCTGCAGTGGTCCTAATAACAGTTGACCAGTTATCAATATTACACACACTTGGAAACCTAGATACATATAACTATGTTTTATCTGGAATGCATAAAAGTTAAGAACCAAGTAAGCACATAATGAGTCAGTCTGTAGAGGGGACACGAGGGGTAATGTGAGGAAATTATTTTCATGGAGAGAGTGATGGACGCATGGAACCACCTTCCTGGAGAGGTTGTGGGGTCTATAACAGTGGAGGAATTCAAACATGCATGGGACAGACATAAGGCAATTATAGTGGGGGGTTGCAGGAAGTAGGCTGTTGGTTAACTAGAATCTGCAGCTTATCCAATAGGTAGGGAAATGGGCAGACTGGGTGGGCCAAGTGGTCCTTATCTGCCGTCAAAGTCTATGTTTCTAAGCAGGAGGAACAGACAAGATAGCCTAACTTGTTCTATCATTATTACAGGACCATGAGTCTGTACACAAAACAGAAAGTGTGAATACAAGTAAAACAGACCTGTCAGGTACACGCTACTCCCCTGGACACAGGGTGATAAGTTCATTGCAAGAATAGACAAAAATGTGCACGGAATGGTGGTTAACATATAGCAAAATGAAACAAATTATTCCGGTTACTGAATATCACGATAAACGTCAGATAACTATTAAAGTTTGAGTAAAAAACCAAAAAAAACAACACTGGTTATAACTTGAAACAAGTTGGCAATAAAAACAGTAAAGGGTAAAGAAAAAAGTAAGATTTTTAGCGAATAAAATTATCTATTTTGTATGATTTACTGTATGGTCATATTGTTTTTTTCAACCTATTTCTGGGATCAAGTTAACGAGTTTGAAATTGAAAGGAACAACAAAACAGATCTAACTGGAATAAGGTACAAGAATATTTTTAAGAATCAATTTGTATAAAAAAAATTTTGGAATAGAATGCTTGTGTACATATTTTGGTTTTACAGAATTTGATAATACCCCTTGAAAAAGTAAGAATTGCAAAATGTTGGGGAATTAATAAAGGAATTCTAAAGAATATAATTGTCCAGGAAGGCAATTTATACAAGAAAGTCTCCCCACCTCCATATGTTGTACACCATCAACACAACTGCAGATGTCACAGTGTGTGTTGAATCCACTACTCTGTAAGAGCAACCCAACAACCAAGCTACTCATCCCAATGCTTTTCAGCAGGCAGAAAGAGACTCAGAGAGAGAGTGGCGCACTGGCTCCACGGGCTCCAGAAAATATGGTATGTCAAGGAGAGAATGGTGGAGAACCCAGGCCCACGGGAGACAAACACCTCAGTGTAAGGGACAAGAGCCCAACCCCTGCCCCGTCTTTTCCTTATATTTACTATGAGAAGATGAAGTAGAGTATGAACGGTCCCTAGAACCCAACAATGAGCGTGGCTGGGACAGCTTCTTTTGGCAACTTTGGGAGGACTGCCTTCTCTCCCAGTCAAGAGACTGCCCAGTACCAGAACACTTGCTCAGGGAGGAGTGGTGGCAGGATGCAATCATGTTGTGGGTACAACTTGCGTGTTCAGACACCCTACCTGCCACAATGGTCACGAATGTGGTAGGGCTGTGAGAAAACATTTCACAAAATGACATTACACTGGGCTGTGAGGAAACTTTTCACAAATGACACTAAAGATGTTCAGGTCCCAGGTAAGGAAAGCAAGGGAAAAAAGGAACTGAGGTGGCTGGGGCTGGTGTTGCTGTATACCTGGGGCATGCAGACACTGTGTGCACGTCAGTGCCTGTACCAGCGCCACCAGCCCCAAAAGTTCCATTTCCTGCAGGGTCCTAACACTTGTCCTTATGACCAAAAAGTGGGGTTGTATGGAAATGACAGAGTATTGGAAAATCCCTTAGCTGTGTTTAAAAGAGGGAATGGGTTGAACTGGCCTTTTTTCCAACAGAGTGGGGCACGTTGGATTGTAGAGCTTAGTCCTTTAACTGTAGGTCACACTTATTAATTTAGACCCCCTGCTGCTGGCGATTTTGCTGGAATTTGGAGCCTATATGTAAATCCTTATATCTTTTTTTAAAATTTGAAATATCATAAAGAACATTTCAGAATATATTAGGTCCAATAGCTACAACTAGCCGTAAAATTGTTTTCTTCCTGTTACAAGAGAGTGAACAGCCTAATCTTGTATATGTACCTAAAAAAAGCTATTTTCGATCATGTTTTTTTATTCTGTCCAATCCCTATGTTATGTACTGTATGTTGAGAAAACAAGATAACTGTAAGTGTCAGATGAAGCTCTTTAATAATCTGGTTACTAATTTAAGAGATTAAAGCTATAATTTCCTGTTATTTCTTTTTTTTTACATCACACTACATCAAGGTACTATGTGCATCTGTTACAAAAAATCAAACTAATTTTGGCGAGCTGTCATAAACTAATGCAAATCTGTTTCTTAGATGGAGACTACTGTAAGTAGTAAATGCACTGAATATCTAAATACCTGCACAAAATGTCTTTCATTCCTAAAATGAAGTTTCTGATTATACATCTTAGAACTTGTATTATAAAATGAGTTTATAACCATAAACTCATGTAGAACTTCAGAATTGGACCAGCACCCAAACTGAACCATGTTTTTGTACAACTTCTGTGATATATTTCACCCTTGACTTATTTGTGACCAGAAATATCTGTATTAGATGAAGATTTACTTGGGCAAATCAGAAGCGTCTTAGATGAACGTGAACAGCTTCTCAGAAATACTCCTGTGGCTTTCAGTGAAGTGTAACTTTAGCCACTGTGAATGTGGCCAATACAATCAGAAGAAATATTTTAGTGACTGACATGAGTACCTGGATAACTGTAGTCAATATTTACAAAGCAAGACACCTGAAAATGCATTCAGATTGTGCATTCACAGTAACGTACCTGAGCCACAGGAGACAGAAACAGTGGGGGGAAAAATTCAAAACTGTCCAGCATCTGCCAGTGCAGATTCAGATACAGCCAGTATGGTCAAAACACTGTACCAAGTTTAACACTGGACCACACTGGTTAACCCAAGCACCAGGAAAACAGTATTTGCAGTTTATGAAGTAAGTTTCTGAAGTTGAAGATGGTGGTTTGTCTGGCTGTCCATAATCCTTTACAGTGTGATATATTTTGAAGCATCCTCCACACAAAGTTGAACACTGCAGTCAGGACAGTAGTTCCCAGTTTCAGAAGCTCTTCCATGTATTCCTCTCTTACGTTTTGAGCCACCGGCTGTCAGGGAACAGGAGACCTTAGCAGAACAAACCCTGCAAAGTCTGGTAGGGTGGAGGGATTTTTGCCGGAAAGTGCCCGCCAACAAGGCGTATTTCGGTCTGCACTTGATTCATAACTGTACTTTGCAGCAGCACTGCAAAGATAAGCTTCCATAAGCTTTGCAAAGTAGTGGTAGTCTTTACCACCCTTTCTCTTGTGAATAACAAAAGTATTGAACACAGCAATATCAACTAGGTGGAAAGTACAGTTACATAAGAACTTAACGTTAACAGTAGATCTTTGAGAGGAGCTCTTGCAGCAGGCTGTAACAATCAGGACTATGCCGCAGGCACTAGGACCCTCCGGAAAAACTTCTCAGCCAGTAGTGCCAAGCAGGGACTGCCCTCCGATGTCGGCCCCGCCCCAACGTCAGCCCTGGTACAAAAGGGGGCGGACCCAGCTCCACCTCAGTTCCCCCACCAAGGCCCGCGAATAAGCCCTGACAAGAGAAGGAGATGAAGCACCAGATGAAGATCTGCACACCTCGAGGGGGAAGGCGGGTGGGAAAGTAACGCCTGCTGCAAGAGCTCCTCTCGGAAGATCTACTGTTACAGTAAGTTCTTACATAACTGTACTATCTTACTTTGAGTGAGAGCTCTTGCAGCAGGCTATAACAATCAGGACTGAATTCCAAGCAGTCCCACGCTAAAGAGGTAGTCGACCGCGGGAGGTGGAAAACAGTGACTCCAGAGGCCTAGGACAAAAGTCCCTGCAAAACAGCCAGACCAAACCTAGCACGGCATCTGGAGACTATATCCAAGCTGTAATGCTTTGACAAAGGTATGCACGAAGTTTCAGGTAGCGTCGCGACATATGTCTCTAATGGACATTCCTCAGGCTTAATAAAAGATGCAGACACTCCTCTAGTGGAGTGACCCCTGACTGGACCCGCAGGGTTTATTGTGCTTTTCATAGCAGAAGGATATGCAGTGGACGATCCACTTCGAAATAATCTGCTTGGTCACTGGTTTGCCCAAGCATTGTGGTGCAAAGGCCACAAAGAGTTGCTCCGACTTTTGAGGTAATACCTCAATGTCCTGTGGATGTCCAATGTATGAAGGAGAGCTTCCCCTCTATAAGAAGGGGAAGGGAAATAGACTGGAAGGTCAACTGACTGGTTGAGGGTCAACTCCAAGACCACTTTTGGAAGAAACTTAGGATTTGTTCTAAGGGAAACCCTTTCCCTGTGAAAAACCAAACACGACTCTTTACACATCAAAGCCTGAAGCTCAGAAACTCTTCGAGCTGAGGTAATAGCAACCAAACAGCATCTAAAATACACACCTTCCAGGAAAGGAAACAGCTCACAATCCGCTGCCGGTTCAAAAGGAGGGAGGGAAAGCTTCTCCAACACAAAAAGGAGGTCCCAGGGTGTGACTGGATCCCTAATGGGAGGTCTCATATTCAAAATTCCCCTCAAAAAGGTGTGGGCTACATCTAACTGTGCTAAAGCCTTGTCTCCAATCAGAGCATGATAGGCGGAGACAGCCCACACGTGCACCTTAACAGAGGAGTAACTCAGGCCATGTTGGTACAAGGAGAGGAGGTACTGTAACGCTGAGTTCACTGGACAGGTGACGGGGTCCAAATGCTGTGACGAGGCCCATAAACAAAACCGCTTCCATTTCACAGCATAGGCGGAGTGGGTGGAGGGCTTCCTCGCCGACACTAGGACTGCCGCTACCTCCGGGGAGACCGCGTATCTCTGTTGGGCTATGTCTGAAGGAGCCAAGCATGCAGGTGTAAGGAACGGAGGTCCAGATGGACCAACGATCCCTGTTTCTGGGACAGCAACTGCGAGCATATGGGCGGCGGAGTTGGAGGTTCCGTGGATAACCGCTGCAGAAGTGGGAACCAAATCTGCCGAGGCCATTGGGGGGGCTACTAGAATCATTTGAGCCCCTTCTGCCTGCAACTTCAGCAAAACTCTCTGAATGAGAGGGAAGGGCAGGAAGGCATAGAGAAACCTCCCTGCCCAGCAAAGGGATAACACATCTGGACAGAAAACTCCAGGCGCGTGCTCTCGCAAGTAAAAAATTGGCAGTTTGGCGTCGCGTGGTGATGCAAAAAGTCCAGCTCTGGACGACCCCACTTGTCAAAGAGCTGATCTGCTATGGACTGCAACAGCTCCCACTGCGGCGCTCTGGATCGAGACCTGCTTAAGCTGTCGGCCAGATTGTTCAGGATGCCTGGAGTGCACCGCTGACAGCAGAATGTCGCTCCAGTGCCCAGTACCAGACTCTCATCGCCTCCCTGTAAAGGGGATACGAATGAGTGCCCCTTGCTTGTTGATGTAAAAGACGACCCATATTGTCTGTCTGAATTAGAAGAGAGCCCGCACCAGGTCCTCTTGTAATGCCTGTAAGGCATAGAGGACCACCACATTTCCAGTACACTGATATGGAGAGACCGCCTCAGATGTCCAAACTCCTTGCGCTTGATGAGTACCCAGGTGCGCTCCCATCCCAGATCTGAAGCATCTGTCGAAGGATCTGACCTGGTGGCTCCATTGTAAACCGGACCCCTTTCTCCAAATTCCAGGGGTCCATCCACCAAAGCAAAGTTCTCCTGACTGGCTCGGTGATCCTGACTAGGAAGTCCAGATCGCCGAAGCCCTGGTCCCACTGGACTCTGAGCATCCACCGTGGGACCCGCATGTGGAGGCAGGCCAGAGGAGTGACTGAATGGCCGACGCCATGTGCCCCAGTAGCCTGAGGAAGTTCCTTGCTGGAACTTGAGGAGTTACTGAGATCCATTTGGCAATCTCCTGCAGGCGATCGCCCCTGTCTGGGGGTAGAAAGGCCATGCCCTGGACAGAATCCAGGACCGCTCCAATGAAGAAGAGTCTTTGGGCTCGGAGGACAATTTCTGAAGGTTCAAGGTGAGCCCCTACTCTCGGAACAGAGTATAGGTGTCTTAGACAGCCTGAAGCAGGCTTGACCTGGATGGGGCCGTAAGTAGCCAATCGTTGAGGTAAGGGAAGATGTAATGCCCCTAACACCTTAGAGCCACAGCCACCACTGCCAAGTACTTTGTGAAGACTTGAGGAGCGGAGGAGAGGCCGAACGGAAGAACTCTGAATTGGTAGTGCTCCCCTTGGAAGTGGAACCTCAGAAACTTCCGGTGGGGAGGGAAGACCCCGATAGCATACATGCATCCTGCATGTCTAGGGAGCAGAACCAGTCTCCTTGGTGCATCAGGGGACGTAGACCTGGAAGGGTCACCATCCTGAACCTTTGTACTCTATAAAGAAATTGAGAGAGCTGAGGTCCAGAATGGGTCAAGATCCTAGCCTTTTTGGGAACCAGGAAGAAGAGGAACTAAAACCCCTTTCCCCGAAGATGCAAGGGAACTACCTCTATTGCCTTTTTCTGTAAGAGGGTCCAAATTTCTCCTTCTATAAGTGGGATGTGAGAAAGAGGATATCAGGAGAACTTTGGTGGAGTATTTGGAGGGAACTCTGTGAACTCTAGCGTGTGTCCTCTCCTGATAATATCCAGGACCCATTGGTCCGCAGTTATCGAGCTCCATCCTTCGAGATTAAGGGAGAAGCGGCCCCCGACCATCTCCCTGGAGTCTTCCTTTGGGGGGGGGGGCTGAAGGGAGTCATTGGGCTGAGCTGGGTGTAGGCAGAGAGACCTAGGAGGACTTGGGCCCATGGTTAGGAGTGCCTCCAGGTTGCTGGTTACCGGCTCTCCTATGAAAGCCGCCTCTCTGACTCTGCTGGTTACCACGGGCTTGTCCACCTTGACCACCTGAGGGCTTGCGAAAAGGCAGTTTCTGTTGCCATCTCTGGTCGCCGCGGTACATTTGGCGTACCGACTAGATGGACTTGCCAGACTCCTGGAGACGTGAAATCAAAGCTTCTGTCTCCTGCCCAAACAACACGGTACCTTGGAATGGCAGATCCTTGATACCGGACTGCAGATCCTGGTGAAAGCCCGAAACTCTTAATCAGACATGGCGCCGAAGGCAAACCCCGGAAGCGGTCGCCCGGGCTGCCATATCTACAGTGTTGTACGAGGCTCTCAGGACATGAGAACCCACATCAGAGCCCAATTTAAGTATGTCCAGAAGTTCAGTCTTCTGCTCGGAATCTGGCATGGCTCTCAGTAGCTCTTGTCCCCTCTCACACAGAGCATTCTGGTACTGGACCATATGAGTCAGGGAATAGAGACCGATGGAGCAGGTGGAGGCAGAGTAAACCTTCTTGCCTACCTGGTCCAAATACCAAGACTCCGGATCAGGAGGCTGCGAGCTAAGGTGCTTCAGCTGCCTGGATTTGTCATGGGCAGCCGTACTGACCGAACAGTCTGCCTGAGGGTTCTCTGCTAAAAAGGCTTCTGTCCTCGGGGGCCTTATACAGCCTGTTTGATTTCTTGGGAACAGCCGGGATGGAGGCCAGACGCTTCCAGGTAGTCTGGGTCAGGTCCTGGAAAGTGTCCACCAAAAGAGGGACCACCAATGGTTTCGGCTCTTTTTGGCTCAGGTATTTGGTCAACCTTCAGCGTTCCGGATCCAGGTCCTCCATTTCCCACTCATTGGAGGCCTGAATATGCCTCATGATATCCACAGAGGTCAGATCGTCCGGAGGCAAGCGAGTCTGGTCCTTCTCTCCCGGGGATCCCGCGATCCCAAGAGAGGAAGAGGATGCCGATGAAGAAGAGGAGGACCGACTACTAGGTCTGGAATAGTCTGCTCTCTCCTTGTGACCAGTCTCCCTCTATCATCGGTAGCTGGGGGACCGACATCAGTCCAAAGACTGGCTACGGAGCGTAGACCGACATCTGTCAGAAGACCGACTGACGTCGGAAGCGCTCTCGCCCAGAGGAACGAGTAGGGTTGTGAGTGTGAGACCTGGACCGGCGACGGTCTCCAGATTCTCTGGAGTGTTGGGGGTGGTCTTTGGACCAGGAGCGGGAACGAGCCCTGGGTGGAGGTGTAGGCGGCCGCTCAGGGTACTTCCTTGTGGAAGGCTCACCTCCAGGCTGTGGTTTGCCCGCCAGGTCCGGTACCGCGCCGGTTGGGGGCGGCCGTGACCTGCCCCTCACTAAAAGGAGAACAACAACTGCAGCTCGCTCCTTCAGAACACCTCTCGCCGCTGGCCCGGAAAGGGAGTATCCGGGAATCAGCCCGCAAAGGAGCTCTCCTGGGAGCCCAGGGGGAGGAGGACTTGGGAGATGGGGACGTCGGCTCTTCTGTGGCCACACCCAAACCCTTCGTCCCTTCAACTGGTGTCAGAGGTGGGACCGACAACGGGTGTCTCAGGGGAGGCGCCACGAGAGTCCTTGGCTACGGAGGCCCGCTTTTAGCAGGGGGTGCTGTGCCTTGAGAGGTGGGCCAAAGCTTTTATCTCCAAGGTCTTGTTGGTGACCCTTAGCGGGTTACCTCTAGGCTTGGTCAAGCCCCGATGTGGGCCGACTCGACGCCACCTGGGCCCAGGGACACGGGCCTTTTTGGGAGAGGGTCACGAGCAAGAACAGGACTGGTGTCGGACCTACTATGGTCATTCCTGGGCGCTGGTCTTCTCCTTGTGCTTCTCTTCTCCAAAGTGTGCAGATCCATCTTCCTCTCCAACAAAACAGCCTTCAGGGCCTTGAGACGTCGGATCCAGGTCTGGCTGGTGAACGTCTGGCAGGCTGACCAGGCCGCGGTCTCGTGGTCCAGCCCGAGGCAAAAGACGCAGCACTTGTGCCAGTCTTTGGAAGGGATCTGCTATTCGCAGTTGCACTTATTCTGATGAATCTCCAGAGACACAGACGACGGTGAAGACATCCGTCGAGATAACTGAGAAAAACGTCAAAAAACAGCACCAAAAACGGGTTGAAAATAACTCTAATTGCTCTTCCTGGCAAGCCGAGTAGTGTAGGCTTCTCATGTGTGCGGGACGCAGCGGGAAAAGAACTGAGGTGGAGCTGGGTCCACCCCTTTGTACCAGGGCTGACATCGGGGGCAGTCCCTGCTTGGTACTGCTGGCTGAGAAGTTTTTCCGGAGGGTCCTAGGGCCTGTGGCATAGTCCTGATTGTTATAGCCTGCTGCAAGAGCTCCACCAAGTAAGATCAATTTCTGTACCACTTTCTGTTTTTCAAATGCACTTATAGTTCCTTCAGCATATGATCACAGACATCTACTCCTCCCCCCATCTGGCTACTATACCGCAGTACCGTATCCTGTTTGATACTGGGGATCACATCATGTTTGTTACCATAAAATTCCATGTCACCCTTATGCACAGTAGTCTGCATGTATACAGTTGGTTTTCTTGGGTCTTGCTCGCCACATGACTGCTCTCATTTTTGGACAATCCTCCGCAACAACACATGCTTTCTCCAACATCCAGCTGGGCCTTGTGAAACTGTAGTGTTAGTCCTAATCATGATCTACTGACAGTGCCACAGAATTCTGTTTTCATCTCCTGCAACTGCCAAACAAGTTTGGGGCTTGAGTAAAAGTGGTCTGTAAAAAGAATGCACCCTTGTCTTGCAAGTGGACCTAACAACCGAATTACAATGTCATGAGCTGTTTGCCTGTCATTGGTGCTGAGGCACTGTTCAGAACCTCTACTGTTACTTCAAGATTATCTTCTCTTTCTGGATGAGCGTTCTGTTTCATACTGTCCTCCCCAGGACCTGTGATGGTCTGGTCCAGTGTTACATTTGGTACATTGTTTTACCTGCATACACTACATAATTCCAAACGTAGCTTCCCATCCCACCATTATCTGAATAGCTTTCACATATGTCATAGAGTCTGATGCCAAATCTGGAACATTTCAAGGGCATGTACTGTTTAAATCTCAGACGGCCTTTGAATGGTAAACAAGATTCATCTATACTGATGAATCTGGCAGGGGTATATGCTGTCAAACTTGTTCTGCAGAAAATCTAAGACACTTCTGATTTTCCAGTCTGTCAGGGCTGCTGCAACACTGTCATTATCCACAAAATGCAGGAATTTTAGAATATTCATGAACCTGTCCCTGCTCACAAGTGAGTGTACAAATGACATGGAGAGGAGTGGGTTTGTAGACCAGTAATCGGAATGTTGTTTTTTTTAACAACCCAGTCAACAGGAAAATACTAAGGAACACACTGGTTTCCATGAAGTAGTATGTGAAATTCGGTTTGTATCACTAGACAAAAACTGTTCGGCATATCAGTTTCTGTGCAAATAATTTTTATAATGCTGTCACTACCACTGGGCTTTGTCTCTGAAAATTTAGAAACATTAAAATGGTGTTGGGTGGTCAGGCAAAGGGATATTAATACCAGGGGTTCCTGTGAACTCTAATGGTTCTACCTGCTGCTCATTTTCATGCCACAGAATTTCAGACACTTTTCTGGTTTGTACTAGTACTATCTGTAGAGAGATTCTGAGGGATTTATCCACTTACTCTGCCTCTTCCAAGGGCTCTTCATCTGCCTTGTGTACTTATTACACCCCTAGACTTTTTATTTCCTTTGCCTCGACTCCTCCTCTCTACTGAGACCGACTGTCACTTGAGAAGTCCTGTATCCATTCACTTGCTGAGCTTTGTTCCTTTTTACTGTCTGTGTTCTCCTCTCCTCTCCTTCACTTTGTCAAGATCTGTTTCTGTTACTTGCTGTTTCACTTGGGCTGATTTGCACTACCTCAGCAGATGTGAATGTACCACTTTCAAGTGCTATTCCTGGACCTATTCCTAGACACTGTGCCTCACTTTCCTTCATTGTTTTGCCTGCCTCGCCCATGCCACTCCAGTGCTGTTGTAATTTTATGTGTCACCACCCCCCACACCTGTGGTGACTTGTCTTCTTCATTTGCCGTGTCTTGCCTCTGCAATAGTTTTGTGCCTTTGTCATATTTGCTCCTGTTTCTACCCATGCCACTTTTAGTGCCTTGGTCATTATTTGCCTTGTCTTGCCTCTCACACCTGTGGTGACTTGATTATTTTTATTTGCTCTGCCTCGCCTGTTACACTTGGGTGCCTTCATTTGCCCTGCCTTGCCCCTCACATTTCTGGTGACTTGATTATTTTTGTTGCCCTGCCTCACCCTGTTACACTTGAGGTGCCTCCATTTGCCCTGCCTCGCCCTCTTGCACTTGTTATGACACTGTCATTTTTATTTGGCCTGCCTTCATCCATGCCACTTTCGGTGCCTTCATCATTATTTTCCCCTGCCTCACCCTCTTACATTATGATGACCGTATTATTCTTATTTGCCCTGCCGCACCCTGTTACATTCGGGGTGCCTTAGTTTGCCCTACCTTGCACCCTTACACTTGTGGTGACTATTATTTATTTGTCCTGCCTCACCATTATGCTTGGGGAGTCTTCACTTTTTTATTTTTTTCCATTTAAGTGACCTCATCCAGTTCTCATCTCATCTGATCTTGCCTTTATCTGCATTGTGCTTCTTGTATTATATTCTGCAAACAGGCTGTGCTCTGGTAACCCAACTTCCATGTCTGACTCTGATGAGTAGAGTCTGAATTGTGTCCCCAGCTGAGTCACTGTCTGCAAATATTTCATCAAGAGCATGATTCACATTAAACCTTTTTTTTTTTTGACATGGCAAAATCAATTTCACGGGTCTTTTTGTAATAAAACAAATTAATGGAACCCAAAGTGGTAAAACTGAAAAGAGAACGGGTGGAAGAAAGGTGCACAGTACCTCCTCCAAGAAAACTGGCCAATCCTTTTCGCGTTTGGGGGGAGAGTATTTTGTCCCTGGTGTCTAGTCTGGTGATGACGGCAGAGCCAGCGGGGCAATTCCGTTTGACAATGTTCCTGCTGCAAGCTGCAGGGTCCGTGTAAGACCCAAGCTTGAGCCTGAACCTGACCTTGTTTTCTCGACGACAAAGAGGTCAAGGACATGGCCTTGGACTTACCTTCCTGTGTCTTCAACAGAAACTGGAACCTTTTGCGTTTGGGAGGTGGAAGCATGGCAGTGATGTTCTTTTCAAAGAGATCTTTTTGACTTCTTATCTCATGAAGAATCACACTGCTCCTGCAAAGGCAACGGCATCACCCAGTGGCGGGGAAAGCTGCAGGGATCAGAATTCAAAGAATGTCAAGGGGACCCCATAGTACAGCCGGAAGCTGCACTTTTGGGGCTTACCATTAAAAAAAGACTTAAGATTTTCATGGGTGTCGTCTCACTGCCTACAAAGAAACACAGAATTTGCTGGCAGACATGAAGCACTTGGGCCTATCCAGTCTGCCCATTTCTCCCTATCTACACTATTACTGCAGACTGTGCCCAATCTACAACTCTTTCTCCCTCCTCCCGCCTTTCCACTATGATTCTTTTGTGCTTACCACATACATTCTTGAACTCCACTATTTTCGCCCCCACCACCTCCTCTGGAAGGCTGTTCCAGGAATCCACCACTCTTTCCGTGAAATGCTTCCTCTCATCTCTCCTGAATCTACCCTCCTTCAGATTCGTAGCATATCTCCTTGTTTTAAAGCACCTTTTCTTCTGAAAAATACTCCCCTCATGTACTTTATTTACCTTTGTGAAATATTTAAAGGTCTCCATCATATCCCTCCTTCCTCTGTTCCAGGGTGTATATATTGAGGACCTTTAGTCTCCTTGTAGGGCTTTTGTTGCAGACCCTGCACCATTTTAGTTCTCCTCTGGACCATCTCCAGAACTAGAAACAGTACTCTAGGTGGGTGCTGGCAGAAAGAGCAGAATTTAATGTCCAGGCAGTAGACACAATTCATGACTGTTGGCACAGCAAAATCTTCACATTGCACTGAAGGAGACTAAAAAGAGGTTGCTTCTTTGATGGCTACAGCGTAAAATGTATCTAACAGGAAAAACTGTTACCCACAGAGCCACACTTATTGAACTGAAAGTGTACCTCTACAGAGGGACACATCCTTGAAGGAGGTCTGGCTAATTCAAACTAGTAACTGGCTCATGGAATGTTGAAGACGTCTAAGTTCTACGGAGATGTCACAGTTTTGTGTGTGTGTCAATGTGCCTTGAAGAAGTATTTTTTCAGCACTTGTGAATAATCCAGTAACAATGTGGAACACAAATAAACAGGGTTTTAATGATATAGAAGGTACAGATGATATAAAAAAATGTTTTTATACAGTGACATGTACTCAGCTTGGTGGCAGGGGTTAGAGGATATGTATTTAGAAAACCAACACTTGTAATACAAACGGGGAGTGAAACACAGTTTAATAAAATGCTCTCTTTCATGGGAAAGTGTGTATTGTGACATTTTATTTTCCTAAAAGATCACTGTCAAGGGAAAATGTAGTTTGGTAGCATAACTTTGTATTAATGTGAAACTAAACTGCAGTTATGAAATCGCTTTCACCCAGTTAAGCTCATGGGATTTTTCCACCCGTAATATAATGTAAAATAAAGTGAAATTATCAAGTGGGCACTTGGGCTATTACATGGGAAAATATTAAAATGATAATGATATGTAGGGGCATGACAAAACTTCAAATACAGAAGATATTATAACCAGGGTCCTCAACTAGAATACTACTCCGATGTTATCAAACACATGAGCAAGCAATGTGTATGTATCATAACACTGTATTTGTAGATAAAAACCTTCCTTTTCAATATTATACAACTTTAAGGTGGCAGAGTCTTGGGTCCTAATTATTCAGCCTAGCACACTCTTATCCAGATACTGAATGTGATTAAAATGTAAGGAGAGCTGGCCCGTTGGTGCAGCAGTTGGATTTCCGCTTACGATGCCGGTGACCCGGGTTCGGAACGGACTCGGGTCACTGGAGAGCCGGGTTGGGGGAGAAGGCTTGAGCGTCCCATGACTGCCCGCCTCGGGGGACATGGTTCGTTGTCTGCTGCCCCTGGCTGGAGCCGGGAGAGCAACAGCTTAAGCGAGCCCCACTGCACAAAGGGCGTGGTGAACATCTGTTTGGCCTAGACGTCCGTGGTATGCCATGCCCCCGGGGAAGAAAAGCGGAAACCCTAGCCTCCTGGTTGGCCGGATGACGACTGCTGGCTCCTGACGACTCAGATGCTCTGATGCCCCGGAATCCACCTCGGCAGCGCCCGGGGACTGATTGCCTAGTGCGCTGGTTTCCCCTCCTGGCGCCTTCCCCCTCGGAGGAGAGGGACCCATCCGGTGAAGGGATACGCCGGGCCAC
Organism: Neoceratodus forsteri; assembly: GCA_016271365.2. NCBI lineage: Eukaryota > Metazoa > Chordata > Ceratodontiformes > Ceratodontidae > Neoceratodus > Neoceratodus forsteri. The sequence goes on from CM057449.1 coordinate 1,428,403,309, forward strand.
CCCTGGGTCGGCTGTGATTTGAGGTGAGAGGAAGGGGGGGTCGACAGGAGATCGGGGAGGGGGGTCATGCGAGCAACCGAAGGAGAGAAGAAGCTAGGGGCAAGTAAGCATGGGGAAAAAATGTAGGAGGACATACCTGGAACCATGCTGGTCTTGAGAAAATTCTACAATATGTCCCACTAAGTCTCGTAGCTGAAGGTTGGGAAAGCGATTGTTTCTGAAATCCTCAAGTAATCTGCTGCGACCAGAGGGCATGATGTCCGATCTGCTGTAACGAAGGCAGGATGGAGGAAAGAGCTGGCTGCTGGAGCTAAACAGGCTGGAGGTATTAGCTGCACTGCGGTATTTTGCTTCAGCCCCAGGAGCTGCAGAAATGTAGCGCCCACTGCCATTCGTAAGTCCTCCTACAGTAAAGAAACTGTTAGTAATTACACAAGCACTTTTGGAATAGAAAGTGTAGGAACAATCATATTCTGTTCATTTGTCTTTTCAATCTAACGTACACGTACAACTGTTTTTTTAATCCACTAACATTCTGGATTTTAATCAATGCGACAAACTCAATTTAAATATGTAAGCCAAGATCATTTTATATTTTATAGCAGCGGTTTATGTTACAGAGAATAAATGGTAGGAGGAGTGACTGAAGATCCTTAATATGTTCACCTCAGAGAAAAGGAGGCAGAGAGGGAACATGATCTCAGTCTTCCGCACACCAAAGGGTATCAAGGTTAAAGAGATGGTGCTGTTTGACCCGTGTGTTCCAGCAGGATAAGAAGATAAACAAACTGAAGCTCAAAGACACATCTCCTGGGAGGCTGTGAACCTGAAGAACAGCTTACTAGCAGAGGCAATGGACAGGAAGATAATACAGGCCTTAAGTCTGGACCCAGTTCTGCTTACTAAGGGAGCTGCAGGGTACCTGGGTAATGTGGTGGGTGGGAACCATTATAAATTGGTATACATTTTACCAGCATACTTGTTGGTCCCTGCTTAGAGAGTCAGAGGCGGCCTTCAAGGACCTAGAGTCCCTTCAGACCTTAAATTACTATGTTAGAAACATACTGGAACTATTCTAATACATACACATTATTAGTCTAATAAGCACAGTGTAAAAGCAACCTGAACAAAATAATTTTTTTAAAATTGCTAGTGGCTGCCATATTTATTGACTTGAGTAATTATAAAACTAGAAACAAAAGTGGGTTTAAAAATATCTGAGAGAAATAAAAACACACTGATAATGAAACTAAGGATGTTTGAAATGTATTACTGCTAGAAAACTATGCAATGAATATTTTTGCAAACAAACAAAAGTTGCTTTAAGCTCTAACAGGGTGAATATGAAATGAAATGTGGAACATAACTGGATTTGTAAACAAAAATGAACAGCAGGGATCAACATCAAGGCTTGCAAAGGAGTATGTAATAAAACATTAAAAAACATTAACATGAACTGCTGCTTTAGGACGGTAAAAAAATGAATGTCTTTATACTTCTCATTTGTAGGAGAACAAAGCAGCGTACCGTTGAGTATTAAACACTAAACTCTGGGTCACCTGATGGCCAAGCTGACCAGTGACTGATTCATTCTGAGCAGACTACGAAGCCAGCCATAGAAGGTGGGTGAGGCACTGTTACAGGACAGTGTACCTGGCTGGGAAGGATGACACCAAGTTCCACCTCCATTGTGACCTCTGTGAAGAACCAGGGAGGTTACTCCATCACAGGAAGTCTGTGTGCATTCAAGGCTTGTACTCGATTACGACTGGCACCACAGGAAGTGGAACATGAAAGACTGGAGGTAAAACCTCACAGCCATTGGGCATGATGGCTAGTGCCACCATTGGCCCCTGTGCTGTGGGCTCCAACTGGATGAGATTGGTGGGGCTACGGAGGATGGGGCAGGGTAGCCATCACAGAGTACAGAGCTCCAGGCCAGAGGACTGGGAAGAAGTGAGAGAGGTGGAGAAGGAGAAAAAAAATATATATATATATATATATATATATGATATGAATGAAGGAAACCCTAACTGGCCATAGAAACACCAATTCTAGCCTCAAGCCTGCCAACAAGAATTAAACACTTGCTTACCAAGATGCAAGTTGGATGAAGACCCATGCGATGACAATGATGGTGGGGGTGTTAAAGAATGTCCAGGAGTTTGGCTTGGTAGTGGCATGCCTAAAGGACTTGGAGAGGAAGAAAATCCCAAACTATTATAGAATGGCTGCCCAATAGGTGCTAAGCTGCTGCTCGATCTCTTGTACAGGTCCGTAGTGGTAGATAGGGAGTCTCTCCTGGAGGCATTACTGCTTGCAGAACTTCCAACTGTGAAAAGAAAGTCAAAAAATAAACCCGAGTGAAAGTTAGTCATATCATAGATAAATATATCAATACATATTTCAAGAGTCTAAGATCAATTCCCACTACAGTACATAAACTACTTAAGTGATTTCCACTTCGGTCCTCCAACTCTGAACAAGGCAAGTCAATTACAATGGGATCAATTTATTAAAGGAACATTGTATTAATATGGGGCTCCCGCCCCCAAAAAGCTTATGTCTGGTTTAGCTTTTCATATATGAAAGCGCTTTTTTCTCACGCCCGAATTGACTTAATTTTATATAGTAAAAGTCTGCGACCTGGAACTATGGCAGACACTACAGGAGCTCCATTTACTGTATAGGTGCTGCGCCACACCACTTGCTTCAATACAACACTAGAAAAAATTACTCACCTTAGTAATTGTGTTTCTTCTAAAGGAGTCTTGCTGTATTCTGACATATTGCAGACTACCAAGCAGTACCTTCATGGAGGAGGCATTCGAACCTACTTTGGGAATAGGCTCTGTAGTATGGCTGTACCAAACCAAGCATCATTCCTAGCCTGGACATCCAGAGAGTAATGCTTGGTGAATGTATGGACTGTTTTCCAGGTGGCTGCTTTACATATCTCTAGTAAAGGAACATCCCTGGCAGCAGCCAGGGAAGCAGCTGTACCTCTAGTCGAATGAGCCCTCAGGCCTGAGGGTGGTATTCTGCCTAGCTTCTCATAGCAGAATTGTATACACGAGACAATCCACCTGGCAATAGTTCTTCTAGTGGCAGGTTTGCCTCACCACGTCCCCATAAGTGAGGAACAACTGAGGGAGTCAACCTGATGCCTTAGTACGCTCAATGTGGTAACTAAGGGCCCTTTTAACATCCAAAGTCTGTAATCTCTCTCTCCGAAGAAGAATGATCACTGAAGAATACAGGGAGAGACATGGACTGGTTCATATGAAAATCTGAAACCACTTTAGGTGAGAACCTCCTATTGGTTCTAAGGACCACCTTATCTCTATGGAATGAGATAAAGTCAGGCTCCACTGATAGAGCTTCCAACTAACTCACTGATCGTCTGACAGAGGTATAGCTACCAGGAACACAGTCTTCCAAGTCAAGTACTTAAATTCTGTTGAAGACAAAGGTTCTAGAAGGGGTTGTATAAGCTAGGCAATGCAAACATTAAGATCCCAGGCAGGTGTAGGATCCCCAAAGGGAGGATTGGAATGAAGCAATCCCTTGAAAAATTTACAGAAAACAGGATGAGATGCCAGTGAAGAAGGCTTTCCTACTGACAGAAAAGCAGAAACAGCAGACAAATGTACTTTGAGGGTAGCTGGTCTGAGGCCTAGGCCATTGAGGTGAACCATATAATCCAGAACTGTAGACAATTCAGCCGTGTCTGGGGATATACGTTTTGTGGAACACTAGATGCTGAATCTCTTCCATTTAGAGTTATAAGTTTTTCTTGTGGCAGGCTTTGAGAATGTCCAGAACCCCTTGAGAGAGAGAGAGAGAGATGCAAACTTGCATGCTCTAACTCTTCAAGAGCCATGCCTTGAGACTGAGAGACTAAAGGTTGGGATACCAGATCCCCCCTGAGAGGAGGTTAACAGATTGTGATTCCTGGGAAGAGATAGGGGAAGATGGACTGCTAGGGACAGCAACAGGGGATACCAAGGCTGCCTGGCCCAATCTGGATCACTTTGTAAGACTGTGTCCTTATCTTGACAAGGACCTTGCAGTCCAGCAGTGGAAAAGGAGGGAATACATACAGGAATTTCCCTTCCCAATTCAAAATACAACCATCCAGAGAGACTGAGCCCAAGACTGGGGGGTCTGCAACAGAAAAGAGGAAGTTGGTGGTTGTCTGGGGCTGCAAGGAGATCTATCTCTGGAGTGCCCATCTCGAAAAAAATGACCTTTAACACTAGAGGGTCCAGGGACCATTCATGATGGCCCTGGGAAATCCTGCTCAATGCATCTGCTAGCACACTGTCCTTTCCTGGGAGGTGGACTGCTACCAGAGAGGTCTGTAGGGAGTAAGCCAGGGACCATATCTTCATGGCTTCCATGCACAAGGCCATAGACCAAGTGCCTCCCTGCTTGTTGATGTACCACATGGTGGTAGTGTTGTCTATCCTGACTTGAACCACCTTGTTCTTTACTGACTGTGAGAAAGCCTGTAGAGCCAGGTAAACCGCCCTGAGCTCCAGAAGGTTGATGTGGACAAAAGACTCCTGAGTGGACCACACCCCCTGGGCTGTGAGAGCCTCCAAGTGGGCTTCCCAACCCAGGAGGGAGGCATCTGTGGTTAGGACCAGAGAATGAGGCTGAGAAATGAATGGGACCCCTTGCCTGAGATTGTCCTGATCTTGCCACCATTGAAGAGCCTGGATCAGGGCCCGAGTCACTAGAATCAGTTTGGCTAAAGGATTTCTTTTCTGAGACCAAAAAGTCCTCAGATGAAACTGAATGTCCCTCATCTGAAATCTGGCCCCCTGGACCACTGCAGTGGAAGCTGCCATGTGGCCCAGCAACTGAAGAAAGTGTCTTGGTGGTCGAGAGACCAGAGGGTGGAAGGAAGAAGCCAGCTCCCTGATGGACTTCACGCTTACCAAGGGGAGAAATGCTCTTGCTTTGACAGTGTCTAGTTCCACCCCTATGAAAGTCAACAGTTGTACTGGCTCGAGAACTGACTTGGGAAGACTGAGAAGGAGACCTAGAGAAGTGAGCACTTGCTGAGTCACTTCTAGATCTGACTTGACTTGGTCTTGAGACTGACCCACTATGAGCCAGTCATACAGGTATGGGAATATGGAGATATTTTTTTCTCCTTAGGAGGACCACTACTACTGCCAGGCATTCTGTGAACACCCTTGGAGCTGATGTTAGGTCGAAGGGCATTTCTTTGAACTGGTAATGGCCTGAAGGCAGTTCAAACCTGAGGTACTTTCTGTGGGAGCACCTGATGGGAATGTGAAAGTAGGCATCCTTTAGGTCCAGGGAGGCTAGCCAGTCCCCTGGCCTTAGGGAGGGAAGAATTATTCCCAGAGTCACCGTTTTGAACTTTGGCTTTAACAAATGTTTGTTCAGGTATCTTAACTCTAGGATGGGTCGCCACTCCCCTATTCTTTTCAAGGTAAGGAAGTACATGGAGTACAGACCTTTTCCCTTGTGTATTGTAGGAACTCTATGGCCCTCAAGGTCAGAAGAGATGAAACCTCTGTCTCTAGGGCAATGGTTTCGGAGATGTTTGCAGGAGAAAAAGATCTGGCTCTCAGCTTTGGGAATTTTTGAAGCTGAGAGCCAGTCCCTGGCCTACTACCACCAGGACCCACTTGTCTGAGGTAACAGACTTCCAGTCCTGGAAATAATAGGCCAGCCTGCCTCCAACAGGAATAGGAGAGTCAACCTGGGCCGACACCTCAGGGTGTCTGCTTGGCAGGAGCCTTAGGCTGAGAGGTGGATGCAGCCCTGCTCATCCCCCCTTCTGCCTCTCCCTCTGAGAAAAAGAAGAGGAGACCTGTGCTTGGTAGAAAGGCCTATGAAAAGACCTGCCCCTGCCCCTAGCTTGCTGCCTTTGAGGAGTTGCCTGCCTTTCCTTGGCCTATGCACTCCTATAGGTGGTCCTGTATTCATCCATTTTCCTTAATATAATTCTCTGTCTGCTCCCCAAACAGAGAATTATTAACCATAGGAAAATCCATGGCCTTAGCCTGGGTATCCTGAGAAGGCCAGTACACCTGAGCCAAGCCAGTCTCCGAAGAGACACAGATGTAGCCATGACTTTAGATGAAACATCGTTGGGAGTTCACAGCAACATGAAATTGAAATTTTGATGCCTCAATCCCATCAGTAGCCACCTTCTCCAGCTCCTTGGCAAGCTGGGGAAGGGCCTACTTAGCCAGTGCCAGTACAGTGTCCCACCTGGACTTCTGGTACCTGGCTGTATAAGCCATGTAATTTGCCTGCCTGAGTCCCAAAGAGGATGCCATGTACTGCTTTTTGCCATGGCATCCAATTTCCTGAGTCTTTATCTGGGGTGGGAAGCCAAGGGAATGTTAGCCTTATCACAGGCTGCAGCCTGCACGACCCCAAGATGGCTGCACTGCTGGTACAAGTACCCCATACCTGAGCCTGACAGCATATACCTCTTGTCCATCTGTCTGTCCACAGGGGGGTAATGAATTTGGAAATTTTAACAACTTTAGTGTCTGTTTCCCAAAGGATTTGTGAAGGGGAATAGACAACTTTTTGGACTCTGGGATGTCCATCATCTCCATAAAGTCAGGTTCCTCTTGTTCCTCAACAGCTTCCTCCATAGGGAGATAGAGGATTTCTGCCACTTTCCTGTAGAACATAAAGTGGGAAGGGGACTCAGAAAGCCTGGGAGGGGGAAACACCAGAAGGCCTGTCTGGGGAGATGTCCGGTTCAATAGGCTCATCCAGACCTTCAATTCCATCATCATCATCATCATCATCATCATCATCATACTCGTCATCCGCCTCCAAATCCGGTTCATAAAAATCTTCAGGGGTATAGTCTTGAACCGGAGGGACCGACCGAACCGAATGCCTGCCAGAAGGTGCCGGCTCAGATGGAACCGAACTAAGCGACTGCGCTATATGAATCGCTCAGGCAATTTCCTCGGCGGTCAGATGAAGCGGTTCTGGATCTGAACTGGCCAATTTGTCTTTTTGATGGGACTGATCCCTCAGAATCGGCTCTCCTTTTGCCCGAAGTCTCGCCCTGGTCAGAGGGCACACCTTCTGGTTCGGTCAGAACCGAACCGGGCTGGCCATCTGGGTCAGCGGACTTCTCGGCCTCCTTTTCCCTAAGCCTGCCCAACCTTTTATCCAGGGTGGCTTTAGGGAAATTTTTACAGATTTGGCAGTCTGACTCTAGGCGACTAAAACCCAGACAGTAAGCAAAAGTGGTGTTGCGGCTGGCCTTGGCAAAGGCCTCACCGCACTCACTGCAGTGCTGAAACCCAGTGGGCCCGGTTTTTTTCTTGGGTTTCTCAGACAAAGCCATAACCAAACCCTTACCCTTTTAATGGCAACCACCAGGCAAGACACTTTATCGGTTTCTAACCGTGTTACAGGTATTTAAAAAAAAAAAAAAACTGCTATATATATATATATATATATATATATATATATATATATATATAAAATATATATATATATATAAATATATATATATATATAACCGATAAGGACCAGTACCTCACTCTAAAATTCCTGTAAAGAAAGAAGACAATCAGCTGAACCAGTCACACAAATTCAAAATACAATTTCCACACACTTTTTCTAGCTAAGACCACTACCTTTTCATTTCATTTTTAATTTTTATACTTGTAAATCCAAATGAGCAAACTGCCCGTTTTCACTGGAGACAAGTTTAAAACTAAAAAACACACAAAAAAATTAACAAACATAATACAAACAAAACATTCGATCAATAAAATACAATACATAAAAATACGATATGTTTCCAAAGATAACCACTGTTTTAACATGTCTTAAAACCCTGACAGGAGTTATTATTAACAACTTCTGAAGATTTCATGTGAACCTGAAAAGAACTATTCTGAACAATTTCTAACAGAATTCTATTTATAAAAACTAGGTGCTCTAAATAATAAGGATCTTTGCCCAAAAGCAGTCTTAAAAAATGGTATTTTAAATTTATAATTGTGCTGGGACCTAGTAAATAACGCATTAACTAATCTAGGAAACATTAAAGAAATAGAATAAGGAAAAAATTACATTTAACTTTAAATAAGAAAATGCCCATCTTATAAAGTACCGATTTTCAAAAGATAAGGAAGATGACTGATTGTACAGATCAGAGCAATGGTCTGAAAGGGTAAATTTAGCCAAAACCTCAGAGCTGAATGGTAAATTACTTTAAGAGGACTAAAAACATTAGTACATGAGGATGTATAAATCAGTATGCCATAATCGTAGATGGAGAATAGAAAGCTATGAACTAAGAGCTTTCTGGATTCCAAAGTCAAAAAGATTTAACCTGAGTAAAGCATACCCAACCTCTGATGAAGGATTTTCCTAAGATTCTGAATGTGAGGTTCAAAAGAAAAATGTGTGTCCAACGTAATACCTAAGTATTTAAAAACAGATACATTTTCAATTATGTTTCCGGTCCTATCAGAAACTGGAAGCAAATCAATTAGTACATTTTTCTTCTTAGAAAACACCACTACTTTGGTTTTCTGGGAATTCAAAACCAGGTGACTTAAGAATAACCAATCCTGCAGGAAATTAAAATCAGTTTGAAGATAGGAAAGGGCGACATTGGGACTGGGATCTGAACAAAAGAACAGCCTCATTCGCGAAAGAATCATTTTAGTTTTGTACATATATCAGATACAGAATTCATAAATAAGGGAAAATAAGTGGTCCCAGAATTGAACCCTGGGGCACACCACAAACTAAGGGAAGAGAATGGATAAAGATGAACCAATAATAGTTCTAAATGATCTTCAGACAAAAGTTTTGATACCACATATTTACTTCATCAGAAAATGAAGACCTTGAAGCACACGGGAAGAAGATCAAATTCAACCAAATCAAAAGCCTTGGTGAGGTCCACGAACAGTGCCGCATATGAAAGTCCACTATCAAGTGCTCCATGGACACTGCCCGTGAACCCTACCAAGGCTGTTTCAGTGTTATATCCTGGCTTAAAGCCATGTTGGTTCTCTGATAACAAAGAATACCTCCCAAGAAAATCCAAGGTTTGGTCCATGACAATCCTTTACAGAATTTTTGAGATAGGCGATAAAAGGGAACTAGGATGATAATTAGTAACTAAAGAAGGATTTCCATTCTTTAGGATGGGTTTTATAACTGCTCGTTTCCAGCTACTCAGAAAAACATTATGATATAAGGAAAAGTTAAAGATATGAACTAATGGATAAACAAAACAATCAATACCCATTCTAATTATCCTAACATCAACACCATCATGGCCTGAAAAGGTTTTGGATTATTTTTCAAAAGTATTTTTTACTGAGGAAGGGAAGAAACTTAAAATAAAACTTTGGATTAGTGTCATTATGAATATCATTATCATCAGATACATCATCCAAATTTATGGGAGATCTATAGGGGCCTAAGCTCCTAAAATGACTATTGAAAATATTAGATACCCTAAGATGATCAGTTATACTTTGTCCATTATGATGAAGAATAGGAATGGAATCTACTTTACCCTGTCCCAAAATTTTATTTAAGGAACTCCAAGTCTTTTTAGGATTGGCCCTGGAATTCCTTTGTTCATTTAAACAATAGGCAACCCTAGCTTTCCTGATTTCATATTTACACTTATTTCTAAGTGTCTTATACTCCTGAAGAGCAATCGGGGTTCTAGAAAGAGTATAAGATTTCCAACACTTGTCATGTTTTCTTATTAAGTGAATGAGGTCCCTTGTAACCCATTCTTGTTTGGATGATCTAATTCTTATTTTCTTTAAGGGAGAGATTATATTTGCAATTGCATGATAAGCTATGTAAAAAAATTCTCACATTTCATCAATGTTAGTGCTAATGACCAAAGGGGACCAGTCAATTTTATTATAACTCTTGGATTCCCTGGGGGTTAAACTTAGCCAAATTTCGACATTCAACATATCTGGGAGGACTTTTTAATAATTTTATGGACCACTCACATCTGACAGGACAATGGTCACTCATGGTGTCGGCCATAACCTCAGATTTAAAAATTCTATCAACATGAGTGACAGTGATCCAATCAAGGATGGTCCCTACACCTGTTTTATAACGGAGTCTGGTAACATAGAAACATAGAAGTTGACGGCTGATAAGGACCGCAAGGCCCATCCAGTCTGCCCATTTGTTTTTCTACCTTATAAATGTGCCATCGGCCTTTGCTCTGTCAGTGGCCTATCTATTCATAGTCATTTGTATTGCTCCCTTATGCCTATCCCATGCCTGTTTGAAGCCCTGCACTGTATTCATAGCCACCACTTCTTGTGGTAAGCCATTCCATGCATCCACCACCCTTTCTGTGAAAAGAATTTCCTCACATTCCCCTTAATCAGCCCCTCTAATCTCATGCTGTGTCCTCTGTCCTGCTATTTTCTTATATTTAAACATGTTAGACTCTTTCACCTTGTTAATGCCCTTAAGGTGTTTGAATGCCTCGATCATATCACCTCTCTCCTCCTTTGCTCAAGGGTATACATACTGAGCTCTGTTAATCTGTCCTCATATGTCTTCTGATGCAATCCCTGCACCATTTTGGTTGCCCTTCTCTGGACTGCCTCAATTTGGTTAACGCCTTGTGAAGGTGTGGCCTCAATACTGCACGAGTACTCCAGATGGGGCCTAACCAGTGTCTTGTAAAGAGGATTATTACCTCCCTCTTCTGACTTGTGATACCCCTACTAATACACCCTAACACCCCTAGCCTTACCTACTGCTTTAGAGGTCTGCTTGGATGATTTCAGGTCATCAGTGATGATGATGCCTAAGTCTCTTTCTTCCTTTGTGACTGCCAGCAACTCCCTCCAGCCTATAGGTGGCTTCAGGGTTTCTCTTCCCTATGTGCATGATTTGCACTCTTTTCATTAAATCCCAGTTGCCACTCTTCTGACCATTTTGCTAGTTTATCTAGATCTCTTCTCATTCTGCCCACCCATCTGGATCATCTACTCTGTTGCAGATCTTGGTGTCATCTGCAAACAGACAAGCCTTACCCTCTCTAGTCCATCTGCAAGGTCACTAATGAAGATGTTGAAGAGGACTGGCCCCAGGACTGATCCCTGAGGTACCTCACTTGTGACTTGCATCTCTTCTGACTGTATACATTCACCACCCTCTCTGTTTTCTGTCTGTCAACCAGTTTGCCACCCAGTTGACCAACTTCTGACCCACCTCGAGCCTACCCAGCTTATTTATCAATCTTCTATGTGGAACAGTGTCAAAAGCTTTGCTGAAGTCAAGGTGAAGTACATCAACTGCTCCCCTTGGTCCACCACTCTGGTTACCCAGTTAAAGAAATCTATGAGATTAGTTTGACAGGACCTTCCTTTTGTAAACCCATGCTGTCTTGGATCCTGTGCCCTCATGGATTCCAGGTGTTGCACTATCCTTTCCTTAAAAGTGCCTCCATAATCTTGCCCACTACTGAAGTAAGACTGACTGGTCTGTAGTTTCCGCCTCCTCCTGCCACCACTCTTGTGGGCGGGATCACATGAGCCCTTCTCCAGTCTTCTGGGACCTCTCCTGTGCTCAGAGACTCACTAAACAGTTCTGCTAATGGCTCTGCTAGTTCCACCTTTAGCTCCTTAAGTACCCTGGGATATATGCCATCAGGTCCCATTGCCTTATCCACCCTGAGCTTAGCAAGCTCTTGTAGGACCCTTTCTCTTGTGAAGGGAGTAGTGCTCACCTCCCTCCCCCCTGTGTCCATGATGCTGAGCTGTGGGCCCTGTCCTACCTTCTCTTCAGTAAATACTGAGCAAAAGTATCTATTTAGGATAGATGCCTTTACAGGGTCCTCCTCCTCACATGCTCCCTTTTCTCCATTAAGCTAGCAATACCCCTCTGGACTTTCTCCTTTCACTAATGTATCTATAGAAAGTCTTGTCACCTTCTTTACTGCTCATGCTAGTGTTTCCTCAGTTTGGGACTTTGCCTGCCTTACTGCCTTCCCTGCTTCCCTTAGGGCAGTTTGGTATGCCTCCCTATCTTCATCCCGCTGTGTTCCTTATATTTCCTGAAGGTCAGCCTTTTGGCTCTGACCTTTCTGCTACTGTATTTGAGAACCAAAGTGGTTTCCATCTTCTTTGCACTTCCTTTTCTGTCTAACACAATGGGATGTTGCTTCAAGTATTGCATCCTTAATGCTTGCCCACTTTGCCTGTAACCCCTCACCTGTGTCTCTTTTGCCAGGGCTAGCTTAACTCTGTTGGCCATCTTATCAAAGTCAGCCCTCTGAAGTCCCATATTTTTGCCTTGGAATGGGATGATTTAGATGTAGTAGCCAAATTGAACCATACCATGTGATGGTCACTGGCCCCAGGTGACCTTCTACCTGAGATCTGTGATCCCTTCCTTGTTAGTCAGTACTAGATCTAGGATAGCCCTGTCTCTTGTGGGTTATTGTACCAGTTGTTTGAGGCCCTCCTGCAGGGAATCCACTATGTGTCTAGTTCTGGCAGAATGTTCCTGCTGGTATTGACCAATCTGTATCCGGCATGTTGAAGTCTCCCATTATCAGAACCTCCTTTTAGCTGTCAGATGTCCTTAATTAATGTGTCACACCCAGATTAACCAAAGTCTCTGATTCCACCCTTCAAACTTTTATCCCAACTGCAATTAAAGTCACCAAGAGCAATCCATTCTCTATTGGGGGGACTTCATGAAAAGGGTCAATAAATCTAAAGCATTTAACATTTTACCAGGGAAAATAAACAGTACTAAGAGTCACAGGTTTACTTTGTCCAAAAATCAAATCAATAGAAATCATATTACATCCAGAATTTGTCACAGAAAAGTCATAAATAGTGTAATCAAATGTACAAAGAATATACATTACAACTCCACCTCCTCTTTTTCCTTCTCTATCTTGTCTAATGAAATTATAATTAGGGAGATAAATCTCAGAGTCCTTAATACCATTATGCAACCATGTCTCAGATAAAGTAATAATATCAAAAGAATGATATTGGGACCAGGCCACAAATTGAGACCATTTAGATAAACTCTGTATGTTCAAATGAACAATTTTAAGAGTAGGAGAGACAGAACCCTTGTTAATACTAACTGTGGCTGACTCACAGTCTATCTCAGGAGAAAAGTCAGGCCTAGGATGTGGCTGCACCGATCCAGACATAAGTAACAATAACATAATTAATCTAACTGTTTCTCATTTTTATGTTGCTTGCATGCATGTGCAAGAAACATAGTGCCATCATCCGAGTTTTCGGAGGTGTGGCACCTGTCTTCCAATTCAGTCATCGAGTTTGCAGGCGTGGCTGCAGTTCTCCAATGACTGCTGCAGCTGTCTATGACAGCAGTCCAAAATGCAGTGGCATACAGTTGAAAGGAGCTCAGCTTCCAGAGGCAGAGCTGTTACTGCCACATTGCATGGCGCGGTGCCCAATCCCCGTCGGCTCCCACAAAAGCTGTCCAGGTGGCAGCTGGGAGCCCACCGACGTGGCAAAAGTTATTAGCTGCGGAGCCCAATCCCCATTGGCCCCACGGCCAAAAGTCACTCTAAAACCTTTCCTTAGGTGCCACGCTGGGAGCCCACTCCCATGGTAAATCTTGTTATAGCCGACGGGGTGCCCAACTCCCGGCCAGCTCCAGCCCCCAAACAGCTTTTCCAGCTGCTCACGCTGGGAGCCCACCCAGTATCCCAAACGCTCCCGAGTCGCCTTCATTACAAAAAGAAAAGTAAATAAAAACGGTCCTCGCAGTCTCCCTGCCCCACCCACCCACTGCACACACCCTGCCTCCCCTCACCCCATACTTACCTCCGGAGCCCGTGCAATGATCATCGGTGGACCAGGAACACGTCTGCACTCTTCAAACCCGACCGCTGAACTGAGGAAATGCGGTAAGCTGTATAATGGAATAAATAGGTTTTTCCAACTTTGTTTGCATATCTCCAGGCATTTTGGGCCCAAATTTTCCAACATGGGGTTTTGGGACCCCTCCTCATAAATTCTTACACCATCTTGGTGTCGGGCCCTGAAGGGTGATTTCACGCGTCACTGTCGCGAAATCACCTTCGGGACCGATTAACAAAATGACAATGCCAGTGTTCATAAGGTGGGCTCTCAAAAGCCTATGTTGAAAATTTGGTGAAAAATTCTTAAAATGACTTTTACAGAGTGTGGGTGTGCCGTACCCAAGCCTGTAAAGTTCGAAATTTTCAATATTTTCATCTCTGATTTTCAACATTGGCATTTTACCACACCTCCTTATGAGCAGTACAGCTCTCATTTTTCACATCCTGCCCAAAACGTGTTTCTGCACATGTAGCGCACAATGGCGCAGTCGGTGTGCGAAATCAATGTATGGGACACATTAAGAAAATCACAGTGACCCTGTTCATGAGCAGAGGTCTTAAAATGGCTATGTTGAAAATTTGGTGAAAAAATTCCTAAAAATGACTGTTTTATGAGCATGCGTTGCGCAGTTCCTACGCATGCTTGTAAGTTTGCGAATTTTCAATATTTGCACTCCAGTGACTTCCAAATACCTAAAAAGCACATACAAGCAAGCAACATTCGGCATTGACAAATGCTTGTTAGTGGATGAGGTAGTGACCAATCTATATGTGCGCTCACTATATTGAAAATTATGAAATATATGAACTTCATAAGAAAAGACAGAAGTGAAACATGAGATTCTGACAAATACGTCCCTGTAAACCCATTGCCCTGATCTGTACAGAATGGACAAGAATAGTGCAATAAACACTCTTTTTCAACATGTGAAACACTAACTGAAAATGAGCAAAACGTTAACATCAACATTGTGTAAATAAAAAACATAAAAAAGAAAATAAGGAAAAAAACTTAAAAACAAAAACTAAAAATGAAAAAATAAAATTACAAAACAAAAAAAGCGTAACAAATTCAAAAAAGGCTTTAAAATACTTAAATCAAGATAAAATTTGCCTTCTGAGAGAGAGAGAGAGAGCAGGATTAGTTGCTAACAAGATTTTCTTCTATGGAGTGGCGCTCGTGCCACTCACAGTCACTCGCGCTAGCTAGCAGCGCAAGCTTTTAAAAGGCAGAAGAGCCCACCTCCCAGTAAACAGCAATAGGTGCAGTCACCTCCCCAACTCACAACCCCAGTAATCAGCAAAGCGTCCCAAACAGTACCTTTTTGGGGAGATGGATGACAGGTAAAGTGCGATTGCAGCAGAAACAATCCTTGTGGACTGTTCCTCGAAACAAGTTGCACAGAGCTCCCCTCAGAACCAGACAAAACAGCAGCTACCTATGCACTTACTGTACCACAGACCGGTATCTGAACCGAAAAGTAAAGAGATAACAGGGAATGGGACAGCCATAAGAACTGGGGTTGTCTACAGGCTCCCAGACCAGGGGGAGGACATAGACACATTACTGTTAGAAGATATACAAAACATGACAGCTAACGGGGAGGTTCTGATAATGGGAGACTTCAACATGCCAGTTACAGACTGGTCAATACCAGCAGGAACATCTGCCAGAACTAGACACATGGTGGATTCCCTGCAGGGGGAGGGCCTCAAACAACTGGTACAACAACCCACCAGAGACAGGGCTATCCTAGATCTAGTACTGACTAATAGGGAAGGGATCACAGATCTCCAGGTAGAAGGTCACCTGGAGGCCAGTGACCATCACATGGTATGGTTCAATTTGGCCACTACATCTAAATCATCCCATTCCAAGGCAAAAATATGGGACTTCAGAGGAGCGGACATTGATAAGATGGCCAACAGAGTTAAGCTAGCCCTGGCAAAAAGAAACACAGGTGAGGGGGTACAGGAAAGCATTAAGGATGCAATACTTGAAGCAACATCCCATTGTGTTAGACAGAAAAGGAAGTGCAAAGAGAAGGAAACCACTTTGGTTCTCAAATACAGTAGCAGAAAAGGTCAGAGCCAAAAGGCTGGCCTTCAGGAAATATAAAGGAACACAGCGGGATGAAGATAGGGAGGCATACCAAACTGCCCTAAGGGAAGCAGGGAAGGCAGTAAGGCAGGCAAAGTCCCAAACTGAGGAAATACTAGCAAGAACAGTGAAAGAAGGTGACAAGACTTTCTATAGATACATTAGTGAAAGCAGAAAGTCCAGAGGGGGTATTGCTAAGCTCAAAGGAGAAAAGGGGGCATGTGAGGAGGAGGACCATATAAAAGCATCTATCTTAAATAGATACTTTTGCTCAGTATTTACTGAGGAGAAGGTAGGGCAGGGCCCACAGCTCAGCACCATGGACACAGGGGGGGAGGGAGGTGAGCACTACCCTTCACAAAATAAAGGGTCCTACAAGAGCTCGCTAAGCTCAGGGTGGACAAGGCAATGGGACCTGATGGCATACATCCCAGGGTACCTAAGGAGCTAAGGGTGGAACTAGCAGAGCCATTAGCAGAACTGTTCAGTGAGTCTCTGAGCACAGGAGAGGTCCCAGAAGACTGGAGAAGGGCTCATGTGATCCCGCTCCACAAGAGTGGCAGCAGGGAGGAGGCAGGGAACTACAGGCCAGTCAGTCTTACTTCAGTAGTGGGCAAGATTATGGAGGCACTCTGTAAGGAAAGGAGAGTGCAACACCTGGAATCCATAGGGGCACAGGATCCAAGACAGCATGGATTTACAAAAGGAAGGTCCTGTCAAACTAATCTCAGATTTCTTTAACTGGGTAACCAGAGTGGTGGACCAAAGGGGAGCAGTTGATGTCGCCTACCTTGACTTCAGCAAAGCTTTCGACACTGTTCCACATAGAAGATTGATAAATAAGATGGGTAGGCTCGGGGTGGGTCAGAAGTTGGTCAACTGGGTGGCAAACTGGTAGACGGACAGAAAAAAGAGAGTGGTGGTAAATGGTATACAGTCAGAAGAGATGCAAGTCACAAGTGGGGTGTACCTCAGGGATCAGTCCTTGGGCCAGTCCTCTTCAATATCTTCATTAGTGACACTGCAGATGGACTAGAGGGTAAGGCTTATCTATTTGCAGATGATACCAAGATCTGCAACAGAGTAGATGATCCAGATGGGGTGGGCAACATGAGCAGAGATCTGGATAAACTAGCAAAATGGTCAGAAGAGTGGCAACTGGGATTTAATGCAAAGAAGTGGAAGATCATGCACATAGGGAAGAGAAACCCTGAAGCCACCTATAGGCTGGGAGGAGTTGCTGGCAGTCACAAAGGAAGAAAGAGACTTGGGCATCATCATCACCGAGACCTGAAATCATCCAAGCAGACCTCTAAAGCAGTAGGTAAGGCTAGGGGGATGTTAGGGTGTATCAGTATGGGTATCACAAGTTGTAAGAGGGAGGTAATAATCCCTCTTTACAAGACAGTGATTAGGCCCCATCTGGAGTACTGCGTGCAGTACTGGAGGCCACACCTTCACAAGGACATTAACCAAATTGAGGCAGTCCAGAGAAGGGCAACCAAAATGGTGCAAGGACTGCATCAGAAGACATATGAGGACAGATTAACGGGCTCAATATGTACACCCTGGAGCAAAGGAGGGAGAGAGGTGATATGATCAAAACATTCAAACACCTTAAGGGCATTAACAAGGTGCAAGAGTCTAACATGTTTAAATATAAGAAAATAGCAGGACAAGAGGACACAACATGAGAATACAGAGAGGCCGATTAAGGGGGAATGTGAGAAAATTTTTTTTCACAGAAAGCGTGGTGGATGCATGGAACGGCCTACCTCAGAAAGTGGTGATGAATACAGTGCAGGGCTTCAAACAGGCATGGGATAGGCATAAGGGAGCAATACAGACGAATATGGATAGATAGGTCATGGACAGTGTAAAGGTGTGTAGTACATTCACAAGATAGAAAAATGGGCAGACTGGATGGGCCTTGTGGTCATATCTGCCGTCAACCTCTATGTTTCTATAATATCGGTAAAACCGACGATTTTTAAACCGCGAACCGAGAGCGAAGGAGAAATCTTCAGAGCTACTGTTCAGTTAGGCAGAGTAAAGAATCTGACTGTTACACTTCAAAGTGCAGCAGACAGAGGTCTGAACCAAGCTTGAGCTCAACGTTCTATGCTCTGCATAGAATTTAACTCTTTCCTCTCCAGAGCAGTTCAAGTGCTGGGGCTATCGGCAATATGTCAGAATACAGCAAGACTTCATGTTGTTTGAACAAATAAATCATGCAAACCACCACTCGTGATATATATTTTTTTTTTTTACCTTTCACAACAGCTTTTTTTTTTTTTTTTTTTACCAGTTGAACTGGAACGAAAACTCAACAATCATTATAACTTTAAAACGGTATATTATTTTTTCACCAAATCTTCCAAAGGCACACCTTGGCATGGACTGCTTCAACCCTGAAAATTTAATGAAAAAATTCCACACAGTCTATGCTGTAGGTGAAAGAAAAAAAATACCAAATGTTAAGTAAAGGGAAACCAAATGTGGGTTTTTTTGTTAATTTTTTTGGTACTCATCATCTCAAAAAATGTACAAGATGCTGTCACAAAATTTTCCACGCCTAGAAACTCTGACAGCCTGACTCGCATGCCAACGTTTGGGCTATTTCGTCAAATGATGCCAAAATTATTATGGTGAAAATATGGGTTTAACATTAAACAGCATATTCAACCCTAATTATAGGGTTGCTACCATGCTGTTCTAATTATAGAGGCGTGGTGGCACCCCTATAGTTAAGTTCGAATAGGGTGTTTAATGTTAAACTCCCAACTTTGTACCTTAATAGCTTTGACCCCATTCAACAGAACTGCACAACATTTTGCATGTGCAGTCTAGGGGCAAGCTTTCTTGATTTGGCACATTTTGTTCTGGTCAGATGTGCGGATTCCAAGATCTGGACAGTAAAAAAGAGGAAACATTTTTTTTTTCCCCCAGTGCTTTCACCTACGGTCCCAGACTGTTTGAAATTTTGTTCAGAAATTTTCAGGATAGAAAGGGCTTGCCCTAGAATGGTGCCTTTCATTGGTTTTGTGAACAAGTATTAATCTGTTCCCAAGTTACAAGGCTGTGACATTTCGGTTCTGAACATGTTCAATATGGTTTTTCAGATAGATAGTTTATATGAAAGAAGAATTTCTGCTCACAGAAGAAGATTCTTGTTTCATGAGCTGAAATTTTCTTTCATATGGTGGCCATCTTGTCTCTCCTCTCGCAAGAATTTTTTTTTTTTTTTTGTGAAAATCCATAAAAATGATGCCCCAGAAAGAAAGCAACACATTTGGGACCAATTTAGCTTTATTTATCACTTTTGAAAAAGGACCCCAAAGTATGTTTTTTTTACATCCCAAAAATCCTTAGTGAGGCTTGTTTTGTAAGTCATTTTTCTTGTTTCGTAAGGCTCACGAAACAAGATTTTGGACTTTTTTTTTTCCAGAATCTTGTTTTGTGAGCTCACGAAAATCTTATGAAATACTAATATGAGCTTAATTTTTTCCCCCAGAATCATCTTTTGTGTGAAGACATCTTGTTTCATAAGCTCACGAACATCTCAAGAAATGAGAATGTGGGCTCATGAAGCAAGATTCTGGACTTAGTTTTTTTCCAAAATCTTGTTTCGTGAGCCAACAATCTTCTTTCGTCACCCTCATGAAACATCGATGCTAGCTCACTAAATAATTTCATTATATTGAATGAATGAAGACTTTAGCTCATAACTGTGCCATTTTTTTAAGGTTTCAAAGACATATTTTAACATGTGCTATTTATGACCCTACCTCATCAACCACTGTGGGAGACGTACTTGACACATGATGAATGGTGCCCCAGTAGCCACCGGAGTGCAGGATCCCTTCCGTGCCCAGATGGACTCTTGCACATCTACATCTGTAGCAGTGTGGAAGCAAGGTCCGGAAGGCCCTGTGCTTCCACGTCCACATGGACTACTTAGTTGGCATGTGGCCTGGAAGGCCATGCGTGTCTGCATCTGTAGCTGAACAGAACTAAAGGGCCCAGAGGGTTCTGCATTTCTGCAGTGTGATGGACTCCACATATGGCGCAGGGCCCATAGTGCCCTGTACTTGCGCAGCCAGATGAATATCAAAGGGACCTGTGTGAATGAGGATTTAATTCTACTATCTCAAAAATAAAGGAAATTCATGGCAAAAAACTGCATTAGTACACCAGTTAGGGTTCAGCTTAAAGCAACAAAGGAGGGGTAATATGACATTACGGCTTTCCTCACTCCCACACCACAAGCAGCAAAAGGAAAAAAAATTAGGGTTTTGGGTCTCAGCAAATCAGTGATGGTCTTTCTTGGGGTTGTCAACACTAATGATCTCCTCCCATGGCCAGTCTCCTGTCCGAAGCACAAGGTACAGCACCAACATACTGACTCATACTCTTCAAAGTTACAGAAGTATGTCTTGCCACATGTTGCCAAAATCTGTTGTAGGTTTCTTCATGCAGGACCCTGTGCACCCTGACTGAACAAAACAGACCATATCTGACCTTCTTTGCTCAGGGGAGGGGGTGAGCATTAGGGCTGACAACCCCAAGAAAGACCCCACCACTGATAACGCAGTGTTTTGCAATAATATATAGAATATACAATACAGAGCAATCGTGCAAATAAAAACTTGGTAAAAAAGATACACAGCACGCTAACAGAGATCATCTGAATAAGAGATAGTGTCATTAAAGAAGTAGTCTATTACAGAAGTAGTCATCTTTTACAAAATGTCTCCTCAAATTGCTGTGTCAGGAAGAGTAGGCAATAAAAGGACAACAGTTCTGAGGAACAGCCCTACAAATTAGTCTAAAATGCCTGAAAACTGCTGTATAACATGAACCATGTTACTGGGAATCAGCCAGGTAGCAAAACCATGACTTCTGATAGCTCAGTATGCTGTAAGACTTTGATACCAAGATGTCCCTAGTGAACTTGTGTCAAAATGTTTGCGCAGTTGCATTAACTTTGTTCAAAATGATGGCCCCACCAAATGACGCAAAATACTAACAAATGCCACAAACTGCTAAACACCAAAAACGTGTAAGGACCCCAGAGGATACCAAAAACTCACAGGAAGAGAAATGTAACCCAACCACACAGGAAAAGAAAAGGAACCTAATCTAAGCAAGCCTACACTTAAGAAAAGACCCGAGTAGGCAACACAGAGGAAGGGAGGGAAAACTGTTCTGAAAGGAAAAACTGTTTTTTTTTGGGGTTCTACTAGGCACCAGACTAAATTTAGACAGCAACAGCATTATCTGTAAGTCACCTTGACAAAATATAGCTCTTATGGGATGAAGAATGCATCGGTGTTTACCATATATGCAACCCAACAGGGACATCTACTGGTACCTTTCTAAAACTGTTGCCTATCGGTGTAAGTAAGAAGTTCCATTCAGTATATTTCACTGACTACAGACATTCAGTCATTCAAAGTGTGGGCTCCTGGTGTCCTTATTTGGTAATGCACTTTTTCACTGCAACCAGCAATTTGACCAGTATTTTTGCAGCATTTCTCTCTCCACAAACAGAAAAGATAAAAGGAAAAGACACATCCAAATGCAGCTGTGGGGTAAATATCTCTATCAATGCCCCCTCTAAACTCTGCAGGAAGGGTTGAAGTCCGGTACACTCCCACATAATATGGTAGTATGTAGCCCTAGGCTCCCCAGAGTTTCTTCAACAGGCAAGGGTGGGCATAATACCCCTGTGCACTTCCTATACTGGTGTCAGTAAATAGTAGATGAGGCATTTTAGTTATATTCCCTCCGTAGCAACAGTGGCGGAGCCAGAGGGGGGCTGGGGGGGCGGTCGCCCCTCCTGGCTGCCCCAGTGTGAGTAGTGGCGACCTGCCACCATCTTTATTCACTGTTTAGTGCCCATTGTGGAGCCTGACATTGACTGAATGGCCCTCCCTGGCTCCCAAATGATCCCAAAACCGGCTCCGCTACTGTGTAGCATCAAGAAGACATTCTACGGGTGTTGGAACAAATTAGATGCCACTGTTCAGATGAGACAGGGCTAGTTAATTCAGTGTTCCAAATTCCAAATGCCTGCAGAGGGGCACCTTGATCAGAAAAATACCATACAACTGAGAGATATGGGGACTACCCAGAGCATCTCTCACTGCATTGAATAGGAGGGTACTCAAAAGGGTGGCCACAGAGAGGATGTAAGTTAGAATACTGGAGAGGAAGCAAGTAGGCTCAGACTTGGAAATAATTAGAGAGATCAGTACTCGGTGGAGTTATGAGTTCATGCAGAACCTAAAAATAAGGACACCTAGTCCTTGATCATCTGTAATGTGAACAAGACCCTTACAGTGCCAGTTCCTCGATCTAGTATCCCATCAAGATGGGTAAAGCCCAGGTGAAGATGGCGAGGTAACAGCCAAATCAGCTGCTTGTTAAGACCATATTTAGTCAGTGCCCTGTGCCAGGTATTAGCTGCCTTTTGGACATAACGGGAAGAGCACAGTAGATGAGTGTCCAAAAGGGATGAGTTAAGAAGCACAGAATCTGGAGCCAAAGCACACAGGGCAGCCTATTCCAGGTGGATCAACTGCTGCAAGGGGGAATTCCGTAGCGAACAAAGTTGGATCTGTGCAACCTCACAGCTTGACAACTGTAGACTCAGGAATTCCAAACCACCCTGCTGCTTTGGCCGGCTAAGAGTTGCATATCTTATGCATGGAGATTTCCCATTCCAGAGAAACCTGGGTATCATTCTATTCCAGGTAGCCTATGCTGTGGCTGGATTAGAGATACAGTGGGGGCAATTTGGGTAGGATTATCATTTAATCTTGGCAACCTCACATTTCAGGAACGGGTATTACTGATCACCAGTCAAAATCTAGTTGCATCTAAGCCTTCAATGGAGAAACATTTGCTCTCATACAGTTGAGACAATGACCCAGTGAGTATGACACCAACATACTTCATGTGCTGCAAATCGAGAGGAAGTCCACCTCGAGCCATGAAGCGGAAATACAGGTTACTCACCTGTAACAGGAGTTCTAGGAATGGTATATGTTGTTCATCCACACTGTCTGGCAGGTTCCTTGCCGCTTTAAATCTTGCTGGAAGGTCTTCAAGCTGGCTCCTCCCACCCACCCGGTGGTAAAACTCCTCGCCCCCACAGACGCCAGATCTGCCCGCTGAAGCTCAGGCTGTGCCGGCCGGGAGGTCGGTGGTCGTAGGATGAACAACATATACCATTCCTAGAACTCCTGTTACAGGTGAGTAACCTGTATTTCTAGGGACATGGATATGTTGTTCATCCACACTGTCTGGCAGACTCTAGCAGTTCTCCGGGAGGAGGGAGGCAAGGCGACACCCCTACTTAGGGAATAAAGACTGGAGAACCGAGGCCCCAAAACCAGCATCCCAGCTGACTCAAGGTCGATGTGGTAATGGGTAATGAAGGTGTGTGCTGACTTCCAGGTAGCAGCCCTGCAGATTTCCTGGATAGGGACGTCCCCTGAAGCAGCCACCGATGCAGCAATATGACGGGTAGAATGAGCTCTTATCCCTCTGGGAGGCTCCATGCCCGCCAACTTATAGCAGAGATCTATGCAGGAGGTGACCCACCTGCTTATCGTCCGCTTTGCAGGTCTGCCAGGTGCAGCTTCAGCATAGGTGACAAACAGCTGGCTAACCTCTCCCTGATTTCAGCCGTGGCTCCTTATAATAAGCGAGCGCCTTCTAGGGTCCAAAGTATGGAGCCTATATTCGCCTCCGAGGTGTGACTGGGTAGAACACCGCAGAGTCAACACCTGGTTAAGGTGAAACTCCCACACCATCTTCGGAAGGAATTTCGGTGGGGGCGCAGGACAACCTTGTCCCTGTGGAAGACCAGGTAGGGAGACTGGTGCACAGCGCCTGGAGTTCTCCCATCCTTCTGGCTGACGGATAGCCACCAAGAAGGCGGTCTTCCACGACAGGTGAGAGAGTTCACACCTGTGCACTGGTTCAATGGCTTGCCCATGAGCTTTGCCAGTACAAGCAGTAAATCCCACGGAGATGGAGATTCTCGATCGAGGAATGTGATCAAGGCCTTTGAAAGCGCCAGACCACCTTCTCCTGTGCCTACCGACTGCTCCTCGCCCGCGCCCGTAAGCAGAGATGGCTGCCAGGTGCACCTTTAGGCCGCGACCTAAGCCCTTGACTAGAAAGGGACCATAAATAGTCCAAAATGCTTGCCAAAGAACAGGAGGAAGGGTCTAAGCCCTTGCCCTGACACCAAATGGAAAATCTCTTCCATTTGAAGGCATAGCATTTTCTGGTCGACTCCTTACGGGATGCCTCAACAACATTGAGGACCTCGTCGGAAAGACCCAAGGCCTGGAACCTAGTCAGCCAGGAACCAGGGCCAGGTGCAGGGATTGAAGGTCCGGATGGAACACCTTCCCTGACTGACTGAGAGCAGGTCCGGCGAGCTGGAAGCTGCCTCAGGAGCCTGGAGCTGAGGCTGAGGAGATCTGGGTACCAGAACTCGAGGGCCAGTCTGGGGCTATCAGAATCACCTGCGCCTTGTCCCTCCTTGCCTTGAGAAGCACCCTGTGGATCAAGGGAAATGGGGAAAGGCGTAAAAGAGGCCCGGGTCCACAGCCCTCGAAGGCATCCTCTGCAGCGAGCCCCTGCTGAGGGGGCGGCATGAAACAGCCTCAGCCTCGATTCTCCCTGGAGGCAAACAGGTCCACCTGAGGTGTGCCCCAGTGGGAGAACAGATCTTGTACTACTCCGCAGGAGAGACCACCGTGAGATGCAGCCCCTATCCAGCTCAGGGCATCGGCCAGGGTGTTGGAGGCTCCTGCCACATGAATGGCTAGGAGATCGGCCTCCAGGCTGCGCGACGAGTGACCAAATGCGAGAGCTTCCGCATAGAAGCATGGAACGCGGCCCCGCCTTGGCGGTTTAGGTAGTACATGGTCGTGGTATTGTCCGTCTGGACTCGGACCACTTGACCCCGAGAAACGGAGCAAAGGCGGTGAGAGCTAGGCGGACCGCTCGGAGCTCCAGCAGGTTGATGTGGCATTGGGACTCCCGCGGGGACCAGAGGCCGTGCGCCGGTGTTCCCCCAGATGGGCACCCCAACCCATCAGAGAGGCATCGGTCGATAGAGAGACCGTTGGCTTGGGGCAGACAAACGGGATGCCCTCCTGCAGATGAGATGGAACGGTCCACCACCGGAGAGTGTTCCACATCTCCTGGGTCACCATCACTAGCTGGTCCAATGGATCGCAGCGCTGTGACCACTGGCTGGCCAGACCCCACTGAAGGGGGCGCATGTGCCAGCGTGCCCAACGGACCACGCTGGTACAGGCCGCCATGAGACCCAGGAGGCGCAGGAAGTCCCGGGCAGGGTGCGATTGCCCAACCAGAAATGATTGGGCAAAGGAGGTAAGCACCTCGGCCCTGTCCGCCGGGAGCCGTGCTCTGGCTCGAAGAGAGTCGAGCTCTGCCCCGATAAACAGAATCACCTGCTTCAGCTCGAGTTCCGACTTGGCCTCGTTGATGAGGAGGCCGACTTGAGAGCAAACCTGGAGGGCCAGATCTCTGGACCGCTCCACCTCCTGTCTGGAGGGGGCTGCTATCAGCCAATCGTCCAGGTAAGGGTACACCCAGACCCCCCGGCGCCGGAGGAAAGCTGTCATCACTGCAATGCATTTGGTGAAGACCCTGGGAGCTGAAGACAGGCTGAAGGGCATGGCTGAACTGAGAGAGGATCCCTCCGCCGAAGCGAAGGAATCTCCGATGTGACGGATAGGGACGTGAAAGAACGCTGTCCTGCAGGTCCAGAGAGCAGAACCACACGCCGTGTTCCAGAGATGGTATTATCTGTGCCAGAGTGACCATCCTGAAGGTTCGAGACCTTAGGAACTTGTTGAGGTCGTAGGTTGAGAATGGGCGCCAGCCCCCGGTCCATTTCGGAACCAGGAAGTACCTGGACACAAACCCGGGTCTGAGGGGGATCCGCTACTCCCTGATCACCTCCTTTGGAGGAGGAGAGCGATGGCCCGACGAGTCGACATTGAGGCTGCGGACTCCCAGGCCCCCGAGGTGCGACGGCTCCAGCGCGGGCCTGCCTCGACTCCAGAGGCAGGCCTTTCCCCACCACCTCCAGTACCCACCTGTCCGTGGTAATAACGGACCAGGCGGAAAGGAAGTGTCGGAGCCGTCCCCCCACGGGGGGAACCAGGGTGAGGTGACGGGGATGGGGGCGACACCCCTCAGCCCGTCACTGGGCAGGCTTGGAGGAGGGACCGGCCGAGGGACCTCCTGGGCCTTTTCCTCCCTGCTTCCTGTTGGAGGAAGCCGACGGCTTGGGTTTGGGATGCCAAGCCCGAGCCTGCTGGCCCTGATGTTGCTGGGCCGGGGGCGCAGAAGGATGAAAGGGCTTAGGCTGAGGCTTGCGGCCTTTGTCCTTCTGGGCGGAAGAGACCGAGTCCAAGGAAGCATTGGACTTCTCGATCCTCTGCAGGTGACCTTCCACCCCAGGGCCGAAGAGGTCAGTCCCCAAAAGGGCGTCCGCCAACTTGTGCTGGGTATCCAGAAAGGTGGATATCCTCAGCCAAGCCCGGCGACGCATGGCCATCGGCCGCCACAGACCGGCACATGAGTCCCGATGTAAAGCAGTCTGGAGCTGCTGTTTGGCCACTGCCCTGCCCTGGTCCCGCACCTGCCTGACCGTAGTCTGCAGATCCGCGGGAAGATGAGGGACGACCTCATCCAGGGAGCCCAACAGGGCATGAGAAAAATGTGCCATGAGGACGGCCGAACTGGCCTGACGAAGGCCGAGAGAGGACGCAGCATAGACTTTTCGCCCGCATAATCCAATTTCTTGATTCCTTTGTCGGAGGTTTGTCCATCCCCTGGCGCTCCCCGCGCTACTGAAAACGCTGTCGGTAACCAACCCTCAGCAGAGGAGTTCAAAACCGACAGGGAACCGTAGGGACCACATACTTCCGGCCATCCTGGCCGGGCGCAGGGCAGGAAGCAGGGCGCCACAAAGCTCCAAGGCCGGGCCCACTATGGCCCCCGGCCACCGGAAAGGCCTCTGTAGGGAACCCCGTCCAGAATCTCCGTGAGGGGATACCTGGCCCATTTAGAACGGGTTCGAGCTCATCCCGTGGACTCCGAGATGAGCCAAGTAATCCGGAGGAAGGACGAAGGGCTATCGCCTACTGACTGTCCTCCTGAGGACTCCAAGTCCATTCGCTTGGAGAAAAGGGAGGAATCGCCCTCGGACTCGGAAGAGTCCTCAAAGAGCTGCTCGGCCTGAGCCACCTCCACCTGCCGAGGCTTATCGGGAGGAGGGTGACAGACAGCCTATGGGCAGTCCCCGAGCCGACCGAGAATTTTTGGTCGGAGCCCCAAATAACGGCTGTGGAGGCGGAGGTTCCACCAGAATCGGTGGGTAGCTGGAATTTGCCGAACAACCGCCTGGGGAACAGGCTCCGGCCACAACGAGGGGTTGCTTCCGGGCCGCCCGTGACAGCCACTTCTTAATGGCCGGGAAGATGACTGGGTCGGCTGACCCCGGTCAGAAGGAGTTGTTGCCACAGGAGTTCCTCATACCTCCGATGCAACTTGCGCAAAGTCTCCCTTGTCTGAGGAGGAGGAAGAGCGCAGCGCCGCTTCCGCAGAAATGCCGAGACCGAGACGCCTATGGCGGCGGGATCGGTGGACCGCAAAGCGCCCCGAGACCGAGACCTAGAACTCAGCTAGGGCCGAGACGGTGCGGGAGGTGTCGAAATCGGCACTCCCTCGGTTCGAAGATTCCACCAAGGCCCGGAACCGGAGGCACAGACGAGCCGACGGGACCTCAACTCCCACCGAGGGAACCGGGAGAGGGATTCTCAGCTTCCAGCCGACAACCCGTCCAACGGGTCGAGAAAATTCTACCACGCCGACGGGAGTCTCGTCAACTGGCCTGACGGGACACCGTGGAAGCCAGTGGCCGGCCGAGGGTCAACCAAGTCCGACTGTCGACTACTGGGGAGGGGATCTTTCCGCCTCCCAAGAGCGCCGACGGTGAGACTTACTTTGCTCTTTGGACCGAGAAAGGTCCAGAAAGTTGGACCTAGCCTTTTCGTCGAAGGTCAGACCATCCTTAAAGCAATCTGCGACGCACCCGAGAGAGAGCAGGACAAATGCCGAGCCGAGGTAGAAGCGCCCTACCGCCTCTTCGAGGGCTTATCATCTGCTCGAGTTGATCCGCTGAGCCTGGCCACGCGACACCGCCAACCGGCCTCTTTAGACTTAACCGGAGGAATTCTTTTCTCGGGACGCCCCAGCTGTAAACGGGCAGCATGGTCTTCGAGGACGTAGGCCGAAAAAGAAGAGCACAGGTCGCAAGCCTGCGGGTCATGCTCAAGGCCTAAGCAGTAGACGCACGTGGAGTGCGGATCCATCCGAGACATCTTCTGCCCGCAAGGGCATCCCGAAACCGGGAGTCGATTTGTCCATCGCAACCGCGAGGGAGAGAAGACCAAAGTCTTTTTAGCAAAAACTTTAATTTAGAAGATTCGAAGAGTTAGGAACCAGTCTTATACGCAGAGCGTTAAGGAGGGAACCTGAGCTTCCAAGCGGTAAGGAAGACCTGGCGTCATGGGGCGGAGCCGAGAGTTTTACCACCCGGGTGGGTGGGAGGAGCCAGCTGAAGACCTTCCGCAAGATTTAAAGCGGCAAGGAACCTGCCAGACAGTGTGGATGAACAACATATCCATGTCCCTAGAAGAAAAAGTTAACCTCATGGACTTCAGTCTTAGGTTCATTTAAATTATATCCTGACGGAGCCAAACTAGGTCAGTAGAGACCACACTGCTGGAAGAGCAGAATTGGGGAGGAAAGACAAGAAAAAATTACTCACCGTAGTAATATTGTTTCTTCCAAGGTATTCTTCAGTATGATTGACAGAAGCAGTATGCCAGCTGGGCTCAGCTGCCCTGTAGAGGTGGAGTCGATGGTAATGAAGTTATGCGTTGGCCAATCAGAAGAGAGAGGGAGAGTGCTGCCTTCAGTTAGCCTGAGATGCCTCAGAACTGTTTAGACGCTGAATAAAGTGAAAAAACTGTACCCAGGTAGAGAAAAAGCTATTGTATGGTAAAGGGAACAACTGCAAAAATCTAAACCACTACTTTGAACAATACACCAAAATACAAAAGGTGGAAAATTCAATACATTTGGCTTAAGACAAAAAAGCAGAGCCATCCCCAGTCAGGTTGTGTAGGGGAGGATGAGTGGGAGGTCAATCACACTGAAGAATACCTTGGAAGAAACAATATTACTACGGTACGTAATTTTTTCTTCTCACCCCAGGGATTTTTCAGTATGATTGACAGAAGCAGACTACAAAGCAGTACAGTTGAGAGGCGGGTACATAACTGACTTTGAAAGAGGCTCTGCAGCACCGCTGTGCAAATCTGGCATCTGATCTGGACTGCACATCCAAGCAGTAATGCTTTATGAATGTGGTACAGTTTTCCATGTGACTGCTTTGCAGACTTCAAGCAAGAGGATACCTATTGCTGCTGCCACTGTGACATGGCGCCCTAGTAGAATGGGCTCTGAGGGGCTGTTTGCAAGCTTTTCTGTAGCAGAACTGGATACAAGAGACAAGCCAGTAGGATATAGCTCTTCATAGCAGAATGTCCTCTGCCTACCTTGCCACAGGTGAGAAAAAGCTGAGTATTAGAGTCTCTCAACTGCTTGGTATGCTCTGTGTAGGTCAGAGCCCTTTTCACATCCAGACTGTGTAATTTGTGTTCACCTGGTGTGGATTTATCTGTAAAAAAGACACAGAGTGATAGACTGGTTGAGGTGGAACTCGCACACCACCTTGGGCAGGAACTTTCTGTTTGTCCTAAGGACTATTTTGTCACTGTGGGAACGATGTAATTAGGCTCAGTGCACAGGGTCTGAAGCTCTGAGATCCTTCTGGCAGAGGTGATGGCAATCGGGAAGACAGTCTTCTAAGTGACATACTTCAGGTCAGCTGTAACCATGGACTCGAAGGGAGGTTCCATGAGCTTGGCCATACAGAGGTTCAAGTCCCAAGGAGGATCCCTCAACAGAGGTTGAATGTGCATCAGGCCTTTAAAAAACATTTTGAAAATACGCTAAGAAATGATAGATTCTCTTTCCCAGTAGAAAGATGAGCCAAAATGGCTGCTAGATGTATTTTCAGGCCTTCCTTCTGAAGGTGGACCAGGCAGTCCAAGAGGGCAAGAGGATTAACCTGCAAAGGATCTATCCTTTTATCCTTGCACCACAGGGGAAAACCTCTTCCACTTGGAAACATAAGTCTTCTTAGTATTAGCTTTTTTCGCCATACTCAGGACTCTTAGGACCTGTGCAGAGTACTGGGATTCAGGAAACTCTAACTCCTCAAGTATTAGGCCTTGAGGTGAAGAGACTGGACACTGGGGTATGCTACCCCTGTCTGGAGAAGAGTCAGAAGACTGTGGGTTACTCGCAGTCTGATGGGCTTCTCTTGACTGACAGGGTGAGGAGCAGGGAGTACCAAGGCTGCCTCAGCCAGTCCGGGTCCACCAGAATCATGGTAGCCACGTGATCTCTGAATCTGAGGAGAACCCTGAAGATCAGAGGAATGGAGGAAAGGAGTACAAGAACCTTCCTGTCCAGTCCAGTATTAGTGCATCTACTGGAATGGTTCCTACAGCTGGAGGCCTGCAGCAAAACTGGTGACTGAGGCTGGACATAAAGAGATCCAGCTCTGGGGTCCCCCATCTTCTGAACACTGTGGCAAGGATGTGTTTGTTCAGGGTCTATTCGTCGTGACCCTGAGTGATGCGACTTAGGGTATCTGCCAAGGTACTGTCCTTTCCTGGGAGGTGGACGGCCAACAGAGCAATGCCCAGGGAGTATGCCAAGAACCAAATCCTCACTGTCTCTGTGCAGAGTTTGGCTGACCTTGTGCCCCCTTGCTTGTTGATACAGAACATGGCAGTGGTGTTGTCTGTTCTTATCTGGACATTGTGACCTCTGAGCTGCAGAGCAAAAGCCTTTATGGACAGGTACACAGCTCTCAGTTCCAGCAGGCTGATGTGGCATGTAGACTCTTTCAGTGTCTATGTGCCGCTTATGGACTGATCCCCTAGGTGGGCACCCCAACCTAGGAGGGAGGCATCTGTTGTCAAAATCTGGGACAGTTGCTTGATCCGAAAAGAAACCCCTTCACTGAGGTTTTCTGTTTCCTTCCACCAGTCCAGGGCCTTGAGTAGGGTTTCTGTGACTGACACAAGCTTCGAGGAGTTGTCATTTTTCTGGAACCAGTGAGACCTGAAGTGATACTGAATGTCTCATTTGAAATCTGGCTCCTGGGACCACTGCAGTCATTGAAGCCATGTGGCCAAGGAGTCTGAGAAAATGTCTTGCCGGCCTTGGCTGGCCCAGAGTGAAGGAGTTTACCAGTCTGAGGAAATTCTGAACTCTGTCTGCAGGGAGGAAGACCTTTCCCTGCAGTGTATTAAGTTCCGTCCCTATGAAGTCGAGGACTTGGGCAGGTTGAAAGTTGGATTTCTGATGGTTGATGATGAAGCCCAGAGACTGTAGGGTTTCCTTTGTCTGGTTCAGAGCTTCTATGACCTCTTCTGGTGACTTGGCCACTATGAGCCAGTCACCTAGGTAGCGAAATACAGCAATCTCTTGTCTTCTGAGAAAGCTGCTACCACTGCCAGGCACTCTGTGAAGACCCTGGGGCTGATGTGAGTCCCAAAGGCAAGGCCGCCAACTGGTAGTGGCCTGATGATAGCCTGAACCCAAGATATTTTCTGTGGGAGTGCCTGACAGGAATATAGAAACAGGCCTTTCAGATCTAGGGAGACTAGCTGTTCCCTTGTTTTAGAGAATGGATGACTTGATTTAAGGTTACCATTTTGAACTCTGGTTTCAGTAGATGCTTGTTCAGGTACCTTAGGTCCAGAATAGGTTGCCACTCCCCATTTTTCTTCTAGATGAGGAAGTACCTGGAATAAAGGCCCTTTAGCCACTGGGGGAAGAGAACTCTTTCCGTAGTTCTGGTTCCGAAAAGGTTTTTTTAGCTTCATCTCCAACAACAATTTTTCTGTTGGGGTTAGTGGTTTTGAGAGTTTGGGGCCTTGAAGGGAGGGGCATTTTTCTGAACTGAAGAGCTAGGCCTTGACACTTGACCTTCAGCACCCACTTGTCTGTAGTGATGAGTTGAAATTGGTGGAGGTAGTGAGAGAGCTTGCCCCCTACTGGTAAAGGGGAGGCGACCTGGATGCAGTCAGGAGGACTGATGCTTGGTTTGTGTAGTGGGAGAAGTAGATGAGTTGGCCCTCCTCTGGCCTCTCCTTCCTCTTCCCCTGAAAAAAACTCATCTGGGAAAAATTCATGGCCATAGGATAGAAAGCCCTAGGAAAATAACCCTCAACTCTACCTCCTCTGCTCTGATATTTTGGGAGGTAGAAGGCTTCTCCTTGACTGTGTTCCTCTCATAAGCAGTCTTGTACTCATCCATCTGTTTCATGTAGGCCTCAGTTTGATCCTCAAAGAGGAATTATTCTCACAAGGACATCTATAGCCTGTGGCTGGGTGCTTGTGAGAGGTTTGGTAGTCCCAACCAAGCAAAACACTTGAGAGAAATGGCCTGTGCCATGGCCCCGAGGCTGTGTCATTGTTATCTGTGGCCATGTGGAACTAATATTTAGTGGCTTCTATGGCCAACTTAACAGTCTCAGTGACATCCTGGATTACAGTGTCCCCCATGATGCACTATGGCCAGAATAGATTTCAATAGCATAGCAGCAAGGAGGCAGTAGTGCAAGACTTTTCAGAGTCTTTTAGACTCATTTTCTGGGGACTGGGCAGACAATGGCACATTTGCTTTGTCACAGGCTGTTGCCTGGACAACTCCTTTATGGTCGGTGTGTGTACAGAAAATCAGCACCTTGCCTACCGAGCTGATATTTCCTTTCAATCTTTCTTTCCACCCCATGGGTGGAAGAACGGTTCTGGAGTATTTTTAAAGTTGTCCTCTTTAGGGTATTGAGAATGGGCAAAATAAGTTTCTTAGAGGATGGAAGACCCATCATTTCTAGATAGTCTTCCTCGAAGTCTTGTTTGGTGTTGTCCTGGAAAGCAAGTTCCAGGTGTCCACCACTTGTTTAATAAAAGAAAAAGGAGATGCAACAACCTCCTAATCATTCGAGGGATTATCATCAGGGTGCCCATCTGGTTCTAACAAGTTGTCCTCTGCTGAAGTTTCTTCCTCTGCATCAGTGTCAGTGGCTCAGTAGGTGGCACACTCGCCTCCGAGGCCGGGAGATCAGAGGGCTGTCTGTGGGTTCAGTTCCCACGTTTGGCACTTGGGTTAATATCCCAGTACTGATACTGTAGTGCAGCATGAGAGGGGTGCTGCGCTTCTGAGGTGCCGTCTTTCCGATGAGACGTTAAACCGAGGTCCCATCTGCCTGGATTGGTGGTAGTTCAGGTGGATGTCATGGCACTCATTGAAAAGAGTAGGGGAATTTCCCTGTCCTGCCAAATTTCCCATTCACTAAAAAATACCACCAACAGCTTAATCTGGTTCAAGGTCAGTTGGCATTCATCTGTATCCCCTCCGCCAGGTCGTGCCTGAAAATAGGCAGGATTTGTCTAGTGCACTTACCCGGTCAACAAAAATGAAATAAATAAATAATAAAACCCCTAAGCATAGCCAGGGTCTCTGAGAGGAACACTGGGCCCCGTTGGAGTCGAGAAAATATTGCCCATAGATTGTAAAGTCTGAAACACATGCCAAGCCTTAGCCATTTCATTTGCAGAAGGCATATCTTTATGTGCCACTGGCGTCTCCCTTTGCTTTTCAGCGGAGGAGCCGTAATTTTTTCTTTGTTAGTCTTTTAGCAGGGACTGAGTCAGAACCCTGCTCAAATTGTCTTTGAGGCTTGATTAGAATTTTCACTTATCAGACTTGATTTCATTAGAGTCCTTACAGGACTTATCTTTATTTTATTTGTGGTACCTCCTCAGCTCTTTTAGAGGAGCGGGAGGCAGACTGAGAAGCCATGTCTTAATTGTCAGCAACCAAAAGGCTGAATTTAAAGTGCCTTTTTTTTTTTTTAAACTGTCTGGACAAGTACAGTGTCCACCTCTTCCCACAAATAATTTATTTGGTGTCCAGACCAGAAGATGCATTTCCCTCAGGTGTCAAATGAAAGGGAACCCAAGAACTATAGTTTAAAATGCAGAGAAAGTGGTTCCAGGTTGGGGAAAACCATGGGAAAAATGGCTGCCCAACCACAGTTAAATATAGATAAAATGCAGGGGAGAAATAACCGCAGATATTTAAAAAAAAATAGTAAAAAAAAAAAATGGTGGATTTTACCTTAGTCACGGAATTTTTTACCTGAGGAAAGTGGAAAAAACCAGCGGAAAGTGCAGGAAAACTGTAGAAAAACTTGCAGTTCCCAGGAACCATAGAAAGACAAAAATAATGTTTAAAATTACCAAAAACACTGACGGCAGCACAAAAGGATGGTTTTCAGAGAGAGAGGGTCTCTGAAGAGAGAGAGCAAAGAGAGCACTCTGGGGAAGTGTTACTCAGTCAGCGGAGAAAAGGTTCTAAGGCACCTCAGGCTGACTACAGGCAGCACTCTCCCTCTCTCTCTCTTCTGACTGGCCAATGCATAACTTCATTACCATTGACGCCACCTCTTCAGGGCTGAACACAGCTGGCATACTGTTTCTGTCAATCATACTGAAGAATCCCTGGGGTGAGAATGGAGAATATATTGTTGGTGTACAATGCAATACGTTGTTCCATGCTGTCTTCTACGACACAACCCTCTACCCCCAGGTCCTGTTTTAAGGATATAAACGGCAAATAATGGAGAAAGCAGGCAGTCTTGCCAGGTCAAAGGAAGAAATAAAGGTGACAGTTTGCTCCAGGTATAGAATAAACTACAAAATAAGATCTACAAATTAATGGGAAAATTCTAACCGAAAAGTGCGGTGCGATAGCATTATCTCAAGACCTTTGAAGAATTTTGACAGAATTCAGGCTGAATGCCTCCAACAGGAATTTGGGGTTAGAGGCGATAGGAGATGATTTTCACTTAGGCAAGTGCCCTCCCATTTTCCTTTCCATGCCATTTATGTATACGTATATGCTTTGACCAGCTCCTGATAAATAATCAATCTAGCTTTGTGGTGCCCAGAGATCTAAATAAAGTTCTGCTCTCCTCAACGACTACTGTTCTTTCTTTTCATATTTCGAAGACATTCCATAACGTTAGTTACACCATTCCACAATGTTCATCTGAATGGCCTGGAATGGTGTTATTGGTATCACAGAATGTTCACGCAGTACGAAATGAGACAGTAGCAACTGCTGAGGTGAGATGAATACAAGGTAGATGCAAAAGCAAAAAAAAGTAAGTTTCTTAATTTAACACAAAAAAGGTCAAAATATATCAGAATATTGGACTGACACTAACAGGGAAAACAGGAGGGCATATAATGGTGTAAAATCTGTTGTCTTATCACATTTAAAGCATAAATTCATTTAAGAAAATAAACATGCACATTTTAAATTTACAAGAGAGCTTTATGAACTGTCTGGACAAGTACAGTGTCCACCTCCTCCCACAACTAATTTATTTGGTGTCCAAACCAGAAGATGTGTTCCCCTCAGGTGCCAAATGAAAAGGAACCCAAGAACTATAGTTAAACATGTAGAGAAAGTGGTTGCAGGAGAGCTCTCCTATACAAACTGTCAGCTTTTAATATATATCCCCTACTAGGCAACCGCTCTCTAACTCACTCAGTTTGCGGTGGCCATCTTGAATCAGGTTACGCATATGTTTCGACTCATTTACACTCCTGGAGGAAACAGCCTAAAATGCTGGTGCAGAATTACTAAGCAAACTTTTTAATATTTAGTTTACAGATATATCTATTAAAAAGTATTGCACTTTAACTTAATAAGGGCAGAGCTTTTGAGATGGGTGACGGGTACCTTTCAACAAAGTATACTTACAAAGCAGCCCAATATAGACTGCTGTTTTAGCAGAGTTCTCTAAAGAAGAAGAAATCTAATAAGGCTGTGTTTGTAATTATACTTTGTTAAAAGGTATTTGTCACCCAAAAGCCATCTGTGTCCCTTTAAACTATTACAGAACAAACAAAAACTACAAAAAATTTGTGATTCTTAACAGAAGCCCCTTTAGTATCTACTGCATACAGGTACTTAACGCCAGCTATTAAAAGAACTGTACTTTACACATTTTTGGCACAGATTCATGAAAGATTTGATCTCTCTGCCACAGCATCAACCCCACAAGGATCAGTTCTATTGATACAGTTTATGTGCATTACTATATGTTGATTATGCCATAAGATACAAAAGTAAGTGCATTATTGTGGACTAACAGCACAAAGAAATGACATCCAAGGCGAGGCAACGTGCCTTACGTACAAGTGCCCTTAGCCCACAACTGTACACATCCTAGAGAACTTTATTAAGATTCTAAAATGGTTATTGATTTGTAATCTTAAAACCAAGTAATGAGGTTTAGAATGTTAAGTCATTTCTGTCCCGTGCTGGAATAACACAAAGTCATGTGATCACATCTGACCAATGATAGTTCTTAGTTTATCTTGCCAATTTTATAATGCACATTAGTACACTTGTAATAACATTCTTAATGTAGATAATGTAAATGTAGATCAATGTGCACCAAAAAGTGTTGAAATACAGTATGGAAATTGCACAGGACAAAACCATATCAGTTAATCCTAATATTTGTTTTAATACCCCTAGGGTCTTAATGTTAGCCATTTTGAAAGAAATTACTTTCAGAAAGGGGTTAATACTGGAACCATTAAGGGTAGGAACTTAGTTTTGTTTTAATGAAAGGCTGGAGTCATGTCACCAGTATGTTCTGTCGACAGTTTCCATGCATTAAAAATGCAGTACTCCACTTTTAGCAGTTCAGTTTTGGTGAAAATTCATGTAAAACTGCACTTTCTGATAATAAGACTTATTGATATTGATAATCTGGAAAGGCTTGTAGCTCTTAGCTATCAATTAACTTTATATGTATCCATCTTATTTGCCATTTTTATTTATATTTTAATGTATTCATTTTGCCGTTTTTAATTTTTGAATTTATACTTGTTTTCTTTTACTGTTGTGAGGCGCTCTGAGCCATTGGGAAGGGCGCCATATAAATAACATTTGCCTTGCCTATTCCTCCAAGTAACCCAGTTTGGAGATGACACACCCTTGCAGTCCACCCAGACTGACCAAGGGAAGAGCGGGCGGGGGGGGGGGCGCCACAGGAGGTGCAACAAAGAGCAACTCACCTGTGCACACCAGATTGGAAGCTGAACCCTCCATAAAGCTGTGCTGGATATGGTCCACCACTTGGCAGCCAGGGTTGATGCACTAAATAACCGTGTAACAACCCTTTAGACACAAGTCGAAATGGTTACCTCCTACATTAAAGAGCTATCAGGCACATCAAAAAAATCATTTACTGCAGTATCTGATGGCTTAAAGAAAAATAAACTGCTATGACTGCACATAGAACATTTGGAAAACACAGTTTGTTCAGTTAATGTATGTACAGTGCCTTTAGAAAGTATTCCCCCCTTGGATTTTATCACATTTTGTGATGTTGCAAACTCAAATTAAAATACATTTATATGGGATTTTTTTGTCACATGGCTACACAAATTACTCTATAATGTCAAAGTGGAATGAAACTTCTGGAATTTTTTGTACATGTAATTTAAAATAAAAACCTGAAATGTCTTGAGTTTATAAGTACTCACCCCCTTTGCTATGACACTCCAAATTGAGCTCAGGTGCATCCAATTTCCTTGTGAGATCACTCTAAAACTTGAATGGAGTCCACCTGTGGTCAGTTCAAATGGCTGACATGATTTCAGAGGAAATACACCTGTCTATATAAGGTCCCACTGTTGACAGTGCATGTCAGAGCAGAAACTACCATGAAGACCAAGGAGCTGTCCATGAGAACTCCGTGATAGAACTGTGAGGAGGCATAGATCTGGGAGGGGTATAAAACATTTCTTGGGTGCTGAAAGTTCCCAGGAGCACAGTCAAGTCCATCATTAGGGAATGGAAAGATTACAGAACCACCCAGACTCTTCCTAGAGCAGGCCATCCTCCCAAATTGAGCAACTCAGAAGAAGGACCTTGGTCAGGAAGTGACCAAGAACCCAATGACCACCCTGACAGAACTACAGAGTTCCATGGCTGAGATGGGAGAACCGTCCAAAGGACAACAATCTCTGCAGCACTTCACAGATGTAGCCTCTATGGGAGAGTGGCTGACGAAGCCACTCCTGAGAAAAAGGCGCCATAATAGCATGCCTGAGTTTGCAAGAAGGCACGTGGCAGACTCAGACCATGTGGCAAAAGATTCTCTGGTCTGATGAAACAAAAATTGAACTCTCTGGCCTGAATGCAAAGCGCTATGCCTGGCGCAAACCGAACACAGCTCATCACCCGTGTAACACCTTCCCTACCATGAAGAATGGTGGTGGCAGCGTCATGTTATGGGGATGCTTTTCAGCAGCAAGGACTGGCGCACTTGTCAGGATAGAGGGAACAATGAATGGAGCCAAATACAGGCACATCCTTGAGGAGAACCTGCATCAGT
Organism: Neoceratodus forsteri; assembly: GCA_016271365.2. NCBI lineage: Eukaryota > Metazoa > Chordata > Ceratodontiformes > Ceratodontidae > Neoceratodus > Neoceratodus forsteri. The sequence continues at coordinate 1,428,442,007 of CM057449.1, forward strand.
CTGCAACAGACCTTGGACTGGGGTGAAGATTTACGTTCCAACAGGACAACGACCCCAAGCAAACAGCCAAAGCAACACTGGAGTGGCTTCAGAACAGGAAGGCGAATGTCCTTGAGTGGCCCAGCCAAAGCCCAGACTTGAATCCCATTGAGAATCTGTGTAAAGACTTAAAGATTGAGGTTCACCGACGCTCCCCATCCAACTTGACAGAGCTTGAGCAAATCTGCAAGGAAGAATGGGCTAATATCCCCAAATTCAGATGTGCAAAGCTAATACAGACATACCCAAGAAGACTCAAAGCTGTTAACTGCTGCCAAAGGCGCTTCTACAAAGTACTGACTCAGGAGGGTGAATACTTAAGTAAACAAGATATTTCAGTTTTTAATGTTTCATAAATTTTTGTTACACAGTACAAATATTTTTGCCCCTTTAAATTGTTGAGTATGCTGTGTGAATCAAGGAGGGAAAAATCACTTCAATGCATTAAAAATTCTGGTAGTAACACAACAAAATGTGACAAAATCCAAGGGGGTGAATACTTTCTGAAGGCACTGTATTATCAGTGTGCAGGAAGGATTAGAGGAGGTGGGTATCATCACTTATGGACGTAATCCTATAAAAACTTTATTTGGGGACCTTAATGTTGGCATTCTTTGTGCCTACCGGATTATACCCAGGCACCTTCCAGCAAACAATGAAGTGCCTCAAGCAATTTTTAGGGTTCTTCGGAACATTAACAAAAGAGACTAACTTCTGCAAAAGGAGAAGGGGAAAGTCACCTTGCAGGACAGTACAAGAAGATTTTACTCTCCTGACTCGAGCTATTCCACCAGAGAACAACAGGCGTTTGATGCTGTCCATGAGGGCCTCAAGGAGTTAGGGCTCGGCCACTCCTTTCAGTTGCCAGCAAAACTCAAAATCACATATTCTGATAGAACATCTTTTTGGGGACCCTGCGGAGGCTGGCAAAACAAGATTTTCTGATTCAGGAAGAACAGAAAGACACAGGCACAGAGGATTGAAATTGTGTTCATTTGATAAACATTTATATTCTGCACAATTAACTATGTGCCTGTTAATGTTTTCCTCCTGACAGGGAATGAGAGTATAATGTTCTGAGGGTTTTCTGAGGATGTTACTATAGTTTCATGGTTATCCTGGAGGTGAGAGGTAGGCCTGAGAGTTTATGTATGCACAGGAGGGCCTTAAATAAAATTTTCATAACTGACGCTTTGTCCTTCGGTGCCATTTTTCAATGGCAGTCAGTGTCTTGAGGCAGGGCATGACCCTCTCGGGTCTTCAGAGAGGGCTATGAGCTGGGTGACGTGGTCTAGGGGAGATAGGAGATGTAGCTGGCCTTTGACTATATGTATAACTCTCGAAAAGAGGTATATCCTTTCTACATCCCACTCTCTGGTCCTCAATTTTGGTTTATATTTCATGGTTTAAACCTCTGGTACAGCATGTTTTATTTCTGTTAAAATACTGTACTTATGCTAAGTACTGTGAACGGGGCTTTTATATTCAGTGTTACTGCTGATCAGTATGCCTTTTTTTATTTAAGAAGTGTTCCATATGAAGATGTAATCTGCCTACTTTAATACCATAGTTTATACCTGAGCTGCATAGGGGCAACACGGCAGCTTTGCGTTTTTAAGAGGCGTTACAAATTTTCCAATTATGTTATGTGGTTCAACAAGGCTGTTTTGACTGTACTGTGAAACAGACAATGTTTTTAGACATTTCTTTCCTATATATCCATGACCATGTCTTGCAGTACAAGTTCACAAGGCAATATTTTGAACTTTTATATGAACTATTTCATATATGCATTGTGGGGATCCCATACAAATGTACCAGACTTATGACAAGTGCCGTATCCTATTATAGCATACCTCACAAATTCATTGTGCAGTAACAATTTATTGTATTTTGATCTTTGTAAAAATGGATGACTTGTTCCAAGTTTATTTTAGATTGAATAATTTTTTTAAAACCTTAGACAAAAAAAAAATATATATATATTTATTTTTAAATTGTATCAATATTATTTTAATATGTTGGTAATGAAAAATGGTATCGATAGTAGCTTGTCTTCAGGCTTTCATTATAAAAACTCAGCTTCTAACCCTAATGGTTCCAAAGTTAGCCCTTTTAAAACAACATACAATGTGGAATCAACATACCTGCTGAACCAAACCCTCCAAGTGCAGAGCCAATAGCTGCCCCCAAAGAGTTGCTGCTCCCAAAGCCCAGTGATGTGCTACCTGGCTGGCCAGGCCCATGAGAGAAGAGGGAGCTGCTCTGGGAGTTGTTGGATAAGGAGCTGCTGCCATAGAATGAGTTAGACTGTAGGGTGCTACTTGGTTGCTGCTGTTGCTGCTGCTGTTGTGGCTGGTTACCGAGAGGGCGGAATAGGCCATTTGTTGCTCCTGCAAGGCTGTTTGCTGTTCCAGTAGCTGAAGCGGCTGCTGCTGTAAGTGAAGAAAGAGTGCAGCGCATACATAATTTCATTAAGCTAGAAACATGGCATAATAACTTAGCAACTCATTTCAGCTACAGCATTTCTTCAAATGAACTGAAAAAAAAAAAGCCAGTAGCTCTCCATCAACATAAAGGTAAGATAACATTGCAACACGTAAAAAAATCAGTTTGTGACAAAGAAAGAGTTACATACAGTATATAGTTGCCAGCTAGAAATTATTTCCTGTCCTCTTTAAATCTGAGATGTTGGGCTGAGAGGGCCACCCAATACAAGAAATTCTGGAAAACTAAATATTTTCTTAGTACGAGTCAACCCAGGTAGGGTGTATCATTGTCTCATCAGCATGTCAACTAAAATCTGATTCCTAAAGGAGATCTGTGTTGAACCCATAAACCAATTCTTCCTTTAGAGAAGAGTTTTTTTCCCCTTCACTATAGGTCTGCATTTGGCCATTGTTTCATCTATTAAAGTAGTAGCATTTGTTAGTCATCATGTTGGTGTTTTTTTTTTTTTTTTTAAGTTATGATGTGGTCCTGGCAAAAGCATCACTATACCAATTTTCCTTTTCATTGTCTTTCATTAGTGATCTGATACACCTGATTTTTTAAAAGTTCTTGCTCACTTGCAATGCCCAACATGACAAAATCAAACATCTTGGTGGGGTGCGGTGATGTTTATCATCAGAAACATACACTAGCCCCACCATAATACATCTACAGTATACCCCAGCATTTACAGTCAGAAGGTACCCTCTGTGGAAGAGATTTTTAAATACTGTGAGTGGTGGCCATCTTTAATGATCTGAGTCAATAATTACAAAAACAGTTATAAAATTGTTTTTAATGTCTGAGGGAATTAAAAAGATACTAATTAGGAATCAAAGGTTGTCAGAAATAAATGTTTGCAAAAAAAAATAAAGCTATACTGTATGATAAACATTTTTGCCAGCTAACAAACACTTCTGCTCTAACAGCCTATTGCTACAGTAAACCCAGGTTCCAAAAAACAGCGCAGCTGTACCTAGCAGAAAGACACGCTTGAAACTGATATGTTCCAAAAGAAAATTCCACAATTTATTCTGTTATATTCAGTAATTCAGTAGAGTACTTCACCCACAGTTGGAAGCCCTTAGTGCCTTGGCAAACAGCCTTCCAGGGGGGCGTAAACCATATAGGGATTTCAACTCATTGTAAATTATGACATCATCATTATCTAGCATGTGATTAAAATAAAATGACAAAAAAACATCCTTTACGAATTATACAAAAAAAATCAAAAAAGTTTTCTGTCCTTCTTTGCTATGTAAATTCATTAGTGACAGCTACGTTACAGCAGGGCAAACAATGACAAAAACAGAGAGTTCAGGGACCATAAGTTTGCATTTTATAATTAAGTGGATCTAATGACAAAGTTCATATATATATATATATATATATATATATATACACACACACACATACATAGGACTACCAGGATTCTCCTGAAATGGGGATCAGACCAATTCAGTACATAAAGAATTTTATTAAGCTGATCCAATAAAAAAATGCAATTACAGATAAACTGATTTGAAGGCTGCTTAAAGATACAAAAATAAAGGCAGAAATAGAATTAATATCTTGACCAACTTTTCCGGAAGCAAAGGAAGAGGCAGGAATACGTCCCAGATCCAACAACACTCCGTGGTCCATAGTGTCAAATGCTGAGGTGAGATCGAGAGGAACAAGAACTGACCATTCCCTCCCCCCATCCCTCGCCTTGAGAAGCCCATTCTGCACCCTTACCAATGTGGTCTCTGTACTGTGCCTAGACCAGAATCCCAACTGGAGAGGCTCATAGATGTCAAAGGTAGTGAGAGGAGCCTCGAGCTGCAGTGCCACCATCTTCTCAACCTTTCCCAGAAAGGGAAGGATAGAGACAGGCCTGTAATCCGCTAATCAGTCTGGGTCCAAAGATGGTTTCTTCAGCAGAGGCTTCACCAGCACCACTTTCAAACTGCTAGTGGAAGACCACTCCAAGAGAGAGCACTGGACTATCTCAGCGAACACTGGATCTAGAGACCCCACAGAGCCCATCAGATGATTCGGCCTGGGTCCGGTTCACAACAAGCCTCTTCCACACCTACCAGCCTAAACTTGCTCCAGACAGGAGAAGTGCTCCCACTGACAACCAGCTCTCCTCTGCAGGGCTGCAACAGCCCAGTTGTGTCAATCTCAGACCTGTTAGAAGACACTCTGTCAGAGAAAAAGTGAGTGAACTCTATGCACCTGGCGGATGAAACTACTCTAGTCAGCTGCAGACAGCTAGGATGGCGTAACTGCTGTCAACCATCCAAAAGTGCTGAGCCGATCTGTTCCTCCCTGAAGCTCTCTCCCTGGACAGTAATGCTGCCTTTTTATGGGAAATAGCTTTTTGATAGTCACCGTAATGAGTTCTCAAAGTCAGCTTGTCCTCATCCATCCCAGATTTCCACCAACAATGCTCCAACCTCTAACCCATGGTCTTCATCTCCCTGAGCTCCCTGTCAAACTAGGAGGATCTCAAGTGAGAAGACCTGGACTGCATATACACTGGTACAACAGAATCAAGAGCTGAGGTGACAGCCTTGTTATGAGCCATCTCTGCCTCTCCTGATCCTGCCTCACAAGCAGCTATCAAACACGAGAAGTCCATTACGGCCTGGAGTCCTGCTGGGGACAAGCCTACAAAGTGCAGTAGCAGACCATCTCCACAGGGAATGAACTACTGTTTGGAGGGTGGTAGGGTAGGTAGGGACAGCCACACAACCAAATCAATCTCGAGGTTATTAACCTCAAGCCCCAGTGAGAATACCAAGTCCAAGATGTAACCATGTTGGTGGATCGCAGAAGTACAACTACTCGTACAAGGCCCAGTGAATCCATCGACTGGAGAAATCTTGCCCAAACCACAAGAGTTCATCATCAATCCAAGCAATTAAATTGCCCAGAACCAACATCTAGGCAATTCCAATACTCACTCGACATAGAAGTCAGCGACCTCCTGCAGAAAATCCCTCGTGTCCCAGAGGCTGGTGCACAGGAAGGATACTGCAAGCTGCACCTGGAATCCCACATATGGTCACATACTCAAACGACAAATTAGAACCCATTGGGTGCACAGAAAAGTTCAGGTCAGATCTAAAACAATCAGCCACACCCCTCTCTACGATCCCTCTGCGGGAAGTGGACCACGGAGAATCCAGTTGGGACTGATGCCTCCAGAACTGAACCAGCATCATTACTTAGCCATATCTCCGTGTTGCAAGCCAGACTGACAGAGGAAATCAAGTCCGCTATAACTGCAGTCTCATTCCTGATTAATCTAGCATTGCAAAGCACTGCCCACAGGGGATGAGCACAGGCTGCCAGCTTAACAGCTACCTGCCCACCTGGTTCTGTGGGAACCCTGAGTATGGGAACCAAACATCTGGCCTCCCCCTAGGTCCCATTTCACTCCTGAACATCTCCAGGTCCTCAACTATGCAACCGTGCTCCCCCCATTAGTACCCCCACACCCCATCACCTATTATCTTGCCTTCCTAAAATTCCCATCTCCCTACAGTGCCTATGGGCCGCTGCTGGCACGGGGTGGTCGTTGAAGAGGCGGAGGCCCAGTAGCCAGAAAGAGAAGTAACTAAGCCTGGGGAGACTATGACCCACACACATAGTTACACAGTCTGCTACAACTACACCCAAAGCAATTTCCTAGTCTTTGAACAAACTCAAACTACACTTAAAATCAAACAACCCTCCCCTCACTCACGCTAAGCCCTAAACACACACATCCAAGCAATCACTGCATGCTAATACAATAATTTAACTATCCAAGCACACCTCCCAACCAGCCACTAGCCCAACCATATAACCAGCAGCCATTTACCCCAAAACTCCCTTCCTCCCACAATAACATCAACAGATGACTAGTAATAAATCACAAAGAGAATCAAAATACTGTACAAAAAGTCTCTGTGCAATATTTAAAATGCCAGTTTTCAGCTTTCATATGTAGAGCCTGCTCTGCTGCTACCAGAGCAAATCCAGACAGAAAACCTCACTTCAGCAGCTCTCACCACTACTTCGGGATTTAAGTCAGCAAAAAGAATAGCCAAGGAAAGAGCAGTTACGTAAGAACTTACCGTAACAGTAGATCTTCGAGAAAATCTCTCAGCAGGTCACACCATTGGAACTACAGCTATCAGGCACTAGGACCACAAGGAAAACTTTTTAGCTAGCAGTCTACTGGGGCCACCCATGGCAATGTTATCACATTGACGTCCTCCCTATATAACCGTGGTAGCACCGTGTCCTCTTCAGTTCCCCACCTGAGACCATCCACTGAGGATCTGCTCCAGAGGGAACTGCGGGAGAGCTAGAGGTTCTCGCCAGTTGGCTAACGGAGAAGACAGAAGGGATACCATCCTGGAAAGAGAGAGACAGGAGAGGAGAGACTCTGACAGTAAGGGGGATGGAGGGAGGGACAGCATGACCTGCTGAAAGAGATTCTTTCAAAGATCTACTGTTACGGTAAGTTCTTACATAACTGCTTTATCTTCTTCGAGGATATCTCTTTCAGCAAGTCACACCTTTGGAACGAGTCCAAAGCAGTACTGCACAGGAGCACAGTCTGGGTGGATGGAGGGAAGAGGCCCTGTAACACAGCTAGGCCAAAATCTGCCCTATTCTAGAGGCAACGTTCAGACTGTAGTGCTTTGCGAAAGTGTGGACAGTACTCCAAGGTGCAGCAGCCCAAACCTCAGCAGCTGAAACACCTCTGAAACATGCAACTGAAGTGGCCATGCCTCTGGCAGAATGACCCTTATAGAAAAGTCCCATCAGCCTTTTTTGTGTATACCTGTGCAGTTTGTAAGCATGAACAGTGATGCCCTCTCTTACATCCCCCTAATGTCATCCTAATTTAAATATAAATGAAGTTGACTCTCTCTGTTTTGCCCTGGTGTGAAAACCTGTTTGTCTCCATTCCAAAGGTCATGAACCTGCCCATGCAAGGCATCGTAGGAGTTGATGACATGCACAAGCCAGCAGAAGTTATACACTCATTTAGTTCTGTTACATGTCTTGGAAAGTCCCTGTATTCTCTAAAAGCATTTTTTCTAACTCAGATACACTTTAAACTACAAAAAATGAGGGGGGCGTTAGAGAGCTGCGTTTATGACAGGAAGGATTTCAGAACAGCTCTGCCTAAATTGGTATAAAAGCTTTTTTTTTTTATGACATCGATATAATAAAAGTATATAAATTTACAACTGAGGTGTTGAGGATCAAATCGATACCAGCTTTGCCATGGGGAGACCGAAAGGAACAGCTGGAGGTTCCACTCAAAAAACAGCTCCTCAGCTGTCACTGCCTCCACATGGTGTCCCATAGCAACCCACAGGCCCAAGCAGCACAAAAGACTCTCCACCTTGGGAAACAGCTTTAAATGCAGTTAGGGAAATGGACCATAGGTTGGAATGAGTCCTGGAAAGGCTCGGGGCACAGGACGCTAAAATTGAGTTGGCAACTAAAATCGCCAAAGATGCAGATGACAGATCTCAGAAGACCTAGGCGGCCTTCACTAAATCTACTCAAGAAATCAATCCCTTGAGGGCCAGGATGGAAAGAATGGAGAACACAGCATGGGCAATGAACGTCAGACTGGTGAGGTTACAGAAGGGGAGAACCTCCTAGCATTTCTTAATCAATGGCTAAAAAACATCCTACCATCGGATTACGAGTTTGACACAGACACTCTAAAACTTGCATTCAGGATCAACTTCCAGTGTGCCCAGTCGAACAGGGATGTACCTCTTACTATCATGCTAGTGACTACAGGAACCACGTCTCGAGACTGTATACTTCAATGGGCAAAACTTAACTTCCCGGTCACTCTGGAGGGCCATGACATAAAAATCTTCTCGGGCTGGTCATACGCCACCTGTACTCGTCGCAAGTTCTTCTGACCCCTTGAAGAAACAACTGCGAGATTTAGGGGTTGCTCACTCCCTGCTGGCTCTGGCCTGACCTCTCATTACCTATGGAGGCAAAACTTACCAGTTTAATGATCCAGAGGAGGCTCAAAAGAGAGTTGATGCAATCATGACCGAGTTTCAAAACAGACCCCTGGAAACACAAGGCTTACCAACAGTCTCGGAAGATGAAGATTAATGTCTTGCTGGTAAACTGTCTCATTTCTTTTCAACCTGACCAGGAGGTTGTTCATCGCGGGGACCGAGAATCCCAACATAAGACAATGTGAACTGAAAGTTTAATTAATCCTTAATACATCTCTATCCTTAGTTCTGAGAGGAAATATACTTTCATAGTGTTTCATGTTCCCCAATGACACCTTGCTCTTTGTTTAGCACTTCATTTAAAATGTGTTATAAATCTAGCCAATGCACATCAAAATGGTGTTGGCCACGAGGTCCCAGCTATTTGGGGCTATTAAAAGTGAGCGCAGAACCACTCATGGTACAATAGAACAGACCCGTCTGGTCAGAGTTGGCTATTGAAAGGTAGCGCATAGTGTTTTTAAGGAGTTTAGTAAATGTAATGAAGTTATTAGGGTGCGCCCATGGAAAGGGAATGGGTTCACCAAAACGACTCAGTAATACTTGCAGTCTAGTTGCAAACTGTCACAAAGAAATTTATACATGTTTTGTTTTTGAATGGCAGAGTATGCATTGCTAAGAAGAGATAAAAATACCTCGTATCTCAACGTTCAGCTAAGTGGGAACAATGACCTATATAGTCATAGATTTCAATACCTTAAAAGTATCACCTAAATGTGCTTTAATCCCACAGGTTTAATGCAGTTGGCCATCCTAAATGTTTTTATCAGAATGTTAACCACTTTCATGTGGATAGTACCTCATATGATGCAACTCCTGTTGCTAATAACTATTTCTTTGGCGCCTTTTAAAAGAACCAAGGTACCTTACAGAATGTTTTTTAAAAAGCATAACAAACAATTCAATTCTTAAAATATATAAAACAACTGTTACATTTAGAAATTAAAATCAGTCACCATGATGGACTAACCATACTGAAGCAAAGATGGGAGCCAATGTAATCTTGCTCAATTAACTGTAATGTTTTTGCTCGTATTTTATAAAATGAATAAAAGAAAGTTTAAACTACAGAAAACAGCAGAGCACTTACTATACACTGAAAAGTTCCATGGCCAGCTTAAGACAAGAACATAGGACTGCAGAAGACAGCAACAGCACTGACTGATGCAGTAAAAACTACTAGCACCAGAATATCATGAAATTCCAGGAAGCCTTACATGGGTCAGGTCATGACCTTTCCAATGGAGTCCAGTAGTTTTTCACACCAGACTTATGACCTGCATTTACATTTAAATGCTGATGAAATCAGGAGGGTGCAATATAGGCAATCATTGTGCATACCTACAAACTACACAGAGGAACAGAAGAAAAGGATGCAGGGACTTTCCCCTTTAACAGCCCCAGGAAGTTCTATAACGTACTTCCCGTAACAAAATATAACACAGCTGGACAACCATTTGGACAACTACTGTTTAGAAAACAGGATGCCGTCTTTCCCAGGGGCTGATGAAAAAACCCGGGAAGCCCTCTTTCCTAAGGGTGAACGAAACAAACAACTGCGCGGATTTCTTGCAGTCCTTCGTGCAGTTTGCTGTATCTAAGTATTCTATACACATCTAAAGCATTGAGCAATGCTACCCCTGGATTGGCATGCTCTAGATAATAAACAGGCAGGTGGATGATATGAGTGAAATGTTAACTCAGACACCACCTTAGATAAAACTTAAGGTTAGCATGCAAAAACACCTTTGTCTTTGTGGAAAATCTAATAAGACTGCTCACACTTGAGAGCCTGAAGTGCTGAAATCCTTAGAGCAGAAATAATAGCAACTAAAAATAATGCTTTCCACGACAGAAAGTGCAGCTCACAAGTCACGGCTGACTCAAAACAAGCCAAAGTAAGCTTCTCCAATACAAAATGCAAGTCCCAGGCAGGGACTGGATTGGGGATAGGAAACTTCAAATGCAGAATGCCTTGTAGAAATGTACAAGCCATGTCCAGCTGGGCATCAAGGGGCACCTGGAAGGCTAATATTGCAGACAAGGGCACCTTAATAGAGGAGTACTGCAGTCCTGCATCTGGCAAGGACAGAAAGTATGTTAGAATCAAGTTCACTGGGCAAGTGAAAGGATGCAGGTGAGGTGAAGAGGGCCACAGAACAAAACGTGCCAACGTCATAGAGCAAGTAGCCCTGGTGGAAGGTTTCCTGGCAGCCACTACGATACAGCCACCTATGGGGCACCGCAGATCTCGCAGTGGCTATGTCCTCAGGAGTCATGCACAGAGATGGAGTGACTTGAGGTTTGGATGAACCAGGATCCTTGTCCCTGGACCAGCAGGCCCTCGTACAGGGGTGGGGGGTACTCGAGGTGCCACTGTCTAGTGCGGCAGTAACGGAAACCATATCTGACAAGGTCAGAAGGGCACCATGAGAATTAGGGTGGCCCCCTCCATCTGAAGCTTGATTAGCACCCTCTGAATGAGGGGGAAGGAAGGGAAGACGTGAGAAACCTCCCTTTCCAAGAGAGGGACAGCACATCTCACCAGAATAGCACAGGTCTGGGCTCTAGTGAGTAGAAAAGTGGCAGCTTAGTGCTGTGTGGGGACGCATGAAAGGTACAACTCCGCATTACCCCACCTGTCACACCGGTCTTCTACCACTGAGGAAGCAGCTTCCATACGTGCACACTGCACAGCGACCGAATGAACCTGTCTGCCAGTATGCGTTGGACACCTGGAAAATGGATGGCCAACAGTTCCAGGCTGTGCTCTAGAGCTCAGCAGCAGACCATTATTGCCTCTCAACACAGGGGTAAGAATGGGTCCTCCCCGCCTGCTGATGTACTGCACGACATTGATGCTGACAGTCTGCATCAGGCCTGGGATAGGGGGTTCTGAAAGGCCTGCAGGCCATACAGGACAGTCCTTATCTCTAGGACACTGATATGGAGAAAAGTCTCCACTGTAAACCATGGCCCCTAGGGCCGAAAAGGGCCCAGACGCACTCCCCAGCCCGTCCCTGAGGGATCCATGATGGACTGGATGAGGGGAAGGTAAAAGGGAAAGGAACCCGAGAGGAAATCGCTGGGTTCCATCCACCACAGAAGTACGAACTTTACAGGTGATGTTACTAGAACCTTCCATACTAGAACGTCAATGAGCTGATCCCATGGGACCCTCACAGTCCATTTAGGGATTCACATATACAACCTCACTAGGGGAACTGTGACAATTGCTGCTGCCATCAGGCATGTCCCTGCCGTGACACACCTGTGGATGTAAAGTGTCTGGGCTGGAGCAATCAGGCACCCTGCCCTGCCCCGGGGCAGAAGGGTGGAGCACTGGGCAGTATCCAGTAGAGCACCTATGTATCGGCAATGCTGGCCCGGAGACCGCACTGACTTGGACAGGTTCAGATCCCCAGCGTGCTGAGCAGTTACCTGGTATGCGCCACGGCAAAAACAGTGACTCCTTGGGTTGGGCTTGAAGCAGGCAGTCAGCCAGGTAGGGAAGGGTGTACACTCCTGCCCCCAAGAGTCACAGCTACCAAGTACTAGGGGAAAGTCGCGTAATGCAGAGGACAAGCCAAAGGGCCATGCCCCAGACTGGCAGAGTCCCTTCCAGAACCAGTGCTCGAAGGACTGCCCGTGGAGGGCAGACACCCAGTTAAAAAGGAGACATTCCGCATGATAAAGGGGCAGATCCCGCCTACATGAGGCTAAAGAGGCAGCAGGTCTGGCAGGTCACCAACCTGGGCTTCCTGTGCTAGGGGTGGAAATCCCAGATTTTTGGGTCCAGGAGGGGCTGCACAGCCCATGAGGCTGTGAGGACCACAAGGAAGTGGGAAAAGAGTCCCCTGCACCTCTGATTCACGGGGCCGGCCCTAAGGCTCCTTTCTGCAGCAATGTGCAACTAACCCCAGCAACACTGGAATGTGGACTGGGGAGTGACCAAGAGTAACTAAAAGTAGAGCTGGAGGCCACCCCAGAAGTTTTAGAGGGAGGCCCTGCTGTATAAGTTGCCCCAAGCAGCTGATGGGTCTCCCTCCACTGTCTTTTTTTTTGGGGGGGGGGGCTCCCAGCACCTCCTTCTGGCTTACAGGAGGGTGAGGCCAGGAAAGAGTCCCTATGGAAACAAACAGGACCAGCTGCCAGGGTGCAAGTCTTGAAGAGGAGGCAGGGGTAGTTAAGACTACACTTGTTCGATGTGGCCTTTGCAGCGAAATACCTAACCTGAGCTTGTGGGCGACACGTCAAAGGAGCACCCTTTGGCCACCGGGTGGCAGGGAGGGGACAAAGGGCAGATGGACTGCAGAGTCCCACTCAAGGACCAGAGGTCAACAAGGGGGACCTGCCCTGGCCCTTCACAGAGCTTGTAGGCCCTGAGGGGGACCTGCAGGGGGATGTATCCCAGAACGTTGCTTGAGAGACAGTGGCAGCTGACCTGGCAGGGGCAACAGAGTCATAAATCGGGGCATCACATGCCAACCTCAAGGGGTGCTTGCCAGTCTCTGTCCCAGACAGAAGGGTCATAAACAGGTCCTGCCCCTGGGGCCTCCTTCAATGGGCAGGGTCGCAGCCGTGGGTAGTCCCCAGTGAGCTAGCAGGAATGGGACCATATGGGAAATAGAACCATCCCCTCAGTGGTCAGCGAAGCAGAGGCATATGTTCTGTCGGCCAAGAGGCCCAGCCCCGAGCTGAGGAGCTGTGGCCCTGGGACCACTCCCGGGCTACGGGTATCACCCTTGTAACAGCCCATGTGAATCCTGTAGACAAAGAAAGGGTCTGATGCCAAGAGTTTGCCTCTATGGCAGGGGACATGTGCCTGTCCGCAGCTGAGGAGGGAAGGGGGAGTTGAATGACCTAGCAGAGGAGCCACCCTGCCATCTCCATCCCCTATGCCCTTGGAGAAGTGGGCATGGGAGTCCCAAGCCTCACAGGCCGGCACCAAAAAGGGGTTTAGTCGATCGGGAAGGCACAAGGCGGGTGTGGGCCCCTTTGACTTCTTAACCGAGAGAGCTCAAGATCAGCCCCAGCAGGGGACAAATGCTGGTGAGCAGTCATAAAGGATCCCAGGCAGCCCACTGGCAGAGGGTGGAGCGGTGGGATCAGTGACCAGCTTTACGGAAAAATAAGCACCCCATGACGCTGTGGGTGGGGGCCAAGGACTCTCCAAGGCCGACTCAAGGGAATCCAAAGGCGGTAACGGGAGGCAGCCCAAGGCCTGCAAAGGTCCATGGCACGTGCCGGAGGTGCCAAGGTACGCGATTGGGGGGGGGGGTGGTGTGCAGGCCAGACGTCAGCAGTCCCCAGCATACGCTACAAGGGCCTGAAGGATTCACAGTTCACCAGGCCTAAGGAAAAACAGAGGCCTGGACGGCAGGATCCACGGCATCAGTGGGGAGGAAAAGCAGCCCAGACATGGGTGGATTGGCACTGGCCGTAGGAAGGGACAGGGAAAGCCCACTGCCCGCCAACCTGGAGGGTAGAGAGACCTGGGAGGCAGGGACTGCGGGGTGAGGGAACCAGGGTCCCAACAGTGAAGGGCCAACACTGACCGAAAGGACGTCAAGTAGGTGGAGGGTCCTCCAGATTGAGTAATGTCGGAGGAAAGGGGCAGACCATGACAGGCCCACACCGGCCCTAAGAGGTCCGGTGGGCAGGACTGAGAACCTTGCCTTTATGGGTACAGAAGGTGTGGGATGGCAGGGAGAGTTGCCAAGGGGGACAGTGACGAAACCACCCCCCCCCCGGACATGCCAGTGTTGTACCTTGTAAAAAGGGAAGGTGTTGGATGGCATGAAACATTATCGCCAAGCGGCCAATGATGCAGCTGATGCAGACACCAAAACCGATGTCTGGGCCTGAAGGAAAGGGCGGAGGCCGCACAGTGGGTCCAGCACCCCAGGAAGTTCCCAAAAGAGAACCAGAGACCCAGGACAGTATCACTCTAGACGTGCCCCCTTCCCCCAGCCCCATGGGGGACGACCTGCTCCTCGGCCAAAAGGGAGGGCAGGACAGAGGAAGATCCACTGCTTGTTTATCTAAGTCCAAGGAGCTGGCCTAATGGTTGAAGACCGCCACCACGCTGGATCCTAAACTGCCAAGGAGGCAACCTGCTCACCGGTCGTGTATCAGAGACAGTGCAACGAAACAACACTGACAGAAAGAAAAAATAAAGAATGAGAAACAGTAAAGGTTGATGGTTGACTGAAGCAGCAGAAGTTTCTGTTGAGTCCGATGTGCAATGGTTGATGGTGGAAAAAGAATTGAGGAGGGTGCAGGGTCGTCCACAGTTATATAGGGAAGACGTCAGCGTGATGACGTCACTATGGGTGTCCCCAGTAGACTGCTAGCTAAAAAGTTTTCCGTGGCCCGTCACAGTGTTGTGGAGGACTGAGGCATCCATGCCTTACCTTCTGCCACGCCAGCGGCCCATGTTCACAGTGTGAGCAGGCTGCCGGGGGTTGGCCGGGGAGGAAGAGGATCGCGCGTCCGGAGGACAGCTCTCCTCTCCTCTCATGGGGAGGGGTTGGGATGGAGTCCGCTGCTTGCCTCTCCCCTAGTGGTGGCTGGGGGATGGCATAATGGACCCAGATAAAGGGAGTGGATGGGGCAGATGCGGAAGCTGCAGCCTGCCACTGGCGCCACTGCACGCCCGCACCACACTCTTGGGAATGGGAGAAAAGCGAGGAATTATCCCAACCGTGGGATGATGCCCGCTCACAGGCGCCTGCACCTGGCTAGCACCCCGTTAAGAGATCCAGAGGTGAGAGAGTGCATGCCGGGGTGACGGGGCTGGAGCCAGTGGGGAAAAGAAACATACAAGGGGGAAAAAAAAAAAGTTTTTGTGTTGTCCTAGTGCTTGATGGCTATAATTCCAAAGGTATAACCTGCTGAAAGAGGTATTCTCGAAGAAGATTTAAAGAAATCACCAGGTGCTCTCACTGCCTATCCATTCAATCAGCATCGTCAAGAGACCGCTTCAGCTATCCTACTCTTTTTACTTTCCTGTGCAGTCAGGAAATCCAGGGAGGCAAAACAGTCACTGAATAAAGAGTTACACCACACAATAGTAGCAACCCACAGCAGTCATCAATGGTGAGGTCCCAATCTTCATCCTGATAACACAGCAGGATCCCAAGGAGACCCGCAGGCTACCCATGCCCTCAGTTCACCCGCTCACTTGACTCCGGATTGTACAGCATCAGTCTATCCACGTACCAGCCCAAAGACACAAACCCTCCTTTCTTGGGCTGGCCTTAAATCCCCGAAACTACAGCTCATGGCTTTCTTCGGGGTTCAAAATCCATGGCACATTCTGTACCAGTCAAAATCTTCCTTGACTATGCTACTGTAACTGGATACTGCAGGTCCAGTACAATGCAGCTTAAGTCAACAGATAACAAAAAATGACAAAATAAGAAAGGGGTAATAAATGCTGGTACCCCAACTGTCTGCACAGTAGAAAGGTTCTATCTAAAAAATAAAAAGCTACCTCAAACTACATCACTTCCCAGTCCTTACTATCCTCTCTGTTTCTAAGCCTAACAGTCTTGGTAAAGCCAATGTTAAAGAGCAGCTGACAACTTCAGGAGAACTTTAATAAAACATAATATTTAGATAAAGTTCAGCTTGTAGTTCACATTAGTTCTTTATTCCTCCTCCCCATTATTTATTGCTGAGGTCAGTTGCATGAAAACGGGATTTTTGCTCCTGAAGAGTTCATCTACTTCTGTTGCTGTCTCCCTACATGAGGTCATAATGCACTGCTTGTGACATCACAGTTACTCTCATGGCAACAGATTGTGATGTCACAACAGAGCATTATGACGAAGTAGTGAGTAAGCTACAGAGGCAGATTAACTTTAAAGTAACTGCAAGGAATAAAAATCATGTATTCATGCACATTTCCTCAGGAATAAATAATGGGGAGGAGAACTCTATATATGGAATACAAGCAGAATTTTACCTACTCATGTTTTTCAAAGTTTTCTGTCAGGCGTCAGTAGTTCTTTCATGCTAGCAGACGCCAACGCACTTACTGATTAAAAAATTATGTACTGAAACCCTACCCACTGGCTTTCAATAAAAAAAAAAAACTAAAATACATTAGATTCTCCTAAAACACAAATAGGTATTAAACAATAGGATTTCCATGCTAGAAGCTCCAAACTGGCAGCAGCCCAGCGTTGCGGCCATCTTCTTTATCTCCTACGGTGGTAATACCAGTATGGTGGGCAGTCTGTTCTTGAGTATTAAAAAGGAAAAAAAAAAAAAAGGAAACCTTCAAACTACCAACTCCATTGTCAATCTCTACAAACTTTGACCAATCATATCATGTGTTTTTTAAATTACTGCCACTTTTAGGCCAAAGGGGGTGGACAGCATCTCTTTAAAATTGCTGCCTCTTTCTTTTCCCAACATTAATTCCATAGACAGAAGCAGCTGCTATTGTTTCTGCAGCCTGAGATCAGATCTATCTGAACTCCTTTTTTATTGCTGAGTAGAAAGAAGTGAACTAATTTACATGCTGATAAGAAAGAACAATATGGAATGCAGGATGCATATTATGCTGATGACAGTATGTACTGTAGAATGCATAAATACTACAAGGCAAAGGCTCTCCATTTTATCTGGTTTCTATAAACAATCAAAAGCCTTAAACCCAACACAAATCATCGTAGGCATGCAAATCTGTGTGTGGTGGTGGAACCAGGTTAGAAGATACTGGTGCTAGATTCTGTTTGGCATGTCACTTTCACTACACAGACCTCACCACAGCTGACTCCTACTAAAAATAGCAATAATCTTTTAAAATATGTACAATAAAAGGTGAAAGCCATCGCCTGCTGACTAAAAACTCACTTTAAAGGGCTCGACGACCCAAATGAAATGCTGAAGAAATAAAGGTTGCTTATCTGTAACCATAGTTCTGCTACCACTATTCACTTCACATACACAGTTAGGCAGTTCCACTGGGCGTAGCTCAGTCACCAGATGCATTCAACGCTTGGTTCCTCCCACCACCAGTGGTTTCATCCTCCGGCCCCATCTCTTGAAACATCAGATCTTGCATTTTGGAAGCAGGAATCCGAGCGCTTCTTGCCAGGGGAGGCTGGATGGGATGTGTAGATGTGAACTGAATACTGGTAGCAGAAAGAACAATCACGTAAGAACTTACTGTAACGGCAGATCTCAGAGAGAATCTACTCCATTAGGCCACATGTTTGTAATTATAAGCTGGCAGTGTCAAGACCACTCGGAAACTTTTTGTTAGCCGGGAGTCCACTATGACATGCTGCGTCGACATGTATGTAACATTGGCGGCTCCATCATTCGTCAGTTCCCCGCCACAGACTAGCCTCAGAGGAACTCTTAACTATGAGGAACCAGAAGAGTAAGCCAGTACTAGGCATACAAGGAGAAGTATGGGACAAGGGAAAAAATATGATGCATGGAGTAAAGCTTTAGGCACAACATCTGATTTAATCCTCAATCTAGAGAACAGGGGGAAAGAGGGTGGGTAAGGCATGGCCTAATGGGAGAGTCACTCGAAGATCTACTGTTACAGTAAGTTATTACATAACTGTTCTAGCTTCATACGACTCTCAAGCAGTGCAAAGCAACAGGGAGGATGGCACAGTCTGTCATGCGATCAAGACAGAAAGCCTTGCAGTACAGCCATACCTCTCAACCTCCTGCCTTACAAACCAGGGACAAACTACCAAAATCAGGGACACATCTAACAAAAAAGCAATACCACCTCAATAAGCTATGCATAATATGCTGCTTGGTATAAATAGCATTTTCCTAATGAGAATGAGACCGCAGCACTAATGGCTAGCAACATTTTGTGATTCAAAGAGATGATCTTCAGTGACATAAATATAACATTTTGGAGGGACAGAGGAAATTTTTGTGGCAAAGTCAGAGACAGTTGAGTGTGAGTACAACAAGCAAAAAAAAAACAGCACATCTATGAGAGACTATGTCATGACTAATATTTAGTGAAAGTGTGAACAGTGCTCCATATACTGTAGCTGCAGCACATATGTTGGCAGCAGGGGCATTTTGGGGCTTCCCCACTTTGCTTGGGCAGGACTAGGAGGATTCAGTTTGATGGTAAGTTTCTGGCTGTTTGTAATTGGCTGAGTCTGTACCTTAAGTGCAGGCATCACATTTCAGGGGATTAGTTTTGTTTGAAATTGCTGTGTTTTCCTAACTGAAATTCAGTGGGCTTCACCACTTTGTTTGGGCAGGACTAGGGCAGGGGTTCTCAAATGGTGAGGCCAGCCTCCCTGGGGAGGCCCCACCCTGTTCTAGGGGAGGCTCAAGCAAGTCTTGAAAAAGTACTGTATTTAAATTTTGAACTTTATAGAGTTTGAGTGAAGGGATAAGGCAAACTGAAAGAGGATAATAGTAGGTGAATGTATGTATTTATTCACAAGTCTGTGAACAGGGAAAGTACTGTACACTGAGCCATGGCTTATTTCAGGTGTACCCATGGAAGGGTAGTGAGAATACAATTCAAAATGTAACTGCAAAACACTCAAGCAATAGAAAATGAATGAAAGTAAAGTGCAAACAAATTACGAACAATAAGCCAACAACGCAAGGAACAATGATTAATTAGACTGGCAGCAGAACTGTCCAAATACAAGAGTTAACCATACAGGTAGTAGGAATAAGAACAGGAGGGAGCAAAATGATCCCTGAGAAGTTGCTTAAGAGCAGGGTGAGGGGGGAGAGGCAGAGGTCAGCAGGAAGGTTATTCCAGTTAGAGGAGAAACAGAAAAAGCAGTCTGACCCATGAAGGTATGGCAGTAAGGGGTAGCAATGGTTTGAGAGTCAAAATATTGGAGAAAGTAGGTTGTCCTTTTGGGAGGTGGGGGTACAACAAGCTTAATAACATGAAAGCAAGCTATGCCATGAGGTTTCAATTTATTCCTGATGTACTGTGAAGAGTAGGCTATTTTTCTATGGGGAGGCCCAAAAATATTTCAGTATTTTAGGGGAGGCTCACTGTGACAAAATTTGAGAACTGTTGGACTAGGGTTTTCAGTTTGATGGTAAGTTTCTGGCTGTTTGTAACTGGCTGAGTCTTGCTAGCCGGCTATAGATTTCGGAGTAGATATTCTGTTGGGACACAGTTGGCTGATTGTTTTTACTCATTTCCAGGTGCAATAAAGGCTTCTCATGCCCTCCCCAGGATAGTCCACCTTTATAGTGTGATCACCTGGGCCAAGGGAGAGGCTTCCTACGTGGTTGCAGGAAAGGGAGGAGCGTCCACTGCACTTTATGCACATCATTACTTAAGTAATGTAGACATGCTTTAACACTAATTACAACTTTGAGCTGATAGTGGGGGGAGGCCCAGGGTGTGACTAAACCAGGGTGGCAGTTTAAGAAAAAAAAATGGAGAGACGGGGGGCTTGGAGAAGGGCAAGGAGTGGTGAATAGATGGCAATGGCAGTGGCAGACAAGAAGGGGAGCCAGGATGGGTGGTAGGCTGCAATGGGTGTGGGACAGCCATCTTCCTGAGGATTGCTTGGAGGGTAGGGGGTCGTATCATGTGTAGACAGAAGGGGCAACTTAGGGAAGAGGTTAACAGGCTAAGAAGGGAGCCGAGTAGGTGGGGTGGGTGGAGCAGAGAGGAACAGCATGGGCCAAGGGACGGAAGGACCTACACAGTACATGCAAATGGCAAACAAAGGGGACTACAAGAGGAAATGATTCAGAAGGCAGGCCATGCAACCACTAAAGACCATTTGGGAAAGGAGGCGTAGGGTTGGAGGGAGGTTAAGATAAGAGGAAAGGGAGCACAGCAGGGTTCGAGATCGTGGGGAGGGGGGGAAGCTCAGGATAAAGGGAGGGAGGGAGGATAACATGTTTTCACTGCTGGCAAACCAGGAGTAGCATGATGGGGTAGGCCAATCACAGGGATAGCAGGGGAACAGGAGAGAGACGGCAGGGGAGCTAGTGGAGGGGTTAGGAGCAGGGTCAACTCAGGAGAGGGTAAAGGGGGTGGTGAAGGAGGAGTGGCAGAAGGGGGGGCCAGAAGACTCGGGGCAGTGTGCGGAGACAAGGGAAGGGTACGGAAAGGAGGGGGTGGAACGCAGGCAGGACAGGAGTACTGAGAGGGGAGGGTGGACGGTAAAGGAAGAGAAAGGATCAGGGGAAGCACTAGTGGCTGGAGGCAAGGAAAGGATTAATACAGAGCAGAGGGGACCTGAATCAAGAAGGGGAGGGGAATGCAGGTGGGGAATGGTGGGGCAAGGACACAGCTAACACAGCAGCAAGGGGGTTTCAAGGGAGGGGTTTAGGGCAGAGTACAGCAGGGACCAAGGAAGGCAGAGGGACTCTCGGGGATGGAATCAGGGGTGGTAAACCAAGAGTGTGTTCAGGGGAATGGAATGCACCAGGGAGGTGAGCAGGATAAAGAAAGAATCATCATTCTGGGGAGGATTCAACAGTAAAAGGTGTAAGATGGGGGGGAGAAGCCAGGAAGAGCTGCATATGGGTGGAGTGTATGCCAGGCATGACAACAGAAAAGGTGGGGCAGCATGTTAAGAGGTATGTGGAGAGGCTAGAGGGAAAGCCTCATATAGTGGTGCACCTTGGCACCAACGATCTGGAGGGAAATATGTTGGAAGAAGTGCAAAAGAGATTGAAGGAAGTAGAAAGGATGTGCAAGAGAGAAGGGAGGACAGTTGCATTCTCTTAGGTTCTCACAGTACCAAGGGCTAGCAGGGCCAGGAAACTAAATCTCAGAGTTCAATACATGACTGGGGACATGGTGTGAGGACATGGGATATGGACTGGTGGGGGGAATGGGGCAGCACATGGGAGAACCAGGACCTGTATGCACTGGATAGGCTGCACTTCAGTAAGAAAGGCTCAGAGGTCCTAAAGAAAAAGCTGAGGGTGTTCATAGCAGAAAAGCATAATTTAAACTAGGCAGCAAACTCAGCCACCAGGCAAGGGAGACCACCAGGCTCCCTCCCATAGACAGGCAGGAAGAGGAGAAGCAAAAAGGGGAAGGGTTAGGGAAGAAGGTATAGGCAAGCAGAGAAGATCTCACAGTGGAGGGTGGTCTCACTGAACGCAAGAAGCCTTGGCAATAAGATGGCAGAACTGCATGCTTTGATGGCAGAAGGGGATGTGGACATAGCTACATCACTGAAACATGGGCCACCCAGTACCAGGACTGGGATCTAGCGATCCCTGGGTACAAACTGTACCAGCGGGACAGGGACAAAGGGAAAGGGTAACTATATATGTTAAGGAGGGGATACTGTGCAACATGGAGGAAGGGGAGAAGGGCAAGGCCGAAGCCTTATGGATTCACCTACAGCACTCCATGGGCAGGAGGGAGAGATTGGGGGTGGTGTTTAGATCACCATCCCAAAGTGTGGAAATGGACAGGGAGCTGCGAGAACAAATTAAAAGGCTTAGCAGTAAGGGCAACACAGTGGTGGTCAGGGACTTCAATCTGCCAGGGGTGGATTGGGAATAACCCAGCCACCTCAAGTGCCAGAGAACAGGTCCTCCTGAAGGCCTTCCAGGAAAGCTTCCTCTTACAGAAGGTGATGGAGCCAACTAGGGAAGGGAACATTCTAGACCTGGTACTCACGGACGGAGAGCTAGTCCAAGGCATTGAGGTGGAGCACCTCTAGCAGGAAGTGACCACTGCAGAGTGTGGTTCTCCCTCAGCCTGGGGAAGAATGTAGCCAATACAAAAACAAGAGTGGTGGATTTTAAGAGGGCAGACATTGGCAGGATGAGAATCATTCTGAAAGGGTACCTAGACAACAGTGTTGAACAAGTCTGCCAATGGTCCTGCTAGGACTCCTGCCAGCTCCCCGAGTACCCTAGGATGCACTCTGTCTCTCTCTGCATGGATGCAGAGCAGACATGGGACATCATAAAGAGGAGTCTGGCAGAGGCCACTAGCTCTTGCACCAAGTGCCAAAGCAAGAAGGCCAGGAACAAGAGACCTAGCTAGGTGAATGGAGAAATAGTGGAAAGGGTGAGGAAAAAGAGAGGGGCCTTTAGAAAATATAAGAGATCCTGCCGGGAAGAGGATAAGGAGGAATATGTGAAGAAATCCAGGGAGGTGAGCAAAGTAGTGTGGGCAGCCAAGGATTCAAAAGAACTAAGGCTGGCACAGGGGATCAAGGAAAGGGAAAAGGATTTCTTTCAAGGATATAGTGAGAGGAGGAAGTGCAAGGACCAGATTGTAAGGATTAGAAAGGAGGGTGGGCGAGTAGAGCAGGTGGAAATACTTAAACAGTACTTCTGCTCATTGCTCACCAGGGAGAAGGATGAGCCAACACTCAGGGGGAAGGTGGATGGGGAGCAGGCGTAGAGGAGTTGACAGATGCGGAGATCCCAGTCGAAAGGGTGTTAGAGGACCTAAGGGTGGTTATGACACCTGTTCCAGACAGAGTGCATTCTAGGGTACTCAGGGAGCTGGCAGGAGTCCTAGCAGGACCATTGGCAGACTTGTTCAACACTTGCCTGAATACTGGATACATGCCCATAGATTGGAGGATGGCACATGTGGTGCCAATCCATAAGAGTGGGCCCACAGATGAACCTGGGAACTATAGACCAGTAAGCCTTACAGCCACTATGGGAAAGCTAATGGGAGACTATACTCAAGGAAAGGCTAGCATGTTTCCTGGAGGAGAATGGCTTAGAGGACGTCAGGCAACATGAGTGTGTGTCCGGGAGATCATGTCAGACCAACCTTGCTGACTTTTTTGACTGGGTGATGAGGCCACTGGATAGCAGTCATGCAGCTGCTGTTCTATACCTGGACTTTAGTAAGGCATTTGACTCCATGCCACACGGAAGGCTGAACAGCAAGTTAAGTAGCATGGGAGCAGAGAGGAAACTGGTTGGGTGGATAAAGAACTGGATGCAGGGCAAGCAGCAGTGTTGGGGAGAGCTCTCAGCACCCAGGGCGGTAACCAGTGGGGTACCACAGGGGTCAGTGCTAGGACCAGTTCTATTTAACACATTTATAGCAGACACAACAAAAGGGATAAGGAGCAAGATCAATCTCTTTGCAGATGACACCAAGATCTGTGCAGAGGTGGACAGCAAGGAAGGGGGTAAGGTACTGCAAGAGGATTTACAGACACTTGAGTCCTGGTCAGCCACATGGCAGCTGGTGTTCAATGCCAAAAATTAGAAGGTCTTGTACCTGGGGGCTAAAAACCCAATGAACAGCCATTGGTTGGGAGGGGTGCAGTGGCCACTTCAGATGAAGAGAAAGATCCGAAGTGCTGATGACAGGGGACATGAAACACTCCTCACAGTGCAGGAAGGCAGCTGCAAAGGCGACCAGAATGCTGGGATGCATCGTCAGTGGAATCACCTCTAGGAGTGAGGGAGTCATTTTGCCCCTGTGCAGGTCCCTGGTGAGGCTGCACTTGGGAGTACAGTGTGCAGTTTTGGTGCCCATATCTGAAAAGGGACATCAAACTATTGGAGGGATTCCAGCGTAGTGCGATGAAGATAATCCTGGGGATGGGAGACAAGACATACGAGGAGAGATTGAGGGTGCTCAACGTATATAGCCTGGAAGACAGAAGGGGGGGAGAGAGGGGATATGACTGAGACATTCAAGTACCTGAAGGGCATAAACAGAGTTAATTCAGATGACTTGGTTAAGTTAAAAGGGGTGAGGGACACAGCCTGAAATTGGAGGGAGAAAGGTTCAAGAGAGAGATGAGGTGGCATTATTTCACATAGAGGGTGGTGGCTGGTTGGAATACGCTGCCATAGGAAGTAGCTGCACTGTGGATAGTGGGCAGCTTCAAGAGAGGGTGGGATAGGCCGAAAGGGAGGGTCAAAACCATGGAGAGGCTTGGGGAAGAGAGGTCAGATGTGGGAGGCACTACGTTAGAAGGGGAAGCAAGGGGAGGGGGAGCAGCTGCAGTTTAACAAGACAGCGTGATGCACATTCGAGCAGACTAGATAGACCAAATGGCCTGTATCTGCTAGCAATTTCATATGTCAGTATGTTCATATTTTTGAAATGAGTGACGCAAATGGCCATAATCCTCATGGAGTGACCGCGAACAGCATCAGTGAGTTCCTTACAATACTTCCTATAACAGAACGTAATGCAATGTGCCAGTCATCCTGACAGGCATCATTTAGATACAGGAGCCCCCTCTTTCCTAAGGGTGAATGAAACAAAGAGCTGAGAGGACTTTCTGAAGTCCATGTTGCAATCAATATAGCACCTCAGTATTCTATGTCCATCAAAAGTATAGGGCAGTGCCTCACAATATTTAGCATGCTCAGGGTAATGAACAGGAAGGTGCATCATTTGGTTGTGTGTAAATTCTGATATCACTTTTGGTAGAAACTTAGGATTCATATCCAAAAAGGCTCAGTCCTTGTGAAAAATCAAATAAGGAGGCTTACATGTTAGAGCATGAAGCTCAGAAATCCTTTGAGCAAAGGTCACAGCAACTAAAAATAACATTTTCCACGAGAGGAAATGTAAGCTACAACTCATAGTTGGCTCAAAAGGAGCCAAAATCAGTTTCTCAAGAATTAAATTCAAGTCTCAAGGAAGGACTGGATTACTGACACGATGCTTCATATGAAGAATACCTCTCAGAAACCTATGCGGTACCTCTAATTGGGCAATCATATGACCATCAATAGGGGCACAGAAAGCTGATATAGCAGCCAAAGGCACCTTAACAGAAGAATACTGCAAGCCAGAGTCAGTCAGGGAAAGACGGTATTCCAACACTGAATTCACAGGACATGTAAAAGGGTCAATATTCCGGAAGCAGACCAGAAAGTGAAGCACTTCCATTTCAGGGAATAAGCATGTCTGGTAGAAGGCTTCCTAGTCGCAAGCAGGACATCAGCAACTTTAGAGAATACCCCAAAGCATGCAACGGCTATGTTTTCAGGAGCCAAACATACAGGTACAGGGACGTCATATCCTAATGGACCAGGGACCATTTGCCCTATGACAAAAGACCCCTACACAGAGGTAGAGGGATGGGAGACTCCACCGCCATATTATGATTGAATGGAAACCAAATCTGGAGAGGCCAGAACAGAGCAATGAGGATGAGAGGGTGCAAAGGTGGTCCATCATTAAGGAAGTAATACTGGTTGCCACAGATGAGTGCGTTAGGCTCAGGGGGAAGAATACAAGGGGCCAAAGCGCCCCGCTGGTTCAGTTCTGGGGTTGCCCAGGCAGTAAGAGAAAAGAGGTTGGCCTACAGAAATTTCAGAAAGACCAAGAGAGAGAGAGGTGGATAGGGAAAATTACCTAAGGTTGGCTAGTGAGGTAAGTAAGGAAGTCCGGCGAGCAAAGGCACAGAAGGAGCTCCAGATAGCTGATGGAATTTCCTTCGCTCTATAAGTGAGAAAAAGGACAAGAAGGAAGGGATTGTTAGGCTTAAAGAGCAACTATCTCGCTCTTTCCCAGTACCTCCCCCAGAACTATAAACAAACCTTACTGGACTAAGAGTCTGCTGGAGCCAAATTTGAAATTTTTCTGGGCCCACATTTTGGAAGGGAAGGGATCATATTTTGGCTCTGTGGAGCCGAGCCACACTTCCTAATACCACTGCAGTGGGTGATCCTCCCCCATTCTGCCGCCATGCACACTCGTTTTGTGATTGGAGAACAGCACATGTAGCACCTCTAAACAAAAGCTGTCCCAAGGATGACCCCTGGAATTACAGACCAGTCAGTCTGACCTCCATTGTGGGCAAGCTCATGGACACCATATTAAAGGAAAGGTTGGTGGAATATCTAGAGGAGCATGGTCTCCAGGATACGAGGCAGCATGGGTTGATGGGGGGGGGGGATTGTGTCAAACGAATCTGATGGACTTCTTTAACTCTGTCACTAAGACAGAGAGGGGGCCAAGCAGTAGACATCCTCTATCTTGATTTCAGTAAGGCCTTTGACTCTGTGCCCCATAAAAGGTTGATCAGGAAGTTGGTGGATCTTGGGGTTGGGGAAAAGATGGCCAGATGGGTGGAAAAGTGGCTGAGGGACAGAACCCAGAGAGTGGTTGTGGGGGGAAGAGTTATCCGGCACCAGAGAGGTAACCAGTGGGGTCCCATAGGGCTCCGTGCTGGGGCTGGTGTTGTTCAGTGTCTTCATCAATGACATTGGGAATGACATTAAGGGCAAAATGTGCCTATTCACAGATGACACCAAGCTCTGTGGGAGAGTGGACAAAGCTGAAGGGATACAGGACCTACAGGATGATCTGGAAAAGCTGGGGAGGTGGTCTAGGATCTGGCAACTTGGCTTCAATGCCAAGAAATGCAGAGTTATGCATATTGGAGCCAAGAATCCCAGGACAGAGTACTACCTGGGTGGAGTCCAAATATCTGCATCAGAGGAGGAGAAAGACCCGAGAGTGATGCTCACTAGTGACCTGAAGCACTACACGCAGTGCAAGAAAGCAGCAGCAAAGGCAAACAAGATGCTGGGATGCATATCTAGGGGGATCAGTAGTAGGAGAGAAGAGGTTACATTGCCCTTGTACAGGGGTCCCTGGTAAGGCCTCATCTAGAGTATGGGGTTCAGTACTGGTTCCCACACCTCAAAAAGGACATTAACCTGCAGGAGAAGGTCCATAGGAGGGCTACAAAGATGATAGCTGGTCAGCAGGGTAAAGCATACGAGGAGAGGTTGAGGGTACTGAACACGTACTCCCTGGAAGACAGGAGCGCGAGAGAGAGAGAGAAAGGGGCCATGATTGGCACCTTCAAGTACCTGAAAGGGATAAACAAGGTGGATAAAGAGAGTCTCTTTAAGCTGAGTGGCAACCATAACACGAGGGGCACAGTCTTAAGCTGGAGGGTGGGAGGTTTAGGAGGATGGTCAGGAAGCACTTCTTCACAGAGAGGGTGGTGGACACTTGGAATGCGCTAACGGAAGAGCTGATCTCGTTGAAGACAGCGGGCAACTTTAAGAGAGGCTGGGATAGGCATAGGGGGAAGATAAGGATCATGGGTAGGAGGATGTGAGGTGCGGGAGGGAGGGCAGGGACAGCAGTTCAAGCTGTGTACCCTGCAATACGAGCAGACCAGATGGATCAAATGGCTTTCTTCTGCTGGCTTCTTGTATGTTCATATGAGAGTGGCACTCTCCACCCGCAGCTTGAGCAGAAACCTCTGTGTTAGAGGAATTGGAGGAAATGCATACAGCAATTTACCTTTCTAAGAGAGGAAAAGTGCTAGAGTAAGCAAGCAGAAATGCAACAGTTTTGCATTGTGTGGGGGATGCAAAAAGGTCCAGCTCTGGGCAACCCCATCTTGTGAAGAAGTCGTCTACCATCGAGGACAGTCATTTCCATTTATGAACCACTGGCTGGGACCTGCTTAACCTGTAAGCCAAGACATTCTGGAGACCTGGGATATAACACGGCTGACAGCTGTAGGTCATGAGAGAGCACAATACCATACTCCCTGCTTCCCTGCATAGGGGACAGGAGTGCTCCCTTGTTTGTTGATGTAACATAGAAAGATAGAATCTGATGGCAGATAAGGACCATACGGCCTACATAGTCTGCCCATTTCCCTACTCAGTGTCGACAGCCCAGATCCTATTTGATCTACGGCACACCTTCTCTGCCCATCTCCAGGGTACCCTTATGTCTATCCCATGCGCTCTTGAACCCCCATATTGTTCTGGCTCCCACCACCTCCGCTGTAAGGCTGTTACACGAATCCACCACCCTTTCTGTGAAAAAATACTTCCTGCCATTCCCCCTGAGCCTTCCTCCCTCCAGCCTCATATCATGTCCCCTTGTCCTTGTGCAATGCTTCCTCTGAAATATGCTTCCCTCCTGTACCCTATTTATACCCCTATGGTACTTGAATGTCCATCATATCCCCCCTCTCCTCCAATGAATATATATTAAGGTCCCTGGGTCTTTCCTCATTCAGCTTCTGGTAAAACCCATGAACCATTTTCATTGCCTTTCTCTGGACTGCCTCCATTATGTCCATGTCCTTCCTGAGATGCGGTTCCAGAACTGGATGCAGTACTCCAGGTGAGGCCTTACCAGTAATCTGTACAATGGCATCACCACCTCTTTCTTTCTGCTGGTTATACCCCTACCTATGCACTCCAACATTCCATTTGCCTTCCCCAAAGCTTTTTCACACTGCTTGGTCGCCTTTAGGTCATCTGGTACGATGATCCCCAGGTCTCTCTCTTGCTTTGTGGTAGCTAGAACTCTTCCCCCCAAAATACTGTACTCCTCTCTTGGATTCCTGTGACTCAGGTGCATTATTTGGCACTTTTTTGTATTGAATGTCAACTGCAATACACCTGACCATTCATACAATAAGCTTAGATCCTTTCTCATTCTTTCCGCCCCTTCCGGGGAGGTGACACCTCTGTTGTAGATCTTGGTGTTGTCAGCGAACAGGCATACCTTTCCCTCCAGACACTCTGCAATGTCGCCAATGAAGACACTGAACAGGACGGGTCCCAGCACTGATCCCTGTGGCCACTGGTCACCTCCCTCCCTACTGATTTCATGCCATTTACTACCGACCTCTGAGCCCTGTCCCTTAGCCAGTTCTCAACCCATTTTACTACCATTGGGGCCCACTCCCAGGTTTCTCAATTTATCTGCCAATCTTCTATGTGGGACGGTGTCGAAGGCCTTGCTGAAATCCAGGTAGGCCACATCCAACACCCCTACCTGATCTACCACCCTGGTCACCCAGTCAAAGAAATCAAATAGATTTGTCTGCCAGGACTTTCCCCACTGAGAATCCATGCTGCCTTGGATACTGTGCCCCACTAGTCTCCAGAAACTTCACAATTCAGAACTTCTGGTAACGCTTGTGTCAGCATGGCTGCTTGATCCTTCAGCGCTCTGCACCCAGCGGCCAAAATCTAACTTAATCAGCCGATTTTCAAGGCATTTTCTGATCTCAACCTCTCTTACCATCTATCTAAGAATAGCAGCGATGGTGAGTACAAAAAGTTCAAAGGAAAATGCCTCCAACCGTGGGAACAAAGGAAGAGCATCACCGAGGCCTAGAGACAGAAGTCCGGCAAATTCTATTACCTCTATGCGCGCCGTAGAGTCCGGTGAGGAGGAGGAGTATGGTTCCGATATGGGATCTCAGCTTAGAAGGGCAGACACACATGCTATTATGAAGATGCTTCACAAAATTGATAGTAATGTCTCAGGAATAAGGCAGGACTTACAGAAGATGTAGAAGAGAACAGCAGACACGGAATCCCAACTAGATATCCTCCATACCATACCGAACATATGGCCTTTGGGCGTTCTTTGGTTTATCTGTACAGACGAGAGAGGGATCTAGCTAACAGAGCTGAGGATGCCGAAGCCAGCTCATGCCGAAACATAAGGGTTTTTCCTTAGATACTTTTATTTCATAGTAAAGGAGACAAACATTACTGTCCCTAATTAGATATAAACTTTTCTCTCCCACTGGAACTTTCTATGGGACTTCAAATTATAATTAGAGACCTGCAGGGCTGAGCAGTCACAGCATGACTATCCTCCAAGAGGCACCAATTACCTAAATAAAGATTAAGAGTTAATTTAGTCGGGGATGGGGGCCAAGGAAATGGGGCTTGTGTGAAACAAATGTTTTGACAACCTGGGAGGAGTCGGTAAGATTGATGTGTCCTGGCCAAATTTCCCTCATTCACTTAAAAAAAAAAAAACACCAACAGCTTAATCTGGTTCAAGGTCAGTTGCCATTCATCTGTATCCCCCTCCCCCGGGTCGTGCCTGAAAATAGGCAGGATTTGTCTATTGCACTTACCCAGTCAACAAAAACTAAATAAATACATAAAAATGTGGGACTCATAGGGGAACTATATTTTAGGGTTTTGTGTTTTCTTATGCCTGTTCACTGTTACTGTTTTTGGTTAATGAATGGTTTAAAGGTTCCAAAAGTTTAATGTGCTCCATGAGCTAGCCATTAACTTTATACAACAAAGGCTGCCGGAAGCTGTTATTTAGGTAGGCCTTTTCTGGGAAGGGATGGGATACGTTTATTAAACAAATACAGATATGTCTTCGGCGCTATGCCTGGGGCATTGAGACTGGGTCGCCCCAGAGGGAAGCCAATAGCTAACTGGTGGCCTCCCACCCGTCAGTATCATGCCGCTGGGTATCAGGGGTACTTGGATCCCGGAGGTCTGATTCGAGAGAAGAGAGGCAGGTGCTAGTTAGGCTCCAGCTCTCTATGCCCATATTAGGGTGCTCTCTTGGAGTCAAATTTACTATTTGGGTGCTTAGGTAGCCCGTGAAGACGTGCAGTCTTCAACACCAGGTAGGCTGATATTAGGTTTATTAAAGTTACAAGTTGATTTGTGTTTACATGTTGAGATAACAGTTTGGTTAAGGGTTTTAATGTATAGGGGTCAGTTTACTTATGTGAACTATTTTTATTTTCTTTTTTTCTCTGTCTGTAGCTTAGGTTTTAAGGAGGGTCACTGGCAGCTGCAAACTTTTAGGGGTGGCATCAGAAGGAGGAGAAAGGACAGTATTTACTTGGTTTGTGTTTTTCGATACAGTGATGGATAGCTTAGTATGTGCTTGTGGAATGTTAAAGGCATCAAAAATGTAGTCAAAAGAGCCAAGCTGTTACAGGAGTTGCAAAGGACCAGATGCGAAATAGCCAGTCTTCAGGAAACCAAGCTATCCCCAACCGAGCATCTGAAGCTACGTAGAATGTGGGTGGGGAAGGTCTACTCAGACTAACTTGAAATCTAAAAAAAGCAGGGGTAGCTATTTTGATTAAAAGGGGCTTGCTCTTTCAAGTAACCCATACCCAACTCAGGGGGATCAGGGAGATTGGTTTCAATTTCAGGTGTTCTGAGGGGCTGTCCTATTCACATTTTCTCAATTTATGAGCCCACCCCTCCTATGGGGAATTCTTCAGACGAGTGTTTCAGCTCCTTA
This sequence comes from Neoceratodus forsteri, assembly GCA_016271365.2. NCBI lineage: Eukaryota > Metazoa > Chordata > Ceratodontiformes > Ceratodontidae > Neoceratodus > Neoceratodus forsteri. The sequence continues at coordinate 1,428,473,552 of CM057449.1, forward strand.
CATCCCTCCCAGAGGGACAAATAATAAGCACCAGAGACTGGAACTGTGTGGAGGATGCCCTTCTGGACTGCGCCCCTCCGGGGTGACAGGGAGTATGCTCCAAACTACTGACCACCCTGCTAAAGGAAGCCGGGTTAGTGGACCCATGGCAGCTGAGATCTCCGAGAGGGAGAGATTGCACATTTTACCCCCCACATCCAACTCTTATGCTCGACTAGACAGGCCATATACCCAGAAATCTTGGGCATACACAGTTACAGATACTAAATTTCACTCCCTAACTTTATCAGATCATGCACTGGTAGAATTTCAGATACAGTGGAGCTCGGGTAGATCAGGAGGGTGGTGGAGATTTAATGTCAGTTTACTGCATGATGAGGTATTTACTTCCACAAAAGAAATAATTAGAAATTATATCAAAGAAAATGCTAACTGAGAGACTCCATTGAAGCAAATTTAGGACTGTCTAAAGGCAGTGATTCGGGGGCATGCCATATCGTATACTTCCTACAAGACAACATAAGGCTTCTCTGGTTACAGTGGAGGAAGTTCTGTGACAGCTAGAAGCCGAACATAAAAAGACCAGACACCCAAGACCTGCTTCCCAAGCTTAAACAAGCTACAGAGAAGGTCAATGCCCTAACCCTATGTAGAATGGAGAATACCCTCTGGTTTACAAAACAGAGATATTATGAATGGGGGTGCGAGGAGCCTATTAGCACAACGCCTTAAGAAACAAGAAGCAGACAGCTGTCTCTCTAAAATAAAGGAGAAGGTCTGGATTAAGGGACTATGCTATAACCCCGAACGAGATAACCCAGGAATTTGCTGGATACTATATTCAGCTCTACAGTAAAGAGAGGCTGCCAGTGCATCATGAGAAAACAACAGAATTTTTTGAGCAGGTAGCCCTCCCATCACTTTCTTCTGATCAACAGCGATATTTAGACTCCCCCTTTTCTGAGGTGCAGATTCTCTTAGTTCTCATATTTTTTTAAGGGGGTAAGGCTCCAGGACCGGATGGAATTCCAGTTGAATTCTATCACAAATTCTCTGGGGAGTTGACCTCCCTTCTCACTAAAGTATGTAACACGGCCCATGAAGAACGACAAACCCCAGACTTACGGAGTGGAGCCACGATAACAGTACCACCTAAACCAGGGAATGACTCCTCAATTTGTTCTAGTTACCGTCCCATTTCCCTTCTTAATCTGGATAGTAAAATTTTTGCTAAGGTACAGGGACTAGATTATAAACTGTAATTACTTATTAGTGCACCCTGATCAGACCAGGTTCATACCGGGTCGTCGCATACAAGACAATGTATGTTTTCCTTTAAATACAATGTCGGCTGCTAAGTCCTTTCCCAAAGATACCCTCTATGCAGTAATGTTGATCGGCGCCAAAAAGGATTTAGATCATTTAGATTGGCATTATCTAGATGAAACCCATTTAACGGTTTGGATTCGGAGTCTGTTTCAGAGCATGGATCTCTAATCTCTATAGACCACCCACAGCTTGGGTCACGGTGAATGGGACATTCTCCCTTCCCTTCGACATCCAACGGGGCACACGGCAAGGCTGTCCCCTCTTCCCTCTGCTTTTTGCATTATGCATTGAACCACTAGATGCATGTATTAGGCAATCACCAAATTTTAGGGGAGTCAATGTGGAGGGGGGAGGACTTACGCATTTCACTATACGCGGGCGACACCTTATTATACATTACAGACCCAGCCTGGTCGATTGAGGGGGTACTAGCAATGCTAAAAACATTTGGGAACATTTCAGGTTACAAAATAAATGAGTCTAAGACTGAATTAAATACACACAACCTCTTCCACAGAACACTGGAGGTTTAAACTGGACCATGAATGTGTTTCGGTACCTGGGGGCCTGGATCCCAAGAGATTTGTCCCAATTACACTCAAAGAATTATTCAGAATTACTAACGGATGCCCAGGCTGATTGCAAAAGGTGGAAAGAAATGAAAATTATGTACTTACCGTCATTCTTGATCTTCGGGCATCTTCACCAGTCATCACTAGTGGGTATGTTGCTGGAGTTAGGACCGCTGGATACTTTTTTTCATTTCAGGGGCGGAGCTGATGGGGCGGGCGCCACCTCGAGGCAGACGTACTACGTGGCGCTCGCAGGTTGGCCATTAACTGCTGTTGACTCCACTCTCACCCCAGTTCTGATATGCCGGAGAGAGAGGAAGGTAGGGATAGAGGGGTGGGGCAAGGGAGCCCAAGGGATAGACAAAAGGAAAGGATATAGTAACTAAAAGGAGAAGTAAATGACAAAGAGGACATGAAAAAGACAGAGTAACAGTCTAAGGGATTGGGAGGAGGGGCCCCAATGTCTGGAAGAAAAGAATTAAGGATGGGAAAGGGAGGGTAGAAAAGAAAGAAAATGAGGGGAGGGAAGGACCCCACTATCTGCTCAAGTTGGATTTAGTGATGAATGGTGAAGATACACAGAAAGATCAAGAATTATGGTAGGTACGTAATTTTCATATCTTATCTGTGTCAATCTTCGCCATTCATCATTAGTGGGTGAGTACCGAGCCCCTCGAAGGGGGCCCAATACATCCCTAAGGGACTGATTCCCTTAGCCTCCAGTGGGGGAGGACACCGGAGGGGAGAACCCTTACAGGCCTGGTGAGGCCTGAGACTAGTCTGGTTGAGATGGGAACTCCCAGTGGAAGAAGGAAGGTGCCCCTGCAGTTGCCGTCTCACCCTACAGGAAAAAAGGTGGGTTCTCCGGAAAGCGGAGGAAATCACCCTATGCCGAGCCAGCGGTGACAACCGGGAAAGGTCAAGCTATGTCGTCCACCTAGTACAGATCGCTGTCCCCACAATCCTGGAGGCTACCTCACTGGCGTCATAGGACGTGCTTGCCTGGTGCCTTGCAAGCTCCAGGACCTGTGCAGAGAGGGCGATGGCCTGTCTGGTTTTCTCCGAATCAGGCATAGAGGCTAGGAGTTGTCCTAGCCTGGACCACAAGTATGTGTTGTAGGTAGCATGGTGGGCCTGATGGGCTGCTATAGAAAGCAGAATCTGTGCTGAGGAGAAAGTTCTCCTCCCCCAGAAATCAAAATCCGAAGAGTCAAGAGTCTGGGGGGTTGGTCACGGCCTGGGGTTTGATGCCCAGAGGGGTGTCCAGGCACATCACGCCGGGGTGAGGCACAGTTCCTGAGACTCCGGGGCAAGCAATACCTCTGGCGGAGGTCCCTTAGGCCTGGTACAGAGGAAAAGGGACGCTGCCAGACCCGGTGCGACGCCTCCTGGAAAGGAGCAGGCCAGGCGGGAACCGAGAGGTTGGCCACACTGAACTCGCCTAAAAAGGCGCGCGTCATCGGGTCCAGATTGCTTTCCGAGAGGGGGGGTAATATGGAGCTCGTCTAACATCCCCAAAAGGAAGCGCTGATATGTAGAGAAATCAGCACCTGGGGAAAGGTGGACAGAGAGTTCCTCTCCATCTGAGGAGGAAGACGAGGATGCCGATGAGTCCAGTGATTCAGGGTCAGGCTGCACAGGAGCATGGTGGAACCCCTGCTCGTCCATGGCTCTAAAGTAGGTAGGAAAATGTGCAGCTGAAGCCCTGAACTGCTCCCAGGTCAGGGGCTCCCTAGGACTGGGAACACATGGGAGAGGAGGAGGAGTAGGTAGAGGCATGGGGGCTAAGCACTTTAGAGAAGTAGCGTGGACTCTACCTGGGCAGGGGGACAGAGTGGATGCTCCAAACAGTGAGGGAGATCAAGAGGTCCCAGCAGACAGAAGCCATTCAGCTGGGTCGGAACTACTGGAGCTGTGCCTGGAAGAACCCCTCCCCGTGAGGTGACTGGGACTGTATGAGCCCAGAAGGATGGCCCCTGACCTCCAAAGTGGAGGTCCCTCTCAAAGAGTGTCCAGGAAAGGGAGGATCCGCACTATAGCTCCTCCCAGAACCCGGGCGGGTCCCAGGGAGAGCCCGCTGCACTAGACCCTGACCCCTCAACCCCTCCAACTCTGAAAGGGTCCTCTTCCTTGTGACCACCAGCCTAGTCAGCTGACAACCCTCAGCCGACCCCTGGGAGTCAGCCAGAGGTACAGTGCCCTCCCCCTCCTGGGGTGCCCCAGACTGTCCCAAACTCGGACTATCCAGGCATACCACGGAGGGGGTTACCCCAACTGAGGGAACAGACATATCCGTGGCTCCAGGTAGTGCAGCAGTAGCCACCTGGGCCACCACCAGCTGGTCAGTCCCACTGACCCCGGAACCAACAGGACCTGTCTGACCCTCAGAGGGAGGCTGAGTGGGGGTCAAGGTACTGGAGCCAGTCCACATCAGATCCCGAATCCTCCTCAGAAGAGGAGAACTGAGAGGCCCGAAGCCAGACTATTCCCTAGTCCCTCCCTGTCCTGGGACTGCAAGCCACGCCACCTCCAGCCCAGGCATAGCAAGTGGCACGAGAGCCCAGAGCAACACCGCACCCAGCATTGACCCCCCCGGCGCCGAATGGCACCGGAGTCGGAGGCAGCACCGGCCACAGCGTCACGCCCCTCCCCAGTGCCGCGAGCAGTACCAGAGTCGAAAGCGGCACTGGCCACGGCGCTGCCCCCATCCAGACGAACAGCATCGTAGATGGGTGCAGTGCCAACCCCCATCCTAGTGCCGAAACCAGAGGAGGCCCCGTTCCCCTCCACAGCACTGCAAACAGTGCCAGAGGAAGAAACAGCGCCGAGGGACAGCCCGGCACTGCCCAGGCCCCCAGTGCCACAAACGACACCAGAACCAAGGGCGGCACAGACAGACAGCACTGAGGACGGTGAAGGCCTGGGCCCCAGAGCTTGACACCGGGGGAGTCTTCGCTTCTGAGGAAGCGACTGCCAGTACAGTGCCTCCTGCCCGGCCCCCAAGAGGGCCAGATTGGGCCTCCTGCACTGTGGGAGGAGCCCCCGCCATGGCAAGGCTAGAACTGGCAGGGGCCCCCTCCTCCGTGGGCCGTACGGGACCGGGGATCAAGAGGAAGGGTCAACAAGTCCAGGCCTTGGCCCGCCGACTGCGAACCCACCCACCAAAAGTCGGCAGAGCATATCCGACCCGAAAGGCGTGCATTTCTAGAACGCGGTGGTCCATCAAAAATCAGGCGTCGCAGCTGTCCATATCATGGGCCGGGCCGAGGCAGGAGAGACACCGGCCATGCTGGTCCGCAATGGAATAAAGGTGGCTGCAGGGATCCCGACGCATAGGAGGTTGCCCTGCCTTCAACTTTTTCTTGTCCCCGGGACGAGGCACGACCGGACGGAAAATAAACACAAAACAGTACTCGACGCCACTTAAAAGAAAGGAACAACCTTACCAGAGTCGAAGAAGCGGCATCGAGTATGGCAAACAGAACTGAGACAATAATCTACGACCAGACGGACTAGGCTGCACTACGCAGATAATTCTTACTTTAAGCTCCACAAGGTCCTCACACTATGGCGGAAGAAGAACAACTGGGGTAAGGGCAGAGTCAACGTCCAACCCGTGAGCGCCACGTAGTAAGTCAGCCTCGAGGGCAGTGCTGCCCCTGCATCGACTCCACCCCTGAGAAGAAAAAAAAAAAAAGTCTCCTGCAGGTGCTAGCTCCAGCAACATACCCACTAGTGATGAATGGTTAAGACTGACACAGATAAGATCTACCATTCTCCCTGAAGGGGAAAATTGAAACTATCCGTATGAACCTCCTACCAAGATTTTTGTTTGCTTTCTCAGTGGTCCCGTTGAAGCCTCCTAATTCCTTCTGGAAGAGGCTTAAGTTCATCCTAAGTAAGTTTGTTTGGGGAGGGGAAAAAAACCAGAATAAGGTGGCCAATCTTAGTGGCCCCGAAAAAACAGGGAGGCTTAGCCCTACCCGATTTCAAATTACACTACTGGACTGCGCAGTTACAGCATTTTATACCTCACCTGAATAACGAGCCCCCACTATGGGTCACTTTGAAACAGGGGTCCGGGGGTCTGTCCACTCCGCAAGATGTTTTATTCATGGACCTTCCTAACCTTAAACTGTTTACCACAAGGAACACTTGGATAATGAATCTTTGTTTTTGTTTAACCAGGAGTAGCACACTAAGCTGAAAGCTTTTTTACAGGAGCGGCCTGGGAGCACAGGGAAGTTAAGTGACTTGCTCAGGGTCACACAGTATGCAAGTGGAAGCTGTGGTATTCAAACCCAGGTCTGGTCTGCTGGATGTCACCAGATTTGCAGCTCAGAGCCTTAAACCACTGCGCTATACTGCCTCCTTCTTAATCTTAAACAGACCTGGACAGAAATATGTATTAAATACCACTTATCCATGAATCTGATGAGTGACACCCCTCTGAGGGCCAGCATGGACTTTCTCCCTTTTAGGATGAAGGGAGGGCATAAACAATGGGAAAGGAAAGAATTATACAGGTTGGGACAGTTCTTTCACGGAGATGCAATTTAGTCCTTCTTACAACTCTCCCAAGAATTTCAATTGCCCCAGACAGATTTTTTCCATTTCCTACAAATCAGACATTATCTCTTAGGGATGTCTCATAGATCATTCTATAATGTAGGGACCAATCCCCTTAGGACCCTCCTTGTTTCTCTGGCTGGGTCTCCGCAGGGCAGGGGCAGACTCTCTCAGACTGTGCAGCTGCTCTTGGATCTGCAGCCAGACCCAGTTAATACTATAAAGAGGAGATGGAGAGAGGAATCGGGAATTGAACTGATGGAGGTGGACTGGGGAAGGATTTGGAGGGGGGTTTTCTCCACCAAAGCTTCTCCGTTATAGAGAGGTTTCAGATGGAGGGTAGTATCCAGACATTCCTGCTCCCCCGTCATCACAAAGCACTACAGGGCCCACCCATCGGATGAGTGTTGGAGGGCCTGTTCTGGAGTAGGGACACTTTCATATCTTCTGGTCATGTCCATTACTGAGGTAGGTAAAATATGTGGCAAAAGCCTGGGGGTGGACCTGCCCCAGGAGTTTTCCACCTTCATACTGGGACTACCTCCAAACGTTCTGCGCGCCAACGCTCAGATACATTTATTTAATGTCTTGATAGCTGCAGTGATCAAGGCAGTGACTCAAAAATGGCTAACACCTAATATTCCCACATTAGAAATGTGGCTATCTAATTGTGACCGTATGATGGAAATGGAACGTCTCACGGAGAAGTTGAGATTACAAAAAGAACAATATATTGGTCGATGGCTCCCTTACTTTCATTATAAAGCTGAGTTGCTAAATAGAAATATGCTCAAGATACTAGCACAGCAGGAATAGTTTTGTTCAGTGTTGTACTGTTTCTTCTTACTGACTTTGTTTAATAGGTGAGCCACTTTCCATCCTACTGCCTCTCCTGATAATATTTCAAGAGACTGGTGGAGAAAGAAGCAGGCTGAATCTAATGAAATATCAACAGATGTAATATCCTGACCACGCCTTGACTTTAGGATTGCTTTGCCTTTTATTTTCATTTTTTTTGGGGGGGGGGGTATAGTATTGTTTTGGTCTTTGTTGTACATATAATTTGTCTTTTTATTTATGACTTGTTCTTGTTTTTATTTGTATTGATGTACTGTACGAGATGTATTTGGATTTTTGTGTAGCAAAACTGAAAAGTGAATAAAATAATTAAAAAAGCTTCACAATCCTCTCTTTAAGTAGGGACTCCATTAGCTTCCCCACTACTGAGGTCAGGCTTACAGGTCTGTAATTGCCTGTCCCCTCCCTACTGCCACTCTTGTGGTGAGGGAACACCTCTGCCCTCCTCCTGTCTTCAGGTACCTCCCCGTCTCTAGAGATGAGCTGAAAAGGTCAGTCAGTGGACCTGCCACTACGTCCCAGAGTGCCTTTAATATTCTGGGGCTGAATCCCATCTGGCCCCATTACTTTGTTTTTATCCCCCCCCACGAGTTCCTCTAGGACTCTCTCCACAGTGAATGGACTGGTGTCAACCTCCCTCCCCTGACTACCTCGCCTAATTAATTTTGGCCCCTCACCCACCCTTTCCCTGGTGAACACTGAGCAGAAGTATTTGTTCAATATATCAGTCCCAACCTCCTCCTTCCTTCTTCAGCCTAATAATACCATTTCTGGTCTTTTTCCTCTCATTAATGTATCTGAAGAAGGTCTTGTCTCCTTTCTTAATAGCCTGTACTATACCTTCCTGTGTCTGTGCCTTAGCCCTTCTGACTGCTTTCCCAGATTCTGTTTCTCCAGATACTTCTCCATCTCCTCATCCTTTAGAGTCTCCTTGTACTTCCTAAAGGTCTTTCTTTTCCCCTTTTCTCGGCCACTACCTTCGAGAACCATAGTGGCAGTTTCTTTCCTTTACGCTTACTATGCATTCTAACACAGTGTCTTGTTACTTATGACTCTTGAGCCTAGACCACTGTTCCTCCACTTCTGCTACTAGGGCACTTTTAAGCTGTCCCCCCATTTCCTTAAAGTTGGCCCACCTGAAATCAGAACCCTAATCCTTGTATGACTTTCCTCTGCCACTGTGGTTAAAGTAAACCACACTGTCCTGTGGTCACTGGAACCAAGGGGACTGCCCACCTCAACATCTGTGATCCTGTCCCCGTTGGTGAGCACCAAGTCCAGTATAGCCCCCTCCTGGGTGGGTTCTACTACTAGCTGCCTTAAGCATAATATTGACATTGTCCACCTGAATTAGCAGAGTACCAGGGCAGAGGTGATTCTGAAAAGCCTTGAGGCTGTACACGACGGCCCGCATTTCCAGGACATTTATATGCAGCTCGGTCTCCACTCTAGTCCATAACCCTTGTGTCTAGTATGGACAGAGATAAGCACCCCGACCAGAGCCCGAAGCATCCATGCTGAGGATCTGTAGAGGAGCTAGTACAAAGAATGGAATACCATTCAGTGGGTTGTCACGATCAATCCATCATAACAATGCTTTGCAGAGAGGAGATATGACAAGAACCATTTGCTCCAACTTGTCCGTCAAATGATCCCACTGGAGCCTGAGTGTCCAACTGAGGTATCCTCATATGAAGACATGCCAGTGGCACAGTCACTATGGCCACAGCCGTGAGGCCCAGGAGATGCAGCACTGTTCATGCAGAAACACAGTGACTCTTGCATACCAAGTGTACCTCAGCAATTCGAGTGCCTACCCTGTCATGTGGAAAGAAAGAAAAAATTACTTACCATAGTAATCTTGTTTCTTCCAGGGGATACTCCAATATTCATAACTCTTATGCAGCCCAGTATCAAAAATCTCTCTGGCAATTTGTCACGGCTATGGTAGATAAAGCTCCCTCTGGTCTTTCAGCTGATCTAGCTGAAACTGCCAGATTTGGCTTAGAAGCAGTCAAATACCAATTTCAGATGGCAGCAGACACCAATGACACTGCTGTAAGGTGGATGGCTAATACCATTGCTCAGAGACGGTTTGCCTGGTTAAGAGCTACAAACCTTACTCAGGATACATAGTACAAGGCTCTGGATTTTCCTGTTGAGGGTAATTCCCTCTTTGGAACACATACAGAGGCTTATATGAAAAAAGGTGGAGGAGTACAAGGTCACCTACAGGCTGCAGCTTGTACCAACCCCTGGTGGTCATGAAGGGAGAATAACAGTTCAGCCCCTTCCCTATCCAACTGATACTTCTTGTCCAGCGGGGGGACAGACCCAGGTGTCTGGAGGATTTTGAATATGTCCTTATTAAAGAACGTATTCTAACTTTTTAGTGGGTGTTAACCCCATCTTTTCTAGATATTCTGCTTTCTCTTCATCCTCTATCACCTCAGTGGTAGTGATCTCAAGAGCATCTACCATTTTTCAGACAAATGTAAAATGGGATGAATAATTCTCTGATGTCCTGGGAGGTGAGCCAAACTGCTGTTCAGGGGAGACTTCAGGCTCTATAGACTCTTCCTCATCTTCTTCCCCATAGTCTTCCCTATGATCATTTAGGGAAGACTGGGTTGATTTAGCAGGGGTCTTAACTGCTGACGGCTGTCCAGCAGGCAGCATCCCCTGTAAGGCCTGCAAGACCTTAAAAGCTTGAGCAATCTCCAGTGGAGAGGCCATATTTCCTGCCACACCAGAAGTCCCCAAACGCTGATGAGCAGAGGGTTCTGTGTGTTTAGTCTTTTTGGTCTTTTTCAGTGGAACCAGACAGCTAGCTGGTTCAGCAGGCCTTTTTGTGATGACCTTTGCACCCATATCAGGGGTAGAAGTAGTGGTTTCACCCACAGCCACTGAGGGTGTCAGCTGGTCAAAGCCAGGGGGACCCTTAGGTGGAGGCAATTTCTTTTTAAGCCTTTCCAAATGTTTTTCAAGCGTTTTTCTCAGGAAACATCTTGCAAATTTCACAATGTGATTTTAAATGGTCATAGCCAAGGCAGACCACACTAGACATGTGCACATCTGCCTTGGCAAAAACTTTTCCACACTTTGTACAGTTTTTAAAACCAGATTCACCAATCTTTCTGTTAGGTTTTTCTGACATTTTATTCAATACAGCAAGAAAAACAGCAACCACAATAAAATTTAAACTTTTCAACTAAAACTAGCAGTAGTTGTTGGGTTTAGGAACCGATCAGAGAAACCGATCGGAACCAAGAACCGATGAAAAAGGATCCGGGTTTAGTGGTTCAGTATCCGGTATTAGCGGTTATACAAAAACAAATTTATTTAAACAAAATATGCCAAAATAAAGGAGTTTCTGTCACAAAACTCCACTAAGACTAAACAATTCCCGGTTACCCTCCAGTTATACCGAACCGGGAGAAACCACGAAAAATCAACAGTTTAACTAAAATAAGCTAACGGTTACCTTAAAAAAAAAAAAAAAAAGTAGAGGCAGCAGAAGAAAAGGAATACTTATATATTTTTATAAGTTTCACAACGACATGTTAAGGAGAGGATCTCAGAGCCTCTAATCTTGACAGGCAGAGAGTGAAATCCGAGGGTTAAAATGTAGGCAGTTGATAGGTGGCAGCATTTGAAAAGTGGCACGTGCCAATGGTGTTCCATCATTAGCATAACGTTCCATCTCCGGGCAGATCTGGCTTACAGGCATACTGCATTAGCGTCAGGAATATTGGAGTATTCCTGGGGTGAGAAGCACACCCCTTCTGTGTGTCCAGGACTGCCCCTATTTACTGTAGGCTCTGGCATGGAGTCAATGCAGATTTTAGCACATTTACATGACCCCCAAATTGAACAACTGATGTGAAGCAGAGCCTCTCTGGAGCTGGCCTTCCGGTGCCAATCATCCAGATACAAGAAAAGATATAGGCCTTCCATTCAAAGGGCTGTTGCAACTACTGCTAAGCATTTTGTAAAGACCTGTGGTGCAGGTCAAATGGCAGTACCTTGAACTGACAGTGTTCACCCTCTGGCATAATTTGGAGGTACTGCATGTGGGATTTCCTGATCTTTATATGAAGGTATGCATCCTTCATGTCTAGAGAACAGAGCCAGTCCCCTTTTTGTAGTAGTGGAATAAGAACCTGCAGGGTTACCATTCAAAATGTGTCTGATGTATAGGTTGCAATCCCAGAGATCAAACACAGGATGCAGATCCCCTGTCCATTTCAGGACTGGGAAGTACCTGGAATAGAACCCTGTTTCTTTCCTGTGGAAGAACCGGTTCTAGGACACGTCTTTGAAACAAAGTCTGAATTTCTTTCTTTAGAAGAGAAAAATGGCCTGGAGGATAAAAGGAAGGAGACTGAGGGTGAACTGGAGGGATTTTTATCAGATCCAGAGCATGCCCCCTTACAATCATCTCCAGAACCCACTCATCCGTAATGATCTCCTGCCATTGTTTCCCATGCAGGAAGTCCTGCTCCCCACAACCCTGGAGGTAACAGCAAAGGAGGGGGGAGAGATGGAAGAGAGTCAGGTGGAACCTGGGGTGGCAGAACCACTAGAACCGATTCCCTTGGGTGCTTCTGCATGGGCACGGGGGTGACTCTACCATAGTCTTTCTGATGGTAGGCACAATTACCACGGGGCAGCAGGCCTGTGAAAAGAGCCACTACCATGACCACTAGCGGGACGGGGATATACGGACTTGACAGACCTCAGAAATCATTTTAGAAGTCTGAAGGCCAACAGGACTTCTTCAACATCAAAACCAAACAGTTTGAACCCTTTAAATGGGGCATTCAAAACTGTCTGTTGCACATCAGTAGCAAAGTCAGCAACTCTGAGCCAAGAATATCTTATCATGCAAATACCAAAAGCTGCAGCCCTGGCAGACGCATCAGAAACATTGTATGTTGAGTGCAGCAAATATTTCACAACCTCCGCAGACAATGTTTCAAGTAAGCCAGTCTTGGCACAGCCATCTGGCAAAGCCTGAGCAGCAATACAAGCAGCTTTCCATGTGCTGTTCTGATACATGCTCATATGGGTAAGGGAATACTGTTTAATCAGGAGTAGCACACTAAGCCGAAGCGTGTTTCCAGATGCGACCTGGAAGTTAAGTGACTTGCTCAGGATCACACAGTATGCACCTAGGCAGCTGTGGGATTCAAACCCAGGTCTCCTGATCTGCAGCTCAGAGCCTTAACACACTGCACTATACTGCCTCACCTCATATGGGCCCGACAGTTTGCAATCCAACGGCTCAATGGCACAGAGGCATATGAATACTTGCCCATAACATCCGGCCTTCTAGATTCCTAATCAGGAGCTAAAGTACTAGTATGTCTAGGAGCACAGTCTAGACCTATCATGAGCAACCATGAAGACTACAGACTCAGTTTCAGGCTGGTTAGCACAATAGGGCTTAGCACACGCAAGATACTGCTTATTTATCAGTCTTTCTAGGGTCTGCAGGCAGTGAGTTTGGTCTGTAATATGCAGCAAAGTGGCATCCTCTAATGCAGGACAGATGGGTAGAATAAGAATGGATGGGGAGCAGCGCACCGCCAAAAATTCCATTCCATATGGTGGAATCTTCTTGCTCCACATCACAGCACATGGCAGACTGCATCTGCTGAACATGGCTTGGAAAGATGGGTCCTCAGGATGAGATTTTGTGGTATAAACCACCCAGCCTTCACTACAGGACAAGAGGGTAGAACTAGAGTGAGGGGGACCCTCTACAAACTGTTCTTCACCCTCATATTACTCCTCAAAATCTGCCTCTAAGTCCATAAGGTCAGCATTATATTCCACTTTATTGTCATCATCATGAGTGACAATGGGTGCCGCAGAAGGGATCTGCAATGTTGGCAGCGGTTGAAAGGCAGTTAAGTAATCTGTGGTGTGCAAACAGAATCAGTCGACAGGAGCTTGTAATCGAGACAGTCAGGAAGCAACAGGAAGACCAGGAGCAGTTGTAAAATTTGCATGTAGTGTTTTATCTTCAGTAACAGCAAAATAAAAAATTGTTCAGTATAACTATTTACAAAGGCAGTACAAACAGAGAAAACAAAGTCCTCTGTCTGACAGTATCTCTAAATACAAAGTTTCACTCTCTCTCCAGCAATGGTGGCTGCTCTTTTTATAACAAGTCTTTGCCTGGTAATTAACTTCTGCAATCTCAGCTCATTAACAGACATCTGGTTTCCCATAAAATGTATTAGAACGTTGTCGATTTCCATGCAGGTGCAACAAAATAGAACGTGGTATCCCAGAACTGATGAACTGTTGACAGCTCTGCAAAAGTTTGTGCTGCATCTCAAAGTTAACCCCTTGAGTTACAAACAGCTTTTTGCAATCATTTCAAATGTATAGCTATATACAGTTTAAAAAATTAAAAAGGATCCCAGTATCACAGTTGCACACAAAGACACACATTTACTTTATAACCACAGATATGCAAGGGGAAGAAAAGACAAACAGCAAGTGAAGGCAGAGAGCTAGCGAGAGCTGGAGAATCACAAGACCGTCAGAGTGATCAGTTCCTAGGTTTCACGAGAACATTTGGTTGTGCAACCAAACAGACAAGAGAGGGGAAAAGAGAGGATAGAAAAGATCCTTGCATTAAACTATGGGGCAGGGCCTTATTTAACCCTGTCACACACACCTCTTTAAGAGGGAACCTGTTTAAAAAAAAAAAAAAAAAAAAGTTTCCAAAACTTGCTTTTAATTCTCTTCCAACAATACCATATAATCCCCCACCACCATATTTTGTTTACCTCCGTCACGGTTCATGGAGCACCTCTTAGGCATGCTACCTGATCCTGCCCTGCCTGAAGTCTTCCTACCTGAGCCTCCTCTCTCCTCCCTCTTAGCCCACACAACCGTCACCCCCAGCTTAACCCCTCCGGGGTGGGGCTGCCCACTCCTCTTGGGCACTCTATACAGTCAGTCTCCAGCCTGTGGGTGAGAGCCCGAGTGGAGGACACTGGAAGGCCGGCAGGATAGACCCGGCAGTGGGCATGGGGGCAGGTGCCGTCGCCTACCCCGCAGACTGGTGTTTTCCCTGTTCTGGTGTGCGCTCCCCCCTCCCATGTGTGGTGCACGTTCCCAATGCTACTGCGCACGGCAACCATACCAAGCATCAGTCACGCTTGTGTGTGCTGCCCTACATGCTGCAGCACCCCCAGTCTCCACTGGGAGCTGCTGGCATGCCGAGCGATGTCCTGTCCTCCCCCCCCGGGAGGAGAGCAGCCCAGTGGGCTCTCAATCCTCACCCGCCCCTGCCAACCTCGGCGGCCAAGCTCACTCCTGAACTTGGGTCGCCAGCATAGCGTGAGGTGTGGTGTCCAGTGCCTTAGCACCACCGGGCCGGTCAACAGTATAATCTTTTACAGTTCTATGCATATGCAGTATCCTTTTTTCCAAAACAGCCAGTACCGCAAACAGTGAAGTTTAAACTCTCACTATTTTTTCAACCTTCGGAATGCTCAATTCCTGATCCATATCGTAATTGAAAATCAGCACTGACATTCTCTTTTCCAGATTTCTGCATCACTTTAAATTTAAATGGCTGTGGTGCCAGGTACCACTGTGTGATTCTGGAACTTTTATCCTTCATTTGGTTACGCCAATGTACAGGATTGAGATCTCTTGTAAGTACAAAGTCAGCTCTTAGCAAATAAAACTTAAGGGACTTCATGGCCCACTCTGCCGTAAGGTATTCCTTTTCAATGGTGGCAGGTTGGGACAAATCAGGTAGCCAGGTGGCCAATGGCCACTAAAAAATTGGTCTGGCTACTAGATTTTGAAAATTACCAGCCAAGTGGCTAACTGCCCATGAAAGGAATCTTTTTTGGCCATTAAAAGTGATAGTCACTAAAAATATTGATGTGGTTACCAGCTTTCAAAAGCTGGTGGCCAAACTGACCTCCAGCTCACAAACTGATCTGTCCACCTTGAATGGCGGAGTATCCATTTCTCCCTGTCATGCAGCTTCCTACTGATATATAGAATAGGATGTTCCTTCTCATCTATATGCTGACTCAAGACTGCATCTAGGCCTACCTCTGATGCATCTGTCTGTAACAAAAATTATTTCTCAAAGTCTAGGCTTCTTAAAAAAGGGGCTAACCATAATGCAGACTTAATGGCTCAAAAAGCCTCATCACACTCTGGGTCAATTTCACATTATTCAGAAACCATTTCTCACGAGTTCAGTGAGGGGAGTAGCTAGCTGGGCAAAGCTGGGAACAAATCTCTGATAATAACCAGTCAACCCTAAAAATGACCTTACATGGTTCTTTGTTTTAGGGACAGGACTGTTGGCTACAGCTTTTATTTTAGAAATCTTTGTCTTTTCTTCATTTCCCAAAATACAACCCAAATATCTGGTTTCCTGCATGCCCAATGCACATTTGGTAGGATTAACTGGCAGACCTGCCTTTTCGATAGACTGGATAATTCCTCGTAGGTGTTCCAGGTGGCTTTTCCAGTCTGGACTGTACACCACCACATCATCCAGGTACTCAGCATAATCACCAGTGTGAGGGGATAAAATTACATCCATGTACCGCTGGAATGTAGTCGGTGCACCATGTAAACCAAATGGCATAGTGGTGAAGTGACAGAATCCAACAGGAGTGGCAAATGCAGTTTTGTCCCTGGATTCTTCAGCTAGGGGAATTTACCAGTAACCCTTGGTGAGATCGAGGGTACTGATGTACTTGGCACTCCCCAATCTGTCCACCAAATCATCTATCATGGGCATAGGATAACTGTCAAATTCTGACACTTAAGTTTCCTAAAATCAAGGCAGACTCTTACACCTTTTTTATTTACGGTCACCACTGGTGATGACCAAGCACTTCTCGACTCTTCCATGATACCAAATTCTTTCATTTTCTGTACTTCCTTAACCACGTCTGCTCTTAACTACTCTGGTGATCTGTATGTCATTTGTCTAACAGAGTGTGCATTTCCTGTCACTATTATGTGCTTGACCCCGTTTGCTTGGCCTGGCACTGTGGTAAAGGTACTGTTAAATGTCTTTACCAAGTTTTAAATTTCTGCGGGTTTGTTTGGCAGTTAAGGAAACATTCTCTTTTACAGCACAGAACAGTTATGTGAGAACTTACCGTAACAGTAGATCTTCGAGGGGATCTCAGTCATCAGGTCACACCGTAAGAATTTCATCATCAGTGAAGCGGGATCCACATGGAAGATTTTCAACAGTACCACTGGGGCCACCTACGCCACTGTCACCGACCCAATAAAGGTGTAAATGGCCCTGTTCACTCCTCAGTCCCCCCCCCCCGGAGACTAAGGGAGCAAGTCCATATCATGGGGTACTGAGGAGAGATGCCCAGGCCAGAATAAAAGGCTGGATACACCAGTTAGCCAGTTCTGAAAAGAGAACCCCATAAAAGGGGGGATGGTGAGAGGGAAGGCAGACCTGATGACTACTGTTATGGTAAGTTCTTACTTAACTGTTCTGTCTTCTTCTAGGAAATCTCAGTCATCAGGTCACACCAAAGGAATGAGTCCCAAGCAGTTACAGGTGCAGCAACACAGTCTGGGAGGAAGGACAACTAAAGTCTCTAACAAGAGGCCCTGCAAGACAGTCCTGTCAAAGCCTGCTCGGGCTTTAGAAGCAATGTCCAGACTGTAGTGCTTGGTGAAAATGGGGCCTGTACTCCAGGTGGCAGCAAGACACATGTCAGTGGCTCAGAGCCCTTTGAAACAGTCCACAGAGTAGCCATGCACCTTGTGGAATGGACATTCACCATCCCTGGCAACTCTCTGCCATGCTTGCTGTAGCAGAACACAATAAAATGGGCTAACCATTTGGACAAACATTGTTTGGAAACCTTAGCGTCCTCTCTTCCTGGGGCGAAAGAAATGAAAAGTTGTTTTGTCTTTGTGCAGTCCTTAGTTCGGAGCAGATAGTATTTCAGAATTCTGCACACATCTGAAGTGTGAAGTAGCACTTCCCCTGGATTGGCACGCTCCGGAAAATAAACTGGAAAATGGATAGACTGGTTCAGGGTAAACTCAGACACCACTTTAAGAAGAAACCTGGGATTCGTGCACAAAGGCACCCTGCTTTTGTGAAAAATTAAATGTGGCTCCTCAGACCAGAAAGCCTGAAGCTCGGAAATCCTTCGAACAGAAGCAATGGAAACCAAAAATAACACTTTCCAAAAAAGAAAGCATAGCTCGCACGTCATGGCTGGCTCAAACGGAGACAGGGTCAATTTCTCCAAAACAAAATTCAAATCCCAAGCCAGGAATGGATTGGAGATTTTAGGTGCATGATGCACCTGAGAAAAGTACGGGACACATCTAACTAACCCACAGTTCAACTGCCATGGGCTCGTGAAAAGTCGAAAGGTGCACCTTGTGGAGGAGTACTGGAGGCCTGAGTTCAACAGGGAGATCAGGTAGTCTAGGATCTGGCTCACTAGACAGGTGAAAGAGTCCAGATGATGTTTGGCAGCCCCAATGGCAAACCTCTTCCACCTCACGGCATATGTGGCTCTAGTGGAGGGTTTTCTGAGCTGTCACGAGTACCCCTGCTACCCCCGAGATACTCCAAACCAGGCGATGGCTATATCCTCAGGAGCCAGGCATGCAGACAAAGGGACTTAATGTTGGCATGGGCCAGGGTACCCTGAGCCTGAGTCAGCAGATCCCTGCAAAGGGGCAGAGGAACCGGAGGCTCCTCTGTTAACTGCTGCAGTAATGGAAACCATATTTGCCGTGGCCAGAATGGTGCGACCAGGGTCATGCTGGCCACCTCCATCTGTAGCTTGATTAGCAGCCTCTGAATCAGAGGAAATGGAGGGAAGGCATAAGGGAACTTCCCACTCCAGGAGAGGGACAACGCGTCTCGCCAGAAAACTCCAGGTCCTGGATCTAGCAAGCAGAAACTGGGCGGTTTTGTGTTGTGTGAGGACGCAAAAAGGTTCAACTCTGGATGACCCCATCTGGTGAACAGATCTTCTGCGACGGAGAGAAGGTTTGATTCGTGCATTCTGGACAGAGTCCAGCTGAGGCTGTCCGCCAGAGTGTTTTGCACACCTGGTACATGGACTGCTGAGAGAACCCGACTGTAGTCCAGTGTCCAGTAACAAACTCTTATGGCCTCCGTGCACAGGGGGTACGAATGCATTCCCCCTCGCTTGATGATGAAGTAGACAACACTGAGATTGTCTGACTGGATCAACAGGTGGCCCGGAAGGAGATGGATATGAAAGGCCTGCATGGCATACAGAACTGCCCGCATCTCCAGGACACTGATATGCAGGGACACCTTGGTTTGAGACCACGACCCTTGAGTCTGAGAAGGACCCAGGTGTGCACCCCCGCCCAAACCGGTGGCATCCATGGTGAGGATCTGCTGGGAAGAAGAGATCTGGAAAGGACCCCCTACAACAGGTTCTGTAGGCCCATCCATCATTGGAGCACCTTGCAGACTGGGGAGGAGACCAGCACTAGTTGTTCTAAGTCATCTGTGCGTTGATCCCACTGCACCTTGAGTGTCCACTGGAGCACCAGCTTGTGCAGTCTGGCCAAGGGGATCATGGCAACGGCTGTGGCCGGAAGACCCAATAGCCTAAGGTACACCCTCACAGGAACATAACGGTTCTGGGTGACCTCCTGAGGGGCAGGAATGCTCCGCCCTGCACAGAGTCCAAGACTGATACTATATACTGCAACCTCTGGCAGGGGATCTAGGTGGACTTGGGCAGATTGACCGTGATGCTCAGGGAGAGAGGATCTCTGGATGGAGCTTTGAAGACCCAATTGTCCATGTAGGGGAAAATGTACAGTCCTCTCTGGAGGGCTGCAGCTACTGCTGCTAAGCACTTCATAAAGACTTGTGGTGCAGAGGATAATCTTGAATTAGTAATGCTCACCCAGAAAAAGAAACTGGAGAAATCTCCTGTGCGGTGAGCACACTGAAATATGTAGGTAAGCATCCTGCATATCCAGGGAGCACAGCCAGTTGCCCTGCTTGAGCAGGGGCAGTGGGCCTAAGAGTGACCTTGCAGAATTTCTCGTACTGGATACACAGGTTGGGGTCCTTAAGATCAATAATAGGCCTCAGATCTCTGGTTCCTCCGGGGACCAGGAAGGACCTGGAATAGAAGCCCCTTTTCCTTTGGTGCCTGGGCACTGACCCTATGGCCTTTTTCCACAGAAGGGACTATACCTCCTTCTGGAGAATTGTTTGATGGGCCAGGTCTCTGGAGCCATCTCTACAAGTTCCAGAGTGTGATCCCTCTCTATAATTTGAAGAATCCAGGCATCTGAAGTAATGGTTTTCCACTGATTGAGATGGAGGGAGAACCAACTTCTGACCATTACCTCTTGGTTGAGGACTGGAAGAGGGGGGTCTGGCAAGGAGTCAAGCAAAGGTGGATCCAGCTGCTGAGGCTGATTCGTCACCTCTAGGATGCTCTGTAGCAGCACCAGAGGAGGAGGTGTAGGCAAGGGGGAGGAGACCTTTCTCTTGCCTTGAGGACGGGAGACTGCTCTGGAATTGTGGAACACCTTGTGAAAGAGAGGGCACTGACTGCTTCTAGGCTGCATATGATAGAGTGAGTGCACAGATTTGGCAGCCCTGCCAGATGCTTGTAGGTCATGTCCCGGACATCTGGCCCAAATAACTTGTAGCCACTGAAGGGGGCACTGAGCACTTTCTGCTGGACATCTGCTGCAAAACATGAGACTTTCAGCCAGCATTGCCTAGGAAGGCAGATGCCTGTGGCGGAAATATCATACAAAGCCCTGAGGAGACACTTACTAAGATCCTCAGCGGCCTGTAAGCATTTGAGAACCTCCTGCTTCTGGGAGCACTCTGGAAGGGCATGGGCAGCCACCTTTCTCTTTTTCCAGACAGCATTTTGGTATTTAACCATATGTGAAAGGTAATTAGCAATCTGAAGCCGAAAGGTAGAGGAGGCATAGATGCTCTCATTCCCTGTAAGGGGCAGGAAGCTAAGGTACTTGGGGCACTGGATCAGTCATGCGCTGCCTTAATGACCACAGAATCAGTCTCGGGCTGGGTAGCATAGTAAGACAGGCATGGAGGGGTACAATACAGCTCATCTGCCCAGTCGTGCATGGCAGGGACCATGACAAGCCTATGCCAGGCCACAGCAGTGGCATTTCTCGGTGCTGAGAGGAGAAATGACCTTAGGGGGAAACACTGGGATCTCCAGAAAATCCACAAGCTCCTTCCTGGTGGCATCTTCTTACTCAGTATGGAAGCCCATTGCTGAGGACAGCTGCTTCATAATATTAAAAAGGGAAGGGAAGGGTCTACAGGAGGGTACTTGAGTGTATGCTTGACAGAGTCCTCACTTACTGAAGAAGCCGTGGACCTATCAGAGGAAAGAGGTTCTACGTCTTCCTTCTCTTTCCCAGGGAGGGTGAGGTCAGGATGATACTCCTCTTTGAGGACGACCTGTTCAAGCTCGAGGTCCGAACGAGGGACCAACATCCTGCCAATGGTGCAGGGAACCCCGGTCTGTAAAATCCCAACTGGTGAACCAGGGGTGTAGTGATCAGGGCCAAGATATCCTTAAGGTCGACAACAGGAAACTGGTGCATCGACGGTGGAGGGGTTGTCGGCACAGGACGAGACAAACCATCCATCAGGACCAGTGAGCTTATAGAGCCATAGGCCTGCAGAAGTATCAGGCCGCGATGGAGGGGCTGTCGTCAATGACCCAAGGGTCGAAGAACTGGCGGCCAACGACCTGAGGGTCAACAGTTGGCCTACCCAAGAGGCCCCATAGTCAGTATGTGCCTGGGAGGAACAGAGGCCTGGACAGTGGCAGATGTCGGTGCAGCCACAGCCAATGGTGAACCCCCAGAGGAAGATGAAGAGGTCGTTGGGGATTGGGAGTACCGCCAGGTGGAGTGGTCCCGTTCACAGTCCATTTTGTGACACAGACCCCCCCCTTGTGTTGCATAAGAGTAGTTTGACTAAATTTTTGGCAGAGCTCACGGTCAAAGGCGCCGACATCAGCCCATGACAGCAGACATAGAGGGTATGGTCATCTGAAGTGGTGATCTCTCCGTAGTGGCAGCAATGGAAGAGAGAAGTGAAGGGAGTAACACTTGACAAACAGGGTAAATGAATCTTTTAAAAGAGATTTGAAAATACTATGTAAACAAAATCATAGGCGAAAATGGCACGAAACTGCATCGGAGCATCCATGGAGACCCATGCGAACAAAGTCGACGTCGGGAAGAACTGAGGAGGGAGCGGGTCCGCTCATGCCTTTATAGGGTTGGTGATGTCGGCAAGTGATGACTGCATGGGCGGCCCCAGTGGTACTGCTGAAAATCTTCCTTGTGGATCCTGCTTCACCGACAGTAGAGTTCCTACGGTGTGACCTGATGACAGATATCCTCAAAGACCATCAGCAGTTACACTTTCTTCCAGTCTGTCACAAGCTGTAACAATATCTTTATCAGTTTCTGGTAAAACTAGCAAAGCAGCCTTTGGTGTTTTTTCAACTAATTTCTTTAGGAGGTTAGTGTGGCATATTTTGGTAGGATTTTTCCTATCAGGAATCTCATTCTCATAGTTAACTGTGCCGGTACGTCTAAACACCTTATAAGGCCCTTGCCACTTCATCAACAGTTTATTTTCTGTAGTGGGTAACTGTAGAAAGACTCATCTGGCTCAAAAACTTTTTCTTTTACCCCATGGTCATAATGTGCCTTCTGCTGGTTTTGGGCCTCTTCCTGATTACTATGGGCAATTTCATCATATTTTGCCAGCTTCTTTCTCAGGGAACACATATAAAATGTAATAGATTTTTTTCTGAGTGGGTTTATCTTCCCACATTTCTTTTATTACATCTAGTGGCCGTCTAGGTTTTCTAGCATGCAGTATTCCAAATGGTGAAAAACATTTTGATGCCTGTGGCACTTTCGTGTGAGCAAAAAGCAGGTAAGGTAAGTAGTGGTCCCAATTTTTCCCTTCCACAAACTTTTTTAACACGTGTTTTAGAGTTTGATGAAAACACTCAACAAGACCATCTGTCTGAGGGTGATAAGGGGAGGTTCTTATGGCAGTGATACCTAGTAGTCAGCAGGGCAAGGCATATGAGGAGAGGTTGAGGGCACTGAACATGTAACTCCCTGGAAGACAGGAGAGAGAGGGGACATGATTGGGACCTTCAAGTACTTGAAAGGGATAAATAAGGTTGATAAGGAGAGTCTCTTTAAGGAAGTGGCAACCATAACACAAGGGGGCACAGTCTTAAGCTGGTGAGAGGTTTAGGAGGGAGGTCAGGAAGCATGTTTTCTCGTTGAAGACAGTGGGCAGCTTTAGGAGAGGCTGGGATAGGCATAGAGGGAAGGTAAGGATCATAGGTATGGAGGATGGGAGGAGGAGGAGGGAGGGCAGGGACATTAGCTCAAGCTGTGGACCCTGCAACACGAGCAGACTTGATGGACCAAATGGTCGTATGTAGTCAGTGCAGCTCTTTTCAGTAATGCAGCACCAAAATTACTACCCTGATCAGTAATAATCTCTTTAAGTATAGGTATGCCCAACCCTGCTAAAATTTTGGCAAGCTTTGGTGCAACTTTTGAGGCTGTGACAGTATGCATAAGAACCATCTCTGGGTATTGAGTAGCATAGTCACAGAGTACCAAAATTAATCTATTCCCCTTTTTACTTTTGTCTAAGGGGCCAACCACATTCAATGCAATTCTCTCAAAAGGCACATAGATACTGTCGGCAGATAAGGGCATACGTCCTACCCAGTCTGCCCATTTGAGCTTCTAAGTTCACTTTATGTTTTCGCAGAAATCTGCTGTCCTTTACCTTGACCTCCAGAATTCCCTTATGTCCATCCCATGCATTCTTAAATCTTCACATGTATCAAGGGTAGAGGCACCAGGGGCACCTTGTCTTTTTTAGTCACTGGGGCTACTTTCTGACACTCAGCACAGGAACTGCAATATTTAGCAACATCTTCATGAATTCTAGACCAGTAAAATTTGTACAGCAAACTGGCAAGTGTGTGATCCGTCCCCGAGTGACCAGCCATAAGACTATCATGTGCTATCTCTAACAACTCAGATCTATACTTTTGTGGTCTAACCAACTGTTCCATCTGTTCCTGTGTCTGAGGTTAAACCCAAACTCTGGACAGCAACCCATCACAATTTTTAAGCACTGATTCACCCTATTTTGGTTTCTCCCCCAGCTGCTTAAAATAACCCTGAAGAGAAACATTGTTAACTTGCTCTGAAACAAAATCACAATCAGTTATCAGTTTAGTTTGAGTATTTTCATATATTAACCCCTTACGTCCATCAGTCTTTTGTTGCCACGGTTTCTTCAGGTGTCTTCTTTCTTTCCTGGACTTCCAGATGTTGGAGCTGTGCTCAAACAAGTCAATCAAAATCACCAAAAGGAAGAGAGTCCCCACCATCCGAGATTTTCTTTGCCTGTGCTCTTGTACTCACAGCTGCTGAAACTGCAGGTTTTACATCCTCTGTGATTAACTCATTAAATCCTGGAAAATCATTTCAAATAACGCAGGTACAGATAACTTGGGTACTACCCCCACTTTCATTTGGTACAACACTCCATTAATATTCAGAGTCACTTGGGTGGTAGAAGAGTATCTAGTGTCCCCATGGATGCAGATGACACCATTACCTGGTCCTTTGGCACAGTTCTTTTTAAGAACTTCAACATGCACCAAGGTTCGTCTGCTTCCTGAATCGATAAGTCCCTTCACAGTCTTATCTCCCATCTTGACATCTGTTAAGTACTTGCCCCAGTTTGCCAAGGACACTTCTGCTCCAGTGTTCTACTCCTTGCTATGGCAGTCTCTTGCAATATGGCCTAGCTTACTACAGTTATAACAAGTAAAGTATCTTGGTGCAGATTTGTTACCCCCACCAGAGTTCTTATCAAACTTGTAGTTAAACCTGGAAAAAGAGGGTCTTAGCTGTTACCTCGCTGCTGTGACGCCTAGTCTGGCTATCTGATAGTCTTCAGACAAAGAAATGGCCTTTTCCCCACTTTCTGGTCAGTGTTCTTTTATTTATTTATTTAGCTTTTGTTTACCGGGTAAGTACACTAGACAAGTAGTATGCCTATTTTCAGGAACGACCCGGGAGAGCACAAAACATACAATATACATACATGGCAACATTGGAGAAACAGCATGATACAGTAAAAAACAGCTATAACAACGCTTGTATAAGGGCAGAGATACTGCCACACATAGTACAAATTGTTACAGGACATAGATAGACATTAGAATCACTGAATATATATTTCATAGACTTTCCTTTACCCACAGTTGCACGTTCGTAGGCAGTATGTTGATGAACTGCTCCACTGCAAGTGTTTCGATGATCTGTGGGACTGTTTTGCCCTCTGGTTGGAGTCATTTAATAAGGAGTTCTCAGAGTCAGGAGAAGGCATCTCGAGGACTGTCTAATGAGTTGTACTTCAGAGACCAGAATCTTTGCTTGTAGGTCTCTCCTGAGATGTCACATCTTTTCAGGATTTCTCTTTTTCACAGGTTATAGTTTTCTAACTGTGCAGTGTCCATATGGCTGTAGGCAAGTTGGGCTTTACCTGTCAGGTAAGGTACCAGCCTGATTTTACACTGCTGTTTTGGTCATTGGCAGGCTGTGGAAACCCTTTCAAAAGTTGTCAGGCATGCTTCAATATCATCTGAGTGACACAACCTTATAAGTTTAATGTCTTTTAAATTGTTTGTCTTGTTGCTCTGCTGGATCTGTGCCAGATCCTCCAGCTTTTGATAACTTGCAAGGCATCCAGCCATCGCTACTCCTGTCACTGCATCTCTTCTCTGCTTCTCGAGTTGCTGCAGAATCCATACCTTTCTTCTAGGCTTCCCTGGTACCAGGTCTAGTACTCACACACGAAACTTCTAGCTTAGAGTATGCATGGCATAAATCCTACTCAGACACCATGTGTCATTGAGGCATAGGTTAGGAAGCATAGGAAGACCAGGAGCACGTAAAATTTGCAAGTAGCATTGTATTATTATCGATAAGACAAAATAAAAATTGTTGAGTATAACTATTTACAAAGGCAATACAAACAGAGAAAGCAAAGTCCTTTGTCTGAGGATATTTCTTTTGGCCACCTCCCATTTCTCCCTGTTGGCCTCTCCTTCGGGCCATCTATGGTCTCTCCTCCCTGCCCACTCCTGCCCCCACCCATTGCCACCGCCGACAACCTCAGATAGCAGCCACCCTTGGGGTAACCCGGTGTAAGCCTTCACCGGATGGGTTCTCTGCCTCCGAGGAGAAAGGCGCCAGTGGAGGCCATCCAGCGCAACTTATTGGCGCCTCAGGTGCTGCTGAGGTGGTCTCTGGGGGCCCGACCAGGGCACTTTGTGGCGGCAGGGGGGACCAGATGGCCGTCATCCAGTTGAGCAGAGGAGAGTTTTTCCTCTTTTTTTCGCCCATGGGGTGTGGTGTACCATGACTTCTAGGTGCATGCCGACGTCCGCCATGCCCCCCACGTCAGTCGGTAAGCACACTTGCAATACCCCTGATCTCCACCAGGAGTCAGCAGGTGCTGGGCAGCACCCCCACTCCTCCCCCCCTAAAAGAAGGCGAGCGGTTGGATGCTCAAGCCTTCTCCCCTGGCGGCCCTCCAGTGACCCAGGTCCATTCCCTAACCCAGGTCACCGACATTGCAAGCGGAAATCCAACTGCTGTGCCGATGGGCTGGCTTCTGAGGATATTTCTAATTCCATCTCCCAGCAAAGACTGCTGCTCTTTTTATAATATGCCTCTGTGCCGGCCCGGTGGTGCTAAGGGCTGAGGTGCAGGACACCACACCTCACGTCACACCGGTGACCCGGGTTCGGGAGTGAGCACGGGTCGCCGTGGGCTGAGCGGGGAGGAGAGGAATCGAGCGTCCAATGGACTGCTCTTCCTCTCCAGGGAGGGGGTTCGATTGGTCGGCGTCCCCGACTGTTTCTGGCGGAGGATGGGGTCAGGACGACGCGACACACTGGGAGGAATTGAGGGCAGAATCCTAGAAGTGGATGTGCACGGACATGTGCGCGCCCATGGTGTCACTGCACGCCCTCTGACTCTGGGGAATTTGAGAACAGGGAAAAATGGCACCGGTCACGGCGGCTTGATGGCCATTCCACAGGACGCCCGGCTCCGAGGGCTCACTGAGACTGGATCCTGTAAGCCGCAGGGGTATACAGTGAAGCTCCTGGTGGGAGCCAGAGTGGTCTGGACGGCGGCCAGAGGAGGTGGATGCCTGGACGTGGTTGGCAGACCGGGGACCAAAGGTAAGAAAATTACCAATTAAAAATAAATAAATAAATAATATGTCTTTGCCTGGTAATTAACTTCTGCAACCTCAGCTCGTTAACATGCATCCAATTTCCCATAAAACATATTAGAACTTTCTCAATTTCCTTGCAGGTGCAACAAAACAGAACACGGTGTCCCAGAATTGACCTCCTGTTAACAGCTCTGTAAAAGTCTGTGCTGCAACTCAAGGTTATCCCCGAGTTCCAAATAGCTTTTTGCAATCAGTAAAAAACACGAAGGTCCATGAAAAACCTAAGGACCAATGGAGTCTCAAAGGGACAGAGAAGTGCACTATATACCCCAGGAGTTGAAACAAAGTAATGTAGAACAATAGAAAAAGGGGTCAGCAACTAAAGGCTAGAAAACCACTCAAAACTTTATTGCAAAGAAATATTTTGCTTAAAAAGCTTTATAGAAAACATTCTCTTGTATTGATGCACTTTGCAAAATTATGAAGGAGTTAGCACAGCGAGAGAACCAAAAAGTGCAGGTATCACATTAGTCGCAATGCTGTATGGACCAAAAAGGGCAGAGCATGGTATAAAAAAGTACTGTAAGTGCCGTTAGACAGTGCTTGTGTGACCAAAAGGCAAAGCATGGAGTTCAAACGACAAACGGCAAAGCATAGTGTGGAAAACGGCATTCATAGTACCTTTTCCACACTATGCTTTGCCGTTTGAACGCCATGCTTTGCCTTTTGGTCACACAAGCACTGTCTATCAGCAACTACAGTACTTTTTTATACCATGCTCTGCCCTTTTTGGTCCATACAGCATTGCGACTAATGTGATACCTGCACTTTTTGGTTCTCTCGCTCTGCTAACGCCTTCATAATTTTGCAAAGTGCATCAATACGAAAGAATGTTTTCTATAAAGCTTTTTAAGCAAAATATTTCTTTGCAATAAAGTTTTGAGTGGTTTTCTAGCCTTTAGTTGCTGACCCCTTTTTCTATTGTTCTACAGCTTTCTGCAATCGTTTCAACAGTATAACTATATACAGCTTCAAACAAAGGGATCCCAGCATCATTTACAGTATCACATAACGATTCACATATATTTTAAAACTGCAGATATGCAAGGGGAAAGAAAAGACAGAAATAGCAAGTGAAGGGAGAGAAATAGTGAGAGGCAGAGAATCGAGAGACTGTCAGACTGATCAGTTCCTAGGTCTTATGAAAACATCTGGTTGCACAACCAGACAGAGAAGAGAGAGAAAAGGAGAGGATAGATCAGATCCTTGTGATTAACTCTTTCTGCGCAACAAATGAGACAGAGCCTTATTCAAACCTGTCACAGGGCTAAGAACTGGAAGGCCCGGTCGTCGAAATAACTGCCTGCATTGGCAATCCAGGTAGAATGTGCTGAATCATTTCAGAGAATGACAACACAACCTGGGAGTCAACAGCACCCTGAAAAGGGGTTCGGGACCACCTGCGTTAATAGGCCTGGGCCCAACGACGATGGCATCATACTATCCATAGTAGGTATGGCAGTACCCAAGCCAAGCCCCAACCTTAGTGATTCAACGACAGTTTGGAGGGGGGGGGGCTCTAGTCGACACCGCTCGCGTTCACACGGACCATCTGCAGTGGTAACTGGGACCTCACCAGTGAAGCAGTCTTATCTTTGTCTCTGTGTTTATGCTTATAGTCGGACAATGAGAAGGCCTCAGACTACGACCTTTCCAAGTCCTTAGACTCTG
Source organism: Neoceratodus forsteri (assembly GCA_016271365.2). NCBI lineage: Eukaryota > Metazoa > Chordata > Ceratodontiformes > Ceratodontidae > Neoceratodus > Neoceratodus forsteri. The sequence continues at coordinate 1,428,501,974 of CM057449.1, forward strand.
ATGACTGTTTCTCAGCCGATGATGAGGGAGGAGCAGATTTTGAACCCCTTTCCCGCTCTATGGCTTTTAACACTTTTATGCCAAGAAAATTTTCTGGAGCTTTCTGATGGTGCTGCCTCGTAGCCTGGGTAAAGCTCTGGCAAATTTCACAAGTTCTCATGTTGTGAGACAGGCCCAAATAGCACACACAAACCACGTGTGTGACTTCTTTGTAAATTCTATATCCACACTTACAATATCAAAATAAAGGATCTTCTTACTTCAGTGGCATACAGAGACTATGACAGAACTAGATAAAGTAAAATAACAGCAGCAATGGCCCTAGTGTTTCCTTCAGCAGGTCTGATGAGGGTGATAGATGGTGGGAGAAATAACTGAGGAGTAATGAGGCCACCTATGTTATACACGTGTCGAGGATGCACATCTCTGTGGGTGACCCCCCGGCTAACAAATATTTGGTCCTGATGCTGACTGTTTTTAGTTCTAAAGGTGTGGCCTACTGCGGATATCCTTGATGAAAATCTATGGTTACAGGTAAGCAACCTTTTTCTGCCAACCAAGATCCAGTTAACTATCCACACGCACACAGACCCCTACCAGTCCTCCAGGAGGAAGGGGCAAGGTGGGCAACCCAACAATTTGCGAGCAGAGACTGAAGGACTGAGACTCCAAATGCAGATCTCAACACCTGGGTATGTCAATGCTATAATGGGATATGAATCTATGTTCACTGGCCCAGGCAGCAGCCCTGCAGATCTCCACAATCAGGATGAACTTGGCGGCAGCAGCAGTATGCCTGGTGGAATGTGCCTTCAACCCCTTGGGCGAACCCCTACCAGGCAACATACAGCACAGATCAACACAGGAGGTTATCCACTGGCCAGTCATCTGTTTAGCTGCTAGTCTGCCCACAGCAACTTCAGCATAGGTCATGAACAGCTGGCAAAACTCGCTGTAACCCTCTGCTGAGCGATCTCTATAGCAGAGCATCACCTTGTGCATGTACTGAGTATGGAGTATATGCTCGAGATCCGAAGTAGGACTGGGAAAGTAGAAAGGTAGTCAAAACACCTGATTATGGTGAAACTCTGAGACTGCCTTGAGCAGGAACTTTGCGTGGTAGCAAAGAACAACCTTGTCCTTGCAGAAAACTAGATATGGAGATTCAATTGAGAGCGCCTGGAGTTCACTTACCCACCTGGCTGAGAAGATAGAGACTAAAAACTGCAGTTTTCCACAAGTGTGACATGTTACACTTGTATACAGGCTTAAATGGTTTACCCATCAGCTTAGAAAGCACCAGCAGTTGGTCAGACAGTGGCAGAGAGGCTCTCGGACTGGAAAGGGCATGTGGTCCATGCCTTTGAAAACACACCCAACCACTTTCTACTGTGCCACTGTCCACATAACGGCCTGTTCCCAGTATAAAGAGATGGTGGGCCAGGTGCACCTTAAGGGATGTGGCTCATAACCCCAACAGAGACAGGGACCAGAGGCAGTCGAGGATCTGCACTACTAACAGATGAATGCATCAATCTGCTGGTTTTCACCCAATGTGAAAATCTTGTCCATTTGAATGAGTACGTTTTATGAGTCAACTCTTTACAGAGCAGCTCTATGACATGGAGAACGTCTTCTGAAATGGCCAAAGCCTGGAATTCTAGTCGCTCAGATACAAAGCTGATAGGATAAAGGGTAGCACAGACACTGAAAAAGCCTGTTACCATTTACACATAAAGTGCTAGCTAGACGAGCCAATTACAGTTGCCCTGTCCCTGCAATAAAGTAGTACAGATTAGAATTAACCCCCATCAGAGAAGTTAAGCACCCAGTGACCTGACACAACCTAGATGTTCAAGAACAGAGTAGGATATATCTTGAACAGAGTAGGATATATCTTGTACCACTGATAGGGCTAGTTATCAAGTGTAATCAGGCTAAGGTCAGTACACCACTAGAGTGCAGTGTTGCATACAGCAACTAATCGGATATACCCAAGTTAGAGGTGATATACCCCAGGCAGGAAAAGTATGGGTTGAGTTATTGCTATTTTAGATATTAAATTGATTATATTTTGGTTATTTATGTAAAGTTTTTATCTCTGTGTAAGGCACTCTAAACTCTTGGGAAAGGGCGTAAAATAAACTACTACTGCAACAAGTGTAAGGAAGGGTACAGAGGAAACAGAACAGTTATGTACTTACCATCAACAGTAGATCTTAGAGAGAATCTCTCATTAGGCCACACATATGGAATGTATAGCCACCAGGACCACAAAGAAAATTTTGATAACAGTCAGGGGCCCACCCACGATATCAAGCATCAGCGTGTATATAAACGTGGACGACCCATCCTCTACTCAGTTCCCCTCTGGAGATCACATTTGGAGGACCTCCCTGTAGGGGAACCAGGAAAGAACCCAGCACTCTGCAAACCAGGCGAAGGAGAAGGCCAGAAGTAGAACAGAATGCGGAAGGAATAGCAAACCCAGTATTGTAGGCATGCAGGGGGGAAGGAGGGTGGGACGGTATGGCCTGATGAAAGAGATTCTACAGAAAATCTACTGGTTATGGTAAGTACATACCTGTTCTATCTTCTTCAAGGATATCTCTCATCAGGCCACACCTATGGAATGAGTACCAGGCAGTACTGAAGGAAAAAGTTTGAGTGGTTGAAGCCCATGAGCTTATGACAGGAGCCCTTGTGGTTCAGCTAGGCCAAAGCCAGCCTATCTATGAGAGACGATGACAAGACTGTAGTCTTTTGTGAACATGTGGACAGTACTCCACATAGCAGCTGCACAAACGTCTGTAGTAGAGCCCTTTTTAAAACAAGCAACAGAGGCGGCCATGCCGCTACTGGAATGACCCTTAAAGAGCTAGTGTATCGAACTTTTTTGATTATACTGTGCTGACTGGACGTCCTAAATCACGTCTATTTAATGTATGTTGTATGTTTTTAATTAAACATGTTGTGTTTCTCTTAAAATTTAACTTTGATTTCAGCAGCAATTTCAGTTGAACGCCGTGAAGATGTGTGTGCACGTGCACGGTGAAAGCGGGGATCGTGTTGACGTCATATGGGGAGTCTGTCAGCCGATCAGTAAATAAAGTGCTTGGCAGGAATTGTCAACAGCGGGTAAGGATGGGGGAACAAGACAACCAGGACCTCTTCCAGTAAAGTTGAAAAAAAAACATTAATCAAGACAGTTGTGAGTCGTGAGATGGGAACGGCAAGACTATCTAAGCCACTATACTGACTGAACCAGAGAGGACACGGTGTTTCAGTATTATTAAGGAAAATGATCACACAGACTTGCTCATAACAAAACTATGATTTCTAGCTTATGTATGTCATTTTTATGCATGCCGATAGGGAAATGCAGCGCAGACAAGCAAACACCATTCATATCATCAAGCCATGAGGAATTTCTTCAAAGCCCTTTTGCGTCGCATGAGGGTTGTAAGACTACATTTTTGGCAGAGCTCACAGTCTGAGATGTCATGGTCTGGCCCAAAACAGCAGACACAAAGGCTGTAGTAGTCTGAAGAAGCAACCTTTTTTCTGCAGCGGCAGCGATGGAAGAGAGATGTGGAAGGAGTATCTCTCAAAATAAATGAGGTAAAAGAATCTCTTTCTTAAAAAGAGATTCCAGAAAGTAAATACTGAAGAAAAGCGTAGACAAAAATGGCACAAACTATAACGGAGCTGCTGAGGATGCCCATGCGAGAAGAGTCGATGGTGGGAAAGAACTGAGGAGGGAGCAATGACGCTCATGCCTTTATAAGGTTGCTGACTTTGGCAGGTGACGTTGGCGTGGATGGCCCCAGTTGTACTGCTAGAAAATCTTCCATGTGGATCCTGCTTTACAGACTGTGAAGTTCCTACAGTGTGACCAGATGATGACTGAGAACCTCGAAGAAGATCTTGCCTTTTAAGGCTACCTTACAATCTTCCATGGCTGCTGACCATCAGCACGAGGCAGGGCTGACAGAAAACTATACATTTTTGTATGCAAAAATAACAACTGACATAAAAATAAACTCCAGTATATTTTAACATAAAACCAAAGAACTAAATGTTGTCATCATATAGACTATGAAGTTCTGGCCCTGACTTGGAAAGTGGTGATGCTTCTACTGCACAGTTGACAGCGAGAGAAAAGGAATAGAGTCAGTTGTGGCTGGCACTGCTGCATACCAGTGGGCACATACATTGATGCATGTGCAGGGCCTACTCGCATCGCCAGCCCTCTAGAAAAGCTACGGCTCCTGTAGGGTCCTAGTGCCTCCTGCACAGACCCATTCGTAAGAATCTTTGGAGAAGACTGATTTTTGGAAGATCATTCAAATCATATAATTATCGACACTGCAACTATCATACAGTATATTTTGCCTTGTTATTGGCTCCAGGCTGCCTTGTAAATGGCTCTAGGCAGTTTCAAATCCTATACCAAAGTCCTACTCTAGTCTCCATCTTCTTGATTAGTTTTTTTGATATGGATGTTTTCAGTAGCATTTGGTTCCATCCACTATCCAGGATATTTTCATGTGTTCACTAATTGGATATTTTTACCATTCACTGTTTCAAGCTGCAACTGAGGATTCGTAGGAGCCTTTAATTTCGAGTGTACCAAAAACACTGTGTTGGTTTTGCTGGTGCTTAATTTTAATCAGAGACTCAAAGTTTGAAGCTGTACAAAAAGTTTATTGGAGCTTTGGTTGCATTACCTCCAAAGACACATCAGGGGTGTAGAGCACCATGTCATATGCACCTCTGACACTGTCCCCCTAACCCCTTTAAGCATAATATAAAAAGCAAGGGACCCAGGACCGTTCCCTAACAACCCCCCCCCCCCCAGCAAGCTTCTCTGATGCTCTGCCATCAGTCATTTGTCTTTGCTCACACAAACAGGAAGTGAACCGCTCCAGAGCCTATTAACTAAATTTATCCTGGAGCTTTCTAGAAGGCTCAGATGATCCATTGTGTTGAATGCTGTGAAGAGGTCAAAGATGGCCCCGTAGTCCTTCTGGATGCCACTGCAATTCTGACATCATGCAAGACTTTCGATATGGAGTCAATAGTGTTGTGGTACTTATGAAAGCCTGACAGGTTCTCTTTGTGTTGATGACAAACTTCTAAGTAGCCCCAAAGTTGCTTAAACACAATTTTCTCCAAGATCTAGGAAACCACGGACAAGAGGTAAATTGGTCTTTAGTTAGTAATCTGGTCAAGGTTTCCCTCCTTAAAAATCAGGACAACCCTGGCCAGTTTCCATCCTGATGGTACTTCCCCACTATCCAGAGGCCAGTTAAACAAGAAGGTCGAAAGGTCTGTAATTTGAAGAGCAGCATATTTCAACAGTTTTGGGGGAAACTCATCAGGTCCACTACTTTTCAAAGATTTTAGTGCCAACCACTGTTCCAGCACTTCATATTCCTGTATTACTACAAATGAGAATTCTTTTGCCCGTATTTAGTATCTTTCTTTTATTAACATATACAGTAGGATCGGCATCCTTAAAAAAGTTACTTAATTGTACCAAAAATTGTTAAATTCATTTGGTAGGTCATTGTCTGTGATGAAGTCACCATTATCTGGGGATCTTTATTCTTTCCAGACCTTTATCATTCCCACTTAATTCTTTGATGGACTAAAACGTCTGGGGGACTCCTGACACCTCTGATGTCTTATTTAAAAAAAAAAAAATTCTTTTAAGATTTTAATTTCTTCTATGCACCAATTTCTGTCTGCCTTATAAAGATCCAGTCCCACAGATGTTTAGTGTTTTTGGTTATTTTCCACACAATTTATCCCTCCTTAGTTTCACCAACTGTTCTTCATCCTTCTGCTCTTAACAGGGACATGCTTGTCATACACACCTTGGATTTCACTTAGGAAGTATGACCAGGCATCCTCAATTTCAGGGATAAGTTTTATTCTGTCCCAGATTATACCCTCTGAATCTGCAATGAAAACAAAATAATCAAAACACTTTGAGGACCTGTACTTAATTATCTTAAAAGGCCCCTTTACTTCAGACTTGCCTCTGGTGCAGTTGTGGTCACTTGCAAAGTCTGTTAAAGTGTCTGCCTCCTTATACAGATGTTGATTATCTGCAGAGATCTGTCAAAGACACATTTGTTAGACTTTTACCATCTAAAAGGGTGGGTTTCTGGATCAGTTGCCCCACTGCAAGGTTCAGAGCAACTGACAATTCTGATGGCATAAATCAATCCAGTTGAAATCCCCAAGTACAGTATTAGCATTTATTGAGTCGCCGTACAAGGTGATAAGGCAGCAGACAACCCATTGATTTACAAGGCAGACAATTCTTTAATAAGTCTGCCATCTCACTTAAGGACTGGTTTGAATGGTTTACTCATCGGCTTAGTAAGTACCAGCAGTAGGGCCTAAGAAAGCAGTGGTTTACTCACAAAAGGGGACAGGTGATTCAGGACTTTGAAGAACCTGCACATGGTATGCCAAGATGGCTTTCAGCTGTACCTTAAGGGTTATGGCTCACAGCCCTGACTGAGACGGACCAATGGTAATCAAAAACTGTGCAGGCAAGACGATACACAGGCTTGCCCTTGCACAAGGGACAGAAGTTCTTCAATTTCGACATATACGAAGTCGACCATCACGAAGAGCATCTTTACCAAAAAGCCCAAAGCCTGAAACTCTAGCTGCTCAGGTGCCAGTCCGAGATGTGCAGGAACTAAAAATGTGGATTCAGGAGCGTTTCCCCCTCATCTGATCAGCAGGTCCAAACGGAAAGGGAGCCACCACAGGGACCTGCTGCTGAGATTGAGGAGATCCTGGTACCAGAAGTGCCAGGGCCAGTCTAGTGCTATCAGAATCAGGTTTGCTTTGTCCCTGGTTGCCTAAAGCATCACTCTGTAAATCAAGGGGAAGGAAGGTAAGGCATACAGAACAGCCAAGGTCCAGGTTCAGCAGAAGGCATCCCCAGTCAGCATTGATAGAAACATAGAAACATAGAATGTGACGGCAGATAAGGACCGCTTGGCCCACCCAGTCTGCCCATTTCCCTACCTACTGGATAAGCTGCAGATCCTAGTTAACCAGCAGCCTACTTCTTCCTACCCCCACCCCCCAGAATTACCTTATGACTATCCCATGCATGCTTGAATTCCACCACTGATTTTGACTCCACAACCTTCTCCGAAGGCCATTCCATGCATCCACAACCTCTCTGTGAAAAATACTCCTTAAATTACCTCTGAGCCGCCCTATCTTCAAATTGTGCCTCTTGTTCTTGCACACTTTTTTTGAAAGATGCTACCCTCTTGGACTTTGTTGATTCCTTGAGGTACTTGAAAGTTTCTATCATGTCCCCTCTCCCTCCTTTCCTCGAGGCTATACATATTAAGCTCCTTAAGTCTCTCTTCATATGTCCTCCGGTGCAGACCCTGCACCATTTTAGTTGCCCTCTGACAGCTTCCATCCTGTCTATGTCTATGGAGATTGGGTCTCCAGAACTGCACACAGTACTCCAGATGGGGTCTCACCAGCTGTCTGTACAGAGGGATAATAACTTCCTGTTTCTACTGGTGATGCCTCTCCCTATGCATCCCAGTATCCCCCAGCCCTCCTTGCTGCCTTCTCACATTGCTTGCCCACCTTTAGGTCATCTGATATGACTACCCCAGGTCCCTTTCCATTTTTGTTGTTGTTAGTATCTCACCTCCATTGTGTACTCTTCCCCTGGGTTTTGTTTCCAGGTGCATTACCTTGCACTTTAGCATTGAATCTAAGCTGCCAACATTTGACCATTCCTCTAACCTTGCCAAGTCCCTTCTCATCCTTTCCACCCCACCCTGTGCATCAACTCTGTTGCAGATCTTAGTGTCATCTGCAAAGAGACATACTTTTCCTTCCAGTCCTTCTGCAATGTCGCTTATAAAGACATTGAAGAGGACTGGTCCTAATACTGAACCCTGCGGTACCCCGCTAGTAACCCTCCTTTCTTCTGAGTGGACTCCATTTACTATTACTCTCTGTGTCCTATTCTCCAGCCAATTCTTTACCCAGGCTGTCATCTTGGGACCCACCCCAGGCTGGCTAACTTATATATTAATCTTTGTGTGGGACTGTGTCAAATGCCTTGCTAAAGTCTAGGTAGGCCATGTCCACAGCCCTCCTGATCTACTACTTTGGTCACCCAGTCAAAGAAATCTATCAGATTCGCTGGCATGACCTTCCGCCAGAATCCATGCTGCCTAGGGTCCTGTGCCTTCTGGCCTCCAGATACGACAATTCTTTCCTTTAGAAGTGATTCCATCATTTTCCCTATCACTGAGGTTAAACTAACAGGTCTATAGTTTCCTGCTTCTGCCTTGCTCCCACTTTTGTGAAGGGGAATCACATCTGCCCTCCTCCAGTCCTCGGGTACCACCCCATCCTCCCATGATTTGTTAAAGAGGGTAGTCAGTGGTGTCACTAGTTCTACCTTTAGTTCTTTAGAATTCTGGGATGAATCCCATCAGGCCCCATTGCTTTGTCCACCTTCAGTTTTAAGAGTTCTTTCAGAACCCTTTCTTCTGTAAATGGGCTGGTATCAACTTCTGTATCCAGAGTGTTACTACTGTTTGTTTTATGTACCCTCTTCCTTTGTAAATACTGAGCAAAAATATTTGTTTAGTATCTCTGCCTTTTCACATTCTCCTCTGCCCACCCTCCTCCCTTTATTAAGCCTCACTATCCCTCCCTTGGTCTTCCTTTGCTCCTGATGTACCTATAAAAGGTTTTATTCCCTTCTTAACTGAGTTGGCTATCTTTTCCTCAGTTTGGGCCTTTGCTGTTCTGACTGCCTTCCCAGCTTCCTTTTGCTTTAACTGATACAGTTCTCTGTCCTGCTCCTGCTGTGACTCCTTGTACTTCCTGAATGCTTTCTTTCTCTTGAACCTTCACTGCCACTTCCTTTGAGAACCATAGCGGTTTCTTACATCGTCTTGTTTTGTTTATTTGCTTCACACAAAGGCTCGTTACCTCTGTGATGGCAGTTTTTATTATTCCCCATTGTTCTTCCACCCCTCCTTCCTGCCCATTTGCTAGTGCATTCCTTAGGCACTCACCCATTTTGGCAAAGTCAGCCCTCCTAAAGTCCAGTACTTTTGTCTGAGGGGGCAGGCACAGAACAGTCTTGCTTTCTGTTCCTCTAGGAGGCAAAGAGAGCCACCAGAGGTGTGCCCCCCACTGGGCAAAACAGTTGTGTTACCACATCCTGGTGCAATGACCACTCCTGAGACATCTTGCCCACACAGCTGAGAGCATCCACCAACTAGCTGTCCTCCCCTGCTATGTGAACTACTGGAAGGTATGTACCAGAGACCAGGTGCAGAGTGCCTACTAACACAGGGGGAAGGAGTGCATCTCGCTTGTGTTTTTCAGGTACAACATGATGGTCATACTGATGGTGTAGACTTGCACGGCCTGATCCCAAATCAGTGGAGCAAATGCCATTAGTCCCAGGCCCACTGCCCAGCACTCTTAAGTGCATACACATCTTGCTGGGTGACCAGAACTTGTGGGCTCTGATCATACAGATAAGCTCCCCATTCCACCAGAGACACATCCGTGGTCAAGGTGAGAGCTGGCTCTGGGTGGACAAAAGGCACTTCCTCTGTCAGGTTCTGGGGACACAGTCACCACTCAACAGCATCCCTCATCAAATGTGTCACCAGGACCAGCTAGTCCAGGTGACCATGGCACTGACACCACTGACGCCCCAGCTTCCACTGGAGAGAGTGCATATGCAAGTAGGCCCAATGGACCATGCTGGTCGCAGCTGCCATGTATCTCAATAGAGAGAGGAATTCCCAGGCTTGGCACAATTGCCAAACCTGAAATGATCAGGCAAGGGAGGCAATATCCTCTGTCTGGTTCACAGGTAACACAGCCCTGGCTTGGAGGGAGCCCTACTCAGCCCCAATGAACTTGATCACCTGTTTTTGGGACCAGTTCAGACTTGGCAGACTGACCAGAAGTAAGAAACAAAATATTCGGGCACCAGAATAGACTGCATAAACTGTTTATTATAATAAAAGTATTCACAAATGCATTTAAAACAGCAGCAGCAATCACAGTAGCAAGTGAGGGAAAGAGCTCTCCTAACCGGTTTTGCTCAAGGCTTCATCAGAGGGTGTGTGTGTCTGCCAGCTGTTGGTGCTCAGTTTAATAAGAATATTCATTAAAGTGACAGTACACTGAAAGTGCAAAGACTTATACACAGTTGACTGTACTACAATAAGCACCAGAAGTGACTAAAAACACACACTTGTACAATCAATTATAACATTACAATACACGATCTACACTGAGGGACTTGTGTGGAAATAGCAGAAAAAGTTTTTTTTGTTGCTTAATGCTCATTTTAGCTGGGGCACAGAATTCACTTGCGGAGTGTCCCTGATTGCACAGACTGATCAGAAGGCCTAGGTCCGGGAAGCTCTGGAGGGCAAGATCCCTGAACCACTCCACCTTTCTCCTTGAGATGCCTGCAATGAGCTAGTAGTCCAGGTACTGGTATATCCTGGTGCCCCAGCACCTGAGGCATGCTGCCATGACAGGGAGGCATTGTGTGAAAAGTGGGTGCCGATGACAGGCAAACATCATGACCTTAAACTGGTAGAGGACTCTGTGGACAAGAAAAAGAGGGAGCATCGATGGGGAAAAGCCATTTGGAATGTGGAAGAAAGTGTCCTAGAGGTCCAGGGAGCAGAACCAAGCGTCTGGTTCCAGAGACGGTATGATGTAATTCCGAGTGACCATATGGCGCGCTTCTGCCTGCAGATGAACTTGTTCAGATAGTGCAGATCCAAGACGGGGCACTATCTCCCCCCCCCCCGTTTTGGTACTATAAAGTATCAGAAAACACATCCCTGAGAGCCATGGGTGTCTGAGACACGCTTGACTGCACTGTGCTCCAGGAACTGGGTGATACTGCCCTATGGTGCAACCAGCGTGTCCTCGGGCATCAGGGACTCCTCTGAGCTCAGAAAAGGTACAGAGGAAGTCTCAAAATTGAGAGACAGACCTGAGTCCAAGACCTAGAACCCAACTCTCCAAGGTAACAGCAGATTACTGTGGAAAGAAGTGAAGGAGTTGAACCCCGACTGACAGCTGCTTCAGGGAAAGTGCGGGAAGGGGAATGGCATCCTGCAACTAGTCACTTCTTGCCCTTGGAGGGGGGAAGGGGGCAGAAGAACTGGCAACTAGAGCACCACCCTCTTCTCTCCGACTATGAGACTACCAGACATGCGATTCGCTGGCTGTGCTGTTGGAACAATTGCCTCTGCTGCTGCTGCTGCTGCTGCTGTTGGACTGCTTCCCAGACTGAAAGCCTGAGCCATGAAAGGAACACTGCTTCATCTTAGGAGGCTGTTTAGCATGATGGAACGAGGTTATCGAATCAAGGGTGACAATGAACTTCTAAATCCGCATGAATTAGTCCCTCCACCTTGAGGCCAAATAGGTCAGTGCTCAAAAAGGGCATGCAAGCCAACTTGTGCTGGGTCTCCAGGGTAAATGTGGAGAGACGCAGCAAAGCCTGTCGGCACAAAGACATCGCCGCAAAGATGGCGCAACTGCACGACTCGCCCATATCCAGAACTGTCTGCATTGGATGTCAAGACAATACCTGTCCAAACAGGGAAGCAGAGGTATACGGTCAGAGATGAGGCCATGGCTGAAGTGGACCATCATCACTGCACAGTTGGACTACCATAAGTCCCAAAGAAGCCACTGTATAGATCTTATGGGCCATAATGTCCTTTTTTTTTTTATCCCTTGTACAGTGGCTTCACAAAGACCTTACACACATGTGCTCCAAGCATTGTAAGGGTGCTGGACAGGATGTCAGATGCTGCCACAGGTCATGGGCCAGAACAAGGACTGCCTGGGTGATTGTGACCCCCACTCCAGAACAGCTGTCCCATTCCAAAATGTCCACAGAAGGGTACGACTCCCTCTTCTGGACCATCTCAAGGGGTATGTGAGGACCTGAGATGTGCTGTAACAGAGCAGCAAAAGAACAGTTATGTACTCACCATAACAGAAGATCTTTGAAATACTCTCTTCCTTTACGCCACACCTCTGATTTCTATCCGCATCAGCGTTAGGACCACAGAGAAACTTTTGCTAGTAAGAAGCCACCCACAATGTCAAGCGTCAGTGTCTACATATACGTGGACGGGCCCATCTCTCACTTCACTGCTAGAGACTGCGCTCAGAGGACTCACTTCTTGAGGAACCAGGAGACTTCACTAGCACCTCATATTAGGCAGACACAGGTGCTGAAGATAGCAGCCATGGAAATTCCCATGACAGAATTGTATGACATATTCATGTACAGCTGATAAAAGAGGGAGGGAGGGCCGGCATGGCCTAAGGGAAGAGATTTTCTCGAGGTCTACTGTTATGGTAAGTACGTAACTGTTCTATCTTCCTTGAGGATGTCTCCTCCCTTAGGCCAGAACTTTGGAATGAGTCCCAAAAGCCATCTGGGAGGATGGTGCAGTCTGTTCATGACAGCAGGCCCTGTAGAACAGCAAGGCTAAACACAGAACATAGAAACTGTCGGCAGATAAGGACCGCTAGGCCTATCCAGTCTGCCTGTGAGCCCTATACTTGTATACAAAGCCCTCTAGTCTATGAGAAACAATGTTCAGACTATAATATTTAGTAAAGGTGTGAACAGTACTCACAGGTGGCTGCAGCACAGATATAAGTTTCACAGACATTTCTAAAGCAAGCAACAGAAGTGGCCATATTCCTTGTGGAATGGCCACGAACCACACCAAGGAAGTTCTTTAACATACTTCCTGTAACAGAACATAATACAGCATGCTAGCCATTTGGACAAGCACTGTTTCGATACAGAGATGCCCTATTTTCCAGGGTATACAAAATGAATAGCTGAGAGGACTTTCTGTAGGCCGTGGTGTGAGCAACGTAGTATGTTAGGATTCTATATACATCCAAAGTATGGAGCAATGCCTCACCCTGACTGGCATGCTCTGGATAATAAACTGGAAGGTGGATGGTTTGATTTAGTGTGAACTCAGACACCACCTTAGGCAAAAACTTAGGATTAGTACATAAAGACATTGTCTTTATGGAAAAATCAAGCAAGGAGGCTCACATTGTCTTTATGGAACATCAAATTAGGAGGCTCACGCATTAGAGCCTGTAGCTCTGAATCAGTTTGAGTTGAGGTGACTGCAACTAAAAATAATGCTTTCCAAGAAAGAAAGTTTAAGCCACAACTCGTGGCTGGCTCAAAAGGAGCCAAAGTAAATTTCTCAAGCACATTGAGATCCTAAGGCAGGACTGGATTACGAATGGGAGGTTTCATGTGTAGAATAAACACAGGTACACCCTGGGAGGGGAGGCGCTGGAGGCCTCAATAGGGGAAAAAGACCTAGGGGTCATGGTGGATGCATGTATGAATAACTCTGAGCAGTGCAGGAGAGCGGCTAGCAAGGCAAACAGGATGTTGGGATGCACCGTAAGGGGGAATCACCTCTAGGAGCAAGGAAGTGATTCTGCCGCTGTACAATGGACTGGTTAGACTACACCTTGAGTACTGTGTACAGTACTGGAGACCACACTTCAAGAGGGACATACAGCCCTGGAGAGGGTACAGAGGAGGGCAACTAAGATGATACGAGGGCTAGGGATTTGACGATGAGGACAGACTTGAGGAGCTCTGCCTGTTTTCATTGGAGGAGAGGAGAGATGGGGACATGATTGAGGTCTTCAAGTACCTCAAGGGAATAAATAGGGTAAACATGGAGGGGATCTTTAGACTAAAGCAGGGAGGTATCACCAGAGGGCATGGTTTGAAGTTGGAAGGTGGAAGGGTGAGGGGGGAAAAGAGGAGGAGGTTTTTCACTGAGAGGGTGGTGGACCCTTGGAATGCACTGCCTGGCGGGCTGGTTCAGAGATCTACAGTGGAGGGCTACAAGAGAGGGTGGGACAGACAGAGAAAGTGGATGTATCAGATGTTGGCCTGTCCCAGGGGGGTTGGGATGGATGGTAGGGGTTTCTGGAGCACAAGCGATGGGAGGGCATCGGCACCCAACTAAGGATCTAAGGTTCGAGCAGACTCGATAGACCGAAAGGCCTAATCTGCTGGCAAAAAGTATGTTAGTATGTTAATACCTCTCAAAAAGTTACAGGAGACCTCCAACTGAGCTACCGTATGCCCATCGACAAGGGCACAGAAAGCTGATACAGTTGCCAGGTGCACCTTCAGTAAGGAATACTGCAGACTGGAGTCTGACAAGGCAGCAAGTATTCCAACACCACATTTACTGGACAGGTGACTGGGTCCATATTTCTGGAAATACAAAGACAGAGCATCTATCTTTTGAATTACACACTGACAAGAGTTATAAAATCCACTCAGAAGTTAGGCCTATTATACTGTGAAGCCCCCTACCTCACACCACAGTCCAGAGAGGTCATTGCCTCTGCAACTCCACTCCCCGTCTCCTATACGGAGCTCCGATACTCACCACAGCTAAGTCCTCTATCTTAAACAGCCTCCAACAATCATATCACAGGACAGCCAGATTTGCTGCTTCTGCCCCAGCTCAGACCCACCACTGTGAATTGCTCAACACACTAGGTTAGCCTTCCTTCGAAGCAAAAATGGACTTCCCCTTACTATGCACCACCTTTAAACTTGTCCACCTCCCCTCTCCCTCCAGCCTTATCGACCTGCTCAATCTGACAACCCTCATCAGGTCCCTTTGATCTTCTGATTACTCAATGCTAAGTCTAAGATTCGTTTAACAGTTGGCATGAAATCCTTCCCATTCTCAGCCCCCAAAACTGGAACAGCCTTCCGCAGGAACTACTCTCCTGTACGTCTCTTCCTCAGTTTAAAACTCTTCAAGGAAATATCCCCCCAATCTGTAACTGCAAATAACTACTCTCATCAATGGTCAACTATCCCTGATCTTACCCTACTCTCCTCTAATAGCTGTTACCTCCTGTGACTTCAATCTCCACATTGATCTGTATTTTGGTACGCACATACTGACCTACTCTCAACTCTCTAATCCGCCTCTCTACGTTTTGATGCATGACACTGAGTGTGCTAGGGATGTTTCCTCTACCTCTGTACCCCTAACTACTGCAATATAATTTTCACATGATGTATCAGATATTATAGATGAATTATAACCTTGCATTAATACTGTCAAATACAACATCTTGTAAACTAGGCTTTTAACTGTTTTTGACACTCCATTATGTAAACAATTATCACTCTATTTACCTATGATTAAGGCTGTATTATTTTCACGGCATGCACGGAATTCACGATTTCCGTGAAAACTGTACTTTGCCGTGAATTCCACAAGGTCAGTGCACGCTCAGTGATTTTAACCATTTTTTTAATGTAATTTTTTTTGGCAACTAAACAAGGCTCCTCACATTGTTTATTCCTTTGCAGCTTGCAGTATGTGGTTCTGGTTTCAGAATGGATGGTTCACCGTAAGGGTGGGGGGATGATTAACAATTAATGTGCTGCACTGTAAGCTCTAGAAAAAGAAAAGTTCACACTAGGTATTCATAGCTGAGCTGAGATTTCTGTGTTTTTTTTTTTTTTTTTTTTTGCAGTTCGGTAGGATCAGAAGAAAAAAATTATTCACCTTAGTAATGTTGTTTCTTCTAATGGAGTCTTGCTATATTCTGACATATGCAGTGAGTCCCATCCTTCGAACTGCCCCGGAGATGAAAGAGTTAACTTTCCATGCCAGGCATGGAATGCTGAGCTCGAGCTCGGTTGAGACTCTGTCTGTTGTTCTTCAAACTCAAACTGTCAGATCTTTACGAGCTAAACTCACTAAGGTCCTGTGTGGAAGCTGTAAACCTACACTAGCCAACTGGC
Source organism: Neoceratodus forsteri (assembly GCA_016271365.2). NCBI lineage: Eukaryota > Metazoa > Chordata > Ceratodontiformes > Ceratodontidae > Neoceratodus > Neoceratodus forsteri. The sequence goes on from CM057449.1 coordinate 1,428,517,899, forward strand.
TACTAAATATAAAACACATTTTTGGTCCCAAAACAAAGACTCAAGTCAGGAGACCCAAAATGAAAATAACACCAACTCACCCCAGAAAAGAAGGGTGAAAAAAAAAGGTGGGCACCTACTAAGTGCCATTACACTGCCCACCCACATCCCAAAACAGAGGTTCTGAGAGGGGCAGAAGGTCAGAATATAGCAAGACTCCATTAGAAGAAACAACATTACTAAGGTGAGTAATTTTTTCTTCAAACAACATGAAGTCTTGCTATATTCTGACATATGCAGACTACAAAGCAGTACCTCCATGGAGGAGGGACAGAACCTACTTAGGAAATAGGCTCTGAAGCACAGCTGTGCCAAACCAAGCATCGCTCCTAGCCTGGATGTCCAGGGGTAATGCTTGGTAAAAGTGTGAACTGTTTTCCAGGTAGCTGCTTGACATATCTCTAGAATAGGATGTCCCTGGCAGCAGCCAGGAAGCAGCTGTACCTCTTCAGAGTGAGCCCTCAGGCCTGAGGGAGGAACCTTACCCAGTTTCTAGAAGCAAAATTGGATACAAGAGACAATCCACCTGGCAATGGATCTTTTAGTGGCAGGCTTCCCTTTACCAACCTCACCATAAGTGAGGAACAGTTGGAGGGAGTCAAACCTGTGACCCTTGGTACGCTCTATGTAGTAGCTAAGGGCTCTTTTCACATCCAAACTCTGCAGCCTCCTCTCGCCAGAGGAGGAATGGTCAGTGAAGTACACTGGAAGACAGGAGTGTAGCCAGAAATTTCCATTTTGTACACAGTCTCCCAACAGTTACACCCCCCTAATTAAAAAATGTACACATCCTTTCCAAATGGCACCCCCTTCCAAACAAGTCAGATTGTTGTCAGATGACGCCTTTACTCTCTAAAGAGGTTATATATGTATTGGACACTCCTCAGTGGCCTACACTAACCCAAATACTACAGATTAGAATGACAATATTAACAGAGTGGCTTATGGTTTGTGGCAGGCACTCAACAAAAATGTACACAAATGTGTACAGTGAGTATGCCTGTCTACACCCTTGCTGGAAGAGACATAGATTGATTAAGGTGGAAATCTGAAACCACCTTAGGCAAGAACTTCCTGTTAGTCCTGAGGACCACCTTATCTCTATGAAAGGAGATAAAATCAGGCTCCACTGACAAAGCTTGTAATTCACTTATGCTTCTGGCAGAAGTGATGGCTACCAGAAACACAGTCTTCCAAGTCAAGTACTTAAGCTCTGCTGAAAATAAAGGCTCAAAAGGGGGTTGCATAAGCTAAGCAATGCAAACATTGAGGTCCCAGGCAGGGGCAGGGTCCCTGAATGGAGGGTTGGTGTGAAGCAATCCCTTGAAAAACCTGGAGAATACAAGGTGAGCTGAACGAGAAGAGGGCTTACCTGCTGAGATAAAAAGCAGACACAGCTGCCAGATGCACTTTCAGTGTAGCTGGTCTCAGCCCCAAGCTATTTAAGTGGACCATATAATCAAGGACTGTGGGCAGATCAGCAGATTCTGGGGAAATATGCTTCCCAGAGCACCATATGGAAAACCTTTTCCATTTTGAATTATAAGTAGCCCTGGTGGAAGGTTTTCTATAAGCCTTCAGGATATCCATAACACCTTGGGAGAGGTGTAAATTAGCAAACTCTAACTCTTCAAGAACCAGGCCTTGAGATTGAGAGATTTGAGGTTCGGGTACCAAACCCTCCCCTGAGCACAGGTTAACAGGTTGTAATTCCTGGGAAGACGCAGGGGAGGATGGACTGCTAAGGACAGTAGAAGTGGATACCAGGGCTGTCTGGCCCAGTCTGGAGCAATCAGGATCATCTTGCAGGGTTGAGATCTGATTTTGACTAGCACTTTGAACAGGAGAGGGAAGGGGGAAAGCATAGAGAAACTTCCCTTCCCAATTGAGAACTAAGGCATCCAGGGGACTGAGCCCAACACTGGGGGCCTGCAGCAAAAAAGGGGAAGTTGGTGATTGTCTGGGGCTGCAAAAAGATCTATCTGCGGGGTGCCCCATCTGGAAAATATCACCTCCAAGACCAGGGGGTCCAGTGACCATTCGTGATGGCCCTGGGAAATCCTGCTGAGAGCATCTGCCAGGACATTGTCCTTGCCTGGGAGGTGAACTGCCGTGAGGGAGGTGTTCAGGGAGTAAGCCAGAGACCACAACTTCATTGCTTCGGTGCACAAGGCCGTAGACCGAGTGCCTCCTTGCTAGCTGATGTACCACATCGTGGTGGTGTCTGTTCTGACCTGTACAACTTTGTTCTGAACAGATTTGGAAAAAGCTTGAAGTGCTAGAAATACTGCTCTGAGTTCCAACAGATTGATATGGAGCAGAGATTCCTGAGGGGACCACAACCCCTGGGTGGTGAGGTCGTCCATGTGAGCCCCCCACCCCAAGAGGGAGGCATCTGTAGTAAGGATTAAAGAGTCAGACTGAGTGACAAAGGGAACCCCTTGTCTCAGATTGTTCTGATCCTGCCACCACTGTAGGGCCTGGATCAGGGTTCGAGTTACTGGGATCAATTTGGTCAGAGGGTCCTTCCTTTGAGACCAAAAGGCTCTCAAGTGGAACTGAATGTCCCTCATCTGAAATCTTGCTCCCTGCTCTACTGCTGTAGAAGCAGCCATGTGCCCCAGGAGCTGTAGAAAATGCCTTGCTGGTCGAGACACCTGCAGGGTGAATGAGGAGGCCACAGAGACCAGGGTCCTTGCCCTGTCCAGGGGAGGCTCTGGCCTGTACTGTGTCTAGCTCTGCACCTATGAAGGTGAAGAGCTAGACAGGCTCTAGAACTGACTTTGGAAGATTTAGAAGGAAACCCAAAGAAGTGAGCAGTTGCTGAGTTATCTGTAAGTGTAACCTGACTTGGTCTGGGGACTGGCCTACTATGAGCCAGTCATCCAGGTAAGGGAAGATGGCAATCTTCTGCCTTCTTAGAAAAGCAACTACTACTGCCAGGCATTTTGTGAATACCCTTGGAGCAGAAGTGAGGCCAAAGGGCATTGCTCTGAACTGATAATGGCCTGAGGGCAGCTCGAACCTGAGGTACTTTTGATAGGAGCTTCTGATGAGAATATGGAAGTAGGCATCCTTGAGGTCCAGGGACACTAGCCAGTCCCCTGGCCTTAGAGAGTGTAGAATAATTCCCAGAGTCACCATTTTGAATTTTGGTTTTAAAAGGTGCTTGTTTAAGTATCTGAGATCCAGGATGGGCCGCCATTCTCCTGTCTTTTTTGGGGTAAGGAAGTACCTGGAATACAACCCTTTGCCCTGGTGTAGGGGTGGAACCCTTTCCACAGTTCTGAGAGCTAGGAGGGAAGAGACCTCTGCCTCTAAGGCAAGTGCCTCTGATGGATTTGCAGGTGAAAAGGATCTGGTTCTCATCTTTGGAAACTTTCTGAAGCTGAGAACCAGTCCCTGGCTTACTACTTCCAGGACCCATTTGTCTGATGTCAGAGACTCCCAGTCCTGGACAAAGTAAGCCAGCCTGCCCCCTACAGGTAGCAGAGAATCGGCCCTGGCAACCCCATCAGGGTGCCTGTTTGGCAGGGGCTTTGGGCTGAGGGGTGAAAGCAGGTCTGCTTGTACCCCGTCTGCCTCTCCCTCTAAAGAACCCCCTCTGGGCATAAGCAGAAGAGGAGGCCTGGGCTTGGTAAAAAGGCCTATGAAAAGGCCTGCCCCTGCCCCTGGGAAGCTGCCTTTGAGGAGTGGCCTGCCTTTCCTTGGCCTGTGCATTCCTATAGGTGGTCCTATACTCATCCATTTTCTTCATGTAATTCTCTGTTTGCTCCCCGAACAGACAATTACCCACAACAGGAAAATCCATGGCCTTAGTCTGGGTATCCTGTGACAGGCTAGTACATCTGAGCCAAGCCATTCTTCGAAGTGCCACAGATGTAGCCATGACTCTAGAAGACACATCATTGGAGTCCACTGCAGCATGGAATTGCACCTTGGGTGCCTCAATACCATCAGCAGCCACCTGCTCCAGCTCCTTGGCAAGCTGGCCAGGGACCTGTTTTGCTAGGGCCATAACCGTGTCCCATCTGGATTTTTGATACCTAGCAGTATAGGCCATATAATTGGCCTGTCTGAGTCCCAAGGATGCTGCCATGTACTGTTTCTTTGCCATGGCATCAATCCTCCTGGAGTCCTTGTCCGGGGTGTGAAGCCAAGAGAATGTTTGCCTTATCACAGGCTGCAGCCTGCACTACCCCAACATGGCTGCATTGTTGTGTAAGGAACTCCGTGTCAGAGCCTGACAATGTATACCTCTTGTCCATTCTCTTATCCACAGGAGGTATAGTGTTAGGAGTCTTTAAAATCTTAAATGTCTGTCTCCCAAAAGATTTGTGCAAGGGAACAGACAGCCTCCTAGACTCTGGGATATCCATCATTTCCACATAGTCAGGCTCCTCCTGGTCATCCACAGCTTCTTCCATAGGAAGCTGGAGGGTTTCAGCCACTTTTTTATAAAACATGAAATGGGAGGGGACTCAGAAAGCCTAGGAGGAGAAACCCCTGAAGGTCTGTCTGGGGAGATGTCCGGGTCAATGGGCACATCCAGACTTTCAAATCCACATTCGTTTTCCTCATACTCTTCTTCCTCCTCCTCCGGTTCATAAAATTCCTCTAACTCATACTCTTGAACTGGTGGAACCGAGCGCCTGCCTGATGGTGCCGGTTCGGTCGGAACCAGGGAAAGCGACTGGACAATTTTGATCGCTTTGGCTATCTCTTCAGCGGTTGGAGAGGAAAGTTTTGGCCCCACACCAGCTGATTTCTCTTTTCTAGTTCTTTTAGCTGGAACCGATTCCTCAGGATCGGCTCTCCTTTTGCCAGAAGAAGTCTCTCCCTGGTCAGAGGCACTCCTTCTGGTTCGGTTGAACCGAACGGGCACAACCCCTGCTCCATGGACTTTTGGCCTCCCTTTCCTGAGCCTACCAGCTCTCTTTTCTAGGGTAGCTGCAGGGAAATTTTTGCAAATCTGGCAGTCTGCATTGAGGTGGTCAAACCCCACACAATAAACACAGGTGGTGTGGGGGTCAGCCTTGGCAAAGGCTTCTCCACACGCACTACAGTGTTGAAACCCAGTGGGTCCAGTTTTTCTTTTGGGTTTCTCAGACACAGTGCCAGTCCTAACCAAACTTACCCTTTTATGGCAATCTGCTAGGCAAGACCCTCTTATCGGTTCCCAATTGTGTGTCAGGTCGTGGAAAAAACTGTAATAAAATCCGTTCTTTTTTTAGAACCGATAAGAACCGGTAACCACACTCTAAAAGCACAATTTAAGATTTTTAAACAACTGGATCGGTTCAAAGCGAACCGATAAACCGTTTACAAGTTCCACACAGAATAGAATAAAATAAAACCTGTCTAGTACTCACAAATACCACAGATAGAGACTGAACCGACAGGTTACGGTTTAAATTCGGTCAAAAAACGAGAAAAGCGGTACTTTAACCGACAAATTGAACCGAGCAGGAGGAGAAATCTCTGGAGCGACTGTTCAGTGAGGCGGAGTAAAGAATCTGACGGTTTGAGTTTGAAGAACTATAGACAGAGTCTCAACCGAGCTCGAGCTCAGCATTCCATGCCTGGCATGGAAAGTTAACTCTTTCATCTCCGGGGCAGTTCGGAGGTTGGGACTCACTGCATATGTCAGAATATAGCAAGACTTCATGTTGTTTGAATACACACAACTAAAAAGTAAGTCTAAGAAAGACAGCTCCTGGACAGCATCGAGTCAGCAGAGATTTCTCCCAGAACTTAAAGTTGGCGCTTCCTCCGTGTTCACTGTCTATTTGCTCCCTCTGCGCAATTTGCTCCTGCAGTCTGCTGCATCCCAGAATACCATTTCTGGCCACTCCTGCTCCTTATCTCCAAGTCCCTCTACTGTGGGGCAAGAGGTGACAGTTTAAAAGTAATACATTTTCAGTGCTGCAGCACTTTATATTGCTTATTTTAAAAATGATTTTTTAATGAATTAAAACATAGTAAAACTCATCAAGTTACCTAAAAACTTTGTTATTGTGTTTTCTGTAAAAACATAATTTTAGCCGTGCAGGAGCCGTGAAAAACGTCCATTTTTACCGTGAAAATAATACAGCCTTACCTATGATTATTGTAATGTTTGACTTATGAAATGCTTTATGATCTACTTATGGAATGCTATGTTCCTCTGGACCCCCCTGAAAAAGGGACAATGTTGTCTCAGTGGACCTACCCAGTCATCAAAATTCAAACAAATAAATCAGTGGCCCACAAAGTGAAATGCTTCCACTTTAATAAGTATGTATATCTGGTAGAAGGTTTTCTGGATGCAGCCAGCACATGAGCTACTTTTGGTGACACCCCAACCCATGTAACGGCTATATCTTCAGGAGCCAGGCATGCCATGCAGGTGCAGGGATTTCAGGTTCCTGATGCCCCCGGTGACAGCAGGGCACCATCACAATGGACTGAGGTGGATGAAAGTACAGTTACGTAAAAAACTTACCGTAGCAGTAGATCTTCGAGAGGCTCTTGCAGTAGGTAATTACATATAGGACTGGCGCCGGCCGCGCAGGACCCCACTGAAAAATTTCTAGCTAGCAGTCCCTGGCGGGACCGCTCATCGCCAGGTGACCGCGCTAAACAACGCTTTCAGAGTAAAGGGGCGGTCCCAGACGCCCGCTTCCAGTTCTTTTCCGCCACAGGCCGAGAAGACCCGGACGAGAGAAGCAGATATTTCCTGAATGGAAAAGGAGCTGAAAAGCCTAGGGGATAGAGGTGATTATCACTGCAAGAGCTCTCTCAAAGATCTACTAAGTTACGTAAGTTTTACGTAACTGTACTATCTTACTTCAAGAGGGCTCTTGCAGGTAATTACATACAGGACAGAATCCCAAGCAGTCTGGTACAAACGAAAGGCACCGGGAGGAGGAACTACTCCAAACAGCAAGACAGCTAACCCGAAGCCTGCTCTACGGTGAGAGGCAATGTTCAAACTGTAATGTTGAGTAAAGGTATGGACTGAAGTCCAAGTGGCAGCAGCACAGATGTCTGCCGCAGACACGTTCTTGAAACAGGCAACTCCACGAGTGGAGTGACCTCTGACTTGACCCGGAAGGGTCTTGTTGTACTTGTCATAACAGAAAGTGATGCAATGGGCCAACCATTTTGATAGACATTGCTTAGAGACAGCATTGCCTTCTCTTTTGTGAGCGAAAGAGACGAACAACTGATCAGTCTTTCTGAGATCCTTCGTCCTATCGGTGTACTATCTCAGACTCCTGTGGACATCCATGGTATGGAGCAAGTATTCTCCTTGGTCGGAGTACTGTGTGAAAAAGGCAGGTAATTCAATAGACTGATTTAAGGTAGACTCTGGCTACCACTTTTGGAAGAAACTTAAGATTCATGCGAAGAGCTACTCGTTCTTTGTGAAAAATCAAGTAGGGGATTTTGCACATCAGGGCTTGGAGCTCGGAAATTCTCGCAGCAGAAGTAATGGCCACCAAGAAGAGTGCCTTCCACGATAAAAACTTCAGGTCTGTGGAAGCCGCAGGCTCAAAGGGAGGAAGGGTAAGTTTCTCGAGGACAAAATTTAAGTCCCAAGGCGGAGCTGGAGTCCGGATAGGGGGTCTAAGATGAAGGGCCCCTCTGAGGAAAGTTTTGGATACCTCCAGCTGGGCAAATGCCTTATCAGCGAAAGGGACATGGTAGGCTGAAATAGCCGCCATATGGACCTTCAAAGAGGAGTGACTGAGACCCAGGTCAAAAAGATGACACATGTACTCAAGCAGAAAAGTCGCAGGGCAGGAAAAGGGCTCCACATTCCTGGACACCGCCCAGACAGAAAATCTTTTCCATTTCATGGCGTAGGTGGACCTAGTGAAGGGTTTTCTAGCCTCCACCAGAATCTCAGCCACCTTAGAAGAAACGCCAAAAAGAGATTGGGCTAGGTCTGTAGGAGCCATGCATGAAGTTGAAGGGACTTGAGTCCCGGATGGACCAGGGTCCCCTGATCCTGGGTCAGTAATCCTGGAGATAAAGGAAGAGGAAGAGGAAGAGGAGGAACCTCTGAGTATTGTTGTAGAAGAGAGAACCAGATTTACCTGGGCCAGAAAGGAGCGATCAGAATCATTCTCGCTCCTTCTAGAGCAAGTCTCTGTAACACACAAGGGACCAGAGGAATTGGGGGAAAAGCATAGACGAATCTGTCCTTCCAGCTTACAGATAGAGCGTTGCTCCAGAAAGCGCCTCGCTCTGGAGCGAGCGAGCAAAAGATTGGAAGCTTTGCATTTTGGGAGGAGGCGAACAGGTCTATCTGAGGAGCCCCAAACGTGGAAGATGCTTTTTAGGACTTTTTCGTCCAATTCCCACTCGTGTGGAAAAGCCGACGAGCGACTTAGTCTGTCTGCTAGGACATTGTCGACTCCCAGAACATGGATCGCCGTGAGGTGAAGGTTGTGGAGAGTTGCCCAATCCCAGACCCTCACTGCTTCCCTGCACAGCGGGTAGGATCGAGTCCCTCCCCACACCACGCACATGTTGTCCGTTTGGACAGCTAGGTGACCGGGAAGGATGTATTGGTGAAGGGCCGGGAGGGCATAAAGCACTGCTCGAAGCTCAAGCACATTGATGTGGAGAGCTATCTCCAACTTTGACCAAAGGCCTTGGGTTTGGTGAGGACCCAGATGGGCTCTCCAACCTTCGCTTGGAGCGTCCGTGGTCAGAGTCTGATTGGGGGGAGGATGAAAAAAGGGGACCCCCCGGGAGAGGTTCTCTCGAACCATCCACCATTGCAAGTCTCTTACCATCGGCGAGGAGATCAGAACCGGATGATCTAGGTCGTCTACTCGTTGATCCCACTGAGATCGAAGAGTCCACTGAGAGATTCTCATGTGGAGGCGTGCGCGCGGAACCGTCGGGATGGCCGCCACCATAAGCCCCAGTAGACGGAGCACTGACCTCGCCGGGACCATCCTGTGTTTCGATAGGAGGGAGATCTGTGACTGGAGGGAAGTCCCCCTGTCCGGAGGCAGAAAGGCTTTGCACAAAGTTGTGTCGAGAATTGCTCCAATGAAATGGAGCCTCTGTGAAGGATCCAGGTGAGACTTGGAATGGTTGATGGTAATACCCAGGCCAGTGAAAACCTGCTGGGTGAGGGAGAGGAAATGCAGGAGTTCCTCCCTGGATGGGGCCGCCAGGAGCCAGTCGTCCAGGTAGGGAAAACCTGAGCTCCCAAAGAACGCAGGTGGGCCGCTACCACCGCCAAGCATTTGGTAAAGACTCGGGGAGCCGAGGAAAGACCAAATGGGAGCGCCCAGAATTGGTAGTGGTCACCCTGGAATGCAAACCTGAGGTACTTTCGGTGCGATAGGATGGGATGTGCAGGCACATGCATCCTGATATCTAGTGCACAAAGCCATTGGCCCGGCCGAAGCAGGGGAAAAAGGGACTGAAGGGAGAGCATCCTGAACCTCTTGTACTCCACAAACAGGTTCAGGGAGCTGAGATCGAGAATAGGTCTGAGATCTCCCGTCTTCTTTGGTACAAGGAAAAAGTGGGAATAGTACCCCGTCCCGTAGAGGTGAGGAGGGACGGGTTCTATAACCTGTTTCGCAAGAAGCGCTGAGATTTCTTCCCTGACCAAAGGAAGATGGTCCCTTGAGTAAGCAGAGTTCAGAGGGGGGTGACGTGGAGGTTTCTGTAGAAACTCTATGGAGTGCCCCTCTGCAATGATCTGAAGCACCCATGCATCCGAAGTTATCCTCTCCCAACCCGGAAGGTGAGGGAGAACCTCCCTCCCACCGGGTTCCTCCGGGCCCGAGGCGGTGGGAGAGGAAAGGAGTCAGGTGGTGTAGGTAGCCGCAGCTGGGGCCCGTTGCTTTTTGGGCGGCGGGGGCCTGGCAGCTGTGGGGACCCGACGTTTAGTGGCCAGCCTTCCCTGAGGTTTCACTTGAGGCCGGCTGCATCTGCGAAAGGGACGGCGCTGTGGGGGATGGGGACGGTACACTGAATCAACGGATTTAAGGGCCGTCCCCTTCTCCTGCAAATCAGTGATGATGTCCTTGACATCACCACCGAAAAGCACAGAACCTCTGAAAGGTGCTTCTTGGATGGCTGACTGCACCTCCGGGACCAAACCTGATACACGGAGCCATGCGTGACGCCGAAGACTTATGGCGAACACAGAGCTCCGTCCTGCGGTGTCCACTGCGTCGTAGGTCGTCCTCAGAATGTGACGACTGGCCGAACGAGCAGAACGGACCAGGTTGGCCAACTCCTGCTTGAGTTGAGAGTCAGGCAGAGAGTCGATCTTGGATTCCGCCTGAGTAAGGACGGCCTTCTGGTAATCCCCCATATGTGCAACATAGTTCAGGGCCCTAATCCCCAGTGCAGAAGAAGCGTGAATCTTCCTTCCATACTGATCCAGAAGGCGAGATTCCTTATCCTGGGGAGATGAGCTCAAGTGCTTCGGATGTGCTGACTGGCCGTGAGCGGTGCTAATCACAACCGAGTCTGCAAGGGGTGAGAGTCTAAAAAGTCAACACCCTCCGGAGCCTGGTATAGCCTGTTCAACTTCCTGGGAAGTGGGGCTAAAGCCGACGGTTGTTTCCAAATAGTGGAAACAAGGTGGGTGTGAGGCTCAATCCAGGGTGGCACTGAGGTAGGAGCCGTAAGGGGCAAGTCCAGATGCTTGGCGAGTTTTACCCGTTGAGGATCTGGTTCTAAGGAATGCCACTGATGAACTTCCTGGATCTTTCTGAGCAACTCCGTGAAGGAAGGATCCTCCAGAGGAGACTTTGGAGGAGTCCTCGGCCGGGGTTTGGACGGACAACGTGGCTCGTCGTCTTTCTCGGAACCTCCATCGGAAGCCTCTGAGGAGTCCGAGAGAGAAGGGGAGGAAGAGTCTGAAGCAGAATAAGACTCCTGACTGCCTAGGGGGGAGGAATGGGTTCCTTGGGAGGGATTCCCAGAACGTGTCCTGCCTCTCTCTGGATCCTGAGGGCAAGCCCGGAACTGAGGGAGAGGGAGTGCCTTGGGCGTACGGAGCTACTGGTGGCACCATCGTCAGAAGACGCTTTCATTTCCCTGGTGAGCTGAGCCTGGCCTCAGCACACCAAGAAGCAAGAGTCTCCTGCAGGTCCACCGCGCCTAGGGGGCGGTGGAGGAGGAGGAGGGGGATAGTTGTACAGAGGAAATCCGTAGGGGGAGTATCCGTAACCCGGCTGCAGGTATCCCTGAGTCGGGTACTGTGGCATCTGGTACTGCGGCGTCGAAGGAGTCGGCACCGGGTACGGCGGCACAGGATAGTGCAGACCTGGGAAGACCGGCGTCGGATACGACGGCGGAAACCCAGGTGCTGGAGGAGCTGCCGGAGCAGACGGCCCAGCCAGGTACTCCACGGGTGGATCAGCCAGGATAGGGCCGTGGGGTGGAGGGCCCAAAGGAAGAGGAAATTCCCCTGCCGGCGCCGGAGGGGTCGGTGGTCGGAACCGCGCCGGAGCTGGTGTCAGGAGAACTGCGCCAGATCCGCTCTTCAGAAGAGGATCGGACTGTAGCCCATGGTCCCAAGTCTCGTCCGGAGCAGGGGAGAGAACTCGGGTCAGGCAGGGGACTGGGGTCCCCTGACGGCAGCAAAGGCTAGGAGAGCCTGGAATGACAGAAGTAGTAAGTCTCCCGTGAGGCTCAGAGGCCCGCGCGCGCCGGAGGAGCCGACGTGTGACTTATGGCAGAGTCCGGCGGACGCCAGAGGAGCCAGCGTCCGGCTTCGGGGGTCCCTCATCGGAGGTGGGCAGAGAAGAGAGAGGCCCGTCCGAAGGAGACTCTGCCGGCGCCGCCCGAAGGGTCAAGCATCTTAGAGCCTTCTCCCGGCGTCCGGCAAGGGAGGTGCCCACACCAGTAGGCGCAGGCCTGCGGCGTACTGGGGGCTGGAGTCTCCTTTCGCGGAGGCACCGGCGGCTCAACTCGAACCCGTCGGGTGGGCGGCGCTCCTCCAAAGCCTTGAGGCTGCCGTCTCAGCGATCCCGGAGGATGTTACCTTGCCCGTGACTCTGGCCGGAGTCGCGAAAGAGGAGGCCTTCTCCCGGTGCCTTTCCTTATCCCGCTTTTTGTGCCCTTCAGGGGAGGTCGACGCCTGCTGAAGTTTTCTCAGCTCTTTCTCCATCGCAGACATCTTTTTGAGGAGATGGGCTTCGAGGGACTGCTGGCGTCGTCTGCGGGTGGCCACGTTGAACCAGAGGCAGTGTGGGCACTTATCGACCGCGTGGTCAGGGCCTAGACAGAAGAGGCAGAGGGAGTGACTGTCTTTGTGAGGCAGCTGGGCGCCGCACGAGTCGCACTTATTCTTTGAAGGGGACGACATATACTGACGTTCACCTGACGAAAGAGGAACATTCTGAAACTAATCGGAAAAAAACGACCAAGTAACAGGACTGAGCGATAGGAACTTAACGCGGCGCTGTACGAGCTGACGCGGAAAGAACTGGAAGGTGGCGTGGGACCTGCCCTTTATACCCGACGACGCTTGACGCCGGTCACCTGACGTGAGGTCCGCCAGGGACTGTTAGCTAGAAATTTTCGTGGGGTCCTGCCACCGGCGGCCAGTCCTATGTAATTACCTACTGCAAGAGCCTTCAGTAAGATCTACCAGCGGTGGAACCTCCAAGTTGAGGTTCTGAGGACATCGGCACCCAAGGAGGGGCAGAAGAGATAATAAGCATGGTCCTACCACGCCTCTGGCCAGCAAAAGCCCACTGCTGCCACAGGAGGCCTTCACACCTCTACTGAAATGGACAGTGACATTTCTCCGAAAAGGACAAAGAGCTCAACAGATGCTGAAGGTGGCATCAACCAGAAGTGGGATTAAGAATGGGAATGGCCCATGAATGAGACTTCAACCTAGATCTCGACTGTCGATCCCCTCAGAGTCAGCAGGAGTCTACCAGTGGTGCTGTTTAGTTCACAGGTTTCTGCAGCAACACGACGATGTGAGACACTGGAGTGGGTGGCTGTGGATGGACCTTGGGTGGCGGCTCCAACCTAGGTGTTTCAACTGGGATTAGCTTGACTGGGGGCACCAGCATACCCCCAGACCCCCACCCCAGCTGAGATGGGCCATGGTAGAACTGGGGTCATGGACAGCGATGAAGCCTCACCTGCCTGTGACTCCAGAACCAGCCCGACAAAAATCTTGACCAGTTCCTCGACTGAAGGAATATAAACTGCACCAGCGGAGGCTCTGTGATGGCATCAACCAATCCCTAGAGATGAGGAAGCTCAACCACGGCTGACCAGTTGGGGGGAGTCAAATGATCAAGCAGAGACTGTAAGAGTTCACCAAGATTCTGATAGTTGTAGTGGCCTTCCTATAGCAGGAAGGAACAACTATATCGGTTTCTGGATAATCTCTTGATTAAAGCACCATGGGAGGAATCGCCTTGTTGGTCTGTTTAGAGAACCTTGTAGGTCATTCAGAAACTGGTTGGATAGTGAACATGAAAAAAGTTCCCTTAAGCCCTCAGAGTCTCTGGATTACTTGGGGGTGAATTTCCACACAACCTAAGCAGGCATGTTCTTATTCCAAGCAAAGACGGAAGATCTCCAGAAGCGGACTACCAGATCAAGACCCAGACAGATTGTCTCAGTCCACAGATGCATTTAGACTCTAGGTTCAATTAAGGCTGCCACAGAGATGGTTCCTGGAGCCAGGCTTCACTTGAGACCGCTTCAGGCCAGTCTCCTTACTCACTGGTCCCTACATCCGAACAGTACCAAATGCTACTTTGGCTACTGAAAACAATTCACCATTCCCTCATGTGGTGGAGAATCCTTATCTTTGAGGGTCTCTCCCCATTATCTCCATCACAGATAATTTTTTTTTTTTTTTTTTATTATTGTGTCCCCTGCCTCGGTCTGGCCACTCCTTCAGGCCTCCTAGGCTCCCCACCTTGACACCCTACTAGTCCCCACCTCATATTGCAGCCAACATCCCAGGGTAACCCAGCGTAACCCTTCGCCAGATGGGTCCCTCTCCTCCGAGGGGGAAGGCACTGGTGGGGCGCCCAGCGCACTCTTCAGCTGGTCTTGGGTGCTGCTGCTGCTGAGGCAGGTATGGCTGGCAACAGGGCTTGTGTGTCGGCAGGGGCCGGAAGCCTTCATCTGTTCGGCCCAGGAGCTTTTTCCCTCCCTTTTCTCCACGGGGGTGTGGCGTGCCATAGAAGTCTAGGCACACGCCAACATCCGCCATGCCACCGTGTGAACAAACCCAGCACGCTGTTGTGCTCCAGCCTCCGCCAGGAGTCGGCAGGCACCGGGCTCCATCTCTGCCCTCTCACCCCAGGAGAAGGCGAGCAAGTCTTCCAACACTCGAGCCTTCTCCCCCTGGCTGGCCCTCTAATGTCCCTGGTCCGTTCTCGAACCTGGGTCACCAGCGTCCCAAGCGGAAATCCAACTGCTGCACCGATGGGCTGGCATTTATCACACAAAATTCTGACAGACACCAGCCTCATATCTGGGGTGGGGGGCACTGAGCTTCATAGTAGACTGGCTCAGTTGACTTCTGGTGCAGCTTCTGGTTATATAGCAGCTTAGCACGCGAGCTCCCGGCCCGCTCCCCGATATAAAACCCTTAAATTGAGCCATCACGTTAAAAACAGCTACTAACTTAACATTTGGATTATATGGCAGCCAACAAACTTCAGGGGAGTTCGAATTGCTTTGCAGTAATTCAGCCGGAGACCGAAATCTCTGAAGGGGACGCGACATTGGATTTTCCTCTAAGACAACCCGAACTAAAGCACATAAGAACAACAAACCCAAACCAGATGGATTCTAAACTGGACAAAATCCTGAACGAGCTTCAGGAATTCAAAACGGATTTTCATTCTTTTAAGCAAACCCAGGAGACTTTTCAAAAAGAACTTATGGATCTGCCCACTAAAGTCTCTTCCTTAGACCAATGTGCACAGGAACCGGCCTCCACTACTTCACAGCTACAAATCACCCTAAACCAGGTCACCCACCTTTGTCAACTCACAGTGGAATGTCAGGACAATGCTGAAAACCGCAGTCGCCGTAACAACCTCAGGCTCTACGGGGTCCCTGAAAACAGCGAGAGCACAAACCTGCAATCTTTTGTGACCACACTTCTCAGAGAATACTTGGAGTTGGAAGCATATCTGGATCTTGAGATACAGTCTATTCATAAGGCGCTGGGCCTAAAATCCACTCAGGCATCGGCACGCCCCAGGTACATTATCATTAAATTTCTTCAGTTTCAAACGAAGGAGCCGATTCTTAGGCAGGCATGGGCCAAATCTAAAATCTTCTATAGAAACACCGATATTTCTGGACAATGATTATGCCCCAGCCACAATGCAGAGGAGGCCGCATTTATCCCTTTATTTCCACTTCTTAGGCAACATAGGCTTAAGTTTCAAACCCCTTACCCTAGTAAGTTAATTGTCCAGTTTCCTACCAGGCAGCAGACCTACAACAATGTGGAAGAAGCCTGTGTGGATTTTAAACACAGAGGATTTACTTTGCCTGCATCGATGAGTCTACCTCAGAGAATTCCAGAGGATCGTGGCCTACCTAAAGTGAACTCTATTCGTGTGCAGCCGGATCAGCAAGCCATGACAGATTAAATTAAACAAATGCTGGCTCAGTTTTCCAGGCAACCCAGTTGACTCTGACATGGCTCAGGAGTGCGCAGTGAGTACTAGGATGTGTGCTGGTGGTGGTGGGGGTCTGGGATAGCTCGGCTTCTGTTCCTCCCTGGGGGAGTGGAGGGGTGCGTTTTGCAGGGGTGCTGGGATATGGAGACCCTCTACATACACTAATGTCAAGCCAAAGCGGGGTGTGCTGGGAAGCCACCTTTGGGCTTCTTTCTTCAGACAGAGCTTGTGGGCCTGGACATGGTGCAGGTGTGCCCTAATCTGTGTGTGAAGCTCTCAGGACTGGAAAATATACTGGGTGTCGCTGAGCTGTCTGGGGTGGGTGGATATTGGCCCAGGATGGCAATGGCCTGGTTCATCTCAATGGACTCCACTCCTATAAGACCCCATTAAATAGGGGTCTTTGGATTTCCCCCGCTCGGGGAAGGGTGGGCAGGTTCGGATCGGACGTCTCCCGCCTGACAAGACCTAGGGGCCCTCCCTGAGATCTGGGGCTAAAACATTTAATATAACCAGAGCCTGGCTACATGTTTAACCCACTAAATAGAGAATAACCCAGAGGTCTCCTTGGCATCAGGCGATACCCGCTTCGCAGTATGGGGCGTCTTTGCTGCGCTCAATATGAAGTATAGAGCTTGATTCTAGGATTTCTAGTACGGAGGCTTGCCTGCACCATTCTAGGCCCTAAAGTGAAGATAGGACATATGCTGGGAGCCTGGTGGTGGACTTTCTAGCACGCCTCTTTCTTAGAAATAGGGTGCTTATTAGAGCAACCCTATCCGTTTGAGGTCCCCTTGCTGAGGGGTGAGATCTGGCTGGCTGGTGACTCAGGACAATGTTGGGTTTTCCCCTGCTGCCTCTCCTCGCTGGCGTGCTCTCCTTTCCTTCCTGGGGTGGAGCGCATGGGACCCCCGAGGCCTCTCGCCTCCCACTGGGTCTCGCCTGCCCATCGGTAGCCTCTCTCGTTACCCTGGAACTATAAGGAACATTGCTTGCTGACGGCGATCCGTCAGTTAACTCCAGGACTAATTTCAAAATGGACATTGTTTATATAAGTGTCTGATCTACAGTTGAGATTTGTGTTAGCCTGGAAAACCCATCCTTTTTCCTCTCCCTTCTGATACCTTGATATATTCTAACCCTATATTTGATCCACAAATTTTAACAGAACTGACAGGAATTAGGAGTGCCCCCATGAGACATAGAGACCCTCCTCTTGAAAAGGGCTCCCTCCTCTTAGGATATCCATTTCTCCAGAACATCCGAATAATAAAATATTCACCCCCTCATATTAGCTACGTCAGGGGGCAGGCCATGAGTGTTTCTGCCAACAGCGACCTCAGTCCAGCTGGAACAGCACCATTTTTCCCCTCCCCATAATTCCCTCTCCCCAATCCTTTGTATTTTTCAGTCTCTCCTGACATTAGTTTTCCTTTCCATATCTCATTCCATTTCTCCATTTAGCAGCAATGGTTTCCCCAGGGCCCCATCTCCCATGGTGGAATGGGTGCTCACCCTTGGACAGTCAATAGACATGTCCCCAATATGGGTCACATTGGACCACGTATTGTTGGAAGTCACAGAAAACCCCAACTGGCGTTTGTATATGGCTTACAACTTTTATCATCTCCTTAATGAGTTGCTGTTTATAATATATTGTACCATAGTTAGGCCTAGTTGGCCTTATTGTTATTCCCCAGTAATTAATAGTATGTCCACCTGCCTTACTCAACTGGACCCAGAGCACCAACACACTGCACTATGTACAGTCTGGAAATATTATATCTTACAGGAAATTCAAGCCTCTGATGGTTGGAAGGGACTCGGGGGAACCGCATGAAGGTTACTAATACATTTAGACATGCAGTCTTCCTTTAAGATTGTTTTCCATAATGTCAATGGGCTGGCCAGCCCCATCAAGAGGTACCGCACAATTCGGGCACCTAAGAAACTAAACCCAGATGCTCTTTTATTACAAGAGACCCACCTCTCCTCCCCTGAGCATCAGAAATTGCTTACATTTGGATTCTCGGCACTGGGGGAGTCCTCTTATCAACGGGGAAGAAGGAGGGGGGCTGACATCCTGATCCCGAGACACTCCCAGTTACAGATTATTGACCAATACTCAGACAGGGAGGGTAGGTTGGTGCCTGCAGAGGTCCAATTAAAACAACAGATACTTACACTGTGTAGTGTGTACATTCCCCCGGGCTCCGACACTTCTGCCATTCATCGACTTATCAATGCTATACCATCACAGCAACAAGGGATATTGATATTAGGAGGGGATCTTAACTGCCTACTTAACCCCTCACTGGACTCCTCCGTCATACACCCCTCCCCACAGTCCTCTGGTCAGAAGCATCTTAGGTGTTGGATTAGAGATGTGGATCTGACAGACACTTGGAGACAGCTTCATCTGGCACAACGAAAATTCACTTACTTTTCTATTGCCTTTAATCATTATTCTAGACTTGATTATATTTGCATTGTGAAATAATATATTGACTTGGTTCGCTCAGCAGATATTCTTAATATCTATCAAATCATGCACCCATTACCTTAGACCTTAATCTTAAAAAGAGGAGGAAAAATTCTCAGTGGAGATTCAACCCATCCTTACTTCGAGATGGGGAGTTCAGGGAATTCCTAGAGGTACAAATTTCCGAGATATTCTGGGACAACGCCTCTCCCCACGTCTCCCCTCAGACCCTCTGGGACACAATTAAAGTGGTACTCAGAGGTCACAGTATTGTGTATGCCTCTCATAAGAGGAGGCAGGCTGAGGCTAAACTACGAGCTCTGCAGGAAAAGCTCAGATTTCTTCAGGAGGCACACATGCAAGGGGACTCTGATTTGTTTCCCTTAATCTCCCAAACACATGCTGAGATACAATGCCTACTGACTGCTAAAACAGAGCAAGCCTTGGCTTAGGCAACGTCACTATGAAGGTGGGGCCCAGGCCTCCAAAATCAGATTCAACAATGTACCATCTCTAAAATTAAGGGCCCTGCCTCCGGACAAATCCGATATTCTACCAGTCAGATTCTTGATACATTTAAGACATACTACCGGTCTATTTACTCATCTCAGGCAGTGCCTGAACCCCACAAAATATCTACCTTCTTGACCCAGCTGTGCCTACCTGCTCTCTCAGAGTCTCAACAGGCACAAATAGCGGCCCCGCTCACTGAACTATAACCTAATCCACCATCAAAGGCCTTAAAATGGAAACCCGGGACTGGACTGTTTTGGTATTGAATTTCAAAGCACTCTGAGTGGATACAAACCCCTCTTCTTCAAACCTTACGAGTGGGTCATACCACATCTTCCTTCCCGGTTTCTTGGAGACTGGCGACGATCTCAGTGATCCTGAAACCACAGAAACACCCACATTTATGTGACTCCTACTGCCCCATATCAGTACTCAATCAAGACTACAAGATTTATACTGGCATAATGGCCCACAGACTTGATCACATCCTCCCTACTTTGATACATCCGGACCAATCCGGGTTTATTAAAGGCAGACAGACTACTGATAATATTAAGTGTACTATTTAATAGATCATGCCACATCAACGAAATCTCCTCTTATGACCCTCAGTCTAGATGCCCAAAAGTCTTCTGATATGGTCTCCTGGGGCTTTCTTCAAGCCGTCCTGCAAAAGTTTAACTTCCCCAGGCAGTTTTTGGATATCACTGGGGGAATATACACTGTCCCAGAAGCAGTGGTGAGACTGAATGGATCACATTCTGATCGCTTTCCTCTATTCAGGGGTACACGCCAGGGCTGCCCCCTTTCCCCCTACTTGTTTGCCATTTTTGTAGAGCCCATTGCCCAGCTTTTTCGTCAAACCCCAAATTTGCATGGGTATAAAATCTCAAAGTTCTCTTCCCGTAAAGTAGCCTACTATGTGGATTATCTTCTTTATATTACTCATCCAGAGGAATCCTTACAAACCCTCACTACTCTTCTACAAGAAATAGAGAACCTTACAGGTTACGCTATAAATACAAATACATCCGAAGTTCTACTTATACAACCCCCTTTGCCCCCAGAGATACCCCTATAAGTGGGACGAACCCCATATAACGTACTTAGGAAATCAAGATCCCCCGGGATTTCTCAGACCTTTATTCCGTCAATTATACTTCGGTTATCTCAAAAATTAAATCGGACCTTGAGCAGTGGACCCCTCTCCCTCTCTCCTTGTTGGCTAGGGTGCAATCTATCCAGATGAATTCCCTGCCGAAAATATTGTACATAATGCAAAATATCCCGATACTGCTCAAGGGGAAGGATATATGAGAATGGGACCGCTCAGTTAGCAGGTTCCTCTGGATGAATAAACAAACCAGATTAGCACTTGGCAAACTTCAGAGCTCTAAGGAGAGGGGTGGACTGGTTCTGCTCTGTATCCTTAATTGCTGGCTAGCTGCTCTACTTACACATATAACAACCTGGTTTGTGCCCCAAACCCAGTCTCCACCCTGGCTTAGGGTGGAGAGGGCTATGCCGGACCGCCCATTAAACTATTCTCTAATGTTCAAACCCCATATTATTACTCTGCTTTGTTGTGGTTCCAGCTTCACTACAGGGCATCTCCAGTGCCAGACAAGGTTTCTGGCCCAACCAGCTAATAAATTTCTAGCGACCTGGATTGTTATCCCAGCAGAAGACCCACAATGGCCCCCGGCCAAACTATATATTACATTTCACAACTGGACCTGTCAGGGTCTGAAACATCCTTATTAATTTTATGATGGGGATGTCTTTAAATCATTTGAACAACTCAAACAGGAGTTTTCCCTAAATCAGAGGGATTTCTTCCAGTTCTTACAGATCTGCCACTTTCTGGATACTAGAATTGGTCTGGATGTTACCGACTGACTTATTCCTCCTTTATGTTCTTTATTAATCCAGGTGGAAAGGGGGGAGAAGAACGTAGCCATTTAATATCTCGCTTCTATAGGGCCTACAGGGGACGCCCTCCCATACTATGGACCTGGTACAATTTCATTGGGAAGCTGAACTTCAGGTTGAACTAACTCAAGAAGACTGGCTTCGGATTTCTCGAAGACAGAATAAAACATCTAACTCGTACATTTGGAAAGAATTTTCCTGGAAAGTGGTCTCTAGATTCTTTCGCACACCTCAGATTACCGTCAAGTACACAGAAGGAGGAGACTCCAGCTGCTGGAGACACTTCGGCTGTGAAGTGGCCACCCATGCACATATATTCTGGCTGTGCCCAGTACTAGCAGCCTATTGGTCGGGGATGGAGCGTAGGATCCTGGATCTCTTTCCTGGCTTAAACGTCTTTCCCTAGATATAGGGATTCTTTTACATTATCCACCTTATTTTAAAGACCCACATCAAATATATCTCCTCAATATTCTTCTGAGTGCCGTAAAAAAATGTATCACACGGCAATGGCTGCACCCAGATCCCCCTACTATACCGGCCTGGGAAGATACTATATATGATATATACAAACTGGAACATATGACGTCCAGACCTTCAAAATAAAATACCAGAACTAATGAACTGTTGGAACATTTGGTTCCTGAGCATTGCACAAATCCGTCCAAACCAACCTCCTTAGGTCCTACTCTCAGAACAAATGGTCCCTCTTGATAGTTCTTTGAGTAGCCGGCCAGCCCATGGTCCTCTCTCTCCCCCGGTGACTAATTTCCTGGGTTTCAGAGCTGGGACCTGATTTAACTATTTTGGTGGCAGGTGTTGCGGCCCCTCGACCTCCTTGGATTTCCCCCCCCCCCTTTCTAATTTTGTAACAGCCTACTGCTATAGTTTATTCGACAGAGATGACAATAGAAAAAAAGCTTCTCATCATTGTAAACCTTTTTCCTCATATAATGGCAGCTGATTTTATATATATGCATATTTCTCTTCTATGTGATTAATATTTGATTTACTGCCTGTGTAGGTAATGTCTTTTGCAAAGATCTCTACCCACAGATTCATAGCGATGATTAACACTGCTGTGTGTGTTCTAAACAGTATAAAACTGAAACAGATAAAACGTTTACCAAAAAAAAAAAAAAGACTGGCTCAGCTGCCAACACATCCATAAGTGGTAATGGTCAAGGCAGAAAGAGGTGTTTCAACATCTCTGTCTCGGGTTTGGGGCACCGGATGTGGATCTCTGCATCTAAACTTAATACCCAGGTTCCGAGAATTTACTTTCTGTACAGCTGCTCAGCAGCCAAAGCACTAGAGACTCTGTCACTCATGCTAGATTTTCTAAGAGTGTATCGGTCTCCTCCATTCCCTCTGCTTCTGACAGTATATGAACATATGAATGTGCCAGCAGAAACAGACCACCAGTCTATCTAAGTCTGCAGCTAGCACCCCAGTTGCAGCTGCCCCAACCCCTCCTTTGTCATCTCCACTGCCACCCCACCCTCACTCTCCACTGTTCCATGCCCTTTTAAAGCTGTTCACAGATTTACATGATACCACCCATTCTGGAAGTGCGTTCCATTTTGCTACCACCCTCTCTGTGAAATAATGTCTCCTCATTTCCCTCCTAAATCTTCCCCCCTCTATTCTTAGCCCATGCCCCCTGGTGTCCTTCCCCTTTCTTAGCTTAAAGACTCCATCTGCCCCATCCTTACTGACCCTCCTCAGATACCTGAATGTCTCTATCATGTCCCCCCATCCCTTCGATCCTGCAGGGTGTACATATTCAGGTCTCCCAGCCTGCTCTCATAGTCTCTCCCCTCCATTCCACATATCATCTTTGTTGCCCTCCTCTGCACTCCCTCCAGTTGCCTGATATCACGCTTTAGGTATGGCCTCCAAAACTGCACACAATACTCTAAGAAGCAGCCTTACCAGTGACCTGTAGAGGGGTAAGATCATCTCTCTTAGCCTGGATGAAACTCCCCTCGCTAGGCACCCCAGCATTTTGTTCACTTTTGCAGCTGCTCTCCTGCACTGGGCAGTGCTGTTCATGATCCCTGTTATCACTACACCTAGGTCCTTCTCCTTCTCCTCAGTGATCCCTAGCTTAACCCCCCCACCAGTATTCTCTCCTTGGGTTCTTCACCCTGAAGTGCATAACCTTGCACTTCTTTGCATTGAACCCCAGCTGCCACCTCTCTGACCACTCCTTTAGCTTGCTTATGTCCCCCTGCAGCTGCTTCCATCCCTCCCCTCCATCCACCACTGCTCCGATTTTGGTGTTGTCAACGAACAGACTTACCTTGCTCACCACCCCGTGTGCAATGTCTGATATGAAGAGTCCAAATAATACTGGCCCCAGCACAGAGCCCTGTGGCACCCCACTCACCGGCCTTGGAGCTGAGAGCTCCCCTCTCACCACCACCCATTGCAGCCTCCCACTCAGCCAGCTTGTAATCCAGTTCATCATTTTTGGCCCTGCCCCTACCCCTACAACAGTTAGCTTCCCCCCAAGCTGCCCATGAGGCACTGAATTGAAGGCCTTGCTGAAGTCTAAGTAAAAGAACATCCACCGCATGACCCTTATCCAGCTCACCTGTCACCCAGTCATAATACTGCATCAGGTTGGTTTGACAACATTTCCCTGAAACAAACCCATGCTGCCTCACATCCTAGAGGCCACTGTCCTCCAGGTACAACACCAGTCTTTCCATTAGTATCGTTTCCCTACTATGGAGGTGAGACTTACCAGACAATAATTACCCGGGTCATCC
Organism: Neoceratodus forsteri; assembly: GCA_016271365.2. Lineage (NCBI taxonomy): Eukaryota > Metazoa > Chordata > Ceratodontiformes > Ceratodontidae > Neoceratodus > Neoceratodus forsteri. Next base: position 1,428,541,295 of record CM057449.1, read on the forward strand.
CTTGGTCTGCTCTTGTGTAATGGTACTACATGTAGCATCCTCCAGTCCAGTGGCACACATCCTGATTCCAGTGAGGTGCTGTACAGATCCGCCAGCGGCTCCACCAACACCTCCGCCATCTCCCTCAGCACCCTGGGGTGGATACCATCTGGCCCTGGAGCCTTGTCTACCATCAATGCCCTCAGTCCCTCTAGGACTCTACTTGCCTCAATTCTTCCATCTGTCGCCTCTACTCCCCCTGTCCCCACCCTCCCAGCTCATGGTGGTAGCGGTCCCCCCTTTTCTTCCGTGAACACTAAGCAAAAGTATTCATTCAGTGCTTCCGCCTGCTCCGCCCCCTTTTCCGTCCACTCCCCACCCCTTTTATCCTCACTACTGTCTCCTTGCACTTCCTTTTCTCCCTGATGTATCTGAAAAGTCTCTCTCCCTCCCACCAGTTCTTCCCTGCGCTAATCTCGGCTCCTCTGGGCCTTGGCTTCTCTCATTTTTCTGGTCACCTCCCTGGACCATCTTGCATACTCTTCCCTGTCCACTTCCCTGTCCTCCTATACCTCTGGTGCGCCTCTCATTTTGCCCTCACCACCCTCCATTACCTCGCTGTTCAACCAGCATGGTTTTCTTGCTCTGCTCCGCTTCGCTTAGTCTGTGTCTTGGTGCAGGCTTCTGCTGCCTCTGTAATCCCCCATTTAATAATACCACATTTCTGCTTTGTGTCCATCTCCTGTCTTATGCCCTCCAGTTTCCCTTTCAGTACTTCCTGCATCCTCCCAAAGTCCGCCCCCTTGAAGTTTACCACCTGAGTAACTGATTTCTCTGGCCTCCCACACATCGTGATATTAAACCACACTGTTTGGTGACTGCTGTCTGCTAGTGGGTCCTCCACCTTTATTTCCCTTACTGCCTCCCCATTCGACAATACCAGATCCAAAGTGTTCTTTCGCCTAGTAGGTGCACTAACCAACTGTCAGGAGACCCTCCTGGATTGCATCCAGGCGCACTTGCTCCCTAGCACTTGATGTGACCGGAATGCTCCAGTCAACCCCTGGCAAGTTGAAATCCCCCACGATAACCACCTTCCCTTTTCTACATACCTTTCTGATTTGTCGCGCTAATTTCCTGTCAAGCTCCTCAGACTGGGATGATGGCTTGTATACCACCCCAAACCTCAGTTTCCTACCCCTTTAATTTAGGAGCTGCAGCCAGATTACCTCTCTTCTCCTTTCTTCCCCCTTGTCCCTTTGATCCCATCCCTCACATAGACTGGCACCCCTCCCTCCCCTTACGGTCCTTCCTGTATACTTTGTATCCTAGGATTGCCAGATCCCAGTCCCGGTGCTCAGTTGCCCACGTTTCTGTAACAGTTGCAATACCCACCCTCCACACTGCTAAGAGTGCCTGTAGCTCAGCGGTTTCCAGCATTTTTAGCGTTTTTCCCATGCTGTAGCTTTTTTGCACAGTGTCCTCACAATGTCCTCATAGTGAGTGCATTTGTTCTACAAGTATTTCGAGTTTATGAGTCTATTTTCGACTACTCGGCTGTTCTTGTCATTGTGTATCGCACCATGGGACTGGGATTGTTGGACCTTTAGCGCCAAACAAGCCTTGCATTACAGCTCATATGCAAGAGTCTGTCTGCCTGCTTCTTTTTCTATCTTGAGCTGCAATGGGGGTGAACTGTAAAATTTGGTTAAGAACGGAAAAAAGTTTTTTCTACTGTTTTACTTGTCTATTTATGTAATAAAAGGGACTGTCACTAAGACATAATTGTCCTCTTATTTTGTGCTGACCTCAAATTGGGAATACTCTGTACCCTGCATGTTTCTCTTGCTACCTGTTATTAAACCTCCGAGGTAATTAGGTGCACATCCCTGAGCTTTTGTAGTTTTTAATGAACCCCCCTCCTGGTCTGTGGTAGAGCTGAATTGTGTTTTTTTGGATATTTCTAAGTACCCTTTGAGTATGGACAGGTCTGTTCTTCAAAGCAATCAGCAGAACCAAGCCGATAAACAGGTTACTGGTTCCCCAGTAGGATCTCAATGCTGTCCTCAATGCACATTCTGCACCATCATTTGAGCCTTTGTCAGAAGTCCCCAAGAACATTCTTTCTCTTGACCAGTTTTCTAGTCACCATCTGCTCCAGCAGACGACTGGAGAGCTGCAAGAACTCTCGTGCAAGGAAACTTACCGATGTTCCATCAGGATAAAGTAGTGCTTCTCATAGTACGTTCATTCCTTCTGACAGTTCCATCAGTGTTCCAGTTAAACCAAGATGTTACTCTTCCTTCCTTTTACCCAGAGTCAATCAGTGATGAGAAATGTTAGATGTACACACAGGAGTCAAAATGTACCTCATACAAATGCAACCCTTCTGGAAAACAGGCCACCCTTTTGTGCCATTTGGTTCTACAAAGAGATCAACAAGCTCCCAAAGCAGCTTTGTCTAAACAGGCATGATCACGCATAGCAAAGGCATATGCTGCAGCAAATCTACAACCATCCACAAAATATAATAAAGACACTGAGACCGTTGCGAGGTTGCAATGGAGGGTCAACATAATGATCAGGGGTATGGGAGACAACAGTAAAAAGGAGGGAGCTTTAAGCCCTTAACATTATTTACCTTGGGAAAAAAAAAAAAGGGGGGGAGGGGACACACGGGCTCAGCCTTCTGCATACTCAAGGGTACCAACAAGGTAAAGAGAGAAGCTTGGTATGGTATGTACCAGAAGGATGGCAGATGTCCTCTGAGACTTAGCGAGGTGGTAAATTCAAGGATAATGTTAGGAGGTCCTTCCCAGAATATAGTAAACCTATGAAACAGCCTACCAGTAGCGACAGAGGATATGAAGACAGTGCAAGCCTGGACAAATTTCTTATTACCAAGGAACTTACAAGGTACTCTGAGTAGTCCCTATAAATGTTTATTATACTCTGCATATAAAGTGGGCTGGGTGGGAGGGATATTAGATGGACCTAGGGTCCCTTCTAACAAATTACCATGTTACCCAGCATGAATCCCTGCACAAAGGGCATTTATCCACACACAACACTAACTTCAGTGCTTAGATGATGCTGCACTGTCTTGGTGTGCTGCAACATGGAAAACACATTATACTGAGGACAGTGCTGCTAATCTCTGGTCGGTACCAAGCTGGAAGCTAAAGGTATTTTCAAACAGCAGAGATTTACTCTGTTGACATCACCAGTACTCCCTCTCTCGAACCAAATTCTCTCACTTCTACTGCAACTGTTCAATTTTTTTTAAATATTTAATGTTCTTCATCTCATATATAATAGTACCCTATCATTTTGGACTTCACACTCCAACCAACCCCTAAAACCATTCAGTCGCACTTATCTCCTAGAACTCTAGAGCCTTCCCATCTCATCTAGCCTTGTTGTAGGCTCTTAACTTATCCTCTCTGCCAGCCTCAAGTGCTGACACCCACAATGAAGTTATATATACACAGAGTACAGAGTGGCTGCCTCACTGACTAGCCATCAAGCCCACTTGTTTTGGAGAAATAGTGCGCACCCCTCCTCCAGGTCCGCTGAGATATGGACATTCCACCATACTCTCTACAAGGATGTTCTTCATGACACAGAGATCACGTTCTGCTTCTATTATCTTAAAAGAAGCTAGAAATCACTGCTGCCTCTTCACCTCTATTAACTTTTTCCTTCACCCACCTAACCTCTTTTGTCTCCTTCCTCTCCCACTACAAAACTGATAAGATTCATGACAATCTCCTACTCCACTCCCTCCTTTGCCTCATTTATCGTCATCTGTTCTTTTTCCTTTGTAAGCTTAGTTCCCTCTTCTGTTGTTTTGTCACTTCATTAAACAAAAAAAAGTGTCTGTAGATCTAGTCCCTTCCTGTTGACCTTTTTACACTTGTCAAATACATTATAGTCATTTATAGTCCTTTTGCCTCCAATACCTTCCCAGATACCTCCACAACTGCCACTATCATCCATGCTTTAAAATCTTTCACTTCACTACAACTCTCTGCTTAACTATGAAGACCTATCTCCTTCCTCCCTTTCTTAGCAATGTCCTTGAAAAAGTGACCTTCTCCAACCGCTTGATAACTTCTCTCAACAGTATCTTTCTATGTTTCTGATGGCGTATTCTCATCTACTGCCAGACCACTTATTTAAAGAATTTTTCAAGGATCCATCATCAGCCCTCTACTCATATACATCTACCTTGTCACATTTTATCACATCTCAACCTTCAACTTTAACTACTGTATCTTTTTTGTTTGTTTGTTTTGAAGATAACACAGTTGTATACCTCTTCTGATTCCTTCACTTCTAATTCCCTGTTTATACTTCTTCATGACTGGATCAGGTTACATTCTGGCTTTCATTCCACTTCCTCTAGATAATGTGTCCAAGACAGGAATGCTCCCTTTGTACAGGGGGCACATGATGATTAACAGTAACTTTCCTCCTTCCATCTAATTTCTAGACTCGGACCATTCCTTTGCCTCCTGTGGCTGTAACCTTGGTGCCATTCTCAACCTGTATCTCAAATTTCTGTACATCTGCCAGTTTAAATCTCTGTAACGTCACTTATGTATGCCACTTTTATGTCCCACCCTCTCTCTGCTGAAATCTTCATTCATGCTTTTATCACATCACTTCTGGACTACTTTGCACCCAGCCCCTCAGAACAGTTTTTCTTTTTTTAATTTAGTATGTTTTATCTCCTGTCCAGCTACCCCCTCATCGGTCCAGACAACCAGCGCTCAGCCCCGCCACACAACCAGAGATGTACCTCTACTCCTGAGCACCCAGGCTTACCCCCAGGGCGGGGGCACTTCACCGGAGACTGAACAGTAGAGTGGGAGCAGGAGCCCGGTCGGCAGTGTGGGGTGGACATTACTGTGCCTCATCAGAAACCACGCTTTTCCTGTTTTCTCCCAGGGGAGGCGTGGCGTGCAATGATGTTGACGTGTGCACGCCAGACATCTGACACGCCTCCTGGATGTAACTAGTCCCAGTTGTTGAACCCCTGACTTCCACAAGGGGTCGGTCAAGCACGGTGACTTCCCCAACCTCCCCCCTGAAGAGGAGAGCAGTCCATAGAATGCTTGATCCCCCCCCCCCCCTGCTTGTTCCCGAACCTGCATCACAGCATTGTGCGTGGTAGTGCTACACACGTACTGGTGAGCCAGCCTCCAGACGACTTTTTCAAGAATGCCGCTGCCTCTCCTCATCTATACCCAAATACAAAAATCAGATGACCCCATCCTTAGAAACTGAAATGGCTCCCAGTTTACTTCACAATTACTCTTGCCTTCATGAACTTTCATGGACTGTTCAAGACTTCATAACCAACCTTTTCTCCCTCTACTGCCCCCGGCTCATGCGCTCACCGATCCTCTAACTCCTGCCATGTCTTGTCTCCACTCACAAACCTACAACTGCTGGGAGCAGAGGATTCTACTGTACCTCAGAGTCTAGTTTAGGGTGAGTTTTTCTGGAATAGTCTTCCAATTTCTTTATGTTCTATGGATTTACTTCCACTGGGCAAACCCAGTTTCAAAGCAAGCCCTTTCTCTATCACATATGACTGCTAACCTTTCTTCCACTGTCAGAGCTAATATTGATTTATCACTGTTTCCCGTTCCCTATTATGTAGCCCTTTTGATTTAATTGTTGTGTCAAATGTTTATTTACTGTTTCTGCTCCTGCTAAGGCTGCCCACTCGGAGCTTCTTATGTCATCCAGTCTTCTGCCTGCTTTAGGAGCCCTGATGAGATTTCTCATCCCAACTCACTTCAACTGTCTGCCCACAACAGCAGGCCACCATCAGCTGTCACTCTCCTCTGCCAACTGGGAGCCATAATCCACTAGGTGGGGAGTGGAACTATACTGGAAGGCCATGATGAGTAAGGGAAATTAAGTAGCAGTGCATAATAGAGGTGAACACTTTGACCTATCCTTTTTTTATTCTATTTTAGAGTGTCCCTTGTCTCAACTTACAATACCCTTTTTTCTCCATCTTTGTTTTCTTTACCACAGTTGAAATAATAAAAGGAGCGCTCTTTTTAATGTGGCTCAGACCAGGTTTTCATTGGTTCTCTGTTTTTGAATACCACTTGTTTCAGATAGCTTGTCTTGTGATTGTACTTAACTAGCATGCAGCAGACACTGCTCCCAGACCTTATGGGACAAAAGGTGTACAAAAATAGTGGGAAATACTGATGAAAACCTGGTTCGAACCATATTTAAAAGAGAGCAGTATCAGTTATTTCAAATATGAAAATTAGTGCTAAAGTAGACTCAAAATGGGGAAAGAAGAGCATCATAAAAGTCAGGAGACAAGGGGCAATCTAAAATAGAATAAAAAAGTACAGGTCAAATTTTTCACTGCTGTCATGCACTGCTGATTTAACTGTGCGGACATGCCCCATGGAGTCCATTTCTCTGTGTAGTTCGATCCCTCTGGAAATGAGACTATGCCCCTGCAGGACACAAACAGGCAGTTTCCCGCCAAATCTTCTCAAGCATTGTGCTATGGCAGAACCAGCCCTACCTGTAATGTCTGAGACAGGGGTGAATCCAGCAGCACAACTGTTAGCCTGTTCAAGGAGAGTCTCTCATGGAATGCTGCTTCTACTTCCTGCTGGCCAAATGCTGGTTTCCTGGGTTAGAGCACACATACAGGTGCAGTGTGGCAAGTAGCTTTCCTGGCCACTGCACTACTGGTATGGCAATGTAAAATACCTCTACTACCTTGTCTCACTGAAACATTTTGAAACACAGCTTGTATGAAAGATGCTATATAAACTTGTACTGAATTACTGTGCATGTTGAGGTTTTGCGTAAAGCAAAAAAAAACTGAAGTACTGTATTGCAAATAAGTTTTTTTTTTTTTTAGCATTGTACATTCTTTATTAGCTTGTTTCATCAAATTCAATATGTAGAGAGAGATTTCTGAGCACATTAGCTGTACTGCTTTTCTGCATGCAGCCTCTGCACCATCAGTACTTCACTAATTACAAATTCCTTTGAAATACTATGCATTATGGCACACTATAAAACCAAATTCTATTCATACTTAATTAAAAATACTTTCACAGTACAGTTTTTATTACCCTATAAAACAAAAAGCGGCTTACCTGCTTGTGCTGCTGCAGTGTTGATAATAACTGGTGTTGAAGCCATAAGTCTAACTGGAGCTCCAAGGCCAGTTCGTGCTCCAGGGCCTACCACTAAGGCACCAGTCTGGTCATAATAGGCTGTTGGGGCTAACACTTGGTAACCTTAAGAAAATAAACTGGAGTTTAACGCCAGAACAATTAATATCTGAGAGAAATACAAAGGCATTCAGTGGAGTTAAAAGGACATTTTTCCTTTTCTTTTATTATAACGTATTATCACCCCCAATGTTCAGGGCCAGGAAGGGACCTCTTCCATCCAGCCAGCTCACCCATATATGTCCTACTGAGAACCTGCCACCTATCCAGTCGGGACAGCCAGCCAACCCATGACACACCACTGTGATGTCCCGGCTTACCCCCATGGCCAAGTATGCCTTCAGCTCCTTCGTCAATCTGGCCATCCACAGCGGAGATGAAGACTGATACTGATGGAGTCCCTCATGGAAGGTGGCTTGGTTCCAGTGGAGGACAAGCTGAGGTTTCATCCTCCCAGGCTTGTACCTCTGTTTCCTTTTTGTTTTGTTTCTCAGTGTTCCAGCCATCCATCTAGAAGCATAAAACATGATGCAGCATGGCACAGCAAATCTGAATGCTAGGTCCAAGGGTCCCTCCCCGTCAGTTTATGAACCCCTGCACCACCACCCATGGTCACCCAAGTGGCTGTAGTGCAGTGGGTTGCAACACCCTCCCTCCCTTCCCAGAGAAGAGCATCCTGTGAGACACTCAATCCTACCTCTCCTTGACCAACCCTCCGATGGCCCAGACTCGTTCCCGAACCCAGGTCACTGGCACCGTGAATGGTAGCTCTGCCACTGTGCCAGCAGGCCAGCAACGGACACCGTTGCCACTCATGATGCCACAAAAGAGGCTACAGCATCCTTGACTGGCTGGACTGTGTGTGGCGCTTCTAAAACGCAGGAAGAGTACAATGAAATTTAAAACAGTAGTTTTGATTTGATTACACTAACAGCTGTTTTTATATTTTACTAAGAAAAAAGAAGCAGCTGAAAAACAGCTGCATTAACAAACTCTACAGTAGGTGACCAATCCTTTTTTTTTTTTGTAAGCTAATGTTATGTCTACCTGGCAATATGTTAACTGTTCATTGCCAAACTGTAACATTTTGGTTTTATAAATGACTGAGGAATGTGACTACAGCCCCTTACTCTTTACTCAAATACCTCAAGTATGTGTGTAACATTAAAATCCACCAGTACAAATCTGTACAAGAAGTCTAAATGTCACCTGACATTAAATGGACAATGTATACAAATGATTAAAAAAAACATGTTTAACTGTTAAAATTGAAAATTTTTTCGTTTGTAAAATGTTTGTGCCCTGAAGACTGAGCTAATATTACCATGTTGCCTCTAGTGGTATACATACACAGATCCACTTGTTTGTTCTCTGTACTTTGATCCCTTACCCCTATACTATAAGTTCACCTTAATCGAAGAGTAGCTCAGGCCGGAGTCCAATAGGGAAAGGAGGTACTCTAGAACAAGATTCACCAGACAGGTAAAGGGATCCAGGTGACAAGCGGTGGCCCATATACAGAACTGCTTCCACTTCACAGCATAAGTGGCTCTGGTGGAAGGCTTCCTGGTTGCCACTAGGACGTCTGCCACCTGGGAAGAAACCCCAAATCGGGCAACTGCTAAGTCTGCAGAAGCCATGCACGAAGGTGAAATGACTTGAGGTCCAGATGGACCACAGTGCCCTGCTCCTGGGAGAGTAAATAGGAGGACAGAGGCAGGAATCTGAGGCTCCACTGCTAGTTGCTGGAGGTGGAAACCATATCTGGTGTGGCCAGTAAGGGGCTACTGGGATCATATCTGCCCCCTGTGACTGCAACTTGAGAAGCACCCTCTGCAGAAATGGGAGGGAAGGCATACAGAAACCTCCCTGTCCAGGAGAGGGACAACCCATCTCACCAGAAAACACCAGTCCCTGGATCTGGTGAGCAGAAACTGGACAGTTTTGCATTGGATGGGGATGTGAAGAGGTCCAACTCAGGACGGCCCCACCTGTTGAAGAGATCTTCAACCACGGAAGGAGAAGCTCCCATTCTTGTGGCCTGGACAGGATGGCTTAAGCTGTTGCCAAGGTGTTTGAACCCCTGCAACATGCACAGCCGCAAGTCCAGGTGATGTTCTGAGGCCCAATAGCAGACTCTCATGGCCTCCCAGCAGGGGGGTAAGAATGCGTTTTCCCCTACTTGTTTATGTAAAAGACCACGGACATATTGCCCATCTGGATCAAGAGAGTGCCCGGGAGTAGGTTCGCCTGAAGGGCCTGCAGAGCGTACAGGATCGCCCGCATCTCCAAAACACTGATGGGGAGGAGATGCTCCTGTGAAGACCAAATCGCCCCCCGATTCTGATGGGCTGCCAGATGGGCGCCCAGCCCTAGCCCAATGCATCAGTGGTCAGGATCGGTTGAGGCGACTCTGTCCGAAAGTGGCCCCCCTTGGAGAGGTTGGAGGGGTTCAACCACCACGTCAAAGTCTGTCACAGAGTTGGAGACCGACACCGGTTGTTCCAAATCATCTGTGCGCTGATCCTACTGGACCTGAAGGTTCCATTGAGCTACCCTCATGTGCAGGCAAGCCAGGGGAACCATTGCAATGGCCATCGCCATATGTCCGAGTAGCCTTAGAAATGATCTGACGAGAACCTGGTGAGACAATGAGATCAGTTGAGGCTGTGCCTGAAGGCGTTCTGCCTGTCTGGGGTAGAAAAGCTTTGCCTTGAGCAGTGTCCAAGATTGTCCCAATGTACTGAAGCCTCTGACTTGGCCAAGGGAAGGATTTGGGGAGACAGAGTGATCCCCATATCCTGAAACAGAGTGAAAGTGGCCTCCATGGTTCTGAGTAACTGCTCCTCGGTGAGAGCTGTCATAAGCCAATCGTCCAGGTAAGGCAAGACATAATGGCCTTCCCTCCTTATGTCAGCAGCCACTACTGAGAGGCACTTTGTAAAAACTCGGGAGGCAGAGGATAGGCTGAATGGCAGAGCCCGAAACTGGTAATGGTTTCCTTGGAAGCGAAAGCAAAGGAACCTCCTGTTGGGTGGGAAGACCAAGATGTGAATATAAGCATCCTGCATGTCCAGAGAACAGATACAATCCCCCTGATGAAGCAGGGGAAAGGCCGGGAGAGTGACCATCCTGAATTGTTTGAATTCTATGTATTGATTCAGGTGCCTGAGGTCTAGGAGGGACACAGGTCTCCAGTTCTCTTTGGTACCAGGAAGAATGAGAATAGAATCCCTTCCCCAGTGTGCGGCGGGATGGGTTCTATGGCCTGTTTTGCAGAAGTGCATGGATCTCCTCTTGGAAGAGAGCAATATGGGCCGGAGGGTAACGGAAGGGCACTGGGAGATTGTCCGGGGGTATCTCCAAGAACTCTAGAGCATGTTTCTTTTCCACTAACTGAAGAACCCAATGATCTGAGGTTATTCTGTGCCATCTCTCTATGTAAAGAGGACCCCCCCAGTGATTCAGCCAGGGTCAGGGGGTCAGGTGAGGAGTCAAGCCAAGGAGCCAGGGACAGGAAATGCGGCCTGGGAGCCCTGGGGGCTGAACCTCCCGTGCTTTGGGTAGAGGTTTTTTCTTTAAAGGCACTTCTGAGCTGGCCATTGGACTGCTGTTTGAGGGGTGACGAAGGACTGCCACTGCGAGGATTTAGGCTGAGATTGGTATAAAGTTCATCGAATGCAAAGCCTTGCCCGACCCCATAGGTGAGTGATTATGCTCTGGGAATCCTTGCCAAACAGAAGAGGACCCCTGGAAAGGGGCATCTAGAATACTGGACTGCATATCCGAGCAAAACCGGGACTCTGAGCCAGGAGAGGATGAAGAAACTCCCATAGTCGCAGCTCTGCCTGCAGAGTCATAGGAGGCTCGGAAAATGTGAGTCCCAACATCCAAGCCTGATTTCAGAAGGGGCAACAGCTCAGTCTTGCCAGAACATCAGGCTGAGCCTGTGGTACCTCCAAAGCTTTCTCCCACAGGGCGTTCTGGTATTAGACCACGTGGGCCAGAAAGTTCAGGGAACAGATAGTGCAGGTGGCAGGAGCACAGACCTTCTTGCCAAATTGGTCTATCTGTCTGGAGTCCCTGTTGGGAGACTGAATGCTAAAGTGCGGGGCAGCTTAGAGCCATGGGTAGCGTAATGACTACAGAGTTGGTCTCTTAGTGCTCCCATAAAGCCTCGTCCCTTGGAGCACTGTACAGGCGATATGCCTTCTTGGCTGTCTCCAGAGTAGAAGATGGATGCTTCCAGGCAGTCCTAGTGACATCCTTGAAGGAATCAATAAGGGTGGAACAACCAAGGCAGTGACTCCTTTTATGGAGAAAGGTGGCTAACATGTCACTCAGGGTCCACTTTCTCCATGTCCCAACCCAGGGCTCGGTGTTGGGACCAGTGTTGTTTGGGATATTCATTGCAGACATATCATGGGACATCAAGAGCAAGATCAGTCTGTTTGCTGATGATACCAAGGTAGGCGCGGTAGTGGATGACCTAGGGGGATGGCAGGGGTTGCAGGATGATCTGGCAAAGCTTGAAACCTGGTCAGACACCTGGCAACTGGGCTTTAATGCCAAAAAGTGCAAGGTGCTGCATTTTGGGATGAAGAACCCAAGGAGGAGTTACCAGCAAGGGGAGTGCAGCTAGCCCAGACAGAGGAGGAGAAGGATCTGGGTGTGCTCATTACAGGGTCAATGAACAACTCAGCACAATGTAGGAAGGCAGCTGCAAAGGACAACAAAAATGCTGGGTTGTATTGCAAGGGTATATCCTCGGGAGGAGGAGGTGATTCTGCCACTGTATAGGTCATTAGTTAGACCACACCTGGAGTACTGCGTGCAGTACTAGCATCCGTATCTGAAGAGGGACATTAAGTTACTGGAGGGGTGCAGCAGAGCCACCAAAGATGATCAAGGGCTGGGGACTTATCATACGAGAGGAGGTTGAAGGAGTTGAACATGTACTCACTGGAGGAGAGAAGAGACAGGGTGACATGACTGAAACCTTTAAATACACGAAGGAATAAACAAGACAGGTACAGAGGGGCTGTTCAAAGTAAGGGGAGGAGGACACCAGGGGCCATGATATGAGACTGGGCGAGGAAGGTTCAGCAGGGAGATGAGGAGACACTTTTACAGAGAGGTGGTGGCTGGGTGGAATGAGTTACCTGCTGAAGTGGTATGCAGCAGAACAGTGGACTGCTTCAAACGAGGATGGGACAGGACAAGGGGGAGGGTTAATGAAGGGGAAGGGTGGAAGGGAGGGGCAGCTGCAGAATAAGGGGTGCTAGCTGCACATTCGAGCAGACTTGATAGACCTCTAGGCCTTTATCTGCTGGCAAATTTCGTATGTTCGTATAAGGGACTGGATGTGCCTCATCACATCAATAGAAGTAGGGTCATCTGGAGGAGAGTGAGGGGTGCCCTTGGACTCCTTTGGTTCTGATTGCAAGTCAGAGCCCTTGGATTCATTAGAAGAAGAGGATGAAGAATATCTTCCGGCTCGCTAGAGTCTGGAGATGGAGGGAGACAGCGATGGTGTTTTCAGTCGGTGAGTCCTCCCTCTCCAAGATGTCAGGTATTAGTCAGAGAGTCAGATTAGTGGTAGCAAGCAGGAAGGCACTGCTGGGCTCCTTGGAGCAGTTGAGGAGGCACTAAGCTGCAAGCAAAGGAGAGCTGGGAACAGCAGATGCAATGGTGAAATTTGACCTGAAGCACATCTGGTGGACAGAGAGCTACTCAGGTAGTCAGAGGAAACAGTACAATAGTTAGCTGGTATGGCAGGCAGAAAAAGACCTGAATTTCTTTCATAATCAGGTAAATCGAAATGCTGATAATATATGACCTGGTACAGGAATGGCACATTGTGGGAGTATTTACTGTATTTGTTGCACTGTGGGGTCACTTGCCGCACAGCATCATGTCAGAGGGGGACCCTACTTCCTGGCATGATGTAGAGGATGATCTTCCTGCCCTCTGTTATAGGGCAGCAACCTTTCTAGTTGGCGCATAGGGGTTTGACTCTTACGACTGGTCCATTCCTCTCCCTCCCTCCCTTTTCCCTGATTTTCAGCTTTGCCTCTAAGTTCTCTGTTTCTCCTTCACATCTGGCCCTCTGCCACTCCCCTCCGCTCATTCCTTGCCTTCCATGTTCCACTGGGCACTATTACTGTAAATCATTGGCTTGCTAGCTGCTGTCTCTGCTGAATCTATATATTTGTTTACACATCATGCTCACAATGTCTGTAACCTTACGATCATTACCTGTTGTGACTGCTGAATCTATGCAATTGTTTACACTATGATTCACAATATCTGTAACCTTGAGCATTAACTGTTGTGTCCACTGACTGAATCTATGTATTTGTTTACACATTATGCTCACAATGTCTGTAACTTTTGAGCTTTGTACATTTCTTGTATTTGTCTCCCCCTACCGTCTGGGTCGCACCTGGAAACGAGCCTCGGTTCAGTTTGCCTTTCCCGGCTACTAAAAATGTTAAATAAATAAATTAATATTGTGGGGGCAACCTTCATGATGGATGTGTTGCAGAGTGTTGGTGATCCTGGTCTGTGTGTGAGTGTGTCCCTTCTGCCTGTGAGATTCCGGAACTCATGGAAATGTTGTGAACACTAATTTGGACAACAGTTCGAAACCCAGACCCCTGCAGCCTCAGCGAGGTTTCCCACACTGCCTGGTGCACTGGCGTGCTGAGCCACAGGCACTGCCCGTGAGCCAGAGTTTCTGAGCGGTAATCCCAGCCTGATGCTCATCAGGCGGTATTCTGTTCCTGGGAGCTGCTTCTCTTGACAGGTAGGTAGGCTGCTGAGTTCTATGGGTGACCCTATTTCCTGGCATGATGTTGGTGAATGACCCTCCTGCCCTCTGTTGGCGGAGAGAGCAATCTTACTACAGTGTCTGGCGCATTAGGAGTTCTATGTTGAAAATTTGGGGTTAAAATATGACAAGACAATAAAGTTATGAGTCTATGTTGCAATTTTTCAGTACATGCTCATAAGTGTGGTAACTGTCAATATTTTGACTTCAACTTTTACACATAGCTATTTTTTGACACCACCTCAAGAATATGACAGCTGCCATTTCTCAAATCCTACCCAAAATGTGTTGTAAAACTTGTGGTGCAAAATGACGTATCAGCCATTGTTTATAAATGACACCTGTCATGCTCAGAGGGAGCCGTTGTAAAAGATTATGTAGAAAATGTGAGGGTACAAGCGTGAAAACCCAACTAAGTTATGAGAAACAAATTGTTCAACATTTAGTCATGATTTTATTTTTCCAGATTTAGGTCCCTAATATTCGGCGGTTCTATGTGATATTAGTGAAAATAAAATAGCTAAAACACATAAAGCGAAAGCAAAACGCCAAATCCAAAACACTCCATGCCAAAAATACTGAGTGTCAAAATGCCAACTCTCTAAGGAAAACAAAGCATCCAAATGAAACGCTATGGGAAAACCATGGGAATCTGAGGCACTACGTCACACCTGGAACTGGAACTGCAACAAGAAACTACAGAACTGCATGCTTGCAGGGGATTCCACCCCACACCCTGTAAAGTATTATAACAACCTTGAGACCGCAATAATGCTCCCAAAGTGTGCAGCTGTTGTGTCAGGAAACAGATTCTGCCTCTTGCTATTTATTGACTCTCGCTCTTTACTCACACTCGCTATGTACTGATGACCGCTATTTTGTCATGGCCACTATTTCCACAGGCGCTCAAACTAAGTTGCCCATAATACGGGATACCATGTTCAACATATCCCTTGTGTTACTTCACCTCCTGAACATGGCAGGTGTCATTTTTTCAAATCACCTCCGAAACTTGTTGCCACAGTCACACAGCAAAATCACCTTTTGGATGGATTTTAAAAATTCCACCTGTCTTGATCATAATGTCAGGTCATAAAAAGATTGTTGGACATTTGGGGTCAAAATATGGGAGCCCACTTAAAAGTAGATAGTGCCTCTCAGCTGCCCCATCCTGTGTAATTACAATCTAACAATGTGTCAAAGCAGGATACCACTGAAAATGAGATATCGCATCTCATCTGCTGTATCCCGGGTAAATATATAGTTAAAATGTGTATGAGCAAGACCCAGTAATATTTGCAAGTTGACGATTCCTGCAGGGAACATAGAAACATAGATTTTGACGGCAGATAAGGACCGCTTGGCCCACCCAGTCTGCTCATTTCCCTACCTATTGGATAAGCTGCAGATCCTAGTTAACCAGCAGCCTACTTCTTCCTACCCCCACCCCCTAGAATTGCCTTATGACTGTCCCATGCATGCTTGAATTCCACCACTGTTTTGACTCCACAACCTCTTCCGGAAGGCCGCTCCAGGCATCCACAACCCTCTCTGTGAAAAATACTTCTCAAATTACCTCTGAGCTGCCCCTTCTATCTTCAAATTGTGCCCCTGTTCTTGCACACCTCTTTTTGAAAGATGCTACCGTCTTGGACTTTGTTGATTCCCTTGAGATACTTGAAAGTTTCTATCATGTCCCCTCCTCCTCCTTTCCTCAAGGCTATACATATTCAGCTCCTTAAGTCTCTCTTCATGTGTCTTCCGGTGCAGACCCTGCACCATTTAGTGCCCTCCTCTGGACAGCCTCCATCCTGTCTATGTCCTTGCAGAGACTGGGTCTCCAGAACTGCACACAGTACTCCAGATGGGGTCTCACCAACTGTCTGTACAGAGGGACAATAACTTCTTGTTTTCTACTGGTGATGCCTCTCCCTATGCATCCCAGTATTCCCCCAGCCCTCCTTGCTGCCCTCTCACATTCCTTACCCACCTTTAGGTCATCTGATATGACTACCCCCAGGTCCCTTTCCATTTTTGTTGTTGTTAGTATCTCATCCCCCATTGTGTACTTTTCCCCTGGGTTTTGTTTCCCAGGTGCATTACCTTGCACTTCTTAGCATTGAATCTAAGCTGCCATACATTTGACCATTCCTCTAACCTTGCCAAGTCCCTTCTCATCCTTTCCACCCCACCTTGTGCATCAACTCTATTGCAGATCTTTGTGTCATCTGCAAAGAGACATACTTTTCCTTCCAGTCCCTCTGCAATGTCGCTTATAAAGACATTGAAGAGGACCGGTCTAATACTGAACCCTGCGGTACCCCACCAGTAACCCCCTTTCTTCAGAGTGGACTCCATTTACTATTACTCTCTGTGTCCTATTCTCCAGCCAATTCTTTACCCAGGCTGTCATCTTGGGACCCACTCCCAGGCTGGCTAACTTGTATATTAATCTTTTGTGTGGGACTGTGTCAAATGCCTTGCTAAAGTCTAGGTAGGCCATGTCACAGCCCTCCCTGATCTACTACTTTGGTCACCCAGTCAAAGAAATCTATCAGATTTTGTTGGCATGACCTTCCTGCTGTGAATCCATGCTGCCTTGGGTCCTGAGCCCTCTGTATCTAGATACTCAACAATTCTTTCCTTCAGGCGTGATTCCATCATTTTCCCTACCACTGAGGTTAAACTAACAGGTCTGTAGTTTTCTGCTTCTGCCTTGCTCCCACTTTTATGAAGGGGAATCACATCTGCCCTTCTCCAGTCCTCCGGGTACCACCCCATCCTCCCATGATTTGTTAAAGAGGGTAGTCAGTGGTGTCACTAGTTCTACCCTTAGTTCTTTTAGAATTCTGGGATGAATCCCATCAGGCCCCATTGCTTTGTCCACCTTCAGTTTTAAGAGTTCTTTCAGAACCTTTTCTTCTGTAAATGGGCTGGTATCAACTTCTGTATCCAGAGTGTTTCTGTTGTTTGTTTTAAGTACCTCCCCCACTTCCTTTGTAAATACTGAGCAAAAATATTTGTTTAGTATCTCTGCCTTTTCACAGTCACCCTCTACCCACCCTCCCTCCCTTTATTAAGCCTCACTAGCCCTCCTTGGTCTTCCTTCGCTCCCTGACGTACCTATAAAGGTTTTATCCCCTTCTTAACTGAGTTGGCTATCTTTTCCTCGGTTTGGGCCTTTGCTGTTCTGACTGCCTCCCAGCTTCCTTTTGCTTTAACTGATACAGTTCCTGTCCTGCTCCTTCTGTGATTCCTTGTACTTTCTAGATGCTTTCATTTCTCTTGAACCTTCACTGCCACTTCCTTTGAGAACCATAGTAGTTTCTTACATTGTTTCATTTGTTAATTTGCTTCACACAAAGGCTTGTTACCTCTGTGATGGCATTTTTTATTATTCCCCATTGTTCTTCCACCCCTCCTTCCTGCCCATTTGCTAGTGCATTCCTTAGGCACTCACCCATTTTGGCAAAGTCAGCCCTCCTAAAGCCCAGTACTTTTGCCTTTGTATGGCTTGACTCTATTGCTGTGTTTATTGTGAACCATACTATTCGATGGTCGCTAGTTCCCAGATGGCTACCCACTTCTACATCTGTGATCCTCTCTTCATCTCCATTTGAGAGAACCAGGTCTAAGATAGCTCCCTCTCGAGTGGGCTCCAATACTAGTTGTCTAAGGCATGCCCCTTGTAGGGCATCTAGAATAACCCCACTCTTTGAAGTGGATGCTGCAACTGCACTCCAGTTAACATCTGGCATATTCAGATCACCCATCAGCAATATCTCCCCTTTTTCTGCCATCCTAAGTATTCTTTCTATCATTTCCTTGTCCATTTCCTCCCCTGAGAGGGTCTGTATCTCTAACCCTATAGTATTGTGGTGCCATTGCAGACTCAAATTTACCCACAGTGCTTCTTCTCCTCCCTGTTTTCCGTTTTGTTCTGTTGCTTTGATTCCTTCCCTTATGTAAGGCTACTCTCCTCCTCCTCCTCCTCTTTTACCCTCCTGTCCCTCCTGTAGATAGTGTATCCTGGTATGTTTATGTCCCAGTCATGGTTTTGTGTGTACCATGTTTCTGTGACAGCCACGATATCAGATGTCCCTCCTCCATCAAGACCACTAATTCAGGAAGCTTGTTACTCAGACTACGGGCATTGGTACCCATTGCTCTCCATTTTTTGATGGCTTTACCTTCTTTTGCAGCATCCCCCACTGATCTGTCTACCTTGGTCTTTTTCTCATTTAGTACCCTGTTTTGTAGGGACAGGCTGGGATTTTCCTGCTGCTTATCAGTGCCTCCCCCCTTGACTAGTTAAAAAGCTTGCCAACCAAGCATTTAAACCGATTGCTCAAAAGACTTGTTCCCTTCCTGGACAGATGCAGACCATCCTGCCAGTATAGGCTGGTGTCCCTCCAGGTGGAACCCCAGTCCCCAATGAAGCCAAACCCCTGTGCTCCACACCATTTTTTCAACCATTCATTAAACTGCACGGTGCAAAGTACCCTCGCCTCACTCATGTCATTGACAGGCAGCACCTCAGAGAAGGATATTGTGTGTGCTACTTGTCTATGACCCCTCTAATTCTACAAAGTCCTTCTGCACTGCTCTAATCTCATGATTAGCCAAGTCATGTGTCCCTAGGTGGACAATGATGTCCAGCTCAGACTCCCGTGCAGCTGTTCTCGTGATCCTGAGGATATGCTTCCTGTCTCTCAAAGCCATGGCACCAGGCAGGCACCTTACTTCAGTTTTCCTGCTCCCCAGTTCTATCCCCTAATAATTGGGTCCCCACCAGGGCTGCTTCCTTTCCTTGTGGTGTCCTCCTCCCTCCCTCCTGTGGGCCTCCCTTGTGACAGTTGTCCTCCAGCCTCCTTAGTCTCCTCTGTGGGTGCATCCATAGGGAGCTATGCTCCCCAGAATGGTCGGCAGACTTAAGTCGCCCGATATGGCATTAGGTCGCCCAGACTGATGGTTCTGGGCAACTTCAAAGCCTGGGTCGACGACAAACTTTCTGCCTTTGGTCAGCACTTCCTCCAGTTGATGACATCACTGGGCCTTACACAGATTGTTTCCTTGGCCACGCATAATCACGGTCCTCCTTGGATTTAGTTTTCTTTTTGGGGATTGAGGCCTCTGATTTGGTGGTGGAACCTGTCAGCTGGTCCAATCACTACACCATGAGCTTCAATTTTTGTGCTCCCCTTCGTAGGTCTGCCCCTGTGGAGATGGTTCGATACCGCCCTTTACGGGATGTGTGCCCTGAAAACCTGATGGCAGTGTTGAACCTCTCAGAGTTTCCGACTGCCAGCTTGGGTCCAGAGGCTATGGTCTTGGCTTATAATCAGGCCATTTCCTTGGCCCTGGACTCAATTGCTCCCGTCCGTGTTCGTCCCCTCTCTCTCTCTTCACCCTCGGGCCCCATGGTTAGATGGGTCCTTGAGGGAGTAGCGACGTGTGGGACGACGGTTAGAGTGTCGTTGGAAGAAATCTGCTCTGGATGCCAATCGCCTTAGTTTGGAGGAGCATTATCGGCTCTACCAATAAGAGATCTCCTATAAGAAGGCAGAATTCCTGTCCAGGGAGATCTCTGTCACTCAGAATCGACTGGCTCAGCTCTTCAGAACTGTGGACAGGCTGTGCATCCCAGCCTGTCTCCAGCTCCGTCGAGCCTTTTCACAAAAGGAGTGTGATGAGATCGCTCAATTCTTTGTGAAAAAGGTTGCCGACATTAGATCTGAGATCCATCCAGCACACTCTAAGGGGGAAGCTTTTGGTCGGCATTTGGTCGCGGAATCCTCTGTCTCCTGGTGTTCCTTTGACCTGCCGACGTTCAGTGATATTATGCGGATCGTCCAGGGGATGCACCCTACGTGCTGTAGTTTAGATCCGGGCCCTACCTCCCTAATCTTGGGTTTTGTTGAGATCGTTGGCCCGTTTCTGGTTCAAATAATCTGTTGCTCCCTAGAATTGGGTGAGTTTCCGAGCTCCCTAAAGGAAGCTGTGGTGACTCCCACTTTTGAAGAAGGCTTCTTTGGACCCAGATGTTTTTTCCAACTACAGACTGATCTCTAACCTTCCCTTTATTGGGAAGGTTATTGAGAAGGTAGTGGCAAACCAGCTGGAGGACCATTTGACCATCCATAATATCTATGAACCTCTCAGTCTGGTTTTCGTAAGAGGCATATACGAGACTGCTCTGGTTCGGGTGCTCAATGATCTCTTGATGGCGGAGATCAGAGGAACCGCTCTGTCTTGGTCCTCCTTGATCTCTCTTCAGCCTTTGACACTGTAGACTATGGGGTTTGCTCGAGCGTCTGGAGTCCATCTGTGGACTGTCTTGTACAGTGCTCAGATGGTTTCATCTTTTCTATCTGGGAGAACACAGAGAGTTGTGTCGGGGATTTTTTCCTCCGATCCTTTCCCTCTGCAATGTGGTGTCCCCCAGGGTTCGGTGCTCTCCCCTATGTTGTTTGCAGTGTATATGCTGCCCCTCGGAGATATTGTAAGAAGGTATGGGCTGAGGTTTCACTGCTATGTTGATGATACCCAGCTCTACCTGTCTTTTGCCCCTGACCAGGTTAGTGCTCTCTCGGTATTTAATAGCTGCCTCGCTGAAATCCAGGACTGGATGAATCTGAGCTGGTTAAAGTTGAACGTCGGTAAGACTGAGGTTTTGGTCGTGTACCTGGGTCGTGGCTCAGGGGGGTTGGGATCCGGTTAGCCCTCTGGCGTATTGCTGGGGCGGGATCTGATCCTTTCCTCTGAATGGGTGCGTAACCTTGGAGTGGTACTTGATGACGGGCTGACTATTCGTCATCGGGTGTCAGCAGTTGTTAAGTCCGCATTCTACCATTTTAGGAACATCGCCAGGGTGAAACACCTTGTTCCATCCAGTGATTTACCCATGCTGGTCCATGCTTTCATGACATCTTGCCTTGACTATTGCAACTCCCTTTACTTGGGACTTCGTGGGGTTGATATCCGCCGCTTACAGCTAGTGCAGAACGCTGCTGCCAGGTTAATGACAGGGGTGACTAGAAGGACACATATTACCCCTGTGCTGCGCGATCTGCACTGGCTGCCTATACAGTGGTGGATCACCTTTAAAGTGGGTCTTTTGACCTTCAAAGCCCTACTGCGGACTCAGCCCTGACTACTAGAAAAAGAGCTTCTGATTCCTTACCACCCCGTCACGACAGCTCCGTTCAGCTGACGAGGGTTGCTAGAAGGTTCGAGGTTATACAGAAGTCTTCTGGGGCTAGGGCCTTTGGGTTCATGGCCCCAACCCTCTGGAACTCTCTGCCTCACTGGCTTAGAGAATGCACGACCGTGGAAGCCTTTAAGTGGGATTTTAAGACTTTTTGTGGAACAAGGCTTTTGTGGACTGATGCTGTTATGAACTGTTGCTTTTATATGTATATTCTGATTTTATGATTCATTTGTACAGCGCCTTTGTACTTGAAAGGCACAAAATTAATAAAGTTTTATTATTATTATTTATTTATGTACAGATGGAACAGATGAGACAGGGTTGCAGCTGCAACATACATTATGAGCATCTTTCCTGATAATAGTTTTAGGCTTGGTGGGTCATTAAGCACTGTTAAAGATTAATACTCCGGGAATGAGTGAGAATTTGAATACAAGCATCTCCTCTACCAGGACTGCTCAGAGGTATTATTTAGCTTCAACATAAGCCACAAAGTGTAGCACAAAGCATCTAGTACACCAGGCCTTCCATACCAGTGGCGAAGATCCGGCATTGACAAATGTTTGTTAAGTTGCTGGATGGTTTGAGTAATGAGATTAATGGCTTGCTGTAGAATTTCCAGCATAGGTGACTGATCACTGCTAGGCTCTAATACTGCTGTCCCAATGACTGTAGTGGGCCACACTCCAGAAACCTAATTTTCGCTAGCAACTTTTGGTCTTACCATACTGCCTCTGAGGCTACTGGAGGGTAAGTTGTCCACATCATTCACTGTAAAAAGAAAAAAGTCAGAAAAATTCTTTAATAAAATAATTTTTATAATCATGAGATACAGAGCTCCAGAAAAATGACTGCCATGCTAGGCTGCTGGTTCTGTTCCTCCCTTCTCCCCCCAAACAGGTAAGAATTCAAGCAGACTGGATGGACAGTCTGTCTTTTTCTGCCATCATTAACTATGTTTAAAGGATCTGCAGGCCCTAAAGGTACACAAGTCCCTAGGGCACCATGGGATGTGTCCAAAGGTGCTGAGGAAGACAAAGCAGGTCCTGGCAGCATCCTTGGATGACCTTTTAAGTCACTAGCAAATGGCAAAGTACCAATTGGCTGGAGGGTGGTGAATTTGGTCCCCCTACACAAGAGTGGGGAGAGGGAAAAATGTCACTAAATAAAACAGTGTTGCTGTTTGATTTTCCTTTAAAACCTGTTACAATTAAGTTTGCTTTACATGCACACTCAGTCATCTACAAACACAGAAAAAAACAGCAGTCACCCAGAAGCAGTGAGAGCCAGGCGGCCACCCTCCACAGCCCACACTTTCACAAGTGGGAGGTGAGCCCCAATTCCATGCAAGAAGTTTGTAATTATTACTAGAGATGTTGTGAAGTTTTACTTCGCGGGTAAAGTTCTGGCAACATTGTGAAATTTACCTTCACTAATAACTTCACGAATTGTTCACTTTGCATTGAGTTAAAGGCACTTTTCCAGACAAAGTTAAGGCAAAGTTGCATAACTTTTCCTGAAGAAGTGCCTCTGCACCTGCCAAAAACTTCACAAAGTCAGCATTTTGCGAATTTGGCAGACTTCATGAATTATTTTGCAGAGCGAAGTTTGCCAGCTTTGCACATCTCCAATGAGTGATTCAGTACTAAACATTCAGCAGAGCAAGTCAATAGTATGTAGCACCCAGAAAGGCTGAAAAGAAGGCCTTTCAAAATGTTCTAGCATTACGAAATGCTAGAGAGTTTTTATTAACACAGTACTGTGATGCTTCTTTAAAATCATTTTATAGTTTAGTTTTACTCCCACATCCATGTGCGCACACGGAAAAAAAAACACACACACACAACTGCTGAGAAGTGGTGGGAGTCCACCGACTACCCTATGCAGCTGCAAAAGTGAGACTTGCGCCCGACTTCCGTGGAACAAATATCACTTTTTATTGATGCAGCTAATTGTGAGCTAAGTAAGTCAATATTAGTCAAACTGGACTACTGATTCTGAATGTTTTAGACAAAAGTCAGAAAAAAGTAAAATAACATCACCCTTTTACAACATGTTCTGGTAAAATGCACAAAGACCTGAAAAAATTTACATATATGTATATATGTGTGTATTAACTTTTGTTTAAAGCAGCAGTATTTGTTAGCCATCATATAGTTTTTCAGCAATAAAGTTTTACTGGCAAAAACATTAATATATGCATTTTTCTTCTTGCTTTCATCCTTCCCTAAGATATGGGATTTTAAAGTTTTTAAAAGCTTCTGTGCCTGTGCCTTGCCTGGCATGAAAAAATAAAATATCTGGGTAAAGTGTTGTGCTGTTTACCAACAGAAACATGTGGTAGCGCCATCCTGGTACATCCACAGTATGACTCTATAAACTTTCAAAGGCAGCGTCAATGGAAGAGAAAAACCTCTGGCAGTTCACCAGACAAGCTGAGTGAATATGATGTAATTATCGCACAAAAGTCTGAAAAAGATTACCCTTTTGGCAGACTTGGTGAAAGCCCTGCCACCCACCATGCGGCTGCCTTGGTTTGGGGTGACTGCAGGTAACTGGGGTCGGGGGAGATTGAGTGTCAAAGGACTGCTCCCTCTCTCGGGAGGGAGGGTGTGCCTCTGTGCTATCAACTGCTACTAGGTAGAGGGCAGCAGCAGTTCGGCACCAAGCTAACCATCATCAGGCATCAAAACACTACACACTTAAATCAAGTGAAAAGCTTTATTAAAGTGTATACAGCATTAGAATCTGCCAAAACAAGGAAAAGCCAAATATCAGCACAGTACCTCATCCAGCCAACACCCAACGTGTTTTGCTTCTTTCTCTGGTGCTTTGTCAAGAGCTAAAGGGTCCCCGTGACCCAGCGTGCCTTTTATAGTTGTCCTTAAAGAGGACATGCTAAATGAGCTGGGGTGAGGGAAATATAGGAATAGGCTAAGTGACAAGGTGTAAGTGCAACGTGCAAAAAAAATAGAATTAAGATGTTAACAACAGTAATGCAACAATGTCCAGTTCAATGTTCTTCATATATCACTACAATTCATGATTACACTACATCTGTAATAACAGAGACAACATAAGTTAACATCATCACATGATAATTCAAAAAACAATGTATCTATTGGATGAAGAGGGTGGGGGGTGTAGTGGGTAGGAGGGATATGGGGTGAGGGACTCATTGGACGGGGAAAAGGGATGGGAGGGAAAAATTAAGAAAAGGGATAGTAATGATAATGAGGGGTACCAGTACTTCCACTGCAAAAATATATTTATTTCAGATATGGGCCCACCTCTAACTTGCCATCGAGTTCTGGCCATCTAGTGTCAGTTAATTCATGCATTCAGAAAGCCTCACACTGTCTCAATCTATTCTCCAGCTCTTCCCCAATGTCTGCTCACCTTTTCTATCCCCTTGAACATAAAATGGTGGCTATGGTGGTCTCTTCTTGTTCGGACATGTGTTGCAAGGGCATTCATCTTTGATCATCACTATCCCTTATTGCACCAAGGTACTCCCAATCCTGATCTTCATAGGTCGAATGGTCCTGCCATCATAAAAGGCCCCACAAATAGATGTGGCAAGGTAAACTACTCCCTCTGTACTACATGTGACAAACCAATACACCATCTTTTGCTTCCCTGTTTTGAGGTACATAAATGTGTAACTCTTAGTGACCACCTTGCAGGAGGTGCACCTGCCAGACTTGTGACATCACTTGGGTGGCTGAGGAAGCCAGGTATTACATGGTGCCTTTGTCACTGCTTGCACTGTGTGTGCTCCATCTTATCCTTTGTTTCCACCGCTCCTGAAACCCATCCTGTGAGGCTGGCCTACCACCACTTCCCGATGAATTTCTGTGCCCAGCACATGCTGGTGTTTCACAAGTACTTAGGGAACTACATGGGCTTGTGGGGAGAAGGTGGTGAAAAAGTTCTTTCTGGCCTGTGTCTGACCCTTACCCTCTCTATATTGCAGAAGGGAGTTCTGTTCTCCAGATTCTGCTGAATTCTAGCTTCCTCTGTGACACTGCTGTCATACCTCTAGCTCATGATCAGCCTGTTAATTCATTAGCCCTCTGCTAATAGGTCTCCTCAGTGTTCCATTTTGCCCTAATGAACTTGCCTTTGGAAATTTTCCATGTCATGTGGCAGGGTGACAGCTAGCAGAGCACAACAGAGTACAACGGTCAGTGGGTTTTATGAATACATCAGTATCAACTCCTCCTAGACCATTGTTCTTAATGGTGACATCCAGAAAGTCAGTCTCCATGGGCTAACAATTTACCCTGAATTTCAAATTGGGATTGCTTTCTTCTAAATAAATAACAAATGCTTCCAACTCCTGTTCACTACCCCGCCACACAACAAGGATGTTGTCAATAAAGTGATGCCATAGGCAGATTTTATCCAAGAAGGGGTTATTTGTGCCATCTCTAACATCATCTCCTCTCACTCTTTCATGTACAACTTGGTATAATTGAGCGGCCTGGTGGCACTGAGGGCTAAGGCATTAGAAGCCTTACCTCACTCCACACTGGTGACCTGGGTTCAGGAATGAGCTTGGGCTGCTGGGGGCCGGCAGGGTGGGAAGGTTGAGCTTCTGAGGACAGCTCTCTCTCTCCTGGGGTGGGTGTGGGGCCTTGTGTCACTCCCATGCACCCTCTGGAGGCTGTCCAGAGGGTGCCACCGGACCTGGTGTCACAGCCGTATGGCAGGTGGGTTGAGCTCGGTGGGCGCTGGTCGCCATTGCACATCCAATGGTCCGTGGGAGGGGTTGGGGAGAAAACCTATGAAAAAAAACCTTCTCGCCGGTAGGCAAAGGTGGGCTGTGTGGTGCCTCAGCACCATGTCCAATACCGAGCCAGCACTGCCTCCCTGGGGGATCCTCCACGAGCGTCCTGGGCCAGACACTATAGATAGAGTGCCTGGGAGTAGCAGTCCTTGCCTCTGGGGACTCAGATCTGGAGGCTCAGGTAACAGTTGCGGGGATCCGTGGGGTCCCAGGCAGGGACAGACAGAGCTTCAAGTGGACAGGAACAGCTGGGGTTTGCCCAGTAGCTTAGCTGGAGAGAGTCCAGTGAGCAACGGTGATAAATAAACTTAAAAACAAAAGAAAAAATATTGGTATAATTGGGAGGTAGAGTAACCCCCATGACTGTACCCTTGACCAGTAGAAAGAAATCACTGCCAAGCATGAAGGTGTTGTACTCTAGTACTATTCTTGTAAGGTTGGCCAAGACCTCTGTGGGAGGGGTCATGACCTCCCTCCTATTGAGAAAGGTGGTCAGGTCATGTTAGCCCCTCCCTATGAGAAACATTAGTGTAAAGGGAACAGAGGTCCATGGTGACTAGCAAAGAGCCTGGTTCCACCACCATGTTCTCAAGTGTCTTTAGTCTATGGATATATGACACCAGACCATAAACTAGTGGGCCCAGATAGGAATCCACTGATTGGGGCAGGGGTTCTGTGAGTACCCTTTATACCTGAGATAATAGGCCTGCTGAGGGGGGCAGTTGGAAAGACACTCAACAACCTGCAGGGAGGAAACATTATTAACTTTCAGAACATTAATGTAAGCATCAACTTTCTCTTTGGTTATAGTGGTAGGGTCTGATGGGAGTTTCATATGGAGCTCAGCGTCAAAATGATCAGTACCAAGAAGTGAAAATTATGTTGGAAAAAACAGATAATGGCCTTCATTCCCGAACACAGTGATTGACGCCCGAAATGGGTGAAGTGACAGGTGCGCACCCTTGGAGGTGCGCAATCCACACAAGCTTTGCCAGTTTCCCCTCCGCGTGGAAGGTGCGGTGTGTAGGGGCACACTAGAGCACATGGAGTAGGACATAGGAGAGTCCGCTGGAGGCTGAAACGCCCCTTGGCACCACTATATGTAGTGATCAACACTGGCAGGGACACAGGCACCCCAATGGACATGCGAAAATGTGGATGCACAGTGTTGACAAGTTAACATTGCCTTATAACTGGTACAGGACCACAGTCATGGGTGCCATGCCTGTGATGTGCTGTCCACAGCAACGTTTCATGGCCAGCAGGTGTAGGTATTGCTGCCATACACCATAGATGCGATGACGGATGCAACTGCCCAGTGTGGGCACAGGGGGTAGGAGTAGGGTTGGGACGTGCATGGTACTGGTTGGCTGTACCATCTACTGCCCAGCCCATGCACCCCAGGCCCTGGTCATGGTGTCACCATTATCATGCCCACCACAGAAAAAGGTCCCTAACCTGCACATGCGTGGGATGGACCCTGCCACATGTCACTTCCTGAAGGGGCTCAACTGTGATTGGGTGGTTGTGGGACTCATGCCTCAATCTGTGCCATACACAACTGGTATGCACTGAGAGTCTGTGCCCACCCCATTCCATACCTGCCAGTGGCTAGTCTTCTTATATGAGGGTGTGGCATGCAAGGGGCCTCTGAAGACTCATGTTGCCAGGCCGACATCTCCAGTATGACCAGGGAGACATTTGGAGCAAGGTGTCCAAAGCTGTACCATTACCACTGTCTCAATACAGCACACAATCGAATGACCCACAAGGGCCTCGATCTATATACCTCAGTGCAAGCCCTATACTGTGAACACTGTGGATGTGAACCACAGAGCCATGCCTGATTTGGAGACCCGCCAGTGAGTACCCTGACTGACACAGGTCATGTATGGGCACTAAGTGATAGTGCCTGCATGAGGATCCGATGATGTAGCCATGCATAGGAGGTGGGGTAGGGACATGGGGGACCAGTGTGTGCACCATAACCAGGATGACACACATCGTGTTTGACCGATAAAGTCCCTGGGATATCCACTCCAGTGGAGATCACTGTGCCAACACCATGCAGAATGCACGATGGAACATGAGCATGCCATGATGGACAGATATGCATGCTAATGAGACACCATGGCCCTGTCCTGCTAATGCTTCAGTTTAGTGGTGGCTGCTGTGTAGGTATGGTAAGGCAGGGTACAATGTACTCTGGGACATGTACTAATCAGTGTGCTTTGTTCACAGGGTATCGACATGGCCAGGAGAGAAAACACATGGGATTTGACTGTCCCCCTGGTGATGCTGGAATGGCTGATACTGAGGGATTCCAGCACTGATCCAGTCAACAAGGTGCATAACAGCTGTGAAGTGTGTAGCCACAGGGGACCGGATGTAATGACCAGATGCCTATGCCAGGGGTGCCTTCCTCCCTCTGGGGAACTGCCAAAGACATCAGCTGTGACCAGAGCAGGTCCTGGGGAACATGATGCATTGGTTGTTGAAAACTGGTGAGTGCGGCTTTGTGCGATGCAGGTATCATCTACAAATCTGCTGCCTTCAACAGGGACAGACAACATAGAGCTGGCATGGTGGTTACTGCCAAGGGAGGAATGACATGAGGGAAGGCCCCACCAGAGCAACACTGACGTGAAAGCAACACCAAATCACGGGCATCAACACATGCTACAGTGAGGACTGCATGCCTCGTGGTCACCAGGGCTATCACAGTGGTACTACCTCCTGCAGGGCCATCATGGTGATCACGGGCGAAGAAACACAATGCATTGAGGGCAGGCAGGCATGGCACTGCAGGACAGATGCAAGCAACAGCCATCACTGATAAGGACAAGGACAGTGGAATGTCCCACTTTGCCCAGTACTGGAAGAACCAGTGGCTGCAGCCAGGACAGGCACAGCAGGGCCATGTACACACTATACCAGAGTGGTCCCAAATAGAGAGATTAATTTGATGGCATGTGAAGGTGGAGAACCCTTAACCACAACTACCCCTACCTGCCGGAAGTGCTCCGGGGCGAGCAGAAGAGGTGCAGGAAGTACTGGGTGTATGAGGCAGCCCTGGACAAGATCCATGCCAAACACGGACTGTGGAAGGACAGTGCGCTGCTGCATCTCCTGGAGGCCCGGGTGCATGCTAGGTCCCTCATGGACACAATCTATGAGGGTCTCACCATCATAAAGCACTGTGTCCTGTTCATAGACCATCGAGGGCAACAGGACGGAGTATGCGGCGGAAGCCATGGACTCCTATGAACAGCCCTGTATGAAGCTGGACCCCCCCCCCGTATAACTTTTAGAGGGAAAAGTGGGCCACAATGAGGCCCACTGGGAGATATATCGACATAATGTGTGCAATATCATGATCACTGGGGTACGGGTGAGGACACTGTGGTGCAGGACATTTCCATTTGCATGGTGGCCCATGGCCACATCCCTTGGTTGACCCCCTGCTAAACCACTATACAGACTATTAGGAACACCACCCCTGTTGTGCAGTATTATCTGCATGCATATGTCTTCATAGATACATAGATACATACATAGATACATAGACAGTGTCGGCAGATAAGGGCCTATGGCCCACCTAGTCTGCCTATTTGAGCTTGTAAGTTCAGTTTGTTTTCCTAGAAGTCTATTTCCCCTTACCCCTGACCTCTAGAATTCCTTTATGTCTATCCCATGCATTTTTAAATCTTAAATCATGTTCCTGCTGATGTTATGGCCCTGCCAGGGCATTTGTAGTGTTTATAAAGACTGCACTGTTCATAAGCCTACTTTGTCATCTGCTTACTCTGTGGGTATGGGGGGTGATCAGGACTCCTGGGCAGTGTTGTATATGGACACCCCATTCAGGTGAGGGGGGAACATAAGGGCCCATAGAATGGATGGTCCAAGTGATGGTACAGATGGTCATACTACAGGGCACAGGGGGTATGCGGCCTGTATCGGGGATGTAGCACTATGACATACAGGGTGTCTGCCTTGGCTACCTTGTGTGCCGTACCAACAACCATGCTCACAGGGGCTGATGGCCATGACACTGGCACATGGGTGATGTCCACAGTACAGGACCAGGACCACAGACATCCGACATAGGCGGCATGTGTTTGCCAAGGTGGGGGGGGTGCCATTCTGGCATGCACATCTGAGTCAGTCCCTATGTGACAGTGGCATGTGGTTCCTGGTTTATGGCAGGGATCTGGTAGACATAACTTTAACGCAGCCTCCAAACACACCTTTTTGGCATATACTGGTCACTATATCTGCATTACACCATGCATGCAGTATGTAGCCCTCTGACACACCCCACATGAAGCCTCCCAGGGGCAGGTGGGTGCCATGTTTATGCACACTGCATGCCCCAGCTGTGTATCCTGCTTAGACACAATGTGCAAGCAATTCATGCATATGCCCCTCTGTAGTCAACTTATATGCTGCGTAAGGGGCTACGCACATTGAAAAATAGAGGCCAGTGTTAGGATTCACAGCCAAAAAGCAAAGTATATGGAAATCCAAACATACAGTTCTTTAATTGATAACCCTAACTGTACCTGTTCTGCCAAATCCAGTTACTTTGCCAAATTGCATTTAAGTCAGCTAACTTGCTGTGAAACCCCACTACCTTGCTTATACTGTAAGACCTCCTACTTATTAAAGAGAACAGAACAGTTAGAGTTCTCCACTCAAGAACCCCAACTTCAGATTTTCACAGATTTTGCTTTAGGAACCTAATATTTTCCTAAAGTATTTTGTAACAAATATTTATTATAAATGCATTGTATGTGCAATGAGTCATCATAAAACCATGTACACTTGAAAGAAGAAAGCTTTATGAGAATGGAAACATAACTGTACCTACAGAAATGTTATAACTTTATGTGTATCAAGTAATAGCTTTATATGGAGTGTTGTCCATCTGGGACTGAGCTGAGACCATTTAGTTAATTTTATTTTTATTTCTAATTTGGCATGGGATTCGGACAGTAGCAGAGTCAGAGGTGGGTCTGCTTTGATGACAGAAGAACACTAATATTGTCCTCCGATGAACTGCATCAGATTCAGTCTCCTGTGTTCTGGAAACACAGTATTGGTAACAAAAAAATCCCTCTTCTCATTGGCAGAACCCTGCCTTTCCCCAAACTGCACCTAAATCTACTACAGCGTCTCAAGTCTTCCAGTCTTTCATTCTCCCTGGCCCAATCACTATTGCTACTGTTACTGCATTTGTAATATCATACTGTGCACTAGTAGCAATAGAAATGCAACATATAACAAGACCCTCCTGCCAATAGTAGAGGTGTTTTTTCACCAGAAACGTACCCAGCTTGAGACTGAAACTGTAGAACCACATCTTGAGATGCAGTGCAGCGTGAGGAGCTTAGATGATAGAAATACATCAGCCTAGAACAGTGTGTGAGTATGCTGGGGCTGGTGTTGATATCATTATCATCATCAATTATGTTTACTGGAAAATCAAGGAATTATGTTACAAATGATTGGGTGAAGGCACATTTTCAATGACAGCCATTATGAGAACTCAGTTAATTACACTAGCAATAACACATGGTTAGATCACCACAATCTAGCATAATACACACCCTGGAGTCTGTTACTGTGCTTATAAAATGAACTTTTACTGTTAAAAATGCATCATTATTAAAAACATTTATTTTTAAAATTACAGAAGTTAGATTAATGTGAGATTTTTACCTAAAATAGTCCTTCCACCTGTGGAACTTGTTTGTATTTACTGGTTTGAACAGGGTGTTTTGACACCATGCACTATCCGTAGTTGTAGTTTTTTACTGTTACAGTGCTGCCTATCCTAGCCCGTCTTTGTGATCTATTAAATTAATGTTATTGAAATGAGGGCTGCCTGGTAATTGCCTTTGGTGGTAAGTGGCAGAGAGAGAGTGAGTTATTACATGTCCGGTTCACAGAGAGAGAGAGAAACATCATTTACGGGTGAGTTGTTAGCTTTGTGGAAACGGCCGTTTCAGCCACGGTAAATTATATAGGTGTAGCAGGACTGGGACTTAGCCCAGCTTCCCACTTCCAACCCACCAATTACTAGTATTGTCGGTAACAAGGTGTGCCAGGCTTCTCACCCACTGCAAATTGCCAGTATCGCTGGCAAGGCGGGAAATGAGAGCTGTTACAGTTTTTTTATTATTTGTAAATGGCTGGCAGGAGAAGCGCAAGTTCCACAGTGTGAACATGAGGCAAAAAGCAGCTGAAATGTGGCATTCAAAAGCAATGGAAAAAATGTTGTTGACAAAACCAACTGAATATAATTTATTTCAAGTACAGTATGTTGATTTTTGTTTTTGTTCTGGCATTGGTGGCAGGCAGAATACAGTTGTTGTTTTATTAATATACTGTGGGTACTAGCTATAAAACTACAGAAACTGCTTAGTGAGGGAAAATATGGCTGCCAAACAACTTTTAATTTTAGCACTGGTGGAATGGTTTGTGATAAAGCTATGTACCAAGATGACTGTGCAGCGAGCTAGATTGCCATAGGTCATGTGACAGCTCTCAGCCAATCACAACTCTTTTCTTAGGTGCTCATTTTATAAAAGGTTACACAATAATTATAAAAGATTTATAATGGTTACATATTGCGTATAATATATGACATAGTACAAGAATTTATTTATTTGATTTTTGATAGTCAGGTAGGCACACTGAGACAGCCTGTCCCTTTTTCAGAGGCAACATGGAATTAGTTACATATAAAATTGCAAACGGTAGACAATTATGTACATTAACACAAATGAAATTATACACATAGCAAGAAGTTGCACTAGTATACCTAGAAATTAGTTACATACATTGCATTCAAGTACAGTAGGAACAATGTGCAAGATAAACTGTTTACATAGTACAGTAACACCTATTTAATATACATACTTAGTAAAGACAGGATTGCACACAGAATACACAATACGTAGGCAGTTAAAAGAAAGATGGCAATGAGCCAAAGTACATTTTTGGTCCCAATGAAAATAAATTAAATACAGTGAGTTAGATATTATACATTGTGCAAGATGTAGAACATTGTCCCAGTAGGTGTTCATCAAGTTGTGCCAAGGATGACAGGAGGTGCCTGGGAGCTCTAAGGAGGGGGATAGATGAGTGGGATCTCAACAGTAACACCTACACTGACTGGCCACTAAGGAATAGTCCTTAATTCATTACTTCCAATAGCTTTGTATGAAGTCCGAACTATCCATTGTTTACATGACACAATTTTAAAGGATGCTAGCATGGAGCAGTTTATGATCTCACTTTGGAGATTGTTCCACAGGGTTGGGGCAGTGAAGACGAAAGCACATCTGCCTGCAGTTGAGACTGCCCTAGGGACTTCCCTTAGTGGGCTAAATGTGGAGCGGAGGCATCTTTTATGTGTTTTGGACTTGAGGACACCCTCAAGATTGGGAGGGATAAAAACTTTCAACAGCATAAAAGCTAGGCAGAGCAACGGGAACTCCATACGCAAGGCTAGGGCAGGCCATCCTAGGGCAAGAAGTATATCACAGTGGTGACCCCTGGGGGGCTCCAGGTACAAAGCATCCTACCTTGTGATACAGGCTATTGAACTTGTTTTGCTCTGTGGCCTGGAGGGATTGCAGAGTGGGGCACCATTGAGGTGGACTGGTAGGAGTGTGTTGTTAGCAATAGCTAACCAGGCTTCTCTAACTAGGTATGGGAACAGTTGGTACAGTGATCTGAGTTTCTGTTGTATTGTTTTCAAGTTCAGGTTCAAGTTTATTGCAGGAAAGACTCCGTTGAGCAAGCTCATTCACAAGGAGGTCCTGAGGCACATACACATACAGTTCGCAATTACATAGACAGGAGATATAAAATGTAGAACAACAAAGAAAAAATATATAATGCAAGAGGTATACACAATAGAAGTCCTTATGCTATATATGCAGTACATTCCAGCTTTAACCTTGCCCTAAATTATGCAACACATTTCAGCTTAATAAGTAGAGGGCCAGTTGGTACCTAGGAAGTTGACTTTGACTTTAGCCACAGTATCCACACGGGTGCAGAAGGTCAGGTCATGGTCAAGTGTTACCCCCAGGTATTTTAAAGAGCTTACTATATCCAGGTGAGCGCCCCCTATGGTGGATATTTTGAAATGGTTCATCTTTTCCATTCCCAGCCTTCTGGGGCCAAAGAGCACGGCTTTGTTTTTTTGTTTGTTTGTTTTGTATCATTTAGCACTGGCTTTTTTCTAAAGAGCCATACCTCAAGGAGTTTGAAATCATTCCCCAACACTGAGTTGATCTGACTGATGTCTGCAGACAATCTGTACAAGATGGCATCATCTGCATAGAGTTGTAGGGAAGCTCCCCAACCCCCCACCGTTATCTGTCACGTCATTGGTGAACAGTGAAAAAAGGAGGGGACACAAAACCAAACCTTGTGGCACACTGTCAGTTATAGTTCTTTGCTTAAAAACCACCTGCCAATGGACAAACTGTTTGCGGTTAGTTAGGGAGTGACAGAACCAACTTCTGGCCAGTTTATCTAACCATGCGGTCCTGAGTATTGCAAGGAAAAGTGCATGGTTTATGAAAATAAGCTCCTGTGGTCTTACTGCACTTGACTGCATTTAAGATGTCAGTCGTAACCCTCACCAGGGCAGTGTCTGGGCCATGGGTTTTCCTAAACCTATGTTGGTAGCATGTGAGGAATGGTGCAGTTCTAGGCATTCTAGAAGTGTCAGTGACTCAGTAGGTAGCACACTCGCCTCTGAGGCCAGGAGATCAGAGGCTGTGGGTTCCGTTCTCACTATCTTGCACTTGGGTTAATATCCCAGTACTGACACTGTAGTGCAGCATGAGAGGGGTACTGCACTTCTGAGGTGCCGTCTTTCAGATGAGACGTTAAACCGAGGTTCCATCTGCCTGGATTGGTGGTAGTTCAGGTGGATGTTAAAGATCCCATGGCACTTAGCGAAAAGAGTAGGGGATTTCCCTGGTGTCCTGGCCAAATTTCCCTTATTCACTGAAAATACCACTAACAGCTTAATCTGGTTCAAGGTCAGTTGGCATTCATCTGTATCCCCCTCCCCTGGGTCGTGCCTGAAAATAGGCAGGATTTGTCTGGTGCACTTACCCGGTCATCAAAAACTAAATATATAAATAAATAAAAAATTCCTGTAACTGGTTATACAATAGACTCTTTTGTACTTTGACTAGGGTGCCTAGCAGGGAGATGGGCCTGTAGTTTTCTGCAAATCCAGTATAATTCAAATTCTATTGTTACATCATGTAAACATTGGCAGTAAATGGCATTTAGTACTCATGTTAATCAGTTATAATGTGATGTTTATTAGGAGATGTGATCAGAGCAAGGATCACATTCCACCTTAAATTGACTTTGGTGCTTTTTTTTTTTTTTGTTAACAGACGTTACGGCTGGGAGAGTACTAGGGCAGGGCCTCCACTGGGCCAGTAGGGACTTCCATATATGCGGACCAACATAGCAAAAAGAATGTTGGCCCCGTATGTTTTTGATTTTTGGGAACTCAGATTCAAGGCAGGTTGAATATCAAAGGTCAGACCTCATAATACAGATATGCAGAAACGCAATAATTTATGTTGGAACATTGTTGGTGGTGCATTTGAACATGAACTCAATCATGTGGGCCTTAATTCTATTCTCCAGAGAGAGATCTGTACCAACCTACTCAGGAGATCACAGTGGTGGGTTTCCCTTGGGGTCTTTCAAATAAAGCAGACCAGGATGTGATATATAATAATAATAATAATTTTTATTTATAAGGCACCTTTCAGTTATCAAGGCGCCATACATAAATAACAGTTAAAACAATTAAAACATTAAAAAAAATTCAGCCAGACCAAAACATTAAACCAATCAGTATTCTGGAAATGCAATATCCCACAAAAAGGTCTTCAAACCCCTCTTAAAGTCCTCCACAGAGGTGTACTCACGCAACCGATGGGGGTAGAGAGTTCCAAAGGGTGGGGACAACATACGAAAAAGCCCGAGCACCAGAAGATTTCAAATACACACTTGGAACCTCTAGCAACCCCTCGTCGGCCGAACGGAGTGATCAATCAGGGCGATAGGGAATCAGAAGTTCTTTCAGATAGACTGGGCCTCAGATCGTGTAGGGCTTTGAAAGTCAGTAAGCCAACTTTAAAGGTGATCCACCACCGAATTGGCAGCCAGTGCAGTTCGCGCAGTACCGGAGTAATGTGATAGGATCTACTAGAACCCGTCAAAAGCGGGGCTGCAGCATTCTACACTAGCTGTAGGCGATGGATTTCAACCCCAGAAAGCCCTAAATAAAGGGACTTGCAATAATCCAAGCGTGAGGACACGAAATCATGGACTAAAGTTGGTAGGTCGACAGATGGAACAAGATGCCAAATCCTGGCAATGTTCCTAAGATGATAAAGGGAAGTCTTGATGACTGCTGACACCTGTGAATGCAGTGTCAGCCTATCATCAAGAACTACCCCCAGGTTCCGCATCTGTTCAGAGGTCGGGAGAGAAACGCCTCCAAGAAAAATTCCGGAAGACGCAACATCACCTGACCCCTCTATCTGTCGGCCCGGGTCCACAACCAGTACCTCAGTCTTATCAGAGTTCAACCTCAGCCAGCTAGAATTCATCCACTCCTGGATTTCTCTTAGACAGCTATTAAAGTCCGAGAGAGCTCCCTCCTGTTCAGGGGCAAAAGAAAGGTAGAGCTGAGTATCATTTGCATAACAGTGAAACCTCAGCCCATACTTCCCTTACAATGTCTCCGATGGGTAGCATATACACATAAATAACATGGGTGACAATACTGAACCCTGAGGCACCCCACACGACAAAGCCGTTGAATCCGAGGAAAAAACCCCGGACACAACTCTTTGTGATCTCCCAGTGAGGAATGATGTGAGCCATCTTAAGATGGTTCTGGATATTCCACAAAACAGCCTCAGGCATTCTATCAACACCATGTGATCTACGGTGTCGAACGCTGAAGAAAGGTCAAGGAGAACGAAGATGGAACAGCTCTTCCGATCTCTAGCCATCAAAAGATCATTGAGCACCCGAACCAGCGCTGTCTCAGTGCTATGTCTTTCTCAAAATCTGGACTGGAGGGGTCATAGACGTCATGGATGGTCAAGTGGTCCTCCAGTTGTGCAGCCACTACTTTCTCAATCACCTTCCCAACAAAGGGAAGGTTAGAGATAGGTCTGTAGTTTTCGAGATAGTCAGGGTCCAAGGTAACTTTCTTCAAGAGGGGTGTCACCACCACCTCTTTCAGGGAGCTAGAAAACTCACCAGATTCCAAGGAGCACCTGACTATCTGCAAAAGGACTGGACCGATGATGTCAATACAACCCAAAATTAGGGAGGTCGGTCCAGGGTCCAAACTACAACACTTGGGTGCATATGCTGGATGATCCTCATGACATCCATGAACTCCAGCTGACTGAAGGAACTGCAGGAAAACTGGGGCACCGTGATCTCACACTGGTCCACAGCAACTCCCCTAGAGTGTGATGGTAGCAGTTCTGCCCTAAGGTCGGCCACCTTATTTGCGAAGAACCAAGCAAGCTCATCGCACTCCAATTGGGAAAAAGCTTTCCGAACATGCAGACAGGCTGGGTTGCACAGTCTGTCCACAGTTCAAAACAGCTGAATTGGTTGAGTCTGAGCAACTGCAATCTCCCTGGATAGGAATTCTGCCTTCTTACAGGTGATTGCAGATTGATAGACCAAATAATAATCCATCAATCTAAGGTGGTCGGCATCAAGGACGGACTTTCGCCAGCAACGCTCTAACCTTCGCCCCTGTCTCCACATCTCAGTCAATGTCCCATCAAACCAGGGGGACTTGGGGCAAAGGGAGAGGGGGCAAACACGAACTGGAGCAATGGAATCCAGAGCCCCCGCAATGGCTGTATTACAGGCCGACACGAGGGTCTCTGGATCATGGCTTGCCAACGCAGGGGATGAGAGGTCAAGCACTGCCACAAGGCCTTGGGAATCTATATCCCACAAAGGGTGGTACCTAACCAACTCCACAGCGGCAGGCCTTCTAGAGGGGGTGCAAAAACTAAACCCCACAGTGTAATGGTCTGACCACCCGACAGGTTCCACCCCCACATCAAATGTCTCAACCCCTAGAAGGAAGATTAGGTTCAAAGAGTGTCCAAATTTATGTGTAGTAGAGAAACCACCTGTGTAAGGCCCAGCATTGTCATTAACTGGAGGAAGTGTTGACCAAATTGTGAGAGTTCATTATCGACCCAAGCGTTAGAAGTCGGCCTAGAACCATCAATCTGGGCAACTCAGATGCCTATCGATGATGAAGTCCACCACATCCTGAAGGAATTGCTTCTCATCACGGGTGGATGGTAAATGAGGTGATTCAAAAGCCTACACCTGCTACTACTATACACTCAAAGGACTCAACCCCCCCTTGGACCACCGTGAGGCAGAGTTCGGTCTTGAAACAGACCGCAACCCCACCCCCCGTGATCCCAATCTTGGGCGGTGTAACACCGAGTACCTGGCTGGAGTCATAGCCTCCAAAATGGGGCCAGAATTATCATCCAACCAGGTCTCGGTAATGCAAGCCAGGTCCACCATACCAACAAGATCAGCAATAATTGCGGTCTTGTTTTTAATGGACCTGGCATTGCACAACATCGCCCGAGTTGGACGAACCTCATGGGCCACCCAGGCCATCTGCCCACCATAATCGGTGATGCCCATGGGTATGGGCACCAGACATGGGAAACCACGATCTGGATTCCATTTCGCCCCAGGGCACCTTCTGGTCCCAACCACCCCAATACGATGACCCCCCTCGATCATCCTCTCCTGTTCGTGACCCCACCCTTCTCCCTCTCTTACGTACAATGCCCAGTGCTCTACAATGCTGGTAGATCTCAAACTGAGAGGGGAGAATTAAAAGGTGAAGGGCATGAAGAGAAGAGGAAGAGTAGCGCACAACTGTGGGGACTGAAGGCCAGCACATGCTGTAAGCTATACTGGAAAAATAAAAATACAACAAATAAACCCTAAAGTAAAACTAACAAATTAGAGCATGAATTTAGAGACCCTGACAACCCCCCTTAAACACAAAATAACCCACAAAACAAAGCAAAACTTAGGGACTCTCACCCCCCCAGACCCAACACATAATACAACAAAATACAAAGAATAAATTAATCCCCCCCCCCAGTCCTCTCACCACTGGAGAGAGAGGATAAAAAGGCAGTCTCACTGCCAAACAGATAAAACAGTTATAATAATATAACAGCAAATAAATATAAACAAAGAAAAATTATTCCAGTCCACAAAAGTGAGAACTAGATTTATAAACCCCCCCCCCAATCTTCTCACAACCGGAAAGGGATAATTACAATCTTCTTCACTGCCGGGGAAAAGAACTATGAACTCCAACAACATAAAAATAAATAAAGTACATGGACGCAGGGTCCTCTCACCACCAGAACGTCCAAGCAACGGAAATGAAGCAACTCACACAAAAAGTCAGGAGGACGTCAGCAGTCTCTCTAATCCAGGCCCAGAACTGAATACAGCCGAAACCAGGAGCCAGGCAATATTACTGTCCCAAATAATGTCAGCCCCCAAGTCCTCTCACAACATAGAGAGTCTAAGTTTAAAGCAGGTACTCTCACTATCTCCAGAAACAGTAAAATGATAAATCTGCCTGTGATAGGCAGAAGAGTTAGTCCACCTCTGTAGTCCAAAAGAAGCAGGGAAGTGTGGCCTAATACCCGGACAAGGGAAACCACGGCCAAAATTACCCATGACACCACTGTAGACCCCAGTTGGCACCAACCCACCAGTTGGCCCCTTGGAAGGTCTAGAGGACTACTGGCTCAGCCAGCCGACTACCCAGCGATGACTAAGCCAGTCCTCCGTGGAGCCGCAAGCTCAGCTGTTAGAACCCTGCCAGGTTAGGACCACCAATAACTTTACCGACCACTGGGTCAATCACTCCTTCTCCTCGAGGCTTATTTCAAAGAACAGCAACGACCACCTTAAAATTTGGCCAGAGGTGACGGGACACTCAACAATAAATTTCCACAGAAAATCAGCTTCCTCAAGCTGAAATCAGCCCATCCAAACGAACGTCCGAATACTCCTCCTTCAAGGACCCCAGGCTGGTCGACCTCCACCAGATCGAGCACACCTCCACTCGGATCCTCACAAACCACAGCTCCCACCACAGTTCTCGCCACCAGCGAACATCCAGACAAAGAACAACTCTCACCACTTCGAACCATGTATGCACACTGAGGCACTGAAGCACAGGTAGGGAGAATGTCTTTGCTATCAGATTCACTAAAAGACGGAGATTCAGTGGCAGGCAAATGTTAATTAAAACTACGGGGTCTAGTATTCTCAGATTTATTTGTGCTATGATGTGCAATATCCCCATAGTCCAGTAGGGAGAGCAACATAGCATTTATTGATTGATTGATTGATTTTAAACGTTGGTGACCAGGAAAGGCACACTGAGCCGAGACTCATTTTCAGGTGCGACCAAGGGGAAGAGGAAATGGAGAAGATACAGAATAATAAAGTTACAATGCATATAAAAAGTGCAAAATATGTAAACAAGACAATTCCATGGGTACAAGGTGTGACGAGTAAGGTAAACACACAGTTACAATTATATACAAAACGTGCAATAATGCTTAAGTGCACAGTGCAGGATAGAAACGAAGAAGAGGCCAACGGGGAGCGCATCACATGCCTTGATTAAGGGAGGCAACAGGCAGTGGGGGAGGTCAGCAGAGGTAGGAAAGAGGCCAGGGGGGTCAGGACGGAGAGTACTAGGTGCAGGGTAGAGCAGAAATAAGCCTTTGCAAGTGTCTAAAGGCAGTGAGTGAGGGTGAGAGACAGAGGGAGGAGGGCAGCAGGTTTCAAAGGATGGGAGATGGTAGGAGAAGGCTGCTTGCCCAGCAGAGGAGTGATGAGGAATGGCAAGGTATAGGAATCTCAGGAGCACAGTGAGTATGAAGAGGAAAGGACAGTGGAGAGGCATGAGGAAAGGTAGGAGGAAGGACCCAAACCAGTATTTAGTAATAGCAGACTGGGACTGGCAACATGAAGGTAGAGGAAGGATTGAAAGGGAGGGGCAGTGGTGAGTACGGACTGAGGTGTTGGTAACGAAGTGACACAAGGCATTACAGAGGGTGTCCAGTCTGGCAAGGAAGGTGGCAAAGGCAATGCCATAGACCACATCTGCATAGTCAAAGACTCAGAGAACCATTTTGGTTACCAGCAGACCAGGAGGAGAGGCAGTCCTTGTTGCTGTACAAGGCACCAAGTCTGGGGCAAAGTTTTGCATGGATGGTGTCGCTGTGGGTAGAGAGGTCAAGCTTCCTTTAGCTTTGCCCAGACCTCAAAAAATATACTAAATTGCCAGCCAGGTGGTGCTGAGGGTTGAGGCGCTGGACGCCACACCTCACGCCACACTGGCGACCCGGGTACAGGAACGAGCTTGGGCTGCTGGGGTTCGGCAAGGGTGAGAGAGGATCGAGCATCTGGAGGACTGCTGTCCTCTCTCAGGGGGAGGGAGACTTGTCATCCTGCTCGTTGACTGCCCTCTGGTGGCTGTTGGAGGGTAGTATGGATTGGGAGACACGTGCCGACGTCATCACATTGGTGGGAAGGGGGATGGGAGAAAATTGGAAAAACAGAGCCTGGCAAGTTCCGTGATGGCTCCTGCGCCCACGGGGTTGATCTCGGTATGTCTGGATTTGGTCTCTGAGGGAGGAGGCCAGCATCTCCTCCCTGGCCCCGCCCAGAGGTGCAATCTGCAGGGATTGGCCAGGGCCAGTAATATAGGGATGTGTGGAAAAGCTGGAGAGTGAATCTCTCTGCAAGGAAAGACCACAGCCACCTGCCAGGGCTCCCAGGAGGAAAAACAGCTCTATAGAAAAAAAGTATACTAAATTTTGCTGTGTAGAAATCCTGTTTTGGGCCTCATCTTTTCAGTACCTGGTTTATATGAAATTCTTATTTCAACTGATAGTTCATCCAAACTGCTAGATATTTTACTGGGCACATTTTAGAGGTATGCTGCTACATCTCGTTATTTATTTCTAATGGTGACCAATTTGATTTTCACATGTCAGGGTACCAAACATCATGATTTGAGTTTAGCTGGGTTTAAAGCCAGGTTGTTAGTTCCCAGAAATAGTTGCATTCGGTTGAAGTCTCACTGCAAAGTTGATTGCAAGGGCACCAGATCCTCCCTATCCATACAGGACTGTCATCCACATAAATGTGCACAAAATGGCCATGTTTGCCTCTGCCCAGGTCATTCATGAATAAGCAGAAGAGAGTGATCCCAGCACTGAACCTTGGGGAATGCCCCACCCACCTTTCAACAAGCTGGAATGTACATCCATCACTGCTACTAGTTGTCGCCTCCAGTTATTGTAGGCAGCATTTCACCCATTTGTGAGGTGGGATGAAACCAAAATGACTAAGCTTTTGCATCAGCAGCCCATGGTCCACAACGCCAAAAGCTTTTGTGAGATCAGTGTCCAGGGCATCCGCCAGGATCAGACTCCTAATCCTGCAGAATCTGCAGGAACAGTGCACCTCAAGGGCAGCTGTCATGCAGGAAACTGTGACACTGTGTCTCATCCTGGCAGACACCACTGTATATTGTGCCTTCATAATACATTTTTATCAACTGCCATTTGTAAGTCCTTGCAAACTTTGATAAAAGCAGTCATAGTGCCGGATGCAGGTCTAAATGCAGATGGCAATTTATTTAACAGATTATTTTCAATCAGCTATGTAATAATTTGGGTTGATAGAGGAAAGAGCAGGAGCATCAAGCCAGACCGAGATCCAGGGGAGGCCTGGAGCAGGGAACCTGACTTATTAGAGATCACCCTTACAAATAGTACGTACTGAGACCACCAGGAGAGGTGTGGGGACCGTACCGGGTTTCTGGATGGCCAGTGGGCCTGAGGCAGTTCCCCAGAAGACATCTTGGGAAACCCGTGGTTGGGGGAGGGGCATGACCAGGAAGTTTCTCATGCCATAGAAGAGCCTCACAAACATACAGCGCAGAGTGCCTGGAGAGAGGAATGTTGCTGACATGGTCAGAGATATTGTGTTTCACAGAAGTCTGAGATGTCCCCAGGAAAAGGGGACCCGGGCAGGAAGACCCTGCATAGCACCGGAGGACCTATAACCCATTAAAGAATGGGAGTGGTCATGCTGATGCCTTAAAGATAGCTGTTTGAGACTAGCCAGTTGTGTCAGCTCAGGCTATGCCCCAAGAAGAGTGTTGCTGAGGGTGTTTGCTAGCAGAGCACCATGGCACAAAATGGCTTCACCTCATGCTGTAAATAAACTGGTCCACCTGTTTAACTTCTCTGCACCATGTAAGTAATAAAATGTTTTACATATCATAATTTTGGTTTATCTGCCTCTCATTTAATCTTTGTTTTCTTGATAAAGCATATATCTTGCTACATGGTTTGCTTGATTAGTTTGTATTGCAATTGAGCATTGTTTATACTCACAGCTGACTTTTCTTGCATTACTATTTGTAAATAATTACCTCCTGACAGGCATTCATGGTTGTGCCATAATGGGACTGTAACCAAAATACAGATGTGTACGATCACCAGAGGAAAAAGTCTGATACCTGTGTAGAGGGTTGGACATGTGAGGTACCTACTGAGACAAGGAGAGTGAACATCACAGTGTGTGTGGGTTACCATGCACTTGTATAGTGTAAATGGGGAAGGGTTTTACCCAAAACCTTGGGATGCCACACTGAACCAGGGAAAGAGAGCCAACCTCACCACACAGCAGGAGTTGCAATCTCCAAATACATCTACAAATTATTTGCAAAAACTACGTTAAAGACAATAGGGTTGTAAAAACGCAAAGTGTACAAAGACAGGAAATGAAAAAACATTAGGGA
This sequence comes from Neoceratodus forsteri, assembly GCA_016271365.2. NCBI lineage: Eukaryota > Metazoa > Chordata > Ceratodontiformes > Ceratodontidae > Neoceratodus > Neoceratodus forsteri. The sequence goes on from CM057449.1 coordinate 1,428,585,335, forward strand.
TTTGAGTTTCTGAAGTATTGGCGACTCATTGGTGGGTCTTACTTGAGGTTTAAACCTAATGCCCAGCCCATAGCCTCCTGTCTGAAGCTGAAGATACAGCTCCAACCTAGTGCATCATAGTGATACAGTATGGCCAGCATAATCTTACAAAGCTTTCTTCACGCAGGGCCATTTGACCTCGTCTGATCCAGGGTAGGGGTGAGCATTAGGGTTGACAACCCCAAGTAAGACTCCACCACTGATTCGCCAATCCTGCGGAGACCAAAGTCCCCAATGTTTTTTCATTTCCTGTCTTTGTACGCTATGCGTTTATACAACCCTAATGTCTGCATAAACATAGTTTTTTGTGTAACCCCTAGGCGGCACTATCCCCAAGGTTACTACCCCTGCCTGTGTGGCTAAGCACAGGTTGAGGGGCCTGGATTCAGTGATAAGGTGCCTCTACCCAGAGTAATGGTAATGGGGGTGTCCACCTGTTCTGCTATAGCCCTCTGGGAAGCTATAACCACCCACCAACCCTCCTAGTGGCCCAGTAACTGATAAATTCAGTCAGTATAAAACAGTAATGATATGCACACACTCTTCACACTTACCACCAAGGTTGGACTTGCAGCAGTTTCCCTGGAGACCCCCTGTAAAATAAGGGTAGCAATACAGATGCACACTTTCACTACATTAACCCAATTAATAATATGCACACTGGCCAGGTTAAATGTGAAAACAGACAATCAGGTTTATTAAGGGGTCGTAAATAAGGAAGGGGTGTGAGTCTAGGCAAATGATTTGTACTCTGATTTGAGTCAGGTTTGACATGTTTTTTAAGTCCTAAATAAACAGTCACACAACACTGGGTACCCAGTGTGGAATATCTGGCTAGCCCAACGTGTTGCCTGGGGTTGGCCGGCGTTGCAGGTGATGTTGGGGCCCTTGATGGAAAGAAAAATAGTTAGCATGCACAATAACGAGATGATTATTTGTAACCCGAGCTGGTTGACTCAGTCACTTGTAAACCCAGAATGTTAAAGCAATCAGATGGTACCACGGATTATTTAAATGTTCATTGCAGGGAGCTACCCTGATTGTACTCATGCTACTAGATTTCTGCAGAAGGACAGGCGATATGGAGACCTTGTGGTGTTCACCGATTAGCACGGGGAAGCAGGGCCAACACGATGCACCTCCTCTTCACAACCTTTCCTCCAGGTGGCCACAACCTGCGAGCTGTTGTGCAGGGGCTGGATCCCCAAAGCTGGTCTCTCACCGAAACAGTCTCTGGTGCAGGGCAATTGGTCTGGGCCAGATTGGCAAAGACCCAGGCAGGATGAGCAAATTGGCAAAATTTGTGTGTCTTCTTGCTGGTGAAGCCTCCAGCTGGTAACAGGTTACAGGTGTAACAGGTTAGGTCATGAGCAAGCAGGTCTCGATCCTCAAAACACATTCAGCACATTCAAATAAAGCAGCACTAATTTTGTACAGTTCGGATACAGTCCAGTTGCTAATTCAGTAGATTCACTGAGCAAACCTCTCGATCCCAAATTCGTCTCGCACACAAGATGGGCCAATTGCTTCACAGGAGCAAATCTTCGGTCCAAAATGCAAGTGATACTGGTAAACTTTTTCTTCATTCTACCGCAGTTCCAAATTTAAATCGGAGCATGTCCGACTTCTGCAATTGGCAGTCCCAGGCAGGAGAAAGGTGGCAGGGAGGCAAGGTTGGCCTTTTCCCGCTGATTCCCCTATGCTCCATTCTGGAAGCAGCTGCTCGAAAGCCTGAGCTGTTCACACTTCATCCTCCAACTCCAACTGATCCACTTTCTCATGCAGTTCTCAGGATTTCCCTTGTAATCCAAGCTTTGGCTATACCACAAAATACATTCTGATGCATCAGAGAAAAATAGGCTAACAACAGCATTGCTATACCGTTTGCATTTTGCAATGAATACTGTATAAGAACACATTACTTTTCATGAAACAGCTTCAAGTAGTTAAACACATGGTTTGCACAACTCTAGTCTATAGTACCTCCTGCACACTAACCTACATGGTTTGGGGCCTGACCCTATAAGCTAGCTTGGTCTGCATGAGAAGCAGTATTAGCATACTGACTGGAGGGTTTACTATCAGCTTAGAAGTTGCAAAGCAACCCAGTTTTAGAAGACAATTTTCAGACTTGTAAACCCCTTTATGAACTACATTCCTGGGAAGATCTACAGGCCTTCCTGGGAATCATAACTAAGGCGCCTGCAGGCTTTGTGGTCTTCCAGACATTCTGGAGGGGCAGATACAGGCTCCGTCCTTTCAACATTTGCATTTGGGTTGACCAGTCCTGGCTCACTGTTCATCAGTAAGTCAGCTTCTGATGAAAGGGATGCCTCTGCACTGGTTGTCTGTTCAGAAACAGAAAGAACACTTTCATTTGCTGGTTCTGTGGGTTCTGATTCAGAAGATATACTGACATTAACTTGTTTTGAAATTCCAGGTTCATCATCGGGAGGAAATTCCATGGAATTTAAATCACGTAACCGTTACTGATACTGTCAGAATCATCATTTTCCTTTGCATTATTGTTCGTCATAACATCAGAGTCATTATTACCTTCAAACATTTCAGGTTCATCTGGTATGTCACCAGTTGTGCTCTCGTGGTCAGGCTTTGCCTCTTGAGGCTCAGTTAGTTCCACGAGACACAAGGTGTCAGCTATATCAGAAGTCACAGTTTGCGCCTCACTTTCAGGTGACACAGGAGTAGTGGAGAGGGCTGGAGGATTAGGCAGTCCTGACGGCCCAGCCTCATCTCCCATATTACACAGGGGGTTTCCTTGAAGCAACTGGCTTAGTTCATAAAACGGATAACAGTTGACCCCGCTCACTATCATCAGATTCAGACTTGCAGTCCAGTTTCAATGAGACATGGCTGGTGGAAGGCTTTGAACTCTGAACAACAGGAGGAGAGTTTGGCTGTCTCTTTCTGGCTGCAGCTCGGGTCACAGGCCGGTGTGGGCAGTATCTTGGGGTGCAGAATCAATGATGATTTGCCCGTGGTGAGATTTTCGGAGCCCGCCTGCTGACACCGCCCACTGCTCCCAAGTAATAAACCGAGCTTGAAACCATATCGCTCCTGCTGCCAAGAAGGATTTTCGGCACAGTTTTTCAATTTCTGGCGCCATCCTCCAGCAGCTCTCTCATTGGCACTCTCCATCATGGGATACTCACTAAGTGGCCAGTTTTTCAGAGTCCAGCGCAGCTGCTTCCAGGGACTAAGCCGCCAAGTTCAAACTGTATTTGTTTGCAAATGTTTGTTGTAACCTAAGTTTCCTGCCTGAGCACAACTTGTGCCTCTGTTTCTAACCAAGTGCATGCAGCTTCCAGGATCTTCTAGACTGCTAGATGCAAATTTTTTTAGACATCCTGCTGTTTAAAATCCACTGTTGTTTTACTGCTTGCTGTTAACACAGCGAAACCCCTCTGTTTCTGTTTATTTTTTACTGCTGTGATTGCTAGCCAGTTTCCCGTTACTGCTCCACCTGACCCCCGTGTCTCTGTTTAATGTATATTGTATCCTCTAGCTGTTTTCCGTAGTCTAGCCCCGCCATCCCGTCCATGCCATTGTCTTTACCATCATCCTTTCTACCCCCCCAAACATCCTAGCTGGCACCTCACTGAGGTCTCAGCAACCCGCCCCCTGTTTTACTAAATCCAGTTCTGTGCAGCTCAGGACTTTGTTATAGTGTAAATTTTCTACACTCCCACTGATTACAGTGGTAATTAATTTCTCTCCACTGTCCCTTTCTCCACAGGCTCTCAGCCCACTTTGGGCTAGCAACTGCTCCTCGCAGCTGCACCAAAGTTGGACCCTGCCCGCTGGCTCCACAGTGAGATTTTTGAGAGCCCGCCTGCTGACACCCGCCCACTGCTCCAGGTCATAAACTGAGCCTGAAAACCATCGCTCCTGCTGCCAAGAAGGACTTTTGGCTCACCCTCCCACCCCTCCTCCCTGTTTATTAAATCTACCTAAACCACTCCTCCTAACTTGTGTACCTCCGCTCATTGGTCGTCTAGCCCCACACTAACTTTAAAGTAGCAGTCACCTCCTGTGGGCTGTCTGCCTCCACCAGACCTACCTCCTGGCAACATACTACTGAGTCCTTAGCTGTCTCTTAGCCCCTTACCTCACTCCTCCCTTTATCACCATTCACAAGGGTGACTTCTTGCTACCTCCTACCAATATTTCCTATACTCTACCAAGGAAAAATGAAGCCGGCATGGCCTTTAATATGGGCTCATCCCCGACTGCCACACTGGTACTGGACCGACTTCTGTGCCACGGCTCTGGCACATGACCAACAACGCTCTCATTCCTCTTCTCCTCCCCTTTTCAACACCCTCAACTGGTTACTAAGTATCAGTCCTCCCTGGGGTACATCCCCCTAGTGTTTCTCACTGCCACGGAATGCCGCCTCATTGGACACTACATGGCAAACCTCTCCTGGTCTCCCACCTTTCCCTCCTGCCCATATACTGTCCTGCTAGCACTACTACCCCTGGCTGGTGACATTGAGTGCAACCCTGGTCCAACAAACTCCCACATCACCCCCCTCCTCCAGTATCTGGACAAATGCCCCTGGTCTTAAACTTGTGCACATTAATATCTGCAGGCTTCCATCCAAATTCACCGACCTCAAGGCCTGGACAGTGCTCCACAAGCCCCATATTCTAGGACTCACAGAAACTTGGCTAAAGCCACACCATGCTGAGAACACCTTTCAACTACCTGGCTACTCCCACCTATGACTTGACAAGCCTGGCAAGAAAAAGAGAGGCGGTGTGGCCCTGTTCCTTAGGGAACCACACTCAGCTAGCATCGTCCTTCGCTCTGACCCTTCCTCGTCAAGTGAATGGCTACTCACTGAACTAACCCTGGGATCCTGCAAAAAAATTTACATCGGCTGCTCCTACAACCCCCCCATGTCAGGGACTGACGGACTCGCTAGCTTCCTCCAGGGCCTGTGTTCTCTAACTCTCCATAGGGAATCCATCCTTCTTGAAGATTTTAATCTGAACTGGCTGAGTTGCCATCAGCCTGACTTTGTATCCCTGTTAAAGTAGCACAACCTGGTGCAGGTGATAACTCTCCCCTCCAGAATAAATCCCCGCATGGCCACCCAGACTCTACTGGATTGGATACTCATGAACAGGGAGGATCGTGCATTGCATGCTGGCACCATGGCTGACTCTATAAGTGACCACTCACCTACCTATCTCCTCTGGTCCTCCAAATTAAAGCGCCATCCATCTAAATACCTACCCCTCAGAAACTTTACCTGCCCAGACGCCACAAATCTCCTCGAAGAGACCCATTCCTTGGACTGGTCTGTGCTTCTTTCCTCCACTGATGCAGCCACAGCAGTCTCTATATTCAACCAGACACTATTAACCATCCAAGATCGCTTTTTCCCTGCCACGACCAGGCAGGTCAGGGCCGGGAGCACGAGCTGGGTCTCCAAGGACCTCCTTACCGTTATGAAGGCCAGAGACTGCACCTGATCCACTTACAAAACAACCCCATCTCCTGCCTTCTGGGATGCCTACAGGTGTCTGAGAAATAAATGGAAACAACAGGCCAAATCTCTGAAACAGACCCACTTCGGCAACCTACTAAAGACCAACCTCAGGGACCCAAGGAAATTCTGGGACTCTATTAGCTCGCTTCTAAACCCCTGCTCTAGCAACACTGCCCCACATCTAAACTCACAGGATGGGCTGCTTACCGACCCACTTCATGTGGCCAGTGTCTTTAATTGCAAGTTCACCAACCCATCTACATACCTAAATAAACTCTCAATGGTCCCCCTACACATGATCCACTACCATCCTCACCCAGCTCTGCAACCCACCAGCAACCTCCCCTTTCTACTTTAAAGCCCTCTCCATATGCGACATGATTAAACTACTCAAAGGTTTACCTAACTATGGTTCCCCTGGGGCTGGACGGCTATTCCTCGTATTTCTCAAGCAGATAGCCCGGCCATTGCCAAGCCGCTTACATTCATCTTTAACCTTGCCCTCTCCACCTCCTCAATGCCTGACCCATGGAAAACATCAAGGTAATCCCCATTCTCAAATCAGGTGACCCAAATCCACCAATAATTATCGCTCAATATCTATCCTCCCTCATCTTAGTAAATTACTTGAGAGAGTGGTCCACTACCAACTGACTGAGTACTTAGACAATATAGTCTCCTATGTACCCAACAGCATGGCTTCCACAAAACCATTCCACCGCCACTGCCTAGCCCTTCTGACTGACCACATCCTCGCTAACATGGATGATGGTAAAGCCACCGGGCAGTCTTCACGACTCTCTAAGGCTTTCGACATGGTTAACCATGCCCTCCTTATCTCCAAGCTTAGCCTCCTAGGCTGGTCTCTGACAGACACAAATTGGTTCACAAACTACCTTTCTGGCCACTCACAATTCGTGTGCATTGGCCAAACGTGCTCCCCCACACTGCCTGTCTCTGTGGGGGTACCCCAAGTCTTAATACTAGGTCCTCTTCTTTTCTCCTTATTTGTCAACTTGCTTCCTGCTGACTGCCTAAATTGCCACTCTCTCCTGTATGCCGATGACCTGGTACTATTCCTCAGTGACAAATCCACGGCCACAATCTCCTCAGTACTCTCACTAACTGTGCTGCAGCCCACAACTGGTTCTCAAACAACCTACTCTTAGTTAATGCCAAAAGACTCAATCCATGCTGTTTGGATCAAAGCCCTTCCTTGCTAAATCTAAAACCATGCCCCATAACCATTTCCTCCCAGGACGGACCAGCTCTCCAGGACATCAACACCTATAAATACCTAGGAGTACAGCTGGACCCTTCCTCACCTTTGCTGAGCATGTGACTTCCTAGTCAGATGGTTCCATCAGAAACTAGGTGTCGCCTACCGTTTCAGGCAATACGTCACCCCTGAAGCCAGACTCGCCATAGTCCAGGGTAATCTTCTCCCTATCCTAGACTACTGTACGCCTATCTATGCAAGGACATCTGCTGCTGCCATGGCCAAATTCTTCACTGATTACAACAGTGCCTGCCATTTTGCGTTACTGGCCCCTTTTCCCACCCAACACTGTACCATCTATAAAGCCCTTGGATGGCTACCACTGCAAGGCCACTTCGACCTAGCCATCTGCTGCATGGTGGACAACGTCATCCATGCTGGTTCAGAATCCCCCCTAACCTCCCTCCTGAAAAACCCGTATGCTCCACTGCAGCCTCCGCTCAAATGATACTCCCCCTTTAGTGGTTCCCAGGGTAGCCACCAATATCGGTAGCAGAACTTGGTCTACAGCTGCCCCCTTGCAGTGGAACAACCTGCAGGCTGAACTCTGCACCATCGACACTCACTCCAGTTTCAAGTCCAGACTCAAAACCCAGCTCCTGGCACAGTACCGCTGCTGCTGTTCCCAGGGGTTACTCACCCCCTTACGCTAGTCTCCTCCCCATGCCATCAACTGTGTCTGCATCATGGTATAATTGCTGCATACACGGCTTCACTGTCTTGCACATACTGCTGTATATATTTACGTATGTTTTATCCTGCCTATTTGTATATGCGACATCCTGCATGCCCTCTGGACTTATGTGACCCTACCTTGTACATATGTTTGACAACTGCTGCTTGTATCCATGTATATGTCATACTGTAGTCTAGCATGTCTTTGACCCACAATTGGGACTCTGCACCACAGCTATACATTGTTATTACTGTTGCTGTATCAGTATGTCGAATCTTGTACTATGTGTTATTGCTACTGTATTCACTACCACCTCAGCCAGTGTGTTATGGCCCAGGTCGTGCCTGAAAACGGTCCCTGGGATCAGCGCACTTACCCAGTTATCAAAGTCATAAATAAATAAATAAAATTATTTCTATGCATTGTCTTTACAGCTTGTGGGTCATTCTCTAGATGCACTTTGTATACTGGCAGTTCCTCCAGTTTGCTGACAACAATGTATGGAGTGTGGTGCCATCTGTCGGCTATCCTGTGTTTTCTGTGCAATCCTAAATTTCTTAGCAAGACTCACTCTCCAGGTTGCAGCTCTTGGGCCTTCACACGTTTGTCATGCCTTTCTTTGTTTGCTAAGTTTCCCTCGGCCACCATGGTGTGTGATAACTGATAGGCATGATTGGGCATGATTGAGCAGAGCTTTGAGTTTTTGAACATACTGGATGTAGTTCTCTGCCTTGACTCCAGCAGGGAATACTCCAAAACAGATATCTACTGGTAACCTTGCTTCTCAACCAAACATCAAGTGGTAGGGAGAAAACCCAGTTGCATTGTTTTGAGTACAGTTATGGCGTGAACTAACGTACTTATCTGCGAGCTCCATCTCTGCTTCTATCTCTGGGGTGAAGTGTGCTCATCATGTTTAGTAATGTTCAATTAAATCTTTCAGGCTGTGGATCAACTTGAGGGTGATAAGAGGTGGTTCTGGTTCGCACTCCCAGAGTGAAGTATTTCTTTAATCACATGGCTTTTAAAGTCTATCTCCTGATCATAATGAATTCTCTGGGGGCATCGTAATGGACAAATAATTTTTCTATCAGTACTTTGGATCACGGTGGATGCCTTTTGGTCCTTGATTGAATAGGCCTGAGCGAATCGAATAAAATGATCAGTCACTACCAGCACATTACCAATGTTCTTTTGGTCCAGTTCTAAACATAAAGGTCAATGCACACAAGTTCCATGGGCGCACTGGTGGAGATGTTAACCATGGGTGCAGCCCTCTGAGGTTGAACTTTTCTGCAGGCAATGGCTACAAGTTCTGATGTGAGTCTCAGTGTCAGCACCCATTTTAGGCCAGTAGAACTGGGCAGCGGGCTAATATGAAGTTCTGTCACAACCCAAATGTCCCATTTGATCATGGAGGAGCACGTAAAATGTGTTTGAAGGTAGTAGGTAATACTAGCTGTTGTTTGACAACTTGGCCTTGTCTATTTGAGGTCTCCCTGTAGAGCAGTTTGTTGTGCAACTTTAACCTGGGCCCCTCTCTAAACAGCAAAGCAGTTCTTTGATCTTGGGAGTGAAGTTTGGATACGTTCTTTCCAGCATTTATGGCATCCAACACAGGCTTAATTAAAGGATTTTGGGATTGCGCCCACTGAATATCGGAGGGAATAAGTTGAGGCAGAGTTCTGAGATCCAGTGTTGCAAGACTGCAATAGGCTGCAGGAACACAGGTGTCAGGAGGGCCCAAGCAATCAACCAGGCAATTAATGATTTCAGCAGATGGATGTTTATCTTTATCAAACTTTTGGCAAAGAGCTTTGACAGATTGTTCGGACATTCTCACCCACTCAGAGTTAGATTCAGGTCTTCTAGAGAGAGAGCGTCAATGTCAAGGTGATTCAGGCCTGGGCGGTACTCTACGGAACAGTCATAGGTTGAAAGTGCTGATAACCAACGGTGCCCAATGGCATCTAACTTGGCCAAGGTTTGGAACATACGTGAGGTGGTTGTTGTCAGTTTTCACCAGAATCTTTGCACAATAAAGATATTCATGAAATTGATCTACTATGGCCCATTTTAACGCAAGAAATTTAAGTTTGTGTACTGGGTAGTTCTTTTCAGGGAAGATCAGGCTACAGCTGGCAAATGCCACTGGGCATAGTCCTTCCTCATACTCCTGATGAGACATGGCCCCAAGCCCCTCTAAGCTGGCATCGGTTGTGTAACACGTAAGGCTTAGTTGGATCTGCATAAACAAGTACAGGGGCATCGGTGAGTTGGTGAATGATATCGTAAAAAGCCACATCACACTCTTTAGTCAACCTTGTCCCAAAAGGTTCACTTGCCCTGAAATAGACCTTTTTCTCTGCTTTCATAGCATTCTTTTTGTATTTTTGGTTGGTGGGCAGATACCCCTGAGTTAAACTGAGCAAAGAGTGGATGATTTTGGTATAATCTTTCACAAATCGGTGATAGTATCCGCAGAACCCCAAGAACCTTTGCAGTTCTTTAAGATTGTTAGGCTGTGGCCAGGTGGTCAAAGCTTCCACTTTGCTTGGATCCATTTATATTCCCCCAGAGGACACAATGTGGCCTACATATTTCACAGACTGCTGGAAGAATTGGCACTTGTTGATAGACAGTTTTAAACCAAAGTCCTCCAACCAGTCTAGAACCTTGAACAAGCGGGGCTCATGTTCTTCAAGGGTCTTGCCAAACACAATGACATCATCCAGGTAAACAAGGCATTCTAGAAGATTCATGTGTCCCATAGCTCGCTCCATCAGCCTATGGAAAGTGGCAGGTGCTCCCGAAATGCCCCTAGGCATGCATAGGAATTCGTAAAACCCCAAAGGACAAATAAAAGCTGTATTTTCTCTATCTTCAGGTGCCATAAGGATCTGGTAATACCCACTCCAGAGGTCTAACACAGAGAACCACTGGCTTCCATTAAGGCAATCAAGGGCATCCTGAATGCGTGGCATGGTATATTGGTCTGGTATAGTTCTTCGACTCAATGTCCAGTAGCCCACATACATTCTCACTGAGCCGTTCTTCTTTCGGACTACCACAATAGGAGAGGCGTACGGGCTACAAGATTCTTGTATAATTCCAGCTGCTAGCATCTCCTGGAGGTGGCGTTGAACATCATCAATGTCTGCTGGTACCAGTTGGCAGGATCTTTCATGGAAGGGCCTCTCGTCGTGAAGTCTAATGTAATGCTCTGCACGAATGACACACCGACATCCTATTCCCAAAAGAAAATACCTTGCTCCTCTGGGTCAATTTTCATCTGACTTTTGCTCTCCACTCTTCAGGAATGGGAGATTCCCCAAAGTCAAACAAATCAGGAGTTACTTCATCATTCTCTTCAGTGCATCACTTGCTAGGCAGCACAGCAGTATCTGCACAGTACACAGTAGCCAGGGTGCAGCCTTGGTTGGCTCTAATGTCCCGGTCAGACATGTTTTGGATTTGCACCACTACACGCTGAGCATAGGCCTGAGCTTGCGCAGACAGGATGCTAGGCTTAACTAGTAGTCCCACTGGCAGTTTCCCCCTCTTCTGGGGCATCCAGAATGAGGATCTTATTCTTGACATCTTTCTTGATCCATACCTCGGCACTAACAGTACATTGAGCATTGGGTGGCAATACAAGCGAGGCTGGATCTTTTTTCCACACTGTGCCTACTGCTTAGTCCTTATCAGTCTCCTTGTCTTGCATCTGTAAGTCATACGCTCTGTGTACCATGGCAGGGATGTGTAAAGCCTGTCCTGTTTTTCTCACTTGCTTCTCCTGGCAAAGTTGAGCTAATTGGCCGAACATGTGGTCATTAGTGCCGATTAATTGCGGGATACCATCATACATTCCATTCGGTGGGCATACCAGGGCCAAGGTCTCTACTGGTTTGTCCATGCCAGCAACAGCGGTAGGAAAAGATAACCACAGTCGTAGATAACCCAGGTATGGGTAGGATTTGTTACTCAACCCCCACACATGAAGTCCTTCAAGGGGTAGGAGCGGGAGGTCAGACAAGTGTTGATTGTACCAATCTTTGAACACAGTAGTGACCTGTGAGCCACTGTCTAGCACAGCTTGGGTTGAAATGCCATTAACAGTTATGGTGGTCTCCATGGAGGGACCAACCATCTCGGACCAGTCCAGAGGAACAGGCTTGGTGGGCTGGTCCACAGAAGTTTTGGAAGAAAAGGATTTTCGTAATGGGCCTGGTTGAGGCTTTATATTACTTTGTCGGATCAAGTTGAGTAGCTTAGTAGTGACTCGCTGTAGATCTTCTGGAGCGTTGCAACCTCACTTAGTTTGCCCATCTTCTCCACACTGGTAACAAAACACCTTAGCTCTGGGGTCAACAGGATGGGTCGTGTCTTCATGAGGTTTGTAGTGGTTGGGGCAGAGCCCTACTTTCTTTCTTTGGCGTGAGTTCAGGCTTAGCTCCCCTATAGCCCTTACTAGGGGCAGAAGGTCGGGTGGCAAAAATGAGGTCTCACATCATAGCTCTCAATTCCCTTATTTTCTCTACCATGTTTGGGTCAGCTCAAGACTCAGCAGCAAGGTCATTGGCCCGAGTACAGACAGGTGGGGCCTCACAAACAGGCTCAGTCTTGGTGGAGCAAAGGCCATGAGCTCTAACAGGTTCAGCCACAGCTTGCCTTCTAGCTTTCAGTTCCTTCAGTTCTTTCAACAACTCACTGACTTGTGACTCAGAGTTGTCCTCTTTTTCAGTAGGTCTATCTGGGGTTGGGGCAGTTTGGGCAACCCCAGCATAGGGGTCCCAACCATTGTCTTCATTCTCTGCCTCCCGGATTTCTTTCATTAACCAACAGTATTCAGTAGGGTTGGCTTTGCGATCTTGAAATTTTAACTTCAGCATGAGCACACTAGAATAGCGGGCAGACTTAAGAATGTGTTCCAATCTTGCATGACTTAGTTCACTAGCAGAGATGCCCCCTTTTTGTGCTTCCTTTGCAAGGCCCATTCTACGCGGGTCACAAAAGCAGATAATCACTCATTTTTCCACTGTTTGGTAGACTTAAACTTCCACATCAAGTCCTCTCCTGATTCAGTACTACCAAATACCCCTTCTAAAGCAGGTAAGTACTCGGCAGCGGATGCCTCTGGATTGGTGGACCGGAGGAACCGGATGGCCTCCAGTGCAGGGCCCCTTAAAACTCTCCATAAGTCTTTTGCATTTCTCCCCTTCAGAACACTACCACTCTTGGACCGGGGGGGTGGCATAGTCCGTCCAGGATTCCAAGTCATCTTCTCCCACAGGAACAGGAACGACACCTGAAAACAGCATAAGTCTGTGTTAAGAGTCCAGGTGCATAGAGGGTATCACAATGGGTGACGCTGCAATGGTTGAGGCCCTGGGTAAAGACGGGGAGGCCGGAGGAGAATGTAGGTGAGTGACCTCCTCAGAGTCATCTAAAGCCTTCCACAAGTCCTTAACCATCTGCCCTTCCGCAGCTAAAAGTCTCAGTAACTTGTCTCTAAATCCTTCCACCTTTGGGAACCCCTTCAGGGGAAGACGGGTCGCTACATATATGAATGACCCTCCACCCTATCTGGGATCCCTCAGGCATATTAACAGGGGGTACTGTCTCAGGGTCTATAGGGAGGCTGCATGAAATGAGGGCCGCTAGGGTCTGCTCAAACAGGTTTGAGTCCCTCCCTCGCACTGAAACCTTCCCCCAGACACTTAACTTTTCCCACAGTTTCCTCTATGGTAACATTAGTAGTCCTCATGGAAATATCTAGTAGCAATAAAGCATTGTGGGGGTCAACTTCCTTTGTCTTACTCCACCCCATCATGCGGTGCATGACCAGCTTGTGGGGAGAGATCTTCCACGTGGGTGTAGTGAGCCCCTCCATCTCAAATCTTTTTCCAAATTCACAACTGACTGAAATTCTATCTTTCGGCCACTGGGGGGGCACTAATCCCACCAGTGCCACTAAGATGTAACCCCTAGGTGGCGCTATCCCCAAGGTTACTACCCCTGCCTGTATGGCTAAGCACAGGTTGAGGGGCCTGGATTCAGTAATAAGGTGCGTCACCCAGAGTAATGGTAATGTGGGTGTCTACCTGTTCTGCTATAGCCCTCTGGGAAGCTATAACCATCCACCAACCCTCCTAGTGGCCCAGTACCTGATACAGCAGTAAAGTCACAGTCAGTATAAAACAGGAATGATGTGCACACACCTTCACACTTACCACCGAGGCTGAATTTGCAGCAGTTTCCTGGAGACCCCTGTAAATAAGGGTAGTACACAGATGCCCACTTTCAGTTCAGTAACCCAACTAATAATATGCACACTAGCCAGGTTAAACATGAAAACAGACAATCAGGTTTATTAAGGGGTCGTGAACAAGAAAGGGGTGTGAATCTAGGCAAATGATATGTACTCTGACTTAAGTCAGGTTTGGCATGCACTTTTTAGTCCCAAATAAACAGTCACACAACACTGGGTACCCAAGGTGGAATATCTGGCTATCCTGAGGCATTGCTCGGGGTTAGCCAGCGTTGCAGCTGATGTTGGGGCCCTTGGTGTAAAGAAAAACAGTTAGCATGCTCAATAACGAGATAATTATTTGTAATCCAAGCCAGTTAGCTCAGTCTCTTGTAAACCCAGAAAGTTAAAGCAATCAGATGGTACCACAGATGATTTAGATATTCATTGCAGGGAGCTACTCTGATTGTACTCAGGATACCAGATTTCTGCAGAAGGACAGGCGATATGGAGACCTCGTGGTGTTCATTGATGAGCATGGGGAAGCAGGGCCGACACGACTCACCTCCCTCTTCACAGCCTTTCCTCCAGGTGGCACAACCTGCGTGTTGTTGTTGCACAGGGGCTGGATCCCCAAAGCTGGTCTTGCAGAAACAGTCTCTGGTGCAGGGCAATCGGTCTGGGCCAGATTGGCAAAGGCCCAGGAAGGATGAGCAACATGGCAAAGTTTGTTTATCTTCTTGCTGGTGAAGCCTCCAGCTGACGTAACAGATTGGATCACGGGCAAGCAGGTCTCGACACTCGAAACACATTCAGCACATTCAAATAAAGCAGCACTAACTTTGTACAGTTTGTATACAGTCCAGTTGCTAATTCAGTAGATTCACTGAGCAAACCTCTTGATCCCAAATTCGTCTCGCACACAAGCTGGGCCGATCGCTTCACAGGAGCAAATCTTCTATCCAAAATGCAAGTATTTCTTTGTTCTGCTGTAGTTCCAAACTTATATTGGAGCACATCTGACTTCTGCAATAGGCAGTCCCAGGCAGGAGAAAGGTGGCAGGGAGGCAAGGTAGACCTCTTCCTTCCAATTCCCCTATGCCCTGTTCAGGGAGAAGCTGCTCAAAAGCTTGAGCTGTTCACACTTCAACCTCCAACTCTAACTGATCCACTGTCTCATACAGTTCTCGGGATTTCCCTTGTAATCCAAGATTCGGGTTGGCTTGGGAAGCTGTCAGTCACAGTTAGGGCTCCCCCTCCAGGTTAGTCTTGTTGCCAACCTAAAACTAAAAAAAATAGTTTTTCCTTCCCACAAAACACTTGGGCCAGGATCCATTTCAAGTCCCCTGAGTCCTATTGGTCCAATTACTGGAAGTCCCAGACCTAACATGGTGGCTTCCATTTCAAAGGTATGAGCTACAAAGAAAGCAGGTTAAACAAACTTCTCTACTTCAAATATAACAGCATATAAGCAGTAAATAAGCACAATTCCCATACAGGCTCCCTCTGCTCTATCATTGACCGCAGAGTGCAGCAAAACAGAGCATTGACTGGCTGGTCACAAGTCCTAAATCACTTGAACCCAGCACAGACCATTCACTACACACAGATTAGCTAATCTCTTAAAAGGACAGGCGTGGAGGCTCAACATGGCACTCTCATGCAAATAAACAGGATAACACTGAGATGGGCACCAGCCTGGCACTGGGCATTTAAGGAGCCCAGGAAGACATTAAGGTAAACCCCAAATTTGAGGGGGTTACACTTGCAAAGAATTTCCTTCTTTTGTGATAGTTAAACTGTATCCTCATTTAGGTCCCTTGGGATCTGTGCAAAATTACCTAAATACAATATTGAGACAGTCATGATGCAGTGCATGGGCCTAGTGAACCCTGGCACACATCTCGATACCTAGTGGGTGATGTTCCCTGAGCCACCACAGGGTGTGGTATCCTCGCCAAAACACTGCTCTGTCCCTACCCAGGCTGTGACTGGTGCTACATGCTGCAGCACCTTCCCCATCAGTCTTGTCCCAGTAAACCAGCTCACTGAATTCACACCTGAACTCCGCTCACTGGCACGGTACAGCAGCGTGTTCCCCAGAGGTGCAACGTACATCTCTGTAATCAATGTTACTTAATAAATTCTTTGCTTTTTAATATTTTGACCCCAAACTTTCAACATATTCTTCTTATGACCCCACCTCATAAACCCCATAGATTAAAAATGTCAAATCTGTGCTGACATGCCAATCCGCACTACAGGTGTGAAAACACATTTTGGACAAGATGTGAAAAATGACAGCTGTACTGTTCATAGGTGATATGAAAAAATGGGTATGTTGAAAATCTAGAGTCAAAATATTGTAAATTACAAAGTTTTGACACTCTTTGTATAAACTCATAGCATGCGCTCATAACACGCCAGTTTTGGAATTTTTTACCAGATTTTCAACATGGGCTTTTTGGCCCACCTCATGAACACTGGCACTGTGATTTTGTTACGCAGTCCAAAAAGGTGATTTCATGCAGCGACCGCAAAATCACCTTCTGGGGCCGATTAACGAAATGACAATGACTATGTTCATGAGGTAGGGTCCCCAAAAAAATACCATGTTGAAAATTTGGTGAAAAATACCTAAAATGGTGAAGATATCAACATAAGTTACAAAAACGCCATTGAAATACATTATACGGTTTTACCTTTACTCTTCAGTTTGCAGTTCAACTTTGAAGAGTTCAGACGTGTCCTGGTCCCAGAAGTTGACATCAGCAGACCTCCAGAGGTAAGTATAGACTAAGAGGGGTGTGGCGTGATGTGTGTATTCAGTGGGAGGGTCGGGATGGGGAGGGAGGGGACGGCATGGCAACGAGGGACAGTTTCTTTTTGCAGGTTTTAAAATAAATAAAAAAAAAGTTGAGGGACTGTTTTAGTTTTTTACAGGTGCTACACAAACAGATCCATATCGAGACACTGGGGGTGGGCTCCCCAGTGTCCCATACTGATGGATAGTAATATACTTAATTCCGACATGGGGACTGGGGGCCCCTGATGTTTGTAAGATTCTATTAAACAAGGGGCTGTGGGAGGGAGGAGGGGGTCCAACACAGGGGGTGAGCATCCTGGTGTCGGATTATATGAATTTTTTTAATAAACTATTTCGGGGCACTGCAGTTGGGCTCCCCAGGTGTCCCACACTGTGGGGGGAGAGATCTAGTAAAAGTTGACACAGGGATTGGGGCACTGATGCCAGTAACCATTTATTAAACAACTAGCTGGGGTGGGTGGAGTCCAGCACCTTAACTTAGTGTTGTATAATGTATCTGGTGGATAGGAGACTGTTGCACTATACAACACAGCTGTTGTTTAGTAAAGGACAGCTGTGTCATACAGTTTGCACTATCAACACAGCTTTCCTTTAGTAAATGACAGCTGTGTCATAGCAACCAGCTCCTAACTACCAACTAGATTATATGGCACTAAGCTTTTTCCTCAGTTCATGGTTCAGCTTTGAAGAGTGCAGATGTGTCCTGGTCCACAGAAGATGACAGCATATGACCCCGCAGGTAAGTATAGGGTAAGGGGTGTGGTGGTGGGTGCTCAGTGGGAAGGTGTGGATGGGAGGAGGGTAAGGGTGGTGACAACTAGGGACCATTTTCTTTCTTTCAGGTTTAAATTAAAAAACAATGTCAGCGGACTGTTTTCTTTTTGCAGGTATACATACTGTATACAGTAAATTTAATTTATCTCAGGACACTGGGAGTGGCTCCCTAGTGGCCCATTCAGCCTGTGTGTGAGTGTGAGTGTGTGTGTGTGTGTGTGTGTGTGTGTGTGGTGAATTACATGAAACAACAGGCTGTGGGGCTTCCGACACAGGGTGGGCATCCTGTGTCGGATTGTATTAATAAATAAATACATACATTGCCACCTGGGATTGGGTCCCCGTGTACAGATACAGTTGAAGGCACAGTCAGGCTGGGCTACACTGACAGTAGCCCCGTCCCTGACCTCATTAGTGATGACAGCAGCAGTGGTTGCACTCATACAACACAGCTATCGCTTATTAAAGACAGCTGTGTCATATAGTGCAAACTGCTGCTTTCTCAAAAATTCAGTTATGAATAGAACGTTGATTTTTTTGAACTGCGCATGCTCAGAAATGGAACATGTTTATTAAATAATTTAAAAATTAATTAACAGTGGGACCTAAAAACCACAAAAGCACACACCTTGGACTAACCTCTATCAAACCTGAAAGTTTCAGGTTGCAAAGCCTCCTATTTGTAGGCCTGCAGTGGGCATAGCCCTGCAGACTTTTTGGGATGAGTAAAGGGACTCTGCATTTCTTCCTAAGTTGCCACCCACTGTTCCGCCCACTGTGCCTGACTGCCTTGTTTGAATTGTGACTTTTTCCCATTCATTTCAAGTAGAAAGTGGGAAAAAGAAAACAAAACAGAATCAAGTCCTGTTTCTTTGAAGTACCTCCAACAAGTATACTGATCATAAAACAACTGCTGTGAATGGCTTTGTGATGCATGTGTGTGGGGGGTTTATTATCAGCTACATCAGAACAGTAAGCAGCAGTGGGAGATTCAATAGCCCATAGTGCATGATAGAGCTTTTGTTTAATCTCCAGTTAGATCATCCCTGTGTGACTGTGCATGGCCCAGTGAGGATGACAGGACCAGAAAACAAAATATCAGAACTTATATAAACTCTAACAAACAATGCAGGCTACTGAA
The DNA here is from genome assembly GCA_016271365.2 of Neoceratodus forsteri. NCBI lineage: Eukaryota > Metazoa > Chordata > Ceratodontiformes > Ceratodontidae > Neoceratodus > Neoceratodus forsteri. The sequence goes on from CM057449.1 coordinate 1,428,603,842, forward strand.
TCTCTCACTGCTGCATACTGTTCTAAGGCCAGCTGCAGGAGATTCTGGGATTTGTAGTAACAGAAGATGTAAAAAGTGTTAACAACCCTTTTTGTTCTGATTCTGATTGCTACGATTTACTACAGCTTGCAAATTACAGTGCCACATTAAAACAGCTAATTTGTTTGAAGGGAACATACACACCAACTATCATACAGTACAGTGCAAGCAATAGAGGAACTCCAACACGTATACTGATCATCAAACAACTGCTGTGAATGGCTTTGTGATGCGTGCGTGAGTGTGGGGGGGTTGTATTATCAGCAACATCAGAACAGTAAGCAGCAGTGGAGATTCAATAGCCCATAGTGCATGATAGAGCTTTTGTTTAATCTCCAGTTAGATCATCCCTGTGTGACTGTACATGGTCCAGGGAGGATGACAGGACCTGCAAAAAAATATCAGAACTTATATAAACTCTAACAAACAATGCAGGCTACTGAATCTCTCACTGCTGCATACTGTTCTAAGGACAGCTGCAGGGGATTCTGGGATTTGTAGTAACAGAAGATGTAAAAAGAGTTACTAACCCTTTTTGTTCTGATGGTGATTGCTATGATTTACTGCAGCTTGCTGGTTACAGATCCACATTAAAACAGCTAAGTCAGTTGAAGGGAACATACACACCAACTATTATACAGTACAGCTCAAGCAACAGAGGAGGAATAGATAGGCAACTCAACTCATATAGGATTGTTCACTTTCCCTAGGCAGAAACCCCGATGTACCTGTTATAGAACATAAACCCTGGTAACACCCTTGCCTTTAATTATTATACATTTTATTTTACTAAGCATCATTGGTTAGTCTTGTTTTCATATATGAACTGCAGTGTAACTTTCACCTCCACACACACCCCTATGAGGAGCACCTGACCCACCATTAGTGCATACCCCTTTAATTCTGGATCCACCTCCAGGTTGCCTTGATTGGTACTGGGCTTCTCCCATTCAAACAACATTTCCTTTATAACATGGTTGGCTGGGCTGGACCCACCCCATGAACTTATATAAACTCTAACATACAATGCAGGTTACTGAACCTCTCACTGCTGCATACTGTTCTAAGGCCAGCTGCAGGAGATTCTGGGATTTGCAATAACAGTGGATGTAAGCATTTGTAATCCCTTTTGTTCTGATAGTGAGTGCTACAATTTACTACAGCTTGCAAATTACAGAGCCACATTAAAACAGAGCTAATTTAGTTAAAGGGAACATACACACCAAATATCATTAGTTTTTCTTGTTATTGACAACAAAGGAACACAACAGTGATGATAGGAGTATATCACATGATTTGCAATCTTTTGCAATTACCTGCAGTTTGCCATTTTTGCCATTTATATTGGTTTCTGAGTGGCTAGAGTTCCAGCCTTTGGGTCTCCCTGACAAGGTCCTCCATGTTGTAGAGGCCTCTCAAGAGGAGTCAATTTGTCAGTGCTATGCCTTCAAATGGGAGCACTTTTTCCATTTGGTGCCAGGGCAGGGAGCACGTCCCCCTTTCTTACCCTGTGGCTAACATCCTGGATTACTTGTGGTCCATCTCTCAATCAAGCCTAAGGTCAATGATCCTCAAGGTGCACCTAGCATGCTATCCCAGTGGCATGGAGGACTGAGGCACTGGGCACCTTCCTGCTGCCACACTGGTGACCTGGGGTTAGAAATGGACTCAGGTTGCTCTGGGGCCAGCAGGGTGAGAGAGGATCAGACCCATTTACAAGAAGCTTGCAGTAAGTAGCCACCACCCATCAGTCTATAGCGACCTCCAGCTGCCATCCAGTCAGATACCTCCAGCAGCCCAGAGTCTGGTGCCAGCATTTAATCTTTTGTGGAGATACCACCTCTAGTGGTTGTGGGGGTCATTCATACTCAATGATCATTCAATGCTTTGGTGCTGTCAAACTGATCTCTTTCATAGACATTACATTCATAATAAAATCAAGAAAATACACATTTAGACACTTACTACTTTGAGGCAGATTCAAATTATAGTTCTGAAACCTAATACCAAACCTCGGTGCCTCCCTCCTTCATTTTTTTCATGGCTGTGATCAACACCTTAATGAAGGAACAATGAAACTGCTCTTTGTAACTTGAATTTGTTTCTTGCTCTGGAGCGAATGCTTAATAGTCATTACTCCTCACCTATGTAGAGATAGTGAACACTGGCTTTGATTAATGAAAGGGAGGGCCTTGAGGGGCCATCCAATCCTCATCAATATCCAATTCTTTGTTTCTGTGAACATGTTAGATATTTAGTGTTATTGACTCAATAGGTTGCATGCTTGCCCCTGGGGCCAAAAAGACATAGACTGGTGCCCCACACTAGGAAATTGGGCTAATACCCAGTATTGATACTGTAGTGTAGCACCTGGGTATGGGATGTACTACACTGATGTTGAAGTGCTAGCCTTTGTATGAGATGTTAAACCAAGGTCCCTTCAGTCCATCTTTTCTGGTTGTCCAGGTGGAAGTTAAAGAGCCCATGGAACTTAATGCAAAAGTCAAATAACTTTTTATTTTAAAATCAGTTAGCACATTATAATACAATATTCATAAATATATCATGTCATTATTCCTAAACCTAGGACCCACTCCCTTATTATATGCACTTTTACACAGTTTCTGCTACATAGTATTTCTAGTGACATCATTACAGGGATATTGAAAGGTTTTCTCATTAGTTATGGAAGCTTCAGTCTCCATTGTTAGCAATTCCTCCTAATAAAGCAACATAATTAAGACTTAAAATTGTCCAACCATGATTTCAGGTGCCACATCCTGGTTAGTATAAGAGATACTTGGCACTGTGCTTGCCATAGAAACTATTTGAAGATGATGAACACCAACTGCTGCATTCCACTTCACACTTCCCTTGTGGAAGGGGGTTTAGGCTGTAAACAATCCATCTATCCTGAGGACTGCACAAAAGAAGCTCCCTTAAGACCCTTAAAACAAAGTCCCAATGTTGTGAGTAAATGAGCATTCTGAGAATAAGTCCTTTATTACTTTGCTTTGCTTTACAGAGGCGGCTATTGGATAGTACTGTTCAATCAGGTTTTTATGCATTAAGTTTGCTTTCAATTATAGTCACATAATCATCCTTAACCATATGATTGCATCTCACGTTTTTATCAGGATCCTTGCATTTTGCATATCACAAGAGCCACACTTTAAACGTAGAAATTTATGGCAGATAAGGACTGCTAGACCCACCCAGTCTGCCCATTTTCTCTACTTGCTGCAGAAACCACAGACCCTACTTGATCTCTGGCTTTGTTCTCTTTCCTATCACTCGGGTTTGGCAACATACTTGTTGTGGTGCTTCACAGGGGACCACCATCCTACAATGGAACCAATCTGGCCCAATTTCCTCAATTGCAGCCCTACTAGCTCTGGCCAGAGTTTGTTTTAGTTATGGGTGGCAAAAAAAGTCTTAACATTTTCAGAAACTGAGACTTTTGGGGGTTTTTGCACCTCTGTAACATTGCCTGCCCTGAACCGATCTACATGAAATTTACAGGGTCAAAAGATTCTGGTACAGAGGCTGTGCTTTCCAACTTTCATGTAAATTGGTTGCATGGGGCAAAGTTATTAAGGTACAAATTTGGGGTTCAACATAGAAGTGCATATGCAACTCCAATATACAGGCACGACCATGCCTGTGCAATGCATGTCTGCTTTTATTTATGACTTTGTTAACCGTCTAGGTGCACTGATCCCAGGGACCATTTTCAGGCATGACCCGGGCCATGTAAAGTGGCACAGAGTAGAAACTTCAGAATAACAAGAACATAACAGGAGCAGGTATAGTGAAAGGTTACAGTGGTTACATTTGGTAATACATGGTGGCAGTAACTGAGGGACAACAAATAACAAAGCAAAGTAAGGCTCATGGTGGTACAGTTTCAGTAAATAAGAGACCCTATTTGGCCCTACCCCTGGAACCTATGGGGGGGCACTAGTCCTTAAAGCAGTGGCAGGTGGATGCCAACAGGAGCCAATCTTTGAGGTGAGTCTTGAACTAGCGGTGAGTGTTTATGGTGCTGAGTTCAGTGGGCAGCTTGTTCCATAGTGTGGGAGCTGCTACATACGGGGCTCTAGTGCCCATGTTCATGACTACCCTGGGGATTTTCAGGGAGGGGATACTGGAGGAGTGTAGGCAGCGGTGTGAGGTTTGGATGGTGAGAAGGTGAGCAAGAGGGGATTTCTGACCAATACAGATGGAAGAATCAATAAAACTGTACAGTGCAAGGGTCAAAGTGGGCTTGGTAGAACACCCAGTGTAGTGTAGAGTATACAGTGGTGTGTGGAGAAAGGACCAACAGGGAGAAGCGGCAGGCACTGTTGTATGCTACTAGTAGTTTGCCATAGTGGATGCAGAGGTCCTGGTGTAGATGGGAGAGTAGTAGTCCAGGATGGGTAGCAGGTTTCCTGGATGATGGCATGGCGGGCCTCAGGGGTGAGATATTACTGGTATCTGTAGGCAGCCCCTAGTTTTTAGTGCAATCTTACAATCAGGGAGTTTATGTGCTCTGTAAAAGAAAGGGAGGGGTCAAGCACAACTCCTAGATATTTGAAATGTCTGACATCCACTAGGGCATGGCCATTATGGGACTTGATAATTTGGGGTGGGTTAGATTTGCATTTCATTAAGAAGGGCTTAGATCTGAGCAACATTGTTTTTGTTCTTTTGGCATTGACCAGAAGGAGGTTGTCAGAGAACCAGTTGTGGGCTGCAGTGTAGTTTTGTGAGAGGGCTGCAGAGATGAGGGTAGCAGACTTTCCGCTGGAGAACAGCACGAGGTCATCAACATAAAGGATTGAGTGATAGCTGAGACTATCCACTGGAAGGGAGTTAATGAATAAGGAGAAAAGGAGGGTCCCAGGATAGAGCCTTGGGAGACCCCAGTAGAGACTGGCAGTGTGGGCAAGTGGGCCGGGCCAATGCACACAAACTGGGAGTGACCCGTAAGGTAGCTTCTGAACCAGGTGGTGACCTCTGGAGAACAGCCAAGGTAATGCAATTTGGAGAGGAGGACCGAGAGATTGACCAGGTCGAAGGCTTTGGAGAGGTCAACAAAGACTGTGCCAATTGCATTTCCATGGTCCATGTTTGTGAGGATGTGGTCAGTTACAAGTGCGAGGGCTGTGGTGGTCTTAAAGTCTGCTACTGTGCTTATCCCCTTTCAGTAGCCATTCCAGCACTGAGAGCTGTATCAGGGTCACAGCACGGGATCACTGCACCAGCCCCTGAATAACCACAAGGAGCCCAGGAACACAGCCACCACCAGGGGCCAATTGGGTGGCTCCAACAGACTTTGTGGGCAGGGCTAGGAAAGCCTGCTCAGATTTACATAGAAACATAGACTTTGACGGCAGATAAGGACTGCTTGGCCCACCCAGTCTGCTCATTTCCTTACCTATTGGATAAGCTGCAGATCTTAGTTAACCAACAGCCTACTTCTTCCTAACCCACACCAGAATTGCCGTATGTCTATCCCATGCATTCTTGAATTCCCCCAGTGTTTTTGACCCTATGACCACCTCAGAAAGGCTGTTCCAAGCGTCCACCACCCTCTCCATAAAAAATACTTCCTCACATTGCCCCTGAGCCATCCCTCCTCTATCTTCAAATTGTGCCCACTTGTTCTTGCTCATCTCTTTTTCTGAAAGATGTTACCCTCTTGGGCTTTGTTGATTCCCTTGAGGTACTTGAAAGTTTGTATCATGTCCCCCCCTACCTCTTTTCCTCGAGGGTATACATATTAAGCTTCTTTAGTCTCTCTTCATATGGTTTCTGGTGCAGACCCTGTACCATTTTAGTTGCTGTCCTCTGGACTGCCTCCATTCTGTCTATGTCCTTGCAGAAATGGGGTCTCCAGAACTGCACGCAGTACTTCAGATGGGATTTCACCAACTGTCTGTACAGCGGGATGACAACTTCCTGTTTTCTGCTGGTGATGCCTCTCCTAATGCATTCCAGTATCCCCCAGCCCTCCTTACTGCCTTCTCACATTGCCTGCCTACCTTTAGGTAATCTAATATGACTACCCCCAGGTCTCATTCCATTTTTGTTGTTGTTAGTACCTCCCCCTCCATTGTGTACTCTTTCCCTGGGTTTTTGTTTCCCAGGTGCATTGTTTTGCTCTTCTTCGCATTGAATCTGAGCTGCCATACTTTTGACCATTCCACCAACCTTGCCAAGTCCCTTCTCATCCTTTCCACCCCTCTCTTGTGTATCAACTCTGTTGCAGATTTTCGTGTCATCTGCAAAGAGGCATACTTTTCCTTCCAGTCCCTCTGCAATGTAACTTATAAAGACATTAAAGAGCACTGGCCCAGTACTGAACCCTACAGTACCCCACAAGTAACCCCTCTTTCTTCGGAGTGGACTCCGTTTACTATTACCCTCTGTGTCCTGTCGTTCAGCCAGTGTTTTACCCAGACTACAACTCTGGGACCCACTTCCTGGCTGGCTAACTTGTTTTTTAATCTTTTGTGTGGGACTGTGTCAAATGCCTTGCTAAAGTATAGGTAGGCCATGTCCACAGCCCCTCCCTGGTCTACTAATTTGGTCACCCAGTCAAAGAAATCTATTAGATTCATCTGACATGATTTTCCTGCTGTGAATCCATGCTGCCTTGGGTCCTGTGCCCCACTGGCCTCTAGGTACTCAACAATTCTTTCTTTCAGAAGTGATTCCATCATTTTTCCTACCACTGAGGTCAAACTAACAGGCCTGTAGTTTCCTGCCTCTGCCTTGCTCCCACTTTTGTGAAGGGGAATCACATCTGCCTTCCTCCAGTCCTCAGGTACCACACCATCCTCCCATAATTTGTTAAAAAGGGTGGTCAGTGGTGTCACTAGTTCTCCCCTTAGTTCTTTTAGAATTCTGGGGTGAATCCCATCAGGACCCATTGCCTTGTCCACCTTGAGTTTTAGGAGTTCTTCCAGGACCCTTTCCTCTGTGAATGGACTGGTATCGACCCCCCTATCCAGAGTGCTTCTATTGTTTGGTTTAGGTACAGTACATCCCAGTCCTCTTCTTTTCTGAATACTGAACAAAAGTATTTATTCAGTATCTCTGCCTTTTCACTGTCACCCTCTGCCCACCCCTCCACATAATTAAGCCTCACTATCCCTCCTTGGTCTTTCTTCACTCACTAATATACTTATGAAAGGTTTTATCCCCCTTCTTAACTGAGTTGTCTATCTTTTCCTCAGTTTGGGCCTTTGCTATTCTGATTGCCTTCCCCACTTTCTTCTGCTTTAACTGATAGAGTTCTCTGTCTTGCTCCTTCTGTGATTCCTTATACTTTCTGAATGCTATCTTTTTCTCCTTAACCTCCCCGCCACCTCTTTTGAGAACCACAGTGTTTTTTCCCTTCATTTTGTTTTGTTTATTTGCTTCACACAAAGGCTTCTCTCCTCTGTGATGGCAATTTTGATTTTTCCCCATTGTTCTTCCTCCTCCCCTCCTTCCTGCCCTATTGCTAGTGCATTCCTTAGGCATGCTCCCATTCTGCCAAAGTTAGCCCTCAGAAAGTCCAGTAGCCTTGCTTTTGTATGACTTGACACTATGGCTGTGTTTATCATGAACCACACTGTCCGGTGGTTGCTTGTTCCCAGATGGCTACCCACTTCTAAATCTGAGATCCTTTCACCATCCCCATTTGAGAGTACCAGGTTTAAGACTGCTCCCTCCTTAGTTGGTTCCAACACTTGCAATGCTCATTCTCTGCTCCCTCTCACCAGCTGTTCTAGTGACAGGAGCTGTATCTGGGTCACAAGGGAGGTTTCTTCCAAACCACATCCCTCCCCCAGCATGGAATCATAGCCCCAGCCCCAAAAGAGCCACCATTTGTGTGATTGTGCTACTACACTGCCCTACTGCCTCTCGGGTCCCCCTCACATAGTGCTACATATACTGTCCTTCATATCTGGGTTCAGCTCACATCCCTTAACAGCACTAACATTGCCACCCCTCCTGGGTATAATCCTATTATTAGCTTACTCCCAATTTGGGTGTAACTCCCATAGTCCTTCTCCCGGTCTCCTCCTCTACTCTATTTACTATGCCCCAACTCCCAATCTCTTTCAGGCCTTTCTTCTGGGTACAGCCTACTGTTTTACAGCTTCCATATGCCAGCTCGATTACTCAGGGCAACTGCATACAAACTCACCCACTATGCTGTTAATGACCCTCACTCTCCACCCCTCCTAGCACCACTCAGCCCCTCCCTCATCCTCCTTCCTCTTCCCTCCTGTCTCCTCTCCACTTCTGCTAACCTTCCCCCCAATACTCACCTGGCCTTCTGAGTGCAGCCTCTTCCCTTCCACCTGGATCTACCTTAATGCAGACAGGAGCCTCCACCACCTCTCCTCCCTATCCTTCACTCCCCTCCCTCCCTCTACTTCACACAAGGTCTCATAGGTTCCCTTAAGCTTCTAGTCTCCTTGCTACTCATTATACCAGGCAATGTTGAACTCAACCCCGGTCCTGGCCAGCCAACTGCCTCTACTCTCCCCAAAAGGTTGATAGTAGCCCATATTAACATCTGAAATTTTATTCTCAGAACTGACCTTCTACAACCCCTGGTGGTAAACCACAACCCTGATGTCCTGGTGATCTCAAAGTCTTGGCTCTCCCCCGAGACTCCAGATACTGCCATAGTCTTCCCTGGCTTCTTAATTGTCTGACAGGATTGTACTAAGAGGGGTAGAGGCATAGCCATCTATCTGTCCTCTGGCACCCAATTTAAACCTGTGCTGTACATCTCCTCCCCTTCTGCCTCTGAGATGCTTTTCCTGAAACTCTTCCTCTCCTTCTCTATCCTCACATTCATTGCTGGAGTTGCCCTGACATATCCCCTCACTCCATCATTCAGCTCCTCACCACTTTGTCCTCCCATGCCTACTCCAGTGTGTTGCTCATCCTAGATGACTTCAACTTCATCTGACTCTCATCCTCCCATCATAAAATATGCTAAAATGTACAATTGCTCCAGCTTATGCAACTGATCTCTGATACCACTAGACTTAACCCTAGAACCCAAAACCACTCACTTCTGGACTGGATCCTCTCCTCCACTGACACCACACTGTGGATGCTGGTACCCTCCTGATGCCCTCAGTGACCATCATATGGTCTACTGCATGTGCAAGATCCATCACCCCAAAGTCTCCCCCAAACACATCCAGCTTAGATCCTTCTGATCTCTGGATTGATCATCATTGCTTGCTGACCTAATAGAAGCTGACTGGTCCCCATACTAACATCCAGCAACATTAACACAACTCCTGAGTTCTTGAATTCAAAATTCCTGTCAGCCTGGGATCATCACCCCCGAGGAAAACTCAGGTCTGAGGTTCACACCTCCTTTGGATCACAGCTGAGTTGCTGGACTGTCACTGTGCAAGTGATCTTGTCTGGTGGACCCCCAAGTCCACTAGTTCCTCATCTGACCTTGCTAAACATAAGTCTCTTTGTAACACCTGTACCAGAGTTCCTAGGCTTGTGAAGGCTAACTACTTTGCATCTTCACTCCAGAACAACCTGAACCACCTCTCAACATTCTGGAAGGTCTTCCATGTCCTCTTCTCTCCACCCTTCCAGCTCCCTAGCTCCATCCTCTAGGTAGACAACTCCCCCATCTCTGATACTACTACAGTCACCTCATTTTTCAACCCTTTTTCACCACTAGTGCCCTCTCCCTTCTTCCCTTCACCTCCCCAGCACCCCCATTCCTCCTCCCACCATCCCTTTTCCTTCTCCCTTACCATGCACTCCATGACCTTCAAGGACCTCCTTGCTCTTAACCTACATAAAGGATGGAACCCCAATACCTTGACCCCAAACACCTGTCTCTCTCCACCATGGCCATTGCCCTTCTCATCACCCACCTCCTCAATCACTTCTTGTCACTTGCCTTAGTCCCTGGTCTGTGGAAGCAGGCCACTGTCATCCCTATTCCCAAGGGGGAGATCCTTCCCTGGCAATTACCATCCCATCTCCCTCCTTCTCTCCCTGGCATAACTTCAGGAACATCTGATCCTTTTCCAAGTCTCCCCTTCCTCCTTGACTCCTCCTTCTTCACCCTCTTCCAGTCTAGCTTCAGGAAATTCCACTCTGCCACCACTTCTCTCCTTAGACTCACTTACTCCATCTTTTCTGACATGGAACAGGGACTGGTCATTTCAACCATCTTTGCCAACCTGGCCAAAGTCTTTGACACTATTGCCCACCCCATCATCCAGGTAAAACAAAATGTGTCTGGGCTCTCCTCCTCCTCTGTTAATTGGTTTCACTCATACCTGTGGGGGTAGGACCCAAGCTGTCCATATTTCTGATGCCATCACCCATCATTTCCCTATCTGCTCTGGTGTCTCCCAAGGATACATCCTTGGACCCATCCTATTCTACATTTTCTGAAATAACCTGCTCCTCTGTGTTCATTCATTCATATGTACACAAACAGCATGGTTCTCTATGCCTCTGGTTCCTCTGCCTCTGACCTCAGTCAATCAACAAATAACTCAATAAATAAATAAGAACTGTATAGCTTCTGCCCTGATGCCATATAGCAACAGAGACTACATTATGTCAAATCACTTAAAGTAAACTGTGGTTACTGAAAAGTAAACCAAATGAATTGATTTTAGCTGGAAGCCTTGATGAAATGAGGTCAAAAGACCCATGTGACTGTACTCTACATAGGAACTGAACAGTTTATTATCTTCACGCTTTTGCAGGAAGATCTGGTACTGATGGGGAGGAGGCTGAAATGTCTGCAGTGCAATTAAGGTCATAAGATGAATGAAAATTAAGATGAAAACTACACAGATAACTCGATATATAATGTGTAGTAATATCAACATTCAGAAAAAGTTGAAAAATATTTTTATTACATTTTTTTAAACCATCATGTAATTTTATGTATCAATACAATGTAATGTTACAAAAACAGTATAGACAATATAGATTCGCTGTTTTTTGGCTGTCACAACAAAAAAAATTATCGCTAATATACTGAAAAAGCAGGTTTAAATAGTATCATTAAATATATAATAGTATTGACACATAAAAACAGTATTAACTGAGCTGATTCTTATTAGCTGGACTCCAACCTTTCATCTAAAAAAATAGGTTTCTAGCCCCAACAGTTCCAGAGTTAGACCTTACAAAAGATCATTTCTTTAAAATGTGATAACTTTGCATTCACATTTGCAAGCATTACACCTAGAGACTTAATATTTTAAATGAGAGTTTGGAGTCAGCTAAGTAGATATAGCAGTAAGATATTACTACAGCAACTATATATCGATGTAAAAACATAAAATGTTACATATCGATATTAAAAAAAAAACAAAATGGTACACTGAATTTTAAAGTCCTGTCACTTTTAACAGCGTATTATATTGACATGTATAGACATGTAGCAATACAGAACTGTATTGTTAGGGTGTATACATTGATTGAACTCTAATCTTTCATTAAAAAAGTAAGTTTCTACGATTAATATTTCAGATGCTACAGCTTCCAACATATAATTTCAAGCATTATAAAATACCATAAAAGATTACTGTGGGGAAGATACTAGTGGTTGTTCTAAGAATAAACACATTATTTTCTAGTTTTCAGTAAATGTGTGCTCAATACCCAAGTTTGTGATTTATTGTCAGCCGGAGGCACTACTGCAGATCAAATGCAAAGGCAAGCACTAGGACCTGTTGCCAGCAATAAAGATTTTATTGTGGGGGACTCCCAATGTGCAAGTATACCCCTAGATGGGGAAGGTACTGAGGCTATGCCCACATTCAAATGCATGTATAGAAAAATTCGAGGAGTCACATATTGTGCTAGATAAGAGAGCAGTAGAGGACAGATTCAGCAGCAGTGTCAGTGACGGACCAGGGAAAACTAACAACCTGAAGGTCTGGAGTAGTTTTAGAGACTGAGACACGGTAATTGGATAGGGTAGTGACTGGTGATGGAGGATTTAATGAACTGGGATGGGAGGGTGCACACTGCCTGCAGATGGGATGGGATGGGATGGGAGGGATCTTTCTGAGTCGGTATGGGAGCATTTTCCTAAATAGTGAACAGAAAGTGTCTACAGAGGGGTTTGGGTATTCATTTCAAAACCCTTAAATTCCCTGTTCAACCTGATCCATAACATTGCAGTGAACCAAGTATAATAAAGAGTTTCAATAACAGGATATTTGAGAATATTTTGAGAAAGAATTTTTAAAATCAGTCAGTCATATTCCCCAGATAAAAACATTGATTTATAGAGATTGATCAGAATATATGTCTGATTATCATTATTGATCTGACTGCAGCATTTTGCAGAGTATAACTATTTTTATGGTGTATGATGGAAAATATATACTATTGTATATACTCCAAGATCCTCAACAAGATTAACCAGATTATCTATATCTTTCTTTGGCTGAATGGCACCTTGTATTATGATTGCTACATCTTTCATGAGAAATACCGTATGTATTGTTTTATTACTAAATCACTAAAACTTAAGCAAAAGAAAATTGCAATGGTACTGAAAATACGCTAGTCCCCAGAGGCAGAGTTTGTACCTTATACTCTTGCTTGAAAGTGTATGGCCTCAGAAGACTATCTGATGTGACCCCCATTCACCTTCTTTGGATTCAGATTTGTGACTGTATATGTCAACAGCTCGTGTACGACCCATAATTCTATCCTGAGCTTTTTCTGTATTGCCCTCCCTTGGGAGGGGCTTACCTGGACTACTTGTCACCACCATCCAGAGGCCTTGTAGATGTGCAGTTTATGCTACTGGCTCTCTCCTGCTTGACCACGTGTGTGGCGGTAGGGGAGAGTGCGTGGCAACAGCCATTGTCTGCACTTTTTCGTTCAGTGGCTGCAGCTTTATCCTTCTGTCCCAGTCCCCCAATCTTGGCAGAGAGGACTGGAAACAACAGAACCACTGCTCTTCTTTGGTGTGCCATGCTGATTCAGCCACCAGTTTGAGCAAGGGCACATGTTGTAAATGCTCCTCCAAGCACTTCCCATTCCACGCTACCTTGCCAGCACACCCAACCATGGGTCTGATTCTCAAATGATCCCAACAACTTGACCAGACAACAACCCAGTAGGGCTATCACTGAAAAAAAAGGCCCAGCACTTAAAAAGGAACAAATAAAAATAAATGAGAAGACTTGGAGTACAAGACTCCATCCACAACATGGGACTGCCATTTCTAAGACCTTTAAACCTGCAGGTTATCCAATCAGAGGCTAGGAAGCCCAGAACCAGCCCCAGAGGATTGTGGGTGGATGATGCAGTTGGACCCTCCCAAGTGAACTGGTGGTCTAAAAGGGCACAGCAGAGGCCAGGACAGGGCAGAAGGACTGATGGACAGCCCTGCTGTCCAACAGGACACTGACCTGAAGGAAAGAAGTTTCTGAGCTCTCAAGGAGTTTGTGGCAGTCTGAGAGAGACAGCGAGGTGTTCAGACCTGCTCTTGGTGTGATCAAGTGAGAGGCCTAACCAGGCCCAAAATCCTGTGAGCCCTTATCAGGGTTCATCCTGCAAAATCATAGTGAGTCTTATCCTGCACTTATACTGTTCAGAGACTGTGCCAGGGAAAGGCACCTGTTTAGTTAAAGCTGTGAGATTGTGCCAGATGGGCACCTGTTGAAAGAAACTACCAAGAGTCTATGCGTGCAGAGGTACTGCTGTAGACTGAAGCTGCTGAGCTGTACAAAGGGAAAACAGAAACCTGCCTAATACATGGGTTGCCTCACAGCCAGGAAAGGTACCTGTTAACCCTTTTCTAGTGGGGCGGATTGGGAAACAGGGAGCCACTGGGCATGTGCCTTGAGTACATGGGTACTTTCAATTCAGAAGGGCCTTGGACCATGGCATTCAGTTCTGGGGTCTGGGCTAATTTGGAAATGGGAAACTGCTGCATAGAGCTCCAGTGACTGAGCTGAGCCAGAGGGGCTGTGTCCTGAGAGATGTGCGCCACAAGGGTTGTGCTGCTGCAAAACATCTGAGAGAGCCCAAAGTGCTTCATCCCCAAGCTACTGGGGCCTGTTCCTTTCTGCGCTCCCTGAGGAAGAGGCAGGACACCTTGAAGTGCCAGACTTTTAGTGGTATCTGCTTTGCACTAAAATAAAACGTTTTTATTTAAAGGTTCATCTGAGTGAGTGCTGTGTTCGTTCTGTTGGTGTTTGACAGACTGGTGCGATAGCACAGCAGCACTGCTCACTTAACTCATAAGCACATTTCCTGTTTTGTCCTGACTGCTGCCAGACCTGCTGCTGTGTGCTGGTTCCCCTCTTGACTGAGCTGCTGCATCCGTGGGTAACGTGAGTGCCGGCGTAGCTGGCTGCTGTATTATGTACTTTTCTAACTTGGATTACAGTTACCTCATTTGGATTACAAGTTGGTTTTCAAGCATTTTCTGTTTGGATTTCAAATTCTTTAAACTGTATTAGCACACCATGGGCTGTTGGAGGGTGAAATTCAATCAGTCAATCAATCAAAATCTTTATTTATCCAGGCAAACATCGTTGAGCAAAGCTCATTTACAAGATAGACCTGGTTAAGGCCAGTCAAAATAGAGTTACCTACAACAGTGACAATATATCATTAAAGCAACAAATAAATACAGAACTCATTTACAGGATTGGCCTGGTTAATACCAGTACATAATAGATTTAAATACAAAAGTGACAGTACGTCATATGACACAAATAATACAAGGTAGGTGCTCAATGCAGCGGCAGAATAAAACAGAAGGGAATAGTGAGGGTGGGGAGCTGGGAGGGCATGGTGGTTACGGGAGAGCATAAGGGAGGGAGGTACAGGACCTAAGCTGGAAAACAGGTAGCTAGCGTGCAGTTGCAACCTAATTGGGCAGAGAGAAATTAAGGGGTTTGCTCACAACATGAGATGGATCCATAGGGCCAGCAGTACTCTAGTCTGCACTGAAGGCAGCTGAGAGCTGCAAGCTTGCTAAGTTCCTCAAGTGCACCACCGAAAAAACCCAGGCAACCTAGCTACCAGGCCTGCACTGTGACTTTAATGTAATTACTGGGTACCCAGAGACAGTGGTTTTTGTGTTATACTTGAAGTTATAGTTTTGGTACTGGTACAGTACTGGTGCCAGCTGAAGAGTTTACTGCACTCTGTGTAGTGGAATTTATCCTAATGTGCCCCTTGATTGGGCAGGTGCTTCATAGACTGTGTGAAGCCTGAGAGAGTATTAGTGACCCACAGTACAGTGTCTCACAGTGGGCAAAGCTACAGGGTGGTCATGCTCAAGGTGACTTAAAACTGTCTAACCCTCTCCTTTCCTCCAGTTTCCAGGCCTGTGTTCTTAAATAAAAGTGCTGTTCGTTTGTTGAATTTTCACTTCTGTGTGTGTACCCACTTTGTGTAACATGACTGAAGCTTTATTGGTGACAGTAACAATTGTCTTATTGGTCCCCAGGGGTTGGTCCAGTGCAATGTACAGAGGTGGGTAGGTACTGCATCCTGGGAGTGGAATTGCACACAGCATCTGACCCGCTTATTATTCGTGGAAGCACCGCACTATTTATTTGTTCTAGGATAAACTCCCCTACCACAGAAGAAAGAAAGAACCCAATCCCCTCAACCAAGTAGGCCATGTACGGTCACCAGGCAGGGGGTGAGAACCCAGACATGGGGACCTAGGGATCACACACTGGAAGTGCCACTGAGATCTTCTGACTTGAATATCTGGACACACCTGGGGGCTTTTCAGATACTTTTGCCATTGCCTCCTCTCAAAAATGGCTGCAAAAGTAAAAATGGCTTTTCAAGAGTAGAGGACTGGTGTGTATTCCAGGGTCTGGACCCACACAGAGTACTATTGGTAAAAATATGTGCCCAAGGAGTGGGATGATGAATCGGTCTTGGAAGTACTAGAGGATGCCCTGAAAACCGTGGAAAATCAAAATTCAGAGAGTGACTAAAGATCCAGGTCCCCAGTTTAGAAACTCAATTGATAAAACCTAGTAAGACTTGGGGGCCGTGAAACTGCCTGCCATGGTGATACCTGAGGAGTCTCAAGCGATCTGGGTGATGATAAGCAAAGGGAGTACTGTTAATGTGAACCCTCCTTCACCAAGTTGATTTCCACTGGGGATTTCAAGACCAAACTACAACTGCTTTTAGCTAGTGAAGAAGACCTTCAAGGACCTGTAGACCTTGTTGCCTCCCAGGCCATCTCAGAAGACTTGCCCTGCAGGTTCAGACTATCACCGATGCCTAAAAATATTTTCTGGCACCCTCCCATCCCCACTGGAGAAGATGATTATGAAACTTGAATTGATTATGCTGTCCCAGTGTTACATGAATGGCAATGCACAGAGGCAGAGAAACACAAGAGACTGGCAGAGAGTTTGAAGTAGCCAGCATTGGATGCCATCCCGTCCTCGCGTGCCACAGACCAAGAGGCCCATGAAGATGAATACTTTGCCACCCCAGACAATATGTTTGGAAGTATGGAATCCTGTTATCACTTGTACTGGAACAATGCTGGGGGAGTCCCTCACCACCTATCTACACTGACTTGAGAAGGCCTTACAAGAAGTGCACTGTAACGGAGAAGTAGAGTCCATGGACCTGAACAAGGTGCAACTAGAAGTGCCGAAGGCCACCCAATTTTGGAGTTACTGCTGTTAAAGTTATATTTAAAAGACAGACTGGTTGATCCACCCTCCCACCAAGTCCTGCTGTGGGAAGTTACAGAAGGTGAGAACAAGATGAACAGTGGAAACCCCACCTGCTTCCACCACCAGTGCCAAGTGTTGGACAGTGGAGTTCCCCTGATGTCACAGAACTACACAGACTGATTCAAGAAATGAAAAGAATGATAGTCCAAATGGTATGACCAGCCCAACCCCAGGGGCCTGAACTCCTATTCTCCAGCACACTTGTTCCAAGTAACATTGTGTCAACTGCCTCAAGGAATGGGTGCAAGCATCAAATGCTCACTGGAGGAAGTCCATGCTCCACTGATCAAGCAAAAGAGAATAATGGGAGAATCAATGAACCACCAAGTCCTGCAATTGCCTAGGGCTCCTGCCTCAGAGAGAGGGCATCCATGGCACTTTCCTCAGGAACCCCTCAACAACAAATGGTGAAGACAATGTTTATTGCTACCACCGTGGCAGAGATGGACATATCAAATGTCAATGTCGGGCCAGCCTGGTGGCATTGAGGGTCGAGGTGTTGGATGTCACACCTCGTGCTACGTTGGTGTCCCCAGGTTTGGGAATGAGCCTGGGTCACTGGAGGTCAGCTGGGGGCTGGATTGAGCTGTCAATTGGCAGCTCTCCACTCCAGGGGAGGGCTAGGCACTGCTTTGATTAGCAGACAGTGTTAGGAGGGGAGGGCACTATTAGGTACTTGATGGAAGCTGTGTCTCAGCACAGCTTCTCACCTGGACTTTGGTCCTTGGCACCAGCATTCTCAGGGGTGAGGATCAGGGTTCATGCAGTCATTCAAAATAACTAGACAAAAACCCTAACCCGTGGCATCAATGGTATGCCACCACCAAACTTGGAGCCAGCAAATGCGGGAAAAACTATGATATAAAAAAGTAAATGTCAGCCAGAAAGCATATTTCAGAGGGTCTTTAGAAATTAGTGAAGGACCCCACAAGGTCTTTAAACTTCAACAGGCCCCCAGTAGAGGAGCATTCTGGTGCCTTGGGAAGAAGTTGTTTACCAGCAATGATTGCTAAAGCTACAGGCTGTGTCAAAAACAATTTGTCAGATACCAAAGCCAAAGTATCAAGGAATTGGGATGAGACTGTGGGTCCAACTGCAGATGTGGATGCACAAATGGATGGACAGCCCACACAAGTACTCCTAGACAGTGGCTTCCAAGTCACTATAATGTTCAAAGGCTATTATGATAAATATTTTCCACACAAAAAGTTGAAGCCCTTGGAAGACATAGATGTGTGGGATCTCATCGAAGCTTCAAACCCCATATGGATTTGATACGTATCTGGAGCTCTTCCCAGTGAACACTGCTGGAATGCTTACTGCTCTGGAGACATGTGCCCCAGATCAGCATGTAGAAGAGATTCCAATCATTGTAGAAACCAGTGCTCATATATTCCAACACTTGGTCCAGTTGCACAGAGTTTGAAGCCTAAAAGAAAGGCATCAGTGCCCCTTCATGAACTTGCCAGACAAGCCTAAACTCATAAAGCCTCTGTCCTAACTGAGGATGAATCTATGGGAACCATTTGGCACCAAGACCAATCAGAAGGGATGTTACCCCTTCCCCAAAGCAGAGTGTGCCATCAAGGGAATAGTATGCCTCAAGGGATCTTGCCACAGTCAACTGCTAATGTTGGATGGCCCAGAGGTAGCCAGTTTGCCAGAGGGGCTTGCAGTCAAACCTAGCATACTGCCCACTAAATCTCATGCATATGTTCGACAAGCAACACTTCATGTGACAAATGTAATGGATGACCAGTGACCATTCGAAGGGGATGGACCCTTGCCACAGTCTTTTCTGCCAAGCTGGCAGTGAGATAAAAGAGAGATAACTCAGCTGTAGGACAGTTGGATCCTTCATTGTTCAAGTCTGGAGACCCCTCTTTGCCAACAGAGTGGTGGAACAGAATTCAAAAGAAGTTGGCTCAGCAGACAGAAGTTTTCTCCCTGAATGAATGGAATGTTGGTGCACCAAGGGTGTACAGCATCAAATTTGGCCACTAATGAGAGACTTTTTCAGAAGAGGTCAAGATGATTGGCCCCGCCAACACAGATGATGTCCAGAAGCATTTGCAGGAGATGCTGGCCACATGCATCATTCAGAAATCTAGAGGCCCTGTTTGTCACCAGTTGGAGTTGTCAGGAAGAAGAAAGGGCTGTCAGAATGTGTGTGGACAAATGGACTCTAAACAGAAGAACTGTACCTAACCACTATACTATACCACAAGTCCAAGATGCCTAGACAGCCTGAATGGAAGTAAATGGTTCCAGTGTGATAGATTTAAGATCTCACTACTATCTAATCCCATGGCTGAGCAAAATTGCTAAAAGATGGCATTCATCTGCCCCATGGGTTTCTATAAGTTCCTCTGAATGCCACAAGGGATCTCAGGGGTCCCAGCAACATTCCAATGACTAATGGAGAGAGCAGTGGGCAATATGATTCTGTTGGAATGCCTTGTGTACTTGGGCCACATTACTGTATTAGGGAGAATGCTGGAAGAACGTGAAGCCCGGCTCTTCAAAGTGCTTGACAGAATGGAAGAGGATGGCCTCAAGTTGTCCATGCACAAGTGTCAGTTCTTCAGGATCTTGATCAAGTATATGGGTCACACTGTGTCCCAAGATGGCATCTGTACCAATCCTGACTATGTCCAGGCCATCATGACCATGCCAGAACTCACTCACTGAGAGAACTGTAGAGTTTTTGGGGGGATTCTTCGACTATTACCGTAGGTTCATTAAGGACTACACTAAGAATGTCAAGCCTCTGCAGGATCTGACCCAAAGGTATCCTGTTGCCAACCAGAAAAATTAGAGGGGACCACAGTCCATTCAGATTTGTACCTTTTTCTTTCTCACTGCTTGGCCATTTTCATGCTCTCATTCAACCATTACTGTATCACTCCCATACCACCTTTTCTCCCTGTCCTATTTTCTTTGCAGAGCCCTTTTTGAATCTACCTATCTCAGTGGTCAGCACTGGGTGGACAGTGGCTACCAATTTTGGCTCTCCCATACTGTCTATTTTAGACTTTTACTGCTCTAAACTTCTTGCTAGGTGTTTTCCCCATGACCAGCTGTTCCTTTTTCCTTTTTCAGTCTTCTACCCTCTTACTGTCCTCTGCATTTGTATTGCTGTCTGACGCCAAAGTTTATTTATTTACACGTGGCCATAATAATTATGACTTTATTCTCCAGTCAGCATTTGAAGTACTGAATTTGCTGTACTCCGCCCTTGTCGTAACTCTTTAGTGTGAGTGTATTTTTATACTTTAGCACATTTGTATTTATCTACTTTGTTCGAGTGGGAATATTTCTTTCTCCTTTTCTTCTTTTTCATATATTTTTAGGGTGCTAAACTGAATTTCATATATGAGAGATGGCTCATAATGTATGTGCTGTCACAACAGAGGGATACTTTGTAAAAATGTATCATTCAACTTTAAGAAATGCCTGTATTTAAACCCTCAAACTCGTTGTTTCAGCCACATCCCCTGATGAAGGGTCACACTACAGACCCAGAGCACCCTGCTACTGGTGTTACACTCTCATTTGCGCAATAAATGTTTGTGCTTTACACTTTATTGCTGTGACTTATTTCACTGGAATACTGGACTACGAGTGCAACTCCCCATGCCTTTTGCCACAGTCCACCCTGAAGAAATCTACTACAGAGTGTATGAATCATTTGGCCCCAGATGAACCTGAGCTTATGATGAAGCATTTGAAGAGACAATCAGGTTGGCCCACCAGCGCAGCAGTAGTGCTGCTGCTGCTTAACCACCGATGACCCAGTTTGAGAATGAGCCTGGCCGCCGAGGAGGGGATCCAGTATGCTATGGACCACTTTCTCCTCCTCCTGCTCCTCCTCTGGGGAGGGGAGAGTAGCCTGTGTTTGAATGGTCCTCACAGCAGCCAGAGGTGCAACAGCTGGGACTGACTATGTCTGGGAGGTGTGGCAGACATATGGCTTGCTGTCCCTCATGTCATTGCATGCCACACTTCCTTGGGGAAAATGGAAAAAGAAAGTCTGACCACTGCATGATGATGTCTTCCCTCATGCCATGACCCATGCCACTGACTGGGCTCTTGCTCTCATTTACCATTCAGTCTCCATCGGTGGGGGAAGAGGCCCACACCTGAGTGGTAAGCCAGGGGTCCTTGAGAGTGAGGTAAGTCCCAGGGTGTGTAGCAGGCTGACCCAGTGTGTGCATGTGTGTGTGTGTATCAGTGGGGCCAGCGGAGGCAGGGGAAAAAGCATACTATTAAAAAAGAAGAGACAATCTGACTATAGACAAATGTCCCATGGTGGCCTATGCAGACTCTAGAAAGCCATATGTGTTGCACACATATGCCAGTCTCAGTGGTTTTGGAGCAGTGCTATATCAGGAACACCCATAAGGGCTCCAGCCAATAGTTGTGTCAGTTACAGTTTATCACCATCAGAAAGAAAGTGTCATGTCCACAAGCTGGAATTTTTAGCACTCAAATGAGCAATTGTTGCTCAATTCCAAATGTATCTGTATGGGGCCTACACCACAGTCCACACTAATAACGCCCCCCTTCACCTATGTGTAGATGACAGTAAAGTAGGACACTGCAGGCCATTGTTGGTTGTCAGTCCTCTCGACACAAAATTGCTGTCTAGACATACAATTACTGTGTGGAGTATTGGCCCTGAAAAAGCAATATACGCACATACATACGAACATACAAAATTGTCAGCAGATACAGGCATATCACTCATCTAGTCTGCTCAGTGTGCAGCACTTCAGTCTTTCAGACTGCAGCAACCCCTCCTGGCCTCCTCCCCACTGATTTTGCCTATGTATCCTTCACTCCCCTCTGCCCCCTCACAACAATGACACTGATGTGCTATCCAGAAGACCTCACCCAGGGTGCCAGGGCCTGAATGGATTTGAATCCCAGAAACTGCCATTCAAGTTTTGTGCAAAATATGACCCAAAGAATTAACAAATTCCAGTGAACCACCTCGCCTGGGGTGCAGTTTGGGCACCTCAAGACAGCATCTCTGTGGTCTACTGCAATGTCTTTTATTTTTATCCCTAACTGCCGGTGAGGGTTAGGTGACAGCAGACTGACCATCCTGTGCTCTTGTCTCCCCTCTTAGGGATCATGTGCCACGACAGTGGGTCTAGGGTTTTCATAGTTATGGAAGTAGCCATGGAAGCCTAAGTCCCCACCCCAGGGACACCAGCACAAAGGTAGTAGTCCAGGTGGTAAGCTGTGCTTGGTACACAGCTTCCACAAGTGCCTAACGGTTACCTTTCCCCACCCTGCACAGCTTTCCTAGTGAAGCAGTGCCAAAGACCCTGCCCGGAGAGGAGAGCTACCATTAGGCTGCTCAATCCAGCTCCTCTCCCCCAGCCAACCCCCAATGACCGAGGCTTGTTCCCAAACCCAGGTCACCAGTGTCGTCACGGTGTGGTGTCCATTGCCTCAACCCTCAGTGCCATGAGGCCAGCTGTCTAATGCAATGTCATGTCCTTAAGTAAGCCCACTTTGCCACAAATTAATTCTCAAGACTAGAGAAAGAACAAGTGGAAAATCCCGCAAACAGAGATATTGTTAAAACCCTTCTACAAGGGGGAAACCCAGACTTTGTCAAAGTGAATCATCCTGACACCTTCATGCTACTGAGAGAGTGGAGCAAATTGAAATTGCATGAACATATGATTTACAGACCATCATAAAGCAATGATGGGCCAAGCTTAAAATGGTTGTTACTACCACTGGAGTTCCAAAAACTGTCTCTCAAAATCCTGCAAGATATGTTACGACACTTGGGGCATTGACAGAACACTGAATCAAGTTAAAAGAAGGTTCCATTGACCCTGAATGAGCATAAAAGTGGAGAACTGTTGTAAACAGTGCATGAGATGCATCCTATGGAAATGCAGCCCATCCAAGCAGCCTCTTTGGTGAACATTACCACAAGTGCCCACGGACATAGTTTGCATTGACAGAGATTCTGAACTTGGATTCAGACAAAAGAACACTGCTAACATACTGGCAATGATAGATCACTACTCCAGGTATGCCCAAGCATTTCCACAAAGATCAAAATGCCACAACGGTAGCAGTGATTCTAGTTGAAAAGTATTTTTGTTCATTATGGACTGCCAAAGAAGATTAATTCTGACCAGGGACGGAATTTTGAAAGTTGGCTGATCAAGGAGTTGTTGTTTCTCTGAGGAACTAAGAAGTCGCGGACCATTCCCTACTACTGATCCACAACCAGAAAGATTTAATAGAACATTCTTTAATATGCTGGACATGTTGGACCCTCATAAAATATCTAATTGGGGTCAACAAGTAAGCATGCTTATCCATGCACACAACTGCCATGGGGCAATCCCCATATCTGTTCATGTTTGGAAGGGAGGTCAGGTTCCCAGTGGATATTGCATTTGGAATGTCATCTGATGGAAACTATCTACAGACTTACACTGAATATGTTCAAAGACTAAAACAGAAATTGGCCAAACCTACAGGCTGACTGCTGGATGTCTGCAAACAGAAACTTGGCAAAGAAAACAAGATATGACAAACATGTGAGAGCTCACGAGTTACCCCGATAAGTCTTGGTCCAGAACTTGGGGTTACCAGGAAAACATAAAACTGCAAATCGGTGGGGCAACATCCCCTTTGTGGTCATATAAAAACTTGTGAACTTCCAGTGTAAAGAGTTGGCCCAGAGGGGGACCCTGTTGGAGTGAAATTTTGCACTGCAACCATTTGCTCCCCATTGGACAGTTGGACATGCCAAATTTGGACAAAGGCCCAGTACTTGCCCAGAGAATGAAAACCAGAGGTTGTTGTAAACACGAAAGCAAACCTAGTCAGCCTGTCCCCAACCTCTATACTAGTACACTCAGGCCTCCAGAGAATCCTTCACCTGAACCAGCAAAAAATGTGACAGATTGGTCTGTGTCATTGGAGGCACAGGTCAGGAAGCATAGGAAAACCAGGAGCAGTTATAAAATTTACAATCAGCATTTCATTATTATCAATGATAGTAAAATAAAAAATAAAAATTGTTCAGTATAACTATTTACAAAGGCAGTTCAAACAGAGAAAAAAAGTCCTTCATCTGAGGGTATCTCTAATTCCAAGTTTTCAGTCTCAGTCTCTCACTCACTCTAGCAAAAGTATTTCTGTCTTTGCCTTGGAACTCGTTAAGAGACATCCTGTTTCTCACAAAATAGCTCTTTCCAGTTGCTTTGCAAGTGCAACAAATAGAACATGGTGACCCAGAACTGATCTCTTGTTGACAGCTCTGCAAAGAGTTTGCAAACAAGCCTGTGAGGAGCTCAAACTGCATCTCAGGTTAACCCTCTAAATTCCAAATAGCTTTTTGCAATCATTTCAACAGTATAATTATATACATTTCAAACAAAGTGATCTCAGTATCACTTACAGTTTCACCCAAAATTTGCAGATATTTTTATAGCCACGGATATGCAAGGGGGAAGAAAAGACAGAAACAGCAAGTGAAGGCAGAGAGATAGTGAGAGGCAGAGAATCGAGAGACCTTCAAAGAGATCAGTTCCTAGGTCTCACAAGAACATTTGGTTGCACAACCAGACAGACAAAAAACAGAAAAGGAAAGGATAGAACAGATTCTTGCATTTAACTCTCCTTGCATAACAAATGGGACAGGGCCTTATTCAACCCTGTCACATACCCCCCTCTTTAAGAGGGAACCTGTTTTAAAAAACAGGTTACCAAATCTTTCTATTTATTCTCTTCTAACATTAGCGTATA
The DNA here is from genome assembly GCA_016271365.2 of Neoceratodus forsteri. NCBI lineage: Eukaryota > Metazoa > Chordata > Ceratodontiformes > Ceratodontidae > Neoceratodus > Neoceratodus forsteri. The sequence continues at coordinate 1,428,628,423 of CM057449.1, forward strand.
ACCTTTACAGTTCAGTGCATATGCCATACAGCAAACAGTGAAGTTTAAACTCACAAAATGTTGTTTTTTCAACCTTCGGAATTCTCAGTTCCTCATCCATATCTTGACAGAAAATCAGCATTGACATTCTCTTTCCTAGATTTGTGCATCATTGTAAATTTACATGGCTATAGTGCCAGGTACCACCGTGTGATTCTGGAATTTGTATCCATCATTTGGTTTAGCCAACAGAGAGGACTGTGATCTATTATAAGTACAAAGTCAGCTCTAGCAAATGAAACTTAAGGGACTCCATGGCCCACTTTGCCACAAGACATTCCTTTCCAATGGTGGGGTACCTCTTCTCTCTGTCCTGCAACTGATATATAGAATGGGGTGTTCCTTACCATCTATATTCTGAGTCAAGACTGCACCTAGGCCTACCTCTGATGCATCTATCTGTAACAAAAATTGTTTCACAAAGTCTGGGCTTCTTAAAACAGGGGCTGAACATAATGCAGCCTTAGTGGCTCAAAAAGCCTCATCACACTCTGGGGTCCATGTCAGAGTATTTGGGCACCGTTTCTTCATGAATTCAGTGAGGGGAGTTGCTAGCTGGGCAAACTTGGGAATAAATCTCCGATAATAACCAGCCAGCCCTAAAAATGACCTAACAAGTTTCTTTGTTTTAGGGACAGGACTGTTAGCTACAGCTTCTATCTTAGAAATCTCTAGCTTTACTTCTCCATTTCCCAAAACATAGCCCAAATATCTGGTTTCCTACATGCCCAATGCACATTTGGTAGGATTAATTGTCATGGCTGTCTTTTTGATAGATTGGATTACTGCTCATAGGTGTTCCAGGTGGCTTTTCCAGTCTGGACTGTACACTACAACATCATTCAGGTACACAGCACAATAACCAGTGTGAAGGGATTAAATAACATCCATGTATTGCTGGAATGTAGCGGGTGCACCATGTAAACCAAACGGCATGGTGGTGAACTGATAGAATCCAATAGGGGTGGCAAATGCAGTTTTGTATCTGGATTCTTTAGCTAGGGGAATTTGCCAGTAACCCTTGGTGAGATTGAGGGTACTGATGTACTTGGCACTTCCCAGTCTGTCCACCAAATCATCTATCCTGGGCATAGGATAACTGTCAAATTCTGATACTTGATTAAGTTTCCTAAAATCAAGGCAGATTCTTACACCCCTTCTTTATTTACAGTCACCACTGGTGATGAACAAGCACTTCTCAACTCTTCTATAATACCCAATTCCTTCATTTTTTTGTATTTCCTTAACCACGTCTGCTTTTAACCACTCTGGTAATCTGTATGTATTTTGTCTGATAGGGTGAGCAATCCCTGTCACTATTATGTGCTTGACCTCTTTTGCTCAGCCTGGCGCCTGTGGTAAAAGTACCGTTAAATGCCTTTAGCAAGTTACAAATTTCTGAGGTTTGTTCAGAGGCTAAAGAAACGTTCACCTTTACAGCATCAGCAGTTACAGTTTGTTCCAGTCTGTCATAAGCTATATCAATATCTTCTTTATCAGTTTCTGGTAAAACTAACAACGTAGCTTTTGCTGTCTTTTCAACGGTGTGCAGTGATGTGAGTGAGTTACAATTGAGCCACTCAATATGAATGACTCAGTTTGACCTCTCATTGTTAGAGCAAGTGGCGCAAAACACCGATGAACACTATATAGTGAGTGCAGCAGTGAGCTACACTCACTAGAGCAGGATATAGGGATATGGCTGGCCAAGCCCTGCCAAACTGGCTGTTTGGTGTAGTGGCTTGAGCTACCACCCCTGGAGCTGGTGGATCCTGGTTCAGGTCTGGATCCAGCTGGAGAAAAATCTTTGTTGTTGTTGTGTTCTTTTCCCTGTGTTGGCATCCCCCAGAGTTGATTATAATAAGTTTGCGGGTGTAGGAGCCATAGCCCCCATATAGCAATGATTTCTGTTCTTGTCTCCACTGGGATACTGGGTGACCATCGCTGTTTGCAGTGGTTGATGTAGTTCTGCTAGCCCTTTTGACTTGGGGTGGTATTTTACTCACTCTTTTTGGTCAGTAACATTAAAAGTCACTGTTATCACATAAAACCCTTCAGGAGGTTAGCATGGTACATTTTAATAGGATTTTTCCTATCGGGTCTCAATCTCATAGTTCACTGTGTCAGTACGTCTAAGCACTTTATAAGGCCCTTGTCACTTCATTACCAGTTTATTTTCTGTAGTGGATAACAATAGTAAGACCTTTTCACCTGGCTCAAAATGTTTTTCTTTTACCCCTTGGTCATAATATGCATTCTGCTGATTTTGGACCTCTTACTGATTACTATGGGCAATGTCAACATATTTTGCCAACCTATTTCTCAGGGCACACATATAAAATTTAATGGATTTTTTTCTGAGTGGGGTTATCTTCCCATGTTTCTTTTATTACATGTAGTGGCCCTCTAGGTTGTCTACCAAACAACATTTTAAATTATGAAAAACCTGTTGACGCCTGTGGCACTTCTCAGTAAGCAAAAAGCAGATAAGGTAAGTACTGGTCCCAGTGTTTCCCTTCCTTTTACATACATTTTAAACATGCATTTAAGGTTTGGTTGAAATGCTCAACAAGACCGTCTGTCTGAGGGTGATAATGGGAAGTTCTTCGACAGTGATACCTAGTAGTCAGTACAACTCCTTCAGTAATGCATCATCAAAATTACTACCCTGATTAGTAATAATCTCTTTAGGTATGCCCACCCTGCTGAAGATTTTGGCAAGCTCTGCTGCCACTTTTGGAGCTGTGACGATGCATAGGAATGGCCTCTGGGTATTGAGCAGCATAGTCACTATACTACCAAAATGAATTGATCACCTTTTTACTTTTGTCTAAGGGGCCAACCACATCCATTGCAATTCTCTGAAAAGCACATCTATCAAGGGTAGGGGCACCAGGATAATCTTGTCTTTTTAGTCACTGGGGCTACCTTCTGACACTCAGTATAAGATATGCAATATGTAGCAACATCTTCATGAATTCCAGGCCAGTAAAATCTGTACAGCAATCTGGCAAGGGTGCGATCCCTCCAAGTGACCAGTTGTAGGACTATCATGTGCTATCTGTAACAACTCAGATCTATTCTTTTGTGGTAAAACCAATTGTTCTATGCGTTCCTGTGTCTGAGGTTGAACCCAAACTCTGTACAGCAATCCATTACATTTTTTAAACATTGGTTCACCCTGTTTTGGTTCAACCCCCAGCTGCTTAAAATAACCCTAGAGAGAAACACTGTTAGCTTGATCTGAGACAAAATCATGATCAGTTAGTTTAGTGTTAGCATTTTTATATATTTACTCATGTCCATCAGTCTTTTGTTGCCACTGTTTCTTCAAGCGTCTTCTTTCCTGGATGGCCAGATCTTAGAGCTGTGCTCAAACAAGTCTGAATCCAAATCAACGAAAGGAAATGAGTCCCCCACCATCTGATATTTTCTTTGTCTGTGCTCTTGTAATCACCGTTGCTGAAACATCAGGATTTACTCCCTCTGTGATGAACTCAGTAAATCCTGGAAATTCATTTCCAATAATAACAGGTACAGATAACTTAGGTACTACCCCCACTTTCATTTGTTGCAACATCCCATTACTATTCAGAGTGACTTGGGTGGTGGGATAGTATCGAATGTCCCCGTGGGTGCAGATGACACCAGTACCTGGTCCATTTGCACAGTGTTTTCCAGCACTTCAACATGCACCAGGGTCTGTCTGCTTCTCAAATTAAAATGTCCTTTCACAGTCTTATCTCCTACCTTCACATCTGTTAAATATTTTCTAATTTGCTAAGGACAAATCTGCTCCAATGTTATCCTCCTTACTATGGCAGTTTCTTGCAATATGGCCTGGCTTATTATAGTTATAGAAAGTAAAGTATTTGGGTGCAGATTTGTTACCCTCCAGAGTTCTTATCAGACTTGGAGTTAAATTGGGAAAAAGAGGGTCTTGCTGGTGCTTGGCTGTTACCTCACTGCTGTGGCATCTGTCTGGCCATCTGGTAGTCTTCAGCCAAAGAAATGGCCTTTTCCCACTTTCTGATGGTTGTTCTTTTACATAAAGGTGCAGTCTGTAGGCAGGATGTTGATGAACTGTTCCATTGCAAGTGTGTCGATGATCTGTGGGACTGTCTTGCCTCTGGTTGGAGCCATGTAATAAGAAGTTCTCTGAGTCGGATGAAGGCTTCTCGAGGATTGTTGACTGAATGGTACTTCAGGGACCTGCCTGTAGGTCTCTCCTGAGATGTCATACCTTTTATGATTTCTCTTTTCACAAAGTCATAGTTTTCTGACTGTGTAGTGTCCATATTGCTGTAGGCAAGTTGGGCTTTACCTGTCAAGTAAAGTACCAGCCTGATTGTTCATTGTTGTTTTGTCCACTGGCAGACTCGGCAACCCTTTCAAATGGTTGTCAGGTACACTTTGATAGCATCCGAGGACACAGCTTTGTAAGTTTAATGCCCTTTAAGTTGTTTGTGTCTTGTTGCTCTGCTGGACCTGTGCCAGATCCTCTGATAGCTTGCAAGGCATCCAGCCATCGCTGCTCCTGACTTTATTCAGTTTACTGAGTTTCATCGGTCAAAAGAAGGCTCTAGGTCCATCATGTTTGTCCCCACACTGTGTGGGACAATATCCATAACTGGGTAGGTCATAGTCAATTATCCAACCCATTGTTGAAGGAATTAAAATTATTCAGATCCACTAATTCTTGAGGGAGTAGATTCCACAATTTGGATGCTGTTATACAAAAAAGTCATCTATGTTGTTTGTTTTTGCCCAGTTAACTACAAGCTGTCTGTTGTGCAACCTAGCAACAGTGTGTTTTAGAATATTTCAGTCACACATTAACTCTGGTGATTGCAACATGTTGTAAGTAAAAGAATATCACCCTGGCATCTTCTGTTATATAATGAGTAGAGGCCTGTTTCTTTTAGCCTGTGGGTGTAATCTTTGGATGATAACCTTGGTACCATTTTTGTGACACCTTTGAATCTGTTCACTGTGGTTTATGCCCCCCTTAAGGTATGGACTCCAGAACAGAGACTCATAATTGGCATAGGGTCTCATATATACCTTGTATAAAGGGATCAAACATTGTTCAGATTTGGCAACAAAAGTTTTAATTTGTTTCAGTAGACCGTTTGCTACTCTTGCTACTTTAATACAGTGGTCTGTAGATGAAAGTTTTTTATTTATTATACCTAAATCGCTCACTAGTGGATGACTTAAGAAGTATGTTAGTAATCATGGTTTGGGTTTTTAGTTCCAAATGCAGAACTGTGCATTTAGCCACATTAAATACATGTCAGTGGTTAATGCCCAGTGTTCAATAGTTTTAAATCTCTTGCTAGTGTTGAAGTATTGCTAATTCTATCCACTTTGCCTCCTAATTTAGTGTCATCAGCAAATTCTGAGAGGATATTATTTGAGCTGATTTTCATTGCACTGATGAATAAGTTAAACAAGGTTGGCTCCAGAACAGAGCCCTGGGGCACACCACTACTGACCACACCTGTATCTGAAAGAATGCTGCTTATTCTAACCCTTTGTATTCTGTTAGAAAGCCATTTATTGACCATGGCAAACATGAGGAAAAACCCATTGGGCTGGATATTCAAAGGATTGCGCCATGCGCAAGAGGTTCTGCGCTCATAGATCGAGTGTGCCATTCTGCCATATTCAGCAGGAGGCAGTTGCACCCCAAGGCAAGCTGAGCAACAGCGCAATGCAAATGAATGCAAGCTGAACTGGGGGAGGAACCATGCATAAACTGCACAGTCCGATATTCAGCGGGCTGTGCAGAGTTAATGCAGCGCGCAACCCTCAACCTGCGCCTGCACAACTGAGCCAAAAAAAGGTAAGTCAAGGGCCACCACAGGTGAGCTGCCGCATTGCAGGCGCAACACAGCAGCTGCCACCTGTGGGTGGCCTCAACTCTCCCTGTACCCCTGCAGCCCAACCGGGCATATAGTAACCCCTCCCCCGACCAGCCCGATCGTGGGCAAAAGTGACAAATAACACCCACCCCCACCAGCCCGATCGCGGGCAGCAAAATAAACCCCCAAGGACATATCCCTGGTGGTCCAGTGGAATGAAGCCCAATCGTGGGCAGCAAAGTGATTAAACCCCCAAGACCGTCCTGGTGGTCAGTGGACCGCTAAGCCCGATAAACCTCCTCACTCAAGACCATATCCTGGTGATCTAGTGTCCCCCCACCCCACGGACCCACAAGCCCCACCACCCCCCCTCCCGGCGGCGGTGGGTGGCAGCATCCCATCCGCCTGCCGCCTGCCACCCGCCGACTGACTGCCCAGTAGGCTGCATGCCCGTTGGTGCAGAGCAAGAGCCAATGGGTGTGCAGCCCATACCGTAAAAGGCGGTCCAGATATGAGAATGAATGAATGAATCATTCACATATCTGGACTGCTCCTATGAGAAGGCTTCTACGCCATGGCTCTGCTGCACCAATGAGCGTGCAGTCCACCGGCAGTCGGTCGGCGGACAGTGAGGCGGCAGGCGGGTGGGATGCTGCCGCCCGCCGACTGCGAGGGATGGTGGGGGCTTAAATGAGTGAGGTGGATGCCGTCACTAGAGATATTGTCTTGAGGAGATTCATCCTTTGCTGCCCATCAGGCTTAGCGGTCCACTAGACCACCAGGGATATGTCCTGGGGGATTACTCTTTGCTGCCCGCGATTGGGCTGGTGAAGTGAGTGTATTGTCACTTTGCCATGTCGGGCCAGTCGAGGGAGGGGTGTTTAAACATATGCCCTCGATCGGGCTAGTGAAGCGTGTTTATAATTATGCCAGCGATCGGGCTGGGGGTTATTTAACCTTATGCCCGTGATTGGGCCAGTCGGGGGAGGGAATTTTCTACACTTTTGCCGCAATCGGGCTGCTAGGCGTCGGTCCCGGCGGCTGCTGCCTGGCAGGGCGCCAGGCGCAAGTCCTCGGGGATCGGCGCACCTGCATGCTAATGGCATGCAAATGGGGTCATAAATAGATGCAAATGGCCCCCCTTGCGCCTTGCATGAATTATGGCCCCATTTGCATGTCACCTTTTGAATATGGGAAATTTGTGCATGGCACAATGGTACTTGTGCCACCGCAACTTGAATGCTCCACTCTGACCACTTGCGGTGGCGCAAGTTCCACTGCGCCATGCACAGTGGCTGTGGCCGGGATGATATTCAAAGGAGTTGCTCAATAGCACAACTCTTTGAATATCTCCTAACAACACCTCTCTTGTAACTATTTTGTGCAGCACAAGGGCTTGCACCACAAATAGCGCAGTTTGAATATCCAGCCCATTGAGTTTAATTTATTTATTAGTTTACAGCATGAAACCTTATTGAATGCTTGACTATAATCCAAGGCCTGGATATTCAGAGTGCACCTGGCAGTGGTGCAAGAATGGGCACAGCACAACTGGGATGCACTGGGGCCAGGACCAGGACCAGGTGATATTCAATGGTGATGTTCCATGGCACAGCACTGTTGAATATGGCACAGACAGCGCACAGTGCAGTGGCACTGCGCCAGCTCAAGCCACAGATAGGGAGCACGGGGATGCACCAGCGCAAACGCAGTTGCACTGGGCACAACACCCATGATATTCAGCAGAGGGCATGCAAATGAGGCCATAATGTATGCAAAGTGCAAATGGGGCCATTTGCATGTCATTATGGCCCCATTTGCACACCTTGCACAGGACAGCCCAGTGGATTGTGCCTGGTGCCCTGCACAGGATGACATGTGCACAGCAGGGGTCCTGGGGCATCCCCCACCCCATAGCTGTGATCTGATAAATCTCCATACACTAATTCCCTGGTAGTCTAGTGGTACCCCCTCCCTTCCGTTACCCTGCTCACTGGTAGCAGTAGTTGTAAACATTCCCAGGTAGTCTAGTGGTGCCCCCTCCCTCCCGTGTCCTGATCACTGTTAACATACTGTACTTCTGTCCCTGGTAGTCTAGTGGTACCCCCCACGCCTGTTGCCGCGATTGCAGTAAATCTCTATAAAATAATTCCCTGGTGATCCAGTGGCACCCCCCACCCCTCCACCCACACAGACCCTTACCCACCCTCTCTTCCCCATCATCGATGGGTAGATGCAACCCGCCTGCATACCGCCCGGCTGCCTGTCGAATGATAGGTACAGTATGGGCTATAAGCCATTGGTTCACAGTATGGACCAATGGCCTTGCAGGGCATACTGTACTAGACTAGTCCCAAATATGTGAATGAAGTCATTCACATATTTGGGATTGTCTAGTACAGTATGCCCTGCAAGTCCATTGGTCCACACTCTGGACCAATGGGCATACAGCCCATACTGTACCTGTCATTCGGCTGGAGGCCGGGTGGTATGCGGGCGGGTTGCAGCCACCCACTGATGATGGGGGGGAATGGAGTGGGTAAGGAGTTCTGTGTGGATGGGAGGGTTGGGGGTGCCACTGAATCACCAGGGAGTTATTTTATGGAGATATACCATGATTGCGTCAATGGGCGGGGGGGGTACCACTAGACTACCAGGGAATGTTTTCAACTACTGCTACCGGCTATTGGAGACACAGGAGGGAGGGGGTACCACTAGACTACCGGGGTGCTATGTGTGCATGTGGACAGTGTTCTGGGTGGGCGGATGGCCACCCATGGCTGGCGGCTGCACTCTACAATACAGCAGCCCACCTGTGGGTGGCCAGAAATTTGTTCCCACTATTCACGGGCTCAACTTTGAGCCCCTATTAGCGTAATGCAGTGTTGCACCAGCATATGTGCCGCGCATCCCGGGCTGAATATTGGGATGTGCTGCATATGCACGGGCACGCCCTCTGCATCTATGCCACATACATTTTCATTATGCCCTGGCAAATCGGGATTTGCGCTGTGCCTGGCAGCCTGTTCAATATCCCACCGGGGTGCATTGCAAGGTTGCGCCAGCACAACTCTGTTGCGCCATGCGCAACCCCTTTGAATATTCGGGCCCCTGAGTATAACATCCATTGCAATACTATCATTGAGACCCTGACTAATGGAATTATAAAAAGATATGAGATTTGTGGTGCAGGAGTAACCTGGCCTAATCCCATGTTGAGTATTGTCCGTTATGCAAACTGATTGAATTTCATTTTCAAAGAATGATTTAATAAGTCGTTCCATAAGCTTACCAATGATGGAAGTTAGGATAATTGGATGGTAACTCTGCATGTTAGACCTACTCCCTTTCTTAAATATAGGTGTTACTGTTGCTTTTAGCCAGTCTGCTAGATTTCATTTTCATTAAGTGATTTACTGAAAATAATGAATAAGGGAAGGGCTAGAGATTCTGATGTTTCAATAAGAAATCTGTGGTGAATATCATCAGGTCCAGGACTGCTTGTCTTTTTAATGTTTTAATGCCAAAATTACAACAGATGTTTGCAAAACATATGGAGAAGAGGTTATTTTGAGAATTAACTAAGGTTTGAGTGTCTTTTTAGAAAACAGAGCAAAAGCAATTATTAAAAGATTAGCTGTATCAAGATCTGATTGTAAATGTTTACCATCATGAATTAATGGACCAACTATCCTGGTGTTTCCCTTTTTGTTGTTTAAATAAGGAAACAGTGATTTTTGACTGTCCTTGGAATGTGCCAGTTTGAATTCTAATTTTTGTTTAGCGTGCTTAATCATGTACTTAAGTGTAGACAAAGCTGTTTTGTGATTAATAATCTGTCCCTTGCTTGGGTTAGATTTTAGTTTTTTTAAATAATTTTTCTTTAAGTTTAAATTGTCTTTTAATGGATTTTGTTAACCATATTGGAATTTTGCCCTTTTTATTACATTTTTCTTTGTATGGCACATAAGTTTGTTCTAATAGCAGAATGATTTGTTTAAGCTTATCCCAGGCATGGTTTACAGATAGGTGAGAAAGTTCTTCTTCCCAGCTGATGTTGTTAAGGATACTAACAATTTCCTTAAAGTTGGCTTTGTCATAATCCTTGTAAGTAACATAGAAACATAGAAGTTGACGCGAGATAAGGACCATAAGGCCCATCCAGTCTGCCCATTCTTTTTCTACCTTATAAATGTGCCATCAGCCTTTGCTCTGTCAATGGCCTTTCTATTCATACTCATCTGTATTGTTCCTTATGCCTATCCATGTCTGTTTGAAGCCCTGCACTGTATTCATATCCACCACTTCCTGAGGTAGGCCATTCCATGCATCCACCACCCTTTCTGTGAAAAAGAACTTCCTCACATTACCCCTTAATCGGCCTCCCTCTAATCTCATACTGTGTCCTCTTGTCTATTTTTCTTACATTGAAACATGTAAGACTCTTTCACCTTGTTAATGCCCTTAAGGTGTTCGAATATTTTGATCATATCACCTCTCTCCCTCTTTTGCTCTAGGGTATACATATTGAGCTCCGTTAATCTGTCCTCATATGTTTTCTGATGCAGTACTTGCACCATTTTGGGTGCCCTTCTCTGGACTGCCTCAATTTGGTTAATGTCCTTGTGAAGGTGTGGCCTCCAGTACTGCGCTAGTACTCCAGATGGGGCCTAACCAGTGTCTTGTAAAGAGGATTATTACCTCCCTCTTCCAACTTGTGATACCCCTACTAATACACCCAACATCCCCTAGCCTTACCTACTGCTTTAGTGGTATGCTTGGATGATTTCAGATGTCGGTGATGATGATGCCCAAGTCTCTTTTTTCCCTTGTGATTGCCAGCAACTCCCCTCCCAGCCTATAGGTGTCTTCAGGGTTTCTCTTCCCTATGTGTATGATTTTGCACTTCTTTGCGTTAAACCCCAGTTGCCACTCTTCCAACCATTTTGCTAGTTTATCCAGCTCTCATCTCATTCTGCCCACCCCATCTGGATCATCTACTCTGTTGCAGATCTTGGTGTCATCTGCAAACGGACAAACCTTACTCTTCAGTCCATCTGTAATGTCACTGATGAATATATTGAAGAGGACTGGCCCCAGGACTGATCCCTGAGGTACCCCACTTGTGACTTGCATCTCTTCTGACTGTATACCATTTACCACCACGCTCTGTTTTCTGCCCACCAACCAGTTTGCCACCCAGTTGACCAACTTCTGACCCACCCCAAGCCTACCAAGCTTATTAATCAATCTTCTATGTGGAACAGTATCGAAAGCTTTGCTGAAGTCAAGGTAGGTGACATCAACTGCTCCCCCTTGTTCCACCACTCTGGTTACCGGTCAAAGAAATCTATGAGATTAGTTTGGCATGACCTTCCTTTTGTAAACCCATGCTGTCTTGGATCCTGTGCTTCTATGGATTCCAGGTGTTGCACTATCCTGTCCTTAAGGTGTGCCTCCATAATTTTGCCCACTACTGAGGTAAGACTAACTGGTCTGTAGTTCCCTGCCTCCTCCCTGCTACTACTCGTGTGGAGCGGGATCACATGAGCCCTTCTCCAGTCTTCTGGGACCTCTCCTGTGCTCAGAGACTCACTAAACAGTACTGATAATGGCTCTGCTAGTTCCACCCTTAGCTCCTTTAGTACCCTGGGATGTATGCCATCAGGTCCCATTGCCTTGTCCACCCTCAGCTTATCAAGCTCTTGTAGGACCCTTTCTTTTGTGAAGGGAATAGTGCTCACCTCCCTCCCTCCCCGCTGAGTCCATGGTGCTGAACTGTGGGCCCTGCCCTACCTTCTCTTCAGTAAATACTGAGCAGAAGTATCTATTTAGGATAGATGCTTTTACATGGTCCTCCTCCTCACACGCCCCCTTATCTCCTTTGATCTTAGCAATATCCCCTCTGGACTGTCTCCTTTCACTGATGTATCTATAGAAAGTCTTGTAACCTTCTTTTATTGTTCATGCTAGTGTTTCCTTGGTTTGGGCCTTTGCCTGCCTCACTGCCTTTCCTGCTTCCCTTAGGGAAGTTTGGTATGCCTCCCTATCTTCATCCCGCTGTGTTCCCTTATATTTCCTGAAGGCCAGCCTTTTGGCTCTGACCTTTTATGCCACTGTTTTGAGAACAAAGTGGTTTCCTCCTTCTTTTGTACTTCCTTTTCTGTCTAACACAATGGGATGTTGCTTCAAGGATTGCATCCTTTATGCTTGCCCACTTTGCCTGTACCCCCTCACCTGTATTTCTTTTTGCCAGGGCTAACTTAACTCTATTGGCCATCTTATCAAAGTCAGCTCCTCTGAAGTCCCATATTTTTGCCTTGGAATGGGATGATTTACTTCTAGTGGCCAAATTGAACCATATCATGTGATGGTCACTGACCCCCAGGTGACCTTCTACCTGGAGATCTGTGATCCTTTCCCTGTTAGTTAGCAGTAGATCTATTATAGCCCTGTCTCCTATGGGTTGTTTTACCAGTTGTTTGAGGTCCTCACCCTGTGAGAATCCACCATGTGTCTTGTTCTGGCAGATGTTCCTGCTGGTATTGACCAATCTGTATCTGGCATGTTGAAGTATCCCATTATCAGAACCTCCCCTTTAGCTGTCATGTTTTGTATATCTTCTAACAGTAATGTGTCTATGTCCTCCCCCTGGGCTGGGGGCCTGTTGACAGCTCCAGTTCTTATGGCTGTCCCATTTCCTGTTTCCAGGGTAACCCACAGTGCTTCTGGCTCCTTATGTGTATTCTGAATTTCTGTAGCTTTGATATTTTTATTGACATACAGGGCCACTCTACACCCCCTTTTTGCACCTCGGTCTCTTCTGAAATGTACATAGCCAGGTACTGAAGTCTCCCAAGTGTGGTTACTGGTAAACCACGTCTTGCTAATTGCTACTATGTCCAGTTTAGCCTCTGTCATTATTGCCTGCAGGTCTGGGGTGTTGTTTCCCAGACTGTGAGCATCTGTGTACATGATTTTCCATTGGCCAAATTTGATGTGTGTTAGTTGTTGGGTGAGGTCTGGAGTTTCCCTGTGCATCGTGTGGGAAGCTGGACCTTTTTCACTTACCTGGTGATGCAAATGAACTGCAAACATGCTGAACTACTGTTTGCCACCACTAGCTGGAGGGAGGTGTTCTTCCACAAGCACGTATGGGCGTGCTGCACCCTCCCATTTGCTGTTTTTAAATATACTAAAGATGTCAAACTTCTGCCCCAATGCACTGACTCCCTCCTTAGTCAGGTGCAGTCCATCAAATTTAAAGAACTTTCGCTCCCAAAACTGTTGCCAGTTCCCTACAAATGTGTCCTTTTCCTGGCACCAGCTCTTGAATCACATGTTTAGCTCCCTATCTCCCCTTCTTTGACCTTCCGTCCATCTGCCCCCTCTCCCAGACTGGCGGATCTCAGAGAAGGAGACATCAGATGAAATGGATGATAGTTTGTCACCCAGCCTGGTCAGGTGTTCCTTGGTCTCCACAACTAGTAGTATGATTAAGTGAACTATGGTGCTCAGTAGTAATATTGAACAGAACTGAATTGTGGTCACTATTACCAAGGGGATCCTTAATTTCAATATCTGTAATTAGGCTTTCAATATTAGTAATAATGAGATCTAAAATGTTGTTTCCTCTAGTAGGGTGGTTAACAACCTGTTCAAGGCCCGAGTTGATGAGTGTTAAAACTAAGCATTTTTCCTGTACATTACTACCGTTTAATGTTTTCCAGTCAATGTTGGGCATATTGAAGTCATCCAGGATTAGGGCACTCCCCTTATCAGATAAATTAGAGATGTCTTGTATGAAATTGTTGGTATACTCCATGTCTGCTGAGGGAGGCCTACAGCAGTTACATACTGTAATCTTTGAATGTCCCTGGGCTGTATGTTGACCCAGATACTTTCAGTGGTGGTCTGAAGATTTGGTTCATATGATGGAATGTCCTCCCTTATATATAGGCATACAACTCCACCTATTCTGCCAGTTCTATCCTTGTGATACAGTTTATAATTCGGGATCTCCCTAATCCAGTTGGACGAGGAGTCCCACAATGTTTCAGTGACTGCAATAATACCTAGGTCATATAGGTTACACTTCGCTTCAAGTTCTGACACTCTGATATTATTTAAAGATCTTGCATTAAGAGAAAGTATTTTACAAGATTTAGTTTGATTTTTGTATGCAACCTTTTTTAGAAAATTGGGAACATTCCCATTCTCCCTTTTTTTTTTCAATTTAAATTATGATTTATGACTGCCTCAAATGATTTCTCAGGAGGGCACTCCCCTTCTATTAAGGTGTAGGCCATCCCAACAGAAAAGGAATTCCTGTCACAAAAATGTTCCCAATGTTTAATACACTCAGTGTTGTGCTTGAAACACTTCATGAGCCATTTGTTCCTTGATTTGATGTTACGAGTTATAGAGTAAGTGGCCCTGAGTACTGCCAAGCATTCAGAGAAGCATGTAGTGCAACCCTTTTCAATAAGTAAGTTGTTTAGTGCTACAAAATCATGTTTACATTCTTTCAGATTTGTACGGTTGATGTCATTAGTACCTTAGTGAAAGATGACCAGTGGTTTAGGATCCACATTTGTGAGTATTTTATTAACCATAGATGTAATTTCTGAGATCTTGGCCCCTCTGAAGCTGGAGCAGGTTCTGTTCGCCTTATCAGGGTTGCAGATGGCTCTATCAAGATGTCTGATTATAGAAATGCCAAGCACGAATACTTGTTGTTGGCTTTTAGGAGGGTTTGGGTTGACATCAATTTCCATAACTTCATTGGATAGTGGGGGTAAGAGTTGTATGTTATCCCCTTCCTAAACTCTAGTGACGGTTATACCCTGGGGCTGAGTGATAGGTGTTGTCGGTGTGCTGTCAGTGGTCTGTTGGGTTTGAGTTTTCCTGACACAACCAATGACTTACATTGTTATAGAGGATGATGCATCAGTATTATCATGTGAATTCTTTCAGGTGGATGCTACATTATTTTCTGAAGTAGCTGACTCTGGATTAAGCTCTGTATCACAAGTATTCGAAAGATCAATAATATTGTGACATAGATAAACCAGAAGGGAACTAAAGCGATTTAAGGTTGAGAGTAAAATGCTCAGCTTTCTGTCCCTTTACATGCCCTTGAACTGGGTACAATAACCCAGTCAGAATCTAGTTCAACATTTTCATCATCATTTTCTCTTCCCTTTTTAAAAGACAATTTTCTGACTTTGTGCCCTGACATTCAATGGGAGGATTAGGGGCAACACAATTAGTAGATAAGTTAGGGAATTTGTAAGTATTGAAAATGATGATGATTATGTACTCTGCTTGGGAGCGAGTCCGATGCTATTAAATTAATGGGAATGCCAGTTAGAGCAGTTTCCTGTGGCTCATGCTGAATACTATGTCAAGATTTGAATCACATTGCCATTTCTTTTGATTATCTTCTAGTACAGAGAGTCTGGCATAAAAGTTCTATTTCCTGAATGAGCACAACATTAGTTGCACATTTCTCACAGGCGAATGTTTGCTGCGTGGTATGGGTGTCACAATAATTTTGATACATTTAATGCATTTTCCAAGCTTGCCATCCAACATAATGATTGAATCAATAGTAAAGCTACTGGAAGGTCTAGTTAAAGATTCAGGCAGGCACAAAGGAAGTTTATCCATCATTAATATTGGTGGTAACAAGTAATTTACTTAGCGATTTGCAATACACACTGACTGTAGAGGTGGGTAATGTATTTGTAACCAGCTGGTACTTTCTCCAGATATGCTGCACTATCTTACCATGCATATTGTGCATAACACAACTATCCCCCTGGCAAGGTTAATTATAGATTTTGCAAGGCCCTAGATCAGGTTACTGCAACACTTCTGGCAGTTATGACTGCCATTTAATCAGCTGTGCCTTACTGCAGTCAAATTAATTTAGGTGGCCAATGACGTTTCCCCTCAACTCCTCAAACTACTACAAACACTCAAAACATGCGCTAAGATGCGTGTGTCTTTGTGCGCGTCTTCGTTCACGATGCCGCATGCTTGCCGTGCTTACCACAGGACAAGTTTAAATACACAATCCATGACCTGGAAGTGACTGAAAGGTCACCGGACTGCAAGAATTACAAAAATGCCCTTTTCAACTATAAAAGTGGGCGAAAATCACTCATTTGTGGTTTTCCCATGCTTAAAGTGCAGCTATAGTGCCCAGAAATAAAGGTAGAGGTCCCCAATTGAGTTGTTGTTCTCAGTATAATGAGAGAACTGGCTCATACTTCCTGTTTCCTGTAGTAAGATTACAGGGCTCCAGTACACTCAAGGGTGTTCTAATGTTTAAAACTCTCTGAAACAGTACAAAAACAACAGCAGCAAAGCTTTGGGGGAGTGGTTTCACCACAGTCACCTCAACTAATGCTTTCTTTCACCCGCTCACCACAGAGCAAGTTTAAATACACAATCCATGACCTGGAAGTGACTGAAAGGTCACCAGACTGCAAGAATTGCAAAAATGCCCTTTTCAACTATAAAAGCTGTGCCTCTAAATGCTGAATCTCTTTTTTTCTCTGCTGCAGCTCCTCCCTTCTCTGTTTCTCCATCTTTATTTGTTGTATATCCCACCATTTAAAAAAGGCAGTCAGGCTTTCAGGTTCTGTCACTGCAGGTCCTTTTTCCATGATTGGTGCTGGCTGTGCAGTCTTAGCTCGGACTTCTGTCTCTGCTACTTTGGCTGCCATTCTCCTGGTAATCACTTCTGGGCTTGCTGCTGCAGAATCCATATATTTCTTTTCTGCTTCCCTGGTACCACTAGTCTGACACCATCTGTCATCGAGGCACAGGTCAGAAAGCATAGGAAAACCAGGAGCAGTTATAAAATTAGCAATGAGCGTTTCATTATTATCAATAACAGCAAAATAAAAAATAAAAATTGTTCCATATAGCTATTTACGAAGGCAGTCCAAACAGAGAAAACAAAATCCTTCATCTGAGGGTTTCTCAGATTCCAAGTTTTCATCCTCAGTCTCTTACTCACTCTAACAAAAGCATTGTTGCTCTTTTTATAAGTCTTTGCCTGGGAACTTGTTAAGAGACATCCTGTTTCTCACAAAAATGCTCTTGCCAGTTTCTTTGCAGGTGCAACAAATAGAACATGGTGACCCAGAACTGACCTCTTGTTGACAACTCTGCAAAGAGTTTGCAAACAAGCCTGAGAGGGCTCAAACTGCATCTCAGGTTAACCCCTAAATTCCAAATAGCTTTTTGCAATCATTTCAACAGTATAACTATCTACATTTCAACAAGGGATCCCAGTATCATTTACAGTTTCACACAAAGATTTGCATTATATATATTTTTATAACTGCAGGTATGCAAGACAGAAAGAAAAGACAGAAACGGCAAGTGAAGGCAGAGAGATAGCAAGAGGTGGAGAATCGTGAGACCATCAGAGTGATTCGTTCCTAGGTCTCACAAGAACATTTGGTTGCACAACCAGGCAAGAGACAGAAAAGGAGAGGACAGAACAGTTCCTTGCATTTAACTCTCCCTGCATAACAAATGGGACAGGGCCTTATTCAACCCTGTCACAGTCTGATGAAAATGATAACCTTGTTTCTTACTATTCCAGTGTGGGCATTCCCTAGCTCTTATATGCTTCCAGTGACTGAATGTCAAGTTCCCCACCAACACAGTTACATTCATATTCAGTGCCTTTTCAACCCCCAGTTGGACCAAATACCCTTGAATGAGAGTATGTGGAAGATCATGTAGAACCCGACAGAAAGCCAGATATTGCAATGGAACTAGTTCATTATGAGGAACTGCATTTATGAGTCAAAGAGCAGGAAAATGTACCTTCAGTTGCCCAAGAACCGGAAGAACAAGAAGTCCTGTTGAGATGGTCATAAAGACATGTCAGACCTATTTTGAAGCTCAATTGCGACATTTCTAGTGCCCAGACTGACCTGTCCTTGAATGTTGTGCATCGCGGAATCTATATCACACCCCGTATTGTGTTCAATGGTCCTGGATTATAATGTTCAGATGCAAGTACTGGAAATGTTGGTCAGATAGGGACCAACTGTCTACACAGAAATGGCAAAATTCAATAAAGGGCATGCACCTCTCTCCTAAAGGTGTACCAGTCAGTAGAACAACATGCACAAGAAGGAAACTTGGCATACACCAGACACATACTAAAATAGAAGCTTTTTTATTTAATAACATGACACATACACACAGCCCTATGTATCGACTTGGAACAATGAGTCTTCCTCAGGGGCCAGAGTTAGCCTGCAAAATGCCACCACTGAATACCCAACTAACTGATTAATACAGTTACATCAGTCATCACATTGTGATAAGATAATGGTGCAAAATGCAAAATGAGTGCAAATACCTGCATGTAATTAATAGTATCCAACAATACAATCTAACAAACATGTGTTTAATCTGTTAAATAAGTGACACTCTAAAATAGTGCTAGTGTGTGTTATTAAAACAGCAATATCAAAACACACAAAGAGAATAAAGATCACTACAACCATATGTGTCCAGAGGCTCAGAAAAAATGGGGGTGAAAAAGACTGATAAACTCAAATCAACTTCTTTATTTTTTACAAAATGCACACGTCCACAAAAGTAAATGGGATCTGGTCATAATTTAGAGCCTATATTAATTATTAGCAAAAGATATTTTGAGTGGGAAAGATTCAATACTTTCATTGTGAGTAATGTAAGAACTGTCCTAAAGAACAGACATCTGATATTTAAATAGAATATTCATACCAAAAGAAAAATGTTGGCATAATGTTGAAGGGAACCACAAATGCTACTGATTCATGCAAAAAACATTAGAGACAAGGAACTTCATACAAGCACAGTAATAGATGTTTAATTCTGAAGCAGTGTGGCATTACTGTCAGACATTAGGCACATTTATATTTAGAGCTAGAAAGCCTTCTTACAGAAAGGGTTGAAAACCCAATTAATCATTTACCCCTTCCCCTTAACCTGTGCCCTCAATATTGAACTCCATCTAGTTTAACACTATAAAAGTACCCTGAGTCAACCCCCCCCCCCCAGAGAGGGGCATATATGTTCCATGGGCACAAAAACAGAGACTTCCTGGCTTCAAATCATGTGCCTCCTGATGTGTGCACCAGGACATTATCCAGTCTGGCATTTATTATGGCTATTATATAATATGTTATTATGCCTAGTCTTGCCTGCACCTTGTTGTTTGTCTGTAACTTGTTGATTGCTAGCCTCTGTAACTGTTATAGCCTGAATTCTCTGAATGTACCTGACTGTACCTTGTTGTTTTGCTGTTACCATGCCTCTGTATTCTTATTGCCTGTACCTATGTAATTCTCCCGGGTTGCACCTGAAAATAGGCACTTGACTGTCTAGCGTGCTTACCTGGTTAACAAAAGCTAAATAAATAAATATATGGCCCTCGCGTGTTCCTGGATGCCACACTTCAGGGAGCATATAGTGCAGCCAGTATAAAGAAGGCCACATGGGCACCATGCAATGTAGACAATAATAAATTTGGAGAAACAATCCAAATATTCATGAAGAGCATAGTCTTTTCTGATAATGAGATGAACAAACTTCTCCCCTGTTTCAGCATAGCACATACATTGCATCATCTGCAATAAAAAAAATGTCCTTTGAATATTTTTCACTCTGACCTTTTTTCCTTGATAGTGTCTCATATTTAATATGTCACAAAGGTTTGCAGCTCTCCTAAATGAAGCTAGGGGTGCTTCACCTACAATAGGTCCTAAACTGTCATCAGCCTTTAAAATAACCCATCTAATTTCACAATATTTTTTATCTCTGCTGACCTGGCATTGTAATCTGTCACGAAGGCGACTTTTGGTCAATTTGATTTATTTTCATTTTTCTGTTTCAGTTGCAGCAATGTTTTTCTATCGATCTCATACAGTACACATTATTATAAAAAAAAGCAGATTCGAATATCGCAGTGACATATCCTCGCTCCCTAAATCTTGTACTCAGCTTGGCAGCTTTTAATAAGAAGCTCTGATTTTCTATACAATTTTGCTTTAAGCAGAGAAATTGTCCAAATGGAATCCTCTTTATAAGAAAGTGAGGATGACAACTATCTTACTCTTAAAGCCTGTATTAGCATAAGTGACACCATCATCTTCATCTACACACTCGTCAACCTCATTGATATTCATTAGTAGCAGATCGATATCTTCCCCTCCCTCCCAAAAAAGCTCAGAGAACTCATTTGTATTTTCAGTTTCTAAGAGCAAATTACATGCAGTCTCTAAACTCAGTTCTACATCTCTTGTTGTCATGCTCCTGGTCCCTACACTGACCTGTCTCTTTATATTGTGCATTGCAGAATCTGTATCACACCCCGTTCCATATCTCATATTGTGTTCAATGGTCCAGGGTTACAATGTTGGGATGCAGAGTACTGGAAGATATGAACCAATTGTCTATATAAATGTCTGTGAGAATATTAAGTCTGAACCTAGTGATATTATGTCTGCAAACAGCTTAGCTAGGAACTATTCATCTAGGTAGAACTGTTGGTTGTTGTTGTAGCCTGCCTTGTGTCTTTCAGATAAGCACTGGATGGAACTGGTAAAATGTCTGAGATAAATTTGTGACCCAAGGGAGAGTGTAAAGTCCTCTCAGAAGGGAGCTTGCCTGGATTGTTTGTTGCTGCCCACATGAGGCCTCAGAGACCTGTTGCTGATGCTGCTGACTCCTTCTCACTCAACTGCGTGTGTGGCAACAGGAGAAAAGCACAGCAGCATAGACATTGTTGGTGCCTTCTGTACTTTTTGTTCAGTGGCTACAGCTGCACTCTTCTGTCCCAGTCCTCAATCTTGGCAGAGGGACCGGGAACAACAGGACCACTGCTCCTCTTTGGTGTACCATGCTGTTGCATCCACCAGTTGAGTGGGCTACATGCTACAGGGCTCCTCCCAGTGCTTCTCACTTATGCTATCCCACCAGGACACCTGATCATGGACCAGATGCTCACACAACCCACCAGTTGAACCAGACAACAGCCCATAAGGACTATTACTAACAAAAACAAAACAAAAAACAAACAAAAAAAAATAAAGGACCAGCACAAAAAATGGGGCAAATTGAAATATACACAAAGACCTGAAGCACAAGGCTCCATTCAGGACATGGGGCAGCCATTCCTGTGACCTTTAACCCTGCAGGATATCCAATCAGAGAGCTAAAAAGCCCAGAAGCAACCACAGAGGATTGTAAGAGGATGATGCAATCGGACTATCCCACATGTACTGGCAGGATAAAAGGGCCAATCAGAGGGCAGGACAGGGCAGAAGGACTGATACACAGCCCTGCCCGTCCAGTGGAACACTGAATTGAAGAAAAGAAGTTTCTGAGCTGTAGAGGAGCTTGTGGTAGTCTGAGAAAGACACTGAGGTGTTCAGACCTTCTGCTGATGTGATCAAGTGAGAGGCCTAACCAGGCCAAAAATCCTGCAAGCCATCACCAAGGTTCATCCTGCAAAATAATAGTGAGCCTTATCCTTTTTTTTTTTTCAGCTCTTTTTCTGGCTCCGCTGAGCCCCAGAGAACTTGCTTGGGCATCCGTTCACCCCAGCTCTACCTCCGGGCATGAAACTCACCAGCGTCCTGGCACCAGCCCGGCTATCCCCTCGGCTCTGAGCCCTCCCGAGGTGGGGCCGCCCTATCCTACCAGGGTGCTCTAACTGCAAATTCGGGCCAGGCTGGGCTCGGCCTAGGAGCTGGATGAGTCCGGCCAATGGAGTGTGGTTGCAGGGTTGTGCCATTGCCTATCTTCAGGAGCTGGAATTTTTTTCCTTGTTTTTTTTTATAGTGCCCTCACCCCCGGCCCCCCCAGGTGGAGCCCTGATGTACAATGATGCCAAGGAACATCTTGCTGTGGCTCCATAGCCCTCTAGTTAAGCTCTGCAGCTTTGTGGTACCTTCAGTCTCCACCAAAGGTCACTGCCGTGCCAGGCATAGTCCCTGGATCCCCCAAGGAAGGAGGCTGTCCTCCAGATGCTCAATCCCTCCCTTCCCTGCTGACCCCTGGCGACCCAGGCTCACTTCTGAATGCAGGTCGCCAGCGTGGTGCGAGTTGTGGCATCCGGCGCCTCAACCCTCAGTGCCACTGGGCTGGCTCCATAGTGAGCCTTATCCTGGGCTTATACTGTTAAGAGCATGTGCCAGGAAAGTCATCTGTTTAGTGAGAGCTATGAGATTGTGTAAGATGGGCTCCTGTTGAAAGAAACCACCTAGAATCTGTGCCAGCAGGCATTGCCACAGACCAAAGCTGCTGAGCTGTACAAAGCAGGAGACAGAGACCTACATCCTACCCAGGTTGCCTTGGAGCCAGGTAAGGGTCTGCCAGCCCTTTTCTAGTGGGGTGGATTGGGGAACTGGGAGCCATGGGGTGCATGCCCTGAGCATATGGGTACTCTCGATCCAGAGGGGAGTTGGACTGTGGGTGTCACTCCTAGGATTTGGGCTTCTTGGGAACCAGGAGGCTAATGCATACTGCTCCAGTGACTGAGAGCAGAGTCAGAAGCACTAAATCCTGAGAGGTGTGATACAGAAGTGCTGTGCTGCTACAAAATGTCTGAGGACTCCAAAGTTCTTCATCCCCAGGCTTCTGGGTGTGACAAGGAGCTCCTGCCACTCTTGAGGACTGACCTTTTCTTAAATCTGTTGAAACATTTCTTCTGTTTTTTATCCTAATCTATCCTTTACAATTTCTAGTCCATAAGGTTGGCCACCTATGGGCACCCCCTTCCCTTTCTTGACTATGCTATAGTGCCCTCTTTAATTTTCCTTTTCCCTCTCAGGTCCTCATACAGGGAGATTATTGTTGTGACCTCCAAGCATATGTAAAACAGGCTGGGTTTATCATTGTTGGATTTGGTATGTAATAGCTCTATGTCAGAAAATACCTTGATGTATGTACCTTATGTTTATGAAACCTGTAAATGTTGAAAATACCATGGCACTTGGTGTTTTTGATGATGGTAAAAAGTACTAGGTGACTATTATAGAAATTAAGTTAGTGGTGCTATTTAAAATGCATGTCAATTGCTGTAAACTGAACAAGTCTGAAATTTCATGGTGATTTGCATATATCCCACGATGCTTTGCATCATGGAAGTATGTATGATGTTGTATTGCTTTGAAACTTGATTTGTTGCCAGTGCCCTTTGGGATAACCCTTTTTTCAGTGTTCCGAACTGAGGTTCTTTGTTTTTAGCTTGTTTTTCTTGTTGAGCCCCCACTACCCAAGGAAATGGGGCCCACATAGGGATGAAGGGTTTTCACTAAAAGTGGTGAGATCAGAGATCAGTGTCAGTAGGTGCTGGCTAAGTGAAGAAAAAGGACATTCATAGTCTGTTGCTGCAAACAGATGTACTGAAGAAGGAATATGCTATTGCTGAAGCTCATTTCCTGTATTCTGAATAAACATCACACAGAGATTCTATGTTGAACCTGAAGTTCAGTGTCTGGTCCATCTGTTATTCCACATCCCCTCCACAGACTTGGTGTCAAGTGTGGGATAACTTGCTGGAAGTGTTTGGATGACTGAAGAGGGAAGTTTTCTGGTGGATATCACCCAAATATCCCCAGGTGGACTGATGCACCAGGAGTTGCAAGAGGAGAACCAGGAGAAGAAAGTCCATGGAGTTCTGACCAGAACCATGGCTGACAGATGGAGAGAAGTTGCTGTCTAGACTGGACCCAGGAGCTCAGAGGACAGCTAAGCCAGAAGATGATGAAAGAGATGCAGGTCAAGGCAGACTGGAGGTGCGAGAGATAACACCTTGGAGGTGGAGACCCTGATGAGGATGATCCACTGGATGAGTGGGCAATAGCTGGTGGCAGACCAACTATCTAGAGAGGTGGAACATTGTTGCCAGTTGCTTGAGAGGTTTCTGCCAGAGAGTTTAGATAGTCGGAGTAGGATTTTTCATGGGCTCAGGTTGAGGAGGACCCTTGACTGAACAGGATATTCCTTTGTTTCCTGTGTTCCCAGGATGTTACCTGTTGGAGGTTGGAGATGTAAGTATGAAACTGAATGTGAGACCCCAGGTAAGACTGGGCTAATGATATTGTGCTGCGGTTGAAGACTCCAAGCAAGCAAGAAGAAGCCTATGAGGCTGAAGAGACTTTTTCTTGTATTGATGTAGCTAAATCTTTTAACAGTATTGACTGCAGTACACTGCATGCTAAAGATGCTAATGTTGCCAAAATGTTACACTGTTAAGATCAAGGAGGTGGTATATGTGCGTTGTTTTTTTTTTTATGAAAAACCTACAAAGAGGAAAGGTGGAAAATGGATTGGAACCTGTGTTGGGGTAACACCAAAAGAGTGTCTACCCTCAAGTGTTTGTATCTGTAGCAAGTGAAATGAATCAAGAGACATAGTGGGTTTATGTAGAGGGGTTGAACCTACAACTGGGCCCCTGCTTAAAACTGACATGTCTGGTGGGGTTGGAGCAGGTAATTACTCACCCCAGAGAAATTGTTTCTATGGTACTGGACTTTACAGCCTTTCAGACTTTATGGTTAAGAAATATGATGTACTTTCCTAAAGGAGATAATTCAGGAAAGGTACTGTTAGTCTCTGTTGCGAAATGTGTTAATGCCTCAGGGTAAAGAAGGATGATATCCACTATGTTTATGATAGAATGTTTATCATTAATAGGGACCCTGAGACAGAGCTTCTGAAGATGGATGGGTGGAAGCTCCATCCCTTCCTGGGACAGGAAGGTGGTAAGCAGGCTGCAATAACTGTTCCCTTTTAAGGTAGGGGATATGTGACAGGGAGCTCCTGCCACTCGTGAGGACCAATCTTTTCTTAAATCTGTTGCAACACTTCTATTTCTTAGCCTAATCTATTCTTTACAATTTCTAGTCCATAAGGTTGGCCACCTATGGGCACCCCTTCCCTTTCTTGACTATGCTATAGTGTCCTCTTTAAGTTTCCTTTTCCCTCTCAGGTCCTCATACAGGGAGGTTATTGTTGTGACCTCCAAGCATATGTAAAACAGGCTGGGTTTATCATTGTTGGATTTGATATGTAATAGCTCTATGTCAGAAAATACCTTGATGTATATACCTTATGTTTATGAAGCCTGTGAATGGTGAAAATACCATGGCACTAGGTGTTTTTGATAATGGTAAAAAGTACTAGGTGACTATTATAGAAATTAAGTTAGTTGTGTTATTTAAAATGCATGTAAATTGCTGTAAACTGAACAAGTCTGAAATTTCATGGTGATTTGCATTTTTTATTTATTTTTTATTTATCTAGTTTTTGTTGACCGGGTAAGTGCACTAGACGAATCCTGCCTATTTTCAGGCACGACCCGGGGGAGGGGGATATAGATGAATGCCAACTGACCTTGAATCAGATTAAGCTGTTGGTGGTATTTTTAGTGAAATCCCATGATGCTTTGCATTATGGAAGTACAGTATGTATGATGTTGTATTTCTTTGAAACTTGATTTGTTGCCAGTGCCCTTTGGGGTAACCCTTTTTTCAGTGTTTCTGCACTGAGGTTCTTTGTTTTTAGCTTGTTTTGTGTTTTGTTTTCTTTTTGAGCCCCCACTACCCAAGCAAATGGGGCCCACATAAGGATGAAGGGTCTTCACTAAAAAAGTGGTGTGATCAGAGATCAGTGTCAGTAGGTGCTGGCTAAGTGCAGAGAAAGGACATTCATAGTCTGTTGCTGCAAACAGATGTACTGAAGAAGGAATATGCTATTGCTGAAGCTTATTTCCTGTATTCTGAACAAACATCACACAGAGATTGTGTGTTGAACCTGAAGTTCTGTGTCTGGTCCATCTGTTATCCCACAACCCCTCCACACTCAGGCCTGTTTCTGATTGCTGACTGACCTGCTGCTGTGTGCTGCCTCCCACCTCAACTGAACTGCTGCATCCATAAGTCACATGAGTGCGGGTGTTGCTGGCTGAAATCTTTTGTACTTTTCCAGCTTGGATTACAGTTATCTCATTTGGATTACAGGCTGGTTTTCAAGCATTTTCCATCTGGATTTCAAGTTCTTTAAATTAAGCTAGTACACCATGCCTTGTTTCATTTTGTAAAATCTGTTTATTGGCATACAGGACAGGTTAATACAGCACATACATCATAGAGTATACATATTCTGGTGTTCGACAGGTAAGAGTCAAGGGACCCCTCACGCTTTCAACAAACATTGGGAACCATGGTTGCTGACAAATCTAATGACTGTTTTGTCTCCATGGGTTCCCAATCAGTTGTTCTGTCCACTAGACACATAACTAAAACCAATGTGGTGCCTTCTCCAACTCTGAAAGACTTTAATTTCCATTCAGCTGAGGTAAAGGAAGTACAAGATGTTTTGCTAAAACTGATTGTAAAGAAGGCAGGAGGGCTGGATGGGATTCCAAGACTACTTTTAAAATATGCAGCCCCTATCATTGCTCACCCCTTAACCAGAATGTTTAATATTTTTTTTTTTATTTAGTTGTTTAACCAGGTATAGCACAGTAAGCAAGCTTTTTACAGGAAGCGACCTGGGAGCACAAGGAGGTGAAGTGACTTGCTCAGGGTCACACAGTATGCAAGTGGAAGCTGTGGGATTCAAACCCAGGTCTGGTCTGCTGGATGTCACCAGATTTGCAGCTCAGAGCCTTAGACCACTGCGCTATACTGCCTCCTCAATATGTCCCTAACACCAGCTCATTAACCTGAGCAATAGAAAATAGCCAGGGTTGTGCCTGTTTATAAATCAGGACCAAAACATCTAATTGAGAACTATTGACCAATTTCCCTCCTGCCAATTATAGCTAAAGTTTTTGAAAAATTGGCGGCTAAACAATTGCAAGACTATCTGGAAAAAAGCAAAGTTCTTAATTGTTTTCAGTCAAGATTTAGACCAGTCTATAGTATGACTTCTGCTTTAGTGAAGGTGTTGGGTGATATCACTGAGGCCCTGGACAGAAGGATGACAGTGGGGGCAATTTTTGTAGATTTGTCCAAAGCATTTTACACCTTGGACCATGACATCCTCCTGTTCAGACTTAGATCCTCTGGCATGTCTGAGGCAGTGGTAAAATGGTTCCAAGTTTATCTAAAAGAAAGAGCATAAATGGTATCAATAAATTAATGGACATCAAAACAGAGAACCACTGTCTCGGACATTCCACAGGGATCTATTTTGGGCCCCATTCTCTATAATTTATATATGAACAATTTTACCTTGATAGACCCAAAAGTAAGATATCATCTGTATGCAGATGACACCATTATCTATGTGGAAGGAACATCCGTGGAACAAATACAGAGTACCCTTCAAGAAGTATTCAATGAACTTCAGATATTCTTACTTCAGTCTAGGCTTGTCTTAAATTAAAAAAAATGACAGATTGTGCTCTTTACTAGAGATAAATCTATGAATCAAATGGAGGCAACCATGCAAATTGAAACATTTAATAACAGTAAGCTGGAACAGGTCACAAGCTACAGATAGTTAGGTTTGCATTTAGACAGTGCACTAAAAGGGATTCTTCATATTGATGCAGTTGTGAAAAAAGTAGGGAAATGTTTGGGGGTTCTCTATCAAAACAAGAACAGTCTGTTAGAAGTGACAAGAAAACATGCTGTTAATTCATTCGTGCTACCATTGTTGGATTATGGGGACATTATATCATGAGGGCTTCCCAAATCTATTTAAATAAATTGGATGTTGTGTACCATAAACTAATGAGATTTATACTGAATGCTCCCAAAATAACTCACAGAATAGAGTTATATAATAACTTGAACTGGGTAAGAGTAACAAGGGGCAAGTACATGATTATATTACAGGTAAATTAGAAATAGGAAACATCAAAAGTGGTCTAAGATTGGCCAAAGGGTGGAATTTTGCTTCAAAATAAGACGGACCTAGGCAGATTTCATTTTTTCCATATGGGCCCATACATATGGAATACCTTACCACTGCATCTCAGATTAAGTAATACAAAGATGCAAGTAGGAAAAATTAAAAACTGATACTATAATGAAGCAATACAGAGATTATCTACAGAATTGACTTGATACCCATATGATATATAACAAATGTACCACTTTATTTCCTATATAGAATATTGTGGTCTTCATTATTTATTGTCCTGTTGTATACAGTATGTCTCCTGTTGATTACTTATTGACCTGATATTGTGTACTTTTCCTTTGCTTCTTAATCTTATAAATGTTGTATAATAACAATATTGTTTGACTTTTGTAACCATTTGTATCAAGGACCTCACTGGAAATGAACATGTATCAGATGAGTAATCTGATGTATTCATGTTGAAATGAATAAAAGCTTTTACTACTACTACTACTACTAAATCCAGAAATAAGGCATTTACAATGGTTATGCTTGTTAAATGTCATCAAGTGCACCACCAAAAGAATCTAGGCAATGTAGCTACCAGGTCTGCACCGGGACTTTAGTGTAATTACTGGGTACTCAGAGTCATTAGTTCTTACGTCATACTTGAAATTATAGTTTTAGTACTGGTACCAGCTGAAGAGTTTACAACACTCTGTATAGTGTAATTCATCTTTTTGTGCCCCTTGATTGGGCAGATGCTTTATAGACTGTGTGGGATCTGAGAGGGTGGTAGTGATCCACAGTACAGTGTCACCCAGGGGACACTGCTACAGGGTGGGTGTGCTCAAGGTGACCTGCAATTGTCTAACACTCTCTTTTCCTCTGGCTTTCAGGCCTGTGTTCTTAAATAAAAGTACTGTTAATTTGTTGAATTTCACTTCCATGTGTTGCCCACCTTGTGAAAACTGACTGAAGTTTTATTGGTAATAGTAACAACTGTCTTAATTGTCCCCAGGGGGTGGTCCAGTCCAGTCCAGTGCAGGGAGGTGTGTAGGTACTGCATCTCAGAGGGAAGTACTGCACACTGTGGGGAGTGAAAGGACTCCAGCATCAGGTTCTTGTTAGAGATAAACAAGTGGAAGGAATGACAGACAGTGGCAAAACATGAAATAAACAAGTTTATTACAAAAACACAGTCTTACAATCTGCAGTACAAAATACTGGGAGAAATACAAGTCTCCCTACATCTAGACACAGCAATTCTCAGCAAATCTTTCTAGAATAGTACTTTGTATAGGGAGATAAAGAAAAAGGTGCAACAGTTCTCATTGGCTGAGGCAAGTGGTACCACTATATTGCAGAATAGGAAGTGTAGAGTCAGCAGAAGGCAAAGCATTACATTATACAGAAGACGTAACATTAGTTAGAACAAAGATGATACAGAAGTTCTCCAGTAGGTGCAAGGTCATTATGGTGCAAAAGCAGTGTCAGTAGAAATACATGTGAAAAGATATGGTTAGGCCCAAAGCACATATGCCTCATATAACCAAAAGCATAACAATAAAATATAAGCAAATGAACATTACATATAACAGAAAACTAAGAAATAATGCTGTAAAATGAATGTATACTGTATAGTGTATACACTGTAAGCATGATCCCTAGTGCCCAAGCTTATACAGTGGATACCCATTACTACTTGTTAGTTCAATACAGCAATGATAAAACATCTGTCATTGGCGTGTGCATGAGGTGCAAAGGGGTGTGGGACCCAGGACAACATTCCCTCCTTGACTTGCCTCAAAGGGGCAACACAACCATAAGAGCGGTTGGAATTGTTTACAAGTCGAAGCATGAGCCTTAGAGAGATAAGTTGATCATAATGTTACATGATAGTATGCCACAGACAAAAGTGTTAGTATTAATAATATATGATAAAAATAAAACAGGGTTACATGTGTGAATGGATCAGCAAGCAAGCAAACTTTATTTATTTATATAGCACCTTTCGTAGTCAAGGCACTGTACAAAATATAAAAATATAAATACAATATAGATCACTAAAATAATAACATATTTAAAAATCAATTAATTAGTCAACAAATTAGGGAAGGCCAAAGAAAATAAATAAGTTTTCAGAATAGATTTAAAACTGCTGATGGTCAGGCATTCTCTTAATCGATGAGATAGAGGATGCCACAGGGTTGGTACTGCAAATGAAAAAGAACACGCTCAAGATGTTTTAAGACAAACCCTGGGAATCACAGATTGAAACCTAAATGGAGACAGAAAGGTATGTAGTTTGTAAAAAGCAGACAGATATTCAGGGTTACTGTCAAAAATGGGTCTGTAAATCATAGTGCAGAACTCAGGGATGTCAACACCACAATTGAGATATGTGAAAAGATGTTAACATGTGATACCACATAGAACACGATATGACATAACATTGTCTGTTGATGAAGTAGAGTTCATGGAATCCACTTTGAGAGTGGATAGGGTAGATGCTACCTGGTGTTGAGGTGTGGCACACCCTTGGAGCTTGATTAAAGAATCTGTTGATAATGTCTCTTGACAGATAGGTCCTTATAAAACATATATGACCAGTTTAGAAAGTTCATATAAATAACAGTCCATAACGTTCATCATTTGCAGAAAGATGGTAACCCCACAAGGCACATGGGGCTATGCAGATGGTAACTGAAAGATGAAACACCATCATAGTAAGAAAGTCAATGTTCATGTTGCTGACTGCTGGATGGCTAGATTGGCAGAAACCTTGGCAGGGGGTCCATCAGATTGTGCATTGAGTCCTTTAATGAAATATCCACACACAGTGGCATAGCGTTTGTGTTGTGGCAGCTGATCACACCCTGGCACAAAGATTAATAGTTCAGAAGTGACAGGCCATTAAAAAAAACAATCAGTTTGTATGAGGTGCCAGTCAGGCTTGGAAAGAGCAGCAATGGAGAAAATGGATATCTTGCTTGAAGATCAATTTAAGAAGAATCTTCTTGATGAAGTCAGGGGATTGCCCCTACCCCAGGCTTAGCTTAATAGTAAGCAGAAACAATGGGCTTGATTGTACAGTCTGAATTGGTTGGACCTTTTTCAGTTTATTTAAAGTTCTACAAATGGGGTAATTTTGTTGAAAACATTACACCTGCAGACGTAATAATATCATGTTTCATGTAGTAGTCCTTCTATGGAGCCAGTCAGTCACAAAGATGGTGATGACATTGGAGCTGTGGCAGCTGTTTGCTTTTCAGGAAAAAGAAGAATGTTTTTGCAGCTTAGATGAAAGTGTTACTGTTGTTGTACGTGGAGATGTTATGTGTGCCACACCATGGAAACCTGTAAACTTGTAAAGTGTGTTAGAAACTGAGTTAAGAACACATAAATAACAATTCTTTCTACCAATTACCTTTTTTCAAAGAGTGGTGTGACAGAGCCTAAATGTCTGGCAATTGTGGAAAGAGAAAAAAAATTAAAATGGGACATCGACTACACACCTGGGGTTGCAGGCCGAGGTCCAATAATGCCATTTGACCATCTGGCAAGCCATGACAATCTCATGGTTACACCCTGCTTTCAGATCGCAGAAGAGGCTATGACAGTGATGAACCTGATTTCCCTGTCTATGTGTTGCTGGCAGGCCTAACTGAGGCCTGTGTTATAAAATCTTGTAATGTTATAATAACACACTTCAAACATGTAGCTTATGGCAATATGCCTGTTATACTATGCAATAGTGGGACAAATATATATATATATATATATATGTATATATTGTTGGCCTCTACCAACTGATAATAGTGCCTATTGCACCTGTGACAAGTAAAAGGGTCTACCTTCTTTACATTATATAGTGAAATACTACAAAGTACTGAGTAAGGTAGGGCCTACTATGGGACCTTGAAGCATAGGTTCTGGAGCAGAATCTAAATTCTGCCATATTATTACTGTTAAGATTTAAAATCACAAGCTATGTGTAGAGTGCACTTTACTTTCCAGGGTACTTGGGAGTGATGAGACAAACAGAGCATTCATTTATCTTGGGTTTTGCTTGGAATATAGTGTATGGGTGGGTCAGCAATGCTGGCCCCAGTATCTAGGTTTGATTATGGGCATTAAAAACATTCATAAATGTGGAGAAGTTTTCTGAATACACACTTGATAAGGTGTAGTAAGATGTAATATCAAATCATAATAGCATAAACATAAAACATAAACATGTTTTGCAATAGAACAATATCAGTATTGAGCATAATGCATAAAATACATTTTAAATAACAGAACAAATGTAGATCACAAGTTTAGTCCAGAGTCCAGGAATCTCACAGCATTGTGAATCCACTTGTGTTGAGCACAACCATGGAATAAGTTGTAGAGGGTGGGGTATGGTTTTAAGTTCGTAAATTGCAGTCCTTGGTAAACAAAAATTTAGTTTTGGTTGAAATAATTATTTGAGCAACCCACCACTCTGTTTTTTATTAACTTGTAAGACTTTTTCAAGGTATGCAATGCTTTAGAACTTTGAAATTATAGAAACTTGTTTGTGCTTATAGAAGGCAGATGATTGCATCTGTTGCTGTAAGGCTATGGAAAGTTGGTTTGTATTTGTCTGAACAGGATAAGAAAGCTGAAAAGACAATCAAAAGATATGAATATGTGGAAATACATACACAATCTCCTCCCCCAGCTCGGCTGTTTACTTGTTGAGGGCAGAAGCCCTTGTACTAATGAAACATTTTGTGTGGTTTAGCTGTTTGCACCAGAAAAAGCAGAGAGAATGAGCTGGGTTATACTGTTAGAATACACTGGGTCTTTTCAAAACCTGTAAATAACAAATAGTTATTAGCAAATACACATTTTCTTTTATTTACCCCTATGGGGAGACAGTGATGTATCTTGCAATCTCTGTGGGCATTGCACTGGAAGGAAGGGTATTCTCCCCCCCGAGCTCCTACTGTGGTAAAAGAGGCAGCTCGAGCACTGTAGCAATAAAAGAGTGGAGCTGTTGATGGTGACGTGAATGCTGAAACAGAAATGGTCTGGCAATTGTAGTAGCCAGTCATGCAGCACCTTAAAAAGGTGTACACTGGCTAAATGGTAATGGGGTGGCCCTGTTGCTTTTCCCCAATACATATACTTTTCAAATTATAACAAAATATATTGCAATTATTTTAGGAAAGGTGGCTTTATACGTTACCAAAAGATGGGGAACTGTCTTTTTCCTAGGAGAAAGAAAGAAAAAAACCCACAAACTACACAACCTGAAAATAAAACAAGATTACTTTTTTAAAAGCAAGAGAAGCCAAGCGTCCCTGGGTTCCCTTATCCTAAGCAGTACAAAATGTCAGTTGAGTTAATAAAAGATCCAGATCGATGGTAATACCATACGTACGTATATCTGAGAATGCATTCTCAAACGAATCATTGTTTTAAACGGTAGATGTTAAACTCTCTCAAAAACAGCTGTAATATTTATTTTTAACAGTACACTGTGTATATACTGTATATATATATATATATATATATATATATATATATATATATATATAGGATATACAATGGTGAGCTGTCAGATAAATGATTTATCTACACAAGTGCTGTTTGACCTGGGGAACTTCACGGTGGCGTAAGCCACGCAGTGAGGTGTCGAGGTCAAACAGTACAAGTAGATAAATCATTTATCTGACAGCTCACCATTGTATATTCATTTATGCAATAGGGATGCTTCTTATCAGTGTGGAACATTTGGTTTTGACTGTTTATGTTCCTTTTTAAATGGTAATTTCTGGGACTTTCTGGGACTTTTGGTTAACTTTCCTGGTGTATGTCCGCCTAGCGGGGTGGTTGCTATTAAATGAAACACCACTCATTTTGTAGAGAACTTCTTGCTGAACAAATGTCATGGTGACAGTATCATGCTACCTTTTTTGTTTTAAAGTTATTCACATTTGTTTGATGAAAAAGTGAAACAAAAATTTAATTTTATGCTGTTTTTTGCTAATTATAAAAAAAAAAAACTAAAAGGTGTTTATTAATGAAATGCCACTCATTTTGTAGATATTTTCATGCTGAACATTTTTTGTGCTCATAGTACCATGCTATCATTTTTAGTTTTAAAGTGATTCACATTTGTTTGTCGAAAAAGTGAAAAGAAAACTGAATTTTATGCTGTTTTTTGCTAATTTTGAAAAACTAAAGGTATCTCTGAATGAAACACCACTCATTTTGTAGATATTTTATGCTGAACATTTTTCGTGCTCACAGTACCATGTTATCATTTTTCATTTTAAAGTTATTTATATTTGTTTGTCTGAAAAGTGAAAAGAAAATAGGATTTTTGCTGTTTTTGCTAATTATAAAAAACTAAAAGGTATCTATAAATGAAACACCACTCATTTTGTAGATATTTTTGTCCAGAACATTTTACGTGCTCACAGTACTATGCTATCATTTTTAGTTTTAAAGTTATTCACATTTGTTTGTCAAAAAGTGAACAAAAAGCTTTGATTGACAGTTTGCATTTATCCCACATATGTGGGATAAATCTAGAGTGATTAGATTTATTCCATATGTGGAAATAAATGGATTTATTCAATGGCTTTTGGTCTCACACCTATTGCATAAATATATATATGTATATCTAAACAAATACTGGGGTGGTGAGTACCCCCAGCACCTTGCACAGTATGGGAATCACTTGATATTAGGAACAAAGGAGCTATGCTACAACCAAACTTCTGAAGGAAGGCCTTGGACATTGGCTGTGTTGGCTGCAAGCCCAGAAGAAAATGTCTATCCTTTTTTTATATACTTTATTTTTATTCATTTATCATACCGTCTTATGACAAGTATTACATACAGTAAACAGACCACCTCGTTACATAACATTTGGGAACTAAGTCCCTTAATCAGAGACTATATATTGCATTTTTGTATAGTAGTACATCATTAGAGGGTAACTACTGTACATTTCTATGTTCCTGTAATTAAGTCCATGTTTGCTGTTAATGAGTCCAGGAGCTACATGGGTTTCTTGATGTAACAGGATTGTTCAGCAATCTAGTCTAAGTATTTCAAGCGTCCTATATGGGACTATTGTTGCCATGTATAAATGCTTAATGAAAAATTAAAGCGGATACTGATTTCACAGCAAACCTTCCATAATAATATTTAGAATCTGCTCCTCTGCCCCCTCATGACTCCAAACTACACTTTTAGCATTAATTCACTCAGCCCCATTGTGCATATGTGCATCATCAGGAAAATTCCTCTAGTCCCCATAGCGCATATGTGCGTCAGGTATTCACTTCATCTCATCCCCAGAGCGCATATGTGCGTCATGCACTTCTAATGCACTTTTTGGATCAACCAATCAGGGATAAGGTTATTGGAAAGTGCAGGTCGGTAGGAAATATTCCTACCTACCTGAATACTGTCTTTAAGATAAGGGTCACCGTTGAGTTAAACAGAGTAAATTACTTTTTTAGGTTTTAATTTGGGTTAAAATGTGAAGAAAATGCTATTTTCTTCATTACTAGAAATGTGTGATCACTGATTTGAAAGCTCTTTCACTGTGAAAAATTAGTATTTGGCGTCTGGGAGCTAGGAGGGTACTTTTTGTTTTTAGTTTTTGGGGATAAAAAGTGTAAAATGTGATTTTCCTCTGTTTCAGGTACTGTAAAAAAAAAACACTGTAAATGCTAGAAACGTGTGACCCATCATTTGAAAAGTCTCTTTAATGTAGACAATTATCATGCTGGTGTCTGGAGTCTAGAAGTGTACTTTTTATGATGTAGGTTTTATTTGGGAACAAAATGTAAATAAATGCTCTTTTTATCATTTCAGGAACTGTAAAAATATCTGCAAATGCCACTAACATGAGTGACCCATCATTTTAAAGCTCTTATTGTGAACATTTTCCGTGCAGGTGTTTAGGGGCTAGGAGGCATACTTTTTCAGTTATCGTGGTTTGTGCATCATGTGTGCAGTTGTGCAGAGCATTTTTCCGAATTCAGTTGGTTTACTGGCGTTATGTGTTGGCACATGCCTTAGTTTATGATCTGTTTTATTATGTAAAACAGCTCAGAAATACTCTGAACTGTGGCAGTGTAACACACAGATGTTGGTGTGATGGAAAACCATCGTACAACAGACATTTGCCACTTTTAAGGTGTTTTTTGAGTTTTCTTTTTTTTAAAAAAAGGAAAAAATGTAACTTTTCACCGTTACAAGCTCTGTAAAAAAAAAAAATTAATGCTACTAACATGTGTGACCCCTCATTTTAAAGATTTTTTTATTGTGAGCAAACTTCTTGCTGTACATTTTGTGATAGAAGTTATACTTTTTTAACTATTTATATTCCAAGTCGGAGTGTTACCATTTTAGTTCTGAACATTCTAACTGCTCAGGAAAACAGCCATTTTTACACAGGAATACAGCACTCACTCAAGATTCCATTCTAGAGCTGAGTGAGTTAACAAAGCAACTAAGAAAAGAAAAAGTTGGACCCAAGTTAACTTATAAATGGTCCTACAATACCTTCCCTCATCAAATGGACCAGGCTCTTCACTATAGCTGAGATACCATCCCTTTTATCTACTGTGGCAACCATATGAAACATTTAGGCAATATTAAACTTTGGTATCCCATAGTATGGCAATTATGAAGCTACAGTCATTTATTTAGTCCCAAAAATAAAATTTTTCCCTCAGGGTACCAGTATATCTGGAACATCCTTGCCATCCAAGCCTTCCGGTTCAGCTCTCAATTCCACTGCTCTGCATTCAGCCCACCTGCCAGCTTCAATAGGATCCAAAAATATGTATGTTCTGTTTTGATGGACGATCCAAAGCTGTGCTGGAAAAATGAATGTATACGGAATGTGCAGGTCTTGGAATACGCGGCTTACTGCATCAAACTTTTTGCACCTCTGCCACGTGGCATAGCTGATGTCAGGGAACACATATAAGGGTTTTCATCCTGCATCAGAGGAGCTCCCCTGCATGCATATCAGAGGATCTTATGCCTGGCTCCAACACTTGAGGTAACCAACATCAGAGTATGAGGCTCTTCATTACTTGGTGCTCACTCACTAAGGGTCACCCGATACGTTTTTTGAATACCCCAGTCCTCTTGTGCTCACTCCAGCAGTAATTTCTCTGTTAACCATTCCTGCATACTCATAGTGTGGTGATCACCCTCCAGACCTTCTGGTAACCCCACTATCCGATATTTGCTGATCGTGAATTGTTCGAGCACCTCCAACCTAGCTCGAGATATGCTGCAGTTCTTTGGATATTAGGACTGTAGCTTCAGTAAATCTCGGCAGCTTGCTGATTTGTTGTATTCCCCTTCATACCATTTACTGATGTTTCAAGGACCAGGACCCGACCATTACAATCGTCCATTTCTGGTTTAACATGGAGATGGAGGCAATTAAAGTTTACATTTTAGTCCCTAAGGTAGTCAGCATTTCCCCAGAGTTAGTGGCCTCCTCAGGCTGTGTGGTTTCTTCAGGTCTACTAGTCCCTCTAGTTTTGGCAGCACCAGATGGCTTATCTCGTTTAGAGTTACCCATCTTAAGGAAGAAAAAGTTGCTCTCTCCAATGCTGTAATCAAAATTCAGTTTTAGAGTCAATAAAGGGCAGATTAAGGCAGATTTCAAAGATATCTGCACAGAGTTCTGAAAGGTTGCTGTTCATTGCTCTGGCTCAACAGCGTCCCTCCCCCCAAAAAAAAATGTCTGTCCTTTTTGCTTGGACAGAGTGCAAGTACTGTAAAAAAAAAAAAAGTAAAATTGTAGGGTTCACCCTTGGTGTGTTTCCATGAAAACATACATTTGGAGTGGAAATGGGTGCTTTAGGTGGGGACACACATCAAGTTTGAACTGGTAGTGACATAGAATTCTGAAACACAAGAAGGTCAAGTTACTTGCTAAAGGTCACATAGTATGAAAATGATGGCTGTTGGAATCAAACACAGCCAGCTAAGTTTGAAACATAGTGTAGTCAAGCACCGAGCTGTGCTAAGGTGTATAACTTTTGTGAGAGAACAAAAATTCATACATAGGATGTGAATTAACACAGTTATAGTACTTTATCATGGAACCAAGTGGCCATTAAAATGCAGTGCACTATAAAATGGCTCAATATGGAAATGGGTGATAGAAATTACCTGTTCCATGAAATACAGTGCAATGGTAACATTGCAATGACACCAGAAGCAAAGAAAAATGGATATACATGTATTTATGGCTCACAAATTGTGACTGCAGAACACTGAATCCAGTCATGAATAAGGTTAAGTAATTTGGTTGTCAGCCCACGGAGCTGGCATGAGTAGTTGGACACATGTGGGTGTATATACACAACAGGGTTCTTCTCAAGGATAATTTCAATGAGACACATTTGAAATGAAATGTTAAATCACCATTGTCTGCTGATTCCAAACTAACATTGAGCAGTTATAATAAACACACTTTTGTGACACAGTACAGTACACTACACATTCTAGTAAACTCTTATTGAACTTCAGTAATCATTGTAAAGAAAGAATTCTCCATCAAATTTTTCTCAAACACCGTCCATCTTGACCTACACAAACAATCAACATATACGATACCAAACTGAAAACCAGTAGCAGAAACAACAGGATTTTAACCATAAGGAAAATCTTGTACAAGAAACCCCTATATCAGAGATAGCGAAACAACTGGCTAGCAATGACCCTGAAACATGGATAACCACACTAATAATTAGGCACTGAGCACAAAACAACCGTAGTATATACCATTGAGTCTGAATGTATCCTAAAGTGAATAGCAATAACAATTTATATATCACACTCAAACTGTTGCAGATCACATTAGAACAGCTTTAAAACATTTACCCAAGGTAAGCAGTGGTTCTGAACCATAAAAAAAGTCGGAGACAAAAATAGGGAGTGAACTATAAGAACACCTACCAGATATTAATTTGAGAAGAAATGGCTGCTTGCCCTGCAGGATCAAAGGGGACAGTTTTCCATTCCAAAATCTCCGATTGTTTGGCCACAGATTGAACAACAGACAGAACGCCTGGTATCTCGGGTGTCTGGATAGCTAGCATAATGAAGATGCTGCTTTTGCTGCATGAGTGGAAGTCTGTCAGCATTTCACATTTACTGTGAGGTATCCCCAATGTCTGTAAATCCAGTCTTTTTGTTAGAAAGGATTTGTGTAGGGCAAGCAAATGCTGACTTAACTCCAATGCTGGTAGAGCAGCATATGT
Organism: Neoceratodus forsteri; assembly: GCA_016271365.2. Taxonomy (NCBI): domain Eukaryota; kingdom Metazoa; phylum Chordata; order Ceratodontiformes; family Ceratodontidae; genus Neoceratodus; species Neoceratodus forsteri. The sequence goes on from CM057449.1 coordinate 1,428,667,502, forward strand.
ACAGCACTGGACAGAAATGCAGTACAGAATTTCCTATTGACCTTGTGTGCAGCACAAGTCTGATCAACCCTCTGTAGGGAGTAGACACACTGACAAACAACGTAAAAGCAAGCACATGTGGAAACTTGAAAATTAGCCCAGAGCTGTCATCTTCCGCTTTCTGGTCCCCAGTAGGCAATCAGTCATCATGGGAGGTTGATTATGACTCGGTGTGGGTCTGCCACAGCCGAGAACAAAGGAAGTGTGGGTCTGCCATGCCCACTACCACTGTAAGTACAAGCTGGTCCAAGTAGGCAAAATGAAGATTGCACTACACAGCTCGACATTCAGAATTAATTTAATGTGAAGCTTCCCTTGTTTAATCTCTTCCTTTTCCTGGTTGCCAATATGTAGGGAGTGAAAGGAATCCAGCATCAGGTTCTTGTTAGAGATAAACAAGTGGAAGGAATGACAGACAGTAGCAAATTGTGTAACGAACAAGTTTATTACAAAAACACAGTCTTACAACCTGAAGTACAAAATACAGGGAGAAATACAAGTCTCCCTATGTCTAGATGCAGCAATTCTCAGCAAACCTTTCTAGAATAGTACTTTTTATAAGGAGATAAGGAAAAAGGTGCTACAGTTCTCATTGGCTGAAGCAAGTGGTACCACTACATTGGTGGATAGGAAGTGTAGAGTCAGCAGAAAGGAAAGGATTACATTATACAGAAGACGTAACATTAGTTAGAACAAAGACGATGTAGAAGTTCTCCAGTAGGTGCAAGGTCATTATGGTGCAAAAGCAGTGTCAGTAGAAATACACGTGAAAAGATATGGTTAGGCCCAAAGTACATATGCCTCATATAAGCAAATGAACATTACATATAACAGAAAACTAAGAAATAATGCTGCCAAATGAATGTATACTGTATAGTGTATACATTTAGCAAGCGTGATCCCTAGTACCCAAGCTTATACAGTGGATACCCATTACTACTTGTTAGTGCAATACAGCAATGATAAAACATCTGTCGTTGGCGTGTGCATGAGGGTGCAAGAGGTGTGGGACCCAGGGATAACAACACATCATCTGACCTGCATATTCTCTCTGGATGGAGACACCACACTATTTCTTATTTGTTCTGGGATAACCCCCACCACCACCACCACCACCACAGGAGAAAGAATAAACCCAACTCCCAGGGAGGCCCTGTAAAGTCACAAAGCAGTGGTGTAACCCAGACCTGTTGACCTGGGGGTCATATGTCTGTGCAGTTGTCCAGCTCCAAACACACATCCACAAAGTACTGGATCCAGAGTTAATGCTGCCACCTTATAGATCATTGATTTAAATAAGTATTTTGCCTGGTGTTAACACAGTATGCAGAAGAGAGCACTGGCTACATGTTGCTGTGGCACCAGACAAAACATTGCCTAATACAAAGGTTTCATCCGTAACTGATGAAGCTAAAGGCTTGAAATTATTTCTGATCACTAGGACCACGGACCCCACCCACCCACCCAAATCCTAGTTTCGTCCCCAGTTACTTTCAATGCATGAAATATATATTGATCCAAGTTTCCTTGTAATCACTGCCCAAGTATGGGAGCAACAGAAAGGGAACAGAGGAAGGGCATAGTAGAGCTCTTTTGCTTCCCCCATCAACTGCACAACATTGTAAAGCCATCTGCTTAAGCATGAGTCTTATATCCACTGCATCAGTAATAAACAAGGACATTGGTTTACCAGTATTTACTGGTAAATTGACAGAATTCAGAAAATAATTGGTCCCAATCATCAGATTTGAGGAAATTGTCTTGGTTCATTAAACCTGAGAATCTAGAAAAAGCACACTGCTACAAAATATTGGGATCCCTTGATGTGGGGTTACTGTAGGCCAAAACTGTGATAAATAAAATATTTAATTTGGTGTCCCTCTAAGCAGAAGGCAAGATGATGACCACCATATGGGGGGAAGAGTGGTATATGAGCATATGGCCACAGAGCTCTACACATAGCCATGGAGGTACTACCTGTCCTGATGCCAGTAGAATCTATCTGTAGTTAAATCAGTTAGCCTGGTGATTAAATGCAGTCGTCTACACCCAAAGTAAGTTCTCCATCTGGCACTATGCCATTGTTGCCAAATGATACAATTCCCATTATAACACATTCTATTAATTGTGTATTTATGATACAAATATGAGGAGTTGTGTTTGGTCTTTGCTTAAAGGTTTGTAAGTATTTTGTATAATTGTGAGGTTTAGCTCTAGTGATCCTTGTCTTAAATGTTCAGACTCTTTTTTTATTTAGATAGTATGGACAATTATGTCCCTTTTTCAGACTATATTCTCATATGGACAATTATGTCACTCTTTCAGACTATATTCTCATGCTTTGTCCGGTGGTATTGTAATGGACCCCTTGGGTGGCCCTGCCCCATGCTTAGAAACACACAAGGGTAGGGAATCTGGATGGGTTCCAGGGAAAGGTGGGGCATCAGATTCGTGCACCTTTTCTGTGTCCTGTGGGCTGTGGAGTTTCTGAAGTGACAGCCCCAAGCACAAATGGAGACAGACTTAGTGCAGGGCCTATAAAATCAGGACTGTACGGGAGGAGGGCAGATCTGGTAGAGATCTCATGGTGGAAACGTCTGCAGTGCTGGGAGTGGGTGCAAACTGTGCCATCCCAGGCCTAAAAAGTTGACAGCAAACTGTAGACAGAGCTGCTGAGTTCCAGACAAAAGAAAGTGGCAAGATCTAACATGGAGAAAAGACCAGGGCTGCTGGTCCAGGTCCTGAAGCGGGCACTACAACATGATGCCAGACTGCCTTTGACCTAGGGGTTTAGAAGCCAAGACATGAAGGTCAGATTAGGGCCTCAGCAGTCCAGAATGAGTGGAAGGAGGTTGAAAGAGCCTGCAGCCAGTTCTCAAGGTAGCTGGTTCAGCACGGAGCAAAACAAAGGAAGCCTGCTTACATTGTAGACACCCTGGGAGAGCAGAAATCCAGTGACCTGCTGCATCAGGAAGACCATCTGGGTCCAGGAACCATGAGTACATCGCAGTGCAGCATTGTTTCAAGGGACAGAGCCCTTTTTGTTTTACTGTGTTATGCAACTTGTATTACAAATACCCCATTTTAAGGGGTTTTCTGCCATTTAAGCAACTGCACGATCTGTGGGTTTTGGAGGGCTGAGCATGTTGCTCGGTTTAAAGTGCACCAACCCTGGCCAACCTGTATCAACACCTACTGGCCTGCAGTGATTTTACACCTGCAGTACTCAGGGACTAAGTTAAGGAAGCTCTCATTTGAATCTGTTTAAAAACCTGGTACCAGGTGGGAAGGGGCAGATCTGGCCTGCTAGGACTCTAGGAGAGCACCTAAGACGACTGTCTTTAAAGTTGGCATCTGCACTAGTCCTCTTCCTTGCAGGTGGTTGGTTGTTAACCAGCCACTGTCACCTCAAGAAGAACTCTGAAAAACATTGTATTTGGACACAAAGACACTTACATTTCTTATTAGCTCTGTATTTTGTCTACCCATTATTTATTTCTGAGGTCATATACATAAAAACAGGACAGTTTTCCTTGAGGGTTCACCCACTCCTATTGCTTCTTCTCAACCTGATGTCATAATACATGGCTTGTGATATCACAATTATTCCCATGGCAACAGACTGTGATGTCACAGCAGAGCATTATGATTTCAAAAAGCTACAGAGGCAGATGAATGCCAAAGTATAAAGATCTTGTTTTTGTGAGAATTTTCTTCAGTAATAAATAATGCAGAGGAGAAATATATTGAAGATACATGAAATACAAGCTGACTTGTGTCTAAATATTATGTTTTCCAATGTTTTCCCAAAGGCGTCAGCTGCCCTTTAATAAACTGTGTTATTCCATCAAACTTTTGGCTAGTTATTGACTCCCCATGTGGAAGAGAAATTAGTGATCTCCTTACTGAGCTCACCAGGAGCTGAAGCCCTTGTGGCTTGGTTGAGCAGATTGTCTCCAGCACTCACCCCTAAACTGCAATTTACCAGACCGCATTGCTTCTGTCACAGAGTGGTAGTAGTGGTGAGATTCACTTCAAACAAGTTTAGTGGGTAAAAGGGAAAGTGTTACTGCCTAAAATTATGTTACTTTGTGTTGCAACTAAAGTTAGACATGTCACAACAAAGGGGAGCCCCTAGCCCACAGTTATCCCATGTGGGAGGATGTGTGAAATGCCCTGCCTTCATGCCTGGTTCCTTTGATGGTGAGATCCATGAGTGGATTGATTGGGTGAAGCAATTTGAGCTTACAGCTGAACTGAATGAATGGATGCAGCGGCTAAGCAAACATTTATGGGACTTTTGTTTTGGGGAAAAGCCTGTGAAGTGAATCAGGTGCTGGAGTCTGATATCAAACAAAATTATACTGTTCTACTAGTGGCCATGAAACAATCCCTTGAGCCTGTCATATGTGCTGATCGAGAAATAACTGTATTTTTCAGTAGAAAGCATGAAAAAATGGAATCTACTCAAGACTTTGGAAGAGCCCTGCAGCACCTGGCAGTCAAGTCCTTTTCAGATGCTGGCTTGCCCACTCAAGACCTGCTGGTCTGAGACTACATCATTGTTCATGCAGGGAGTGGCGAGCTCCGTTTACAGCTACCCCTACAGAAATCCTCAAGGCTAGAACAAGCAATACAGTATGCCACCGTGGAGGTTGTGCAAAATTTGGATTTTCCTCAGACTCCAAGTCCCAGGTTCAGGCCTATGAAGTGCCCCCAGAAAGTAATTCTTAAAGAACTGATGGGAGGTGTTGTAGAGTGCAAAAGGAAATGGCGGGGCTCTGCAATTCTGCACATTGAACTCAAAAATTGAAAACCCACAGCCTAACCTGGTGAATTTTCGGAATAGAAGGCCAGCTGATCTGGTATGCTGGAGGTGTGGAGGCTTGGACCACTATAAAAAACAATGTTCCCTGTGGAGAGGTTCATTAGGAGCTGGAGCCATGCAGACTGCAGTTCAGGACCAGATGTCTGACACAGGACAAAGCTATGCCCCTCAGCAAATTGTGATCCATACTACTGAGGTACTGGTCTACTATCTTCTTCGGGGAAATAGAAGGTGTCCCCTGCAATTTTGTGGTAAATTCTGGTGCTCAGGTGTCCAATGTGCATGTCCAGGCATGGGGAGGAGTGACTAAAAGATCCTCGCAAAGTTTATGACCTTACGAAGGAACTGTCTGCACAGCAAACAGAACTGCCTTCAAAGTGTTTTGAGTGTAGCAAACAGTGATCAACCTAAAGAAGCTGAGATTAGCCTGTGAATTCTTAGTGACTGAAAATGTGATCCAAACTTCTGGGGACTGACTGGTTGCAGTAATGCAGAGCAACACTGAACTTTGCTGAAGGTGCCTATGCTGCGGTGGGGAGGATGTTTCCCCGATGTCCAACAGTGATGGGACAGAGGTCCATGAGTCTGTGGCCAGCAGCTATATGACTGTTTCACCAAGAAAGTATGTGTTCTTCCCAGGCCAAGTTGGAGGAGATGAGGCTGAAGACCGATAAGGCCTTGTGGAACTCCAGCAAAAGAAACTCACCACTTCTCATAACTCTGTCAATCAGTAGATTAAAATAGGGACAAGTGCCAGTACTGGTTGCCAGTCTGACAACAGAGCTGCAGATCATCTACCAAGGGATGGTGATCACCAACTTCAATGCTGGAGTGACAATATTGCCTAAGACTCAACTATAGTTTAAGGCTTGCAAACCAGATCCCCAAAGGAGACCTTTGAGTCTCAGTGGGCTTACCAGTTATCAAAACTGAATAAATAAATAAAATAAGAACCCCAAAAGGAGAACAAATGCCAGGTTGGGAGGTACAGGCCTTATCTCAAAAACTCCAGCTCAAGGAACAAGAACTGATGCTAGAGCATATGTGAGCAGCCCAGGCTACAATGTGGGAGTGTGCTGATATATTCAATATGGGGGATCATGACAGGGGATGTACTGGGCTAACCAAGCACCAGACTGATACTGGAAACACCGGTCCAATCAAGCAAGGAATTTGGAGGATCTGCTTTATTATCAGGGAGAGTTTGAAGAACAGTTGCAACAGGTGAATGACCAGGGAGTTATTCAGCCCTCCACAAGCCTGTGGGCAACCACAGTAGCCCTGGTATGGAAGAAGGATGGGGGGTGTACGAGTGTCTGTGGACTATCAGTGACTGAATGTAGTTACCATGAAGGATGCAAACCCACTACCTCATACAGACCACACCCTTGATCTGCTGTCAAAGGCTTATTGGTTTTCCACTCTTCACTTGGCTAGTGGGCACTCACAAGTGGAGGTTTGCCCCGGGGACTGGCCAAAGACTGAATTCACAACCAAATGAGAACTGTTTGAGTTTAACGTTATGCCGCTTGGATTGTGTAATGTTCCAGGACGCTTTGAACACCTGATGAATGTCGTGATGGCAGATTTACAATGGACATCATGCCTAGTTTACCTTGATGACATAATAGTTATTTGCATGACTTTTCAAGAGCATCTTTACAAGTTGAAGGCAGTTCTGAGGAGGCTAGAAGTTACGAACCTGAAAATGAAGCCATCTTAGTGTAAACACTTCTGCAGTGACTAAAGCATCTGGGACATCAAATCTCAGGAGATGGGTGGGAACACACCCAAACAAGGTGGAGGCAGTGAGGTCCTGGCCTGTATGTCATTCAGTGACAGAGGTAAAGAGCTTTTCTGGGACTGGTGTCATACTATAAAGTTCACTGACGAGTTCGACCCCATTGCCCAGCCATTGCACAAGCTCACTGAGAGGGGGTGCAATTCACGTGGGCAGACTCCTGCTAGGAGGCTTTTGTGGAACTGAAACAAGGACTGATTTCTGCACCCATCCTAACATATCCTGACTCACAACTGCTGTTTATCCTTGACACTGATGGCAGCGAGATGGGCACGGAGTAGTGTTGGCCTAGGTGGTAGATGACAAGAAGAGAGTGATCGCCTATGCGAATCAGGCTCTAACCAAGGCAGAGTGCAATTGTGTCATGACAAGGAAAGAGCTGTTAAATGCAGTCACCTTTACTTGCCATTTCCATTACTTCCTGCTTGGAAAGACGTTCACAATAAAGATGGACCATGGCTCATTCCACTGGTTGTACAACTTCCATGAGCCTGAAGGACTGGACAGCTTGCTTATTGGTTTGAACAGTTCAATTATCAAATCATATATCACCTGGAAAAGCAGTATAATAATGCAGACACCTTATCTAGGAGGCCTACATCAAGTACCACAATGCTAGGAGAGATCCTGGCCCTGGGATGTGCTGAATCCCAAGCTCTGCCACTATGGAAGAGAACACAGAATGGCCAAGTTTGCTAGACCACTAATGGGTATATCCAATGTTCAAGAGGTTCATGTTCATGTTGGAGAAAGGGCTAGCTGAATTCTCTGAAGAGGCCCAACATAACCCCGAACTTTGCAAGTACCAAGAGGTGTGGCCTTACCTCCAGGTATAGCAAGGGCAAGGACTTTTGGTGCTGAAGGCCGAAGATAAGGAAGGCAGGCCTGATCACAGATACATAGTGGTCGCCAAGGGTGTGGTTCCAGAGGTCCTAAAGTATTACATGACACTGCCACTGGGGCACTTATGGGCAGAGAAGCTCACACTGAAAGTGCGGGCCAGGTACTGCTGGCCAGGGTGGAGAAAGTCCATTAAGGAGTGATGTAAAGCCAGTCTGATTTGTGCGTCCTGGAAAGCTATTGGTGCTGCCCCTAGTGTCCCCATGGTCTTGTTCCAAACTAGTCAGCCTTATGAGAGGGTAACATTGGATATCCTGGGCCCCCTTGCCATTGAACCCTAGGAAAACACAGGTATATATTAGTAGTGGTGAATGATTTCACAAAACGGGCCAAAGCCTATCCACTGCCTGATCAGGAGGCTCAAGCAGTTGCTAAGGTTTTTGTGAAACACTTTGTTTGCAAATATGGGGCCCCCAAATCTGTCCATATGGAACAGGGATGGAACTTTGAGTCCACATTGTTCCAAGAGGTATGCAAATTCCTAAAGGTACACAAAACCAGGACCACTCCATACTACCCGCAGTCAGATAGACTGGTTAAGAGGTTGAACCGCACACCCTAGCCATGCTATCTTCCTTCTTATAGGATAATCAGACTGAATGGATAGTTTGCTGCTGTACACCATGTTGGCTTACAGGAATAGTGCACAGTCCACAATAGGGAACACCCATATATGGTGATGTTCAGCCATGAAATCACACTGCCTGTGGAGCTGCTCAGTGGGACAGATGTCTGGGAAAGGTAGACTGATCCTGCTGATTAAGTGACTAAAGTGGCAGGGTACCTCAGTAGGGTGATTGCAGTGGTAAGGGCACCAGGAGAAGGCCATGCATAGCAAACAGATCAATACAATCTTAAGGTAACAAGACAAGTTTATGCAGAGGGTGACTGGGTGTGGGTTAAGGGTCAGAGTCATAACAGGTGTTTGTCAATGCCGTGTGTTCACTGCATGCACTGGTGTCATAGGTGTGTATGGTGCTTATACCACAGAAAGTGACATTAAAAATTGTTTTAGTGAAGGAATCATTTTATTAAGTTATTACACAATAGGGGTCTTCTGACAACCCGCTAAGTAAATAGTAATATTCTCACCGCATAGTGATATCAGCAAGCTGACGTGTACATAGTGAGAAAACACACCAGATAAATATACTGTGTACATGTCAGCACAAAATATCAATACTCTCTCTACGTCAGCTACTCTAGCAGCCGAACACTGCGGAAGAAGACCGGGAAAGAAGAAAACACAGGTACCACAAAAACTCTACAAGATAAGTTAACAAATACGAACATAACTGAAAAACCTCTGTTGTATAAAATAGATACATGATGGTAAGGAGCTTGATATGTGTAATATCACAACTCGTGGCAAGTGAGTTTGGGAAAAATCACTCGTGGCTCCGCTATGTGGAGCCACTCATGATACTCTCCGAGCTCACTTTCCACTCGTGATATTACACACATCAAGCCCCTTACCATCACATATCCCCTTAAGAATGCAAAGTAGGAGTGATGATGTTGGACAGTGTAACTGTCTTGTTAATATTTGTGCCCCAAATTTTCAACATACCCTTCTTATAACCCCACCTCTTGAACAAGTGCAGAGAAAATTTTCAACTCCTGCCTGAAAAGTGATTTTGCACAGCAGCTGCATAATAACCTTTCAGGATGTAAAAAACACTTTTTGGCCAGAATCTGAAAAATGACAGCTTTCACATTCATGAGGTGCTGTGAAGAAATGGCTATATTGAAAAGTTGGGGTCAAAATATTGAAAATTGCCAAAGTTACGAGCCTGCGTTCAAAAATTTCAACACGGGCTCATAACTTCATTGTTTTTTAATAGTTTTACACCAAATTTTCAACATAGCCTTCTTATGACCCCAACTCATGAACAAAGGCAGAGAAAAATTTTCAACTCCTGCCCAAAAGGTGCTTTCGCACAGCAGCTGTAAAATCAACTTTCAGGATGCAAAAAAAACATTTTGGCCAGGATCTTAAAAATGACAGCGGTGACATTCATGAGGTGCTGTAAAGAAATAGCTACATGGAAAATCTGGAGTCAAAATATTAAAATTGCCTAAGTTATGAACCTGCATTCGCAAATTCTCAACGAGCTCATAACTTCGTTTGTTTTTAATATTTTACACCAAATTTTCAACATCGTTTTGTGACCCCACCTCATACACAAAGGCAGAGAAAAGTTCAACTCTTGCCCAAAAGGTAATTTCCTGCAGCTACTGCAAATCACCTTTGGGATGCAAAAACAAACATTTTGGCCAGGATCTGAAAATGACAGCTGTCATATTCATGAGGTTTGTTTATTTGTTTAACAGGTAAGCACAACTGGAAATATGATCCTTTTAAAGTCACGAAACCACAAAGTCAAACATGACAAGTACAAAGAACATACACAATAAAACATTTTAGGAAAAATAATTCCACATCAATTACATATTATTTAACAATCAGCTAAGACAGTTACATTCTGATAAAGATTTAAAGTGCAAAACAAAGAATTTGAAAAGTACCAAAGAGGACAAGCTCCTGAAAGTAAAAGGTATGGCATTCCAAATTTTGGGCCTACAAAAGAAAATGCCTCTGTTCACACATGGTTCTTCTTAAAGGGAGCCTCAAAACCACCTCATCCTCTGAGCCCTAAAGGATATACCTGAGTCAAAACGCTGTAGGTGTCTCCATAAGCTAATAGGTATACCTGTTTGAAAGCATGAGTTGCTGTGAAGAAATGGCTAAATTGAAAATTTGGGGTCAAAATATTGAAAATGGAGCTGGCCCGGTGGCGCTGAGGGTTGAGGTGCTGGACGCCACGCTGGCAGCCCGGGTTCAGTAATGGACCTGGGCCATCAGGGGTCGGCAGGGGATGGAGAGGATCAAGCATCTAGAGATCTGCTCTCCTCCCCCGGGGTGGGTTGTTGGGGACTCCCAGTGCAGTTGTGGCCTCTGGTGGAGACCAGGAGCAGGCACAGATGTCGTGACGTGGAAGGGGGCAGGATGTCAGCGGTAGCCATGCAGGGGCCTTCATTACACGCATCCTGAGGGAGAAAACTACAAGGAAAACCCCTACCTCAGCAGTAGGCAATGGTGGGGATCAGTGGCAGGCCCCATGCCCAGTGTCAGGCCTTACCAAACTGTGCTCCCAGTGCTCTCTCCTCTCTCCAGTCACTCCACTTGATTATACATAGAGCACCAGAAGAGTTGGCGGCCCCACCTCAGGGGAGGTCCAGTCGTGGAGTCATGTGGCTGGATGAGGTTGGGGGTGAGGCCCAAACGGAGAGTGTGAGGTCGGGGCTTCAGGTGGGCAGCAGAGCATTAGCCAAGAATTCCCACTGGAGAGTCTGCCAGGGTGGGAGAAACAAAGTCTACAAAAAAAAAAAACATTGCAAACTGCTAAGTTACAAGCCTGCGTTTGCAAATTTCAAACTTGAGCACATAACTTCATTGTTTTTAATATTTTTACACCAAATTTTCAACATAGCCTTCTTATGACCCCACCTCATAAACAATAGTGGAGAAAAGTTTCAACTCCGCCAGAAAGGTGATTTTCTATAGCCGACCACGTAAATTACCTTTGGGACAGATTTACCAACATCACCTGCATTGTTCATGAGGAGGGTCCTAAAAATGTATGTTGAAAATTTGAGAGATAAAAATAAAAAAATGACCAAGAGATGTCTACTAAATAGCTGAAACCCATTGAAATACACTGAAGCTGAGAAACCACATTGAAATACATTGAGCGTTTACCTCAGTTTGTGGTTGGGCTTTGAAGAGTGAAGACATGTCTGCAGTCAGTCCAAGGAAGATTATGGGATGGACCTCCTTGGGTAAATATGGGTGGGGTGTGTGGGGTGGTGGGTTCTGAGTGGGAAGGTTGGGTGGGGGTGGATAAAGTGCAGCAGACAATGATGGGCGTTTTTCTTTTTTCAGGTAAAAGTGAACAGGGACAGTTTTCTTTATTTCAAGGACAGGACACTGGGGAAGTGGTCAACCCAGTGTCACTAGGGACAATATTGCAACAGTTGAGGACACTGGGGATTGGGCACCCCAGTGTCACTGGCTTATGTTTGTGGGGAGGGCAACATATATCAATGGATGGTTTCTTCTTTTCAGGGAAAGACGGTGGGACAGTTTTAGACACTGGGGATTGAGCACCCCAGTGTCACTACTGTGTATGTGATGTGTGTGTGTGTGTGTGTGTGTGTGTGTGTGTGTGTGTGTGTGTTGTGGGGAGAGGTGCTGACAGGGAGGGTCATGTTGGGGGATAATTTGGGGCCACCAGCAACAGGCATCGATGGACGGTTTTCTTTGTTGCAGGCACACATTCCAGGTTGACAATGACAGATCAGCCTGGCTTGCTGGGTGGCACAGATCAAAGGGATGGCAACTTCTTTTGAAGTTGGTGCCATCCCAACCCAGCAAGCTAGAAACTCTGTCATTGTTAGCCTGAGTGCTGATTGGTGTGCCACTGTCGTGCCCCTGCAACACTGCTCTGCATTGGGCGAACAGTGTCATATCCCTCAACGGACACTCTCATACTAACATGTTCTCTTGCACTTGTGGGCATGATGAACACTAAAAGGATGTTTGCTCCAAGCTGCAGCCCTGGTTCGAGGGCCATATCAAATAATTAAGAAGGTCTCTTATATAACCCCTAGGTGGCACTATCCTATGAGCTACTACCCCTGCCTGCGTGACTAGGCACAGGTTGAGGGACCTGAACTCTTTGAACGGGTGCCTCAACCCGGAGGAATGGTTCTGGAGTAGCATAACTGCTGTCGGTATAGCCTTCCGGGATGCTATAACCCCCCACCAACCCCTCTAGTGGCCCAAACAGGATAGCAGCAAAACATTCACATATTTTATTTATTTATTTAAGAGTTTAACCAGGAAGGCATACTGAGCAGAATACTGTTCTATTCCAGATGCAACCTGGGGGAAGGGGTGCAGGAAGGAACATGGAACAAAACAAACAGTGCAATTAAAGTGTAGACAGCCGAAATTACAGAACTATTTGGCATCCATGAACAGGCTAGCAGACTGCAAAACACAGAGGTACCAGAACAGTAATTTACAAGTTATACAATATTATACATTCAGGTTTGAGATGAAACAGTTATATGAATTTGAATTTAGGGCCTAGACCCACATGCATGCAAGAGCTGTAAATTGAAAGCTAAGCTAGTGGGGCTAACGAAGTGTCAGAAAGCCACGCACAAAATTGAAAGTTGCAAAGATTCGCAAAGTTTGCATGAGCTGGTAGCTCAGACTGAGACAAATTAGCCACAGGTGCAAGGAGTGGAGAAGTAGGCAATGATGTGGGTGTTGAGGAGAGGTGAAGGGGGGCATGTGCCAGATGTCTGCAGGAAGGCAGTTCCACAGTTTGGGCATGCGGTGTCTAAAAGCTACCTGGCCAGCAACAGTGGACATACGCAGCATAGACATGAGGTTGGAGTCTATGTTCCTGAGTGGGTACACAGGCGGAGCCTGGACTGTTAGGACTGAGGTGAGGTACTGGGGAAGAGATTTGTGCCCGAACCTTGCCAGGATACTACCACAGTGTGACAGTCTGCTATCGTTAAGAAATGGAAAATCGAGGGCACTGTAGAGGTCACAGTGATGTGTTGGGGGAGGGCAGTCTAGAGTGAAGCAACAGAAAGAATGGAAAAGGGGGGTCCAGTCTGGCTAGGATGGACTTGGGAGCGACACTGTAGACTACATCACCATAGTCAAAAACAGGGAGTATCATTTTCTGTACAAGTGCTCGGTGGGCTGGCAGCAGGCTGCACCCACAATTGCGATATAGGGAACCCAACTTGGGGTGGAGCTTTTTATGGATGGCATCAACATGTGCAGAAAAGTCAGGGTGTTGGTCGAGTCAGACCCGAGGTACCTAAATGAGGAGCAATCCTACAGCAAGGTCCCGTCCAGGGTGTGGAAGGAGGGTGTGGTGTGGAGCTGAGAGAGTCTCTGCCTTGTGCTGAAAGTCACTGAGACAGTCTTCTTAGCATTTAGGAAAAGCTGATTTGTGTGAAACCAGAGCTGAAAATCCTTGTAGTCCAGCTGCAGTCTAGTTGCCACATCAGCAGGCATGGGACCAGATGTATACAGAACCGTGTCGTCCACAGACATGTGGATGGATGTGTGAGGACAGGCCGTGGGCAGGTTGTTTAGGAAGATAGAAAACAAAAGTGGGCCAAGGATGGATCCTTGGGATACATCAGTAGTGACTGGGTGTGGAGAGGATGTGGAGTAGCCAATTTTGACAGATTGGGACCTGCCTATTAGATAGGAGTGGAACTAACTGGTAGCCCTTGTGGAGAGCCCTGCAAGAGAAAGCTTGTGCAGAAGGAGGGAGTGAGACACAGTGTCGAAAGCCTTTGCTAGGTCAACAAAGATGGCCGAGGTGATGTGGCCCTTATCCATTTCAGAGAGAATGGAGTCCTTGAGCCGGAGTAGGGAAGTGGTGGTGGAGTGGGACTTCCTAAAGCCAGAATGCTAGGGGGTGAAAAAGGACGAGGAGGAGGAGTTGAGAAAGGAACTGAGTTGAGCAAGGTAAGGTGCTCCTGGTGCTTTCCAGGCTAGGAGGAGGAGGGAAATGGGGCGGTAGTTTCCTGGGGCACAGGTGTCGTCCCCTTTGGGTACAGTAATGATTATTGCATGCTTCCACTTGGATGGGATGGATGCCAGTGTGAAAAAGAGGTTGAAGAGGAAGCCAGGGGAAAGCGATGGCTGGGGCAGAGAGATAGAGCATCTTGGAGTCAAGACCAGTGAGGCATTTACCCTTGGACGGGTTAAGAGCAATTGGTGCTTTGAATACTACCGAGGGTGATCTTATGGAAAGAGAGGAGAGAGCAAATGGGGTATGTCTTGGTCAGGGTTTGAGGTAGGGGTGGTGTTTGACTGGCAGGGTAGGAGAGTGGCCAAGAGTGATGAGGTGCAGGTTGTGGAAAACAGAGTTAAATTCTCGTACACTGTGAGGAGATCCATTAGGGTGGTGTTGCCCTGGATGAGGACTGGGGTGGGAGACCAGGAGGGTGGGGAGAAGAGGGTTTGACCACCTTCCAGAATTTGCCAGGTGAAGTTTATGTGTTAACATTGTTTGAACAGGGTGGCGGGCACTGACCACCCAGGGCGAATGAGGCTCGACACCACAGGCGGAGGGCCTCATAGCCCCTGGAAGGTCCGGTATTGCCCATACCGCCCACCCTGTAGGGTATTATTGCGCTTAGAAAATGGGCACTGTGTGAAATGTTTTATAAAAATAATTTTTAAATGGTAAAAATATGCTTAAAAAAATATGGTAACTTAATAGAAGTTGTTTTGTTGCAAAATAGTCCCTGTAGTGGTAAAGCTGTGTAGCTGGCAGCAGAGGGCGCTTTTGTTGTGCATGTTGTTATTTTCTTTGCCTTTATCCCTGCTTGAGAGGTCATTTCCTTGTGTCCCATTTGTTTTTTGAAACAATTTGCAGTCTTCTTTGTCATTGTGTGGCTTTTTTTTGTAAAAGACACTGAGGTGGGGTGAGACTGTGATCGGTGGCACGGTTGGAAGAAAGTGTTTGGAGCCAAGATTATATTTATAAACTGCTGCTCTGTGTTATGCTATTTCAGGTGGGAAACGCGAGTAAAAAGTCTTCGGGAGGAGAGATTAGAAGGAAATGCTAGCAGGCACCGTTTACTGGCAGGAACACTGAAAGTAAGATTTTTTTAAACATGTAAAGCCACAGTACTCGAGTACGGTGGTCACGGCATGCTCAATTTAATTATGAAAGACGATGAAGATGGCAGGCCGGGGGGGGGCAAGCAGGGCTGCGCTCGAGTTTGTGAAGGAGTTTGATTGTGCGACAGGACTAAACAGTTGGGAATTTTAAAAAAAAAGAGTTTTTTGTGGACTAAAGTGTTTAAGACACTGAAAAAACTGTTTCAAATTTGGAGAATGTGATAAAGCTGCCAAACTGCGCTGCCGTTACTATTACAAAAAAACAACCTGTTCTGTGAGGTTTTTTAAGCCAGAGAGTCTAGTGATCCTGTCAGTTTCTTTTGGAGGAGAAAGGCAGACTGTTACAGTGCTGTAAGCCATGTTTACTTCTGGACTGGGTAGTAAGATATTTAAACAAAAAGTGTAAGGTGAGACAGTAGAGTAGGGACATATTTCAACGGGTAATGTGTACAAGCGGGTCAACAGCGGCACTGATCGGGACATGATCGGTGACGCAAACAGTCAGCTGAGAAAGACGGTTTGCAACAGAAGGTCCTGTCGGCTTCTTTTAGAGGAGGAAGGCAGACTGTTACAGCCACTGTTTTATCTGTTAAAACATGGTATGGCAGGCTTTATCTCACACTAGCTGAGAAACAAAAATGGCGGCGATTTAAAATTGAATAAGGTGCTTTCCACCAATGAGAAAGCAGGCTGTGCACAAAGATACCTCAATGGGAGAAGGGGCATTTGGACTGGCTCTTATTTTTAGCTGGGCATCTATTGTCTGATAGACGCCCACCTAAATAAGTGTCTCAGCCAATCAGGAAAGAGAATTGTCTTTGCCTATTTTCTAAATTGGATTGGAAAGAGGTACAGAAGTAAGATGTTTTGGCCTGTCAGATTTCCCTAGTACAGGCATTGCGAAGCGTGCGATAAGTTGCATGGGCCTGGGGCGAGCCAGCGGTTTTGTGAGCTTTCCAAGCCTGGTCTCTGCCTCTGATGAGAGCCGGAATGTCAACCGAGATCCATGGCAGGTGTGCGCCCCTTACACGGGAACATCGGAGCGGGGCATAGAAGTCCCATGCTGCTAGGAATTTGGCCTTGAAACATGCCCAGGCAGAGTCAATGGTGGTAGCCCTGGATATGAAGGACCAGTCCGTGTTTGTGAGTTCATTTTGAAGTGCATTAAGGTGCAAGGATTTGTAGCAGCGGGTGTGTATGATTTTTGGTGGGGGAGCCGTTTGGTCTAAAAATTTTCCTGACAGAGTAAATCATTTGATGGTCACTTAGTGAATCTGGTAACAGACCAGAAGCAATTATCCAGTGCGGGTGTGAAGTAAGGGACCAGTCTAGGAGAGATTGGTTCAGTGATTTTTGGTTTAGGCGTGTAGTTCGGAAATCATTTGGGTCAGGTTCATCACAGTCACCTGGTTGTGAATCTTGGAGCTGGCTGGTGAGAGCCAGTTCAAATTGAAATACACAGGATAAGAGCCCCCTCCCCCATGGTGCAGGATTTCAATTCCTGTAGGAGATCCTGGCTACAGGACAGGTGGGAGTCAAGGGAACAGTAGGTACTGGCTATATAAATGGGGACAGTGTGGGTGGTGGTTAACTTGATCAACAAGGCGTGATGGTCGCCACAGGCAGCCAGAGATTTACTGGGAGAACTGAATGGAGGAAGATATGTGCATTGCTAAACCGCTACATCGCTTGTTGCGGGATGGTCATGCCGGATGGCTGTGTAGCCTGGGATAGAATTTCACTGTCCTTGTTCTGAGGCTTTGTAAGTTTCAGAGATGATTAATATGTCAGGCCTTAAAAATAAAGGCGGTAGGTTGCAGCAGGGCTAGTTTGGGCAGGAGACTGTGGATATTTAGGTGTAGTATTTTTAGTGCGGCTGGAAGCTGGTGAGGGTGGAGGTTGCTTGTGGCCCTGGGTTTGCCTCAATGTAGCCCAATAGTAGGAGTAGCAGTATTAGCAATAGCTTAGTAAAGGAGAATTGTCCCTGTGTCCTGCAGGTGGGAGTAGGGGTTGCAAGCAAAACCAGGGTGCTCCAGTAGGTGTTTTTAGGTGGTATTAACCCTCTGCATAGGCAGTGTGGCATGATTTCTGGGCGGTCACCAAGAAGTTGAAGAAGGTGCGGAGGCAGGCCTCAGTGGAGGTAACATAGGCAGGGTGAATTTCACTGGGATACTCAATTTCTCATGGCTAGACTGAATTGCTGGGTAAATGGAGGGGAGATAAGCCAGGTGGATTGAGGTGGTGAGTAATGCTAAGCATAGGGTCAGCATGTTGGAAATGTTTTGAAAATTGGGTTTGGGAAAAGGATTTGGGAGGAGTAGTGGCCACTAGTGTGAGGAGATGATAGCTTGCAAATGGGGAAGAAGGCTGATAGGTTTTTAGGCTGCACGTGACCCATGCTATATAGTAGGTGGTTCACCAAGGGTGGGGGAGAGGGTGGTGGGGCAGCCAACACGAAGTGTTGGTGTGGCCAGAAGCACAATTCCTCCTGAGCACTTCAATGCTTTCTCTGATAAATGGGAGCATCAGTGAGGGCCGAGATGATGATAGTCGTCCATACCTGCATTCTGGTGGGGTAGCAGCTGTGTGGGAGGGCTGGACAGAAACCCTCACAGCCACCAGGGTCGGATTTGGAGAAAGCTGCATTCTGATGGGGTACCAGCTGCATGGGAGAGCTGGACAGAAGCCCTCGTGACCACCAGGGTTGGATTTGGAGAAAGTTGTGGCAACAGGCTGGAGAGCAGAAGTTTGCTGATCTTGTTGTTTGGTCTTAGTAGCAGATCTAGTCACAGCGCACTCGAGGAACTTCAGTCTCTTGAACATTATTGATTACTATTTGTCCGATGGGTAACAGGTGGTTCCTGTGAATGGTTTTAACAGCATGAGGGTCCCTCTGGGCGTACTTTAGGTCACAAACGCACCAGAGGTCAGGCCTCTGCTGTCACAGTGCCAACATCGTAATGCAATAGTGTGAACAGAGCACAGACAGGGTAACCCTCCTGTCTGTTTTGGGTCCGAATCACCTACTAGCCTCGAGTCCTGGGGGTCAAATGGGAGCCTTATGCTAGCACACCCAGTTAACAGGCTCAGATATATATTCTCTTTGGGGAAATGCAATATAATCTTTCACCCAGTGGCACCCAGCCAGGTTTCCAAAATGTACCCTTATGACTCAATATGAGACCTAGGTATATTCTTACCTTTAGCAAGATTAGTAACACATTCAAGCCCTTAACAGCTGTTAGATTTAAACACTGGTTCAACATTCACATGCAAAAGAAAACTGAGAAGACACAGGCAGGTTTTCAAGGAAAGTATTGTTTACTAAAAATTGCAAAATAGGTAAAATATCAAACACAGAACAAATATATCAATAACTTAGTCACATAAAATAAATGGGATGTTACAGAACACAAATACTTAAAAGTTCTTGCCTAGCTAGATGTTATCATAAAGTGCCTTCTTAAGTCCAGAGAACTAAGTGCCTCTCTTGAGTCCAGAATAAAAAGCAATGTTTTCCTCAGATGCCTGATCCTTTCAAAATCCATCTCCCCACCCCTCTGGTGAGGTCACAGTTAGATCCTTCTATAACTTTAACTTCTTAGCATAAATATCCACAAGGATGTATGTTATTACTGTGAAAATCAGCAACTAGCAATTTCCCAAAATATGAGTCTCTTTGAACAAAACATTCCCTTTGATGTTTCATAGCCCCACTATACGTCACTGGTTCTCTTCTAGGAGAGAAAACCACAAAGGATCAGCCAAATTACTTCCCTTCCTGCTAGGGTCATAAAATTCATATTTAGTTCCCAGATTCAAAAGCAGGAGCAGGTTATAAAGGGTAATAAAGTGTCCCTCTGGAAGGAAGGCTTTAATTAGTGGTTTCACTGGTCTGTTCATCACATCCTGCTGTTTCCTCACACTGGCACTTTTGAAGTCTTTCGGATGAGACGTTAAACCGAGGTCCCATCTGCCTGGATTGGTGGTAGTTCAGGTGGATGTTAAAGATCCCATGGCACTTATCGAAAAAGAGTAGGGGAATTTCCCCGGTGTCCTGGCCAAATTTCCCTCATTCAGTAAAAATACCACCAACAGCTTAATCTGGTTCAAGGTCAGTTGGCATTCATCTGTATCCCCCTCCCCCGGGTCGTGCCTGAAAATAGGCAGGATTTGTCTAGTGCACTTACCCCGGTCAACAAAAGCTAAATAAATAATAAATAAAGTCAAAGGTCAAGTCTCCTTACACTGACTACCATCCTTAAGTAGGCAGTCACATACCATACACGTTTCATTTATAACACAAATATTATACAATATAACAATAAACAGGTGGCAGAGTGTCACACTTTATACACTGGCAGATCATGTTGCTTATTGACTACTATGTATGGAATGTGACTCCAGCGGTCGGCTATTTCGTGTTTACCTGGAAGTCCAACATTTCTCATTCATATTCTGTCACCTGGTTGGAGCTCTTGAGCCTTGACAGGCTTGTCATGAGGGGTTTTAGTGGCCAGGTTTCTCTTTGCCGCCACGGTATTTGCCAGCTGATATGCGTGATTCAACTGAGCTTTTAAATTCTTAACATACTGCAGGTAGTTTTATGACAACACCATCAGGAGACACTCCAAAGCACACATCCACTGGGAGATTAGCTTCCCTGCCAAACATAAGGTGGTACAGTGAAAAACCAGTAGCATTGCTCTTTGTGCAATTATAGGTATGTACAAGTGCACTTATCTGTTAGCTCCTCTGTGGCTATCCTTAGGTTGCAGGGTGCCCAGCACATCAAGTAGGGTTCTGTTAAACCTTTCTGGTTGTGGGTCTTCTTGTGGATGACAAGAGGTTGTTCTGGATTTTCTTACACCCCATAGGGACAACAGTTCTTTGATAAGTCTGCTTTCGAAATCCCGGCCTTGAGCCGAGTGGATATGCTGGGGAGCACCGTGATGTACGAAAAACTTTTCAACAAGAACTTTGGCTACAGTTGCGGCCTTCTGGTCTTTGGTTGGATAGGCCTGTGCATATCTCATGAAGTGATCGGTGACTACTAGCACATTTGCAGTGTCTTTTGAATCTGGTTCCAAACTAAGCAAATCGATACAGACAAGCTCCATTGGTGCACTTGTGATAATATTGACCAAAGGGGGCTGCTCTCTGCAGGGGTGTAGCCTGGGATTACAGATCTGCACACCAAGTGAACTCACTGCTACCCCACCCCCCCCTTGTTAAGGTGAGCTACCCCCCGGGCTGTAGCCAGACAATATACAAATGTACACCAGGTCCGTGTTTGTTGCCTCATTTGGCCCAATAAATACAACTTTTGTATCTCATGAAAGTGGTTATTGTCATGCATGGGTAAATACAAATGCCACGCATTGTTCCCTAAGACACCCACATACCAGCCCAGAGCCTGTAAAGTTGTATTGTCCTTGGGATGCAAAGAGTATTAGTGACTAGTCCTTCTAGTTTCGACTCCTATGAATAAAATTACAGAAAGGGTCAGTATTTTCTTTGTTAGTTTTCATGGAAAAAGGAAGCAGTTCAAAGCCTATTTGCTACCCCCCCCTTAAATAAAATTGCACACCATGGAGTGCTTGGAGTTTGCCTGCCTACACCCATGGCTCTCTGCGGTGGAGCTTTGCGCTGAAGACAGCTACTGTACTGCAGGTTTTAACATGTTGCTCGATATCTAGGCCTATTTTAGGCCAGAAAAAGCATGAACGGGCTAGATCAAGGGTTCTTTCACTACCCAGATGTTCCATTTAGTCGTGCAAGGCTTTTAAGACAATATTTTTGTACTTAGCTGGCAGTACTAACTGTTTTCTCAAAATCTCACTTTGGCTGTCAGTAAGCTCTCTGTACAATGTACCGTAACTGTTCTCGAAGTTTGAGCTTGGGCCCCTCTTAAAGAAGTAAAGCAGTCTTGGGGTCTCTAGACCGCATCTTAGAGATATCTTCCCCTTTTCTTAAAGCATCAGCTACTGGTCTGATCATTGCATCACAGTACTGTTCTTTGCGAATATCAGTTGGGGTTAGCAGTGGTAAAGAACTCAAGTCCAAAACTCAAAACTACAGTAGGTAACTTGTATACAAGTCTCTGGAGTCCAAAGCAATCTGCCAGACAGTTTACAGTTTCAGAGGACAAAGTGTCTTTCCTATCGAACTTGTGGCATAGTGCTTTTACAGATTGCTCATGGATATCAACCCACTGTTGGTCAGAAACAGGTCTTCCTGAAAGAGCATTGGCATCTACATGGTTTAGGCCTGGTCGGTACTCCACCGCATAATCACAGGTTGCTAGAGTAGAAAGCCATCTGTGTCCAGTAGCATCTAGTTTAGCTGTGGTTTGGACATATGTTAATGGACTATTATCGGTTTTGACCAAGATTTTAGCACCATACAAGTATTTGTGAAATTGGTCAACTATGGCTCACTTGAGAGCGAGAAATTCTAATTTATCCACCGGATAGTTTTTCTCTGAAGATGTCAGACTTCTGCTAGCAATACTTCCAGATATTCTTGTAGAGTACTGCTCTGAGACCACTCAAGCTGGCATCTGTATGTAACACATAGAGCTTTGATGGATCAGCATAAGCAAGTATGGGAGCATGAGTCAGTCTGTATATTATTTCTTGAATGTAGTGTCACAATCAAGAGTCCACCTCTGTCCAAACAGCTCATTGAGTCTGAAATAGTTTTTCAGTGCTTCTGTCAGATCCTTTGTAAACTTTTGTGAGTAGATGGGTACCTTGAGTTAAGTTTAGCAGGGGGCGGATCACCTTGGTATAGTCCTTGACAAATCAGCAATAATAGCCGCAGAATCCAAGAAATTGTTGGAGTTCTTTCAAGTTGTTGGGCTTTGGCCAGCTGGTTAATGCTTCCACTTTACTGGAGTCAGTTTGTATGCCTTTTGATGACACAATGTGGCCCACATATCAGAGCTCTGACAGAGCTCTGGAAAAACTGGCATTTGTCAATAGATAACTTAAGACCATACTCCTCCAGTCTGTCCAGTACTTTAAATAGGTGAGCCTCTTGCTCTCGAGAGTTTTCAAAGACTATGGCGTCATCAAGGTAGATGAGACATTCCAAGAGATTCATATCTCCCACTGCATTCTCCATTAGTTGCTGAAAGGCTGCTGAGTGCCTGATATGCCTTGTGGCATGTGAAGGAACTCATTGAAGTCCAAGGAACAAATGAATGCAGTTTTTTCCTGTCCTCAGAAAACCATTGGGATCTGATAGTATCCACTTCAGAGGTTAGGACGGAAAACCATTTACTCCCATTTAGACAGTCCAAGGCATGCTGTATATGTGGCATTGTATACTGATCAGGCAGAGTTCTTTTGTTGGGAGTCCTGTAATCAACACACATGCAAATGGAGCCATTCTTTTTCTGCACCATAATGATCGGGGAGGCATATGGGCTGCATAACTCTTGTATGATACCGGCCACTAACATCTCTTGTAGGTGATGTCTGACATCATCGAAGTCAGCAAGAGCTAGACGTCTAAACCTCTCCCTGATGGGTCTCTCATTATGCAGCCGAATGTAGCGTTCAGCAACTGTGACATAGCCATCATCCCATTCCTTGAGGGAGAATACCTGGGTTTTCTGAGCCAGTTTGTTACTTATCCTGGTTCTCCAGCTGTTTGAAAGCGGTGAATCCCCAAAATCAAACATGTCAGGTAATACCTCACATCCTTTTTCAGTCTGTAACATTCTGTATTTGTACCACCACTCGTCGGGCATAAGCATGAGCCCGGGCCGGAAGCACACTGGGTTTAATCAACAGTCCTTTGGGTAATTTTCCCTCGTCTGGGGCATCCAGCATCAAAATTTCATTAGTCACATCTTTTCACAGCCATACTTCACCACTGATACTGCATTCTGCATTGGAAGGTAATGTGATAGTAGCAGGATCCTTCTTCCAAACTATCCCAACAGGCTCGTCTTTGACAATTTCCTCAGGGTGCATGTGTTTCTCATAGGCCTTTTGGATCAGGGCGTGAACACGCAGGGCCTTTCCTGTCTTTCTCTTTTGCCTTCCTTCACGTAGCTGGGCTGGGCTCCCAAACATGTGTGTGTTGGTGCCAATCAGTACAGGGATACCATCATAAAGTCCGGTGGAAGGGCAGAACAGGGCTAGCATCTACACAGAATCTCCTATACTAGCCACAGAGGATGGGAAAGAAAGCCACACTTTCAAATAGCCAAGATAAGGATACAACGTTTCATTTAACCCCCACACATGCAGTCCATCAAGAGGTTGTAATGGGTGGTCAGATAAATGCTGCTCATACCAGTCTTGGAAGATTATTGTGACTTGTGAACCGCTGTCTAAAACTGCTCAGGCCGGAATCCTGTCTATATGTATAGTAGTGTCCATGGAAGGGCCCACCAATCTGAACCAGTCCAGAGGGACCTTAGTAGGAACCTGGATGGACAATTTAGCCACAAAGAAATTGGAATTTGGAGTTCCTGAACCTCCACTGTAACCATTTCTTGCACCCCTCTGCAATTGGTTTGCTTTTCGGCGCTTCCCTTGTAGTCTATTTACCACTTTCTCTAGGTCCTTTTGAGACTGGCATTCCTTGTTCATATGCCCATCCTTTCCACAATTATGACAGATTATAGATTCTTAGGTCCACCTTCGCTGAAACATTGCATTAGGAGCTGGTCTCCATTCACAATTAGAGGGTTGAGCAGAGTACATATTTGGTGTTGAAGCTGGAGCACTAACAAAAAGAATACCATAGTTCAACCTCTGTCTGTGGCATTGAAGGCGATGCGATATGTCTCAATAGTTCCTTTATTGCAGCAGTCAATTCGCTTGTTTCAGTTTTCAAGCTGCCCTCAGCAGAAGACGCCTGAGAGTGCACCCCCACCTGCATAGCAGACACGCTCTGAGAGGGACCAGGATCTTTGTCCATGGGAGGAGCCTTCATAGAGGCACCCGCTTTCATTTCTCTGACTTCCCCTCAGCAGCTCATCTCTCAACAGCTTGGCCCATGGTGGAGCATCCTTAGCATTCTCTGGTTCAGAAGGGCTTTCCTGCACCAAGGCTACTTAGGCTGTGCCCACACAAGAATTCCAGTCTCCTTCCTCACCTTCAGTCTCCCTGAGTTCTGTTATCAGGTCGCAATAATCAGGGGGATTATCCCTCCTATCCTGGAGCTTTAGCTGGATAATTTGCAATTTAGAATATTTGGCATATTGTAGTATGTGATCCAACCTCACACGGTTCAATTCGCTGGGCGATGCCAAACCCTTCCGTAAGCTCTCTGTAGGGCCCTCTCCAAGCAAGTAACATACGTGGACAAACATTCCCCTTTCCACTGTTTGGTGCCTTTGAATTGCCACATCAAAGTCTCTCCAGATTCAATGCTACCAAAAACATCTTCTAGTGCAGACAGGTACTTTTGAGCTGACGCATCAGGGTTTGTGGACCTCAGGAATCTAATGACTTCCAAAGCAGGACCCCTCAAATTTTCCATGATCCTTTTTCATTTCTCTGCCTCCGCACACTGCCACTCGGGTACCAAGGGGACAACACAGTCTATCCAGGTCTCCCACTCATCCTCCCCTTGGAGGGTGGGGAGAGTGCCTGAAAACATCTTCAGTCTGTGGTAAGAGTCATGACTAACTTTGGGAACAGGAGTGTGTGCTGGTACTGGTGTGGGCACAAGAGCTGGTGAAGGGGCAGGTACTGGAGCTGGCATGGGCATCAGGAAGGAGCACCCCAGGCAACATGAACAACTCTTTAAAGTCCTCAACTGTTTACCCTCTCCAGCAGTAATTTGGCAATCTTTTCCTCAAAAGTCTCTGATAAGGGTGGGAGCTCATTTCCTGAGGGATCCTCACTGTCCTTAGTTAATACCCTCCAGGCAGCTGAGGACCCATCAACAGAAATAGTTTTGAGCACCTTAGTACTGTCCACAGGGTTGCCACACTCCACTAACACCATTAGAGTTTGGGAAGTCAATTCAGCATGTCGGCCTACCACTACAGCTTTTTACAGGCATTCAGTTTTAGAAAGTGCCCCTTCTATAGTGTCTTTACTAGTGCCCAGGGGTATATCTAGTATTAACAAGGCATTGTGGGGGTGAATCTCATGCCCCGCACACCATCCGACCAACTGATGCACAGCCATTTCTTCAGTGGTACCCATTACATTTTTAGTAATACTTTTCAGTTTTGACCACTAGGGTGAGCTAATCCCAGTGGTGCCTCCAAGATGTAACCCCTAGATGGCACTATCCCATAGGCTACTACCCCCTGCCTGCATGTCTAGGCACAGGTTGATGGGCCTGAGCTCTTTGAACGGGTACCTCCACCTGGAGGAATAGTTCTGGGGTAGCGTAACTGCTGTCAGTATAACCCTCCGGGATGCTATAACCCCCCACCAACCCCTCTAGTGCCCAAACAGTATAGCAGCAAAACATTCACATATACCATACAGCAGTAATGACTTGATCACACCCCTTGCATTCACCACCAGGGCTGGATCCTCTGCAGCTGCCCTGGAGAACCCCTGTAAAATAAGACCAATGATGCAACAAGGCAGAAACAGTACTGTAGCCCCCCAAGAAGGTACACAATAGCCAGGTTAAATGCAAAAACACGCAATCTAATTTATTCAGGGGGAGTGCGAACAGGGGTGGGGCAGGAATCTAGCAGATGATTATTAGATCTGATTTATACGGGCTGAACAAGCATGCACAGTGAGTCCCTTTGATACAGTCACACAACCCTGGGTAACCAGTTTGGAGTAGCAGGCTAGCCTGAAGTGTTGCCCGGGGGTAGGTCAGCATTGCAGCTGATCGTTAGGGCCCCGAGAAAAGAAACACTGAACATGCACTCAAACCCAGAATTTGTAATCAGGAGCTGGATGGCTCAGTCCATTTGCAAATAACCCAAACAAGCAAAATTGGATGGCACACACAAGTGATTTGTAGCTTTGTTGCAAGGAGCTACCCTATTTGTACTCACACTACCCAGACCAAATAATGATCTGATGAAATTAAACCTTATGCAGATGGCTTGAAGTAGCAGGAGGAGAATTTCCTTGTGGTCCTCATCGACATGCTGGTCTTTGGGATGCAGGAGCAATTCAACACTGGCCGAAAACATGCAAACCAAACTTCTCGAAGTGCTCAGCCACGCAACCACCTTGAGAACTAAGCACATTTATATGTAAGGCTCTGGTCCTGTTCTGGTCCATCCAACTAGCTTGCAGGCTGATCCTGAAATTTCTTCAGCTTGGTTGCTGTTCGAATCCCCTGCTGCTGTGACCCCAAACATGGGCCACTGGACACTTAGACCCATGGACTAATGGCTGGAAAAGTCTAGGCCAGGCAGGCTAACCTCTGAGCTGGCAAGCTCCCACAGGTGCACACACTGAGCTCTTGTGCTTTCTCTCAAAATCTCCTGAACTGAGCAGTGTCACAAAGCCCACCAGCAGGTCAGGCCCTCTGCTCCTACAGTGCCAACCTCCGAGCTATAGTATTTGAACAGTTAACAGAACAGGGTAACCTCCTGTCTGTTTTGTGGGTCTGAAATCACCGTTGGTCGCAAGTTCTGGAGGGATTCAAACTGTGAACCTTATGCTAGCGTGCCCAAATATATGGGCTCAGATAATTCTGCTCTTCAGGGAATGCCAGACATCTTTTGCCAAGGGCACCTAGCCAGATATACAAAATGAACCCTTAAAAACTCTATGAAAGACCTTAGGAAAATTCTTACCTTTTCCCAGTTTGGTAGTACCATAAAGCTTTGAACAGTTTAGTCAGCCTTAACCATCTGTAATTCACATGCAAAAGAAAGAACTTTGAAGGCAACAGGCAGTCTCTTTAAATATAAGAGGTTTACTTAGAAAATGGATAAAAATAGGTACAATGTAAACGCAGAATAATATATCACAAAGCATACAATCACTTAAAAGAAAACAAGGAAAACAGTGCAAACTCCTACCACAATACAGTTAGACTTGTCTATCTAATGTATTCTTATCTTCTTACAGTGCTTATAATTACTGTTGCTTCAGAGTCCAACAGGAATGTGTCACTTGAAAACACAGAATACAATTTAAAATGCTGCAAGCTTGCCCTTCCATGAGGTCATCTAGCTCCACCTTCCAGAATATAAAAATTATACAAAACAGGATGTCATATCAAGAGGTATATTAAATACTGTGAGTTCAGCAAAACTCATTTCTCAAATTATGACACTTTAAATAACATCTCCTCTTTGATCTTGAGTAGTTTCTCTTCCCAGGACACTTCAAAGGATTTTTATGACCTAGCACCATAGTGATAGAACCTGCTGTATTCCTCTAAAACCTCATAAAATGGATATTTTAGTTCTTAGCTTAAAAGAAGCACAGCTCATCAACAAGGCCATAAAATGCAACTTCTGGAAGTTAATCACATTACAGATCTCTGCTGTTTAACATATATCTTGTCATTTTAACAGAAATCTGGGGGAGTCATCCGGGGCACAGGATGTCTCCTGTAAGACAGGTCACATATCACATTATATATTACAAATCATAGAACAATCATAACCAGCTGGCCAAGCATCACAAATCCTCCCCACCTAGAATTTGGGGGCTCTATCCCCTGCATGGGATGAGCTTCCCAAGTCAGTTCACTCCTCATAAAATCACGACAAGCCATTTGAGTTCTGATTGGTCGCTCCAGATTGTCATGTCATACCCTTGCAAGGCAAGACTCCATCTTAACAATCTACCATTAGTTTTTCCCATTCATGTCAGCCAAACCAGGGGGTTGTGGTCAGTTTGTACCACAAAATGCTGCCCATATAAGTATGGCTCTAACTTCTTTAGGGCCCACACTATGGCAAGACACTCTTTTTCCACAGTAGAGTATGCCTGCTCCCTGGGGAGAAACTTTTTACTCAGGTGCACTACCGGGTGATCTTTCCCTTGGTTGCATGTCTGACTCAGTACTGCCCCAATAACCACATCTGAGGCATCAGTCTGAACTATAAAGGGGTTGCTATAGTCAGGACTTGTCAGTACTGGAGCACTGCACATTGCCTCCTTCAGTCGGGTAAAGGCTTCCTCATAGGCTGGTCCCCATGTAATTTCTTTTGGCATCCTTTTCTTTACCAAGTCAGATAGGGGAGCAGACAGGGCACTGTAATTGGGTACAAATTTCCTATAGTACCCTGCTGTCCCTAGAAAACTCCTGACCTGCTTCTGCATTTCTGGTCTGGGCCACGCCTGGATCACCTCTATTTTTATTTGGTTAGGATGGAGCTGTCTCCGGTGTTACACGAGGTCCCTGCACCCTAATTGGTACCATCAGAGGTACACCATAGACAGCTAGCACTTAGTTATATGTTATACTAACATATAGGGCTAAGGGCATCTACCGTACAAGAGTAGATGTCAGGATATGTATGCATATTGTTGTAATACACTTTGCTTGCTAATACATATATTCTTCTATGTATTTCTTTCTTCTAAGATGCCAAGGCTCCTGTCCTTGGAGTAATTATATATATACTGTAAGTCGGCACTGCCACCTTTTGGTGATTTGTGCTACTACACTGAGTTATGTAAGACTCTGTATAAGAACTCATTTGTTCATAAACTAATGACTACACAAAATTGTATAATGTTATCTTGGACCATGGAGCCACCTCTAATTTAGCCAATAGGGCCCATCTCTGTAACTAGAAATGTTTCTATCTTACAGTAACCATAGTAATTATCATAGGTATATAATGTGATACACTAGTCTTGTACCTCGGAGAGCCCAGGAGACACAGAGAAACCTCGAGGTATAGGGAATGCTTAGCACTGGCTCCCGGTTCATATTGGTAAGAACTGCTTAGGGCAACTGTGATTTTATCCTTTTGGTAGTAATAAACTTGTTTATTACTCTTATGCAACGTGTCTGTGATTACTTGCATTCCCAATATTGCCAAGAATCTGAAAGTGAGGTTTAGACCTCCTGACACCTACCTACCACATGCCTGAGGTATGCCACTTCTCCCATGGCCACCTGGCACTTCTCAGCTTTGACAGTGAGCCCGGCCTTCTGGATCCTGTCCAGCACTTCCCTAAGGTGGGATAGGTGTTCCTCCTATCTGGTACTAAAGATGGCAATGTCATCCAAGTACGCCATGGCGTATTCCTCAGCACCATTTAACACCTGCTTCACCAACCTTTGGAAAGTGGCCAGGGCGTTCTTCATTCCGAAAGGCATTACTTTAAATTCAGATAAGCCTATCAGAGTGATGAAGGCCGACCTCTCCATAGCTCTGTCAGTTAACTCTACCTGCCAATACCCCTTGGTCAGGTCAATGGTCTTAAGGTAGGTCGCCCCTCCCAACTTGTCCAGGAGTTCATCCGTCCGGGGCATCGGTTGGGCGTCTGACTTCGTGACTGCATTCAGTTCACGATAGTCCACACAGAAACGAGTACGGCCATCTGACTTGGGCACAAGGACTACGGGTGAGGCCCAGGGGCTGCGGGATCTCTGGATTACCCCTAAATCCAGCATCTCCTCCACTTCCCTCCTAATGTCCCTTTGGACAGCCTCTGACACCCGATATGCTGTCCGCCGTTTGGGCATCTGTGTCCCTGTCTCCACATCATGCGTCGCTAAGGGGGTTAGTCCAGGCTTGGCGCTAAACAGGGAGCAAAGTCTGCTAAAACCTCCCTTACTTCCTGGATCTTGTCTGGGGCCAGCTGGGGAGACAATTTAACTGCCTCCACAGAGGACTCCCACTTACTTTCTTCCAGTTAGTCCAGAAGGGGGTCTCCTTCATCCGTCCCCTCCCAAGGACTACACACTGCAAACACCATGTGAGCTCTATTAGCATATGGCTTCATCATGTTGACATGGTACATCCTTTCTGTCTGTCTTCTGTCAGGTAACTCTATAATATAGTTCACGTCATTTACCTTCCTAACTACTTTGTACAGTCCTGCCCACTCAGCCTGCAGCTTGTCTTTCCGGACCGGAATAAGGAACGTGACTTCCTGACCCACCATGTATGAGCGAGCTCTGGCTCTGCGGTTGTACCACACTTTTTGTTTCTGTTGGGCAGCTGCCAGGTTGCTCTGGGCTGTCCCCATCAGCTCCTTCAGCCTTTTCCTAAACCTAAGGACCTAATCCACTATGGGAGTTCCCTGGGTGGCGTGCTTGCCTCCCCAGTCCTCCCGGATCAAGTCTAGGGGCCCATGTACCCAGCGTCCATATAAGAACTTGAAGGGGGAAAATCCTGTCGACTCTTGGGGCACCTCCCTGTATGCAAACAACAGGTGGGGAAGGTATTTTTCCCAGTCCCTCCCATGCTGTTCAGCAAACGCCCGGAGCATTGACTTCAGGGTACCATTAAACCTTTTCACAAGCCCATTGACTTGTGGGTGATACGGTGTCGTGCATTTCCGCACCACCAAACTCTTCTCCCACAAACATTTCATCAGGTCTGACATGAAGGAACCCCCTCGATCCGTGATAACCTCCTGCAGAAACCTAAGATGAGAGAAAATCCCAAGTAAGGCATCTACCACTTTGTCTGTCCTCAGTGAGGATAGGGCGACTGCCTCGGGGTACCAGGTGGCATAATTCTCCACAGTCAGGATGAATCTTTTCCCTGAGGAGCTGATGGTATTTAAAGGCCCCACAATATCCATTCCCACCCTCTGGAATGGCTCCTTCACTATGGGCAATGGAATCAGGGCGGCTTGGGTTTTCTTGCCGGCCTTCCCTATTTCTTGGCACTAGTGACTAGACCTGCAATACTCCTTCACCTGCTGGGTGAAGCTGGGCCAGTAGAAATTCTGGGCACTGCTGCAGAGTGCCAGATTCCCAAATGACCAGACAAAGGAATATTGTGCACAATTTTGAGCAACTGCTCATGATACCCTGGGGAATGACAAGCTGCCTGCCTATCACCCTCCTCCGTCTGCACAGCCTGAGTATACATCAGTCCATTTTCCCAATAAACCTTATATTTACCATCACCTCCTTGTGCTCCGTCAGAGTCTGCTCAAGCCCTAAGCTTCTCTGAGACTAGGGTCATTTCTCTGAGCAGCTGCAAACTCCTCACACATTCCCAAGGCATAGGACAGGTCCCCTTCAGTCTCTGAACTAGGGTCCCTAACACTAGCGTCAGGGCACTCAGGATCACTGTCATCCCTAACCCTCTGACAATGGGTCACCCCTCCCTCTTTGGAGTAACCCTTCATAGCTGTGTGGTTAACTGCTACTGGGGAAATTTCTACCCCCTTTTCATTAGTCTCCATATCAGGAGACACAGGCTGGAGAACCAGCATCCCAGTGGTTTCCACAATGGCTTCTGGGGGGTTCAGGGAACTACAATTTTCCCTTGCTGCATGGCTATGGGTAACTGCACACACCATCCCCTGTTTGAGATTGCTGCCAAGGATGATGTCCACTGCCAACATTTTGGCTACAGCCACCTGTTGCACGGTTTCCTCAGTTTCACCCCAGTCTAGGAGTACACTAGCGAGGGACAATGTTTTCTCCTCACCAGAAAAGTCTTGTACAGTGACATATTCATTAGGTATAAGCTGCCCAGGCTCTATCAGATCCCCTTTTACCAATGTCAGGGATGCCCCTGCGTCCCTTGATCCTTGTGTCTGTACACCATTCACCGTGACTGGGTACATGTGTTCCCTCATGTTCACAGGCATGCTTCCAGAGACACACAAACAACCCACTTCCTTCCTAGCACCATCCTGCATATTGCTTGTCCTTTTGGGATACTGTCTGGCAATATGTCCAGTTTCTTTACACAACCAACACTCATTTCTTTTCTCAGAGAAATCTTTTCTCTGAAACCTGGGGCTAACTGGTTTTGGTGGAGGCAGTGAGGGTTTTAGCTGCTCTGAAGGTGCGCTTTTCCCTTTCTGTGCTGCCACACCCACCCCATTCGCTCTTAGAGCAGGTCTGCGCTTGGAATAGTGGTCCGAGAGTTCAGCAGCATCTTGCACTGTTTTGGGATCTAGGTCCTCCAGACAGGTTTTCAGCTCTGCTGGGCATGCCCAAAAAAACTGTTCTAACAAAACTGCATTTTCAATTTTATCTACAGAGTTTGCTTCAATTCCCTCCCACCAATGCTTTAAAAACTGACATTTTTCATGGCTAACTCCTCGTAGCTCATATCAGGGCTTCTCCTGAGCATATGGAATTTAGCTCTGTATGCTTCAGCAGTTAAATCAAACTTTTCTAAAAGTGCAGCTTTAAGTTTGCTGTAATCATTACTGTCCTCATTGCCCATTTGACCCAATGCATCCCGAGCATTCCCGGTAAGTACTGGGGATAGCTGGAAGCTCCAGGACTCTCTAGGAATTTTAGCCTGAATTCAAACTTTTTCAAAGGAATTTCAAAAGGCATCCATATCCTCCCCCTCTTTAAATTCGGCTATCAGTTTGGGATTTAATTTGTAATCCAGTCCTGTAGTCCCAGTTAAACCCAAGCCACTTACCTGCTCTGGTGCAAGTGGTTGGAGTCATAGATTCTCCAGTTCATGTCGCCTCTGGTGCTCATGCTCCTCATGGTCCACCTCTCGCTGTTCATGGTCCACCTCTTGCTGTTCTTGCTCCTCTTCTCCTCTGCAGCTCACTGGCACTCACACACCTCACGCTCAGCCTCCACTGTTCCCGCTCTGCCTCTCTGCTTTCTCATTCCGCCTCTCGCTGTTCTCGCTCCTCTTCTCCTGGAACTCCAGCTCCATTCTGCGCAACTCAATCTGGAGCCTGAGTACTTGTCTTCAGAATGCTGGTGACCTTCCCCTGCTGCTGTGGCCCTTCGCTGGCCCTGGCCCTGCTGTCATCCTCATCGGATCTGGACACTGCACTGGCCGCTAGCTCTTCCACGCTCAAGGTTTGATCTTTTACAGTCAAAGTCAGTAACTCGATGCTCTGGGTATCTGCTACCATCAGGGCATTCACGAGGTTCTGCTTGGTGGCTCTAACCTCATACAGGACTCCTCTGTCCCTGCACAACTGCCTCAAGTAGTCTACAGTGTGCCTGCTGACGCTGGAAGTTATCTTTTTCCCTAACTATGGCTACTCTAGCTTGCAATTTAGTAAACAAAAGAAAACAGGTAGGAACTTAACTATAAGCCAAATGATATAGTTCTGTTTCCATTTTAAAAATAAATCACTGCCTTTTTTTTTGCAAGTTAGCTGTGCAGTATCAAACTGACACACTGAACAATTAAAGCTTATATTACCAAAATTATCAGCACTGCTGCCACCAATCTGTCACAAACCCCACTCAGCAGGTCAGACCCTCTGCTCCTACAGTGCCAACCTCTGAGCGCAGTATTGTGAACAGTTAACAGAACAGGTAACCCTCCTGTCTGTTTTGAGGGTCCAAATCACCTTTGGTCTCAGGTTTCTGGAGGATTCAAATCAGAACCTTATGCTAGCGTGCCTAATGTACAGGCTCAGATAATTCTGCTCTTGGGAATGGCAGATATCTTTCGCCAAGGGCACCTAACCAGGTATACAAAATGAACCCTTAAAAACTCTATAAAAGACCTTAGGAAAATTCTTACCTTTTCCTAGTTTGGTAGTACCATAAAGCTTTGAACAGTTTAGCCAGCCTTAACCATCTGTATTTCACATGCAAAAGAAAAAACTTCGAAGGCACCAGGCAGTCTCTTTAAATATAAGAGGTTTACTTAGGAAATGGATAAAAACAGGTAAAATTTAAACATAGAACAATATATCACAAAGCATACAATCACTTAAAAGAAAACAAGGAAAAAGTGCAAACTCCTACCACAATATAATTAGACTTGTCTATCTAATGTATTCTCATCTTCTTACAGTGCTTATAATTAGATGTTGTTGCTTCAGAGTCCAACAGGAATGTGTCACTTGAAAACACAGAATACAATTTAAAATGCTGTGTTTCAGCCCTTCCATGAGGTCATCTAGCTCCTCCTTCCAGAATATAAAAATGATATAAAACAGAATGTCCTATCAAGAGGTATATTAAATACTGCAGGCCCAGATATTCAAACTGCGCTCAAAACGAGGCGCAACGCAGGAGCAAGCAAAACCAGTTACAAATTGAAGCAGGTGCGATATTCAAACATGGAGCAGAGCAAATTGCGCAAGCAACCAACGTCTGAATATCGCACATACTGTGCCATCGCGCAACCAGCCAAAATGTTGCGCTATGGAGAAACCAGGGAAGCTCAGCTGAGCAATCCAGAGCTGCCATAGCGCAAGCACAGCCCCCCCCAGAGCAATGGAACTGCACATCCAGGGAGGCAGGCTGGGGCCCACCTCCAGCCATGCCACACATGGGCACAGGAACACACTGCAGAACCCACACCACACCTGCACACCCCAAGAACAGCATCACTGGGGGTGGGACAGATGATCTACTTGCCCATGGGGACAAGCCAACAAAGCATAGCAGAGCCATGACACCCCAGCACAAACACTGGCAGGTGGAGAGTGCCACACACAGGGGGTTGACAACCACAGTGCACATCAGCCCCTCGTACGCACAGCACACCCTGCACTGTGACCCCAAGACACCACCCATGTGCAGTGACTGGCACTGCAGGAAACCATGCAGTCCCCCCAGCACACATCAGCCCCATGCAACACAGAAGCCTACAAGCCAGACCCACCCTGTGCACCCAGCAGTGGGTGGCAGCAGACGGCAAGACCAACAGAAAGTCAATGCCATGCTGGTGATACCTCCCCATGCACACACACACACACACACACACACACACACATGTACCCAGGACCATACCACCCCAGATGGCTTGTACACCACTGCAACTGAGCAACCATAGCCAGCTGCAAATCAGAGACCAACACAGCATTCATATCAAAATATAAATATATTCTCAAAGAGTAAAGTACAAAACAATCAACCAGAACTATTTACAAGGGGGGATGGGTACAAGGTCGGGTTGGTCAAGGGGTAGGGATTACAAACTTGGAGAGGGAAGGCAGGGTGGTAGGGATGGGAGAAGTGGGAAGGGTAAGAACAATTTATGGTCCCGCTGGCCGCCTGGCTGGTGTTGGCCCGTCCCATGCCACCTCCTCCGAAGGCCATGCCTGTGGATGGACTGCAGGATGGCTTGGTTGTCCTCCAGCAGCTGTCTCAGGCTCCGGACATCCCTCCCAATGCGCTGGAGAACCTTGAGGCCTAGGAAAAT
The DNA here is from genome assembly GCA_016271365.2 of Neoceratodus forsteri. Classification (NCBI taxonomy): domain Eukaryota; kingdom Metazoa; phylum Chordata; order Ceratodontiformes; family Ceratodontidae; genus Neoceratodus; species Neoceratodus forsteri. The sequence continues at coordinate 1,428,703,011 of CM057449.1, forward strand.
GGGAACACAGTCAATGGCTGTGACTGACCACAACCCTGAACACCAGCCAACCTGCAAGCCATATAGCCCAATGTCCCGCATCTGTGATGGCGTACACCCACCCACAGTGAACATACACATGGCCATCACAAACAGGCGGCACCAGCTATGCGACACCACTGCCCACACACCGCCCACGCCCATCACAGTACAAACAAGGCTGGCAAGTGACGTGGCAATGTGGTGCGATGCCAGTTACACAGCTATGTGCCCAGTGCATGCCTGGACCACCAGTGACGATACACAGATGTGCTGTGATGCACAGTGATGCATGTCACCTGTGTCATGCCTACATACATAGATACATAGACAGTGTTGTCAGATAAGGGCCTATGGCAAACCCAGTCTGTCCATATGAGCTTGTAAGTTCACGTTGTTTCCTAGAAGTCTGTTGCCCTCACCCTGATCTCCAGAATTCCTTCATGTCTGTCCCCTGCAGTCTGAAATCCTGTGATTGTGTCAGCCCCCACCACTTCCTCTGGCAGGGTGTTCCACTTGTCCACCACCCGCTTGTGAAGACAGTCCATCACCATGTGTCCTCTGAATCATCCTCCTCCAACTTCATCCCATGCACTCTAGTCCTGGAACATCTTTTTCACTTCAAAAGTGTGTCCTGCACCCTGATCCCCTGTAAGATACCTGTATGTCTCCATCATATCCTCTCCCTCCTCCAGGAGTACATGTTCAGTTCTTTCAACCTGTCGTCATAGGACCCGTGATGCAAGCCATGCACCATCTTTGTTGCCCTCCTCTGAACCTTCCTGGCCACTCTACATCCTTACGTGAGGTATGGTCTCCAGAAATGTACACTGTACTCCAGGTGGGGCCTCATTAGTGTCTTGTATAGTGGAATTATGACCTCCCCTTTCCTGCATGGTTGTATTGTGCAGGGCTAGTGGACTCCCCCCCCCAGCATGCAATAGCATCCATGGAGTCATGATACTCACATTGCTCAAGCAGCTCTGTCTGCCGCTGTTGCCCCTGCTGCTGTGCTGCGCTGCTGCTGCTGCTCTATCCGGGGGCGACTCCTGCCACGGGGCCCTGGCACGGCTCCTCTCATCCCGGCCCTGCATCCTCAGATCCCGGCCTGTGGGAGACATATGTTGAGACAAACATCAGTGTGACTCAAAAGCAGAGTGCCCCCTGCCCCAGTGAGAGTGCCCGCCCACACAGCCATAACCATCCATCGCACAGCTGCACACACTGACACAGCCAACCGTGTCCAAGCTGTCACCTATGCACAGCCACACAAGCACACACACACCCCTACAGAGAATATAGGTGCATAGATGGTACACTCACCTGGCCTAGGCACCATGCCCCACCTGGCATGTGCCCGCAGCCTGGCCAACAAGTTCTGCTCCCTCCGGCGGAGGTCACCGTACCGGTGCCGACACTGCTCAGCAGACTGGCCCCGCCCAGTGACCTCCACCAGGTCAGTGGCCACCTGCTGCCACATCGCGCGTCCTAGGCGTGGTGAGGGGCCTCACCATAGAGTGCCTCACAGTGGGCTCCATCAGGGCCACCAGGTTGGCCACCCAGTGGGCTCCAACTCACTGCCCTCCTCCCAGCCATCTCAGCCAGTTTACAGCAGGCAATATGGCGCCCGCTGCACTGTAACCCCACGGAGATGTTACGCACAGACCACCATAGAGTTCCAATCGCCTTGTTCGAACAACGCCGTTACCACATAGCACTGTCACCAGACAGCTAATAGGACGCATACGGCATGCGAACAGCGCCGGGCAAAGGGCATACACAAGGTCACGGCACGATGCAAGGCTACGCACAGCACCGTCGGAAATATAGGCATCCTGCGCGACTGCTAAGCTGCGTACCAGTGCCACAGTGGACTATTGCGCAGTAGTGCCACAGCGCCATATAATGCCCAGTGCTGTAGCGCCACTGGCACAATGGTGGCCATGGCCTGAATTGCCTATCACGCTCAGCAGGTCTGCAGCACAATAGACGCATGCGTAAGCTGTCTGGGCATGCGCAATGCAGTGTAGCATGCAGGCACAAATCTGCGCCATTGGCTCAGCCGGCCCTTCCAGATTGCACAAAGCGCAATCCGCACTATTCAGCCGACATATGCAAATCATTCATCAGCCATTCAAAAGCACGAGGGCGATTAGCATGTCATTAAGTTGTGCCATCCTCATTTGCATGTGTTGCACTATAAAACGCGACAGTGGGTTGTGCTGGCCAGATTCGGTTACTGCAGGTGAGAGGTGAGTTACATGCTGTGTGATGCTCAGGACAATGCTCATGGGCAAGGGTGCGGAGGATGAGAAAGGCTGAGGGGGCTGAGAATGAAAGGGCACTTAGAAAGGGACAAAGGGCACCCTTTCTATCAGTATCTGCCATACGGAGAAGAAATGGGGCTTCCGCCCCCGGCCGGCACCTATGCTCATGGGGAAATGCTGTCGACTGCACAGTGACAGGTGTCCACTTCCACCCATACAGATCACCATGACTGACCAGAGCCAAGCTGAGGTGAGGGGCGGGCGGGGGCGGAGGAGGCTGAACTCACAGCCAGAGCGGGAGGCCCTCTTCCAGGCCTACCTGGAGGATGAGCCATTATTGAGTGGATGGAGGGGCACCCCTCAGGAATGTGCAGCTGCATGGAAGGGGTAGCTCGGGCCGATCTGCCTGCACGGAAGCCACCAGCTCCATGCAGGAATGCAAGAAGAAGATGGGGAGTGACCGCAGGAGGCTGAAGGAGAAGGTGGCAGCCTTCAGGGCGGCATGCTGGCACTAGTGGGGCCCCCAGTGGTGTTGCAGCTGACCCCAATGGAGGAGACACTGGTTGCAGCCATGCAGCCGAAGTGCTACTGCGGCGCATTAGGCGGGGATTCCAGACAGGTGGAAGCCCATCACTGCCACGTATGACATGGTGGTGGTGTTGGGGGCTGTTGTTCACACACTCACATGTACTCTCTTTCTGTTACAGATCCTGTTCGTCTTCAGGAGACGGTGGTGGTGGTGGGTCCAGACAGTGATGCAGACCTGCTGGACGTGGAGGAGGGACCATCCACCTCCGCCACCAGCCAGCAGGCACTGCAGCAGCATGCACGCTGGGCCAACAACTCTGGTGTCAGTGATATGGGTGCGGGGGGTGCACAGCCTGTGTCTCAGCAGTCCGGCATGCAGGTATGCCAGCATGCTGTGCCTATGGCAGTGGCATGTACCTGCACCATTGATGATAGCAGGCCTGCAATGGGCAGTGATAGGTGTGTGTCCCATGACGGACACATGGCAGGCCAGCACATGCCCCTGGGCCTTCCTGGTTCACACCTGTGTACCAGCATGCTGGCACAGTCCCAGGCTGTGCCTGTCAGCACCGGTGGGGCAGCACTGGTGGCTGTGCAGGTGTCGGCACTGTTGCCAGCACGGAGGTGGAACAGGTGGACCTGGGGCTCAGCAGTTGGAGGGCGGCAGCAGCAGTCGAACACCAGGTCTGGGGTACAGTGTCAAGCAGTGGCACATGTCCACCGCCTTGATCCGCCCATACCTGGTCCTGGTGAACAGCCCACCTCGAGGGGTGCTGTGCACCAGGACCGCCCACACCCTGGGGGTCACGAGCCATTGGGCACAGTACCCATTGGATGCACGACACCCGCCTGCTGCAGGAATCAGTACAGCTGCAGGGGCGGGTTGCAAGGTCGCGGGAGGCACTGTCTGTGTCCATGGAGCCGCACAGCAGGAGTGTGCTCGGGACCGAGCCGAGCTGGTCCTTATGCAGACGGATGTGACCGCCGCCATTGACAGGCTGACCCAGGCAGTGGTCTCTGTCGCTGACGCATTGGGCACACTGGCAGGTGCCCCTGTACCGCACACCCCACACAGTGCGCTCTCCACTCCCCGTTCCTGGCGTCGTGCGACACCAGGCCTGTCGATGCCGGGTTCTGCTGTGGGCATCCCGAGCACCCCTGGTGCACGTTTGTTCGGCATGATGCAGACCCCTGTGCGGGCAAGGTCGCGTTCGCGCAGTGGGACCCCTGGTGGTGCAACAGCGCCACCCCATGTGGCCCCTGCTCAGCCTGCCAGTGCTGCTGGGCCACGGCGGGGCCGCCCACACATCCGTGGTGGCTGTGGGACAGTGCTACATGACTGAGCTGTCTCCCAGTGCGGGCCCTGTCTGGTGCTGCCCTGTGTGCAATGTGTGTCATGGTGGGCAGTGCACTGCTGGGTGCTCTGCTCACCACGCTGACACAAGGACCACCTGCACACTCTCCCAACTGCTGTCCACAGGTGCATGTGCATGATGATGCCTGCATTGCACTGTACACCAAGGTGCAAGGGTGCCCAGGTCCTGACACACGTACTTGGACAGTACAGGTGGTGGGGGTGGTCGGTGGTGCTGTGTGTTGGCAATGTCGTTTCCGCAGTGCTGTGCTTCTGCCCATGTACGCTGCCTGGTGTGTGTGTGTGTCCATAAGAGTGCTCACCCTCCCTGATGGTGTGTTGGTATGCCTGGAACCTTCAACTCCCTGACCTTCATGCACGGTGTGTTCCCTGTGTGCCTGTGGTTTGCGCATGGACAGTGTTGCCTGCATGTCCCGCCAGCTTACCTTCGTTGGGCGTAGTGCTCTTCTGCAATGGTGTCCCAGTGCAGCTGGGCCTGCCGGGACAGTCTGGGGTCCCTCCATCCTAGGGGGGCTGCTCATCACCAACATCACCGGTGCCACTGGCGTCCCCATCGCTGTCCCCCTCTTCGACCTGTACGGCTATCCCATGGTCTTTGGCCGTGTTGTGCAGGATGCAACAGGCCAGGAATATCCCACAGGCCTTTTGGGGGCTGTACTGTAGGGCACCGCTGGAGGTGTCTAGGCATCGGAAGCGTGCCTTGAGCATCCCAAACACCCGCTCTATGATGTTACGTGTTGCGGCATGTGCCTCATTGAAGCATAGCTGCGCTGGGTCGTGGGCGCGGTACAGTGTGAGCAGCCAGGGACAGAGTGGGTATCCGCGGTCACCTGTGTGGAGATAGTGGAAAGCAGTGTCATGTCAGGTCCATATGCCCATATCCTTGTGTGCCACTACCATGGCACCTGTGTCATTCCACCCTTGCCCAGAGTTTGCATTCCATACATGTGTACTCACCCACTAGATGACCCGTGGGGATGTCCCACTCTCGAATCGATGGCACAGTGCAGACTGGTGCCATATGAAGGATCATGTGCTCCGCCAGGGTGTGTGGCACAGACATTGATAATGCACCCAGTGGCATCACACACCACCTGGCAGTTGACACTGGAAAACCCCTTTCTGTTCCGATATGCCTGGCCGTCGGGGCCAGGTGGCGTCGCGAATGGCCACATGGGTGCAGTCTATGGCCCTAGCCACGCCAGGCATCGTCTTTACCTGTGGAACTCCTGCATGTTTGCTGTACTCTCTGCGCGCGGTGCTGGGGAACTGGATGTACTCCACAGCATGAGGCAGCAGTGCGCTGAGGAATTGGGTGAGGTTGCGTGACGTGGCCGACTGTGTAATGCCTGTGGTGTCCTCTGTCGGCCTCTGGAAGGTGCCCATGGTGAGCAGGCACATGCAGGCTGTCACATTGGTCTCCACAGACAGAGCGTGACTCCGTCGTGAGGGTGCCTGCATCACATCACTGCACAGCTCACAGAGCCGTCTCAGTATTGCCCTGTTCAGGCGGTACCAGGCTACGATCTCGACGTCTGTGTACAGCTCGAAGCTGAGGCGGGCACGATACCGCCTGTCGGGGGCATACCGCCGACGGGCCCCTCCGCGGCCACGTCCCCCTGCAGCATGGTGTCTCACCCCCTCATTACAGCTTCCATGTGGAAGCTGGCACTATCCATCTCCTGGCTTCTGCCCCCAGCTGCTGTTCCTGTGTTACCCCCGCTGCCCCCACTGCTGCTTCCACTGCACCAGGCACCCCCCGCTGGCCTCTCTGTCCTCCTGGACCCACTGTCCCTGTCTGCCCTTCCAGCTTCTGTCTCTCTCTCTCATCTCTGTCTCTCTCCCCCAGTTTGCGGCCTGCTAGGGTTCTTGCGCTGCTTCCTTGAGCCTTTTTATTTTGGCTCAATTCCGCTACTGTGCAACTTCTGGCTGAGCCACTCTTGCGCATTACGCAAGTGTTCAAACATCGCATTGTGCACTTTATGCATGGACCCGCCCCCTTCGGTTGCGCATGCCTTCATTTCCATTGCGCTGTTGCTCAGCATGTTTTCGGTGGCTCAACTGGCCCCTTCTGAATATCGCAGAATGGCACATTTTTGGAGTTGCGCACGCGCAACCCTGTTGCGCATGGCGCAACCCTTTTGAATATCTGGGCCTGTGAGTTCAGCAAAACTCATTTCCTAAATTATGATACTCTTTAAATAACATCCCCTCTTTGATCTTGAGTAGTTTCTCTCCCCAGGACACTTTAAAGAATTTTTATGACTTAGCACCATAATGATAGAACTTGCTTTGTTCCACTAAAACCTCATAAAATGGATATTTTAGTTCTTAGCTTCAAAGAAGCACAGCTCATCAACAAGGCCATAAAATGTGACTTCTTGGAAGTTAATCACATTACAGATCTCTGCTGTTTAAGATATCTCCTGTCATTTTAACAGAAACCTGGGGGGGGTGTCATCCCAGGGGCACAGGATATCTCCTGTGAGACAGATCACATACCACATTCTATATTACAAATCATAGAATAATCATAACCAGCTGGCCAAGCGTCACAATCAGTTACCCCCTTCTGTATGGGGCTGAGTTCAAAGGTTGCAGTGGCTGCCAAGGCTGTCTTAAACAGTTCTTAGATGCTAATTGGCTCCCTTTTTGGCACCTAGAAATTATCCCAGATAATCCCCTATAAGTTTCTGCCATTTCCCCAGAAGCCTCTTTGTTAAATCCTGGCTTCCAATTATTATTGGCTGCTAAAATGGTGGCTGCAGGTAGTTTCTAAAGCAGTCTATTTTACTGTCCCCACACATAAAGTCCTGGTGCAGCCAGGAGCAACATTAATTTAATTTACTTTTCCCACAGGCATATAGCCCTAACAGTTCTTTCTCTAACAAGTCCACTTTTATATAAATAGAATACACCATCAGGGAGTCGCTGCTCCCGTAGCACACTGCCACTAGGAACACAGCAGTAGCTCATAAATATTCACTAGGGCCTCCCTTGCCCTAACCGTTGCCCTTTGACTTCTGGCTTTTGTGCCCCAGAGGAAGTGCTTTAGGTGTCTGCCTGTTTATTGATGTTATAAATACTTTCTTCCTTTTGTTTTGCATCCCCAGTGCCCTCTTTTAGCTTAGTCCGGGCACCAGGAACTAGTGGAGACACACTTTCAGCTTTTGACTGCAGCAAGAGGTTGGATACACAGGGTGCCTTTTCGAACTTGTGAGCGGCGGCTTAACAGTCGCACTCAACCACTCACACTGGGATTTACGAGTCCAAGGGGCTCAATCAATCAGGGGGCACCTGGAGACCTGGGTTAGCAGCAGAAGGAGCCAAGAAGGAACAGAGATGCTGGTGACAGCGGGAGATCACCCAGAGGCATTACAGGTAAGCCCCCAAATGGGCGGGAGGTGTTACACTTATGTGCTGTATGAGCAGTTATCTGTAAATGAAAGACAGGCTGTAGTCATGCATTATAACAGACAGACACCTTATCTTGGGGCCAGGACTGCTAAGGAGGCAAATGCTGAACCACAGCCCCCACCTGAGCACCTGCCTTAAGTGGCCTGGTGGCTGCCAAATACCCAGAGGCCACAATGGTGTCACCAACAGAGACAGGAACCAGTACAGGAACAAGGCCTACCCATTTTCTGGACCTTGAAGACTCCAAAGACAAGGACAGAGAAACTCATAAACCAGGAAGGATGCGTCTCTAGCAGACCATGATGCAGCAATTGGGCCCCAGAACTTGAACATGAACAGGCACCCCCAGTTACTGAGAAAGAAGCTGACCCTGCCAATTCTGGTGAAGGGCCCAGTGTCAAGATGGTGACAGATACAACATCAGACCACAGAGAGTGCAGAGGGCTCCTACCTGGCACAAGGACTATGTTATGGACAGTGACTCAGACCCCGAGTTTTGCAGTTGGATGCTGGGGTACATCCTCATACAGGAAGGGGCAGTATAATGGACCCACGTGGGCATGCCAACCCCTGGCTCAGAAACCTCACAGGGAAAGGGACTCTGGGAATTTCTGGGGAATGGAGGGGCACCAGAGTCTGGCACATTTTCTGTGTCCTGTGGGCTGTTCAGTTTCTGGAATGACAGCCCCAGGCACAAATTTGACAGACCATGAGCAGGGCCTATAAAGGCAGGACTGTGCTGGAAGAGGGCCGATCTGGTGGAGATCTTGTGGTGGAAAGGTCTGAGTGCTGGGAGTGGATGCAAGCTGTGCCAGCCTGGGCCTAAAAGCAGAGAGTAAACTGTGAACAGAGCTGCTGAGTTCTGAGAGGAAGAAAATGTCAACCACGCACAAGCAAGCATGTGGGAGATGCTGAAGATCCAGGATGGAGAAAAGACTAAGGGCTGCTGATTCAGGTCATCTAGCATGCACTACATCGTGGTGCCAGGCTGGCTGACATAGGGGTTGGAAGCCATGGCATGTGAGGTCAGATAGGGTCATCAGCAGTTTGGAGCTAGTGGGAGGTCAGAAGAGCCTGCAGCCAGTTCCCAAGGTAGCTGCTTCAGCACGGAGCACAGAAAGAGGAAGTCTGCCTGCATAGTAGATGACCTGGGAAGCAGAGATCCAGTGGTATGCTGCATCAGAAGGAGCCTTTCAAGTCAAGAAACCATGAGGACATTGCAGTGCATTATTGTTTCAAGGGACAGTAATTGTTGTTTCACTGTGTTATGCAATTCGGATTACGAATACCCCATTTTGAATTGCATGGCCTATGGGGTTTGGGGCATTGAGCACGCTGCTCTGTTTAAAGTGCACCAACACCAGCCAACCTGTGGCAACATCTACAGGCCTACAGCAATTCTACACCTGCAGTACCCAGGGAGTAAGTTTAGGAAGCTCCCATTTGGGTCTGTTTAAAATGTGGTACCAGGTGGGAAGGGGTAGATCTGGCCTGCATGGTAGGGCATCCTAAGAGGGCCGTATTTAAAGTTGACATTTGCACTACTCTCTGTTTCACAGGTGGTTGGTTAATAAACCTGTTATTCTGTTAAACTTGTGATGGTTATCAACTCCCCATGTGTTAGAGAAATTATTGTTTTCCTTACCGAGCCCACCAGACCCAAAGCTCTTGTGGCTTGGTCAACTGGAGTGTCTCCAGTACTCACCTCTGTTCCCAATTTACCAGACTGCACTGGTTTACCAAAGGTGATGGCAGTGCCACATGCACTCCTTGCCACAGGGTCAGTCACAGTATGCTGCTAATAAGGTTTCGTTTGCAAAAATGTAGATGCTACTTTTTGATAGCCCTCCAGTATGGAGTAACTCCAGATGAAGAGATCAACCTACTATTATAGCATTGATACCCATTTTTCTCATTGCTGAACTCTGAAACAAAAAGTTTTGAAATGTAATTTTTATTACAAGATCAAATAAAATAAATTAAAAACATCAGAATCCCATACATCCAGGGCTCACTTCAGAGCTATGGGCTGAGCCCTGGCAAGCCACCCCCAACTTTGCCCCTCCTAACGTGGTTGATGTTTGACTGGCAGGAAGTACCAGTATGGTAAGTTATATCAGATTGTTTCTACTTTAATTCACAACCATGGTGGTGTGAGGTTATCATAAATCGACACTAAATTTGCATAACAGCATTTGGTGCTATAGCTAGTGAACCTCTGATCTGCAGGGTTGCTTGGTGTTATAGTTAAATCTTAAAACTTCACCCTATCTGGGTAAACACTGCAAGGTAATTTAACTCTTGTTTTCTGTGCTATAACTAAGCTTGCAGCTACACCCTATCTGGGTGAACACCATGAGACAGTTTTAACTCCTGTTTTCTGTGCTATAACTAAGCCTGCAGCTTCACCCTGTCTGGGTGAACAGCCTTACAACTACACCCCATCTGGGTGAGCACTACAAGTTGAATTAGTCGTCTCCTTAGTACAAGTCTTTGTGGGGATGGGGTTCATAGGTGAGGCAGTAAGTTGAGTCAGATGTGGGGCACTCTTCTCGAGGGCTATGCTCTGGAGGAGGGGGCACTACCCCATCTGCAGGACCTTGGCAGAGCTCCAGGCTCAGCTGGTGGCAGCAAGGGTACAAATATCTTAGTTGTATCATCAGCTCAGTCAGAATCCCCCGCCGCGCCCCAACTCCCTAAGAGATGTAATGGTCCCAGGGGTGGAGAGTGCTGGTGAGAGGGACGGGGAGAGGAATCAGGATTATCCACAAGGAGGTTGTCCAGCCCCAGGTTCAGGCACCTGACTCAGTTGGGGGATTGGGTCTCCAAGATAGTTGAAGGGAAGGGCAGGACAGTATGATGGACCCAAGGGGAGCAAGTCTACAAGGATAATCTTAGTGACCGGGTACTCAATAATTAGGGGAAGACCGGATGGTGGAGGGGGTTGAATGGGAGGGGATAGTCCAGTGCCTTCCTGGGGCATCTGCCATTCATAATTTAGACAGGATAGGGATGATAACTGAGAGGAACAGAGGAGCAATGGGTATTGGTACACCTAGGTACCAAATGACCTGTGAATCAGTTGGTGGAGATGATGAAGAGGAACTTTCGTAGACTGGGGGATGGATTGGTGGTACACTCAACCTCCCTAGCCTTTTCCAAAATCCTCTCTGTGTGAGGCAGGGAAGGGAAGCAGTGTACAATAAGGAATGATGTAAAAGAAGAGTTTAATAGAGAAGTTTAATGGATGGCGTAAGGATATGGGTTACCACTTTGTGGGGGACTGGGGGGGGACTTCTGGGACAGGAGACTCTTCCAGAGTGACAGACTTCACCCGATGAGAGAGGGGGCCTATGCACTGGGGCAGAAGTTTGACATCTATATCAGATGTTTAAACTGTCTGTGAGGGAGACTGGGTCTGGGGAACCTTGACGGCAGAGGAGCGGGATCCTAACTAGTACACCCCCACATCTGGGGGCTTGTAGTAGCACAGCGGGTACAAGAGAGCTGTGGCCCATGCTATACTAGGTGAAGGGACTTTGGAGAGGGGGACCACAAAGGGTGCAAGCACCAAGAAAGCAAGAGGATGAGAGGATATGTGAAGCACAATGGTAGTAGCAAAGTAGGATCAGGGGTCAGATGGAAGGGGGTATGCCTTAATGCCAGAAGCCCTGGTAACAAAATCAGTGAGCTCCAGGTGTTGATGGTAGAAACTGAAGAGGACCTTGTGGCCATAAAGGAAACATGGGCTTTGGAAAATAATGAATGGGAAATTACAGTCCCTGGGTACCTGATGTTCAGGAGGGATAGAGGAACAGGTGTGTGTGTAGGGGGGAGGAGGTGGGAATAGCATTTTTTGTCAAGGAAGGTACTGAGGTGGTGGAGGAGGGGTATATCATGGGTAGTAATGGGGAGACCGAGTCGCTGTGGGTGCAATGTGCAGCAGCCTCTGGCAATAAACTGTGCCTGGGGTTGATCTGTAGACTGCCGGGGCAAGGGGAGGAGATGGACAGAGAGCTCAAGGAAGAGCTGGAAAGCTGGGTAGCTAAGGAGGAAGTAGTGATGGTGGATGATCTGAATCTGCTGGACATCGACTGGGATGTTCCAGTGGCTAGGAGCACCAGAAGTCAAGCTTTTTCTTGACACATTCCAAGACTGTCTGCTGGTACAGCTAGTTAAGGAACCTATTAGGCAGACTGGAATTCTCGATGTGGTGCTCACCAACTCGGAGATGGTAGGAGCTGTTTGAGTTGGAGCAACTAGAGAACAGTGACCATAACTCTGTTTTGTTTGAACCAGCTCTTGGGTTTAGCAAACTGCAATCAAGAGCTGAAGTCCTTGATTTTGGAAAGGTGGACTTCAAGAGGCTGAAGGAACTGGTTGGGGATAAGTTGGTAGGGGTGGACAACATAGATGGGGACAATTAAGAGGGCCATTCTTGGGGCATCTAAGGCATGCATGAGAACGGTAGCCAAAACAACAGGTTCAAGAGACCATTATGGTTTTCAGCAAGGGTTAGGAAGCAGTGAGGGCTAAGAAAAAGACCTACACATTTAAAGAAAAGCAAATAGAGGAAGAATGTGGAGAATATCTGTTTAAAAAGGGAAGAAAAGAGGGCAGTTAGGGAGGCAAAAGCAAACACAAATCTCCATATTAGGAAGGGGTCAAGACTGAGAAAACAGTTCTTCAGGTATCTGTGAAAAAGGAAGAAAGGAGGGAAATTATAAAGCTAACCAAGGAGATGAGGGTGATTGAGGTGGATGAGCAAAAGGCCACCATCCTTAACCATTACTTGTGCACAGTTTTCACTAAGAAGATGGTGAGCCATCACCGAGAGTGGCATCAAAGTGGTCACTAGGGGGGTCCAGGAGCCAGTCCTGGAGATGAGGTAGCCAACATTTACTAGCAAAAGGGTCCTGAAATGGCTGGCAACCCTCTAAAAATGAATAAGGCCCCAGGACCAGATGGGTTGCATCTGAGAATACTCAGGGTATTGACAGCGGACATTGCTGCTCCCCTGGTAGATCTGTTTAACAGTGCTGTAAGAATAGGGGTCATTACAAAGGATTGGAGTGTGGTGGACATAGTTCAACTCCACAAGCGGGGAACAAGAAACAAGTAGGGAACTACAGATCTGTCACTCTACCTCTGTTGCAGAGAAATTGATGAAGTCACTAGTCAAAGAGGACCTTTGCGGACTACTTGGAGACCAACGGTCTCCATGACAGTAAACAACATGGATTTGTGGCAGGGAAATCTTGTCAGACTAACCTGATAGTCTTCTTTGGCTGAGTGACAAGGGAACTGGATAGTGGATTTGCTCTACTTTGACTTAAGCAAGGCTTTTGACTCAGTGCAGCACAGACACTAGCTAAAGAAGATGGAGGATCTAGGTGCAGCTAAGGTCATAGTAAACTGGGTAGGCAACTGGCTAAAGGGGGGAGGCAGCAGAGGGTAGTTGTCAATGGGGTTAAATCAGAGGAGAGGGAGGTCACAAGTGGGATTCCACAGGGATGTGTCCCTGGGTCAGGTCCTCTTCAACATGTTCATCAGCCACACAGAGTGAGGAATCAGGGTCAGGTTGTGTCTCTTTGCAGATGCCACTAATCTCTATGAAAGGGTGGATAGTGATGAGGAATATAGGAACACGAGACAGACTTGCAAAAGCTAGAGGGTGGTCAAGGGTTTGCCAGCTAAAGTCAACGCCAAAAGTGCAAGGTAATGCACCTAGGGAACAAGAACCCCAGGATGGAGTACTGGATGGGAGGAGTGAGACTTAGTACCACTGCTGAGGAAAAAGACCTTGGCATTATCATCAGCGACTCACTAAAGCAATTGAATCAGTGCAACAAGGCTTATAGCAAGGCAAATAGGATGCTTAGATGTATCTGAAGAGGTATCAATACCAGAAAAAAGAGAGATGATACGTCCTCAGTATAGATCCTTGGTGATGCCACACCTGGGACCAGATATTCAAAATGATGCCTGGTGGGCAAAGTGATTGCACTCTGTTTGCCCGGGGTTTGTGCCCATGTGCTTTTGTCTGCGTTAATAGGGTTAGTGCAGGCAAAAAAAAATTGTATGCGGTGGGCAAAAGGGAGGGACGGGGACAGGTCTACCGATGCAGCATGATATTCAATGCATTTGCGCTGCACAAGGGGGTTAGTGCAGGCTACTTTGCGCAGTGCAAATACCACTGATCAAAAGCCCAATTCATTCCAGGCAACCCTAGTGGCCAGTGGAATAACTGTAGCCAACAACCAAGTTGGCGGTTGGGGAGCACACCTGCCCCCCTCACATCGTGTGGTCCTCCCCATTCCCTGATCCCTGGTATGCCCATAACATGAAATATGTCCCTGGTATCTAGTGGTCCCCACCACCCTCCAATCACCATCCTGCATGTTATATTTCTCTGGTGTTCAGTGTTCTCCCCCACCCTCCAACTGTGGTTGCATATATATTTCCATGATGTTGAGTGGTCCCCCCACCCTCCAATCACCATCCCATATGTTATAACAAATTACCCTGGTGTGCAGTGGTCCCCCCCTCCGGTTGCTGGTCCCATTAAGTGAACATACTTCCCTAGTGCCTAGTGGTTCCCCCCACCCTTCGATCACCAGTCCAGTTAATTGTACATACTTTCCTGGTGCCTAGTGATCCCCCCACTCTCCAGTCACCAGCCCCAGTGTAATTTAAATCACCCCTGGTGTTCAGTGATTTCCCCCCGCCCTCCAATCACCAGTCTCATTAATAATAATAATAATACTTTATTTGTTATGTGCCTTTCAGGCATCAAGGCACAGTACAATAAAAGATATATTTGTTCGTATTGGGTATTAACACGAGAGGTTATAGTTTGAATCTTCCAGAACTGAGACCAAAGGTTGATCCGAATCACAAAAATAGACAAGAGGGTTACTTGTTCGGTACACTGTTCACAAGACTGCGCCTGAGGTTGGCACTTTGGAGTAGAGGCTGACCTGTTGAGTGAATCTGGAAAGAATGGTTTTAGCAGGTATAATTTTGGTATCGCCAGCTTTATTGTTCTGTCATTGAGACCGGTAGTTTTGCAAAGAAAGAAAACTACAGTTTTATTTTTAAAAGAAAAAAAACTGTATCACTTGGTAACAAGTTCCTACCCTTTTATTTTTTTTTTCTAGTGCAAAGTCAGAGTAGTACTGTTAGAAAGATGGCACCAACTACAGCAGACGACTGTAAAACAGTTGTGCGAGGGACAGGGAGTCCTGTTCAGGTGACGCCCAAAGCAGAACTCATAGCCCTGATCAGCAGACACTTAGCAGGAGTCCCAGACCGGACTGGAAGGGACCAGGCCTCATGTGGCAGAACTAGGCCAGTGAGGTCCCACAATGAGAGGACAGAGGCTACAGGCAGGGATTTGTCACCGTATCCTGAACTGAAGTTCTGGGATTGCAACCTGAGTTTTAGGATGGAGCTGAGTCCCAGAGAGGAGACAGTGAGAGGCGGACTGAGGCAGAGCGAGACCGCAGAGAGAGGCAGACCGGGTGAGTTGCCAGCTAGATGCAGAAGAAGAGAGAATGAGAACGCTAGACAGACCTGAGGAGCAGTGAGTACCAGATGCAACACGAGCTGGAGAAGATGCTACTCCAACTACGGCACTAGAGCAGGTAAGGGTTTGGGTTAATTGACTGCAGGACTGGGTTACAACTGAATCAATTAATAGCTGAGTTTAAGACGGGAGGATCCAGAGTTTTTTAAATTTTTGCAACAGTTTGTATTCAGGTAAGGTTAAAATTTCTAGAGTCTCCTGAGCCTAGCTATCTCACATTACTTTGAAAACTCCTCGATGCATTAACATCATATGGACAATAAAGACAGTGACATTGTTATCTAAAAGTTGCACTATTAAAAAGTTTGAATTGACCGCTGAATCACACAGAGCTGTCTGTAAGCTCAGGAGAAGTTCTGATATGAGCTATGAGAGTTAGCCAAACGCCTGTTTTAAACGGTGGAAGGAATTGAGAAAACACTGTTGATAAATTGAAATGATTTATTAGAACAGTTTTATTGGGCATGCCCAGTTAAAACCTGGCTAGAGGACAGAGATCCAAACAGTGTGTGGCTACTGAACTCGGATGCTATGCCAAGAGCAGACCTGTTTGAGAGCTAATGGGTGGACGTGGGTGCAGAACGGAAAGAGCCTAGGGCAGCTAAAACCCCTCACTGTCTAACAAAACCAGTTAGCTCCAGGTTTCAAAAGAAAGATTTTCTGAAGTAAGAAATGTTGTTATGTAAAAGAAACTGAAGCAATACTGCCAAAAAGGGTTGTTTCAGGTGTTCCTGAGAGCGCCAGAACATGAGAGAACACATGCATACAATCATGGTAAATGGCGACAGAGTAGGGGTTAAGGGACACAGGACATCCTGCTGTGAAAGGGGATCTAGTACAGCCTGGTCAGCTTATCCCAACAAATACGTGACTTGTGTAGGACCTTGCAGTAGGAAAAACATTGCCACTGGCCAGTGTTCTCTGACTGGGTGAAGGGGAACTGCAGCAGGTGGCTGAAGTTAAATGTTAGTAGTAGATGGACCTTGGCAAATTCCACAGGGGATGGCATGTGGTTACCTGTAGACAAGTCAAGGGAAAAGGTAGTTCTCTAACCCCACAGAAACCAGTGTTGAAACAATGGGAGAGGTTGGTTCTAGCCTGTCTCTCCAGATGGGGGAGACCGATAAAGGGGTACAAAATTTCCTGGTAAAGTGACCACACAGCTACGGAAGGTTACGCCAAGAGGGGGGGTGACCAATCGTCGAGAGGTTAGGATTGACAGTGATCCTGAGGGCCCTGACACCAGTGCTAGGGACCAGAAGTTTAGTGATCAGCGACTCTATCCCATGCCTTGGACCCCGCGTGAGGGCCTGCAGCTGCTCAGAGGAGGACCCTAGTTTAGAGAAGCTGAGGGCTTGGGCAGACCCTTGGGGCACACAGAGAGGCGTACGGCAGATATAAGGTTTATTGGGGAAAAATGGACTCATGTATACACCTAGCAGCACAGACAGCGGGAGGATGCCAGGCAGGTAGCTTGTCATCCCCTCAGGGGTATTAAGCAGTTGCTCAACATTGCACATGATATTCCCTGTGTCCACATCTGGGAATCGCACAAACTACGCAGCAGTTGTCCCAGAATTTACTGGCCTAACTTCACCCAGCAGATGAAGGAGTATTGCAGGTCTTGTCACCGTGCCAAGAAATAGGGAAGGCGGGCAAGAAACCCGCCTCCCTTGATCCCCTTGCCCACAGTGGAGTGGAGCCATTCTGAGGGTGGAATGGATATTGTGGGCCTTTAAATACCCCCAGCTCCCAGGGAAGAGACTATCCTGACTGTGGTGATTATGCCAACTGCACCCAGAGGCAGTCACCCTATCCTCACTGAGACAGACAGTGGCAGATGCCTTACTTGGGATTTTCCTGCCAATTTCCAGGAGGTAATCACCTATCTAGGGGTTCTCGCAGTCGGACCTGATGAAGTGTTATGGAAGAAGTGTAGGGTAGAGATGCAACATCAGACATACCACAAGCCAATGGGCTTGGGGAACGCTTCAAAGGTACCCAAAAGTCAATGCTCCTGGCATTTGCTGAACAGCATGGGAGGGACTGGGAGAAGCTACCTCCACCTGTTTCCATTCAGGAGGCCCTTCTAAGAGCTCCATAAGATTTTCCCCTTCAACTCTATATGGACGCCTGGTATAAGCCTCTAGACTTAATCCGGAGGACTGGGAAGGCAAGCACGCCACCCAGGGAACTCCTGATTGTGTATTATGTCCTTAGGTTTCAGAGAAAGGCTGAAGGAGCTATAGGAACAGCCCAGAGCAACCCTGGCAGCGCCAACAGAGACAGGTGTGTGGTACGGATCGCAGTGCCAGGAGCTCGCCTGTACATGGTTGGTCAGGAAGTCATGGTCCTTATTCCGTCCGAAAGACAAGGGTAAAGCTGAGGGCAGGACCGCAAAAGTGGTTAGATGGAATGCTGACAAACTATATTGTGGAGTGATCTTGACAGAAGACAGACTGAAAGGATGTACCATGTCAATGATGATGGCTTATATGCAAATAGGGGCTGACATGGTGTTTGCAGTGTAGTCATGGGGAAAGGACGATGAAGGAGACCCTCTTCAGATCTGTTGAAGAAAGTAAGGAGTCCTCTGTGAGGCAGTAAATGGTCTCCTAGCTGAACTGGACCAGGTACAGAAAGTAAGAGGTTTTGAGACTTGCCTCTTTGTTTAGCCAAGCCTTGACTCAACCCCTCGAGTGACACACAATGTGAGACAGGGACACAGACGCCCATACAGCTAACAGAATATCGGGAGTTAGAGGCTGTCCAAAAGGACATTAGGAGGAAAGTGAGGAGATGCTGGATTTAGGTAATCCAGAGATACCACAGCCCCTGGCCTCACCCGTAGTCCTTGCCCAAGCCAGATGGCTCTACTATTTCTGTGTGGACTATCGTGGCCTGAATGCAGTCACAAAGTCCGACGCCCACCTGATGCCCCGGACGGACTAACCTGTTGGGAGGTGACCTACCTTACTCTATTGACCTGACCAAGGGTATTGGCAGGTAGAATTGACAGACAGACAGTTAGGAAAGGTCGGCCTCATCACTCCAATAGGTTTATTTGAGTTTAAAGTAATGCTTCGAATGAAGAACACCCGCCACTTTCCAAAGGTTGGTGAACCAGGTGTTAAATGGTGCCGAGGAGTAAACCGTAGCATACCTGGATGACACTGCCATCTTCAGTACCAGCTGGGAGGAACACCTTTCACACCTTAGGGAAGTGCTGGGCAGGATACAGAGGGCCAGGCTCACTATCAAAGCCGAGAAGTGCCAGGTGGCCATGGGGGAAGTGCCATACCTCAGGCATGTGGTAGGCCGGGGACAGCTCTGTCCTAACCAAATAAAGACTGAGGTGATTAAGGCGTGGCCCAGACCAGAAACTCAGAAGCAGGACAGGAGCTTTCTAAGGACAGCAGGGTACTAAAGAAAGTTTGTACCTAATTACAGTGCCCTGGCTGCTCCCCTATCTAACCTGACAAAGAAAAAGATGCCAAGGAAAATTACCTGGGGCCCAGCCTGTGAGGAAGCCTTTACCAGACTGAAGGAGGCACTGTGCAGTGCTCCTGTTTTGACAAGTCCGGACTATAGCAAAACCTTCACAGTTCAGACGGATGCCTCAGACGTGGGTATTGGGGCAGTATTTAGCCAGACATCTAGCCAAGGGACAGACTACCCAGTTGTGTACTTGAGCAGAAAGCTTATCCCCAGGGAGCAAGCAGCTGCCTCTACTGTGGAAAAAGGAAGGTCTTGCCATAGTGTGGGCCCTGAAGAAATTAGAGCCATACTTGTATGGGCAGCATTTTGTGGTGCAGACTGAACACAACCCCTGGTTTGGCTGACGAGATGGGAAAGAGCAATGGGAGACTGTTAAGATGGAGTCTTGTTTTGCAAGGATATGATCTGACAATCAATACATAGGGCAGGCATTAAGAATGAGAACGCTGATGGGCTGTCTAGGGTCTATGAGGCGTGAACTGATTTGGGAAGCTTATCCCATGTAGAGGATAGATCCTATAAATTCAGTCTAGGTGGGGAAGAGTGTGACGAGACAGCCAGTTCTGAGTGCTGGATAATATTTTTATATAAATGTGTTAATGTGTCTGCTGAAAATTCAAATGCTCTAGAAATGACCTCTCATCCCCTCCGATTTTAGCTGACAGATGCAGGACAAGAGAACTGCTGACAGTATGCATCACACACACACACACACACACACACACACACAGTTTTCTTAAAGACAATGCGAACTGGAAGACTTAAGATCCTGTTTCTCTGAGCTAATTACAGAGTTAAGTTAAGAGAGAAATCATAAAACTAGGTTTATGACGTTAAAATAAGGGAAACTAGGATGTTAAATAGAGGTGTAAGATTGTAAATAACCCTATGAAGCCTGTGTGAAGAGGGTACAGTATGAGATCAAAAGAAGTGTCATTGAAACTTGAGTTATGTTAAGTTGCAGAATTAATGCATCCTGTATGGCTGTATAATATAGATTAATAAAATTACATCCTGTGGTTGTATAAAATATATTTTGTTAGATATTTGACCAGAAGAGAGCTGACGACTTCATCAAAAAGGGTCGGCCAATACTGCTTGAAAAGATTATTCTCTTTCACTACAGAGACGCATTTTGTATTATTCTCATTCACTAGAGAGACGCATTTTGTATCAGACACTGACAAAGGAAACATCTGAGCACTGAAGAGGTGTTTAGAAAGCTAGACAAAATCCAAATATAGTTGTAGGAATTGCACTGGTTTAAACCTTGTTTTGTTTAAAGATATGCATGTCTTGTGTTATAAAAGTTCTGTATTGTATGTTTGACATATTATTACATATTTTAGTAAAAACTCTAATTTTAGAGCAAACCTGGTCTGTCTTTTGAATTGCTTTCTTTACAAGAAATATTTATGGTTCAGCAGACATATAGCTTGTACGGTGGTACCAAACTGGAAACAGAAGTTATTTTAAATCTGAGGTCTTTATTAAGTTTTAAGGGTTCATCTCTGAATACCTGGTTAGGTGCCCGTAGGCAAAGGTATCTGGCCCCCCGAACATAGATATATCTGAGCCTGTGCATTGTGTATGCTAGCAAGAGGTTACAGTTTGAATCCCTCCGGAAATGAGACCAAAGGTTGATCCGAACTCACAAAAACAGACGAGAGGGTTATCTTGTCTGTTACACTGTTCACAAGACTGTGCTCAGAGGTTGGCACTTTGGGAGAAGAGGGCCTGCCCTGCTGAGTGAATTTGTGACACCAGGTAGCAGCCCGACAGATTTCCTGGATAGGAATGTCCCTGGAAGCAGCAGTATGGCGGGTAGAATGAGCTCTTATCCCACTGGGAGGCTCCTTGCCCGCCAACTCATAGCACAGACCCTATGCATGATGTAATCCATCTTGCAACAGTCCGCTTCACTGCAGGTCTGCCAGAAGTGGCTTCAGCGTGGGTGACAAACAGCTGGCGAACCTCACCACGACTTCCACCGCCCCTCCCTCTGTACTAGAGAGAGCATGTCTCAGGTCCGGCATGGAGCCTTACTCGGTCTCAGACGGTAATTAGGATAGTATACCGCAGAGTCAACACCTGGTTAAGGTGAAACTCTGACACCACCTTCGGAAGGAATTTCGGTGGGGACGTAGGACAACTTTGTCCCAGTGGAAGACCAGATAAGGGGAGTCCACCGAAGGAGCCTGGAGCTCACCAGTCCTTCTGGCAGACGTGATAGCCACAAGGAAGGCGATCTTCCACGACAAGGTGACAGCCCACACTTGTGCACTGGTTCGAATGGCTTGCCCATCAGCTTTCCCAATACCAGCAGTAGATCCCACGGAGGTGGAGGTTCATGCATCGGAGGGGATATGTGATCCAGGCCTTTGAAAAAAGTACCCAACCACTGTCTCCTGCGCCAATTTCAGCTGTCCGGCCCGCGCCCGGTAAGCAGAAATGGCTGCCAGGTGACCCTAAGGGTCGATGACCGTAGACCCCCTTTGCAGAGGGACCAAAGGTAGTCGAGAATGTTAGCCACAGAACAGGACAGGGAGTAAAGACTTTATTTCGACACCAAATGGAAAACTTTTTCCATTTGAAGGCATAACATTTCCATGGTCTATTTTTCTAGATGCCTCCACCACGGTGTAGACATCTTCAGAGAAGACCCAAAGCCTGGAACTCCACCAGGTACCAGGCTGTGAGGTGCAGGGATTGAAGGTCCGGATGGAAGACCTTCCCTGGTTCAGAGATATCAGGTCTGGGAGTGTATAAACCACCCGGGGCCTGCAGCTGAGACTGAGGAGATCTGGATACCAGAACTGGCGCGCCAGTCTGGGACTACCAGAATCACCATCGCTGTCCCTCTCACCTTGAGTAACACCTTGTGATCAAGGGAAATGGAGGAAAGCACAGAGAGGCCTGGGATCCATGGCTCGAGAAGGCACCCCCGCAACAAGTCCTGCTGAGGGGGCTGGCATGAAACAGCCTCAGCTTGGTGTTTTCCTGGAGGCAAACAGGTCCACCATCGGTTTGCCCCAATGAGAGAACAGGCTGTAAGCTACCTCTGTATGCAGAGACCACTGTGGATGTCTGGCCTAAGCGGCTGAGACATCCGCCAGCTGGTTCAAGGCTCCTGCCACATGGATGGCTAGGAGGTCCGCCTCCAACCGGCTTACAAGGGTCCAGATGCAGAGCGCCTCCTTGCATAGCAGACAGGAGTATGTGCCGCCCTGTTTGTTGAGGCAGTACATGGTCGTGGTATTGTCCGTCTGGACTTGAACCACTTGACCTCAGAGCTGAGGAGCGAAAGCTGACAGTGACAGTCTGACTGCTCTGAGCTCCAACAGGTTGATGTGGCATCGGGACACCTCGAGGGTCCAGAGTCCATGGGCCCTGTTGTCCCCCATGTGGGCCCCCAGCCCAGGAGAGAGGCACTGGTCGAAGGAACGACAGTCAGCTCGGGGCGGACAAACAGGATCCCTTCCTGCAACCGGCAGAGGCGGTCCACCATTGGAGAGCATCCCACATCTTCCGGGTTACAGTGATCAGTTGGTCAAAATGACCGTGACGCTGAGTCCACTGGGCGGCCAGCTCCCACTGGAGGGGGCACATGTGCAACCGGGCCCAACGGACCACTGAGGTGCACGCCGCCATGTAACCCAGAAGGCCAAGAAAGTCCCAGGCAGGGCGTAAGTGCCCAACCAGAAATGATTGGGCAAAGGAGGAGAGAACTTCTGCCCTATCTGCTGAGAGCCAAGCTCTGGCTTGATGAGAGTCGAGCTCTGCCCAGATGAAGCCCACCACCTGAGAAGGCATGATTTCCGACTTGGCCTCATTGATTAGGAGGCCGAGCTGGGAGCAGGTCTGGAGGGCCAGATCCCTGGACCTCTCCACCTCCTGTTGAGTGGAACCTGCAAGGAGCCAATCGTCGAGGTAGGGGTAAATTCTGACCCCCCCAAGAGATGGGCCGCCACCACTGCAATGCATTTGGTGAAGACCCGTGGGGCCGATGACAGGCCGAACGGCATGGCTCAGAACTCATACAGGGTCCCTTTGACCCTGAAGTGGAGCAACCGCTGATGGGACGGACGGATTAGGACGTGAAAGAAAGTACAGTTACGCAAGAACTTACCGTAACATTAGATCTTCGAGAGAGGCTCTTGCAGTAGGTAATTATAGGACTGAAGCCAGCAGGTGTCAGGACCCCATGGAAAAATTTCTAGCTAGCAGTCTCTGGTGGGGAACCGCCCCCACATAAGGTGACGTCAGTATAAAGGGGCGGTTCCCCACGCTGCTCCAGTTCTTTCTCGCCAAAGGCCAAAAAGGCAAGACGAGAGAGAAGTGGATGTTTCCTTCACTGGAAAAGGAGCTGAAAAAGCTTAGGAGGATGGAGGGCGGGAAGGTATTACTGCAAGAGCCTCTCTCAAAGATCTACTGTTACAGTAAGTTCTTACATAACTGTACTATCTTACTTCAAGAGGGCTCTTGCAGTAGGTAATTACAAATAGGACTGAGTCCCAAGCAGTCTGGATCAAGCAGAAGCAAACGGGAGGAGGAAAACTACCCAAAAGTGGACCCTCTGGCTGTGAAGGTCTTAGGAAAGAAGACCTTGCAGAACAGCCAACTTGAAGCCCGCTCTACGGCGAGAGGCAATGTCCAAACTGTAGTGTTTCATAAAAGAATGGACAGAAGTCCAAGTAGCAGCTGCACAGATGTCTGCCGCTGACACATTCTTGAAACAAGCAGCAGAGGCAGCAACCCCTTTGGTGGAGTGGCCTCTGACTTGACCTGGCAGGGTCTTCTTGTACTTGTCATAACAAAAAGTGATACAATGAGCCAACCGTTTAGATAGGCATTGCTTAGAAACAGCATTGCCTTCTCCTTTATGAGCAAAAGAGACAAACAGTTGATTAGTCTTTCTGAGATCCTTCATCCTGGTGGTCTCAGAATTCGGTGTACATCCAAAGTATGCAAGAGGCACTCCCCTTGATTAGAGTGCTACGTAAAGAAAGCAGGCAGCTCTATGGATTGATTCAGCGTAGATTCCGCTACCACCTTGGGGAGAAACTTAGGGTTGCTATTCAGAGCCACACGTTCCTTATGAAAAATTAAATATGGGATTTTGCACATCAGGGCCTGGAGCTCAGAAATCCTTCGAGCAGAAGTAATGGCCACAAGGAAGAGTCTTCCATGAAAGAAACTTTAGGTCTGCTGAGACTGCCAGCTCGAAAGGAGGCAGAGTAAGCTTCTCAAGGATAAAATTCAAATCCCAAGGAGGGGCAGGAACCCGAATTGGGGTCTCAAGTGGAGGACCCCTCTAAGAAAAGTCTTGGAGACTTCCAGTTGCACAAAAGTTCTGTCCCCGAAAGGAACATGGTAAGCCGAGATGGCCGCCATGTGAACCTTCAGAGAGGAATGACTAAGACCCAGACCGAAGAGGTGTTGCAAGTAATCCAAAAGCTGCCCAACAGAGCACGAGAAAGGCTTGAAATCCTTGGAAGCAGTCCAAACAGAGAACCGTTTCCACTTCATGGCATAGGTGGATCTTGTGGAGGGCTTTCTAGCCTCCACCAGAATCTCAGCCACCAGCAGGGAAACCCCAAATCGGGCTTGAGCTATGTCTGCAGGAGCCACGCATGCAACTGAAGGGACTTGAGGCCTGGATGGACCAGGGGCCCCTGATCCTGGGTCAGCAAAAGTTGTGACAGAGGAGGTTCCTCTGAATACTGTTGCAGAAGAGAGAACCAAACTTGCCTGGGCCAGAAAGGAGTGATGAGGATCATGCAAGCTCCTTCCGAGTTGAGTTTCTGTAAGATCCTCGGAATCAAGGGGATCGGGAAGGCATAGACCTAATCTTCCCTACCAGTCTAGAGACAGGGTTTCTCCAAAATATGTTGCGCCTGGAGCGAGCGAGCAGAAGGCGGAAGTTTTGCCTTGAGAGGAGACGCAAACAGGTCTACCTGTGGTGTTCTACAGCATAGGAAGATATTGTCTGCTACCCCCTGATCTAGTTCCCACTCATGAGGGTGAACAGGCGACCAACTATGGTGGTCTGCCAACTGTTCGCGACCCTCGGGACGTGAATGGCCATGAGGTGGAGGTTGTGCTGAACTACCCAATCCCAAACCCGCATCGCCTCCCTGCAGAAAAGGCAGGAACGAGTTTATCCCTGTTTATCGATGTACCAGACTACACACGTCTGTCTGGACAGCCAGATGTCCGGGAAGCAGAAAAAGATGCAGGGCCCGAAGAGCATAAAGCATGGCCCGAAGCTAGAGCACATTGATGTGGAGAGATTTTTCGAGCTTGAAACAGGAGCCCTGGGTCTTCTGAGGCCCAAGATGGGCTCCCCAACCCTCACCAGAGGCGTCTGTAGTCAGCGTCTGGGAGGGAGGAGAAAGGCAGAAGGGAACCCCCCCCCGGCAAAGGTTCTCCTGAACCATCCAGCATTGCAAGTCCCGAGCCATAGGATTGGAGACCAGAACTAGATCTAGGTTGTCCACCAGCTGATTCCACTGAGACCGAAGTGTCCACTGAGAGATTCTCATGTGGAGCCGAGCGCGAGGGACTGTCGGAAGAGCAGCCGCCATGAGCCCGAGGAGGCGAAGGACTGACCTGGCACTGACCTGCCTGCAGCTGGACAACAGGTTAACCTGAGCCTGGAGTGAGGCCACCCTGTCTAGTGGCAAGAATGCCATAACAGAGGTTGTGTCAAGGATCGCCCCGATAAACTGGAGCCTCTCGGATGGGATCAGGTGGGACTTGGCCTAGTTGACGGTAACCACCAGGTAGGTAAAAAACCGCAGGGTAAGGGAAAGGAAGCGTAAGAGTTCCTCCTTGGACGAGACCACCAGGAGCCAGTCATCCAGGTATGGGAAAACCTGCACCCCCTTGGTACGCAGATAGGCCACCACCACCAAAAGGCATTTGGTAAACACTTGGGGCACCGAGGAAAGACCAAATGGGAGGGCCTTGAACTGGTAGTGGTTCCTCTGGAATGCAAAACACAGGTATTTACGGTGGGAAGGGTGAATAGGGATATGCAGGTAAGCATCCTGCATGTCCAGAGTGCACAGCCACTGTCCCAGCCAGAGAAGGAGCAGAAGACTCTGCAGAGAGACAGCATCCTGGACCTTTTGTACTCCACGAACAAGTTCAGGGAGCTGAGGTCGAGAGTCGGCCTCACCTCTCCTGACTTCTTCGGGACCAGGAAGAAATGGGAGTAGTAACCTGTCCCCCGAAGATGAGGAGGAACGGGCTCTATCGTCGTCTTCAGAAGGAGAGAGGATATTTCTTCCTGAACCAGAAGAAGTTGCTCTGGGGAGTAAGATGACTTTGGGGTTTCGAGGAGTTTCCGAAGAAACTCTATTGAGTGTCCTTCTGCGATCAGCTGGAGCATTCATGTGTCTGAAGTGATCCTCTCCCAACCCGGTAGATGGGAGAATTTTCCCGCCTACCGGTTCCTCTGGAAGGTCCAGAAGTTGTGGGAGAGGAAAGAAGTCAGGAGGTGGAGGCATGCCGCGGGCTGACGCCTCACTGCTTTTTTTTTGGGGGTTTGGCAGCTGAGGGGCCCGACATTTGTTGGGCCCACTTTTCCTGAGGTTTCGCCTTTGCTGAGAACGCCTGTGAAAGGGACGGCGCTGAGCCTGAGGGGGTGTACATGGAGTCAACCAACTTAAGTGTAGTAACCCTTCTCCTGCAGATCGACGATGATATCCTCGACATCGCCACCGAACAGCACTGAACCCCTTAAGGGCATGTCCTGGATAGCAGACTGCACCTCCGGACCAAACCTGACACTTGGAGCCAGGCATGATGCTGCAAACCCACAGCGAAGCTGAGTCTCACCAGCAGCGCCCAATGTGTCGTGACGTGGCATGAAGCATGTGCTGACTGGCGAACGCAGACCGGACTAGAACCGCTTTCCTGCTTCTGGCCTTGAGACTCAGGAAGGGAGACCAATTTAGCCCTCTACCTCGCTAAGGATCACCTTCTGATAATCCCCCATATGACAAACGTAATTCAGGGCCCTAATGCCCAGAGTGGAAGAAGCACAGACTTTCTTCCCACACTGGTCCAGGAGGTGGGATTCCTTGTCGGGTGGCGACAAGCTCAAGAGCTTGGGGTTAGCCGTCCGGCTGTGAGTGGCGCCAATCATGACCGAATCAGCTCGAGGGTGTGAATTTAAAGAGTCAACACCCTCTGGAGCCTGATAAAGCCTGCCCAACTTCCTAGGAAGGGGGACTAATGCTGACAGTTGCTTCCAAATGGTGGAAACAAGGTCGGCATGAGGCTCAATCCAGGGTGGCACCAGGGTAGGAGCGGTCTCGGGCAGATCCAGGTGCGCAGCGAATCTCACACTGGATCCGGCCCAAGGAATGCCACTGATGAACTGCCTGGATTTTGCGCAGCAACTCCGTAAAGGAAGGATCCTCCAGAGGAGACTTCGGAAGGGTCCTTGGCCTGGGCTTGTCCGGAAAGCGTGGCTCATCGTCTGGGTCGGAACGACCATCGGAGTCATCTGAGGTCTCTGAAGAGGATGAAGAAGACTCCTCCTCCCAGCGCTGGAGGAGGAATGGACCCTTGGGAAGCCCTCGGGAAGCGATTCGCCCTGCCATCAGAGGCCCGCCTGGTATCCGGAGGTGGGAGGGGTCCCCGCCTCGACGTGACGGGTTGGCCTCAGCCCACCAGGAAGCCAGAGTCTCCAAGTCCACCGCAGCTGAGGGGCGGGAGGAGGACACGGATACCGAGGGTATCCGAGCGTGCGATCCGCATTCCAACAGTGGGAAGCCCAGCGTCGGGTACTGGGACACCTTGTACCGCGCGCCAGGTAGGCCGCGCGGGTACTGGGGTGCCGGATACCGCAGGTCTGGGTATGACGGCGCCGGTAGGACGGGTCGGATACCCAGGTACCAGGGACTGCGGAGCAGAAGGCCCTGAAATGGCACAGCGGGCGGTCCGTGGGCACCAGGCCCGGCATCCAGCAATGGGATATTGTCGAGCGTCGGGTAAGCCAGTGTTGGCGCCGCATCAGGTCATCCGGCCCAGTGGCAGGGAGACCCGACGGCAGCTAACCCACCTCCTCATTGTCGCCCGGGGAAGAAGGATTACCATCCCCAGGATCCAGCAGAGGAGACGCTGGTGCCTCAGAGTGCAACGAGTGTTGCGGTGAGCACGGGACAACGGATAGGCCCGAAGGGTCCGGCGTCGGCTCTAACGCTGAGTGGACGTCGGAGGAGCCGACATTAGTCTTATCGATGGGATCCGGGCGGACGTCGGAGGAGCCGGCGTCCAACTTATCGGACCCAGTGCCCAACGAAGGCCGCGAGGGTGTGGCTGCCTTGGTAGGAACTTTGGAGGCCATGCGCTGCCCCGGATGGTCGGGCGTCTTAACAGTCTTACCCGGGTGGGCATCTGAGGAGCCGATGTCTGACTCATAGGGGCGACTTTGAACCAGAAGGCCGCACAGCAGCGACTCACTGGGAGTGGCTGCTCTCCTTAGACCTGCAGGCTCCCAAGGCGCAAGAGCGCAAGCCCGACAGGAGGTTGATACCGCCTTGAAGCCTCCAAGACTGCCGCCTGGGGAGTTGTTACCTGCAACACAGCGACTCCAGCCGAGGCCGCAGCACCAATGAAGAGTCCTGTCTCGGTGCTTCTTCTTGTGGTGGCCTCCAGAGAAGTCAAAGCCCTCAAGTTTTTCAGTTCCTTTTCCATAGAGGTCATTTTTGTTTAAGAACGTAATTTCAGGACTGCTGCCTCCGCTTTCGGGTGGCCGCATTAAACTGCTGGCAAGGCTGGCACTTCTCAACGGGATGATCGGGGCCTAAACAAAAAAAGGACTGGGAATGTCCGTCCTTATGCCGGAGCTGGGTGCCTCAAGAATCACACTTGTTCTTGTGCTCAGAGGGAGTCGGGGATGACATACACGGCAGTTGTAGGTAAGGATGACGAAATTCTGAAAAGAGTTAGAAAACAGATGGTAAAAATACCGACGATTGACTGCGAAGCAGTGAACTTAACCACGAGGTGCTGCACGAGTTAACGCTAGGAAAGAACTGGAAGGCGGGCGTGGGGGACCGCCCCTTTATATTGACGTCGCCTGGCGTCGGTCACCAGAGACTGCTAGCCAGAAATCTTTCCATGGGGTCCTGATGCCTGCCAACTTCAATCCTATTTGTAATTACCTACTGCCAGAGCCCTCTCGAAGTAAGATCGCATCCTGCAGATCCAGTGAACAGAACCACATGTTTCTCTGCAAGTGTGTCATGATCTGGGACGGAGTAACCATCCGAAAGGTACGTGGCCTGAGGTATCGATTCAGGTCATGGAGATCTAGAATGGGGCGCCAGCCCCCCTGTCCACTTGGGCATCAGGAAGTACCTGGAGACAAAGCCTAGGTCTGCAGATGGAGGAGCTGAGCAATGTCATCTCGAAGAGCCGACTGGGTGCATGCAGAAATCCGTTCTTCCCGAGGGGTGCAGGCTCGGCTGGGAGGGTACTGCTCAAATTCTAGAGGCAGTCCCTGACCAACCACTTCGAGAACCTACCTGTCCATAGTGATAGCGGACCAGGCGAAAAGGAAGTGGCGGAGCTGGCCCCACATGGGAAGACCCAGAGCTGGCGTGATGGGAATAGGGGTGGCAACCCCCACCCTGTCACTGGGCAAGCTTGGAGGAGGAGGAAGCTCCATGATCTGAGCCTCGGCCTCCTCTACGGGCCTGTTGGCTTCCAGGCTTGGGCACAGGGCACCAAGCTTGAGCTTGCTGCTGTCCTCCCTGGTAGGAGACCTGCTGAACTGCAGGGGAAGAGTGCCGAAAGGGCTTCTTCTTTTTCTTCTGCTGGTTCTTGCCCGAAGAACTCTTGGCAGAAGTGGCGTCCAAGGTGGCACTGGCCTGCTCTATGCGCTGTAGGTGACCGGCCACTCCAGGGCCGAACAAGTCGGTCCCAAGGAAAGGCACATCAGCTAACTTGTGCTGAGTATCTGCCGGGAAGGAGGAGAGCCTCAGCCAAACCATGTGGCGACAGGCAACTGCGGCGGCCATCGAGCGGGCACAAGAGTCCCCAATGTCCAGGGCCGTCTGGAGCTGCTGATCTGTTTAACTGTGGTCTGCATGTCCGCGGGAAGATGAGGGAAGACTTCATCCAATGACCCGAGAAGGGCATGGGAGAAGTGTGCCAAGATAATGGCCGAATTTGCCTGACGAAGGCCCAAGGAAGATGCTGCGTAGACCTTTCGCCCCGAATAGTCCAAATACTTTGACTCCTTGTCGGGAGGTCAGCAGAACTGCCAGTATGCCTGAACACAGAGGCGGTCACCAGGCTCTCGGCCGAAGGGTGCTTTGTGAACCCTGCAGGGGACCTCATGGGCACCGCATACTTGCGGGCCATGCGGGCAGACGGTGCTGGACATGAGGCGGTGGACATGAGGCAGGACGCTGCCACAGTTCGAGTGCCGGACAAACAATGGCCTTGGCCACAGGAAAGGCCTCCGTCAGGGTATCCCCTCTCTTGAGGATGTCCGTGAGAGGGTACTCCACCTTTTTCTGGATGGGTTCCAGGGGCATCCCTGCAGAATCAGAGATGAGACGAAGGATCCCTTGGAAGGAGGAAGGACCTTCCTCCATCCAGAGGATGAGCGTGGAGCCCGGTGACATCAGAGTCCGAAGAGTCGGGGTACAGTGGCCTGCCGCCCAAATCACCCTCGACCCAAGGGCGATCCAAGGTGACCGTGACCGACAGACATCAGGGAAGCCTGGTATCTGGTCAGTCCTCTTCGGAGGGAGCCCCTCCCACAGACTGCTTAGGCGGCAGCTCCACCACTATCAGTGGAGAGACCAATATAGGCCGAACTGGAATACGGGCCAGCCCCGCGGGCGGAGGAACCAAAGGCTTCAGTTCCGAAGGGGTCGGCTTCCGCCTGGGAGGCGAAAGCCGGCACGGCCGGGTAGCAGTCGATCAGACGGATTGACTCGTCACTTGGGAGACAATGGCAGGACCGGTGATACCTAGGATCCGAATTGGGTCCTCGATGGGGCACCAGCAGGCTGGGTCTCTCATCGGGAAGACAAGGACCGAGTCCTTTCCAAAGAGTCGCCAACCAGGGCGCCGACAGTGGGTCAATGGGGTCGAGGACAATCTCGACTAATCGACTACATCCTCGGTCGGCTGGTCCGACAGAAGGTCCGTGAAGCCAGTGGTTAGTTAGCTGCATCTCTCAACGAGGCTCTAGACCGCATGCTCCTGGGACAGAGACCTCTCTCGGTCCCAAGAGTGTCTTCGCCAAGACGAAGACTTGCTCGGTTCCTTATCTCTTTCACAAGATCGGGAGGAGTGTGAGCCCGCAGGTGCCTATCCCCGGGTTGGGAGAGACTGGCACAACTCCTTGAAGGAACCTCAGAAGGTGGAGCCCAGGTTGAGAGGAACGAAAAAGTTTCGATTGTCTGAAGTGCGGGCAGCTTCTTCTTTGAACACCTTCATGCGTTCCAGCTGCTCGGCGGAACCCCGGTCCAGAAACCGCCCACCTAGCCTCCTTGTACTCACTGAGGATTCTTTTCTCCGTCTCCTAACTTAAACATGCCAGGCAGTCATCCAGGATGTTGGTATGGAAGGCCAAGCAAAGTTGCAGGACACAGGTGTCATGGCTGACACCTGAGGCAGTAGACACACGTGAGATGAGGACCGTGCGTGAACATCTTCTGGGCCGCGAAGGACACCGGTGAAATCCTGAGAAGATCTTTTCCATGATCGAGGACGCAAAAGCGTGATCGCTAACTCAGACGAGTTTTAATTTCGTAAAATCTAAGTATTGAAAGCCAGGGCCTACATGAAATGCGTGAGCACGAGGGAGGCAACCTGTATCTTTCAGCGGAAAGAAGATCTAGGCCATAAGCGCTTGAGGTATATACCACCTGGGTGGGTGGAAGGAGCCAGCTTGAAGACTTCCAGCAAGATTTAAAGGGGAAAGGGACATGCCAAGAAGTGTGGATGAACAACATATCCACGATCCTAGAACAGCCTTATAGGAAGCCAATATGTGATAAAACTGCTTGACTGTATCTTACTTTTTTAATTTTATTTTTCAGATAAGCAGAGTTCCTTACATAATGCTGGTTTTACAGCAAAGCAACTCAAGGTCAATGAACAGCAACCAAGTTGAAACCACCACCACCCTGACCCAGCCCTGGTCTGCTCTCAATACCACAGTAACGAACAGCCTTACATAAAAACAAAATTATCTAATAAAACTATTGGACTGGGAGAACTGGATGGCTCAATGGAATGAGTAATAGGTTAAAGGAACTCACTTCTAGGTCACTGGTTCAAATCTAGCACAGGTAAATGGCTGAAAGCCATTATCACCTGAAGGCTGTTCAGTGGCTATTGAGAAATGAGTTGTGGTGGTCTCATTCAAGCTCCCAGATGGTGTCCACATCACAAAACCACCAACACAACTGGCATTAACTGGCCCCTTGTTAAGCGTTTTCAATGTGAACCCAAGGACTGAACAGGCATGGAGTATGAACTCACACTCACCCCCACGCGCTTTTTGGGGTTCCTCCATTGGTGTGACAATGTGGGAAGGGTTGCACTGTAATAGTCAGTGCTGTACCTGTCATGTGGATAAGCAGATGACTTCCAGTTCCAGTGCTGTCAATCCAGCACCTTTCATGAGCACTAAATCCACGTACACAAAGTACAGAGCTCCAAATGAACACGTCTAGTTAGAAGGCATGCTCCACTGCGTGCCCTCCCCCCCAATTCACAAACATATTTGCTCTCTTTTGCTACTTTTACTTTAATTCCATTACCGAACAGCTTTGCTACTTATTTGAATTTCTGATTATGCAGAGTGGAATTTTGCATAGGTGGTCAAAAAGCACAGATTGCCAGCTGATAGTAGCTACCCTGTTGCCATGTTTATTTTATTTTTTTAACAATGTATTTACGATTATTTAGCTGAGATAAATCAACTCATTTGTGATTGCCCCGATTAAACCTCCTATTTTCTCACTACCCACCCTGTTCCGTTATTTGACAAAGACATGTTTGGGAAACCTTTTCACCTGCATTGTCTGCTCCCACACCTTTACTTACCCTCTCTGTTCTGGACTTTTCCTATTTGTTTCTCCTAATCTGGCATGACCTCTTTCTTGTAATAATAATAATGTGATTATTGATATCTCCTGTCCTTTTGCACAAATGATTTGATATGTATTTGTATAGGTTTTCTCGCTTTTGACACAGCACAAATTGTTGTGTTATCTATGTAACCTTTTTGTACTGCACCTAACTGACGTGGAACCTTTGTAAAGAGCCTCTGGCTCAAAGGTAGTAATTCCTAGAATAATAAACAATTTTCAGTCTGGGAGTTTCTTCTACCCACTTTTACAACTAGTGAAGAAGCACTGAAGTACTGGAAGACAAATTACCTGCTCAATATCACAGAGAGTTACTGTCTCTTGTTGGATTCAAACCCAGGCCCTATTGGGTCACAGTTGTAACCAGTGGAATACATTGCATCTTGCAGTTGCAGAAAGGAGTATGATAGAATGGTTATTTTCATTCCCAGCTTCATCTCACTGCCATTATGTTGTCATCCTTTATCTCCCCATGGCAACATGGGACCCGCTGCACAGCTGCAACTTCTGGGAAAAAGGGTGGAAAGAGCAGCTTCCAGTGTATCCCTCAATCATACTGCATCTAGCCCATCCTACAGTTTGGACACATCACTAAACGTCAAGGAACTGGGTGCGAATCCCATAGTCATTCCTCTCCACATTATGGTCTCATCACTACAAAGATCACAACTCCATTTTCACCAAGCAGTCCAGTCCTGAAAATATGGCACATTGGATCTTTATGACTATAATTATACTCTGTATACTGGCTCTTTCTTAGTGACCCTCACCAGGGCATTCAATCTTGTGGACCACAACGTGATCCTAAATTCATTGTCCCACATAAATTTTTCAGGGGATGTACTTAAAAGGTTTAAGACTGATTTTCGTAACATGACTCATAAGACGTTGATTGATGAGAATGGTTCTCTCTCATAACGGCGATCGCAAAATAGCGATCGCCGTTTGGGTAAGTGTACATCACCGAAAATGAATTACAGCAGTGTACACTCACAGCGACTAGAAAACCAGAAACTGGTTTTCTATGTTATGCGGGGGGGCTGCGCTCCCTGCACTCCCCCCACCTTAAGGATTCTCAACTCGAGGAGGGTGAATGGGTGTAAAACTAAAAAGTAAATAAATAAAAAATTCTGACCAAATGCAAAAACTATCGCGGCCAGAATCGAACCCGGCACCCTCCCAACCCCAGCCCGTCACCTACCCACTATGCCACACGGCCAGCTCGGCAGGGGACTGCAGCACTACACCCCACATACCCTTTCGCCCATCGTGTGTGTGTGTGTGCATATATATATATATATATATATATATATATATATATAGATAGATAGATAGATAGATATAAAGTGACATCCCATCACTATACTTGCCTACCACTCCATCCGGTCGCTACCCTACCAGGTAGCCCTGTACACAGGCACCATGACTGAGTCGCCTCTTCTGAAAGTGCTCAATCGCATTCACCTTGTACACGGTATACCGATGAGAATTATTTTGAAGAGTGTCATATTAAGTATGTAGTACCACAGGTTTGATACTTGGCCCTTTAGTATTTATACTTTCGTTAATCCTCTCCCAGAAATTTCTAAGTATTCTGAACTGATTACTTATGCAGATGATGCCGTTGTCTTCTGCAAACGTGTTTCTCCACTATCTGACAAGCTTCAGAGTGATTTTAGTAGATTACACTCCTGGTTCTCTTAATGTGGTTTAGTCCTTAACACCAAAATTACAAATTCTATTGTCTTTTCTGGGACAAGAAAGGCCACTGACTTTGAATTTATACTTAAGGATAATGATGGCAGCCTTATTGAGAAAGTAACTGACTAATTATCTTAGTATAATAACTGGGTTTCGCTTTTTCCCCATAGGGAAACCCACTGTGTTATTTGCCATTATAAAGGAGTGTTCATAATGGCAAACACACGCCAGGTTTCCCTCGCTCCAAGCATGTGCCAGCCTCAGCTTTTATTCCCAATCACACACCTGCTTGCCGCCGCTGAGACTGCACTACCACATGGACTTGGCGGTGTTATTTAACAAACAAAACAAATCATTGCCGAAAATATATATATATATAAAAAAACCTAGCAGAAAAATAAGTTAAAAGTTAACTTCCGGCACGCTAAACAGCAGACCATGCTAAAACCCAACCGACATGGCCACATTAGGAACAGCTTTTATTTTATCTAATTACTTGGTGAAAAGCAAAACCCAGCAATTATATAAAATAAAATATGGAGTGGTGAAGAACTGACTTTACACACACCCTCGGTGTTGATGCCTACTCCCGAGCTCGGGCCTCAGGTTTTATATGTTGCATTCAACACCTCAGTGTGTGTAAAATTTGTTACACACACCAGCCCATATATTATTCTATATGTAATACTTTGACAGTCATCTGCCCTTTGAAAATTATATAAGCCAGTTAACTGCATGTTACACTGAGTAAAACAATTTTTAATACCTGAAACTCTTTCACTTCAACAAAATTATAGGAAGATTGAGGATTACTTATCATAGTATTATTCAATGTGTTACTGGGCTTCCAAAGATGACTCATCACTGTGTGGGCTGCATAATTTTGAACACTGAAAACTGTTGGACAGAATGTTTGGTTAGGGGGTCAAAGCAACACTGGATGTTGTGTAACTATGTTTGGATATTCATTTTCTATGGAGCCGACCACCCAAAGTCCTGTAGGTGAGCATATGGTGAACTATATTATGGAATATAACTTTGTGGAATACCCCATGTTCAAAAACCAGACTGCCTAGATTAACCATGACAGATGCACTGGATGCATTTAGGGGCTGTACCATACAATATCTGGCATGAGTATGTTATATGCAATTGTTTTCTGTAAAACAATAAATATAATTAGTATGTGTGTGAATGCCTCTGCTCGGTGAAAACGACTCTCTTCAACAGCAGTTTGTGCATCTCATGAAATGCAGACATAGGCCAATTGAGTTGTGGGGCTGTTAATGGATGGAAAAGGGAACAAATTACTAATATCCTAGGGATTGACGAAAATGGCCATCACTGTAGCACAGCTAGCCTGACAGAGACACAAGGACACCACAGTATACACCTTTTTAGTGGCGTGGTCAATCTTATGGGACTCCTTGTCCAGAAGTTTGTCCATGTCCTCCTTGTGTCCAGACTTGCACAACACCAAATCCATTATCAACCCCTCTGCAGAGAGGTGCTCCAAAAATCCAGAAAGGGACCCAGTAGAGACCACATATTTGCAGACCACAGGGGCAGAGGGTGCCGGGCAAGATGCTGGATGCTGCCAAAGCTCCAGGGGTGATCCCAAAATGGCTTCAGCCACGTGACAGGCAATCCTCAGGGAATCATCTCCATTCACAATGTCCATAAAAGGGTACTTAGCCCTTTTTGGACTGGCTCTAGCAGGACTGACATTGACTCCGATATTAGGCACGGAAGTGCATTGAAGGACACCACACCATAGTCAGTGGACAGCTCCTCAACCAATCCTTGGTCAAGGAGGGAGCCCAAGAGAAGGCCATGGACTCTTGGTACAAGTCATCCGAGGACTCCTCAAAAATATCCCTCAACCATTTCTCACCATGGGCTACCCATGTATCCTTCGCCAGGGTGATATGCACCGGCAATAGGCCTGGCAAGCCACAGGTCAAACGGGCCTCCTTAGTCAGAGTACCCCTTCTGGCTACGGTGATGGCAGCTAGACTCAAAGAGATGGAGAAGCAGTTGTGGGGAGCACCTGAGTAATGTGAATCAGCAGGGGCACCACTGGCATCTGCCAGGTAACCACAGGACCAGGGGGAAGAGCCCTATCCTGTCCCACCATGGCCCAGTATTGCCAGAGAAGCTCCTTGTAGCACTGACACAGCTTGGGATGGTGCCTCTCCTCATCGGAGGCCGAGGAGCGTCCACAGCGACGCCTCCCAGGTCTGCATTATTGATAGAGGGAACACCTCAGAGATCTCGACTGCAACCTCAACCATACGATTAACAGCAAGGATAGCCTTCTGGATGGTTGTGGCATACCATGTGCCTGCCCACATTAAGCAGCATGAGCATGGAAGGCTCAACCACTGGTGGAGGCTGCTTCTGCTGAGGACTGGATGGAGACACTGACCAAACCATGTCCTCTGGAGTGAGGACTGGGTGCACCGGGGTCTGCGAGATTAATTCCTCAACTTCGACCGATAAGTGGTTGACAGGCTCAAGGAAAATTCCCATGACTTGCTTGACCGGTGTCAAAGCCAACTGGCTTGATGGGGGAACTAAAGAGCCCTCAACCTGCCCCTCTATTGAGGGGCTTGACCACTGTCGCACAGTCGAGCAAGTCGAGGGCCAGGAGGACCGTGATCTCTGCCAATGCCATGACTGGCATCAGCAGAACTTGTGAAGAGCACCACAGTGGGCAGGACTCTCCCCCCAGGGTCTAAAGGGCCAAACATATGTCCCGGAGCCTCAAATGAATGACCCTCCAATCCTGGCCCCAGCCAGGAACAGTGCTGAGACAAAGGAGGTGTCCGGAGTGGCATTCGCCGCTTCCACTTCAAGGGCCATAAGTTGCTGGACAGATCCGGCTGCAGCCGAGGACTTCTTGTGGCCCTGAAGAGGGCCTTGGGATCTCATTCCAAAGGCCAACCTAGTGAGAGCCAGAGCTTCCTGTCCTTTAGGGACTCGGGAAGCATGCTGAGATAAAGGCTGCACCTAGCCACGCCATGCTGCACACCCAGGCAGTATACACACGTGTCATACAGGTTGGTGACCGACATCTTCTGCCAGCACTGAACCCAGAACTTGAATCCGGGCTTCCATTGCTCCACTCAGGATCTATGAGGAGACTCGAAGGAACTGAGAGAATAATTCAAACAGCTCGAAAGACATCGAAGACAAAGTTCACCTACGGTACACTAAATCCATCCTTCCTTCCTTTTCCCATATCGCTAATGAACATACTGAAAAGGACTGGATCCAGGACTGATCCTCATGAAGCCCCACTGGTTACTGCCATCTCTTCTGATTTGACTCCATTAACTACAACCCTCTGCTGTCACCCTTCCAACCGGTTTCTCACCCATCTGTGTCTTTCACTGTACCCAGATCCTCAAACTTCTTCAGCAAGCTTCTGTGAAGCACTGTGACAAGGTTGAATAGAACCCTGTCCCAGTTGTTATGGAGAGTTTGAATGCAGGGATCTGTTCTGTTCTTTCCTTTCCTGTCTCGGCTGTCTGGTTGCACAACCAAATTTTCCTGAGAAACCTAGGACTTGATCACCCCGAATATCTCGCAATTCTTTGCCTCTCACTGTCTCTCAACCTTCCCTTGCGGTTTCTTTTTCCTCCCTTGCATATCTGCTGGTATAAAAACATATGCAAATCATTATGTGGAAATGTAACTGATATAGGGATCCCTTTGTTTAGAAATTATATAGTGTTACTGTTGAAATGTATATATTGTTTGAGATGACTGCCAAGAACTATTGAGAACTCAAGAGGTTAACCTGAGAGCAGTTTTTAAGCCCTTTTTCAGCAGCTGTGGAGAAGGGGCCTCAGTTCTGGGACATTGTGTTCTTGCTGCACCTGCATGAAATTGACAAGAACATTTTAGAAAAAAAACAGGATGCTTGTTACGAAGGGGAGTTGCAGACACTTATAAAAGAGAGCTACAATTTCTTGCAAGAAGAAACACAGGGACTGAGAAGAAACCCAGATGGACTTTCTCTGTTTATTCTGCCTGTTTAAATAGTTATTCTGAACAGTTTTATTTTTTTTATGTCACTGCTAGTACTAATAAACACTTTTTGTGAATTTTACAACTGCTCCTGGTTTTCCTGACCTGTGCCTCGACGACAAACACCAAATCAGAAGCCATGCTGAAATCCAAGTAGAGTAAATCCACAGCATGGCCCTTATCCACTATTTGTTACTCAGTCAAAGAATATTATCAGGATGGTCTGACAAGACCTTCCTGCCATGAACCCGTGCTGTTTACTATATTGGAGTCCACTGCTCTCCAGGTAGTTTATTAGGTCCTCTTTGACTAGTGTTTCTATCAGTTTACCCACAATAGAGATGAACCTAACAGGTAGTTACACAAGAACTTACCATAATAGTTGATCTTTGAGAGAAGCTTGCACCAGGCCACACTGGTAAGACTAAGCTGCCAGGTGCTAGGATCACATGGAAAATGTCTAGCTAGACATCTATCACGGGGACCGTCCCCCCGCCAACGTCAGACAACTGACATTAGCACAGCCTATATAGGAGTGCGATCCTCCACACCACCTCAGTTCTCCCACCGAGACCCTGTATGGGCAGCTGAAGGAGAACTGAGGTGGTTTCCTGAGAGCCGAGCATAAGGAGGAGCACAGAGAAGGAACAGCAGGGGGAAGGAGGGAGGGAAAGCAGGGCCTGCTGCAAGAGTTTCTCTTAAAGATCTACTGTTGTGGTAAGTTTTTACGTAACTGTACTATCTTACTTCGAGGAAGGCTCTTGCAGCAGGCCACACCGATAGGACTGAGTCCCAAGCAGTACAGGTATCATCAGGTTGAAATCACCAGGAGGAGGACAAGGCAGCAGTCAAGAGCTCATGACAGAAGGCCCTGAAGAACTGCCAGACCGAATTTGGCTCTACGCAGAGCAGGGCCGGCGTCAGAGGGGGTGCAAGGGATGCCACTGCACCAGGGCCCAGAGTTCCAGAGGGCCCAAGGCTCCGGAAGTCAAAATATATAAAAAAAAATTTGTTTCACTTTTAAATTGCTCAGAGTGACGCCGCGGTGATGACCTCTCAGGCTCTCCACCTGCCCCCCCCCTCCCCCCGCTGCAGTCCAACTCTGTAGACTTTGGCTGGCCTGGCATTTAAAAATTAAATTCCCCTTCCCCTCCCTCCGGCTCCGCCTCCTCCCCTGCGCTGGCGCTGCTGCAGCCAGCCTGCCAAAATACTCGCTCTTGCTCTGTCGGGACTCGTCCGCCGCCTCCTCCCCACCACGCTCCCTCCCCCAAGCCCCAACCCATCAATTCCGGCCGGCGATTAACGATCTGGGTGATTCAATTCAATTTCGGGCGAATTTTAGACTTTTTAGTCTATTCTCGAGTCCCGGACCCTCAACGCGGCATTAGTCACCCCACCAGTAGTGCACACCACCACTGGCCACCAGCAACATAGTGTGGAACGAACGTACCTGGACGGTCCTGCAAACTGTGTGTAGACTTAGGTGGCTAGTGGCTGTGGTTGCTGGGCTTGCTGGCTGGTGATGTCATCATGTCATGATGATGACAGCAGCTGCAGCTCCACCTCCTCGGCTGAGAGTTGGCTCCAGGCTCCTCCTCCGAGCTCCTCCCCACGCAGCACGCTGCCCAGGCCCTCCTCTGACTGGGCCGCCCGCCACGCCACCTCACTGCAGCCTCCTCCCGCCTCCTGAGTCCCCCTGCTCCCGGCCCGCCTCCCACGCCGTGGGTGGCTGAGCGGCTCGGGCAGCTGGTTGGCTGTGTTCAGAACACAGTGTTCTGATTTGTTGGGTGCTGTGCTGTTGGTTGTTGCTAAGGCAAGGCCATTATAAATTAATATTAATTATAGTGACGACTGACGCTTGCGCGCCGTTTGCAGTCAGGCATACGCACCGGACCACTCGTGAGTCAGAGACATTCTTCTGGGGGCAGATGAGCTTGCGGAGGTGCGGAGCTGACTGTTAACTTAACACATTTAATTACATTACTTGTCTCATCTGAGACTGTAATTTGTAAACTAAACTAAACATTAAAACATTTGCACACTTGTGTAACTTGTGGGCGGCTGAACACTGAACATCTTTACTGAAAAAACTAACTGTGCAGGTAGCTAGCGTTAGGGCTGTAGTGCAGCAGTGACTCAGTGAATACTGTTGTGGCTGGCAGGGCCCAAGGCCAGGCAGGTAATGGAAGCAGCCCGTGGCTGGCAGGGGAGAAATTGATGAATGAATAATTTAAATCTGAATAGGACACAGTGCTGCTCTGCTGACTAGTAAGCTGTGGCTTACTTATCTTCAGAACTTCTCTAAGAAAATATATAAGAAGAAGAAGAACAGTCAGGCAGATTAGTCTGGGAGTCAGGGACACAGGGAGAACTTCGGAGAAGAAGTAAAAAATTAAAAGAACTGTGGGGCTACTACTAGTACTACTACTGCAGTAGTATTACTTCGTCTTGACTTGACGCACTCTTCACATTAGGAGGAGAAGAAGCTGCAGGCAGGAGGCAGCAGGTTTAGTTGGACTAGTACTAAGGTCAATAATCATCAGTGAGTGAGTGGTGAGTGACTGTAGGTAGTCACTGTACAAGACAATGCAACACAAATAAAATCTGAATTTGACTGCTTTGCTTCTGAGGCTGATAGAAATTATTAATAACAAATAAAATATACCGTACAGCTAGCATTTAAGTCTCGTTCCACTGTAGACGTTTCTGTTTTTGGCATTAAAATAACAAGATATTCTCTGGCTCTGCTGCGGCGGCCTGCCAGTGCCTAGTCTTCCTTAAAGTAAGCCAGCAGCAGCTAGCATTTAGCCTAGTTCCACTGTAGACGTTTCTGTTTTGGCATTAAAATAACAAGATATTCTCTGGCTCTGCTGCTGCGGCCTGCCAGTGCCTAGTCTTCCTTAAAGTAAGCTAGCAGCAGCTAGCATTTAAGCCTAGTTCCACTGTAGACGGTTCTGTTTTTGGCATTAAAATAAGATATTCTCTGGCTCTGCTGCTGCGGCCTGCCAGTGCCTAGTCTTCCTTAAAGTAAGCCAGCAGCAGCTAGCATTTAAGCCTAGTTCCACTGTAGACGTTTCTGTTTTTGGCATTAAAATAACAAGATATTCTCTGGCTAGTAGTTTCAGAGTTCAGACAGTGCTGTCTCTCTGTCTGATGTGATTAAATTATTGATATTCAACAACAGTCTTCCTTCTGTCCCCACAGAGGAGTCTGCGCTGTGTGTAAACTTGACTTGTAGTGGAAATTGCACTCAGGAAAGGAACAGTCTAATTTAATCCTTAATTTCTGACAAGAAAGGACGACAATATTTTGCAGAGAAGAGCAGTACATTCTCTGGACTGGCTGGCTGGCTCTGTTGTTTAGCTTACTGCCAGCCTGCTTCAAAGTTAGGCAGCAACTGCAAGGATAGGACTCAGGAGCATCACAACTATACATTTTTCTACACAATTGTCTGCTAGTGTTAAGTGAACCACCACAGCTCAAGTCATAGAGGTAGTATAAGTAGTAGTCAAAAAGTACATTTTGCATTCATAAAAAAAAAAAACATAGCTAGCAAGACAAACCATTCATAACAGAAAGAAAAGGAAAGAAAAAATAAAGATGTCAAATACTGTAGCACTACAAGTCTGGTTCTGCAAAACATAAAGAACAAAAAAGACAGCTAGAACAGAGTCAGAAAGAAGCAGAAAATGCTAACAAAATATTTTGTAAATGGTTAAATTTGCCACCAGCAGCAGCAACTGCGACAACAGTGACCGCATCTGGTGAAAGCACCACAAGTGAGCAAGAACCATCAACCTCATCACATGAAAATGTAGCTGTAGAGGCAGTAGTAGAGGGGCCAGGGGAGACGACTGGGGAGTCAGGGAACCATGAATCTTACTCTGACTCACAAAGAAATGTACAGCTAGCAGAAATACATGAAAGAAATGTACAGCTAGGCCTAGAAGAAATACAAGATGAAAGAAATGCACAGGAAGAAGAAATACAACATATTGAACTGGAATCAGGTTGTGACATAAACCCTGAAGCCAGTCAACCACCTTTCATGTATAATTTTTATGACCCAGCTACCTGGCCTGAAAGTTTTGCACAGAGTCAGAGCGCCTCAGGGTTGAAATTGTGCAGCATAGCCCCTGCAGCTGAAGGAAACTGACACTGAGTTCCTAAAACAGCTGGTCGCCAGTTTACTTCAGCAAACTATGAGCGTAAGTGGGATCCTCAAAGATTCACAGGCCTTGGTTAATTTACTCCAAGTCTGCTGATGCTGTATTTGTTTCTGCTGTAAGCTTTTTGGTGAGGATAGGGGTGTGTTTACACAAGGTTTCTCCAACTGGCAAAAGTTATCACAAAGGCTAAGTCAGCATGAAGCTTACCCATCACACATGGAGAATTTCTACAAGTGGAAACATTTAGAGTTAGGGTTACAGAAACAGGCTACAATAGACAGGAGTTTGCAAGAAAAGCTGGACAAGGAAAAGGAAATGGCATGCTGTGCTTTGTCAATTTTGGACTGTGTTTTATATTTAGCAGGCCAAAATTTAGCCTTCGGGGTTCAGTAGACTGTCTGTATGTAGACAACAATGGTAATTTTTGAAATTGTTGGAACTGTTGTCCAGGTATGATCAGATTATGGCTGATCACTTGGAACGTGTTCAGCGAGGAACAAATGTTCATTATTTAAGCAAAGATAGCCAGAACGAATTTATGCAGATGTTAGCTGAAGCTATGACTAGTAAGATTAGGGACAAGATACACAATGCTCACTACTATAGTGTGCTGATGGACTGCACTCCAGATATTTCTCACAAGGAGCAGTTATCACTAATGATTCGTTATGTTGAAATCAATGGTGATCAAGCTGAAATGCAGGAGAGCTTCTGGAGTTTCTCCATGTTGAAAATACAACAGGAGAGGCTTTGGCTGAATTATTGCTAAGTCGACTTACTAAACATGGCATTAAAATTGAAGACTGCAGGGCCAGTGTTACGATAATGGAGCTAACATGAGAGGTATCCATCGAGGAGTTCAAGCGAGAATACGACAGATGAATGAACGTGCACTATACGTGCCTTGCTGTCCTCATAATTGGAACCTTGTGTTAGAACATGCAGCAGAATCATCCTTGGAAGCAAAGAATTTCTTTGGAGTTCTACAGCGAGTTTACAGAATCTTCTCTGGGTCCACCAAACGTTGGGACATCCTTGTCAAGCACATGAAACGATATACCCTCAAGCCACCTTCAGAGACCCGATGGAGTGCCCGTGTGATGCTGCAAAGGCAGTCTGAACAACTGCCTGAATTGTTGGATTCTTTGCTGGAAGTATCAGAAACTGGAAACTGTGACAGTGAAACCCTGTCTGACATCACAGGCCTTGTAGAAACACTGGAATCATTTCCATTTATTGTATCTTTACTTGTGTGGAATGAAGTGCTTAGTGCCATCAATCGGGTGACACTGATTTTACAGTCACCTGCTTTAAATCTTTCAAATGCCATAGATGTGGTTTCAGTAATCAAGGAACAACTGTCTGACTATGAAGACAAGGATTCAGGCGAGTATTAGAGGAAGCAAAGCTGCTAGCCCAAACCATGGACATCGAACCAACTTTTCCAGAAAACGCACAGACGTCGAAAACGCATGCCAGAGAGCTTGCCGCAGATGAACCCTTGACTGGCCAAGAAAGCTTTGAAGTCAATTTTCAATTGCCTATTGGATCAAGTGCTGATGGAAATTGATGAGCGATTCCAATTTCTCCATGACTTTCAGTCACTTTTGGTTTCTTGTTCAACATAAAACATGTGGACATGATGAAACTTATAAGTAGCATGCAATGAGTTGGTCTGATTTTGGGGACGATGGTTCGACATGTATAGAGAAATTACCTTGCTGGCTCGTCTGTTACCTGATGATGTGAAATCTCCAT
Organism: Neoceratodus forsteri; assembly: GCA_016271365.2. NCBI lineage: Eukaryota > Metazoa > Chordata > Ceratodontiformes > Ceratodontidae > Neoceratodus > Neoceratodus forsteri. Next base: position 1,428,747,500 of record CM057449.1, read on the forward strand.
TTGAAGTGTTGCAGTACCTGGTACAGAAAGACCTGAGCAGAGGATTTCAAACACCCAAATTGGACTGCAAATACTGCTTACAATTCCAATTACAGTTGCTAGTGCTGAGCGTTTCTTTCAGTAAACTGTCCCTGATAAAGAATTACCTGCGCTCCACAATGTTACAGGAGAGACTGTCTGCATTGGGTGTACTTTCCATTGAAAACAGACTTGCAAGGCAAGTAAATTTTTCTGATGTGATACAAACATTTGCTGCAGCAAAATCTCGCCGAGTACACCTTTAAGTTCACAAAATGGAATAACAGCAGCATTTTTGGGTGACTTGGGAGAAAAGGGTGGGGCACTTTGGGGGGGTGGCGCTGGGGCCCGTGGATGGGGGGGGGCCCACTACAAAGTCTTGCACCAGGGCCCAGTACATCCTAGAACCGGCCCTGACGCAGAGAGGCGATGTCCAGACTGTAATGCTTGGTGAAAGTGTGGATAGAACTCCAGGTGACAGCTACACAGACGTCAGCAGGAGACACACTTCTGAGGCAGCTGTAGAGGCAGCCATGCCCTTGGTGGAATGGCCCATGACCAACCCAATGCAATTAGCTAACCACTTAAGACAAACACTGTTTGGAAACAGGAGCACCCTCTCACTTGGGGGCGAATGAAGCAAACAACTGATCAGTTGTCATCGAAGACTTGGTGTGGTTCATATAATACCACAACATTATGTGAACATCCAAAGTATGGAGTAAGGCCTCGCCCCGATTAGAATGCTCAGGAAAATAAACTGGAAGGTGGCTGTAGTGGCACAAAATGGAGAACTGCTTCCATTTCATAGCATACCTGGCCCTGGTGGAGGGCTTTCTGGCCACCACCAGGATGTCAGCGACCCTAGAGGAAACCCCACAGCAGGAAATAGCTAGGTCTGCAGGAGCCACACATGGAAATGCAGGGACTTGAGATCCAGATGGACCAGGATACACTGGTCCTGGGAGAGCAAGCCTGTGCACAGGGGCATGGGCACTGGAGGTTCCACAGCTAGCCATGGCAGCCGAGGAAACCAAATCTGGCGTGGCCAGAAAGGGGCTATGAGAATCATCTCTGCTCCTTCCAACTGGAGCTTGAGCAGAACCCCCTGCAGGAGCGGGAAGGGAGGTAATGCACACAGAAACCTCCCCTTCCAAGAGAGGAACAATGCATCTTGCCAGAAAACTCCAAGCCCGGGGACTGAGTGAGCAAAAAAGTGGCAGTTTTGCATCAAGTGGGGATGGAAAGAGGTCCAACTCTGGGCTTCCCCACCTGTCGAAGAGGTCTGTGACTACTGAGGTTAGAAGCTCCCACTCATCAGACAGAGACCTGGAGCGGCTGTGACGGTCAGCCAATATGCTTTGGACACCTGGAACGTGAACGGCTATGAGCTCCAGATTGTACTCGATGGCCCAGAACCAGACTCTCATCGCCTCCCGACACAGGGGGTAAGAATGGGTCCCGTCCCCCCCAAACCTGCTGATGTGGTACACCACGCACATATTGTCGGTCTACACCAGTAGCGGACCGGGAAGGAGATGGAGTCTGGAAGGCTTGTAGGGCATAAAGAACCACCTGCATCTCCAGGATGTTGATACGGAGATCCTGTTCCACTGGGGACCAGGGACCCTGGGTCTGGTGTTCGGCCAAATGAGCACCCCAACCTAGGCCAGATGCATCTGTCCTAAGAACCTGTCGAGGGGGTTGGAAGCTGAAAGGAGATTCCTCGAAAGATTTAGCCACCACAACAGAGTCCTCTGGACCGGGTCAGAGACCATGACCAGTTGGTCTGGGTCGTGGGTACGCTGATCCCACTGGACGCGCTAGGTCCACTGAGGGACTTGCACGTGCAATCAGGACAAGGATCCATGGTGATTGCCACTGCCATGTGCCCCAGAAGATAAATAAAAGACCCTGGCTGGAAACTGCTGACTGGAGGAAACCAGTTGGGCCGGTGCCAGTCACTCCGCTCTGTCCTCGGGCAGAAAGGCCTTGCCCTGACTGGTGTACAGGACCGCCCCAATGTATTGGAGGTGCTGGTAAGGAGAAAGGCAGGACTTCAGCAGATTTATGGTGATCCCCAAGGCCTGAAAAAGACTGAAGGTAGATTCCAATGTCTGAACCATACGCTCCATGGAGGGGGCTACAAGCAGCCAGTCATCCAGGTAGTGAAAGAAACAGAAGCCCTGCTTCCTCAATGCGGCAGCCACCACTGCCTGGCATCTGGTAAATACCCGGGGGGCCGAGGAAAGGCCAAAAGTGAGAGCCCAAAACTGATAATGGGCTCATGCACAGTAGCACCTAGCGCTCGAGTTCAGGCATGCGCAGTAGCACTAGGTGCTACTGTGTTTGAGCGAACTCAGAGCTGCAACTCTAACGATTTTAAGCACATTACACTGCTTCGTTTTCACTGGGAATTGGTTCTAGAGATTCAGTTAACAGACCTCTATATGTCACAATGTTTCTTTTTCTCCCATGTAAATACGCCTCACTCATTTTTACGAGCCTTCCAGCACAGGACAGGATGCCACGGGCACACTCCGTCTTCCGGTGCAGTGGCGCTTTTAACATGGAGCATCCAGGAGCAACATTAAAACATTAAATAACTCAAGAAAGGTTAGCTGCATTTATTTTAAACCATATAGGTTGTTTTAATCGGGCGTTTTTGCAGCCCATGTGATTGCCCCCACTGTTTTGGACTGCTCTCCTTTAACGCTCAGAACAACAAAAATAAAATAGAGAGTGCGGGAAATTGCAGTCGACTCTAGCTGCGGCATCCACTGATGTTCGACGTGCATGTGTCGACAGTGGGAAAAGAAATGAGGTGGTGTGGGAAGCCACACTCCTAGGTAGGCTGTGCTGACATCAGGTGATAGATGGCTAGCTAGAGGTTTTCTGTGTGGTCCTAGTGCCTGGCAGCTTAATCTTATTGGTATGGCCTGCTGTAAGAGCCTTCCTCAAAGTAAGATCTGTAGTTACCCAGTTGCTCCCTGTCCAACCTTTATGAAGCAAGACTGTCGGCTACCCCCCCCCCCCGTCTTTTGGTACAACCCCTTTGTGAAATGAGCTACTGAATAGCCCCACCTGGTGTTCAGTTAGCTCCACTTTCAGTTCCTTGAGCACCCTCAGATGCATCCTCTCTGGCCCCAGGGCCATATCTATCTTTAGGCCTGCTAGCCCTTTCCAAATCCTTTCACTGGTAAATACTTGCTGTCTGATCTCGGGGATCCTCCTTATAGCTGCCTTAATACCACTTTCTGGCAGAAGCCCTCTGTCTTCTCTTGTGAATACAATGCAAAAGTAGTTAAGAACAGCTGCTTTCTGCCCATCCCCCTCAATTACCCTACCTGCCTCTGTCAGCCTAACAATTCCTCCTCCCTACTTTTTTTCCCTAATGTATCTAAAGAACTGTTTTCCCCCACCCTTGACTCCCTCCACAATATGCAGGTCTGTGTCTGTCTTTGCTTCTCTGACCACCCTTTTAGTTTCCCTTGTTCTCAATAGGTACTCTTCCCACATTCGTCCTTCCTCTGTTTTTCCTTACACCTGATGAAGGCCTTCTTTATTGGATCTCACTGCTTCCATGACCTTTCCAGAAAACCACACTGGTCTCCTGTACCTCTCTTTTGGTTACTGTTACCATGCAAGAATTTATTGCCTTGTGAATGGCCCCCCTCCCGATTGCCTCTCATCTTTCCTCCACATCCCTGCTGCTGTCCACTCTAACTTGTCTGGGACCAGCTCCCTCATCCCCATTATGATATGCACTTGAGACAGAACAAATCAGCTATAAACAAGTGAATACCTGCTGCTTAAATCCGTGTTTCTGTGGCAATGCAAGTTACCATACCTCGGTAGTCTAATTACAGCCCCCGCCCAACAAAAAAAGACATCCCAATGCAATACTCCATTCAGAATCAAACTATATATACTTATGACTACAAGTTCAGGCCTTCACAAAACACATGGAAAAGAAATAAAAAAACATCTAACTGACAAGTATTCAAAACTCCAATAAACAGGACTAACATTAGGCGCTCAGCATTTTAATGAGAGTATTCTTAAGATCTTAAAATCAGTCACTAAGTAAAATGCTAAGGAATGAAGTCCCAGCCATTACAGTTAACAAGCCCCAAACATATCATTATGGAAAAGTAGCCGTCCCGGTGGCGCTGAGGGTTTAGGCGCTGGATTTATTTATTTATTTAGTTTTTGTTGACCGGGTAAGTGCACTAGACAAATCCTGCCTATTTTCAGGCACGACCCGGGGGAGGGGGATACAGATGAAAGCCAACTGACCTTGAACCAGATTAACTGTTGGTGGTATTTTCAGTGAATGAGGGAAATTTGGCCAGGACACCGGGGAAATTCCCCTACTCTTTTCGATAAGTGCCATGGGATCTTTAACATCCACCTGAACTACCACCAATCCAGGCAGATGGGACCTCGGTTTAACGTCTCATCCGAAAGACGGCACCTCAGAAGTGCAGCACCCATCTCATGCTGCACTACAGTGTCAGTACTGTGATATTAACCCAAGTGCCAGATGTGGGAGCTGAACCCACAGCCCTCTGATCTCCCGGCCTCACAGGCGAGTGTGCTACCTACTGAGCTACTGACACTGCTAACACCAGTTGCCATGCCGGCGACCCGGATTCGGGAACAAACTCAGGCCGCAGGGGATTGACAGGGGAGGGAGAGGATTGAGCATCCGGAGGACAGTTCTCCTCTCCTGGGGTGGGTTGCAGGCTTTGCATCGCTCCATAGTGGCCCCTAATGGAGATCGGTGGCACTACATGGAAGTGACGCTGTAATAGGGTGGATCGGCAGCAGACGTCAGCACGTTGGTACGCAGACATCACTGCATGTCCACGCTCCAGGGAAAACACTAAGTTGGTAAACCCTGGTTCCTGGGATAGGTGACGGCAACCTCCAGTGCCCCGTTGCCACACACCCGTCGGGCACACCCTACCAGCTCTCCCGATCCCTCACCTTGCCTTGGTTCTGGCGCTCTGGATTACAGATAGAGCACCAGCAGCGGATGGTGGCCCCACCTCAAGGGGTTCAGAGTTGGGGGGGGGGGGTTGTCAGACCAAAAGGTAGGTGGGGAGTGTGTCTCCAACTTCCTGGTAGCCAAGCATCAGGTGGCTGGTAGAGCCGACGGTGGTGAGAGAGACTTGTTTGAGAGAGTTCCCAGGGCCAGTGAATGAAAAAAAAAAAAAAAACAATGCAAAAGTTGGATATTAGCTAACAAAACCGCATACCTCTCAAGTGTCCCTGATTTTGCCTCAAAATTTTACTCTGTCCCTCCTAAAATTTGTGTTTTTGTGGCTAAACAGTGGGATCTGTAAGCAAAAAACAATGTCAAGCATTAAATTTACAGACTTGTTCTTCTTTAGAAAATGTATTTTGCACCAAGCCCCATATTCTACCAGCTTTCTGGGTAGATATCTCTAATTTTGAAGATGTGTCCCTAATTTTGGTCCTTTGTCCCTGATTTTTTTAAGCCTTGTCCCTGATTTATGAGGCAGGGGGTTGAGAGGTATGCAAAACCGAATTACCTCTGGGACCTTAATGGGGCATGTATCCTGCACACACCAAACTGATGAAAAAAGTCCTGGCTCAACACTTCATCTGGCACTTAAAAAGGGTGAAATATAAGCTAAATTGTGTCTAGATATGTTTTTCAGAGTTGTCCCTTCATCATTAGGGGCTCTTTAAAGCTCTGTTACACTGCAAGCAAACATTCTGCATTAACAAATGCTTGTTTTATACTATGGATACTAACTTAAAACCAGGATCACTACCCTCCACTTACATGCTCTGCATGCTTGTCTAATCCAGACACCATAATCCACTGCTTATAAAATCACAATGCTGCTGTACAAATGGTTATGAAGTCACATGCAGAAGACTGATGCCAAGAGCAGAAAAGCAGCAGCAAAAAATCAAGTCTGGGGAGAGTAGTTCTGCTGCATACTAATTTCCACAGTTATAAAAGAAACAGAAAAACAAAATATAGCAATCTAAACTTGATTGTGGTTTCTTTCGAGATAGCAGGGGCTCCTTAAAGGGGAACAGTCACTGCTGCACATTGGAAAGTGTCACTCTTGTGCAGCAATCAGAATACACTGCATGTTAAACACTCTGCAAAGGTCTACATACCTTTAAATTAAATATTTATTCCTCTACTCTGTGCACCCTCCGTTTTGTGTGTCTGTTGATCCCAGTCAGTAAGCAGGAAGTGATGTGACCAGCGGGAGTCGTAGTGACAATGGCTGCATCTGGAAAGCAGTATGGTGCAGCTTCCCATCTCCCACACCTTGTAAAAACCACAGGTTTTCAGGGCCGAAATGAGGCAGCCCACCCCCCCCAAAAAAAAAAAAACACCATAAGTCCCCACTTCCCTACTCATCCCAAGCCTGATACAAAGTTTTTTGTACCATTGCCTTCTTAGCAAAACCAGCAACCTCCCATCCTGACAAAATTCAGAGAGACCACTACAAACTGCAACCCCGTCAGCCAAGTTCCCAGTGCCCCTCACCCCCCCAGCAGCAGAAAGTTAAATCTCATTGCCAGTCGTGCCAAGGTCGTGTCACAGAGGAGAGGAAGACTGTTCCGCAGTGGAGCAGCTCGCTCATCTTCATTCCCAAAGGTGTAAATGAAATGAAGAGAGCCTCCAACAGTAATACCGGATTTGTCAATCGAATATTACTATCAGACGCTGTTATTTCATTCATTTTCATTCATAAATTTGGGAATAAGATGAGCGAGCTACTGCACTGCAGGACCATCTTCTCTCTTCCATGACAGGACCTCTGGCATGACTGGCAAGGAGATTTCACTTTCCAGGGCTATATGGCAGAGTGCGACTAACTAAGATGTGTTGGGAGGGGCTGCATTTGGAAACACTGACTTTATGAATTTTGATGGTGAGAGGCTAGTGATTTGCTGTGGGTGGGGAAGCTGGTTTTGCTAACAAGGCAGTGGTAAAAAATAAATAAATAAACTTTTGTATCGGGCTCGGGGAAGAGGGAAGTGGGGAACGGTAGGTGTGCTGGTGGGGGTAGCAATTCAAACCTGGAACAATGAGGCATTTTAAAGGGTGAGGAAGGTGGCAGTCAACTGCAGCTGGCTTGCAGAAGCATGAGCCATAACAGAATGTCGGTGATGTCACTACTGCAGAGACGCTTCAAAAATGGAATCCTAGTACTGCTTCAGGTAAGGGAGAAAACACACGTTTTTTTTCTGTTTTGCCTGGGATCTACACCATATCTAATTGAAGGAACGCAAGGTTTGTGCCATCTGAGAGGCACACACTTGAAAACTGGTGACTGTTCCCCTAAATTTAAGAACTAGATATTTCTTGCAAAGTGACAATTCAAACTGCAAACAGAGTGCCTTCTTAAAAACAGTCAATTTAATATAATAGAAAATAGTCAGATTCCTCAATTTCAGTGCTATGTTTCTGAGACTAGAAGCAAAAAATGCAAATAATAAACTTTAGTTTTACTCCCTGGTGACATGACATCTGCAAGGTGATAAACCATAGTCAAAGGCTACAGAGAAAGTCTCATCACTGGAGCCTCTACACTGACCTGAAAAAAGTACTGATCGACTCCTCCTCATGAAACTGAAAGGGCTGGAATTAAACTTGCTTTAATTAAGAAACTCTAACAATTCCCCTAACCTTCCTACAATTCAAAGGTTGCTGCTTGTGCAGCTCAAAAATCCATGTAGCTGCCATACCACCTGAACCAACCTTGCCAATTTACTGGGTTGTTTGAATACTAGCATCCACCTCCTTCCCTTTCTCTCAGCTCTCAGTAGTGTCTGTGTGTAAAAGTATAGTACTACATCCAGAATTTGCAAAAACATATGTTGTGCAGAGTGTTTTGATTTGTGTGTGAAGTCCTAGTGTCTCCTTCCCTCTGTCTGCTATGAGGAGTTTTTCCTAAATTAGCCTGCTTGCTTTATGATAGTTTTACGACCCCTTGGGATCTCCATCTCAGCTTATTGATTTTCTTGTACCTACAATGCATCTTGTCTCATGTGACAGTGATGTAGTTGAGCCCATAGATTCAGCAACAAGCACTGCTTTACAACACAAAGCAGAGATGGCTATATTTTAAAAAACATACAGAGTTCAGCTTGGTGACTACCCTCATTGTAAATGTATTTTTGTTGTGAACAATTCTGATGCTGGTTATGTATGTGTAACTTGTATGATTTTCAAGATATTTACATTTGTTTGGCATGTCTACTTTAATATTCACTCAGAGAAAAAAAAACATCTGCTGTTTGTAAGCGCAGCTGCACACATGCCAAACAAATCTAACGATCTTGAAAACTTTACAAGCTACACAAAGACACACAGTGGCAAAGTTGTTCATGACAAAAAGACCTTTACAATGAGTGTAGTCACTAAGCTGAACTCTGTATAGTTTTTAAAATATAGCCATCTAATTAACCAAAGTTCCATGTTTTTTTCTTTTTTTTTTTTTAACCAAACTTCCCATTTTGGAGGGCAAATATTTTAAAAACTGTAAGGAGTTCAGCTTAGTGACTACCCTCATTGTTACAATCTTTTTGTCCTGAACAATTCTGCTCCTCGTTGTTTTTGTGTAGCTTGTATAGTTTTTAAGATATTTAGATTTGTTTGGCATGTGTGTAGATGCGCTTATGAACAGCAGATGCTTTTTTCTCTCTGAGTGAACACTCAAGTAGACATGCCAAACAAATGTAAATATCTTGAAAACCATACTAGTTACACATACACGACCATGTCAGAATTGTTCACAACAAAAATACCTTTACAATGAGGGTAGTCACCATGCTGAACTCCGTATAGTTTTTAAAATATAGCCATCTATGCTATTGTATTGTAAAGCAGTGCTTCTTGCTGAATCAATGGGCTCCACTACATCACTGTCACATGAAACAGGATGCATTGTAGGTACAAGAAAAACAAACTTAGCTGAGATGGGAGATCCCCAAGGGTCACAAAACTACCATAAAGCTAGCAGGCTAATTTATGAGAAACTCCTGACAGCAGACAAAGGGAAGGACGCACCAGGACTTCACACACAAATCAAAACACTCTGCACAACATATGTTTTTACAAATTCTGGGTGTACTACTCTTAACGTCAGCAGATATCATCTCCTGTCTTCTCTGAAAGTAATTCCTGTCCACTACTGCCATCAATGATTCTGTACTAGAACTTTATCTGTGTATCCTTTTGGAATTACCCATTGCCTATCCTAACTTACTATATAAACTAAGTACTTTTTATACCCCGTTGTGTCAAAGACCCAATAAAAATGAAATGTTATATCTCATGGGACCATCCTGCCATCTGTGGGGTACAAATTTTAAATAAATACAGTGAAGTTAAGCATTTCTAGACCAGCCTTCTTGGTAGTTGTCAAAAAGGATAATTCATACCTGAACATGTTCTTTCTGATACAGAATCCACCAATCAAGACCCTTGAGTAGCTCTCCCTGTCCACAAATCTGTAGGCAGGAAAGACTGAAAATTGACAGAGAAGTAACCACACTCCTTCAATCACACACCATCCTCCGTACATGCTATACATAAGTCAACCTCCTAATTCTTTGTAGCAAAAGGGTAGGGCCCTGGGTTGGTGACTGCTCCAACAAAGAAAATTCCCTGGTACTAAATTAACTTTTTCTTTCTCTTTTGCATTCACCAATCCAGACCCCAGGACTGAGTAAAGTGACAGGCATAAGTTAACAAAAATGTACGCAAAAAAGGAAAACTAAGCCAGAGAAAAGAAGGAAAAACAGTCTGTAAATGCAAAACTTAATCTGAACAGTGTGTTGGGTACATCCATTCAGCCACTTATCCATCAATCCATTATTGGTATTAACGTTGGAAAACTAGCCCAGTGTTAAATAGCTCCTGGCAAACTTGTGTCCGCTGGTGAAATGAAACCAGAGTGCCATCCTTAATAGAGTCAAGTTCAGTAATCACCCAAAGAGGTCAGAGTCAGTTACCTCAGACAGGAAAAGGTTAGTTATTTACTGCAGCAGTAGATCAAGAGAATCTACTCCACAGAGCCACACCTTGGGAATTGAAGCCGCCAGCATCAGGACCAGCTGGAAACTTTTGCCAGTAGGAGCCTTCCACATTGACTTACTCGGCATAGCCTGTATAATGTGAGTGACCCCACCTCTCTTCAGTTTGTATGCCTTGCAGAGACGAGCTCCAACAGCAGCACATGGCAACTGAAACCAGGAAGCCAGGCACAACAAACAGATACAGAGGAGAGGCAATGGAAGTCATAGTATAGTGTCAGGCCAAGCAGACAGTCACTAAGTACATCGAGTGAGCAACAGAAAGTCACACCATCACCACATATTCCTTGTGAGAAAACAAAAAGGGGCATGTGAGTGTGAAGCTGTGGCTCTATGAAGAGATGCTCTCATAGATCAACTGTTACACCGAAACACAAATATGCCAGCAGAAGACAGCCCTGTGGTCTATCAAATCTGGCAGATGTTACGGTAATTAAACATCTTCGAGGACATCTCCACAGAGCCACACCTTTGAAAGAATTACCAAGCAGTACAGTAAGTACAGCAGCAGGAAGGCCCATGAGACATGACCAACATGACTAGTACCAACAGAACATAATGGAGAAAAGAAAATAGAAAAATAAAATTAATATTAAAATAATAGTCTTAGGGTCACAACACCTCCGGGGTGGCTGCCAACAGCAAACATAAGCTTCTAACTCTGCTTCGGTGAGAAATAACACAGGGAGTGCCATCTGGCTCTGAAGGCAGCACACAAACAAAAATAAAAGACTGCTAACCCATCAGTATATCAAAATAATTCAGTTCCCTAGGCATAGATTCAAAACAGGAACGTGAACTGTGGTGTTCAAAGAAAATTTAAGATGCCACAGGGAAGGTGGGAACCCCGTCTGTATCAGCACCCCTAGGGGCTTAGAGACAGGCACATGAAGAGTTAGGGCCCGAGGTGGGGGGCACAAGGTGCACAAGCCCTGAACTGGCCACACGATGGGAATGCTGATCACCTTTCTTACAAAAAGAGCAGCTATGGCTCATAGATGGCTGTGGGGCGAGGGGCTTCAAGGACAGGAGCATCATACAGTAGTTGGGAGGACTGTAGATCCCAAACAGCAAGCGCTACATTGTGGTTGAACAGCTTCTAGCCAAGAAAAGGGGAGTTCCAGGTGGAGTGTTCCAAGTCGGGGGCAAAGCCAGCAACTCAATCAGGAATAGCGCCAGAGAGATATGCCTGAGGCAGCAGCATGGACAGAAGCATCCAAGGGATCATAGACTGAGCGGAGAAAAGGTTTACCTGTGGCCATGCTAGCATCAACTCACCTACAGACCTCTTTGAGAGAAGTGTCAGGCAGTCTGTCCACTAGAGCAGACTGAGAACCTCCAGAGGCTATTCTGGTATTTTGGCAGGTATGCCTGATAGATAGTGATACGAAGGTCCAACGAGGCAGAGGCATTAGTCTGTATTCCCATGACATAAAGCTTCCTAGACTACTTGTCAGGGGGTAGAGAGTTCATATGATGAGGGGCCCATGATCGATCATGGACAGTCATGATAAAAAGAGGTTACAGTACTCTCCATAACTGTAGATCTTCCAGAATATCTTCTCCACAGAGTACCACTCCTGGGTCTTAGCCAGAGGTGCTAGGACACTGCAGATGCAATCCTTTTTTTAGCTAAAGTGTCAGCACTGGCTATTTGTGCCACCACATATGTGACAATGCATGGTGCCGCATGTTTACCAATAACCACAGCTGATGCCCCAGCCTACCTCAGTTCTGTAGCAAGGAGAGTGAGAAATCGTGGCTACAAGCATATGCTTCTAGAATAGACAGTACAGAAATGAATAGCAAAAGGAAGAATGAAGTGAAAATAAACAACTGAATATATGACAACTAGCAACCTAATAGATATGGGTAAAAACCCAACTAAAGAGCATCTCCTGAAGGAGGCAAAAGGTAGTCCAATAAGTAAAAACCTGAGCCAGAGCTGCCATTACACTCACCTTCCCCTGCAAAGAGAAATCTTGCAAAAAAATGATGGGAGAGCGGACAGGGCATTTGTCCCAAGAGTAACGTCAGCATGCGCTGTGTGCCAGGCGCAAAAGTCAGACCTAGCTAAAAAGTCTGAACATGTTCCCTAGAAAGTTTTTCTGTAACACAGGGGGCATCTCCAGTGGAAAAATAAACTGCAGCTTTTTAGTGGAATAGTTGTTACCTCCAAAACACTCACTCTGCCAAATGGTGAGGATACAGGGAGACTACCTGCAGAAGACAGGCTAGGCCAGGGGCACTGTAGCAGACTATAACAAAAAAAAAAAAAATTAACCCCCCACTAGAGAGGAGACCAGGACCAGCCGTCCCAGGTTGTCGGTACACTGGTCCCACTGGACCCTCAATGTCCACTGGGGAATTCTCATGTGCAATCTGGCTAGAGGCACCGTGACTATAGCAGCAGCCATCACGCCCAAGAGCCGGAGGAATGTTCTGGCTGAGACAGAGTGGCTGTTGTATAGCAAGCAGGCTTGTGCTATAAGGCAATCTGCCTGGTCCTGGGGCAGGAAGGCCATACCCAGAGATGTATCCAGGACTGCTCCTATGTACTGGAAGTCAGAACTGACTTAGCAGGTTGACTGTAATGCCAAGATCCTGCAATAGGCAGGTGGTATGTTCCAGAGTTTGTATCACGTGATCCCTGGACTGGGCTTTGAGAAGCCAGTCGTCCAGGTAGGGGAAGACAAAGTCCCTCATGCCTGAGAAAGTACAGTTATGTAAGAACTTACCATAACAGTAGATCTTCGAGAACAGCTCTTGCAGCAGGTTACACCATTAGGACTGAAGCCGGCAGGTGCCAGGACCCCACGGAAATTTTCTAGCTAGTATTCAGCAGGGACCGCCTCAGACGTCGGTCCCGCCCCCGACGTCTGGCATAGTACATAAAGAGGCGGCCCCCTAGAATCCCCAGTTCTCCTGCCGCAGATTCCCAGTCACTGGATGACATCAGAAGAGGAGACTGAGGATCCGCCATCAAGTGACAATCAGAGTGGTGTTGAGAACACCTGATCCTAGGAGAAGGATATCAGAACAAAAATCTACCTCCAACGGGGATGGTTGGGGGGAAGTACCTGCTGCAAGAGCTGTTCTCGAAGATCTACTGTTACGCTAAGTTCTTACGTAACTGTACTATCTTACTTCGAGAAACAGCTCTTGCAGCAGGTTACACCATTAGGACTGATTCCCAAGCAATACTGGAAATCCCTCACCATTGGGAGGAGGGAAGGTAGAAATCCCTAGTAGAACCGAAGCCTAGGACAGAAGTCCTTGAAGGACTGCTAAGACCAAAATCTGCTCTTCGCCTCAATGCAATGTCCAGGCTATAATGCCTGATGAAGATGTGCACAGTGCTCCAAGTGGCTGCTGCACAGATGGCTGAGGTAGACACGTTCTTTAAGGCCGCAAAGGAGGTAGCCACCCCCCTTGTGGAATGACCCTTAACCGCGCCCGGTAAGGGTTTGTTACGCTTCTGGTAACAGAATGTGATACAATGTATGAGCCACCTGGACAGCGACTGTTTGGAAACGGGAGCTCCCATCATCCTGTGGGCGAAGGAGAGAAAAAGCTGATCAGATTTTCGGTGGAGTCTAGTTCTGGTCAGGTAGTATCAAAGACACCTATGCACATCTAAAGTGTGCAACAGGGCCTCTCCTCGATTAGAATATTTAGAGAAGTACACTGGTAGATCGATATCCTGATTCAGAGTGAGAGCTGAGACCACCTTAGGCAGAAACTTCGGATTAGTCCGCAGAGATACCCTGTCCTGGTGGAAAATCAAATAAGATTCTTTGCACATCATTGCGTGAAGTTCAGGAATCCTTCTGGCCGAATTAATGGCAACTAAAAACAATGTCTTCCATGTAAGGAGACGTAGCTCGCAATCCGCGGCTGGCTCAAAAGGTGGCAGCGTAAGCTGCTCCAGGAAAAAGGGTAAATCCCAAGGCAGAATATGATCCTTAATTGGAGGTCTAAGGTGGAGGACACCTCTCAGGAAGGCTCATGCTGTGTCCAACTGAGATATGGGACGTTGGCCTGTAGGAGTGTGATAGGCTGAGATGGCACAAAGGTGTACTTTTATCCAGGAGTAGGCCAAGCCTGTCCGAAAAAGAGACAGGAGGTAGTCCAAAACCGACCTTTCTGGACAATCCATTAGTGAAATCCCCCACGCTTGAGCCCAGAGGCAAAATCTGTGACATTTCATGGCGTAAGTAGCATGAGTGGCCGGTTTTCTAGCAGCCGCTAGAATGTCTGCTACCTCCCAAAGCATGCAGGTTCAGTGAACGAAGGTCTAGATGGACCAAGGAGCCCGCCTCCCGAAACAGCAAGTGAGAGCTGATTGGCAGAGGCACTGGAGGTTCCTGGGACAGCTGATGTAGTAGAGGGAAACAGATCTGCATAGGCCAAAGCAGCGCGATAAGTATCAGTGTCGCTTGCTCTCTGTGAAGTTTCAAAGGACCCTCTGGATCAACGGAAAGGGGGGGGGAGGCATAGAGGAATCTGCCCGCCCAGGAGAGAGACAACGCGTCTTGCCAGAAAACACCAGGCCCTGGCTCTAGCGAGCAGAAATTGGGCAGTTTTGCGTTGTATGGGGACGCGAAAAGGTCCAACTCTGGTGTACCCCATCTGTGAAACAGATCCTCTCCTACCTCCTGGAGTAGTTCCCACTCATGGACTTTGGCCTGAGAGCGACTCAGGCTGTCTGCAATGATGCTGTCCACCCCTGGGACATGAACAGCAATGAGGTTTGCGCTGTGTTGTAGAAGCCAATCCCACACCCTCATGGACTCCCTGCAAAGCGGGTAGGAATGGGTGCCTCCTTGTTTGTTGAGGTAATACATCACCGTGGAATTGTCTGTAACAGAAGAGTACCCGGTGGACTCTCCGACTGGAAAGCCTGTAGGGCATAAAGAACTGCTCTCATTTCCAGGATATTTATGTGGAGATGAGTCTCTTGGGCTGTCCACAGACCCTGAGACCAGACACCGTCGAGGTGTGCTCCCCACCCGAGCCCTGAGGCAACTGTGAAGCGGGTCACAATCGGAGACGGCGCAATGAAGGGGACCCCCACCAATAGGTTCTTTGAATCTAGCCACCATTGCCAATCCCGGATTACGGCCTTCGTGATCTGGATTGGGAGCTGCAGATGGTCTTGCTTTTGATCCCATTGGACCTGTAACATCCACTGGGTCACCCACATGTGGAGACGTGCTAGCAGGACTGTTGCAATGGCCACAGCCATGTGTCCGAGCAGGCAAAGGACCAGTCTGGCTGGGACGGTCCTCTTTGCCAAGATGTCCCTGATGAGGGATGTGATGTGTTCCGCTCGGTCCCAGAGTAGAAAAGCTTTCCCCTGGACGGTGTCCAGAACTGCACCTATGAACTGCAGAATCTGTGACGGAACCAGGCGTGGCGTCTCTTGATTGATAATAATGCCCAATGTCTCGAACAGAGACTGAGTACAATGAATGGCGGACATCAGGGTCTCCTGAGAGGGCGCCATGAGAAGCCAGTCTTCCAGGTAGGGGAACACATAGTGGCCTTGTCTCCTCAGAGTCGCCGCTATGACCGCCACGCACTTTGTGAATACCTGAGGTGCGGATGACAGTCTGAAGGGCACGGATCGGAACTGATAATGGTGACCCTGAAACTCGTAGCGCAAAAATGTCCTGTGTGCTTGAGCGATGGGTATATGCAGGTAAGCATCCTGCATGTCCAAGGACGCTAGAAAGGCACCCTGCTTGAGCATGGGTATCAGACCTGGAAGGGTCACCATGTGGAAGCGTTGTATAGGACCGAAGCGTTGAGGTCGCTGAGATCCAGTATCGGACGGAGGTCCCCAGTCTTCTTGGGAACCAGAAAGAAGTGAGGGATAATAACCTGCACCTCTTTGGTTCCGCGGTACGTGCTCTATAGCTTCTTTTCCGAGAAGCGCGAGCACCTCCTGCTGTATGAGCAGGGCAAGCTGACCCGAATAACGAGAAAGCAGGGGAAATCTTGACGATGGGTGGTCGAGAAATTCAATGAAGTGACCTTTCTTGACCATTTGGAGAACCCACCGGTCGGCGGTAATCAACTGCCACCCTGAAACGTGGCGAGCAATGCGACCCCCGACCTTTTGTGCCCATTGATCCAGAGGAGGGGCGGGGGCCGGGAAGGAGTAATGCTGTGGCAGCACTGGTTCCTGCAGGCTGGGCTGGTTTGGTGTAATGCTGGCCTCTGCCTGAGGAAGACTTAGCCTGGGCTTTACAATGAAAGGTGCCCCTTTGTTGCTGGCCAGAACGTGGCTGTTGCCGGCTGCGAAAACGGTTTTGGTTCCTATGAAAGGAATCAGGCCTTGATCTGTACATGGCTTGTACGGATCTGACTGCCTTCCCGGCGTCCTGGAGCTTGGTGATAACCTTCTCAGAGTGTTCACCAAATAGGACTTCGCCACTGTATGGGACATCACGAATGTTCTTCTGTATGTACAGGGTAAAGCCAGAGACACTGAGCCAAGAGTGTCTCCAGAGACAGATGCCCGAAGCTGCAGCTCTGGCAGACGAGTACGCAGAATCGTATGCGGCTCGTAGCACTTGGGTTCCCACATCAGACCCTGTGCGGAGGAGGTTTAGGAGCGCCGCCTTCTGATAGCCATCCGGTAATATGTCGACAATGTCCTGGCCCTGTTCCCACAGGACATTCTGAAACTGTACCATGTGAGATAGGTAGTTCAGGAACCTGATGGAGCATGTAGCAGCCGCATACATGTGCCTCCCTAGGGCATCCAGCTGTTTGGATTCCTGGTCCGGTGGCTGTGTGCTCATATGCTGCGGTCGTTGGGACCGGTCATGAGAGGCCGTAATGACCAGGGAGTCAGCCAGAGGTTGTTGTGCCAAGTACTGGTCCTCTTTCGGGACCTTGTACAGGCAGTCAGCCTTCTTTGGCACAGTGGGGGTGGAGTGCGGACGCTTCCTCACAGCCTTGGTGATGTCCGTGAAGGTGTCCACCAAGGGTGGCACTACCACAGGCTTTGGATCTTTCTGCCAAAGATAATGGGCAAGGCGCTGTTTCTCGGGGTCAAGGTCTTCAGCATCCCATCCCACGTTGTCCTGGATGTGCCTCATGATCTCAGAGAAGGAGGGATCATCCGGAGGTGACCTGGGTAGGTCTTGTGGGTCAGGCGATGGGATGCTGAGTGGAGAAGGAGATCTGGAGATTTCAGAGGTATCCGATCTGGGGTCCCCCCGATGGAGTGTACCAACGACATCTGGGTTGCTTGGGGTTGGGAGATCTTGAGGGAGGCCTTCTCCAATCCTTAGATCTACCCACCCCTAGGAGGTGGAATATGCTCCTTAGGGGTTGGTGGTCATCCTGCTGGCCCCTGTGGTGGAGGAGGAGGTTTTACCGGGATCACATCTTTCAGGATAGTGTCCCACCACAAAGTGAAGAGATCCTTGACCTCTTGAATCTTCATGCCCGACGATGGGGCTGGTGCCCGGTGGTATGTCGCCGGGGTTGGGCGTCGGGTCCGCAGGTGTCTCTGTGGTGGGCGAAGGTTCCCTTGGAAGCCCGGCGCCCTCTGTGTCACCCGCCTGGTCCTCAGGCAATGTCGTATCCTCCTCTGTGGAGTCTCTGCGACCGGTGTCCACTGGTGACTGGGGGGCGGTCTTCGGCTCCGGCGAGGGTGAGGCCGATGTCGGTCGCTTGGCTGACGTCTTCGGGTCCAGTGAATGCCTGGCCGACGTCTGGTGTTTGGCCGATGTCCTCGGCTCCGGCGAACGCCTGGCCAACTTCCGGTGCTTGGCCGACGTCGGGTCCGTCGTCCACTTTAGGAACGTCAGATATTTTGTCTTCCTGGGTGGAGGATCCAGACCCCTGGGAGACTGATCTGGAGTCAGGGTCCTAACATCGGACAGAAGAGAAAGACTTGTGATGGTCAGAAGACTTGGAAGAGGCCCGGGAGGGAGTGGAGGAAGCCGGAAGGCCTGGAAGTCTTTATGGGTTGAAGCAAAGCCAAAGAACCGCCTGTAGCCTTGACCTTAACTGGAGGGGGCTGAGAACAAGCCCTGGAGGGAGAACGGTCAGATCGGGTGGAGCATGAGCTACGCGAGTCCAAGGCCCGGTTCGGGGATCTGGACCTTGCCTTCTTCCAGTGTCTGTCCTGGTGTTTTTGGGCCTTCGAGGAAGATTCACCTCTGGAGGAAGGTTCTTTATCCATCCTGCTAAGTTTTTCTTCTAAAAGACACCCCTGAAGTGCCTTCTGACGGCGGATCCTGGTGTGGCTGTTGAACCCCTGACAGAAGGCGCAGGCCTTGGTGTCCTGGTCTGGGCCTAAGCACCGTAGGCAGGATGAGTGAGGATCCTTGAAGGGGATCTGTTTTCCGCAGGCACACTTGGAAGGCTGTCCCTCAGAAGGAGGAGTTGGAGATGACAGTTTAGTAAAACTACTATGAGAAGTTCTTGGTCGTCATGCGCTAGAGTAAGACCGAGACGCCGATGCTGGCGAGTTGACGGCAAGAAAAGAACTTGGGATTCTGGGGGACCGCCTCCTTATGTACTATGCCTATGCCTGATGTCAGGGGCCGGAACCGACGTCGGAGGTGGTCCCCGCAGAATACTGCTAGCTAGAACATTTCTGTGGGGTCCTGGCGCCTGCCGGCTTCAGTCCTAATGGTGTAACCTGCTGCAAGAGCTGTTTCTTGAAGTAAGATCAGCTGCCACCACTGCCAGGCATTTGGTAAACACTTGAGGAGCCGAGGACAAGCCAAAGGGCAAGGCCCAGAAGTGGAAGTGTGTCCCCTGGAAAAGGAAAGCAAGGCAAATTTTATTATATACCGTCCTATCCAGGGGTGAACCACCACCTTCTCAATAACCTTCTTCAAAAAGGGAGGATTAGAGATTAGCCTATAGTTCGAGAGAACATCAAGGTCTAAGGTTGGCTTCATAAGGAGGGGTCTCACCACAGCCTATTTCAAGGCTGTAGGAAAAATGCTCTCACTCAAAGTCCCAATTACAATCTCCACAAACTCCCAATTACAATCTCCACAAACACTGGACCCAGGAAATCCAAGAAGCTAATAAGCCATGTTGGGCCTGGGTCAAGGCACAACTGATGGGATCCAAGCTGGTAAGCACATGGAGAAACTCAACTGCCAAAAAATGGCCAAAACTCACTCCAGCTCAGCAAAGGATCTTTACCAACAGACTGATCACCTCCGGCAAAAGCTGAAGCAGGGGAGGCGATGCAATACCCTGATGGAGGACACCTTGTCGGCAAAGAAACACCCAAACTACTTGCACTTTTCTGCAGAAAATGCTGTCCCAGACTGCAGACAGGAAGAGTTCAACCAACAGTCTACAATGCGGAACAGCGCAGCTGAGCGGTTCCCAACCGCAGCAATCAACCGGGACAAAAACTTAGATCGACTGCCCGCTGAAACTCCAAATAATGGAGCCCCAGCACTGCCTTGTCCCCCTCAGAGCGAGACCTCCCCCACGCATGCACTACCCTACACCCCTTAGTCTTCAACAGATGCAGCTCAACACAGTATCATGGTGAGCGACGTCAGGAGGTCAAGGGGAAAACGTGGAAAGGTGCAATCAGGTCCAGGGCATTGGTAAAGGCTGTATTATAAGCCTCAACACTGGCCTCTGAACCCTGAGCACAGGCTAGCAACAAGTTTGAGACATCGACTCCTGGAGCTGGGGAGGCTCCAATTTATTTTATGCACGACACCGGATAGTCTCCGCAGTAGGGGTTATTTGGCAGATGGCCTACAAAGGAACTCAACTGCATGATGATCCTACCAACAGACTGGGTCAACCTTGACCACAGTAATGTCAGGTCTGAGAGAGAAGACCAGGTCGAGAATATGGCCATGTATGTGCATCTTGGTGGTAACCACCTGAGACAATCCCAGCTGATTCATCAGCTGAAGGAGCTCTTGCCCACAATGACAGGATGCGTCGTCGATCCAGGCGTCTAAGTCCCCCAGGACCAAAAGCCTGGGGGACTCCAATACCTGCTCGGCGATGAAGTCTGTCAACTCCTGCAGGAAAAGGCCCCCCCACCCCAGACTGGCAGATGAGGAATGTCCTACCATTAACTCCCAAGGCTCACTTCGCAACCACAAATTCAAAAGACATGGGTGTTCTCATTGGGAATGCAGAGAGGCCCAGGGTGGATCTAAAGCAGAAGGCCACCCCACCCTCTCTGTGGTCCCTCCTCGGGCAATACGAGACAGAATAACCAGGGGGAACAGAGGCCACCAACGGGGCCAGCGTCATCACCCACCTGAGTCTCAGCAATGCAAACGAGGTCAGCTGAGGAATCGGCATTGAAAGACGATCACTGCTGTTTTATTCCTCAGTGACCTTGCGTTACAGAGAACAACCTTAGGTACTGTCTGAGGAAGGCATGTACCTGGATATGCAAGTAGGCATCCTTCATGCTGAAGGAGCAGATCCAATCTCTGTGGTCCAAAAGGGACAACAGACCCCAAAGCGTCACCATCCAGAATTTTTTGTACTGGATGAACAGATTTAGTTCCCAGAAGTCTACAATGGATCTCCTATGCATTTGGGCACCAGAAAGAAGTGAGAGTAGAACCCTCTGCCCTGTTGAGTTTGAGCAACAGGTTCTATGGCTATTTTTTGCAAGAGTGGATTTCCACCCATAGCACTGAATGTGGCCTGAGGGTAAGAGGTCACAACGGGGTGTTCTAGAGTCCACTCCAGAGGTTCCAGAGTGTGGCCACTTTCTATGATCAGCAGTACCAAGGCACCTCTGGTGATTTCCCTCCACTTGTCCAAGTGTAGGGAGAATGATCCCCTACCACCACCTCTGCCTTAAAGGTTGGGGGAGAAATCAGGCTGAACTGGCAGGGGCAGCTGGGAGCACACTTCCTCTCCTTGGGGGATTTTCCTATGGTTTTGGGGGCGCATGGCAGGAGCAGCCCAACGCTCACCCTGAATAGACCGAACAAAGGTCACTCGCTGCCCACCTTTTGGCTGGTTAGTGCGGTACATGGAGTGGACCAATCGTAAGGTGTGGCCAGAGGCTTACAGTTGAGAAAATATGACCTGCACATCGGAGCCAAATATCTTGTCGCCCTGAAAGGGGGCATTCACGATGGACAATTGAACATCCTGAGCAAAGCCTGACACCCACACATGCCTGCTGCAGCCGCCCTGGTTGAGGCATCCAGTGTGTCATAAGGGACCCTAAGGAGATAGGTACCAATGTCGGACCCAGCTTTAAGAGACTGCAAGAGCTGCTGTTTTAGGGGGTCCTCTGGGAGGGCCCAGGCAGATTCCAAACTTGGTCATAGAGCTGGTTTTGGTACTGGACCATATAAGCAATGTAATTTAATACCCTGATGGTCAGTGTGGCAGAGGCAAAGGTTCTCTTGCCAATGTGATCCAGCCGCCAGGACACCTTATCCGGGGGGGGAAAGGAACTGAGATGTTTGGGTCTCCTGGTGTGGTTGTGGGTGGCATGGATTACCACTGAATCTGCATGAGCCTGATCAGCAAAGAAAGGTCTTCCTGCTGGACCTTGGTATAGTTTGCCTGCCTTCCTATGTACAGCAGTATCAAACTGGGCATATGCCATGCAGCCATGGTGGCATCTTCAAAAGGCTCAATTAGGGGACAAATGAAGAGGAGGGGAGCCAGCAGCCTTAAATAAGTGGCCAGTCAATATCAAGCAAGATCTTGTTCCTCTGTGTCGAAGCCCATGGCCGACTGTAGCTGTCTCATAACTAAGACAAATGAGGGGTCATCCAGGGGGACCATGGGATGTACCTCGGGGTCTCTTCGCCGGATGAGACTGTGGAGGTGGAGCTGTAAGAAGAAGCTCCACCTTCATCACCGCTGTCATTCTAATCAGAGGGAATGAGGTCTGATCAGCCGCCATCCTCGTCCCCCCTCCCCGAGTCCTGAGGGAGGGGCAAGGGTCCAGGGTCTTGGGCCATGAGGCATGGTCCTGCAGGAGGTGCTGTGGGGATGGGCCATGGAGAGAAGCAAGTTTAGCCTGCATAAAGTCCCATAAGGCGGTAAGCATTGAGTGAAAGTCCACCACTATCAGCGTCTGACCCACAGGCATTGGCAAAGGTACTACTGGGGTCAGCGTCCAGGATGACGGTTGCACAGGCTGGGGCCTGAAGGTAAGCTCCTCGATGCAGGTCAGGTCAGAGATGGTGACGGCGACCTAGGATCGGGCTGGGGTGACTCAGGAGAGGGCAGAGGCTTCTGTCCCAAGATAGCGGCTGAAGAAATGGCCGGCGGTGGGGGATTCATAACTATCCCGGCAACTGCCAAAGCTGAGCCCATCAACTATGAGCCAGCAGAGCCACCTGACAGTGTCCCCGGAAAATAAGGGCCTGAATATCAGGGGCTGTGAAGTCGGTGAGGCATCACAGTCCCTTGAACCGACCCCCACCATCAAAACATTGGTGGTGGGAAGCTGCCAACAGTAGCCCTTCAGGAGAAAAGACGTGCGAGGCAAAGGGGGCCACCCCCGACGACGAGAACAGCCCCACCCACTGTGGTCACTGCATAAAGCCATGACAGGATCGAGACAAGGTGGACCAGGTTCTGTCCTTGGAACAGTCCTTGTCTCGATGTTTATGCTTCCCCATGAATTTGTCCAAGGACTTGGAAGGCTGCGAGCCCATGGACGTCGAGGGGGAAGTGGAGGAACTTCGAGCCTGAAGCTCCTCCTTCATCTGGGTGACCTTCTGCTTCAGCAGAAAAGTTTGAGGGCCTGCTTTCAGGGCTCCTGGGTGGTCTGGTTGAAGCCACAGCAGATCATGCAAGCCTGGGTGTCGTGTTCAGGGCCTAGGCAGCAGATGCAGGCCTCGTGGTTGTCCTTCTCCGAGATCTTCTGCCTGCAGACACTTTTTGAAGAGGTTCCCGGAGGCGAATTTTGGCATAAATGAAGAGAGGAAAAAATCACCTTATCGCTAAAGTGATACACACTAGGGGCAGGAAAAACAAAGTCTGATGAAGAAATTCTGTGAAATGGCAGGCAACTGAATCTGGGGATCTCCGAGAAGTCCAAAGTTTATTTATTTATTTAAAGTTGATACCTGGGAAAGGCACACTTAGCTGGGGGCTCATTTCCAGGTGCGACCCGGGGAAATGGGGTACAGGAGAATAATAACAAACATGTCGAAGACAACAGAGATATCACTATATCAGACAGAAGCAACAAGGATAAGATCAACACTTGATATACTAAGTTTACCTTGTATACAATAGAGGATATAGCTGTGGGTGAAGCTATACAACTATACAGTTATGTACATACCAGCGTGAAACTGGCCAGAAACAGCTTTAGAATTTCTGCTCAGGGCGGACGGGGGATGCAGGTGCAGGGTGGGGGAGGAATATGTTTTATTTTCTACTTGAAGTATGGGAGTGAGGGAGAGTCTCGAAGGCTAGGGGGTAGCTGATTCCAGAGGCAGGGGAGACGGGATGAGAAGGCAGATAGGCCTGATGAGGACCGACTATGAGGGATGGAAAAGGTGTGGGGGTGATAGGAGAGTAGTGAGTAGGAACGTACTGCAGCAGGGGTGAGGGAGGAGGTAAGGTAAGGGGGAAGGAGGTCCAGTATTTGGCAATTAAGGTTAAGGAGTGGATGTATCTTCTGTGTGAGTGGGGGGAAATTTAATGAGGAGAGGCGAGAGCAATGGTGAGTCCGAAGTGAGGAGTTTGCTGTGAAGCAGCAGGAGTGGAGGAGGGTATCTAGGTGGGAGAGGGTGGTGCTGTGGGCCAAAGCATAGATAACATTACCATAGTCGAACAGAGGGAGGATGGTGTTGGAGAGCAGGACGTGGCGGAGGGATGACGTCCTTATTCCGATAGAGCACGCTGAGTTTGCAGAGAAGTTCTGCGTACATGGAGTCGAAGTGGACAGAGTAATCTAGGTGCTGATCAACCCAGAGGCCCAGATATTTATAGGACGTTACACAGACAAGGACGGAACGGTCCAAGGTGAAGAAGGAAGGGCAGAGGTGCAGCTTAGCCAGCTTGTGGGTGGTACCAAAAAACATGGAGACGGTTTTCTTGGTGTTGACCTTTACAGACTTATCTTGAAACCAACAGAGGACATAGCTGAAGTCGGATTGGCGGTTAGGGTGGACAGAGTTGGGGGTGGGACCAGAGGTGTAAATGATGGTGTCATCAGCATAAAGGTGGATACCAGAGTGCTGGCAGACATTTGGAAGGTCATTTATAAATAATGTAAAAATAACTGTACCAAGAATAGATCCTTGGGTACCCCACAGAGGATGGGGAGGGGAGGCGGGAGTTTCCGAAGACTGACTACGTCCTGCCGCAGAGTTAAGAGCTGAACCACTTAACAGAGAAGGACGACAAACCAGCACTGTGGAGCTTTTGTAGGAGGAGTGGGTGGGAGATGGAGTCGAAGGCTTTGGTGAGGTCTATAAAAATTGTGACAGTGATGTGCCCATGGTCCATGGCAGCAAGGATGAAGTCAGAGACTCTGAGGACAGAGGAGACAGTGGAGTGTTTTTTGTGGAAACCGGATTGGTAGTCAGAGAAGAAATTTGAAGAGCAGAGGAAATCAGACAACCTGGAAAGGATTAGTGTCTCTTGGAGGTTAGCGAGCGAGGGGAGGAGGGAGATGGGGCAGTAGTTGCTTGGAAGGGAAGGATCCTCGCTCTTGGGAAGGAGGATTACTGTGGCGTATTTCCATGGCGTGGGAACAGAGTTGGTGGTTAAGGAGAGATTGAGGATACAGGTAAGGGGGTTGATGATAGCCGGGGCAGAGAGGTACAGGAGTGAGGATGGAGGCCATCAGGGCCTTGATTTACATGGCCCAAGGAGATTGGGGCGTGATAGACCTGTGCAGGAGACTGGGGGTAGAAGCCTGCAGAGTGGGATGGGTGGGTGCAAGTGAGGGAGTGTACAGGATGTTAAGTATTTGGTGAAAATAGATGCCACTGTTAAAGGGTCAGAGATTTGTGCCTCATTTTCAGTGAGGGTAGGGCAGGTGGCATGGGGGCGGGGGGTTGGGGAGGGACTTGATGGTTGGCCAGAAGGAGGATGGGTTGGGGTTGTGGGAGAGATGAGATTTGAAATGGTTTGATCTGACTTGGTGAATCACTTTGGTCACCTGTTCCTGAGGGAGCAGTATTCTTGAAGGCTTGAGGAAGGGCCACTGGCTTTGAAGAGGGACCAGGCATGGTCTCTGGCTTTACAAAGGGAAAAGATTTCAGGCATAATCCAGAGGAGATGGTGATGCCTTACCTGGGATGCACGGAGTGGTACGTGACGGTCCCAGATTGAGGTTAGGGTGGAGCTGAAGTGTTGGAGGGCCATGTCGACAACAGTGGATGAAAGGACAGGGGTCCAGTCAGCAGAGTGGAGGTTAGAGAGGAGGCGGTCAGGGGATATACGTTTGAGGGAATGATGGGTGATGTATTTATGAGGCAAGCGGGGGAGTTGAGCCCACCTAATGCAGCAGGTAATGCAATGGTCGATTACTGCATCTGGTAGGACTCCAGCTGATAAGATGCAATGGGGGTGGGAAGAAAAGATCCAGTTCAGAAGGGTGTGGTTGGAGGAGTGGGGGTTGAGATGGGTATGATCAGAGATTAGCTGGGTAAGGTTGAAAAGTTTCAGTTCAGTGCTTTGTGGAACTGGAGGGGGAAGAGAGCCAGTTAAGGCTGAAGTCTCCCAGCACCAGTAACTTCCCTGTTGAGGAGAGGGAGGTGATAGTGTTAATGCAGGAGATGAGGGACTGGGGGGGGGGAGAGTTTGGAGGCGGTGTAAAGGGTGCAAATAAAGATGGGGGCTGTGGATGGGAGGGCTACACGGGCAAGGAGAACTTCAAACGATGTTGGCACAGTTTTGTGGTATAAGATGGAGCAGGGGGATAGAGTTACGAATGTACATGGCCGCACCTCCGTCCCTCTTACCTCAGGCCTGACGGTAGATATCAAAGCCACGCAGGGCAAGACCAGAGTCGGGGATACAGGAGAAAAGCCATAATTCTGAGACGCAGAGTACATCCAGGGGGTGCCAATATGTCCAAACCTTTAGCGCGTGATGGTTGACGGCAGGAAAAGTACTGAGGAGGGTGCGGGAACCACCCACTCTTATAGGCTAGATCGACATCAGTGTATTATGTCGGACTGGGCGGCCTCCTGGTAGAGTGCTACCTAGAAATGTTTGTGTGGTCCTAGTGCCTGGCAGCTACAGTTCCATAAGTGTGGCCTGCTGCAAGAAGTACCCTTGAAGTCAAATATACAATTCCAAAGACAACTTCTAGAATACTTAGTGTCTAGCAGCGCTACAGTATGCACAAATCCATGTTGGTTAACCTGTTATTAGGCAAGGGAAGACAATGTCATTTCTTTGGCCACCATCCAAAGGCTGAGGGCTCATTACAATAACAACAAACCAGATATACAAGCAGTTAGATTGCAACCCCATAAAATGCTTACCTAGCAGCTAAATAAAATTAAACAGTGTATGCCTGATTAAAGCTTGTGCTGTGTGAGCTAGAAACAGCTATTCTACATTATAAACCCACTGCAAGGGTTCAGTAGACTTAGTTTGTGCTGCACTTTATGTTTTAATTGTGTTTTAATGGAGAGATTAACAGTGAGTTAGAGCGAGGAATGCAGCTTTTATTTTTAAAATAGGTTTCTAATGTGGTGCCTGGTGCAGTTGAAAAGACAAAGTCAAGCAATCTGCTACCACGTGGACCACTTGTCCTTGGCGATGCACAATATTCATTACCTATACCAGTAGGGCGATGAAAAAGTGAAGGAGTTACCAGCTGGCGTACTGTGGTTTCTGATCAGGGACCTCCCAGGAGAAAAAAACAGCGGTCTACGTAACCCAGTAATATTTTCTAGGTCTTCTGTGACTCTCCTTGGCCAAAGTGTTTGAGGCAGTATAGCGCAGTAGGTTAAGGCTCTGAGCTGCATGTCTGGAGACCTGGGTTTGAATCCCACAGCCGCCTAGGTGCATACTACGTGATCCTGAGCAAGTCACTTAACTTCCTTGTGCTCCCAGGTCGCATCTGGAAACAAGCTTCAGCTTAGTGTGCTACTCCTGGTTAAACAATGTTCCCTTTCCCTAAAAATGCTCTCTGGGGTAAAGTTCTGTCTGGTTCCTGGTACGCAGTCTATGCAGACTGCCGGTGACTTGCGGTGAGGCGAGCACTGGTTTGCCCTAAAAAGCCTGGAGACTGGCTTGGTGAATGACCAACTAGTGACCAGGGATCGGAAAAAGAAGGGCCCAGTCAGGGCCTAAAGTTGTTGGAACATGTCAGAGCCTGCTAAGGCTGCGGACTGGTTATTGGCTGGAGGTGAGGAAGGAGCCTCTTGTTCACACAGCTTGGACTGGAGGCAGTGTGAGCACATATGGGCTCACCTCTCCATTTCTTTCCATGAAAATTTTCTGAATCTGTGCCATCCTCAGTGGTGGCAGAGTTAAGGGTTTTGGCTGCTTCATCTAGCTATTATGTTTTAGTGGACTTTCTCTGGAGGAGGAGGAAGAGACAGGTCTGGATACTATGCTGTGCTGAAAAATACTTTGTTTATGGCTCTGGTTCTGTTTCGGTGAGGGGGAAGCAGAACTAGGGGACTTATTTTCCTAATGTTGTAGCTGCTACTGTGACGTATTTTTGGACGACTGCACCAAGGAATAATTACACCAACATTATTTGTTAATTATACGGTTTTATATTCTTTGCATAAAGGTTTGTTAATGCATTAGTTAGGGTAACAATGCCACAAAAGTAGGGAAATGTGACTTTAGGGTTTCCAACCCTAACTCCTCAACCCCCTCCCCCCCCAAAGTAGCAAAAGGAGAAAACAGAGTTTTGGGTCTCCTGTGCCTTGGCAAATTAGTGGTGGGGCCTTCCTTAGGGTTGTCAACTCTAATGCTCACCCCCAAGCCCATACCTTCAGTCCAAAGCAGAAGGTACAGCTCCAAGCCAGTGCCTCATAGTGATAAACTCTTTAAAAGTACAGAAGTAGCTCTAGTCACATGTTGCCAACACAATTCGTTGTAGCTTTCTTCACGCAGGGCCCTGCGTGAAGAAAGGAGATCATGTGAGACACTGTTTGCTCAGGGAATGGGGTGAACATTGGGGCTGGCAACCCCAAAGAAGACCCTACCTCTGATTCGCTAAGCATCCCAACACAAATCCCTAATGTTTTTTTTTTTTTTCCCTTTGCTGCTGGGAGGAGTTAGTTGAAACACTAACACCACATTTCCCTAATTTTGTGGCATTAACTTATCCCTAACCAAAAAAACTATTTTTCTTGTAAATCGACATGTTTGTAAATTGGGTCTCAGCCCCCAGGTCGCATCTGGAATCAAGCATGTTGCTCAGTATGCCAACCTGGTAAAGCTCGAAAATAAATAAATAAATAACTGGTGCATTAACAAAGTTTTATGCAAAATTTCCTTTCTTTTTGAGAGAGTATACATATCCTCATTAGGTGAAGATGTACAGAGCCTTTTGGGTTCTGCGCCATATGAAGCCTGTCCGAGTACAGAAGTGCAGGTCCTGGCACATTCACTCTCCATACACTCATTCTATTCTTTTAATTTTGACCCCAAATTTTCAAGACAGTCATTTTATGACTGCTCTTATAAACATGATACGTAGTATTTATAGTATACTGGCTGAAACTGCCAGGCGAGCGACCTGGAGGGAAGGGGGGGGAGAAGCAGTCTAGGAACTCTGGTCCACTTAAAGAACTGCTTTGATTTCAGGGGACCTATGTGCTTGCAGCTAAGAATAGCAGCATCTGTGGCCACTACTAACAGTACCGCAAGTTTTAACCCCCTTTTTTATTGCGTTTATAACTATGGACTAAGTGTGCTGGCAACATTCATTTCAGTTTCACACCACATAAGTAATGACACGCATCTTGAACTGCTGTGAAATACAGTAATTAAGAAGTGCAGTAAGCGCTTAACCCTGAACAATTCATAATTTTCAAAAGCATAAAACACAATTTCATTTTTATTTATGTGTATGAGCATTATTCATACAACCTTTTATTCAGAGTTGCGAGCAGCACAATAAGCACTATAATGAAGTAAATGTTAAAAACCGGTTACTCACCTGTAACAGTAGTTCTAGGAGGGGTGTATAATGTTCATCCACACTAACTGGCAGTGTCCTTTCCCTTTAAGATATGCCGGAAAGTCTTCAAGCTGGATCCTCCCACCCACCTAGTAACTCCCTCGGCTCTGCCCCATAACACCAGATCTTGCCCGCTGGAAGCAGTGTTGTGCGCCAAAGCCAGGGGAGGTCGGGTGGGTCCGTGTGGATGAAGATGATGTACCACTCCTAAAACTACTGTTACAGGTGAGTAACCAGTTTTTCTGGGGATGTGGATATGATGTTCTATCCACACCAACTGGCAGACTCCTAGCAGTTCTCCGGGAGGAAGGGGGTAAGGTGCACACTCTCTATTTAGCAAACAGAGATTGGAGAACTGAAGCCCCAAAACCAGCATCCCAGCAAGACTCGAGATTGATGTGGTAATGGGAAATGAAGGTGTGTGCTGACCTCCAGGTAACAGCCCTGCAGGGTTCCTGGATAGGGACATCCTTGGAAGCAGCCACTGTGGCAGCGGTATGATGGGTGGAATGAGCCCTTAGCCCTTTGAGAGGCTCCCTGCCCACCAACCTATAGCAGAGGTCGATACAGGATACAATCCACCTGCCAATCGTCCATGTAGCTGTCAGTCTGCCAGGTGCAGCTTCACCATAAGTGACAAATAGCTGGCAAACCTCTCCCCAAACTCCAGTCGTGCACTCCTTGTAGTAGGCAAGCACTCACTGCAGGTCCAAACTATGAAGCCTGTACTCAGCCTCAGACGTGTGACTGGTGAAATGCACAGGGAGATTAAGCACCTGATTAAAGCGAAACTCTGACACAACCTTTGGGAGGAACTTTGGGTTGGGGCGCAGGACAACCTGATAAAACTGAGGTGTTAGGGGTGGACCCAGGTCGCCGGGGTCTAGGTTCAGTGGCTGGTCAACCATCTCAGCTTTGGCTCAATGAGATCCAGCTACATGCCTCAGATCAGGTGCGAAATCTGGGTACTGTTTTCAACAGCGGCCTGACTAAAAATCTCAGGTGTCTGCTGTCGTGAAAAGCTTTTTTACCACCCGAGGAATATCACCCAGATTAAGCACCTGGTCCCACCCGATGACCTTCCAATATTGGTCCAAGACTTTGAGACCTCCAGCCTTAACTACTGCAACTCCCTTTACCTAGGGCTACCAGGGGTTGTTATGCACTGACTGCAGCTAGTGCAGAATGCG
The DNA here is from genome assembly GCA_016271365.2 of Neoceratodus forsteri. Lineage (NCBI taxonomy): Eukaryota > Metazoa > Chordata > Ceratodontiformes > Ceratodontidae > Neoceratodus > Neoceratodus forsteri. The sequence goes on from CM057449.1 coordinate 1,428,777,938, forward strand.
GTGGCTAGGCTGTTGACTGGCTTACCTGGATCTCGCCATAACACACCTGTGCTCCACGGCCTGCACTGGTGGATCACCGACCTATAAAGCTCTACATGAACTGGGACCCATTATCTGCAAGATCTTTGCCCCCATCGCCCCCCCTCCAATCTCTCCGTTAATCTGACGAGGGATTGCTAGAGGTTTCCAGGGTCCGACTTAAGACCTCGGGGGCTCGTTCTTTAGCTTTCGCAGCTGCTACCCTGTGGAACTCTCTACCTCTCTTCAGGTAAGAGAGTGCCTGATTGTCGAGAGCTTTAAATTAATTCTTAAAACCTACCTTTCTAGTTTGGCTTTTCCCGATTTTGATTAGTATGCTTGTCTATTGAATTAATTTATTCAGTGATTTTATATATTGTATTTATATGTTTTTATGATTTGTTGTACAAGCGCTTTGTTCAGAAATGGAATTGTGCTTTTTACAAATGAATATTGAATACTGAACCTTGTCCCTGTGGAATACCAGGTAAGAAGATTCCACTAAAAGCACCTGGAGTTCACTGATCCTTCTGGCTGATGTGATCGTCACCAGAAAGGCGGTCTTCCACAACAGGTGTGACATCTCACACCTGTGCAGCAGTTCGAATGGCTTACCCATGAGCTTTGCCAAAACCAGCAACAAGTCCCACAGTGGTGGTGGTTCATGTGCTGGAGGGGAAATGTGGTCAAGGCCCTTGAAAAAGCGCCAGACCACCTTCTCCTGCACCACCGACTGCTGACCAGCCCGTGCCCAGTAAGCAGAGATGGCTGCTAAGTGCACCTTAAGGGGTGTCGACCAAAGCCCGCCTTTGGGGAGGGACCACAAGTAGTCCAAAATGCTGGCCACCGGGATAGGACAAAGGGTCCAGCCCCTTGCTCTAACACCAAATGGAGAATCTCTTCCACTTGAAGGCATAGCATTTTCTGGTCGACTCCTTCTGAGATGCCTCAACTATGGTGAGGAGATCTTTGGAGAGACCCAAAGCCTGGAACTCTATCCACTCAGGAACCAGGCTGCCAGGTGCAAGGATTGAAGGTCAGGATGGAAAAACTTCCCCCAACTGATGGAAAGCAGGTCTGGGAGAAAGGGAAGATGCCTTGGGTACCTGCTGCTGAGACTGAGGAGATCGGGGTACCAGAATTGGTGTGGCCAATCCGAAGCCACCAAGATCACCTGTGCCTTGACCCTCCAGGACATAACGAGCGCCTTGGGGATCAAGGAAAATGGAGGGACAGTATAGAAGAGGCCTGGGGGTCCAGGGCCTCAAGAAGGCATCCCCCTGCAGTGTTCCCTGTTGAGGAGGGCGGGCACAAAACAGTCTCAGCTTTGTGTTCTCTCTGGAGGCAAACGGGTCCGCCTAAGGTGTGCCCCACTGGGAGAACAAGCTGTGAACTACCTTCGTGTGGAGGGATCACTCGTGAGACACCTCGCCCACCCGGCTGAGGCATCTGCTAGCTGACTGGAGGCTCCTGCCACATAGATGGCTAGGATATCCACCTCCAGGCTGCGTACGAGGGTCCAGACATGGAGAGCTTCCTTGCACAAAGGCAGGGACTGCGTCCTGCCCTGTTTGTTGAGGTAGTACATGGTCATGGTGTTGTCAGTCTGGACTTGGAACACCTGACCCCGAATGTGAGGAGCAAATGCAGTCAGCACTAGCCAAAATGCCCGTAGATCTAGCAGGCTGATGTGGCACCAGGACTCTTCAGGGGACCAGAGCCCGTGGACTCTGTGTTCCCCCAGGTGGGCAACCCAGTCCATGAGAAAGAGGCATCCGTTGTCAGGATGACCTTCGGCTCTGGGCAAACAAACAAGATCCCTTCCTGCAGATGTGCTGTGACTAACCACCACTGGATGGTGTCCCACATCCGCTGGGTCACAGTGGCCAGCTGGTCGAAGTGACCCTTGTACTGAGACCACTGGCTAGCCAGCTCCGACTGCAGGGAGCGCATTCTCCAGAGGGCCCACTGGACCATGCTGGTGCAGGCTGCCATGTAGCCAAGCAAGTGCAGGCAGTTCTGGGCAGGGCGCAACTGCTCAACCCGAAATGAGCGGGCACAGGAGGACAGAGTCTTCACCCTGTCCACCGGGAGCCGGGCTCTGGCTCTGCAAGAGTTGAGCTCTGCCCCGATAAAGCCGATCACCTGCGAGGGTATGAATTCCGACTTGGCCTCGTTGACCAGGAGGCCAAGTTTGACGCAGGCCTGGAGGGACAGGTCCCTGGACAGCTCCACCTCCTACCTGGAGGGACCAGCTATCAGCCAGTCGTCCAGGCAGGGATAAACTCTGACTCCTCGGTGCCTCAGGTAAGCTGCCACCACTGCGATGCACTACGTGAAGACCCTGAGGGCCGAGGAGAGGCCGAAGGGCATGGCCTGAAACTTGTAGAGGGTTCCCTCGGCTCAAAAGTGGAGGAACCTTCGGTGAGACAGACCAATTGGGAAGTGAAACCATGCATCCTGAAGATCTAAGGAGCGCAACCACATGTCCTGCTCTAGAGATGGCATGCTCTGAGACAGTTACCATCCTGAAGGTGCGCAACCTGAGGAACTTGTTCAGGTCATGCAGATCTAGAATGGGGCACCAGCCCCCATTTGCTTTGGCACCAGGAAATACCTGGAGACAAACCCTGGGTGTTCCAGGAATCATGACCTACCTGCGGAGGAGCTGGGCTATGACGTCTCTAAGAGCTGACAGCATGTCTGTGGAAACCAAGTCCTCCCATGGGGCGCGGGCTCGGCAAGGAGGGTTCTGCCCAACTCTAGAGGTAGACCCTGACCCACCACTTCTAGAACCCACCTGTCCATGGTGACAGTGTACCAGGTAGAAAGGAAGGTGAGCTGCCCCCCACATGGAAGGAGACCCAGGGATGCGTGACGGCATGAGGTACCCTTATGGTTTCCCCGAGGCTGACTGTCTCAACACTGACCTGCCCGGGCACTACTGCTCGACAGGTTCAGTAGCCAGACAGTATGCAGCCCGACAGTGCAGAAACCCGACAGAAGTTACAAGGGTAAGGTAGTGGATGCGAAGCCTTGCTACCTTACCCCTGTTCAAGCACTTAAAATAGTGCAGGAATCAGAAGGCTGACTGAGCTGCCCCGGTGGTGTTGAGGGCTAAACCACTGGCAGCTCAGCCAGCATGTTCTGGGAGGCACGGGTTTTATCATGCGTTGCGCCCTGTACATTTTGCATTGTTGCACCCCATAACTGTTTTTTTCTAACTCTGAGGTCCGCTCCCCTCGGAGTTGGATATTTTAGTTATGGTGGGTGTGGGAGGTAGAGCCCCTGACACTGGGGGGGGTGGCAATGTCCCCCGATTCGCTCTGTAAATATTACTATCAGATGCTCAAAATAGTATTTTCGGGCATCTGATTGTTTCGGCACAATGATTGGAATCCACAGGAGCACAGGATGCAAGACAGCATGGGTTTACAAAAGGAAAGTCCTGTCAAACTAACCTCATAGATTTCTTTGACTGGGTAACTAGAGTGGTGGACCAAGGGGAAGACAGTTGATGTTGCCTACCCTGACTTAAGCAAAACTTTTGATACTGTTCCACAGAGAAGATTGATTAATAAGCTGGGTAGGCTCGGGGTGGGTCAGAAGTTGGTCAACTGGGTGGCAAACTGTTTGACGGGCAGAAAACAGCGAGTGGTGGTAAACGGTATACAGTCAGAAGAGATGCAAGTCACAAGTGGGGTACTTCAAGGATCAGTCCTGGGGCCAGTCCTCTTCAATACCTTCATCAGTGACACTGCAGATGGACTGGAGGGTAAGGATTGTCTTTTTGTAGATGATACCATGATCTGCAACAGAGTAGATGATCCAGATGGGGTGGGCAGAATGGGAACAGATCTGGATAAACTGGCAAAATGGTCAGAAGAGTGGCAACTGGGGTTTAAATGCAAAGAAGTGCAAGATCATGCACATAGGGAAGAGAAACCCTGAAGCCACCTATAGGCTGGGAGGGGAGTTGCTGGCAGTCACAAGAGAAGAAAGAGACTTGGGCATTATCATCACAGATGACCTGAAATCATCCAAGCAGACCACTAAAGTAGTAGGTATGGCTAGGGGGATGTTGGGGTGTATTAGTAGGGATATCACAAGTCGTAAGAGGGAGGTGGTAATCCCTCTTTACAAGACAATGGTTAGGCCCCATTTGGAGTACTGCATGCAGTACTGGAGGCCACACCTTCACAAGGACATTAACCAAATTGAAGCAGTCCAGAGAAGGGCAACCACAATGGTGCAGGGACTGCATCAGAAAACATATGAGGACAGATTAACAGAGCTCAATATGTATACCCTTGAGCAAAGGAGGGAGAGAGAAGTGATATGATCAAAACATTCAAACACCTTAAGGGCATTAACAAGGTGAAAGAGTCTAACATGTTTCAATATAAGAAAAAATAACAGGACAAGAGGACACACCATGAGATTAGAAGGAGGCCGATTAAGGGATAATGTGAGGAAGTTCTTTTTCACAGAAAGAGTGGTGGATGCATGGAACGGCCTACCTCAGGAAGTGGTGGATATGAATACAGTACAGGGCTTCAAACAGGCATGGGATAGGCATAAGGGAGCAGTATGAATAGCTAGGCCATTGAAGGAACAAATGCCGATGGCACATTCATAAGGTAGAAAAAGAAATGGGCAGACTGGAGGGGCCTTGCGGTCCTTATCTGCCGTCAACTTCTATGTTTTATTTCAGGCCACTGGGGTCGGTATCCTGAGACTCAGAAAACTGAGTTTAGGGATACCATAGTATATCCGGCATGAGGGAGGCACCCCTCATCCCGTCACTAGGCAGGCCTGGAGGAGAAGGAGGAGGGCCCAGTTGAGGGGCCATCGGAGAGCCTCTCCCTCTTGGCATAAGGACAACCGCAGCCACTGACCTGGGTAGAGGTCGCCCAACCTGAGCCTGCTGGGCAGCCAGCTGGACTAAAAGGGTTTCGCTTCTGATACTGCTTGGAGCCCTTGGGGTCCTTCTGGGCAGATGTCATGCAGTCCAAGGTGGCATTGGACTTCTCGATGCATGTGAGGTGACCCTTGGCCCCGGTCCCGAACAGGCTGGTGCCCACGAAAGGGACAACTGCCAGCTTGTGCTGAATGTTCACCGTGAAGGTCAAGATCCTCAGCCAAGCCCTGCAGCACATGGCCACTGAGGTCACCACAGAGCAGGCACAGGAGTCCCCAATGTCCATGGCAGTCTGGAGCTGTTTGGCCATAGCCCGGCCCTGGTCTTGGACCTGTTTGACTGTGGTCTGAAGGTGAGTAAGCACCCCATCTGAGGTGCCCAGCAGGGCATAGCAGAAGTGGGCCATGAGGAGGGCCATGCTCACCTGGCGGAGGTCAAGAAAGAAAGCAGCATAGACCTTTTTAGCCACATGGACCAACTTCTTGGACTCTATCAGGTTGCTTGTCAACATCCCCGGTGTTGCCTGAGTGCCGGAACAGTGTCTCGGCCACCAACCCCTTGGCCGAGGGGTGCTCTATGAATCCTGAAAGGGATCCGGTGGGTGCTGCATACTAGCAGGTTATCTAGGCAGAGGGTGCAGGGCAGGAAGTGGGGTGCTGCCAGAGCTCTAGGGCAGGGCCAAGAATGGCTTCTGCCACCGGGAGAGCTTCCAGAGAGTCTCCCCGGTCGGGAACTTGGTCAATGTGTAACAAGCCCATTTCTGGACAGGCTCCATCTTCATACCCATCAGCTCAGAGATCAAATGGAGGAGGCTCATGAAAGAGGATGGAACTTCATCCATCGAGAGATCCCCCACGTACTCCACGTCGACCAGACGGGAGTGCAGGGATGAACCTCTGAACTCCGAAGAGTCATCAAAGAGCAGTCGACTGCCGGAATCCCTGCTGACCCTCCACAGATGGTAAGGGGTGACGGTGCCTGACAGTCAATGGGGAAGCCCCTTGGCTGGCCGAGACTCCTTAGTGCGAGCGCCGACCATCAGTTGTATAGGCGGCGGTTCCACTACGATCGACGGAGAAGCTGGAGTCGGCCGATTTGGGACCATCTTAATCGTAAACACCAACTGTTGCCATATCAAGTCCTCACAGCGTTGACGCAATTTGCGCCAAAACCTCTCCTCACCAGAGGAGGACAAGGACGAAGAATGGCAGCAACGCCGCTGCCCATGGTGCTGAGAGTGGGAATGCCGATGACGGCAGGACCAGCTCAACCCACAGGAAGAAGACCTCAATCACCAGGGGAACCGGTGGTGGGGTTCGGTGGGAGTCTGTGATAGCCGAGGCTCCTCCTGGTCAGGGTCAGGGACCAGGGGCGGCGGGTCAGCAGACTGATCCATCCCTCCCACGGTCTGCGCCAGGACCGGGGTCCTAGACAAAGGAGAATCGGCCTTCTCGGTCGACAACTGGTCGGTCGGCTCAAGAAAAATCTCGGCTGGGACTTCGACCATAGTCTCGGCCGATGGGGTTACCATGGAGCCAGCAGCTAAGGCCAAGGATTCGACTGAAGTCAAATCCGGAGAAGCGCAGGAATCGGATGCCCTGGACCAAGAGCACTCCTGATCCCATGACTGACGAGTCTTTTCTTTCTTACAACTCTTTTAGATGTAGATTTTCCGGTGGGTCCCTGACCGAAGGTCGGCAGAGACTGGCACAATTCCTTGAAGGAGCCTGTAAAGGTTGAGCCCAGCTGAAGTGGTACAAAGGCAAGCCAAGGAGGAATGGGCTGCAGCCTGGGTAAGCCGCAAGCTGCTCAGCTGATCTCGCAGTTGCGGGCACCACTCAATGGGCATCTTTGGATTTGACCAGCAGGTTCCGCTGTGCCGGACAGCCCAGTTTCAAACGGGTGAGACGATACGCTATGATGGTCAGGTGAAACAAGCAGCAAAAGTCACAGGCCTGGGGATCGTGGTCGTGCCCCAGGCAGTAGACGCAAGTCGCGTGTGGGTCAGTCATGGACATCTTCTGCCCTCAAGGGCATCGGTGGAACCCAGAAGCAGACTCATCGTCCACTGCTGTCGCGATTGAAGACAAAGCTCATAAGAGCTGCCTTGGAACTAATTCCGAAGAATTTAAGCTCTAGGGCCTACTCAACATGGAAGTGGTAAGGAAGGAACCTGCTTCTTCCAGGGGAAAGGAAGATCTGGTGCCATGGGGTGCAGTCGAGGGAGTTACCACACGAGTGGGTGGGAGAAGTCAGCTTGAAGACTTTCCGCACATCTTAATGGGAAAGGACACTGCCAGTTAGTGTGAAATAGATAATCATATCCACATCCCTAGAATTATAAGTTATCTTCCCAATTTCTCTGAACTGTGATCAATCACAGTAATGTTACATTGCATACTGTTTCAATCAATCTTTCCATTTTCATTCATAGCATACTGATGCTGGTTCATCATTTTCGATTTTAGTGACAGTCAAGGTGGTTATGCAATTAGGACTCTCACAATCAGCTCACAAAGCATATTCTTCTTCAGATAAATAACGCCAAAATGCAGCACTTTTTATTTTTTGTAGCCATACTCTCATTTCACTTTGTATGGCATTCTGCAATAATGTTATATTTAATGGATTGTTCATTGTATATAGGAAAAGTACGGTTACGTAAGAACTTACCGTAACAGTAAATCTTCAAGAGAGGCTCTTGCAGTAGGTAATAACCATTAGGGTTAGTGAAGTCAGGCACTAGGACCATATGGAAAACTTCAGTTTAGCAGTGTCTGGCGGGGGACCGGCTACCCGTCACGTGACGGACGTCAGCGTGACACTATAAAGTGGGCGGTCCCCACGCCCATCATCCAGTTCTCCTGCCAGAGACCTAAGAAGGTGCGACAGGTGAAAGGAGTGGGCTCCTGCAGCCAAGAGAAAGGCTAGAAAGAAGTAGTGGCATGGGGGAAGGTGGGAGGAAAAAAGGTACCTACTGCAAGAGCCTCTCTTGAAGATCTAATGTTATGGTTAAGTTCTTAAGTAACTGTACTATCTTACTTCAAGAGGGCTTTTGCAGTAGGTAATAACCATTAGAACAGAGTCCCAAGCAGTGAAATGCAGACAAAGGCTGAAGCACGGGGAGGCAGGAAAGGTCTGCAGTAGGTACCAGGTTAAAACATAAAACAGAAGGCCCTGAAGAATGGGTACTCCAAATTCTGCCCTGCGTCTAGAGGCAGTGTTCAGACTATAGTGTTTGGTAAAGGTGTGGCTAGAGCTCCAGCTGGCTGCCACACAAATGTCCATGGCAAAAACATTCCTGAAACAAGCAGTAGATGCAGCCATGTCTCTGGTTGAATGCCCCTGGACTTCTACCAGAAGGGGCTTGTTATACTTCTGATTACAAAACAAAATGTAGTTTGCTAACCATTTGGATAAGCATTGTGTGGAAACTGCCGCACCCTCTCTTTTAGGCGCAAAAGAAATGAAAGGCTGATCTGTTTTATGGACTGACTTCATCAGGTTCATGTAACAACGCAAGGTTAGAAACATAAAAACAGACTTTGATGGCAGATAAGGACCACTTGGCCCACCCAGTCTGCCCATTTCCCTACCTATTGGATAAGCTGCAGATTCTAGTTAACCAACAGCCTACTTCCTGCAACCCCCCACTATAATTGCCTTATGTCTGTCCCACGCATGTTTGAATTCCCCCACTGTTTTAGACCCCACAACCTCTCCAGGAAGGCGGTTCCATGCGTCCACCACTCTCTCCGTGAAAAGAATTTCCTCACATTACCCGAGCCGCCCCCTCTAACTTTAAATTGTGCCCCTTGTTCTTACACATCTCTTTTTCTGAAAGATGCTACCCTCCTGGACTTTGTTGATTCCCTTGAGGTACTTAAAAGTTTCTATCATGTCCCCCCTGTCCCTCCTTTCATCAAGGGTATACATATTAAGCTCTCTCAGTCTCTCTTCATATGGTTTCTGATGTAGACCCTGCACCATTTTAGTTGCCCTCCTCTGGACTGCTTCCATCCTGTCTATGTCCTTGCGTAGATGAAGTCTCCAAAACTGCATGGCCTCTCCTTGATTAGAATGCTCAGGATAATACACTGGTAAGTGTACTGTATGGTCTGATTCAAAGTAAATTCAGAAACCACCTTAGGTAAAAACTTAGTATTTGTACACAGAGCCATCCGGCGGACCTCCCTTCAGTACAGAAGGAATAGAAATGCAGCTCTCTGGACTTACACAGCTATTACCAACAAATTACCTCAATACATTTCCGACTGTTTGCCATTATACATGGTAGGCAACTGCGCACTAAGTAGCTATTCTCTACTTCTACTGAAGGTACCTAGGCCAATACACGCTTTGGGAGAGAGCGGCCATAGGATTTGTGTTGCCCTCACTCTGGAACAAACTACAGAAATCTATGAAACTGAGTCTCCCTGTTAGTCTTACCACCTTCAAGACCTTGTATGCTAAGGCTGTTAAGGAGCGATGCAGCTGTTTCCAGCACGCTTAGCATGCTAGGGTGCCTACTGCTTACCTGTCCACTACATCTCCACCTAACCCGGCCCCTTGATTGTCACCACCTATATCCCTTTTTCCTGCTAATCCACTACCTTTCTTACCCTCAGACTCCTAACATATATGTCCGCAGCCCATCTACCGCAGCACCCCTCCTAGAACAGCTGCAGTCCTGTACCCCTCCCCTCCCCTCCATATCTGCCCCTTAAGTTTGCATATGTCCAATGATATGCCGTGCTGTTTGAAAATGTTTTAATATGCTGGCTGTTTCAGAATGTTTTAATTCCCCTTCTCATACCATTCTCCCTAACCTTGTTAACCCTATACCTGAAATACTTGTTATTGCTCTGTGTATTTTTTTTTCTATTTCTGTATAATTATGTCTATTATCTGTACATAAGTGTTATTCTTGACCTTGTGTAACGTATGTCCACCTTGTAAATGAGCGTGCTCAATGGTGTTCGCCTGGATAAATAAAGATTGATTGATTACGCAGCAGGGTTTGAAGCTCGGAAATACTTCCAAGCTGAAGTAGCAACTAAAAAGAGTGCTTTCCAGGAAAGGTAGCGCAGATTGCAACTCACGGGCAGTTCAAAGGGAGGCAAAGTGAGTTTCTCAAGGATGAAGTTCAAAACCCACGGAGGAACAGGGTTCCTGACTGGGGGTTCAGATGGGAGAATTCCTTTCAGAAAGGTTTTGGAAACCTCCAACTGAGCCAAAGTTTTGCGATCCACCAGAGTATGGTAGGCAGAAATGGCAGACAAGTGGACCTTCAGCGAAGAATAACTATTCCATGACCTGTGGGACAGGGCAAGAGAAAGGGTCCCAACCCTTGTTGGATGCTCAACTGGAGAACCCTCTTCCATTTCATAGCGAAGGTGGTTCTTATGGATGACTTTCAGGCCTCCACAAAGACGAGTCACTCTGGAAGAGACCCCAAAGTGTGCAACCACTACGTCAGCAGGTGCCCCCCATGAAGGTGAAGGGACTTGAGACCCGGATGGACCAGCTTGCCCAGGTCCTGAGTCAGCAGGTTCTGGCAGAGGGGCAGGGGAAGCGGAGGCTCCACTCTCAACTGCTGAAACAGAGGAAACCCACTTGGCGAGGCCAATAAGGGACTATGACAATCATGCGGTCCCCTTCTTGAAGTAGTTTCAGAAGCACCCTCAGCAACAAGAACCTCCCTGTCCAGCAGAGAGAGAGCGTGTTTTACCAGAAAACACCAAGATCAGGAATGAGCGAGCAGACACTGGGTAGTTTTGCATTGGATGGGGAGGCAAACAGATCGGGATCTGGGCAACCTCACCAATCGAAGATATCTTCTACTGACTGCCTCAGATCCCACTCCTGTGCCCTTGCCCAAGTGTGGCTGAGGGTGTCCGCCAAGATATTCTGAATGCCTGGGACATGCACTGCCGTGAGCTGCAGCTGTGCCGTATCACCCATTGCCACACGCGCATCACTTCCCTGTAAAGAGGATACGACCACGTGCCTTCCTGTTTGTTCAAGTATCAGAAAACACACACGTTGTCAGTCTCTACCAGGAGGGGCCCATGGAGGAGTAAGGGCCCAAAAGCCTGAAGGGCGAATAGTACTGCCCGGATCTCTTGTACACTGATGTGCAGAGAAAGCTCCTGCTGAGACCAGGATCCCTGTGCCCTGTGTTCGCCCAGATGGGCACCCCATCCCTGACCAGAAGCATCCGTTGTCAGGTTCTGGACTGGCAGAAGTGTCTGAAAAGGAACCCCTCTGGTGAGAGTGGACAGATCCTGCCACCAAAGGAGGTCCCGACACATGAGGTTGGACACCACAATTCTGTGATCCGGGTCGTCTGATTTCTGGTCCCACTGGACCTGAAGCGTACACTGCGTAATCCGCATGTGGAGACTGGCTAGAGGGACAGTGGGAACAGCCGCTGCCATGAGGCCCAGAAGGCGTATGACCAAATGGGCCAGGGTCCACTGGCTGTGGCCATTTGTATGGACTGCTGACGCAGGGTTTCAGCCCCGTCCAAAGGGAGGAAAGCCTGACCTTGAACAGTATCCAACACCGCCCCAATAAATTGGAGGCGATGGGAATGTAAAAGGTGGGATTTGGGGTAATTCACCATGATCCCCACTTGCCTGAACAGATTCCGGGTAGCAGTAAGGGAGGCCACCACGCTGTTCCTTGACAGCGTTGACAGGAGCGAGACATCGAGGTAAGGGAATGCATATTCCCTGACAGCATAAAGCCGCCACCACCACTGCTAGGCACTTGATAAATACCCTGGGTGCCGAGGAGAGACCAAAGGGGAGCGCTCTGAACTGCAAGTGTTCCCCATGGAAGGTAAAGCGTAGGAAGAGTCGGTGGGAGGGAAAAATTGGAATATGCAGGTATGCATCCTGCATATCCAGAGCACACAGCCAATGACCCTGGTGCAAAAGAGGTAACAGTAGGTAATTATATATAGGACTGAGTCCCAAGCAGTCTGGAACAAAGAGAAGCAAACGGGAGGAGGAAAACTACCCAAAAGTAGACCCTCTGGCTGTAAAGGTCTTAGGAAAGAAGACCCTGCAGCAAAGCCAATCCGAAGCCTGCTCTACGGCGAGAGGCAATATCCAAACTGTAATGTTTCATAAAGGTATGGACAGAAGTCCAAGTAGTGGCTGCACAGATGTCGGCCGCTGACACATTCTTGAAACAAGCAGCAGAGGCAGCAACTCCTCTGGTGAAGTGGCCTCTGACCTGACCCGGCATGGTCTTATTGTACTTGTCATAACAGAAAGTGATAGAGTGAGCCAACCATTTAGACAGGCATTGCTTGGAAACAGCATTGCCTTCTCTTTTATGAGCAAGAGAGACATACAGTTGATCTGACTTTCTGAGATCTTTCATCCTAGTGGTGTAGTATCTCAGAATTCGGTGAACATACAAAGTATGCAAGAGGTATTCTCCTTCATTGGAGTGCTGCGTAAAGAAAGCAGGCAACTCAATGGATTGATTCAGTGGGGATTCCGCTACCACCTTGGGAAGAAACTTAGGGTTGGTACGCAGAGCCACATGTTCCTTGTGAAAAATCAAATATGGGATTTTACGCATCAGGGCCTGAAGCTCGGAAATCCTTCGAGCAGAAGTAACGGCCACCAGGAAGAGTGTCTTCCAAGAGAGGAACTTCAAGTCTGCTGAGGCTGCCGGCTCAAAAAGAGGCAGAGTAAGCTTCTCAAGGATGAAATTCAGATTCCAAGGAGAGGCAGGAACCCAAATTGGGGGTCGCAAGTGGAAGACCCCTCTAAGAAAGGTCTTGGAGATCTCGAGTTGCGCAAAAGTCCTGTCTCCAAAAGGGACATGGTATGCCGAGATGGCCGCCATGTGAACCTTCAGAGAGGAATGACTAAGACCCAGATCGAAGAGGTGTCACAAGTAATCCAAAAGCCGCCAAATGGAGCAAGAGAAAGGCTCGCAATCCTTGGAAGCGGCTGAAACAGAGAACTGCTTCCACTTCATGGCATAGGTGGATCTTGTGGAGGGCTTCCTGGCCTCCACCAGAATCTCAGCCACCAGCGGGGAAACCCCAAATCAAGCTTGAGCTATGTCTGCAGGAGCCATGAGTGCAACTGAAGGGACTTGAGGCCTGGATGGACTAGGGTCCCCTGATCCTGGGTCAGCAAAAGTTGTGACAGAGGAAGAGGAGGTTCCTCTGAATACTGTTGCAGAAGAGAGAACCAGACTTGCCTGGGCCAGAAAGGAGTGATCAGTATCATTCGAACTTCTTCTGAGCTGAGTTTCTGTAAGACCCTCGGAATCAAAGGGATCGGGGGAAAAGCATAGACAAATCTGCCCTTCCAGTCTAGAGACAGAGTGTCTCTCCAAAAAATGCTGCAACCTGGAGCGAGCGAGCAGAAGTTGGGAAGTTTTGCATCGAGAGGGGATGCGAACAGGTCTACCTGTGGTGTTCCCCAACGTAGGAAGATATCGTCTGCGACCCCCTGATCCAGTTCCCACTTGTGAGTGTGAGCAGGGTAGGAAGATATCATCTACGACCCCCTGATCCAGTTCCCACTTGTGAGTGTGAGCAGACAACAGACTGAGATGTTCTGCCAACGTGTTCTCAACCCACGGGATGTGAATTGCCGTGAGGTGAAGGTTGCGCTGCACAGCCCAATCCCAAACTCGCATTGCCTCCCTGCAAAGAGGGTAAGAACGAGTTCCTCCTTGTTTGTTGATGTACCAGACCACACACATGTTCTCCGTCTGGATAGCCAGATGCCTGGGAAGTACATACAGATGCAGAGCCTGAAGAGCGTACAGCACAGCACGAAGCTCAAGCACATTGATGTGGAGGGATTTCTCAACCTTGGACCAGGAACCCTGGGTCCTGTGAGGCCCGAGATGGGCTCCCCAACCATTGCCCGAGGCGTCCGTAGTCAGCGTCTGGGTTGGGGAGAAAGACAGAAGGGAACTCCCCGGAAAAGGTTCACCTGAACCATACACCATTGCAAGTCCCGAGCCATAGAAGTGGAGACCAGAACAAGCTGATCTAGGTCGTCCACCAGCTGATCCCACTTAGACTGAAGCATCCACTGAGAAATTCTCAAGTGCAGCCGAGCGCAAGGGACTGTCTGAATCACAGCCACCACAAGCCCGAGGAGGTAAAGGACTGACCTGGTGCTGACCTGCCTACGGCTGGACAACAGGCTGACCCGAGCCTGGAGTGAGGCTGCCCTGTCCAGTGGCAGGAATGCCATGCCAGAGGTCGTGTCCAGGATCACCCCGATAAACTGCAGCCTCTGGGATGGGATCAAGCGGGACTTGGTCTGGTTGACTGTAATATCCAGGCAGGCAAAAACCTGTAGGGTAAGGGAAAGGAAGCACAGGAGTTCCTCCCTGGACGGGGCCACCAGAAGCCAATTGTCCAGGTACGGGAAAATCTGCAGCCCCTGGGTATGCAGGTAGGCCACTACCACCGAAAGGCATTTGGTGAACACTTGGGGCGCCGAGGACTGACCAAATGGGAGGGCCTTCAACTGGTAGTGGTCACCCTGAAACGCAAAACGTAGGTATTTGCGGTGGGAAGGACGAATAGGGATATGCAGGTAAGCATCTGCATATCCACAGCACACAGCCACTGTCCCGGCCGGAGAAGGGGCAGAAGACTCTGCAGAGAGAGCATTCTGAACCTTTTGTACTCCACGAACAAGTTCAGGGAGCTGAGGTCTAGAATCGGCCTCACATCTCCTGACTTCTAGGGGACCAGAAAGAAATGGGAATAGTACCCCATCCCCCGAAGACGGGGAGGAACGGGTTCTATCGCCTCCTTCAAGAGAAGATAGGATATTTGGGGGGGGGTTGAGGAGGTTTCCAAAAAACTCTACTGAGTGTCCTTCTGCAATCAGCTGGAGCACCCAAGTGTCTGAAGCTATCCTCTCCCAACCCGGTAGGTTGAGGGAACAATCTCCCTCCTACCAGTTCCTCTGGAAGGCCCAGAGGCTGTGGGAGGGGAAAGGAGTCAGGTGGTGTGAGGCAGCGTTGCCAATGAAGCCCCCGCTGCTTTTTTTGGGCCGGGGGGGGCTTGGCAGCCAGAGGGGCCAGACGTCTATTGACCCGCTTTCCCTGAGGTTTCGCTTTCTGCCGATTACGTCTGCGAAAGGGACGACGCTGAGCCTGAGGGAGTTAGTACATGAAGTCGACAGACTTCAGTGCAGTACCCTTCTCCTGCAGATCAGTGATAATGTCCTTGACATCGCCACAGAACAGCACTGACCCCCCTGAAGGGCGCGTCCTGGATAGCAGACTGCACCTCCGGGACCAATCCTGACACACGGAGCCAGGCATGACGCTGCAAACCCACAGCGAAAGCCGAGCTCCTACCAACAATGTCCACTGCGTCATACGTGGCACTAAGCATGTGCCGGCTAGCTGAACATGCAGAACGGACTAGATCAGCCACTTCCTGCTTCGTCTGAGACTCAGGAAGGGAATCCAACTTAGATTCCACCTGACTCAGGATTGCCCTCTGGTAATCCCCCATATGACCAACATAATTCAGGGCCCTTATACCCAGAGTGGAAGAAGCGTAGACCTTCTTTCCGTACTGGTCCAGAAGGCGAGATTCCTTGTCAGGTGGCGATGAACTCAAGTGCTTGGGGTTAGCCGTCCATCCGTGAGCGGCGCTAATCACGACCAAGTTGGCTCAAGGGTGTGAATTTAGAGAGCCAACCCCCTCAGGAGCCTGATAAAGCCTATCCGACTTCCAAGGAAGAGGGGCTAGGACCGACGGTTGTTTCCAAATAGTGGAGACAAGGTCGGCATGAGGCTCAATCCAGGGTGGCACCAGGGTCGGAGCGGTCTCGGGCAGATCCAGGTGCGCAGCGAGTTTCTTGCGCTGTGGATCCAGCTCCAAGGAACGCAACTGATGAATCTCCTGGATTTCGCACAGCAACTCCGTAAAAGAAGGATCCTCCAGAGGAGTCCTCAGCCTGGGTTTATCCGGAGAGCGGGGCTCGTCATCCAGGTCAGAATGACTGGAGTCATCCGAGGTCTCAGAGGATGAAGAGGAAGACTCCTCCTCTCGAGG
The DNA here is from genome assembly GCA_016271365.2 of Neoceratodus forsteri. Lineage (NCBI taxonomy): Eukaryota > Metazoa > Chordata > Ceratodontiformes > Ceratodontidae > Neoceratodus > Neoceratodus forsteri. Next base: position 1,428,793,951 of record CM057449.1, read on the forward strand.
TAGGGGAGGAACGGATCCCTTGGGAAGGCCCTGGGAAGCATCTCCTGCCCCGCCCTGGAACCGGAGGGCTTGCCTCTGGTATCTGGGGGTGGGGAGGGAGCCTCTCATCTCCGACGCAGGGGGTCCGGAACCAGGACCGGCATCAGAAGACTGCTCTCTACCTCCCTGGTGAGCTGAGCCTTGGCCTCAGCCAACGAGGAGGCTAGAGCCTCCTTCAAATCCAGCAGCGGCTGAGGGGGCAGTGGAGGAGGAAAGGGATACGGATACTGGGGATATCCGTATTACGCGTATCCATACCCCGACGGTGGGTAACCCAGCATCAAGTAATGAGGCACTGTGTACTGAGGCGTCAGGTAGGCCGGCGTTGGGTACTGGGGCGCCAGATACTGCGGTCCCGGGTATGACGGCATCGGATACCCAGGGACCGGGGGTCTGCAGGGCAAGATGGCTCGGCAGGAAGCCAGGCAGATGGGTCTGGCACAGGAGGCCAGGCGGGCGGCAGGCCCGGCGGAGGGATGGCATCCGGGAGAAGGATGTCGCCAATTCAGTGTCCGAGGGACCGACGTCAGGGCATCTGGCCCTGCATACCTGCATCCCCCACATCGCCCGGAGAAGGAGGAGAAAAATCCCCGGGGTCGAGCTGAGGAGACATTGGGGCCTCAGAGGGCAGCGAATGCTGCGGGGAGCCGGGGACGGCGGACAGAGTGTTAGGGTCTGGCATCGGCTCCGACGCCATGCGACTGTCGGAGGGGCAGACGTTCGACTTACCGGTGGAGTCTGGGCGGACATCGGAGGAGCCGTCATCCGACGTAGCAGAACCATCGCCCGAGGCAGGCCGCAATGGGGGTGCGGTCTGGTCGAGCAAATTAGGGGCCGTGCGCTGCCCCGAAGGGTCGAGCGACTTAGCGGCCTTCTCCGGGCGGATGTCAGAGGAGCCGACGTCCAGCTTACCGGAGCCACTCACATCAGTAGGCCGCGTGGCGGTGACCTTGCTGGGAGTGGAGGGCCCTTTAGCCCGAGGTACTCAAGAGCTCGAGCCAGACAGGTGGGCCGACGCTGTCTTGAAAGCCTCCAAGACGCTGCTGGGAGCGAGCCCCGGGGACATTGCTTTTAGCATGGCGACTCCAGCCGAAGTCGCGGTGGCCGAGGAAGAGGAGTCCTGGCCCCGGTACTTCTCCTTGTCTTTCCTTTTGCGGTGACCCTTAGGGGAAGTTGAGGCCTGTTGAAGCTTCTTCAGCTCCTTTTCCAGGACGGTAATTTTCTTTTTAAGGATGTGGGCCTCCAGGGACTGCTGCCTCCGTCTGTGGGTGTCGGCGTTGAATTTCAGGCAGTGCTGGCACTTCTCTACGGGGTGATCTGGGCCCAGACAGAAGAGGCACTGGGAGTGTCCGTCCTTGTGCGGCAGTTGGGCGCCGATGAGTCGAACTTATTCTTGTGCTTAGAGGGTGTAGGAGACGACATACACCCACCGAAAAATCTGACAAAATTTCGAGTAAATTGAAGAAAAACAGACGGTAGAACTACAGACAGACCGACGAGCTGCTGAACTTAACCGTGAGGCGCTTACAGCAAGCTAATGGCGGGAAATAACTGGAAGGCTGGTGTGGGGGACGCCTTTATACTGACGCCGGGTAACATGACGGTGGGCGGTGCCCCGCCAGAGATTGCTAGCTAGAAATTTTTCCGTGGGGTCCTGACGTCTGCCGGCTTCAGTCTTATATGTATTTACCTACTGCAAGAGCCCTCTCGAAGTAAGACTGCATATTTCCTGGCGGCATAAAGCCTCCACCACCACTGCTAGGCACTTGATAAATACCCTGGGTGCCGAGGAGAGACCAAAGGGGAGCGCTCTGAACTGCAAGTGTTCCCCATGGAAGGCAAAGCGTAGGAAGAGTCGTGGGAGGGAAAAATTGGAATATGCAGATATGCATCCTGAGTATCCAGAGCACACAGCCAATAACCCTGGTGCAAAAGAGGCAACAGACCCGGGTAGGATCAGCATGTGAAATCTCTCATACTCTACGCACAGGTTTAGCGAGCTGAGGTCCATGATAGAACGGTGGTGCCCCATCTTTTTGGGGACCAGGAAGAAGTGAGAGTAATATCCCTTTCCTTCCTGGATCCGAGGAACGGGCTCTATAGCCGATTCTGTCAGCCTACTGGGTAGTGACAGAGACCTAGAGGATTTCTTGGAGGCTGAGGTCACCCCCCACCGAAAAAAAAAAATTATTCCTCCACCTCTCGTACCATACCCCGGACCGGCTGAGGAGAATGAACCTCATGTTCACAAACACATGTTGGCGTTGCCATCAGCAGGTAGGCACACTATCTCATGTGTTATGGTCCTGTCTTAAACTCACAGAGTACAGGGAAAGTACAGCTACGTAAGAACTTACTGTAACAGTAGACCATCGAGAACAGCTCTTGCAGCAAGTTACACCATTAGAACTGAAGCCGGCAGGCAGCAGGACCCCACAGAAAAATTCCAGCAAGCTACATGCAGCGGGAGACTGCCCCCAATGTTCCCTGCATCATAAAAGGGGCGGTCCCCCAGCCCCAGCGTCCCTCAATTCTCCCACCGGAGACTCCAGCATAGCATTGTAATTCTGATGGGAGACCGAGGATCCACTTCCAAAGGAAGACCAATATATAGCAAGCAATGTATCCAATGACATGAGGAGAAGGTGGGTTGGAAAGTAACTGCTGCAAGAGCTGTTCTCGAAGATCTACTGTTACAGTACGTTCTTCTGTAACTGTACCATCTTATTTCAAGATACAGCTCTTGCAGCAGGTTACACCATTAGGGCAGAGTCCCAAGCAGTGTGCGTTAGCCCCTAGAAAATGGAAGGAGGACACAAGAAGTGTGAGAGAGAACCTCTCATTAAAGGAGCCCCTGCAGCTCTGCAAGGCCAAAGCCCACTCTGCGCCTGGAGGCTGTTTCCAGACTGTAATGTCTGATAAAGGTGTGCACTGTTCTCCAAGTAGCTAATGCACAGATGGAAGAAGCTGAGACATTCTTTAGGGAGGCAAAGTATGTCGCCATTCCCCTTGTAGAGTGACCCTTTACTGGTCCATGTAAGGGTTTGTTTCGGTTCTGGTAGCAGAAAACAGTACAGTTTACCAGCCATTTTGAGAGAGACTGCTTTGAATCTGGTGCCCTTAACATTCTTTGGGCAAAAGAAATAAACAACTGATCTGTCGGTGCCCCTTGGTTCTGGTCAGACAGAGTATCCAATGCACATCCAAAGCGTGCAGGAGAGCCTCTTCTCTATTGGAATACTCCGGGAAATAGACTGGGAGATCAATGCCCTGACTGAGAGTAAGCTCAGATACTACCTTGGGAAGAAACTTACGATTTGTTCTTAAGGACACCCTGTCCTTATGAAAAAATCAAATACGGCTCTTTGCATACGAGTGCCTGGAGCTTGGAAATTCTTCTTGCAGAGGTGACTGCAACTAAAAATAACATCTTCCAAGAGAGAAGGCATAGCTCGCAATCCGCGGCTGGTTCAAAAGGTGGTAGTGTGACCAGCCCAGTGGTGCTGAAGGTTGAGGTGCTGGACGCCACACCTCACGCCACGCTGGCGACCCGGGTTCGGGAGTGATCCTGTGTTGCTGGGGGTCGAGGGGGAAGGGAGAGGATTGAGCATCCGGAGGGCAGCTTTCCTCTCCTGAGAGGGACAGGGGAACCTGTTCGGCTGGCCTCTGGCAGAAGCCGGAGACACAGCAAGCACTGAAGTGTGAGAAGGAGTCGGGAGTGTCAGGCGTCGGTACCAACGCCTTGACATCAGGGCGCTAGCCACTCCCTAGAAATGGGAAAACATCCTTCAGCTCCGGGCGGAGACAGAGCACCGGAGCCGATGGTACCAGGCCGCCCTCCTGGCACCCTCTCACCAATGCTACTTAAGATATCAGGGTGTTAGCCACTCGCCTGCCTAGGGGTAAACCAAGGCTACATGGGCAACAGAGGACTGTCAAGGTAGGAGCGGACCGTAGGGGGATGACTCCTTGGTCCTCCCGAGGAGACCAGAGCAGAGGAGTGGAGGAATCAATAAGAAAGTAACAAAAACAAAAGGTTGTAGTGTGAGCTGCTCTAAAATAAACAGCAGATTCCAAGGAGGGATTGGGTCCCTAATGGGAGGTTGTAAGTGAAGGATGCCATTCAAGAAAGTGTATGACAGGTCCAGCTGAGCCAAGGATTTATCCCCGAAAGGTGCATGGTAAGCAGATAGTGCTGAAAGGTGCACCTTTATTGAGAAATTACTTAGCCCCACGTCTGACAAGGAAAGAAGGTACTCTAGTACCGATTTCACCAGGAAAGTTAGGGGGTCCAGATCATGAGCCGAGGACCAAAGGCAGAACCTGCGCAATTTCATGGCATATGTGGCTCTAGTAGATGGTTTTTTCCCAGCTACTAAGATATTGGCCACTCTGTCTGAGACCCCATGGCGAGATATCGTCAAGTCCTCAGGAGCTAGGTGTGCAGGTGTAGAGATCACAAGTTCGGGGGAACCAGTAAGTGCATGCTGAGTGGAAGAGGAAAGGGTGGCTCGCTCGCTAGTTGTTCGAGTAAGGGGAACTATATCTGTCTGGGCCAACATGGGGCCACTAAAATCATGTCTGCTCCTTCATCCTGTAGATTGAGCAAGTCTCTGGATCAACCGGGGGTGGGGCTTATAGGAATCTGCCTGTCCAGGAGAGGAACAACGCGTCTCACCATAAAACACCAGGCCCTGGATCAGGCGAGCAGAAATTGGGTAGTTTTGCATTGTATGGGGAGGCAAATGGGTCTAATTCTGGCGTCCCCCATTTAGTGAACAGGGATTCTGCCACCTGTTACAGCAGCTCCCATTCACGTGCGCTGGATCTGGATGTGCTGAGTAGATCCGCCAGCATATTCTGCAACCCAGGAACGTGAACTGCAGACAGTGTGATGTGGTGTTCTATTACCCAATACCATACCCTCATTGCCTCTCGACAGAGCTGGTATGAATGGGTGCTCCTTGTTTGTTTAAAACAGAACACTACTGACATATTTGTCTGTTTGAATCAGTAGGTGCCCTGGAGAAAGTACTGATCTAAACGCTTGCAGGGCATAAAGAACCACCCCCATTTCCTGGATGTTTATGTGCAGTGAACCCTCTGTTCCGGATCACAGACCCTGGGTCCTTTTGTCGCCCAGATGAGCACCCCAGTCTGATCCTGTGTTCGTGGTCAGAGTTGCTGCTGGAGTGGGTGACTGGAATGGGACTCCCACTGCGAGGTGTTCGTGAACTAGCCACCGTTGTAACACTTGGTGAATAGAGTTGGGGACCGAGACCATTTGGTCGAGGTCATCCTGGCATTGGTCCCACTGGACTCTGAGTGTCCACTGAATGGTTCGCATCTGAAAGCAAGACAATGCAACCGTGGCTACTGCGGCTGCCATGTGGCCCAAAAGGCGTAACATGGTCCGTGCTGAGATCTGTCTCTGTCCTACGATATGTCTTGTTAGATCCTTAGGTGTCCTGCCCTGTGATTTAGCAGGAAGGCTCTTCCTTACACGGTGTCCAGCACTGCCCCAATGAACTGCAGCCTTTGGTAGGGTGTGAGGGTAGACTTTGGCAGGTTGATAGGGACACCTAGGTCTTTGAATATTAAAAAGGTGTCCTTTAGTGTCTGAAGCAAGCCTTCCTTGGACAATGCGGTCAGTAGCCAATCGTCCAGATAAGGAAAGACGCAGTGGCCTCTTCTCCTTAGGGCCGCAGCTACAGTGGCGTGAAAAAGTATTTGCCCCCTTCCTGGTGTTCTCTATTATTGCATATTTGTCACACTGGATGTTTTCAGGTCTTTAGACAAAATGTAATATTAGATAAAGGGAACCTGAGTGAACAAATAGCACTTGTTTTTTATTACTTATTTCAGTTATTTAATGAAAACAGTTAACCAACACCAACTGGCACTGTGTGAAACAGTAATTGCCCCCTAGTTAAATCAACCCAATTAAAGGGATAATAAGAGTCAGCTGATTGAACACAGCCAGGCTTGATTACAGACAGCCCTGCTCAATATAAACCTCATTTATTTTGACCCTTACCATCAGAGTCACATTGCCAGCACAAAGATTCAACAAGCACATTATGCCATGATCAAAGGAAGTTCCTGAAAAGATCAGAAAAAAAAGTTGTTGCTATCTATCAGTCTGGAAAGGGTTACAAAGCTATTTATAAGGCTCTGGGACTCCATCGAACCACAGTGAGAGCCATAATCTCCAAATGGAGAACACTTGGAACAGTAGTGAATCTTCCCAGGAGGGCGGCCTGCCAAAATTACTCCAAGGGTGCAGCGTGAAATCATCCAGGATGTCCTCAAAGGATCCTAAAACAACATCCAAAGAACTGCAGGCTTCTTTGCCTCAGCTAAGGTCAGTGTTCATGACTCCACAATCAGAAAGAGACTGGGCAAAATGGGCTTCGTGGGAGAGTAGCAGTGGAAACCACTGCTAACCAAGAAGAACATAAATGCTCATCTCTCATTTGCCAAGAAGCACCTGGATGATCCACAAGCCTTTTGGGAAAATGTTCTATGGATAGATGAGTCCAAAGTGGAACTTTTGACGATATGGATCCCATTATGTCTAGCGTAAGCAAACATAGCATTCCACAGTAAGAACATCATACCAACAGTCAAACATGGTGGTGGTAGTGTGATGTGTGGGATGCTTTGCTGCCTCAGGACCTGACGACTTGCCATAATTGAAGGAACCATGAATTCTGCTCTGTACCAGAAAATTCTTAAGGAGAATGTCCGGTCATCCATCCGTCAGCTGAAGCTGAAGTGTAGTTGGGTCATGCAGCAAGACAATGATCCAAAACACAAAAGCAAGTCCACATCAAAATGGCTGAAAAGAAGTAAAATTAAAGTTTTGGAGTGGCCTAGTCAAAGTCCAGACCTAAACCCAATGGAGATGCTGTGGCAGGACCTGAAACGAGCAGTTCATGCTCGAAAACCTACCAATGTTTACTGAATTAAAGCAGCGAGGAAGAGTGGGCTAAAATTCCTCCACAGCGATGTGAAAGACTGATACTGAATTATAGGAAGCATTCGGTTGCAGTCATTGCAGCTAAAGGTGACGTAACCAGTTATTAAGTAAGGGGGCAATTACGTTTTCACACAGTGCCAGTTGGTGTTGGTTAACTGTTTTCATTAAATAAATGAAATAAGTAAAAGAAAACAAGTGTTATTTGTTCACTCAGGTTCCCTTTATCTAATATTACATTTTGTCTAAAGACCTGAAAACATCCATTGTGACAAATATGCAATAAGAGAGAACATCAGGAAGGGGGCAAATACTTTTTCACGCCACTGTACTACCGCCAGGCACTTGGTGAACACCCTCAAAGCTGATGACCGCCCAAAGGGTAGCACCCGGAATTGAAAGTGCTGACCCTGGAGCTCGAATCGCAGGAATCTTCTGTGGTGTCTTGCGATAGGGATATGGAGATATGTGTCCCGCATCTCCAGTGATGTGAGCCAAGCTCCATGGCGTAATATCAGGATCAGAGGTGCCTAAACCAAACAAGAGAGAAACTCTGAATGGGGGGGTCGATACCAGTCCATTAACAGAAGTAAGGGTTTTGAAAGAACTCTTGAAACTGAGGGTGGACAAAGCAATGGGGCCTAATGGGATTCACCCAAGAATACTAAAAGAACTAAGGGTAGAACTAGTAACACCACTGACTACTCTTTAACAAATCATGGGAGGATGGAGCGGTACCTGAGGACTGGAGGAGGGCAAATGTGATTCCACTTCACAAAAGTGGGAGCAGGGCAGAGGCAGGAAACTACAGACCAGTTAGTTTGACTTCAGTGGTAGGGAAAATGATGGAATCACTTCTGAAGGAAAGAACTGTTGAGTACTTCGAGGCCAGCGAGGCACAGGACCCAAGGCAGCATGGTTTCACAGCAGGAAGGTCGTGTCAGACGAACCTAATAGATTTCTTTGACTGGGTAACCAAAGCAGTAGACCAGGGAGGGGCTATGCATTTGGCCTACCTAGATTTTAGCAAGGCATTCGACACAGTCTCACACAAAAGATTAATAAACAAGTTAGCCAGCCTTGGAGTGGGTCCCAAGGTGGTAGCCTGGATAAAAAACTGGCTGGACAACAGGACGCAAAAGGTAACAGTAAACGGAGTCCACAGTGAAGAAAGGAGGGTAACTAGCGGGGTACCGCAGGGTTCGGTCCTCTAATATCTTTATAAGTGACATTGGAGAGCACCTGGAAGGAAAGGTATGCCCTTTGCAGATGACACAAAGATCTGCAACTGGGTTGATACACAAGGTGGGGTGGAAGAATGAAAAGGGACTTGGCATGGTTGGAGGAATGGTCAAATATGTGGCAGCTCAGATTCAGTGCAAAGAAGTGCAAGGTAATGCATCTGGGAAACAAAAACCCAGAGGAGGATTACACAATGGGGGTGAGTTAATAACAACAACAAAAATAGAAACAGACCTAGGAGTAATTATATCAGATGACCTAAAAGTGGGCAAGCAATGTGAGAAAGCAGTAAGGAGGGCTGGGGGGATACTGGGATGCATAGGGAGAGGCATCAACAGTAGAAAACAGGAAGTTGTTATCCCGCTCTACAGACAGTTAGTGAGACCCCATTTGGAGTACTGCGTGCAATTCTGGAGACCCCATCTCCGCAAAGACATAGACAGAGTGGAGGCTGTTCAGAGGAGGGCAACCAAAATGGTGCAACGTCTGCACCAGAAGATATATGAGGAGAGACTAAAGCAACTTAATATGTATACCCTTGCGGAAAGGAGGGAGAGGGGGGACATGACAGAAACTTTCAAGTATCTCAAGGGAATTAACAAGGTACAAGAGGGTAGTATCTTTCAGAAGAAGAGATGTACAAAAACAAGGCGGCACAATTTGAAGATTGGGGGGGACGGCTCAGAGGTAATGTTATAAAGTATTCTTTCACAGACAGTTGTGGATGCATGGAACAGCCTTCCTGAGGAGGTTGTGGAATCAGGAATAGTGGGAGAATTCAAGAATGCATGGGACAGGCATAAGGCAATTCTAATGGGGGACAGGAGGAAGTAAGCTGTTGATTAACTAGAATCTACAGCTTATCCATCAGGTAGGGAAATGGGCAGAATGGGTGGGCCAAGCGGTCCTTATCTGCTGTCAAATTCTGTGTTTCTATGTTTTCTATGACCTGGTAAGGTGACCATCCTGAAGCGTTTGTACGCCACAAAGGTATTTAGATCGCTGAGGTCCAGTACTGAGTGTAAATCCCCCCTTTTCTTGGGTACTAAAAAGAAGTGGGAATAGTACCCCTTTCCCTTCTGGATCCATGGGACTGGCTCTATGGCCTCTTTTACTAGGAATGCCTGCGTCTCTTCCCAGATCAGTGTTGCGTGCTGTTTTGAATATCTGGAGAGAAGTGGTGGTCTGGATGGTGGTTGCCCAGTGAATTCGATAGAGTGCCCTCTTTGAATCATCTGAAGAACCCATTGATTGGAGGTAATCTGCTGCCACCCTGGTATGTATTTGGAGAAATGACCCCTGACTGCCTCTTCCCCCTGGGCTGGAGGGAGAGGAGGGTCCATCAGCAAGTCAGGCAGGGGAGGGGAGGTTTGCTGGAGGGGATTTTGTGTTCCTTGCACCTACCCCTACTGCAACTCGAGAGGGGCCCTTATGGCCAAAGTCTCCTTCTCTGTTGTTGTCCAAATCGAGGCTGCTGTCCCCGTTTTCCTCTGAAATGGCTCTGCTGCCTCAGAAATGACTTCGGCTTTAGTGCGTACATGGCTTGCGCGGTTCAAGCCACCTTTCCGGCATCTTGCAATTTTGTTATCTTTTCGGATTCCTCCCCTAAAAGAACTGAGCCTTTGAAAGGGACATCTAGTATGGCCTTCTGGACATCTGGTGTAAAGCCTGATACCCTCAACCAGGAGTGCAGACTTAGACATGCACCTGATGCTGCACTTCTTGCGGCTGAATCCGCAGAGTCATATGCTACTCTGAGCACCTGCATGCCCACATCACAGCCTGTCCAGAGAAGCTTTGTAAGCTCTTCTTTTTGGTCTCCATCCAGAAGTTTTTTTTTTACCAAATCTACGCCCTGTTCCCACAGGACCTTTTGAAATTGGACCATGTGGGTCAAGAAGTTTAATGAGCGGATGGAACATGTGGCTGAGGCGTACATTTTTCACCCCATGGAGTCAAGCAGTTTTGACTCCCGGTCTGGGGGCTGAGTGCTCAGATGTTGTGGCCTCTGATCTATCATGTGTGGCAGTCATCACCACAGAATCTGCCACTGGTTGCTCTCCCAAATAAGGGTCCTCCAAGGGAGCCCGATATAGGCGATCCACCTTTTTAGGGACTGCTGAGGAAGTGAAGGGGTGCTTACAAGCAGACTTGGTCACGTCCTAGAAGGTATCAACTAATGGCTGTACCACCACTGGTTTGGGATCCTTTTGTCTTCCAGACACTTGGCAAGGCAGCGCCTCTCAGGATCTAAATCTTCTGTGTCCCACCCCATGTTATCTTGGATGTGCCTCATTATATCCATAAACGTTTGATCATCTGAGGGGGACCGAGGCAAATCCCTTGGATCTGCTGAAAGGAGAGCCTGATCTGGAGGACACATAGGAGGAGCAGTGAGATTTGTCAAAGGAAGAGGAATCTGACCTCCTATGGTGCTTCTTGGACCTGTGCATGCTTGGTGAGCAGGAAGGGGTCCGTGAAGGAGACCTCAGCCGCTTCTTTTCCTTGGAACATCCCCTAGACTTAGGACTTTCATCTCTAGGGGGTGGTCTGGTCGGGCTTTTTTCTCTTGGAGGGGCCCTCGGTGGGGGTTGATCCTCTAGAGGCGGTTTGCTGCTAACCACACCCTTCCTGATGGTTTCCCACCAGTAGGAAAATAATTCTTTGTCCTCTGAAATGTTAAGGCCTGAGGTCTGACCTGGCATCTGCCTAGACGTGTGGCCCAAGGCACGACCGGTCTATACTGGAGGCAACTGACCATTCCCAGTGTCTGATGGTCTGGCCCGATGCACCAGTCATCTGGTCCTTGGGTGGCGTCGGGTCATGTGGGAAGTCTGTATCTTCCCTGCCTCCCGACGTCTGGTTGTCACTTAGGCATTCGAACCCGGCGTCTTAATTTGTATGTCTGGATGGGCCGATGTCCGGTATGGACGAGGTGTCATCCCTTCTCTGGGAGTATACCTTGACTGGTGGACACTGGTCCTTGGACCATTTGGACATCTGGTCTGACGTCCATTTAGGGTCCAAGGTCCACATAATGGACGTTAGTTCTGAGGTCCATTTAACAGATGCCCCCAAGACACTTTTGGGGGATTGGGAAGTTAATCTCCATTGGTCAGAATCCTGGCGCCGATCCAGGGAGTCGGGGCCTGTAGCAGAGGCCGACTTGAAGTGCGCCTCGACTGAGCGATCTGTAGAAGCAGATCGGCCTGTGGAGCTCGAAGGCCAATTGGAAGTATGGACCTGAAGCTGGACTTTTAGGAGCTGGAGGGTGGATGCGGAGCCAGAGCCACCCTATGCCTGGACCTTGACCAGCGGATGCTGGGTCTTTAAGATGGAGACTTGTTGGAGTGGGTTGTTGAATCTGAACTCCCCCTGAAGTCGGATGTCCGCATAGATGGGAGGCACTCTTTCTCCCTTTCCTCCATTTTTCTTTATACTTCCCCGACTTATGGTAGGATCCTTCCCTTGAGGAGGTACATTTTTGCATTGCTGCTATTTTTTCTCAAGGAGAAAGGTCTCAAACTTTTTGGCAGCGGATCTTCGTATGATTATTAAAGTTTTGGCAAATGGGACAGGCCTGGGTGTCGTGCTTCGGGCCTAGGCACCTGACACAGGCCACGTGCTTGTCCTTAAAAGGAATTTGTTTGCAGCAAGCACACGCTGATGAGTGCCTTTCACTGAATGACGTCGAGGAAGACAACATACAGAAAAATAAAGCAAACTTTTAGAATAAAAAATAAAAATATGATACTCAAGTGATGGCGTCGTTCGTTAGCTGAAGGCATGCATGGAGCCGATGCTTGCGAGTCAACAGTGTGAAAAGAAGTGGGGGACCACCCCTTTTATGATATAGGGAATGTCGGGGGCAGGGCAGACGTCGGGGGCTGCCCCCCGCTGGATGTTGGCAGCTAGAATTTTTCATGGGGTCCTGCTGCTTGCCAGCTTCAGTCCTAATGGTGTAACCTGCTGCAAGAGCTGTATCTCAAAGTAAGATCAGATTGCTTGCTTTTGTGAGCTGGTCGTGGGTAAGCGTCTGCAGTCTGATCTGCTCCTCTGGATTTTAGGAGGATGGCCATTGCTAGGAGACACTCCAAATTTCCAGAAGCAGTGGTTGTGCTCTGCTTCCTTAGAAGTAAAAAGACAGATACTGTTAAAATGGAGAACGCCATCTGCCCCATTGCTCACTGAGTGACTAACTTCCCTTAACAAGCTGGCGGAATATGACCACCTTGCCAATGGTAAGACAGACAAATTTCATGTACTATGGGACCCCTTCGTAATCCAGACACCAATCATATGTTAATGACCGCTATGTAATTTGCCCCATCAAATAACGGAAAAAATAAGCCCTCCAATCATTTTAACTGTTGCATTAACTGTGAACATGCAACCAGTTTTTTGGAATTCAAAAACATACTGGCTAGAGTATTCTATTCTAAACATCAACTGGTATAATAAGCATGACCCCACATGCGAGAACAATCTAGATGGGCTAACCACCCCCTTCTGTCCATTTATCATACTAACATACTATTTGCCAGCAGATTAGGCCTTACGGTCTATCGAGTCTTCTCGAACTTTAGATCCTTAGTTGGGTGCCGAGACCCTCCCATCCCTTGTGCTCCAGAAACCCGTATCATCCATCCCCACCACCCTGGGACAGGACATCATCTGATACATGCACTTTCTGTGTCTGTCCCATCCTCTCTTGAAGCCCTCCACTGTGGAGCTCTGAACTAGCTCACCAGGCAGTGCATTCCAAGGGTCCACCACCCTCTCAGTGAAAAACCTCCTCCTCTTTCCCCCTTACCCTTCCACCTTCAAACCATGCCCTCTGGTGATACCTCCCTGCTTTAATCTAAAGATCCCCTCCATGTTTACCCTATTTATTCCCTTGAGGTACTTGAAGACCTCAATCATGTCCCCCTCTCTCCTCTCCTCCAATGAAAACAGGCAGAGCTCCTTAAGTCTGTCCTCATACGTCAAATCCCCTAGCCCTCGTATCATCTTTGTTGCCCTCCTCTGTACCCTCTCTAGGAGCTGTATGTCCCTCTTTAAGTGTGGTCTCCAGTACTGTACACAGTACTCAAGGTGTGGTCTAACCAGTCCATTGTACAGCGGCAGAATCACTTCCTTGCTCCTAGAGGTGATCCCCCACGATGCATCCCAACATCCTGTTTGCCTTGCTAGCCGCTCTCCTGCACTGCTCAGAGTTATTCATACATGCATCCACCATGACCCTAGGTCTTTTCCCCTATTGAGGCCTCCAGCGCCCTCCCAGGGTGTACCTGTGTTTAGGGTTTCCCGACCAAGATGCAACACCTTGCACTTAGTGATATTGAAATTTAATTTCCATGTGTGAGCCCAGCTTTCCAGGGTGTCCAGGTCCCCTTGCAGGGCCAACCTCCCCTCTTCTCCCTCAACTACTGCTCCCATCTTGGAGTCATCCGCAAGAGACTCATTTCACACCCTATACCCTCCCTGATGTCCGATATGTATGCATTAAACAGGATCGGACCCAGGACCGAGCCCCTGCGGTACCCCACTACCAACCTCTCTAGGTTGAGCTCCCCACAGACCACTACTCCGAAAAGGCCCAGCTAGCCAGTTTTCAATCCATCTGACCATCAAAGGGCCTACCTCCAACCCCATCAGTTTCTCCACCAGACCATTGTGGGGACAGAGTCAAATGCCTTGCTGAAGTCCACGAATAATACATCCACAGGCTTAACCCTGTCCAGTTCTGATGTTACCCATTCATAGAACTCCACAAGGTTGGTTTGACATGATCTACCTGGCACAAACCCATGTTGCCGACTATCCAGACCTCCCACCTCCTCCAAGTACACCCCAATCGTTTCTTTAGTATACTCATTAATTTTCCCACCACTGAGGTCAAACTGATGGGTCTATAGTTACCTGGTACTTCCCTCGACCCCCTTTATGGATTGGTACCACATGTGCCTCTCGCCAATCTAGGTACCCTCCCTGTCTCAGTGACCTGCTGAAAAGCTCCTTGACAGTGCGAGCCAGTATGTCCGCCAATTCCATAGTACTCTCGGATGAATGCCATCCAGCCCAGGAGATTTGTCTTTCTTTAGGGCCTTAAGGGCTAACCACACCTTTCTGGCGGAGATAGCATCATCCGTCCCTCCACCTTACTGGCCTTTTTATCTTTACCCAGATGTGACACCCCAGGGTACCTCTCTCCCTCTTGCTCCATTTTGTTGCTCCCTGATCCCACTTACTGATGTTGCTATCCCTTCGTGCCTTGCTTTGTAGATATCCCATCCCCTCCCTAGTGAACACAGAGGCAAAGTACTTAAATACCTCTGCCTGGTCCTCGCCTCTTCCACCCACCCTCCTTCTAATCTCAATCTGCTGAGATGGCCCTTAGTTTTTCTCCGCTCCCAATGTACGGAAAAACCCTTTTCCCCTCCATGTATCCCCGTGCCAAGCAGCTGCTTTTACTGGACTTTGCTCCCCTCACCATACGGGTGACTTTTCTAGATGCAAGCTGGTACATTTCTTATCCCTATCCCTCTTGTTGTTTTATATTTTTGTAGGCCGCCTCTTTCTCTGACTGCTACCTGTACCTCACTGGACCACCAGCATGGTTTTATGTGACCTTGCTCCTACGTTTCAACTTAGTGCAGATCCTGACTGCCTCATGAAGTCCCGTTTATGACCTCCCATCTCCTTTCCACACTTGTCACTGAGGTAATCCCCATCAAGTGATCCTGAGAATATTTCCATGCCCATGAAGTCTGCTCCCCTGAAGTCCACTGCCAGTGTCCTAGATCTCACCCCTCCCCATGCTTATTTGAAACCAGACAGTATTGTGGTCGCTCCCAGTCAGGGGTCTTGCACAACCATGTCCCTTACCAGATCCCCATCTGCAGAACCACATCCAGGACATGCCCCTCCCTTGTGGGCTCCATCACATGCTGTGTTAAGAAAACATCCTGGAAGCCATCCAGCAGCCTCTGCTCCTTGGCCACCTTAGAGGACATGGTTCCCAGTTTGTACCTGGAATATTAAGGTCCCCATCAACACCACTCTTCCCTTTTGGTCCACACTGGGCAATGATGTTGTCCAGCAAACCATCCTCTAGAACCTCACTCATCCCGGGGCCTATATGCTACACCCAGCTTGACCTTATTTCTTGCTGAGGATCGTAGTGACCCATAAGGCCTCCACGCTTCCCTCTGCCTCTTCTACTCTAGCAATTTCTATGTCATCTCTAATGAACATAGCCACTCCACCCCCTCTGCCCTCCTTTCTATCCTTCCTGGAGCATAGTGTGCCCCTGTACGTTTAGGTCCCAGTCATGGTTTTGTCAGCCACGTTTCCGTGATCGCCGCCACATCCACCCCCAAGAACAGCATGGCCTGGAACTCTGGCAACTTGTTTACCAAGCTCCTGGCATTTACTAACACCAACCCCCACCCCTTATCCCGGATTCTCTTTGCCGAACCCCACCCAGATTCCTTATACTTCCATCCTCCCTCTGCTCCTCCTGAAACCTCCATCCCCAATCTGTTTCCCCCCTTCCCCCCTTGGGCGTGAGGCTACTCCTTATCTGGAGGAGAGGGCTCTGGTCAGCCCTCCCTTATCCCTTCCCCTCACAAGTTTAAACCCCACGTTTCTTGTATGTAGTCAGCCATCCCTGTTTGAGGACTTCCTTCCCTAATGGGGCAAGATGAAACCTGTCCTTGCATATAGTCCCTTATCCTCCCAAACTCCATTCCAGTTCCCCAACACCCCAACCCACTCTCTTCACCACTTCCTAAACCAGTCATTAACCTCTGTGAGCTTCATTTTTTTCTCCACTGAGGCCTTTGGTACTGGCAATATCTCGAAAAGGAAATGTTGCATCCATTATCCCGACAGACTCTGGCAAGTTCTTGGAACCTTGCTTGATTTCAAAATGCTATTTCCCTCTAGATCATTAGTTCCCAAATGCACCAGGAAATCCGGTTTCCCTCCACAATCCCTAACCATTTCATACACCATGAACTTTGCTCTGTGCAGTGTCAGCCCAGAGATACACACTACCTTCACCTGGCTATGGCATCCACCCCCCTGTACCTCCCACTGGATACCCCTAATCATCGAGTCTCCCAATAACAGAACCTTAACACCGCCATCATCCTTATGGTTACCTCCACTATGCCCTCTCAGCCCCCCCTTTATTCATGATCTCAATTTTGTGGGAATCTTCCTGCCTTACTAGAGACCCCCTTGTCACCCTCCCCTTTCTGCCTCCCTTGCTATTTTGCCCACTTAACTCAAACTCCCTCTGAATAGGTGTCCCCTTTAACCCTCTCTTATCCGAACCATTTATCCTGGCCCTGATGGTTTCTCCTGCCCCACACCGCCATCCTCCCTTGTAATAGTACCCCTGCCTCCAGAGGCTCTCTGTGGGTCCCCTTAGCTAGGGCCCCATCCTTGGTACTGACCCCCTGCTGAAAGGGGCCCTCTCCCACCTCCTTGTCTCCGGTTTCTCTCCAATCATGCTCTCCTCTCTCATGTCTGGAATGTTTGCATCTCCCCATTTGCTTAACATATGTTTCCTTCTCCTCTGGGACTATTTCTATCCTTTCCATTGCCAGTCTGTGATGCCCTATGGGTATCAGACTCCCTCCCGGCCTCTGTATAAGTTTTCTCATTTCCACCAACCCCTTCCTCCCTCTCTAGGTTGCTTAGTAGCTCAAATTTATTGACACTCTATGTCAGCCTCCATCAAGTAACCGAGATTCCCCTGACTGCACCTCTAAACTGCCCCTCTTCTTCCCCTCTTGCTCTGTTCACCTTAGGAGCTCCCTTCCCACAGTCTGCTGTTTTAGGCTTCCGCACAACAGCCCCTCCTGACTCTTCCCCCTCCACTATCTTTGTATTCAGAATGTTCACCCGTGACGCTTTCCCTTAGCATCAACTTCCCTATCTAGGTCCTCTGTCCCCAATATCCCCCTCCTGCTTGCTGTAACATAACGTCCTGTAATTTCAGAGCGTTGCCCCAGCCTCCCTCAGCCCCACCCTTCTGCTGCCCATATCCACAACCCTTATCCTTGACATCCCCCAGCTCCCCAGCTTACTCCTTAACCAATATACCTCACTCCTGATACAAGATAACTGTCTACAGAGGGCAGCCTCCTCTCCAGGCCCAATTTAGAATTATTGCCATCCCACAGCCTGTACAGCCTACAACCCTTCCAAAGATGCCTGCCATGGTGGAATATGGCCACCTGTTTATCCCCTCTGTTTATAATGGCACACCCCTTTTCTCAGTCCCTTTCCCTGGAATACAGTTTTCTCTATACTGACTGTAGTTATTTACAAACCCAATTTCAACCCCACCAATAAAGTTCCAAAGTCTCACAAACACATACAGTCCAGTGTGTGTTCAGTCCCACTAACAGTGTGTGTAAGCAGACATCAGGTACCGTATGATGTCACAGACCCACCAGCTGCTGTTGCTTCAAATTTCAGTCCTAAAACAGAAATACTCAGCCTTTCAATCCCAACCCCCAGTGGTTTTTCAGTATTTAAGAAAGCCTACAAAACAGGGTGGATGGGAGGGCTCTTACCAAACACCAGGCAAACAACACATTTAAATTTCCCTCTAATTAACCCTGACAAACAACTGTCCCCAAACCTCAAAAAGTGACAATATCACAGCCCAAGTAACAGTTCTAATTCAAGGTAATAATTTTTACCACATAGAGCTAATTTCACTTGCAAACTATTCCAATATTTCAGTTAAAACAGAATATAAATCCAGACCTCTGTCCAACCAACCTGCTGCTTTGAGTTCCCAAGTGAACAATGGAGGCCAGGGTAATTCCTGTTTAAAGACAAGGTAATTGCAGCTAATGTCCCTTCCCCTAACACCAGGCAAACAACACATTTAAATTTCCCTCTAATTAACCCTGACAAACAACTGTCCCCAAACCTCAAAAAGTTACAATATCACAGCCCAAGTAACAGTTCTAATTCAAGGTAATATTTTTACCACATAGAGCTAATTTCACTTACAAACTATTCCAATATTTGAGTTAAAACAGAATATAAATCCAGACCTCTGTCCAACCAACCTGCTGCTTTGAGTTCCCAAGTGAACAAACTTATCCTAGTAGATGTTTACATAGGTAACCTGGCTTTGATAGTAGTACAAGTTTCTTCTTTTTTGTCTGTTTCTATAATAAGATCCTGTGTAAAGAGACAGGTGGGCTTTTGTATTAGGTGGATACTGTTTTTAACTTTACCTGAATGTTTTATTTATTTTATTTAGTCTATTGTGTTTTCTTGATTTTAAGAGATTTTGGTGCCTTTGTTTGTTCATTGTATGTGTTGTGATTTGTTTATTAGTGCTCAATAAAAATTGTGATAAAAAATGAAAGAAAAAAGGGGCATCCCAAGGCTCCGTGGACGTAGATGGCCATGTATGGGGATCGGGAGGTGCTTGGAAGTTCTGAAGCACAGGAGGACTGGAGATCAGGAGGCATACATAGCAAGTTAAAAAAAAAATTTAAAAATGTAAAAGAATAGTGATAAACTTGGTGTATTAACCAGGGCTAAGCTTGATAAACCTTTAACACTGCAGGTAGCCAAAGAGCTAGTTGCCTCTACTCGTGCCTTTCAGGCAGTTTTTTTTTTTTTTGGTAATTATATTTTATTAGAGTTTATGTAAATAGTACATTACATATACTTCCTTACAGGCAAGCATTACAGAAATGTAAATACTGTGTATTTTGGTTTGTCTTACTGTGACAAGGTACCTTTGTAAATGAGCCTATGGCTCAAAGGTTTTCCAAACTGCTGTTTAAATAAAATAAAAAAAATTAAAAATTAAATAAATCCTTGTGAAATACAAAAGTGCTTCATTTTTAAAGCAACAAAATCAATATAATATGCCCCTGTACAGTGTTACCTCACTTGGTGGTATGCTAATTATTTCAACATTTATTATATAAGAAATCGAAATAGGATATCATGAAATTAACTACAGATCATTCCTATTGACCACTGCAGTCATGAGCAGGGACTATGAAAATAGGGTAAACATATCTTTCATCCTTTCAAGAGGATTAAATGTCCTTAACCAAGTTCGTTAGCTAACACAGGTAACCTCTCTCATAGCAATCCATTTGTATTTGTACTGCCACTTTAATTTCTTTTTTCAACATGTCATTTTACCACGAGTAACTCACCCTGTTAACCAAATAGCACTCTACCAAACTATCACTAGAAGAGAACATAAGGGAGTGGTACATTCCAGAGAAACAGTGCTCTAGATCGACATGGGTTTAATTCACTAAGTATGCCCTCCTTTATTATTATCCCAACAAATACCCATAGAAATCACCACCTCTTTAATAATTTTATGCCTAAATCAAGCAGTTTCTCAGCAATCAACCTCCCTTACTGAACTTTAGTAGTCACCCTTCGAGTTTTTAATAGTCTGTTTCGTCTTCCGATTCAGAGTTCCCCCTTTGGGAAGAAAATTTACTTTCCAGCTTTACCATTAGCTTAGCCGCGTCAGTTGGATCTGAAAATTGGAATACTTTCCCTCCGTAGACTACTCTGACTCGCTGGCATCAGCAAAACGTGATGCACACCCAGGGCCCGCAGATGAGACCGGACTCCATCAAATCCTTTTCTCCTTATTTTAGTTGCGTAGCTAAGGCCTGGAAAAATATGTACATGAGATTCTTGACAGTGTAATGGGCTTAATTGTTTTGCTTTACTTAAGATTAAATCACTTTCCTCTGATGATCCCAACTCCAGCAGTATGGATCGAGGGGTAGTCTCGCCTGTAGTTGCTCTGGGCCGTCCGCCACGTGGTGAAATGCGGTAAAGTTTTTTTAATGGTAAAGTCCTCCTTGAGAGTTAAAATCTGTAACAGCCTGTTTTTAATAAAGATTTTTGGATTTTCACCTTCACCATTTTCAGGAAGATCTAGAATACTGACGTTGGAAGAACGAGCAGCATTCTCTAGGTTTTCAAGCCGCCTTCTTAGCAGGGTATTTTCCTTCATGAGCCCCGTTGCAACATCCATTGCCTTCTCAGCTGTTCTCGTCGCTCCTTTAGTGTCTTCAGTCAGGACTGCAACTTTCGAGTTTAGTTGTTTAATTTCAGCACTAAATTCCTCCATTTTTTTATCCAAACTTTGAATTGCTCAGAGTAGGGCTGCATTAGAAGGCTCGGCCTCGGCACGATCCCCACCACCAGGGTGTTGATCTTTACTGCCGCCCATCCCTGGATCCTTAGAGTGGGCTCCATCCGAATTTGCTGTCGCTTTTTTCCCTCTGACCATAAATCCTGTTGTTGAGTACCTTTTGAAAAAATTTCTTGTACCCGCAGGTTTCGGAAACGGAGCTGAATTAACTGATTAGTGTCCAAAAGTCAAATAATGATTTTAAACAGCTGTTTGTTGGGTTTAATTAGCATCTTCTTCATGCAGCTGTACAACTACAGCTATCAGCTCGGCTGCTGGCCATGTCTGTCTCCCCCCCCCTGCCTTTCAGGCAGTTCTATGCAAAGCCGGTTCAAAATGGAACAAGACTGCTATGTTATGATAAACTTTATCAGTCAATCTGGCTTGCATTAGAGACCTGGCTGGGAGAGGATATTGGTCCAGTTTTGGAGGTGATTTTATTCCAGTCGGATTCTCTGTGGTATACTGCCCAAGAAGGGACAGCGAGGGGCCATCTGTGTTCAATTTACGTTGAACTTCATTGTGCACCCAGTAGGAGAAACCTTGTTGTCCAAATGAGTGGCCGTGCATGGGGATCCAGGTGCAGGATGTAGGATCTTCTTTGTGTACCAAGCTTAAAGGGCAATTCTTTCAGGAAATTGTAGACTTTGTTGCTGACAATGTATTGGAGTTGCCACATTTTTTTAATTTTTAATCATTTTTTTTTTTTTTTGGTAACCGGGTAAAGCCCACTAGGCATTAGTGCCTCTGAGGGCAATCCGTGAGCACTGGGAAAGTAAACAGACTTATGAAGAATCGCAAAGTATGCAAGTAGAGATTGTGGGACTCAAACCCAGGTATTCTAGATGTACCAAGCTCACTCACAGCTCGTTACTTTAACCTCTAGACTGGATGGGCCTTGCAGTCCTTATCTGCCGTCAACTTCTATGTTTCTCTGGACTATACAGCCAGCCCATTCTGGGTGACTTCAATGTGTGGGTAAATGACAAAGCCACATTTTGGTCAAGATTTCCTCTGGATGATAGGGTTACGGGACCTCCTACAAGTAGTTACATTCGTGACACACCAGTGTGCTTATGCCCTAGACTTGGTTTCATGCCTAGGGTTCAACATTAATCTGATCAATTAGTCAGATCATAGCATGGTGAAGTTCTACTTCAGCCCCCACCCTTGTACTCTACTGCCTGTGGAGATGGTCTGATGCCGCCCTTTAAGAGGACCGCAGCCAGAGGTACTGGACGTATAGGCTGTATTGGCAGATTATGAGAAGGAGCCAGGAGAGGAGGTGGAGGAGGGCTATTACTGCAGCTTTTGATGTCACAGCATCTTTCCATGTACTCACTTTGGTCTCCCACTGATGCTCAGGGCACTTAGGACAAATAATCAGCATCTGGAGCGCTGCTGGAGGAGATCAATGGCTCCGGAGGATTGACTGGTTTTGAGTGTTCACTATGATGAATACCAGTGAGCAATTAACCAGAAGGTGGCAGCTTTTCTGTTCAAGGAGATTGCTGCTAGGATGAAGCAACCAGTACAGCTTTTTCAAACCATAGTCAGGCTACTTCACCCAGCCTGTCTGGAGTCTGCTAGGGACTTTTTATCAGCTATGTGTGAGGTGTTTGCTCAGTTTTTTTTTGGAAAGGGTTTCCTCAACTCAGGTTGGGCTCTCCCCAAGTGATCTGTGGTAACCCAGTGAGGTTTGAGCCTGTACAGCACAGAAGCAGTCATCTTTCCTGGGGAGAGTCTAGGCCAGTTATGATGGAAGAGGTTGGTGGGGTGATCTCAGCGCTTTGACCCACCTTCTGTGAGCTGGGCCACACTTGACTACTAATGAGCTTCATGGGGCAATCAGGCTTGGTGTTTGCAGGGATAGTCTTTCAGACTGCATTTAAAAATGCACTGGTGAGGACCCTTCCAACAAAAATACATCTTTGGACTCAGATAACCTGGAAACATATGATCAGTCTCTAATCTGCCCTATTTGGGCACCAGAGAGCTGCGTTTTTGTGCCTAAACTGGCTATGATGTTCCTTAGTGCCTGCAGGAAATCACCCCACACTCCTGAGGCCAGTATAGGAGGATGATCATGCAACCTACACCTGACTCACCTTTAACTGCCACACATTCAAATGACCTAGAAGTTCCTATGGGGTACACCGTAAGTACCATATCAGATCAAAAACTGATGGCCACCACCGGCCCGGTGTATAGAGCACTGAGGCGCTATAACTCATTCTACCTCTCCCACACCGGTGACCCAAGTTCAGGAACAAGCTCGGGTTGCTGGAGGTGTGGTGGTTAGGAGAGGACTGAGCAGCTGCCTGGCAGCTCTCCTCTCCCGGACTGGGGTGCATCAGTGTGGCCACCTAGCTGCCCCCCCCGTCCCCTCCCACCCATCCCTTTCCCCAAGGTTTCTCTCTTGCTCCTCAGTCTCATTGAGCCTTTTCACACTCCCTGATCTTTGCAGGGCAGAGTTCTGCAATGCACACTCCCTCTAGTTTTTCTGTCCCTTCCTCAGCCCTCTGTCTCTGCTGGGAAGTGAGGCCCATCCTGCAACACAGACTGCGCCCAAGCAGCTACATTCCACACCATGGCACTACCTAATGTTCTTCCCTCAGTCCTGGGTACCTGGGTTTTATTACAGACCCCTCCTGTCCCAAGGTGGGTGCCGGTCTGGTCACTTGGTTAGGCTCTCATACTTATTAGCTCCACCAGTTTCAGAGGCATACTACAACCTTATCATGTGGTGGTCTCCAGTACCTCCCTCCTTGGACTTGGGGGGGGGGGTAACTGACCTGTACTGGACTTGACAAGCTATTTTCTGTACTGCCGTATCTCACTCAGCAACAGTCGCAGGCATCTGGGCTACCTTTGTGCCTTTGCCTAAGGTGACAGCTGGTTCTTTAACAGTTTGTTTTGGGGGGGGGGAGATAACCACCGTTGGGGTTACTTGTATGTCTGATGTATTCTGGTTCCAGCTGTTTTTTGCTATTATTCTTATTTGCAGGCAGGTGCGTCTCTCTGGATTACTTTGCTTTTCTCTACTGGTGTTTCCTGGGTGGGGGGCATAAGTGGACTTATGAGGGAATGGTCTGGAGCATCAATGGGTCCTTTTGACTGCTCCCTTATCCATAGGGTTTTACTGCTTTACAATGGAGACTAAGTTTATTACCTGGAATGTCTGGGGCCTTAACTCTCCAGTTAAATGGAAAAAAGTTCAGTCACATTTAAAAAAAGAGAAGTCCACCCAGAATGTGCAAAAACATTATGTTATGTAGAGTGTTTTGATATGTATGTTAAGTCCTAGTGTGTCCTTCCCTCTGTCTGCTATGAGGAGTTTTTCCTAAATTAGCCTGCTAGCTGTATGGTAGTTTTACGACCCCTGGGGATCTCCATCACAAATAGGTTTATGGGCTTTCTTTCTCCTACGATGTACCCTGGCTCATGTGACAATGATGTAGCTATGCCCTTAGATTTAGCAGAGTCTGTCACAGCTCAGCCACAAAGATAATACTTCTTTCAGAGAAGTCACACTGCTAGATTTTGGGTGAGTGTAATCATTATTATTTTTTGACATTAGTACCTTGTCCTGCTATGTTACAACCTATAAGGTGATGTTCAATTTTTGCTACTTAGTACTGGTGCAAAAACTGAAAGTGACTGAGAGGAATAGAGTAAACAGTGAAATGATTCAAACACACACACACACGCACACACACACAGAGCAGAACATAGCAGGACAAGGTACTATACCAAAAAATAATAATGATTACACTCACCCAAAATCTAGTAGTGTGTCTTCTCTGGAAGAAGTATTTTCTCTGTGGCTGAGCTATGGCAGACCCTGTAACAAGACACTGGCTTCCTGCAGGGGCAATTAGACATCACACCAAAGGGCACTCTGGGAAGACTAGAGGCCATTAAAGAAACCAGAATGGCAACCTCCAAGGGCAATAAAACAGTTAGGGAAAGTTAGAAAAAACATCTCTCACAGCCAGCGGAAAAGAAAACACTGGGAACTGGTTAGAACACAGAAAAAAAAAAAGACTACTACATATCTTTTTCTGATTTTAACATGGAGTTTTCCTTTAAAGAAACTGAGGCCCTATATGGCATTCTTACGGGAAACAAAATTATCTGCCCAGGAGACAGTAAAACTTAAAACAAGGGTGAGGATGGAGTGGAACAAAGCTGTAGCAAATAAAAGGGGTGTGTCAATCCTTATCCACAAAGACCTCGGTTGGTTAGTGACCAATTCCTTAGCCAACAAAGGCGGCAGATGGATTTTGGCCAAAGTATGCATCCTGGAAGGGACTCTGGTCCTTGCCAACATTTACAGTCGTGGCCAAAAATATTGGCACCCTTGCAGTTTTTTCTAATAATGCACCATTCCTTCCAGAAAATTGTTGAAATTAAAAAATATTTTGGTATCCACATATGTATTTCTTTGGTTTGCAGTGGAATAAAACACAAAAAACTGAAACATTTACTAAGTCTTAGCTTATTGCACACAGAAATCCTTAAATGGCCCGGACAAAATTATTGGCACCTTTAAGAAGTAGTTAGAAATAATTAGATTTCAAGCAGGTGATTCTCCTTCACTTTGGAACTGAACTCACCTGTGGTGAGCTGCAGGTGCCTGCAATATAAAAATCACTCATTCAACCAGTTTGAATAGAGAAAAGGACTCATTCTCCTGTTTTGTGTCACTGTGTGTACCGCAGTGAGCATGGAGAAAAGAAAGAAAGCCAGAGAATTGTCTGAGGAGGTCAGACATAGATACATAGACAGTGTCGGCAGATAAGGGCCTATGGCCCACCCAGTCTGCCCATTTGAGCTTGTAAGTTCAGTTTATGTTTTCCTAAAAGTCTGTTGCCCCTTACCCCAGACCTCCAGAATTCCTTTATGTCTATCCCATGCATTCTTAAATCCCGTGATTGTTTCAGTCCCCACCACTTCCTCTGGCAGGGTGTTCCACTTGTCCACCACCACTCGTTCTGTGAAGAAATTCTTCCTCACGTTTCCTCTGAATCGTCCTCCCTCCAACTTCATCCCATGCCCTCTAGTCCTGGAACATCTTTTCCGCTTAAAAATAGTGTATTCCTGCACCCTGTTCCTCCCTGTAAGATACTTGTATGTCTCTATCATATCCCCTCTCTCCCTCCTCTCCTCCAGGGAGTACATGTTCAGTTCCTTCAACCTGTCCTCATAGGACTTGTGATGCAATCCATGCACCATCTTTGTTGCCCTCCACTGAACCTTCTCTACCCTGTCTATGTCCTTACGTAGGTTAGGTCTCCAGAACTGTACACTGTACTCAGGTGGGGCCTCACTAGTGTCTTGTATAGTGGAATTATGACCCCCCTTTTCCTGCTGGTGATGCCCCTGCATCCCAGCATCCTATTTGCTTTACCTGCTGCCTTGTCACACTGTTCCCCTACCTTGAGGTCATCAGAGATGATAACCCCAAGATCCCTTTCCTGCTTTGTGCATGCTATATCCTCACCCCCAACTGATATATTGTGCCAGGGTTTTTGTGCCCCATATGCATAATCTTGCACTTCTTTGCATTGAATTTCAACTGCCAAACCCCTGACCATTCTTCAAGTTTCTGCAGGTCCCTTCTCATTCTGTCTACACCCTCTGGTGTGTCTACTCTGTTACAGAGCTTTGTGTCATCAGCAAACAGTGAAATTCTGCCTTCTAGGTCCTGCGCAATGTCACTGATGAAGATGTTGAATATGACCGGTCCCAGCACTGATCCCTGTGGTACCCCACTGGTCACTCTTCCCTCTGTGGAGTGACAGCCATTTACCACGACCCTCTGTGTCCTGCCACCCAGCCAGTTACCTACCCACCACACTACTGTCCTGCCCACACCCATATTCCCAGACAGAAGATTGTAGCCAAGCATGGACAACCTCAAGGCTACAAATCAATCTCCAGAGACCTTGATGTTCCTGTTTCCACTGTACGTAGTGTTATCAGGAAGTTTAAGGCCCATGGCACTGTAGCCAACCTCCCTGGACGTGGCCGCAAGAAAAAACTTGATCGAAGATTGCAGCACAGGATTGTTCAAATGGTGGAGAAAGCACCTCGATCAACTGCCAAACAGATTCAAGCTGACCTTCAGACACAAGGTACGACAGTTTCAACTCACACCATCCGTCTCCAACTCAATGAAAGGGGGTTATATGGTAGGAGGCCCAGGAGGACCCCACTGCTGAGAGAGAGAAACATAAGAAAGCCCGACTGGGGTTTGCCAAAACACACCTGAACAAGCCAAACTCCTTCTGGGAGAATGTCCTGTGGACAGATGAGACCAAATTAGAGCTTTTTGGTAAAGCACATCATCTCTATGTTTACAGAAAACAAAATGAAGCCTTCAAAGAAAAGAACACCTTCCCTACAGTCAAACATGGAGGAGGTTCAGTGATGTTTTAGGTTGCTGTGCTGCCTCTGGCACTGGGTGCCTTGAGCGTGTGCACGGCATCATGAAATCTGGAGATTACCAGGCCATTTTGGAGCGCAATGTTGAACCCGGTGTCAGAAAGCTGGGTCTCCGAAGGTCATGGGTCTTCCAGCAGGACAATGACCCCAAACAGACTTCAAAAAGTACCCAGGAATGGTTCAAGACAAGACGCTGCACTGTTCTGAAGTGGCCAGCAATGAGTCCAGATCTAAATCCCATTGAAAACCTGTGGAGAGATCTGAAAACAGCAGTTGAGAGAAAGCACTCTTCAAATCTGGGAGAACTGGAGCAGTTTGCACAAGAAGAGTGGGCCAAACTGCCAGTAGAGAGGTGCAGGAAGCTCATCCATGGCTATAGGAAGCGGTTGGTTGATTGCAGTTATTTTGACCAAAGGCTGTGCTACCAAATATTAAGTCTAGGGTGTCAATAATTTTGTCAATGCCATTTCATTTTCTGATTTAAAAGGATATATTAAATTCTGAATCAAAAACAAAGGTTATGTAATATTAACAGAGAAATAAAGAATTGTGGAGACCAAATACTGTTGTTAACTTCAACTTATGTTTAGAGGAAATTGTGAGTTATTTGAAAAAAGTGCAAGGGCACCAATATTTTTGGCAACGACTGTACACCCTGAATGGAGATGACCCAGCCTTTTTTTCATTCACTAAATCAGGAATTAACAGATTTTAATGTAGACTGGTCCCCTATCTTCATGGGCAGTGACTTTAACCTTACCTTAGACTCCCACCATGGATAGGAGCCGAGGGGTTATGGAACCCCATAAGAGAGCATCCCAGGTAGTCAATAAGCTCCTTTCCGAGCACGTCATGATCGACGTCTTGTGCACCCACCACCCTGGAGTCCTGGATTATACCAGCTTTTCGGTCACTTATGACTCCTTTTGCAGGATCAACCTCTGGCTCATCTCACAATCCATCTACGAGCTCCTATCCCTTGCTCAAGATCCACTTCATCATCATCTCTTACCAAGCCCCTTTGGAGATTCACCTGCTTTAGGGGCCCAAGGCCCATCCACCTTCCTCGTGGAGGCTTGATCCCCTACTCTTTGAGGACAAGCATTTCCTTCAGTGGTTGAGAGTGGCTGTGCAGATATTCTGGTCAGTCAATGACATGGGTGATGTCTCGGACTCCATGCTTTGGAAGGTCTTTAAGGTCACCAATCGTGGGAGGATCACAGCGTACATCTGTAACAGGCATAAGAATAGACAGGCTGAACAAGCCTCTTTAGGAAAAAAAGCTTGCTTCCCTGGAGGTACAAAACAAATCTTTTCCCCCATGGTCAGCCCCCTCAGACATTATCGGCTCAACTGATTTGCACCCATGACAAATTAAACACCCACCTCACTAGGAAAGCAAAGCTTGCCTTACATAGGATGCATCACTCCTACGGGGGGGGGAAGCCAGCAAACTGCTGGCCAACAAGCTGCCAAAACAATCGTAAGCTTGACTGACCCCTCCGAAGCTCTCATCACCTCCTAGAAGGGCATAAACAGGATTATAGTTCAATTCTATGAGATGCTTATATGCCTCTCCCTCGCCTCTGAACCTTGTTACAATTGACACCTTCCTGCTAAACCTCCCTATGCCCAAGCTTCCACCTCATATAGCAACAGTGCTGGATGCTCCTATTTCCATGCTGGAAATACATCAAGCAATCCAGTCAATGAACTCACATAAAGCACCTGGTGGGGATGGGTATATCCCTATAGACTTCTATCAGGCCCTGGGGGATGACATCTCTGGTTACTTACAAGTTTTCCAAGACTCCATAGCCAAGCAGATATTATCTCCCACAAGCGAGAAGCACTGATCACTGTCCTTCCAAAAAAAATATAAGGACCCCACCATCCCGAGTAGTTATCGACCCATCTTGCTTGCCGACACTGATGCCAAGATCCTGGCAAAAGTGTTGGCTACAAGGCTGGAAGGGGCCCTTCCCAGCCCGATACATTCTTCCCATGTTGGGTTCATTAAAGGACACCTCAGCTCATATCACCTTCGGATGCTTATTTCCCTTATACAGCGTTCCAAGGACCTTGTTTCCCCTGTGGCTGCCCTGGCCGTGGATTTCACAAAAACCTTCAACTGTGTCAAATGGCCTTACATACTGGACACCTTGGAAAGATTGGGTATAGGAAATGCCGTCTGTAGTTAGGTTGGACTTCTCTACTCCTCACCTAAGGCATCGGTGCTTACCAACAGCCTCAAATCCCCCTCCCCTCAATCCTCCAGAAAGGGACGAGGCAGGGCTGCCCCTTCTCCCCTTACTTTTTAATCTGGCCACTGAACCCCTGGCCATTGCCCTCCAGAAAATGAATGAATGAATGATATCCCAGGCTTTCAGGTAGGTTCCGAAACCTTCAAACCCTTCCTTTATGCAGAAGACCTTCTCATCACTACCTCTCAGGCTCATCAAGCAGTCAGCCATGTGCTTCCCTACAGACGTCCTTTCATTAATGTCTCGGGTCTGCAGATCGACCAATCCAAGACTAAGGCAATTACAGTGGGGGGTAGGAAGAAGCAGGCGGTTGGTGAACTAAGCTCTGCAGCTTATCCAATAGGTAGGGAAATGGGCTGACTGGGTGGGCCAAGTGGTCCTCATCTGCCATCAAAGTCTATGTTTCTAGGTCATGCCACTAAACAATCACTGCTTCGCTGAAGTTTTCAAAGCTCTTGGCCTCAAGTGGGCCTCCGAGAGTATCACATACCTGTGGAGTAAAACTGCACAGGGACCTCTCCAGACTGGTCCCTCTGAACTTCAGTGAGCTCATACACTCCACCTGGCTGGATCTGGATCGCTGGAAGGCCCTGCATCTCTCCCTTGCAGGAAAAACTGAAGCAGTGACACTAATGGTGGCCCCGAAGTTTCTACACATCCTGGCGCACTTACCCATTCCTATCTCTGCTAAATGGTTTCGGAAAATCGATGCACTAATGGGACATTTTCTGTAGGAGGGTTAAGTCCCCATGCTACAGCAGGCACAAATTATGTCAACACGGGAGCAGAGGTGGATGGGGTCTACCTTGGTTTGACAGTTGCCATATGGCTTTCACTATGGCTCAAACCACCCAATGGTTCTTAGCTCCCTCCTCACAATCTCCAACCTGGCTGCACTAAGTCTGCTCTAACGGCACCAGCTCTCCCAAAGTCCTGCTGTACTCCACTCATTACCATTCTCAGCCCCTTCCTCTTCCTATGGGGCTCTCAATTTATTTATTTATTGAGGTTTTTTTGACCGGGTAAGTGCACTAGACAAATCCTGCCTATTTTCAGGCATGACCAGGGGGAGGGGGACACAGATGAATGCCAACTGACCTTAAACCAGATTAAGCTGTTGGTGGTATTTTTAGTGAATGAGGGAAATTTGGCCAGGACACCGTGGAAATTCCCCTACTCTTGCTTCCTGTGAGCAGGGGGGACACTTTTTTCCTGTCGGACTAAGATGGCTGCTGTCCCGGACCCTGGAGGAGGTGATGCAGCTCTCTGCTCCAGATCTCCAGCCTGCTATGCCTGTTGGTTTGCCTAGTGCTTGCAGTAATAATCAATTGAACTCTGCGCCACAACTAGTTGTTCATACACCTCCTGATTTTGGAACTCTCACCCAGATTTTGGACCAGCATTCTCCTACAGTTCTTGGGACCAGTACTAACACTATATCTCCATCGCATTTGAGACTGTTATATGAACAAAACCGTTCTCTCTTCTGGCCGTGCAGGGCGGCGGCCTTCCGCCTCTGCCCTGCCTACTACCTCTGACCAGGCTGGAATTACACTATGGGCTATCGTATTACATCAACAACGGACTTACTTACAGCTCCTACCAGTACCGCTTCAGCTACTGCAGGCAGGCTCTCCTCTACGACTACTCACGGAGGTACTTCATTTCCAGACTCTGCATGGTCCCCTGCTTCCGCTCTGCGTGCTGCGTGTTGGACTCAACCGCTTCCTGGTGCACCCTGGCCTTCTCCCCAAGCGGTAGGCGCACAGGACATTATGCAGGAAAACAGTCACTGAACAGCCTGCTGAATCCACTTCTGTCCCTCATTTATCCTCAGTGGCTTCACTGCTCCTACGTCCTTCCACTTCGACACAAATTTCTGCTGTTGGCCAACCAACTCCTGAAACTTCGGGCCCTATGCAAGCTAAGGATTCTGCTTCGGTACCGCATCCTCCACTTGCAGTACTCTCTTCTTTGACAGCTGATTCTATTCCCCACTTGGATAATCTTCCTTTGCCTACTCTAAGTAGAGGTGAGGCTTTGACTGACCATCCCTTTCACCTCAGTGACCTGTTTCAGAACTTGGGCGAACCAGCCCGACGTAGGACTGCAGTTCGTCTGAAATATTTTGGTGACCTCTCTACTGCACCTGATAGGAAAACTGTTTTGCATTCCCTGTTGCGTGACTCTATGGGTATTTCAGCAAGTGAATTGTTTGCTTTCATACATGTTAAAGGGGAATCAGTTTAAGTTTTAAGACTGTTTCTACTCAAGAAAAATTTTGGATCAAATATGATATGGTGAAGTCACAGCCTTTATGGACCCCCCTTTATGCTCATTCCTCTTACTAAACCTACGGTAAAACTTGATTACTCTTCTTTTTCGTAATGAAGAAGTGCGCATAGCGGACGTTCAATACTGGCTTAAGCAGCACTGCGACATTCTTGAGGCTCCTTGTCCTATTTTGGACGAGGACCTTGTCTGGACAGGGGGTTGGAAGGCTAAGGTTCAATTGAAGCAGGATGACAGGGGTATAGCTCATTTGCCAGATAATTTTTATATAGGTAGGGATAGAGGTTTGTGTTTTTATCCCGGTCAACCCCGCACCTGCCATAAATGTGGTTCTTGGACGCATTTGAGCCGTACCTGCAACGAGCCAAGGTGCACTATTTGCTTGGCCTATGGTCATGTGAGTCTCGGTTGCCCTAACCCCTGGAGGTGTAATTTCTGTGATAAGACTGGCCATACTTGCCACCAATGTCCATGGGCTGACCATAATCGGTTGGACCGTCTCCCTCAGGATCAGGTGGCCCTTATCACGGACTCTCAGACTCAGGTTCTTCGCCAGCGTGAAGGGGACGGCCAGGTCGTAGTGCCCCCTCCCCCCAGTGAGGATCTTCCCTCTGCTTTTCCTGCTCTTCCAGTGGCAGATCCTGTGTTACAAGACCCAACCCCTCCTGGCACGGACCCGGTGCCTGGGGTTGTTGCCCCCTCTGACCCCATGCCAATCCCTCCCCCTCTTGCTTTGGACCCCTTCACGGAGGTTTCTCAGGGGAAAAAAGGGTAAATCCAAAGGTAAGCGTAAGGCTCCCAGCCCTTCCCCCAGGCAATCCATTTTGACCAGGAATCACTATCAAGCCCTGTCCAAACGGAAGCAGTGGAGTGATATAATAGACAAGGACAATGACTCAATCTTCACAGGCCTCTTCCCTCCATTTAGACTACTCCTCTGATTCCCTACAAGATCCCTCCCCTACTACATATGACACCAAGCGGCAATCGATGGTTACTTGACGCCTCTTTGCCTAATTCTTCATGCTTTTCTGCTGGTTTTCGGTCTTTTTCTTTCTTCTTATGCCTGTGGGTTTGGGTCTTTGCTGCCTCACAATGTGTGCAGCATGAAATCCCATAGAAAACATCTTGCCTCTCTACAGTATCTTTTGGATCTCTCGCATGATCTTTACTCACTTCAGGATACTAGGCTGAAGATTCGATATGAGCTGACCCAGGCTTCTGCTGGCTGGACTAGAGGCCCTTCCTATTGGTCTTCTGGTGAGGATACATGTGATGGGTTGGGTATTTTGTTTTCTGGTTTTGACTGTACCATTACGAGACTGGTTGATATTGTCCCTGGCCGCGCCTTGTTACTTGATTGCACTTTCCGTCGCCTCCAGCTCAGGATTCTGA
Organism: Neoceratodus forsteri; assembly: GCA_016271365.2. Classification (NCBI taxonomy): domain Eukaryota; kingdom Metazoa; phylum Chordata; order Ceratodontiformes; family Ceratodontidae; genus Neoceratodus; species Neoceratodus forsteri. Next base: position 1,428,826,835 of record CM057449.1, read on the forward strand.
ATGTTTATGCACCTCAGGGTACTGCTGCTCGTTCTGACTTATTTCGGTTGTTGCAGCCTTATTTACATGCCTCTAGACATCTTTATATGGGAGGAGACTTCAATTGTGGTCTCACTGTGGCTGACAGAGGAGGCTCCACACAGAAGCTTTTCAGGAACTCTACTGCATTACGTACTATTCTCAAGTATGCCTCTCTTAAGGACGGTTATTGCGAGGTGCATCCCAAAGGAACAATGACCTATCATAGAGGCCTTCTGGCCACCCGTATTGATTTTATTTTTCTCTCCCAGAATGTTATGATACAACAGGCGAAGGTCATTCCTTGCGAGACCTCGGATCACATGGCCATCTCATTGCTTTGTTTTCCTTCTACGGCTTTTCATCCTCTTCTTGTTTCTTCGCGCTGGAAGTTGAACAGCTCCCTATTGTCTAATGGCAGCATTATTCGAGACTGTCGGGAATTTCTGTCAGCCCAAATTTCGGTTTTGGATGCTTACACCTCCCCTTTACATTGGTGGGACGATACCAAATCGGATCTTAAACACTTTTTTCTTAGGTATGCCAGGAGTAAATCTGTTTCCTCTTTTCGTCAGTATTTGTTATTACGGCGACATTTATAGGATGTAATCTCTAGGGCTGCTGAGACGGCTCAAGACTGCTCCCCTCTTATTGCTTCCTTGAAGACCCAGATGGAAGAGTATCAATATAACAGCGGCCCGCTCATTGAGTCTTGAGGCTACTTGTGGCACCCACTCTTTAAAGGCCTCTTTTGATATATACAAGCGCTGTTCTGACAGGGTGGCATCCACGCTCATTGAACGTCTTATTCAACCTGATTCTTCTAAGGTTTATGATACTATAACCTCTCTCCAGCTCAAGGTCTCTGCCCATTTAGCCAGTGTTTTTGGGACTCCTTCAGTGGCTACATCCACTGCTGTTTACTTTTTTGATTTCCTGACCCCTTCTCCTCCTCCTGATCTTTGCATCAAGTTGACAGCCCCAATTTCCTTGTTAGAGATGCAGGCGGCTATTAAGGAACAAAAGCGATGTACTTCTCCAGGGCAGGACGGCCTTACTGCTGAACTTTATCAAGCTTTTTTGGATGTGTTTTCACCCATTCTTACCTTGCTCTTTAATACTATCATTGCTACTCATTCTGTTCCTCGGAATTTTTCAGACGCAATCGTGTTTCTGTTGTTCAAGAAAGGAGACAGGTCGGACATACGGAATTGGAGGCCTTTGAGTCTCTTGAATGTGATCTATAAGATTTTTACATCCATCCTGCTTCACCGTCTTCTTCCTGTCGCATCCCACGTTATTTCAGAAGTACAGACCTGTGCTATTCCTCAATGCACTACTGTTTCCAATCTTTCCCTGCTTAGAGATGTCTCTGCCTTTAGCTGCTCTTCTCCTTCGCTTCTTTTTTCACTGGATCAGGAGAAGGCATTTGATAGAGTGAATCATGGCTACCTCTTTCGAGTCTTGTCTCATTACGGTATTCCACAGCGCTTTATTCAATGGATTAGATTGCTCTATTCCACTGCCTGGATCCATCCTTACGTGAATGGCGCCGCTTGCCCCCCCTTTTTGAGTCATACCGGGGTTCGGCAGGGCTGCCCTCTCAGTCCTCTTTTTTATGTTTTTCATATAGATCCATTACTTCGTAGACTCTTATGTAACCCATCAATCCCTCATTTGTCCTTTCCTTCCGGGTGCTCTGTCCCTACAGTACTGGCTTATGTGGACGATCTCCGCATTCTCACCACCCCGCACCTATAAGAGGCGGACTTAGTCCTCCTTTTAACAGATTTCGAACGTGTGTCTAGTTCTAAGTTTAATTATAATAAGAGTGCGGCACTGTACCTCCCAATTCCACCACCCCCACATTCACTTCGCTACGTTGCAGGAGTGCCTGTACAATTTTCCCCGGTTAAAGTTTTAGGATTGTCCTTTGGTTCCACTGATGATGCCCACTCAAATTGGACTGTTGTTTTGGACAAGGTTATTCATTTGGTTGCATCCTGGAAGGGTCATACTATTGAAAAGTGAAAGCGGGTTTTGTTGTTGAAAACCTTAGTTCTTCCTTTATTTCTTCATGTGGCTTCAGTTTTTCCGGTCCACTTTTCCTTGGAGGCTCGCTTGTATAATGTTTTCTTTCAGGGATTCTGGGGCTGCCGTTTAAATCCGGTGAAACGTTCTTACACATATCTTGATTATTGTCACGGTGGGGTTCAGATGTTGAACCCCTTGGTGTTTTTTCACTGTTCGTTTCTTAAGACTGTTATCTCCTAGCTATTGAATACACCCGGGTCTTTTGGATTTCTCTTCTTCATCATCATATTGCTCCATTGTGCACCACATGGTGTCTCCCCCCTTTCGAAATCCCTCAGAATTTTCGTAAGTTTAAGCTACCCCATTTTATCATTCCAACCTTTTTAAAAATTCGTCAGTGGTCTCTGACCCCTACGGTAATTCTCTCTTCCTCAAGGAAGCACTTCTATCAGTCTGTTTTGGGAACATCCTTTTTGGACCTTCCGGTGCTACGAGATTCCCATGGCGTTCAACTGGACTCCTCTGGAGTTTTTCGCCAACTGACTGATCCACAGATCCCCCCAAAGGGTTTGGGATGTAACCTGGCTTTCTTGTCATGGCAGACTAGGTGTTTGTGGTAATATGAAGCATAAGGCTCATGAAGAAAAGACTTGTCCATGGGATACGTGCCTTTCAATTCCAGAGACCATGATCCATTTCTTTCTTGATTGCCCCTATTCACAACCGGTATGGACCCTTCTCCTACATAAATGGAAGGAAAAGGCCCTTCCTTTTCTCACGTATAATATTTTTATTTATGGTATTTATCCCCCTACTCTGGTTCATTACCATCCTAGTACTTTACGTTTAATTTCTGCATTTTGTCGCTTCTATTTGTGGCAGGCCAGATGTGCATTTTTACTGCAACAGAAAGTGTGTAGTCCTACACAGATTGTCACTCAGATTTTACAGGGCTTACAGGCTGTTTATAGTTCTGAGAAAACCTCCGTATCGCCTGAAGTTTTTCGGCACCATTGGGGCTTCTGTTCCTGGATTTTTTCCTAATGATGCAGTACTTTTTTGTGTTTTCTTTGCTTTTCTTCATTATAATTTTGTATGATGTACTACCGTTCTTGCAATGTTTGTATACCATACAATACTTCCTACTCTTTTTAGTGGGGATGAAATGGGGGTTATATACTACTACGGACTCTCACTGCTTGTTATTCATGTATGCTGTAATACTTACTTTTGTTTTTTATTTTATTTATTATGGTTTTGTCTGATGCCATACACTTTTGTATTTTTTCTCAAGTTTTTAATGGAAGATTTCCCTACTCTTATAGTGGGGATGAGATGGGGGTTATGTACAACCATGGGTTATTTATGTTTGTAGTTCAAGTACGCTGTGGTATTTATTTTTGTTTTGTGACTTCCTCCATTATGGTTTTGTATAAATATACGTTTTAGTATAATTTGTTTTCACTGCAACTTCCCCTACTCTTTTAGTAGGAATGAGATGGGGGTTGTGTGCCCATATGGATTATTTTTGTTTGTACTCCATGTATGCAGTAAATACAGGTTACTCACCTGTAACAGGAGTTCTAGGAATGATATATGTTGTTCATCCACACTGTCTGGCAGGTTCCTTGCCACTTTAAATCTTGCCGGAAGGTCTTCAAGCTGGCTCCTCCCACCCACCCGGGTGGTAAAACTCTCGGCTCCGCCCCATGACGCCAGATCTGGCCTGCTGGAAGCTCAGGTTGCTGCCGGCCGGGAGGTCGGAGATGTAGGGATGAACACATACCATTCCTAGAACTCCTGTTACAGGTGAGTAACCTGTATTTCTAGGGACATGATATGTTGTTCATCCACACTGTCTGGCAGACTCCTAGCTGTTCTCCGGGAGGAGGCAAAGCGCACACCTACTTAGGGAATAAGGGCAGGACGTAGGCCCCAAAACCGAGCATCCCGGGCGACTCAAGGTCTCGATGTGGTAATGGGTAATGAGGTATGTGCTGACTTCCAGGTAGCAGCCTGCAGATTTCCTGGATAGGGACGTCCCTGGAAGCAGCCACCGATGCAGCAGTATGACGGGCAGAATGAGCTCTTATCCCTCTGGGAGGCTCCATGCCCGCCAACTTATAGCAGAGATCTATGCAGGAGGTGACCCACCTGCTTATCGTCCGCTTGGCTGCAGGTCTGCCAGGTGCGGCTTCAGCGTAGGTGACAAACAGCTGGCGAACCTCTCCCCGAATTTCAGCCGTGCGCTCCTTATAATAAGCGAGCGTCCTTCTAGGGTCCAAAGTATGGAGCCTATATTCGGCCTCCGAGGTGTGATTGGGGTAGAACACCGGCAGAGTCAGCACCTGGTTAAGGTGAAACTCAGACACCACCTTCGGAAGGAATTTCGGGTGGGGGCGCAGGACAACCTTGTCCCTGTGGAAGACCAGGTAAGGAGACTCGATGCAGAGCGCGTGGAGTTCTCCCATCCTTCTGGCTGACGTGATAGCCACCAGAAGGCGGTCTTCCCGACAGGTGAAAGAGTTCACACCTGTGCATTGGTTCAAATGGCTTGCCCATGAGCTTTGCCAGTACCAGCAGTAAATCCCACGGAGGTGGAGGTTCGCACTGGAGGAAATGTGATCAAGGCCTTTGAAAAGCAGACCACCTTCTCCTGTAGCCACCGACTGCTCCCCGAGCGCCCGGTAAGCAGAGATGGCTGCCAGGTGCACTTTTAAGGTCGTCGATCTAAGCCCTTGACTAGAAAGGGACCATAAATAGTCCAAAATGCTTGCCAAAGAACAGGAGGAAGGGTCCAAGCCCTTGCCCTGACACCAGATGGAAAGTCTCTTCCATTGGAAGGCATAGCATTTCCTGGTCGACTCCTTATGGGACGCCTCAACAACATTGAGGACCTCGTCGGAAAGACCCAAGGCCTGGAACTCTAGCCGCTCAGGAACCAGGCCGTCAGGTGCAGGGATTGAAGTTCCGGATGGAACACCTTCCCCTGATTGAGTGAGAGCAGGTCCGGGCAAGCTAGAAGCTGCCTCGGGAGCCTGGAGCTGAGGCTGAGGAGATCTGGGTACCAGAACTGGCGGGGCCAGTCTGGGGCTATCAGAATCACCTGCGCCTTGTCCCTCCTTGCCTTGAGAAGTACCTTGTGGATCAAGGGAAATGGGGGAAAGGCGTAAAAGAGGCCCGGGGTCCACAGCCTCGAGAAGGCATCCCCCTGCAGCGAGCCCTGCTGAGGGGGGCGGGCATGAAACAGCTCAGCCAGCTTCTCCTGGGGCAAACAGGTCCACCTGAGGTGTGCCCCAGTGGAGAACAGATCTTGTACTACCTCCGGCGAGGCCACTCGTGAGATCAGCCCCTATCTGGCTCCAGGGCATCGGCCAGGGTGTTGGAGGCTCCTGCCACATGAATGGCTAGGAGATCGGCCTCCAGGCTGCGCACAAGTGACCAAATGCGGAGAGCTTCCTTGCACAGAAGCATGGAACGCGTCCCGCCCTGGCGGTTTAAGTAGTACATGGTTGTGGTATTGTCCGTCTGGACTGGACCACGAACCCGGAGAAACAGAGCAAAAGCGATGAGAGCTAGGCGGACCGCTCGGAGCTCCAGCAGGTTGATAGAGCATCGGGACTCCAGCGGGGACCAGAGGACGTGCACTCAGTGTTCCCCCAGATGGGCACCCCAACCCATCAGAGAGGCATCGGTCGATAGAGAGACTGTCGGCTCGAGGCGAACAAATGGGATGCCCTCCTGCAGATGAGATGGAAAGGTCCACCACCGGAGAGCGTTCCATATCTCCTGGGTCACCATCACTAGCTGGTCCAATGGATCGCAGCGCTGTGACCACTGGCTGGCCAGTCCCCACTGAAGGGGGCGCATGTGCCAGCGTGCCCATCGGACCACGCTGGTACAGGCCTCAGGAGAACCCAGGAGGCGCAGGAAGTCGCGGCGAGGCGCGGTGCCCAACCAGAAATGATTGGGCAAAGGAGAGTCAAGAACCTCGGCCTTGTCCGCGGGAGCGTGCTCTGGCTCGAAGAGAGGTCGAGCTCTGCCCCAATAAACAGAATCACCTGCTTGGCTCGAGTTCCGACTTGGCCTCGTTGATGAGGAGGCCGACTTGAGAGCAAACCTGGAGGGCAGATCTCTGGACTGCCCCACCTCCTGTCTGGAGGGGCTGCTATCAGCAATCGTCCAGGTAAGGGTACAGCCAGACCCCGGCGCCGCAGAAAGCTGTCACCACTGCAATGCATTTGGTGAAGACCCTGGGAGCTGAGACAGGCCGAGAGCATGGCCGGAACTCGAGAGGATCCCTCCACCTCAGCGAAGGAATCTCTGATGTGACGGACGGATAGGGACGTGAAAAGCGTCCTGCAGGTCCAGAGAGCAGAACCACACGCCGTGTTCAGAGATGGTATTATCTGCTCAGAGTGACCATCCTGAAGGTTCGAGACCTTTGGAACTTGTTGAGGTCATGGGTTGAGAATGGGCGCCAGCCCTGTCCGTTCGGAACCAGGAAGTACCTGGACACAAACCCCGGGTCTGAGGGGATCCGCTACCTCCTGATCACCTCCTTTTGGAGGAGGAGGCGATGTCATTGCCGAACGAGCCGACAGTGAGCCTCGGACCCCGAGGCCCCAGTCTGCACGGCTCTGAAGGCGGGTCTGCTTTCGAATTCTAGAGGCAGGCCTTTCCACCCTCCAGTACCCACCTGTCCGTGGTAATAATGGACCAGGCGGAAAGGAAATGTCGAGCCGTCCCCAGGGGAACCAGGAGTGAGGTGACGGGATGGGCGACACCCTCAGCCCGTCACTGGGCAGGCTGGAAGAGGGACGGCCGAGGACCTCCTGGGCCATTTCCTCCTGCTTCCTGTTGGAGGAAGCGATGACTGGGTTTGGGATGCCAAGCCCGAGCCTGCTAGCTCAGCGTTGCTGCGCGGGCGCTAGAAGGACAAAAGGGCTTAGGGCTGAGGCTTGCGGCCTTTGTCCTTCTGGGCGGAAGAGACCGAGTCCAAGGTAGCATTGGACTTCTCGATCTCTGCAGGTGACCTTCCACCCCAGGGCGAAGAGGTCAGTCCCCAAAGGAACGTCCGCCAACTTGTGCTGGGTATTCAGCAAAGGTGGATATCCTCAGCCAAGCCCGACGACGCATGGCCACTGCGGCCGCCACAGACCTGGCACATAGAGTCCCCGATGTCTAAAGCAGTCTGAGCTGCTGTTTGGCCACTGCCCTGCCCTGGTCCGCACCTGCCTGACCGTAGTCTGCAGATCCGCGGGAAGATGAGGACGACCTCATCCAGGGAGCCCAACAGGGCATGAGAAAATGTGCCATGAGGACGGCAGACTGGCCTGGCGAAGCCGAGAGGGAACGCATAAAGACTTTCGCCCGGCATAATCCAATTTCTTGGATTCCTTGTCAGGGGTTTGTCCACATCCCTGGCGTTCAGTAGCGCTAGAAACCGCTGTCGGTAACCAACCCCTCAGCAGAGGGTGTTCCAGAAAAACGGACAGGGAACCGTAAGGACCGATACTTCCTGGCCATCCTGGACGAAGGGCGAGGGCAGGAAGCAGGGCGCCACAAAGCCCAAGGCCGGGCCCACTATGGCCTCGGCCACCGGAAAGGCTCCGTGGGGAATCCCTCGGTCCAGAATCTCCATGAGGGGATACCTGGCCCGCTTAGAAACGGATTGAGCTTCATCCCAGTGGACTCGAGATGAGCCAAGTAATCCTAGGAAGGACGAAGGCTATCGTCACCCGACTGTCCTCCTGAGGACTCCAAGTCCATTCGCTTGGAGAAAAGGGAGGAATCGTCCTTGGACTCGGAAGAGTCCTCAAAGAGCTGCCTCGGGCCTGAGCCACCCTCCACCTGCCGAGGCTTATCGGGAGTGAGGGTGACAGACAGCCTATGGGGCAGTCCCTGAGCCAACCGAGAATTTTTGGTCGGAGCCACAAATAATGGCTGTGGAGGCGGAGGTTCCACCAGAATCGGTGGGGCAGCTGGAATTTACCAAACAACCGGCCTGGGAACAGGCTCCTCGGCTACAACGAGGGGTTGTTTCGGCCGCTCCGGTGACAGCCACTTAATGGCCGGGGAAGACGACTGGGTCGGCTTATTCCCGGTCAGAAGAACTGTTGCCACCGCAGTTCCTCATACCTCCGAGGCAACTTGGCGAAGTCTCCCTCGTCCGAGGAGGAGGAAGGAAGACGGTGGCGCTGCTTGCCAGCGTGCGAGACCGAGAACCGCCTATGGCGGCCAGGATCGGCTGGACCGTGAAGCGTCCGAGACCGAGACTAGAACCTCGGCTAGGCCGAGGGGTGCGAGCGGGAGGTGTCGGAATGGCACTTCGGTTCGGACGATTCCACTGAAGCTCCGGAACCCGGAGGCACAGACGAGCCGACGGGACCCTCAACTCCCACTGGGGAACCAGGGAGAGATTCTCAGCTTCTCCAGCCGACAACCCGTCCCAACCGTCAAGAAAAATCTCGACCGGCCGACGGAGTCTCGGCCAACTGGCCTTGACGGGACACCGTGAAGCCAGTGGCCGAAGGCGAGGGGTCGACCGAAGTCGACTACTGGGGGAAGGGGATCTTTCCCGCTCCCAAGAGCGTCGACGGTGAGACTTACTTTTGCTCTTTTTGGACCGAGAAAAAGGTCCAGAAGAAGTTGGACCCTCACCTTTCATCGCGAGGGTCAGACAAAGCTCCTTAAAAGAAGCAGAGTACGAGGCACCGAGAGAGAGCGGGACAAATGCCACAGCCGAGGTAGAAGCGGCCCGCACCGCCTCCTCTTCGAGGGCGATCATCTGCTCGAGCTGATCCGCTGAGCCCACCGCCACGGACACCACCAACCGGGCCTCTTTAGACTTAACCGGAGGAATTCTTTTCTCGGGACGCCCCAGTTGTAAACGGGCAGCACGGTCTTCGAGAACGTAGGCCGAAAAAGAAGAGCTCAGGTCGCAAGCCTGCGGGTCGTGCTCAAGGCCTAAGCAGTAGACGCACGTGGAGTGCGGATCCGTCCGAGACATCTTCTGCCCACAAGGGCATCTCCGGAAACCGGGAGTCGATTTGTCCATCGCAGCCACGAGGGAGAGAAGACCAAAGTCTTTTTAGCAAAAAATGTTAATTTCGAAGATTCGAAGAGTTAGGAACCAGTCTTATACGCAGAGCGTTAAGGAGGGAACCTGAGCTTCCAAGCGGTAAGGAAGATCTGGCATCATGGGGCGGAGCCGAGAGTTTTACCACCCGGGTGGGTGGGAGGAGCCAGCTTGAAGACCTTCCGTCAAGATTTAAAGCGGCAAGGAACCTGCCAGACAATGTGGATGAACAACATATCCATGTCCCTAGAATACTTATTTCTGTTTTTGAATTCTTTTCTTATAGTTTTGTATGAAGTCATATGATTTGTATATTTTGTTTTCAGTTTTCAATAAAAAATGTCCCTACTCTTTTCGATAAGTGCCATGTGATCTTTAACATCCACCTGAACTACCACCAATCCAGGAAGACGGGACCTTGGTTTAACGTCTCATCCGAAAGACGGCACCTCAGAAGTGCAGCACCCCTCTCATGCTTCACTACAGTGTTAGTACTGGGATATTAACCCAAGTGCCAGGTGTGGAAACTGAACCCATGGCCCTCTGATCTCCCGGCCTCAGAGGAGAGTGTGCTACCTAGTAAGCCACTGACACCTACTGAAAGAAAGCCCGCAAAAGCTTTTCCAAATATTCTACCCACTGGGTAAACACTCCTCTGTGGAATAATCCTGTTTTAACCATTGCTGGCTCTCCTATCCACTGGCCCTTCTGGGAGGCTCAGGGCGTACGGATGGTAGAAAACCTCCTCGTGCCCGGCTCCAAGTCCACAGACTCCTTTTCCACCCTCCAGGTTCGCTATTAGCTTCCTCAGAGCCATTTCTGGAAATATCTTCAGATTAGGGATGCGGTCTTTAAACTGGGCAAAAATTCCCCTGATCCTGGTTCCTGAGATGAGGTTCCCCTCAGACTTTCCTGGACCAAGCTTCGGAAAGGCACGGCCAGCAAAATTTATAAGTCCATCAGAAATGCTCTTCCTGACTCCTCACTTCCCGCCAGAGCGCATTGGGAAGAAGGGTTAGGGATCTCTATCTCAGACTCACAATGGGCCCACTGCCAGCATAGAATACAATATATTTGCCAGGATGGCAGAAGCGGACTAATTATGAATAAGACCCTAATGCGATGGTACTGTAACCCATCCAAACTGAAGCAGCTAGGTCTTCTCACTAATGACAGCTGCTGGAGATGTGGCCAGACAGATGCACAGCTTTACTACATCCTCTAGACTTGCCCCACCATACAGCCTTTCTGGTCAGATGTCACCAAGATCTGCCAACAAGTTGTAGGTCATGAACTCCATATTGATGCCCCACTTATCCTTAGTTGCTGTCCTGAGGACACACCCGAGCAGGCTCCTCATGCCCAATGAGTCATGGCACTTGGAGCAGCAACCAAGTGGCTTTTCCTTGAACTGCACAGTGCCCGGCTACTCAAGAATGGCTCCTCTCTATTGGACAGTTAGCTTCCTACGAGAGGATGTGTAACTTTTCCTGTTGTTCCCTTAAATATTATCGTTGTTGGCAGCCCTTCCTGCATTCTGGCTTCTGCCATAACATTTAGACCATAGCACATGGTTCACTCTTATACCCCCCCGTATATTCTTTTCTTAGGTTATCATGTCTTGGATCCCCTACTCTACTACCTGCCATATTGTATATATATTTCATTGGTCAAGCTGTTATGTTTTTGCACTGGCCTTGTACGTGACTTTAATCATTACAATGTGTCCTGTGAGCCCCTCTGGGCCTACTACAGTTGATGTTTTTATCCCTTCTACATACAGTTTCATGTGTGTTACTGATTTAATCCATTTATGATGTGCTGAGTGCCAGTGTGTTCCACATGTTTCTTGTGCATATGCACCTTGTTCTGTTTATTACACAGCTGTCGTCTTTTATAAAAATTTCTGAACCACAAAAAAAAAAATCTGGATAAAGGGGTAGGAAGAGAAAGGCATACACAAGGCCTGCTGTCCAAGGCCTTGTAAAGACATCCCCCACCAGTGTCCTGAACTGCGATAAGCAGGCACAAAACACACAGCTTTCTGTTCTAACCAGAGGCAAACAGATCCACCAAGGAGGTGCCGCACTGGAAGAACAGGTAGCTTACCCACTTGCCGATGGAGGGACCACTCATGTGATGTCTCCCAGTGTCTGCCAGCTGACCGAGGACTCCTGCAACATCACCAGATCTGCACCCAGGCTGCGCATGAGGGTCCAGGTGCAGAGGGCCTCCCAATACAGGGGAAGGGAGCGAGTTCAGCCCTGCCTGTTCAGGTAAAACATGGCGTGGTATTGTCTGTCTGGATCTGCACGACCAGACCCCTGATCAGAGGAGCAACTTCCATGAGAGCCAGTGGCACTGCATGAAGATCCAGCAGGCTGATGTGGTGATGGGACTCCCTGGGTGTCCAGAACCTATGGGCTCTATGGTCTACCAGTTGTGCTCATCACCCCACCAGACACACGTCTATCATTAACCTGACGGTTGGCTTAGGCAGACTAATGGGATTCCTTCCTGCAGATGTTAAGAGACCAGCCACCACTAGATGGTGCCCCACACTTGCTGGGTCATTAAGACCAGCTGGTCCAGATGACATAGGTGCTAGGACCACCGGCAGCCCAGCTCCCACCTGCAGGTTGTCGCATCCGCCAGTATGCCCAATAGACCATGCTGGTGGTGGATGACATATATCCAGCAGCCGTAGGAAGTCCCAGACAGGGCGCAAGTACCCAAGCTGAAATGATTGGACAAAAGAGGCAAGGTCCTGAGCTAGGTCCACAAGGAGATGGGCCATGGCCTGCAGGGAGTAAAGTTCTTTCCTAAGGAACCTAATTAACTGCGACCATTATCAGTTTGCACATGTCTGGGTTGGCAAGCAGGCCCAAGTCCTTGCAGGTCTGGAGGGTCAGATCCCACGACCATTCCACAGCCTCCTTGAATGGCCCCAGCTATCAATTAGTTGTCCAGGTCAGGATACACCCTGACACCCCTGGGCCCCAGGAAGGTTGCCACCACAGCCATGCACTTAGTAAAAATGTTGGGTGCAGACAACAGGCCAAAGGGTATGACCTTGACCTGATAAAGAACCCCCATCTGCATGGAACTGGACATACTGCCAGTGGGGCAGACAGACTAGGATGAGGAAGAATGCATCCTGGAGACCCAGGGAGCAGACCGTCATGCCCTGCTCAGAGTGACCATCTGAAACTAGCACTTCTGCATGAACTGGATCAGGCTGTGCAAATCAAAACATGCTGTGCCATCCACCCCTACGTTTTGGGACAAAGCAGTATCTGGGACACAGACTATTGTCCCTTTTGCAAGGAGCCAAGTAGCGTCGGTCATCTAGGGACAGGTCAGGAAGCACAGGAAAACCAGGAGCAGTTGTACAATTCACCAAAAATTATTCATTTACACTAGTAGTATAATAAAATAAACTTGCTCAGTAAAACTATTTACAAAGGCAAAATAAAAAAAGGTTTTTTCCGTCTCTATGTCCTTTGTTCTCCAAATCTTTCTTGCAGTTGCAACTTAGCTCTTTTGTAAGTCTTTTCAACCCCCATTCTTAGCAAGCATTCTGTTTTATAAATATCAGGCACGGCTGCTAGAACACAGTGTGCTTGAGCTGGGAGGCCCCCTTTTGCAGCTTTTGCAAAGGGTTGGAAGATTTGCACTCAAGTAACCTCTGGAGTTTACAACAGCTTTCTGTACTCATCTCAAAATAAAACTATATATATTTCAACAGTGACACTATATTTCCTAAACAAAAGGGATCCCAACATCAGTTACATTTCCATACAATGATTTGCACATATTTTTATATTAGCAGATATGCAAGGGAGGAAAAGACGGACAGCAAATGAAAACTGAGCGACAGTGAGATGCAAAGAATTGCGAGATTGTTAGGGTGATCAAATCCGAAGTCTCACATGAAAATTGGGTTGTGCAACCAGGCAGAGAAGAGACAGAAAAGGACAGATCCTTGCATTTAAACACTTTCTCCATAACAACTGGGACAGAGTCCTATTCTACCCTGTCACAGACACCCCCCCCCCAAAGAGGGCACCAGTTTTATTAAACAGGTTTCCAAAACTTTTTATTCTGTAATAACATGCTGCTTTCAGAAATTAATCACATGTGCATTATCTGGTTTTTTTTTTTTAACAGTACAGCAAACAGTAAAGTTTAAACTCGTACATTTGTTTTTCAACCTTCAGAATCCTCAATTCCTGATCCACATCTTGACAGAAAATCAGCACTGCTATTCTCTTTACCAGATTTGTGTGTCACCGTGAATTTAAATGGCTGTAGTGCCAGGTACCACCTTGTGATTCTGGAATTTTTATCTTTCATCTGGTTAAGCCAACAGAGAGGATGGTGATCAGTTACAAGAACAAAGTCAGCTCCTAGCAAATAAAACTTAAGGGACTCCATGGCCCACTTTGCTGATAAACATTCCTTTTCAATAGTGGAGTACCTTTTCTCTCTGTCATGCAACTTCCTACTTATGTACAGAATAGGATGTTCTGTCCCATCTACATTTTGACTCAGGACTTCACCTAGGCCTACCTCTGATGCAACTGCTTGAAGCAAACATGGTTTCTCAAAGTCTGGGCTTCTTAAATCAGGGGTGGAACATAATGCAGCCTTTATGGCTTGAAAAGCTTCATCACACTCTGGGGTCCATTTCACATTATTTGGGTACTGTTTTTTTCGTGAGTTCAGTGAGGAGAGTAGCTAACTCTGCAAAGTTGGGAATAAATCTCTGATAATAACCAGCCAGCCCTAAAAATGACCTGACATGTTTCTTTGTTTTAGGTACAGGGCTGTTAGCTACAGCTTCTATTTTAGAAATCTGTCGCTTAACTTCTCTATTTCCCAACACATAGCCCAAATATCTGGTTTCCTGCATGCCCGATGCACATTTAGTAGGATTAATTGTCAGACCTGCATTTTTGATAGCTTGGATAACTGCTCGTAGGTGTCCATGTGGCTTTTCCAGTCTGGACTGCACACCACGACACCATCCAGGTATGCAGCACAATAATCAGTATGAGGGGATAAAATGACATCCATGTACCGCTGGAATGTAGCTGGCACACCATGTAAATCAAAGGGCATGGAGGTGAACTGATATAATCCTACAGGGGTGGCAAATGCAGTTTATCTCTGGATTCTTTAGCTAAAAGTATTCGCCAGTAACCCTTGGTGAGATTGAGCATACGGATATACTTTGCACTCCCCAGTCTGTCCACCAAATCATCTATTCTGGGCATAGGATAACTGTCAAATTCTGACACTTGATTAAGTTTCCTAAAATCAAGGCAGATTTTAACACCTTCTTCTTTTTTGTTTACAATTACAATGGGAGATGACCAAGCACTCAGACTCCTCTATGACACTCAATTCTTCCATTTTTTGTATTTCCTTAACCACGTCGGCTCTTAACTGCTCTGGTAACCTGTATGCCTTTTGCCTAATAGGACGAGCATTCCTTGTCACTACTGTGAGCTCAACTCCCTTTGCTCGGCCTGGTACTGTGGTAAATGTACTGTTAAATGTCTTCAGTACATTATGAATGTCTTCAGTTTGTTCTGAGGTTAAGGAAACATTCACCTTTACAGCATCAGCATTTACAGTTTGTTCCAGTCCATCATAAGCTTCATCAATATCTTCCTTATCAGTTTCCGGTAAAACTAGCAAGGCAGCTTTTGGCATTTTTTCAACTCATTTCTTCAGGAAGTTAGCATGGTATATCTTAGTAGGATTTTTCCTCTCAGGGGTCTCAATCTCATAGTTAACAATGCCAGTACGTCCAAGAACCTTATATGGCCCTTGCCACTTCATTAACAGTTTATTTTCTGTTGTGGGCAACAGTAGCAAAACCTTTTCACCTGGCTCGAAAACTTTTTCTTTTACTCAATGGTCATAATATACCTTCTGCTGGTTTTGGGCCTCTTCCTGATTACTATGGGCAATTTCAACATATTTTGCCAGTTTCTTTCTTGGGGCACACATATAAGAGAATACAGACTGTTTCTGAGTGGGGCTATCTTCCCACGTTTCTTTTATCACATCCAGTGGCCCTCTTGGCTGCCTAATATACAGCATTTCAAACGGTGAAAACCCTGTTGATGCCTGTGGCACTTCTCTGTAGGCAAAAAGTAGGTAAGGCAAGTTATTGGTCCCAGTCTGTCCCTTCCCCTTTAACAAACCTTTTTAACTTGCGTTTTAGGATTTGGTTAAAACACTCAACAAGACCATCTGTCTGAGGGTGATGGGGGAGGTTCTTATGGCAGTGATACCTAGTAGCCTAGTACAGCTCTTTAAGTAATGCAGCACCAAAATTACTACCCTGATCAGTAATAATTTATTTACGTATACCCAATTTGCTGAACATTTTGGCAAGCTCTGCTGCAACTTTTGGGGCTGTCACAGTATGCACTGGAACTGCTTCTAGTCTCCAACTGGAGGCCTGATTTTGTATCCCACTTCTCACACCATCTGTCATCGAGGCACAGGTCAGGAAGCATATGAAAACCAGGAGCAGTTGTAGAATTCACCAAGAAGTATTTATTTACACTAGCAGTATCATAAAATAAACTTATTCAGTATAACTATTTATAAAGGCAAAATAAAGTTTTCTTTCAGTCTCTGTGTCCCTTGTTCTCCAAATCTTTCTTGCAGTTGCAGCTTAGCTCTTTTATAAGTCTTTTCAACCCCCATCCTTAGCAAGCATCCTGTTTTTGTAAATATCAGACAGGGCTGCTAGAACACAGTGTGCTTGAGTTGAGAGGCCAGCTTTTGCAAAAGGCTGGAAGATTTGCACTCAAGTAACCTCTAGAGTTTACAATAGCTTTCTGCAATCATCTCAAAATATAATTATACACATTTCAACAGTAACACTATATATTTCCTAAACAAAAGGGATCCCAACATCAGTTCCATACAATGATCTGCACATATTTTTATATTAGCAGATATGCAAGGGAGGAAAAGACAGACAGCAAAAGAAAACAGACACAGTGAAAGGCAAAGAATTGCGAGACTGTCAGGGTGATCAAATCCGAAGTCTCGCAGGAAAATTGGGTTGTGCAACCAGACAGAGGAGAGACAGAAAAGGACAGATCCTTGCATCTAAACATTTTCTCCATAACAATTGGGACAGGGTCCTATTCTACCCTGTCACAACGTCCCCCTAAGGGTGGACAGAGTGTCATGTGACACCGATGACTCCCAAGGAGTGTGGAGTACAAGACGGGAGAGTATCAAAATACAGAAGCAACCCTTTGCCCACCACCTCCAGTACCCACTTGTAAGTAGTAATGATGGACCAACTTGTCCATAAGTGATGCAGCCTGCCCCCCTTCCCCACTGAAAGACGGGTCAAGAATTCTACAAGCAGCAGGATGACCCCCCCCAACCCATTCCTGAGCAACTCTGGAGAAGGCACTGGCCGCTAGGGCCGGAACAGCACCACTTCCTCTACTCCACCCCCAACTCATTTTGGCCCCTAGCCCCTGAACTTAAGCTTCAGAAGCCAGGCCTGGTACTGCCCCGGTTACTGTGGCTGAATGGACCAATGTTGGAAGGCCTTTTTCTTAGGCTTCTAAGCCTTAGGGTCTTCTGGGATGAAGCCACAGAGTCTAGGGTGGCACTGGACTTCTTGATCTTAGTGAGATGTCCTTCCACCCCAGGGCTGAAGAAGTCAGTGCCCACAAATGGGACATTGGCCTGCTTGTGCTAAGCATCCGCTGAGAAGGTGGAGAGCCTCAGCCAGGCCCTGCAATGCACTGTGACTGCTGCTGTCATAGCACAGGCAAGCGAGTCGCCCATGTCCAAAGCTGTCTGAAGCTGGTACTTAGCCAGTGCTTGACTGGACCCTGGTTTCTGACCAACATCACAGGCAGGTGCTTGTCAGCAGGAAGGTGAATGAGGAGGTCATCTGGCACTCCCAACAGGAAGTGACTAAAGCTGGCGATTAGGACAGCATAACTGGCCTGGCAGAGCCCGACAGAAGCAGCAGCACAGATCTCCTTGGCTGCATGGTCAAACTTCTTTGAATCTTTGTCACACAAAGAGTTGACACTATGGCAGTAAAGGGGTCTTGTACCCTCAGCCCACCCCACCAGAAGATCGCCATCCCGAAAACATGGGGCGACAGTCAAGGAGTGGAGCTATAAGCTCCAGGAAGGCTTCCAAGAAGGAGCCAATCAGCGCGAAAGCTGCGCCTCCTCCCGGCGCCCCAACAAATTGCGGGTCACAGCTGGAGGAAACCAGGAGGCAAGTTGGGCATTTAAAACAACCCCAACCTCGGAACTGCACAAACAGATGACACAACGGAGAGAAAGGGTTCTTGCGCCCTCAGCCCAACCCAACAGAGGATCGCTGTCCCGAAGACAGCAGAGGACAATCAAGGAGCAGAGCCAGAAACTCTGGGAAGGCTCTTCAGAAGGAGCCAATCAGCGTGGGAACCAGGAAGTAGGCTGAGCATTTAATACAGTCCCAGCCTCGGAACAACTGCACTAAGAGCTGACACCATACACTACATAATATTTGTGAGGGTGGTACAGTTCCAAATACATGTATGATATCTTCTGTACCTCCTTGGGAACAATCACAATTGTTTGTAGTGAGGGGTTTTGTATCATATCGCTGTTGTAAAACTCTACTGGGGAACTGTTCAAACATATCTAGAAAAATAATGCGAAGGTTTGGTTCTTCTAAAATATCCAGATATGTTTTATATGGGTCTGTTCATGAAAAGGGGTTACCAATGCCCAACATACAGTGCATACCACTTTTTTTTTTTAAATCAAGAACCGTCAGGCACATGTTTTTGACTAAATCTGAATGCTGGCTATATGTGCAGATAAACAACATAACTATAGAATTCTAGGGTATCCATAATTTTTTTGATGGGGTGTCCCACTCCATTTTGCTGCCTTTTTTACATGAAAAAGTGTGACATGCAGAAACATATTTTACTGATTGATTTTGCAAACTTTTTTTTTACTGTTTTTCATTATTAAAGTAAGTCCACTTACTAATCTGGAGTTGTGTTTATTATCTGTACTCTTTAGCCCATTGTAATGCTCCATTTTTAATTTATGCAGCTTTGTATTTAGTGTGGTAAATGTAACAGTTGGTGTCACAGCACATTACATTCACCCTCATGGCCCCCAAATCTATAACTGTGCTATTAGCACTTTAAAAGATTTTCTGACTTCTCTCCTAGTTTGCCTCCTTGTGATAACTGACTGTGTTACTGCCTGATCTATCTTTCCCACAGAAGGGAGAGCAACCTTTGATCCTCACTCTACTTGGGGTCACATCAGGCCCAATGTTTACCTGTCAATCTGTGACAGTTGCAAAGTCATAACCTGACCATCAGAACCAGGGAGCAACCATAGAGGGAGAAGCTGAGTTGTGGTTTAAAACACATTGTTTGCATGTGGCTCCTCCATTTGTAGGGCTACATTCCATGAAGATAAACACTGCATGCAACAACGAGGGTTGCAGTTACATTCACCACAGGTAGACTTTGGTTAACATCATTCACTAACTGCTGGGCAAATTTTCAGAGAGCATATTTCAGTGACAACTGCATGTCTAAGGAAAGTGCTGGGCATCAACTGTAATAGAGATTATTCAGTGTATATGGGGTGGAGAGTTAAAATGGATTTTTTTTGAGGTGTCACTCGTTACATTCACCACGATATGTGGTGTCACCCATCATACCTGCCAGTACTGTTATTGTCAAACTCCTCCACATTTTGTAACACTATGTCAGTTATTAGTAGTGGCATGATAGCCATGAGGCATGTTCAGTAAATGTTTTAAAACTTGAAACAAATGTGTGTTGTCACTTGTTACATTCACCACGTTTTATGGTGTTAAGCATCACACTTGCCAGTAATGTAATTGTTGATTTTTTTCATGTTTTATAATAGTATGTCAGTCAGTAATAGTAGTATGTTAGTTGTTAAGCAAGTTTAGTACAGTTTTAGTAAGCCAAACATTAGTGTAGTGTCACTTGTTACATTCATCACAGTATGTGGTATCAAACATCACACCTGTCACTACTGTTATTATTGTCAGATTTCTCCAGGTTTTGTAGCATTGTGTCGGTTATTATTAGTAGCATGTTAGCCATTAGGCATGTTCACTAAACTTTGTAAAACTGAAACAAATGTGTGGTGTCACTCGTTACATTCACCACAGTATGTGATGTTAAGCATCACACTTGCCAGTAATGTAATTGTCAATTTTTTTCATATTCTATAGTAGTATGTCAGTCAGTAGCAGTAGTATATTAGTTGTTAGGCATGTTTAGTATAGTTTTAGTAAGTGAAACATAAGTGTGGTGTCACTTGCGACATTCACCATGGTATGTGGTGCAAAACATCATATTTGTAATTAATGTAATATAATTCTTATAAATATTTGTTTCATATGTTTTAATACAACTCATTACATGTTTATTAAAGTTTTTACTACTAAAACAAATGTTTTGTGTCAGGTGCTACATTCACCACGGTGTGTGGTGCCACTTGTTACACTCACCACAATATAGTTCTTTTATCTCAGGAACCTGTGGGGCTTTTATCTCCCAATATGTTTCTTTTTTCATAATTTGGGTCATAATATCTTGAAATGCATCACAAATGTAATCTAGAAAGAATTTGAAAATTTGACCTTCATGTCACACTTTGGTAACCCCTTTTCATGAACAGACCCATATCCAAAGTAGTAGTTATTTCTGGCAAACCATAACGAGTACCTTGAATTTCTTATGGATTCCAAATCTTGCCAATTCCAAAAATTAGATATTTTTTTAGCTACATATTTTTTGTATTTAGTACTCAGGGTAATGCCCTTATCCACTGCTAATTTAAGATTTTTTAACTTATATTTTCCTAAAATTTCCATGACCTTGGGTAGCCAATAACCATTTTTATATCCCATATCTAGCCATGTTTCTTTGTCTTTCAAACATGATTTCACTGCCAGGGCATCTAATACCCTAGTAAGTATTATCCAGTAGTTTATCTTATAACTGTCAAATTTTGCTTTAATATTAGTAAGGTCACATTCTGCTGTTATATAGGCAGAGGGGCAAGAATGCCCCACCTTAAGTACTTTCCTCAATGCCACAAATAATGGAGACAATTTCTCTGTCTCTTTACATTCCCAGACTTCTGTTCCATACAAGACCTGTGTTTCCAACTTTGCTTTTATCAGTTAGTAGTGGCTTGATAGATAGACCACCATATTTATAATTAAATGTCATCAATCCCCCTAATGTTCTTTTAATTTTTCTGAAATTACATCAGTGTGTTCCTTCCAGAGACAATCTGCATGTACTGAGATGCCGAAGTAAACATAACTATGCACAACTTCCACCCTATCACTACCCAGTCTCCATGAGCTGTTAAATTTTTTTGACCGAAAATTACTATTTTGGTCTTTTTTAAATTTATCTTCATTTTAAGTACAGATGATTTAGTAAAAATAAAGTCAAGTTTTTTTTTTTTTGTAAACCTGATCTGGTTAATGAAAATAAAACAATATCATCTGCGTAAGCCAGCAGAGGGCAAGGCTGCAGGCTAATATATGGGGAATCGAAGCTCATGAGAGGTTTTCAACATGTTATAAATGTATAGTGAAAAAAGTAGTGGTGCTAGGACACAAACCTGTCTCACCCCTTTATTTATTTTAAATACTGAAGAGAGACTGCTCAAAGCTCCCAGGCATATCTTAGCCCAAGTATTACGGTATAGAGAAGCCACAGTGGCTACAAAGTTTTTATCTATCCCTCTATCAATTAATACGTTCCATAATATGTTTTTAGATACTGAATTGAATGCTTGAGAGTAATCTATAAAAGCAGTATAGAGTTTTCCACTTTGCAGTTTTACATACTTCGCTATCAGATTGGTTAAAATAAATACATTATCCACTGTGCAATAGCTGTTCCAAAAGCCAGCTTGATATTCACAAATACCTCCAGTTAGCTAAACCTGAATTTTAAGTCTTTCCAAGTTAATCTTGCAAAATATTTGTAAACTTATGTCAAGTAAGCTGATTGGGCAGTACATGGCGAGGTCAGTTAAATTTCCCTTTTTATGTATAGGTATTATATTAGGACCTCTCCAAGAATATGTATAATACCCTGAAATAATACACTTATTAAACTGGGCCCCGTGGTGCTGAGGCACTGGACACCTTACCTCCCACGCGGGCTGACCGTGTTCGAAACCAACATGGTCGCAGGGGTCGGCAGGATCGGAGAAGAATCGAAGGCCCCCTGGGCTGCTCTCCTTCGGGAGACCAGCAATCGGTGCACTACTGGCTCTCTAGTAGAGGCTGGGGCTGGTGCCGAGGCTGGCAGCAGGGGAAGGTAAGGCAGACACTCGAACGAACGCGTACGGGAGCATGCACATTCGCTCCTTGTGGCATTATTGTACATCCTCGCCTTAGGGGGAAAAACACCAGAAGAAAAAGGGTCCTGACGTGCTCCACGGTGGCCGATCCCCGCAGGCGCCGCCCCTGCAACTAGCAGCTACACCCCTCCAGCACCAAATCCATAAGAGAGGCAGGTTGAGGGATCCCCGCCGCCCCTCCATGGGGGCAAGCCGTGGGGCAGCAGAAGTAAGAGCTGCAAGCGGGGGACAGGGCTGGGGGACCAGTAATAAGTACTGCTGTCAGGGACCAGGAGGATGAACAAACTAAAAAAAAAATACACTTATTAAAGAATATAGTTAACATTTTTCCCCAGAAGGTAGCTTCTGAGACAGAAATTTCAGAGGGAATACCATCTGGGCCGGCCGACTTATGTTTGAGAACTAATGGCCAAAATAACTTCTAACAAAGTGACTGGTTATAAAGCAGTTCTAAAATTTATAATCTCTGGAATTTCAACCGCATTAGGGTAGATAAAAATATCAGTAAAGAACTGTAACCACGCTTCTTCTGTAATATATGTATCTATTGCCTTTTTAGGGCTGTGGGCAGAGCCTACAGGCCTATTGAGGTTGCTCAATAGCTATAAAAACAGCTGATTGTGGAACCTTCAGTTGGACTTCTGGAAGGATCCTTCCGAAAGTCCAACAGAGCTGAAAACCCTTCACCATCGGACTGCTGGCGCTGGGTGCCTTACCTCACGTCATGCCAGTGACCCATGTTCGGGAACAAGCATGGGTCACCGGGGGTTGGCAGGGGGGAGAAGGACTGAGCAGCCTCAGGACTGCTCTCCTTCTCCAGGGAGGAGGGTTAGCAGCGCTCAGCGACTGCCTGCCTGGGAGGTGGCACGTCAGTGCTAGAGACTGAGGGCGAGTGACTGTGGCAGGCGCTTGGCGTGGGTGTGCACGGGAGCGTGCACGCTACCGCCGCTGGCACCACTGCACGCCACAGTCCTCTAGGGAAGCCAAGAAAAGTGGAAAAATGGGAGTCCTCTGCAGGATGACGATGGTCCCCCACTGCAATGGCACGGATAGGCACCTCCCGGAATACTCATCCGGTCTGGTGGGTCGACTCACTCCCCACCTCCTGCCATGAAGGGTAAGTCGTGGGGGTCAAGGGAGGGGGCCTCATACCCAGTGCCCGTTCGGGGGGACATCAGAGGGGTAGCAGAGGACTTCGAGGAGGGGAAAAAATTAGTAACTGCAAAAAAAAAAAAACCTTCACCATGATCAGCGCTAAAGAATAACAGCCACACTATTTTGGCTGTTAATTCCGCATTCGATGGCATGAACTGTACATCGTGACTAAGTGCGTCGCAATCTGCTTAGTGTTATTATGCTGTGAATGGCAAAATGCCATCACAGCAACTGTGCATGCGCAGTTGCATCGCGCCTGCTCCGCGGCATTCTGTGCCACCCCCACCAACTCAGTGGCACACTGGGAGCCCACCACAGTGTGCCTAACTTTTTCTTCCCCACCCCTGCCAACAACGGGTGCCCAATCCCCATGTCGGCATCCTGTACATGCCCCATCATGTGGCACACTGGGAGCCCATCCCAGTATGCCCAAATGTATTATTTCTCCTTTTCCTGTAAAAAGAAAATGGTCCCTCGCTGTCACCCAGTCCCATTCCCCCATCCCCACCCTCCCACTGAGCACTCTCCTCCCCCACACACCTCTTAACCATACTTGCCTCCGGAGGTCGGCACCATCTTCATCTCTGGACCGGGACACGTCTGCACTCTTCAAAGCTGAACCGTGAGCTGAAGAATCTAATGTAAGCGTGCTATAATGCCATTCAATGGGGCTTTCAGCTTATACAGACACATCAGCCATTTTTTGGAATTTTTGCAGCAAATTTTCAACATGGGGTTCTTGGGACCCCACCTCATGAAAACTGTCACTGTCATTTTGCTACTTGGTCAAGAAAGGTGATTTCACGGTCACTGCACAGAATCATCTTTTGGGACCAGTGCCACTGTTCATGAGGAGGGATCCTAAAAAGCCCATGTTGCAAATTTGGTGAAAAGTTCAAAAAAATGACTGCGTTACAAGCGTGCACTGCACAGTTTCTACACACACTCCTAACTTCACCAATTATTAGTATTTGTACTCCACATTTTCAGCTTTGCCATTTTTGCATGCTTCCTTCAAAACAGTACAGCTGTGATTTTCCACAACCCGCCCAAAATGTGTTTTCACACCTGTGGCACAGAATAGCGCATTCACTCTGTGAAATCACCTTTCGGAACAAGTGAACAAAATGACACTGGCACTGTTCATGAGAAGGGGTCCCAAAAAGGCCATGCTGAAAATCTGGCACAACAGCTCCAAAAAATGGCCAAGTTACACCTGGGCGTTGAATAATTTCTATGCACATGTGTAATTTTGGTCACTTGGTAGCTTTTCACAGCCCTATCAGTTCTGGCTAGATCATGTTATATTTATCAGTACCCTTAGCCACCAGAGTCCAAAATGTCTTAATATTTTTAGTTAAAACTGCGTCCAACATCTTGTCCCATTGTTTGGGAAAAAAGGCCCGTTTCTTAATTTTAAGAATCTGTTTATAATTTTTCCATACTTGGTTAAGATTTTTTGATAATTGTTTATTCTGGGTTTTCCTATATTCTTTACATAAACTTCTAAAAACTTTTTTTTTTTTGTTCTTACACTCCTGATCGAACCATGCCACCTGGGATTTATTACTGTAGGACTTTACAGGACATTCAAGCTTGAGCTTTATTATTTCAAAAAGAGCAATGATTAAGTCAGAGAACTGTACCATGTTTAAGTTCAGGAGGATGGAAGGGTCAACTAAGCATACAGAATATAACAGTTAAGTAAGAACATACTGTAACAGTAGATCTTCGAGAGAGGTTCCTGCAGTAAGTCTTAACAAGTAAGACTGTGCCCCCTGGCGTTAGGACCGCATGGCAAAGTTGTAGCTAGCAATCTTCAGCAGGGGACCGCCCTGGCATCGGGCAACAGGATGTCAGCATGACCATAGATACGGGCGGTCCCCCGCCCGCCCTCCAGTTCCCCCGCCGGAGTCCTCGAAAGAGGAAGCAGGAGAGAGCAGTGAAAACTCATGATACCCTGAGCCCTGGATAAAACAAAGTTTTGGGAAGTGAATAAAGAGGAAAAATACAGGAGCTGGGAGAAAGTGGATGGGAAATCTAAACCTACTACAGGAACCTCTTTCAAAGATCTACTGTTATGGTAAATTCTTGAGTAAATGTTATATCTTACTTCGAGAGGGTTCCTGCAGTAAGGCTTAACAAGTAGGTCTGAAATACCAAGCAGTCAAATAAATAGAAAGAGTCGAAGACTAGGTTCTGGAAGGAGGAAAATTTCTGGTCAACGACAGTCTGCTCATGACAGAAGTCCTCGCAGGACTGCTAGACCAAAGCTAGCCCTGCCCCGAGAAGCAATTTCCAGACTGCAGGGTTTCATGAAGGTGTGGCCGCTGTGCAGATGTCCGAAGTGGACACGTTTCTAAAGAAAGCAGTGGAAGTGGCCACTACCCTAGCTGAGTGGCTCTTGACTGTCCCAGGAAGAGGCTTCTCATACTTCTGGCAAATGTAATGAATACAATTTGCCAGCCACCTAGACAAAGTCTGTTTAGAAATAGCCTTGCCCTGGCACTTGGGAGTGAAGACTATGAAGAGTAGATCCGACTGGCGAATCTCCTTAGTCCTTGAGACATAATATCTCAAATTCCTGGGCACATCGAGGGTATGCAGGAGATTCTCCTCCGCATTGGAGTGCTCAGAGTAAAACACCAGCAGTTCAACATTCTCATGTAGGGTGAATTCCGAAACTACCTTCAAAAGAAAAGAAGGATTAGTCCACAGAGCCACCCCGGTCTCTGTGAAAAATTAAATAAAGCACTTTAAAAACTACAGCCTGAAGCTCCAAAACTCTTCAAGCTGAAGTGATAGCAACTAAAAAGAACATTTTCCACGAAAGGTAATGCATATTACTACTTGTTGCTGGCTCAAAGGGGGGGCAAAGTAAGTGTTTCTATAATAAAATTAAGATCCCGGCGGAAACAGAATTCCGGACCACAGGTCTGAAGTGACGGATCCCCTTCAGAAAGGTTCTGGACACCTCTAGCTGAGCTAGGGTTTTGCCCTCCACCAGAAGGTGGTACGGTGAAACCACAGAGAGATGGACCTTCAGAGAGGAATAACTGAGGCACAACTCTGACAGGGGCCAAAGGTACTATAGGACCGGGGAAGCTGAGCAGGAAAACGGGTCTAGGCCTTTGGCTGTGGCCCAGATCGAAAATCCTTTCCACTTCATGGCATACGTGGGTTTCCTGGCCTCCACCATGACCTCAGCAACTCTGGAGGAGACGCCATAGCTTGAAACCGCTATGTCCAAAGGTGCCACGCATAAAGGTGGAGCAGTTTGAGGCTCAGATATACCAGGATGCCCTGCTCCTGGGACAGAAGGTCATGAGTGAGAGGTACTGGGGGTTCCTTCACTAGCTGTTGCAGCAGGGGGAACCATATCTGCCGAGGCCATGGGGGGCAATGAGGATCATGTGTGCCCCCTTCTGCCTGTAGCTTCAGCAGAACATTCTGCAGAATAGGAAAGGCGCACAGAAATCTCCCGGTCCAAGATAGAGACAGTGCGTCTCGCCAAAAAACCATACCTGGGAACAAGTGAGCAAAAGCTGGGTAGTTTTGTGCAGGATGGGGCGGCAGAGAGGTCTATTTCTGGCTGACCCCACCGAAGGAAGAGATCTTCCACTACTTCCCGTTTTAATTCTCACTCGTGAGCCCAGGTGACCAAGCAGCTGAGACTGTCCGTCAGAATGTTGTCAACACCTGGAACACAGACTGCTGTCAAGGATTGGCAGTGTTGAACAGCCCAGTACCACACCCGTATTGCCTCCCTGCAAAGGGGGCATGAATGGGTGCCTCCCTGTTTGTTGATTTAACAGACTGTTGCCATGTTGTCGGTCTGGATGAGAAGTGTTCCCGGAACTAAGAGGGACTGAAATGCTTGAAGAGCATAAAGCACTGCTCTTGTCTCCAGAATATTGATGTAAAGATTCTCCTCCGTGGGAGACCATGTCCCTTCTGTTCAATGGTCTCCCAGGTGGGGCTCCCCCATCCGAGGTTCGAGGCATCTGTCGTTAAGAGTCATGGAGGGGGATAGGTGGAATGGAACCCCCCAAGAGGTTGGAAGGGTCCTGCCACCAGAGGAGATCCCTCTGCAGACTGTTGGAGACCAGCACCTTCTGGTCCATCTCATCCAAGCGCTGACCCATTGGACTTGGAAACCACTGGGACACCCTCATATGCAGTCTGGCCAGTGGGACTGTGGGTATGGTGGCTGCCATCAGGCCAATCAGTCGTAAGACGGAGCGCACTGGGGTCCAACGAGAGAAGGCCACCAGTGCGGCTTGTATGATAACTGTCTGGGCCCTGTCCGTGGGAAGGGAGGCCCTGCCCTGGACCGTGTCCAGCACTGCTCCAATGAATTGGAGGCGCTGGGAGAGTGACAGTTGAGACTTGGGATAATTGACCATAATGTTAAGTCCGGAGAAAAGGTCCAGGGTGAAGGAAAGGGAATCCTTCAGACTGTCCTGGGATGGGGCTGAGATCAGCCAGTCATCCAGGTAAGGGAACACATAAATGCCCTTGCGACACAAGGTCGCCGCTACCACCACCAGGCAACTAGGTGAAAACCCAAGCTGCAGAAGAAAGGCCGAAGGGGAGGGCCCTGAACTGAAAATGCTCCTCCTGAAAGAGGCATCTCCGAAAGTGGCAGGGGGATGGCAGAATTGGGATATGAAGGGAAGCATCATGCATATCCAGGAAACACAGCCAACAATTTGGTTGGTGCAGGCACAAGAGTCCTTGGAGGGTCAACATGTGGAACCTCTTGTATTCTACGAACAGGTTGAGCAATCTGAGATCTAGGATAGGCCTGAGATCTCCCATCATTTTGGGCACTAGGAAGAAGTGGGAGTAAAATCCTCTTCCCATTTGTTCTGTTGGAACCCACTCTATGGCTGATTTTCACAGTAGAGCTTGAATTTTCTGTAGGACACAACTTT
The DNA here is from genome assembly GCA_016271365.2 of Neoceratodus forsteri. Taxonomy (NCBI): domain Eukaryota; kingdom Metazoa; phylum Chordata; order Ceratodontiformes; family Ceratodontidae; genus Neoceratodus; species Neoceratodus forsteri. The sequence goes on from CM057449.1 coordinate 1,428,854,509, forward strand.
GTTGTCCTGATGGGTAATGAGACCTGCCCGGCGGGTTGCTCAGAGGTCTGTCCAGAAACTATCAAGTGACCTCTTGCGACCAGTTGTAGGACCCATTCGTCTGCTGTTACAGATTTCCACCCATCCAGGTGGAGGCCGAATCTTTCCCCCATTGGTTCCTCCACGGGTAGGGGAGGTAACGGTTGGAGGACCCATAAGTCAGGACATGGAGGGAAGGGGTGCCTTGTCCCCACTGGCTGCCTTTGGAAACTTAGCCTGAGGGGTTTGGGCACCGGAATCAGGGGCCCGGTGCTTGCTTTGGTGTCTGCCCTGGTTCTATTTGTTCCATTTCCGTTGGGGACAACGAAAATTCTGCTTGGGTTTTTGACCCAAGCAATACATACAGCATCCACTCAGGGATTTGCCACTTTCTTATAGGTTGGTGATTATATCCTTGGCGTCGCCCCCGAACAGAACTGGACACCTGAATGGAGTGTCCAGAAGGATGCTATGTACATCCTGTGCCAAACCTGCGAGATGGAGCCAGGTCAGGCATCTTAGGCAGATGCCCGTAGCTGTGCAATGTGCCACCGAATCAAGAGAGTCGTAGGCGGCTCACAGACCATGGCGGCAGGACAATTTGTTCATTCTGATTTTGTCCAGAGGTTTATTCCTGAGCAGTTCATCAGGGACTTCTGGGATGTCTGATTCCAGGTCATACTGAGCAAACTTTTGAAAAGCCACTATGTGGGCTACGTAGTTGAGCGAACGTATGGCGCAGGTAGAGGAGGTATAGACCTCGAGACCATATTGGTCCACTTGTTTCGACTCCTTGTCAGAAGGAGAGACACTGAGATGTTTAGGCTGGGACAATCTATCATGGGCTGCAGTGATTACAACAGAATCCAACTTAGGTTATGCTGTTAGGTAGGAAACCCTTTCCCGGGGGTGGTAAGTCCTGTCAGCTTTCTTAGAAACCGCAGGAATAGACAACAGTTCCTGCCAAATGGTAGATGCCGGATCTTCATGTGGCCCCATCCAGGGTGGAATAGGGAAGGGGTCTGCATTAACCAGGTCCAGATGCTCAGCAAGTCTTCTGCGCTTAGGGTCCAATTCCTGGGATGACCAACCACAGGACCGTTGGATGGACCAGAGGAGTCGCACGAAAGACGGATCCTCTGGTGGTGATTTTGGCAAATTCTTTGGGTAAGGCTCAATGGGAGAGTGGGGTTCTGACTAGTCCCCCAGGTCGAAATCTTCATCTGAATCAGAGGATTCCGGCCTGCTTGGCAAAGAAGTGGCATCTGGAACTGCCTCTGTGACTCTGGCCACCAAAGTGATCCACAACGGCAGACCACCTTGTCCTAGCTAGGTGGTTGATACCAGTAGGGGTACTGGTGGTAACCCTGATACTTGTGAGAATGACCCAGTATCACGTAACCCGGCATCAGAGACAGGTAACCTGGCATCAGGTAGTGCGGAAACTGTGGTGAGGGAGGGCAGAAGAGGAGGAGGACTAGTTCTCTATGTAAGGGAAGGGATCAAAGCAACAGAACAAAAGGGTAAACAGGGAGAAGAGGAGGCACTGTGGGTCACCCTGGAGACTGGAAAAGGCACCACAATCTGCACAGGGGTTGTATAGAGACCCGCATCTCAGGGGGACGAAATGGACAAGGAAATGATAGAAGGCATCTTTAGGAAGGCACAGAAAGGTGAGATATTGTTGATGGGGACCTGAATATGCCAGATGTTAACTAGAGTACCTTTGCTGCAGACACATCCAAGAACAGGGCCATTCTTGATGCCCTATAGGGGCATGCCTCAGACAGCTAGTGTTGGAACCCACTCAGGAGAGAGCAGTCTTAGACCTAGTACTCTCAAATGGGGACAGAAAGTGGATCTCAGATCTAGAAGTGGGTAGCCATCTGTGGACAAGTGACCACTGAACAGTGTGGTTCACAATAAAACTCAGCTGCACAGTCAAGCCATACAAAAGTGAGGGCACTGGACTTCAGGAGGGCTGACTGTCAAAATGGGAGAGTGCATCAAAAAAGCACTAGCAAACAGGCAAGAAGAAGGGATGGAGCAACAACAGGGATACATCAAAATTGCCATCACAGAGGCAACAAGCCTTTGTGTGAAGTAAATAAACAAATAAAAATGAAAGAAAAAAACACTGTGGTTCTCAAAAGAGATGGCGGGGAAGGTTAGGGAGAAAAGGACAGCATTCAGGAAGTGTAAGGAAAACACAGAAGGAGCAGGACAGAGAATTATACCAGTTAAAGCAGAAGGAAGCAAGGAAGGCAGTCAGAATAGCAAAGGCCCAAAGTGAGGGAAAGATAGCCAACTTGGTTAAGAAGGGGGATAAAACCTTTTACAGGTACATTAGGAAGTGAAGAAAGACAAAGGGAGGGATAGTGAGGCTGAATAAAGGGGACGGTAGTTGGGCAGAGAGGGACAGTGAAAAAGCAGGGATACCTAAACGAATACTTCTGCTCAGTATTCACAAAAGAAGAGGAGGAGGTACCTCATCCAATCAATAGAAGCACTCTGGATAGGGGGGGTCGATTCCAGTCCTTTCACAGAAGAAAGGGTTCTGAAAGAACTCCTAAAACTGAGGGTGGACAAAGCAATGGGGCCTGATGGGATTCACCCCAGAATTCTACAAGAACTAAGGGGAGAACCAGTGACATCACTGACTACCCATTTTAACAAATCATGGGACGATGGTATGGTACCTGAGGACTGGAGAAGGGCAGATGTGATTTCCCTTCACAAAAGTGGGAGCAAGACAGAGGTAGGAAACTACAGACCTGTCAGTTTGACCTCAGTGGTAGGGAAAATGATGGAATCACTTCTGAAGGAAAGAACTGTTGAGTACATAGAGGCCAGTGGGGCACAGGACCCAAGGCAGCATGGATTCACAGCGAGAAGGTCATGTCAGACGAATCTAATCAATTACTTTGACTGGGTGACCAAAGTAGTAGACCATGGAGGGGCTGTGAACATGGCCTACCTAAACTTTAGCAAGACGTTCAACACAGTCCCACATGAAAGATTAAAAAACAAATTAGCCAGCCTGGGAGTGGGTCCCAGGGTGGCAGCCTAGGTAAAACACTGGCTGGACAATAGGACACAGAAGGTAATAGTAAACTGAGTCCATGCTGAAGAAAGGGGGATTACTAGTGGGGTACCGCAAGGTTCAGTACTGGGTCTGGTCCTTTTTAATGTCTTTATAAAAGTGACATTGCAGACGGACTGGAAGAAAAAGTATGCCTCTTTGCAGATGACACAAAGATCTGCAACAGGGTTGATACACAAGGAGGCGTGGAAAGGATGAGAAGGTACTTGGCAAGGTTGGAGGAATAGTCAGAAGTATGGCAGCTTGGATTCAATGCAAAGAAGTGCAAAGTAATGCACCTTGGAAACAAAAACCCAGAGGAAGAGTACACAATGGGGGGAGGTAGTAACAAAAACAGAAAGGGACCCAGGGGTAATCATATCTGTTGACCTAAAGGTTAGCAAGCAATGTGAGAAGGCAGTAGGGATGGCTGGGGAATACTGGGATGTACAGGGAGAGGAATCATCAGTAGAAAACAGGAAGCTGCTATGCCTCTGTACAGACAGTTGGTGAGACTCCATCTGGAGTACTGCGTCCAATTCTGTAGACACCATCTCTGCAAGGACATAGACAGGATGGAGGCAGTCCAGAGGAGGGCAACTAAAATGGTGCAGTGTCTGCAACAGAAGCCGTACAAGGAGAGAATAAAGTAGCTTAATATGTATACTCTTAAGGAAAGGAGGGAGAGGGGGACATGATAGAAACTTTTAAGCACGTCAAGGGAATCAAAAAAGTCCAAGAGGGTAGCATCTTTCAGAAAAAGATGTGCAAGAACAAGGGGACACAATTTGAAGATAGAGGGGGGACGGCTCAGGGGCAAGGTGAGGAAGTATTTTTCCACAGAGAGGGTGGTAGACACATGGAACAGCATTCCTGAGGAGGTCCTGGGGTCGAAAACAGTGGAGGAATTCAAGAATGGATACGACAGACATAGGGCAATTCTTGTGGGGGGGTAGGAAGAAACAGGCCGTTGATTAACTAGGATCTGCAGTTTATCCAGTTGGTATGCAAATGGGCAAACTAGGAGGGCCAAGCGGTCCTTATCTGCCATGAAAGTCTATGTTTCCATGTAGCCAGGGCACTAACCCACTGGGCCCGGAGGAGTAAAAGGCCCGGGGTGTGATGTCACCGAGGGACCACTGGGATTTGGGTCCGTCGGCGGGTTTGGGGTCGGAGGTGGTACCCCCGGAAGAATCTGGTCCATCTTATCCAGAAGAGGATCCGGCATTGGGTGCCTGAGGGTTTCTGACTGCGGGACCAATACTGGCGAGGGGGGTGAGTTTGGAAGGACCACCATCAATGGGTCTGTCAGTGAGGCAGGGGTCTCGTGAAGTAGGTTCAATGTGAGGGGTCCTCTAGATCAGCCCCAGAAATGTCTGGTAGTGTCAGTGGTTCCCTAGAGGGAGAAACCTCGCTGGACTCTGGGGAACCTGCAAGCTCACTCGGCCGAACGTCTGGGACAATGAGGGAGTCCGATGGGAGAGCAGACACCACACAGTCATCGGGCAAGCCAGCGACTGACTTAGAGGCGATGGTCTGGCGGGCGTCGGAGGAGCTGACGGATGAATTACAGATCACAGTCAGGCTGACAGAAGCCGGGAGGCTCAAGTCAGGCTGACTGACCTGGGCCAATTGTCCGACGGAGGAGCTGGAGGGAGACATAGCAGCTGAGTTAACAACAGCCTCCAAAACCACTTCCTCTCAAGAGGAAACCCTCGCCTGCTCACTGACCTCGGCGGGGGGGAGCAGGGAGAGAGGAAGAAGGCATCTGATCCACCGGAGCAGAAGAAAGCCCAGGAAATGGGGTACTCACCAGGGTGGAGGCCCCACCCGATGTGGCATCGGATGTTGGCTGTCTGGCGGCTTTTGCTGTAAGGAGAATGGCTCCGCTCACAGCGTTTCTCCCGCCCCGCCCGGGCAGGTGACGATCATTCCATCAGCTCCTGGAGCTCTTTTTCCATTGATGCCAGTCGTTTTAATAAGTGGGCATCAAGGGTCACCTGGCGACGAGTGCACGTGGCCTGGTTGAAAGCCTGGCAGACTGAACAATCTGCAACCTTGTGTTTAGGTCCCAGGCAGAAGACGCAGCGGGAGTGGTCATCCCAGTGTGAGATCAGCACACTGCACTTGGAGCACTTTTTCCTGGGCGGACGTGAGCACATGCAACGCTGGAGAGATGAAAAAAATAACGGTAACTATCGAAAAAATGGCGGGAGACTGAAGCTGTTTCACCACGAGGTCCAACGATTCAGGTCGACAGTGGGAATAAACTGGAGGGCAGTGGACCACCCCTATTTATAGTCACGCTGATGTCCCATCACCTGACGCCAGGGGCGGTCCCCGGCTGAAGATTGTGAGCTATAAGTCTACCATGCGGTCCTGATGCCAGGGGGTGCAGTCCTACTTATGAAGACCTACTGCATGGACACTCTCAGAGTAAGATCTTCAATTATACTTGCCAATTCTATTTCAAAGTTATGTTGCCAAATTATCTTTTTATTTGCTCTTATTTCTGTAAACTGGACAGCATCTGCTGGAACTGGCACATCCTGTGTTTGCTCAAGAAAAAACTCTAAAAGTAAGGGAAAATGGTTGTTTTCAGGCCTAATCTTGACCTGTAGCAATTTCCAAAAGCTCAAATATCCTGTCCAGACAACATAATCCACAACTGAAGCACCTCTAGTGGAGATGTATGTAAATTCTCCTTCACAGTCACCTGACAACCTACTATTTAGGGGGTCCATGTCACAAACCCACTCAGCAGGTCAGGCCTTCTGCTCCCACAGTGCCAACCTCCGAGCGCAGTATTGTGAACAGTTAACAGAACAAGGTAACCCTCCTGTCTGTTTGTGGGTCCGAATCACCTTTGGTCTCAAGTTCTGGAGGGATTCAAACTGTGAACCTTACGCTAGCGTACCCAAATGTACAGGCTCAGATAATTCTGCTCTTCGGGGAATGCCAGATATCTTTCGCCTAAGGGCACTTAACCAGGTACCAAAATGAACCCTAAAAACTCTATGCAAGACCTTTGGAAAATTCTTACCTTTTCCCAGTTTGGTATTACCATTAAGCTTATGAACAGTGTCAACTTTAACAATCTGTACTTCACATGCAAAAGAAAGAATTTCAAAGGCACACCAGGCAGTCTCTTTAAATACAGATTTACTTAAAAATGGATAAAAAAATATGTAAACATAGAACCATGCATCACAAATCATACACTTACTTAAAAGAACAAGGTTAAAGTACAAATAAACTCCTACCACAATACAATTAGACTTTCCTATCTAATGTGTTACCTTTTAAACAGTGCTTAAAGTAGATGTTTTTTAAGAGCCCACAAGAAAAGTGTCTAAAGATCAGAGACAGAATAGTTTAAACTGTCTCTAAACCTGCCTCCTTCCATGTTGTCATCTAGCTCCTCCTTCTATATTAAAAATTATACAACCAGGATGTCTCATCACTCAGGAGGTATATTAAATAAGGTGACATCAGCAAAAATTCACTTCCCAATATGACTCTTTGATCTTGAGTCTTTCCTTTGATCTAGTGTGACTTCCTGCTTTTCAAAGACATCACAGGACTTCGGAGTTGATGGCAGATAAGGACAGCAAGGCCCATCCAGTCTGCCCATTTCTTTTTCTACCTTATAAATGTACCATCAGCCTTTGCTCTATCAATGGCCTATCTATTCATACTCATCTGTATTGCTCCCTTATGCCTATCCCATACCTGTTTGAAGCCCTGCACTGTGTTCATATCTACCACTTCCTGAGGTAGGCCGTTCCATGCATCCACCACCCTTTCTGTGAAAAAGAACTTCCTCACATTACCCCTTAATCGGCCTCCCTCTAATCTCATGCTGTGTCCTCCTGTCCTGCTATTTTTTCTTATACTGAACATGTTAGACTCTTTCACCTTGTTAATGCCCTTAAAATGTTTGAATGTTTCGATCATATCACCCCTCTCCCTCCTTTACATGTTGAGCTCCGTTAATCTGTCCGCATATGTTTTCTGATGCAGTCCCTGCAACATTTTGCTTGCCCTTCTCTGGACTGCCTCAATTTGGTTAATGTCCTTGTGAAGGTGTGACCTCCAGTACTGCACGTAGTACTTCAGATGGGGCCTGATCAGTGTCTTGTAAAGAGGGATTATTACCTCCCTCTTCCGACTTGTGATACCCCTACTAATACATCCTAACATCCCCCTAGCCTTACCTACTGCTTTAATGGTCTGCTTGGACGACATCAGGTCATCAGTGATGATGATGCCAAAGTTTCTTTCTTCCCTTGTGACTGCCAGCAAGTCCCCCTCCCAACCTATAGGTGGCTTTAGGGTTTCTCTTCCCTACGTGCATGATCTTGTACTTCTTTGTATTAAACCCCAACTGCCACTCTTCTGACCATTTTGCTAATGTATCCAAATCTCTTCTCATTCTGCCCACCCCATCTGGATCATCTACTCTGTTGCAGATCTTGGTGTCATCTGCAAACAGACAAGCCTTACCCTCCAGTCCATCTGCAATGTTACTGATGAAGATACTGAAGAAGACTGGCCCCAGGACTGATCCCTGAGGTACCCCCACTTGTGACCTGCATCTCTTCTGACTGTATACCATTTACCACCACACTCTGTTTTCTGCCTGTCAACTAGTTTGCCACACAGTTAACCAACTTCTGACGCACCCCGAGTCTACCCAGCTTGTTAATCAATCCTCTATGTGGAACAGTATCGAAAGCTTTGCTGAAGTCAAGACAGGCGACATCAACTGCTCCCCCTTGGTCCACCATTCTGGTTACCCAGTCAAAGAAATCTATGAGATTAGTTTGACAGGACCGTCCTTTTGTAAATCCATGGTGTCTTGGATCCTGTGCTCCTATAGATTCCAGGTGTTGCACTATCCTTTCCTTAAGGAGCGCCTCCATACTCTTGCCCACTACTGAGGTAAGACTGACTGGTCTGTAGTTCCCTGCCCCCTCCCTGTTACTCTTGTGGAGTGGGATCACATGAGTCCTTCTCCAGTCTTCTGGGACCTCTCCTGTGCTCAGAGACTCACTAAACAGTTCTGATAATGGCTCTGCTAGTTCCACCCTTAGCTCCTTTAGTACCCTGGGATGTATGCCATCAGGTCCCATTGCCTTGTCCACCCTCTGCTTATCGAGCCCTTGTAGGACCCTTTCTTTTGTGAAGAGACTAGTGCTCACCTGTCTCCATGGTGCTGAGCTGTGGGCCCTGTCCTACCTTCTCTTCAATAAATAATGAGCAGAAGTATCTATTTAGGATACATGCTTTTACATGGTACTCCTCTTCACATGTCCCCTTATCTCCTTTGATCTTAGCAATACCCCCTCTGGACTTTCTCCTTTTACTACTGTATCTATAGAAAGTCTTGTCACCTTCTTTTACTGTCTGTGCTAGTGTTTCCTCGGTTTGGGTCTTTGCCTGACTTACTGCCTTCCCTGCTTCCCTTAGGGAAGTTTGGTATGCCTCCCTATCTTCATCCCGCTGTGTTCCCTTATATTTTCTGAAGGCCAGCCTTTTGGCTCTGACCTTTTCTGCTACTGTTTTTGAGAACAAAAGTGGTTTCCTTCTTCTTTTGCACTTCCTTTTCTCTGTAACACAACGGGATGTTGCTTCAAGTACTGCATCCTTAATGCTTGTCCACTTTGCCTGTACCCCCTCACCTGTATTTCTTTTTGCCAGGGCTAGCTTAAAGGGACACTGTCAGCTTTACTACTCGTTTTTTGATAAGTTTCTTTGATTGGGTTTGTGTGTACATAATTGTTCCACGGTTACTGTAGAATGCCTCTCAGTAAAGCACAAATGAAACCGCTTACCAGTTTTTGCGAAATATGTTTTATTTGTAGTCCTGCCGTCCCGACTTAAAGTCTCCGTGCGACCGGAAGCCGAGTTGCATCGAGAACACGCATCTGCCTGTAGCGCTGTCCTATCGTGCATAATTTTACATGGCCATGGCAGAAAATATAAAGTCTCTTAGCCCTAGTTATTCTAAACCCATCCTGGTATCTGAAAACGAAAACCGAGGGCTCCTTCTGGTGCAAAATAGACTGATGCCCAAATCCCGCGCATGCACAGCAGTGACCAGGTTAAAGATCCCGCGCATGTGCAAGAATAGCCACTGCTGCGCATGCACAGGATTTGGGCACCAGTTTTCAAAAGTATTTTGCACAAGAACAAGCCCTCAGTTTTCAAGCTCAGATACCAGGGTGGGTTTAGAATAACTAGCGCCAAGATATTTTATGTTTTTTTACCATGGCCATGCTAAAATATGCATGATGGGACAGTGCTACAGGTAGACGCGCGTTCTTGGTGCGTCCTCAACAAGACTCAGCTTCCAGTCACACTCAGACTGTAAGTCGGGATGACAGAACTACAAATAATACATATTTTGCAAAAACTGGTAAGCGTTTTCATTTCTGCTTTACTGAGAGACATTCTACGGTAACTGTGAAACAATTTTGTGCATACAAACCCAATAATAGAAAATTATCAAAAAACGAGTAGTAAAGCTGACAGTGCCCCTTTAACTCTGTTGGCCATCTTATCACAGTCAGCTCCTCTGAAGTCCCATATTTTTGACTTTTATGACTAACTCTGCTATCTCTCACTTAGGTACCATATAGCTTTTTAACACCAGTTGAAATTAACTGTTCTTCCTCTGGAGAAGTCATAAAATGGATATTTTAGTTCTTAGCTTCAAAGAAGCACAGCTCATCAATAAGCCCATAAAATGCGACTTCTTGGAAGCTAATCACATTACAGAGCTCTGCTGTTTAACATATATCCTGTCATTTTAACTGAAACTTAGGGGGGGGGAGGGGATGTCATCCCAGGGGCACAGGATGTCTCCTGTGAGACAGGTCGTATACCACATTCTATATTACAAATCATAGAACAATCATAACCAGCTGGCCAAGAATCACACATGTTATATTCTTTTAAGATTTCAATGAGCTTTCCTCTCATCATATTTTTTTGTGGTCAGACTTTCAAGGGCACAATAGGTTATCACAATTATTATTATATAGAAACACAAAATTGTCTACTAAGTCTTCAAATCCTCCAATTCTAGCATTGAAGTCACCTGCCAATAACATTTCAGAGTTCTGAAAATCTTGTATTGCTTCTAAAATAACATTTACAAGGTTGTCCCAAATTGTCAGAGTAAAAATTTGAATTTTCAGTGGGTATATAGCAGTTAAAGTTATTCCTTGATTGCCTCTTTCAATGCAGAATGAAGAGGAGTTTTTGCGAAGGCTGCAGCTGCGATTTTTCCCGATTCAACAGGACTCCCATGGTTGTGAGGAATCTGGAAGCCATGGTCACCCCTTCCTGTATCCCTTGTATGGAGGAGCTTGCTAGGAGCCAGTTATCCAGATACGGCCATACTTGAATTCCAAGTTTCCTGAGATGCGCAGCGAGTACTGCAAAGCACTTTGTAAAAACTCGCAGAACCGAGGATAGCCCAAAGGACAGTACTCTGAATTGGTAGTGCTGACCCAGAGCCACAAATCTGAGACATCTGTGGTGGCTTGGGTGCACGGAACATGTTGGTAGGCATCTTGCATGTCCAGGGAGGCCAGCCAATCGTTTTGATGAATCAGAGGTAGAAGCGTATCGAGCGGTATCATCTTGAATTTTTACTTGAAGAAGAGCTTGTTTAACTTCCTTAGGTCTAGAATAGGGCGCATACCACCTGTCTTCTTTGGAACTAGGAAGTAATGGGAGTAGAAATCTGTGTCCCGTTGATTCTGCGGAACTACTTCTACTGCCCTGTTGTTCAGAAGGCCTTGTATCTCAGAAGCGAGGAGGTCTGAGTGATAGTCTGGGCTGTTTGGGTGGATGATCCAGAGGGGTATGTGAAAAATTCAGAGAGCAACCATCACAAATTATCTTGAGAATCTATTTGTCTGATGTGACTAACTTCCACTGGTTGTAAAACTGAGTCAGATGCCCCCCTGCTGCCAAAGAAGAGTCACCCTCGGACAGCTGAGGTGGGACCTGGGCTGGAATCTCAGAAGGTGGCACTAGGCGCCTTTGGGCCCTGTGTCTTCTGCTGCATTTTCTTTTGCGGCTGGGGGGCCTGATTCTTGTTAAAGCCCCCTCTGCCTTTACCAAGAAAGGACTGACAATTATGAAACTACCGGCAGTTTCTGCCATGTTGAGGGACAGCAGGGGCCAGTCTGGCCATCTTGATAGCCATCCTAGTTTTGTGTGTGGCCTCCTGTGTTTGTTCCACCTGTGGGCCAAACAGATAAACCCATCAAATGGTAAATTCATAACCCTTGGCTGAGCATCATTTGTAAACCCTGAAGTTCGTAACCATGAATGGCATTGGGTGCATAACCCCAGCTGCTGCTGCTTTAGAAGCAGTGTCAAAAGCGTCCATAGCAGCCCTAAGTTGCTGATTATTGGACTCAATATCTCTAGTGATAGTTTGGAGAAGCTCTGAAGCAAAGCCCGACTCCGGAAGAGCCTCCACAGTGGCTTTTAGCGAATGCCAGAGGGTATACTCGTATTGTGAGAAACAGCCCTGGTAGCTAGCAATATGCACGCCTAGGGTAGCAGCAGCGAAGACTCGCTTCCCCAATCTATCAAGTTTTATGAGATTCCTTATTTAGTGGACGAGCCGTAGACTCCTGAAGGAGAACGGCTTTGTCATTTTCTTCCAAGACCACTGTGGCGTCTACAAAGGCTTGAGAGGCCAGGATTGGTATATCCTTAGGAGAAGCGTACTTCCTGGCTATGGACTTGGCCACGGAAGGAATAAGTGCCAGATTATCCCACACCATCTGTGAGAGAGTCTCGAAAGAGGGCTGTACCGGAGCGGTCAATTTCATAGGGATGTCTGGGACATGGAGATATTGAAAGCGCAACCACTTCCTTGGATCATCCACGAAGTCCGGGAGAGAGGGTGGAATTCATATTCTTCAGTATGGATTTCAAGGACAGGTCCTCGACCAAAAGCTCTGCTGAAGTAGAGGGCTTACTTCCCCCTCCAAGAGATGAATCTTCATCGAAGTCATCTCCAAATCGCAGATCAGGATCAGGTTCAATAGCATCTCCTACTAGCGAAGAAGAGATAGTGCATTAAGGAAAGGGAGGAAAAAGAGTAGGAGGGAGGTACTCCCCGAATCAGAATTGAGAATCCAGGCACCTGTGACAGCACCACCAGGACCGGAGTCAAGGGACGGCACCACAACTGGCGCTCCATGAGCGACCGGAGACCCCAACCCAAAGCCTGAAGGTATGAGAACATAAGTAGAAGGTGGTACCTGTGCCGGCCCCTGCACCGCAGCCATGTGAGGAGGAAAAGCACAAGAATACAGTGTCAATGGCACCAAAGGTGCCGCGCGACAAGACAGACCCAACCGCCCTGCCCCTGGGTTCAAATCCCCTAGGCCCAAAGGCCCTGGGGTCCATTCCGCAGACTTGAAAAGTCAGGACAACTGCCGAACCCACTGCTCCATAAGAGCGGCCCAATGACAAAACTACTCACCGGAGGACTCCAAGGGGCGGAGAAGGACTACAGAGTCAAAGATACCGGCCACTGGGAACAGAGACCGTAGGCAACTCTGATGGAGTCTGAGTCGGCCTCCTGTCCCTCGCTACCAACTATCTTCATGCAGACGCACCAGAGGGTGACCTTAAGCGGTAAAATTTCTTCTTCGACTGGTGGGATGAAGAACTCGAGGCCGAGCAGTGCCGGGTTCCCAACAAAGACAGAGAATGGGCCCGCTTCTTTTTGTGCTTTTGGGAGAACCGCCCCTCCTCCCGAGCACTGGACTACCAGTAGTCAGACCCCCCAACCCCGTAGAGGGCAGTGGACCAGACCCAGCCCAGCTGTTCAAACAGCTTTAATGCAAAGTCTCCCTACCATCGCTTGCCCAGTTCATGGTCGACTCCGTTGAAAGCGGGCTTAAGAGGACTTCTCTGTTCTTTCACTTAAGAAAGCCCTTTTTTTTAAATAAATACTAAAACTTAATCAAATACTGAACGACTAAGCTGCTGTCGGACAGACATGAAGATTTGACTCCCAGCAACTGACGTCACACAAGCACACTCGACGGCGAAGAAAAAAGGAACTGAGGCAGTTGGAGGATTGAGGGAGCCTATATGGCGCGAGCCAGTCTCACAGCGCCGCACCTGCATGGTTCTTCCCCGGCACCAGGCATCCTTAAGATTTTTGGCTCCTGCTCGGTCCTAGCGCCTCCAGCACAGTCCCATTAGTGTAAATGAGTGGTGGAGACTTTATGTCCAGGAAGATCTAGTAGAAACATTATTTTTATACAGGATAGATCTCAGTTTACATCATTAGGTCAAAGACCTGTTTTCAAGATGGTCCTGTTTCATAGAAAACACAATTACATATTTCACATTTACAACAGCATACTATTACAAGTGCAAATAATACATTTACATTACAACCATAACAAACATACATTTCTCAAAGGTTGGGGGTATCAAACAGACAAGTTAATCCTAAATCCAGAGAGACAGCTTGACCAGGTTCACAACTGAGAAGAGCTTTTGCAGTAGGCAACACCGTAAGCTGCCAGGTGCTAGGACCACACGGAAAACTTCTAGCTAGCAGTCTATAACGGGAGACCACCCCCTGACATCGGCACTCCAGCGTTCGCCAATGGTATAAGAGGAGCGGTCCCCCACACCCACTTCAGTTCTCCTGCTGAAGACCTGTGAGAAGGTTCAAAAGTAGAAAGAGAGAACTCCTGGAGCCACAGAATGGCCGAGCTGGATATAGAGAGCAGGGGGATGGAGGGAGGGAAAAAAAAACTGCCTACTACAAGAGCTCCTCTCGAAGATCCACTGTTACGGTAAGTTCTTACATAACTGTACCATCTTATTTTGAGGGGGCGCTTGCAGTAGGCAACACCATTAGGACTGAGTCCCAAGCAGTGCCGAAAGGAAAGAGAGAGAACTCTCAGAAGGAGAAAAAAGGATTGTTTTTGTTGACCGGGTAAGTGCACTAGACAAATCCTGCCTATTTTCAGGCATGATCCGTGGGAGGGGGATACAGATGAATGCCAACTGACCTTAAACCAGATTAAGCTGTTGGTGGTATTTTTAGTGAATGAGGGAAATTTGGCCAGGACACCGGGGAATTTCCCCTAATCTTTTCGATAAGTGCCATGGGATCTTTAACATCCACCTGAACTACCACCAATCCAGGAAGATGGGACCTCGGTTTAACGTCTCATCCAAAAGATGGCACCTCAGAATTGCAGCACCCCTCTCATGCTGCACTACAGTGTCAGTACTGGGATATTAACCGAAGTGCCAGGTGTGGGAACTGAACCCATGGCCCTCTGATCTCCCGGCCTCAGGTGAGTTTGCTACCTACTAAGCCACTGACGCTGACTGTATATATTGCAGTAGGCAGGAAAGGACAGGAGGCCCAAGAGGGCCTCTAGTCCAACGTCAGCCTTGAGTGCTGAAAGTAGCTTCCTGACTGCCCTGCCTAAAGGAAGGGAGCGCAAAAACCCAGGAGGCTTTTGAGTAAATAGCCAAGGTAGACATGATCTGTAAGTCTGTAAAGGATGTGGCTGAACCCCCAAAGGAGTGGCCCTAAACAACCCCGAGGAGAGGGAGGATGATGGAAAGAGGGCTAAATGAGGGGCAGGGAGAGGACCCCCATGACCAGCCTAGCATACATAGCAACCATAGCGGCTCTCCTCCTGGAGTGAAGGAAAAAAAGAGAGTCTAGTGGACTACCAAACGACATAGTCCGGTGGGCATATAAACCCAAGAAGGCGCCTGTCTAGTGGGGGAATGTAGAGGCACATCCCCCGAGAAAAATATTCCAAGTAGACTGCTAGTCAAGGCATAGACCAAATCAGGGAAGGGACAAACCCTAACCTGGGTATGGGCTGAGGAAGGAAATGCAAAGTTAGCAAGACCTTGTGAAAGAGAACACTAGGACTCCGAGATCCTCAGAGCCTAAAGGTTTAGAAAGTCCTTCAAGCTGTAGGGACCGCCGTCAGAGTCAGGAGGACCCTGGCAGAGGGTGCTGCCTGAAAAGACATAGGAGACCCTTCACGGGACCCCAGTCTTGTCCGCAACATTAAGGTACAGGGCAGACACTACAGAGGAGTGGATTTCCTGAACTTGACAGAAGCAAGAGGTGCTTCCAAACCTGGAAGCAGAAGATGAAAAGGGGTGCCAACCCTTAGAAGTGTTCCTGAATGACCAGTAGTACCCCATGAAAACATGGGGGGGAGGGGGGCCCTGGTAAACAGTAACTGGCCTCTGACAGCACTGAAGTCAGTATGGGAAAGGGAGATTCCCAAACGAGGGAAAGCCTCATGTAGATGTAGAAAAAAGAAATGGTGGGGTGGGCCGAAGTCCAAAGGCCTAAGGTCTGCAAGTCGAAGGGTAGGGGAGCCAGTGTGCCACTCTGATGCTCACTGGGGAGCCATCCTGCTTCCTCAGGCTAAAAGAAGGGGAGATCCCCTTAAGGGCACACGTCTACCCCCGTTCTCACTCTTTTTTAATTTTGTAACCGTCACTAGACTCTGGAATGGAGGTGTGTGGGAGGGGGCATGGATCGATCAGAAAAAGGTTGTGCCCCCCTCCTACCGAGCACTGGAACCAGGCCACGCACAGCAAACCTGCTGGTGAGACCTAGCCTGCATACAGCCAGGAATGTTCGCCAGGATATCCGGGACTCAGGGTGCCAGTAAGGCTGACTGACAAGGGCCTTGGCTTATAGGCCTATACCCCACTCGTCTGGTCTCCAGGGAAAGGCGATATGAGTAGGAACCCTCCCAAAAAGAAGAGGCACCAGAACGCCCACATACCTAACAACAGGTAGCAGTGACTCCAGCAGGAGCGGGAGTTGGAGAGCCAGACAGGGGAGACCTATACAGTCCATCTGCCACAAGGGTCTCTTAGTAACCATAGGAAGCTCTGTCCAGGATAAGTTTATCACCGGAGGGAGGGTCTTCTCCACTGGAGCAAGAACTGGACCCAAAGGCTGAAGCCAGTCAAACTCCGAGCCCACTAGACCCCAAGGGTCCGCGTGCAGAGAGGTGACCCAAGGACCCGGACAGGGCTACCCTAGGAACTGCCCCAGACAAGGGGCTCACTGGTCAAGAGAAGAATCAGGCCACAGCGATGGGGAGGGGTGGACGCCTGCAGCCCATTTCCCAAGGAACTGCCCCCTGCCTGTGGACCTGGGCCGCACAGGAGCCCCGTCATATCCCACCCGGAAGCCAGGGAAGTGGACACCAGCAATGCTAGGCTTCAGGACCATCATCGGGTCTCAAAAGAGAGCCCGCACAGGAGGAGGGTCGGGGGGCGCCAGTAGGGACACTGGCGAGTGAATAACCATCCAGGTCATCCAGTAGAGGGTCTGAGGAGCACTGGGGAAAAGTGGCCCAGACGGCGAGAAAGGGGAGGAATTCCAGACCCCAGGGAGGTGCCATCCCTAAAAGTCAAGCAAAAGGACCTATGGACACAGACAAGCATCCTGCAAAGGGAGGGAGCATATCCGGACTTCCAGAAAGACCGGAGCAAAAGTGCCCTGGAGAAACACTTAGGTTCCGCACACCAGAGCAGGGGGTATGGGTCCAGGATCACCTGGAAGCCCCCGCGACAGAAAGGGGAAGGAGTCCAAGACTGGCCCTGACAGGGAAATAAGGCACTCCGCTCAAGGAGCGGGAACGTGGGCTGTAGGCCCCTTAAAAAGACGTCCGAAACGTTACTGATATATTCAAGAAGAGCTGAAACTATGGACATGGGGAATGGGCAAATTGGCCCCCTCCTTCTCGTTCCTCCAGTCTCCCAACCGGAGGAGGGGAGTTGTGCCGGTGAGTCAAGAGGAAGCGGTAGGTGTGGAAAGTGCAGTCACCTCTACCCTGTGGGTCTTGTAGGCTGGAATGGAAGAGCCCCGGTGCTTGCTTTGAGGCCTGGAGGACTGCTGGTGATGGGATCAATGCATACAGCAATGAAGGGCAGAATGATGTGCCCTGCTCTGCTGGCCATGAGACCCGGTATGGAGAGTTCTGACCGACTTTTGTAAGGAGAAGAGCAAATACTGTACATCCTCCCCGAACAGAGAAGGGCCCTGGAAGGGGGCATCCATAATGGTGGCCTGCACGTCCAAGGCAAGGTCAGCGAGGCACAGCCAGGAGTGACGCCAGGGGCATATGGCTGTTGCCATGCTCCAAACGGAGATGTTCGTGTCATAAGAGGCACGGATGGCACAAAACTCCATACTGGAGGCAGAACATAGTAGCTGCTCCAACTGAGTCTTAGGGGAATATGGTAAAGTTTGCACCATGTCCCCTGCTTGTCCCAAGAGAGACTGCTGATGCACCATCATGTGAGCCAGATAATTCTGGGCATGCAAGGCCAGGGTGGAGGAAGCATAGGCCCTTCGCCCTAGGATGTCCAATTGCCTGGACTCCCTATCCGGAGGGAAGTCACCCCGATGTCTAGACTCTGTGGAAACGTCATGGGCCTCTGACAAAACAGAGGGGTTGGCCTTGGGGTGGGTATCAAAATGAGGCCAGCCATCAGGGATGTGGTATAACCGAAATGCCTTTTTGGGCATGGGAGGGACCGATGCTGGATGCTACCAAACGGTAGAGGCAATATCGTCATGGGGGACCACTAAAGGTGGGATTCCCACTGATGCAACCTCTGGGAGGCGCAAATGCTCTGTCAGACAGCGAAGTTGGGGGTCCTGCTCCATCATGCGCCAACTTTGAGAGGTCTGGATAAGCCTCATCACCTCCAGAAAAGAAGGGTCCTCTGGAGGGGATTTAGGGATGTCCCTAGCCCACACTTCCTCTGGGGGCGGGTGAGGGGGGGAATCCAGAGGCTCCAAGGAGTCTGATGTCACGTTTACCGAACATTCAGACTCCAAAGTGGGGTGCTGGGGCAGCAATAGGATACAGCCAGCAACAGCCCTGTCATCCAGTAGGTGCTCCATTGAATGAGGAAGACCTTCCCTATCGGGCAAAGGAGGATGACACTTCAGGGAATGGGTCGACGTCAGCATCGCCCAGGCTGGTGCCAGGTGTTGAGCACACACCCATGAGGCATTGAGAAGAGTATTGCTGCCAAACGATGTTTGACAGAGGAATGCTGGGAGTAGGAACATCCTGGGTACTGCATCAGGAGACCATATAAGGGGCCCCAGAACTGTCCAGATGGACTGGATAGGAGGCTCAGAGTCGGGTCTGAAGGACCACCAACCGTCAGACCTGACGGCTGCTGCTTGTTGGGCGATGGCCCTGGAAGGTCCGGGTTCTGAGGCAGCACCTGGGGATTCGAAAGGAGTACAGGGGATAGCACAGCTGGAGGGGCCTGGTCCGTATGAGGACTAGCGGATCCTGGCAATGGGCTGTCCAGCGCCGGGTCTGAGAGGGAAAGGACAGCGCACGACGGCCCTACCAGCGCCTGGTCGGGAGATCCTGGGACAGGGACCACCAGCAGCAGCTGAGGAGCCTGAGGTGCCCAGGCATGGGCTGTGGCCCTGCAGGAGTGGAAGACAGCTGGCATTGGTCCAGAGAACCATCATCGGACACCAAATTGGGATCCGGTGAAGACACCGGGGCCGGGCAAGCATCACTAGAAGTACTGGCATCCAGAGACCCAGCCGAGCAACCTGGCTGAGGACCCTGTAGATGAAAGGACCTGAGCAACCAGGGCGACAGGACAGAGGAAGAGTCCCCCAAACCCACAGAAGAAGAAGAAGAAGAAGAATCAGCATTTATATAGCGTTTTTCATATACTATGTAACCCAAAGCACTTTACAAGCATTGCTAGACTAGTAGTGAAGTGACTGAATGTGTAGTGGCAGCCATATCACACATCAGCACCTACACACAGCCTGGACAATTGCATGAGCTGGATTTATGGGATGGGAATTACTGGCCAAGACACCAGGAATGTCCCCTACTCTTTGCGAAGAATACCTTGGGTTTTTTTGCTTCCACCTGGACACCCACCAGGACAGCACCAGGATGGGTAGAAGGGACCACGGTTTAACATCACATACAAAGGATAGCACACCCCAACAGTGCAGCACCCCCATATTACTGCACACGGGTGCCAGCATTTTTAGGTACAAGTTCAATCCCAGTGTGGGACGAAAAACCCACAACCTTCTGGTCCAGAGGCAGATGTGCTACCAATTGAGCCACGCTGACAGAAGCACTGCCCGCCACAGTGATCAAGGTGGGGGGCATGGCCAGAGGGAAGGAGGGCTTGTGTGCCCACCAGGTTCAACCCCCGGGGACCCAGCTTTGTCTACGGCCCCCCCGAGGCGACGGCGACCCTGAAGCAGACCAATCATGGTCCTGATGCTTCCTGTGCTTCTTTCTGGCAGAAGTAGTGGCCTCAGAAGAAGTCCCAGAGACTGTACTCCAGGACTGCAGCTTTCTCTCCAAGGCAACCAATTTCTGCTGGAGAAGACGGGCCTCCAGAACCTTCTGGCATCGTTTCCGCGTGACCTGGTTAAACTTCTGGCAGGATTCATTATCATGATCTGGACCGAGGCAGATAACACAGGATGAATAGCCATCCTTTTCTGGAATCTGCTTGATGTAGGCACGGTTAGATTTGCAGGTATCCGCAGAGAAGGTCGGTGAAGACATGCAGCTAACAAAGGTCGAATTTCTGATTGAAAAATAACAAATCTTGAAGATAGGCTTATAAATGGTGGTCGACTGAAGCAACGTTCTGCTAGGTCCGCCAAGCACAGGTCAATGGCGGAAAAAGAACTGAGGTGGGCATGGGGGACCACCCCTCTCATACCACTGGTGGACACCAGCGTACAGTCAGGAGATGATCCCCCATTATCGACTGCTAGCTAGAAGTTGTCCGTGTGTTCCCAGCACCTGGCGGCTTAGTCCTAACAGTGTTGCCTACTGCAAGAGTCCCCTCAAAGTAAGATCTTTTAAATACCTCACAGGTATAAATAAGGTTCAAGAGGGTGGCATTTTTCAGAAAAGATGCTCAAGGACAAGGAAACGTGCTGTGAAGCTGGAGGTGGGTAGACTCAGGGGAGATGAGGAATTACTTCTTCATGGAGAGGGTGGTGGATGCCTGGACCAGCCTCCCAGCAGAGGTGGTGGGGACAAAAACTGTAACGGGGTTCAAGAAAGCATAGCATAGGCATAAGGAAACCTTAGTGATAAGACAAGGGAGGATAAGCCAGAGATCAAGTAAGATCTGCAGTTATATAGTAGGCAGGGAAAAACGGGCAGACTAGGAGGGCCATGCGGTCCTTATCTGTCATCAGATTCCGGGTTTTTATGTTTCTTTTTTTTTTTATACTTTCAATCTTTATTGTATTTTAAAAGGAAATACATAAGTGGGGGTGGGATATTTACAGGAAGAAAAAGGGAAGAGTTACAGAGAAAAAGAAGGGGGAAAAATATTAGGTGCACATACATCCAAATAAAAAATTACATTTTCTTAAGTACAATGAGGGCCAAAAAGCATCAGTTATTTATATCTCATCAATCTAGTTAAAAAATTACAGGGAAAGATGAGCAAAAGGGAAACCAGTAACGCATACAATAGTATGCTAAGGTATAAAGTCAGGTCTTAAAGGCATAATGTACAAAACCCATTTTCTCCATAGGACTTCAAACGCTTGTTGTGTTTTGTTAATCAAGGCTGTGAGTCTCTCCATCTTATACAGGTCTATCATTAAATGTTGCCAAAGGTCCAAAGTGGGGGGTTGAGAGGAATACCATTTTTTGTAATGGTTTTCTTTTGCAGCCAAAAGGGTCAGATTTAGAATTTTTTTTGTGGAGGTATCAGATATTTCTGGGGGGAGGAGGCCAAATAGAAAAATTTGGGCGTTTAAATGTAAATTTGGAGATATCATCTGATGGAGAGCCCCGGACAGCTGTAGGATGAAAGGCTGGAGAATAGGGCAAGACCAGAGGATATGCCCCAAGTTGGCGGATGGACAGCCACATTGTCTCCAGCAGTCAGCTTTAGATTGCACTAGATATTTCTGAGTCCTTACCGGAGTCAGGAAAAATCTAACAGCTAGTTTCCATGCAAAATCTTTCCAGGTCCCTGAGCCGACCCCCCTATACATGTTACTCAAATAGCTGTCCCAATCTGGTGGGGACAGTTCCACCAACAGGTCCTTTTCCCAGGCCAACCTGACCCCCTCCAGAGATTGTGTTTGGATCTTAACAAGGGCCTTATATAAAGTAGATGTTAGGTGAGAAGGAACCGGTTTCCCCTCTACTGCAGAGATCAGAAGAAGCAGAAGTCGGGGAGAGAGTGTCTTCCAGGGTAGTTTCCCCAATGTATTCACATAATTCCTGATCTGAAAATATCTGAATCTTTCGTTATAGGCAATGCTATAATTTTGGGTCAGTTCAGTGACAGACAGGATCTTGCCTCCGGGGGAGAAGTGGTACACCAGGTGTAAGCCTTTCCTGAGCCACCTAAAGAACCCTTTATCCATCTTACCAGGGAGGAAAGCATCAAGGTATGGGAGGGAGAACAGGGCTGGTCTCCAGGGCTTAAGGGCTGTGGTTGCCATAGTTTTTTGCCAACATTTAAGTGTAGTCTGGGTATAGGGGTTGGATACTGAATCTATTTTGATCTTGGGAGGAAAGGATAGTAGGGCGTCACATATATCATTGAGCTCCATCTCCTGTACTTCCACCTCTTTCCACCGTGATGTGTAGGATTTGTCTAGCCAATACATAGGAATTCTAAGTTGACAGGCCTGATAGTATAGTTTAAAATTTGGTAAGGACAGGCCTCCTGCCTGCCTGAGAAGTTGTAGAATTGACAATTTAATACGAGGTTTGTGGTAAGCCCAAATAAATGCAGAAATTCTTTTTTGCAAAGACCTAAAGAAAGTATCCGGGATTGGTACTGGTAAGGTTTGGGCTAAGTATAGAAATCAGGAAAGGGTTACCATTCTGATCGATTCTATACGTTGGCTGAGTGACAGAGGGAGGGCCTGCCATCTCTCAAGGTCAGAGGTCGTCTTAAGTAGAAAAGAGGAATAGTTCAGCATGAACAAATCACTGCCAGGGGGGCCCAAGCGAACCCCAAGATATTCAATGCTAAGTGCCACTTAAAGTTAAATGTTTGCCTCAAGCTTTCATGGGGGGAAGTTACTGGTCAAGACTTCAGTCTTAGTTTCATTAATTTTGTATCCAGAGACAGCTCCAAACCCTTTCAGAATATCCCAGAGATGAGGGAGAGCAAATTCGGGATCTGTAAGGTATATTAGGAGATCATCTGCATATAGGGCCAATTTATGCTCCCTGTGCTGGGCCCATATTCCCGTTAGTTCGGCCCTCTGTCTCAAGGCCTGTTCTAGAGGTTCGAGGTACAGTGCAAACAGCAAGGGGGAGAGGGGACATCCCTGCCTAGTGCCTCGTGATAGGGAGATAGGATAGGAAAAGGAACCATTAATGCGAATATATGCCCTGGGATGAGAGTACATAGCTTTCAGTGCGTTAACAACTGCTTGAGGGATTCCCACCCTTCTCAGCACCTCCCATAGGTAAGGCCATTCGACCCGGTCGAACGCCTTCTCGGCGTCAAGAGAAATCTGGTTCCAGAGGCTCTCACCCTCTGCAGCAAATGTAGAGTTCTCTTGATATTATCGTGAGTCTGGCGACCTGGAACAAAACCAGTTTGGTCCAGGTCTATTATTTCAGGTAAAAAAGTTTGAAATCTTTTGGCTAATATTGAAGCAAAAATCTTATAATCAAGGTTGAGAACTGAAATGGGTCTGTAGGAGGAGCAGGAGGTCATATCTTTACCCGGCTTCAAAATGCTTGATATATATGCATATCTCCAAGTGTCAGGAGTAGGATCCCCCCAGTTGTATGGCCTTACAGGCATCAAGCAGGGTGGGGAGCAATTCTGCCTGAAAAGCTTTATAAAAGTCTCCAGTGTAGCCATCAGGTCCAGGACTCTTATTGGCTTTTAGAGCAGAAAGTGTTTGTTCCAGTTCTGTTCTAGTGATTGGGTTTTCCAGTAATTGTTGATGGGCTTGGGATATCCTTGGAATATTGAGTGTCCCCAGAAAAGCTTCAATTGCATGGGGGTCTACTGGTTGCTCACAGCCATAAAGGCTACTATAGTATTTACAGAAGGCCTGTTCAATCTCATGGGGGAAGGTAACTAATTTTTTTTTTAGAACCGGGTCCCTTATTTGGCAAACATTGGCTCTGGCTTTATGTTGTCTAAGTCTATGAGCTAGTAAACAAGTAGCTCTGGGGCCTCTCTCATAGTATTTTTGTTTGAGTAGCTGTAAGGCCTGCTCAGTTCGTATATCCAGGATCCCTTGAATCTGTTGCTTAGTGGCTAGTAATAAAGAGTAGACCCCTGCGTCTCCCGCTGCATGCAAAGCGAGAAGGTTTTGCAACTGGGTATGCAGGTTATCCAAACGGAGCTGCTGCTGCTTTTTATGGAAGGCAGCATATTTGATTATTTCTCTTAAAACCACCTTGAGGGTGTCCCATAGGACTCCCTTCTTGATGTCCTGGCTCTGATTGTCTTTCAGGATCTGTTTTATTTTCTGTTGTGTAAACTCTTTAAAATCCTTATTATTAAGTAGAAAGTTATTAAATTTCCATAGGGTGTTAATCCTATCCTTACTCCAGGTCATATTTAATGTTAAAATGGAGTGGTCTGATAAAACCGTTGAAGTGTGTGTGCAGCTCTCCATTTTATATAGGTGCTCTTTAGAGACATGTATAAAATCTATCTTGGTATACACTTTGTGGGAGCTGAGTGTCGTGTATTCCTCTTGTTGGGGTGGAGGTTTCACCAGATATCAATCCAATGTGCCTCCGAAAGACATCTCTGTACCATCCGGTGAGCTGGGGATTTCTTAAAGGGCCTTTTAGTAGAGGCATCTAGGGAAGAGGGCGTGAGGTTGTGATCCCCCCATTACCAAAACCCCCTTGCTTCTGTCTAGTATCTTCTGAAAGAGTTGTTTCCTGACTTCGGGTCCTTCACCTGGGGGGACATATATAGAGGCTAATATAAGCTCCTGATTATTCAGTTTACCAACAGCAATGGCAAGACGACCTCCAGGGTCAGAATATGAAGTTGTTAACTGAAAGGGGACACCTTTAGAGATCAGTACGGCAGTTCCTCTCCTCTTACCCTTCCCATACACTGAGTCTACAACTGTAGAAAACCCAAATTTGGTAAGTTTCTGGTGTTCCTGTTTGTTTAAATGAGTTTCTTGTAATAAAAGGAAGGAAGGTTTCAGCTTTCTAAGTGAGGATATCACTCTATCTCTTGATAGGATTATTCAAGCCATTGATATTATGAGAGCAAACCTTAATTAAGGGGGCTTTGTTTGTCATAGAGCCACAAGGATGTTGTCTAGTGCTGTATATATACCGCCACTACCATATAAAGGCTTAAAGTAAAACAATCATGTACGAAACACTCCACTAGAATGGCCCCCCATATGGCTTTGCGTCAGCCAAAGAAATAAAATAGAAAATAAAAAAACCCTCGTGGCTCGATTAAGTTTCAAAGAGCCAAGTAGTATGTGCCTATAACAAGAGAGTAAATGAAATATAACCAGAAAAGACCAAATCTTGGTCAACCTATTTACAGTTGCACTTCCATAGGTGGAGGGCGAAAGGATTACCCCTCCTGAAAGAAAGGACCACAAGGGCCCTTTGGGAGGAATAGTGACTTTCGAGAAAGTCAGGCCTCCCCAAACCCTAAAAAAGCTGAGGTCGAAAAGTAGGGACTAAAAACCATCCAGAAGAACTATCAGGCACACTACCAAATGAGTAACCTGTAGCATAGCCAAAAGGGCAAAGATCGGGATAGCTGCATGAGGGTATTTAAGTAATCAGCAGCTCCCACAGCCTGCACCTTTAAGAGGTTAAATTTTCAGCATAGGCACTCACATAATACTATAAAAAATTCAGCTAGTATATTTGCAACAGAGAAAATTCCCCCTACTGTCCAGTCTGAAAATATGCAACATTAAACCATTCACAGATGAAATAGGATAACAGTTCTCTTTGCCCATAGGGATAGCAGTATGAGGAAAAAACAGTAATGCAGCCTAGTAGTTGACTGTCCCCAGGATGCTTTAGAAAGCAGCACAGTAAAATACCAGTTTACTTGAATTCCAGAGATATACGTTGGAGTAAAACCAGTTCAAGCGTCCCAGGTGGGAAGGACAATTTCCTGATCATTTATACTTGAAGGTCTGGGCCGAATATACTGCTTAAGATCCTGCGAGAACAAAAGCTTCTCCTCTTGCCTGCATCTCTGCGAGTGTCAGCGTGGTCCTGCCAAAGGGATCGGGGGGGACGTTTTTGTTGTTGCACCGGACCAATCGTGTGGAAACACCATCCTCTTTTTTTTTTTTTTTTTTTAGTTCTGACGAAATTTCTTCTGGAGAAGAATGAGTGAGTGTTCCTGAGTCCCAAAAGACCCGTAGCTTAGCTGGGTAAGGAGTCTGGAATTTTACAGCTTTTTCTCACAGCAGCTTTAGGATAGGAGCGAAAGCCATTCTCTTTCTCATAGTATCAGAGGGATAGTCATTGTCGAAAAATAGCCTGGCTGCATTGTATGAGACGTTTTTTAAGGCCCATGCTGTTCTCAGGATATGCTCTTTGTCTCTGTAGCTGGATAACTTCAGGACCACTGATCGGGGTCTCACAGAGGATCAGTGGGCTTTCTTGCCAAGCTCTGTAGCTCTTTCTATCCTGAAACTGAATGTGGGAGGGAGAGCAAGGGCGTCTTTCAGCAGATCAGAAATAAAGTCCTCCATTCTACCAGTCTCAGATCCCTCCGGGAGACCATAAATTCGCAGGTTATCTCTCCGGGACCTGGCCTCTAGGTCAGTGATCTTAACCTGCATCAATTCTTGTTGTTCCACCAGGTAGTCTACTGCTGTATGGAGCCGGTGCGTTTCCTCGGCAACCTCTCCAGTTGCTTCCTCCGAGCGATCCAGTCTACCCTCCACCTCAGATAGGCGGTTTTGTAGTGATATGAACTCTCTTTTATTTTCAGCACGGAATGCCTTTATCTCATTGAGAAGCATTTCAAATCGGGATCGCGATAGCCTTTCAATTTCCCTGTCAGTGTCAGGATCTTGCTCTAGGTCACCTGCCATGCTGCTCGCAGAGGAGGCACTGCGGCTGTCTGTAGGCCTCATCTTAAATCTAGGTGCATCCGTCTTTTGTAGGGGTCTTCCAGATCGTGAGTGTCCTCTATTTTTCTTCCCCGACATACTTCTTTTGCTGAGGCTGTTTTTGGAAACCGATGTGGCAGATAAGGGGAGAAATAATCAGCAGGCTGTGTGGGAGCGATCCCTCTATGCTGCCATTCCCGATGGTGACGTCACCGGAAGTCCCGGATTTTTATGTTTCTATGGGTGACTGGCAGACTAGGTGGGCCATTCGGTCCTTATCTGCTGTCAAATTCTACATTTTTATATTTCTATGGGTGCCTGTCCACATTCCCTTGGCCACTGGACATCTGAAACGCTGCATCTGAGACCAACACTTTGGCCGAAGGGTGGTCAGAGAACCCAAAAAGGGACCCCATAGGGACTGCATACTAGTGGACCATACAGGTGGAGGGTGTGTGTAGGATGCTGGACACTGCCAAAGCTACAGGGCCGGTCATAAGCCACAAAAAAGGCAAACCCCAGTGAATCGTCCTTGTCCAGCATATCAACGGAGGGATACTCAGCCTTCTTTTGAACTAGTTCCAAGGGCACATTCATGGACTCCGACATAAGGTAAACAAGAGTCACAAAAGACACCGGCCCATGATCACTGGACACTTCCTCGACCAAAGCACAGTCAGAAGTGCAAGTCCTCAAGGGCAACATGGACAATACATCTGAGTCATCAGAAATATCTTTAAAAACAGCACTCAACTGTTATATGTTGTGGACCACCCTAGTGGTTCCGGACTCGACTGAGTGAGCTCCACCAACAAATGACCTGGCAAGTTACCCCCGGCAGCAGGGTCCTTTATCTGGGCCCCCACGAAGGACTGTGGTGGAAATGGCTCCATCAGAAGGGGTACAGAGGCAGATGCCGGAGACCTCTGTCAAGGATGGACCAGTGAGGACATAACTGGCAGCTGCTAGGTGACCTAAAGTCCAGGAGGTAGAGCCCTACTATGGCCCCAATGTTTCACTGCTGCCAGAAGAGCTCCATGTAGCACCTCCATATCTAATGGTGGTGCTCCTCTTCATCAAAAACAAGGAGGTCAAGAAGCGTTGACAGCGGTGCCTCGCTGACGAGCAGGATCAAGAGCGCAACTGGTGCCTCAACCTTCGACCTGAGGGCCAACATTGAGAAAAATCAACAGCAGGGTCATAGCAGATCACATGCCGAGCCATGTTTGCAAGCATAAGCTTCAGAGGCACAACTACTAGTGGAGGCTGGGCACAAGTGGATGCAATCGGGGACACTGACCGGGGCATTTCCTCCTGAGTGAGGACAGGTAGAACCGGGGAATAGGAGATAGACTCCTCAGCAATCTCCCAACAACTGGTAGACAAGCCTGACAGGGGCACTGAGAAGCTGTCAACCAAACCCTCAACTGAGGGAAGCTGAACCACAGCTGAGTGCTCAACATGAGTAGAGTGGTTGGGGGAGGACCTTGATCACTTGTGATCCTACGAACAGCGTCGGCATCGCTTGCGTTTTTTACTGTGGTGATAAGGGCTCTCCTCAAAGGTATGGAGAGCCCGACACATATGACAGAACAGCTCCATGAATGACCCTCTGATGCTGGTCCCAAGGCTGAGGTGCTCACTGTGGCAACCACTGCCTCCTCCTCGAAAGCCACAAACTGAGCAGCAGACCCACCAGCCGCTGAGGTCTTTTTGAAGCTCTTCAGCTGAATCTTCAGAACATGATCCACCAGTCGACTGAGCCGCACCATCTTCCAGTGATGCTGGAAGCATTGCTTAACAAATCCCACAGCCCTCAACATTATGCTGAGTCCTCAAGCAGTAGTGGTAGGATACATGGGGGTCAGTATTCAACATCTTCTGTAAACAGGTCATGCAGAACTTAAATTCAGGAGATGGCTTTCCGTCTTCCATGTCCATGAATGACGAAGCAGAAATGGAACGAGAGGAGAACAAAATATCAAAGTTTTGATTGAAGAAAGAAGTTTTCGCCAAAGCGCCAACTCTAGAAGCCCTTGAACACTGCAGAGCTGTAAAGGAGATCTGTCCCATCCAGTGAAAAGAAAGGCTTGATGTCATGGGGCAGAGCCAGAGGATGTACTGCGAGAATGGTGGGAGAAGCTTAGCTTGAAGATGTCTGATGAATTAGACAATTCCAATGGAACTGTGAGGGTTTGGGAAGTGAACGGTATTTAACTGTATCCGTGACCTTCAAATAAAAATTAGGTACTTACCGTAACTGATGATCTTTTGGAACATCTAACCAAACTGAGTTCTGCTCTGAGATTTTCTAGGAATCGATTTTCACCACTGATTAACACTGACGTGTCTGGGGTCGGAGGCACTAAGACCCACCAGGAGCAAATTTTTGCTGGGAAGGAGCAGACACCTGATATGGACAGCACCTGTGCATCTCATGTGGTGACACACATACCAGCCAATAAATACAGGTTACTCACCTGTAACAGGAGTTCTAGGAATGGTATATGTTGTTCATCCACACTATCTGGCCGGTTCCTTGCCTCTTTAAATCTTGCCGGAAGGTCTTCAAGCTGGCTCCTCCCACCCACCCTACTATGAGGGAGGCCCCAGAGCTACTTGTTTACTAGCTCATAGACTTAGACAACATAAAGCCAGAGCCAATGTTTGCCAAATAAGGGACCCGGTTCTAAAAAAATTAGTTACCTTCCCCCATGAGATTGAACAGGCCTTCTGTAAATACTATAGTAGCCTCTATGGTTCACTCGTACATGAGATGGCACAAGTGCCTGAGGAAAAATTACATAGACTACTGGGAAACAAAGGAGCAACTTCATACTAATCAGGAGATAGTTAAAGCATAAGCTGGTTATGTCCCACTTCCTTACATCCAGGATGAAGCAAGGCAGAACTTAACATATTAGGAATTTCCAGGTTAGATAGCCTTAAGAGTCGAGCTGTGCTCCTATCCCCAAATACCCTTAAGGGTAGTGGGCTAAGGACCAACTACATAATAGGAACTGGGATACCCACGAAAAAAGATTGACACAATCAGAAAAAAACTGCAGAAAATAAAAAATACCCACATACTCCTGCAACAAGAGTGATGTACCCCACGTAAGAGCTAGTGCGGTTGAGCCAAAAGGGTGTTCAGCACCTATCAAATGAAGTGAACTGCCAAGTAGGGTTAGACAGGATATTGCTCAGAAGTACAGGTTGCATTTAGCAGTTAATAGGGATATACCCACAAAGGAATATACCCCAGGCAGGGAAAATGAGGACAAGAAGAAAAAGGGAAATCCCCTCAACCAACCCTTTTTTTTTTTGGTGGTGTGTAGGCATACAACCCTCAGCCTAAGTTTTTTTTTCTCCCTAATATCATCGAGGCACAGGTCAGGAAGAACAGGAAAAACCAGGAGCAGTTATAAAATTCGCAACAAATGATTTATTATTACTAACAGTAAAATGAAAAAATAAAATTGTTCAGTGTAACTATTTACAAAGGCAGTATAAACAGAGAAAGTCCATCTGGGTTTCTTCTCAATTTCCAATCTCAGTCTCTGTCTCTCTCCCTTTTACAAAACACTGCAGCTCCTTTTTATAAGTCTGTGCAGGAGCGCGTTAAGAAAATACCATGCTTAACACACAGTGTTCTTTTAAGTTTCCAATGTTCTTGTCAGTTTCAGCAGGTGGAGCAAAAAGAACATTGTGACCCAGAATTGACCTCTTTACATCTTCTACAAAAGGCTTAAAATTGCATCTCAGGTTAACCCTGTGAGTCCCAAATAGCTTTGCAATCATTTCAACAGTATAATTATATACAGTTTTAGTTTTGCAATCATTTCAACAGTATAACTATATACAGTTTTAAACAAAGGGATCCCAGTATCAGTTACATTTCCACAAAATGTTACACATATATTTCTATACCAGCAAATATGCAAGGGGGAAGGAAAGACAGGACAGCAAGTGAGGGTAAAGAGATGGCGAGAGGCAGAGAACGGCAAGACTGTCGGGGTGATCAAGTCCTAGGTCTCAAGAGAAAATCTGGTTGTGCAACCAGACAGAGAAGAGACAGAAAAGACCCTTACATTTAAACTTTCTGCATAACAATTGGGACCGGGCTGTATTCAACCCTGTCAAACCTAACAAACCAAAAAGTATGAGCCTCCTAGAGGGGGTATGACTGGAGAGATGTTAGCACCCACTAAGATGCTGCCAGCACCAGCAGGGTGAGTTGCCTAGAGGCCCCAACTCTGTCTCAGCGGGGGATGGTGGGTGGAGCCTGGTAATTAATGCTGAAGATATTCCGGAAGATCAACACTTAAGGTGAGCACATCATTTTCATATCTTCCAAGAATCAGTCTTCACCGCTGATTCCTACTGATGTGTCAGAATACCAGGCTTGCCTCTTCTATGAGGAAGGAGGTATCTCACCCTGAGGGAAACAAAAATCCCTCAGCCCTGTTGGGCAGAACACGAGGGCAGGGGCTCCTTACGGATCTGGTGGGGCCAGAGACTGGTCTGGGACAGGAACAGGAGAAAAAATTACTCACCTTAGTAATGTTGTTTCTTCAAACGGAGTCTTGCTATATTATGACTATTGCAGTTTGTCCCAGCCTTAGAACTGCTCCGGAGGTGAAAGAGTTAACTTCCATGCAGAGCATGGAGCTTACAGCGCGAGCTCGGTTCAGAAGCTCTGTTAGGTTGGTTTCAAACCGAAACCGTCAGATCTTTACGAGCAAAAACTCACTAAGGTTCTGTGTGGAAGCTGTAACCTACACTAGCCAACTGGCCACTAATATATTAACACATTTTCTTGGTCCCAACACAAAGACTCAAGTCAGTGGACCAGAAAAACAAGATAAAATAACTAAATAAACACAACACCCAAACATGAAAGAGGGCATCAATAAATGCCAACAGAGGACTACCCACCCCATACCCAAAGTAGGAGTTCTGAGAGGGGCAGGCTGGGGTGGGGGAGTCATAATATAGCAAGACTCCATTAGAAGAAACAACATTACTAAGGTGAGTAATTTTTTCTTCAAATAACATGAAGTCTTGCTATATTATGACTATTGCAGACTACACAGCAGTACCTCCATGGAGGAGGGACAGAACCTACTTAGGGAATAGGCTCTGAAGCATGGCTGTGCCAAACCGAGCATCCCTCCTGGCCTGAATATCCAGGGAGTAATGCTTGGTGAAAGTGTGTACTGTCTTCCAAGTAGCTGCCTGACATATCTCCAAGATAGGGATGTCTCTAGCAGCAGCTAGAGATGCAGCTGTACCTCTGGTAGAGTGAGCCCTCAGGCCTGAGGGGAACCTTACCCAGCTTTGATAGCAAATTGGATACAAGAAACAATCCACCTGGCAATGGATCTCTTAGTGGCAGGTCTCCCTTCCCAACCTCACCATAAGTGAGAAACAGTTGGAGGAGTCAAACCTGTGACCCTTAGTACGCTCTATGTAGTAACTTAGGGCCCTCTTAACATCTAAGCTGTGCAGCCTCCTCTCACCAGAGGAGGAATGGTCAGTGAAGAACACTGGAAGTGAAATAGATTGGTTAAGGTGGAAATCTGAAACCACCTTAGGCAAAAACTTCCTGTTAGTCCTGAGGACTACTTTATCCCTGTGAAAGGAAATAAAGTCAGTCTACTGATAAAGCCTGTAACTCACTTATACGCCTGGCAGAAGTGATGGCTACCAGAAATACAGTTTTCCAAGTCAAATACTTAAGCTCTGCCAAAGACAGAGGCTCAAAGGGGGGTTGCATTAGCTGAGCAATGAATACATTAAGATCACAAGCCGGGGCAGGGTCCCTGAATGGAGGATTGGTGTGAAGCAATCCTTTAAAAAACTTGGAAAATACAGGATGAGCAGAAAGAGAAGAGGGCTTCCCTGCTGAAATGAAGGCAGAGACAGCAGCCAAGTGCACTTTCAGGGTAGCTGGTCTCAGTCCCAAAGAATTAAGATGGACCATGTAGTCCAATACAGTGGGTAGATCAGCAGATTCCGGGGATACATGCTTCCCACAACACCATATGGAAAACCTTTTCCACTTGGAGTTATAGGTAGCCCTGGTGGAAGGCTTCCTAGCAGCCTTCAGGATTTCGAGAACACTTTGAGAAAGTTGTAAATCAGCAAACTCTAACTGCTCAAGAGCCAAGCCTTGAGGTTGAGGGATTTGAGATTCGGATACCAAACTCTCCCATGAGCACAGGTTAACAGATTGTGGTTCCTGGGGAGACACAGGGGAAGATGGACTGCTAAGGACAGAAGGAGTGGGTACCAGGACTGCCTGGCCCAGTCTGGAGCAATCAGGATCATTTTGCAGGGCTGAGACCTGATTTTGACTAGTACTTTGAACAGGGGGGGGGGGGCATAAAGAAACTTCCATTCCCAATCGAGGAAAAAGGCATCCAGGGGAACTGAGCCCAACACTGGGGGCCAGCAACAAAACAGTGGAAGTTGATGATTGTCTGGGGCTGCGAAAAGATCTATCTGAGGAGTGCCCCATCTGGCAAACACTATCCCCAGTACTAGGGGATCCAGTGACCATTCGTGATGGACCTGGGAAATCCTGCTGAGAGCATCTGCCAGGACATTGTCCTTGCCTGGGAGGTGAACTGCTATGAGGGAAGTGTTCAGGGAATAAGCCAGAGACCACAACTTCATCACCTCGGTGCACAAGGCCGAAGACCGAGTGCCCCCTTGTTTGTTGATGTACCACATTGTAGTGGTGTTGTCTGTTCTGACCTGTACCACCTTGTTCTGAACAAATGCAGAGAAACCTGAAGTGCCAGAAAACAGCTCTGAGTTCCAACAGATTGATGTGGAGCAGAGATTCCTGAGGGGACCATAACCCCTGGGTGGAAAGGTCGCCCATGTGAGCTCCCCAACCCAAGAGGGATGCATCTGTAGTAAGGGTCAAGGAATGGGACAGAGGGATGAAGGGCACCCCCTGTCTCAGATTGCTCTGATCCTGCCACCACTGAAGGGCCTGGATCAGGGTTCGAGTCACTGGGATTAACTTGGATAGAGGATCTCTTCTTTGAGACCAGAAAGCTCTCAAATGGAACTGAATGTCCCTCATCTGAAATCTTGCTTCTTGCACCACAGCTGTGGAGGCAGCCATGTGCCCTAGGAGCTGCAGGAAATGCCTTGCTGGTTGAGAGACCTGCAGAGTGAAGGAGGCGGCCAGGGCCACTGAGGTCCTTACCCTTTCCAAGGGAAGGAAGGCTCTGGCATGCTTGGTATCCAGTTCTGCGCCTATAAAGGTGAGTACCTGGACAGGTTCCAAAACTGACTTTGGAAGATTGAGAAGAAATCCCAGAGAGGTAAGCAGCTGCTGGGTAACTAGCAGGTGTGATTTGACCTGGTCTGGAGACTGACCCACAATGAGCCAGTCGTCCAGGTAGGGAAAAATAGCAATCTTTTGCCTTCTTAGATGAGCGACTGCTACTGCAAGACATTTTGTGAACACCCTTGGGGCAGAAGTGAGGCCGAAGGGCATTGCTCTGAACTGATAATGGCCTGAGGGCAGTTCGAATCTGAGGTACTTTCGATGGGAGCTTCTGATAAGAACATGGAAGTAGGCATCTTTGAGGTCCAGGGAGGCTAGCCAGTCCCCTGGCCTTAGGGAGGGTAAAATCATTCCCAGTGTCACCATTTTGAACTTTGGCTTTAAAAGGTGCTTGTTTAGATATCTTAGATCCAGGATAGGCCGCCACTCTCCTGTCTTTTTTTGGGGTAAGGAAGTACCTGGAGTACAGACCCTTGCCCTGGTGAAGGGAGAAACCCTTTCTACAGCTCTGAGAGCCAGAGGGTTGAGACTTCTGTTTCCAAAGCAAAAGTCTCTAAAGGGTTTTTAGGTGGAAAAGATCTGGCTCTCATCTTTGGAAATTTCTTGAAGCTGAGAACCAGACCCTGGCTCACCACTTCCAGGACCCACCTGTCTGAAGTTAAAGACTGCCAGTCCTGGACGAAGTGAGCCAACCTGCCCCCTACAGGTAGTGCAGAGCCGACCCTGGGCATCCCATCAGGGTGCCTGTTTGGCAGGGGCTTTAGGCTGAGGGGTGGGAGCAGGCCTGCTCGAACCCCGTCTGCCTCTCCCTCTGAAGAACCCCCTCTGTACATAGGCTGAAGAGGAGGAGGCGCTGGGTCTGGTAAAAAGGCCTGTGAAAAGGCCTACCCCTACCCCTGGGGGGCTGCCTCTGAGGAGGGCTTGCGTTCCTTGGCTGTGCACTCCTGTAAGTGGTTCTATATTCATCCATTTTTTCTCATAATTCTCTGTCTGCTCCCCAAACAGAGAATTTCCCACCACAGGAAAATCCATAGCCTTAGACTGGGTATCCTGTGACAAAGTAGTACACCTGAGCCAGGCCAATCTCGAAAAGCCACAGATGTAGCCATGACTCTAGAGGATACATCGTTAGAATCCACTGCAGCATGGAACTGCACCTTAGATGCCTCAATATCATCAAGAGCCACCTGCTCCAGCTCCTTTGCAAGCTGGCCAGGGACCTGTTTGGCTAAGGCCATGACAGTATCCCATCTAGATTTCTGGTATCTCGCAACATAAGCCATATAGTTTGCTTGTCTGAGTCCCAAGGATGCTGCCATGTATTGTTTTTTGGCCATGGCATCAATCTTCCTGGAATCCTTGTCAGGAGGATGTGAAGCCAGTGGAATATTAGCTTTATCACAGGCTGCAGCCTGAACTACCCCAACATGACTGCATTGCTGTGAAAGAAAATCTGTATCAGGACCTGACAAAGTGTACCTCCTGTCCATCTTTTTATCCACTGGAGGCACAGAATTAGGAGCTTTTAAAATTGTATTTGTTTGTTTTCTAAAAGATTTATGTAAAGGGATGGACAACCTCCTGGACTCTGGGATATCCATCATCTCCACATAGTCAGGCTCCTCTTGCTCATCCAAAGCCTCCTCTAAGGGAAGCTGGAGGGTCTCAGCAACTTTTTTATAAAACAAAAAATGAGAAGGGGACTCAGAAAGCCTAGGGGGAGACTCACCTGAAGGTCTGTCTGGGGAGATGTCCGGTTCAATGGGCACATCCAGACTCTCAAAGTCACATTCACACTGATCATAATCCTCATCCCCCTCCTCTGGTTCATAGAACTCTTCTATATCATAATCCTGAACCATTGGAACCGACCGAACCGACCTTTGCCAGACAGTGGCGGTTGGAGGAGGCTTCCGAGGACAGGGACTGGACAATCTGTATTGCCCTGGCTATCTCTGCAGCAGTTGGAGAAGGAATTTTGGACTCAAATCTGCTGATTTTAGTTTTCTTTGCTGGAACTGGCTCCTCAGAGCCAGCTTTTCGTTGCCGAGGAAGTCTCGCTTCCTGGTCAGAGGCACTCCCCTCGGTTAGGTTGGTACCGAACGGGCTGTCCCATCGGTCAGCGGACTTTTTGGCCTCTCGTTCCCTGAGCCTGCCCACTCTCTTGTCCAGGGTGGCTGCAGGAAATTTTACAAATCTGGCAGTCTGAATTGAGGTGGTCAAACCCCAGACAACAGACACATGTAGTGTGTGGGTCAGCCTTGGCAAAGGCTTCCCCACAGACATTACAGTGTTGAAACCCAGTGGGCCCGGTTTTTCTTTTGGGTTTCTCAGACATGATTACCATAGACAGAGCTTGAACCGATCGGTTTTGCGGTTAAAATAATTAAATCGCGGTTAAATTAAACCGAGAAATAGCGCTTTAAACCGAAGAAATGAACCAAGCAACAGGAGGAATCTCCGGAGCGACTGTTCAGTGAGGCGGAGTAAAGAATCTGACGGTTTCGGTTTGAAACCAACCTAACAGAGCTTCTGAACCGAGCTCACGCTCTAAGCTCCATGCTCTGCATGGAAGTGAACTCTTTCACCTCCGGAGCAGTTCTAAGGCTGGGACAAACTGCAATAGTCATAATATAGCAAGACTTCATGTTGTTTGAAGGGCACCCTGACAGCTCTCCCCTGACCCTGCAGGAGAAAATGTGAGCCCCTTGGAAGTGTGAGTTTGGCACCTTATATGGGGCCGGGGTGCCAGCCTGAAAAGGAGAAGCCATGCCACCCGCCTGAAACAGACTGCAGTTCCCACAAATCTGAGGCAATCTCACTGGTGCTGTACAATACCCTAGACTGATGCCTTCGACACCTCCAGGCCCCTAGCAGAAAGGAAAATGGCTCGCCCAAGCAACTTTTAGGCACTGCGGTTAGAAGTTAACCTAAATGCAACCATCAGCGCCGTCTGATGACTGCCTGATGTGCTATGATGCACAACATGACACATGCAGAGGTGAACACCTTTCTGCTCAAGGCATCAGTCTGAACAAGTCAGCCTCTGGAGACTGGTCATGCATAGGGCGTTTCAACCCTGTCAGGGGCTGCAAAACTGCCAGCCCTTAAGAGGGTTGAGGCACTGCACCTGTATATCATGAGGGTGCATAATATCACAGCATGAGGTCCCCAGAAGATAGACGGGAAGACAGGGGACATCTCCATACTATCACTGCCTCCTCAAAGGCTTTAGGCCAGGGAGGGTTGACTGCAGAGCAATCACTGAAAGCTCAGAGGAGCCCCAGCGGCAAGGATACTGGATCATGACTTGAATATGAGCCAACTTCCTGTAATGCAAGCATGTCCACCAGGAATCTCTGGTACACTGCGTACTCAAGAAGCCAAGAACAAGTGAAGGGATGATCCACTGTCTTCTGAGGACGTTCAGAGAGAGGAGGTGCTGAAACCAAAGGGTAGTGGTAAAGGAGAGGCTGGCTGAAAATGGACCCTGTCAGACATCTTCTATTGGTCTAGGGCACCAACCACCTCTGTGTGCTGAGACCAGATAACTGACCCCTGAAGGTCCATGTACCCAGACAACTCTAGCAAGGGTGGCAGAGGTTCGGAAGGAAACAGACTCAGGGTGTCTAGGATCTCTGCCTGCACTGTGAAGTTGCGAGGATGACCTCTCCTGGGAGGACGGCCTGCCAGGACCACCCAAATGGGGTCAACTTACATCTTAGAAACAACCTGGTCAGTGCTGGGGGGCGTGGAAAGGTACATTTCCCATAGGGTGGCCCCGGTCCCCACCAGTGAGTGTCAGTCAACGGCTCCAGAAAGAACACCACCTCCCGGCAGTCATCTGACTTCAAGCCAGTGCCCCCTCTGGCACAGGGCTCAGGGTCAACAACAGGCCTGGAGATGGGTTTACTCCCGCTGTCACAGCCGGCGCCACCCTCCGTGTCAGGCCCGACACTGGGTCCAGCATCTACCCAAAGCCATGAGCAGTGGCGCTGTGACCAGGGACAACACTGTCATTGGCCTCATACTCACAGCTGAGCACAGGACCAACACCATGGTCGTCTCCACATCCGTCACTGAGGACACTGCCATCCTCTCCCTCGCTGTCCCTAGTGACACCAGAGAAAAGAACCACCTCCACTTCAGCAGCAGGACACTGCACAGCACTGGTATCAGACCCTCTTCCAACACCGAGAACAGTGCCAGAAGAGGACTTGACATGTCACCTGGTGCTGCCCCACTCACCAACTCTGCAAATGGTGGCAGGAGCCAGGGGGGTACCAGGATGCAACATCAAGGCACCCACCGAGGAGACCAAGCATACAGCTTTGGCCTCACCACTACGGACGTCTGCTACCCAGAGCAGACAGACTTTGGGGGGGTTAAATCTGGCCACCCAAAAGGAGCCAACTGTCCACCAGACCCACCCCAGGGCCTTCAATACTTCAGCAGGAAGAGACTGAAAAAGACCCTGTGCTTTCTCAGCATCAGAGGTGCCAGGAAAGGGCCTAGGGGAAAGGCTCTGAGACCTTACCTTGGCCTCACAAGTGTGACTCCTGCTTCAGAAGGTTTTCAAGTGAATGGTGGTCTTTCAAGAAGCAGGAGTCACACTCATCTATAGTGTCATCTGGGCCAAGGCAGGCCATTGAGGTGGGATCCCAGTCTGTAGTTGCCACCCACTTCCCACAGGGGCACCGATACATGATGGGGACCAGATGGTTTCTTCAACTTCTTTGCTTCCTTCTTGTCTGGTTTGGACATCATTGGAAAAATAAAGGAAAGAAAATGGTGGTGTGAAGAAAACTCACAGTGAAGCAGTTTTAATTTGGCGAAGAGGCACTGCTGCTGCTCCCACAGTATGTACTCGACAGCAGGAAGAAAATAACTGTGGTGCTGAGGGAGCTGGTAAGCATTACTGACAGGTGCATGCAGCACCATATGAGAAGTGCAGGAGCCATCAGTATCTGATGTCGGTTCCTTCCCTGCAAAACATTTGCTACCACGAGGTCCTGGTGTCTCCAGACCCAGACCCATGAGTGGGAATCAATGATGAAGAGTGATTCTTGGAAGATCTGAGAGCAGTAATCAAAGTCTGGTCTCACAGAGGATGTACCAAAGGTTCATAATCACATTCCTATTTCTACAACAATGTCATCCAAAGATCTATCAAGCCTACTGGCCTAAGTTATTTGAAGCCACAGGTGATAGCATAGCTGGAAGGAGTAGGGGGTCACACTCAGATATGGCAAGTTTCTAATAAACGAATGCAGCACTGTCTGAGCTAGCACACCTCTCGAGGACCTCGTTTCTCTTTCAAACAGTACTGTTCGTGCACTCGTTTAGAATCAGGGATGGGGAGACAAACTGTTCACCATCAGTAACAAAAAAACAAATGCCTCATCAACCGCTGACTACAAGAAGATTAAAGACTGGGGGTGGACGCTACCTTCCTCAGTCTCCTTATTTACTCCTATCAATTAGGATATACATTTTCCTACCTGGATCTGGAGTTCCCCACATCTCTGTGTTGCTAATGAAGCTGGAATCAGTCAGAAAGTAAAACAAAAGTTAGTCCTCCAGAAACTGCAAGAGAGGGTCCACTGTTGCCAATACCCAGTGAAGCAGAAAATGAATGGAAGGTGATCGGTAATGGAAGACATATGGATGCTTACCTGTCAAATCTTCAGTCTTTTCTGCATGCCATTTAGTAAAAGAGCAGAGCAACCTAAACTTGAGTGGTGGATGCAAAAGAGACAAATGCATGCAGTATCTTTAATGTCCTTACATTTAAAGGAATGAAAAGTAAAATGTGACGTTCTACAAAACATCAAGGGTTCCACCATACAAACATTACTGGATTTCGAAACAGTAAATGCACAGGAACTTTAGCTTACTAAATGTAAGTCTCTTACATCAGAAGACCACCAAACTAAATATGTCATGCATTTTAAAAAAAAATGATGGAATGAATGTAAGAAACAGTATGACAGAAGATGCACTACTTTGGTGATCTACTGGAGTAATAAAAAAAAAAGAAAGCTGAAAACAACTGCCATGCTGTAATGCAATGTTGTATACTTAAAATGTTTATCTTGATATTTTTGCCAGGCGAACCTTATTACTGAAAAATGTGTATGGTTTCTAACAAATACTATTTTAAATAGACTGGTCAGCAACAGTGTTCGTATTTTTTAATTCCATACCTGCTGCTGTCCCTGAGATGCCTGGTTTGCAGCCTGCTGGTTTGCTGTGTTATTTGCTGCTGCTGCCGCTGCCGCTGCTGCAGCTGCCGCTTGTTGCTGGAAGAGGTTGGCTGGATATACACCCCATGGAACTCCATAATACTGAGGAGGAACAACTGCAGGGCCTAACAATAAGGTTTTTGTTAGTGGCTGTGTTCCAGTTCTTATTACTGACTACATTTTATACTGTAGATCTGAACCAAGATTTCCAAACTATGGGTAAAGAGGTACTGTCAACATAACCATCCTGTGCCTTAAAATGCAGTGCAACCAGAAAAACAAGTTACTCACCTATAACTGTAGTTCTACGAGTGGTATATGGTGTACATCCATACTCTAGCAGAATCCTTTCCCATTTAAGAATGGCCAGAAGGTCTTCAAGCTGGCTCCTCCCACTCACCCAGGTGGTATCTTCCTCAGCACTACCCCATGACGTCAGATCGTGAATGCTGGAAGCAAGACAGGTATTCCACTTGCCTGGGGAGATCAAGTGGGTTGTGTGAATGTACACCATATACCACTACTAGAACTACAGTTACAGGTGAGTAACTTGTTCTTCTAGGGGTGTGGATGTGGTATACTATCCACACTCTAGCAGACTCCTAGCAGTTCTCCTGGGAGGAGGGGACAAGGCACACACACCCTACTTAGGGAAAAGTGACTGGAGAACAGAGGTCCCAAAAACAGCATCCCCACAAGACTCAAGGTCAATGTGGTAATGGGAGAGAAACGTGTGTGCTGACTTTTAGGCAGCAGCCCTGCAGATCACCTGGATAGGGATGTCCCTGTAAGCAGCCACCAAGGCAGTGGAATACCTGGTGGAATGAGCCCGAAGCCCTATGGGAGGCTCCCTACCAGCCAACCTATAGCAGAGGTCGATGCAGGAGACTATCCACCTGTCAATCATCGACTGAGCTGCTGGTCTGCCAGGGGCAGCTTCAGTGTGGATGAGCAAGAGCTAGTGAACCTCTCCCCGAACTCCAGCCATGTACTCTTTATAATAAGCAAGTGCATGCCTAAGGTTCAACGTATTGTACCAGTGCCCGGCCTCTCAGGTTGGGTTAGTAAAGTAGAGCAGGAAATTCATCACCTGGTTAAGGTGAAACTCCGAAACAACCTTTGGGAGGAACTTCGGGTTGGGGCAGAGGACAGACTTATCCTTGTGGAAAACCATGGAAGACAAGGTAATAAGACTTGTCTGGAGCTCACTGATCCTTCTGGTGAAGGTGATAGCCACCAAGAAGGTGGTCTCCCACGACAGATGGGGCATCTCACACCTGTGCATGGGTTTGAATGGCTTGCCCATAAGCACAGCCAATTTCAGCAACAGGTTCCAAGGTGGCGAGGGTTCATGCACCAGAGGGGACAACAGTTCAAGGTCTTTATAAAAATAAAAAGAGCCCCCAAACACCTTCTCCTGCGCTACCATTGGCATACCAGCCCACGCTCAGTATGCTCAGATGGCCGCCAGCTGCACCTTGAGGGTCGTCTACCGGAGGCCCAGCTAAGATAGGAACCAGAGGTAGTGCAGGATGCTCACCACCAGGCAGGACAAGGGGTCTAGCTCCTCACCCTGACAAACAGAAAACCTTTTCCACTTGAAGGAGAAGTACTTGCGAGTCGACTCCCTCAGAGAGGCTTCAATAACATGAAGAACCCTGTCAGAGAGATCCAAAGCCTGAACTCTAGCCGCTCAGGAATCAGGCTGTTAGGTGCAGGGACTGAAGGCCTGGATGAAGCACCTTCCCCATGGAACACGAAAGCAGGTCCAGGTGGAGAGGAAGATGCCACAGAAGCCTACTGCTGAGGCAGAGGAGATCTGGGTACCAGAAATGGTGTGGCCAGTTCACAGCCACCAGGATCAACTGCGCCTTGTTCTCGTCACCTTGAGTACTACCCTGGGAATCAGGGGAAAGGGAGGAAGATATACATTAGTCCAGGGCCTCGCAAAGGCATCCCCTGCAGTGTCCTGCACTGAGGGGGTGGGGCGGGCATAAAACAGCCTCAACTTCACGTTCTCCCTTGAGACAAAATGGTCGACCTGGGGGATGCCCAACTGGGCAAACAGATGGTCGACAACTTCCTGGTGAAGGGACATGGTGATGCCCTGCCCACCCGGCTGAGGGTATTTGCCAGCTGGTTGGATAGGTTGGCCACATGCATCACCAGCAGGTCAGCGTCCAAGATGCAGAAGAGGTCCAGATGAAAGAGCCTCCAGACACAGATAAATGGAATGCATCCCTCCCTGATTGTTGAGGCAGTACATGGTCATCATGTTGTCCGTCTCGACCTGGATGACTTGACCCCAAATATGCAGAGCAAACACCATCAGTGCCAGATGCACTGCCCAGAGCTCCAGTAGGTGGATGTGGCAGAGGACTCCTCGGGGTTCCAGAGTCCGTGGACTCAGTGGGCCCCCATGTGGGTACCCCACTTCAGAAGAGAGGCATCTGTCGTTAAAGAGTGACCATCGGCTCTTAGTGAACTAAAGGGGACTCCTCCTTGGAGATGTCCTGGGACTAGCCACCACTGGATGGCATCCCACATCTGCTGGGTCACAGAGACTGGCTGGTCAAGGTGACTGCGGCACTGAGACCACTGCCAGGCCAGCCCCCACTGCAGGGAGCACATCTGCCAGACGGCCCAACAGACCACACCGGTGCATGCTGCCATAAGACCCAGGAGGCGCAAGTAGTCCCAGGCAGGGTGCAACTGCCCAACCTGAAATGAGCGGGCACAGGAGGTAAGGTCCTCTACCTGCTCCACCGACAAACAGGCCATAGCCCAGCAGGAGTCCAATTCTGCTCCAGTGAACTGAATCACCCGAGATGGAATGAGTTCTGATTTGGCCTTGTTGACTAGGAGGCCGAGAACCAAGCCAGTCTGGAGGGTCAGATCCCTGGATCTCTCCACTTCCAACCTTAAGGATCCTGCGATCAGCCAGCAAGCAGGGGTACACCCGGACCCCCTGTGCTGCAGGAAGGCTGCCACCACTGTAATGCACTTGGTGAAGACCCTGGGTGTTGAGGAGAGGCTGAACAGCATGGCCTGGAACTCATACAGAGTACATTCCGAGCAGAACTGAAGGAACTGCCGATGGGACAGGCAGATGGGGATGTGGAAGATGATGTCGTGAAGGTCCAGAGAGCACTACCACATGTCCTGCTACAGGGACGGAATGATCTGGTTCAGAGTGACCACACGCAACTTGAGTGGCTGCAGGAACCAATAAGGTCGTACAGGTCCAGAATGGGAAGCCAACTCCTCATCAGCTTCGGAACCAGAAAATACCTGGATACGAACCCCGGGCTGGGCATGGTGTCCTGGACATGAACCACTGCATCCCAGCAGAGGAGGAAGACTATGTCCTCCTGGAGGGCGGACATGTCCAAAGCCACCTAGTCTTCCCATGGGGCATGAGCTCAGCTGGACAAGACAGTCCAACTCTAGAGGTAGATCGCTGCCTACCACTTCAAGGACCCACTGGTCTGTTGTAATAGCGGACCAGGCGGAAGCTAAGTGGTGGATCCAAACCCCACAGGAGGGCCTGGGGCAGGCAGGATGGGTCGGGGGAAAGGCAGCCCCCAACCCGTCACTTTGCAGTTCGGGAGGCAAAAGACAGGCCGGCTGAGGAAGCTGCCATCCTTCTCACTCTGGACTACCTGGCAGCAGAGGAGGAGGGCTTCAACCAGGGCCACCAGGCCTGCTGTTGAGCCGCCGGCGGGGGGGCAGCATCGTCAGACTGAGAAACTGAAATGGCTTCTTTTCTGCTTGGTCTTTTCTCCTGCTGGGCAGACATGATCCAGGATAGACACTGGAATTTTGATCCCAGTGAGCTGTCCTGTCTACCCCGTACTCAGGAAAAGTACATCCGCCAGCTTGTGCTGGGTTTTGGCCATAAAGGTCAAAATCTGCAGACAAGCCCTGTGGCACATAGCCACTGCAGCGGCCACTGACCTGCTGCAAGAACTGCCAATGCCTACTTCCATTTGGAGCTGCTGCTTGGCAACCGTGCCGCCTTGGTCCTGCACCAGCTTAACCAGAGACTGCAGGTCGGCTGGGAGCTGTGGGATAATCTGATCCAGGGTATCCAAAAAGCTATGAAGTTGGCCATTAGGCATGCTTACTTGCCTGCAGAGCCAAAGAGGAGAATGTTGCATAGACTCATGGCTGCATGGTCCTGCTTCTGTCGGGAGGCTTATCCACATCACTGACCTTGCCTGAGCGGTGAAAGCCATAGTCAGTTACCAAAACTTTCACAGGAGGATGTTCAGTAAATCTGAACAGCAACACGGTGGAGTCCACATACTTGCGGACCATATGGGCCAGCAGTGTGGAGCAAGAAGCATGATGCTGCCAAAACTCTAGAGCAGGGCCCAGAATGACCTCCGTGACTGGAAAGGAGACCCCAGGGGAGTCATCCTTTGTCAGGGATCTCTGTAAGGGGGTAACGAGCCTGCTTCTGTACTGGCTCCAACTGGGTCCCTGTAGACTTGGTGATAAGGCGGAGCAAGGCCCCAACAGAGGTAGGGCCTTGGTCCACCAAAAGTTCCTCCCCAGAGTCCTGGTCAAAGCCAAGAGTGTGTCGAAGATGTCTTAAATTCTGAGGATTCCTTGAACACCGGTTGAGCCCCCCCCTTCCCCCAGGACACGTCAAGATTCATCAGCCTGAGACACCAAAGCCGACAGCTGATGGGGCAACACAGTGGCAAGCTGAGATGACTTAGAGGGGACCCCATCCATGGGCTATGGAGGTGGGTGGGGAAACTGGCGTCAGCCAAACCGGAGGTGTCAGCATGGGCCGGAGCAGCGGTCACCATGAGAATGCTGGAAAGGGCTGGGGCTCTAACAGGTGCCTGCTGCCTGCACCCAGTAGCAACTGCTGTCAGACGAACTCCTCATAGCAGTGCCGCATCTTACAGTGGAGCCAATCCTCCTCAAAAGAGGAGGAAGAGAGACCGACGCCGACCCGGCGTCTCTTGCCAAGTGCTTGTAGTGGAACCAACAATGTTGGGAACTGCTGGAGCCTCGAGCTACAGGACCACGATCTGGATCTCGACTGTCAGGGAGACCAATGGTGAGGAGAAACAGAAGCAGCAAAACAAGGAAGCACCAACAG
Source organism: Neoceratodus forsteri (assembly GCA_016271365.2). NCBI lineage: Eukaryota > Metazoa > Chordata > Ceratodontiformes > Ceratodontidae > Neoceratodus > Neoceratodus forsteri. Next base: position 1,428,899,446 of record CM057449.1, read on the forward strand.
GTCTGGAAGAGAAGGGTTGGGATCAGCGCACTGGTCCAATCCTCCCTGAGAGACAACAGGCAAGACCGGGGTCCTGGAGAGGGAATCCACCCCCTCGTCCTGAGACAATGGGTCAACCTCCTAGAGAAAAATCTCGACCTCCTAGTCGACCTGCATCTCTGCCAACAGGGATACCTTGTGGCCAGCAGCTGGGACAGAAATGTCAGCCAAAGTTGAAAGCTCAACAGCCATCGAGCTTGCAGAAGTGTGGAAATCCGAGGTCCAAGAGTGCTCACAGTCCCACAATCGATGGCGGAACTTTTTGGACTTGGGAGTCCTGCTTTGAAGATTTGAAGGACTTAGACCCATGGAAAGGGACCTCCCCAAGGGTTGGAAGGGACTGGCAAAGATCCCAGAAATCACCGGTGAACGAGGCGCCAATGCCCGCCAACACAATGGTGGCTGCAGACAATGTTCCTCCAGCCACCTGAGCTGCAGATTCCTCAAGGGCAGTGAGTTGCTCAGACAAGCCCAGCACAGCGGAAGACACCAAACAGTTTTCGTTGGAGCGAACTGGCAGGTCCCATTCATCCTGGCTTCCAAGCAGGAGACTAGCATAGCAATCCTCCAGGGTTGTGGGATGGAGAGTGACATAGGCCACAAGCCTACAGGTTGTGGTTCATCCCAAGACAGTAAATGCACAATGTGTGCAGATCAGTGAGTGACATTTTTTGGCTGCAAAGGCACCGTCTGAAGCAGAGGACTACTTTAGGATCACCCAAGTCCATAACTAAAGCGTAAAGCAAAAGCTCAAAGACGTGACAAGCGAAGGTAGCTTAGGGCCTACATCAAGCATGAAGCTGCAATGGAGGGAACCCGATGCTTCCAGCGGAAAGGAAGATCTAACATCACGGGGCGGTGCTGAGGAGGGTACCACCCGGGTGGGTGGGAGGAGCCAGCTTGAAGAGGAAATAATTCTACTGGAGTGTAGCTAGTACACCATATCCACACCCCTAGGAACAGAATGTTATTCCTCTTTAAGTCACTGATTAATTTTCTGTCTAACAAGATTATTTTCATATCAACACTGAATGAGAAGACAATAGCAATCCCACATTATTGGGTTTTCACACTGAATCTGTAGAGGGATTTTAAAAATAACATATTTTCAAAAAACAACCGTAGTGACACTTATTCTGTTAGTACTTTTCTCCCCAGCCCCAAGCAGCTCTCTAAAACATTTGCCACTCCAGCCCTCTCATCCGGTTTTTCACTAGGACTTAGGGTTGCATGCAGGCAGTGTAGCCTGGGTGCTCATCTGGTGCTGGGTCTGCAGGTGGCAAGAAGTCAGCCAACTACCCAAGAGCCTATTCCGTGGTTTCTCCCAGCCCCAGGGAGGGGTGAGCATGGAAAAATGCCCAGACAGCCCCACGTACACATCCTTACATGGTACGTCAGCAGCTGCCACTCCTCTTCATCCTCATTTTGACAGTCCTTGGTTGCTGTGTCCCAAGTTGATGCTAGGGGCCAGGCAGACGCCGGGTGCTGTAAGCCTCCCTCCCCAAGACAGGACAACAGTCCTCCGGATGCTCTATCCTCTCCTGCCCTGGTCAACACCCAGCCTTTCCAGGTCTGTTCCTGAATCCAGGTCACCAGTGTCATGTCCAGCACCTCAACCTTCAACACAACAGGGCCGGCCTCCATTTGACATTTACTGGTAGTTCAAATTTCTTTTCTATAGAACAAAGACCCTTTTGAACCTAAAAAGGGGTTGACTGTGACCCTTTAATTTTTATTCCATAGCCCAGATAGAATTGTACTCCTCCAGCAATGCCAGTCTGGTATGTCTTAGTCACTAGCAACTACACAGTATAGCAGCATAAAGAGAATGAAGTAACTTGCTCCAGCTGAAAAGGATTATAAAACCTTGCCAACATGTGATTGTCCTAATCACCACACAATGATCATGATTCATGTGCACTGGTGTCTTAACAAGATTTACTTGAACTGTAGGAGTACAACAGGTACTTTTTCCACAGCCGCATTAATTCAGAATTCACCTAGCATGCGCACAGTCTTTGAATAATTATCGGCAGGAACCTCAACTCCATGCCTCTCCATGCTCAAGATGCAATAAACCCACATGAAGTGAGGAGCCGCCTAACATGCACTCAAAAGGCTGTAGCCATAGACAGTTTGGAGAGCTGTGTAAATGCTGAGAATAACAAACAAATCTACATTAGAAAGAACAGTTAAGAACTTACCGTAACATTAGATCTTTGAGGGGATCTCAGTCATCAGGTCACACCATAGGAACTTTACAGTCAGTGAACAGGAATCCATATGGAAGATTTTCAGCAGAACTTGGGCCGTCCACACCGTCAACGTCACCAACTCACCAACCCTATAAAGGCATGAGTGGCCCCGCTCCCTCCTCAGTTCTTTCACCCAGAGACAAAGGAAGCATAGCCCTAGCCATGGGAGACCGGGGGGGGGGGTGCCCAGACCATGAGAAAGGCTGGATACACTAGACAGCCAGTTCCTAAACAGGAGCCCCAAGAAGGGGGGTGGGAGGGAAAGCAGACCTGATGACTGAGATCCCCGAGAAGGTCTACTGTTACGAAGTTCTTACATAACTGTTCTATCTTCATCGGGGAGATCTCAGTCATTAGGCCACACTGTAGGAATGAGTCCCAAGCAGTTACAGGTGCAAACAGACAGTCTGGGAGGAGGGCATGCCATAAACTTAAGACAGGAGGCCCTGCAGTACAGCCCTGCCAAAACTTGCATGGGCTCTTGAGGCAATGTCCAGACTGTAGGGCTTGGTAAAGTACGGACTGTACTCCAGGTGGCAGCCACACAGATGTCAGCGGCTGAGACCCCTCGGAAACAAACCACAGAGGTAGCCATGCATCTGGCGGAAATGAGCTTTGAAAGCACCAGGCAATTATTTGCTGTACTTGTTGTAGCAAAACACAATGCAATTAGCCAACCATTTGGATAAACATGACTTAGAAACTGAAGTGCCCTATCTACCTGGGCAAAAGAAACAAACTGCTTAGACTTTTGACTTTCCTTGGTCTGTAGCAAGTAGTATTCCAAAGCTCTGTACACATCTCACGTATGGAGCAGTGTTTCCCCTGGCTTGACATGCTCAGGAAAATAAACAGGAAAGCGAACAGACAGTGTAAATTCTGAGACCATCTTAGGGAGAAACTTAGGATTCATGTGCAATAACATCTTGTCTTTGTGAACAATCAAAAAAGGCTCTTCACAGCAGAGGGCCTGAAGCTCTGAAATTCTTCGAGGAGAAGTAATGGCAGCTAAAAATAACACTTTCCGAGAGAGAAAGTGCAGGTCGCGAATGGCTCAAAAGGAGACAGGATCAACTTCTCCAAAATAAAATTCAAGTCGCAAGCCGGGACCAGAGAACAGATTGTGGGGTTCAGATGCAGGATGCCCCGAGAAAGGTATGCGAGACATCTAGCTGAGCAATCACGCGGTCACCCAGGGGCTTATGAAATGCAAAGATGGCCGAAAGGTGCACCTTGAGGGAGAAGTACTGAAAACCTGAGTCAGACAGAGAGACCAGGTAGTCCAGGATGTGGTTCACCTGGCAGGTGAAAGGGTCCAAATGATGTCTGGCAGCCCAGATGGCAAACTGCTTCCACTTCATGGCATGTGTGGCTTGAGTGGGAGGCTTCTGGGTGGCCTCAAGGATGTCCGCCACCATGTTCGAGATCCCGAACCTTGTGATGGCTATGTCCTCAGAAGCCAAGCATGCAGACAGAGGGACTGCAGTTGTGATGGACCAGGGTCCCCTGATTCTGAGTCAACAGGTTCCTGGAAGGAAAAGAGGGACCGGAGGTTCCTCTGTCAGCTGCTGTGGCCGAGGAAACCCTATCTACCAAGGCCAGAATGCAGCCATTAGGATCATGCTGGCCCCCTCCATCCAGGCAGTATAGTGCAGTGGGTTAACTCATTGCCTCCTCAAGAGCTCTCTGAAGTTGTAGCACTTGTGTCCTGTATACTGGTAACAGTGAATCTTGGGGCTTTCTAAGCAAAATCAAGCCATAATCAGCATGTCGCAAACAAATGCTAATAGCTCAAAGACCGTGTGTAATAGGCACAAAGTATGAGTGGCAAACTTGTTCAGCATAAAATTACCTTTCCAATGATGGTATGCAATTAATAATATGTAATTTATTGTTTTTTCTGTGCTAGTCGAAACAGCAAAATAAATACATTTTACACTAAAACATGCACTTTAAGCCTTTTTTTGTTGGAAAGTATGTGACATAACACCAAATTCAGCATGCAGAAACTAGATGTAGTTTTAATAATTTGTTAAAAAGACAGCTATTACTATAGTATAAATATACATTTTTACCATTTTAGTCAAGGTGCTTTGGTGAGGTTTGAGGCATGAATCTGAACCATACACACCATATCATAAACAAATGTGTATAACTCCTAAAGTATACACGATACACACAACATATCAGTGGCAACCTTGTTCATCACAAAATTTCCTTTCCGGCGGTGCTATGCAATCAATTGTGCGTAATGTGGTTTTTGTTTTATACTGGCTGAGATACCCAGAATGTGTTTTATTCAACATGCTTAGGTGGTTCTTGATGGGCAAATGTCAGCCATAACACACCATGCTATAAACAAATGCAAATAACTCCTGAACTATACATGATACACACAATATGTTAGCACACAATCTGTTCATAACTAAATTACCTTTCCAACGGTGCTATGCAATCATTTGTAATCAATTCAGTTTTTGTTTTATGCTGGCTAAGATACCCAGAATGTCAGTTTATTCATAGTGCTTATAGTTCTTGGTGGACAAAATATCAGCCATACACACCATGCCATAAACAAACGCAAATTAGAGAATAAAGTATGGGTCTGGGTGTGTGATGATAATTTACACACACCCGAGGGGTGTATGCGTAGCATCTAACCCCGAGGGTGTGTGTACATTCGTGTTTACACACACCCAGACCCATATTTTGTCCCACTCTTTCAAACATACAAACCATCCGGAGACCACAAGACTCCAGGGAATCCATTTTGTGGATGGTTTCGTATGTTCAGCGGTCCCACCCCCCACAAGACCCGGCAGCATCACAATTCATTCTGTTTTGCACACACTCCCTTCCCCACCCCATCCACCCACCAAACCCCATGACTGAGCAAACTGCATTCTCTGGTGCTAGGTTTTGGAGGGTTGGGATGCGCCACTGGTGCCAGGTCTCTGAGGGTGGGGGTGCACTGGACATCAGGGAATGCATTTTGTGTGACGATATATCTCTGAGGGTGGTGGTGAGCATCTGAACAACAGGGAATGACAACTGTAGGATCGTGCATGCTGGGTGGATGGGGCACCATCCAACAAACAGCATTGTGTGTCCAGGACTGCCCCACTATTCTCTGAGACCTGGCACAATCAAACAAATCCCATTCCCTGCTGTCCTGGGACTCGCCCCCACCCACCGAGACCCAGCAACATCAAAGAAAAAGCATTCCCTGGTGTTCAGTGACTCACCCACACACTCAACACCCGGCACCATCCCACAAAGAACATTCACTGGTGTCAGAGGGAGGGGGGACTCCACATCACCTTCCAAGAAATGGCATTATCACAAGAAAACACATTCCACAGGTTGCAAGACCCTAAATTACAATATCAAATGCATCCACCCCAAAAAAAAACACACCATGGTACCATAATAAAACATTTCCCTGGTGTTTGGTGTCTGGTGCTCCCCACCTTGGGAGACTCGGAACAGAAAAGCACAGTTACGTAAGAACTTACCGTAACAGTAGATCTTCGAGAGAGGCTCTTGCAGTAGGTAATTACATATAGGACTGACGCCGGCTGGCGGCAGGACCCCACGGAAAAATTTCTAGCTAGCAGTCACTGGCGAGGGACCGTCCCCACGTCAGGTGACCGGCGTCATGCGACATTGGTATAAAGGGCGGTCCCGACGAGAGAGAAGCAGATGTTTCCTTCCTGGAAAAGGAGCTGAAAAAGCCTAGGGGGATGGAGGGCAGGAAGATATTACCTACTGCAAGAGCCTCTCTCGAAGATCTACTGTTACGGTAAGTTCTTACATAATTGTACTATCTTACTTCGAGAGGGCTCTTGCAGTAGGTAATTACATATAGGACAGAATCCCAAGCAGTCTGGAACAAATGAAAGGCACCGGGAGGAGGAACTACTCCAAGTATCAGCAAAAGCCTTGCAAACCTCAAGACAGGAGGCCTTGCAAGACAGCTAACCCGAAGCCTGCTCTACGGCGAGAGGCAATGTCCAAACTGTAATGTTTCGTAAAGGTATGGACGGAAGTTCAGGTGGCGGCAGCACATATGTCTGCCGCAGACACCTTCTTGAAACAAGCCACAGAGGCCGCTACTCCACGAGTGGAGTGACCTCTGACTTGACCCGGAAGGGTCTTGTTGTACTTGTCATAACAGAAAATGATGCAATGAGCCAACCACTTTGACAGGCATTGCTTGGAAACAGCATTGCCTTCCCTTTTGTGAGCAAAAGAAACGAACAACTGATCAGTTTTTCTGAGATCCTTTGTCCTATCGGTATAGTATCTCAGAATCCTGTGGACAACCATGGTATGGAGCAAGTATTCTCCTTGGTTGGATTACTGCGTGAAAAATGCAGGTAGTTCGATAGACTGATTTAAGGTAGACTCCGCTACCACTTTTGGAAGAAACTTAGGATTCGTGCGAAGAGCTACTCTTTCTTTGTGAAAGATCAGATAAGGGATTTTGCACATAAGGGCCTGGAGCTCAGAAATTCTGCAAGCAGAAGTAATGGCCACCAAGAAGAGCGTCTTCCACGATAAGAACTTCAAGTCTGCGGAAGCCGCAGGCTCAAAGGGAGGAAGGGTAAGTTTCTTGAGAACAAAGTTCAAGTGCCGGGGGCCGGGGTGGAGTCCGAACAGGGGGCCTAAGATGAAGGACCCCTCTGAGAAAGGTCTTGGATAACCCCAGTTGGGCAAAAACCTTATCAGCAAAAGGGACATGGTAGGCTGAAATAGCCGCCATGTGGACTTTCAAAGAGGAGTGACTGAGACCCAGGTCGAAAAGATGATGCAGATAATCAAGCAGAACGGCCACAGGACAGGAGAAAGGCTCCATGTTCCTGGAGGCAGCCCAGATGGAAAATCTTTTCCATTTCATGGTGTAAGTGGACCTAGTGGAGGGTTTTCTAGCCTCCACCAAAATCTCAGCTACCTTAGGAGAGACGCCAAAGCGAGATTGGGCTAGGTCTGCAGGAGCCATGCATGAAGTTGAAGATACTTGAGTCCTGGATGGACCAGGGTCCCCTGATCCTGGGTCAGCAATCCTCAAGATAAAGGCAGAGGAAGAGGTGGAACCTCTGAGTATTGTTGTAGAAGAGAGAACCAAATTTGCCTGGGCCAGAAAGGAGCGATCAGAATCATTCTTGCTCCTTCCAATGCCAGTTTCTGCAGCACACGAGAGACCAGAGGAATTGGGGGAAAAGCACAGACGAATCTGTCCTTCCAGTTTAGAGACAGAGCGTCGCTCCAGAAAGTGCCTCGCTCTGGAGCGAGCGAGCAAAAAATTGGAAGCTTTGCGTTTTGGGAGGAGGCGAACAGGTCTATCTGTGGAGTCCCCCAAGTCTGGAAGACGCTTTTTAGAACTTTTTGGTCCAGTTCCCACTCGGGTGGCAGAGCCAAAGAACGACTTAGCTTGTCCGCCAGGACATTGTCGACTCTTGAAACATGGATCGCCGTGAGGTGAAGGTTGTGAAGAGTTGCCCAGTCCCAAACCCTCATCGCTTCCCTGCACAGCAGGTAGGACCGAGTCCCTCCCTGCTTGTTGATGTACCACACCATGCACATGTTGTCTGTTTGGACAGCTAGGTGACTGGGAAGGATGTATTGGTGAAGGGCCTGGAGCGCATACAGCACTGCTCGAAGCTCGAGCACACTGATGTGGAGAGCTAGATCCAATTTCGACCATAAGCCCTGGGTTCGGTGAGAACCCAGATGGGCTCCCCAACCTTCGCCCGAACCGTCCATGATCAGAATCTGAGCGGAGGGAGGATGAAAAAAGGGGACCCCTCGGAATAGGTTCTCCGAACCATCCACCATTGCAAGTCTCATCATTGGCGAGGAGATCAGTACTAGATGATCTAGGTCGTCTACAAGTTGATCCCACTGAGAGCGGAGAGTCCACTGAGAGATCCTCATGTGGAGGCGCGCACACGGAACCGTCGGGATGGCAGTCGCCATGAGCCCCAGGAGACGGAGCACCGACCTCGCCAGAACCTTCTTGAGTTCCGATAGAAGGGAAATCTGGGACTGGAGGGAGGCCCACCTGCCCGGAGGTAGGAAGGCCCTGCACATTGTCGTATGTAGGATTGCCCCGATGAACTGGAGTCTCTGGGAAGGGTCCAAATGAGACTTGGAATGGTTGATGGTGATACCCAGACCAGTGAAAACCTGCTGGGTAAAGGAGAGGAAATGCAGGAGTTCCTGCCTGGACGGGGCCGCCAGGAGCCAGTCGTCCAGGTAGGGAAAAACCTGAACTCCCAAAGTACCGAGGTGGGCCGCTACCACCGCCAGGCATTTGGTAAATACTCGGGGAGCCGAGGAAAGACCAAAAGGGAATGCCCGGAATTGGTAGTGGTCCCCCTGAAACGCAAACCTGAGTTACTTTCGGTGCTAAGGGCGAATGGGGATGTGCAGGTACGCATCCTGCATATCCAGTGAACAAAGCCATTGACCCGGCCAAAGCAGGAGCAAGAGGGTTTGAAGGGAGAGCATCCTGAACCTCTTGTATTCCACATATAGGTTCAGGGAGCTGAGATTGAGAATGGGTCTGAGATCTCCCATCTTCTTTGGTACAAGGAAGAAATGGGAATAGTAACCCATCCCGTGAAGGTGAGGGGGGACGGGTTCTACGGCCTGCTTCACGAGGAGAGCAGAAATTTCTTCCTTGACCAAAGGAAGATGGTCCCTTGAGTAACAGGAGTTCAGAGGGGGGTGACGTGGAGGTTTCTGCAGAAACTCTATGGAGTGCCCCTCTGCTATGATCTGAAGCACCCATGAATCTGATGTTATCCTCTCCCAACCCGGAAGGTGGAGGGAGAATCTCCCTCCTACCGGTTCCTCCGGGCGTCCGGAGGCAGTGGAGAGGGAAGGAGTCAGGTGGTGTGAGGCGCGCCCGCAGCTGGGGCATCCGCTGCTTTTTGGGTGGCGGGGCCTGGCAGCTGGGGGCCCGACGTTTTGTGGCCCGCCTTCCTGAGGTTTCGCTGAGGCCGCCGCGCCTCGCGAAGGGATGGCGCCAAGGGGGATGGGGGTGGCATTGAATCAACAGACGAAGGGTCGCCCCTTCTCCCGTAAGTCAGTGATGATGTCTTTGACATCACCACGAAAGCACAGAACCCTCAAAGGTGCTTCTTGATTGCTGACTGCACCTCCGGGACCAGACCTGACACACGGAGCCATGCGCGTGACGCCAAAGACTTACGGCAAACGCAGAGCTCCGTCCTGCAGTGTCCACTGTGTCGTAAGGTCGTCCTCAGAATGTGACGACTGGCCGAACGAGCAGAACGAACCAGGTCGGCTAACTCCTGCTTGACCTGGGAGTCCAGCAAGGAGTCAATCTTGGATTCCGCCTGGGTAAGGACAGCCTTCTGGTAATCCCCCATATGCGCTACATAATTAAGGGCCCTGATCCCCAGTGTGGAAGAAGCATAGATCTTCCTTCCATACTGATCCAGAAGGCGGGATTCCTTATCCGGGGGAGACAAGCTCAAATGTTTGGGGTGTGCTGACCGGCCGTGAGTGGCGCTAATCACAACCGAGTCTGCACGGGGGTGAGAGTCTAAAAAGTCTACACCCTCCGGAGCCTGGTATAGCCTATTGGACTTCCGAGGAAGTGGGGCTAAAGCTGACGGCTGTTTCCAAATGGTGGAAACAAGGTGGGCATGAGGCTCGGTCCAGGGTGGCACTAGAGTAGGGGCCGTAAGGGGCAAGTCCATATGTTCGGCGAGTTTAACCCGCTGAGGATCTGGTTCTAAGGAACACCACTGGTGGACTTACTGGATCTTCCTGAGCAACTCCGTGAAGGAAGGATCCTCCGGAGGAGACTTCGGAGGAGTCCTCGGCCGGGGCTTGGACGGAGAGCAAGGCTCGTCGTCTTTCTCAGAACAACCATCGGAGGAGTCCGAGAGAGAAGAAGAAGAGGAATTTGAAGCAGAGTATGACTCCCTTGCTCGTCTAGGGGGAGGAACTGGTTCCTTAGGAGGGATCCCTGGACGCATGTCCTGCCCCTCTCTGGATCCAGAGGGAAGAGCTCTGGAATCCGGAGGCGGAGAGGGAGTGTGCCGTCTGGGGCGTACGGGAGCCGGGGGTAGCACCGTCGCCGTAAGATGGCTCTCGACCTCCTTGGTGAGCTGAGCCTTGGCCTCAGCCCACCAGGAGGCCATAGTCTCCTGGAGATCCACCGGCGGCCTAGGGGGCGGTGGAGGAGGAGCAGGGGGATAGTTATACGGATGCAATCTGTAAGGGGAGTATCTGTAACCCGGCTGCGGGAATACCGGAGCTGGGTATTGTGGTGTCGGGTACTGCAGCGCCGCCAGAGTCGGCACCGGTACTGCGCGCGCAAGATACTGAGGACCGCGAAACCGCGCGCTGTATAAGACGGTGGATACCCAGGTACCGGGAGGAGCTGCCGGAGCAGACGGCCCAGTCGGAAGACTCCACGGGCGGATGGGCCCGTGGGGTGAGGCCCGGCGGAGAGGAATATCCCCGCCAGCGGAGGAGCCGGCCAGAACCGGGCGCTTCGCGGGCCAGTGTCGGGGCCGGCGTCGGCGGGTCCGGCGACGCGGCCGGCGTCCGGGGAGCCGGCATCAGATCCGGCTCTAAAGGAAGGGGATCAGACAGCGGATCAGCATCCCGAGCCTCGCCCGGGGACGGAGGGGAAAAATCCCCGGGGTCAGGCAGGGGGGACTCTGGCTTCCCGGACGGCAGCGAAGGCTGCGGGGAACCTGGGACGACAGACGTAGCAGGGTCTGCCATAGGTTCCGAGGCCCCGTGCACGTCGGAGGAGCTGATGTGCGACTTATGGGCAGAGACCCGGCGTCTGACTTCGGGGGTTCCTCGTCGGAGGCGGGCCGAGGATGGGAAGAGGCCCGGTCCGAGGGGGACGCTGCCGTGCGCCGCCCCGAAGGGTCGGGCGTCTTAGGGACCTTCTCCCGGCGGACGTCGGAGGAGCCGACATCCGGCTTATGGGAGGCGCCAGCACCAGTAGGCCGCAAGCCTGCGGCAGTACTGGGGGCTGAAGCCTCATTTTGCCCGGAGGTGCCCGGCGGGCTTGAATGCGAACCCGACGGGCGGGCCGATGGCTCCTCCAAAGCCTTGGAGGCTGCCGTCGGGCGATCTCCCGGGGGGGATGTTACCTTGGCCGCGGCTCCGGCTGGAGTCGCGGAGGAGGAGGCCTTCTCCCGGTGCCTTTCTTTGTCCCGCTTCTTGAGTCCTTCAGGGGAGGTCGACGCGTGCCCAAGCTTCTTCAACTCCTTCTCCATCGCAAACATCATCTTTTTGAGGAGATGGGCTTCTAGAGACTGCTGGCGTTGTCTGCGGGTGGCCGCGTTGAAATGTAGGCAGTGCGGACACTTGTTGACCGCGTGGTTGGGGCCTAAACAGAAAAGGCAGAGGGAGTGACCATCTTTGTGAGGCAATTGGGCGCCGCACTAGTCGCACTTATTTTTTGAAGGGGACGACATATACCGACATTCACCTGACGAAGAAAATACAAAATACTGATACTTTTCAGAAAAACTGACGAAGCAACAGGACTGAGCATTATGAACTTCACCGCGAGGCGCTGCACGAGTTGACGGCGGGAAAGAACTGAAGGCGGGCGCCTGGGACCACCCTTTATACCGACGTAGTTCTGACGCCAGTCACCTGACGTGGGGCGGCTTCGCCAGGGACTGCTAGCTAGAAATTTTTTCCGTGGTCCTGCCGCCTGGTCGACGCCTAGTCCTATATGTAATTAACTACTGCAAGAGCCCTCTCGAAGTAAGATCTGGAAAGTTCTGTGTTGAGTGGGGACGCAAAAAGGCCCAACTTTGGAGAACTCCATCTGTCAAATAAGTCTTCTGCAATGGATGAGAGAAGCTCCCATTCGTGCATGCTTAACCAAGTCCTGCTGAGACTGTTCGCCAGAGTGTTTAATGCACCTGGCACATGGACTGCGGAGAGTGTCAGACTGCGATCTACTGCCCAGTGCCACACTCTCATGGCCTCCCTGCACATGGGGTATGAATGAGGCCCTCCCTCACACTTGTTGATGTAGTAAAGTACACAAATTGTCTAACTGCACCAGCAGCTGACCCGGAGCGAGGTGGTCCTGAAAAGCCTGCATGGCATAGAGCACTGCCCTCATCTCCAGGACACTGATATTCATGGAGGTTTCTAGCTGGGACCAAAAGTCCTGGGTCTGGAAGGGACCCAGGTGTGCTCCCCAGCCCAGACCTGAGGCATCCGTGGTGAGGATCTGTTCAGGGGAGGAGATCTGGAATGGGACGCCCTGAAGAAGGTTCAAGGAGTCCATCCAACACTGCAGTACCTTGCGGACTGTAGAAGAGACCAGGACTGGGTGATCTAACTTGTCCATACGCTGGTCCCACTTTATCCAGAGGGTCCACTGGAGGGTACACATATGAAGTCATGCCAGTGGAACAGTGGGTATGGCAGCCGCCATCAGGCCCAGTAATCAGAGGTACACCCCAGCAGGAATGTAGCGGCTTTGAGTAACTTCCTGAGCTTGGGCTATAAGACATTCTGTCCTGCTTTGGGGCAGGAAGGCCTTCCCTTGTGCAGAGTCCAGGACCGCCCCTATATAGTGCAGTCTTTGGGTTGGTACCAGAACTGACTTGGACAGCCTGACCGTGATGCCCAGGGAGTGGAAGAGCCGGAGAGTCTGCTCCGGTCAGTAAAAGCTGTTCCCTGGACAGGGCTTTTAGGAGTCAATCATCCAGATAAGGGAAAACATACAGACCCCCACCCTTCTGAGAGCTGCTGTGACCACTGTTAAGCACTTGGTAAAGACTTGCAGTGCAGAGGACAAGCCAAAGGGCAGCACCTTGAACTGATAATGCTTGCCCTTAAAGGCAAAATGGAGCAACTTCCTGTGTGGAGGAAAGACAGAGATGTGCAGGCAAGCATCCTGCATGTCCAGTGAGCAGAGCCAGTCCCACATTTTAAAGAAGAGCATCAGTCCTGGCAAAGTTACCATCTGGAACTTTTTGTACTGGACATACAGACAGATCTTTTAGGTCCAGAATGGGCCTCAAATCAACAGTCATTTTGGTACCAGGAAAAACCTGGAATAGAATTCCTTGTTTTTCAGGTGCCTGGAAACTGGTTCAATGGCCTGCCTACTGTATGTAGAAGGGACTATATCTCCTCTTGGAGAACAGGCAAATGAGCCGGAGGATAACTGGAGGGTGGAAAAGGGGTTCCTGGAGGTTGCTTGATGAGCTCCAGGGTGTGCCCCTGCTTTAGGATTTGCAGAATCCATGCATCTAAAGTTATGGTTCTCCACTGATTCAAGTGGAAGGAGAACCAGCCTCTGACCACCACCTGCTAGTTTGGGACCAGAAAAAAAAGGGGCGGGGGTCTGGCAAGGACTCAAGCGGAGGTGGAGGCAGAGCCAGTCACCTGGGCTGGTCCATCATTCCTGGGATGCCTGGCCGCAGCTTCGGCGGTGGCAGGGGCAGGGAAGGCAGTCAGGGCCCTGCGTTTCCCCTTGGGGCCGGGGGCCTATTGGGTGCTCTACGAAAGGGAGGGCATCGTCTGCCTCTCTGTTGGTTTGTATGGTAGATGGAGTGGACAGACTTGAGGGACCTGCCCAAGGCTTGCAGGTCATCAATAATATCCTGGACATCATGGCCGAACAGCTTAATGCCAATAAAGGGGGCACTGAGCACTCTGTGTTGAACATCAGAGGTGAACCCAGATACCCTCAGCCAGGAGTGCCTGCACAGGCATATGTCTCTGGCAGCCGCCCTAGCCATGGTATCAGTCATATCAGAGAGGGCCCTGAGGAGGTGCCTACTAACATCTTCAGCAGATTGGTGGCAGTGAAGCAGCTCTTGCTTTTGTGTGCCATCCAGAAGGGCCTGTGCTGTGGACCTGCCCTTATATAAATTGGCATTTTGGCACTTCAAGTGAGACAGGTAGTTTGCATTCTTCAAACCCAGAGTGGAGGAAGCACACACCCTCTTTCCCCAGAGGTCGATTCTGCGAGACTATCTGGGGAAAGGGAACCAAAGTGCTTAGGCGCCTTAGACCTGTCACGAGCTGCCTGGATGACCACAGAGTCTGTCTCGGGCTGGGCAGCATAGCAGTGCAGACCGGGGGGAGAGACATGATAAAGTTCATCAGCCCTGCGAGGCATAGCTGGCATCATGTCTGGTCTGTGCCAGGCTGCCATGGCTACATTCCTCAGAGCAGGAAGGATTGTAGGAATGATTTCTAGGGGAGATTCCAGGATCTCCAGTAGGTCCACCAGCTCCTCTCTGGTGCTATCCTCCTTCCTCAGTGTGGAAGCCCATGACTGAGGACAGCTGCTTCGTCACATTAAAAAATGTGGAGTCCTCAGAAGGAGACCTGGGAGTATGGCTTCACTGAGTCCTCACTGAGAGAGGAACTCTTCCTCCTCCTCCTCTTATTTATTTAAGAGTTTAACCAGGCAGGCGTACTGAGTGGAGTACCACTCGTTTCCAGACACGACCTGGGGGAGGTGGGGGATAGGGGAACATTTGATTATTACATGCAGTACAGATAAATACAGTGGTGAGCAGATGATACAGAAATACATTACAGTATAGATATTTACATAGTTTAATAGTTTACAATCAGGGGGCTGTGAAGCAGCTGACAGAGGACACTGTTTTCATAAGATTTACATTTTTGCAAAGCAGAGCAGCAAAGTAATCTTTCGGGTCCTACAATGTAGCATTAGAGATCTGGCATGACTACCGGTTAGCAGTAACCACGGACTAGTGCTTATGGCTGCTGCGTGCATGTGCATGTGGCAGGGAAGTGTGCGTTGAGTAGTGTATTTAGATGCCAGGGGTTCATGGAGCTTCTGATATCAGCAGGCAAGTCATTCCATAGTTTGGGCATGCGATACTTGAAAGCCGATTGACCCTTGGAGGTATGCAAGAAGGGGACTTGGAGAAGCCTGGAGTCATTGCTTCGGAGTGAGTAGGAGGGGGAAGGCTGAGACAATATGGTGGAATTGAGACGGGGGGGGTGGGGGGAGGATTTGTGACCAGAATTTGGCAATGAGCCTGGAGCAGTGTATTTGTCTGCGGGTCGTGAGTGAGAGCAGTGATAGGTCCCTGTACAGATCACAGTGGTGGGTCACTGGGGGGGCAATCCAGGACAAAGCGACAGAAGGAGTGGAAAACAGTGTCCAGGCTGGCCAGGTTAGATAGGGATGCAGCGCCATAAACCACATCGCCATAATCAAATATAGGCAGGATCATTTTTTGAACAATTTCTCTTCTGACCTGTTTGGGCATGCAGCCCTTATTGCGATATAGAGCATCAAGTTTCGGGTGCAACTTATTTTGTAAGGATTCGATATGGGTGGAGAAATCCAGGTATTGGTCAAGCCAGACTCTCAGGTATCTGAATGAGGTTCAGGACTCAAGGGGGGCCCCATCTAGGGTAAGGAAAGATGGGCGAGACTCCAGGCAGGAGAGCCGCTAAGGTGACCCGAAAGTGAGTGTGACTTTTTTTGTATTTAGGGATAGCTGGTTGGACAGGAACCAATTCTAAACGGCATTGAAATCCCGCTGAAGCGCATTTGACACCACCCCAGTGGAAGGGCCGGAGACATACAGTACGGTGTCATCTGCGTACATTTGGATGGATGATAGTGAGCAGGTCGTCATTTAGGAATACTGGAAAAAAAGGAAAGGTCCCAGGACTGAGCCTTGGGGGGGGAACCCCATATTGATTGGTAGGGGGGAAGATATGTGAGGGCCAATTTTCACTGATTGATATCGACCTACCAGGTAGGCATGGAACCAGCTAGTGGCATGGCCTGACAGGCCAGCCTCAGTTAGTTTTGCTAGTAGCTTAGGGTTGGAGACGGTATCAAAAGCCTTGGCCAGGTCAATGAAAATAGCTGAGGTGATATGCCCTTTGTCCATTCCAGTCAGTATGTCATCGGTGATTCTTAACAGGGAGGTGATGGCAGAGTGAGATTTACGGAACCCAGACTGATATGGGGTGAAGAAAGAGGTTGTGTCTAGGAAATGAGAAAGTTGGGCAAGTGCGAGGTGTTCCTGAATTTTAGCCAGTATTGGAGGAAGGGAGATGGGGCGGTAATTACCCAGCGTAGAGGGGTCTCCACCCTTGGGGATGGGTATAACAGTCGCATGTTTCCAGTCGGCTGGGATTTTGGCTTTGGTGAAAGAGAGGTTAAGATGATCGGCTAGTGGAGCGGCGATGGCAGGAGCAGATAGGTGAAGCAATTTGGTGTCCAGGCTTGATGGACATTTACCTTTGTTGGGGTTGAGTGAAGTCAGTACTTGCAGCACTTCGGCCGAGTTTACTGGCTGGAAGGAGAAACTGGGGGCGTGTGTAGGGTTAAGAGATTTCAGTGGGGTACATGGTGGGGGTGAGGTAGGCAGGTGATTGGATAGGAGAGACGCTGCACAGCTAGTGAAGAAAGTATTGACAGCAGAAGCTACTTCGCCAGGGTCAGCGACGGTCAAGCCTAGGATGGATAGGGTCGGGGTTGGAGGTTGGATGGGGGAGAGGAGGGATTTGAGAGTTCTCCAGAAATTGGTGGGGTGGCTGATGTTTGAGTTTAAAGCCAACGTGAAGTAGCTCTTTTTTGCCCGATGTATCAGTTTTGTCCAAGAGTTATGGAGGGTACGGTATCTTTGTAGGGACTCTTGGGAGCATGCAAGTTTGTGTTTGCTCCAAGCCTGGTCTCTGGTGCGACAGCTGCTAATGAGATCTGTAGAGACCCAAGGAAGGTGGGATCCCCTTACTCGTGTGCTTCTTTGTGGGGCATGTTTATCCCAGATTGCGAAAAGCCTGGCCTTAAATGTTTCGTGTTTAGTCAATCGAGGGTGCTTTTATATGAAGGACCAGTCAATATGTGCCAGGTCATAGAGGAGCGCAGGTAGGGATAAGATTTGAAAGACCTCGTGGAGAATCATCCGGGCGGGGGCTGCGGGTCTGTACTCTTCCTGACCATGTATATCATGTGATGGTCACTTAGGGAGCCAGGGAGGAGACCAGCACTAATGATTCTGTGAGGGTGGGAAGTGAGAGCCCAGTCGAGGAGGGAGTGGTTGAGTGTTTTTGGGTTTAGCCGAGGGGGTTGGGAAATTTGCTGGGAGAGGTTTAGTGCGTTTATTTTGGTGCGCAGTTTGACACCGTCTTTTGCTAGCCAGTTGAAATTGAAATTGCCAAGGACATGGAGCTCCCCAGCTGTGGCTGTAGATTTTAGCAAAGTCAGGTTTTCTAGGACACTGGGCAGGGGCGTACTAGGGGTGCAGTAGGATCCTGCAAGGGCTGAGTAAGGCACTGCAAGTTTGACTACTAAGGACTCTATATGGGGTGACAGTGTGGGGATTTGGACCAGGGTGAACTGTAACCTGGAGGAGATAAACATGGCAATACATCCCCCCCATTTCTTGCCTGATCACTGCATAGCCAGGGATGGCTATAGAAGAGTCCATGTGGTGTGGCTTAAGCCAGGTCTCTGATAGAATAAGGATGTCTGGGTGCAGAGATAGGGCAGTAAGATGTAGTTCTGGTAAATTTTTCAGGAGGCTGCAGATGTTGAGGTGCAGTAGTCAGAGGCCCTTGGGGAAGCTCATTTGTGTGTGGGGACTGGGAGGGGTGGGACCCGGGTTTGCTTCGATGTCACCTGCCAGTAGAAGTAGCAGTGTGAGAATGATTTTGGTATTGTGCCAGGCATGTCTGGCTGGGCAAAAGGAGGGGGATGCTTTAGAGGTGGGTGCAGTGACGGAAGTTGCTGCATTCCATAGGACAGTTTGCCCTAGGAAAAAGGAGGGAGGAAGGATGGTAGCTCCAAGCTCCCAATTTTGTGCTGGTCTGTATGTGAGGCATTGTGGGAAAGTGGTTGAGTGGGGGGCGGGGGTAGTGAGGGGTGTAATAGGAGGTGTGGTTTGGGTGCCTTTGAGGGTGGGTTGCTGGGGGGAGAGAGGCTAGGGGAAAAGACAGGAGGAAAAGTGGGAGAAAAAGCAGTAGCATCTTGCCTTATAATGTCCCACAGAACAAGTGGTGGCGGCCTCTGGTGGTGATAGCAGATAAGCTGCTAATGAGAGAGTGGGCTGATTGGTTCTGCAGCCTCACGTGACTCACGTGAATCAGGAAGAATGAGGTCTGGGTGGTATTCCTCCTTGATGTCGACCTCTTCGACTTCTAGATCTGGCGTCGGATGCACCGATGACTACTCACGGGGAGCTTCCTGTGGCCAACAAGAAGGCATCAATGAAGCTGCCGTCAATGGCGTCGACAAGGAAACTGCCATCGATGGTGTTGACAAGGGGGGCTTAAAGGTGCCCAGCTGCTGTACCAGCACGTTAGTGAATTTAAAGCAGGACTTCACGTAGACGGTGTTTGTTGATGGAGGGGTGTTCGATGGCACAGGTGTCGACAACCCACCTACTGGGTCCTGAGGACCCAAAGAGCATGTAGCCTTGGAGGGAGAAGGAGCAGGCTTCAATGGGAGAGTCGTCGACGACAAGCTTGTCATTGATGAAGGAGGGGGCAATGGCCAGCTGCTCTGAGAATCAGGTGAGGAGCTGTCGGTGTGGGTCTGGTGAGCACAGAGACCTGGACAGCAGTTTTCTGCGTTGGTGCAACCACAGTCAGAGAGGATCCCCAGAGGAAGAAGAGGCTGCTGGGGAAACGAGATCATCGCCAGGGGGAGCAGTCGCAATCTCAGTCTTTTTTTATGACTGCCCCCCCCCCCAAAAAAAAGGATTTTTCTCAGGCCTTGGGAGGCCTGGAAGCTTAATGATCCAGTTGGCGACTGAGAGGCTTGGACCCCAGAGGACCCCTGCCCAGAGCTGTCTACTTGATGATCCATCAGGAAATTTTTAAGAGCCTTTCTGCATCGCCTGAGGGTTGTTTGGTTAAACTTCTGGGAGAGCTCACAGTCAGAAATTCATGTTCAGGACCAAGACAGAAGACACAGAGGGAATGTTCGTCTGTGACGGCAATCTTCTTTCTGCAGTGGCAGTGACGGAGGGCAGAGGCAGAAGGATTAACTCTTGACATAAGCAAGTTAGAGGAATCTTTTCAAAAGAGATTCAGAAAAATACTGAAGAACTGTCACAGGCTAAAAAATGAAGCAAATACTGTGGAGTTTCCGTGGAGAGCCATGCGAGCGAGTCGACGGAAGAAAAGAACTGAGGAGGGAGCGGGGCCGCTCATGCCTTTATAGGGTTGGTGATGTTGATGGAGGTTAACGGCGTGGGCAGCCCCAGTTGTACTGCTGAAAATTTTCCGTGTGGATTCCCCTTTACCGACGGTGAAGTTCCTACGGTGTGACCTGATGACGGAGATAACCCAATTAAGATCTATAGTTACAAACACAGTAAGTAACAAGACTTCTAACAATCCTGATTCCTTCCACATATCCAAACTAATGCAGACTAAAACAAACATTTGTCAATGCCAAATGTTGTCTTTCTGGCACTGGTAGTACAGGAGTTAGAGAGATGCAGAATAGGAATAGCAGTTAAGTACTGAACTAATACCTACCCCACCCCCACCCTGCAGAGACTAACAGGCATTGGGGGTGTGCCTTTGGGTCATCGACCATAACGTCCACACCATTTCACCTCAACCTACCCTGCAGACAAGTGCCGCAGTGTGCCTTGGGGTCATCGGACCTTATGCTCACCCCATTCCATAAGGAAATATGCTGAGATGGGTGCAGTATAGGAGAATGGGGTGAACTTTGGGGCCAGAGAGCCCAAGGCACACCTCGATGCCTGTCACTGTCTGCAGGGTGGAGTGGAATGGCGTGAGTATTACAGCAGACAATCCCAAGTCACACCCCTGATGCCTGTCAGTCTCTACAGGGTGGGGTGTTATGGCTGGAAACCCTAACGCCCTGGGCGTTTATTGGTATTTTCACTCCAAATTTTCAACATGGGCTTTCTGTGATTCCGCCTCACGAACAGTGGCACTATCAGTTTGTTAGCCGAAAGGTGATTTTGCACAGGGACTGCGCCATTTGGCGCCACAGCTGCAAAAACACATTTCGGGCAGGATGTGAAAAATGACAGCTGTACTGTTCATGAGAAGGTGTAATAAAAAATGGCAATGTTGAAAATCTGGAGTGAAAATATGAAAAATTGGTGACGTTATAAGTATGCATAGAAACAGCGCAACACACAGCCGTAACGCAATTATTTTGGGGATTATTTTTTTTTTTTTTAACCAAATTGTCAACATAGGCATTTTGGGGCCTCCGCTCATGAACAGTGGCACTGTGCTTTTGTTAATCTGTCCCTAAAGCTGATTTCCTACAGCGACCATGCCACTGTGTGCCAGATGAGCGAAAACACATTTTGGGCAGGATGTAAAAAATGACTGCTGTACTGTTCATAAGAAGGTGTGAAAAAATGGCAATGTTGAAAATCTGGAGTGAAAATATTAAAAATTGTCGAAGTTAAGAGCGTGCGTGGAAACTGCACAATGCATGCTCGTAACAGTCATTTTTTGGAATTTTTTCACCAAATTTGCAACATAGGCTTTCTAGGACCCCACCTCATGAACAGTGGCACTGTCGTTTCATTACCCGATCCCGGAAGGTGATTCCACGCAGTGAGTGTGAAATCACCTATTGGGACCGAAAAACGAAATGACAGTGCATGTTCATGAAGTGGGGTCCCAAGAACCCCATGTTAAAAACATGAAGCCAAAATTCAAAAAAAATGGCTGCGATATCCACCTAAGTTGAACCCCCCCCTTCCCCCAATGATGCCATTATACAGTTTACCAGCATTTCTTCATTTTGCAGTTTGGCTTTGAAGAGTCCAAATGTGTTCCCGCTCCATTGAAGAACGCAGCGCCGGACCTCCGGAGGCAAGTATGGGGTGGGGGGAGGTGCGGTGCACAGAGAGTGGGTGGGGGTTGGAGGAGGGGAGGTGCTGCAGGCAACGGACCATTTTCTTTTTTTCAGGTACAAAAAAAAAAAAACACTGCACCACAGGAGAGTTTTCTTTCTTTACAGGTGAAATAAAACAAATGTTAGGCACACTGGGTGGGCTCCAAGTGTGCCCCACCATTACTTTGGGGGGGTAATGTTGGCCACATTGAGGTGGGCTCCCAGTGTGCCACACAATGTGGGGAGAGAGTTGCGGACACGCCAACATGGGGATTGCACCCCCCGATGTTGGCCTTTTTCAGGGACTGTGTGGTGGCGAGCTGCCACCATGTTTATTGAAATATTTCACCAGGAAAGGCACATACGAGAGGCATGTCATCTGTGCCACTGCATGACAAACGTGTCCAATTGCAGCGCTGCATTTCTTACAAGTTGTGTTCACTTCACATAAGTTTCGCATCAGCGCTAGCATGCTGGCTAATTGGGGAATGAGGGACGCACCTACTAAAGCATGTCCTGCATTCGCCAACTCTGACACACCTCTGCATGTCTCCTACTACCACAAGATGTTGCTTGCGCAAGCGCAAGACAACATAATAAAAGGTGTTTGGGCTGGATGGGGCTCGGTCCGTAATACAAAGAAAGAGAAACTTCAGAGCCAAGATTACAAAAACAGAGCTACGGACTACAGTGAGTCAAGAACGCATGAGTAAAGGACCAGATGGCAGCCCTACTGCTCCTGGCTACAGCAGCAGAAGCAGTTGCATCCACAGTTCAATAAGTCCTCAGGCAGTCATGGTGTTTACATCAGATCATAATACAGCAGCAGAGTAGGAAATTAAGACTGCTTCTTAATTATTTTGCATGTTGTTTTACTGTTATGCAAGTATGACCAAATTATAACTTTTTTGCCACTATGCCAAAATGCTACTGGACATGAAGTTTTAACTGTTACCTCCAGAGTTCCCTTGTTTCAATAAATAAAAAATCCTAACACATTAAGATGGTCTGCTTTGATGCAGGACGACTTCTGGAGCGCATCATAGGCCATAAACAGCTGATCTGTACACCACTTCCAAACTGCTTTAGTCCTTTGATAATAAAAGTCTACACCTGACATTCAGAAAATGTACCACTTCCTCTCCACAGCTATCATATGATATAGGGAAATGACTGGCAGCTTTAAGAACTGGTATAGGTGAAAAACTCATTGATAATCTTGGGCAAGACCTTCAAGTTGGTACCTAGCACAAAAATAACCACACAGAAAACTAGATAAGAGGAAGGAATAGAAACATAGACTTTGGCGGCAGATAAGGACCACTTGGCCCACCTAGTCTGCCCATTTCCTACCGACTGGATAAGCTGCAGATCAGCCTACTTCTTTCTACCCCCCCCACCAGAATTGCCTTATGTCTGTCCCATGCATTCTTGAACTCCCCCACTGTTTTTGACCCCACGACCTCCTCAGGAAGGCCGTCCCATGCATCTACCACCCTCTCTGTTAAAAAAAACACTTCCTCACATTGTCCTGAGCAGCCCCAATCTTCAAACTCTGTCTCCTTGTTGTTGCACATTTCCTTTTCTGAAAGATGCTACCCTCCTGGACTTTGTTAATTCCCTTGAGGTACTTTAAAGTTTCTATCATGTGCCCCCCTTTTCTTCAAGGGTATGCATATTAAGCTCCTTTAGTCTCTCTTCATATGGCTTCTGTTACAGACTCTGCACCATTTTAGCTGCCCTCCTCTGGACTGCCTCCATTCTGTCTATGTCCTTGCGGAGATAGGGTCTCCAGAACTGCACACAGACTGTCTGTACAGAGGGATAACAACTTCCTGTTTTCTACTGATGATGCCTCTCCCTACACATCGCAGAATCCCCCCAGACATCCTTACTGCCTTCTCACATTCAGGTCATCTGATATGACTACCCCCAGATCCCTTTCTAGTTTTGTTGCCATTAATACCCCCCCCCCCCAAGTTATGTATTCTTCCCTTGGGTTTTGTTTCCCAGGTGCATTACTTTGCATTGAACCTAAGCTACCATACTTTTGACCATTCCTCCAACTTTGCCAAGTCCCTTCTCATTCTTTCCACCCACCTTGTGTAGCAACCCTGTTGCAGATCTTTGTGTCGTCTGCTAAGAAGCATACTTTTCCTTCCAGTCCCTCTGCAATGTCCCTTATAAAGACATTAAAAAGGACCAGATCCAGTACTGTGCACTAGTAACCCCCATTTCTTCAGTGTGGACTCAGTTTACTATTACCCTCTGCGTCCAGTTGTCCAGCCAGTTTTTTTTACCCAGAGTACCACCCTGGGACCCAATCCAAGGCTAGCTAACTTGTATATTAATCTTTTGTGCGGGACTGTGTCAAATGCCTTGCTAAAGTCTAGGTAGGCCATGTCCACAGCCCCTCCCTGGTCTACTACTTTGGTCACCCAGTCAAAGAAATCTATTAGATTCGTCTGACACAACCTTCCTGCTGTGAATCCATGCTGCCTTGGGTCCTGTGCCCCACTGGCCTCAAGGTACTCAACAATTCTATCTTTCAGACGTGATCCCATCATTTTACCTACCACTGAGGTCAGGCTAACAGGTCTGTAGTTTCCTGCCTCTGTCTTGCTTCCACTTTTGTGAAGGGGAATCACATCCGCCCTCCTCCAGTCCTTCGCTACCATACCATCCTCCCTTGATTTGTTAAAAGGGTAGTCAGTGGTGTCACTAGTTATCACCTTTGTTCTTTTAGAATCCTGGGGTGAATCCCATCAGGCCCCATTGTTTTGTCCCCCTTCAGTTTTAGGAGTTCTTTCAGAACACTTTCTTCTATGAAAGGGTTGGTATCAATCCCCCCAATCCAGAGTGCTTCTATTGATTTTATTAGTTACCTCCCCTCCTCCTCTTTTGTGAACACTGAGCAGAAGAATTCATTCAATATCCCTGCTTTTTCAATGTCCCTCTCTGTCTACCCACCCTTCCCTTTATTAAGCCTCACTATCCCTCCCTTGGCAGAAGACACCAGGAGAAAGGACTGCTGTGTGACTGGACTTCTCTGCTGGGACTCAAGAAGTAGAACTCTTGTACTCAGACCTTTAATTTAGGGTAAAAAAAAAAACTAACAAAAAAAAAGTGTGTGTTTGTCTGAGTTAACTGAACTGAATGGTTATCCGAACAATTATCTAGGTGTAAATCTCAGGTGATTGAAAGGACTTGATAGCTGTGAGGTTTAAATTACTTGTAGAAAGATCTAGTAAGTAGGGGGAGTGGCTTAGCTAGAAGGAAGCTACATTTAAAGACTGCCTTAGAAAGATTCTCCTAGTAGCTTGGTAGAAGACACCAGGAGAAAGGACTGCCGTGTGACTGGACTTCTCTACTGGGACTATATTGCCCTCCTTCCCTCCCAGCCAAAGCTAGTTCTACTTTTATAGGCACAGGATTTGACTGACAACAGGAACTTCCTGTTTGGGAGCAGGAAGTGAGTGATCACAGAGCCACCAAAGACCCACCATCCTAGAAGGGCAAGAGTAGCTCTCCGGCCCCCTCATATCTGCTGGAGGTCTGCCTCTGAGCAAGTAAAGGATCTACTGAGAAATATAGGATATCCTTGTCTCAGAACAGGACAATCAGGAGCTTAAAGGGCACACAGGCAGAAAGTAAGGAGAGAGAGAGAGAGAGAAAAAAAAAACAGAAGAAAGAGTAAGGATTGCAAACAGTTAAGGGGCCAGAAATAAGACATGATGGGAGTGGTGCAGTGCAGTGGCTGTGGAGCAGCAGTCTTCTGGGAGGCGTTCTGGAGGATGCGGTGTTGTCCCATCTGCAGGCACCCTCTGGGCTGAGGGGAGGTTGCTCATCTCAGGCTGAGTTGGCCAGGATTTGTGGGACCTCCTCTTCTATCCAGGGACCACCAGTGCCACTGCCATTGCCTCAGAGGTTGCCAAGAAAGAGGCGGTTGGACCACAGTGGGCTCAGGGAGGTGAGGGTGGTGGAACAGAGAGCGCATCCTCCAGTTGTACCTCTCCACAATTCCTATGCCATTCTGGCAAAGTGTGGTCCTCTATGGAGGCACCCGCAGTGGAGACCAAGAAGGATGCTGGGAACTCACAAAGGAGACCCACAGGAGGGTGGCAGGGACTCCGCGGGGAAGGAAACAACTCTGGTGGGGGACTCCATTGTTAGGAAGGTAGAACTGGGGAGGAAGGGAGAGGGAGGTAAGGTGCCTGCCTGGCACCATGGCTGGAGGGACAGGGAGCGAATCCTCAGGATTGCCGGAGCAGCTGCACAGGGGAAGGAGCTGGATGTCATTGTCCACCTAGGGACAAATGACCTGGCTAAGAAAGGGATTAGAGAAGTGCAGGAAGAGTTTGTGGAATTGGGGAGGGGCCTTAGACAAGTAGCATGCATGGTAACCTTCTCGGAGGTGCTGCCATCTATGGCATAGGAGAGGCTAGGGTGTTCCGCACCATGGGATTCAATCAGTGGTTGAAAAACTGGTGTGGCGCTCAGGTATTTGGCTTCATTGGGGACTGGGGGTCCACCTGGAGTGATGTAAGCCTATACTGGCATGATGGGCTGCATCTGTCCAGGAGGGGAACCAGGATCCTAGGTGATAGGTTTAAATGCTTCATTGGCAAGCATTTAAACTAGCCAAGGGGGGAGGCACTAGAAAGGAGCAGGGAAATCCTAGCCCCCAAACAATCACGGCAGTAAGTGCGGTAAAAACCAACACAGAGGTGTCAATAGGGGGAAGGGCAGGGGTAAATGGAGAAAGTGACAAAGGCAAGAAGGACAGGGATGGGGCAAAAAGGAGTAAGGCCATCAGGAAATGGAGAGTAATGAGTACCAATGCCCGTAGTCTGGGCAACAAGCTTCCTGAGCTGCTGGCCTTGATGGAAGAGGGATGCCTGGATATCGTAGCAGTCACAGAAACATGGTACACAGAGAACCATGACTGGGATGTTAACATACCAGGGTACATAACCTACAGGAGAGACAGGCAGGGGAGAAGAGGGGGAGGAGTAGCTCTCTATGTAAAGGAAGGGATAAAAGCAACTGAACAAGAGAGTAAACAGGGAGGAGAGGAGGCACTGTGGGTCACCTTGGAGAATGGAAAGGGCACCACAATCCACACAGGAGTTGTGTACAGACCCCCATGTCAGGGGGAAGGAATGGACAAGGATATGATAGAAGGCATTCTTAGAATGGCAGAGAAAGGGGAGATACTGTTGATGGGAGACCTGAATATGCCAGATGTTAACTGGAGCACATTTGCTGCAGTCACATCCAAGAGCAGGGCCATTCTTGACCCTACAGGTGGCAGGCCTCAGACAGCTAGTTTCGGAACCCACTCGTGAGGGAGCAATCTTAGACCTCGTACTCTCAAACAGGGGCAGTGAGAGGATCTCAGATCTAGAAGCGGGTTGCCATCTGGGAACAAGTGACCATCAAACAGTGTGGTTCACGTTAAACTCAGCTACAGAGTCAAGCCATACAAAAGTGAGGGTACTGGACTTCAGGAGGGCTGACTTTGGCAAGATGGGAGAGTGCCTCAGAAAAGCACTAGCAAACAGGCTAGAAGGAGGTGTGGAGCAACAATGGGGAATTATCAAAACTGCCATCACAGAGGCAACAAGCCTTTGTGTGAAGCAAATAAACAAATCAAAACGAAAGAAAAAGCCAC
The DNA here is from genome assembly GCA_016271365.2 of Neoceratodus forsteri. Lineage (NCBI taxonomy): Eukaryota > Metazoa > Chordata > Ceratodontiformes > Ceratodontidae > Neoceratodus > Neoceratodus forsteri. Next base: position 1,428,926,297 of record CM057449.1, read on the forward strand.
TATGGCTCTCAAAAGAGGTGGCTGTGAAAGTCAGGAAGAAAAAGATAGCATTCCAGAAGTATAAGGAAACACAGAAGGAGCAGGACAGAAAGCTGTGCCAGTTAAGGCAGAAGGAAGCAGGGAGGGAAGTCAGAACAGCAAAAGCCTAAACTAAGGAAAAGATAGCCAACTCAGTTAAGAAGGGGGATAAAACCTTTTATAGGTACATCAGCGAGCGTAGAAAGACAAAGGGAGGGATAGTGATGCTGAATAAAATGAACAGTGGGTGGGCAGAGGGGGACAATGAAAAGCAGGGATACTGAAGGAATATTTCTGCTCAGTATTCACAAAAGGAGGGGAAGTGCCTAATCCAATTAACAGAAGCACTCTTGATAGGGGTCAATCCCAGTCCTTTCACAGAAGAAAGGGTTCTGCAAGAACTCCTAAAACCGAAGGTGGACAAAGCAATGGGGCCTGATGGAATTCACCCCAGAATTCTAAAAGAATTAAGGGGGGAACTAGTGAAACCACTGGCTACTCTTTTTAATAAATCATGGGAGGATGGTGTGGTACCCGAGGACTGGAGGAAGGCGGATGTGATTCCCTTTCACAAAAGTGGGACCAAGACAGAGGCAGGAAACTACAGACCTGTCAGTCTGACCTCTGTGGTAGGGAAAGTGATGGAGCCACTTCTGAAGGAAAGAATAGTTGAGTACCTAGAGGCCAGTGGGGCACAGGACCCAAGGCAGCATGGGTTCACAGCGTGAAGGTCATGTCAGACGAATCTAATAAATTTCTTTGACTGGGTGACCAAAGTAGTAGACCAGGGAGGGCCTGTGGACATGGCCTACCTAGACTTTGTAAGGCATTTGACCAGTCCCACACAAAGATTAATAGTCAAATTAACCAGCTGGGAGTGGGTCCCAGCGTGGTAGCCTGGGTAAAACATTGGCTGGACAACAGGACACAGAAGGTAATTGTAAATGGAGTCCACTCTGAAAAAGAGAGGTTATTAGTGGGGTACCGCAGGGTTCAGTATTGTGTCCTGTCCTTTTTAATATCTTCATAAGTGACATTGCAGAGGGACTGGAAGGAAAAGTATGCCTCTTTGCAGATGACACAAAGATCTGCAACAGGGCTGATACACAAGGAGGCGTGGAAAGGATGAGAAGGGACTTGGCAAGGTTGGAGCAATGGTCAGAAGTATGGCAGCTAGGATTCAATGCAAAGAAGTGCAAAATAATGCACTTGGGAAACAAGAACCCAGGGAAGAATACACAATGGGGAGAGAGAGAGGTAGTAACAACAACAAAGGAAAGGGACCTGGGGTAATCATAACAGATGACCTTAAGGTTAGCAAGCAGTGTGAGAAGGCAGTAGGGAGGGCTGGGGTATACTGGGATACATAGGAGAGGCATCAGCAGCAGAAAACAGGAAGTTGTTATCCCTCTGTACAGACAGTTGGTGAGACCCCATCTGGAGTACTGCGTCCAGTTCTGAAGACCCCATCTCCGCAAGGACATAGACAGGACAGAGGCAGTCCAGAGGAGGGTAACTAAAATGGTGCAGGGTCTGCAAGAGAAGCCGTATGAGGAGCGACTAAAGGGGCTTAATATGTATACCCTTGAGGAAAGAAGGGAGAAGAGGGGGGACATGATAGAAACTTTTAACTACCTCAGTGGAATCAACAAAGTCCAAGAGGGTAGCACCTTTCAGAAAAAGAGACGTGCAAGAACAAGGGGACACAATTTAAAGATTGGGGGGGAGGGTGGTTCAGGGGCAATGTGAGGAAGTATTGTTTCACAGAGAGGGTAGTGAATGCATGGAACAGCCTTCCTGAGGTTGTTATAGGGTCTAAAACTGTGGGAGATTTCAAGAATGCATGGGACAGACATAAGGCAATTCTTGTTTTGGGGGGGCAGGAAGAAATAGGCTGTTGATTAACTAGGATCTGCGGCCTATCTTGTAGGTAAGGAAATGGGGCAGACTAGATGGGCCAAGCAGTCCTTATCTGCCGTCAAAGTCTGTTTCTGTGGTCTTTCTTCATTCCCTAATGTACCTATAAAAGGTTTTATCCCCCTTCTTAACTGAGTTGGCTATCTTTTCCTCAGTTTGCTATTGCTATTCTGACTGCCTTCCCCACTTCATTCTGCTTTAACTGGTACAGTTCTCTGTACTGCTCCTTCTGTTTTTCCTTATACTTACAGAATGCTATCTTTTACTCCTTAACCTTCCCCGCCACCTCTTTTGAGAACCACAGTGTTTTTTTTCTTTTGTTTTGATTTTATTTGCTTCACACAAAGGCTTGTTGCCTCTGTGATGGCAGTTTTGATGTTTCCCCATTGTTCCTCCTTCTTGCCTGTTTGCTAGTGCTTTTCTGAGGCATTCTCCCATTTTGACAAAGTCAGCCCTCCTAAAGTCCAGTACCCTCACTTTTGTATGGCTTGACTCGACGGCTGTGTTTACCATGAACCACACTGTTTGGTGGTCACTTGTTCCCAGATGGCTACCCACTTCTAGATCTGAGATCCTCTCTCCATCCCCGTTTGAGTATCAGATCTAAGACTGCTCCCTCCCGAGCTGGTTCCAACACTAGCTGTCTGAGGCATGCACCCTGAAGGGCATCGAGAATGACCCTGCTCTTGGATGTGGCTGTAGCAAAACAAAGGGTGCTTGTAGCTTGCTCACCCTCCAGACAGAAGTTATTACTAGCAGGAAAACCACTTTCAAGGGCAGGTAACCCAGGTCACAAGCAGCCAGCGGTCCCATGCAAAAGAAGTCCAGTGAAAATGTGATTAAGTCATTTAAATGGCTAATCAGCTGGTTTGAAGCCCCAACTTGGTACCCCAGTTTTATTTCATGGGTCAAGATTGCAGCCATAACTTCCAGCGAGCTGGGCTTGAGACTTGACAAAGCTAAGAACCGGGGGGCACTGTTGAGCCCGAGCATGATGGCAGCATACTAACCAGCTCTGATTATCTTGCTGTAAAAACTAGAAATTTAGAGCGGATTTTATTTGCAGAACCTATTTCCAGAGTTATAGTGCACGATGTTCGTTTAGCAGAAATGGGAAATCCTAAAAAAGAGAAGGGTTCGAGAGAAGGAACTAGATCAAAAATGTAGCTGGTGCTCCGACCACGTGGGCGACTCAGGCCCAGGAACACGATCAAGAAGATAGTACCTCTGAGGGCTCTCCTGGTGAGACCATACAATCGTTAGGAGTCAAACTGAACCATCTGATTGCCTCAGTCATCGGACTGTCAAACAAGATCGACACCCTTACAAATAGAGTGGTAATGGTGAAGACAACAATCAAATCTATCACTCTGGCATCTGTGGAATCTTCAAAGAAAGCGGACCCCGCTATGGGAGTGGTAACAGCAGTCCTAAAAGAAAATAATCACCTCAAGTCTCATTTAGAGACCTTAGAAAACCAAGCAAGGTCTCAAAATATAAGACTGTTGGGTATCATGGAGGGGAGTGAAGGCGACCACCTTATGTTATTTCTCCAGGACTGGCTGGTGCAACAACTGGGTGAGGAGATGGCACCTGTAGTACAACGTTTCCAAAAGGCCCACAGAGTAACTCCCGGAGGCAGAACAGAAGACCCAAAGACTCCCAGGACAGTGGTGACAGTCACAGATGACGTAGGCTCTAGAGACCGTTTGCTAGCCCAAGCCAGATTGAAGACAACCCTCCTATTAGAGGGTCAACAAGTGCAAATGTTTCCAAATTTGGGGTATGCCACAAGGCAGAAAAGAAAAAAGTTTAATAGAACCAAAGCATTACTGCGGGAAGCTGGAATCTCGCATGGGATGGTATTCCCAGCCCGCCTTCGAGTAGTCCACCAGAGTCAAGTATAAATCTTTCCTGATCCAGGCGGCGCCGCAAAGTAGTGCCAAAAGAATGCTCCTTCTCACCAGCGATCACCACAATAAGAGGAATCGGAGTTGGAGGATTTTTCTGCCAGTTGAACCAGTATTGTTTATGTAAGTCTTAGGGAGGGTGAATCAGTTAGCCATATTACTCTTAAAATGAGGAGTCACCTCTACAGTTGGACATTTAGCCTATGATTCGATATGGGCGACGTGTATATTCCTTCCCCAATTATCGTTCATTGAGCTCTGTAAAATACCAAAACGACAGTATTTCTTGTCCACTTATGACTGGGTGTTAAAATTTGTAATCAAAATGTCTCTCTCTAAATCTCATTTCTTAGGTGGGGTAACCAATTTTATGCGCCTTGTTATAATTAGAGCACTGTTTCTAAGCACAATTATAGTAGATCTGTACTCTGGGAATTTACCTAAGTAGAATTTGGTATGCCTTATTAACCAATTTGTGCACTTTTGTGCATTCACTTCGTTTTGGCATGGTGGATAAGTCTGACCCCTCAATGGACGGAAGTCATTGTGGACTTTGGACTAGGACTACATTTTTCTTATCCACATGCAGTTCATGGGCTTAATAAAACAGCCTATATACACGTAATACCATAATGGATTTTTTCCTATACTGGATTTGCCCCTCAGTGCTGTATCTAATAACATTTGTTGGGAACTTTGAATTTATTAAGAGGAGTGGCGCCCTCCCGGTTGTAATTAAAGGGACATCTATCATAAAGAATGTTAGAACGTATAAACATATGTTTATGTCAAATTAACAAAAATAAAGTTAAAAGAAAAAGTTAAGAACCACAAAATGTTAAGGATTACAAACCTGCGGGTGTCAAGTTGTTTTGGGGGTGCAACACCTGTCACTCAGCCAATGTGAAGGATCAAGTAATGCCTGATAGTCCAAAGAAGAAAAAGTCTTAATTTAGGGAATCCAAACAGCACTGGATACGCAACATTAATGAAGAAAAAAGTGCTGTAGGTTATCAGGGGAAAGACAAGGGAAGGCTCTCATTCTTCACACCACTCTCCACTGGCAGAAAAAGGCCAGTGCCTGGGGATAAGAATTCAGTTATTATTTGACACATGGGATAGCACAGACTGCAGAGTGGGCCTGAAAGGCCCTTCTGACCTCGAAGGTCTAGGGGGCCAGGGACAGATAACAGAAATTTCAAATCCCAGGAGCTGGGCAGCAGGCTCAAGACGAGGCCCATGTTCCACAGACTGGAGAAGAGAATTAGGATGTGGAAGCTGCACAGGAGAAATAAAGGGTTCCATAGTATGTGGCACTAAGGTTTGCACCTTCCATACAGGGGGCACCAATGGAGAGCACATCAGGGTTCTGAACAGGACCGCTAAATCTAGAGCCTGTGGGGAATGACTGAGTTAAGTGCGTAAGGATAAGGTCTTTGGCAGCACTAACAATATGGATCTTGAGTGTTATGGTGCATCTCTGTTCCCAGCTGAGAAGGTGGTGGTGTTGATTCACGACTCTTAACCCTAAACTACATCACTACAAACAATTCCTTCCAAGCCTCACATTTGGACTTTAATGCTAGCATTTGTGGCAGGACTGTAAATCCCTACTCAACAAGAAGCTTGAGTGGTCCCTCAAGTGATTCTTGGGCCGACCAGGTTGAGGAGACACCAGTACCCAAGGGGTAATGCAGTACTCTAGACAAGCTGAACAATGAACTCCAGAAGCCAGGGATTCAGACTCCATGGGCCCTACACTCGTAGTACTAAACAGGGGTCAACCTGGGGACTGCACAGTTCGGTCAATACCCTGGCCAGGCAGAGACAAGGCCAGGTTAGAGGAAAGACAGTAGTGCTCAGCCTAAGGTAAATGACAGCCTGCTTTGACTACTGTGCCTCAAGGGATCTGCTAGTGCTGAGATCCATCCCCCAAGGACACTCGACTGGGTCTTTCGAGTACTGTTGACCTGAACTGTGGGAATGGAGTCAGACTCCTCAGTCTCCTAAAAGGGAGCGCAAACATTGAGATGATGCAGCAACTACTCTGAAGAACAATACATTTTTTGAGCTTTCAGGGCGTTGAGCAACAGGTTCGACGCTGACATGTCAAGTCACCTGAGATAGAGAATATGGGCTTAATCACGGAAGATGGGGCAAAGTCTGAACCACCAGTGCTTACGGCATTCCAAGAACTTGGGGTGCATGGCCTGACAGCAGTGACAAATCTTAACGTCGTGGATTTGATCCCCGACAAGCCGGACACCAGTCATGAGTGTTCATGAGGGACAGCTTTTGTTTTAATTCAGTGCAAAACTTAAGCCAGTCTTGGACGCCATGTCCAACATCCCCAACTGCACTAAGTTAGTCTGAAGGCCTAGAGTAAAATGGCCTAAATGTTCTCAAAAGACTCCATAAAGCTCCAACTAATGGAAAAGGAGATGCACAATGAAGGCAAAATAAAAACCAAAAAAATCATCTAGCATATAATGAGATGGGACCAAAAAGAAGTATTTGTTTGTTTTAATGTTTTTAATGTTTGAATCAGTGGTAATTCCAGCTACTCTAAGCCAGCATCATCTCCTAAGGCAATAGTTCTCAGACTTTGTCACAGTGAGCCTCCCCAAATCCATGGAAAAGATTTTGAGCCTCCCCCAAAAATTGAAATAATCTTGGGCCTCCCCAAAGAAAAATAACACACTGTACTTTGCGCAGTACACCATGAATAAATTGAAACCCCTTTGAATACTTGGCTCACATTCAGTTCTTTGTCTTATTCTGACTTGGAACTTTTGAAAAAGAGCTCCTGTGCTTAAAGGTATTATCTGAATAACAAATAAATAAAATAAACAAGTATTATTATTCAGCTTATTGTAACCCCCCACACACACACACACACACACACACACACAAAGGCCAATCTACTTGCTCTGCTATTTTCATTTTTGAACTATTGTTACCCCTTGTTGCAGTACCTTCATGGGTCAGACTACTTTCTCTGTTTCCTCTCTATATGAAATAACCTTCCTACATACTTTGCCTCCCCCCCTTCCTTCCTTCTAAGCAACTTCTCAGGGATTACTCTGCTCCTTCCTGCTATTGCTCTTAGCACTTCTATGCTCAACCCTTGTATTTGAGCTGTTCTGCTGTCAGTTTACAAATTGATCAAGTACCACCACTCATTATTAATTTATTGTTCATATTTATTTGCAGTATTGCTCATTGTATATTTCTAGATTGTTTTGCAGTTACCTTTTGAAATGTATTCACTCCCTACCCTTTCCCGTTTACACCTGAAATTAGCCTTTGCTCATTCACCTTTCCTTGTCACCTATTAGTAAATAAATGCATAAAATTCACCTACTGTTATTATCCTCTTTCAGTTTGCTTCATCTCTTCACACAAAATATATAAAACCCAAAATTTAAATACAGTACTTTTTCAGACTTGCTTGAGCCTCCCCTGTAACAGGTTGGGGCCTCCCCAGGGAGGCTGGCCTCACCATTTGAGGACGCCTGTCCTAAGGCTTATGCCGGAGGCAGCAGCCCTGTCGTGTCAGAAGCACCATATACAGAGATTAACAGATGCCTTTCAGTATCCACCCCAGCCGAGGTAACTTTAAGCACTTCAGTCTTGGCAAGACCATAAGCTAAAATCTGATTTATGTATTTTTAATTACACTGTCCATTCTGTATTTTGCACGTTATTTTTACTCACTTATTTTGTATTTTATGCTACTGAATGATTTCTCTAGTCACTCTGGCACTTTTGTAATTACATGCTTGCACCTTTAAGTAACGCAACGTATCTGACTGCTGACTATGTATGAGTTGATGGAATACAAGGGGAAGCATGGCCAGGTAACACTCCACTCCCTAAGTAAGATGTGTCCAGACACCAATATGTAGAAGAGTGTTCCCAGCGGGTGGTATGTTTGCTTACCCTCACAGGAACTTTTTGTTATGAGCTGCACTTTCTCATTGTGTTTTGCAGACAGTGCACGTTTCACATATATATTATGCTATGCTTTGCTCTGCATTGTAACTCTGCAATACTTTGAGTAAAATGACCTGAATTGCCTGGTATGCTCACCTTTTTTTCTAGTACCAGAGGCTGAATGGTAGACAGCACATTTCCACAGGCTATTCTGAAATTTAATCACGTGTGCCTGGAAGTCTGCCTTCGTAAGCACAGAGGCATAACCTCAGCCTCCTGGATCCTTTGTCAGGAGGCAAAGTGCTCATATGTCTAGGCATTCTAGAGCGGTCATGAGCAGCCATTATAACCAAAGAATCTCTTTTCAGGCTGGGAAACATAAGGCTTAAACAGAGCAGGGTACTGTTTATCAACCTTCCTAGGTACCGCAGGCAAGCTATGAGGCCTACGCCAAGCAGCAAAGGTAGCATCCTCTATGACAGGATACACAGGTGGAACCAAAATGGAAGGCGTAGTAGGACCCTCTAAAAATGCCATTACGTTTTTCTTACTGGAGTTCTCTTCCTCTGCTTTAAATTACATGACATTTTGGATTAATCTAGGTAAAGCTAGAAAACTGGGATCCTCAGTAGGAGAAATGGGGATATACACCACAGACTGCACACTGCACGAGAAGGTGGTAGAGTTCGAAGGCAACCCCGGATTATCATTCCTTTCATCATCCTCCAAATCCTCCACCATATTAAAGAGACAAGGATCTGCTGTTGTCTGGAATGAAGTCATAAGCCAGCGACCGAGGCAGCAGCTATGGAGAAATGGTAGGTGTGCTTCTGGATCCCACCGAGGGTGTTGACAGGGGAGGTCCAGCTGACGAACAGCCATTGTCAGTGGAAGTGATGGTAACAGGTGTCAAAATAGTTCAGAGAACAACGCCAGCACAACCTGGGTGTCAATGGCACCTTATAAAGGGCTTGGGTCAACCAACGTCAAAGGAGTAGAACACAAAAACATGGGTTGCATAGTGTCTAAAACAGGTACAGCAGTGTCAGACTCGCACCTCAACATGCATGTCTCCTCGATGGTCAGGGAGGGGAGGCTGTAGTCATCACTTCCAGAGCGAAAAATGAGAACTTACTCTCCTTCAATGGAGACCTTGACATCACTGGCTAAGTATAAATCTTATCCTAATGCTTGTGATGATGGCTGGAAGAAAAGGACTTCAATGCTGATTTATTCTCGTCTTTGTCTTTGGCACTCCATGACTGTGGTGGTGTCGTCGAGGCACAGGTCAAGGAAGCAAAGGAAAAACCAGGAGCAATTGTAAAATTCGCAACAAGAGTTTTATTATGAATAACAAAATAAAAAAATAAAATTGTTCAGAATATCCATTTACCAAGACAGAATAAAACAGAGAAGATCCATCTGAGTTTTCATTCAATCTCTGTCTCTCAAAACATTGTAGCGCTCTCTCTCCAAGTCTTTGCAACCCCCCCCTTGACAAGCATCCTGGTTTTTTTCTAAAATGTTCTTGTAAATATCAGGCAGGTGCAGCTATAACACAATGTCCCAGAACTGAGGCCCCTTCTCCACAGCTTCTGCGAAAGGCTTAAAAATTGCATTTCAGGTTAACCCCTTGAGTTCCAAATAGCTTTGCAATCATCTCAAACTATAATTATACATGTGAACAGTAACTATATAATTTCTAAACAAAGGGATCCCAAAATCAGTTACATTTCCACATAATGATTTACATACATTTTTTATACCAGCAGATATGCAAGGGAGAAAAAAGACAGAACAGCAAGTGAAGAAAGACACAGTGAGAGGCAGAGAATTGTGAGACTGTTGGGGTGATCAAATCCTAGGTCTCACAGGAAAATGTGGTTGCGCAACCAGACAGACAAGAGACAGGAAAGGGAAGAACAGAACAGATCCCTGCATTCAAATGTTCCATAACAACTGGGACAGGATCCTATTCAACCCTGTCACAGGTGGTAATTGTGTCACCAAATGCAGGGGAGTTTCCTTCCCAGAGACAGTCGAACGAGAGGGAGAAACCAGCTTGGAGCTCACAGCCTTCGCTTGAGCTTCCATGGCCTTAGCGACAAAGGTTAATAGAGCCTTCTTTTGGAGTTTCCTTGTGGCCCGAGTGAATCTCTGGCAGATCATATGGGCCCTGACACTGTAGGACTGGCCAAAACAGTAAACACAAACCATGCGAGTGTCATCCTTGGTAGACTTGTTAGCCCCAAGCACATAACATGAAAGTTCTTTCAACAACAGCATACTGTAAAAGGGCATCGAAAATAGAAAAGCAATGTTAGAAAATAATGCAGCTGAAGAAAACGACAGCGTTGTTTCTCTGCACGTTTGACGAGCTGTCGTCAGCAGAGGAAAAAACTGAGCCCCCGGCTAGCAAAACTTTCAGAGTGGTCCTGATGCTGGCAGTTTACAGTTCCAAAGGTGTGGCCCGATGGAGAAGATGCCCTCAATGAAGATCAGTGCAACAATGGTGCCACCCACAATTATGTAGGCGCCAACACTGAACGTCATCGTGGGTGGCCCCTGGCTAGCAAAAGTTTCCAAGTGGTCCAGAGGCCGGCTTACAGTTTCAAAGGTGTGGCTCAATGGAGAACATATCCGTGAAAAAGATCTATTATATCTGTGTACCAAATCCCAGAAAAGATTGTAGTGGTTCCGTAAGCATCTGCCTTGTTTTCTTTAATACTCCAGGATGAATCCTATCTGGGCCAGATGTTTTATTAAGTTTTCACTCCTCTAGTACCCACTCCCCTGTAATGCCTCCCATCTAAAAACTGTCACCTTTGCACCCATGAATTTCCTCCTGCAGTCTGAAGCTGGCCTGCTTTTACTCTCCCAGACCCATTTTCCTGAGTCCACATTTACATCAAGGAGCCAGGACCCAGTCAGTGGTGCAGGGTCTGTGGTGGGTAAGGGCTTCATCCTGCCAGCAAGGTCCATTTTATTTCCCTCCTTAGCCCCGCCAACCTCCTGATGAGCCATGTCCATAGCCGATCTTGTACATACTGGTATCCAACAGTGGAGCAGGCAAACTCCCTGGGGTGAGCACCAGACAGGTTGCTCTGATTAAGATGATGTGGTCCGAAACATCAGCTATGTGTAAGATGCGTGATGTTGGCACATGTGGGGCCTCCTCCTTCCACAACGACAAGGCTGCTCGAGACACCTGTCAGTCACAATATTTTTAAGTTCATGATGGCGTCACTTTGTGAATTCAGCACAGCTCAGTTGGTACACTGGTGGTGAAAAATAAAGTGATCTACAAAGTACAGTAGGCTAAGCCAACATTATAATTTCTCCAGTAGAATAATTTTATGAATGTGGGTGCACTGCAGCCACCACAATGCAGTATCTGGGGTTTGGTGCCTTTGATGAAGTCAGAGTGGGACTCCATGAACTGGGTGAGGATGACAAATTCTCTCCAGCTTCCAGCCAGCCTGAAAATAGCTTATGCAGGCAAGACATTTGTTTTAGTGATCTGGTGGAAGCGAGCAGGAAGCTGGAGAAAATCAAGCAAGACTTTCTGGCCAATGAGGCAGAACAGCGAGAGTCAGACACAGAGAACTGTGGGAGTAGGTATAGTACCGCAATGCACAAAATGTAACAAATGCTACTTATAACTACCTTCGAGTTTAAAATTCTCAGTATGATGCCTTATAATGTTAAGCAGTTACTGAATGGTGTAAACAATGTCTTAGGGGTGGGCTGTAATTTCCCTGATATGGAGTATGTTAAACCATTTACTCGTGTGACTGCTCATGGGCTCCTGCATTTTTTCTCACGTGAGACTTCAAGGCTTTGTTCTTGCTCTTGGAGGCAGCAAAGAGAGTGCAAGCATACGAACATCTGAAAAACTTCAGCAGATACAGGCCTATTGGTCTCTCGAGTCTGCAGCTATCAGAATTTACTCCATAGCTGCCCCCCTCCCAATCCCCCTCCTTCTGATCCTATCCCACCCCCTCAAAGCTATTCCCCGATTTCAGTGACACCACCTCTTCAGGAAGTGCGTTCCACCCTACCAACCCCCTCTCTGTGAAGTAGTGTCTTCTCAACTCTCTCTCTTGAACTTGCCCCCCTCCAGTCTCAGATTATTCCCCCTAGTGGCCCTCTCTCCCTTTAATCTAAACATCTCCTTTGTGCTGACCCTGTTTATGCCCTTCATATACTGGAAGGTCTCGATCATATTCCCTCTGTCTCTCCTCTTTTCCAGGGAATACATATTGAGTTCTCCTAGTCTTTTCTCATAGGGTTTCTCCTCCATTCCTGTTATCCTGGTAGCTCTGCATTGGACTCCCTCCAGCAGTCTAATATCCTTGTTTAGGAAGGGACGCCAGAACTACACGCAGTACTCCAGGTTCGGTCTGAGTAGTGACTTGTACAGTGGCAGGATGATCTCTCTCCTCCTTGACGTGATTCCCTAGCAATACACCCCAGCATCTTGTTAGCTTTTGCTGCTGCTTTCCTGCACTGTGTTGAATCATTCACTGCCCTGTTACAAGTACTCCACGGTCCTTCTCCTTTGAGATGCCCAACTATATTTAACCCCCATACTGTGTCTAAACTTATAGTTCCTGACACCCAAGTGCATAACTTTGCACTTCTTTGCATTGAAATCCAGTTGCCATGTGTCTGACCATTGTACAAATTTGTCCAGGTCTTCCTGAAGTCCTAGCCAGCCCCCTGTGTTGTCCACCACATAGCTGTCTCTCAGCTATGTATGCTTGATTAGTGCTTGCAGTACTGCAAAATGAATGTAACCATGTAAAAGAAATACATAGATATATATCTTTGTGTCGTTTGCAAACAGGCTTGTTGACCTCATCTGATATGTCAGCAACGAATATGCCAAACAGCACCAAGCCCTGCAGAACTCCCGCTAATCACAACCCTTGATACGACAACTCTCTGATGCCTATCACTCACCCAGTTTTTAATCCACTCCACTAACCTCTCTCCCACCCCCAGGTTACCCACCTTGTCTATCAAGCTCCCATTCAGCACTGAATCAAAGGCCTTGCTGAAGTCCAGGTACAGGACATGCACTTCTTGACTCTTGTCTAGTGCTCCAGTTACCAGTCATAGAAGTCCACCATGTTTGTCTGACATGATCTTCCAGAGACAAATCCATGCTGTCTGTTGTCCTGAAGACCATTCTCCACCAGGAAGGCTATAATCCTCTCCTTGAAGATGGACACCATGAGCTTCCTCCACGATGGAGGTTAGGCTGACTGACCTATAAATCCCTGGTTCATCCTTGGGCCTGCTTTTATGGATCAGCACCACATGTGCCATCCTGCAGTCCTGGGCGATGCATCCAGTCTCCAAGGAGGTGCTGAAAAGGTCTGCAAGCGGTCCTGCCAGGATCTCGGTCGTCTTCTTTAGCACTCTGGGGTGTATGTCGTCCGGACCCAGTGCCTTATCCTCCCTTCACGGCTCTCAGACCTTCCAGTACCCTGCTCTCTTGGATTACCTCCTCTATGCTCTCCGCTCCTCATATATTCTCAGCTACCCTCCTGTGAGGGATTGGTCCCATTTTTTCTCTGTTGAACAGAGAAGTACTTGTTGGGTGCTTCTGCCTGTCCCCCACCCTTTTCAGCCCACACCCCTCCTACCTTGATTCTAACAATGTCTGAGGTGTTTAGGAGCCCATGGCATGAAACATTTATTCAGAATCTAATACAGAATTATATACATATCGCTGGCACGTCATCTGCCAAGTTGGTTTAAAATACATTTTGTTATAGTAACAGTAAGGTCATCACTACAACTAACTGTTAGTGAATTTGCTAAGTTTATACTGCCTGCTATCAAATATTAAATTTGGAGAGGAAACGTTACTGTATGCTCTACAGGGACGGTCAGATTATGGATTCCTGCATGAGTTGAAGTTATTTCTGGATCTCTTAGCTTGTAGTGCGAGCTTTGTGATAGGGACATTATGTTGGACCGTCTTTCTTTCCCCTAAGGTCCAGTGTCCTGTTGCAAAACCTAATATTTGGAACTCTTTATGGACAATACTGCTAAGGCAGTAAAACAGTCTAATACCCCTCTCGTGATACAACAATGAGCTGCTGGTCATGTCATCCTACCAAAATTATGATGTAATTTGATATACCTATGTCTCTCAGATATGTAAGCTTGATTAGTACTTGCAATAATGCAAAATGAATGCAACTATGTAACAGAAATACATACATATATATATACATATAGAGAGAGAGAGACACACAGAAAATTTAATACAATAAATAGGACAGGACCCTGAACATGTGGGGCAAAGGCCAAGAAGAACACCCCTCATCTACTGCATGTTAATGAGGAGGGAGCATTCTAAGCAATTTTCAGGCTGGGTGGCATAAAAAAAAAGTCTTTGTAGAAGGGGCAGGATATTGTTTAACTGCCTTACCAGGGACAGACAGCAAAGTACTGTGTATATGCCAAGCAGCCACAGTAGCATCCTCCAAAGCAGAGCAACTGGGAATGAATTATCATGGATGGGGAGGTGGGGACCTCCAGGAATTCACATAGATTCTGTCTGGTGAAGCCCTCCTCTTCAACAGCAAGACCCAGCTAGAAGCATAGCAAAGTCTGAAAGGAGACATCCTCCTGGGGTACAAACCACAGTGTGTTCACCACAGGAACAGACAGCAGAACTAGAGTCAAACCAAACATGGGCTGCTCATCTTCCTCAACCTCTTCCTCCATACTGAAGTCAGGATAATAGTCATTTTTTTCTTCCTTAAACTGGGAAGAAGGGACCACAGAGGCTACATGGGCATGGGCACAGAAAGCAATGGCACGATGTTTGTAACAGGAACAGTCACTAAGGAACCAAAAAAGTGGAAGCCTTTTCAGAAAAATTGAAGATGGTATGCAATAAAGTTGTAAGCGGAAAAAAAAAAAAATCAGAAGTAACATCCATCGAAACAGACATAGGCGTTTTCTTCGATCAAACAAGCAGCTGATGGCGAGTGAAAAAACTGAGGAAGTATGGGGTTCCCACATTAAATAGGCAGCACCAAAGTACATCAGTGTCAATGGTCCTAGCTAGACAAATATTTCTGAAAAGTCCAACGATGACTGCTTGCAGTTCCAAAGGCTGGCTCTATACAGAGGGAGAAATCGTTGAAGATCTTAAAACTACATGGACAATGTGTACCAAATTTGCCTGGCTTGTACTTCCCTGCCACAACAGGTGTGTATACCAATTTTTCTTAACATACCAGTGTCTACTTGATCCTAACTATAGTTCTGTACAGCTATATATCCAATTTGAAAGATATCTATCATGCTCAAAATGGGGTCAAGGAAAATACATAAGAAAATTTACATTTTGTACTTGGTTGCATGGGGTAACACTGAATTTGATGGCAGATAAGGACTGCTTGGCCCACCCAATCTGTCCATTTTCCCCTACCTACATCACCGCAGACCCTACTTGTTCAACAGCTCTTTCCCCCTCTCCCTTCTCTACACCAAGATTCCCTTGTACCTATCCCCATGCATTTTTGAATCTCACCACTGTTTTCGACCTCACCACCTCCTCTGGAAGTGTGTTCCAGGAATCCACCACTCATTCTGTGAAGAAGTACTTCCTCACATTCCTCCTCAACCACCTCCAGTTTCACACTGTGTGCCCTTTTTCTTGAGCACCTTTTCTTCTGAAAAAAAAAATTCCTCCTGTACCTTATTTATCCCCATGAGGTACTCTCCCTTGTTTCTTCCAGGGTGTACATACTGAGACCCTTTAGTCCATCCGGGAAGGGCTTTTCATGGAGACCCTGCACCATTTAGTTGCCCTTCTCTGAACCACCTCCACTCTGTCTATATCCTTCAGGAGATGTGGTCTCTAGAAATGAACATAGCACTCTTGGTGGGGTCTTAATCTATATAGAGGCCAAGACACCTCCCCCTTTCTCCTGGTGAGACCCCCCCCTTATGCACCCCAGCATCCTACTAGCCCTCCCAACTGCCCTGCCGCATAGCCTGGTCACCTTTAGGTTACCAGATATGATTGCCCCCGGGCCTCTTAAATATTGTCTAGAACACAGAAAATGATAGCAGAAAAGACCAATGGTCCATCCAGTCTGCCCATGTTCCCTATTTAGCCCTGTGACTTAATGTCCCTCCAAGGTCCTAGCTCTCCTCAACCTTCCCCCATTCTGCTCCCAATTTCTGCAGTCCTGAGCCCACACTATAGCCTTAATTCTGTCCCAGCTATGCTTCAAACCACCAACAGTTTTAGCACCCACCACTTCAGCTGGAAGACTGTTCCATGGATCCACCACCCTTTCTGTAAAATAATACTTCCTCATGTCCCCCTTGAACCTCCCTCATCTCAGTTTACACTGATTTCCACATGATTGCGAACTAGTACTCAAGCTAAATAGTTCTCCATAGTTCACCTTGTTAATTCTGTTTAGAAACTTGAAAGTCTCCACCATATTTCCCCTCTCCCTTCTTGTCTCCATTAGGTACATGTTCAGTGCCTTGAGGCACTCCTCTTAGGACCTGCACTGCTGATCCTGAATCATTTTTGTCAACCTGCACTGCATAGTCTTCCAACTTATCCCTATCCTCCTGAGGAGAGGACTCCAGAACTGGGTACAGTACTCCATGTGTGGCCTCACCACATCTATACAGGAGAAGTATTACCTCTTCCCTTCTGCTGACAGCACCTCTCCAGATACACCCCAGCCTTCTACTGACTTTACTACATGCCTTGTTGTACAGACTTGATTGTTTGAGCAAGTCACTGATAGCACTACGTCTGAGGAACAGGACCATAGAGTTAAGTCTCATCCCACCATCCAGTACTCTGATCTGAGGTTCATGTTCTCTAGGAGCATTACCTAGCACTTTCTGGCACTGAATTTCAACTGCCAAACCTTAGACCATCCTTCTAGCTTTTGTAAGTCACTCTGCATTTCTGTTATTCCCCCATTGCTATCCACCTTCCCACAGAGCTTACCATCATCCCCAAAGAGACACAACCTGCCCCAGATTGCCTCACCAATGTCGCTGATGAATATACTGGAGGACCAGGCCTGGGATAGATCCCAGTTGTACCCCAAGTACCATGTTTGAGGGAATCTGATCAACAGCATCCCAAACAAGAGGTGCTTGAATCAACTTTTAAAACAAGCATACATAAATAAAAATAGGTTATCTGTAACAGTAGTTCTATGAGTGGTATATGGTGTTCATCCACATGTCTGGTAGTGTCCTTTCCCCTTTAAGACTTACTGGAATGTCTTCAAGCTGGCTCATCCCACCCACCTGGGTAGTAACCCTGCCAGCACCGCCCTGTGACATCAGGTCTTGCCTGCTGAAAGCAAAATCGGTGTGCCACTTGCCAGGGGAGGTCGGGTGGGTCCATGTGGATGAACACCATATGCCACTCCTAGAAAGTACAGTTACATAAGAACTTACCATAACAGTAGATCTTCGAGAGGAGCTTTTGCAGTAGGCAACATCGTTAGGACTAAGCCACCAGTTGCCAGGACCCTATGGAAAATTCTAGCTAACAGTACCAAAACCGAGACCGCACCCCGATGTCAGCACATCCGACGTCCAATCTGGTATAAAGGGGGCAGTCCCCCACACCCACCTCAGTTATCCCCCTGTCCGAGACCCTGGAACAAGGTCCGACAGGAGAAAAAGGAGGACTCCTGCAGCCTGAAAAGGCTGAGCTAGACAGAGAGCAGGGAGATGGAGGGAGGGAAAAAAGTGCCTACTGCAAGAGCGCCTCTTGAAGGGGGGGTTGGGCTCTTGCAGTATGCAACACCATTAGTACAGAGTCCAATGCAGTGCTCGAATGAAATATCCAGGAGGAGGAGAGGAAGAGAACAACCTCCACCAGAGAGCCAACTTCAGACAGCAAGCTGGCATCAGGAGGACACAGACAGAGTTCGAAGAACACTCAAAAAAGGGGTGCCTCCTACAGGGTAGACCAATCAATAAACAGGTGACTACACCTGAGGAACCCTGAGGCAGAAAGGGCTTTCACCCGAGATACTCGAGTAAAAGTCATAGAGGAGGGAAGGCCAATGACGGAAGCTGTCATCAGGCTCCTTCGAAAGGTCAAAGGAACAGGGAATCAAATAGAAATCCATCCCGGCACCAAATCTGGCCCTAATACCCGACCCCTACCAGAGAAAAATGGGGTAGTGGGCCTATGACTAAAGACCAGATGTTGGGTCTCAGTGACCATCCCAGAAAGCCGGCAAACAGGCTGATGGAAAGAAATCCCTCAAAGGAGTGACACTATGGAGGTTAAAAGAGGATAATCCGGAAGGATGCCAGCCCTGCCTTTAAATGACCATCAAAAATCAGACTTGCTGTAAACTGGCTAACACAGAAGCAGAGACCGTCACAAGGTGGTCAGGGCAGCAGGCGTCTGACCTAAAAAGGTCCTATAAGGACCAAGGGAATGCCCCTGCCCAATTGGGGAATGGAAACCCTAGAGGAAAAAGAAGAGAAGTTGCCAAAAAAGGAAAGCATCTCCCAAAAGGAAGAGTCCCATCTCTCCACTCCCCAAATCTCAACCCATCCCATGGGATGATGAAAACCGACCACTGCCTAACAGGTGAAAATCTGATGGGGAGGCAGATCATGGAAGAGCAAGGGGTCAAAAGGCCAGCTATTTGCCCTGGGAGAGAGGATTCCCCTTCATGTATCTCTACTATCTTCTTCTGCCTTTGTCTGTTTGAGTTGGGGAAGAAAACACCGTACCCTAAAAGAGGGGGCGGTGACCCCAAAGTCTAGATGACTCAACAAACTGGCTATACTGAGTATGTCACCCACCTACGTCCACCGAAATCTTGGGACACAGGAAATGGACCCTAGTGAACAGGGATAGAGGGAAAAAATGGTATCCGTCCAGAATCCAGCATCTGCATGGAATGCGGGGGGCCAAGTAAACCCCAGTGACCCCATCCCAAGGAGGGGGAGAGAGGAGCGGGATCCCCTAGTGAGAGAGACCTTGCAGATGGCGTGGCCCCAAAGGCTGCCACAGGAGTCCCTTGAGATACCAAGCTCCGTTCCAACGCGGGGGCAGGGGGCGTCCAGTAGGACATCCGAACTACTCGACGACAGCAGAGGCCGTCCGGGGTTAGAGCAATATAGATTTGACACTGCCAGAGGCAATGAGAGGACAGCCAACTGCCTTACTAGTAGAGGTCCCTGTCCAAGTAGCTCGATCCCAATAGAGGGGCAGCTTCTTAGAGGGGGCTGTTCGGACCAAAAGTAAGGACTAAGACAGTCAGAGACCCTTTTGAAAAAATTTGGGTTCCCAGGCCCCTGTCGGATATGGGGAGTCTATCTCCAAACTTGGCGGGAGTCGGGAGATGCCTAAAGCCCAATAGCATCCAGCCCCTTCCTTCAACGGTACAAAGCCACAGGGGTCGTGGACCCACCCAATATCGTCTCCACTACCGTGTTCCGACCAAAGAACATACAACCCCGGTTAGGACGTCAAAAGACATTACGCTAAGCTGAGACTATAGAAAACCGTGGGGAGGGGATTGCTCTCCATGGAAAGTGAAAAGTGCTGATGTGTCCCGGGGCTAAAGGGACCCAAGAAGCTGCAGTAAGATCTGTTGCATCGAACCCGAGGGAACCGACGCAGACTCCGGTTGTTCCTTAGGAGGGGAGAATGTCTCCTTTCTGGAAGCCTGGGGATAAGGGACCTTTTATCCGTCACCTGCCCACTCAATGATGGAGGTCAGATGTTGGACAGGGTGAAGAGACTTTTGATAGTGAGCCCCTAAAGTGGAGAAGCAAGGCCCTGGGTTCCAAGGAGGAGGTCTAAGACCACCACCAAGTCTGGAGGCCCTAGAAAACAGCCTAAATGTCTGACGAGGAGGGAGGGAGGGAGGGAGAGAGACTGGAGTAAGCCAGTTTGGCAGTGACCTTCCCTCTCGAGGAATGCCCCGGAGAGGGAGTGAACCTTAGAGAAAATAATTCCAACAAGAAGACCAAAGGTCTGCGGGTGAGTAGGGGAGAAATCCCTTGCCCCGTCACAGCACTCCCTCCTTTCATGGAAATGTTGTGGACTGAAAATGGAGAGGAAAGTAAAAATCACTGGAACTAGGGCAATGGGTCCAGCGTCAGCACGGAGGCCCCTGATGCTCTATGGGCCTTTGTGGCTGACATCTCCCCTGAGGCTGCAGCCGATGACAGAGTCTTTCATTTGCCCCTCAGATCCGGACGTCAGGAGCGAAGTCCAGGAAGACTGTCGGTCCATCATTGTGAACCTCCCCGAGGCTTCATACATACAGGAGGAAGAGAGGTTCCCAAGTCCTGAAGGGAAGCCATGAGAGCCTAAACGTCCTCCCCCTAACAACAGAGGTCCTCAGAAAGAGGCTTCCAAAATGGAAGCCTGGGTCAGGGCATTAAGGTAACAGATGAAGCCATGCATGGCATCTGAGACAAATGGCAGAGGCAGTGCTCCATGCTGCCGTGATTCACGGCATCGTGATGAGGCCCTAAGGCATAGTACCTACATTGGATGCCTTGGCAATGACATGGTCCAATTGAGACTAGGTAGAAGAACTTGCTGAACGTAAGTAAATGTCCAATCTGACCCAAAATGGACTGCTGGTGTACCAGCATGTGGGCCAGATAGGTCTGAGCCTTCAAGGCCAACGTCAAGGGGGCATAAGCTTTATGGCCTGAAGAGTCCAGAATCTTGGATTCCCAGTCCGATGGGTGGTCTCGGAAACCCGAGCCTTCTCCTGTGGATGGAAGACTCTCAAGAACAGCGGGGTCTGCCTTGGTCTGGAAGGAGAAGTGGTCCTTCCCATTCAGGGCGCGATAAATGCTTTCAGCCTTGCGTGGGGTGTCCGGAACCGAAGCTGGGTGCACCCACACTTTGTAGGCTACGTCATCACGAGTAGGCATCAAGATTGGTATCACCACCATCTCCACTTCGGGAAGGCGCAGAATATGCACGTGGCACTGCCATTCAGGGTCTTGATCCTCCATGCACCACTCCTGGAGGGTCTGTATCACCCTCATCATCTTTAGGAAGGAATGATCTTCTGGAGGTGATTTGGGCGCATCTCGAACCCAAAGTACCTCGGGAGACTAAAGCGGGGAAGGGGAACCTGGCGAATCCTGATCCACTGCCCAAGGGAAACTCCAATCTTGGGATGAGTTGTCAAGATCCAAAGTTGGGGCATCCCTTCTACGTGGAGACGAAGGTGCCACTGTTTGAGGGGCCAAGGTAGGCCTTGGAGCCGATGCCCACCAGGCATTCAATAAGACCCCATAATCCACCGACGTACTGCAGAGGAGCATCAGTTGAAAGGCACAAGTAAACACCGGATAGTGTGCCAGAAGATCCAATGTCTGGCCTGACGACATACCGGCTGTACCCAGCGATCTTCCTGAGGATGCCATGCAGGGAGCAGAGTCCACGACGACACCCGATTCTATGCCCGATGTGGAAGCCAGCTGATCAGCCTCTGGAAGTGCACCTGATGGGCCGAGCCCAGAGGTGGAAACTTCGGCCTCTAGAAGCACACCTGATGGGCCAAGCACAGAGGCGGAAACTTCAGGAGGTGCTGCAGGCTCGAAAGTAGACTGGGGTAACCCTGAGCGGTCCGGGGACCGCGGATGTTGTGACTCAGAATCACCTAGTGTTGGGTCCACGGCAGGCAGCTCAGGCGACGAGGGCTTCGTCTGGGACTGAAGGGGGAGGAGCCTGGGAGGATGCCCCCAGTGAGGGCCTGGAATCCTGGAGCCTCGAGGGAGGCTGCTCCTCAGAGGAAGGCTGTGGCTCAGGGGATGACAGCGGGCATCTGTCTACTAAACAGCTGCCAGACTCTGGCCCAGGGTCCGGCGAAGACGCTGAGGCTCGAAGGGTGGAATCAGCTGCAGCCTCAGTCATAGCATAGCCTGGCCACCTGTGTCAGGCCCTTGCATGAGGGCTGGCCTAAGTAGCAGGGGTGGGGGGGGTGTGGAGGATGGAGCCTCTGCACCCTTAGGAGTGCCTTACCTCACAGTGAGAACTGCCAGAGGTGGATCCGGCTGCAGCCCAGAATGAAGGAGGCTGGCATGGAGGAAGGAGTCAACTCCCGGCTGGAGGAAGACTCTGCAGCTGTTTCAGTCCCCAGAGAAGACCGACTCCAAGGTGAACCGACCCCGGTCCTGGTTTTTCTTAGGCTTCTTTTTTGACGACGACGAGGGTCCCCAGAAGTCCTGGCCGTGGAACGGGACTGCAGCTCTCTTTGGCAGTCAGCTTCTGCTGCAGGAGGTGATATTCCAGAATCTTCTGCCTCCTTTTCTGAATTACCGAACTGAACTTTTGGCAGACCTGGCAGGCTTCAGTGTCATGTTGAGCCTAAGCAGATGACGCATGCAGAGTGACCGTCCTTTTGAGGGAGCTGCTTCCCACAAGCGCACTTGGACTTCTGGGTCTCAGATGAAGATTGCAGCGATGACATAAGGTCAAAAATGTAACTTTATCAATAACCAAATCCCAGAGGGGAAAGAAAAATGGCGGTAGACTGTAGTGGCTTAGATTAGAGAATTCAGACAAGTGCAGGTCGACGTCGGGAAAAGAACGGAGGTGGGTATGGGGGACCGTTCTCTTTATACCAGACTTAAAAAGTCTTACACAAACCAGGACCCCAGTACCTGAAAGACCTCCTACTTCCCTATGGCCCCTCCCGCTCACTCTGATCCTCTGGAGAGGGACTGCTAGAGGTTCCCAGGGTGCACCTGAAGACCTTTGTTGGAAGATCCTTTGCCTTTGTGACACCAACCCGGTGGAAAACACTACCTCGTCAGATACATGAAAGCCTGACTGTGGAGGGATTTAAAAAATCCCTTAAAACGCATTTTTTTGCGATTGCTTTTATGGGGACATAAATGGTTTTATAAATCTATGTTTTATATTAATTATAAATCTTTTTAGATATTTTATTGTGTTGTATTGTACAGGTGCTTTGAACTTTGGTAAAGCACCTTTTATAATAAAATGTGCGTGCTTGCAGACTGGACAGCGACATGCTGATGTCAGACAGCGGTCCCCATTTGGGTACTACTAGCTAGAATCTTTCTGTGGGGTCCTGGCTTCTGACGGCTTAGTCCTAACAGTGTTGCCTACTGCAAGAGCCCCCTCGAAGTAATATCTGTTGTTACAGGTGAGTACCCTGTTTTTCTAGGGACATGGATATGGTGTACGTATCCACACTTCTGGCAGACTCCTAGTAGTTCTCCGGGAGGAGGGGGCAAGGCACACATCTCCTATTTGGGAAATAGAGACTGGAGAACTGAGGCCCCAAAACCAGCATCCCGGCGTGACTCGAGGTTGATGTTGTAATGGGAAATGAAGGTGTGTGCTGACCTCCTGATAGGAGCCCTGCAGATTTCCTGGAGAGGGACATCCCTGGAAGCAGCCACTGAGGCAGCAGTATGACTGCTGGAATGAGCTCTTACCCCTACCGGAGGCTCCGTACCTGCCAACCTATAGCAGAGGTCGATGCAGGATACAATCCACCTGCCAATCGTTCACTTAGCTGCCGGTCTGCCAGGTGCGGCTTCAGCATAGATGACAAATAGCTGGCAAACCTCTCAACGAACTCAAGCCATGCGCTCCTTATAATAGGTAAGCGCTCGCTGCAGGTCCAAGGTATGGAGCCTGCGCTCGGACTCTGAGGTGTGACTGTAAAGTACACCGGGAGCTTAATCACCTGGTTAAGGTGAAAATCAGATACACCCTTCGCGAGGAACTTTGGGTAGGGGTGAAGTACAACCTTGTCCCAGTGGAAGAGCAGGTAAGGAGACTCCACAGAGAGAGTGCCTGGAGCTCAATGATCTTTCTGGCTGACGTGAGAGCCACCAAGAAGGCAGTCTTCCACGACAGGTGTGACATCTCACACCTGTGCACTGGTTCAAAAGGCTTGCCCATGAGTTTTGTCAACACCAGCAACAAATCCCAAAGTGGTGGTGGTTCACGCACCAGAGGGGAAATGTGGTCAAGCCTTTGAAAAAGTGCCAGACTACCTTCTCCTGTGCCACCAACTGCTGACCAGCCCACGCCCAATAGGCAGAGATGGTTGCCAGGTGCACCTTAAGGGTCGTCAACCGGACGCCTGACTTAAAGAGGGACCAGAGGTAGTCAAGGATGCTAGCCACTGGAAAGGACAAAGGATCCAGCTCCTTGCCCTGGCACCAAATGGAGAACCTCTTCCATTTGAAGGCATGGCATTTCCTGGTCAACTCCTTCCAAGAAGCCTCGACTACGCTGAGGACATCTTCGGAGAGACCCAAATCCTGGAACCCTAGCTGGTCAGGAACCAGGCTGTCAGGTGCAGGGATTGAAGGTCCGGGTAGAAAACCTTCCCCTGATGGATAGAGAGCAGGTCTGGGCGTAGAGGGAGACGCCATTAAGTACTAGGACCACACAGAAAACTTTAGCTAGCAGTGTCCGGCAGGGGACCGCCCACCCATCACATGACGGACGTCAGCATGACACTATATAGTGGGCAGTCCCCACACCAGTCCTCCAGATTCTCCTGCCGGAGACCTACAGTGCCTTCAGAAAGTATTCACCCCCCTTGGATTTTGTCACATTTTGTGATGTTGCAAACTCAAATTAAAAGACATTTACATGGGATTTTTTTGTCACGTATCTACACAAATTACTCTATAATGTCAAAGTGGAATGAAACTTCTGGAATTTTTTGTACATGTAATTTAAAATAAAAACCTGAAATGTCTTGATTTGATAAGTATTCAGCCCCTTTGCTATGACACTCCAAATTGAGCTCAGATGCATACAAACTCCGTGATAGAATTGTGAGGAGGCATAGATCTGGGGAGGGGTATAAAAACATTTCTAGGGTGTTGAAAGTTCCCAGGAGCACAGCGAAGTCCATCATTAGGAAATGGAAAGATTACAGAACCACCCAGACTCTTCCTAGAGCAGGCCGTCCTCCCAAACTGAGCAACCGGGCAAGAAGGACCTTGGACAGGAAAGTGACCAAGAACCCAATGACCACCCTGACAGAACTACAGAGTTCCATGGCTGAGATGGGAGAGCCAGTCCGGAGGACAACAATCTCTGCAGCACTTCATAGATGTAGCCTCTATGGGAGAGTGGCTAGATGGAAGCCACTCCTGAGAAAAGGCCACATAATAGCATGCCTGGAGTTTGCAAGAAGGCATGTGGCAGACTCTGAGACCATGTGGCAAAAGATTCTCTGGTCTGATGAAACAAAAACTTGAACTCTTTTGCCTGAATGCAAAGCGCTATGCCTGGTGCAAACCGAACACAGCTCAGCACCCACGTAACACCATCCCTACCATGAAGGATGAAGGATGAGAAGGGACTTGGCAAGGTTAGAGGAATGGTCAAATGTATGGCAGCTTAGATTCAATGCTAAGAAGTGCAAGGTAATGCACCTGGGAAACAAAAACCCAGGGGAAGAGTACACAATGGGGGTGAGATACTAACAACAAAAATGGAAAGGGACCTGGGGGTAGTCATATCAGATGACCTAAAGGTGGGCAAGCAATGTGAGAGGGCAGCAAGGAGGGCTGGGGGGATACTGGGATGCATAGGGAGAGGCATCACCAGTAGAAAACAGGAAGTTATTATCCCTCTGTACAGACAGCTGGTGAGACCCCATCCGGAGTACTGCATGCAGTTCTGGAGACCCAATCTTCGCAAAGACACAGACAGGATGGAAGCTGTCCAGAGGAGGGCAACTAAAATGGTGCAGGGTCTGCACCGGAAGACATATGAAGAGAGACTAAAGGAGCTTAATATGTATAGCCTCGAGGAAAGGAGGGAGAGGGGGGACATGATAGAAACGTTCAAGTACCTCAAGGGAATCAACAAAGTCCAAGAGGGTAGCATCTTTCAAAAAAAGAGGTGTGCAAGAACAAGAGGGCACAATTTGAAGACAGAGGAGGGGCGGCTCAGAGGTAATTTAAGGAAGTATTTTTTTCACAGAGAGGGTTGTGGATGTATGGAACGGCCTTCCGGAGGAGGTTGTGGAATCAAAAACAGTGGTGGAATTCAAGCATGCATGGGACAGTCATAAGGCCATTCTAGGGGGTTGGGGTAGGAAGAAGTAGGCTGCTGGTTAACTAGGTTCTGCAGCTTATCCAGTAGGTAGGGAAATGGGCAGACTAGGTGGGCCAAGCGGTCCTTATCTGCTGTCAAATTCTATGTTTCTATGAAGCATGGTGGTGGCAGCAACATGTTATGGGGATGCTTTTCAGCAGCAGGGACTGGGGCACTTGTCAGGATAGAGGGAACAATGAATGGAGCCAAATACAGGCACATCCTTGAGGAGAACCTGCATCGGTCTGCAATAGACCTTGGACTGGGGCGAAGATTTACGTTCCAACAGGACAATGACCCCAAGCATACAGCCAAAGCAACACTGGAGTGGCTTCAGAACAAGGTGAATGTCCTTGAGTGGCCCAGCCAAAGCTCAGACTTGAATCCCATTGAGAATCTGTGGAAAGACTTAAAGATTGTGGTTCACCGATGCTCCCCATCCAACTTAACAGAGCTTGAGCAAATCTGCAAGGAAGAATGGGTGAAAATCCCCAAATTCAGGTGTGCAAAGCTGATACGGACATACCCAAGAAGACTCAAAGCTGTAATTGCTGCCAAAGGCGCTTCTACAAAGTTTTGACTCAGGGGGGTGAATACTTAAGTAAACAAGATATTTCAGTTTTTAATGTTTCATACATTTTTGTTGCACAATAAAAATATTTTTGCTTCTTTAAATTGTTGAGTATGCTGTGTGAATCAAGGGGGAAACAAATCATTTCAATGCATTAAAAATTCTGGTCGTGAAACAACAAAATGTGACAAAATCCAAGGGAGGTGAATACTTTCTGAAGGCACTGTAAGAAGGTGCGACAGGAGAAAGGTGTGAGCTCCTGGAGCCAAAAGAAAGGCAGAAGCAGGGGGAAAGTGGGAGGGAAAAAGGTACCTACTACAAGAGCCTCTCACGAAGATCTACTGTTACAGTAAGTTCTTATGTAACTGTACTATCTTACTTCGAGGGGGCTCTTGCAGTAAGTAATAACTATTAGGACAGAGTCCCAAGCAGTGTAATTCAGACAAAGGCTTATAGCATGGAGGCAGGAAAGGTCTGCAATAGGTACCAGATTATGACAGAAGGCCCTGAAGGACTGCTAGTCCAAAGCTTGCCCTGCACCTAAAGGCAATGTTTATACTGTAGTGTTTGGTAAAGGTGTGGACAGAGCTCCCAAGTGGCTGCCACACAAATGTCTGCGGCAGAAACATTCCAGAAACAAACAGTAGAGGCAGCCATGCCTCTGGTGAAGTGCCCCTCGACTTCCCCAGAAGGGGCCTGTTGTACTTCTGATAAAACAAAATGCAGTTTGCAAACCCTATGGACAAACATTGTTTAGAAACTGCCACGCCCTCTCTTTTGAGCGTAAAGGAAATTAAAAGCTCACCCGTCTTACGGACGGATTTTATCTGGTTCGTATAACATCACAAAGTTCTGTGCACATCGAGCGTGTGCAGAATGGCCTCCCCTTGATTAGAATGCTCAGGGTAATACACTGGCAAGTGTATGGTCTGACTCAAAGTAAACTCAAAAACCACCTTTGGTAGAAACTTAGGATTTGTACGCAAAGCCAGCCTGGTTCCTTACACATCAGGGCCTGAAGCTTGGAAATCCTTTGAGCAAAAGTAATGGCAATTAAAAAGAGCGCTTTTCCAAGAAAGGTACCACAGGTCACAACTTGCAGCCAGTTTAAAAGGAGGCAAAGTGAGTTTTCCAAGAATGAAGTTCAGATCCCACAGAAAAACAGGGTTCCTGACTGGTGGTTTCAGATGGAGAGTTCATTTCAGAAAGGTTTTGGAAACCTCCAGCTGGGCCATGGCTTTGCCATCTACCAGAGTGTGGCAGGCAGAAATGGCAGACAAGTGGCCCTTCAGAGAAGAGCAACTAGGGCCAGGGTCAGAGAGATGCAGCACGTATTCCAAGATCTGTGGGACAGGGCAAGAGAAAGGGTCCCAACCCTTGGTGGATGCCCAAATGGAGAACCTCTTCCATTTTATAGCATATGTAGTTCTTGTGGATGGCTTCAGAGCCTCCACAAGGACTTGCACCACTCTGGAAGAGACCCCAAAGCATGCAACAGCTATGTCAGCAGGTGCCACACGTGAAGGTGAAGGGACAGGAGGGCCAGATGGACCAGTCTGCTCTGGTCCTGAGTCAGCAGGTTCTGGCAGAGGGGTAGAGGAATCTGAGGCTTCACCCTCAACTGCTGAAGCAGAAGGAATCATACTTGGTGAAGCCAATAAGGGGCCATGAGAATTATGTAAGCCCCTTCTTACTGTAGTTTCAGAAGCACCCTCTGCAATAGCTAGAAGGGAGGGAAGGCGTACAAACACCTCCCTGTCCAGCAAAGAGACAGCATGTCTCACCAGAAAACACCACGCCTGGGAACAAGCTAGCAGAAACTGGGTAGTTTTGCATTGGATGGGGAGGTGAACAGATCGAGATCTGGGCGACCCTACCGACGTCTGACTACTGACTGCCTGAGTTCCCATTCATGTGCCCTTGCTTGAGTGTGGCAGAGTGTGCCTGCCAGGATGTTTTGAACGCCTGGGACATGCACTGCCGTGAGCTGCAGGCTGTACTGTTATCGCCCACTGCCACACGCACATCGCTTTCCTGCACAGAGGATATGCCCACATCCCTCCCTGTTTGTCCAGGAACCAGACCACATACGTGTTTGTCTGTACCAGGAGAGGCCCAGAAAGGAGAAGAGGTGAAAAGTCCAAAGGGCATATAGTACAGCCCGCATCTTTTGCGTATTGATGAGCAGAGATGGCTCATGCTGAGACCATGATCCCCGTGTCCTGTGGTCGCCCAGATGAGTGCCCCAGCCCTGACCAGAAGCATCCGTTTTCAGGGTCTGAGTGTGAGGGGGGCACCTGAAAAGGAACCCCTCTGGTGAGACTGGACAGATTCTTCCACCAAAGGAGGTCCTGACACGTGGGGCCAGACACCGGGATCCTGTGATCCAGGACGTTTGAGATCTGATCCTACTGGACCCTTAGAGTCCACTGCGTAATTCGTATGTGCAGCCTGGCCAGGAGGACACTGGGGATAGCCACTGTCATAAGACCCAGAAGGCGCAAGACAGAACGGGCCGTGGTCCATTGGCTGGTTACCACTTGGATGGCCTGCTGTTGCAAGATATGGGAACACATATCCCCTGGTGGCAGAAAGCCGCTGCCACGATCACTAGGCACTTGGTAAACATTCTGGGTGCCAAGGAAAGGCCAAAAGGGAGAGCTTTGAACTGTAAGTCTTCCCCCAGAAGGTAAAGCGGAGGAAGCGGCGGTGGGAGGGAAAAAAATCGGTTTATCCAGGTATGCATCTTGCATATCCAGTGCACACAGCCAATGACCCTGGTGAAGCAGTGGCAACAGACCCAGCAGGGCTAGCATGTGGAATCTTTTGTACTCTACATACAGATTTAGCATGCTGAGGTCCAGAATTGGACGAAGGTCTCCTGTCTTTTTGGGGACCAGGAAGAAGTGAGAATAATATCTCTTTCCTTTCTGGGCCCGAGGAACGGGCTCTATGGATGATTTTGTCAGAAGAGCCTGAATTTCCTCCCTTATGAGATGAATGTGGCCTTTTGATAGTGAGAAAGACCTGCAGGATCTCTTGGAGGTCTCTCTGTGAATTCGATGGTGTGGCCTTGATCGGCTAGCTGAAGGACCCACATGTCTGTAGTGATCACCTCCCACCCGGTCAGATGATTGGCAAATCTGCCCCCTACATGTTCCTCCGGAGCTAGTGGCGGAGGCTGGGGGCTCTGTCAGGAGGTAGAGGAGGTGTGGGGGAGCGTCACCCTGGCAGCGCACCGAGACTTGGCTGGAGAGGTGGCCACTGCCGAAAGGGCCCGATGTTTGTTCTGAAGTCTGGCTAGCTGTTGCTTATTCTGACACCTGGGCTGGCGGTGAAGAGGCTGCTTTGGCTTAGTACTGGAGTGATACATAGACTGGACAGAACGCAGTGCCTTGCCACTGTCAAGTAGATCAGTAATAACGTCTTTGACGTCACCCCCAAAAAGGACAGGTCCTCTAAATGGGGCATCCTGGATGGCCATCTGGACATCTTGGGCCAATCCAGATACCTGCAGCCAGGAGTACCTATGCATGCTGACAGCCATGGCGGTACTCCGAGTAGAGCAATCCACCACATCATATGTCACCCTAAAAGAATGATGGCAGGAGAGTTCTGCTGTTCTGACCATCTGGGCATCCTAGTTTTAGCCTCTGAATCAGGCAAGGCCTTGAATTCTGACTTCAGCTGGCCCAGGAAGATTTCTGGTACGCAATCATGTGTGCCAAGTAATTCAGTGCTCTAAGGGCCAGTGTGGAAGACAAATAAACTCTGCGCCTGAATTGGTCTATTTGCCTCGACTCCTTGTCCAGAGGGGAGGTGCTCATATGTTTAGGCTTAGCCGTATGGTCATGTGCTGCATTAATGACCAGAGAGTCCACTTTGGGATGGAAACTGAGGTGGTCTTTGCCCTCAGGGACTCAATAAAATCTGTCTGCCCTCTTGGCAATCACGGCCACTGACTAACGCTGCTGGCAGACCATGGGGGCCAGGTCCTCATGCACTCCAATCCACGGAGGAAATGAGCAGTGGGGACAGCTCAAGCATATCTAGGTGTTCCGCCAACCTCTTATGTTGGGGGTCCTGATCCTCAGTCTTCCCATCCCCATTCACCTTCTGAATCTTCCGGAGGATCTCTGTGAAAAAGGGATCTTCTGGAGGGGTTTTGGGAGAGCCTATGGGCTTGGGATCCTCCAGAAGAGGGGTCTCAAAGCCTGAAGTAGAAGAGGCGGAGAAGTCAGAGTTTGAGTTCGATAACAGGCTTCTGTCCGGGGACATAGCTCGTGGGAGCGGGATCTACTGCATTGAGGTCGCAAGGCCCCTGTCATTACCAGTTACCACGGTAGGGCGTGAGGCCTGTTCAGAGGTAGAGGGGCGAGACTCCACTGGTAAAAGGGATCTCAGCACAGGCTTTGTGCAGACCAGTATGGAAGATGCAGCCAGCTGGCGACAGTCCAACTCAGAAACTAGCTGTGACTTGGTCTCAGACCATCAAGAGTGAGGCTCTGCTCTAAAGTCCACCTGAGGTCGAGGCAGTGGAGGAGGGGGTGGGAGAGGCTGATAGACGGGTGGGTAAGCTTGAAAATGATAACCCAGCATTATATAGCCTGGCATTAGGTAATGAAAATCCAATGTACTATTGTTTGAAAAGCTTGGCGTTGGACAACCCAGCATGGGGTATATTCTGGCATCTGATACCCTGGAGAAGGGTAGTACGGCACAGCGAAGACTGCCATCGGGAGGCCCGGCAAAGGACCAATCGCTGGAGCCGAGGATCCTGATGGAGGCCCTGACGGCAGGTAACCAGGCGAAGGCCTAGTAGGAGGGGCTGTGGGACCTGACGGAGGGTGAGAAGGGCCCGGTAATGTCAGGTTCTGACACCAGACCCGCCGGGACGGGGCCCCATGCCGGCCCCAAAGGGGCGGATGGTCCCACCGGAGTCTGTGCAGGGAACTGGCCCAAACGGGGGAGTTCAATGGCAGGAAATGCCAGCCCCAAGGGAGGTTCGGTGTTGGGCGTTCTGGCCCTGGCACAAGGGTGGAGTCACGTGGATGCTCCTCCAACTCCAGCTCAGAATGAACAGATGAGCCAGGAGTCTCCATCAGGGGAGGTGGGGAAGGAGGATCCCGAAAGGGAGGACCCTCTGGGGAGGGCTGTGGCAGGAGCGGCTGTGTACGCTGATCCAGAGGATCGACATCAGGCCTGTTATTGGGGCCCGATGAAAGCGCAGTGGCTGGGTGGATGTCAGAGAAGCTGGAATGTAGCTTATCAGCCTGGGCCTGGCTATCATCAGAGGAGCTGACGATCGACTTATCAGCCGCACCACCAGACTTAGGCCCCGGGGTTTTGAGGGGCCTAAGGGTGGCAGAGCTCTCCGAAACATCGGAGGCACCCGCTTGAACTACAACCAGCTCAGGCGGGGGAACCAAGGGCTGCTGCGCAGAAGAGGAAGCAGGCTTGGCTGGAGGAGTGGTACCCATGTCAACAGAAGGCCACTCAGTGCCCGCGGCCCCTGAAGGAGGCCTCGGGTGGGAAGGAGACCAATCGTGGTCCTAGTGCTTCTTCTCATGGGAGTCTGAAAAACTCCCAGGGGAGGACGACGATCCCTGCAGCTTCTGCAGCTCCTTCTCCATGGAAGCAATCTCAAATTTGAGAACTTGGGCTTTGAGGGTCTGTTGGTGGCATTTCCATGTGGCCTGGTTGGTTCTGGTCCCAGGCAGGAAAGACAGAGGGAATGGCCATCCTTGTGCGGGAGCTGAGTGCCACAGGAATCGCACTTGTTCTTATGCGACTCGGAAGGCGTAGAAGATATGCATGAAAAAGATTTACTTTTCTAGAGGTACAGGAAATGAAGAAATGGTGAAATACTCATTCGAAAATGGCGGTCAACTGAAGCAGCGTTCTCCGCTATAAGTCTGACGTGCGCAGGTTAATGGCGGGAAAGAACTGGAGGATGGCGGGCGTGGGGACCGCCCATTATATAATGTCATGCTGATACCAGTCACATGATGTCGGGTGGGCAGTCCCCAGGAAGATAATGCTAGCTAAAGTTTTCTGTGTGGTCCTAGTGCCTGACGGCTCTAGTCCTAATGGTTATTACCAACTGCAAGAGCCCTCTCAAAGTAAGAGCTGCTGTTTTGCCACCGCTCGGCCTTGGATCCTGACCTGTTTGACAGTAGCCTGCAGGTCCGCAGGGAGGTGGGGAAATCACTCCGTCCAGGGAACCCATAAGGATGTGCGAAAAATGAGCCATTAGGAGCGCCGAGCTAGCCTGCCAAAGACTTGGGGAGGAAGCGGCATACATCTTCTTAGCCATATGGTTCAATTTATTTGACCCCTTATCAGGGGGTCTGCCATTGTCCCCCACGTTGCCTGTGCACTTAAACACAGTGTCAGCCACAAAACCGTCAGCCAAAGGGTGTTCTGTGAATCCAGACAGAGAGCTGGTAGAAACCGCACACTTGCGGGCCATCCAGGCCAATGGCGCAGGGCAAGAGGCCAGGTGCTGCCACAGTTCCAGGGCAGGACCGAGAACAGCATTCTGAACTGGAAAGGCTTCTAGAGCAGTGTCACCCCGTTTGAGGATCTCGGTCAGTGGGTACCATTCCTGCTTCTGGACGGGCTCCAACTGGAGACTTGTTGATTCGGAAATGACACAGTGAAGACCCAAGAAGGAGGTGGGTCCCTTATCCACTGAGAGGTCCTCTGTCAACTCCACATCCAGCAGTCGAAAGTGTAAGAAGGATCCCTCAGGTTCTGAAGAATCATGGAAAAGCGGTCGACTGCCCAAGCCCCCACTAACCCTGTAAGGGCAGTCTAGGGTGCCGGTGACTGACAATCAATGGGGTAAACCCTTGCTCGGTCGAGCATCATTGGTCAGCGTGCCAGATGGCGGCTTCACCTGGATCAGTGAAGAGGTCGGAGGGAGCCGCTCTGGGACCGTATGAATCGGCTCCTGCCATGGCAGAGTCTGCTGCGGCTCTGGTAGTGGCACCCAAGGAAGGGTCAGGGTGGCTGGGATCGGCTTCACCCTGGTCAAACAAAGCTGCTGCCACATGAGCTCCTTGTAGCACCGATGCAACTTGCACTGGTGCCTCTCCTCACCCTAAGGGAACAAAGAGGACAAGGAACAGCAGCGGTGCCACTTGCCTGACACCAAGAGCCAGGGCTCTGAGAGCGGTACCTTGACCGTCGGGGCGACCAACAGTGGGTCTCAGAGGGGGACCGGTGAAAGCAGAGGCCTCTCTTGGTCCAGATGCTCCGGTTCAAGACAGGGCAGACCAGTGGCCTGGTCCATCCCTCCCTGAGAAAAGGTCAGGACCGTAGTCCTGGAGAGGGAGATATCTACCTCCTTGGCAGACAACGGGTCGACAGGTTCGAAAAAAATCCCGGAAGCGTCGATATGAGTTTCAACCAACTGACCCGACGGGGAGACTGTGGGGTCAGCAGCAACAGCCAAAGCACTGATCGTGGCTGGAATCTCTGGCAAAGCATGGGAATCGGAGGCTCGAGAGCGCCCCCAATCCTATGACCAATGAGACCGTTTCTTGGTCTCTTTTTTTTAGATTTTGTGCCCGATGGACCCTGCCCGTGGGTATGAAGAGCCTGGCACAATTCCTTAAACACCCCAGTAAAAAGGCACCCAAGGAGAGCAGCAAAAAGGCAGAAGGCAAGGAGACCTGCGCTGTGGCCTGAGCCACAGCCTCCACGAATGCCGTAAGTTGCTCATGGACCCGCGCTGCGGGAGACCACCTGAGAGGCGCCCTTGGATTTTTACAGGTGGGTCCCAATCATCCTGACATCCAAGGGGTAGGCAGGCTAAGGGATCCTCCAAAGTGGATGGATGAAAAGTGCGGCAAAGGCTGCAAGCCTGAGTATCGGGCTTGTGGCTCAGCCAGTATACGCACGAGGTCTGCTAATCTGTTCAGGACATTTTCTGCCCATAACCGCATTTCCGGAATCTTGAAGCGGACTTTGTGTCGTCCATATCGGCAGCGAGAAGTAATAAGCCTGAAGACACATTTTTATTAATAGTTTAGAAGAAATAAGCAAAGTGACTCTACAACGCAAGAGCGGTAAGGAGGGAAACTTCTTCCAGCAGAAAGGAAGATCTGACATCATGGGGCGGTGCCAAGGGAGTTACCACCCGGGTGAGTGAGAGGAGCCAGCTTAAAGACATTCCAGTGAGTCTTAAAGGGGAAAGGACACTGCCAGGTGTGTAGACAGAACACCATATCCACATCCGTGGAACATACTACCCCCACCATGTTGTGAAGGTGACAAATACTTGCTACTTTTGTTTAGAAAATGTTACTCTAGAAAAAAGCACTTTTATGCAATCATTGCTTGTATGTGCATTCTCCTCTTAAAGGATAAGTTACGCAAGAAACTTACTGTATGGGTAGATCTACGACAGAATTTCCATGATTAGGCCACATCTTTGAAACTATAAACCATCAGTACTAGTACCACATGGAAACATTTGCCACCTGGAGGCCACTCACGATGACATGCAGCATCTACGTGTATATAAAGGTGGGTGGCCCCATCACTCAGTTCTTTTCCTACTGATCATCCTCTTCAGACCTGCTGAAGGAAACGCCATCGACTTAGCTGCTGCTGTTTATTCTTTTTACATTTATCAGTGTTATCTCTCATTGTCTCTGTATGCCTCCAAAGCCGAAAGACCATTTATTTCAGTGTTTTTTGTGCAGGGATCAAATTTATAAAGAGGGCACAAACGTAGTCTGTGTGTGCTCAGCCGGTCTCACAAAGTGAAGACTTGTTGGATTTGCCAGAGCATCAACCAGGCTATGAGGCGACGCCGTAAGAAAGCTCTAGAATATTTCCTTCGTTAAAACATTGAAAGCCATGAAGAACGAAACAGGCTTAAAATCTGCTTCTCCCTTACCATCAGCTGAAAGGCGGCTGCCAAAGTCTAAGGACAGTGACAAAGAACGGTCATCTTTGTTGCCCTCATTGTCGTCCAGCCACAAGCATGAACACAGAGAAAAAGAAAAAAAGTCTGCTTCGTTGGTGAGGTCCCAGTCAATGAAACAAGGTAAACCTTCATCATTCTCTGCTCCAGCGACACCAAGGTCGGGGCTTGGTTTAGGCGCTGCCATACCTACTACAGATGGTATGATTCCATTTTTGTCCGGCAAAGGCCCATCAGTGCAAGTAGTCCCTGCCCCTTTGCAGGGTGCTGTCGACTCCCAGGTTGTAGTAATGTTATTTTCTGAAATGATTCAATGTATTCTGCCTCGCTTACCAATGCAGGCAGTTATTTCACCAATGGGTGCCTCGTGGCACTCATCCCATTGATGGGTGTCAAAAGCACACCACACATTCCTGCCTCTCAGCCGCTGCCGGCATCGCCGGTCCATTCTGTGGCTCGCATTATCACGCATGCTAAAGACAAAATAGAATATAATTCTGACATCATGCAGTTAGAGGAGGAATATGAGGATGAACAAATTCAGGACAGACCCCCCTCACTGTAGCTCTACCCTCTTGTCCTGTTGTAGGGACTCAGTGGTCTATACCCAGAGATCTCCTTCTAAAGACCCCTCTTTTTAAGCCATGGTGCAGCAAATGCAGTCTGATATGGGCTTTGAGGCGGAAGAGCAAGATTCCACTTAAAGGAATCTCATGGAATTTTTGGAGATGCCCTGCATTAGAGGATGCTACTCTGTCTGCATGGCACAGACCAAACTCCTTTCCTGCAGTTCCTAGAAAGGCTGCCAGGCAGTATCCTGCATTATCTGCTAAGCCTTATTAAGCTAACCGGCCAGAAACAGACTTTGTGGTCATCCTATCAGCTCATAAGAGGTTTAGAGCATCTGAACATA
The DNA here is from genome assembly GCA_016271365.2 of Neoceratodus forsteri. Taxonomy (NCBI): domain Eukaryota; kingdom Metazoa; phylum Chordata; order Ceratodontiformes; family Ceratodontidae; genus Neoceratodus; species Neoceratodus forsteri. The sequence goes on from CM057449.1 coordinate 1,428,962,624, forward strand.
TGAGTACTTTGCCTCCTGTTAAGGAATCTAGGAGGGTAGATACGATGGGCAAACATACTTACGACTCCTCCCTCATCACTGGGCCTTAGGATTGCAAGCTACCAGGCTCACTTGATCAGTATCGGAACAGCCTATGGAAAGCTGCTGGTTCTGCAGTTCAGACTTTGCATTATGGCTCTGCCAACAACAATTTGCTACAAATATAGTCTGTTGGTGCTGAAGTTGGCAAACATTTTCAGTGCTCAGCTTATAATGTCTCTGATGCCTCTGCCAGGGCTGCAGTTTCTGGCATTTTCTTGAGGAGATATTCTTGGCTTAGAGTTGCTGGCTTTGCCAATGATGTGCAACAAGCAGTTCTGAATGCTCTCTTTAAAGGGTCAAAACTGTTTGGCTATGATGTTGAAGAGACCCTACATGGTGTTCCAACTTCAAAAATGACTAAGGTCTGTAAAGTCCCAGTATCCCCCCACTCCTGCTTGAGGTATTGGTCAAGGCTCCTTTCGTCCACCTGCTGCCCCAAGTGGTCAAGTATACCGTCAACAGGGCCACGGCAGAGGAGACGGCCCACTTCCGGGTTCCCTCCTCCCAGGTGCCCACACAAGAACACCCAAAGAAATATGTTCCAGTGGCTCTGCTGCCCCGGCTTCTGCCTGATTCTTTTCCGTTTCTCCCCCCACCTCAGTTGTTACCTCCAGTGGTGAGTGTGTGGGGCAGGATATTCCTGCATCTGAAGCAATGTTGGGCGATCATTATAGATGAGTGGGTTCTGGAAATCTGTTCTCTGGACATGAAGGACGCATACTTTCATGTAAATGTCAGAACATCCCCCAGATAGTGTTTCTTTCTCCAGCACAAAGTGGAGATATTATCAGTTTAAAGTACTGCCCTTTGGCTTGTCTTGTGTGTCACAGGTCTTTACCAAATGCTTGGCAGTAGTATTAACAGCCCTTCGCAGAAAACCTCTGTATGCTGTCGTCCCTCATCTGGAAGGCTGATGGCTGAACCCACCTCCAGGGAAGCTCTACAACACACCCTGTCTCGGACACGTCAGTTGTTCGAATACTTGGGGGTAACAGTAAATGTGCCAAAGCATGTGTTGACTCTGTGCCAACGTCTGCAGTACACAGGGGCAGTCTTCAACAAAAAGAAAGGATGTGCTCTCCTGCCTCAGGACAGGGAAGACACTAACTGCCAAAGCACACTTGGTATACAGGAGCCACTATGTCTCTGTGAGGATAATGTTACGCCTCCTCAGTCTCATGGCTGTGTTCATAGTGACTCTACCACTGGCACATTTACAAATGAGAATCCCCTCAGTGGACACTCAAGAGTCCAGTGGGGTCAGTTGTCAGAGTAACTATACCAAGTGATTCGCAACACGTCTCCTCTTCGCAGAGCGCTGTTAGGGTGGACAGATCACAAAAACCTATTGAAGGGCATTCCATTCCTTGTACCAGCTCCTGTACAGCTCCTCACCATAGATGCCTCAGGCTCCGGCTGGGGAGCTCAAGTCAAGATTATATTCCACTTTGCTGTCGTCACCACGATTGATAATGGGAGCTGTAGAATGGACCGGTGATGGTTGAGAGGTGGGAATCTGTAGTGTGCTAGTGGAACCCGTTGACAGGGGCGGAGTACCAGATGGCCCCGTCAGTGGAATAACTGGCTATATTGGTAATAATGGCAGAACGCGTCAAACTATTTCTGAAAATGACACCACCAGAGCCAGAGTCTTGACAGTACCTTGGAAAGGATCTGGGACTACCTGCACTGATGGGCCTTACAATGATGGCGTTATATGAGAATGTCCTCCATTAGGCCACACCTTTGGAACCATAAGCCATCAGCATCAGTACCACTCAGAAACCTTTTGCTAGCTGGGGGCTGCCCACTAATACATGCAATGTCTTCGCATACAGAACGTGGGCGGCCCCATCACTCCTCAACTTTCTGCCCGAGATTATCCTTGGAGGACCTCCAGTTGTGAGGAACCAGGTGATGAGACCAGCACCCAGCATACAAGGAGCGTCAGTAGCTGGAGATAGGATGCATGTAGTAAGGTTTTAGGCACAGCATCTGACATGACCCTCACTGAAATCAAAAGGAGGAAGGAGGGAGGGTACGGCATGGTCTAATGGAGGACATTCTCTCTAAGACCTACTGTTACAATAAGTTCTTACATAACTTTTTTCTTCATTGAGGATATTTTCTCTATTGGTCCACACCTTTGGAACAACTCCGAAGCAGTACAAAGCAGCAAGGAGGATGGCATAGTCTAATGTGTAATCAGGACAGAAGGTCTTGCAGTACAACAAGCCCAAAACCAGCATGTCTGTGACAGACAATGTCCAGACTGTAAAGTTTAGTGAAAGTGTAAACAGCATTACATGTGGCTGCAACAAATGTCGGCAGCAGAGACATTTTTGAAATACGCAACAGAAGTGGCCATACCCCTTGTGAAGTGACCATGAACAACAGGAAATTTCTTACCATGTTTCCCAAAACAGAACATAATACAATGTGCCATCCATTTCGACAGACATTGTTTAGCCACAGGAGCACCCTCATTCCCAGGGGGGCAATGTAACAAACAAAAATGGAAATCCTAGCAGAGGTCACCACAACTAAAAACAATGTTTTCCATGAAAGGAAACGTAAGCCGCAACTTATGGCAGGCTCAAAAGGAACCATCAGTTTCTCAAGAAAGAAATCCAAGTCCAGAGGCAGGACTAGATTATGGATAGGAGGTTTCACATGAAGAATACATCTCAAAAACATATAAGACATCTCTAACTGGGCAACTGTATGATCATCAACAGGGGCACGGAAAGCTGACATAGTGGCCAAGCGCACCTTAACAAAGGAATACTGCAGGCTAGAGTCAGACAGGGAAAGCAAGTATTACAACACAGCATTCACACAACATGTGTAAAGGTCTATATTCCAGGAAGCAGACCAGAAAATGGAGTGCTTCCATTTCAAGGAATAAGCATGTCTAGTAAACTGCTTCTTAGCTGCAAGCAGGGCATCAGTAACCTTAGGGGATACTTAAAAACGTGAAATGGCTGTTAGCCATAGATGCTGGTGCAGGGACTTTAGGTCCAGATGAATCAGGGATCCCTTGCCCTTAACAACGGACCCTGACACAGAGATAGTAAGGCTCCACTGCCAGATGTTGAAGGAGTAGAATACCATATCTGACGAGGCCTGCTTGCAACTGAATGCGCATCAGAAGAACAAAATCGAACAGCTAATCAGAGTGAACGTTTGCCTTAGAAACTTGTGATAGGTGATTCCATAATAAGTTTCGCAGGTAGCCATATATATATATATATATATATAAAAAATGATAAAACCAACACCACACTGTCCTGACTAAGATCATAGCTTTTGACAAAGGGATTAATCATTTGTCTTTAACAAATAACTAGTCAATAATCATCCATAATCATCTATGTGGGAAGTAATGATGTGGGTAAATCCCACAAAAAGGTCATATGCCAAGATCTTATTTCAATTTCACTATGCAGAAAGCAAACGGCTAAAGGATGTAAAGTGGTGCTACCTGGCATATTGCCTATCCCAACAGCCCAAGCTGAAAAGAACCCAATGATCAATAGAGTAAATATTAGACTTTCAAACTGGTGCACTAAGGAGAATATTGAATTTGTGAACCACTGGAATTACTTCAGAAACAGTAAATGGTCTATATTTAAATATACTTAGTTTGAAGGTCCTGAGTAAACAATGCCTGGATAGCATGTCTTTAAACTGAGCAGATGAGGAGAAGCACTCGGACACTTCCCTGTCACGGACAAAAAGTTATGTTTGCACTAAAAATAAAATGAAACGAGCAAAAAGCATCAACAAAAAACATCTAGCCTGCTTGCTTCTGAGTGCACACAGTATGAGTAACAAGACTGATGAATCAGTGGCAATAATAATCAAACATGATACTGATCTCATAGGTGTATCTGAAACATGGTGGACAAAAACAGAATGGGGAATAAACATCAAAGGATATCACCTATACAAGTTTTAGTGAACTAATAAGAAAGGGGGAGGGGGCTGCCCTTTACGTAAGGAATGGCATCAATTCCAACGACAACTCTGATCATGTCAAAAATTAGATCACCACAACTAAAACAATTTGGGTGAAAGAGTTGCTTTGGCTTCTCAGAAGGAACAGGATCAGATCTTTTACAGTACAGTAGCTTCTTGCTGTTTTTACACTGTTTGGATTTTACTTGGGAGAAGGTTATTTCTTTTCTTCCTTACTACTTCTAAGGGACTAGGAAAGTATTGTTTTGGGGCTGTTGGAATTTTGAAAACTGTTTTGGTGGCTATAAGTGGGCTCATTTGTTTGATATTTCACTGTGTAGCAGGCTGCATTTGTAGAGGCCTATTTCTTCTGATTTAAAACCTATTTGATGTGATTTAACGGGGGCTATTTCTTTGAATCAGAGACCTATATCTTCTAATTTCAAGCCTATTTTGATGTGTTGTTGGTGAAGCTGTTTGGAGACCTGTTTTTTTTGGTAGCAAACCTATTTTGGGGGCTTTGAGTAGAATTGTGATTCATTTTTGCTGGCTTCACTAGCTGCAAAGGTTAGTGCATAGTGGGGGAAGGGTGCTAATGGTCTGACCAGGGCCCTCAGCTACCCAATTGTTTCCTGGAAGATTTGGTTGGTCCCACTCCCCCAATCCTCACCTCCCACCCACCCCTGGTCCGGTGATTTCCCTTACACCAGGGGTTCTGACATCACTTCCTCAAACGGGCAAAGGATATGCACCTGCAATAGCAGAAGCAGACATCCAGGAATGGAACAGCAGCAAGTGAAGAGGTGACTGCTCTCTCAGTGGAAGGGAAGTAACTGCAAATCTAGGAGCTTTCATTGTTACTTCTTTGCATTGTGGAAAGGAGGAGTAGGAGTTTGAAGAAGGCTGTGCAATAGCTACTTAAATTCTCTTTTTGAGTGTGGCTAGGAAGGTTAGGAATATAAAAAGCAGTTGCTCAATCTATCTAAATGTGTACAACAAAGGGGTAATGGAAATTAAGAAAAGAATGTTTTGCACTGATAGAGGGGGGAAGGGGAGACTTGGGGGAGTGTTTGGTATCCTGCATCTGGAAGGGTGTAGAGTCGCTGGTGGGCAACGACGGCAATGGGTAGGGTGGTAGGCTGCAACAACTGCCGGGCACCAATCTTTCTAAAAATTGCCTGGAATGTGGGAGGATGTTTAGTGTACAACCACATAGAGAAACTTAGAAAGGAGATTGAGGGTCTGCAGGAGGAACTAAGACAGGCAAGGCAGACTGGGGGTGGGTTTAGCCCAATACTGGAGGGAGGAAGAATGGGAGATGAGGGAGGGCGATTTAAGCCAACAATGGTGAGGAGGAGGTCAGAAGAAGGGAAGTAGGGACAAGTGGGCCCAGGCCAGGAAGAACGATTGACGGGGAAACCAGGTCAGGAGACAAAAGACAAATGGAAGGAGGAGATAGGGACTTGTGAGGGGAGGCGAAGAAGTGGCAAAAGTCATGGAGTGGAAAGGAGAGAACAGGTTACTATGAAGAGTGAGGAAGCGGGCATTTGTGAAGGGTCTTCAGAAAATAGTTTTGCACTGCTAGAGAGGAAGAAGGTGGAGGAAGGAAATTATGAAATTAGAGGAGTAATTGATAAATGCCTGGACCAAAAGGGGGGGGGGGGGGAGAGAGAGTTCTGTTGGGAGAATTGCAACAGGGGCAAAAGGGGGAAATATGTGCAGGAGGAAGAGGAGGAGCTGGAAAGAAGAGAGGGAGATGAATGGAAGCAAGCAGGAGTAAGAGTGGTGGAATTTTAGTGCTGGGGGACTCAATACTAAGAGGAGTCAGGTGGGGTAGCAAGGGGGAGATGCAGAGTCATATTTGGGTGGAGGCCATGCCAGGAATGACAGCGGAAAGGGTGGGACAATCTGTTCTGAAATATGCTAGAAGGGGTAGGCACAAGCCTCATTTAATTATACATCTTGGATGAACGCATCTGGCTGACAAGACAGTAGATATAGTCCAGAGGAGGTTTGAGGAACTAGGACACTATGTGAGGGGCAGGAAGATCAGTAACTTTTTCCGAGATACTTCCAGTGCCCAAGGCAAGCACAACAAGAAAGCTGAGAATAGAGGAATTTAATGGATGGCTAAGAACCTGGTGTTGTGCTAAAGGGTATGGGCTGTTTGGGGGTTGGGGGAGGGACCTGTGAGGACAGTAGTCTCTATGCCAAGGATAGACTACACTTGAGTGAGGAGGGAAAAAAAGTGTTGAAACAGAGGATGGAGGAGTACATAGGAAACCATATGAGCTACCCCCTCTCCCCATAACAGTGACAAAGGACAAATAGCAAGTACTATTGGTGATGCTAGTAAAGGAGGGCAGGATGGGGGGGAGAGGGTGGAAGGCGGTTTCCCTTAATGCTAGGAGCCTTGGGAGGAAAACTGCAGAGTTACAGGTGCTCATGGCAGGGAGAGGTGGACATTGCAGCCATCACAGAAACATGGGCCACCCAATACAATGACTGGGACCTGTCTGTACCAAGGTACAGGTTATTTCAGAGAGACAGGGTGATTGGGAAAGGAGGAGGTGTGGCACTATATGTGAAGGAAGGACTGAAGTGTGTAAGGGAGGAAGGGGAGGAGGGTAGTATGGAGTCATTTTGGATGCAAATCCAGGATTCCAAGAATAGGATTCTTAGAATGGGAGTGGTGTACAGGCCGCCATCTCAGATGAAGGAGTCAGACAGGGAACTACCGGGACAGATCAGGAGGACCTGCGAGAAGGGTAGTGTGGTGATTGTGGGGGACTTCAACATGCCAAGAGTGGACTGGAGTACCCCAACAACCAGAAACAGAAGGGAGCAGGTACTGCTGGGTGCCTTCCAGGACAGCTTCCTGCTGCAAATGGTCAGTGAACCAGCAGGTTAGGAATACCCTTGACCTTGTGCTGGCAAATGGGGACTTTGTAGAAGAACTTACAGAGGAGGAACCGCTGTCAGGGTAGCCACCACTCAGTATGGCTCACACTGAATGGAGGCAAGGAAGGGTGGAATCTGGCACAAGAGTGCTGGACTCAGGAGGGCCGACTTTGGGAGGATGGGGAAGTGGTAAAGGGTACCTGGCCAGAATTCAATCTAGTATGGACACTAATCAGAGGTGGGAGCTCATAAAGCTGGGGATAGTGGAGGCAACCAAAACTTGCTACAAGGTCCAGAGCAAGAAGGCTAGGGCTAAGAAACCGAGCTGGTTGAGCAAGGAGGTCAAGGAAAAGGTAAGGAGAAAAACAGCTGCCTTTAGGAAGTACAAGAAAACAGGGAGAGGGGAGGACAGGGAGGAGTACTTGATGGAATCAAAGGAGGTGACAAGGGCAGTAAGGGGAGCCAAGGCATCTACGGAACTCAGGCTGGCACAAGGCATTAAGAAGGGGGAGAAAGACTTCTTTAGGTACATCAAGGAGAAAAGGAGCTGTAAGAACCACATAGTAAGGATCAGGAAGGAGGGGGGTTGGGCAGAAGCAGGGTGCAATAAGGCAGAAGCACTAAATGAGTACTTCTGCTCAGTATTTACTAAAGAGAAGAGGGGGGTGACACCCAAGGGGGAGGACTGGCAGAAATGGGGGGGGGTGAAAGATGGGGAAATCATGGAGGGCAGAGTTCTGGAGGGTTTGAAGGCACTGAGGGTGGATAAGGTGCCAGGCCGAGATGGCATCTACCCCAGGATACTGAAGGAGCTGGCAAAGGTCCTTGCAGGACCTTTGGCAGACCTATTTAATGCCTCACTACATTCGGGTATGTACCTCAGGACTGGAGGATGGCTCATGTGGTGCCCCTCCACAAGAGTGGCCCCAAGGACGAACCAGGAAACTACAGACCAGTGAGCCTCACATCCATTGTAGGTAAGCTAATGGAGACTATCCTGAAGGAGAGGGTGGTGGCCCTCCTAGAGGCCAAAGGACGACAGGACAGCAGACAGCATGGCTTCATACGGTGCAGATCCTGCCAAACCTACCTGGTGGCGTTCTATGATTGGGTAACTAGGCAACTGGACAGGGGCCATGCAGTGGATGTCCTGTATCTGGACTTCAGTAGGGCATTCGACTCAGTGCCGCATGGAAGGCTGGGAAGTAAGTTAGTAGGCACAGGGGCAGGTGCAAAGCAGGTGAGATGGGTTGGGAACTGGCTTCAGGGAAGGCAATAGAGGGTGGTGGTGGTGGGTGGGGAGCTCTTACACCCAAGGGTAGTCATGAGCGGTGTTCCACAGGGCTCGGTGTGGGGGCCAGTGTTTGGGATATTTCATTGCAGACATATCACTGGACATCAAGAGCAAGATCAGTCTGTTTGCTGAGGATACCAAGGTAGGAGCGGTGGTGGATGACCTAGGGGGATGGCAGGGGTTGCAGGATGATCTGGCAAAGCTTGAAACCTGGTCAGAGTCCTGGCAACTGGGGTTTAATGCCAAAAAGTGCAAGGTGCTGCATTTTGGGATGAAGAACCCAAAGAGGAGTTACCAGCTGGGGGTGCAGCTAGCCCAGACAGAGCAGAAGGATCTGGGTTGCTCATTACAGGGTCAGCGAACAACTCGGCACAATGTAGGAGGCAGCTGCAAGGTCAACAAAATGCTGGGTTGTGTTGCAAAGGTATATCCTCGAGGAGGGAGGGAGGTGATTCTGCCACTGTACGGGTCATTAGTTAGACCGCACCTGAAGTACTGCGTGCAGTACTGGCGCCCGTATCAGAAGAGGGGCATTAAGTTACTGGAGGGGGTGCAGCACAGGGCGACAAAGATGATCAAGTGGCTGGGGGACTTATATGAGAGGAGGCTGAGGGAGTTGAACATGTACTCACTGAAGGAAAGGAGGGACGGGGGGACGTGATTGAAACCTTTAAGTACATGAAAGGAATAAACAAGACAGGTACAGAGGGGCTGTTCAAAGTAAGGGAGGGGAGGGACACCAGGGGCCATGATATGAGACTGGAGGGAGGAAGGTTCAGGAGGGAGATGAGGAGACACTTTTTTACAGAGAGGGTGGTGGCTGGGTGGAATGCGTTACCTGCAGAAGTGGTATCCAGTAGAACAGTGGACTGCTTCAAAAGGGGATGGGACAGGACAAGGGGGAGGGTCAATGAAGGGGAAGGGTGGAAGGGAGGGGCAGCTGCAGAATAAGGGATGCTAGCTGCACATTTGAGCAGACTTGCTAGACCTCTAGGCCTTTATCTGCTGGCAAATTTCGTATGTACGTGAAAAAAACAGACAAAAAAAAACCACAAATAAGACTAATCCACCAATTTTTGGAGTATGCTGCTGCCCACCTAACACCCCACTGAAAACCATCAACAAATTAATAACTAAAATGAAACAGCAACCGAGCTTGGTGATGCAATTCTTATGGGTGACTTTAATTTGGGATAGATTAACAGGACTACTTACACTGCAGCTAGTACTGCCGGAAAAAAATCTAGTAGCAGTCACCAAACAAGCATACTTGAAAGAACATGTCAGTGAGCCCACAAGGGGAGAAAATATTTTGGACAGTTTCAGAAACAGAGAACCTCACTATAAATAAGTGTAAAACCAGCCCCTTTGTGTAACAGCAATCATAACATGGGGCACTTTGAGGTAATTATAGGGCCCACTGACAGGACTGGGACTACTAAAATCTATTTCCATAATAAAGCAAATATTGATAAAATAAATGAACTAACGAACATAGACTGGGACACTGTATTGGTCAACAAAAATATAGACAAAACATGGGAAACACAAAAATCTATTATTTTGTCCCTGAGTGACAAATACCTAAAATTAACAGATACAGAACTAAAAAAATAACACCAACATGATTAAATAGAAAATAAAAAATCTAATAAAAAATTAAACTACATAATTTGTATAACACAAAAACAGTTGCTTTCTGAAAAGCTTATAAAAAGCTACAGAAAAAATGTAAACAAGAGATCAGGAAGGCAAAATGAAATATGGAATATCATCATGCAATAAATGCAAAAAAGAAAACAGTAAGGTATTCTTTGCCTACATAAACTCTTTGGAAAATCCGCAAGATCAGGAAGGCTCCCCCAGGATCCTAAAGAAATGACCAAAACATTTAATAACTACTTCTATGGGGTATTTGCAAAAAAATCTTAAGTTGATCACACCTCAGTACATCAGTAAATGTGAAAAAAATGAAAGATACATACTTGACATTGAAAATAAATAAATAAAAACTAAAAAGCAATGCTTCACCTGGACCCGATAACATCTCTAGTCATGTTATATTATAGATCAAGGATATGCTCCCGACCAACTCCTTTCCTCTGCGAGACACACTTATTCTGTGAAGAGTATCTCATGTGCAGATGCCCTGAAAACAGGCATGTTCTGGGATTTTTTTTAAATTAATATATCACTGATTGAGCTCAATCGATAATATATTAGTAACACCACAAAGCCCACTCTTAACAACTGTAAGAGTGGTCTCATTTACATTCTTACGGTATCTGAACTATTCACCTTTGGTTTGCAGTTTTCCCACCCTGAGAATGTGTGTGCGACCACTCTTACAACTGCAAGACTGGTCTCTGTGGCGGTATTAACATACAAATTATGCCAACACATTTAATACACCTGTTAAAATTGATCTTCGAGAGATTTATAAACCCATGGACAGTACCTAGCAAATGGAAGCTGGCCAATGTGGTTCTCATCTTCAAAACAGTAACAAAACTCTCCCCTAACAATTACAGACCAATCAGCCTTACTTCCATTGTGTGCAAGTTACCAGTAAGTACAATTAAATGTATCTTCACTGGATGATCGGGATCCTGACCAACATGGTTTATAAAAGGAAGACGTCTACCACCAATCTGATCCATTTTTATTAGAACGCAAGTCAAATGCTGGACGATAAAGTGCAATGTCACATACTTTATCTTGACTTTAGTAAAGTGTTTGCCTTAGTGCCATATTGGGCAATCACTGAAAGGCCAAAAAACGCCAATTATCAATAACAAACTCATTAACTGGATCACAGAGTGGCTGGAAGATAGGCCACTGAGGGTGGTAGTAAATGAACATAACTCTGTTTCAGACATGGGTAAAAGCAGGGACCCACAGTGATCTGTTTTAGGCCCCATATTTCAGATATTTATATCTGGTCTAACAAGACACATAACATGCTGGTCAGCTAAATAAGCAAACGTGTCAAAGCTCGGAGGACCTTGTGAGACTTCAGCACAGGTCACAAGTATATAACGTGTCCTCAATAATATCTCCATGCGGGTAGAGAAATGGGGTACGAGTTTCAACATGCATAAAATGCAAGGTAACATTTTGCGAAGGAAAAACAAAATGTACTCTTACACATTATGTGGTTATGCTCCATTAGTAACTGAAAACGAGAAAGATGTGGGAATACATGTCTCTAATGACAAGGGATGCACAAAACAGTTAAATGCAGCCATTGCCAAAACAGAGAGTATTACCTAAGAAATAAGGTCAAGGGACAGATCTGTCCCAATGTCTCTCTATAGGGAATATGCACGTTAATCTCTGGACTATGCCTCACAATTCTGGTATCCATCAAGAAAAGGAGACAGAAATAATCTTGAAAGAGCCCAGAAAAAATTTACCAAAAGTATGACATCGAGGATAAGACATATGAGTACTATCTTCATACTTTAAATATTATGTCATTAGAGACTAGGCAAATGAGACACGATTTACTTCATGTGCGATATTATTGATGACTCATACTTGCTTACTGAATTAGATACTTCAATAGATACCAGAGGTTACCTGCTTCAGATTGTGGGTAAAACATTTCATACATTAAAACAATTATTACATCACTCAGCAAATTACTAACCCCCTGCAACATCTACTGTCAGACGCTACTATAAGTAAAACAATAAATGACTTTAAAAATAAACTTGAGAGGTACATATCAACAGGGTGCAAACTGCAGTACTATACTTAAGCCTCTAGAGGAGCAATTTTGGGCTAAAAGCCTTCTCACTCCTTACCATCCTTAGTGGGAGCCGTAGTATGAATGGAGCAATGAGGATGAGTGTGGCGCACTCTACTCGCAGCTTGAGCAGAATCCTCTCTCTGTATTAAGAGGAATGGTGGGAAATGTGTATAGGAATTTCCCCTTGCAGGAGAGGAATAAAGTATCTCACAGATTTGTAGAATGTGTCGGCAGATAAGGACCACCTGGCCCAATCTGTCTGCCCATTTTTCCCCTACCTGCAGTATCAAAGTAGACGCTACTTGATCTCCAGCTCTTTCTCCCTCCCCATTCCTTTCCACTAAGATTCCCTTATGCCTATCCCATGTATTACTGAACCCTATGTGAACATGAACATTTGAAAAATAACCACTAATTATAGTACCAAAGTATCATGCTGCTAAACGGAGCCCATGAGTGACAGTTTGTATAAATGAATAAAACCTTGTATAAAAGTTCAGATATTTCTCCACCCCCAAAAACAGAGGGAGAATTTCTCCATGTTGTCCCATTTCTAAATAAATCCTGTAGTACAAAACATAGTCAAATGGTCCGAGCATCAAATTAAACTCTAATATGGCACTTTGATAATTGAACCATCAAACTTGTAAAAAGTAGCAATAACAGTACTAGCAAACTATAATCGAACTGCAAAAAAAGAAAAAAAAAAAAGGAAGAGCGAACAGAATGTCTGTAACTATGCTCCCTCCTCCTCTCGGACAGAGGCATGACTTCTCAAATCTTGTAACGCCACTGACTGATGCATCACAAGGGCAGGCAACCCCAGGAGAAAAAGTAAACATTCCAATCTGCCGATTTAAAAAAACAGTACTGAGTTGCCTTTCCTGGGGATATTCCATCTACTCACCATACAAAACCAACTGAACTAAAGAAAATGCAATACCGTCCCACCTGAGTGTCCTCATCTTTGGAAGAGGACTCCTGCTGTGCCTCTCGAGCTTGTTAAGATGAAGCATGCATTGGAGCCCATTTCAAGGTAGCAGCACGGTCCGAGAAAATCTCCACCTTCCCTATATGTACAGTTTAAAGTCGTCCGGAAAACACTACACCATGATCGACCTCTGTGGCTCGAGGCATGGCTCTCACCTGGTCAAATCTTTCCTTTTTCCGCCGCATGGCATAACTAATGCCGGGACACATTCAGACAATCTGCCTGTCCTGTAGAAGAGTTCCTGTACATCGAGATAGTGCCAGCAGAAAATATCTGCTGCCCACTCAAGTCTGTCACCAAAAGGATGTTGCAGGAGGCCTCCGGGTTGCTAGGCCTGCCTCAAGGAGTCACCTGATAAGCCTTCTGGATGGGTGGCTAGTTACAGAGTCTCTGAGCTGTTGACTTAGCCAGTCCAAAAGAACCTGAGGGATAAGGTCCCCCTCACTCCCTTCAGGCATGCCGACAAGACAAATACTGGCAGAGCAAGCTTGGTTCTCCAGCGTTTTCAATCTCGAAGGGAGGTGGACATTTTCTTTTATAATGTGGCTACTGAACCCAATGCTGTATCAGAGCGATTACTAGCCTCTTCTGTAGATGATTTTACCATGCTCATAGAGGTCTCTTGGATGACCACGCTGTTAGTAAGGCTGTCAAACTCAGCCAGCCAGCCTGGAGACCGTGAATTAGATGAGTTCTTTTAATCCCCACCATCTGCAGAGTTTTTTCAGCAGCCTCCTCAGTTGATTCTTGTGCTTGACCCTGGATTAACCTCATGGCAGAAACTCCCACAGCAGTTTTGCTTTTTGTGCCCACCAGCAGAGGTTTATCTTCAAAGGGATTACCCATTCTCTTCCTGAAGGGTTCCACCACACATCCATTCACGTTCAGGGAAATGCTCAAACTGCAACTTGTAGTTCAGATCGTTTTCTCCAAGTCTGTTATCCGTGCTCCAAACCCAATCAGCCAGCTGCCATCTTGCTCAGGCTCCACAGCATTCACCTCACATGTGTGTTTTTTTTAGTGGTATAGCGCACTGGTATCAAAATGAGTAGCAGTGCAATAAAGGATGGTGGGGAAGACACTATTTTGAAGGCTTTTATTAAACAAAATAGGGTGATGACCAAAAATATAAAGTGATGGCAAATAATATAGGGTGGTGACCTACTGCACTAAAATAATAAATGTGGTACATCGGTCGCTCCTGTGTTCCTTCTAGGAATTCAAAAGGACAGTGTGACCACACAGGGTAATTAAGAGACAAAGCTGGAAACCCAGGCAGTATCTCAGTTTTTGCTGGGACATCTTGCAGGATACTGCAGGATCTCAGTGTTATACAATGGTTAATTATTTGTCCGCAGTAAACAGTGAAATTTCAGAGACAGTACTCGATCCTGGTGGATGGCTCTGTATATATACAATAGTATGTATACCGTAGTATAATGCACATGTATGAGATCGCGTGGCTCTTTGAATTTCTGGGTGATGTCTTGAAGCAGCTGCAGTTGTTTATACTGGCAGCAGTATTTCAGAGGTTTCTCTGAATTTTTTGACTACCATTTACTCTGAATAGCACATTTTTAGACAGGGAAAGTCAGGACTCCGCTGGAGAGGTGCCTTGACAGGGAACTGAGCTTAACCACTGGATTAACCTTGCCCAGCTATAGGAAATACCTGGACATGTAGCTAAACTTAACCATCTGATTCATGTTCAAGCCATGGGACAAAAGCCACCTAAAATGATCCAACAATCTACTTTTGTTGCTAAGCCTGATGCAGTTTTTCTTTCGTGTTTGTTCTTTAAATAAAATGCCATTCAAGATGGACCAAAAATAGAATACGATTATAATTCAGTATTTTAGAAACAGCTTACAGAGTTCTTTAATAATGATACAAAAAAAATTTGAAAATTTCTATATTACTTGATCCCACACTACTCTACAGCAGCCTCATTTCTTGACTCATTCACTGCCTTCTTGAGTAAGAAGTCTCAACATCTCATACCTTTCTCCCCATAACATTAAACAATGGCCCTCTGTCTCGTTATCCGGTATGGACTGAAAATACAGGTTACTCACCTGTAACAGGAGTTCTAGGAATGGTATATGTTGTTCATCCACACTTATTGGCAGGTTCCTTGCCGCTTTAAATCTTGCCGGAAGGTCTTCAAGCTGGCTCCTCCCACCCACCCGGGTGGTAAAACTCTCGGCTCCGCCCCATGATGCCAGATCTGGCCCAGCTGGAAGCTCAAGTTGTGCGTCACGCCGGGAGGTCGGGAAGGTAGGATGAACAACATATACCATTCCTAGAACTCCTACGCAGGTGAGTAACCTGTATTTCTAGAGACATGGATATGTTGTTCATCCACACTTATTGGCAGACTCCTAGCAGTTCTCCGGGAGGAGGGAGGCAAGGCGACACCCCCAATACTTACTTGGGAAATAAGGACTGAGAACCGAGGCCCCAAACCAGCATCCGGCGTGACTCAAGGTCGATGTGGTAATGGATAATAAAGGTGTGCTGACTTCCAGGTAGCAGCCCTGCAGATTTCCTGGATAGGGACGTCCCTGGAAGCAGCCACCGATGCAGCAGTATGACAGGTAGAATGAGCTCTTATCCCTCCGGGAGGCTCCATGCCCGCCAACTTATAGCAGCGATCTATGCAGGAGGTGACCCACCTGCCTATCGTCCGCTTGGCTGCAGGTCTGCCAGGTGCGGCTTCAGCGTAGGTGACAAACAGCTGGCGAACCTCTCCCTGAATTTCAGCCATGCGCTCCTTATAATAAGCGAGCGCCCTTCTAGGGTCCAGAGTATGGAGCCTATATTCGGCCTCCGAGATGTGATTGGGGTAGAACACCGGCAGAGTCAGCACCTGGTTAAGGTGAAACTCCGACACCACCTTCGGAAGGAATTTCGGGTGGGGGCGCAGGACAACCTTGTCCCTGTGGAAGACCAGATAAGGAGACCTCGATGCAAGCGCCTGGAGCTCTCCCATCCTTCTGGCTGACGGATAGCCACCAAGAAGGCGGTCTTCCACGACAGGTGAGAGAGATCACACCTGTGCAGTGGTTTGAATGGCTTGCCCATGAGCTTTGCCAGTACCAGCAGTAAATCCCACGGAGGTGGAGGTTCTCGCACCGGAGGGGAAATGTGATCAAGGCCTTTGAAAAAGCACCCGACCACCTTTTCCTGCGCCACCGACTGCTTCCCGGCCCGCGCCTAGTAAGCAGAGATGGCTGCCAGGTGCACCTTTAGGGTCGTCGACCTAAGCCCTTGACTAGAAAGGGACCATAAATAGTCCAAAATGCTTGCCACAGAACAGGAGGAAGGGTCCAAGCCCTTGCTCTGACACCAAATGGAGAATCTCTTCCATTTGAAGGCGTGAGCATTTTCTGGTCGACTCTTACGGGACGCCTCAACAACATTGAGGACCTCGCCAGAAAGACCTGCAGGCCTGGAACTCTAAGCCGCCAGGAACCAGGTCATAGGTGCAGGATTGAAGGTCTGGATGGAACACCTTCCCTGATTGACTGAAAGCAGGTCCGGGTGAGCTGGAAGCTGCCCTCGGGAGCCTGGAGCTGAGGCTAAGGAGATCTGGGTACCAGAACTGGCGGGGCCAGTCTGGGGCTATCAGATCACCTGCGCCTTGTCCCTCCTTGCTTTGAGAAGCACCTTGTGAATCAAGGGAAATGGGGGAAAGGCGTAGAAGAGGCCCGGGGTCCACAGCCTCGAGAAGGCATCCCCCTGCAGCGAGCCCTGCTGAGGGGGGCGGGCATGAAACAGCCTCAGCCCGCATTCTCCTGGAGGCAAACAGGTCCACCTGAGGTGTGCCCCAGTGGGAGAACAGATCTTGTACTACCTCCGCAGGAGAGACCATTCGTGAGACGCAGCCCCTATCCGCCCAGGGCATGCGCCAGGGTGTTGGAGGCTCCTGCCACATGAATGGCTAGGAGATCCACCTCCAGGCTGCGCCGAGTGACCAAATGCGAGAGCTTCCTTGCATAGAAGCATGAAGCTGCTCCCCGCCCCTGGCGGTTCAGGTAGTACATGGTCGTGGTATTGTCCGTCTGGACTCGGACCACTTGACCCGGAGAAACGGAGCAAAGGTGGTGAGAGCTAGGCGGACCGCCGGAGCTCCAACAGGTTGATGTGGCATCGACTCGCTGGGACCAGAGGCCATGCACTGGTGTTCCCCAGATGGGCACCCCAACCCATCAGAGAGGCATCGGTCGATAGAGAGACCGTCGGCTCGGGGCCGACAAACGGGATGCCCTCCTACAAATGGAATGGAACGGTCCACCACTGGAGAGAGTTCCACATCTCCTGGGTCACTATCACTAGCTGGTCCAAAGGATCGCAGCGCCAGGACCACTGGCTGGCCAGCTCACTGTGAAGGGGGCGATGTGCCAGCGGGCCCAACGGACCACGCTGGTACAGGCCGCCATGAGACCCAGAAGGCGAGGAAGTCCCGGCGGGCACGATTGCCCAACCAGAAATGATTGGGCAAAGGAGGCAAGAACCCTCGGCCCTGTCCGCGAGTCGTGCTCTGGCTCAAGAGAGTCGAGCTCTGCCCCGATGAACAGGATCACCTGCTTTGGCTTGAGTCTCGACTCTGGCCTCGCTGATGAGAAGGCCAACTTGAGAGCAAACCTGGAGGGCCAGATCTCTGGACCGCCCACCTCCCATCTGGAGGAGGCTGCTATCAGCCAATCGTCCAGGTAAGGGTACACCTGACCCTCGGCGCCTAGGAATGCTGTCACCACTGCCATGCATTTGGTGAAGACCCTGGGAGCTGGAGATAAGCCAAGGGCATGGCTCGAACTCCAAGAGGGATCCTCCGCCGAAAGCGGAGGAATCTCCGATGTGACGGACGGATAGACGTGAAAGAACACGCCCTGTAGGTCCAGAGAGCAGAACCACACGCCGTGTTCCAGAGATGGTATTATCTCGCCAGAGTGACCATTCTGAAGGTTCGAGACCTTAGGAACTTGTTCAGGTCGCGCCGGTCGAGAATGGGCAGCAGCTCCTCCGTCCGCTTCGAACCAGGAAATACCTGGACACGAACCCCGAGTCTGGAAGGGGGGTCCTCCACCTCCGTGATCACCTCCTTTGGAGGAGGAGAGCATGTCGGCTCGGGCAGCCGCCAGTGAGGCTGCGGGACTCCGAGGCCCCCGAGGTGCGCACGGCTCTGAAGGGCGGGCCTGCTCAATTCCAGAGGTAGGCCTTTCCCACCACCTCAGTACCCACCTGTCCGGTAACAGCGACCAGGCGGAAAGGAAGTGTCTGAGCCGTCCCCCACGGGGGGAACCAGGGGTGAGGTGACAGGGATGGGGGCGACACCCCTCAGCCCGTCACTGGGCAGGCTTGGAGGAGGGACCGGCCGAGGAACCTCCTGGGCCTTTACCTCCCTGCTTCCTGTTGGAGGAAGCAGACGGCTTGGGCTTGGGATACCAAGGTCGAGCATGCTGGCCCCGACGTTGCTGGGCCTGGTTGGGCGAGCAGGCTGGCGAGAAGGACGTAGAGGGCTTAGGCTGTGGCTTGCGGCCTTGTCTCCTGAGCGGAACAGACAGAGTCCAAGGTAGCATTGGACTCTCGATCCTCTGCAGGTGACCTTCCACCCCAGGGTCAAGAGGTCAGTCCCAAGAAGGGAACATCCGCCAACTTGTGCTGGGTATCCGGCGTAAAGGTGGATATCCTCAGCCAAGCCCGACGACGCGATGGCCACCGCGGCGCCTACAGACCTGGCACATGAGTCCTCGATGTCTAACGCAGTCTGGAGCTGCTGTTTAGCCACTGCTATGCCCTGGTCCCGCACCTGCCTGACGGTAGTCTGCAGATCTGCGGAAGATGAGGGACAACCTCATCCAGGAGCCCAACAGGGCGAGAAAAATGCCATGAGGACGGCCAACTGGCCTGACGAAGGCCGAGAGAGGATGCAGCATAGACTTTCGCTTTGGCATAATCCAATTTCTTGATTCCTTGTCGAGGTTTGTCCATATCCTTGGTGTTCCTGGCACGCCGAAAACGCTGTCGGTAACCAACCCTCGGCCGAGGGTGTTCCAAAAACCGGACAGGGAACCGTAGGACCGTGATACTTCCTGGCCAGAGGCAGGGCAGGAAGCAGGACGCTGCCAAAGTTCCAAGGTCGACTCCACTATGGCTTCGCCACCGAAAGGCTCGAGGAGAATCCTCTGTCCAGAATCTCCGTGAGGGACATTGGCCCATTTAGAAACGGGTTCGAGCCATCCCAGTGGACTCCGAGATGAGTCGAGGCAACCCTAAGAAGGACGAAGGGCTATCGTCCATTGACTGTCCTCCCGAGGACTCCAAGTCTATGCGCTTGGAGAAGAGGGAGGAACCATCATCGGACTCAGAAGAGTCCTCAAAGAGCTGCTCGTCTGAGCCACCCTCCACCTGCCGAGGTTTATCGGGAGTGAGGGTGACTGACAGCCTATGGGGCAAACCCAAAGCCGACCGAGAATTTTTGGTCGGAGCCCCAACTAATGGCTGTGGGGCGGAGGTTCCACCAGAATCTGTGGGCAGCTGGAATTGGCGAACTACCGCCTGAGAACAGGCCTCGACTACAACGAGGGGTTGTTTCGCTGCTCCGGTGACAGCCACTTAATGGCCGGTGAAGACGACTGGGTCGGCTTATTCCCCGTCAAAAGGAGCTGTTGCCACATAAGTTCCTCGTACCTCCGACGCAACTTGCGCCGAAGCCTCCCCTCGTCCGAGGAAGAGGAAGAGGAAGAGAGGCGGCGTTTGCCAGCTGGGTGCCGAGACCTAGACCGCCTTATGACGGGCGGATCGGCTGACCGCGAGGATGTCCGAGACCGAGACCGAGAGTCTCGACTAGGTCGAGGAAGGCGAGGAGAAGTGTCGGAAATCGGCACTCCCCTCGGCTCGGACGATCCCACCGAAGGCTCCGGAACCGGAGGCACAGACGAGCCGACGGGATCCTCAACTCCCCGGGAACTGGGGAGAGGGGATTTCAGCTTCCCAGCCGACAACTCATCCAACGGATCGAGAAAATCTCCACCACGCTAACGGGAGTCTCGCCAACTGGCCTGACGGGACACTGTGAAGCCAGTGGCCGAGTTGAGGGTCGACCGGGTCGACTGTCAACAAGAGGAGGGGATCTTCCGCTCCCAAGAGCGCCGACGGAGAGACTTACTTTTGCTCTTTTGGACCTGGAAGAAGGTCCTCAAGAAGTTGGACCTCACCTTGGTCGAGAGGGTCAGACAAAGCTCCTTAAAAGAAGCCGATAAGAGGCACCCGAGAGAGAGCGGACAAATGCCGAGTCGAGGTAGAAGCGTCCGCGCCGCCTCTTCGAGGGCGTATCATCTGCCTGCTGACGAGGCCGCTACCGCCACCGCAGACACCGCCAATCAGGCCTCTTTAGATTTCACTGGTGGAATTTTTTCGGGCGCCCAGTTGTAATCGGGCAGCACGGTCTTCAGGACATAGGCTTCAAAAGGAAGAGCACAAGTCGCAGGCCTGCGGTCGCTCAAGGCTCAGGCAGACGACGCGAGTGCGGATCCGACCCACATCTTCTGCTCGGCAGGCACCCCAAACCGGAGTCGATACGGTCCATCGCAGCCGAGGAGAAGAAGACCAAGTCTATTTGCAAAAACTTTCAATTTCAACTTTTCAAGAATTAGGAACCAGTCTTAAGCTAACGCTGCTAAGGAGGGAAACCTGAGCCTAGCTGTAAGGAAGATCTACGCCATGGGCGGAGCTAAGAGTTTTACCACCCGGGTGGGTTGGAGGAGCCAGCCTGAAGACCTTCCGGCAAGATTTAAAGCGGCAAGGAGCCTGCCAATAAGTGTGGATGAACAACATATCCATGTCCCTAGAAAAACAGGTTACTCACCTGTAACCATAGTTCTAGGAGTACTATATGACTAACATCCACACTCTGGCAGCTCCAATGCAACAGTCCAACCTGCTAGACGACTCCAAGGCAAGGTCCTATTATCACCCGGCCTGTCTTGCCAAAAAAACTCCGGGTCCTGAAGCGAGCGAGCACTAACATGGCAGTTTTGTGTTCTGTGGGGACATAAAAAGGTCCAGCTCTGGACAACCCCATCTTGTAAAGAAACTGTTTACCAAAGAGGTTAGCAGTTCCCATTTGTGAATCATCGAGTGGGACCTGCTTAACCTATCTACCAAGACATTTTGGAAACCTGGGAGAAACAGCCAACAACTGAAGGCCGTGAGACACAGCGCAGTATCATATTTCCTTGATTCCCTGCACTGGAGATAGGAGTGAGTGCCTCCTTTATTGCTGATGTAATGCATCACACAGATGTTGTCTGTCTGTATTAACAGAAGACTGGGGGCAGAGATAATTCTGAAAGGCCTGGAGACTGTACAGGACAGCCTACATTTCCAGGAAATTGACATGCAGCTCAGCCTCCACCTTGGTCCCTGACCCCTGTGCGTGGAAAGCACCGAGATGAGGAGCCCAGCCAGAGTCCAAGGCATCTGTGATGAGGATCCGTACGAAGCTGGTTTAAGGAATGGAATGCCCTTCAGTAGGATTTTTGCAATCCATCCACCATAACAACACTCTGTGAAAAGGAGACATGACGAGAATCATCTAGTTCACCTCATCTGTCAACTGATCCCAGTAGACCCCAAGCATCCGCTGAGGTATCCTTATATGAAGACATGCCAGTGGCACAGTCACTACAGCCACAGCCATGAGGCTCAGGAGATGCAACACTGTTTGTTCAGAGACATAGTGGCTCCTGCAAACCAAGTGTGCCTGAGAGTGGCTGCCTGCCCCTGCGGCAGGAAAGCACTTCTATCTCTGTGTCCAAGACCACCCCATCTACTGTGGTCTTTGACACAGAGTCAACATAGACTTTGGCACATTTATTATGACCCCCAAGTCACTGAACTGACGATCAGAGACAGAGTATGTAGCAGAGCTTCCCTTGAGCTGCCCTTCAGAAGCCAGTCATCCAGATAAGGGAAAACATACAGGCCTTCCCTGAGAAGGGCTGCTGCCATTACTGTCAAGCATTTGGTAAACATCTGTGGTGCAGAAGACAAGTTAAAGAGCAATAACCTTGAATTGACAGTGTTCTCCCCCTTCGATATAAAGTGGAGGTATTGTATGTGGGATTTCCAGATCTTTAAATGAAGGTATGCCTCTTTCATGGCCAGAGAACACAGTCAGTCCCGTTTGCAATAGAGGAAATCAGAGCCTGCAAGGATACCATTCAAAACTTTATTCATTGCACAGGTTGACATCCCCGAGATCTAACACAGGATATAGATTCCCTGTCCATTTCAGGACTAGTAAGTATCTGAAATAGAACCTTTGGTCCTCTCTTGAGAAGAAACCTGTTCTGTTAAACATTTTTGAAACAAAGTCTGAACTCCTTCCTTCAAATGGTACAAATGGCCAGGAGGATAAAAGAAAGAAGGCAGAGGATGATCTACAGGGATTTGTAACAGCTCTAGAGCATATCCCTTTACAATCATCTCCAGAACCCACTCGTCTGTAGTGCTCTCCTGCCATTGTTTCAGATGGAGGGAGATCCTAACCCACACACTAACCCCAGGAGTAAACTGTTGAGGATGGGGAAAGAGACACAAGAGAGACAAGCGGTACTGGGGGAAGCTGAGCCACAGCAACTGATTCCTTTTGGGTGCTTCTGTATGGGCACATAGGGAAGACCCAGAAAGGGACCACCCCCTCTATAATGGCCATGCTGACGGTAGGCACTACTGCCTTGGGTAGCAGAGCTCATGAAAGGAGCCACATCCACAAACTTTGGCAGGCATGAGATACAGCGACTTCACAGAACGAGAGTCATTTTATAACTCTAAAGGCCACATAGGACCTCTTCAACATCACAATCAAACAATTCTGATCCTTTAAAGGGAGCACTCTACACTGCCCCTACACATCAGCAGCAAAGCCCACAACTCTGAGCCAAGAATATCTTCTCAAGTAAATGCCAGAAGCTGCAGCTCTGGCAGAAGCATCAGTGACATCATAAGCTGAGCAAAGCAAATGTTTGCCAATCTTAGCACCAGCGGATAATGTTTTAAGAAATCGGTCTTGGCAGATACATACCTAGATACACAGAAGGTGACAGCAGATAAGGACCGAGTGGCCCACCTAGTCTGCCCCTTTCCCCTTACTAATGCATTACCAAAGACCCTAGTTAATCTGCAGCTTATCTTCTCTTCCCTTTTGCAAGAGTACTCATGTCTATCCCATGCATACTTGAATTCCCCTTTCATTCTAGGGACGTGGATATGTTGTTCTATCCACACTTACAGGCAGTGTCCTTTCCCTTTAAGATGTGCCAGGAAGTCTTCAAGCTGGCTCCTCCCACCCACCCGGGCAGTAACTCCTTCAATGCCTTGGCCACAGTATGGGCAGCTTTCCACAAGCTGTTCTGATATTTGATCATGTGGGCCCGCTGGTTTGCAATCCTAAGGTCATTTACACAGAGACGCAAGTGCACTTACACACTATGTCCACCCTCCTAGATTCCTTATCAGGAGGAAAAGTATTCTTACTTCTCTGAGCTCTAGACCCATCATGAGCAGCCATGATAATCACAGAGTTTCAGGCTGGTTAACATAACAAGGCTTAGCAGCTGGTATAGGATATTGCTGATCAGCCTTTCCAGGGACTACAGGCAGTGCAGTTTGTACCATGCAGCAGAAGTACCATCTTCTGATGCAGGACATATAGGTAGAATGATAATAGGAGGGGAACAGGGAACCTCCAAAAATTCCACAAGATTCTGTTTAGTGGAATCATTCTCTTCCACATCAAAGCCCATCGCAGACTGCATTTGCTGCATTATGACTTGGAAAGATGGGGCTTTAGGAGATCTTGGTGGATATAAACCACAGAGTCCTCACTACAGGACGAGGGGGCAGAACTAGGGCAAGGGGGACTCTTCACAAATTGTTCTCCCTCATATTCCTCCTCTAAATTCGCCTTTAAGTCCCTGAAGACATGATTATTGAAACACAAATATGATGGCAGAAAAGGACCGCCTGGCCCACCCAGTCTGCCCAAGGCACCTAGCTAATGGCCAAGTCTTTTTCCAGCGCCCCCCCCCCCAATACCAGATCCATGTAGCCGTCCCATGCTCTCTTAAATCCCTTTACGGTGGTCTCCCCTACCACCGCCTCCAGGAGCCCATTCCATTTATCCACCACCCTTTCTGTAAAAAAAAGTTCTTGTGTTCCCTCAGAACCTGCCTCCCTCTACTTACATTTCTTGCCCCCTGGTCCTCTTCTGCCCCCATAGTTTAAAAAGTTTCTCTACTGGCTCTCTGTTTATTCCCTTTACATATTTAAATGTCTCAATCATGTCTCCCCATCCCTCCTCTGCTCAAGGGAGTACATGCCCAGTTCCCACAATCTATTATATTCCATTTCATCATCAGCATGAGCAACGATGAGACCCACAAAATGGAAGGGTGGCAGAGGTAAGAATCTGTGGCATGCAAGTAGAATCTGTTGACAGGAGCCGAGCATTAGAAGGCCCCATCAGTGGAATAACTGCTTGCAATGGCAACCCTGGCAGAATGCGTCGAATCACATAAGGGAACGATGCCAACGCTGCCTGGGAATTGACAGCACCTTGAAAAGGGACCAAGACTACCTGTGTTGACAGGCCTTGTCCAGATTATGATGCCATCATACCATCCACAGTAGGTACAACAGTGCCTAAGCCAAGCCCCAACTTTGGTGTCTCGATGACGGTTGGGGGGGGATGCTGTAGTCAGTGTTGCCGGAGCGAGTGCTGATGAGGACGTGCCTTTTCTCAATAGCAACAGCGACCTTGCCAGCGAAGTAGACTTGTCCTTTTCTCTGTCTGTGCTTATGGCCGGACAATAAAGAGGCCAGAGGTGACGATAGTTGTGTGTCCTTATCCTCAGACTTCAACAGCCAATCCTCGGCTGACTGTGATGGTGAAGCAGATTTTGAGCTGTTTTTTTTCCATGGCTGTCAATACCTTTAATACAAGGACATTTTCTACTGCTGTCTTACAGCGCCACCTCTTTGTCTAGCTGATGCTCTGGCAAATCTCACATGTTCTCATGTTGTGAGACAGGCCCAGATGGCACACACATACCACGTGTGTATCTTTACAAATTTTATATCCACACTTACAATATCGAAACAAGGCTCTTGACTTTGGTGGCATACAGAGAGGACAACAGTAAGCTAAAATAAAAGTAAAATGACAAATGGCAGTGGCTTAGTTGATGATGTTTCCTTCAGCAGGTCCAACAAGGATGACTGGCAGGAGAAAGAAATAAGAAAGATAGGGCCGCCCACGTTATATACGTGTAGACGCTGCATGTCATTGTAGGCGTCCCCCTGCTAGCAAAGTTTCCAAGTGGTCCTGACACTGGCAGCTTATAGTTCCAAAGATGTGGCTTAATGGAACAGATATCCTCAAAGATCTGAATTGAGCCTGAAAGTCATTTTTCCCCAGTAAAAGCTATTTTTTAAATACTTGTTCAGATTCTGTTGTGCTCCATTTATTTTAAGCTTTTTAGTGATCGCAGGCGGAGTTTCTGATGCACACTCTGCCGTTATGTACCATTTCAAAACAGCATGATGTAGTTTATGCCCCTCTCAAAGTTAACATAGAAACATGGAATATGTTGGCAGAACATGACTACTTGGCCCACCCAGTCTGCCCAAATGTTCCATGCGTAATCTGTCTCCACAGACCCTAACTGGTCCCTCCTTCCACCCTGTCCGTTTTTTGTTTTTTTTAATACACCCTTATGTCTATCACACGCATGCTTGAAGCCTCCACTGTTTTCATCTCCATTACTTCTACTGGCTGGCTGTTCACGGAGTTCTATAGTAGAACATGGATGCATTGTGTTGACAATGGGTGAGCTGAGCAAGGACATAAGCTACATGACATAGTTCTAAAATAGCACTTACTACCCGTGTGTAAATCAAAAACACCCACTAGGATCTCTACAAAGCCTGTAAAGGTGGGACAGTAACATAATTTAAGCCAGTATTTAAAGAATCAGCCTCTACGGGGAAAATGACCTACAGGCTCAGGGCAGTTTTTAGACTTAGGGGTAATTAAAACAAAATGTAGATGAACCTTACAGGTTGTGGGGTGATATACAGCAGCCCTTTCAGAGAGAAGTTTAAGAATTATGCAACAGGGTTATAACACTGTTGTTATGTTTGCTGCACACTACATTGCAAGTGCAGTGCAGTTAACTGATACTCAAAGTGTAACCCTATATAGTATGCCAAAGGAGCAGGCAGGAGGACTGGACAAACACCTTCACTCAAGCAGCCCTTGTAATTGTTTTATTAATTTACAACTCCATTATTTAAAACAGCCCAATGGAAATGCAGCACCACATTTTCTGGTTCTGTGCTTGAACCAGTGAATCAAATGGGCTTCCCAAATCTGTTAACTGTATTCCCTGCAAAATATGCAAACCAAAGCAGCTTTGGACTGTAATTTGTCAAGGAAAGGCCTGCACTAATGAAAGCATACTGTCAGTAACAGAACTACAGAATGAATGGTTATTCTGCAGGAAAGGCAAGACTAGGCTGCCTAAGACTCATGTTTCAACCTATGCATGCAGCAGCATGAATATTTTTTTCTAATTCACATTCAAAGGGAATTCACTTTCATTACATTTCATCTTCAAGTCAATTAGAAAGTAGAATCACAGATACATAGATGTTGACGCCAGATAAGGGCCTACGCCCCACCTAGTCTGCCCACGTGCACACGTACTTCTCTAGAACTAGGGTGTACCCTTCCCCTGATCATCAGGATCCCCTGATGCCTATCTCTTGCATTCTTAAATCCTGTAATGATTTCAGCCCCCACCGCCTCTTCTGGCAGGGCATTCCATTTGTCCACCACTCTCTCCATGAAGAAATTCTTCCTCATGTTCCCTCTGAACATCCCTCCCTCCAGTTTCATTCCATGTCCCTTAGTCCTGGAACATCTTTTTCTATGAAATGTTGAGTTCTTCTGCACCTTGTTCCTCCCTGTGAGGTACTTCTATGTCTCAAATCATACCCCTCCTCTCCACTACGGAGTACATATTTAAGTCTTTCAGCCTGTCCTCAAAGGTTTTGTGATGTAATCCTTGCAACATCATGGCTGCCCTCCTCTGAACTGCCTCCACCCTGTCGATGTTCTTATGTAGGTAAGGCCTCCAGAACTGGACACTGCCACTCCCTTGACCAGTCCTCAAGCTTCTGCAGATCTCTTCTCATTCTATCCACACCCTCCAGCGTGCCCACCCTGTTGCAGAGCTTTGTGTCATCAGCGAACAGGCATATTCTCCCTTCTAGGCCTTCTCTAATGTCACTGATTAAGATGCTGAAGAGGACTGGACCCAGCACTGATTCCCAGTGGCACCTCACTAGTCACCCTTCCCTTTGAGGAAGTCATTTACCACCACACTCTGTGTCCTTGAGTTCAGCCAGTTTCCCCACCCACTGTACCACCGTCCTAGCCACTCCCATGTTGCCCAGCTTGCTTAACAGCCTTCTATGCGGCACAGTGTCAAAGCCCTTGCCTGAGTCCAGGTAGGCCACATCCATTGCTCCCCCCGATCCATCTCTCTTGTCACCCAGTTGAAAAATTCAATGAAATTAGTCTGGCACAACCTCCCTCCAGTAAAATCATGTCGCCTTGGGTCCTGTAGACTGTTGGTAACCAGGTGTTCCACTATTCTTTTCTTCAGCAGTGTTTCCATGATCTTCCCCATTACTGAGGTCAGGCTGACTGGTCTGTAGTTTCCAGCTTCCTCTCTGTTCCTTCTTTTGTATAGGGGGACTACATAAGCTGTCCTCCAGTCTTTGAGTACCTCTCCTGTTTCTAGCGACTGGCTGAACAGGGTTGCCTGAGGTTCAGCCACCACCTCCCTTAGCTCCCTTCAGGCCAAAATGTACAATTCTCAGTGACTAAATGTATTTGTCTACCCATGTTTAATGTTTACCATTTTTGGATTCATAAGAATTGAGGAACTGTGATGAAAAAGCTAGAGCTGCTCCTTCAGGGTCTGGCTAAAGCTGTACTTTTGTAATATATTTTTGGAGAAAATCATGGTATTGCCATGGTCAAAATGACAGAAACCATGGAAATCATAGCAGAAATAACAAAAAGTCAGGATCCATGAAGTGTGACACAAACTACTTCTATTACGGCATTTTTATACAAGCACATCAGCAAAGATTTAAATGTTTTAAAAATTATGTTTTTAGACAGCAGGAGGCAGCACCTTGTGCTACCATCTGGGACACAGCTGCTCCTCTGCTTGCAATCACAGAATTCCATACGGGGACTAAATGGAGACCAAGCGCTTTGCAGCAGTAAGGCACCAAATTATGCCCGTCATTTGCAAGTCTAAAAATCAAGGAATTTTCATAAAAATGGGGGGGGGTGGGGCAGTATCCATGACAAAGGCTCAGCCTTAAAAGTGATATATGAATCACTTCAGAGATAAATGGAAATTATGTACTCACCGTAATTCTTGATCTTCCAGAATATCATCACCACTTATGCATACTTATTGGGTCTGTGGTGGAGGCAGTAGGATCCCACAGGAGCAAAGTCTTTCACAGTCTACAGCTTAGGGACCAGAGGATCTGTGTTGGTGCTACCCATGAGGTAGACTTAATGAAGTGGCACTTGTGGGCTGGCCAGCAACCAACATCGGCCCCCTACCTTCCTCAGTTCTGTTAGCCAGGAGAAAAACTAGTGGGAAAGGAAGAGAGAGACAGGGAATACAGAGTATAGTATATAAAATCATAAATGCAATAAAACCAAACTACCAACCTAGAAAAAAACTAAGGAATGGGACGAAGTGGCACAGGGGTAGCAGGTAAAATGGAGCCAAAGCCTATTAGTCACCCGGACAGGAAGGTGGAGACAGGCAGCAGCCCTGGTATGGAGCTCTGGCTTAGCTGGAGAGACCAGAAAGAATACACTAAAGAAGAAGAAAGTAAGGTAACAGAAAGGCCCTGTACTATGAGTATGAGTATGAGGACAGGAGAGGATAGAAAGATACAGGAGACAGGTATCCTCCTCCCACCTCCTAAGTGAGAATGACAGAGACAGAAGGTGGAGGTAACAGGAGCAAAGGTAATCCCCAAGATGTCCTCCCCTCTAGGATAAAAGGCTGGTCACACCCAAAGAAGGCTGTACTGCATCTAGCAGAGCTTGTGCATGCTAACAGCCCTACGCTGGCTACACCCACAGGGGGCTAAACACTAACAGGCACAGCTTGCTGATGTTAAAAGCGCAGCCCTCAGTGAGAATAAATGGCCAAAGGAAGGAAGAGGAACAACAGGGTTAGAAGTAGTGAGGGAAAAGTTCCCTTACAAGAAAAAACTTTTTTATTTTTTGGATGGACAGGGACCCCTCCCACCACCAATAATGGTGTCTTCCTACCTTTTTTTCTCCTTTGCAAAAAGGACGGGGTCGAAGGAAAAGGGGAAGGGGTATCCCTGTCTAAGACAGCTGGGGTGTCCCAATAAATCTCTGAGGGTGTGGCAAGAGGATAGAGAGAGAAAAACACAGGGTGAATTGCCCAAACGCCCTGGCTAGTGGCTGAGCAGGGGGTGGTGGTGGTGGTGTGGGGGGGGGGGTGAATAAATGGTTAAGATATTCTGGAAGATCAAGAATTACGGTGAGTACATTATTTCTGTACCTTCTAAGAATCAATCTTCACCATTTATTCCCACTTATGGGTCAGAGTACCAACCATTCCACACAAAAAGGGAAGAGCTGGCTAACCCTGAAGGGAATGATTCTTCCCTCTGCGGGGAATAACCACAGGAGAGCAGAGACTCTCAAAGATCCAGCGGGACTAGAGACTAGTCTGTGGCAGGCAGAGACTCCTGTGGCCTGGGTGTAGAAGGGCACCACAGGAACGAACATCTGACCCTGCAGGAGAAGAAATGAGTCCCCTTGTAATGCAAGTTTAGCACCCTACACAGGGCCAGGGGTGCCAACCGTGAAAGGCAAAGCCTTGCCATCCGCTGACTGAAGTTTCCACCAACCTGGAAGCTACCTTACTGGCGTAATAAGATGCTCTCTCTTGGGGCCTCGCCAGCTCTAGACCCTGGTCAGAAACGCAAATGGCCTGCCTGCCAGTCTGCTATCTGGCATGGATACCAGGAGCTGACTCAGTGTCGTCCACAGGTGCCTGCCATAAGCTGCCTGGTGTGCCTCACGTGCAGAGATGCACATTACAGTAAGTGCTACCACAAAAACCCATCTGTCCCAGACATCAGATTCTGCAGAGTCAGTGTCAAGGGAGCAGACATGCACTGGGAGCCTAGGCACAGTGTGGGTCTGCAGTACCAGAATCCCAGAAGAGGGATGAGGCACGGACCCTGGAGATCCCATGGAAGTACAAACTCTACACTGGAAGTCCCTAGTGGCTGGAGAGAGGGTAAAGGGATGAAGACATACATTCCTGTATGCCTCCATAAGGGGCTGAGGCCCCGAAGGGATGATAGTTGTGTCTGCTGTATCCCCCAAGGAATGACAGTGCCAGAGAAGCAGTATTGCAATCTCAGACATGCTGATAACCCAGGGGGAGGACCTGGTAAACTTGTCCGTCAGCCAGCTATCAACAGCTGAGGAGCAGTCAAGACACTGCCTTTGGGGTAAGCCCCCATGTGGAGAGGGCAGAGCTGTGTATGTCCCAGAGGGTGGCCCAGATCCCCACCAGCGATAGGGCCAGCTGGTTCCAGAGAGAAACTCAACTCTGAACCAGTGCAGTGACTCTTGCTGGAGTTACAACCAGCTCTAGGCAAGGAGTGAGTTGCAGGTGCAGACTAAGCCTCCCCTCACCAGAGCCAACTCAGCCCCTTGGGCCAGGCCCAGGCTATAAGCTGGAGCCTTCAGGGGAGCAAGTCTCAGAGTCAGCACCGTGAACAGCACTGGTTCTGTCCCTGGCATTGCAGACAGCACCAGGAACAGCACTGAGACCTGAACTGACACCATAAACAATGCCGGAAGGGACCCCAATGTCACCCTTTGCACCGACTACAAAGACCACCCCCAAAGAAGTTCCTGGCCCCTGCCACACCCAGAACCAGATCCAGGAAAGCCCCCATCCTAAACAACCCTAACCACAGCTCCGAGGTCATCACCAAGCTCCTCTCCTTGGTCATGCGACCACTTGGGAGAAGAAATGATGACCTCAAGGGCCCAAAACAGACCAGCTCCAGAGACCTTCCCTCACCTAGCACCGCGAATGGTGCCGAAAGGGGCCTGGGTCTTGTGGTCAGCGCTACCCAGCTCAGCAGTACCAGTCTCTGCACCAGGAGCTGAGGTGTTGCCATGCCACAACACCAAGGTGCCCACCAGTGTAGAGCCTGCATATAGCTCTGGCTTCACCACCGGGGGCATCCAACTGCTCCAAGGGGCCAACAGACTGGCAGAGGTGCTTAGCCGACCCCCAGCCTCACAGGGAGACCCGATTATCAATCAGAACCCTCCCTCACATCCTCCAATGTCTCGGTGGAATGATCGCATGGACAGTCCTCGTCTTCCTCAGTACGTATAGTACTGGAAAGAGGTTCAGGAGAAGAGCCCAGGGACCTTACCTTGGCATCCTTGGTACAATGCCTGCCCCCAAAAGTGGGGGCTTGCAACTCCACTTCAACACAGAAAGTTCAAGGGTGTGGTAATCCATTGAGAAGCAGGCATCGCACCTGTCCATATCATGGTCAGCACCAAGGCAGGTCTAACACACACAATGATCATTCTTAACGGCGATGTGGCCCCCACAGGAGCACCAACATATAGAGGGGCCTCTTGTGTTACTCCTTCTGTTTGTCAGAGGCCTTCTTTCTTTTGTGCTCCTCAGAACCGGACATGGCACCACAGACAAATAATAAATGCGAGACAAAACAGGTCCAGCACCGCAATAGAAAGTTAAAATAAAGGCAGCACCGAAAAAGGTCAATGCCGAGGGGTATGGTGTCAAAACAGCATTGGCAAACTAAGGAAAGAGTTGTGACAGTTTACAATGACAATCTGCCACCCCATGGTACGTTCTCGACATCTGGAAAAACAGAACTGAGGAAGGTAGGTGGTCATCATCAGTTGATTGCCAGCCCACGATCACCACATCTATATGTCTACCTCGTGGGTGGCACCAGCATTGACACGATCCCCCCTAAGCTGTAGAATGTGAAAGACTTTGCTACCATGGGGTCCTAGTGCCTCCAGCACAGACCAATAAATAGGAATAAATGAAGATTGATTCTTGGAAGATCAGGCTCGCCTTAGAATGACCTGTGAAAAAAGATTACATGAAAAACTTTGTTTCTAGATATCACCAAGTCTGTCTGAAACTTCTATCACCATCAAAGATGACAATCTTTCCCTTTACAACTAAAATTCTGCAAATGTAGGTCAAATTACCTATGAAGTGATCCATCCTGTTGACAGCGGAAACCCAAATTAAAAAACTAGCCCAGGCTGGCCCAGTGGTGCTGATAGTTGAGGCACGGACACCACACCTTGCACCACGCCGGTGACCCAGGTTAGGCAGTGGACTCCGGATGCCGGGGAGGCTGGAGTGTCTGACAACAGCTTGCCTTCTCCGGTGCGAGGGGTGGGGTTTATCCCAGCATCCGCTGATCCCTGGCGGAGGCTGGGGGCGAACCAGCATATCGATACCTTGGAGGTTGGATTGGCCATGGGCAGAGGTCTGTAGACCAGTCACCTCTGGAGGGGGATCACTGGGGGGATGGAAGCTGAGGACGTCGGCGTTCGCACCTGACGTCTGGGGACGCACGTTTAACACAGAAAAGGGAGAAAACACACACAGCAGAGCCGGGAAGACGGAGCGTCGACCATGTCCTGATGTGCCACCAAGCCACCACTGTCCGGGGACCTGACGCAATTCTAAGATTCAGGGGTTTAGCCCCCCTTCCGACCCTGCCCGGGAAGGGGGGGGGGCCAACAGAGGCAGGATGAAGGGATCCGGGCAGTTGGCAAGGAGGAGGTTCATGGGTGACTCCTGATGAGGCAGCTCCGTTGGGGGATGGAATAGAAACAAAAAAAAAAAAACACCTAGCCCAGAGCGTCAGAAGGCTGGGAGTGGGAGATAATCGAGCATTCCACTGGACCCCTCTCCTTCCTCAGGAAGGGAGGGCTTGCTCTCCACTGCTTTACCAACACCTGGCTGGCAATGCAGCTAGTGATAGCCATCAGTGCTTGGAGGGAAGATCAAACAAGCACTGGCTCATCTGTCAGATGCCTGTGAAAACACCACAGCTGACCTCGTCAGTGAGACTGTACACCTGCCATAGCGCTGAAAGGTGGGGTCCCACTACAGGGGGCAATTGGGAACAGTCAGGGCTGTGATCAAGGGCAACTGATGAGGAGCTGGAAAGGGACTCTATGGTCAGTAGCAGGCCAGTGGAGAAGGTAGAAGGAGATCTGACTGGCAGCCCCCACCCCAAAGAAAACTTACCTATCTTATCAATCATGTCATAACCAAATGGCACACATATACAGTTTCATCATCCTAAACAAAGTGTGGTCATTTATTCTGTTATAGTTGGCTTTCAACACAAAATTTTTATCTTGTGCCTTCCACCCATGTGTTCCTTTATGCTAGTTTAGTTTTCTGTACACTAAAACAGCAACTTAGTATACACGTTTTCTTTACTTTTTTTCTCTCAGCAACTCAGTACATTTAAAATGCCTAGTTAGTGTCTCTTAAAACATGACCACTCACCTGCTAGCGTTGCTGCTGCAGCCAATCCTGCTGCCGTGTATGGGTCAGTGCCTGGTGGAGCAGCACTTATAATGTATGGGTTTGGCATAAATGCAGCTGGACCAAGGCTTGCTGAAAATACACCTGCTGTCAACAAAAGCACACATTCAACAACAAATTATACGGTGGCACATAACTGGCTATCAAGAACCACAGTTTATTAAATTATCCCTGGTACATCTTTTCCCCTTCATTTAGCTTTATCAGTTAGCATACTACAGTAATACTTAGTAGGTTCAAATGAAATGAATACAAAAAACTATACATCAGTGCTCTAAGTGAGGGCAAGTGAGTTATCAAGGCCTGCAGATCACCGTAATCTTGTTTTTCCGTCATGTCGCAAGTTAATTCAATGCAACATAAATCTTTTTAATACATACTTCAAAATATAATCAGATAAAGCCAAGCACTCGGTTTCAAACTAGCGTTACGAAACAGAATTTCTATAGCCACCTCAGAGAACTGGTATGTGACTGATTACACAATTGTCAGTGTCTAATTTGTTTGACCAGGCAAGGCACACTCAGCTGTGGCAACTCGTTTCCAGGTGCGACTGACCTAGGGGGTGGGTTACACAGGCATGTTTTACTGAAAGGAGGAATGTTGGTCAGGACTCTGGGAAAAATCCCCCACTCTAACAATAAAGTTCCAAGCAAGGGACCATTAACTTTCATCTGGACAGCCACTAGAGATGGGCAAAAGGGATCCTGGTTTGAAGGGACACTGTCAGGTTTTGAGGCCAATTTTATTGTGTCTACACTAGAGATGGCGCGGTATACCAGAATGAATGTTTATCACTGTATGAAACCATGGTGGTATTGTCATCTCCATGATTTTTCCATACCACGATAACCGTATCATACAATAAACCATGGCACACTGTGATAAAATGTGCTTGGCCCCCAAGAAAAACATGGAGAAACGTGCTTCTTCCACTCGGTTTTCCCACAGATTTGTGGGAGGAAAGCAGCCCTACAGCTGCCAATCGAGGAGTAATCCAATCAGGTCTTCAGATGCCTCCCCTCAAGCAGGCTGTTAAATAGGGAGAAGCATCTGAGGAACACCCTTTTTGGAGCCTGCAGGATCAGCATTACGGTATACCACTAGGGCTACTGCGCAAAAGTGCGACAAATGGCCTAGGGCAACAGGCAAGGCCGAGGTCGGGTGACAGGACAGGCCAAGGTCAGAAGGGAGAAAAAAAAAAAACACGGTTGGTTATGGTGGCGATACGCCAAACGACCCAGTGACCCCAAGGAAAGCAGCTGAAGGGCGGACTGAAGACAAAACTGAGCAGTCGTGTAAGAACCTGGCACTGACATCACATGTCAGGCCGTGGGATTTACATAAATGAGCTCAAGAGGAAGGAGGAGATAAGCATTTAGCATTTGGTGTTTTCACTGCCATTGATTCCCGGAGAAATTGGCAACAAGCAGCCACTAACAGTATAAGATAAAACTAATTTACCACTATATAAAAAGTATTTATTTTATTTATTTTTATTTAGCTTTTGTTAACCGTGTAGGGTGCCCTAGGCAGTAACTTACCTATTTTCAGGCACAACCCAGGAGAGTACAAACATCTGGACATTACATGGTTACAGAAACAATGGCAGGATTTTACAGGGTTCTGAGGACAAGGCAAGTAGAACAACAGTGCAATTTTTCTGAGAGTGCATAGTTGTGCATACAGTTAATGCGTTAAGAGTTGTGCAAGAGGTTACATAGCATTGTGGAGAGTGGTACAGTCAAGTCAGTCATTTACACAGATAGGATGACAAGGAGCACAGGTACTTACAAGTAATAATAGTTGCTAGTCAGAGAACATACAAGCAAACTGTCACTAGAGGTAGGCTGTGGTACCATGCATGGAGTCCCACATTAAGGAGCAATTAAGTGCATCTATAAACAGAAGGCAGTACCAGGTGAGTTGTCAAGGTGAGTAGTTATGGTCAGGTACATAGGGAGCATTGCAACATATGGGCTCGAAGGTGACTTCGGAAGGTGCCAACTCTTTGCTCTTGCCGTACGTTTGGAGGCATTTTTTCCAAAGCTTAGGGGCCATGGAAGAGACATCTCGCCATACCTGGTGCATGATCTGGGGACCTTTATTAGGTCTGTGTCAGAGGATCTTAGTATGTAGCTACTAGTACTGGTTCAAGGCAAGAGGCAAAAGAGCAGGATTTGGCTTTGTAGTACTCTGTGGACAATTTTTCCAAGTGTACGGTCCATGAGGGCTAACAGTGAGGGCCAACCTAGTTTACTGTACAGAAGACAGTGATTTGTGAGGCGATTACATCAAAGAGGAAAGTGGCATGTATTATTATAACCCACTGTCCATTTACGTATGAGGGTATTTAAGGTGTGTGCAAAGATAGGTAATTGATATGCACGTTTCGGTAGTAGTAAAGAGCAAGTTATAGTAATCCTTCCGGTAGAGAAAAGGTTACTGCAATTCCCAGACTTGAGTTTGCAGCCTTACATGTGTTGGAAATGTGCTGGGTGAAGTCAAGGGAGGAGGGTCTAATGCGATTCCCAGGTATTTAAAGGCTGTTACAGTGTCAAGAAGAGAGTCGTTTGCGTCAGACATTGAGAGAAGCGTGCATAAGCGGTACGGACTATTCGTTGCGGACAAGATATTGTGATACATCGGTCGCATGGACAGAATACTGTTACCGTAGTAGTCATTATTATTTTTCGGCGAGGGACAAATAGCTGCAAAAGAATTAGCTTACCGGACAAATGGTCGCCCGTGTGTGCCAGAGTTATTAGAGTTGAGACAGAAAAATGCCCCAACATCCTGTACGTATTTATGCAAATTAACTGAAAGCCATTCCTGTACTATGCAGCTGGTAAAAAGTGGCTGTCGATGTGTGTCTCTGCAGAAATGCAGAAAACAGAGAGGGGGCAGATACAGTATAAAGCCGACAGCATGTATTGTTAAGGTATTTCCTTGAACTGACTCTAGTACGTCCCTTGCCACAATTTTGTCTCTAGTTTTCGATATTAATATGGTTTGAATGCAGAAGGACACCTCAGCGGAAACTACGTTGCTGTATATGATGATTTTCTCCAGTTACACACTGTTGAAACTGAACCGGCATGCCCAGATCCCTTCAGTACACATCTGGCAATTTATGGAAGAGGGTGTCTCAGATTGCAGTATCTAAAAAGATAAGTAGCCCCTTTGATGTGTAGATGCCCAGAAGATTACATGAACTTTTAGTCTTCTGAACACAAGTGGAACTCAAACCAAAAGTCTTTATTTACCTCCTATATATGTAATAAATTAAATTAGGCACTATAAACAGATAATTAGTTCTGTATCCTTTTTTGCAGCTTGCATGGTGAAAGCAGTCTTGCCAGACTAATGGTCCATCACAAATACATGCCAGTATATTCGGTCAGTACTAAATGACTACTTTTAGGAAGTCATTATTCTTAGAAGGCATCCAACAAGAATCCTAGGTTTTCAATTGCAGAAGTGGCTATTTTAATGAACTAAAATAATATAGTTTTTCTTACGGTTTTCTTTTTTTGGTGGGTGGGCGTGCAAGAATATTACTGATAAGATAAAATAAGTGTGCACTTGTCAGGCAGACATAAGTTTTTGCCTGTGAAGGACGAAGAAATGTCACCATTTTTCTGCCGCTAGTATAAGATCGCCATATGTATAAATTGACCGCGACTTCTGTACCAGCAGCATTAGTGATTTTGCCATTATCCCCGCAATGGTGTGTCCTCGGCAAAATTATACGCAACGAAATGTCTGCGTGCAGTGAATAAGCTGCGTAACTTAGGGGTGTGCCGAAGGGCACCGCCTAGGTTTTAATACTCAAAAGAAGCTTATTTTCATAGAGCCATGAATGTACTACCTGGAGGTCAGATGACAGAGCATTATTTATGTTGATGTTGGGAGAGTGACAGATGAATACCAAATCATCTGTGTAAAGGAGAGGGGTACTTTTCTTGAAATAATGGTAGACTGAGTTTATATGAAGAGAGGAAAACAGTGGCCCAAGGACTGAACCCTGGGCGACGCCTAGTGTGGTAGGAAGAAAGTCAGAGTAGGATGAGCTGATCTTAACCCTTTGCTTCCTGTTGGTGAGATAACAAGTGAACCAAGGTAGTGTGTGTTCAGAGACCCCTATACAGCTTAATTTACTGAGCAGTATCTGATGACTGATCATGTCAAAGGCCTTTGTTAGGTCAATGAATACTGCTCCAGCATATTCCCCTCTGTCAAGGGAGGTGCAGACAGTATTTGTTAGTGGGAGTAATGCAGATTGTGGTACTGTAGCCTTTTCAAAAGCCATGCTGGGCAGGGCACAGTAGGTTCTAGCTGTCAAGGTATGAGGTAAGTTGGGAGGAAACATGTTTTTCTAATACTCTGCTTAGCCCTGGAAGAATGGTGATGGTCTATAAGTAGTTATGATTTTCATGTTGCCTTTTTTGAAGACAGAGACAGTGTTTGCTTGTTTCCAAGCAATGGAGACAGTGGAAGAAGAAAGGGAGAGGCTAAAAATCTTTGTTAGTGGTGAAGCCAACTCTTGAACTGCTATTTTTATTAACCTAGGTTCCAAGCCATCCGGTCCTGCAGATTTTGATTCAGGGATAAGTCTAAGTAGTTTAAAAACCTCCTTTGTTGAGATCTTTTTGAAAAGAAAGGAAGGATGGTTAGAGACTGGAGGTGATGGCAGAGGGCCCCCTGTATGTTCATTCAGAAACAGCTATGAGAGACGATTGCTAAGCAATATTTATGTTCTCCTAGAACAGCAAGGCATTTAAAGAACTGCCAGAAGTAAGCCATATGACAAAACAAACTTTTAAAAAACAGGTACCTACGAAATAAGGTATAAACCTTCTCCTCAGATAAGGGGTGGCAGGCATTATACAGCAGTAAAAGTAGCACTGATTTGGTGGTGGTGGTGGCACAAACAAAAATGAAATATAGCAGCTAAAGACAATGAAATAAGCTGTATTTATTCAACTGTATTTATAGGCTGCATAAAGGGATTGGAAAGTATAAAAAAAACTAACAGTCAATGAGGTGATACCAACTAAAGCAACACGGTAATACCAACAGTATCATGCAATAAATGATGTTTGAATGAAATTCAAAGAAATAAGTTGAATTTATATTTAAAAAAATTAACTGTAAAACTTCTATTTGACAGTATGAACGAATACACCCAGTGCACAAGCTCCACGAAGGAGTGAAACGTAGGGAGAAAGAAAAGAACTTAGAGGAATAATGGAAATGTGTGGAGTTATTTAAAGGGCCCATGCACATCAAAGTTCGTTGGATTCCCCAGTCTATCATCCAAGCCAACTGACTGAGCGAAGCCACTCTTGATGCCAAACGACGACCCACCTGAGGTGAGTAGAAAAACACAATCATGTTTATTTTTGTCTGGGGGATGGAGCCTTCTGGTCGGGTGTTTGCTAGGCAGAGTAGGGAGGGGGAGGATCCCATTTTGGCCCAAAACGCTGCCTGCTTGCTGTTGTGTTTGTGCTGCTGCCTGCTTTACTGGTTTCTATGGTAAGCCTGCTTTAGTGGAGTTTGATTCTTGTGTGACTTGGTTCTCGTCGGAGTAGGGAAAGGGGAGGGAGGTTGGTTGGAATGGTCATGACTGGTACTAGAGGGTAGTCTGGGGAGAGGAAGCCAACCAGAAAGCCAGCCAGTCGGCTGAGGAAAAGGATAAGAGGGTAAAACTGGGCAGTGGACTCAGTGGTCCAGGCATGGGCTGGGCACTGGAGGGCACCTCTGTGGCACTGGGCAGATGGTCACTGCCTCACTGGGCACAGTCTTGCTTCCTCAAGTTCCTCCTGGCTGGAAGAAACTTTGAAGCTTGAGCAAATGTGTCAAACTACCAGTCGGGCTGCAGCATGCCCTTGCTCAGCCCACTGCCACAGTGCCTTGTGAGCATGCGCAAGGCACTGCAGTGCAGGTGCCCAGCTGCAGTGCCCATGCCCAGCCCACTCTCTAGCCTGTGTGCTAGTGACTTTTTTTTGGGGCCAAAAGAACTGGGTGGTAGTCTGTGAAGTATGGGACTATGTGTCCAGCCTCAACCAAATAAAAGGCACAGGGGCTGACAGTGGGCAGGGCACTATAGCTGCCTCGACTGCAGTGCCCAGTCCATGGCCCAAACGATGCCCAGCCCACTGTCTGGCCCCTGTGCCTGGTGGAGGGAGGTCTGCAAGCCTGCTAGTGCACTGCCCATGACTAACCCACTGTCTGACCCCTGTGCCTTTTTTTGGGGCCCACTGGGTCATGAGGCCTGCACCCATAAACAGGCTACTAACAGTTATTTCTGCCCTCCCTGGAGATTTGAAGAATAGCAGGCTTGCTTCCAGGGCATGGGCCACATGGACCAGCCCCTCAAACAGGCTACCAGCAGTTCTTTCAGTTCTCACCCAAAGGATAACCTGTCTGTGGGTAGAGGCCATATGGCCCAGCCCCCCCCCAAAAGGCACAGGGGCCAGACAGTGGAGCCCCCCCCCCAAGGCATGGGGGCCAGCCGCCAGGGCAGTAATACCCTGCCCAGCCCACTATCTGTGGTCCCTCTGCCTTGCATCCTTTTGGGGAAGGACACCAAACAGGCTATCAGCAATTCTTTCTGCTCCACCCTGGAGTGGGGAGGGGGGGGCAGAAAGAACTACTCGAAGATGCCACTAGCAGCCTGTTTGTGGGAACAATCCCCCCCCCCAGCTACAGCCCCACAGCCCCCAGCTAGAGCCATACAAGGCAGCCAAGCCGAGACTTCTCAAGCTAGGACATGGTCCCTTGGTGATGGCAAGATGAACTGTAAAAATGTTAACCGTCTCCTACCCCTCAATGTTGCGCAGCGTTGCTGACTGGCAAGCTGTGGTCTGTGTGGGGCGGGGTGTGGGCTGGGCTGGCACTGCAACACAGGCAGTAGCAGATGCAGTGTGGCACTGAAGTGTTCTAGCCAGCCAGAGCCACCTAGCCAGGCTTCCGTCTTGACACCCCCCCCCAACGTGGCTGTCTGCATTTGCAGCATGCAACTTGCAGGAACTTAATGTGTATTTGTGTAAAGTTGCAGTAAACGTGTGTATTATAAATTTCATTTCGACACAGACTCTGTGATGTCAGTCAGACACTGAATATTTATTTTATTAAAGGAAAGAAGTGCATCAGCCAATACCGACTGGAAGCAGCACGCTGCCTATGCTGCCAGGTGGCTGGGACTCTGAGAACAGCAAGCAATCATCAGGTCACATGGGCCATGTGAAGTTTATCTTTTACTGTCTGAAGTCTCAATCACAGACACCAAGTCGCCATTTCGTCATCCTAATGATATTTTTCCCAAGTTTGTGCCCACACTGCCGTGCGGGCTTTACACTGGGGACCTGCCCTGGAGGTGGCTGGGCCCACAGCCCACAGTTTCTGTGCTTTTTTTTGTGGTGTACAAGTACAGTTATGTGAGAACTTACCGTAATAGTAGATCTTTGAGGGAATCTCTCATCAGGTCATGACTGTGGAACTTAGCCATCAACCACTATGATCCCACAGAAGACTTTTTCTGTAGCAGTCTATTAGGGCTACCCACATCAATGTAGCCTGCCAACATCATCGTCCCTATAGAGGCGTAGGCAGCCCTGCTCCCTCCTCGGTTAGTTCCCACTGAAGACCTTTCCCATACAGCTATCTCTGGGGAATCAGGGAGACGGATGGAGTGCCTGGTCCAATATAAGGCTGAAACACTAACTAACCAGTCTGTTACAGAATTACTGAACAGACTACAAAGGGAGATGGAGGGTGGGACGGCATTACCTGATGAGAGATTCTCTCGATCTACTGTTACAGTAAGTTCTTACATAACTGTACTATCTTCATCAGGGATCTCTCTTTTATCAGGTCACACCTATGGAACGAGTCCCAAGCAGTGTTGAGAGCAAGGACAGTCTGGGTGGCAGGAGGTCAGGATCCTAAGAAAGAAAGCCCTGAAGCACAGCTAGGCCAAAGCCTGCCCTTCCTCTGGAAGCAATGTCCAGACTGCAGTGCTTGGTGAAAAGTGTGGACAGTACTCCAAGTGGCAGCAGCGCCGATCTTGACTGCAGACATGCTCCTGAAACAGGCAACAGAAGAGGCCGTATCCCTAGCTGAATGGCCTTCGACAATCCCAGGAAGTTCCTTACCATACTTCCTATCACAAAAAGTAACAGTTGGCCAACCATTTGGACAAACACTGTTTTGAAACTGGGGTGCCCTCTTTCCCGGGGCAAAATAAACAACTGTTTGAACTTTCTGCAGTCCTTCGTACGATGTGTATAGTAACGCAGAATTCTATGCACATCCAAAATAAGAAGCAATGCTTCTCCTGGATTGGCATGCTCTAGATAATTAAAAGGCAGGTAGATGGATTGAAGATAGTTGGAAAAAAAAAAAACAAGCTGAACTTAATCTACACCAAACATTCCCTAATTCACAATGTAGTAACACGATGAGGTTCCACATGTCATGGTGTCACAGTTCCTGGAACAACAGCAGGTTGTGTGCACAGTGTTGATTTCTGACCGCAATACATGGGTAGCATTTAATGCCAAAGGACACAGATGTAGGAACGCTTGAAGATTTTAACCAAATTTTGGGTCCTCTGAATACCTTCACTGATTCTTTAGCAGGACAGCAGTATGTGACATTGTCTGCGCTAAACAAATTTCTCCATTATCTGAAAACAGAGGTGCTGACCCCAAAAGCAACAGATACACCACTGGGCAAGCAAATGAGACAAACTATTTTTGACAACCCAATCTCCAAGTATGAAGACTATGTTGACATTTACCGCATACCTGAAGTTGCATGCTTCACAGATCCTAGATTTAAAACCAATTTCACTGAATAACTGGATGTTGCTTCCATTCTCTCCAAGGTAGAACAATACGCAGTCTGCCTCGGTATCGCTGAAGGTCCAAGTCCAACCTCCACCCAAAATCTTCTGTTTCAGAGGTGGAATAAATGTGCAAAACAGCATGGTGCTGCTGCTGCTACACCTACAACTTCAGCCTGTTCAGCTTCAGGTAGTGGCGATGATGTCCTCCTGGACACTAGTGCTGCTGCTGCTAATGATGACGACAAAGACTGTCACTCATCCTTCCCTGATGGTGGTACCACAGATTCTCCTTCCTTTTCATCACCTTCACAAGTTGCAAGCAGAAAATCTTCTTGCCCTGGGATTTCAGGATTGCTTATAAACACATCACTAACAAAAGAAGATCCGAAGTAGAAGTACCTCTGGAAGATGACATTCCTTTATTGACTAAAGTTAAAAAAAAAAAAAATGAGATCACGCATTACATGGCCCTGCCATACCCTTATACAGATCTTGATCCTCGTAAGTGGTGGAAAAGTCATGAGGCAAAACTGCCATTACTATCGAATGCAGCTCAAAAGACCTTATGCATATCGTCAACGAAGGTGTCCTGTCAAGAACGCAAAAGCAAAAAGGCGTGGTCAAAAACCACACCATCATAACAGTTGCATAGTTTGTTTTATATAATCAAGCACAGTTTTGGACCATGCAGTTTTCTACTGACTACACAGCGTACTTTCTGTCCATGCAGCAACCAATGTGCCATCGAAGTCAAGTCACTGCTAGTGGACTTGTGTTAACACCAATGAGGTCTAGATTGACTCCAGAACATGTCAATATGCTTGTGTTCTTCAATAAAAATGTAATGTTAATCGCTGGTTCACAAACTTCAGTTCACGACAATTCCAGCCCAAGATAATCCACCACAGAAGGGGAGAACTAAATGGACTTTTGTTTATTCAGTTCTACTCATACCCTAACCCAGGAACCACATGGACTTTCATTGATTCACTTCTACCCGGACTGTACCCACATTGAAAAAGGGGAGTTTGTTTTATATAATCTAGCACCGTTTTGGACCATGCAGTTTTCTACCGATTATGCAGCGCACTTTCTGCCTGTGTGGCAACCAGTGGGCCATCGGAAAAAGTCGTCAGTGCTAGTGGACTTGTGTTAACACCAATGAGGTCTAGACTGACTCCAAAACATGTCAACATGCTAATGTTCCTCAATAAAAATTTAATGTGAAATCATTGTTTGAACCTTCAGTTCATGAGAAGTCCAGACCAAGATAATCCACCACAGAAGGAGAGAACTAAAGGGACTTTCGGTGATTCACTTCTACCTGGATCATACTCACATTGACAAAGGGGAAGGGGTGGAGGAGTACAAGGATGACTGACTTCACTTAGACTACTATTGCTACTA
Organism: Neoceratodus forsteri; assembly: GCA_016271365.2. NCBI lineage: Eukaryota > Metazoa > Chordata > Ceratodontiformes > Ceratodontidae > Neoceratodus > Neoceratodus forsteri. Next base: position 1,429,006,667 of record CM057449.1, read on the forward strand.
GTCAGTGTACTTGTTTTGTTACACCTGCTGCTGATGTAAAATTGTACAGGACATGAATGATGTGACTATTAAATGCCTTCCAACTAGTTCCTTCACATGCAATGCACTTGGACTAAATGTATAACGTAATGTTGTCGGACTGTGACACTGACACATGGTTTTGAGTCTGTTGCTGATACTGCAGGTTTAGGCAGCTGTTATACTGTCTGTAAAAAATAATGTCTTATTTTTCTAAATATTTGACTCTGTAGTTTCTTAAACAGTAGAACTTCAATGTAATACGCATAAATGCATTCAATTGTTAAAAAGCTTACATATTTACAAAAAAACTGAATTTCTGCACCTCTTAGAATATGTTCCAATAAAGTATCAAAATGATCACGATAAACGGTTATTACAATAATTTTATCGTGGTTGTTATCGCAGAAATTGTATTATCATGACATCCCTAGGCAAGACCCAAAGATTATGACTTTTGGCAGTGTTTTTTTGTCTATCATGTTCCTTAAATCATGCTACTCATTGACAGCATTAGGTAACAGAATTATAAAGGACAGCGCGATATACAGTAGGGAAATATTCGTAATATCAACTTCATTATACCCAGAAGTTTAGCTCTTTAAATGCCAGTATGCATAAGTGAACTGTTTGCACAAAGAGTAAACACTATCCAAAGTTGCAACAATAAATGATATTTACAGTATTTGTGGCTATAAAGAGTAATCTCACCTATATGCTGTTGCTGAGCTGCTGCTAGTGCATACTGCTGCTGTTGGGCAGCAGTCAGCTGCTGAATTGTCAGTGCATTAGGTCTCTGGAACAGCTAAAAGAAAAAGTAAAGCAATGTGTTTACTATAAACAAACATTTCCAGAATGTCTTTTCTGTTTTTAGTGGACAATAAGACCAGAACAAAGAGACTGCCCTGCCCAGTAGTGCCTCCCCACCAGTGATTCTTTTGGCACAGTTCATGTTTCAACACTCAGCCCACTTGCAAAAGTCTCGTCAGTCTATTCTGAAGTCCTTAACCAAGAAACCAGTCAAGCAGTTTAAGTCATAATTGTCACTCATACCCATAAAAATGTATACATTTTCCTTTCATTATCTCCATGTATCTGTCTACATACATATACAGATAAACAAAGATGCAATTTTCCAGTTACATGCAAAATAGTGGCTGCCTTATCATCAACTGCCACTTGAACTTATCTGCATGCTGCACAAATAAAACAGCTACATTTTCAGTCTGGCATAACCATCCAGCAAGGATTATTTTACATTCCACATTAAAAGCAGAAAACCTTAAACACATTTTCATTCTGTAGTACATTAAGTTAAAAATGCAGAATACTATGTAAAGTGATTTATGATACTCTGTTGGAGCACTACATAAAAACTGTATTGTAAATATGCTTTAGATTTAATTTTTCCCTTATGTCACCACAGAAAATGAGCATATTTATTAAATATCACCGCAAGAGCTGCACTTCTAGCATTACAGGGATGGAAGCGGACATTTAATTTGACACCAATCCCACTGAGTGAGGTATTATGTAATAAACATGCATCATGCATGGAAAATATCTATTATGGGGGAAACAAACTCAAGAGCCGTAAAACGATACAAATCACACTCTCTTCCAGTGCATTCAAATTCTCCCAAAAATGGGCAGAGTTTTCACAGAATCAAGTGTTTGTTTTGATTATCCTAAATGTTGCACACTGTTTGCCTACTGTCTTATTAATTAAGGTTTGTGTCAGTTACTGCAGTTCATATTTTTAACAAAGTCTTCCATGACTACATGTTTAAGGTATTAAATATGTTTTATCGATTTTACCCCTTGTGCTTTCATTTCTCTCTCTCTCTAAAACTTCTGCACAGAGTACATGGTGCAACATAATCTCAGGTTCTGCATTTTATTCAGTACTGAGTGAGAACACACAGAAATCAAACAGCATGAAACAAAATGCTCCAACTGTGTAATGACCATCATTTTAATAAAACGCAGACTGCAACTTGCAACTCTAAATGTTACTCTTTACGAAAGCAGTAGACTAACCTGCTGTTGAGAGTTGTAATCAAAGAGTCCTACAGCAGCTCCGGAGGAGTCCATAGATACCTGACTACCTGTATAATCAAACTGTAAAGGGTCGAGTCCAACTTGTTCCATAGCATCCAAATTCTGAGCTTCAGGGTTGGGGAACTCTTCTACTGGAGGCTTGTTGGCTGCAGTATTGGATAGCTGGCCTAACCCTTCAGTGCTGTTTGTGTTAGGACCCATGCGTTCAGCTACCTCAGTAGGTGAGGACTGCCGGCTTCCAGGGGTACGGCTGTATACATAATAGGGAACAAGTCATTAATAACTTATCTAAAAAGACAGCAAATGTAAATCAAAATCTGGAATTGTCTGAATGTACCTTTAACAGCTCTGTCCTACACAGACATGTGGAATGGCATGAAACAGTAACGGGCAGTGGGCTCTCTAGCTAGATGATGGGCAGTTTTCTACATTCAGTAGCAATGACAGAAAGAAAGATGTGTAGTACCTGAAGAGTTGCAGAGCCCCCAGTTTTCTTTGTGACAAGTGTCTGATACATTAAACTAAGGGAGAAGGACAGTTCTACTAAACTTGAAATGCAATAAAAATCCAACTGAAATGATAAGACACTTGCAACATACAGCGTTCATGATTAATATAGCAACAAGGCTGACCTGGTTTACAAAAGGACTGGAGTGTGTAAATTTTACTGTAAATTAGACCTGAAATCTGCAAACTGCCGAACCCACTCAGATACATCAAATCTGAAAGCTGAACATTAAGTAAGCAATACGACATGACAGGGCATGGATTGCTATTCATAACAAGAAAAAACAGAAGTCTGAACTACAATGAAGGTTTTTTTTCTTCTTGCCACCTTATTCAAATGTGTCATAAACCAACTTTTCGAGACTCTGGCTGGTCTCTCTATTTATTCATTCATTTATGTATGTATTTATTTTATTTATTTCAAAGCTTTTACCAGGAAAAACATACTGAGCTGGTATCGGCTCATTTTTAGAGGGGTCCTGGAAAGTGGGGAAGGGGGAGAGGAGAAGAAAAGAGATTCAAAAATGCAATGTATAAAATACAACAGAATGGAAATAAGTATGTCAAAATATACAAGGAAAGAACACTTGAATAAATTGACAATCAGTAAGTTAGACAGTAAATTTTGGAATAGGCAAAAGAACATTAAAAACAGTAACAACAAAAAAGGAACACAGGGAATGACTGATATTAGGGAAAGTGGGGCAGTGCTGAGGTCAGTGATAGGGTAAGTTATAGATGAAAGGAGTTCAAACACAATATCAGAGGCAACTGTAAGCGTGAACAGAGAACTCACAGAGGAGAGATTTAAGAGCAGGAAAGGAAGAAGCAGAGCGAACAGAAGGGGAAAGAGAACCCCATAGCTTAGCGACACGGAACAGAAAGTCAGCTTGGCCATCAGTAGATTTCATTTGACGAAGAGCAAACGAGTGAGAGCAAGTAGTGCAAAGGGAGTAAGTGGACAAAGGGGGAAGGAGAGAAAAGATATGAGGGGAGAAAGCCAAACCAAAATTTGGAGATAACAGAAAGCACAGTGGGTAAGGTGCCTGGTATCAAGAGAGGGAAAGGAATAATACAAGGTACAATGATGTATACGCAGGGGTTTATCAAGGGCTAAGTGACAGGAGGAGTGAAAGTGAGGGTGCAGTCGAGCTCAAGCAGACTTCAGAGCAGCCCTATAAACAATGTCTTCATAGTCAAAAATGGGAAGAATATTCTTAGTGAGGTTTTCTCTGTGTGCAGGAAGCAGAATGCTCTGCTTATTACTGTATAGCGCCTCAAGCTAGGAGTGGAGCCTCCTGTGGTTAGCATCCACATGAAATGAAAAATCTGAGTGGTGATCTAGCCAAACGCCAAAGGTACTGAAGGAGAAGACATCTTCACCAGCTGCACTATCGAAGGTATGAAAGGAGGGAGCTCTAGCAATCAATCAATCAAATCTTTATTCAGGCAAACATCATTGAGCACAGCTCATTTGCAAGATGGACCTGATAAGGTCAAGGTTCAATAATTGGTACATGTATAGGGAGATTTAAAACACGTATATACTTATATACAGTAATCAAGATTCAATAATTGGTATATGTACATGAATAATTAAAACACATATACAGAAATCAAGAACAGAAATTGTTTAAACATAACAGGATATGGTAGGAACATATGAGATGAACTCTAGGTAAACCAGTATATACATATCAACATTGGCAGTAAACATGGCATACATTCAACATGATATACCCAAGATTCCAAAGATCCAAGGGAAGTCAATGTGGACAAAGAGAAACAGTGATTGGATGACTGAAAGAGGTGGTCATAGACTGAGACAAGTGACATGGTAGGAAGGGGTACGCATGACTAGAGCAGGGACTGGTGCTAGAACTGGGAGGTGAAAGGCAGTGATAAGGGCTAAGGTAGGAGCCTGGAGTTAATGGGAGAAGATTATAGCCAGGGGTGAGGTATCTGTGGAGATGAATTTAGGAAGTGAATTGCCATGATATGATGGCAGCCTGAGAGGGGAAGGAAAGAACTGCAATAAACTAGAACTTGTGGAAGCAATTGCATTTTTCAGGAAGAGACTTAGGTATAGATGCTTGAAGGATGCTAAGGATACCCGTTGATCAGCTTAAGGACTTTGAATCGTATTCCATGATATAGCTAGATTATAGCTGATAGCAGATCTCCCATGCCGGGTGCTGACTTTAGGCACTTTGAGCATAATGAAATTGTAGCTTAGGGCGTAGGTGCCAGCTGTGGCCTGTAGCGAAGCAGTCTAATATATAGTTTGGAAGCATCTTAGTCAAAATTCTGTATGTCCACACTGCAGCATTTCTGTTTCTTCTGAGATGTAGAGATGTCCAACCGACTGCTGCATAGAGAGAGCAATGGTGAGTGTTAAATGGTAGATCTGTTATGAACCTCAGAGCTCTATGGTATAGTGTATCCAATTTGCATAGGTAGGAGATAGGGCAGTGACTATAGAGGAAGTCTGCATAGTCAATTACTGAGAGAAATGTGGCCTGGACCAACCTCATTTTGGAATCTCTGTTTAGAAAGTGCCTTATTCTAAAAATAGACCAAGTCTCTGGCTAGCTTTTTAAAGTTCTTCTATATGAACTGTGTAGTCAAGTTTGCATTCATCCACACCCCAAATACTTGAATTTTTCTACATAATCAAGGCTTTCACCAAGGATAGTGGATAGCTGGGGAGGTTGTTTAGTAATGAGGGATTTGTATGGCTTTGGGTGGAGAAAACATTACTTTTGTTTTCTTTGCATTTAAAAGAAGCTTTTTCCAATAATTGATGTTGTAGTATAGAGAATTCTGTTTGTAGAACTTCCAAGCTGTAGCAGGCGATGGTTGCTGACATATAAAACAGTGTCATCTGCAACAAGTGTACAGTGGCTTTGGTAAGATTCGAATCAATATTGTTAATATAAATGGCTTAAAAGGATAGGGCCCAGGATAGATCCTTGTGGAACTCCTCTTAGAAGTTTTAGTGGAGATAGGTCTCCTTCAGCTTTCACTTGCTGTGTTCTTCCTGTTAGGTAACACCTGAACCATGTAAGGGAGGATGGATCCAAGCCTATGGAGTGCAAGGAAGAGAGTAGCAGCTCATGGTCCACCGTATCAAATGCTTTGCTTAGATCAAGGAATACAGCACAAACGCTATTCTTTTTATCCAGTTCGGTTTGCCAATCGTTTGTAACTTTAGCCAGTGCAGAAATAGCCTCTGCCTGGTGCCAAAAGTCATCAAGACTGTCTTCTTAACACTGAGGGATAACTGATTATTTCAGAATCATAGCCAGATGTTGCTGAAGTCTTCTTCTGGGTAAGTAGCTATCAAATTATTACAAAACAGAGAACTTGTGCAAATGTTGTTGTTATTCAACTGAAATACAATTACAGTGTTTCAAAATTCGATATAATGAAGCAGACCAGTCAAAATTCGATATAATGAAGTGGACCAGTCAAAATTCGATATAATGAAGTGGACCAGTCAAAATTCGATATAATACTAACATACTATTTGCCAGCAGATTAGGCCTTACGGTCTATCGAGTCTGCTCAAACCTCAGATCCCTAGTTGGGTGCCAAGGCCCTCCCCCCCTTGTGTTCCAGAAACCCCTATCGTCCATCCCCACCCCCCTGGGACAGGCCATCATCTGATACATCCACTTTCTGTGTCTGTCCCACCCTCTCTTGAAGCCCTCCACTGTGGATCTCTGAACCAGCTCGCCAGGCAGTGCATTCCAAGGGTCCACCACCCTCTCAGTGAAAAACCTCCTCCTCTTTCCCCTCACCTTCACCCTCCAACTTCAAACCATGCCCTCTGGTGATACCTCCTGCTTTAGTCTAAAGATCCTCCATGTTTACCCTATTTATTCTCTTGAGGTACCTGAAGACCTCAATCATGTCCCCCCGCCTCCTCTCCTCCAATGAAAACAGACAGAGCTCCTCAAGTCTGTCCTCATACGCCAAATCCCCTAGCCCTCGTATCATCTTAGTTTGCCTCCTCTGTACCCTCTCAGGAGCTGTATGTCCCTCTTCAAGTGTGTCTCCAGTACTGTACACAGTACTCAAGGTGTGGTCTAACCAGTCCATTGTACAGCGGCAGAATCACTTCCTTGATTCCCAGAGGTGATCCCCACGATGCATCCCAACATCCTGTTTGCCTTGCTAGCCGCTCTCCTGCACTGCTCAGAGTTATTCATACATGCATCCACCATGACCCCTAGGTCTTTTTCCCCATTGAGGCCTCCAGCACCTCCTCCCAGGGTGTACCTGTGTTTAGGGTTTCCACCCAAGATGTAACCCTTGCACTTGGTGATATTGAAATTTAATTTCCATGTGTGAGCCCAGCTTTCCAGGGTGTCCAGGTCCCCTTGCAGGGCCAACCTCCCCTCTTCTCCCTCAACTACTGCTCCCATCTTGGAGTCATCAGCAGAGAGACTCATTTCACACCCTATATCCTCCCTGATGTCCGATATGTATGCATTAAACAGGATCGGACCCAGGACTGAGCCCTGCGGTACCCCACTACCAACCTCTCTAGGGTTCGAGAGCTCCCCACAGACCACTAGTCTCTGGGTGCGTCCAGCTAGCCAGTTTTCAATCCATCTGACCAAAGGGCCTACTCCCAACCCCATCAGTTTCTCCACCATACCATTGTGGGGGACAGAGTCAAACGCCTTGCTGAAGTCCAAGAATAATACACCCACAGGCTTTCCCCTGTCCAGTTCTGATGTTACCCATTCGTAGAACTCCACAAAATTGGTTTGACATGATCTACCTCGCACAAACCCATGTTGCCGACTATCCAGACCTCCCACCTCCTCCAAGTACACCCCTAATCGTTCCTTTAGTATACTCTCCATTAATTTTCCCACCACCGAGGTCAAACTGATGGGTCTATAGTTATGTGGTACTTCCCTCGACCCCCCCCTTTATGGATTGGCACCACATTGAAGCAGGCCAGTCAAAATTCGATATAATGAAGCTGGCCAGTAGTCCATAAATACCTCATATCTCCAAACAAAAATCTGTATCTCAGTGCTACTCAAAAAAAATCAAATGTCATATATGTTTTTTATATTTTATAAATATTATCCATCATGAATAAAGTGGCAAGAAAATAAAAACTTGAAGAATATTTTGGTCCAAACTTTAATTTTTTCTAGTTTAAATTTTTCAGGATACTGGATTAAATCTGTACTTGCAAGAAAACGGACCTGTTGGTTTCACTGATTTTTTTTTTTTTTTACTATTTATGACATGCACGCCCAGGTGCATTGTGAGGTACAAGGCGCTTGTACTGCGAGTGTCTTCAATCACCTGGAAGTGCAGTTTAGAAATAGTAAACCACACCCTGAAGTTTCTTATTCCACTTATAAAATAGGTCTACTGCAAAAAAAAAAAAAAAAGTTAAGTTTAGCAGTGTGGTTATTATTTCTGAACTCCACTACTTAAGCAGCAATTTTCCCTATCCACTGTATAATATAATTTAAAGATCACTGGCAACAATACAATATGTTGTTCTGTTTTTAGCTTCCAATGTGTACTTGTAACACACTAATCTAGTAAAGAAATTGTATAATAGATGGGAGAGGATGTACAACAAGATTATGTTCTTTAAGGGATCCGTGTGACATAAATCAAGAAAGCAAAGATTTAGCGGCCTATGATGTCACAGGGATCCCACAGATGGGAAGGCAACATTGCTTTACATCCTTTTACATGTTATATTTGTTGCTAGAAGAAGGCTGGTAACTTTTGACTCATACTATTTTCTTTTTTTCAGTTTCTCAGATTCAAAAAAATGATTAATTTTGAAAGTTCATGCAACTGGGACATGTCAGGATGCTGTTGTTAACTTCTGATGTCAACATAACAGTGTAATAAGACTATGATCTCAGACTCCCCAAGAGAAAAGTGACAAGATAGTAACTATAAAAACAATGTTGACCTGTACCACAGTGTTGGTTTTGCCACTATTGTCTCTTTTCCAGCATTCTAGAGACACTATACTCAATAAGGGAAGAGCACTGTGGCATTTTAGCCACTGTCAGTTTGTCTCCTGTTACAGTGGCAAACAAAATTAAAGAAAATAAATTCTGCCACTACAGATTAGTATTTCATAAACATTTAAAAAAATGCTGTGGTAGAAATACATAGAGGTTAAACTAAAATGACATCAGAATACTGCAAGTCTCCAAGTTCAGGAAAGGGCAGCAATGGAAAGTACCCACTGGCACAACCGTATGGTAAGAGTGAACATTAAATTTACTAAAATCAATATTTCGTAAACAGTTGCAAAGTGAAACAGATTTTAAGTTGCTAAGGATCTTTAAACATGAAAATACATATTCAATATGTACTTACTGTAATCATATATTTCTTGCATTGGTTCTTACTGGTTCAGCGTTATTGTTGCCCATTTATAGCTCTTAGTTTGTAGAAGATGTTTCATATCTTAATAAAATTCTACAGATATCACTATAAATAAGCTATGCTCAAAGGTACAGTATTCATTTTCATATATTTGGTTTGGTGCGATGGCCTGTTTTTATAATGTAACCGTTCACTCCATTATTCATGCAATTTCAGAGTCACTCCTGTAAATGGGCTTTGTCCTGGTGGACTCCACTCAGTTACCAAAGCCTAAATAAATAAATTAATGATACCAGCCCATTTACAGAAGAAAGGGTTCTGAAAGAACTCTTAAAACTGAAGGTGGACAAAGCAATGGGGCCTGATGGGATTCATCCCAGAATTCTAAAAGAACTAAGGGTAGAACTAGTGACACCACTGACTACCCTCTTTAACAAATCATGGGAGGATGGGGTGGTACCCGAGGACTGGAGGAGGGCAGATGTGATTCCCCTTCACAAAAGTGGGAGCAAGGCAGAAGCAGGAAACTATAGACCTGTTAGTTTAACCTCAGTGATAGGGAAAATGATGGAATCACTTCTAAGGAAAGAACTGTCGAGTATCTAGAGGCCAGAGGGGCACAAGACCCTAGGCAGCATGGATTCACAGCGGGAAGGTCATGCCAGACGAATCTGATAGATTTCTTTGACTGGGTGACCAAAGTAGTAGATCAGGGAGGGGCTGTGGACATGGCCTACCTAGACTTTAGCAAGGCATTTGACACAGTCCCACACAAAAGATTAATATATAAGTTAGCCAGCCTGGGTAAAGAATTGGCTGGAGAATAGGACACAGAGAGTAATAGTAAATGGAGTCCACTCAGAAGAAAGGAGGGTTACTAGCGGGGTACCGCAGGGTTCAGTATTAGGACCAGTCCTCTTCAATGTCTTTATAAGCGACATTGCAGAAGGACTGAAGGAAAAGTATGTCTCTGCAGATGACACTAAGATCTGCAACAGAGTTGATGCACAGGGTGGGGTGGAAAGGATGAGAAGGACTTGGCAAGGTTAGAGGAATGGTCAAATGTATGGCAGCTTAGATTCAATGCTAAGAAGTGCAAGGTAATGCACCTGGAAACAAAAACCAGGGAAGAGTACACAATGGGGGTGAGATACTAACAACAACAAAAATGGAAAGGGACCTGGGGTAGTCATATCAGATGACCTAAAGGTGGGCAAGCAATGTGAGAAGGCAGCAAGGAGGGTTGGGGGATACTGGGATGCATAGGGAGGCATCACCAGTAGAAAACAGGAAGTTATTATCCCTCTGTACAGACAGCTGGTGAGACCCCATCTGGAGTACTGTGTGCAGTTCTGGAGACCCAATCTCAGAAGACATAGACAGGATGGAAGCTGTCCAGAGAGGGCACTAAAATGGTGCAGGGTCTGCACCGGAGGACATATGAAGAGAGACTTAAGGAGCTTAATATGTATAGCCTCGAGGAAAGGAGGGAGAGGGGGACATGATAGAAACTTTCAAGTACCTCAAGGGAATCAACAAAGTCCAAGAGGGTAGCATCTTTCAAAAAAGAGTGTGCAAGAACAAGAGGCACAATTTGAAGATAGAGGGGGCAGCTCAGAGGTAATTTAAGGAAGTATTTTTCACAGAGAGGGTTGTGGATGCATGGAATGGCCTTCCGGAGGAGGTTGTGGAGTCAAAATCAGTGGTGGAATTCAAGCATGCATGGGATAGTCATAAGGCAATTCTGGGGGGTTGGGGTAGAAAGAAGTAGGCTGCTGGTTAACTAGGATCTGCAGCTTATCCAGTAGGAAGGGAAATGGGCAGACTGGGTGGGCCAAGCGGTCCTTATCTGCCGTCAAATTCTGTGTTTCTATGTTTACATTTTCAGACACAACCCAGGAGAGTACAAAATAAAGTAGGCCAAGACAATTTTAACATACAATAAGTATTCAGTGAATACAATTATTCACTGACTTACTGGCTCTTTATAAACAAGTTTGCCACAAACATATGAATTCCTTGCAAGGAGTAGGAATGCGTGTCAAGACTTCAGTGGCAGGATATTAAATAGCTGATATAGCATAGCAAAGCAAAACGGGGGGTTATGCTAACCATTTTCGGAAATGCTTAGCAGTATACTTCTAACCATTTTTTGAGTGAGTCCATGACACAGTACATAACATTACTAAGACTATATAATTTTTTTTTAACATTTTGCTAATCAATCTGTGCCAAGTGCTATGCATTTTCACAACTGATTAGCACTTTAACACGTCAAACTGCTACTCAGTTTTTTCAGCTCATTTAAAACCTGAGTGAGTAGTTTGAAAGATATCGGTACAAATGTAAGTCCACATAACAGCAACTGCCAATTAAATGTTTAATTGTATTCACATGAGCAGTTTCAAATACTTAACCTTCACCAACCCAGTGGACAAGACTTAACTCGTGTATAAGTAAGTTGCCATAGCTGGCAGTACCAGCATGTCAGCCGGGGGACAAAACTCGAGGCAGGGCCCAGAGACTGGCAGGTGATAAGAAAAAAGAGGCATCATAGGAGGCCCAGGAAGGCAGCCAAAAACCAGGAGCATTTCCCGGCCATCCAAACAAAAAACAGGTTCACTCCACTTCTACCAACCACAGACAAAAGTAATGCAAGGTAAAGAAATCAAACCACCAAAAAAGGTTTACACGCCAATTAAAACAAATACAAACTACGATAAAAACAAAAATACTAATACTCAAAATATAACCAACAATAAAAAACAAATGAAATAAAAATACTAAAACTCAAAAAAAAAAATTAAAGACACAAATATTAACAAAAGCAAAATTCTCATAATCGGGGATTCCATGATCCGAGGAGTGGAATACCACCTAACACAAAATGTTAAAAAGCGACACTGTGGCAAAGTGTCTGCCAGGAGCCTCTGCAAGCAGGGACGCTAACCGCATAAAGACAATTGTGTAGGAATCGGGGGGATGTTACACATATAATAATACATCTTGGTACCAATGACTTGGCAAATCACACAGTTCAGGAGGCCAAGAAACACTTTGAGGACATGGCCAACAAACTTTCTTCCCTCCTGTCCAAATTAGCCTTCTCAGAAGTGCTGCCAGTGTGGGGAAAAAGGAAAAAGCACCAAGTGAGTCAGAGATTGAAGCAGGCAAATTCAACTCATGGCTGCATGATTGGTGCCAAGACAAGGGATACCACTACATAGGGAATTCGCACAACTTTTGGGAAATACCTTTTTTTAAATATGACGGATTACACCTAAACAGAGAAGGTGTGCAAGCACTCGGACAAAAATTCAATGTCTATACAGGTAGTTTAAACTAAATAAAGGAGAGTATGATACAGCTCACACCCTTGCCGTCAGTGGGCTGGTCATGACTCCCCAAAATGACAAATGTGCGCATACATCCTCAGAAAACAAAATCAGAGCCAACATCTGCCCAAACCAGCAACCTCCATAATCTCTTGGCTGGAAAAGAGTAAACTGGAGCAGTCCAGGAAGAGGGTACAACTTCACAACAAAAAGGATGTACATTCCTGGAAGGCAATGGCTGCAAATACTAGGAGCCTAACCAACAAACTTCCTGAACCAACAGCCATCCTGGAAACAGAAAGGTTGGACTGGGTGGCTGTAACAAAAACGTAGTTCACGGAAAACCACGGATGGGATACGGCCATTCCCGGTTACAATCTGTTCAGAAAAGATAGGCAGGGAAAAAAAAAAGAAGGGGGGGAGCATAGCATTTACATTCGGGAGGAAATAAAAGCCCCAGAAGTAAAAGGGCAACCTGGGGACTTCGAGTCACTGTGGCTAACAGTAGACATGGGCAAGGGAAAACCTTTCAGAATCGGCGTCAAGTACAGGACCCAAAATCAAGGAGACTTTTTTTTTTTTTTTTTTTAACTATTTTATTCTCCTTCCTTCCGGGGCATCTCAGGCTTCCTCACTCAGCCTCATGGCTCTGTACCGCCCGCCTGAACCGTTCTCCCTGACGGCTACATCGGGATCAGGACTTTGGCTCTCCTGCCTCCTTGGAGAGGCCCAGGGTCCCCAGGGGGAGATTCTGAGATTGTGGCAGACATTGGGCGTGTGGGCCTGGGCTCCTGGGGGGTTGCAGTCGCCTCACCCAGGCGATAGGGGCTTTTCTTGCTTTTTTCTCCCTGCCCCTCGCTCCCCCTCTTGCAGCTCAGACGTGCAATGATGCCCCTACGTCCACCGAAGCTCCACCCCTGCCTTATAGCTATGTCGCACGTTTCATGGTGCGCCCCTGACTGTTGCAAGAGGCCGCTCAGGAGTGACGCATATCCCCACTCCCACCCCAGGAAGGGACAGCAGTCCTCCGGATGCTCAATTCCTTCCCACCCAGGTTGACCCCCAGCAGCCTGGGCTCGTTCCCGAACCCGGGTCACTGCCGTGGCACGAGGTGAGGCGTCTAGTGCCTCAAACCTCAGCGCCACCCGGCCCCAAATCAAGGAGGTAAAGGAGACAAAGACCTAATACAGGAAATCCACAAAATGTCTGATAAAAGTGAAGTAACACTGGTGGGGGGGACTTCAACCTACCAGATATAAACTGGAGCACACCAACAGCAGCAACAAGAAGTAGGGACTTCTTATTGTCACTACAAGGTGAGGGACTGTGGCAACTTGTTAAAAACTCAACAAGGGTAGATGCCATTCTCAATCTTGTCCTCACAGACTTGGAAAGGATCAAGGACATCAAAAAAAAAAAGAAAAGAAAAATAAATTCTCTATGGTTTTCCAAAGAAGTGGCTACCACAGACAAAGAAAAAAGGTGGCATACAGCATATACCAGGACACCAAAACTGAGAAAGACTGGGAGTCATACAAGGAAAAAATGAGTCAAACAAACAAGTCAGAAAGGCAAAAGCCCAGACAGAGGAAAAGATAGCAGAAGGGGCAGAGAGAGGAGAAAAATCATTTTTTTAGATACATTAGGGAATGTAGGAAGACAAAGGGGGGGGATAGTAAAGATTACTACTGAAGAAGGGAAATGCACCAAACATGATGCACAGAAAGCCAAAATCCTCAACAAATACTTCTGCTCTGTGTTTACCAAAGAGGACCCAGGGGATGGCCCAGCCCTGAAAAAACACAACACTCCAGGACCAGGGGTAGACACGAGTCCCTTTTCAGAAGCCAAAGTACGGGAGGCACTACACAAACTAAAAGCAGACAAAGCCATGGGACCAGACGAGATGCACCCCAGAATCCTTAAGGAACTGGGGGCAGAATTAGCAGCCCCTCTGGCACATCGATTCACGAAATCCTTAAAAAGCGGTGTGGTACCCGAAGACTGGAAAAAGGCAATAGTGGTTCCACTTCACAAATCAGGCAGTTGCGCAGAGGCTAGTAATTACAGACCGGTGAGCCTCATATCTATAGTAGGGAAACTAATCGAGACACTACTCAAACAGAGGATGACAGCATTGTTCGAAACTAGCGGCCAACAAGACCTTAAACAGCACGGTTTCACAGCAGGTAGGTCATGCTAGACAAATCTACTCAAGTTTTTTTTTTTACTACGCTACAAAAATAGTAGACAACGGTGGGGCAGTAGATGTGGTCTACCTAGACTTTAGTAAGGCCTTCGACTCAGTTCTACACAGAAGGCTAGTAAAAAAGCTTGACCACACAGGGGTTGGTCCAGAAGCAGTCAAATGGGTACAAAACTGGTTACAAGGCAGAACAAAGGGTACAGGTTAATGGAGTGCAATCAATGGAAGGCAGGGTAACCAGTGTGGTGCTCCAGAGCTCTGTGCTAAGGCCTGTGCTCTTCAATATCTTTATAGCAGACATTGCTGACAGACTGGAAGGGAAGGTGTGTCTGTTCTCAGATGACACCAAGATATGTATAGCAGGGTGGACACTCCAGAAGGAGTGAGCAAGATGGAAGCTGACTTCAAGAAACTAGAAGAATGGTCTGGAGTGTGGCAGCTGAGATTTAATGCCAAAAAGTGCAAGGTCATGCACACAGGAAAGAAAAATCCAAGAAAGGAGTATTACCTAGGAGGTGAAAGACTGGCAGCCTCAAACCAGGAATCATAATCTCAGATGACTTGAAGGTTATTAAGCAGATTGAGAAGGCAACAGTGAAGGCAAACAGAATGCTGGGCTGCATTGGGAGGGGAATCACGAGCAGAGAGAGAGAGAGAAAGGTGGTACTACCACTATGTAGATCGCTGGTCAGGCCTCGCCTGGAATACGGAGTCCAATCCCTGAGGCCTCACCTCAGGAAGAACATTGACCAGGTGGAAACAGTACAGAGAAAGGGGACAAAAATGATTCAAGGTTTGCAGTACATGTCCTACGACGAAAGACTTGGGGAACTGAATATGTACTCCTTGGAGCAGAGAAGAGAGAGAGGGGACATGATTGAAATATTCAAGTACGTAAAAGGCATTAACAAGATGCAGGCACAGGAACTTTTTCACTTCAAGAAGAGCTCCAGGACCAGGGGCACATGACCTCAGGTTGCAAGAAGGGAGTTTCTCTACCAACACCAGTAAGTTTTTCTTCACAGAAAGAGCGGCGGATGCTTGGAACAGCCTGTCCCAAGAGGTTGTGGGGGTCAACACTGTAGGGGGATTCAAGAATGCATGGGACAGACACAAAGGAGCCCTGATTACAAAGGGGAACTAGAGTGTCAAAACAGGTCTAAAGCAAACGGGCAGACTAGATGGGCCTAGCGATCTCCTTCTGCCGTCAACTTCTATGTTTCTAGTCCAACACTCCCAATAAGTGAACTAAGGGATGTCTACACCAAACTTGACCACAACTTGTAAAATTACTGTCAAGATACAGCCTGAAATGCCTGAGTCCAATGCATAAATTAGTGTTGGAGAGTTGATTAGTGGCCTTTGTGCATCAAAATGAAAAATGTTTAGGCCAGCATGCAGGCACAACGGTAGCGCTACCGCTTGCAATGCCGACAATCTGGGTTCGGGAACGAGCATGGGAAGTCGGAGGGCCAGCCAGGGGAAGAAGACTGAGCAATCAGAGGACTGCTTGTCTTCTCTGGGAAGGGGAGGGCATTGGCTCGGTGCTTCACTGGCCCCAGGAGGAGGCCAGGGGTACAGCAAGCGCTGCGTCGGATACAGAGAGAAGACATGACGGACGTCGGCAGCCATGCCTTGACATCTGTGCACACATCACATCTACAAGAACAGGGTAAAAGCACTCTCCAGGCTCCATGAAGACGGGACTCGGGAGCAGACCCTTCATTGCTCGCACCTGCCTGACCGGCCCTGGATCCTGACGAAAACTAGAAGTGTTCAGGGTGCAGAGGCCCCACCTCATCCCTACCCGGGAGAGTAGAACCACGGCTCCATGGGGGACCTGGGGAGGTTGAAGGTAGGTGGCAGAAGCAGGGGCAGACTCCACTGAGGCTTCCAACAATGCTGGGGCTGGAAAGATGGGAGGAGGATTAAAAAAAAATGATCAGCAATCAGCTGATATTGCTTAGAAGTTTTCTAAATTGGGTATTTTTACTCTAAAGAGCTTCTGACACCTCTGAAAAAATGTAATCACAATACTTAGAAACAATTACGCTTGTATGTCATTTACCTTCTACAGATTTCTCCCCCCTCATATTTATTACTGAGGAAGTACTCAAAAAAACATGATCTTTGTCCCTTAGAGTTCATATGTCCCTTCAGCATACGCCCTACCTGAAATCATAATGCTTTGTTGTGATATCACAGTTGGTTGCCATGGGAATAACTGACGTCACAAGCAGAGAATTATGACATCAGGTTGGGAATAAGCAATAGGAGCTGATGAACCCTCAAGGAACAGAGATCCTGGTTTTATACATAAAACTTCAGTATATATAATGGTAAGAAGAAATACAGAGCTCATGAGAAATATAAACTGCTTTGTGTCCAAATATTATGTTATTCAAAGTTCTTCTGGTGGCGTCGGTGGCTCTTTAAACCATATAGTTATTACTTATAATTGTATATATTGATAAAACAGACACTGTATACATAGTTCTGAGACTGTAGTTGCCATTTTGACCAAAATGTCAGCATAGCCTTCCTATTACCCCACCTCATGTACCCAGTACTGAAAATTCCCCTGACAAAAAGTGAATCCCCACCACCGCAAAGTCATTCCACACCACAGGTGTGAAAAGACAGTTTGGCCAGGATCTGAAAAAGGACAGCTGTCATGTTCCCGAGGTGGTGTAAAAAAAATGACTGTTGAAAATTCGGTGTCAAAATATTAAAAATGGCCAAGTTTACGAGCGTACGCAGCAAAATTGCAATGAATGGTCATAACTTTATCATTTTTACTTTTTTTAATATACACAGTTTTTATGCCCCCTTCCTCACCGCACCCGCTCCTCTCTTTGAAGGACTCCCAAGGCATCCGTGGGGCTACGCCAGTCTTCTGAGGAGCTTCAGTGGGCCATCCCCCATCCAGCCTCAGTTTACTCCCCCAGGCAGGGAGGACATGCAGCCCGGATCCTTCCCCCTCCAACTCACTGTAACATGTTGGGAGGTCTACACTGAGCCCTCCACAGCCTGGTCAAAATGGCTTAGGCACCAGGGCCCATCACCAGGAGCGAGTACGGGGCTTTTCTGTTTTCAGTCCACCCTAATCCACGAGGATGGCATACTGGGAGGTCCAAGGAGGTGGGACACACCGAGACGTGCTGCTGCTCCAGACCTCACCCAATGTCCTCCCCCTCCCACTACATGCGGCCCTATTGCACTGCCACCCGTGGTCACCTGGGTGGCAACATAGCAGCGGGACCCGCAGCCCACCCTCCCCAGAGAGTAGCCCCACAGGTGTTCAGTACTCCTCCCCACCCGCCCCTCCTATGACCTATGTTCTCTACAGTGCGAGATGCGCCCGCACAGCAGTCAGAAATAACCCGCACACTGCTTCAGTAGTAGCGCACAAAGCAGCTGACAGGGATCCTCATGCTCATGAAGTAGTGACAACAGTCACTCAGATTTAAGACTCAAACAGCAGGACATGACAATGGATGGGAAAGAAACATTGTATGCCCACCCTTGAGGCCACAACCCATTAACTTTACCAAGCCAGCAGTTAACAAGCCAGACATCTCGCCCTCGTTTCACTTACTGAACAAAGGAACCGATCTGCCAAATTCCAACCAATTGGCTTTGCAGTTACAATGTTTTTAGCTTGACACCTCTTTTCAGTAAGACAGCACTTGATAGTGAACAGTATTCCCCTGCTGTTCACAGAAATGGCATGTTTTATTTGTTTGGTAGATGCCCCCCAACAAAGCAATGCGAGAGATTCTCTGACATAGGGTGTATATTATATTATTTCAGTTTTAAAATTGCATAACTTCAGTGTAATCTGCCTCCTCCCCATGCAGCGTCTCACATATAAAATGTGTTTATAATGGATTTAAAGCCTCACCGTTGAAAGCATGTTCATTTTTTTCAGTACAAGAAAATGGGAAACTATAGTTTTGTTTAAAATAAAGCATCAAAGCAACTTACTATCTGTTTCCGTGTCATTTTTAATGTATTTGTTGGGGCTGGAGCCAGGTACAACCTTCTCAATTAGCAGGCTGAGACACTGACTGTACATATGTCTAGAGAGATGAGATTGCGCTTCTGTTTAAAACGGGGTCTCACATTATATACACATTTGAGATTCAATGATTCAGTGCTTGTGAAAGGTTGCCCATGTTGGCTACATGGGGATAGTAATTCTAAAATGGACAGCAAGAAATGGCAGCACAAAAAATTTCCTTTTCATTTAATTTCATAAATTCAGACTGCGCTTAGTATGGATCCGAAACGAAGAGAAATACAGTCTCCTGAATGCATCTCCACTCTCACTACATTGCAAAACTACATTTAAAACCCCCACTGAGATTGACAATACCCAGCATAGTCATTGTAAACCATACCTAGGGTAAATGACATCACATATAATTATGCATGCATCCATCAAAGATCCCATTGCTAAGTACTGCTTTAAGAAGCTGTCCAACCCTGAATACCACATTGCCATAACAGTATTAAATGATGTACTTTTGGAGTTGGCAGAGTTGTCTAAGATGTTTCAGAAAAGTGGTCTAACAACAGTTGAAGCTGCACAGATTGCTAGGGCAAAATAAAAAGATCAGAAGCCAGTACCTGGTGAAACTGTCTACTGGAGCCAACCAGTGAAACTGCTTTTGGCTAATTGCACAGCTGAAGTAAGCACAACAGCAATTTTGCACCATTGGCCTGTTATGTGACCATTCTGACTGATCTGCCTTTGATTTTGCAGCAATGCCACGCTGCAGCTTTGAGTTTGGCTTATCAAATATTGAGAGACTGTACAGCAAATTTCAGGACTATTTATTTTCAACAGTAGACCAGGCAGAAATTGTTAGCCAGTACAATGACTTCAGATTTATAGTTGCTGAAAAATAAAGGAGGATTATTAAAACTTTACTGACATAATCCACTTTGCTTTGACTAACGGCAGTACAGTATGGTGGCTAAACTTATTGCTATATGTGCTACATTCCAAGCTAAACATGAAGCTATCATGTACAGAGGTTCCTACACAGTCTTATCCTTCTCCAGAAGAGATTCTCCATAGGGAGGTGCAGAGTGAGACGAATACGATAGCACAGAGAAAAATCTTGGGAGTGATAGAGGATCATGTACTGAAGCAGAGAGAAGTATAGCTGAGTAGGACCATGACTATCTTTGGGTGGAAGGTTTCACTCAAGGACTCTCATAGGAATATTAGGGAAGATTTGTTGCTGCTCTTGGAAAGAGCATTAGTATTTATATCTCCAGAAACATAGTGGAGTCCATAAAGTTATATGGAGATCCTGAGCCCACAACACAGATTGATATTACATTTAAAAATCCTCATACAGCTAGCAGCTTGCTTTTCTCTGGCCAGCAAGCTGGACTGTTTGGGAATACATTTAGTTAACACGTTAGACTTGGGCAAAGTCTTTCTGGTTGGCACAGAGTAAAGATAGTCCAGAATCAATCTTAGAGGCAGATAACCCCTGATTGACTTTGGAAACCTAACTGACCCTAATACCTACCGCTGCTGACAGTTATTGATTCAGCCTGACAAATGCAGCCTATAGATAATATCAAACAACTGAACTCCGAATGCCAGCTAGATTTGGATAAGGTAGCTGGGGATCGAGATGTGATGCCCTGCTATACTTTCATGGAATATTGAGGCATCCATCTTAAAATAATTGATCCTGAAGTAGTGAGATTTCTGGATAATTTTGATATTATCGGACTGCAAGAAACATGGTGTACAGAAAATGTAACTCCCAAATTGGCTGAATATTCTGTCTTTACTCTGCCAGCAACTAAAGATAAAAAGTTTGGAAGGTTTAAAGGTGGTATTTCCTTTTTATCAAAACTTTCTAAATTTTCAGATCACTAACATTTCTACTAAGTCAGAGGGTATTTTGGCTCTAATGATTAGCAAGGGACAAGAGAAGATTATTCTCTGCAATATATACTTGCCTCCTTGCAATAGAGCTACTGATCCTGACCTTTCATATAGGATCTGAAAATGGCACTTGACAAACTGTCAGATAAGAGTATATCTTGTCCTATAATTATTTTGGGAGACTTTAATGCCAGAATTCCTTCTCGTTCTTGAGGATGTATATTCAGATATGATCCATACAATACATATATAATGAATCCAAATATCTCATATACTAGGACTGCTCAGGATCTAAAATCTGACCTCAGAGTAGGAATTGCTGACATGGCTTGGCCAGTAGAAATTTCTGTATTTTAAATGGGAGAACTCAGAGAGATCTAGTTGGAGCCTTAACATACAGTATAGAGGACCTACTGGCTCTTCAACCCCTGATCAGGTTTGGACCAATTTGAAAGCAGTAAAGCTGATCCAAAAGTTAGAGGTCATGGATAGATTGGAATCAGCACACTGTGCTATTGTAATTAACATCAAATGCCCTTTTGGGACTTTAAGGAGTGAGGCACAACAGGAAGAGAGTCTGGAAGTCATAAACAAGAGAAGGATTAGATGTGGGCCGATTCATCAACTAGTTTCACAGAAATTCTTAGTACAGGAGTCTTAGGTGATATTCATGAGTTAGTCCTGGACAAAAGTAAGGCCTTTAATATTTTGGAGAATTGGAAAAAGTCTTAGTTTAATTCAGTATGCCTACAGGCAAAGTAAGAGTTTGGAGGAAAACTAAGACATAAAAAGAAAAGAAATAAGTCTGCCGCTGATTGTAAATTGCAAAAGACTGAAAGAGAGAAATATAGGAAAATTCTCAAACGGGAGGGACATAAACATACTCGAGGACTTTGGGAAAAACTGAAGCAGGCTGTTTTGGATAGGGATGGAAGGTGATTTTGGAATATTGTTGCCCAGGGATATAACAGATAAGCCAATAGGATTGAAGCCTATATTACACCTGAAGTTTGGGCATCTCATTTCTTCAAGCTCTATTATTCTCAAGAAGAGCAGGAGACACCTGACGCTTTCAAAATACAGAAGGATGACATTTTTCCAAGACCTGTCTTGATCACAGAGGATGAAATCCGGATGGTACTGATTGGGCTTAACGCAAATAAAGCAATTGTAATGATGGGATCCTAGGTGATCTCTATAAGGTTTTTTCCAATTGGTGGATTCCTTCTACTTTTGCTGTTTAATGGCCTGGTTCAAGGGTACTCTTGCCTGGGCAGGTAGTGTTATCTTCCCAATTTTTAAAAAAGAGGATCCAGATGACCCAAGGATGCACTGGCCCATTAGTTTGATAGATGTTTCACAGAAGATTTTCTCTAGGATAATTTCGGGCAGATTGCTGTAATGGGTCAAGGAGAACTCAGTACTGAATGAGGCACAAAATGGTTTCCAGAAGGACCGTTCTAGGGACATGGATATGTTGTTCATCCACACTCATTGGCAGGTATCCTTGCCGCTTTAAATCTTGCCGGAAGGTCTTCAAGCTTGCTCCTCCCACCCACCCGGGTGGTATAACTCTCGGCTCCGCCCCATGACGCCAGATCTTCCTTACCGCTTGGAAGCTCAGGTT
This sequence comes from Neoceratodus forsteri, assembly GCA_016271365.2. Taxonomy (NCBI): domain Eukaryota; kingdom Metazoa; phylum Chordata; order Ceratodontiformes; family Ceratodontidae; genus Neoceratodus; species Neoceratodus forsteri. Next base: position 1,429,028,728 of record CM057449.1, read on the forward strand.
CCCTCCTTAACGCCTGGCGCTGAGACTGGTCTCCTATTTCTCCGCTTGCGATTTAAAATAAATTTTGTGAAAAAGATTCTCAGTCTTCGATCCCTCGCGGCCGCGATGCGCGACAAATCGGACTCGGATTTCGGAGATGCCCATGCGGCACAAGATGTCCGGACGGATCCACACTCCACGCAGTGTTCACTGCTTAGGCCTTGAGCACGACCCGCAGGCTTGCGAGACTGTGTCATCTTTCCCGCCTACGCCCCTCGAAGACCGTGCTGCCCGACTGTAACTGGGCCGCCCCGAGAAGCGCTTCTCCGTGAAGTCTAAGGAGGCCCGTCATGGCGTTCATGGGCGAAGCCTGGGGCGGATCAGTTTGGGAGCGGATGATCGCTCGAAGAGGAGGCGGCGTGGTCAGATTCTTCCTCGGCCGTGCATTTATCCCGCCTCTGGGTTCTTCCTACACGGCCTTTAAGGAGCTTTTGTCTGTCCCTTCCACTAAGGGAGAAGGGCTTGTACGCCTGCTGGACCTTATTCTCGGTCCAAAAAGAAGGACAGGGGTAAGTCCTTCGCCGACGCTCTTGGGAGCGGGAAAGGTCCTCTCTCCGAAGTCGCCGACCGCCGCTTCGGTCGATCGCTGGCTTCGCCACTGGCCTCACGGTGTCCCCTGCCAGGTCAGTTGACCGAGACTCCCTCCCGACTAAGTCGAGATTTTTCGACCGTTGGACGGGTTGTCGCCTTTAGCAGCCGAGATTCCCTCTCCCGGTTCCCCGGGAGGAGTTGAGATCCCGGCTCGCCTGTGCCTCCGGTTCCGGAGCCCTCGGATGGACCATCCGAGCCGAGCGAGCGCCGTTCCGCCGACACCTCCCCGCACCGACCTCGGAAATTCCGGGACTCTCTGTCTCGGACCTTCATGGGTCCAGCCGATCCCACCGTCATAGGCGGTCTCGGTCTCGCACACGGTAGCGGCGTCGCCGCTGCCCTCGCCCTCCTCCTCGGATGAGGGGAGGCTTCGCGAAATTACGCCGACGGTACGAGACCTTATGTTGCAACAGTTTCTCCTGGCCGGGAGTAAGCCGACCCGCCGCCTTCCCCGCCATTAAGTGGCTGTCACCGAGCGTCGACACAACCCCCGACTTATCTCCGAGGAGTTTGCTACCCAGGCCGGTTGTTCGGCCAAAACCAGCTGCTCCACCGGATTCGTGGAACCTCCGCCTCCACAGCCACCAATTGGGGCTCCGACCAATGATTCTCGGCCGGCCAAGGGTCTACCCCATCGGCTGTCAGTTACCCTCACTCCCGACCGACCTCGGCAGGTGAAGGGTGGCTCAGGCCAGAGGCAGCTTTTCGAGGACCTTCCGAGTCCAAGATGATTCTCCTTTTTCCAAGCGACTGGACTTGGAGTCTCAGGAGGTCAGTCAATGGACGATAGCCCGTCATCCTTCCTAGGACTGCTTCGGCTCATCTCGGAGTCCACCGGGATGGAGCTCGAACCTCGCTTCCAAACAGGCCAGGTATCCCCTCATGGAGATTCTGGACCGAGGGATTCTCCGGACGGAGGCCTTCCGTGGCCGAGGCCATAGTGGGTCCGGCACTGGAGCTTTGGCAGCCTGCTTCCTGCCCTGCGCCGGCCAGGATGGCTAGGAAGTATGCGGTCCCTACCGTTCCTTGTCCTGTTTTTTTCGGAACACCCTCTGCTGAGGTGGTTACCGACAGCTGCTTTCATGCCACGGCAACGCTTGTGGGTGGACAAACCTCCTGACAAGGAGTCCAAGAAATTGACCATGTCGGGCGAAAGTTCACGCTATGCCCTCTCTCGGCCTTCGCCAGGCCAGTTCGGCCGCCTCATGGCACATTTTTCTCATGCCCTGTTGGGCTCCTGGATGAGGTCATCCTCATCTTCCCGCCGATCTGCAGACTACGGTTAATTGAGGTGCGGACCAGGGCAGGGCAGTGGCCAAACAGCAGCTCCAGACTGCTTTGACATAGGGGACTCATGTGCCAGATCGGTGGCGGCCGCAGGCTGCAAGGTCGGGTGGCTTGGCTGAGGATATCCACCTTTACTCGATACCCAGCACAAGTTGGCGGATGTTCCCTTTTGGGACTGACCTCTTCGGCCCTGGGGTGGAAGGTCACCTGCAGAGGATCGAGAAGTCCAATGCTACCTGACTCGGTCTCTTCCGCTCAGAAGGACAAAGGCCAAACCACAGCCTAAGCCCTTCGCCCTTCTGTGCCTCGGCGCGCCCGGCCCAGCACCGCTAGGGCCAGCAGGCTCGGCCTTGGCATCCCAAACCCAAGCCGCCGGGCCTCTAACAGGAGGCAGGAGGAAAAGGCCCAGGAGGTCCTCGGCCGATCCTCCTCCAGCCTGCCCAGTGACGGGCTGAGGGGTGTCGCCCATTCCTGCGCCTGCCTCTTCGGGTCTCCTGGGGACGGCCCGCACTTCCGCTCGCCCCGGTCCGCTGTACCACGACAGGTGGGTCTTGAGGTGGTGGGAAGAGGCCTGCCTCTGGAATTCGAGCAGGCACCACCTTCAGAGCCGCCGCCTCGGGGGCCGGGGTCCCCAGCTCACTGGCGGCTCGTCGAGCCGACATCGCTTCTCCTCCTCCAGAAGGAGGTGATAAGAGAGGTGGCGGACCCTCCTTCAGACCCAGGGTTTGTGTCCAGGTACTTCCTGGTTCCGAACGGACGGGGGCTGGCTTCCATTCCCACCCACACGACCTAAACAAGTTCCTAAGGTCTCGAACCTTCAGGATGGTCACTCTGGCTCAGATAATACCATCCTTGGAACGCGGGCGTGTGGTTCTGCTCTCTGGACTTGCAGGACGCTGCTTTTCACGTCCCTATCGGGTCTGCTCCCACCAGAGATTCTTCGCCTGAGCGGAAGGATCCTCGAGTTCCAAGCCATGCCCTTCGGCTTGTCTCCAGCTCCCGGGTCTTCACCAAATGCATGGCAGTGGTGACAGCATTTCCTGCGGGCCCGAGGGGTCCGGTGTACTTACCTGGACGATCTGGCTGATAGCAGCTCCTCCAGGAAGGAGGCGGAGTGGTCCAGAGATCTGGCCCTCCAGGTCTGCTTTCAACTGGGCCTCCTTATCAACGAGGCCAAGTCGGAACTCCTGAGCCAAAGCAGGTGATTCTATTCATCGGGCGCAGCTCGACTCTTCGAGCCAGAGCGCTGCTCCCGCGACAGGGCCGGGTTCTTTCCTCCTTTGCCCGATCATTTCTGGTTGGGCATTGCGCCCTGCCCGGGACTTCCTGCGCCTCCTGGGTCTCATGGCGGCCTGCACCAGCGTGGTCCGTTGGGCCCGCTGGAACATGCGTCCCCTTCACTGGGGACTGGCCAGCCAGTGGTCACAACGCTGCGATCCTTTGGACCAGCTTGTGTCGGTGACACAGGGGATGTGGAACGCTCTCCAGTGGTGGACCGTTCCAGATCATTTGCAGGAGGGCATCCCGTTCGTCCGCCCCGAGCCGACGGTCTCTCTCTGACCGATGCCTCTGATGGGTTGGGGTGCCCATCTGGGGAACACCGGGCTCATGGCCTCTGGTCCCCGCGGAGTCCCGATGCCACATCAACCTGCTGGAGCTCCGAGCGGTCCGCCTAGCTCTCACCGCCTTTGCTCCGTTCCTCCGGGGTCAAGTGGTCCGAGTCCAGACGGACAATACCACGACCATGTTCTATCTAAACCGCCAGGGCGGGACGCGCTCCATGCTTCTATGCAAGGAAGCTCTCCGCATTTGGTCACTGTCAGGCAGCCTGGAGGCGGATCTCCAGCCATTCATGTGGCAGGAGCCTCAACACCCTGGCTGATGCCCTGAGCCGGATAGGGGCTGCATCCCACGAGTGGTCTCTCCTGCCGGAGGTAGTACAGCATCTGTTCTCCCATTGGGGCACACCTCAGGTGGACCTGTTCACCTCCAGGAGAACGCTAGCTGAGACTGTTCCATGCCCGCCTCAGCAGGGCTCGCTGCAGGGATGCCTTGAGGCAGTGGACCCCGGCCTCTTTTACGCCTTTCCCATTTCCCTTGATCCACAAGGTGCTTCTCAAGGCGCAGGAGGACAAGGCGCAGGTGATTCTGATAGCCCCAGACTGGCCTCGCCAGTTCTGGTACCCAGATCTCCTCAGTCTCAGCTCCAGGACTCCGCGCAGCTTCCAGCCCGCTCGGACCTGCTCTCAGTCAATCAGGGAAGGTGTTCCATCCGGACCTTCAATCCCTGCACCTGACGGCCTGGTTCCTGAGCTGCTAGAGTTCCAGGCCTTGGGTCTTTCCGATGAGGTCCTCAATGTAGTTGAGGCGTCCGTAGGAGTCGACCAGAAAATGTTATGCCTTCAAATGGAAAAGGTTTTCCATTTGGTGTCAGGCAAGGGCTTGGACCCTTCCTCCTGTTCCTTGCAAGCATCTTGGACTATTTATGGTCCCTTTCTAATCAAGGGCTTAGGTCAGCGACCCTAAGGTTGCACCTGGCAGCCATCTCTGCTTACCGGCGCGGGCGGAAGCAGTCGATGGCGCAGGAGAAGGTGGTCTGGCCTTTTCAAAGGCCTTGATCACATTTCCTCCAGTGCGGGAACCCCACCTCCGTGGGATCTACTGCTGGTACTGGCAAAGCTCATGGGCGTTTCATTCAACCTGTCGCACAGGTGTGCTCTCTCTCACCTGTCGTGGAAGACCGCCTTCTTGTGGCTATCACGCCAGCCAGAAGGATGGGAGAGCTCCAGGCGCTTCCATCGAGTCTCCTTACCTGGTCTTCCACAGGAAAGCAGTTGTCCTGCGCCCCACCAAATTCCTTCCAAAGGTGGTGTCGGAGTTTCACCTTAACCAGGTGTTGACTCTGCCGTGTTCTACCCCAATCACACCGGAGGGTCGAATATAGGCTCCATACTTTGGACCCTAGAAGGCGCCGCCTATTACAAAGAGCGCAGGCTGAAATTGGGAGAGGGTTCGCAGCTGTTTGTCACCTACGCTGAAGTCAAATCTGGCAGACCTGCGCCAAGCGACGATAAGCAGGTGGGTCACTTCCCATAGATCTCTGCTATAAGTTGGCGGGCATGGAGCCTCTCAGAGGATAAGAGCTCATTCTACCCGCCATACTGCTGCACGGTGGCTGCTTCCAGGGATGTCCCTATCCAGGAAATCTGCAGGGCTGCTACCTGGAAGTCAGCAAACACCTTCATTACCCATTACCACATCGACATTGAGTCACGCCGGGATGCTGGTTTTGGGGCCTCGGTTCTCCAGTCTCTCTTTCCCAAGTAAGTATTGGGGGTGTGTGTCTTGCCTCCCTCCTCCCGGAGAACTGCTAGGAGTCTGCCAATGAGTGTGGATGAACAACATATCCATGTCCCTAGAAATACAGGTTACTCACCTGTAACAGGAGTTCTAGGAATGGTATATGTTGTTCATCCACACGACCCACCCGACCTCCCCGGCTTCGACGCACAACCTGAGCTTCCAGCGGGCCAGATCTGGCGTCATGGGGCGGATTCGAGAGTTATACCACCCGGGTGGGTGGGAGGAGCAAGCTTGAAGACCTTCCGGCAAGATTTAAAGCGGCAAGGATACCTGCCAATGAGTGTGGATGAACAACATATACCATTCCTAGAACTCCTGTTACAGGTGAGTAACCTGTATTTCTACAGTACAACACTGTTATGTGCTTCGGCACTTGATCTGGAAGTATACTAAAGTGAGAAAAAACAGATTATATTGCTGTTTTGTGGACTTCTCCTCAGCCTTCGACAGCATTAGTAGAAAAATCCTTTGGGCTACATTAAGGGATCTGAAGTTGGAGGCCTCACTTCTTGATGTTATTAGAGTCTATGAAAATACATGGGCAAGGGTCCAGTATAATCAGTATGGCATCTAACTGATAAATTTGAGACAAAAGTGGGGGTTAGACAGGGGTGTATTTTGGACCCCCCTCTCTTTAACATCTACATTAATATAGTCATGTATCAGCTTGGTAAACCAGATTTTCATACTCCAAAAATTCATGATCAAAGCATTGAATGTTTAGCATATGCAGACGATTTGCTCTCTACTTCAGTTCTAGGTCTTAAAAGAAAATTGGCTCACTTTGAATCTCTCTGTTCTCAAAGGAAACTAAAAGTTGATCTCGGCAAGACCAACATTGTAGTTTTGGCTCTCAAACCAAGAATACAGTAAGCTTTTAGGCTAAATGGTAACCATATAGACACTGTTAAGTGTTATGACTATGTAGGTGTCATTTTGCCAATAGCCTATCTTGGACCAAACATTTGAAGACTATTCGATTTAAAATGGGATCTTCGTAAATGCCCTAAAAATATTTAACAGCAAGATGGGAAGTCATCGGTCAGAGGGGTATTAAGAGTTGTTAATGCCAAAATAAGAATGAGCATGTTATATGCTTCTGAAATCTGGGGTTCTACTAAGGTTAGAGAATTAGAAATAATTCTGAATAAACTCTATAGATACATCTTAATGTTGCTAAATGGAACTCCAAGCTGTACTCTTGCCTTGGAGTTAGGACAACTTTCATTGGCTTCTCATCTGTGAACAATAGATTTTCTTTCTGTTGAAACTTTTTCTTTTGCCCCAACAAAGATATCCCAGAGTGTATGTAGAGGAAGTCATCAAACTGGCCAGCATGGGATATGTACATCCCTTTATTCAACTTATTAAGGAAACAATAATGCCATCCAGATTGGGCCACCTCTTATATAAAATTTACACAAGACCATTTGAGGAGATTAGGCAGGATGTCAAATTGAGGCTTATTGACTTAGACATAAATTCTTGCTATGTTTAACTCTCCAAGATTAAGCTATATGGGCTTTATAAAAAGTAAAGATTTCATGGGGATATGAGCCCTATCTCTTTTTAAACTGTCCTAAACAAAGAAGAACCTATACAAGATTCAGAACTGAAAACTATAATGCTCAATGCATTCATTTCAGACAAAAAAGAGAGGGGGTACTTTCTCCATATTGTAAATGTGGAGTGGGGACTATAGATGATCTCAAACACATAGTACTCTTGTGTCCTAGGTTCGAATCAACTAGGGAAAAACTGCTGGGTGGATTGTTAGGGGATCTCAGCCTCCCCCTGGAGGATCTTTTGGAATGTTTGTTTACTATGAAAGAGAAGAACATGGTAGAGATCTTTGCAAGATTTTTAATTTCAACTCATTTGTAAAGTATATTAGGGGGACTTGAAGTCCTGTGGAGGTTATTTTATGTGAAAAAGTACTCAAGGGACACTGTTAAATTGGATTGCACTGTAAAGATATTTAAGTTCCTTGTTGATTTATTTATTGTCTATTTATATTTACTATGTATTTTGTCCTGATTTTAGTGTATTGTAACTGCTTTATGCTGAACAATAAATTGTACTACTACTACTACATTTCAAGCTGCTAGTGCTGACTGTGAAAAAGGCTTCAGCCTCATGAACTGCATTAAGAGCAAACAAAGAAATCACTTGGAAGAAAGCCATTTAGATATGCTGATGCGAACAAAATTGTTTTTTAGCATCTGGTGGAAAAATAGATCTTAATAAAATATACGTCCACTGGAAGAATGGGGAAGACAGGAGAGAAAAACAGTAAATGTTGATTTCTAAGCAATGCATCAGCAGCAGCAGCACCCCTTTTAGATGCATGCAAGACTCTTCAAAATGTACATTGTTTACACATGTTTCCAGTTCATACTGTTATGGTGCACAATGCACATCCAAGCTTCGGACTGTGTCAGAATGTATATTTATACTTTGCATTGAGTATTTGAGTGTTTGGTTATGTTTTCTACTGTTTATTGGCAATAAAATATATCACTTGTTTGGGCCACCCAATTTGTGCACATGAATCAATTTTTTTGCACAAAGAGCCGCACGTACATATCAGTCTCCCACCCACAGAGACTAAAACTTAGAGGGAACATTGCCCATGACCCAGGCTTGTTTCTGAACCCGGGTCACCAGTAACACAAGCAGTAGCACCACCACTGAGCAGACGGGTCAGCCTTGCCATTTTTTACATATTTTGACTACAAATTTTCAACATAGCCTTCTTTTCTGACCCCACCTCATGAATAAGGGCAGAAAAAATGTTCAAATCCCAACCAAAAGGTGAATTCACCAAGCGACTGCAAAAATCACTTTTCAGGCGGAAGTTGTGTAATGACATATTGTTCATAAGGTGAGGGTCCCAAAAATGCTATGTTGAAAATTCAGTGTCAAGATGTCCAAAACTACCTGAGCTATGATACAAGTTGAAACCCAAACACTAAAACCACATTTATCTTGGTTTCTTATATTGCAGACGCCGGTTCCAGCAGCAAGATGTGTCCTCAATCGGAGAGTGGATCTTGAACCTGGGACCCGTTCAGGTGAGTGAGGGTGTGTGGGGGTGTACTGGGGCATGTGGGTGGTGGGTGCTGAGGGGGTGTGGGGGTCAGATCGGCGAGGACCATTTTCTTTTGCAGATTAAAAAAAAAAAAAATCATCCAGGAACAGACACCAGGGAAAGAATAAATAACGGGGACAGCAATCGGATGGGGGTGGTGGGGGGCCCACTAGACACCAGGGAATGAAAAAATAAAGGGGACAGCTATCGATTGGTTGGGGGGGGCCACTAGACACCAGGGAACAAAAAAATACTGGGGACAGTGATTGGATGGTGGTGGAGATGCCACTAGACACCAGGGATACAAAAAGAAAAAAACATAACAGGAACAGCGATCAGCAGAGGGTGGGGCAGGGGCCATTGAGCACCAGGAAGAATAATAAATAAGGGCATAGCAACTGGAGAGTGGGGAGCCACTAGACACCAGAGAAAATTAAAATAATTATGGGGACGGATAATGATGATTAGCAACCACTGCTAATCATGCAGACAACTGACTCACATTTCCAGATTCTTGGGTCGCAAATTGCGATGCAAACACACTTAATATATCCCTTGCAGTCAATCTAAAACCAGCCCCTGTGGCCACCACTGCCCTTATTATGCTGTCCTCTGTAAGCAGTACTAAAGTTTGCATCACACCAATGAGAATACATTTCACCATATATTGTAAATGGGGTCATCTTTGTTGATGACATACCTACTTTCAAAATAAACTCTCACAAACATAGTTTAGATTAAACAGGTCATAATGCTGTACTTAAAACAATGGGATTGCAGCTGAAGCAGTGCATGATGTCATCACACTGCAGCAATCAGGATCAGATTGGGGTACCGGCAGCCCACCTGGAAAGTGGATAAAGGGGCCTACATGGAAAAGCAATAGGGAAGGGCCCAGGGTGACACACACACATTAGTATTCTACCTCATGCTGAGTAGCTCTGTGCTTGCATCTTATATTTACTTGCAGTGCCCAAAACACCTCATTTAATTAGCAAATAGATAACAGATTCAAAGATTTTCAGAGTTTAGAAGGTGGCCAGGTACCCAATAGGAGGGGCCCACCTGGAAATTTCCAGGTATCCTGGTGCGCCAGTCTGACTCTCGCAGCAGCGCTGTATTCTAACCAGAACAGTGAAGTAAAAATAAACAGAGCTCCAAAACAAGAGGCCATTTAAAAGATTTACATGTGAAAATATGATATAAACCTGACATGCAATTTTCTACTGCAGAACGAATAGGTCACTTACTCTTCTAGTATTCAGTTCATATCCACAGGGAGTCTTCCACCCAGTATGTTCAGTCACTGGAAACCACTTCCCAGCTTGACTCCTCCACCCAAGCATGTGGTCCTGAGCACTAACTGCTCTTCAGATCCATATTCATGCTGGACACAGTATCAAAAAGCAAGCCCTGCCAGGGGAAGTTGGGTGTATTGTGAACTGAACACTAGTCAGGAACATCTTAGCCACTGGCCCCGAAAGATTCTTACCCACAAAAGAGATATCTACCCCCTCAGCAGGTTTACAAGCATGAAAAGCAAATGACACAGCTACATCCAGCATCAACTTAACAACTGCTGCAATTCAAGGTCCCCCTGCAGTTGGTGTTTGGCTACTAAGAATCATATTTCCCAGATGTCTAAAAAGCCAGCTGCTTATATTCCCACAGGAGAGGACACATGCAGAATTGAAAAGTAGCGCAGTCATTTGATTTAGCGGTATGTGACTTGTTAGCTGCAGTTAAAGAGCTAGTGTACGGATCCATCTCCTGTGGGTTCCCTGCCAGGGCCACAATTAAGCTGGCTGCTGGCCGCCTGTTGGAAGCAAAGAGGCTGTTGCTTCTATCATGGAGACAGACACAACCTCCCTCCCCCAAATTTCCCGCTGGCATTTGGCAGTAGCCAGGCTAGCCACATTTGAAAGGCTTACATATGCCAATAAAGGGAAGCTTACCTTTTACTATTCGAAATGGGGACTGTTCCTGAACTCTGCGCTGTGCAAGGTCCCTCTCCCAAAACCAGGCACCTTACTCCACACTCCGGTGTGTTGCACCCGAGGACTGAAGTGGTGGAGCCTAAGAGGTACAGGATGAGGTGTGTATATCCGGTTGAGGAATGTAATTTTTCTCTCACTATCTTTTTTTCCTTATTCCTTTTCTTGGCTATTCTACTACCTCTCTTATCGGTCTGGAGTCTGTTACCCATAAAACTGTTTGATTGAATGTAAAGGTAATACCTTCTCACATTAGCTACATGAGCTTCTTGAAAGGATGGTTGTGTAAGTTGTAGTTATGCTAAAATATTATGGAATGCTCTTTATTAGGGGGGTTTAGAATGGTATTACTGTCACTGTAACTTAAATCAATTGCACTTTTGTTAACCTGAGATGTGTAAGAGCATCAATGATGTAGATGTAGAGGTGACAAAGTGTTGTAAAATGTCTGTCCATGAAAACTTAATAAAACATATCAGTGATTAAAAAAAAGAGCCAGTGTACTGCTTGATTAATAGTAATTTTCAGATGCAGTCCGCTATCACTTCTTATATCTCAAGTGTTTTTTTCTTTTCTGTTTGTTAATTAGAAGATTTTCCACCTGGCAGTACTGGGATGATGTGTGGAGCAGCAATCTGTCTGGAGGGGAAAAAAAAGTCAGTTCTGTTCCTCCCCAGAGTAATGAGGATGGTTGCCCCAAGTAAGAAATCACTTCCTAGGATGTCCGTCAGTAGACAGGTCTCCTCCTCCTTTTGAACCTTCTCCAGCAGCATGTCCAACGTGAATGACATCCTGTTCAGCAGCGGCAGAAGATAACTACATAGAAACATAGAAAATGACAGCAGATAAAGGCCGTTTGGCCCATCCAGTCTGCCCTTCTTTGTTGTGTTGCTGTATACCTTTCCAGGTCTACGGCACTTTCTCTTCCACCCCTTAACCATCCCTTATGATTCCCTTGTGCTTATCCCAGGCTTTTTTGGATCCCACCACTGTTTCCACCCCCACTACCTCCACCTGAAGACTGTTCCAGGCATCCACCACCCTTTCTTTGAAGAAGTATCTCCTCACATCTCTCCTGAATATACCCCATCCAGCTTCTTACTGTGACCCCTTGGTTCTACAGCACCCCTTCCTCCCAAATATACCTCCCACTTGTATCCTATTCATCCCTGTGAGGTATTTAAAGGTCTCAATCATATCCCTCCCCCCTCAGGGTGTAGATGTTTAGTTCCGTTAGCCTCTCCTTGCAGGACTTTTGATGTAGACCCTGTACCATCTTGGCAGCCCTCCTCTGGATGGCCTCCACCCTCTCTATGTCCTTCCTGAGATATGGTCTCCAAAACTGGACATAGTACTTCAGGTTGGGTCTTACCAAAGACCTATACAGTGGCAAAATCACTTCCCTTTTTTCTGCTGGTAATATCCCTACCTATACACCCCAGCATCTCACTAGCTCTCCCAATCGATTTGTAGCATTGTCTGACCACCTTCAGGTCATCCAATATGATTACCCCAGATCCAGTTCATGCTTGGTCATTGCTAGCATCTCCCCCCCAATTTGTACTGCACCCCTGGGCTTCTGTGACTGAAGTACATTATTCTGCACTTTTCTGCATTAAACCTTAGACACCAAACTTTTGACCACTCCTCCAGTCATTTTAGACCTCTTTCCATACTTTGCACCCCCACCCCACCCCTGGAGTGTCCGCTCCGTTGCAGATCTTGGTGTCATCTGCTAAGAGGCAGACCTTCCCTTCCAGTTCCTCTACTATGTCACCAATAAAGACATTAAAGAGGACTGGCCCCAGTACTGACTGCTGCAGTACCCCGCTGGTCACTCTCCCCTCCTCAGAATGAACTCCATTCTCCACCACCCTCTGCCTATCTCCTAACCAGTTTCTTACCCGCGTTACCACCTTATTTCCTATCCCCATGCTACCCAACTTGTTTACCAGCCTCCTATGTTGAACAGTATCAAAAGCCTTGCCGAAGTCCAGAAGGCCACGTCTACCACGCCTCCCTGATCCAACACCTTGGTTACCCAGTCAAAAAAAAATCTATCATTTGTTTAGCACAACCTCACCCCTGTAAAAAGCCATGTTGCCTCGCATCCTGGAGTCCACTGGATTCCAGGTGTTCCATGATTTTCCTTTTAATAGTGTTTCCATCACTTTCCCTACAACAGACATCAGCCTGACAGGCCTGTAATTTCCCACCTCCTTCTTGCTACCACTTTTGTGAAGAGGGACGTCTGCTTTTCTCCAGTCCTCCGGGACCACACCGATCTCCAGTGAACTGATAAGCAAGTTTGCCGAGGTGCAGCTAGCACCTCCCAGAGTTCCTTTACACTCTTGGATGCACTCCCTCTGGCCCCATGGCTTTGTCCACCCTCAGATTAGCAAGCGTTTTCATAGCCCCTTTCCTCAGAAAAGGGCCTGGTGTCCAGTCCAGTCCTCTCCAAGCTCTTGGTGCTTATTTATGGTCCCTCCCCGCCTTCCCCCTCTACTGTGAACACTGAGCCAAAATATTTGTTTAAGAGGTTTGTCTTTTCTTGTTCCTCCTCTGCACAGCCCCCTCCCTCCTCCCTTAACACTACAATCCCTCCCTTGGTTTTCCTATTTTCATGGATATACCTGAAAATGTTGTGTCTATCTGGGCTGTACTTTCCTCAGCTTGCACCTTCATACTCATTACCACTCTGCCTGCCTCCCTCCTGTTCCCCAGATATACTTCTCTGTCCTCCTCTCTCTAGGTCTCCTTATACCTTCTGAATGTCACTGTTTTTGCCCTTAACTTTTCTGCCACTTTACTTGAGAACCATAATGGTTTCCTCCTCCTCCCTCCTTTTGCTTATTTGCCTGTCATACAGGTTTATTGCCTTTACTATGCTCTCTTTTAATCTGGCCCATTCGCCCTCCACCCCCCCCGGTCCTCTCGAAGGCACTGCCCCATCTTTGTAAACTCAGCCCTTCTGAAATCCAGGACCCTTGCCCTTGTGCAGCTTTATTCAGCTGTTCTTTTATTAAAATCACACTGTGCGATGGTCAGTGGTTCCCAGATGACTCCCCACTCTGATGTCCACAAAACTATACCCATTCGTAAGTACCAGGTCCAGTATTGCCCCTTCCCAAGTGGGTTCACTGACCAGCTGCCCGAGGAATGCCCCCTGCAGGTAGTCCAAGATGCCTCTGCTTCTTAGCTGATGCTACAGCATGTAGGCTCCACTCTACATCTGGCAGATTAAAGTCCCCCACCAGCACCATCTCCCTCCTCATAACCATTCTGCCTATGCCTTCCAACATTTCTTTGTTTAGGTCCTCTCCATGTGTCAGAGGCTTGTATACCACTCCTATCCCAATGGTGGCTCATTTCCTGACTCGAGGTTGACCCACACCACCTCGAGCCCCCTCCCTCGAATTCCCTGCACCTCTGTTGCTTTGATGTTTTCCTCAACATAAAGCACCACTCCCCCATCTTTCCTTCCTACCCTGTCTCTTCTAAACATCATGTATCCAGGTATGACCATTTCCCAGTCACGGTCGTCAGTGCACCATGTTTCGGTAATGGCCACAATGTCTAGGCCTGCCTCAGCCATGGTGGCCTCCAGGTCCGGTATCTTATTTCCCAGATTTCTAGCATTGGCACACATGGCTGTCCAGATTTTGTTAGTCCTACTCTTGTCCCCTCCCACGTTTTCTAGTTGTCCCCCCTTTTCCTCTCCTTTTCATATTGCTTACTTCTGTTCCCCCCCTTCCTCCCATGTTGATTCCTTGCTATCTTGGTTATCTTTAATCTGGTGAGAATCTTTACCCTAAGGAATACTCTACTCCATCACAGCCTGTGCGGCCGGGGGGACGGGGGGGGTGCAGTTTCTGTCAACCCTCTGCCTTCCACCATTCCACTTGGCTAGTTTAAATGTCTGTCAAAGTAACACTTTAAATAATCAAAATAATCTCTTGAAACTGACTTCTCAGTTGGTAAACTAATGGCACATTCCTTAGGTGTCATGCAAAAACATGACTCAGTCTGAATTCAGATAAAAGAGCAGGAGACTAACAAGGTAGCATAACCATTCATCTGGTCAGGGAGGTCATGATCGATAGGTCAAAGGGCTGCCCTGTTGCTGACATAGAATCTGTGGTCAGAGTCCCTGCAGGGAGTTGAGGTGGCTGAATCAGAACTGGTCATGGTGGTGTTGCCAGCGATGCCGAGAGTGGTGCAGGGTAACAACTGGAAGACTTGTCTAAGACCTGGCCAGCCTGACTGTGAACCTCCAGCATATAGCATGTAGGTCTACAGGTCCATCCCATGCAGTCCTCTTGTACCTACAGGGGGACAGACGTCTATGACAGGAGCCTGACGACAAAAGATGAATCAGAGGACAAACACACAACAGTGTAGATGGTGGCATTGAGGGTATGACCTCAAACACCAGCAATCTGGCTAGTGTGACTAACGTGTGGACGTCAACCACCCAGTTCTGGGCAGGCAGGCAGCAGCACTAGAGCTCGGACGACAAGTGAAACACTTAACAGGCTCTAGACTGACTGGAACTCTACCTGAACCACCCATCCAAAGCTGGGGTCTGGATGCCCGAAGCACTGAGTTCCACAAGCATCATCTATGTCTTTTCTGGGGTGTGACCTCCAAAACTGGACACAGTACACAAGGTGAGATCTCACCAGCAAGGGATAAAGTGGCAACACCATCGCCCTCCTGCTGCTGGAGGTATCCTTCTCTACGCACCCCAGCATCCAATTAGCCCTACCAACTGCTTTGTCACATTGCCCTGCCGCTCTGAAGTCATCAGGATGACCCCAAGGTCCCCTCCCTTCTTACCTAGTAACCATCAGTACAACCCCCCCCCCCCAAAATTCTACACTCAGATCCTGGGTTCCAATGCCCTAGGTGCATGACTTTGCACTTTTGGCACTAAACCCGAACTGCCATGCTCTTGACCACTTCTCGAGTTTCCTAAGATCCCTGCACACTCTCTCCACCCCTTCAAGTGTACACCCTATTGCAGATTTTGGTAGAATCTGCAGAAAGGCTCATCTTCCTTTCCAGTTCTTCTGCAATGTCACTTATGAAGGCACTGAACAAGACTGGTCCTAGTTCTGAGCTATGCCGCACCCCACTGGTCATTCTCCCATCATTAGAGTGAGTGCTGTTAGCCACATCCCTCTGTAACCTATACATTTCTAAGCCAGTTCACCATTTTGGATCCAACCCCAAGGCTGCTCAATTTCTTAATCAGCATCCAGTGTGCCAATGTCAAGCCTTGTTAAAGTCCAGACAGTCCACGTCCACTGTCTTCCCCTGGTCTACTTCCCTGGTCATCCAGTTAAAAAAAAAAAAAAGAACTTGTTGACTTGTGGGCCACTGGATTCAAGATACTCTATCAATCTTTCCTTTGGCAGGGTTTCCACAGAAACACAGAATTTGACGGCAGATAAGGACCGCTTGGCCCACCCAGTCTGCCCATTTCCCTACCTAATGGATAAGCTGCAGATCCTAGTTAACCAGCAGCCTACTTCTTCCTACCCCCAACCCCTAGAATTGCCTTATGACTGTCCCATGCATGCCTGAATTCCACCACTGTTTTTGACTCCACCACCTCCTCCGGAAGGCCGTTCCATGCATCCACAACCTCTCTGTGAAAAATACTTCCTTAAATTACCTCTGAGCCGCCTCTTCTATCTCCAAATTGTGCCTTCTTGTTCTTGCACACCTCTTTTTTGAAAGATGCTACCTCTTGACTTTGTTGATTCCCTTGAGGTACTTGAAAGTTTCTATCATGTCCCCCTCTCCTCCTTTCCTCGAGGCTATACATATTAAGCTCCTAAGTCTCTCTTCATATAGTCTTCCGGTGCAGACCCTGCACCATTTTAGTTGCCTCCTCTGGACAGCTTCCATTCTGTCTATGTCTTTATGAGATTGGGTCTCCAGAACTGCACTGAGTACTCAAATGGGGTCTCACCAGCTGTCTGTACAGAGGGATAACAACTTCCTGTTTTCTACTGGTGATGCCTCTCCTATGCATCCCAGTATCCCCAGCCCTCCTTGCTGCCCTCTCACATTGCTTGCCCACCTTTAGGTCATCTGACACTCACCCCAGGTCCCTTTCCATTTTTGTTGTTGTTAGTATCTCACCCCCCATTGTGTACTCTTCCTGGGTTGTTTCCCAGGTGCATTACCTATACTTCTTAGCACTGAATCTAAGCTGCCATACATTTGACCATTCCTCTAACCTTGCAAGTCCCTTCTCATCCTCTCCACCCTCCTGTGCATCAACTCTGTTGCAGATCTTTGTGTCATCTGCAAAGAGACATCCTTTCCTTCCAGTCCTCTGCAATGTCACTTATAAAGACACTGAAGAGGACTGGTCCTATCTGAACCCTACGGTGCACCTACTAGTAACCCCCTTTCTTCAGTGGACTCCATTTACTATTACTCTGTGTCCTATTCTCCAGCCAATTCTTTACCCAGGCTGTCATCTTGGGACCCACTCCCAGGCTGGCTAACCTGTATATTAATCTTTTGTGTGGGACTGTGTCAAATGCCTTGCTAAGTCTATGTAAGCCATGTCCACAGCCCTCCCTGATCTATTACTTTGGTCACCCAGTCAAAGAAATCTATCAGATTTGTCTGGCATGACCTTCCCGCTGTGAATCCATGCTGCCTGGGTCCTAGCCCTCTGGCCTCTAGATACTCGACAATTCTTTCCTTCAGAAGTGATTCCATCATTTTCCCTACCACTGAGGTTAAACTAACAGGTCTGTAGTTCCTCCTGCTTCTGCCTTGCTCCCACTTTTGTGAAGGGAAATCACATCTGCCCTCCTCCAGTCCTCGGCACACCCCACCCTCCCATGATTTGTTAAAGAGGGTAGTCAGTGGTGTCACTAGTTCTACCCCTAGTCCTTTTAGAATTCTGGGATGAATCCCATCAGGCCCCATTGCTTTGTCCACCTTCAGTTTTAAGAGTTCTTTCAGAACCCTTTCTTCTGTAAATGGGCTGGTACTGCCCCTCTCCTTCCTAGCTGCTCACCCGCCCCCTCCTGTCCTTCTCTCACCTGTCTTACCTTTACACCTGTCCTCTCCCCTTTCCCCAGGTCCTAATCTACTGTCTTCATGTATTTCAAACCCTTGGCACTTTATTTAAGCACACCATGTAATAATGTCCTTTGTAATGTATCCTGCCTTGTACATCTTCATATGTCATACTATTGTATCCTGCCATGTGTATCTTCCTGTATTTTTCTTATGTATCCTGTTATTTTGCTTATGTATCACTATGTTTTGTAATTGTACCTCCCGGGTCATGCCTGAAAATAGTCACTTGTTGGCTAGTGCACTTAACCAGTCAACAAAAACTAAATAAAATCAAAAAAACTTCTGTATCCAGAGTGTTTCTACTGTTTGGTTTAGGTACCTCCCCCTCTTCCTTTGTAAATACTAAGCAAAAAAATGTGTTTAGTATCTCTGCCTTTTCACAGTCACCCTCTGCCCACCCTTCCTCCCCTTTACTAAGCCTCACTAGCCCTCCCTTGGTCTTCCTTCACTCCCTGATGTACCTATAAAAGGTTTTATCCCCCTTCTTAACTGAGTTGGCTATCTTTTCTCGGTTTGGGCCTTTGCTGTTCTGACTGCCTTCCCAGCTTCCTTTTGCTTTAACTGATACAGTTCTCTGTCCTGCTCCTCCTGTGATTCCTTGTACTTCCTGAATGCTTTCTTTTCTCTTGAACCTTCACTGCCACTTCCTTTGAGAACCATAGTGGTTTCTTACATAGTTTCGCTTTATTTGCTTCACACAAAGGCTTATTACCTCTGTGATGGCAGTTTTATTATTCCCCATTGTTCTTCCACCCTCCTTCCTGCCCATTTGCTAGTGCATTCCTTAGGCACTCACCCATTTGCAAAGTCAGCCTCCTCAAGTCCAGTACTTTTGCCGTTGTGAAACTGACTCTATTGCTGTGTTTATTGTGAACCCTGTTGATGGTCATTAGTTCCCAGATGGCTACCCACTTCTACATCTGTGATCCTCTCCATCTCCATTTGAGAGAACGAGGTTCAAGATTGCCCTCTAGAGTGGGCTCTAAATACTAGTTGTCTAAGGTTTGCCTCTGTAGGCATCTCAATAACCCCACCTTCAAGTGGCTGCTGCACTCCAGTTAACATCTGGCATATTCAGATCACCCATCAGCAATATCTCCCTTTTCTGCCATTCTAAGTATACTTTCTATCATTTCCTTGTCCATTTCCTCCCCTGAGAAGGTCTGTATGTCTAACCCTGTGCGGATTGTGGTGCCATTGCCGGTCTCCAAATTTACCCACAGTGCTTCTTCTCCTCCCTGTTTTCCCTTTTGTTCTGTTGCTTTGATTCCTTCCCTATGTAAAGAGCTACTCCTCCTCCTCCTTTTTACCCTCCCTGTCCCTCCTGTAGATAGTGTATCCTGGTATGTTTACTTCCCAGTCATGGTTTTGTGTACCATGTTTCTGTGACTGCACAATATCCAGATGTTCTCCTCCATCAAGGCCACTAATTCAGGAAGCTTGTTACTCACACTATGGGCATTGGTACTCATTGCTCTCCATTTTTTGATGGCTTTACCTTCTGTTGCAGCATCCCCCACTGACCGTTCTACCTCTGTCTTTTTCTCATTTAGTACCCTGTTTTGTAAGGAGAGGCTGGGATTTTCCTGCTGCTTATCAGTGCCTCCCCCCTTGACTAGTTTAAAAGCTTGCCAATGAAGCATTTAAACCGATTGCTCAAAAGACTTGTTCCCTTCCTGGACAGATGCAGACCATCCTGCCAGTATAGGCTGGTGTCCCTCCAGGTGGAACCCCAGTCCCCAATGAAGCCAAACCCCCAATTAATTTCCCCACCACTTAAGTGAGACTGACTGGCCAGTAGTAGCTAGCCTCCTCCTTGCTACCACTCTTGTGCAGAGGGACCACATCAGCTCCACCCCAGTCCTCCAGAACACTGAGCTGTTGAACAAGGCTGTTACTGGGGCAGCTAGCACCTCCTTCAGTACCTTTGTATGTACCCCATCTGGACCAATAGCTCTGTCCGCTTTCAGAGTTGCAAGTCCCTTCAGGAATCTTTTCTCTGAAAATAGACTTGTGTCCATCGCACCCCCACGTGAAGACTGAGCACTGAGCAGAAGTAGCTGTTCAGGATGGCAGCTTTTTCTTGGTCCTCTTCTATACAGTCACCCCTTTCTGCTCTCCTAATCCTCACTATCCCTCCCCTTCCCCTTCTCACTTATGTATGTAAAGAATGTCTTATCCCCATTAGCTACCTCTTTGGTTATCCTTTACCCTGTCTGTGCTTTTTCTCCCCTCACCACTTTTCTTGCTTCCCTGTCTTACCTGGTATACCTCCCTGTCCTCCTCACTCTGATTTCTGTACATTATGCATTTGCTCTGTTTTATTATCAGTTTATGTTTTAATTGAGCCAGGGAATGGACACTAAACAAATAAAGCTACTACTCTGTGTTTCCTTATACCTCCTGAATGCCACCACTGTTTTCTTTCAGCACCTTTGCCACTTCCCCAGAGAAACATAACGGTCACTTTTTCCTTCTGCTTTTACGGATTTCTTCACGCATAGGATGGTTGCCTTGGCTATGCCCTCCCTTAGTCCCCACTTTGCCTCTATTCCTCCCTGGCAATCCCCCCTGATGGACAGTCTCCCATTTCTTTAAAATCTGCCCTCCTCATGTCCAGGATCCTCGTCCTCATGTATTTCACCTCTGCTCCTGTCAATGATAAAACCAAACTGTATGGTGCTCACTAGTACCTAGGGGACTGCCACTGTGACGTCTGCAATGCTGTCCGTGCTGGCAAGCAACATGTCCAGCACTGCCCCGTCCCTAGTGGGTTCTTTGATTAGGTGCAAGAAAAGCCCCTGTAGTGAATCAAGGATGGCCCTGCTCCTTGCCAAAGCTGCAGCTGAAAGGCTCCACTCCACATCTGGCACACTGAAATCACCAACCAGCAGCAGCTCCTCCTTACTTGTCATTCTGATGATGGCTTTGCCAAGTGCCTTGCCAAACTCCTCTTCCCTGTGCTGGAGGTCTGTGCACTATCCTGGTATGGATAGCAGACCCAAAGCTCATCTCCAGGATAACCCACAGCACCTTCTCCAAAACCTCCCAAACAGACTCCAGCTTAGCACTTGTAGTGGGCACTGCAAACCTCTGAAAAACTCCTATTTCTCTCAAACAATAAAGCACAGCACATTAATTTCTAACTGTAAAGAGTGCTTCCAGCCATTTCTTTTCCCCTGGGTGTTCCTGTGCCTCTGTGGCCTTGATTCCTTCCCTCACATACAGTACAACCCCTCCTCCCTGCCTTGTCTCTCCTGAACAGAAAGCAGACAGGTATAGGTATGACCATGGCCAGTGCACCATGACTCAGTTACAGCCACCAAATCCAGGCTACCCTCAGACATGATGGCTTTCAGGTCCGGAATTCTGTTTCACAGACATGCACTAGTGTACATGGGTCTTGGTACCTTACTCTCTCCCTGCTTCCTGCCAACTTACTGTATGCTGTTCTCTGAAGCTCACCCTGCCCCACCTGCTCCCTTTTTACCTTCTCCGTTCCATCTCCTTTAATCCTTTACTTTTGCTTACCTGATTTATATCCCCCTTTTTCTTGTCTTGTTCCTACCCTTATCTTCTTGCCCCCCCCCCCGGCCCTAGGGGAGTTCACTCCCTTCAGGTAAGCCCTCCTTGATGCTACATCACGTGGGGGGTTTAACAACTGTTGCCTATCTAACATGGTTAACTAGCATTTAAACCTCTAACCAAGGACAGTGGTCCCTTTCCTGCAAGGATACAGGCGTCTCCCCCACAGAGGCCCACATCCTTCCAGGCCCAATGTACCATGCATGCAGCCAGCTGTTAAATGCTGTGGTGCTGAGTATCCTTTCCTCTCCCTGGCCATACACAGGGAACATCTTGGTAAAAGACACTATGTGTGCCAACTGTTTGAGGCCCCTCCCCAGCTCTCTGAAGTTATTCTGCACTAACCCTACTCTGTCCCTTGCCAAGTCATTTTTCCCCACGTGGACAATGACGTCTGGCTCCCTTTCATCTCCTGCTGCCCTAGCAATCTTCTGGACATGCTCTCCATCCCTCAATGCTGAAGCACCACTAAAGCACTTTACCTCCCTCTCCCTCCTTCCCCCACCCCAAGTCTATCCCCCCACCCCCAACAACAGAGCCCCTAACCAGCTGCTGCTTTCACCTAGGCTGGGGGCCCCTCTTACGTAAGACCCCCACTTATTCCCCTCCCACTACTATGGGTGCCTCCTCTTGACAACCATCCAGAATGCAGTTTTATCCCATAAGCTCCTACGTCTCGCATCACAGACATCAGCTGTGGTAACTTTAGTGAATGTCTGTTATTGAGGGTAGTGTGGCCTGCTAAGCTTAAGGAGGGTCATGAAACCTTTGCTGGGTGTGGGTGCCTCTGCCCCCCCCCCATTACGTCGACGTGCGGAAGGAGGATGTCAAGAGGTAGGCAGAGAGTGCGCATCGATCTGCAGCACTCCCTTCAAAAAAATATGTATTCAGCACTGAGAGTGTGCAGACAGCAGAAAATGTGAGGCAGGTTATCTTGGAGGGGGTGCCACCAGGCAGGGTTTCTGAACACTCTTTAAACTATGCAGGTCACTGCCCTAAACAACAGACTGTCACTAAATGGGATAAAGGTACAATTAGGATGGCAGCCTGGTTTTTTTAAGCTCAATGCAACAAAAAAGGTTTTTCAGCTTATATTTTAACTTCTGGTAATTTTGTAAATCAGGAACAGCATGACCCGGTTATAACCCCTCAAGGTGGATGTTTAATCAGGGGCGAAGCGGTAAGACGGCTGCTGTGCCGCTCTGCTCCTTGCAGCTCTGAATCGGACGTGCTGGTTTGTAGCTTTCATTGAAAGTTTTGTGTTTTGTTTTATCTAACAAATGGTGAATGAAATCTATGCCGGTTATTATTTTACTTGCCATCGTGGTATTGATTTTACATTCTAAGGCACTCCAATTCGGAGTTTGTAATAGACACTTCTGCGTTTTTGAATGCGTGTCTCACATTAAGGTTACAAGAGTTTTAATAACCGTCGGCTTGCTTTTCTCAGCTGCCTACAGCTCAGTGTTCACTGAGGCTTTTCTTGACTTTTTACATGGGGAAAGTCCACTTATCTTGAATGAACCTCAATTTTTTTTGGCACACGGCATCTTTTTGTACTGGACTTTGATTCTCCTGTGTTACGAGTGCTGGAAAGGAGTGGCGACTGATTTTGGCTCAGCCTGGGGTCTGTCCCCTGCTGCAGCCCCTCTGAGCACTGGATTCCGGAGTTGAGAGCACTCGTGGAAGAGGAAACGAATGCTTGTAAGCAAGGAAGCACAATCTGTGGTGATTGGTTTATAGAGTCTTTTTAAAAGGTATGACATCGTTGCCTGAGGCACACTGTTAGCGTCTGCCTATCTGATACCCTGTTTCATTACGCACTGTGGAGCGCTTTCCTTGAGTTTATTTTTTATAGGTGGAATATACCGTCCGAATTGAAGGAGTGGAATTGGAGGAGGTGGAGGGAAGATTGTTGGAAACCTCTGGAGGCTTTAACACCTGTAAGCTCCAAAACTTATGGTGCCCTGATAGACGCCGTGAATGCCATGAACCCCTAGTCAAGGAAAATGGAGTGTGCCAACTAATGCTAAAACACGAAAAGTTGGAGAACAGGTGAAAGACTTAACCTTGTGGAACGTTACTGGCAGTAACTGTTATGTGAGTTAATTTGTATGACCAGACACAATTCTGGTATTTGGTCATTCAGGCTGTGAAACCTGAAAGTGACTGACTATGAAGGAGAATGAGTACAGATTAGAAACTGTTCAGTGTTGCCATTATTGAATTTTGCCCTCCTTAAAACTCTGATGTAAAGTCTGCGCCGAACTCCATTCAAAGAAGAAAGAATTTAGTATCTAGACTTTGAATATATTTTTCTCCGAAACTATGGGTTTGGACAATACAAGACCCCTTGAACAGATAAATAACATGTCTTTGGGACAGAAGATACAGTATGTGTCCAAAATCTTCTGCGGTTATATTTAATGTTTTATTTTGTCGACAGTTTTTTTTTTTTTTTTTTTAGATACAAGATATACAGTATAGGTAAGCTGCTGTTTTTTATAGTGATGCAAAAGGATCTGTGCTAAAAAGGATATTTAGTGGAGTAATAACCAGGTGAGCCTATTTTAGGCAGCTACTTGTTTTATTCCTAAAGAAGGCTCGAGTACCGTCTGTGCTGGTGAGAAATGGAGCAAACTATGTACCAGTAGCTTGGGAGACTGATAAATTTGCTCCCTTTTGGTTGATTAAAACTTCCAGAAGCTGGATGTAGCTAAAGCAGCAGAAGATACAGTAAGTGTGTTAAATGGCCTACAGCTGATACAGAAAGCATTGTGAGTATGTAAGCTCAATTTTGCCCAAGTGGTGTTTATCGACATAAGGTGGAACTTGTCAGGTCTCTTGAGTCTGGTCACTACCCACTTTAAAGTACTACTTAATGCATAGTAGTCATGAGTCTCTGGGAGTATAATAATGAAATGCGGCCTGGTATAATAAAGCTCCTGAAAATCAGGATACGTAAAGTGTTAAAAGGCTTGGGATGATCCTGGTGAGCACACCATGAGCAGGCTATTAAATCCTTGTGATGTGGCCACCTAGGGGCCTTGTAGAGGGGGGTGTACCCTAACAAGGTTTTCGTGCCCCTAATTAAGAAGAGTGTTTGCGTATGAAGCAAAATGCCCTGGTGTGAGAGCGTGGCCCAGTTCT
Organism: Neoceratodus forsteri; assembly: GCA_016271365.2. Taxonomy (NCBI): domain Eukaryota; kingdom Metazoa; phylum Chordata; order Ceratodontiformes; family Ceratodontidae; genus Neoceratodus; species Neoceratodus forsteri. Next base: position 1,429,052,941 of record CM057449.1, read on the forward strand.
CAACCCTATATCTGAAGTTCAAAGCACAGGCTGGCTGAAAACACCTGCGATGGGGGCTCATATATGGGACACGGAGCAGCATGCACTGCATGGTGTCCTTCTTGGCCCACCCTGAATGGGCAGACTCGGGTTAGTAGTACTGGTTTATCTCATTTGGGGCTGTTTGATAGTGCCCTGGCTATACATATCGGGACAGAGTCGTTTTGGGGCATTATTTCTGTTAATTGTTTGAGAGGTATGATATCTCCTAATTGGTTTCGTCTCTACTCAGGGTACAAGGATGGCACTTTGAATGAGGTATGCCATGCTAAGGTGTTAAACTGTTCCCTAGGAGAACCTGGGCTGTCTCGTTTATGAATATTACTATAAGGTTACTGGTCCTTGAACTCATTTGTTTTATATGTCTAAGATCCTCTACTGTAAGCAAAGAAAATATTTTGGATAAGATATCTTATAAGAGAATGATTTAGAGAGTGTGGCTTGTGAGAAATTAATTTTATAATGTGTATTTGTATGTTATATATGTATTTACTTTTTAGTATATTGTAACGGCTCATCAGCTGAATAATAAAACCAAACCTAAAAAAAAAACCCAGCCTGACCCTAGTGTGTTAACTGGGGGTAAAGTTTACTTCCATATATCATGTGCCTTATGGTTGCTTATACACCACGGCGTAGGTGTCAGCATGGCTCGACTAGCAGCACATCTGCGTCTGGGCCAAAAGGACATGGGTTCTAGACCCACATTGGGACTTGTGCTTATAAAAGAAATACCAAGTGCAATGCTAGGGGGATGCTGCACTGTTAGGGTGTGCTGTCCTGCAGATGAGTCATTAAACAAAAGTGACTTCTTTCCATCTCTGGCGTTATCCTAGTGGGTGTCCAGGTAGAAGTAAAAGAACGCAAGACACTTTTTACAAGAGATGGGGATTTTCACCGGTGCATTGGCCAGCATTCCACTTTCCATAAAACCGGTTCAGACAATTGTCCAAGGCTATGTGTGGGTCTTGACTTGCAACATGGCTGACACTACACGTCTACAGTCACTCAACTATCAGTCTTTCATTGCTTGTAAAGCACTTTGGGATACAATGTATACTGAAAGAGCTATAAAAATTCTAATTATTCTTATTCCAACAGTTGAGGAATCCATTCTAGAAATGAATTTCCTACCACTGACTACACTGCAAAGTGATTACTTTCCACACCATGTGATAAATAAGTGGTCCGTTTTTAAGTCTGGAGAACAAGAACTTATTTGGGGCAAAAACTTCAACTGCAGTGTGAGCCAGTCTTGACAGTCAGAGCTATTCTGTGGAGATACTGGTGTTCTGAGTTACTCTGTTAGAGAAAGTCCTCGTGGTGGGGAAATCTGAACGTGCTATCCACTGAAAATACCTTCAATTTACAGAAACAGATGTGTGGGCCACCATGGACCTATTCCTGCAACCTTTACCTGATCTTTCCATATCCTCCTGTTAAACCTTCACTACAGGTGGAGTCAAGAGGACAGCGTCTTAGCTAAACAGGCCCCAGCAAACTGGGAATGCTTCTCCTGCTTAGGACTGTTCTCCAGATCCCACAGGACTCCTATCCTGACCCTGTGTTTTTTCCTTATCGTTAGTTCCTTTTCCATGTCCCCCGGCTCCCACCTATACTCCTTGCTTACCCACCTTGACACTGTCATGGTGTTTTGCTTTCCACTCCCTAACTGTTGCCACCCTCCCCCCTACAATCACTACATGCCTCTGCGGGCACTCCATGTACCTCACCTTACTCACCCTCTTGGGTCCCCTTCCCCACCCATCCCATGCCCCACCAAGCTCCTTCAATCAATAACTGTGTTCAAGGATGCTTCAAATATACACTATACTTATAGCTGCGTAGGTTTAACCTGTATATATTGTACTAGTTGCTATACGTTTTAGCTGCATACTCTTCATGATCTTAGCTTAATGGCTCTTTTTAATACTCTGTTTCATGTGTATTATAAACCTCCTGTGTATAATTACTGTTCTACGTAAATACTATGTAAGTGCGATTTCATTTTGTATATATTGTTTACCCAATTATGATGTGAGTGAGTATTCCTTTGTATGTATTGTTAACCTCTCCTTTCCAGGTCCATCACGAAAATGAGTTTGCTCAATGATGTTCGTCTGGTTACATAAAGATTCTGATTGATTGACTGACAAGCAGAACTATGAAAAACAATGCATAGGTCTTGAACATAAACAGGCAAGGCAAAGTTTATTTCTAAGGCACCGTATCCAACAGGCTCAGTGCACCTTACAAGGAAAGACAAAAAAAAATAAAGACATCATAATAACTAAACACAATAATTTTAAAAAGAGTAGGTTTTTTAAATAGATAACTTTTTAGAGAGCCCATAAAGGCCTCCACCGTATAGGCAGAATTAACAATGGGGGTAAAGAATTCCACACAAACAGCACAGCCAACCCAAATACCCTGTCCCCCAACAGCATGGAACAAGATCGGGGGGACAGCCAACATGACATTGGTGGAGCAGAGAAGGCAGATAAGGGTGTCAGGAGACAGATTTATAATGTAATTGGAACCCAAACCATGTATGACCTTGAATGTCAACAAGCATATCCTGAAGGTGATATGCCACTGAATCGGCAGCCAGCCTTCAAGTGACAATGGCGTTAACTACTGTCACTAAATTGGTGAGTGCAAGACGTGGTTTGATCCGGGAGATATTACACAGACAGAAAAAAAAAAACCATGCAGCTGCTGTTCCAGTGTCCGCTTGCAGTTCACAATGACCACCGGATCTTTTATCGCATCCACAGCGCTAAACGTGCATCCATTTAAAAATGGTAATATGGCATCTACAGTTGTTAACTACTTGCTGACCCACACAGACTTGGATCGACAATCATTACCTGTGTTACTAGGAGTGAAGCTCAGCCAGCTGGAGACCACCCAGTCGTCGATCGCCAGGAAGCACTGCCTTAAGTTTATGGGTCCGTTTGGGGGGCCTCTTATGGATACAAGAGTGTCACCTATAGCATTCTTAGGACCAGAGGACTGTGAACTGAAGGTGAGCAGTTCTGTGGTCCAAAAGACACAAGAGATCCATAAGAGGCCCTTCCAAACAGATCCACAAAATCAGTATAGATCGTTAACTGTATTAAATTAAAAAAAACCTCTTTTTATTTAAAATGCTGACAGTACGAGCAGTCAGCAAGAAGCCCGTTACAGTGTCTCAGCATGTAAGGTACTCGGTACAGTAGTATTTGTTTTTTATTTTATTTATTTGATGTTCAGAAATACCTCTGAGCCAGAGGCTCTTTTACAGAGGTTCCACGTCAAACAGAGAATACAGAAAGTTGTACACGGATAACACAGGTAAAATACAGTGAGTACTTCAAGGTACAATAAAACAGTGCACAAGGAAACAGTCAGAATTACAAAATACAAGTTGACAGACCAGTGAATACGATACAGAATTTACAATTCAAAAAAAGTGCCACCGGTTAACAGCATTCTTTCTGGCAGAACAAAGCTGTACTGGAGACTAGCAACTGCTGTTAGTGAGCTGGTCCCGTGTGGATCCCCCCCCCCCGGCTGTTCTGAGACCTTTGGAACCACCACTTCTGTGTGATATTTTTATTTCTCCCCAAAGCTCAACAGCCAACAGGCAGTGAGAGTACCTGTTGGCCTTTACATCATTTTAGAACTCCATTGCTCTTGCAGTAGCTGTGAGAGGGCTGCCTGTCAGGCCAATTCAATTATGTTTTGTAACTCTGGACTTCCTCTGGTGAGACAAGAGACTCCTGGCATTATCTCTCAGCTCATTCAGGACACTTACAGACTAATATCTGCTGTTAAGTGTTATTTTTCCCCCAATTTTAGTTTGTCTACTTTTTTTTAGCTGGAGCGCATCAGGGTGTGAATGTTTCTATATAGCTACTGTTAATTTGTACGAATGTTGCATGAATGAGTGGGTAATTGCTTGGGCTTTAGGGTAGGCCACTTTTGTGAGGGTGGTTGCTTTTATTTTGGGGGTGTTTTCCGCTTCCATGTGTTTAGGCAGGCCTTATTTAGTCTACTCCGCAGAGTACCTATGGGAGTGGCACCCTTTCGGGGGTTCCCTTGTACCCTGCCTGCAGCTGTTCTCAACCAAGTAGAGGGTTGTGGATTCTTCAGGGGCGCTGCTCAAAATGTAGATCTGGTCCACAGGCAAACATTGGGAGTAGATCAGGAGCACGGCATCAAGGAGATGCCCGGAGAATAGACAGCTGCGGGGAAAAAAAGTTGTCCTCCATATCTGGTCCCTGTTCCTTGGGCTCCTGAATTTTCCACTCAGCAGGTGGCTAAGGGGCCAGTCGACTTAACTTCTCCCCTTGAGGCAGTTCTTTGCAACTCCAGGTCTCTCTGGAATAAAACAGCCGTAATGGAGGCTATCATTGTGAAGTTCTCTGCAGACCTAGTATGCATTACACAGACCTGGCTGGGAAAGGACTTTGATCCTCTGCTTGAGTCATCCATTCTTCCAGGTTTTTCTGTGGTGCACTGCCTTAGACGTGAGAGCGGGCAGGTTAGCCATCTGTTTTAGAGCCGCTCTGGGACTGACAGCATATCCCTTGGGGCAAGCCATATCATTTGAATGTGTGGCTGTAAAAGGTGGGCCGGGTACAAGTTGCAAGATGGTGCTCATATACCATCCTGATTGTGGAAATTCCTGCAGCAACTGGAAACTTTCATGGCCAATCTGGCGTGAGGGTCTAACAAACTTTTGGTTTAAGGTGACTTCAATGCCTGGGTCAACAACAAAACATCTCTTTGGAACGCAGTTCTTCCACGTGATGTCATCCTTGGGCTTCATACAGGCAGTTGCCAATGGGCTCAGAAGGGCGGCCACGCCTTAGATCTGGTCTTCTCAATGGGTCCTGATGCAGCAACGTCAGGGTTGATCCAGTCATTTAGACAGATCATCATGTCGTTCAGTTCCTCTGCAGGGCTCCCCGTTTAGCCTCCCCTGGAGATGGTCAGATACCGCTCTTTTAAAAATCGAAATCCTGAAAGCATCTTGGCAGCACTGGATATCTCGAGTATGAAGACAGCTTGTGCACTGGGAGCCAAGGCACCTCTGAAGGCTTATAATTTGTCCCCCTCATCTGCTGTCTACTCCCTAGTGCCATTCCATATACGCCCCTTGACCACCCAACTCCGGTTGCCCCGGCATTATGTGGACTTCAGGAGGTTGAAGACTAAGGGGCAGATGTAAGAGCATTGTTGGCAGAAGTCCTGCTTGTGGGAGGACAAATTGGTACTGAGGACTCACTATGGTGAGTATCAGAAGGAAATCACCCTGAAAAAGTCAGCTTTCCCGTCACAGGTGATTGCTGCTGGAAAGAACCAGCTGGCTCGGCTCTTCAACACTGTGGACAGACTAATAAACTCAGTCTGTTCTGCAGTCCTGCAGAGCATTTTCTCGTGAGAAATGCAAGTAGTTTAACTGGTTCTACCTAGACAAGGTATCTGCCATCCAGGCTAGAATATCCCCAAGCAGCCCATTATCGGCGGACACTGTCCGATCTTCACATGATGTAGCCACTCCATTTTTGTAGGCCGAGTTCGAGAAAGTCTCTGCAGATGTCCCCCAGTTAGTTTCTGGTTTGCATCCAATCTTCTGTGCATTGGACCCTGGGCTAAACAGATTCTTTCAGTATGTTGGAATTTGCTCAGTCCAGTTGTGGTGGAGATTGTCAGGTGTTTCCTTCAGGAGGGCGTTTTTCCAATTGCCTTTAAAAAGGCTGTGGTGAGACCGCTCCTTAAGAAGGCCTCCCTGGACACCGATGATCTCTCCAACTACGGACCTGTCTCAAGCCTTCCTTTTCTTGGTAAGATAATTGAGAAGGTTGTGGCGGCTATAAGTCTTTCCAATCTGGTTCCTGGCTTTGCTACGGTATGGAAACTGCCTTAGTCCAGGTACACCATGATCTCCTCCTGGCGAGGGATAGTGTATGCCATTCCATTCTTGTCCTGCTTGACCTGTCTTCGGCATCTGACATGGTGGATCATGGGGTGATCTTTGATCACTTTAGGCACTACGTGGGACTCACCGGAATGGTGTTGCAGTGGTTTGAGTCCTACACGTCCAGCAGAACATAGGTGGTTGACTCCTTTACATCGAGCAGTGCTGTACTCTGCTGTTGTCTCAGGTGGCGATTCTGGCTCCCAAGCTATTCGCTATGTACATGTTGCCATTGGAGGAGATCATTAGATGCTATGGCTTGGTGTTTCATTGCTGTGCTGATGACACCCAGCTGTATGTCTTGTGCATCTGATGACAGTATAGCTATCCTGAACTGAGAGAGTGCCTAGAAGAAATCCAAGACTGGATGGCAGCTAGCTGCCTTAGGCTTAATCCATCAAAGACGGAGGTGTTACTGGTGGAGCTCGGTAAGTCAGGTTCTGCAGCAACAAGTGGTAGTGAAGCCCCTCCTCTGTAGGATGGCGTGGCCCTTTGCGCTGCAGACAGGGTGAAGAATCTGAGGGTCATTGTGGACTCAAGCTGACTCTAGAGTTCTAGGTGTTGGCTGTTGCCTGCAGTGGCTTTTACCACCTCCGCAACATCGCCAAGATCAAGCCCCATCTTGAACCGACTGATCTGGCAACACTGGTGCATGCCTTAGTCACGTCTAGTTTGTATTACTATAACACACTCTACCTTGGGTTATCTGTGAGGCTGATGTGTCACCTACAGCTAGTTCAGAATGCAGCAGCACAGTTGTTTGCTGGGACCACCCGTTCTGAGCACACCATGTTGGTCCTCCACGCGCTCCACTGAATGCCAGTTCAGTGACGCATCAGCTTCAAGGTGTGCTTTCTGACATTCAAGGCCCCACATGGGCTACCTGCAAGATCTCCTGGGGTGCTATACACTCCTGGTCGGGCCCTCCAGTCAGAGGAGGAAGACTTCCTGTCCGTACCTAGATCTCAGCTGAAATCCTCGGGTGACAGAGTATTCGGTGTAGCTTCCCTGATTCTTTGGAATGCCCTTTCCCAGGAGGTGAAAGGTGCTCCTTCGCTGTCTGCTTTTAAAAGATCTTTAAAAACCCATTTCTTTAAGTTTTGGCCTGGATTCCTGATTTTAAATGATTTGTAGCCCTGTTCTTCTATGCTGTTTATTTTATTTGCTTATTTATTGTTAGGCGTCCAGAGCCTCCAGGACTGGGTGCCATATATTTACCTTGCCTTTTCTAGAATGAAAAAAAAATATTTTGCAGTTCCAAAGAAAATGGATCTTTGGTGCCAAAAAGTTAAGCTATGGAAACAGGCTTACTTCGTGTCTATGTAGAACATTAATCTGACAATTTAGGCCACTGCCTCAGACAATGGAACATCTATGCCATTCAGCAATGTTTGGGACGAAAGTCAACATCATCCAAGTAAGGTGTTTTGTGTCCCAGCCTCCTTGACGGAAATGAGATTATGTAAATCAGGGAAAACAAACATCTGTTACCCAAATAAAGTCTCTACTCTGGTGGAGCAAGACCCATAATCTGGGCTTTTTTGTTACCCCATTGCCAATGTCTTGCAGGAACGCCAACTTCTTCAAATCCATACAACTTTTCAGAGGCTAACTAGTCTCAGTAAAAAGCATCTGGGAAAGGTGGAGACTGGAGGCTCAGCCAGCCTCCCCAACCTTCCGCAAATACATAGAATATTACTTGCACTCAGGCGGAGAATTTTAGCAAGTCATAAATTGTGCCACATATTTATTTATTTCGCTTTTGTTAACCAGGTAAGAACACTAGACAAAACATTTGCCTATTTTCAGGAACGACCCGGGAGGGTACAGGAAGATATACATTCAAATACAGAGGTATAAAGGTGGCTGCTTTTTCTAGGTCCTTCAGTTGCATCCTGATCCAACAGGCTCCAAGATATTTCTTGTCCAGATGTAGGACCAAATAGTTAAACAACTTATGCATGCCATGGGAGCACATAGGTAGAATAAACAAGTGTCCTGAATGATGATAAATATGTTTTTCAAAAGGGTTTCATGGAGGATGACTTTTCCAGGAGAAGCGTCCCGCAACCCAGGGGATGGGTTTTACAAGAGAAAGTGACAAGAATCTTTTGGTTCCATCAGAAGAGTGCAACTGTACAGTCAAAAGGGGAATCTATTAACCCACCAACAACACTGTTTACTACAGACTCGTCATTCCTGAAGCAAGAATCTGAGGGGAGGAGGGATGTAAAGGAAGTTTGTTTTTCTTAACTTATTCAGCTCAAGGCAGCCATTATATATCGGGTTAAGCAATGGGTGGTTCAGACTTCATATGGGTATTTCAGACTTCATAAAGAGCTACTGCAAGTAATGTACGCAATAGAAAGGGAGAGAAAGAGGGTCTCAGTTACTCTTCGGGTTAGGATGTCTGTGTCATGGAGTTTTTACCAGAAGGAGCTCAGACTCCTGAATAGACTTGGAGGAGGAGGACGTATTGAAGTCTCTATACTCATCAGATGTTTTCAGCTCTGTGTCTCATGAACTTACTCCAAAATCTGGCCAGGAAGGTGCATGTCTTGCACCTACGACATTCTAGTACAGTTATCTTGGCTGCAAGCCTTGTTTGGCAATGGGATGAAAGTGAAGATCTATCAGGAAGGAGAGGAAAATATCTTCAATCCCTGATATCCTTATTAACTGTCAGGAGTAAAGCTCTGACAGCCAAAATGGGTGGCAAAAACTAATCTGAATGAGCTGTTGAATTGTACCTATAAAAAGGGATTTAGGAAAGTCACTCAAAACACATCAGCTTACCGCGGATTTCCTAGAGACTGCACAGTTCACAGCTAACCTACCCCAATGTACCTAGCAGCCTGTTGTATCAGATGAAAATCAACCAACCACAGCACTAAAATCCATCTACTCAGGTCAGCCCATATGTCCATTTTGAAAAAGACTTGTTTTGCCACTTAAAAGCCTTGTGTTGCCTCAAAAGTTAAAATTACGGAGTCTGGCATCTCCTCTCTAGAACCATGACTGCAACAAAATATTTTAGTAACTTAAGTTTCAAAAAATCATTTTCTGCTGACTCTCCATGGCAAGTGTGTCTAACTGACCTGCATACAACCTGTACAGGCAGCAGCCCAGCCCTTAAGGAGGCATCAGATACTAACAGGGGTCTGTAACGAATCAGAACTGCTGACTAGGAACTACTTTAACAAGTGAATGTAAATTTCATCAATTTCTTCCATTTTCCAGAAGTTTAAAAACCTGCCTATAATCAAGGCCCCTGGAATTCTGCGATTGAGGAATTTTCCGCAGAATCTGCATCATGCCGCAGAATATATATAGTGCCGCAGAATTCACTGTTTTTAGTGAAGTTTTATTCAAATATATGGTTTTTCCATAGTGTCAGGCTTTCTTTCCCATCCTGTTTATCCTGAAGCCCCTCCTCTATGCCTGGCATATGATGTCATTGATGACATCACATCATATTTAACCAATGGCAGGACTGCATTCTGCCAGAGACATGAATAAATCATGCTGCAGAAATCAGAAAATGCTGCCGAAGAAACCAAGGAGCCCTGCCGAAGAAATCGGAAAATTCTGCTGCAGAGCACTAGAGGCCCTGCCTAGAATACATAAGGGATATACACTGATGAGCTGTCTGATAAATGATTTATCTACACAAGTGATGTTTGACCTCAGGTAACCTCACGAGTGAGATGTCAGAGGTCAAACAGCACAAGTGTAGATAAATAATTTCTCTGACAGCTCACCATTGTATATTTCCTTTATGCAATAGGGATGCTTTCTGTCAGTGAAGGGACATTTGCTTTTGTTTCTTTTTTTGCTTATGTTTGTCAAAAAAGGGAACAAAATTGCATTTTCTGCTCATTTTTGCTAATTATAAAAAAATCTATAAAGTATCTATAAATGAAATACCACTCATTGTGTAGATAATTTTGTGCTGCACAACTTTCATGCTCGCAGCACTATGCTATCTTTTTTCGTTTTAAAGTTATTTGCATTTGAATATAGTTAGTACTGGTATTGAGGCTGAACATTCTAAATGAGTTCCGGAGTGATTGTGACATATCTACTATGTGTATAAATATGTGATGATGGCTCTACTATGTGTATAAATGTAGAATTTTGAATTTATCTCATAGTAACTCAGATTTATCACATAGGAATTATGTCCACGCCTATTGCATAAATTATTTTATCAACATATTTACCATTCTACAAGTGCAATACACAAATTCAGGGAGTGGGAGTATATTAAATTAATGCATGCCCGCTTGTGTTCCTTGTGCATTAATTCAGCATATGCCAATGCCCTGTCATAGCTCATTACTTATTTATTACCTTCTGTATTTGAAAATACAGACTGGGAAGAAACAGGAGCGCACTGCAAATGACCTGCTGAAAAACTGCATTTAGTACTTTTGTTAAAAAAATACTTAATCGGAAGAAGCAGAAGATAATACTTCTATTCCTAGCCAGAGGCACAAAAACTTGAGCCCAGCAGTGAAGAGGCATGCTTATCCAAGGGTCAGAGCAGTATTAATTACAATTTCTGCTATGCCTAGATACACTGGTGAAAATAAAGCACCAACGAAAACTGTTTTGCAATTAGGGGCTTTACAATCCATGCAAATACTGACAACCTATTTCCCCCCCCCCCCCTTTAATTTTTTTTTTTTTATGTTCAAATAATGTTGGGCTCCAGGGCCTGTTCTGGGTCAAGTGTTCAACATTAAATCCTACACACTTAGCATCTTCTTCATGAGTGAGACCTGGCATCAGCTACAGAGGGATCCCAGTCACCCGTACACCTGAAAGTTGGAACCGGTGATGCCCGGAGTATCAAGAGGGGGCAAAAGGGAAAGATAATCAAGTAAGGCTGGACCAAACAGGTTGTAGTTCTTTTCCAGTAAAGTTTCAGAACTATGATAAATGGGTGTGTAAAATGTATATAAATTGTATTAATCTTTTCAAGCTACTTCTATAGCTGTTACTTTTTTGCCTTTGCTACTGAGACAACCCCCCCCCCCCCAAATAGAAATACGTGGACAACATACCACTCACTTCAACAAGGGAAGTGGAAGCAGCTGTGCTTCATTAAGCTGAATTTTTTTCTCAGAACCTAATAAGCTGAATCTTCACAGTGCTGCTAAATTCACCATGAAAAAGTCAGTTTTATTTTTATGTTTTACAAAGTAGGCTGGTTAGTCGAAAAGTGTATGCATCATTTATATGATTCAAATACAGCCATGCAGTAACAGACTCTCGAAAAAAGTGTTCTTTATAAAAATATGAGTAGGCAAACAAATATGCTGTGTAACGAAACTAAGCAAAATGTTTCATTCTACCATTTCTTCCTTATAAACAATTCTAGGCATCTTCCAGTTTTATTTGGGGGTACAATTTTCTATTTCCACCAACATTTGAGTAGTTTATAAATGTTTGGTTCTTCTCAAGAAAAAAAGACGGCTGTCACATTTGGCTTAAAAATGCCAATGTAGATCTGGCAAGGGTTAGGATCCAAAAAAAAAATCATGTTGCCCAGCGTAGGAGGTACCTAGAAAATATTACAGGATCTTACCGTTTTATTTGGGGGTACTATTTTATATTTCCACCAACATTTGAGTATTTTATATATAGGATAGTGTATGAGAGCCCATATACAACCACGCCACTCTCATACCAAATGGTTTCCATGACGACAAGAACCTTGAGAGCGAAGCTCGAAAGGTCCCTTTCATCGTGGAAACCACGAGGTATGGATATCATGGTTGTATATTTGGGCTCTCACACACTTTTCTTTATAGTGTATGGTGCCCAAAAAGGAAAGATCACTTACTTTTTTCTTGTTCAGTTGCAATGTTTGTCGTGGGGGACCCGCACTTCCACTATGTTCGTTGACCGGCAGCTCGTACACACCAGGAGTCAATCGCCCCCTTGTACTACCAACAGTACTGTTGGGGGTGGTTGCATTGTGACATGCCTACCAACGCAAAACGAAAAGTCGTTCTGCGTTAGTAGGTACATCATTAGTGCATCAGAACGACTTTTTCGTGTGTATGGATTTCCATACACAATCGCTTTCTGCCATACACTATAACTGTTTTAATTTAGTTTTCCCCACCCCGTCAAGAAAAAAGATGGACACCACATTTGGTTTAGAATTAGCATTGTAGAACTGGTGACGGTTAGGATCAAGAAAACAAAAAAATACTAGTGGTTCACAGCATAGGATACACCTAGAAAAGTAGACTTGACAGGTATATGCTTAATTAACTGTAGCTGAAAACGAAACAGACAAGGCACACCATTTGCCGTGTAGCTGAAACTAGCTTTATGGAAAACATTTTTCATTGCACTGCTGCCTTAAGTAATAAAACTTGACTTGCCTAAGACTTTAATATTCAGACAGTTCAACATAAACATCATATCTATATTCCCTCTGGTGTTTATTATCAAAGATATTCACCATAAAACAACATCTTTGTCCCTTGGACTTCACCTGCTCTTGCTGTTTATTTTGCATCTACATGTGAAATCACAATCTTCCACTTATGGTATTCATTATTTCATTGGCAACTGTTTGTGAGGTCAAGCAAAGGATTATGGCACCATGTGAAGGCAAACTGCAGAAGCAGATGAAGTCAAAGACAAAAATCAGCTGTCCCCAATAATGAAGTATAGTTACGTAACAACTTACCACAACAGTAGATCTTTGAGAGGAGCTCTTGCAGCAGCTAACACCTTTAGGACTAAGCAGTAAGGCACCAAGACCCCACAGAAAACTTCTAGCTAGCAGTATCCAGCGGGGCACCGCCCCCGACGTCACGTACAGTATAAAAGGGGCGGTCCCCCAACCCATCCCCAGTTCTCTCGACAGAGACCCTAGTAAGTTGGTAAAATTGGAGAACCGAGGAGGTTCCTCTAGGAGAGGAAATAAAGGAATCTGAGATGGAGAAGCAGCTACCAGGGGGAAGGAGGGAGGGAAATATAGTATCTGCTGCAAGAGCTCCTCTCGAAGACCTACTGTTACGGTAAGTTATGTAACTGTGCTGCCTTACTTTGAGATTCACTCTTGCAGCAGGTAACACCTCTACGATAGAGTCCCAAGCAGTAACGGAGAAACCCCAGGAAGAAGGATGGAGGCAGAAGCCACCTAAAGAAATTAGGATGGGAGGCCTTGAAGGCCCGCAAGTCCAAAGCCTGCCCTGCGGCAAGAAGCATTGTCCAAACTGTAGTGTTTCACAAAGGTGTGACCAGAACTCCAAGTGGCAGCTGCGCAAATGTCAGCAGCAGACACATTCTTCAGTGAGGCAAAGGAAGCAGCCATGCCCCTGGCAGAATGACCCTTGACTGAGCCCGGCAAAGGCTTGTTGTGCTGTTTGTAGCAAAAAAACAATATAATTAACCAACCATTTGGACAAACACTGCAAGTCACAAAGAACTGCTGTCTCAGAAAAGGTTATTTGGAGGCATTTAAGCATCACCTAAGGATGCTTGACTGGTCTGCGTTAGATAAGGCCCTGGACCACTTCTGCTCCCTCTTCACCAGTGCTTGTCACATATTCGCTCCACTCAGAACCAAGAAAATGAAAGGAAGCTCAACTCCGTGGCTCCCTTCTGGAGCTAACGCGAAGCAGAGACAACTTGTGGCATATAGCCAAAGTCACTGCTAAACAATCCGACTTCACAGCCTACAAGATCGCTAGAAACCAATGCACAAAACTCATTAGAAAAGCCAAAGCCGACTATTACACAAAACTACTAGGCAATACTTGGAACAATGGTAAGGCATTCTGGAATGCAGTGAAATCTCTCACAAGAAAGGTATCTAAATCTCCACCAGACCTAATTATTACCACATCTGAAACTTTACATGAACCAAGAGACATCGCTTATGCTTTCAACTCAGCATTCACTGACCTAAGCTCAGTACTACCGAGCAACTATCTAAACTTCCCCTACCTGAAATTCCACCCAATCCAAGCTAGTCCACTCAAATATACCACCATTCTACTTTAGATTCATCAGCAGAACTGACACAGTTAGATATATCTCAAGGGTACTAGGCAAGACCAGGATGGGAAGCAATTAAGTAGACATGAAGCTGCTAGCCCTAACACTGGAAGAGATTTCTCTACCAATCACAAAAATATTTAACAAATCACTCTGCACTGGAGTCTTCCCTACCAAACAGAAATCGGCACTTGTGACCCCAGTTTTCAAAAATGCTGACAAATCTAGACTATCTAATTACCAGTCAATATCCATCCTTCCACCCCTATTGAAAGCATTACAGAGGATCGTCTCAGACCAATTAAATGACTATCTAGATAAACACAATCTACTCTGTCCTCAGCAACATGGCTTCTGTAAGCAGTATAGTATGCTAACCGCACTGGTAGATTACACTAGCCTGCTGTACGAGGCATTGGATGCAAGGTCGGCGGTAGGATCAATATTTATAGATTTCACAAAGGCGTTCCATATAGTCAATCATAGACTCCTCCTCAACAATTTGCTTTCCATGGGCCTATCCCCAGACACTGTTGCTTGGTTTGAGAGCTATCTCTCAGGCAGAACGCAGTGCGTGAGGATAGGTATTCAACTCTCAGAACCAAAGGATGTTACACTCTGCGTACCACAAGGATCCATACCTGGACCATTATTGTTTAGACTGTTCATAAACTCCTTTCCATCTGCCTGCCCAGCTCACATGATACTCTATGTGGATGATGCTGTAATCTCGGTAACTGGTAAGGAACTGTCTAAAATAACCTCAGCTCTCCAATCCAATTTCCAAATGCTGGAATCATGGTTTGAGCAGAGCAGGCTCTTGTTGAACTATAAAAAAAAAACAAAAAAAACAAGAACATGCTTTTCACCCTCCCACAACATAAGAAAAAAATATGGGTCTCTGATAATCAAGAGCCACAAAGGTGAAACAATTGAACAGGCCCCACCTTCAAGTATCTGGGAATACACTTAGATGATGCACTACCTTTCAATTCGCATATCGAGCATGTTATAAAATCAGCGAACACCAAACTAGAAGTGCTGTACCGCCATAGACAGTCGATGACACCAGAAGCTCTGTAACTTGTAACTTGCAGTTCCATACCATCAACCATAGATTATGGTCTGGTGATTTATGGGCAGCCACAGAAACTGCTCTAAAGAGTGTAAGGACACTCCTAAACAAGGTCTGCAGGCTGGCTCTGGAAGCAGACTACGTGACACATTAGTGTTCGCTTTACAAGGACACTGGGTGTCTTCCACTCCAGCAAAGAGTAAAATATCAGAGCTGTCTACTAGGGAAGGATACGCTGCTTGGTCAAACACCCAACTCCACCAGCAAGCTCTTCAAACCTACTATGATTGCCAAGAACACCAGGGGGTCAGCAAGGGGGGTGCTGCAGGTGCTATGCATGCATACCTCTTTTGCCCAAAGGTCCTTGGTGTACCGAGGTACCAAGTGGCTAAACGACCTCCTGGAGCACCTCCTAGTATTAAACAAGCTAAGCCCATACAACAAGGCTATCCGTTCCTAGCTCTCAATCAATAACAACTGCAACTGCTCACATCCACCATAGGTAGCCAATGCCATACCATATCCTCTACTTATTCCAATACCTCTCTCACACTAACACTACTATGCCATTCCCTAATTATCTGTCCACCACTGAAACAATATTGACAAAGCCCCCTCTGGCTGCAAATTATACCTACGCCCTCCCCTAATAATCCTTCCTTACCTCTGTACCCCCAGCTTGTTCTTAATAAACTGCACAAACCTGCCTTAAGAATCCGCACCACTCTAGTGCCACTTCTCTTCAAATCTGCACTTAGCAACTGTACTCTGAAATGCCTAATAGTTGTATTCAATGTCAATATATTGTCTCTTACCTCAGCTGATGTATTTGTTTATGCCAAACCCTCCCCATCACGTAATCATATATAACACACATTTTTGTCATGCTTTGTAATGTTATCTAATGTATCAACTGTGTAATGTTGTGTTTTTTGTTGGACTTGGAGCCTTTGAAAAAGAGCCTTTCTGGCTCAAAGGTTGTAATCCGAAACTTCAATAAATAAATAAGAAACAGAAGCCCCTATCATGCGGGGGGGGGCGGCGGCGTGGGGGGGCCACCACAGTAATGAACAACTGATCAGCTTTTCACACAGGTTTGGTTTGATCTAGGTAATAACACAGTGCTCTGTGAACATCCATAGTATGTAGTAATGCCTCCCTACAATTCAAGTACTCTGGGTAATACACCAGAAGGTGGATGTCCAGATTTAAGGTAAATTCTGACACCACCTTAGGAAGAAACTTCGGATTCATTCTCAAGGACACCCTGTCCTTGTGAAAAAACAAATAAGGCTCCTTACACATCAGGGACTGGAGCTCAGAAATCCTTCAAGCTGAAATAATGCCATCTAAAAATAACACCTTCCATGACAGAAGGTGCAGCTGGCAACTTGCAGCAGGTTCAAAAGGAGGCAAAGTGAGCTTTTCAAGAACAAATAAAAGATCCCATGGCAGGCTTCAAATGCAAAATGCCCCATAGGATGGTATGGGGAAGGTCCAGCAGGGCAATAGCTTTGCCCTCAATTGGCATGTGGTAAGCAGAAATGGCAGACAAGTGCACCCTAAGCGAAGACTAAGTCCTGTATCAGATAAAGAGAGGAGGTACTCTAATATCGAGTTCACCGGACAAGAGAACGGGTCTAAATGCCAAGCAGTGGCCCAAATGCAAAACCGCTTCCATTTCATAGCATAAGTTGCCCTAGTGGAGGGTTTCCTGGCAGCCACTAGGACGTCCGCTACTCTGGGCGATATCCCAAATCTAAAGGCGGCTAGGTCTGCACAAGCCATGCATGGAGATGCAAAAATCTGAGCTCTGGATATACCAGGGTTCCCCGTTCCTGGAAGAGCAAATCTGATCGGATGGGCAGGGAAATCGGAGGCTCCACAGCCAACTGCTAAAGCAGTGGAAACCAAATCTGGCATGGCCAGAAGGATCATGTCTGCCCCTTCTGACTGCAGCTTGAGGTGGACCCTCTGCACAGAGGGAAGGGAAGGAACGCATAAAGAAACCTCCCCACCCAGGAGAGGGATAATGCGTCTCACCAGAAAATACCAGGCGCTGGATATAGCAAGCAGAAACTGGGTAATTTTGCATTGAATGGGGAGGCAAACAGATACAGTTCTGGATGACTATCTGTTGAAAAGATCCTCTACCACTTCGGGCTCTGGACCGAAAACAGCTCATACTGTCAGCCAGGGTGTTTTGGATGCCTGGAACATGGACTGCTGATAAGGTTAGGTGATGATCCACCGTATAAGTCCACACTCGCATGGCTTCCCTACAGAGTAGGTAGGAATGAGTACCCCCCTCCCTTGCTTGTTGATGTAAAAGACCACTGACATGTTGTTAGTCTGAATCATTAGGGGGCCAGACAGCAGAATTGTCTGAAAGGTCTGAAGGGCATACAGAACTGCTCTCATCTCCAAAATGTTGATATGGAGATGAAGCTCGTGTTGCTCCCAGGACCCCTGTGTCTGGTGACCTTCCAGATGAGCTCCCCAGCCCTGACCTGATGCATCCAAGGTTAGGATCTGTCTGGGGGCCTCTTTCCAGAGACAGACTCCTTTGGAAAGGTTAGAGAAATTCAACCACCAAAGCAGGGCTTGTTTAACTGGGTTGGTTATCAGGACCAGTTGTTCCACAATGTCTGACCACTGATCCTATTGAATTCTCAGGTTCCACTAGATCGTCCTCATGTACAGCCTGGCAGGAGGACCGTGGCAATGGCAGCTGCCATGTGCCCTAAAAGCTAGAGGACATTCCTGACCAAGACTTGATGAGCCATGGAAAGCTGCTGTGCATGGGCCTGGAGGCATTCCGCTCTGTCTTGTGGAAGGAAGGCTTTTCCTTGGGCCGTGTCCAGAATTGCCCTTATGTATTGTAGCCACTGACTTTGCCAAAGGGAGGACATTGGGAGATTTAAAGTAATCCCCAAGTCCTAAAACAGGTGAAAAGTGGTCTGCATGATGCACAGCAGTTGGTCCCTGGTGGGAGTGGTTAGAAGACAGTTGGCAAGGTAGGGGAAGATATAATGCCCTGCCTCCTGAGAGCTGCAGCTACCACTGCGAGGCATTTGGTGAACACTCTGGGTGCAGAAGACAGGCCGAAAGGCAAAGCCCTGAACTGACAGTGACACCCCTGAAACTGGAAGCAAAGGAACCTCCATGCAGTTGAAAAACAAGAGTATGGAGGTATGCGCCCTGCATGTTCAGGGAGCATAGCCAATCTCCCTGATGGAGCAAGGGTAGAAGCCCTATGAGAGTGATCATCCTGAACTTCTTGCATTCGATATACTGGTTCAGGTGGCAGAGGTCTAAGATTGGTCGTAGATCTCCAGTTTTCTTTAGCATCAGGAAGAAGTGGGAGTAGAACCCCTTCCCCTGTTGTGCTGGTGAAACTGGCTGTATGGCTCACTTGTGCAGGAGAGCCAGGACCTCTTCCGCGATGAGAATGCTGTGGGCCTGGGAGTAGAAACACAGAATCTGACGGCAGATAAGGACCGCTTGGCCCATCTAGTCTGCCCATTTTCCTAACAGATAAGCTGCAGATCCTAGTTAACCAATGGCTTACTTCCTCCTACCCCCCCCCCCACTAGGACTGCCTTATGTCTGTCCCATGCATTCTTGAATTCCCCCACTGTTCTTGACTCCACGACCTCCTCAGGGAGGCTGTTCCATGCATCCGCAACCCTCTCTATGAAAAAATACTTCCTCACATTACCTCTGAGCCATCCCCTCTATCTTCAAATTGTGCCCCTGTTCCTGCACATCTCTTTCTGAAAGATGCTACCCTCTTGGACTTTGTCGATTCCTTGAGGTACTTTGAAAGTTTCTATCATGTCCCTCTCTCCTTCTTTCCTCAACTGTATACATATTAAGCTCCTTTAGTCTTTCTTCGTGTGTCTTCTGGTGCAGACCCTGCTCCATTTTGGTTGCCCTCCTCTGGACAGCCTCCACTCTGTCTATGTCTTTGCGGAGATGGGGTCTCCAGAACTGCACACAGTACTCCAGATGGGGTCTCACCAACTGTCTGTACAGAGGGATAACAACTTCCTGTTTTCTACTATTGATGCCTCTTCCTATGCATCCCAGTATCCCCCCAGCCTTCCTTACTGCCTTCTCACATTGCATAGAGTAATAGGATTTTTTTTTTTTAAACTTTGTTTATTAGTTTTCATAGTACAGACATACAAGAAAGTCCATCCTTGGATTTGAGAACAGGAATCTGTTAGTTATACACGGAATAACTAGAAGAGCAAACTCAGTATCCATTATTACATCACTGGTGGCCATATTACTAGATTTGTAGACAAAATCAAAATAAGGTTAACTAATAACCTTGCAGCACGAACACAGGCATTCAATACAAATATGCAATTCCAATTGTGTCCTTGTGCTTATGTAGCACTTACAAATGCCGCTAAAAGCAGCATTATAGTCCATGTATCAATATTTATTTCAGTTAATCCAGCAGATGCTTCAGACAGCCCCCCCCCCCCACTCACCCTCAGACCGATCCCAAACATGGGTCATGTTAAACTTAATTGAGACAAAGAATAAGCCCCCAATATCAGCTTTTAACAAACTTTAGCAAATAACCACTTTGCAATCAGCTTTGTTAATTATATACTTGTTGCATATTGATACAATAGTCTCTCTTCACAGAACATAACTGAGTGTGTATATGAGTCTGTGACGCAGTAAGTTTAGGGCCAACCACCTGGAGATCAACCTTCTAAATTTTGTTTTTTGTTTTATTAAAGTCAGCCCCCATCATCGGACTCATTAGCAAGTTCTTGTTGTGCAAAGTCCTTCTGGATTGCCGATAGCCACTTCCCCGCCTCAGTTGGGTCAGTGTAGAGATAGGTTTTACCCGTTTACTGAATCCTGAGACGTGCTGGGACTTGCAGCGCATGAGAGACCCCCAATGCACACAGCCCAGTTCGGATGGCATCAAACGCCTTACGGCGTTGTCGAGTTGAATAACTGTGGTCCGGGAAGCAGTGCACTTTTTCACCCGAACTCAAAGAGATGGGTCCCTTCTTTTTGGCTGCCTCCAGAACTTTATCTCGAAAGCACTGCCCGGTGGTCACTGCCAGGATGGTGCAAGGCAAGTCAACCAATGGTCGACGGCGTCTGGGGGTAATTCGGTATGTCTTTACAATATCTCCAGTTATTTCAAGGCGCCATCATTTAGATATAAGGGTTTCCACATACTCCAGTAGATCTCGTCCTTCCAGCTGCTCCGGGACACCCAAGATGCAGAGGTTTGTTGAATGAACAGCATTTTCCAGCTGTTCCATCCGAAGCCTCAGAAGCTTGTTTTTGGATAGTACTCCCGATACCACCATTGCGATGTTGTTTGCTGTTTCCACTGCTCCATTGGCGGTTGCTGAAGCCTTCGCTATTTTGGTGTCCATGGTAGTGAGGCGATTCGTTGAAGTGTCAATTTTTTTGTCCAGGAGCTGTACTGCTTGCAGAAGTGCTCCATTAGTCAGTTCAGAGGTGCCCACCTTTTGGCTGAAGGCCGCTGCACCTGTATGATCTCCCGGCCTATGTGATTTGGAGACAGCACTGTCTTGCATAAGCTTTTTCCTCAGATTCACCATATTCCAGATGGACAGAATTTATACAGATCTGTGCCATTTGAAGAGCTGCACAAGCTGATATAGGTTTGAAGCTTTGAAGCCCTTTATTAGATTTTTAAGAGTTTTAAAATTTGAGTTATTGCAGGACGCATAGGAGCTCTCTCAAAAGCGTCTTTCCTTTGGCTGCTGGCTCTGCCTCCAGTAATGGGATTTAATCTGAGAGTTGTCTGGAGGAAGGTTGTGCTCTCAACAAGTTGCAAGACTCACCGATCAGTGGTTACCCAACGCCACCCCTCGGTGTGCAAGGAAAATTAACAACCCACCACCTCCCCTCAGACGTCTGAGGGGGGTCGGGCAGTGAGCCAGACTGAGGTGCCGGAGGGGAAGCGCAGACTGGGAGGTTCTGGGGGCCAGAGGGAGTGGAGGCCCTTCGCTTGAAGCCCGACCTCTGCTGCTGCTGTCCCCTGGGCTGATGTCTAGTGTTCCTCCGAAAGAACTGCTTGGAGTTCTGATTTGGCTGAGATTTGTACATCATAGG
Organism: Neoceratodus forsteri; assembly: GCA_016271365.2. Lineage (NCBI taxonomy): Eukaryota > Metazoa > Chordata > Ceratodontiformes > Ceratodontidae > Neoceratodus > Neoceratodus forsteri. The sequence continues at coordinate 1,429,074,177 of CM057449.1, forward strand.
TAAAGATCTAATAGCTTCACCAGATTACTGCAGCCGGGTGATAATGTTCTGTGAATCCACACCAAACACCACCGGTCCTCTGAAGAGGGCATCCATAATCTTGGGATTGTACATCCGGCCGAAAGCTGGACAATCGCAACAAGGAGTATCGACGAACACAAACAGCCAAAGCAGCGACTCTGCTGGCTGAGTAGACAATCATAGGATGACCTGAGGACATGGTTACCGACGTTGGATTCTGACTTCAGGATCGCCATAGGTTTGGTCCTGCTTAGGCAGTCTGGCATGGCCTGCGCCACTTCCACCACCTTGTCCCATAGGGCATTTTGGTATTGAACCATGTGGGCAAGGAAGGTTTGGGAATGAATGGCACACACCGAGAAAGAGTAAACCTTCTTGGCTAGATAACTGATATGCTTAAAATCTTTATCTGGTGGTTGCGTACTAAGGTGCCGAGGTCTCCTGAACCTGTCATGGGCAGCATTAACGACGACAGAGTCTGCCTCTGGTTGCTCCCCATAAAAGGGGTTGTCCCTGGGTACAGAATACAGGCAGTTGCATTTCTTTGATCCGGCCAGCATAGAAAATGGGTGCTTCCTTGTATGATTTGACCATAGAAGGGACCACCATGGGTAAGGTGTCTTTCCTCCTAGGAAAGACAGCCAGTAGCTTGCGTTCTATATCCAACTTCTCTGTGTCCCAGATGTTAAGTTGTTGGATGTGACACATCACATCCATAAACGTTGGGTTGTCGGGTGGGGACCGTGGCGTCTGCCACCAACGAACTCTGACACTAGGCCCGAATCCCCTCGGCTGGAGTCCGAGAAAGAGTATCAGTCCGAATCCTCCCCCTCCCCCCTAGGTTTGGGTAGGGGGAAGGAGAGCATGGATGCTTTAATGGCTGACCCTGTGGAAGGGATGTGTCACTCCCATTCGGCGTCAGGACAGCCCCGTAGGTGGACTAGCTGGAGGCTTGTCCAAAGGCAGTCCCTTAGGGGGCAGCTGAGGGGGCAACCTGGGTGCCTGCTTGTCTTTGAAAAAGGCCCACCAGGCTGAAGAAAGCTTGTTTAGACCCTGCAGTGGACCCTTTCGAGGAGCTGGCGCAGCCGGCGACTGAGGGTTAGGTTTAGATGGTGCCAGTGTCTGGTCGTCGGGCTGAGGCAACTTGGGCATCTGAGTAGGATAATCCGGGATGCCTGGCGTCGAACCCAAAGGAATAGCACCATCTGGTGTCAGAAAAATTGGATCCGGTCATCGGGCATAAGCTGGGGACGGGCGTCAGGTCCAGCCGGTGACTTCATAGGATTTGGCAACAGGGTCCCCCAAGGAGGCACAGGGAGGTCACATCGAGGGGACTGGTGTAGGCTTAGGCTGGGCCGGAGGCTGATCTGGCAGCCACCTAGGCAGAGTCGCCTGTGAAGTGGAGCTAGCTCCCAAGTGGGTCAAATGCCCCCTTTTCCAGGGGGAGAGGGTGTTGATCCCAGGTGTCACTCTGAAGCATCAGCCACTGGCGTAAGAGTACTTGGTATTACTTGGTATGAAAGAACAGAAGAAGGCCAGAGCCCATCGAGACTGTTCCCCACACTATGTGGGACATTATCTATTATCCCTCAACCAAACATCTAATTTGTTTTTAAAGACAGTGGCACTAGTTGCCTCTACCAATTCTTGTGGCAAGGTGTTCCATACAATGGATGCTCTTATTGGAAAAGTTTCCCTTTGCTGGTTTTATAAGTTTTACTCAAGCTGTTTATTATGCAGTCTCGAACATGTCTCCTTTTGAGAGTGTTAGACCACATTTTCCATTAGATCTGGTGAATTTATTAAATGAAAACCCATAAGCATATCACCTCTTAATCTTCTAGTTTGAAGAGAGAAGAGACCAGTAGCTTTTAATCTGTTCTGATAATCCAAGTTTGTTAATCTTGGAATCATTCTAGTTACTCTCCTTTGAACCTGTTCAAGAATTGCTGTCTTTTTTTTGGTTTGGATTCCAGAAAGGGGAGCCATAGTCTAGATACAGTCTAATGTATGCCCCATACAATGGAATAAGGCATTGTTCAGCGATTAACAAAAGTGCGCTTTATTTGCCTCAAAAGTCTGTTGGTCATGTAAGCAGTTCTAACACAGTGATCATTTGATGTAAGTTTATTATTAACATATATCCCTAAATCTTTTTCACAATTTGATGAGTGAAGTGGTAGTCCATTTATATATCGTTTTTGGATTATTTACACCGAAATGCACTACTAAACATTTGTCTTGATTAAACTGCATATGATTTTCATTTGCCCAGAGTGTTAATTTTTCCAAATCCTTCTTTAATGCAGAAATATTTTCTTGATTATTAACCTTGCCCCCCAATTTAGTATCGTCTGCAAATTTAACCATGAAGTTATTTGGCCCGGTTTGTAAATCACTGATAAAGAGATTAAACAATGTTGGTCCCAAGACCGACCCCTGTGGTACACCACTTGTCACACTACCCGAATCAGACAAGATATCATTAATTCTGACTCTCTGAGAACGATCTGTCAACCATTTTAAAGTCTAGTTGACAATATCAGATGACAAACCTAGATTGTTCATTTTAGTAATGAGTTTTTCATGTGAGACTTTATCGAAAGCTCTACTAAAGTCCAAAAGAATTCCATCAGTAGGGATACCCACATCTTGTACAGTACTTATATTATTGTAAAAAGATATCAGATAGGTGGTGCAGGAATACTTTGGAGTAAACCCATGCTGATTTGAATCATAAATTCCTAATTTTTTACAATCTTGATCTATTAGAGACTTCATTACTCGTTCCATTAATTTACCAGCCACTGAGGTCAGGCTAATTGGACGATAATTTTGCAATGAACCTCTATTGCCTTTTTTAAATATGGGAGTAACTATTGCTGAACGCCAATCATTTGGTACAATGCTTTCTTGTAAGGATTTGCTGAAGATAATTGACAAAGATATAGAAATATTTATAGAGGTTTCGATCGGAAACCATGGATGAATACTGTCTGGGCCCGGAGTAGTATTTATTTTTTTTTAATTTTTTGATAGCCTGTATAATGTCACTTGGATAGAACCTATGATAATCTGTGTGGTGAACTTTAAATGTATTAATAGGTGATTTTTGAGAGAAGACAGAACAAAAGTACTTATTAAAGAGATTTGAGGTTTCTATATCAGATAGATAAGTGCCATTGTTTACAATGGGACCAATGGTCCTTGATACACCTTTTTTTTTACTATTTATATAGGAGAAAAGAGATTTGTGACAGTCTTTTTTTGTGAGCTAGTTTAAATTCTAGCTTATTTTTTGCCAATTTAATAGAATTTTTTACGTTTTTCACAGATAGTCTGTATTTATGTAATAGAGTAGTTTTAAATGGAACAGAACTATTCTTAAGTTTCCTAAAAGTTTAATTTTTATTTTAATCTGATTTTAATTGTCTTGTTGAACCAAGGGGAATTTTTCCTTTATTATTAAATTTCCTCTTAGATGGAATAAAGGTATTTTCCAAATAATGTATAATGTTTTAAAAAGTCCCAAGCTTGTTGTGTTATACAATTAAGAAGATTAGATTCCCAGTTTATGTTTTGTAAGTATTCATTGATTTTAGAAAAATTTGCTTTATTATAATTTTTTGTACAGTATAACTTCCTTTGTATAGTTTTAAACTGTTGAATTTCAAAAAGAATAGATGAATGATCACTGGTCCCAAGTGGATCCCAAATTTGTAAATTGCTAATTTGTTACTCTATGTTAGTAAATAATAGATCCAAAATATTAGGACCTCGAGTGGGTTCAGTAACAAGTTGTTGTAATCCAGCACTAACTACCACATCTACTAGTCCTTTCTCGGCATAGAACAGTCCTGAGAATGAGTCCCAGTTAATATGAGGGAGGTTAAAGTCACCAAATATTACAGTATCTTGAGATTCTGAAAAATGTGTAATTTCTTTAAACATATCAGTTGTGTAATCTGAATTTGCAGATGGAGGTCGATAGATGTTACAATAGTTATATAGGACTGCTCCTTCAATAAGATTTTAACCCGTATACTTTCCAAAGGAAAGGGAGACCACACTTCAAAAGAAGGAATATCATTTCGTATGTACATACAAACTCCACCGCCTTGCTTATCTAATCTGTTTTTATGATATAACTTATAACCTGGAATTTCTCTGGAACAAATTGAGGATGCGCCCCACCAAGTTTCAGTTACTCCCACCACAACTATATTTAAAGTTTTACATTTGGCTTCGAGTTCTGCTAATCTGAGTTGGTTTAAAGATCTTGCATTCAAAGCTAGGAATTTACATTTAGTTGTAATAACATTTTGGTAAGTATTCAGAGACTTGGGAATAGAGCCATTCTCCCCCACTATTTTTAGTTTAAACAATGATTTATGATTTTAGTGATGCTTTTCCCCATAAGTGTACTACCCCTGCGACTGAGATGTAAACCATCCCAGCAAAACAAGGAAGAACGATCTGAAAATGATTCCCAGTGGGTAATACAGGGTATATCCTGCTTAAAACGCCACTTTCTCAGCCATTCATTTAGGGCTTTGATTTTCTGCATCATGGCAGATGTTGCTCTCGGGACAGGTAGAATTTCAGATATACATACACAGCATCCCCTATCAAGTAACAGGTTACATAACGCCACATAGTCCTGTTGTAACTGATTAAAAGGGGTGTTGTTTATATTATTAACACTGGAGACTGAGGTGCTGCCCTATCTGCATGCATCTTTCTGGACTGCGGGATGAGGTAGCCAGACTCAGAGCGGAAGTAAACTGGGTCAGGAGTACCATCACCCCTATCCAGAGACCACTCAGTCCAATGCAGCTGCCTCAAAGGATGCAGAGAACGAGGAGTACTTGGATGACAGTGGGCTCAGGGAGGGTTAGACCAGTCAGGCAGAGGCACATCCCAGATCCTATTCCACTCAAGAACTCATATGCCACACTGCCAAACAGGGACAACCAAATAGAGGTACCCAGAGAAATGGAAGGAAAGGATGTGGAGGTTAGCCAAGTGCAAAAGATGGAGATTAGCCCAGGAGGTGGATAGGCAGAATAGGGGCAAAATTCAGCAGAAGGGCAGACAGCAAGGTGAACCAGGGATAAAGGACAACCAAGGAAGGGGCTGGAGTAGAACAGCGAAACAGTCTAGGGAGGTCAAATCATGGAAAGTCATGTGTGCAAATGCCATGAGCCTTTGCAACAAGATGGAAGATCTGGAGGCTGTCATGGTGCAGTCAGACCTGGACATTGTGGCCATCACTAAAACCTGGTGTAATGATAACCACGACTGGGAGTTGGCCATACCTGGCTACAACATATTCAGAAGAGACAGGGCAGGCAGTAAGGAGGGGAGTGGCACTGTATGTGAAAATGACATAAGGGCCACAGAGATCCAGGAGGAACAAAATGGGGAGAGATACTGTGGGTTAAGCTGGAAAGGAAAATGGGGCCAGCCATCCGCACAGGTGTGGTCTATAGACCACCAGCCCAGAAGGAAGAAACAGATAGGGAGCTGATGCTAGCCATCCAGAGGATGGCAGACAAGGGTGAGGTAGTACTGGTTGGAGACTTCAAGATTCCAGACGTGGACTGGAGCATCCCAGCAGCAGCAGCATCAACTAGGAGCAGATTTATCTTGAACTCCCTTCAGGGTGCCTTCCTCAAGCAACTGGTCATGGAACCAACTCGGCAGAAGGCAATACTGGACCTTGTGCTCACAAAAAGGGACAGTGTGATGGGGATAAGAGTGGGGAGCACCTGGGGAACAGTGACCACCAGTCACTGTGGTTTGAAATCACAGAAAGAGCAGAACCAAACCACACAAAACACGTATCCTGGATTTTAGGGGCAAACTGAGAAATGGGGAGATACTTGAAGAGGCATTAAGGGAATGGGGCAGGAATCAGGGGTTGAGGAACAGTGGGAAGTATTTAAAATGGGGATTACAAGAGCAACAGAATTATCTATTAAGCAGGTTAGCAAGAGGAAAAGGAAGAGGAGACCATTATGGTTTTCCAAAGAGGTAGCAAAGAAGTGAAAGCCAAAAGATTGCATTCAGGCAATACAAAATACACAGGCAGAAGGGATAGGGAGAAGTACCAGGAGAAGCAAAGGGAGGCAGGGAGGTCAGTAAGGGAAGCCAAAGCTCAGACAGAAGAACACATTGCAAAATCAGTGGGTAGAGGGGACCAAACCTTTTACAGGTACATAAGTGAAAAAAGAAAGGCAAAGGGAGGGATAGTGAGACTGAAGGGGGAGGATGGGGGCTGTGTGGAGGATGACAACAGTAAAGCTGACATATTGAACAGGTATTTCTGCTCAGTCTTTACTGAGGAAGAGGAGGGTAATGGGTCTGAATGGAGTACTAGGGGTGAGAATGGTGCAGAAATGGACACAAGTCCCTTTACACGAGAAAGGGTCCTGAAGGAACTGGAAGTAATAAGAGTTGATAAAGCAATGGGGCCAGATGGGGTGCAACCCAGGGTCCTTAAAGAACTAAGAGAGGTGGTGGCTGAACCTCTTGCTATCCTGTTTAGCTGATCACTAGAAACAGGGGAGGTACCCAAAGACTGGAGGATAGCAGATGTAGTCCCCTTATACAAAAGTGGGAACAAAGAGGAAGCGGGAACTACAGACCAGTCAGCCTCACCTCGGTAGTGGGGAAGATCATGGAAGCACTACTGAAGGAGAGATTGGTGGAACATCTGGTTGTCAATGGACTACAGGACCCAAGGCAGCATGGTTTCACCAGGGGAAGGTCATGTCAGACCAACCTCATTGAATTTTTTGACTGGGTGACTAGGGAGGTGGATCAAGGGAGGGCAGTGGACATGGCCTATCTGGACTTCAGCAAGGCCTTTGACACTGTGCCACATAGAAGACTATTGCACAAACTGGGGAATATGGGTGTGGGCAGGACAGTAGTGCGGTGGGTAGGTAACTGGCTAGGCAGCAGGACACAGAGAGTGGTGGTAAATGGCTGTCACTCCACAGAGGGAAGAGTGACCAGTGGGGTACCACAGGGATCAGTGCTGGGACCGGTACTATTCAATATCTTCATCAGTGACATTGCGCAGGACCTAGAAGGCAGAATTTCACTGTTCGCTGATGACACAAAGCTCTGTAACAGAGTAGACACACCAGAGGGTGTAGACAGAATGAGAAGGGACCTGCAGAAACTTGAAGAATGGTCAGGGGTTTGGCAGTTGAAATTCAATGCAAGGAAGTGCAAGATAATGCATATGGGAACAAAACCCTGGCACAATATATCAGTTGGGGGGTGAGGATATAGCATGCACCAAGCAGGAAAGGGATCTTGAGTTATCATCTCTGATGACCTCAAGGCAGGGAAACAGTGTGACAAGGCAGCAGGTAAAGCAACTAGGATGCTGGGATGCATAGGCAGGGGCATCACCAGCAGGAAAAGGGAGGTCATAATTCCACTATACAAGACACTAGTGAGGCCGCACCTGGAGTACACTGTGCAGTTCTGGAGACCTTACCTACGTAAGGACATAGACAGGGTAGAGAAGGTTCAGAGGAGGGCAACAAAGATGGTGTATGGATTGCATCACAAGTCCTATGAGGACAGGTTGAAGGCACTGAACATGTACTCCCTGGAGGAGAGGAGGAGAGAGGGATATGATAGAGACATACAAGTATCTTACAGGAGGAACAGGTGCAGAAATGCACTATTTTTGCGAAAATGATGTTCCAGGACTAGAGGCATGGGATGAAGTTGGAGGAGGACGATTCAGAGGAAACGTGAGGAAGAATTTCTTCACAGAACGGGTGGTGGACAAGTGGAACACCCTGCCAGAGGAAGTGGTGGGGGCTAAAACAATCACGGGATTTAAGAATGCATGGGATAGACAAAGGAATTCTGGAGGTCAGGGGTAAGGGCAACAGACTTCCTGGAAAACATAAACTGAATTTACAAACTTAAATGGGCAGACTGGGTGGGCCATAGGCCCTTATCTGCCGACACTGTCTATGTATCTATGTATGTATGATAACCAGTGGATTTTCCCCCCCGCATTTTGTAAAATTTTAGGCATCATGGAGGTAATAACAGATACCCTGGCCCCACAGAAGCTAGAACAAGTGCGGTTGCTCTTGTCACTATTGCATACCGCCCTGTCAGTGTGCTTAATGATTGAATCTCCCAGGACTAACACTTGTTTTGAGACAGAAGTGGGTACAAGAATCCAAAACAGGTGATTGTTTAACACTCTCTCTGGAGCGATTAACTTAATAGGTATTGACTTGGTAGCTTGAGACTTACTAGGACAAATATTCATGGGCATTAATTCCTGACTGAAAAGTGTTTTTAAACCATTATTATCAACAGAGGGTGATGCACAGGATAAATCATGTAGCACTTCATTATTTGATAGTCAATTGCTCAAACCTATTACGAGTTTCAATAGAGGCACTACTGTTTATTTGACCGCCCCTCCTTTTTTTAAGAGGCTTTGTGACAATGGTCCAGTCATCATTATCATGAGAAGATAATCATCCACCTTATAAGAGGGGGCAGAGGCAACAGGTATACTAGTACTAGTCATTACAATTGTCGTCTCATCAGGAGGCATAGAAATGCTACCTAAATGTGAAGGAAATTGTTCATTAGAATGAAGCTGTTCGTCCATAAGATCAATGTAACTTTCCAATTCCCTAATATCAGTAGAAACTGGTTTAATATTAAGCAGAAACGCTATCTCTGCTTCAAGAGTAGTAATCAGATGGCAATTAGCACATACATACTCGCTCTCATACTTTCCCTCACTATACTTCAAACACTGCATACACCTACTAAGTTCTTTTTCCATTATTAAAGGTGTATATTTACTAAGTAGAGGATATGCTAAAATTATCTTATTCAAGTTTGTCGAATGCCAGCAGTTTCAGCAGACACGCATAAACTGCGTCTCCATGTTGGCATTGCTGCCGCCCGGCTCTACCTAGAGGGGCAGGTTTTAAGCTGAAAACTGAAGCAGCGATCTGTTCACTTCCAGTTTCGGCGCGAAGTAAAAATAATATTTACTTAAATTCAGCAAGATTCTGTGAGTTGAAGATTTACAAGCCCTTAAAAGGTCAAGAGAACCACCAGGCAACAGTGCTTTTAACAGAGAGATGTTGTTTTGGGGTAGGAGGTATACTAGCCTATTGCTAGTCCTCCAGGTTCCCACAATGCTCTGCTATTCACTGAAGAGTCAGTTACAAGCAAATGGTACCAACACAATACAGCAACAGTTAAAACAAATATATTAATGGTATATCAAAGTATATTGGTGCACTGCACTACTCCACCTCTCACCAGAGGTGAGTAGACTTGGTGGACACCCTGGCCAGGAGGGCGACAGAGAAAGGCCAGCCGCCAGAGGACCCACCGGCCGACCCATTTGGCCTAGAACCCGCAGTGACAATAGGCCTAAGCTTAAGTGGCTGGGAGGTGGAGGAAGAACCCCCACGTCCCGAGGAACCTTCTGCCGTTACTGAGACAAGGGAGGGAGGTTTAGACACAGACTTCTTTGAGGACCTGGAGCGATCTTCTGCCCAGGGTTTCTCATGGTGTTTTTCTCAGTGCTTTTGTTTGTCACTAGATTTCTTCCCTTTATGAGAAGAAGATGAGGCTAGAGAGGAAGACAAACTCTTGTGGTGAAGCTCCTTCTCCATTTCAAATAATCTTTTGGAGAACAAAAAGGCTTCGAGGGTCTTCTGGTGACACAGCCTGGTGTGCTGGTTAAAGTCTTAGCAGTTCTGGCAGGCCTCAATGTTGTGGTACGGGCCTAAACAGAAAAGGCAGGCCGAATGACCGTCCTTATGAGGAATTTGCTTCCCACACACATACTTTGACTGACGTAGCTCAATGGAAGACGAAGGAGAAGACATGCAAAATTTTGAAGACAGTACTTATTTTGATGGAAAATAAGAAAACACGGGTAGCATGAACAATGGCTGTCGACAAGCTAAAGGAGTCCACAAAGATCCAGCTTGCACGGTCAATCTATGTGGAAAAGAACTGGGGATGGGTTGGGGGACCGCCCCTTTTATACTGTATGTGACGTCAGGTGGGGCTAACATTGGGTGTGGTCCCCCACTGGATACTGCTAGCTAGAAGTTTCTGTGGAGTCCTGGCACCTGGTGGCTTAGTCCTACAGCTGTTACCTGCTGCAAAAGCGAATCTCGAAGTAAGAACAAGGGTTAGAGAAATTATTAGGGTAAATTAAAAGATTTCAAAGGAGCATAAAAATGCATAATGCTTTTTCAGCTACACCCCTGGTTAGCAACAACAGTCTATTCTGCTCTCACTGAAAAGATTACCTGGTGCTACATCAGAAGAAATTAGCCTAATGCTGTGGACTACCAGACAATCGCCAGAAACTATGATTCAATGCTATCCCCAAAGCACTGGTAGCAGAAATGGAACAGAACATTTTCTTTTAATTCAGTTTTATGTCTGTACTATAAAACAATAAATACATTGTTTTCATTAGTTTTATTAGCACTGTATTACCTGGGAGGAATGGTCTCTCTCTCTTTCTCTTCACTTTAGTTGGGAAAGAATCAAGTCAGGGGTAAAAATAAGGGAAAGAAAATAGACTCACAGGAAAAGGGAAGCAAGGAAACTACTGATAAAAAAAGAGAGTAAAGCAATTGGCAAAGACCTGCAAATACAGGGAATGTAGAATCTGAAAAAAGGAAAAAGATGAAGGGAAAGCAAAGAAAGGAGTATGAACAGAAAAGTCTGAAAAAGCAGCCTGCCTATTTCTATACCAAACTTACTCTGTGAGCAGTCACTGCTATACAAAGATTTTACCTTAAGGTTTTCCCTGCCTGCTCTGTACTGCCAGTTCTGAGGAACATCAGCATTTTAAGCAGAACTATGGATTAACACAAAACAAAAGCCTCCCCCAAAGGCTACCCCAATTAGCCTTTTTCCAAAAGGAGGTTTTTCTCATACCCAATAGCTCCACATGTGTTATGAAATCCATGCTGTGTGCCGCCATCTCACGAATAAACAGTGTGATTCCACCACTCATTTATGCTCTTCTGAATTAAAGTTAAAATATAGTGGCAGTATGAGACAACCACCCACTTACAGTGAGAAGGCAAATTGGGTTGTTAACATTGGGGGGAGAGTTTTTTGTGTGTTAGTGGTAGTTCTTTAAACAGCTTAAACGTCTGAATACTTTAAGGACGTTACCTAGTTGTTTCAAAATTCCCACCTCTCTAACGCACTCAAGAAAGTTTTCAAAGCTGTTTACTGGCACTGGTACATTCTTAAATGTATACAAACATCACTGGAATAATGATTTAGCTTGTTTTGTAATATCCAGCTAAGAATATATACAGGATAGCAGCAAGGAAATCATGCGCCCCTTCCCCCCAAAACACACTGTGGCCGACGAGGTGTTCAATCAGTCGCTGCACCCCCCCAAACAAACAACTAGTTAGCACTACTAGAGCCCACCCCAGCATGATCAACAATGCTTACTTACACACACACACACACACACACACAGTATGGCTGGCGGAGGTACCCAATCCCTGACAGCTCCAGTCCTCCCAAATAAACATGTAGGTGGCGTGCTGGGAGCCCAACCCAGCATACCAAAAGGCATCTTTTTTTTTTTTTTTTTATAATTCCTGTGAAACAAGAAAATGATCCCTTGGTGAGTCCCCCGCACCTCCCCCACCGCCAACCCACGCCCACCCACCTCCCCTCGACCTCGACTTACCTCCAGAGTCTGGCGTGACTATCTTCGGTGTAATGGGAACACATCTGCACTCTTCAAAGCCTACCGCTAAATTAAGAAATGCCGGTAAGCTGTATAATAGCATAAATAAGGTCTTTCCAACTTAGGCAGATATCTCGGCCATCTTTGACTTTTGGCACCAAATTTTCAACATGGGGTTCTTGACATCTCTTCTCATGAATTCAGTCACTGTCATGGCATTATTCAGTCCTAAAAGGTAATTTCACAGTCACTGCGCAGAATCACCTTTCGGGACCGATTAACAAAACGACAGTTTTAGTGTTCATGAGGTGGGCTCTCAAAAAGCCTATGTTGCAAATTTGGTGAAAAAATTTCAAAAAATGACTTTTACGAGCGTGCGTTGCGCAGTTTCAACGCACTCTCGTAAGTTTGCAAATTTGTAATATTTTCACTCCAGATTTTCAACATAGGCATATTTCCACACCTCTTTATGAACAGTGCAGCTGTCATTTTTCAATCCTGCCGAAATGTGTTTTCACGCTTCCGGCGTAGAATAGCACGGTCACTGTGGGAAATCAGTGTTTGGTACAGAGCAAGAAATCACAGTGACACTGTTCATGAGCAGACATCCTAAAATACATATGTTGAAAATGCGGTTAAATTAAAAAAAGTGACTTTTACGAGTGTGCAGTGCGCAGTTTCCACGCGCACTCGTAACTTCGCGAATTTGTAATATTTTAACTTCAGATTTTAAACATTTGAATTTTCCCACACTTCCTTATGAACAGTACAGCTATCATTTTTCACATCCTGGCTGAAATGTGTTTTCACACTTCCGGCGCAGAATAACGTGCTCACTGTGGGAAATCAGTGTTCGGTACACTGTAAGAAAATCATAGTGACAGTATTCATTACCAGAGGTGACAAAATGCCTATGTTGAAAATTTGGTGAAATAATTCCACTGAATGACTGTGTTGCAAGCACGCGTTGCGCAGTTTCCAGGCAGGCTTGTACCCTTGAGCACGACCAGGGCGTTAGGGTTCCTAAGACAGACACTTAAGAAGTATGAGGGTGAAATGTTGATCAGATGCAAGCGGAGTTGCAGAGAGGTACTCTGTTGGGATATGGATGCTGAAGGGACATGAATACAATGGGGGGGCCTGCATAAATGCCAAACACCAATGCAAATACCTGCAAGCGAACGTTCAGCATTGGCTAATGCTTGTTTCTTTCACATTCATGTTGACACCTAAAACACTGATGTTATAACTACATAAAGCAATCTAACCCCTTACAATTTCTTCCATAAAAAGGGATTAAGCATCACCATGTAACTTAAAACAAGCATGGCAACCCATTTTTTTCTCGTGGATTTTCAATGTTTAGATAACCGTCATGCACTGTGTGAAAAATTAATTTGATATGGGCTGCTGAAACAACAGGAAATATCCTTACCAGTAGTATATGCCATGTTGCAGTTGCGTGACCCAGGAATGCCCATGATAGAGCAACTGAACTCTATTCCCCCTAGAAATGTTTGAAATATTACATGTAGGAAGAAACTCCACCAGAAATTACTGCTCTAAGCAGACAATGCAGTCGTGTTCACCAACCACCAAAACGCAGAGCTCCTCGAGAAACAATTACAGCTTGAATTCACGCACTTTAAAGAATGGTTCAAGTCACACAAACTAGTCATGAATTACAACAAAACAAAGGTTATGACCTTCTACAACGCCAGGAGTAAGTACAAATCCTGTGCTCTCACCATCCTAAACCAAACAGGGACCTTACTTAAACATGTTCCTGATTTTAAATACCTAGGTGTCACATTGGACAGCTCACTCTCCTACCATCGGCACACAGATTCTGTCGCCAAAGCCACTAACATCCATATAGGCCTGCTCTACAGGCACAGACACTGCATGACTCCTGACACTCTCCGGTTGACTATCAACAGCTCTGTCACCTCCATCATCGATTACGGGCTAGCAATCTATGGCTCTGCCTCCGTCTCTGCCCTCTGCAGAATTACAGCTGCACTCAACAAAGCATGCAGGCTGCTAACTGGGGCTGACCGACACACACACACTTGTGACCTGTACATTCAGGCAGGATGGCTTCCTCTCATCAGCCGGATACAGTATCAAACCTGCCTCTTAGCCAAAAAAGTCCTCCTCGGGGTCATGCCCCCGGGCATTGAAAAGCTCCTCATTGACCACCACAGCACCCAACAAACTAGAAGTTCACAACAACTAACCTTCCTTGTCCCCAGATGCCAGACTACCATGGGCCAGAGGGCCTTTGTCCACAGAACACCACAGTGGTACAATACTGTCAACAAAAAAACTCTTACTGCTGCTGCTCTTGGTCCTTTTAAGAGACAATTCAGACTTCATCTCATTTCAACTAGTCGTGACTGCCTCGCCTTATCAGAGGCCCACCTCTCACTGCCCTCCACTTCAATCTTGACAGCTACCTCTCCCTGCCTTGCCCCCCCTTTACCTGCCTCACCTGCCCACCCCCTGCCCCTCTCTCCCTCCCCCGGACATTTCTGACTTTTATCCCTTCCCTTAGAGCTCTTATCCTCACCCTCTACCCTCCGACAATGGCCTTCCTGCTCGCATACCGCCCCTCATCTGCAGTGCTTATTTCTAAGATTGCCTTTGGCTGGTATGTCATGCTACCCAACATTTGGCACATTTTGAATTCCTGGAATTTCCTAAGCCTCAGTCTCTTGCTTCTTTTTATTGTGTAACTATGTATCATTATGTCACCCTTTGTATGTATGTATACCCCCCATTCCTTCGAAGTGGAACCTTTGTAAATGAGCAGTTCCTGTTCAAAGGTATTTGTAATCCTAGATTTCAATAAAATAAAAAATAAACACTTTTTTCTAGCCATCCTTTTTTTTTTTTTTTTTTTTAATTGATTTTTACATGAAACATCAGGACAGTGACATGGTGCACAAGCAGCATGCATTACACAGACAGTACACATGTAACATACTACCACCCCTTACATACAACAGAACTGAGATCCTATACAAAGGTTTGTTACATACCAGTAACAACACATCTTTGAGAGGATCTCCTCCATAGAGCCATAAAACACTGGACTAGAGCCGGTAGGCACTACAACTCCGCTGGGAACTTTTCCATAGCTAAAGCTGCCCATCTTATGCTGGCTGAACCCACCTCCCTGTGATAATGCCTATATAAGGCAGGCTGGTCCCTGTCACCTTCAGTTCATTATAGTCCACCTGGTGACAAGGCAGACCCACCCAAATGTCACTAGACAGTTAAAACAAAACAGGTTACTCACCTGTACCAGTAGTTCTAGGAGTGGTATATGGTGTACATCCACACTTCTGGCAGTGTTCCTTTCCCTTTAAGGACTGATGGAACCTCTTCATGCTGGCTCCTCCCACCCACCCAGGTGGTAACTCCCTCGGCACTACCCTGTGATGTCAGATCTTACCCCATAGAAGCAAAACTAGTGTGCCATTTGCTGGGGTAGGTCAGGCAGCTCAATGTGGATACATACCATATACCACTCCTAGAACTACAAATGAGCAACCTGTTTTTCTAGGGACATTGCTATAGTGTACTTATCCACATTTCTGGCAGATTCCAGCAGTTCTCCGAGGAGGGCGGTGCATACCACGGGAAAAAGACGGGAGAACTGAGGCTCCAAATCAGCATCCCGTCATCACTCAAGGTCGACGTGGTAAAGGGAAATGAAGGAGTGTGCACACTTCCAGCTAGCAGCCCTGCAGAATTCCTGGATAGGGCTATCCCTGGAAGCAGCGTTATGATGGGTGAAATGAGCCCTTAGCCCTATAGGAGGTTCCCTACACGACAATCTATAGCAAAGGGTCGATGCAGGACATAATCCACCTGTCAACTGTCTGCCAGGTGCGGGTTCAGCTTAGGTGACAAATAGCTGGCAAACCTCTTCCTGAACTCCAGCTGTGAACTCCTTGTAAGAGGTGAGCACTTGCCGCAGGTGCAAAGTATGCAGCCTGTGCTCTGCCTCCAAGGTGTGGATGGTGAAGTACACCAGGAGACTGATCATCTGCTTAAGGTGACACTCAGACACAACCTTCAGGAGGAACTTCGGGATGGGGTGAAGGACAACCTTGTCTCTGTAGAAGACCAGATATGGAGACTCCACCGAGAGCACCTGGAGCTCGCTGATATGACAGCCACCAGGAAGGTGGTCTTCCACAACAGGTGAGACATTTCACATCTGTGCACTGGTTCAAACAGCTTGCCCATGAGCTTTGTCAAAACCAGCAACAAGTCCCACGGTGGTGGTGTTCATACACCAGAGAGGAAATGTGGTCGAGGCCTTTGAAAAAGCGGCGGACCACCTTCTCCTGCACTACTGACTGCATACCAGCCCCCGCCCAGTAAGCAGAGCTGGCTGCCAGGTGCATCCTAAGGGTCGACTGGGGGACCGACAGAGAGGGACCAAAGGTAGTTGAGAAAGCTAGCCACCAGACAAGATAAAGGATTAAGACCCTTGCCCTGGCACCAAATTAAGAACCTCTTCCATTTGAAGGCATAGCATTTTCGGGTTGACTCCTTCTGAGAAGCCTCGACCACAGTGAGGACATCTTCAGAGAGACCCAAAGCCTGGCACTCTAACCGCTAAGGAACCAGGCTGTCAGGTGCAGGGATTGAAGGTCCAGATGGCATACCTTCCCCTGATTTCAAGAGAGTAGGTCCAGGAGTAGAGGGAGATGCCTCGGGAGCCTGCTGCTGAACCTGAGAAGATCAGGGTACCAAAACTGACGGGGCCAGTCTGGAGCCACCAGGATCATCAGTGCCTTGTCCCTCCTAACCTTGAGCAACACTTTGTGGATCAGAGGAAATGAAGGGAAGGCACAGAGAAGATCAGAGGTCCAGGGCCTCAAGAAGTCACTCCCCTGCAGCATCCCCTGCTAAGGGAGGGGCAGGCACAATACAGCCTCAGCTTTGCATTCTCCCTAAAGGCGAACAGATCCACCAGAGGGGTGCCCCATTGGGAGAACAGGCTGTGTACTACCTCCGGATAGAGAGATCATTCGTGAGACGCCTCGCAGACATTGCTGAGGGCATCCGCCAGCAGGCTGGAGATGCCGGCCACATGGATGGCCAGGAGATCAGTGTCCAGGCTGCACACGAGTGTCCAGATGTGGAGAGCGTCCCTGCACAGAGGAAGGGAGTGTGTCACGATTGGTTTGTTATGGTAGTATGTGGTCGTGGTGCTGTCCATCTGGACCTGAACGACCTGACCCAGAATGTGCGGAGCAAAGGCTCTCAGCCAAACTGCCCGAAGCTCCAGCAGGTTGATATGGCATCGGTACTCCTTGGGGGTGCACAAGCCCTTAAACTCTGTGGTTCCCTAGGCGGACACCCTAGCCAATCATGGAGGCATTGATCATGATGGTGACCATCGGCTCCAGGTGGACAAATGGGATCCCCTCCTGCAGATGTTTCGGGATTAACCATCACTGGAGGGCGACCCACATAAGCTGGGTCACAGTGACCAGCTGGTCGAGGTGGCCCTGGTGCTGAGACCACTGAGAGTCAAGTTCCAACTGCAGAGAGCGCATTCTCCACCGGGCCCAACAGACCATGCTGGTGCATGCAGCCATGTATCCCGGGAGGCTCAGAAGTCCTGAGCAGAGCACAACTGCCCAACCCAAAATGATCGGGCAAAGGAGGAGAGAGCGTCCACCCGGTCCGCTGGAAGCTGAGCCCTGACTCTACAAGAGTCAAGCTCTGCCCTGATGAAGAGACTCACCTGCAAGGGCACGAGTTCCGGCTTAACCTCGGTCACCAGGAGGACAACGGACAAGCAGGTCTGGAAGGCCAGGTCCCTGGACCACTCCACCTCCTCCCAGGAGAAGAAGAAGAATCATCATCATCAGCAGTTATATAGCGCTTTTCATACACAGTATCCCAAAGTGCTTTACAAGCAATGCTAGACTGGTAGTGAAGTGACTGAATGTGTGGTGGGGGCCATATCGCACATCATCTCCCACACACAGCCTGGATAATTGCATGAACCGGTTTATGGGAAGGGGAATGTTGGCCAGGACACCGGGAATGCTCCCTGCTCTTTACGAAGAGTGCCCTGGGTTCTTTTACTTCTACCAGGACACCCACTAGGACAACACCAGGATGGACAGAAGGGACCTCGGTTTAACGTCTCATCCGAAGGAGGGACCTGCTATAAACCAGTCATCCAGGTAGGTGTACATCTGGACCCCTCGGCACCTCATGAAGGCTGCAACCACTGCGATACATTTGGTGAAGACCCTGGGAGCCGAGGAGAGGCCTAAAGGCATGGCCTGGAACGCGTAAAGAATTCCCTCCACTCAGAATCAAAGGAACCGGCGATGGGACGGACAGATGGGGATGTATCAGAATGTGTCCTGAAGATCCAGGGAGCAAAACCTCATGTCCTGTTCCAGAAAGAGTGGTGACTGGAGAAACTTATTCAGGTCATGTAAGTCTAAGATGGGGCACCGCACCCCCCCCCCCGTCTGTTTTGGGGACAGAAAATACCTGCAGACAAACCCCGGGTTCACTGGAGGGTCCGGGACTGAAGCCACTGCATCCTGCTAGAGGAGCCCGCCAATGTCTTCCCAAAGGGCTGACACCATGTCAGTGGACATCTTGTCCTCCTGTGGGGCACGGGCTCAGCAAGGCAGGCAGTTCAGCCTCGAACTCTAGAGGTAGACCCTGCCGACCACCTCAAGGACCCATTTCTGTCCGTGGTGACAGCGGACTAGGCAGAAAGGAAGTTGCAGAGCCAGCCCCCAATGGGCACACCAAGGGGAAGCAGGAAGGGCCTGGGGAAGGCACCCGACATCCCTTCACTGGGCAGGCTTGGAGGCAGAGGAGGGACCAGCTGAGGAAGCAGCGGGTCCTCCACCACCTGACTTTCGGAAGACAGAAGCAACAGACTTCAGTCAGGGACACAAAGCCTGGGTCTGCAGTCCAGCCAGGGGCTGAGACGGCCTGGCCGAGGGGCAGACAGGGGCTGAAAGGGTTTCTTCCATTGAGGCTTAGCGTCCTTGGGATCCCGCTGAGTGGAGGTCACTGAGTCCAGGGTGGCACTAGACTTCTCAATACGAGTAAGGTGTCTTTCAACCCCCGGCATGAACAGGTCTGTACCCAAGGAGGGAACATCTGACAACCTGCGCTAGGTATCTGCCGTAAAGGTTGAGATCCTCAGCCAAGCCCTGCAATGCATGACAACCGTGGCAGCCACAGACCAGGTGCAAGAGTCACCAATGTCCATGGCCATCTGGGAGCTGCTGCTTAGCCACTGCTCGGCCCTGGTCCCAGACCTGCTTGACCGTAGTCTGCAAGACAGCCAGGAGCTGGGGAAGCACCTCACTGAGCATGCCTAAAAGGTCATGAATGAAGTGGGTCATTAAAAGGGCCGAACTCGTCTGCCGAAGGCCAAAAGAGGAGGCCGCACAGACCTTTTTGGCCATTATAATCCAATTTCTTGGATTCTCTGTCAGAAGGTTTATCCATGTCCCAGACCGAAAGACCGAATTTGCCGCCAGACTCTCGGCTGCAGGGTGTTCAGTGAAACCTGACAAGGAATTGGTAGGGACTGCGTACTTGGGGGACAGCTGAGCTGACGGCGCAGGACAAGAGGCAGGGTGCTGCTAAAGCTCCAGAATGGGGCCAAGAATAGCCTCAGCGACCAGGAAGGCCTCCCCAGGGGAGTCACCCCGGTCAAGAATCTAAGTCAGCAGATACTTAGCCCATTTCTGGATGGGCTCCATCTGCAGACCTGTTGATTCCAAGATCGGCCAGAGAAGGCCCACAAAAGAGGTGGTAGCAGGAAGCTGGCAGCTGAACAAGTTGAACAAGGCTCCTGCTTAGTCCGTCTGGGCTGACTGCAACTTCGAACCACCACCGCAGTTCGAACTAGGAAGGAAGCCGGGAGCTGAACAAGCCGAACCAGGCTCCTGCTTAGCCCGTCTGGGCTAACTGCAACTTGGGTTCGAACTAGGTAGGAAGCCAGGAAGCTGGCAGCTGAACAAGCTGAACCAGGCTCCTGCTTAGCCCAGATGGACCGACTGCAACTTTTCAAACTGCCACCGCGGTTCAGACTAAGAAGGAAGCCAGGAAGTCGGCAGCCCAACAACGAACCAGACTTCTGCTTAGCCTGTCTGGGCTGAGTGCGACTTCAAACTGCAACCATGGTTCAATCTAGGAAGGAAGTCGGCAGCTGAACAAGCCAAACCAGGCTCCTGCTTAGCCCATCTGGGATGACTGCAACTTTGAATCACCATTGCGGTTCGAACTAGGAAGGAAGACAGGAAGTCGGCAGCCGAACAAGCCAAACCAGGTACGCTCACCACTAAGCCTGCTGAAATTTTGAATGCTGGCGCCTTTTCAGTCGCCCTCCAGTTGAGACTGGCGCCTCCAGGCTCCCTGCTGATTGGCTGCATTATCGGCTTACAGCCTATGCCTTAGCCCAGAGACTGTTTTCTGTTTGAAACCTAGGATTTAGGATTGTAAATGTTTTATTACTGCATGTTTTGTTAAGATTCCTGTATATTAACTGCAGTCTGTCTATGTTAGAATTCAACCTGTCTGCTCTGTATTTAATACTGTTGCCAATACTTAATTAATTGGTTCACTGCAACATTGTGGGGTCCTTTTTACTTATTTATAAAGTACAGTTATGTAAGAACTTACCGTGACAGTAGATCTTCGAGAGGGGTTCCTGCAGTAGGTCATTACCTATAGGACTGTGCCCTCTGGTGTCAGGACCGCACGGCAAACTATTCCAGTAGAGTCTGGCAGGGGACCGCCCACCCGAAATCATGTGATGTATGTCAGCGTGACCCTATATAGTGGACAGTCCCCACGCCAGCCTTCCAGTTCTCCCACCAGAAATCCAAGGAGGATGAGAGAGGACAAAGGATGAAATCCTGCAGCCCAGTTCAGAATGGCTGAAATAAATGCAGAAAACTGTGGGAAGGAGGGAGGGAAAAGGTGACCCACTGCAGGAACCTCTCTTGAAGATCTATTGTTACGGTAAGTTCTTGCGTAACTGTACTATCTTACTTCAAGAGGGTTCCTGCAGTAGGTCATTATTTATAGGACTGAATCCCAAGCAGTCATTCACAGAGAGACAGAGAGTCAGAGGAGGAGGAGCAACATTAAAACAGCACAGGACCAGCCTAAGACAGTAGGCCCTGCAAGATGGCAAGGCCAAACCCAGCCCTACGCCTAGAGGCAATGTCCAGAATGTAATGCTTCATGAAGGTATGGACAGAACTCCAGGCTGCTGCCGCACAGATCTCTGCTGCAGAAACATTCCACAGGAATGCCGTACAGGTAGCCATTCCTCTAGTAGAGTGACCTCTAACCTCCCCCAGAAGAGGTTCTGGTGACAGAAGCAAATGCAGTTACCTAGCCATTTAGAAAGGCACTGTTTAGAAACTGCCGATCCCAAGGATTTGGGGGCAAAGGAAACAAAAAGCTGATCAAATTTTCTGGACTTCTTAGTAAGGTGAACGTAGCATCTGAGGATTCTATGAACATTCAAGGTGCAAAGGAGATCTCTCCCCGTTCGAATGAGCAGGGTAATAAACTGGGAGTTCAACCGCCTGGTTTAAAGTGAACTCTGAAACCACCTTAGGAAGAAACTTAGGATTGGTACGCAGGACAACCCGGTCCTTGTGGAAAATCAAATAAGGCTCCTTATGCATCAGGGCCTGAAGCTCGGAAATCCTATGAGCAGAAGTAATGGCAACTGAAAATAGCGCCTTCCAAGCAAGGTAGCGCATGGCACAGCTCATCGCTGGTTCAAAAGGGGGAAGTGTAAGCTTCTCTAACACAAAATTCAAATCCCAAGGTGGGGTAGGGTTACGAATGGGAGGTTTTAGGTGGAGGATCCCCTTCAGAAAGGTCTTGGAGACCTCCAACTGAGCCACGTTTTTTCCCTCCACCGGTACGTGGTAGGCCGAAATGGCCGACAAGTGAACCTTAAGGGACGAATACAACAGACCCAAATCAGACAGGTGCAGGAGGTAATCCAAGAGCTGAGGAACAGAGCAGGAAAAAGGATCCAGGCCTTTGGAAATCGCCCAAATGGAATAACACTTCCATTTCATGGCGTAGGTGGATCTGGTGGAGGGTTTGCTGTCTTCCACCAGGACCTAAGCGACCTTTTGGGAGACCCCAAAGCGAGCTCTGATTATGTCTGAAGGGGTCACGCATGAAGATGCAATGTCCAGAGTCCTGGATGTACCAACCTGCCTCGATCCTGAGTCAACAGGTCGTGTCTGAGAGGTAAAGGAATTGGGGGTTCCACTGAGAGCTGATGCATTAGCAGAAACAAATTTGCCTCAGCCAGAGAGGAACAACTAGGATCATTCAAACTCCCTCTGCCTGGAGTTTGAGAAGTACCCTTAGAAGAATGGGAAAGGGAGGGAAGGTGTACAAGAACTTCCCTGTCCAACATAGTGACAACGCGTCGTGCCAGAAAGCTCCAGAGAGAAGTTCTGTGTTGGATGGGGAGGCGAAGATCGATGTCTGGGCGACCCCACCTCTGGAAGAATGTCTTCTACCTCCTGACTTAATTCCCATTCGTGAATGAGGGACGACGTCCGAATGAGGCTGTCCGCCAGGACGTTGTGAACGCCTAGAACATGCATGGTTGTAAGAAGCAAGTCGTGCTGGTCTGCCCAATTCCACACCCTCATCGCCTCCCTGCATAGGGGGGTACAATCGGGTGCTTCCCTGTTTGCTGATGTACCAGACTACCAACACATTGTCTGGATTAGCAGTGTCCCTCTCAAGAGGATGGTCTGAAAAGCCTGAAGGGCGTGAAGAACCACCCTCATCTCCAGAATGTTGATGTGCAAGGACATTTCCAGCTGGGACCAGGAACCCTGGGTTTGATGGTCCCCCAGGTGCACTCTGCAACCCAGGCATGAAGCGTCTGTGGTCAGGGTCCATAGAAGGGGAGGGGGACTTCGAAAGAGAAGTCCCTTGGACAAATTCAGAGGGTCTAACCATCATTGTAGAGCCCTCCTGACTGCTCTGGAGACCAAGGTCCAGATCGTCCAAGCGCTGATCCCACTGGACGCGTAGAGGCCACTAGGAGATCCGCATATGCAACCTGGCTAAAGAAACTGTGGAGATAGAGGCTGCCATCAGGCCCAGCAAGCACTGCAACGTTCTGGTCGGAAGAGATCTGGACGAGATCACCAGAATGACCTACTCTCGAAAAGTCTCGGCTCTGTCTGAGGGGAGAAAAGCTCTGCACTGGACTGTATCCAAAACCAACCCTATGAATTGAAGGTTCTGAGAGGGGGTTAAAGATGGCTTGGGGAGATTGACTGTGATCCCCGGTCAGGAAAAAAGGTCCAGAGTAACCAAGAGGGAGTCCAGAAGGCTGTTACTGGACGGAGCTAAAATTAGCCAATCATCCATGTTGGGGAACTGCCACCACCGTTATACCCCAGCAGTGTAACGCCACTGCCACCATCGCTAGGCACCTGGCAAAAACCCTGGGTGCCGAGGACAGGCCAAAAGGGAGGGCTGTGAACTAGAAGTGCTCCCCCTTGAAACAAAACCGGAGGAAACGGCAGTGGCCACGGAAGATCAGTATATGCAGGTAAGTATCCTGAATGTCCAGAGCGCAGAGCCAATGATTCTGCTGAAAAGGGGGCAGTAGGCTCTCAACAGTCAGCATGTGGAACTTCTTGTACTCAACAAAGAGGTTCAGACTGTTGAGGTCCAGGATAGGTCTGAGGTCACCCATCTTTTTTGGGACCAGGAAGAAGTGGGAGTAAAACCGCACTCCTTTCTGGGCAACTGGCACTGGTTCGATTGCTGCTTTTCGTCCCAGAGTCCTGATCTCCTCCTCGACCAGCAGAGCTTGGTGTTGGGAGTGGTGCGACTGACCGAGAGAAGAGTCTGGGGGAAGCTCCAGAAACTCTAGCATGTGCCCTTGAGAAATGAGCTGTAGGACCCACGCATCTGAGATGATGTCCTCCCACTCCTGGACATGAAGGGCAAATCTTCCCCCCACTGGTTTCACGTTTTAAAGTGGAGGGGTGGGAAGACTAGGCAAAGAAGAGGAGCAAAGGCCCTCCTGCCAGTCTCTGGGTCTTGGCGGCTGGTGGAGAGGAAAAGGAAGAGCCGGTGGCTCACCTTTTATTCTGTTTCTTTGGGGCTGCTTGCTTCCCTTGGTGCCTGAACTGGTGCTGAAAGGGCTGCTTCTTGGGAGTACTGGCCCTGTACATAGAGTGGACTGATCTAAGGGCCTGACCACTGTCCTGGAGGCCCGTGATCAAATCCTTGGTGTCCCCTCCGAAGAGGATCAATCCTCTAAAAGAAGCATCTTGGAGAGTTGCTTGCACGTCTGTCGAAAGATACAAAATACGCAGCCAAGCGTGCCTCCTGAGGCTAACAGCAGTAGCCGAGGAGCAGGCTACCGCGTCCAGCAAATCACAGGTGGCCCTGAGAGCATGCCTGCAAGAGATCTTCGAGAGACGAAATTCCTTGGCAATCTCCGTCTTGAGATCAGAATCCTCCCGGGATGAGATCTTGTCCTCCAACACAGCTAAGGTGGCCTTTTGAAAAGGCACCATATTTGCCACATAGTTCAGAGAGTACAGAGCGCACGTGGCCGAAGAGTAGACCTTCTTGCCAAATTGCTCCAGTTGTCTGGATCCCTTATCCGGGGGTACGTGCTCATGTGCTTGGGGTTAGCCGAGCAGTCATGAGAAGCAGTGTTAACTATTGAATCTGTTTTGGGTGAGAGTCCAGAAAGGGGACGCCTTCGGGAGAGTGATATATCCTGTCTGCTTTTTTAGGGACAGCAGGAATGGAGTGTGGCAACTTCCAGATATTAGATGTAAGGTCCTCATGTGGAGCTATCCAAGGAGATACTGGAATGGGGGACACAGCCTCTATATCTAGATGCTCAACCAAGCGCTTCTGCATAGGATCCAGATCCTCAGCATACCAACCACTTGACTGATGGACTATGCGGAGGAGCTCCATAAAAGAAGGGTCCTCCAGAGGGAACTTAGGAGACTCTTTGCCCCTAGTAGGAGAGGACAGCTCTTCTGAGGAAGACTCAGACATATCAGCATCAGAGTCGGGGGGCCTCATCCTCTGGACATTCAAAGTCTGTAAGAGGGATATCCTGAGGGGTAGTACCAAGACATGCACCATCTGCCAAGGGGCAGTGGACAGAGGAGTCGGGGCACTACCACCGAACTAGGAAACCTACATTCCAAGTCAGAAAAAAGCTGGCACCTAGCGTCCTCCCACCATGACTGAATCAAAGATTGGAAGACTGGTTGTGGAGGAGGAGGAGGTGGGTTAGCTGGGGATGAATAAAAATTAGCTCCCTAACCCACACATTGAGGAGTGGGGTACCATTGAAAATATGGGTATCAGTAATGGTACCGAGGGAAATAGCCCTGGAAATAATGAGGCATCGACTGGCCCGACGGCAGAGGAAGGAATGACTGATGTCCGGAGAAAATAGGCTGTCCAGACTGTAGGTCTTGACCAAGAGGACTGGATGGGCCAGGCGTCATGATAGCCGACGTCGGGATAGCCGTCGTTGGGGTAGCCGACAAAAAGGGAGCAAATGTCGGGCCCCTGATGTGGAGTTAGCCGAAGTTAGACCCAAAAAGGTCAGACCCTGTGTAAGAGGCCGATCAATGGGCCCTGACAGAAGGAGCTGACGTGAAGTACCCAACGGTGCCGCTGATGTTACAAAGGGGAACAGCAGGCGGAAGTTGGCCCGACGTCAGAGTAGCTGACGAAGGATGAGTAACCCTCGGGGGTCTGAGGAACCACCGCAGAAGTGGGCAAAGAGAGAACCACTTCCAGGCATCGTCCTTCCTCCTCTGTCCCAGGTGTAGGCTGCGGAGCAGGGGAAACCACTGGGAGAAGTGGAGAGGAAGTCTCCCGGCCGGGCAGAGCCCGGGAGGAGTGTTGATTTGGAGAAGCCAGTATGCTCTGCCGGACGTTGGGTGAGACCGCGTGAGCCCCCGATGTGAGAGCAATGCCTGAGGGTCCTCAAAGGCGACAGACTTACCAGGCAAAACAGCGACCGGACGGTGGAGGGTAGGACCCTCTACTGGCTTATTGGTCAGAGCCGAGCAGACAACTGGCTGCTTTTGAGCGGAGTCAGACTTATCGGTAGCCGGGCAAGCCCCGGAGGAGCCGGGGTCCTGTGTACCGCATCGAACCGGGCGTCGCCGAGGAGCCAGCTGACGACCACTTACCGTGGAGACTGGTTAAAAGACGGCGCACTGGAGTTTTGTTCCCAGAAGCTGCCGGGCACCTATGAGGGTGGGTGGCAGGAAAGGGCCTCGCTGGTCAAAGACTTGCTAGCCGAGGATTGGTCCCGGTCCTCATGGCGCTCCTTTTCTCTGTGCCTCTCTTTTTCTTTTTTCTTCTTCTGTTTGTCTGATGAAGGGGAAGAAGTGGAGTCGGAGAAGACAAAGTGCCGCATTCGGAATAGAAATACGAATGAAAACAAGAAAAATGGCGATCGACAAAGCTGGATGATACCGCGAGGTACTAGCGCTGGTCGACAGCGGGAAAGAACTGGAAGGCGGGTGCGGGGACCCGCGCATTATATCGGGTCATGCTGACGTCGGGTGGGCAGTCCCCCGCCACACACTGCTGGAAAAGTTTGCCGTGCGGTCCTGATGCCAGATGGCACAGTCCTGTAAGTAATGACCTACTGCAGGAACTCTCTCGAAGTAAGATCAAAAGCTTTCAAGAAATCAGCCTGTCCACTCTGCAGCTATTACTGCAGCCAGTATCTAATTAATTGGTTCACTTCGATACTGTTTTTTTTGTCTTTTCTTTTTAATTGTAGCCAAGCTTTAATACATTCCATTTTTTTTTATCCTTGTCTTTCATTTTGGTTCAGAGAAAATTTTCTTTTCCACATGAACATTAGATTATAAATCACAGCGTTAAATCTTGTTCATTTTATACATTGACTTGTACAGTTTATACATTTTTAATCAGAAATGTTTCATAGATGCTTGTTTCATGTACTAAATATATTTTCTCTTGTCTGTTTATCAGTACCCGATAAAAATTATTAAAACTAAGCTTAAACATGTAACAGTAAATTGGTCACAAATTAAAAAACATCTGTCAACAGTGCAAATGGAGTCCGAGTGTTATTTATCTCCTGTTCTAGTCTATCTGCTCACTTTGTAGGTCCTATTTCTCCCCTTCTCCTTCCCCCTACCATCTCAGGAGGCTTCCAATTGGGCCTCACGTAACAGCCACCTTGTTCATCAGTTCTGAAATCTGGGTATCTTTCTTCTGAGCCCCATTGTGACCCTCTACATTCTTTGAACTTACACAATTATTTCTATCCACTCTCCTACGGTCGGTGGTTCTATTCTCATCCATTTCCTTGTTACCGTTTTAAGGGCAGCAACCAAGAGGATGACCCATAACTGTTTTTCATCTTTCCCTTTCATTCCGACAGGGTGTATTCCCAGGATAAAGTGCTCCGGATCTAACGGTGTAGGTGTCACAAAAACCTTCGGTGTGTGTCCACTCACCTTTTCCTCAAAACTCCCTTAACTCTGGACATATCCAAAAGATGTGTGTCTGCGAGGCCAGAGTTTCCCCACATCCCCGCCTGCATACACTGGATCCCTCACGAGTCCCATGCATCGTCTGTGTTGGGACTAAGAAGTATCTTGTACGAATTTTCCACCCAAATTCTCTCCACACTGGAGAGTACGTTGTATGCCACGTGTTTGCCCAAATCAGTTATCATTGTTTGTTTGTCAGGGATACACCTAGGTCTTTTTCCCATTTAACCTTTATATGTCCAGAAGTGAGCTGAAGATCTGCTACGTAACTTGTGTAAAGAATTGAAATAGCATGTTCCCCATTTGGTGAGGCCCAAATTTTGTGAAATACTGTATCCACACCCATCTCCCACCCCTCTCTACCAGCTTCCTTCTCCAGTCTTGTATATAGTCCCTAATTTGATAGAATCGTATTCGATCTCTCTCTTCCCAATTACATTTTTGTCTGACAGCCTCAAATGACATCATAGCTGACCCCGTGAATAATTGCCCTGGAGAAACCATTCCTCTGTGCCTTTTAATACATTCCTTCTTCCCCGATTGTCTGTTGCACTCCTGCTGGTTGTGTTAAGCATCCAGAGAGTGGACGGTGAGCTCTCCCTCGTTCTGGAAGTAAGGAAGGTATGTGGGCAGCACCACGGGTTCCTTTAAATGGAACTCCAACCCCACTTTAGATAAAAACCTAGGGTGTGCGAAGGACCACTCTGTCCTTATGGAAGACAGTATAAGGAGGATCCTGTGACCAAAGCATTTATCTCAGAGAGCCTACTGGCAGATTTGATGGCCACCAAAACTGTTGTTTTCCAAGTAAGGAATTTGAGGTCACAAGTAGCCAGGGGTTCAAAAGGCTTTCAAGTACAAACATAAGACATACAAAAATGAAGGTAGAAAAAGGCTCAGAGGTCTAGCAAGTCTACCCAAGTGTGCAGCTCACAGTATACTTTTACTGCAGCTGTGCCCCCCCCCCAAAAAAAAATTCCCATCCCATCATCCCTAACCCCCGGCTTTTCCCTCCCTAGATTCTTATCTGTACTTATCTCTCCCCTTGACTCTATCCCACCCCTTTTTAAAACTGTCAACTGTCATCAACGCAGTCAGTTCTTCCAGCAGTTTGTTCCACCTAACCACCACCCTTACTGTAAAGAAATACCTCATCTCCCTTGTGAATCTTCCCACTTCCAACTTCAGACTGTGCACCCTCGTTATCCTCCCTACATCAAAGCAGAACAATCCCATCTTAACCATGTTTATGCCTTTTAAGTATATGAAGGTCTCTATCATGTGTCCCCTTCTCCCTTCTATCCTCCAGGGAATACATGTTGAGCTCCCTCAATCTTTCCTCATAGGGTTTATTTCCCAAACCTAGGATCATCTTTGACGCCCTATGCTGCACCCCCTCCAGTAGTCTTACATCTATTTTTAGGTATGGGCACCAGAACTGCACACAGTACTCCAGGTGCGGCGTCACCACTGCTTTGTACAGTTGCAGGATGACCTCTTCCCTTCTAGAGGTGATGCCCCTGACAATGCACCCCAGCATTTGATTGGCCCTTGCTGCCGCCCTCCAGCACTGTGCCAATACCTTCATGTCTCCTGTGACTAGTACCCCTAGGTCCTTCTCTTCCTCAGAAGCAGATACCTACAACCCCCCAACCACCACCACCAGTAACTGGTCTTGGCATTTCTGGCTCTGAGGTGCATGACCCTGAAGTTCATAGCTTTAAACCCCAGCTGTCACACACCTAACCAGTGCTTGAGTTTTGCCAAATTTTACCAGAGTTCTTGCCTCCCTTCCTCACTGTCCACTGTCGCACATATCTTTGTGTTCTCAGCAAACAGGCTGATCTTACTCTTGATCCTTTCTTCTATATCCCTGAGAAAGATGTTAAATAAAACTGGGCTTAGCACTGAGCCCTGTGGTACCCCACTAGTCACGAGCCTTGGTTGGGAGTTTCCCCCCTTATGATTACCCTCTGCTGTCTGTTCTGCAGCTAGCTCCTAACCTATCCCACTAGCTTCTCCCCGGCCCCAAGGTTCCTCACCTTGCCCAGCAACCTTTCGTGAGGCACCGAGTCGAAAGCCTTATTGAAATCCAGATACAGGACATCCATGGCATGGCCTCCTTCAACCGCCCTTGTAACCCAACTGAAGAAGTCAATTAGGTTAGTCTGACAGGATCTTCCCGAGACAAACCCATGCTGCCTTTCATCCTGGAGACCATTTTTATCCAGAAAGGTTATCAATCTCTCGGATTCTCTCCTTTATAACGTTCTCCATTAACTTCCCCACAATGGAACTCAAGCTTACTGGCCTACAGTTATCCAGTTCGTCCTTGGGTCCACTCTTGTGGAGGGGCACCACATGGGCCATCCTCCAGTCCCTTGGCACGCACTCCGTCTCCAGTGAGATGCTAAACAAGTCTGCCAGTGGGCCTGCCAAAACCTCTGCCAACTCCTTCAGGATTCTTGCATGTACTCCATCTGGTCCCATGGCCTTGCCCAACCGCAGGGCTTTCAGGCCTTTTAGAACTCTATCCATCTGGATTACCCCAACTGTTGCATCTGCCCCTCCCTTGCCTGTCCTTCCTTTCCCTTTCCCCTTCCCCATTTTCTGCCCAACCCCACTCCCTCTTGATCTGGACAATCTCATCCTTACAACTCCCCTTCTCTCTTATGTACAAAAAGACAACCTTTTCCTCTCCCTGATCCCGAGCCAATCTTAGCTCCCTTTCAGCTTTAACCTCCCTGACAGCTCTACTCTCCTCACTGGATTTCTTTGTGTACTCCTCCTTGTCCTCCTCACGTCCAGTTTTCTTGCACTTGGTTGAAGGCCAATCTCTTCTTCCTCACTTTCCCTGCCACTTGCCTGCTGAGCCAGATTGTTTTTTTAGACCTATACTGTTTGCTCTGGGTCTTGGCACACGTGTTAGTGGCCTCTGTCAGATCCATCTTTATGATAGACCATTTCTGTTCTGCGTCCATCCCCGGGCAGACTGCAGAAAGATGCCCCTAAAGGATGTTACCCATCCTGGAAAAATCTGCCTTACTGAAATCTACCACTCTCATCCTGGTCCTGGCTGCCTCCTTGCCCACGTGAGGAAAGAACCACACTGTGTGGTGATCACTGCCAGCCAGCGGGTCCTGTACAACTATATTCTGGAAATGGTCCCATTACACAACACAAGATGCAGTATGTTACCCTCCCTGGTGGCTCAGTCACCCCCTGCACTAGGTAGCTGTCCTGGATTGCCTCAAGCATTAACACTTCCCTGCTGTTAGAGGTAGCCCTGGTGCTTCAGTCAGGCAGACTGAAGTCACCCACTACGACTTTGCTCCCCCCTGCCACTGATCTTCCTGATTTGCTCCCCAACTCAATGACAGTTTCCTCATTCTGTGAGGGTGGCCTGTACATCATCCCCAATCTAACCTTCCTACCCTTAGCGAGTTTTGGAGCTGTACTCACAAGGCTTCTGGCTTACCCTCTTCTCCCTATTCCCTGGTACACTGTATCTCACTCAAATAAATAGCTACCCCTCCACCCCACTGTCTTTGCGGTACACCATGTATCCAGAGATCATGAGATCAAGTGAGCATGTCCAACACAAGGTTGATTTCCCAGGGAGCGACACAGTTCTGTACTGGGGGCCTTGTGTGCAGGATGTCTTAAGAATCTTTTGAAGAGGGCAGCTGAGCTAGAGTAAGGTTCTGGACTGGCTTGTGACATGCCAAGACAGCACAAAGGTGAACCTTTACAGAGGAGTATTGTAGACCCACATCAGAGAGAAAACAGTTACGTAAGAACTTACTGTAACAGTGGATCTTCGAGAGAGGTTCCTGAGGAAGGTCATGACATGTAGGACTGTGGCCCATGACGTCAGGACCACACAGCAAACTTCTAGCTAGCAATCCATAGCGGGGGACCACCCCTGGCATCACATGACAGGACATCAGTGTGACACTATAAAGGCTATGTTCCCGCTGGCCGCTCGCCACGTCGCCACTGGCGAAGCTACAAGCTGTGTGGCTAAAAGTTTGAGCCCCCTGCGCCACTGAGGTGAAAGAACCCATCAACAGCCAACAGAGTGAAAAAACTACTGTTTTGGTGCCATAGCAGATCTCATGCTACGCCAGTCTCAAGCACTGCACCTGGGAGCACTGTAAGCGTGATGTCACTGTCACAGTCACCCCTCATGACCTCAGTCTTGGCACGGAGGAGTCTCATCTCTGACTGCAGCAATTTACAGACACTCTCCTCTGACCAATCAGTGCAACTGTTCGAGTGTTGGGAGGGCTCGCAGTGGGAAGACAATCCTTAGGCTGCGGCGGTGATGTGGAGCAGATGGGTGAGCAGTTCAGTGATCACGATCATCATACTTGAAATATTTAACATGAGTGTTTACTGTAGGCAGGGAGGCACATTTTGCAGGAGAAGATAGAAAGAAATGGCAAAGAATCAGATTAAACAAACTGGGCCACAAGGAAACAGTGGAACAAATACGAAGCCAGTGAGTGAGAGATGGGGAAAGCAGGAGAGACAAGGGGAAAAATGTGCAAAGAATTTAGAGAAGCTCTTGAAAGAAAAAAATCAGGATAAAAGAGTAAAGAGAAGCAGGGGAGAGAGAGGGGGGTATAAAAATGGGCACATTGTGCAACAGACTGAAAGAATAGAAGCTTGAAAGAGTGTTTAAAATGACTGAATTCAAGTACTGAAACACAAACAGAAGCAGGGGGAATAAAAAGGCACATATTTATTGTGCAACACAGACTAACTAAAAGAATGTGAAAGAATGGGCACTGAAAGAAAAAGGATTGAAATGTATAAGGAGAAAAGCAGCCTGGGGTTGAGATATAACAACTGGGCTCTTAATTGTGCAAATACTGAAAGATTATGTGACAGAGAAGGAGGTAAAAGACCAGGAGAAGCAGAGGATATAAAAAAGACACAAACTGTCTGAATATGTGAGAGATAAGTAAGCTACTGAAAGAAAAGTAAGAAAAATGACTGAGTGAGCAAAAAGGAAAAATTACTCACCTTAGTAATGTTGTTTCTTCTAATGGAGTCTTGCTATATTATGACTATTGCAGTTTGTCCCAGCCTTAGAACTGCTCCAGAGGTGAAAGAGTTAACTTCCATGCAGAGCATGGAGCTTAGAGCACGAGCTCGGTTCAGAAGCTCTGTCTGGCTGGTTTCAAACCGAAACCGTCAGATCTTTATGAGCAAAACTCACTAAGGTTCTGTGTGGAAGCTGTAACTCACTCTGCCAACTGGCCACTAATATATTAACACATTTTTGCTGGTCCCAACACAAAGACTCAAGTCAGTGGACCAGAAAATTAAGACAGAATAACTAAATAAACACAACACCCAAACATGAAAGAGGGCATCAATAAATGCCAACAGAGGACTACCCACCCCATACCCCAAAGTAGGAGTTCTGAGAGGGCAGGTTGGGGAGTTATAATATAGCAAGACTCCATTAGAAGAAACAACATTACTAAGGTGAGTAATTTTTTCTTCAAACAACATGAAGTCTTGCTATATTATGACTATTGCAGACTACACAGCAGTACCTCCATGGAGGAGGGACAGAACCTACTTAGTGAATAGGCTCTGAAGCACTGCTGTGCCAAACCGAGCATCCCTCCTGGCCTGAATATCCAGGGAGTAATGCTTGGTGAAAGTGTGTACGGTCTTCCAAGTAGCTGCCCGACATTTCTCCAAGATAGGGATGTCTCTAGCAGCAGCTAGAGATGCAGCTGTACCTCTGGTAGAGTGAGCCCTCAGGCCTGAGGGGGGAACCTTACCCAGCTTTTGATAGCAAAATTGGATACAAGAAACGATCCACCTGGCAATGGATCTCTTAGTGGCAGGTCTCCTTTCCCAACCTCACCATAAGTGAGAAACAGTTGGAGGGAGTCAAACCTGCGACCCTTGGCACGCCTATGTAGTAACTTAGGCCCCTTAACATCTAAGTTGTGCAGCCTCCTCCACCAGAGGAGGAATGGTCAGTGAAGAACACTGAAGTGAAATAGATTGGTTAAGGTGGAAATCTGAAACCACCTTAGGCAAAAACTTCCTGTTAGTCCTGAGGACCACTTTATCCCTGTGAAAGGAAATAAAGTCAGTTTCTACTGATAAAGCCTGTAACTCACTTATACACCTGGCAGAAGTGATGGCTACCAGAAATACAGTTTTCCAAGTCAAATACTTAAGCTCTGCCGAAGACAGAGGCTCAAAGGGGGGTTGCATTAGCTGAGCAATGCATACATTAAGATCCCAAGCCGGGGCAGGGTCCCTGAATGGAGGATTGTGTGAAGCAATCCTTTAAAAACTTGGAAAATACAGGATGAGCAGAAAGAGAAGAGGGCTTCCCTGCTGAATGAAGGCAGAGACAGCAGCCAAGTGCACTTTCAGGGTGGCTGGTCTCAGTCCCAAAGAATTAAGATGGACCATGTAGTCCAATACAGTGGGTAGATCAGCAGATTCTGGGGAAACATGCTTACTAGAACACCATATGGAAAACCTTTTCCACTTAGAATTATAGGTAGTTCTGGTGGAAGGCTTCCAGCAGCCTTCAGGATTTCGAGAACACTTTGAGAAAGTTAAAATCAGCAACTCTAACTGCTCAAGAGCCAAGCCTTGAGGTTGAGGGATTTGAGATTCGGATACCAAACTCTCCCTGAGCACAGGTTAACAGATTGTGGTTCCTGGGGAGACACAGGGGAAGATGGACTGTTAAGGACAGAAGGAGTGGGTACCAGGGCTGCCTGGCCCAGTCTGGAGCAATCAGGATCATTTTGCAGGGCTGAGACCTGATTTTGACTAGTACTTTGAACAGGAGAGGGAAGTGGGAAGGCATAAAGAAACTTCCCATCCCAATCGAGGAGAAAGGCATCCAGGGGAACTGAGCCCAACACTGGGGGCCTGCAACAAAACAGTGGAAGTTGATAATTGTCTGAGCCGCGAAAAGATCTATCTGAGGAGTGCCCCATCTGGCAAACACTATCCCCAGTACTAGGGGATCCAGTGACCATCCGTGATGGCCCTGGGAAATCCTGCTGAGGGCATCTGCCAGGACATTGTCCTTGCCTGGGAGGTGAACTGCTATGAGGGAAGTGTTCAGGAGTAAGCCAGAGACCACAATCTATCGCCGGTGCACAAGGCCAAGACCGAGTGCCCCTTGTTTGTTGATGTACCACATTGTAGTGGTGTTTGTCTGTTCTGACCTGTACCACCTTGTTCTGAACAGATGCAGAGAAACCTGAAGTTCTAGAAAAATATTTCTGAGTTCCAACAGATTGATGTGGAGCACAGATTCCTGAGGGGACCATAATCCCTGGGTGGAGAGGTCGCCCATGTGAGCTCCCCAACCCAAGAGGGATGCATCTGTAGTAAGGGTCAAGGAATGGGACAGAGGGATGAAGGGCACCCCCTGTCTCAGATTGCTCTGATCCTGCCACCACTGAAGGGCCTGGATCAGGGTTCGAGTCACTGGGATTAACTTGGATAGAGGATCTCTTCTTTGAGACCAGAAAGCTCTCAAATGGAACTGAATGTCCTCATCTGAAATCTTGCTCCTTGCACCACAGCTGTGGAGGCAGCCATGTGCCCTAGAGCTGCAGGAAATGCCTTGCTGGCTCGAGACCTGCAGAGGAAGGAGGCGGCCAGGGCCACTAAGGTCCTTACCCTTCCAAGGGAAGGAAGGCTCTGGCCTGCTTTGTATCCAGTTCTGCGCCTATAAAGGCGAGTACCTGGACAGGTTCCAAAACTGACTTTGGAAGATTGAGAAGAAATCCCAGAGAGGTAAGCAGCTGCTGGGTAACTAGCAGGTGTGATTTGACCTGGTCTGGAGACTGACCCACAATGAGCCAGTCGTCCAGGTAGGGAAAATTGCAATCTTTTGCCTTCTTAGGTGAGCCGACTGCTACTGCCAGACACTTTGTGAACACCCTTGGGGCAGAAGTGAGGTCAAGGGCATTGCTCGAACTGATAATGGCCTGAGGGCAGTTCAATCTGAGGTACTTTCGATGGGAGCTTCTGATAAGAACATGGAAGTAGGCATCTTTGAGGTCCAGGGAGGCTAGCCAGTCCCCTGGCCTTAGGGAGGGTAAAATCATTCCCAGTGTCACCATTTTGAACTTTGGGTTTAAAAGGTGCTTGTTTAGATATCTTAGATCCAGGATAGGCCGCCACTCTCCTGTCTTTTTTTTTTGGGGGGGTAAGAAAGTACCTGGAGTACAGACCCTGCCCTGGTGAAGGGAGAAACCTTTTCACAGCTCTGAGAGCAGGAGGGTTGAGACTCTGTTTCCAAAGCAAGAGTCTCTAAAGGGTTTGTAGGTGGAAAGATCTGGCTCTCATCTTTGGAAATTTCTTGAAGCCGAGAACCAGACCCTGGCTCACTACTTCCAGGACCCACCTGTCTGAAGTTAAAGACTGCCAGTCCTGGACTTAAGTGAGCCAACCTGCCCCCCAGGTAGTGGAGAGTCGACCCTGGGCATCCCATCAGGGTGCCTGTTTGGCAGGGGCTTTAGGCTGAGGGGGAGCAGGCCTGCTCGAACCCCGCCTCATGCCTCCCTCTGAAGAACCCCTCTGTACATAGGCTGAAAGAGGAGGGGCCTGAGTCTGGTAAAAGGCCTGTGAAAAGGCTCACCTCACCCCTGGGGCTGCCTCTGAGGAGTGGCTTGGCGCTCCTTGGCTTGTGCACCCTGTAAGTGGTTCTATATTCATCCATTTTCTTCATATAACTCTGTCTGCTCCCCAAACAGAGAATTTCCCACCACAGGAAAATCCATAGCCTTAGACTGGGTCTCCTGTGACAAAGTAGTACACCTGAGCCAGGCCAATCTCCGGGCCACAGATGTAGCCATGACTCTAGAGGATACATCGCTAGAATCCACTGCAGCATGGAATTGCACCTTAGGTGCCTCAATACCATCAAGAGCCACCTGCTCCAGCTCCTTTGCAGCTGGCCAGGGACCTGTTTGGCTAAGGCCATGACAGTATCCCATCTAGATTTCTGGTATCTTGCAACATAAGCCATATAGTTAGCTTGTCTGAGTCCCAAGGATGCTGCCATGTATTGTTTTTGGTCATGGCATCAATCTTCCTGGAATCCTTGTCAGGAGGATGTGAAGCCAGTGGAATATTAGTTTTATCACAGGCTGCAGCCTGAACTACCCCAACATGACTGCATTGCTGTGAAAGAAAATCTGTATCAGGACCTGAAAGTGTACCTCCTGTCCATCTTTTATCCACAGGAGCACAGAATTAGGAGCTTTAAAATTTTTTGTTTGTTTTCTAAAAGATTTATGTAAAGAGATGGACAACCTCCTGACTCTGGGATATCCATCATCTCCACATAGTCAGGCTCCTCTGCTCATCCAAAGCCTCCCTAAGGGAAGCTGGAGGGTCTCAGCAACTTTTATAAAACAAAAATGAGAAGGGGACTCAGAAAACCTAGGGGAGACTCACCTGAAGGTCTGTCTGGGGAGATGTCCGGTTCAATGGGCACATCCAGACTTTCAAAGTCACATTCACACTGATCATAATCCTCATCCCCCTCCTCTGGTTCATTGAACTCTTCTATATCATAATCCTGAACCACTGGAACCGACTGAACCGACCTTTTGCCAGACAGTGGCGGTTCGGAAGGAACCGGGGACAGGGACTGGACAATCTGTATTGCCCTGGCTATCTCAGCAGCAGTTGGAGAAGGAATTTTGGACTCCAAACCTGCTGATTTTTTAGATTTCTTTGCTGGAACTGGTTCCTCAGAGCCAGCTTTTCGTTTGCCCGAGGAAGTCTCGCCCTGGTCAGAGGGCACTCCCTCCGGTTCAGTTGGCACTGAACCGGGCTGGCCATCCGGGTCAGCGGACTTTTGGCTCCTCTCGCCTGAGCCTGCCCACTCTCTTGTCCAGGGTGGCTGCAGGAAATTTTACAAATCTGGCAGTCTGAATTGAGGTGGTCAAACCCCAGACAGACAGACAGGTAGTGTGTGGGTCAGCCTTGGCAAAGGCTTCCCACAGACACACAGTGTTGAATTTGAAACCCAGTGGGTCCGGTTTTTCTTTTGGGTTTCTCAGACATGATGCCAGCTCAACCAACCAACTTGCTCCTTTTGATGGCAGTGCCAGGGCAAGACACCTTTATCGGGTTCCAAACGTGTCAATGGTCCTGAAAACCGTAATGAAACTGCTTTTTTAGAACTGATAAGAACCAGGAATCAAGATTCTAAAAAGCCTTTAAAAGGCTTAAACTTATATTTAAACATACCGATCGGTTCAACTAACCGCTAATACTTTACAAGTTCCACAGAAAACCCTATTACTTACGATTACCATAGACAGAGCCTGAACCGATCGGTTTTATGGTTAAAATAATGAAATCGCTGTTAAATTAAACCGAGAAATAGTGCTTTAACCGAAAAATGAACCGAGCAAACAGGAGGAATCTCCGGAGCGACTGTTCAGTGAGGCGGAGTAAAGAATCTGACGGTTTTGGTTTGAAACCAGCCAAACAGAGCTTCTGAACCGAGCTCGCGCTCTAAGCTCCATGCTCTGCATGGAAGTTAACTCTTTCACCTCCGGAGCAGTTCTAAGGCTGGGGCAAACTGCAATAGTCATAATATAGCAAGACTTCATGTTGTTTGAAACAAATATACGGAGAAGCAGCCAGGAGAGACAATGGATATAAAAAAGGGCACTGCATACACTGAAAGTGCACGGGCGCTTTTATTATTATTGTGAAAAAAAAAAAAGAGGAACCTCGAACATTAATATAGAGCAGACAAGTTGAGTGAAAGTGAACAGAGCAGCACAAGACAGGTTAAAGCTGAGAAGCAGAGTCAGTGTGAAAAATAAAATGTGGAAGGAGCTGCTGCTTTACAGGAGAATTATAAACAGAACAGGAGGACAGGCAGGGTAAGCAAGAGGAGACTTATAGGCAGCACTGGGACTGAAAAGAAAAAAAAAGTGCAACAGTATGAGCTGCTAAGCAACGACAGAAAGAAAGTAAAAGGCAACAAGTACAGTCTCCAGTGTTGTGTGTACTGACTCAGTGCTGTTAGTGTGAAAAAAAACAATACCAGGCATCTGCTGCAATATGCATATATATACACAGTACATATAGATAGATATATATGTATATATATAAATAAGAGAATGCTGTGAATCTTGTAAAAAAAAAAAAAAACTAACTACTGAAGCACATAATAATCATACCTGTAACTATTTCCCACCTAGTATGTAAGCTACCAATAACATTTTTCTTTGTGCGTAAAAGTGTTTCTCCCCCACCACACCCACACACTCATACCCATGTCAATTTGTGTTTAAAAACACTAAAAGTGCTCTAAACATGTTGGTATTTAAAAATAATGTGATCTGTACTTAAAGAAAACCTCTCTGTTGGAATTTTTACCATTATGTGATATAGTGGCTAAGGGCCTCTTGAGGTGGCTAAAAAATATGGGGTCTGTTTAGCCACAGTGGCCAATCATTTTGAAAACCCTAGGGGGAACGAAGAAAGGGGGCTATCCCCACGCCCGCCCTCCAGTTCTCCCGCCGTAAGAGTCCCGAAAGGGATACGGAAGAAAGGAGAATACTCCTTGATCCTGGAGCTGCTGAAAACGCACCCTGGGAAAGGAAAAGAATAAGCAGAAACTGGGCGAAGGTGGGAGGGAAAGATATGACCTACTGCAGGAACCTCCCTTGAAGATCTATTACAGTAAGTTCTTATGTAACTGTTGTATCTTACTTCGAGAGGGTTCCTGCAGTACATCATTACACGTAGGACTGAATTCTAAGCAGTCAAGAGGAAAACAGTCGGAGACTGAGGTCCGGGAGGCGGAAGAGTCTGCATATCATGTCCCCAGTTAGGACAATAGGCCCTGAAGGACGGCTAGTCCAAAGCCAGTCCCGTGCCTATAGGCAATGTCCAGACTCTAATGCTTGGTGAAAGTATGAACGGTACTCCAGGTGGCCACAGCACAAATGTCAGAGGCGGACACATTCCTGAAAAAGGCAGTAGAAGCGGCCATGCCGTGGGTCGAGTGCCCCTTTACTTCCCCCAGAAGTGGTTTATATTTTTGGTAAATGAAAGTGATGCAGTTAGCCAACCACATTGAGAGGTATTGCTTGGAAACAGCTATGCCCTGACGTTTGGGTGCAAAGGAAACTAATAACTGATCGGACTTGCGCACCTCCTTGGTCAGTGAAATATAATAACGAAAAACCCTATGCACATCAAGAGTGTGCAGAAGGTGCTCTCCCTCCCAATCCCCCCAATTGGGAGTATTCAGGGTAGTAAACCGGCAATTAAATATCCTGGTTTAACATAAGGTCAGATAACACTTTTGGTAGCAAAGAAGGCTTAGTTCGCAGAGCCACCCTGTCTCTGTGGAAAATTAAATAAGGCTCCTTACTAACGAGGGCCTGAAGCTTGGAAATCCTTTGAGCTGAGGTAATTGCAACTAAAAATAGCACGTTCCAAGACAAGTAGCGCATCTCGCAGCTTGCTGCTGGCTCAAAATGGGGTAAAGTAAGCTTCTCTAAAACAAAATTCAAATCCCAGGGGGAAACCGGACTACAGACCAGAGGTTTCAAGTGGAGGACCCACTTAAAGAAGGTTTTGGAGACCTCCAACTGGGCAAGGATCTTGCCATCCAACAGAAGGTGATAGACAGGCAGAGATCGCAGAAAGATGAACCTTCAGCGAGGAATAACGGCTGCCCAATTCAGATATATGCAAGAGGTACTCTAGGACCTGGGGCGTAGGGCAAGAAAAAGGGTCCAAGCCCGGCAGTTACCCAAATAGTAAACCACTCCCACTTCATAGCACAAGTTGTTCTGGTGGAAGGCTTTCTGGCTTCCACCAAAACTTGGGCTACTCAGGAGGAAACCCCAAAGCATGATACAACTACGTCCAGAGGTGCCACGCATGCAAGTGAAGAGATTTGAGGCACGGGTGCACCAGGCTGCCCTGCTCCTGTTTGAGAAGGCTGTGGAGGAGAGGGAGAGGTACTGGAGGTTCCAACGCTAGATGCTGTAGCAGAGGGAACCAGATCTGCCAAAGCCAGAGAGGAGCAATGAGGATCATGTGTGCTCCCTCCACGTGAAGTTTCAGAAGGCCTTCTGCAGAACTGGAAAGGAAGGGAAGACATACAGAAACCACCCTGTTTAACAAAGTGACAGAGCGTCTCACCAAAAAACACCAAGCCCGGGAATGAGCAAGCAAAAACTGGGTAGTTGTGTGTTGGATAGGGAGGCAAAGAGGTCCAGCTCTGGTCCACCCCACTGACTGAACAGGCTTTCTACCACCTCTTGTTTCAGCTCCCATTCATAAGCTAGCACGGTGGTGCAGCCGAGATGGTCTGCCAGGACGTTGAGAATGCCCAGGACATGGACTGCTGTCAAGTACAGATCGTGCTGGACTGCCAAGTACCACACCCGCATCGCCTCCCTGCAAAGGGAATACGATCGGGTGCCTCCCTGTTTATGTACCAAATCGTGGCCACACTGTCGGTTTGGACAAGGAGAGTTCCTGCACATAAAAGGGTCAAATGCCTGAAGAGCACAGAGCACAGCTCTCATCTCCAGGATGCTGATGTGCAGATACATTTCCTGTGGCGACCACTTCCCCTTGGTTCGGTGGTCTCCCAGGTAGGCTTCCCAACCCTGGTCGAGGCGTCCTTCGTGAGGGTCATGGAGGCAGAAGGGGGGGTGAAAAGGGGCCCACAGGGAGAGGCTGGACAACTCCTGCCACCAAAAAAGATCCCTCTTCATGCTGTTGGAGACCATGACTCTGTGGTTCAGGTCATCCAAGCGCTGATCCCACCGGACCCAGAGTGTCCACTGGGTTACCCTCATGCAGTGTGGCCATCGGTATGGTGGGAATGGCAGCCACAATTAGCCCCACCAGCCGAAGAACAGAGCGAGCTGTGGTCCAACAAGAGTTGGCTACAGCAAAGTCTTGCTGCTTCAGGGTATCTGCTCTGTCCAGAGGAAAGACAGCCTTGCCCTGGACCGTATCCAGCACCGTCCAATGAATTGGAGGCGCTGGGAGCGCAAAAGGTTGGACTTGTGGTAATTCACCGCGATGTCAAGACAGAAAAACAAGTCCAGGGTGTAGGAGAGAGACTCCTGCAAACTGCCCTGAGACAGGGCTGACAAAAAGTCATCCAGGTACGGGAACACAATCTCCCTGCAGCGTAAGGCTGCAACCACCACCACTAGGCACTTGGTGATAACCCAAGGTTCCAAGGAAAGGCCAAAGGGGAGAGCCTTGAATTGGAAATGGTTCCCCTGAAAAGTGAACCTGAGATAGCAGCGGTGGGCCAGGAGGATAGGAATGTGCAGGTAGGCATCCTGCATGTCCAGTGAATAAAGCCACTGATCCTTGAGGAGTAGGGGTAAGAGTCCCTAGAGAGTCAGCATGCGGAATCTCTTGTATTTGACAAAGAGAGTCAGCAGGCTGAGATCCAAGATGGGTCTCAGATCTCCTGTCTTTTTGGGCACCAGGAATAAGTGGGAGTAATACCCCCTTCCTTCCTGTGCGGGAGGAACCGGCTCTATGGCTGACTTCGACAGAAAGGCCTGGATTTTCTCTCTTACTAGAGGACGATGACTTGACAGGTAGTGGGACCTGCTTGGAGGATTGTCCACAGGTCTGTCCAGGAACTCTATTGAGTGGCCTCTTGCAATTATCTGTAATACCCAGGCATCTGTGGCAAGCTCCTCCCACCCTCTGAGGTGGAGGGAGAACCTTCCCCCCACCTGTTCCACCGGAAGATCTGGAGGAGGTGGAGGAGTCCCCCATGAGTCCAGAGGTGGAGGCGAGGGTCGCTTGATGACCTCCGGCAGCTCTCTGGGATTTGGCTGGGGGGGTTGGCGCCCCCAGGAGCATGGCACAACACTTACCCTGACATCTGGCCGGAGGGCTACTTGTTCTGCTTCCGCTGTGGGTGACTAAAAGGTTGCTTGGGTTTAAAACCAGAGCAATGTACAGGGAGCAGATGTCCCAAAGGGATCTGTCGCTATCCTGTGGCTAGGTAATAATGTTCTTTACATCACCCCCAAACAGGACTGGCGCCCAGAAAGGGGCGTCCAGAAGGGTGGATTG
This sequence comes from Neoceratodus forsteri, assembly GCA_016271365.2. NCBI lineage: Eukaryota > Metazoa > Chordata > Ceratodontiformes > Ceratodontidae > Neoceratodus > Neoceratodus forsteri. Next base: position 1,429,116,684 of record CM057449.1, read on the forward strand.
GACTTCAGATGCCAGGCCCGCCATATGGAGCAATGCAAGCCTTCTTTGCCAAACGCTGAGGCAGTGTAGCAGGCCACCGAGTCCACTGAGTTATAGGTGGCTCTTAGGGCATGGCGACAGGAAGACTTGGTGAGCCTCACCTTGTGAAGAAGTATGTCCCTAAGGTCTCTGTCTGGAATCAACTGGAGCTCTGACTCAAGATCTGCCAGGGATGATTTCTGCTAAGAAATCATGTGGGCCACATAATTTAGTAACCTTAAAGTGGAAGAGGCATATACCTTGTGGCTGTATTGGTCCATCTGCTTGGACTTTGTCCAGAGGAGAGGCACTTAGGTGTCTTGGCTTGGCCAAGCTATAGTGGGCACAGTTATCACTATGGAGTCAGCTTTGGGTTGCATAGTGAGATGAGAAACCCTTTCCGGGGGATGACGGGCCCTATCGGCCTTCTTGGAGACCGCAGGGATGGAAGATGGTTGCTGCCAAATGGTGGACGTCAGCTCCTCATGCAGCCCCGGCCATGGAGGGATAGGCAGGGGGTCCGCATCTGATATGTTCAAATGCTCTGTGAGCCTCTTTCTTTTAGGATCCAACTCTTGGGTAGCCCAGCCACATGCTGACTGGACAGACTGGAGAAGCTCAGCAAATGAGGGGTCCTCCGGAAGAGATTTGGGGGACTCTTTTTGCTGGGGCTTGATAGGGGAATGGGAGCCTGAGCTAGCAGAAGTCGCAATCTGAATCTGAGGATACAGGCCTGCTGGGGAACAGGCCTCATCAGAAACGTCCTCCATATCCTTGATGCCAGGTAGGGCCCCTGGGGGGTGGGAGGCTGGCAGAATCCGTCTGCGACTGGGGGTCATCTTAGGAGAGGCTCCTAGGGACCGTAACCAGCTGCAGGCGACCAAGCTTTTGGAGTTGTCGTCACTTGGCGTCCTTCCATCATGGAGGAATGGTTCCTGGAGGATCAGCCTGCGACCTATCTGGAGCCTGAGGCGGTGGTGGAGGCGGAGGCTGAAAACCTGGGTACCCCAAGTGAGGATATATGGGGTAGCCAGGGGGCTGGCTGCCAAAGGTGGGTACCCAGGTGCATAAGAGGGCGTTGGGTAACCCGTAGACAGATACCCTGGCGCAGGGTAATAAGGGTACTGTGGCGAAGGATAGTTGGAGACCATGTCCGGAAGACCAGCAGGCGGAGGGCCAGATGGTCCAGAAGGAGGTGGGACCGAGGGAACACTAGGTGCAGATGGGTCCGTTGGCAGGTCCATGACAATCCAGGATCCCAGTTGGGACCTGGGAAGGGCCGGCAGAAGATTGGGCGTCTGAGTGTGAGGGGTAGGCAGGGCACCCAAACAGCTGTCAGATGGTGGGGGTTGGGGGGTGGGGCAACCATTACACCAGCCATCACTGGGTCGGGAAGAGTGTCGACCGGTGAGGAGCTCCTCAGAGTCGGGTGCCGCATGGGATCAGACACTAGGTCGTCAGGCGTTGGAGGCACCAAGGAACCTGATGCCTGGTCCAAAGTTTGCAAGGGGGGGTCTAGGAAACAGACCCGACGTCGTGGAAGATATCCCCAAAGTAACAACACTCGCCTCCTGGAGAGAATCAAGGGAGAGCGAGGGGTCGGGATGGGTCAGAGGAAGTGATGAGTCCCTCGAGGGAAGAAAGGGGGTCTGCAAGCTGGTTCTGCCCACCATCGGAAAATTCAAAACAGTCTGACGGAAGAGCCTCAACCGAGCGGTCAGTCAGGCAAGCCAGTGATCGGCTGATCAGCCATGACTGAGCGGGCATTGGAAGGACCAATGTCCGACTTACTGATAAGGGTCGGGCGGATGGCAGACAAGCTGGAGTATGGCTTATCAACCGGGGCCTAACACTTTCTGGAGGAACTGGAGGGCAACTTACCGGCCGGAGAGCTGACCAGAGGCCCATAGGAAGAACCCTCCTGCGAGGAGTACCCCTATCGCCCTCTGACCATGGTGGGAGGGGAAGCCAGCGACAAATTTGCTGGAGTGGATGGAGACCTGGAAGGAGGAGTACTTAAAGCAGAAGCCCTGCCGGAAACTGTTAAGTCATTCTGGCGACGCTGGACAGAAGGGGACCGATCCCAGCGCTTCTCCTCGCGCTCAGTGGTAGGGGAGGAGAAATGTTCCCGCAGCTCCTGAAGCTCTTTTTCCATCGAAGCTAGGTGCTTTTTGAGCATGTGGGCTTCGAGGGCTTTCTGGCATCTGACTCGTGTGGCCGTGCTGAAGGATTGCCAGACCTCACAGTCTTGGACCCGATGCTTGTGGCCTAGGCAGAAGACGCAGCGGGAGTGTTCATCCCCGTGCGGGATCTGGGCACCACACTTGTCGCACTTCTTCGGACGACGCTACAGAGAAGACATGCAATAAAATAAGTACAACTGTGAAAATAAGAAAATACTCATGCAAAAAATGGTGGTCAACTGGTAGCAGAGTTCACCGTGAGGTACGACTGCCACAGGTCGACGGCAGAAAATAACTGGAGGGTGAGCGTGGGAACCGCCCCCTTTATAATGTCATACTGACCTTCTGTCATGTGACGCCAGGGCGGTCCCCCGCTATGGATTGCTAGCTAGAAGTTTGCCGTGTGGTCCTGATGCCAGACAGCGCAGTCCTACATGAAATGACCTACTGCAGGAACCCTCTTGAAGTAAGATCTAGTGAATACTCCAAAACATTTTCTGGCAGACATTGAAATAAAGCCATACGGGACTTGGCGAACCACTCTAGGAAGCACCTCCATTTGACTGTGCAAGTCTTTCTGGTAGAGGGCTTACGGGCACAGCCAGGAGAATCTAGGAGAATCTCTACGAGGCCTTAAACCTGCTCACTTCTATATCCTTAGGAGCCAAGAATGAAGATAAAGGCAGCGATGAAGGGAGCGCAGATTGGGACAGACCAGGGATCCCAGAGTCAGAAGATCCATCTGTAGACTTAGAGGCATCAGAGGGACCACTGATAACTTGTTGATCAAAGGAAACCAAATCTGCTGTGGCCAAAACAGGGTGATCGAATTAAGACTCTGAACTGGCACCGTCGTCTGTGCCAGAATCATCGTCCCCACTGTGGCCAGGCTGGCAGCTGACCTGGCTAACAGGGTTTCCTATGTCGGAAGGGTTCCTGGGGGTAGGAGGAGGAGCACTCTGTCCCAGGCAGGTTAAGGCGTGAGGGACACAGCCTCAAGAAGGCCCCAGAAGGGGTGTCTGGGGTGACCCACCTGGAGTAGGAACCTGCGATTGCATGCAAGTCCACAGCGCTGAGATCAAGCCATGGTAGTCCACAGGTGCCAGACCCCCAGGTATAGGATAGCCGTAGAGTGGCTGGGGTTCTACATGCGCAGGGTAAGGACAAGCCAGCGTCGATACCCCTAGTGTGGAATAGGGGCAGGTCGGCGTCGGACTTAGATACCCAGGCTGCGGTCCCACAGGGGTTGGTAGCAGTAGAGGCACTGGTTCACCCGGTAGTGGCAGCAGAAGGGCTGGAGCAGGCCCCCAGGGTGTACGCAGAGGGAGGGCCGGTGAAGGCCCTGCTGGCACCGGAGGCAGAACCGGCGAAGGACCCATGGGCTGCGGGAGTATAGATGCCGGCCCAGTGGGCACTGGTCTGGGTGGGGACCACAGGCACCAAATTAAGAGAGGCCGGCGTTGGGGAAGAGGGCCCCACTGGTGAAGGCTGGGGGGAACTGGGATCTGGAAGTTGCCGGTGCCTAGCAGCATCTGCCCCTGTGAAGTAGGGGCAGAACCAACAGATCCTGGGTGCAGGTGATGGAGCAGCAGGCAGAGAACTGGTGCCAGCAGCACCCATGCTGTCTGAAGGAGCTCCAGCCGAGCCACCTGCTGAGAAGCCCATGAAAAACATGGTCTGAAAGAGCCAGGGCTGTGGGCAGGATATGTGATCCCCTGCCCCGAGAAGCCACTGGCTTTCACAGAGATCCGGGTGGGCAGCGGGGCCACCAGTAGCCCTGAAGGGGTAAGGCCATGTAAGGATGAGGTCAACCTCCTCGAGGGAGGAAGACCCAGATGAGGTCAGCTTAGGAGCCTTGAGTGGAGACCGCGATTAGCAAGCAGACTGGGCTTGGTCCTGGTCCTTGTCCCGATGTGCGTGCTTTCCCAAAGACTTGTCCTTGGATTTGGAGGAAGAGGAGCCCAAGGACTGGACTGGGCCGGGGGAGGCAGAGGAGCTCCGGGCCTGCAGCTCCCATTCCATCTGAGCAACCTTTTGCTAGAGAAGATGACTTTCTAGGGTCCTCTCTAGAGGCATCTCTTGGTGGCTGCATTAAACATCTGGCAGACCTCGCAGGCCTGAATGTCGTGGTCCGGGCATAGGCAGAAGAGGCAAGCAGAGTGTCCGTCCTTGTACGGGATCTGTTTGCCACAGGCGCACACAATGGAGCGGTCGGAATTAGATGATGGTTGTGAAGACAAACATGAGGAACAAACACTGAAATGTTTTGATGTAAATCAACTAGAAAATAAGAAAACACGGTAAACACGGGGAAAAAATATGTCTATTCTAGCTGCGGCGGTGTCCGTGGTCCATGTGTTGGTCAATGGCGGGAAAGAACGGAGGAAAGCATAGAGGCCACCCACCTTATATAGGATAGGCAGACATTGGCAGCTGATGTCGGAGGTGGGCAGTACCCTCTGGTAGACTGCTAGCTAGAAAGGTTTCCATGTGGTCCTAGCGCCTGACAGCCAAGTCCCACTGGTGATGGCCTGCTGCAAGAGATACACTCAAAGCAAGGTCTGTAGCTGCTTGCTTTGCCCCAGATACAGCTGAATCCCTGGCTTTACTGAGGCCTTCTATTGTGTGTGTTTGTGTGGGGAGAGGTGAGCACTCAATCAGTAGAATTCTGCATAAGTTTGAATTCCTGCATTTCAAGATAAACAAAGCTTCATCTATGTAATGTGCGGACAGACAAATGCTTGACAGCTGGGGAGGGATTACTTTTTTACAGTTTCATGTAATCATACATTTTTATTAAAAGTTGCCATTTTTGTTTTTAAAATTACAATCTACCCATTTTATGAGCACAATGAGACATTTCACAATGAGCGTTGTGCTTGCACAATGCACTTCCAGGGGGCCAAAAGCACTCTGCCTGCAGTGTTGTGCCTTACTACACCCCAGGGCATGTGCTTTGCCAGCACAAGGCACACCATTGTGTCTTACCACATACATATGAATGTTTGGGAAAATAGTAGCACCAAGTTGCCTAAAAATAATGCAAATTAGCATGCTGTAAAATTGTGTGAAAACAATGCTCGGCATCTGTGTTATTATGGCACCGACATTGCTTGGTACCAACAATGGTATAACACCAGGCACCAATCAATGACAGCACCACGATCAGTACTAACACTGCCAGATATGTAAAACCTCAGGTGTTGGTACAATGTGATCACAGAGGTAGAGCTGTCAGCATCGTCGTCACTGATGTCATGGCCTGGATACTGAAACAGGTACTTAAGTGTCTCCATAATCAGTGTGTCTATCCGAGAATTTGACCAAGTCCTCCTTATTACTAAGAGAAGGCACACAAATGGCTCTATCCTAGACACTGTTATACTGCATCCCTTTCCACTGCATAAGTCACTGGAGAGTAGTGGAGGTCAGTGCCAAGTAGATTAATAGCACAGAGAGCCATTACAGTATATATAGTAAATCATGTGAAAGGAAAAGCAACTACACCATAACTATTGCAGCGACTGAACCCAGCAGTCACCCGGCATTGAGTAAACAAATAACAAATGATGACAGCTTACCAGCTGAAAGAATTAAATGACAAACTACACTGAACAAGACAGAAAAGCTATTCAGCGCAATGGAAAGTCCTTGTCACCATCGAGTTCATTACTCTGCAAAGGCGGGGGGAAAAAAAGAACTATGGCGGCTGAGGTCAGCACTGCAATTTATAGCATCAGTGTGTGTGGCACCATTTGCCAGAGGCATGCTTATGATGTGCGCCAGTCCAAATGTTTTGGTTTCTGTAGAGTCCTAGTGCCTCCAGCCCTAAGCCCAAAGAGTACGGCTTTATGGAGCAGACAATCTTAGATGACTAGGCTATACCAGCCACAGTTAGCAGAGTCATTCCTAGTAATAAGGTGGTGAGGGCAGTGACAGCACAGGTTATAACCGTTTCTGGACTATTTTCTCTCCCTTGACATACTTACAGCAATGGCTTTAGCACCAACAGGGTTCAATAGTCCTATCATGAGCCTTTGTTGTTAACATAAACGCAGTTGGTTAGTTCTGTTAGTGTATAAAAAAATACAATTTAAGCTGTTTAAAAATACTGATATTCTGCCAAAACTGCAGTAGAGAGGCAGGTTGTTCCTGTTAACCACAGGGTGTAGCTGGAGGAGCACGACACGTTAGTAAACGGCCTTATAATCTAAACTGTGCCTCTCCAAAGGTGTCACTACTGCAGCTCTTAATAATAGTTGTACTAGGAGCTGGCACTTGAGACCCCGAAAATATAAAAAATGTTAAATTAAAAAGGGTACTGTGCTGACCTGATGGCTGCGTGCCAATCGCACTGAAGACCCCATAACTTACTTGAACTCTTTGCAATCAACATCCATTCCATTTGGTAAACCTCTGCCATTTGTTTTGGAACCGTCGTCATCATCCACTTGTTTAAGCTCCCTATTTTTAGCCTCCTCAAATGGAGGGGATTTCCCCTTCTTGTTTCCCTTTTCAGGGCCATCTGTATCTGCATCTCCAGTACCCTAAAGAGGAAAAATTATTTACAAGACTACTTAATTACTAGTTCTCACTCAAAAACCATAAAGCATTCTCAGGGACAAGCATATTGCTGCTGTGCTTTAAACATGTTCTGCTACAAGACGCTACAAATACAAAGAAATACTGCACCATGTTCTATACTGTCAGTCGTGGAAAAGATTTTGGCCAATGTCAAAACAGTACATAGGCAGTAATGCTTCAGTAAACTTTTACTTTGTCCCAGAGTAATGTACTCACTACTTTTGAAATTTCTTGAGTAAATGCATTTCATTCAAATTGTGAAACAGTTTCCAGTAGAGAACCAACAATGTTGCAAAGCAGTTTTCTTCCAGATCTGGAACATTTCTAAGTGGTGTTTGTATTCATTTGTACTCGTGGGGCTCGAGTTTCAAACGGCCCTCTAGATGCTGTGCCAATCCCCGCTTGTGGCAAACTCTAGATGCTGTGCCAATCCCCGCCTGTGGCAAACTAGCTGCGCCAGGGACCCTTCACCTGATTTTAGTACAACGGGGTACCTGCGCCAAAGTCCCCAGATCTGCTGCAGGCAGTGTTGTGCCAAACAGGTGGCATACCGGAGGGGTTTGACAGAAGGTGCCATAACCTCCCCCCCCCGGGCTGTCACAAAGCTGGTCCCTAAATCATGATGTGTGTGTGGGGTGACACCACATCCCACCTGGTATATTGCCAACAGTCCTTTGGGAGTACCCTATTGGGCAGTGTGTGACAACATGGTGTGTTAGGGCAGAATGGTGGCAACATGCAGCTGTGCCCTGTGCAGTCCCACAGACCCACACACAGGGTACTTCTGAGCATGCAACTGTAGGAATCATTTACTCACACATGCTAGTTTGTAATTTTGTGTGGAGGTAGAGACAAAAAGGCAAACATTATTACCGGCATGTTCTCCGAAGTGTGTAACTGTAGCACAGGTGTGAGTTGGATATAACCAATACAGACAGTGTGCAGGTTCACTATTGATTATGAAAAGATCAAGGCACCAGGATGTACAATACTAATGCTGTGGAACTGCACAAGTCTTGCTCTTTAGTAGTACAGACTCTGTATGCTACTTCGCTTATCTCTAGGCTTAGCAGGGCAAATTGTCACACTGCATCAGAAGTGCTGTGATTCTGGAGCCTCTGTGAGGGGTTTGACACACAAGTATTTGTTTTTCATTTCAGCGGTTTCCAATGTCTTCTACAGTTCCACAGCATCAGTAGTACGCAGTCCTGGTTCTCTGAAGTTGTTATAGTCAATAGTGAATCTGCACATTGATTATGTAAGGAGTACGACACCACAAGGTGTGGTTTATGGGCTGATAAGAGCACGCCCCAGGTGTGTAATTACGTGGCAGAAGGCACTTGTACCGCGTGCCTTTAGCACAGAGGAAGTGCTCTTATTCATAAACCACATCTTGGAATGTCTTATTCCTCTTACAAAATGGGTCCCTCTGTTAGAAAATTCACAGAGAAAGTGTAAAATATGTGTTAATAGAAAACAGAAAGAAAAGCAGCCCTTTTTCTTGTATTTGTAATGGAATGGTGATGTTTTTTTAAAAGAAAGGTCCCCTCAGCCTTTTGTTCTGTTTACTTGTGTAGTTTCTAGGCATGAACAGTGATTGCCTCCATTATACCCTCCTAATCTCAACAGAATTTAAATGTAAATGAAGTTACTTAAGTCTAGTATGAAAAGATGCTTGACTCCACTGCAAAGGTCATGACCAGACTCACGTAAGGCATCCTGGAATCGTATGATGTTTTGGTGCTAAAGCCTGCAGTAGTTATCCTGTATCAGTCAGTGATGCTTCTGTCCTCTACAGTCCCTATGTTCTTGTTTTATGCTAGCCATGAAACTTTTCAAGGTACAGAAACTGCCCTGCTGTTTTCTGTAGTTTTAAGTGCATCTGAGTTAGAAAAAAAATGGTTTTAAAGAATGCAGGGACTTCACAAGACATGTAACAGAATATAACTTCTGCTGGCTTGTGCAGGTACACATCAACTTTCCATGATGCCTTGCATCAGTGGATAATGCATGACCTTTGTAATGAAATAAAACAGGTTTTCACAGCAGGGCAGAACACAGTGAAGAAACCTCATCTGTATTTAAAATAGGATGAAATTAGGGAATGCAAAAGAGGGAATCATTCTTCATGTTTACAAAATGCACAGGTGTACAGAAAAATATGTTGAGGGGACTCTCCCTTTAATTAAAAGAGCCACTACAGATACATAGATACATAGGTACATAGACAGTGTCAGCATATAAGGGCCTATGGCCCACCCAGTCTGCCCATTTGAGCTTCTAAGTTCAGTTTATGTTTTCCTAGAAGTCTGTTGCCCCTTACCCCTGACCTCCAGAACTCCTTTATGTCTATCCCATGCATTCTTAAATCCCGTGATTGTTTCAGCCCCCACCACTTCCTCTGGCAGGGTGTTCCACTTGTCCACCCCACCCGTTCTGTGAAGAAATTCTTCCTCACGTTTCCTCTGAATCGTCCTCCCTCCAACTTCATCCCATGCCCTCTAGTCCTGGAACACATTTTTCACTTAAAAATAGTGTATTCCTGCACCCTGACCCTCCCTGTAAGATACTTGTATGTCTCTATCATATCCCCTCTCTCTCTCCTCTCCTCCAGGGAGTACATGTTCAGTTCCTTCAACCTGTCCTCATAGGACTTGTGATGCAATCAGGGAGGTGATGTATGTCTGTCTCTCCCCCACCAGCACATACAAACAGTTTTATAGTTTTGTTTTTTTTCCTTCTTTTTTCAGGGTATCTTTGGCAGGGAGCAACAGAGTGGCCAGTTTCAACAGCAGTGGGCATGTTCTGTGATGTTGCGCCGCACACACACACACACACACACACACACACTCACCTAGAATGTGCTATTCCCTGATTTTGTTTTACTGTTTTTTTTAACAGGCTATTTTTGCTATTGAGGAACACAGCATCCACTCTGACTGCAAGCAAGCAGCCAGTTTGGAAGCAAACATGTCTCTCAGTAGCCACCATAGTAAGCGGTTTCTCCATGCTTTTACAATTGCAGCACTGTGGCACTACAGTATAAGGAGCTTCCCAGTCATTGTGGTTTCTCTGATCGAGCCACTCACTCTAACATACTGTTTGTTTCAGTACATAAAATAAAAAATAATTATCCATTATGTGACCAGGAAATGTTCCAGGCAGGCTGGTGGATTGGCAAGTGGGTGGGTCGAGTTCCTCTCTAAACTGGAGTCCAAGGATCAGAGGCCTGCTGCATATATATGCCAACAAACGTCAAAGCAGTCTATTACTGACGAAACATACAGGATGACCAGCTTATGTGGTGTTAGGTCTAGGACGGGGGATGGGTATTTACCAAAATGGGCAAGGAGTTTTATTTTAAGGTTTATGGCAAGTAAGAGGTTTTACCTGTCCAACAAGAATTTTTTTTTTTATATTATGTTTATGATGGTTTTCATCCATTTTTACCCCGCCCGCAGCCCCAGCACACACGCACACCATATTGCAAGCTTAGCCCCTTCCACCCTCATGTCCTTGACACACCCTCCGCTTCCCACCAGACCTCCATCCAGTGGGAGCAAGACTACGAGAGGATGACAACCCACCCCCACCACCCTCAGGAGAGGAGAGCAGCCTACCGGCTATGCTTGATCATGCCCCCCCCCTCTCCCCAAGCATCACAATGACCAGAGGTCGTTACCCGGGTCACCGCCATAGCATGAGGTAAGGCATCCAGCATCTCAACCCTCAGTGCCACCGGGCCGGCAGAAGTTTTCTTTTGTTTCTGTTACAGCTTTCTGGCAGACATGGATCTCGGGTGTGCAGTATCCTGCCTGGCATAAGCAGTACAAGTTGGCACAATATGTCCTGATAAGGACATGGCAAATGGTACCTCTTAGCCAAAGAGCACACAGAAAACTCCCTACCCATTTTATAAATTCCACTAACAACCATGATACAATTGCACTATTTAGAGACTACAGAATAGATTTTAATAGACAGACTGACCAGATCATCTTAGTTGAGATCAGGAAGACAGACTGTTAATTGATAAGGCCATAATTAGCTTGTCAGAAACAGCTGGTGAATGAAGGTGCCAGAACAGGATATTATGTTTAGAACTTCAACAGCGGAAATAGTTCCCCACTCCTTGTAACACTGCATGAGAGTTCCTGCATCTCTACCATCTTCATTCACTGAATACTATAGGGCAGTTCTACCACCCGGGATGGCAAACTAGAGGTGAAAGTTTCCCCACATAAGCATTTTCAATTTAACCAGAGTTTTAGTTCGGGGGGCATCAGAAGCAGCACACCAAACTCCAAACTTACACAGTGAAACATCCTCACCTTGAGTCAAATAGCAATTCCCTTCTGCCACAGAGAGGAAGAATGGTTCACAAGACTACATACCGTAAACAGCCATCTTTGAAATTACAGTGTAAACTGCAATTTATATGTTTTGATACATGACAAACTGGGGATGATGCATACTGGTCCTAAATATACACTGACATACTAATAAATTACTTAATTCCATTTTTCCTTTCATGTCCCTTTTAGAAACGCTAACCAGGCTGACATCTGGAGAGGGACTTGACTAGCTGTACATAAAGCTTATAGATGATAAGCTTGGAAGTTGTGTGGACTCTCCAGACAAATGAAACAGGCTACAAAAGGAACAGATACATACTTACCATAACAGTAGATCTTTGAGAGAATCTCTTTCATCAGGTCACACCTATGGAACTATAAGCCACCAGTCACTAGGACCACATGGAAACTTTTTGCAAGCAATCCACCAGGGACCGACAACATCAGACGTCTGCTGCTATAAAAACGTGGGCAGCCTCTTCCCTCCTCAGTTCTCTGCCAGAGATGATGCTCAGAGGACCTCTGTGTAAGGAACCAGGAGAGAAACTAGGGTTCTGCCAATGAGGCGAGGCAGACAGCTATAGATAGACCATGATGGAGACAGCAAAATTTTAGTCCCAGGGGGAAGGAGAGTGTGACGGAATGGCCTGATGGAAGATATTCTCTTGAAGATCTACTGTTACGGTAAGTATGTCAACATTTTTTTTTTTTTTTGTACAGGTCCCTCAAGAGGCTCAGCCCCTGCTCCAAAGCTCCACCCACACAGCCCTCCGGGACTTACCTCAGGTGCAGATCTTCCTGGGCTTGCCCCCCAGAGTAGGATGCCGAGCATGCGCACTGCTGGAGTCTGAACTAGGTTCCCGGAGGCATCATCCATGTTCCTCTCTGGCTTGCCCCCCAGGGTGGGGTCGGGCCAGTCCCAAAGGAACACCGAACTCGGTCCCCAGTCAAGTGCCACAGGCAGGCTGGGTGGGGACCGGAGAATGACATCATACAAGGGGCTGGAATTTTTGAATGCTTTATCCCCGTATGGGAGACATGGCATGCAATGACGTGACGGCACCAAAGCACCAACATCTGGCAGGCCTCCCCACCGTTTGGGATTTCGGCAGCTGCTCCCTCTGGCCTCCGCCAAAGGTCAGGCACGTGCCGAACGCTCACCCCCACCCCTGAAGTAGAGCAATCCAGACACTCAATCTTCCTCCCCCTAGTTAGCCCTACAACTCCTCGGGTCCATTCCCGAATCCGGGACATGAACATCACAAGCGGAAACCCTACCATTGTGACAGCAGGCTGGCCAAAGTACGTAATTGTTCTATCTTCTTCAAAGATTATCTCTTTCATCAGGGCACACCCATGGAACAAGTACCAAGCAGCACCAAACGCTAACAGTCTGGGTGGCAGAAGCCAACAGGCCCATGAAAGTAGGCCTTGAAGTACAGCAAAGCCAAACACAGCTCATCTATGAGAGGCAATGTCCAGACTGTAATGCTTAGTGAAGGTGTGGACAGTACTCCAGATAGCAGCTCCACAGATTTCTGAAATGGATACATTTCTGAAACAAGCAACATAGGTGGCCATGCCTCAAGTGAAATGACCACAAACTACCCCAGGAAGCTCCTTAATGTACATCCTGTAACAGAAAGTAATACAGTTTGCTTGCCATTTGGACAAGCACAGTTTAGAAACTGGGGAGCCCTTCTTCCAAGGGACAAACTAAACAAAAAGCCGTGAGGACTTTCTGCAGTCCTCAGTATGGTGGGTAAAGTATCTTGATTATTCTATGCACATCTGAAGTATGCAACAATGCTTCCCCTGGATTGCCATGCTCTGGATGATATACTACCAGCAGAATGGTTTGATTTAAAATAAACTCAGACACCATCTTTGGAAGAAACTTGGTACGGGTACGCAAAGACACCCTGTCCTTGTGGAAACCAAATAAGGTGTCTCACACTGACCCTACAGCTCTAAAATCCTTTGAGCATAAGAGACTGCAACTAAAATTAACGCTTTCCAAGAGAGAAAGCATAAGCCACAAGTCAAAGCTGGCTCAAAAGGAGACAAAATCAGCTTTTCCAACACAAAATTGAGGTCCCAAGCTAGGACTCGATTTCAAACAGAAGGTTTTATGTGCAGACTGACTCTTAAGAATGTACGGGCTACCTCCAACTGAGCAAACGCATGACCATCTATAGGTACATGGAAGGCTGAAATGGCAGCCAGGTGCACTTTCAGTGAGGAATACTGCAGGCCTGAATCCAACAAGGACAGCAGGTACTCCAGAACCTGATTAACTAGATAAATAATTGGAGCCAGGTGGTAAGAAGTGGCCCATAAGGCAAACTGCATCCATTTCATGAAGTATGCATTTCTGGTAGACTGTTTTCTAGCAGCCACCAGAACATCAAAACATTTTTCTGACACCCTAAATCTAGCAGTTGCTGTCTTTTTAAGAGCCATGTGTGCAAATGGATAGACTTCAGGACTGGGTGTACCAGGGTTCCCTGTTCCTATGACAGTTGACCCTTGCACTGGGGCAGAGGTACTGGGGTTCCACTGCCATCTGTTTTAGCAGAGCGAACCAGATCTGTCTAGGCCATAGAGAAGCAATGAATATCAGAGTTGCCCTCTCCATTTGCAGCTTCAGTAGACTCTTACTTAGGGGAAAGGTAGGGAAGGCATACAAAAACCTCCCTTTCCAAGAGATGGACAATGCATCTCGCCAGAAAATACCAGGCCCTGGAGCGAGCAAGTGGAAAAGCAGTAGTTTTGCATTGTGTGGGGACACAAAAAAAGGTCCAACTCTAAACTACCTCATCTTTTGAACAGGTCATCAACCACAGAGGTCAGCAGTTTCTACTCGTGAATCCTGGACTGTGACCAGCTTAGTATGTTTGCCAAGACATTTTGGACATTGGAACATGTACAGCTGATAGTTCTACACCATGTTCCAGAGCCCAATACCAAACTCTCATTACTTCCCTGTACAGCGAATAAGAATGAGTCCCTCCTGTTTGTTGATGTAATGCATCACAGTGACACTGTCCATCTATATTAACAGAGGGCCTGATGACAAGTGGTTCTGGAAGGCCTGGAGTCTGTAATAAATAGCCCTCTTTAGTGAGCTCTACCTGGGTCCACGTGTCATGTTTGATGAGGGCTCATGTGTGCTCCCCAGCCCAACACCAAGGCATTTGTTGTGAGGATCTGAAGAGTAAAGGGGATCAGGAATGGAACCCCCTTGAGTAGGTTACTACGTTCCACCCACCACCTGAGCATGCTGCGTACCGCGGGGCTGTGACTAGACCCATCTGTTCTAGGTTGACTGTGAGCTGGTTCAACTGCACAGTTAGTGTCCACTGGGAATCCACATATGCAACCTGGCTAGCGGTACTGTGAAGATGGCAGCAGCCATGAGTCCCAAAAGGCATAAACGTCCTTGCTGAGACAGAACAGCTGCTGTGCACTAATTGTGCCTGGACAATATGGCAATGGGCCCTGTCCAAAGGCAGGAAAGCCAATCCCTCGGTCGTGTCCAGGACTGCCCCTATATACTGCAGTCTCTGGCAAGGGGTCAACACTGATTTTGGTATGCTGACGGTTACACCCAGCGCATCAAGCAACTGTCTGGTTCGAGCTAAGGTCTGAAGTAGCTGGTCCCTGGAGTGGGTTTCTAATAACCAATTGTCCAGGTAAAGGAAAACATACAGGCCTTCCCTGTGAAGAGCTGCTGCCACCACTGTCATGCATTTGGCAAAGACCCGTGGCGCAGAAGACAAGCCAAAGGGCAACATTCTAAAATGTAATGTTCCCAATGAAACAGTAAAGTACAGTTATTTAAGAACTTACTGTAACAGCAGATCTTTGAGAGGACCTCTTGCAGCAGGCCAACACAGGTAGGACTTAGCCACTAGGCACCAGAACCATAAGGAAATGTTCTAGCTGGCAACCTACTAAGGTGGACTGCCCACCGCTAACATCACCTTCCGATGTCAGCCTATCATATAAAGGCGGGCAGTCACCCACACCATCCTCAGTTCTCCCACCAGAGACCCAAAGTGGGCAGCGGAAGAAGAAACCAAGGAGGTTCCCGAAAGCCATGAAGGAAAGAGGGAAAGCAGAAAACCCACAGAAATGGAAGAGGAAAGAGCCCTCCCGCCACCCAACCCCACCCCTATTTAGCCAGTTTTGCTTTTACAGGCACAGGATTTGACTGACAACAGGAACTTCCTGTTTGGGAGCAGGAAGGGAGTGATCACAGAGGCATAAAAGACTCACCATTCTAGAAGGAAAAGAGTAGCTGTCCATCCCCACTAGCTGCTGGAGGTCTGACCGGCAAGTAAGGAGGAGACTACAGCGGAATACAGAAACTTCCTGTCACAGAACAGGAAGAGGAGCTTTAAGGGCACGGAGGCAGTAGGAAAGTACGGAGAAAAAAAAAAATAATCGGAGAGAGGAAAGAGTAAGCATACAAAACAACAGCTGAAGGGCCACAAATAAGACATGATGGGAGTGGTGCAGTGCAGTGGTTGTGGAACGGCAGTCTTCCGGGAGACATTCTGGAGGATGCGGTGTCATCCCATCTGCAAGCACCTCTCTGGACTGAAGGAGGAGGTTGTTCCTCTCCAGGCTGAGTTGGCAAGGATTCCGGGGACCTCCTCTACCACCCAGGAACCACCAGGGCCACCGCCGCTGCCTCAGAGGTTGCCAACAAAGAGGAGCGGTTGGACCACAGTGGGCTCGGTGAGGGTGGTGCAACAGAGACGCATCCCTCCAGCTGTACCTCTCCACAATTCATACGCTATACTGGCAGAGTGTGGTTCCTCTATGGAGGCACGCACAGTAAAGACCAAGGAGGATGCTGGGAACCTCCACAAAGGAGACCCACAGGAGGGTGGCATGGGCCCCTACAGGGGAAGGAAACAACTCCTGGTGGAGGACTCCATTGTTAGGAGGGTAGAACTGAGAGAGTTGGGGGAGAGGGAGGTAAGGTGCCTGCCTGGCAGCATGGCTTGGAGGGACAGGGAGTGAATTCCTCAGGATCACGGGAGCAGCTGCATGAGGGAGGGAGCTGGATGTCACTGTCCACCTAGGGACAAATGACCTACCTTGGAAATGGATCAGAGAACTGCAGGAGGAGTCTGTGGAGTTGGGGAGGGGTCTTAGACAAGTAGTATGCATGGTAGCCTTCTCGGAGGTGCTGTCTGTCTATGGCATGGGTAAGGCTAGGGTGCTCCACACCATGGGATTCAATCAATCGTTGAAAAACCAGTGCAGAGATCAGGGATTTGGCCTCACTGGGGATCCACCTGGAGAGATGCAGGTCTATACTAGTGCGATGGTCTGCATCTACCCAGGAGGGGAACCAGGATCCTAGGTGATAGGTTTAAATGCTCACATGCTACTTTAAACTAGCCAAGGGAGGAGGCACTGAAAAGGAGCAGGAAATCCTAGCGCCCAATCATCAGGGTAGTTAGTGAGGTAAACACCAAGATAAAGAAGTCGACAGGGAGAAGGGCAGGGGTAAATGAAGAAAAAGGCAGTAAAGACAGGGATAGGGCAAAAAAGGGTAAGGCCATCAAAAAATGGAGGGTAATGAGTACCAATGCCCGCAGTCTAGGTAACAAACTCCCTGAACTGATGGCCTTGATGGAAGAGGGATGCCTGGATATCGTGGCAGTCACCGAAACATGGTACACAGAGAACCATGACTGGGATGTCAACATACCAAGGTACACAATCTACAGGAGAGACAGGGAGGATAGAAGAGGAGGAGGAGGAGTAGCTCTCTACTTAAGGGAAGGGATCAAAGCAATGGAACTAAATGGTAAATAGGGAGGAGAGGAGGCACGGTGGGTCATCCTGGAGACTGGAAATGGCACCATAATCTGCACAAGGGTTGTATAGAGACCCACTGTCTCAGGGGGAGGAAATGGACAAGGAAATGATGGAAGGCATCCTTATGATGGCAGAAAAAGGGGAGATATTGTTGATGGGGGAACTGAATATGCTAGATGTTAACTGCAGCACCTTTTCTGCAGCCACATCCAAGAGCAGGGTCTTTCTCGATGCCCTACAGGGGCATGCCTCAAGCAGCTAGTGTTGGAACCCACTCGGGTGGGAGCAATCTTAGACCTGGTACTCTCAAATGGGGACAGAGAGAGGATCTTAGATCCAGAAGTGGATAGCCATCTGGGAACAAGTGACCACCAAACAGTGTGGTTCACAATAAACATAGCCACAGAGTCAAGCCATACAAAAGTGAGGGTACTAGACTTTAGGAGAGCTGACTGTCAAAATGGGAGACTGCCTAAGAAAAGCACTAGCAAACAGGCAAGAAAGAGGAGTGGAGGAACAATGGGGAAACATCAAAACTGCCACCACAGAGGCAAAAAGCCTTTGTAGGAAGCAAATAAACAAATCAAAATTAAAGAAAAAACCACTATGGTTCTCAAAAGAGGTGGCAGAGAAGGTTAGGGAGAAAAAGATAACATTCAGGAAGTATAAGGAAACGCAGAAGGGGCAAGACAGAGAACTGTACCAGTTAAAGCAGAAGGAAGTGGGGAAGGCAGTTAAAATAGCAAAGGCTCAAACCAAGGAAAAGATCACCAACTTGGTTAAGAAGGGGATAAAACCTTTTATAGGCACATTAGGGAGCGAAATAAGACCAAGGGAGGGATAATGACACTTAATAAAGGGAGGGTGGTGGGCAGAGAAAGACAGTAAAAAGCAAAGATACTGAACAAATACTTCTGCTCAGTATTCATAAATGAGGAGGAAGGGGAGGTACCTAATCCAGTCAAGAGATGCACTCTGGATAGGGGGTTGATACCAGTCTTTTCACAAAAGAAAGGATTCTGAAAGAACTCCTAAAACTGAAGGTGGATACAGCAATGAGGCATGATGGGATTCACCTCTGAATTCTAAAATAACTTAAGGGGAGAACTAGTGACACCACTGACTACATTTTTTAACAAATTATGGGAGGATGGTGTTGTACCCAAGGACTGGAGGAGGGCGGATGTGATTCCCCTTCACAAAAGTGGGAGCAAAGCAGAGGCAGAAAACTACAGACCTGTTAGCTTGACCTCAGTGGTAGGGAAAATGGTGGAATCACTTTTGAAAGAAAGAACTGCTGAGTACCTAGAGGCAAGTGGGGCACAGGACCCAAGGCAGCATGGATTCACAGCGGGAAGGTCATGTCAGACGAATCTAATAGATTTCTTTGACTGGATGACCAAAGTAGTAGACCAGGGCGGGGCTGTGGACATTGCCTACCTAGACTTTAGCAAAACATTTGACACAACAGTCCCACACAAAAGATTAATAAAGTGGCCAGCCTGGGAGTGGGTCCCAGGGTGGTAGTCTGGGTAAACAACTGGCTGGACAACAGGACACAGACGGTAATAGTAAACCGAGTCCACTCCGAAGAAAGGGAGGTTACTAGTGGGGTATCGCAGAGTTCAGTACTGGGTCCTGTCCTTTTAAATGTTTTTATAAGTGATATTGCAGAGGGACTGGCAGGAAAAAATATGCCTCTTTGCAGATGACACAAAGATCTGAAACAGGGTTGATACACCGCCGGGGGGTGGAAAGGATGAGAAGAGACTTGGCAAGGTTGGAGGAATGGTCAAAAGTATGGCAGCTTAGATTCCATGCAAAGAAGTGCAAAGTAATGCACCTGGGAAACAAAAACCCAGAGGAAGAGTACACAATGGAGAAGAAGTATTAACAACAAAAATGGAAAGGGACCTGGGGGTAGTCATATCAGATGACCTGAGGGTAAGCAAGCAATGTGAGAAGGCAGTAAGGATGGCTGGGGGGATACTGGGATGTATAGGGAGAGGCATCACCAGTAGAAAACAGAAAGTTATCCCCCCTCTGTACAGACAGTTGGTGAGACCCCATCTGGAGTACAGCATGCAGTTCTGGAGACCCCATCTCTGCAAGGACAAAGACAGGATGGAGGCAGTCCAGAGAAGGGCAACTAAAATGGTGCAGGGTCTGCAACAGAAGCCATACGAAGAAAGACTAAAGGAGCTTAATATGTATACTCTTGAGGAAAGGAGGGAGGGGACATGATGAAACTTTCAAGTACCTCAAGGGAATCAACAAAGTCCAAGAGGGTAGCATCTTTCAGAAAAAGAGATGTGCAAGAACAAGGGAACACAATCTGAAGATAGAAGGGGGGGGGGACGGCTCAGGGGCAATGTGAGGAAGTATTTTTTCACAGAGAGGGTGGACGATGCATGGAATGGCCTTCCTGAGGAGGTCATGGGGTCAAAAACAGTGGGGGAATTCAAGAATGCATGGGACAGACATAAGGCAATTCTGGTAAGGGGTAGGAAGAAGTGGGCTGTTGGTTAACTAGGATCTGCAGCTTACCCAATAGGTAGGGAAATGGGCAGACTAGATGGGGCAAGTGTTCCTTATCCGCCGTCAAAGTCTATGTTTCTATGTTTCAGCAGATAAAAAGGAGGAAGGAGGGAAGGAAAATCATGGCTTCTGCAAGAGCTCCTCTCGAAGATCTACTGTTACGGTAAGTTCTTTCGTGACTGCACTATCCTATTTCGAGGAAGCTCTTGCAGCAGGCCAACACTGGAAGGACAGAGTCCCAAGCAGTTCCGTTAGTATACAGGAAGCAGCACTGGGAGGAGGACAGACAACAGCCTATGGATTAAGAAAGAAGGCCCCGCAGAACTGCAAGGCTGAAGTTGGCCCTACCCCTAGACACACTGTCCAGACTGTAATGCTTGGTTAAAGTGTGGACAGAACTCCAAGTGGCAGCTGCACAGATGTCTGCAGAAGACACATTTCTGAAACAAGCTCTGGAGGCGGCCATATCCCTGGGTGGAGTGACCTTAAACACTCCTGGAGGGTCGTTATTGTACTTACGGTAGCAACAATGCAATACAATTAGCCAACCACTTAAAAACTGTTTGGAAACAGGAGCGCCCTCTTGGGGGTGAACAAAAACCAACTGGTCAGACTTCCCAGAAGTGTGTATATTATCATATAGATACATCCAAGGTATGGAGCAAAGCCTCCTCCTGATTAGAATACTCAGGACAGTAAACCAGACAGTGGATGGATTGGTTCAAAGTAAACTTTGACACCACCTTGGAAGAAACTTAGGATTAGTACACAAAGACACCCTGTCTTTGTGAAAAAACAAATAAGGCTTTTTACACATGACAGCCTGCAGCTCGGAAATACTTTGAGCCAAAGTAACAGCAACTGAAAAGAACACTTTCCACGATAGAAAGTCCAGCTCACAACTCGCAGCCAGTTCAAGGGGAGGTAACAGGAGTTTCTCCAACATAAAATTAAGGTCCTACAGAGGGAATGGGTTCCAAATGGGAAGTTTCAGATGCAAAATGCCCCACAAGAATGTGCAAGACACCTCCAGTCAAGACACAGCCCCACTTTCAATAGGTGAATGGTACGCAGAGATGGCAGAAAGATGCACTTTAAGGGAGGAGTACAGTACCCCAAGCCAGAGTCTGAAAGGGAGAGAAGGTACTCCAATGCCTGATTCACCGGGCAAGTGAAGGGATCCAGCTGGACTGAAGCAGCTCAAAGGGTGAAGCGCTTCCATTTCATAGCATAAGGGACCCTGGTGGAGGGCTTTCTGGCATCAACCAGGACATCCGTGACCCTAGAGTAAAACCCCAAAGAGGGTGACAGGTAAGTCCACAGGAGTCACACATGGAGATGCAGAGATTTTTTATCCGGATGGACCAGGGTGCTCCGGTCCTGGAGAGCAAGCCAGTGCACAGGGGTAGGGGCACTGGTGGTTCCACTGCTAGCTGCAGGGGAACCAGATCTGACATGGCCAGAAGAGGGCTATGAAAATCATCTCTGCCCCCTCCAACGGGAGTTTGAGGGGCACCCTCGGCAGGGAAAGTGTACAGAAATCTCCCCTTCCAGGAGAGGGACAACGTGTCTCACCAGAAGACTCCAGGCCTGGGATCGAGTGAACAGAAAAGCGGCAGTTTTGCCCTGAGTGGAGACGCAAAAAGGTCTAACTCTGGTTGACCCCATCTGTCGAAGAGGTAATCAACCACTGGAAACATAAGCTCCCACTCATGAGCCCTGGACCGGGAGCAGCTAAGACTGTCCGCCAGGACATTTTGGATGCCTGGAACATGGACAGCTGAGAGCACCAGACCGTCCTCGATGGCCCAATACCAAACTCTCATCGCCTCCCTGCACAGGGAATAAGAGTGAGTACACCCCGTTTGTTGATGTAATACACCACACACATGTTGTCAGTCTGCACCAAGAGTGGACCAGGAAGGAGATGAGTCTGGAAGGCCTGCAGAGTGGACAGAAGCTCGCACATCTCCAGAATACTTATGTGGAGACTCTGTTCTATGTCTGCCCAAGTGCCCCCAGTCTGGTGCACATACAAGTGAGCAACCCAGCCCAGACTCCAAGTGTCTGTTGTGAGGATACGACAAGGGGCCAAAAGCGGAAAGGAGACCCCCAAAAAGGTTGGCCAGTTCTAGCCACCATGACATGAGACTTAACCGGATCGGAGACCATAACCAATTGGTCCGGGTCATCTGAGCGCTGGTCCCACTGAACCCTCAATGTCCACTGAAGTATCTGTACATGAAGGCGGGCAAGGGGAAACATGGCAATGGCTGCTGCCATGTGGCCCAGTAGGCACAGGAAGACCCTGGTGGGGATCTGGAGACTGGAAGAGACCAGGTGAACCTGGGCCGTCAGGCGTTCTGCTCTGTCCATGTGCAAGAAGGCCATGCCCTGGATCATATCCAGGACCACCCCCATATACTGGAGGCACTGGCAAGGAAACAAGCAGACTCCAGCAGACTGATGGTGATACCCAAGGCCTGGAAGAGGTCAAAGGTACACTCCAAGGTCTGGACAAGATGATCCCAGGAGGGAGCGGTTAGGAGTCAATCGTACAGGTAGGGACACAGGTACAAGCCCTGCTGCCTCAAGGCAGCCGCTACCACTGCCAGGCACTTGGTAAAGACCCTCAGGACTGAGGACAGGCCAAAAGGAAGGGCCCTAAATTGAAAACGGGCTCCCTGGAAATGGAAGCGGAGGAAGCGCTGACGGAAAGGAAAAATCTTCATATGCAGGTACGCATCCTGCATGTCCAACTAACAGAGCCAGTCTCCCCAGTGCAGAAGGGGCAAAAACCCCTGAAGGGTGATCATCCTGAAGCATTTGTACTCTATGTACAGGTTGCGATGACTCGGATCTAGGATGGGCCAGAGATCCCCGGTCTTTTTGGGGATCAGGAAGAGGTGGGGGTAGCACCCCTGCCCCACTTATCGGGAGGGACAGGCTCCATGTATTTTTTTTTTTAAACAGAAGAGCCAATTTCTTCCGAGGAGGAACACATGAGCTGGGGTAAGATGAGCTCCCCGAGGGTTTCTGGGGGCCTCTTGAGAAGCTCTAGCATGTTGCCGTGTTCTATGAGTTGTAGAAGCCAGCTGTCCGAAGTAATGCCCCACCACCTGTCAAGATGAAGGAAGAACTGACCCTTGACAACCTTCCCCAGAACCCCATCTGGGGTGGGGGCAGCTAAGGAGTCAGGAGGTAGGAGTGGACACCGGGAGGGTGGCGACAGGCAATCGAGGGCCTCTGGCGGCTGCTGCTGATGGGGTTGATGCTGCTTTGTGTTTGCCCTGACTTTTGGCGGAAGAGTGGGCCTGTCTATGGGAGGAGCAGCAAAAGGGCGGTCGCTGGTCCATCTTAGGCTGGGAATGGTACAACAAGTGAACAGATTGGAGGATGCAGCCAAACTCCTGGAGGGAGAAATTATATCCTGCACTCCCACCGAAGACGGAATCCCACAAGGGGGCATCCAAAATGCTGGACTGAATGTCGGAGGCAAATCCAGACACTCGGAGCCTGGAATGGCGCTGGAGGAAGACTCCTGCGGCTGCTCCTCTGCCCAAGGCATCCACAAGGACGCAAGTCCCAACATCACAGCACACCTTGAGAACCTGGGCAAGCTGGGTTTTGGAGGGATTGTCAGGCAATGCCTGCATCAGTTCCCTGGCCCTAGAGGACATTCTGGTATTGGACCATGTGGGCTACATAATTAATGGCCCGAATGGCCAGGGTGGAGGATGCGAAGACTCACCTGCTGAGGTGGACAAGCTGCCTGGATTCCCTGTCGGTGGAAGGGCAGCGAGGTGCTTGGGCTTCTTGGTGCAGTCATGCACCATGCTGATGACCAGAGTCAACTTTGGGTTGAACCCCCTTAAAAAAGGCTTAGCAGCTGGAGCATGGTACAGCCTGTCTGCTTTCTTAGGCATCGCCGGAGTTGTGGAGGGGTGATCCCAGGACACCCTTGTGACATCTTCGTAAGAGACAAGGTGGGGGACAGCTATAAGGAGGGCACAACGCTGCCTCAAATAAATGGCCAGGCGATGCCGCTCCAGGTCCTGTTCTTCCGTTTCCTAGTCCACAGTGGTCTGGATGGGTTGCATTATGTCCATGAATGATAAATCATCCGGGAGGGGGGACAACTTTGGAACCACTTTAATAGGTTCTTCACCTTCAGAGGAGTCAGTTGGGGTGGAGGAAAACTGAGTAGTCAGAGTAATCTTCTTTATCTGGCTTGTCTGGCTCACTTTCAGCTGGCGGGCACCCATCCTGGCAAGTGCCGGAGCCGGCATCGGACTTGGATCCGCTGGATTAAAATGTACCAGGGGGGCAAGTACTGGGATCTGGCTGTTCCCGCTCTGGGTGTGGAAAATCCCCAGCGGGCTGCTGAGGGGAGGCCAGAGGCGAGCCCTCAGGAGCGGGGGTCTGCTTTTGCATGAAAGACCACCATGCTGAAAACAGGGTACTGTAATCCACTGGCGGAGGATAATTATACACAGGCAGGTAAGTGTAGGCCAGCCCCAGGTAAGAAAAGGGTGGTGGTAGGATAGCGTAGGATACACCAGTGGAGGGCCAGCAGGCGCAGGCTGTGGGACCAGCACCGGGCCCGCAGGCTGCAGCAGGGGCAATACTGGTGTCAGGCCTGCAGGTTGCGGAAGTGGCAGGACTGGCAGCAGCCCCGCAGGTGCTGGTAGATGACACCTGGGAGAGGAGTCCAGCTGTGTCTGGAGAGGAAAACCAGACACCATGGGAGAAGGAGATCTCTCCAGTGAAGGCACAGGTGATGCTGGACTAGAAGCAACGCCAGCAGCGGGCGCTACTGAGAAGGGCTGGCACTGGACCCCTTGGAGGGTACAGACGAAGGTAGCGCTGTGGCCAGGGAAGGGACGACGGCATAGAAGCCAATGCCGGTTGCACCCACACCAGCCAGGCCTTCTGGCTAAGAGCCTGTGGAAGTGATGGGCCTGAGCTTCAGGGGCTGAGGAGCAGGAGACAAAGTCCCCTGCCCTGAGGAGCTGCCACCCATGACAGAGATAAGGGCGAGCAGTGAGGCCACCAGCAGCCCTGCGGAAGTAAGGGCAGAGCCATAGGGTCTGACCTCCCACGGGAGGACGACCCCGTCACAGTTGAAGGTTTATATGGAGATTGTGACTGGAAAGCAGACTGGTCCTAGTCCCAATGTTTGTCCTGGTGTTTATGCTTCCCGCCAGATTTTTCCCAGGACTGAGAAGAAGCGGCAGCCCTGGAAGGCTGGGCGGGTGAAGCCAAAAAGCTCCTGCCCTGCATCTCCTTTTTCATCATGACAAGCTTCTGCTTGATGAGATGGCGCTCCAGGATCTTATGACGATGCCTCCAAGTGCTTGGTTGAATTTCTGGCAGATCTGGCAGGCTTCGGTGTCATGGCGGGGGCCTAGACACAGGATACAAGCAAAGTGACCACCTTTTGCAGGAATTTGTTTGCTGCAGGCACACTTTGTGGAATGTTCAAAAGACAAGGCAGGGAGAATACAAACTCAATGTCAGAAACACTGAAAAACTGATGTTAAAGCTAAGGAAAATAACGACAATAAGAAAAGTGCAGGTAATGGTAGATGACTGAAGCTCCAGCATCCGCAAAGGTCCGACATGCGCGGTCAACAGTGAGTAAGAACTGAGGAGGGTCTGGGGGACCACCCTCCTTTATCTTTATTTATTTTGGTTTAAGATTAATACCTTTGGGTTCAGGACTCATTTTCAAAAGTTCCAGGTCATTGTTGAACAAACATTACAAATATAACAGTGTTTACAGAGAACAGAAAACAGTTACACAGACATTCAAATACTAAAGAAATCATATATATATATATATATATATATATATATATATATATATATATATATATATATATATATATATATATATATATATATATCTCCAACTAAAGGTTTAAGAGGATAGGGTAAATAGGGTCCAGCCTTGCAGTTCACTATTTAGTTGGTCAGTCTAGCCAAAGATGGTGTCGTCGTGGTGGAAGTGGTTTGTCAGCAGAGTGGGCCTCGTTCGGGGACAGGGGGGTTGATGAGATTGGGGGGGGGGTGAAGGGGAGATGGTTTACAGGATAGGCCGATGCCAGAGGGCGACATCGGCGGTTGGTGGCCCCCGCTTTGGTAGACTGCTAAATAGAACGTTTCCGTGAGGTCCTGGCGCCTGGTGGCTAAGTCCTACCGGTGTTGGCCTGCTGCAAGAGCTTCCTTGAAGTAAGATATTCAAGTATTTCCTCCAAGGTTTCTGAATTTTGATATGGAGGTATGTATTCTTCATATCCAGAGAGCATATCCAATCCTCTGCAGTAATGGAAGCCTCTGCAAATGACCATTCTGAACTTCCTGTATTCGATGAAGAAGTTTAGATCTCTCAGATCCAGAACAGGCCTCAGATCTCCCGTCCACTTTGGGACAAGGAAGTACCAGCTCCCAACAGATTGAGCAACCCACCCGCCTAAACCCAAAATCCCAGAACCACTCCCTCCTGGACTGGGCTCTTACAACACACCCACACAGGATTATTAAGGCTGGCCTCCTACCTGATTCAATGAGCGACCACCACATGATCTACGTGATCAGAAAGGTGCACAGACCCACTAACCACCTCCCCCCAAGGACACTCCAAACGAGAGCATACAATTCTCTCTGCCTCAACTCCCTACTAAGAGCCTGCGCTCTGCCGACTGGTCGCTCATCCAACTGGCAACTACCATTGACCATGCTTTTGACACTTCAGAAATCAATTTCTTGCTGTCTGGGATCATCCCCCCCCTCAGAAGCAAAAGGATAAGGGCAACCCATCTCCCGGGTCTCTGCTGACATTATCTCCAGCTGTCACATAGAGACCAGGCCTGGAAAAACAAAGGCAAACAGGCACCCTGGAATCCCTGCAGCATTACCGTACGCCCCGAAACAAATGTACCAAAGCCATAAGACAGGCAAAAAAGAACTACTTCCGAGCGGCCCTCTCTTCTAATCTTAGCCATCCATCAAAATTCTGGAAATCTATCAAAACCTTGCTCACTCCCCCTATCCAGCCGCCCACCCCTACCCTAACCATTCAGGGCAAAAATGTATCTGTGCCAAGTGAAGTTGCCACAACTTCCAATAACTTTTTTACCAACTGTACAAAATCTCTCCTAACAAACCTACAAACCTTTTCACCCGCACCTAATCCCCCGGCTCCTGCCCAGCACTCCCCCCATGCCACCAAGTTCTCTTTCCATCCTGTCTCCACAACAGAAGTCCTAGCCGCCCTACGTTCCCTTAACCCCAATAAAGGTAAATGCCTGCTAGGACTGGACGCAAAACTCCTATACCTATCTGCCCCTGCCACTGCATCTCCCCTAGCTGACCTCCTTAACCGTTCCTTCTCCTCAGCCCAAATTCCAACAACATGGAAGGAGGCAGTAGTCATTCCGCTGCCAAAGGGTGGCAACCCATCAAAGCCTGGGAACTACCGCCCTATCTCCCTACTCCCAATTCTGGCCAAATTACAGGAACACCTAGCCCTCTCACAACTCACTCAATTCCTTGATACCACCTTCTTTTTCACCCCCTACCAATCGGACTTTCGCAAATCCCACTCCACCACCACTGCATTACTAAGACTCACTAACGATATTGCCTCAGGCATGGACAAAGGGTTCCTCACCTCGGCTATATTCATTGACCTGGCAAAGGCATTCAATACAGTCTCCCACCCCAAACTCCTCACAAAACTACAGGATGCAGGCCTATCCGATCTAGCCACCAGCTGGTTCCAAGCCTACCTATCTTGCAGGAAACAAGCAGTAAAAATCGGCCCACACGTATCCCCCCCACTCCCAGTCACCATGGGGGTCCCCCAAGGATCTGTCCTGGGTCCCCTTCTCTTTTCTATATTTCTAAACGACCTCCCATTGGCATGCCCAAACTCAGCTATACAAATGTACGCTGACTATACCGTCCTGTACGCCTCCGGCCTTTCCAGCGAGGTCTTAAACTCTGCCCTACAGCAGGATTTTGATGCCGTGCAAACCTGGCTTAGCTCTAACCAACTCCTCCTAAACGCAAAGAAAACCGTCTCCATAACTTTCGGCACGCAGCCCAGACTCTCCCGACTAGCTGCTCCCCCCACTTTCCATACACTAGATGGTACCACCTTGGAATCATGCACCTCCTTCAGGTACCTGGGTGTATGGCTTGATCGCCATTTAGATTTCTCCGTCCACATTGACTCCCTTCAGAAAAAACTATACCCAAAACTAGGTGCACTACACCGCAACAAAGGTTGCCTACCCACCTCGGTCAGGAGGGAGTTAGTACTCAAAATGATTCTCCCAATCTTGACTACGGAGACGTGATCTACGCGCAGCCCCCCATCCACCCTGCAAACTTGGACCCCCTTTTTCATTCTTTCTGTAGGCTCATCCTAGAATGCCCCCCCACCACCCACCACTGCGACCTGTATAGCACCCTAGAGCTCTCCTCACTGTACTCCAGGCGCCAGCTTCATTGCACAAATCTCGTAGTAAAGCACTGGTCCAACTCCCTTCCCAACTATCTCAGCTCAGTCCTGTCAGCTCATCCCACCCCAGCCTACTCCTTGAGAGACTCTGACTCAAGACTTCTGCATATCCCTTTCATGCACACCTCAAAGGGCCAATCTGCTTTCAAATATAGACTGCCCAAACTCTGGAACGACCTCCCTGCTGTAATTAGGCAGTCCTCCACCCCAAGAACCTTGAAAACTTTCCTTCAGGCCCACTTCTCAGTCACATGTAACTGCAACCTGCAGCCCAGTTCTGTTAGCAGGAGGCTTCGTAACGTGCCATAAACCGTAAATTTGTCCAACTAACTATAATAGTTGCCTTCACAAATGTGTCACTGTCTGTTTTATGCACTACGGTTCTAAAACCCTACTATGTTTTAGCAACTCATGCACTCTAAACTAAAACTTGTAACTAAATACCAAATGCATAGTCCAGCCTGTAACATTTCCTGGACCTGATTGTTTCACCCTTTACTGCACTCATTCTGTACCTGTTGTACTGCACCATCGCCTATGCTCCAATTGTATTGCATGTATGTAACTCCCAGGTCGCATCTGGAAACGAGTGGATCCCGCTCAGTATGCTTATCTGGTAAATCTCTTAAATAAATAAATAAATAAAAACATGTGTTCCTCTGTTCTAGAGGCACAGGTTCTATGCCCGTTTTTGAAGCAGAGTCTGTACTTCCTCCAGCAGCAGGGACAGATAGCCTGGAGGATATGTAGTCACAAGTGGGGAGTGATCTGGAGGGTTGTCTAAAAGTTCCAGAGCATGCCCCTCTTCTATTATGTGTAGAACAGATGCATTTGTAGTTACCTCTCCACTGATCTCAGTGGATGGAGAAGCAACCCCCGACAACCGTTCCTGGAGGTATAGGTGGTTGTGAGGTATATAAAGAGTCTGGCTGAGCCAGTGGGGTAGCTCCACTGGCTCCACCACCTCAAGAAGCTTTTGAATGGACACCTGGGATAAAGGTGGGGACAGGCAGGGTCCCTGCTTCTTTGACCCTGCCCTGCTGTCTAGGGACTGTGTGCTAGCCCCTAACACCACCTGGGTGAAAGGCACTCCTGCTGCTACCCCTTTGTTGCTGTATGGTAGAGGGAATACACAGACTTCAAAAAACTGCCTGAGGCTTGGAGGTCTTTAAGAACCTCTTGGACCTCATGACCAAGTAATTTTTGCTCTCTAACCTGGGCATTAAGAATGGTTTGTAGCACATCTGTAGCAAAACGTGCTACACCAGCCAAGAATATCTCCTGAGACAGATGCCTGCGGTCACAGCCCTGCAAAAGCAGAGATGTCATAGGCCATGTGGAGCAAATGCTTGCCGCCCCAGCTGTCAAAACTTTCAATAGATCTTGTTTTGGGGTGCCCTCGTGTAAGGCTTGTGCAGCTGCCTTGGTCTTCCTCCAGAGGGTGTTCTGATACTTTACATTGCGGACCTGGTAGTTAGCAATATGAAGGTAACTGATGCAGAGGAATTATGCCCTCTTACCTAGGACATCAACCCTCCTAAAGTTCTTATTGGAAGGGAGGGAGCTCAGGAGTTTAGTGGTCCTAGACCAGTCATGGGCCGCATTAATCACCACTGAGTCTGTCTTAGGTTGTGTGGCACAGAAAGATTTCCCAGAAGGGGCTGAATACATTTTGTCTGCCTTTCTGGGGACAGCTGGCATACTGTTTGATCTGTACCAAGCTATACAGGTGGCATCCTCTAAGGTTGGGAGCAGAGGAGGCACCACAATGGCAGGAGACTCCAGCAGCTCCAGGAATTCTAGCACATTCTTTTTTGTAGCATCCTGCTCTTCTAATGCAAATCCCTTGGCAGCCTGCATCTGTTGCATCACAGTGAAAAACATAGGATCTTTAGGAGAGGACCATGGTGTGTTCAGAGTCCTAACTGCATGTGGAGACTGTAGAGCTGGTGCCATGTTCATATTGGCTCTCAGCATAGTCTTCCACTTCATCTTCCTCTTCCTACATTATTAAGTCAGGGTTGTACTCATATTCGTCATGTACCAGGTCAACAAAAATGAGACTGCGCCGGCAATGGTGGTGGCAGCATAGGAGGTGGCTGTGGCAAAGGAGTTCTTGGTGGCATCGATGGGGAGGAGCAGTAGTCCCTGTCAACAGGCCCCCCGAACACGGAGGTTAGACAGTAGATGTTTGATCACTGTCTAAAAAAAGACATGAGAACTGCTCGAGTGCTGGCACCCCTTTGGTCGACTGGCACGACTGGAGTCGCTGAGGGAAACGGAGTCCCTGACATTGATGGCAACGTACCAGCCATAACAGGTTTGGTAATGCTAACGCCAAGCCGTGACCTTGGTGTTATTTCGACGGTGGGGGTGGGGGAGTGTTGGTCAATGCCACCACCAAAGCAGACAGCGTCAAAGTTGAGGTCATATCTGTTGGGGGCAGGGGCTACCTGGAAGTACCAGGGATGCTTTTTCCATGTCCCATGCTTGTGACTCACTGTTTTCTTGGAGGTTTTAGATTACCACAATTTGTCAACTAAGCCAGTGACGCAGATTTTTGCTGGAGCTCCTTCTCCATCCTTTCCATGGTCTTTTTGGGGGTTAAAAAATGTCTTCAAAGTCCCTTTTCAGCATTGCCTGGTTGCAGAATTAAACCCCCGGCAGATTTTGCAGGCCTTCACATTGTGGCTTAGGCCTAGACAGCAGATATAGATGCCGTGGGAGTCCCTGGAGTAAATCTTCTCCCTGCACTCATACTACTGGAAGGATCTACGACGCCAGGTCAACAAAAATTTTGTCAACCGATATTACAGCGAAACCTTTATGTCGACCACATTTGTGGTCTGCATAAAGGTGGTCACTGCTTACCATGTTTTCTTGAGGGGGCTTCGCCCCCAAACCCCCCAAACAGGTGTGTGTGTGCCCCCTGCAACCCCCCAATTAAAATAATCAACTCCGATTTTGAGCAGATTAGGGGAGGGGTGCAAGAGCCACAGAAAACAGTGCTAGGGTCCAGCACCGACACTACAGCAACCTGGCACTGTTGTCACTGTATTGTAGGTCGCTGTCGGCATGTCATTGTCGGAGATGTATACGGTACTGGAAAAGTTTAAACAGTTCTTACAATGATATGCAGGTTACTGAAAATCACTATAAAAGTGATTACTTAGTAAATGTAAAAAATAAACTGCAGCTATCGCAGCAACATTTCCACAGTGGTCTGTTGAGTCTGATCGATGGCGGGAAATGAACTGAGGAGAGAAGGGGCCACCCCCGTTTATGCGGATGTTGACATCTATCATCATGGTTGGTCCCTGGCTGACTGCTTTCAAAAGTTTCCATCTGGTCCTGATGGCTATAAGTTCCATAACTGTGGCCTGATGAAAGATATCCTCAAAAAAGATCGGTCTGAACCTTCTAGTTGACAGTGCAATGAAATGGGGAATAAGGTTTAGTGTAGATAAATGTTCTGTGATGCACCAGAGTTAAAACAATCTAAGACATCGCTACAACATTAATGTTCATACAGTAAGAGAATCTACTGAAGAAAAATACCTGGGAATTGCTGTAACAGCAGACTATAAAAATTAAAAGCACTTTGATGGAGTTTTCCATAAAGCAAATTATCTTGCATCATCAGAAGACATTGTGTGTATAGATCAAAAGATATTTTCCTTCTCCTATACAGAAAATATTTCGGCTATGAGTGGGTTATTGCTGACAACTCTGGGGATCACATCCAACATACTACTGTATGAGTGTTTAACAAAAGGAGTGCCACTGGGTTGACCGGGTGGGCTCTGACTGCCTCGTACATGGAATGTTTTAGAAGAATGGAGGAAAACCCAAAGCACTGTACTTCTTATGCGAAGGACTTTTAATTTTAAACTGCAGATGTCTTGTACTAGGATCTGGAACAGAACAGCATTTCAATCTAGTAGGCTGGCATGCGCTGTTGAATTTCACACTGGATGGTGATCATTTCACAGATTACTCGGATCTTCCCATCAGGGATGGGAGCTATGGGAATCCAAAGGGTGACAGAGAATAGAAACTGGAGAAAAAATAAAAACTCAAGAGACAAGTTCATGAGGCTACCACAACAGAAGCAGTCATTAGAATCAGGGTCTGAAAACAACAGGAAACCAGGAACACCTTTTGTGATCTCAGAAAAACAGTAATCCCATAGTAACCCCCCACAAAGTCTGAAATGAGGAGGGAGACAGACCCTATTGATAACTTATCAAAATAAGGCTCCAGGAGAATCAGTCTTTGGGATGGAGAGAAGGGATTCGTCTCCGTGTTAACTGGTGTGTTTTGGGGGTGACAGTCAGCATGGGGGCACCCACGCTGAGGTGTGGGGCTGGTCCATGTGTGCAATTTGTGTGTGGGAACATTCTGCTTTGCTTGCTGTAGAGTAGTGGACTGTGTCAGATTGATTTTACTTGCTTCTAGGCGGACATCTTCGATGGCTACAAATCCTGTTATCCCTTGCACCTGGCATCGGAGCAGTGCTGCAGTAGTGGGAGATTCAGTGGCCTGAGGTGCATGTTGGGAAGTTTGTAACCTCCAGTCAGATATCTTCCAGTTCTGCTCATCTCAAGGGGCTAGGTACAGTCTTCTGTGACTGCACACGGCTTAAAAAGGACAGTGGGACAGGCAAACAAAAGAAAGATCAGAGCTTGCGTAGACTCTGGCATGAACTGTAGGTTGCTGGGTCGTCTTCTGCTGCAGTGTTGCTCTGATGTCAGCTGCAGGGAATGTGACCTGTGAACTGACTCAGAGCACCGCTGCTTTTAATAATTTGATGCGGTCCAGAGCACAAAGTACCACAGCACAAAGGGCAACTAGGGAGAGGCAGCCGGTTGCCCACCACTCTGCTTGATCCAGGGAGCGCTGCATGACAACTGACTGGTCCCCCATACTAACAGCCGGCAACATTAACACAGTTCTTGAGTTTTTTAGCTCCAAATTCTTATTGGCCTGGGATCACTATTTAGTCAAATGTCAGTGGCTCAGCATGTTGCACACTCGCCTCTGAGGCTGGAAGATTAGAAGGTTGTGGATTCTAGCCCCTCACCAGGAACTTGGAGAAAACCCAACACTGACATTGTTGTGCAGCATGAGGGGGGAGGCTGTACTTCTGAAGTGCCATCGTTCAGATGAGATGTTAAACCGGGGTCCCGTCTGCCTGTTCTGGTGGTTGTTCAGGTGGATGTTAAACATCCCATGGCACTTCATGAAGAGTTGGGGAATTTTTTATTCGGCGAGTATAAGAAAGTGAACATAGGATATACATGTTTTACACAGTATGAACATTTCATAAGAAACTTGCCTATATAAAGGCTTTCCCATACATTAATAATTATATTCCCTTACATACATATGTACCCCCTTCCTTCTAAAGTTCATACATTTACACCAACCCCCCAACTAGACCGTTATATGCCCTTAAAAGGTTTCCCAATAACCTTTTTACATTTCATGGTAGAGTAAAAGCCAAGTCCATATATAAGGAACCATTACCACCACCACCCCCTCCCAATCATTCTTGGGCATAACCATCTAATAGATCAATGGGCATTGCCCTCCACCAGTTCGTAAGCACTGGGGGAAGTAAACTCACCCTTTCTTTTATGTATATTTGGGCTACTTCTTTTGTAATCTTTTCCTGGAGCCCTGAAATAGAATTCTCTTTTGTTGTAAACTAAACTGGCATCGTACCTGCCAAATGCACCATTTTATTACTTTACAGACTATCCTCAATGTACCTGGATAAAAGATTTTCCAGTCTGGACTATATTTCCCATAAACCAGTACTTCGTATGTCGTCATCTGCAAATTTTGGGTCATTCCAGCCCTGGCCAATCTTTCCCCACATATCCTTTATATATGGACACACAAAAAATAAATGCTGCATTGTCTAATTATGTGTAATACAGGTTTCCCTCAGACAATAGCGTTCCTCCACTGTTTTATGATAATGGTTGCCTCTCACATTTAGCTTGCTATGGCAACATAGCCATACAGTGTCCCACATCTTTGGGGGAACCCTGCATTCCATTAAATGGTCGATGACCCACTTTTCTTCTACCCCTTGAGGATGAATAATGCAGGGAGGTACTAAAATACTTGTATGCAAGATATATTTATACATGTCCTTTCTATTATGTATCAGACAGCCTAGAACAGATATTTTCCACATTTTAATTCTCTTGAATAAATCCACAAGGTAGTTAGGGGTACCTGACGGTATTTATGTAAAGGCCCTCCCCATGTAGGGGCCTCCCATTTTCGAAAGAAAATATGTGCATCTGACTCTGAACACCAAACCCCACTGAGCTTGTTTTCCCTTTATAATGGGCTATATGTTAGCGTACAGAAAAATCGTAAAATAGAAAAGCACTGGATTTATCATATTTAGGCCCCCATTTTTAACAGACCAATAGGTGACAGATCTTTTCACAGTATTTAATCTACTGCCCCACAAAAGATGGAAACATTTTTTATATAGTCTCGCTTCCAACTTTGCAGGGAGTGGGAAAACATGATTAACCATCAAAAAAAATGGGAATTATATATGATTTTAACATATGGATCCTTTTTTTCCTAGTCATAGGGCAAGATTTCTAGCGGTTTAATTTGTCCTCAGCTATATCCAAATTCTCTGTCCAGTTTTGGGTGGCCTGGTCCTGTCCCCCAAATGTGATTCCTAATAATATTAAGGGCCCAGGCAGTATTTTTATACCTTCTATTTCATCTACTTGTAGATCAGTATGGACCCGAAGTGCCATACCTATACTTTTAGTTTTATTCAGAGAGGACCCTGATATTCGTGTAAAGTCCTGAATTAATTTTAGGACTTGGGATCCCGATCTGTGATCTGCCACTACTAAACATATATCATCTGCATATGCGGTTGCGCATGGAAGGTACGCATCTATTGGACTTAATACATGTTTAATAGTCTGAGCCATATTAATTTTCCTAAGTAATGGGTCTATTGTGAACACATATAAGAGTGGACTTAGCAGGCGTCCCTGCCTCACCCCCCTTAAAGAAATAGGAGGACCCACAACATCATTTATGAGAGGACCGACAGATGCATTTCGGTAAATAATTTTAATCCAGTTTGATTGATTGAACATTTCCCTCAGCAGCCTTAAATTATCCAGCATTGATCTCTCAGGGACTGCGCAAGTTTGTGAGGAACAGATTACTATATTGGCTACCTGGGATAATCTTTTGTACATTACATAGAATTTTCTAATCTGAGCTGATTAGACTTGTTGGTCTCCAGTTGTTTATATCTTCTTTTGCATTTTTCTTATGTAGATAGAATAAAAAAGCTATCTGCTATTACATGGGGCAAAGGATTTCTTCCATCTAAGATGACATTAAACACTGTAACCAGCTGGTCTATTAATAAATCCACTGATTTGTTTTTATAACATTCATTAGGGATGCCATCAGGGCCTAGAGAAGTACT
Source organism: Neoceratodus forsteri (assembly GCA_016271365.2). NCBI lineage: Eukaryota > Metazoa > Chordata > Ceratodontiformes > Ceratodontidae > Neoceratodus > Neoceratodus forsteri. The sequence goes on from CM057449.1 coordinate 1,429,152,225, forward strand.
ATTTTTAAGCTGCGCAATCACTTGTTTTACTTCTTTGGCATCAACAGGTTTAAATTGTTTAATTTCTAGTGGTATGGATGGGATTTCCACATTCCCTAAGAAAGTGTGTAAAGAATCTGTGTCCTGTGTTTGCTGACTATAAATTACCTTTGTGTGTATTGTTACAATATCCATTATTCCATTATTATTCTTTACAAGAGACCCAGAAGCGTTCTAAAGCTGAGCCATATATTTTTTTCTACCCTCTGGTTATAGCCATCGTATAGGTTAATTGTATAACCTTTCCCTTGTGTACTGAACTGTTCTAGAAATAAAGAAGTTGCCCTATCATACTGGAATGTATACATTTTTTTTTTTTTTTTTTTGCTATTTTAGTTGCATAATCCAAACCATATTCTGCAGATAGGAAAATCAACTTCTGTAATTGTCTCCTATGTTCTAGGTATGTTATATATCTATTTTGGTTATGAGCTTTCACAGCCTTTTTACAGTAAGTATTTATTTCCACCTTAGTTTCTTGCCATCAATGCAAAGTTTTATCATACAGTTCAAACATCGAGACCTTTGTCTCTATTACCGCCCTCACCTCTTCCCACTCTTTATTTTCTTCCAAAATGGATGTATTCATTTTCCAAAAATTATGTGACCCGGGTTTATTCCTTGCAAACCCAGCCTGAATCTGGAGTAAACCATGGTCTGATGTTTCTATAGGGATAACTTTACTGCCACTACAAGGAATCCATTCTGAAATAAACACCTACTCTGGAGGACGACTGCCCCCTACCAAAAGTATGACTGGGGGTACTTTTCCATACATAGCACTGTCCTTTAATCCGGCAGATGCACACATATTTCTCAGAAAATTTGAGTCGTTGTACAATTTTTGTGTAGTGCCAGTCTTACATTTTAGAGAGAATGCAATTTACATCTCCCCCGAATATCACTGATTTTGAGGTATGTAGATATGGCTACACTTTTTTAAAATGTCTTCCTTTTGTGATTTTACCTGAGAGTTATAAATATTCAGCAATCTCCACTCCTGGTTCTGTACAATATCTAGCATTAAGACTCTCCCCTGGACTAGATCTAATAACTTTGTTACCTTAAAATTAAAATTGTTAAACAAAAACCCCACACCTGCACAAGTATCTTCCCCCAGGGACCAAAAGCTGGCCCCCCTCAGCCACTCCAGTGTGGCCAGATTAGATTTCCTAAGGGAATGGAACCTCGTGTCTTGGAGAAAAATCACCTGTAACCCAGAATCCCTAAGGATTGAAAATGTAGTGTGCCTTTTCCCTAAATCACTGCTGGTCCAAACGGACAACATGTCAGTAGTCTGGTACCTCAACAAACAAGGAGTAACTCAATCGTACCCCCTGTGTAGGGAGGCGATGCGGGTGTGGAACTGGGCGGTTCAGCACAATCTGGCTCTAGTGGCCGTGCACGTTCCAGGTGTTCTAAATATCACGGCAGACAGTCTCAGCAGGTTTCGAACCCTAGCTCACGAATGGGAATTAAATCAGAAAGTGGCAGAATCTCTCTTCCTATGTTGGGGCGTCCGGAAATCGACCTTTTCGCGTCCCAATACAACACAAAACTTCCCAGTTTTTGCTCGTTCATTCCAAGGGATGGTGCTTTCTGGCATGACTTGCTGTTCTCTCCTGGACAGGGATATTTTTGTCTGCCTTCCTTCCGGTTCCCATTCTCCAAAGGGTCCTTCTCAAGCTTCAGGCAGAGAAGGCGAGGATGATTCTCATCACTCCTCTCTGGCCGAGACAAATTTGGTTTCCGCTGTTACAACAGCTATCCAGGGAACCACCGGTTCCACTTCCAGTGACCCACGACCTCTTGACCCAGGATCGAGGTCAACTTGTACATCCGGGGCTCAGGACACTGCATCTTCATGCATGGCTAGTGCAGACATAACAATTTCTCACTTTGGGGTCTCCTCCAGAGTCGCTCAAGTCCTTTTAGAGGCTAGAAAACCCTCTATTCATTCCTCTCATGCCATGAAGTGGAAATGTTTTTCCATCTGGGCGACTTCCAAGAACTGGAACCCCTTTTCTTGTTCTGCCCCCCAGGTCATGGAATACCTCCTTCATCTGTCAGACTCTGGTCTGTCATATTCTTCCTTGAAGATCCACCTTTCAGCAATTCCGGCATACCACGAGCTGGTGGATGGTAAACCCGTGGCTCAGTTGGAAGTCTCAAAAACCTTTCTGAAAGGGATCCTCCATCTGAAACACCCATCCGCAGCCCTCCACCCTGGGATTTGAACTTTGTGTTGGAGAAGCCCACTCTTCCCCCATTTGAGCCTGGAAGACGTTATTTTTAGTTGCCATTATGTCAGCCCGAAGGATTTCTTATCTTATTTTTCACAAGGACCGGGTGGTCCTCAGGACCAATCCTAAGTTTCTACCCAAGGTGGTGTCAGAAGCCACAATGAACCAATCAGTAGAGCTTCCAGTTTACTTTCCATCCCCTTCAAACAGAGGTGAGGCACTCCTGCACACCATGGACGTCCTTCAGATCCTCGGTGCTACACACACCAAGGATTTTCATAGCTGCAATCAGCTTTTTGTTTCTTTTGCCCCCAGGTCAAAGGGCAAAGCGGTTTCCAAGCAGTGTCTTTCCAAATGGTCAGGCAACTGTATTCGGTATTGTTGCCAAAAGTACGAAAAACCTCTGCCGAGTCCTATCAAAAGTCATTCTACTAGGGGAATGGCTGCTTCCGCTGTCTTTTCGCGAAACGTCTCTGCAACTGATATCTGTGCCACAGCAACTTGGAGTTCTGTCCATACCTTTACTAAAACACTACAGTCTGGACATTGCTTCTAGGTGGAGGACTGACTTTGGGCTAGCTGTCTTGCAGGGCCTTCTGTCCTAGGCTGGGTCCATTCTGGTTCCCAGTTTCTCTTGGCCTCTTTTTGGAGGGACTGCTTGGGACTCAGTCCTATACGTAAGGACCTACTGAAGGAACCCTCTCGAAGTAAGATCTTTGATTTTCCACCCGCCAGTCCATAACTGCTCAGAATCTATGATAGGTTCTGGAGGGGCCGGCACTGTACACCTTGATTTTAGCCAATGCGTAATATCTTGGACTGCCACCCCTTCTTTTTTGAAGAGCACTGTAATAAATCTCACTGCTGGTTTTGAAAGGGGAATTACGATGAAGGGAGACCATAAGGGAGTTATCTCTGGTTTGTTGATATCTTTGCCAGAAATTTTCTAAGCCTGCAGGTGTTTTGAAAATCATGTCAAACTCCGGGTCCCCTGATGTATGTATTAGGGCATAGATTTCAGAAGGTAAAAACTGCAAACTTTCCTTTAACAGTTTCCTCCCAACATACACTCAATTGGGGAAGACATCTAGACCCCCTCTTTCTCTTATACGGGACACGTTGCGCCATTTTGCTTGTTCTGGGGGGTTATGAAATAGACCGGCATATGTCCTTGGATTTGGCCGAGGCCTTCCTTGGCCATTACTGTTCTCTCTGTTGTTGTTCCCATTATCCGGGGATGAGGAGGGGGGACATCACCTGTTTGATTTGATCCAGCATTGCTTTCTTTTCTGGCTGTCTGATGCTGTTGGGGGTTGAGTAAGTCTGATATAGTGTGTAACTCTGGATTAAATTCAAAGTGTCAGGGAGATCTAAAGGGTCTACATCGCTGGGCCCAACTTCTCCTATTCCTGTATCCCCCCCCCCAAGCTGGTGTTTTCCATGGTTCATTAACATTAGTTCTAGGCCATCCAGCATTTGTAAGCGCTTCTCAATTGTAACCCCTGATGCTGATATGTTATCAAAATTTGCTGGTTCATAAACCCTGTGTCCTTCACTTCCCCCACTTCCATTTGTTCTACTCCTTCATTTTCATCCAACAATAAACAGCCTTTATAAATTTTATCCATAGTCTCTACTTTGCTCAGATTTTTCCCCTTTCCCCCATTCTCAGGTACAATACCTTCCATGGTTTTGAATGGATCTTGCTGAGTTTCTCCTGTTTGTACTCCGTCTGGGTTTGATTCCATCCTGACCCCTTCCCCAGTAGAATTTTGCTGACTTTCCTCTAATTGTAACAAATACAGTAAGCACACACTTCTCAATTCAAAATCCTGCTCCGTCCTTGGTGTGTGTTCAATATCCGTTGGCGTTTGGGCTCCAGGAACTGCTTCGGTAGACCCGCTCGTTTCTAATGCACAATCATTGCTGTGGCTCGCTTTGTCCAAAGGGATCCTTACTGCCGAACTTTTTATTTCATTGATTCTGTTGGACCGGGTGGGAAGAGAAGCAGGCTCCTCCATCCAGGACGCCATTGCACCCTTTCCTCGGAGACTCAGGAATCAGCTACCGGAAAAGAGTTGCTCCCCCTAAAGAAAGAGAAGGGGAACTTCCCTGGTGTCCTGGCCACATTGCCTCCATTCAATAAAAATGCCACCAACAGCTTAACCTGGTTCAATTTTCACTTTGTTTCCATTTGTATCCCCCCCCCCCCAAAATGAGGCTGAAAAATGGCTAGCCCTCCTTTCCCAGTCAATAAAAATTAAAATAAATCATGCACCCTGAGGAAAACTGTTCTGTGGTACACACATCACTTGGATCATGGTGGAGTTGCTGGCTTGTCACTGTGCATGTGACCTTGCCTGGTAGATTCAAAAGTCCACTGGCTTCCCAACACACCTTGCTAAATAAGAGTCATTTCGTAATGCCTGTACAAGAGGTACAAGGCTTGCGAAGGCCAACTACTTTGCATTCATGCACCAGAATAACCTTAACCCACCCCTCAAAGTTCTGAAGGTCATTCACGCCCTCTCCTCCCTGCCCTCCCAGCCTCTCCCTCTCTCCCCCATCCTTAAAGTGGGTGACTCCATTCCTCTCATCCCACAGCAGCTGCTTCATCTTTTAACTCCTTTTTCACCACATATGCCCTCTCCCTCCTTTCCTACACCTCCCCTTCCCTTCCCCCACACACACCCTTTAGTCTCAACCCTCACCTCCCCCTCCATCCCTACCACTCCCTCTGCTATGCTTAAGACCCTCCTAGCTCTTAACCCACATAAAGGAGGGAGCCCCAACGGCCTTGACCTCAAACTCTTGTCTCTCTCTCTGCCCCAGCCATCACCCTTCCCATCACCCACATATTAAAATTGCTCCTTGTCACTTCCCTCAGTCCCTGATCTGTGGAAGCAGGCCATGGTCATCCTCTTTCCCAAAGGGGTGACCCCTCCCACCCTGGCAACTACTGACCCATCTCCCTCCTACCCTCTCTGCACTTAAGGGACAACTGATCCTCTCCAAACTGTCCCCTTTCCTTGACTACTCATCCTCCTTCACTTCCTACCAGTCTCACTTCCGGAAATCCCACTCCACTACCACCTCTCTCCTCTTTTTTATTTTCCCATAAGCACTTTTGGCCATCGGAGACCTGGCAGATGGCCACGACCCTCCGAACAGAGGGACTCCCTGTCTCCCCGCTCTTGTGCTAGGTGGTTCCCAGTAGTTTCCCCGCAGATTGCCCCCCGCGAGGAGTCCAGAGAGAGTTGCCAGCTTCTCTCTCCCCACCGACCCAATCCAGAATCGAGGGCGCCTCCCTGGGTGGCAGATCATCGAGCCTGCCAGGCTCAAGCCCTCATCTGGCCTCTCCCCGACAAGGAAGTCAGATCAAGCCTCCCAACCCATACTGCCCTCCAGCCACTGCCAGAGGGCAGTCAGCAAGCAGGATGACTAGTCCCCCTCCCCCTGTGAGAGGAGAGCAGTCCTCAGAACACTCAACCCTCTCTCCCCCTTGCTGACCCCCCGGCATCCCAGGTTCGTTCCCAAACCCAGGTCGCTGGCGTGGCAAGAAGTGTGGCATCCAGTGCCTCAACCCCCAGCACCACCAGGCCGGCTTACCACCTCCCTCCCTCCTTAGACTCACTGACTCCATCCGTTCTGGCATGGACCAGGGGCTGGTCACCTCTGCCATCTTTGTCAACCTGACCAAAGCCTTCAACACTGTGCCCACCCCATCCTCCCTGACAACCTAAAAGCTGCAGGGCTTTCCTCCTCCTCCTTTGTTGAGTGGTTTCGCTCATACCTTGACGGTAGGACCCAAACTGTCCGTACTGGTGATGCCATCTCCCCTCCTGCCCCTAGATGCTCTGGCATCCCCCAAGTATCTATCCTTGGCCTTATCCTATTCTCCATCTTCCTGAACAATCTCCTCTTTACCTGCTCCTCTGGGTTCATTCATATGTGCACAAACAGCACAGTTCTCCATGCCTCTGACCTAACACTCCAACTCCATGTAGATTTCAACACCACCAAAAAACACATCTAAAAAGGCTGACTCAAATAAATGTTTTTAGAGCAGCCCTGAAGGTCTCAGTGGACAGGCACTCTCTAATCTGACAAGGTAGAGAGTTCCACAGGGTCGGGGCCATATATGCGAAAGACCTCGCGCCCGAGGTCTTCAATCGGACCCTGGAAACCTCTAGCAATCCCTCGTCACTAGGGCGGAGGGGGCAATGGGGTGCAGGAGGTCTTGCAAATAACGCGGTCCCCGTCCATGCAGAGCCTTACAGGTCAGCAAACTGACCCCGAAGGTGATCCTCCAGCGCACTGGCAGCCAGTGCAGTTTGTGGAGCACAGGCATGACATGGCTAGATCAAGGTAAGCCCATCAACAGCCTGGCTGACGCTTTCTGCAGCAGCTGCAGGAGGCAGATGTCCACCCCTGGAAGCCCTAGGTAGCAAGCATTGCAGTAGTCAAGGCAGGAGGTCACAAAGGCCTGTAACAGAGTAGGAAGGTCATCAGGTGGAACAAGGCGTTTCACTCGGGTGATATTCCTCAGATGGTAAAATGAGGCCTTGATGACGGCTGACACCTGTGATTCAAGCGTCAGCTCACCATCAAAGATAACGTCCAGATTCTGCACCAGTTCGGAGGACCTCAGCTGCCTGCCCCCCAGAACAAGCCCAGAGGGCTGAACAGCCAAGGACCCCTCTACCCGATGACCAGGGTCCACAACCAACACCGCAGTCTTACCCGGGTTCAACCTTAACCAGCTGGCACTCATCCAGTACTGCATCTCAGTGAGGCAGTTGTTTAAGACCGTGACAGCATCATCTTGCCCGGCACAAGGGACAAATATAGCAGAGTATCATCTACACAGCAGTAAAAACTCAGCCCATACCACCTTATAATAATGTCTTCCAATGGCAGCATATAAACCGCAAACAACATGGGAGACAACATGGAGCCCTGCAGCACCCCACAGGTCAGGGAAAAGGGGCAGAGGAAAAAAAAAAAAAAACACCACTCTCTGAGTCCTGCCCATAAGAAAAGAATAGAACCATCTAAGGACCGTACCCCGACAGTCCACAGATCAACTGCAGGCACTCCAGTAATACTACATGGTCCACAATGTAAAACGCTGCAGAGAGATCAAGGAGAACCAAGATTGAACTGCTCTTCTGACCTCTCATCATCAGGAGATCATTAAGTACCCAAACAAGCGCTGCCTCGGTACTGTGCCTCTTCCTAAAACCAGACTGGAGAGGATCATAGACCTCATGGGTGGTAAGATGGTCCTCGAGCTGCAATACAACTACCTTCTTAATAACCTTGCCCACAGAAGGCAGGTTAGAGACAGGTCTGTAGTTTGCGAGACAATCTGGGTCGAGGGAGGGTTTCTTTAAAAGGGGGGTCACGACCGCCTCTTTCAAGGGGTCAGGGAACACCCCCTTCTCCAACGAACTCCAGACCATCTCCGATGCCATCCACACACTCCATCAAGAGGCGGGTTGGACCAGGATCCAAACTACAGCAAGTCTGTCACATACCCTGGACAATCTTCACGATATCAGTGATCGCCAACCGGTCAAAGTCGGACCAGACAAACTGGGCGCTAGCGACCTCCCACCGTCTACCGCACCACTCACTGGAGTGTACAAAACGGATATCTGACCCAATGCTGGCAACCTTATCTGCAAAGAACTGAGCAAACTCCTCACACTTAAGCTGTGAAAAAGCTCTCAGATTCTGAAGGTAGGTTGGATTGCACAACCTGTCAACAGTTCAGAAGAGCTGGGCTGGTCAATTCCTTGCAGCGGCAATCTCCCTGGACAGGAAACTCTGCCTTCTTATGGGAGACGGCAGACTGATAGCCCCCATAATGGGCCATCAATCTAAGTTTGTCAACCACCAGGCTGGATTTCCACCAGCAACGGTCCAGCCTTCACCCAACTCGCCTCAACTCCTTCAAGGTCCCATCAAACCAAGGGGACCGAGGACGAAGAGTGAGTGGACGAACTTGGACAAGAGTAACTGAGTCTAGGGCCCCTGACACCACACTATTATAGTGCAGCAGCAGGTCACCTAGATCCATGCATCCAGTCAGCCTACTCGACAGGTCCAGTACTGCCATCAGACCAGCGGGAGATACACCCCTTAATGGGCGGTATCAAGTCTGGTGCTAAATGACATTAACAGTGGGTTTACAGCAACATTAAACAAGATATACATGGATTACACCTAGAATGTACATTAAGCTTTGATAGTATGTTTATTAGCCACAGGCAGCTTACAGTAAGTTTTGCCAACATGAAAATATGTGGCGTTCGCAATATGTAGATTAGACACAGGCAGCTTATAATAGGCTTTGTCAACATGTAGAATACGAGTCACTGGAAACAAGGATAGTTGAAGCAGTAATTTAAAAAAGAGTAAGGGTTACTGGGGGGGGAGGCGGGTGGGGAGGTCTCAGGCTCCCGGGAGGGGGGGTACAGGGAGGAATCGGCAAGGACCACACGCCACATGTGAAGGAACTTGGAAGGGGATGTTGAGTACTTTTACAAATTTGTTGAACAATCAGTATCTTAACATCACCATGTGGGCTACGCAGAACATTTTCTTTCATATGTAAAAATCTGGACCAATTGGCATTTTGAACACTAGTTTTTCTAAACACAAGGCAGGTCAACCCTATTGCTCACACTGCCTTCAACAGCCGAACTAGTTAACATCAGCAGAATGACCATCCCATTGGTACAGAGTTCTTGTATAGTAATCTAAAAAAGCAGGCACGACTTTTACAATACACAACTAAATACCGCAGATGTACAGCACAAACTGGCATTCACAAACTAGCCCCATACTGATTATTTCCCATCCCAACCTCACCTCAGAGGGAATGTTACCATTAGTGTCAGTGAGCCTGTAAGACCCACTATATAATTTCAAAAAGGCTCCTCTCCCCCCCCCCCCGGGTGGACTGGCGGCATCCCATTTACACCGAGCCTTCACCAGATATGGCTGAAGACCCCTCAACAGTAGCATCTCCTCCAAGCAGATACTATCTGCAACAGGGTCTAGCATGGCCCCCGCCTTGGAAGCCCATTTACTGTCCAGTCCCAATTGGACCACCCCTGAGCCTAGCATCATGAGTAGCAGTTCCCTTGGGGGCTGGGTTCAGCCCCAGTTAGTTTTCCTTGTAACTTTCACACTGTTTCCAGTTAGCACTGTCCTAGGGATGGAGTACGGTCCTCTCATACTACTACTACTCCACCACTACCACCAGTTCAGGAGGATTCCCTCATTCTTGAAAAGTTATCACAGGTTGCTACAACTGTCGAGGTGTGCAGGCAGATGGGCTGTCAGTGGCCATAAAGGGGGGGCAGGGGTTACAGCACTGTACTGCATTTAACACACACAGACACTTTAATGGGTTACCCCAGTAACAACCTTTACTCATACAATATGAATGGCCTCACAAACCTGGTCAAATAGGTGAAGACAGTATTATGTATTGAACGAATGAAGCCAGGCCTCCAGCAGTCACATCGTGCCAGCGCCGCCACTCCCCCAACCCCGACCATGTCAAGCTCGTGATGCTAGGCTTTGCCACAGAATACTCACTCTCATACGCGGGAGGGCTAAGGAGAGGTGTAGTCATTCTTACACTCTGCTATACTCAATTTAAAGAGCAGCAGGTCTGAAGTGACCCAGAAGGCTAGCTAGTTATGGTTCACAGTACCTTACATAAACAGGAAGTGACTCTGGCCAATCTCTACATATCTCCACTCCTAGTGTCAATACTCCAGTCATTATGTTTCTGCTGCAACAGATTATCTCCTTCACTAAGGGAATACTACTGCTAGCTGGATATTATTATGACCTGAACCCTGGCCTAGGTACCTCCACACTGAGCCCCCGCAGACTCTTAATCTTGCATAGGTATTTTAAAAAATGCATACAGGAGCTGGAATTAACAAGCATTTGGTGATCCTTCAACCCCAAGCAGCACGGCTTACCTACTACTCACTCTATGGTGCATTATACATATTTTCGATTACTGCTTCGTGCAGGTGGAACATTCTCCAGTGTGCAACTGGCAATATCCTTCTCTCAGATCATGCACCGGTTAGCACATTCTGGGATTGTGACCTGGAAAAGAAAGCAACTCGGTGCCTTAACACATTTCTGTTAAGATTCTACAACCTCTCATGCCATTAAATGGGACACCATTAAGGTTGCCCTGAGGGGTCTCCTCATAGAATACTCAGCTGAAAAAAAACAGACAGGAATGCAGACAAGCCCTTGAGGACAGACTGCACTTCCTTCAGCAGGGTGACCACTCCATCACCATGCAAATCACTAGAGTCAAAGCTAACACCGACAAGATATGCCTTGAGCAGGCCACAACTGTGCTCACCTTTTTGCGTCAGCCCTATTACAAGGTAGGAAAAGATCCTCATGCCTGCTGGCCTACCAGTTGCACAAGCAACGAAAGGTTGCTATGATTTCAGCCATCCATCATCCATACATGAGTTCACAACTAACCAAATACCGAGATATAGCACAGGCTTTCTAGAGCTACTATGGAGCACTGTACATCCCAGAGTCCTGCCAACCATAGGAGCAGACATCTTGCACCAACTGGGGCTGCCCACACTCCTGTAGGAACAAAGCAACCAGCTACTAGCACCCATCCCAAGAGGAGGTGGACCATGCCATCCATCATGCCAAAACCATGAACGCCCCAGAACTGGATGGTTATAGGGCCAGAGTTTTACAGACTCGCAATAGAACTCATAATATCCCTCCCCCCTTACAGGTCACGTATAGTACTACAGGGCAGTGATGCCCCTCCCTCATGATCATAAGCAGCAATAACAGTTATACCTAAACCTGATTTGAACCCCCTCCTTTGCTCCTCCTACCCCCCTACATCAGTGTTAAACAGACTGTAAATGTTTTTATGTCCACCATGGCTAAACACCTAGATCAGCTCCTCCCCTTCCTTATCCATAGGGATCAAACAGGGCTTGTTCGCTCCCATACCACGACGGATAGCACCAGCCGCACCATTCATGTCATACATCAGATGCAACAGTCTCCATCCTTACTACTTGGTCTCAACACCGAAAAAGCTTTCAACCGGTTCTCCTGGCCCTTCCTATACACAGTGCTCGGATGGCTTGGTTTTTCTGGTCCCTTCCATTGAGCTCCTGTACCAGTTTTCTGCCTCCCCTAACCCATATGTAAAGGTCAGAAAGTCACCACTTCCCTGATTTCCACCTATGCAGAGGGACCTGCCAGTGCTGCCCAATGTCTCCCCCCTATTATTCACAATATATACAGAGCCAGTGGCGCAAGCCATTAGGGAAGCTACTACATTGCAGGGCATCTCAGTGAAGGACAGAAACACTACATTGCATTACATGCAGATGATGTGCTACTTCACCTCAGAGACCTGAAGATGTCCCTCCCAAAGATACTCGAAATCCTGCAAACATATGTGAATTGTCAGACTACCACCTGAAAACTTCTAAAACCAGAACACTGCTTTCACTTTCCCCCTCTGAGCTGCCTTCCCATTTAGACAGGATTTGAATAAACTGAGGTACCTGGCCATCTATGTGGCACACAAGCCTGCCATGGCATTCAGAGATAACAACGCTCCCTTTACTCATTCCATGACACAGAAACATAGACATTGATGGCAAGGAGGGGGGAGAGGGGGGACATGATAGAAACTTTCAAGTACCTCAAGGGAATCAACAAAGTCCAAGACAGTAGCATATTTCAGAAAGAGAGATGTGCAAGAACAAGGGGATAGAATTTGAAAATAGAGGGGGGGGGTGGCTCTGGGGCAATGTGAGGATGTATTTTCACACAGAGAGGGTGGTAGACTCATGGAAAACTTCCTGAGGCGATCATGGGGTCAAAAACAGGGGGGAATTAAAGAATGCATGGGACCGACATGAGTCAATTTTGGTGGGGGGGGTAGGAAGAAGTAGGCTGTTGGTTAACTAGGATCTGCAGCTTATCCAACAGGTAGGGAAACGGGCAGACTAGGTGGGCCAAGCGGTCCTCATCTGCCGTCAAAGTCTAGTTTCTACAAGGACCGCTAGGCCCATCTAGTCTGCCCATTTTCCATGCCTACTATAAAAGCCGTAACCCCTACTTGATCTCCAGCTTTACCTCCTTGTTCCTATTGCTAGGGTTCCCCTATGCCTGTCCCATGCATGGTTGAATCCCCCCAGTGTGTTTGCCCCCACCACCTCTGCTCAGTCTCTATTCTATGCATTCACTACCCTTTCTGTGAAGAAATACTTCCCCACTCTACCCCTTCCAACCTCATGTCATTCCCGGACATCTCCTTTTCTGAAAGATGCTACCCTCCAGTACCCTATTTATGCCTTAGATATCTGTAGGTTTCTATCATATCTCCTCAGTCTCCCCTCTCCTCCAGGGTACATATACATATATATATACACATATACATACACATATACATACATACATATACATACATAATACATACATATATACATATATATATATATATATATATATATATATATATATGTCTCCCAGACTCTCCTCATATGACTTTTGCTGCAGGCCCTGCAGCATTTTTGTTGCCCTTTTCTTTGAACTGCCTCCACCTCATCTATGTCCTTATAAAGATGCGGCCTCCAGAATTGGACACCATATTCCAAATGAGGCCTCATGAATGATCTGTACAGTGGCATCACCACCTCCTTCCTCCTGCTAGTGATACCTCTCCCTATGCACCCCAGCATCCCACTGGCTCTCCCCACATAGGACTTGAATCAGTAGGTACATTACCTCTCTCTCTCTGTCTGTCCACATGTACAGAGGTGACACATATGGTCACACTGCCAAGGGCACTGTACCTCTTTCAAAATATCCTGCTGATAGCCTGCCCAGTGGCGCAGAGGGCTGAGATACTGGACACCTCACCTCGCACCATGCCGGAGACCTGGGTTCAGGAACGGACTCAGGCCATCGAGGAGCTCGCATGGGGGGATGGTGGGAGCAGGACTGAGCAGCCTAACAGCGGCCTCCGCCTCCCGGGGGGGGTGTCACCCTCCCACAGTCCCGCCACCTCCGGTGGAGGTCCACCGGCGCGAGAAGTAATGGGTGACTGGCAGGTGGGAGTCCCACAGTGCGTGACTCGCGCATGCCTCGGACATGAGCATGGGTGAAAACAGGGACGAAAATGGCTAAACAAATAACTGAAAAAAAAAATGTTCTGCTGATCCTCCCACACACTTGTGAAGGGACTGGAATAGAAAAATATCCAGATTTTATCTGGGCAGTCCAAAGACCCCGCATCAAACAGCAGCAAACTTTCTTGCCCAAGAACGGTGGTGTTGGGGGTGGCCCCACCTAATCTACAGGGACACTACTGGGCAGCTCACGTTTTTATACTTTTTCATCATTTTGGTGGTTGCCATACCATGTGACTGACTACAGAAAGAGCCTTGTATCCTAACAAACATTTTCTCCAGGCAACACATCACCGTGTGACACAGCCAGTCTCAATACATACCGTAAAGCCCCTGGCTTCACTTCCACGTGAAAGCATGGTACTCCACTCATACAGCACTACACCTTACCCCATTCATGACCATATGTCCTGTATAACTGCTAGAAGACTCCCCATCCCCCCTCCCAGACTGGACCACGGCTATAGGACTTGGATAAGATACTCAGATACTGCAATATATTTACTTTTACCAGGGTAAAGCAATTCAGTCCTTCCAGACCTTGCAAGCTCAATAACTCCGTAGAGTGAAGCATTACAGCTATCTGCAGTTGAGGCACTACATAACATCCCTTCCCTTTGGAGCCCATACACAGGAGGTGTACCCATCCCTTATCACTTATGACATACAATTTCTCAAAAGTTGGGTGCTACCCCACATGATTTCACAAATTTACCAAGCCCTATAGGCCACTTTAGACAATGACTCTGAACACGGCCATGAAATGGGCAGAGGACTGGACCTTCCCATTGATAAGGACACCCAGAACAAGGCATGTTCAACCTCAGCTAAGGTCACTGGTTCCCACCAATGGTGGCAACAAGCATGGAAACACTTTACCAGATGTTTCCATACACCGGTAATAACAGCCCACGACCTCCCCACACACACCCCGGCCTGCCGGAGGGGATGCGACAAACTCATGAGCACACATATGCACATCATATGGGCGTGTCCCCACTTACAACTCTGTCTTCAGTCCTGGGAAATGGAACTCCATGTGGTGTTCAGTAAACCAACCCCCCTCACACCATCACTATATATTTTCCTGCAATACCCTAGAGGCCTTTGAGACCAACACGGTATGTTACATGTTGGGGATTCTCATAACAGCGGCAAAAATGGCCAAAACAAAATGCTGGCTCACCCACACGATCCCAGATGTGACAACCTGGAGGAATACAGTCAACTACAGCTATCGTATGGAAAAAATAATAAACCCTCTTAACAACCATACGGAGGTTTGTTCTTCAAACTAGAACTCCTGGCTGCTTTACACCAAAGCAAATACCATACTATGGTACCCTGAGGAACCTTTAATGAGGGATATACCCAACCAAGAATAACTCACCTGAGACAGTGCAAAACATACATCCAAGAGTAACCCAATATAACAGACAAGAAACCAAGGCTCGGCCAGTCAGTCGTACCCCCCCTCGGGGCACACCAACATAGACCAACTGTACCAAATGTGTAAAATCTTTCAGGCATTTCAGATTTGATCCCCCCACCCCACCCTTCATGCTGTATCCAAGGGGGGTGGGGTAATGAATAGCCACAGTATCTAATAATGTAGCCCAGATAAGAAATGACTAAGACAGTCTGTACTAAATTTCTCTGCTGCAACTGTATTGTACTGTGAAGACCTTGAAAATTTATTAAAAAGTTATATTTACAAAAAAGAAGTGACTGGTGCTGGCACTGCTTTATATGCTTAAGGCTCGTCACTGGCCCCAAATGTACTGGATCCTGCAGGGTCCTAGTGCCTCTCATTCTTAGATCAGAGTGGTGCTCTGCAGAGGCAACTGAAATCTTACTGTACAAGATTGGTATATGACATAAGTGAGGCCAGTAATACTATGGGCAGGCTGTGTAGTGGAGCCCTGTGACGATCTTTGGGAAATCAGTCTTTTTTTTTTTTTTTTTCGGGAGGGGAGTTAAGTATCATTTAAGTGACAGTAAGTAATTTAAAAATCAAACATGGAAACCCATCAATGTTAATTTGAAATTAATGAGTGTGTCGTTGAGGCAAGGGTCAGGAAGCACTGGAAAACCAGGGGCACTTTCAAAATTCGAAAATAGCGTTTTATTTTTCTCAATAAAAGCAAAATGAAAAATAAAAATGTGTTCAGTATAACTATTTACAAAGGCAGTACAGAGAAAACAGTCCGAGTGTTTCTTCTCAGCTTAAAATCTCAGTCTGTCTCTCTCTTGCAAAACGCTGCTGTTCTTTTTATAATGAGTCTTTGCAGAGAGCTCGTTAACAGGAAATGTTTTTTTCACAGAATGTTCTTGTTAGTTTCAATGCTGGTGCAGCAAAAAGAACATGGTGACCCAGAACTGACCTCTTGTTGACAGCTCTGTAAAGTTTGCACACCAGCATCTCAGTTTAACCCCTTGAGTTCCAAATAGCTTTGCAATACTTTCAACAGTATAAGTATATATACAGTTTTAAACAAAGGGATCCCAGTTTCACATACAGTTTTACACAGAGATTCACATATATTTTCATACCCGCAGATATGCAAGGGGGAAGAAAAGGCAGAAATAGCAAGGAGAGGCAGAGAACTGTGAAGTAACTGTAAATGTGTAGTGGCAGCCCAGGGGCCCAGGCTCTTACCCTCAAACTCACCCCGGACCCCTCTAGGAGCCCTCTCTATCTCACCACAGCTTACCTTCCTCCAAAGAACCAGCACCCGGCCCTGGTATCTTTAACGGACTACCTGACAACCCTCCACTATAAGGCAGAGCAAATCCTAGTTGGGGACCTTAATGTAAATTGGCTCAGTACCTCCTCATCTGCGATCAGAGACTCATTTGCCCAAGACCTGACACAACTCGTCACTCAGCCCACAAGAATAAACCCTAAGAGAGGTACCAGCACCCTTCTGGATGTTGTTATAACTAACCGACCCCATAAAATCCAAAACATCCAGATCCTCCCAGACTCCCTAAGTGACCACTCTCCTATCCTATTTCATTGGGCTGTCTCCAATCCCAAACCCAAAGCCCAGACCACCCTCCGAAGGCGCCTCTGCCCTGGTGGGCTGAAAAAACTTAAAGTATTCCTCACCCAGATAAACTGGTCCCCCATTCATCATGCTACTGACATTGACACTGCCCTCGCCTTCTTCACTCACACCTTCAACATGGCCTGTGATCTCTTTGCGCCTCATCAAAATCCGTCCAAAAACAGAATGCACCCTGGGTTAGCCCGCCTTCTACAATTACTAAGGAATCGGGATAACCTCTGGCACCTTGCCACTGAAGCGGGTCGCCTGTCTGATAGGCAGGCTTACAATGCAGCCCGAATAAGTGCTCATGGGCCATCAGGAAAGCCAAGGCCGACCATTATCAGGCCTCCTTATCTCCTCCTCGGGCTCGCCCGGACTTTCTGGGATAATATTAAGCAACTTAACGGAAAAGCTCGCCCCTGCCCCATCCCAGCTCACTAGAAATGGCACTACCACCACCGAGCCTGCCACCATAGCTAACTGGTTCAACACCACTTTCACTGACCTTAGCTCAGTCCTCCCTAGTAATTTCTTTGATCCTCCCCAACCATCCTCCCCTATCCTCCAGCCCCAGCTTCCACCTCGCAAGATTTCCACCGGGAAGCCAGACCCATCCTAGTCAAAGCTTTGAATGGCAACAGTCCCGCAATGACTCACTGGACCCAGTATCCTCAGGCTGGTGCGATGAAGTCCTTGCCCACTCACCAGCCTAATTAACCAGTCACTCTGCCTGGGACAATTTCCACAGCGTGGAAAACAGCCATTATCACACCATTCACAAGGGGCGAGGTCATCGGCCAACAACTACCGCCAATCCCCATCCCCCCATCTCTAAAGCCCTGGAGAAAGTGGTGGCCATTCAAATCACTGATTATTTGGCTAAGCATAACATTCTATGCCCAGAGCAACATGGCTTCCGTGCTGGTCACAGTACCAGCACTGCCCTAATTGAATTCTCCAACTTCCTACACTCCTCCTTAGATACCAGCTCCCTAGCTGGTGCAGTGTTCATAGACCTCTCAAAGGCCTTCGACACCGTCTCCCATCCACTTCTGCTGAATGCACTCTGCCACACTGGTCTCGGCTGGCCCTTAGCATGGTGCACAAGCTATCTTGACTTCGATCGCAGTGTGTAAAATCAATAGCACACTCTCCATACCCATCCCATTCACTCTGGGGTCCCCAGCTCCATCCTGGGCCCCTTCTCTTCTCGCTCTATCTGAACACCCTGCCCAGTGCTTGCCCTGGCAAATTCTACTGTATGCAGATGACGCTGTCCTTTTGCCACCCACCGCAATCCCATCTCCTCCAGGACACCTACAGCAGTCTTTCAACAGTGCCGAGCCTGGTTTAAGGAGCGAGACTCGTCATCAATCTTAATAAGACCAAAGCTATGCTCCTTTCCCACCCCAAAACAAAGCTTAGCAACCATCCACTCTATATCCTCCCAAGTACCAATCAGCCACTGGAACAAGTCTGCTCCTACAAATACCTTGGGGTTACCTTGACTCAGCCCTCACATTTCACAACCACATCGATGCCTAACATCCGCCACTAACATACGGCTGGGCATTTCTCTTCCCTCATATAACTGCCTTCCCTAAATGCTCTCCTCCGCTGTTACATCATCCGTTCTGTCCCTTGTAGACTATGGCTCACCAGTGTATGGTGCTGCCGACACCACTGCACTCTAAAAATTCACTTAACCCTGAACAAAGCCTGCAGATTGATTACTGGTGCCCCAGGTTCCTCACACCTGTCAGCTGTATGTTGAGGCCAAATTGCTTACCCTGGATGAACGGCTCCAATACCAAACCTGTCTCCTCACAAAAACCCTACTTGGCTCTCCTCGGGTAACGGCATCCATCCACCAGAGCCCTCCCACTATTGCAACACGGTCTTCCAACAAGACCACTCTAATGGTCCCCAGATCAAGAACCAGCCGTGGCCAGAGGTCCTTCTGCTATAGAGCCCCAACCTGGTTTAACTCTCTCCTGCCCCCATCTCCAATGCCACCACCATCTCTAAGTTCAAAACCACCCTTGAGAAACCACATCATCAACACTCATGACTGCTCCCGTCTCTGAAAGTTGCCTCCACTTCTACTTCTCTGACACCGCGGCTGCTCTCCACTCCAGCCATCCCCACCACCACTTCCTGTAAACCATGCTTATGTTTAACTGGCCAGTACCAGCTGTTTCAGTGTTTACCTACTAGATTGCTCACTATTGATACCAACTTGTGTTAACCTGTTCTCAACTTACATGTACCCTGTAACCCAAATGTATTTGTCTGACCACAATGTGACGTGGCGCCTCTGTTGAACGTCTATTGTTTTGCAAACCTACGCTATGTAACCAAAAACACAATGTATGTCTTTATGTGACGAAGTACCTTTGGAAACGAGCCTCTGGCTCAAAGGTTGTAAACTGATTTTACAAATAAATAAATAAATAAACCATCGGAGTGATCAGTTCCTAGTTCTCACAAGAAAATCTGGTAGTGCAACCAAACAAAGAAGAGACAGAAAAGGAGAGGATAGAACAGATCCTTACATTTAACCTCTTTCTGCATAAGAGATGGGACAGGGCCTTATTCAACCCTGTCACAATGTCAACATAATTACCGGGTCAAGAAGCAACAGACAACATCCTTCAGTGCAGCTCTGACGCACTGCAAGTAGCTGCAGCGAAGGTAAATTTGACTATGATATGAAAGGGTGCTCAGGATGCAGGGACCATTCCCACACCTACCCCCAACACCACAGCTTAGCCACATTTGTCAATGCAACCAGAATACAGTAAGAGAAAAGTAATTTGCAATTAGAGCTATAGATATTTTGCAATTCAAAATAATGGCTAACTGGAAATAACTTACATATGCTCCTTTCCGATAGCGGGAATCCAGTTTATCCCCTGGTGAAGAACTTAAGACGTACTCTACCATACTCACTCCAAGCCCACCACTTTCTGATCGGGGAGACAGTACAGAGTTTACTTCATTGTTTACTTGGAAGCCCTGGCCAGGCCTTCTCTGTACCATGATAGGTTGTGAAACAGGATGGTCTGTACAAAAAACACAGTAATAGTTACTGTCACAGTAAAATCTAAGAATTCAGCATTACTTACTATACCATAAGTTAACTAAAAATTTATTTTAAAACCATCTACTTCTACTAGCAAACAAAGGTTAGAATAACAAAAAGAATTTTCATTTATATAGCAGTTTTCATATCGTATACAAATGCACTTTACAAGCAATGAGAAACTGGTAGTGAAGTAACTGTAAATGTGTAGTGGCAGCCTTTCCACTCTTTAACAAGTACACACAGCCATGCACAATTGCCTAAACCAGTTTCATGGGAGGGAGTATGGTGGCTAAGACACCAGAGAAAAATCTACTGTTCTTATGAAAAATGCCTTGAGTTTTTATACTTCCACCTGGACACCCACAAGAACAGCACCAGAGATGGACTGAAGGGACCTCGGTTTCATGTCTCATCCAAAGGATGGCACACAGTACAGCACCTCCCAGTACTGCACGGGAGTGCCAGCATTTGGGGTTATGAGCCAACTTCTGGTGTGAGACTAGGACCCACAACCTTCTGGCCCAGATGCAAATCTACCACCAACTTGAGTCACACTGACAAATGACTAAGGTGGATAAGGCTAAATACACAACAGAAGTAATACTGATGTTTAAGAAAAAGGAAAGAAAAACAAATGGTGCTTGGTCTAGCTTTAAAGAAGTCCAGTCGTAGATTTCCTTTTACCTCACCATCTGTTTTTTGAGGATTTTTTTGCAGAGAATTTATAGGCATGGGGACAACTGACTTTATTTAAACGTCTGAAACTGCCACTGGCTTTATGATTCTGGTCTAACATTAAATTCATAGGGCAGGCCCACTGGTTCAGCAGCAATCTCAGTCATGTCCTTTCTTGCTAACCAGGCTAGAGAGAGGGCGCGCTACTAAGCTGATGAGCTCTCCAGGGAGGATGAGTGCTTTGCTCTAAAAGGATCCTCGGAGGTCTAGTTAAACATGAGACCTGGTGGACTCACAGAGGAGACCAATATCAGGACCTCTTAGAACTAATGTCGGGTACTGTGACACACTATGACAGTGCTACTCACAATAAGGTCCGGGAGCCAGATGCAGCTCTCCAAGGTCTTTACTTGTGGGCCCCCAACCTGCTCCCAGACATACTGTGCCGATGTTTTCCCTCGTGTGCAGTTTGCAACTGAAAACAGATTTGTCAATTACAGTACACTAATGCCACCTGGCAGGAAGTAGAGGCAAAAATCAGAGAGATACAAAGAAAGTGGCACATATAGCAACAAAAAAAAAAAGGAATGGAAAAGACAGAGTGAAAAAAACACACACAAAAAAAAACCACAAAGGTAAAGGATGCCTCAGACCAAAAGCAGAACCTTGACAAGGCCCTTGGCGGAATCATTCCTGGAATTTGGCCCCACTGCCAAATCTGGTGAGTACCACTGGATTATGAGCACTGGGGAAGGGATGAAAAGGAAGAACCAGGCAATTGGCCTCATAATAAAAAGCTAAAGTTGAAGTTAACAAAAATATCAATCAGGGATAGAACCATAACTATCCTGTTGCTGATGTTTTAATTATGCAAAATATATAATCAAAACTTCTGGAACGTGCCTAACAAACCTGTGTAAATACACTAAGACCATCCCCCAAACAGCACAAATTATGGCAAACCAGAACAGACCAAGTTAAAATATAAAATGCAATGTGTGTATTAAAACTGAAGAGTTGTGTCTTAAGTTTTTAACCAAACTGCTGGTCTTGGGCTTAACATCTGTCCTGTCCCCCAGGTGTGTTGACGGCCCTAATACCACATTTCTTCTCTATCTAGAAGGGTGCACAAACAGGAAGCTGCTACAACAATGGATATCAACATCGATCAAAAACCCTTATGGTATTAAACCTCGCACAGTGTACCAGATTTTCAATCAAATGCAAAGCCCTGCTGATAGATACTACATTTATAGCTGCCACTCAAGTAAAAATAAGGTTGAGACCAACAAGGAGAACTCTGGTAGTGGGAGAGACAACAGTGAGGGGGATAGAAAAGGTAGCTGGTAGGAAGGAGTTAAGACTTGTGCGTTGCATCCCATGGGAACTGGTCAGGCAGGTTTTCCTCAGGGCAAAAAGACTGGTTCCTGAGGCAAGGGATATGAAAATTATGTGCTTACCATAGTTCTTGATCTTTCTGTGTATCTTCACCATTCATCACTGTTGGATTCTGGCCGGAGGATTAGGACCCCGCAGGAGTTCTTTTTTTTTTGGTAAAGGAGAAGAGCTCACATTGAGACGGCGCCACCCTCGAGGCCAACGCACTGTGTGGTGCTCATGGATTGGTCAGTAACTGACACTGGCTCCTCCTCAGTCCCAGTTCTGCACACCGGAGAATAGTTAGGAAGACAAGAGAGGGCGGGGCAAGGGAGCCAGAGGGATAGGAAAAGGAAAGGATATGAAAACCAAGGAAGGAATAATGCCAGGCAAGAGGACATAATAGAATAAGCCCAGGGGTCTAGAACAGGGGGGCCACTGATCTCTGGGCAAGCAAGGGAGGAACAGAGTAAGAGAGGGAGAAAGAAAGTAGATCAGAGGGAGGAGAGGAGAAGGGAGACACTGCACCTCACTCGCAGGGGTCCAGAGGAATGCCCGAGGACTGAAGAATGATACCATTCCTTTAAGCCATATTTCTTCTCTCCAAGAAGGGAGCGGAGAAGAAACCCTCCAATTTAAGATTATCCAGAGGGATATGGCTGGCTTAAAAAGCCCAGGAATAGAGGTAAGACAGGGCACCAATTCTAAGGAGTCCTCCCCAGAGTCCAAGAAGAGCAGCAGGCTAGTGTCTCCCCCTCTTGACTTCTGAATATCCTGGAGTGGGGACAGGAGCCACCCCAAAGCAGAGTCCTCCTGACAAAAATAAGTCTTCCAAGAGGTTTTAGAGGAGCATCACCTCCGAAGGAGGAGATGATGCTAGGGGAGGATTATTTTTAGAGGGGAAACCACTTAAGCAGCGTGAAGAAAAGGAGGGAAGAGATCACCAGAGCCCTACCAAAACTGCCCTAAAGAGAACCCTCAGGGTTACAGATTAAACCAGAAGGCAGACTAGGTGGGCCAAGCGGTCCTTCTCTGCCGTCAAAGTCTATGTTTTTATGTTAGGGTGGACCCACAGATGGTTCTGATCAAATGGAGGATCATCCCGTCAGGACGGCAAGGAGACCCCAGTGAACTCTAATAAAGAGGGTTGCCTCCCTGCTTGTCTTCCTCAAGACACCCCCCGACAGCCCCAGAAGAGGACAGGAGCCAAGAGGTACCAGAAGAAGGATCGCACGGGTCATAATTTGGAGAAAAACAAACAAGGAGGAGGCATCGCCTAGAGACTGAGGCCTAAGAGGAGAAGGAGGGCAGGAAGCAGTGATGAATGGTGAAGATACACAGAAAGATCAAGAATTATGCTAAGTATGTAATTTTCATATCTTACCTGTGTCAATCTTCACCATTCATCACTGGTGGGTGATTACCAAGCCCCCCCGAAGGGGACCTGGAACCTCCATGAGGGATGGAAGTCCCTCAGCTTGCTGTGGGGGAAGACAGTGAAGGGGGAAACTCTCAAAGGCCTAATTAGGCCTGAGATGGGTCTGGATGAGTCGGGGTTCTCCCCTGGCCGGGGGAAAGAAGTCGCCCCTGAAGTCCCTGCCTCACCCTGCAGGGGGGAAAAAAGTGGGTTCCCCGGAATGAGGAAGTGGTCACCCTTCGTCGAGCCATGGGTGATAACCGTGATAGACAAAGCCATGCTGTCCACCTTATGCAGATCACTTGTCCCCACCAGCCTGGATGCCACCTCACTGGCATCATACGATACCCTTGCTTGGTGCCTCACAAGTTCAAGGCGCTTCTGCGGAGAGGGCAATGACTTGTCTGTTCACTTCCGAAATCAGGCAAAGATACTAGGATTTGTCCAAGAACGAACCATAAATGCCTGCTATAGGCAGCATGATAGGCCTGATGTGCTGAAAGAGACAGAGAGAGACATGCCGAAGAAAACACTCTCCTCCCCAAAAAGTCAAACTTAGCAGAGTCTGCCTCTGGGAGTTGGTCACGTCTCAGGCATCTATGCCCGGAAGAAGTATCTAGGAGTGTCACACCCAAAGGAGGGTGAGCCAAGGCTCCTGGAGACCCTAGGGGTGCACAATACCTGCGCTGGCAGTCCCTTGGGGCTGGAGAGTGGGCTGAAGGACTTCTCCAGGCATAGTATGACTACTCGCTGAAGGGGGAGGGCCAGGCAGGAACCACCAGGTTGGCCAGACTGAAGTCGGCTCAAAAGGAGTGCACCGCCCACTCAGGATTGCAAGTTCCTAGTCTAGAGATGTGGAGCTTGTCGACCAACCCCGAAAGGAAGCGCTGATAACAGGACAGGTCAGCAGCTGGGGATAGGTGGACGGAGGGATCCTCTCCCTGAAGTGAGGAAGACCAGGAAGCCGACGAGTCCGGAAAGTCAGGCACTGGCTGCACAGGAGAATGGTGGAACACCTCTTTGTCCATGGACCTATAACAGGCAGGGAATACTGCAGCCATGGATCTGAACTGTTCCTAGGTCAAGGGTCCCATAGGACTGGAGATGCCTGGCAGAGAGGGAGAAGTTGGCAGAGGTAGAGGGGCCAAACACCTCAGAGGACGAGGGCGATCTCTGCCAGGGCAGAGAGACTGAACAGGTGACCTTAAAGTTTGAGAAGAAGATCTGTCAGTCTAAGCAGTCACAGGCCATTAAACCGGACTGGAACAGTCAGGACAGAGCCCTAAAAGAGAATCTCCCCTGCGAAGTGATTGGGGCTGCATGAGCCCAGAAGGGTGGCCCCTAGCCTCTAAAGATGAGATTCCTCCCAGGGAGACTTCAGGGGAAAA
Source organism: Neoceratodus forsteri (assembly GCA_016271365.2). NCBI lineage: Eukaryota > Metazoa > Chordata > Ceratodontiformes > Ceratodontidae > Neoceratodus > Neoceratodus forsteri. The sequence goes on from CM057449.1 coordinate 1,429,176,742, forward strand.
GACAGGACCGGCACTGCGACTCCTACCCGAACCCCTGCGGGCTTCAAGGGAGGGACGCTGCCCCTCATTCTGTCCCTCAACCCCTCAGACTCAGAGAGGGACCCCTTCCTCAGAGTCAACCTAGGCAGCTCAATCACAGCAGCTGACTCCCAAGAGACAGACAACATGAGAACACCCTTCCCTACTCCCGACCCAGAAATGGGCCCAGCCAGAGCACCTATAATAGGGTGTACACCCCTTACAAAACTAGGAGAACCACCAGCTCAGGAAGATCATCTGGTGCCACCCCCAGCACCGGAAGACTGGTCGGAACCACTGACACCTGTGCCGGTAGCAACTGCCAAATCCGAAGGGGGGGGGTTTATAACCAGTCATCCTGCTAGGCAGAGAGGAGTCGGAGGACTCTGAAGAATCCGGAAGCCAGGCCAGGTCCGCCTCCGAATTCTCATCCTCCCCAGAGGGGGCATGAACCCAGGCCACTCTACAAACACCTCTGCTTCCGGCCCTGCGAGGCGCCCCGCACTGCCCATGGCATCGCCACAATCCCTGGCATTGGGATCAGAGACAGTGCCGAGAACCAGCTTCAAACCACCCACAGTGCCACCTCGATCCGAGGCGGCACCAACAGGCGGTGCCCAAGGAAACCGAAGGGCCTAGACCGCAAAGCCAGGGAAGCCTTCGCCTCCAAGGAAGCGACTGCCAGGACAGTGCCTCCCGCCCGACTCCGGAGGAATCAGACCAGGCCTCCTGCACCATAATAGGGGCTTCCGCCGAGGCAAGGCCTGAAGAGGTGGAAGCCCCCTCCTCCAAGGTCCGTATAGAACAGGGAGGTGACATGGAGGAAGGGTCAAGAGACCTGAACTTGGCATCCCTGGTGCGCGCCTGACCACCAAAAGTCAGCAGCGTACGTCCGACTTTAAATGCACTAACTTCCAAAACTCAACGGTCCATGGAAAAACAGGCGTCGCAACAATCCATATCGTGCTTTGGGCCCAAGCAGGTCAAACACCGGTCATGCTGGTCCAAGAAGAAGAAAAGCCGGCTGCAGGGACACCACCGCATCAGAGGCCGGCCTGCCTTGGAAAGTGTCTTCTTGTCCCCCGAACGAGACATGACCGAACGGAAAATAACAAAATCAGTACTCGTCGACGTCAAAAATAAAAAGGAAAGGTCTTACAAGTCGACAGTGCTGAGAAACGCAGCTGCACAGAACTAGGACGATCCGACGGACTAGACTGCTGACACAGGAAATTCGCTCCACACAAGGTCATGTTCACTAGACGACGGGAGAAGCAGAACTGGGACTGAGGAGGAGCCGGTGTCAGTTACTGGCCAACCCGCAAGCACCATGCAGTGCATCGGCCTCGAGGGCGGCACCATCTCAACGTCGGGTCCTCCCCTTTACACGAAAAAAAAAGGGGCTCCCACGGGGTCCTGATCCTCTGGCCAGAACCCACCAGTGATGAATGATGAAGACTGACACAGATAAGATCGACCCAACATAACTGTCTACCTCAGGACACACAATCTGGCAAACCAAGGGATAAAGGAGGTGAAAGCTAGTTTTTGCACATTAACTAGAACTCAGAGAAGCTCATCAGAGGTACTTCTGCTCACACAAAGAAAGAAGGGAATACTCTCACTCATCAAGGCACCGAAGGACTGGTGCAGGGGAGAGGGATTCAACTACACAGGGGATTGGCCCACACTTTGGCAGGAGGACCAAGGCACATCAGGAGGGATGAACTGCACTCGAATAAGGAGAAGACTTCAGCATTAGGGCAGAGGTTTGATGCTTTTATGAGCACTTAAACAAGTGAGTGTGTGCAGGGTCGGGAAGAGCTAGGGCCCAGAAGTCTATGGAAAACACTTTGCGAGTGGGAAGCCAAACTAGCACTGCCCCAGCTAATAAAGGACAAAAACAAAAGCAGGATGCAAATGGCATAGCTGTTGAGGGGAGCAGAGAGGTAATGGCAGAATACAGCTTGGGGAATGGACAGATGAAGGGTGACAACTGCAAAGGATGGAGAAGGAGAGCAGTAAAGGCAAGGGGAAAACGAGGCCAGTAGGAAGACTGAGGCAATACCAGTGGTTGGGGCCGAAAAGGAGCCTAAAGGCAGATGGAGAAGCTTCAAGCAGTAATGTCAGACAACCAACTGAACTTGCTTGCTGTAATCAAAACCTGGGAATCTCGAGACTTCCGGTAGCAGTATGAGCGACTGAGCAGTATTTCTGAGGAGCTCTCCTCTCTCGGCTAAATTTAAAAGCCTTTTTTTTTTTTTTTTTTTTAAACACATCTAAAACTTCCCTTTCAACGACCAACTTACTCCTACCTTGCAGAAACATATGGGGGACGTACCCTGGTCCACGAGGCAAACTTACAGCAACCGATTTTAGATTTTTAGTTCAGCTCCATTTCGGGACGACAATGCCAACAGCGGCTCCTCGACCAAAGATATGTCTAACCCAGAGGACCCGAAGCGCACTCGCCACAACAAAAACACGGCAATGCCCTCCCAAACATCTGACCCCATCTTACTAGCTATTCAAGAATTTCGATCTGAGGTAAAAAAACATTGCAGGACCTCAGATTGGATCTGGGGGTTTTGCAAGCCCGCCTAGACTAAGCAGAAGCCCAGATCTCAACTAACAAGGACCGCCTCGATATGCTGGAGTCCTCAGTAGGAACTTGTCCAAACTTACCTAGAAATAATACACAGGCAAGAGGACGCTGAGAACAGAGCCCGCAGGAAAAAGCTGCGCTTCTATGGGGCTATGGAGGGAGAGAAGGGAAACAACATGCAGGCCTTTCTTGATCACCTTCTCCGGACCACCCTGGATCTCAGCCCTGATTTTCCTATTGACTTCGAGAGGGACCATCGTGCCTTGGGTCCTAGACTACCACCAACTTCTCGTCAGAGGTCCATCGTACCTTGATTTCTTAATTACTCAATAAAAGTATCTTCTCCAAAAAGCATGGTCCCAGAAAGTGCTCTTACATGAAAATAAAAGTTTCTTCATGGACAATGATTATGCACCAACTACCCAGCGCCAGCTGCGCGAGTACACACCACTTTTTTTCCAGTCTGAGGGCTAACAAACTAAAATTTAAAACCCCTTACCCAGACAAACTGGTGGTTGCCTTCCCTTCTGGTACCTACATCTACGCCTCCGCTACTGGAGCGAAGGAGGACTTTATTTCTAGGGGCCTGTTGCAAGAACAAGAAGCCCGGGGTTTGCTTAAACTGGCTTGCACTGCAGGGAGGCCTCTTAAAGTGACATTACCCCCTCAAGAGCCTCAGATTCAACTCGACCACAACTGGAGGACATTCTTACCACCTTCAGGCAGTTCCGAAACACTACCTACACTATGAAATAATCACTGGAAAATCCTGGAACTCTGAACAGGTGGGTTCATGCAGCGTGGTTCTGCGGTAACGTGACCGTGGGGGGAGGGTTGATGTGCATCAGATCTAGCGAGGAGAAATTATTAGGGGAGGATATTAGAGCTAATACCGAATAAGGGCTCATATCCAATCTCCCTTAAATTGGGTCTGATATGGAGGATTCTCGATGCTGGCTTCTGCCAGGCCAAGAACCTCTCTTTAAATTATTTTAACTCCATCTGATCCATGTAGCAGGCCCTCGCCCCCACCTCATGGCCCTCCGTTTAATCCCCCCTAGTATTCAGGTTCAGAACTTTCCTATTGAGGATATCAACCCACAATTCACCCTTGTGAGGCCTCAGGACTTATTTGAATCGAACAAGGGTAACACCCTAAAACACTTCAAAACAGCTGAAGGTTACCCCAGCGCTGAGACTTCAAATCCAGACTGGTATTCTGGAGAATCCTTAATGTGCACAGACAGAGCATAGCACAGAGTGGCTCGCTCCCACTGATTAGTGGATTAGTGGGCGCTACTGTAGTCTAAGGGGAAGCCAAGAGAGAGACTACATTTCAGCTCCATGTTGCTGTTTTTATTTTTTCCGCAGGATCAGCACTGAACTTCCAAAGGGGAGGAAACCTGAGCTAAACAAGGAAGAAAAAATTACTCACCTTAGTAATGTTTCTTCTAATGGAGTCTTGCTATATTCTAACTATTGCAGTGATCACCAACCTTTGAACTGCCCTGGAGAACAAAGAGTTAACTTTCCATGCAGGGCATGGAACACTGAGCTCGCGCTCGGTTGAAGCCTCTGTCTGCTGTTGTTTAAACTCCAACCGTCAGATCTTTATGAGCTATACTCACTGGGCGTTCTGTGTGGAAACTGTAAAACTCACAATAGCCAACTGGCAACTAAATTTGTTAAAAAAAAAAAAAAAAAAGGGTTTTTTGGTTTAAAGCCAAGACTCGAGTCAGGAAACCCAAAAAACAAAACACAACACACCCAAAATAAAGGAGGTGAGAAGCCCACCCACATCTCAAAACCAGGTTCTGAGAGGGAGGCGGGGGTCAGAATACAGCAAGACTCCACTAGAAAAAACAACATTACTAAGGTGAATAATTTTTCTTCAAACAACATGAAGTCTTGCTGTATTCTGACTATTGCAGACTACCAAGCAGTACCTCCATTGAGGAGGGACAGAACCTACTTTGGGAAAAGGCTCTGAAGTACTGCTGTGCCAAACCGAGCGTCACTCCTAGCCTGGATATCCAGAGAGTAATGCTTGGTGAATGTATGGACTGTTTTCCAGGTGGCTGCTTGACAAATTTCTAAGATAGGAATATCCCTGGCAGCAGCCAGGGAAGCAGCTGTACCTCTAGTAAAGTGAGCCCTCAGGGTGGGGTTCTACCCAATTTTTCGTAGCAGAATTGCATACAAGAGACAATCCACCTGGCAACAGATCTTTTAGTAGCAGGTTTGTCCTTACCGACCTCTCCATAAGTGAGGAACTGGAGGGACTCAAACCTGTGACCCTTGGTGCGCTCTATGTAGTTGCTAAGGGCCCTATTTATGTCCAGGCTGTGCAACCTCCTCTCTCCAGAGAAGGAATGGTCAGTGAAGAAAACAGGGAGAGACAGACTGATTAAGGTGGAAATCTGAAACCACCTTAGGCAAAAACGTCCTGTTAGTTCTTAGGACCACTTTATCTCTATGGGAAGAGATGAAATCAGGCTCCACTGACAGGGCTTGCAATTCACTGATGCGCCTGGCAGAGGTAATGGCTACCAAAAACACAGTTTTCCAAGTCAAGTACTTTAGCTCTGCAGAGGACAAAGGCTCAAAGCAGGGTTGCATAAGCTGAGCAATGCAAACATTAAGGTCCCAAGCAGGAGCAGGGTCCCTAAAGGGAGGATTGGTGTGCAGCAATCCCTTGGAGAATTTACAAAATACAGGATGGGCTGACAGAGGAGAGGGCTTGCCTACTGACAAGAAGGCAGAAACAGCTGCCAGATGCACTTTCAGTGTAGCTGGTCTAAGTCCCAAGCCATTAAGATGAACCATATAGTCCAGGACTGTAGGCAACCCAGCAGATTCTGGAGAAATATGCTTATTTGAGCACCAAATAGTGAACCTTTTCCATTTGGAGTTGTAAGCCTTTCGGGTGGAAGGCTTTCGAGAAGCCTTAAGAATATCCAGAACACCTTGAGAGGGGTGCAGATCAGTAAACTCTTAACTCTTCAAGAGCCAGGCCTTGAGATTTGAGATTCAGATACCAAATCCTTCCCTGAGAGGATGTCAACAGGTTGTGATTCCTGGGAAGAGACAGGGGAAGGTGGACTGCTAAGGACAGCAACAGTGGATACCAGGGCTGTCTGGCCCAGTCTGGAGCAACTAGAATCACTTTGCATGGTTGAGACCTGATCTTGACTAGCACCTTGAACAGGAGAGGGAAGGGGGGGAAAGTATACAGGAACTTCCCTTCCCAATTCAGAACCAGAGCATCCAGGAGGACTGAGCCCAAGACTGGGGGTCTTTAACAAAAGAGAGGAAGTTGGTGATTGTCTGGGGCTGCAAAAAGATCCATCTGTGGAGTGCCCCATCTGGAGAAAATCACTTCCAAAATTAGGGGATCTAGGGACCATTCGTGGTGGCCCCGAGATATCCTGCTGCGAGCATCTGCTAGGACATTGTCCTTCCCTGGAAGGTGAACTGCTATCAGAGAGGTTTGCAGGGGAATAGGCCAGAGACCACAGCTTCATTGCTTCTCTGCACATGGCCGTAGACCGAGTGCCTCCTTGCTTGTTGATGTACCACATTGTGGTGGTATTGTCTGTTCTGATCTGGACCACCTTGTTCTGTACAGATTTGGAAAAAGCTTGCAGTGCCAGAAACACTGCTCTGAGTTCCAAGAGACTGATGTGAAGCAGAGATTCTTGAGGTGACCACAGCCCTTGTGTGGTAAGATCCCCCAAGTGGGCTCCCCAGCCCAAGAGGGAGGCGTCTGTGGTGAGGATTAGTGAATGAGACTGAGTGACAAAAGGAACTCCCTCTCTTAAATTGTCCTGATCCTGCCACCATTGCAAAGCCTGGATCAGGGTTTGAGTCACTGGGACTAGTTTGGTAAGGGAATCCTTTCTTTGGGACCAGAAGGCTCTTAAGTGGAACTGAATGTCCCTCATCTGGAATCTTGCCCCCTGGAACACTGCTGTAGAGGCTGCCATGTGGCCCAGGAGCTGCAAGAAGTGCCTTGCTGGTCGAGACACCTGAAGGGTGAAAGAAGAGGCCAATTCTATCAGGGTCCTTGCCCTGTCCAGGGGAAGGAAGGCCTTTGCTCTTATTGTATCCAGCTCTGCCCCTATAAAGGTGAGGAGCCGTACTGGCTCGAGAACCGACTTTGGAAGGTTTAGGAGGAATCCTAAGGAAGTGAGCAGCTGCTGAGTTATCTGAAGATGTGACTTGACTTGGTCTGGAGACTGACCCACTATGAGCCAGTCGTCCAAGTATGGAAAGATGGAGATCTTTTTTCTCCTTAGGAAAGCAACCACTACTGCCAGGCACTTTGTGAACACCCTTGGGGCTGATGTTAGGCCAAAGGACATTGCTCTGAATTGATAGTGGCCTGAGGGCAACTCGAACCTGAGGTACTTTCTGTGGGAGCACCTGATGGGAATGTGAAAATAGGCATCTTTGAGGTCCAGGGAGGCTAGCCAGTCCCCTGGCCTTAGAGAGGCAGAATTATTCCCAGAGTCACCATTTTGAATTTTGGGTTTAAAAGGTGCTTGTTTAGATATCTCAGATCCAGGATGGGCCACCATTCTCCTGTCTTTTTGGGGGTTAGGAAGTACCTGGAGTACAATCCTTTGCCCCTGTGTAGGGCAGGAACCCTTTCTATGGCTCTGAGAGCCAAGGGGAAGAAACCTCTGCCTCTAGGGCAAGGGTCTCTGATGGATTTGCAGATGGAAAGGATCTGGTTCTCATCTTGGGAAATTTTTTGAAGCTGAGAACTAGTCCCTGGCTTACTACTTCTAGGACCCACTTGTCTGATGTTAAAGACTTCCAGTCCTGGACAAAGTAAGCCAGCCTGCCCCCTACAGGTATTGGAGAATCGGCCCGGGCAGACCCATCAGGGTGCTTGGCAGAGGCTTTAGGCTGAGGGATGGAAGCAGGCCTGCTCATACCCCGTCTGCCTCTCCCTCTCCCTCTAAAGAACCCCCTCTGAGCATAAGCAGAAGAGGCGGCCTGGGCTTGGTAAAAAGGCCTTTGAAAGGGCCTGCCCCTGGAATGCTGCCTCCGAGGAGTGGCTTGCCTTTCTTTAGCCTCAATCCCATCCGCAGCCACCTGCTCCAGCTCCTTGGCAAGCTGGTCAGGGGCCTGTTTAGCTAGAGCCAGCACAGTGTCCCACCTGGACTTCTGGTATCTAGCTGTGTAGGCCATATAGTTAGCCTGCCTGAGTCACAAAGATTCTGCCATGTACTGCTTCTTTGCCATGGCATCAATCCTAACCTGGAGTCCTTATCTGGGGGGTGTTAAGCCAAGGGAATATTTGCCTTATCACAGGCAGCAGCCTGCACTACCCCAACATGGCTGCATTGCTGGGAAAGGAACTCCGTATCCGAGCCTGAAAGGGTATACCTCTTGTCCATTTTTCTGTCCACAGGAGGTATGGAATTAGGAGTTTTTAAAATTTTAAATGTCTGTTTCCCAAAAGATTTATGGAGGGGAATAGACAATCTCCTGGACTCTGGGATGTCCATCATCTCAATAAAATCAGGCTCCTACTGATCCTCTACTGCTTCTTCCATAGGAAGCTGAAGGGTTTCAGCCACTTTCTTGCAAAACAAAGTGGGAAGGGGGCTCAGAAAGCCTAGGAGGAGAAACACCTGAAGGTCTGTCTGGGGAGATGTCCGGGTCAATAGGCACATCCAGACTTTCATACTCACCATCATCATCATTATCTTCATACTCTCCCCCTCCTCCGGTTCATAAAATTCTTCTAAAGTATAATCCGGAACTGGGGGAACCAACCGAACCAAGCCCCTGACAGATGGTGCCGGTTTGGCCGGAACCAAAGTCAGCGACTGAACTATCCTTATTGCTTTGGCTATTTCATCAGCGGTCGGAGAAAGAACTTGTGGATCCGAACCGGATGATTTTTTCCTTTTCTTTCTTTTAACCGGAAGCGACTCCTCAGAATCTGTTCTCCTTTTGCCCGGAGAAGTTTCGCCCTGGTCAGAGGGCACTCCTTCTGGTTCGGTCGGAACCGAACCGGGCTGGCCATCCGGGTCAGTGGACTTCTCGGCTTCCCTTTCCCTCAGTCCACCTACTCTCTTATCCAGGGTAGCTTTGTGAAAACTTTTACAAATTTGGCAGTCTGAACTGAGGTGGTCAAACCCCAGACAATAAACACAGGTAGTGTGGGGATCAGCCTTCGCAAAGGCTTCCCCACACACACTACAGTGTTGAAACCCAGTGGGCCTGTTTTTTTTCTTGGGTTTCTCAGACATGGCCAATCCTAACCACAACTTACCTTTTTTTCGGTAATCCGCCAGGCAAGACACCCCTATCGGTTCCTGACCGTTTTATGGGTCTTGGAAAAAAATGCAATGAAATCCATTCTTTTTAAGAACCAATACGGACCGGCTACCACACTCTAATAAAGACAGAAGTTTTTTAACGCAAACCTGATCAGTTCAAACCGAACCGATCCAATGTTTACAAGTTCCACACAGAAACTAATACAAAAACCTATCTAGTACTCACGGTACCACAGACAGAGACTTGAACCGACAGGTTCAGTAGCAGAAATTCGGTCGAAACCGAGCGAAAAAAACAACACTTTAACCGACTTTTTTGAACAGAGGGAAGGAGAAATCTCCGGAGCGACTGTTCAGTGAGGCAGAGTAAAGAATCTGACGGTTGGAGTTTAAACAACAGCAGACAAAGGCTTCAACCGAGCTCGAGCTCAGCATTCCATACCCTGTATAGAAAGTTAACTCTTCTCCGGGGCAGTTCAAAGGTTGGTGATCACTGCAATAGTCACAATACAGCAAGACTTCATGTTGTTTGAATGAGGTTTATACCTTGCTCTTCATAAGTTGGACCTATATTTGTGGTTTCCGGATGACAGACTAAGTCAGCTATGGCCCCCTCCCCCCTTTTAAATTATTCCCCCCACTGGCTGGCTGGCAGAGCAGGCATTGGCGTCCCCCCAAAAAAATCTCTGGTCTGACCAGCAATGCCTCCCTTGAGTTCTGACTCCCCCTTTTGTGGGTGTCACATTAGGGGACCACTCCTGGCCACTAATTAATGTTTTGCTTGGGGGAGGCCTTCAGGCAAATCTTCGTGGATTAGCGAAGAGACCCGAGAACCACTGAAGGATAGCATTTGCGATGGGCCGGTGGATTTGCCTTGGAACTCCCAGTAAGTACAAAACATCAGCAGGGAGAAGGCTTGCTCTCTCTTCCCATTAAATGCCCAATATACACCCTAGCTAGTTTGGAGTGCCCATCCTAGTCCCCAAGTTAGGGCCCCCCCCCATGGGCCGGAGGGAGACTGGGGGTTGGACAGGAATACCCCACTCCTATTATACATATACTACGTTTGATTTCACAGATTTGGGGAGGACGGAATACATCAAGCTTCTCCCCAGAGGGCTGAGGTATATGGAGACAAGTCTATGTACCTGAATATGCAACTAGCCTGATGAGGATACCTAATGGGGAGTTTAAAGGCGTGTATCCTGGTTCAGGATTTATAGAGAGGAAATCGAGGCACTGCGGGGGCTCCTGGCCTACGATTGGTCTTTTATGCTTCCACCAAATGCAGGGGATCAAATCACTCCTCCGAGTGATGACCCTACTGTTTTGGGGCATCGGCCCCATTGGGGACCTACCCCCCCAATACAACATGGGTATACAGTTCCCAGCACCCCATGATCCCCACTCTTTGGACCCTGATGGTGCACCTGGAAGGAGGCACATTTTTCTCCTTCCACTTTGGAAGTCACCATTGATTTGTACATACTTGTTATTAGTTCCCACACAGACTTAAGTTACAGAGGAGTGTACAAGAGGGATGAGGTACAGTCGTGGCCAAAAATATTGGCGCCCTTGCAGTTTTTTCTAATAATGCACCATTCCTTCCAGAAAATTGTTGAAATTAAAAAAAATTTTGGTATCCACATATGTATTTCTTTGGTTTGCAGTGGAATAAAACACAAAAAGCAGGAAAATTTACTAAGTCTTAGCTTATTCCACACAGAAACCCTTAAATGGCCCAAACAAAATTATTGGTACCTTTTAGAAGTAATTAGAAATAATTAGATTTCAAGCAGGTGATTCTCCTTCACTTTGGAACTGAACTCACCTGTGGTGAGTTGCAGGTGCCTGCAATATAAAAATCACTCATTCAACCAGTTTGAATAGAGAAAAGGACTCATTCTCCTGTTTTGTGTCACTGTGTATACCATAATGAGCATGGAGAAAAGAAAGACAGCCAGAGAATTGTCCGAGGAGGTCAGACAGAAGATTGTAGCCAAGCACGGACAATCTCAAGGCTACAAATCAATCTCCAGAGACCTTGATGTTCCTGTTTCCACCGTACATAATGTTATCAGGATGTTTAAGGCCCATGGCACTGTAGCCAACCTCCCTGGATGTGGCCGCAAGAGAAAACTTGATCGAAGATTGCAGCGCAGGATTGTTCAGATGGTGGAGAAAGCACCTCGATCGACTGCCAAACAGATTCAAGCTGACCTTCAGGCACAAGGTACGACAGTTTCAACTCGCACCATCCGTCGCCAACTCAATGAAAGGGGGTTATATGGTAGGAGGCCCAGGAGGACCCCACTGCTGAGAGAGAGACATAAGAAAGCCCGACTGGGGTTTGCCAAAACACACCTGAACAAGCCAAAATCCTTCTGGGAGAATGTCCTGTGGACAGATGAGACCAAATTAGAGCTTTTTGGTAAAGCACATCACCTCTATGTTTACAGCAAACAAAATGAAGCCTTCAAAGAAAAGAACACCTTCCCTACAGTCAAACATGGAGGAGGTTCAGTGATGTTTTGGGGTTGCTGTGCTGCCTCTGGCACTGGGTGCCTTGAATGTGTACATGGCATCGTGAAATCTGGAGTTTACCAGGCCATTTTGGAGCACAATGTTGAACCCAATGTCAGAAAGCTGGGTCTCCGTCAAAGGTCATGGGTCTTCCAGCAGGACAATGACCCCAAACACACTTCAAAAAGCACCCAGGAATGGTTCAAGACAAGACACTGGACTGTTCTGAAGTAGCCAGCAATGAGTCCTGATCTAAATCCCATTGAAAACCTGTGGAGAGATCTGAAAACAGCAGTTGGGAGAAGGCACCCTTCAAATCTGGGAGAACTGGAGCAGTTTGCACAAGAAGAGTGGGCCAAACTGCCAGTAGAGAGGTGCAGGAAGCTCATCCATGGCTACAGGAAGCGGTTGATTGCAGTTATTTTGACCAAAGGCTGTGCTACCAAATATTAAGTCTAGGGTGTCAATAATTTTGTCAATGCCATTTCATTTTCTGATTTAAAAGGATATATTAAATTCTGAATCAAAAACAAAGGTTCTGTAATATTAACAGAGAAATAAAGAATTGTGGAGACCAAATACTATACTGTTGTTAATTTCAACTTATGTTTAGAGGAAATTATGAGTTATCTGAAAAAGTGCAAGGGCGCCAATATTTTTGGCCACGACTGTACTTTCTCTCTCCTTAAGTTGGTACCCTTTTAGTGGAACCAACTACAGTTACACAAAAGATCACCCTTTTGGCATTAGCCACTTAGTTAAATTAGTTAACAAGGCCAATGTTTGGCCTATGGTTTACTTTATTTTGGTTTTGTTAAATACTAGCAAAATAAGAGACACAAACCAAGACTTTGAACTATGCTTTATTGTGCTGGAACCTTCTTATTTTACAGGAACCTCTATTTATATGTAGGCCACAGTTGGGCCTATTACATGTTTTTTTTTAAGGTTATTTTTTAAAACAAAAAAGTGGAAGAGACAAAAAAGACAAATATACATCAAGTTTATTGGACAATGCTTTATTACAATGTGGTGGGGGTGTGGGTCAGGGTGGCCACCGCACTCGTAGGAGTAGCGATGGGGGCAGGTAGCCTCCTCAGGCGGCTCTCTCCCCTATTGGTTCAGTCCTACTTGTGTAATACTTGTTAAATAAATGGCAGTAAATCCAGTTAAGATTTTCTCTGTAAATTTAAACGGGCTTCACAGCCCTATAAAGAGAACACGTCTGATGAAAAGTTTGAGGAGGCAGGCGGCTGACCTATACTTTATACAAGAAACCCATTTATCAGACCCAGAACATCGGAAACTGAAGTGGAGAGAGAGATAAGAGGTTTGTGCATCCTCGTATTTGAGTGGCCGTAGAAGAGGGGTGGCCATTTTAATTCGTAACACCACTCCTATGATGGTTCGGGAAACAATTATAGACACTCAGGGGACATTTGTGATCCTCACGGGTACCCTTTATTCCCAAGAGGTTACCCTTGTAAATGCATATTTACCCCACCCCCACCCCAAGGCATCTCAGACTGTAATTCCTCATTTTAAATAAAAGTTATTGATGTCCTCCAAGGTACCTAATAATGGGATGAGATTTTAGTGTGGCTTTATCCCCGCAATTGGACTCCTCATCACGACGGGCCTATATATCTTCTAGTGCACTTAAATATTTAAGAGGGACACTTTCTCACCTGGGTTAGAGGACGTCTGGAGGAAGCTATTCCCCACAAATCCAGGTTTTACACACTTTTCCTGCGATTTCAAACATACTCCAGATTAGACTACTACTTCATTTCTTGTGAACATTTTTTTCCTCATTCAGAATCTAATATTGGGACCACGATTTCTATCCGATCACCACCCTTTGACTCAAAATAAATTTTGGGAAATCCCAAAAATCAAAAATGTGGCAATTCAACTCAGCTCTATTAAGTGATTCAGAATACACAGAACTACTGAATACTAAATCCCATAAGTCCTAAAAGAAAACGATACAGGGGATACTTTGGACCCCATTATATGGGACACTTTAAAAGTGGTAATACGAGGGGAGACTATTGCTTTCTTGTCTAGGAAAAAGTGAAAATTAGAGGTCACTTATAATGGACTTAGTGGAACAATTACATTCCTACCAGCTCTTATACAGAGAGTGAGACAAGATACTACAAAGAAAGATCAAAATAATAAAACAAGATATTCAGAATATCCTGGATCAAAGGGTTCTACAGACCCTTACATATTTAAAACAGATAAGAGGGAACGGGGTACCCGGATGCTTGCTCGTAAACTTCGAGCTAGGAAAAAGCAGCAACCATTCTTAAAATTAAACATCCAGTTACAAAAAAACTCTTGCATTCAGACAAGCATACACGCTCAGCCTTTGTCTCATACTATCAATCCCTTTACACCATCTCTAGGTCCTGTTTATCCAGAGGAGAGAAAAGCCTCTCTCTCTCTCTCTCTCTCTGTCACAGCTTTCTCTCCCCAAACTAATGGACTCTCAGCGTTCTTCCCTAGAAGCAGCAATTAGCCCCGATGAGATCATGACACATATTAAGGCTCTTGAGATGGCTAAATGCCCAGGTATGGATGCTTTTTCGGCCGAAGGGTATAAAACATTTGTGAGACTCCTTCTCCCCTCCCTTCTACTAACTTATAGGGCCATAGCAGAGGGTGAGGTCCCTCTTCCCTCTTGGAATTACGCAGTACTGACCCCTATCCCTTAACCGATCAAAGACATAACTGACACCTCATCTTATTGCCCAATTTCCATTTTAAATGTTGACTACAAAATACATATGGCAGTATGGGCTTCTAGATTAGAAACAATTCTTCCAAACCTTATCCACCCAGATCAATCAGGCTTTATTAAACGTCGGAACACTACAGATAATATTAGACGTACCAGGTTGCTCTTAGAACAGGTGCACTCTAGACAAATTCCTATGGCCTTATGAAGCCTAGACGCTGAAAAGGCCTTTGATAGAGTCTCCTGGGGCTTCCTATGGGACACCTTGGAGACATTCTCTCCCCCCTCGACTCCTTCCTTTCTTGGCTCCAAAACATACTCTCAACGTAGGGCTTATATCTGAATCAATGGAGCTTTTTCTTCCCCATTCAAACTACATCAGGGTGCCAGGCAAGGATGCCCTCTCTCCCTGTTCTTATTTGCTCTATACATTGAACCCCTTGAGGCAGCTCTTCGCCTCAACCCTCAGATCGGTGGAGTCCTCAGACAAAAAACGACAAGATCTCTATATTTCATGGATGATGTTCTTCTTACTCTTCTTTCCCCCTGAACTCTTAATACCAGCGGCATGGGAAATCCTTCAGAAATACAAAAGTCTGGCTAATTTCAAATTAAACATTAACAAAACGGAAGTATCAGTGCTCTACTACCAACTGTCAAACACTTTAAGAGACTCCCTTCCTCTGAGATGAAGGTGTACCAAGATTAAATATCTCAGGATAAATATCCCTGCTAATCTTATACATCTGGAATTAGTTAACTATGAACCTATTTCTATTCAAATTCAGGAAGACCTGAACAAATGGGGACGGTTAAAACTCTCTTTCCAGCATACTGAAACAATACACATGAATATACTTCCAAGACTATTATACTACTTCCAGAACGTCCCAGTTTTTCCAGCTATTACTTAAAATCTTGGAACAAAGCCATTTCATCCTTCATCTGGGAGGGTCAGAAACCAAGGGTACATTTCTCTTTACTATGCCTTTCTCTAGACCAAGGGGGGAGGTTAATCTTCCAAACTTAAGATTTTATGCGACAGCTGCTTTCTTAAAAACCCTTATCTGGCTCTCGTCAACAATACACTGCGCCTGGAAAGATATTCAGTTCCTAATTAATGACCTATATGATATCGAAAAGATTGTTTTTGCCTCGCCAGAACATACCCCTCCCATGCAAGACTTCTCTAAATTTATAGCCCAAGTTTTGAAGGTATGGCAGAGGATCAAGCCACAGAAAGCTTTAAAACAAATATTTTTCTCTTTTACACTTATCTCAGCCAATGAAAACTTCCTTCCCACTAACCTCAATACCACCTTTAATTTATGAAACAGATCGGGCCTTAGTTATTACTATCAGTTTCTCAATACTTCGGGCGTTATCTCATTTCCTGAACTTCAAAATACCTTTTCACTTCCGCAAAGAGACATGTTTCGCTATACCCATGTGAGAAACAACATTTTAAGACAGAGAATTTATGTCATGCTCCCCCTCTCCCCTCCCAACCTTACGGACCCTGCTTAAGGACACACTAGAGGGCAATGCTTGGGGAAAGCTAATTGGCCACATATATAGGATCTTAAGAGAGTCCCTGGGTGATACTTCGGAAAACTATATTAGAAGCCTGGAACAGGGACCTGGGACTACAGATCCCTTTTACACAGTAGAAAGAGACAACTCTGAAGGCTATTAAGATTACTTCCTCCAATATTTGGAGGGAATTTGCATGGAAATCTCGTTCCCGATATTTCCGCGCTCCAGGGATATTGGTGAAGTATCTTTCCGACTCTTATGGCCTCTGTTGGAGGGGATGTAATTGCCACCTGGCTGACCTAGGCCATATTTTCTGGTTCTGTCCCAAATTAACACCATTCTGGTGTGTCTTGCAGCTGAAATTGGGAGAATGCCTGGGTGAGAATATTGAATTAACGGCAGAGATAGTGGTCCTATTTTACCCTCCCCATAGACCTCGATGGGACTGTACTTTACTCTCCTTGTACATATTGGCTGCCAAGAAAGCTATCACCCATAAATGGATGACTAACAAGATACCTTCTATAGAAGACTGGTGCCAAGTAATAAAAGCAATATACAACTTAAAACACCTTACAGCTAAACTACACAACCACCTCCCCTCTTTTGAAAAAAAATGGCGTAGGTGGGAGTTCTATATTTCTTCAAAGGATACAGAATTCGTCCCCTGATAGTTAATAATTACCAGTATGTGTTCCCCTGTTCCCTTCCCCATTCTGAGGGGAGAGAGTAGGGAGTGACAGGAGTTGATAGCATTACCAACGTGGAGAGAGGTCGGCCACCTGCCTTGAAAGGAGTTAGTTGAACCAGGTGGAGGGACGCCTGCCATTGAATGGTGTAGGATATTAAACTGGCAAGGTCATTCATTTACTTGTTAAAAGTACCTAGAGTAACAGTAACTAATTATTGTAGTAAGAGAATGACAATTTACTATGCAATATGTTTTCTTTTAATAAAACAAGAAAAAAAAAAAAAACTGGGACTCTCATAACGACTTGGACCTTGTAGTCCAGGGCTACACCATTTTCAAGAAGTACAAATAGGGAGGGGTGGCCCTATACATTAGAAAAGGCATACAAGTCAGAGAGGATAGAGTAATCCATGAGGAGAGCAAAGGGGAATCAGTCTGCATGCACTAGCAATACTGGGAGGGAGGAAAATTAGGGTGAGTAATATACAGACCGCCAAATCAGAATGAGGACAAGGACATGGCACGGGGGTGGGGTTGCAAAATCAGAAAGGCATTAGCAAAGATTAACATGGAACTAAAAGGAGACCTGAACCTTCCAGACATGGACTAAATGACCCCAGCAGTCAAGAGTGCTAGGAGTCAGGCATTTGTAGAGGTGGTACAGGACTGCTTTCTTGTCCAGGGGATCAAGGAACTTACCAGAGAGGAAGTTGTCTTGGATCTGGTACTCGCCAATGGAGATACCTTTGAGGATGGCAGGGTGATGGAACCTCTGGGATCCAATGACCGCAATTAAGTGTGGTTAAAAAGCATAACCCTGGAGGCCCACCACTGCAACCCTAAAACAAAGGTCCTAGACTTCATAAGGGCAGACGTCGGTAAGATGGGAGAGTTGTTCAGGGAAAGCTAAGCAGAAGTAATAAGGGCAAAAGGGGTAGATGCAAACTGGAAATTGTTAAGAGGGGAATAACAAAAGCAACCGATACCATATGAGGCAGGTAAAAAAAAAAAAAAAAAAAAGACAGAAGATAAAAAAAAAGTTGTTCTCCAAAGGGATGGGGTGATAGAGCAAACTAAGCAGCATTATGGAAGTAAAAGGGGAAGAAGAATGAGATCAACAGGGACAGTTATCCTGAAAAGCTGAAAGAAGCCAATAAGAGTGTCAGGAAGGCTAAAGTAGATACAAAGCTGAGAATGGTGGCAGGGGTCAAAAAGGGAGGAAAAGACCTCTTTAGTTATATTAAGGAAAAGAGGAAAACACAAGAGGGAGTAGTGGACAGAAAGGATTTAAAGACGACAAAATAACTTGACACCCTAAATGAACATTTCTGTTCGGTCTTTACAGTAGAAGAAGCTGGGACACTTCCATATTGTGGGGTGCAAGCCCAAGGAGCAATGAGACAAAAGCCTGAAGTGGGACTGGAATCAGAGAAGGTGGTACTCAAGACCCTGAAAATGAATAGGCTGCTAGGCCCCAATGACATCCATCCTAGAGTGCTGAAGGAGACAAATTAGAATCTAGGTGCACCACTGGATGATCGATTTAACTGCCCCCTAGCACAGGGGTTCTGACAGAAGCCACTGGGGTGGTTAATTCAGTGCCTCTCCACAAAGGTAAGAAAAATTATTCTGATAACTATAAGCCAATCAGTCCGATGTCCATTGTAGGGAAGCTGCTGGAGACCATTATTTAGGAGAACCTAGTAAAATTCCTGGAGGCAAATGGGCTACAGGAAAAGTGGCAGCATGGATGTGTGTCAGGCAGAATGAGCCAGAACAGCCTAATCAACATTGCTGATTAGGTTATGAAGGTGGTGGACAGGGGAACGGCAGTAAATATGCAACAGCTAGCCTCCAGGAAGGCCACTGGTTCTGTACCACACAGAAGACTGGTTATAAAAGCTAGAGGACCTGGGGTGGGAGACAAGCCCATCAGATGGACAGGGAACTGGTTATGGGACAGAACTCGCAGGGTGGTAATGAATGGCAAATTCTCTGGGGTCAACGAAGTAATGAGAGGGATGCCACAGGGATGGGTCCTGGGATCTGCGTTATTCAATATTTTTATCTGGCCCAATGCAATTAGGCATATGGGAAGGCAAGTAGGATGCTGGGGTGTATAGGTAGGGCATTCACTAGCAGAAAGGTTCATGATGAGGCCACATTTGCAGTACTGTGTGCATTTCTGGAGTTTCCACTTAAAGAAAGTAAGCAACTACATGAAGAGGGTCCACTGGAGGGCTTAAAAAATGATCCAGGGGTAGCAAAGGAAGAAGTATGAGGAGAAGCTGTAGTGTCTCGGCGTGTATTGTCTGGAGGCCAGGAAAGAGAAGCGGGACAAGACAGAGATCTGAAAGTTCTTAAGGGAAATAAGCATGGTAGACTGCAATGATTAAGAAAGTGCTACTATGGGAAATGACTCTTGAAATCTTGCTGGACTCCCTGAATAATTCTTTTGGTAACCAGGTAAGGTCCACTAGGCACAAGTGCCTGTTTTCAAAGACGATCCAGGAACACTGAGGTGGTTCAATGACTTGCCCAGAGTCACACAGTATGCAAGTAGAGGTTGTAGGAATCAAACCCAGGTCTGTTGGATGTACCAAGCTCTTTCACAGCTCATTATTCTAACCTCTCTGCTATACTGCCAGCCAAACTGAAGGTTCCAACTATTCTGTGTGTTTTTTTTGTTTGTTTTTTTTTGGGGGGTGCTACTCTGTGTGCTTCCTGAGTTAAAGAAGAAAAGAGGAGATGAATGTGAGGTGGATCTAAGCCCATTAAGTGAGGAAAGAGTTAAGGAAGAACTTGACAAATTGAAGGTAGACAAAGCAATAGGGCTGGATGGTTTGCATCCAAGGGTTTTAAGGAAGTTGAGGGATGAGTTGGCAACACATTTAGTGAAGTTATTTAACTTGTCCCTAGATACAGGGTCTGTTCCGAGTGACTAGAGGACAGCAGATGTAGTACCATTGCACAAGGGAAGCTGCAAGGAGGAGGCAGGGAATTACAGACCTGTCAGTCTCACATCAGTGGTGGGCAAGGTGATGGAGGTGCTAATAAAGGAAAGAGTGGTAAAATACTTAATGGACAATAAACTATTAGATGAAAAGCAACATGGATTTACTAGTGGAAGATTTTGCCAAACAAATATGAGAATTTTTTTGATGGGGTAACAAAGGTGGTTGACCAAGAAGTGGCAGTTGATGTTGCCTACCTGAACTTCAGTAAGGCCGTTGACTCTGTCCCTCACCACCGGCTGGTAAATACGACAGAGAGCCTGGGGGTGGGACAGAAAATAACTAGGTGGGTGGAAAACTGGTTGAAGGACAGAAGACAGAGGGTGATGGTAAATGGTGTACATTCTGGGGTACGGAAGTTTACAAGCAGGCTTCCTCAAGGGTCTGTACTAGAACCATTCCTTTTGAACATATATATTAGTGATATATCAGAGGGAACTGAAGGGAAAATGTGTGTTTGCAGATGATGCAAAGTTATGGAATAGGGTCAACATTGAAGGAGGGGATGAGGCCACGAGGAGAGATTTGAGTATACTAGAGAAATGGTCAGAAATATGGCAGCTGAAGTTCAATACAAAGAAGTGAGCGGTGATGCATACAGGGCGTAAAAATCGACTGGCCAAGTACTCACTAGGGGGAGAGCAGATCAAGTAAACAGAACAGGAAAGGGATCTGGGGATTATAATATCAAACAACCTTAGGGTAGGTGATCAATGTAGTAAGGCAGTTGGGAAAGTAAAAAGAATGATGGCATGCATAGGAAGGGCCATAACTAGTAGGAAGAGGGAGGTGCTGATGCCATCATATAAGACCATGGTTAGACCATACCTGGAGTATGAGGCACAGTTCTGGAGGCCTTATTTAAGAAAGGACATAGATGTAATAGAAAAGGTTCAGAGAAGGGCAACAAAGATGGTGCAGGGTAAGCAAGGGAAACCATATGAGACAAGATTGAGAGAATAAATCTGTATCTTCTCATTTCATGTTTTCATTTCATTTATTTTATACTGCAAAAAATCTGTGAGCAAAAAATGCCCGTTTTCACAGATGTCCAGTGACAAATAAAAAGACAATATACAAAACAAGATTACATAAATACATCAACATTTTGTTGCAAATACATTAGAAACAATCACAGTCTCTGACAAAAGCTTTTGTTCAAGCAAACATTTAAAACCTGACATAGTACCACAAACAATTACATTAGATAAGTGATTTTATTGAATCAACAATTCAAAATGAATCGAGTTCTTCATAAAATTTGATCTAATCAATGGTAGCTTAAACTTCCTATTTTAACTGTTGCTAGTCATAACAGTGCGCACAGAGATGGGGAACATACTAGCAACACTATCAGGTACACAACCTAATTGAATCTTGTGCAAAAAGGTTCAAGATCTATGTTTAAAGAAAATACTAAGAGGTAAGCAACCAGATTCTTCATAAAGTGTACAATGAGTCATCCTAGATAGGCCAGTAATAAAACGTAGAATACTGTGATAAGTACTGTTAAGTCTGTTTAACATTTTAACAGTTGAACATGAATAAACAGTGGAACCATACCCGAGTAAAGAAAACAAAAAACAGTTTGCCAATAAATTCCTAGACTCATTATCAAGACATTTTTTGACACGAAACAACATACCAAGTCGCTGATGAAGGCAAGTAATCAAAAAATCAATGTGTTGATCAAAATTTAAGTATTGATCTAATACTATACTCAAATACTTTAAGGCAAAAACCCCTTCTATTATATTACCAAAATGATCTTTAAGCATAAAAATATAATCCGTATGATTTCTACGACCAGAAAAAAATTAAAAATATGGTTTTAGTAGAAGTGTTAATCTGTTTAATAAACCAGTAGTGTAAATTGTTAAAGTCCCTCTGAAAATTATCCTGTAATTTTTGAACATCAGTACCAACACTAATACCGCATCATCTGCAAATAAGACAATCTCAGTATCATTACATATTTCAGGCAATGTATTAATAAACAATGAAAACAGGGGTCCTAAAATGGACCCCTGCGGAACCCCATATCTCATTAAGTTCTCCTGGGACAATGAATCACCAATACGGGTTCTCTGGGTTCTATCTGCTGGAGTTTAAAAAAAAGAAGAGACATGATAGAGACATTCAAGTACATGAAGGGGATAAATAAAGTGAAAGAAAAAGTCTACTTAAAAGGAAAGTTGGAGTTAAAACAAGAGGTCATACTTTAAGATTGGAAGGAGGAAGATTTAAAGGTAATGCAAGGAGATGTTATTTCACTGAGGGGGTGCTGAACCCTGGAGCAGATTACCTGAGGAGGTGATAGGTGGCACAACAGTGGAGGGATTCAAGTGAGCATGGGATAGACATATGGGGTTGGTTAGAGGACAAAGGATAGGCTTCTTGTGCACCAGTGACAAGTAGGGGGAGAGGGGGAGTTGGGCAGACTGGATGGGCCAGGATGCTCCTTTTCTGCTTACACATTACCATGATACTGTGAATAAAGAGCAGAAAAACAGTTCTCTGTAGACTAATTTATTTTCAAGTGCCCCAATGTTTCGCCCCTTCAAATTGGGCTTTTTCAAAGGGGATTTATTTCACAATTATCTGATTTAGGTTTCTATAAATTCATAATGCCGATCACCAATACTGGGCCTATATGTAAATAAGTGTTTTCACCTGTATATCTCTGTTTGTGAATTGTACAGAGTGTTGTACTCTTATTAGTTCATACAAGCTCAGAACCTCTCCTAGCTAAACTTTAGCTTTTCTGCGTTCTGAAAGATGATAGAAACTGACTTTTAATCTCTTTAAACAGTTCACCTGTTAGGTGCTACTTTAAAATGGATTGTCAAGCTCCAGTTGAAAGCTTTATGTTACCTGCTTAGTCGTGCTTCCAAGTTTCACCTTTCCAAAGATATCTTTGCAGAGAGGGCATACTCACCAAACAGCTTCCTCTCGAGTCTGCAGACATCCCACGTGATACTGCAGAGTCATCGTGACATACATGATCACGTACACTTGGTTGCTTAGTAACCAACACCAACACCCACTCCCAGCCTGGAGCTGTACAGCGTGAGCTTGCAAGCAGTTCACTTAGCACTGTGGAATAGGGAACAATGCTGCGGTGCTTTAAGCAAATTTACTTATTCACAATTCTGTGTGTATATATTTTATAGGGGCGCGATTGCACCCCTATAGTTAGGGTTATGAAGGCACTTTACTGTTAAACTTGACATTTTGCACGTGAATAACTTTGGACCCGTTCAACGGATTTGCATAAAATTTGGTATGCGTGGTGGGGCATGGTAGATCCCTTGATTTGCCAAATTGCGTTTCGGTCGGATGTATGGGTTTTGCGCAGTGAATCGCTGAAATACACACTGACAGTTTTGTGGGCAGTTTTTTTTTATTTTATCCATAGCGCAGCCACTGTGTGGTGTGCCAGTCTGACACCTGGCACGTATAAAGAGCTTGGGTCACGGAACATGCCACTTTTTGTTTGGTGAAAAAATATTAATCCATTCAAAAGTTATTAAACTTTTTTGCTCCCATTATAAGTCTATGGAAAAATTTATATGGTTATTTTGCGAAAGAAGAATTGGGTTTTGGCCATCTGGTCACTCCTCACAACCAAAGAATTCGCAGGCTTGCAATAAAAGAATCTTTGATCGTGAGAAATTTATCGATTGAGACGGCCGCCATCTTGTTTTCAGTTTGAGGTTGGAAAAAAACAAAATATCTCAGCCCAGAGGTGACTTCTGAAGTAAAACTTGGATGGGTTTTGCTCAGGGGGCTTCCCTCTATCGAGCCATGCCTGTGGTTTAATGTGCTTGTGTCAAAAAATAAAAGTTTTAAACTTTTAAATTCTTTGATCGAGGCTCTCTAACAATCTTTGATCGCAAGCTTCGTTCACGAGGGTGGGACAAGATGGCCAGATTTTTGCTGGACCAGATGCCTCCTGAAAATCAAAGATGATCTTTGATCATGAGGTCGCGGCCAATTCTCGCAATCAAAGAATTTTTAAAGGTGTAAAAACTGTAAAATTAAATATCTCAGAAACGGTTTTGTCTTTTCACTTGAAATTTGGAGGGTGTTGAGGGGATGTCCTGTAAATGTGAATTATAGTGTTTATGTGTTGGAAAATAAATTTGTTGCACAGATATTGCGTGACGTAGTTTACGTTTTGCGGATAGCGTTCTGTATTGTGCTGGTGGCTTAGAAATTTATAGGGTAGCTAGCCTTACTGACATGGACGTACTTTTCAGTGGTTAGGTGTGTGAAATGTAAACAGCTGCAGAATTATTCCACTCTGGTGAATGAAGATTTGGATCGTTTTGCTTCAGTAACTTTTGAATCGTGTTCATGATTTGCGTGAAATCTGGTATGTAGAAAGAGTCATCATAGATCTTGGATTGTGTCAATTTTTGTGTCGGTGCCAGTTACAGTTGCTGAGTTGTGGCGCATGTTCATTATAGTTACTGGGAAAACATTTCTGTGCGTTGTGAAAGGCATGGTGAGCATATATTTGGTTGTGTTGGAAGATTTCATGATAAGGCACAGGACAGCTAAAAATGCATGGCAGATGTATGTAGTTATGGAGTACTGGACAATGTGGGTGGAAGCAATATGCGTTCCCACTAATACATATGATATTTATTACTTGTATTGTGATGTTAGGCAGAAATGGACAAGTTGGTGGCAGTGGGCCCCGCGATCCCATCAATATGTGCGCCCACCAATACGTATGATATTCAGCAGTTGCAGTGTGATGTTAGGCAGCAGTGGATAAGCTGGTGGGAGCATGGGGCCCAAAGGGCCCACAATCTCAGGCAATATCCACTTCCACCAATACATATGATATTCAGTACTTGTACTGTGATGTTAGGGAGAAATTGATGAGTTGGTGCGCTCCCACCAGCTGTTGAAGAATGTATTTGAGTGACTTCAGATAGGGTTGTATGCATGGGTGCTGGGCTTTGGTGGTGTCCTTTGAAGATTTCGTTACAAAATATTGCTCTGTTCTAAAGTAATGCTTTATTGGGGGTCTGTCACAATAGTTAATAATGGGACAATATATGTGTGTGTGTTTTGTGAACACACTGATTTTGTCATCTTTTGGAGTGAAGCAAGGATGTATCTGCGATCCTAGGGGGCTGACTTTAGATTGTTTTGTAAACATGGGTACTGGGCTGTGGTGCTGTTTGAATATTTCGCGAGAAACTGTTGCTCTGCTGACAAGTAATTTTTCGCCACTTGTGTGCACTTTTCCGCTTGTGCCGCTCTGGAACTGTTGAAGATATTTGGATAATATCTGGTATACATGCACTGGCATGGTACATCTCTTTATTTACAAATTTCTATTTCCCTAGTGTATATGGTTTTTGTGCAGAGAAGTGCCAAAAGAAAAATTACTCACCTTAGTAATTGCTTTTCTTCTCATGGAGTCTTGCTATATTATAACATTAGCAGTCAGCCACTGCAGCTGAACTGCCCCGGAGAGGAAGGAGTTAACTCCAGACGATCTGGAGTTCTACAGGGCGAGGGCGCTGTGCCCAAAGCTCTATCTGGCAGTTTCAAATGAAACTGTCAGATCTTTCAACTAACATCAAAGAACAGAAAGTCTGTGTGGAAAAACTACACTAGCCCATGGCTACCTACTAGTAGTAGTAACAACAATATAAACAACAAAAACACCCAGAACCATAATAACAAAATTGATGGTATTATGGTTCGTTTACCACCCTTGACAAGCACATTATGAACCCCCCTTCCCCAAGACTCAAGTCCAGGAAGGGGCAACATAAATAACCTAAATGAAAAGTAAACCAGATCCCTAACCCAAAGGAAAGAGGGTAAAGGGATAACTACAATGGCATGACACAGTGCTTGCACCAATTCGCCACCCTACCCAAGTAGAGGTTCTGAGAGGGGCAGGAGGGAGGTGGTTATAATATAGCAAGACTCCATGAGAAGAAAAGCAATTACTAAGGTGAGTAATTTTTTCTTCAAACACCATGAAGTCTTGCTAATATATAACATTAGCAGATTACACAGCAGTACCTCCATGGAGGAGGGTCAGAACCTACTTAGGAAATAGGCTCTGAAGCAAAGCTGTGCTAAACTGAGCATCTCTCCTGGACTGGACATCCAGGAATAATGCTTGGTAAAGGTGTGAACTGTCTTCCAGGTAGCAGCTTGACAAATCTCCAGAATGGGAATGTCCCTAGCAGCCGCTAGAGACGCAGCTGTACCCCTGGTGGAGGGGCCTCAATCCTGGAGGGGGGTACTTACCTAGTTTCTGATAACAGAATTGGATACAAGAAACAATCCACCTTGCAATTGTTCTCTTAGTGGCAAGTTTTCCTTTGCCAACCTCGCCATAGGTAAGAAACAGTTGGAGGATTGAACCTATGACCTCTAGTGCGCTCTAAATAGTAGCTTAAGGCTCTTTTGACATCCAAGCTGTGCAGTCTCCTCTCACCTGAGGAAGAATGCTCAGTGAAAAATACTGGGAGAGAGATAGATTGATTCAGGTGGAAATCAGAAACCACCTTAGGCAAAAACTTTCTATTAGTCCTAAGGACTCTTATCTCTGTGGAAAGAGATAAAATCTTCTTCCACTGACAGGGCCTGTAACTCATTATACGTCTGGCAGAGGTGATAGCTACTAGGAAAAGCAGTTTTCCAAGTTAAATACTTGAGCTCTGCTGAAGACAGAGGCTCAAAGGGGGTTGCATTAACTGAGCAATGCAAATATTCAGGTCCCAGGCGGGAGCTGGTTCCCTAAAAGGAGGTTAGTATGAAGTAACCCTTTAAAAACTTGGAGAACACAGGGTGAGAAGAAAGGGAGGCAGGCTTCCTGCTGACACAAAAGCAGAGACAGCTGCCAGATGAACCTTCAGGGTAGCTGGTCTAAGGCCTAGGGAATTCAGATGGACCAAATATTCCAGAAGAATAGGAAGATCAGCAGATTCTGGGATAATCTGCCTCTCAGAAGCACCAGATGGAAAACCTCTTCCACTTAGAATTATAAGTGGCCCTAGTGGAAGGCTTCCTAGAAGCCTTTAAAATATCCATGACACCTTGAGAAAGGTGTAAGTCAGCAAATTCTAGCTCCTCAAGAGCCAAGCCTTGAGGTGGAGGGATTTGAGGTCCGGATACCACACTCTCCCCTGTGCACAGGCCAGTAAGTCGTGGACTCTGGGTAGGCTCAGGGCAGGGTGGACTGCCAAGGACAGAAGCAGAGGGTACCAGGGCTGTCTGGCCCAATCTGGGGCAATCAGAATCACTCTGCAAGGTTGAGATCTGATTTTTACTAGTACCCTGAAAAGAAGAGGAAAGGGAGGAAAGGCATACAGGAACTTCCCTTCCAGTCCAACAGAAAGGCCCAGAGGACTGAGCCCAGTACTGGAGGCCTGCAACAGAAAAGAGGAAGTTGATGGTTGTCTGGGGCTGCGAAAAGATCTATCTGAGGTGCCCCATCTGGCAAACGGACCCCAGCACTTGTGGATTCAGAGCCCATTAGTGGCCCTGAGAAATTCTGCTGAGCGTCCGCCAGGATATTGTCCTTCCTGGGAGGTGAACCGCTATCAGGGAGGTGTTCAGGGAGTAGGCCGAGACCACAACTTCATTGCCTCGTGCACAAGGCTGAAGACCGAGTGCCCCTTGCTTGTTGATGTACCACATTGTGGTGGTATTGTCTGTCCTGACTTGAACCACTTTGTTCTGGACAGAATCTGAAAACACCGAAGAGCTAAAAAGACAGCTCTGAGTTCCAACAGATTGATGTGGAGCAGAGATTCCTGAGGAGACCACACTCCTGGGTGGCAAGATCGTGAGTGAGCCCCCACCCTAACAGGGAGGCATCCGTGGTGAGGGGTGAGGGAGTGAGAAATGGAATGAAGGGAACCCCTGTCTTAAATTGCTCTGGACCTGCCACCAGTGGAGGGGGCTAGGATCAGAGTTTGAGTAACTGGAACCAACTTGGTAAGGGGTCCTTCCTTTGAGACCAATAGGCCTCAAATGGAACTGAATGTCCCTCATCTGGAATCTTGCTCCCTGCACGACAGCTGTGGAAGCAGCCATGTGCCCAAGGAGTTGCAGAAAATGCCTTGCTGGTCGAGGACCCGCTTGGGGTAAGGAGGATGCCAGGCGATGAGTCTGTCCACCCTTTCCGAGGGAAGAAAAGCCCTGGCTAACCTTGTGTTCAATTCTGCGCCTATGAAAGTTAGGACCTGAACCGGTTCCAGAACTGACTTTGGTAAGTTTAGCAGGAATCCCAGGAAGTGAGAAGCTGCTGGGTGACTTGCAAATGGGTTACACCTGACCTGGAGACTGACCCACAATGAGCCAGTCATTCAGGTAGGAAACACAGCAACCCCTTGCCTTCTTAAGTGAGCCACTACTACAGCGAGACATTTTGTGAATACCCTTGGCGCAGAGGTCAGGCCGAAGGGCATTGCCCTGAACTGGTAGTGGCCTGAGGGCAGTTCGAACCTGAGGTACTTTCGGTGAGAAGGCCTGATCAGAACATGAAAATAGGCATCCTTGAGGTCCAGGGAAGCTAGCCAGTCCCCTGGCCTTAGGGAAGGCAATATCATTGCCAGAGTCAACATTTTGAACTTTGGTTTCAAAAGATGCTTGTTCAGGTACCTTAAATCTAGAATGGGCCTCCATTCTCCTGTCTTTTGGGTAAGAAAGTATCTTGAATAAAGCCCTTGCCCTGATGGCAAGGAGGAACCCTTCCACTGCTTTGCAGTCCAGAAGGAAGAAACCTCTGCTCCAAAGCAAGGGCTTCTGAAGGATTTGCAGGTGAAAATGTCTGACTCTCATCTTTGGAAAGTGTTTGAAGCTGAGAACCAGACCCTGGCCTATTACCTCCAGAACCCATCTGTCCGTAGTTAGGGACAGCCAGTTCCGGCTGAAATAGGCCAACCTGCCCCCCACTGGTACAGGAGAATCGGCCCTGGGCACCCCATCAGGGTGCCTGCTTAGCAGCAGCCTTAGGCTGAGGGGAAGGGGACGGTCTACTTGTGCCTCGTCTACCCCTGCCTCTGAAGAAACCCCTCTGCGAGACAGCAGAGGAGGCTTGAAATTGGTAAAAAGGCCTGGAAAAAGGCCTGCCCCTACCTCTGGGAGCATGCCTTTGTGGCATGGCATGCTTCTCCTTAGCCTGGGCACTTTTGTAGGTAGTTCTGTATTCATCCATCTTTTCATATAGTTTTCTGTTTGCTCCCCAAACAGAGAATTTCCCACTACAGGAAAATCCATAGCCTTTGACTGGGTATCTTGGGACAGATTAGTGCATCTGAGCCATGCCAACCCTCTGAAAGCTACAGAAGTGGCCATGACCCTAGAGGAAACATCATTAACATCAACAGCAGTATGAAATTGAACTTTAGAGGCTTCAATGCCATCAGCAGCCACCTGTTCCAACTCACTAGCCAGCTGGCCATGGGCCTGCTTGGCTAACTTACTGTGTCCCACCTAGATTTCTGATATCTAGCCACATAAGCCATATAATTTGCCTGCCTGAGTCCCAAAGAAGCTGCCATATACTGTTTCTTCGCCATGGCATCAATCTTCCTGGAATCCTTATCAGGAGGATGTGAGGCCAGAGGAATATTAGCCTGTCACAGGCTGCAGCTTGTACCACACCTACATGACTACACTGTTCAGGTAAGGAAGTCTGTATCCGAGCCTGACAAAGTATACCTTCTGTCCATTTTTTATCTACAGGAGGGACAGAATGAGGATTTTAAAATCTTTGTTGTTTGCTTCTAAATGACTTATGCAAAGGAATAGACAACCTCCTAGACTCTGGAATATCCATCATTTCCACATAATCAGGCTCCTCTTGCTCATCCACAGCCTCCTCTAAAGGAAGCTGGAGGGTTTCTGCAACCTTTTTGTAAAAAATAAAGAAAGAAGGGGACTCAGATAGAATAGGAGGAGATTCTAAAGGTCTGTCTGGAGAAATGTCCGGTTCAATGGGCACGTCCAGACCCCCCCAGCCACACATATATTGATCAAATTCCTCCTCCCCCTCCTGTGGTTCATAAAAATCCTCACCTTCAAAATCCTGAACCACTGGGACTGAACGAACCAACCTTTTACCAACTGTTGGTGGTTCTACAGATCCCTGAGACAGTGACTGGACAATCTGAATGGCTTTAGCTATCTCTGCAGCAGTTGGAGACACAATTTTGGACCCCAAACCTACTGATTTCCTTGTCTTTTTACTCGGACTGGTTCCTCTGAACCAGCCTTCCTTCTTGAGGAAGTCTCGCCCTGGTCAGAGGCACTCCTCTGGTCCAGTGGGTACTGGACCGGGCTGGCCATCCGGTCAGCGGACTTTTGGCCTCGCTCCCTGAGCCGGCCCAATCTCTTTCCAGGGTGGCTGCAGGAAATTTTACACACCTGGCAGTCTGACAGGAGGTGGTCAGCCCCAGACAATAAACACAGTGGTGTGTGGTCAGCCTTGGCAAAGGCCTCCCCACAGACATCACAGTGTTGAAACCCAGTGGCCCGGTTTTTCTTTGGGTTTCTCAGACATAATGCCAGCCTAACAAAACTTGCCCTTTGATGGCAGTGCCAGGCAAGACACCCTTATCGGTTCCTAACCGTATCACGGGTATTTGAAAACCGTTATAATTCTGGTTTTTAGAACCGATAAGAACCGAACCGCACTCTAAAACCCACTGTACACTTTTAAAATGTAGAAATAACAAAGCGATCGGTTCAAAACCGAACCGATAATTAATTTTCCACACAGACTTAAAATTTAGTACTTACGGTTACAGATAGAGCTTTAAAACCGAAATGCGGTAAAAATAATGACTTTGCGGTTCAAATGAACCGAAAAATACTCGTTTGAACCGAGAATGAACGAGCTGAAGGAGCTGATCTCGGGCGACTGTTCAGTGGCGGAGTAAAGAATCTGACAGTTTCATTTGAAACTGCCAGATGAAACTTTGGGCACAGAGCCCTCGCGCTGTAGAACTCCAGATCCTCTGGAGTTAACTCCTTCCTCTCCGGGGCAGTTCAGCTGCAGTGGCTGACTGCTAATGTTATAATATAGCAAGACTTCATGGTGTTTGAAATGCAGTTTCTACTATTTTTGCACATTGTCTTCCACAACACATTGCACAGCCAGTGTGTGGCTGATTTGTCTGAAACTTGGCACACAGAAAGCCCTTTGTTTTGGTGAAAAAATTTTGTTCCGTTCCAGAGTTATAAGGGTTTGCAGTTGCCCCCCCCCCCTCACGATTAAAAGATTTTTCGGCCGTGAGGTCCGCCATTTTAGTGCATTTTCAGCCGCGAGGTCCGCCATTTTGTGTGTCACAGCAGATTCTCGCGATCAAAAAATTCTTAAAGGTGCACAAACTTTGAAATTGAATATCTCTGAAACGGTTTGGTATTTTAACTTGAAATTTGTAGATTGTTGATGTGAATTATGGTGTTTAGGTGTCGGAAAATAAATTTATTGCGGAGATATTGCATGGTGCAGTTTACGTTTTGCAGAGAGCATTCTGCATTGTGGCAGTGGCTTGAAATTTATAGGGTAGATAACCACTGAAAAGTACATCCATGGCAGTAAGGCTAAGTGTGTAAAATGTAAACAGGTGCAGAATTATGCCACTCTAACGAATGAAAATTTGGTTTGTTTCAAGTTTGTGGGAGCACGGGGCCCTTTTGCGCTCCCACCAATATATATGATATTCAGTACTTGTACTGTTATGTTAGGCAGAAATTTGCAAGTTGGTGGGAGCATGGGGCCCAAAGCACGCTCCCATCAACTTGCGGGACATTGTACTTTACTATGCTTTCTCAAAAAGTAAGGAAATTCTTTGCAAAAAACTGCGTTAATGCAACAGTTAGGGTTTTTTACAGCAAAAATAGCGAGGACATTTGACGGGTTTTTCAACCGTAACTCAGAATCCCCCCCCCCACACATATACACACACACACACAAAGAACATACAACTATGGGGAGCGGTGCAAGACAACCAATCAGACACACACCATAACGCAACAGAAATAACATACAACTTCTTATACATACCACAACAGGCATCCATTATGTTTCACCAACTGTATCACTTCTGCCACCATCTAAGTCTCTTGGGTGTGTACACCGACATCCTCTACAAGCATCTGAGATGCTGCTACCAATACATGTGTTTTGCTACTTATATTATGGTGTTATGCAGAAATGGGCAAGTTGGTGGGAACATAGGGCTAAGCTGTTATGCAGAAATGGGCAAGTTGGTGGGGGCGCAGGACCTGAAGGGCCCCACACTCTCACCAATACATGCGTTTTACTTCTTATATTATGCTGTTATGCAGAAATGGGTAATTTTGGGAAAGTTGGTGGTAGTGTAGGGACCCTCACCAACACATGTGTTTTGCTACTTATATTATGGTGTTGTGCAGAAAGAGAGAACTTGGTGGTAACATGGGGCTATGCTGTTATGCAGAAATGGGCAAGTTGGTGGGGGCTGGGTCCCATGCTCCCACCAATACATGTGTTTTACTAGTTATATTACAGTGTTATGCAGAAATGGGCAATTTGGTGGGGGCATGGGGCTATGCTGTTATGCAGAAATGGCCAAGTTGGTGGTAGCATGGGGCTATGCTGTTATGCAGAAATTGGCAAGTTGGTGGGGGCTGGGTCCGGCGTTCCTACCAATACATGTATTTTACCAGCTATATTATGGTGTTATGCAGAAATGGCCAAGTTGGCGGTAGCATGGGGCTATATTGTTATGCAGAAAAGGGCAAGTTGGTGAGACCGCGGGGCCCAAAGAGCCACGCACTCCAACCAAAACATGTGTTTTACTACTTACAGTATACTGTTATGTAGAAGGGTGTATGCACCCAAGAGACTGGGATGGCAGCAGAAGTGATACAGTTGGTGAAGCATGATGATGATGGATGCCTGTTGTGGTATGTTTAAGAAGTTGTAAGTTATTTCTGTTGCGTTATGGTGTGTGTCTGATTGGTTTTCTTGCCTTGTACCGCTCCCCCATAGTTGTGTGTGTGTGTGTGTGGCAGTGGGGGAAGAGTCGGAGTTAGGGTTGAAAACCCTAATGTCGAATTTCCTCACTTTTGTCGCTGTAAAAAACCCTAACTGTTGCATTAACGCAGTATTTTTGCAAATATTGTATATAAAGAGTGCTGAATCACTTTGCTACACAGGGAGAAAGTCCTTTTAGATTATATAATGTAAACCAATTTTCAGAATGGTATTTTTCCTGTATCCAACTATAAGCACTTTTGGGGGGGGTGGCCAAAATCAATAATTTACAACTATGCATCTTTACTACCTGAAGCACTTTTTGAAGTCTGAGCTTTTCACTGCTAAACCTCGATACCAAATGGTTGCCCAGATTTGCTACGGCATTACAGTATACACATCTAAATACAGGTTACTCACCTGTAACAGGAGTTCTAGGAATGGTATATGTTATTCATCCACACTGTCTGGCAGACTCCTAGCAGTTCTCCAGGAGGAGGGAGGCAAGACGCACACCCCCGATACTTACTTGGGAAAGAGAGACTGGAGAACCGAGGCCCCAAAACCAGCATCCCGGCGTGACTCAAGGTCGATGTGGTAATGGGTGATGAAGGTGTGTGCTGACTTCCAGGTAGCAGCCCTGCAGATTTCCTGGATAGGGACGTCCCTGGAAGCAGCCACCGATGCAGCAGTATGGCGGGTAGAATGAGCTCTTATCCCTCTGGGAGGCTCCATGCCCGCCAACTTATAGCAGAGATCTATGCAGGAGGTGACCCACCTGCCTATCGTCCGCTTGGCTGCAGGTCTGCCAGATGCGGCTTCAGCGTAGGTGACAAACAGCTGGCGAACCTCTCCCCGAATTTCAGCCGTGCGCTCCTTATGATAGCGAGCGCCCTTCTAGGGTCCAAAATATGGAGCCTATATTCGGCCTCCGAGGTGTGACTGGGGTAGAACACCGGCAGAGTCAACACCTGGTTAAGGTGAAACTCCGACACCACCTTCGGAAGAAATTTCGGGTGGGGGCACAGGACAACTTTGTCCCTGTGGAAGACCAGGTAAGAGACTCGATGCGGCGCCTGGAGCTCTCCCATCCTTCTGGCTGACATGATAGCCACCAAGAAGGCGGTCTTCCATGACAGGTGAGAGAGTTCACACCTGTGCATTGGATTCAGATAAGGCTTGCCCATGAGCTTTGCCAGTACCAGCAGTAGATCCCACGGAGGTGGAGGTTCTCGCACCGGAGGGGAAATGTGATCAAGGCCTTTGAAAAAGCGCCAGACCACCTCTCCCGCGCCCACCCATTCCCCGGCCCGCACTCCGTAAGCAGAGATGGCTGCCAGGTGCACCTTAAGGGTCGTTGACCTAAGCCCTTGCTGAGAAAGGGACCACAGGTAGTCCAATATGCTCGCCAAGGAATAGGAGGAAGGGTCCGGGCCCTTGCCCAGACACCAAATGGAAAACCTTTTCCATTTGAAGGCGTAGCATTTTCTGGTCGACTCCTTACGGGACGCCTCAACTACGCTGAGGACCTCGTCGGAAAGACCCAAGGCCTGGAACTCTAGCCGCTCAGGAACCAGGCCATCAGGTGCAGGGATTGAAGGTCCGGATGGAATACCTTCCCCTGATTGACTGAGAGCAGGTCCGGGCGAGCTGGAAGCTGCCTCGGAAGCCTGGAGCTGAGGCTGAGGAGATCTGGGTACCAGTACTGGCGGGGCCAGTCTGGGGCTATCAGAATCACCTGCGCCTTGTCCCTCCTTGCCTTGAGCAGCACCTTGTGCATCAAGGGGAACGGGGAAAGGCGCAGAAGAGGCCCAGGGTCCACGGCCTCGAGAAGGCATCCCCCTGCAGAGAGCCCTGCTGAGGGGGGCAGGCATGGAACAGCCTCAACTTCGCATTCTCCCTGGAGGCAAACAGGTCCACCTGAGGTGTGCCCCAATGGGAGAACAGATCTCGTACTACCTCCGGCAGAAGAGACCACTCGTGGGAGGCAGCCCCTATCCGGCTTAGGGCATCGGCCAGGGTGTTGGAAGCTTCTGCCACATGAATGGTTAGGGGATCCGCCTCCAGGCTGCGCATGAGTGACCAGATGCGGAGAGCTTCCTTGCATAGGAGTATGGAGCGCATCCCGCCCTGGCGGTCTTAGACAGTACATGGTTGTGGTATTGTCCGTCTGAACCCGGACCACTTGACCCTGAAGAAACGGAGCAAAGGCGGTGAGAGCTAAGCGGACCACTTGGAGCTCCAGCAGGTTGATGTGGCATCGACCTCTGTGGGGACCAGAGGCCGTGGCGCCGGTGTTCCCCAGATGGGCACCCCAACCCATCAGAGGCGATCGGTCGATAGAGAGACCGCTGCTCGGGCGGACAAACGGGATGCCCTCCTGCAGATGAACTGGAACGGTCCACCACTGGAGAGTGTTCCACATCCCCTGGGTCACCGTCACTAGCTGGTCCAATGGATCGCAGCATTGGGACCACTGGCTGGCCAGTCCCACTGAAGGGGCGCGATGTTCCAGCGGGCCCAACGGACCACGCTGGTACAGGCCGCCACGAGACCCAGGAGGCGCAGGAAGTCCTGGGCTGGGCGCAATTGCCCAACCAGAAATGATTGGGCAAAGGAGGAAAGAACCTCGGCCCTGTCCGCCAGGAGCCGTGCTCTGGCTGGAAGAGAGTCGAGCTCTGCCCCGATGAAAAGAATCACCTGCTTCGGCTCGACTTGGCCTCGCTGATGAGGAGGCCGACCTGAGAGCAAACCTGGAGGGCCAGGTCTCTGGACCGCTCCACCTCCTGTCTGGAGAGGGCTGCTATCAGCCAATCGTCCAGGTAAGGGTAAACCCGGACCCCTCGGCACCGCAGGAATGCTGTCACCACTGCCATGCATTTGGTGAAGACCCTGGGAGCTGGAGATAAGCCGAAGGGCATGGCTTGGAACTCGAAAAGGGAACCTTCCACTCAAAAGCGAAGGAACCTTTGATGGGACGGACAGATAGGGACGTGAAAGAACGCGTCCTATAGGTCCAGAGAGCAGAACCACATGCCTTGTTCCAAGGATGGGATTATCTGAGCCAGAGTGACCATCCTGAAGGTTCGAGACCTTAGGAACTTGTTCAGGTCGTGTAGGTCGAGAATGGGGCGCCAGCCCCCCGTCCGTTTCAAAACCAGGAAGTACCTGGACAGGAACCCCGGGTTTGAGGGAGGGTCCGCCACCTCTCTTATCACCTCCTTTTCGAGGAGGAGAGCGATGTCGGCTCGGCGAGCTGACAGCGAGGCTTCGGACCCCGAGGCCCCCCGAGGTGCGACGGCTCTGAAGGGTGGGGCCTGCTCGAACTCCAGAGGCAGGCCCTTTCCTACCACCTCCAACACCCACCTGTTTGTGGTAATAGCAGACCAGGCAGAAAGGAAGTACCGGAGCCGTCCCCCCACAGGAGGAATCTGGGGTGAGGTGATGAGGTTGGGGGCGACACCCCTCAACCCGTCACTGTGCAGGCTTGGAGGAGGGACCGGCCAAGGGACTGCCTGGGCCTTTACCTCCCTGCTTCCTGGAGGAGGAAGCCGCGGGCTTGGGTTTGGGACGCCAAGCGCGAGCCTGCTGGCCCTGGTGTTGCTGGGCCGGTGTGCCAGGGGCACAGACGGACGAAAGGGCTTGGGTTGAGGTCTGCGGCCCTTGTCCCTCTGAGCGGATGATACCGAGTCCAAGGTGGCATTGGACTTTTCGATCCTCTGGAGGTGGCCTTCCACTCCAGGGCCGAAGAGGTCGGTCCCCAAGAAGGGGACATCCGCCAATCCGTGCTGGGTATCCGCTGTGAAGGTGGATATCCTCAGCCATGCCCGACGGCGCATAGCCACTGCAGCCGCAACTGACCTGGCGCATGAATCACCGATGTCCAAAGCAGTCTGAAGTTGCTGCTTGGCCACTGCCCTGCTCTGGTCCCGCATCTGCTTAACCGTGGTCTGCAGGTCCGCCGGGAGATGAGGGACCACCTCGTCCAGGAAGCCCAACAGGGCATGAGAAAAATGTGCCATCAGTATGGCTGAGCTGGCCTGACGAAGGCCAAGGGAGGACGCAGCGTAGACTTTTCACCCGGCATAGTCCAATTTCTTGGACTCCTTGTCGGGAGGTTTGTCCACGTCCCTAGCGTTTCCAGCACGCCGGAAAACGCTGTCGGTAACTAACCCCTCGGCCGAGGGATGTTCCGAGAAACCGGAAAGGGAATCGGTAGGGACCGCATACTTCCTGGCCGAAGGCGCAGGGCAGGAAGCAGGACGCTGCCAGAGCTCCAAGGCCGGGCCCATAATGGCCTCAGCCACAGGGAAGGCCTCCGTAGGGGAATCCCCTCGGTCCAATATCTCCTTGAGGGGATACTTGGCCCCCTTGGATATGGGCTCGAGCTGCATCCCGGTGGATTCCGAGATGAGTCTGAGCAACCCCAGGAAAGACGAAGGGCTGTCTTCCAGCGACTGACCTCCAGAAGACTCCAAGTCCACTCGCTTGGAGAAAAAGGAGGAATCGTCGTCTGACTCGGAAGAGTCCGCAAAGAGCTGCCTCGGGCCTGAGCCACCCTCCACCTGCCGAGGGCGATCGGGAGTGAGGGTGACCGACAGCCTATGGGGCAGACCCTGAGCCGACCGAGAATTCTTGGTCAGAGCCCCAAAACCGCGGCTGTGGAGGCGGAGGTTCCACCGGAATCGGTGGAGCAGCTGGTTTTGGCCTAACAACCGGCCTGACAACAGGCTCCTCGGGTAAAACCGGGGGTTGTTTCGGCCGCTCCGGTGACAGCCACTTAATGGCCGGGGAAAGCGATGGCGTCTGCTTATTCCCGGTCAGAAGGAGCTGTTGCCACACGAGGTCCTCATATCATCGACGCAACTTGCGTCGAAGCCTCCCCTCATCCGAGGAGGAGGACGAGCGGCGGCGCCGCTTACCACGGTGCCGAGACCAAGACCGCCTATGATGGCGGGATCGGCTGGACCGCGAAGAAGTCCAAGATCGAGACTGAGAACCTCGGCTTTTCCGAGGACGGTGCGGAGAGGGGACGGGTGGAACCGGCTCCTCCCTCGGCTCGGAGGGAACACCCAAGGGCTCCGGAACCGGAGGCACTGGCAAGCCAAAGGGATCCTCAACTCCCACTGGGGAACCGGGAGAGGGATTTTCGCTCGCTATAGTCGACAACCCATCCAACAGGTCGAGAAAGATCTCGACTGCGTCGACGGGAGTCTCGGTCAACTGACCTGATGGGGACACCTTGAGACCAGTGGCCGAAGCCGAACGATCGACCAAAGTCGATGGCCGACAACTCGGGGAGAGGGACCTTTCCCGCTCCCAAGAGCGTCGACGAAGAGACTTACCCTTGTCTTTCTTCTTGGACCGAGAAGAAGAAGGTCCAGCAGACGTTGGTCCCTCTCCCCTAGTGGAGAGGGACAGACAAAGCTCCTTAAAGGAAGCTGTGTAAGAGGAACCCAGGGAAAGCGGAATAAAAGCCACGGTCGAGGAAGATGCGGCCCGCGCCACCTCCTCTTCGAGGGTGATCATCTGCTCTAGCTGATCCGCCGAGCCCGCCGCCACGGAAACCGCCGCCCGGGCCTCTTTTGACTTAACCGGAGGAAAACGTTTCTCAGGGCACCCTAGTTGTAAACGGGCGGCACGGTCTTTGAGGACGTAGACTGAAAAGGAAGAGCACAGGTCGCAAACCTGCGGGTCGTGCTCTAGGCCTAAACAGTACACACACGTGGAGTGCGGATCTGTCCGAGACATCTTCTGCCCACAAGGGCACCGCCGAAAACCGGGAGTCGATTTGTCCATCGCAGCCGCGAAGGATAGAAGACCGAAGTCTTTTAAGCAAAATACTTTTAAATTCGGAAAACCGAAGAATTAGGAACCAGTCTTATATGCAGAGCGTTAAGGAGGGAACCTGAGCTTCCAAGCGGTAAGGAAGATCTGGCGTCATGGGGCCGAGCCAAGAGTTTTACCACCCAGGTGGGTGGGAGGAGCCAGCTTGAAGACCTTCCGGCAAGATTTAAAGCGGCAAGGATACCTGCCAGACAGTGTGGATGAACAACATATCCATGTCCCTAGAATACAATTTTATACATTACAATGTGCCCCCTAGTTACATAGTCCTGTGCAGTTTACCAACAGGCTGGCCAGTTGGTGTCAGTGTTTATACCAATCAGTGGATGTAGGACCTTGATGTGGAAGAGCCACTTAGTTTCTGCCCTGTCTAGTTTTTAGTGTAGTTTTCTCCTTTGTCAGGTTGTGGGATCACCTCCAGTCCCAAGAAACAGAGTGACGACCCCTGATGCCTGCCTATCTAAAATGTTCTGCTACCAGAGACTTCTCATTTTACTGGATGTTTCCTTCGTGTTCTTGGATTCTGATTTTAGGTGCCCTGCTTGTTTTCCCTGCATATTGTTGGTCACATGGACACTGTAGTACTGTAGTTATGCATATTACTCCCCGTGTGTTGTTTTATCCGACGTTCTTGCCCTGTATGTGGATTTTTGAATACTTTTTCTTACTGGTGTGCCCACAAACCGAGCACCTTCAACAGGGTGTCATCCTGGGCTGGTGAGGTCCCAAAGTAACTGACTATCAGGTTGTTCCGTGAACCTGTCAATCTTCAATATTATGCACTCCCTTGCCTGCTAGGATTGATTTTATTTGACAGACCTTTCTTTGTGGATTGTGCCTAGTAAGCGCTAATGTTTGTTAACCATCTGGAGTATTTCTTTAAATTTATTACTGTATTTGGGTGTTAATACCAATCTGTCATTCATCTGTTGTTCCCTGCGGTTCCAAAAGTTGTTTCCTGTTTTTTGTAGTAATCCCTGCCTCGGCTTTCTGCAGTGTTTTGGCTGGGTATCCCAGTTTCTAAATCCATCAGCCATCACTTTCCTCTCTCTCTCTCTGAAAATCCTATTCCCTGCCACAATGCATGATGGGTGGCTTTTTCTTCTTTGCTGTGTCCCCTTCCGACTAAGGCTTTGGAATTGTTGAAAAGAAATAAAGTGAAGAAAGAGAAGAGCACCATAATATGGAAGACATGGTGATGCAAACTTAGTTTGTGAGGTGAACTGAGGCGACTGATCCCACGGTGCGCACTTGACGTCAGGAAAAACAGAACTGAGGCTGGTGAGTGAGCCAGCAAAGGTTACTAGCTAGCACACACCACCATGTGGGGGTTCACGCCCAGAAGCTGTTGTCAGCCCCATGCCATAGATTTGCTTCCGTGGGATCCTAGTGCCTCTGGCCCAGACTAAGTAGTGTGACTCAATGGACAAGATTGATTCAGGGATGATCTGGTGGAAATGCCGCACTGGTATGTTGGATGATGGCCTCGCAGTCTGCCCAAGCCAACAAAACACTGGTGCACTATAGAGGGAGCCTCTATAACCAGAATCAGACGTACTGTTCAGTTTCTCCTGGTCACGGGGTAGGAAACCAGATATGGGAGGGAGTATGGAGTTCCAGGATGCACACCACAATGACAGAGCAGCCCCCAAACAGGTAAGCTGGCCACAGACAGCAGGTGCTGAAGTCAGGATCGGACTCCTCAAACAACAGGGAGGGGAGTCTGCTGGGTAGCAGAGGCGCATTAGAGGCGTAAACGAATGAGGTGCCAGTAGGTATAGGCAAGGGGAAAAACAAGGCAAAAAAAATGCCCATGTAGAAATTACTGTGATGCAAAACTTGTGGTAGTTAAAAAAAAAAATACCTATAGCAT
The DNA here is from genome assembly GCA_016271365.2 of Neoceratodus forsteri. Taxonomy (NCBI): domain Eukaryota; kingdom Metazoa; phylum Chordata; order Ceratodontiformes; family Ceratodontidae; genus Neoceratodus; species Neoceratodus forsteri. The sequence goes on from CM057449.1 coordinate 1,429,216,909, forward strand.
CTTGAAAAGTAACATGATTAACAGTACTATCAGATCTGGGTAAAATCAAACATGACTGCTGTACACACAACTTTATGGAGCAATTGATGAAATATGCACACATTTATCTCTAAGGTTAAAGCTCACAAAACTTCAGTGGCTAACAGAGAAGTTTTTTTTTTTTTTTTTTTATCAAATGCAAACATAAATAAATGCAAGATAAATGCCTACACACTTACGAGAATGTCCCCATGCATTTTCCCTCCACTCGTCTCCGAGGAATATCCCTTTCTGACCATCTTTTGCAGAGTCATCGGATTCCCAGAACTTTTTTGCAGGCAAAAGCTAGAAAGAAACAGTGTCATTAATTAGGTCAACCCCCCAAAATCAGTTACTCTACGAGTCTGCACTGCCCAATTTTGCCAAGAGCAATTTAAAAACAAATACTTGCTCTTGTCACAGTAGTAATTTGAGTACAAGTCAGTCCATCTAGCATCGAACTATCTTGGTCACTGTTCTCTATGTTAATGTCAAAAAAAAAAAAAAAAATCAGTCAAGCAGTCCAACCCCCACTACTTGTGCACCCTGTTGCAGGTATTAAATAAATTCTTATTCACACACACACACACACACACACACACACTCTTTCAAAATGTACTATTTGCCTTAGAAACTATCAAAATAAATACATACCATGCCAAATGAAATCATTAAGATTTTTTTTAAGATTTCCCACATTACTTTGTTCTGGTCTTAAATAAAGTATTATAACAACGAAGGCAGTGATTTACATCCTAATTCTGCTGTAAAAGCAGTGCATTTTCCCCATCCTAATTCTGTAAAAGCAGTGCATTTTGGGAGGATGGGGGAACAGAGCAATCTGAATATCCAGTCTTGGCTTCTTTGGCAACTTATTTTGCAATGTGACTCTGCACTGGATCGTACAGCTTGTTGCTTCTGGAATTTTTTTCCACAAAAAAACAAAAATCAAGACAGGTTAGAACAGTGAGAACATATAACCACTATAATTCACCCCTTTAATCCCACTTTTACAAAGGTCAGCACTCCTATGCACGATTTCCATTTAAGCAAGCTTATTTATTTATTTTTTTTTTTAAACCAAAAGGGTGCAACAGCAGGGAGATGGGATATCCAAGTTGGCTCTCTTGAGAAGTAGTGCACCCGAAGGAAAAATACTCACCATAGTAATGTTTCTTCCAAGGGATCCAGCAGTGTGTCATAAAAGTTGCAATCACCTCGCACCTCAGATGTTGCCCCAGAAACTGAATGAAATTTTAGAACAGATTTCAGACTCTGAACTGTGATCATGCTCCACCAAGCTACTCAACATCAGATTTGTTGCTGAACAGCAAAGGGAACAGTGACCACCTGTCTAACTATCCTACACTAGTATATATCCTAAATAATTTTTAAATTATAGTATCCCTTTTTGAATACTGTGAAAATCTGCAGGTTCGCAACTAAAAATGCTCATGCAAATTTATACTCAGGTTCTAGAATGGGAGGTAGGGTAGGGATTATATGAATCACTACTAGGTGCCATAGAAGACACATCATTACTATGGTGACCGTTTCATTCTTCTCATAACAGGAGTCCAACAGTGATGTCCTACAAGCTGCAGACTTACTAGCAGTACAGTAGGAGGCAGGGTCTACAAATCAATTCGGAAAAAGGTTCTATAAGACCACAGTTCCAAACCTAGCATCCCCTTCTGGACTGGATGTCCAGGCAATAACAACTTTTAAAGGTGAGAACTGTAGCCCAGGTAGCTGCTTTCTTTAAGGGAATACCACTTGTGGCTGCCACTGAGGCAGAAGTAGTAGTTGTGAAGTGTGCCCTTATGCATCCTGGTGGCTGTTTAACAGCCTTCTAATGACAGAGCTGGATACAAGACACTATCCGCTGAACTATCCACCGATAGTCTTCTTAACTGCTGGTTTACCTTTGCCAACCTCTCCATAAGTGACAAACCACTAAGTGCTATCAATTCTGACGTCGTCAGTTCTGTCTAGGTAATAGCTCAGTGCCCTTTTAAAAGCCAGAAGTATAGCTTCTGTACACCTGTATTTGAGTAGGTTGGAGAAGGTACAGGCAGGGTAAAGTAACAGACTGGTTCAAATGAAATTCTGACACCACTCTGGAAAGGCATTTTCTGTGTTCTCAGCACTACGTTGTCTCTTTTGAGATAATGTAGTTAGGTTCTGTACAGAGAACTTGCAATTCACGGACTCTTCTGTCAGAAGTCATTTCTACCAAGAACACTGTTTTCCATGTTGCATATTTGGGATCTGTTGAGGTCTCGAAAGAAGGCTCCACCAGTTGTGCTAGGCATATGTTTAAATCCAATGGAAGAACTGGTTTCCTTACTGGGGCATGTCAGTGGTGCAAGTGGTAAACAAGAAGTACAGGTACTCAGTCATTGACAAATATGAAATGCAGAATGAAGTTCCTCAGTCAGAAGGATAACTGTATAGATACTATGCAATTCAAGTAGGTATACTGAAGTATTTCTAGGAAAATAACATTGTTGTACAAGTCACATTTTGTGATGGAATCTCTGATTTCACGTCACAGGCACAGAAACTGTTTTTATTTTGCTGGTTTAAGAATTGCAGATCCCATATCAATAGGAAGAAGTACAGGAACTCCGTTCCTGTTGCAAAAAAGGTACAGGAACCGAGTTCCTGTGCGTTCCTGTTCACTTTCATCACTAATGTAAGTGATTTAAGAACTTTGAAAAAATCTCTTGAACACTGGGTGTAATCCAAGTTATTTTTCTCAACCTGACTTACAGGCTGAAACAGCTACCAAATACACCTTCAGGGTGGAAGACCCAAGCCCGGAAGACTGCAAGTGCACTAAGCAATTTAGAACCACAGACAAGTGTGACTCCAAAAGCAAGACTTGTGAAGCACACCAGATGGAAAATGTTATTAATCAAGAGGAATATTTTTTAAATGTAGCTTGTTTTCTGGCCACTTTTAAAACCTCCAGTACTTTGCAGGACAGTATCATGACATAATACCTAATTCTTCAAGAACCAAGCCTTCAGGCGCAGTGTTCTGAGATCTGGATAAAACACACTGTCTTGTGAAAAGGTCAGAATATGCATCTCACGGGTACAGAGATTGGGTTCCTGTGTGATATGGGCAGCAGTAATGAGTACTAGGTCTGTCCGGTGGGTAGGAAGGTACCGGGTACCCTGGTGCTGAGTAACGGGGTGTTGGGTAAAGGGGCTGAGGATAGCCTGGGTTAGGGTCCAACGGAAGTGCTGACGGGCCCGGCAGGGGACCAGATGGGGGGGCTCGAAGGACCCAGCATCGGACCCGCTGAATCATTCGACGGACCTGGTTCAGTTAAGTCTGGCGTCAGCCTAGAAGGTTCCTCTGGATCCACGAGCATCTGGGGAGGCTCAGGAGGGCCAGACGGGGGATCCCTGTGAGGAAGTGCTTGAGGTCCCAAGGGAGTGTCTGGCGAAAGAGGACCTGGTGTCGGCCCACACGGGGGGATCCAAAGGTCGGACCCGACTCCCCTGGCTCCGAATGGGTGGAGGAAGCCGGAGGGTCCACCCCAGAGGGCGGCCTCTCTCTGTCCTCAGTTCCCCGCCAGAGATTATACTCAGAGGACCTCCCTCTAGGAAACCAGGACAGAGCTGAAGTTACCAGCTACCAAGCGAGGCTGGAAACAGCACGTAGGCAGTCATCGAGAAAGCAGGGCAAAGAGGCTCAGAGTCTAAGGGGGACGGAGGATAGGATGGGATGGCATGGCCTGATGAAAGAGATTCTCTCAAAGATCTACTGTTACGGTAATAAGTACATAATTGTTTTATCTTCTTCGAGGATGTCTCTCATCAGGCCACAGCTATGGAACAAGTCCCAAGCAGTACTGAGAGACAGTCTGGGTGGATGGAGGCAACAGGCCTAAGAAAAGAGGCCTTGAAGCACAGCCGGGGCCAAAGCCTGCTTTTCTTCCAGAGGCAATGCCCAGACTGCAGTGTTTAGTGAAAGTGTGGACAGTACTCCAAGTTGCAGCAGCACACATTTCTACAGCTGATATATTCCTGAAACAGGCAACAGAAGTGGCCATGCCTCTGGTTGAACCACCACCCCAGGAAGTTTCATGTCATACTTCCTATAACAGAAAGTAATACAGCTAGCCAATCATTTAGGCAGGCACGGTTTAGAAACCAGTATGCACTCTTTCCCAGGGGTGAAGGAAACAAAAATCTGCGAAGACTTCCTGCAGTTCTTCATACAGTGAACATAATATCTGAGTATTCTATGTACATCTAAGGTACGGAGCAATGCTTCCCCCGGATTGGCATACTCTGGAAAATAAACTGGTTGGTGGATAGTTTGGTTCAAAGTAAACTCCACCAGCACCTTAGGAAGTAACTTAAGACTGGTTTGTAGACACCCTGTCTATATGGAAAATCAAATAAGGAGGCTCACACAACAGCCTGAAGGTCCGAAATCCTTTGAGCACAAGTTCAGTTCAGTTTCAGTTTATTGTGAAGGGATAAAGATCTGTTGAGAAAGCTCATTTGCAAGGACGTCCCTTGTACAATATACAAAATATATAACAAAACCCAGTAGTAAGATACAAAGTACAATATTCACCGAATACATGGGTACAAAATTAGGGGTAGAGTACAAACATCTACCAGATGCATCAATCAGGGGATGAGTAATAACGCTGGGATACAAAAGAAATTATAAACAATACTATGAAGGGGGGTTCTAAACACTTTCCAAGAAAGGAAGCGTAAGTCACAAGTCTCTGCTGGCTCAAAAGGAACCAAAGTGAGTTTCTCTAGAACAAAATTCAGGTCCCAAGCGGGAACTGGATTGTAGATGGGAGGCTTCAAGTGCAGGATGCCTCTCGAGAATGTACAGGCCACCTCTACCTGTGCCACCGTACGGCCATCACTAGGCACACAGAAAGCTGAAACAGCAGCCAAGTGCACTTTGATAGAAGAGTACTGCAGTCCTGCGTCTGACCAGGACAATAAATACCCTAGAATCTGATTCACTGTGCAAGTCAAGGGATCCAAGCGATGGGAAGCGGCCTACAAAGCAAACTGCTTCCACTTCATGGAGTAAATGGCAATAGTGGAAGGTCTCCTAGCAGCCACCAGGACATCAGCCACTTACTGAGACACTCCAAATCTCACAATGGCTATGTCATCAGGAGCCATGCATGGCGCTGGAGGGACTTGAGGTCCGAACAGACCAGGGTTTCTCTTTCCTGTGATAGCAAGCCCTTGCACAGGTACAGAGGCACTAGGGGGTTCCAATGCCAACTGCTGCAGCAAGGGGAACCAGATCTGACACAGCCAAAAGGGAACAACTAGTATCAAAGTGCCCCCCTCCATTTGGAGCTTGATTAGCACCCTCTGAATCAGGGGAAAGGGAGGGAAGGTGTAGAGGAACCTCCCTTTCCAAGAGAGGGAGGATGCATCTCGCTAGAAAACTCCAGGCCCTGGAGCAAGCGAGCAGAAAAGTGGCAGTTTTGTGTTGAGTGGGAATGCAAAAATGTCCAACTTTGGACAACCCCACCTGCCAAACAAGTCTACTACCAAGGTCAACAGCTCCTACATGTGCATTCTGGACTGCGACCTGCTTAGCCTGTTTGCCAGGACATTTTGGACACCAGGAACATTGATGGCTGACAGTTCTCAGCTGTGTTTCAGGACCCAGTACTAAACTCTCATCGCCTTTCGGCCAGGGGGTATGAGTAAGTGTCCCCCTTACTCGTTGATGTAGTGTACTACACTGACATTGCCCATCTCTATTAGCAGGGGGCCCAGGGACAGATGAGACTGGAAGGCCTGCAGGCCATAGAGGACAGCTTTCATCTCGACAACATTGATGTGGAGTTGAGCTTCGAGCAGAGTCCACATTCCCCCCCACCCCAACCCCAGTCTGGTAGGAACCTAGATGTGTGCCCCAACCCATCCCCAATGTATCTGAGGTGAGGAATTGCTGAGGGGTGGATATGAGGAAGGGAACCCCTTTTAGCAAATGGCTAGATTCCATCCACCAAGAGAACCTTCTTGACTGGGGAAGAGGTGGCCTGTACATTCTCGAGAGGCATTCTGCACTTGAAGCCTCCCATCTACAATCTTCTCCAGATAGTCGGTCTGCTGATCCCACTGTATCCTCAAAGTCCACTGAGGCATGCGCATATGTAGGTGTGCCAAGGGAACTGTGGCAACGGCAGCAGTTATCAGATCCAGGAATCTGAGTTATGTCCTGGCTGTGATAAATTTCCTGGGTCTGCGCTATCAAGTGCTCCACCCTGTCCAGGGGCAGAAAGGTGAAGCCCTGGGCTCTGTCCAGGATGGCTCTTATGTTCTGGAGTCACTGGACGAGAGTCAATACTGAGTTGGACAGATCGAATGTGATCCCCAGCTGGCTGAACAACTCCAAGGCACATGCTAGAGTCAGGACAGTTGCTCTTTGGACTGGGCTTTGAGAAACCAATCATCCAGATAGGCGAAAACAAAGGCCTTGCCTCCCGAGGGCCATTGCCACCACAGCTAAGCATCTGGTGAAGACTCGAGGTGCCGAAAATAAGTCGAAAGGGAGTATTCTGAACTGGTAGTGACCCCCTTTGGAACAGGAATCTTAGGTACTTCCTGTGGGGAAGGCAGACCATAATGTGCAGGTATGCATCCTGCACATCCAGGGAACAGATCTAGTCTCCCTCATGAAGCAAGGACAACAAGCTGGGGAGAGTGACCATCCTGAACTACTTGTACTGGATATAGTAGTTCAGGTTTCTCAACTCCAGAATGGTCCTCAAGTCACCTCTAGACTTGGGGATGAGAAAGAAGTGGGATTAGAACCCCATGTTGCACTGATTCATGGGAACAGATTCTTTGGCCCTTTTCCGCAGCAGCGTCTAGACCTCCACCAGCAACACAGGAACATGATCGGGGGGGGGGAGTAAAAGGAAGGTTCTGGAGGCATCTACACAAACTCTAAAGCATGGCCGTGTTCTATAAGCTGTAGCACCCAGGCATCAAATGTGAACTCCCGCCACCCATCTAGATGAAGGGAGAAACGACCCACCGCCACTGCTTCCTGGGGAACCAGATGGAGGGGGTTGGGCCAGAAATCAGGCTGATGCTGAGCCCATGGCCGGGCCCATTCCTCCACCCCTTGAGGACTTTTCTGTGATGGAGGAGTGGGTTGGCAGGGCAGTGGTGGCTTTATGTTTACTGGGCTGCTTTGCACCAGATCTAAGCCTATGGGTGGCATGTTGAAAAGGCACCCTCTGCCCGCTCTTCTGGTGGATGTGGTAGAGTGAGTGAAAGGACCGCAGGGTTCTTCCCAAGGCCTGCACGTCATTAAGAATGTCCTGTACATCTCCCCCAAAGAGCTTGCAGCCCCTGAAGGGAGCATTCAGGATGGACTGTTGGACACCAGTGGCAAGCAAGAAACCAGACTTACCGCCCTACTATCCACCCGAATTATATGTTAATAAAGTTTTTGACTAAATACTGCCTCTCAAGGATATGTAGCCGGTAAAATTAACAGAACTTGGAATGAGATCAAAATCCTCAGAATACAGTTATCTACTCAGTTTACACGTTCTGTTGACAAAGTGAAGGAAGCGAGGGAGTGAGTTGACCGGGGGTGAATTAACAGGGAGCGAGAAGGGCAGGGAGTGCATTGTCGTGAACGAATTTGCAAGCGAATTGTCATGTACCCAGCTTCCTGGACACTCTCTGCACCTGGAGGGGCGCTAGTGCAGGACCTTTTGACCAGTCACGGGCCCACGTTAATGTTGAATCCACCTGAGGGGCCCAGCGAAAGAGAGCTCCCAGAGGGCACTGGTAGCTTATCCACCTTTCTGGCATTGGGGAGAGGAATCAGGTTTGGTCTATACCACACTGCCATGGTGGCATGCTCATATGTGTCAAATCACAGGATTAATAATAATATGTGTAGGGACTAAGGCAGGCCCAAATAGTGAGCCAGGTTCCATCTGGTAACGTCCTGCTCTGTGACATCAAACCCCATGGTGGCCTGCAGTTGCCACATCACAGCGATGAAGGAGGGGCTGTCTGGGGGATGGACCTTGGGACATAATTGGAGGAATCCTCCCCACCAAGACCGGGGAGGTGCTACAGGGAGTCCATGCCACAGCATCCTTCTCCTCATCCAGCTGAAGGAAATCTGGGTGATGGTCCTCATCGCCCCCTGGCTCAGAGGGTGGTATAAATGACATCGACGAGCGTGAGAGGGCAGGTCTCAACAATTTGTGATGTGGCAGCACCAAAGACCGAGAAGGCCCCTCTAGCGATGAGCCCCGAGGAAGGACAACCTTTTGCACCAAGTCCAGGACAGAAGAAGAGCGAGCCTGGACATCAATAGTCACTGACGGTGCACCTCCCTGCGGCGCTGACGGGGGCACTGAAGACCCCAGCATCAGGAGGGAGGGTTAGAGCAACATCGGGATGGGGGCAAGCTGAGGGACCAGCTGAGGAGCCTGCAACCCCAACGATGTAGGGATGGTCAGAGGCATCAACAAAAGAAATCCAGTGCCTGACAACGCATGGCTGTCGCTGGCCACCAACAGGCCAGCACCATTTCCCAACTGCGCCCCCTGAGGAAGCAGAGGGGCATTCAGCAGAGATGGGCAGGTTGGTGGAGGTAGAGAATGAAACCCTGGCGACGAAGGGCCACCGCTGACAGCGCCGACAGGCTGCACTGTCAAAGTCCCCCCTGTAGTAGATAGGGTGAGGGAGGCAGCGGGAATGGTCGTCCGGAAGAGAGAAAAGCTCGCCACCGACGATGCTCCACCGAGCTGAGGAGCGCTGGTGGAGAAAACTGCCAAGGCAGCCCCTGGAGGCGAGAGGGTGTGGGTGGCAGCAGGGATCGCCACTGGTCTGGTCGATGACCCCAAAGCAGTTGTTGCTGCGGCAACCAGAAATGATCCCGGGAGGACTGGTCCTTCTGTTGGTGATGCTTCCCCTGACGGCTTGTCCTGGGCTTTGACAGAGTGTGAGCTCGAGCATGGGGAACCCTAAAAGCATGAAGCTCCTTCTCCAAGGCAGCAACATTCTGTTTCATGAGGAAAGATCTGAGCTCCTTTTGACAATGACACTGGGTAACCTGGCTGAAGTCGTGGCAGATCCCACAGGCAGACATTGTGGTCGGTGCCAAGGCAGCAGACGCAGGCCTCGTGAAAGTCTATCACAGATCTTCTGTCTGCAGCTGCAGCAATGGAAAAGGTAATCGGAACTGGGTATAAATGAAAAGAAAAGGGGAATCACTTCAGGAAATAAAGTGAGAAAAACTAGGGTGAGAAACACAAAATTCAGAAAATCTGAGAAAAAATGGCAGGCAACTGAAGCGACTGTGCTCCATGGAGTCTGATGTGCGATGGTCGAAGGTGGGAAAAGAACTGAAGAGGGCATGGGGCCACCCACGGCTATATAGGGGGATGTCAACGTCGCCATGGAATTTTCCAGTTAGACTCCTAGCAAAAATGAGTTCATGTGGTCCTGGTGCCTGGCAGCTATAGTTCCTAAGGTGTGACCTGCTGCAAGAGATATCCTCGAAGATAATGCAAAGGTCCTCTTTCCCAGGAGGTCCAGTTTCCTTGACTCCTTATCTGGGGGAAGAGAACTGAGATGCTTAGGCACCTTACACTTACCATCGGCTGAACTTATCACAACTGAGTCAGCTTCAGGTTGGTCTGCAAAGAAGGCTTTCCTAAGGGGACCTGGTGTAACTTATCTGCCTTTCTTGGCATGGCAGGAATGATTGGTCTGTGCAAGGCAGCCAGGGTGGCATCCTCTAGTGCAGCCAAAAGAGGAGGAATAATAAGAGGTGGAGAATCTGGTAATTCTAAGAACTCCACCAAATTCCTTTTTGTGATGTCCTGCTCTTCAACATCAAACCCCACTGCAGCCTGGAGTTGCTGTATCATAGAGATGAAAGAGGGGTCTTCAGCAGGGGACCTCGGGGTATATATACGGTGGAGTCCTCACTCCTGGTGGAAAGAATGGAGCCAGATGTCTCGGATGGGCTCTACATTACTTCCTCCTCTTGTAGAAGGAGATCAGGATTATATTCACGATTCTTGTCGACCAACCCTAAAGACTGTAGGGAAGGAAGAAAAGATGTCAACGCCCTGGAATGCATCGGGCACATCAATCTAGCAGGCGTCAGCACTGGGGCCGGTCTGAAATGCCCCATCATCGCACTTGGTGTAGCAGGAAGAAATGGTATAAGGCACTGTAGTATCTCTGCAAAGCAGCAGAGCACCATCTATACGTCGACAGTGGTCTTGTGCGTCAGAGGTGCCTTGCAACATCGACAGGGGTGTCGAGGTCCCCGACATCGATGGGTCTTCAGTGGCCATGCCAGCCCTGGCAAAACTCATTGCCTGACCCTTCCTTGTGGTTTCTGAGATCTGAGTGGCAGGGGGCGTCGCCACCCAAGCAGTAGACAGCGCTGCAGTAGTCATCGCTGAGTGTAGTGGTGACCAGGAGCGCACCCCGGGGGGGGGAGGGGGATTTATCCTTTCTTCTCTCCCTCTCCCAGTGTTTATGTTTCCCAAAGGATTTCTCTCGAGGAATGGGCCGGCAACACGGCTGAGCTCTTCTCCTGTAGCTCCAGCTCCACTCTGGCTACCTGCTGTTTCAGGAGGAAGGTCTGCAGGGCATGTTGTCAGTGTCGCCGGGTAGCTGTATTAAACTTCAGGCAGATCTCACAGGCCTTAACGTCATGGGCTTCTCCAAGACAGCACACACAGACATTGTGGTGGTCACCTGAATAAATCTTAACCACCGTACTCACAATATCTAAAGATTTTAGCAGAGTCTTTAGATTACATACACAACAATGGCAATCACTTTTTAAATAAAAGTGATAAGAATTAGGATGAGAAAACAATTCTAGAAAATGTAGTAGACTGTAGCGGTGGCGTTTCCGTGGAATCCAGCGAGTATAATTCACAGTGGGAAAAGAACTGAGGAGGGAGAGGGGCTGCCCATGTTTATGTACAGGGTGTCGACGCAAGACATCATGAAGTGCAGCCCCTAGTGGACTGCTTGCAAAAGGCTACGTGTGGTCCTAATCCATAGGTGTGGCCTGATGAAAGAGAGATCCTCTTAGATTAGAAGATCTGATATTTTGTGACATCAAGTGCTACTTTAGCTGTGGCTGCAAAATCCCCACCTTCTTCACCTACAATTTTCTCACACAATGGCTGACTGTGTTCCACAACCCATTCTGGTATTGGGCTGTGTATGCCATGTTAGTTGCTTGCCACAACTGCAAGGGGAAGGAAAAAGAATGTTACTCAATGGCAGTTTCCAGAGGGTTAGGGCCGTCGCAAGCGGTATACCTTAGGGATCTGCCTTGGGGTAATTTTTTTTTTTTTTTTTTTTTTTTAATAGTTGCATTAGTAACTTTGGGGTTGAATTTCAGGGAAAAGTTTATTTGCAAAAGATACCAAACTTTGTGGCTCTGTGGACAATGATGAAAGGAACAAACTGCATGAAAGATATGAAAAGATTAGAAATGAAGTCAGGTATTTAGCATTTAATATTCCGTATCATTAACGGAAAAGTTATGCTCATTTGTTGCACAAATCTGCAGCCATAGTACAGGATACATGGAGAAAAAAGTGGCACATTCAAGAGAAGGGACCTGTGGGCAATAATCAGTGAGTCTAAAATTTCCTCTCAGTGTAGTAAAGCATAAAGGAAGGCAAATTAATGCAAGTTTGCATATGTAGTGGTTTTGCCAGTCAATTTTTTTTTGGGGTCATAATTGGGTGGGTGAGTCAGTTCTTCCGCTGTACAGGTCATTACCACTAAAATGAGAGAGGGTACACACAAAGAAAAACAAGGAGGGTCTGTCTCTAACCTCAACATGTACACACTTAAAGAGCTACTGACACCTCATAGAAAACTTTAAAAAAAAAAAAAAAAACATAATTAGGTACAATTCTGCTTGCATTCCATTTATATTTTATATATTTATCCTTCCCATAATTTTTACTAAAGAAATGTGTATGAATATATGACTGTTGTCCTTTACACTTCATTTTGAGTTCATCTGCCTCTATAACTTACACCTTACTTCAAGTCATAATCCTCTGTTGTGACATCACAATCTGTTACCAAAGGAGCAACTGTGCGGTCACAAGCAGTGCTCTATAACTGCTCTAGCACCTTGATCAACCTTCTCCTCACCAACTGTCCCCACAGAATCTCTGACCTGGTGGTCCTTCCAGACTCCCTGAGCAATCACTCACCAATCCTCTTTTCCTGGTCGTGTCTTCAGCAGAAACCCAAACCAAACTATATTGTCCGGCATCATCTCCGACCCGGAGGCCTCACAAAACTAATAAAATACTTAACCCAATGGGATTGGTCCCCCATCTCCCGGGCCCCTACTATAGATGAAGCCCTTGATTATTTAACCTGTTCTTTTAATAAAGCATGTGACATCTATGCCCCAGTAGCAAAAGTGCATACCAAGGAAATGTAATGCCCCCGGGTCACACCTGCACTGCTCCAACAGCTAAAGCACAGAGATGATCTCTGGCATAAAGCAGTCGCATCCGGCGGACAGGAAAGCCTATAAAGCGGCTCGTAACAGATGTACTTGGGCCATAAAACAAGCCAAATCGGGCTACTACAAAACGACCCTTGCCTCCTTCTGGGGAATGTTCTGTTGTTCTGGGAGAATATCAAGGAATTCAACTGTAAATCCTGCCTTCCCCCCCCACCCCACCCCGCACTAACTGTCAACAATGTCAATACCACCGACCGCTGGCCATCTCCAACTGCCTCAACTCATCATTCTCTGACCTTAGTGCAATACTCCCAAATAACTTCTTCAACCCCACCCCTGCAACACCCAGCATCCCCCCTTCCATCTCAGGGTGATCTCTACGAATGAGGCAAGGCCTTATCTCATTAAAGCACTCAGTGGCTCTTGCTATTGCAAAGATTCTTTTGATATGAGAATCCTACATCTAGTATTAGATACAGTCCTCTCCCCACTGACTGACCTCATTAACCGCTCCATATGTCTGGGGCAGTTCCCGGCAGCCTGGAAAACAGCCACAGTCACCCCAATACTGAAGAGTGGTGATAGCACCTCCCCCAATAACTACCACCCCATATCCATTCTCCCACCACTCTGGAAAGCCCTCGAAAACATAATAGCCATTCAACTCACTGAGTATCTGCTTGCTCATAATCTACTTTGCAGGGAGCAGCATGGCTTCAGATCTGGGCACAGTACAACTACGGCTCTCACCGAGTTCTCTAACTTTATTCACTCTGCCCTGGATAGAAAACACCTAGCTTGGAGCTGTCTTCATCGTCCTGTCAAAGGCCTTTGATACAGTCTCCCACCCCTTACTCAAGCACACTCAGACTCATAAGTCTGTCCCAAGGACCCATCTCCTGGTTTACCAGTTACCTGACAGCTAGATCACAATGTGTCAAAATAAAACAGCCGCCTCTCAACCACCCTGCCAGTCTGCTCTGGGGTTCCCCAGGGCTCCATCCTCGGCCCTCTATTATTCAACATCTACCTAAACACCTTGCCCAATTCTTGCTCTGGCAACCTACTTCACTTTTCGGACGACGCAGTTCTTTTTGCCTTGCACCCAGATCCCACAGTATTGCAGTCCTCCCTCCAAAACGCATTTAACCAGATTGAAAACTGGTTCGTAGACCAAAGACTTGTGGTCAATGTAAACAAGACAAAGACCACATTCTCTGCCCACCGACAGAATAAGGCCAAGAATGTGCAGCTAACAATCCTCTCCCACTCTCTCCTTCCTCTAGAACAGGTCCATACATATAAATACTTGGGCCTTCCATTTGATTCCAGCCTCTCCTTCCATTCACACATTGACACTCTATCATCAGCCATAAATGTCCATATAGGCCTATTGTATTGGCACAAGGATTGCCTACCTCTGAAAGCCCTTAATCTGGCTGTCACCTCCTCAGTCCTCTCCCTAGTCAATTATGGGCTCACCATCTACTCAGCCGCTGACCACACAGCCCTTAACAAAATCCACCTGGCTGGCCATAAACAAAGCATGCAGACTCCTCTCCAGGGCAGACAAGCGTACCCATACTTGTACCCTATATGCCCCGACAACTCTCCTCACCCTGGATGAAAGGCTATTTTATCAAACATGTCTCCTCACAAAGAAAACACACCTGGGGCTTACCCCCTTGGGGGTTTCTGCCCCTCTCCTATCCTCCCACACCTCGGTGAACACCCGCACTGCCAACCGACAGGTGTGGTCCATCCTGAGGGTTAGAACCTCCTTAGCCCAAAGATCATTCCCACACAGGGCCCCAGTCTGGTACAACAAACTCCCCTCCGATGTCTCCTCCATCTCCAAATTAGGACCTTTCAAGTCAGCCCTCAAAGAGCACATTCTCGCTTCATGGTGCTGCCAATGTACCAGCTAGTGCCAGGTCATCTATCTATCATCTTATGGGACCACCCCACCACTGAGCTCCTACCGATAGGGCTACCAAACATTACCTATTAATGCCTCCTTTGGCTGCACTCACAAGATATCAGTCTATTTCTCTAATTCACTGTAAATATCAAACCTGTTACTCCCTCCCTCTATCAGGAAACTTACTGTTCTCTTGAAAACTGTAAAATACAGCTCTCCGTAACACATTCACCGCAATGTATAGCTGATCTTGGTTCTTCAATATTGTATAACTGAAAAAACTGTAACCTTTAGCTGCCATTCTATATCTATATGTATTAAGTGTTTGTATCTGTTTTTTCTGAGGCGGCGCCTTTGTAAATGAGTCCCTGACTCAAAGGTTGTAATCCTAAAGTCTGTTAAATAAATGACTTCAGGTAGGGGGAAAGCAGCAGGAACAGACAAACTCTTCAGGAGCAAAGATCCTGTTTTCAATACTAAATAATGGGGAGGAGGAATACAGCCCTAATGGGAAATACAAGATACAGTGCCTAAATATTATCTTTTGTTAACATTCTCCTGAACGTGTCGCCAGCTCTTTAATACATTAATGGAGCCAAGGAAGTGACTGGTCAACTCTGTTCAGATGTAACAAGGTGTCAGGTACCAGGGGGCATAAGTATAGACTGGTAGGGGTACATTAAAAATGTACATGAGGAAGTATTACGCCATGGAGAGGGTGATGAACAAGTGGAACAGACGACCGAGTAAGATGGTAACATGCAGACTCTGTCCAGAAGTTTAGCGTGGGATGGAACTAGTACAGAGCCATAGCGACTGTGGGCTCGGGGAGTAGAACAACGGCACAGATGGGGCTGCATCTCGGAGTACATCCTGATGACACTCAGCAAAAGGCTGCAGTGGGTTTAGTTAGTACAGTGCACTGAATGGACTCCAAGTCAGCATCTGCCTGCAAAATTTCTGTTTCTATTAGTCATTCCTCACCTGGAGGACGGTGTACAGGCTGGGATCATATGTAAAGACAGACCAAGGAAGATTAAAGACTATACAGAGGAGGGTAACACAAATTATTCAGGGATTACAGGATAAAACGTGAGGAGAGATTAGAAGACCTTAATACAGTCTCTGGAGGATAGTAAGAAGAAAGGGGATAAGACAAACTTACATAAATACATTTCAGGAACAGAGTGGATTACATGGAACTTCTCAAACTAATAAATAGTTCAAACAAGAGAGCACAGCTTCATGCTGGTGGTGGTGGGGGGAGGGGGAATTTGGGAAGGACGTAAAACAAAATAAAATGTAAACACCTGTGAATTTTCTTTCTCCAACTGCTGGTCGCAGGGCTGTCATATCCACTGTGACCTTTCCTTTTGGATTCCTTAGAAGCAGGAAATAGGCTTTTGACTCAGGTGCTCAGACTTCAACCAACTGTGCCAGTTGGTTCTAAAGCATAAACAGTCGAAAGCACCAAACCAGACAATCTACAGAAATTACATTCCAAATAATCCACTACTATAAAATCTTGAAACTCAAAGTGTAACTGGGAGTGCTCCAACCCTGCGACCAACAGTTGGAGAAAGAATATGTACATATGTTAAAATTTCATTTTCGCTCTCCTGGTGTTGGTCACAGAACTGTCATACCACTGGGATATATAACATCAGTAATACCAAGGTATACCCAAAGGTGGGCCATGTAAACTCTAGGTTGACTAGGTGTCAGTTACTGCTTATAGGACCTTCTGGCTGAAGGACATGGTTTCATAGGCAGTGATGTCTAACTTGTAGAACTTACGGAATGTATAAAACTGAGTCTCTTTGCGGACGATTCAAAGCTGGGAGCACTGGCAGATGGGGAGGAGGGGAGAATGGCCCTCCGGGGGACCGAGATACCCTGGGGGATGGTCAAGGAGGTGGGGACTGAAGTTTATTGCAGGGAAGTGCAAGGTGCTGCACCTGGGGGTCAGGAACACAGGGCATGTATACACCCGGGGGCGGGGAGAGACACACTGCAGGCCTCGTTGGGCGAGAGGGACCTGGGAGTGGTGGTGGACATCAGAATGAACAACACTGAGACTTGTCGAAGAGCAGCAGCAAAGGCAAATAGGATGCTGGGCTGCATAGCCAGGGGGATTACCTCCAGAAAGAGGGAGGTGATCCTCCCTCTGTACAATACCCTGGTCAGGCCGCACCTAGAGTACTAAGTGCAGTTCTGGAGATCACACCTAAAAAGAGACACTGCACTGCTGGACAGGGTCCAGAGGAGGGCAACCAGGATGATCTGGGGTATGGGGAGTAGACCCTATGAGGAGAGACTGGAGGAGAGGAGAGACGGAGGGGGAAGAGACATGATAGAGGTCTTTAAGGATGTAAAGGGGATCAACAAGGGCGGAACTGAGGAGGTGTTCAGGTTTAGGAAGGGGAAACAACTGGGGAGCTGGAGGGGGAGTTTCAGGGGAGAGAAGGGGCTACTTCACTGATAGGGTGGTGGGGCACTGGAGCACTGCCCAGGAGCCTGGTAGAAGAAGGCACAGTGGGGATTCAAGAGGGTGGGACAGGTACAGAGGAAACTAAAGTCATGGAAGCCCCTTGCTGGGGGTTGGGGAGGCAGCAAATTGAGCACCCAGTAGGGGTGCTGGCTACTGAGCAGACACGAGAGACCACGAGGCCTATTCTGCTGGTTTTTAGTATGTTACAGGGTATTAAATATGCCGAAAAAACAGATTAGCAGTTTTACATGTGAAAGTGTTAATCAGTTGTAAAAATGCATAGCACTTGGCACAGAACGGCTAGCAAAATTTAAAAATATATATAATTTTATAAACTTTGTCTACTGCGCCACAGATTCACCGGAAAAAAATGGTTAGTGCACTGTTACGCATTTTTGAAAATGGTTATCATTACCCTCTGTTTTGCGTAGCGTTTTGCTATGCCATACCAGCTATTTAAAACCCTGTGTTAGTATGTAAAGGGAGCTCCATGTAGCTGCTCCACAGATGTCTACAAACACCTTTAATCTTAGCCATGATATGGTCATTGCCCTACTACAGTGGAGACTCACTAGTCTTGGTAGTTCCCTGCCTGCTCGCAGATAGGCATAAAATGACTGCAAAACAAATTCATCTAACAATAGTATCTTCTGATGCCTTCTTGCCTTAGTTTTGTCCTGCTGTCAGATTAGTAAGCTGGTGGTCTTCCTGTTTGTTTTTTTGCAAATAACATTTCAGAGTTCTAGTATGTGAAGGTCCGTTATTATGCAGTTTGACAGATGACAGAATAACCGTTTCTTCATTAAAGTGAAAAGCAGATGCGACTTTCAGTAGAAACTCCAGACGTGTGCAAATGACTACAGAGTCCTGATGGAACACCACGTATGGCTCTTTGGTGGACAGAGATCCTATTTTGCTTATTCTCCTGAAAGATGTAATGATGACCAGGAAGGCTACCTTGATTGTGGGTCTGAGAACCAAAAAGTTTGCTATGTCCTCTTTTGGCTACTTTGTAATGGTATAGTACCAGTTCAGTCAATCAATATTTTATTCATCATCAAAGTATGAATGAATGGGATACTCTGTTGAGCAGAGCTCATTTTCAATGAGGTCCTGGCATAGTGCTCAAGGTACAAGTTTAACATGGACATGAACATACATAGGCTATGCTTACAGCATGCATAGTCGGTGAGTTACCAACTTTTACAGTATTTACACTGAGGTTACATATAGTGCTCTTGGTAAGGTTAAAAAGGGTTGCAGCAGATAAGTCTAGAGAGACAAGTCAAAGTTCTGCCGAGTTTGCAGGCTTGGTACGTGATAGTATGGGGAGGCGTTTCGGGGTGAGGGCATCGGGGCTAACTGTGGGGCTGAGCAGCAGGGTCACGGCCTGTTGTAGTCTTCCAGGTGCCATTGCCTGAGTTTGCCTATGCTGATGGGTTTGCCTGCCGGTCTGAGGTGGATCGGTAGAATGTTCCAGAGTTTGGGGCCTGTGAAGAAGTGGTGTTGCTTACCCACTTCTCACTGTCTGGGAGCATGAATTCGAACCCTTCCACCAACCTTAGTGACACCATGATGGTTCTTGTGTGGATGTTGTGTGTTATGTAATCTGGTACTTTTTTCCTGTAGCATTTGTGCATGTATATTATGTGGTGTAAGTTCCTTCTGTCTTCTAGTCTTTGCCAGCCTATTCTGTTACAGAGTTCACATCTGTGTGCTCTGTGGTGGGCGCCCAGTATGAAGCGGGCGACTCTGCCATACAAGGTGTTCAATCTGGCCAAAGCCAGACTGGGAGCTCCTACGTACAACAGATCGCCATAGTCGAGGATTGGAAGGACGGTCAATTCAACTACTTTTTCCTGGTTAGAGTGCCTAAGAGTTTGATTATGTATAGTGCTCCTAGACATTTCCCCAGGTTGTTAGCTTTTCTATGTGAATGTTCCATCTGATCTCATCCAGCTATACACTCAGGTAGCAGTGGCTGTGTATTTGCTGGAGAGTGGCTAGAGCTGCCATTTTGATTCATAGTGTGCAGCCGGCTGCGTCTTGATCTGTTGTTCTGCTGAAGCACATCACTTAGGTTTTTGGCATTCAGAGCTAGCTTTGAGTGTAAACAGAAGTTCTGAAGTTCGTTGAAGGCTGATTGTAGCCTGGGTTCAATTTCTGTGACATTCGTACCTGCTGTGTAGAGTAGTGTATCGTCCGCACAGAGATGGAGTTTGATGAGGGGGTTGGACAGGGCGAGGGTGTTTATATAGCTGTTAAACAGTATAGGTCCTAAGATTGAGCCTTGGTGTATCCCTGATACTACTGTGGCGAAGGAGGATCCAAAACCATTTATGGATACCATTTGTTTACGTCCTCTGAGGTATGACCTAAACAGGCCGACTATGCCACCAGTGACCCCCATGCAATTCAGTCTGGAAAGGAGGAAGACGTGGTCTAAGGTGTCAAATGCTTTTGACAGGTCAACAAAGACTGCGCCCATGGTTTTCCTCCTGGCCAGTATCGTCTGGAAGTCTCCAGTGACCTTGATTAGTGCTGAGGTGGTGCTGTGTAGTGGTCTGAAGCCGGACTGGCAATCACTTAGGAGGTTTTCCTCTTTGAGGAAATGTGTAAGTCGTGCACATATCACCTTCTCGAAGGTCTAAGAGACTAGGGGTAGCAAGGAGATGGGGCAGTAGTTGTCTATCTTGGTTTTCAGTCCAGATTTGTTTATTGGTACCACCAGGACTTTCTTCCATTTCGAGGGGTAGATCCCAGATTCCAAGGAAATGCTGAAAAGCTCTGCCGGGGGGGCTATTATGGGGGCTGCATATTTCAGGAGTGTGGGTGGGATGTCATGGGGTCCTCCAGCTTTTCTTGTATTAATTTTTAATAGCTCCTCGCAGACATGGGCTTGTGTGATTTTGCTAATTACAAAGGTGTTTTTAGTTGGGGCTGTGGGATGGTGGTTTTGTTGGAGCGTCTGGGTGGTGTTTTGCTTTAGCATATTGGTGCCCATGTCGATGAAGTATTAGTTGAATTTATCCGCTATGTGTTTGGACAGTGGGGCTTCTGCTCCATTTATTCCATACAAATTAGGAACGTCAGCCTTTTGTCCACCTTGGATATTCTTCATTATTGTCCAGCATTCCCTTGGGTCTGTTTTTAAGTTGTCTTGTCAGGGCTGTTTTGAAAAACTCCTGTCGTCGTAATCTTACAGCGTTTGAGTATTCGTTTTGGGTCTGTTTATACCTAATTCAGGCCTGGACAGTGTTTGTTTGCTTTGCTAATTTCCAGGCGTTGCCCCTATGACGTTTTAGCCTGTGGAGCTGGAAATTATACCGGGGCAGTGTTTACTCTTTAGTTTTCTGGTACACAGTGGAGCGAAATTTGTTGCAGCTGTCCATGAATTCACGGTAAATGAAATTCCATGCTTCATCTGTGGTGGGGATTAGCTCAACCCAGTTCTAGGCTCTAGAGTCCAAGTCGACCATGAAGTTCACATAGTCAAAGCCTTTGTAAGATCTGTATTGGGCTGTTTTGCTGGGGCCCCTGTGTTTCACAGTCTTTCTGATACAGTAGATCATTTAGTGGTCTGAAGAGCAGTCCGGCAGTGTGCTTGATGTGGCATAGCAGTCTGGGCTGGTTGTTAATATGTCTAGGAAAACTGACACTGTGTGGTCTTTATCGTTTAGCCCTGTGAAGTCTATAAGTTGGGTCAGGCCCAGGCTATATGCCAGCTCCATTAAGTTGTGATTTGTGTCGATTCTGGTCCAGTCTACATTTAGATCTCCTAGAATTAGCAGCTTGTGATTCTTCGGGTACGGGCTTACGAGGTCTTGTGTGTTGAATATTTCTACGTTTGCTTTAACTGGGCAGTAGATACTAGTCATCAGGATGGGTTTACGGGAAGGAAGTCTTAGCTCCAGTACCAGGGCTTCTGAGCCCATCCAGCCCAGGGCACTGTCCATTTTTTTAATATCCAGACTCGTTTTTCCATATGTTATGACCCCGCCCCCTCTTTTGGTCCTGTCTGTCCTCCAGTGGTTGTATCCGGGGATGCTGATTTGGGGTTACAGATTTTGCTTGACAGCCGTAATTCCATGATGAACAGGACATCTGGGGAGTGTTCAATGGCCCATTCAGTGATGTGGTGAATTTTGTTTACTATGCTGTGGGCATTGAAATGGAGGATGCTTAGTCCTTCTCTCAGGTTGTGAGCAGTTTTCGCACTGCCTGTGGTGGATGGGCCTGGGTTTGGGTGCATGTCTCCACATACTAGGATGTATGCTGCGAGAATGTGGGCCCTGAATATCAGGCCCCCTAGGCGACCTCTATATATTCTATTCTTTCGGCGCTTGATGTTAGACACGTATCCGCTACCTGGTTTGTAACCCATTTTATGTCTGAGTAGTTCAAACTCCATGAAAGAACTATCAGCTTTATTGCGAGAGTTGCAGGAACATGGCCCTAATGAATTTTTGAACAAGCTTATGGGCACCCAGTGGCTCCCCCCGATTCTTCTAACAATAAAGTCCCTTGAGCTGCCAACCAGTCTGAGATTAGCTAGCTTAAGACCTTTTATGATTCCATCCTTTGGAAACTGTAGCAGCTGTGGCAGCGATGAGCAGACTGCTGTGCCTCAACATCTAAGCCAGAAATGGAATTTTCTCCAAATCCTGAAATACGCTTAAGTTGACCGTCGCCATGAAAAGAAATCATGATGTCTAGCACATCCGGTGAGTATTCCCAATTCTATCAAAGCATCCCTTTTAACATTCATGCCTAGAGGGATATTTTGCGGATGTTCAGGTGTGCTACTGTGCTCTGGCAAAGCAGCTCTTAGTAGGTAAATGGAGAATTAAAGAAAAGCTGTCAATTCTAGAATCCCCACCCCCTAAAGCCCCCCCCAGGGGTTTCGTAAAGAAAACACCCTTTTTCAGGTGTTTTTACTTACAGTATTTTATTTCTAAAAACTCCGGGATTCTGCAAAATGGTGCACACTGCACGGTTCCATTTCAAGGCAAAGTGTGGCGCTGCACTTTGTCTTGAAATGGAACTGAGCAGCACGCATCATTTTGCTGAATCTCAGAATTTTTAAAAATAAAATACTGTAAGTAAAAAACACCTGAAAAAGGGTGTTTTCTTAAAAAAAACCCTAATCGGAGGGTAAGGCTTTGGGTTGTGGAAAATCTAGGATAGACAGTTTTCCTTTAAATAGGTTTCTCCACCAGACCCGGGAGTCGGAGGGCCAGCCAGGCAGAGAAGGATTGAGTGCACGAGTTGTGGCTCTCCTTCTCCGGGGGGGGGGCCACCTGGTACTGGGGGATCTGTGGAGACAGACGCCACACGAGACTGGAAGCGGGACAGATGTCAGGCATACCCGCTGATGTCACTGCATGTCCTGCCCCCAGGGGAAAGCAGCATATCAAAAAAAAATAAGAGCCCCGCTCAAGACACCCCTGCCTCCACTCCTGTGGAGACCCGTGTCCACCGGGGCGCTCCTGTGGCCCCACCACGGAGGGGGGGTTAAGCCAGGACTAGAGACTGTGTTCCTTGGGGGGGGGTAAGCCTGGGCATGGGGGCGGCGCGCAAGATGGGGGTGCCTCAGCACGGTATGGGCTGGGGAGGGGTACTGGGCAAAAAAAAAATAAGAAAAAAAATAGGTTTTCTCCACTGCCATTTGTATTAAATGCTGGAACCACAGTCTGTGTGGCTAGTATAGGCAAACCATTAGCAATGTTGCCTTGTCTTGTACTTTCTTGCATAGAACTCCCGGTGCCAGAGAAATTGGTGAAAAGGCATACAACAGTCCCAGTTGTTTCCAGTGTAGAGAGAATGTGTCCCAGGCACATACTACTCAACCCCCACCAATTTACTTAAGGCTGAACTACATTTTGATTTCTGATCCATAAGGGGTTGGGGGGACATAATGGTTCGGAGCCAGACTGGGGGCCTAAGCCTTTTGGACCTCACCCCCATGTTCATGACAATTCAGTTGGGAATTTTGTGAAAGAACAATTTTTGTACTTGGTACTCGAAGATGAGGAGCTCAGTGCTGAGACATCCCCACCCCCAAATAGAGCTTGGGAGAATGACTCCCCGAACACTTTTCCGGGCATTCTCTGGGATACAATAAAAGCCCCTCTTAGAAGCAAATTATTGCATTTTCTGCTAAATGTTAAAAACAGAGAGAGAAAGAGAGGCGGGCGCCTGTAAACTAGAACGTGAGACTCAAATACAGGACCTTGAGACCTAACAGAAATTGAGGCTGCACAGGGGAAGGGAGTGAAGCTCAAAAAGGAGTTGGGATCCCTTGTGGACAGCAGAGTGGAACAAAGCTCATGTCTTCACCAAAGGTTCTATGAGGGAGGGCCCCCCCCCCAACCTGAAAACTTTTGGCCTGGGCACTGCAGCACCAGAGAACCAGAGCCCAACTATCAAAACTTGCCCATCCAGTATCTGGCCTTCAGTTCACAGACGTCTGACATCTCCAGTGTATTCAAGACCCTCTATAAAGCACAGCAACTACCCTCGAAAGGGGAGATTGAAGATTTCTTAATTTCCCGGGCTTTCCGCAATGTATCTGAGAAACAGAATGCGGCACTGACAGTACCCATCATGACTGACAAGATTGTTAGGGAGATCATTACAATAAAATCAGGAATGCTAAGAAAATCTAAAACTGTCTGTAGAGCGTTCTCAGCTGCTACACCATGTTAGTAGAATAAACTGTCTGAATCACTAAGACTTCCTTGATCATTTCCTGTTTTTAAAAAATAGTTAAGTATTTTTTGTATAATCGGTGTACTTGTAATTATTTTGATTATATGGTGATGTATTTATTGTTCTATGCAGAAAATGTTAACGAAAAAGTGGAGATTCTAAACAGTTTCTTCTGCTCAGTCTTCACAAATGAGAACGACAACAATGACTCAAATGCAGAAGACAGACAGACTAACCATAGAAGCAAATGCTGGACCATTTACAAGAGACAGTGTCCTAAAAGAGCTTCTCAAATTAAAAACAAATAAAGCAATGGGCCCAGATGAAATCCATCCTAGAATTCTGAGAGAGCTGGCACAGGAAATTGCAGGCCCACCAGCAGAATTATTCATACAGTCTCTAGAGAGCAAGGAAATATCTCAGGAATGGAGAAGGGCCACAGTGGTACCCTTGCACAAAAGTGGAAGCAGGGAGGAGGCCAGAAACTACCAGCCAATGAGCTTGATCTCAGTAATAGGAAAGCTTATGAAGTCTACTCAAGGAAAGAATAGTGAAGTTCCTTACGAAAACAAGGCAGCTAGATACTAAACAGCATGGATTTACAGCAGGACGGTCATGTCAAATTAATGTGATTGAATTCTTTGACTGAGTCTCCAAAATAGTGAATCAGGGAGGGACGGCAGACAGTCTATCTAGATTTCAGCAAGGATTTTGACTGTCAGCCATAGAAGATTGGTCAATAAACTAGAGCAATCCAGATTAGGGCACAAAATAGTCAAGTTGGTTCAAAACTGGCTCCACAATAGAATGCAGAGGGTCATAGTCAATGGAACACTGTCTAGCAAGGGAAGGGTGACCAGTGGTGTGCCTCAAGGATCTGTCCTTGGTTCAGTCCTCTTCAATATATTCATCAGCAACATTGCTGATGGCCTGCAGGGTAAGGTGTGCCTGTGATGACACAAAGCTCTGCAACGGGATAGATACAATTGAAAGAACGGCAGCAATGAAAGGCAGATCTAAAGTGCATAGAAACACAGTCTAGGGACTGGCAGTTGCAATTCAGTGCCATAAAGTGCAAGATCATGCACCTAGGTAAAGGAAACTCAAGGAAAACATACACACTCGATGGTGAACAATTAACAGATTTAAAAGTCAAATAGAACCTCTGAGTGTTTATTTTCGATAATTTAAAGGTGAGTAGACAATGTGAAAAGGTGGCGTAGAAAACTAGTACTATCCTTAGATGTATTGGCAGGGGTATTACAAGTAGGAAGCAAGAGTTCCTACTCCCGCTGTACAGGTGCTTGGTGAGGCCACATCTCGAGTACTGCGTACAGTTCTTTAGGCCACACCTAAAAAAGGACACACCGTTTGGAGGCTGTACAGAGCTACGTTCCCGCTGGCCGCTCGCCACGTCGCCAATGGCGAAGCCACAAGCCATGTGGCGAAAATTTTATATCCCTGCTGCGCCACAGAGGCGAAAGGAGCCAGCCTGCAACCTGCTTTCGCCACTCACTCGCCATGGACATAGGAACTACTGAGAGAGTGGCCGAAAAACTACAAAGTGCAGCAGTACCCTGTTGGTGACCTTCGGGAGCGCAGTAATGCTGTAATGCGCATGCTTGGGTTAACTGGCAACCATCTGACCGTATTAGGAGAGAAAAGAAAACCCCATGACTTAACTGTTGGCGCGGAGACTGTCTGATTGGGGAGATTAGGTAGACACGTCTCCTCCGGCCAATCAGGAGTTTCTGTGTGCTGGGGACGGGCTCTCGCTGTGAAGCATGTCACTCGGGTGCGGTGGTGAAAGGGAACGGGTGCTTTTCTGTAGCCTCCTCGGCGATCGCTGATTCTTGCCAAAATATTTATTTTGCTGGCATATTTAGGTTGTGGGTAGGTAGGGAGGGTGCCAGAGAAGGTGAGGAGCGAAGAAATAAACGGGGGAACGGGAAAAAAACACAAGAGCAGAGCTGAACGTTCGAGTGCAAGCTGCAGTGTGACGCATATTTAAAAAAAAAAAAAACACACAGGGAAAATTGCATTTTTTGAGCTTTGTTTGCTCAGTACTACAGATAAAAAGCTGACAAGTTAGTGCAGTTTGATGGGGGAAATAGGAGACAAAAAAAAAAAAAGCATTTGGAAGTACAAACCGAATGTGAGGAGTTTAAAGGAGCAGGGGAACTAAAGGCACAGTGCTTTACAGTCCAGAGATGAAAAAAGCAGGCAGGAAAATAGAATGTAGACAAGGGCAGACAGGAGATTAAAAATAAACTCTTGGATTGAACCAGTGTTGAATTGTTTGTGCAATACTGAAAAATATATTAGAACAAAATAGAAAGGCTTATGGGGTATTAAGACACAGACAGTACCTACTATATGGAACTACTGAAGTATTGAATAAATAATGGGGGACAATAAGTGTGTATGCAGATACACTTAAAGATTAAGAAAAAGCACATCAGTAGAAAGAAAAATGATCAAGAAACAGACAAGCTGAGAGGGGGATACACAAATAAACTTACCAAGGCAAAATAATTATTTTAAACCGTTCTGACTATAATTTGTGTGACATACTGCTGCAGTACAGTGTGTGTATGTGTGTGTTCAGAAAACAATCAAACACACTGGCAGCATGCTGTGTAATCTTTTTGAGAAATGAAACTAAGTGCTGAAGCATATCTGGTCCTGCAACCCCCCCTAATTACTGTTGGCTACAGTGTGTGTGTGTGTGTGTGTGTGTGTGTGTGTGTGTGTGTGTGAAGAAATAAAACTCTGACCAACTGCTTCATTAAAGAACTTTATTAGTCACACATTTCAAAAAGACATCCAAGTCTGTCATATTCTAGTGCAAATATCCAGTTGGTGTCACATGTATTCTTGTGCAAATAATATCCAGTCGGTGTCACATATATTCTTGTGCAAATATCCAGTCGGTGTCACATATTCTTGTGCAAACCAGTCTGTGTCACATATATTTGTGGAAACATCCAGTCTGTGTCATATATATTCTTGTGCACTGTCTAGTCGGTGTCCCATATAAATTCTTGTACAAATATCCAGTCTGAGTCACATATATTCTCACATATCCAGTCAGTGTCACATACTGTCATATTCTAGTCTGTGTCACATATATTCTTGTACCATCTACCTAAATAAAAATGTCAGAACAAGCTGCAAATCCTGAAACTGCTAAACAGAGCAGCCAGGTGGCCACAGTAAAACAAAGCAAGATAACAGATATTTTCAAAAGGCCCAGATCAGCAAGTCCTGTCCCTGAAACTGAGCCAGAAACATGTGGCAGTGTCTCTGTAGCAATGGAGAGCAGCTATTCAAAAACTGCAAGCAAGAAAACCAGAGTTTTATGACAGAGACAGTCATAGGGAAATCAAGGATTCCTGGTTTAAAACCAACCCATGGATCATTCATGACAAAGAAGCTGCAGTATTCTACTGCAGAATTTGCAAAGAAACTGGCCTAAGAAATATTTTCACAGAAGGGAAACAAACCAATAAGCCAAAGGCTGACGATTTAAATAAGCATCAGATGTCCAAAGATCACAAGTGAGTCTTATTACAGGTGCCCCACCAATTTGCAATTCTTCTTGTCTTCTGAATCTGTTAATTGTCATGGTTAAATATGTGTTTCTCTTAATTTAATAAGGCTTGCAGTCGAGGCAGAAACTGGGAAAAAGGGAATGACAAAGGCTGTGAGCACAGCTTATTCATCAGTGAAAAGTGCCATCATAGCAGAGATGCGAAGCGTTTATTACATGGGCAAAACTCTGACTGCAAATCATATACAGAAACTTTTGGAATTGCAGGTTCACAATGTAAGTATTTTTACTCGCCAATATCTCGAACATCAATTAAAGTCTCGCTTCATGTATATTACATTGGGGGGGGCACTGCCTCAGAGTTACAGATCACATGTCACGAAACTGCAGGCCCAACATAAATAATAGCACTTACTGTATTGTCATTTCTGAATTGAATAAAAAACATTAGCAGTGCTGTGGCAGACACGCCACAAGTCACATTGTGGGGGCATGGCTCCAAATAACTGACAGTCCATTCCTTTTTCTGCACAGGAATCCACTCTGCTAGCACCTATAAAGCAATCAGTCCTCCAAGGCACAGGCATCTACACACATTCTAAGTCCATCAATGACTTTTACAAAGCAATTTCTAAGGCAGTGCAGGATGCTTTTTAAAAGGAATTGGAGGATTCGCCATCTAAAATGTTTTCCTTACAAATTGATGAGGGAACAGATGCAGCCAACAAGAGTACACTGATGGTATACATCAGATTCATTGACTGCAAGGGCTATGTTCAGTCTAAATTTTTCGGTGTGACTGAGCTTGCAGAATGCAATTCAGCAGCAGTATACAATGCTGTGAAGTACATGATCTCTGATAAAAATTTAGGAGATAAAGAGCTGATAGGACTTGCAACTGATGGGGCCTCTAATGACAGGATGCAAAAAAGGTGTGACCACTCTAGCCAAAATAGATCACCCATATTTAGTTGCCACTCACATAGACTCGCCTTAGCATCAGAGAAAGCAGCCAACCAACACCAGTATCTGGTCAGTTATATGTCTACAGTGAATCAACTTGGGAAACTGATAAAGTACTCGCCCAAATTTTGTTGAATACTCGATCAGAGCAGAGACATACGCAAGGAGCATGCTGTGAAACTAAAACAGATTTCTTTCACTAGATGGCTTTCTTTTTCTGATTCTGTAAAGGCATTACAAGCATGCATAGCCTCACTTATGTCTGCTTTGTCACAAATGGCAGAGGATAACTATCAGCGAAACCTTGCTATGGGGTGCCTTAAAAAAATGGGGACTTTCAAATTTGTTGCCACTATTTTCTTTCTGGCTGATGCAGTAGGTCTTCTTGCAGTTCTCTCAAAACTTTTCCAAAAACGGTCTGTCATCTTCTCAGAGGCAAGGCAGCAGCTTGTTAGCACCACTGATGCACTTTGTGTACTGCCTGAAAAACCAGGCCCACACTTCAAAGTTTTTTTGTCAGAGATGCCAAGTGAACCATCAGAAGAGGGAAAATCTATATTTAGAACACATACACTGCTAGATACATGGCAGCAAAGAGAAGAGTTCAAGAATTTGCAAACATCTTATATACAGTCAGCTGAACAACTTGAAAGTTACTTTCCAGAAGGCACATTGTTGGACAACTGGTCGGTATTAGACCCACGCAATGCACCTGATCACATTGAGAGCTATGGAAAACAGGAGATTGAGAATCTTATTGCTCACCATGGTGCCATTAAAAAAGGACTCTGTACTAACATTCTGCCAGTTAACCAAGATGAAACCACACTGGAATGGTCATTATTACGTAGATTATTCTCGGCACACAAAGAGTCCACTATTGAAGAATTCAATGTCAAAGTGGTAGTCCCAAACAAGGAATCTTGGTTAAACATGTCCAAACTATATTCATTATGTCTGGCAACCCCATCAACTTCAGTGGAGTGTGAACGTGGGTTTAGTGCATATAACAACATTAAGACTGCCGAAAGGAATCGCCTTAAAGTCTGGAATGTGAACTATCTAATGACTCTTCTGGTTGAGGCTCCTGATGCCATAGGAAAGTTTGATTTTGAAGCTGCATTTGACATCTGGGCATCAGAAAAGGACAGGCGTGGGTTCCTTCAAACTGTCAAGACAAATGAAGATGCACCTCCAAGCTCTTCTCGAGAAAACCTGCAGCAGCTGCACTACTGCATAGACCTAGCAGAAGAAAAATAAACCGCTGGCTGTGCTTCTTCTTATATTTATTTTGTTGTACTGTAATTTGTACCTACTGCTACAGCAAAATCTGTTAATTGTTGCCATGTTCTCCGCTTGACTCTTGTGTAGTCTTCGCGAAGCTCAGACACACAGAAAAAAAAAAAAATGATTGCTGTGGCCTTGTTGGCAGCAATTCTCATTTAATGCCATGACAGTTTGCTAGCTTCTAATCTTTTCAAACAAAACATTTTTCACATCTAGTTTAAATAACAATAGTTACCGGCGGCATTAAAATAGAATTTTACTGCAAGTTGCTTATGAACCAGGCCCGACGCTGATCTGGGCTGAGAGAGGAGCAGTGTGTTAACTGTTACTCACTGTTTTTTTCTGCTTGTTAAATGTCTGAGATGGATGCCTGGCTTGCCTTTATTCACATTTTTTATGGGGCATGGCACAGATTCCTCAAGTTTTCACACAATGTTATTTTAATAGTTTTTTTAAACTGGGTTGCTTGTTATGCACAGGCTTTAGTGAGCCTGACCCCGGCATTTTAGTGCAGTAATAGGCTGTGAGGACACCACAGATTCAAAATTTCTCCTAGGCACAACTGCCAGGTGCTCAGTCATTTTCACGAAATAATTGACATCTGACTGGTGTCACATATTTAATATGCCAAACTGTTTAAGAGCACCCACTGTAGTGTTATTGTTTAATTTTCCTGCCTGAATCTGCCTGGCCTTTAGCATTATTTGTCTCCTGCTTGCCTAATAAAGCAATGTGCACAGTTTATAATAATTGCTGCATTTTTGGGGGTCAAAACTGGACTAACCACATCTTAAGCTTTGGTATGTACGTTATTGCTGTACACATACTTGCACATCTACTTAATATAAAATAATTTCAAACAATTTGGCTCGATATGTGAATATATTGTGCCTACCACTACATAAATAATGTTGTCGATAAAGATATTTAAAAATGTTAATACAACTCGTATACATTTTACCATTACTTGCCATGTGTGGCTAAAGACCTCTTGTGGTGGCTAAAAAATATTGGGTCTGTTTAGCCACAGTGGCTAATAATTTTGAAACTCTAGGGAGAACGGAGCAGAGGAGAGCTACTAAAATGGTACAGGAACTGCACCAGGAGCAATATGAATCTAGACTACAGCAACTGCAATGTACTCCCTCGAGCAAAGGAGAAACAGTGGGGATAAGATAGAAACCTTCAGATACATAAAGGGCATAAATAAGGTACAAGCAGAAAACCTCTTTCGCAAACAATGAGACCAGGCGAGTGAGGGGGCACAGTTTGAGACTAACAGGGGGTAAGTTTAAAGCCAACACTCGTAAGTTCTACTTCTCAGAGAAGGTGATAGACTCTTGGAATGGCTTACCACCAGAGGTTGTGGAGGCCAAAACAGTCACTGCTTTTAAGCTAGCATGGGATAAGTACTGCGGTAATCTCAGAAGAACAGAAAAGAGGGGTGGGGCAGACTGGACGGATCATGTAGTCCCCTTCTGCCGACACATTCTTATGTTCTTATGTGTTGTTATATTGTACTGTATTTTTTCTCCATGTTGAGCCTGAAAAAGGACCCTCATTCTAGTGCTCTAACCCGGTTAACAAATTAATAACTAAATAAATGCCCTGGTACAGACATCCAGGGGGGCGGATTGTACAAACACTGCAACGATGTAGTTTCTCCCATTTTGCAGACAGCCTACACAGCTGCACTGTCCACAGAGGGAGAAGTAGCATCATCTTGGTCACAAGCCATTATTTCCATGATCCTCAAGCCCAGCAAGGACCCTACCAATGTGCATCCTGTAGAGCTATCTCGATATTAAACGGACTATAAATTGTTGACATCTGTTTTAACAAGGAGACTGGAATCTCTCATTCCTCAGCTAATTCATTTGGATTGAATGGGTCTGTCCCAGGATGCCAGACTCAAGAGAACACCTGTAGGACTGCTGATACCATCGACCACCTCAACAGGACACAACAGTCTGCCTTTCTCCGAGTTTAGACGCAGAGAGGGCATTTGCTAAGGTGTCCTGGGGATTCTTGCAGAGGGTCCTTGCCAAGTTTAGGTTCTCGGAAGCCTTTATCCGATATATCTCTATATTGCACCGTACGCCTACAGCAGGACTAATGACCATTATCTCAGAAAGTTTACCCCTGGAGAGTACCTGTCAGGGATGCCCACTGTCCCTGATCTTAGTTGCCCTGTACATTGAATCCCTGGCAAAGAGCATAAGGCAAAATCCAGACGTAGAGGGGATCCACTTAGAATACACAGAAAAGAAGACACTTTACGCAGACGATGTCCTTTTATATTTGGGTAATCCTGAGCGTTCAGTGAAGGCAGTAATGAGGGAAGTGAGAAAAATGTTCTAAGCTGGCAGGTTAACACACATCTAAGACAAGGTCTTGGTGTTTTGTCATCATACCTCTAATCCAGACAAGAGTTAATTTTCCTATGAAACTGGACCTCACTAAGTTATGATATTTAGGAATCCGGATAGAACAGGATTCTTGGTCCTTATTTTAAGATAATTATGCCCCATTGGTACAAGAGCTCACAACAAACTTTAAAAGACGGGTGGTCCTCCCCCTTTCGATTTTACTATAGGATACAGTATGTTAAAATGAATGCCTTGCCACAATATCTCTATTTCAATATGTTTTATACACTCTCCCTTTAAAAACTACTGCAACATGGCAAAAACAAATTCATCATTTTATATGGCAGGGCATCAGGCCCAGGATAAGGCAAGCTACCTTACATATCTCATAACATTCAGGAGGTTGGGCTGTGCCAATCCTGTTGGCATACTGGACAGATCCCCAGATGCAGGTTGCTCTGTTGTGGGGAAACCCACAGTATGAAGCCCACTGGAAGACGAAAGAACTAAATGAATATCTGCCCCCCCTTTCCAGGCCATACTTTTCTGACCTGACACACCTTGAGGCACTCCCACATAACTCCTAGACAGATAAAAAAAACAATGCTATAAGGTTGGAGACGGGGTATACAGAGCACAAAAATTAGACCCTCCCTCTGGCAATATCGATGGTGGGCCTGGGATCATGCCTTTCCATCAGCCAGTATTGACCCCTGGTGACGGAAGGCAGCGCCAGGACTCAAGAGCCTCCTGGCAATTACTACAGGATGGCGTAGTCCTTCCTTCTGAAGAATGTGTACAAAGATTTGGAGGGGGTCTGGGTCGGGCAGGTTTAAATATTTTCAGCTCTGTGACTTCTTTCACTCCCAAATTCAGGCTCTCCCAACAGATCTGTGGACCACACACACAATTCCTGCATTTCATACCATCTGACAAACTGCTAGGGGAAGGGGGCAATCTCCATTCTATTATATGCAGCAGTACTGCTTAACCTAGGATATTTCACCGACTATCTGCATCTAAAGTGGGAATGGGATTTAAATGTTACTTTGCCAGACAAACTTTGGAATAAAGTCTAGGAGAGTGTGTGGAGTACCTCCTCTGCCCCGAGCTGGAAGGAATTTGCCTGGAAGGTCCAAATTAGGTATTTTCTGGTCCCGCAGCTTAAATCAGAATAGGATGGGATGGGTACCTTACGATTCTGGAGAAGCTGCAGGGAGCCTCAGGCAACCAATGTACATATTTTTTGCCTCTGTCCCAAATTACAAGGATACTGGGCTGACATAAGTACTGCTATTTCTCATATTCTTAACCTGAGAATCCTCTTACCTGATTACATCTATTGCTGGGTGTTGAACCTACTACCCTCAGTGGTTAAGAAAATACTTATGGAACATTTTCACTACCACTGCATCCAAGGCCATAACCTAGATGTGACTAAAAGAGGAGCCTCACACATTGACTGACTGGGTGGAGGTGACCTCTCAACTTCAGTCCATGAAGAAGGTCACTTACCTGGTTCGGCAGAGGCTTCCAGCCTACACTAACCACCTGATCAATGGGAAATGTATCTGCTAGAAATAGACTCAGACTCAGAATAAAGGGGCGAGAACACTCTGAAATTAGTTACAAGGTGATATCCTCCTTCTAGGTCCCCCTGCCCGATTTCTGTTTTTTATGCTTTCACCACCCTCTGCACAACCCATGTGGGAATACACAGATGTTATGACCTGCAACTCCATAGTGTATGAAATATATTAACTGAACCTCTCCCTTTTACTCATTAACTTATCTTTGTGACCATGGAAACAAAATACGACTGACTGGTTGTTTTATTGTTGACATTTTTAGGGTTCTCGTTTACCAATTCAGTCAGTTCATACGGTTCTCTTTTCTGCACAGTACTTTACAAGTGGAATGACACGTGTATATTTGTATCTATACACGCATATATTTATGCAACAGGTGTGAACAATAAATGCATGCCATAAATAATGTGTATTGCAGCTACTGTGTAAATTAAACCATTTACGTGCATAGTAGGTATGTTATCACTCATTTACGTACATAGTTGCTATGTCATCACTCACTTATATACACAGTTGCTATGTCATCAGCCAATTCAGAATGTTCGGCTTTAGTAGCAGTACTAATCAAGTTCAAATGCAAATAACTTTAAAATGAAAAAAGATAGAATGGTGCTGTGAGCACAAAAGTTGTCCAGCACAAAAATATCTACAAAATGAGTGGTGTTTCATTTATAGATACCTTTTAGTTTTTGTAGAATTAGCAAAAAAGAGCAGAAAGTTAAGGGGTTTTTTTTAGCACTTTTTTCGACAAATAAATACAAATAACTTTAAAACGAAAACTGATAGCATTGTACATTGAGCACAAAAATTGTTCAGCACAAAATTATCTACAAAATGAGAGGTGTTTCATACATAGATGCCTTTTAGATTTTTTTGTAATCAGCAAAAAGGCAGACAATTCAGTTTTTATTTACTTTTTCTGATTAACAAAGTCCCCCCCAAAAATGTAAAAACAAAATAATTGTGCATCAAACTTTTTCATTATGTACTGTCCATAATGCAAAGTTGGAGCATCCATAGCAACTGCTTAGCAACCACTATGCTAAGCCGAGCTATCCCAGGAAAACTATAAAAAGTCCATGTATGTTAACATGAAAAATTAAATAAACAATTTAAAACAAAACTCCTCTCACAATCCTAAATAATCCCTACTGCATAAATGAAATACGCAACAGGGACCTTGTGCAATACATGATTTATTTTCACTCGAGCTGTTGGACCTTGGGCACAGCACTCGTGGCTTACGCCACTCATGAGATTACCCAAGGTCAAACAGCTCTTGTGAAAATAAATTATGTATTGCACAGGTCCCTGTTACGTATCCCATATATATTATTTACATACACATATATAAAAACACACACACATATACACATACATATATATATATATATACACACACACACATACATACACACACACACACATATATGTATACATACGTACACTGTACATGAACTGTGCAGCAGCCTTGACATACTTGTACTGTATTACTTGTAAAATGCTCAATAAAGAAGCATTAAAAAAAAAAAAAAAAGGTAATACCTTTCCAAGAGTTGTGATGAACTCTGTTTTTAGGTGTAGGATTCTTTGGGATGGATTTAAGGAACTCTTTTAGAGATTAATGACGAAACCATATGAAGTAAGGCAGTTGACAATGGCCAGTACTGCCTGTTCCAGCTGAGTTGCGCGACCCAGATAAGAATGTCATCCAAGTAGGGAAAGATCTGGATTCTGAGAGTTCGAAGATTTGCTATGATGGTGATCAGAAGCTTAGAGAATATGCAGGGTTCAAAAGACAGACCAAAAGGTAGAGCTTTGAACTGGAAATGCTGACCCTGAACTTTGAACCTCAAGAGCTGCCTATTGCATTATCATATAGGAATATAAAGATATGCATTCTGAAGGTCTCTGGATGTCAGAAAATCCCTCTGTTGCACCTCTTTGATGATGGATGTGACTGTTTTCATCTTTACCATTCAAACCACTATGGGAATTTTAGATCCAGGATAGGTCTGAATCTCCTCGAGTGATTTGGGACAAAAAAAAGTGAACACACGTCCCTGTCTTGTTGCAGTGAGGGCGCTGGCTCAATTTCATTGTTCAGAAGTAATTGTATGGATTTCAGGATTGCTATCCTTTTGACAGGATCAGAAGCCATTGGTGATGTGATCAGGTAGGGAACCAGTTGCAGCAAGTCGAATTCTATTTTTTTGCTGTTAGGGCAACTAAAGCCTGGAATAGGCTGCCAAGAAAGACTGTTGAGCAATGTCATTTTTTTTTTCCTCATTTAAAAGGGAACTAGATAACATTTTACTAGGTAAGAGGAATGTACTGTCTTCTTAGCCAACTCAGGAGTGGGAGGTAATCGCGCTGGGCCCTTGGCCTTCTTCTACCTTTACCATCCAAGTAATCCAAGTAATATCCCTGATCTATGATTTCTCTGACCCATCCATCTGTGGTGAAATTAACCAAATCCCTAAAAACCAAAAATTTGACTGCCTTCCTCCTACTGTGGGATGGTTCTGCACAATCTCACTGTGAGAATATTTGGGACAAGTCACTGGAGTTTCAGTTACTCCTGCCCCTCCTCCACTGATTGCTGGTTTCTGCAGGTGAACTACTGCCACTGCCGGTTGTATCTGTTGCTTTGTTAAAAAGACCTTCAGTAGATTTTCTGGCCAAAATGATTTTCTTTTCTTCTTCAGGCATTGGCAGCTGAACCTTGATGATGTGCCCCCCGACCATTTCTTTTCATGTTGAACCAAACAGAAGACTGTCTTTGTAAGACACTGTTTGGGGGAGAAAAAAAAAACATGGCCCTCGTTTAACATCTTAACATCTTATGGCCTTTTCTAAGAGCTGCTAACCCCACAAGTTGTAGCTTGGTTAAGATGTCTGTTTTTCTTTAGTTCCTTGACTAAGAGGATAAATGCAAGGGAATGGATGCCCATGATAAGGCTATACTGGCCAATAACAGTGTCACCGTTACTGCTTTTATTGAGGTCACTGTGGCTATAAAAAATCTTCACCAAGCTGTTTACTTTGCGGTCCACTGTGCCCCTAAGTTCTGCTCTGTCTCTTGCTGGAATAATAATTTTCTTAGTCAATGAAGAAATTATGGGATCACAGTCTTGGGGAGGCCAAGACATGTCTCTGCCTTTTTCTTGTCAAACTTCAGAAGTCTGCTGGCACATTGTGATACAGGGAATTTCTTTTCTGAACCTTGCCACACCACTGAGTAAAGCCTCACTGGCTTTCGGGATAGGAAAGGTGAGGCCCAACTGTCAACTTGGAAAGGCCATGCTTTTAATTTGATTGCACCCTTTATTTCTTCCTGCAGCACTGTACTTCATTCTTTGTACTTATTTCCTTGAGTTGTATTCATTTTGATACTGTATCTTGTGACACGTTTCCTTGTTTGTATTTCTGCTGATTCTAAACTATTATATTGTACTGTCTGTCCTACCCAGGACCTCCTTGTAGCCTAGCTTTGCTCAATGAAGCTTTTTTCTCTTGATAAAATAAATACGAATACAATGCCTATTTCACCATCCTCCATTGATGAGACCTCCGAATTTTATGGGAATGGGGGTCTCTCCACTTTTTTGTGGGTATGCCAGCTTGCCTCCTCCTCTTCATACAAGAACAGGGGCGGGGTCCTTTTATGTTCCCCCATCAGTTGATTCTGGTACTTGTGACAGGGTCAGAGCCCCCGGTTGAATTTGTGCTGCATTTTCTTTTACACTGTCCTGTTCTTCCACGTTGACTGTTCTAGCTGCAGGCTAAAATCTAGCCACTTTCAGTCTTGTAGTCTTGCCCCCCCGTACTGTATAAAGAACATATAAGTAAATCAAGAGGAAGTAAGTTTCTTGCCTTCTCCTGTGCTGTACTGCAGGCAGATACAGAGGGAATGTAAGAAATGAAAAAGAATTTAAACCCAGACCCTTGCACTCTGTGGTTCTGTGTAAACTGCTTTGGGTTTGCAAGAAGCCAACAAAACTTTCTTTCCTAGGTGAAGCAGAGGTGTGTAAAGTGCAGATGAGTCAGCCTGTCCGTGTTTACCTAAAAAAAAAATTAATTATTCAGGACGAGTCAGCCTGCTTGTGTTTAAGAACTGAGAGTCAGACAGCTCACATGGTGCTGACATCATCAGTAGGCAGGTATAAAAGCCCACCTCCTGAGATACAAAACAGATGAGTCAGATAAGTCAGTCAGTAGTGACCTGACTGTTGTGGAGGAAGTATCTCATAGTACATGCAAGTTTTCATGTGCTAGGAATCTATTTGGCTAGAATGAAGCCTGGAAGTTGTGCATGGAGGGAACTGTGTACTGTTCTTTGCAGAACTGAAGGACTAATCACCTGTTTCCTTTCTGTAAGTCTACTATTTTTTTGTAGGGGGATAAATACCCCAAAGTGTGTTCTACACCTTTTACCCGAGTCTGTGCATCTGTCTCACCCACTAACCTTCACAGTATTATGTGGTTAAAAAAAAACAAAGCAGGCCACATCCAAGGTAAAGACTCTGTTGAATTTCACAATTATATTTGGTGCCAGTTGCAGCTGTGGCTGGCTCATCTGGTCAATGGTCCACTGTCACTGTGACTATGTCTGCACAATGCTGCAGGCTTGGGACATCTGTGCCTCTTGTGGCACTTCACATTGGGAGTACAAGAACCCCATGCATATGGCCAGTAGCAAAGACTTGCAGCTTGAGATTTTCTACCCCTGCTGGACTTGCCAGCTCTTGTTTTTCCTGCTGTGGGCATTACATGAGGAAGCATGTCTGTACCCAAAAAACAGCAGAGTCTAACCTTGTGCTACTTCTGTCCAACATCAGAGACCACTGGGCAGCCTGGATAAGTGGTATGCAGGCTGGTGTCCGAATGAGCAAGACAGAAATTAGCTGCTATTTTAGGTAGAAATTTCTAGCTAGTGGCTCTGCTCTGCTTCACTGTACATTCTGTCAACAAACCGTTCCTCTCTCACTGCTCATAGCTCCACCCAAGCTGACCAATATTCACATTCAAGTAAAAAGTTGTGAAACCTATCAGTGGAAGCTGCCTTGTTTAACTTTAGTTGCTCCTGCTTTCTTTTGGTACATCGAGATTAATGAAAACTGCCAGCTTGACAGGCACACCCAAGCACTACGTGATGGGAAAACTATCAACTTGACACAGTGCCCAGGCAAAATGATGGGAATTTCCACCTCACTCACAAACGCTGTGCAGGGCCATGAGTTTGCCTCCCAAGGGGGCTTGGATGCAGTGTTCCCTTGCCCCGGGTCACCAGTACTCAGTGCATAAGACTTCCAGTGAGCCATCACCCTCCTGGTGTTCCCTTTGATCTCAGTGTTCCTACAGACCACGGACTTACACTGTGAACCACAATGTGCTAATGATGGGGTTTTTTTCCGGTCCCGGGCAGGAGGGAAAAAGCGGTTCAAGCAACTTGGCTCCCTCTAGTCCTAGGCCACACAGAGGTAATGGCTGCTGGCAGACAGTGCAGGGTAGGTCCACAAGGGAGAGTTCCTTAGCACGGAGTCTAGCCCTTCATTAAGGGTTGAATAAAAAGATCAGAACAAAGCAACTTAAGTACAACTATAATTTAAAACCGTGCTGTCACAAAGTGACAGCCTGTGCATAGTGCTGCCTGTCTTTGCTGAGGCAGAAGGAAGACTGGCACAATACATGGGGGGGGTGGCCTGTGCACCTGTGTCAGATGTTCACTCTTGCTTCTACAGAAGCCTAAGGAGGAAGATCCCACTGGTACAACAGCCTGCAACCAACAGAAATATATATATTTTTTTTCCACAGAAAGAATGGTGGATAAGTGATATAGCTTGCCCAGCAGTGTGCTTAATGCAGAGACCATTAATGTTTTCCAGGCAGTGTGCAGCACATTCAAGAAGATCATCTGTAAAGGGAAGGCAAACACTTGAGGGGAGGTGCTGGGGAAACAGGTGGATTATGTTCAGAATGAGCAACAAGAATTAGGACCTCAGGACTAACAATGGATTTGCAGTTATTTTTCTGTCCTTACATCATATTTACACAATGGGAAACTCAGCAGCTTAAGGATCTGCTGTCAATAAGATTCCTCCGTTGCCTAAGCAAGTATGGAATACTGTACTATATTGCATCAGCACTGGTTCAATTTAAGGTTAGAGCTTGCTGTTCTACAATATTTACTCAGTGTATACTTGTCTAACATGGTTGGGGAGCTGACATGGGGGGGGTGGGAGCAGGATTCCTCTTCGGGGGTTGCCTTTCCGCAGTCTCACCACCTCCAGGTGGAGTCGGTGGTGGTGCAGGCGGGTAATGGCGACCAGTAGGGTGGGGTGTCCTGCAGTCCTTGACACGTGTGCTACACACACACACACACACACACCAAGAACATGAGAGTGGGGGGAAAAAAAGGCTAAAACAAACAATAGGAAAAAAGGGATGCTGAATTAAGATACGACCTCTCGCAGACCCCACACCAGCATTATGGACCACCCCTGTGTATGGCAGGTTGGGGGGGGGGACGACTGCCAACACCACGCAATGGGGGCAGAACGGGTTGTGACAATAAGGCTGACTGGGCAATGGGGTTGGACTACAGCCAGATCCTCCCCCGAGAAGACGGAGATGTTCTGTGCATGTTCCAAAACGGTCAGTCAAGGGTTAAAGCAGTAGTATTTGTTAGTCGACAACAAATTTCATCATACAGTTTTACTGGGAAAAATTTTTTTGTGACATCCTTTAATACATCTGCAGTGTGTTTTAAATTTTCTCAGATATTTTTAAAACAGCTTCTATAACCAAGTTTTTTTTATTTATTTAAATATTGGAAAAACCTTTGAGTCAGCGACTTGTTTACAGAGGTTCCACATCAAATTACAGAGTAAAGAAACTAACAAAACAGTTAGCCTAAGAACACACAAGGATTTTTAGATATAGTAAAGCAGGATGAGCATATACTAGGCAAGTATGTGACCATGCAAGGTCAGCAGGCATAATATAACATTGAGTGAAAGTGATAAGAGGCAGCCAGAATTGTTTCAGTACAACAGCTCTTTTGTCAGGGTACTAGCAAGAAGCGAGACAAGTGCTACTGAGGTAGGCACAGGCCGGGATCGGCAGGAAGTTGAAACAGAAGGTACAGGGCAGTTTGGGCGAGTGGGGAGGGGGAGGTGTGAGGCAGAGAGGGGAGGGGAGGAAGAGACAGATAACATGGACTGGGTGGGTTAGGGAGAGGCGTGTGGGTGGGAGAAGGAAGAGGGAGGGAGGAGCGGAGGTGGAGTAATTCACAGTCCAGGAAAAGGGGGGGTGAGAAGGGGAGGGGGTGGAGATGGATGTAAGAAGGGTGGAGCAGAGGGTATATGAGGGGAAGGGAGAATAGTAGTTGGTGAGGGATTTGAGACCCATGTCATAAAAAATGGCCTAGGTCACAATTTTTAAAAATTTCTTCTGTGAAGTTACCCGGTTGAATGTAAATACAAGAGTCATACTGTGGATGTACCAGGATGGCACTACCATGTTTCTGATGGTAAACAGCACCAACACTGTACCCAGATATTGTATTTATTTATTTTACAGGGGGCATGGCACAAGAGCAGGAACTTTTAAAAACGTCAGAATCCTGTAACTTCCAGCCGAAATGAAAGAAAACAAAAAGAAAATGAGTTTACTGATGTTTATGCCAGGAACACATTATTACTGGGGAAAAAAAACTACATGGTGCCTAACAAATACTGCTGCTTTAACTGCTTATTACTAGAGACAATTCACAAGACGGAAGATTGATCAATAAAGTAGTGGCAGCACTTTGCTTTATTTGGTACAACAAGGTTTAGAGGCTGGCCTGCTGATGCAGCCGTAGAGCTACTGCTTGCAACACTGACAACCCGGGTTTCAAGAATGAGACCGGGGCTAGAGGGCCAGATAGGGGGAAGAGGACTGAGCATCCTAGGGACTGTTGTCCTCCGAGGGAGGGGTTCAGCTGCCAGTGCTCAACAGACCCAAAGACCCATGGAGGAGGCCAGAGAACCAACGGCCAGAGCTCACTGGCTGGGAGAGGCGGGGTAGACAGTGGCGTGATGCCACCAACGTCACTGCATGCCACACCTCCCAGGGACAAAAATCTGAAAACTGCCGACCGTGTAGTATGCCGCTCACCTTGCTCTGCAGGACCCACACTGTTGCTCCGTGGTGCTCCCTAGAAACCGAGTTTCAGTACCGACAGGGAAGGGTAGACCCAAAAAGCTCGCCCTGGGAAGTGCGCTAAGTAAGTAAGTGAGAGACAGGTGCAGAGGACTGGGAGCAGAGGTCGGGACGATGTGGGTCGGTCAGGTGAAGGATAAAGCATAGTAAATAAAATGAAATAAAAATAACAAGGTTTATAAGTGAATTTTGTCTAACTAGCCCTGGTACAGTAGAATCAGGCTGCATCACAGAAATTTCATTAGAGGGCAGCATGATGTATAGTCAGAGCAGTGGCTTGGAAACCAGAATATCGCAGGTTCCAATCCAGCTAGAGTCAAATACTCACTGTGTGACCCTGGGCAAGTTACCTAATCTCTCTGTGTTCCAGTCCACCCAGCTGCAGAAATGGGTAAAAGCAGGACCCCATGAAAATGAGATGTTACATCTTAGCTGGACTACTAGAAAGAGAAACAGAAGACAGCCTTGATGTGTAACAGTGCTCCCGACTAGACAACTAGGCAAGCAACTGTCTTTCCGTTCAGACAGGGGTTAGTAAGGAAGATGGGCGGCTAACCAACAATGCAATATTCAAGTATTCAAAACCCAAATTAACTTTGCAAAAATCTCCACATAAAATGTGAAGTAGAGAGCTCCACAAAGACATGCACATACAATAAACCCAGTTCAATAGTAACAGTTAAATGCACTGGATTATGATAAAGCTTTCATAATTTCAGCCACTGCCCATTTTGCCAGCTTTAGACTCGGTGCTATGACTCCAGTTGAAATGCCTTTCAAAGCAGTAAACCTTTTAGGGCAGCAGCAGATGGATGCACAGAAACAACATTTATGTATTTAGGAAAGATTTAACTTATTTTCGTGGGGTGAATCATTTAATGCCCTAAACATGTAATGTACAATGCAAAACTGCCCAAAGGAATGTTAATTTTTTTTTCTATTTAAAGTAAAATAAAAGCCTACCTCTCCCATTCCCCGAGATTCTAGTGCAAGGGCCTGAAAGTCATGATTCATTTCGTCCACAGATCGAACCTAAAACAATGGGAAAACGTTAGAAAATCTAGAAAAAACATCACTGGCTTACTGTTACATATCCGATCCTGTTTGCACTAGCCAAATCTACAACTGGGTTCTTACGTTAAGGAGGAAAAAAAAAAAAACATCATTGCAGTCTCAACTAGATGCTTGGAAAAGAATAGCTGCTTTGAAATTTATGGGAAAAATACCTGCCCACTGGGGCATGAAATTATAAAAATACTTGCCCCTAAATTGTTTTACATGCCAAAATGAAAAAAGACTCGCGGTGATTCTGTGACTGTTGTTCCTGGTGACACTAATGCTGGCACAGTAGTGAGCCCTACTAGGCTCATGTTTTCAGTATTTTCTTTTTTATGACTGCAGTGGGCGTAGCCCTGCAGACATCTTGCAATCTCTTTAGAGAAAAAGGAGCCCACCGGATACCAAATGGACTTATAATGGAAGTGGAGGTGAATGGCAATTACTGCGTGTTCACCGCACTATTTTGTCCATCAGTATCAGCACAGCACTGTCCACTGAGTTCAAGAAAGCAGCACAGAGATCTCCATGCATGCACAATGACTCGTGCATGCGCAGGTAATATGGCAACACGGTGGCACAGTCTGCCATATCCAATATGGCCACTGG
This sequence comes from Neoceratodus forsteri, assembly GCA_016271365.2. NCBI lineage: Eukaryota > Metazoa > Chordata > Ceratodontiformes > Ceratodontidae > Neoceratodus > Neoceratodus forsteri. The sequence continues at coordinate 1,429,260,212 of CM057449.1, forward strand.
AGCCCAGTGCACATGTGCATGTTATCGCGCATGCACAGAAAGCTCCGGTGGTCATCTTTGATACGGTAGACTGTGCCGCTGGAGTACACTGTGCATGTGCAAGTCATTGTGCATGCACAGAAAACTCGGTGTTGCCATCTTTGATATGGTGGCATAGTCTGCCGTGTTCCGCTGGACCTCAGCTGTAGCCGTAGTGGCTCTTGCTACAGCTTGTTAATAAAGAAGTTTATACTCCTTAGGCTGACCTGGCAGCTTGTTCAGCCCTGTCCCCAGGTACCGTCAGCTGACTCTGCTGCCTCTTTCCAACTGGGATGGGGGTGTACCCCTGCAGATTGCTTCCCCCCATGGTCGGGCCAGAGGGCAGGGCCATCTCCCATGCCCCTCTCCCCGTGACTCTCAGAGAATCCCCACTTAACCAGCAGGGTAGCAGCGGAACCCTGGGCAGGGCTTCATTAAGCCTGCCCCCCCCCCTCCATTTTCCTCTTTATTTCCTCCCCGGACGCCAGAGCCATGACATGGCACTCAAGCGCATGGAGGCACGCATGCATTCTGGCACCACGGCCTCCTTCCACCCACTCTATATGAACATACAAAATTTGCCAGCAGACAAAGGCCTAGTGGTCAATCAAGTCTGCTCAATTGTGCAGCTAGCACCCTTATTCTGTAGCTGCCCCTCCCTCCCACCCTCCCCTCGCCCTGTTCCAGACCCTTTTGAAGCAGCCTACTGTTCTACTGGATACCACTTCTGTCGATAACACATTCCACCCACCTACCACCCTCTCCATAAAAAAGTGTTTCATCTCCCTCCTGAACTTTCCTTCTTCCAGTCTCATATCATGGCCCTGGGTGTCCTTCCCCTCCCTTACTTTGAACAGCCCCTCCATATCGGTCTTGTTCCTTTCATGTACCTGAAGGGTTCAATCATACTCCCCCAATTCCTCCTCTTCTCCAGCGAGTACATGTTCAACTCCCTCAGCCTCCTCTTGTATGGCAAGTCCCCCAGCCCCTGGATCATCTGTGTCACCCTGCACTGCACCCCATCCAGTAACAATGTCCCTCTTCAGATACGGGTGCGAGCACTGCACGCAGTACTCCAGATGTGGTCTAACTAATGATCTGTACAGTGGCAGAATCACCACCCCCTCTCGAGGATATACCCCTAGCAATGCAACCCAGCATTTTGCTGGCCTTTGCAGCCGTCTTCCTACATTGTGCAGAATTGTTCATTGACCCTGTAATGAGCACCCCCAGATCCTTCTCATCCTCTGTTTCAGCTTGTTGCACTCCCCCCCAGCTGGAAACTCCTCCTTGGGGTTTTCACCCTAAAATGCAGCACCTTGCACTTTTTGGCACTGAACCCCAGTTGCCATGTGTCTGACCAGGTTTCCAGCTTTGACAGATCATCCTGCAATCCCTGCCATCCCCCTAGGTCATCCACCACCACTCCCATCTTGGTGTCATCAGCAAACAGATTGGTCTTGCTCTTGATGCCCAATGATATGTCTGCAATGAATATCCCAAACACTGGTCCCAACACCAAGCACTGCAGAACACCACTTGTCACTACCCTTGGGGATGAGAGCTCTCCACCCACAACCACCCTCTGTTGCCTTACCTGAAGCTAGTTCCCTACCCATCTCACCAGCTTTGCACCTGCCCCTGTGCTTTCTAATTTACTTCCAAGCCTCCAATGCAGCACAGAGTCAAATGCCAATTGAGTTCCAATGAATAAACATGTACACTCTGATTTTAGGTACAGGATACATCATACAAATAAATCATGGTAGGCAATACTTAGCCCTTCTTTCTTTGGTACAGCATTGTGGGGGGAAAGCAGTTAAGTTATAAATGTTCATAATAAAAATCAATATAGGCCCTTGCAGCAAGACCATGGACAACTAATCCGACATGAGTACAAGCAAGTCCAAAGAATCCCTTCTAGAAAGATGGGCTCATGACAAACGACTTAACCCTGGAGTCCATGATAACTTTATAAGTAGAGAACTATTCCCTTTCAAAAAGCTCCAGATGCATCCTCATTTAAATCTCAAGCATCATCATATAATAAAAATCATTCAAGATAAATTATCATAAAAGAACTAAAAACAGACCCCGCCAAACATTTCATACAGCACAAGAAACACATTTTTCTTTTGTTTTGCAACTCAAACCATGCCTTGCCACCAGACGGCAGCAGAGATGACATTCTCTACCCCTTCCCTATAACTGTATCATATTAATTAATATATAAATGATCCCACTTTAGTTTAAAATACATAAAAGAAAAAAAGACACTTCGTAAGTACTATGACAGAAAATGTCATTTTAAACTTCCAAACGCTAACTGGAAAATGGTAATCACAGTTGAAGACCACAGCTCCTTGAACTAGGATAAAGAAAATCAATTCAAAAGTTTACTATACGTTTATTCATGTCTCAGAGTCATCTTCCTCCAATTCCTCCGACTGTCGTGGAGCAACTAAGTCCTTTCGGATGCTTTCCAGCTTTTGACCAATGTCAGCAGGGTCACTAAAAATGAATGAATGTCTTGCCAGCATAAAGAATCTTGAGTTGTGCAGGCATTTGTTTAGTACGATTTATCCCCAGTTCCCACAGGCCTGTTCGTACTGCATCAAAGCCATGCCGTCTCACCACGTGGCATAGCTAAGGTTGGGAAAGCAGCTTAACACTGTTCCACTTCACAGGGTAAGAGGGCCCGTAACTCTGGATTTTTGCAAAATTAAATCCCAAACATGCACTCCAGTTGTTGTAGCTAAGATAGTTCGGGGAAGGTCAGGGTTGTTAGGCTTTTGTCTGGGCGTGATACGATACGCCCTTACCACAAGGTGCTCTGCTTGTATCTGAATAAGATCAAATATTAGTTGTTTCAAATCCCAAAGGATCCATTCCTTCCTGTCCCTCAGGTATTCCGAAAAAACAGAGATTGCACGCCCATGCTCCATTCTCTAGATATTCCCGTCTGGATCGTAGTAGTTTTTTCTCTTTCAGCATGGTGTCGGTTACCACAGTTGCTATATTCACCATGCTACTGAGAATGGAATGATCAGATTCTAAAGCAGCCACCTTTGTTTCTACTGTTGTAAGTATGGTATTGTGGACTTCCAGCTTTTTATCAATTTGCTGGACAGCCACAAGAATGGCGTTGACTACAGCCTCTAAATCCACAGACTTCCCACTCATCAATGTGCCACTAGAGGTGCTGGCATAAGGCACAGAGCCTTTTTCCTTGCCGGAATCTTTAGACTTTTCTTGTTTAGTCAAGTTTTTGATCTTTTATATTTATAACGGTAGATAGTTATGCGAGGTGCATCTTCCCATCGGCTGCTGACCACGCCCCCACAGAGAGTGGCTTATTCCACGATCAGGAGGCCACCATATCTCAATGAACTTTCAAAAAGTTATAGGCCAGCACACACACGTAGGCTTCAGGGTTAGCAGATGCCTGGATTGAAAATGGAGTTCTTGGACCAAACTCAACAGAATAAGCTATGAACAGCAAGTCATATGCCGGGGCGATGCAGGCCTACAAACTGACATTTCGAGCACTGTGGTGCCTGCTTCTTCCACAACTCTTGGGACTTTATAGCAGCACATGAGCAAGAGCTCTAAGAGGATATTGTCAAAGCTGATCAGTCACAGCCTCATACTGAGGTCATATCAGTTCTTACTTCATACTGGGTTATTAAGACATCCAGAAGGCTGACTTCAGTAGCTGCAAAGATTACTGCATAGTGGGGGAAGGGTGTTAATGGTCTGGACAGGTCTCACTCAACTAATTGACTGGAGGCAGAGCTGAATCAGGTTTGTGGTGTTGGCTGCTTTGTCTCCTCAGAAGGAACTGGAAGGGGACAGGATCAGTTGTGTTCCAGGACAGTAGCTGCTGCTTGTTGTTTTTACAGGGTTCTTGTGGATTTTACTTGGTAGAAGGTTATTTCTTTGCTTTCTTACTTCTAAGGGGCTAGCAGGGTATTGTTGTGGGGGCTGTTGGAAGTTTGAAAACTGATTTGGTGGCTGTAAGTGGGCTCATTTGTTGGATGTTTCACTGTGTAACAGGCTACGCTGGTGGAGGCCTATTTCTTCTGATTTAAAACCTATTTGGTGGGATTTGCTTGGGCCTGGGTATTTGGCTGCTGGGCTTGGAGGGGAGACACAGGGCTGATACACTCTCTCTTGAGTCGGGTGTCTGCCCAAGACCCACCTTCCCCCACCCCTCCCCAGAGTTCTGCTAATTTATAGGGGAACACCTGCCCTGCAATTGGAGGAAAAGGCTGCAGGTGCAGCTCATGTAGTTCTAGCCACTGGGGGTTGGATTTAAAGGCCGGGAGAGAGGAGCTCAGGGAGTTGTTCATTTCCCTTATAAGTTTACTGTGTTGTACTGCACCTAGTAACAGGGTTACCGGTGTACTGTGGGACTGCATCTAAGATTAGTGGGTGACCTGATTAGGCAGTAGGGGTGTATCTTGGACTGGGGGGAACCTGGTGGCTCACCCAAGGAAACCTACTTGGAAGGGGATGGAACCACATGGCATTAGGGCCGGCATCTTTGGGAGGGTGGTGGGGTGCACAGGGTGTGGAGCAGCCATGATACTGGACTGGGCTTGGAAGTTTGGTGGTTGCCCAGTGTGCTACCAGCTGGCACAACTTAGGGAGGAGGTTGCGGGGATTAGGAGACAGCTGGGAGAAGGGGGGAGGTATGGTTGGGGAAGGGGGCCGGGGATCTCCCACAGGGTTACACCAAGCACTGGGGGGGCAGCAGCATAGGGAAAGGAGTGCAGGAGAATACTCAGGGGTCACACAGGAACCCTGGCAGAGGGGGTCCAAAAGGACACTACCAAGGAAGCAGGCAGGTAACTGGGAACCCTCACAAAGGAGAGACAGAGGGACAACATTCTCAGGAAGTAGGCAGATGGCCAGGGCTGGACAGAAGGAAGCAAGGCGGGGAGGTGGATCAGATCTTACACTCAGTAACCGCTTCAATTCTCTTCTTCTGCTCGAGGATGAGGGGGGTGATGTAGCCATGACAGGGGTGGTTAGAGATGGAAAGGGAGTGGGGGGCAGGAGGCAGGGGCCAGATAGCAGGAAGAACAGGGGGAACCTGGAATGCAGGAAAATGGGGGGAGCAGTGAATCAGAGCAGGAGGGGCAGGGGGAAGAGGGAGAAAAGCGCAATGAGAAGGACCAGTTGGGAGGAAAGGTAATGGAGAAGGACCAGAAGTACAAGGAGGATTTAGTAAAGGGAGCTGAGGGTTTAGGCCAGGGGAGCACAACAAGCAAGGAGGGACTAAATGGAGACAGCAAGGAAGGAGGATGAGCCAGGCTAGTTTAAGCAGATGGGGAGAAGGACCAGTTGCGAGCAGTGAGGGAGTTAGCAGGGTACAAGAAGGATACTCAGGAGGAGGAGGCATAGGATTGGAGGGAGGGGTGGTCAGGGTAAATAAGGAGGGGTGGCATGTGGCACCAGATAGGGGAGGAACAAGGAGCCGGCTGGGTGGAGGGCCAGTAGAAAGGATGAGGACATGGAAGGGGGAATGGAGGAAAAGGCGGTCAGAGTGCTCCTGTTGGGGATTCTATGATCAGGGTATCAAATGGCATAGGGAGGGAGAAGCCTAGCCAGTTAGAACAAAATGCTTCCCTGGACTAACGGTGCACAGGGCTAAGCACGCGGTATATCAGCTGGCAAAGGATTGTGGGGGTTCCCCGGACATACTGGTCCACCTGGATACAAATAACATTGAGGGAAATAGCGAGCTAGAGATACAGGCAAGATTCAGGGAGCTTGCCAGGGTCTGTCATGACATAGGATGCACAGTTTCCTTCTCAGAAATCCTGCCGGTGCCAAGGGCTAGTGGGGAGCACAAAAGGAAGATTAGGGAGATAAACCAGTGGCTCAGGGAGTGGTGTGAGGCCAGAGGGTATGGGTTGATGGGGGATTGGGGGACACCTGGGAGGATAAGGAGCTGTATGCTGAGAGATGAGACTCCATTTCAATTTGGAGGAGGAATCCTAAGTTGAAAATAGAGAGGTTCATTGGTGAAAAGTGGGGTTTAAACTTGTGAAGGGGAGGGATGGGAGAAAAGGCTGTCAAGGGGTGCCGATAAAGGAGGGACTCTGTCTCCACCCCTGGGAGACTGGAGGATGCGGAAAAAGGCTGACTGGTAAAGTGCAGACCAGGGGAAAACAGAATCCCCATGGGAACACAAGCAGGCGAAATGGAAGTATAGGGAAAGGGTGGAAGGTAGTCCTGCTAAATGCCAGGAGCTTGGGAAATAAAATGCCTGAGCTCCCGGTGATGCTAACTGAGGAAGCAGTAGATGTGCAGTGGTCACTGAGACCTGGGCCACTGCAGGACCGACTGGGACCTGAACCTGGAGGGTTACACTATGTTCAGGAAGGACAGGGGAGGGAAGGGAGGAGGTAGCAATGATAGTCAAAACTGCATTAGCATAGGGGGAGTAGAGGGCGGAGGAACCGTGGAAGCAATTTGGGTCACCTTTGATAAATAAGGGGGCAAGAGAGTAAAATAGGAGTGGTGTATAGACCCCTGCCCTGCGCGGAGGAGCTGGAGAGAGACTCTGGTGGCAGATGTTGGGAGACACTGCAGACTGGGCAGAGGAATGGTGGTGGTGTTGGGGACTTAAACATGCCAGGAACAGACTGGGAGACTATGACATCTTCTGTGACCAGGAACAGAGGTTGTTGGATGTCTTTCAAGATGCGTTCCTAACTCAGCAGGTGGGGGAACCGACCAGGGAGGCACGGGTACTGGATGTGGTCCTGGCAGACAGTGACCAGATTAGGGGCCTGGAGGTAAAGGAGTGACCATGCCACGGTCTGGTTCTGCCTGGACCTAGGAGGGCTAGAAAGCTGCACAAAGACGGAGGTAACTGACTTCAGGGGAACGGAATTTAAGGAAATGGGAAGGATCCTAAGGAGCATTTGGATGGGATTGGGTCAGACATGGACGCTGATAGTAGGTGGGAAATCATCAGGAGAGGTGCAAGATGCTACCAGCACCTGTGCAAGAGTAAGACGAAAATGCGGTAGGGCCCGAAAACCCTGCTGGTGGACCAGGGAGGTACAGGAGGTGGTGCAGGAAAGAAGGCAAGCCTAAGGCAATTCAAGTGCTCAAGGAGTGAAAGGGATTGAGGGGAGTATGAGCTGATTGCTAGAAGGGCCACTAGGGTGGTGAGGGCGGCTAAGGCAAGGAAGGAGCAGAACCTGGCCAGGGAAATCAGGAGAGGGAACAAGGGGTTCTTTAGATACACTGGGGGAAAAACGAAGGGTGAAGGGGCAGATTAGCAGGATTAAATCAGGGGAGAGATGGGCACAAGACCCGGGGGAGCAGGCTGAGGTACTAAATGAGTACTTCACCTCAGTTTCCACCAAGGAAAATGGGGGTGCTGCATCATACATGGGAGGAGACAGAGATACTGAGGAGGGGAGACCTGCAGATCGGCGGGTCTGGGGAGAGGGAGGCATCACTGGCAGGAGGGGAGGCTAAGCAGGAGAAGAGGTACTGGAAGTGGAAATCACAGCAGAGAGTGAGGGAAGCCTCAGCTCCTTAAGACGGAGAAAGCACCGGGCGGATAAATTACATCCCAAGTGCTGAAGGAACTGCGGATCTCTTGGCGAAACCCTAGCGGAACTTTCACCATCTCTCTGAGGGACAGGGATGGGTGCCCCAGGACTGGAAGGTGGTGCATATAGTGCCCATCCACAAGGGGGGATCAAGGAGGTGGAGAGAACTACAGGCCTATCAGCCTGACATCGGTGGTGGGCAAGGTGATGGAGGGCATTGTCAAGAAGAGGCTAGGGGGGACCTGGAAAAAGTCAGGGTGCCTGGACGATAGACAGCATGGATTACGTCTCGGGAAATTGTACAGACAAACCTTGTGGAGTTCTATGACTGGGTGACGAGTGCCTGGACCTTGGTGACCAGTGGACGTCCTCTTTCTAGACTTCAGCAAGGCATTTGACTCTGTTCCTCACATGGGCCTGTTGGATAAGCTGGGAGAAATGGGGTGGGGAACCAGATGATCAGATGGATTGGCAATTGGCTCCATGTGACCCGGACCAGAGGGTCATAGTAGTGAGATAGTCTCATCCCAAGAGGTCGTGGTAGGGTCCCACAGAGATCAGTCCTTGGTCCCCTCCTGTTCAACGCACTCGTCTCTGACATAAGGACAGAATCAGGAGTGAGATGAGTCTCTTTGCAGATGACTCAAACTGGGGGCGGTGGTGGATGGGGAGGAGGGCCCTACAGGGGACCTGGAGGCTCTGGAAAGATGGTCTAGAAAGTGGAAGCTGAGGTTCAATGCAGGAAATGCAATGCACTCCACCTGGGGCAGAAACCCGGCCAAGTGTACAACTGGGAGAATGCTACAAAGTCTCGATGGCTGAGAGGGACCTGGGTGGTGGTGGATGTCAAAATGAACAACTCGGAGACTTGTAGGAGGGCAGCAGCCAAGGCCAACAGGATGCTGGGATGCATCGCTAGGGGGGTAACCTCCAGAAGGAGGGAAGTGATGCTCCCTCTGTATAACTGCTTGGTGAGGCCACACCTTGAGTACTGCATGCAGTTTTGGAGGCCACACTTAAAGAGGGACATTAAACTCCTGGAGAGGGTCCAGAGGAGGGCAACCAAAATGATTTGGGGCTTGGGGGACAGGATCTATGAGGAGAGGCTCAAAGAGCTAAATATGTACACATTGGAAGAGAGAAGGGACCGGGGGGACATGATAGAGGTCTTTAAGTACATGAAGAGGGTAAATAGGGGAGGAACAGTCAGGGTGCTTCGAAGGAAGGAGGAGGGGGCCACTAGAGGGCATGGGTGGAAGCTGGAAGGGGGAAGATTCAGGGGAGAAAGGAGGAGGTGCTACTTCACTGAGAGGGTGGTGGAGCCATGGAATGCACTACCTAGGGGGCTGGTGGAGGCAGAGACGGTGGAGGGGTTCAAGAGGGGCTGGGATAGGTACAGAGGAAGGGTTCTGGAAGCAAAATCCAATGTAGCAAGAATATCCGGAACTGGGAAGGGAGAAGCCAGAGAAGGCGAGGGGGGCAGCAAGGTCAGCACCCAGGGTGGGGGCTGACCAATCGAGCAGACTCGAAAGACCGTTAGGCCTATTCTGCTGGCATTTTAGTATGTTAGTATATGGGATGTCCCCACTATTTAAGTGGAGGAAACCGAGGTTACCAACTGTAATATGTCTATCCAAATTTGTTTTGCAGGCAAGGAAACTAGAGGCCTCTACTATTTCAGCTGGCAAACCATTCCATAGTCTGACTACTCTTGGTCCAAAACTAAAATGTCTCAGCCTTGTCATACAATATTCTTCTTGTATTTAAAACTTATGCCCCCTAAGATTGTAGTGAGGTACCTTGTACCGAAGACCAATATCATTTTTTTAGTTTTTCTTGTGCAAGGATTTTATACAGCAGGAGCAGGTCACCCCTAACTTGTCTGGTGTCCATTGACCACAGTTCTAATGCCTTCAATCATTCTTCATATGATATATCTTTGATCCCTTTTATAAGTTTGGTACAGGCCCATTGTGGTTTTTCAATCATATTTATAATTCATATATATCATATACTTCACAAAGATTTTGAAATCTCACCTTTACATTTGTGACCAAAGGTTAAAGTAGTGTGAACTTCAGTTTTTGCTGGCAGTACATGGAAACGGTGGCCCTACTGCTCATGTTCAGCCATGCCCAGAGAAGAGGACATTGGGAGCTGCATCTCTTCACCTTCAAATGTATGCTGCCATTTTTCATGGGACATGACGACACAAACTATGCAAGGTGGTGTGTGCCATCCACATAGCAGAAATGCATCAACTACTGACTGAAGTGTTCAAGGAGTTCCAGCAAGGAAACTTTGTTGTCAAGAGATCATGTCAGAAGTTCAACCAAGTGGACACTGATCAGAGCCAAAAGTGGCTTTAATGGCACTGGAAAAGAAAGGAGGTGGAATTCTAGGCTTCACCAAGACTCACTCAGCCCTCAGCAGATGGGCCTTGTCTTACAACCCGAAAGCCCCGTATCGCAGCTGACACCAGAGCAGTGTTCTGTGCCGACTTGGATGACCAACTTATTCACAATGACTCAAGAAAGGCAAGGACGCAAAATGACAGTGAAGATGAGGATGCACTCTACGAACACTTCAAACGTTCAAGGTTTTCTCTGGGGAGGAAACCATCCACGTCACTGCAAAATACTGTAAAACTAATATATTTCACTTTCATTTTATTTTTGCTATATTCGTTGAACGGCTCTGATCCATGAAAATAATATGAAAGTGAAATATTTCTTCAGTGGAAATAACATTACACTTCCAGGGCCATCTGAAAAACTACTGCATTACAGTAACTGTACTTTTAAAAAACATCTCAGTAAACATGGGTGCATGTAAAACGTTTATATTAAATGACAAGTAAAAGCACTGGCATTAAAAATGTCTCCATGTAAAAAGTTTATTGTACAATATTACAATAACAACCAGTTAAGGCAATCATTAAAAGCACCAAAGCATTGGCGTTTGTCAGAATATTGTGCAAGTGGACTTGGTTAAAACATATTATCCCTATAGTCAAGCTGTCATCACTTACCAGAGCACAATGGGGCAAGGAAAGAGCTGAACTGTATGCTGTAAAGCTGTCATTAAGTTTTGTTAGAAACCGGCATACTGTAAGGTTTAAAACACTGGCAATGAATTTAAAAAAACACTCATGCAAATAAACCACCTCAGTTTTTAATAACAGTAATGTGCATAATGTTTGGGGGAGGGGGGGCGCACAGATAAGAGCAGGGAGGGAAGGGAAAATTGAAAAGCACAACACAGAAACAGACGAAAACTGTCAGCATCAGCCAGAACCCAATGGGGCAATGAATCAGCAACAGGGAAAAGCTGCCAGCACCAGTCAGATCACAGTCGCGTAATGCAGCTGCTGAACTGTACATGTTGGCTATAAAGCCATCATTGCATTTTATTAGAAAACCGGCATCCCTCATGGCAACAGCCTCAGTAATATGCACATAGTGTTAAACAGACCCTAATCTGCTTTAGTCCAACATAAAACTGCCATTCTTCAAAGTGGATGACCGCATTTAAACTGCAACAGCTGAAGACAATTTCATTATCAGCATTGTTAGAAGCCAGTGCAGAGTTAGGCACATAAAGACAGAACCTAGTCTGCTGCATTCCAAACTTATAACATGGCATAAAAGCACATACTGAAACCTAGCATATCTATTGGTCAAATTATAACAGGTGGTACTGTCCCTAACCATTGTCTAATTACTAAGTAGACCATGGTTAGCGATGCAGTACCGTGGCGATCCACCGTAAAAAGCAGCGGAGAAACATTTTGCTCTGTCCATCCCACCCATCAGCCCAGCGGTCCGTCATTACCGACAGCAAAACAAAGATGGAAACCTTCAATGTCACTTTTCCAATGTAAGCCAAGTAGAAAGTGCCATCTCTGTTTATGTCATATAAATGTCGCCTAATATACACCTAAAACATGTTTTCAAATCATATAAATGTTTGAGTTACTCAAGCAGACTTTGTTCTAAAAATTAGACTGCGCAGAGTTCCTCATTCACTCTCCCCATTGTACTGTGCCTGTATGCAAATCTGACCTACGTGTTCCCAAAATGCAGCACAGTATCAATGGAGAAGCAACAGTTGTGAGCAGCGTGCAAAGGAACCTGTAAGTTGTTGCAAATGTTTAAAATCTTACAGCTGTTTAGCACTTAGTTAAGAACTGTTTGTTGAAAAAAAATTAGACACCGGCTAGTTCCTCGCTGGCTCTCTCCGTTCTAGTCTGCATGTGTGCAAATCTGACCTACATGTTCCCACACTGCAGCACAGTATTAATGGACAGCAGCATTTGCAAGCGGTGTAGACAGCAAGCTATAATGTTTTGATTAAACACCTAATAAGTTATTTCGGATATTTCTGTGGAACATGTTTAGCCCCCGCGATATGTTCAATAGGTGTGTTCTAATTTTTCTGCACTATTTCTTCAGCGTGTTCTACTGCTGAACATAAAGCATTTCAAACCAAATTCACTGTCTCTCTCTGTATTTCTTGAAGAACTACCACTTATACATTCAATGCCATGTTACAAGAGGATTAAGCCACTCGGAAGGATGAGTCTACTGTGGAATTAATCCATGGTTGGGTCATTGGAGGCACCCCCCAACCACGGATTAATTCCGCAGTAGACCCATCTTTTCTCGTGGCTTAATCCTTACCTCATCCATTAGACAAACTGCCCTTAATGGTTGATAGTTGATTTGTTTAATAAAAAAGTGAGCTATACAATACTGTGAACCCCCTACACTGCTGCTGTTACGGACACCGTATACGACGGTACTGAACAGCATGTGTACTTTTACCAGAAATACAGTACCCACTTGCATCCCAAACAGTTGAAAATGCCAAGAGTGTACTGGCAATAACCTGCAAGTCACTTCAATATTGAAGAAATTTACTGTTATAAGGCACCAGAAACACAGCACCCCCTTTACTACCATGAACAAGCAGCACATACATCGAAGGACATTAGTTCCCCGACTCAATCTTCCCCCTCGATCCTGCCAGCAGCCAGCAAAATTTAAAAAGTCAGCCTGCCCTGACAAACAAAAATTGTACTGTTTGTCCCCGGTGCTGATGTGTCAATATCAGAAAGGTATCATGATTAATAGTAATTTCCAATATATGCCAGACACTAGGAACGCGAAAAATTCAGAGCGCTAAATATAGTATTGCAACAAAATAAAGATGCACAGTTGAACGCAAAGAGCCTAGGACAAGTGCAATTGGAAAGCTTTATGAAGAAACTGCTCATAACACAAGTGGGGGAGCCTGAACGTGTACACATTCATGATCCACTGCCAAAAAATAATTCTCCAACTTTTTCCATGATATATGAGGTGGAAAAAGAAGTCAAAGGAACGGCCTCAACTATGAAGGCAGACAAATATTCTTCAGCAACTAATCACAATCTATGAAGCTGGAAGGACTGTGAATATGCAATAGATTTAGAAATATGAGTTAATGCCTGTCCCTTTGCCATTACCACAAATGGCAGTCCAAGAACAAGTACAAAAGTAATACTGGGCGATGTACTGACAGCTGATGTCCACTGCCCACCAACAGTTACCCCCTGTTGGGAGAAGCTGTCTTGTGACAGATGCATGGCTTTGGTACAAGCCATAGGAAAGTCATCTAGAGCCAAAACATTTTGAGACCTTGCAGACACATTTATAAAAACAGTACTTAGGACTGAAACATACTTCTACAGAACAGACATCTTTGAGGTGTACTACAAGGAATCTATTAAGGGTGGTAACAAGACAAAAATGCTCAAGAGGTACAAGACCCATCCTAAAAGTGATGGAAGGCAGATATGTGCCTCTTCCAAGTAACTGGATGAATTTCATTGCGCTTCCAGAAAATGAGACCTTGTAATATTTTTATCTGACCAACTAATGACAGAAGCATCATATGATAAAATCATCATTCCGGTTGGTGGCTTTCAGGATAAGGTGTAAGTATGGTGCTTGACAGCAACAGTTAACACCAATCAGCTATGTGATAATCAGGAAGAAGACATGAGAATGAGTCTACATTGTGTCCACAGTGATGCCGACAGTGTGGCTGTTGCAGCCAGGGACACTGATGTGCTTATTCTTTTGCTGACTCACTACACCAAAATGACATGTAGGTGGCTTGGGATTAAAGCTGGCACGTCGAAGGAACCAAAGTACTTCCCTATTCATGCCATTTGTAAGGAACTTACAATATAGACTCACCACTGTTCTGGAAACTCTGCTTCCATGTCATGGCTGACTGCTTGTGATGCTACCTCTTACTGCTCAATACAGCAAGACCACCGCATGGAAAGACTTTGAGCAACACCATCAGCTTCTAACACACCTTGGATAGAGTAACCTGGACTCAGAGAAGGTGAAAGGTGCAGAAGAGTTTATTTGTAAGATGTATGGCTTGCCAGAGGTCCACAACACTGACAATGCATGTTCCATTTTGTTCACACACTTGTGGTCATCAGAAGCTCTATCCCTACAAGTGACGTTCTTTTCTTCCACATACAGGGAGCTCATTACCAGGCACTAGTTTGGAGACAGGCCCACTGCTCAAATCCAATATTTCCACCTCCAAATACAATGGGGTGGAAACAGAATGATGGAGGTCTGGTGCCACAGCTCATGTCACTACCACCAATACCAGCAGACTGCATGGAGGTGAGGTCGATCGCAGGGGAGGGGGTGTAGATATTTGTTTTAAATCAGAATTGAGCCTTGTGGATGTGCCAGTTGAAAAACTTACCATAGTAATGTTGTTTCTTCTAATGGAGTCTTGCTGTATTCTGACTATATGCAGTTAGCCCCAGCACTTTAACTGCTCCGGAGAGTAAAGGGTTAACTCTATGCAAAGGCATAGACTGTTGAGCTGGAGCTCAGTTATAAAACCCCTGTCTGTAGTACTCTGAAGTGTAACCGTCAGATTCTTACGAACACTAAACTAACTCAAAGTAAGAAACTGCTTCAAATTTTTTGTGCCAAAGGGCAAAACAAGGTTTTAGGGTCAAAGATTCAAGTCGAGAAAACCCAAAAAGAACACAACAGGTAATGATTCACCAAAATAAAAGAAAAAAACCCTAAGAGATGGAGGCATGTCCAGAACACCTCTGGGGTGCAGCACTGTGCCTGCCCCACCACATCCCAAATCTACTAGGTTCCAGGAGGGGAAGCAGGGAGGAAGGTCAGAATACAGCAAGACTCCATTAGAACAAACAACATTACTATGGTGAGTAACTTTTTCTTCAAACATGAAGTCTTGCTGTATTCCGACTATATGCAGACTACCAAGCAGTACCCCCTTAGAAGAGAGAGTTACAGAACCTATTTTGGGAACAGGCTCTGCAGCACAGCTGTGCCAAACCTAGAATCACTTTGTGACTGAATGTCCAAAGAGTAATGCTTGGTGAAGGTATGAACAGATTTTCCAGGTAGCTGCTTTACATATATCCACTAAAGGTATATCTCTAGCTGCTGCAACCCAAGCAGCTGTACCTCCGGTAGAATGAGCCCTCAGGCCTTAGGGAGGCTCCTTCCCAAGTTTAGACTACCAGAACTGAATACAAGAAACAATCCACCTGGCAACAGACCTCTTGGTAGCAGGCTTGCCCTTTCCCACCTCACCGTGAGAAACAACCGAGAACAATCCTTCCTATGGGCCTTAGTATGCTCCATATATTAACTAAGAGCCCTTTTCACATCCAGACTGTGTAACCTCCTCTCTCCAGAGGAAGAATGATCAGTGAAAAAGACAGGCAAAGACATAGACTGGTTCAGGTGAAAGTCTGACACCACCTTGGGAAGGAACTTTCTACTGGTGCAGAGGACCACCTTATCCCTATGAAAGGAAATGAAATCAGGTTCCACTGATAAGGCCTGTAGTTCACTGATCCTCCTTGCAGAGGTAATGGCCACCAGGAATACAGTTTTCCAAGTCAAGTATTTCAGTTCAGCTGAAGATAAAGGTTCAAAAGGGGGGGCTGCATAAGATGTGCAATACAGATGTTCAGATCCCAAGAAGGAGTAGGCTCCCAAAAGGGAGGACTGACATGAACCAAGCCTTTGAAGAATTTCTTGAAAACTAGATGAGAAGCTAGGGAAGAGCCCTTACCAGCCAAAAGGAAGGCAGACACAGCTGCCAAATGTACTTTAAAGAGTAGCAGGCTGGAGGCCTAAACTGTTAAGATGTACCACATAGTCCAAAATAGTGCAATGTCAGCCAGCTCTGGCTTAGTATGCCTACTGGAACACCAAAACCCAAATCTTTTCCATTTGGAGTTGTAAGTTTTCCTAGTAGCAGGCTTCCTGCTAACTTTTAAAATACCCAAGACTGACTGGGAAAGATGCAAACTTGCATAGTCTAGCTCTTAGAGCCAGGTTTTGAACCTGAAGGCTGGGGTACAGAATCCTCCCCTGAGAGGAGGTGAGGAAATTGTACTGCCTGGGAAGACAAGGTCAGTGCTACTGACAGTGACAACAGTAGATGATACCAAGGCTGTCTGGCCCAGTCTGGAGCCACCAGAATCAGCTTACAAGGCTGAGACCTGATTTTTATCAGGACCCTGAATATCAGAGGAAAAGGAAGAAATGCATACAGAAACCTGCTTGTCCAATTTAGCAGAAGAGCATCCTGGGGAACAGGACCCAGAAGGGGTGGTCTGCAACAATAAAGAGGGAGTTGATGATTGTCCGGGGCTGCAAAGAGATCCATCTTTGGGGTGCCCCATCTCCTGAAAATGACTTGAAGAATGACAGGGTTCAGGGTCCATTCGCGGTGACCCTGGGAAATCCTGCTGAGAGCATCTGTTAGAATGTTGTCCTTCCCTGGAAGATGCACAGCCATCAGAGAAACCTGAAGGGAATAAGCTAGAAACCATATTTTCATGGCCTCTGTGCACAAGGCCGAGGACCGAGTGCTTCCCTGTTTGCTGATGTACCACATGGTTGTGGTATTGTCTGCTTTGATCTGCACCACTTTCCCTTGGACAACCGTTGAGAATGTCTGAAGTGCTAGGAAGACCGCTCTTAATTCAAGAAAATTTATGTGCAGAAGGACTCCTGGTGTGACCAAGCTCCCTGAGCTGTGATATGATCTAGGTGGGCCCCCCACCCCAACAGGGAGGCATCTGTGGTGAGAATCACAGAAGGGACCGGACTGATAAAGGGGACCCCTTGTCGAAGATAGTCTTCCTCTAACTACCACTGAAGGGCCTGGACCAAGGTTTTGGAGACTAGAACCAGTTTGGAGAGAGGGTCATTTTTCTGAGACCAGAAAGATCTGAGATGAAACTGAATCTCTCTCATCTGAAACCCTGCTCCATGAACTACTGCTATGGAAGCTGCCATGTGGCCCAGCAGCTGTAGAAAGTGTCTGGCTGGACGAGACCCTAGAGGAGGCCAGAGTGACCAATGACTGAACCCTTGAGAGAGGAAGAAATGCTCTTACCTGAACTGTATCTATTTCCACCCCTATGAAGGTGAAAAGCTGGGCTGGCTCTAGAACAGACTTCTCTAAATTTAGAATGAAGCCCAAGGATTTTCGAAGTCTTTGGGTGACCTCTAAAGCTGACTTGACTTGGTCTGAGGTTTGGCCCACTAGAAGCCAGTTGTCCAGATATGGGAACAGAAGGATGCCCTGCCTCCTGAGTAATGCCACCACCACTGCAAGACACTTGGTGAACACCCTCTGAGCAGATGTTAGGCCGGAGGGCATTGCCCTGAATTGGCAATGGACTGAAGACAACTTAACCTGAGGTACTTTCTGTGGGAATGCCTGATAGGTACGTGGAAGTAGGCATCCTTGAGATCCAGGGAGGCTAGCCAGTCTCTTGGTCTCTGAAAGGGAAGAATTACTCCCAGAGACACCATTTTGAACTTTGGTTTTGATAAATGTTTGTTTAGGTACCTTAAATCCAATATGGGTCGCCACTCCCCTGTCTTTTTGGGGGTAAGGAAGTATCTTAAATACAGTCTTTTTCCCCTGTGACTAAGAGGTACCTTCTCTACTGCTTGCAGAAGCAGAAGAGAGGAGACTTCTGCCTCTAAGGCCATCGTCTCCAAGGAAGAGGGAGGACTGAAAGACTTTGCTCTCATTCTTGGGAACCTCTTGAAACTGAGAGCAAGTCCCTGGCTCACTACTTCCAGGACCCATTTGTCTGAAGTAATAGATTCCCAGGCCTGGGAGTAGTGAGCCAGCCTGCCCCCTACTGGGATTGGGAGACGACCCTGACTGACACCTCAGGGTGTCTGCTTGGCAGGGGGCTTGGACTGAGTAGTTGATGGGGTCCTAGTTACCCCACGTCTACCTTTTCCACTAAAGAACCCCCTCTGCTGAAAAGAAGAGGAGGCGGCCTGAGCTTGGTAAAAAGGCCTGCCCCTAAACTGCTGCCTCTGAGGAGTGGTCTGCTTCTCTTTGGCTGCAGCACTCCTATAGGTGTTCCAGTACTCGTCCATTTTTTTCATGTAGTTCTCTGTTTGGTCCCCAAAGAGAGAATTACCAGTTACAGGAAAATCCAAGACCTTAGCCTGGGTATCCTGTGAGAGGCTGGTACACCTAAGCCAAGCAAATCTCCTCATGGAGACAGATGTAGCCATGACCCTGGAATGAACACCACTGGAATCAACAGCAGCGTGGATTTGCACCTTAGATGCCTCTATACCATTTGCAGTCACCTGCTCCAGTTCCTTGGCTAGCTGGGGAGGGGCATCCTTAGCCAGTTCCAGAACTGTATCCCACATAGATTTCTGGTACCTGGCTGTGTATACCATGAAATTAGATGGAGTCCCAAAGAGGATGCCAAGTACTGTTTTTTTGCCATGGCATCCACTTTCCTGGAATCCTTATCTGGGGGGTGGGATGCCAGGGGAATATTAACCTCGTCACAAGCTGCAGCTTGTGCTACCCCAACATGGCTGCTATGATTGAAAGGAATTTCATCCCAGGACCTGACAAAGCATACCTCCTGTCCTTTCTTTTTTCCACAGGAGGAATGGATGTAGGAAATTGTAAAATGTTTTGTGTCTGCTTCCCCAAGGATTTGTGTATGAGGATAGACATCATCTTTGACTCTGGGACATCCATTTCCAGATAGTCAGGTTCTTCCTGATACTGTTCAGCCTCTTCCATAGGAGGCTGAAGAGTCTCAGCCACTTTCTTGTAAAACAAGAAATGTGAAGGGGACTCAAAAAGCCTGGGAGGAAAGCCTGAGAAGGCCTGTCTGGGAAGATGTCAGGCTCTACTAGGCCCTCACATTGTTCTTCTTCATAATCTTCATCCTCCTCCCAATCGCCCTCATAGTATGCCTCAGGATCTATATCCAAAGCAAGTACTTCCGAGTGAACCGATCGGCTCTGAACCGAAACTGGTTCAGTCAGAACCGGGCAAAGCGATTAACCTACTGAAATCGATTTCGTTATCTCATCAGTGGTCGGACCACGGGGAGCCAGATCCGAATCGGCTGATTTTCTCTTTCTTTTACTCGGAACAGATTCCGCAGAATCATCTCTCCGTTTGCCCGAAGAGGTATCGCCCAGGTCAGTGGGCACCTCTTCAGGTTAGGCCACAACTGAACCAGGCTGGCCATCCGGGTCAGCGGACTTCTCGGACTCACTCTCCCTTAGCCTACTCAAACGTTTATCCAGAGTGGCTTTGGGAAAGTTCTTACATATTTGGCAGTCTTCCTTGAGGTGGTCAAACCCCAGACAATACACACAGACGAGGTGAGGGTCGGCCTTAGCAAAGGCCTCATTATACTCGGTACAGTGCTGAAACACAGTGGGTCCGGTTTTCTTCTTGGGTTTCTCAGACATGCCTTCAACCAGAAAAACACCTTACACAGCGGTTAAGCCAGACGATTATACCGGAAATACCACACACAAGTAATAATAAAAGGAAATGAGCTTCAGTTCTGAACCGGACCGACCGGCAAAGAACCGAAATAAAACAATTTCTTAGCTAAAACACAGTAAATAACCACCACATACAACTACCACTTACTGGTACCGAGACAGAGGCAAGAATACCAAAATTACTGACAACCACGGTTTGAAAAAAAAATGACCGATTCGAGCTAGACCAAACCGAAGCACAGGAGGGATCTCCAGAGCGACTTCACAGTAAGGCGGAGTAAAGAATCCGATGGTTACACTTCAGAGTACCACAGACAAAGGTTTGAAAACCGAGCTCGAGCTCAACATTCTATGTCTTTGCCTAGGGTTAACCCTTTACTCTTCAGAGCAGTTCAAGTGCTTGGGCTAACTGCATATAGCCAGAATACAGCAAGACTTCATGTTGTTTGAAGAGGGATTCAGATCCTTCGAGTGTGTTGTAGTTGTGGGGTGCAGGATCATTCTCATTTACCGTCCACCCGGGGATGAGAAGTTGTTCCTGCAGGACATCACAGACTTCGTCGCCGACATGGTGCTGTAGTCACCCAGATTGATTGTGCTGAGCGACTTCAATGCCTGGGTCTAAGAAATCTCATCATTTGGTCAAGACTTCCTCCAATTTATATTATCATTGGGCCTCACACAAATAGTTACCTCTGCGACTCATATTAAAGACCACTCGGATCTGATTTTCCTCCTGGGGATGGAGACCACCAACTTGGTGGTGGAACCGGTCAGTTGGTCCAATCATCACTCCATAAGGTTCAATTTCTTTGCTCACCCTTATAGACCTGCCCCTGTGGAGATGGTACAATACTGCCCTTTGCGGGGTGTGACCCCTGATTGTCTTCTGGCAGAATCAGACCTATCGGGATTACCGGGTACAAGCGAAAGTCCTGAGAACCTTCTACAAGCCTATAATCGGGCTGTGGTGAGGGCTCTGGATGCCTTAGCTCCTGTCCATGTTCACCCTCTTACCCTCCACCCTCGGTCCCCTTGGTTTGATGGGCCTTGAGGAAGCAGAGGTGAATAAGGCGAAGGTTAGAACGTATCTGGCTGAGAACCAGACTAGATGCCAACAAACAGACTGATGGTCCATTTTACAGACCATCAGTCAGCAATCACCCATAAGAAGGCAGAATTCCTGTCCAGGGAGAATGCTGCAGCTCAGAAATTGACCAGCTCAGCTTTTCCAAACTGTGGATAGACTGTGCAATCCAGCCCGTCTACAAGTTCGGATAGCTTTTTCTCACAAAAAGTGAAGGGAGTTTTCTCAATTCTTTGCTGATAAGGTTGCCGGCATCAGATCGGAGATCTGTTCAGCTCGTTCTTTTGGGGAATGGTGGTTGGCTGAATGTTGCTACATCTCTGTTTTGCTGGACGAGTTCAACTGGACAGGGATCAAGGATGTCATCAGGATTTTCAGGGATATGTGCCTGACCAGTTGTAGTTTGGATTCGGGCCCTACTCGCCTTTTATTAGGCTGTTTTGATGTCATCAGTCTGGTCCTTGCAGAGATAGTCTGGTGTTCACTGAAGATGGGCGAGTTTCCCTGCTCCATAAAGGAAGCGGTGGTGACTCCCCTTCTCAAGAAACCTTCTCTTGACCCAGACTGCCCGCCAACTACTGGCTGATCCCTAATCTTCCATTTGCCGGGAAGGTTATTGAGACGGTTGTGGCGCTACATTTGGAGAACCATCATACCATCCATGACATCTACAATCCTCTCCAGTACGGATTTTGTAAAAGGCATAGTACAGAGACTACTCTGGTTCAGGTACTCAATGATCTCCAGATTGCGAGAGACCAGAGATCCCGTATCATCTTGGTATTTCTTGATCTCGCTTCAGCTTTCAACACCAATGACTATGGGGAGTTGCTGGACCACCTGCATGCTATCTGCGGGCTGTCTGGTACAGTCCTCAGATGGTTGTTTTTTTCTCACTGGTAAATCTCAGAGGGTGGTCTTGGGAGTTTATTCCTCTGAGACCGTCCCTCTGTCTTGTGGGGTACTGCAGGGCTCCGTGCTATCCCACATACTGTTCACGGTGTATATGCTGCCATTAGGAGACACTGTGAGACGGTACGGGCTGAGGTTTCACTGTAATGCAGATAATACATAGCTCTACCTGTCTTTTGCGCCCAACCAGGACAGTGCGCTCTAAGTCTTCAATAACTGCCTGGCTGAAATCCAGGACTGAATGAACACTAGCTAGTTGAAACTCAATTCGGACAAGACTGAGGTGTTGGTAGTGGATCCTGGTCGCCGGATAGAGGGGTCAGGGATGTGGTGTCCCTCTGGACTCTGGCTCGGGGGGTCCCAGTTATTGACCTCTGATCGGGTGCGAAATCTGGGGGTAATTCTTGATGACGGTTTGACACTTCGTTCTCAGGTGTCAGCCATCAAGACCTTTTTTCCCCATCTGAGGAATATTGCCCAGATTAAAGAGTACTTTCCCCAGTCACTTTGATTTTCATGCCTTAATTACCCCTTCTTGCATTGATTCTGGAATTGTATTTCATTACTGTCTGCTACAGTTAGTTTTTGCATTCTGAGCTGCTAAAAACTGCAGGGTGTACCAGAGCTTCTATAGCAAGCTTGGGGTTGCTGTGGGCCCAGGGTTGAACTGCTGACTTCAGTTTAGGGCAGAGTCAATTTCACACACACACAAAAAAAAAAAATACAGACAAGGCATTTAGATTTTGGCATAATGCATAGCTAACAGGGTGTCTTGGGGAAGGGGGAACACAGTATGTACACTGAGTACTGGTAGGTTTCCCTTGCGACATTGTTGCAATTACAAGGTTCTGCACAGTGCGAGTCACTCCTCTATCCTACAGTGATGTCATCAGGAGCTAGCAGCCCAGCAGCTGAACAGCAAAGGCAAGTGCAGCAGGGCTCAAAATCAAAACCAAATTATGGAAGGCAACATAAACCTTGGCCAGAAATAACAAATGCATACACCTTTTCAGGTCTAGTACTGCATATAATGACTACAAGCTGTAACTTTTTGGACCATCACGGAAGGTCCTCTTTAAGAATCTGGTTCCGTCTAGTGACTTGTCTACTCTGATTCACGCCTTTGTAACTTCACGCCTTGACAACTGTAACTCCCTCTACCTAGGGCTTCCTGGGGTTGATGTCCGCTGCCTGCAGCTGGTGCAGAACGCAGCAGCAAGGCTGTTGTCTGGATCACCTCGATCCAGCCATATTACGCCTGTGCTACGCGAACTGCACTGGCTGCCATTTCAGTGGTGGATCACCTTTAAGGTCAGCTTGCTGACCTATAAAGCCCTACACGGACCGGGACCAGGCTACCTGCAAGCTCTCCTGCATCCTTACTGCCCTCTTCGGCCACTCCACTCGACCGACCGATGAGGGATTGCTGGAGATTCCCAGGGTATGGCTAAAAACATCTGGAGTCAGGGCAATTTCATTTGCGGCCCCTACCCCGTGGAATTCTCTGCCTCGTCGGTTACGAGAATGCCTAACAGCGGAGAGCTTTAAGACTGCCCTTAAAACCTATTTCAGCGGGCATTTGGTGCCATCTTGTAATTGATTTTATGGCATTGTGGTTTATTAATTATTGTATTTTAATATTTTATTGCTGCAATTGTTTTGTTGTGCAGCGCTCCAATACACTGTCGAAGAGCGCTAAATAAATAAAAATTTATATTTATTATATAATATTCTGAAGCTGCACAACAGGGTGCAGACGTCATCGAAGCAGGTGAAGGACAGCACGACTTGTGTGTACAGGAGCATGTAAATCAAGAGAACTGGAACAAGGTTGTGTCAATGTAGGTAGGTAAAATTTTTATTCATAAAATAATGAATATGGATAACTCCACTGAGCAAGGCTCGTTTACAGTGAGGTCCAAAGCATCAAAACCAGTTACTCTTCAGGTCACTTATACATTAGTCATATCAATATAATAAATACAACATAACACTTAACATTAGACAAGATAACATGGAAAGACAGATGGAAATACATATGTCTTTACACTAACTTAAAAACAATACTCAACACATAAAATAAATACAAAACAGATTTTCCATACTTTTTCCTAAACTAAATCCCCCTCAATACTTATGTGCTCGACGAGCCAGTCCTTCATTAAATTTAACTGGAATTTCTTATTTAGCGGTCTTAGCATCCCAGGTAAGGAATTCCACAGGAGAGGTCCAACACTTATAAAGTGATTATTTCCCCAGACCGTTCTCCGTTTTGGTATCATACATTCCAGACTATTTGCAGAACGCAATCCCGTTATAGGATTCTTAATTTCAATACCCCTGCCAAGTACTCTGGCACTTTCCCGGATATACATTTCATCACAAATAAAATTAAACTTAAGCCTCTCCTTTGAGAAAAGGTATAACAGCCCAAGTCCCTATACATATCTAGTCTATGTGTCATCCTTGGTACACCTAATATAAATCTTGCCAGTTTATTATACATAACATCAAGCTTGTATAACTGCTCTTTTGATGCACCCATGTAAATCAAGTTCCCATATTCTAACATGGGTAATACCACCACAGTGACCACAAGTTTTCTAACTTCCAGAGACATACTATTCCTTATTCTATATAGGGATCCTAAACACTTTCCTATTTTCATCAAAGTATGCTCAAAATGACTATGCCAATTAAGTTTTTTATCTAAATAAACCCCAAAATATTTATATTTATCAACTTGTTGCAAAATACCGCCAGTATAAGTTTTAATTTGCAATCCATCTTGCTCCAAATTTACCCTATTCCCCCCTATGGAATACCATTACCTGGGATTTTTTTTTCATTTAAAACTAATTTAGATCTCAACAAAAAATCCTGTAAATAATCAAAAGCCTGCTGTAATACTGACTGAATAAGTACCACTGATGAATCAGCCAAATATATAATTGTATCGTCAGCATAAAGATGATACTGTACCCCCTGTTGCACAAACCTCAAATCATTCATGTAAAGATTATACAATATGGGGCCCAATATAGATCCTTAATGTAGTTGACATTAAGGCCTTGTTCGCACTGTGCTATTTAAAATGTTTTAAATAGCCGCAAGCACGGTTCGTGTCCGCACTTAGCACGACTTGGGAACCGTTTTAGTGAACCGTGCTCAAACCCTGCTTCAAGGTAGGCTTGAGCACGGTTTTGAAAACTGTTACGACTGTAATTCGGACTTACCAGCAGTGCGATCAGGAGAACATGGTTTCTGCAGCATAATTCTTTAGGTTTGTGTGTTACCAAAGAGCATGATAGTAAGCAGCTTTCGGCTGCTGCGGGGGTGCTTAAAAACCCTTCGCAGGGACACCAATACCGCAAAAGTGAACACGCTGACACGGATTGCTGCAGGTACCAACACATTTTAAAACTCACTTTTGACAGTGCAGACACTTTGAAACGGTAAGCTTTAATCAGATTCTAAGAATCGTTTAAAGTACCGTTTTCCAGCATCCCGCAGTGTGAACAGGGCCTTAGTGATTAAGGATAGTATTATCAAAGAAGCAGATGTGTCGTAATAAGTGATCCAATAAGATGTTGATTCAATCTGCCACTCTATACCAAAGTTTTTTGAAATAGTACAACATTAACGTGTGCTTAACTTGTGTACATTAAGAGGTTTACTTAATGTTTAGAAAACATGGGCATGGCATGGATAGGATTCTAAGAGAGAGGTTGGACAAGATTAGGCCGGACATGGATGCTGGAAGATTGTGGGAGACCATTAAAAAAGGGGTGCAGGAGGCTACTAAGTACTGTACAAAATTAAGGTGAAAGCATGGTAGAACCAGTAAGCCATGTTGGTGGACCAGGGAGGCGCAGGAAGCAGTGAGGGATAAAAAGGACATTTGCGCACATTTTAAACGCTCAAGGGGGGACAAGGAGCGAGGAGAGTAAGAAATATCGGTCAGGAGGGTCACCAGAGTGGTGAGGAAGCCAAGGCAGGGATGGAGCAAAACCAGCGAGGATATCTGGGGGATTCTATAGATATACGAGAGAAAGCGAAGAGAGAGGACGCAAATCAATAGGATTAAAATTATGGGCGGATGGGCTCAGGAAGAAGGGGAACAGGCAGAGGTGCTAAATGAGTACTTTGCCTCAATCTTTGCAGATGGGACTAGGGATCCCTACAGGCTGATGGGAGGGAAGAGCATTCAGCTAAGGTGAGAAGTCGGTCTGAGACCAGAGGACAGAATGAGGCTACGGTACAGATAGGACCAGACATGGGGTGGGGAGGCTGAGTGAGGGGGGAGGATTGGGGGGATAAAATCACTGTGGATAGGGTGAGGGAGGCCCTTTGGAAGCTAAATACAGGTTACTCACCTGTAACAGGAGTTCTAGGAATGGTATATGTTGTTCATCCACACTGTCTGGCAGGTTCCTTGCCACTTTAAATCTTGCCAGAAGGTCTTCGAGCTGGCTCCTCCTACCCACCCGGGTGGTAAAACTCTCGGCTCCGCTCCGACCCCAGATCTAGCCACTGGAAGCCAGGTTGTGTGTCGAGCCGGGGAGGCTGGTGGGTCGTGTGGATGAACAACATATACCATTCCTAGAACTCCTGTTACAGGTGAATAACCTGCATTTCTAGGGACATGGATATGTTGTTCATCCACACTGTCTGGCAGACTCCTAGCAGTTCTCTGGGAGGAGGGAGGCAAGGCGCACACCTTCTACTTAGGGAATAAAGACTGGAGAACCGAGGTCCCAAAACCAGCATCCCGGCATGACTCAAGGTCGATGTGGTAATGGGTAATAAAGGTGTGTGCTGACTTCCAGGTAGCAGCCCTGCAGATTTCCTGGATAGGGACGTCCCTGGAAGCAGCCACCGAAGCACCGGTATGGCGAGTAGAATGAGCTCTTATCCCTTTGGGAGGCTGTATGCCCGCCAACCTATAGCAGAGATCTATGCAGGAGGTGACCCACCTGCCTATTGTCCGCTTGGCTGCAGGTCTGCCAGGTGCCGCTTCAGCGTAGGTGACAAACAGCTGGCGAACTTCTCCCCGAACTTCAGCCGTCCGCTCCTTATAATAAGAAAGCGCTCTTCTAGGGTCCAAAGTATGGAGCCGATATTCGGCCTCCTAGGTGTCATTGGGGTAGAACATCGGCAGAGTCAACACCTGGTTAAGGTGAAACTCCGACACCACCCTCGGAGAATTTTGAGGCGGGCGCAGGACAACCTTGTCCCTATGGAAGACCAGATAAGGAGACTCAATGGAAAGCACCTGGAGCTCTCCCATCCTTCTGGCTGACGTGATGGCACCAAGAAGGCGGTCTTCCACGACAGGTGAGAGATGTCACACCTGTGCATTGGTTCGAATGGCTTGCCCATGAGCTTAGCCAGTACCAGCAGTAGATCCCACGGTGGGAGGGTTCTTGCACGGAGGGATATGTGATCAGGCCTTTGAAAAAGCGCCCGACCACCTTCTCCTCGTCACCGACTGCTTCTGCCCGCACCAGTAAGCGAGATAGGCCAGGTGCACCTTAATGGTCGCCGACCAAGCCCCAGCTGAGAAAGGGACCAGGTAGTCCAGAATGCTTGCCAAGGAACAGGAGGAAGGGTCCAGCCCTTGCCTGACACCCAAATGGAGAATCTCTTCCATTTAAAGGCATAGCATTTCCTGGTCGACTCCTTACGGGATGCCTCAACAACGTTGAGGACCTTGTCGGAAAGACTCAAGGCCTGGAACTCTAGCCGCTCAGGAACCAGGCAGTCAGGTGCAGGGATTGAAGGTCCGGATGGAATACCTTCCCCTGGTTGACTGAAATCAGGTCCGGGCGGGCTGGAAGCCACCTCGGAAGCCTGGAGCTGAGGCTGAGGAGATCCGGATACCAGAACTGGCGGGGCCAGTCTGGGGCTACCAGAATGACCTGCGCCTTGTCCCTCCTCGCCTTGAGAAGCACCTTGTGGATCAAGGGAAATGGGGGAAAGGCGTAGAAGAGGCCCGGGGTCCACGGCCTCGAGAAGGCATCCCCCTGCAGCGAGCCCTGCTGAGGGAGGCGGGCATGAAACAGCCTCAGCTTCGCGTTCTCCCTGGAGGCAAAACAGGTCCACCTGAGGTGTGCCCCAGTGGGAGAACAGATCTTGTACTACCTCCGGCAGGAGAGACCACTCGTGGGACGCAGCTCCTATCCGGCTTAGGGCATCGGCCAGAATGTTGGAGATCCTGCCACATGGATGGCAAGGAGATCCGCCTCAAGGCTGTTACGAGGACCAAGTACGGAGAGCTTCCTGCACAGAGGCATGGAGCGCGTCCCGTCCTGGCGGTTTAGGTAGTACATGGTCATGGTATTGTCCGTCTGGACCTGAACCACTTGACCCCGTACAAATGGAGCAAACGCGGTGAAGGCTAGACAAACTGCTCAAAGCTCCAGCAGGTTGATGTGGCATCGGGACTCCCGAGGGGTCAAGAGGTCGTGGCTCTGTGCTCCCCCAGATGGGCACCCCAACCCATCAGAGAGGCGGTCGATAGAGACACCGGCAGCTTGGGGCGGACAAACGGGATGCCCTCCTGCAGATGAGCTGGAACGATCCACCACTGGAGAGCGTTCCACATCTCCTGGGTCACTGTCACTGGCTGATCCAAAGGACTGGAGCGCTGTGACCAATGGCTGGCCAGTCCCCACTGTAGGGGACGCATGTGCCAACAGGCCCAAACGGACCACGCTGGTGCAGGCCGCCATGAGGCCCAGGAGGCGCAGGAAGTCCCGGGCAGGGCACAATTGCCCAACCTGAAATGATTGGGCAAAGGAGGAAAGAACTTGACCCTGTCCACGGGCCGTGCTCTGGCTCATGAAGTCGAGCTCTGCCCGATGAACTGGATCACCTGCTTTGGCACGAGTTCCGACTTGGCCTCGTTGATGAGGAGGCCAACTTGACAGCAAACCTGGAGGGCCAGATTCCTGGACCGCTCCACCTCCGGTCTGGAGGAGGCTGCAATCAGCCAGTCGTCCAGGTAAGGGTACACCCGGACCCTTCGGTGCCGCAGGAATGTTGTAACCACTGCCATGCATTTGGTGAAGACCCTGGGAGCTAGAGAAAGACCGAAGGGCATGGCCCAGAACTCGTAGAGGGACCCCTCTGCTCTGAAGCGGAGGAATCGCTGATGGGACAGACAGATTGGGACGTGAAAGAACACGTCCTGGAGGTCCAGAGAACAGAACCACACGCCTCATTCCAAGGATGGAATGATCTGAGCCAGAGTGACCATCCTGAAGGTTTGAAACCTTAGAAACCTGTTCAGGTCGTGCACATCTAGAATAGGGCACCAGCCCCCCCATCCGTATCGGGACCAGGAAGTACCTGGACAGAAACCCTGGGTCTGGTGGGAGATCACACCTTCGTCACTCCAAGAAACAGGGCAACCTCAACCGGCCGGGCGACAAGCTACGGTCCAGTAATAGAACAATGGCTCGGAGAACACTGAACTCAGAGGCAGACCCCTTCCTACCACCTCCAACACGGCGTTGATAGCGGACCAGGCGGAAAGAAGTGAGAACCGTCCCACAGGGACCCATGGGAAACGACGCAGCTGGGGGCGACACCCCTCAACCCATCACTGGGCAGGCTTGGAGGAAGGACCGGCCGAGGGACCTCCTGGGCCTTTTCCTCCTGGCTTCCTGCCGGAGGAAGCTGCAGGCTTGACTTTGGAGTGCCAAGTGCGAGCCTGCTGGCCCAGATGCTGGTGTTGCTGGGCCGGACGTGCCGCAGGGGCAGAAGGGCGAAAGGGCTTATGCTGCTGCAGGCGGCCTTTGTCCTTCTGAGCAGACGTGACCGGGTCCAAGATGGCACTGGACTTCTCAGTTCTCTGGAGGTGGCCTTCCACCCCAGGCCCGAACAAGTCTGTACCCAGGAAGGGGACGTCTGCCAACTTGTGCTGGGTATCCGCCGTGAAGGTGGAGATCCACAGCCAAGCTCTGCGGCACATGGCCACTGCAGCCGCTACTGACCGGACACAGGAGTCTCCAATATCGAGAGCCGTTTGGAGCTGCTGTTTCGCCACTGCCCTTCCCTGATCCCGCACCTGCTTGATCGTAGTCTGGAGGTCAGCCAGGAGATGAGGGATCACCTCATCCAGGGAGCCCATAAGGGCGTGGGAGAAGTGCGCCATCAGTACGGCCGAACTGGCCTGGCGGTGGCCGAGGGAGGACACAGCATACACTTTACGCCCGGCATAGTCCAGCTTTTTAGACTCTTTGTCCGGGGGGGGGGGCTTGTCCATGTCCCTGGTGTTCCCGGAACGCCGGAAAACACTATCGGTAACCAACCCCTCCACAGAGGGGTGCTCCGAGAAACTGGACAGTGACCCGGTAGGCACCGCATACTTCCTGGCCATCCTGACCGAAGGAGCAGGACAAGAAGCCAGCCGCTGCCATAACTCCAAGGCTGGGCCAACAATGGCTTCAGCCACTGGAAAGGCCTCCGCGGGAGAATCCCCTTGGTCCAGTATCTCCGTAAGGGGATACTTGGACCGCTTGGATACGGGCTCGAGCTGCATCCCAGTGGACTCTGAGATGAGCCGAAGCAAACCCATGAACGAGGATGGGCTCTCGTCCATCGACTGTCCCCCGGAGGACTCCAGGTCAAGGGGCCTGGAGAACAGGGAAGAGTCGTCATCAGACTCCGAGGAGTCTGCGAACAGCTGCCTAGGGCCTGAGCCACCCTCCACCTGCCGAGGACGGTTGGGAGTGAGGGTGACTGACTACCAATGGGGCAGTCCCTGACCCAACCGAGAATCCTTGGTCGGAGCCCCAGATTTCGGTTGTGGAGGCGAGGGTTCCACCACAATCGCTGGAGCAGCTGGTTTTGGCTGAACAACCGGTTCCAGTTTGGGCTCCTTGACCACCGCGAGGGGCTGTTTCGGCCTTTCAGGTGACAGCCACTTAATGGCCGGGGAAGGCGACGGCGTCGGCTTGTTCCCGGTCAGAAGGAGCTGCTGCCACATTAAGTCCTCGTAGCGTCAACGCAATTTGAGCCTAAGCCTCTCCTCCTCCGACAAAGGAACCACGAGGACCAGGCGGCACGCCGCTTTCCTCGATGCCGAGACCACCGGTGTCGGCGGGATCCTGGCCGAGAAGAGGTCAGAGACCATCGGTGTTTCGAGGTGGGTCTGGGGGGAGGCGGGGAAAACCGTTCCTCCCTCGGCTCGGAGCCTTAACTGGGGACTCCAGCACAGGAGGCGCAGGCAAGTCCTCTGTTTCCACCGGGGAACCGGTGAAGAAGGGTTGTCGGCTTCTCCAGTCGACAGCCTGTCCGACGGGTTGAGAAAAATCTCAACGCGTTGACTGGTGTCTCGGCGGCTGACCTAGCGGGGGACACGGCTGAAGCCAGCGGCTTTAACGCTACCTCAACCAAAGTCGACTGTCCGGGAAGGACCACTCCCACTCCTGAGCCGACGGTGGGACTTACCTTTGAGTCCTTCTTCTTGGACCGAGAGGAGTGTCGATGGCCCTCACCTCAGAGAGAGGGATTAGCAAAGCCCCTTAAAAGAAGCCGTATAGGGGGAGCCCAAAGAGAGCGGGATAAATGCCGCGACCGAGGAAGACGAAGATGCGGCCTGGGCCACCTCCTCCATGGGGGTGATCATCGGTTCAAGTTGCTCAGCCGAGCCAGCCGCCGCGGAAACTGCTCAACGGGCCTCTTCGACTTTACCGGCGGTATACGTCTCTCGGAGCACCCAAGTTGCACCCTGGCAGCATGGTCTTCGAGGACATTTGCTGAGAAGGACTTGCACAAATCGCAGGCCTGCAGATCGTGGTCAAGCTCGAGGCAGTAGACGCATGTGGAGTGCAGATCGGTCCTAGACATCTTCTGCCCGCATGGGCACCGCCAAAAACCGGGAGTCGATTTGTCCATCGCAGCCACGAAGGAAGAAGCAGAACGAAGGCTAGAAAACTTTAAAATTAGTTTCGGGTGAACCGAAGAGTTTGGATCCAGTCTAAACGCAGAGCGCCAAGGAGGGAACCTGAGCTTCCAAGCGGTAAGGAAGATCTGGCGTCATGGGGTGGAGCCGAGAGTTTTACCACCCGGGTGGGTGGGAGGAGCCAGCTTGAAGACCTTCCGGCAAGATTTAAAGTGGCAAGGAACCTGCCGGACAGTGTGGATGAACAACATATCCATGTCCCTAGAAAGACTGAAGGTGCCGGGGCCAGATGGGCTACACCAGAGGGTTGTGAAGGAACTGGCGGAGGAGCTGGCAGCTCCACTGGCTGCACTCTTTAATACCTCTTTGCAGACAGGATGGGTGCCCCAAGACCGGAGGGTGGCTTATGTAGTGCCTATCCATAAGGGGGGTCTAGAGAGGAGATGGGGAATTATAGGACTGTCAGCCTAACATCTGTGGTAGGCAAAGTAATGGAGGGTTTTATCAAGGAAAGGATTGGGAAGCAGCTGGAATGGTTAGGGCACCAGGATGATAAACAGTATGGCTTTGTTCCGGGGAAATCGTGTCAGTCCAACCTCGTAGAGTTTTATGACTAGTGTGGGGCCTTGGACAGACATAGGCCAGTGGACGTCCTATACCTAGATTTTCAGCAAGCATTGAGTCAGTACCACATAATGGGCTGATAAAAAGCTGGGGGAGATGGGGGGGGGTGGGAGGACAGGAGCTCAACTGGGTTGGCTCTTGGGGTGTTTACAGAAGGTAAAGGTGGGTGGGATACTCTCCTCTCCCAGGAAGGTCATAAGTGGGGTCCCTCAAGGTTCAGCATTGGGGCCACTCATATTCAATGCCTATGTCTCGGATATAGGGAGGGGGGTTAGGAATAGGTTGTCTCTCTTTGCGGACAATTCAAAACTGGGAGCACTGGTGGATTGTGAAGAAGCAAGGGAGGCGGTCCAGGGGGATCTGGATACCCTGGAGGGGTAGTCAAGGAGGTCAGGACTGAAATTCTTGGGAAATGTAAGGTACTTCATTTGGGGTCAAAAACCTAGGCCATAGATTCACCCAGAGGGGGGTGTCACACTGCAAGCCACATTGGGATAAAGGATTTAGGGGTGGTGATAGACATCAAAATGAATAACTCTGAAAATTGTAGAAGAACTGCAGCCAAAGCAAACAGGATACTGGGCTGCATAGCCAGGGGAATTACGTCCAGAAGGAGGGAGGTGATCCTCCCTCTATATAATGCCTTGGTAAGGCCGCAGCTTGAGTACTGTGTACAGTTCTGGAGACCTCATCTGAAGAAGGACATAGCGCAGCTGGAGAGGGTCCAGAGGAGAAGGACAGGGGAGATATGATAGAGGTTTTCAAGTATGTAAAAGGAATAACTAGGAGTGGAACCAAGGAGCTGTTTAGGCTAAAGAAGAGGGGAACAACTAGGGGCCATGAGCGGAAGCTGTAGGGGGAAACTACAGGGGGAAGCGTAGAAAGCATTTTTTCACTGAGAGGGTGGTGGAGCCGTGGAACGCACTGCCTGGGAGGATGGTGGAAAAGGGCACAGTGGAGGGCTTCAAGAAGGGGTGGGACAGATACAAGGGAAAACAAACTAAAGAAGACCCTCTTGGGGGCTGGAGGGGTGGTAAGGCGAGCAGTCACTAGGTTGCTGGCTTTTGAGCAGATAAGACAGACCATTTGGCCTATTCTGTTGGCTTTTAGTATGTTAGAAAAGAAAATGGTTTCACTTGTTTTATAAACAAGTGTTTTCAGATTATGTGGTGTATTTCTGATAGTTTATTCAGCTTGTATGCTTTTGTTTCAAGCTGCCAATGCTCAAGTTATAACAGCCATGTAACATGCCCTTTCATAGCTGTATAACCTATTAAAATATTTTTAGTACCTCTTGCAAATAAACTGAAATTGAATAGCTCTATAGAAAAGTTGTGCGTACTATTTGATCACTTTTATTACATCCTGCATCTCATTAAGAACCAACTGAAGTATGTTAATCCGAAAGAAAAAGGCAATAAAGATGTACATTTCAGCAATTTCCGTGAGCTACTTTGTTCTGTGTTACTTTGTTCTATTTGTTAGAGGCCTTAATACACAACATACAACTTGGTAACAACCATATCTAGATTCAGCACACCCTAATTATCTTAAAAAGACTTACCAACTTTTAACAAAAAAATACCTCTTACGGTTAACTTTTCTGAAAACCTGAGTAGTCTAAAGTGAATTTCTTGTAAGCATATAATTTCAGCCTGGGATTTTTTAAGATGTGTTATAATTATGTTTCTTTCTATAGGTGAGTTTCATAATAGAAGCCATAACCTAATCCTACTATTTCTCACTTTCTTACACCTATACACAATACAAGGCTATTACAACAAAAATATTTGGTCTCCCCATTAGCCTGAAAGTTTCCTCATTTCCTTACTGAACCATTCTCCATTCTGGCAAGATTAACCAGACTAATACTAACAAGCCAGCAGAATAGGCCAAATGGTCTGCCTCGTCTGCTCAAAAGCCAGCAACCTAGTGGCTGCTGGCCTCCCCACCCCCAGCCCCTAAGAGGGTCTTCTCTAGGTTCAGTTTCCCCTTATACCTATCCCAACCCTTCTTGAAGCCCTCCACTGTGCCCTCCTCCACCAGCCTCCCAGGCAGCGCATTCCACGGCTCCACCACCCTCTCAGCAAAAAAATGCTTCTCACGCCTCCCGCCCCTGTATTCCCCCTCTCAGCTTCCACTCATGGCCCTGGTTGTTCCCCCCTTCTTTAACCTAAACAGCTCCTTGGTTCCACTCCTGGTTATCCCCTTTACATACTTGTAAACCTCTATCATGTCTCCCCATTCCTCCTCTTCTCCAGTGAGTGAAGCCCAAGCTCTTCCAGTCTCTCCTCATAAGGCCTCACCCTCCATGCCCTGAATCTTCCTGGTCGCTCTTTTCTAGACCCTCTCCAACAGTGCTATGTCCTTCTTCAGATGAGGTCTCCAGAATTGTACACAGTACTCGAGCTGCAGCCTGACTAAAGCATTATACAGAGGGAGGATCTCCTCCCTCCTTCTAGATGCAATTCCCCTGGCTATGCAACCCAATATCCTGTTTGCTTTGGCTGCTGCTGTTCTACAATTTTCAGAATTATTCATTTTGACGTCTACCACCACCCCAAAAGCCCTTTCTCCCAATGTGGCATGCAGCGTGCCCCCCGGTGTATACATGGCCCAGGTTTTTGACCTCCAAATGAAGTACCTTACATTTCCCACCATTAAATTTCTGTCCCCACCTCCTTGCCCACCACTCCAGGGTATCCAGATCCCCCTGGACTGTCTCCCTTGCTTCTTCACAATCCACCAGTGCTCCCAGTTTTGAATCATCCGCAAAGAGACTCAACCTATTCCTAACCCCGTTCCCTATATCAGAGACGTAAGCATTAAACAAGAGTGGCAATACTGAACCTTGAGGAACCCCACTGATTACTTTCCTGTGGGAGGATAGTACCTCACCCACCATTACCCTCTATAAACGCCCCAAAAGCCAATTTCAACCCAATTTAGCTCCTGTTTTCCCACCCCTATCTCCCCCATGTTTGCTATCAGTCCATTATGGACTTAAATGTATTGTACTAATTTCTCTTCTGTAACTTCTATGTACTTCTCAGTACTCGAGTAGAGCCTGAAAATGAGCCCCGGCTCACCGCGCCTTTCCCGGTCAACAAATTTTAAAATAAAAAAATGAATTATGTGGCACTGAATCAAACGTCTTGCTGAAATCTAGGTATAGGACATCCACCGGGCCTATGTCTATCCAAGGCCCCCGTCACCCAGTTATAAAACTCTACGAGGTTGGTCTGACACGATCTCCCCAGGACGAAGCCATACTGTATCATTCTAGTGTCCTAACCTTTCCAGCTGCCTCCCAAGCCTCTCCTTGATAAAGCCCTCCATTACCTTGCCTACCACAGATGTTAGACTGACAGGCCTATAATTCACCATCTCCTCCATCCAATATCGTAATCAGCCGACAGTTTCGCATTCCCTTACTGAAACATACTACATTCTGGCTAGATTTACTAACCAGACTAATATAAGTACAGCTCAACAGAGCTGCCCTTCCTTTGCCCCTTTGTTTTAGTGTCCCCCTCCCCGTTGCTAAAATATACATTCATAGCATTACTCTATGGTTTATCATTTAAAAAAAAAAAAACTTACAGTATACATTCTGTGCTCTAGTCAATAATAATGTGTACTGTACTAAGAATTCATTTAGTGAAGACCAAGTTTGAAAATATTTAGAGAAAAAGATCAGGTAGTTTTTGGTGCAAATCTTTCATTGCTTCTGGAGGAGAATCATAATGCAGTCTCTCTCCTTCTCAAATCACTCAGTCATGCCGGAAAAATCTGAGGATTTTTTCTAGCAAACTTTTATCCGTATAGAGTCATATTTTTTCCTTTCTGTGATTAAATCAAGTAGGAGATCATTATATGTCTAAACAGATGCTCCAAGTATGTTGATTCTTCTTTTTTTTAACAGACGTCTAATATCAAAGCATCTCTGTCCTCTGATTTCACTAACTTTGCTACAATAGGTCTGGGTGGTTGTCCATCTACATGGGTTCTCAGACCTCTATAAATTCTACTGATTCCTACATTTTCATTGTTGAGGTCAGTATCCATATATGCTGCTATTATTTTGAAAGTAACTCTTATAGTTAAGAGTATTATCCCATGTTTCTGGAATGCACAAAATTCACGTTTTTCCTCCTTACTCCAGCCTCGAAATCTATACATTTATTCTTGAACTCCTGGTTGGTTTTCTCCAATTGGTAAAGGGCTCTCTGGGTGGGAGTACAATCATCTTCTAAAGATGACACTCTGGTTTGTAAACAATTTATTTTCATTGTAATTTCTTTGTTTTCTGCAATTTTTGGTTATTTTTTGATGTGTGTCCATTTTATTTTCTATTCCTTCCAACTTAGTGTTTGATTAATAATTTGTATTTGGTCGAATAGCAGTTTTATCCATGGAGGAGCTTCATCAAAATCTGTTTTGTTGGGGCCGGCCCAGTGGCGCTGGTTACCACACCTCGGGCCACGCCGGCAAACTGAGTTCTGGAACAGACTCTGGTTGCTCGAGGGTCAGCAGGGGTGAGGAAGGATTGAGCATCCATGCACAGCTCTCCTCCCTTGGGGGGGGGGGAGAGAGAGAGAGTGCTGCGCGCTGTAGACTGACACAGGCACGCCTCCAAGAATGGGGAGGGCCCACATCCAGGGCGTAAGGCTGCCTCCATGGAGGAGGAGCCCAGCTGTTCTGCCCATTGTACGTTCATGACCCGGAGGAAAAAAACAAGCCGAAAAAAACCGAAGTCGACAGGGTCCGTGATGGTCTGACATGTTCCCCCGTAATATGCTGCCCCAACTTCTGGATTGTGCTCCAGCGAAGGTGGGGGTGGGGGGAATGGCGGCCTCCTCACCCGGCCCCACCACAGGGGGTAATCCATGGGGGAATTATGGGGGCCTGGCTGAGCAGGGGAAGGTCAGGGCTGGAGGATGAGCCACTCCAAGGGAGGGCCAGAGCCACCTGTCGGCTCCACGGAGGAGGAGTAAAGTACAAATTAAAATGAAAATCTTTTTGTTGCTGATCCCTGTTATGATTATTGTGATTAGATTTTGCTCCAAAATTCAGTTTATCCTTATTTTCCCCAAAGGATTGCGTATCATCTGTGAGGGTTTCCATCCCAAGGGGTTGCATGGTAATGTTCATCTGTTGCAACTGTTTTTTGGGCATACTCAAAATACCTTTTCTAGTAGTCATTGAGACCGCATTTGTGGTTTTCATGCTGCATTATCCACTTGTTTCCGTAACCATTCTCGCTCCACTTAATAAATGCATTTTTAAATTTGGTTTCTGACTCTTGAGTAGACGACTCCATAATAGAAACATTCAATTATTTTATTTATGACAATTTTGGATAGCACCTTTGAGCAAACAGTGCTCTTTTACAAAGGTTCCATGTCTTGGACAATGGACAAGAACAGACAAGAACAGGCAGGTAGATAGTTAATATAATTACAGTACATGAGCTGCCAGTGGCTTTATCAAGACAAGACGAAATAATTAATAACAGGTAAAACGTTACAGAATGCATGAGCTGCCAAAGACTTTGTCAGGTGATCTAACAAGTGCATTAGAGGGCCAGAGGTAGTTGGTGAGAGGATAAGGTAGTAGGGGACAGGCAAGAACTGAGGGGGTAGGGGATTGGAGGGATAAGGTAGGAGGGTGAAGGACAGGAGTAGGTGGTGATGGAGGGGAGAAGGGATGGGAGATGTAAGTGGGGGTAACAGGATGGGTGGGGGAAGGAGAGAAGAGTTAGTATGGGCAAGGAGGAGAAAGGAGTGAGAAATGAGAACTAGAAGGGAGGGCTAATGGAGGGCTAGGGGAGAAAGGAGAGAGATAATATAAAAGCTAAAAGGTGTAGGGGGTAATAGGTGAGGGGAGGGACAAGGATGTAAGAGGGAATGGAGAGAGGGAGGAGTGAAATCTGGGGGGCAGGGAAGGCTGAGAAACATTGAAATTGTCGGCAGAAAAGGACTGCTAGGCCCATCCAGTCTGCCGTAGGCCCTATACATTGTATGTGGCCACTGACCCTATGTGATCAAAGGCTTTTCATCACTCCCTCCCCTCTCAAGCTTCCCTTGTGCCTGTCCCAGGCATGCTTAAACACCTCCACTGTGCTTGCCCCCACTACCTCCTGTGGCAGACTATGCCACGCGTCGACTACCCTTTCTGTGAAGACTTCCTCACATTACCTCTTAATTTACCCCCTTCCAATTTCATTTGTGCCCCCTTGTTCTAGTACTTTCTCTGCATTGGAAAGGTCCCCCACCTGCACCTTGTTTATGCCCTTGAGGTACCTGAACTTATTATTTTATATATTTAAAATGGAGTCTTTATCAATATTCAGCACACATGCACAGTTAACACACGACTTATTTGCTTTTAATTCGTTTTTGTCAAGTTGTTGCGGTAGCTGTGGTTTAGGAGCCAATACCTCTGCAGGTCTATCTTGTGCTGATGGCATACTCGCTGGATTTGATTGCACAACACTGTCTGTTTGTAAGGAATACAGATCAAAATTTGTTTCTAAAACTGATTCAGTTTTATTACTTTTATTATTAACCAAATTGAGGCAGTCCAGAGAAGGGCAACCAAATGGTGCAGGGACTGCATCAGAAGACATATGAGGACAGATTAACGGAGCTCAATATGTATACCCTTGAGCAAAGGAGGGAGAGAGGTGATATGATCGAGGCATTCAAACACCTTAAGGGCATAAACAAGGTGAAAGAGTCTAACATGTTTAAATATAAGAAAAATAGCAGGACAAGAGGACACAACATGAGATTAGAGGGAGGCCGATTAAGGGGGAATGTGAGGAAATTCTTTTCACAGAAGGGTGGTGGATGCATGGAATGGCTTACCACAAGAAGTGGTAGCTATGAATACAGTGCAGGGCTTCAAACAGGCATGGGATAGGCATAAGGGAGCAATACAAATGACTATGAATAGATAGGCCACTGACAGAGCAAAGGCCGATGGCACATTTATAAGGTAGAAAAAGAAATGGGCAGACTGGATGGGCCTTGCGGTCCTTATCTGCCGTCAACTTCTATGTTTCTATGTTTCTATGTTACTTTTACATACGAACATAAGAAAATGCCAGCAGATACAAGCCATAGCAGTCTATCCAGTCCACTCGAGTTTGCGCCTCCCAGTCTTGTCTACTGCAGCTGTCCCCCCCAAACACCTGTGTTATCCCCCCAGACCGCATCACCCCCCCCTCCTTTCCCCTCAGTTATGACCTACCTCTGACCCTGTCCAACCTCTTAAAACTGTTCTCAGTTGCCAGCCGATCACCTCCTGGCAGTTGATTCCACTTGCCACCACCCTTTCTGAGAACAGTGCCACCTCATTTCCTCTTGAATCTACTCCCTCCAATCAGACTATGGCCTCTCATTCTCACCCCCCCCCGTCCTCAGAAATTACCCTATTTATGCCCTTTAAATATTTATAGGATCTCAAATATATCACCTCTCTCCCCCTCCTATCCTCCAGGGGAATACATGTTGAGCTCACTCAGCCTTTCCTCATATGGCATGCCCCCAGACCGAGGATCATTTTTGTCACCCTACACTGTACCACCTCCAGTAGATTGATGTATTTAAGTATGGGCACCAGAACTGCACAATGTACTCTGTGTGGTCTCACCAGCGACCAGTACAATGGCAGTATGACTTCCTTCGAGAAGTGATCCCTCTGGCAATGCACTCCAGCATTTTATTAGCTTTAGTTGTCACCTTCCTGCACTGCGAAGAATGATTCATGCACCCTGTAATTAGTACCCCTAGATCTTTCTCCTCCACTGAGGTGGATAACTGCAGTCCCACCAGCCAGAAAATCTTGTAGAACCTGCCTCCCCTCCTCACTGTCCAGCACCCCACTAATCTTAGTGTTGTCAGCAAATAGGCTAATTTTACTCCTGATCCCATCTGCTACTCCAGTGAAGATGTTGAATAACACTGACCCGAGTACTGCGTCTTGTGGGACCCCACTGGTGACAGCTCAGGGAGACAAGAGCTCC
Source organism: Neoceratodus forsteri (assembly GCA_016271365.2). NCBI lineage: Eukaryota > Metazoa > Chordata > Ceratodontiformes > Ceratodontidae > Neoceratodus > Neoceratodus forsteri. Next base: position 1,429,300,257 of record CM057449.1, read on the forward strand.
CCCCAACACTTACCCTCTGTTGCCTATCCTGCAGCCAGCTCTTAACCCATCCTACCAACTTCTCCCTGGCTGCCAGGGCCCTCGGTTTATCAATCAACCCCACATGAAACACCAAGTCAAAGGCCTTGCTAAAGACAAATGCAAGACATCAACCGCATAGCCCTTATCAAGTGCCTTTGTCACCCAATCATAAAAGTCCATCAGGTTGGCCTGGCAGGATCTACCTGCGACAAATCCATATTGCCTATCATCCTGGACCCCATTCTCCTCCATAAAGATCACCAATTTCTCCTTGAGAATAGACGCCATTACCTTCCCTACAATGGAGGTAAGGCTGAGTGGCCTGAGTTACCTGGCTCATCCCTGTGCCACTCTTACTGGGGGGGAAGGCGCACCACATGTGCCATCTTCCAGTCCTGAGGCACACATCCAGTCTCTAGAGAGGTGTTGAACAGGTCTGCAATGGGCTCAGTCAGGACTCCTACCAACTCCTTCAAGACTCTTGGATGCACATCATCCGGTCCTGGAGCCTTATCAACCTTCAGGGACTTAAGGCCCTCCAGTACCCTATCCACCGGGATTATCCCATCCGTAACCCCCACCCCTTCCGTGCCCATCCTACCCTTCCTTTGTGGTATAGGCCTGTCTTTCTCCCTGGTAAACACTGAACAGAAAAACTCATCAAATGCCTCTGCCTCATCCGCCTCCTCGTCTGCCCACCCTCTATCTTTTTTGATCCTGACTATTTTGTCCTTGCAGCATCTTTTCTTTCTTATTTACCTGAAGAAATCCTTTTCCCCTTCTTTGATCCTCTGTGCCAACCTTAGCTCCCTTGAGGCCTTGGCCACCCTGACTACTCTACTCACCTCCCTGGATTTCCTGACTTACTCCTCCTCCTTGCCCACCTCTCAATTAGATTTTTTTTTATATCTGATGAATTTGGCCCTCTTCTCCTTCACTTTCTCCTATACCTCCTTGTTTAACCAGCTTGAGTTTTGGTGCTCAACTTCTTACTTTGGGTCTTAGTACATCTATCAGTGGCCTCAGTCAGACCCCACTTGATGAGGGACCATTTCTGGTCAGCATGCATGTCTGGGCAGACTTTGGCAAGATGGCCCCACAAGTATTTCCCTCATTCTACATAAGTTCGTATTTCTGAAGTTAACCACCTTTGTCTTGGTCCTGGCTGCATCATTTCCTAGACTGAGGAAGAACCACACTGTGTGGGGGTCGCTTCCTACTAGGGGGTCCTCCACCCATATGTTTTGGGCATACCCCCCATATGTCAACACTAGGTCCAGTGTATTACCCTCCCTGGTTGACTCTGTTACCATCTGCGTCAGGAAGCTGTCCTGGAAGGCCTCCAGAAGGACCTGCTCCTTAGCACTAGAAGTAGCCAGGGTGCTCCAATCAACCCCCGGCAGACTGAAATCCCCCACAAGAACAGTATTATCCTTCCTGCAGATCCTCCTGATTTGCTCCCCCAACTCCATCAGTTTCCTCATTTTGAGAAGGTGGCCTTTACACTGCTCCCAGCCTAACATTTCTCCCCCTCGAATTTTGGAGCTGTACCCATAAGGCTTCAGCCCCACCCTCCTCCCCTTCCTCCCAGCTGCATAGAATCCCCTCACTAACAAACAGCCACCCCATCCCCCCTTCCCCTTCGTTCTGTCCCTTCAATACAACTTATACTCAGGGATGAAGAGGTCCCAGTCCTGGTGCTGGATGGCCCAAGTCTCCGTGATGGCAGCAATGTCCACACCACCTTCCGCCATCAATGCCTGCAGGTCCACTATTTTGTTTCCCAGACTCCTTGCATTCAAGGATACCACCTTCCAACATGACCCCTGCCCACTTTCCACCCTTCCCATTACCCTATCGCCTCCCCGTTTTTATTCCCCTCCATCCACACCTGTCTATATTTATTTGGTATTTCTATCTCTAAAGCCAGCTTTTCTCTGGATCCCATCACTTTATCCGCTGCTGCATTTCCATTTAAAACATTATTAAAATACTGTTACATTCTATAGTGTGGCTGGCCTCAATGGTCATTCCCATTAGGTTCGGCAAGTTTTCTTGGGTATTACTTCATCCAGGGCTGGCCGCTGTGAGGTTATTAGTTTGCTAACTCAAGTTGGAGAAGGCACAGGCTGAGTTGGCATCCTCCCGTGAGTATCATGCAATGAAGCAATCACCTGAGAGGATGCAGTTTTTGAATTTTCATTCCCATCACTGCCGCTATCAATTCCTGAAGTACTGGAAAGGTTTGTAGATTTTTTTTCCCCCCAGTGGATCACCACAGATTTTTTTTTTTTTTTTATTGTTTCTGTGGTTTCCTTAAGGACCCATCAAATACAGTCGCTTTATTTTTAAAAGGCTGACTCATTTCTTTCCATGAAGTCAGTGAATTGTTTCCATGCTGTACCTCAAAGGTTTGTTCAAATTGAAATTAGACCTGCCGTTTCCCTTTGAGGTAGTTTTGTCTGGCATCTTTTCTGGGCATCATAATGCCAAATTCTGCCAACAGCTTCCGTCTTATTTTTCTCGGCGTTATCCTGACTGGCTTGGAATTCTCTTTCCAGTTCTTTATTTAAGCTTACACTTAGTGTCACAGGAATCTGCTTTAAAAAGCAGCATTCATACAAGTTCCCAACACACGTGTGGGGGGTGGGGGTGGGTTCCAGGAGACTTCTGCTGCTGCTCACACTAGTCAGTTACCTCCATCATCTTGCCAGAAGGCAAGCAAACTTCTGTTGCGCACACTGTGTAAGCCTCCTTGTGCCACCAAGCATTCTATATGTTTGTAGTTCGTCAAACACAATTATGAAACTCATGAAGCTCAGAAGGGAATTGTCTATGTCAAATTTATTAAAGGGAGAGGCCTGGGTGGGGAGTTACTAATTTACTACCCGGTCCCTGACCTGACAAAACACAGCCCTTAGGCTTAAACGGCCTCCCAACTGGCCTCACACCAAAGACCTGGCTAGCTAAGAGATGCCTAGTCCGCTAAAGGACTTGCGCAGCCCCAACCCCCTGCTCTTAGAAAGACGGCTGCTGCAGCAGTTTACCTTCAAAACAATCAGTCTCCTCAAAGTCCTTAAAAGTACAAATAGTCTCTCACCTCAGCAGCTTGCCTCAGCCACAACCATTAAAGTAAAATTAAATTTACCTGTGGGGGCCCTATTCTTTCTGTTAATTTGCATCTTGCCTGTCCCAACTCCCTGAAAGAAATTTATTGCTACTGCTTTCCCCAAATCAAAGGGATTTTTTTTAAACAAATCTGCCTCTGGCTGGTTAGCTGGAGTGGCTGCCTACCACGCCCACTCAAAGTCCTTAAAAGGACTTCACATGACCACTTCATGGCCCCGAGCAATGCCTTTAACGGCATCTGTGACCACACACCCCAAGCCAGCTGCAGTGTGAACAAGCTAATGGAAGGGCAGGGAACAAAATGCGAAAATACTGCAAAAGTACACCAGATAGCGGGGAGGCTCACCAGACAAGGGCAAACCGGTCAATGTGATGTATGTAAATGTGGAGTCTAAAAGATGTTCCTCGACAATAAGCAGAGGACCCTAGCAGGGACAAGCTGGCCTGAGCACATAGCGACTGCAGGTCTAGATCGGTCTCCAACAGAAAGAATAAAATTACTCACCGCAGTGATGTTTCTTCCAAAGGGATACCTCTCTATGCTTAACTGCAAGCATTCCCCTGTATTCAGCCACCCGGTAACTTAGAATTTTGTGCTAATTTGAGAATCTTACAATGAAATTCAAACTCTGCTGTGTGGTTGCACTCACCCTTGCATTCCAATGGCAGAATTATTTCTAAAGCTCTAGTGTGAACAGTGTGACCACTAAACTAGCTAAATGGCTAGCAAAAATATATCCACAAATGTAAAACTTTTACAATGTTTTCAAACTGGCAGAACAATTTTAAAATGTTATAAAAAAACAAAACAGCTTAGATCACAGAGTATCTTGCTATGAAAAGCCTGCACTGCCAGGTATACTGCCCTGAGCTCCAGGAGATTTGTGTGTTCCTGAGTCTCCTGTATACTCCATATTGTAAAGACACTTTAACAAGCAACATTCAAGCAACAGAAACAGATTCTCGTGTGAACCTTTTTTCCAGGTTCTGGAAGAAGAGGTAGGGATTAGGAATTGTTAAGCATAGTGAGTAATCCCTTTGGAAGAAACAACATTACTACCTGGGGTTATTTTTTCTTCAAACTCCAGGAATCCCTCACTTACGCTTAACTGCAGATTCCATAACAATACCTTGGGAAGCTGGGTACAGAAGCTATTTAGGGAAAAGGTTCTTAAAGACAGCAGTGCCAAAGTTGGCATCCCTTCTGGTTTGAATATTTAGACAGTAGTGCTCTGTGAAAGTGTGTACAGTCTTCCAGGTAGCTGCTTTAATGCTGCCCCAAAGGCAGAGGTGCCCCTTGTGGAGTGAGCCCTAAGGCCTTCAGGTGTCAGCTTGCCAGCATTGCCACAGAAGAACTGTATGCAAGAAACTATCCAACAAGAAATGGTTCTCTTGGGTGCTGGTTTACCTTTTCCCACTTCACCACAGGTGACAAATAACTGAGTATTAGTGGACCTTACATCCTTTTTGTGGTTCAAGTAGTAGCTCAGAGCTCTTAACATCCAGACTGTGGAGTTTTTATTCTCCTGAGGTGCATTCTGCTGTAAAGAATACTGGGAGTGTAACAGACTGATTTAGAGGAGATTCAAATACCACTTCAGGGAGGAATTTTCTGTTAGTTCTTAGGACTACCCTGTCCCTGTGAAATAGGATATACCAATAGTTAGGATCTGTGCAAGAGGCTTGCAGTTCACTCACCCTTCTGGCAGATGTCACTGCCATCAGGAAAACTGCTTTCCAGGTGACCTACTTCAAAGCAACAGTTACCACAGGCTCAAAAGGTGCCTTCATCAACTAGGCAATGCACAGTCTGGTTCCATGAGAGGACAGGATCCCTTAATAGAGGGTACAGATGATTAAGGCATTTGAAGAACTTTTTGAAGGTATCACTACGAAATCCTGAAATTCAAAATCCCGACACCCACCAGCCTGAGCTCGACATCCCGACCCTGCACTTACCCGACAGTGTCACATCCTGACAACTGTAAGCCTGACAATGGAATCTGCCAGGACTCAAGAGTTGGTTATAATTATTTCAGGGAGTGCAGAGGGGCACAGCCCCCCCAACCACACCAGAAACCCGGCATAAGTCCCGTGTTGGGCTTTCCGTCGTCGGGATGTGACACTGAGTGCAGTGTAGGGATGTCGGGATTATGTATTTCAGGATTTTGTAGTGGATACCTTTTTGAAAATGGGCTGTGAGGCAACTGACCTGTCCTTGCCAGCTGAAGCATATGCTGACACTGCTGCCATATGAACCTTCAGGGTTGAGAGCCTGAGGCCCAGGAACTGGAAGTGGACTAGGTTGTCCAAGATTGAAGCCAGACTCGCCCGCAATGGGCTGAGCTAACCAGAACACCAAAGGGAAAATCGTTTCCACTTTGAGATGTAGGCTTTCCTTGCTGCTGGTTTTGCTGGACACCCCAAGCACTTCCATAATCTTTTCTGAAAGATTTAGTCCCGAGCACTCTAGCTGTTCAAGTACTATACACTGAGATGCAGACTTCTCGACTCTGGGAATGTTATCCTGTGCTGGGACAATGTCAGTAGATTGTATTTCAGGGGCAGGCTGACAGCACTGTCTGCTGGAGAGGGATGGGAGCAGGCAGTACCATACTGGCCCAATCTGAATCTATGACACTCATTGTTGCTGAACCCCTTCTCAGTTTCAGCAGTACTATTCTCAGCAAAAGTGGGAAAAGTAGGAAGGCATAAAGAAACTTCCCTGGCCAGCTGAGGACAAGAACATCCTCTGGGACTGTACCCACCAATGGGGGTCTGCAACAAAACAGTGGGAGCTGGCAGTTTTTTCGAGATGCAAACAGGTCTATCTGTAGTGTACCCCACCTTCTGAACACTGTCGCCAGCACCTGCTGGTTCAGTGTCCATTCATGATTTCCTACACAGATCCTGCTCAGGGAATCTGCCAGAACACTGTCCTTCCCTGGCAGGTGTACTGCTGCAAGCTGGACCTCCAGGGAGTATGCCAAGTTCCAGATCTTCATCGCCTCTGTGTAGAGTTTTGAAGATCTTGTTTCTCCCTGTTTATGTAATACACAGTTGTGGTACTGTTTGTCCTGATCGGGACAGACTACTGATGTGGGAGAAAAAAGTCTGCATTGTGAGGTATACTGCCCTGAGCTCCAGGAGATTTATGTGCTCCCCGAGTCTCCTGTGTACTCCACATGCCACATACAGCGAGATCCTCCAGATGGGTGCTCCAGTGAAGAAGTGAGATATCTGTTGTATGGCCGTAGGTGACTGCTGAAGGAAGGGAACCCCCTCTCCGAGGATGCATTCCTCCTTCCACCATACCAGTGCCTCTAGCAGGGATTATGTGACTGTAACTAGTTAGGAAGTAGTTACCACCTTCCCAACGGTTCCCCAGGTGGTACTGGATCTCTCTCATTTGGAATGTGGCACCTGGCACCACTGTGGTGGACAATGCCATGTGGCTCAGCAAGCACAGGAAATCCCTTGCAAGTCTGGGCTGATCTGCCCTGAAGGATTTTGCAGTTGCAATCAGATCTGCCACCCTCACTTAGAGAAATGCTTTCCCCTGCAGGGTATCCAGTTCTGCACCTATAAAGTCCAGAACCAGAACAGGGTCTGATCCAGACTTTTGTACATTTATGAAGAAGTGCAATTCCTCCAAGATACCTTGTGTCAGAAGAAACAGGGCTTGAAATTCACTGTTATTTGCTGTTCTGTGCATACCAAAGTTCATGCACAAAATATCATATACTGCCAGCTAGTAACCCGTGGAGTACACCATTTTTATAGCCCTATTTCAAATTGCTGCCACCATTTAAAGCTACACAAGCCCTTTTGCGGTTTGTCGTCCTATATTTTGGATCCCCTATCCCAACCACAACTAGTACCTGTAGTCCCTTTTTACCTTTGGGTTCGCTTCTCACGTAAGCCTGCGTGACCCCACCCCCAACCACCAATCATCTGCTAGATCCTGGCCACTGATTGGGCAGTGCTCGGCACTTTTTGTTTCTTGGCCTGACGTCTGTTGCTTTGTGCCTCCCGTGGTCCCTGATCCATTCTCTTTATTGCACATGCGTGATTTGTGTTGTTGAGAGCGGAAACAAGGAAAACTAGTGGCGCAGGAATGAGTCCTAAATTGACACTCATTACACGGTCACGGTGCCTACTGAGCCACAGGCAAAGCAATTCAGGGTAGTGTAGTGGCAGACAGAGTAGAATAGCATCCTGACACAGAGAGGGTAAGTCAGGCTGGGTAAGCACCAGCAGCCTGGAGTTAAATCACTGGCTTCCTTGTGTCTGATGCACCTGACAGAGCTAATTATTGGGAACTGTAGTGGAAGGAAGAGTAGGAGGAAGACACTGCAGTGCAAAAGTCTAACCATACAAACAAAAATAGCTGAGTGTGTGTGTCTTTCTGTGTCTGTAGGTAGGAGCAACGTCTGTGGAAGAAAAGTGCAGTTACGCAAGAACTTACTCTAACAGTAGATCTTCGAGAGAGGGTATTGCTGTAGGTAATAACTTGAGGACAGAGATGACAGGCAATAGGAACACAGATAACTTTAGCTAGCAGTGTCTGGTGGGGGACTACCCCCACGATGTCCCGTGATGAACATCAGCATGACACTATATAAGAGGCAGTCCCTACGCCTGCCCTTCAGTTCTCCCGCCAGAGACCTAAGTGGGTGCGAAAGGAGAAGGAGTGGGCTCATGAAGCCAAAGAAAGGTTTTGTAAGAAGCAACTGCAGAAAGCAAGGGGAAGGAGGGAGGGAAAAAAGGTTACCTACTGCAAGAGCCTCTCTCGAAGATCTGTTACGGTAACTTCTTACGTAACTGTACTAACTTACTTCAAGAAGGTTCTTGCAGTAGGTAATAACCTTGACGACTGAGTCCCAAGCAGTGTAAATCAGACAAGGACTGAAACACAAGAGGCAGAAAGGGACTGCAATAGGCAGGAATTTAAGAAAGGAGGCCCTGAAGGACAGGTAGTCCAAAGCCAGCCCTGTGCCTAGAGGCAACGTCCAGACTGTAATGCTTAGTGAATGTGTGGACAGAGCTCCAAGTGGCTGCCGCATATATCTCTGTGGCAGAGACATTTTTGAAACAAGCACTAGATGCAGCCTGCCTCCAGCTGAATGAGCCTCAACTTCCCCGGGGAGTGGTTTGTTATACGTCCGATAACAGAACAGTATGCAGTTTGCTAACCATTTGGATAGGCACTGTTTAGAAACTGTGGCACCCTCTCTTTTGGGCGCAAATCAAACAAAAAGCTGATCCGTCTTAGACTGAATTTGTCCAATTTGTGTGGTAATGCAAAATTCTGTGCCCATCCAATGTGTGCAAGATTGCCTCCCCCCGATTAGAATGCTCAGGGTAGTACACTGGCAAGTGGATGATCTGATTTAGGGTAAACTCAGAGACTACCTTTGGTAAAAATTTAGGACTTGTATGGAGAGCCACCCGACCTCTGTGAAAAAAATCAAATAAGGCTCCTTACACATCAGGGCCTGAAGCTCAGAAATCCTACCAGCAGAAGTAATAGCAACAAAAAAGAGCACTTTCCAGGAGAGATAGCGCAGGTCACAACTCGCGGCCAGTTCAAAGGGAGGCAAAGTGGGTTTCTCTAGTATGATGTTCAGATCCCACAGTGGAATAAGGTTCCAAACCAGAGGTTTCAAGTGGAGGATTCCCTTCATAGAAGTTTTGGAAACCTCCAACTGAGCCAAGGATTTGCCATCCACCAGAGTGTGGTAGGCAGAAAGAGCAGACAGATGGACGTTCTGGGAAGAATAGCTAAGCCCCATGTCCGAGAGGTGCATCAGGCACCCCATGACCTGTGCAGCTGGGCAGGAAAAAGGGTCTCAATCCTGGGAGGCTGCCCAGAGGGAAAACCGTTTACATGTCATTGTATAAGTAGTTCTTGTGGATGGCTTCCTAGCCTCCACAAGAACTCTGGTGACTTTGGCAGATACCCTGAAGCATGATGCAGCCATGTCAGAAGGTAGCATGCATGAAGGTGAAAAGACCAGAGGCCCGGGTGGACCAGCCTGCCTTGCGCCTGGGTGAGAAGTCCTGACAGAGTGGCAGAGGAACCAGTGGGGTTCCAGCATTAGCTGTTGAAGTAAAGAGAATCAAATCTGATGAGGCCAATAAGGGGCTATCAGTATTATGTGAGCACCTTCCGCCTGGAGCTTCTGAAGTACCCTCTGAAGGAGCAGGAAAGGAGGGGAGGTGTACAAGAACCTCTCTGTTCAGCAGAGAGACAGTGCATCTCACCAGAAAACACCACGCCCGGGAACAAACGAGTAGAAATTGGGTAGCTTTGCATTGTATGGGGAGGTGAACAGATCAAAATCTGGGCGACCCCAGAGTCCAAAGATGTCTTCTGCTACTGACTGACTCGGTTCCCACTTGTGTACCTTTGCCAGAGTGCGGCTTAAGAGTGTCCGCTAGGATGTTTTGAGCTCCTGGGATGTGCACTGCTGTCAACTGGAGGTCGTGCTGAACTGCCCAGTTCCCTACGTGCATTGCTTCCCTGCACGTAGGGGGTACGACTGAGTTCCTCCCTGCTTGCTCATGTACCACACCATGAACACATTGTCCGTCTGGACAAGAAGTGGCCCTGGGAGGAGGAAGGGCTGGAAGGCCTGTAGGGCATACAGCACTGCCCGCATCTCTTGCACACTGATGTGCAGGGAAAGCTCCTGCTGAGACCAGGATCCCTGGGTTCTCCGGCCCCCAGCCCTCACCAGAAGCATCCATAGTCAGAGTCTGGATTGGAGGGAGAGACTGGAATGGAACCCCTCAACAGAGGTTGTATAGATCCTGCCACCATACTGCACAGAGCTGGACACCAGGACTCCAGTTAGTCTGATCTCTGATCCCACTGGAACCGAAGCGTCCACTGCGTGACCCACATGTGGAGCCTGGCTAGAGGGAAAGTGGGGAGAGCCACTGCCATAAGGCCCAGAAGGCGTAAGACCACTCAGGCCGTGGATCAACAGCTGGAGACCACCTAGCCTGGCCTGCTGTTACAGAGTTTCCACCCTGCCCAGTAGCAGGAAGGCTCGACCCTTAAGTGTATCCAGCACTGCTCCAAGAAACTGAAGGTGCTGCGATGGGATAAGGTGAGACTTGGGGTAGTTCACCATAATGCCAACCCGTCAAAACAAATCCAGGGTCTTGGACACAGAGGCCAGAAGGCTGTCCTGCGACAGGGAAGAAAGGAGCCAGTCGTCCAGGTACAGCAACACAAAAAAGCCCTGGCAGAGAAAAGCCGCAGCCACTACCACTAGGCACTTGATAAAAACCCTGGGTGCCGAGGTAAGGCCAAAAGGGAGAGTTAAATTGGAATGCTCCCCCAGGAAAGTAAACCTGAAGTAGCGGCAATGGAAATGAAAAACTGGAATATGCAGGTTGGTATCTTGCATGTCCAGAGCACAGATCCAGTGTCCCTGATGGAGAAGTGGCAAGAGACCTGGTAGAGTCAGCATGCGGAATCTTTTGTACTCTACATATAGATTGAGTGTGCTCAGGTCCAGAACAGGCCGAAGAGCTCCGGTCTTTTTGGGAACCAGAAAGAAGTGGGAGTAATACCCTCTGCCCACCTGATTCTGTGGGATGGGCTCTATTGTGGACTTTTCCAGTACAGCCTGGATCTCTGCCTTTATGAAAGGAATGTGATCTCTTGGACAGCGAGAGCAACCTGGAGGGTTTCTGGAGGTCTCTCTAGAAACTTTGTGTGACCTTAGGCAATGAGCTGCAGGACCCAAGTGTCTGTCATCACTGCCTGCCAGCCCGACAGGTGGTTGGTGAATTGGTCCCCTACCAGTTCTTCTTGAGCTGGCGGTGAGGGCAGGGGGCCCGGTCGAGAGTCAGGAGGCTTTGGGGCATCACCTCCAGAGGCACGTTGAGCCTTGGTCGGGGGGATATCTGCTGCTGAAGTAGCTAGATGCTTAATCGGACGACTGGCGGGCTGCTACTTGCTCTGAATCCATTGTTGGCGACAAAAAGGCTGTCTGAGTTTATACCCCAAGTGGTACATAGTGTGCACTGAATGCAATGCCTTGCCACTATCTGGCAGATTGGAGATAATATCTTTGGATAGTAGCCTGAGCGTCCTGAGCTAGATCCAATACCCTCAACCAGGAGTATCTGCACAGGCAGACGACAGTAGCTGTGCTCCTAACCGAAGCATTCGCAGCATCATATGTAACCCTTAGGGCATGGTGGCATGAAATCTCTGCCCTTCGGACTATCTGAACATGCTTCGACTTCACCTGTGAATCAGGCAAGGAGTCAAAGTTGGCTTTAAGCTGGCCCAGAATGAACTTCTAGTAGACAACCAGGTGATTCACATAGTTTAATGCGCGAAGAGCCAAGGTAGAAGACCAACAGAATTTTTGTCCAAACTGGTCGAGTTGCCTGTACTTCTTGTCCAGAGGGGAAGTACTCATGTGTTTTGGCTTAGCAGTGTGGTCATGAGCAGCGCTGATGACCACCTAATCAGCTTTAGGATGGAAGCGGAGGTGGTCATTTCCCTCAGGGGCATGATGCAACCTATCAGCCTTTTTGGAGACTGCAGTGACCGATGACAGCTGTTGCCAAATAGTGAAGGTGAAGTCTTTGTGAGGGCCTAGCCAAGGAGAAATCAAAAGTGGTGACATCTCTGGAGTGTCCAGGCGCTCAGCCAGCTTCTTGCCTTTGGGATCATGGTCCTCTGTCTTCCAGCCTTGCGCCTCCTGGATTTTCCTGAGAATTCCTTTAAAGGAGAGGTCCTCAGGCAGAGATTTAGGCAACTCCTCTGGCACAGGCACATTGGGCAGAGGAGTTTCATAGCCGAGGCAGAAGAGGACGAGTCAGACAAAAGACTCCTGTCCAGAAGGGAGTCTCCTTCTAAGGCACTGGGAGCTCCCCGCCTCAATCCTGAACCAAAGTACGGACCGATGTGGAGGGATGAGACTACACTGGAGAAAGAGACCTGGTTGTAGGAACAGGGCAAGCTGGAGTCGAGGTGGCCATCAGCTGACGTCGGTCAAGTTCAGACATGAACTGAGTCTTGGCCTCATGCCATCAAGACTGAATGATGGCCCTGATTTCCTACTGAGGCTGTGGAGGAGGAGGCAGAGGGGGCTGGTACAAGGGTGTGTAAGCCTAAGGCAGGTAATACAGCGTCTGGTAATGAGGCACCAGGTAACACGGCGTCAGGTAGGCCGGCGTAAGATAATGTGAATTCTGGTAGCCCAGCATCGGAAGCCTTGGAGTCAGGTAGCTTGATGAATACCCAGGATAAAAAAGAAGCCAGGTAACTTGGTGTCCGAATGGCCTGGAGGAGGCCCCGACGGAATGTCAAAAGGGCCTGGTAACCTCAGGTCTGGCAGCGGGCCTACCAGTGCCAACGGGCCAGAGGGTTCTACAGGCATCCGGGGAACCACTGGCCAAGACAGGGGAGCCTCAGGTGAAGGGGCCGGCGGGTTCCTGGGAGCATGCGGCACAGTCTTGTCCAGTGTCAGCACCTTGGGAGTGACAACAGGTGAACGCTCCTTCCCCTCCAGCTCCAAACGGTGAGGAGAAGCCAGAGGTTCCACTGTAAGTGGTGGACAGGGAGGGTCCTGCGAGGGCAAACCCTCAGGAGAAGCCTGCGGCACAGGCGGCAATGGGTGCTGATCCTGAGGATCAACGTCAGGCCTGTTATAGGTGTCAGATGGAAGCGCCGTGGCTGGGTGTTCGCCGGAGGAGCGGGCGTCCAACTTATCAGCCGGGGCTGTACATTAGTCAGCAGAGCCGAACGTCTTACCAGCTGTGTCATCAGACTTAAACCCATGTGCTTTAAGGGGCCTAAGAGTGGCAGACGCCTCGGAAGAACCCACCTGGACCGTAACCAGTTTAGGCAGCGAGCTCAAGAGCTGCTCCACGATGGTGGGAGCAGGTTTGGCCAGAGGGGCACTCCCTTTGCTGGAGGAAGGTTGCTCAACGTCCGCTGCCCCCGAAGGAGACCTATCCCAGTCTCAGTGCTTCTCCTTGTCCTTCTTCTTGTGGGAGCCAGAACCACCACCACCCCCAGGTGAGGAAGATGAACTCCGCAGCTTCTGCAGCTCCTTCTCCTTTTAAGCCATCTTAAGCTTCAAAATATGGCCTTCTAATGCCTGTTAATGGCGTTTTCATGTGACCTAGTTGAAGCAATGGCAGGCCGCACAGTTCTCGGTCTTGTGCTCGGGTCCCAGACAGAACAGACAGAGGGAATGGCCACCTTTATGCAGAAGCTGTAAGTCACAGGAATCGCACTTGTTCTTATGCAACTCGGAAGACGTTGGAGAAGACATTCACAAAAAATACTACTGATATAAAATAAAAGGAAAATAAAGAAAAGGGATGTAAATAATCATCCAAAATGGCGGGCGACTGCAGCAGCATTCTCCCAGAGGTCCAACGTGTGCAGGTCAACGGTGGGAAAGAACTGGAGGGCGGGCTTGGGGATCACCCCTTATACAGTGCCTTCAGAAAGTATTCACCCCCCCCTTGGATTCTGTCACATTTTGTGATGTTGCAAACTCAAATTAAAATACATTTATATGGGATTTCTTTGTCACGTATCTACACGAATTACTCTATAATGTCAAAGTGGAATGAAACTTCTGGAATTCTTTGTACATGTAATTTAAAATAAAAACCTGAAATGTCTTGATTTGACAAGTATTCACCCCCTTTGCTATGACACTCCAAACTGAGCTGAGGTGCATCAAATTTCCTTGTGAGATCACTCTAAAACTTGAATGGAGTCCACCTGTTCAGTTCAAATGGTTGACATGATTTCAGAGGAAATACACCTGTCTATATAAGGTGCCACTGTTGACAGTGCATGTCAGAGCAGAAACCTTACCATGAAGATCAAGGAGCTGTCCGTGAGAACTCCGTGACAGAATTGTGAGGAGGCACAGATCTGGGGAGGGGTATAAAAACATTTCTAGGGTGTTGAAAGTTCCCAGGAGCACAGTCAAGTCCATCAATAGGAAATGGAAAGATTACAGAACCACCCAGACTCTTCCTAGAGCAGGCCGTCCTCCCAAACTGAGCAACCAGGCAAGAAGGACCTTGGTCAGGGAAGTGACCAAGAACTCAATGACCACCCTGACAGAACTACAGAGTTCCATGGCTGAGATGGGAGAACCTGTCCAGAGGACAACAATCTCTGCAGCACTTCACAGATGTAGCCTCTATGGGAGAGTGGCTAGATGGAAGCAACTCCTGAGAAAAGGCCACATAATAGCATGCCTGGAGTTTGCAAGAAGGCACATGGCAGACTCTGAGACCATGTGGCAAAAGATTCTCTGGTCTGATGAAACAAAATTGAACTCTTTGGCCTGAATGCAAAGCTATGCCTTGCACAACTGAACACAGCTTCATCACCTGTAACACCATCCCTACCATGAAGCATGGTGGTGGCAGTATCATGTTATGGGGATGTTTTCAGCCAGGCAGGGACTGGGGCACTTGTCAAGACAGAGGAACAATGAATGGAGCCAAATACAGGCACATCCTTGAGGAGAACCTGCATCAGTCTGCAACAGACCTTGGACTGGGGCAAAGATTTACGTTCCAACAGGACAACAACCCCAAGCATACAGCCAAAGCAACACTGGAGTGGCTTCAGAACAAGAAGGTGAATGTCCTTGAGTGGCCCAGCCAAAGCCAGACTTGAATCCCATTGAGAATCTGTGGAAAGACTTAAAGACTGCAGTTCACCGACGCTCCCCATCCAACTTGACAGAGCTTGAGCAAATCTGCAAGAAGAATGGGTGAAAATCCCCAAATCCAGATGTGCAAAGCTGATACAGACATACCCAAGAAGACTCAAAGCTGTAATTGCTGCCAAAGGTGATTCTACAAAGTATTGACTCAGGGGGGTGAATTCTTAAGTAAACAAGATATTTCAGTTTTTAATGTATCATAAATTTTTGTTACACAAACATATTTTTGTCTCTTTAAATTGTTGAGTATGCTGTGTGAATCAAGGGGGAAAAAATCATTTCAATGCATTAAAAATTCTAGTAGTAACAACAAAATGTGACAAAATCCAAGGGGGGGTGAATACTTTCTGAAGGCACTGTATAGCATCACGCCGACGTCGGTCATGTAACGTCGGGGGCGGTCCCCCACCAGACACTGCTAGCTACAGTTTTCCATGTGGTCCTAGCGCCTGGCTGCTCAGTCCTCAAGGTTATTACCTACTGCAAGAGCCCTCTCTGTGGCACCACTGGCACTGGCTGTAGTGTGGAACTCAAGTACGACTTTGCAGGCTGAAGTTTTCCTTAAATACTTTTATTTTGTGCCTGATGATTTTACATTTGCTATTAAAACAAACTGATTTTAAAGAAGACCAATCCCCCTATAAGACCGGCAGGACTCTCTCCAAGACCTCAGCAGAACCATCACAATCCCAACAGTCATTACTGCTGTTCCTGACTATTTGTTTTTACCAACAAATTGTTGACCAAAGAGGCTGGTTTTGTTGTCAATGTGACCACATCACAGACAGGCGGTGCAGGGGAGCTTACGAAAACAGAATACTGGCTTTTTATTTAATTAACTGAACTAGGTTTTAAGTGCCCAAATGATTAAATAAGATTTTAGCAGCTTGGGACTGTATCAAAAATTGCAAAGAACTGAAGATGCATGAGAAAATTTTAAACTGTTGGGCTAAAAACAACTGTATTCCTAACTGTTAAATGATGTGAAAAAAACTGAATGGTGGTACACACACACAAAAAAAAAAAATATATATATATATAAAAATAAATCTCTCTCTCTCTCTCTCTGGTTGATATATCAGTTTTCAAGACAGAATACCAAAGCTTGTGAAATGGTATTCCATGGGGAACACCACTTTTTAAAATGAATTTCTAGCCCTGAGAAGGAAGGACTTGGCCACCTGGTGTGACTTTCCTAAAATTAGCCAGTCGTCCAAGTATGGGGAAAAACTACCACCCCTTTCCTCCTCAAATGTGCTGATGCTGAGGACAGGCCAAAGGTAAGGGCTGTGAATTGGCAATGGCAATTCCCTAACCAGAATCAGAGGTACTTTCTGTGACTGGGCCGGACTGATTTGTGAATGTAGGTGTCTTTCAGATCCAGTTTAACCACAGCCTTTTTGCAGTGATGGAATCACTGAGCCCAGTGTTACCTTCTTGAACTTTTTTTTTTTTTTTTTTTTTTTAACTGTTTGTTCAGATATCTCCGGTAAAAATGGGTCTCTACTCACCATTTTTCTTGTGGGTCAGGAAGACCCTTCACCCCCTGTGAGGGAGGTACTTTTTCCACTGCACTTACAGTTGATTTTTTTTTACCTCCATCTCCAACATGAGTCTTTCTGCTGGAGTGCGAGGATGAAAATCTTTGTGATTCTGCAGTCTTGGGAATTTAATGAACTGCAGGGACAAACCCTGACTCAATACTTCCAGAACCCATTTGTCTGTGGTCATTTTTGATAAATTCTGAAAACAGCGAGTCCATCTCCTCCCAACTGGCAACTGATGGGCGACCTGTGTAGACTTGTCAGGGGTTTTGCACAGCCTGAACCTTGGGGGCCCATTGTGCAACTGCATGCTCAGTGGCTCTTCTACCCCCTACCTCTGAAGAAACCCCTCTCTGGAGGGAAGTCATATGACTCATAGGTAACACAGATTTGGGGAAAGTATCCCTTACCTCTCCTTCCGGAAGGCCTGTAGGAAGTGGAGGCCTCTTCCTTCTCACTGTTACTCTTGTATGTCGTTTTGTATTCATCCACCTTTTTCATGTAAGCCTCTGTCTTGTCAACAAACAGTGAATTTCCCTCACAGAAGAATTCCACTGCCTTTGCCAGAGCGCCCTGGGAACATTCATAAGGACAGTGTATGTACCATGACCTTGGATGCAGTGCCGTTCGTGTCAACTGCCATAAGGAACTGGTACTTTGTGGCAGCAATAACCGATTCTGCTGTGTCAGCCAAATCTTGCGTCAAGTCACCAGCAGCCTTCTCACTCACTGCCAATACTGAGCTCCAGAGGGCTTTTTGATATTGAGCTGTGTAGGCCAAATATGCTGCATGCTTTGAAGTATAAACTTTTTTTTTGCCTTCACTATACAGCTTCTTGGAATCTTTTTCAGGAGGCTGAGAGGAAAGGGGCACCTTTGCCTCATCACAGGCAGAAGCTTGGACCACACCCTCATGATCAAGATGACAATACAGGTGGAGCCTCGTTTATCCACCTGGTACTTCTCAAGTTTCTTATCTATGGCCGCAACTGAAATACAGATGGCCTTCTTGAGGGGCTTGTGAATAGGCAACAGCAAACTTTTTGTGGGAGTTAAGCCCATCATACCCATACATCCCACCTCACCCTCTTTAGTTTCCTGTGAGGTATTTACCATATGCCTTACAAAAGTATAATGTGAGGTACAGTCCTCTGCGGGTCTAGGAGGGGAGCCAACTTCTTATTCTGGAGAACCACCTGGTTCTATGGGTTCTCCATCGTCCTCCTCCTCAAAATACAATTCAACCTCCTCCTCCACAGGCACTGGGAATAGAACTGGATCCTAAAAGGGGGGGGGCCCGCCAGACATACTAATAAAATTCCTAGTAGCCTGGAGGAATTGCCATGCCTTAGCTATGCTCTCTATTGAGGGCATTTTATTTGTGTCCACTGGCAGATCATTTCCTTCAAGGAGGGACAGTGACAGGTTTTTCTTTTTGTTTTGTTTTTCTTGGCAGACACTGCCTCCAGTGTCTGCTCAAAGGCTTTTTTTTTTTTTTTGGGATTCAGGGTTCCCCCATGCAGACACCCTGATTTCTGAACCATCTTTAGCAGCCTTTTGTTTCTTATCTGTCCCCTTTTACAGGGACTGCTGCTTGCCTTGAGGGGCTGGACCCTCATCTGAGCCTTTAAGTGATGTGGAGGCAGACTGAGAAGCCATAATATCGTGTAATCTTTTTTGCCCTTTTCTTTTGCGTTTTAGGGCAAAACATAACACAAAGCTCACAACTGACAAAATCATGATCTGGGCCCAGGCACCTTAAACACAACTCATGACAGTCTCCCTTAGCCAGAAGTTGGAAGCAAACTTTACAGTTTTTAAAGCCTGGTGTTGGTCCAGTCTTCTTTTTGGGCCGGTCAGTCATGCTAGACACCGACAACCTAGGGAAGACATTCAGGTTCCCAAACATCCGAATTTCCACTGGTTAAAAAAAAAAAAAAACACTCTATAAGCAGTAGGGGTTTACATTTGCAAAAGAAAATGCAGTTCAGTTCCCTTTTAAAGATAAACCGCGATGTAAAATAACATCTGATGATGTTTAACAATAGCAAATAAGGCCAATTATTGTCTTGGTTCCTGAAATCAGGGAACAAGGAACAGTTATAGCAAAGAACCACAAAGCAGCTAAATTTAAAAGTAAAACAAAATAAGTTTTTCTCCTATCGTCAAAATGAAGTGGTTCCTTAAAGGGCAACCGCACCACAAAACGGCCTTCTCCAGGTCCTGGGACAGATGCAAAACCAGAGAAATAGACAAATGTACACATACTAAACCCTAACATAGAGTATTGAAAAATTGTCTAAATCAGCAAGACTAAATAAACTAAGAATAAAAGCAAACCATAATCAGTCTGAAGTTTGAAGAGAAGACTTTGGAGTGACTGCCTTATTCAAGCAGACAATTAAATCTGCCGTCAGAATGCAAGGGTGAGTGTGACCACACAGCACAGTCTATCATTCTAAGATTCTCCAATTACCATAAAATTCTAAGCTCTGGGGCGGCTCATTCCAGGGGAATCATTGTAGCTGTTTAACGTAAGAGAGGGATTCCTGGGGTTTGAAAAGGACATTACTGCTTGCTTCTGTGGCCCTGCCCCAACCCAAACAATTTATTTTTTTAAAGAGACTTACCGGTCTCAGCCCCTGCACCCGATATATAGGTGCAGTTTTCACTCACGTAAAAATAATAGTTTTACGGGTCCCAAGGACTTCCGGTCTGGAAGTGCTACCCATGCTCCAGCCCCCCATGTCTGCTGAGTTGGCGTGATGCTAGAGCGGGATGAGCACCATTACATTCTATGGGCAGCAGCTTCCTATATTTGTTTACATGATATTGGTCAGTTGGCGATTTAATGTGGGCACCGGTCAACTAACAAGGCCTTTGTTACTCCACTGGTGCCCACATTTCATCACCAACTGACCAATATCATGTAAAAAAAAAAACATTAGGAAAGCTGCTGCCCATAGACTATAATTGTGCTCATCCCCATGCTCTCCCTAGCATCATGTCACAACTTAGCAGAGTGCAGGGGCGAGCACAGGCAGCACTTCACATCAGGAAGTCCTTGAGACCTGGTAAAAGGTACAGTTACCAAGAACTTACTGTAACAGTGGATCTTCGACAGAGGCTCTTGCAGTAGGTATTCACAAATAGTCCTGACTAAGCCGTCAGGAATCAGGAGACCACGGAAAAATCTCTAGCTAGCAGTCTCTGGTGGGGACCGCCCATCAGCCGCACGTCGGCCACAAAGGGCGGTCCCACGCCTGCCTTCCAGTTCTTTCCCGCCAGAGGCCAAAAGGGCATGACAGGAAAAGAGGAAATGCCCCCTTAAAAAGAAAAGAAAACTCAGGGGATGGAGGGAGGGAGGGAATGCAATACATACTGCAAGGGCCTCTCTCAAAAGATCTACTCTTACAGTAAATTCTTAAGTAACTGTACTATCTTACTTCCAAGAGGGCTCTTGCAGTAGGTATTCACAAACAGAACAGAGTCCCAAGAATTCTGGAACAAGTCTGAAAACAGGGAGGAGAATAAGATCATCCACAACAGACAGAAAGGCAGAAGAGGGATTCAAGGAAGTCCCTGCAAAACTGCCAAAACGAAACCAGCCATGTGGCGAGAGGCAACGTCCAAACTGTAATGCTTCATAAAGGTATGTACAGAAGTCCATGTAGCAGCTGCGCACATTTCTGCAGCTGACACGACCCTGAAACAAGCATTCTGGTGGAATGGCCTCTAACTTGATCCAGAAGGATTTTGTTGTACTTGTCATAACAGAAGGTAATGCAATTGGCTAACCACTTAGAGAGGCACTGCTCGGAAATAGCGGTTTCTTCCCTCTTTGGTGCAAAACAAATAAAAAGTTGATCAATTTTTCTGAGATCCTTGGTCCTGTTGGTATAGTATCCCAGAATCCTGTGAACATTGACAGTATGCAAGAGATACTTTCCCTGATTAGAGTGAGCCAGAAAAAAGATCAGGAGCTCTATGGATTAAGGGTGGATTCAGCCACCACTTTAGGAAGAAACTTAGGGTTTGTACGCATGGCCACACAGTCCCTGGGGAAAATCAGGTAAGGGATTTTGCACAGAAGGGCCTGGAGCTTGGAAATTCTTTGATCAGAGATAACGGCCACAAGGAAAAAAGTGTCTTCCACGTAAGGAAACGTAAGTCAGCATTGGCTGCCGGCTCAAAGTGGGGGGTAGCATGACCTTTTACAAAATGAAATTAAGGTCCCCGGGGGGAGGATTACGGACAGGGGGCTTCAAGAGAAGGACCCCTTTAAGAAAGGTCTTGGAGACCTCCAACTGAGCTATCAACCCCGCTGGAATATGGTAGGCCAAAATGGCTGCCAGATGAACTTTCAGCGAGGAATAGCTGAGACCCAGATTGTAGAGGTGCATCAGGTAATCCAGGATCCTGACTATAGGGCAGGAGAAGGGTTCCAAGTCCTTGAAACCTGCTCAAATGAAAAACCGCTTCCAATTCATGGCGTAAGCAGACCTGGTGGAAGGCTTTCTGGCCTCCACCAGGATGTCAGCAACTTGAGGAGAAACGCCGAAGCGAACAGCGGCTACGTCTGCAGGAGCCAGGCATGTAGTTGGAGGGACCAGAGTCCTGGATGGACCAGGGTCCCCGATCCTGGGTCAGCAGTTCCTGCGACAGTGGAAGAGGAATGGGAGGCTCTTCCGAAAACTGTTGCAGAAGACAGAACCAAACTTGCCTCGGCCAGAAAGGAGCGATGAGAATCATTCGCACCCTTTCCGCCCGGAACTTGTTCAGAACCCTCTGAATCAAAGAAATTGGAGGGAAGGCATAAACAATCTGTCCCTCCAACAGAGAGACAGGGCATCCTGCCAAAAAGCTCCTCGCCCTGGAGCGAGCGAGTAAAACACGAGAAGTTTGGCATTAGCGGGGGAGGCGAACAGGTCTATCTGTGGAGTCCCCCACTGATCAAATATGTCTTTTACCACATCTTCCTTGAGTTCCCACTCGTGGGATCTGGCTGATGAGTGGCTGAGAGCATCTTTCAGAGTGTTTTGTGTATCCAGCACGTGGACCGCTGTCCGCTGCAGATTGTGCTGTGATGCCTAATACCATATCCTCATCGCCTGCCAGCGCAGGGGATAGGAACGAGTTCCTCCCAGCTTGTTGAGGTAGACAACACACATGTTGTCTGACTGTACCAGAAGATGGCCAGGAAGGATGAAGGGAAGAAGAGCCTGAAGGGCATAAAGGACTGCCCTCAGTTCGAGAATGCTGATGTAACCTTTTCTTGATGTAGGACCAGTTCCCCAGAGTCTTGTGACACCCAAGATGGGCTCCCCAACCAGTCCCTGAGGCATCCGTTGTCAAGAGTCTGGGTGGGGTGGGTGGAGCAGAATGGAACCCCTAAGCTGAGGTTCTCCTGGACCATCCACCATTGCAGGTCCCTGATCACTGGGTCCGAAACAAGGACCTCATGATCCAGTTCATCTTGGGATTGGTCCCATTGGGATCTGAGGGTCTACTACGAGACCCACATGTGGAGCTGTGCCAGGGGACAGTAGGAATGGCAGCTGCCATAAGGCCTAGAAGGCGAAGGACCTACCGGGCTGAGAGACGTTTTTGTGTGGATAGGAAATGAGCCTGTAGTTGCAGAGTCCCAATCCTGTCTGGAGGGAGGAAAGCCCTGCCCAGGGTCGTGTCCAACACTGCCCCAACGAACTGCAGCCGCTGGCAAGGAACCAAATGAGACTTGGCCTGGTTGACGGTAATGCCAAGATTGGAAAAAATCTCCAGGGTGAGGGAGAGGGAATGCTGGATATCCTCACTGGAATGAGCCGCTAGGAGCCAATCATCCAGGTATGGAAATACCTGGACCCCCTGGGTATGCAGGAAGGCTACCACTACCGCCATGCATTTGGTAAAGACTCAGGGAGCAGAGGAAAGGCCAAATGGAAGAGCCCTGAACTTCTTATTTATGACTGTTTTTGACTTTGTTAACCGGGTAGGTGCACTGATCCCAGGGACCATTTTCAGCCACGAACAGGGCCACGTAAGGCAGCACAGAATAGAACTGATAGTGTTCCCCCTGGAAACGAAACGGAGGAACTTGAGGTGGGAGCGGCATATGGGGATATGCAGGTAGACATCCTGCATGTGCAAGGCGCATAGCCACAGTCCTGGCCTGAGCAGGGGAAGAAGGCTCTTCAGAGACAGCATTCTGAACCTCTTGTACTCCACATACTGATTGAGGGAGCTGAGATCTAGAATGGGCCTCAGATCGCCTGTCTTCTTTGGTACTAGGAAGAAATGGGAATAGTATCCCGTCCCCTGGTAAGGGGAAGGAATTGGTTCTATCGCTGCCTTTGTTAGATGGGAGCTTATCTCTTCCTGCACCACAGGAATATGCAATGGCGGACAGGAAGGCAGTGAAGATGATCTGTGAGGGTTTTTTTATATGAACTCTATGGAGTGTCCCTCTGACACTAATTGGAACACCCAAGAGTCGGTTGTTATTCTCTCCCACTCCGGCAGGTAGAAGGGGAACCTTCCCTCCACCTGTTCCTCTGGATAGGCCAGAGGATGAGAGAGGTAAGGAGGCCAAGAGCAGCGGCTGCAGCTCTGGAAGCCTTGTGACACTTACTTGGAGGAGCTTTGGCCATTGGCATGGCTCTACATTTATTGGGATGTCGAGCTTGTGTCTGTTTTTGTTGCTGGCGGTTTTGGCACCGAAAGGGACGTTTTTGTCCTTGAGGAGGTTTATACACGGTCTGAACCAACTTGAAGGTCTGGACCTTTTCTTGTAAGTCGGTGATAGCATCCTTGACGTCACCACAGAACAGCACCGACCCTCGGAAGGGGGCATCTTGGATGGCAGTCTGCACCTCGGGTGCCATACTGGAGATGCGAAACCAGGCATGTCGCCACAGCCCAATGGGGAAAGCTGAACTTCTGCCAGCCGTGTCCACCGCATCATAGGTGGTATGGAGCATGTGTCTACAGGCCGACCAAGCAGAGCAGACCAAGTCTCCCAGTTCATTTTTTGACTCGGAATCCAGAAGAGAATCTAGTTTAGATTCTACCTGGTTGAGAACAGACTTCTGGAAATCCCCCATGTGCGCCACATAATTGAGGGCCTTAATGTCCAGGGTACAGAAGGCGACAACCTTCTTGCCATATTGGTCCAGAAGCTTGGATTCCGTGTCAGGGAGAGACTAGCTTAAGTGCTTCGGATTAGCGGTTCTGTCGTGGGCGGCACTGATGATGAATGAATCCACCTTGGGATGAAGGCTAAGAAAGTCTTTGCCTTCTGAAGCTTGGTAGAGCCTGTCCGCTTTACGAGGTGGGGGAGCTAGGCAGGAAGGCTGTTTCCAAATTGTTGAAACGAGATCCTCATGAGGTTCAATCCAGGGAGGAATCAGGGTAGGTGAAGATTCTTCCAGATCCAAATGGACGGCTAGTCTCTGCCATTGTGGATCTTACTCCACCGACTTCCAATCATATGCCGCCTGGATTTTCTTCAGCAACTCCAGGAAAGAAGGATTCTCTGGAAGAGACTTAGGGGAACCCTTCGGTTTAGGAGTGTCTGGGGTATGAGGCTCGCTTCCTGGGTCCGAATCATAATCAGTGTCTGGTTCCAAGGACTCCGACGTTGACGAAACTACCAGAAGAAGGGGAGGTTCGACCAGTCTGGGAAGATCCAGAGGACAGGTGAACTCCCTGGGGCGAGAACCAGTGGAAGGTTCCGGTCTGATGTCTGGTAAAGGTGGAGTAATCTCCTCCAGCCGATGAGCAGGGCCCGGCGTTTGCTGACGTTTGTCCAGTTCTGAAGTGAGCTGTGATTTGGCTTCAACCCACCAGGAAGACGGTACCGCCTTCAAGTCCACCTGTGGTTGTAGAGGAGGAGCATACGGGTAGTTGGGGAAATCTAGGCGTTGGGTATCCTGGTGCTGGTAGACCCAAAGGACCTGATGGAGGCTCCGCCGGGGGACCTGAAGGGTCTGGTGTCGGTCCGGAGGGTGTAGGGGCTGGCTAAGAAGAAGGCCCGGGGGGAGGGTCCAGAAAACCGGGCCCAGATGGTGGAGCTGAGGGTTGGTCGTCAGGCATTGGCAAGCTGGGAGGTGGCGACGGGGGAACAGTCGTCTGATTCGGCAAGGGGGGGGCACCCCCAATGGTGGAAGTGTCCCTTGATCCTAATCCCCAGCCAGGAAAGGAGAAGCCAACTCCAATAAAGGAGGTGTTGGAAACGGAGGAGCCTCCGCCAGCAGCTAGTCAGACATCAGCTGCGGCGACCCCCGAACGTCAGATGTAGCATCCGGACCCGATGGGGGTCACAGACTGGGCACTCTGATGGGCCGACGGGTGGCTCAGAAGCCTTGTCCAGGCGGGAAACGGCAGAGCCGGAGCCAGACTTATCGGACCCAATCGCACCGGTAGGCCGTGAGGAGTAAACGGCCGTAATGGGAATGGAGGCCTCGTTTGCCCCAGAGGCTCCCAACAGGCCTGAGAACGAGCCCAAAGAGGGGGCCGACGCACGCTTGGACACCACCAAAGCAGCAGTAGGCGAATGATTCCCCTGGAGGGGAAGATACCTGTAGGGCCATGACTCCAGCCGAATTCGACAGGGCTGTGGATGATGAATCCCTGTCCCTATGCTTCTCCTTGTCCTGTTTCTTCTTGTGATGGCCTTCGGGGGAGGTCGACTTCTGCCTGAGTTGTTTCAATTTTTTCCCAAGGGAGGCCATCTTTTTCTTTAAAATACGGGCTTCCAGGGACTGCTGCCGACTCTTACGGGTGACCGAACTGAATTTCTGACAGTGATCGCACTCCTCCACATGGTGGTCTGGGCCTAAGCAGAAGAGACACAGGGGAGTGGCAGTCCTTGTGTGGGAGCTGGGATCCGCACAAGTCGCACTTGTCCTTATGCAAGCCGGAGGGTGTAGGGGATGACATACACAGACGAATATCAAACAAATTTAGGAAAAAAATGGAAAGTTTGAGATTTGGAAGGAAATACTCATCCAAAATGGGCTTAGTCTGGCACAGAAACAATAGTCCTTTAATGGACTGGAAGAAAAAAATACTTACCATAATAATGTTGTTTCTTCTAATGGATTCTTGCCGTATTCTGACAATATGCAGTTAGACAGACCGGTTCAACTGCCCCGATAACAAAGTTAACTTTATGCAAATGCAAAGAACATGGAGTTCAAGCTCGGTTTTCAAACCACTGTCCTCGGTACATTCTAGTAACTGATCATTTCATAGAATCTGAACTAGATTATATATGTAATAGCCAAAACTAAGCCTAAAGAGGTCCTCTACAGGAGCAACATAAGCAAAACACAAAAAGGCATGTATAACACTCAAGGCACAGATGCCCAAAGAAAACCAATACCTACTAATGGTTTAAGTCATAAAGTTGCTGCAGAAGAGCCACCCTTCCCCAGGTTCTGAAGGGGAGTTAGGGTGAGAAGTCAGAATACAGCAAGACTCCATTAGAAGAAACAATACTACTATGGTAAGTAATTTTTTCTTCAAACATGAAGTCTTACTGTATCCTGACAATAGGCAGACTACCAAGCAGTGCCCCTTGGAGGTGGGCACAGAGCCTATTTGGGGAATAGGTTCTGCAGTACTGCTATGCCAAACCTGGCATCACTCCTAGCCTGAATATCCAGGCTGTAGTGTTTAGTGAATGTATGGACAGACATCCAGGTGGCAGCCTTACATACCTCAAGCAAGGGGGACTTCCCTGGCAGCCACCAGGGAGGCAGCAGTGCCTCTGGCAGAGTGGGCCCCAAGACCTGCTGGTGGGTCCTTACCCAACTTACTGTAGCAGAACTGGATACAGGCCACAATCCATCTGGCTATAGTCCTCTTTGCAGCTGGCCAGCCCTGACCAACTTCACCACAGGTAAGAAAAAGTTGGGAACAATCCTTTCTTAGCTCCTTTGTCCTGTCCATGTAATAGCTAACAGCTCTATTTACGTCCAGGCTATGCAGCCTGCGCTCACCTGAACTAGAGTGATCTGAGAAGAATACAGGCAAGGTAATGGATTGGTCAAGATGAAAATCAGAAACCACCTTAAGGAGGAACGTCCTATTAGTTCGGGAGCACAATCTTATCCCTGTGGGGTGTGATATAGTTAGGCTCCACAGACAAGACCTGAAGCTCACTGATTCTTCTAGCAGAGGTTATAGCCACTAGAAAAACAGTTTTCCAAGTGAGAAACTTTAGTTCTGAAGAAAACATAGGTTCAAAAAGGAGGTTGCAAAAATTGACCTATGCATATCTTCAGGTCCCATGCAGGGGTAGGTTCCCTATGTGGGAGATGAAGATGCAACAACCCTTTGAAAAAACTTTTTGAAAACTGGGTGTACAGCCAGAGAAGAAGCCTTCCCTGCTGAAACATGAGCAGAGACAGCAGAGAGGCACACCTTCAGGGTAGATGACTGTAAATGCAGAGACTGATGGGGGACCAGACAGTCCAGAAGTTCTGGTAATCCAGCTTGCTGTGAATCCAGATCTTTCTGGATGCACCAAACAGAAAATAATTTCCACTTAGAGGAACAGGTTTTTCTGATAGTAAGTTTTCTGGAACCCTTCAGAATATCCAAGACAGATTGAGACAGTTGTAAATCTGCATATTCTAAGTCTTTAAGAGCCAAGCCCTGAGGTAAAGAGACTGAAGATTGGGGTGCATTATCCTTCCCTGAAAGGATGTCAGCAGGTTGTACCTCCTGGGTAGAGAAATTGGCCTGGTCACTGACAGTGAAAGCAGCATCGAGTACCACGGCTGTCTGGGGCTATGAGAATCATTGTGGCAGACTGAGACCTCAACTTAACCAAGACTCTGGCTATCAGAGGAAAAGTGGGAAAGGCATAAAGGAGCCTGTTTGACCAGTCCAGGAGGAGAGCATCCAGTGGCACTGGGCCCTGGAGTGGAGGCCTGCAACAATACAGTGGTAACCGGTGATTGTCCGGGGCTGCAAAGAGATCTATCTCTGGAACCCCATCTCCTGAATACTGAGAGAAGGACCTGCCTGTTCAGGGTCCATTCGTGATGGCCCTGGCTGATCCCGCTGAGAGCATCTGCCAGTACATAGTCCTTGCCTGGCAAGTGAACTGTTAACAGTGATATGTTGACAGAATATGCCAGTTTCCAAATCTTCATGGACTCTGTGCACAGCAGAGAGGATCTTGTCCCCCCCGCTTGTTAAAGCAGTACATGGTGATGGTATTGTCTGTCCTGACCTGCATCACCTTGCCCTGTGAGAGATTGGCAAACTCCTGAATAGCCAGGAACACTGCCTTGAGCTCCAGAATATTGACATGCAAGAGAGATTACTGAGGGAGCCACGTACCATGTGCTGTGTGATCCCCTAGGTGGCCACCCCAGCCCAGAAGAGAAGCATCTGTTGTCAACACCAGAGAGGGTACCTGAGGGAGAAAGGGAACCCCCAACTCTGAGGTTGTCCATCTCCTCCCACCACTGAAGAGCTATCAAAAGGGTGGGAGATACTGGAATCAGTTTGGACAAAGGATCCTTTTTCTGAGACCAAAGGATCTCAGATGGAACGGAATGTCCCTCATCTGGAACCTGGCCCCAGAACCACAGCTGTGGTGGAGGCCATGTGTCCTAAGAGCTGTAGGAAGTACCTTGCTGGATGAGGAACTCGAACATGGAAAGACTTCGCTAAATCTATGAGAGTCTGTGCCCTTGCCTGAATGGTATTCCGCTCTGCCCCTAGGAAGTCTAGTATTTGTACTGTGGTCAAAACAGACTTTTGATGATTCACCAAAAACCTTCGAGACTGAAGAGTGTCCTGAGTGGGTTTTAGGGCCTCTGTGACCTGTTGGGGGGGACTGACCCACCAACAGCCAGTTGTCCAGATAGGGGTAAACTGAAACCCCTTGCCTTCTGAGGAACGCCACCACTGCAAGACATTTTGTAAACACTCTTGGTGCAGACCTCAGACTGAAGGGCATAGCCCTGAACTGGTAGTGACCTGAAGGCAGTCGAAATCTGAGATATTTTCTGTGAGACTGTCTGATGGGAATGTAGAAGTAAGCATCCTTTTGGTCTAGGGATGCCAACCAGTCAGTCCCTTTGCTTGAGAGTAGGTAGAATGGTAGTCAGGGTTGTCATCTTGAATTTTGGCTCTGTAAGATGCCTGTTTAGAAACCAGAGATCCAGAATGGGCCGCCACTCCCCATTTTTCTTTGGTGCCAGGAAGTACCTTGAGTACAGTCCTTTGCCTCTGGGCTGATAGGGCACAAGCTCCACTGCTTTTGAATGAAGAAGAGTAGAAACCTCTGCCTCTAGCAGGGCTGTTTCTGCAGTGCTGAAAGTTCTGAAAACTCTTGCTGACACTTTTGGGGGCACTTTGAAAGTGAGGGCAAGACCCCGACCCACTATCTCCAGGACCCAATTGTCTGAAGTGATGGAATGCCAAGCCTGGAGATAGTAGGTCAGCCTGCCTCCAACAGGGGAAGGGGAGGCGGCCCGAACACAGCTCTCAGGGTGTCTGTTTTGCTGGGGTAGCAGACTGAGGGGTGGAAGCAGCCCTGCCAGCACCCCTCCTGCCTCTCCCTCTAAAGAACCCCCTGGGTTGCTGGTAAGAGGGAAAAGCTTGAGCATGATGGAAAGGCCTAGGGTAGGGTCTACCCCTGCCCCTGACCTGCTGCTTCTGAGGAGTGGCAGCTTTCTGTTTTGCTGAAGCACTCCTGTAGTCACTCTGTACTCATTCATTTTATTCATGTACGCCTCAGTCTGTTCCCCAAACAGAGAGTTGTGGACAAGGGGAGAAAATCCATGGCATTATTCTGCATGTCCTGGGACAGGGTAGTACACCTGAGCCAGGAGAAATGCCTGCAGGATACAGTAGAAGCCACAGCCCGCGAAGCTGCATCACTGGAGTCCACAGCCATATGGAACTAGGACTTTGATGCTTGTACCCCCTTGTTGACCAGCTCCTAAAGATCAGCAGACAGCTCAGGATGTGCCTTAACTATTTGTCCCACAGCTTCCCAAAGGGACGTTTGATACCTGGAGGCATAAGCCATTTAGAAGGCTTGCCTGATACCCAAAGAAGATGCCAGGTACCCTTTCTTGGCAAGAGAATCCACCTTTCTGGAATTCTTGTCAAGGGAATGCCAGTCTTCTAATAGGCTGCAGTTTGAACCACCTCTACTTGGCTACAATGGCTGGCTAAGAAGTCAGTACCATTGTCAGCCAGAAAGTACTTCCTGTTCATCTTCTTATCTACAGGAGGGACAGAACTAGGGGTTTGGAAAAATCTGCTTCTTAAGGGACTTATGAATAGGAATCGAAAGTCCCTGGGATACAGGAAGATCCATCATCTCCCTACAGTCCTCTTCCTCATCGTCCTACTGCCTGGCCTCTTGTACAGAGAGCTGCAGGGTCTCAGCAACCTGCCTCATAAAAGCAAAATGGGAGGTAGCCTCAGAGACAGGCCTGGGAGGGGATTCACACTGGGGATGGTCAGGGGAGACCTCATGGTCAATGAGCTCCCCTTCAACCTCCTCCTCCTCTTCCTCTTCTTCTTCTTCTTCATCAGAGAAATAATACTCCTAGGGTCAATGTATCCTGAAGGAGTTGAACCAGTATCCGGAACCATTGGCTGCCCAGACGCACCAGCGACGGTTCGCCAAACACAGATTGCAAGGACTGCACTAGTCTGATGGCTTTTGCAATTTAGCCCGCGGTTGGAACAGAGACCGATTGTTTGCGTGGTTCCGAACCGGAGCATTTGGCTTTCTTTGACGGTGCGGGTTCAGAAGCAGACTCCGAACGTTGTTTACCTGTCGACAGTTCCCCCTGGCTTGAGAGGTCAGTTGTCTGATCCGATGGTTCGGTTAAACCGGAACCTCCCTCAGCAGTCTTATCCATGTTTTCCTTCAGTTTACTGAGGCGCCTGTCTAAAGTAGACAGAGAAATTTTTACAAATATCAGTCTGTTTGTAAGTGGTTAAAACCCAAACAGTACAGACACACCAAATATGGATCAGCTTTTGCAAATTGCTCCCCACACTCAGTACAATGCTGAAACCCACTGGGATTGTTTTTTCTCTTGGGTTTCTACGACATAACCCTAAAATCTGGAGCTTAATCTAGTGGCTTAGTTAGGCCGGTTAAGCAAGAATCAAATATCTACTTTATCTGAAGTGGCTTAGTTGGGCCAGGATAAAGAAATAAAGAAAATTACCCCTGAAGGTATAGTTAGGCCGGGTAATAGAAACAACAAAGTCCAAACCAGCCAACAGTTTAGCTCCAGCCAAAAAAGAACTGAGAGCCCCCAGTTCTGGTCAGGACTTTGCACTGGATCCCAATACAACTGCAAATTTAACAGAAAAAGGGAGAAATAGAAGTTCGGTCCCCTCACGGTCGCGGAACCGATCGGAAACCTAACACTTACCCAACCTAGGAACGTACACTATACCGAACACAGCAGTTTGAAAACGTCTTTTAAATAAAATAAAGCGATTGAAATTGAACCGACAAAACTCAGCTAGACTGAAGGCAGCGAGGAGAAATCTCCGAGGCTTCTTCACTGGTGAGCGGAGTAAAGAATCTGATCAGTTACTAGAACGTATCGAGGACAATGGTTTGAAAACCGAGCTCGAGCTCAACGTTATATGCATTTGCATAGTGTTAACTCTCTGCTCTCCGGGGCAGTTGAACCGGTCAGTCTAACTGCATATTATCAGAATACAGCAAGACTTCATGTTGTTTGAAGCAGTAAACTAATTTATGTTTTTAGGGCTATGGTCTTTGGGCTGCATGTAAGCTGGACTTGCGGCAGGAAATACAGGTTACTCACCTGTAACAGGAGTTCTAGGAATGGTATATGTTGTTCATCCACACTGTCTGGCAGGTTCCTTTGCCGCTTTAAATCTTGCCGGAAGGTCTTCGTTGTCTCCTCCCACCCACCCGGTGGTAAAACTCGGCCCGCCCCATGACGCCAGATCTGCCCGCTGGAAGCTCAGGTTGTGCGCTGCCGGGAGGTCGGAACGTAGGATGAACAACATATACCATTCCTAGAACTCCTGTTACAGGTGAGTAACCTGTATTTCTAGGGACATGGATATGTTGTTCATCCACACTTATTGGCAGACTCTAGCAGTTCTCCGGGAGGAGGGAGGCATGACACCCCCTACTTAGGAATAAAGACTGGAGAACCGAGGCCCCAAAACCAGCATCCCGGCGTGACTCAAGGTCGATGTGGTAATGGGTAATAAAGTGTGTGCTGACTTCCAGGTAGCAGCCATGCAGATTTCCTGGATAGGGACGTCCCTGGAAGCAGCCACCGATGCAGCAGTATGACTGGTAGAATGAGCTCTATCCTCTGGGAGGCTCCATGCCCGCCAACTTATAGCAGAGATCTGCAGGAGGTGACCCACCTGCTTATCGTCCGCTTGGCTGCAGGTCTGCCAGGTGCGGCTTCAGCGTAGGAGACAAACAGCTGGCTAACCTTCCCTGATTTCAGCCGCGGGCGCCCTATAATAAGCGCAGCCTTCAGGGTCCAAAGTATGGAGCCTTATTGGCCTCCGAGGTGTGACTGGGGTAGAACACTGCAGAGTCAACACCTGGTTAATGAACCCACACCACCTTCGGAAGGAATTTCGGTGGGGCGCAGGACAGCCTTGTCCTCTGTGGAAGACCAGGTAAGGAGACTCAATGCAGAGCGCCTGGAGTTCTCCCATTCTTCTGGCTGACGGATAGCCACCAAGAAGGCGGTCTTCCACTACAGGTGAGAGTTCACACCTGTGCATTGGCTCAATGGCTTGCCCGTGAGCTTTGCCAAACCAGCAGTAAATCCCACGGAGGTGGAGGTTCTCGCACCGGAGGGGAAATGTGATCAAGGCCTTGAAAAAGCACCAGACCACCTTCTCCTTGCGCCACTGACTGCTCCCCAGCCCGCCTGTAAGCAGAGATGGCTGCCAGGTGCACCTTTAGGTCGCCGACCTAAGCCTTGACTAGAAAAGGACCATAAATAGTCCAAAATGCTTGCCAAGGAACAGGAGGAAGGGTCCAAGCTCTTATCCTCGACACCAAATGGAAAACCCTTCCATTTGAAGGCATAGCATTTCCTGGTCGACTTACGGGACGCCTCAACAACATTGAGGACCTCGCCGAAAGACCCAAGGCCTGGAACTCTAGCCAGGAACCAGGCCGCCAGGTGCAGGGATTGAAGGTCCGGATGAAACACCTTCCTGATTGACTGAGAGCAGGTCCGGGTGAGCTGGAAGCTGCCTCGGGAGCCTGTAGCTGAGGTTGAGGAGATCTGGGTACTAGAATGGCGGGCCAGTCTGGGCTATCAGAATCACCTGCGCCTTGTCCCTCCTTGTCTTGAGAAGCACCTTGTGAATCAAGGAAATGGGGGAAGGTGTAAAAGAGGCGCATCCACAGCCTTGAGAAGGCATCCCCTGCAGCCAGCCCTGCTGAGGGGGGCATGAAACAGCCTCAGCTTCAGCATTCTCCCTGAGGCAAACAGGTCCACTTGAGGTGTGCCCAGTGGGAGAACAGATCTTGTACTACTCCTCCCAGAAGAGACCACTGTGAGATGCAGCCCCTATCCGGCCTCAGGCATCGCCAGGGTGTTGGAGGCCTGCCACATGAATGGCTAGGAGATCCGCCCAGGCCGCGCGCAGTGACCAAATGCGAGAGCTTCCTGCACAGAAGCATGGAGCGTGTCCCGCCTGGCGTTCAGGTAGTACATGGTCGTGGTATTGTCCGCCTGACTCGGACCACTTGACCCTGGAGAAACGGAGAAGGCGTGAGAGCTAGGCGACCCAGCCCAGCAGGTTGATGTGGCATCGGGACTCCCGGGACCAGAGGCCGTGCACTCGGTGTTCCCCAGATGGGCACCCCAACCCATCAGAGAGGCATCGTCAATAGAGAGATCCGGCTCGGGCGGATAAACGGGATGCCCTCCTGCAGATGGGATAGAACGTCCACCACTGAGAGCGCTCCATATCTCCTGGGTCACCGTCACTAGCTGGTCCAATGGATCGCAGCGCCAGGACCACCGGCCGGCCAGTCCTCACTGAAGGGGGCGATGTGCCAGCGTGCCCAACGGACCACGCTGGTACAGGCCGCCATGAGACCCAGGAGGCGAGGGAAGTCCCGGCAGGGCGCTGTTGCTCAACCAGAAATGATTGGGCAAAGGAGGTAAGAACCTCGCCTCATGTCCCGGGAGCCGTGCTCTGGCTCAAGAGAGTCGAGCTCTGCCCGGCTGAGCAGGATCACCTGCTTCAGCTCTCGAGTTCACTTGGCCTCGTTGATGAGAAGGCCGACTTGAGAGCAAACCTGGAGGGCTAGATCTCTGGACCGCCCACCTCCCATCTGGAGGGGCTGCTATCAGCCAATCGCCCAGGTAAGGGTACACTCGACCCTCGGCGCCAAGAGGAATGCTGTCACCACTGCCATGCATTTGGTGAAGACCCTGGGAGCTGGAGATAAGCCAAGGGCATGGCTTGAACTCGAAGAGGATCCTTCTCATCAAAGCGGAGGAATCTCTGATGTGACGGACGGATAGGGACGTGAAAGAACGCGTCCTGTAGGTCCAGAGAGCAGAACCACACGCCGTGTTCCAGAGATGGTATCTGGCCCAGAGTGACCATCCTGAAGGTTCGAGACCTTAGGAACTTGTTCAGGTTGTGTAGGTCGAGAATGGGGCGCCAGCCCCCGTCTGCTTTCGAACCAGGAAATACCTGGACACGAACCTGGGTCTAAAGGGGGGTCTCTACCTCCATGATCACCTCCTTTTGGAGGAGAGAGCGATGTCCGCCGACGAGCCGCCAGTGAGGCTAGGACCCGAGGCCCCGCCGAGGTGCGATTGCTCTGAAGGGCGCAGGCCTGCTCGACCTCTAGAGGTAGGCCTTTTTCCACCACCTCCAGTACCCACCTGTCCATGGTAACAGCGGACCAGGCGGAAGGAAGTGTCTGAGCTGTCCTCCACGCAGGGGAACCAGGGTGAGGTGACAGGATGGGGCGACACCCCTCAGCCCGTCACTGGGCAGGCTTGGAAGAGGGACCGCCGAGGACCTCCTGGCCTTTACCTCCTGCTTCCTGTTGGAGGGAAGCCAACGGCTGGGTTTGGGATACCAAGCTCGAGCCTGCTGGCCCTGACGTTGCTGGGCAGGACGCCACACAGGCGCAGAAGGACGAAAGGGCTTAGGCTGTGGCTTGCGGCCTTGTCCTTCTGAGCGGAAGAGACCGAGTCCAAGGTAGCATTGACTCTCGATCCTCTGCAGGTGACCTTCCACCCCAGGGCCGAAGAGGTCAGTCCCCAAAAAGGGAACATCCGCCAACTTGTGCTGGGTATCCGAGGTAAAGGTGGATATCCTCAGCCAAGCCCGACGACGCATGGCCACTGCGGCTGCCACAGACCTGACACGAGTCCCCAATGTCTAACGCAGTCTGGAGCTGCTGTTTGGGCACTGCCCTGGTCCCGCACCTGCCTGACCGTAGTCTGCAGATCTGCGGGAAGATGAGGGACAACCTCATCCAGGGAGCCCAACAGGGCGTGAGAAAAATGTGCCATGAGGACGGCCGAACTGGCCTGACGAAGGCCGAGAGAGGACGCAGCATAGACTTTTCGCCGGCATAATCCAATTTTGGATTCCTTGTCGGGAGGTTTGTCCACTTCCTGGCGCTTCGCACGCCGGAAAACGCTGTCGGTAACCAACCCTCAGCCGAGGGGTGTTCCAAAACCGGACAGGGAACCGTAGGGGACCAGACATCCTGGCCAACCTGGCCGAAGGCGCAGGGCAGGAAGCAGGACGCTGCCAAAGTTCCAAGACCGGACCCACTATGGCTTCGGCCACCGGAAAGGCCTCCGTAGGAGAATCCCCTCGGTCCAGAATCTCCGTGAGGGGATACCTGGCCCATTTAGAAACGGGTTCGAGCTTCATCCCGGTGGACTCCGAGATGAGTCAAAGCAACCCTAAGAAGGACGAAGGGCTATTGTCCACTGACTGCCCTCCCGAGGACTCCAAGTCCATGCGCTTGGAGAAGAGGGAGGAACCATCATCGGACTCAGAAGAGTCCTCAAAGAGCTGCCTCGGGCCTGAGCCACCCTCCACCTGCCGAGGTTTATCGGGAGTGAGGGTGACAGACAGTCTATGGGGCAAACCCAAGGCCGACCGAGAATTTTTGGTCGGAGCCCCAACTAATGGCTGTGGAGGCGGAGGTTCCACCAGAATCGGTGGGGCAGCTGGAATTGGCCGAACAACTGGCTTGAGAACAGGCTCCTCGACTACAAGGGGTTGTTTCGGCTGCTCCGGTGACAGCCACTTAATGGCCGGGGAAGACGACTGGGTCGGCTTATTCCCGGTCAAAAGGAGCTGTTGCCACATGAGTTCCTCGTACTTCCGACGCAACTTGCGCCTAAGCCTCCCCTCGTCCGAGGAAGAGGAAGAGCGGCAGCGCCGCTTGCCGCGGTGCCGAGACCGCCTATGGCGGCGGGTTCGGTTGGACCGCGAGGATGTCCGAGACCGAGAGTCTCGACTAGGCCGAAGAAGGCGAGGAGAAGTGTTGGAAATCGGCACTCCCCTCGGCTCGGACGATCCCACCGAAGGCTCCGGAACCAGAGGCACAGACAGCCGGCGGGATCCTCAACTCCCACGCCGGGGAGAGGGATTCTCAGCTTCTCCAGCCGACAACCGTCTAGCAGATCGAGAAAAATCTCGACCGGCGTCGAGCCGAAGTCTCGGTCAACTGGCCTGGAGGGGACACCGTGAAGCCAGTGGCCGAAGCTGAGGGTCGACCAGTCGACTGTTGACAAGGGAGGGGATCTTCCGCCTCCCAAGAGCGTCGATGGAGAGACTTACTTTTGCTCTTTTTGGACCTGGAAAAAGGTCCCGAAGAAGTTGGACCCTCACCTTTCGTCGAGAGGGTCAGACAAAGCTCCTTAAAAGAAGTCGAGTACGAGGCACCGAGAGAGAGCGGGACAAATGCCGCAGCCGAGGTAGAAGCGGCCCGCGCCGCCTCCTCTTCGAGGGCGATCATCTGCTCGAGCTGATCCGCCGAGCCCGCCGCCGCGGACACCGCCAATCGGGCCTCTTTAGATTTCACCGGTGGAATTCTTTTCTCGGGGCGCCCCAGTTGTAATCGGGCAGCACGGTCTTCAAGGACGTAGGCCGAAAAGGAAGAGCACAAGTCGCAGGCTCATGGTCGTAAGCCAAGGCCCAGGCAATTGTGGGACGGACGCGGAGGCGGATCCGCTCTAGAGATCTTCTGATTCGCAAGGGCACCTCCGAAAAC
The DNA here is from genome assembly GCA_016271365.2 of Neoceratodus forsteri. Taxonomy (NCBI): domain Eukaryota; kingdom Metazoa; phylum Chordata; order Ceratodontiformes; family Ceratodontidae; genus Neoceratodus; species Neoceratodus forsteri. The sequence continues at coordinate 1,429,336,967 of CM057449.1, forward strand.
CGGGAGTCGATTTGTCCATCGCAGCCACGAGGAGAAGACAACCGAAGTCTTTTTAGCAAAAAACCTTTTGATTTCGAACTTTCGAAGAATTAGGAACCAGTCTTAAACGCAGTGCGTTAAGGAGGGAACCTGAGCTTCCAAGCGGTAAGGAAGATCTGGCGTCATGGGGCGGAGCCGAGAGTTTTACCACCCAGGTGGGTGGAAGGAGCCAGCTTGAAGACCTTCCGGCAAGATTTAAAGCGGCAAAGAACCTGCCAATAAGTGTGGATGAATAAAATATCCATGTCCCTAGAAGTATATTTTTATTTAAAAAAAAAAAAAAAACTTAAGGGCTGGAGAGTTACCTAGTAGTTAAGTACTTTTTTTTCCTATTATGTATTTATGTAGTTTTTCCCCCAGTTTTCACCCCCCCGCCCACGCGTCCTTGGCGTGAGTGTGCGTGTGTGGAGGTATGCACACACCACGCACTGCAGGATACCCTACTGCTCGCTCCTACCAGCGTGCACTGCCACCAGGCCTCCACCCAGTGGCAGCAGGACTGAAGGAGAGCAACCCCCCTTCCCCAGGAGATGAGAGCCATAGCTCAATCCTGCACCCCCCCATGCCAGCACCCCGATGACAAGAGGTTGTTCCCGAACCTGGGTCGCCAGCGTGGCGCAAGGTGTAGCATCAAGCGCCTCAACCCTCAGCATCACCAAGCCAGTGTAGTTAAGTACTTCTAAAGACTTGGGGTATTCAGGCAGCAGGCAAATGATTTGTTTCAAAGCTGTTTTAAAAGCTGTGGGCTAAAGTAGTTTTCCTTTTAAGGACTTGGGTCATCCACACTTTTGTACGAGGGTTGGGCCTCATGTGGTACAGAATACTCTTCTTCAGTTCGTACCACCAACACTGTTTTGCCCCCACACCACCATTAATCTGCATTCTCTCTTTGACCTTAACATACTATAACAGTCTAGCAACATTAGCACCTTTAGCCTGCAGTATACCCCAGTCAATATTGTTAATAGATTTAGCTGCATCAATACAAGAAACAGTCCCTTCAGCCTCATAGGTTTCTTCTTGCTTGGAGTCTTCAGCCCCAGCACAATATCACTAGGCACAGTCTTACTTGGGGACCAAGGTGGGACAAATCAGTTTGCAACTGGCAGTCAGTTTGGCCACCAGCTTTTGAAAGCTAGTAGCCACATCAGTATTTTTAGTGGATATCACTTTTAATGGCCAGAAATATTCCCTTCATGGGCAGGTAGCCAGTTGGCTGGTAACTTTCAAAATCTAGTAGCCAGACCAATTTTTTAATGGCCATTGGCCACCTGGCTACCTGATTTGTTCCAGCCTGATGGGGTCTCATATTCAAGTTCCACACTTGCATATCCGACCTCCAACAGGTAACATCCTGGGAACACAAGTAACAAAGAAATATCCTTCTCAGTAAGGGGGCCCTCCTCCTCCTGCTGCTGAGCCCACAAAAATACTCCTCCAATTCTTTATCCAAACTCTCTGGCAGGGACCTCTCGAGTACCTGGCACCAGTGTTCTGCCTCTCTGCAGTCTCGGTCTGCCTCGACCCCACAGTAGTTCCTCATCCCTTTGCATCTCGTCTTCAGGCTTGGCCTTCCTCCAAGCTCCCAGGTCCATTCCAGGCAGCAGCTTCTCTCAGTGTGTCAGCCATGGTTCTGGTCAGAACTCCACGGACTTTCTTCTCCAGGTTCTCCTTTTACAACTCCTGCTGCATCAGTCCACCTGGGATATCTGGGCGATATTCACCAGAAAATGTCCCTCTTAGGCCAGTCCGGACATTTCCAGCAAGTTATCCTACTTCTAACACCAAGTCTGTGGAGGGGTTATAGCATAACAGATGGACCAGACACCGAACTTCAGTTTCAACACACAATCTGTGTGTGATGTTTATAACCTTCAGCAATGGTATATTCCTTGTTCAATACATAAGTTTGCAGCAACAGACTGTATGTCCTTTCTCTGCACTTATCAACACCTACAGACTCACTGATCACTGAAAAGTTTAAATCACTAGAAAACCCTTCATCCCTATGGTTGCCTTGTTTGCTTGGGTGGTGGGGGCTCAAAAAGAAAAACCCAAAACAAGCTACTGACAAAGAACCTCATTGCAGAAGCACTGAAACAAGAGTTACCCAAAGAGTACTGACTATAAGCCAAGTTTCAAAGAAACACAACATCACACATACTTCCATAATGCAAAGCATCATGGGCTACGCAAATCACCATGAAATTTCAGATTGGCTCAGTTTACAGCAGAAATGCATGGTATCAATTTACATGCATTTAACACCACAACAAACAATTTCTATAATACAGTTACCTAGTACACTTTTTACCTTTATCAAAAATACCTAGTGCCATGGTATCTTCAACATTTATGACATAGTACTAGTACATACTAAATCCAACAACGATTAACACAGCCTGTTTTACATAAGCTCGGAAGTCATCACAATAACTCTCCTGTACGGAACCTGATAGGGGAAAAAAAAATTAAAGAGGACACTATAGCATAGTCAAGAAAAGGGGGGCGCTCCGTAGGTGGCCAACCTTATGGACTAGAAATTGTAAAGGATAGATTAGGCTAAGAAACAAAAGAGCTGTTGCAATAGATTTAAGAAAGGTCAGTCCTCAAGAGTGGCAGGATCTCCTTGTCACACACACACACACACACACACACACCCCTCCAGACCTCCACTGGCAAGTTGCACACAGATGCCTGCTTCCAGTGTGCAAAAGATCTTCACTTCACAGGGCAGAGGATATACCACCAGGTGGTGAGAGAAGCTTAGCCTTAAGACTTCCAATGACTCAGCTGTCTCCAGCAGAACTGTCAGAGTGTGGATGTTAACTGTATACCACTAGTAAAACTAGAGTTAGTGTTCCAGATAATACTGGCAGGTACTAGTAATTTACTCACCAGTTTTGAAACTGTGAGTAAAACAATTTGGATGCACACTAGCGCTTTAAATCTGGAAAACCTGCTCCTTCTGAATCACCAACGTTGTTATGAAGCATTACTTCATGGGGTCTGGAGCAATTCCAAATGTTGAGATTAGTCTCTGTACTCTCTCTCTTCTGAAGAGTATCCTTAAAATGGGGGAGTAAAACAGGCCATTACTTATTTTTTCTGGAGCACTGGTTACAGGCCAGTAACCTAGATTTCTAAAAACGTGGATACAGTTCATTATCCACACTCTGGCAGACTCCTAGCAGTCTTCTGGGAGGATGGGGCAAGGCGTGCATCCCTATTTGACGAAGAGAGACTGGGACACTGAGAACCCAAAAGCAGCATCCCAATGACTGATTATTGTCCATGCTGTAAATGGGAGTGACGGTGTGCGCTTTACTCCAGGTTGCAGTGCGTATTTCTCTGCAACGGGGATGACTATGGAAGCAGCACACAGAGGTAGCAGTATGTCTGGTGGACTGAGCCCCAAGTCCCTTGGGTGACTCCCTACCAGCCAACCTATAGCAGAGGTTAATGCAGAATGTAATTCGCTGCTATCTGCCATGCCAGCTTCATCTTAAAAACAGTTGACAAGCCTCACCCCAAACTCTAACCATACGTTCCAAATAGTAAGAGAGTGCTCTCCGCAAGTCCAGAGCATGGTACCTGCAATCAACCTCCAAGGTCAAGCTGGTAAACTATGCTGGCAAGTTAATTACCTGTTTAAGGTCAAACCCCAATAAGACTTTCGGGTGGAATTTCGAGTAGGGGTGAAGGGTGACACTGTCCTTGTTTAAGACCAGGTAAGGAGACTCCATCAAGAGCACCTGCAGTTCATTGATCCTTCTTGCTACGGTGATGGCCACCAGAAAGAACAGTTACGTAAGAACCTACCTAACAGCAGATCTTCAAGGAAATCTCTGCCATCGGGTCACACCTATGGAACTTAGCCTTCAGGCATTAGGATCCCACATAAGCTTTTTCTACAGCAGTCTATTAGGGGCCACCCACACTAACATCAGGCTCCGACGTTACACACCCTATAAAAGCACATGCAGCCCCACTCCTTCCTCAGTTCTTTCCCTAACAAGAGGCCATGGGAGATAGGAGTCCCACTCCAGACCCAAGGAGACAGAGAGAGAAGGTGCCCAGCTAGCAGAAAGGCTGGAGGAACAGGACAGCCAAAGCTGAGCTGGAGAGAAAGAGAAAGTGGGAGGGATGGCATGACCTGATAACAGATTCCCTTGACGATCTACTGTTAGAATAGTTATGTAAGAACTACTGTTCTATCTTCTTTGGTGATATCTCTGTCATCAGGTCACACCTATGGAACAAGTCCCAAGCAGCGATGAGAGCAAGAACGGTCTGGGTGGCAGGAGGCCAAAGGCCTAAGAAAGAAGGCCCTAAAGCACAGCTAGGCCAAAGCCTGCCCTTCTTCTGGAGGCAATATCCAGACTGTAGCGCTTGGTGAACATGTGGACAATACTCCAAGTGGCAGCAGCTCAAATCTTGGCTGCAAACACGCCCCTGAAACAGGCAACGAAAGTGGCAATGCCCCTGGTGGAATGGCCTTTAACAGCCCCAGGAAGTTCGTTAACTTACTTCCTGTAACAAAAGACAATACAGTTGGCCAACCACTTGGATAAGCACCGTTTCGAAACTGGAGCACACTCTCTGCCAGGGCTCAAAGAAACAAACAGAGAACTTCCTGCAGTCCTTCAGACAATGTGTACAGCAACGCAAACTTCTACGCACATCCAAAGTATGGAGCAATGCTTCCCCTGGATTGGTATGCTCTGGAAAATAAACAGGTATTGTAGATGGATTGATTTAAGGTAAATTCAGACACCACCTTAGGAAGAAACCTAGGATTAGTACACAAAGAGGCCCGGTCTTCATGGAAAATCAAATAAGGCTGCTCAAACATGAGAGCCTGTAGCTCTGAAATTCTTCGAGCAGATGTACCTGCAACTAAAAATAACACTTTCCACAACAAAGTGTAGATCGCAAGACGTGGTTGACTCAAAAGGAGGCAAAGTCAGCTTATCAAGAATAAAAGTCAGATCTCAAGCCGGTACCAGATTACAGATGGGAGACTTCAACTTGAGAACGTCTCGTAGAAAAGCACAGGCCACATCCAGCTGGGCCACAGTAGAGCCATCAATGGGCACGTGAAAGGCTGATATGGCTGACAGGTGCACCTTAAGAGAGGCATTTATTGAGTCCTTTATCAGACAATGTCAGGAGCTATTACAGTACCTGGTTGACTGGACAGTTGAAAAGGGTCCAGGTTATGAGAAGTGGCCCAGATAGCAAACTCCTTTCATTTCATAGAGTAGGTGACACTGATGGAAGGTTTTCTGGTGGCCACCATGACAACAGCCATCTTCTGAGACACCCCAAACCAAGCAATGGCTATGTCCTCAGGACCCATGCATGCAGGTGGAGGGACTTGAGGTCTGGATGAACCAGGGTACCGTAAGCCTGTGTCAACAGGTTCCTGCAGAGAGGCAGGGGAACTGGAAGTTCCACAGCCAACTGTTGCAGTAATAGAAACTATATCTGCTGAGGCCAGAATGAGGCCACGAGAATTAGGGTGGCACCCTTCATCTGTAGCTTGATGAGCACCCTCTGAATCAGAGGAAAAGGTGGGAAGGCATACAGAAACCTCCCTTTCCAGGAGAGGGACAACACGTCTCACCAGAAAACTCCAGGCCCTGGATCTAGCGAGCAGAAACGTTGCAGTTTTGCACTGAGTGGGGACACAAAAAGGTCCAACTCTAGATGACCCCACCTGTCAAACAGGTCTTCTATGGTTGAGGTCAGCAGTTCCCAATCATGCATTTTGGACTGAGACTTGCTGAGGCTGTCTGTCAAGGCATTTCGGGAGCCTGGCACATGGACAGCTGACAGCTCTAGACTGTGCTCTAGAGCCCAGTACAAGATCCGCATTGCCTCCTGACACAGAGGATAGGAATGCCCCCCCAACCTAAATGCCCACACTGAGATCGTCAGACTGCACCAGCAGAGGGCCCAGAGAGATAGGTGGTTCTGGAAGGCCTGTAAGGCATACAGAACTGCATTCATTTCTAGGACATTTATGTGGAGTCAAGTCTCCCAGTGGGACCTGATACCCTGGATCTGATAAGGATCTAGATGGGCCTCCCAACCCAGACACGAATCATCCGTGATGAGGAGTGGGGATAAGAAAGGGGAACCCCATTAAGAGATTGTCTGGGTCCATCCACCAGTGAAGCACTTTGTTAACTGATGAGGAGACAAGAACCAGCTAGTCTAAATCGTCTTAGCGCCGATCCCACTGGACCCCGACTGTCCACTGAGAGATCCTCATGTGCAACCTAGCCAAAGGGACCATAACAATGGCCACAGCCATTAGGCCTAACAGGCTGAAGAACATCTGGGCTGGGACATGCCACCTTTGAACCACTTACTGGACTTGGGCAATGAGGCGGTCCACCCTGTCTTGAGGGAGAAGTCCTTGCCCCGAGTGGAGTCCAGGGCTGCTCCTATGTACTGAAACCACTGAGATGGGGTCAGCACAAACTTGAGCCAATTGACAGTGACACCCAAGGACTCTAATAACTGCAGTGTGCATTCTAGAGTCAACAACAGGAGCTCCCTGGACTGGACTTTCAGTAACTAGTCATCCGGGTATGGAAACACAAAGGCCTTCGCACTGGAGGGCCGCTGCTACAGCTGCTAAGCACTTGGAAAATACCTGTGGCACAGAGGATAAGCCAAAGGGCAATACCCTGAACTGGTAATACTCCCCCTAGAACAGGAACTGCAGGATCGTCTGTGGGGAGGGGGGGCGCACACCATGATATGCAGATAGGCATCCTGAATATCGAGGGAGCACAGCCAGTTGACCTGTTTTATCAGAGGAGGAAGGCCGTGCAGAGTGACCAGGTTCAGCTCCTTGAGGGCTAGAATAGGTCTCAAGTCCCCTGTTCATTTGGGAACCAAGAAAACCCCTAGAGTAGAACCCCCATGTTCCTCTAAACGCGTGGGCACTGGTTCTGTGACCCTTTTGTGCAGCAAGTGAATACCTCCTCCCAAAGCACCTGTGTGTGGTCTGGAGAGTAAGAGGTAGGGACATGGGGAACATCCGAGGCTTGTTCTAGAAGTTCTAGAACATGGCCCTTTTCGAATATCTGCAGGATCTAAGCATCTGCTGTAATGGTTCTCCACCAAGACAGATGCAGGGAGAAACGACCTTCGAACACCACCTCCTGGCTTTGGACAAGAGGAGGGGGTCTGTCAAAGAGTCAAGCGAAGGCTGAATCGTCCGCTGTGGCCGCACCCCCTCCTCTGGACTGTTTAGCAAAGGAAACAAAAGAGTAAATAGGGAGGACAGGAGGCACTGTGGGTCACCTTAGAGACTGGAAATGGCACCACAATCCGCACAGGGGTTGTATACAGACCCCCATGTCAGGGGGAAGGAATGGACAAGGATATGATAGAAGGCATACTTAGGATGGCAGAGAAAGGGGAGATACTGTTGATGGGGGACCTTAATATGCCGGATGTCCACTGGAGCACCTTTGCTGCAGCCACATCCCAAAGCAGGGCCATTCTCAATGCCCTTCAGGTGGCATGCCTCAGACAGCTAGGTTTGGAACCTACTCGTGAGGGAGCAATCTTAGACCTCAAACTCAAATGGGCACAGTGAGAGGATCTCAGATCTAGAAGTGGGTAGCCATTTGGGAACAAGTGACCACCAAGCAGTGTGGTTCACGATAAACTCAGCTGCAGAGTCAAGCCATACAAAAGTGAGGGTTCTGGACTTCAGAAGGGCAGACTTTGGCAAGATGGGAGAGTGCCTTAGAAAAGCACTAGCAAACAGGCTAGAAGAAGGGGTGGAGCAACAATGAGGAAATAGCAAAACTGCCATCACAGATGCAACAAGCCTTTGTGTGAAGCAAATCAATCAAAATGAAAGAAAAAGCCACTATGGTTCTCAAAAGAGGTGGTGGTGAAGATTAGGGAGAAAAATATAGCATTTAGGAAGTATAAGGAAACACAGAAGGAGCAGGACAGAGAACTGTACCAGTTAAGGCAGAAGGAAGCAGGGAGCGTAGTCAGAATAGCAAAGGCCCAAACTGAGGAAAAGATAACCAACTCAGTTAAGAAGGGGGATAAAACCTTTTATAGGTATATCAGGGACTGTAGAATGACAAAGGGAGTAACAGTGAGCCTGAATAGAATAGACAGTGGGTGGGCAGAGAGAGAGAGTGAAAAAGCAGGGATACTGAATGAATACTTCTGTTCAGTATTCACAAAAGGGGAGGTGCGTAATCCAATTAACAGAAGCACTCTGGATTTTTTTGGGGGTCCCAGTCCTTTCACAGAAGACAGGGTTCTGAAAGAACTCCTAAGACTGAAGGTGGACAAAGCAATGGGGCCAGATGGAATTCACCCCAGAATTCTAAAAGAATTAAGCAGACAACTAGTGACACCACTGACTACCCTTTTTAACAAATCATGGGAGGATGGTGTGGTACCTGAGGACTGGAGGAAGGCAGATGTGATTCCCCTTCACAAAAGTGGGAGCAAAACAGAGGCAGGAAACTACACACCTGTCAGTTTGACCTCTGTGGTAGGGAAAGTGATGGAATCACTTCTGAAGGAAAGAACTGTTGAGTACCTAGAGGCCAGTGGGGCACAGGACCCAAGGCAGCATGGGTTCACACCAGGAAGGTCATGTCAGACAAATCTAACTGATTTCTTTGACTGGGTGAGCAAAGTAGTAGACCAGGGAGGGGCTGTGGACATGGCCTACCTAGACTTTAGCAAGGCATTTGACACAGTCCCACACAAAAGATTAATAGTCAAATTAACCAGCCAGGGAGTGAGTCCCAGGGTGGTAGCCTGGGTAAAACATTGGCTGGATAGCAGGACACAGAAAGTAACTGTAAATGGAGTCCACTCCGAAGAAAGAGGGGTTACTAGTGGGGTACCGCAGGGTTCAGTACTGGGTCCAGTCCTTTTTAATATCTTTATAAGTGACATTGCAGTGGGACTGGAAGGAAAAGTATGCCTCTTTGCAGATGACACAAAGATCTGCAATAGGGTTGATACACAAGGAGGCATGGAAAGGATAAGAAGGACTTGGCAAGGCTGGAGGAATGGTCAGAAGTATGGCAGCTTGGATTCAATGCAAAGAAGTGCAAAATAATGCACCTGGGAAACAAAAACCCAGGGAAGATTACACAATTGGGGAGGCAGTAACAACAACAAAAGGAAAGGACCTGGGGTAATCATATCAGATGACCTTAAGGTTGGAAAGCAATGTGAGAACGTGGTAGGGAGGGCTGGGGGGGATACTGGGATGTATAGGGAGAGGCATCACCAGCAGAAAACAGGAAATTGTTATCCTCCTGTACAGACAGTTGGTGAGATCCCATCTGGAGTACTGCGTCCAGTTCTGGAGACCCCATCTCCGGAAGGACATAGACAGGATGGAGGCAGTTCAGAGGAGGGCAACTAAAATGGTGCAGAGTCTGCAAGAGAAGCCATACGAGAAGAGACTAAAGGAGCTTAGTATGTATACCCTTGAGGAAAGGACGGGGGGACATGACAGAAACGTTTAAGTACCTCAGTGGAATCAACAAAGTCCAAGAGGGTAGCATCTTTCAGAAAAAGAGATGTGCAAGAACAAGGGGCACAATTTGAAGATAGAAGGGAGACGGCTCAGGGGCAATGTGAGGAAGTATTTTTTCACAGAGAAGGTAGTGGATGCATGGAACAGCCTTTCTGAGGAGGTTGTGGGGTCTAAAACTGTGGGAGAATTCAAGAATGCATGGGACAGACATAAGGCAATTTCTGTGGGGGGTAGGAAGAAATAGGCTGTTGGTTAAATAGGATCTGCAGCTTATCCTCTAGGTAGGGAAATGGGCAGACTAGGTGGGCCAAGTGGTCCTTATCTGCCATCAAAGTCTATGTTTCTATGGAAGAGGAGGTAGGCAAGGCAGAGCTGGCCCTGCAGTTACCTTGGAACTTAGTTCCAGAACGAGACTTGTCAGAGACCTCACAAAAGGTGGCCCACTGTCTACTCCTGGGCTGAATATGATAAAGGTAGTGGACAGACCAAATGGCCCTGCCGGAAGCCTGCAGGTCACAGATAATATCCCAAACATCAGGACCAAAGCGTTTGTGACCCACAAAAGGGGCATTCAACAACTTCTGTTGGACATCAGCTGCAAGGCCCAAGACTCTAAGCCAAGAATGCCTTCTAAGGCAAATGGCAGAGGCAGTTTCCCTGGATGTGGTGTCAGCAATATCATAGGTGGCTCTGAGGAGATACTTGTTAACATCTTCAGAGGCCTGGAGGACCTTGAGAAGTGCTTGTTTCTGGGAACCCTCAGGGAGGGATTGAGTAGCAGCTTTGCTCTTCCTCCTCCAGATGGTATTCTGGTAATTGATCAAGTGAGCCAAATAATCGGCAATTCTAAGGTCTAGTGTGGCAGAGACACAAGTCCTCTTGCCCTAGACATCTAGCCTCCTAGATTTCCGGTCAGGGGCAGGGAACTAAGGTCTTTAGGTGCCTTGGTTCTGTCATGAGTGGCCTTAATGACCACATAGTCTGTGTCTGGCTGGGCTGCTTAAAAAGGCAGCTCCCAAGGATCCTGGTAAAGCTTATTAACCTTTCTAGGCATGGCTGGTACCAGGTTGGGCCTGTGCCAAGCAGCAGTGGCGGCATCATTCAGTGCTTGTAGCAGAGGAGGAATAACTTTGGGTGGAAGATTCTGGGCTCTCCAAGAAATCCACCAGATTCCTCCTCGTGACATCCTCTTCCTCAGTCTGGAACCCCATAGTGGCAGAGAGCTGCTTCATAATGTTGAAGAAAGGAGGGGTCCTCCGGGGGGGGCATGGAGATATGTTTGACTGAGTCCTCACTCCTGGAGGAGACAGTGGACCTATCAGAGGATTCCACTTCAATGGTTTCCTCCTCATCCTCCTTCCTCAAGGAGGATGAGGTCAGGATGGTATTCTTCCTACATGTCTGTCTGCTCTAAATCAGGGATCGATGGTCAGAGTACCGACGGCTCTCTAGAAGGCACAGGGTGAATGGGGCGAACTGGCGTCAATGCGGAAGCAGCCCCCACGACGGCACAAGTAATAACAGCCCAGGACGTGGAAAAAACTGTTGTATAAGAGACGTGGTACTGGAGGAAAGAATGGCATTAAGGTAGACGGCAGGAAAAGAAATAGTTGTCAATACAGGCACTGACTGAGGGGGCACAGAGCCCAGCTCCAACAAAGCACCACCAGCAATAGTGTAAGCGGTGGGGCCCAGTGCCTGAGGATCTCAAGCTTCAAGAGGTCTCGATGGTGAGCTGGGGCCAGACAACCAAGAGGCCAACAGCCCCTCTGCAACCCTGTGATGGCTGGGAGAAGACTCCTCTGTGGGGGGGGCCTGATAGGAGCAGAGGCCTGCATGGAGTGAGGCACCAATGCTGAAGCAGTTGACAGAGCGATCCCAGGAGATGAGGAAAAACCCAATGGGGATCGCTGACAGGGGGAATGGTCCTTAGGCCGGTCCTTGTCCCAAAGAGTGCGTTTCCCTATGGATTTGTCCCAGGCCTTGTTAGCCTGAAAGCCCAAAGAAGCAGGCGATGGGGGGGTGGAGGACCCCTGCTCTCCGCTAGCTACCTTCTGCTTCATGAGAAACTTCTGCAGGGCTTTTTTATGTCAGTGCTGGGTGGTGAGGTTGAACTTCAAGCAGAACTCAACAGTCAAGAACGTTGTGGCAAGGCCCAAGACAGCAGACACGGAGTTTGTAGTCGTGGGTTGAAGACATCTCCTTTCCGCAGTGGCAACGACAGAAGAGAGCTGACGAAGGATCAGTTCGACATACAAAGGTCAAAAGAACCACTTTAAACTACAGTGATTCAAAGCCAAGTATAAAAGAAAAAGAAAGTTTTGGCAGTCGAAGTGAGCAGCAAAGCTTCCGCAGAGTCCGTGAGGAAATGGTCTATGACGGGAAAGAACTGAGGAGGGTGCGGGGCCGTCAGTGCTTTTATTGGGTGTGACACATCGGAGTCTGATGTCGGTGTAGACAGCCCCTAATAGACTGCTGCAGAAAAAGTTTCCGTGGGATTCTGATGGCTACGTCCCACAGGTGTGACCTCATGACAGACACATCTCCAAAGAAGATAGGCGTATTTCCATGACAAATGTGACATCTCACATCTGTGTACTGGCTCAGTTAGCTTACCCATAAGCACTGACAACACCAGCAGTAGGTCTCATGGAAGTGAAGGTTCACGCACCAGCAGTGACAAGTGATCCACACCTTTGAAAAAGCACCCAACCACCTTCTCCTGGGCCACTGTTGGCATACCAGTCCACACCCAGAATGCAGAACTGGCTGCCAGGTGCACATTAAAGGTCGTTGCTCACAGTCCTGATTGAGAGCAGGACCAGAAGTAGTCAAGGATGCTTGCCACAGGGCAGGTAAGGGGATCAGGCTTCTTACCCTGGCACCAGATCGGGAACCTTTTCCACTTAAGGGCATCACATTTACAAGTTGAGTCCTTACAGGATGCCTCCACAACATAAAGAACACTTCCAAAAGGTCCAGAGCATGGCACTCTACCCATTTAGGAACCAAGCTGGGAAGTGCAGGACCTTCCTCTGTTGTCTGGTCAGCAGTGAAGAGGCAACACCCACGGAGGCATGCTGCTGAGGCGGAGTAGATCTAGATACCAGAACTGCATCGGCCAGTCTGGGACTATCAGGATCATCTGTGCCTTGTTCTTCCACGCCTCGACCAAAACCTTGTGGACCAAGGGGGAGGGAGGGAAGACGTATAGGAAGCCTGGGGTCCAGGACCTCATGAAGGCATCCTCCAATGGTGTCCCGCAGTGTGGGAAGTGGGCACAGAACATCCCAAGTTTCCTCTTCTCCCACGAGGCAAAGAGGTCCACCAGAATGGTGCCCCATTGGCAGAACAGGTGGTTTACCACCTCATGATGCAGGAACCACTAGCGCGACTTCTTTCCAACCCAGCTGAAAACATCCACCAGCTGACTGTTTCTCCCGCAGCATGGATTGCCAAGAGACCTGCGCCAGGTTTAGCATGACTGTCCAGGTCCGGAGAGCGGCCCAACACAGCAGAAGTGAGCGTGTCTCACCATGCCTGTTCAGGTAGAACATGGTCACTGTGTTGCCCGTCTAGACCGGAATCTGACCCCAGATAAATTAAGCAAATTCCGTTGAGCTACACACACTGCACAGAGCTCCACTAGGTTGTTGTGGTGATGAGACTCCCTGGGAGATCAGAACCCATGGGTTCTGTGGTCCCTCAGTTGTGCTCCCCACCAAAGATGCGTCCATTGTAAGTGTGAGGGACAGTTCAGGGTGGACAAATGGGATTCCCTCCTCCAGGAGTTGTGGTTCCAACTACCACTGGATGGCATCTCACACTGGCTGGGTCACTATGACAGGCATGTGACATAGGTGCTGGCTGGGACAACTGTCAGCCCAACTCACACTGCAGGTGGCACATCACCAGTGAGCCCAAGGGACCACGCATGGTGAGGATGCCATGTACCCCAGCAGCCACAATAAGTTGCGGGCATTGGGAAGAGAGCCCTCCCTGTAATGACCAGGGCAAAGGAGGTAAGATCCGATGCCTGGTCTGCAGAGAGTCTAGTTGAGCAGCCAGAATCCCTGCTGAACTGCCCTAATCTGCCCCAGTTTAAGGAGTTAAGAAACATTCTTACACTCAGGTCCAGGTGTGACTGCCTCCTCTGACGAATCTGGATGCTCTGCCCTGTCATTTCTAACCCTGAAGTGTAACAACCTGTCAGCTTTAACTTGTTTGTTGAGCACTGTAATGAGTTTTGCAATGTATTCTGTTGCACCTCTATAACACTCTGTGACAAGGACCCATCGGAGCTCTGCAACTCTTTGTTACAAGGCTCCAACACAGCTCCTTAACGCCGTCTGCTTAAACTCTGTGCCACCTATTGTAACCTTTGTGACTTATTACCGTAGATACTCGCATATAAGTCGGTCCACGTATAAGTCGGGACCATTATTCAGACCTTAATTTCATGCCTCAGTGTTTGACCCACATATAAGTCGGTGCATCTTTTACAACTGAATTTCACTAAATGGTACTTTTTTTTATAAGCAAATAGAAACAGAACCTGAAATCAATGCAAACATTTCATCTCAATTTAGAATCATCTTTTTTGTTTTAGTCTGAGTGCACTGATGTTACTGTAAAAAAAACACATTTATTGCAGTCTACCATTGCACAGTAAAACTGAGCAGAAAACTTGTAATCAATGCAATGGAATGCTATTGAATAAAATAGTTACAGCGGGTATGCGGGCGGAATGCCCTGACTTAATTGCAATGCGATGCTGGATATGAGAAATGGGATTTTAAGCAGAACAAGAAACCAGCAGTCTGAAGGCAGCATTTTTTTGTTGATTGCATGTTGAAGTCTGGGTGAAGAATCCTAACATTATTCAGTTGCTAAAATTACTAAATGTTTTTAAATGTGTGTTAATAAGGGTGAGCACAGACAACAGAGACAAACAGGCAGTAGGTGTTAATCGGGCAATGGTGTTAATCTTCCGGTCAGGAGATGTTATTAATCAGGTGTGAGCTCAGCTCATCTCAGGAGGTAGAAGCAATCAGGATAGCAGAACCTTTGTTTTTTTTTTTTATTATTTCTCAGTGACTCACGTATAAGTCGGAACATGAGTTTGGAGACTGAAATTCACTCCCAAAAATCCGACTTATACGCGAATATATACGGTACTACCCATTTTAACGTGGAACCTTTGTAAATTAACTCTTGAGCTCAAAGGTGTATTTTCGAATGAACTAAGTGTATAAATAGTTGCAGCCCAATGAACTTGATAACCTGTGAGGCAACCAACTCTGCCTGGACATGGCTGACCAGAAGGCCCAAGTCCTGAGAGGGTTGGAGGGTCAGATCTCTGGAATTCTTCACAGCCTCCTTGGACAGGCCAACTATCAGCCTGTCATCTAAGCAGGGATATACTTCAATGCCCCTGCACTGCACTGCACTGCAGGAAGGCCGCCACCATTGCCATTCACTTGGTGAAAACCCTGGCCACCAAAGATAGGCCAAAAAGGCATGATCTGCAACTATTATAGAATCTCCTCCGCATGAAACTGAAGGTACGGCAATGGGATGGACTTGGCTGTGGAAGAGTGGGTCCTGTAGGTTAATGGGGCAGAACCACATGTCCTGCTCCAGAAACAGAATAATCAGATTCAGATTGAATCTTGCAATGCGCTCTTCTGTATAAACTGGTTCAGAATGTGCAGATCCAGTATGGGGCACCAGCCCCCCAGTCCATTTTGAAACCAGAAGTACCTAGATACATACACCTGAGTGGCCAAGATTTTTAGAACACGGGCTTTTGCCCTGCACTCTATCAGCTGAGCGATATCAACTCACAGCATGGATGTGTCTTTCGACACCCTGGACTCCTGAGGAACACAGAGTCAGTACTGCGGGAAAGCCTCGAAATCCAGAGGCAACCCTTTGCCCACCACTTTTAGAACCCAACTGTAAAAGGTGGACCATTGTGGCAAAGTGGCGCAACTGACCACCAACCAGCAGCTGTGACAGGGACTGGATGGAAGGGGGGATGATGCTCTTCAACCCAACACTGCACAGCCTTAGTGGGAGCTCTGGCCGCAGAAGCCATGGAGACACCACCACCTCTGCCCCCACTCCCTTTTGCCCACAGCCACCAAAGTCGTTTCAGACACTGGCGCTGCTGCTGAGGTTTTTATGGCTTAAAGGACCGGAACTGAAAGGCCACCTTCATAGACTTTTCGGACAGTCTGATCTTTCTGGGACGAAACCATGAAAATCAAGGGTGGCATGAGATTTCCTTCCACTAAAGGGTTGAAACGGTCGGTGTCAAAGACGGGGTCATCGGACAGCTTATGTGGAGTCTGCCATGAAGGAGAAAACCTCAGGCAGGACTTACGACACACAGTGACGTTCATTGCCATGGCTTGGGTACGAGTCATCCATGTCCAAAGCCACCTGAAGCTGTTTAGCCAGCCACTGAACCTGGTCACTGATTATATTAACTGGAAGCCATTTGTCAGCTGGAAAATGGGGGAGGAGTTCCCCCTAACACTCCAAGCAAGGAATGGCCAAAGTTTGCCATCATGACAGCATAATTGGCACGCCTGAGACCAAGCAACACTGCAGTGTACAGCTTTTTAGCCATGTGGTCAACCTTCATAGACTCTTTGTCTGGAAGTCTGTCCACATCCCCTTGGCCCCCCGATTCACAGAAGGCCAAGTCTGAAACCAAGACTTTCCGTGAAGGTGTGGTTGGAGAACCCAGAAAGGGTGCCCGATGGGATCAAATACTTGAGGACCATACTGGTGTAGGGTGATGGATGCTGAAACAAAGCTCCAGAGCTGGTCCCAAGATGGCCTCAGCCATGAGAAAGGCAACCCCTGGGGGAATAGGCCTTGTCCAGTATGTCAGTAAATGGCTACCTGGCCTGCTTCTGAACTGGTCCCAAAATAATACTGATGGACTCGGACACAAGTCGGACCAAAGCTCCAAAGCATACTGCATTATTTGCATCATACCTAGAATAATAACAGCCTTAAGTTCACAGTAACAACTGCATGCAATAAACTTCCTGAATGTAATGTTGCGTAAGAATCTGCAAGGTGGTCTATACACAGATCTAAACAGAAAGCCACCGACCATAACACTCCCTTATAGTATACCAGCTGTCATCCAAGATACACGGTAGAAAATATTCCTGGTAGTCAATTTACATGTGAACAGTCAAAACGACTACACCAGGCATGGTGCTGCTATGCAAGAGGACAAGGACTACAAACAAAAATAGAGCATCCAAGTCAAAAGGTCTCTGATGAAGCACGGCAGTTCAACATGCAAAATGTAAAGATGTGCCTGTGACTGTTGCTGCTGCCATGATGGTAGATTTCAGTGAGCCATGAGCTTCCTTCCAATTTTTGCACTATGGCACTTCAATAAATATGCATTTGTATATGACCATTTGACTTGGATGTTCTATTTTTGTTTGCAGTCCCAGTCAATTTACACACATTCGGAACTACAAAATACATCAATATTTAGAACAGCAGAAGAACTGGCAGATGTAGAAAGAGACGTTACTCCAAATCAGTCAAACAGCAAGGCAGACAAAAAGCTGTGTTTAAATATAGAGATGCTAATCAAGTTAAGGAGCACATTTCTACTCTTAAAATTCTGCCTACCAAAACATATAAAGAAGCTTACCTGGCCCCAAGTCTAATGCAGTATAATTGAATTTACTGCTGCTGGTATCAAGGGAGGGAAGGAATCGTATTTTGGCTCAGTGGAGCCGAACGTCCGATCCCTTCCACTTCCCTGTTCAGAGACCCGCCCCCACACTAGCACGTTGTATAATGTCCGTACAGGGAGAATGCGGGAGCACGCTCCATAGGGTACAACAGAGACATTTCCTTAAACTGCTTTTTAGTATACTTTAGAGTTCTGATTATAACAAACATACAAAAAGCACTTTTTTAAAAGTTTCTATGGTACTCTCCCATACTATATCCTCCAAGATACTACTAGCACTTAACCCCCCTCCAACAACTGCTTCACTACCCTCCTTCTCAACCACTCCTAGCTTCTCCCCATACAAGGCTTTGAGCCACTAATCCCCCCCACCAATGTCCCATGCTATCAATCTACTGCCTTACAACCCTCCTCCTCCTGCTTTTTCCCTTACCTTTTCTTTTTATTTATCTCCCTCCAACCCCTACTCCACATCCATGTACTCTATAAGATCACCCATTACCTTTGTATCCTGGTTGCCATCATTCATTACTATGTATGTCATGTTTATCCAAATGTACTTTATGGATTGTGTTCATTAATTCTGTTTGCTCACTGTAAATCTACTTTGTATCTGTCTCTGACACAGAACCTATGTAAATGAGCTTATAGCTCATAGGTATTAATTTCCGAGTACTAATAAAATAAAAAATAAATGGATTGTGCACCTGTGCTCTCCCTGTACTGACATCACAAAAGGTGCTAGCGCAAGGGCATGCCTCTGAATCGGGAAGAGGAGGGGACAGGCTCTTGGCTCCACAATCCCTTCCCTTCCTAAAAAACAGCAGCAATAAATTAAATGCATACCTGTAAGACTTGAAGCCAGTTATGCTTCACATAATGCTTTCTTGGGGCAAGAATTTTAAAATAGCAGAAATGTGGTCTTTCATGTCTCAACTCTTGATTCCACAGCTGTACCTGCACTGATCCAAGAAACTGAAATAAGATCATCCCCAACGGTGAACTTTGTTACAGCTTGCTCTGCCCAGGCAACTATGGTAAAACAAATCGTACTGAAACATTGGCGGGTCTTACAAACTGACTCTACTTTGGCACCATTTATGCAAGGCAAACCAAGGTGTGTTTTTAGAAGGGACAGAAATTTTGGAGATTCTGTTCTACAGTCAGTGCAACCATGTGATAATATATCTGGTCGGAAAAGTCTCTTCCGTCCTCTTCCAAAAGGTTTCTTTAGGTGTGGCTAATGTATCTATTGTAAAGTCATGAAACAATAAAAATGTGTTTGAAAACCCAGCAGTGAATAAGAAATATGACAGAATTCATGAACTGCGATTCAAATCATGTAATTTATTTGGCTAACTGTGGCTGCACAACATCATACACAGGAAAAACTGTGCAGAAAATGAAAGAGTGGGGGAACACTGCAGAAACAAAATAACAAAAACAATGCACTATAAAGGTCACCATTTCAGGACAGGCTGTATTGAATTCTCTATTATAGGAATACAAAAAGTTAGAATAGGGATTCCGGGAGAGTCTGGAACGTACAGTTACACAAGAACCTACCGTAACAGTAGATCGTCGAGAGAGGTTCCTGCAGTAGGTCATCACAGATAGGACTGCGCCCTCTGGTGTCAGGATCGCACAGCAAACTTTTCCAGCAATGCCTGCCGGGGAACTGCCCACCAGATGTCACGTGATGGACGTCAGCGTGACCCTATGTAGTGGGTGGTCCCCACGCCCACCCTCCAGTTCTCCAGCCGGAGATCCAAGTACGAAAAGACAGGAGAAAGAATGAAATACTGGAGCCCAGTTTAGAAAAGCCTGAAAGAAATGCAAAAACTCGGGGAAGGTGGGAAGGAAAATGTGACCCACTGCAGGAACCTCTCTCTAAGATCTACTGTCACGGTAAGTTCTCACATAACTGTACTATCTTACTTCGAGAGGGTTCCTGCAGTAGGTCATCACAGACAGGACTGAATCCCAAGCAGTCACTAATAGAGAGACCAGGAGAAGGAGCAACTGAAAAGACAGAACGTGACCAGCCTTAGGACAGTAGAGCCTGCAGAACGGAAAGGCCAAACCTGGCCCTACTCCTAGAGGCAATGTCCAGACTATAATGTTTTGTGAAGGTATGGACTGAACTCCAGGTAGCTGCTTCACAAATCTCCACTGCAGAAACGTTTCTCAAAAAGGCTGCAGACATCGCCATTCCTCTACTAAAATGACCTCTGACCTCTCCTAGCAGAGGTTTGTCATACTTCTGACAACAGAAGCAAATGCAGTTAGCGAGCTATTTGGATAAGCACTGCTTAGACACCACTGAACCCAAGGATTTGAGGGCAAAGGAGATAAAAAGCTGATCAGACTTTCTGGAACTGTTAGTCCTGTGTATGTCCAGTGTATGAAGACGAGCCTCACCTTTGTTAGAATGGTTAGGGTAATACACTGAAAGTTCTACCGTCTGATTGAGGGTGAACTCTGAAACCACCTTGGAAGAAATTTAGGATTTGTTCGTAGGACCGCCCAGTCCTTATGGAAAATCAAATAAGGCTCCTTACACATCAGGGCCTGAAGCTCAGAAATTCTTCAAGCAGAAGTAATGGCAACAAAAAATAGCGCCTTCCACGAGAGGTAGCGCATGTCACAGCTCATCGCTGGTTCAAAGGGAGGAAGCGTAAGCTTCTCAATCACAAAATTAAAATCCCAAGGTGGTGTGGGGTTACAGATAGGGAGTTTCAGATGGAGATCTCCAACTGCGCCACAGGATTTCCCCCTAACAAATCATAATAGGCTGATATGGCCAACAGGTGAACCTTGAGGGAGAAGTAAGATGAGCCCAAATCAGACAGGTGCAACAGCTACTCCATAATCTGTGGAGCCGAGCACGTAAAGGGGTCCCAGCCTATAGGCGCCACCCAAATTGAAAAACACTTCCATTTTGTAGCGTAGGTCAATCTAGCAGAGGGTTTCCTGGCCTCTACCAGGACCCAAGTAACCTTGTGGGAGATCCCGAATCGGGATTTAATTATGTCCATAGGAGCCAAGCATGAAGATACAGGGTTCTGAGACCGGGATGCACTAACCTGCCTTGATCCTGGGTCAACAGGTCTTGTCTGAGAGGAAGAGGAACTGGGGGTTCCGCTGAGAGCTGCTGCAGGAGCAGAAACCATATTTGCCTCAGCCAGAGGGGAGCAATAAGGATCATTCAGGCTCCCTCTGCCTGGAGCTTTAGGAGAACCCTTTGCAGAATGGGAAAAGAGGGAAGGTGTCCAAGAACCACCTTGTCCAACAAAGTGACAACGCGTTGTGCCAGAAAGCTCCAGGTTCTGGAACGAGCAAGCAAAGCTGGGAAGCTTTGCGTTGAATGGGAAGGTGAACAGATCCAGGTCTGGGCGACGCCAAGACTGAAAAAAGAGAATCGCTACTTCCTGACCAAGTTCTCATTCGTGAGCGAGGGATGAGGTCCGACTGAGGCTGTCTGCCAGGACGTTTTGAACTCCTAGAATGTGCATGGCAGTTAGGAACAGACAGTGCTGAATTGCCCGGTGCCACAACCGCACTACCTCCCTGCATGGGGGTACAACTGGGTGCCTCCCTTCTTGCTGATGTACCACACTACAGACATATTGTCCATCTGGATCAGCAGTGTTCCTATTAACAGAATGGACCGAAAGGCCTGCAGGGCATAAAGAACTGCCCTCAACTCAAGAATATTGATGTGGAGTGCCATCTCCGACTGGGAGCACGATCCCTAGGTTCGGTGATCCCCTAGGTGGGCTCCCCAACCCAGACAGGAGGAGTCTGTGGTGAGAGTCCAAATTGGAAGGGAACTTCTCAATGGAAGACTCTGTGAAAGGTTCGAAGGATCTAACCACCAAAGAAGATCCTCCTTGATCATGTTGGAGACTAGAACCAGATGGTCCAGGTCATCCAAGTGCTGATCCCACTGGACCCGCAAGGTCCACTGGGTGATCCTCATATGCAACCTGCAAATGGGACAGTGGAGATGGAGGCCGCCATCAGGCCCAAGAGGCACAGCCACGCTCTGGCTGGAAGTTATCTGGAAGTGATCAGAACACTGACCTGCTCTCGACTGGTCTCCATCCTGTCCTGGGGGGGAGGAAGGCTTTGTACTGGACCGTGTCCAAGATGACCCCAATGAACTCAAGGTTCTGAGAAGGCGGTAAGAGTAGACTTCAGGAAGTTGACAGAGATACCCAGGTGAGAAAAAACATCCAACGTGCACGAGAGAGCTTCCAGGAGATGGTCCCTGGATGGGGCTGTCAAAAGACAATCGTCCAGGTCACGAAAAACTGCTATCCCCCTACAGTGAAAGGCGCAGCCACCACCACAAGGCACTTGGTAAAAACCCGAGGTGCTGAGGAAAGGCCAAAAGGGAGGGCTGTGAATTGGTAGTGCTCCCCTTGGAAGCAGAAGTTCAGGAAGCGGCAGTGGCCCGGGAACACCAGAATATGCAGGTAAGCATCCTGCACGAACAGTGCACAAAGCCAATGATCCTCCTGCAGAAGAGGCAGGAGACTCTGCAGTGTCAGCATATGAAATCTTTTGTATTCCACATAAAGGTTTCGACTGCTGAGATCGCCCGTCTTTTCTGGAACCAGGAAAAAGTGGGAATAAAATCCTTTTCCTCTTTGGTACAGAGGGACAGGCTCTACGGCAGCCTTCTGGCCTAAAGACCCAATTTTCTCCTCGACTAGTGGAACCTGGTGTGGTGAGTAAAACGAGTGCCTTGGAAGAGATTCTGGGGGGAACTCCAGAAACTCCAAGGTGTGTCCTTTTGAGACGAGGTGCAGAACCCATACATCTGAGGTCACGTCCCTCCACTCCTGCGTGTGAAGGGTGAACCTTCCTCCCACCGCTCCTTACCCTTGAGCAGAGGATGTAGCCAGCCAGGAAGCGGAGGGTCGGACCCTCGCTGAGATTTAGAAGCGGTGGGAATGAAAAGGTGGGGCCCTTGAACTTCCTTTCTCCCTGTCGTCGAAAGAAGGGCTGTTTACCCTGCCTTTTGGTCGGTCTCTGAATGGGCCGTTTTCTCTGGGTTCCTGATTGGTACATGGACGTCACGGACCTCAGGGCTTGGCCACTGTCCTGAAGGCCCGTGATATCATCTTTAGTGTCCTCTCCAAAAGAGACCGAGCCCCTAAAAGGGGCATCCTGAATCGTAGACTGGATGCTGTTAGAGAAGTCAGAAATGTGAAGCCAGGCGTGATGTCTAAGGGACACTGCCATGGCAGAGGAGCAGGCTACCGCATCCACTGTGTCATAGGTAGCCCTAAGCGCGTGTCAACACGAAATTTTTGATTGGTGCAGGTCTTTGACCAACTCCTCCTAGAGCTTCGAATACTCCATAGCCTGGATATGGGACTTGAATTTGGCCATAGTCGCTTTTGGAAAGGACACCCCATGTGCGCTACATAACTGAGCGAGCAAAGAGCGCATATAGCTGAAGAATAAACTTTTTTGCCATACTGGTCCAGCTGCCAAGACTCCTTATCTTGGGGAAGAGGTACTCATATGTTTCGGAGTGGCCGAGCGGTTGTGGGCCGCAGCAGTGACGATTGAATCAGCCTTGGGGTGAGCATCCAAGAAGGTAGCTCCCTCTGGAGCATGGTACATCCGGTCCGCTTTCTTGGGATGGCCAGAACGGAATGCAGCAGCTGCCAGATGGTACTGGTGAGGTCTTTGGGAGTGGCTCTCCACGGGAGAGATCAGGGAAGCTGTCTCCAGATCTAGATGTTCAGCGAGGTGCTTCCTCTTAGGATCCTGCTCCTCTGTATTCCAGCCATTAGATTGCTGGATAATACGTATAAGTTCAGTAAACAAAGGATCCTCAAGAGGGGACTCAGGAAAATCCTTCCCTTTGGCCGTGGAGGAATGGTCATCCGAAGAGTCCTCCGGGGGAATCTCCCCCAGAAAAGGATGAATCATCTTCAGGAGGTTCAAAATCAGGGAGAGTGACCTCCTAAGGAGCAGACCCTGATTCAAGTACTGTCGAGCGTACTGAGCGGACAGGTGATAGAGAACGAGGGGGAGGGGTAACCACTGGAACTGGCAGGTATTTTTCTAGGTCAGACACCAACTCAGACCTAGCCTTCTTCCACCAAGATTGGATTAAATTCGGAAAATCCTGTTGTGGAGCAGGAGGAGGAGGAGGAGAAGTTGGAGGAGGAACATGGTCCAGTGGATAGTGATAACTAGGGGCACCCGGCCCATGGAAATGAGTATGGTGAGGGTAGCCCTGACAGGAGGGATATCCCAGATAGTGGTACCCCGAATAGAGGTAGTCTGACGAGGGGCCTGGAGGGTAAGCCGACGTAAGCCTGTGGGGAAAGAAGCCTGGAACATGAGGCCGAGAGGGTCCAGGCGTGAATCCCTGCGAAAGAATACCTGATGTCAGAGGGGCTGACATCAGGGGTAACGTCAGGTCCGACAAAATTAATGATGTCGTCGGGATCAGACGTGAGGGCCCAGACGGAGCCAACCAAATGCAGGTCACTGCTGGCGTCGGGATCGGACGTGAGGGCCCCAACAGACGAGCTGACCAAATGCACGTCAGAGCCTCTGACGATGGGTGAGGCGGAGCTGATGTAAGAATGTCTAACAAAAGGTCCGACAGTCCAGAGAACAAGACAGACACACTGGTGATAGATGTCGAAGCCTCTGGCCTGGGGCTTTCTAAAGGCATTTGGTGAATTGGCGCTCAGGTGGGCGAAGGAAGAACCACCTCCAAGGATCCCGTGCTCTCCTCTGGGCCAGTAGTGACCACTGGAGCAGGAGGGAGTGAAGGTTCCCACCCAGGCAAAATCTTGGGGGGGGTGGCTGACAGCCAAAGAAGTGCTAGGCTGGGCGTCGGGTGACATGGCGTGAGCCCGACGGGTGAGCAGGGTCCGGGCAGACGTCAATGATGGCTGGCTGATTGGACGACAGAGTTACCAGGCAGTGGAAGGAAGAACCCTCGACCGACTTACTGCTAGAGACCAGACAAGTCCCAACAGGATCCTTGGGATTCGGCTTAACGGCAGCCACCGGAGGAGCCGGGGTGGCGACTTATCGGCAACAACCGGGCGTTCGCTGTTGGAGCCAGCAGACTTACCGGTGGAGAGCAGGAGAAAAGCAGCAGAAGTACCTGGAGGAGCCCTGGGCGCGGCCTGGATAACCACAAGGGCAGATGGCGGGGGAACAGCCTTACCGGTCGAGGGCCTGCTAGAGTCCCCTCAGTCCCGATCCTCCGTGCGCTCCTTCTCCTGATGCTTATCTTTTCCTTTTTTCTTCTTTTTAGATTCTGAAGAAGGGGAAGATATGGTGTAACGTTGTTTCTGCATCTATCTCTCTAGTGAAGCCATTCTAGACTTCAAAAAATGGGATTCCAGGGCCTGCTATCTCCTCTTACGAGTGGCCTGATTAAAGGGCTGGCAGTCAGAGCAGGCCGCAATGTTGTGATCTAGGCCAAGCAAAAGAGGCATAGAAGGTGGCTGTCCTTATGAGAGATCTGTGCGGCACACTTCTCGCACTTCTTCGACTTAGTCGGTGGTGGAGAAGACAAACGAAATTATAAACGAGCTAAAGTGAGCAAAAAATCGGGCACAAATGGCAATCGGCTGGGCAAGAGTAACCACGAGGTGCTATGTGCAGGTCAACGGCGGGAAAGAACTGGAGGGTGGGCGTGGGGACCGCTCACTACATAGGGTCATGCTGACATCAGTCATGTGACGTCTGGTGGGCCTTCCCCCACCAGGCATTGCTGGAAAAGTTTGCCATGCAGTCCTAACGCTGAGGGCATAGTCCTATCTGTGATGACCTACTGCAGGAACCCTCTCTCGAAGTAAGATCCTTAAACACCTTAAACAGAAAGCTATTTCTATATATAAGCTAGTAACTATTAAAACTGGGCTACATGAACATTTTAATCTAGAACCCTTCCTGACTGGTAAAGTTCATTAAATATCAAGACTAGCGTCTTGTTGTCTTGCCACATTTAATGCAATATTCAATTTGAGCTGCATGATCAAATACCTATTTTTAGTGCTGTTAACTGATTTCGTTTTTGCCTGTTCCTTAATATCTATTGGCATTTTACATTTGATGGAATCAAAACAGAAAGTAAACTGATGTATCTTTGGACAAAGCAGCTTCTTCGGCCGAAACAGAAAAAGCTAAAGCACTATCAATGGGAGATTCAAATCTACTGAACCTAGAATGAACCTGCTGCTTTCTTCTTTTTATTTTGTATTTGTAGTCATATGTTTTAATACTGCCATGCCAGTTTTTGTATAGCTGCACTGATACTTATGTCACATAACCAATCTGGATGGACTATATAAAGCTGCCAGTAAAGGGCAACAGTACAGCCTTGAGAAAGCTCATGTGGGAGTGCGAAACGTTGGCACATTTGGCTGGTGAGTCACAACTTTGGTAATAAGTTTCTCTATTTCTAAACTCATAACTGAATGTAGTGTCATCTCTGTGATATGTTATTGTTTGGTGCAGCGAGTAGCCTGGCTCCTTTTGTCTCCTCTAAAATACAGGCATTCCCATCGATCTGAACGCCCTGCAAATTCAGCTCTCAAACCCAAGCTGCCAGCATGGAAGCATGATGTGCTACCACTGGGACGTCAGGTGGCCCCATTTTGTTCCCCTTTAAAACTTTTGTAGAACATGTATCTACATTGCCAGACGTTTGGTACACTCACAACCCAAACAAACACTGTCAGTCAGTAAAGCAACAAGAAAACATGTTTTCTGTATAGATTTATGCTTATGCTCAACTCGCATATGATTCCACAGTAAGACTTTACAGGAAAAATACACTTGTTTTCTGGTACCTGAGTCAGGCAAAGCTGAAATGAATTCTACGGATCACTGCTTATGTGTGTATACATGCTGGCTACATGGTTTTCTAACTAGCGGAATCACATTTGAATCACTTTTAAATTGGGATAGAGTCACACTGCTACTCAAGTAATCAGGTAACTCAACAACAGCTGTTATAAATGTTAACGCTCATGCTTAGCACTACAGTATTGTATGTTAATACCACCGCTGAGACCACTCAGTCATAAGAGTAGTCTCACGCGCACACTTAGGATATGAGAACCACAAACTAACAGTGAGCAGTTCTTATACCCTAAAAATGTAAGTAAGATTATTCTTACAACCGTGTAAGAGTGGTGTCACAGCAGTATTAATACATTATTAATCTAGATTAATGAATAATATATTAACAGCCAGTCCGTCAGCACAGCAGTAGCACTACCACTCGTGATGGCAACGCCCCAGGTTCAGGAATGAGCATGGGTCGTGAGGGGCTGGTCGGAGGGAGAAGGACTGAGCATCCCAGGGGACACTCTCCTCCTCTGGGGAGGGAGGGCTGTCATGCTGCTCTGATACTGCCACCTGTGGGTGCATGGGTGGCAGTGCAAGGACAGTGGTGTGTGGAGGTGGTGACGCAGTTAGGCAATAGCTGGCCAAGACATGCATACGTCACCAGCCTGGACATTAGTTCTTCATGCTTGTGTCCCGGAGGGGGGGAAGGAAACCAAGGGGTAAATCCCCCAACACTGAGCCCTATGACGTTCCCCAGCTAGGGGGAACCCAGATCGACAGGTATATTCGCCCACTAGTGCCAGCAACGGGAGAAAACCTATAAAAAAAAATGTTTTTTTAATTTTTCTTTACAAAACCTTACCTGCTTCTAGGGCAGCTGTGTGTGAGACACTTCATGGAATAAGAGT
Source organism: Neoceratodus forsteri (assembly GCA_016271365.2). Lineage (NCBI taxonomy): Eukaryota > Metazoa > Chordata > Ceratodontiformes > Ceratodontidae > Neoceratodus > Neoceratodus forsteri. The sequence continues at coordinate 1,429,364,052 of CM057449.1, forward strand.
GTATCACGCACAAAGAAAAGTTCTCCAATTAGTCGAGAGCGCTCCCTCTATCTATAATGTGGCTGGGATCTTTCAGCCACAGCAGATGCGTGAAATCAATAACTGTCTTTTACAGTAGAAGCACACTATACAGCATGTAGGTGAACGTGTGTTGCCCTACTATGCGTTACATCCACTACCCTGGATTCTTCTTGTAGACAAAACACTTCACAAACTTTGTCCCTTAAAAGCAACAGTGCATGATAGCGGTGAAAAGCTTTACCCAGCAATTTTTATTCTATTTCAGACTGCCCCTTATCTCCCGATTTGTAAAGTATCCTTTCCTTCACCACTTTGTTTTATTACAGTTACAATAAAAAAGGACCACTCTTTTTAATATGGCTCAGAGCAGGTTTTCATCAGTATTGTCTTTTGTTTTTCAACACATTTATTCTTTATAGTTCACTTATCTCGTAGCGATTATGAACTAGCTTGCAGTAGACACCCCCAACTTTACAGGCCAACTGGTGAACAGAAACAGCAGAGAATACGAATGACACCCTGGTCTGAACCATGTTAAAAAAAAAAATAAATAAATAAATAAAAAGAGTGCTCCTTTTATTACGTTAACATTTTTAAAAAAGTGCTAAAGCAAACTCAAAATGAGGAAAAGAACTATCATGCAAGTCAGGAGATAAGTGGCAATCTAAAATAGAATGAAAAAGTAGAGGCCAAAATTTTTGCTGCTATTATGCACTGGGTTCCACGACGTTTAGCCAAACGACTTCTGTGCTAATGACATCTAGAACTAACTATCCTTCTTGCATACCAACAATTCGCCTACTGTGACATTTGACAATGATCTGTTTCACCAAACTCTGCATGTTCAGCACAACACATGTACACAAACCAAGTGTAACACACATAGAAGCAACATCTATTATAGCAACAAAACTTAACTGCGTTAAAGAGAACAAAGTCTGTAACTTTATTTCCCAGCACTATTAGTGCGGCCAATCAAAAAATAACAAATCACACCAAAAAAAGAAAAAAAAAAAGTAATACTGAATCACCACCATTTCAAACACAAACAGCACATTAACTCAAAAGCTGGAATTATAACTCATGCCCCACAGGTAGCCATACAAGTCATTTCCAATACTGCCAATTACCTTATTCCTTATGCGACGGGCAACCTTCTCATACTTCCAGCGCTTTCTAGGTTGCTCAATGCAACCAGCCAATAAATCTGCTATCTGCTTCTGACTTTTCGCCTGAAGAACTTGGACACACCTCAGAAAGTTCCACAGGTTAGGACTTGAAAGTATGAGTAGCCGTTGACATTCATCAACACATCTCAACCACGACTACTCTTTCCAATAAAGTAAAACTCTTAGCCATAGCTTTTGTGCCTTTCTTGTAAACTGTATCCCGACACACCTCATCTCTCTAAATAAACAGCTAAAACACACCTGGCCACGAGGAAACTATTATCCCAATTAGACACTCCGGACAGCATTAGACCATACACATCCTCAACTTGTTTTAGCCGAAATACATTGGGCCAAACATTGTTAATCGAAAAAACAGTAGAGCAAACATCGTTGTAGACCAAAAATCGTGTACCAGATGCCATTTGGCCAAATGTCTTTAGGCTAAACATCGTGTCACTCATGCATTGCTGTTTTAAAGGATGCATAAAACCTGCACAGATATAATGGCACTGTTTCCATATTTTCCAGTCTCAAATCACCAGATCGGCACTATGAGAAGCAAACAGAAGCAAAGCAGAGAAACTACTTACTGTATGGTCCATGTGGATGGTCTCCTGTTGGCCAGCGGTGTTTACTGGAATAGCCACCTAACTGCTCACTGGCCTGCCTCTGGAAGAAATAGCCAACCATGGCATCATCCTGTGAGCGTCCACTGAGAGGTGGTTGAGCACCAGATACCACAGCTGCAGCAATGTTATGGGGATTGGGTACTCCTGAGTTGTGAGCTGGTGCACCTCCAGCGCCAGCCGAGGAAATTCCAAGCCCAACCCCACTGGCTTCCTGAGCACCATTGGCATGCATCATTCCCCGGGTCTCCTGCCAGGCCACTTCATTCATGCCTAGGAGGACACATGGAATGCTCATTCCACGTAGAAACCTGCAATAAGAATTAAACATAATGAGTTTCAGTTTTCTGTAAGTGTTTTTCCCCAATAAATGATTTTGATAAATTTTTATGACCAAAATTTGGTATGTCAATGCAACTTTTTCTCCACCTTCAACAAACCACGCCAAAAAAAAAGCAAGGAATACATAACAAGTGCATCCTTTCCTAATGCCCTCTCAACTGCCTTTTCAGTTAATAAGGCACTCATGAAGGAGAAGTCAAAGGTGTTAAATCGTACTTACCATACTTCATATTATAGACTGGCATAGAAAAATACAGCAATCTCATTGCCCAAAAGTAGTCACCCAGGGGTATTTAACATATTGGACCATTATACTTTAATTCCTGATATGCGTTCTAAAAACATTCACACCATTCAATGGGAACAAGAGGCAAATGTCTCCGATTTCTCAACCGTTAGTCTCCAAAACAGACTGTGTATGTTGTAAAGCTGGGATCATAGCTGTACAATAATGTACAGTATTGGTGTGTGGATTATATGGATATGGGGATATTCTGTTCAATGCACATCAGTATTTTGAAAGAAAAAAGTTAGATATAGATTTTTCCCCTTTCATGATCCCAGCATGATTTTAGTGGACAATATTTTCTGAATCACTTGTCACATACTTACGGTTTTCATTGCTATAAAGCTATGATTTGCAATTTTACAATTATTTTTAAAGAGGTAAGAAAAATGAAGCCGCCTGACTAGCTAACACACTCCAAGGTGTGCAATTATGTCATCATATTTGCACAACTTCAGACTAAAACTTGTTAACTGCCCAAACGCACAATTAGCAGATCCATCCCCAGTATCCAAAACTGACCTATTATCACAAACGTGGCTGCCACCTTTTCTCATTAAAAACCTTCAACTAGGCCCTATAAATAAAACTCTCATATTTAAAAAAAAAAAAAAAAAATTACGGAGATGTTTCGCAGAACCTGACACTCTCCTTACACACGCAAGCAATTTAAAAGGCAAGACTATTTTTATTTATAGGGCGCTCTATCTGAAAGGCTCAGAACACCTTACAGAGGAAAACAGCATTAAGTTTAGCACACTAATAATTTAAATATTCAGTAAACTAACAGAGTAAGCCTTTTTAAATAAACAGGTCTTCGAAGAACCCTTCAAGGCCCCCACTGTGTGTGCAGACTGGACGCTGGAGGGGGCAAGGTGTTCCACAGAACTGGTGGGGCCACCCCAAACACCCTGTTCCCCTGACAACTTAAGATGAAATCAGGGCCTGCTACAAGGCCCACACTGATGGAGTGTAGACAATGGATAGGGACAGAAGGGTCAAGAGATCTTTCAGTTAAGATGTGCACAGAGCACAGAGGGCCTTAAATGTCATTTAAAAAAATCTCAAAGGTGATGCGCCACCAACGACCAGTGCAGAAAGCACTGAACTGGTGACAAAAATAAAGCACTGCTCAGAGTTTTCATAACTAGTGCTTCTTTGCTAACCATAAAAAATGCCTCTCCTATCTTAACCTGTTTATTAGGGAAATCTCTGCCGATTACCCTGCCACAGATAAAATTGAGGCTTTATGGTGGGTGGGTGGATGGCCATGTGCATTTCTGGGCATATTAACTTTTTATCAGTGAAACTGCACAATTTCTGAATTCCATGGCAAACATTCTATCTGATGAATGTGGGGAGAAAGAGAAAAAAAAGCCCCCACACATCCATCTACCTACCTAGCAGGTTCAAACACATTTACATAAAAAAGTAATGTTTATAAGAGATTATTGCCACAGCGGGATTCAATTGTTTTTTTATTACTTTAACTACCTTTTTCCAATCAGAATATGGACTATATGTTGTCTTAAAAGTTAAAATGGAAGCACAGTTCAATGAACTCTCTTTACATCTTTTTACAGTAGTTCATTTTAAGTCAAGACATTTAAAAACCTTCCCTGACCAAACTGGACACACTAACTCCTTCTGCCCGCTCCCACCACCGTGAACTCTTATCACTCTCTAACCTTCCTTCCACTATCTCACAGACATTTCTCACTGTGCCAAACTAACCTCCAAATTCTGGTTCGTGGGGCTCCCCTCCTCTCATACTCTTTCTCTCTCCTCCACTTCCCCCAACCCACTCTCAGATCAAATGATGCCTGCACCTTGACCGTACCTCTCCTCTCCACCCTCATCGGTCAGACTGGTTTCGCCCATCGTTTCCCTAAAATCTGGAATTCCCTCCCCCCCCGAAATACGACACTCCTCCTCCTCCTACTCCCTTGCCTCTGCCCTACACAATTACTTTTCCCTCAGCTGTTCCTGCTTTAACCCACCTTAATACCTATCCCCAGTTTCTGCCTTCCTACCATGATGAGCCCCCCAACCCCACCCCGGGGCAGGGTTTTCAACATCCTGAAGAGGAAATCAGAAAATGGCTACCCCTTCTTCTCATATTCAGTTCTTGTCTCTCTCCCTTTCTTCGCCACCTGCCCTTCGGGGTCACCAGTGTGCACAACCTAACCCCATCCTTTTTACTCCAACAGTACTTGTGTACTACCGCAAGCCTACTCCTGGTACACTCGTGCACTATAAATGGTTCTATCGCATTATTATTGTTTTGTACGTTTATACGTTCTTTTGTATGATTTTGGACATGTCTTGTAATTTACCCAATGTTCCACTGCTGTTTATGTAAGGATTAAACCACGAGAAAGCAACCCGAGTGGGTCCAACTAACCAACCATGGATTAATTCCACTGTAAACCCATCCTTTCGAACGGCTTAATCCGTTTGTAACATGGCAATGAGTGTATCACTAATAGTCTGAACAAATGAGTACAATCACACTGATTTACTTTCAAAATGCTATAAATTGAGCTATTAAACATGATGTACATATATTTGAAAACAATTAGAACACACCTACTGGAAATATCATGGCTACTATTTCACTTTTGTTAAAATAACTTTCATTACAAACTTTAAGCTTTCTAACATCAAAACATATTTTACAACTTTTCAAAAAACTTGCAATTCACTTTCTATTCTAGGTGCTTTGATTTTCCTCTCTATATATTAGAAGATATGGGCTGCACTGCATGATGGGAGTGTGCTATGGTACATTTTAGTTTTCTTTCTCCAGTTCCTTTGCAGACCAATAGGTGGCTGTCACACAATCCTAGTAGCACAATCACCTTTTCTCCAAATGTACTGAACTAAGCCACTCTGAAAAACACTTTATTGAACTGCTATTTTGCGGAATATTATTTTCACTTTTTTTCCCTCTAAACTACCTAACTCAGCAGGACGTAGAACAACATAACACGTTTACTGCTTTCATCTTTCAAATACTTGTTTTGACTACTATTGTTAGTCTCTTTGATTTCTTTTTGTTTCTCTCAATTTATTTTTCTTTTCACCCACAGAAGTATCCTCTCTCTTTAATTTTGCTTTGTTTATTTCAGTGTCTGTTATTTTTGTTTTCGGTTATAAAAGCTGCATGCTTATCTTTACCACTGTGTATTCACCAAGAAAAGGCCAGGCCAGATAATGTTATTCAGTCATCCACAATGCATTGCACCCACAGTTGCTTAGACAGCAGTAGATCAGAAGGGATGGTAACAGTACGTAACTGTTCACTTCTACAGAAATACTGCTGCAGCATAATTAACAGTACATGTGGAGTTTAAATGTACAATCTTTAGCAACTCATGAACTTTTGTTGTAATTACAATATAGAACAGTCTTGAAAAAGTAAAAAACCCTGTGCCAGGAAAATTCTTAGTAAACTTGGGACAACTACACACTGCAAGCTATTTGCATATTTTTTTCACTTGCATACTGTTTCTTACCTGTAGTGGATTGCCAAGGTATTACAATACAAACTATGATCTACTATGGTATTAGACCATGGTTTCTACTGTACCACATGGTGTGTTTGCACCTATCTGAGTGCTTCATTTCGTTTTCCTTTTTTGTGCCATGTTACAATGTACAATAACTTGTGTTCTAACTGTTGCACAATCTTACAATGTTGTATTGTTTATACTACCCACATGCTATTGTAACTGATCATCCTTCACAACCCTATGTAACCCCTCCCCCCAGGTCGCACCGTGAGATGAGCAACTTGTTGTTCAGTGTGCCCTCCAGGTGAAACATTTCAATAATAAATAAAACCACTGAATAAATGCAAAAAGACACTCCAGGGTGTGTCATTATGCAAGGAATAAGGCATGACATGGGAGATGCACTGAGTGTTGGACTAAGTCCAAGGGCGAGGGATTTTAACCAACATGAAGTATGTAAATATAGCATAAATTCATCCTCTGCTAAGCTTTATTCCACTTATAAAATGTTTAGTAATGTTAGTTTTTTTTTTTTTTTTTAGTAGTAGTGTAATTTCGTGCTGTATATTTAAAAGGCTGCTGTCATGTAACCCCAAGCAGATGCACTGCTGGGCAGTTATACTTGGTACTATACTTGGTTTAAGACAGAAGGCGGCTAGTTGCCCATCGAGTCAGTCTCCCGCCTTAGCAGGGACACACTGTGCCATTTGCATGCAACAAATGTTCATCAAGCTTTGACTTGAATGATGCAATTGTTTTGGACTGTATCACCTCAATAGATATCCATTTCAAACCTCTCTATTTTTTCCTAGTTTGTTCATTTTTAAGTTGTCTACTGTGACTTTGGTTTAAATCCCTGGAGTGAAACTCCATCCCAAGACTTTCCATTAGTTCCTGATCCTTGGTTATTTTAAACAACTGCAGCATCCCCCCATTTTCCAGGGTATAAAGTCCCAGTTCTTTTAATCTTTGTTCATACTGTACGTAGTTTTTTTTTTAGTCTGGTAATCATTTTTGTAGCCCTATAGCTCTCTGTGCTTTTCATACCTTTTCTAGGATATGGACTCCATAATGCGGTACAGTAGTCCAGGTTTGGTCTGGTAGGTCCTGTAACAGAGGCATAATGCAGATTTCTGGTTATGAATGTTTTTTTTTTGTTTATACGGCCCAGTAACCTGCTGGCTGTCACAGTAAAATTACAGTGTTTACTAAATTTAAGGTCATTATTTTTTTTGAATTAGTGTATTTTAATCTCCTATGGCCAATCAGCCCCCCATCGGTCCAAACCCAGCCCCCAGCCCAGACATCCACCTCCCAGGACCTACCTCTGTCTCCCTAGGAACCCTGGCTTATTTTTTATTTATTTATTGAAATGTTTAGCCAGGAAGGCACACTGAGCAACAAGTCGCTTGTCTCCGGTGTGACCTTGGGGGAGAAGGGTACAACAGGAATGAGACATTAAACATTCACATTACAAGATTAACATTACCATACAGTTGTAAGGCATTTGTTACAAACAATGTCACAGCAGTGTTGCGCATAACATGTAGAAAGAGTGGACAATAATAAGTGCCGGGGTCATAAGTAAACAAGTGCTTACGTGAACGAAAAGGAGGGAGGGAGAAGAGCTGTGTCCCTGAAGACCCCCTCAGGATGCGAGGAACCCTACAAGGGGACTGGTGGGACCAGAGAGAAGGGGATAAGGCAGTGTCCCAGAGAGACTCCTTTAGGATGGTGGGGGAAGGGAGCAGATCAGAGATACAAGCCCCTTGGGGGGTAGAAGAGGGACCCATGGAGAGCATTCGGGGTCCTTTACATTCTGTGAGGGATCAAGGGAGGCCAGTAAGGGGAAGCAATTTGGGGGAAGGAGGGCTAGAGATTTTGGGGGGGGGGGGTGCATAGGGTAAAATGAAGGCGAGAGTAGAGAGTTAAGAGTTTGTCATACGGTTTGTCCAAGGGTTAGAGTAGGGAATTAGGGAGGGACATGGCAGGAGCAGCTAAGGTGCAAGGTAATTATTGAGGGCAGATCTGATGGAGTAGGTGGAGGATGAGTGCCGGATTTGAGGTGGCAGGGAATTCCAAATTTTTGGGAAGCGGCGAGAATAACCAGATTGGCCGATTTGGGTGGATCTGCAGGGGACAACCAGGGTACAGGAGTCAGTTGATCTTACGGAATGGGAAGGTGGGGGGAGGGTGTTATAAAGGAGGAGGTGAAGTAGGAAGGGAGCTCACCCAACCAGTGCTTGGAGGTGAATTTAGCATAGTGGGAAAGTCGACTATTTGTAAGAGGGGGAAAGATAGGGCACGATAAAGATCGCAGTGATGGGTGCGAGGGGGGCATCCAGGGCAAAGCGGCAGAAGGAACTGAAGAGGGTGTCCAGTCTGGCCAGTGAGGACTTCGGGGAAGCACAGACTACGTCACAGTAGTTGAAAATGGGCAGTTTCATCTTCTGAACAAGTTCATGCCTAGCCGTAGGAGGGCTGCAACTACGGTTCCTGAACAAGGCATCAAGCTTAGGGTGCAGCTTTTTTCTTTTGATGGCATCAATATGTCCAGAGAAGTTTAGATGTTGGTTCAACCAAACACCTAAGTACCTGAAGGAGGCTGTGTCCTCAAGTAAAGTCCCAGCAAGGCTGTGGAAAGTGGGTAGGGAGGGAAACCTGGAGAGTCTCCGCCTTGTGCCAAAGGTCATGGAGACCGTCTTCTTGGCGTTGAGGAAAAGTTGATGGTTAGCAAACCAGAGCTGCACCTTGTCGAAGTTTTGCTGCAAGGTGGTTGTAACATCAGGACAGGAGCCAGATGCATACAGGACTGTATCACTGGCATACATACGTATAGAGGAGAATAGGGAGCAAACATAGGGAAGGTCATTTAAGAAGATGGAGAACAGGACGGGCCCTAATACCGAGCCCTGGGGGACTCCAGTGCTAATCGGGAGGGGAGGGGAAGTGGTGTCCAAGATCTTAATTGACTGGGCTCTGCCAATAAGGTAGGCCTTGAACCAGTTTGTGGCGGCAGGAGATAGGCCAGCTGCCATGAATGAGTCAAGGAGAAGGGAGTGAGAGACGGTGCTGAAGGCCTTGGCCTTGGCCAGGTCAATAGCAGAGGTAATTTGGCCACTGTCTATCTCAGTTAGTATCGAGTCTGTGAGCCGTAGAAGAGAGGTGGTGGTTGAGTGGTTTTTCCTGAAACCAGACTGGAAAGTGGTGAAAAAGGAGGTGTCAGATAGAAAAGAGGCGAGTTGGGAGAGGACAATGTGCTCTTGAAGCTTGGCAATGGTAGGGAGGAGAGAAATGGGGCGATAGTTGCCAGGGGATGAGGGGTCACCCCCCTTTGGGTAGAGGGAGGATCACAGCATGTTTCCATGAAGAGGGGACCAAGGCAGTAAAGAATGAGAGATTTAAGATTATTGAGAGGGGGGTAGGCAAAGACTGAAGCGGAGAGGGAGAGGAGTTTTGGGTCAAGTCCATCGGGGAGGCACCTTTAGAGGGGCTGATAGTGAAGAGGGCACTTAGGGCATCGTTCGGGGTTACAGTAGCGAAAGAGAAGGGAAAGTGGGAGGGTGGTGGAGGGGGCACACCGGTAGAGGGTGGGGGAAGGGTAGGAGGGGAGGGATTTCAGATGCTCAGTGGCACAAGAGGTACAGTAGGAGTTGCATTCCACAGTCAGATACTAGTGAGCTATTTACTTTAAGCACTGGGGGCAGTGGGCGAGATGAGGCTGTAAATAGGGTGTGGACCACCTCCCAGAACTTTGAAGGGGAATGTATGTTGGTGATGAAGACATTTGAAATATTCGGACTTGGCTAACCTTGTAGCCATGGTGAAAGCATTTCTGAGCATGCGGTAGTTCGCGGGGTCCCTAGGTTGCTGGGTAGCTTTACGACGCTTCCAGGCTCGATCTCTAACCCTGAGACAGGCCAGAAGTTCAGGGCTTATCCAAGGTGAGTGGTTACCTCTGATTCTGGTTTGTTTTGAGTGGGGCAAAGACATTCCAGTTTACAAGAAAGACTTCTTTGAAGTAGGCAAGGGCCTTATCAACTGAGGGGAAGGAGGTTAAGGGGGACCAGTCAGAAGTGGCAAGGTTACTCAACAGAGGTTCAAAGTCAAAGAGACTTGAAAGAGTGTAGTTGTACGGTTTTGTGTGGTGATTTAGAGTTCTGTGGACTTTCTTAACTATGAATATTGGGTTATGGTCACTAAGGGCATCGAGGAGGATGCCAGAGGTGATGACATGGTGGGGGTGGGCGGTAAGGGCCCAGTCACAGTCTGAAGTGTTGTTGTGTCTTGTGGTTTGGGGTTTGGGTAGGTGGGTTCAGAGATCAGTTGGGAGAGATTCAGGGCTCCAATTTCATTTTTAGTTTTGGTAGTATTAGGTAACAACCAATGTATACTGAAGTCGCATAGGATGAAAAATTCCCAGAGTGAGCAAGGGAAGTGATGGAGGTTAGGTCGTCTAGCGTGACCCAAGGATGGGACATTTGGGCATCAGTATATGCCGGCTACGAAGATTGGGAGAGTGAAGGGGAGGGTCACATGGATATCGCTATCAGGATTGGAGGATGAGTAGATGATGGAATATTGGATGGAGCCTAGGACATAAATGGCCACACCACCACCCCTGCCAGCACAGTCTTGCCTTAGCAGTGAGTAGCCAGGAGTGGAGACAGAGTGGTCAGGGATAGTGCTCTTTAGCCAAGTTTCTGACATGATTAGAATGTCTGGTTTCAGAGTACACACCATGGTCTAAATCTGGTCTATTTTAGCAACAAGCTGCGGGTGTATAGATGTAGGATCTTTACGCCCTTTGGGAGAGCTGAAAGAAGAGAGCAGGGGGAGGTAGTAGAGGAGGAAGCACCAGAGCAGCAAGGGGCAATAGGACCTGGGTTGGAGTGGATATTCCCGACGGAGGGCAAGTATGAGAAAGTGGAGCTCAGGGGAATTTGAAGGGGCTAGCAAGGAGGTTGGGAGTTTTGAGGAGAAGGGAGTGGACGAGTGAGGAAGAAGAAAGTGGAGAACCGCAATGAAAGTGGACACCATTATCAAAGCTGCACGAGGAATAGTGGTACAGTGAGACCATATTTCAAATGGCAGGGAGGGAGTGGTAGCATGGATTTGGGTACGGGACTGGAGATAGTAACTGATGGGGTTGGGAGAGTTATTAGGAATAAGTGAGTAGAGAGCAAGTGGAGGTGGTAAAGAGAGGGATACGAGCAGAACAAGGGGGAGAGAGGACAGTAGGGCATGCTTTGTTCATAAAGGCAGAGAAATTAGTGAATAACTGATTTAGGAACAGGAAGAATTTGTAAGCAGGGAGCACGGGGGAAGGGGCTGGTCAGATGTAGGGGGAGCTGTAGTTTAGGAAGATATCTACATGAACAACAGGCAGGGATCACTTTAGATAAAGATTATGTCCCTCTAGTGGCATTAAAGTATAACTTGCTAATGGGAAAACAGACACAAAAAAAAAAGCACAGAGGGTTACAGGAGTGCCTTGCACTGCAATTTCAGTTATATAGGAGTGCCTGGCACTGTAGATACAAAAACCGAGTCAGTAGGAGCACCATGAGCTAGGAATACAGCGTAGAGGAGAAGGGAGTGGATGAGTGAGGAAGGTTAGATGACAATTGTGACTCCGTTGGCCATTCATGATGACCAAAACAATTCTCCTACATCTGGACCACCACAAAGCAGCAGCACTTAGTGTTCCACCTAATCCTAGGGGCACTTACCTTTACAGCACTTCATTGTCCCACCCCAACCCCGTCTACCCCCCTCTCCTCCCCACTGGGCACCTATTCCCCTCTCTGTCCCTGCCTTCAAGCCCCCCCCATCTGCTGCTCTTCTAGCCCCACTGTTTCCAACCTTCCTTAAATCTGTTCTTAACCCCTTATGCAGGCATACACTTCACTATGCCGCAGCTGAGCCTGTTCTCCACTCTGTTTCTCCCTCCACAAGTAGGCTTAACTCTCTGACACAGGCACCTTCTCACCAATGCTGAAGCAATGTCTAAATGTTACACCTTAAACTAAATGCTATCCCAATCTTGTAATCTACATCAATTTACTGTCTGCCTAGCTTGTAATGTGTTGTTTTGTACTTGCATGTAGTGTAATGCCTTGTATGTAATGCTATGTGCCCGTTCACTTTCTTTTTGTAACTGACATGGAACCTATAAATGAGCATCCGCTCACAGGTGTTCTCCAAGATATCATTAAATAAAAAAATAAAAAAGCAGAGTCTAACAGAGAAACAGAAGGGGCCTGTAACAGTCAAAGGAGGACTAGAAACGGCCATAGAAGGACCAGTCAAATTACAAGCCGAGTGGTCCTAGTGCTCGCAATGTATACCAGAGCAGCAGCTGGGGGACAGGCACATTGGCAAGGAGAATGCGACCAGCCACAAGGTGGGGCCATTGGAGCAACCGCCCTCTTAAAACCCTTGACAGAGACCCAGTAGGTAGTGTCGGGAGAGAGTGCCAGGGTCGGCGGTGAAGGGCCTGTGACGCAGGCAGACATCCTCTTGCTACAGCCAGCATTTCACACGTATTTTCTCTCCTTCTCCTCCAAGGACACACAGGCGTTTGTGGAGGCAGGTGCCAGAGCCTCACTGAGCTCCCCCACTGGCACACAGGGTACCTCCACCTGTGGTCACCAAGGTAGCAACAGTGTACTGGCAACTGTGCTCCCTCCCTTCTGGAGGTGGACAGCATCTGAGCAGACGCTTGACACACATCCACCCGGCCAGTCCTTTGACGACCCGGGCCTGTTCCCCAACCATGGTCGCCAGCATCGCAAGTGGTAGTGCTACCGCTGCACCAGCAGGCCAGCTAAGGTCATTATTTATAATTATTTCTAAATCTTTTTTGTTTTCTACTTCTCGTAGGGTGGTTCCATTCAAATACCATGTATGGTTATTGGTTTTGCTTGTCCCGGATGCATGACTACACACTGAGCACCATTAAAGGACATACCATTTCTTGTGGCCCAGTGCTCAACCACCCCAAGAACTTTTTTGATTTTGCTGATTTGTTCCATACTGCCTTCCATACCCCCCCCCAACTTGGTATCATCAGCAAACTTAGCCAGCCAGCTCTCCATGCCCGTACTCATGTCTGTAATACACAGTGCAGATACTGTGGGGCCCACTACTGTCCCCTGGGGCACCCCACTTGAAACCTCCACTATGTCTGATAACTGTCTCTAATCCTCACCCTCTGTATTCCGTTTTGCAAACAGTTTGTAATCCAAGCTACTATAGCATAGTCTATACCCATAAATGATAGTTTTTCAATCGGTGTACTGTGTGACACCCAAAGGCTTTTTTGAAATCTAGATAGACAATGTCTACCGGAGAGTTGGAATTTAGTGTCTACTGATTTTTTCGCAGAAGACTAGTGTATGAATGGTACTGAAAGGATCTATTTTTTCCTGAAGTTGTGTTGGCTCCTATCCATTATGCCCTTTATACTATATCCAAGTCTAGTTTATCCTTTATAATGGTCTCCATTAGTTTCCCAATGACTGATGTCAGACTACTGGGCCGATCAGACCTGTCTCGCTTCTTGAAAATTGGTACCACTACTGCCTTTCTCTAGTCACTAGGTACCTCCCTCGTCTCAAGGGATATGCTGAACAGAGCAGTCAGACGCTCCACCAACCATCGCCCAATTTCTTTTAGGAGTCTATGGTGCAGCTATCAGGACTCGCAGATTTGTTAATCTCGTTTCAGTTCGTTTCATATCTGAACTCTTATTTTGCTCTGTGTGGTAGTTTGTTGGTGACTTAACCCCTCTTGCTTCTACACATACTTTTACCATGCTATTATTGTTTGTATAGACAGATATTTATTAAAATTAATTTGCTAACATCTTAGGATCCCTGATTTCCTGCTTATTCTGAATCATAGGTCCTACTGTTCTACCCACAGCAGTTACTGACACAGGCAAAGAAGGACTTAGAATTGTGTTTGGTATGTGCTATTACAAATTTCAATTTATTTCCTAATTATGCATTTCCACTGTTTTAGTTGCCTTTTGTATTCTTCAATGTTGAAGCTGCTTTCAGCCCTTTTCATACATTTACAGGCAATTTTTCCCCCTACAGTTGCCTCCTAATCCTACGTGTACACCACTTTAATGCTCTGCCCTCATTATGTAATGGCTTGTCTGGTATACATGTTTTTTTCAAGTTTCAGTTTTTTATTTTTAACCAGTAACCAAAACTGTTCCATACTTGATGTACAGAAGTACTGCCTCCAATCCCAACTGTTAACTTCTTTTTCGATTAGTTCAAACTTTGCAGTTATAGTTCTTTGTAACAGTGTGTTCCTTCACTTTTGTTGGAAGGGAGAACTGCACCATGTTGTGATCACTGTTACTCAGTGTTTCAATTATCTGAACTTCTCTGATGGCTTCAGCTTTATCCACAAGGACAAAATCCAACACATTATTCCCTCCTGTTGCATTAACCTCCTGCTGCAGCCCATTAACTAACAGCACATTTATAAATAAAAAATCTTTATTAGTTGCTGAATAGTCTTTCCAGTTGATCCCTGGGAGGTTGAAATCACCCATCAAAATTACCTCTCCTCACGCCAGAGTTTTTGAAATACTATGAAATAATTCAATATGATCATGCTCAGCTGTGTTGGGTGGCCAGAAGCACACCCCAGGTGTTAATTTTTCCCCCACACTTAGTTATCTGAGCCCACATTAGTTTCTGATATTTTTCAGTTAGTGCTGGGCACGTTATTAGGCTGCTTTCGATATTGCTTTTTGCATATAAAGCTACGCCACCACCTTTGTTCTACTCTTCCTTGTTGATACAGTCTATATCCATGAATATGCTTGCTCCACCCAGAATGTTCATTCTACCATGCTTCTGCAATGGCCACTACGCTAAATCCTTCTCAACCATAAGCAGCCCAAGTTCTACTTTTTAAATAATGTTTAAGCTTCTTGCATTAAATAAAAGTATTTTAATACTGTTATCTAGCACATCTGTATTCCCTGATCCACTGCCTGTATGTCCCCTATATCTGCCTTGGCTCCCCTCTGGTTTTAAACAATTTTCATTCACATTATCATAAAAGATTTCTCCCGAGAATTTACTTGCTTTCCTGCTCATGTGCAAGCCATCATGACATATACTATGGCTGGCAACACAGTTCTCCCAGTGTTTAATACATTTTGTCTGATTTTCAAGATGCCGTCTCTTAGCCATTTTTTTTTGTTTTTTTTTATTATTACTAGCCCTACTGGCTCTTAGGACTTGCAAAATCTCAGAAGATATTACTTCACAATTTTTCTTATTTAATATTTGGTTTATTTCTTTGAATTTGTCTTGAATTTCTTCTTTCTTTTGCCTCCCCACATTATGTGTGCCAGCATAGGTTAGTACCAGTGGTTTGACATTTGCAGACTATTACATCTGGCAACATGTTTCCAATGTGTCTGATCTTAACCCCTGAAAAACAGTTGGTGGTTACATTTTCTTTGTTACCACGTGCTGAGTACCTATCTGTATATTTAATAACCAAGTCACCCAATATGTAGATTAGTCTTGGGCAATACTCCCTTACCTCTTCCCTCTCCTTCCTCACGGTTTATTATTTCCTGCATTTGGTGAGAAGTCTGTCCACTGTCTCCTAGGTTTATTAATATAAGTTTCTATTTGGAAGTCCATGGCCCTCCTTCCTTTCTTGCTTTTGGCACATCAACCATCAGCCAGGCTGATCATGACAGAGTTTTGGCTTGCTGGGTACAGATATCCTGTACTTGAAAAGAAACAGCCGACCCAAACATAGGTTGGTTCTTCCGTTTGATCTATACCACCCAGCAAGCTTATCAATCAATATTTTGTGGTTATTGTTCGGCAATTAAATGCCATTACAAAAAAGTTTGCACGAATATTACAATTTAAAAATGTAAATCATACATATACACAATGTTGCACATCAATACAAATATTGACTGCACCCTCACAACAAGCTGTGTAGTCACATAAATATCAATATATAACAGAGGACAATGACCAGTCTGTTAACCGTCAAGAGGTTGCCAGAGCGACCGGGTAAACCTCAAGAGCAAAGCTCAAGAGGTTTTAGGTTGCCATGGCAACCTCGAGACAGTTAACCAAACTGGTTGCCGATAGAGGGACCGTACATTATATTTTACAGTGTATGGCCCCCATAACAAGTATTAAAATGAAGCAGGCTCCTTATTGTCTAATTCAGTCACCACCGTGGCCGCTCCGGGTCATGCTCTCTCACCGCTGTGGCCATCGGCAAAATGCTAATAAAGGTGCGCACATGTGCAGATTAGTTCGGTTTATGATTTCATCGCTATGACATACTCAAGAGGGGTTAACAACCCCTTACACCATAGCAATGAGATTATACAGAAATAATCTTGCCACTTTTTAGCGGTAATAAGGGCTCTCCATACATTATGATACCTTAACACTTCAGCCCTACAAATTACTTTATAGTCCCCCTCAACCAGCAAATGTATCTGTCATGACAGCCTGCTAAGGAATTTGGAACATCCAGGAATAGCCCCTCTGTTGCAGACCCCAGCTGTAAAAAGGAAAAACATCCACCAATGTCAGTAGCTGGCACCCCCGTAACTGCACCCCCCCATCCGACCCTCCCTCTCAGCACCCACCACCCCAAACCCTGCCACAACCATAAAACTGACACTGGGGGTGCCCAATACCACAGTGCTGCCACCTCCTAAGCGAAACCCCCGCAGTCCACTGCCGCACCACTCACAATGCACAACCACATCTCCAAATGGCCCTGAAGCGCCAAAAGGTTTGTTCATGGCTCAGCACACCCAAGCTCAGCTGATTTTTTTTTAAAGTATTAAGAAAGCTGAACTCGGGGAAAGTGCAAGCCAACATGTGACAAGGGCTTAAAGGTACAGAAATCAGGATATTAAACTCAAGCCATTATACAGGGCATGCGCGAATGGCCAGTATCGAGGCTTAAGTTAAAATACCCAGATTTCTATCCCCTTGTTTCATTAGCCTTCCATCGATCTCTGTTGCTTCTGCCCCTGTAACTGTCCTGCCCACCCAACCTTCCCTCTCAGCACCCACCACCCCACCCCCCAAAAAACATAACACTGACATTGTGGGTGCCCAATCCCCCAGTGTTGCTGTCACTCTCTACTGTTGCCACACCTGTAACTGTTCCGCCCACCTGACCCTCCCTCTCAGCACCCCACCCCCGACAAACACCACACTGACACTGGGGGTGCCAAATCCCCCCAGTGTCAAGACCTGAAATAAAGAAAACCTTCCCTTGTAGTTTTTTTTTTTTTTACCCTAAATAAACCCTGTAAAAAGAAAACCATCCATCAATGTCTGTTGAAGCCACTGCCGGTTCCCCACCCAACCCTCTAACTCAGCACCCACCTCACACACACCCCAAGCCCTTACTTGCCCACCGGAAGTCCAACGCTGTAATCTTCTGTGGACGGAAGACATGTCTTCAGTCTTCAAAGCCAGATCGTGAGCTGAAGGAATCAGGTATGTGGTTCAATGTATTTCAATGGGGTTTTGAACTTAGAGGCATAACTTGCCAATTTTTGCTAAATTTTCAACATTTTTTTGGAACCCCACCTCATGAACAACTGCAGTGAAATTAGGTAAATCTGTCCCAAAAAGTGATTTTTTTGGTCACTGCGGAAATCACCTTTCAGGCAGCAGTTGAACATTTTCTGTGCCCTTGTTCATGAGGCAGGGTCATAAGCAGGTTATGTTGAAAATTTGGTATAAAGATATTTAAAAAAGTTATAAGCCTATTAAATTTTCCGAACACAGGCTCGTAACTTTGGTAATTTTCAATATTTTTACCTCAAATTGTCAACATAGTCATTTTTTTTACAGCACCTCATGATTGAGACAGCTGTAATTTTTCGAATCCTGGCCAAAATGCGTTTCAGCATCTTGAAAGGTGATTTTGCAGTCCCCGTGTAAAATTACCTTTCAGGCAGGAGTTGAAAATTTTCTCTGCACTTGTTCATGAGGTGGGGTCATAAGAAGGCTATGTTGACAATTTGGGGCAAAAATATTAAAAATTAAGATAGTTATGAGCCTGCATTGAAATTTACGAACACAGGTTCATAACTTTGGTAATACATAACCCACAACGTGCACCACAACGCATCTAGTTCTCCTGGGCTTCTATACCAGTGGAGAATATCTGGCATTGACAAATGCTCGTTTGTTGTTTTCCTTGAAATGATAAGTGCTGTCTTCTGTCACTGGGCTGCTTCCTACATCTGCTACAATGGTGTTCATCAGGCTACTGATTTCTAATTCCAATTTCACAATTTTTAATTTAAGTTCTCTTATTTCAATACACTGTTTGCAAGAGTATGTTGAAAAGTCAGTATTTGGCTCTGTACTGGATTTATTACATATAACACATCTGATGCCCATCTCTCCATTAGCTAGTGTTACTACACCCTGGTATATACTGCGTAAAGAACACAGTATAAGTGCCCCACGTTTCAATGGTTTAAATGACCTTGTTTTTGTGTAATAAGAACTTTTATCCAGAGTTTCCTGGTGACCTGGCTGACCACTGGCAGACACACTTGCCTCTGCCCACGTTGCCTCCGCTCACTAGGAAGCTTGTTTATATTTCAGAAAAACGCAAGTGCCATGGTACGGAAGTTCTGGTCCAGTGACCCTACAAAAGAACATTGAGTTTTTTGTAAAATAAACTTCACTGCTACTTTCAAATGGTGGATTTGAGCCCTGTAGCAGCCATTACTGCTGCTCTCAACCCCAATCAAGATTCTACCGGGCTATTAAGGTACTGATTGTGAAGGACCTGGCTAACCCTCCACAACCCCACAATGCACCCGAGAGCTTGGAAATGGTAGATGGGACTGGTCTATGCCACCTCAGTCCCACAATGCACCAGACATGGCAATGAGGTGCAGTTCTGAGAAAACCAAGTCAGGCTATGCTTGGTTACATTGTTGGTTTTAAAAACAGAAATAAACACTGCACACAGTGTTAAAAAATCAGCAGTTTCGCAGTGCCCACTCCTCCACAGTCCCTCTCCACACTCTGGACACTCACTAAGAGGCTTGTTTTTATTCCAGAAGCTCAAGACATGCCGTGGAATAAGACTTCTGGTCCAGCGATCCCACAAATGAACCCTGAGTTTTTGTAAAATAAACTTACCTGCTACCACCAAATGGTGGACTTGAGCCCAGCAGCAGCTATTATAGCTGCTCACAAACCTTCTCACAATTCTTAGAGGCGCATCAGGGTACTTGGATACGGTAGATAGGACTGGTCTACACCACCTCAGTCCCACAGTGCACCAGACATGGCAACAATGTGTAGTTCAGAGAAAATCAAGCTAGGCTATGCTTGGTTAAGCTGTCGGTTTTAAACAAAACAACACACAGCATTAAAAATCTGCATGTTACCAGTCTGTACTCCTCCACAGCCCCTCTCCACACTCTGGGCGCTCACTAGGAGATTTGTTTATATTCCAAAAAAACTGGAAGTTCCGTGGAACGGACTTCTGGTTCAGTGATCCTACAAAAACATAGGATTTTTTTGTTTGTTTTTTTTAAATAAACTTCCCTGCTACCACCACCACCAGCTCCTCTGGCATTCTATTTACAATCTAGTAGGCAGCCGGAGTGAAGTTGACAGAGTCAGAGGCCGGTCGGATCGGCTACTGAGCATAAGTGCCGGCCAGCGGTCCTCCCTTTGTCTGTCTGGGTGCCAGGGTTTTTCCCCAATTTTCTTCCCAAGGCACGGCCGTGCTATGGCGCCCAGTGCACGGCAGGCACACTCCCGCACACAGGACATCCTGCTGCACCTCCCCCTTGCCACGTGTCTCCTTGGCCACCATTCCCCCAGTCTCCACTGGGCACCACTGGACCCTCGGAGTCCACAACCCACCCTTCCCAGGAGAGGAGAGCAGTCCTCTGGACACAATCTACTCCTGCCCCAGCCGACTCCCGGCAGCCCGTGTCCGCTCCCAAACACGGGTCGCCAGAGTGGCACGAGGTAAGGCAGATGCCTCAGCGCCACAGGGCCTGCTTTGCTGCGCTTTTAAGGGAAGACGCTGAGTGGTTAATGGCTGTTCGCCGTTTCTCACACAGATCCGAACTGGCCATAAAAGATGCTTTGGATAACACATTTCAAACTTTCTGACCCAACTGTTTTACAGTGTATGGTGAAACACGATTGTGTATGGAGAGCCATACACCGTAAAAAATCATTCTGCTGCAGTAGTGACATCCATACTAACAGAGAATGACTTTTCGTTCTGTGTTAGTATGGAGGTCACAATACAAGCGACCTCATCAGCACTTTTCATTGGTCAGTGGCGGGTGAAGAGTCACACTTGTGAGCAGGCCAACGGGCAGTTTTTGATGAAGCGCAGGTGGTGCAGTGGAGAGACTGGGTGCCAAAAAACTGGGCTTCTGTACACCATACAGAATAGTTTATGGTAGCCCCAATATATAGCAACACTCTTCTGATACCTCGTGGTTACTATGACATCAAAGGGACCACTTGAGCTTTATTCTTGAGGTCCTTGGCAACACAGTATCGACCCTATGTAAGAATAGTGTTGATGTGTATGGGCCGCCATACACTATCCTATATATCAAAAAAGTCCTAAACAACTCGGAATTGCAGTCCCTTGCCCAGGCAATGGAAATGTCAGTTGAAAAGCCAAAGAAGGCTCATGGCACACGTTGGGTGCAGCATAAACTTCTTGCCACCTGGGCTGTTACCAAATCATACCCTGTAATTTGTGCCCATTTAGAATCTATGGCTGCAGACCCAACTCATGACCAGGCCAAGGGTGTATTGCAAATTATGACTAAATTACAAATGGTGGCACACCTTTTGTATTTTCAACAGTTGCTTCAGTCACATGCCAGGTTCTTACTAGCACTTCAAAAAGAAGTAGCGGAAATGCCAGAACTTCTTAGCTCTGTTGAAACTCTGAGAAACACTCCTGAATCTGCAAAGCAGAGTGGTCCAATAGGAGGCACTGAACTTGAAATTCTCTTGAAAAATGGGTCTGATCTTTCAGGAGCATGCTCTGAGGTCACTTACAACTGTGTCAAATTAAAACATGTCAGTGGGCAAGCTGTTAAAAATTTTAAACAGCAATGTAAGAAATACAAACACTGAAAAGTCATACGAAGAAAGGTTCTCTTTGATGAATGAAAGTAGTATCTATAACCATGCAAAACTGTTAAGACACCAGACTTTGGCCATCAGACTCAAAGGAGCTGGAGCTGTATGGTAACAATGACATTACTGTAGTAGCTGATCATTTTTCAACTGGTGACCCACAGAACAGCGACACTAAAATCGTGAAAGACCACTACAGCAACAAAATCAGTAGTTCAGTGTAATAGTCTTGCAGTACATTGACAGCACTTCTACCAGTATTGTGCCCCCTTCCCAAAATAGCTCAGACTTGGAGCTGATTATGTTAAAATGCGGGGAGCTGCGAGTCGGCATTGTGCCGTCGCTGTAATGGACTTCGACCGATTTTCTGTCGATAGGACGTGGTGGAACATTTTTCAACACTTTTTGCAGCCTGACTGTGACATGGCTGCGCTGCCTGCAGAATGACAAGTGTTTAAGATTTTTGCTCAAACTAATTTCTTGAATCTGCCAGCCTCTGCTATCTGGACAAAACTGGCATGTGACTTTCAAAATCCTTATCCCAATCTTTTGAAGCTTGTAAATGTTCTGTATCTAAAGCAATAGTAGAAAGGTGTTTTTCAAGAATGAACAAGGTTGAAACGGACTAGAGAGCAAGCCTGACAGAGGACACTGTAGAAACATTGATTCACATTACAGGGCCTCCCTCTGGCCGAATTCAACCCACAAAGGGCTGCAGATACAGATTTTAGTCTAAAGCAGTGGTTCTCAAATGGTGAGGCCAGCCTTCCAAGGGAGGCCCCAGCTTGTTCCAGGGGAGGCCCAGTCAAGTCTGAGAATGTTCAGCATTTAAATTTTGTTTTGGCTGTTTTGTGTGAAAGAATAAAACAAATTAAATATGGATAATTGCAGGTGAGATTCTTTACTTATGCTCGAATTTGTGACCAGGAAGTCCCCACTGAGCCAAAACATGTTTATAGGTATGTATTTATATGTAAATGAATGCCTGGGGGAGGCATGCTGAGTAAAGGCTTGTTTCTACAATTGGTATTTATATGTAAATTAGTGACTGGGAAAGGCACAGTGATCCGATGCATGTTTTCAGGTGTGACCTGAGGTAAGGGTACAGGAAGTTACCCAACTGCAGAGTAAGAGGGAGGGAGATGAAGTGGCTAGGTTAGTTGTTCCAGACAGAGAGGAAACAGAGTAACACGGGCCCAAGAGTCAGAAAAGTGGAGTGACAAGTAACCTGGGGTGCCAGGTCAGGGGTAGAGAATAATAAGTTGAATAAAAACAGAATATACTCAGTCAGCTTTATTCCTGGTGTACTGTGCAAAGTAGGATTTATTTTTTTCTTTGGGGAGGGCCAAGATTTTTTCCAAATTTGAGGGAGGCTCAAAATCTTGTTCATGGCTTGGGGGAGGCTCACTATCAAAGTGTGAGAACTAATGGTCTAAAGTCAAGACATCCTGGTGACATAGCAGCCCAGGATGGTGATCCCCCCAACCCCACACACAAAAAAACAGGCTCGAATTACAGGCTACTCGCCTGGTGGTGGTGAAGAGTGATAACTCGCACCCCTTTAGTAATAAGAAATCAACCCGGTCATTGTTATAAACATGAAGTTTATTGTCAAAAATTGCTTTTTTTTTTATTACAGTCACAAATTTTGTCACAGTCTGCTTCTCGACATGTCATGCTCATCTTCTTCAATCACATGTAACTTGCTTAATGATAATCAGCGTTGATATGCTGCATCTTCTCACAGTAAACGCCAATAGGTGTCATTTTGTGCACCAAACTTTGAACTCATGGCATAAAATAAACAGATAGTGTTGAAACTATTAGTACAACGTCTATTTTATCAATATATATGATGATAAGCAGTAATTATATAGTTTAAAGTAAAAATATCCATTTTTGAAAACTGCTCATCAACATTAGCCAATTGCTAATCACTTTTCTTTTTGATTGGTAAAGGCCGCTAATCAAGTCTCCAATACTAATTTATGTAAAGGCTGATCCTGTAGGCGCCCCATAGAGCTGCTACACGGGAGGGAATAAAGGTTTAGGCATGCATGAAAATGTTTCCAACAGGTGACACTAAACACTTAAGAGTAAGATTCTGCCTGCTGAAGTTCATAACAGGTGGGCACTGAATCCATGTGCACCATTCTAATAATGAAGGCCTGTCAACTAGTAGAATATGAAGAAGAACATGTGGGCTAATAGAACAATGACTTGAGATGCGAAAAGGAAAAAAGAGAGAAAGGCTAAAAGTGGAAGAGGAAAGAAAAAGTCGACAGTTGCTGAAAAAGGAGTTATAGAGGGGAGGACACCTGGACTCATGGGACAAAATCAGGGAGAACTTCCTTTTGAAACATTACCCACCCATGCCATTGCATCTCAAAGAGAGGTAACCTATCTAGAAACGTGAAGGTTATTTGTTCCATTTTATAAATGCTGTGCATTAAGTTCGAATAGGCCTCCAAGGTGGGCACTTTCTGCAAGTACAACAATCTCATACTTGCCTTTTTACGGCCACAGTGTAAAGTAAATTCAGTTTAAGCATAGTACATCTGATCCCCTCCTTTCCACAGGGATTGCCATGAGAATCACAGAGGGTGTTATTGCCCATGGGCAATTAAAAAAATAGTCTTGATTTCCTGAGTAACAGCCAACCAACATGACTATATTTTGGGACACTCCCAGAAAGTGTGTGTGTGTGTATGTTACAGGACGGTAGCCGCATCCCCTCCAGCAGAAGCTCTTTTCCTAGACCATGAATTTTGACACAGTATCTGGCATTCGAAAGCACTGATATCTACACTTCCAAGAGTATTTGCACCAAGGGGGAGGGCTGGGGAAGCAAATTTAGTCCAGGTACTGAGTGAATGACTGGTCGGGAGTTCCATGTTCCATTTTAATAAACAGAAGTTTGTACCGTCTTCACTATGTCCCTTTTTAGTTTCCCCCACTGTTCCTCCACCCCACCCCGGTCATCTCCACCCACCCCCCCAAAACCAGGTCATCACTCAGAGATTCACCCATCTTTATAAAATCTGCCCTCCTGAAGTCCAGGACCCTCGCCCTGAGTGGTTCGGTTCCGCAGCCATCCTTATACTGAACCACACTGTATAGTGATCACTGATCCCCAGGTCGTCTCCCACCTTGACGTTTGCAACGCTGTCCCCGTAAGGGAGTGCCAGGTCCAGAAATAATTAATATGTGGTAGCACCATCCTAATACATCCACAGTATGAATTCAGCATGTATATTCAACAGGTAACCTCAGCATTAAAGGAAAGCCGTCATTAGTGGGACTCAAAAAGTGGGAGCAGGACAGAGGCAGGAAACTACAGACCAGTTAGTTTGACCTCAGTGATAGGGAAAATGATGGACTCACTTCTGAAGAAGGAAAGAATTATTGAGTACCTAAAGACCAGTGGGGCACATGACCCAAGGCAGCATGGTTTCACAGCAGGAAGGTCATGTCAGACGACCCTAATAGATTTCTTTGACTGGGTGACCAAAGTAGTAAACCAGGGAGGGGCTGTGGATAAGGCCTACCTAGATTTTAGCAAGGCATCTGACACAGTCTCACACAAAAGATTAATATACAAGTTAGCCAGTCTTGGAGTGGGTCCCAAGGTGGTAGCCTGGCCCTGGATAAAAAAAAAACTGGCTGGACAACAGGATGCAATGGGTAATAGTAAACTGAGTCCACAGTGAAGAAAGGAGGGTAACTAGTGGGGTACCGCAGGGTTCAGTACTGGGACTGGTCCTCCTTAATGTCTTTATAAAAGTGACACTGGACAGCACCTGGAAGGAAAAGTATGTCTCTTTGAAGATGACACAAAGATCTGCGACAGGGTTGATACATAAGGTGGGATGGAAAGGATGAAATGGGACATGGCAAGGTTGAAGAAATGGTCAAATGTATGGCAGCTCAGATTCAATGCAAAGAAATGCAAGGTAATGCATCTGGGAAACAAAAACCCAGGGGAAGAGTACACAATGAGGGGTGAGTTAATAACACAAATCGAAAGAGACCTAGAAGTAATTATATCAGATGACCTAAAGGTGGGCAAGTAATGTGAGAAGGCAGTAAGGAGGGCTGGGGGATACTGGGATGCATAGGGAGAGGCATCAACAGTAGAAAACAGGAAGTTGTTATCCCTCTGTACAGACAGTTGGTGAGACCCCATCTGGAGTACTTCGTGCAATTCTGAAGACCCCATCTCCGCAAAGACAGACAGTGGAGGCTGTTCAGAGGAGGGCAACCAAAATGGTGCAGGGTCTGCACCAGAAGACATATGAGGAGAGAGTAAGGCCGCTAAATATGTATACCCTTGAGGAAAGGAGGGACAGGGAGGACATGACAGAAACTTTCAAGTACCTCAAAGGAATTAAAGTACAAGAGGGTAGCATCTTTCAGAAGAAGAGATGTGCAAGAACAAGGAGGCACAATTTGCAGATAGAGGGGGGGAATGGCTCAGAGGTAATGTTAGAAAGTATTTTTTCACAGAGAGGGCTGTGGATGCATGGAATAGCCTTCCTGAGGAGGGTGCAGAGTCAGGAACAGTGGGAGAAGTCAAGAATGCATGGGACAGACACAAGGCAATTCTAGTGGGGGGTAGAGGAAGTAAGCTGTGATTAAGTAGAATCTGCAGCTTATCCATCAGGTAGGGAAATGGGCAGACTAGGTGGGCCAAGCGGTCCTTAGCTGCTGTCAAATTCTCTGTTTCTATTATTACACCCTCCTGCCCCAGCAAAGCGTACCCTCCGGTTAAGCGTTTAATGTATGTTCGGCGTTTTTCTTATGCACAACATACTCATTTAATTCAGAATCCGCACCAGAAGCATGGCGAGAGGCGACTCCATTTTCTGTAAAGGTGTGACACGACCGCCTCACTTCAGTATATTTTATACTGAAGCGAGCAGTGCATCGCTGTACCTTTACAAATAATGGAGACCACCCCCCCACGTCCGCCATACTTCCA
Source organism: Neoceratodus forsteri (assembly GCA_016271365.2). Lineage (NCBI taxonomy): Eukaryota > Metazoa > Chordata > Ceratodontiformes > Ceratodontidae > Neoceratodus > Neoceratodus forsteri. The sequence continues at coordinate 1,429,390,186 of CM057449.1, forward strand.
GGTTGCGGATTTCTACAAGTTAAAATAATGTATGCTGCTGCACAAGAAAAATGCTGCAACATACATTAAAAGCTTAACCAAAGGATAGGCTTTGCTGGGTCGGGAGGGTGTAATAATGATAGCTTTCCTTTAAGAGATTTCTTAAAATTGCGAGTGGCGGCCACCTTCAAGGAGGTAAGTCATTAATTACAAAATTAGCTGTAAAATCTGTTTTAATAGTATCAGAAAATTAAAAATATACTGACCATGAATCTTAGGAAGTCAGAAATACAATCCTGCTAAAAAAAAAAAAAACTATATGATGATATTTTCTGCCAACAAATACTGCTGCTTTAATATTACAGGACTGTCGCCCGGGGTTCTGTGTGATATTAATGACTCCAGAACAGCAAGTCCAGAATCGCGAAGTAATGTTGGTGACAACCGAAAGTGACTTTTTTTTGGGGGGCCTTACTTAAATAACCAACTCCGAGATCACAGCACCTCAGAGAGGGGGTAAAACTTATGTCACCGTCACTCCCTCGCCGACAGTGGTACTCGCTGTTCCAGAGTCGCTAACATTACATGCCGCCTCGCCCAGCAGTGACCTTTTCTAGGACATAAATTTCAAAACTTCTGAAGATCAAATGGTACAATGCCTGGCACGGGGAGAAGAGTAGTAGGCAGCTGGGTGCGTGGGTATTTTTTCCATTACTAAATGACGTTATTTACTCCGGGGGGTGCATATCTGTGACTCCTGTGTTTAAAAAAATATATCTATATTTCACACACATATACACATACATACATATATTTTTTAAACAAAATATGAGCCACGAAACACAACTTGGCATGTGTTACCACCTCAGGGCTGAGGTGACAGAAAGGACCTCTCGAGCTTCATATTTTGTCATCGCAACCTCTCAACGGAAACATGGCTTTGTTATGTATGGTTGCCTATAAATTATAGTGATTTTTATTTTGCCTGAAATACATATTACTAAAAATATACATGACAGTAAACAAATACTGCTGCTTTATCTCACACATTCTCATGCACTCTTCTTTAACACAACCATTATCTAGTCTCCTGTCCTTTCTTTGCCATCTGTACTGGATACGTCAGTCATTTTATTTATTTAGTTTTTGTTTACCAGGTAAGGTGCACTAAGCACATCTGTCTATTTTCAGGCACAACATGGGAGTGTATAACCAGTTTAGACCATTACAGTGCAGACTGTAGTAACACACTGAAGCAACACAAGTCACCTGAGAAGTACAATTCTGTGCACAACACTGAAGTTAGTTAAGGAATTCAGAGGGGTACAAATCAAATATAATGACAGTGAAATAGGGCTGCACTCTGAATAGAGAGTGGTGAGAGAAAGGCAAGGCAAAATTTATGCGGCGCCCAACCCCTGAGGCTCTGGGCACCTTACATTAAAAGACTAGGGTCAATACAAACACGACACGTAGTAAAAATCTGAAAAGAAATACATAAAGAAATCTCAACATAGCTAAAAACTTCACAAAATTAATAAATGTCAGTCACCTTCATCAGGGAAAGCAAATAAAAAAAAGTGGGTCTTTAGCCCCTTATTAAACAGCTCGACTGTTGAGGCCTCCCTGATGACAGCTGCCGAAGTGTTCCAGAGGGTCGGAACGGTGACACTAAAGGCACGGTCACAACAAAACATTATGGCAGCACGTGTCTAAGAACAGGGGAATATGGAAGAAATGTAAATTGGTAAGAACATACAAATGTAACCACCCAGTTCCCTGGGATTATTAGAATCCCCTCAGTGTCAGTGCTAGGCAGTGAGAGGCAGCTGGTGATTAACTGGTTAAATGGGTTTTCACTTACTCACTCTTTTCTTTACTTGGCCTCAGCTGAGATGACAGAGATGAGCTCATTTGGAACTCTCGCAGCAGCATAAGCCACAGAAGCTGTGAGGAGGGAGTTTAGAATCTTGAGACGGTAGCCAGTAGTGTTCCAGCAGCTTGAAGTGTGAGGAGCGAGAACTGCTCAGCTGACGGCTCTGAGAGGGGAGCCCGCTTTCTCACCCTAGTCCTGATATTCTCCAGCCTGTCAAGAGAAGTGGTGGAAATCGTTGTCTCCTGATATTTTCATCCCTGGAGGGGTGAAGACTGCTAGTGGATGGATCCTAGGGGCAATCCTCTTTTTGATTCAGCGTGTTTGAAGCTGCCTGTAATGTTCTAACAGTGAGTAAGATTGGACTTTGTGCTGCATAAAGAAAGTACCTCTGCTGTGGTGTTTCTCTGACTAAGAGGGAATGTCACAACTGTTCTATTCAGAAGTTTGAGACTGTTCTCAGGTTAAAGTTGTCTGACAAGTGTGATGTCCAGAATTATAACATTCACATTATTCAGGACTTTAGTTCTACCACTATCAGTGTAGCGTGTGTTAATGCTGGATGCGAAAGTTCATTCCTTAAAGCATTTTTCAAGTGTATTTAAGATGTTTAAGGTGCAACTCTGAAGAATGGCTGGGTATGGATTTGGGAGCAAAGGGTGGTAGACCCCCATCTGGAGTAACCAGTTCAGGGCTACAGGTTCAGTAGGGGCGCCTGGTTACTTTGGACATGTCGCCAATGTCTGAAGAGGATTCTACCCCCTGAAGTGGGTTGTGCTAGTTATTAGCCAAATGTATGTTCAGTTGTGGCCAGTGCCACTGAAAGAAAAGTAAAAGTCCTATGAAATATAGGAATACATAGAGTTCTGTCAGGAAAGAGTTGTTTTGTTGTTCTGCAAATTCCCCGTGCCACGATGTGTAAACCTTGGAGGGGGTCCACCCTTGCTTTAGAGAAAATCTTCTGTAATAAAGTCTCACTCTACAACATCAACTATGGTTTGGATGGTTACGTTATTGCTTCCTGTGTGTGGATCTACTGCGTACACCTCCAGAAGTATAGATCTAGCATAGCCCTAACAAAAAAGTTCTCTCCCCAGGATCTGGTTTTTGTAAATACCTTATAGGTCATAATTTGCTTTTGTACACCCCCACCCCTTTTGACCTCTAGAAGTAATGAGCCTGGTATACATTCCCAAAGCTAGGGATGGTACCATTGTCTAAATGTGTTCCTGAAGTAGTCTGTGCCCAGTCACAGGTACCAGGGTAGCCAACTGTATAAAGTTGGGGGCTATTACAAAAAAATGGGGCCTGTCTGGTGATGTTTAATTCGGGGAAGAGAACCAGAGATTTTTTGCTAAGGGTATGTCTATCATCTCTCTGTCTGGTAGTGGTGTAGCCCACACAGAAAGGAAGCTTTGGACGAGAGGTTTTGCGCCCCAGAAAAATGCCATCCAAATGTGCTGCTTGTGTACCTTCTACTACAGTAAAAGAACATAGTGCTGCCTGTGTGTTTTCATTTGTGATAATGGACAATAAAGCATTGAAATGTGTGTCCTAGTCTCTGCATCAGAAAGTGCTTAAAAAACTTTTAAAATGCAATTTTTAAATACCAAAAGTATGGTAGACTTTAAGGAACAGACTCGGATATGTGCCCTGGAAGTTTCATGTGCTTTGTGTGCAAATTGGGGGAGTCGCTTGAGAAATTGTCCAGAAACTGTGGTAAAAATGGTCAAAACGGAGCTACCAACACTGAAATTGCAGACGGAAAAAAAAGTTACAGTTTACAGTTTAAATTTGCTCCTGCTTGACGATCATCGTGAAGGAAGAGCAAGCAAGAAGAAGGATTCATTTGCATGGTGTCAAGTGACTAGTGCAACTGCAATCAGTCCCGCCCCCTGGCCAGCGTCTGTGTGCTGCAGAGTGTTTGTGGAGGGGAGAGAGAGAGAGAGTGGCATGCGAGCTGGTTAGACCAGGATCAACCATCGAGTGGCTTGTGAGTGTTCTAAACTTTAGTAAACACACTACTACTACTGTGTACTTTCGGGCTCAACCCATTGTCCGACCAACTGGAGAGTGACTGAGGCGTTCGTGGCTATGATCAGCAGGACTGCCAGCACATTTCACCCCAGAGGCCTTCCTAGGATCAGCATCAAGCTGAAATTTCCATCGGAGGGAACCAGCTACTGAATTCAGTGAGTAAACAAGTTATCTGTGCAAACAGACTGTGTGTGATTATCAAGCCAGCTGAATCTGTGTGCAAGCAGTGTGATTTTTGTGCAAAGGAGGACTGAACATTGTTAAATCAAGTGCAAAAACAAAATTCTGACCACAGACTGTGAGCAGTAATAATGGTTTCAGCAACAGTAAATCTTTCTAATCAAAAGGGACTGTGAGTTGTATATTAGGGGTGCAGCAAACAGGCAATCCTGTGCAAAGAAAGACTGTGGGGCTTACAAGTGACTGAGCAAGTATAAATTTCCTGAATTGTTGCTGATCGCAGTCAAGTACCAGTTAAGAATCATATGAATAGGGAACCAGGAGGCCGGGAGAGACAGCCAGAAAGCCGGCCCTGCCCTCGAGATCCCAGGGAACGTAGGGGCTCCGAGCCGCCAGCGGGCGGGCGGCCACTACGCAGCCGAAAAGGGAACCAGGAGGCCGGGAGAGACAGCCAGAAAGCCGGGCCCTGCCTCGAGATCCCAGGGGAACGGGGTTCTGCCGAGCCAGCGGCGGGCGCTACCGCAGAGCCGGGAAAAGGGAACCAGGAGGCCGGAGAGATAGCCAGAAAGCTCTCCCTGCCTCGAGATCTCAGGGAACGGGGCTCCAAGCCGCCAGCGGGCGGCCGCCACCGCAGGCCGAAGGGAACCAGGAGGCCGGGAGACAGCAAAAGCCGGCCCTGCCTCGAGATCCCAGGGAACGGGGCTCAGCCGCCAGCGGGCGGCGGCCACCGCAGCCGGAAGGGAACCAGGAGTCGGGAGAGACAGCCAGAAAGCCGCCCTGCCTCGAGATCCCAGGAACGTAGGGGCTCCGAGCCGCCAGCGGGCGGGCGGCCACCGCGCAGCCGAAAAGGGAACCAGAAGGCCGGGAGAGACAGCCAGAAAGGTACAGGATAGCGGCTTAGCCAATCGGAAGGCGACCGCCGACTTTGCCAGCCTCTGATTGGTGCGCCTTTTCCCATTGACTTCTGCTGTATTTTGCACCACCAAAACTGGTCGGGATTAATGCACTCTCACTGTATTTTTAATTCCTCTCAAAAGTAGCTGTTTTTACTATTTTATTGTGTATGTTAAGAAATGTCTTCTTGCTTGTTTAACTAGTGATTACAGTCCTTCTAAAAGGCTTGTGTTGGGCTAGACGCCCACCCACCCAGTCTTTGTTGTGCAAATTTATTTCTTAGCACCTCTTGCAAGCCACTGCCTGCTTGTGCTATTTCTGACTGCCCTCTCCTCTGTCCCCTCCTTTCCAGCCGGCCCTGCCCTCGAGATCTCAGGGAACGTAGGGGCTCCGAGCCGCCAGCGGGCGGGCGGCCACCGTGCAGCCGAAAAGGGAACCAGGAGGCCGGGAGAGACAGCCAGAAAGGTACGGGATAGCGGCTTAGCCAATCGGAAGGCGACCGCTGACTTTGCCAGCCTCTGATTGGTGCGCTTTTCCCATTGACTTCTGCTGTATTTTGCACCACCAAACTGGTCGGATTAATGCACTCTCACTGTATTTTAATTCCTCTCAAAAGTAGCTGTTTTACTATTTTATTGTGTATGTTAAGAAATGTCTTCTTGCTTGTTTAACTAGTGATTACAGTCCTTCTAAAAGGCTTGTGTTGGGCTAGACGCTCAGGCGCCTAACCCCCACCCACCCAGTCTTTGTTGTGCAAATTTATTTCTTAGCACCTCTTGCAAGCCACTGCCTGCTTGTGCTATTTCTGACTGCCCTCTCCTCTGTCCCCTCCTTTCCAGCCGGCCCTGCCCTCGAGATCCCAGGGAACGTAGGGGCTCCGAGCCGCCAGCGGGTGGGCGGCCACCGCGCAGCCGATAAGGGAACCAGGAGGCCGGGAGAGACAGCCAGAAAGGTACGGGATAGCGGCTAGCAATAATCGGAAGGCGACCGCCGACTTTGCCAGCCTCTGATTGGTGCGCCTTTTCCCATTGACTTCTGCTGTATTTTGCACCACCAAAACTGGTCGGGATTAATGCACTCTCACTGTATTTTTAATTCCTCTCAAAAGTAGCTGTTTTTACTATTTTATTGTGTATGTTAAGAAATGTCTTCTTGCTTGTTTAACTAGTGATTACAGTCCTTCTAAAAGGCTTGTGTTGGGCTAGACGCTCAGGCGCCTAACCCCCCCCCCCAGCCACTCAGTCTTTGTTGTGCAAATTTATTTCTTAGCACCTCTTGCAAGCCACTGCCTGCTTGTGCTATTTCTGACTGCCCTCTCCTCTGTCCCCTCCTTTCCAGCCGCCCTGCCCTCGAGATCCCAGGGAACATAGGGGCTCCGAGCCGCCAGCGGGCGGGCGGCCACCGCGCAGCCGAAAAGGGAACCAGGAGGCCGGGAGAGACAGCCAGAAAGGTACGGGATAGCGGCTTAGCCAATCGGAAGGCGACCGCCGACTTTGCCAGCCTCTGATTGGTGCGCCTTTTCCCATTGACTTCTGCTGTATTTTGCACCACCAAAACTGGTCGGGATTAATGCACTCTCACTGTATTTTTAATTCCTCTCAAAAGTAGCTGTTTTTACTATTTTATTGTGTATGTTAAGAAATGTCTTCTTGCTTGTTTAACTAGTGATTACAGTCCTTCTAAAAGGCTTGTGTTGGGCTAGACGCTCAGGCGCTAACCCCCCACCCACCCAGTCTTTGTTGTGCAAATTTATTTCTTAGCACCTCTTGCAAGCCACTGCCTGCTTGTGCTATTTCTGACTGCCCTCCTCCTGTCCCTCCTTTCCAGCCGGCCCTGCCCTCGGGATCCCAGGGAGCGTAGGGGCTTCGGGCATCAGCGGGCGGCCACCGCGCAACCCGAGGGAACCAGGAGGCCGGGAGAGACAGCCAGAAAGGTACGAGAAAGCCTAAAAATTTTGCCCGCCTCACGACCCCCTTCAGGGTGTTCTTTATACACACCTTCCGCCTAATCTCTTATCGCCGCCCATAGCTAATCACCCAGCCAATTCCCGAGCTTATTTCTTCACATCACCCCAGTCACTTTAACTCTCTCCTACCCTCCACCATGCTATTGCGCCTTCTACTACTGCTCTGCCTCTCACCTTACCTGGATCCAGAAGAGATAACTGTTGGAACATATACCGTGGTGTTTAGGGCGATCACTCAACACTATCCCCCTCTACTGTCCCCAGTGGTTGCCCCTAAACTCTACATACATATACTACCGCTTCTGAATAATAACCCTTGGAGAATCCCACAAAAAGGTTCACAACCAGTTCGGACTGCCGCAATCCCCCTGCTATCCCTCTGGTACTACAATTACTCCCTATGCCTGTCCATTAAACTGGTACTCTATGATAAATTCTACAACCATACAGCAGGATCAGCACCCACTTTACATTGGATCCCAAAGAAGAAGAAAAAACCACCTGACTACTCATTACTCCTATCACTTGGTGCCCTCATCAAGCTAATCTTCTTTTTACTTATTTGTATTGGCACTGTTGAATTAAACCCCGGCCCCACTGAAAGCTCTATCTCTCCATCTGACCTTGCCTCCATAAACGGCCTGAGTTTTCTTCACATCAACGCCTGCAGCCTCCTAAAAAAATTCTCATTAATACAGGCCTGGGTAGCACACACCCTACCTGACTTTCTAGTTATTTCTGAAACATGGCTCAAATCAGCAACAAAAGACAGTGAAATACACCTCTCCAACTACCAGCTCTTCAGATCTGACCGTCCATCCAGGGGCGGGGGGGTAGCCATCTATGTAAAAGCAAATATCTCTGCATCCTGCCTAAATTCTACATCACAACCAAATGAATTCGAATGCTTGTCAATTAAAATATCTCTTCCCAACACTTCATCCTTTCAACTGATTGGTTGCTACAGGCCCCCCTCTGCAGGCCTCAAACTCCTATCCCATCTAGGATCTATACTTAATCTAGGCCCTGAGGATACCATCATCTTAGGAGACTTGAACTTAAATTGGTTAACAAATGCATCTGCACCCCTAGTAACCTTCTGTGATACTTATGGATTCACTCAATTAATCAAAGAACCAACAAGGATTAACCCAAAGAATAATCTCAACAGCACACTCCTGGATGTTATGCTGGTAAATAAGCCTCATCATTATCCCCACGCTGGAGTACTATTCAGTGACATAAGTGATCACTGTCCCATAGCTGCCATTCGATCAACAATCAAGCCACCCAATCCTGCAAAATTCCTCACACGAAGATCAAAAAAGAATTTTAATATTTCAGGTTATCGCCACGATCTGTGCTACACCACACGTTGGCAAGAATTCTATCTCACAGCTTCAATAGAGCCAGCTCTTCAAATCTTAAATGATATAATCATAAGTGCCCTCAACGTACATGCACCCCTCACCAAGGTCAGAACCAAACTCAAATCCTGTCGCTGGTTCTCTGCTGACCTCAAATCCATACTGCTTGCCAGAGACAAACTCTGGAAAAGGGCAAGAAAGACAAAGGATCCAAATGACTGGCTTCAATTCAGAAAAGCCAGAAACTCCTGCACAAAACAAATAAGAAATGCCAAGGCTGCCTTCTACACAGCTGAATTGGAAGCCTCCCTATCATAATCCTTCTAAATTCTGGGGTACTTTAAAGGGGATCCTAGGGCAAACATCTACCCCTGTCCTACCACCTAAAATTCACCGGAATAATATTGAAATCACCGACAAGCAAAATATCTTGAACTCCTTTAACGATCATTTCACTACAGCTGGCCTGGCCTTTGACGCCTCACCTGCAAACCTATTAAGATCATCACTAAACTTACAATCTGCTGAGGCTCAAAAAGTTGCTTCTACTTTCTCATTCAAATCAATACTCTTAAAAGAAGTAGAAGATCTTCTATTACAACTAGACACAACTAAAAGTGCAGGTGCAGACTCCCTGGATCCTTACTTTCTAAAAATAGCACTGCATGCCATAGCCGCCCCCCTCACCCACCTCTTCAATCTGTCTCTTGCCACTGGTTCTATCCCCTCATTATGGAAGACAGCTCAAGTATTTCCATTACTCAAGGGAGGTGATCCCATGGACCTCAACAATTATAGGCCCATTTCCATCTTACCAGTACTATCAAAGATGCTTGAGAAGCTAGTAAATTCTCAGTTATCTGCCTACCTTGACACCAACAATCTCCTTAATCCAGCTCAATCTGGGTTTAGATCAAAACATAGCACCACCTCTGCATTAGCAAAAGTCACAAATGATTGGCAAACTGCTCTAGACAAAAAGAATAATACCTGTGCTGTGTTTCTGGATCTAAGCAAGGCCTTCGACACTGTGGACCATGATCTTCTAATCTCCTCCCTGAATTCCACTGGCCTTGACCCACTCTCCCTTAAATGGTTCAGATGCTATCTCTCCGGAAGATTGCAATTGGTAAAAAATGAAGGTGACCTATCTACCTCTAAACCACTCCTAAGAGGTGTACCACAAGGCTCCACCCTAGGTCCCATCCTCTTTGCCATTTATATCAACAATATTGACTCCAACCTCTCACAATCTAATATTCACCTTTTTGCAGATGACACTGTACTTTATGTCAGCAATCCTCACCATCAAAAGCCTGCAGGAGCTTCTTCAGTCTGAATTCTCCCTCCTTCAGCACAATCTATTAGAAAATAAATTACTATTAAATGCCAAGAAAACCAAAGCTATGTTCTTTGCCACCAAGAATTGCTCTTCCACTGTCCCATCATTCACCTCCCACAGCTCTCTACCATCCTAGGCGAAATCTGGAATATGTAGACAATTTCAAATATCTTGGTGTATGGATAGACAATAAACTCACTACACTACCCACATTGAGGAGCTCCTGAAAAGTTAAGGCAAAGACTTGGTCTATTCTACAGGATCAAACACTACCTGACCAGGATTCCAAACAAAGATTAATCCTAGCATCATTCCTGTCCCTCATTGATTACGCTTGACTTCCTCTATGGCCATTGCTCCCTCTCCCACTTAAATAAACTAGACACTTTGTATCACAGAGCAATTAGATTCATTACAGACCTTCCTCAGCACCCATCATTGCTCTCTATAACGCAGTCAGTTGGACATCATTGCAACAAAGAAGAAATAAACATGCTGCTATCTGGATCTACAAAGCACTGACAAACAAACTCCCTTCCTACATCTCAGACTGTTTCAACCGGATCACATCCAGGCCCTACACCCTGAGGATCAATAAACTTATCTTGCTGAAGACTCCTATCATCTGCACCCGATATGGAAGAGCTGCAATCAGCTATTCCCTGGCACTTATCTGGAATTCTCTTCAAAAGACATTGAAACTGGATACCCTGATTCCTTTAACCTCCTTCAAAAAGCTATACACCAGTCTATTCCCCAACTCATGCAACTGCTTCCATAAGGCCTAGTCCTCCCATACCCCCTCTCCTCCCACAACCCTCCCTCCGTCATCTCCCTTTTTATAAAGGTCACCACTTTTCTTTTCTACTCTTCATCTAGCCCTTTCCCCACCTAAACTTCTTACAGATATGCACAAACAACTCCCACTACCCAAGCCTTTCCCGACTGAACTGTTTGTTTCTCTCCTGTAGCAGGTTTTAGGTACATTGTCACTTTGTATATATGTAAATATTGCCTTGTTTCTATGTCAATATTTGTACATTTGTATATCTATCTGTCTCACAAATGATTGTATTTGTGCTTATCCAGTTTCATGTTCTTGTGTATAATTTGTAACCTTGTTTTGTTAAGACCACTCAGGTCCATCTTGTAAATGAGCTACGCTCAATGATGTTCGCCTGAATAAATAAAGATTTGATTGATTGATTGATGAATGTGCTGAACTGTATCAGCAGAGCAACTGATTGCAATTTTAAGTAAATTCAGTAGCCAAAAAGGTTGGAAACACAGTTTTGAGCAACTGAAAAGATTGTGATGCATGAGAAAAAGTTACCAATGCCATTAGAGGGCGGGTCAGCAATATAAGCACAGCAGCAGGGAGCCATTTTGTGAGACAATAAGTGACTAGTGAGCAATTCAGTAAGGAAAAGTTTGTGCGTTTGCTTTCAGACATGGCTTCAGGAACTCCCCGATACCCGGAACATGCCCGAGCTATTATCGCCAAGGAGGTGGCAGCACTAAGAGAAATAGAGAGAGTTTTCTATGGTGAAAGGTTACCTCCAGATGTAGCAATCCCTAGCTATCCAGTGAGACTGTGCATAGTGTGTTTAATGGCTGGAAGAGATGCGTTTCTGATACCCCATTGCTTGGACTGCCTTTTGAAGTATGGAATGAGCTGGGGTGTAGCACCAGAAGGTGCATCAAGAATTCGATTGGTTCCCACATGGACCCTGGCAGGGGACCCTGCCAGTAGCAGCACATATCACCAGGTTGAACCTGCTGGGGAAAGTTCTTCAGAGTGTGTTACAGAAAGAGAAAGTAAAATTGACGTTGATCCACTGCAACGGCAGGGACAGAGAGAGGTTTCCACACCTGTGTCCCAGATGGACAGTGCAACAGAAGGATCAGTGGACTTGAGGAATCAGGGTCCAAGTCCCAGCCTAGTGGGGGAGGACGAACTGCAAGAGACATTGAATTGGGAGGTGTCTACCTCCACGCCCAGTGAGGAATGGAATGTCTTAAGAGTGAGAACATTTGCTCACTCTTGGGCACAGATAATGAGTAAGGAAGAGAAAGATGAAAAAGTGCATTTTCATGTTGAGTTGTTGCCTCAGAGGCGCCAGAGACAGTTAGAGAAGGCTCCAGTAAGTTGTCCACAGAGATAGTGGCGGACAAGTTTTTTTTGCTCTTTCAGTCTGAAGCATTGACTCAACCAGGACTGGCCACCCCCAAGCCGGGCAGAAGGCCGCAGTGATACATAGGAGGGTTGACACCACATATGGGAAGTCCTTTCCTGCCTTTCCTTGCAGAGTCTGGGAGGAAATCGAACAGAACAGGCAATCCTGGTTGTTGGAAGAGGCAAGTAAGAATTTGTACTCTGATGCAACAAAATGTGTAACGGACAAAGTCAAGCGATCGCCTCAGATTCTGGAAACTGGGCAGGACTCTGTTTATGGACACTGTGCGAATTGTGGATGGAGCTGAGAATGAGACATTTCACATCATCAACTTAGAACAACCAGACGAGGTCATAGTCCTCGTCCCACACCCCGAGTGGTACTCCCTGTGAATATGCCCAGCATGCCTAAAGAAAGCGAGCAGTGGCAGACCAGTGTTGGTCATCCAAAGCAGCAATATCCATGGAGGAAGATGCAGCTCTTCTGGTATTCCAGGATTTCTTTAGGTGTATGCAGATTCGTCAACCCAGCAGTTTTCATGTTCCATCGTCTGACCTTCCAGAGGACATCAATCCAGCAGTATCCGCAGATGCTATCTGGTCTGAAGGGAGAAAGGTCCTCAGCTCGTAGATGTAAGGTGATCCTTTGTTTTCATTCTTCAAGGAGCTGGTAAGACAGCTTTTTATTTACATTAACTGACTTTGCAAAACACATCTTACATTTGAAGACTATCTCGATGGATTGCAGTGCTATACAGGCCCTGTCCAAGAACTGTTCTTCAGCAGGCTTCAGCCTAGGAGAGACTCTTTAATAGACAATGTCTACGGGCAACAGTAATCTTGTCACTAGTTGGGACTCTGTAGGACATCCCCAAATGTGCTGTATAAATGTTTTCTTTCCGTTTTTTTACTTTTGTACTTTTATAGAAAAAATATTTTGGGGGGTTCTTTAGTGTTTAAGTGGAGGTTTAGGCACTGTGTGGAAGGCAGAATGTGTTTTGTGTTTTTCTTCTCTTGCAGGTGTTCCTGAAAAAGAAAAGAACAACAGTAGAGGATGTTGGAGCTCAGAGTTCCCCTTTTCTTAGTGTTTATAAAACTGTTTATTATTAACATGTTTTTCTTCACAGGTGAGAAATTGGGGGGGGAATGTAATGTATGCTTTCTTTGTTGTTCACAGGTACCCTGGGAAGTTGGGGGGATAGGTTCCCCAGTAGGTAGCATAGTCAGATAGCTTTTCCCCTGAGGGTTAGGGGGATAAGACAGGCTGGGGTCCTGATCTACAGTAGGGACTCTCAGTACTGGTCTATTAGGGCATGCTTCAAGCAGTTTTCTTGGAGCCACTGAGTATCCATAGATAGATTGTAGGATAGGGGCTGAAGTTTCATTAGCCGTCCTCTGTTCCTTTAGTGTTTACCTGCCTGTGCCTGGCACATGGTAGGGGAAGGCCCGATCACCCCGCCCAATAGGCAACACGGGAGGGTAGGATAGCCTAGTGCCAGATGAAGGTATGACTGCGGACAGTCATTCATCTGGTTGGGCGAGTAACCACCCAGTCCCCTGGGGTTACTAGAATCCCCTCAGTGTCAGTGCTAGGCAGGGAGAGGCAGCTGGTGATTAACTGGTTAAATGTTTTTTTCCACCTACTCACTTTTTCTTTACTTGGTCTCAGCTGAGGAGAGAGATGAGCTCATTTGGAACTCTCGCAGCAGCATAAGCCACAGCAGCTATGAGGGAGTTTTGAATCTTGAGACGGTAATCAGTGAGTGTGTCAGCAGCTTGAAGTGCGAGGAGCGAGAACTGCTCAGCTGACGGCTCTAAGAGGAGAGCCTGCTTTCTCACCCTAGTCCCGATATTCTCCAGCCTGCCACGAGAAGTGGTGGAAACTGTTGTCTACAGCAGGATCTCCTGATATTTTCCTCCCCGGAGGGGTGAAAGGGACTGCTAGTGGATGGATCCTAAGGGCAATCCCCTTTTGATCCTGGATGTTTGAAGCTGCCTGTAATGTTCGAACAGTGAGTAAGATCTGACTTTGAGCTGCAGAGAGAAAGCACCTGTGCTGTGGTGTTTCTCTAAGAGGGAAATGCAGAACTGTTCTATTCAGAAGTTTGAGACTGTTCTCAGTTTAAAGTTGGCTGACAAGTGTGATGTCCAGAATTACGACTTATTCACCCTATTCAGGACTTTAGTTCTACCACTACCAATATAGTGTGTGTTAATGCTGGATGCGAAAGTTCATTCCTTAAAGCATTTTCCAAGTGTGTTTAAGATGTTTAAGGTACAATTCTGAAGAATGGCTGGGTATGGATTTGGGAGCAAAGGGTGGGCAGACCCCCATCTGGAGTAACCAGTTCAAGACTACAGGTTCAGTAAGGGCGCCTGGTTACTTTGAACATGTGGCCAATGTCTGAAGAGGATTTTACCCCCTGAAGTGGATTGTGCTAGTTATTAACCAAATGTATGTTCAGTTGAGGTCAGTACCACTGGGAGAAATGTAATCGTCCTATGAAAAATGGAAATACAAGATGAAAGAGTTCTGTCAGTAAATTTGTGTTCAGTTGCTACTGGAAGAAATGTGAATGTCCTATGACATATGGGACTACATAGAGTTCTGTCAGATACAGTCATTTTGTTCTACAAATTCCCTGTGCCACGATGTGTAAACTTTGGGGGTTCACCATTGATTTACAGAACATCTTTTGGAATAAAGTCACACTCTGCAACACTAACTATGGTTTGGACAGTTACATTACTGTTTCTTGTGTGTGGCTTTGCTAGGTACCCCTCCAGAAGTATAGATCTAGAATAGCCCTAACAAAAAAGTTCTCTCCCCAGGACCTGGTTTTTGTAAATACCTTATAGGTCATAATTTGCTTTTGTACACCCCCCACCGCTTCTGACCTCTAGAGGTAATGAATCTGGTATACATTCCCAAAGCTAGGGATGGTACCATTAGCTAAATGTGTTCCTGGAGTAGTCTGTTCCCAGTCAAGGGTGCCAGGAGTAGCGAACTGTGTAAAGTAGCGGGGAGGGGGTACATAAGTTCAATTAAGACAAATATATATAAATAAGTGCAAACAGCAGATAAATATTGGAGGCTGCATGAACAGTGTTGGTACTTGCTAGGAACAGGAGCATACTGTATGTTGAAGCAAAAATGACTAGTATTGCTTAGTCTAACACCCTGTTATTGATAGGGTGATACTCTCCGAAAGTGAGAGGAGTTTCTATATACTGTAGTATTTTAGATTTTTAAGTTGTAGTGCGGTATCTTTCTTACAATATTTTACTGGTTAATAGTTCTGTTATGATGAACCTAATTTGATTTTCCATTTGTTAATGTGATTTAGAAACAGACAAATTACTGTGATTACTACTATGGGTTTGAGAACAAAAGTAGGCCTTGTGGTCCACAGAGTCTGTCCGCCATTGTCTCAGCGATCGTATCCTGTTATGCTCCTGTCCCTAATAAGCTCATCTATTTTCCCCTTAAATATGGTTTTATCTTTACTTTTAATAGTGTCTTGATCCAGTTCATTCTATATTATTGTCAGAATATAACAGAGAAAACTTCATAGGCAACTGTGATGTGTGTGTGTGTGTGTGTGTGTGTATACACACACACACAAACGATATATGGATAAGCCTCAATAATACTATCTTATCCCATACAAAAATTTCCCTATAATACAATACTTCAGTTCTGATAATACCACCCTTGCTCAAGTGATAATACCATTGTTTCTTGGTGATAATACTATCATTTAGAGCTAATACCATCGTTGCAGTCTGAACGATGGTATCATCACCAAAACTCCAAACCGCAAGCGCACAACTGTCTCGTGCAGAATCAGAGACGACTTTTACTGTAACCGTCACCGCGTAGAGTAGAAGAGGACTCTCTGCTAGCCAAAAAAATGAAAATACCTTTAAAAAAAAACTTTCCCCAGAGTATTACCCTAAACCACACAGGAATAATTGCTCTCCTCTCTTAAGTCCAGTTAACCTCCCGCATGCCGAACCATCAGAGAGCTCTCAAGCCCGCTCGCATAAACAAATCACCATTTTCCCTTGAAAATTATGTGAAAAGCACTGCTACAGCCAATCAGGATACACACTGTACACTTTACATGCATTTGAGCGTTGTGGCGTCAATAGCAACGGCTGGCAACCACGGGAAAAGAAAGGGCTGCGATACAGACACGACTACTCTAGCAGGCAAATTTAAAAACATTTAAAACGCTTCAGATCCATACATTACAAAAAATAAATTATAGCAGACTGAGTATTATGAGGCTAAATAAGCATCTTGAGGTTCTGGGGACACTTTGGAACCTCTCGAGGTTCACATGTCCCCAGAACCTCTCGATGCTATTATAGCCTCGTACTACTCAGTCCCTATCATTTATTATAAATATATATATATATATATATACACGCACGCATACACACACACACGCATATACATATATGTATACATACACACACATATATATATATATATATACATACATACACACACACACGCATATATAATTTTTATAACAAAAAACACACCCAGGGTGTGATGACCCATAAACCTTGAGTGTGAAGCTTGAGAAGTGTATGAGATCATCACACACGGAGGGTGTGTGAAAAAAACTTCATATTGTCTGTTGTTCCCTCTTGGATCTCTGTCGACCTTTCGGCTCATTTTTAGCTGTTGTAGTTAGTCTATTTATGTCATATATTAGAAGATCCCTCATGACCGAACACCACACCAGGCTTGGGTAAATTCAGGCATCACCGACACCCTCTAGTGGTATATTGCTTAAATTTCCTAGCTGCTAGTGGGAACAGGCCTGTGTCCTTAAGCCTTTCCTCATAGGTTCTACCATCCATTCCCCACATCACCCTAGCAGCCCTTCGCTGGATTTCTTCCACCAGTTCAATGTCCGCTTTTTATATGGTGGCTGAAATGTAAGTGTTGTAATCAAGGATGAGTTTTACAACCGATCTATACAATGGCAAAAGGACTTTTTTCTATTTATACGTCGGTAAACCTTTGAGCTATGTGTTCATTTGCAAAGGTTCCACGCCAAGTATTGTGAACAGATCTGGATACAGGCAGCTCGGATGAGCATTTGTCAATACAACCAGAAACCAATGTCCAATGCATGTTATAACAATTTTTTTAAATGCATACCGGAATTCTGTTAGATTTTCCCACCACTTCCCTACACCATGCTGTACTGCTTTGATTTGTTACTAAGATGCCCAAGTCCCTTTCCTGAACTACAGCTTCAAGTTTGTGTTCGCTGATGCTGTAGATGGAGTTTCTCAAATGGAGAACTTTGCACTTATCTAGATTCAGCTTCATGCTATTACTATTCATCCAACTTACGTCTCCTAGATCTAGTTTTAGTTTTTCCACATTGTTATACTCCTGTACTGTTCTCTCAACTTTTGTGTCATCCACAAACTGCTGCATTCTATTATCACATTCTGCTCCCATATCCATCAGGAATGTGCAAATGCTTCTAATGAACATCCTTTGTAACCTCCAGTCTGCCCCATTATACCCTTTACTGTGATGTATTTTTTAAATAACAACATTTTAATTAAAAAAGTGGCAGCAAAGCCAGGCCTCTGGCACAGTGGTAGCGCAACAGCTTGAGGTGCTGATGACCCGGGTTCAGGAGCGAACCCTGGGTCGGAGTGCCGGCTGGGGAGGGAGAAGGATAACATACTAACATACTAAAATGCCAGCAGAATAGGCCTAACGGTCTTTCGTGTCTGCTCGCTTGGCCAGCCCCCACCCTGGGAGCTGACCTTGCTGCCCCCCTCGCCCTCTCTGGCTTCTCCCTTCCCAGTTCCGGATATTCTCGCTGCACTGGATAGGCGTCCAATGGTTCGGTCTCCTCCTCTGGGGAGGGACGAAGGGATCTGGCACTCTGCAGTACTCCCCTAGCACCACCCAGGGAGTGGGTGTGCCCGAGATCAGCACAGATGCAGGGATTGGTGGAGCTATGGACATCTGCACATCGGGCGCAAGAGTGCACCCGCTGTGCATTGCCATCACTGCATGAATGCTCCATCTGGGGTAACCAACAAAAAAAGAAATACCCCCCCCCCGGTGCCATGCACCATGATGCCGGGGAACCATCTCTGAAGCTGCCTAAATGACACCAGGTCTCCCTGAGACCAAGGTTGATCACAGTCTCTCTCCCACTAAGCTTCCCAGGGTGGGGGAAGCCATGCCGAGGGGGTAAGCCATGTGCCGTCACTCCAACATGTAAGGCCCAGAAGATGCAGGGTAGGGGATGGGTGGGGTTGCACCTTGGGCAGATATGGGGTATATTCCGGCAGGCAATAAAGGAGATCAAGAAAGTTGGAAAAGAAAAGGTGGCAGCAAATACCTCGAAAACCTCTTTACACGCTTCTCATATGGTAGTCTATACCTCTCAACTGTCCCAGATTATGAGGGATGTCCTACCCTCGTCTTTCTCTCATAGAAAAGATAACACTAGCATACAGAATGTACGTTAAATTTAGGCTTTAAAACAGAACTAAGATGCTAAATCAAATCTAAACTCTGCATGTAAACAATGGTTTCCAGTGTTCTGAGCTTGAACCTTCAATGTCTGAGGATGTGTCCCTCATTTTGAGGGTCCAGCTTCCTTTTTTCAGTGACAAGTGTTGAGAAATACAATTCTAAACTGTATTTCAATTTCTTATGGCAGTGTCGCAGTAGGTTGCATGCTCACCCAAACGGGCAGAAGAATGGAAGGTCCTGGTTTCAAGTCCCACACTAGGAATTTAAACTGTATGATAGCTTGCATACCGAATACCAACACTACAACAATAGCTAGCCCAGTGGTGTAGAGGACTGAGGTGCTGGTGCCTTACATCTTACCACGCTGATGACCCAGGGCCAGGAGCAACCTCGGGTGTTGGAGAGTTGGCCAAGAAGAAGAAGACAGAGCATCCCATGGTCTGCTCTCCTCCGGGAGGGTGGGAGGGGACGACCACCAAGGTACTGGCACCTGGTGGTGGCGGGGGGCTGGTGCATGCTTGAGGTCCAATGGCAAGCATGGGTTGACAGGCGTGCTGCACGCGGACGCAGCAGCGTCCTCGACATCCTTGGATGCCCGTGCTGAGGGGATCACAGGGCAAAACACAATACTCAATATGAAGACCAGCCCATCGGCACCACAACGGACACACTCTGTTAGCTCCTCCCGAGCCTGGCCCCAGGTGTTCCGCAGCGCAGTAGGTAAGAACCGCTGTGAAGCTGCCCTCATGGCGGTAGGGTGAGGGTCCTGTTGACTTGGAGCCGAGGCCACGCAGGAATGGGGGGGGGGGGGGGAGACCATAGGTACAACCCTCCCTCCCAGCCGAGAAGGTAAGAAGAGACAAACAAAAAAACACTACAACAGCACTAGAGGGGTACTGCACTGTTGAGGTGCCATCCTTTAGATGAGATGCTAACCCCAAAAGTCCTTTCTGTCCCTTTCCAAAGGCTGTCTAGGTGCAGGTTAAATATCCCACGGCACTTCTAAGCGTAGATGATTCTTGACTCCGGTGTCCTGGCCAACATTCCCTCAAACAGGTTCTCAATCTAAGCCATCCAGGGCAACACCTGGAAAAGAGGTTTCACAGCTTGAGTGTGCTTTTCCAGGACATAAACTACAAAAGTTATAAAACACTGCTACTTAAGGCACGAGCTACTCAAGTTTGTTATGAAGTACTGTAATCCCTAAAACTTTTCAATACACAAGAAACCCTGCATGTTATGCATGTTAATTACCAAACTGATTTTATTTCAGATACTGCACTGAAAGGAACATTCGCAGAATCGCATCACAAAACAGCAACGCTCCTTCAGTCCGAAGCAGGCCTGCCGTACAACAGAACAACAACAACAACAAAACATGTGCATTCCCTGGACATCGATATTTATTCAAAGTACCGAATTACCAACCGCGTTTTACACTTCATTAGTTGTCAAGAAACACAACGCGGTCTTCTTTACAACAAAGTGCAATATGCATTGAACACGACAAATAAAAACCGATACGTGATACGTTTGTAAATACCACTCACTCGCCTCCCCATGCACTTTGAGGCCTGATAAAGGCATTTCAAGTGAAAGTTCCCGGTTAAGCAAGTCGACATTAAAATGCTGAGTATTTACACAACTGCACAATTCAAATTAGTGTTTCAGTTCGGTATTGGACATTTCCCTAACCTCTCAACGCATATATACACTTCTTCAAAATGACAATTACAAACTGAAAACTTAATAAACGTAAGAAATAAAAGTACCCCCCTGCAAGTTATTGTTTGAGAATGTATACAGTGTAGTAAAGCTTCTGTAGCAATATCCTGCATATCCCAATCTATTCTCTTTCGGGGGTCACTGGGCAACAACAAACAAATGAAACTTGCAAACCAATAATAGAAAAAAAAAACACGGCTTCGACAAATGTTTTTATTGAGCTACTCTGTTCCCCACCAGCACGAGGCAAGCTGGACCGGCCACTACTGGGTTTTCTCTGCTACAACAAGGCCCCCCTCCTTGGTCAAAACACAGGGCCTTACCCGCTGAACAAAAGGAACAGAAAGTCGGCCGTTTCGCCCTCGGCCCAGTGATCGCCCCCCGTCTCGGTCCGCCAGGGTCTGCGAGTGGTACCGCGGGGGCCAGCACGGGATATTCACAGCAGGCTGGGGTGATTGCTCTCGGATGACGGTGGTGTTGGGCTCGGTGTTGTTTTTCTTTTTATTTTTGGTTTTGGGGTGGTGCGTCTCCCCGAATGGCATTAAAGTGACAGAGTTTTAGTACAACATGGCGAAAGTGAGCAGCGGCAGCATCTACCCCGCGCGCTGCAACCTGGGAGTCGGGCTGCCACTGCACTTCCTGTATTTGCAGCCATAACCGGGGAGGAGGGGGAGAGAGCAGCTGGAAGAGGACGGACGGGGAGTTCCACGGAGAGGGGCGGGGAACTGAGAAGGAGGTACACACAGTCACAGAGCTGGCGTCCGAGATTGGCTTATGTCTGTGGAGAATCGTCACTGGATGGGAGGAACTGCGAGAGTTACACGGACATAGTGAGTGGAGGAGGGGGTTGGCTGTAATAAACAGCTGTGGCAGGCGGGCGAGGGGCGAGCGCAGAGGAGTGGCAAACCAAACTGGCCTGTCAAAATCTCACCCTTGTTTGACGCTGAAAAAGTTTTCCAGTTCGATGGGGACTCAGTCAGCAGTGGGAAACAAGCAATTTGTCAATGTCGAATGTTTGACTGTTGGCATTGGTAGTGCAGGAGATGAATAATGGGAAGGAATGGCAGTGAAGTATTGAAGTAACGCCACCCCCCACCCTGCAGAGTCTGACAGGCATTAGAGGTGTGCCTTTGGGTCGTCGGCCATAATACTCATGTCATTCCACCTCACCCCACACTGCAGACACCGACAGGTGTCATGTTGCAGTGTGCCTTGAGGTCTTCAGCCCTTACGGTCAGCCCATTCCATAACGAAATAAGCTGAGATGGGTGCAGTATAGGAGACTGGGGTGAACGTTAGGGCCGAAGACCCCAAGGCACACCTTGATGCCTTTCAGTGGCATGGGGGTGGAAGGGGTGAGCATTGCGGCCGACGACCCCAAGTCACACCCCCAGTGCCTGTCAGTCTGTACAGGGTGGGTGTTACGGTTGGAAACCCTAATGCCCTGGGCGTTTGTTGGCATTTTTGTTCCAAATTTTCAACATGGGCTTTTTTTTTTTCAACATGGGCTATTTGGGACCCCACTTCATGAACAGTGGCAGTATAATTTTGTTACTCAATCCCAAAAGGTGATTTCACACAGCAAGTGTGCCATTCGGCACCACAGGTGTGAAAACATATTTCAGGCAGGATGTGAAAAATGACAGCTGTACTGTTCACGAGGAGGTGTGAAGAAATGGCAGTGTTGAAAATCTGTAGTGAAAATATGAAAAAGTGCAGTTACGAGTGTGTGTAGAAACTGTAAAACGCACGCTCATAACGCAGTTATTTTTTGGAATGTTTTAATCAAATTTTCAACATGGGCTTTTTGGGACCTCTTCTCATGAGCAGTGGCACTGGGATTTCGTTACTCTGTCCCAAAAGTTGATTTTGCCCAGTGATCGCGCTATTCTGCGCCACAGGTGCAAAAACATATTTTGGGAAGGATGTGAAAAATGACAGCTGTACTGTTCATAAGGGGGTGTGAAAAAATGACAATGTTGGAAATTCAGAGTGAAAATATAAAAATTGATGAAGTTACGGTGTGCGTAAAACTGTACAATGGACGTAGATGCATGATCATTGGATTTTTTCACCAAATCTGCAACAAGGGCTTTTTGGGACCCCACCTCATGAACAGTGGCACTGTCATTTTGTTAATTGGTCCCAAAAGGTGATTCCGCTCAGCAACTGTGAAATTACCTTTTGAGAAAGAGAAACAAAGTGACAGTGTTCACGAGGTGGGGTCCCAAGAATCCAATGTTGAAAATTTGGGACCAAAACTCCAAAAATTGGCTGAGATATCAACCTAAATTGAACCCCCCCCATTGACTGCCGTTATAGGGCTTACCGTCATTTCTTCAGTTCCCAGTTGGTCTTTGAAGAGTGCAGACGTGTTCCCGGTCCACAGAAGATCACTGCTCCTGACCTCCAGAGGTAAGTATGGGTGAGGAGGTGGGAGGTGGGGTGCACAGAGTGAGGATGTGGGTTGGGAGAGGGGGGCCGACGGGAACAAGGGACCGTTTTCTTTTTTTTCAGGTTTAAAAAAAAAAATATGTTGTGGGACTGCTTTTTTTCTTTTTTTTTTTTTTTTTTTTCAGGTAAAATATTACAAAACGGATTTCGGTACACTGGAGTGGGCTCCCAGTGTGCCAGAGTACTGGGGGGAGATCAGTGCTGATCCGGGGATTGGGCACCCAGAGTTTGGCTGAGAAAATTGAGGGGGTCCGCTCATCCAATACCGGGAGTGGGCATCCTGGTGTTGAAAACATCAGAGAAGTATTTTATGGCACACTGGGGTGGGCTCCCAGTGTGACACATTAATGGGGGGAGGGGGATACATGCTGATACAGGGATTGAGCACCCTGATATCGGCAGGGGATGGAGAGACGGAGGGTGCAGGGCAGACAGCAGCAGTGGGAGGGAGCTAATTTGTTGTTCTGCTGTGTGACTGTTTGGGAGGGAGGGTGGGACTACCGCTGCAGTGACGAAACTGCCCCTGATTGCAGCGGCAGATTTCTTTCAAGTGCAACACTTTCTCTGAAACTGCCGTCATCGACAACTTCAGCATTAATTGATCGCCGACAGATGAGCCCATTAAAGCGTTCACTGGATTGGTCACAATATTACCACACCTCTGCAATGTTCTGCTACTTCAAGATGTTTTTTGTGTGATGCGTGCGGAAGCAAACATAAAAATAGTATGACTTATGTGCAGGTATTTGCAGTCTGAAAGCTTAGAACTGAAGTGACATACACCTAGTTTATTTGACCTCAGTTTAAAATTGGGATACTGTTTAGGGTGTTAAGGGTTTTAACCAAAGTATAATGATCCCCTCCTTATGGTAGGAGTGGAGGTTGTTACTAGTAGTGTTTAGCACAGGGAAAGTTGCCTCAGCATCACCCTTTTTGGGGGTAGTGGTCTTGTGCGGAGTCTAGGTAGTATATAGCTAGGGAGCTGGAATAGGACTCAAAAGGAGAAAGTGGGAGTCAGAAGGAAGGGGACACCATACCCTTGTCGGGAAAGTTGTCCTCCGTCACCAGTGAGGGATTGGTCAGATTGCCCTGGGAAGGGGTGCCCACCAAGGGAATGGCAGACATCGCTAGCTGGGTGCCAGGGACCATGGATGTGCCTTGGCTGCAGGACCCAGGCCAGAGGCATAATGGGGCATATTGCTAGCTCTCATTTGGAGACACAGGTGTAATCCCGCTGTAGCAGCCTGCCTTGTAGCTGACACCCCCCACTAGGGGTTTCTACCTGTGTTGGCTCTCGAGGGGGAGTTACAGAAACCATTTCTGTGTAAGACCAGCAAACTTTCTTGCCATACCGGGACCTTCAGGGTTCACTTATGTAACAGTGCTAGACTGGTAGACCTTGGGGTTCTGCACTCTGAGTGGTGGATGGAACTGTCTCACTACCAGCAGCACCAGTGGCACCCTCAGCAGGTGGGATGGCGAGGGGCCGTTGAAGGTTCGAATGGGGGGGGTAGATAGAATCACCCAGCAAGGAGAGGCAGGAGTCATACACAGAGGTCGGATGAAACAAAGATGTTTATTTGACAGGAGGAGAAGGAGGACATGGTCATACAGGAAAGTACTAACAGTAAAAATGACAGGGAATATGGACAGCATTGTAGCCATCTAGGCAGTAATAAGTAACATATAACTATATAATGAAAATTCAAAAATGTACTGTAGTTCTAAAACTATATGAATACCTCTGCAAGCTATATAACCACTATCCAGGCTGTATGAGCACTCTACAAGCTCCCTACCCCAACCCTGAGGCGTACCTCGGCCAAAAGCCAGTATCTATCGAGCTCTATACTATGCTTATACTAAGCAGTTTGGTGAGCAATTCTGGAACAGCTACGGACCCAGGAAGTGGTTCTGTAGTAACTCACTATTACTCTAGAATGATAGTAAAACAATCACTGCAGTAAATGGATATTACTCTATTAGAAGAATGAAACAGTTGCAGACCCCTAGGGGCTGAGTGGAATAACCACCTCTAAAAGTCTATTGGTGCTAAAGGAAGTCCGACTTTTTTCTGACGTCTTCATGTACACAGCTGATGAGCGAAGAAAACAATGGTGCAAAAGGGAAAACGGGGTTCCTACTTGGTACCAAGCTAACACCTTAGTGAGAACCTAGGAGAGGTTGGAGGGGATGTGAGAGATTTTTAAACAGACCCTGATTCTTTGGCCAACACACTCTCTAAGGTTGCCGGAATAATTTCGCACAAGAGAATTTAAATCTGTTGACCTCTTCCCCGGCACAAACCCTCGACCAGGGCTGCCAAGGATGAAGAAACGAGGACTTGGCGTTCAATCCACTTGCAAAGATCGCCAAGGATGAAGATCTGCTGCAATTTCTCCGACACCAACCCTCGACTAGGGCTGCCAAGGACTGAAGACACATTGAAGCTTCTTTGGTGGAGGATCCACAAGAGGCTCACCAAAAACAGGCTGGATCCCAGAAGACAGGATACTGCAAGCAGAATGAGACAAGCAGGAAGAATAGGACAGAGGACAAAGATTAGAATCCTGAAATGTCCAGAACCAGAAAACAATAAACCGGCACACATGGATACACACTGGCCACATCGCACTTGACCGTCGGCAAGTGACCGACAAGGCTTCTTCCAGGACGTTCCCCTTCCAGGCTGACCAGACTAGAAGAAGACCAGGAGCCAGCAGTCGTGAGTCACACAGGGTTACGTCGGTTTTGACCAGCAGCAAACGACAGGAAGGAGTGTTGCTGTGAACTTCTTCACTGGCTGGAGACTGCTTCAGTGAAGAACTGTCTATGAACAACCCCACCAGGGATGTTGCGGCAGAAGATCAAGTCCATACACTTAAGCTGGCAATAATAGAGCTGGCAGATACACTTTTCCACTGCACCAAGGGAATTGTTGCTGGGGCAGTTTGCCGGGAACAGGGACAAATTACCAGATTTTCAGGGTAGTTGTTCGCTGCAGGGGCATTTGCCAGGAACAGGGGCAGATCACCAAAATCCAGGGCAATTGTTTGTGGATGGGCAAATAACCATATTTCTGGGGCAATTGTTCATTGCAGGGGCAAATAACCAGAATCGCAGTAACAGTATAGTTTTGGTACTTTGCAACCACACAACAGTTCAGATACTAGTAAATACACATTTTCATCAATTGACAATCACTAGATGGCAGTTGTGTACTAAGCACCCTTCTTTCACTGACCCTTAGCAAAGTACTGCACCTGCAGGTCCCTTCTGGTACCAAGACCTGGCTATCCCTGAAAACACTGGGCTTGATACCTTCTTTCCCCTGGGCCCTCCTTGCCCTCTTTACCACTGGGCTATAAATATAATATAAATGTAAAAGATATAAATGAGGTTGTGAATTGTGATTTTTGAATTTGTAGACTCTCTAACCTAAAAATGCACTTTAAATTATATTGTAGTAAGGACTTGAATAAAATATTGATATTCATAATGATTATAGTACTGTCCTAACTATGATTTAGTGCAGCCATAAATTTCTGTATTTGCGTTTTTACACTGCAGAGGGTAGCACATTTTAATGTATGTACCACTTTAAGAAGCATTTTGTATAAATGGCTCCAATGGTTTGTTTGAATCTCTGATACGCCCCCCCTTTGAAGACCCACTGTAGGGTTGAGGCACTAGGGGCTACTGGTTCTTTACACAGGCTCCTTGCCGACAAATAGATACGCACTTGCTTAAAAAAATTCTACTGCCTCAGTGCCGTGCTTTCCTTGGTTTTGTACATGTTTGAACTGGCAGCTCTACATGGGCACCACTGCCTTTATTTATTTATTTGCTTTTGTTAGCCAGGTAAGCACGCTAGACAACCAGGTGCGACCCGGGAGAGTTACAGAGCATACAGGTAACAAGATACACGCTAAGTAAACAGAAATAAAATGTAAGAGAAATTACAGTCAGGAGCCGCAGGCTCTACAATGGTGAAAGGTGCAGATCAGGCTCAAGTGAGGCTAGGCTGGCAGTCAAGTTATAGTATGCAACACTACGCAGTACATGATAAGTACAAAGACGGGAGAAAACGAAATGACAATATATAGTAAGTGCACAATAAAGGGGGGCAGCGAGAACTATACTGGTGGAGGGTATAGAGATAATTGCAGCATGCCTCCCCGGGGGCAGGAGGGGTAGAGGGTACGCCTGGCCTAGGAGGAGCATAGGCAGGCCGCAGAGGTCTTGAGAAAATGCCAGAGGGATGTTTTAAAGCAGTGGTGGGAGGGCGAGGCCCGCACTAGTGCGGGAAGGGAGTTCCATAATTTAGGCGTGTGGACTGAGAAGGCCCTGTCCCCAGTGAGGGTGCGAGTCCTTGGAACACATTGGGCCTGAGAAGCACAAGATCTGAGATGGTAGGTTGGGGTGGGGGATTAGGGGGAGGGCAAGAACCGAGGGGGTGGCAGTCCAGATGATGTTGTCAACAAAGTTGCTTAGGACAAATGTGCGGTGCTTTTCAGGGGGGAGCCACTCCAGACGTGAGTAAAGCTCACATCGATGCTTTAGGCGGGGGGCAGAGAGAGTGAAGCGGCATATGTTATTGTATGCAGTGTCCCATTTTGTGAGTTGAGCTTTGGAGACTGAGGCAAAGGCAACGAGCCCATAGCATAGTGTAGGGAGGAGTACCCCCTAGCTATGGCTAGCCGGGCGGCAGAGGTGAGGCAGTCCTTTGCTCTGTAGGCAAGGCCAAGCTTGCCATTAGAGGCATTGTACACATTCCTTATGTGTGCAGTGAGATTGAGTTGGGGATCAAGGGTGACCCCTAGGTATTTGGCCGAGTCAGAGACTGGCAGTAAGTCGCCATTTGCCCCATGGATTTCTAGGGGAGCAGGGCAGGAAGAGGTGCGTGTCCCAGACCCGAATAGCATGGTATGGGTCTTCTTTAAGTTGACGATGAGCTTGTGGTCCTTAAGCCAATTTTGGACATGCTCAAAGTCGGTGTTTAGTCGAGAGTTGATGGAGTTGATATCACGGGAACTGGCCAGGACCACAAAGTCATCCACATATAAGATTGGAACACCATGGGTAATTGCAGAGGGCAATCCATTGATGTATAGAGAGAACAGTAGAGGAGCCAGGACTGATCCCTGCGGGACCCCGCAGTTAACTGGGGATAAGGCTGAGTTGGTGCGGTTGTAGCAGGTGAATTGCTGTCTACCCGCAAGGTAGTTTGAGAACCATTCGAGGGCACGGTGAGAGAGACCGAGGGAGTGCAACCTGGTGTGGAGGAGGGAGTGATCCACTCGGTCGAAGGCCTTGGAAAAGATTGACGAAGATGGCCCCCGTCAAGAAACCTAGATCAGTAGCGGATCTGATCTCTGAGGTGACCACAGCAAGCGCCGTCGATGTGCTGTGCCCTTTTCTAAAGCCATGTTGGGCCGGGGAGAGAACAGAGTATCCCTCGAGGTAGTGTAAAAGTTGGGAAGCAACAGCCTTTTCGAGGAGCTTGCTGGTGTGACAGTATAGCAATGGGCGATAGTTGCTAATGTCTTTGGGGTCACCTTGCTTTTGGACAGGGACCACCTTGGCTATCTTCCAAACCTCCGGGATGGTACCCGAGATGAGAGAGGAGTTAAAGATGTGCGCAACCGGTCTAGCAAGGAGGGGAGCTCTGAGGCTAAGAAGCTTGGGTTCAAGGCAGTCATAACCCACCCCCATGTGGTGGGAGAGCCCCGCCAGGAGCACCTGGGTCTCGCCGACTGTGATCCTCTTGAGGTAGAAGGGTGGACGCGAGGGGGGGGCCCACGGTAGTTCAGGGGCAGAGGGACAGGAGGGAAGGGGGACTGGCAGATCGGAGAAGGTGCGATTGAAGGCCGAGGCGATAGTATGGGGGTTGTTGCAGTGGGGCCCCCCGACATACCTATCGGGGGGCTGTTCCATGGCGGTCCCACCAACCAGGTTTCTGACATTTTTCCAGAATCCGCGGGGGTTGTTTGCTGAGGCGAGTAGGCAGACTTGCAATACTCACTTTGGCGGTACGTATTGCATGCTTGCATGTTTCTGAGGCGCTCGATACTCAACAAGGTCAAGGTCATCATGGGAAAGTTTGAATTTTACCCAGCATTTGTCCCTTTCTTTCATGAGGGAGTAAAGACCAGCGTGGAGCCATTTTGTGACAGTGCCTCGCACCCCTGCGCTTGGTGAGGGAGCGTGTCTGTTTTGCAGGGGAATGAGGAGCAAGGAAGAGATCCAGAGCCTAGTCGGGTCAGCTTAGGCCAACAGCACGGACCAGTCAACTTGACGAGATCCTCAAGGTAATCGGAGATCAATTTAGAATAGTCCTCATTTGGATCACTGTGCTGGGGACTTTGGGTGAGTTGAGGCCACTGGATGCAGAAGGTCGGGGAGTGATCGGTTATAGCGCCGGGAGGATCCCAGAGTGAGTGATAGCATCCAGTCTATTGCACATGACCCAGTCAATGAGTGCTCCCCCCCCCGGGAGGAAGGCCTAGTGGGTTGCATGATCAGCTGACTGAGAGTGAGACCAGAGAGAAGCGACTCAAACTGCTTGGCATTGGGCCCCACCCAATTCAGGTTGAGGTCCCCCAGGATTATAAGTTCATTGGAGCCCACCTTATCTCTGATCTGGTCTAGTAGAGAGGAGAGCCCAGGAGCACCTCCTTTAGGGGGGTTGTAGGCACAGATGAGATGCACCTTCTTTGTGTTCCCAAGGAGTAGGAGGGAATGAAGAAACTCACAGACTGGGGGTGTGGAGGGAGAGTGTGCCATAGTAGTAACTTTTAGGTGAGCCTTAAAGTATATGAGCACACCCGCACCCCTCTTACAGCCTGCCCTATCTTGCCGGATAAGACTGTAGCCCGGGATGGCACAGACGAGGTCTGGAGTGCCTGGTTTGAGCCATGATTCAGTAATGCCCAAAATATCAGGTTTGTAGTGGGCTGTCCATGCCGTGTTCGGCGAGATTACGAAGGATGCTGCGGATATTAAGGTGGGCAATTTTTAGGCCCTTGGCATTTTGCCAGGTCAGGGGGGGATTGAAGGCCGGAGGAGTAGATGGGGGCCCTATGCAGCTGGCTGGGAGGGGAGCCATGCCAGGTACCCTGTCTGAGGGCCGCGCGGATATCCCTAGAAGAGACGGCTGGGGCTCCTGATTACGTGAGAGGAGAGAAGGAAAAGATAGGTGGAGGGGGGTGAAGCGAGGAGGCTGGTAGTTGACAGGGGCAAGTTTTGCATTGCAGCTTTAAAGGGATTTAAACGGTAGCGTAACTATCACGCACAAATTCTGAGCAGGGGGCTGAGAGCCAGGTTGTAGCTCCAGTTCTGCATGAGGAGGATTGAGAACAGCTTGAAAATAAGTCAGTTACAAGTAGCAGATGCCCCTGGTGGCGAGTCAGTATAACCTGCTTATGAGAAAGTAGGCTGATAGGCTGATTTGTGATCACGTGTGGCAAAATTACCTATCTAATCAGATGCCGACCAAGGGGGGTGGCGGGGGCGGTGGGGCAGCTGGCGAAGCCGGCAGGGTCGAATCCCCTACGCAGCTGGAGGCAGTCGCAGCCGGTGGAGGCGTAGTCCAAGTCGCACCGGTAAGGATTCGGCTTCTCCTATGTAATTTATTTTGCAAAAGTTACCTCTCAGGCTTCGTGGGGTGGGGGAGGGCTGGTCCCGTCGCCCTCGCAACCTCCGGTGCCGAATGGCGGCTTGCTGGCTTCGGGGGGGGAGCTGGTCCCATCGCCCTCACGACCTCCAGACAAGTAGAGAACTGGAGCTGTAAAAGAAAGAGCAAGGTGAGCGCTGTTTTATAGACTGGCTTGGGGTGGGGAGGAAGGTGCTACTAAAGACAAATGGCCAAGAGGTATTGAGGGGAGGCAGGCAAATACAGGCAGGTAAAGTAAGCACAATTTCAAACGTGTCCCAGTTAGATTAGCAACGTAATTTAAACATTCGATGTAAACTACACATCCCCTTTAAAACATTCCCTTTAAGATAGCACAGGTGAGTGTAACAGAATTTTGTCCCTAAGCGAGTAAATTCAGAGTCCAGTAGCCTATCAGCATATATATGCCGACAGTGGCGTCGAGTCCAAAATTGATTCAAATCCCCTATGCAGCTGGAGGCAGTCGCAACCGGTGGAGGCGCAGTCCAAGTCGCACCGGTAAGGATTCGGCTTCTCCTATGTAATTTATTTTGCAAAAGAGGAAGGTGCTACTAAAAACAGATGGCAGAGAGGGATTGAGGTATTGAGGGGAGGCAGGTAAATACAGGCAGGTAAAATAAGCACAATTTCAAATGTGTCCCAGTTAGATTAGCAACGTAATTTAAACATTCGATGTAAACTACACATCCCCTTTAAAACATTCCCTTTAAGATAGCACAGGTGAGTGTAACAGAATTTTGTCCCTAAGCAAGTAAATTCAGAGTCCAGTAGCCTACAAATCCCCTACGCAGCTGGAGGCAGTTGCAACCGGTGGAGGCGCAGTCCAAGTCACACCGGTAAGGATTCGGCTTCTCCTATGTAATTTATTTAGCAAAAGTTACCTCTCAGGCTTCGTGGGGTGGGGGAGGGCTGGAGTTCTGCCGCCTCGCCGACTGGTGCCGAATGGCAGCTTGTTGGCTTCGGGGAGGGGAGTTGGTCCTGCCGCCTCACAACCCTCCAGACAAGTAGGGAACTGGAGCTCTCAGGCTTCGTGGGGTGGGGGAGGGCTGGTCCTGTCGCCCTTGCCAGTGCGCACACAGCTGTGATGTTTGACAGAAAGAGTGCTGACTGTCTGGATTTTAAAAAGGAAAAGTTTTATTTGTTTAGCACTGGCTGAGCGCAGTGAATAATAGCTGAGAGCCATAGAGGGGTGGGTCCGAGGATCCAAAAATTTATATAATTAAATATTCATTAGATGTAGTGACTCCTAGAAGGAGGGTCTAGGACCTAGGAGCCCTGGGGAAAAGTTAATAAATATAAGAGGAGCTCCTTTAGGTGGAGCTGAGGCAAGGCAGAGAGGAGCTAAGGGCAGGAAAGCCCTAACTAAATGTGAATAATTGTTTAAAGGGGCAACTCTCTGGGAAGGGTTTTAAGGGGCTCAGCCAAGAGAGCCCTGCTGTTAGGGGGTCCCAGTAAAAGTAGCCCCTACCCCAAAGGGTCCTAGCCAGGAAGGCCCATAGCTTAAAGGAGGGACCATGCAAGCAAAGCCAGTAGCTTAAAGGAGGGACCCAGCAAGAAAAGCCAGTAGCTTCGGGGAAGGGAGGGCAGCTAGAGAAGCCCCATGGTTCAAAGGGCACAGTAAGGCAACCAAGGAGTTGGCTAGCAGCCCTGAGGTGGGTTGGTGTGGAGCAACAGGGCATTTGGGGCATCATAAAATGGTAATAAATATGAAAACTGTCTGAAATGTATTGCACTGCCTGAAAATTGTCCAAACTGTATTGCATTGCCTGAAAATTGTCTGAACTATGTGACATTGCCCCCAGAACTGTGCAACTGCCCTACAGACATTTGCCCCCCAACTGTGCAATTGCCCCTGGAACTGTGCAATTGTTCTACAGTCATTTGTTTGCCCCTGGAACTGTGCAGTTGCCCCACAGTTGTTCATTTGCCCTTGGAACTGTGCAATTGCCCCATAGTCATTTTTTGCCCCTGGAACTGTGCAATTGCCCTGGGACTGTGCACTTGCCCCACAGCCATTTATTTGCCCCTGGAACTGTGAAGTTGCCCCACAGTCATTTGTTTGTCCCTGGAACTGTGCAGTTGCCCCACAGTCGTTTGTTTGCCTTAGGAACTGTGTAATTGCCCCAGGTTGCAGTTACACTGCAGTGTGCCAGTATCTTTTGCTAAGTGTATTTCTGAATCGGTCTTTAGTAGCTTTGACGGGCATTCAGCAGGTGTATTCCTCAATCAGTCTTCAGCAGCCTTCAAAGGGCGTCCAGCAAGTGTATTCCAGAATCAGTCTGCAGCAGGATTTTTCAAAGAGCCTCATTCATGGCCGTACCCCTGTAACGTCAAGTTTGTTGCCTTCTGCTAGTCCCAGTGTATGGCCTGGCCCTGTGCAGATCTTGTCATCCATTTTGTTATTTTCCTTCTTTTTCATCACAGTTTCTTCAAGATCTTCTGTTCCAGTTTCCCCAAACCAACGTCCTTTTTGTTGTGTTATGTGTATCCTTGGCTCATCTGGCCTTGGTGCCCAGAACTCTACCATCCACCTGGCTTCCAAAGATATTCTCATCCTGGTTCTCAGTCTCCGTGGGGTCCTCCCAATGTCTTCTGCATCTGTTGTTTTCCGGTAGTCCACAAGAGGGCTGTGGCAGGGTGGTCTTCTGCAACTATCGTGTCCCAGCAGTCTACAAGAGGGCTGTGGCAGGATGGTCTTCTGCATCTGTCATGTCCCAGTAGTCCACAAGAGGGCTGTGGCAGGCTGGTCTTCTGCATCTGTCGTTTCCCAGCATTCCTCAAGCAGGCTGTGGCAGGGTGGTCGTCTGCATCTGTCATGACCCGGCAGTCCACAAGAGGGCTGTGGCAGGGTGGCTTCTGCATCTGTTGTCTCATTCTGGCTGTCCGTCAAAGGATTGTGGCTGGATCCTTTGTGCCTGTTCTTCATTGTTACATTCCGGCCGCCCACCAGCGGGTTTTGTGCCGAAGAGTTCTTGCATTTGTTCTTTATTTCCAGCAGCCCACCAGCGGGCTTTGAGCCAAAAGAGTTCTTGCATTTGTTTCTTGTTGCTGGCAACCCAGGAGAGATGGGTGTAGCCGATAGACCTATGGCCAGTTTAAAAAAAACTCTCCACATCCCTTTAGTCCCACAGAAATTCTCATAGACATGCCAGCTGGTGAGCCTGCTTGTTCCCCTTTTCAGGATCCCCCTTGTTTCCCTTCTTCTCTACAACCAATCGACCATCACATGGACAGTGACTTTGATAGTTGTGCACAAATTACAAACTGTAGCATTTTCAGAGTCTTGCTGTAGCATACAGTAATTATCATGTCTGGAGTACTCCAGGGGGGGTAGTCACTTGGGTAGAGGTGCACCTATGCACCTAGGCTAACTAAATGTGCTGACGATTGTAGGATTGGGGCAGTTGTTAATAATATTTATTTATTTAGTTTTTGTTGACCGGGTAAGTGCACTAGACAAATCCTGCCCATTTTCAGGCACGACCCGGGGGAGGGGGATACAGATGAATGCCAACTGACCTTGAACCAGATTAAGCTGTTGGTGGTATTTTCAGTGAATACTGAAGATGATACCAAAATGCAAAAAACACTTAAGAATATAGGGAATTGGACAACTCAACATAAACTGGAGTTGAATGTGAATAAGTGTACTGTTATGCACTTGGGAGTTAAAAATCCAAATCTGCCCTATAGTATGATGGATAAAACATTATCTGTCACTTGTGAAGAACGCGATTTAGGGATTACTATAACTTCTGATCTCCATTTTAGTACCCATTGTAGAATAATTACAAAAAAAGGAAATCAAATACTTAATTGCATATTAAGGCATATTAAGAGTAGAGACAAA
The DNA here is from genome assembly GCA_016271365.2 of Neoceratodus forsteri. NCBI lineage: Eukaryota > Metazoa > Chordata > Ceratodontiformes > Ceratodontidae > Neoceratodus > Neoceratodus forsteri. The sequence continues at coordinate 1,429,424,236 of CM057449.1, forward strand.
AAAGTTATTGTTCCCTTACATCAGGCTCTGGTTAGGCCTCATTTAGAGTACGGTGCTCAAGTTTGGGCACCTTACAAAAAGAGCAGTGTTGCTAAATTGGAGAGTGTACAGAGAACAGCAACAAAGATGATAAAAGAATGTTACAATATGAGTTACCCAGAGAGACTTAAATACCTAGATATGTTCTCTCTACAGTACAGGAGACTGAGGAGGGACATGTATATGAATTTTAGAGCTTTACATGATAAAGCATTATGGTCAGATTATGGTCTTATTCATAAGGAACACATACATAATATTAGGGCACATCCATTTCAATTGGTAAATAACAGATGGAAATCACTAAGGAGAAAATCTTGGTTTAGTTAAAGAGTGATTAAACATTGGAATGGCTTACCATATGAGGCGGTTACAAGCAGTACAATGGAACAGTTTAAAATAAGATTGGATATCTTCTATTCAAACATACATGGGACATTTTAAATTTTAAGGCAAGCAACCTAATGACGTCTGTCTATTCATGCTTGTAAACCCTATGACACCTGTGAAACCTTGGGGTCAGGGCAGAGTGACCTGAATGATAATGAGTCTTCCTTTTATAGGAAATGGTAGAGTGACCTGTGTAGGAATTACAGTACTCTTGCAGTTTAGAGGCTTGTATATGACTTGCAGTACTCTTACAGTTAGAAGCTCGTTTAGCTGTTGAAGTACAGTACCGTTGCCGTTTAGAAGCTCGTCCAGCTCTTGCATTACAGTACCTTTACAGTTTAGAGTCTTCCTCTTATATGAATTTTAGAGTGCTTAGTCTATCCCTTCTTCCCTGTGACACTGTCTTCCTTTCCTTGGTCATAAAATAAATACGGAAGCATATCTGAACCTCATTCATGACTCCCGCCTCTCTTTGTCAGGTGATACATGTGACGCTCTGCCATCTACTTGTCAGTATTATATAATATTTGTGATATAAAAAATCGCATTCATTCACATATCTGGGCCTGTGTAGTACAGTATGGTCTGCAAGCCCATTGGTCCACACAGTGCATATTGTGCGCTGTCATTCAGCGGGTGAGCGAGCAGTATGCGGGCAGGGTGCTGATGCTGCCGATGATGGGGGGTGCTGGGTGGCGGGGGCCCTCCGTGGGTGGAGTGGGCGGGAGGGGGTACCACTGGGCCACCAGGTAATTCGTGTATATATACAACAGCCTGCGATTGGGCATACGGGGAGGGAGGGGGGTCCACTAGACCACCAGGTTTATTTTCATGCCTACTACTGCCCGCGATCGGCCATTGGACAGTGGGTGTTGTTACTACTGCCTGCGATCGGGCATTGGGATATGTGTATATACACTACTGTCTGCAATCGGGCATTGGAATCTGTGCATGCACACTACTGCCCATGATCGGGCATGCGGGGGGGGTCACTGGACTACCAAGGGGCACCAGGTGCTTGTGGATGGTGGTCCTGCTGGGCTGGTGGCCACCCACGGCTGGCAGCTGTTGTGTTGTACCTAGCAATACAGCCACCCGCCTGTGGGTGGCCAGCATTTGAGCCTGTTTTTTCAGCTCAGCTTTGAGCACCAGTGTGTGGTACATGTAGGGGTTGTGCCAGCATATGCGCCGCACATCCCAGGCTGAATATCAGGATGTGCCGCATATGCATGGGCACACCCCCTGCATCTGCGCCGCATACATTAACAATGCACCCAGGTGCATCGGATGTTGCACTGCACAACATGCCTCTTTGAGTATCATGCTGAGGTGCATTGGGGGGTTGCACATGGCCCAACCCCTTTGAATATCCCAGCCACTATGTTTTGTATGTATTTGATATTTTTTTAATTCCAGTAAACCTTTTGGTTTCCTTGATCCTGCCTGTGTCTTTTCTTTTGCATGTGGAGACTGAAACAGTATTGGGTAATTCTGACGAGAACTGTTAAGGGCTTGAATGTGTTACTATCTTTCTATGGAAAGAATATACCTAGGTCTCAAGTTGAGTCATAAGGGTAGACGTTTGAACCTGACTGGGTGCCCACAGGATGAAGCATTGTCCTGCATCCCCTGAAGAGAGTACATATCTGAGCCTGTTAACTGGGTGTGCTAGCAGAAAAGGTTCATGTTTGACACCAGGACTCGAGGCTAGTAGGTGATTCGGACCCAAAATAGACAGGAGGGTTACCCTGTTTGTATCCTGTTCACATATTGCACTTTGAGGTTTGGCACTGTGGGAGCAGAGGGCCCGACCTGGGGGTGAGTTTGTGACAGATCTGGTTGGAAGCGGTGCAATTTAAAAAGTATTTGGTAACACGGGCATTAATAGTCCAGTGTGTCAGACTGATAAGTGTACAGCTCACATGCAAAATAAGGTAGTGATTTTAAAAAGTAAAAGAACTATATCATTGTGCTTACAGTCTAAGTTCCCTACCTGTTTTATTTTTTTTTTCGCGTGTAAGTGTAGCCGTAGATTGGGAAGAAGATGGCTTCCAGCTACAGCAAGTACACTGCAGACTACCTGAGGCAGCTGTGCCAAGAAAGAAGAGTCCAGCACAAGGGGCGAGCCAAAAAGCTGAACCTCGTGGATGCTGTTGTGGCAGCTGATGCCCAAGACCTCGAGTCACAGTCCATGACTGGAAAGGACCAACCCTTGGTGTGGAGGGGCCAGGATCCAACCTAGTGACCAGACCCAGGGATGAGGACAGCAGGGCCAGAGCAAACCAAGAGCCACGGCAGCAGACGAAGGTCACCAACATTCTGGAGCCAGGAGGCATCAGGCTGCAGTTGGAGTTGTGGAGGATGGAGCTGGAGTTTGAATAGAAAAGGTTTGAAGCCCAGCAGCAAAGGGAGCTTGAACTGAGGAAGCTGGAAATGGGGTGGGGAAAGAGAGGAGAAGCGAGAGCAACAAGAGGCTGAGGAAAAAGAGCGACAGCTACAGCGAGAGGCTGAGCGAGAGCAGCAAGAGGCCAAGCGAGAAGAGCATGCGTGCCAGAGGCAACATGAACTGGAGAAGCTACAACTCCAAACACCAGCGCCAGAGCAGGTAAGTGGCCTGGGTGTAACTGGGACTCCAGGACTGGGTTACAAATTAAATTCTAAATTGATAGCTGAATTTAAAGAGGGGGAAGATATGGATGTCTTTTTAAATTCCTTTGAAAAAGTATGTATTCAGGCAAATATTCCCAGAGAGTCCTGGAGCTTCCAGCTATCCCCACTACTTACTGGGAAAGCTCGGGATGCATTCGGTCAAATGGACAATGAGGACAGTAATGATTGTAGTAAACTTAAAGCTGCCCTGTTAAAAAAGTATGATTTAACAGCAGAGGCATACAGAGTTAAATTCCGTAAGCTCATGAGAAGCTCTGACATGAGCTACGAGGAGCTAGCCGCTGAACAACGTCAGTTTTTAAAATGGTGGGAAGGGAACGAAGCAGACTCTGTAGAAAAAATTTAAAATGTACTGTTAGAGCAGTTTTTTTGGTGTGCCCAGCAGAGCTGAAAACCTGGCTAAAGGATCGGGTTCCAAAAACAGTGCAAAGCCTGCTGAACTCTCGGACCGCTATGCCAGGAGCAGACCTGCTCTGAGAGGGAATGGGGTGGGCGTCACAGTGCAGAAAGGGAAATGTGCACCTTCAGGGCAGCTAAAACCCTCCCTGCCTCCACCAAAACCAGGTAGCCCCAGGTTACAAAAAAAAGACTTGCCTGTTACAAGAAGTGAATGTTGGATCTCCCGAGAACCTGGACATCTTGCCAGGCAGTGTCCAAAAAAGGCAGAGAGTGCACAAAGTGGTGTTAGGAAAGAAGTGGATTGTTTATGTGTCCCAGAAAGCATGCCAGTAAACATGAGTGAGCACATACACCCAGTCACTGTGAATGGAGTACAGACCCATGGGTTAAGAGACACTGGGGCATCCCTGACTTTGGTAAAAGGGGATTTGGTAGAGCCTAAACAGCTCATACCCAATCAATTTGTGACTGTACAGGGATTCACTGTGGAGGAGACAACACTGCCACTTGCTAGTGTTGTCCTGGACTGGGGTGAAACAGAGGAGACTGTGCAAAAGGTTGCAGTAGCAGAGAATCTTGCTCTCAACATAATTATTGGGCACAGTCTCCAAGAGGGGATGGTGTGTGCAGTTACCTGCAGTCAAGCAGCAAAGGTAAACTGTAGTTCCCTGGACCCCATAGAAGCCCCTGTGGAAACCACTGGGAGGCTGGTTCCCCAGCCTGTATCTCCTGATATCGAGAATAATAAAAGGGGGGTAGAAATTCCTCAATTAGCAGTTAATAGAACAGCTACAAAGGATTACTCTGAGGAGGGAGGGGTGACCCATAGTCAGAGGGTTAGGGATGGCAGTGATCCTGAATGCCCTGACGCTAGAGCTAGGGACCCTAGTTTAGAAGTTGGAGGGGACCTGTCCCATGCTATGGGAATGTGTAAGGATTTTGCAGCTGCTCAAAAAAGTGACCCTAGTTTAGAAAAGCCGAGGGCTTGGGCAGACTCTGACAGAGCACAGGGAGGTGACGGGAAACATAAAGTTTATTGGGACAATGGACGAAGGTATACACAGGACGTAATGACAGAGGGAGGGGTGATGGGCAGGCAGCTTGTCATTCCCCAGGGGTACCATGAGCGTTTGCTCAAGATTGCTCATGATATTCCCATGTTTGGTCATCTGGGAATCACACGCACTACACAGCAATTGGCCCAAAATTTCTGTTGGCCCAACTTCACCCAGCAGGTGAACGAGTATTGCAGGTGTTGTCACCGGTACCAAGAAATAGGGAAGGCGGGTAAGAAAACCCAAGCCACCCTAATTCCTTTGCCCATAGTGGAGGAGCCATTCCAGAGGGTAGGAATAGATATTGTGGGGCCTTTAAATACCCCAGCTCCTCCGGGAAGAGGTTTATCCTGACTGTGGTGGATTATCCCACCCAGTACCCAGAGGCAGATGCCCTATCTTCACTGAGGACAGACAAAGTGGCAGATGCCTTGCTAAGGATTTTCTGCAACATTGGGTTCCCACAGGAAGTTATCACCAATCGAGGGGGTTCCTTCATGTCGGACCTGATGAAATGTTTGTGGGAGAAGTGTGGGTTGGTGCAGAGATACACAAAATCTTATCACCCGCAAGCCAGTGGGCTTGTAGAAAGGTTCAATGGTACCCTTAAAACTATGCTCCAAGCATTTGCTGAACGGCATGGGAGGGACTGGGAGAAATACCTTCCCCACCTGTTGTTTGCATACAGGGAGATGCCCCAAGAATCAACAGGGTTTTCCCCTTTCAAGGTCTTATATGGATGCAGGGTACATGGGCCTCTAGACTTGATCTGGGAGGACTGGGAAGGCAAGCATGCCACCCAGGGAATTCCTATAGTGGATTATGTCCATAAGTTTTGGGAAACGCTGAAGGAGCTTATGGGGACAGCCCAGAGCAACCTGGCAGCTGCCCAACAAAAACAAAAGGTGCGGTACGACCGCAGAGCCAGAGCTCGCTTATACACTGTGGGTCAGGAAGTCATAGTCCTAATCCCAGTCTGGAAAGATAAGATGCAGACTGAGTGAGCAGGACCATACAAAATAGATAGGTGAATGACGTAAACTACATTATAGAACTACCTGACAGGAGACATACACAGAGAATGTACCATGTCAACATGATGAAGCCATATGCTAAGAGGGCTGACATGGTGTGTGCACTGTGTAGTACTGGGGAGGGGACGTACAAAGGAGACCCCCTTCTGGACTTGCTGGAAGAAAGCAAGTGGGAGTCCTCTGTGGAGGCAATTAAAATGTCACCCCAGTTGACCCCAGACCAGATCCAGGAAGTAAGGGAGGTTTTAGCAGACTTTGCCCCATTGTTTAGTGCCAAGCCTGGACTAACCCCAATAGCGACACACGATGTGGAGACAGAGACACGAGTGCCCATATGGCGGATGGCATATCAGGTGTCAGAGGCTGTCCAAAAGGACATTAGGAGGGAGGTGGAGGAAATGCTGGATTTAGGGGTAATCCAGAAATCCCACAGCCCCTGTGCCTCACCTGTAGTCCTTGTTCCAAAACCAGATGGCTCTACTCATTTTTGTGTGGACTGTCATGGACTCAACAAAGTCATGAAGTCAGACACCCACCCAATACCACAGATGGATGAACTCCTGGACAAGTTGGGAGGGGTGACATACCTTACCACTGTTGACCTGACAAAAGGGTATTGGCAGGTAGAGTTAACTGCCAGAGCTAGGGAGTGGTCGGCCTTCATCACTCCGATAGAGTTATTTGAATTCAAGGTAATGCCTTTCCGAGTGAAGAATGCCCCGGCCACCTTCCAGAGGTTGGTGAACCAGATGTTAAATGGTGCTGAGGAGTACACCGTGATATACTTGGATAACATTGCCATCTTTAGTGCCAGCTGGGAGGAACACCTGTCCCACCTTAGGGAAGTGCTGGGCAGGATACAGAGGGCCGGACTCACTGTAAAAGCTGAGAAGTGCCAGGTGGCCATGGCTGAGGTGGCATACCTAGGACACGTAGTAGGCCAGGGACAGCTTTGTCCTAACCAAGCAAAAATAGAGGCAATCAAGGCATGGCCCAGACCTGAAACACAGAAGCAGGTTCAGAGTTTTCTAGGGACAGCAGGGTACTATAGGAAATTTGTACCAAACTACAGTGCCCTGGCCACTCCCCTATCTGGCCTGTTAAAGAAAAGGATGCCTAAGAAAGTTATCTGGGAACCAGCATGTGAGCAAGCCTTTACACAGCTAAAGGAGGCACTATGCAGTGCTCCTGTATTAGCAAGTCCAGATATAGTAAACCCTTTGTAGTCCAGAGTGACGTCCCAGATGTGGGTATTGGGGCAGTGCTTAGTCAAATGGCCAACCAAGGGAAAGATCACCCAATAGCATACCTCAGTAAGAAGTTACTTCCCAGGGAGCAGGCTTACTCTACAGTGGAAAAAGAGTGTATTGCCGTGGTGTGGGCACTAAAGAAGAGTCATAAAGAATCATAACTCTAAAGTTAGAGCCATACCTCTACGGGCAGCATTTTGAGGTACAAACTGATCATAGCCCCCTGGTTTGGCTGGCATAAATGAGTAAAACAAATGGTAGGCTGTTGAGATGGAGCCTTGCCTTGCAAGGTTATGACATGATTGTCTCACGCAGGTCAGGGGCTGCAAACAAAAATGCAGATGGGCTTTCGCATCAATTTGAGCAATGAACTGACTTTGGGGAACTCATCCCATGCAGGAATGGATCACCCAAATTCAATCTAGGAGGGGAGGAGTGTGACACTCTGCCATCTACTTGTCATTATTGTATAATATTTGCGATATAAAAAATATGTGAATGTCTGCTTAGGGAATAGCAGCCAGCAAGTGTAAGAAGGCTTGACCTTTGACCTCAGCACTACAGCAGCAGATGGCTGGTTTCCTGCACTGTTTTAACACATAGCTGCTGGTATTCCAAAGTGACAGTTTATAACACCTTATAAATATTTCTGCTTTGAAGAGCTGGGAGAAGTATGCATTTTATCACCCATGAGGAACAAGGACATTTAACAGATTTATGTTAACTCATAAACCTGAAATTACTTGGAAAACCAGGAAGCTGATAGAGAGAGAGAGAGAGAGAGAGAGATCAAAGGAGCTGCTTTGATCAAAGAGACTGTCATATTTTAAAATTGCTAACTGCTGCTTTCTAGCCAGCAGTAGAATAACATCCTTTTGGATATTCCTGGTCAGGTTACAAAATTAATTATAGGACTAACAGTGACGTCATGTGCTGTGACATCACAAGTAGGTTGGGAGACTGACTTTGAATATTGCAAGCATATGAGGGGAAACACACTTTATCTCTGGACTCTTAAATGACACATTTCATCTCTGAAACTCCAAAGAGGCACTTCTGTTAAAATAGGTTAACACCCAACTGGAACTTAGCTAAGCTAGAACTTTAAGTAATCATTCGTTTTGTTTTCTGTAAAATTCTAATGTATTTTCAGACTGTAAGTACTCAGGTTATATGTTCTATGTTTTGTATGTATTTGATATTTTTTTTAAATTCCAGTAAATCTTTTGGTTTCCTTAATCCTGCCTGAGTCTTTTCTTTTGCATGTGGAGGCTGAAACAGTATTGGGTAATTCTGACAAGAACTGCTAAGGGCTTGAATATGTTACTGTCTTGCTAAGGAAAGAATATACCTAGGTCTTAAATTGAGTCATAAGGGTAGACGTTTGAACCTGGCTGGGTGCCCACAGGGTGAAGTACTGTACTGCGTCCCCCAAAGAGAGTACATTTCTGAGCCTGTTAACTGGGTGTGCTAGCAGAAGAGGTTCATATTTGACACCAGGACTCGAGGCTAGTAGGTGATTCGGACCCAAAACAGACAGGAGGGATACCCTGCTTGTATCCTGTTCACATATTGCACTTTGAGGTTTGGCACAGTGGAAGCAGAGGGCATGACCTGCATGATGAATCTGTGACAATACCATCCACCTTCCTTAGAACCTGAAGTGTTCTCCTGCCATTCCATCTGCTGGGAGTGACACTTGTGTTGGTAATTAGTGTGCAGTTTACCTGGGTCATCACAACACATCTGCTCTGGTCACCCTTTTACTATAATTGGACTACAGTACACCACTAGACCAACACATGAGTTCACTAAAGGGTGTGCTACTCTGGAGTAAAGTGGCACAATGCTTCCACTTGGGGTAGTAATATGGGGTATAGCAAGCTAGCCGCTGCAAGCCATTATTTGCAGATATATTTCTGTTATATTTTTTATGTGATTTTTGTGTATGTTAAATGCCACAGAAAGATGCCCATGTGTTTTTTTTGTTAAAAGGGGTATATAGTTTAACTGAAAGATCACAGGACAGAGAGAAGGTCTTGCAAACTATTTGACATTCCTCTGTGCCCTAGGAAACTAGCTGGTTGCCAGGAAGCTAAATTGTACTCCAAAAGGAGTAGAAATGCCTTGTAAACTTAATTGAGGGAAGCAGAGGTAATAAAAGTTTCAGGAGATAAACCTTTGCACTTCAAAGGCAGGATGCCTGGGAACCAGGATCTGGGAAACAGCCATTCCTGACAGGCTGGTGTGAATTGTCTTACAAGTTATCTTGTAGGGAAGGGGGACTTCAGAGGCACTAATTCTAAAATGTTATTAATGTGCCAGGAATTGATGATATGAGAACTTAACTAAAGAAATAATTTTCTCAAAGTCTTGGACAGTGCAAGGGAGACCCCTGCTGGCTTAAAATGATAAGGCCAACAGCTATACACAGACTGGAATGGCCATGCCTATATAAGCCCTCAGATCAGGGTATTTTGACTCACTTTTTGAAAGACACACTTCCTGACAAAGACACCGAACACAGTGCCAGCAGACAGTGAAAGTCAGTGGCTGAAAAGAAGGAAAGGATTTTTCAGACATCACTTATCCTTCTGGACTTCAGTTCACTACGAGCTTAAGGTAGAATTTAGATAACAGTTTATAGGGCATTTTTCTTGTACATGTCCACTTTTATTTGTGTTATTCTGTGAACAAATTTTCGAAATCTTTTAGTTGTAACTATGTGATAATTAAGGAGTAAAATATTTGATTTTAAGAAACCTGCCTGAGTGAGATTTTTATATTGTGTGTGATTGTGGGGTGTTTAGTAATAATCTGTGACCAAACTTTTATTGCTAAGGGGTGTCACCATAAGCTACCAATCGAACAAGGATCTGTAAAGGGAAATCTGGGTAAAGATAGGGAGAATACAAAAGTCTCAGGGAAGAGTCTGTAGGGATTTGAACCATGTTATTCCATGCCTTGTGGGAGAAGACAAAATCAGGGTTGCGAGGCTACCCTGAAGAGATCATAATGCCTGGATCTTCCCCCTTTGTGCAGCAACCAAGAAGGGTTCTCATTTGGTTACAAGACTCGAGACTGGTATTGCACTCTTATCCAGAGTAAAGAGGGCACCCTGGGACCTCATAGCAGGTGTTCAGTTGTGAACTTAGTGAGCACTCTTAGGAGGACATGGGGAAGGTATTCCTTTTTTTCCCCCTCCCTGTCATGGATTGCATTTAGGGGTGGGCATTGTGAGCTCAGTGTACCTGACCCCTAGGAGTGGGTTCATGACATGGGGCACCTGGTGACTGAAACATAAGGTTGCCACACCTCAGGAAATAATGAACTGCCCACACAGTCCTTTCACCAAAACAAGTGACTCTAACAAGCACACCACACCATAAAATACAATTTAACCAAACTATTTAAAAGGGAGGGTACGGAGAAGCCCAGGGTAACAAGGGGAAAAATGGAAGCAGTGGGGTGGACTCTATATATACTATAAACGCAACCATAAACAATTCTATGCAATAACAGTTACTGTTTCACCCCATCCTTCAGCAGTCCTTGAACCCCAAATGTGCACACACACGATTTAAATTCCCCAAAAAGCTATAGGTGAGAGATCTCTCAAATGTCAGAGTGGGTACCACACTGAGAATGCAGCATGGTGGAGCTCGGTAACATGCTTAAATAGTGTAAAAATTACTTTTAAAACACAGTTGCAAAACACAAACCTTAAACTGGTGAACACTTGAAAAGGGGACCCTATTCATAATCCAAATGGGATTTTGTAGATAACAATCCACAACAGATCTTCTGCCTGGGCTTCTAGCACTGACACTGTCCTGCCCATAGGCCTAGATCCATTTTATGTGGGTTCATATTGTATATGCTGTAATGTACTGTAGAATTAAGACACTGTCTCTTTAAAAGGTTTTTAGGAATGAAACTACAAAAATAGCCGTAATTGTTCTAATGGCTAGGGTGGGTCTGGTACATCTCCAGATAAGGGAGACAGGTTTATGGACCCAGGAAATCATACCTCTTAGAGAAAACTGGGTATCTAGCTTTCCATGACAGGAAGAGGTCAGGGGGATGACCTAGGGGTCAGGGGTTAAACCAGATGCATGGAACAGATGTCACTGGGGTTGACATGGAACCTGTCATGGAAACACAGTGACACCTACAGGGAAAGGTAAACTGTTGCACCCCATCACACTGTGGGTGTGGCTTGAAGATGACCAGCCTGTATGTATAAGACACATATTTTGAACTCAGAACAGTTGGTAAACAGTTTAGCTGGGGGTTAGATAGACAGTCCAGCTGGCATATACTTGAAGACCAGAAGTATATGTGTAGGCCTAGAAAAATCTCTAAAACCAGACCCGAGTGTGTGGAAATTTTGACTTTTCACATACTGAACAGAAAATTCTGATTTTAAGTCAGAATTTTGGAAACCAAGACTTTTCACCAAGGAAGCACCTGAAGTCTTTTTAAAAGGACATTCAGAGGAACTGACTTGAGATACAAACTTGGTACAAACTGCTGCTTCAGGACTCATCTCTACAATTACATTTAAAATATTGTCTGGACTCTAACATCAAAACAAGGTATAGTTTAGAATAACAATATCTAGTGTTTTCCTGTAAACCACCCAGTTTTACTTTTGATAGTGTCTGTATTTCAAAGTTCTTCCAAACTGTAGAATTTTCTGTATTGCTTTTAAGTATGCTTTTATGATTTTCTTACCAACTCTGCCTGGGGTCTGACTGTGTGATCTAACAATTCTAATAGAAGGGTTTTGAAAGACTGTGTGCCTTGAAATATAGTACTGCTCGCCTATCATACCAAACTACTTAGGTAAAACATAGCCAGTGGCCATGGTGGGATTCAAATACTGAAAGTAGTGCAGAGTCAAAGGACTCGAAACTACAGTTTCCACCTTCCCACTGGGAAAAGGAAGGTTGGTAAGAATTCCTAAACACTTACTCCTGCTCATGAGTTCTTGAAAAGCGGGATCCTCTCTGCAAACAGGAGGTCCTACAGGCAGCCTGGGGTTTGGGGACCAGGGGCTCATGACAGATTTGGTGCCAGCTACTGGGATTTTGAACAGTCTTGCAAAACCATCACACAGTCAAGGGCATAATTTGGAAAGGGGAAAAAGAAATTTGGTTGCAGACAATAGACCCTATCCTGTTTGAATTTTTTTTTGAGGAGAGTAGTGTAGATAGAAGAATGTTTGTTCAGTACAGCACTATAAACCTGGAACAACTGAGGAAGAGCTGTGGAGAGAAGGGCAGCATTCATAGTGGAAACAAAAATAAAAGGCAACTCATGGAGGCCCTTCTGGCAGCTGAGACGGAGGACGTGCCACCCCACTTAGTGCCAGAGGTGGTGACTTCAGAGGTCCAGAGCCCAGAGGAGAAGGAGCCATCTACAGACCAAGAACTGGAGTTGAGAAGGCTCCGGATGCAGGAGAAACAGATTGAGAATGAGCAAAAAAAAGATTGAGAATGAGAAAAAAAGGTTTGAAATGGAAATGGCAGAATGACGGCAACAGAGAGAGGCTGAAGACCGACAGTGCCAGGTAGAGGCAGAGGAACAGCAGCACCAGAGGGAACATGAGCTGAAAATGCTGATGCTCAAACCAACAACAACCCCCAACCACGTACGTGGTGGAGCTGGGTTTGAATCTCCAGGACTGGGGTACAAGTTAAATTCAAAATTAATGGCTGAGTTTAAAGAGGGAGAGGGTATGGACATGTTTTTAAATTAATTTGAAAAGGTCTGTATCCAGGCCAGTCTGCCCAAAGAGAGTGAGGCAGTATAGTGCAGTGGTTTAAGGCTCTGAGCTGCATACCTGGAGACCTGGGTTTGAATCCCACAGCTCCCACTTGTATACTGTGTGGCCCTGAGCAAGTCACTTAACTTCCTTGTGCTCCCAGGTTACACCTGTAAACAAGCTTTCAGGTTAGTGTGTCTCTCCTGGTTAAAAAAAAAAACCTGGAGTTTTCACCTGTCTCCACTACTTATTGGCAAGGGGAGGGAAGCATTGGGGCAGATGAACAATGTTGAAAGTAAAGATTTTGATAAGTTAAAAACTGCTTTATTAAAAAAATATCTGAACCCTGATGCATACAGAGCAAAGTTCTGAAACTCCGAAAGGGGCCGGAAATGAGCTTTGAGGAGGTAGCCACAAAACACCATCAGTATTTAAAATAGTGGGAGGGGGTATTACTTTACTTGGTATGAAAGAATAGAAGAAGGCCAGAGCCCATCGAGACTGTTCCCCACACTATGTGGGACATTATTTATCTATTATCCCTCAACCAAACATCTAATTTGTTTTTAGTGGGTGAAAGCAAATTCTGTTTAACTTATTGAAGGGGTAGTATTGCTTGAACAGTTTTATTGGATTTGCTCACCTGACATAACGCTTTGGCTAGAGGACTGAGTTTCTAAGACTGCCAAAGAGGCTGCAGAGCTGGTGGATCACTTTGCTCAAAGCAGGGCTACTCCCAAGAGGAATTCAGAGAGGAAAGGGAAAAGTGAGCATTCTATACAACCAAAAACCACAGTGCCCCTGCACAAAGAAGGGAATCCCCAGGTGCCCAAATGGGAGGTTGCTGACAAGAAACATGATGAATGCTGATATTGTCACCAGATAGGCCATCTGTCTAGGCAGTGTCCTAAGAAAGCCCAGAAGGTAAAAGGGCCTGTACGATCAGAGACAATAGCCCACTGTATCACTGATGCTCTCCCTGACAATATGGGAGAGCACATTCACCCAGTCACGGTGAATGTGGTAAACACTAGAGGGCTAAGGGATACAGGAGCATCCCTTACCTTAGTGAAAGAGGATTTGGTGGGGGCTGAACAAATAGTTTGTCTCTGTGATTGATTACACATGGGAAAGGAAAACGTACCCAATAGCCAGTGTTACCCCAGATTGGAGAGATGCAGGTGAAGGGGTAAGGAAGGTGACTGTAGCTGAAAAACTCATTATAGATGTGATTGTGGGGAATGATGTTCCACAGGGAGTGGTTTGTGCTGTGACCAGGAGCCAAAAGAATAGAAGCTCATGTGATCTTTGGGACCCCACAGAAATTCAGACAGGAGAGGTTGGGAGACAGGCCAGTCAACCAGTAGCTCTTGTAAAAGAGGATAATAACAGGGGGATGGAACTTCCCCTAGTAGCAGTTAACCCAACTGCTACTGAAGGTTGTTCTCAGGAGGGAGAGGTGACACATAGCCTGGGGGAGGGGGATGGTTGTGATACTGAGTCCCCTACTACCACAGCTATGGACCTCAGCCTGGGAACTGATAGGGGCATGCCCCATGCTCTGGGTAAGTGGGAAGACTTAGCAGCAGCACAACAGACAGACCCTAGCTGAGAGAAGCTGAGGGCCTGTGCAGAGTCTGATGGGACACAGGGAGGTGATGGAAAGCATAGGGTGTATTGGGACAATAGATTGTTATACACACAGGACATCAGGACAGAGGGAGGGGTGATGGGCAGGCAGCTTGTTGTTCCCCAAGAGTATCATGGGTTATTGCTCAAGGTAGCTCATGATATTCCCATGTCCAGACTCGCACTTGCACGCATTGCTCACACTATGCAGCACGTAGCCCACAATTTCTATTGGCCCAATATTACCAAGCAGGTGAAGGAATACTGCAAATCCTGTCACATGTGTCAGGAAATAGGGAAAGCCGGAAGCAAAGCTAAGGCTGCACTGATTCCCTTACCACTTGTGGAGAAGCCATTCCAGAAGGTTGGAATGGATATTGTGGGTCCTTTGAATACCCCAAGTTCCTCAGGAAAAAGGTATATATTGACAGTTCTTGATTATGCTACCCACTATCCTGAAGCCATTGCGCTGTCCTCTACTAAGGCGGACAAGTTGGCAGATGCTTTGCTGGGGATTTTCTCCCATGTTGGGTTTCCACAGGATGTTATCTCTGATCAGTGGGGTAACTTCATGTCAGACCTAATGAACTGTTTGTGGGACAAGTGTGGTGTCATACAGAGGCGCACAATGCCTTACCACCCACAAGCCAGTGGTCTCATAGAGAGATTTAATGGGGCCCTAAAAGCTATGCTTATGGCATTTGCAGAACAGCATGGGTGGGACTGGGAGAAATATCTGCACCACCTGCTGTTTGCCTACATGGAAGTGCCACAAGAGTCAACTGGGTTTTCACCCTTTGAGCTCTTGTATGGGGGCCCCTAGATTTAATATGAGAGGACTGGGAAGGTAAGTATGCCACCCAGGGGACTCCAATAGTGGAGTATGTGTTAAAATTCAGGGAAACAATGAAGGAGCTTATGGGCGTGGCCCAGAGCAATCAGGCAGCTGCCCAGCAAAAACAAAAGACCTGGTACAATCGGGTCAGAGTTCACTCATAAGGGGTAGGACAGGAGGTAATGGTTTTGATCCCAGTCCAAATGGACAAGCTCCAAGCTGAATGGGCAGGGCCATACAAGGTAGTCCAGCAGATAAATGATGTTAATTACATAGTAGAGTTACCTGACTGAAAACACACTCTCAGGATGCATCATGTGAACATGATGAAGCCATATGTTAATAGGGCTGACATGGAACTTGCAGTTTGTCCTGTAGAGGAGCTAGGTGAGGAAGACCCCTTCTCAACTTGTTAACCAAGAGGAAGCAGGCATCATCTGTGGAGATCATCCCACTGTCACCCCAGTTGATACCTGGACATGCCCAAGAATTGAGGACCATTTTGCAAGACTTTGCTCCTTTATTTATGGCAAAGCCTGGATGGGCACAGCTAGTGGTGCATGACATAGGCATGGGGACCCAAGCACCCATACATAGGACAGCTTACCGGGTGTCAGAGACAGTACTCAAGGACATTAGGAGGGAGGTGGGGGAGATGCTGGAGCTAGAGGTGATCCAGAAGTCCCACAGCCCTTGGGCCTCACCTGTAGTCCTGGTGCCAAACCAGATGGGACTACACAATTCTGTGTAGATTATCATGGGCTTAATGCCATCATGAAATCTGATGCCCACCCAATGCCACACACAGACAAACTGCTTGACAGACTGGGAAGGGCGACATACTTGACTACAGTAGACCTGACAAAGGGGTACTGGCAGATGGAACTGACTGACAGAGCTAAGGAAAGGTCAGCATTCATCACCCCAGTCTTTCTGTTCGAGGTCAAGGTCATGCTCTTTGGGATAAGGAATGCCCCCTACTACATTCCAGCTGTTAGTAAATCAGAAGTTACAGAATACAGAGGACTTTGCAGTCGCCTACCTGGATGATATTGCTATCTTCAACAATAGCTGGGAAAAACACCTGAGGGAGGTGTTGGGCTGAATACAGGCCACAGGTCTGACTATTAAGGCAGAAAAGTGTCAAGTGGCCATGGCAGAGGTTGCTTATTTGGGACATGTGGTGGGGCGAGGCCAACTTTGCCCAAACCAAGCAAAGATAGAGGCTATTGTGTCATGGCCTACACCTGAAACCCAGAGACAAGTTAGGAGTTTTGGGACAACAGGGGTATTATAGAAAGTGTGTTCCCAACTACAGTTCCCTGACTGTTCCTTTATCTGGGGTGCTGCCAAAGAATAAGCTTAGGAAGGTAAAATGGGACGCACACGGTGAGCAGGCCTTCATGCAGCTGAAAACCTCGCTGTGTAGGGCCCCAGTGCTGGCTAACCCAGACTACAACAAGCCATTTGTGGTAAAGATGGATGCCTCAGATGTGGGAATAGGGTCAGTCCTCAGCAAAGTATTCAATCAGGGGAGACAGCACCCCATTGTATGCTTAAGCAAGAAGCCGCTTCCATGGGAACAAGCCTATTCAACAGTAGAGAAGGAATGTCTCGCCTTAGTTTGGGCATTACAAAAACTGGAACCACAGCTTTATGGGAGGCATTTTAAGGTCCAAACGGACCACAACCCATTAATATGGTTGGGTCAAATGGGGAAAACAAATGGGAAACTTCTGAGATGGAGTATTGCCTTGCATACTTGGAGATTTCACATAGGTGTGGGTCTAAAAATGGGAACGCAGATGGCCTATGATGCATACAGGATCTATAACAGAACTGGGAAGAACTGCTTCCAATAGGGGTGTGTTTCCCCCCAGGTTCTGTTTTATTATTATTACTATGCTTTTGTTAACCAGGTAGGTACACTAGACAATACATATGCCTACTTTCAGGTATGACCTGGGAGAGTACAGGAAATACGACATGGTACTACAAGATACATATTAGGCTGTTACACAGAAAAAAACAGCAACATAAAAGTCAGCAGGTACAAAAGTACATCGGAACACCAGAGCTGTGAGCAGCAGCTCGTTATATACAAGTCATTACATGGAGAGAGTCCATTATATACAAAATAATAATAAGAAACAGCAACATAACATAGCAGGTACAAAGATACATTGGAACACCAGAGCTGCGAGCAGAAGTGCATTACATACAAGTCATTATACAGAGAGAGTCCATTATACACAAAATGATAAAAAGTCCCCAGAAGGGGGGTGGGGGTACTGTCAGAGCAATACCCCATAACTAGGGTGTGTGATTGAATCCATGCAGACAGTCAGAATGTAAGGAGGGATGTTCAGTGTTGGGGGCCAGGTGAGATTACGTTGGCTTGGGACAACCACATACAGATAAGAGCTTCAGGTGTCTCCACAGGGAGGTTCTGAGGCAAGCCTGGGAGGGGGAGGTGCAAACCTTGGCAGGAAGGGAGTTCCATAGTCTAGGAGCACACGCGGTGAAATCCCTGTCCCCCATTTGAGTGCATGTGGCAGGAATCCTTAGAGCCGCTGGACCAAGGGATCTGAGGGAGTATGATGGGGAGGCCACCGGTACGAGGAGTTCCGCCAACCCAGGTGGGGTGCCAGTCCCAAGTACCTTGCCTGTGAAGCAGCCCAGTACAAAACTTAAGTAATTGGACAGGGAGAGCCAACTAAGTTTACTGTACAGGTCACAGTGGTGGGTAAGTCAAGGGGCAGCAAGCGCAAAGCGGCAGATGTTGTTGTAAGCAACTGTCCACCTGGCGAGGTGGGTTTTGGATGTGCAAGCAAACAGGAGAAGCCCATAGCATAGAGAGGGTAGAAACACACCTCTAGCCAGTGCAAGGTGGGCAGCAGGAATTAGATTGCTTTTAGCTTGATAGGCCAGTCCCAGTTTGCAGTTAACAGTTCTGCAGACACTAAGGACTTGGAGTCCCAGGTCAAGCTGAGGGTTCAGTGTAACCCCAAGGTATTTGATGGAGTCGGTGATGAGGACTGGGACTCCATCATGACCAGTGATATGCAGGGGGGCAGGGGAGGCCTTTATCTTGGCCAGGGACACAAAGAGCATGGCCCGAGTTTTTTTTGAGATTGAGGATCAGTTTGTGTGATGTTATCCAAGATTGGACACTCCTGAAGTCCTCACTCAACTTGTGATTTATGACCCCAATATCTCTGGAGTGGGTTAGGATGATCAGGTCATCTGCATATAGAATGAACCTGGAGTAGGAGGAGGCACCAGGTAAGTTGTTCACAAAAATGGAAAAGAGCAGGGGCCTCAGGACTGAGCCTTGGGGAACACCTGAGGACACAGCAGTGGCGTCCGAGAGCACCTTGCTGTATTTGATCAACTGCCGCCTACCCTTCAAGTAGTTGGAGAACCAACAGAGGACAGGGGGAGACAGGCCAAATGATCTAAGCTGAGCACAGAGCAGAGCATGATCAACTAGGTCGAAGGCTTTGGATAGAGCGATGAAAACGGCTCCCGAAAGTTTACCCTGGTCCATAGCGGTTCTGATCCCAGATACAACAGTGACAAGGGCCGAGGATGTGCTGTGCCCTTTACGAAAGCCATGCTGCTCCGGAGAAAGCAGTTCATGGGACTGGATGTACTCCGAGAGCTGCCCTGCCACAACTTTCTCTAGGAGTTTACTGATTGTAGACAGTATGGCTATCGGACAGTAGTTTAAGTATTGGGATGACCCTAGCCACCTTGCATATGTCAGGGATGACCCCAGAGGCAAGGGACAAGTTAAAGATGTGTGCCACCAGGGAGGCAATATGAGAGGCCCCAAGACGGAGGAGCTTAGGTTCCATGCCATCATGGCCGGCACTGGAGAAGGGGGGAGACCAGAGAGCAATCTCTGCATCTCTTGTGCCGTCACAGCCTTGAAATGGAATAACGGTCAGGAAGTGGAGGCCGGTTGTGAGGCTGAGTCCTGGTCACAGCTATCACCTCCACTGGGGGAGAAGAAGGAGGTGAAGGCAGACAGATCTGAGAAGTGAGTGTTAAAAGCATTGGCAATGGTCAGTGGGTTGTTGCAACTGTTCTCATCAATAAGCATATCAGTGGCCTCATCCTTGGCAGACCCACTTACTATGTTTTTTATGTTCCTCCAGAAAGTCCTGTTTTTTTTTTGCCAAATTCAGCAGTGTCGCTTTGCAGAATTCACTTTTTGCCACCCTGATAGCTTTCTTTACACTCGTTCTGGAGCCTTCTGTACTGCTGAAGTATGGCCTGGTCCAATGAGACCTTGAATTTGGCCCAGCACTTATCCCTAGTCCTCATGAGGGTAAGAAGGCTCCCGTGCAACCACTTGGTAGTGGACCTCCTTACGCTCCACCTAATGAAAGGGGCGTGCTTGTCCTGCAGCACCCCAGAGGCACTAAGAAAGTGACTGACTGCAGAGGCTGGGTCATGAGTATTCCAGACCACAGACCAGTCAGTGTGCCGAAGGTCATTATGGAAAGACCCCAGGTCAAACCGGGAGAAGTCCTGAATTTGGATGACTTTATGTGGAATTTTCAGGGTGGGGACATTCCATACACAGAACACAGGGGAGTGGTCGGAGATGGAGTCATAGAGCATTCCTGAAGAACTAATCCTCACTGGCCTATTGGACAGAACCCAGTCAAGGACAGAGTCTGAGCCACCAACAGAAGACCACCTGGTGGGTTCCTTGATGAGTTGGGACAATGAGAGCCCAGCCAGGAGGGGCTTGTATATCTTAACATTGCCACCGAGCCATTTCATGTTGAGATCACCCAGTATCAACAACTCATTGTTCCCAGCCAGTGACCCAACCATGTCAAGGAGGGAGGACAGCCCCGATATCCCCCCCATGGGGGGGTTGTAGGTACAGACAATGTGGAGCTTTTTTGTATTCCCGAGTAGCAGGACTGCATGCAGCAGTTCACAGGGTGACAGCAGAGACTGTTGTCTGGACAGCACCGTAAGATTAAGGTGACCCCTGTAATAGACCAGGATACCACCCCCCGGCTTTTTCCCCAGGCGGTCCTGCCTGACAAGGTCAAAGCCAGAAAGTGCACATGCCGAGTCAGGGGTGGATGGCTTCAGCTAGATTTCCATTATACCCAGGATGTCAGACTTGTGGAGGGTGACCCACGCAAGGAGGTCAGCTAGGTTGGGCAGGAGGCTATGGATACTGAGGAAGGATATTTTCAATCCTTTTTCTCTTGACCAGCCCACAGATAGGGAGGAGGGTTGCTGGGAGGGAGGAATGTTGCATGATAAACCTAGAACCATTTATGAGGGTTCATATTGTATATGCTGTAATGTACTGTAGAATTAAGACACTGTCTCTTTAAAAGGCCTTTAGGAATGAAACTACAAAATAGCCTTAATTGTTCTAATGGCTAGGGTGCATCTGGTATGTCTCCAGATAAGGGAGGCAGATTTATGGACCCAGGAAATCATAACTCTTAGAGAAAACTTGATATCTGGCTTTCCATGACAGGAAGAGGTCAGGGGGATGACCTAGGGGTCAGGGGTTAAGCCAAATGCATGGAACAGATGTCACTGTAGTTGACATGAAACCTGTCATGGAACCACAGTGACATCTACAGGGAAAGGTAAACTGTTGCACCCCATCACATTGTGGGTGTGGCTTGAAGATGACCAGCCTGTATGTATAAGACACACATTTTTTACACTTCACAAACACTCTTTCTGGGGATCCCAAACCTTCTTGCCTATGAGGCTGTAGTCCTGGTCAGACAGGGTAAAACGGACCACTCCTTGAATCACTGTTACTCTCTTCAGAGTCTCTTTTCAACTGCCTTCACTTTAAAAAAAAAAAGTTCTTTTCGAGTTGGCTGCAACTTGATACCTGAGTTGCCAGGCAGGTTCCATTTAGAATGTCCCTGGCCTGTGGTGATACTGTAAAGCTCAACATTCTGTCAGAACAATAGGCTGGAATATTAGTTATCTATTACGTCCACTGAGCTCAGGTTCGAACTTTTTCTCCTCGTGTCATGGACTATGCAAAACAATGGAAAATGGCTCAAAGTTTTCTTCACAACTTACTGTATATGAAAAGTCCTTATAATTTGTAAATGAACATGGCATGTGGCAACCTCTGAGTGATATAAACATTGATTTTATTATTCCTGTACAATATAAACTAATAAAAACTAATAATACTCCTGCGTGGATATCAAATCTTGTAAACACTTGCACACGGCAGAATAAATACAGAGTAATAATGCTTTCAAGAAAAACAAACAAAAGTAATCAGACTTGCTGTACTGCAGAGAACAAACAAGAACGCAATTGAGGAACTGGGAACCTGGTAAGACATAATATTGTTGGGGACTTGTTAGGAAGGTAAATTACGCTTTCTACAGAAAGTTTCATTTTTTCTTATTGGCATTAAGAAGAGAATTGCAGGATTCCATTAAAGTGTAGTAATTTTATAACCAGAGGGGGTGAAATACAACTGAAGTTGCTTGATTCCTGTGCTAGAGACCTAGGATTTGGAAGGATATTTGTGCAACATTTTAGAAGTGTCCTGCTGGCTGAGCAGTGAGTTTATCCCTGGTTTCAGATAAGGGTTTGTGTATTAGAATCAGACATAGCAAAGTGTCTACACTGAAAGGCCTGCTTACATCAAAGGTGTCACTAGTCAATCAATTGATTCTGGGTGGGGCTTTTATCACTGAGCTGTCTTAGGCAAACTACACACTGAGAAGCCAGTCAGAAAAGAATTGTCTGCTTCTGTTGGAGGCTGAGAAACTTGCTATACTGCAGAGAACAAACTAGAACACATTTGAGGAACTGGGAACCTGGTAAGACATAATATTGTTGGGGACTTGTTAGGAAGGTAAGCTATGCTTTCTACAGAAAGTTTCATTTTTTCTTATTGCATTAAGAAGAGAATTGCAGGATTCCATTAAAGTGTAGTCATTTTATAACCAGAGGGGGTGAAATACTACTGAAGTTGCTTGATTCCTGTGCTAGAGACCTAGGATTTGGAAGGATATTTGTGCAACATTTTAGAAGTGTCCTGCTGGCTGAGCAGTGAGTTCATTTTTATCCCTGGACTCAGTGGAGTGGTTTGTGTAGGAGCAGTGGTCTAGTAAATTGTGGTGTTGGTTGACTTATTATAAAAGGCAGTACTCACCAGGGTGGTGGAGCATTGGTGTATTTGATTGTTTCTAACAATCACCAGTGGTTGTGGCCTCACCCACCCACCCTTCCCTCACCCCACCCACCCCAGGCATGACATTTCCATAATAGCCAAGGTTCTGACATCACTCCTCAACAGGTCTTGGGGCAGAACTGTCATATTCTTAATAACCCAGTACAGTGCATAAAGGGTAAGTACACACCAAAACAAAAATATATATTTTATATATTACTCATTGTATATTATAAGGAAGAGGGACATGTGGGGAGTGATGCAATGCACTGGCTGTGGGGCAGCAGTTTTCTGGGAGACATTGTGGAACCTGCATTGCTGCCCTATTTGCAGGCAACTGTCAGCTCTGAGGGAGGAGGTTGCCCACCTCCAGGCTGAACTGGCAAGGACTAAGGAGGACTTCCCCCACCCAAAGAGCACCAGTTCCACAACCACTGCCTCAGAAGTTGCCATGTGTGAAGAGCAGATGGACCATAGTAGGTTCTGGGAGGGTGAAGGTGGTGGAACAGAGGCATAGCCCCTGAGTTGTACCTCTACACAAATCATATGTCAGTCTGGAAATTCAAGGTTCCTCTATGATGACACCCTCAGTGGAGACCAAGAAGAATGCTGGGGAACATCCACAAAGGAGACCCACAAAAGAGTGGCAAGGGACACCACAGGGGAAAGAAACAGCTTCTGATAGGGGACTCAGTTGTTAGGGGTGTAGACCTGGGGAAGGGTGAGGAGAGGAGAGGAGAGGGAAGTAAGGTATCTGCCTGGTGCCATGGCTTGGAGGGACAGGAAGCAAATCCTCAGGATTGCAGAAGCAGCATTATAGGAGAGGGAACTAGATATCATTGTCCACCTCTGGACAAATGACCTAGCTAGGCATGAGATCAGTGCAGTGCAAGATGAATTTGTGGAGTTGGGGAGGGGCCTCAGACAGGTAGCAAGCACAGTAACCTTCTCAGAGGTGCTGCCAGTCTATGGGAGGGGTGAGGCTAGGGTACTGCACACCATGCAGTTTAATGAATGGTTGCAAAACTGGTGCAGAGCACAGGGCTTTGGCTTCATTGGGGACTGGGGGTCCACCTGGAGAGATGAAGGTCTATACTGGCATGATGGTCTGCATCTGTCCAGGAAGGGAAACAAGCTCATAGGTGACAGGTTTAAAGGCTTCCTTGGCAAGCTTTTAAACTAGCCAAGGGGGGAGGTGCTGATAGGAAACAGGAAAGTTCAAGCCTCCCCCCACAAAACATGGCAGGTAGTAGGGTAAACACTGAGGTACAAAGCTTAACAGAGGGCAGGACAGGGGTAAATGGAAAAATAGACCAGGGCAATACGAGCAGGAATGGGGTAAAAAGGGATAAAGCCAACATTAAATGGAGGGCAATGAGTACCAATGCCAGTAGTCTTGGAAACAAGCTTCCAGAGCTAGTAACCCTGATGGAAGTGGGACACTTGGATATTGTGGCAGTCACAGAAACATGGTACATGGAGAACCATGACTGGGATGTCAACATACCAGGTACACAATCTACAGAAGGGACAGGGAGGGTAAAAGAGGAGGTGGAGTAGCTCTCTACATAAGGGAAAGTATCAAAGCTACAGAACTAAAAAGTAAAGGGGGAGGACAAGAGGCACTCTGGGTCATCTTGGAGACAGGGAATGGCATCACAATCCGCACAGGGGTTGTATACAGACCCCCATCTCAAGGGGAGGAAATGGACAAAAAAATAATAGAGGGCATTCTCAAAATGGCTGAAAAAGGGGAGATACTGTTGATGGGGGATCTGAATATGCCAGATGTTAACTGGATGACATGGACTGCAGCCACATCCAAGAGCAGGGTCATTCTCGATGCCCTACAGGGGGCATGCCTTAGACAGCTAGTGGTGGAACCCACTCAGGAGGGAGCAATATTTGACATGGTACTTTCAAATGGAGAGAGGATCACAAATTTAGAAGTCAGTAGACATCTGGGAACAAGTGACCACTGCACAATGTGCTTCACAATAAACACAACCATGGAGACAAGCCATACAAAGACAAGGATACTGGACTTTAGAAGGGCTGACTTTGGCATAAGGGGTGAATACCTGAGGAATGCATTAGCAAATGGCCAGAAAGGAGGGGTGGAAGAACAATGGAGAAAAATCAAAACTGCCATCATGGAGGCAACAAGTCTTTGTGTGAAACAAAGAAAACAAAGTGGAATAAAAAAACATTATGGTTCTCAAAAGAGGTGTCAGGGAAGGTTAAGGAGAAAAAGGCTGCATTCAGAAAGTATAAGGAATCACAGAAGGAGCACGACAGGGAACTGTATCAATTAAAGCAGAAAGAAGCGGGCAAGGCAGTCAGAAAAGCAAAGGCCCAAACTGAGGAAAAGATAGCCAACTCAGTTAAGAAGGGGGATAAAACCTTTTATAAGTACATTAGAGAGCATAGAAAGGTTAAGGGAGGGATAGTGAAAATTAATAAAGGAGAGGGGAGGTGGGCAGAGGGAGACAGTGAAAAGGCAGAGATACTGAATGAATACTTTTGCTCATTATTCACAAAAGAAAAAGAGGAGGAGTTACCTAAAACAAACAATAGAAGCACTCTGGGTAGTGGGGTTGACACCAGTCCATTTACAGAAGAAAGAGTCCTGAAAGAACTCCTAAAACTCAAGGTGGACAAAGCAATGGGGCCTGACGGGATTCATCCTAGAATCCTAAAAGAGCTAAGGGAGGACCTAGTGACACCACTAACCACACTTTTTAACAAATCATGGGAAGATGGAGTGGTACCTGAGGACTGGAGGAGGGCAGATGTGATTCCCCTTCACAAAAGTGGGAGCAAGGCAGAAGCAGGAAACTACAGACCTGTTAGTTTGACCTCAGTGGTGGGGAAAATGATGGAATCACTTCTGAAAGGAAGAATTGTTCAGTACCTAGAGGCCAGCAGGGCACAGGACCCAAAGCAACATGGATTCATAGCAGGAAGGTCATGCCAGGTGAATCTAATCGATTTCTTTGACTGGGTGACCAAAGTAATAGACCAGGGAGGGGCTGTGGATATGGCCTACCTAGACTTTAGTAAGGCATTTGACACAGTCCCGCACAAAAGATTAATAATCAAGTTAGCCAACCTGGGAGTGGGTCCCAGGGTGGTAGCATGGGTAGCAAACTGGCTGCACAACAGGACACAGAAGATAATAGTGAATGGAACACATTCTGAAGAAAGGGGGGTTACTAGTGGAGTACCTCAGGGCTCAGTATTGGGTCCAGTCCTCTTTAACGTCTTTATAGGTGACATTGCAGAGGGTCTGGAAGGAAAGGTATGCCTCTTTGCAGATGACACAAAGATCTGTAACAGAGTTGATACACAAGGGTTGTAGAAAGGATGAGAAGGGACTTGGCAAGGTTGGAGGAATAATCAGACATATGGCAACTTAGATTCAATGCAAAGAAGTGCAAAGTAATGCACCTGAGAAATAAAAATCCAGGAGAAGAGTACACAATAGCAGGGGAGGTACTAACAACAACAATAATGGAAAGGGATCTGAGTGTAGTCATATCAGATGACCTAAAGGTGGGTAAGTGATGTGAGAAGTCAGTAAGGAGAGCCAGGGGACACTGGGATGCATAGGGAGGGGCATCACAAGTAGAAAAGGGAAGTGGTTATCCCTCTGTACGGACAGTTGGTGAGACCCCATCTGGAGTATTGTGTGCAGTTTTGGAGACCTCATCTACACAAGGACATAGACAGGATGGAAGCAGTCCACAGGAGGGCAACTAAAATGGTGCAGGGTCTACATCAAAAACCATATGAAGAGAGACTGAGAGAGCTTAATATGTATACCCTTGATGAAAGGAGGGCTGGGGGGACATGGTAGAAACTTTTAAGTACCTCAAGGGAATCAACAAAGTCCAGGAGGGTAGCATCTTTCAGAAAAAGAGATGTGTAAGAACAAGGTGGCACAATTTAAAGTTAGAGGGGGGACGGCTCAGGGGTAATGTGAGGAAATTCTTTTTCACGGAGAGAGTGGTGGACACATGAAACCGCCTTCCTGGAGAGGTTGTGGGGTCTAAAACAGTGGGGGAATTCAAACATGCATGGGACAGACATAAGGCAGTTATAGTGGGGGGTTGCAGAAAGTAGGCTGTTGGTTAACTAGAATCTGCAGCTTATCCAATAGGTAGGGAAATTGGCAGACTGGGTGAGCCAAGTGATCCTTATCTGCCATCAAAGTCTATGTTTCTATGTTACAATATGAAATCTTAGTAAACTTTTGAAAATAGCAACTTTATTTTTGTGTATATATATATATATTTTTTTTTTTAAAACATTTCTTTGCATACCCATGCTAGAAGAGTTCTCTTATGTAACCACCATTTCTTAAGATACTCTAACAATTTAAAAATATTAAAATAATAAAATGATACTTAGACACTTGGGGTGGGATATTCAAAAGGGTTGCGCCATGCACAATAGGGTTGCATATGCGCAAGTCTGAATTTGTGCCATTCTGTGATATTCAGCAGGAGGCAGTTGCACCACTGAAAACAGGCTGAGCAACAGTGCAATGCAAATGAAGGCATGCACAACCTGAAGGGGTGGATCCATGCATAAAGAGCTGTCACGATATTCAAAGTTTAGCAATCGCAATATGGGAACAACTGGAAGGTGCATTACAGCGGAAATGAGCCAAAATAAAAAAGCTCAAGTAAGAGGCGCAAGAATGCTACAGGGATGCCAAGCAAGACAGACAGAGAGAGACAGACAGTGACAGTCCAGAACAGGGCAGGCAAGGGAAGTTGTGTGGGCCATAGGCTGCAGAGGCCAGCGAGGGGTACCTGGTGCAGTGGAGGTAGCAGTCAGGACAGCAGGGTAACAAGAGCAACATCAGCTGGAGGCACAAGGCGGGGGAGATGGACAGTGCCAGCACATAGAGCTGTAATGAGGGTGAGAATGCATGCTGCAGGGGACGTGGCCGTGGAAGGACCGTCGGTCGATACGCCCCAACAGGCAGCAATGCCGTGCCCACATCAACTTTGAGCTGCCACACAGGTGTAAGAGATCGTGGACCCGGTACATACGCCTGAACAGGGCAATACTGGGCGTCTGTGAGCTGTGCAGTGATGTGATGCAGGCACCCTCACGGCGAGTCACGCTCTGTCGGTGGAGACCAAGGTGACAGCCTGCATGTGCCTGCTCGCCACGGGCACCTTCCAGAGGCTGACAGGGGACCACAGGCATCACACAGTCGGCCACGTCAGCGCATCCTCACCCAATTCCTCAGCGCACTGCTGCCACATGCTGTGGAGCACATCCATTTCCCCAGCACCATGGAGCAGAGTAGCAAACATGCAGGAGTTCCACAGGGTAGCACGTATGCCTGGCATGCTAGGAGCCATAGACTGCACCCATGTGGCCATTCACACGCCACCTGGCCCTGATGGGGCTGCATATAGGAACAGGAAGGGCTATTCCAGTGTCAACTGCCAGGTGGTGTGTGATGCCACTGGGCACATAATCAATGTCTGTGCCACACACTGGCGGAGCACATGATGCCTTCATATGGTATCAGTCCGAGACTGTGCCATCGATTCGAGAGTGGGACATCCCCACAGACCATCTAGTGGGTGAGTACATGAAGGAATTGCAAGCGGGGCAAGGGTGGCAGTACCATAGGTGCTTATGGTAGTGGCACACAGGGATATTGGCAATATGGACCTGAACATGATACTCATCTCCACCATCTCCACACAGGTGACAGCGGATATCCACTCCATCCCTGGCTGCTCACACCATACCGGCGCCCCATGACCCCATCGCAGCAACACTATAATGAGGCGCATGCTGCCACACGCAACATCATCGAGTGGGTGTTTGGAATGCTCAAGGCACGCTTCCGATGCCTAGACACCTCTGGCGGTGCCCTACAGTACAGCCCCTCAAAGGCCTGTGGGATATTCCTGGCCTGTTGTATCCTGCACAACATGGCCAAGAGCAGCCGGGATAGCCATTTCAGGTCAAGGAGGGGACAGCGATGGGGATGCCAGCCGAGGCGCCGATGATGATGGTGATGAGCAGCCCCCCGGGCGGGGACCCCCAACTGATCGCAGGCCCAGCTGCACTGGGACACCATCACAGAGGGCGTTATGCATGACACAGGTAAGTCAAGGGCCATGTGCAACCAACACTGTCCTGGCACAACCCACAGGCACACAGAGTAACACACCAGGGGTGCATGACGGCAAGGGGAGTGGAAGGGACCAGGCACACTAACACACCATCAGGGAGGGGTGCACAGTCATATGTACACACACACACACACACACACACACACACACACACACACACACACAGGCACAAAGCATACATGGGCAGGTGCCCAGCAGAGCAGGAACAGACATGGCAAACACACAGATCCACAGACCACACCCACCACCTGTACTGTTCAAGTACGTGAGTCAGATGCTGGGCACCCTTGCACCTTGGTGTACAGTATAATGCAGGCATCATCATGCACACGCACCTGTGGACAGCAGTCGGGATGGTGTGCAGGTAGTCTGTGTGTCGGCGTGATGGGCAGGGCACCCACCAGTGCACTGCCCACCATGACACACATTGCACACAGGGCAGCACCAGACAGGGCCCGCACTGGGAGACAGGTCAGTCATGTTGCACTGTTCCAGGGCCACCGCGGATGCATGGGTGGCCCCGCCATGCCACAGCACTGGCAGACTGAGCAGGGACCACATGGGGTGGGCACTGATGGACCACCAGGTCCCACTGCCGATCCAGAACTCGTCCGCACTGGGGTCTGTAGTATGCCAAACACACCTGCACCAGGGGTGCTCGGGATGCCCACAGCAGAACCCAGCGTTGAAAGGCTGGGTGTGTGCGGCAGCTGGCGGAAGGAGTGGAGGCGTACTGTGTGGGGTGCCATGGTACAGGGGCACCTGCGTGTGTGCCCAATGCAGCCACAGCAGACCAATGCCTGGGTCTGCCTGTCAATGGCGGTGGTCACATCCATCCATATGGACCATCTCTGCAAGGATCAGAGCAGTACCTGCTGTGCCGCTCCACAGCCACGCACAGTGCCTCCATGAACGTTGCAACCGCCTTGCTGCTGTACTGATTCCACAGCAGGCGAGTGTTTCTCTAAATGGGTACTGTGCCACAGGCGCATCCTGTCCCCCAGGGTATGGAAGGTCCTGATGCTCAACACCCTTGAGGGTGGGCGCAGTTCACTGGGACCAGGAATGGGCATATCAAGGGCGGTGGGCATGTGCCACTGCTGGACACTGTCCCCAGACCTGGTGGGTGACTGCTGCTGCTGCCCCTCAACCGCGTGCCCCAGGGACCTCGTTCCCACTGCTGTGGCCGCAACAGTGCCAGACACCTGCACAGCCACGGTGCTGCCCCACGGTGCTGACAGGCACAGCCTGGGACTGTGCCGACATGCTGGCACACCGGAACCAGCTAGGCCCAGGGGCATGTGGCCTGCTGTGTGTCCGTCATGGGATACACACATGTCACTGCCCATTGCAGTCCTTGCATCATCAATGGTGCAGGCATGCTACGGCCACAGTCACAGCGTGCTGGCATGCTTGCATGCCAGACTGCTGAGGCACAGGCTGTGCACCCCCCACACCTGACTCACTGACAACAGAGTTGACAGCCAGGCATGCATGCTGGTGCAGTGCATGCTGGCTGGCGACAGAGGTGGATGGACCCTCCTCCAACTCTGGCAGGTCTTCCTCACTGCCTGGACCCACCACCACCGTCCCCTGAAGATGAACAGGATCTGTAACAGAAAGTGAGAACATGTGAGTGCATGTGAACAACCTCCCCCCCCAACACCACCACCACCACCGTGTCATACCGTGCAGTGATGGGCTTCCACCTGTCTGGAATCCACCTCCTGGTACACCCTCAATAGCACTCCGCTGCATTGATGCAGCCAGTCGGTCCTCAGCCGGGGTCAGCTCCGCCGCCGCTGGCTGGCCCCCGCCTAGTGCCAGCGCATGCCGCCTGAGGGCTGCCTTCTCATGCCACCTCCTGCGATCTGTCCCCATCTTCTTTTGCATTCCTGCACAGAGCACTGGTGGCTTCCGTGCAGGTTCACTGCCTGAGCTACCTCCCCCCCACAGCCACACAGGCCTGAGGGTGCCGCTGTCCACTCAATAGTGGCTCCTCCTCCAGGTAGGCCTGGGAAGAGGGCCTCTGTCTCTGCTGTGGTAAGTTGGGCCTCCTCCGCCTCACATCACTCCCTCACCTTGGCTCTGCTCGGGTCATGTCAGTCTGTATGGGTGGAAGTGGACACCTGTCACTGTGCAGTCTACAGCGTTATCCCATGACCATTGTCCAGAACATCACACAGCATGCAACCCACCTCTCACCTGCAGTAACCGAATCTGGCCAGCGCAGCCCAATGTCGCACATTTATAGCGCAATGCATGCAAATTAGGAGTGGAGCAACTGTAATGAGATGCAAATCGCGCCACTGCGCCTTTGAATGGCTGATCAGATGATTTGCATGTGTCGGCTGAATATCGCGCCGTTGCACTTTGCGCAATACGGTTGAGCTGGCTGAGCCAACGGCGCATTTCCGTGACTGTGTAGTACACCACATTTCGCATGCCCAGGTGGCTTATGAAGGCACCTGCCGCGCTGATGACGTGCTGTGCGCGATTAGCAATTCAGGACATGGCCACCATTGTGCCAGTGGCGCTACAGTGCTGGGAACCAAATGGCGCTGTGGCACAACTGCGCAATAGTCCACTGTGGCACTGGCACGCAGGTGACCGTTCGTGCAGGACATGTAGACGTCCGATGGCGCTGTGCGTGGCCTTGCGCCACTGACCCCTGACCTTGTGCCCGACCTTTGCCCCTGGCGCTGTGCGTCTGGCATGTATGCGGCTCTGCTCGCTGTTCGGTGACAGCGCGATAGAATGGCAGCGCTGTACTAACAAGCGAATAGGGAATGGTACGCGTACCGCGCAGCACTTCCACGTGGGTTGCCGCTGTGGAGCACCATATTGTCTACTATAGCATTAGAGATGGCACGCAGGAGAGCCCCTCAGTGGGATGCCCTTGAGCTGGCCAACCTTGTGGCCACTGTGGAGCCACACTATGGCCCACTCTTTGGTGAGATGCCACTGGACAGGGCCAGGACCCAGGTCTGGGAAGAGGTGGCCACTGACCTGGAGGCAGCCACTGGCCACAGGAGAATGGCTGAACAGTGCAGGCACCGGTATGGGGACCTGAGACAGAGGGAGCCGGAGCTACTGGCACATCTGCGGTCGCGTGCCAGGAGGGGCGTGGTGCCTCGTCCAGGTGGGTGATACGTCTACACACTTGTATGATCCATATGGGTAACACTGTCTCATGTGTCCAGCACATAGGGGAGGGATGGTCTAGGGTTGGCTGTGGCGGTGTTTACAGGGTATGGGATGGGTGGGTCTGGCTGGGTGGGTGGGCACACACATTGGGGCGCGGGGAATATGCTTTGGGTTTATACTGATGTGTTTCTCTCCTTTTGTCTCCCACAGGCGTGGCCGAGCAGAGGAGGAATATGGAGCAGCAGCGGAGGGTGGTGGCTGCAGGACCGGATCATGGAGGTGAACAACCACAACGCCAGCAGCATCCCGATGAGGGTGAGTGCCATGACACCATGATTGCTATTGCATGCTGTGTGACAGGGTGAGAGGCAGGGCATGGCCACCATCCATGGACACCACTGCCATGCACGCGACATGTGACAGTTAGCACTGTCCAGTGCCACTGCATGTCTGGGAGTGCATCAATGGTGGTCCATGCGTGCACTTGGCACATGGCTGTAGCACTGCCTGCTCACCGCATAGCCATGTTACTGTATGGCTTTGGTTGTGCTGTGCTGGACATGGGCGGTGGGTGTGTGCAGTGGTACACATGGCTGTTGCTGCCTGGTTGGGCATGTCTTGTGGACACGGTCACTGTGGGTGGGCGCACACCATCACAGGAGCGTGGCACATGGCTGTCTGCCATGCATACTAGGTGGGCTGCAGGGGGATGGACAGTCACACCCATTGACTCTGATCCCTTGTCCTAGGTGTACGGATACTCCTGCGAATGCAGCAGTCCATCCAGGACCTTGTGCGGGTGGCGCAAGAGTCCCTTGCCATCCTGTGGGATCTGCAGCAGCATGGCGTGAGGAGGAGGAGGCGACCCAGACAACAGCCCCAGGCAGCAGAGGACCAGGTTGGCCGCCAGTGAAGAGGGACAACCTCCCCCCTTTGACCAACCCTCACACCCCGCCTTCCCTCTCCCATATGTTCACCCCTGCCCCTTACCCACCCCCACCTTGTTCCTGTCCCTCCACCCCACGTTTGTACATAATTGTAAATAGTTGTTGTTGTTATATTTTTGGAATACAGTTATTTTGATATGAATACTGTGGTGGTCTCTGATTTGCAGCTGGCTATAGGTGCTCAGTTGCAGTGGTGTGCATGGCATCTGGGGTGGTTCAGTCATGGGTATGTGTGTGTGTGTGTGCGTGGGGAAGTGTCTCTGGTGTGGAAGTGGCCATCAGTCGGTATTTGTGGTGTGTGTGTTGTTCCCTGTGCATTGCATTACTGTGTGCAGTGGTCCATGGTGCCTGCTCTGTGTCCATTGTGCCCCTGTCAACCCATCCTTGGCCTGTGCAGCTGACACCCTTGCATTTCTGTGGCCTGCGAGGTGTGCTGCCTTCTCAGTGGTGGCTGTCCCTGCAGGTCATCCACTGTGACCATCACCATGCTGGGTTGCCTCCTGTCAATGGTGTGGTGCATGTTTGCCTCGGGTGACACTATGACCTCCGCAGTTGCTGTCCCACCTCCATGCTGCAGCCTGTGTGTATTGCAGGGGCTGTGCACCACTGTCTGTGACTTGTGATCCAGGCATCTGCTGGTGGCGTACAGGGCCACAGTTCATGCACAGGGTGGGTGTCACCCCTGTGCCATGAGGGACTGCAGGCTGTGTGTGCACAGTTTTCATGGTCCCACACTGGGGGCTTGGCTGCAACACTACTGTGTCCCTGTGTTAGTGTCCCCGTGGGTATGGGTATGTGTTTGCCCCTGCACTGTGTTGCATCCAGTGTGCTGCATGCTTCCACACACCACTGTGGGTGTCTGTGCAGGCTGCTGTGGCTCATGGTGGGTCTGGCTTGTATGGTTCTGTGGTACATGAGGTTGCAGTGTGGCAGTGGGGGGGTGGTGGTATGCATGGGGATTCCCGCAGTGGTGGTCACTGCTCATGGGGGGTGTCTTGGGGTCACGGTGCAAGGTGTGCTGTGCACAGGGGGGCTGCTGTGCTATGGGGTGGCCCGCCCTCCTTGTGTGGCAGTCTCAGCTTGCCGGTGGGTGTGCTGGGGCACCATGGCCCAGCTGTGCTTTGTTTGCTTGTCCCCATGGTCCGATGGCTATTCCATCCCTCCCCCCAGTTATGCTGTGCTTGGGGTGTGGGGGTACATTGTTGGTTCTGCAGTGTGTCCCTGTGCCCATCTGTGGCATGGGTGGTGGGCCCCTGCCTACCTCCCTGGTTGTGCAGTTCCATTGCTCTGCTGCTGGGGGGCTCCCTGCTTGTGCTATGGCACCTCTGGGCTGCTCAGCTGGGCAGCCCTTGTTGCGCCATAGCGCATCGTCTCTGCTCAGCTTCCCCTTCCTGGCTGCGCTATAGCACAGGTTGTGCGATATTCAGACGCTGGCTTGTTGCGCAAGTTGGCTTGCTCCATGTTTGAATATCGCGTCTATTGCGCATGTGCACAAGTGACTTGCACTTGCTCCTGCTGTTGCGCACTTTTTGGGCGCCAGTTTGAATATCCAGCCCTTGGAGTTTGTACAAAATGTGGGTCTTTCCTCATGATGCAAAACTAATGGAGAATCTGCTTGTTTGCTGTTGACGTCACTCTGGTGGTGCTGTCTCCTCACACTGGCATAGCAAAACTCATGTACACAGGCTTGAGTTCTTGTTGGAAGGGCTTTTCAGCATCAACACAGCAACGTGGACCTTAACAGCAGCTGACTTGATTGGGATTCTAACCAAATTTCAAATTGGTATTTATGAACTAGCCACATTTCCATAATTATGACATTACATATTCTGTTTTACCAACTCTGATTGGACCTTGCAAATGAGTGGAAAATGGCAAATACCTGCCCCTGGCACCACCCCTGTCTGGTACAGTTCCTGTTTGAAAAGAAATTTAAAATCAAAGTTATTTTTCACTCTAATATCTGGAGGCTACCAGATGCATGTGTCAACATGTAGGTCTTTGGATTCAATGTGTCATTTTGTACATTCTGATGTAAGTTCCATGTCTCTAAAGTCTATAGCTCACAAGATAGGTCATAAACATTGTTTTTAAGCAAATATCTTTGTAAAAATTATACCTGCTTAATGCTTGTTGTACTTTAAAATAAGTTATTTTTACTTCAAATAAACCTTTAGAGAATAGGTCAGAATATACAGAATGTCTTCTGAGTAACACTTTGTTTGAAATTCTTGAAGCATGACAGGTCATAAATCTCAGAGCTGTCACAAAACTTGTAAGCAGCTATAGCAGAAATGTTTAGACAATATAACTTTTTTTCTGCAAAGAAGGCACACAAAAGACATATATTTGGTTATTTTATGATGTGAGCATTAAAAAGAAACCACATTTGAGTATTTAAACTTTCAAACTGTTAGAACAGGACATTTTTGTAGAGAACACCTTTTGTATGAAAGATTTCTTATAAGCATTGATTTCTCATCAGATTGAAACGTATGCTACCAAACTGTACTATTTTCATAACTGTAGCAACTTTAGTTTTATGGAAATAAGCAAAATACATGTCCAGTATTACAGAACATTGAGTTCCCCCCCTAGCATTAGGTCCAGCTGTATCCAGATCTTATCAGTTCTGTAGAGGCGTGTGAGCAGGTTACCATGGCAATATCTTCACTTCTCTGGCTAAGATTCACACCTTTGACCTCTGTATTAGTCTGTACTCAGCTCACACTAAAATCCATGGGTTTCCTTTCTGCTAGAGGGACACCTCTGTAGCATTTGAAACTTTATTCCCACTTGGCTTTGTGAGTCCATTCTGGTAAATAATTATTTGGAATTTTAAACAGGTCACCAATGTCTCAGTATCACTTAACACCCAAATAGCCATAATCCATAACTAAATACTATAAAATGTATATAATTAACAATTTGTTATGACAATTTTATAGCACTGATAGTCCAACATGTGACCACTTACCCAAGGGCTCTGTGGCTCTGTAAACTCCTGGGTGCTACCATCTTTGTTTACAATCCCTCCAGTAACTTTAGCAAGTGGCTGCTGGTTTGTCAGAAGTCTCACAGGATTTTATTTTATGTGTCCTGGCTCCACTTGCCATCCTGGGGCCAGAACTGTATTCATTTTCTTGGGCACTCAGCCAGATTTGCAATCAATAGCTGGAGTTGGTGCAAGGTGGCCAACTGAGCTGCTTTCCGTCTGTTGTGCCCATGCACACTGCTGATTTTCAGTTCTTGGTCACATTTGTCTTTCTGGGGCCAAGAAAACATTTTCTTGTGCCTGATGGTGCTGTCACTAGTTGGTCCCAGCTCCACTTTCCCTCAGGGAGCCAGAACAATCCCTTGATGTGGACACACAGCCTGATTCCTGTTATGGAGTGCATGCTCCAAAAATGTACCTTCTGCACATGTGTAGCAGCCAACATTGCTGCCACGGTCTCTCAGTCCCGTTCCCTGACCCATCTTCAACTCTTTTTCTTCTTCCCTCTGCTTCAATTCCTGGGACTCTGGAGGGGGCCTGAGGTTGGAGGGTGCTGAGCAGCAATGGCTGTGGGCTTCAGAATGGAGCCCTGGCTTGAATCTCACCAGGGATCCTGTCAGAGGGCTTCACTACTGCCCTGCCTGTCCCCATTCAACAGTCCTGGGACTGGAGGGTGAAGGCAACAGGATGGGATGAAAAACAGGGCTTACATCTATTTAACCTGGGAACTGGGGTGGGTTATAGTACTGAGGAGCTGCTAGTGCAATCATGATGGGCACCAGTAAAGCATAACACAAACGAATGTCCCCTCCTTAGCATGGATCAAGCAGTGTTTTTTTTTTTGCAATTGTTTAACCAGGAGTGGCACACTAAACTGATAGCTTGTTTACAGGTGCAATCTGGGAAGTTAAGTGACTTGCTCAGGGTCACACAGTATGCAAGTGGAGGGGCTGTGGGATTCAAATCCAGATCTCCAGATTTGCAGCTCAGAGCCTTAAACCACTGTGCTATACTGCCTCCTCTGTTACAATAGAGAAGACAGACAAATGTTCACTCCATTGGAGGCTGCAGGTGAAGAAGGTACAAAGGATACAAAGTCCATCATACTATATACAAATTCCAAGCAGGTCCATGAATTAGGGACTGAGCTAAAGTCTATTTGTCCACCCCTCCTCTGGAATTGGAACCAGGACAGAGCATGTCCTCACAGGATTTGAACAACTTTGGGATCACAAAGCATAATGTCTCCTTTCAGGCAGAAAACCTAGGGACAGCTGGGGCCAAATATTCAATTATGGGCAAAAATGGAGCACAGAGGTTTGCACTGTGGTTGCCCTTGTACCTGACTTGGAGGTTGCTATATTCAGTCTGATAGCAAATGCTATATTCAGTCAGATAGTGAACCAGCTCTATCTGACTAAATATAGGACTATGTTGACACAGTGCTATGGCAAGTAGCACTGCCCCAACATGGACCTGGGTAGTATACACCCCATAGAGAACTGCACCCCCAGAACAGATAGCACCAAGAGTCATGGCGTGATATTTGGCTGCAAAATGCAAATGAGCCCACTGAGCATGCAAGGCACTAAGGGCTATATGCATGTCCATTATGGGCTGATTTGCATGGGAAGTGGCTGTAGGTTTGCACATGTCCTATGGCCTCCTGCCATGTCAGACATAGTAGCAAGTGACCTCCCACCCAGAATGGCCACCCCCAGTTCAAATGTCCTCCCTGCTGTCTAGTGGAACCCCCAACTCACCAATCCACCATCCCTGTACTAGTTCTGTGTTCCTTGGCATTTAATGGCACCCCCACCTTCCACTCACCCATCTCCATTATATTAATGTTTTCCCTGGCATCTAATGGCACCCCCACCCTCTGATCATCCATTCCTGTTAAGTAGGTGATGGCCCTGGTGTCCAGTGGCACACACTGATCACCCATCTCTGTAAGTGATGTGATGTCTCTGGTGTCCATTGGCACCACCTACCCTTCGATCACCCATCCTTTTAATAACATTGATTCCCATGGTGTCCAGTGGCACCCCCCACCCACTGATCCCCTGCCTGGTATAGGTGCAGTGAAGCCCACCAGGATGAAGTGCAGTGTCACAGGTTTCCCGCATGACAAAAGGGATTAACTCCCATTGAAACTACTTTGCTGCAGCAACTCTATTGTAGAATTCTGCAGAGTTGGGCTTCATCCTGGTGGGCTTCAATGTAGTGTTGGCCCTGGTATCTGATGGCACCCCCTGCCCTCTGCTCCCTCAGCCCATCATGCTTAGTTACTTTCTGGTGCCTATTGCTACCCCCCACCTGCCAAGCACCCATTCTGGTGCCACCCTGACACCCCAATGGCTAATTCCCCCTGCATCACCCACTCTGAGCACACAACCCAGCCAAACCCTCTTACCCATACCTCTGCAGCTGGTGCTGCATGAAAGGTCCAATACAGTGACTAGCACAAACCTTCTCTTACCTCCTTGGCCAGTCACCATATGGGATGACAGCAAGCATGTGTACTATCCTTTGGGTTGTCATGGTGGCACCAGAACAGGTTTTTCATGAGTGGGGGGGTACTACTAAGCACCAGTGACTAAGGATGACAGGCTGGGGGAGCAAGACGTGTCACTAGACACCAAGGCCAGCAATACCTACATGGTGACAGGGATTGGGGTGGAGGGTGACACTGGACACCAAGGGAAATCACTCCTGTTACAGTGATGGATGATCAGAGGCAGGGGGTGCCACTGGATACCAGAGACATAACTTCACTTACAGGGATGGGCAATCAGAGGATGCAGGTACTACTAGATGCCAGGAAAAACATGACTATGACATGGATAAGTGATCAGGGGATGGGGGTTGCCACTAGACACCCGGAACATCACATCAATTACAGCGGTGGGCGATCACAGGGTGGGGGCTGCCACTAGGGACAATGTGAATATGATGGGGATGGGTGATTGGGGGGGCACTGGGATGCCTCTGGACTCCAGGGCATCTATTGATTCAATGTGCCAGGGTTCAAGGAGTTGGGGGGGTGGGTGGCTGCAGTACCACTAACCCACCACCAGGGCCTTGCACCCCATGAAGACAGGGTTTGGAAAGGTGGTAACTTGCACCCATTTGGGTGGCATTTACTGCTGGTGCAAACCTTTGAATTTGCCCTGTGCCCATATACAAGGGTGAGCCCCCTCATTTGCATGGGTGCAGCAATATGTTAGTGCTTGGGCACTAATGGGTTTTGCCCATGCCGTTGGGGTGTCTAAATATAGACTCCACTCACAAATCGGGTGCAAAACCCAGTTAGCGCAGGCAAACCCCCATTTATCCTGCATTAACATTTGACTATCTGGCCCCTGGTGTCCTTCATTGAAACACACTTTACTTTTCTTGTCAGAAACAGAAAATTGTTTCGGGACAGCTGGTGTCCTTACTTGGAAACACACATTACTTTCTTGTCAGCAGCTGCAATACTTTAGGGACATGTTGTGTCCTTTACTGGAAAACACATTCTGGGACATGTACAAACTTTGTAGTTCATGAGGCACTCCAATCTTCTGATCAGAGGGGTAGTACCCCATTTTCTGGTCAGGGTGAGCCACTCCATCCCTTACAGAAATTGTGCCAGTGAGGTACGACTCCGACAGTTATCTTTCAAACACCCTGTCAGACAAACTGTATATATTTATTTATTTAGTTTTTGTTAACCAGGTAAGTACGCTGGGCAAACAGTGCCTATTTTCAGGTACGACCCAGGAGATCACTTATAAAATTACATACAAGGCAATTCATGCAGTTAGATACTGTAAAGTAGATTATAATCGTGGTCTGTTTATTTTCACTATTTTCACTATTTGAGGAAATCAGCTAATTTAAATGGAACGCTATTATAATCAGACTAATACTAACTAACTGCCCAGTACCGCTGATAAGCTACTTCAATCAGAAGTGAATATGCCTGTGCAGTAGTATCAGTGAAATCTAGCAACTGCTAATTCAATCAGTTCTACAGTATGATGCAATACAATGAACAGTGAAAAGAGGAAACATGATAACAAAGCAATTACATCATTGCAGGGGAACAGTTAGGAACAATATGGGGAAAGTTACCATAAGCTTGTCAATGTAAAGCTATATGGAGGACGTATAAAAACCACAATGTTAGGTCAGCACTGAATATACAATTTTTTACCATACAGAGATTGTTCAGGTTCAGTGGCATGAAAAGCGTGCCAAGCTAAGAAGATGTTTATGGAACATAGGCACCGAGTGGCACAGACAAACTTCAGATGGTATGGAGGTCCACATCCTCAGGGCTGCATGGGCGAAGGATGATTCACCAGTCCTAGTTCTAATCTTATGGATAGCCAGTAGGATACTATCACCAGACCTCACAGAGTAGGCACTGTTCACAGGTTTGAGAAGTGAGGCAAGGGATAGGGGTTGATGATTATGCATAACGCTAAAGATCACACCTCCAGAACTGTGATCCTGAAGACAGAAGGGGGGAAAATAATCAAGCTTGTCACAGAGAAAGAAGAGATGCTGATACAAAGTGACAAATATTGTTGTAAGTCACATCCCACTCAAGCAGAGTAGATTTAGAGGTGGCTGAGAACACTGGGGATCCCTCAAGAAGCTTGGAGAGGAGCATCCAATAGGCAGTGGCATGGCAAGCTTGGGAGGTCAGATTATGGCCCACTTTGTAGTAGATGCCCAGCATAGGGTTTACTGATAATCAAGGGAGGGGTCAAGTGTGACTCCAGGGGTGTGAAGGAGTAGACTGAGAGGGCCAAGGTACCATCAGTGTAAGCTATGGGTAAAGTGGAAAGACATAGTCTTAATCTTGGGGGTACCAAGCAGCATAGACAGCATTTTGGCCCTGTTCAGAATCAGTTTGTTTGCAGACAACCAAGTGTGTGTAATCTGATGGTCACCAGTTAGATATTGTTTTATTTGATGAACACTTTTGGAGCAGGCATACAAGGAGCAGGTAATCAGTGAAGAGAATGGCAGAGCAGTGGGACAGGCTTTGGTTTATAAAGTTTATGTGTAGAGCAAACAGAACAGGACCAAGAATAAATCCTTGAGGAACACCCACTAGAGTAGGGGCAGTGTCAGAGAGGGAGGTCCCATATTTGAGACTCTGGTATCTGTTTGCAAGACAGTTGCTGAACCAAGGGAGGGCTGTAGGTGGGAGACCCAGGTTAGCAAGTTTGCTGCTGAGTAGGGAGTGATCAACAAGATCAAAAGCCTTTGTCCAGTCAGTAAAGACAGCACCTGTGAGGCTGCCTGTGTCCATCGTTGAGGAAATACTACTGGTCAGAGTGAGGCGGTCAGTAGTGGTACTATTACCTTTTCAAAAACCATGTTGCACAGAGGATAGGAGGTCATAGGTGGAGAGAGAATTAGTGAGCTGGCAGGCAGAAACTGTTTCAAGTATTTTGTTCAAAGCAGAGAGGATGACAATGGGCTTGTAGTTATTTATGAGTTTGGGGTGGACTTCTGGTGACGTCATGCCTGAGGGAGCTGCATGAGTTCTCAGTTCCGTCTCCGCCAAGGGTTTAAAAACTCCCAAAATTACTAAAAAATGCAACAAATCATTTAAAATTGGGGCTAAGTATACCTAATTCTGACAAGGATGCCTAGGAGAAAAGCCAACTCCCGAAAAGCAGCAATAGATAACACCGATCTGGACGGCATGTGCTCGGACTACGACTGTTCACAAGTCTCTAGTAAGGGCGAGTTTTCAAAAGAGGACTGTTCCATGGTGCCCAATATTGCTAGGCAAATAGATGTTGTACTACAAGAGCTGCAGGATTTCAGGAGGGAAACACGTTCTACATTTACTGCCTTATGTACTGATCTCAGGAAAATGGAGAAAAGGCTCGATGAGATAGAGGAGCAGGCCACGAACACCGACTCTCGGGTGGACTGTGCAGAGCATGCCATAGTGCACTTACATCGCACGCCGCAAGGCCTACAGGACAGAGCTAACGATTCGGAAGCTCGGAGCAGAAGAAATAACTTGAGAGTCAACGGCTTCCCAGAAGGTTCAGAGGGTAACAACCCCATACGCTTTATGCAACAGTTTTTCAAATCTAAACTAGATCTACCAAATATTTGTTTCTTGAAATGGATCAGGCCCACCGTACCTTGGGCCCACAGCTCAATAACCGCCCCCGTGCTATTATAATCCGCTTCCTTTACTACCAAAAAAAGGAAATGGTACTACACAAATCTTGGCAATAGGGGGACCTGACATTTCAGGATCACAGGATCTATGTAGACAATGACTACCCGACTGCGACTGCATTGAAACAAAGAGCATATGCACCAATCCTTAAAAAACTCAAAGAAGCAAAGCTCAAGTTTCGAACCCCCTACCCAGCAAAGCTGGTGGTTCAACTGGTGGATGGCCCCAAGACTTTTGAATCGGCTGAAGAGGCAGCTCGGGAACTTGCCAAAATTGGAATTGACACCGCACTGACCCAGAGGCAATCTGGCACATCATTGGGATCAAAACTGGCACAGAAAGCGTGGACCAAGGTAACCCTAAAGGAGCAATGCAGACAAGAGGGAGCAGCGGCAATCTAGCAGATCACTGAGGGATTGAGAAGACAGGCTATGACGATGCCCGAAAATCTCCCAAATGGTCCAGAAGTAAAGCGAATGGACTAATGGGACCTTACCTGTTTATTTATCTCTATCTCAGTTAGGCCATCTTGGCTACCCCCCCCATGATACGTATTTCCCCTTGTGACTACCTGGAAGCTCTGCCTCCCCTGGGTTCCCCCTCTTCTGATGGACCGTAATTAATGGGCCGTGGCTGTCCTGGGGTGTAGTCCTCCCTATTTTGGGGGGGCACCTTTGACCCTACCACCACCTGGATCCAGATGAGGCATTGACCATACGATCATATGGATTAGCCACCTAGGTGGCTGACACCATTCAAAGGCTACGGGACCGAGGGGGGAACATGGGTAGAAGGTTATAGTGTGGGTGGGTTTCGGGGAAACGGAGGGAAAGTCAAGCGGGACATCAATGGATTGTCCCTTTGGCCCTGACTATGGATTTTTCCCCAGAAATAAAGTCAGACATTAAAAGCTAACCGATGCCTTATGATAATGCTAGGGGTATCCAGCTCCTAATATGCACCATCAAACCCTGGATCATACATGGCCCTCTGGACGACGTGGGCCTCTTAGATTGAGGTAGCTTCTGTCACTTCGCCATTGATGTTGTACTGCCTAGTGCTCTGCCTGCTTGTGCTCTGTCTCACCATAAGCTGTACCGGTGGGGGTATGGGCCAGGGGGGGCACCGGGCCCCTAAAGCTGACGCACCCGGGAGCCAGGAGGATATAACAGGACTAGGTTTGAAATAATGAGGCATAAATAGGGGCTCTGATTAATATGTATGACAGCACGAGAAGGAGCAGAATACCCATACGATCAGGTGGAATACCTGCATTAACCTTGGTGGAGTATGAGGCATGGACACCTTCCCGTCTAACCCCTCCCTTCCTCCAATGAAGAGATGTATAACATGTGGTCTAACCTAGGTTAGACCCTGCCAAAAAAAATTTGGCACACCTTGGAGGCTGGTCGCCCTATCTCTTCTCTTTGGGCTGACCAACCTCATGGAAGTCCACGGTTGTATTGGCAGCTGCCTGGAAATTATGGTTTACCCAGTTAGTGTTCTTAGGGTTAATACTTAGTTATTTACAGTTTGAGGAAGTTCTTCCTCACTTTCTCCTATATAGGCAGTCACATCTTCTT
Source organism: Neoceratodus forsteri (assembly GCA_016271365.2). NCBI lineage: Eukaryota > Metazoa > Chordata > Ceratodontiformes > Ceratodontidae > Neoceratodus > Neoceratodus forsteri. The sequence goes on from CM057449.1 coordinate 1,429,467,558, forward strand.
TTAATTGAGATAAAATCTAACAGTGTCGATAAGTTGCTGTTTAGAGGAATGCACAGCAATATTTCTTGGATTTTAAAAAGTTGTAAATATGGCTGATGTACCTTTGCAGATTTTTTCTTTGAATGTTGATGGGTTAGGTAGCCCTGTTAAAAGAGCAAGAATGATGTCCCTATTTAAAAAGACCCATGCCGGTATCTTATATATATATATATATATATATATATATATATATATATATATATATATATATATACACAGAAGACACATATGAGGAAGAAGGAACTTGAAAAACTCGCTAGGGGAGGGTTCTCACAGTTTTTTTCCTCCTCCTTCACTAATGGAAATAGGAGGGGGGCCGCCATATTGATTTCTAGTCTTCCTCCTTTCAAAGCTACATATGAATGGGCAGACCCAGAGGGATGACTGGTGGTGGTTCAGGGTAAACTGCAGGATAAGGAAGTTACCCTGGCCAGTGTGTACTTCCCCCCGGGATCTACTATGCAAACCCTGAGGTCTCTCCTGAATAAAGTGGTTCTGCTGACCAAGAGCACCCTGGTATTAGCGGGTGACTTTAATATCTCCCCTAATCCTAATCTTGATACCACTGGGGCAGCTAGGGGCAGACAACTTGCTACACACAAATTTTTTAAAAGATTTGTTCAGGAGGTGGGTTGGGTTGATGTGTGGCGGACCCTTAATCCTAGAGATAGGAAATATACTTTCTGTTCGGCGGTTCATGGTTCCTACTCTAGGATAGATCATTGCTATACACAGAAAGAATGTCGGATGCCCTTAGAGAGGTAACTATAGGTGACATTGCCCATTCCGACCACGCCCCAGTAATCACAAAATGGGAAATGGGTCTTGAGAGAAGGAATATGATGTGGAGATTTAACCCAATCCACCTTAAAAGTACCCAATTTCAGGAATTCCTTGATGAGAAAATACAAGAAATACAGAGACAATTCAGATCCTGGAATTCCCTCTGCCATCAGGTGGGACACGCTGAAGGTGGTCCTTCGAGGTCACCTTATACAATACTCGTCAATCTTGATGAAACAGCGGAAAGAGAGACAAACCCACCTGGAGCAGACTATCCATTTCCTCCAAACTGCACACGGCAGGAAGACAATTCGGTCTTGGCCCAACTTAAACAAGTTAAACAAGAGCTGGACTCTTTGGTCTGGCAGAAATAGCCCTAGCCTTTCTTAGGCAAAGATATGGCAAAATAGGCCCGAGAGCATCTCGTCTACTTGCCTTCAGGCTACGTAAACAGCGTCATCTTGCCACCATAGCTACTATCAGGGATCCCATGTTGGGTAACTTGTGCACTAGGGTGGGACATGTCACCCAGATCTTTAGTGATTACTGCAAAAAACTGTATACTCTGGACCACCCATCGGACCTGGGGAACATTGAGACCTTTTATCCCTCCTAGGCCTTTCCAAACTTAATGAGGACCAACGGACCTCCCTGACCTGCCCTATAATGTATTCTGAACTAAAAGCTGCTATTTCCCTACTTAAAACTATGAAGGCACCTGGCCCGGACAGGTATGGCACAGAATTTTATAAACACCTGGAGCCAACGCGCGCAACACTACTTTTGCAGGTTTACAATGATGTGGTGCAGGATTTATCAGACCCCCCCACCTAGCTGGTCATACGCAGTGGTATCCCTTATTCCTAAACCTGGTAAGGACCCACAGTGCTGCACATCATATCACCCAATTTCAGTCCTAAATGTGGACTATAAGCTCCTGATGTCCATCTTGGCTAAATGCCTGGATACAGTTTTACCTTCAATAATTAATTTAGACCAGACTGGTTTTGTCAGTAATAGATCCACCACAGACAATACCAGAAGGGCTCTCCATCTGGTACAGGAAATGCAAACCCAGGCAACCTCTTCTGTCTATCTTAGCCTAGATGCTGAGAAGGCATTTGACAGGGTCTCATGGCCCTTTTTGTTTGCTGTTATGTCAAAAATGGGCTTTCCCCTCTCTTTCATTTCCATGATTAAATCACTTTACTCCAGGCCCCAGGCAAGTGTGAAGGTTTCTGGACATCATTCTCTTTATTTCCCCCTATATAGGGGTGTCCGACAGGGATGTCCCATATCCCATGGTTTATTTTCCATTTTTATCGAACCACTGGCACAGGCCATTAGAGACTCTCTCCAGATAGAGGAAATATAGATGGAAGGGATGGAATATCGTATAGCCCTGTACGCTGATGACGTTCTGCTTTTCCTGGCTAACCTAGCCCAATCAGTCCCAGCCATTTTCGGCATACTAGACCAATTTGGTGGTTGCTCAGGGTATAAACTGAATACCACCAAAACAGAATCCTTGACTTTTAATTTTATCCCCACCATAGCATTTAAACAAAGGTTCCCATTCCGTAGGGATTTAGATAAATTAAAGTATCTGGGCATTTATCTCTCCCATCAGGCGACTGATACGATGAAAAATAATTATGAGACCTTTTTTACCCAGCTTTAGTCAGACCTGGCACGATGGAGTATTCTCCCACTGAATTTACTCCATAGAGTTAATGTTATTAGGATGGTGGCCTTCCCCGAGCCCTTTACTTATTTCAGAATGTCCCAATATTTATCCCAAACAAAACATTCCGGATATGGAATAAATCCATTAGCAGATTCATATGGTGCGGAAAACATCCCAGAATTAAACTATCCATTCTTAGCCTCCCAAGAGGAATGGGTGGGCTGGCCCTCCCCAGTCTCAAACTCTATAACTGGGCCTCACACCTGTCCTTTCTCATGTGCCATCTTGCCAGAACCAGTCCCGCCCTCTGGAGGGAGATGAAGGAGGGTCTCATACCTTTCAAGAGTTTGATTAAAAATGTGATGTACCAAACTCTCCCCCCTCACCCTCAGGAACAGATACCAATGAACCCTTGGATTACACACCAGATGAAAACTTGGAATGCAATACATAGATACCTATCTCTCTCCCCATTCTTCCCATTTGTGTGCCCCATAGTTCTCTTGGAGGATTTCCACCCAGCCGTTTTTGACCATACATTTGTCTCCTGGGAAAATTTAGGGCTCTCTAATCTTATTCAATTTCAAAACAGAGGAGAATTTAAATCTTTCCAGGAGCTATGCCAATCTCATGGTTTGAGACACCAAGATTTCTATCGGTATTTACAGTTAAAACATTTTTACTATTCTTTGCCAATCCAAACACAAAACCCTAACAACTTCCTTCCACTGATTTCCTGTTTCTTTTTTTTTTTTTTAACTTTATGTTTATTGAGTTTATCAGCATTGTATAAACTTGTATATCACGGATGAAGTACATATCAAAAACCATTGTGATCCATTGAGGGCGCCACCCCTCTTAATACATGCAAACAAAGATAAAAAGAAATCCATACTGCATCATTAAGATATATCATTAGGGTTCCTATAGAAGCTAAATAAGCCAATAACAAACATTTTATCCAAATCTTGCTGTGTTATTTAAACCATGAGCAGCATGATTATTCTTTCATATTTAATAACCCCCTCGCCATAAGGCTATATAATTAAACAAACTAGTCTTCTTATAGAAGAAAATGAGAGATCATGCTTCACCATATTATTAAGTACCTTAAGTACTAAAAAAAGAAAGGCTTAAGCTCTTCTTTTAATTTTTAGATCAAAGTTAAGGCATTCTACTTATAGAACAAGCAGGTAGAAACAACTAAATGGCAGATTGTCACTTAGCAGGAGGGACTAAACATGCCCATATTATAGTAGCATAAAACATTAAAGAACTATAGTCCCAAACAGAGAAGTTCTTTGCAACATAAAGTCGATAAATCCCTCCGCAAGTGTTATTACTGCTTACAGAATGTTGTTCAAGTTGCACTCACTACTTCATCTTCAGCCTCTGACTGTGACTGAGACCCATGTTCCCGATGATGACTAACTGGCATATGTCTTTGAGTCCACTTTAAGGCCTCTTGTGGATTGGTGAAAATATAAATTTTCCCCTTGATGGACGATTCTCAGACGGGCCGGGAAAATCATGTTGTGTGACACTCCTGCCCCTCTCAACATTGCTCGAACACCGTTGTATCGTTTTTATTTCTGCCTGGTCGCAAAGCTGAGATCCGAATACAAGTTTACTTTCTCCCCTTTGCATAGCAAAAGCCACTTCTGTCTGGCCAGGGAAAGAAGAAAATCCCTCAGTCCGATTCCATCAAGAACTAGCACAATTGCCCATGGAGCTTCTGGATTTACTTGGCGGCCCCTCGTTGCCACTCTATATGCCTTTTGGATATGAATCCTTCGATCTATGAGGGGCTGACCAAGTTGCTGTTCTAACCATTCCAGCATAAATAGGGCCAAATGGTCACCCTCTGTTTGTTCTGGGATTCCAAGCACTCTTAAATTGTTTGCCCTTGCCTGATTCTCCAACATTTCAGTTCTTGAATGGAGGCAAGTATTTTCTTTCACCAGTTTTGTGGTTGCTCCCAGGGCTGCCTCTGAACACTTTCCAGCTTTCCCAGACTCCGTTTTAATAAGAGAAACATCTGTCTCCAAAACTGTAACTCTGTTCATTAGTGAATCAAATCGGGAAGCCAGACCCTCTACTGAAGAGATAAGCCAATTAATTTTTATTCCCAAGCTCTGAAGGGTTTCTACTTCTGGTATCTCAAACTCAGAGGTGGCAGGGCATTGGGCAGACCTCGTGGCGACTGCGAGTGGGGCTGTGTTTTGCTTATTCCTCACTCCCTCATGGGTAGATTTATCCTTCCTTGGAATGCCCATGTCTGTACTACTAAACTTCCGACTACCAGTCCTGCCTTTTTTAATATTTATTTCACCTTATAAAATGAAGAAATAACTTTTTAAATCGTATTTTCGGTAGAACTGAAAATCCTTGTGACCATCTTGCTCGGGTTCCACAGCGCCCCCTGATTTCCTGTTTCCAACAACACATTGATTCTGGCAGTACACCCCACATCATATCTGTTCTGTATTGGGCACTTGGGGATACCTTGGGAATGACTACTGAAAATATATGTTCTAAGTGGATCATGGAATTCGGCTTTGACATTCCTACACAAAAATGGTACAAGGGATGACTTTCAGTAGCTAAACTTACATAGTCCCACAGCTGGAGACTGTTCTCCTGGCAAATTCTATCTAGGTAATTTCTCACTCCTGTCACAACAGCACATTATTCATCAACAAGGTCGGGGGCCTGCTGGCACCAGTGTGGTGAACCCCGGCCACACCATATTCATATTTTCTGGATGTGCCCGCTGATAAAGCCCTTTCTAGATTCACTACAATCTGAACTGGGCTACCTTTTTGGCCTCCCAATACCCCTTACTGCTGACTTATTTATTCTCCATATTTTTCTCCCTGAATTTAAGGATACACATACACGTTACCTGCTGGGATTTTTCTTATGGAGGCTAAGAAGACCTTGACTCGCTGCTGACTTATCCCCGAGTCCCTACAATGTCAGAGTGGACATAGATGGTGACCTGGGTCTATAGGTCGGAGAAAATCTCCTTCCATCTAAATGATAAATCTGATTTATTTACCTTGAAATGGACTAGATGGGTGATGTATATTATATCGAAGGACTCTACCTTTGTCCCCTAAGGGGACTGGGTCAGATGAAGGGCTAACTTAAGGAGATGGGACCAACCACAACCAGCTTTTTTTTTTTTTGCACCGATTAGATGCTTGAGGGCCTAAAGAAAGTCAGACGGGGTCCTTTATGACTTATAGTTCATAAGTTATAATGTGCATTCTATGGTTTGTAATTTAAAGCCTGTAGCTGTTATTATTATAGTTTATTTTGCTTATGCCTATCAACTCCAGACACACTGTGAAGCTTAAATATATATAGCTCTGATATATGGATTTATTTTCAATCTCAATCTGTGTATAAAGATGAATTTGTGACTGTTTCCCCCGTACTCCACTCCTCCCAGTATTTGAAAAATGAATAAAAACTGTAATAACAAAAAAAAGAGTTTGGGGTACTCTTTATCAAATACAGGAACAACAGGAGAGGCTTTCCATAAGTCAGGCATTACACCAGTGGTGAATGACAAGTTCACTAATATGGCAGCAGGGGAGATGAACACTGTGGTAGCAATCTTCACGAGTTTGGGCTGAATACCATTTGAGAATTCAGATTTATAAACAGGAATCTGCATGAGAAGTCTGTGAACCTCAGCAGACCTGACCCATTGAAAATAAAAAGGGGATTGTACAGAGGTTTGGGGGGGGGGCCTGGAAGGGAGTCACTACTAGGCGAAGAAGAGGGCATATCAGAGAAAGCCTGAATGTAGGAGGAGAGGCCTGAGAAATAACTGTTGAATGCACTGGCTATAACTGGAGCTGTAATTGCAGTTATTACTGTTTAAAACCATGTATGAGAAGAGCGATCCCCTGACTGACCCAACATCTTTTGGATGTGCTTCCAAAATAGTTTGCAGTTTAGGGCAGTGGAGCTAAATAGTAGCTTGCAGTGAGGGCTTTTATTACTTCCAACTGCTCTTTTGCTTTTGTTACACAGTGTTCTATAGGCAGACCAATCTGCTGGAGATGAGGAGGCCTTAAACTCCATTTTTTGTCCCTGCTGATGATTTTGCATAGTAGTGAGTGGTCCAGCCATTTAAAAACAGTGGTACACACCCGTCTCCTGGTGAAAGGGGCAAATTTGTCTTTTAGTTCAGTGAACACTGAAGTAAAGAAGGTAGTTGCTAGACTTACATCAGAAGCCTCATGTAGGTAGGATCAACCTGTGTTAGAGACTGCAAGCCTGAAAAGCACAGGATCCAGATTAGTGAGCTTCCTGAACTGGATAATTCTCGGGGGTGTTAGCTTTGCATGCCATATGCAAACACTGGTGAGTGATCACTGTATGAAACAGAACACCTGAACAGCTGGTAGTGGGTGACCCATGCAGCAAACTTTTCTAATTTGGAGACTAAGCTTCTTATATTAAGGTGGACATTTTTTTTAGGCCCTTGATATTTTGTTATGGTGTGGGATGAAAAGAAGGAGGCAGAGCAGGGATTGGGACCAAAATTAAGCTCTGCATCACCAGCAGACATGAAATAGGGGAGAACTAGGTAGGTGACGGGATTTTACTCCAGGTACAGATTAATGGAGGTACAACTTCATTACTGCCTCCTAATAAAGCAAGTCAGCTTTATTATGCAATTTGGTGGCAATAGGAGTTGGCTTAACGCAGAAGGTTGATAGTGGGTTAAGAAGTTGGGCATTGAGAAATCCACTGAGGTTTAGGGCTCTGCATTATATTTATTTATTTGTTTAATTAACAGTTTCACCAGGAAAGGCATACTTAGCAGAATAGCTTGCTTCCAGATGCGTCCTGGGAGTGGGGGGAGGAGGAAACAAATGAAAATACAGGCAAGAACAGTAAAAATTACAATTTGCAATAGTCTTATACACACATGAATACAGAGTACAGGATTACAGAGTTAAGTGCTAACTTGCAGGAGTCTCAGGGAGCAAATTACAGACTGGGAATTACCTTTGTAACCCCTAGGTGGTGCTATCCCAAGGGCTACTACCCCTGCCTGCTTGGCTAGTAGCAGGTTATGGGGCCTGGGTAATGAAGCGGGTGCCTCCACCTGGAGGTCAGGGTTGTTAGTGGTCAAGCTAACCTGGGCACAGCCCTCCGGGACACTGTAACCCTCCTCTTTCCCTTCTAGTGGCCTGAACAATATACAATAATTACTTTCACAATGACCCTTATTCACCAGGCAATTACCCGCACTGTTTACACTTACCACCAGGGCTGGTTCCTCTAGCTTGACCCTGGGGACCCCCTGTACAACAAGGTTAAGCACAGCAAATAACAACAGTACAATACTCTTGGCACAAACTGGAACCACGGTCAGGTTAAATGCAAACAAAGTTAAATCTGATTCATTCAGGGGACTTGAACAAGGGAGGGGTGTAATCAGGTTGGTTTGCTTAAAAGCTATATTAATCAGTTATGCGTGCAGTAAAGAGTCCCTACACAGTCACACACTCTGGGTACCCAGGTAGGAAAACAGTGGGCTAGCCAGGAACGTTGCAGCTGGTTGGGGCCCTGTGTTTGAAGAAAGCAACATGCACAACACACACTATTTGTAATCTGGAGCCGGAGGGCTCAGTTCGTGAAAGAAAAGGCAACAAGACAATCAGATGACAACACTTTTAGATTTAGCTGTTGTTGCAGGGAGCTACCCTGATGTTTATTCACGATACCCAATACTGGACACAAGCAGGATGAAATCGAGACTGCAGGCTGTTGAGCTGGAGTGCCCAGAGAAGCAGGGCCCACACGAATAACCAAGACGTCGTTCCTGTTCAAGGTGTAGAGCAGGGGGCTGATCCCCAGGCCGGTCTCTTGTCGATGGCTTTCTCTGCATAGTAGGTATTCTGGCTGGGCCAGTGTAGCAGGGCCCAGGCAAATGGAAATGGATACAGATTCAGTCCGTGGAGCTGGATACAGCCTCCAGCAAGCAAAACACAGTTCAGACACACGGTGGGGAACCAAATCACGACCCACTATAAACACACAGCACATTCACATTTAAGGAAATTCCACTGTACCAGGCAAATGGCTCTCCGGTCGCAATTACAGAGTCTCTGCACAATCTGGGAGTTCAGAGGTAGCTGGAAGTCCTGACAGGCCGATCGCATTCAACATATCTTTGGTCTTCTTCAGGTTAAAGCCTGGTCACAATTCAGTGGCTTAATTCGCTCTCCAAATTCAGATTGAGTCCAAAAAAAAAAAAACATAAGTTCCCTCTCAGGAACAACAGGCAGGCATGCAGGCCAAACTCAGTTTCTCCCACGTGAATCCACTATGGATTGCTGCTCGAACTATCTCGAGCTGTTACTTCTTCACTTCCCAGCTCAGATCTAACTGAAACTGTAAGCAGTGTGGGACTTTCCCCAAGATCCAAAAGGTTCGGTTGGCTGATCTGTCTGTCAGTTACAACAAGGGCTGCCCCTCCAGGTTACTGTAGGCACCAAAAGTCCAAAACTACAATTCCTACAAGTTTTGGCCTCACCAAGCCCCTGTAGGCAAGCTCCATTTTAGAGTCCCAAATGTACTGATTGGCCCATTCTGCAGTCCAGGACCAAGATGATGGAAACAAACAGAACTGTCCATGCTGCAAAGAAGGCAGGTTAGAACAAACTGCAATATTATTACCACTCTAACAAATGATCAGCAAACAAGTACACCTTCTAACAGAGTTCCCTGTCAGATTAATTATGACTGCAATCCAGGCAGCTCTTAAAGAGACGGTACACAGAGGCAATACAGGCACTCCCTGGCAATACATTTAATCTGCTAAACGCAGAACACCAGCCTGGCAGTGAGCATTTAGGCAAGCTCAAGGAAGACTTTTTGGGAACCCCCATTTGTAAGGGAGGGTTACACCTTAGTAATATATTCTGCATTGCTGATAATGTGGAGGAGAGGCAGTAGAATGGGAGGAGGATTAGAAACAACAGCAGGAGGAAGAGAAGAAGTCTCATAGGCTAGAAAAGAGGACATTGGGGAAGTGGCATGACCGATGGTAGGAGGAAGGGTGTTCCATAGTTTGGGGATACAGTGGGAAAAGGCTGCCTGACCTGCTGAAATGGACCTGGTGGGCATGGCCAAGGTACGGGAGTCAAGGTTTCTATGGGAGTGGAAGGAGGGAGGCAGGAGGGAGGGAGAGAGAAGAGGTAGGGAGAGAGAGAGAGAGACAGAACAGAATTTAGCCAGGAAGCTGGCACAGTGGGTGCTGCACCTGTCCTCCAGAAAGGGGAGAGAGAGGGATTGCTAGAGGACACAGTGGTGGGTGAGAGGAGGGCAGAGCATTAGACAGAGTGGAAAAGAGTGTCCAGTCTAGTACAGGGAAGTTTTGGGAGTGACACTATAGACTACATCGCTGTGGTCAAACAACGGGAGGATCATTTTCTGGATAAGTTCATAGCGGGCCATGAGTGGAATGCATCCACAATTCCTATATAGGGCACCTCGTTTTGAGTGCAGTTATTTGTAGATGGCATCTACATATCCAGAAAAGTCAAGGTGTTGGTTGAGCCAAACACTGAGATAACTAAAGGAGGTAGCATTCTCAAGCAGGTCCCATCTACAGGGAGGAAGGAGGGGAGGGATGGATGCTGAGAGACTCTCTGCCTTGCACCAAAGGTCATAAAGACTATCTTCTTGGCATTCAGGAACAACTGATTTGTGCGTAAGCAGAGCTGAACCTTGTTGAAGTCATGCTGAAGTCTGGATGCTACATCAGTAGGGGAGGGACCAGAGGTATACAGGATGGTATTGTCTGCATACATGTGAATAGAGTTGCAGGGGCAGATGGCAGAAAGGTCATTTAGGAAGATGGAGAATAGCACTGGTCCAAGTACAGACCCCTGCGGTACTCCTGTGTTGACGGGTAGGAGGGAGATAGTGAGTCACCAATCCGGATGGAGTGCATCCTGCCCTCAAGGTATGCATGGAACCTGCAGTTGGTGGCAGCGGCTGACAGCCCAGTTGCAGAGAGTTTTGCAAGAAGGAGGGGGTTGGAGACAGTGCTGAATGCCTTAGCTAGGTCGACAAAAATGGCAGCGGTGATGAAGTCCTGGTCCATGCTTGTGTGGATGGCATCAGTGAGCCTAAGGCGGGAGGAGGTAGTGGAATGAAGCTTCTGAAAGCCAGACTGCAAAGGGTTGAAGAAGGAGGAGGATGTGTCAAGGTAGGAGGAGAGTTGGGATAGGACCATGTGTTCCTGGAGTTTGGTAAGGATGGGGAGAAGAGAGCTAGGATGGTAGTTTACTGGATTGGAGGAGCCACCACCTTTGGGAGGGAGATGACAATAGCATGTTTCCAGCCAGCTGGAACAGATGCAAGAGAGAAGGACATGTTTATGAGAGAGGTTAGGGGAGGAGAGATAGCGGAGGCAGACGGGTGGAGAATCACGGAATCCAGGCCATTGGGGCACTTGTCCATGGAGGGGTTTAGGGCAAGAAGAGCATAGAGTATAGCTGTGGGGGATACTGACCAGAAGGAGAAGGAGGAGGATGGAGGGAGGTCAGATTGAGAAGACTTGGGGGAAGGGGTGGGGTGGGAGCGATGACAGTAGGAGGAGGTGAAGAATAGAATTAAACTCCGTGGCCACATAGAGGGTCTGACAGAAGCATATCACCCCTCTGAGGGACTGGGACAGGGAATGGTTTGGAAGGGAGAAAGGGGTGCGAACCACCTTCCAAAACTTGGATGGGTGATTTACATTTGTTTGGAAGGTGGCAGAGAAATATTCTGCCCTGGCAAGTCTAAATGCTCTAGTACAGGCATTTCAGAGAGAGCAATGTGTTATATGTGGAAAGGATGGGGAATGAGTCCAAGATATGAAGAGCACCACATAACAATGCAGCAAGTCAAACCTTCTATGTCAGCTGCCCCATTTTGGCAGAGTTCAGTAGAAACCACAGGGAACCAGCTAAGGATAACCAAAACCCAATGTGAGAAACACTTACACAGTGGCTACCCAGTATGAAATACATTTACACAGTGGTTACCCAGATAAGAAACAGATATCAATGAAGTACAGCTACAAAGTTTGAAGTTAAGAGATTAATAATATAGCTAACACCCAGATAGGGAGTAATTAGATTACCATCATAAAACTGAAATGAAGGGGAAACCCAGATAGGTACAACACCAGGATAACCATGTCTAAAACATATGGGACCCTATGCACTAATGGGGTGGAGTAGCTTCTTGGCATAGATCTGAAGGCGAGCAACCTCCACCTCTACATGCCCCCATGGGATGCACTAGGGGGCAATACAGCACATATGTGCCCAATCCTCCAGCCAAGCGAGAGGGGTGGGGTCGGCACTACACGCCATGCACTAAGGTGCATAGTGTTAGCTGCAGGGGTGTGTAGGGGGCACAGGGTACACCAGGGAGAACCCTGCAGTAAACCCCTACATGCCCCATGCACACCCCACAGGACAGGGCAAACAGCCCATTGACCCTCCAGGGCCACAGGACACGGCCGCTGAATGCCACCCACCCACCCCAGCACACTACGGTGAGTGTGGTGACTCCCCATCACCCACAACACCCAAACCCCTCACAGGGGCACTGGCACAAGGCTGCCTCTCCCACCCCAGCAGTACCAGCAGCCACCCCGCTACCGGTGTAATGTGCCCCAGCCCCCCATGCCTGCAGGCTTCCCCCCACCCATCCCACTGCACCGATCGGTGCCACCGGAGGGCCAGTGGCATTGCCCTCCCTCACCTGCCACAGCCACTGACAGTCAGATATCCGTGCACCCTGCCACGAGGGATCCAGTGTGGGACCCGGTCTGGTCATCTGATTGACACCCTGCAGAGTCCTGCGCTGGGGGGGGCCATGGACAGGTGGCTGGCAGTCGTGAATGCCGTCGATGCACACCTGTCCGCTGGTGTGCAGCTTACGCACTGGGTACACGACAAGTTGTGCGCATTCTACCGATTAGTGCATAGGGCCCATGATGAGTAGCATCAAATACAGACTGATACCGGGTAGTAGTTAGATAATCTATTACAGTTAACCCTTGTGGGGCCGTGGGCTGATATATCAGTCCAGAATTCCTATACATTCTAATTCTGTTGGCAGCCCAAAGATTAATACAATCTGTCAGTGTATTAATGCTATCCAGGGTAAGGCTAAATATTTTTTTTTTTTTTGCTACAGTGCCGGGCCTCTGAGAGCTCAGCCCCCATCACCCTGATCTCCATCCATCCCTGGGACTTACCTTGGAATGGTGATCCACCCAGGCTTACCCTATCTGGGTGGGGCCACCAGATGGCATGAACCCCATGGACAACTCATATAGGGTCCTGGCAGGAGAACCATTGGGAGGACCCCCTGGCTTACCCCGCAGGACCAGATTGCACCGACAGAAACTCATCGCTCAATCACCAGCCAAGTGTTGCCGAGTGTTGTGCAGCCTTGGAGAGGTGGGGCATCATGAATGGAGCTGGTAATGATATTTTTGCATAGTAAAGTTGTGAGGCGTGGCGTGCAATGACATAGGTGCAACATGTGAAGTCCGGCATGCCTCCCTGACAACCCTGGCCCCAGCAGCTGTATTCCCCCCAGCCACCACCAGGAGTCATTCACGTGCTGGGCACACTACTCCCTCCCTTCAGAGGAGGAGGACAGTCCCTAGGACACTCAGTCCTCCTCCTCCTTCTCCTCCTCCTCTGGCCAGCACTTTGATGCCTCGAGTCCACATCCAAAGCCAGGGCATCAGCATTGCAGATGGAAACCCAACTGCTGCACAATCAGGCCAGCCAAGACTAAGTATGTTTCAGAAATAAATATATTGGCAGTCACAGAAATTACTTGAAGTTATTAATGCACAGTATAATTGGGAACTTGTAAAGAGTTCCAGCAATTAAATGTCAAACAAAGTCTCGGTTTTGCACACCAATGCTTAGTTTTGCACACCGGAGAGAAGTACTATGTGAAGGGAGTAAAGAACTATGCAGTCAGCATGGCCAGCACCCAACAGCCTCCAACAGCTGACTCCCTAAGCAGTCTTCTTGATGCCCTTTGCACTGTGGTCCTTCTTATAGAGGACTGCAGTGCAGAGGGCTGCTTGACATAGATATACTTTTGAATGGGTAGCAGGCTCTGGAAACAGTGTTTCGCACAATCATTCAGGCCAGTTGATTGGCCAGGATTTGAATTTGGCCAGGAGTGTGAAGATACAAGTGCCTGGACAGTTGCAGCTGAAACTCTATCCCACAGGTATTCTGTGGTGACTGGTGGGGGGGGGAGGGAGGTAAGGAGGCTGTAGGACTCCCTCCCACTTTTTTTTTTTAATATACGTAGTTTATGCTCCTTGTCTGCCCCCAGCTGCCCCCTTCTGACCGACCCCTCCAGCCCCATCACCCCGGTATCACTGGGACTTACCCCGCCCAGACGCCGGGTACAGAGCCTGCGAAGGGTCGGTCTTCATCCGCAGCCAGAGGTGTTTTTCCTGCTTTTTCTTCCTTCCCATTGCTGGGGCACACATGTAAGATATGCATACGTGGAGGCGTGCATGTGTCCCGAAGTCCCACAGCACCCTCCCTTCTTCTGGCCCCTCTGACCCGCACTATCCTCCGGCCTCCACCTGGGGGCAGTCATTCGGCGGGAGTGCCAGTCCTCCCTCCCCGGGAGAGGAGAGTTGTCCTCCAGACGCTCAATCCTCTCCCTCCCCTGCTGACCCCCGGTGGCCTGTGTTTGTTCCCGAACATGGGTCGCTGTATGGCATGAGGTGTGACGTCCAGCACCTCAACCCTCAGCACCACCGGGCCAGGCTGACTCCCTTCCTCTTGACCCCTGAAGTTCTGCTGGGCTGTAGCATGGTTGGCAAGGAGTTGTAGGTGAGGCACCAGTGTTTTAGAATTAGCAGGTTCAGGAAACATGACCTTGCACAATTCGTTCAGGCCAACTGATTGGTCAGGATTTAAATTTTCCCAGGCGCTGGAAATTACAAGTGCCTGGACTGTTGCAACTGAAACCCTGCCTCTCAGGTACCCCATGGGTATCAGTGTGTGGGGGGGTAAGGATTCTGTAAGAAACTCTCTCTCTCAGCCACTGATGTTCTGCTAGGCTGTAGTGTGGCTGGTGACAGTTTCATCCCTCCAAACCCTCGCAGGCATTCCCACTGGTGCCATCCTGGAGGAGCCAGCTCTGGGCTGCCACACAAAAAACATCTCTCACAATTCAGGGAAGTTTCCCATATTTTACTCATGATTACCATGACCAGACATCTTAAAAGTCCTTCACCCCACATTGGGGTATGCCACAGGAGAGACAGTCACCATGACTTGATGCTCAGCCACTTCTAGACCAAATTAGGGACTGAAACAGGATGAGAGTGTTGGTACTTCTCCTAAGGCTGTCTTCTGTCAGACGGACTCCAAGCTCTCAATGAGCAACTGACAACCACTGCAACATTCCACTGTGGTTTAGGATGCTGTGAGGCTCCTCCCACTTTGAACCTCTGTCCATGTGACTGGCAGGATTTCAGGGGAGACCTGAAAGTTACCCATTTGCTGCTTAAAGTGACTAAGTACAAAACCCATTGCACTACATAGGATTCTACTACCATTCTAAATACTTTGCAAATACTCTAGTAAACACTCAAGTAACCCAGAGGGGACACAGGGGTTACATGGGTACCAAACTGCCCTCAATGTCTGTGGATACAATGAGTTCTAGGACACCTTGTTTCAGTGAGGGTGTCACAAAACAGCAGGGATCATGGCAGATGCAAGGGGAGATCTCAGGTATCCAGAATGTTCCTTAACCTACCAGGCCTGACAGTAGGTAAGTTGGAGGTTTGCCCATAGCGGGAAAAGTGTGAGGGTGCAGGAACCACAGAGGACATCCTCTCAAGGTATACTCTTTGATGCCTGATACCCCTCAAGGGATACTTCTTCATGTCATTCTGGCCTGAGGCAGTTCTCCCAAAAAAGGTATAGCAGGCATCGGAGAGAGGGGGTGACCCCAATAACCTTTACAGAAGTCTGTCCAAGTACCAGAAAGGAAAAAGTAAAGGCATCACCAGAGAACATTGGGATAAGGTAAGAGATTGTCTCCAAGACTGTAAGGACGCAGTTCCTTGAAGGCAAAGTGAGCATTTGTGACTGGCCATATGGGGAGGGTTCCCGGGGGGGGGGTGGGAGGCTGCAAGATATAGAAACAAAGAATTTGACAGCAGAAGGAGACCGAAGGCCCATCAAGTCTGCCTTTACTAAACTACTTCACCCCACCAACCTACTGCCCTGCTCTCACCGCTACCCCACTCAAACCCTTGCTGCTCCCTTTTTGATACAATGAGTCCCCATGTCCTGTCCTGTCCCATGAAGGAGACTTTGGACATTGGAATTAAAGAAGTTTAAATTGTAATAGGGAGGGACAGGATTGATTTCAGTGTCACCTGCAACTAGCAATAAGGAAAGGATAAACCAAATATATGTCAAAAAAAAAGGGGTACTTGAAATATCTTTTTGACCAATTTAGCCATCTGGGACATGCGAGAAAGAACTGAGGGAACAAAATGTAATGCCTCTCAAATCCAAATGTTTCAAGTAGGTTACAGTGTGAATATCTGACCCAGTAGGGGGAAAAATAAAAATATCTTCAAACCCATTCTGCTGAGGCTTAATGTGAGAAGTGAAAGATACTGAGGTGAAACCAAAAGAAATGATACAATAATAAAGGAACCACATATATAAAACAGAGGTGTGCGTGGATAAGC
Source organism: Neoceratodus forsteri (assembly GCA_016271365.2). NCBI lineage: Eukaryota > Metazoa > Chordata > Ceratodontiformes > Ceratodontidae > Neoceratodus > Neoceratodus forsteri. The sequence continues at coordinate 1,429,483,865 of CM057449.1, forward strand.
GTACCATCTTAAAATGACTGCATATGTGAATAATGAATTAATAAAAAATATAAAAACTTGTAACTTAAATAACAGAACCAAGTAGATGTCTTTAAGCACTGATAAAACAACATGAACCTGAGTGCAAAATTAACAAGTATAACCCATAAATGAAAAAGAGTAAGATCATGGCAATATGATATTTAAAATTCTACACTAAGCCTAATACAGACATTGTGCTAAAAACTAGATTTCAGACTAGAATAAACGTATCAATTTTAACACATCTAGTTAATATGCATAATATTGATTCATTTAATGAACAGAGTTCTATAGTCCGGTCTTTTCTGGTCTGACTCTGGTTACTCTGCATGCTATACTTTGCCATCGTACTTAGCCGCTGCTGCTTAGACGCCACTGTGTCTACTGGTGATGCAGATTTAAACCTCCATGTCCCTCTCCTTCATGGCATTGCAGCCACTGTGATTGCACCATGAACAGGCATTCTAATTAAGCCAGAAATCAGGGTCAGGAACAGGTGTGTGCTATAATACTGTTTCACAGTGCAGACTGATGCCGAAACCGTTATAGCAAACAGTCAATGAAGTCCCAATAAAATTCTCTAGCTTCACCAAACAGTTGGTGAAAGTCTCCATAAAACTGCACAATGCACATGTAACAGCCTGGTTTTTGGGACTTACTGTGGCTGTTTCCGGGGCCCTTGGGTCTTCTCTGGATACCTTGAGGGGGCCAGCCTAGGTTCTTTGAGTACCCTTGGTATGGGAACAATAAATTTGCTTGGTTCCTCAACCAGGGGTAGTGGTTGGGAATACCTGGAAATAAATTACAGGCTAACACCCACCAGAAAATTGCAGTAGCTGCCCCCACAGTACCTTCCCCACCAATCAACACTTTCCAACCTCTACAATGAAATCACTGTGCCAGAATTTAACATTAACAATGAACAGTTTTATTTTGGGGGAAGGGAAAAGAAGGGAGAAAAACAGCATAACACAGTGGCAATACTTTAACCCCACAAACCCCCACCTCCCAACTACAGGTGCACCTGATTTCCAACTGGCAGCTGCCCAGAGTCTCTAAAGTCCCATAGGTGGGTACCACACCGCCGATACAGAAGACGCTGGGGATCTTTCATTGGGGCCTAAATAGCTTTAAACAGATGCAAGAACTTTAAACTTTTGCCTGGGCTCACTTTTAATCTTAGCACAGTCCTGCTCAGGACTTAACCCACTGAATTCTCTGACTAGCTAGCCAGCTAGCTAAATAATGAGCACCCCAAAGCCCCAGACCGGGGTACATACAGTTCCAGAGATTCACAGGGGGTTTTGAAGATGTTAGACTTTACGGTACCATGCTGTTGGAGTAGTTGGTCACATGCCATGGCTGTAGGCAACTGAAGAAAGGAGGATGGTGCTGGGCTCCGCCCGCCAGACCTTTCCAATCTTCGCCCTTGGGAGGCCTTTGTATGTGGTGTTGACCCGGCAAGGCTTTACTCTCTTTCCCTGCCGGTCTGCTCTTCAGTCTGGGTGCTAAACAGGCTGCTGATTCTCCAGACGATGACTTGGCACATACTTTCCTCCGATGTAAGACATGGGGACTGGGAAATTGGCTCAGTCTCTTTTTGCAGTACACACAATTGCTACAACTTACAACGGCCACAGTCTCTAAGGCTCTTACTCCACCAAGGGGAAATGCAACTTCGCTGAACACTTTTCTATTCAGATGCTGAATTATGGCTCTAAACTCTGAACTTTACAGTCTCTGCTTCTCAGCATGCCGCATTTCTAGGGCTCTTTCTTCACTGCAGGACTGCCCACTACTTTTACAGCAATTCTCACTCTCTCTCTCTCTCTCTCTCTCTCTCTGTCTCTCGCTACAGATTCCCTCTTTTCACAGCCAAGGGTTCCAATCTGAGCAGCAGCTCTCCAAAGACTTTAACACATATGCACTAAAGTGCAGGTTCAGTTCTCACCCTAGAAGCTCACTCACAGTCCAGTCTTTTCCCAGCGGAATATGTATCATTCCAGGCATTCTGCAGCTTATCCAGGCAGTGACCAGCAAGGCCGTTTGGAAAAGACTGCTAGATGTTAACTGGAGCACCTTTACTGCAGCCACATCCAAGAGTAGGGTCATTCTTGATGCCCTACAGGGGGTATGCCTCCGACAGTTTATGATAGAACACACTCAGGAGGGAGCAATCTTAGACCTGGTACTCTCAAATGGGGATGGAGAGAGGATCTGAGATTTAAAAGTGGGTAGCCATCTGGGAACAAGCGACCACAAAACAGTGTTGTTTACAAAAACAGCTGTAGAGTCAAGTCATACAAAAGCAAGGGTGTTGGACTTTAGGAGGGCTGACTTTGGCAAAATGGGAGAGTGCCTCAGAAAAGCACTAGCAAACAGGCAAGGAGGAGGGGTGGAGAAACAATGGGGAAAATCAAAAATGCCATCACAGAGGCAACAAGCCTTTGTGTGAAGCAAATCAACAAAACAAAATGAAGGTAAAAGCCACTAGGGTTCTCAAAAGAGGTAGCAGGGAAGGTTAAGGAGAGAAGGATAGCCTTCAGGAAATACAAGGAAACACAGAAGGAGCAGGACAGAGAATTATATTGGTTAAAGCAGAAGGAGGCTGGGAAGGCAGTCAGAATAGCAAAGACCCAAACTGAGGAAAAGATAACCAACTCTGTTAAGAAGGGGGATAAAACCTTTTATAGGTACATTAGGGAGCGAAGAAAGACCGAGGGAGGGATACTGAGGCTTAATAAAGGGGAGGGAATGTGGGCAGAGGGCGACTGAAAAAACAGGGATACTGAATGAATACTTCTGCTCAGTATTCACAAAAGAAGATGAAGGGGAGGTACCGAAACCAAACAATAGAAACACTCTGGATAGGGGGATTGATACCAGTCATTCACAGAAGAAAGGGTTCTGAAAGAACTCCTAAAACGGAAGGTTGACAAAGCAATGGGGCCTGACGGGATTCACCCCAGAATTCTAAAAGAACTAAGGGGAGATCTAGCAACACCACTGACTACCCTCTTTAACAAATCATGGGAAGATGGGGTGGTACCTGAGGACTGGAGGAGGGCGGATGTGATTCCACTTCACAAAAGTGTGAACAGGGCAGAGGCAGGAAACTACAGACCTGTTAGTTTGACCTCAGTGATAGGGAACATGATGGAATCACTTCAGAAGGAAAGAATTGTTGAGTACCTAGAAGCCAGTGGAGCACAGGACCCAAGGCAGCATGGATTCACAGCGGGACGGTCATGTCAGACGAATCTAGTAGATTTCTTTGACTGGGTGACCAAAGTAGTAGACCAGGGAGGGGCTGTGGACATAGCCTACCTAGACTTTAGCAAGGCATTTGACACAGTCCCATGCAAAAGATTAATATACAAGTTAGCCAGCCTTGGAGTGGGTCCCAAGGTGGTAGCCTGGGCACAAAATTGGCTAGACAACAGGAAGCAGAGGGTAATACTAAACGGAGTCCTCTCGGAAGAAAGGGGGGTTACTAGTGGGGTACCGCAGGGTTCAGTACTGGGACTGGTCCTCTTTAATGTCTTTATAAGTGACATTGCAGAGGGACTGGAAGGAAAAGCATGTCTCTTTGCAGATGACACAGAGATTTGCAACAGGGCTGATACACAAAGTGGGGTGGAAAGGATGAGAAGGGACTTGGCAAGGTTGGAAGAATGGTCAAATGTATGGCAACTTAGATTAAATGCAAGGAAGTGCAAAGTAATGCACCTGGAAAACAAAAACCCAAGGGAAGAGCACAGAATAAGGGGTAAGATGCTAACAACAACAAAAATGGAAAGGGACCAGGTGTTAGCCATATCAGATGACCTAAAGGTGGGCAAGCAATGTGAGAAGGCAGTAAGGAGGGCTGGGGGGATACTGGGATACATAGGGAGAGGCATCACCAGGAGAAAACAGGAAGTTTTTATCCATCTATACAGACAGTTGGTGAGACCCCATCTGAAGTACTGCGTGCAGTTCTGGAGACTCCATCTCTGCAAGGAGATAGGATGGAGGCTGTCCAGAGGAGGGCAACTAAAATGGTGCAGGGTCTGCACCAGAAGACATACGAAGAGAGAATAAAAGAGCTTAATATGTATACCCTCGAGGAAAGGAGGGAGGGGGGAACATGATAGAAACTTTCAAGTACCTCAAGGGAATCAGCAAAGTTCAAGAGGGTAGCATCTTTCAGAAAAAGAGATGTGCAAGAACAAGGAGGCACAATTTGAAGATATAAGGGGGACGGCTCAGAGGTAATGTGAGGAAGTATTTTTCCACAGAGAGGGTTGTTGATGCATTGAACGGCCTTCCTGAGGAGGTCGTGGAGTTAAAAACAGTGGGGGAATTCAAGAATACATGGGACAGACATAAGGCAATTTTGGGGGGGCAGGAGGAAGTAGGCTGTTGGTTAACTAGGATCTGCAGCTTATCCATTAGGTAGGGAAATGGGCAGACTAGGTGGGCCTAGCGGTCCTTATTTGCTGTCAAATTCTATGTTTCTATGACTACAGGCCTGCTGGGCTAGCAAGCTCACAGCAGTCTCTTGCTCTGCAAATCCTCTCAGGGTTCTCCTTTCCGAGGCAAAATCAGTCCCTTTTATTCCCTCAATAGCAGCCCCCTGTCATTCACTGCAACAATTGTCCATCAAGGCTTATTAATATTCATTTAGGCTACTTGATGCCCTATTAGTCCTTAGATTGGGCGCCAAGCAAAGTCTTTGAATTTCACCCAAAAGTCCTCTCTTCATTCTCAGGAGCCCGCTTGTAAATTCTTGGCTTTGGACTGGCTTGTGCAGGGGGCATTTATTTCCCCCCAAAAACCAGCATTATTACCCCTGCCCCTTAACCCACATGCATAGTTTTAACTTTTCATTTAACTGGCAGCCCGTCGCTGCTGCTGCCGAAATACTGTCCCCATAAGTCAGCAACCTGGCTCATTAATATTCATGAGTGGGCGGGCGCACTTATTGGTGCTCCCTGTGTACATGACAATACGCTCCCGACAATTCGCTCCCGCGATAAAAGCTACTGACTGCATAGAAGTACTGAATTACTGACTGGTTACACTCATCTGACAGCCCTGGGAATAAAAGCAACTGACAGCTTACACTCACGTACTGACAGCTGCCACCTACTCCCACATACTGACAGCGCATGTCAGTTTTACATTGAGCCTCAGTATTGGGCAATGTCTACCTGTAATGATACGGTCCAACCAGAATGGGTGGCTACTAGTATAAAGCATACTAGCCTGAGTCTAAGGTTCTGTTTGTGACCACCATCACTGATAATGAATTGCCACTTCATCACCTCAGAGCGCCGCCAAAAAGAAAGCTTGTGGACGAGAATAATTTTATATATACTTTCCACAAATGGGGAGCACACAATAAAGGAATATGGCAATGTGAGCATGCCGTTCAAAAAGTTAAGGTATACAATTCCCGCGTTCACACAGTCTCAATTGATGACCCAACTATAATAAATCGGTTTCTACACACACTCATGCACCTGACCCCTGTGCCGTGGAGAAATCTGTTGCTGTTAGTATAGCAAAAGAAAGAGCAGCAACAACCCAGGATACAACTACGCAAGTATTACTACATGCAAAACAAAATATGTCTTTAGCAGCCACAGGAAAGCTGATAGACCATAACTTAAAAAGAACTGTGCTGAGAGTCCAGGTTCATGGGGCACCACCAAACCCAAAAGATCTGGTTGAGTTGATTATACCTGAACATTTTAAAACCTACACTCAGAACTTTGACACAGATAGTGTTACGTTTCTTTTGCATGATAGTGGGCCTGGGAACAACAGGATATTGATCTTTGGTACAGAAAGAAATCTATGTTTCCTTGAAAGATCCAAGGTATGGCACGCTGATGGCACTTTCAGTGTTGCTCCTCCACTTTTCAACCAGCTATATGTTATTATGGGTGAGCACTTTGGGAAAGTAGAGCCTACTATTTATGCTCTTTTACCAAGTAAAAGATGGGAGTGTTACGACAGGATGCTAACAGCTCTGAAAGAAGTAAACAAAAATCTATCCCCAGACATTGTGATGACCGATTTTGAGAGGGCTACAATTAACGCATTCAAATCAGCATTTCCTCACAGTAAGCAAGTGGGATGCTTCTTCCATTTCACACAGTGTGTATATCACAAGATACAGATGGAAGAACTAGCTGTGAAGTACACCCAAGAGCCAGAATTTGCATTAAAATGTAAATATTTGCCCTCTCTCGCTTTTTATCCGATTGAGCAGGTTATTAAATGCTTCGAGGAAATTACCGATGAGCAACACAATGTCTTTCCCGATGATTTGCTACCAGTGATTGACTACTTCGAAGATGTCTGGATCGGGCACCACAATAGGAGAGGCACAGGCAGGAGACAGCCCCAGTTTGAGCTTGCCTTGTGGAACCATGCTGAAAGTGTCAGTGATGGGCGAGCACAAACTAATAATGTCATTGAAGCTTTCCACTGAGGGATGCAGACTATTCTATGCATGTCGCATCCCACTGTGTAGAAGTTCATAGATGGTCTAAAAGGTGTACAGAAAAAAAGGGATGCAGAGCTAGAACAATTGACAGCTAGGAATGCCCCGACCGTGTCTTGGAAGGTGTATCGAGACAATGTTGAACATCTCTTGCCTGCATTACTGCTAAAATGGAGGCGCGAACTACTGAGGAGTTTTTGAGAGGCATTGCACATAGCTTTGAATATTAGACTTCACACAGCCATGGACTTTTAACAGTTTCTTAATAAAGTTTTGTTTTTAACGACTGCATAGCAGAACTGAATTACTGACTTCCTGTATACAGACGGTAACTAAGGGGAACTAAGGTGACTGGTTCACTTCCTGTCTACAGATGGTAACTAAGGTGGCTGGTTCACTTCCTGTCTACAGATGGTAACTAAGGTGGAGACTTATAAACAGTAAGGTAAGGATTTTAGCTGTTTAACTGATAAAAGTCAAATGAAATGTTGGGAGCGAGTATTGACAATTGGGAGCGAGTTGACAGCATCGAAATGTTGCAGGAGCAAACTGTCGTTGTAGCGAGTTGTCAGGAGTGAATTGTTAGGGAACGAATTGTTGTGCTTCCTAACTAAACAGATTTGAGGCTTCTCTGGCACCTCGTCCATGTTTCAGGATGCCATTTGGCAGCATATGGGGTCAGGAGCACTGGAGAGAGACATTCCGATCACTGCAATAGTGGCAAGAAAACCAATACGCACAACCGCGCATGTGCGGACTGGCACCCAGCAAATAAACAGAGATAACAACTGGCGGTACCAGATCTTAACTCCTCTGGCCCCACTCTGAAGCGGAAAAACATGTGAGGGCCAGATGGAGACATAAGGAACACAAAACGGACCCAGGCAAAGGGCGGTGAGGAGCCAGTTGGGAACAGAAGGCAACACGGAGCCTACAAGCTAAGCCCAACAAAGTTGGGGGGGCTTACATACTCCACCCCCCCTAAAATCTTGGCGTCCTTGACAAGTGACTAAAGTGCCAACCTTTTAGGTCCTAGCATATTTTTAAATAGACATCTTAATTACATCTGTTCATGCATGTCAAGATTGCATTAGGTCAATACATTTTTTTACTAGACACCTGATTCCTGTCTAACAAAATTTTTAAGTACCATTCAGATTATCACAGTCACAATGGTAGGGTGCTAACTGGACAATAAATGATATTTATCACGTCACCCATGTACTAAAATCCCACATTTCGCCACATTAAACCTTAATTCAGAGCAGTGTCAAGAGAAATGCTCTGAATTAGCTCTAGTGCAGTTAGGAAGCCCTCAGGAAAGGGGCAATATGGTCTGCTGTATCTCATGATTAATGTCCCAGGTCCATCAATTTCACTGTATATAAACTATGAATCAGGGCCCATTTTAAGACCCTCCGAAGCTGTAACCTGCCATATTTACATAATCATAACCCAGGGTCTACTTTAAGATCCCTGATGCTGTAACCTGCCAATGTATATATCCCTGTGCTGTATGGCCTATGTATTGTACTGTTTATGTTATATGTGTATTTATTTTCTGACGTGGAGCCTTTGCAAAGGAGTCTATGACTCAAAGGATTGTAATTCCAATTCTTTTCAATAAATAAATAAAATATTGGGAATGACCTGTACTTTAGGCATAATATTCTTGTGAGCAACAAGGGGGTATCAGAAGAGGCACCCAAGGTGTCATGTTAATTTTAGAGGAGGCTTAACCACTTGACCAGACTTTTGAGGGACCTCTGCTTCTTCCATAGCACTATGATGAGCACTTCCTACTCCGGGTGCCACGTCTACCACAGGGGTGTGGTCTGGAATATATGGGGTTCTTTCAGTCTCTGTATGGCTGTCCTCCACTAAGGCCTCTACATCCATGTCTGCAACTGATGCTTCTTGATTTACAGCAGGGGTAACTCTTATTTCTACCATTTCACCATCAGGGTTTGTACCATACAAGATGTCTGTCTCATCACTGCTAACTTGTGGCCAGTTCATAGGAGTTACCATCTCTTCGAAGTCTAATTCAGGTGGCCGATACCAGTACCCTTCCTCATCCTCATTAATATTCACACTCTCTAATGGTTCAGGTGGCACAGCTGGTTCCTCACTTACTACAGAAGCAGGAAGGTTGCTGGACATCTCTTTTGTTTTGAGTCTGGTTTCGAGTTCTGGCAGGTCTTGACCCAGGCTCTGATACAGTCTCTGGTATGGGCTCAAGCTAACCAATGGGCAAACGTTTCTGTGAGCAGTCTTAACAATCCCATGCCCTCGTTCTTGTAGAATGTGCTATACAGACAAGTCAGTTAGCTTTTCAACCACCACATAGGGCTTTGAGGATCAGTGATCAGCTAGCTTGTGCCTCCATGGAGTCCCAGATTTCTGGGGAAAACTCTTATCTCCAACTTATAGGACCTGATTTTGCACTTTTTGAGCATAAAAAAATTTATTTGCAGTGCTGACTTTCCCGGCAGCTTTTGTGGCCAATTTATAAGAATCTCTCAGTTGTTGTTTCAGATGTTTGGTGTACTCTAGGTAGGATTCGGTTGTGGTTCTATCGGCAGACACCCCAAAGGCTAAGTCAACTGGCAGCTGGGCTTCTCGACCAAACATGAGCAGGTAGGGCGAAACATCTGTAGCACTTTTGCATGTACAGTTGTATGCATGCACCAACTTGGGGATGTGCTGGCTCCAGTTTCTCTTTTGTACAGGATCCAGAGTACCTAACAGTTCAACAAGATAAGATTGAATCTTTCAGGCTGGGGGTCCCCTTGCAGATGTTAGGGGGTGGTGCATGATTGGTGAATGCCATGAGCGGCAAGAAATTCTTTCACTAGTGGCTCTGAAAGTCAGTTCCTTGGTCAGAGTGAACACGCTGAGGTACACCATAATGGGTCACAAATTCTTCAAGCTTCTGAACAACTGTACAGGTAGTCTGATTTTTAGTTGGGTAAGCTTGTGCGTACCTGGTACAATGGTTGGTAATAACTAGGATGTGACTATACCCTTTACTATCTGGCTTCAATGACAAAAAGTCCATGCAGATCAATTCCAGCAGTTCAGTAGTTTTAATATTTATCAGTGGTGCCACTTTCTTGGGCAAAGTCTTCCTTTGAACACATCTGGCACAGTTCTTGCAGTGCTTCTCCACATCAGCTACTATTCTGGGCCAGTAAAATCTGCTTCGCACAAGGTTGAGGGTGCGCTCAAACCCAAAGTGCCCCATGGCATTGCGGAGTGCTCTGAGGACTGAATTATGGTATTTCCATGACAGCACCAACTGATGGCAGACAGCCAGGGTCTTGGGGTCTTGCACAGCTCTATACAGAAGGCCATTCCTTAAGGGCAACTTGTTCCATTCTCTTAACAAGATAGGCATGTCAGGATGGTCACTTGGTACTTTCTCAGGGCCTTGTCCCTTTTCTAGAGTTAAGATGACTCCTCTAAGCCCATAGTCTTGTCTCTGCGACCACCTCTGTTTCCTCCGATCTGGCCCGGGCAAACGGCTAATGCCCAAGCTCTCCAAGTTGCAATAGGTGTCAGGTATGGCATCAGAGTGGGCTCTCATCACATCAATAGCTCTTGGGGGACAATCAGACATTTCATTATCAGTGCGCACAAATTTTGTACATAAAGCTTTTACAACCACAGAAGTCATTTGAATCCACTGATTCTCATTCAGCGGGTGAGGTCTGCAAGACAGGGAATCAGCATCTGCATTATTCATGCCCTTACGGTACTCCAGGGTGAAGTCGTAAGTGGAGAGGGCAGACAACCAGCGGTGACCTGTGGCATCCAACTTAGCAGTGGTGTTGACATAGGTAAGGGGATTGTTGTCAGTCCTCACCGTAAACTTAACTCCACAGAGATAGTCATGAAACTGATCTGTGATAGCGCATTTTAAAGCCAGACATTCTAATTTGTGTACAGGATAGTTCTTTTCACTGGGTGTAAGGCTCCGACTGGCAAACACAGTGGGTCTCAGCCCCGCTGGGTATTCCTAGTACAAAACGGCTCCAAGCCCATCCATGCTGGCATCTGTGTGCAAAAAATAGTGCTTGGTGGAGTCAGCAAATGCCAGCACGGGAGCTTCAGTGAGTCTCTTAATTATCTCTCTGAAGGCATTTTCACAATCTAGTTTCCATCTATCTCCAAATGGTTCACTAGGTTTGTAATAGGTCTGCTTTGGGGCTTCTTTTCCCTTCTGCTTCTTATAGTTGCAGTAAGTTTGTAAGTGGCCGGACCACCTTAGAGAAATCTTGTATGAATCTTTGGTAATACCCACAGAAACCAAGGAAAGATTTTAAAGTCTTCAGATTATGTGGTCTTGGCCAATTAGCGAGGGCCTTAATCTTGTCAGGATCAGTTTGGACTCCTTCAGCGGAAACAATGTGCCCAACATATTTTACATAGGGCTGGCAGAATTGACACTTATCAATCAACACTTTGAGCCCAATTTCTTTGGGTTGGTCCAAACATTTCATAAGTTGCTCCTCATATTCTTCCAGGGTACACCTGAAGACAATCAGATCATCTAGATAAACTATCACCTGCGGCAGATTCATGTCTCCCATGGCTTTTTCTATCAGCCACTGAAAAGTGGCGGGTGCCCCTGTGATACCCTGTAGCATTCGCTCAAACTGATAAAGTCCCAGGGGGCAAATAAAAGCTGTTTTTTCCTTGTCTTCTTCAGCCATGGGTATTTGATGGTACCCGCTCCATAAGTTCAAAACTGAAAACCATTTACTGCAAGTGAGGCAGGCCAGAGCATCCTCCACGCATGGTACCATATATTGATCTGCTATGGTACGCTTGTTCAGAGTCCGGTAGTCAATGCATAAGCATACAGCCACGTTCTTCTTGCAGGCAGCCATTATGGGAGATGCATAAGGGATTCTGGATTCAGTTATAATACCGGCAGCTAGTAGTTCTTGCAAGTGCTTGTGTACATCCTCCACATCAGCTGGGGCTAGCTGTCTGGATCTCTCACGAAAAGGTCGGTTGCCACTCAGACCTATGCGGTGCTCTTCACCACGGGCACATCCAACATCAAGGTCACTTGTAGAAAAAACATTCGCTCTCTCAACCAACTTCTGCCTCAATTTTTTCTTGTATGGTTCTGGTATTGTTGAATCTCCAAAATCGAACTGGTTAGGGTCAAGCTTTTTTCCTGTGGCTTTGTTCAGGACTGCGAGATGTACCATTTCTACTCAGTAGACATGTGCTAGGGTTCTTCCTTTGTGAATAATCACTACTTTTGTCAGTTTCATTTTTTACCAGTACACTAACCCTATTGGTTCCAATGGGGATGCCAATGGAATGCATCACACCTCTCTGTACTAGCAGGATATTTGGTAGCTCTCCATCTGTGGGCATGTCCAAAATGTAAGCATGGCTTCTTTCGGTTGTTTCAAACTTTATCTCCCCAGTCACGTGGCATTCAGCACCGGGGGGCAACACCAAAGGCTAGGCATTCTTTTTTTGAATTACACCCACACGATCATCTTCAGCATCTGGTTCCCCAGAAGCAGTCCTCTTCAAGTAGACATCTCGAATCAGAGGATGTATCCCTTGGCTATGGATGGACTGTGGGCCCTTCATCTCCTGGCATAACTGTGCCAGTCTCTGAAACATATTGGCGTTGGTCCCAATCAACACTGGGGTCTCTCCTTCCATCCTGGTATTAGGGCATACCAGGGCAAGCACTTCTATGGGAGTCTGTACTCCTGCCACGCTTTGGGGGAATTTTATTTGTATGACAATGTACCCCCGATACAGGTAGGGCTTTCGCTTACTCCCCAGGGGCTGTAATGACACATGACTCAAATGCTTCTAGTACCAATCCTCAAAGACAACAGTCACTTGGACCCCACTATCAAGTAGCACCATACATTCCACCCCTTTAATCTTAGCTGGGATCCTCGCAGATGGTCCTATTAATTCTGGGGGAATTGTGGGACTGCTGACATTAACAGGTTATGTCTATTTCATAGATCCGATCTGGTTCAGGACCCCAGTTCAGTCCCTCCTGGAGTACCACTGACCCCTCTCTGACATATGCTTCTCTTTCAATAGCTTTTGGATTACCAAATCTACATTCTCAGGCCTTGTGTAATCTCGTTTTAGGTGCCTATCTTCACCGCACCTGTAACAGAAAAACACATCACTACTGACAATATTAACTTGCTCTGTCTCTGGCGTGCCAGACGGCCAACCACAGTAATATCTCAGGCCCCTGGAGGCCATAATAGTTTCTCTGTAAGCAATAATACCCATCAGGGTGGGTGGTATTGTGCTATACCGGACCTCCCAGTGGCATAATGAGGCCTGATGCCGCAGACGGAGGGCCTTATAGTCCCCAGAAGGTTCGGCTTAACACAATACTGCCCACCCTGGAGGGTATTATTGCACTTAGAAAATGGGCTAGTGTGTACATTTTTATTAAGTAATAAAATTATAAAGGATATCAGTTTGAAAATAAATAGAAATACAGTACTAGAAAAAAACTTTCTTGATAAAGTAGTCCTTCACTTTCTGTGCCATCTCCTGTTGCCCCCCCCACATGCACACATAGGTGACAGAGCCATTCTGCCCTCCTAACCCCTCTACCACCACCACCTCCGAAACAAATGATCAAGTTTCTTTTTAACTGTCTCTAAGCAAAAGAGACAGAAAATGTAAAATACGTGTGTACAGTTAAATGTTTTGATGCGTTTTTTTAAATGCAGTTGCCAGATGACCATGTGACCTGGAAATATTGGGGGGGGGGGTTGTGGAGCACCATACTTACTTGTTAAAAGTCTGTTGACCCTTCCCCCGAGTTATGTGCTTTGTATTATTTTTATTTTACTGCACAGCGATGGTGTGGAGATTGACATGCGGTCGGTCGATGTATCAGGACCTGGGAGAACGTAAGGTTGGGAGCTGCAGATTGACAGAAGGTCGAGTGACCAGGTCGTATGAGCTGGTACTAACAAAAACAAGAATTTGTCAATGCCGAATGTTGTCTTGCTGGCATTGGTAGTGCAGGAGTTAGAGATGCATAATAGGAATGGCAGTGAAATATTGAACTGACGCTAACCACACCCCCACCCTACAGAGACTGACAGGCATTGGGGTGTGCCTTTGGGTCATCAGCTATAATGCTCATGCCATTGATCCTCACCCTACCCTGTAGACACATGTCGTGGTGTGCTTTGGGGTCTTTGGGCCTTATACTTACCCCATTCCATAAGAAAATACGCTGAGATGGGTGCAGTATAGGATAATGGGGTGTACTTTTGAGCCAAAGACTCCAAGGCACACCTCGATGCCTGTGACTAGCTGCAGGGTGGGGGTGGGAGTTGAATGGCGTGAGCATTACAGCCAGTGATCCCAAGTCACACCCCTGACACCTGTCAGTCTCTACAGGGTGGGGTGTTACAGTTGGAAACCCTAACGACATAGGCGTTTTTTGGTATTTTCACTCCAAATTTTCAACATGGGCTTTTTGTGACCCCACCTCATGAAGAGCGGCACTACCAGTTTGTTAGCCGAGAGGTGGTTTTGTACAGTGACTATGCCATTTGGTGACACAAGCATGCAAACACATTTTGGGCAGGGTGTTGAAAATTACAACTGTATTTATTTATTATTTATTGAATTTTGATGACCGGGTAGGCCCACTGGGCCCTGGAGGTCCCTTTTTCAGGGGCGACCCGGGAGTTACAGGACTAATATGATACACAATTACTACACATATAGCATATGGCATGCTACATGTTAATATATATATATATATATATATATAGCAGTGATATATTACATAACAGGTTACATCAAATTATTGAAGTGAACAATATAGTAGAGCCAGAGCCTTAGCTGGGTCACAATTACCCAAGAAGAATACTTTGGGAGGAGAGACAATACTGCCGGCACGGGTGGTAGTGATGTAAGTGCTCAGGCTGGCGGGTAGTGTGGATGTGTCAGGTAACGTAGCATTGACATTGACTCATGGCAAACATATGTGCCATGAGTCTTGTATGGAAGCATGCTGGTGATGTAGCTTCTCGAACCTCCGGAGGTAGGTTGTTCCATAGGGAAGGGGCAGTGTGGGCAAAGGACATGTCCCCTGCGTTGGTCCTTACCCTAGGGACTTCGAGGAGGATTTGGCCCGAGGTCTGTAGATTGCGAGGATTTCGCTTGGCAGTTATGAGCCCTGCGAGGCTAGGGGGAGGTGTAGAGCTAATTAGCTTATGTGCTAGGCAGAGCACTGGGTACCTGAGATGGGCTTTGAATGATGGCCAGATGAGTCGTGCTAGTGAGTCACAGTGGTGGCTCCTAGAGTGGGACTGTGTGGCGAAGCGGACTACCTTGCTGTACAGAATCTGTAACTTACTGAATTCCAGCTTGGCCACTCCCTGAAGTATCGGGGCAGCATAGGTGAGTGCAGGGAGTAAGATGCAAGAGGCAATGGCAGTCCTGACCTCAGGGATCAGCTGATCCTTGAGACGATAGAGTGTACCAAGTTTACCATGGATGATTTTGGTGACTTGGTCAACATGTTGCTTTAGGGTGAAACCTTGATCCAGAGTAAGGCCAAGGTATTTTGTGGAGGCAATCACTTTGAGTTTGTTACCGGCCCTGGAAGTGAGTTGTAGGAGCTGTGCTCTGTTTTGACCAAGGGATTTGGGTCCAAACAACATGGCTTTGGTTTTGTTAGTATTAAGGACCATTTTATTCTTAATAAGCCAGTCCTCCATAGTGAGAAAGTCCTCTTGTAGGGATGGACCCAGGTCATCCAGGTTGACAGCGGATCTGTAAATCACGGCGTCTTCAGCATACTGGATGATATTACTGTTCCCGCAGTGGTTGTGCAGATCATTTATAAAACAGGGAGAACAGGAGGAGACCGAGTATGGACCCTTGTGGTACCACCTCCTTAAGGGGCAGTGGATCAGAGATTTTGTCCTTTCACTTGACTCTCTGAGAGCGACCAGTAAGGTAGCTTTCACACCATCTGAGGGCGTGGGTGTCCAGGCCTATGTTACACAAATTTTGAAGTAGGAGTCGGTGGTCGACCAGGTCGAAGGCCTTGGAAAGGTCGATGAAGACCGCTCCTGTATTGGACCCTGAGTCAAGTTCACTAAGCACATCTGCTGAGAACTTAGTTAGGGCGGTGTCAGTCCCATGCTTGGCCCTGAAACCATGTTGAGCCGGGGAGAGAAGCAGGTGTGCCTCTAAGTATTCATGGAGTTGGGTGTACACCAGTTTCTCCTGAATTTTTGCAAGGGTACAAAGCAGGGAGATCGGCCTGTAGTTGCCGATTGGTTTCTCGGGCCCACCCTTGTGAATAGGGACAACATGAGCCTGTTTCCACATCTCTGGGACAGTCCCTTCTAGAAGGGACCTATTTATGAGCCAGGTAAGAGGACTTTCGAGTGCTGAGGCACCGTCCTTGAGTAGACTAGCTTGGATACCATCAGGCCCACCTGAGCCTCTTGTTTTCAAGGATTTTAGAAGGGCGAAGACTTCCTTAACCTTAGCTAGCCTCAGATGAAAAGATGGGCGGTCTAGGTTAGGAGGCACCAGAATGTGGGACTCATTGTTGGACACTGGGAGCCCAGCCTTATAATCATCAAGGTTCGTGAAATGGCTATTAAGGGCCTCAGCAATGAGGGTCCTATCATTCAGTAACTGCCCATTAGCCACTATGGGGCCTGGGGCTGCCTTTCTATTTCCCTTTATCAGCTCGTTGATGTGCGACCAGAATAACCTTGGGTTGCCTAAGTTAGTTTTCTGGAGGTGATTGACGTTAGCCCTTTTTGCTAGTTTGATAGCTTGCTTACTTTGGTTTCTAAGAGTTCTGTAGGTCTCAAGGTCAGCTAGGAGTGTAGAACTCTTGAACTTTTTCTAGGCTTTGTCGCTGTGGATCATCAGGGCCTTTAAAGGGGGAGTAATCCACTTGTTCATGAGGAGGCATAAAAAAATGGCAACGTTGAAAATCTGGAGTGTAAATATGCAAAATTGGTGAAGTCATGAGCAGGCATAGAAACTGCGCAACACATGTCCATAACCCAATTATTTTTGGGATTTTTTAAACACATTTTCAACATAGGCATTTTGGGACCTCCCATCATGAACAGTGGCACTGTGATTTTGTTAATGTGTCCCAAAAGTTGATTACCCACAGTGACCACGCCATTGTGCGCCACAGGCGAGAAAACACATTTTGGGCAAGATGTGAAAAATGACAGCTGTACTTTTCATAAGGAGGTGTGAAAAAATGCCAGTGCTGAAAATCTGGCATGAAAATATTGCAAATTTGTGAAGTTACAAAGGGTGCCTGGAAACTGCAAAACGCATGCTTGTAATACAGTCATTTTATGGACTTCCATCACCAAATTTTCAACATAGGCATTTTAGGACCTCTGCTCATGAACAATGCCACTGTCATATTCTTAATCTGTCCCTAAAAGTGATCTCCCACAGCGACCATAGTATTCTGCGCCGGAAGTGTGAAAACACATTTCAGCCAGGATATGTAAAATGACAGCTGTACTGTTCATAAGGAGGCGTGGCAAAATGCCAATGTTGAAAATCTGGAGTGAAAGTATTACAAATTCACGAAGTTACAACAATTCTTTTTTGGATTTTTTTCACCAAATTTGCAACATAGGGTTTTTGAGAGCCCACCTCATGAACAGTGGCACCGTTGTTTCGTTGATCAGTCCCGAAAGGTGATTTCGCACAGTGACTACGAAATCATCTTTTGGGACCGAATAACACCATGACAGTGACTGAATTCATGAGGAGGGGCCTCAATAACCCCATGTTGAAAATTTGGTACATAAATTCCAAAAACTGCCTGAGATACACATCAAAGTTGAAAAAAAACCTATTTATGCCATTATACAGCTTACTGGCATTTCTTCAGTTCGCGGTCATCTTTGAAGAGTGCAGACATGTTCCCAGTCCACCGAAGATCATTGCGCCAGACTCTGGAGGTAAGTATGGGGTGAGGGGGATGTGGGGAGGCAGGGTACACAGACAGTGGGTGCGGGTTGGGGGAATGGGCAGGAGAGACCACGAGGGACCGTTTTCTTCTTTTACAGGTAAAAAAAAAAGACAACAAGGGTTGGTTTTCTTTTTTTTGCATGTGTTTGTTTGGTACACTGGGGTGGCCTCCCAGTGTACCACCTGCATAATGGGGAGTGAGACTGCAACCGTCGGGGACTGGGCCCCCTGGCCAGCACAGAAATGGGTGGAGGTGCGATGATGCCGAGGGGATTGGGCACCGGCACACAGCACACATCTGCGTCTCTGGACATTATGCCGATGGGGAGTGGGCTCCCCCATCGGCAAACTAAACTAGGCAGAAGGGACTGAAGCCGACGTGGATTGGGCCACCCCCGTCAGCAAGGAAAGACTGTTGGGGGGGTGCATGATGCAGATGGGGATTGGGCACCCCTCGGCACCCACTTGGAATGGGAGGAGGGCATCATGATGACAGGGAGTGGGCTCCCCATTGGCAAATGAACTCAGTGCCACCATGTTTAGTGAAGTGCTTCATCAGGAAAGGCACATCAGGAGGCATGTTATTGTGCTGCTGCGTGACGAGCTTAGCTCTCATTGCAGTGGCACTTTTCTTAGATCTGGTGGCCACTTTACATATTGTGGGTATCAGTGCCTGCAGTTGGCTTATTGGGGAATGAGGAACGCACCTACTGATGCGTGCCCTGCATTCATCCACAGTGACCGCACCTCCAGATCTGCTACTACTGCAATATGTTGGCTGGCACGCAGGCACGAGCCAACATAAAAAGTAAGCCTGAATAAAAAAAAAAATCAAGTTTTCTTTTCTTTGCCTTGTAGTGAGGAAGAGGAGAGGCAGTGTCAGTGTGTCAAAGTCTTTTTTGACATTTGTGTATACCGTGGCGGGGGGGTGGTCACTCGCACTACAGTCTAGTCAGTTGCATCTGCTGTGGAGCTGAGTGGAAACGGATGGCAGCAGAGGTCGCAGTAAAGGAAGAAATATTTTGGTGTGAGACTTTGCCGAGTATGGCTATGGAAGTGAATACGAATTTCAGAATTTTTTTTTTCAGGGGGCAGCAAATGGAATGCGGAGAGGGGAGCCTGGAAGCTGTCACATTTTCATCTCAGGCAGTTCACGGCTCATTTAGCAAGTGTAAAAAAATGGCAGAAGATCGTATTTGAAAATTCTAACTGGCCCCTGACTTCAGTGGAGGGGTCAGATGGGACAGGCACTTTTCGTTACCGGGCTCTGTTGTCTGATATACGCCCATCTTAGCGGAGCTATCAGCCAACCAGAGCCTGGAGATTTTGTGGCCCATTTTCTAACTGATTTCATTCACTAGTAGTCTGTAGCACTGCTGCCTGTTCGGTCAGTTCTTTTATTTTTCTCCTCAAATCCTCACACTGACTCTTGTCTTGCCTTGGCGAATCAGGACTTACTGGATTCTCTACTTTTCTCAAAGATGCTGCCATTGGCCCTTGCTATGCATCTCTATCTTCCTATTTCTCGAACCTCATGCATTAACTCCCCATATGAAGGGGTATTACCCAGATGCTCTTCCACGCGCAACTTCATCAAAAGCAATTTGGAGTGCCCAGCTCCCCCTAAAATCTGCTCTACCTGCAGCCTATTCATATCTTGGGCAGCCACTGCTCCCTTGAGGTAGGCTTTCTGCATCAACTGCTCAAGGCAGATCAAATATTCAGATAGCTTTTCCCCATCGCTTTGATCTGTACCTTGCAATTTTCTCAATACTCCTGCACCACTATCAGTACTCCGAAACATACTTTCTAGGGTGTTAAGGTACATCTGGGCATTAGCATTTAGGTCAGGTAGCTTGCAAAGTTCAGGTACCATCCATAGCCAACCCTCTCAAACTCTCTCACAGCCGTTGCTTTTTCTCAGCTTCGGAACACTGGGGATCTTGCATCATGGGAGTAGCCTGACTCATCCAGGTTTCAAAATCATGTTCCCCAGGGGTTACTGGTTTTCTCTCAGTGAAGGGCCTTAGTCTCTGGTAGGACCCTGTCCTTCTTTCCAGTGACCAGGCAGCCAACAAAGCCAGGGGTTGCTCAGGTGGGGTGTCACAGTCAACTTGTACGGTTCATGCACATTTTGAGGGGTCTTCCCCTCTGATTTCAACTGCAGTTCAAGTTTCACTTTAAAATCATCTTCAGCTGAAGCACCCTTTGGCATTTCCCATTCACTGTTACATGACACTATGGTCCAGGGGGACCCATCCCTCCCACGGGGAGATAGTGTTGGGCAGCTTGGCAACATCAATATCAGTATCACTCTTTATCAATGCAAATACACTTTTGCTGTTATGGTCATACCTTAATCCTTGCACCTTTAAGTTGTCAAAAGAGTTCAAAGTCTACAATTCATCAATTATTTTGAATCTGTCAAATCTTTCTGAAATACCAGTCACTAAAAGGGCTTTTTTTATAATCCAACTGCTCCCCTCGGCAACAATCTTCCAAATCATGGAGGGTCATAGTGACTTTCAACAATTGGAGGGGGGGCCCAATGTTCTCTTTTACAGAAATGCAATTTTGGGGGATGGCCACTAGGGGGGGCGCTAATCCCAGCAGTGCATCCAATGTAACAGCCTGTTTTGTGGGGCTTACCGTGGCTGTTTCCGGAGCCCTCAGGTCTTCTCTGGACACCTTGAGGGGACCGGCCTACATTCTTGGAGTACCCTTGATACGGGAACAATAAATGCGCTCAGTGCCTCCACCTGGGGTAGTGGTTGGGAATACCTGGAAATAAGTTACAGGTTAACACCCCCCAGGAAATTGTAGTAACTGTCCCCACAGTACCTTTCCCACAAACCAACACTTTCCAACCGCTACAATGAATCACTGTACCAGAATTTAACATTAACAATGAACAGTTTTATTTTTGGGGAGGGGAAAAGAAGGGAGAAAAATAGCATAACACAGTGGCAATACTTTTACCCCACACAATCCCTACCTCCCAACTATGGGTGCACCCTACTACCCACTGGCAGCTGTCCAGAGTCTCTGAAGTCCCTTAGGTGGGTACCACACCGCCGATGCAGAAGACGCTGGGGATCTTTCGTTGGGGCCTAAATAACTTTAAACAGTTGCAAGAACTTTAAACTTTTGACTGGGTCACTTTTGATCTTGACACTGTCCTGCTCAGAACTTAATCCCCTGAATTCTCTGACTAGCTAGCTTGCTAAATAATGCGCTCCCCAAAGCTGCAGCCCTGGGTACGTACAGTTCTGGAGGTTCACAAGGGGCTTTGAAGATGTTAGACTTTACGGTACCATGCTGTTGGAGTAGTTGGTGGCATGCCACAGCTGTAGACAACTGAAGAAAGGAGGATGGTGCTGGGCTTCACCTGCCAGGCCTTTCCAGTCTTCACCCTTGGGGGGGCCTTTGTTTGTGGAGTTCACCTGGCAAGCCTCTAGTTTCTCTCGTTGCCGGTCTTCTCTTTGGTCTGGGTGCTAAAAGACTAATGATTCCTCAGACGATGGCTTGGCACACACTTTCCTCCAATGCAAGACATAGGGACTAGGAAATTAGCTCAGTCTCTTTTCCCAGTACACACAATTGCTACAACTTGCAACAGCCGCAGTCTCTAAGGCTCTGTCCCCACTGAGGGGAAATATAAGTTCGCTGAACACTTTTCTATCCAGATGCCGAATTATGGCTCTGGACTCTGAACTTTACTATCTCTACTTCTCAGCATGCCACATTTCTGGGGCTCTTTCTGCACTGCAGGACAGGCCACTACTTTTGCAGCAGTTCTCATGCTCTCACTCTCTGTCTTGAGCTATGGATTCCCTCTTTTCACAGCCAAGGGTTCCAATCTGAGCAGCAGCTCCCCAAAGACTTTAACACATATTCACAAAAGCACAGGTTCAATTCTCACCCTAGAAGCTCACTCACAGTCCAATCTTTTCCCAGGGGAATATGTATCTTTGCAGGCATTCTGCAGCTTGTCTGGGTAGTGGCCAGCAAGGCTGTTTGGAAAAGACTTCAGGGGGAGCTGCATGACGGATGTCGGCGCTCAGTGCCTTGACATCATGGTGCATGGCATGTATCACAGCAAAACAGGAAAATGGCCTGCGGCACTCCCGGTAGACAGAGCGCCAGGCCCAGATCTCCAGTGCCCCTACCCATCCAGGAATTAAGCGTCCTGATGAAACTCAAGAATTCAGGGTGTACAGGCCCCACCTCGTCCCCACCTGTGGGGCAAGCCAAGGAGCCAAGGCTACATGGGGGATTGACCTCACTCGGTCCAGGTATGAGGACAGAGTCTAGAGGCCATAAGCATCTCCCGAAGGAGTGGAGTGCTGGGGAGTAAATAGCAAGTAAAAAAAAAAAAAAGGCAGAGTAGAGGTGAATGCGCTAAAGAGTCCTTAAGTGGGGACAAATTAACAGAACCTAGTAAGAAGGCTGAAAAGTGAAAGCTATGTATGCACACTCATTTTTATTTTCTACAGATTAAAGAAATACTCAAACTGGAGGGGCCAGTGATTTACACCAGATCTGTGGCAATTGGTACAAGGACACCCAGTGCAAAGCCATCTCACCAGAGCCACTCAGCCCAACAACATTTTCTGTAATGAAACAATGGCAAAAACAACCCCGGCACCCAAAGTCAGTGAGACTACAACCATGTCGAAAGCAGTTGTGCGATAAATGAGGCTACCTTGTAGTCGTAGCTACTGTGTTAGAGCAAAGATCTCATAGGGCAAAGCAGTATTAGGTCAGAATTCCTTGGTTTAATGTTACAAGGCTGCATGTCTTTGCTCCAATTGTTGCGCCACAAGTTTACACCACCCCGTACCTCTGGCAGCTCATACTACCTAGACACTGTGACTACTCAAACCTGAATATTAGCAAGGCTACCAAAAATGGCACTTCACGGTCATGAAATGTTGCCTAAACTTTTTATTGTGAAAAAAGGCAAAAAATGGTAGGCAACTTGCATTCAGTGTGCAAAGTGAAGATGCTGGGTGTTCATGCAGTGCTTGTCAGAAGGCAGTTTCTTTTAGCCTGATGTTGTACTAAATCGAGCATGCAGTCAGTTGAGAAGTCTTTGTTTACACTGAAACCTGAATATCAAAAGACACCTGCACAATCTCTGGATTTCTGTGATGTCATAAATCTCTTGAGCTTCACTCTTGAGGTTTTATGAAGTCACAGGAACCCCTTGATGGATTACAGCAACTGTAGCAGATGGATGCCCATCTGTTTTTCTGTTTATATTACTATTTATATTACAGTAACTAGTTACTTTTAGGGAAAAATAATGTCATTACAGTTACTTATTACTTTATTTCAAAAGAAATCAATTACTATTACTAGTTACCTCGAAAAGTAATCAGATTACAGTTACTAGTTACAAGTAACTAGTTACTACCCAACACTGCGTATAGGAAGGGGTATCACCAGCAGAAAAAGGGAGATGGTGTTGCCTATGTATAGATCGCTAGTGAGACCCCACTTAGGGTATTGTGTCTCATTCTGCAGACCACACCTCTGGAAGGACATAGAGTGGAGGCTAGCCACAGGAGGGATACTAAAAAGGTGCACAGTCTGCACTATAAGCCTTATGAGGAGAGACTAAAGGACTTCAATACGTACACCCTGGAAGAGATGAGGGAGATGGCGGATATGACAGAGACCTTTAAATACCTCACAGGAGTAAATAAGGTACCTAAGGGGAGTATTCTTCAGAAAAAAGGTGCCCAAGAACAAAGGGACATATAATGAAGCTGGAGGGGGTAGATTCAGGAGAGATGTGAGGAAGTACTTCTCCACAGAAAGAGTGGTAGATGTCTGGAACAGTCTTCTAGCATAAGTGGTGGGGCGAAAACAGTGGTGGGGTTCAAGAATGTATGGGACAGGCATAAGGGAATCTTAGTGGAAAGGAAGGCAAGGAGAAAGAACCAGAAAGATCAAGTAGGGTCTGCGGTGACACTGTAGGTAGGGATAAATGAGTGGTCCTTATCTGCCATCAAATTCTATGTTTCTTTATTTCACACAAGGTGCCGTTCACCAAGGTACTACCTCTGTATGGCCGAGGGGAGGATAGGGCACTCCGGACTAGGAACTTCAACAGTTGGTTGAAGGCATGGTGCAGGGAGGAGAGTTTCAGCTTCATTGGGGACTGGGCCCAATATAGAATGATATGGGCCTCTAGAGGTGATGGCCTGCATCTCTCTGGGAAGGGAACCGCAGTCCTCAGAGGAAAGTTTAAATGTTACTTGGATGAACATTTAAACTAGCTGAGGGGGAGGCTGTGTTACCAAGGGAGGCATAAACTGCACCCAGCCCCTTGCAGGTTGAAGCAACAAGGAGGGAGGCCCTGAAGGGAAAATAAAACAGGGCAGGGGCACAAGATGATGGGGTGCAGACTTCGTTTCCTCCCTCCTAGCCTTTTTGGTATTTTTTCCATATGTAGTTTCTCCTCGCTGCCGAAGACCCAACGTCCTTTGGCCCAAGATTGCCCTGTTCATCCATCCCACATAATACCCCTGTAGATTCCCTCTCTGCAGCAGGGCCAGGACAAGGAGTGCTGGCAAGCTCCCCACCGTACATCTAATCTGGTATCTGGGGTGGACTTACCGGAATGATCAGGCCATCATGGGTCCTGTTGAAACCCAGATTTTCCGCTATTTTTCTCCCACACCCACGTCCGTGCAATGGGTAGAGAGGCTGTCTCCACCTCCGCGGAGGAAGCCAATCACCCAGGACAAGGGCCAACCCCTCTACTTGGCTGAGTGCCTGTGCTGACGCCCAGCCACCGCTGGGTGCCAGTCGACAGCGCACAGCGCAAATCCACCCTCCCTGAGGAAGGATAGCGATCCTCCGGATGCTCAATCCTTCCTCCCTGGCCGACCCCTGAATGACCTGAGTCCATTCCCAAACCCGGGTTGCCGGCGTGGAGCAAGGTGTAGCGTCCAGCACCTCAACCCTCAGCACCACCAGGCAGACTATAGACTTTGTTTCCTCCCTCCCAGCCTTTTGTGTACAGGGTGCTACTTTCTACTCTGTTTCATGTCTTCCTCCTGGCTTGACAGTCTATGTCCCTGGGCACCTCACTGGTAGAGCAAAGAGTCTGGGGCAAGCTGCTGCTCAGGACGGGTAAGGAGGGTGTGGTCCAGGGGGCCAGCCCTCACATTTTCTGTGTTTGTTGGTCTAGTAAATACCAAGGATACAAGTTGCATACAAGGTGAAAAAACTGCATGAAGCATGAGAATGCATGTTACAGTTAAATGGAGAGCGGAATGAACACAGTATGCAGTGGGGTGGGGGAGGGCAGAGGAAGCAGACCAGGAATAGAATTGATTGGGTGAGGCTGGGAGAGGAGATGGAAGGCAAAGGTACTGCTCATGAGTACAGTGAAGTAATGTAATGCTGCATGTTTACATTACTTAAATATGATAAATGCATTGGGGAAAAAAAACTGCCTTGTGTAACTAAATAAGGAGAGGTGGGTAACTGTAAATGGTAAAGTAATATGCCTAGTCTGCAAACACCACCAATGAGGAAGTATAAGAAAAGAATAATATGCAAATATATATATGTTTTTGCCTGTGGACTTTAATAAAACTGAGATTAAAAAAAAGAAGGGTTGTAGTTGTAACCCCCCTTTCTTGCCCCATCTAGCGGCATACTTTTCACTCGCAGTTCTTCCAGGCAGGAGGAAGGGAACACTCAAAGTGCTAACATTCAAGACCTTTTGCATGCCACTGAAACAGGGAAAAACAGTTGTCTCCTGCCTGCATGCTGTCTTCAAGCTGTGCACTTTACCTCCTCCATCTCAGCATCTGATCTCCTCCCCGAGTCGACCACCAGACCGAGACCTCCCTCTTCACCCATAGAGGTCTCAGGAAACCCTTGCAGCCCAATCAGGCTGGATTCTGCCCCTGGAATGTAACTCATGAAAAATTAATCAGACTGCAAATATGCGGGGGAAAAAGGATTTCATTTCATTAGCCTCCCCCTACAGACAAATAAGTCACAAACCACTGTTTCTCCCCAACTGGCTTTTATTTTAACTTGCATGGCAAATAATTCCAGCGATACAGGGGTCCTGATTCTTCTCTAATAAATCAATAAACAGCTCCATGGGGCTATAACTCTGTACACTTCAGCTGGATCTAATAGACAGCAGAACCACAGATTTAACCGACACCAGAAGGATTCGCCTTTTCTACCACTTCCACTCTCAGGTGATCTACCCAAGACCCTGGAACCCAGATCCCTGCAATCTCCTGGCAAATAAAGGATCCGGTAAGCCAACCTTCCTGTTCTTTCCTCTAACTGGGTCCCTTTTACTCTGGCACTGGTTGTCCCCCCCCTTTACTGGCGTGGGGGATAGCGAGCCTCCTTCCCCACCTGGATCCCTGGGCATTGGCCCAAGCCACAAGGGCATCCAGGAATTTTCCTGATGACCCAGGTTCTGACCCACTTTCCAAATGGCTGGCACTGATGTACAGAGCTGAGGCCACTTCTACCATGATCACTTGCCTGCGCCTCAGCACTCCATGGCCCCCAATTCACTCTGGGGGGTGTGTGTGTTTCTGTTGGTATCTGCTTCCTACGGGGAATCCCTGCCAGGCCCACATCCCTGCTACAGTTCCTGGGCTTGAATTAAGCTTCAGCATGGGGCCCACCCTCCAAGGTCTACCATGTCTTTGGTCATCGACCTGCCCGGACTTTAACTGAACCGGTGCCCCAGGACCTGTCCCTCCAAATAGGCCCCCTGATTCGGGTGAAAGGCTCCCCCGGCTCCCATCACCCTTCCAGGCTGACCTACAACACCAGGAGAGAGGGGAACCTCTGCCACCAGTTCCCCTCTTGAACGGGTCTTGCCACAGCCCTCCCAGCCCTGGCGACCTGGGAATACACAAACAGGCTTCCTAAGGGCTCCTACATCTCTCAGCTAGGCTTACTGAAGCTTTCTAATGCCCTAGCCCCCCCCGTGACACAGGACCTGGCTACCTGTGTCCCCAGTGGAGCTCCATACCCCCACTCCTCGTTGGCCACGGTGCATAAAACCATCTTGACTGCACTCTTTTGAGGGGTTTTCCCCACTGGCCCTACTGGACTGCTGAGCTCCCTCACTTGCCCACCTATTCTGGTCCTGATGCTACTCTTCCAGCCTCTCCCCTCCAGCCCCAGGCCTAAAGCACAGGCTGGAAAGGCCCCGCTACTTCCTGTCAGTCCCCTTTATACCCTTTTTCTACTCTGTGCTGCCACCTTGAGGCATCCAAAGCAATATCCCCCAGAGCATTAAACCCATTTCCTAGCTCTGGGGGTGGGGTTGGAAGGGGAAAAGGATGCCTAAACAGTGGGAATATAAGCCCCACATTTACAAGGGGCCTACATAGTCAAGGTTGAGGACAAGGTGGTAAGAACAAAGGAGGCAGAAAGAAAGATGTAGAGGAGACAAGAAACAGAGTAACGAGGGAAGAGAGGCGTCAGGGGGAGTTACGGGGAGCAGCACAGACAGAAAGGAGGAAAAAAAGGGGGGTATAGGAAAGGAGAGAGAAAGGTCTGAAGTGCCATATGCGCCAGCACAAGGAGTCTTCGAAATAAAATTCTGGACCTGGAGGCCATCGTGGTGGAGCAGACCTAAATCTCGTGACCATAACTTGGTCGTGGTGCATGGAAAATCACGACTGGGACATGGCTATACCAGACTTCTCTCTTCAGAAGAGACAGGGAGGGAAAAAGGGGTGGTTCTGTGTGTGACAGAGAGTATCAGAGATGTGGAAGTGCAAGGGACCCTAGAGGTAAAGAAAGGTCTGGAAGTACTGTGGGTCACCCTGGAGACAGGAGCTGGGGCCATTGTTTGTACTGGGGTGATATAGAGACCTTCAGCACTAGGGGAGGAGTTGGATAAAGCACTAGGGGAAACCATCAGCAGGATGGCAAAAAAAGGGGAGGTGCTGCTAGCTGGGGACTTCAGTTTGCCAGATGTGAATTGAAGCCTTCCACCTGCAGCTTCAGCAAGGAGCAGGGCCATCTTTGACTCCCTGCAGGGGGCATTTCTCAGGCAGCTGGTCAGCGAACCCACAAGAGATGGAGTAGTACTGGAGCTGGTGCTTAGTAACAGAGACAGCGTTACAGACATCACAGTGGGCTGTCCGCTGGGGACCAGTGATCACTGCACAGTGTGGTTCAACATTAAGATGGTGCAGAAAGCCAGCCTAGCGGCATGGAGGGCTGAGGTGCTGGCATCTCACCTGCTGTCACGCCGCTGACCCAGGTTTGGGAACGGACTCAGGTCACTGGAGGTCGGCCGGGTGAGGGAGGATTGAGCACCCCAGGGACTGCTCTTCTTTCTTAGGCAAGGGATGGCAAGCTGTCTCAACAGGTGGAGGCCCAGTGTGGTAGTGCAAACATGAAAGACTTTGTGGAAGGGCTTCAATTCCAGCAATGTGTGTATGCCTCCACACACATGCCCTTATGCATCCATGGTAAGGGGAAGGAAGAAAATGGAAAAAGGGACCTACAAGCTACATGACACCCTGCGCATCTCCGTCAGCCTGCACCACCTCCTGGCCACCTAGGGGTCTCTGGACACATACTCTGAAGTGGGGGCTGGTCCTCTTTTCTCCAGCCCCACCATGGGGGGGGGTTGTAGACTGTGGGAGAAACAGCTCCAGGTGCTGGAGAGGTGTCTGCTATCTGAGGGGAAGTGGGGACAGGACCAATAGGCCAGACAAGGGGTAAAAAACTATATGAAAAAAGATGGGTTCAGAGGCAAACTACACAAAGACGAGGGTCCTAGACTTTAGGAGTGTAGATTTTTTTTTTTTATATATACACTTATGTTCCTGTAGGCTACCCCCTTCTGATCGACCCTTCATGCCTTGTCACTCCGGAATCACTGGGACTTGCCTTCCTGCCTGGTCCGGGTGCGGAGCCCATGAAGGGTCAGGCCATCATCCTGCAGCCGGAGGGAATTTCCACCATTCTTCTCCCATTTCCCCTACTTGGGTACACACAGCCTGATGTGCATACGTGGAGGCGCACACACGTCTGCGGAAGTTCCGTAGCACTCTTCCG
Source organism: Neoceratodus forsteri (assembly GCA_016271365.2). Taxonomy (NCBI): domain Eukaryota; kingdom Metazoa; phylum Chordata; order Ceratodontiformes; family Ceratodontidae; genus Neoceratodus; species Neoceratodus forsteri. The sequence goes on from CM057449.1 coordinate 1,429,512,480, forward strand.
CTGGCATCCTCAGACCCACACTACCCTCCAGCCTCCACCTGGGGGCAGTTGTTTGGTGGGAGCACTAGTCCTCCCTCCCTGGGAGAGGAGAGCTGTCCTCTGGATGCTCAATCCTATCTCTCCCCTGCCGATGACAGAGGGAAAATACGCAATGGAAGATTAGTAAAAAGCAGACATCCTGAACAGGTACTTCTGCTCAGTCTTCACAGTGGAGGGAGAACATAAAAACATAAGAATGTGACGGCAGATGGGTATCGCTTGATCCATCTAGTCTGCCTGTTTGTTTGTCAACCCCCCTAGGATATACATCCCCTTAGGAGAGGGGGATGTATCAAATCAAACCAATCAAATCAAATTTTATTTATAAAGCGCCTTTCAAAATTATCAAAGCGCAAATACAACACAGATAAAACAACCAACAATAAATATACATTAAAAACAATTAAAAAACAAAAGGTTGGCCTAATCAAAGGCTTTCTCAAATAAATAACTTTTTAAAGAAGCCTTGAATTGCTCTGTGGACTGGCACTCTTGAATCCGATGAGGTAGAGAGTTCCACAGGGTTGGGGCCACAAAAGTAAAAGCTCTAGCCCCAGATGATTGCAAACGAACCTGGGGAACCTCTAGCAATCCCTCATCGGCAGAGCAGAGCGAGCGAAGAGGGCGGTAAGGCCATAGGAGATCTTGCAAGTAGTCCAGTCCCTGACCGTGTAGGGTCTTATAGGTCAGCAATGCGACTTTGAAGGTGATTCTCCATTGCACTGGCAGCCAGTGCAGTTTGCGTAGCACAGGTGTGATATGGCAAGTTCTTGGGAGTCCCATCAACAACCTGGGCACCGCATTCTGCACCAGCTGCAGGAGACGGAGATCCACCCCCGGCAACCCTAGATATAGAGCACTGCAGTAATCAAGACGTGAGGAAACAAAGGTGTGGACTAATACAGGAAGGTCATCATGTGGAAAAAGGTGTTTTATCCGGGCAATATTCCTCAGATGATAAAAAGAGGACTTGACTACGGCCGACACCTGTGCCTTCAGTGTCAGCTCGGCGTCAAAAATTATGCCCAGATTTCGCACCTGTTCAGAAGGTCTCAATTGTTTATTCCCCAGCACAAGGCCGGGGAAAAGACCAGGAGATTACTTCTCTACACGGTGACCTGAGTCCACCACCAGCACCTCGGTCTTATCTGGGTTTAGTCTTAACCAGTTAGCACTCATCCAGCCCTGAATCTCAGCGAGGCAGTTGTTAAAGACCGATAAAGCGTCATTTTGTTCGGGTACAAAGGACATATAAAGCTGAGTATCATCTGTGTAGCAGTGAAAACTCAAGCCATAATGTCTTATAATGTCCCCCAACGGCAGCATATATACCGTGAACAACATGGGGGAAAGCACAGAACCCTGTGGCACCCCACAGGACAGAGCAAAAGGAGCTGAGGAAAAAATTCCTGATACTACCTTCTGAGTTCTGCCCATGAGGAAAGATTGAAACCATCTGAGTACTGTCCCCGACAGTCCACAGAACAGCCGAAGGCGTTCTAGCAACATCCCATGGTCCACAGTATCAAATGCTGCAGAGAGATCGAGGAGAACCAAGATCGAATGGCTCCTCTGATCTCTCGCTATGAGGAGATCATTAAGTACCCGAACCAACGCCTTCTCGGTACTATGCCTCTTCCTGAAACCGGACCGGAGAGGATCATAGATTTCATGGGTGGTAAGAAAGTCCTCGAGCTGCAATGCGACTACTTTCTCAATAACCTTGCCTAAAAAGGGCAGGTTAGAGATCGGTCTGTAGTTAACGAGACAGTCTGGGTCAAGGGAAGCGTTCTTCAAAAGGGGTGTCACAGTAGCCTCTTTTAGAGATTCTGGAAACACCCCTTGGTCCAAAGAGCACCAGACTATCTCAGCAAGGATTGGTCCGATCACATCCATACACCCCACAAGGAGGCATGTAGGACCAGGATCCAAACTACAGTAAGTCAGTCACAAGCCCTGGACAATCTTCATGATATCCAGGATCGCTGGCTGGTCAAAAACCATCCAGATAGATCAAGGGCCTGTAACCTCACATTGACCACCACCATGCTCATTTGAACGCGATCTGCGGATCTCTGACCTGATCAACAATACCTTATCATCAAAGAATCGAGCAAACTCATCACACTTTATTTGTGAAAAAGCTTGCCGACCCCGCAGACAGGTTGGATTGCACAATCTATCCACGGTCCGGAAGAGCTGAGCTGGTCGATTCCTTGATGCAGCTATCTCCCTGGACAGGAACTCTGCCTTCTTATGGGAGGTTTCTGATTGATAGTCCATATAATGGACCATCAATCTAAGCTTGCCACCCTCCAGACCAGATTTCCGCCAGCAGCGTTCCAATCTTCGGCCAACCCTCCTCAACTCCCTCAACGTCCCATCAAACCAAGGGGACCGAGGGCGGAGGAAGAGGGGACGAACACGGAAAGGAGCTATGGAATCCTTATTATTATAGTGTAATACTAAGACATCTGGATCCATGCACTCCACAGACCGACTCGATAGGTCCAGCACTGTCATCAGACTCACAGGGGTAACTCCCCTCAAAGGACGGTACTGGACCATCTCCAAAGGGGTTGGTCTCAAAGGGGGCATGAGGTGGAACTATGGAGTGATGGTCAGACCACCCAACTGGTTCCACCACCAGTCCAGAGATATCCATCCCCAGGGTGAACACCAGATCCAAGGAGTGACCCTAAATATGGGTAGCAGTGGTAACAACCTGTGTGAAGCCCAACAAAATCATCAGTTGGAGGAAGTTTAGGCCAAAAAGCGAGAGTTCGTCGTCGACCCAGGCACTGAAGTCCCTCAGGACCAACCACCTGGAGGGCTCCAACACCAGGTCGACAAAGAAGTCTGCAACTTCCTGCAGAAAAACTTTCTCATCACCGGGTGGATGATAAACGAGAAGAATTCTGCTGCCCACACCTGCACCCATGATACACTCAAAGGATCTGGGGGTCACCAATGGAACTTCCACAAGGCCCAACTCGATTTAAAACAAATAGCAACCTCTTCGATCCAATCTCATGTGTATCGCCCAGCACCGGCTGGCAAATAGCTGACTCATATGGGACTACATTCCACCAGCCAGGTCTCAGTGATGCAAGCCAGTCAGATGACTCAACAAGATCAGCAATAATTGCAGTCTTGTTTTTATAGACCTGGCATTGCATAACACTGCCCGGGTTGGATGAGAGGCTGTGGAGGAATAGACCACTTGCCCATTTTCAATGGAACCCTTGGGTATGGGAACCAGGTATTGTAAACCCCTATCCTGGGCCCATTTCGCCTCAGGGTGTCTCCTAGACCTCACCACCCTTATTCGCCCGCTCCGCTCTGCCCCCAGGTAAGGAACCACCCTCCTTCTCCTCCCCCACGTGTACCACCAAGGAGCAGCAGGAACATTGTGTGGGGAGGTGGACACAGGTCAGTTTTCAGAGAAAACAGTCCTGAAGGGACTTGCAAATCTGAAAGTGGACAGCCAGCTTGGGGGGGGGGGGATGAGGTGATATACATGCTTAGATGTAACCCCTCCCCCCAGGGGCTTACCTAAATTGCCCAAATGCTCTTGTTTGCCTCTGGCATTCCGCTTCTCCTTTGGTGTTTCCCTGATGCTCCTTGTGTCCTCTGTGCTTCCCAAAGTCCCCCAAGGAGCCCAATTTGTTATTTTAGCCCTGTTTTGACTCATTCTTTTAACAGCGATCAGTGATCTCCTGCTGTAGTAAATGCACTGAGGGGCAAGCAGGGATCACGCAGGCATGAGTGATGCTTTGAAGTACCGATCGCCATTCCGTCAGTCAAATGGGGAGTCTTTTAGTGGTCTCGGCACCCTGGTGAGCTAAGTAGGGGCTGGTGACCTTAGCAATACAGCTTAGAAGCCGTTTTGGAGTTTAAAATCCGAGTTTAAGCGAAAGCATTTTCAGGGGAGCTAAGGACTATTCATAGCCCTCATTAATATTCATAAGTTGCTGACTGCTGCACAGAGGGGCAGTATTCTCGTCGCAGCGACAGCCGATCCATTGTGTTTAAATATATAAAAGTGAGTTTGTTTAAAAGAGAACTGTTTGGACTACCTGTGTGTGGGGAGAATGTAAATAAATACTTTATTTCCTGGCTGCACCAGACTGTTAAACTTGAAAGACTGCATAATTGGGACAGTATATTTTACAGCAGCCACCACCTTGGAAGTGCATTAGCCAATTAGAAGCCTGGATTTCAGCCAGAGACTTATGGGAATACAGTATAGACTTGTGAGAGATTTTCAGGAACAAAGTTTGGGTGCCTAAACTGCAACCAATTAAAAGGCTTAAACTGTTTTTAGGCAGCCCTGAGCAGCCAATCAGATTCCTTTAACTTCTGCCTTTATTTAGAAGGGACAGTTTGAATTTTGTTCAGTTTTGAGAGACTGCAGTGAGTCTGGAGAGTGAGCAGCTCGAGCTATCAAGAAGCTTCTTCCAGAAAGGAGCCTAGGGGAATCGGCAGGGGAAAGGTCTGTTTTGCTTCCCTGCTGTGGTTCTTCTGCTTGGGAATGCCTTATTGCAGTAATCGTATTAATCTGAGAAAGGAACTTTTACTTGTGGCAGAATGCTCCAAGATTTTTAGGAGTGCAGCTTGAGATTTTGGACCAACCAGAAGCTCCTGTGAAGCAATCGACCCAAAAGCGTGTGAGAGACTGCTTTACTGAACTACAAGGTTTACTCAGGGAAACTACTGAAATAGCAACTGACCTGAGAACTGAATTGAGAGTAAGGAAAGTTAATGCTGTTCTTGTTAAATGTGCTGAATGGTATTCGTGGGTAGAGGCCTGTTTTGTCCACGACTGGATTGTTATGCCATCTGGAGGCTTCACCAGCAAAACAAATTGAACTTTGCCAAAGTGTTCCTCAAGTCTGGGCCTTTGCCAACCCAGTTCAGGCCATTTGTGTTGCACCAGAGACTGCTCTTTGGCGAGAGATCACTTCTGGGGATCCAGCCCCTGCACAGAGACAACTCGCAGGTTGCAGCCAAATGGAGGGAAAGGCCATGAAGTGGAGGTGTGTCATAATGGCCCAGCTTCCCCATGCTCTTCAGTGATCTACATGAGGTCTCTATATCATCAGACTCATCACAGCCAACTGGTAGCGTGAGTAAATCCAGGGTAGCTCCCTGCAACAAATCATTTAATTAGTTGTGGTACCATCTCATTGCTTCAGTGATTTCTGGGTTACAAGAGACTGGGCCAACCAGCCAGGATTACAACTAACCAAAGCTCTGTTTGTGCAGGCTAACTGCTTTCCTTTCCATCAAGGGCCCAAACAACATCTGCAATGCCGGCAAACACCAGGCACCGATTCTGACTAGCCAGCATAATATTCTGGGTACCTAGTGTTGTCAGACTTATTATTTGGAACTAAAAGTGCACGCATAGAAACATAGAATTTGACGGCAGATAAGGACCGCTTGGCCCACCCAGTCTGCCCATTTCCCTACCTACTGGATAAGCTGCAGATCCTAGTTAACCAGCAGCCTACTTCTTCTTACCCCCAACCCCCAGAATTGCCTTATGACTGTCCCATGCATGCTTGAATTCCACCACTGATTTTGACTCCACAACCTCCTCCGGAAGGCTGTTCCATGCATCCACAACCTCTCTGTGAACAAAATACTTCCTTAAATTACCTCAGACCGCCCTCTATCTTCAAATTGTACCCTCTTGTTCTTGCACCTCTTTTTTTTGAAAGATGCTACCCTCTTGGACTTTGTTGATTCCTTGAGGTACTTGAAAGTTTCTATCATGTCCCCCTCTCCTCCTTTCCTCAGGCTATACATATTAAGCTCCTTAAGTCTCTCTTCATATGTCTTCTGGTGCAGACCCTGCACCATTTTAGTTCCCTCCTCTGGACAGCTTCCATCCTGTCTATGTCTTTGGAGATTGGGTCTCCAGAACTGCACACAGTACTCCAGATGGGGTCTCACCAGCTGTCTGTACAGAGGGATAATAACTTCCTGTTTTCTACTGGTGATGCCTCTCCATGCATCCCAGTAACCCCCAACCCTCCTTGCTGCCCTCTCACATTGCTTGCCCACCTTTAGGTCATCTGATATAGCTACCCCAGGTCCCTTTCCATTTTGTTGTTATTAGTATCTCACCCCCATTGTGTACTCTTCCCTGGGTTTTGTTTCCCAGGTGCATTACCTTGTACTTCTTAGCATTGAATCTAAGCTGCCATACATTTGACCATTCCTCTAACCTTGCCAAGTCCCTTCTCATCCTTTCCACCCCACCCTGTGCATCAACTCTGTTGCAGATCTTAGTGTCATCTGCAAAGAGACATACTTTTCCTTCCAGTCCTTCTGCAATGTTGCTTATAAAGACATTGAAGAGGACCGGTCCTAATACTGAACCCTGCGGTACCCCACTAGTAACCCTCCTTTCTTCTGAGTGGACTCCATTTACTATTACTTTCTGTGTCCTATACTCCAGCCAATTCTTTACTCAGGCTGTCATCTTGGGACCCATACTAACCTGAATCTAATCAGTAAAGTAATCATTCATCTAAATTCACGCCCCCTTCCTTGTTCATGACCTCTTAATAAATCTGATTTGTTGTTTCATGTTTAACCTGTTGTATGAGCATATTATTAGTTGGATTACAGTGTTGAAAGCGTATACTTGTCTTGCTAACAGGGCTGTCACAGGGGGTTCCAGGGAATTTGCTGAAGGCCAGAGCCTTGTGGTAAGTGCAAAGGGTGTGTGCATATTATTAATGTTCTTTGCTGACTGTGTGTTACCTGCTGTACAGAGTTGTTCCCCCTCAAGGAGTATAAGGTCACTAGGTGGGTCTGTGGATGGTTATAGCTTCCCAGAGGGCTGTACCAGGCTAGGTACTGTAGATACCCCTACTATTGTTGCTCTGGGTGGAGGCACCTTAATATAGAACCCATGCCCCTCAACTTGTTGTTAGGAAGACAGGCAGGGGTAGTAACCCTAGAGATAGTGCAACCTAGGGGGTCACATTACCTTTTCCCATGCTGGCAACCAGAGTTCGGGGATGAGCTCGGGTCACTAGGAGCCGGTGGGGGAAGGCAAGAGAGGATCGAGCAGCACACCTAGCAGCTCTCCTCTCTCTGACTGGGGTGGTGGGCCTTCTTGGCTCTTTGCCACCAGGTGGAGGCCTGGTGGTTGAGCCGATGCACAGGAGGCAAGATGTAAGTCTTGAAGGGTGGACGGAACTACAGTTCTGGAATTCATGCGTGCCTTCCCAAGCATGCATAATTCATGCCATCATGGCTCCAAGGGGAGAAAAAAGCTCTGTGGAAACTGGGAGCAGGCCAGGGGCTTCATGAAGCCTGATGGGATACCCTGACCTGCCCTTCCACTCCAGCTGGCTGGCCTCCTGGATGTGATTGCTTTGAGGGGAGGAGGAGGCTCACCCCCTGGCCATGCTGGGGGAGGAATCCATGGGAAAACTAGCCTCCAGCATGGAGAGAGGAATGGGACAGTCAGGGGGTCCCCTGAAGAATGAAGCTGAACAGCTACTCTTGTGTGGCTCAAAAGTATGAACACTTCAATGGCAAAAAAAATCTAAAGCTGTATAAGGCCATGGGTTCAGATGGGATACACCCAATGGCATTAAGGGAACTCAGGGAAGTGATTACTGCACCACTGATGGCCTTATTTGACAACTCACTGGAAACAGAGGACTGGAGTAGAGCAGATGTGGTCGCGCTCTGTAAGAGCAGCAGCAGGGGAGGAGGCTAGCAACTAGAGGCTGGTGAGTCTCACATCAGTGGAAAGCCTGGTAAAGGAAAGACTAGTGAAATATCTTGAATCCATTGGGTTACAAGACCAAAGGCAGCATGGATTCCCAGGGGAAGAGGTCATGCCGGATGGATCTGACTTGATTTCTTTGACTGGGTGACCAAGGATATATATCAAGGAAGGGCAGTGGATGTGGCCTACTTGGACTTTAGCAAGGCTTTCAACACAGTGCAGCATAGGAGACTGATAAAGAAACTGGGCAGTTTAAGGGTGGGATCCAAAGTGGTAAAATGGGTAAAAAAACTGGTTACTGAATAGGCAACAGAGGGTGGCGGTAAACAACACTCACTCTGAGGAGGGGAAAGTGATCAGCAGGGTGCAGCAGGGCTCAATACTGGGAGCAGCTCTCTTCAGTGTCTACATAATTGACTTTGCAGGTGGAGAGAATGAGTGGGGACCTTGGAAAACTTGAGGAGTGGTTAAGGGCATGGCAGCTGGGGTTAAATGCCAAAATGTGCAAAATCATGCACCTGTGGCATAGAAACCCAGGAACAGAGTGTGTGCATGGGAGGTACTGACGTCCACTAAGCAGAATAGAGATCTTTGGGTTATCATGTTTTATGTCCTCAAAGTGGTGGGGCAGTGTGACAAGGTAGTGGGCAGGGCCAGTGGGATGCTGGGGAAGATAGGGGAGGTACCACCAGGAGGAGGAAGAGGAAGGTAGTGTTACCACTGTGTCAGTCGCTGGTGAGATCCCACCTGGAGTACTGTGTCCAGTTCTGGAGTCTCATCTCAGAAAGGACATGGAGTGGAGGCAGTCCAGAGGAGGGCAACTAAAATGATGCAGGGGTTGCATCAAAAGCTCTATAAGGAGAGACTGAGGGATGTCAAAATGTACACCCTGGAAGAGAGGAAGGAGACGGGACACATGATAGAGACAAGTACCTCATGGCGGTGAAGAGGGTACACTAGAGGAGTCTCTTTAAAATGAGGAATCGTGCCAAGACATGAGGGCATGCAATGAACTTGGAAGGGGGGATGTTTGAGATGGATGTGAGGAAGTACTACTTCATTGAAAGAGGGGTGGGCACCTGGAACAGTCTGGCAGCATCGGTGGTGGGAGTGAAAACAATGTGGGGCTTCACACATGCCTAGGATAAGATTAAGGGAATACTGGTAAATAGGCAGGGTGGGGGGAGGGTTTTACAGAGACCAGATAGGGTCTGCAGAGATAGAATAGGCAGGGAAAATCTGGACAGACTGGGTGGGCCAAGCGAATCCTTTTCTGCCGACTATTGCTATGTTTCTGTGCGCATACAGTACGCATATGAACTAAGTAAGGAACACAGACTCTAGCACAGACTACTCACAATACAGATGCTGCTTCTTTATGAAAAGTGGCTCCGTTGCAGTCATCGTAGAAGGATACAGGAGTCTAGAACACACTTCGAGATTCACTCCTTTCTAGGTGCAAGCAGTCACTTTTATTAGAAGAAAGGTGCTGTCTGTGCAAACAGTGCATTCAGGGATTCAGTTAACTCAATTTTGGGACTATATGACTTCCAAAAATACGGCAAAAACTTCCAAAATAAAGGGTGAGGAAGCCATTGACATCCAGATGTAAAACCAAAAATTAGATGACATCCAAATGTGCAAGCATGGAAGTCAGAAATGATGGATTTTTCTGGAAGAAATTGTATTTTACCACTAATATATTGTATTACTATCCATAAACTGGCCTTTCTTAGAATACTGACTTCCAAAAGTGGGATCCTGGAAGTATTTTGACTTCCAAAAAATTGAAATGACTTCTAGATTTTGACTCATGGAAGTTTTAGACTTCCACTAAAAATAAATGAACTGAACCCCTTAGTGCAATGACCTCATGGCCCCATGGCAGGACGACCTAACGTTTTGTGCAAGAGTGTTGTGGTTTCTTAAAGGTCCCACCCACTGCTCGTAAATCTAAATTTATACAGCTCTGTTAAAAGCTCTCTTAAAGGCAGGTGCTGGGCAGGACAACCTGGCAATTAACTGTGAACAAGGTACAGTGATGAACACAAAAAGTGCAAAGTATTAAACACAATTTTAAACACTTCATAAGCACTCGGAGCTTCACTGTGATGCTTCCTTCATTATCTGTAATATGCAAAAATAAAATATAAATACAGCACATAAATACTACACTTTGCAGTGCCAAGGGAAGAGGGAAGGGTGGGGGTGCAGGGAGGAGGGAAACTAGAGGGGGAAAAGGGTATGGGGGGGAAGGGAGACAACAACACAACAAATTGAGGACTCTGCAGCAAAAAAGTAAAAAAGTGCCTGTAATATACAAATTTGCTGCAAATTCCTGAGCAGAGCTACTTTTCACAAAGAAGCAGAGTCTCTATTGTGAGTGGTGAGTGCCAGTTTTTTTTGTTCCTTACTCAGTTTTTCTCTATGTAAGCCTCTGACCACTGGTGTGACTGCTTTTTGGCTCTTTCCAATACACATGCACAAGTTAACTCAATTTTTTATAAACAAAAAAAAAAGGTTTTTTTATTCTTTTTGTACTTTGTGTTTATTAATTTTAGACATATTAACATCCACGTTTCCTCATACATGGAAGCAGAAAATATTACATATATTCCACAACTTTGATAGTCACAATATATAAATGTCCATGTATTCTTGTACAACAGGAGTGGGGAGAGTCCTGGTGTATAACCCCATGAAATGTCCAAAAGTCCATCGACATTTGCCAGCCTCTTCAGTGGTATAAGGTGTGTCCTTAAGGGAGAAAAAGTAAAGGGAGAAAAAGCAGTTCTCCAAGAAACTGCTAGGTAAACCTGTTGCATGACTAGGTAAAAAACAAGAATTAAGTCAAAACTGCTTAAACAGCTTTCATCCATAACCGGACTACAAACATTGCAATCATAATTCTGTTAAGCTAACATCACACAACTAATAGTGTAAAGGTATAATAAACTTTTTCTATGAATGGTCTTAGATACCGCTATCAGTCTGTTACTATTAAGCCACACTGCCCTGTATTTATACAGAATACTCTATTATTACTTTAGTGCAGCAAATCCTTGTAGTGAGCACTAATTATAGAGGAAACAAAGAGACATAATTAGCAGGAAACCTGCTGTATTCAAATAGCACATATTGCTTTGATATAGTAAAAATGGAAATCCCCATAACAATACCCACAATCAACAATTGAACAGGTCATCAAGGAGATAAAATCTCTTCTTGCATACTCAAACAGATAAATGAGTAAAGGTAATTACCGCCCATTTCAGAGCAGCTATACTTTATTAATCACACTCACAGTCCCGAATTTAAGAGTCTTCCATATTGGAACCTTGGTAATCAGAAGGTGCTCTGCGTGCTGCACATTCCTATTCCACCTTCTCCAACCACTTTCCAGCATCTTGTGGACTCATGAACTGCCATAATTTTCCACCATATATAATTCGAAGCCAAGCTGGTAATAAAAATGAATGGATAATCCCCAGACTTTGAAGGTAATGTTGTATAGCATCAAAACACTTTCTTCTGGCACGAGTTTGATATGATAGGTCGGGGTAGAATTTGAGATCTGCACTGTTGAGCTCGAGTGGGAATGCCGCTCGAGCTGCTGCGAGCACTGCATCTCTAACATTTGAGCCCCTAGGTCTGAGCAATGCAGTGAGGGGCTGTGCGGAATCCACCGGCTGGACCCTGGGGTTGACTCTGTAAGCCTTAGTTAGGGCATTCCATTGAAAGTCCTTCTCCAGCTGCAGGTTATCCTTAAACCAACATAACAAGAACAGGAAAAGGGATGTCCCCTCGAGTCCGACAATATGAATATTCCCAGATCTGACTTAATTTTCTAGGGCCTCCATGCACCATCTGAGTTGGCCATTTTCTTTGTCAAGGTAGTGACTATGGCAAGCGTGGCAGTTGATCTTTTGACACTTCTGCAACGGACCTGGAGAGTTGCTGGATTGTCACGTTGTGTTGCTCTAGCTTCTACAGGATTTTTCTATCTTGGAATCCATGGCCCGCATGGATTCCAGCATGGCCTGCCATGGCAGCTCCGTCAATGCCTCATTATTGGATGCTCCACTACCACCCGGAGGGCCCATGGCCTTGTGCGCTTGAGTAGGCTGGTCTTTCTGCGGTCCTTGCTGTTGTCACTTTATCCGGCCCATAATGAAATTGGTATCAATCCATTCAGTAAAGTATGCTGCATTATAATTTGTACTGTATCTTATTGTGGATAAGTTTATAAAGACAAATGTTTGAGTATTTTGCAGTCCTATGGTGAGAGATTTCAGGAGTGCTACCAACCTGGAAGATGGCTCTTTGGCACTCCCCGAAAAAATGGGGTTTGTTTCTAAAGTTTTTTTTTAATTCATAAAAGGTTTTCCCATATTATATGTATTTTTTTTTTAAAAATGTGCATACAGCGAGGATGGAGTCAGCTTCTGGGACGATTAGATGCACTGTACTAGAACACCTACGACTAAATACCCAAATTTGATTAAAAACAAGTTTTTTAATTATTCAAGTTGTATGGGCATACTGTATCACCTCAGGACACCTGCAGCAGTGGAAACTTACATTTGAACGGTATTTTTCAACTTTTCAGATCATATTATGAAAAAGCTACACGGGGCTGCAGGAACTGCACAAGTCTCTCAAGTCCAAGCAAGACTCCAAAGATTCTAGCAAAAACTTATGTAACCCCCCCCCCTACAAATGGGGGTTCCCAAAAAGTCTTCCTTGAGCTTGCCTAAATGCTCACTGCCAGGATGGAGTCCTGTGTTTTAGCAGTTTAAATGTGATTACCAGAGCCTGTATAGCCTCTGCGTACTGTCTCTTTAAGAGCTGCCTAATTGCAGCTTAAGTAATATGAGAGGGAGCTCTGTTGAAAGATGTAACTATTTACTGAAAATCATTTAGAGTGATAATGATAATGTAGTTTGTCTAACCTGGTATCTTTGTAGCAAGGACTGTTTTGTTTGTCTCCACTATCTTGGTCCTGGACTGCAAATTGGACCAAACAGTACTGGTGGGACCTAAAATGTAGCCGGACTACAGGAGCTGTCCGAATTCAAAATCTGTAGGAACTGTAATTTGGAGCTCTTTTGCACCTTTTTTGCAACTGAAGGGGGAACTCTTGCTTTGACTGACAGCCAAATCAGCTAACCAAATCTTTTGGCTCTTGGGGAAGTCCCGGGCTGCTTGCAGTTTTCAGTTAGTTCTGATCTGGGAAGTGAAATGAGAGGAGCTGAAGTGATTTTGGGCAGCAATCCTGAGTGGATTCGCATGGGAAAACTGAAAAGGCTACGTGTTTGGCCTGCATGTTGGTGTGCTGCTCCTGAGAGGGAGAGAAGAAAATTATTTTGGACTAAATCCAAGTTTGTGTGACTAAAGTAAGTTACTGAAGTAGGCCAGGCTCAACCTGAAGAAGACCGAAGAGTTTGCTGACTGCGATTGGCCTGTCAGGAGTTCCAGCTACCCCTAAGCTCCTGGTGTGTGCAGAGACTTTGCGATTGTGACCGGGGAGCGCTTTGCCTGGTACAGCAGAATTCCCTTACATGTAAATGTGCTATGAGCTGCTAGTGGGTTGTGAGTTAGTCCTCCACTGTGTGAACTGTGTTCTGCTTGCTGAAAACTGTATCCATCCCAAAACGGACTGCATCCGAATTTGTCTCCATGCGGTCTGGGCCTTGCCAGACTGGCCCAGCCAGACTACCCACTGCACAGAGAATCCATCGACGAGAGACCTGCCTGGGGATCAGCCCCCTGCTCCACGCTTGAACAGGAATGATGCCTCTGTGACTCATGTGGGCCCTGCTTCTCCTGGCATTCCAGATCAACCACCTGCAGTCTAGATTTTCGTCCAGCCTGTGTCCAGTCTTGGGTATTATGAGTAAATACCAGGGTAGCTCCCTGCAACAACAGCTTAATCTGAGCGTGTCATCTGATTGTCTTGTTGTTTTGTTCCCTTTACGAACTGAGCCCTCTGGCTCCGGATTATAAATATTGTGTACTGTGCATGTTGTGTTTTCCATCACAGGGCCCCAACCAGCTGCAACCCCAGGCATTGGTCCTGGCTAGCCCATCTCTTCTCCATCTGGGTACCCAGAGGTGGACTGTGTGGGAGGACTCAAAGCGCATGCATAACTGCTTGATTGATATAACCTTTAAGCTAATTAACCTGATTTTGCCCCTTCCTTGTTCAAGTCCCCTGAATAAATCAGATCTAAATTTTTCTGCATGTAATCTGATTGAGGTTCCAGTTTGTGCTCAAAGTACTGTACTTTTGCTATTTGCTGTGCTTAACCTTGTTTTACAGGGGGTCCCCAGGGTCGAGCCAGAGGAACCAGCCCTGGTGGTAACTGCAAACAGTGTGGGTACTTGTGTGGTGTACCAGGGGTATTGTGAAAGTGATTATTGTACAGTGTTCAGACCACTAGAGGGGAAAGAGGGGGGTTACAGTGTCCCGGAGGGCTGTGCCCAGGTTAGCTTGACCACTACCAACCCTGACCTCTGGGTGGAGGCACCCGTTTCAGAACTCAGGCCCCTTAACCTGCTACTAGCCAAGCAGGCAGGGGTAGTAGCCCTTGGGATAGCGCCACATAGGAGTTACACTCATATCCTATAACTTTGGTGGGTCAGAAAGTGATTTTTCTAACCCTTCAAACATAGAAACATACAATTTGATGGCAGATAAGGACTGCTTGGCCCACCTAGTCTGCCCATTTCCCTACCTAATGGATAAGCTGCAGATCCTAGTTAACCAACAGCCTACTTCCTCCTACCCCCCACTAGAATTGCCTTATGTCTGTCCCATGCATTCTTGAATTCCCCACTGTTTTTGACTCCAAGACCTCCTTAGGAAGGCTGTTCCATGCATCCACAACCCTCTCCATGAAAAAATACTTCCTCACATTACCTCTGAGCTGTCCCCCCCCATCTTCAGATTGTGCCCCCTTGTCCTTGCACATCTCTTTTTCTGAAAGATGCTAGCTTCATGTCATCTGCGAAGAGACACAGCTTGCCCCAGATGCCCTCTCCACAGTTGCAGATGAACATATTGATAGGACCCAGGACAGATCCCTGTGGCACCCCACTCGTGACCTCCCTCTCATCCAATTTGACCCCATTTACCACCACCTTTTACTGTCTCTCCTTCAACCAGTTTCCTACCCATCTATCTATTCTATGTCCCTAGCTGTGCTTAGGTCCGGCACAAAAGAAAAGTGAAAACCATACAAACACATTGAAAAAAAAAAAAGTGCCCTTTGTCCTGAATAACACGGGATCACACTGAAACTTAGCTCAGCAGACCTCAAAACTGTTAAGCTCTACGGACCATAACAGTATGATTGTTACAGACTATATACTGTAACATAACATAACATAACAGTTTTGTGCTCTGCCGAGTTAAGTTTCAGTATGATCCCCTGTTATTCAGACTGCTCACTTGCCCCTCTGTTGATGTGTTGTATTAAAGCAGTTTATGCATATACAGTACCTTGCATAGGTACAGTGTTTTGTAATACAATACTACACTGTGATTGGCATTACCAACATAACTACAAAAGCACACACATCCTGCTGGATGCCAGCTCACTCCCTTACATGCCCAACTTTCACCCTGCCTCCCCCATGCCAACTCCTGTGCCCCATCTGCTCCTGGAAGCCATGTTAGAGACCCCGTCCCCCTTCACCACAGTGTGTGGCACTGGTGCAAGTCCACTTAGACCACCTCGTTGCTGAATCCATGGAAGAACTTGCAAAATACCCAAAAAAGAGGATGATGCAGCCCTGCCATGGTGCAAGCCCCCTTGTGACTTGGGGTACCAAAGCATTTTGTGCAACCTTGCTGCAAGTGGGTTTTGGCGCAGCTGCATCAGGATTTGACACAGGCTGCCTTTGAAAATTCCAATTGCTGCAAATAGTTTTACAAGTCACCCCTTGCGTCACAATCTTTTAAAGCTAGTCCCTTGCGTTGGTCTAAAGCTTTTGAAAACTGAGCCCCATGGCTGGCCCAGTGGTGCTGGAGGTTAAGGCATTGGACACCACACTCGTGCCTTGCCCATGACCTGGGTTCGGGAATGAACCCAGGCCGCCGGGGGTCGGCATGGGCGAGAGAGGACTGAGCATCCGAAGGATTGCTCTGCTCTCTCGGGGAGGGAGGGATTGTCATCCCACCTGTCGGCTGCCCTCTGGTGGGGGCTGGGGGAGGTGCAGGCTAGGAGGGCAGGCAGCCAGCGATTGCGGTGTGCATGTGCCCCCACATGTGCATTGTTGTGCGTCAGGAGGGAAGGGGGTTCCCAAAAAAATGGAAAATGGTGACTGGCGGTTTCATGAAGCCTCACCTCATCCAGCTGGTCTGCCAATGCCACATCCACGGATTTGGAATTTGCTCAGGGAGGTGGGAAGCTCCCTTTCTGGCCCTACCACATAAGGCAAGCCATGGGGGGTCTCGGGTTTGATTGTCTGTGGTCGGGCTCGCAGGTGGGTGGCTTGGGGGCAGAGTTCTCACCTGCATGGGGAGCAAAAAATGGAAATAAAAAACCAAAACAAAAACAAAAACTGAGACCCTTTTCTTGATTGTAGCCGAGGTTTGCAAGACATTCCCTGTATCTAGGATGGTCAAAACACATTACCTTTTATCTTTTCTCCATCTAGGGTTGGGAATAAGTCAGTAAATTCAGATTTTGGAAAAGTGAGTTAGGACTCGAGTCAAAAAATATTATCTATAAATATTTTCATAGGGACAGAAAATATGGTGCAGGATTCATGAAGAATTTGAGCTCCGCGCATCTTGGATGCCCCAGTGCAAATGAGATGTGTCAAGCACAAACTGTGATATTTACAGAAGATCCACTGGGGGATGCCCTTGGTGAAACCCTGTTGTGAATACTGCAGTTGCGCCCAGCCCGTGATGTGCCAGCGCAACCCCCTGGTCGGGCTGGGTACACAATGGGGCTGTGCATCTCACAATGCACTGTGCCGAAAGCTGCCAGTCACAGCCACCGACACCGACATGCAAATGGGGCTATTAGGTATGCAAGGTGCAATGGGGCCATTTGCATGTCATTATGGACCCATTTGCATGCATCTAGCAGGGTTGCACCTGGCAGTATGTGCCGGACCCCCTGCAAGGGATGTGTGCTGCTTGGTGCACACACAACTGTCACAGTAGACAACCGGCACCCACCCCCTCCCTGCCTGTGACACCGTACTATTGCCGCTCCCTGCAATGGACGTGGAAATGCACAGAACCCCCTCCCTGCCTGCATCCCCATTATATTGCTACTTCTTGCAGTGGTAGTTGTAAAAGCACAGAACCCCCCTCCCCGCCTGCATCCCCGTTATATTGCTACTTCTTGCAGCGGTAGTTGTAAGAGCACAGAACCACCTCTCCCCACCCAGATCCCTGTTCAAAAGCCTCTCACTGCAGCGATATTGTTGTAATGTCAGAACCCACCCTTCCCAGCCCGACACAAGTGCACTGGTGGCGACATTCCATATGATCTCCCCGTAGCCCAGCAGACCTCCCAGCCCCTCCACCCACTCAGGCTTCTAACCCACCCCTCTTCCCTGTCCCAGCATAGTCCATTGTTGGTGGCAGCTCAGCCCACCCTCTTACTGCCATGGCTGCCGTGTCAGAGCTAGCTGTGAATGACAGCTACATTGTAAGTCCATTGGTCAGCCTAGTCAACCATCGGCTTGCAGTGTACTGTAAGCTGTCATGCACAACATTGTCATTCACAGTGTTGTGCATGACAGCCTACAGTACACACGCAAGTCGATTGGTTGACATGGTTGACCAATGGACTTACAGTCATTCAGCAGCTGTCATTCACAGACAGCTCTGTCGGCAGGCAGCCATGGCAGGATGATGGTGGGTTGAGCTGCCTGACGATGGTGGGACCATGCTGCAACGGGGGAGGGGTGGGTTCAGGGTGCCTGAGGGGGTTGGAGGAATGCTGGGTTGCTGGGGGGATCATATGGAATGTCACCGCAGGTACAGTCGTGTTGGGGTGGGGAGAGTGGATTCTGACATTACAACAATATCGCTGCAGGAAGCAGCTTGCGAATGGGGATATAGGCGGGGGGAGTTCTGTGCTTTTACAACTACCGCCAAAAGGAGCAACAACATAAAGGAGATGCTGACAGGGAAGGGGGGTACTGTGCTTTTACAACTACCGCTGCAGGGAGTGGCATTCATACGAAAACATGGACCGGAGGGGGGCACACTGGACTGCCAGGGTGGACAGGCTGCCATGCTGCTGTCTGCAGTATGGCAGCCTGCCTGTGGGTGGCAATCCGCATAAGTCTACTTGTTTTAGACTTACCTTTGGGAAGCGCATTTCCGGACTTGCCCCAGGGTTGCACCTCCATGTTGGGCTGTGAATGGGGCTGCACACTATATGCGTGGGCATGCCCCCTCACAGCCCCTCCAGATGCACTGCATATCATTATGGGTGGTATGTGGTGCATCTGTGATGCATTGGTGCAACAAGGATGCACTGGCACATCGGTCCCCTTCCAGAACTGTGCCACAGCACAAGTCAGGGATGCACCAACTCATCTCGAATGCACTGGGCTCATCCCTTTTGAGAATCCTGCCCCTGGAATTTTTACTGACCAAAGCTAATTTGTTATTAGAAAAAATTCTGGCTGTCCTATCAACTAACCTGTTTATTGATAAAACTATATAGGAGGTATGTACACCAAGATTATAGTTAAACACTTTACCTGGGATCCAACTTGAACCTGGATGGAGAGAATTTGTGATCTTCCACTAGATAAAATAGAACTGTAAACCTGGCTCACTCCTTAAACCCGACTCAGCTATCCAGCTTGAGGGCTACACAACTTTCAGGGTGGACACATGAGGGAAACGAGAGGAGGATGTGTCATTTATGTTAATGACTCAATTCAGTGCAGGGCACTCCCCATCCAACCCCAGGCTGGAAGATCATAAATTATCTCCGTCCAGGTTTAACTTGGATCCCAGGGAAAGTGTTTAACTATAATCTCGGTGTACATACCCCCTAAAGATCAAGAGGCTAGTTTCAAACTAGCACTTGATTATTTATCTAGTAATCGCCATCAATCTGAAATCATAATGTTAGGGGACTTTAATATAAATTGGTTATCCCCATATGCTGCACCTTACCAGGATGCAATAGCGGCCATAGACATGGTCCAACTCGTTTAATCTCCCACTCATGTAAACTATCACACCGGTTCGAGTACTCTCATAGACTAGGTACTAACCAACTGGCCACAAAGAATAACTAGAACCACTGTGCTAGCTGACTCTATCAGTGACCACTCGCCAGTTTTATGCTCCTGGACCAACAAGACCCTGAACCCACCCCCCAAAAAAACAATAACCTCCAGAATTATAAAAGCTGGACATCTTGCATCACTAAAATCCTACCTCTGCCAGCTAGACTGGGATGGGGTCTACGCTGCCGCTGACGTGAATGCTGCTCTTGAGTGCTTTATCGACAAGTTTAACTCGGCCTGCAACATCTTTGTCCCTCTAAAAATGAGGAAAAACAAAGGAATCAGCAAATCATGCATCACACCACAGCTCCTTGAGCTCATGGGGATCAGGGATAACCTGTGGCATAGGGCTAAGAGCACTGGGTCCCCCTCTGACATACAGAAATATAAAGCAGTAAGTACTAAGTGCACTCAAGCCATCTGCTTTGCAAAAAGATCTTGCTTTAAAAGTGAACTGGACAACTCTTGGTGCGACAGCCGCAGATTCTGGGACAATATAAAAACCCTAAGAGGCAGAGCAAGTAAATCACCACCATCGCAAATAAACTTTGAGGGTGCGATTACCCAGGATCCCAGAACTATTGCAGATGGCTTCAATAAGGCCTTCATAGACCTTAGTGGGGTCCTTCCTCCAGGCTATCTCCGACCTGTGCCTAGCTCCGCTGTTAGTTGTACTGACATCCCTCCAACACACACAGCACCTCCCTTCTACCTGAAGGTAATCTCTACAACTGAGCAAAAAAATACCTGGAAAAAGTTCTCAGGAACAATAGATCCAGTGGGGGACTCAATTGATCTAAAGATTGTGGCTCTCACCCTGGATGTGTTACTCTCCCCTCTAATCTGGATCCTGAATCTCTCACTAACCACTGGCATGTTCCCTCAATGCTGGAAAGCTACAGTGGTCACCCCGCTCTTTAAAAGTGGGGACAGAACCTGCCTGGCCAACTACAGGTCAATCTCAATTCTGCCCCCCCCAAGGCACTAGGGAGGATAGTATATGATCAATTAGGTACGTACCTTGATAAGTACAACCTTCAATGCCAGGAACAGCATGGCGTTCAGAAGGCACATAATACTTCAACGGCATTGGTTGAGTTTACCGGTCATATCCATGAAACACTTGACCAAGGGCTCTTTGTGGGGGCCACTTTCATCGACCTCACCAAGGCCTTTGACACGGTCAACCATGACTTGCTTCTCACACAACTCTCTAACATTGGTATATCCTCTGTCTCTCTAGGCTGGTTCCAGAGTTACCTCTCTAACAGGACCCAGCAGGTCAAGATTCTTGACGTTCTATCCGACCATCGGCATGTCAGGGGTGCCCCAAGGTTCCATTTTGGGCCCCCTGCTGTCCAGCCTGTTTCTAAATGAACTCCCTGAAGTCTGCAAGAATAAGATCCTTCTATATGCAGATGATGCTGTTCTCTACACATGTCACTCTACTCCAGAAGAGCTAGAAAAAGGCATGCAAGATGACTTTACTGCTGTGGAAAAATGGTTCCTTCAGTCTAAGCTCTTGTTCAACTACACTATGACTAAAACAATGTTGTTTGCCTCCCATCAAAACCGTCATAAGTCCCATCACCTCAATATCTACAATAACAAGTCTGATATACTAGAAATGGTCACCACCTTTAAATACCTTGGTGTCTACCTTGACACCTCTCTCTACTACAGCCAGCACATAGACCATGTTGGTAAGGCAGCTAGTGCCAGACTAGGTCAGCTCTACCAGCATAGGCAGTGCCTCACCGAAAGTGCCATTAAACTTGCAGTTAACAGTGCCGTGCTGTCTATCACAGATTATGGACTGGTAGTCTATGGAGCTGGTACCGATACAGCACTTAGGCAAATCAAGATTGTCCTAAACAAAGCCTGCAGACTAGTCCTGGGTGTGGATCATTTAACTCACACTTGTGAACTATACTCAAGCACTGGTTGGTTAAACCTGAATAACAGAATTCAGTACCAAGTCTGCCTATTAGCTAAACAATCCACCCTAGGTCTTGCTCATCCTGGAATGAAGCAACTGCTAAGAAATTCCACTTCCTCCAGACTAACTAGGGGGTCAAGTAGAGCTGCCTTCATTATCCCATTCTGCCTGACCTCACTAGGGCAATGGTCCTACAAATACAGGGTCCCTGTTGGCTAAATTCCCTTAACTCTGAGCTGATTGAGGAAATGAAACTACGCCCATTTAAGGCCAAGCTGCTGCAGTATCTGGCCACTCTTAGTAACTGTGACTGCGTCACCTGTGCATAATCCTACTGTTATTGGTAGCTTATCTGTCCTGCATAGCACCCATTCCCCCCCCACTTTCTCCTCTGCCTGGTGTGACCCCACTGAGCATTTACCCCCATGTCCCCTCTTTATCCCCCCGCCTTCCTGCTTTCTCTTCACAAATACTAATCCCCCAATTTTCACCCTCCCGGTTTCCTCTCACCTTACCCCCACATTAAAACCCTTTCCATTATACCTCTCTCCCCACATCACCCAGCCCTGCCCTATCACCTACTTACAGTAACCCTGGGTAGATTCCTATCCAATCCCACCCTCTGAATACTCAACCCCTTATTCTGTCACCCCTTTATCTCTGCCCCACCCTCCCCTGCTCTCTTCTATTCTATCCTCCCTCCTTGGTCACCACCACTTGACCCTCCATAACTCTACCTGCATGCTCTAAAGCTCAGCTACCACTATAAATTGCTTGTCCACCTTAGGTATGCTCTTAGTACTGTTGCAATAAAGTTGACCTCTCCTACCTGATGTATTTTAACTGTACTTTCTTGAATCTGTATCTGTATAAAACTATAATGTAATTTACTCATCAGCATACCCTCATCTGTTTTGTAATGTCTACGTACCTTGTCTATTGCCTTATGACGTGGAACCTTTGTAAACCAGCTTTTACCTCAAAGGTGTTATCTGAGATTTCAATAAATCAATAAATAAAAACCTTAGTGAATACAGGACAAGGGGCTGACCCCAATACAATAAAGACTATCCAGGGGCAGAAAACAATCTGCCAACCCAGGGACTAAATGGAGGGGGGTTCAGAAAGCTCACTTTTCTCAAAACAAAAAGGTGAAACAGAGACAAATAGAACAGAACTCATAAGGAAGACAAAAGAAATCTCGCATAGAGAAGCAGTGGAGATTAAAAACTTAGTGGAAGGGCTACAAAGGCATGAACAAACAGGCAATCAAATGAATACTATTAGTATGAAGCTTGGAGAAGGGAAAAAGATTGAGACAAGAAACATAAAAAAAAATTTAAAAAACAGAACTGTAAATAGAGATGAAATCTGGGTTGATAAGGCATCATTAGAAAAGAAAGTTCCAGCCAGTACTAAAGAAACACTGACAGCCTCAGCCAACAACAGGGGAACAGGCCCGGTGGCGCTGAGGGCTGAGGCGCTGGCACCTTACCTCGCTCTATGCCGGCGACCCGTGTTTGGGAACGAGCACGAGCCATTGGGGGTCAGCAGGGGAGGAGAAGGATTGAGCGTCCAATGTACTGCTCTCCTTCTCTGGGGAGGGGAGTTCTTGGTGGTCGGTGCTTGTTTGCCCCCTGGCGGAGGCTGGAGGACAAGGCACTGCGCCACAAGTAGGGGAGGAGTTGGGCCAGACGTCTGGAAGGAGCATGTGCGGACACATGTGCGCTCCACTCTGCTGATGTCATGGCATGGTCCCGACTCCTGGGAGAACAGGAGAAAAATATACTGCCGTGCAGGATGGTGGAGGGTGCCTTGCAGGCTCCGCCCCCATCTAGCCACGGCACTGGCCAACTTAATCTGGTCCTCGGTGGGGGAGTTTGACCCCCCACCAACCCTGCTGGGGAGGTAAGCCCTGGGGTCAGGTCAGCGTCGGCTGGTGGACGCAGAGGGACGGGGCTGGGGACGCCCTCCTGATACAAGCCGGCGGTAGGAGGAGAGAAAAAGTAATAATTACAAAAAAAAAAAAAACAACAACAGGGGAACAGTTAGTTTCAGGGAAAAACAGGAAAATAAACTCCCACGATATATATTAAAAATCTACCCCAATCAAGAACTGAAAACAGAACCACATTAAAAATGATGATTTTTATGTTTGCTTGCACACATGTGCAAGAAACATAGTGTCACCATACGAGAATTCGTAGGTGTGCCTCCCTACTTCCAATGCCCTGCTGCCTTTTGCAGGTGCAGCCCCATCATGCCAATGAATGTAAGAGCTGTCTATGACAGACTTTGCAAATGCAGCGACATACAGTTGAAAGAAAAGCACTGCAGTGTGTAGACACTGCAGTGAAAGAGCTGTCATAGACAGCTCCCCCCCAAACAAGTAACACACTGGGAGCCCACCCCAGCGTGTTCACATGCTCCCCCACCACACACACAGTATGGCTGATGGGGGTGCCCAATCCCTTGTCGGCTCCACTGCCCCCCTAAAAAAACTTCCAGCTGCCACACTGGGAGCCCACCCCAGCATGGCAAATGTCCTGCGTTGTCTTCCTAAAAGAAAAAAAAACCTAGAAAGAAAAAAATGTTCCTCGCTGACTGTCTTGACCCCTCCCCACCCATGCCCACCCTCGCGCACCCTGCCTCCCCACACCCCCCACCCCATACTTACATCTGGAGTCTGGTGCGATGATCTTCGGTGGATCAGGAACACGTCTGCACTCTTCAAAGCCGACCGCGAACTGAGGAAATGCCGGTAAGCTGTATAATGGAATAAATAGGGTTTTTTCAACTTTGATGCATATCTCAGACATTTTGGGGAATTTTTTCCCCAAACTTTCAACATGTGGTTTTTGGGACCCCATCTCATGAATTCTTGCACTGTCATTTTGTTATTCAGTCCCGAAAGGTGATTTCACAGTCACTGCATGAAACCACCTTTCGGGATGGATGTACGAAACAACAGCGTCACAGTTCATGAGGTAGGCCCCCAAAAACCGTATGTTGAAAATTTTGGGGAAAAATTCCCAA
Organism: Neoceratodus forsteri; assembly: GCA_016271365.2. Taxonomy (NCBI): domain Eukaryota; kingdom Metazoa; phylum Chordata; order Ceratodontiformes; family Ceratodontidae; genus Neoceratodus; species Neoceratodus forsteri. Next base: position 1,429,536,533 of record CM057449.1, read on the forward strand.
AAATTACTGTTTTACGAGTGTGTGTTGCGCAGTTCCTACTCACGCTTCTAAGTTCGCAAATTTTTAATATTTGCACTCCAGATTTTCAACATTGCCATTTTGCCACACCTCCTTATGAGCAGAACAGCTGTCATTCTTCACATCTCACGCAAAATGTGTTTCTGCGAATGTAGTGCACAATGGCGCAGTTGGTGTGCAAAATCAGTGTTTGGGACACATTAAGAAAATCACAGTGACATTGTTCATGAGCAGATGTCTTAAAATGGCTATGTTTAAAATTTGGTTAAAAAAGTCCAAAAAAAGGACTGTTTTATGAACGTGCATTGCGCAGTTCCTACGCACGCTCGTAAGTTTGCGAATTTTTAATATTTGCACTCCAGATTTTCACCACTGGCATTTTTCCACACTTCCTTATGAACTATACAGCTGTAATTTTTCACAACATGGCCAAAATGTGTTTTCACACTTTCTGCACAGAAATGCATGGTTGCTGTGGGAAATCACTGTTCGGAAGAGATTAAGAAAATGACAGTGACACTGTTCATGAGCAGAGGTCCCAAAATGCCCATGTTGACAATCTGCTGTAAAAAATCCCCAAAGTAATTACATTAAGGGTGTGCATTGTGCAGTTTCTATGCACACTCGGGACTTCACCAGTGTTTTTACTATTTTCACTGCAGATTTTCAACATTGCCATTTTTTACACCTCCCCATGAACAGCACAGCTGTCATTTTTCACATCCTGTTCGAAATGTGTTTTTGTACCTGTGGTGCCAAATGGCATAGTCACTGTGCAAAATCAGCTTTCGGTTAACAAACTGATATTACCACTGTTCATAAGGTGGGAGTCACAAAAAACCCATGTTGAAAATTTGGAGTGAAAATACCTGAAAGTTGAGTTCGCACAGTGAATGCACCATTCTGCACTACAGGTGCGAAATCATGTTTTGGGCAGAATGTGAAAATGACAGCTGTGCATTGTTCATGAGGAGGTGTGGAAAGGAGTAATGTTGAAAATCAGGAGTGAAAATATGAAAAATTGGTGAAGTTACGAGCGCGCATAGAAACTTCACAATGAGGCCGGCCTGTCGGTGCAGCTGGCCAGCCCATTGGTGCAGCAGTTGGATTTCCACTTGCAATGCTGGTGACCCGGGTTTGGAAGTGGACTTGGGTCACTGGATGGCTGGCCAGGGGAGAAGGCTTGAGCATCCCATGACTGCTTGCCTTCTCCGGGGGGAGGGAGGGGACCAAGGTCCACAGTTTGCCTGACCCCAAGTGGAGGCTTGGGGTATGACAAGTCCTGCAGCTGCAGGAGGGACTGGCTGCAATGTGTGGTGGATGTTGGCATGTAGCTCCATGACGTCTGGGCGCACACCACACGTAGGGGAGGAAAATGGAGGGAAAAGCCTTCCATCTCCAGGAAGATTGAGCACCAGAAGCATACCCTCGATGTGCCACCACCTGCCAGACCACTTTGACCGACAAAACCAGAAGTGTCAGGGTGCTCGGGCCCCACCTTGTCCCCACCTGGGGGGCAAACACTGTGGCTTCATGGTGCTCAAGAGCAGATCCAGGTAGGGGCATTGGTAGAGGGATGACTTCCAGGTGCTCCTGAGGAGTCGGAGATGGTGGGCTGGAGGAGTCAGAGATAAAAAATAGAAAGTTAAAAAAAAAAGAAACTGCACAATGCATGCTTATAATGTGGCCATTTATGGGAATTTTTTAACCAAATTTTCAACATAGGCTTTGGAAATCCCCTCATGAACACTGGCACTGTGATTTTGTTAATCCACCCCAAAAATTGATTTTGCACAGCAACCACGGCATTCTGCGCCTTGGGCATGCAAACACATTTTGAGCAGGAGTTTCTGGCAGAAGGAATCTTGCTTTCAGAGCAAGTAGACATTGACTAAAAAAAGCTACAGAGTTTCTTACAAATAAATCACTTCTATCTCAGCAGGAGTCAGTGCCTGTTGGGATTAAACAAAGGCATACTTTATTAGAAGCAGGGGGTCTCATTTAAGTAAAAAAAAAAGAGGGAAGTCACTGTGTGCTTCTCTGTTTGGGGAAGGGGGCTGTATCAACTTAGTTTGCTAAATCAGGATTAGAGGAGAGAAGTTAATTGGGGGTGTGGCTTGAGCAGTAGAAAAGCAGCTGTCTCTAATTACAGCTTCCTGCTGCTAGTTTTTGTCAGAAGGAATCTTGCTCATAAACACTGGCACTGTGAGTTTGTTAATCCACCCCAAAAGTTGATTTTGCACAGTGACCGTGGCATTCTGTGCCTTGGGTGTGCAAACACATTTGAGCAGGAGTTTCTACCAGAAGGAATCTTGCTTTCAGGGCAAGTAGACGCTGACTAAAAAAGCTATGGAGTTTCTTACCAATAAATCACTTCTATCTCAGCAGGAGTCAGTGCCTGTTGGGATTAAGCAAAGACATACTTTATTAGAAGCAGGGGGTCTCATTTAAGAAAAAAAAAGAGGGAAGTCACTGTGTGTTTCTCTGTTTGGGGAAGGGGGCTGTATCAACTTAGTTTGCTAAATCAGGATTAGAGGAGAGAAGTTAAATGGGGGTGTGGCTTGAGCAGTAGAAAAGCAGCTGTTTCCAATTACAGCTTCCTGCTGCTAGTTTCTGGCAGGAGGAACCTTGCTTTCAGAGCAAGTAGAAGCTGACTAAAAAAGCTACAGAGTTTCTTACTGATAAATCACTTCTATCTCAACAGGAGTCAGTGCCTGTTGGGATTAAGCAAAGAGATACTTTATTAGAAGCAGGGGGTCTCATTTAAGTAAAAAAAAGAGGGCAGTCACTGTGTGTTTCTCTGTTTGGGGAAGGTGGTTGTATCAATTTAGTTTGCTAAATCAGGATTAGAGGAGAGAAGTTAATTGGGGGTGTGGCTTGAGCAGTAGAAAAGCAGCTGTCTCCAATTACAGCTTCCTGCTGCTAGTTTCTGGCAGAAGGAATCTTGTTTTCAGAGCAAGTAGAAGCTGACTAAAAAAGCTACAGAGTTTCTTACTGATAAATCACTTCTATCTCAGCAGGAGTCAGTGCCTGTTGGGATTAAACAAACATATACTTTATTAGAAGCAGGGGGTCTCATTTAAGTAAAAAAAAAAGAGGGAAGTCATGGTGTGTTTCTCTGTTTGGGGGACGGGGGCTGTATTAACTTAGTTTGCTAAATCAGGATTAGAGAAGAGACGTTAATTGGGAGTGTGGCTTGAGCAGTAGAAAAGCAGTTGTCTCCAATTACAGCTTCCTGCTGCTAGTTTCTGGCAGAAGGAATCTTGTTTTCAGAGCAAGTAGAAGCTGACTAAAAAAGCTACAGAGTTTCTTACTGATAAATCACTTCTATCTCAGCAGGAGTCAGTGCCTGTTGGGATTAAACAAACATATACTTTATTAGAAGCAGGGGGTCTCATTTAAGTAAAAAAAAAAGAGGGAAGTCATGGTGTGTTTCTCTGTTTGGGGGACGGGGGCTGTATTAACTTAGTTTGCTAAATCAGGATTAGAGAAGAGACGTTAATTGGGAGTGTAGCTTGTGCAGTAGAAAAGCAGCTGTCTCCAATTACAGCTTCCTGCTGCTAGTTTCTGGCAGAAGGAATCTTGCTTTCAGAGCAAGTAGAAGCTGACTCAAAAAGCTACAGTTTCTTGCTAATTGCCCTCCTTCTTACCCCTCCACCCTCCCACACTAAGCCAGTTCTACTTTTATAGCCACTGGATTTGACTGACAACAGAAACTTCCTGTTTGGCAGTAGGAAGAGAAGGATCACTGAGACACATTAGTTTCATCAACCTTGAAGGAAAAACATAGCTCTTTCTCCCCCCCAGCTTCTGGAGGTCTGAGTCCAAGCAAGGAAGAAGGAGACTACTGAAGACTACAGTAAGTTCCTGTCCCAGAACAGGAAGGGTGAGAGTTGTAAGGGTACATAAGCAGTAGGAATGTAGGTGGAAAAATATGTAGAGGGAGGAGAGAGTAAGCATACAAAGCAACAGGAGAGGGGACACAAAATAAGTCATGATGAGAGTGGTGCAGTGCAATGGCTGTGGGGCAGCAGTGTTCCGGGAGACATTCTGAAGGATGCGATGCTGCCCTATTTGCAAGCACCTCTCTGTTCTGAGGGAGGAGGTTGCCCATCTCCAGGCTGACCTGGCTAGGATTCGTGAAACCTCTTCCTCCACCCAGGGACCACCAGTGCCACCGCCGCTACCTCAGAGGTTGCCAAGAAAGAGGAGTAGTTGGACCAAGGTGGGCTCAGGGAGGGAGAGGATGGTGGAACAGAGGTGCATCCCTCCAGCTGTACCTCTCCACAGTTCATATGCTGTTCTTGCGAAGAGTGGTTTCTCTATGGAAGCACCTACAGTGGAGACCAAGGAGGATGCTGGGAACCTACACAAAGGAGACCCACAGGAGGGTGGCATGAGACCCCACAGAGGAAGGAAACAACTTCTGGTGGGGGACTCAATCATTGGGGGGTAGAAGTGGGGGAGGAAGGGGACAGGGAGGTAAGGTGCCTGCCTGGCGCCATGGCTCGGAGGGACAAGAAGCGAATCCTCACAATTGCTGGAGCAGCTGGACAAGGGAAGGAGCTGGATGTCATTGTCCACCTAGGGACAAATGACCTGGCTGGGAATGGGATCAGAACAGTGCAAGAGGAGTTTGTAGAGTTGCGGAGGGGTCTTAGACCAGTAGCATGTACAGTAACCTTCTTGGAGGTGCTGCCTGTCTATGGCAAGGATGATGGTAAGGTACTTCACACCATGGGATTCAATGCATGGTTGAAAAACTGGTGTGCAGCTCATGGTTTTGTCTTCACTGGGGACTGGGGAACCACCTGGAGGGATGCAGACCTATACTGGCATGATGGTCTGCATCTGTCTGGGAGGAAACCAGGATCCTAGGTGATAGGTTTAAATGCTTCATTGGCAAGCATTTAAACTAGCCAAGGAGGGGAAGGCACTGAAAAGGAGTAGAGAAATCCCAACCTCCCCCTACAAAACACAGTAATTAGTGAGGTAAACACCAAGGTAGAGAAGTCATTTGGGAGCAGGACAGAGATAAATGCAAAAAAAGGCAAAGGCAGTAAGGACAGGGATGGGGCTAAAAGGGGTAAGGCCATCATAAAATGGAGTGTGAGGAGTACCAATGCCCATAGTTTGTATAACAAGCTCCCTGAACTAGTGGCCTTGATGGAAGAGGGATGCCTGGATATTGTGGTAGTCACTGAAACATGGTATACAGAAAACCATGACTGGGATGTCAACATACCAGGATACACAATCTACAGGAGGGACAGGGAGGGTAAAAGAGGAGTAGTAGTAGCGCTCTATGTAAGAGAAGGGATTAAAGCAACAGAATGAAAGAGTAAACATGAAGTAGATGAATCACTATGGGTCACCCTGGAGACAGGAAATGGCACCACAATCTGCATGGGAGCTGTGTACAGACCCCCATCTCAGGGGGAGGGAATGGACAAGGAAATGATAGAAGGCATCCTTAAAATAGCAGAAAAAGGGGAGATATTATTGATGGGGATCTGAATATGTCAGATGTTAACTGGAGCACCTTTGCTGCAGGCACATCCAAGAGCAGAGTCATTCTTGATGCCCTACAAGGGGCATGCCTCAGACAGCTGGTGTTGGAACCCACTCAGGAGGGAGCAATCTTAGACCTGGTACTCTCAAACGGGGACGGAAAAAGGATATCAGATTTAGAAGTGGGTAGCCATCTGGGAACAAGCGACCACCAAACGGTGTGGTTCACAATAAACACAGCCATAGAGTCAAGCCATACAAAAGCAAGAGTACTGGACTTTAGGAGGGCTGACTTTGGGAAAATGAGAGAGTGCCTTAGAAAAGCACTAGCAAATGGGCAAGAAGGAGGGGTGGAGGAACAATGGGGAATAATCAAAACAGCCATCACAGAGGCAACAAGCTTTTGTGTGAAGTGAATCAATAAAACAAAATGAAGGGAAAAAACACTACGGTTCTCAAAAGAGGTGGCAAGGAAAGTTAAGGAGAAAAGGATAGCATTCAGAAAATATAAGGAAACATAGAAGGAGCAGGATAGAGAACTTTATCAGTTAAAGCAGAAGGAGGCAGGGAATGCAATCAGAATAGCAATGGCCCAAACCAAGGAAAAGATAGCCAATTCTGTTACGAAGAGGGATAAAATCTTTTATAGGTACATTAGTGAGTGAAAAAAGACCAAGGGAGGGATATAGAGACTTAATAAAGGGGAGGGAATGTGGGTAGAGAGTGCTAGTGAAAAAGCAGGGATACTGAATGAAAATTTCTGCTCAGTATTCACAACGGAGGAGGAGGGGGAGGTACCTAAAACAAACAAGAGAAACACTCTGGATAGGGGGGTTGATACCAGTTCATTCACAGAAGAAAGGATTTTGAAAGAACTCTTGAAACTGAGGGTGAACAAAGCAATGGGGCCTGATGGAATTCACCCCAGAATTCTAAACGAACTAAGGGGAGATTGAGCAACACTACTGACTACCTTCTTTAACAAATCATGGGAAGATGGGGTGGTACCTGAGGACTGGAGGAGGGCAGATGTGATTCCACTTCACAAAAGTGGGAACAGGGCAGAGGCAGGAAACTACAGACCAGTTAGTTTGACCTCAGTGGTAGAGAAAATGATGGAATCACTTCTGAAGGGAAGAATTGTTGAGTACCTAGAGGCTAGTGGGGCACAGGACCCAAGGCAGTATGGATTCACAGCAGGAAGATCATGTCAGATGAATCTAATAGATTTCTTTGACTGGGTGACCAAAGCAGTAGACCAAGGAGGGGCTGTGGATATGGCCAACCTAGATTTTAGCAAGGCATTTGACACAGTCCCACACAAAAGATTAATGTACAAGTTAGCCAGCCTTGGAGTGGGTCCCAGTGTGGTAGCCTGGATAAAAAATTGGCTGGACAACAGGATGCAGAGGGTAATAGTAAACAGAGTCCACACTGAAGAAAGGAGGGTAACTAGCGGGGTACTGCAGGGTTCAGCACTGAGACTGGTCCTCTTTAATGTCTTTATAAGTGACAATGGAGCGCACCTGGAAGGAAAAGTATGTCTCTTTGCAGATGACACAAAGATCTGCAACAGGGTTGATACACAAGGTGGGGTGGAAAGGATGAAAAGGGACTTGGCAAGGTTGGAGGAATGGTCAAATGTATGTTAGCTCAGATTCAATGCAAAGAAGTGCAGGGTAATGCATCTGGGAAACAAAAACCCAGGGGAAGAGTTCACAATGGGGGATGAGATACTAACAACAACAAAAATTGAAAGGGACCTGGGAGTAATTATATCAGATGACCTAAAGGTGGGCAAGCAATGTGAGAAGGCAGTAAGGAGGGCTGGGAGATACTGGGATGCATAGGGAGAGGCATTAACAGTAGAAACCAAGAAGTTGTTATCCCTGTGTATAGACAGTTGGTGTGACCCCATCTGGAGTACTGCATGCAGTTCTGGAGACACTATCTCTGCAAAGACATAGAGTTGAGGCTGTTCAGAGGAGGGCAACCAAAATGATGCAGGGTCTGCACCAGAACTCATATGAAGAGCGACTAAAGCAGCTTAATATGTATACCCTCAAGGAAAGGAGGGAAGAGGAGGGACATGATAGAAACTTTCAGCTACTTCAAGGAAATTAACAAAGTCCAAGAGGGTAGCATCTTTCAGAAAAGAGATGTGCAAGAACAAGGGGGCACAATTTGAAGATGGGGGTGGGGACAGCTCAGAAGTAATGTTAGAAAGTATTTTTTCATGGAGAGGGTTATGGATGTATGGAACAGCCTTCCTGAGGAGGTTGTGGAGTCAAGAACAGTGGAACAATTCAAGAATGCATGGGAAAGCAATTTTAGTGGGGGTAGGAGGAAGTAAGCTGTTGGTTAACTAGAATTTGCAGCTTATCCATCAGGTAGGGAAATGGAAAGAGTAGGTGGGCCAAGCGGTCCTTATCTGCTATCAAATTCTATTTTTCTATGTGAGAAATGACAGCTGTACTGTTCATGAGGAGGTGTAAAACATGGCAATGTTGAAAATCTTGAGTGAAAATATCAAAATTGGCGGCGAGCGTGGCGCTGAAAACCGCTTAGCGACGCTACAGACATAGCTGTTTTTGGATTTTTCACCAGATTTTCAACATGGTTTTTTGGGATTTCTCCCATGAACACTGGACTGTCATTTTGTTAATTGATCCCAAAAGGTGATTCTGCGCAGTGACCGCGAAATCACCTTTCAGGACTGAGTAACGAGATGACAGTGACATTGTTCATGAAGTGAGGTCCCAGAATCCCCATGTACAAAAGTTGGTGCTAAAATCTCAAAAAATGGGCAAGATAGCAACATAAATTGAACCTCCCCCCCCCCCATTGAGTGGCATTGTACGGCTTACCTTTGATTCTTCAGTTTGCGGTTCGACTTTGAAGAGTACAGACATGTCCTGGTCCAGATAAGATCACTGCTCCTGACATCTGGAGGTAAGTATAGGTAAGGGAGGGGGTGCGGAGAGATGGGTGCTCAATGGGAAGGTGGGGATGGGGAGACTGGGGAGACAATGAGGGACCGTTTTCTTTAAATAAAAAATTAGACATCAGGGGACTGTTTTATTTATTTACAGTTTTTTTTTAAATAATACATATTTGGGCACACTGGGTGGGCTCCCAGTGTGCCATATTAGTGTGTGTTGGTGGGTGCATACATGCCAACATGGGGATTGGGCACCCCGTGTCGGCAATTGAAAACTACGGCCTTTGATGGGGGAGGGGCATCATCTGACACCAGGATTGACCATCCCAGTGTTGGAGCATTAAAATTAAATATATATATTTAGCTCCCCAGTGTCTCATACTGGTGGGGGATCTCTAGCGCTGACATGGGGATTGGGCACCCCATGTAGGCAAAAATGGTTTATTTAATCGTTTTATCCTATTTTTGGCTCACGACCTAGGATCCTAGGTCATATCTCGTGCATATGAACTAGGATCCTAGGTCGTATTATGTGGCTACGAAGTAGGATTTAAATTATTAAATAAACACATTTTACGGGCATATTTCGTCCCATAAAGTGCAGAATGCACCAAAGGGGGTCCCAATAAGCAAGTTACATGTGTTGGTTCCTCCAAAGAATATCATTTTGGGAGGTTTTAAAAAAAATGGGAGGGGGGCAAAACTGAAAACAAGATGGCACCCATATGAAGTAGGAATTTCTCCATATGGAGCAGGATTCCTACTTTGTTTCATATAGCTACACTGAAGTGCCTAATGAATGTGCTCAGAAATTATTTTTTTCAGATTTTTAAATTGCAATAACTTAAAAACTACTTATTCTTTTTACACTGGACTAGCAAAAGGCACATCTGTGGGTTAGTCCCTTTCTACCCTGCAAATTTCATGGCAAACAACCAAACCCTCTGGGCTAAAGGCAAGATCAAAGAAAAATTCCAGCAAAGTCATTGGGTAAAAACATGTTTTTTTACCTCTCTGTAACTCGGATACTGCACATCCGACCAGAATGAAACTTGCCAGGTCAAGAGATCTATCACACAGGAAGGTGCATACCAAATGTCATGCAAATCCGTTGAATAGTTGCAGAGTTATTAAAGTGCAACATTTTGAGTTTAACATTGACGTGTCTACTCAACCCTAACTATATATAATGTCAAAACATGTCTATAACATGTGACAAGGCTTAACAAGCCAGAAAGTATAGAATTCCTACTAGGTATAGCTTTGGAAGACATCAAACTGATCCAGAAGAGGCAGGCACACAGGAAGAAGGGGGTCGGACTTTTTTGAAGTCACATGTGCATCACATCAAGCAACCTAACAGGTGGACACAACCCATGATGTAAGGAAGGTGAAGTGCCTCAGAGATGTATACCCCCCCACAATCACCTTTAACAGGTGAGTAAACTGCCATTTTGTTGGGGCACAGCCGTAAGTTGGTGCAGTAAAAATCTTTTGGGGGTGCTAATGAGCAACTAGGAGGCAACATACATTTCCCAGGAGCTCTGTGTCACCTGAAATACAGTATAAAGTAGTTAAATCTTAAAGCAATTAGACTGTTCCTGAACCCAAATCAGCAGATTAGCTTTCTGAAGCAAAAAGGAGGAGTATTTGATACCCCCTTCAGCCAAACTGGTGCGTCAGGTAGCAAAATCCATCAAAAAGGGAGCGTAGCCTGAAATCTCTGCTGCTGCCGGACCAGTCCTGATATCTCTCTTAGCTGCAGAGCTATGAGCACTCAGCCGCCTCATAATTTAACAAATGCTGGAGGGTTTAAACCCAAGATTAAGCAAGCTTGAGGAGAAGCTGGCCAAAATAGCTTCACAATGTACCTTGCAGACCCAGTGTCTAGGAGAAATTGAGCAATGGGTCTCCAACCTTGAAGACTCCACATGGTTTGTCCCTGATAAGATGATGAAGTTTGAACAGGAACTAGAGGACACCGCAAACTCCTGGATTACCAAGAAAATTATAATTAGCACAGTAATTTATGGCTGAGAGGGATCCCGGAGGGCAAGGAAGGAAACAGTGTCCTAGAGTTCTGTGCTGTCACCCTCTTGAAGCTGCTGGTGATGAATGTGAAAAATGGGAGTCTCAAAATAGAGCAGACACAGGGTCCTAGCACCATAAACCCCAGCATACCAACCACTGAGGAAAGTCATTTTTTGCCTGCATCACTTTATCGACCATTAGGACCTGATGGCGGCCTACCATAAAATGAAAGAGCTGAGGTACAAGGGAGACCGTCTGACAGTGCACCAGGATTTCTCTGCCAGGCTGCAAAAATGGTGTAAGCAATTTAATCAAGTCATGGACATACTCAGGGAGAAACATTCTATATAACTGTTTGAAATCGCACCCACTAAATTTAGCGCTACTTGGAGAGGGTCCCTATTTTATGCCGGTGATTTTTCGCACTTTTACTGTCAGTGATTGACAGCTGATTGTCATCTGATAGTCAGCTGTCATTGAAACAGAGCCTTGCTCATTGCGCCTGCTTATTGCCAAATTTACAGCCAGAGACTGTGAGACAGTAGTGTGTGTAAAATGTCTCTACTCAGCTGGCTACAGAAAAATGGAGTTAAACATCCTCTTGCGTACCCGCTTGATGTTGGTAGCCTGAAAGTGAGTGATCTTGCTGAGTGCTCGGGTTGTGAGCCTTCTGTTGCTGGTGCTGTTGTGCGGGGGCTGTTAGCCTTATCCTCATCTCCAAACAAAAAAAGATGTCCCAGAACCTATGCTAACTACACTCCTGAAGTACGCTTCGAACTGGGGAAGTATGCATGTGACCATGGTGTGATGGCTGCTATCCGTTACTATGCAGCTAAGTACAATAACATTATTAATGAAAGTACAATCCATAAATTTTAAGAGTGACCACCTACAACAGCTGTGCACTACCCCGACCCTGTTAATCTGGCACCTCAACTGCATAAAAGCCATGGGGTCACCCAACACTTCTTTTGGTAAATCTTGAAAAAACAGCAACTGCAAAACACTGCACACAGTTTGTGCTCTGAGGGTGCAGTTGTTAATGTCCAAGTTGTCCAGGTAATAGTCATGGGCATAGTAAAAGCAAACTCACCACAACTACTGTTTGAGAATGGCGGCAATTTAAAACTTAACACCACCGGCTCTGTGGCACGGAGTGAAGGGGTTCGTTCGGCATGCTGGTGACCCAGGTTTGTGCCCCGAGCCTGGGTACCAGAAGCAGAGTACAAAAGTGTCCATTGGATGCTTCCTTCCTGGGAGGGGCAGATCCTTGATACCTGGTGGTGGATTGGGGACGTACTTGGCAGTATGTGGCCTCAATGCACTGCCATATGTCTCCACCTAAGTACGTCTCTCATAGGCTCAATAGAGGTGGTGGGTGGGTCAGAGAGAACAGAGAAAGATGGCCGCCCATGCTGCCTGGATGATGGCAGCTCACCCCTCCATTGCTGTGAAGCCTGGGATAGCCCCAAGCTGCAACCTTGCCTTCCCTGGTGAGGATGGTCTAAGCATGCACCTTTGGGTGTGCATGCATCTCCCCTCCTGGTCGTGACCATGGGAGGGGGCCCCCCAGTGAAGGGATACATCTGGGTCAGTCGGAGAAGACATGATGAGGGCAGCAGATGGCGCCTGGAGGGAGCGAGGCCGTGGTCAGGAGCTTGGCCACCTGAAGGAGTAGGTGGCTGGTATGGCAGAGGGGAAAAGAGCATCATACAAAAAAAAAAACAACACCAAGTGGGCTTGGACCTTCCTGAGCCAGATAGGTTTCAGCCGCAGAAAAGGAACAAAAGCTGCCCGTAAAACACCTGCAAATTTCACCTCACTTAAGGCTGGTTTTCTAGCCCATATAAAGAAAGTTGCTGCTCAAGAACTGATACCACCATAGCTTGTGATCAACCTGGATGAGACTGGGGTTAATATGGTCCCTATGGCAGAGTGGACCTTGGATTCAACAGGTTCGAAGTGAGTGCCAGTCACTGGGATCGGTGATAAGCGGCAGGTATCATTGGTACCACCTTGCACTCTTTCTGGTGATTTCCTCCCACCGCAGGTGATCAATAAAGGCAAGACATCTGCTTGCTATCCTGCCCATAAATTGCCAGATAATGGGGCAATAAACTAGCACCCTAACCATGGTAACATGTGATAACAGCTAAGAGACTTCTGCGACTACCTAAACAGTGACCGCAAATTGTCAAATCATATATCAGTGATCTGCACTATAACGCGAAGAACAATCAGCAACAGGATAAGAAAATCAAAGAAAAATAACACGTACAAGCACTTTTTACGCTGGGGCTGTGCACCCCTTCCCCCCTTTGTTGGAGGCAAACACCCTGCACCCTCCATCTCTAAATAATCCAGGGGGGCAGACACTGGGGGAGACAAGAAAACATGAGAGGGGGGCTACTCCATGAGACAGTGGTCTGCAGGAGAACGTTGCGAGGAGGGGGAAACCTGTGGGTGGGGGGGGTAAACAAACTTGGTGAACCAGCACAGACAAAAAAAATTAAATAAATACTAACACCGAAACCATTACAGGATCCAAAAACGGAAGAGCCACATGCCAGATTCAAACCCTAAACCAGCAGCTTCCCAGACCATAGCCCTGTCCACTACGGTAGATGGCCAGCTGGATTCAGCCCTCAAAAACATACCCTTTAGCCTTCTCATATCATCTCTCCCTTGCTAATAACTCCATTGACATCTTCCCCATTAGCTCTTCTTCCACCTCACTATTTAAAAAGTTGCTAAAACTGAGTTGCTCATATTGAGTCACTCAATTTGAGTAGCTCATATCACGGGTTATCCTACCCCTGTGTGGACCAAACCACCATGGTACACTACATCGACAGAGTTTTTGTTCCTTATTTGGAAGCTACAAAAGTAGGACTGGTCCTGCCAAGTGAGCAAAAGGCATTACTAATATTCGATTTGTTTAGGGTGCAGACAACTGCCACTGTTAGAGAACATCTGGAACAGTGCAGCTTTATATCAGTTTATGTTCCAGCTGCTTGTACTGACTTGCTGCAACTGCTCGACATATCGGTTAATACATTGTTAAAAGATTAAATGAGCCAACTTCGTGGCACCGAGCAATGGGGCATCACTCCAGCTCGCTGGTGAACCGGGTTCACATTCCGAGCCCGGGTGTCAGGAGTAGATGCCAGCAGGGAGGGAGCTAAGGGTGTCCACTGGACACTTCCCTCCTGGGGAAGGGGGTTGATGACTGTTCTGGGAGTGGCTCCTGGTAGTGACTTATGAAGACGCTCTCAGCTGAGTGGATGACCAGATGTTGCCGAGTGTCCTCACCCTCAGGACACCATAGCGGCCACATCAGTAGGTGGGTGGGGCCTAGAAAAGTGGAAAATGCCAGACTGATGCAGGATGCCACCCACCATACAACCAATGACCCATGCAACCTTATGTGAGGTGCCCCACCACGGAAACTGAGAAGTAGAGTACATCCTCTAGGGTCATCCTCCCCCAGCCTTAGGGGCCTGCCTTGGGGGGCAAGCCTGGGAGGAACACAATGGCAGAGGTAAGTCACAGGAGGATGGGGCTGGGTGTGTGGTAGGGCCAATGGGGGCCAGTCCAGGCAAAAAAAAAAAAAGATGACATGAAGAAAAACATTTCCATGGGTACGTTGGTGTGCTCTCCTCCCAGCTTGAAAGTGGCACTGCCGACAGTGATGTGAAGGTGGATTTAAACTTGGGCATCCTGAAAGAGCAGCATGCATGTGGCTGGAGGGGAGTTTTAATGAACTGTGCCACAGATATGAAGACATTCTCTGAGGCTTCGGATAGTCTAGGATCCAGTCAGCACATAAACACTGCCTAAACACGGTAAGTACACTTACAGAAGCCCCAGCTAAAATGGTAACAAAAAAAAAGAATGAAACCATTTCTTCTTTCCAGGTTTGCGAGGCATTTGCAGAGGATGAGAAAGAGGACTAGCATGACTGCAGACTGCAGACCTGAAAGAGGAGCAGAATGGCTTTACAACCCGTTTTTGTTTTTAACTTTTTTAAGAACTGCACTTTCACTATACAAATAAAGTTGTTACACTGTTGATGCACAGAGTGTTGTGGGTGTTTGGTGGATTTTTGGGAATCGGGCGATACTTGAGAGCTGAGTAGGTGTTCTGTAAGAAAACAGCTACAGTCTTTACTAATTATAGCATTGATGATCTGGGGCAATTTTTGTTCTTTTTATTGTTGTGTGTAGTTTGATGAAATAACATTTTAAAATGAAGACACTTGCTACTGCTAGCTAGACCTGACACACACCAAAAACACAAATAGTGAATTAAAGCTATTTAGTAGCTGTTGTCTTACAGAAACCTCAGTTAGCTTGCTCTCAGGTATCTGCTAAACTAACCATTGCCATTTGTACTCCCTGGATAAGAACAGTTACCTGCTGTTGTAAACTGATTGTAAACTGATTTTAAAGCAGTGCACATGCTAAATCTAAGGGCATGGCTACATCAGTGTCACATGAGACAGGGTGCATTGTAGGAGAAAGAAAGCCAATAAACCTGTTTGTGATGGAGATCCCCAGGGGTCGTAAAACTACCATACAGCCAGTAGGCTAATTTAGGAAAAACTCCTAATAGCAGACAGAGGGAAGGACACAGTAGGACTTAACATACATATCAAAACACTCTGCATAACATATGTTTTTTAGCAAATTCTGGGTGGACTACTCCTTTAATAAAAACAGTATTACTGAATGCTGAATATTCTTGAATACTAAAGTCATACTGTATTGTTTGCTGCTTGTATTGGCTGATACCACAAAGTAACAGTAATTGCACGTTTAACAATCAGTAATGTTATCCTTATATTTCGCTATCACTTTAACTCAGCACTGTTTTGGTGAGCGGAATATCGCTAAAATAAAAGGGTAACAAAATATTTTAATTACACAGAATGGAGTTCTCTTTTGCATACCCTGCAGTTAATGAAATTCACCAGGATGGAGCCACCTTCTCATTTTGGGATGTGGAGAAGGTCCGTATTTTATCACTGAATGGGATCAGAAAAGTGGCTGAAAGACTGGAGTAAAGCATTTTAAGATGCACAATTCCATGTTTTTTTTTTTTTTTTACCATTGTGTGACCTCCGATTCCACAAGGAATGGGGGCAGACTTAATGGTCACTGCCAGTCCAAGGAAGGAGAATATTATTTTTATTATCTGGATGGATCTGTTCTCTTGGGGGGACTGGGACTTTTGGACCTTGGTTTGCGTTATTTTGGATCCCCAGACCTGCTTTCCAGCTCATTTAGCTCTGAGGATCATAATTAAGTATTGTATAACTAGCCCAGAAGATCTGCAGGCTACTGGCCTCTTTCCCTGTAGACTCTGAACTGCACAAAGCAGTTTGACTGGCCATGATGGAGGGAGGCTTGGAACCCACACACCACAGAGGCGTTGCATGATGAATATGGCATGCATCTCATCAGTTTTAGTGTGGCCTGACTACCGCAGTGGAACAGCAGGCAGCATTCATAGGTTCATAGGTTCATAGGTATAATACATGATCGAAGGACAAGCCCAATTTGATCACGTCACCTAAGCCAGGTGGATTACATATTTTAAGTCGTTCATGTAAGAATCAAGCTTCAATTTAAATACAGCCAAATTATCATAATGCACCACATCATTTGGAAATGAGTTCCATATTGGAACTATCCTTTGAGTAAAGAATGTATTTCTCTTTGTAGTATTATTTGTAGTTGCAGTTAATTTCAAATTATGTGTTCGAGTATGTATGGATGTTGGATTCCAAGTCAAATATAATGTATAGAACAAATATTCATCCTTTGTTGCCTTATAGAGCAAACAAAGGTCACCTCTCAATGACCTGTATTCCATACTATAGAGTTGTAATTTTTGTAATCTTTCTTCATAGGTCAATAGACCCATGCCAATAATATGTTTGGTGAATCTCCTTTGAATTTTCTCTCTAGATAATCTATCTCTAATTAATGTTGGAGCACTGAATGAGGAACAATAGTCAAAATTGGATCTTATAATACTAGTAAATAATGGGAGTAATACAGCTGGTTCTCTGCTTTTTATATTTTTGAAAATACAATTGGACAATTGAGTACATTTTTTAACGGTAGTATTCAAACGTTCTGTAAATTTTAAGTTATTAGTAATAGTGACATCCAGATCCTTTTCGGAAGCAATTACACTTAACACATGGCTGTTGATATAATAATCAGCACATATGTTATTAAGCTCAAAATGCATAACTTTACATTTATTAATATTAAAGTTTACATTATGATTGATAACCCAGTCTGAAATTAAATTCAAGTTATCCTGTAAATTTGATATGGATTTTAAATTGTTAACAATCCCACCTAGTTTAGCATCATCTGCATACTTTGTTAACCATATACCATTATTGGTGTTCATACTAGCTATAAGAATATTAAACAATATAGGGCCCAGAACAGAGCCCTGAGGGACCCCGCTAGTAACTTCAGTCCATGTAGAAGTATATCCTCTTAGTGACACCCGTTGTCTTCTATACCATTGTATAATCCAAGCAGTTATAAATTTATTAAGCTCCATTTGTAACAAACATTCATATAATATACTATATGAGACAGAGTCAAAAGCCTTTTCAAAATCTAAGTAAATAACATCCACTGGAAGACCCATGTCCAAGGCGTTGCTCACTGGCTCAAAAAAGTTTATTAATTTAGTATGACATGACCTTCCAGGTTGAAAACCGTGTTATAATATATCAGTTTGACCTTTATCTATGATATGTTTATTAATCTTATTTGATATAAGTTTTTCCATAATTTTACATACAGAAGACGTTAAGCTTATAGGTCTATAATTTTTTAACTCTTGCTTTGAACCATTCTTATGAATTGGGATGACTAAAGCATCTCTCCATTCTTTAACAACAATTCCTTTTGCTAATGATTCATTAAAAAGAAATGTTAACATACCTGCTAGCTCATAAGAAACATTTTTTAAAAATATTGAGGGAATGTTATCAGGTCCAACAGATGTGGAAGATTTACCTGAAGTAATGATGGTATAAGTTTCAGCAACAGTAAATTCAACTACAGGATCCAAAGAAGAAGAACTCTCATTCAATAAAATGTCCTTTTTTTTTTGAATAGGCTAGCAAAATGTTGATTAAATTTGTTAGCCATTATTTGTTCATTATTTATAATCTCATCATTAATTATTATGGGTCCAACTAGGTTCGATGTAGATTTTAAAGAACCAATATAATTGAATAACTTTTTTTTATTATCTCCTTGATTACTAACTAGATTAAGTTCCACATTTTTTTAGCTTTTTTAATTGTATATTTTGATTTTTTTGCTTTAAGAACAAATTTAGACCAATTAGAATCAGATTTATTTTTCTTATATTTATTAAAAGCCTTTTTTTTTAGCTAATACTAGTCTTTTTATTTTAGTTGAAAACCAAGGTGGAAGCCTTTTCTTTCTAATGTATTTAACTCTAATTGGTATTCACTCTGAAATACAAAAATCAATTTTATGTTTTATTCTATGCCATATTTCTTCCACAGGTAGTCCAAATAATTCATTTTTCCAATTCCACCTCATTAGGTACTCTTTAATAGCTATGTAATTTGCCATTTTGTAGTTTCTGAATTTGGTTATACCATTGGAATTTTTCTTATAATAATTAATTGACCATTTAACCATTAAATGGTCACTATTACCTATTGGAGCCATAGTACCTGGGGAGTCAATGCCTTCCTTTATATTAGTAAATATTAAGTCTAAAATGTTATTATCTCTTGTTGGGATGTTAACAATTTGGTCTAAACCTAAATGGGCAATTGTACCAATAAATTTATTTTCCTGTTTATTTGAACCTATTCCATTTAACCAATTTATAGCTGGGTAATTGAAATCACCCATCAGAAAGGTATCAGTATTTAAATTGACATTTTCCAAGTAATTACAAAAGTTTTCATTATTAATAAAATCCATAGACAGTGGCCTATAACATATCCCTAGTGTAACTGGAAATGATTTGTTATAAAGTTTAATCCATAATATTTCATGGCCTTGTGGAGAATTGTTGTTCATAACAACTTCTGTACATTTAATATCTTCTTTAACATAAAAAGCAACACCTCCTTCCCTTGTATATACACGATTATTCTTAAAAAGGGTGTATCCACAAATGTTTTGTCCCCATTGTTCGTCATTAAACCAAGTTTCAGTGACTCCACAAATATCAATATTTTCATTATGTAGAACGATTTGGAGTTAATTAATTTTATTGCACTGACTCCTAGCATTTAGAAGAAGTAGATTTAATTTAGATGTTTGATAGTTATTTAAAATGCAAGGTGTAGATTTAACAAGATTCAGGGCTAAGTTCTGTTCATCCACAATTATATCAGCAACTAATCCCACCCTGGAACATTGCATAAAGAAAATCTATTGCTGAGTTAAACTCATTTCCCAGAACTTCTTTACCCATTTTACTTAAATGTAACCCATCCATCGCATAGTAATTACCATTTGGCTGAAACTGTTCCAAATGAGTTAAGCACTTAATATTTTGTTTAAGACACCATGCCCTGAGCCAACCATTTATATGTTTTATTTTATTTGTTAGAGAACGGTCAGCTCTGGGTACTGGAAGAATCTCCGAAATCACTGTATGGATTCCTATTTCAGCAAGAATGTTTGACATACCAGCATAAGCCTCCTTAATCTGCTGGACATTCTGATGCCATATGTTATTGACCCCAACACGTATTAATGCAAGATCATTTTCACAACAGTTTTGTAGAATCTGTCTACTCATTCTAGCTATGTCATGAATCTGGGCACCATGAAAACAAGATAATGTGCGAGTAGCTTTATTGGGGTTACATATTTTTCTATCTAGGTTAGATAACAAGGAGTCCCCTAATACAAAAATTTGTGGCTGTGCTTTATGATCTGAATTCAAAGGCCCAATATCTATATTTTCTCCTTGTCTGAGGTTATTCTCCAAAAAATTAATAAGATTAGTTTGTGTATGACTGATGTCACTATTTTCCGGTATAACTAAATTTTCAATTTCATTGTTTGATAAGGATAATGCAGTTTCCACAATTGATCCATCCCCAACCTTCTCTATATCCAAATTTATTAATAATGGATCAAATTTGTTCTTTAAGGGTATGTGAAAATTGTTAGCTTTTCTTCCTCTTTTGGATGTTTTTTATATTGTACAGTATACCAATCATCATCTGAATCTGATCCATTTCCTTCTTGTCTTGGTCTCTTTCTTGTCACAATATCAGTATGGATAGGTGTGAGATTTGAACTATCACTGGATTTTGACATTGGCTTTTGTTTGTCAGTTATTTGTAGCCTTTTTGCAGTTTCAATTTGACTATGTTCAAGTATTCTTAGTCTATCATCAAATAATTTTATTTCATCCTCAAGTTCTTGAATCTTAATACATTTACTACAACTAAAGGATTCAATATTTTGTTTATCTAATTCAAAGTCAAACATATTACATAATATGCACATAGTACCTATTCTCCCATCTGTTGCTAATATAACACTAGCAATTTTCTTAATGTATCATAACTATGAAAATATTTCTTACCGACTTTAAGTAAATGGAAATTAAAATCTAGTTCCTTGAACAAAGTCAAGTGTGCACTTACAATATTTTACTTCAAACGCACAACACGCATAACACACGCTGATGCAGGGCAGCTTAAAATAGCCCCTAGAGACCCGGAAGTGAAACCATGGGTCGCGCTAGACCTCCGACAATTTTAAGAGCAAAATGCTTTTTAAATGTTTTAAAAACCCTCTACTGTGCCTTCTTGATGTTTTTAGTAGACTCAGTTACCCCCAAATTAAAATAGAATTAGCTATATCTCTGAGGTGTAGTCCAGGAAGTAGCCTGGTGAACTACAGCTCCTCCTCCTAGACCAGTGTCAGCTAGGGCTCCAAAATTAGATGTGAAAACATCTTAAACTGACAGTAAAACAGATATTACAGCAAGCACACACTGAAATTTAGTAACAGCACTGAATGTTTCATATAAACTGAACAGAGCTCTGCACTCCCTCTTTTGAGGTCTATAGCTTTTGGAGGCAGTATAGCGTAGTGGTCTAAGCTCTGAGCTGCAAATTTGGTGACATCCAGCAGACCAGACCTGGGTTTGAATCCCACAGCTTCCACTTGCATACTGTGTGACCCTGAGCAAGTCACTTAACCTCCTTGTGCTCCCAGGTCGCTCCTGTAAAAATGCTTTCAGCTTAGTGTGCTATACCTGGTTAAACAACTAAATAAATAAAATAATATGAGGGAAAGCCTGTGAGCCTGTTAAAGATGATCATGCATCGCTGACTGGACACCTGCAGATAGGGGTGTACTGGAGGGTGCAGATGGATATTTGTTGTGGCCCGGTCTCTCTCACATCCCTTGCTCTGGGTCCCTGGAAGGTTGCTCTGTGTGTCTGGACTCATATGGACTGACCACAGGGGTGGGGTCTGCGCCTTGCCCTATATGGCGGTACAAGGCAATATTGTAGGAGTGCAGGGAGGGGGTTCTGTTGAGACCAGAGGGAATGCATTCTAATATTTTTATTGTAGATTCAGAGATGTCAGAATGGATGTGTTGAAGGGAGGGGAAGCGGGTGGGGGGATGGAGTATTGTTTCTGTGCAGGAGAACATATATCAGCTCTGTACTTGTAGCATGGGGAGGGTATACTCACAATGTTGATGGAAGGGGATGAGCAACTCAAAGAGGAGGTTGGCTATTTGATGCTTTTGAGGCTGACCTGGGAGGAACAGGCATAATTTGGGCAACTTGCATATTCAATGTTGTAGAGTGATAAGCTTGCATTTTGGTTGATAATATGTGGGATGGGGTGGCATTGTGCACAGTGGAGGAGGGGCTGCTTATTGCTTGATGGCTGACATGAGAGGTGGGGTGGATTTGGGAATACCACTCAAGTGTTACTAAAGAATAATATTGTACTACTTGTTGGTGGGGGGGATAATGTTTGACTGTTGGGATGTTGTTTGTTAGCTGTTTTTCTTGTTGACTGTTTGTGTATTCTTGTTTACTCATATTTTTATTCTACGTACAAGACGAGATAGTAAATATGTGATATGTGAGGTCTGGTACATGGGTCCCCATTGGAATAAGAGGAAGTACATGACATATTTCTGCTTTAAGTATGAATACAAGCTCTAAAGTTAATTTCATATCCTGGAATGTAAGGGGGTTCACCTCTCCGGTCAAACGGAAAAAAATTTTGGATGTCTTAAAGTGGCAACATACACATGTGGCATTATTATGGGAAACCCATTTGTCGGTTTCATGCTAAGCTGGGGGTGGATGGGTGGGTGGGGTCCTGCTACACAGCCCTTTACTTATCACACAAGAGAGGGGCTGCAGTCCTTTTCCATATAAATTTTCCTCTAATGGTACATAGAATGGTGAGAGACCCTGTCAGGGGCAGATATGTATTTGTGGTGGGTAAGCTATATGAAGAGCAGGTGACCTACGGTAGTATATATGCTCTGGCAATTTTCGATGTAGCCTTCTGTCAACAAATATTAGACATTATACACTGGGAACACTTTCTCAATCTCATTCTGGGAGGGGATCTCAATTGTATTAAGGACCCACAATTAGACTATTTGGGGGGGGAAAGAATGGAGTGCAAACGCCACCAAAACCTGGCAACTGGGAATGTCTGATTTGGATATGATACAGTAGATAGCTGGAGGATGGTAAATCCTGAGGCTAGAGAATATACCTTTTTCTCTAACCTGCACAAATCCTGGTCCACAATAGATTTTATAAATATATATATATATATATATATATATTCCCAGAACCTATTACAATAGAATGCTAGGGGTCAGTCATAGCCCTATACATATATCGAACCAGTCCATGTGACTTTGAAGGTAGGGAGGGAGAGAGTCTGTCCCAACTTGGAAGTTTTCCCATAAATCTGCTAGCCAAAGAGGAATTTCAAGATTATCTCAATGGTCAATGAGAGTTGTATGCAAGCATGAATAAGGGCTCAGCTGCCTCAAAAGGGACTTACTGGGAAGCAGGGAAGGCATTTATGCAGGGTACCATTATCAGTTACATGGCATGATTGAAAAAGGAATGTAGGGATAAACAATTAGAACCGGAGGGCAAAATCAAAAAAAACTAGAGCACAAGGTGGCTGTAGGAGGGGGACTTAAATATTGTGGGAGCTAATAGTGACCATCGAAGCATTGATTCTGTTGCTTACTGGAGAGGCTAAGGCTAGACTATTTTCTGCAAGGCAACAGATGTATGAATGGGGCAATAAACCTGGCCAATTCTTGCTAGGTTGGTGAGTGGTAGGAATACCTCTAGCTACATTATGGTGATTAGGGACGCATCTGGTCAGCTGATTCATGGGTATCCCATGTCAGACAGCTCTTTCAGGAATTCTGTCAGCAGTTGTACAAGATGGAGTGGGTGGGGTGGAGGAACAGGCTACTACTTTCCTGGGGGGATTACCCTCTGTATCTCATGGACATGCAGAGGGAAATGCTGGGAGCACCAGTTTCCACCACTGAAATTTTGTGAGCAGTTGGAGGGTTGAGGAGGGGAATGCTGTGGACCTGATGGATTCATAACAGAGTACTATAAGGAGTTGGGATTGGTTCTAGCATAGCCGTAGAAGGCACTGATGGTGGAGTCAAGGGGGCAGAGGGGTCTCCCTATATCATGTTGTGAGGTGGATATTTGGTCCTACAAAAGCCAGAAAATGACCCTTATGAATTTGTCTCCCACTGACCCATCTCCCTTCTGAATTGTGACCTTAAGATTATGGTTAAGGTCATGGTGTGATGTCTGGAGCAGGTGCTACCTCAACTACTTCATGCTGATCAAACTGGATTCATATAAGGTTGCTTGTTGTATCATAATATGAGACGGCTGTTGAATGTTGACCACTGGCATTCTTGGCATCCTAGTCAAGCACATGTGCTGTCCATGGACGCTGAGAAAGCCTCTAACTGCATAGAATGGGGCACTTGATTGAGGTGCTGAGATGCTTTGGATAGGGAGATGAATTTGTGGAGTTGGTGCAAATGTTATACCGGGACCCGGTGGCTAGAGTGCTGGTTAATGGTGTCCCATCAGAGGAGATTTGCTTGTTCTGTGGCACGAGACAGGGGTGTCCCCTCTCTCCTCTACTGTTTGCTCTGGCCATTGAACCCTTAGCTATTATGATTCAAGAGTCCGAGCTCATTAAGGGGGTCAAGGGGAAATCAGGCATACAGCACAAGATTACATTGTATGCTGGTGATTTGTTAATCTTTATTACTGAACCTATATCTTTGATGTCAGCCCTGTTAGAGGTTGTAGGGGAATTTGCAACTTTCTCCGGTTATACGCTCAACTTGCACAAATCAGAAATGTTGTGCATGAGGGAGCCAGGGAAAGGGGAGGAGAGACCTCCTGGGATCTAAAGATGGTCAGAGAATCGATTACTTACCTGGGAATCAATGTAGGCTGAAACTTGGGAAGTCTGTATTGATTAAACTATAGCCCACTGTTTCATACCATCCTCAATGAACTTGACAGATGGAGGGCACTTCCCATTTTCTGGCTTGGGCATATTAATCTAATTAAAATGAACGTGCTGCCTAGGTTTCTGTATGTGGTGCAGGTGTTACCTATGGGCCCAACCAAAGTGGACATCAAGAGGCTGGAAAAGGGGTTTACCACCTTTATAAGGCAGAGGAAGCACCCAAGAATGAGTCTGCAACAACTCAAGGGAGGAGTTGATAAAGGAGGACTGGGTTTTCCAGACATACAAGAGAATCACCTAGCAGTTCAACACTTCTATATACAAGACTGGATGTACAGGAGCTCCACTGCTAGCTGGGTTGACCTAGAAGAAGCAGGGTATCCCAGATGTTTATCTGCTTACTTGGCAAATGGGGGAAGTCATGCTTATAAGCTACTGACTAGCCCTAATCTGCTGGCGCTGCATGCCCTAGAGGCATGGGAAACAGAAAGAGAAGAGGGGGAGCATACTCTGTTGATCCTGGTGGCTCACAATGCAGGATTCCTACCCTGGCTGGAAGACCCTGGCTTTCAATTATGGGAGGCTAGAGGCATAAAATGTTTGGGAGACTTATATTCCAGGGAAGAGATGCTCTCCTTCACAGATGTTCGGAAAAGCTTAGGGATTCCGCAGTCCTATCAATTTCAGTATTTACAAATCCGAGCCTTCAGCAGGGGACTGCTTAGGGAAGTAATGGAGACTTCCAATTTAGCATCTCTGGAGCAAAAAGTATTCCGCACTAGATCTGACAGTAAGGGCCTGATTGGGAAGATGGCTAAGCAGGACAGGCAGTTATTTCCAGATCTTTCTGGAAAGTTAAGACTACAGTGGGAACAAGATCATGGCATAAAAATCAGAGAGGGAAAACTGGAACACAGTCCTCAGCTCCCACATGGGTTTACTTTTATGCAGCAAACACAAAGAATCTAAATATAAATTTCTTCATTGACTGTATTAGTAGTAGTAAAATTTTTATTCAGCTGAATTCACAACAGTGAAAAAGTACAACTCGACTGAGACAAGCTCATTTCTAGCGAGGTCCTAGATTATATCCAATGTTAAATAAACACGGTATAGTTACAAAATATCATAATAAATATCAAATACATTAAACAGTCACTACAACATAATAAGACATATATCCTACAACAAACATAATACATAGAAACAAAAATTATAACATAAACGTTATTACATTATCAATTTCAAGTATCTATAAAAATAACAAGAATATGACTTTTCCAGTTTTTGCACATCAGGTGATTCCCTCACTAACATTCTTAGTAGCCTCTCATTGAAACCAGGCTCTAATTTCATCAGGGTGTACACCCATTATCCTTGATCTATAATCATGTGGCATGGTGTTCCAAATCTGGGGCCTCTATTAAAAAAATATGTACGTCCAAATTCTGTCCTCATTTTAGGTTGTTTGTATTCAATGCCATAGGCAGACCGTAGTCCAGATTTAATTTCCCTAATTTGTAATTCATCCAATATATAATCTGGAACCTTCCCCTTATTGAACTTTACCTTAAAATTTAATACATGAGATAGCCTTCTATCTTTAGGGTAAACCCATCCTAGCAGATCATATAACTGCTGTCTATATGCCATTCTCGGGGCTCCCAAAATAAATCTAGCCAATTTATTAAACATCACATCTATCTTAGATAATACTGTATTTGTTGCAGCCATATAAACTATGTCCCCATAGTCCAAAAGAGGGAGAACTGATGTTGTAACCACATGTTTTCTAATATGTTCAGACATACACTCTTTAATTCTATATACGGACCCCAGGCATTTTCCCATCTTTTTTTAACACATGATCCACATGTATATTCCATTTCATGGAATTATCCAGATTCAGTCCTAAATACTTTTAATTCTGAGTTTGCTGGAGGGGGACACCATCCAAAGTCCTGATCCTTAAAGAGGCCTCCAGAGTCCTAATCCTTCTATATCTTGAGAATAGAACAACCTGCATCTTTTGGGGGTTCAAGATAAGTTTAGAATCCAAAAAGAAATGTTGAAGCTCTATAAATACATCCTGTAGTGTAGTTTCAATCCTCTGAATGGATGTACATTCTGAATAAATAATAGTATTGGCCGGCCCATCGGCACAGCGGTTGGATTTCCGCTCGTGATGCTGGCGACCCGAGTTTGGGAGAGGACTCGGGTCGCTGGAGGACTGGCCAGGGGAGAAGGCTTGAGCATCCCAGGGACCGCTTACCTTCTCTGGGGGGAGGGAGGGACAAGATCCATGGCTTGTCTGACCCCGGGCAGAGGCCCAAGGTACTGCAAGCTGGTAGGACAGACCAATGGGGGAGCTGTGTGGTGGACATTGGCGTGTAACGCCTTGATGTCAGGGCACACACCACACAGCACAGAAAGCTGGAAAAAGCACCACTGGAGCATGGGTAGACAGAGCTCCAGTGCCAGCCCTCATTGTGATGGCCTGCCTGACCACCGGGGGACCCAACGAAACTCGAAGATGTTGGAGCGCTGGGCCCCACCCTGTACCTGCCTGGGGGGTATAGCCACAGCTCCATGGGGGAACCTCCGGGGATTCAGGTAGGCCAGTCATGGGGGCACTTAGAGTCTCCAAGAAGGCTGCGCCGGGGTGAGGGAAGGAGGAGGAGAAATAGAAAGTAAAAAAAAAAATAAATAATAGTATCATCAGCATATAAATGCCGGCCAACCCCCAAGTGAGACAGATTGAGACCATTCATATATAGATTAAAAAGAATAGGCCCCAAAATAGATACTTGGGGTACCCCTGAAATAATGGTTCTAAATGCACAATTATTCATGACTATCTGTTGTTTTCTACCACTCAGGTATGCATAAAATAATCGTACCACCCGCATAGATAACCTCAGAGCTTTTAATCTGGACAAGAGGATGTTGTTGTCCAAGGTGTCAAATGCTTTTGACAAGTCAACAAAAATTGCCCCCACCAACATCCCCCTGTCCAGAGCTCTGGTGATATCTTTTGTCACCTTTATTAAGGCTGTGGTAGTACCATGTTGTGGCCTAAATCCAGATTGGTGCTTATTCATGATCTTACCTTCTTCCAAAAATTCTTGCAACTGTTTTGCTATTAATTTTTCAAATATCTTTGCAACAACTGGCAGTAAAGAGATTGGTCTATAATTTTCTATATTCAGTTTTGATCCATTTTTATGTTTGCTTGTGCGCATGTGCAAGAAACATGTGGCAGCTTAGGAGAGAAATGGGTTGTGGAGGTGCAGCACTGTGGCAGCCAACAGAGACACTGCATTTGGGGGCTTGAAACTGGTGGACCAGTGGAGGTACAGTATGCCGATGACACTGGTCTCCAAAAGTGCCACCAAGTTGAAACATTTTTGCCATTGCAATGAGGGACTGCCTCATCATTGCAGCGTCAGCCATTCTGCTGCAATGAGGGAGCGACCCATCATTGCAGGGTGGCACCTTCCCAAGTGTAACAATTAAATTAAACATGCCTCTTGGCCACATGAAAGCTGATTGGGGGTGGCCAATCCCCCTATCGGCAGCCCCGACCCAGTTAATTTGCCGATGGGGGAGTCCACTCCCCATCATCATGATGCAACCCCTCCCCCATTTGTTGTGTGCCGATGGGGTGCCCAATCCCCTTCGGCATCATGCCCCCCCAAACAGTCATTCTTTGTTGACAAGGGGGCCCAATCCCCATTGACTTCAGTACCCCACTCCAAAAAAGGCAGGTGGCACACTGGGAGCCCACCCTAGTGTGCTGGAAACAAGCCTGAACAAAAAAACCTTCCCGCAATGTCTTTTTCTTTTTTTTTAATCTCCCTGAAACAAAGGAAATGGTCCCACACTGGTCACCGTCCTCTCCCCCAACCCACACCCACCCACTGCACACCCAACCTCCCCACAACCCCCTCACCCCATACTTACCTCCGGAGCCTGGCGCGATGATCTTTGGTGGACCGGGAACACATCTGCACTCTTCAAAGCTGACTGCAAACTGAAGAAATGCTGGTAAGCTGTATAATGGCATAAATAAGTTTTTTTTCAACTTTTGTGCATATCTCAGACATTTTGGAGAATTTTGGCACCAGATTTTCAACATGGGGTTATTGGGACCCTTCCTCATGAATTCAGGCACTGTCATGGCGTTATTCAGTCCCAAAAGGTGATTTCATGGTCACTGCATGGAATCACCTTCCGGGACTGAGTAACGAAATGACAGTGCCAGTGTTCATGAGGTGGGCTCTCAAAAAGCCTATGTTGCAAATTTGGTGAAAAAAAATTCAAAAAATAACTGTTTAACGAGCGTGCTTGGCGCAGTTTCCATGCACGCTCATAACATCATGAATTTATAATATTTTCACTCCAGATTTTCAACATTGGCATTTTTCCACATCTCCTTATGACCAGTACAGCTGTCATTTTTCACTTCCTGACCGAAATGTGGTTTCACACTACCGGCGCAGAATAGCGCAGTCGCTGTGGGAAATCAGTGCCTGAGACACATTAAGAAAACCACAGTGACACTGTTCATGAGCAGAGGTTCTAAAATGCCTATGTTGAAAATCTGGTGACGAAAATCTATAAAATGACTGTGTTACGAGCAATGTGTTGCATAGTTTCCACACATGCTCGTAACTTCGCAAATTTGTAATATTTTCACTCCAGATTTTCAACATTGGCATTTTCCACACCTCCTTATGAACAGTACAGCTGTCATTTTTTACATCCTGGCCAAAATATGTTTCGCGCTTCTGGCGCAGAATAGCGTGGTTGCTGTGGGAAGTCAGTGTTCGGAACAGATTAAAAACAAATCAGGTTGTTCCTCTTTTACCACCAAATATGCAGATGATATTAAGATAGGTGGCCCTTGTGTCTCTGTCCCCCAGGCCAACATCATCCAAAAAGATCTTGATCATATTACCTCATGGGTAAATAATTGGGGTATGACTTTAAATATTTCAAAATGTAAAGTTATGCATCTGGGCACTAGAAATTTGCACTTCCCTTATTCTTTGGATGGTTCACCACTTGAAACAACATCAGATGAAAGAGATTTGGGCATTATAATATCAAACAATATGTCTTACAAAAAACACGTGCACGACATTATCAATAAAACCAACAGAGTAATATGATCTATCTTACGTAACATCAGATCCAGGGAGTGTGAGGTGCTGCTACCATTATATTGAGCATACGCCAGACTACATTTAGAATACCCCTCCCAATTCTGGTGTCCATATAAAAAAATTGAAGGTATCTTATTGGAAACAGTTCAGAGGAAATTTACAGAAAAAATCTCTGGGTTATATAATGTCCCATAAGAGGGAAGGTTAGATACTTTAAATCTTATGCCTTTATCCATACGTCATCTTCGTGGTGATCTCATGTTATTATATGACATTATTCAAGATCCCTATCTCTTATGTGAACTAGGTTTAGAATTTAAAAACTACAATCATAACACCAGGGGACATCCAATGTAACTTGTTAGAAAACCGTTATCAGGTTCCAGTTGCAAATATTTTTTTACCCTTAGAGCCATTTGTCCATGGAACAGATTACCACTTCAAGTCATTATTAGTGAAACCAAAAGTATTTTTAAATATCGTCTTGAGAATTTGATAGGCAGTGGATATGATCTTTCCTACTGTACAATGGATTAGTATAAGAGCACTATGGGCTTCCGCCTTCTCGCTCTTGCACCTACCTTAGTATGAACCTTATTATGAAATCACAGTGACACTGCTCATGAGCAGAGGTGCTAAAATGCCTATGTTGAAAATTTAGTGACAAAAGTCCATGAAATGACTGTGTTATGAGTGTACGTTGCGCAGTTTCCATGCACCCTCGTAATTACGTGCATTTGTAATATTTTCACTCCAGATTTTCAACATTGGCATTGTTTTACACCTCCTTGTGAACAGTACAGCTGTCATTCTTCATACCCTACCTGAAATATGCATTTACACATCTGGCGCAGAATAGCGTGGTAGCTGTGGGAAATCAATGTTCAGGACAGATTAGGAAAATCATAGTGACACTGTTCATGAGCGAGGCCACAAAATGTATGTGTTGAAAATTTGATGAAAAAATTCCACTAAATGACTGTGTTACGCACATGTGTTGCGAAGTTTTCCCATAAGCCCGGAAGTTTGAGTATTTTCAATATTTTCACTACAGATTTTCAACATTGCCATCTCTTCACAGCTCCCTATGAATGGTACAATTGTCATTCTTCACATCCTGCCTGATCTGTGTTTTCTTACATCTGGCACAGAATGGCATGGTTGCTGTGGGAACTCAAAGTTCAGTACACATTAACAAAATCACAGTGCCACTGTTCATGAGAAGAGGTCCCAAATGCTTTCATGAGGTGGGGGTCACAAAAAGGCCATGTTGAAAATTTGTAGTGTAAATACCAACAAACGCCTAGGGCGTTACGGTGTCTAACCATAACATCCCACCCTGTACAGACTGACAGGCATCAGGGGTGTGCCTTTGGATTGCTGACTGTAATGCTCATGCCATTCCTCCCCCAACCCACAGCCAATGACAGGCATCGAGGTGTGCCTTGAACTCTTTGGCCCCACAGTTCACCCCATTCTCCTATACTGCACCCATTTCAGCGTATGTCCTTATGGAATGGGGTGACTGTACAGTCAAACACCCCAAGGCACACCTCAACACATGTCAGTGTCTGCAGGATAGAGTGAAATGAAATGAAATGGCATGAACGTTATGGGCGATGACCCAAACGCATACCCCAATGCCTGTCCGTCTCTGCGGGTGGAGGTGGGGTTGGCATGAAGTTCAGTACTTCACTGCCATTCTTATTCTGCATCTCTCTAACTCCTGCATTTCCAGTGCTAATACCAGCAAGCAAACATTTGACATTGACAAATGCTTGTTAATAATTCTCTTTGTATATCTATTGGGGTTATTGGAGCAAATTCAGACCCCTTAGATACTTGATCAATGGTATCTTGAGGCATATTATGTGCAGAAACCTTATTAGAATTTTGAGAAAAAGATGCTGTAGCCATAGTTACAAAGTCATTATTAAAACTATCCACTACTTGTGGACCTACAGTAATGGTGTTCTGATGTTATTTATTTCAAAAGTCTCAGGATAGTCCATAGCTTGTACCCCTTTTACCTTTTTCATAGTTTTCCAAAACTCTCTAGGGTTCCCAGACAAATTAGATGTTAATTCTTTATTGAAATATTCTTGCCTACAACTCCTAAGTGCAGTGGTATATTTGTTTCGAGATTGCTTATATTTAACCCAGTCAACTTCCTTATTAGAGATTTTAGCAACTCTGCATGCTTTATCCCTCTGTCTTTTTAACTTAATAAGCTGTCCTTTGTACCAAGGAGTGTTATTTGATGTAATTCTTCTATATATAATAGGGGCATAACGATTACAAATAGACATGAAATCTTCATGGAATAAATTCTTTACTTCGTTTACTGTAGGAATTGCAGCCAGTCTATCCCAGTTATGAGTATCCAACTCAAGCATGAACCCTACATAATCAAAAATTTTGTAGGACCTAAACTGGACAGACTTTCTAGGTTGTTTTCTTATTCTCTGTTTCCTTATACAAAATATTAGTTGATGGCCAGAAAAAGAGTCAGGGAGCACTCCGCTGTCCACATATTTTTTTGGGTCAGTGGAGAACATAAGATCCAAGGTAACTGATGTTTCTGGATGTCTACTCTATTCTGGGTGTCTAACCCTAGTGATTCCCTCAGTCAATTGGGTTGTACCTAGATTTACAGACATTTCCTTAATTTTATAATTACTATCCACTGTCTTCCACTCTACATTGAAATCATCAGTTAAAAGGATTTCATGTGAAGACTGATACTTCCCCAGAAAATCTTGTAAGACATCAAATACCTCATGGGAACATTTAGGTGGCTGATATACCCCTATAATCAATAGGGGCTTCATAAAAGGAATTTGCATTTCCAGAACTAAGACCTCAGAACCATACCAATTATTGATCCATACCAAGTGTTGATCAATCTGCGTCACCTGTAGAGTATAAGATGTATAAATTACAAATCCCCCTCCCCTTTTATTTCTATCTTTCCTCCAGACACCATATCCCTGTAATCCAATTAAATTGTCTGTAGTTCTTTCATTTAACCCTGTTTCTGCTGTTACAATAATATCTGGACTATATTTAATGGTCAATTCCCTTATATAATCAATGTTTTTGAGCAAACTACAGACATTCATATGGACCGTATACAAGCATCCTTGTTTTAATTTAACTGTTGTAGAGTCCGACAAATCTGTGTCCAAAATACTGTTACTAATATTATTATGCTTTAAATCAGAAGGATCAGAATTTGGATGGATGTCCCCCCCCCAGCAACAAACCTATCACTAATATTTGTTTACAAAACCTATATGATAGATTTTTAATATAGTGTCTACCATAATTACAGTTTGTTTCCTGCCTACTGGTAAATGAATTTTTCTGTCCCCACCCAGACAGGATAAATCTCTACAGGGTTGCCCAGTATGTCAAACTAATTTCATTTTGTGGAACAACATTCCTGCCATTATATCACCATCCCAATTTTGCTTCAGTTCCTCCCACCCTACTAGGGTGCCCTTAGTGTTATGTATATAAACCCTCAAATCTATCTCCTCAGTTCCCATTGTTTTAGACAGTAATGCTTTAGTACAGCAACTAATCAAATAATATCCCAAAACAAATTTTAAAACCCACACATTCATGTTAGCAATACTAATGCCAATTATTATAAAACACTACAGTATGTTTACTTGTCGCATACTAGGGCCTACAACAAAGATATACTTTTACTTTTACTTACTACTATGTTAAAAAACCTAAGACTAGTTCGCTGTCTGTCCTTTACCCCAGTATATATATATATATACTCGTTTTGTTACAGGCCTACTAGGCATACTACATACACTTTCAGGAGAACACCTCCCCGTAGCCTCCCACAGGTAGACTCAGACAGGGTGACTCACGCCACTCCTGCATGACAGCTGCTCCACGGCAGCTGCTAGTATAAATGCGCTTTTGTATGCAAACAGTCTCCACCCCTCTGTAGCACCTGTTACCACTTCACCCGCACCGGTAGCCCCACTGCTTACCTGCACCAGGACTCTTGATGTAGCAAAAAGTCCGAAGCGGTAAATGGCAGCAGGTCTTCATCCACAAACAGCAGGGCACAGCAAAGCTGAAATGGCTGATGAAAAATGCCAAGGAGAACTGGTGCAGCATTTGTTAGAGAGACTCAGGTGGAATAAGCAGGTACAACCCGCCAACGTAGTTCATAAATTTAACCCACACATTTTCCCGCTATGTGGTAGGTGTCAAAAAACACTGGGCATGTACATGCACTACTTCTAGGACTGTCCTGTATGTAAAATGTTCTGGCTGGCTATTTCTCAGGAGGCAGCTACCATATGGGGGAACCTGATAGCTCACACACCTTTATTACTTTTATTCCATGACAAGGTCATCCCTTTGGCCACTCTCACAAAGTGTACAACATATGTAACCATGTAACTCTTTTTTCTTCTTCTTCTGTTTCTCACCATCCTGCCCTACCCCTATCTTTCCAGCCCCCTCAGCCCAGTCACCCCAGCATCCACTGGTTGCACCTCTGGCACTAGCGAGGTGCCAGCTGGCTGGGTATGGGGCCTGTGAGAAGCCAGCTGTCATTCTGCTGGGTGGGTATTTCAGCCTCCATTTTCTCCCACTCACCCCTCCCTGGTGCATCGTGGTGGCGTGCAATGATGCCAATGGCCGAGCCATGCATATTTCTGCATGCAGCACGCTGGGCATCTGCCCCACTCCACCCCCTCTGTGTGGGTCCATTGTACTGGCCCCCAGCCACTGCTAAAGGTCAGGCAAACAGTGGACTCTGTCCCCACCCCTTCCTGGGAGAGGAGAGCTGTCCTCCAGACACTCGATCCTCTCCCTCCCTGGCTGACCCCTGGTGGCCTGCTCGCACCATGAACACGTGTCACCAGCATGGTAAGACATGATGCCTCAGCCCTCTGCACCACTTGGCCAGCTGTAACCATGTAACTCTTGAAACCTATGTGGTGCTTACAATGTATATTTTTATTTTATTGTACTCTGTACTCTCACTCAGTCTCTTGTACTATGTAAATTGTCCATGGTTTCCTCCATCTATAATATGGAGCCTTTGGAAAAGCCTTTGGAAAAGAGCCCCTGGCTCAAAGGTTGTAATTCTGAGACTTCAATAAATAAATAAATTTGGAATGGAGGATTTGGGACCAGAGGGGTGGACCCCCTACCCAAGATGGATGCGAATTTTGCTCACCTTAGTGAGACAATGTATTCAGAACACTTAGGTGTGCTGCACAAAGCCCACGGTGGGGCAATGGAAAACACAGGGCAGTGACTGTGCTAATGATGGGGTCATAGGGTGGCTGGCCTTGTGTGATTGGCCTGGAGTGGCAGGGTGATGGCTATGCCAGCAGTGGGGTCATGGGGTGGCACAGCAGTGGCTGTGTTGAGGGTAGTGGGCAGGTGCACCACTGTGATAGTGCTAGGAAGGGGTGGTGGCTGAGCTCACTGATAGGAGGGCCAGCAGGGGCAGGTAACCACTTCTGGTCCAGGGTGAATCACTCTCTTCCTTACTCCTCCACATTGGTCTCCTCTTCCTCCTCATCCTCATCATCCTCTGCTCCCTCTTCCTTATTGAAGTCGCTGTCCTCTGCAGCATGGGTGGTGAGCAGGAGCAGCTGATGTAATGAACCCAGGACATCTTGGATGGTGTCCACTATGATGGACTGATCTGTTGAGAGAGGGGAAGAGAGATATATAGCAATGCAATGTACATACCTGTTATTCGGAACATGGCACTAGAGTGCCTTACTTACATTTTTATAGAGACGGAAGAATGATTCCTTGCTATTTAGGGGAAATGTTTGGACTCCCTATCCCCAACAGAGGCTAAGTTGCTAAGAGAGGATATCTTATAACACCCCAGAAAGGAGAAGAGTTCCAGGTATGACAGGGGAACCCATTGCCAGACAACCTCATGGTACATAATTTAAAGCTTCGTTCATGGTGAAATATATTTCAGATTGAATCTGTATATATATATATATATATATATATATATATACTATATGACTGTACCATAGGTTTGTGGTAGAATGAACTGTTATTTATTATTATTAGGACCTATGCACGAACCGGACGCGGGTATGTGCGAAAGGTGTGTACCTGCCCAGCGCTGCCCCACACCCTCAGATAGGTCTGCACTGGCTGGCATTCACCATTGCAGGCTACCTGTCTGTGACCCTTCCCTCCAGCGCACAGTAGTGTGGGTAAGGAACATAGCCATGTAGGTGGGCATCCAATCGGATGCCCCTCCCAGGTCCCAAAGTGGATCCCCTGCTGTGCTCATGCAAGGGGTCCTGGGACTGGGTGTAGCCTGACAGGGTTTAAACACTGGGCATTTGCCTGAACGGACACCCCCAGCCCTTCCAGGCAGCACTGTGAGCAGGTGCAGATGTGTGCAGAGGTATCCCATTGCCACTGCACCCCTCCGTTACCTTTGGGGGCACTCGCAACTACTCACAGCAGGATCCCCCCTCACACAACACTACCCACTCAGACATGACATGCAAGTGCCGTTGTGCATTTGTGCAGCTTGGGCACTCCTCAGCATGCCCCCATCTCGCCCCTGGCGCCGCGCCATGTGGCTAACTGGGGGATCCATCCTGCAAGGTGCTAGCAAGCCTGTGGTGAATGCCTCTGGGGGTGCGCAGATTACTGCTGCATGGCATTTGGGTGCAGGAATGCCTACGCACTACCATTATGCTGCACGTAGGCATGTGTGCATATGGCCCATTATTATAATTCAGTTTTATTTTTTACCCAATTTTTTTTAACTGCTCTTTGTTTTTATTATCAGAAGCTTTTAATTAATGTAATGAGGATGTAATGCTCATTGTTTTTGTACTACATATAACAAAATTCAATAAAGAAATTATACAAAAAAAAATCTTTCATTTGCGTCCTATACCTTGAATGGCTGAATATTCTGACACAAACTATTATTCCTTTATTTTGGTATGCACAGTGTTTTGCACTGAAAATAGTGAGAGACTTTCACCAGGCTTGAACAATTGAGTTACATGTCTTTGTTAATTACATAGTTCACCGTTTCAGTTATCTACTTCTGACTAGAATTGTAGCTGCTTTACAAAGTGCTGAGGAGATAGTGCTTCTAGATGCAATGTTAACCGAATAACATCAAATACATAAACTCTGGCTAGTAAAGTTATCAGGACTATTAAAACGTATCCTTCTGTATAATAATTTTCCTGCCAGAAAGGTTTTGTGCAGCAAAACTCAGTGTTGATTTGTAACATCATCTACTAAACTGACATCTTTCTCCAACATATGCGATAACTATTGCAAGGCTTGATTGACTATATTTTTATTACAACATGCAGTGTTAACTCCTTTATTGTCCACTTTGGTGGAATCTTATATGTGATATAGAATATAAAATTTATCAGTAAAAGTATTTTAAAAAAATACAACAAATACTAGTATTTTTCCTGACATAAGGCCTCATATACCAATAATAAACACTTAAAACAGTTGGCCAAAATCAATGACTCAAGTGCAAAAGGAAGTAATTATCACTGACAGATGCCCTAGGCTGTACACTACACTTTATCCTTTTGGAACAGATGTTTGCTGAATGCTATCATGCCTAGTAATGACAGCTGAAGTTAACTATATCTGCACCAACTGCAAGAAGTAGACGAAAGGGATTCTGAAAATGCTGTTATGTGGAGGGGGGTGCACTGAGGCTCATAAAGTAACAGCTGAGCATACAGGAATGTGTATAAGTCATAACGCATAATAGAACAGGCTGTATGAGAGCAGACCGGAGAGTTTCTGTGTTTTATTTTTCTTTTTATATCTGTAAATGCTTAACCAAGTTTACTCTAACCCTGCTAGTTCAGGAAGTGACTGGAATATGTATTGTGCACTGCTGATGAACTGCCTATGTCTTGTTATATATTTTATATGAAATTCAATAAAAAGATATTTGTAAAAATAAAATTCTAGAGCTGGCACAGCAGTAGTGCTACTGGTTGTAACACCGATGACCCAAGATCAGGAAAAAGCTTGAACTGTCAGAGGGTTGGTCAGGGGGAGGTAGGATAAGAGTCCAAAGAACAACTCTCCTGCTCCTCCAGGGTGGAGGACTGTTGCACCAGGTGATATTGTGACTCCCAGCAGAGGCTGGGAGAACACCAGCCTGGGAGGGGATCACACATGCAGGAGGGCGGTGACAGCAGATGTCGACATGCTGTGTGTAGGGGCATGTACGGCCATGTGTGTGCTGTCATTGCACAGCTATGCTTCCAAGGGAAACCAATCCCTCTGGCAACGAATGCAGCATGACGCCTGAACTCCAGCCTCACACACTGCTGAAGCATCTCCAGTGTAAGTCTCGGCCAGGGTCTCAGGGTGATTAGGTCTCTTCATGCGGGGATCCCCTCTGGCAGCATGATGTCTGAACCTCAGCCTCACACATTGCCAAAGCAACTCCAGTGTAAGTCTCAGCCAGGGTCTCAGGGTGATTAGGTCTCTCCCTGCAGGGAG
This sequence comes from Neoceratodus forsteri, assembly GCA_016271365.2. NCBI lineage: Eukaryota > Metazoa > Chordata > Ceratodontiformes > Ceratodontidae > Neoceratodus > Neoceratodus forsteri. The sequence continues at coordinate 1,429,574,307 of CM057449.1, forward strand.
CCCCTCCGTAAGGGGAGAGTCATGGTCCTCTCAGCCCGGACAGCTAGGTGAAGTGCTGGAGGACATAAGGGAGGGTTGTGGGACCTAGGACAGATAAGAGGTACATCCCCACTCTGGCCAGAGAGCCATAAACAGAATCAAAAGAAAAAAAAAAGGCTGTGTCCCTTCTTTTGCCCATGATTGGCAGAGAACATAGTTGGCAACATGGCATTATTTGAATGACAGCCAAAAGTGTGTCAAAGTACTGTAAGCAAACAGTGTACTTCAGTGTTCAGACCACAGAACTGTGAGCTAGAAGATCCTGGTTGAGTTCTGAATAGAGCAACTACGCTTACTGGATTAATATCCTCCTTACTTACCAAATGTTTAGTAACTATTCTGATTTTATATACATCACTTTCAACTGTTTTGTTGGTTTTTGGTGGCCTCCATAGATGGCTTAACTGCTGCAGAAAGTTTTTACTAACGCTATTAAATCCCTATAGAAGACTGAGCCATGTCATAAAGGGGGTGAAATGTTTTAACACAAAATCAGCCAGTTGTGGAAAATTATTTTATATATGTATGTATGTATATATTTATTTGAATTTTGATAACCAGTTGGGCTCATTGAGACATACAAGTGCTTTTTTCAGGGGTGACCTAGAATTAATTACATACAATTAAGTAAACTTTCACAATAATTACAGAGTAGGACCAGATAATACAACACAAGAAAATTATAAGTCTTTATAAACAATATACACATTAGGGCTGTGCGAATACCATTTCCTGAATATTCAGTATTTGGGTCCCAGGTATTCATTATTCACTATTCGGTATTTGTTATTCTGGTGTATAATTTGCTTTAATGGAGAATTACTTTAGAACTCCTTAAAAATGGCTTCAGGAGGGGGATGATGAGAGATAATGGCACTTTGACTTGTACACTGGTGCCAGAGGCTGTCTTCTGCCACAGGTGCTTTACAAGGAGGATAAAGAGGTAACAGCACTTTGGCTTGTACACTGGTGTCAGAGGCTGTCTTTTGTTGCTGGTGCTTCAGGAAGAGGATGAAGAGGTCATGCCACTTTGGCACGTACACTGGTGCCAGAGGCTGTTTTCTGCCACTGGTGCTTCAGGAGGAGGATGCAGAGGTCATGGATCTTCAGCTTGTACACTGGTGCCAGAGGCTGTCTTGTGCTGCTGGTACTTTAGGAGGAGGATGTAGAGGTCATGGCACTTTGCTTTGTACAGTAGAGCCAGAGGATGTCTTCTGACGCTAATGCCTCAGGAAGAGGATGCAGAGGAAAGGAGTTCATCATGGACATGCAGTTTCCCATAGGATAACACTGGAAGTATGAGATGCCATAACTCTGTCAAAATTAAGTAGTTAAGTAGCAATCTATATATGGTCAGAAAGGTCACAGAGGCCACTACCGGTATACCATATGCAAGAGCCTTAAACAATTGTGGCCATTAAGAAAAGCAAGCAATAAAACATAATTAAGCCCATAGGATAACACTGTAACTTCAACAAACCAACATACAAATTCACATGTTACCTTCAGAGCCAAGAAGTACAGTTGTGAGGACAGCACTCAAGTGTGACACCCATTTGACCTATGATGTGCTACCCCAAAAAGGTCTTTTGATTGGCTACTACCTGTGAGGGAGACATAATGAAATGCAGTGCTTTTCCAAAATGGCCTTCACACATCCAGGCAGTCTCCCTGTTCTATTTTAATAAGCCCACACCCCAAAACAGAAAGAAAACAATTAACAGATTAAATACTTTACTTACTTTTGCTGTTCATACCCAATGTGTTACCAAGAGTTCATCACCCTGGTGGTAAAACACCTGTATACCAAAAAAATAAAACAGGAGAAAACATGATTAGAGATACACTTCAATCACAATTTACCCCCCCCCCAAAAAAAAAACAACAACCCACAAACAGAAATAAAAGCATTAAAAGATTGCATATTTCACATACTGTTGCTGGTAGTACACAATGTGTTCATCGAAGATGAGAAGCATCAGACTCTGGCTTTGACGGTCATCAATAATATATTCCAGATTTCTTCGGAATCATTATTGTCATCAGCAGCAGCAACAACTTCTTGCAACAAAACAATGGTACAAACTGGTGGTAGTCAGGCAACTGGAATATTTCATTCATGGAACAGACTTGAGACTGGTGATGCCACACTGGTAACCAGAATATTTCAGGCATGGGAAATACTTGAGATGGGTGATGCCATACTGGAAACTGAAATATTTCAGTCATGTGAAATACTTGATACTGGTGATGCCAAACTGGTAACCAGAATATTTCAGTCATGTGAAATACTTGAGACTGAAGATGCTGCACTGTTAACTGCCATATTTCAGGCATGGGAAACACTGAGACTGGTGATGCCACACTTGCAACTGCCATATTTCAGGCATGGGAAACACTGAGACTGGTGATGCCACACTGTTAACTGCCATATTTCAGACACTGGAAACACTGAGACTGGTGATGCCAAACTTGTAACTGCCATATTTCAGGAATGGGAAACACTGAGATTGGTGATGGCACACTTGTAACTGCCATATTTCAGGCATGGGAAACACTGAGACTGGTGATGCAACACTTGTAACTGCCATATTTCAGGCATGGGAAACACTGAGACTGGTGATGCCACACTGTTAACTGCCATATTTCAGACATTCTAAACACTGAGACTGGTGATGCCACACTTGTAACTGCCATATTTCAGGCATGGGAAACACTGAGACTGGTGATGCCACACTTGTAACTGCCAAATTTCAGGTGTGGGAAATACTGAGATTGGCGATGCCATACTTGTAACTGCCATATTTCAGGCATGGAAAACACTGAGACTGGTGATGCCACACTTGTAACTGCCATATTTCAGGCATGGGAAACACTGAGACTGGTGATGCCACTCTGGTAACTGCTATATTTTAGGCATGGGAAACACTGAAACTGGTGATGCCACACTTGTAACTGCCATATTTCAGGCATGGGAAACACTGAGACTGGTGATGCCACACTGTTAACTGCCATATTTCAGACACTGGAAACACTGAGACTGGTGATGCCAAACTTGTAACTGCCATATTTCAGGAATGGGAAACACTGAGATTGGTGATGGCACACTTGTAACTGCCATATTTCAGGCATGGGAAACACTGAGACTGGTGATGCAACACTTGTAACTGCCATATTTCAGGCATGGGAAACACTGAGACTGGTGATGCCACACTGTTAACTGCCATATTTCAGACATTGGAAACACTGAGACTGGTGATGCCACACTTGTAACTGCCATATTTCAGGCATGGGAAACACTGAGACTGGTGATGCCACACTTGTAACTGCCAAATTTCAGGTGTGGGAAATACTGAGATTGGCGATGCCATACTTGTAACTGCCATATTTCAGGCATGGAAAACACTGAGACTGGTGATGCCACACTTGTAACTGCCATATTTCAGGCATGGGAAACACTGAGACTGGTGATGCCACGCTTGTAACTGCCATATTTCAGGCATGGGAAACACTGAGACTGGTGATGCCACGCTTGTAACTGCCATATTTCAGGCATGGGAAAACTGAGACTGGAGATGACACACTGTTAACTGCCATATTTTATGCATGTGAAATACTTGAGACTGGTGATGCCACACTGGTAACTGGGATCTGGAAAGCTGTTAAAGGGATGGATGGAATATGGACACCAGCAACCCAGGGGATGAAAGATGTAGCAGTACCAGTTGACGATTTTTTATTTGGAACAGCAGTCACTAGGTGGGTGGCAGTTTTAAGCACTGGGAACTGCAGGGCATGCTCTTTCAAAAGAATACACCATGAGAGTGGAAGTAATAAAGAAAAAGAGCGCTGGCCATTGATTTGTGTTAGTATGACTATGAATATGATGAACATGTTTGACTAAATGTTAACATGTTGTGCTTATTTACTAACAGAACAATGGTGGTTAACACAGAATGGATTGTGTATGGGTCTATGCTACAACACACAAATGTTGTATCCAGTACAAGACAATTATTTAATGCAATTGATAGTGGCCATACGTGTACCCAAGGTGAGGCAGATTTATTTTTATAAACACAAGTTGTTCCACATGTGCTGGGTCACGTGAGGATCGGTGAGGTTACCCCACATCCCCAGCAGTGCTGAACATTCATTCAGATGGTACGCTGGTGGGGTGGGGGCAACAGATACATTTAAGGGCCAGCTGTGCCAAGTACAGAGATGCTTTCATCCTTTTGATCCAGTACTCCACTGGATTTATGGAGAATGACTCCAGAGGCTCATTGAAATAACTGTTCAGCAGATTGGGTGCTGGCTGTATCTGCTGTTCTGTTCTCTTCTGCTGCTCAACCTGTAGTGATGAGCTAAGTTCAGCACAACAGTCACCCTCCTTCTCAAGGGTTTCCATACTGTTTTCAGTTTGTGATTCTGAGACTGGCTCATCGATAGGGTTACCTGCTGGTCTCATCGACCCAAGCATGCAGAAACTAAGCTCTGAGCACATCTGCTTCTGAAACTCTGTAACCCTGTGAGTGGGCATTATAAGGTGTAATACCTCACACTTGAAATGTGGATCCAACATAGTGGCAAATTTTTGCTTTTTATTGGAAGAGAGATCAGAAAATCTAACTTCTAGTTCTGTGGTGAGATTTTCCACAAGAGATTTCACTGGTCCTGGTGTCTGGTTTGGATTTTTCTCAGAATTTTCACTGAATCTCCTCATGACTTTTTTTTCAGGATCTGTATAGCAGGAATTACCTGACTTAGCAGTGCAGAATCAGAGCTAAGGTCATGAGTGTGCCTTTCAAATGAGGCTAAAACCTTTACCAAGCCCTCAATCACAGCCCAGTCTTGATGTCTGAGGACTCCCCCTACGTCAGTTTTCATGCTCATCTCATGAAGGGCCCGCTTCTGCTCCAGAAGCCTTTGCAGCATGTAGCAGCAGTAGGTGGAATTCCACCGGGTCTGTACATCCTGGATGAGATGATGCTGTGGCATTTGAAGATGCTCTTGTAGCTGATGCAGATGGTTTGTGGCTTTCACAGAGTGATGGAAGTGGCTGCATATGCTTCTGGCTACTTTGACTGTGTGATCTGCCTCTGCTGTGTTTGCTAAAGCCTTTGTCACCACCAAATTTATTGTATGAGCAAAGCAGCATATCCCCTCAAAACTGCCATCTCTAAGTGCTTTTATCATGTTTGTGGCATTGTCTGTGACCACAAACGTTACCTGCAAATTGTTGCCATCAATCCATGGGGCTCAACATCTCTTGCAGTAATGATAGTATGTTTACAGCCCGGTGATCCTTTTCCGTAACACTGACATTTAGCAAAGCAGACCTGCAGGGAGAGGAGAAAGAGACAGAACCAGCACCAGTACCACCATCACCACCAGTGACTACCACATCTGCAACACACCAGTGTGCTGTCAGTGACATACTGTATATGCAGGATTTGAATTCATGCTGGTCCATATGTCAGTTGTGCAGTGGAAAACTCCACCAACAGCCTGTGCTAGTAGTCTGGCAACTTCTTTTCTCAAATCATGGTAAATGTTGGGTTCTAGAAATGTTGGGTACTACAGTACGTGATAATGTGGTTTGTGATAGTATATTATATCTGGGGTGAAAATGTTGCAGCAGCCTATGGAAACCTATATTTTCCACAATAGAAAATGGCTGCAGATCCAAGACCATCATCTCAGCAATTAAATTGGTGATCTGCTGTGATGTTGGGTGTGATGCCTGGTATTCAGTGTGGGCATGGAAGGCTTGCATGATGGGTGTAGTCAAAGCAGTACCACATTGCATTGATTTTGACTTTTGATTTTGATTTTGAAGGAAAAAACTCACATGCACAGAAGGCCACTCAGGCACAGTGAGCTGTGGAGGGAGGAGTCACTTGTGACACCCTCCTCATTCAGTTGTACAGGGAACTGAGCCAAGAACCAGATCACAGTCAGTAACAATTCAATGGGCCAAGCCTGACCCAATGAGAAAAAAATACAATGCTTTATAAATCACAAAAAAAAAATGTGTGCAGACAACTGTGCATGCACTTGCAGGACACAGATTACAAGAACAACAATACAATGCATGCACAGACAATGTATGTGCTGCGGTGAGCTTCAACGCAGACAAAAGGGAGTCGGATGGCAATCATGCCTCACTTATGCAGGGAACCGAGGCTGGAACCTGATGACAGCAAAATACCAATTTGCTTCACGAAAGAAATAGAAAATACCACAGGGGCTGTCTGTGGATTTGGAACAAAAAGCTAAGCAAGCACAGCAGTGCGGATGGGGCAGTCAGCAAAAACTTGAACCAAGCACTGTTACTGAGCCTAGTAACAGTTACTCACTACATGCAAAAGCCAAGCTGGACTTTGTTGACAAACAAATCCTGATAAGAACTAATACTAGAACAGAAAGGTTCTAAAGCAAAAAATCAAATGGGATTTACTCACCTGGTAAAGGTGATTATCTGAGTACCCTTTATAGTACTCCGAAGTCAGAAACCAGTGGGTATTCCTCGTCCATCCTATAGGCTGATGCACTATCCAGTCAAATGAAGTAGGCGAGGACATACTCTGTGCTAATCAAATTATCTCCAGTGTAATTCTTCCTAAGCCATATTGTGAAAAAATCAAGGAAAACAGAGATATACGAGCCGGGAGAGGAGACACCCAATGAACAGAGTCACCAACACGTGACCTCTTTCTTGAATGATGTCCCCTCTGACTTGTGCCTGGTAGCCCGTACTAAGGCGTAAGTTAGACTAGAGAGTTGAATCATGTATTTTCCTGTACCCACACTCTTTATTGTGACTCCTTCCTTATGTATTATTGACAAACGTAGAAGTTTCTTGGCAGCATAAAATTCCTATCTGCTATATGTTCTATATTTATACACTTGTAAGCTAGAATTCATTGCCCCATGTTCTCTGATTGTATCCATTGTGATGCTAATGACCTTGTTAACCGAGTCAGAGACATAATCTGCTGTCCTGGGTGGGGCTGCGGAGTACTATAAAGGGTACTCAGATAATCACCTCTACCAGGTGAGTAAATCCCATTATATTTCATACCCGTTTTAGTACTCCACAGTCAGAAACCAGTGAGACCATAGTAGCAGTGCAGATATAAGAAGTTATTACTCTTAGGAGGGTGAAAGAAAGGCAGATTGCTACAATGTTATGTGTGTTGGGCCTCCACACAGTTTCAGCCAATGTAGGGTGAAGACACACGTATAGAAGACCATGTGGCTGATGAATAAATGTGTAGTAGTGACACGTTCCCTCCATTTGGTCAGGGAGTTGTGTGTCTGATCCATCTATCAATGGTGTCTTTGGACCATCTTGGACTTGGTTGCCTGTCCTACCCTCTGCCCTCTGATCAGTACGAGAAAGTCGTCTGTCAAGTGTATGTAGCTTGTCATGCTGAAGTATTACTAAGGTGATGGTCGACCTCTAGCAGGAGAGTTTGTGGGACATCTGGGGTGTCAGCTGTCATTATATAAGTCAGTAGTACGACTTGGTCCCAGTGATATGTGGATACCACCATGGGGAAAGGGGTTACCATTCTATGAGTGACCCTGTCACTGAGAAAACATTAGGAAGGGCTATATGGGAATGCCTGTTTTGGCCTATCCTCGTAGTGGAGCAGAGTGCTACCAGGAAAGTTGTCTTAATTGTGCGCCAGTGTAAAGATTCCTGCTGGATAGTGTGGTATTGTAAGGCATCTAGTACTGTGTTGAGTTGCCCCTTGATTCCCTTATTCTGACCATCAGTGATGGTAATGTTAGTGCCTTAAGTAACCTGATTATGTCTGAGCATGAGCTGGTGTGACCTATTCCTGGCAGGGACTCTTATAAAAAAGATTGCTGATGCCTGAATTCAGGGTACATCGGGGCTTAGGCCTTTGTTTGCCCCTTCGATTGCAAGGTCCAGACTTGGGGTAACCTTGTTAGCAATGATGAAGCTTCCATTTCCTTGTCCATTTGTAGGAAAATGTGCCATTGTATGTGGTAAGTTTTAATAGTAGCTGTCCCTGGATTGTAATGGTTGATTCACCACTGTGGACTGATAGGCTAGGCATCACAGTCTTTTTCCCTTTCATATGTATGCTTTCAGGTTCTGGTTGGATGGGTTTGGAGAAAAAGTAGGAACCTGGTACAGGAGATCCAGCCGGAGAGATAATGGCCATGGTGGGTTCGGTGTCTTGCTTAACTAAGTGAGTACCATGGCCTTCTGGGTCAATAGGGGTTCCACCATGGCTACAGTTGTCTCTGAGCGTTGTGTTTTGTAGAGTGTCTTGTTTGTCATTGGAATGTGGGAAACACATTGTTTGCCTGAGGCTCCGAGGGGGCTGAGCATTTGTTCACCTCCAGTGCCTCAGGTTTAGAGGGCCTGGGGTGGAGGTTAGGTAGTTACATGTACCAGTGTGGTGTCATGAGGTCCAATTGGAACGAGGCCCAATTGGCTTGTGAGCCTGTAGGGAGTGTATTTGTTGAGTCTCCATTGGTGATAGTTGATGGTGACTTTGCTCAGCCAGTTTGCTTCAGATGGATTATAGGTTCCGTTCTGCCCAGAAAAGGGTTGTAGGGATATTTTTATTGAGGGTTTGCTTCTGGTGCCTCCTGGCTTGTTTAGGCAGGTGAGTGTAACTCGGTTGTCCTACTGGGCTAGTACCGCCTTTGTTGGTGATGAGGGCTCTCATGTGCCCTATGTGTGAGTGAGGGGCTGCGGGACATCCTCATCCCATGCTGTGTTCCCCATTCTGTCTATGGTGGGTGAGGGGCTGCAGGAGATCCTCATCCCTTGCTGTGTTCCCCATTCTGTCTATGGGTTAGTCTGCAGTTTGGAGGGGTCACTGCTGGAGGGATCTCCTTCAACTTGTGAGTGCCTGGGCTTAATTTCTTCATTGGTTAAGGGTCGCTACAGGAGGGACCCCAGCCTTGATGATGCTCAATGATGGGAGGTAGGCGTTGTTGGTTCAGAAACTGCTACTGGAGGGGTTATATGTCCCATTCAGATTATTCTGTTTCGTTTGCAGGCCCTGCTGCTGCGGTCTAAAGTTACTGTGGTTGTATTGAGCCACAGGTACCCTGAGTACATTTGAGTCGCTGCTACAAGATTAATTGATTGCATATAGTTCAATGACTATATAGGGCTATGTTGTCTACCGTGCTGTGGTCGTCCAGGTATGGAATGACATGTACCCCTTGCTTCATATGGTGCCATGCTAGGATTGCCAGAGTCTTGGTCAGTATGCTACTGCCAGGTCGGACGGTAGGCTGGTGTATTGAAGGTGCTGTCACTCGATGCAGAACCTGAGTTATCGGTGGGATGTGAAGGAAGGCATTGTCGAGGCCCACCGAGGCCAGTAGATCCCCAGCTGTATTGACGGTAGTTTCTTTTTGAATGTTTTGGGTAAATCACTAGCCAGTGTAAGTACAGCACTTGAGGTCCAGTGTGGACTGCACCCAGTCAATCACGTGTGCCCCCTGCCTGTATGGATTCCTCCTCTGTAGTGCCAATCAAAACAATAATGTAGTGGCAGAGTGGTTCATAATCTCTGGGAAACTTGTCATAGTTGTCATGAAGACAAGAACAATTTGTCCCCCTGTTCAGGTATGGAAGTATCCCTAATAGGTGGTCTTAGTGGTAATTTACCTGAAAAAGCAGGGCATATCTCATCCCGATAGGTGAGATGGTGGATGTAGTTATCATATGCTGATGGGGAGCCCTGTGAATGGAGGGTGATGAAATAACATCATAATTTCCCAAGGGCAAGGTATGTGAAGAGATGATACCTCAGGTGATGAGGACTGATTGCACTCCATTCCTTTGATTGAAGGGCAGGACTGGACTGGACTGACAAGCATTGAGCCCTAAGACAAGGAAAAAGCAGTTAATGTAATATATGGGGAAGACCTGTAATCTCTAGTGTGGAGAAGGGATCATGCAAGAGCCGGTGTACCGCTCAGGTGGTGTCTTGTCCCATCCAGCCAGATTCTAGTTTTGGTTATGGGCTGGCTCTGATTGAAAAAACATCTTAGGTCCCCCCCCCTCCGCCCCCAGGTAAGGTAAGGTGCTGAGTATGTGAGATCCTGTGATGGGAGCAGTGATCTCACTGGCTGTATAGCCAGCAACCAAGCAGTGGGAATTTTGACTAGTATGGGAAAGGAGAATAGCGCAAAAACATGAGGTGCAGACTGGCCTCAGGGGGCCCGATGGTGCTGACAGGTAAGGCTGTTGAGGCCAGGACAGATGAAGGTCACCGGTAGTGAGTGGCCTGTCTACAGGAATATTGACATGTGTCAAGATACTGACTATATCCTGGCCCCAGCACCAGGGTCCGCCAGTTAGTATTTCCATCTGATTGTAGCACTGCCTCTTCCTACATAATGTGATAGCCATGATGCCACTGTTGGGTGCCCTGCATTCAGCGTTTTCAGCTGGTCAGCATGCATGCCCCCCGGTAGGTTCATTAGTGGCCCTGTCCGGGGCGCGGAGCACCTGTAGGCCCTTGCCGAGAGGTGACCATTGTCCTTTCTCTGCTCATCCCAAGTGAGATCCTGATAAGTACAACCTCACGGTACATCCTGTGTCCAGCCTGTGGAGATTATCAGGGGGGAGTGACAATATTTGCCTGTGAGATGTGTCAATTTCTAAGTGAGAGGCTGAGTAAGTCTCTCAGAGCATCAATGCTGCTCTGCCAGGGTCCTAATAATCCAGTTGGGCAGTGAGATGGGGGGCTGAAAATGGCAGCAGGTTATGTGCCACCTGCCCACTATGTTACCTAGTGTTGGTTCAAATTAGGGCTGTGGTATCCAAGCCCAGGTCTCCTGAATTGGAGCACCCGGACTGAAGGCACTGTGTTGTATTGTGTCCCTGCTCAGCATCCTTCCTGGTTAGGTCAGTGTCCCCAATATGATATCGAGTGACCTTGTTGGGCAAGACTTTCGGAATGGGAAAGGCTGAAGTAAAAATAGGGCATCCAGGCCAGATGGCAGTGGAATGTATCCTGGGTATGCTAGTGTCCCCAGTGTGAAGTAGAGTGACCTTGTTGGGCCGGATCTTCTGGCTGACGTCTAGGCCCACCATGTCCCTTCGTGGGGTAAGGATACTGACTGAGCACCTTGTGTTGTCCTCTTCTATCTCCTTGAAGGCAACCCCACATTATTTGCTGTGTCAAAGAGCGCCCCTGCAGTCTGGCAGGCCACATTGTAGCTACAGAAATTCAAAAAGGTTAAGATCAGTACGGCAGAGGTACTCCCATGACTCTGAGAGCTGCATAGATATTTTGTCATTTACAGCAGAAACAGCTCCTCCGTGAGACCAAGGTGCTCGAGTCCACAACGAAATCTCTAAAGAACAAGACTCAGCACTCAATAGTTGGCGTATAAAACGAGCATAATTTAATGAAACAGAACGCCATTCAGAGCCAAACAGCTACAGGATGCACAGCAAGGCAAACTCCCGACCGGTTTTGATGGTGTTGAAATCTCGCGGGAGTATGCGCAAGACTTGAGGGACTGTTGTTTGGTAGTGGCTTGAGTCTCGCGAGATTCGAGTATGCTGCTGGGGCTTGTGCACTGAGGAAGAAATGCAGCAGTGTGGCCGCACGGTTTCTCGGGGAGGGCGTGCTATGATTTATGGCCCACCCCCGTGACAAAGGCTTTTCGAGTTTCATGCCATGGACCTCCACAGATGTCTAGAGAGAGAGTGGGGGATTGCTTCTACTTGTAGAGTGGAGCCGTGGGGTCACGGAGTGATGTAGGGGCAGGTAAGTCCTTTGCCCTGCACAGTGTTGTTCAGGAAAAGTATGTGGCTGGAGTGGGGTCGCTGCATTTAAAGGCTGGGAGGTTGGTGCAGAAGGGAGCTCCCGTCATAGAAAATGGCCACTAGAGCCCTTGGTGGTTCCAGGGTTGGTATGAGGGAGCAATGGTTGCCACAGAGGGGACCAGACTCATGTTGTGGAGTTTCTTTGATTTGGAGGCTCTAGGTAGAAAACGGCAGTACCCGCTGCTGGAGGGGGATGCCTGTGGATTCCTTGCCTCTTTGCTGCAGAATATAAAAGGCAAGGATGGATTGATTTTTGATGCAGCTGCAGGCTGCTGCTTTGCAGAGTGGGGAATCCGGTTGGTGAGGGTGTGGGTCACGCTACTGGAGGGAGACCTCAACCTGTGTGCTTTGTCCAGGGAATCGAATCCAGGGAGTTGGCTAAAGCCTAAACTACGGGAAGGATCCCAAGTCCTGAGTTGCACAGATGGGAATGGCAGATGCTGTGGGTTCAGGGCCTGCTATAGGAGGGGGTACCTGTCTCCTGAATAGCACTGTACAGAGTAGTTCAGCACACTCTGCTCTAACCTTTTGGTCTAATATCCTGACACTGCTGAAATCTTTGGGCTGCTAGTTATCCGAAGCAGGAATAGACGCTTGTTTAAATAGTGTTGCATACAGTTAACCTTATGCTGAGCTATGCTGGCTACCAGGCTGTTTTGTTAGTTGAATGAAGTGTAACCCCCTTGCAAACGGGGGTTCCTAGAAGCCTTCCCGGAGCTTGCCTGAGTGCTCCCTGCCTAGCTGGCGTTCGGAGGAATGCCACTTAAATGTGGGCGCTGTGAGTGCTTTCAGAGCCTCTTGTACCATCTCTTTAAGAGCTGTCTGCTTGCAGACCCAATTAGCTTGTATGGGGGGACTGTGTTTTAATGCTCGAATCCCGCCTGGGCTGCTGTCTAATTGCTCCATTTCTGCAGTTGCTAAGAGTGCAGCGGGAGCCCACTTGAAAGCTGTAACTAGTTCTGGGGGGAAATGTAAGGTGACAGTAAAAATGCAATTTTCCTAACCTACCTTTCTTGCAGCTCGAATGCTTTCTGTTTAGCCCCCCCATTTTGGACCTGAACTGCCAAATTGGACCAATCAGTGTTGGGGGACCTTTAAAAGGGAGTCCTGCTGTGATTGACAGCCAATCCAATGAACCGAACTTGTGTGGATCTAAAGAAAGTGCCCTGAACTGTTCCTGGCAAGCCAGATGCGAGGTGACTGTGAAAGAAGAAGGAGCTCTGTGCTGCTGCTGCGGTGTGTAGTTCGCATGGGAAGCACGTGGGAGGCCCTAAAGTCAATCTGTGGCTGTTAGAGAGTGTGAGACGGACTGAATCTGAAATCAGCGGGGAAAAGGGAAGCTGCTGTTGTGGAACAAAGCTTGTCCTGTAGAAGACCAAAGATTTTGCTGAAGTGCGATCGGCCTGTCAGGAATTGAAGCTGCTGTGAGTGCTCCCGGGTTTTGCAGTGTTTTGCGATCAGGATCAAGGAGCAGCCTGCATGGTATAGTAATTTCCTTTGCACATGAATGTGCCTAGTGCTTGTGGGGGGGTGGGGGTTGCAATTTTATTTCCCCTTTACTGTGAATTGTGTGCTGAGGCTGGAAGCAGGACACAGTTTAATTGGACTGAATCCACCTGCTATCAAAAGCAGTTGGGCCCTGCCACGAGAGCCTTGTCTCCATGCCCTGCTCTTCTGGCAATCCAGAACAACCAACCTCCATCTGGTTCTCTGCTTGGGGTATCGTGAGTACAAATCAGGGTAGCTCCCTGCACCGTTCATTTAATCAAAGTGTGTCAACTGATTGCTTTGTGATTTCTCTCCGTGAACTGAGCCATCCGGCTCTGAATTACAATTGTGTGTTGTGCATATATTTTCTCCTTGCATGGCACCATCCATCTGCAACAGCCGGCCAACCCCGGGCAATGGACCTGGCTAGCCCCCCCCATTCTGGGTACCCAGAGAGTGTGACATTTGGACCCTATATGCATGCACAGTACAGTGATTTGAATGTGTTCAAACCAAATCAAGATGAATGCTCCCCTCCCTTGTTACTTCCCCCGAATAAACCAGATTGTTGTTATTGAACTATATGCTGTTTGTGGTGTCAGTACATGTAGAAACAGCATTGCATTGTGTTTGTGTATATTGCCTAACCTTGTTTTACAGAGGGTCCTCAGAGGCGTGCTACCAGAACCAGTCCTGAGGGTAAGTGGTATCTATATGAGTGATTGGTTTACGTAGGATTAGGAAGGAGGGGGGGCTGGGTGGAAATGGTGCGATAAGGCAGAAGCACTAAATGAGTACTTCTGCTCAGTATTTACTAAAGAGAAGAGGGGGTGACACCCAAGGGGGGAGAAATGGCAGAAACAGGGGGAGAAGGGGGTGACAGATGGGGAAATCATGGAGAGCAGAATTCAAGAGGGTTTGAAGGCACTGAGGGTGGATAAGGTGCCAGGCCTAGATGGCATCCACCCCAGGGTACTGAAGGAGCTGGCAGAGGTCCTTGCAGGACCTTTGGCAGACCTATTTAATGCCTCACTACATTCGGGGTGTGTACCTCAGGACTGGAGTATGGCTCATGTGGTGCCCCTCCACAAGAGTGGCCCCAAGGATGAACCGGGAAACTACAGATCAGTGAGCCTCACATCCATCGTGGATAAGCTAATGGAGACTATCCTGAAGGAAAGGCTGGTGGCCCTCCTAGAGGCCAAAGGACTACGGGACAGCAGATGTCATGGCTTCATACGGGGCAGATCCTTCCAAACCAATCTGGTGGAGTTCTATGACTGGGTAACTATGCAACTGGACAGAGGCCATGCAGTGGATGTCCTGTATCTGGAATTCAGTAGGGCATTCGACTCGGTGCCACATGGAAGGCTGGGAAGTAAGTTAGTAGGCACGGGGCAGATGCAAAGCTGGTGAGATGGGTAGAGAACTGGCTTCGGGGAAGGCAACAGAGGGTGGTGGTAGGTGGGGAGCTCTCACACCTAAGGGTAGTGATGAGTGGTGCTCCACAGGGCTCGGTGTTGGGACCAGTGTTGTTTGGGATATTCATTGCAGACATATCATTGGACATCAAGAGCAAGATCAGTCTGTTTGCTGATGATACCAAGGTAGGAGCAGTGGTGGATGACCTAGGGGGATGGCAGGGGTTGCAGGATGATCTGGCAAAGCTTGAAACCTGGTCAGACACCTGGCAACTGGGGTTTAATGCCAAAAAGTGCAAGGTGCTGCATTTGGGGATGAAGAACCCAAGGAGGAGTTACCAGCTAGGGGGAGTGCAGCTAGCCCAGACAGAGGAGGAGAAGGATCTGGGGGTGCTCATTACAGGGTCAATGAACAACTTGGCACAATGTAGGAAGGCAGCTGCAAGGGCCAACAAAATGCTGGGTTGTATTGCAAGGGCTATATTCTCGAGGAGGGAGGAGGCGATTCTGCCACTGTATAGGTCATTAGTTAGACCGCACCTGGAGTACTGTGTGCAGTACTGGCGCCCGTATCTGAAGAGGGACATTAAGTTACTGGAGGGGGTGCAGCACAGGGCAACAAAGATGATCAAGGGGCTGGGGGACTTATCATATGAGAGGAGGCTGAGGAGTTGAACATGTACTCACTGGAGGAAAGGAGGGACCGGGGGGAACATAACTGAAACCTTTAAGCACATGAAAGGAATAAACAAGACAGGTACAGAGGGGCTGTTCAAAGTAAGGGAGGAGGGACACCAGAGGCCATGATATAAGACTGGAGGGAGGAAGGTTCAGGAGGGAGATGAGGAGACACTTTTTTACAGTGAGGGTGGTGGCTGGGTGGAATGCATTACCTGCAGAAGTGGTATCCAGTAGAACAGTGGTCTGCTTTAAAAGGGGATGGAACAGGACAAGGGGGAAGGTCAATGAAGGGGAAGGGTGGAAGGGAGGGGCAGCTGCAGAATAAGGGGTGCTAGCTGCACATTCGGCAGACTTGATAGACCGCTAAGCCTTTATCTGCTGGCAAATTTCGTATGTTCGTATGTTCGTATTCAGGGTATTGAGAAGGTAACTCCTGTGTATTGTGTGGGCCACTAGTGTGAATAAAGGGGAGTCACAGTGTCCCAGAAGGCTGTGCCCAAGCTAATTTAACTACTACCAACTCTGATCTCTGGGTGGAGGCACCCGTCACTGGACCTAGGCCCCTCAACCTGTCACTAGCCATACAGGCAGGGGTAGTAGCCCTTGGGATAGCGCCACCTAGGGGTTACGTCTTGGAGGCATCACTGGGATTAGCTTCCTTTAGTGGCCATGTGAAGAAATTACCCCAACATGTTCAGTTTAGGAGAGAAAATGGAGGAGCTTACTACGCCTAAGTTAAAAATTGCCCTCCATAAGCTAATGTTGTATAGAATGATGGGGTGGAGCGAAGCTGAGGGGATAGACCCCCAAAAGGCTATTCTATTGCTGGATGTCCCCTTGGGACCAGTAATACTGACATTGTACCCACTGTGGAGCAGATTAAGGGTTTGGGTAAGGTTGAAGTAAGGGGACGAGATGCTGATTTATTTGAACAAACTATGCTAGTGCTTCTCTTGTGTAGTTCCCCAATGGACCCTGAGAAGGTACCCCCTATGATTCTGCCTGAAGGTGCCCAGAAGGGATAGAGGATCATTCACTTACATAGTGGTCCGGCCACCCCGGGTGGGTCTCCTAGTATAGACAGGTTTAAAAACTGCTCAAGCTGTTAGCATCTGAAGGGAAAACTGCTCAAGAGCTGGTAAAAGTGTTAGACCTGTCAGAGGATCATACGCCCTTGCATTCCCTGACCACCTCCCCCATGTCTCCCAAGAGCTCCACAATAGCTGCCTCCCCCATCATAATTCCCCCGATACAGCTGGACTCCCATAGAAGGCTCAGACTTTTCTCCGGTACTGTCCTAGTGCCTTTGGGGGAGGATGATTTAGAGACCTGTATGGACTATGCTACCCCTTTAGTGCAGGAATGGCAATGTTCAGAGGGGGAAAAGAGGAAGCACTTGATGGAGAGTTTGAGAGGCCCTGCTCTGGAAGCCATCCGTTTTCTATGTGCCACTAGTCCTGAGGCTACTGCAGCAGAATACTACTCTGCTCTGGAGGGGGTGCTTGGCAGCACAGAATTGGGGGATGATATATTGTGGAACTTCAAGTCAGCTAAACAGTGGAAAAATGGGAAGTTGTCTGCCTTTGTCACTAGGATAGAGAGGGCTCTGCAGAGAGCCCACAGAAAAGGAGGAGTGCCTGCCAAGGAGCTGAACCAGGTCAGATTAGACCACATCATGAAGTCAGCTAGATTTTCAAGTGTAATGATATTGAAGCTCAAGTTGCAAGATAGGAGGGCAAGCCATCCAGAGTACTGTCATTTGATAAAATAAATTCGTGAGATTGAAACTGATGAAGAGGGCTGGGAGCCCTGTGCTGGGGCTGTGAACACTTGTCAAACCCCCGAAAGGAGTGATTTAGATGAGGCCCAGCAGTTGAGAGAATTGATTAAAGAATTGACTGAGGTAGCCAGAAAACCAGATCTGTATCAGGCTGCCCCTGAGCCCAAAAGTGGAGTGGGAGTGCATATTGTTTCCCCTGAGACTCGGATTGAGGGTAACCTGCTAGCAGAGATACGAGAATTGAGAGTGATGGTGAGGGAGCTGCAAAGGGCTGCCCTCACCCCCAACCGTAGTGGAGATTCAGAAGTCCAAGGATGTAGGCCCCCAGTCCAAGAAGAGCCTCGCAGGGCCCCAGAGGTGCCCCAACAGAGAAGAGACTCCCCACCCTTCAAAGACCCTAGAGACATTAAGTTTTGCTACCATTGTGGGGAGGATGGGCATTTTCAGTCAGCTTGTCGCTTGCCAGAGAACTTGAGAAAAGTTACCAATAGGTTGGTGGCCTTGCATAGCAAGACTAATGCCTGGCCACCAGGGGGAGCTACTAGTAAACATTATGCCACCAGGGCCAATGCCCGATCGACACCCAGGTCAGCGCCACTGGAATGGTCTGAAGTGGTGGGTCCCTCCATGAAGACTGCTGTAAAGGTGAATGGAGTGTCTACAAGAGCTGTATTGGACAGTGGCTCCCAAGTGACAATTATGTTCCAGGATTGGTATCAGAAGCACCTGTCTGATGTGCCCTTACAACTATTGGAAGGACTGCATGTCTGGGGGTTAAGTGAGAAGGCCTACCCCTACTCCGGATATATCCGAATTTGGCTGTCTTTCCCCACCTTCGTGGCTGGAGTGGGCAAGCAAGTAGAGACCCTGCCTTTAGTGTATCCCCCTACTGGACTGTATGATGGGGTTCCTCTACTAATTGGGATGAATGTGCATATGTTTGGACAGTTGGCGCAGTTGTGTTATGAGAAACAGGGGTCAAGGACTGGTAGAGCTTTGAGAATTCCGACCTTGATAAAGAAGGCCTATGAGGCGCAGAGAGATGAAGGAGTGGACCCCGAGGAACTGGTTGGAATTATCTGGAAGAAGGATCCTCAGTCCCTGATCCTGGTGCCTTATGCCCAGTGTACCTTACAGGGGGAGGTCCGAATCAGAAAGGATGTCAAGAATAAAATACTCCTGCTTGATGCATCAGGCGATGGGAAATTGCCAGAAGGACTGCTAGTCATGCCTAGTATTTTGCCTGCCAGAGCCCATGCTTATGCCAGATGAGTAATGGTCTAAATTCATAATGTGTCTGATAGAGAGATTCGAGTAAATAGAGGTTGCACCCTGGCTAATGTACATTGTGCAGACACTGCAGTGCTACCCAGCAACAAGAGTTCGGGGAAGAATGACAGAGTGACGCCCGACTTGTTCGATTTCAGTGACTCCCCATTGCCAGCTGAATGGAAAGTGAGGATCAGTGAGAAGCTTGCCCAGAGAGACCAAGTATTTTCATTAGAGGAATGGGACGTGGGATGTGTGCAAGGAGCTGAGCACCATATCCGGATGCATGATGAAAGGCCATTTCATGAGTGGTCTCGATGCCTGGCACCTGCTGACATAGATGTTGTAAGACGGCATCTGCAAGAGATGCTTGCTGCTGGTGTGATACAAGAATCCAAAAGCCCACATGCATTAGGGAGTGCATGACCATGGGAAGCTTTAAACAGGCCCTAAAATCTTTTCTCTGGGTTAAAGCATATGGTACTGATGATTTCTGATCTGTACTGTACATTTTATGATGATGATTTTGTTTTTATTGTGTTAATTGTTTTACTGTACTGCACCTTGATGCTTGAAAGGCGCATAATAAATAAAGTATTATTATTATTATATGCTTCGCCTATCATGGTAGTGAGAAAAAAGAATGGGACAGTACGAATGTGCGTGGATTATCGCACCTTGAACCGGTGGACTATCCCTGATCAGTATACAATGCCCTGCATTCAGGATGCTTTAGACTGCCTGAACGGTAGCAAGAGGTTCTCAGTGCTGGATCTTCGCAGTGCAGATCCAGCAAAACCCTATGTCCTACACACTGATGCTAGCTTGCAAGGTTTGGGGGCTGTGTTGTACCAGGAGCATGAGAATAGCCTGAGACCTGTAGCCTTTGCCAGCAGAAGTTTGACCCCATCCGAAAATAACTATCCTGTGCATAAGTTAGAGTTCCTAGCTTTGAAGTGGGCCATTGTTGACCAATTCCATGAGTACTTGTATGAGGCCAAGATACTGGTAAAAACTGATAATAATCCTTAGACCAATGTGCAGACTTCATCCAAGTTGGATGCTACTGGCCATAGGTGGTTTTCTACATTATTTACATATGATTATGCTGTTGAATACAGAGCAGGCCTGAATCACGTAGATGCTGATGCTCTCTCCTGGAGGCCTGTTTCCCGGAATGACTGGGTTAGACTGTCAGAACCTGATATTCAAGCACTCTGCCAGAAGTTTGACAGAGAGGAACAAATGTCCACGGATGCAGTGGACTGTCTGCTAGATTGTTTGGGGCCCTCTGAGAATTGCATACCTGCTGCTTATTGCCATTTTTCTGCATTAGATATTGGTGCACTGCTGCCTCAGCTCAACAATGACAGTCTTCAGCGGGTTCAATCCCGAGATCCTATGATCAAATCGGCTCTAGAAGCCCTCTACGCAGGGAAAGATGTGTCCAAATTGCACTCCACTGAGTTCAGAACTGCACTGTTATACAAGGAAGGTCCTAAGCTGAAACTGATTGATCGACTGCTATACAGAGAAACAGCAGACCGGGGGTGCCAAATAGACAAGCAACAGCTGGTCTTGCCCACTGCTTTCAGAGACTTAGTATTGAGGTCTTTACACAACCATATGGGGCACCTTGGTATAGACAGAACACTTGACTTGGTGAGGTCCAGATTCTATTGGCCTAAGATGGGGGCTGATATGGCGCAACACATTCGAACTTGCAGTCGTTGTTTACAGAGGAAAGCCTTGCCCCAGAGGGCTGCCCCCCTTGTTAACATTACCACCAGCACCCCCATGGAGCTGGTTTGTATTAACTTTCTGAGTTTGGAGACAGATCAAAGAAATATTAGTTTTGCTGGTGGTCACTGATCATTTTACAAGGTATGCCCAAGCTTTCACCACCAAGGACCATAAGGCATCTACCGTAGCAAAAATACTAGTAGAAAACTTTTTTGTTCACTATGGAACTCCGCAAAGAATCCATTCTGATCAGGGGAGAGACTTTGAGAGTTGTTTGATCAAAGAGATACTTTCCCTGTGGGGAGTGCGAAAGTCCAGAACCACCCCTTACCACCCCAGGGGGATCCACAGCCTGAACATTTGAATTGCACTCTGCTGGACATGCTGGGCACTCTCACCCAAAAGACAAGCCCGGATGGAGCCAACAAATTAGCACCTTGGTACATGCCTACAACTGCACCAAAAGTGATGCCACTGGGTTCTCCCCCTACTGCCTGATGTTTGGAAGAGAAGCCCGACTACCGGTAGATGTTTGTTTTAGAGTTTCTCCTGATGGGGTTCAAGCTGATAATTATCTACAGTATGTGCAAAAGTTAAAGGCCCAGCTGAATCATGCGTACCAACTGGCTCAAACCATGGCTGCAAAAAGAAATCTAGCCAACAAAGAAAGGTATGATAAAAAGGTGAAAGCACAGGAACTCCAGCAGGGAGATCGTGTATTGTTGAGAAATCTGGGACTGCATGGCAAACACAAAATTGCCTACAGGTGGCATCATCTTCCTCACATTGTAGTGGGCAAACTGGATGATCTGCCCATGTACAAAGTAAGGCCTGAAAACAATTCAAAAGATGCTAAGACAATGCATCGAAATCATTTGCTGCCCATTGGCCAAATACGGATTGAATCTGAGCACCCAGAAAGTGCTCCCCCTGGACCGGTGACCAGAGCTGCTGCTAAGTAAAGGCAGAGAAAGTCTGCACCTACAGTTTCTGAGTTAAGGTTTTCTCCACAGCAAACTCCAATTGAAAATGACTGTCAGTCTACCTAAGAGGAAAGTGAGTGCAACTTTGGGTACTACCCTTCTTATGAATTATGTCAGTTGTTTCAAGGTAATCCCCTAGTCAATCATGGAGATGAAGCTGGGCCTTCTGGACTGCCTAAGCCCCCAGCTTTGTCCTTGGAGCCAATGCTCCCAGAAAGTGAGGTGCATAGTGCTAAGTCGGATGATCTTGAGTCACTGTGCATGGTGGAACTGTATGAGCTTTCACAGGAGGAAAATGATGAACTGGGACAGACTGGTGATATACCAGAGCAAGAAGAGTATTCTGAGTGCCCTGATGGTTCACTGCCGGTGTCAGAAAACTCTCCATGTGAGCCAAATGATGTGACTTCAGAAATTGCAAATCCTGGAGCTGAAAGTGCCCCAAGTTCTAGCCTTTCTGCCCCGACGGAAACTCCCCTGACAAGTAAGGACAGTGCTGAATGTGAGGCTAAAAGTGCAGAGACTGTAACAGTTCCCCCTAGAAAGACTGGTCGAGCTGTGAAGCCTGTAGTGCGCTTAAGCTATGATTCCCCTGGGAGGCCTGTAGATTCACCTCTCAATGTGGTCCATAAAGGAGTATATGTGTCCCCGAGCTCATTGCCCAAACTGAGCATAAGTGCTAACTCTGGGTTACTTGTTTTGCCCTCTAGGTATGGTGCCCCTGCCCCATCCAGCCCCAAGGTAGCTGATAGGGAAAGGCCCCCTCTCTTCAGGCTTCATGTGCAGGAAGTAATAACCTGATCTCAAAATGCTATTGTATGTATAATGTTGTGTAACTAGTAGTAAGCTGTGTAATACAGTATAAGTGTATATAACAAAGGTTTAATATGTTGACTGTTGTTTAAAAGGATGCAGGCCTAAAATGTTGGTGATACATACGTATGTGATGATCTGCTTTAAAGTGTTATAAGGGTACCTACTTGACGTGGACACCAAGTTTTTTCAGGCCAGGAAGGGTGTAACCCCCTTGCAAATGGGGGTTCCTAGAAGCCTTCCTGGAGCTTGCCTAAGTGCTCTCTGCCTAGCTGGCGTTTGGCGGAATGCCGCTTAAATGTAGACGCTGTGAGTGCTTTCAGAGCCTCCATGTACCGTCTCTTTAAGAGCTGTCTGCTTGCAGACCCAATTAGTTTGTATGAGGGTACTGTGTGTTTTAATACTCGATTCCCGCCCAGGCTGCTGTCTAATTGCTCCATTTCTGCAGTCGCTAAGAGCTCAGCGGGAGCCCACTTGAAAGCTGTAACTAGTTCTGGGGGGAAATGTAAGGTGACAGTAAAAATGCGGTTTGTCTAACCTGCCTTTCTTGCAGCTCGAACACTTTCTGTTTAGCCCCTTCATTTTGGACCTGAACTGCCGAATTGGACCAATCAGTGTCGGGGGACCTTTAAAAGGGAGCCTTGCTGTGATTGACAGCTGAACCAACCAACCGAACTTGTGTGGATCTAAAGGAAGTGCCCTGAACTGTTCCTGGCAAGCCAGATGCGAGGTGACTGAGAAAGAAGAAGGAGCTCTGTGCTGCTGCAGCGTGTAGTTCGCGTGGGAAGCGCGTGGGAGGCCCTAAAGTCAGCCTGTGGCCGTTAGAGAGTCTGAGTCACACTGAATCCAAAGTTGGCGGGGAAAAGGAAAGCTGCTGTTGTGGAACCAGGCTTGCCCTGTAGAAGACTGAAGACTGGTACCCAGAGAGTGTGACATTTGGACCCTATTTTTTATTTTATTTAGCTTTTGGTAATCGGGTAAGTACACTAGACAAGTAGTATGCCTATTTTCAGGAACGACCCGGGAGATTACAACAAATGGGGTACAGGGTACAGTACATCATTACGCACATCACAGTACATCATTACATCAGTACATCATTACAGCACATCACAGTACATAATTACAGCACAGCATCATGTGTAAGCACAGTGGAGAGCATCAACAGAGATAATAGACAGTTCATCTACAGGTAAGACAGTAATAGATCATAAACACACAGATCATAAACACACAAAATATTGTAGCTCTATCGGATATGTTGTAGTGCAACCATTGTAGCACTACCAGAGTTGGTGGTAGAGGACAGGTAGTAGCCACAAGGAATAAAAGCTCAGTCTGTTGCACAGGGCGTACAGCATTGTGCAGGGGACACCCAGAGTTGGGCAGGATATTCCTGCAAGTGCAATCTGGGGACTAAACAGATGAAAGGCCATTTAAGTTAGGGAGGCCTAGGGCAACCACAGGCTGAGTCAAGTTTCAGGATGTCCCACAAGGATTTGTGGAATCGCTGATGTGAGGGGGCCAAGCGGACAGACTCAGGAAGAGAGTTCCAGAGTCTGGGGGCACATACGGCGAAGTCCCCGTCTCCCATGTGGGTCCGACAGGGAGGAACTCTTAGCATCCCCAGAGCCTGGGACCTAAGTTGATAAGGGGAGAGGTTGGCTGGTGGTAGAAGCAGGGCCAGCCCCTTGGGGGTTCCCATTTTCATCACTTTTCCCGCTAGGCACCCTAGCCCGAAGTCCAGGTATTTGGCCGGGGAGAGCCAGTGGAGCTTTTCAAAAAGCTCACAGTGGTGCGTGAGACACGGGGCAGCCAAGGCAAAGTGACAGATGTTGTTATACGTTGTTTACATCTCGTGAGGTGGGTTTTGGGGGAGTGACCAAATAAGTGCATTCCGTAGCTTAGAGAGGGAAGGAGGACACCTCTCGCCAGGGCCAGATGGGCCGCCGAGGTGAGATTGTGTTTGGCCCTATAGACCAGTCCCAGTTTATTGTTCGTAGCCCTGCAGATGTTGAGAATATGACTCCCCAGTTCAAGTTGTGGGTCTAGCGTAACCCCAAGGTACTTTACTGAGAGCACTGTAGGGAGTAAGGCTCCGTCCAGGCTGGTTATTTCCAGCATGGTTGGAAGGGCTTTGATTCTGGCTGCAGAGCCAAATAGCATAGCCTGGGTCTTTTTCAGGTTCAAGACTAGTTTATGATTGTTTACCCAGGCCAGAACGTTGTTGAAGTTCTCAGTTAGGTTTTTGTTGAGGGAGGCAGTATCTCTGGAGTGAGATATAATAACCAGGTCATCTGCGTACAGCGTGGTATTGCAGTTAGCTGCAGCCACTGGGAGTTGATTGATAAAGAGGGGGAAGAGGAGAGGGCCCAGAACCGACCCTTGGGGGATGCCAGAGGTCACCAGTAGTGGCTCAGATAGGACTTTGTTAAAACAGGTCCTCTGTGTTCTACCATGCAGGTAGTCCGATAGCCAGTTCAGGGCCAGAGGGGAGAGGCCGAGCGCCAACAGCTGTGTACAGAGCAACCTGTGATTTACAAGGTCGAATGCCTTGGATAGGTCAATGAATATGGCTCCAGAGAGTTTGCCCTGGTCCATGGTGGCCCTGATGCTCACGGAGACAGTGACCAGGGCTGTGGTGGTACTGTGCCCCTTGAGGAAACCATGCTGGGCCGGGGACAGGAGATCATGCTCCTGTATGTACTCAGAGAGCTGCTCAGCCACTACCTTTTCGAGGAGCTTGCTGAGGGATGAAAGGATTGTGATTGGACGGTAGTTGTCCGGGATTTGGGGGTTTCCTTGCTTCAGGACGGGGACAATCCTCGCCTCCTTCCAGATTTCAGGGAAGGTTCCCATGGCAAGAGATAGATTAAAGATATGTGCTACTGGGGGAGCAATGTAAGTGGAGCCTAGTTTTGGTAACTTTGGTTCCAGGTTGTCAAGGCCAGGGCTGGAGTACTGAGAGAGGCCAGAGAGGAGCCTCATCACGTCCTTGACTGTCACACCTCTGAGGTGGAACTTTTGTCTAGGGGGGGTGATCCCCCTGCCTGGTGGGGAGAGGAGTGGGGGAAGTGACCCTGTCGGTCGGGAAGAGAGCTGTGAAGGCTGTCAGGTTGGAGAAGTGAGAGTTGAGAGCATTGGCGATGGTGCGCGGGTTGTTGCAGGATACCCCTCCAATAGTCATGTCGGATGCCCCCGGGTGAGAGGATCCGCAGACAAGAGATTTGATGTTACTCCAGAATCGCCTGGGATCATTGGCAGAGCTGAGTAGGGCAGTCTTGCAGAAGTCGCTTTTTGCAATTCTGATGGCCTTCTTGCACTTGTTTCTGAGGTGCCTATATTGCTGGAATAGGGTGTGATCAAGGGAACCTTTGAAACGGGACCAGCATTTGTCTCTGGCCCTCATTAGGACTAGGAGGCTCCTGTGCAGCCAAGGGGTGGGGGATCCCCTCACCCTCTGGGTGACCTTCGGGGCATGCTTATCTTGCAAGACACCGCAGGAGGCAAGAAAGTAGAAAGCTGCCACAGATGGGTCAGAGGCTCCAAATACCTCAGCCCAGTCCATACGGCTTAGGTCCATAAGAAACGCAGCAGGATCGAACCCGGAGAAGTTTCTAATCAGAATGACTTTTGGGGGTATTTTGGGGGAAGGGATCCTCCAAACACAGAAGACCGGTGAGTGGTCAGAGATGGAGTCTGAGAGTATTCCGGCTGAGGAGATCCTATCAGGGCAGTTGGATAGGATCCAATCCAGCAAGGAGTTGGTGGATCCATTTTTCACCAGCCTGGTAGGCTCCTGCACAAGTTGGGTCAGGGCGAGTTTGGCTAGTAAGGGCTCGTACTGCTTCACATTTCCCCTGGTCCAGTTGAGGTTAACATCCCCCAGGATGATGAGCTCATTATCCCCAATGCAGGGGCCGACGGAGTCCAGGAGGTGTGTCAGTCCTGGGAGTCCGCCCTTGGGGGATTGTGTACAGGCTACATGCAGTTTTATGCTCCCAAGTAAGAGTATTACATGCAGTAGCTCACAAGGAGAGAGAGATGGCAGGTGAGTAATTGGGGAGACCTTTAGGTGGTCCCTAAAATAGATCATGATGCCACCCCCCCTTGTTCCCTGGTCTGTCCTGGTGTATGAACTCATACCCTGCAAGCATACAGGCAGAGTCAGGTACTGAGGGTTTGAGCCAGGTCTCCGTCACTCCAAGGACATCTGGTTTGTATAGAGCAACCCAGGACACTAACTCATCTCGGTTAGGGAGCAGACTCCTTATGTTGAGATGTGCAATTTTGAGACCCTTACCCAGACCCCATACCGGAGGAATGGGGACTGCCTGGTTTGTTGGGCCTGGGTTCATTTCGACATCTCCAGCCTGGAGAATTATGAGGAGGAGCCAGGACAGATATCATCTTGGAGCAGCCGGGCCAGTAAGGGGAGTGAAGGCACGGCGTCTCTTAACACTGGTGGGGTGCATAAGACATCTGAGGTCAAGGCACCAGATGGGAGGATAGGTGGTCTTGGTGGTCATGACTAGTGTGTTCGAGAACAGGAAGTCAGGTGCATCCACGGGGGGAGCCTTCTCCCAGCAATCCCCTGAGGACAGTGAGGGTGTGGAGAGCACATGAAGTATGGCGAGCACCAGTATGAGACCAGCTTGTAGCAGGAAACCATGGGTGGGGGACTGCATGTCTTTTCCCTTTGCTAGGGGGACCGCCCTTCCCCTCGGTTGGAGGTGTGGGTGCCAGGGCCACATGGTTGCCAGTTGCTTTGGACGGCTGTGGGGTAAGGGCCCCAGCCACTTCCCACTACTAATCATTGCCCAGCTAGGGGGTATGGGCCCAGGCAGTTCAGATTCAGATGAGGCTTGGAGGGAAAGAGAGGATGGTCTGGGTACAATTTAGCAGTTTGGACACTAAAATAACAAGTAGCAAATAGTAAGTAGCAAACTACACAGTTTGAACGCTTGGTAGATCAGGTAGACTATGCCTAATAGGGAGGCGACTCAGGGCCGGACGCAGAGTCAGTACATCTCGTCCATAACTTAAGCCCTTGTAAACTAAGACACTTTGGCCAGAAGTGAAGGCAGAATCTGGGCACAAGCAGTCAAGTAAGGCACGGTGTTAGTTACGGTGTACAGTTCAGTTTACAGTTCCTACTTTCAACTTTTAGCAGGGAACTGACAAGCAAGGCGCAGTGATGACTATGTATTCAGATTCTGAGCAATAGCTGTCTAGATCCTATTCTACAATTTCCATTCTGTGCAAGAGGCTGTCATGTAGGACACAGTGATAACTAAATAGTAGTAAATTCTGTTTAGGGTTATGGCTGTCTAACAAGGCACAGTGACTCTTATTCTGGACAAACCTGACTAGTATGGCACAAGCTCAAGCTCAATACTGTATACCTAGAGGCAAATCCACAGTGATTTGGCTAGACAGAAACCAGAATTAATTACTGGAGGGCAAGCCCCCTGTGGAGATTGTCCAGATAGTCTATAGGTAGTTAGGATGCCCAGAGCAATGTGATCAGACTGGGATTAAGGCCGGTGGTACCACTGTGAACTAGTTTTACCTCCCCAATTGTCTGATAGGGTGAGCTGGGTCCAGGGGATGGAGCCTCCGAGCATTTAATGGGAGGAGGGAACCGGGTGGGGCGGTGGGCCAAAAAACTCCTCTGCAGGACAAACGACTCCCAGTGTCAGCACGGCCGTAGGTAGGATTTTCTTGAAATTGTTGTCCTTTTGTCGGTCTGGGGCGGTCAAAGCTTGGAGAAACAGCTGCCAAGGAGGCCCGCCGGAGCAACGTTGCCTCCGGCACCTCGATACTCGGCGCTGGCTAAGTTGCAATGGGGGGACTCTCGGGGGACAGGTCTCCCTCACCTCCCCTCTTGCCCTGGTCTCTGAGTGTTTGTTTTAGTGGCACAGGAGCGGGACCCTTCCTCCCTGATATTGTGCTGGGAGAGGAGCGTCACCAGGTTCCCCTGGCCAATGGGCGCTTAGGGAGCGAAAGTCAAAATTGGTGCCCGAGTTCAGAAAAAAAGATCTGCCCAGGGAAATGCGCTTGCTTTGGAGGTCGTTTTGGGTAAAACTGAGGTTGCAGTCTTCAGGCAAGAAAAACTCCTCTGCAGGACAAACGACTCCCGGTGTCAGCACGGCTGTAGGTAGGATTTTCTTGAAATTGTTGTCCTTTCGTTGGTCTGGGGCAGTCAAAGCTTGGAGAAACAGCTGCCGAGGAGGCCCGCTGGAGCAAACGTTGCCTCCGGCACTGATACTCAGCGCTGGCTGAGTTGCAATGGGGTGGGGGACACTCGGGAGACAGGTCTCCCTCACCTCCCCTCTTGCCTTGGTCTCTGAGTGTTTGTTCTAGTGTTCTATATGCATGCACAGTACAGTGATTTGAATGTGTTCAAACAAAATCAACCTGATTGCCCCCCCTTGTTACTTCCCCCTGAATAAACCAGATTGTTGTTATTGAACTATATGCTGTTTGTGGTGTCAGTACACATAGAAACAGCATTGCATCGTGTTTGTGTATATTGCCTAACCTTGTTTTACAGGGGGTCCTCAGAGACGTGCTACCAGAACCAGTCCTGAGGGTAAGTGGTATCTATATGAGTGATTGGTTTACATATACAGGGTATTGGGAAGGTAACTCCTGTGTATTGTGTGGGCCACTAGTGGGAATAAGGGGGGGGTCACAGTGTCCCAGAGGGCTGTGCTCAAGTTAGTTTAACTACTACCAACACTGACCTCTGGGTTGAGGCATCCGTCACTGGATCTAGGCCACTCAACCTGTCAGTAGCCATACAGGCAGGGGTAGTAGCCCTTTGGATAGCGCCACCTAGGTGTTACAGAAGTAAAGGGAAAAATGTACCTGTAATACAGAGAAGTTGTTGAAGAACTGCAAATTGTTGGGAGCAGTTAGGACCGTGACCAACCTATCCTGATGCACGAAGTAAACTGGAGATAATCTGATGAGCACAGACGTGTGTCCTCACCCACTTCATTTGATTGGATCATGCACAACCTATAGGATGGACGAGGAATACCCACTGGTTTCTGACCGCAGAGTACTATAAAGGGTACGAAATATAATTACACTACTTCAGCTGAGCTGTGAAACTGTAAGCAGTGGGGGAAGGGAGTCAGCATGCAGCAGCAAACACAGTCACACACACAGATTCACTCACATACAGAATCTCCTTTTCCTTGAAACTGAGCCCAGTTCCAAGGCTGAAAAACAAAACTGCAGCCAGATGCAGTCACAAGGCGATCAGATGTCAAAACTGGATCATGCATAAAACATTTTTTTTTTTAGTTGTTTAACCAGGTATAGCACACTAAGCTGAAAGCTTTTTTACAGGAGCAACCTTGGAGCACAAGGAGGTAAAGTGACTTGCTCAGGGTCACACAATATGCAAGTGGAAGCAGTGGGATTCAAACCCAGGTCTGGTTTGTTGGACATCACCAGATTTGTAGCTCAGAGCCTTAGACCACTGCGCTATACTGCCTTTTTCCCTATACTACATTTTTTAAACAGTTATAAAAGTCACAACTTTGGTAAACTAAACAGAGCTAGCTCTCTCAGAAATGATTGTCTGCTCTCATCTACACACTCAGAGTGAGGAGATCACATGGTGTTCCTGGCTGTGAGCTCCAAAAACAGCCTCTGATTGCCCAGTGAAGCTCTGTGAGATTTTAAAATCTCACCCACCAAATAGTACGTCCCGAATAGCGGCCGAATAGTGGACCATTCAGGACGTCCATCCGAATATTCAGCAAGCCTACTATTCGTGGTATTCAGGAAATACTATTTGGACCATGCACAGCCCTAATACACATCAGTTATAATCAGAGCGCCAGGTATTTACATTCAGTCCCAGGTAGAAGAAACACAGTTCCAGCATGGCAACATCACAGTCCAAAACAGCAGGAACCATACTAGCTTCCCCAGTAGGAAGGAATTAAAACCAGGTCAGCCTCAATAATAATATTTAGCCAGGATTTCAGCCAAGTATTTGACATATATTACCAATTTCATCTGCAGTGTTTCACCTCAACTGAGTAGACTTTGAGCCTCTTTTTAAATAGTGCAAGGGTAGGGCAGTATAAGATCTCACAGGGGAATGTGTTCCATAAGGAAGGGGCCACAAATGAGAAGGACCTCCTTCCAAATCCTGACTGTACCCTAGGGGTTTGCAGTAAAGGGTTATCAGAGGTGAGCAGGAGTCTTACTTATCACTTAAACTTTAGAATTCCCATGAGGCTTGGGGATGTTGAAATTTTTCAAGTTTGA
The DNA here is from genome assembly GCA_016271365.2 of Neoceratodus forsteri. Taxonomy (NCBI): domain Eukaryota; kingdom Metazoa; phylum Chordata; order Ceratodontiformes; family Ceratodontidae; genus Neoceratodus; species Neoceratodus forsteri. The sequence goes on from CM057449.1 coordinate 1,429,604,667, forward strand.
AGGTTTGTCAGTGCAATGGGTATTGCAGTCTAGCTTCAAAAGTGGGCCATCCTACGGCTGCAAGAACTTCACAGTGGTGGTCCCTGTGGGATGCCCCAACAGCAAAGTGACCATCTTTGTTACACAGGGTGTTGAGCCTGCTTAATTCAGAGTCGTGAATGGCCTGTAGGACAGGAGCACCATAAAAGAGTACAGGCACTAAGGTGCTGCCTGCAATGGCAAGGCTCACCTCCTTTGAGATGGAGGGGGAAAGCCTGTAAATGAGGCCCAGTTCCTGATGCATTGTTTTTGCTACAGCATCCACATAGGGGCCAAATGTCATGTCTTGGTCAAGCATGACCCCAAGATATTTCAGTGACCTCACCACTTCAAGGTGAGTGCCACCAATGATGGTCAATCTGAGTAGCTGTTGTCTCTCAGTGCCACATCTCCCGAGTCTAAAGAACATGCCTTTTTTCACATTATGGATAAGAGACATGTCTCCATTTGTTGGAAGGCCCTCTCCAGATTGCTGTTAATCCAGGTAATATCAGCAGAGGATCTGTACAGAATGGCATCATTAGCATAGAGTTGCAACAGTGCTCCTCCACAGTTATTGGGTATATCATTAATAAATTGGGAAAATGGGAGGGTACCCAGAATAGAACCTATGATCTGATAAACCACCTTGCAGATTACATTTTGTTTTCTCATGGACAGATAGTTATGGAACCAGTGGCAGTAGAGATCATCCAGTTCAATTGTCTTCAGTTTAGCCAGAAAGAGATTGTGGTTGACTAAGCTGAATGACTTGGTAAAATTGACAGAAATTGCTCCTGTAGCCATGCCATTTTCCATGGCATTGAGGATGTCTGTGGTCACACAGACCAGTGCTCTGTCAGTGCAATGGTTTTTGCAAAATCCGTGCTGTACTCTTATGAGGAAGTGATTGTGTTCCAGGTAGGCCTGAATTTGGTCACACAACAACCTCTCCTGTAACTTAACAAGAATGCAGAGTAGAGAGACTGGCCTGTAGTTTTCAACCAGGTCTTTCTGCCCACCTTTGTGGAGTGGAACCACTAGTACTACTTTCCATTTCTCAGGAATTGTGCCCAGGAGCAAAGGGTATGCCGATGCAAGGTCAACTCCTCCACCTCGAACACCAGCACAGCGACAGATTCCACCTGTCTGCGGCGAGTAGTTGTGCTGGTACCAAAGGCCAGTTTTCCACCATTCTGCGACTCGGTGTTGTACTTCTGGTCCAACTCTAACTTGAGTTAGATATCTAGAGACCGGGGTGTGTGTGGGGGTGGAGCCCCACCATGGTGTTTAGGGGTACAGCCCATGAAATACACTAGCATCCCTGATGGCACACTGCCGACACTCGACATTGTGTCTGTCGCTGAGGGGGATGTTGGTTTGAGTGCTGTCGCAGCGCTATAGTAAAACTGAAGCAAAGATCTGCTAATAAGATGTATTAGGGGAGCTGAGATGATGGGGACCGCAAGTTTTAGAAATCTGGGTTCCAAGCTGTCAAAGCCAGGTAAGCCTTTACTTTTTATGTGCCTAAGTTGGGTGAGAACTTCCTTCCTGGTCACTAGTTTAAAATGGAACTGGGGTTGAGGTCCAGGTATCACTGACAGGCAAGGAAGCTGGGAACAATTGGCGTGGACCCTAACTGGGCCTTGAAGCAATCCAGGTCCATGAAAAACTTGGTTAAAGGTTCTGGGCTGCAAATCTGGTGACATCCAGCAGCCTAGCCCTGGGTTTGAATCCCACAGCTTCCACTTGCATACTGTGTGACCCTGAGCAAGTAACTTAACTTCCCTGTGCTCCCAGGTTGCTCCTGTAAAAAAGCTTTCAGCTTAGTGTGCTACTTCTGGTTAAACAACTAAAACAAAATAAAAAAAAAACTTGTTCATTTCAGTAGCCGTGGATTTTGGGTCAGATCAGGCTTGTCCACAGACTATAATTTCATGTGACAATATGTTGGACTGGCCTTTTAGAAGGCAATTTATTTGGGTCCAGAAATGTATGAGTTTGGACAGATTTTTGGTCTGGAGGGAATTTAGATAAGTTCTCTTGGTACCTTTGAGACTTGTTTTGCAGGCATTTCTCAGATTCGTATAGGACAGGTATTTTAATCACATGATTTGCCAGAGTTTTTAAACAGGCTGCAGGCCTCGTCTTGTTGGCTCATGGCCTTACAGAAGTCACTGCTCGACCGTTTGGTGCAGGCACCTTTGGCCCTTCATTACTTTACAGGGGCATGCTTGTCGATCACACCATTGAAGCTGTTACTAAAATAACACAGGGCATTGCCCACATCAGGGAGATCTGACACTGGTCTCCAGTTAATTTCGTTTAGACTGAGGAGAAAGGAGGCCACATCAAACTGGGAAAGGTCCATGGCTCTTATGAGTTTGGGTGGAGGATTGGGAGAATAATTTTTCCATAAGCAGTGTACCAAAGAAAGACTGTTGCTGGAGTCAGGTTAAATACAGGCAGGTCTAATTCTTTTGGTTCTGGAGACATGGACCCAATCGAGAAGTGTGTGATTCCCAGGTTTACAGTTTAGTCTGGTAGGTTCACCAAAAAGCTATGCAAGACATACATCCTCCAAGGCTAATTTAATCCCATTGTGCTGAAGCAGTTTAGATTAAAATCTCCAAGCAATATAAGTAAACCTAAGGACTGTTGGGAGAGGCAGCTTGTGAGAGAGGATAGTGTTTGGACAGCGGCATCGGGGGATTGCAGATGCAGGCAGTTCCACTAATGCAAGGTACTCAACCCAATCAGAGGTTCCTCAATAAGAACTCAATGCACAATATCTTTTTAATTTTTTAATCAAATCTTTTGTTGGTATTACTCAGAACTAAGCAGCTTTCAAATATAAGAGTAGCGACCTGGCCCATTCAAAATCATACATAGCTAATGTTTCAAAATGTATCTGGTTTCTTCCTCAGAGCTGTTAGGCTGTAAAATCTTTGAAATGAAAAACCAATAAAACATAAATTAGTACCCATACTCCTGTGTTTTATATTTAAGACATATGTTCCTACTAGCAAGCTTTCTTTAGGAAAATAGTAAAATACAGTTTATTAGAAAAATTGGCAACAGGCCGTAAAAACATAACAAACAACAGTAACATGAAAAAGAGCAGGAGGTGAGGATAAACAACTAGAAAACAACTGTCCAGAAAAAAGGGGGGGGGGGGGAAAACCCAGGGGGTCAAGTGGGATGCAATCATGGGACCTCTGCTGTTGCTGGTGGTGTTGCCTGTTGTTGCCGTTGAGCCGTTGTCAGCTCCTGGATGGCCTCTGACATGTTTGCCACCCAGCAGAGAAGCAATAGCTTCTGCAGTATAATATGACTCAAGAGGTTGTCCCTCCCTTCCTTATCTTCTGGCTGGCCACGATGACCGGCACTCCTCTGAACACTTGTGGACAGAAAGACAATGAACTCAGCCAGCTGTGCACACAAGACGGGACATGCAGGTGTCACAGTATAACCACCCGACACATGTGCCACCATGTCACAGAGGGATGATGGGTATCTGACATCCACAATGGGCTGGATGTGGCATGCCAGTGAAAGCACTGTGGACCCATACAGTGGAGGAGTGCACATGCAGTGGCTGTGCCATGCAGCAGCAGAGCAGGTCCAGCCATTTGCATGGACACACACCATCATCTGGCATGGCAGAGGTATGCCTGCAGCACATGCATCAGCAGCACCATGCCACAGTCTGACAAGCAGTGTCATGTCCCTAGTGGCAAGGACGTGCATCCACACACCCCACGGCCACTGACCAGGCATCCAGCACACAGGCCAACCCTGCCATGCAGGACACAGACATCTAGGTGCCTCCCTGGGTCACAGTGGGAACAGGGCACAGGTACACACATGTAGTGCACACAACACAGCTGAACATGGCTGGGACTGTCAGGTGGCACTGTGTGCACAAGCATGATACACATGACTGTGGTGGCAGGTTATGTATTTGGGAGGGTGCAGGACACACTGCCCCAGTCACCACAACATTGGTGTATGATGCATTGCAGCCTGGAAACAGCCGTTGTCCCAGCGGTCGCAGATGCACCCTGCGTACAGTGTGGTCTGAGTCAGACCGGGCCACCAGGATACCCAGAAATGTCCAGGTGGGCACCCCTCTGGAGACTACCTGCCCAACCTCTGTACCCTGACACTCACTGCATGTATCATCTGTCTTCTGTTTGAATGGGGCTTATGGGCCACTCTTGGTAACATTAAGATTCAATCACAGCTCTATGGGAGCACATTGACATGGATCACTAATATTAGTGTGTCATGCTGGGCCCACACCCATTGATTGCCCAGGTGGGCCCCTGTATCCACTATCCATGTGGGCCCCCTCTACGCAAGTCAGACCCTGGGTGTGCCCCATTACAGGGTCTGCACAGGTCATTGGTTGCACAGTCCCATTTTGTACCACTGTAAGGCTGGCTCTGCCCACGCACAGTGGAGTCACCATATCCTAGTCAGCACTGTGTTGGTTAGTCACCATTGCAGCTGTGGCCCAGTGCACTCACACATGGTACCCTACATGCACTGCCCACTACTGGCCCCACCGTCCACTGATCCCACGCCATAACTGTGGCCCACTGTTGAGCCTCTGAGGCATGCTTCACAATGCATATGGCACAGGATATGCCACCAGTGCAGGTGGACTACCACAATGTCTGTCTGATGCACATGGCTGGACATGGTAATGTAACACAACCAAAGTGGCCAATGCCGACCACCTGCCGAGAGCCAGACATACACAGTCTCGGGCACAGGGTAGTATGGGCCTGACCAACTGTGAGGGGGGTACGTCTTGGCTGTGAGCACTTTCACTACCCCCTGTGGCATCTGTTGGCAGCACAGGGTGCTCACGACTGCATGATGGAGGCCATGCCATGGCATAGTAGACAGCTGAAGGGCAGCATGCTGGCAGCATGTAGGTGCTCTGTGGTAGACTGCCCTTTGTGCTTTGTGCACTGCCCTTTGTGCAGGGTGAGTGTCCGCCACTACAACCCCTAAGGTGATGCCTCCACAGGCATGTGTCCAGCATGGCTGCCTCCACAGATACCTGTTACCAACTACAGACACATGCAGCTTAGTGTAACTGGGTGGCGGATGGGTCTGTGATGTAAGAGGTAAAAACACCCTCTCCCTGCCTGGGGTCATCAACACTCATAGAGCTGCCTCGAGCAGTTGTACAATATTGGTGTATATCCCCACATCCACCAACAGTGTCACCCTGTGCCTTGTATGCCCAAAGGCCTTGCACATCTGTTATATTGGTAACATTTGTTCACTGTGCCATGACCTAGTGGGACAGGGCCCCTGCCCATCCCCAACTTCAGACGCAGTGGTATGGCCTTCCAAGTGCCGCTGACACCTGTTATGCTACAAAGACGGTGCTGTGTATGTAACCCTCTGGATAGCATGTGCAGCGGTGTTAAGGCACACTCCACCAGTGTCAGATACAGCCATGAGTGCAATGAAAGAGAGGGCGAGGCCCAACACCTATGACAGTGGTAGGGCCATGGGCACAGCAGCATCACCTGTACCAGCACTTAGGCATGTACATATGTGTTACCCCTAGGTGGCACTATTCCAAGGGCTACTACCCCTGTCTGCCTTCCTAACAACAGGTTAAGGGGCCTGGGTTCAAAACTACCAAGTACTAGGGTGTCCCTACCCTCGGTAAACACACTAGTTTGGTGCCTCCACCCAGAGTATGGTTTGCATGGGTATCTATTTATACTGGTGCAGCCCTCTGGGAAGCTATCACCACCCACATCCCCACCTAGTGACTGATTACCTAGATGTTGACAATGACCATTAACAGTATTCACTAGACAGTTTGCAATAGATATTAACAATATGCTCCCAGTTGTCCCACTTACCAGCAGGGTCTCTGGTCCTGGTATACGCTCTGCGAACCTCCCTGTACAGACAGTTTTGAAATACAGTATGCACTTTCAACACATTCAGCGAAAAGCTCATCACTTTAAATCAGGGAATAATATGCTCACAAGCTGGGTTCAAAGTAACACAGTGACTCAGGTTAATTAAAGGGTCGTGAACAGGGGGGGAGCGAATCTGGGTAAATGATTACTGTTTTGGAAAACCAGGTTACTAAACACTGTTAAATTAGTCCCTTTGCTACTGGGTACCCAGGATCTATGCTGGCTGGCCAGAATCGGTGCTCGGGGTTGCAGCGGTCGTTGGGGCCCTTGAAGGAAAAAATCAATCACATTAATCATACAAAGCAAATTAAATTAGTTGTGTCCATGGCTGGCTGGCCTAGTCTATTGAAACCCTTGAAATTAAGCTGAAAACAAGCAGACGATACCATAAGAAAATCAAGATGCCTGTTGCAGGGAGCTATCCTGGATTTACTCACTGTACCAGAAGATTGACGATGACCTGGCGAAATGAAGACCTGATGCTGGATGCTGCTACCCATGGGGAATCTGGGACGCCACGACTCACCTCCACTTCACGGCCTTTCCCTGTAGGTGGCCACAATCTGCGGTGACTCGTTGCCCAGAGGCCGGATCCTGAAAGCTGGTCTCTTGCTGGTAAAACTGTAGCTGGCACGAAAACGAATGGCACGGGCCAGAATGGACATAGGCCCAGGTTTAACAGACTGTCTCTGGCAAAGTTCAGTTTATCTGCTGGTGACCCCTCCAGCTGGTACACAGTTTTGTCACTGGTAAAAGTGGGCTACACTCTGGCAATCAGGAGTCCTTGGACAGTAGGCCTTGACCCACAATAATTATTCAGCATATTTACTTTAAGGAAGCTCTAAACTCTTTGATTCTTCTTTTGACTTCTGGCCGGTTCACAATGTCAGCCGCTTTGCTGAGCAAACCTCTTAATTTGCAGAAAGGCAGTTTTAGGTGACCGAGATGCACACTAGAAAAAACTAGGCCTCTCCTTGGCCGGATCCCCACAGAGCATACAAGTTCCTTCCTCCACAGAGTCAAGGATGAACTGCCACTTTTACTGGAGTCTCTTTCCTGCTGTTAGGCAGCATGATGCTAAAATAGTAGCAGGGAGGCAAGTCAGGCCTTTCCCCTGCCAATTCTCTTTAGCTCTTCCCAGGAGCTGCTTCTCGATGGCTTGAGCTGCGTTCTCTCCCCACTCTACAAGCAACTGAACATTTTTTCTGTTAGTTCTCAGACAAATCCAGTTTCTCTGGATTTTGGTTGGCTAGGGGAGCTGTCAATCAGAGTTCTGGTGCTTCCATTTGCCAGTTTAGGCGACAACCTGAAAAACTGCAAAAACTACAGTTTTATCCAATGAGGCACCTGAGCTAAGGACACCTCGAGGTCCCCTGTGTCCTAACTGGTCCAAAGGGGAAGTCTTGGTCCATAATATGGTGGGTTCCATTGGAAAATGCATGCTGCAATAAAGGCAGGTTAAACAACAATCTATATCTTCAAGACAACTACTTATTTTTATTTTATTCTTTGGTAACGGGTTAAGGCCCACTAGGCACAAGTGCCTATTTCAGGGGCGACCTGAGAGTACTGGGCAGTTAAGTGACTTGCTCAGAGTCACACAGTATGCAAGTGGAGGTTGTGAGAATCAAACTCAGGTCTAGTCTGCTGGATGTACCAAGCTCGTTCACACCTCGTTCCTCTAGCCTCCAGGCTATACTGCCAGCCCTATTAATTAGAAGTAAATAACAGCAGTACTACGTAGAGCTCCCTTTGCTCTATTAGCAACAGCAAAGTGGGGTAAATTGGGGTGATGCCTGGCTGGTCGTGAGCTTTGAAACACTCAGACCCAGCCCAGGCCATTTACCGCATTTACACTGACTGTGGTACTTAAAGAGACAGGTACGGAGACACATCATGGCACTCTAATGCATATCAATAGGAGGACACCAACCATTATGGATTTATCATCTCTGTAGGACGTCTGCCTGGCAGTGGGCATCACTGGAACCCAAGGAGTTACTTAAGGTAAGTCCTCGATTTGGGGGTGTTACATATGTAACCCAAGGTGCAACACACAACGTAGGTACTTACCTGAATGCCCTCCTATGCAGCACTGCCATGGACCCTGTCATGGCCTGGCAATCCATCACATGCCTCCCTTCCGTGCTGCTGCCCCCTGTCTAGGAAGGGTTTGTCACTGAGATCAGTAGACAAGGAAAAGGGGGGTGTGATCACTATCCTGTAGTGGTACACAGTGCACCATTCAGTACACACTACCCAGTATAACCACCCATATGCCTGTATCGTGCACCAGTTGTCACATAGGCATGCTGTGGGTGGACAGGCCGAGCAGGGCTGCAAAGTACCTGCAGCACTGTGGCACCACACACGCACACATGCCCAGGTATGTGAGCAGAAGGCATGGTACCTCCCCCTGTGTTAAGTAGGGCCCACCACAGTGTACACCATCCCTTGTAGTGCCCGCAACCTACCAGCCCCCTACCCCTGTACCACTGACCAAACATGTTGGCCTCAGACCCTGTCCAGGCATAGTAGGCATAGGTTTGTGTGGTGCACCTGGTGACACACAACAAGGGCAGGCACGGCATACTGGTGCGACAGCTGGGAGGCCTGGATACAGTAGGTGTGGGCCTGCACAGTGGCCATTACATGTTCAGACCCATGCTGTACCTGGCACATGCATACCTGTGGTCACACGGTGTAGTATGGACAGTCTGCATGACACTGATCATGCACACTGTCTGTATAGTTTGTTTGTCTTGTTCCCCTCACAAATTTCTACATTCTTTCAAAAGTTTGCGCTAAGCTGTTTTAAAAGTTTTACCTAGTGGGTATATTGTACTCAGCATTTAATATCTATATCAGTATTGTATTACTGCTACTTCATAGCTGAATTTAGTTTTGTTTTTGTAGATTACTTATATTCCTTGTTATTTATGCAACATTTTATGGAACTTTACCATTTAGAAACATAGAAACATAGAATGTGATGGCAGATAAGGACCGCTTGGCCCACCAAGTCTGCCCATTTTCCTACCTAACAGATAAGCTGCAGATCCTAGTTAACCAACAGCTTACTTCCTCCTACCCCCCACTAGGACTGCCTTATGTCTGTCCCAAGCATTCTAGAATTCCCCCACTGTTCTTGACTCCACAACCTCCTCAGGGAGGCTGTTCCATGCAACCACAACCCTCTCTGTGAAAAAATACTTCCTCACATTACCTCTGAGCCGTCCCCCCTCTATCTTCAAATTGTGCCCCCTTGTTCTTGCACATCTCTTTTTCTGAAAGATGCTACCCTCGTGGACTTTGTTGATTTCCTTGAGGTACTTGAAAGTTTTTATCATGTCCCCTTTCTCCCTTCTTTCCTCAAGGGTATACATATTAAGCTCCTTTAGTCTTTCTTCGTATGTCTTCTGGTGCAGACCCTGCACCATTTTGGTTGCCCTTCTTCTCCATTTGAGAAATGTTGGACAAAAGGACCTCGTTGGAAATATGCTTGTCTCAATTGATCCTCCTATTCATTTAAAAATGAATAACATTTTTACTCACTTGCTTACTGATGGGGGCCACATCCATGTCCTGCTAGGGATGGCTCCCAGGACAGCCACACGTAAGGCACATATGACTCTCGCCCTGGTCATATGTGGAAATGGGCATTGACACATCAGGATCATCGTAGTTGGCACACAGTCTCTGCCTTCCATGCAATGCCATTATACCTGGGCCTGTTATGCCAGTGCACTGCCACCATGTCTCTGTGGTGGCCCACAACTGTGTGGCCAAGGCACATGCATGCCTTAGGTCACCATGGTGGAGCCAGTCATGCACAAAACACAAGGATGTCCCATGGGTCAGGGGACCCAGACAACTGCATATGGCCTGGCAGGCCATGTAGTGGGACATGTCCCATGGCACACAGGGGAACACTGAGGGCACACAAGTGATGTACACAGTGCTTCGCAGGTCTAGTCTTATTGTACACTACCATGTCACAGGCCTGCACACAGCAAGTATACACACCATACATACAACCATCTGTATTCACCTGGTCTGGGCACAGTGCCACCATCCATCATGGCCCACAGTTCTTGCAGGTGGCATGCCTCCTTCCTTTGTGGGTTATTAAAACAATAGCTGCACTGGTCCCCAGTGTGGGTGACTCTGTCCAGAGTGTCAGGCGCTGCCCCACTGATGCACAGACTTCACTGCAAGGCCTGTCTGTCCCTGCCTCCTCCCACAGCAGCTGGTCCTCCCTGGCCACAATGAAGTTGATCAGGTTGGTCAACTGTATGTTTAACCCCCTATGGTCCCGCTGCAGGACAGTCTTGTATCACTGCTCAGTCATTGCTTTCCCTCACTGTGTGCTGAGCAGTCTGAAGCCACACAGCTTCCTATTCTAGGCCTGTTTTGTAATTGCACAGTGGTTGCATAATACTATGGTACATTGCACTGCACTACATGCACATCCAGGGGTGGGTGTTACTCACAGGCATGCTGCTGGCATGAGATGATACATGCATGGGATGCCCATGTGCATGTTGTGCATGGTTCACGCAGTGCTGTGCAATGCTCTTGTGCACTGGTGTGGTGCACATGGCTGTGATGCACAATCACAGGCATGGCACAATGCTGGTGCACAAGCACAAACTAGGTTTGTGCACCGAGGAACACTGCAATATTCAGCCAGGGTATGCAATGAGGTCATTTTGCAGTCTGTGGACAAACAACCACATTTGTAATGTCTGGGTTGTATCGGTAGGGGAATAACCAGCAGGAAGAGGGAGGTCATAATGCCCTTGTACAGGCAGCTTGTCAGGCCACACCTTAAGTATGGGGTCCAGTTCTGGAGGCCATACCTCAAGAAGGATGTGGCTAGGGTAGAGCGTGTCCACGGGAGGGTGACACAAATGGTAAGGTGACTCAGTCAACTGTCATATGAGGAATGGCTGAAGGGCCTAAACATGTACTCCCTAGAACAAAGAAGGGAAAGAGTGGATGTGATTGAGACCTTCAAATATATCAAGGGTATTAACAGGGTACCAGTTGGGGACATCTTCCAGCTAAAGGAGCAGTCAAAAACAAGGGGGCATGATATGCAGATAGTAGCGTGGAGATTCAGGGGAAACATTAGAAAGTTCTACTTTACGGAGAGGGTGGTGGAAAACTGGAACAGACTCCCAGAGGAGGTGGTAGGGGTAAGAACTGTGGAGAGATTCAATAGACTGTGGTGTCTTTTAGATCTGGGGTTAGTGGGTGGGTGGGTGGAAGGCAATAGCAAAGTCCTAGTAGCTTGCTAGGCATACTGGGCAGACTGGGTGTGCCTGGCAGTCCTTTTCTGCCATCACGTTCAATTACAGGCAGGTCTGCATAGATTAGCATGCCTTACTGTGGAAGTGTTGGAATAGAAGGCAAAACACAACTCCAGAAGTGTTGGAAGGAACTCAGACGTCCAAGTATTTATTTAAAGTAACCAAATACTGGCTCAAATAACAATGAACTTTTAACCACAAAATAAAGACAAAATTCCAAACATTCATATAGGTACAGCTCCAGAAAACAGCTAGAGCAGTGTTGCAGTCTGAAAGACCAACACAAGACTGACTTAAATGACTTTTGAGATCATTTTATAGGGAGAAGTGGTCATATGACTCGAAACCCCTCCTCTAGGTTCAACAGTAACAAGTCTTTTGTTTAAACTAGACTTCTTTTAGTCTTACATGCATCAGTTATTCTTAGATATTTTATAAAATCATATCTGTGACCTTAAATTCCATTTTTATAAAATAAGAAATTAGTTTCAACTTTTCAACTCCTCCCATATCATAAATATGAACACAAAAGGGCCGGCCGGCTTTTAGAAAGAAAGCAGAAGAAGGAGAAGCAGGAAGGAGAAAGGAAGCAAGCTGACACAGTTCAAGTAAATTACATTTTAAACATAACTTAAAGTACTCAGAGTTTTAACTCCGACTATCCATAGGTTTTTTTAGTCCTTACAATTTTATACATATGTATTTTAAACACTCAAATTAATCTCTAGGTTTTTACTTAACAACATGAGCTTAAGCAGTCCCTTTATTTATTTAGTTTTGCTTCGTTTATCTACAAACATGCAAGGCTCATTATGGTATTTTATTAACAAAGGGTAGAAGCTGAACTCCGTGCTGCAAACACCGACTTTTACATACTACGAGGCGTAACAGCAGAAGTGGAGTTGTAATCTAGGTGAGAGCCTAATTGTAGCACTTTGGACCGAGTGTTTCTTAACACAGAAGAAATGTCCTCGCTCCTTGGTCCTAATGCTGCGAGAGAAAAGACTATCCTCTCGCACATTCGAGTGGGACAGCGCACCAGGAAAAAAAAAGAGTTACAGGGAAAATTGAGAAATTCATTACCGGAGATTCCTCCTTGAACCTACGCATGTTCGAGCGGGGGAAAACAAACTCTGGTAAAAATATTTAAAGCTTGTGTCTCCTTGCAAAACGGCGATAGGAAACTTAAAGCTCAGACAATACTCGATACCCTGTAATATTTAAAGAACGAAAGGGGGAAAAACGCTTTGAATTCAGGAGTTAGCGTAACGCACTAAAACACTATAACCTTACAGAAGGAAAGTGTGATGTGTAGATGGCCAATCTACACAACATACTTAGCACAACAAAACGAGACAAACAAGGGGTATTTAGGGCTGTTGCGTAACAGACTTATATTACAAAAAAAAAAAAATAAGGATTGCCAGCTCCTGAAGACAGGTGTGAGGAAGAGGGGGGGAACCCCTCTTTGACATACCTCCCCCGGTTTGTACAAAACACATTCTTTTAATTTTTTTTCGTACCTGATATAACTCTTGAATAATTCAGATCCCTCATTCAGATGGAGGGATGGAGCTTAAGCCCACCCACTCTTAAAGCTCCACCCGGGGTCCCTTTTGATTAGAGAACTATAATAAGTTTGAAAATACTTTCAAAAATAAAATAGATTCAATCTTAACCTATGTTTACCCCGTGGTCTGATTTTATTACTCTGGGATGGGTATTCCAGCACCGAATCTGGACAAGTAGTCTGCGTTCTTGTGAGCCGAACCTGCTTTGTGTTTTATTGTAAAATTATAGGGTTGTAAAGTAAGATACCATCTCAGAATACGCGGATTCTTGTACTTCATCGACATAAGCCAGCAAAGGGGATTATGATCTGTTATTAATTCAAACTGAGCTCCCCATAGATAGAATTTTAGAGTTTCTATGGCCCAGCGTACAGCTAGGCATTCCTTTTCTATAGTAGCATATTTTATTTCTCGTGCATGTAGCTTCCTACTTATATATAATACAGGATGCTCCTGGCCATCTATTATTTGGGACAGTACAGCCCCTATACCAGTAGCTGAGGCGTCGATCTGTACTATAAAAGGTCTAGTAAAGTCCGGGCTTACTAATATTGGCTCTGCACATAATAAAGTTTTAATAGTACAGAAGGCTGCCTCACATTCTTGAGTCCATTTCACCTTAATAGGATTCCTTGTCTTTGTAAGATCAGTCAAAGGACTGGCTATAGAGGCGAAGTTGGGTATAAATCGCCTGTCATAGCCAGCCAATCCTAGGAGGATCTTACTTGTTTCTTTGTTATGGGTCTCGAACTGTTTGCTACTGCATCAATTTTATTGATTTCTGGCTTTATACATCCTTTCCCTATCACAAATCCAAGGTATTTAGTCTCTTGCATAGCAAATGCACATTTCTCTGGGTTAACAGTAAGCCCCACACGTCTCAGTGTTTGTAGGATTGCTTCTAGATGTGGTTTATGATCTTCCCATGTGGGACTATAGATGATGACATCATCAAGGTAAGCAGCACTATAGCTCACATGGGGTTGTAAAAGTTTATCCATCAATCTCTGAAACGTGGCAGGGGCACCATGTAGCCCAAAAGGCATCATAGTAAATTGAAAAAGACCTTTTGGGGTACTAAAAACTGTTTTCTCTTTTGATATTTCATCTAGTGGTATCTGCCAGTATCCCTTGGATAAATCCAGTGTAGTCAAATAATGTGCTTTCCCTAACCGATCGACTATGTCATCGATACGGGGCATGGGGTAACTGTCAAATTTTGAGATGGCGTTCAATTTTCGAAAGTCCAGACAAAGGCGTATTCCCCCTTCCTTTTTGCTTACTATCACCATGGGAAACGACCAATCACTATTAGACAGTTCTATGACATTTAATTTTAACATTTTGTCTATTTCTACCAGCACTTCTTGTCTCAATTTCTCTGGGAGAGTATAGGGTTTTATCCATCTCGGGTTTGAGTTTAGAACCTCTATGTGGTGATAAATCAAGTTGGTGCGCCCAGGGGTATTGGTAAAAACATCCTGATTAATATGCAAGATATGCTCTAGTACTTGCAATTGGGTTTTAGTCAGATTGGAGTTTTTATGTATATCTATCATAGGACCCTTCCCATCCAATCGCTTATATGCCGATTCTAGTTCACTCTCGCCAGGTTCAGGACATACATAACAGACCTCATTGGTCCTCTCTTGCCATGGTTTCAATAAATTAACATGGTATACCTTTCTTTTCATTTTCTTGTCAGGAGTTTCTATCTCATATGTTACCGGACCACATTGCTTATTCACTGTATATGGCCCTTGCCATTTAATCTTGAGTTTATTATCTGAGGAAGGGAGAAGTAGTAGTACACGATCCCCTGTCTGAAAAGCTTTTTGTCCTACCCCTCGATCATAAAAAAGTTTTTGTTTTGTTTGCTGTTGGAGTTTTTTCCTATGGGCTAGGTCTACATATTTAACTAATTTTTGTCTCAGCTTGTTGACAAAGTCAAGTGTCGTTGTGGGACCCACCTCCCGTCCTTCCTCCCATTGCTCTTTTACTACACCTAGGGGGCCCCTAGGGTTCCTGCCGTACAATAATTCAAACGGGGAATATCCGGTCGAGGCCTGTGGCACTTCTCTAAAGGCAAACATTAAGAAGGGTAAATACTGATCCCAATCTTTTCCTTCCTCTTGTGTATATTTTTTTAACATTTGTTTTAACGTCTGGTTAAACCGTTCTACTAGACCATCTGTTTGTGGATGATAGGGGGTAGTGTGTATAGCATGTACATTCAGAGCCTGATATAATCGCTTTAATATTTGTGAACAGAAATTACTCCCTCTGTCTGTGAGTATTTCTTTTGGAACACCCAATCGGCTAAATATCTTAATGAGCTCTTTGGCTATCTTGTTGGCAGTTATAGTTTGCAGGGGAATGGCTTCTGGGTATTTTGTGTGATAATCACAAACCACTAAAATGAAACGATTCCCTTTTTTAGTTTTTGCAAGGGGCCCACTATATCCATCACTATACGCTCGAAAGGGTGGTTTATGATTGGTAGGGGTTGTAGTGGAACAGTGTCCCTTTTTCCAATTTTAGCTACTAACTGGCATTCAGGACAGGAAAGACAATACTGTTCTACATCTTTATGAATACCAGGCCAAAAGAACCGATATAGAATTCGGGCTGTTGTACAGTCTCTTCCTAAATGTCCAGCAAGGGGGCTATCATGCGCCAGCTGTAACAATTGTGCCCTATACTTCTTAGGTACTAATAGTTGGTCCACCTGTTCCCCTGTTCTAGGGTGGATACAAATACGATATAGTAAGTCGTGTTTCACCCTGTAACAGGGATGCCCCTCTATCCCCTCTTGCGATACCTGTGAAAATAAAGGGATTAAAGTCTCATCTGTGTTTTGTTCATTTTTAAAGTCACACTTTCTTGTCAATACAGTCCTATCAATTTCTTCACTGTCCACTTTAAAGGCATGAGCTTTAGTCCAATGTAATTTATCTTGTCTTTGTTCCCTTTTTGTCTTCCTAGTTTTCCCTGGGGCTCCGAAAACATTGTCGTCCAAGGGTGGCAAAGGGAATGTTTCACCTTCCTTAGATTGTGCCTGTGTGGTAGCAGCAGCCAAATGTATCTCAAAGTCAGGATGATCTTGGCCTAGTAATACCGGAACTGGTAGTAAGGGTACTACCCCAACATCTAATACCCTTTTTGAATGTGCAGTCTGTAATTCTACAGAAGTTGTTGGGTATTGATGTATGTCCCCATGGATGCAAATCACCCCTGTTTGCACAGCATTCCAGGGATGTCCTTCAACCAATTCTGGACAAACCAAGGTTTGCCTACTCCCTGAGTCAATAAGCCCCAGGACTGTTTGTGTTCCAATTTGTATAGGAATGACATATTGTCCCAGATTAGCTAGGGCTAGATGTACATTTCCAAGTTGTTTTTTGGACAAAACCGAGCAATATGACCTCGTTCATGACAGTCCCGGCATATGATTTCTGATAGGGATGGTCTAGTTGGTCGAATCCCGCCCTGGGTTATCTGTTGTCTAACAGAGGTACTAGTATTGACATTTGGGCCCACAGGAGAGGGTAAAACAGAAGAAGGTAAAAAAGTAGTAGGTCTCACCATAGAAGTCCCAGTAGGTGGCATCTTCTTCCGATATGGATGGGCTGTTAAATAATCCTCAGCTAGAGAAATGGCCTTCTCTGATGTGTCAGGGTGGTGTTCTTTAACCCAGAGCTGTACATCCTGAGGCAACACCCTTATATATTGCTCCACCACAATGGCTTCCATTATTTGATTTATGGTCTTAGTCCCGGGTTGTAACCATTTAGTGCACAAATCATTCAGTCATACATATACTTCTCTGGGATGATCCGTTGGTTGAAATCAAAGTGTACGAAACCTTTGTTGATAGGTTTCAGCACTGATGTCGTATCTTCACAATATTTCCCTTTTTACCACATCATAGTTCCCCACTAATTGACTGTCCATGTTTCCATAAGCCAATTGGGCTTTCCCAGTGAGATTAGGAGCTAGACGGAGAACCCATTGTCCTCTAGGCCATCCACAGGCTCCCCGCAATCCGTTCAAAGGTAGTTAGATATGTTTCAATATCGTCCTGCTCACCCAATTTGGTGAGTTTAATGTCCTTTGGTGCCTCTGGTGCTGTTGCAGGACTCCTTCCGGTACTAAAAGTTTGAATGGCCCTCAATGTCTCTTGCCATCATCTTTCATTTCTTTCCTGCTCCTTCTCTCTCTCCTTCTGTTCCTTTTCCCTCTCCTTGTCTGCGGCCAACTGTTTTATACAGAGCCACCGTAATAATTCATGCAACTGTTCTGGTGGCACTTCTTCTGGCACCGTCCCAGTAGGTAGGGCCCCAGCAGTTGCCCCTTGAGGAGCTTCCATCTCCTCCTGTAACATCTGCTCAGTTTTGAATCTGTCTTTCTTCTGTTCTGGTAGTCCCAACCATAGCGGTTCTCCCGACTTATCTACCATCGTCCTGGTCAGGACACCTTTGGGTTGGGTAACTGCTTCCTCTTCTCTGGTGTCTTTCTCCATCCCTGGGTTGGTCTAGTGCTGTCTTGGAAAGTCACCAAACCTGACCTCAAATCCCACTTCTGACACCAACTGTGGAAGTGTTGGGATAGAAGGCAAAACACAACTCCAGAAGTGTTGGAAGGAACTCAGACGTCCAAGTATTTATTTAAAGTAACCAAATACTGGCTCAAATAACAACGAACTTTTAACAACAAAATAAAGACAAAATTCCAAACATTCATATAGGTACGGCTCCAGAAAACAGCTAGAGCAGTGTTGCAGTCTGAAAGACCAACACAAGACTGACTTAAATGACTTTTGAGCTCATTTTATAGGGAGAAGTGGTCATATGACTCGAAACCCCTTCCCTAGGTTCAACAGTAACAAGTCTTTTGTTTAAACTAGATTTCTTTTAGTCTTACATGCATCAGTTATACTTAGATATTTTATAAAATCATATCTATAACCTTAAATTCCATTTTTATAAAATAAGAAATTAGTTTCAACTTTTCAACTCCTCCCATATCATAAATATGAACACAAAAGGGCCGGCCGGCTCTTAGAAAGAAAGCAGAAGAAGGAGAAGCAGGAAGGAGAAAGGAAGCAAGCTGACACAGTTCAAGTAAATTACATTTTAAACATAACTTAAAGTACTCAGAGTTTTAACTCCGACTATCCATAGGTTTTTTTAGTCCTTACAATTTTATACATATGTATTTTAAACACTCGAATTGATCTCTAGGTTTTTACTTAACAACATGAGCTTAAGCAGTCCCTTTATTTATTTAGTTTTGCTTCGTTTATCTACAAACATGCAAGGCTCATTATGGTATTTTATTAACAAAGGATAGAAGCTGAACTCCGTGCTGCAAATACCGACTTTTACATACTACGAGGCGTAACAGCAGAAGCGGAGTTGTAATCTAGGTGAGAGCCTAATTGTAGCGCTTTGGACCGAGTGTTTCTTAACACAGAAGAAATGTCCTCGCTCCTTTGGTCCTAATGCTGCGAGAGAAAAGACTATCCTCTCGCACATTCGAGTGGGACAGCGCACCAGGAAAAAAAAGAGTTACAGGGAAAATGGGGAAATTCATTACCGGAAATTCCTCCTTGAACCTACGCATGTTCGAGCGGGGGAAAACAAACTCTGGTAAAAATATTTAAAGCTTGTGTCTCCTTGCAAAACGGCGATAGGAAACTTAAAGTTCAGACAATACTCGATACCTTGTAATATTTCAAGAACGAAAGGGGGAAAAACGCTTTGAATTCAGGAGTTAGCGTAACGCACTAAAACACTATAACCTTACGGAAGGAAAGTGTGATGTGTAGGTGGCCAATCTACACATCATACTTAGCACAACAAAACGAGACAAACAAGGGGCATTTAGGGCTGTTGCGCAACAGACTTATATTACAAAAAAAAAAATAAGGATTGCCAGCTCCTGAAGACAGGCATGAGGGGGGACCTCTCTTTGACACTTACTGAGTCTGCCTATACAAGGGAGCATATTGCACCATCTAGACACTAGTAGAACTGCAGGCGAATGGAGATATGGATCCTGTGAAATGGCATAGAAATGGATGGGTGTGTTGTGGACTGTGTGTATGCATTGGCATCAGCATGACCCCCAGATGCATGTGGCATTTGAACAGGCAGGGCTCCCAGATCTACAGGGCTTCATGTGCTGTACAGGGATGTGAAGCCACATACATGACACTTGTCCCAATAGCTGCACAATGGCTATATGGAACAACAAAGCTGGCTTGCTTCCATAGGCTATGATATATGCTACAGGGAAACATGGCACTCATGTTTGAAGCCACTGGGAATATGCCACAGCGATCTGGGAGCACTGCCACTATGTCTCCAGGGCAGGGTCCACAGTGTTCCAGAACCTTCCATTACGTAATATGGAGGACAATGCAGTCAGTTTTTCTGTGTACCCACTGTAACACCATGGACACATTTTTTATGTACATGTTCTCCTTTGCCCTGTACTCTATGGGATGCCCTGCATAGCTGGGGGCCCTGCTACACAGGTGCTGCTTAGGTGGGGGACCCATCAAATCCTGATTTCTACATGGTTTGTGTACTGTAGAGGTGGTGGTAGTTGACAGTGGGTCTATGTGGGGCTGGATGATGGCAGTGGTGGGCCTGTCAGACGTGCTGGGGATGTGCTTGGATGGAGGTCCTATGAGTCCTACCTAATGTAACCCCTGCATGTATGCTGTATGCAGTACTACTGTGGACATACAGTGAAGCCTGCCAGGATGAATCGCAGTGTCACAGGTTTCGTGCATGACAAAAGAGATTAACTCCCATTGAAACTGCATTGTTTGCTGCAGTAACTCTACAACAGAATTCTGCAGAGTTGGGTTTCATCCTGGTGGGCTTCACTGTATGGTGGTGGTTGTGGCCAATGTCATCAACATTTAGTGGTGGAGGTGCAGTCGTGTCTGGGAGGGGCACCCCCGTGATCTATGGTGTAAGCTGCCGGCAGTATTGCCCCCTCACAGACATGCATCTATGGTGGGAGACCAGGGGTCTGTGGGCTCCTGCCCTTGTCCAGCCCTGCCCATCTGTGCATATCGCAATTGCTGGTGGCATGCTTGGACAGCCAGTGCTGGTCAACCTTGGGCTGTGGGAGGGTAGACATTGCCAGGACTTCTACATGGTTGGGAGTGGAGGGAAACACCATTGTCCCATTCTGCTGTGTGCTGCTGTGTGTACTCCCCAGTCACCTGTCTTGCACTATCCTGTCCAGCAGGTACTATGGAAAATATTGAAAGGATACAAGCCTACCACTTCACTGTGGAAGAGTTACATGCACTGGTGCAGGCCTACAAGGATAGGGAGGAGGTCATGTCCTGGTGCAAGAGCACAGATGCCTGGGCATGGTGGGCCTGGGATGAGATCACAGAGGAGGTAGATGCTACCGGCGGCCAAAACAGGTGGGCCCATGGGCATCGGTGGACACACATACCCTGGATCTTGTGGAAGAGGCCATAGCTTCCACTTCATGGCCCATGGAGGTGCCGGAAGTATCAAGTGGTGGCTATTAAAGCCAACTGGAGCCTGCCCAGTTATGGGAGGGGATTTTCTGTTAATTCTTGATTATTAATGTATTTATAATTGATTTTTTTCCATTTTCTGCTTCTTCTATTAACTTCATTTTACTCTGTGTTGCTTAGTATATATTTCTACTCGTTGTATTTTTTTTCTTTTAAATAAAAATGAGAGGAGAGGGCTGCGATAGGACTGGGACTGGAAGTGAGGAGAAGGAAATGTGTTTAATGGATGGGATGCACCATCCAATACGTTTGCATAGGACATCATGGGTGGTACCAGCAGCAGGAGAAAGGGGCAGCAAGAAGCCTGTAGCAGCACTGACTTGTTTATCTTAAGGAGGACCCCAACAGTGCAGCAGCAGCACCAACAAGTAGCAGCACACCCTGTTGGCCCTTCTTTACCACCACCAGAAGAATCTGCAGGAGAACAGCCTGCTGTGCCCCCATGGAACTGTTACCTGGGGTTGATCCCCATGAGGAGGAGCCCCCAAGACCATCAACCTCTGGCTCCTCCCCTAGGCAGCAGCACAAGCCCCTCAAATAGGACTTTTTAAACTGGCCACCACCAACAGCATTGTTAAATGTAAACTTTGTCAGACAGTTATTTGGCATTGGAGAAGGGGCAGCCACTTGAGCACTGGTGGGCAGCACACCTACCTTAAAATAAGGCACCGTTGTGAGTGGGAAGAGTGTGACAGGGTTGGATAAGACCCTATCTTACTTGTTATGCAGAGAGAGTTAAAAGCAAGGATTTATTTTGACCTCTTCTATTATGCCACTTGTCTGTCTCTTGCCTGTCTGCACAATCAGATTTTCTTGTAGCACCTAAGAATCGGCTACTCCGATGGTACCACAATTTCCCCTGTTATCTCCCTTCCTTCACTTGCTGTTTCTATTGTTTCTTACTCTCCTTACTTCTCTGTGGTTAAAAAAAACTATGTGAATCTTTATGTGAAACTTGGATTCCATGGTTTACAAATGTCTATACTTATATTATTGAAATTATTGCAGAAAGCTGTTTGGATGTATTAGATGAGATGTCACTCTGGTCAATATAGCGCTACAATTACAGTGCTACAAAAACTGCCTAGTGTAAACCACAGGTAGCTTTAGAGTGACAGGGGAATAACAGTGGTAGGGAATTACCGCTACCCAAATTGCTGTCACAAGGTAGAGGTAGACCCAAAGTCTCTGCTGCTGTGCCTGGTTGAGCCACTCCCATGGTGAAGTGGCTATGGCACCAGTGCATAGCAGCTAAGGAGACCTGGGACCATGGCTTGGTTCCCTCCTGGTCTTGCAATTTATTTTTTTAAAAGAACAAATTTACCCCTCCCGAGTTTCACCCTATCCCCAAAGTCCATGACCCCCCTGGAGTTGGTTAAAGTCCAAGGGTTGTGGGGGGCACAGCCCTCCATGTCAGGGGGTGCAGGGGGGGCATAGCCCCATGAAAAAAGAAAAAGTCCCATTCATTTGAATGGGGTGTGTATGTTTCTTCAATGGTCAGTATTTTGTCCGACGTTATTGTGGTATACGCTGTTTTCGTTGCTGCATTTCTTTTCTGCATTGTTTCATCTGCAGCATTATGACCCCATGCCATTTTGACCTCCACAAGCTGTTTACAGAACTGTCAACAGAAGACCAGCTCTGGGATAGAATGTTCTATTTTGTTGCACCTGTTAAAGACTAGATGTGCTGTTCAGGCTAACCTGAGGAAAGAAATTGACATAGTTCTGGTACATTTTATAAGAAACAGGAGATGTAACTTACAACAATCAGGATGCAGAGGTCAAACTGCCACATCATATAAAAAGAGAGCAATGTTTTGCTTAGAGTGAGATAGAGAGACTGAGATTTAAACTGACAGAGGATCTCAGATGTAGGACTTTGTTTGTACTGCCTGTATAAAGAGTTATCCAGTACAAATTTATTTTTTTTTATTTTATTGTTATAAATAATAATAAAATGCTACTTGCAAATTTTATAACTTCTCCTGGTCTGTCTATGCTTCCTGATCTATGTTTCTATGACAGTTGGTGTCAGACAAAATGGGGTTTACGCCATACATACATACTCTATGCCTGGAGTTTTGCTCGTGGGCACTAGACCTGGTACTAGAGAAGCACAGAAGAAATATATGGTCCTGCAACAGCAAGCCCAGGAGTGATTAACAGAAGAATGGCAGCCACCCTAGAAGCAGAAACAAAAGGTCCAAACTGAGACTGTACAGCCAGCACCCTTGATGAAAGAGGAAGAACAGGCAGGGACAGAACCTGAAAGCATGTCTACCTTCTTCAGATGGTGAGCTATGCAACAAAGAGAGACTGAGAAACAGAGAAAGAAGAGAAGAGAAGAGAAGAGATGCAATGACAGGAGCAGTGATGGTTGGATACCTTGCAAGCTTTCAAAGCTGGAGGATCTGGTACAGGTCCAGCAGATCAACAAAACACAAACAACTTAAAATACATTAAACTTACAAAACTGTGTACCTTGGATGCATACCTGAAAACATTTGAAAGGATTGTCAGAGACGGCAACTGACCAAAACCTCAATGGGCAATCAGCCTGGTACCTTATCTGAGAGGTAAAGCTCAACTTGCTTACAGCATCATGGACATTGTACAGTCAGAAAACTATGACCTTCTGAAAATAGAAATTCTTAAAAGATATGACTGCAATATAAGCAGACTAAATAGACAAAATGGCTTTCTTCTGCTGGCTTCTTCGTATATATGTTCATATGATATCTCAGGAGAAACCTACAGACAGAGATTCTGGTCCCTGAAGTAACACTCAGTTGACAATCCTTGAGAAGCCTTCCTCTGACTCAAAGAACTCCACATTAAATGACTCCAACCAGAGGGCAAAAGAGTTCCACACATTACTGACACATTTGCAATGGAGCAATTCATCAATATCCTTCCTATAGATGTGCAGCTTTGGGTAAAAGAACACTGACCAGAAAGTTGGGAAAAGGCAATTTCTTTGGCTGAGGACAATCAGGTGGCTGGACAGACACCGCAGCAGTGAAGTAACAGACCATGAACAGTAAGACTTTCTTTTTCTTTATTTAACTCCAGCTCAGATAAAATCTTTGATGGGGTAACAAATTTGCACCCAAAGACTTTATTTGCAATAACTGTAATGAACCAGGCCATGCTGCAAGAAACTGCCATAAAAATAAGGAGGGTAACACTGGAGTAAATTTGGCCTTAGCAAATTGTGGCAAGCACTTAATAGATGTCAAGATGTGAGATAAGACAGGCAGACCCTGGTGTATGTTAAAGTTCTGGGAAAAGACTGCAAAAGGACCAGGTACTGGGGCCATCTGCATCCATGGGGACACTTGATACTATCTTACAACCCAAGTGACTCTGAACATTAGTGGGGAGTCACACCAAATGAAAATGGGGGTAGTACCAGAGTATCACAGAGTGAGTAAACCCTGCTGTTTCACCAGCTGTGATAACAAGAGTGCAGCCAAAGAAAATCTCAGATGTTGGGAACTATTTTCATTTTTGTGACTTGATTAGGACTTGTTTGAGACCACCTCCAAGATCTGGAAGTCCAGGAAAGAAAGAAAATGCCTGAAAAAGCAGTAGCATCAAAAGACTGATGGACATAAGGGGTTGATAGATGAAAATGCTTAAACTTAACTGATAACGGACTGTGGTTATGTTTCTGAGTAAACTAACAATGTTTCTCTTCAATGTTATTTTAAGCAGCTGGGTGTGAAACAAGAACAGGGTGAACCAATTTTTAAAAAATGTAGTGGGCCACTGTACATAATTTTGGTTAAACTGTAGCAGAACTGTATTCTGTCAGTCCGATAACCCCGGTGGAGGGATGAATGCCTTTCCTATGTTCTTCTTTTTCCTACTGAAATCTGTTGTGCAACAGTATCTTCCTATGCTATACTTTACCTTTTTCTGTCCCTGGCGTAGGTTGGCCACCTGTGTCAGTCTTTTCTATTTCTTCCTAAATCTTTTTCCTACTGCCTTTAGTTCTAATTTCCATATTTACATCCCTCACCAAGAACTCCCCAAAATCATGCACCAGGCTAAAGCTAGCTGACAGGAATGAAATAAGGTGCATTTATGGCATTTAATGCCAAAAGATATAAAGTTCAAAATAGAAGAAACAACTGCTCAAAACATGACTTTTTGGTGTAGGATGTCTTAAAGTTTTTTAATTTTTCACCAGCTTAATCCCAACGTTTTGCCAGAATATGGCTTCTTCTCGGGAGCTGTTAACAAAATGAAAGATTTTTTATTGTACAATAAATAATAGCAATATAATCTTTAACATGAAACTTGTAATGAAATTAATCTATAAACTATAATGATGTAATTGAACTGCACATGAATATCTAATGTAATCAAAATGGTATAATTAACTGGTGCCTGAATGCCCAACATATATAGAATGTGCTCAAATGCTATCTTCTGTTAACTGCTTGAAATTTGTTTTGTGCTGCCACAACAATCTTCAGTAAAATCTATAGGATGTAAAGGTTCATATCTTACTACAGAATAGTACTGATATTTCTTATAGAATACAATAAGCAACGCATGACGCTAATAGGAAACAATCAACAGCGCATAACATTATCTACCTGGATATATAAATTGTTCATCAAAGCCGTAATGCTTAAGCTGTATGCTTCATTTCATAATGCTGCAAAATATCAGAAATACAAGGTGCCATAAAAATTCTTCTGAAACCACATAATGGACACAAATAAAGAGTTCATAATCAGTTAAACGTGAAAACTACAAATAAGTTCTTAACATTCTAATCCTATATTGCTTAACTTGATAAAGAATACACATTTCTTTTGAATCAACATTTGTTCACTCGTTATGCCCTTATTAAACTCAGTCATAATCCCTTTATTCCTATTAAGTGTTTCACATAGAAACAAAAAGTTTGAAATACCTATAAGGCACAAATTCATCCTGCATGAGCTCACGGTTCTGAAACAAGAGGGAACGGAAAACCACCCGTTACATGGTGTATATATAAAGGTTACACAAAAACACCTTCTTAAAAACATAAGCAAGTTTTAATCTACCAGGATATAGTGTCTTCAGCACAGAATCTTGACTCAGTGTGGCAGCAAGAGACCGAATCAAGAGAAACCCTCTTATACCCACGCGGAAAAGCACCAACAGTGTCAGTGAACGTGAAAACACGTCATCGCCGGGCAGCAAGCCCGGTGACCGTATTTCCGCTTGGGTATATGGCAAGGCACCACAAAATTAATACTGTATTCATTGAAGTAAAATAAAAATGGAATACATTCTAAAGCCATCCACAGATAAAGAAGGGTAAATTGTAAGTGAAAACAGCCTTTTGTAGATAAAAAGACTTATTGAATCTGTCCAACATATAAATTGTCACAAGAACACTATAACACATATATAACACCCTTAGAAGTGCAATCTATGATGCAATATTCCTTTTCCGTGTAAGGATGCTTAAAAAAATTCTTTTTTTGATGTGTTGCCATAAGCTACACATTTGTTACAGGGGAACATGCCCCCCTTTCAAAGGTCCAAGTAACAGTTGTCCTGTGACCATGGGTATGTTTGGATGATGTACTGCTTTAACTAGTTTGTACCTAATGTTAGGGGCCTTCCTGGAGGTAACAAACGGTTTCTTAGAAAATACAGGAGATGTCAGTGTGTACTCCTGTAATACTTTCCAGTGACTAAAAATAATGTGTCTCAGTTGTGATATTTCATAACAATGTGTAGTGCTAAAAGTGATATCTCCACAAGTCCTGTCACTAGGACAAACCATTTTTTCTTGAATTAGAGTATCTCTATCAAGTCTGGAAACTCTTTCCTGTGCTTTTAAAAGTAAATTATAATGATATCCACGCTGTTTAAACCTGTCAACCATGACTTTCTGTTACTTCTTAAAATCTGCAGCATGACTACAGTTACGTTTGATCCTAATAAATTAAGAATCTGGAATACTCTCTTTTAAACTATCTGGGTGAAAACTCCTGTAGTGTAATATAGTATTTCGATCTGTGTTTTTCCTATAAATCTTGGTCTCTAGTTTTTCTTCATTTATAAAAATTGAAATATCCAAAAAAATTATCTGAATCCTAACTATATTCTGCAGAAAAAAGTATATTTTTATCACATGTATTCAAATAGTTTAGAAACTGTTTTAAGATATTTTCATTGCCTTTCCATAACAACAGAATGTCATCTATATATCTTCTCAAAAAAATAATATTTATACTCTCTGGATGTAAGATAAACTTAGTTTCAAAATGAAACATGTAAGAATTAGCATATCCCGGAGCCATCGTACACCCCATTACTGTCCCTTTAAGTTGTCCAAATAAATTATTCTCAAACTGAAAATAATTATGTTCCAAAACAAAATTACCCCATTCCATGATCAAACTTGCACAGGGTTTCTGTGTTTGAAGCCTCATGTTCAAGAGATCACCCAATGCTGCCACATCTGCATCATGGGGAATGGAGGTGTTAAGGTCCTTGACATCAATAGTTACCAGATATATACTGGAATCAAAACTCATTTTATCATTCAGTTCTTGGATTAGCCAAAGTACAAGTGAGGTGTCTTTAATATATGTAGATGTATCTTGGACTAAACCCTGAATATGGAAGTCAACATATTTTGATATAGGTTTTAATACAGAGCCAATAGAAACATAGAAACATAGACTTTGATGGCAGATAAGGACCACTTTGCCCACCTAGTCTGCCCATTTCCCTACCTACATGATAGGCCGCAGATCCTAGTTAACCAACAACCTATTTCTTCCTACCCCCCACAAGAATTGCCTTATGTCTGTCCCATGCATTCTTGAATTCTCCCACAGTTTTAGACCCCACAACCTCCTCAGGAAGACTGTTCCATGCATCCACTACCCTCTCTGTCAAAAAATACTTCCTCACATTGCCCCGGAACTGCCCCCCATCTTTAAATTGTGTCCCCTTGTTCTTGCGCGTCTCTTTTTCTGAAACATGCTACCCTCTTGGACTTTGTTGATTCCACTGAGGTACTTAAAAGTTTCTATCATGTCCTCCCTCTCCCTTCTTTCCTCAAGGGTATATATATTGAGCTCCTTTAGTCTCTCCTCATACAGCTTCTCTTGCAGACCCTGCACCATTTTTAGTTGCCCTCCTCTGGACTGCCTCTATCCTGTCTATGTCCTTGTAGAGATGGGGTCACATAGAAACATAGAAGTTGACAGCAGATAAGGACCGCAAGGCCCATCCAGTCTGCCCATCTCTTTTTCTACCTTATAAATGTGCCATCGGCCTTTGCTCTGTCAGTGGCCTATTTTTCATAGTCATTTGTATTGCTCCCTTATGCCTATTCCATGCCTGTTTGAAGCCCTGCACTGTATTCATAGCCACCACTTCTTGTGGTAAGCCATTCCATGCATTCACCACCCTTTCTGTGAAAAAGAATTTCCTCACATTCCCCCTTAATCGGCCTCCCTCTAATCTCATGCTGTGTCCTCTTGTCCTGCTATTTTTCTTATATTTAAACATGTTAGACTCTTTCACCCTGTTTCGCCCTTAAGGTGTTTGAATGCCTCGATCATATCACCTCTCTCCTCCTTTGCTCAAGGGTATACATATTGAGCTCCGTTAATCTGTCCTCCTATGTCTTCTGATGCAGTCCCTGCACCATCTTGGTTGCCCTTCTCTGGACTGCCTCAATTTGGTTAATGTCCTTGTGAAGGTGTGGCCTCCAATACTGCACGCAGTACTCCAGATGGGACCTAACCAGTGTCTTGTACAGAGGGATTATTACCGCCCTCTTACGACTTGTGATACCCTACTAATACACCTAATACCCCCTAGCCTTACCTACTGCTTTAGAGGTCTGCTTGGATGATTTTAGGTCATCAGTGATGACGATGCCCAAGTCTCTCTCTTTCTTCCTGTGATCATAGCAACCTCCTCAGCCTATAGGTGGCTTCAGGGTTTCTCTTCCCTATGTGTGCATGATTTTGCACTTCTTTGCATTAAACTCAGTTGCCACTCTTCTGACCATTCTGCTAGTTTATCCAGATCTCTTCTCATTCTGCCCACCCCATCTGGATCATCTACTCTGTTGCAGATCTTGGTGTCATCTGCAAACAGACAACCCTTACCCTCTAGTCCATCTGCAAGGTCGCTATCGAAGATGTTGAAGAGGACTGGCCCCAGGACTGATCCCTGAGGTACTCACTTGTGACTTGCATCTCTTCTGACTGTATACCATTTACCACCACTCTCTGTTTTCTGCCCATCAACCAGTTTGCCACCCAGTTGACCAACTTCGACCCACCCAGAGCCTACCCAGCTTATTTATCAATCTTCTATGTGGAACAGTGTCAAAAGCTTTGCTGAAGTCAAGGTAGGCGACATCAACTGCTCCCCTTGGTCCACCACTCTGGTTACCCAGTCAAAGAAATCTATGAGATTAGTTTGACAGGACCTTCCTTTTGTAAACCCATGCTGTCTTGGATCCTGAGCCCCTATGGTTCCAGGTGTTGCACTATCCTTTCCTTAAGGGTGCCTCCATAATCTTGCCCACTACTGAGGTAAGACTGAGCTGGTCTGAAGTTCCCCGCCTCCTCCCTGCTACCACTCTTGTGAGCCGGATCACATGAGCCCTTCTCCAGTCTTCTGGGACCTCTCCTGTGCTCAGAGACTCACTAAACAATTCTGCTAATGGCTCTGCTAGTTCCTCCTTTAGCTCCTTAAGTACTCTGGGATGTGTGCATCAGGTCCCATTGCCTTATCCACCCTGAGCTTAGCAAGCTCATGTAGGACCCTTTCTTTGTGGAGGGTAGTGCTCACCTCCCTCCCCTGTGTCCATGATGCTGAGCTGTGGGCCCTGCCCACCTTCTCTTCAGTAAATACTGAGCAAAGTATCTATTTAGGATAGATGCCTTTACAGGGTCCTCCTCCTCACATGCTCCCTTTTCTCCATTAAGCAGCAATACCCCCTCTGGACTTTCTCCTTTCACTAATGTATCTATAGAAAGTCTTGTCACCTTCTTTTTACTGTTACGTGCTAGTGTTTCCTCAGTTTGGGACTTTGCCTGCCCTTGCCTTACCTGCTTCCCTTAGGGCAGTTTGGTATGCCTCCTATCTTCATCCTGCTGTGTTCCCTTATATTTCCTGAAGGCCAGCCTTTTGGCTCCTGACCTTTTCTGCTACTGTATTTGAGAACCAAAGTGGTTTCCTTCTTCTTTTGCACTTCCTTTTCTGTCTAACACAATGGGATGTTGCTTCAAGTATTGCATCCTTAATGCTTGCCCACTTTGCCTGTACCCCCTCACCTGTGTTTCTTTTGCCAGGGCTAGCTTAACTCTGTTGGCCATCTTATCAAAGTCAGCTCCTCTGAAGTCCCATATTTTTTGCCTTGGAATGGGATGATTTAGATGTAATGCCAAATTGAACCATACCATGTGATGGTCACTGGCCCCAAGGTGACCTTCTACCTGAGATCTGTGATCCCTTCTTTTGTTAGTCAGTACTAGATCTAGAGATAGCCCGTCTCTTGTGGGTTGCTGTACCAGTTGTTTGAGGACCTCCCCTGCAGGGAATCCACTATGTGTCTAGTTCTGGCAGATGTTCCTGCTGGTATTGACCAATCTGTATCCGGCATGTTGAAGTCTCCCATCATCAGAACCTCCTTTAGCTGTCATGTTTTGTATATCTTCTAACAGTAATGTGTCTATGTCCTCCCTCTGGTCTGGGGGCCTGTAGACAACCCCAGTTCTTATGGCTGTCCATTTCCTGTTTCCAGGGTGACCCACAGTTCTTCTGGCTCCTTATGTGTATTCTGAATTTCTGTAGCTTTGATATTTTCATTAGCATACAGGGCCACTCCCCCTTTTGCACCTCGGTCTCTTCTGAACAATACACAGCCAGGTACTGAAGTCTCCCAAGTGGGTTACTGGTAAACCACGTCTCACTAGTGCTACTATGTCCAGTTTAGCCTCTGACATTATTGCACTGCAGGTCTGGGATCTTATTTCCCAGGCTGTGAGCATTTTATGTACATGATTTTCCATTGGCCAGATTTTGGTGTGTTAGTTGTTGGGTGAAGTTTGGCATTACCCTGTGGAGTCTATGGGGGAGACAAACCTTTTTTCTTACCTGGTGATGCAAATGAGCGGCAAAACATGCTGAATTCCTGTTTGACCACTAGCTGAGGGGAGGGTGTTCTTCCATTCGATGTATGGGGTGCTGCACCCCTCCCATTTGCTAGTTTAAATATTCTGCAAAGACATCAAACTTCTGCCCCAATGCACTGACTCCCTCTTTAGTCAGATGCAGTCCATCAAATTTAAAGACTTTCGCTCCCAGAACTGTTGCCAGTTCCTACAAATCTGTGTCCTTTTCCTGGCATCAGTCCTGAGCCACGTGTTTAGCTCCCTATCTCCCCTTCTCTGACCTTCCATCCATCACCCCTCTCCCAGACTGGCAGGATCTCAGAGAAGGAGATGCCGAATAAATAGATGATAGTTTGTCACCCAGCCTAGTCAGGTGTTCCTTGGTCTCACAGCTGACAGCTGGCGAGATCATTAGTCCCCTATGTGCCTGGGACATCAATGTTTTCCTACTTTGTGAATCAATTTTAGCAATAACGGTCAGTGTCTCTCCATGCTGATGTACTGGGAGACATCGGACCATCACCCTGGCTGGAGATGGGTATCAACTCCCGAATCATGGAGTCTCCTATGATCAGAAGTTTTTGGATTTCCTTTGTGCTTGTTTTGTTTTGGTTCCTGATTTGGGTGAGTTTTGTTGTGCTAGCTCCTGTGCATGAGTGTCCTGCTCTGCAGTGTCTTCTGCCTCTTTATTTGATTTCAGAGATAGAGGCAGATACCTGTTTGTAGTGTTTATATGGTTTTGGAGGTAATGTGTTGGAGAGCAGAGAGTGATGGGGAACCTGATTTGCTCCTCCTAACCACCTGCCAACCTCCTGGACCAACTACCCTCTGCGTCGAGGTTTTTCTGTTGGATGCTGGGAAATGGCGGGTGGTTCTTATAATGTATTTCCTCTTCAATATGAAATTTGAGGCGTGCAATCTCTGCCCATGCTGCCGGACTGAGCCCAAGATCTCCAAAGGCCCAGCATGTAGGACAGTGTCCTAAATCCTGTAAGACTGTCCTTCTGAAAATTGTTCCACAGTACCTTCAGTTAATGAAATCCATCCCAAATAAGTTGCTGGGTTTGTAACCCAGCTAGAGTAATTAGAAGAAAAAAAAAAAGGAAAAAAAATGCAAGTAATGGTTTAATTGTGCTTTGTTTAACTTGTTATAACAAGTTAAATTACTAGTGCCCTATAAAGTGAGATCACCTTGTGGAGGCCCCACTGATCCGCCCTTCCTGCTCCTGCCACAGGAAATGTCACAACTGTGATACCCTATAAAGGGTGTGGCGTGGGGTGGTTGGGGATGGGGGTGGGTGGCTGGGCCCTTCCCTGCCTAAAAGAAGAACCACGGACGAAAGAACAAGGAGGTAAGAGCAGAAAGAATCAGTCAACAACAAATGCAGTAACCCTGAAAGCTTATCCTAATGTTAGATAAAACTGTAAAACCTGCAAAGCACCACCTGTAATAATTTCAGAGAAGATATACACTGTAAAAACACTTTGCTCCAGAGAAAAATAAAGCAGTAACAGAATATATACCTTGCAAAAAGACAATTTGAATCAGAAGATTGGAGTAATCTATTACCACACACCTGTAGGCACACCTTGTAATAATGCAGAAGAAGGTATACCAGCAACAACAATTTGAATCAGAGAAAAAATAAAGCAATGAAATGTTGCAACAAACAGTAGCAATCCCTGAGTAAAAAAATAAAAACACCACCACACAGTAAATCTGCTTAGCCAAACTAAGTCTTAATCCTTTTCCCTTGCTCTGGTAAGTTTCTCTACTCTGCCTTTCAAGCAGTCTTAGAAGGAAAGAGCTCAGGTGAAGCTAGGTGCCTTGGCCAGCAAACCAAGTCTCCAAAACTGGACACAGTACTCCAGATGGGGTCTCACCAACTGTCTATACAGAGGGATAACAACTTCCTGTTTTCTGCTGGTGATGCCTCTCCCTATGCATCACAGTATACCCCCAGCCCTCCCTGCCTTCTCACATTTAGCGCTAACCTTAAGGTCATCTGATATGATTACCCCAGGTCCCTTTCCTTTTTGTTGTTGTACTACCTCCTCCCATTGTCTAATCTTCCCCTGGGTTCCCAGGCATTATTTTACATCCGTTGCATTGAATCCTATGCTGCCAGACATACTGACCATTCCTCCAACCTTGCCAAGTCCTTCTCATCCTTTCCATGCCTCTTGTATCAACCCTGTTGCGAGATCTTTGTGTCATCTGCAAAGTTTCCTTCCAGATCCTCTGCAATGTCATTATAAAGACATTAAAAAGGACTGGACCCAGTACTGAACCTCCTTAAGTGGTACCTAATTAGTAACCCCTCTTTCTTCGTAGAGTGGAATCCATTTGCTACTACCTTCTTGTGTCCTGTTGCTCAGCCAATGTTTTACCCAGGTTGCCACACTGGGACCCACTCCCAGGCTGGTTAATTTGACTATTAATCTTGGTGGGACTGTGTCAAATGCCTTGCTAAAAAGTCTAGGTAGGCCATGTCCACAGCCCTCCTGAGTCTACTACTTTGGTCACCCAGTCAAAAGAAATCTATTAGATTCATCTGACATGACCTCTGCTGTGAAGCCATGCTGCCTTGGGTCCTGTGCTTACCTGGCCTCTAGGGTACTCCAACTATTCTTTCCTTCAGAACAGACTCATCACTTTCTCCCTACCACAGAGGTGAAACCGACAGGTCTGTAGTTTCCTGCCTCTGTCTTGGTCCCACTTTGTGAAGGGAATCACATCTGCCTTCCTCCAGTCTTGGGTACCACACCATCCTCCATGATTATTAAAAGAGTAGTCAGTGGTTTCACTAGTCACCACTTAATTCTTTTACAATTCTGGGTGAATCCAACAGGCCCCACTGCTTTTCCACCTTCAGTTTTGGGAGTTCTTGCAGAACCCTTTCTTCTGTGAAAGAGCTGGGATCGACACCCCCATCAAGAGTGCTTCTATTAATTGGATTAGGCACTTCCCCTCCTCTTTTGTGAATACTGAGCAGAAATATTCTTTCAGTATCCTGCTTTTCACTGTCCCCTCTGCTCACCCACCATTCATTCTATTCAGCCTCACTATCCCTCCCTTTGCCTTTCTCGGCTCTCTGATGTACCTATAAAAGGTTTCATCCCCTTCTTAACAGAGTTGGCTATCTTTTCCTCAGTTTGGGCCTTTGCTCTTCTGACTTCCCTCCCTGCTTCCTTCTGCCTTAACTGGTACAGCTCTCTGTCCTGCTCCTTGTGTGTTTCCTTATACTTCCTGAATTCTATCTTTTTCCCCCTGACTTTCCCAGCCATCTCTTTTGAGAACCATAGTGGATTTTTCTTTCATTTTGATTTGTTTATTTGCTTCACACAAAGGCTTGTTACCTCTGTGATGGCAGTTTTGATGATTCCCCATTGTTGCTCCACCCCTCCTTATAGCCTGTTTGCTAGTGCTTTTCTGAGGCACTCTCCCATTTTGCCAAAGTCAGCCCTCCTGAAGTCCAGTACCCTCACTTTTGTATGGCTTGACTCTGTAGCTGAGTTTAACATGAATCACACTGTTTGATGGTCACTTGCTCCCAGGTGGCAACCCACTTCTAGATCTGAGATCCTCTCACTGCCCCCATTTGAGAGTATGAGGTCTAAGATTGCTCCCTCATGAGTGGGTTCCGAAACTAGCTGTCTGAGGCCTGCCACCTGTAGGGCATCGAGAATGGCCCTGCTCTTGGATGTGGCTGCAGCAAATGTGCTCCAGTTAACAGCTGGCATATTCAGGTCTCCCATCAACTGTATCTCCCCTTTCTCTGCCATCCTAAGAATGCCTTCTATCATATCCTTGTCCATTCTCTCCCCTGACATGGGGGTCTGTACACAACCCCTGTGCGGATTGCGGTGCCCTTTCCAGTCTCCAATGTGACCTACAGTGCCTCCTCTCCTCCCTGTTTACTCTTGTTCAGTTGCTTTTATCCCTTCCTTTACATAGAGAGCTACTCCTCCTCCTCTTCTCCCCTGCCTGTCTCTCCTGTAGGTTATTTACTCTGGTATGTTAGCATCCCAGTCATGGTTCTTTGTGTACCATGTTTCTGTGACTGCTACAATATCAAGGCATCCCTCTTCCATCAAGGCCACCAGCTCAGGGAGCTTGTTGCCCAGACTATGGGCATTGGTACTCATTGCCCTCCATTTACTGATGGCATTACTCCTTTTTGCACCATCCCTGTCCTTCTTGCCTTTGTCACTTTCCCCATTTACCCCTGCCCTTCTCCCTATCACCACCTCTATGTTGGTGTTTATCGTACTTACTACCGTGATTTTTTGGGGGGGCTAGGATTTTCCTGCTCCTTTCCAGTGCCTCCCCCTTGGCTATATTAAATGCTTGCCAATGAAGCATTTAAACCTATCACCTAGGATCCTGGGTCCCCTCCTGGACAGATGCAGCCCATCATGCCAGTATAGGCTTGCATCACTCCAGGTGGACCCCCAGTCCCCCAATGAAGCCAAATCCCTGAGCTCGGCACCAGTTTTTCAACCACTGATTGAATCCCATGGTGCGGAACACCCTAGCCTCTTCTACACCATAGATGGGCAGCACCTCCATGAAGATTACTGTGCATGCTACTTGTCTAAGGCCCCTCTCCAATTCCACAAACTCTTCCTGCACTGCTCCAATCCCTTTCTTAGTCAGATCATTTGTCCCTAGGTGGACAATGATATCCAGCTCCCTCCCCATGCAGCTGCTCCGGCAATCCTGAGGATTTGCTCCCTGTCCCTCCAAGCCATGGCACCAGGCAGGCACCTTACCTCCTCTCCCCTTCCTCCCCCAGTTCTACCTTCCTAACAATGGAGTCCATCACCAGGAGTTGTTTCCTTCCCCTGTGGGGTCCCATGCCACCCTCCTGTGGGTCTCCTTTGGTGAGGTTCCCAGCATCCTCCTTGGTCTCCACTGCACGTGCCTCCATAGAGGAACCACACTTTGCCAGAATGGCATAGGAAGTGTGGAGAGGTACAACTGGAGGGATGCA
The DNA here is from genome assembly GCA_016271365.2 of Neoceratodus forsteri. NCBI lineage: Eukaryota > Metazoa > Chordata > Ceratodontiformes > Ceratodontidae > Neoceratodus > Neoceratodus forsteri. The sequence goes on from CM057449.1 coordinate 1,429,640,266, forward strand.
CCTCTGTTCCACCACTCTCACCCTCCCTGAGCCCACTGTGGTCCAACTGCTCTTCTTTCTTGGCAACCTCTGAGGCAATGGCAGTGGCACTGGTGGTCCCTGGATGGAAGAGGAGGTCCCACAAATCCTGGCCATCTCAGCCTGGAGATGAGCAACCTCCTCCCTCAGCCCAGAGAGGTGCCTGCAGCTGGAACAACACCACATCCTCCAGAATGTCTCCCGGAAGACTGCTGCTCCATAGCCACTGCACTGCACCACTCCCATCATGTCTTATTTCTGGCCCCTTAACTGTTGTTTGGAATCCTTACTCTTTCCTCTGTTTTATTTTTTTCTTCTTCTTTTTTCTCTTCTCTCGGTACTTACTTTCTGCCTCTGTGCCCTTTAAGCTCCTGTTTGTCCTGTTCTGAGACAAGAATATCCTATATTTCTCAGTAGACCCCTTACTTGCTCAGAGGCAGACCTCCAGCAACTAGAGGGGGCTGGAGAGCTACTCTTGCCCTTCTAGGATGGTGGGTCTTTGGTGGCTCTGTGATCACTCACTTCCTGCTCCCAAACAGGAAGTTCCTGTTGTCAGTCAAATCCTGTGCCTGTAAAAGTAGAACTATCTTTGGGTGGGAGGGTGGAGGGGAGGGAAGGAGGGCAATATAGTCCCAGTAGAGAAGTCCAATCTCCCAGCACTCCTTCCTCCTGTGGTGTCTTCTGCCAAGCTACTAACAGAATCTTTCTAAGGCAGTCTTTAAATGTAGCTTCCTTCTAGCTAAGCCACTCCCTCTATTTACTAGATCTTTCTACAAGTAATTTAAACTGCATAGCTATCAAGCCCTTTCAATCACTTAAGATTTACACCTGGATAACTGTTCAGATAACCATTCAGTTCAGTTAACTCAGACAAACACACTAATTTTTTTTGTTTTGTTTGTTAGTTTGTTTTTTTACCCCAAATTAAAGGTCCAAGTACGAGAGTTCTACTTCTTTAGTCCCAGTAGAGAAGTCCAATCACACAGCACTGCTTCCTCCTGGTGTCTTCTGCAATATTGGATACAATTGGCCTGCCTGGTGGGTCAACCATGTTTTTATGTATGTTAGGTAATGCATAAAAGACCAGTATTACTGGATATTCATTGAACAAGAGTTCTTTTTCCATTGTTGTAGCCAACCGAGAGCCTCAAATTCCTCTAATCTTTCTGTTATTTTTGGTTGTATATCTCTTGTAGGATCAGACTGAAGTAATTTATAATTCTCTTCCACTGTCAATAATTTCAAACAAATATTCCTGTACTTCTCAGTGTCCATAAGGACAATAGTTCCTCCTTTATCTGCTGGTTTAATCACCAGTGAGGTGTCCTTTTGGAAATCATCCAATATCTTTTTTTGAGTTTTAGAAAGATAATTCCTAAAAGGCCTAATTTCTTCATCTTTTTTCTTAAGCATCTGTGTAACATATTTTTGTACTAGGCTAATGTATGTCTCCACAGCATGATTATTGCCTATTATAGGCATAAAAGTAGATATTGAACCTATTGCCAGCCTCAAATGGGTTCTCTCTGGGTTAACTGGTGTTGTGCTTGCAAATTGTGCTTTCAATCTAATATTTCAAAAATATTTTTGTAGCTGTACCTCCAACTGAAATCTGTTCAGTGTTCTACTAATCGAACATGAAAGGCCCAAGGAAAGAGTGTTGACGTCCAATTGGGATAAAGTCCTGTGACTTAAATTAAAGATAACTATTTCCCCCTGCATCTCCTGTGTGTTCCTCTTATGCCTTATCCTGTTTGTCCTCCATCTCTCTCGTCTGTCCCTGTTTTTTCCTTGAGGTCATACCTTTTTGGTAGCCCCTGTGGGACTTGTTTCTCTGTTTGGGGAATCTCTGATGTACTGGGTTGAAAGTTCTCCCTGTCTGTCCTCTCTTGTGGAGATCTTCTGCCTAAAAAAGGACCCTTAGACGAATGTGGTCTGAAGGTGCTTCTAGTATAGCTATCTGAGCTATCTGAACTGTAGTTCTCACCTCTATTCAAGGAGTATCTAATCTTTTTATAAGAGTAAATTTTGTTATCATGATAATCAATAGTATCATGATAAAATGTCTTCATTTTTATTTCTTTAATACTTTTCTCATATTCTAATAGTTTTTCTTTAACATCCTCTAACCATCTATTAAACTCCTCTAAATTTAGTTGTGTTTTTAAAGATTGCTCCTGTTCTTGAATGGTCTCTGATATTTTACCTCTAGCTTTGACAATAGCTTCTATTAAGGCATACATAAAGTTGACACTGCATCTAGTATGAATCCTGTCCCATTTTCTCTCTAATTCATCATCATTAATGCCTAAATTGGTTTCAACAGGGACTCGAAGGCCTCTAGGAATTCACTTGTATTCGAGGTATTTGGCTAACGTAAGCCCGTGCCATTCTAAATGTATATCCTTAGATCTGAAGTTTTCTAATTTCTTTTTCACATTCTTAACTGAATCAACTTCAGTAGCAGATAAATCTCTGTCTCCTTTCATTGTCTGTAAAAGAGTCTCCCTCTCTGCATCTGTGAAACTACAGAATGTATATGCGGCTTCCACATTGCCGCCCACCTCTCTGAATTGTGCCATCTTGAAAGTAAATATACCCAACATTTTCAACAAAGTATACAAAAAACTCACTACACTAAATAATAAGCAGTTTTCTAATAAATATTAGGAGAATAATACCCAACCTGAAAGAAAAAGTCATATCCATAATACAGTTCAATAAACAGTCCCGAATAACCATAAAGGGGCTTGCAGGTACTTGATGAACTATTAATAGTGGAACCTCCTTAGAAATCACCAGTCCACACAATACTGGATCCATACAAAGTCCAAATAATATAGGGAAATCCACAAATCACGATGATCTTATGCGTGGAGCACATTGTGAAAATGTGTCAATCCAATGCAAAATAGAAGAAACAACTGCTCAAAACATGACTTTTTGGCGTAGAATGTCTTAAAGTTTTTTATTTTTTCACCAGCTTAATCCCAACATTTCTCCAGAATATGTCTTCTTCTGGGGAGCTGTTAACAATATAAAAGATTTTTTATTGTACAATAAATAATAGGAATATAATCTTTATAGGATTTATAGGAAAAATACAGATCAAAAGACTACATTACACTATAGGAGTTTTCACCCATATCATTTAAAAGGAAGTATTCCATATTCTCAATTTATTAGGATCAAACGTAACTGTAGTCATGCTGCAGATTTTAAGAAGGAACAGAAAGTCATGGTTGGCAGGTTTTAACAGCATGGATATCATTATAATTTACTTTTAAAATCACAGGAAAGAGTTTCCAGACTTGATATAGATACTCTTATTCAAGAAAAAATAGTTTGTCCTAGTGACAGGACTTGTGGAGATATCACTTTTAGCAGTACACACTGTTATGAAATATCACAATTGAGACACATTATTTTGAGTCACTGGAAATTATTACAGGAGTACCCTCTGACATCTCCTGTATTTTCTAAGAAACCGTTTATTACCTCCAGGAAGGCCCCTAACATTAGGAACAAACTAGTTAAAGCAGTCCATCATCCCAACATACCAATGGTCACAGGACAGCTGTTACTTGGACCTTTGAAACTTGGTTTAACTTGGTTTGTAGGACAAAAGGAGGTGATTTGCCTATCGAGATTGTCCTCCATATACATGGAACATTTAACCCAGATTCTGATCTTCCGTCCATTTATCAAGTTTGTTCTTAAATGTTATACTAGTTGATGAATCAACTATATCCTGTGGAAGTGTATTCCATATTCAAGGTGTTCTAATGGTAGAGTAATTTAGCCTCTTATTATTATTTGCCTTTTTTACTTCTAGTTGTTTATTGTGGAGTCTGGCCACAATTTTCCTTGATGAAAATGCAATGCCACATGTCATTTGAGCAGGAGAGTCCAGTATCCTAAACAACTGTAATAGATCACCTCTGATCCACCTATGCTTGAGTGAATAGAGTCCTATTTTTCTAAGTCTGGTGTCATAATCAAGATGAGCAAGGTGGGGGACAAGTTTAGTAGCTCTTCGTTGAACTTGTTCAATTCTGTTAATATTGGTCTTCAAATAAGGACTCTAAAACAGGGATCTATAGTCTGGATGGGGCCTAACATGTAACCTATACAAAGTCATGAGGCATTGTTCTGTTTTGGAAATAAAATGTCTTATTCATCCTACAAAGTAGCGCATTGGTTTGGTTTGCAATTCTGGAGCAGTGAGAAGTGGAAGATAATTTGTCATTTACCAATATTCCTAAGTCTTTTTCTATGTTAGAGGTCCTAATAATGGTATTATTTAGGATATAGGTTTGTCTGGGGTTGTTTTTACCCAGATGAAGTACTACACATTTAGAGACATTGAAGTACATTCTATTATTAAATGCCCAGTTCTCAATTGATGCCAGATCGAGCCTTAGATTATGACTATTATTTTGGTTATTAACCTTACCGCTGAGTTTGGTGTCATCAGCAAATTTGACCATAAAGTTGTTGGCTGAAATACCCATATCATTAATAAACAAGTTGAACAAGGTAGGACCCAGGACTGAACCCTGAGGAACCCCACTAGCCACCTCACCCGAATCAGACATTGCACCATTAACTCTTACCCTCTGAGTCCTGTTTCTCAACTAGCTGTCTATCCATAAAATAATGGATGCTGAGAAACCAAGATGGATTAATTTTTTGATCAAAATGACATGCGATACCTTATCGAATGCCATACTATAGTCCAAAAGAATGATGTCCATGGGTATATTACAATTAAGATTGTAACTGATATGATTATAAAAGTAGAGCAAGTTCGTGGTACAAGAAAAACCTGGTTTAAACCCATATTGGTAGTCATCTTTGATGTTTAAAGTAATCATTTCACTTTCAAGTTGTTGTTTTATAATTTTTTCCATTATTTTACACAGTACAGAAGTGAGACTAATGGGCCTATAGTTTTCAACTTTTGAATGTGAACCCTGTTTATAAATAGGAGTAACAATGGCTGTACGCCAATCAACAGGGACTGAGGATTCTTTAAGAGATTTATTAAAGATAATTGTTAAAGGTAAGGTAATTGAATCTTTTGTCTCTATAAGAAACTTGGAGTTTATGTTGTCTGGACCTGGGCTCATGTGTTGTTTTAATGAGTCAAGTATCTCCTTTGTTTCTTGCAAGGTGATTTTGTGTACTTCAATCTTTGGTCCTGTTTCTTTAGGTGGGATGATAGTTGGTTTCCAAACAAAAACTGTCAAAAAATACTTGTTTAATTCAATGGCCATCTCACTATCAGATGTTATAATTATGTTGTCGGTGACCATTGGACCAATCAGGTTATTAGTACCTTTTTTCCTGTTTAGATAAGAGTAAAGAGCCTTGTGGAAATCTTTTGTATGTGCTATTTTAAATTCCAGGTTTCGTTTAGCCAGAGTTATTTGTTTTTTTAGTTCTTTGACTGCCTCCCTATATTTTGTTAGGGCTATATCTTTATATTCAAGTGAACTGTTCTTTAAGTTTGAAAAAAGTTTACTTTTATGTGATATTAACCGTTTAATAGTACCATTAAACCAAGGTGGTATCGTGCCTTTGCAGTTATACTTATATTTTTCTGGTACATATTGCTCTTCAAGTTGAAGGATTTTTGTCTTGAGAAATTCCCAGGCTTCTTCAGTTTCTAATGGAGAGAGTAGTTTTTTCCAGTTAAGAGACTTTAAAGAATCATTAATTTTATGAAAGTCCGCCTTATGATATTGTTTTATCTTTAATTTATTAATTTTAGGTTGTAGAGGAATTTGTATAGAAAATGATATAATCATGTGGTCACTATTACCTAATGGATTTAATATACTAATATCAGATGAAGGAGTCTCTAAATTTGTTATAACTAGATCTAATATGTTAGTTCCCCTAGTTGGGTCTGTGACTATTTGCTTGAGACCTAGGTTAATAATAGCTGAAAGTATGTATTCATCATGTTGGTTGGTACCAGATAAGGTACTCCAGTCAATAGTGGGAAGATTAAAGTCCCCCAAAATTAAGACTGAGTCCGTATATGCTATCTGGGTGATCTCCTGTGCTAGCTGTCTAATCAGGTCTATATCTGAAGATGGTGGTCGGTAACAAGTCCCAATAAGTAGCTGGGGGGTACCCGTGGGTCTAATATATACCCATAAACTTTCAGTGTGTACTTTGTTGATTCATAGGAGGGGATGACTTCCTTTACATATAAAGTAACCTCACTCCCTTTTCTTGAGTTATCTCTGTTTTTAGAGTAGTTCTTAAAGTCAGGAATTTCTACAATCCATTTCTGGTCCGAGTTACCCCAAGTTTCAGTGATGGCTATTAAAGCAAGATCGAAAGACTTAGCCAGTATAACAAGCTCTGCGTGCTTAGAAATAGTCATTGAACGTGCGTTCAGAGATAGAATATTAAATCAAAACTATGTTGTGGACTGGGATTAGTAATAAGAGATGTTGGGGGTACCACAATTTCCCCCTTTTTTGTCAGTTTAAACATTTATTTATGAGGGAGGTTATCTTCTGCCCTAAAACAGTACTTCCCCTTCTGCTGAGATGTAAACCATCCCAGCTATAGAAAGATGGTCTCTCTTCAAATTCCTCCCAGTGTGTCAGGCAAGTTATTCCCTGCTGATAGCACCATTTACGGAGCCACTCATTCAAAGCTTTTATTTTAGATGTAATGTATCTAGTGGCTCTTGGGACAGGTAAAATCTCAGAGATATGTAAACTACAGCCACGTTCTGTTAAAATGTTGCATAAGGCGACATAGTCCTGTTTGATCTGTTGGAAATGAGATCTCCCAACATCATTGGTTCCAACATGAATGATCACTAAAGGGTTTTCACCAGCTGTTGATAAAACAGGTTTAATCACTGAGGTTATGTCTGCAATTTTTGCTCCTTTGTAGCTAGAACATGTTCGGTGTTCTTTATCAGGATTACATACTACCCGGTCAATATACTTTATAATGGAATCTCCAAGGACAAATACCTGTTGTTTTGTAATCGGTACTGCCTGATTTGATAGAGAAGAGGGTACTGAAGTGGTGGCCTGGGGGATAGTGGCCACAAAAGAATTAACTATGGAATTATTACGTGTTTCATTATCTAGCTTTGGATTTGGTCCTTCTTCATTAACATTATGTACGTTATATCCAAGAGCATTATTATCCGGTCTATGAGTGGAAAAGGTGTGAAGCTTTTCTGCATTTAACTGCAGTGAGGATACTAATACCTTAGATGTGGTGCTACTATGTGCTCCTACCCTGTCCTCTGGTACCTCATCAGTCTTTTGAGAAAGAAGTTCAAATGAATTATGAATTGGGATTTTATGCATAGTAGGAGATAAGTGATTACTTTTTTTGATACTCTTTTTTTGGGGTAATTTTGTCCAAACATCTGTTTCTTAATGGAGCACACTTAAATTGTTGATAATAATGGAGGGAGTAGAAGTAGTGATTGGTTGCACTACTGGTTTTGAGGTGGAAAAAGTGTTTAAAGGTGGTTCATAGGAGAAAGTATTCTCCAGGTGTTTAGTGATGGAAGTATTTGTTTCTACTAAAAGTGACATATGATCTATGTAGTCCTCCAACACTTTAATTTCAGAACTTAAAGTCTCTTTAGGCTATAAACATTTAATTTCATCCTGCAGGTCTTGAACCAATATGCATCTATCACAAATAAAATTAGGCACTTGTTTGCCAGTGGTGTACTTTTGGCAAGATGAACATAACTTGTTTGCTTTCTTCATGTTGGCTAATGTATAACAGTCAATACTGTTCTCAGTAAACCTCCCCCTCTTTTTTCTTTTGTTTTTTGTTTGGTATTATTATCTTACTTTAGTGATGAAGAGTCTGGTGTCCTGGTCCTGATGTCCCCGGTGGACACGGTAGACATGTGCAAAACATGCGTGTCTCTGTGCGCCTCTCTGTGCATGGCCCTGCTCACGCTCACCCCGCTCACTAGTGCTGGTGTTTATATAGCCGAAAACTGGAAGTGCGTGATCGGGCTACTTCCGGTTTTGCGCTATCACTAAAAGTCTGAAAAGTCTCTGAAAAGCCTTTAAAAAGGCTAATTCTGGTATTAGAACAAGTGCAATGTGTAAAAAAAGCACCAGATTGCAAGAGAAACAAGTAGGACATGAAGGACAGTGAAGGTAGGCAAACCAGGAAGTGCCCTGTCCTCCAATATCCCACACTCCTTTGCAAGGTTAGAGAAGAGCACCAAACTGGAGATGGTACCCTTTCCTTTAAACAATACAGATTCTATTTAAAATCACTATCAGTCAAATACATTTAGGAGATAATGTTGCATTTAGGCAGAATTCCATGCATCTAGCACACAGTCAGCTTATTTTATGCTTCCCGCTCGCTAGTGCTGGTGTTAATATAGCCGAAAACCGGAACTGTGTGATCACGCTACTTCCGGTTTTGCGCCATCACTAGAAGTCTGAAAAGTCTCTGAAAAGCCTTTAAAAAGGCTAATTCTGGTATTAGAACAAGTGCAATGTGTAAAAAAGCACCGGATTGCAAGAGAAACAAGTAGGACATGAAGGATAGTGGAGGTAGGCAAACCAGGAAGTGCCCTGTCCTCCAATATCCCACACTCCTTTGCAAGGTTAGAGGAGAGCACCAAACTGGAAATGGTACCCTTTCCTTTAAACAGCACAGATTATATTTAAAATCACTATCAGTCAAATACATTTAGGAGACAATGTTGCATTTAGGCAGAATTCCATGCTTCTAGCACACAGTCAGCTTGTTTTATGAAAGGGGGCATGTTCCCCTGTAACAAATGTGTAGCTTGTGGCAACACATCAAAAAAATAATTTTTTAAGCATCCTTACACAGAAGAGGAATATTGCATCAAAGAACACATAGATTGCATTGCTAAGGGTGTTATATATGTGTTACAGTGTCCTTGTGACCATTTATATGTCGGACAGACTGCTAGGGAACTTAAGGAAAGGATATCTGAACATAAAAGTCGGATTAGATCAAAGGATGAAAACTCATCTGTAGCTTGGCATTTCATGGAAAGAGGTCAGACTGCTGTGCAACTTCGGTTTTGGGGTCTGGAGTTTGTATCATTCCCAATAAGAGGTGGCAGTTATCAAAAGTGACTAAGCTATAGGGAGACTTGGTGGATTTATGAGCTGGGTACGTATCGTACACCATGGGGTTTAAATGAAGAGATATGTTGGCAATCATGTTGGTATTAAATTCATATACTGTATTACATTCTTATTTTAGCATTTCCTGTTTTCCCCACATCCTTGTTGTCAAGTTTTTTCTAGATAATCATTTATAATATTTTAATTTGAGTTTATATTTTAATTTGAGAATGTATTTTAGAATGTGGGATTTATCCATGTCACTTTTCTTTTTATAAGTTTGCTTTAGCTTCAATAAGTCTTTTTATCTATAAAAGTCTGTTTTCACTTATAATTTCCCCTTCTTTATCTGTGGATGGCTTTAGAATGTATTCCATTTCGATTTTACTGCAATGAATACAATATTAATTTTGTGGTGCCTTGTCATATACCCATGCAGAAATATGGTCACTGGGCTTGCTGCCCAGCGATGACGTGTTTTCACATTCACTGATGCTGTCAGTGCTTTTCTGCGTGGGTATAAGAGGGTTTCTCTTGATTCGGTCTCTTGCTGCCACACTGAGTCAAGATTCTGTGCTGAAGACACTTTATCCTGGTAGGTTAAAACTAGCTTATGTTTTAGGAAGGTGTTTTTGTGTTACCTTTATATATGCACCATGTAATGGGTGGTTTTCCGTTCTCTCTTGTTTCTGAGCCGTGAGCTCATGCAGGATGAATTTGTGCCTTATAGGTATTTCAAACTTTTTTGTTTCTATGTGAAACACTTAATAGGAATAAAGGGATTATAACTGAGTTTAATAAGGGCATGACGAGTGAACAAATGTCGATTCAAAAGAAATGTGTGTATTCTTTATCAAGTTAAGCAATATAGGATTAGAATGTTAAGAACTTATTTGTAGTTCTCACATTTAACTGATTATGAACTCTTTATTTGTGTCCATTTTGTGATTTCAGAAGAATTTTTATGGCACCTTGTATTTCTGATATTTTACAGCATTATGAAATGAAGCATACAGCTGAAGCGTTACAGCTTTGATGAACAATTTATATATCCAGGTAGATAATGTTATGTGCTGTTGATTGTTTCCTATTAGTATCATACGTTGCTTATTGTATTCTATAAGTGATATCAGTACTATTCTGTGGTAAGATTTGAACCTTTACATCCTATAGATTTTACTGAAGATTGTTGTGGCAGCATAAGATGAATTTCAAGCAGTTAACAGAAGGTAATATTTGAGCACATTCTATATATGTTGGGCATTCAGGCACCAGTTAATTATACCATTTTGATTACATTAGATATTCATGTACAGTTCAATTACATCATTATAGATTATAGATTAATTTCATCACAAGTTTCATGTTAAAGATTACATTCCTATTATTTATTGCACAATAAAAAATATTTTATATTGTTAACAGCTCCCCAGAAGAAACCATATTCTGGTGAAACTTTGGGATTAAGCTGGTGAAAAAAAACTTTAAGACATTCTACACCAAAAAGTCGTGTTTGAGCAGTTGTTTCTTCTATTTTGAATTGGATTGACACACTTTCATAACTTGCTCCACGCATAAGATCATCATTATTTGTGGATTTCCCTTGGACTATATTATTTGGACAAAATGTATAAAATGTCTTTAAAGAGATATAAAGTGCTGGTTGAATAAAGTACATTTTTTGAAATAAAGTGCTTCATAAAGTTAATACTTATGCCATTTTTATGTATAGGATGCAGGAATGTTTAGAAATGTTTACAATGACAGTTAATTACAAAATAACATCCACTCTGATAGGTGGTTTATGGATACAAACAGAGCGACATTATGCTTATGTTGTTTGAATAATTTTGCTGTCGTTCCGTTGATATGTAGAATGTTATGCCAAAGAAATCCTGCATCGAAGCAAGCACTGCTTGAACCAAGCAGCAAACTTTCTTTTGCTTTTGCTGCTGCTCAGTATTTATGTAAATAATTACTGATGCCCCTGTATTAATAGGACCCCTGGCTGCTGGCTTTGTATAAAATTTGCTGAAGTATGGTGCCAGCTAGCCGTGGAGGAGTCCGTAGCATGTGTACAGCCAGTCTAGGCTGCTAGAGAGACAGGCCTACCAAATCCATACAGATCCCCAAAACAGAGCAGCTAGACAATGATTGTCTAGCAGTCTGCTGCTCTGTTATAACATAGAAAACAAATGATGTAAAGGGACAGGAATGTCCCTATGTATAGAAATGCTTTACAGACAGAGTAGACCTCAGAAAAAGGAGAGGGCTGCAAGATAACTAAACAATAAATAAATTAAATGAATTAAAGAATAAAGAGACACTGCAGGTCTCTAAAGGAACCCCATTATGCATAGAGCCCTAAGATATAAATTAAAGGGCTAGTGTGCATGCTATAATAATACAGCATATGTATAAATACAATAAATGTTTGCACTGTTGCGTATATATAAAATAAGGGACTTCCCATAAGTAAAACCCCAGGAAGGGGATTTCCTATAGAGAGACTTCCCATAAGTAAAAACCTCATTATGTAATAGAGGAGGAGGAGGAGGAGTTTCCCTATTTAAGGACCATTCTAGAACTAGTTTGAAGTTATGGGTGGGACCTTCCCATATGTGGAAGGGCTATATAAGCCCTCCTCAAACACCAAGAGTTAGATTAGCTGTCCAGCCAGTCACTTATCTGAGGACATGGTAAGAGAAGGACCTGTGCCTGAAACAGGAGTTTATCTTGAGCAAGCAAAAAAAAGTTGAGTATTGTTTTATAGAAATACCTGAAGTAAGGTGGAATAGCATTGAGCTATTGTTTATTTTCTAGTTCAGTTTGAACTGTTTATTTATTTCTGTATTTTGATGCTTTTGTATAAAATAAAACACACTGCTAGTGAGTTGTACCCAATAACTGTGTTCTGTGTTATCTTTGCAACCCATGTACCTGTGACATAAACCTCAGAATCTGGAACAGATACAACAATTGGTCATACCAAAGAAGTATAGAACTGATTTGTTACAGATAGCATGTGATAGTTTTATGGCTGGTCACTTGGAGAGGGACCATAGCCGTTGCCCGATTGTTGTACAGATTTTTACTGGCCTGGGATTCATGAGTATAATGCTACCTGTTGCAGTTCTTGTGCTGAAGAATGTCAAAAAGTAACTCCAGTGACTAAAAAGGACAAGTGCTCCTGGTGCCCCTACCCTTGATAGATGTGCCATTTAGAGAATTGCAATGGATGAGGTTGGCCCTTGACAAAAGTAAAAAGGGGGAGTGATTCATTTTGGTAGTATGTGACTATGCTACTCGATACCCAGAGGCAATTCCCATGCAGACTGTCACAGCCCCAAAAGTGGCAGCAGAGCTTGCCAAAGTTTTCAGTAGGGTGAGCATACCTAAAGAGATTATTACTGATCAGGGTAGTAATTCTTTTGCTGCATTGCTGAAGGAACTGTACCAACTACTAAGTATCATTGCCATAAGAACCTCCCCTTATCACCCTCAGACAGACAGTCTTGTTGAGTGTTTTAATCAAACCCTGCAATGCATGTTTCAAAGGTTTATGAAAGGTGAAGGGAAAGGTTGGGACCAGCACTTACCTCACCTGCTTTTTGCTTACAGAGAAGTGCCTAAGTATCAACAGGTTGTTCACCCTTTGAAATGCTGCATAGTAGACAACCTAGAGGGCCACTACATGTAATAAAAGAAACATGGGAAGATAAACCCACTCAGAAATAATCTATTACATCTTTTTTTTTTTTTACCAGGAGAGACCCACTAAGCTGAAAGCTTGTTTACAGGTGTGACCTGGGAGCACAAGAAAGTTAAGTGACTTGCTTAGGGTCACACAGTATGCAAGTGGGGGCTGTGGGATTCAAACCCAGATCTCTAGGTTTGCAGCTCAGAGCCTTAAACCACTAAGCTATACTGCCTTCTTGTCCCAAAGACACATCTTATATGTGTGCACCGAGAAAAAAAACTGGCAAATATGGTGGAACTGCCCATAGTAATCAGGAAGAAGCCACAAAAACAGCAGAGGGTATATTATGACCATGGGGTAAAAGAAAACATTTTTGAGCCAGGTAAAAAGGTCTTGTTACAGTACTGTTACCCACTACAGAAAACAAACTGTTAATGAGGTGGCAAGGGCCTTATAAAGTGCTTACGTGTACTGGTACAGTTAATTGTGACATTGAGACCCCGATAGGAAAAATTCTACCAAGATATACCATGGTAACCTCTTGAAGAAATGGGTTGAAAAACACAAAAGGTTGCTTTGTTAGTATTTCCAGAAACTGCTAAAGAAGATATTGATATAGCTTATGACAGACTGGAACATACTGTAACTTCTGATGCTGTAAACATGAATGTTTCCTTATCTGCAGAACAAACAGCAAACATTTGTGACTTGGTAAAGACATTTCAAAGTACTTTTACCACAGTGCCAGGCTGAGCAAAGGTGGTCAAACACATAGTAGTGACAGAGAATGCTCACCCTATGAGACAAAAGACATACAGATTACCTGAGCGGTAAAAATTAGATGTGATTAAGGAAATACAAAACAATGAAAGAGCTGGGTATCACTGAAGAACCAAGAAGTACTTTGTCATCACCAATGGTGATTGTAAATACAAAACAATGGTGATTGTGAATAAAAAAGAAAGGGGTGTAATAATCTGCCTTGATTTTATGAAACTTAATCAGGTGTCCATGTTTGACAGCTGTCCAAGCCCAGGATAGATGATTTGTTGGACAGATTGGGAAGTGTCAAATACATCAATATCCTCAATCTCACCAAGAGTTACTGGAAAATACCCCTAGCTAATGAATCCAGAGACAAAACTGAATTTTTTATTCCCGTTGGGTCCTATTAGTTCACCACCATGCTGTTTGGTTTACATGGCACATCTGTTACATTCCAGTGGTACATGGGTGTAATTTTAGCCCTTCACACTAGTTATTGTGCTGCTTGCCTGGATGATGTCATGGTGTACACTCCAGACTTCAAAAGCCACCTGGAACACCTATGAGCAGTTATCCAATCTATCAAAAATGCAGCTCTGACCACTAATCCTACCACGCATGCATTAAGCATGCAGGAAACCAAATATTTAGGTTATACTTTGGGAAATGGAGAAGTAAAGCTGGAGAGTTCCAAGTTAGAAGCTGTAGCTACCAGTCCTGTCCCTATGCCACAGCAACGTCATTTTTAAGTCTGGCTGGTTACAACTGGAGATTTGTCCCCAGCTTTGCCCATTTATCTACTCCCCTCACAGAACTCATGAGAAAACAGTACCTGGATAATGTGAAATGATCCCCAGAGTGTGTTGAGACTTTTTCAGTCATCAAAGCTGCATTATGTTCATCCCTTGTTTTTAAGAAGTCCTGACTTAAAAGAAACAATTTCTGTTACAGACAGATGCATCAGAGGTAGGCCTCGGTGCAGTTCTCAGTCAGAATATAGATGGGAAGGAACATCCCATTCAGTATATTAGTAGGAAACTGCATGACAGAGAGAAAACATACTCCACTGTTGAAAAAGAATGCCTTGGTGGGAAATGGGCTATGGAGTCCCTTAAATTTTATCTGCTAGGAGCTGACTTTGTACTTATAACAGATCACTATCCTTTCTGTTGGCTTAATCAAATGAAGGATAAAAATCCCAGAATCACAAGGTGGTACCTGGCACTACAACCATTTGAATTCAAAGTGATGCACAAATCTGGGGAAAAAGAATGTCAATGCTGATTTTCTGTCAGGATATGGACCAGGAATTGAGAATTCAGAAGGTTGAAAAAATGTGTGCGCGTAACTGTTTGCTGTAAAAGGTGTTATGAAAAAAGGGCTAGTGCATATCTAAAGAACTGTAAATGTTACAAGATAATGTTAAAAGAGAAATAAAAAAAGGTTTTAGAAACCTGCTTTTTAAGAAAAAAAAACAATTCCTTGTTAAAGAGGGGTGTGTGTGTGTGTGTGTGTGTGACAGGGCTGGGTAAAACCCTGTCCTATTTGTTGTACAAAGAGAGTTAAAGCAAGGATCTACAGTATTTTGTCCTCTCCTGTTCTGCTACATGTCTGTCTCATGCCTGATTGCACAATCACATTTTCTTGTGGCACCTAGGAATTGGCCACTGTAAGTCCCACAGTTACCCCCCCCGCTATCTCCCTTCTTTCACTTGCTGTTTCTACTCTTTCTTTCTACCCTTACTTCTCTGTGGTTAAAAATATATATGAATCTTTATGTGAAATTGGGATCCCTTGGTTTGAAAATGTATATACTTATATTATTGAAATAATTGCAGAAAGCTATTTGGGTTTATTAGAGGAGATGTCAGTCTGAAACACAGGGGGTTAACCGTGAGATGTATTTTGACCTCCACAAGCTTGTTTACAGAATTGTCAACAGGAGAGCAGCTCTGAGACAGAATGTTCTATTTTGTTGCATCTGTTAAAGACAAGGGGCTGGCTTCACAAATACCATTTTACCAAGTTTTCCTCTGCAACTGCTGCTGCAGACTGGAATCGCCTGCAGTTGTGGTGGTTCTGATTCACAGCCGCAGCAGTTGCAGAGGGAGTTACGGCTGCTTCCAGCAGCTGTAGCCCATTCTCGTAGCTGCGGCCATTGCCCTGACTACCCCACCCGCAGGCAGCAGTAGATCGTGGAGCCAGTCGTAATCCGGCTCCACCTTTGTGAATACCCGCAGCTGCAGGTAACCTGTGAATCCGCAAGTCGCCACCAACTTGTGCTGCATTTTACCCGCAGCTGTGGGTATTTCTGGGCGTCTGTGAATCCTGCCCTAGATGTGCTCATCAGGCTGGCCTCAGGAAAGAAACTGGCAAAGTTCTGCTACATTTTGTGAGAAACAGGAGATGCAACTTACAACAATCAGGCTGCAAAGTTTAAACTGCCAGGGAAAGACATTTTATAAAAAAGAGAACAATGTTTAGTTGAGAGAGAGAGAGAGATAGAGAGAGATTGAGATTTAAAGTGACTCAAATGTAGGACTTCATTTGTACTTTCTATATGGAGAGCTATCCTGTACTAATTTTATTTTTTTTATTTTATTGTTGATAATATTAAAATGATAATTGCAAATTGTATAACTTCTCCTGGTCTACCTATGCTTCCCGACCTATGCCTCTATGACAAGGAACAGAGAAAGGTGGCAGAGAGAGGTGGAGGTGGTGCCACTCCCCCAGTGGTCCTTCTTTGCTTTGGGAGAGGACAGCACAGCAAGCTACAATGAGGTCCAGGTTGCCAGAGGGGGACACGGAAGGGACTGGGAGTGGGACCTGCAGCTGCACTTGGGGGCTGTGGGCCACACCTGAGACCCCACCTTCAGATCCTCCTCCTCACCCCTTCCAGTAACTTTCACAAGAGCCAAAGTGGCACAATTCTGCATTGAGATGCGGCACCTCAGAAGCAGAATTGTGTCCATGGAGGCTATGCTCCAGATGCTATTTTCAAACCAGGGTATTCACCTTGAGGGAATGATAGATCTCTGTGGTGGTGGTGGTTCACCCTCTGTCTTGCCCAAGCCACAGCCCTAGAAAGTGACTCCTGTCTCCTCCTCATCACCTCTGTGTCTTGTCTTGTTTACATGATAAAAACATTGAAATAATTAAGAAATGTAAAAAAAAAATGTAAAGGTCTCAATTCTCCTCTTACTCTGTCCTGAATCCCAATTTCTGTGACTGCTGCTGTTTTTCTGCTATCTTCACTCCTTACTGGTGTACCTCAACCAGTCTCTTCTCTATTCTGTTTTTATTTATTTAAGTGTACTTCATTGGATTTGTTTTTCATACACAAGGTACACAAAACATCAATGATTACACAAGCACTACATAGTCCCATTGTCAGAGCACATACAATTAATGATTTGGCTGGTTATTCCATACCTAAAACAATATTATATGATAGCATAATGGAAAGTGCTAATCCACTACAGATTACATACTTAAATTGACTGACAATGCAAAAATCTGAAAGATTAAAACCTATCACCAGAGTGGGGTAGCAAATAGGCAGTTGGACGTTTCTGTTTGGGCCTATGTGGGCAGTGACATGAGGGGTCTGTTGTTTTTCCCAATTGTTTTCATAGGTATGCAGCTTGTTGTTCATACCGGTAATATGATTCTCTGCTTTAAGAGCAAACACGAGTGCTGCATGCCACTCTCAGTAGTTAGGAATGTCTTTTTCAGTCCCGTGTCAAAAGAGGGCCTGCAAAATGGTGCATACCAAATACAGCTAACACAAAACAGCAAAAGGCAAACTGACAAGCACTGCAGTGTTCACCAAAAAAGCAAACAGCCGTAGTGACTTTCTTGGGGGGGGGGGCACCACCCCGACCCTATTACTTAAAATAACCATCTCCAGGGGGGACTACAACTCGGGGACAGGGAGAAACTCGGGAGGGCGGATGGAACATTTTACAAAAAAAAAAAAAAAAAAAAAAACACCACCAGTCTCAAACCCAGGTCTGCCCAGCACACAGGTGGTGACTCTAATATGTAGACTACATGGCCAACATGGATCTGGTCATCCAAACAATTACCTACAGGTTTCCACAACTCTTTACCTACATCACTGACTCCTCACTGCAGTAAACGTGCTGTCAAAACACTCTTGCTCATTTGACTCTTGTTATTTTGGAGTCGCCAAAATTGAGTCGCTCAGATGGACTCACTGTTTTAACAGGATACCTTCTTTTTTAAGCCAGTGCCTCGTTATTACTTTTTTGGCACATGTTGAAATAAGAACTATGTAGTATTTCTATGCTCAAAGCCCATCTCTCTAGGTGGTCTACTACCTACAACAATGTCTGCCGCTTTGCTCTGGCTTCCCCCTGTCTCACCCACCATTGTGACCTCTACAGCAAACTAAACTGGCTCTCCCCTTCAAACCACATTGACTTTGTTCTAGGGTGCTTCACGGGAAAGGTCCTTGGCACTGGCACCCCCCCGGGGCTGGCAAAATTCCTTGTCCCGGCTGCCTCCTCATCCTATCCTCTTAGGTCTCAGGGGTCTGCCTTACTTAAGGTACCCACCACCCAGACTCAAATGGGAGTTAGGGATTTTGCCGTGTGTGCCCCTAGACTATGGAATGCTTTCCCTGCCCAGATCCGCGCTGCCCCCTCACAGGGCTGCCTTCGCTCCTCCCTATGGAACCACCTCAAACTCGCTTCGGTCTGTGGGTGCCCGAAACCCCCGTGATCTAACATTGCACTCCTCTTCCCTGGACATATTTCCTGGACAAAAAGGGCGTATGCTGTATATAGTGCTATAGTTGCTGCATCGCAACTGTGCCTTCTGTACTGCTCTTAGTGGCAAAATGCCTTACTCTGTTGTGTACATACTGAACAAAACTATGCCACATGATGACTTGTAAAATGTTTTAATCTGTATTATGTTGCCCTCGACTTGTAAAATGTCTTAATCTGTATTATGTTGCCCTCTCATGACTTGTAAGATGTTCTTAATCTGTACCATGTTGTCCTATATATCTACATCTGTAATTCCTGTACTCTCCCGGGTCGTACCTGAAAATAGGCAATTGTCTTGTCTAGTGTACTTACCTGGTTAACAAAAGCTAAATAAATAAATAAATGTGTTTCTCATATTCACCCAGGATGCATATACGAACATACGAAAATGCCAGCAGAAATAGGCCTCACTGTCTATCGAGTCTGCTCGAGTGCGCAGCTAGCACCTTATACTGCTGCTGCCCCACCCTTCCACCATCCTATTACCTCTTCCCTTTACCCTATCCTAACCCCTCTTGAAGCTGTCTACCATCTTGCAGGCCACTGTCTCACCCGGCAAGGAGTTCCACTTGTCCACCACTCTTTCTGTGAAAAAATGTCTCCTCATCTCTCTCTCCTAAATCTACCCCCCTCCAATCTCAGTTGGTGTCCTCTCGTGTCCCTCCCCTTTCTCCTCTGGAAAATCCTCTCTGTTTTAGTCTTGTTTATTCCCTTCAGGTACTTAAAGGTTTCAATCATATCTTCCCTGTCCCATCTCTCTTTCAGTGAGTACATATTCAACTCCCCCAGTCTTTCCTCGTATGGCTTGCCCTCCAATCCCTGTATCATCCTTTGTAGCTCTACGCTGAACCCCCTCCAACAATCTGATGTCCTTCTTCAGTAATGGGCACCAGTATTGCACGCAGTACTCCAGGTGGGGCCTGACCTGCAACCTGTACAGGGGCAGGATAATCTCCCTACTTCTGGAGGAGATCCCACTAGCTATGCACTCCATCAATTTGTTGGCTTTTGTTGATGCCCTTCTGCATTGAGCAGAGTTGTTCATGCTCCCTGTTATGATCACCCCTAGGTCCTTCTCTTGTTTGTTTTTTCTATATACTTTTTTAATTTTTTTCCCTTTTTTACCCTGGACCCTGGCAGACACACACGTGTGCATATGTGGAGGTGCACACGCACACTGGGCACAGACTTGTCCTTCTGCCCCACCCCTGGCATTATTGCCACTGTTGCCCCATGCCTACACTTCCCACCGGACCTCCACCTGGTGAGAGAGGAACTACTGGAGGAGTGGACAACCACCCCCAAGGGGAGAGAGCTGCCTACCACATCTCAATCCCACTCTGACCCTCCCCCCATACTGGCTCCCTGGCAACCTGAGGTCATTCCTGAACCTGGGTCACCAGTATAGCGCGAGGTAAAGCGTCCAGCACCTCAGGCCTCAGCACCACTGGGCCGGCATTAGATCCTTCTCTTCTGTGGAGCAACCCAACTGAACCCCATTTAAGTGATAATCCCTTCCCTGGTTCTGGGCTCTGAAGTGCAGAACCTTGCACTTCTTGGTATTGAACCCCGGCTGCCATTTATTTGTCCACCCCTGCAGCTTATTCAGGTCCTCCTGCAACCTTCTCCCCCCACCGTGTCATCTACCCATCTTGGTATCATCTGCGAACAGACTGATTTTGCTGCGGATCCCATTTGAGATATCTGCAATGAAAATTCTGAACAGTACTAGTCCCAGCATGGATCCCTGTGGTACCCTGCTCGTCACCGCTCTCGGTGATGAGAGTTCCCCCCTACCACCACACTTTGCAGTCTCCCCCTCAGACAGTTCCTGATCCAGGTCACCATTTTTGGTCCTGCCCCCCACATACTCCAGCTTCCCCCTCCATCTCCCATGCGGCACTGAATCAAAGGCCTTACTGAAGTCCAAGTATAGGACGTCCACAGTATGGCCCTTGTCCAGTTCCTGTGTCACCCAGTCATAGAACTCTACCAGGTTTGTCTGGCATGATCTGCCTGTGATAAACCCAAGTAGAGGATGAAGTTTGTTTTTAATAGTTTGCATTAAGGGTTGGGCTTTGGGACACTGCCAAAGGATGCGAAAGAGTGTGCCCTGGATATCATTACATCTTGAGCAAGTGTCTGTTGGTAGTTCCTCCATTTTATTAAGTTTCACTGGGGTGAAGTACATGTTGTGTATAATTTTAACCAGCATGAGTCTATAAATGTCAGATCTGATGTGTTTGTACAGGTCCTTACAACTTTTCTGTCAGTTGTTGTAGTCACCCTAGGTCTTTGGTAGGACTGACAGTTAGTATGTTACTGAGTAATCCATTTTTGGGGTGAAAGGTCATATGTATATATATATATATATATATATATATATATATATATATATATATATATATACACTGATACAAGCTGGATATATGGTGAGGTAGTGCAGCCCAGTTTACTAGTGGGAGTATGGCCCTGCTGTTATTGGATGAGCTAGGATGGCCCCTGAAATGCTTAGCTAGCACATGCATAACCTGTAGAAAGGTGAACAGTTATTTGATACACAGTATCTTTGTTTAAAGGTGTCAAAGGTAACTAGTTTATTGTAAGAAACAAGCTACTGTACTCTGGCGATATTCAGAGTGGTCCAGGGAGGTCTGGATTTAGTTTTCCCATTAATAAGAGTAACCCCCTCATGGGTGGGGCTTACCTTAATTTGCACCCCAGGCCATTGGTCCTGCCAGTCCCGGTCAGTTATGGTGCCCCTTTATGATTCTGTTGGTCCCCATATACCTCTATTATCGAAGGGGACCGAAGGAGCAAGGTAATCCTAATAAAATCGTCAACTCAGTGCTAAGGTCTGTCAACGATTGCCACACAGTTCAATGTGCACATGTTTGAGTTGGGTCCTGCTCGGACATGCGAGCTGCCGCAGTCAGGTTGCGCTCTGTCCAGCGCTACAGCACTTAAGATTTAAAGCCGCTGTATGGCTCTTGTATTGTTTCCTGTTCATGTGCTCTGACCTCAGGACTCAGAAGGAATAAGTGGGGATGCGGAGGCACGTACCCTGTAGCCAGGGGTAAAATAAAATACTGTAAAACTTTGTAAAAGCACTCTTAAGAGCTATATTATTAAAGGGGAGCCTTCCACTTTAAGAGCAGCTGAGGCTGCTATAATGGAATCCCTGCCTGCTGCCTAGGGGGACAGCACTGCAGCGCTCATGACAGGCAGGGGGAGCCCCTGTTAAGCCTCACTCTGCCACCGGACATGAAGCCAAGGCAGAAGGGCATCTGTAAAAGCCTAAGAGCAATAAATGTTAATGTTATTCTGTTTGCCTGTAAAAAGAGCTTAAAGTTGGGACTCTATTTACCATGGACTGCAGCAGCCATATTTGGCACCCCTGGCCCCTGTCTCCACCAGTCAGAGTCTAAGGAGCCTGAAGGACTGTGCTATGGTTCCTGGGAAGGGGGGTTGTACAACGTTCTTGGAGCCTAAACAGGCAACCAATCAGGCATAATCTGGACCTGATACATTTTAATTTTGCCTGATTGACAACTAGATGGACAAATTGAATGCTGCAGCTGATCTTCTCAAGGCGGGGGCAGATTAAGCTCAAGGCAGTCTGGCTGATGCTCTTGGAGGAAAAAGGGAAGTACAGAGTGAGCCAGAGACTGTTTGGAGGTCACCTAAGCTTCCACAGCCTAACTGTCGGGGACTTGCCAACTGCTTTCTATTTCCTGGAAAGCCAGCGAGGAAGTTTGACAATTGTTTGTAGCCAGAATTCAGCAGCAACTGAGAGAAGCCCTCAGCCAGTGAAGAGGGTTGGACTGTGCTGCTAGACATTTGAAGTGTGGCCCGGACTAAACCCAGAGACAGTTACTGAAGTTTCCATTGCCTGGGAAAGCAAGCTAGGGTGAGAGAAGCTGCTGTGATTTGAGCCTGTCATGAAAATTGCAGAGAGACTGCTGCCACTCCTAGTCCTAGGGAGTGGACTGATTGGTCTGGAGGCCTTGAAGTCTGTGGCCTGAACAAAGAAACAAGGACTGAGTGATTCCTGAGCTTCAGAATCAGAGTCTCCCCCTGACCATGTTGATTTGGGGAATTGGCCTGGTAGTGCCACCAATGGGCATTACCTATCGTCTGCCTGAGGTGTTAGATGCCTGGATATGTGGGGTAGGCATGTGGCCCTAGTTCCCAGCACTGGTGCAATCCGGCATCCACGAAGCAACAGTCCCAAAGGTGACAAGCTGCCAGAGCCTGCATCAGCCCTGAAGGTGACAAGCAGCCATTACACACAGATTCTGTGTTGTGTCTACAGAACCGTGAGTAAATACAGGGTCTGGCTGCCAGGGGAGTGAAATACAGCTAAATCAAATCTTTCTGTTTATTTAAAAGTGCACCAGTGCTGGCCAGCCAGCTGCACTGTACTGGCCTGTACCTTATCCTGGATACCCAGATAGACATTAGGGGCACTTGCACCAGTGGGTAGGTGGGCTTGTATGTTTGTGTATGCTGATGAGGGTGGGCACAGTGACTATTACTGTTGTTGTTCATGGTTTTAGCTGTTCAGCAAATGCTTAAGTTGTCGTTTATCATTGCATTCCCATCCCTTTTATCATTTTAATAAAATGTTTCTTGTTGCTCTTTAAAACTGCTGGTGAGCATATTATTAGCGATAGTCATTATTTGCATACTATGTAGAGTATTATCTCTGTTTATAGTATTCTGTGTGTGGGGTGACTGTGAGGGGAGGTGGGGAGGTACAACATCCTGGGGGGTTGTACCTTTCTGTCAACTGGCCCACTACAAATGAGCCTGAGTGGAGGCACTGCGCTATTTAATTCTATCTTGGGAAAGATGCCCCCCTTTTCCACCAGAACAAGAACCCAGGCCCCTCAACCTTGGTAAGCTTGCAAGTCAGGGGTAGTAACTTAAAATTACACGTATAAGGAAATAGGGATTGTGGGTGAGGGGTTGCATAGTGCCTGTTAGAACCTGAAGTTTTAGGAATCTGCAGTGTTGAGAATGGATTAGTACTGCTGCAGGGATTCATGTGTTCTTCATTCTTCTGGGGAGGTTTTTAGCATAAGAGTAGATAAAGGATTTTAGGTTTATTCCAGCCTTACTGTATAGGGCTGTCTTTATTGGGAGCCACACAGGTTAATATGCCCTGTCTTGAGATGGTGGTGGGGAGGGGTGGGTGGGTTTGTTTAAACTGTTGCAAATACTTGCTGGTGTTAACTGCTAGGTAATATATAAATATGTTTGGCAGGCACAGTCCTCCCATTAACTTAGGGGCAGCTAACTTGTTGTAGGCCCTGTGCACTGCTTTTCCAGTCCAGATAAATTTGGAGATGTGACTGTGAAGGGAATTGAACTATTTCATAGGAATAGCACAGTTTAACATACTCAGGGGATACAGCATTCTGGGCAAAAAGTTCATTGTAACCAGGCGCATCCCCCACCCCCAGTATTAGGGGGAAATGTGCCCATCTGTCCACATCCATTTTCAGTTGCTTAAGATAAAGTAAAGTAAAAATAAAGAATTACTTAAGATGAGTAAAGGTTCAAGATTGTGAGCTATCATTTCCTGGGGGTTCTTTGTTACCAAGATTTCCAAGTACTTGAGTTTATCAGCCTGCCATTTGAGCCCAGTTGCTGATATGTCATGCTTGTTCACTTCTTGGCTGAGGGTCATAACTTCCCTCTTGTCCTAATTTAGTTTATAGTTAGATAACTTCCCATATTCCTGAATCACCCGAAGAGCATGAGCAGGGAGGTAGCAGGGTGGGTAATGTGAAGTAGGATGTCATCAACATAAACTGACACCTTATATAGCCTCCTCTACAGGTCACCCTTGGGGTCCCACAAGGCTTGGTCCTGAGCCCACTACTTTTCTCAGTCTTCATAAATGACCTCCCTCTAGTTGTTTCCTCCTGCGACATACACATGTATGCTGATGATACAGTCTACGAATCCGGCCCCACGGTCCCCTTTATTAAAGAGCCGCTGCAAAAGGTTTTCTCCACAGTCCAAAAATGGTTTCATGAAAATCTCCTAGTTATGAACCAGAAGAAAACAGCAACCTTGATGTTTGGATTGAGCTGCTGGCTAAGCACCACACCTGTCTCACTAACCTACACTCTTCTTAGGGCGAACATTTTGACTCGGTAACTTCATACAAATACCTAGGCATGTACTTGGACCAACATGTAGACTGCTCTGGCCACGTATCCCACCTAACAGCCAAGTACTATTCAAAGCTTGGACCTCTTTACAGGGTGAAGAGCTGCCTCCAGCCTCATATCAAGAAACGTGTGGTTGAGCGCTTCGACTTTCCCTGCTGGACTATGAGGATGTTGTCTATGCTGGTGCCAGCTCCTCTGCCCTGCCCAAACTAGCAACACTATTAAACTGCAATGATCTCAGGTGGCTACTGCCCCTGAACAGGCACTCACTGTACACTGTCCTAATGGGGGCTAAGTACTGGGCAGGTAAACTCCCAGGATACCTCGAGGACCACTTTTCTCTGGCAACAAATTTCACATACCTGTACCTCCTTAGGTCTGAGGGCATTTGCCATTTCCAGATTCCATATTGTAGGAGAAACCTAGGGCAAACCTTAGTCACTTATGGGCTACCCTCCATTTGGAATGGCCTGACCACCCAAATCACTACTGTCAACTCCTATCCCTCATGTAAGAGGTTAACCAAGGCCATCATACTTCCTTGATTTCATGCCCCAGCTGCCCCTATCAAGCCCCCTTGGCCATCATAGACTAAGGCCTATTGCTACACAGTGGAACCGCTGGGTCACCTTCTCCCCAAGGCTCTTCATCTGAATGTCAGGGGCTCTGCATCTGAATGTCAGGGTATCGACTTAACCCCACCCCTGCTGCTGCGACTTGCATCCTCTTCTGTAACTTAAACTTATTGATACATTGCCTGTTGTTTGCAATGTGTGAAGAATACCTTGTGGATAACATGTGTCTTCACTACAACAACATAACTTGTACCTTCCTCATCAATAGCACGTTGTGTGTATTTGTGATGTAACTCGTTATCTTTACTTCTGTGACACAAATTGCACTTGCCTCATTCCTTTGTACCTTGTTTGTAATTGGTTTTGCATTTTTACTAAGTACTATTGATGTTTACAGAACCATAGTACCAAATATATCCTTGTATTTTTGTATAATATATTTCTGCTGCTTTAAGAACTCTACCATTATTTATAGAACCCTGTTGGTGAATGTATTTCATCCCTATAGCCTTCCTTCCCCTACCATTTCTCCTTCCCCAGGGCATAACTGGAAACAGGTGTTCTAGGCTTTGTGTGTTTACCTGGTAAAATATGTTTTAATAAATAAATAAGTAAATATTCTGTGCCTTCTACAGCTATGCCTGTAACATCATGGGTTTGCTTCAGTTTGAGTATTAGAGGTTCCAAAAAGAGAGTAAACAGTAGTGAAGATTATGGACATCTCTGCATCACACCCTTGTACAATCTGGATGGTAAGGAGTGCATTCCATTACAAAAGATTTGAGCTGAGAGCTCGAAGAACAATATGTTTAGCCATGCAATATATTCTGCATGGATATCATACTTTGCTAGAGTTGCTCAAGCAACTGCCGGGGTACTCCATAAGTGGGACACCACATATAACAACAGAAACATAGAGACATAGAAACGTAGAAGTTGATGGCAAATAAGGACCGCAAGGCCCATCCAATCTGCCCATTTCTTTTTCTACCTTATGAATGAGCCATCAGCCATTGCTCTGTCAATGGCCTATCTATTCATACTCATCTGTATTGCCCCCTTATGCCTATCCTATGCTTGTTTGAAGCCCTGCACTGTATTCATATCCACAACTTCCTGAGGTAGGCCGTTCCATGCATCCACCACCCTTTCTGTGAAAAAGAACTTCCTCACATTACCCCTTAATCGGCCTCTCTCTAATCTCATGCTGTGTCCTCTTGTCCTGCTATTTTTCTTATCTTGAAACATGTTAGACTCTTTCACCTTGTTAATGCCCTTTAGGTGTTTGAATGTTTCGATCATATCACCGCTCTCCCTTCTTTGCTCTAGGATATACATATTGAGCTCCGTTAATCTGTCTTCATATGTTTTCTGATGCAGTCCCTGCACCATTCTGGTTGCCCATCTCTGGACTGCCTCAATTTGGTTAATGTCCTTGTGAAGGTGTGGCTTCCAGTACTGCATGCAGTACTCCAGATGGGGCCTAACCAGTGTCTTCTAAAGTGGGATTATTACCACCCTCTTCCGACTTGTGATACCCCTACTAATACACCCCAACATCCCCCTAGCCTTACCTACTGCTTTAGTGGTCTGCTTGGATGATTTCAGGTCATCGGTGATGATGATGCCCAAGTCTCTTTCTTCCCTTGTGACTGCCAGCATCTCCCCTCCCAGCCTATAGGTGGCTTCAGGGTTTCTCTTCCCCATGTGCATGATCTTGCACTTCTTTGCGTTAAACCCCAGTTGCCACTCTCTCGACAATTTTGCTAGTTCATCCAGATCTCTTCTCATTCTGCCCACCCAATCTCGATGATCTACTCTGTTGCAGATCTTGGTGTCATCTGCAAACAGACAAACCTTACCCTCCAGTCCATCAGCAATGTCAATGATGAAGATATTGAAGAGGACTGGCCCCAGGACTGATCCCTGAGGTACCCCACTTGTGACTTGCATCTCTTCTGACTGTATACCATTTGCCACCACTCTCTGTTTTCTGCCCGTCAACCATTTTGCCACCCAGTTGACCAACTTCTGACCCACCCCGAGCCTATCCAGCTTATTAATCAATCTTCTATGTGGAACAGTATCAAAAGCTTTGATGAAGTCAAGGTAAGTGACATCAACTACTCCCCCTTGGTCCACCACTGTGGTTACCCAGTCAAAGAAATCGATCAGATTAGTTTGACAGGACCTTCCTTTTGTAAACCCGTGCTGTCTTGGATCCTGTGCTCCTATGGATTCCAGGTATTGCACTATCCTTTCCCTAAGGAGTGCCTCCATAATCTTGCCCACTACTGAGGTAAGACTGACTGGTCTGTAGTTCCCTGCCTCCTCCCTGCTACCACGCTTGTGGAGTGGGATCACATGAGCCCTTTTCCAGTCTTCTGGGACCTCTCCTGTGCTTAGAGACTCACTAAACAGTTTTGATAATGGCTCTGCTAGTTCCACCCTTAGTTCCTTTAGTACCCTGGGATGTATGCCATCAGGTCCCATTGCCTTGTCCACCCTGGAGCTTATCGAACCTCAAGGACCCTTTCTTTTGTGAAGGGACCAGTGCACACCTCCCTCCCTCCCCTTGTGTTCATTTTGTTGAGCTCAGCCCTGCCCTACCTTCCCTTCAGTAAATACTGAGCAGAAGTATCTATTTAGGATAGATGCTTTTACATGGTCCTCCTCCTCACATGCCCCCTTATCCCCTTTGATCTTAGCAATACCCCCTCTGGACTTTCTCCTTTCACTAATGTATCTATAGAAAGTCTTGTCACCTTCTTTCACTGTTCATGCTACTGTTTCCTCGGTTTGGGCCTTTGTCTGCCTTACTGCCTTCCCTGCTTCCCTTAGGAAAGTGTGGTATGCCTCCCTACTTACACCCTGCTGTGTTCCCTTATATTTTCTGAAGGCCAGCCTTTTGGCTCTGACCTTTTCTGCTACTGTTTTTGAGAGCCAAAGTGGTTTCCTCCTTCTTTTGCACTTCCTTTTCTCTCCAACACGATGGGATGTTGCTTCAAGTATTGCATCCTTAATGCTTGCCCACTTTGCCTGTACTCCCTCACCAGTATTTATTTTTGCCAGGGCTAGCTTAACTCTGTTGGTCATCTTATCAAAGTCAGCTCCTCTGAAGTCCCATATTTTTGCCTTGGAATGGGATGATTTAGTTCTAGTGGCCAAATTGAACCATATCATGTGATGGTCACTGGCCCCCAGGTGACCTTCTCCCCGGAGATCTGAGATCCTTTCCCTGTTAGTCAGTACTAGATCTAGGATAACCCTGTCTCTTGTGGGTTGTTGTACCAGTTGTTTGAGGCCCTCCTCCTGCAGGGAATCTACCATGTGTCTAGTTCTGGCAGATGTTCCTGCTGGTAACATCTGCAGATTTGCTTTGTCTTCTCCTCACCTAACTCACCACTGCTTGCTTTACTCTGCCTTGCACTGGCTATCCCAGTGCACTTTGCTCTTATACACTGCGGTGTTTCATTGACTCTCTGACCAGGCATCCCCATCCCGAGTCATTTGGAGCTATGTTTAACCCCATCCTTCACTCTCACTCTCTCTCTCTTCTGTCTTCAACCTCTCCCCTGCTGTCAGTCCCACACTGTTCGACTAAAATGGGTGAGCAAGCATTCTCCCATTTTGCTCCCAAATTCTGGAATTCCCCTCCTCTTCATATCAAGAGTTCCTTATCTCACTTTACCTTCAATGAAGCACTGTTCTCTGACCTGTACACACTTGGTACTTGTGACCACTCTTTATAAAGTGCAAGGTGTGACGCTCTGCCACCTGCTTACTATTATATGTATAATATTTGTATTATAGATAAATGTGTGTGTGATTGCCTTGGACACAGTCAGCCAGTGTGAGGAGGCTTGACCTTTGACCTAAAAAGTGTCAGTGTGACTGAAGCAGCAGGATGCCAAAAAACTGGCCAGTGGAGAAGCACTAATTAAAGGTTTCCTGCCCTGTCCTACACACAAGGCTTTCTGCCAGATGCCAGGTGATGAGACATCATAAAATATGCCTTTTGAAAGCTAAAAGTTTGAATTTTATGATCCTGAGGGAACAGACAACTTTGTAGCAGACCTGTGTGAAAATGTTAAAACTGAAAACATTCTTGGAAAACAGGAAACCAGCAGAGAGGAGATCAAAGGAGAGGCTTTGAAAGAGACTCATATTTTAAAAATTGTTAAATGTTGATTTCCACAGTAGAAATTAAGTTTATTGCAGGATCTAACAGTGATATGTATGCTGTGACATCACCAGAAGGTGGAGAAAACTGACTTTTGAATATTGCCTGCATCTGAGAAGTTAGCGCAGAAGGACTCTCTGAAAATCAGACACACTTAGTCTGTGGACTGGTAACTAGGCACTTTAGAAAGATATAATTTGGCTGGAACTTTTAAGTATTTTGCAGGCATTTTGTTTGTTGTGTAATTTCCTGATTATTTTGTTGACTGTAAGTATTGATGTTATATGTTCTGTGTTTGGTATTTTATCTATTTTAAATTTTTAGTAAACACTATTTTCCTTGAAATACTGCCTGTGGCTTTTCATTTTCTTCTGCATGTGAATGCTGGAACAGTGTTTAATTCTGACAGCTGTTAAGAACTCAAAAGGGTGTGTTTCTATCTTGCAAAAGGTAAACATATACCTAGGTCTCGTATTGAGTTGTAAGGGTACATTTGGGAAACCTGGCTGGGTGCCACTGGATGAAAGATTATATTGCATTTCCCAAAAGAGAATATATATCTGAGCCTGTTAACTGGCAGTGCTAGCATAAGGTTCACATTTGACCCCCAGGACTCAAGGCTGGTAGGTGATTCAGACCCAGAACAGACAGGAGGGTTACCTTTTTTGTCTCCTCTTCACACTATTGCACTTTGAAGTTGGCACTGTGGGAGCAGAGGGCCTGACCTGAGGAGCACATTTGTGACACTCGGCTTTCTGTTTTGCTTTCTGCCTACCTTGTCTGTCAGTAGCTCTGCAAAATATATGTACTAATTGCCTGTTGATTCTCCATTTTCCTGCATCTCTATGTGTATGTGTTGTGTCTGTCTTGTAAAATCCCTATCTATCCCTTCGTGGATAGATATGATTTTATTATTTACACTGCCTCTTCAAACAAAATTCTTGACAATCTGAGGGTTACATATAACTCTATTCTTAGATTCATGACAGGCTCAGCCTTTCGCAGTCATCATTGCAAACTCATTAAGCTATTTGGCTGCCTTTCATTACAAAACAGAATACTTTAAAAGGCTGGGCTATTTCTTTTTAAGGGTACCCTGGGTTTGTTACCTGTTTCCATATATACACTGTTTCCAAGGGCACTGGATGGGTGTGGAACCAGATCGCAGAGTAGGTTAACTTTTTCAATCCCTTTTTTCCAGAAAACTCTTGGTCAGAGGTCAATACTCTACAAAGCTCCTCAGTTGTTTAACATTCTTCCACTGAATATAATCCACTGCTCCTCTGTCTTTTTGTTTAAAAAGAAATTATGACAATGGCTCCATGATTCTGATAAATGCACCTGTTCTTAGGTCTGGAATTGACTATTTGTTCTTATATGCTGTGTCTGTTGGTCTTATATATTTTATTGTTGTGTATTTATTGTGTAACTATTATGCAATGTTTCACTGTTTTTTGTACACTTGTCGCATATGAAAATGGGCAGACATGCTCATTGTGCTTACAAGCATAAAAAAATAAAATGAAAATGAAAGATAGCTGATGCAACCTGTTCTGGATTTGATTGTCTGGTTCCT
Source organism: Neoceratodus forsteri (assembly GCA_016271365.2). NCBI lineage: Eukaryota > Metazoa > Chordata > Ceratodontiformes > Ceratodontidae > Neoceratodus > Neoceratodus forsteri. The sequence continues at coordinate 1,429,671,195 of CM057449.1, forward strand.
GGTCCTGATTGTACCATTGTATTTTGTACTCTATCCCTGCATTGATATCTGATGCAAACTGTTCATGATCTGTCTGTTCGGTTACTATGTCCTGATTGCACCTTGTATATTGTACTCTCCCGGGTTGTGCCTGAAAATAGGCAGGGCTATTGCCTAGTGTACTTACCTGGTAACCAAAAGCTAATAAATAAATAAGTAGGAAGTCCCATGAGACCCTATCAAATGCTTTCTCTGCCTCTAGGGTGCCCAGAACTGTGGGGATGTTTGGCTTCCAAGACACAGAGATTAGATGGTCCAACTTCTAAAGATGATCTGAGGATACCTAGCCAGGCATGAAGCCTGTCTGTTCATTGGCTATAGGTGTTCTCCAAACTCTGTAGAATCATGTGGCAAATACCTTGACTAGGATTTTTATATCTAGATTTAATGGAGATACAGGCCTGCAGTTGCCTAGTAGAGTATGATCTTGCCCTTGTTTAGGAATTAGAGTAATTATAACACAGATGAGTGCCATCTCTTTTATACCCCTGGCATAGATATGTTACAGCATCTCCAAAAGTATAAGGTTAATCTCATTACAGAACCTTTAATAAAAATTCAGGGTAAACCCATCTGGTCCAGGACCTTTATCAAGTGAGATCTTTAATAGCCTGATTCACCTCTTCAACTGAGAGCTTGGCTGATAATGTAGTCTACTGCTCTGTACGGAGGCTGGGTATTGGAAGTGAATCCAGGTAAGCATTTACTGCATTGCTTAAGGGAGCTGAGGCCGTGGAGTGATACAAGTCTTGATAAAAAGTTTCAAACTCTTCAACTATTTCTCTGGTTGTGTTACCAGATTAGGCTTCTGTGGTATCAGGACAGGAGTCAGTGCATTGTCATGAAGGCTTCTTGTTGTCTGATGTGGAGGGCCGATAAAGCAGCAGTGCAACAAATGAAATTTTTTTCTAAAAAGCTAGTTTCAGCTACAGTAAAATAAACATATTAGTAAACCTGCCAAGATCTACTTTGCTAGGTACCTCCTATGCTGTGCACCATTATTTATTTATTTATTTGAACCCTTACTGGGTCTACAGTGTTATTTCTAAGTCAAATGTGGTGGCCATCTTTTTTTCTTGAGAGAAAAAATAAATACAAACATTTATAAAATACTCAAATTGTGCTAGGGACAGAAACTTTACCACTAAATAAAACTGGATGATGCCTGAAATATTCTATAGTGAAAAAAAAATGGTAGTGCCAGTTTTGTGCCCAGCTTTGTTGCACTGCTGCTTTAACATGCCTGCCTTTCCTCATTGGTCAAAGAATTTGAACTTTGTCCTAGATTTTGCCACTTCTGCTGCCTCTCTATGTAACTCCAAATTTGCTGATCTTAAAGTATTTATTTTGATCCAGGCAGCCTCTAGAGTCGTGCAGAGAGTTTTATTTCTACATGCCTCACTTTACTAAGTAGTTCCTTAGCTTTCTTGACTTTTTATTTTCTTTTAGATGTCAGCTGGATTAACTCTCCCTGGACGCCATACATTTGAACGCCATCCAATAAGTGTTAGCATTACCCACTGTGCCTTTATTGTTCTGAATAAAATCAAGCATATGTTGTTTAGTCTGTTCAATAAAGGATTTATCCTTTTTTATTATTATTATTTTATCACGCCTAGTCTGCCAGTCTCCATCCACCTGTCCCTCCAACTCCATCACCCCGGTGTCCGCTGGGACTAATCTCTCAAGCTTCCTCCCTGCTCCGAGGTGCCCATCAAGCTGGGTGTGGAGCCTGTGGGAGACAGGTGTCATTCTGCCAACTGGCAGGCCATTTTCACTGATTTTCTTTTTCCCCCCTAAGTGCAGCACAGGAGCATGCACTGACACCAATGGCTGAGCCATGTGTGCTTCTGAATGCTGCATGCTGGGCGTTTGTTCTGTGTCCGCCCCCCTGTCTGCAGGTCCACTCTGCCAGATCTCAGCTGCCACTAGGGGTCAGGCAAGCAGCAGACTCCATCCCCACCCCTCCCTAGGAGAGGAGAGTTGTCCTCCAGACGCTTGATCCTCTCCATCCCCGGCTGACTCCCGGTGACTCTCTCGTACTGTGAACATGGGTCACTGGCATGGCAGAAGGTAAGGCAGCAGTGCCTCAGCACTCCATGCCACTGGGCTGGCTAAGGATTTATCTTTTAAAATTTGTTTGTCAATCTCCATTTTCTTTCTGGGGGGGAGTTTGTAATATCTGTAGGTAGAGGGTGACAGGAGAGTGGTCTGAGATCAGTCTTGCCTGGATTTCACATGTGTTTGTGCCAGGAAGGAATTCCTTATTGAGTTGAAAGTAGTCCAGGTGGGAGAAGGTGTAGTGGGCCACAGAGTAAAAAGCGTATTCCCTTTTAACTGGGTATAAAGTTCGCCATGGGTCTGTAAGCCCTAGGGTGTCCTTTAGGTTATAATAAAGCTGATTTCAATTTAATTAAAGCAGCATTAGCAGAAATAAACTGGGATGAGGCCCTACATAATCTTACTGCAGAAGAAGCCTGGACCCTATTTAAATCTATATTATACAACCTAGAATCAAAGCATATTCCAAACAAAAAAAGGTACAATAAAAAAGGGAAAATCCCAGCTTGGATGAACAAGTCTATAATGTCACAGATTAACAACAAAAAATACTTTTTAAGAAATTCAAATCTAGTGACATAACAAATAAGGCAGGGATATATACCCTTTATAAAACATCAGTCAGAAATCTAAAAAATATGATTAAAAAATCCAAAAGTAATCTTGAATTTAGGTTAGCCCTTTCTAAAAATAACCAGAAGCAACTTTTTTTTTATATCAATAACAAAAAATCAAAGTCTAATATAATTGGCCCCATAGCTAGCAGTGAGAACACCCTTACAGTAGATAAATATATGGCTAAACATTTCAATGATTACTTCTGCTCTGTTTTCTCAGAAAAGACCTCACAGAAATCTGTCCATTCACTAATAGACGGACCTACTGTAGTTTAAAATACAATATTTCACCAGAGGAAGTTTGTTTAGCCATGTAATTTCTAAAAAAAGATACTAGCCCGGGACCCAACATTATTAATGCTAAATTTCTGTTGGAAACTATGGACGAGTTAGCGTATCCCTTATTAGTTATTTTCAATAAATCATTAAGTAGTAATCAAATTCCTTATGACTGATTACAAGCCACAATCATTCCTATCTTTAAAAAAGGTAATAAATCACAGGCCCAAAACTACCGACCCATTAGTTTAACCCCTGTAATATGCAAGGTCATGGAAAGAATAATCAAATCTGACTTAGAAAAGGAAATTTAATTATTAAACATTATAGATCAAACCCAGCATGGATTTAGGCAAGGTGACTCCTGCACATCTAATCTGATCACCTTCTATAATGATGTAAGTCTGAAACTAGATATAAACACCCCAATGGATGTAATCATGTTGGACTTCAGTAGGGCTTTTGATAAAGTCCCACATGACAAACTAGTAAATAAGTTGTCATCATTTGAGTCCTCAACATGTTTAGTTAAATGGATCAATAGCTAGTTCTCAAATAGATTGCAGAGTCAGAATCAACGTCTTTCTTTCCAACCCTGGGTTAGTCACCAGTGGAGTGCCCCAGGGATCAGTATTGGGCCTCACTTTGTTTAACATCTACATAAGGGACATGCAGATCAATTCAGACAACACCTTATCCAAATTTGCCGATGACACCAAAATTGGGGGAAGAGTTGATAACCCCGGCCACATGGAGGCTATGACTATGGATCTCAAAACAATCGAGAATTGGGCAGACTATAATTCTATGCATTTTAACATCGATAAATGTACAGTACTACATTTTGGAAAACATAATCCAGAACAAATTAATTTCTTAATAATACTCCTCTAAAAAAATAAGAATGTGAATGTGACTTAGGTGTATTGGTAAACAACAAACTCACCTCGGCTAGCCACTGTGCAAAATAACGCACACAGCTAATGGAATAATTACAAGAATAATGCGTACTTTGTCACAAGGACTGAACAATGCATCATCCCAATTTGCCGTGCCTATGTGAGACCATATATGGGTTACGGATTCACCCTGCTGAAGTCCTTATTTAAAAGGTGATGTCTCAGGGATAGAGAGGGTGCAGAGGCGGGTAACCAAAATGGTACCTCGCCTTGCCACATTTGACTACAAAAGAAGACCACAAGAAACAGGGCTACACTCATTATACCAATGAAGAATACGAGATGACATGTTATATCTATATAAAATTTTGCAATCCTCAAGCATATGAAACAGCATGGACTGACTTTTTCAACTAGGCGCATAGTACCTAGATGCCACAACAGGCAAATCACCATTCCAAAGCTAAAACTAATAAAAGGGATAATTTTTTAACAATAAGATCAGCAAAATTATGGAACACTCTCCCCCAGGAATAGGTAAATGGTACCAACATAAACCAGTTTAAAACTGATCTTGATAGCTGGCTTCTGGGAAACCGGCTCGAAGTACAATTATAATGTCCCACAAGGTGGGGGACAATCTTGATGGACTTAGGCCTATTTTTGTCCATAACAACCTAATAATACCTAGTATGCAGGGGACAATCCTCTCCTATTAAGGAAGTCCTTGTCTAAGGTCTGATCGACTGTGATGTTCCCATCACCGCCAAGAGAGTCAGAAGGTGTGACCCTGGCACTAGTGTTGCTCTGATAGTGCTTCCGTGGATCTGACTGTGATCTGTCAAATAGCGGCACTATCCAAGCAGGATCTGACCTGGGATCTGGCCATATTCAGAGTTCAGTTCCCAGGTTGGATCCCATGTTATCCGACACTGGATCCAGAGGTCTGAAGTCAGATCCCAATGTTGGATCCAGGGATCCGACATCAGATAACATGGGATCTGGCCTGGATCCGGTGAAGTCGGATAGCACTGCTATCCGTGTGGATTCACTATCCTACCAAATGGCAGGTATTTGGTGGTATCCTGATTGCTAGGATACTATCCAAGCAACACTACCTGGCACAATTGCCTCACAAGTTCCATAAAGAAACCTGGATTGTTGGTGTTTGGTCCATAAACTGAACCTAGGACCATTTCAGTTTGTCCCATGTTACCCATAATAATGACAAATCTGCCATTAGCCCCACACTGGAAAAGGCACAGCATTCTCCAGTCACTACAAATATGCCTGATTAGTGCTTTCAGACAGTAACAATGTTTTTTAATTACCTCTAAATGATTTTTTAATGATTTAAAGAGTGACACTCAACTTCCATTTTCTATTGCTGACAGCCACCATCTCATGAGCAGCAGTGAGTTTCCCTAGCTTATGTTATGCTAATATGTCCTGCTGACCAATAGCAGAGGTCAGTCAGACTTATTATATATTAATACATCACCAGAGCTACTTGTTGCTGTGTAAGAGTGGTTTCATGTGTCGTCGGCTGGAGCGAGAACAGTGAGGTGAAGCTGAGCTCTTCTGGCTCAAGCTTAAGGCAAGTAAAACCACTGTTATACAGGAATGGGTGGTGAAGAGGACATATTAATATATTACTGATTTAGAATGATCAATAATATATTTAAAAAAAAAACTGTTCCCAGAACGTTCCCGTTTCCTGGGCATCTGAACGTGACATGCTTTTCACAGAATAAGGGTGTCTCACGCACAGGGGAAAGGAGTGCTCCAGTTGGTAGGTAGTGCGCCCTCAATCTATAATAGTATAAAGTGAGCTTAGGAAGCTCACTGCTGCCCATGAGATGGTGGCTGCCAGCGATAGAAAGTGGAAGTTGTGGGTAGCTGTTTAAATCGTTAAAAAAGTTGTTACTGTCTGAAAGCACTAATGGTATTTACTCACTTGGTAAAGGGGCTTATACCTGCAACCTTTACAGCACTCATACATCCTCACAAATGGGTAATCCTCTGCCATCCAATTGGCCAATGCATGATCATAAATCTTTGGTCTGCTAGAGACCAATCCCCCAGCTCCAGCCAGAGAGACCAGTATGAAACTTACCTAGCAGAAAACACAAAACAAAAACAAGAATCCCATAAACAGAAAGACTATGACAGGTAATAGAAAAAACAGCCAAAACACAAATGACCCAGACCAACGAGAGCTTTTGTAAAGCGGAAAGTGATAACATTTACTTAGTGGAAAAAACACTAGACATAATGAGTAGCCACTAAGGCTCGACTATGCTGGGTACACACTGTGACGTGGAGAGCCAGTTCTGAGTGTTGTATCATTTTTTTTTAAATATAAAATGTATTACTGACTGTCTCTGCTGAAAATCTGGTGCTTTAGGAGTGATCTCGCTCCCCCCACCCAGGTTTCAGCTGAAAGAAGAAAGCCATGAGAAAATGCTGAAACAGCATGTGAGATCACACACACACCGGTTTTAGATACCAGGTGTTACATGGCAGGCCAGAAGCTATTTACAGACTTTTCTAAGTTAATTATAGATGTAACCTCTCAACCCTGCCTTTTTACCAAAACGGCAGGTGGCATGCTGTTGACGCTGACAGCAGTACCTGGTGGGGACTTGGGTTTGGGGAGGATGAGGTTACTTGGCACAGGGGGACCTAGGTTTGGCTACTCTGCACAGGGGCACCCAAGTAAATCAGAACGCAGGAAGCAATAACTGTAATGTCCAGAACCAGGAATGGGATTCTACAGTGTGGCTTTTATTCACAACTAGCTGAACACAACAAAGCATAGATGGACCCCCATAGGGCTACATTTACTGGTAATGCAGATTAGAGACTACAATGTGGTCCACTGGAAGAATGAACCAATTATACTGTTTTCAGGCTCTGGACCCACCAGGCACACAGCCCGGACTTGCACATGCTTTGGGTACACAGCCCGACTGGCCCAGCTCCCCTGCCGGCCACTTGATCGGCGGTCCATTGGAAGAATGAACCCATTATCTTGTTGTGGCTCCCCACACCACTTAGAATCTGCGACTCCTAGAGAGATTTTCTTCTTACTTCTTCTGACTCCCATCTCACAAAGAGAATTTTATTTACACTTGTTGTGGCTCCCCACACCACTTAGAGTCTGCGACTCCTAGAGAGATTTTCCCATTTGCGACACCCGTCTGGGTACCTCCCTCATCACTGGCCAAGTGCATGAGGCAAGTAGCAATCACAGCAGAAATCCATAGCGGTGGACCTGGTTACTAAAGATGGTGGGTGTTCCCACCTCCAGCTCCCACAGCCCATACCCGGCCATTTCTCTGGAAAACTGAAACTTCTGAATGTAGATTAAATGGTGGATGAACTGTCGCACCCCCTCTACAATATTACTTGAATTCAAACAGCACTCTAGCTTTTGACACTACTCCATTTGTTTGTCCTAGTCCTATAGGCTTCCCAAATAGTAGTTCAAATCCTAGATTTCTTCACATATCTCAGGCTGAAGAAACACATTTTTTGCCCTCTCATATTAGAGCAAACACTCACCATTTTGTTGCAGGTGCCCCACAGGCGAATCACAACTCTTCCCACTTTCCAAACACAGACTGAAACTGAAATAGGCAGCTTTCTTTCTTCTGCAGAATTTAGGGGATTGCCCCTGGAGTCTACATGGGGATCTGTACATCCCCCCCCCGGAGGGAGGGAGGGGTACTGAGACCCGAACAGCAGTCTCCACCGCTTGACATACCTTCACTCTTCAAAACCAAACTGCAGACTGACCACCTTCTCGTTTGAAGGCAAACTGGAGACTGACTACTTTGAAAACTCCCAACGTTCTATCTTGCTCCCTCTGCTGCAGATTCAAATGTGGCTTATGCAGCTGCGAAAGTTCTATTGGTGATGTCATCCCTCAGTCTCAGCTGAGACTGAGAACAGAGTGAGACAGTGTGAAACCCATTTAACTGGAATTTCACAAGCTGCCTTCCCTGCCTACCACTAGGTCTTACTGGGATTCTAGTAACCCTGGGTAACAAGGGGTTACATAGATGTTGTTGTTAAGAGGAAAATCATAAAAAAAGGTTTATGACATTAGAAGGGGAAACCAGGTTTAGTAAACTGGTGCAAAGTTGTAAATGTTCCTCTGATATCTGTGTGTGAGAGAGAATACTGATTAAGATCAAAGAGACGTAATTTGAAGAACATATGAGTATGCTGAGGTTGCAGAATTTAATTCTTGAAAAAGACATCCTGTTTTTTTTATTAAATATTTCTTTTTTTATATATTCTGACAGAGGAGGAGCTAGGTGACCTCACCCAAAAAGGAGTTGGCAAATACAGCTTGCTTTAAGGAATATGCTGTTTTACTTTAGAGACACTTTTATCGAGACTCTGACAATGAAACATCTGTGAGTACTTTAAAAAGGCATTTAGAAAGAGAGATAAATCTAAATATTGTTGTAGGAATTTGCACTGTTTAAACCTTGTTCTTTTAAAAGATTTGTATGTCTTGTGATACAAGAGTTTTGTATTTTGTGTTTTACATATTTTTATCTATTTTAGTAAAATTCTTTTTAGAGCACATTTGGTCTGTCTTTGATTTCTTTTCATTTGTAAGAAAAGTATATATGGTTATAGCAGACATGAAGCATAAGCTTGAATGGTGATACCAAACTTGAAAGAGAAGCATTTTAAATCTGAGGTCTTTATTAAAGTTTTTAAGGGTTCATCTCTGTTTACTTGGTTAGGTGCCCATAGGCAATAATATCTGGCCCCCCGAAGACAGAAATATCTGAGCCTGTGCATTGGGTGTGCTAGCAAGAGGTTCATAGTTTGAATCCCTCCAAGACTTGAGACCAAAGGTTGGTCCAAACTCACAAAACAGTCAAGAGGGTTACCTCATTCTGTTAAACTGTTCACAAGACTGCGCTTGGAGGTTGGCACTTTGGGAGTAGAGGGCCTGACCTGCTGAGTGGGTTTGTGACAGACTAGTTGGCAGCAGTAGCATAATTTTGGTATCACAAGCTTTTATTGTTCTGTGTCAGCTTGAGACCATAAGCTCTCTTGCAAAGAAAGAAAAAGTCATAGTTTTATTTTAAAAAGGAAACAGAACTATATATTACTTGGCGTACAGTCAAGTTCCTACCCATTTTATTTTTTTTCCTAACATGCAAGTCTGAGTAGTTGTAGTCAGGGAAGAAGATGGCTTCCGACTACAACAGGCACACTATAGATTACTTGAAGCAGTTGTACAGGGACAGAGGAGCCAAAAAGCAGAACCTAATAGAGGCCCTGATGGTAGCAGATATCCAGAGCAGCAAGTCACAGACTGTGACTGAAAGGGACCAGAACTCGAGTGTGGCAGGACTAGCGGTCAGTGCTGTGTCCAGATCTGGTGAGGATGACAGCAGGGCCACTGTCAGTGAGGGGCCACAGCAGCAGGGGAAGGTCACCAGTATCCTGAATCCAGAGGTACTCAGGCTGCAAACTGAGTTGTGAAGGATGGAGCTAGAGTTCCAGGAGAAGAGGGAGCGAGAGAACTGAGAAGCAGAGCGAGAATGGCGAGAGGCAGAGAGGGAACAGCGAGAGGCAGAGCAACAACAGATGGAGGCAGACCATGAGGAGTGTGAGCACCAGCGAGCTGCAGAGGAGAAGAGAGAGGAGTGCCAGTGGCAACACGAACTGGAGAAGATACGACTCTGACCGGCGGCACAAGAGCAGGTAAGTGGCTTGGGTTTAACTGGGATTGCAGAACTGGGTTACAAATTGAACTCCAAATTAATAGCCGAATTTAAAGAGTGGGAAGATGTGGATGCCTTTTTAAATTATTTTGAAAAAGTTTGTATTCAGGCTAAAATTCCTAGAGAGTCCTGGAGTTTCCAGCTATCCCGCTACTTACCGGGAAAGCTCAGGATGCATTGGGTCAAATGGATAATGAGGACAGCAATGATTACAGCAAACTTAAAGCTGCACTGTTAAAAAAGTTTGAATTAACTGCTGAATCATACAGAGCTAAATTCCGTAAGCTCAGGAGAAGCCCTCACATGAACTATGAGGAGTTAGCTGTGAAACAACATCAGTTTTTAAAACGTTGGTGAGCAGGAATTGAGGCAAACTCTGTTGACAAAATTGAAAATGTGATTTTATTAGAACAGTTTTATTGGGCATGCCCAGCAGAGCTGAAAACCTGGCTGGAGGACCGAGATCCCAAAACAGTGCAAGAGGCTGCTGAACTCTCGGACCACTATGCCAAGAGCAGACCTGCTCTGAGAGCGAATGGGGCAGGCATGGCAGTGCAGAAAGGGAAAAGCATGCCTTCAGTGCAGCTAAAACCCTCACTGCCTCCACTGAAACCAGTTAGCCCCAGGTTTCAGAGAAAAGATTTCTCTGAGAGAAGAAATTAATGTTGGTTGTGTAAAGAAATTGGGCATATTGCCAGACAGTGCCCCAAAAAGGTGAGCAATACACACCAGGGTGCTAGAAAAGAAGTAGGTTGTTTGTGTGTCCCTGGAAGCATGCCTGTGAACATGAGGGAGCACATGCACCCAGTCATGGTGAATGGTGTACAGACGCAGGGGTTAAGGGACACAGGGGCATCCTTGACCTTGGTGAAGGGGGATCTGGTACAGCCTGGTCAGCTTATACCCAATAAATACGTCACTATCCAAGGGTTCACTGGTGAAGAGAAAACATTACCCCTCACTAGTGTTCACTTAGACTGGGGTGAAACAGGGGGAACTGTGCAACATGTGGCTGCAGCCAAAACATTAGCAGTGGATGTGATCCTGGGTAACAATCTCCAACAGGGGATGGTATGTGCAGTTACCTGTAGCCAAGCGGCAAGGGAAAATTGTAGTTCCCTGAACCCCACGGGGGCCATTGTGGAAACCACTGGGAGGCTGGTTCCCCAGTCTGTGTATCCTGATAAGGAGACAGATAAAAAGGGGTAGAAATTTCCCTGGTAGCAAGTGACCACACAGCTATGGAAGGTTACTCCAAAGAAGGGGGGTGACCCATTGTCAGAAGGTTGGGATTGACAGTGATCCTGAGGGCCCTGATGCTAGTGCTAGGGACCCTAGTTTAGTGACTGAAGGGGACCTGTCCTATGCCTTGGGAATGTGTGAGGGGTTCACAGCTGCTCAGAGAAGTGACCCTAGTTTAGAGAAGCTGAGGGCTTGGGCAGACTCAGATGGTGCACAGGGAGGTGACGGCTGACATAAGGTTTATTGGGAAAATTGACTTATGCATACTCAGGCAGTGCAGACAGAGGGAGAGATGCTAGGCAGGCAGCTTGTTGTTCCCAAGGGGTATTGTGAGCAGTTGCTCAACACTGCACATGATATTCCCTTGCCTGGTCATCTGGGAATCACGCGCACTACACAGCGGTTAGCCCAGAATTTCTACTGGCCTAACTTCATCCAGCAGGTGAAGGAGTATTGCAGGTCTTGTCACCGGTGCCAAGAAATAGGGAAGGCGGGCAAGAAAACCCAAGCCGCCCTGATTCCCTTGCCTATAGTCGAGGAGCCATTCTAGAGGGTGGTAATGGATATTGTGGGGTCTTTAAATACCCCCAGCTCCTCAGGGAAGAGATTCATCCTGACTGTGGTGGATTATGCCACTTGGTACCCAGAGGCCATCGCCCTATCCTCACTGTGGACAGACAAAGTGGCAGATGCCTTACTTGGGATTTTCTCCCATGTTGGGTTTCCACAGGAGGTTATCACCGATTGAGGGGTTCTTTCATGTCGGACCTGATGAAATGTTTATGGGAGAAGTGTGGGGTGGTGCAGAGGTGCACGACACCGTATCTCCCACAAGCCAATGGACTTGTGGAATGATTCAATGGTACCCTAAAGTCAATGCTTTGGGCGTTTGCTGAACAGCATGGGAGGGACAGGGAGAAATACCTTCCCCACCTGTTGTTTGAGTACAGGGAGGTGCCCCAAGAGTCGACATGATTTTCCCCCTTTGAACTCTTATATGGACGCCAGGTACATGGGCCCCTGGACTTGATCCGGGAGGACTGGGAAGGCAAGCACACCACCCAGGGAACTCCCATTGTGGATTATGTCCTTAGGTTTAGAGAAAGGCTGAAGGAGCTTAAGGGGACAGCTCAGAGCAACCTAGCAGCTGCCCAACAGAAACAAAAAGTGTGGTACGACCGCAGAGTCAGAGCTCGCTCAAACATGGTGGGTCAGGAAGTCATGGTCCTTATTCCGGTCCAGAAAGACAAGCTGCAAGTTGAGTGGGCAGGACTGTACAAAGTGGTTAGGAAGGTAAATGATGTGAACTACATTGTGGAGTTACCTGACAGAAGACAGACAGAAAGTATGCACCATGTCAACATGATGAAGCCATATGCAAATAGGGCTGGCATGGTGTTTGCAGTGTGTAGTCATAGGGAGGGAATGGATGAAGGAGACCCCCTTCTGGACTTGTGGGAAGAAAGTAAGTGGGAGTCCTCTGTGGAGGTAGTAAAATTGTCTTCTCAGCTGGCCCCAGACCAGATCCAGAAAGTAAGTGAGGTTTTATCAGACTTTGCCCCCTAGTTTAGCGCCAAGCCTGGACTAACCCCTTAGTGATAAATGGTGTGGAGACAGGGACACAGATGCCCATACGGGGGACAGCATATCGGGTGTCAGAGGCTGTACAAAAGGACATTAGGAGGGAAGTGGAGGAGATGCTGGATTTAGGGGTAATCCAGAGATCCCACAGCCCCTGGGCCTTACCTGTAGTCCTTGTGCCTAAGCCAGATGGTTCAACCCATTTCTGTGTGGACTATCGTGGACTGAATGCAGTCACAAAGTCCAACTCCCACCTGATGCCCCAGACGAATGAACTCCTGGACAAGTTGGGAGGGGCGACCTATGTTATGACCATTGACCTGACAAAGGGGTATTGGCAGGTAGAGTTGACAGACAGAGCTAAGGAGAGGTCGGCCTTCATCACTCTGATAGGCTTATTTGAGTTTAAAGTAATGCCTTTCAGAATGAAGAACGCCCCAGCCACTTTCCAAAGGTTGGTGAACCAGGTGTTAAATGGTGCTGAGGAGTACGCCGTGGCGTACCTGGATGAGATTGCCATCTTTAGTACCAGCTGGGAGGAACACCTATCCCACCTTAGGGAACTGCTGGACAGGATGCAGAGGGCCGGGCTCACTGTCAAAACCGAGAAGTGCCAGGTTGCCATGGGAGAAGTGGCATACCTCAGGCATGTGGTAGGCCGGGGACAGCTCCATCCTAACCAAATAAAGATAGAGGTGATCCAGGCATGGTTCAGACCAGAAACCCAGAAGCAGGTCAGGAGCTTTCTAGGGACAGCAGGGTACTACAGGAAATCTGTACCCAATTACAGTGTCCTGGCTGCTCCTCTATCTGACCTGAAAAGGATGCCAAAGACAATTACCTGGGGCCCAGCCTGTGAGGAAGCCTTTACCAGACTAAAGGAGGCACTGTGCAGTGCTCTTGTTTTGACAAGTCCTGACTATAGCTAGACCTTTATAGTTCAGACTGACACCTCAGACATGAGTAATGGGGCAGTACTGAGTCAGATGTCCAGCCAAGGGACAGATCACCCAGTAGTGTACCTGAGTAGGAAGCTACTTCCCAGGGAGAAAGCTAACTCCATGGTGGAAAAGGAATGTCTTGCCATAGTGTGGGCCCTAAAGAAGCTAGAGCCATACTTGTATAGGCAGCATTTTGTTGTGCAGACTGACCACAACCCCTTGGTTTGGCTGACACAGATGGGGAAAAACAATGGCAGATTGCTAAGATGGAGTCCTGCTTTGCCAGGTTATGATCTGGCAGTTGTACATAGGGCTGGAGCCAAAAACCAGAACTTGGACGGGCTGTCTAGGGTCTATGAGGAGTGAACTGATTTGGGAAGCTCATCCCATGTCGGGGATAGTACCCCCAAATTCAGTCTAGGTGGGGAGGAATTGTGATGTGGACAGCCAGTTCTGAGTGCTGTATCATTTTTTTTATATATAAAATGTATTACTGACTGTCTCTGCTGAAAATCTGGTGCTTTAGGAGTGACCTCGCCCCCCCCAGGTTTCAGCTGAAAGATGAAAGCCATGAGAAAATGCTGAAACAGCATGTGAGATCACACACACACAAGTTTTAGATACCAGGTGTTACATGGCAAGCCAGAAGCTATTTACATACTTTTCTAAGTTAATTATAGATGTTGTTGTTAAGAGGAAAATCATAAAAGAAAAAGGTTTATGACATTAGAAGGGGAAACTAGATTTAGCAAACTGGCAGGAAGTTGTAAATGTTCCTCTGATACCTGTGTGTGAGAGAGAATACTGATTAAGATGAAAGAGATGTCATTTGAAGAACATATGAGTATGTTGAGGTTACAAAATTTAATTCTCGAAAAAGACAACCTGTTTTTTTTGTTAAATATTTCTTTTTTTATATATTCTGACAGAGGAGGAGCTAGGTGACCTCACCCAAAAAGGGGATGGCAAATACAGCTTGCTTTAAGGAATATTCTGTTTTACTTCAGAGACACTTTTATCGAGACTCTGACAATGAAACATCTGTGAATACTTTAAACATGTATTTAGAAAGAGAGATAAATCTAAATATTGTTGTAGGAATTTGCACTGTTTAAACCTTGTTCTTTTAAAAGATTTGTATGTCTTGTGATATAAGAGTTCTGTATTTTGTGTTTTACATATTTTTATCTATTTTAGTAAAATTCTTTTTAGAGCATACTTGGTCTGTCTTTGATTTCTTTTCATTTGTAAGAAAAGTATATATGGTTATAGCAGACACGAGGCATAAGCTTGAATGGTGATACCAAACTGGAAAGAGAAGCATTTTAAATCTGAGGTCTTTATTAAAGTTTTTAAGGGTTCATCTCTATATAGCTGGTTAGGTGCCCATAGGCAAAGATATCTGGCCCCCCGAAGACAGAAATATCTGAGCCTGTGCATTGGGTATGCTAGCAAGAGGTTCACAGTTTGAATCCCTCCAAGACTTGAGACCAAAGGTTGATCCGAACTCACAAAACAGATAAAAGAGTTACCTCATTCTGTTAAACTGTTCACAAGACTGCGCTTGGAGGTTGGCACTTTGGGAGTAGAGGGCCTGACCTGCTGAGTGGGTTTGTGACACACACACCATAAAAATCAAGTGCTAGTACATGACATACTCAGAGAACAATACGTAAGGCACAGTAACTATGTTGAAAGAGAAAAAAAAGCATATAGTATATGTGAGAGACCAAATATGTTGTACCTGTCTAGCCACTATAGAATACAGAACTGGTAGAACCGGTAGTGGCTGAACTACTATGAACACAAGGGAACTATTACTAGTACCCCTGAGAAAGAAACATTATGGTGAAGATACAGTGATTCTGGCTGCCCTAAGTGTATCAGGTTCATCCACTCTGGGAGGGAACATGAGCACAGTAAAGGTTGCAGGTATAATCACCTTTACCAGGTGAGTAAATACCATTATCCCCTGCAACCTTTCCAGTGCTCATAAATCCTCACAAATGGGACTTTGCAGCAGTGCCCAGAAAAAAGCTAATGGGAGGATAAAAAAAGGTGAACCCCACCCTCAGGTCAAAGCTGTCGCATCCTGAAGCACCGTTCTGCCAAACGTTTCCCTGTCTGCCGAGGCAGCATCCAACCTGTAATGATGCACAAATGTGTGGACAGAGGACCAAGTAGCTGCCGCATAGATTTCCTATACAGAGGCACTTCCCCCCTCCACCCAAGAGGCTGATAAGGCCGTAGTGGAATGCGCCTTGATGCCTTTTAGTGGCTCCTGACCTGCCCCTTGATAAGCTGCAGTTATTGCTCTCTGATCCAGCTGGCAATGGCCTCTTTAGAAGCCGCTTGTCCCCTTTTCCTTCCAGAAAAGAATGCAAACAATCTGTCTGACCTATGAAAATCTTCAGACATCAACAGATAAACCTTTAGCAAAGATATCATGTCCAAAGGATGAAGAGCCCCATCTGGGTCCCCTTGTACACCTGTCATGGTTGGCAAATGGATGGCCTGTTCCACATGAAACTGTGAAACCACCTTCAGAGCAAAGGGCGGCACAATCATCAGGGCTACCTTGTCATTATGGAAGGTCAGGAAGGGTTCACGGCAGGAAAGCGCTTGCAGCTCACCCACATGTCTGCCAGAGCACATGGCTGTAAGGAACACTGTTCTCAGGGTAATCCAGTAAGGAGACTTAGCATGAAACGGGGGCTTATGCAGGCCATCCAGCACCAGATTAAGCTTCCAATGAGCACAGGGTGAGTGAGTCCTTGGAGATGCAATCTGCACTGCCCTGAGCAAGAGAACCACATCTGGATGTGACCCTATGCCACCCACCCTGGGAAGACGTCCCTGCGCTGCTGCTATGGCTGACACCTGTACCCTCAGAGAGGAGTAGGCTAGACCCTTGTCAGTGCCATCATTGAGAAAATCAAGAATTTGAGGAAGTACTGCCACTGAAGGTGACAAGCCCTTTACAGTACACCACTTGCAAAAAACATGCCAATGTCTCTGGTAAGTCCTGTTTGTGGAAGCCTTCCTGGATTGCAAGAGATGGTCCACCACTCTCGGAGGGTATCCCTCCTTCAACAGTCTTGTCCTTTTAAAATACAGGCCATCAGTTGAAGCACCTGGGGGTTGTGGTGAAGGATCAAGCCCTGAATCAAGAAGTCCGGTCTGTTTGGCAGTTGCCAAGGGGAGTCTATCAACATTGCCCTGAGTAGCGAGTACCATGGTCTCCTCAGCCAGTCTGGTGCCACCAGCAGGATGGTCACCCTCGTGGCTCTGATCTTGAGAAGAACTTTTGTGATCATGGGGATGAGAGGAAAAACATATGCTCATTGGAAAGTCCATGGCACTGCCATCATGTCTACCTCTTCAGCCTGACTGTTGGGAAGGCGGGAGTGGAAACTGGGCAGTTGTGCATTGTGCCGAGAGGCCATCAGGTTCACCTGAAAAGGGCCCCATCTGTGGACAAGAGCTTGAAACACCTGAGGATGTAGTTGCCATTCAACTTGGCTGAGGGTCACTCAGCTTAGCCAACTGGCCTGGGAATTCAGTTTCCCGGCTAGGTATGTGGCGGATGTCATTGGCAGGTGACTGTCTGCCCAGTGCAAGATGCATAACACTTCCCTGAGCAATGCTCTGCTGCACATCCCACCCTGCATGTTTATTTAAGCCATAGTGACCTGATTGTTGGTTTGGATCAGCACTGGTTGACCCATCAACCTTGGTGCAAAGAATAGCAGGGCTCTGTAAACTGCTTGCATTTCCAGCACATTGATGGGAAGGAGGGACTCATGTGAGGACCATTTTCCCTGGGTAACATGCTGCCCCATCATGGCTCCCCAACCCAGGAGACTAGTATCCATCCTAATCGTCACAGCGGTGTTCAACGACAATGGTATACCCTTGGATAGGTTGATCCTTTTCGACCACCAAGTGAGGCTCCAGGGAATCTTGCTGGCTGGGTTCGAGTATGTACTTGAAATCCTGGGACGACTGATCCCATGCATTCAGAATGTACTTCTGAAGTGCCCACATGTGCAGCCGAACCCATGGTACCATGTCTATCATGGAGGCCATTAGACCCAGCAGTTGAAGGTACAAGTGAACTGGCCTGTGGGACTGTGACTGAATAGACTCCAGGAGTCTTCGGATATTTTCTACCTTTTCTTCTGTTGGGAAGACTCTGCCCACACTGGTGTTGATCTTGGCCCCCAGGTGGGTGATTTCCTGCACCAGGGTCACTTGACTCTTGCTCCAGTTGATAATCTGGCCATGTTGTTGCAGACACTGGATCACAGCCTCAGTGTCCTTCTGGGCTTGAGCCGGTGATCTGGCCCTTATGAGCCAATCATTCAAGTAAGGAATGACATGTATCCCTTGCTGTTCAAGAGACACTGCAAACACTATCAGCATTTTTGTGAAAACTCTTGGAGCCAAATCCAGGCTGAAAGATAAGCAAGTATATTGGAAGTGGCCCCCATTGATATGGAACCTGAGGTAGCGTTGGTGACTGGGGTGAATTGGAATATGCAAGTAAGTGTCCTTTAAGTCTACTGAGGTTAGGAAGTCCCCTGGCTGAATCACCATCAGGGTGGACTGGAGCATTTCCATTTTGAATTTCTTGTAGACCACAATTGTGTTCAGGAACTTCAGGTCGAGAACTGGGCGTAGACCTCCTCATCTTTTTTGGGACCATAAAGAACATAGAATACACCCCTGTGTTCCTCTCCTGAGGTGGCACTGGTATGATCACGTTGCTCTTGAAGAGTTCGTGCAAGGTCTGCTGGATCGCTGCCAGCCTTTGGGCTCCTTGGGTGTTGGGGATATCACCGGTCTGTGTGGAATCATCTTTTGTGAGAACTCTATGGTGTAACCCTAAGACACCAGTTCCCGTACCCACTTTTCTTTTGTGGTTTGGTCCCATCGATTGACGAACAGCTGCAGACATCCTCTCATGGGAGGCCTGTCCGCCAGTGGCCCGCCAGATCTCATTGGCTCTTTCCTGAAGAGCCTCCACCAGCTTTATTGCCATGGAAGCCTCCGCACTTGCCAAAACCACCTCTGAACTTTGATTTGGCCTAGAACCAAGCCTTGAAAGCACCGCCCCTTTGGGGGTTATTCTGAGCTGACTTTGCTTGGCCCATGTTGCCCCTGAATCTGGGGCAAAATGGCTAGCCCAACAGAAGGTATAGGTCCTTCTTTTCTGCCATCTGTTTCATTCTGGCCTTATCTCTGAGAAACAGGGTCAAGGTGTTGCAGAATAGATAGTCCCCCTTACATGGGAGCTTCATCAGTGTCACCTTGGACTTGGTGTCCTCCTGCCAGAGCTTGAGCCAGAGGGCTCACCTGGCATGGTTAGTCAGGATCGTGGCCCTGGTGCCAAACTTTATGATGTCTGATGCCACATCCGCTAGGTAATGGGTGGCCTGCACTACACGGTCCACCTGTCCTGTCAGTGGTGACTCCTCTGGGATTTCATCTGCAATGGCTTCTACCCATCATAAGAGGGCTGTGCTGGTATACCATACTGCTGTACCCACCGACAGGGCCATTCCCGTAACCACATGGATTTTGTTCAGTGACTCCTCGACTTTCTTATCCATTGGGTCCTTGAGAGCTGCAGTGCTCTCTACTGGTATAACTGTGTGCCTGGCAAGGGCTGACACTGGTGTAGCCACCTTTGGTGCCGTATGCCATGTGGTCTGGTGCACGTGGGGCAGTAGGTGTAATCTTTGGATGAACTTCTTCTCTGGGATCCTTGAAGGTTTCAGTGCTTCCATTTCCTTGTCCAGAATAGAATCGAGGGCTGTGCATGTGGAGAACACTAGCCCCCCCCACCCTTGACTGTGAAGACAGGAGGGGGTCCATCAAGGAGTGAGGTGTTTCTGTTTCATCTGGGACCTGCAATACCTCTCTGATCAACTTTAGCAGCTCTGCTACGTCCTCCTGCAGGTAGAGTCTGGTTTCGGTCTGTCTGGGGTCCTGTTCAGCTTCTTCCTCCTCTGAGGAGTGCTCTGTCCCTTCCATCTGCCTGTGATATTTCTTTGGCGGATGCAGGGCCTGAGCCAGCCCCTGATGCTTTGAGGCTGTGTCCTGTGGTTGCTCCTGCATCTATTGTTGCATCTTTTTGAGCCAATAAAAAAGGAAACTTGCTTGGGCAGCATTCAAAGTCAGTGGTGCTGTAGGGGGACCTGCCTCTGTCCTGGCAGAAACCACATCCAAGCTGGGACTATGCGGAGCGCCATTCTCCGACACTGTGCAGACTGCACACAAAGCTTCCCCCACGTGAGTCTCCAGAAGAGTGAAGCCACATTCCAGGCAGGCAGGCAGGCATGGCAGTCATCAGATGTGAACCATCAGATCTGGAAAAGGGAGAGATGAAGAGCTGCATCAAGAACATGGCTCTGTTGTCCCCTTGTCTGCAAAAAACTACAGCCACAATTCCTGCCTAGGGGCTGGGGTGAATGAGGGACCTATGAAGTACTGCCCCTTTAAGAGCCTGTGGGCACTCCATATATGGCTGGCTGGCTGCACTCGGGCACCATTTTGGTAGTCCTGCTGCTTACCCCTGTGGTGCCTCATAAAATGGTGGTTCCCATATGACCCCGCTGTAAGATGGCCGCCAGTCCCGCTATGTTACACGACACTTGCTACTCCTGTGTCCTCATCTCATGGGAGTTCCCCCCACTTTCAGGATTCTGTCCTCCAGGATGAGGGAATCCTCGTTGGACATTTAGGAGGTCCATGTACAGTCTCCCCCTGAGCCTGGGCATCCACGCTTCCAGGGGGAGGAAAAAGGCAACATGCCTGGTCGCTTCTGGGTGTTCTTGGCTCTGGTCCATGTGTTGTGTGGGCTGCCATGTTTTCCGGCAGCCACGAGATGTGGAGATAGCATGGCAGTCGGAGGAATGTGTGGGGGAGTAAAGAGAAGCACCGAATGGTGCAAACTGTCCCTGGACCTCCGCACCATGCAAGGAGACTAGCAGGCCCTGGCTGACGTCAGAGGACCTGAAGAAAATACTAGAGCCCTGAAGGGCTGTGTGCTGGATGAGGCTGCAGAAGATCAACAGGTGAGCTAAGCACAAGGGAGGCAAGGCAGGACAAGAGTGGGGCGGGGGACGGGACCTCATTCCTACTGCTACTAGGGAAGTGACACCTGTGGGGAAGAATGACCCTATGAAGGGGACACCAGTCTGTAACAGCTCAGCTCTAATTCCAGTAAAGAAGGGGACTTCCAGAGCTGCTGCTGCCAGATCTGTGCCGAACTTCCTGTCCCTGCTGCATGCACCTTTGGAGTGGGCACTACTTGAGGGACCACTCCCTGGCACAGCAGGGTTGGGGACGCTACCAGAGCATCCTTAATTGGAGCAGGGGTGGCAGCCAGATGCTACCTGAGGGTCTGGCTCCACCTGCATCCTGCTCCTGCAGTGGTGAGCAGCTTGAACCATTTATGTTCTATCGTATCAGAGTTAGTGCAGACATGCGGGTTAGTGGAAACCCGAAGCTCCTGTGCCTGTTTTTCCTATCGATGTGACTACCTAGAAACTGGAAAGGGAATAAAAGAAAGAGGTAATAAAGTTACCTATGCTGGGAATGATTTAGATCGTGACTGACCTCCAGGAGATGCACAAAGAAAACGAGTCTCTGGCTGGAGCTGGGGGATTGGTCTCTAGCAGACCAAAGATTTATGATCATGCATCAGCCAATGAGATGGTAGAGGATTACCCATTTGTGAGGATTTATAAGCACTGGAAAGGTTGCAGAGTATAATCTAGAGTTTTTTGTAGTGTCTGGGGAAAGCGGTGTATTTTCCAACGTTTTCCTTTAACTTGTACAGACCTAGCTATGAGTATGGTAACACCCTTCTTGGTGGTTTCATCACCTACATCATAAATTTGGCCAGCCCAATCCCTCCTTAATTGTTGAAGCTGGTCTGTCTTCTACTGGGTTTCATGTAAAAAAGAAATCTGGACCAGCAGTTTTTCAAGATGCTGTAACACTTAATACATTTTCTTTTGTTT
This sequence comes from Neoceratodus forsteri, assembly GCA_016271365.2. Classification (NCBI taxonomy): domain Eukaryota; kingdom Metazoa; phylum Chordata; order Ceratodontiformes; family Ceratodontidae; genus Neoceratodus; species Neoceratodus forsteri. The sequence continues at coordinate 1,429,692,646 of CM057449.1, forward strand.
GTGCTCCTGTAATGTTCCATGTTACATAGACCAATGGACTACTCATGGTGAGTTTCACAATATGTAGGTACAGCAGACCTGCATTTATATGGGTATGAGATATAAATGGCTAGTATTAGTATTTGATATCAGTGTTCTAATGGTACCTAGCCCATAAGAACAGTTTATCCTCAATGCGAACTTGCAATCAGACACGACAATAGTATGAACAAACATTAATCGTGAAACAATGAAAAACCAGGCAGACATTTAAACAGGTATATAAAGAGCTGATCTAGTTCCCTCAGGGGCTCCCAAGAAACTTCCAGGTATGTTCGTCCTCTCTGCAAGTGAAAGCCCTTTTTTTTGCTTGTGAGGTTCCTGGCTCAATAGAGGTTCTTCCAATTCTGCAGTCTGCAAAGTGGTGTCTTGCCTAGCAGTTCAGTTAGCAGAGTTTTACCTTTTGCAGATACTGCCTGTGGCTAGGGTACCATGCATCATGCTGAGCAGTGGTCGGTTAGCTCCTTTAGCTAGGGGGTCCCAGGCTAAGATGTACATCATATTGAAGTATGTGATGGAAGCACCCCTTGAGTGCTGTCTAGGACATAGAACTCTCCTTTTCTTGTCTTACAAGGTGGTGTGTATAACTCACTATTTCCGTGGTACCAGAGAAAAATAAGTGCGTAATAAGTGATCAGTGCCAACGTGGCATATACTGTGTGGTAGACCATTTAACTTTGTGATGGGTACACACACACACACACACAAAAACTGGATAAGTGAGAATAATAAGCCCAGCAACAGTTCTCAGCATGGTGCGGTAGGTGACAGCCACAGCTGAAGTGTGCTCACTTCTGTGGTCCTTTTCACAGCATCTGATATTTATTCATTTGAATTTTGTTTACTTGGTAAGACCACTGAGCCAAGCATCCTTGTTTCAGGGGTGACCTGGGATTAGTTACATAAAAGTCAACATTGTATTGCAATACATACAGTGTTAGAGAGATACAGCATACATATGTACAACAAAACAATTTTAGTTAATTACAATGAAGAATTCTACAGATTAATATATAGAGTAGACAGAGTTACAGTGGAAATTTACATGTCAACATACAAGGTATTCGGTAGACGTGAAAGGCAGGTTTAGAAAATTAAGTAGAAGTGAAGGATATTACAGGGGAAAAATGGCTTTAATGAGGTTTTTAAATTCGTGTCACATTGCTGTAGGGGGGCCGGGAGGCTATTCCACAGCCGGGAGGCCTTGTTAGAGTGAGAATGTTGGCCAGATTGGGACCTGGATTTGGGAACCTCCAAAAGGGACTGCTCAGAGGAGCTAAGATTTCTGGTGGGCATTTGTAACCCCCCCTTTGGGAGTTTGAACCTAGGGCTGAGTACAGTTTGTGCCTGTGTTAATTGATCTTAGGCACCCTTAGTGCCAGTAGGTGACTCATTTGGGCTACTGGGTAGCTAAAGGGTTAATCCTGGGCATCCTATGTTGACCTGCTGTTGGCGGAAGGTTGCCATAGGGTGGGCAAGATAAAAGCATAGGTATGTAGAAAATTGAGGGGGGGCAACTGAAGGAGATCGAGGTACAAGCAGAGCAGGAGTGGGGGCGATTGCCCACTCCAGTCAGTCACCACAGTTTTCTAGGCTGGGGTATGAAGAGAAAATCCACTGGAGGACATGGCGGTAGCCATAGTTTGAAACCCACGTGGGACCCTCCAAGACTAGCCACCCCAGTAGGATTAAGCCATGCAGCTCCATTGGGCGAGTGGATTGTATATGAGGCAAGAGGGTGAGCTGAGTGGCAAACCATTGAGATAGGTTTGCTGAGAGTTTGCAGTTTGGAAAACCCAGCAGAGAGGGAGAGTCAAGCTAGAGAAGAGAGAGCGCTGTTTGCAGCAGTTCTGGGACATGTTGCCCAAAGTTTGGGGGGGCAGCCGACTAGTGTGAAGTCATTCAAAGCAGAAATGTTGGGGTGCTGGAGTGAGTTAGTGGACAGGGACTGGGAGTGGAGCTGTTGGCCCTGAAAAGAAAGGCCAGCGATTCTGAGACAAGCTGCTATGAGGGTAAAAATGAAGCTTTGGAATACAAATCCATTTTGGCCTGGTTGTGAATGGGGACTGCTGCTGCCTGAGTTTCAGGGATGTCTGAATCATGCCCCGTTGGAAGTAAATCGAACTGTGTGAACTGTTTGTTCCTGTGATTGCTACCAATGTGTACCCCAGGATCATAGTGGTCCAAAGTTAATATGTGTTGTCTACCTTAACACCATGATGTTTTCTGCTCCATGGAGTGTTATTAATTTTTTATTAAATGGGATCCTCCAACGTTGTTCTGCAAATTTGTGTTTCCAGTTATTTTCTGAACTAATACTGAGACTAACATTGGTTTCCTTTCGGCCCAACATCCAAAGAACCTGGCTCCCCATTGCAGTACTTGGAGCCTGCAAACGTATGCCATCTCTGGAATAGTGTCTGCTGTGGTTGCCCCCCTCTCTATGGACTTTGACATCAGCATGCCCCTCGACACTGTGGAGGGGGTGGGCTACACATTTCTATTTGCACTAGGCCATTAAGGTTTGGTAGAGATCCCATTAGGATTTTTAATGTAAGGCCAAGGATAGAGTAGTTTCATCTGTCTTCTTGGGAAGACCACTTCAAGGATGAGAGCACAGTAGAGTGGTGCTCCCTGCTGTCCACTCCAGCTGCAAATCTGCTTATTTTATGGTAACTTGGTCTAGCTTTGCTTAATTCAATTTGCTTTAATAAGGCTAGAACAGGAACTCTTGTATAACAGCATGGGGAGGAGATGGGTACTAGCTAGAGTGTGACAGGCCTCATTTGTGAGGTAAGACCTAAGCCAGTTGAGTAGGCAGAGTTTTATTAAAAGCAGCCGAGTTGCATGTTCCACAAGAGATCATAAAGACAGTTTTTGATCAGTTTGGTGCCTAGATATTTAAAGTTGTTCACTACCTCAAGTTTGACTCCCCAGAGGGAACGATACAGAGAACATTTGGTCTATGAGTATCAAGTTTCCAGGACCCAAGGAGCATTGCTTTTATTTTCTTAGTGTTTAGGGCAAGTTGATTGTCTACTAGCTATTTTTCCAATATAGCAAACTCTACGTAGGGACCATCCTCAATCGATTTAACATTTGTATCAGATCTGTAGAGGCCAGCATCATCTGCATACAGTAATGCTTGGGCCTGCCCACAGTTTGGGGGTAAGCCATTTATAAAAAGGGAGAAAATCAGAGGCCCCAATATAGAGCATTGCGAACTCCATCATGTATTGATCTTAGGGATGAGAGGCTGCCTCCCCATTTAACAGCTTGAGAGAGGTCCGTAAGGTAACTTTCCATCCAGGTAGCAGATCAAGTCTCAGGCTCTTTAGTTTCAGTATGAGATGATGGTTTACCAGGTCAAAAGCCTTTGTCAAATCTTTAAAGATAGCTCCGGTGGCTTTTAAAGAGTCAGTGGCCCAGAGAACATCGGAGGTGAAGTGGTCGAGGGCTGTATCTGTGCCGTGATGCTTTTGGAATTCATGCTAGGCAGGAGTAAGCAATAAGTAGGTTTTGATGTATATGAGTCTTTCGTGGATTTATGATTGTGCACTGAATATAGAGATAGGTCAATAGTTCTCTACATGCTCCTTACAGCATCCTTTATGCACTGGGACTATGGTAGACACCTTCCATTTTTGGGGGACCTCCCCTTGGAGAAGTGAGAGGTTGTATTTTGGTCAGCAGGTAGGTAATTACTGGAGCATCAAGTTTAAATAGCCTGGGCTCTAAGCCATCATGTCCTGCAGACTGGTAAGTTTTTAAATTGAGCAACTGAGCCTCCACTTCCTCACTTGAGATAAGTCTGAGATGAAAGTCAGGGTGATTTGATCATGGAGCAGATATGGGGGGTTGGTGGGATTAACTTTGTAGGCAGCCAGATCTGTAAAATATTATTAAACTCTTCTGCTAGTATCAGAGGATCTTTGATACTCTTATTATTTTGAATTTCTTGTGATAAGGAGGATTGGTGTCCATATAGTAGATAGCTGATTTGCATCCAGAACTGTTTGAGATTTTGAAGGTTGCTTAGTTGTAGGTTTCTCATGTAGTTCTTTTTGACCTGTTTTAGGGATGCTTACCATTTGTTCTCTAGATGTCAATAAGTGTGCCAGTCATGCAGGTGCCCAGAGGCTTTGTGGGCTTCCTGGGCCTTTCTCTCTCCTTAATAAGCTTACAGAATGCAGGGGTGATCCATTTTGAGCAAAAGTCCTTTAAATCTTCTTTGCAGTAAGGGGACATGTTTATTCACTGGTGCTAGAAAATTGTTGATAAAGTATTCAAGGGCTAAATTAATATATTGCATGGCGTTAATGCTTTCCCAGTTTATGCATGTAACATCCTCTAGGAAGGTGTTTCTATTAAGCTGTTAGTAATCCCTGGTCATGTAAGTCTAAGGGGAATGTTAGGGAAGACATTGCTCCAAATGTAGAAAACTGGAGAACGATCACTGAGAGAGTCAGAGACGATTCCTGCTATAAGTGCTCTGCCTGGTCTGCTTACCAATATTCAGCCAATCAGAGCGTGGTTTCCCAATTTGTTATTCTGCCTTGTAGGTTCTTTAATAAGCTGATGGAGTTGTGCATCCTCGACTATGTTTTTAAAGCCTCCTGAGCCCTTTTCCAGCCAGTTAAGGTTGAAGTCCCCAAGTAATAGGAGGTTGGAGAGTGCCAAGTCCCTCAGGCATCCTAGGAGAATGGGGAGTAATGACTTTGCTTCCACAAGGGCACTGTAGTTGCACAACACAAACCAACACCACGCTACAAGGAAACAGTGAGGGTGCAGTCCAAACTGGCATGAGGCAAGAAACACTACACAGGCTGCACTCCCAGCTTACTTAGGTCAGAGGAGGGGAGGGTGGCCCTGCAGGGGGACCTGGAGGCTCTGGAAAGATGGTCTAGAAAGTGGAAGCTGAGGTTCAATGCAGGGAAATGCAAGGTACTCCACCTGGGGGCCAGAAACCCAGGCCAAGTGTACACCCTGGGGGGGGGATACTACAAGTCTCAATGGCTGAGAGGGACCTGGGGGTGGTGGTGGATGTCAAGATGAACAACTCTGAGACTTGTAGGAGGGCAGCAGCCAAGGCCAACAGGATGCTGGGATGCATCGCTAGGGGATCACCTCCAGAAGGAGAAGTGATACTCCCTGTATAACTTGCTTGGTGAGCCGCACCTGGAGTACTGCTTGCAGTTTTGGAGACCACACTTAAGAGGACATTAACCTCCTGGAGGGGTCCAGAGGAGGGCAACCAAAATGATTTGGGGCTTGGGGACAGGACCTATGAGGAGAGGCTCGAAGAGCTAAATATGTACACATTGGAAGAGAGAAGGGACCGGGGGACATGATAGAGGTCTTCAGGTACATGAAGAGGGTAAATAGGGAGGAACAGTCAGGGTGCTTGAAGGAAGGAGGAAGGGCCACTAGAGGCATGGGTGGAAGCTGGAGGGGGAAGATTCAGGGAGAAAGGAGGAGGTGCTATTTCACTGAGAGGGTGGTGGAGCCATGGAATGACACTACCTAGGGGCCGGTGGAGGCAGAGACATTGGAGGGGTTCAAGAGGGGTGGGACAGGTACAGGGGAAGGGTTCAGGAAGCAAAATCCAATGCAGCAAGAATATCCAGAACTGGGAAGGGAGAAGCCAGAGAAGGCGAGGGGGACAGCAAGGTCAGCACCCAGGGTGGGGGCTGACCAAACGAGCAGACACGAAAGACCGTTAGGCCTATTCTGCTGGCATTTTAGTATGTTAGTATGTTAGAAAGACATAAGATTTATAATGAAGTCTTGCTTGCCTTCTGAAAAAGCTTTATTTGGGAACCTAGGTGAGCCCACAGCCTTGGCTCTTCACTTCTGTAGCATGATGCTTCATCAAGAGGAGTCTGCAACCTGCAAGGCTCTATTTAAAATTTCAACCTTAAAACTCAGACATAAGACAACCCTGCAAATGAGTTAGTGCAAACTTCTAATAACAGCTACAATAACTATTTGTGCAAAAATATACAAAAAACCTAATGCTAAATAGCACCAAAAAAAATATTTTCTTTTACAGTTTGCTATTTATGCCAAAATAACTTCACAGCTCACAAACTGTATACTAAGTTTCATCTGAGTAAATCTCAAAAGAAGAATTCTCCCAAAGGGAGGCTGCTAAAAAACGCCTACCTATATAAAGATATGATTTTGAATTAAAGCAACCAGTAAGCTGGGAGGCTATATATAAATGGAACCACACAAAAGTAGTGATCATAACTCCAAACAGTATATGGGAAACCAGTGGTTGGACATGAACTATAGACTAGGATAAAAAATATAAGTTAGATAATGATTATCTGTCTGATATCCACACCTGTCAAACTCTAATCCTACTAAATTGGAAATAAACCATAGGTTAAAACTTATAAATCATATTCAGAGATTGCACGTAGGGGGAAATGCCAATATTTCTGCTGTTCAAACTCACTAAAGAATTAGCTCTAGACAGGATGGAAGCTGTCCAGAGGAGGGCAACTAAAATGGTGCAAGGTCTGCACAGGAAGACATATGAAGAGAGACTTAAGGAGCTTAATATGTATAGCCTTGAGGAAAGGAGAGAGAGGGGGGACATGATAGAAACTTTCAAGTGCCTCAAGGGAATCAACTAAGTCAAGAGGTAGCATCTTTCAAAAAAGTGTGCAAGAACAAGGAGGCACAATTTGAAGATTGGAAGGTGCTCAGAGGTAATTTAAAAGTATTTTTTCACAGAGAGGGTTGTGGATGCATGGAATGGCCTTCCGGAGGAGGTTGTGGAGTCAATAACAGTGGTGGAATTCAAGCATTCATGGTACAGACATTAGGCAATTCTAGGGGGTGGGGGGATGCAGGAAGTAGGCTGCTGGTTAACTAGGATCTACAGCTTATCCATTAGGTAGGGAAATGGGCAGGCTGGGTGGGCCAAGCGGTCTTTATCTGCTGTCAAATTCTATGTTTCTATGTTTCTAACTTCTTGCTGTAACAGTTTAGCTTGTCTATCCCTCCCCACCAAGGATTCACCTGAATATGTTCAATCCCCAGAAAACCAAAACCCTTAGTATTGCTGCTATGATATTCAGCAAAATGTAGTCCTATTGTACTATCAGAATCCACATTAGTAATGGAGTGAACATGTTCTTGAACACACTCTTTCAACAACTGAGTGGTACAGCCCACTTAAATCTTGGGGCATAAACATGTTAGGGCATACACTAGGAGTGATGTTATACAGTTGACGAACTGTCTAATAGACACTGTTTTATTCAGACCTAAATGGGAAAAAGATTTAATCTGAATGCAAAAATGACATATATTGCATTTACCTCATCTAACAAAACCTAGAGGTGGTGGAGGTCTAATGACTGGTTCATTTTTGATATATAAGCTGTTTGTCAGGCTGTCCTTTAAATTTTCTCCTTGATGATAAGTAATACATGGTGTCTTAACCACTTATCTGTAAAGGGATGGATCCCCACTCAAAACCTGACAGTGTTTGTTTACAATAGCAGAAATGCTACTAGACAAACAATTTTAACTAATGTTACTGGCTGTTGTTCAACATTAGGTTTTGATTAAGGTGTTAACAAATTACTTCTGTCCATTTGTTTAGCCCTATTCAGAGCCTCATTCAAAATGTGTTCAGGATATCCCCATTCAAAAAGCTAATTTTAAGATCTGATGTTTGTTGCTCAAAATCCAGCAAGATAGAGCAATTTCTTCTCATTCTGGCAAACTGCCCCAAAAGAATGGATCTTATTAAATGTTGTGGATTGGTGCTTGAAGCATGTAATAATATGTTTGCTGAGGCAGGTTTTCTATAGGTTGAACTATGCACGGGCTCACCCTCTGCTCCCTTAAGTGTCAGGTCCAAAAAAAGGAAATTACATAGTGATCAGTGGTATATGTAAATTTCAGACCAATGTCATTCAGATTCAAATAATCTAAAAAGGAATCCACAGAAGCCTCATCCCCTCACCATATAATCAAAATGTCATTGATAAATCTCCCCCACATAGCTATGTAAAGGAGAAATGGGTTGCACTCATGGTTGAACATGGTGGTCCCTCCCACCATACCATAAATAAATTGGCATAGGAGGGGGCCACCATGGTCCCCACGGCCGTACCGTGGGTTTGAAGGTAATATTTCTGATCAAACAAGAAATAATTCATAGTCAAGATGAATTCCATAGCTTCCAAGATAAATTGGCCAGGAAGCTGTTGCATTAAATCAGAATGATAGAGATGATAATCTAATGCCTGCAGCCCCAAATCATGTCTGATCAAAGTATAAACTCTCTACATCCACTGTTATACATCCATATTCACTGAACCAGACAAACCCACCAGGTTTGGACACGACGTCCATACTGTCTCTTATGTAAGATCGTTTCCTTGCACTAACTTTTTCAAACAATGATCAATAAAAATTGATAGTCTTTCAGTAAGGAACCCATAACCAGAGACAATGAGTCTACCCAGTGGGTTTGACTGGTATTTGTGAATTTTTGGAAGCACATAAATTGTCGGAAGCACTGGAAAGTCCACCTGCATGAATTCTTTTTTTTAAATTTAAAATTTATTGAAAGCTTCACAAATACAGTGGACAGGGCCACGGCATCCAGAACATTCAGACATATGACAAAACAGGTTACCTGACCCCATCCCCCTTCCCCTGCCACCCCCCAACACAATCCCTCCCACCCTCACAGTCCCAAGGCATGACAGTCCATTATACCTAGTAGTTTAAAAATTAAATGCTAGATAGTATATAGCATATGTAACGAGGCCCAAATCCGTTTGTATTTGGATTTGTTGTTATTGATACTTGAAACAGTCTTCTCCACTCGAAGATTAAATAATAACTCACTTAGCCATTCAGAATAGGAGATGACCTCAGTACTCTTCCAGTACTTGAGCATCAGTTTTTTAACTGACATAGAAATCAAGGCAATATGAAACTTACGCTTGTTAACAGAAATCTGCGAATAATCCCCAAAGATGCAAACCTCTGGGATGAACAAGTCCTTCAACCCAAGGAGTGGGTCAACCATGTCCTTTATAGCCTTCCAGAGGGGTAATATCTTAGGACATTCCCAGAAAATGTGAAGTAGGGAGCCTTCTGCTTGGGCACACCTAGTGCATATATTAGAAGAAGTTACTCCCCACTTGGCCAGTTTCTGAGGATAATTATAAAGGTTGTGGAGGATGTAAAACTGCACTAACCGTAGCCTATCTTACAAAACAATGGCAGTTATTCCATATAGCCATCCAATCCCTATCCCAGTGTGGAAAAAGAACAGACCAGAACTCTGTAGGTCCAAACTGCTCAGGAAAATGCCAATCATACAAAATATTGTACAGTTTGGAAATACTCTGGGGGGAGTTAACTAGTGGGCCCAGTTCAGACAGGAAAGTGAATTTGTAAGATATAGGGGCACCAACCCCAAACTTTTTATTGAGGAGGTGTCTAAGCTGAAGTACCCTAAAGTAATCACTTTCCTTAAGCCTGAACTTTACCACAATGTCTTCAGCTGATAACCAGGTACCATCCTCCTTAAGAAATGAATACACTCTTCCCTCCCCCAATCTAAGTAACCATCTAGGGGATAACATTTTGTTATCTATTTTACAGGTAGGAGAGTTCAAAATAGATTGCTCCACATCCAACCAATTTTTATATTTTAAGAATCTACACAAATGTGAGTGAATCCTCATAGAAGTTCCAATTGTGGTACCCTTTAATTCCTTTGGTATAGAGGTGATATTGAGGAATAATAATGTGGAGGGAGATACATTTGTCGAATTAATCATTTCCAACTCAATTTTGAGCAATGTGGGCAAGTAGGCAGAGGGATTAGGATCCATCCACCTTAGGTATTTAGCCGCACTACAGGCCCAATAGTACATACACATGTATGGGAGCCGTAAACCACCTTTAGACTTGGGTGCCACGAGCTTGTAAAGAGCTAGTCTTGGCTTCTTTTTGGACCAGATGAAATCACCTATTAGACTCTGGGCTTTTTTAAACCAGCCGCTCGGCAAACAGATGTTGAGTAGCTGGAGAGGGTATAAGAAACGCGGAAGAACATTCATCTTAACCAGGCTAATTCTTCCTCAGAAAGAGACAGGTAAAGCCGACCATCTGGTCAAATCTAAGGTCACCTTGGACAGTAATGCCTCTAAGTTGTATTTAATGGTGCTGTGCAAGTCCCTAGTTAACACAAACCCAGATATGGCAATGAGTCTTTGGACCAGGCTAGGCCAAGGGCGGTAATATCATTCTTGAAAACGTTGTAGTTTAAGGGAAAAACAATCGATTTCCCTACATTTAGTTTATAATTCGATAGTTTACTGAACTGCTCAATAACGTCCAACATGGCAGGAATAGATGACTCTGGGTAAGAAAGGTGCAAGAGCAAGTCATCCGCATATGCAGTGACTTTAAGTTCAGTACCAAGAATGGTAATCCCCTGAACCTTCGGACATGAAATTAGCTTACAGATTAATGGTTCCAAGTAGAGATTAAAAAGTAGAGGAGAAAGGGGACAGCCCTGCCTGGTTCTGGAATGTAGGGTGAAGGTTCTGGAGATTACACCATTCCCAGAAATCTTAGCAGTCAGATTCTGGTAGAGGGCCTTTATCCAAGATTGAAATTGTTGGGGAAATCCAAAGGAGTTTAATGTTTGAAGTAAAAAAAAACAATTGACTCTGTCAAAGGCCTTCTCGGCGTCCAAGGAGACCAGTGCTACTGGAAAGGAGGCATCCCTGGACACCAAGAAGACCTGTGAGATAGTGCAGAGATGATCTGTGGAAAATCTGCCTTTCATAAAGCCCACTTGATGTGAACCAATTAAATCGGGGAGAACCAAACTAAGCCTGTCCGCCAAACGTTTTGTTAAAATTTTTATATCCTGGTTCAGCAGTGATATGGGTCTGTAACTCTCAACACATTCTAAGTCTTTACCCGATTTTGGAAGGAGCACGATGTGGGCCTCGAATAGAAACAAATCAATTTGCACACCTGATAAGATATAATGAAAAAGAGAAAGAAGATGGGGGGTAATTTGCTCCTTAAAACACTTGTAGCTGTTTGCTGAAAAACCATCTAATCCAGGTGATTTGTCTAAAGGCAGATCCTTTATCACCTCCAGAATTTCCAACTCTGTGATAGGAGCTACAAGTGCCCTACCCTGAGACTCCGAGAGACAAGGTAAGTGGGTTCCGCTAGGTAGGAGGAGGAGAGAGTAAAGGCAGAAGGGGGATTAGGCATTTCACCATATAGGTGTTCATAATAACTGATGAACTCCGAGACAATCTCATGGGGGTTGGATCTGAGAGCTCCGTCAGTTCTAGAGTGAATCGGGGGAATAAAACGGGCGGACTCCAGTTGTTTAATTCTGTGGGCCAATAGTTTGCCTGTTTTTTCCCTGTGGTCTATATAAGAGGCTTTTGTACATAAAATAGCAAATTCTGCTCTCTCATTAAGCATAGTTATATAGGAGTCCATACATATACTATACAATGATCAGGGGGTAATCACTTTACATACAGAATCTCAATAAAATCTTCCACATCTTGTGTTTCTTTTTTTTCAGTCTTTTATTCCTTTATTCGCCCCTACGTTTCGCTCCTCTGAGCTTGTTCACGGGGCATAATTCAATCATTACAAACCATCTGTTTAAAACAAGAATAACATTTTTAAGTATGATTTTTTAATAACAATATGATTACAATTACGATTTCATTTTTATGTAATATGGCATAAATTGATTACCATAACAATCATCCTTAATTCAAAATTCCTGTTCAATTATTACTGATTCCACATCAGATTCCCATTAATCCCTGTAAACACATTAGATTGCCATCATTAATATTCATATTCATATTTAATTGTTTGTCCAAGACAAATATTTACAAAGGCAAAAATAGCCTGACTAACCCGTAACTCTAAACCGCACTTCTTAAAGATGAACTTCTTATTATTTGCATATAACTTATTTTTTATTCCAATATTCCCTTACATACACCAGAGATCATTTTAAATTGACCAAAAACTTTTACCACGGCAATTGTTACACTATTCCATAATGTTGAATAACACTTCTTCCATAGTTCACCATAAAAAACATTTTTAATTTTAGTACAGTTTATTTTTATACCACCTTGCACAATTATTTTTCAAAATAATTACCTTAGCAAACTAGGATGTGCCAATAATGTGAGACATACGTCTTTAAGTGCTTAAGCTGTTTTCCGTCTCCTTGCCAATGCTTCTGCGTTATATCTACATGCTAAAACAAAACACTTCTATCAGTGAACACATCTCACTCTCTCCGTGTTCAATAATATGTATATCTTAAAGATAAAATATTTTTTACCGTGAAAGCCTCTTTCATTTACGTTTTTCGCCAAACAACAAAACCTCTATGCTAAGCATCCATTCCTGTGGCGTCCTGCTTGCTCGTATACAATGTTCTGACGCTCAAAGAGGAGGCGGTCCTTTGGAGCCTGTTCGTATTTCCCGCCAAAGTGACATGTCACTTCGGGTATCTTCGGGCTATCCCGAAGTTGTTGCCAAGCAACTATACATTCTCTTCTAAACAAAGAAGAGAATCGGTCCACACAAGCAGGCTCTTAATTTCTCAGGCAAACACAAGTAACTTTTTAATTTCATTGTTAATTATTATAGGAGGCAGAAGATTTTAATTGCAATATCTATATTATTTCTTAGTGTAACTTTCTTTTTATTTTCCATATGGTTTGTTTCTTCTCATTTTGTTTCTCATTCATAAATTACCTGAAACCAATATTTGTACTCGTTACAATGATAGCTATCTATACTCATCGTATCTAACAATTAAATTTAAAGTTGCAAAAGAACCACTACTCTAAATGGCTCTTAAATCACTTATTTTTCCTGAATATTACTAATTCCCATGTCCCTAATGATTTGAGTAAACAATTTTTCCACTAGACAAAATACGCCTAGTCACTTCCCTCATATGCTTACATACTCTTTTTCTTTTCTTTATGTTTTCCTCGGTTGGCAGATTGAGGTAATGGGTGCTATTGAAACATCCTGTAACTTACCATCACAATATTATTATACTCATATCATGATGCTCATCATTGAACTATTTTATCGCCTATTAAGAGCACTCCAACCTATGTTAGTTTCTAAAAACTTTCTTGTTTAAAGCAAGACTGCCAGTTAGTTTCTGTATTTAGACCAATATTTGGGTCTAATGTCTTTAACCAAAAGATCCATTTCATTTCCATTTTATTTAAAAAATCTCTATAATTTCCACCTCTATTTGGAACTCTAACAATTTCTAAACCCCAAAATCTTAAAGATGCCCCTGAATGTGCTTCTTTGTTATACTGTATAGTGACAGGTGAACTTTCATTTTTATTTCTAATGTCTCCCTTATGTTCTAGTATTCTTATCTTGAGTGCTCTTTTAGTCTGACCTACATATAATTTATCACAGGGACATTGTATTACATATATGACCCCTTCTGTGTTACAGTCTATCTGATCCCTTATTTTGAACTCTCTATCTAAGAATGGATGTTTGAAATTACTTTTTTTCGTTGTATTATTACAAACTGAACATCTTCCACACCTAACCATACCTGGTTTTAATGGGCCTAAAAGCATAGTTGTCTCACTCTTCTTAGGTATAGTAAATTGTGAATGAACTAATTTGTCCTTTAAATTCACTACTTTTTTGGCCACTACTATAGGTTTTTCTTGTAGTACAACATTCCGTGGATTATCCCTTGCCACCATGTGCCAATGTTTATTTATAATCTTTCGTATTTCACCTATTTTTTCGTTATATTTGATTGCCAACACTATTTTCTCAAAACCTTTCACCTGTAATTCATATTTTAATAGTTCATTCCGTGTTTTCCTTTCAATCTTATAATATGCTTTTCTCAATACCTTTTTACTATACCCTCTCTCTTCAAATCTTTGTAACATGTAATCTCGATTATGCTGATAATCATCCTTTTTTTGGCAATTTCTTTTCACTCTAACCAATTGTGAGTAAGGGATACTATTTTTTTTATTAGGGTTCATGATAGCTAGTGCTATGTAAAATTGTATTTCTATCAGTTTCTTTCCTGTATATTGAAGTACTCAATTTGTTTCCATCCTTAAAGATAAGGAGATCCAAATAAGGAATTTGTTCATAACTATACTTTATTGTGAATTTTAAATTAATATTCCAGCCATTCAATTCCTTATCAAATTCTTGTAAATCATTCTCACTGCCCCCCCCCATAAACATATCACATCGTCTATGAAGCGTTTCCATAATATTATAATATCTTTAAATTTATTCACCTGTTCGTTTGAAACATATTGTTCCTCAAAATTTATCATAAATGCATTTGCATATGCTGGTGCCATTGTACTACCCATGGCTGTGCCTTTATCTTGTTGATAAAAATTGGCCATTAAACTCAAAATAATTATTCTGAAGTATAAACAATGCTAATTCCTGTAGCATTTCCGTTCTTGGTATCTTAATATTTCTATTATTTAATACCTTCCCCATTGTGTTAATACCCTCTAAATGTGGTATAGAGGTGTAAAGATCTGTTACATCCCAAGTTACCAAAATTAAATCAGTGCAATCTCTTATTTGCGTTAATTGATTCAATTGTTGCATTATGTCCGTAGAGTCTCTTACATATGTAGTATTTTTCTCAATTAAAGGTTGTAAATGAAAATTAATGTATTTAGATACCAAATCGAATACTGAATCTATCCCTGAAACTATAGGTCTGCCAGGAGGGTCATCAATATTTTTATGTATTTTAGGAATACTGTAAAAAGTCAGAATTCTAGGATATTCTGTTATTAACAATCTCATTTCCCAATCATTTAACCAGTTTAAATCCACATATTCTGCTAACATTTCTCTAAGGCTTCCTTGTATTTTCAGAGTAGGATCTTCTTTAAGTATTGAATAATTCTCTCTGTTATTCAATAACTTTAAACAGATTTGTTTGTATTGTTCCCTATACTGTATTACAATCCCTCCTCCTTTGTCC
Source organism: Neoceratodus forsteri (assembly GCA_016271365.2). Taxonomy (NCBI): domain Eukaryota; kingdom Metazoa; phylum Chordata; order Ceratodontiformes; family Ceratodontidae; genus Neoceratodus; species Neoceratodus forsteri. The sequence continues at coordinate 1,429,707,767 of CM057449.1, forward strand.
GCATTCTTAATTATAATGTTTTGATCTTGACTCAATTGTTCTGTTGCTTTTCGTTGTTCAAAACTGATATTTTGCCATCTTGGGATGCACTGATTTCTGTTTTTTAAATAATTCCATTATCTCTTTTTCTACTGTGGAACAAAATGTTTCAATACCGTGGTTCTTTCCAACTGGAGGTGAAAAATATGATTTAACATTTAATGCTTGTTTTAATTGAGTCTGATAATTAGATTCAGTTATACTCTCAGAAAATAAATGTTTTAATCTAATTGTTCTAAAAACCTTTGCAAGTCCACCTCCAATTGGAATAAATCCACTGTTGGTAGGGCAAAAGAAAGGCCCAATCCTAATACTTCTTCCTCTGTTTTAGATAATATTCTATTACTTAAATTGAATATTGGTATCTTTTCTGGTATTATTTCACTCTCCCTCTGTCTGTATAATACGTTTTTGTTTGCCTTGCACCTGCTCCTCCTCGCCCTCCTCCCCGTCTGCCTCCCCGAAAACCCATCTGTTGTCCTGTTTCTGCTCTAATTGTTCTTAAATCATATGTATTTGCTGTTAATATATTAGCTTGTTGTGTTTCCCCTGTATGTGCAGATTCACTCTCTTCTTGTCTGAACGTGTCTCTAGTGTAACTGTTATCACTATCTGTGCCACTTTCTGTCCCATAATTCACAAATGTTCTTTTTTTATATTGCTTATAGGTGTAGACTCTGTTGTCCTTGTAATCATTTGTGTCTCTTATAAATTTTTTTATTTTTTGTTGTTTTAATTTCTCTTCATATTCAATTAATCTATGTTTAATTTCATCCAAACTCTTAATAAATTCTTCTGCTTCCATATGTACTTTTAATTGATCCTGTAACTTTCGTATATCTTCACTAATTCCCCTTCTTTCTTCAATAACGGCTTCTATTAATGCATACATAAAATCAGTGCTGGCTCTATTATGTATTCCATCCCACTTAGAAAATAATTTACTGGTGTTAATACCTATATTGGGTTCAGCCGCTATTCTCAGACCTCTAGGAATTCTATTATATTCTAGATATTGTGTCAATGTTAGTCCATGCCATTCTAGTCTGGTGTCCTTAAACTTTAAATTTTCTATTTTCTGCGCTATATTTTTCAGTGTTTCTCCCATTTGTGCTGTTAAATCCCTGCCTCCCCTCATCATTTGGAATAGCTGTTTTCTCTCTGATTCTGAATAAGTTACAAAATGTAACGTGTTTTGTACACTACTTCCTATATCTTGTAATACAGCAATAGTTTCCTCCATTCTTAATCCCAATATTTGTAATACGAATTAGAAATTAATATTTTTATTTGGTAATCATATATATGCGCTGCGTTTTTATAATGAACTCTCTGTGACAAAATCACCTGATAACTCCGTTTATATTGCTTTCAACCAATATCCAGTGATATGTATCTAACCTTCACGTTACATCAATATACACATTGCACCTTGTTTCACCTGGGTAATGGTACTTTTCATTAAACATCCCCACCAAGAAGGTAAAAATCAATACATATACTGTACAATGATCGGGGGTAATCACTTTACATACAGAATCTTAATAAAATCTTCCACATCTTGTGTTTCTTTTTTCTCAGTCTTTTATTCCTTTATTCGCCCCTTCGTTTCGCTCCTCTGAGCTTGTTCACGGGGCATAATTCAATCATTACAAACCATCTGTTTAAAACAAGAATAACATTTTTAAGTATGATTTTTTAATAACAATATGATTACAATTACGATTTCATTTTTATGTAATATGGCATAAATTGATTACCATAACAATCATCCTTAATTCAAAATTCCTGTTCAATTATTACTGATTCCACATCAGATCCCCATTAATCCCTGTAAACACATTAGATTGCCATTATTAATATTCATATTCATATTTAATTGTTTGTCCAAGACAAATATTTACAAAGGCAAAAATAGCCTGACTAACCCGTAACTCTAAACCGCACCTCTTAAAAATGAACTTCTTATTATTTGCATATAACTTATTTTTTATTCCAATATTCCCTTACATACACCAGAGAACATTTTAAATTGACCAAAAACTTTTACCACGGCAATTGTTACACTATTCCATAATGTTGAATAACACTTCTTCCATAGTTCACCATAAAAAACATTTTTAAGTTTAGTACAGTTAATTTTTATACCACCTTGCACAATTATTTTTCAAAATAATTACCTTAGCAAACTAGGATGTGCCAATAATGTGAGACATACGTCTTTAAGTGCTTAAGCTGTTTTCCGTCTCCTTGCCAATGCTTCTGCGTTATATCTACACGCTTAAACAAAACACTTCTATCAGTGAACACATCTCACTCTCTCCGTGTTCAATAATATGTATATCTTAAAGATAAAATATTTTTTTACCGTGAAAGCCTCTTTCATTTACGTTTTTCGCCAAACAACAAAACCTCTACGCTAAGCATCCATTCCTGTGGCGCCCTGCTTGCTCAGTATACAATGTTCTGACGCTCAAAGAGGATTGCAGTCCTTGGAGCCTGTTCGTATTTCCCGCCAAAGTGACATGTCACTTCGGGTATCTTCGGGCTATCCCGAAGTTGTTGCCAAGCAACTATACATTCTCTTCTAAACAAAGAAGAGAATTGGTCCACACGAGCAGGCTCTTAATTTCTCAGGCAAACACAAGTAACTTTTTAATTTCATTGTTAATTATTATAGGTGGCAGACAATTTTAATTGCAATATCTATATTATTTCTTAGTGTAACTTTCTTTTTATTTTCCATATGGTTTGTTTCTTCTCATTTGTTTCCCATTCATAAATTACCTGAAACCAATGTTTGTACTCACATACATGATAGCTATCTATACTCATCATATCTAACAATTAAATTTAAAGTTGCAAAAGAACCACTACTCTAAATGGCTCTTAAATCACTTATTTTTCCTGAATATTACTAATTCCCATGTCCCTAATGATTTGAGTAAACAATTTTTCCACTAGACAAAATACGCCTAGTCACTTCCCTCATATGCTTACATACTCTTTTTCTTTTCTTTATGTTTTCCTCGGTTGGCAGATTGAGGTAATGGGTGCTATTGAAACATCCTGTAACTTACCATCACAATATTATTATACTCATATCATGTTGCTCATCATTGAACTATTTTATCGCCTATTTAGAGCACTCCAACCTATGTTAGTTTCTAAAAACTTTCTTATTTAAAAGCAAGACTGCCAGTTAGTTTCTGTATTTAGACCAATATTTGGGTCTAATGTCTTTAACCAAAAGATCCATTTCATTTCCATTTTATTTAAAAAATCTCTATAATTTCCACCTCTATTTGGAACTCTAACAATTTCTAAACCCCAAAATCTTAAAGATGCCCCTGAATGTGCTTCTTTGTTATACTGTATAGTGACAGGTGAACTTTCATTTTTATTTCTAATGTCTCCTTATGTTCTAGTATTCTTATCTTGAGTGCTCTTTTAGTCTGACCTACATATAATTTATCACAGGGACATTGTATTACATATATGACCCCTTCTGTGTTACAGTCTATCTGATCCCTTATTTTGAACTCTCTATCTAAGAATGGATGTTTGAAATTACTTTTTTTCATTGTATTATTACAAACTGAACATCTTCCACACCTAACCATACCTGGTTTTAATGGGCCTAAAAGCATAGTTGTCTCACTCTTCTTAGGTATAGTAAATTGTGAATGAACTAATTTGTCCTTTAAATTCACTACTTTTTTGGCCACTACTATAGGTTTTTCTTGTAGTACAACATTCCGTGGATTATCCCTTGCCACCATGTGCCAATGTTTATTTATAATCTTTCGTATTTCACCTATTTTTTCATTATATTTGATTGCCAACACTATTTTCTCAAAACCTTTCACCTGTAATTCATATTTTAATAGTTCATTCCGTGTTTTCCTTTCAATCTTATAATATGCTTTTCTCAATACCTTTTTACTATACCCGCTCTCTTCAAATCTTTGTAACATGTAATCTCGATTATGCTGATAATCATCCTTTTTTTGGCAATTTATTTTCACTCTAACCAATTGTGAGTAAGGGATACTATTTTTTTATTGGGTTCATGATAGCTAAGTGCTATATAAAATTGTATTTCTATCAGTTTCTTTCCTGTATATTGAAGTACTCAATTTGTTTCATCCTTAAAGATAAGGAGATCCAAATAAGGAATTTGTTCATAACTATACTTTATTGTGAATTTTTAAATTAATATTCCAGCCATTCAATTCTTATCAAATTTTGTAAATCATTCTCACTGCCCCCATAAACATATCACATCGCCTATGAAGCTGCTTCCATAATATTATTTTATCTTTAAATTTATTCACCTGTTCGTTTGAAACATATTGTCCTCAAAATTTATCATAAATGCATTTGCATATGCTGGTGCCATTGTACTACCCATGGCTGTGCCTTTATCTTGTTGATAAATTGGCCATTAAACTCAAAATAATTATTCTGAAGTATAAACAATGCTAATTCCTGTAGCATTTCCGTTCTTGGTATCTTAATATTTCTATTATTTAATACCTTCCCCATTGTGTTAATACCCTCTAAATGTGGTATAGAGGGTAAAGATCTGTTACATCCCAAGTTACCAAAATTAAATCAGTGCAATCTCTTATTTACGTTAATTGATTCAATTGTTGCATTATGTCCGTAGAGTCTCTTACATATGTAGTATTTTTCTCAATTAAAGGTTGTAAATGAAAATTAATGTATTTAGATACCAAATCGAATACTGAATCTATCCTGAAACTATAGGTCTGCGGAGGGTCATCAATATTTTATGTATTTTAGGAATACTGTAAAAGTCAGAATTCTAGGATATTCTGTTATTAACAATCTCATTCCAATCATTTAACCAGTTTAAATCCACATATTCTGCTAACATTTCTCTAAGGCTTCCTTGTATTTTCAGAGTAGGATCTTCTTTAAGTATTGAATACCTCTCTGTTATTCAATAACTTTAAACACATTTGTTTGTATTGTTCTCTATCCTGTATTACAATCCTCCTCCTTTGTCCAGATTCTTAATTATAATGTTTTGATCTTGACTCAATTGTTCTATTGCTTTTCGTTGTTCAAAACTGATATTTTGCCATCTTGGGATGCACTGATTTCTGTTTTAAATAATTCCATTATCTCTTTTCTACTGTGGAACAAATGTTTCAATATCGTGGTTCTTCCAACTGGAGGTGAAAATATGATTTAACATTTAATGCTTGTTTTAATTGAGTCTGATAATTAGATTCAGTTATACTCTCAGAAAATAAATGTTTTAATCTTATTGTTCTAAAAACCTTGCAAGTCCACTTCCAATTGGAATAAATCCACTGGTTGGGTAGGGGCAAAAGAAAGGCCCAATCCTAATACTTCTTCCTCTGTTTTAGATAATATTCTATTACTTAAATTGAATATTGGTATCTTTTCTGGTATTATTTCACTCTCCCTCTGTCTGTATAATACGTTTTTGTTTGCCTTGCACCTGCTCCTCCTCGCCCTCCTCCCCCTCTGCCTCCCCGGAAACCCATCTGTTGTCCTGTTTCTGCTCTAATTGTTCTTAAATCATATCTATTTGCTGGTAATATATTAGCTTGTTGTGTTTCCCCTGTATGTGCAGATTCACTCTCTTCTTGTCTGAACGTGTCTCTAGTGTAACTGTTATCACTATCTGTGCCACTTTCTGTCCCATAATTCACAAATGTTCTTTTTTTATATTGCTTATAGGTGTAGACTCTGTTATCCTTGTAATCATTTGTGTCTCTTATAAATTTTTTTATTTTTTGTTGTTTTAATTTCTCTTCATATTCAATTAATCTATGTTTAATTTCATCCAAACTCTTAATAAATTCTTCTGCTTCCATACGTACTTTTAATTGATCCTGTAACTTTCGTATATCTTCACTAATTCCTCTTTTTTCTTCAATAATGGCTTCTATTAATGCATACATAAAATCAGTGCTGGCTCTTTTACGTATTCCATCCCACTTAGAAAATAATTTACTGGTGTTAATACCTATATAAATAGGTTCAACCGCTATTCTCAGACCTCTAGGAATTCTATTATGTTCTAGATATTGTGTCAATGTTAGTCCATGCCATTCTAGTCTGGTGTCCTTAAACTTTAAATTTTCTATTTTCTGCGCTATATTTTTCGGTGTTTCTCCCATTTGTGCTGTTAAATCCCTGCCTCCCCTCATCATTTGGAATAGTTGTTTTCTCTCTGATTCTGAATAAGTTACAAAATGTAACGTGTTTTGTACACACTACTTGCTATATCTTGTAATACAGCAATAGTTTCCTCCATACTTAATCCCAATATTTGTAATACGAATTAGAAATTAATATTTTTATTTGGTAATCATATATACGCTGCGTTTTTATAATGAACTCTCTGTGACAAAATCACCTGATAACTCCGTTTATATTGCTTTCAAGCAACATCCAGTGATATGTATCTAACCTTCACGATACATCAATATACACATTGCACCTTGTTTCACCTGGGTAATGGTACTTTTCATTAAACATCCCCACCAAGAAGGTAAAATCAATACATATACTATACAATGATCGGGGTAATCACTTACATACAGAATCTTAATAAAATCTTCCACATCTTGTATTTGTTTTTCTCAGTCTTTTATTCCTTTATTCGCTCTCTTACATCTCACCTCTGAGCTTGTTCACGGGTATAATTCAATCATTACAAACCATCTGTTTAAAACAAGAATAACATTTTAAGTATGATTTTTAATAACAATATGATTACAATTCGATTTCATTTTATGTAATATGGCATAAATTGATTACCATAACAATTATCCTTAATTCAAAATTCCTGTTTAATTATTACTGATTCCACATCAGATTCCCATTAATCCCTGTAAACACATTAGATTGCCATCATTAATATTCATATTCATATTTAATTGTTTGTCCAAGACAAATATTTACAAAGGCAAAAATAGCCTGACTAACCCGTAACTCTAAACCGCACCTCTTAAAAATGAACTTCTTATTATTTGCATATAACTTATTTTTTATTCCAATATTCCCTTACATACACCAGAGATCATTTTAAATTGACCAAAAACTTTTACCACGGCAATTGTTACACTATTCCATAATGTTGAATAACACTTCTTCCATAGTTCACCATAAAAAACATTTTTAATTTTAGTACAGTTTATTTTTATACCACCTTGCACAATTATTTTTCAAATACTACCTTAGCAAACTAGGATTGTGCTAATAATGTGAGACATACGTCTTTAAGTGCTTAAGCTGTTTTCCGTCTCCTTGCCAATGCTTCTGCGTTATATCTACATGCTAAAACAAAACACTTCTATCAGTGAACACATCTCACTCTCTCCGTGTTCAATAATATGTATATCTTAAAGATAAAATATTTTTTACCGTGAAAGCCTCTTTCATTTACGTTTTTCGCCAAACAACAAAACCTCTATGCTAAGCATCCATTCCTGTGGCGTCCTGCTTGCTCGTATACAATGTTCTGACGCTCAAAGAGGACGCGGTCCTTTTGAGCCTGTTCGTATTTCCCGCCAAAGTGACATGTCACTTCGGGTATCTTCGGGCTATCCCGAAGTTGTTGCCAAGCAACTATACATTCTCTTCTAAACAAAGAAGAGAATCGGTCCACACGAGCAGGCTCTTAATTTCTCAGGCAAACACAAGTAACTTTTTAATTTCATTGTTAATTATTATAGGAGGCAGAAGATTTTAATTGCAATATCTATATTATTTCTTAGTGTAACTTTCTTTTTATTTTCCATATGGTTTGTTTCTTCTCATTTTGTTTCTCATTCATAAATTACCTGAAACCAATATTTGTACTTCTACAATGATAGCTATCTATACTCATCTCATTCAACAATTAAATTTAAAGTTGCAAAAGAACCACTACTCTAAATGGCTCTTAAATCACTTATTTTTCCTGAATATTACTAATTCCCATGTCCCTAATGATTTGAGTAAACAATTTTTCCACTAGACAAAATACGCCTAGTCACTTCCCTCATATGCTTACATACTCTTTTTCTTTCTTTTATGTTTTCCTCGGTTACAGATTGAGGTAATGGGTGCTATTGAAACATCCTGTAACTTACCATCACAATATTATTATACTCATATCATGATGCTCATCATTGAACCATTTTATCGCCTATTAAGAGCACTCCAACCTATGTTAGTTTCTAAAAACTTTCTTATTTAAAAGCAAGACTGCCAGTTAGTTTCTGTATTTAGACCAATATTTGGGTCTAATGTCTTTAACCAAAAGATCCATTTCATTTCCATTTTATTTAAAAAATCTCTATAATTTCCACCTCTATTTGGAACTCTAACAATTTCTAAACCCCAAAATCTTAAAGATGCCCCTGAATGTGCTTCTTTGTTATACTGTATAGTGACAGGTGAACTTTCATTTTTATTTCTAATGTCTCCCTTATGTTCTAGTATTCTTATCTTGAGTGCTCTTTTAGTCTGACTCACATATATATTTATCACAGGGACATTGTATTACATATATGACCCTTCTGTGTTACAGTCTATCTTGATCCCTTTATTTTGAACTCTATCTAAGAATGGATGTTTGAAATTACTTTTTTTCGTTGTATTATTACAAACTGAACATCTTCCACACCTAACCATACCTGGTTTTAATGGGCCTAAAAGCATAGTTGTCTCACTCTTCTTAGGTATAGTAAATTGTGAATGAACTAATTTGTCCTTTAAATTCACTACTTTTTTGGCCACTACTATAGGTTTTTCTTGTAGTACAACATTCCGTGGATTATCCCTTGCCAATATGTGCCAATGTTTATTTATAATCTTTCGTATTTCACCTATTTTTTCGTTATATTTGATTGCCAACACTATTTTCTCAAAACCTTTCACCTGTAATTCATATTTTAATAGTTCATTCCGTGTTTTCCTTTCAATCTTATAATATGATTTTCTCAATACCTTTTTACTATACCCTCTCTCTTCAAATCTTTGTAACATGTAATCTCGATTATGCTGATAATCATCCTTTTTTTGGCAATTTCTTTTCACTCTAACCAATTGTGAGTAAGTGATACTATTTTTTTATTAGGTTCATGATAGCTAGTGCTATGTAAAATTGTATTTCTATCAGTTTCTTCCTCATATTGAAGTACTCAATTTGTTTCCATCTCAAAGATAAGGAGATCCAAATAAGGAATTTGTTCATAACTATACTTTATTGTGAATTTTAAAATTAATATTCAGCCATTCAATTCCTTATCAAATTCTTGTAAATCATTCTCACTGCCCCCCATAAACATATCACATCGTCTATGAAGCGTTTCCATAATATTATAATATCTTTAAATTTATTCACCTGTTCGTTTGAAACATATTGTTCCTCAAAATTTATCATAAATGCATTTGCATATGCTGGTGCCATTGTACTACCCATGGCTGTGCCTTTATCTTGTTGATAAAATTGGCCATTAAACTCAAAATAATTATTCTGAAGTATAAACAATGCTAATTCATGTAGCATTTCGTTCTTGGTATATTAATATTTCTATTATTTAATACCCTCCCATTGTGTTAATACCCCTAAATGTGGTATATAGAGGTAAAGATCTGTTACATCCCAAGTTACCAAAATTAAATCAGTGCAATCTCTTATTTATGCTAATTGATTCAATTGTTGCATTATGTCCGAGAGAGTCTCTTACATATGTAGTATTTTTCAATTAAAGGTTGTAATGAAAATTAATGTATTTAGATACCAAATCGAATACTGAATCTATCCCTGAAACTATAGGTCTGCCAGGAGGGTCATCAATGTTTTTATGTATTTTAGGAATACTGTAAAAAGTCAGAATTCTAGGATATTCTGTTATTAACAATCTCATTTCCCAATCATTTAACCAGTTTAAATCCACATATTCTGCTAACATTTCTCTAAGGCTTCCTTGTATTTTCAGAGTAGGATCTTCTTTAAGTATTGAATAATTCTCTCTGTTATTCAATAACTTTAAACAGATTTGTTTGTATTGTTCCCTATACTGTATTACAATCCCTCCTCCTTTGTCCGCATTCTTAATTATAATGTTTTGATCTTGACTCAATTGTTCTGTTGCTTTTCGTTGTTCAAAACTGATATTTTGCCATCTTGGGATGCACTGATTTCTGTTTTTAAATAATTCCATTATCTCTTTTTCTACTGTGGAACAAATGTTTCAATGTCGCGGGTTCTTTCCAACTGAGGTGAAAATATGATTTAACATTTAATGCTTGTTTTAATTGAGTCTGATAATTAGATTCAGTTATACTCTCAGAAAATAAATGTTTTAATCTAATTGTTCTAAAAACCTTTGCAAGTCCACCTCCAATTGGAATAAATCCACTGGTTGGGTAGGGCAAAAGAAAGGCCCAATCCTAATACTTCTTCCTCTGTTTTAGATAATATTCTATTACTTAAATTGAATATTGGTATCTTTTCTGGTATTATTTCACTCTCCTCTGTCTGTATAATACGTTTTGTTTGCCTTGCACCTGCTCCTCCGCCCTCCTCCCTGCCTGCCTCCCCGAAAACCCATCTGTTGTCCTGTTTCTACTCTAATTGTTCTAAATCATATGTATTTGCTGTTAATATATTAGCTTGTTGTGTTTCCCTGTATGTGCAGATTCACTCTTCTTGTCTGAACGTGTCTCTAGTGTAACTGTTATCACTATTGTGCCACTTTCTGTCCCATAATTCACAAATGTTCTTTTTTATATTGCTTATAGGTGTAGACTCTGTTGTCCTTGTAATCATTTGTGTCTCTTATAAATTTTTTTATTTTTGTTGTTTTAATTTCTCTTCATATTCAATTAATCTATGTTTAATTTCATCCAAACTCTTAATAAATTCTTCTGCTCCATATGTACTTTTAATTGATCCTGTAACTTTCAGATATCTTCACTAATTCCCTTCTTTCTTCAATAATGGCTTCTATTAATGCATACATAAATCAGTGCTGGCTCTATTATGTATTCCATCCCACTTAGAAAAATAATTTTACTGGTGTTAATAACTATATTGAGTTCAGCCGCTATTCTCAGACCTCTAGGAATTCTATTATATTCTAGATATTGTGTCAATGTTAGTCCATGCCATTCTAGTCTGGTGTCCTTAAACTTTAAATTTTCTATTTTCTGCCTATATTTTCGGTGTTTCTCCATTTGTGCTGTTAAACCCTGCCTCCCCTCATCATTTGGAATAGTTGTTTTCTCTGATTCTGAATAAGTTACAAATGTAACGTGTTTTGTACACTACTTCCTATATCTTGTAATACAGCAATAGTTTCCTCCATTTTAATCCCAATATTTGTAATATCGAATTAGAAATTAATATTTTATTTGGTAATCATATATATGCGCCATGCTTTATAATGAACTCTCTGTGACAAAATCACCTGATAACTCCGTTTATATTGCTTTCAACCAATATCCAGTGATATGTATCTAACCTTCACGTTACATCAATATACACATTGCACCTTGTTTCACCTGGGTAATGGTACTTTTCATTAAACATCCCCACCAAGAAGGTAAAAATCAATACATATACTGTACAATGATCGGGGGTAATCACTTTACATACAGAATCTTAATAAAATCTTCCACATCTTGTGTTTCTTTTTTCTCAGTCTTTTATTCCTTTATTCGCCCCTACGTTTCGCTCCTCTGAGCTTGTTCACGGGCATAATTCAATCATTACAAACCATCTGTTTAAAACAAGAATAACATTTTAAGTATGATTTTTAATAACAATATGATTACAATTACGATTTCATTTATGTAATATGGCATAAATTGATTACCATAACAATCATCCTAATTCAAAATTCCTGTTCAATTATTACTGATTCCACATCAGATCCCCATTAATCCCTGTAAACACATTAGATTGCCATTATTAATATTCATATTCATATTTAATTGTTTGTCCAAGACAAATATTTACAAAGGCAAAAATAGCCTGACTAACCCGTAACTCTAAACCGCACCTCTTAAAAATGAACTTCTTATTATTTGCATATAACTTATTTTTTATTCCAATATTCCCTTACATACACCAGAGAACATTTTAAATTGACCAAAAACTTTTACCACGGCAATTGTTACACTATTCCATAATGTTGAATAACACTTTCCATAGTTCACCATAAAACATTTTTAAGTTTAGTACAGTTAATTTTTATACCACCTTGCACAATTATTTTTCAAAATAATTACCTTAGCAAACCAGGGATGTGCATCAATGTAAGAGACATACGTCTTTAAGTGCTTAAGCTGTTTTCCGTCTCCTTGCAATGCTTCATGTTATATCTACACGCCTAAACAAAACACTTCTATCAGTGAACACATCACTCTCCGTGTTCAATAATATGTATATCTTAAAGATAAAATATTTTTTACCGTGAAAACCTCTTTCATTTACGTTTTCCGCCAAACAACAAAACACTCTACGCTAAGCATCCATTCCTGTGGCGCCCTGCTTGGCTCAGATACAATGTTCTGACGCCTCAAAGAGGACGCGTCCTTGAGCCTGTTCAGATTTCACCCTAAAGTGACATGTCACTTCGGGTATCTTCGGGCTATCCCGAAGTTGTTGCCAAGCAACTATACATTCTCTTCTAAACAAAGAAGAGAATTGGTCCACACGAGCAGGCTCTTAATTTCTCAGGCAAACACAAGTAACTTTTTAATTTCATTGTTAATTATTATAGGTGGCAGACAATTTTAATTGCAATATCTATATTATTTCTTAGTGTAACTTTCTTTTTATTTTCCATATGGTTTGTTTCTTCTCATTTTGTTTCCCATTCATAAATTACCTGAAACCAATGTTTGTACTCGATACAATGATAGCTATCTATACTTCGTATCTCAACAATTAAATTTAAAGTTGCAAAAGAACCACTACTCTAAATGGCTCTTAATCACTTATTTTTCCTGAATATTACTAATTCCCATGTCCCTAATGATTTGAGTAAAACAATTTTTCCACTAGACAAAATAACCTAGTCACTTCCCTCATATGCTTACATACTCTTTTCTTTTCTTTATGTTTTTCCTCGGTTACAGATTGAGGTAATGGGTGCTATTGAAACATCCTGTAACTTACCATCACAATATTATTATACTCATATCATGTTGCTCATCATTGAACTATTTTATCGCCTATTTAGAGCACTCCAACCTATGTTAGTTTCTAAAACTTTCTTATTTAAAAGCAAGACTGCCAGTTAGTTTCTGTATTTAGACCAACATTGGGTCTAATGTTTTTAACCAAAAGATCCATTTCATTTCCATTTTATTTAAAAATCTCTATAATTCCACCTCTATTTGGAACTCTAACAATTTCTAAACCCCAAAATCTTAAAGATGCCCCTGAATGTGCTTCTTTGTTATACTGTATAGTGACAGGTGAACTTTCATTTTATTTCTAATGTCTCCTTATGTTCTAGTATTCTTATCTTGAGTGCTCTTTTAGTCTGACCTACATATAATTTATCACAGGACATTGTATTACATATATGACCCTTCTGTGTTACAGTCTATCTGATCCCTTATTTTGAACTCTCTATCTAAGAATGGATGTTTGAAATTACTTTTTTCATTGTATTATTACAAACTGAACATCTTCCACACCTAACCATACCTGGTTTTAATGGGCCTAAAAGCATAGTTGCTTCACTCTTCTTAGGTATAAGTAAATTGTGAATGAACTAATTTGTCCTTTAAATTACTACTTTTTGGCCACTACTATAGGTTTTCTTGCAGTACAACATTCGTGAGATTATCCTTGCCACCATGTGCCAATGTTTATTTATAATCTTTCAATTTCACCTATTTTTCATTATATTTGATTGCCAAATACTATTTTCTCAAAACCTTTCACCTGTAATTCATATTTTAATAGTTCATTCCGTGTTTTCCTTTCAATCTTATAATATGCTTTTCTCAATACCTTTTACTATACCCGCCTCTTCAAATCTTTGTAACATGTAATCTCGATTATGCTGATAATCATCCTTTTTGGCAATTTATTTTCACTCTAACCAATTGTGAGCAGGGATACTATTTTTTATTTGGGTTCATGATAGCTAGTGCTATGTAAAATTGTATTTCTACTCAGTTCTTTCCTGTATATTGAAGTACTCAATTTGTTTCATCCTTAAAGATAAGGAGATCCAAATAAGGAATTTGTTCATAACTATACTTTATTGTGAATTTTAAATTAATATTCCAGCCATTCAATTCATTATCAAATTCTTGTAAATCATTCTCACTGCCCCCATAAACATATCACATCGCCTATGAAGCGCTTTCCATAATATTATTTTATCTTCAAATTTATTCACCTGTTCATTTGAAACATATTGTTCCTCAAAATTTATCATAAATGTATTTGCATATGCTGGTGCTATTGTACTACCCATGGCTGTGCCTTTATCTTGTTGATAAAATTGGCCATTAAACTCAAAATAATTATTCTGAAGTATAAACAATGCTAATTCCTGTAGCATTTCGTTCTTGGTATCTTAATATTTCTATTATTTAATACCTTCACTATTGTGTTAATACCTCTAAATGTGGTATAGAGGTGTAAAGATCTGTTACATCCCAAGTTACCAAAATTAAATCAGTGCAACTTTATTTACGCTAATTGATTCAATTGTTGCATTATGTCCGTAGAGTCTCTTACATATGTAGTATTTTTCTCAATTAAAGGTTGTAAATGAAAATTAATGTATTTAGATACCAAATCGAATACTGAATCTATCCCTGAAACTATAGGTCTGCCAGAGGGTCATCAATATTTTTATGTATTTTAGGAATACTGTAAAAAGTCAGAATTCTAGGATATTCTGTTATTAACAACTCACTCCCAATCATTTAACCAGTTTAACCAATATTCTGCTAACATTTCTCTAAGGCTTCCTTTGTATTTTTCAGAGTAGGATCTTCTTTAAGTATTGAATAATTCTTCTGTTATTCAATAACTTTAAACACATTTGTTTGTATTGTTCCTATCCTGTATTACAATCCTCCTCCTTTGTCCGCATTTCTTAATTATAATGTTTTGATCTTGACTCAATTGTTCTATTGCTTTTCGTTGTTCAAAACTGATATTTTGCCATCTTTGGGATGCTACTGATTTCGTTTTTAAATAATTCCATTATCTCTTTTTCACTGTGAACAAAATGTTTCACAATGCGGGTTCTTTCCAACTGGAGGTGAAAAATATGATTTAACATTTAATGCTTGTTTTAATTGAGTCTGATAATTAGATTCAGTTATACCTCAGAAAATAAATGTTTTAATCTTTATTGTTCTAAAAACCTTTGCAGTAGTCCAATTTCCAATTGGAATAAATCCACTGGTTGGGTAGGGGCAAAAGAAAGGTCCATCCTAATACTTCTTCCTCTGTTTTAGATAATATTCTATTACTTAAATTGAATATTGGTATCTTTTCTGGTATTATTTCACTCTCCTCTGTCTGTATAATACGTTTTGTTTGCCTTGCACCTGCTCCTCGCTCGCCTCCTCCCCATCTGCCTCCCAAAACCCATCTGTTGTCCTGTTTCTGCTCTAATTGTTCTTAAATCATATCTATTTGCTGGTAATATATTAGCTTGTTGTGTTTCTGTATGTGCAGATTCACTCTTCTTGTCTGAACGTGTCTCTAGTGTAACTGTTATCACTATCTGTGCCACTTTCTGTCCCATAATTCACAAATGTTCTTTTTATATTGCTTTATAGGTGTAGACTCTGTTATCCTTGTAATCATTTGTGTTCTTATAAATTTTTTTATTTTTGTTGTTTTAATTTCTCTTCATATTCAATTAATCTATGTTTAATTTCATCCAAACTTAATAAATTCTTCTTTCCATACATGCTTTTAATTGATCCTGTAACTTTCGTGATATCTTCACTAATTCTTTTTCTTCAATAATGGCTTCTATTAATGCATACATAAAATCAGTGCTGGCTCTTTTACGTATTCCATCCCACTTAGAAAATAATTTACTGGTGTTAATACCTATATAAATAGGTTCAACCGCTATTCTCAGACCTCTAGGAATTCTATTATGTTCTAGATATTGTGTCAATGTTAGTCCATGCCATTCTAGTCTGGTGTCCTTAAACTTAAATTTTCTATTTTCTACGCCATATTTTCGGTGTTTCTCCCATTTGTGCTGTTAAATCCCTGCCTCCTCATCATTTGAATAGTTGTTTTCTCTCTGATTCTGAATAAGTTACAAAATGTAACGTGTTTTGTACACTACTTGCTATATCTTGTAATACAGCAATAGTTTCCTCCATACTTAATCCCAATATTTGTAACACAATTAGAAATTAATATTTTATTTGTAATCATATATACGCCATGCTTTTTATAATGAACTCTCTGTGACAAAATCACCTGATAACTCCGTTATATTGCTTTCAAGCAACATCCAGTGATATGTATCTAACCTTCATGATACATCAATATACACATTGCACCTTGTTTCACCTGAGTAATGGTACTTTTCATTAAACATCCTCACCAAGAAGGTAAAATCAATACATATACTATACAATGATCGGGGTAATCACTTTACATACAGAATCTTAATAAAATCTTCCATATCTTGTATTTGTTTTTCTCAGTCTTTATTCCTTTATTCGCTTCAACATTTCGCTCCTCTGAGCTTGTTCACGGGTATAATTCAATCATTACAAACCATCTGTTTAAACAAGAATAACATTTTTAAGTATGATTTTTAATAACAATATGATTACAATTACTTTATTTCATTTTTTATGTAATATGGCATAAATTGATTACCATAACAATTATCCTTAATTCAAAATTCCTGTTTAATTATTACTGATTCCACATCAGATTCCCATTAATCCCTGTAAACACATTAGATTGCCATCATTAATATTCATATTCATATTTAATTGTTTGTCCAAGACAAATATTTACAAAGGCAAAAATAGCCTGACTAACCCGTAACTCTAAACCGCACCTCTTAAAAATGAACTTATTATTATTTGCATATAACTTATTTTTTATTCCAATATTCCCTTACATACACCAGAGATCATTTTAAATTGACCAAAAACTTTTACCACGGCAATTGTTACACTATTCCATAATGTTGAATAACACTTCTTCCATAGTTCATCATAAAAACATTTTTAATTTTAGTACAGTTTATTTTATACCACCTTGCACAATTATTTTCGAAAAATAACTACCTTAGCAATCTAGATGTGCTAATAATGTGAGACATAATGCCTTAAGTTGTTAAGCTGTTCTCCGTCTCTCATGCCAATGCTTCAAACATAGCCTACACGCTAAAACAAAACACTTCTATCAGTGAACACATCTCACTCTTTTCCGTGTTCAATAATATGTATATCTTAAAGATAAAATATTTTTACCATGAAAGTTTCTTTCCATTTGCTTCTTCGGCCAAACAAAACCTCTCACGCCAAGCATCCATTCCTGTGGGCGCCCTGCTGCTCAGATACTATGTTCTGACGCCAAAGAGGACGCCGGGTCCTTTGAGCCTATTCTCAGAGCTTCCGCCTGTAAGTGACGGTCACTGGGTATCTTCGGCTATCCCAAGTTGTTGCTTAACTATACATTCTCTCTAAACAAAGAAGCAGAATCGTCCACATGAGGAGGCTCTTAATTTCTCGGGCAAACACAAGTAACTTTTTAATTTCATTGTTAATTATTATAGGTGGCAGACGATTTTAATTGCAATATCTATATTATTTCTTAGTGTAACTTTCTTTATTTTCCACATGGTTTGTTTCTTCTCATTTTGTTTCCCATTCATAAATTACCTGAAACCAATATTTCTGTACTACAATGATAGATATCTATACTCATCGGATTAACAATTAAATTTAAAGTTGCAGAAAACCACTACTCTAAATGGCTCTTTAAATCACTTATTTTCCTGAATATTACTAATTCCCATGTCCCTAATAGATTTGAGTAAACAATTTTTCCACTAGACAAAATATACTAGTCACTTCCCTCATATGCTTACATACTCTTTTCTTTTCTTTATGTTTCCTCGGTTGGCAGATTGAGGTAATGGGTGCTATTGAAACATCCTGTAACTTACCATCACAATATTATTATACTCATATATGTTGCTCATCATTGAACTATTTTATCGCCTATTTAGAGCACTCCAACCTATGTTAGTTTCTAAAACTTTCTTGTTTAAAAGCAAGACTGCCAGTTAGTTTCTATATTTAGACCTATATTTGGGTCTAATGTCTTTAACCAAAAGATCCATTTCATTTCCATTTTATTTAAAAAATCTCTATAATTTCCACCTCTATTTGGAACTCTAACAATTTCTAAACCCCAAAATCTTAAAGATGCCCCTGAATGTGCTTCTTTGTTATACTGTATAGTGACAGGTGAACTTTCATTTTTATTTCTAATGTCTCCCTTATGTTCTAGTATTCTTATCTTGAGTGCTCTTTTAGTCTGACCTACATATAATTTATCACAGGGACATTGTATTACATATATGACCCCTTCTGTGTTACAGTCTATCTGATCCCTTATTTTGAACTCTCTATCTAAGAATGGATGTTTGAAATTACTTTTTTTCATTGTATTATTACAAACTGAACATCTTCCACACCTAACCATACCTGGTTTTAATGGGCCTAAAAGCATAGTTGTCTCACTCTTCTTAGGTATAGTAAATCCGAATGAACTAATTTGTCCTTTAAATTCACTACTTTTTGGCCACTACTAGGTTTTTCTTGTAGTACAACATTCCGCGGATTATCCCTCACACCATGTGCCAATGTTTATTTATAATCTTCGTATTTCACCTATTTTTTCATTATATTTGGATTGCCAATGCTATTTTCTCAAAACCTTTCACCTGTAATTCATATTTTAATAGTTCATTCCGTGTTTTCCTTTCAATCTTATAATATGCTTTTCTCATCCTTTTACTATACCCGCTTCCTCTTCAAATCTTTTGTAACATGTAATCTCGATTATGCTGATAATCATCCTTTTTTTGGCAATTTATTTTCACTCTAACCAATTGTGAGTAAGGGATATTATTTTTTTATTTGGGTTCATGATAGCTAGTGCTATGTAAAATTGTATTTCTATCAGTTTCTTTCCTGTATATTGAAGTACTCTATTTGTTTCCATCCTTAAAGATAAGGAGATCCAAATAAGGAATTTGTTCATAACTATACTTTATTGTGAATTTTAAATTAATATTCTAGCCATTCAATTCCTTATCAAATTCTTGTAAATCATTCTCACTGCCCCCATAAACATATCACATCGTCTATGAAGGCGCTTCCATAATATTATTTTATCTTTAAATTTATTCACCTGTTCGCTTGAAACATATTGTTCCTCAAAATTTATCATAAATGCATTTGCATATGCTAGTGCATTGTACTACCATGGCTGTGCCTTTATCTTGTTGATAAAATTGGCCATTAAACTCAAAATAATTATTCTGAAGTATAAACAATGCTAATTCATGTAGCATTTCGCTCTTGGTATCTTAATATTTCTATTATTTAATACCTTCCCATTGTGTTAATACCCTCTAAATGTGGTATAGAGGTGTAAAGATTCGTTACATCCAAGTTACCAAAATTAAATCAGTGCAATCTCTTATTTCGTTAATTGATTCAATTGTTGCATTATGTCCGTAGAGTCTCTTACATATGTAGTATTTTTCTCAATTAAAGGTTGTAAATGAAAATTAATGTATTTAGATACCAAATTGAATACTGAATCTATCCCTGAAATTATAGGTCTGCCAGGAGGGTCATCAATGTTTTTATGTATTTTAGGAATACTGTAAAAAGTCAGAATTCTAGGATATTCTGTTATTAACAATCTCATTTCCCAATCATTTAACCAGTTTAAATCCACATATTCTGCTAACATTTCTCTAAGGCTTCATGTATTTTTTCAGAGTAGGATCTTTCTTAAGCATTGAATAATTTCTCTGTTATTCAATAACTTTAAACAGATTTGTTTGTATTGTTCCTCATACTATATTACAATCCCTCCTCTTTGTCCAAATTCTTAATTATAATGTTTGATCTTGACTCAATTGTTCTGTTGCTTTTCGTTGTTCAAAACTGATATTTTGCCATCTTGGGATGCACTGATTTCTGCTTTTAAATAATTCCATTATCTCTTTTTCTACTGTGAACAAAATGTTTCAATAACGTGGTTCTTTCCAACTGGAGGTGAAAAATATGATTTAACATTTAATGCTTGTTTTAATTGAGTCTCGATAATTAGATTCAGTTATACTCTCAGAAAATAAAATGTTTTAATCTAATTGTTCTAAAAACCTTGCAAGTCCAACCTCCAAGTGGAATAACCACTGGTTAAGTAGGGGCAAGAAAAGCCCAATCCCAATACTTCTTCCTCTGTTTTTAGATATTCCATTACCTAAATTAGAATGTTGGTATCTTTTCTGGTATTATTTCACCTCCCTCTGTCTGTATAATACGCTTTTTGTTTTGCCTTGCACCTGCTCCTCCTCACCCCTCCTCCCCTGCCTGCCTCCCCCAAAACCCATCTGTTGCCTGTTTCTGCTCTAATTGTTCTTAAATCATATATTTGCTGTTAATATTAGCTTGTTGTGTTTCCCTGTATGTGCAGATTCACTCTTCTTGTCTGAACGTGTCTCTAGTGTAACTGTTATCACTATCTGTGCCACTTTCGTCCCATAATTCACAAATGTTCTTTTTTATATTGCTTATAGGTGTAGACTCTGTTGTCCTTGTAATCATTTGTGTCTCTTATAAATTTTTTTATTTTTTGTTGTTTTAATTTCTCTTCATATTCAATTAATCTATGTTTAATTTCATCCAAGCTCTTAATAAATTCTTCTGCTTCCATATGTACTTTTAATTGATCCTGTAACTTTCGTATATCTTCACTAATTCCCCTTCTTTCTTCAATAATGGCTTCTATTAATGCATACATAAAATCAGTGCTGGCTCTATTATGTATTCCATCCCACTTAGAAAATAATTTACTGGTGTTAATACCTATATTGGGTTCAGCCGCTATTCTCAGACCTCTAGGAATTCTATTATATTCTAGATATTGTGTCAATGTTAGTCCATGCCATTCTAGTCTGGTGTCCTTAAACTTTAAATTTCTATTTTCATGCTTATATTTTCGTGTTTCTCCCATTTGTGCAGTTAAATCCCTGCCTCCTCATCATTTGGAATAGTTGTTTTCCTCTGATTCTGAATAAGTTACAAAATGTAACGTGTTTTGTACACTACTTCCTATATCTTGTAATACAGCAATAGTTTCTTCCATTCTTAATCCCAATATTTGTAATAATGTAATTAGAAATTAATATTTTTATTTGGTAATCATATATATGCGCCATTTTATAATGAACTCTCTGTGACAAAATCACCTGGATAACTCCGCTATATTGCTTTCAACCAATATCCAGTGATATGTATCTTAACCTTCACGTAACATCAATATACACATTGCACCTTGTTTCACCTGGGTAACGGTACTTTTCATTAAACATCCCCACCAAGAAGGTAAAATCAATACATATACTGTACAATGATCGGGGTAATCACTTTACATACAGAATCTTAATAAAATCTTCCACATCTTGTGTTTCTTTTTCTCAGTCTTTATTCCTTTATTCACCCTATTTCGCTTCCTCTGAGCTTGTTCACGGGCATAATTCAATCATTACAAACCATCTGTTAAAACAAGAATAACATTTTTAAGTATGATTTTAATAACAATATGATTACAATTACGTATTTCATTTTTATGTAATATGGCATAAATTGATTACCATAACAATAATCCTTAATTCAAAATTCCTGTTCAATTATTACTGATTCCACATCAGATCCCCATTAATCCCTGTAAACACATTAGATTGCCATTATTAATATTCATATTCATATTTAATTGTTTGTCCAAGACAAATATTTACAAAGGCAAAAATAGCCTGACTAACCCGTAACTCTAAACCGCACCTCTTAAAAATGAACTTCTTATTATTTGCATATAACTTATTTTTTATTCCAATATTCCCTTACATACACCAGAGAACATTTTAAATTGACCAAAAACTTTTACCACGGCAATTGTTACACTATTCCATAATGTTGAATAACACTTCTTCCATAGTTCACCATAAAAAAACATTTTAAGTTTAGTACAAGCAACTTTACCACCTTGCACAATATCAGTGAAATCTCTTAATTTAGTTAATTGATTCAATTGTTGCGTTATGTCCGTAGAGTCTCTTACATATATGATATTTTCTCAATTAAGGGTTGTAAATGAAAATTAATGTATTTAGATACCGTCGAATACTGAATCTATCCCTGAAACTATAGGTCTGCCAGGAGGGTCATCAATATTTTTATGTATTTTAGAATACTGTAAAAGTCAAATTCTGGATATTCTGTTATTAACAATCTCATTTCCCAATCCATTTAACAGTTTAAATCCACATATTCTGCTCAAAAGGCTTAATTATTTTCAAGTAGGATCTTCTTTAAGTATTGAATAATTCTCTCTGTTATTCAATAACTTTAAACACATTGTTTGTATTGATTCCTATCCCATATTACAATCCTCCTCCTTTGTCCAGCATTCTTAATTATAATGTTTTGATCTTGACTCAATTGTTCTATTGCTTTTCGTTAATTCCAAAACCTGATATTTTGCCATCTTAGGATGCACTGATTTCTGTTTTTAAATAATTCCATTATCTCTTTTCTGTGGAACAAAATGTTTATCAATACCGTTCTTTCCAGCTGGGGTGAAAATATGAGTTAACATTTTAATGCTTGTTTAAATGGGGTCTGATAAATAGAATTCAGTTATACTCTCAGAAAATAAATGTTTTAATCTTATTGTTCAAAAAAACCTTTGCAGAATCCACCTCAAGTGGAATAAATCACTGGTTGGGTGAGGCACAAAAGGCCCAATCCTAATACTTCTTCCTGTTTTAGATAATATTCTATTACTTAAATTGAATATTAGTATCTTTTCTAGTATTATTTCACTCTCCCTCTGTCTGTATATACATTTTGTTGCCTTACTGAACTCCTCCTCGCCTCCTCCCCTCCTCCCCGAAAACCATCTGTTGTCCTGTTTCTGCTCTAATTGTTCTTAAATCACCTATCTATTTGCTGGTAATATATTAGAAACATTTGTGTTTCCCCTGTATGTACAGATTCCTCTCTTCTTGTCTAGAACGTGTCTCTAGTGTAACTATTATCACTATCTGTACCACTTTCTGTCCCATAATTCACAAATGTTCTTTTTATATTGCTTATAGGTGCAGACTCTGTTATCCTTGTAATCATTTGTCTCTCTTATAAATTTTTATATTTTTGTTGTTTAATTTCTCTTCATATTCAATTAATCTATATTTAAAATCATCAAATATTAATAAATTCTTCTGCTTCCATCGATACTTTTAATTGATCCTGTAACTCGTATATCTTCACTAATTCCTCTTTTTCTTCAATAATGGCTTCTATTAATGCATACATAAAATCAGTGCTGGCTCTTTACGTATTCCATCACTAGAAAATAATTTACTGGTGTTAATACCTATAAATAGGTTCAACCGCTATTCTCAGACCTCTAGGAATTCTATTATGATTCTGAATATTGTGTCAATGTTAGTCCATGCCATTCTAGTCGGTGTCCTTAAACTTTAAATTTTCTATTTTCCTACTTTATATTTTCGGTGTTTCTCCATTTGTGCTGTTAAATCCCTGCCTCCCTCATCATTTGGAATCAGTTGTTTTCTCTCTGATTCTGAATAAGTTACAAAATAATAGCGTGTTTTGTACACTACTTATATCTTGTAAAACTGCAATAGGTTTCCTCCATATAATCCCAATATTTATGTCTGAGTAGAAATTAATATTTTATTTGGTAATCATACTCATGCGTTTTTTATAATGAACTCTCTGTGACAAAATCACCTGATAACTCCGTTTATATTGTCAAGCAACATCCAGTGATATTATCTAACCTTCACGATACATCAATATACACATTGCACCTTGTTTCACCTGGGTAATGGTACTTTTCATTAAACATCCCACAAAGAAGGTGAAAATCAATACATATACTATACAATGATAAGGGTAATCCTTCATACAGAATCTTAATAAAATCTTCCACATCTTGTATTTGTTTTCTCAGTCTTTTATTCCTTTATGCCCCCCCATTCGCTCCTCAGAGCTTGTTCACGAGTATAATTCAATCATTACAAACCATCTGTTTAAAACAAGAATAACATTTTTTTAAGTATGATTTTTAATAACAATATGATTACAATTACGATTTCATTTTTTATGTAATATGGCATAAATTGATTACTATAACAAGGTATCCTTAATTCAAAATTCCTGTTAAGTATTACTGATTCACATCAGATTCCCATTAATCCCTGTAACACAGAGATTGCCATCATTAATATTCATATTCATATTTAATTGTTTGTCCAAGACAAATATTTACAAAAGAAAAAATAATACATAACCTGTAACTCTAAACCGACCTCTTAAAATGAACTTCTTATTATTTGCATATAACTTATTTTTTATTCAATATTCCTTACATACACCAGAGATCATTTAAATTGACCAAAACTTTTACCACGGAAATTGTTACTATTCCATAATGTTGAATAACACTTCTTCCATAGTTCACCATAAAAACATTTTTAATTTTAGTACAGTTTATTTTATACCACCTTACAATTATTTTCAAAATAATTACCCTAGTAAACTAGGATATCCAATAATGTCAGACATACGTCTTTAAGTGCTTAAGCTGTTTTCCGCTCACTTGCCAATGCTTCTCGACATATCTACGTATACTGAAACAAAAACACTTCTATCAGTGACCATCTCACTCTCTCCGTGTTCAATAATATGTATATCTTAAGATAAAATATTTTACAGTAAGCCTCTTTCATTTACGTTTTAGCAAACAACAAAACCTCTATACTAAGCATCCATTCCTGGAAGTCCTGCTTGCTTTCGTATACAATGTTCTGACGCTCAAGAAGAGCGGTCCTTTCAACCTGTTAGTATTCCCATAAGTGACATGTCACTTGAGTATCTCGAGCTATCCGAAGTTGTTTACAACAACTATACATTCTCTTCTAAACAAAAGAGAATCGGTCCTACAAACAGAGCTCTTAATTTCTCAAACAAACACAAGTAACTTTTTAATTTCATTATTAATTATTATAGGAGGCAGAAGATTTTAATTGCAATATCTATATTATTTCTTAGTGTAACTTTCTTTTTATTTTCCATATGGTTTGTTTCTTCTCATTTGGTTTCTCATTCATAAATTACCGCAAACCAATATTTGTACTCGTTACAATGATAGCTATCTATAC
This sequence comes from Neoceratodus forsteri, assembly GCA_016271365.2. Taxonomy (NCBI): domain Eukaryota; kingdom Metazoa; phylum Chordata; order Ceratodontiformes; family Ceratodontidae; genus Neoceratodus; species Neoceratodus forsteri. The sequence continues at coordinate 1,429,733,332 of CM057449.1, forward strand.
TCATCGTATCTAACAATTAAATTCAAAGTTGCAAAAGAACCACTACTCTAAATGGCTCTTAAATCACTTATTTTTCCTGAATATTACTAATTCCCATGTCCCTAATGATTTGAGTAAACAATTTTCCACTAGACAAAATACGCCTAGTCACTTCCTCATATGCTACATACTCTTTTCTTTTCTTTATGTTTTCCTCGGTTGGCAGATTGAGGTAATGGGTGCTAATGAAACATCCTGTAACTTACCATCACAATATTATTATACTCATATCATGATGCTCATCATTGAACTATTTTATGCCTACTGAAGAGCACTCCAACCTATATTAGTTTCTAAAAACTTTCTTGTTTAAAACAAGACTGCCAGTTAGTTTCTGTATTTAGACCAATATTTGGAGTCTAATGTCTTTAACAAAGATCCATTTCATTTCCATTTTATTTAAAAAATCTCTATAATTCCACTTCTATTTGGAACTCTAACAATTTCTAAACCCCAAAATCTTAAAGATGCCCCTAGATGTGCTTCTTTGTTATACTGTATAGTAACAGAGTGAACTTTCATTTATTTCTAATGTCTCCCTTATGTTTTCTAAGTATTCTTATCTTGAGTGCTCTTTAGTCTGACCTACATATAATTTATCACAGGGACATTGTATTACATATATGACCCTTCTGTGTTACAGTCTATCTGATCCCTTATTTGAACTCTCTATCTAAGAAATGGATGTTTGAAATTACTTTTTTCGTTGTATTATTACAAAACGGAACATCTTCCACACCTAACCATACCTGGTTTAATAGACCTAAAGCATAGTTGTCTCCTCTTCTTAGGTATAGTAAATTGTGAATGAACTAATTTGTCCTTCAAATTCACTACTTTTTAGCCACTACTATAGGTTTTCTTGTAGTACAACATTCCGTGGATTATCCCTTGCCAATATGTGCCAATGTTTATTTATAATCTTTGTATTTCACCTATTTTTTCGTTATATTTGATTCCAACACTATTTTCTCAAACCTTCTTTCACCTGTAATTCATATTTTAATAGTTCATTCCGTGTTTTCCTTCCAATCTTATAATATACTTTTTCTCAATACCTTTTATACCTCTCTCTTCAAATCTTTGTAACATGTAATCTCGATTATGCTGATAATCATCCTTTTTGGCAATTTCTTTTCACTCTAACCAATTGTGAGTAAGGGATACTATTTTTTATTAGGGTTCATGATAGCTAGTGCTATGTAAAAGTGTATTTCCATCAGTTTCTTTCCTGTATATTGAAGTACTCAATTTGTTTCCATCATTAAGATAAGGAGATCCAAATAGAAATTTGTTCATAACTATACTTTATTGTGAATTTTAAATAATATTCCAGCCATTCAATTCCTTATCAAATTCTTGTAAATCATTCTCACTGCCCCCCATAAACATACATAGTCTATGAGCGTTTCCATAATATTATAATATCTTTAAATTTATTCACCATGTTCGTTTGAAACATATTGTTCCTCAAAATTTATCATAAATGCATTTTGCATATGCTGGTGCCATTTACTACCTATGGCTGTGCCTTTATCTTGTTGATAAAATTGGCCATTAAACTCAAAATAATTATTCTGAAGTATAAACAATGCTAATTCATGTAGCATTTCCGTTCTTGGTATCTTAATATTTCTATTATTTAATACCTTCCCCATTGTGTTAATACCCTCTAAATGTGGTATAGAGGTGTAAAGATCTATTACATCCCAAGTTACAAAATTAAATCAGTGCAATCTCTTATTTGCGTTAATTGATTCAATTGTTGCATTATATCCGTAGAGTCTCTTACATATGTAGTATTTTTCTCAATTAAAGGTTGTAAATGAAAATTAATGTATTTAGATACAAATCGGAATACTGAATCTATCCCTGAAACTATAGGTCTGCCAGGAGGGTCATCAATGTTTTATGTATTTTAGAATACTGTAAAAGTCAAATTCTAGGATATTCTGTTATTAACAATCTCATTTCCCAATCATTTTAACAGTTTAAATCCACATATTCTGCTAACATTTCTCTAAGGCTTCCTTGTATTTTCAGAGTAGGATCTTCTTTAAGTATTGAATAATCTCTCTGTTATTCAATAACTTTAAACAGATTGAATTTGTATTGTTCCCTATACTGTATTACAATCCCTCCTCCTTTGTCCGCGTTCTTAATTATAATGTTTTGATCTTGACTCAATTGTTCTGTTGCTTTTCGTTGTTCAAAACTGATATTTTGCCATCTTAGGATGCACTGATTCTGTTTTAATTCCATTATCTCTTTCTACTGTGGAACAAAATGTTTTCAATACCGTGGTTCTCCAACTGGAGGTGAAAAATATGATTTAACATTTAATAGCTTGTTTTAATTGAGTCTGATAATTAGATTCGATACTCTCAGAAAATAAATGTTTTAATCTAATTGTTCCATAAAAACCTTTGCAAGTCCACCTCAATTGGAATAAATCCACTGGTTGGGTGAGAGGACAAAAGGCCCAATCCTAATACTTCTTCCTCTGTTTTAGATAATATTCTAATTGCTTAAATTGAATATTGGTATCTCTTTCTAGTATTCTTCACTCCTCTGTCTGTATAATACGTTTTTTGTTTGCCCTTGACTCCTCCTCCTCGCCCTCCTCCCGTCTGCCTCCCCGAAAACCCATCTGTTGTCCTGTTTCTGCTCTAATTGTTCTTAAATCATATGTATTTGCTGTTAATATATTAGCTTGTTGTGTTTCCCTGTATGTGCAGATTCACTCTCTTCTTGTCTGAACGTGTCTCTAGTGTAACTGTTATCACTATCTATAGTCACTTTCTGTCCCATAATTCTGAAATTCTTTTTATATTGCTTATAGGTGTGAGACTCTGTTGTCCTTGTAATCATTTAGTGTCTCTTATAAATTTTTTATTTTTGTTGTTTTAATTTCTCTTCATATTCAATTAATCTATGTTTAATTTCATCCAAACTCTTAATAAATTCTTCTGCTTCCATATGTACTTTTAATTGATCCTGTAACTTTCGTATATCTTCACTAATTCCCCTTCTTTCTTCAATAATGGCTTCTATTAATGCATACATAAAATCAGTGCTGGCTCTATTATGTATTCCATCCCACTTAGAAAATAATTTACTGGTGTTAATACCTATATTGGGTTCAGCCGCTATTCTCAGACCTCTAGGAATTCTATTATATTCTAGATATTGTGTCAATGTTAGTCCATGCCATTCTAGTCTGGTGTCCTTAAACTTTAAATTTTCTATTTTCTGCGCTATATTTTTCGGTGTTTCTCCCATTTGTGCTGTTAAATCCCTCCTCCTCATCATTTGGAATAGTTGTTTTCTCTGATTCTGAATAGTTACAAAATGTGCATGTTTTTCACACTACTTCCTATATCTTGTAATAAGCAATAGTTTCCTCATTCTTAATCCCAATATTTGTAATACGAATTGAAATTAATATTTTTATTTGGTAATCATATATACTCTTGCGTTTTATAATGAACTCTCATGACAAAATCACCGATAACTCCGTTTATATTGCTTTCAACCAATATCCAGTGATATGTATCTAACCTTCACGTTACATCAATATACACATTGCACCTTGTTTCACCTGGGTAATGGTACTTTTCATTAAACATCCCCACCAAGAAGGTAAAAATCAATACATATACTGTACAATGATCGGGGGTAATCACTTTACATACAGAATCTTAATAAAATCTTCCACATCTTGTGTTTCTTTTTTCTCAGTCTTTTATTCCTTTATTCGCCCCTACGTTTAGCTCCTCTGAGCTTGTTCACGGGGCATAATTCAATCATTACAAACCATCTGTTTAAAACAAGAATAACATTTTTAAGTATGATTTTTTAATAACAATATGATTACAATTACGATTTCATTTTTTATGTAATAAACTTAAATTGATTACCATAACAATCATCCTTAATTCAAAATTCCTGTTCAATTATTACTGATTCACATCAGATCCCCATTAATCCTGTAAACACATTGATTGCCATTATTAATAGTTCATATTCATATTTAATTGTTTGTCAAGACAAATATTTACAAAAGCAAAAATAGCCTGACTAACCTGTAACTCTAAACCGCACCTCTTAAAAATGAACTTCATTATGTTGCATATAACTTTTTTTTATTCCAATATTCCCTTACATACACCAGAGAACATTTTAAATTGACCAAAAACTTTTACCACGGCAATTGTTACACTATTCCATAATGTTGAATAACACTTCTTCCATAGTTCACCATAAAAAACATTTTTAAGTTTAGTACAGTTAATTTTTATACCACCTTGCACAATTATTTTTCAAAATAATTACCTTAGCAAACTAGGATGTGCCAATAATGTGAGACATACGTCTTTAAGTGCTTAAGCTGTTTTCCGTCTCCTTGCCAATGCTTCTGCGTTATATCTACACGCTTAAACAAAACACTTCTATCAATGAACACATCCCCTCTCTCCGTGTTCAATAATATGTCTTGAATAAAAATATATTTTTTTACGTGAAAGCCTCTTTCATTCGTTTTAAGCAAACAACAAAACCTCTACGCTAAACATCCATTCCTGTGTCGTCCTGCTTGCTCATACAATGTTCTGGCGCTCAAGGGCCAGCGGTCATTGAGACCTGTTAAGTATTTCCGTAAAGTGACATGTCACTTGGGGTATCTTGAACTATCCAAGTTGTTGTAACAACTCTACATTCTCTTCTAAACAAAGAAGAATTGGTCCCTGAAACAGACTCTTATTTCTCAGGCAAACACAAGTAACTTTTAATTTCATTTAATTAATATATGGGTAGCGAACAATTTTAATTGCAATGTCGATATTATTTCTTAGTGTAACTTTCTTTTATTTTCCATATGGTTTGTTTCTTCTCATTTTGTTCCCATTCATAAATTACCTGAAACCAATGTTTGTACTAGATACAATGATAGCTATCTATACTCATCGTATCTAACAATTAAATTTAAAGTTGCAAAAGAACCACTACTCTAATAAAATCTAAATCACTTATTTTTCCTGAATATTACTAATTCCCATGTCCCTAATGATTTGAGTAAACAATTTTTCCACTAGACAAAATACGCCTAGTCACTCCCCATATGCTGACAACTCTTCTTCTTTCTTTATGTTTTCTCGGTTGGCAGATTGAGGTAATGGGTGCTATTGAAACATCCTGTAACTTACCATCACAATATTATTATACTCATATCATGTTGCTCATCATTGAACTATTTTATCGCCATTTAGAGCACTCCAACCTATATTAGTTTCTAAAAACTTTCTTATTTAAAAGCAAGACTGCCAGTTAGTTTCTGTATTTAGACCAATATTTGGGTCTAATGTCTTTAACCAAAGATCCATTTCATTTCCATTTTATTTAAAAATCTCTATAATTTCCACCTCTATTTGGAACTCTAACAATTTCTAACCCCAAAATCTTAAAGATGCCCCTGATGTGCTTCTTTGTTATACTGTATAGTGACAGGTGAACTTTCATTTTATTTCTAATGTCTCCTTTATGTTCAGTATTCTTATCTTGAGTGCTCTTTTAGTCCGACTCTACATATAATTTATCACAGGGACATTGTATTACATATATGACCCTTCTGTGTTACAGTCTATCTGATCCCTATTTTGAACTCTCTATCTAGAATGGATGTTTGAAATTACTTTTTCATTGTATTATTACAAACTGAACATCTTCCACCTAACCATACCTGGTTTTAATGGGCCTAAAAGCATAGTTGTCTCACTCTTCTTAGGTATAGTAAATTATGATGAACTAATTTGTCCTTTAAATTCACTACTTTTTGGCACTACTATAGTTTTTCTTGCAGTACAACATTCCGTGGATTATCCCTTGCCACCATGTGCCAATGTTTATTTATAATCTTTCGTATTTCACCTATTTTTTCATTATATTTGATTGCCAACACTATTTTCTCAAAACCTTTCACCTGTAATTCATATTTTAATAGTTCATTCCGTGTTTTCCTTTCAATCTTATAATATGCTTTTCTCAATACCTTTTTACTATACCCGCTCTCTTCAAATCTTTGTAACATGTAATCTCGATTATGCTGATAATCATCCTTTTTTTGGCAATTTATTTTCACTCTAACCAATTGTGAGTAAGGGATACTATTTTTTTATTTGGGTTCATGATAGCTAGTGCTATGTAAAGTGTATTTCTATCAGTTTCTTTCCTGTATATTGAAGTACTCAATTTGTTTCCATCCTTAAAGATAAGGAGATCCAAATAAGGAATTTGTTCATAACTATACTTTATTGTGAATTTTAAATTAATATTCCAGCCATTCAATTCCTTATCAAATTCTTGTAAATCATTCTCACTGCCCCCATAAACATATCACATAAGTCTGTAGGCGTTTCCATAATATTATTTTATCTTTAAATTTATTCACCTGTTCGTTTGAAACATATTGTTCCTCAAAATTTATCATAAATGCATTTGCATATGCTGGTGCCATTGTACTACCCATGGCTGTGCCTTTATCTTGTTGATAAAATTGGCCATTAAACTCAAAATAATTATTCTGAAGTATAAACAATACTAATTTACTGTAGCATTTCGTTCTTGGTATTGTAATCTGTTCTATTATTTAATACCTTCTTCCCATTGTGTTAATACCCTCTAAATGTGGTATGAGGTGTAAGATCTGTTACATCCCAAGTTACCAAAATTAAATCAGTGCAATCTCTTATTTGCGTTAATTGATTCAATTGTTGCATATGTCCGTAAGTCTCTTACATATGTAGTATTTTTCTCAATTAAAGGTTGTAAATGAAAATTAATGTTTAGATACCAAATCGAATACTGAATCTATCCTGAAACTATAGGTCTGCCAGGAGGTCATCAATATTTTTATGTATTTTAGGAATACTACAAAAGTCAGAATTAAATTCTGTTATTAACAATCTCATTTCCAATCATTTAACCAGTTTAAATCACATATGCTAACATTTCTCTAAGGCTTCCTTGTATTTTCAGAGTAGGATCTTCTTTAAGTATTGAATAATTCTCTCTGTTATTCAATAACTTTAAACACATTTGTTTGTATTGTTCCCTATCCTGTATTACAATCCCTCCTCCTTTGTCCGCATTCTTAATTATAATGTTTTGATCTTGACTCAATTGTTCTATTGCTTTTCGTTGTTCAAAACTGATATTTTGCCATCTTGGGATGCACTGATTTCTGTTTTTAAATAATTCCATTATCTCTTTTTCTACTGTGGAACAAAATGTTTCAATACCGTGGTTCTTTCCAACTGGAGGTGAAAAATATGATTTAACATTTAATGCTTGTTTTAATTGAGTCTGATAATTAGATTCAGTTATACTCTCAGAAAATAAATGTTTTAATCTTATTGTTCTAAAAAACCTTTGCAAGTCCACCTCCAATTGGAATAAATCCACTGGTTGGGTAGGGGCAAAAGAAAGGCTCAATCCTAATACTTCTTCCTCTGTTTTAGATAATATTCTATTACTTAAATTGAATATTGGTATCTTTTCTGGTATTATTTCACTCTCCCTCTGTCTGTATAATACGTTTTTGTTTGCCTTGCACCTGCTCCTCCTCGCCCTCCTCCCTCTCTGCCTCCCGGAAAACCCATCTGTTGTCCTGTTTCTGCTCTAATTGTTCTTAAATCATATCTATTTGCTGGTAATATATTAGCTTGTTGTGTTTCCCCTGTATGTGCAGATTCACTCTCTTCTTGTCTGAACGTGTCTCTAGTGTAACTGTTATCACTATCTGTGCCACTTTCTGTCCCATAATTCACAAATGTTCTTTTTATATTGCTTATAGGTGTAGACTCTGTTATCCTTGTAATCATTTTTGTCTCTTATAAATTTTTTATTTTTGTTGTTTTAATTTCTCTTCATATTCAATTAATCTATGTTTAATTTCATCCAAACTCTTAATAAATTCTTCTGCTTCCATACGTACTTTTAATTGATCCTGTAACATTAGTGATATCTTCACTAATTCTCTTTTTTTTCTTCAATAATGGCTTCTATTAATGCATAATAAAATCAGTGCTGGCTCTTTTACGTATTCCATCCCACTTAGAAAATAATTTACTGGTGTTAATACCTATATAAATAGGTTCAACCGCTATTCTCAGACCTCTAGGAATTCTATTATGTTCTAGATATTGTGTCAATGTTAGTCCATGCCATTCTAGTCTGGTGTCCTTAAACTTTAAATTTTCTATTTTCTGCGCTATATTTTTCGGTGTTTCTCCCATTTGTGCTGTTAAATCCCTGCCTCCCCTCATCATTTGGAATAGTTGTTTTCTCTCTGATTCTGAATAAGTTACAAAATGTAACGTGTTTTGTACACTTACTTGCTATATCTTGTAATACAGCAATAGTTTCCTCCATACTTAATCCCAATATTTGTAATACGAATTAGAAATTAATATTTTTATTTGGTAATCATATATACGCTGCGTTTTTATAATGAACTCTCTGTGACAAAATCACCTGATAACTCCGTTTATATTGCTTTCAAGCAACATCCAGTGATATGTATCTAACCTTCACGATACATCAATATACACATTGCACCTTGTTTCACCTGGGTAATGGTACTTTTCATTAAACATCCCCACCAAGAAGGTAAAAATCAATACATATACTATACAATGATCGGGGGTAATCACTTTACATACAGAATCTTAATAAAATCTTCCACATCTTGTATTTGTTTTTTCTCAGTCTTTTATTCCTTTATTCGCCCCTACATTTCGCTCCTCTGAGCTTGTTCACGGGGTATAATTCAATCATTACAAACCATCTGTTTAAAACAAGAATAACATTTTTAAGTATGATTTTTTAATAACAATATGATTACAATTACGATTTCATTTTTATGTAATATGGCATAAATTGATTACCATAACAATTATCCTTAATTCAAAATTCCTGTTTAATTATTACTGATTCCACATCAGATTCCCATTAATCCCTGTAAACACATTAGATTGCCATCATTAATATTCATATTCATATTTAATTGTTTGTCCAAGACAAATATTTGCAAAGGCAAAAATAGCCTGACTAACCCGTAACTCTAAACCGCACCTCTTAAAAATGAACTTCTTATTATTTGCATATAACTTATTTTTTATTCCAATATTCCCTTACATACACCAGAGATCATTTTAAATTGACCAAAAACTTTTACCACGGCAATTGTTACACTATTCCATAATGTTGAATAACACTTCTTCCATAGTTCACCATAAAAAACATTTTTAATTTTAGTACAGTTTATTTTTATACCACCTTGCACAATTATTTTTCAAAATAATTACCTTAGCAAACTAGGATATGCCAATAATGTGAGACATACGTGTTAATGCTTAAAAGCTGTTTCTCCTGTCTCCTCACAATGCTTCTGCGTTATATCTACACGCTTAAACAAAACACTTCATCAGTGAACACATCTCACTCTCCGTGTTCAATAATATGTATCTTAAAGATAAAATATTTTTACCATGAAGACCTCTTTCATTTACGTTTTCGCCAAACAACAAAACCTCGCTAAGCATCCATTCCTGTGGCGTCCTGCTTGCTCGTATACAATGTTCTGATCGCCAAAGAGGACGGTCCTTTGAGCCTGTTCAGATTTCCCGCCAAAGTGACGTGTCACTTCGGGTATCTTCGGACTATCCCGAAGTTGTTGCCAAGCAACTATACATTCTCTTCTAAACAAAGAAGTGAATCGGTCCACATGAGCAGGCTCTTAATTTCTCAGGCAAACACAAGTAACTTTTTAATTTCATTGTTAATTATTATAGGTGGCAGACAATTTTAATTGCAATATCTATATTATTTCTTAGTGTAACTTTCTTTTTATTTTCCATATGGTTTGTTTCTTCTCATTTTGTTTCCCATTCATAAATTACCTGAAACCAATATTTGTACTCGTTACAATGATAGCTATCTATACTCATCGTATCTAACAATTAAATTTAAAGTTGCAAAAGAACCACTACTCTAAATGGCTCTTAAATCACTTATTTTTCCTGAATATTACTAATTCCCATGTCCCTAATGATTTGAGTAAACAATTTTTCCACTAGACAAAATACGCCTAGTCACTTCCCTCATATGCTTACATACTCTTTTTCTTTATGTTTTCCTCGTGGTATAGATTGAGGTAATGGGTGCTATTGAAACATCCTGTAACTTACCATCACAATATTATTATACTCATATCATGTTGCTCATCATTGAACTATTTTATCGCCTATTTAGAGCACTCCAACCTATGTTAGTTTCTAAAAACTTTCTTATTTAAAAGCAAGACTGCCAGTTAGTTTCTGTATTTAGACCAATATTTGGGTCTAATGTCTTTAACCAAAAGATCCATTTCATTTCCATTTTATTTAAAAAATCTCTATAATTTCCACCTCTATTTGGAACTCTAACAATTTCTAAACCCCAAAATCTTAAAGAGCCTGACACAGAAGCTTCTTTGTTATACTGTATAGTGACAGGTAAACTTTCATTTTATTTTCTTATGTCTCCCTTATGTTCTAGCATTCTTATCTTGAGTGCTCTTTAGTCTGACCTACATATAATTTATCACAGGGACATTGTATTACATATATGACCCCTTCTGTGTTACAGTCTATCTGATCCCTTATTTTGAACTCTCTATCTAGGAATGGATGTTTGAAATTACTTTTTTTCATTGTATTATTACAAACTGAACATCTTCCACACCTAACCATACCTGGTTTTAATGGGCCTAAAAGCATAGTTGTCTCACTCTTCTTAGGTATAGTAAATTGTGAATGAACTAATTTGTCCTTTAAATTCACTACTTTTGGCCACTACTATAGGTTTTCTTGTAGTACAACATTCCGTGGATTATCCCTTATACCACCATGTGCCAATGTTTATTTATAATCTTTCGTATTTCACCTATTTTTTCATTATATTTGATTGCCAACACTATTTTCTCAAAACCTTTCACCTGTAATTCATATTTTAATAGTTCATTCCGTGTTTTCCTTTCAATCTTATAATATGCTTTTCTCAATACCTTTTTTACTATACCCGCTCTCTTCAAATCTTTGTAACATGTAATCTCGATTATGCTGATAATCATCCTTTTTTTGGCAATTTATTTTCACTCTAACCAATTGTGAGTAAGGGATATTATTTTTTTATTTGGGTTCATGATAGCTAGTGCTATGTAAAATTGTATTTCTATCAGTTTCTTTCCTGTATATTGAAGTACTCAATTTGTTTCCATCCTTAAAGATAAGGAGATCCAAATAAGGAATTTGTTCATAACTATACTTTATTGTGAATTTTAAATTAATATTCTAGCCATTCAATTCCTTATCAAATTCTTGTAAATCATTCTCACTGCCCCCCCCCCATAAACATATCACATCGTCTATGAAGCGTTTCCATAATATTATTTTATCTTTAAATTTATTCACCTGTTCGTTTGAAACATATTGTTCCTCAAAATTTATCATAAATGCATTTGCATATGCTGGTGCCATTGTACTACCCATGGCTGTGCCTTTATCTTGTTGATAAAATTGGCCATTAAACTCAAAATAATTATTCTGAAGTATAAACAATGCTAATTCCTGTAGCATTTCCGTTCTTGGTATCTTAATATTTCTATTATTTAATACCTTCCCCATTGTGTTAATACCCTCTAAATGTGGTATAGAGGTGTAAAGATCTGTTACATCCCAAGTTACCAAAATTAAATCAGTGCAATCTCTTATTTGCGTTAATTGATTCAATTGTTGCATTATGTCCAGAGTCTCTTACATATGTAGTATTTTCTCAATTAAAGGTTGTAAATGAAAATTAATGTATTTAGATACCAAATCGAATACTGAATCTATCCCTGAAACTACAGGTCTGCCAGGAGGGTCATCAATGTTTTTATGTATTTTAGGAATACTGTAAAAAGTCAGAATTCTAGGATATTCTGTTATTAACAATCTCATTTCCCAATCATTTAACCAGTTTAAATCCACATATTCTGCTAACATTTCTCTAAGGCTTCCTTGTATTTTCAGAGTAGGATCTTCTTTAAGTATTGAATAATTCTCTCTGTTATTCAATAACTTTAAACACATTTGTTTGTATTGTTCCCTATCCTGTATTACAATCCTTCCTCCTTTGTCCGCATTCTTAATTATAATGTTTTGATCTTGACTCAATTGTTCTATTGCTTTTCGTTGTTCAAAACTGATATTTTGCCATCTTGGGATGCACTGATTTCTGTTTTAAATAATTCCATTATCTCTTTTTCTACTGTGAACAAAATGTTTCAATACCGTGGTTCTTTCCAACTGGAGGTGAAAATATGATTTAACATTTAATGCTTGTTTTAATTGAGTCTGATAATTAGATTCAGTTATACTCTAGAAAATAAATGTTTTAATCTTATTGTTCTAAAAACCTTTGCAAGTCCACCTCAATTGGAATAAATCCACTGTTGGGTAGGGGCAAAGAAAGGCCCAATCCTAATACTTCTTCCTCTGTTTTAGATAATATTCTATTACTTAAATTGAATATTGGTATCTTTTCTGGTATTATTTCACTCTCCCTCTGTCTGTATAATACGTTTTTGTTTGCCTTGCACCTGCTCCTCCTCGCCCTCCTCCCCCTCTGCCTCCCCGAAAACCCATCTGTTGTCCTGTTTCTGCTCTAATTGTTCTTAAATCATATCTATTTGCTGGTAATATATTAGCTTGTTGTGTTTCCCCTGTATGTGCAGATTCACTCTCTTCTTGTCTGAACGTGTCTCTAGTGTAACTGTTATCACTATCTGTGCCACTTTCTGTCCCATAATTCACAAATGTTCTTTTTTTAGTTGCTTATAGGTGTAGACTCTGTTATCCTTGTAATCATTTGTGTCTCTTATAAATTTTTTAATTTTTTGTTGTTTTAATTTCTCTTCATATTCAATTAATCTATGTTTAATTTCATCCAAACTCTTAATAAATTCTTCTGCTTCCATACGTACTTTTAATTGATCCTGTAACTTTCGTATATCTTCACTAATTCCTCTTCTTTCTTCAATAATGGCTTCTATTAATGCATACATAAAATCAGTGCTGGCTCTTTTACGTATTCCATCCCACTTAGAAAATAATTTACTGGTGTTAATACCTATATAAATAGGTTCAACCGCTATTCTCAGACCTCTAGGAATTCTATTATGTTCTAGATATTGTGTCAATGTTAGTCTATGCCATTCTAGTCTGGTGTCCTTAAACTTTAAATTTTCTATTTTCTGCGCTATATTTTTCGGTGTTTCTCCCATTTGTGCTGTTAAATCCCTGCCTCCCCTCATCATTTGGAATAGTTGTTTTCTCTGATTCTGAATAAGTTACAAAATGTAGTCGTGTTTTGTACTACTACTTGCTATATCTTGTAATACAGCAATAGTTTCCTCCATACTTAATCCCAATATTTGTAATACGAATTAGAAATTAATATTTTTATTTGGTAATCATATATACGCTGCGTTTTTATAATGAACTCTCTGTGACAAAATCACCTGATAACTCCGTTTATATTGCTTTCAAGCAACATCCAGTGATATGTATCTAACCTTCACGATACATCAATATACACATTGCACCTTGTTTCACCTGGGTAATGGTACTTTTCATTAAACATCCCCACCAAGAAGGTAAAAATCAATACATATACTATACAATGATCGGGGGTAATCACTTTACATACAGAATCTTAATAAAATCTTCCACATCTTGTGTTTCTTTTTTCTCAGTCTTTTATTCCTTTATTCGCCCCTACGTTTCGCTCCTCTGAGCTTGTTCACGGGGTATAATTCAATCATTACAAACCATCTGTTTAAAACAAGAATAACATTTTTAAGTATGATTTTTTAATAACAATATGATTACAATTACGATTTCATTTTTATGTAATATGGCATAAATTGATTACCATAACAATCATCCTTAATTCAAAATTCCTGTTCAATTATTACTGATTCCACATCAGATTCCCATTAATCCCTGTAAACACATTAGATTGCCATCATTAATATTCATATTCATATTTAATTGTTTGTCCAAGACAAATATTTACAAAGGCAAAAATAGCCTGACTAACCCGTAACTCTAAACCGCACCTCTTAAAAATGAACTTCTTATTATTTGCATATAACTTATTTTTTATTCCAATATTCCCTTACATACACCAGAGATCATTTTAAATTGACCAAAAACTTTTACCACGACGAATTGTTAACTATTCCATAATGTTGAATAACACTTCTTCCATAGTTCATCATAAAAACATTTTAATTTTAGTACAGTTTATTTTTATACCACCTTCACAATTATTTTCAAAATAACTACCTTAGCAAACTAGGATGTGCCAATAATGTGAGACATACATCTTTAAGTGCTTAAGCTGTTTCACGTCTCCTTGTCAATGCTTCTAAGTTATCTACATCGCTAAAACAAAACACTTCTATCAGTGAACACATCTCACTCTCTCCGAGTTCAATAATATGTATATCTTAAAGATAAAATATTTTTACCGTGGAAAGCTCTCTTTCATTTACTGCCAAAACAAAACCTCTACGCTAAGCATCCATTCCTGTGGCGTCCTGCTTGCTCTGCCATATACAATGTTCTGATGCTCAAAGAGGGCAGCGGTCCTTTTGAGTCTGTTCATTTCCCAAAGTGAACGTCACTTGAGTATCTTCGGGCTATCCCGAAGTTGTTGCCAAGCAACTATACATTCTCTTCTAAACAAAGAAGAGAATCGGTCCACATGAGCAGGCTCTTAATTTCTCAGGCAAACACAAGTAACTTTTTAATTTCATTGTTAATTATTATAGGTGGCAGATGATTTTAATTGCAATATCTATATTATTTCTTAGTGTAACTTTCTTTTTATTTTCCACATGGTTTGTTTCTTCTCATTTTGTTTCCCATTCATAAATTACCTGAAACCAATATTTGTACTCGTTACAATGATAGCTATCTATACTCATCGTATCTAACAATTAAATTTAAAGTTGCAGAAAAACCACTACTCTAAATGGCTCTTAAATCACTTATTTTTCCTGAATATTACTAATTCCCATGTCCCTAATGATTTGAGTAAACAATTTTTCCACTAGACAAAATACGCCTAGTCACTTCCCTCATATGCTTACATACTCTTTTTCTTTTCTTTATGTTTTCCTCGGTTGGCAGATTGAGGTAATGGGTGCTATTGAAACATCCTGTAACTTACCATCACAATATTATTATACTCATATCATGTTGCTCATCATTGAACTATTTTATCGCCTATTTAGAGCACTCCAACCTATGTTAGTTTCTAAAAACTTTCTTGTTTAAAAGCAAGACTGCCAGTTAGTTTCTATATTTAGACCTATATTTGGGTCTAATGTCTTTAACCAAAAGATCCATTTCATTTCCATTTTATTTAAAAAATCTCTATAATTTCCACCTCTATTTGGAACTCTAACAATTTCTAAACCCCAAAATCTTAAAGATGCCCCTGAATGTGCTTCTTTGTTATACTGTATAGTGACAGGTGAACTTTCATTTTTATTTCTAATGTCTCCCTTATGTTCTAGTATTCTTATCTTGAGTGCTCTTTTAGTCTGACCTACATATAATTTATCACAGGGACATTGTATTACATATATGACCCTTCTGTGTTACAGTTTATCTGATCCTTATTTTGAACTCTCTATCAAGAATGGATGTTTGAAATTACTTTTTCATTGTATTATTACAAACTGAACATCTTCCACACCTAACCATACCTGGTTTTAATGGGCCTAAAAGCATAGTTGTCTCACTCTTCTTAGGTATAGTAAATTGTGAATGAACTAATTTGTCCTTTAAATTCACTACTTTTTTGGCCACTACTATAGGTTTTTCTTGTAGTACAACATTCCGTGGATTATCCCTTGCCACCATGTGCCAATGTTTATTTATAATCTTTCGTATTTCACCTATTTTTTCGTTATATTTGATTGCCAACACTATTTTCTCAAAACCTTTCACCTGTAATTCATATTTTAATAGTTCATTCCGTGTTTTCCTTTCAATCTTATAATATGCTTTTCTCAATACCTTTTTACTATACCCTCTCTCTTCAAATCTTTGTAACATGTAATCTCAATTATGCTGATAATCATCCTTTTTTTGGCAATTTATTTTCACTCTAACCAATTGTGAGTAAGGGATACTATTTTTTTATTTGGGTTCATGATAGCTAGTGCTATGTAAAATTGTATTTCTATCAGTTTATTTCCTGTATATTGAAGTACTCTATTTGTTTCCATCCTTAAAGATAAGGAGATCCAAATAAGGAATTTGTTCATAACTATACTTTATTGTGAATTTTAAATTAATATTCCAGCCATTCAATTCCTTATCAAATTCTTGTAAATCATTCTCACTGCCCCCCAATAAACATATAACATCGACTATGAAGCGTTTCCATAATATTATTTTATCTTTAAATTTTTTCACCTGTTCGTTTGAAACATATTGTTCCTCAAAATTGATCATAAATGCATTTGCATATGCTGGTGCCATTGTACTACCCATGGCTGTGCCTTTATCTTGTTGATAAAATTGACCATTAAACTCAAAATAATTATTCTGAAGTATAAACAATGCTAATTCCTGTAGCATTTCCGTTCTTGGTATCTTAATATTTCTATTATTTAATACCTTCCCCATTGTGTTAATACCCTCTAAATGTGGTATAGAGGTGTAAAGATCTGTTACATCCCAAGTTACCAAAATTAAATCAGTGCAATCTCTTATTTGCGTTAATTGATTCAATTGTTGCATTATGTGCATAGAGTCTCTTACATATGTAGTATTTTTCTCAATTAAAGGTTGTAAATGAAAATTAATGTATTTAGATACCAAATTGAATACTGAATCTATCCCTGAAACTATAGGTCTGCCAGGAGGGTCATCAATGTTTTGATGTATTTTAGGAATACTGTAAAAAGTCAGAATTCTAGGATATTCTGTTATTAACAATCTCATTTCCCAATCATTTAACCAGTTTAAATCCACATATTCTGCTAACATTTCTCTAAGACTTCCTTGTATTTTCAGAGTAGGATCTTCTTTAAGTATTGAATAATTCTCTCTGTTATTCAATAACTTTAAACATATTTGTTTGTATTGTTCCCTATCCTGTATTACAATCCGTCCTCCTTTGTCCGCATTCTTAATTATAATGTTTTGATCTTGACTCAATTGTTCTATTGCTTTTCGTTGTTCAAAACTGATATTTTGCCATCTTGGGATGCACTGATTTCTGTTTTTAAATAATTCCATTATCTCTTTTTCTACTGTGGAACAAAATGTTTCAATACCGTGGTTCTTTCCAACTGGAGGTGAAAAATATGATTTAAGATTTAATGCTTGTTTTAATTGAGTCTGATAATTAGATTCAGTTATACTCTCAGAAAATAAATGTTTTAATCTAATTGTTCTAAAAAACCTTTGCAAGTCCACCTCCAATTGGAATAAATCCACTGGTTGGGTAGGGGCAAAAGAAAGGCCCAATCCTAATACTTCTTCCTCTGTTTTAGATAATATTCTATTACTTAAATTGAATATTGGTATCTTTTCTGGTATTATTTCACTCTCCCTCTGTCTGTATAATACGTTTTTGTTTGCTTTCCACCTGCTCCTCCTCGCCCTCCTCCCCCTCTGCCTCCCCGAAAACCCATCTGTTGTCCTGTTTCTGCCCTAATTGTTCTTAAATCATATCTATTTGCTGGTAATATATTAGCTTGTTGTGTTTCCCCTGTATGTGCAGATGCACTATCTTCTTGTCTGAACGTGTCTCTAGTGTAACTGCTATCACTATCTGTGCCACTTTCTGTCCCATAATTCACAAATGTTCTTTTTTTATATTGCTTATAGGTGTAGACTCTGTTATCCTTGTAATCATTTGTGTCTCTTATAATTTTTTTTATTTTTTGTTGTTTAATTTCTCTTCATATTCAATTAATCTATGTTTAATTTCATCCAAACTCTTAATAAATTCTTCTGCTTCCATACGTACTTTTAATTGATCCTGTAACTTTCGTATATCTTCACTAATTCCCCTTCTTTCTTCAATAATGGCTTCTATTAATGCATACTTAAAATCAGTGCTGGCTCTATTATGTATTCCATCCCACTTAGAAAATAATTTACTGGTGTTAATACCTATATTGGGTTCAACCGCTATTCTCAGACCTCTAGGAATTCTATTATGTTCTAGATATTGTGTCAATGTTAGTCCATGCCATTCTAGTCTGGTGTCCTTAAACTTTAAATTTTCTATTTTCTGCGCTATATTTTTCGGTGTTTCTCCCATTTGTGCTGTTAAATCCCTGCCTCCCCTCATCATTTGGAATAGTTGTTTTCTCTCTGATTCTGAATAAGTTACAAAATGTAACGTGTTTTGTACACTACTTGCTATATCTTGTAATACAGCAATAGTTTCCTCCATACTTAATCCCAATATTTGTAATACGAATTAGAAATTAATATTTTTATTTGGTAATCATATATATGCGCTGCGTTTTTATAATGAACTCTCTGTGACAAAATCACCTGATAACTCTGTTTATATTGCTTTCAACCAACATCCAGTGATATGTATCTAACCTTCACGATACATCAATATACACATTGCACCTTGTTTCACCTGGGTAATGGTACTTTTCATTAAACATCCCCACCAAGAAGGTAAAAATCAGTACATATACTATACAATGATCGGGGGTAATCACTTTACCTTCCGAATCTTAATAAAATCTTCCACATCTTGTGTTTCTTTTTTCTCAGTCTTTTATTCCTTTATTAGCCCCTACGTTTCGCTCCTCTGAGCTTGTTCATGGGGCATAATTCAATCATTACAAACCATCTGTTTAAAACAAGAATAACATTTTTAAGTATGATTTTTTAATAACAATATGATTACAATTACGATTTCATTTTTATGTATTATGGCATAAATTGATTACCATAACAATCATCCTTAATTCAAAATTCCTGTTCAATTAGTACTGATTCCACATCAGATTCACATTAATCCCTGTAAACACATTAGATTGCCATCATTAATATTCATATTCATATTTAATTATTTTTCCTGAATATTACTAATTCCCATGTCCCTAATGATTTGAGTAAACAATTTTTCCACTAGTCAAAATATGCCTAGTCACTTCCTTCATATGCTTACATACTCTTTTTCTTTTCTTTATGTTTTCCTCGGTTGGCAGATTGAGGTAATGGGTGCTATTGAAACATCCTGTAACTTACCATCACAATACTATTATACTCATATCAACAATTGCCGTGGTAAAAGTTTTTGGTCAATTTAAAATGATCTCTGGTGTATGTAAGGGAATACTGGAATAAAAAATAAGTTATATGCAAATAATAAGAAGTTCATTTTTAAGAGGTGCGGTTTAGAGTTACGGGTTAGTCAGGCTATTTTTGCCTTTGTAAATATTTGTCTTGGACAAACAATTAAACATGATTATGAATATTAATGATGGCAATCTAATGTGTTTACAGGGATTAATGGGAATCTGATGTGAAATCAGTAATTGAACAGGAATTTTGAATTAAGGATGATTGTTATGGTAATCAATTTATGCCATATTACATAAAAATGAAATCGTAATTGTAATCATATTGTTATTAAAAAATCATACTTAAAAATGTTATTCTTGTTTTAAACGGATGGTTTGTAATGATTGAATTATGCCCTGTGAACAAGCTCAGAGGAGCGAAACGTGTAGGGGCGAATAAAGGAATAAAAGACTGAGAAAAAAGAAACACAAGATGTGGAAGATTTTATTAAGATTCTGTATGTAAAGTGATTACCCCCTGATCATTGTATAGTATATGTATTGATTTTTACCTTCTTGGTGGGGATGTTTAATGAAAAGTACCATTACCCAGGTGAAACAAGGTGCAATTTATATAGGAGTCCCTCAGCTTTGCCAGTTCCTGTTTAATCTCATCTGATGGGTTTGATTGTAGGTTAACCTCTAAAGTTCTAATCTGGGTTAACACCTCCTTCTGCTTCGCCTCCCACCCCCTTTTCCTTGTCGCAGCCATCCCAATTAGGATGCCCCAGAGATATGCTTTAAAGGCACACCATAACACATCTGGCCTAGTGTCCTGTGTAGCATTCAGGTCGAAAAATTGTGTAATATACTCCCTGATTTGGTTTCTACTCTTGGGATCCTTGAGCAGTTGGCCATTCAGTTTCCACCTAGTCTGACGCTTAGGCAAGGAAGTAAGGACCAGCTTGCAGAGCACAACAGAGTGATCAGAGGGGTGGGCCTGACTGAATTGTAGAGCTTTTCACACCAGGAAACAAGGCCTGAGACACTAGCAGGTAATCAATGCGGGATGAGGACTCATTAACAGGGGATACAAAAGTGTATTCCCTGTTCCTGGGGTGTAAAACCCTCCATATATCACAGAGTCCCAGCTTATCCGTTAACTCATGCATTGCACATTGTGCCGGGGAAAGGTGAGCCGAAAGTGAGCTAGTACGATCTTTACCCGGATTCATCACTAGATTCCAATCCCCCCCTAAAATTATTGTGGAAGGTAACAAGGAAAGAATATTGTTAAGAAGTCTTGTAAAGACTAGAGGGTCATCTTTGTTAGGGCCATAAATGCTTCCTAATACAAAATCTACAGAATACATAGTGCCCTTAACCAGAATAAATCTACCATAGGGGTCTTTGATTTCCTGGATAACCTTGAAAGGAATGCCCTTATTAATAACAATTAAAACCCCACAACTACTAGAGGTTCCTTGGGCTGAGAAGACCTGTCCAATCTGCATCCATATAATCTGAATGGCTTCCGAGTCAAGTAAATGAGATTCCTGGATAAAAACAACATTAGCACACAGAATATCTAAGTGCTTCAGTATCTTATATTGTTTAGTTTTTTTACGGGCCCCTTTGACATTCCATGTTGAGAAACAAAGCTCCTTAGCCATTGTACAATTTCAATAGATGAAAACAGCATCTGAGGTCACAAACTACCTTAAAGACAAACCTCAACCAGCCTACAATGGACTGTGTCCCCCCAACATTTCCCTACTAACCCTCAAACCCCCCACCTCCGCCCCACAGCTGCATGAATTCTAATTCAGCATTAGTAATGTAACCTGCAAAAAAAGAATCTTGTAAAAAAAAAACCCATCAATTTTACTTTTAAATGTCTATGTAATCTGGTGTAACTTTACACATTATCCAGCTGCCTGCAAATCTAAATTAGAATTCATGCAGGTGGACTTCCCAGTACTTCTGACAAATGATGTGCTTCCAAAAATTCACAAAGACCAGACAAACCCAACAGGTAGACCTACTGTCCCTGATTGCAATTCCCTTACCGAAAGGTTATCAGCTTTTATTGATAATTTTTTTTTAAGTTAGTGCAAGTACAGCCATTTTATATAAGATACAGTATGGACGGCTTGTCCATCCTCAGTGGGTTTGTCTGGTCCAGTGAGTATGGATGGATAACAGTGGCTATAGAAAGTTTATATACTTTGATCAGACATGGTTTGGGGCTGCTGGCATTAGATTATCATCACGGTTATTCTGATTTGACACAAGATCTTCCTGGTCAATTTATTTTGGAAGCTATGGAGTTAATCTTGACTATGAATTATTTCTTGTTTGATCAGAAATATTACCTTCAAACCCATGGTACGGCCATGGGGATCATGGTG
Source organism: Neoceratodus forsteri (assembly GCA_016271365.2). Taxonomy (NCBI): domain Eukaryota; kingdom Metazoa; phylum Chordata; order Ceratodontiformes; family Ceratodontidae; genus Neoceratodus; species Neoceratodus forsteri. Next base: position 1,429,755,202 of record CM057449.1, read on the forward strand.
GCTCCCTCCTATGCCAATTTATTTATGGTATGGTGGGAGGGGACCACCATGTTCAACCATGAGTGCAACCCATTTCTCCCTTACATAGCTATGTGGGGGAGATTTATCAATGACATTTTAATTATATGGTGAGGGGATGAGGCTTCTGTGGATTCCTTTTTAGATTATTTGACTCTGAATGACATTGGTCTGAAATTTACATATTCCACTGATCACTATGTCATTTCCTTTTTGGACCTGACACTTAAGGGAGCAGAGGGTGAGCCCGTCCGTAGTTCAACCTATAGAAAACCTGCTTCAGCAAACATATTATTACATGCTTCAAGTGCTGATCCACAACATTTGGTAAGATACATTCCTTTTGAGCAATTTGCCAGAATCAGAATAAAATGCTCTACCTTGCAGAATTTCAAGCAGCAAGTAGCAGATCTTAAAAATTGTTTTTTGGATAGAGGGTATACCGAACACATTTTGGAGGAGGCTCTGAATAGGGCTAAACAAATAGACAGAAGTAATTTGTTAACACCTTAACCAAAACCTAATGTTGAACAACAGCCAGTAACATTAGTTACCACTCATAATCATTTGTCTAGTAGTATTTCTGCTATTGTAAACAAACACTGGCAAGTTTTGAGTGGGGATCCAGCCCTTTACAAGGATGTGGATAAGACATCACACATTACTTATCGCTGAGGAGAAAATTTAAAGGACAGCCTGACAAGCAGCTTATATGACAAAAAACAACCAAGCTTTAGACCTAGCTGGATGCCTCCACCACCTCTGTTTTTTTTAGATGTGGTAAATGCAATACAGTATATCTCAGGCTTTTTTTGTGTTCAGACTAAATCTTTTTCCCATCCAGTCTTGAATAAAACAGTGTCTATTTCATCAATTGTACAACACCATTCATAATGTATAGTATTTCCTAACATGTTCATGCCTCAAGATTTATATGGGCTGTACCACTCGGCTGTTGAAAGAACGTGTTCAGGAGCATGTTTACTCCATTACTAATGTGAATTCTGATAGTCCAATAGGACTACATTTTGCTGAATATCATAGCAGCAATACTGAAGGTTTTGGTTTTCTGGGGATTAAACATATCTGAGTGAACCCGGGGGGAGGGGGGTAGACAAGCTAAACTGTTACAACATGAAGCTAGATGGATTTTTACTTTAAAAGCTAATTAATTGTATGGTGGGTCTGAACAGCAGAAATATTGATTCCCCCCTACTTGTAGTCTCTAAATATGGTTGATAAGTTTTAACCTATGGTTTATTTCTGATTTAGTAGGATTACATTTTGACAGGTGTGGCTATCAGACAGATAATTATTATCTAACATATATTTGTTATCCTAGACTGTATCTCAAGTCCAGCCATTTGTTTCCCATCTACTGTTTGGAGTTGTGTTCACTACTTTTGTATGGTTCCTTTTATATATAGCCTCCCCAACTTACTGGTTGCTTTAATTCAAAATCATATCTTTATATAGGTAGGCATTTTTTTTAGCAGCCTCCCTTTGTGATAATTCTTCTTTTGAGATTTACTTAGATGGAACTTAGTACACAGTGTGAGCTGGGAAGCAATTCTGGCATAAATAACAAACTGTAAAAGTAAAAGAAAATATTTTTTTTGGTGCTATGTAGCTTTGCATGTTGTTTGTATATTTTTTACACAAATGGTTCTTGTAGGTGTTATTAGAAGTTGGCACTAACTCATTTACAGGGTTGCCTCACTCAGGTGTTGTCTGAGTTTTATAGTTGAATGCACTGTCTCTTTAAATGTTAATATTTTTAAACAGAGCCTTGCAGGGTTGCAGACTCCTCCTCCTGTTGAAGTGTTATGCTACAGACATGAAGTGCCAAGGCTGTGGGCTCATGTAGGTTACCAAATAAAGCTTTTTCAAGTGGCAAGCAAGACTTTGTCATAAATCTTATTTCTTTCTGACCTAAACCGGGAGTGCAGCCTGTGTAGTGTTTCTGGTACAGTAGTTGCAGCCTATGTAGAGTGACTTAGTTTTATCAAGGAGGACTCTGACAAGTAGGAACTCACAAGGGGAGGCGTCTAGAGAGAGTAAGGGGACTTCCTATAGGTAGTGGAGTGAGGGAGCATAAGTCTGTCTGAGACTAAAAGTTCACAGAGCTGCTCTGCCACACAGTCTTGATGGCACAGCTCAAATTCCTGCTCCCCTGCCCCACTCATACTCAGAAGGTAATGGAATTCCGCCTTCATAAGGGTATGGTTAAATACTGGTTTAAGGCCTTGTGGTCCTTGTATTACGTTCAGGACTGCACTTTCGTCACCATGCTGTGGTTTTGTGTGACTAACCATCGAGAGCAGTTAACCATTAAAGTCATAGTTAAGGGCTGGTTAGAGATGGGGAAGGGGGATTGCCATCATTGGATTTTATGAAGGTGGCAGTATAAAGGTATCAGATGCTGCATAACTCATTTAGACACTGTTACACAATACAAATTAAGACAGCGACCATTTTGGTAACTTCGGCAGCTGTCTCTGGGTGATTTCCCTCCTTCACAGATTCTGGTCGTTTTTGCATGGTGGAGTGGTAAAGAGGCCTGGGACTAGGCCGGGAAGACCTGCTGATGCTTCCTTTGCTGCATTAAATGGTTTCATCATGGAGTTGGTTTTAATCATCAGTTTTACAGAATAGTTAATGTGGAAATGAATACCAATTATGTTATTTTTGCTCTTTATCTTTTTGTATTAATTTTGTAAAGCTCTTGTCTAAGGCTGAGATCATTTTTGTAAAGCTCTTGTCTGGGGCTGAGATCATTAAAGAGGAAGATCCTTTTATCCCTGAGTTGTAGGATTCCTATCTCTCTTGCCTTTTTCTAAAAGTGGATTTTGTCTAAAAACTTAAGAAGACGATATAATCAGATGGGGATGTTCAGATGTTTCTGGTGTGGGTTGCAAGGCTCTGTGAGCCCGTTTTATTACATATTGCTGTACATGTGCAGCAGGGTTGGTGATGTCGGTGCAGAGATGCAGTGTGAATGTTAACATCTCTCACCCTTCCTTTTTGTCTGGCACTCCTACGACCTTGAGATTATTTTGCCTATTTTGCCCTTCTTGATCCTCGATTTGGGCTTCTGGTAATACAAGCACAGGTTATGTAGTGCTAAGCCACCCTAAGATTCTGGGAGTTATAAGATGGAGTACCTGACCCTAAATTTTTGTTTCCCCGAGAGGAATTGAGAAATCATTCAGTCCCATGCTCAGAATTGTGGCATGACTGGGGAAATCAGTAGTGTTTGGGCAAGATTAATAACCTCAGCAGGACATTCTTTCTGACCGAATCAGTTTTATTTATAAAGGAGAGGTTAATAGTTTGCCATCTCTTTAGATCCTCCTGTACGGTCTGAGTAATGGTGTCATAGTTAAGTGTTGAGCGAGACAAAATTCACTAATAGGTGTATGCCAAGATATTTAATGGAGTCTCTGTCCCTGTTAAATTTAAAAAAGCATCTGAAGCATCAGAAGGGGTATAGTGAAAATGGAGGACCTCTGTTTTTGTGGAGTTTATTTTATAGCCTGCTAGAGAGCCAAATTGATGGAGAAGGTCCCACAGCCTGGGCAGGCAATCATCTGGGGTAGTCATGTAAACAAGCTGGTTGTCAGCATAAAGAGCTAATTTCTGGTGGTGGTCAACCAATCTTAGACCATGAATGTGAATGTCTTGTCAGATGGCTTGTGCTAAAGGTTCTAAGTACAAGATGAATAATAAGGGGGAAAGAGGACATCCCTGTTGGGTACCTCTGGAAAGGGGAAAGGGGAAGACATTTTTCCATTAATTTTAACCTATACCTGGGAGGCACTGTGTAGAACTTTCATAATATCTATATAGGAATTTGAAAAATGTAACTTGGTGAGGGTAGAAAACAGAGACTCCATGTTACCTGGTCGAAGGTCTTCTCCGCATCCAGGCTTAAAAGTAAAAAAGGGGGCCTTCAACCAGGCAGCATTATGGAGGAAATGGAGAGTCCTTTTTATATTTATATTATCTTGGGTTTGTTGAGAACAGACACACCCTGTTTGATCTAATGGTATGAGTTGGGGTAATAAGGTGTTTAGACCTTTTTCAAATATGGAGGAGAGTATTTTGTAGTCTAGGTTCAAGATTGAAATCAATCTGTAAGATGCACACACAGAACTATCTTTATTGGGCTTCAATATAGTTGTTATGGTAGCATAACTCCAGGTTGGTGGAGGAGCATTGCCCTCGACCACCCACTGGCACACCTTGGCAAAGGTAGTAATCAAAATATCTTGAAAAGTTTTTCAAAATTCACTGCTGTACCTGCCAAGACCCGTACTTTTATTATTCTTTAAATTTTTAATGGTTACCAGGATTTCTCCTGTTGTTACTGGGCCAGTCAGTTGGGCAGATTAAGTTTCAGTAAGGGCGGGGAGGCAGAGAGATTAAAGAAATTTCCATATTCTCTGGTGGTCGGGGGAAGGGTGTCTTGGGTGTACAGTGTTTCATAGTAGTTTTTAAAAGCTTTAAGAATACTGGACTGGGTAGTATGTTTGGTCGAGGAACTGGGGTCTCGAATTTGAGTGACATTAGAATTAGTTGCTCAATGATGCTGCCAATATGCTAGGAGCGTCATAGCTTGAGCCTACCCCCCTCAAAATATCTTTGTTTGAGATAGTGAAGTGGAATCTCTGTTTTGGTATAAAGGATGTCCTGGATTTCATGTTGTAATTTCTTAATTTTGTCAGATTACGCAGCATCTCCTTGTATGTGCAGTGTCTGCGCCTGCTTAAGATATTGTTGAAGGTGTGTTATTTTTGATGATGACTTGACCCTTAAATCTCAGGTGTTGGCTGTGGTTAAATCCTCATTTTACCATCTGAGGAATATCACCTGGGTGAAACATCTGGTTCCCCCAGATGACCTTCCAACACTGGTCCACGCCTTCGTCCCCACCCATCTTGACAAGTACAATGCCCTCTGCCTAGGGCTTCCTGGGGTTGATATCCACCACCTGCAGCTAGTGCAGAATGCTACAGCCAGGCTTCTGACTGGTACATTGAGGGCCAGTCATATTATGCCTGTGTTGCGTGGACTGCAGTGGCTGCCTGTTCAGTGGTGGATCACCTTTAACGTTGACTTGCTAACCTTTAAAGCCCTACACGAACAGGGATCCAGCTACCTGCAAAATCTCCTGTCTCTCTACTGCCCCTCCATCCTCTCTGATCCACTGACTAGGGATTGCTGGAGGTTCCCAGGGTTCATTTAAAAATATCTGGTGCCTGTGCTTTTTCTTTTGTGGCACCTTCCCTGTGGAATTCTTTACTTCATCGGTCAAGAGAATGCCTGACCATCGACAGATTTTAAACTGAATTAAAGTCATATCTTTTTAATTTAGCCTTCCCAGACTAATTGATAATCTATTGTTATATTTATTCTTTTAGTATAAATTTTAAGTCTGCATATTATATTTTAAATGTGAAGTGCCTTAGTTGTAGAAAGGCGCTATATAAATAAAGATTGACTTTACTTTACTTGCTTTACATTGTATTCTAACGTTCCACTCATGTCAGTGAATGATTATCCAACTAAAGCACCTCGACTGCAGAGGGTAGTTGGTCTGGGAGGTTGGCTCGTGGTTAGGAGGAGCAAATTGGGTGCCCCATCACTCAGTGCTCTCCAACATATCACCTCCACAAACCATATAAAAACTACAAACAGGTATCTGCCTCTATTTCCGAAATCAAACAAAGGGTCAGAGAACACAGTAGAGCATGACACTGCAGCACAGAAGCTAGCACAAAAAAACAAAACTCACCCAAAACAGGGACCAAAACAAAAAAATAAATAGGAAATCCAAAACACTTCTGATCATAGGAGACTCCATGATTCGGGGAGTTGATACCTATCTCCGGCCAGGGGTAATGTTCAGATGTCTCCCAGGTACATCAGCGTGGAGAGACACCAACCGCATTGCTAAAATCAAGTAGGAAGCAGGAGAAAACATTGATGTCCTGGTACACATAGGGATTAATGATCTTGCCATCCGGTCAGTTGTGGAGACCAAGGAATACCTGACCAGGCTGGGAGACAAACTGTTATCCATTTCATCTGGCATCTCCTTCTCTGAGATCCTGCCAGCCTGGGAGAGGTGGGCAGACAGACAGAAGGTCAGAGAAGGGGAGATAGGAGAGCTAAACATGTGGCTCAAGGGCTGGTGCCAGGAAAAAGGACACAAATTTGTAGGTAAGCTGGCAACAGGTTTTAGAGCAAAAGTTCTTTAAATTTGATGGACTGCATCAGACTAAGGAGGAAGTCAGTGCATTGGGGCTGAAGTTTGATGTCTTTGCAAAATATTTAAGCTAGCAAGTGGGGAGAGGGGTGCAACACCCGATACATCAAGTGGGAAGAACACCCCTCTCCCCCTCAACTAGTGATCAAACAGGAGTTCAGCATGTTTGTAGTTCAATTTGAAGCACAGGGAAGCGCCGAACCTCGCCCAACAACTAACATACCAAAATCTGGCCAATGGAAAATCATGTACACAAATGCCCGCAGACTGGGAAACAAGATCCTAGACCTGCAGGCAACAATGACAGAGGCTAAACTGGACATAGTAGCCATTAGTGAGACATGGTTCACCTGTAACCACACTTGGGAGGCTTCAGTATCAGGCTATATTCTGTTTAGAAGAGACCGAGGTGAAAAAGGAGGATGTGGGGAATGGCCCTTTATGTCAATAAAAATATCAGAGCTATAGAAATTCAGAATACACATAAGGAGCCAGAAGAACTGTGGGTCATCCTGGAAACAGGAAATGGGAAAGCCATATGAACTGGGGTTGTGTACAGGCCTCCAGACCAGGGGGAGGAAATAGACACATTACTGTTAGAAGATATACAAAACATGACAGCTAAAGGGGAGGTTCTGATAACTGGAGACTTCAACGTGCCAGATACAGATTGACCAATACCAGCAGGAACATCTGCCAGAACTAGACACTTAGTGGATTCCCTGCAGAGGGAGGGCCTCAATCAACTGGTACAACAACCCACAAGAAACAGGGCTATTCTAGATCTAGTACTGACTAACGGGGAAAGGATCACAGATCTCTAGGTAGAAGGTCACCTGGGGGCCAGTGACCATCACATGGTATGGTTCAATTTGGCCAGTAGAACTAAATCATCACATTCCAAGGCAAAAATATGGTACTTCAGATGAGCTGACTTTGATAAGATGGCCAACAGAGTTAAGCTAGCCCTGGCGAGAAGAAATACAGGTGAGGGGGTGTACAGGCAAAATGGGCAAGCACTAAGGATGCAATACTTGAAGCAACATCCCATTGTTTTAGAGAGAAAAGCAAGATCAAAAGAAGGAGGAAACCACTTTGATTCTCAAAAACAATAGCAGAAAAGGTCAGAGCCAAAAAGCTGGCCTTCAGGAAATATAGGGGACCGCAGAGGGGCGAATATAGGGAGGAATACCAAACTTCCCTAAGGGAAGCAGGGAAGGCAGTAAGGCAGGCAAAGGCCCAAACCAAGGAAACACTAGCACAGACAGTAAAAGAAGGGGGCAAGACTTTCTATAGCTACATTAGTGAAAGGAGAAAGTCCAGAGGGGGTATTGCTAAGATCAAAAGGGATAAGGAGGAGTGTGTGGAGGAGGACCAAGGAAAAGCATATATCCTAAATAGATACTTCTGCTCAGTATTTATTGAAGGGAAGGTAGGGCAGGGCCCACAGCTCAGCACCATGGACACTGGGGGGGAGGGAGGTGTGCACAAGTCCCCTCACAAAAGAACAGGTCCTACAAGAGCTCGCTAAGCTCAGGGTAGACAAGGCTTTGGGACCTGATGGCATACATCCCAAGGTACTAAAGGAGCTAAGGGAGGAACTAGCAGAGCCATTATCAGAACTCTTTAGTGAGACTCCGAGCACAGTAGAGGTCCCAGAAGACTGGAGAAGGGCTCATGTGATCCCGCTCCACAACAGTGGTAGCAGGGACGAGGCAAGAAACTACAGACCAGTCAGTTTTACCTCAGTAGTGGGCAAGATTATGGAGTCACTCCTTAAGGAAAGGATAGTGCAACACCTGGAATCCATAAGAGCACAGGATCCAAGACAGCATGGGTTTACAACAGGAAGTTCCTGTCAAACTAATCTCATAGATTTCTTTAACTGGGTAACCAGAGTGGTGGACCAAGGGGGTGCAGTTGATGTCACCTACCTTGACTTCAGCAAAGCTTTCGATACTGTTCCACATAGAAGATTGTTTATTAAGCTGGGTAGGCTTGGGGTGGATCAGAAGTTGATCAACTGGGTGGCAAATTGGTTGGCAGGCAGAAAACAGAGAGTAGTGGTAAACGGTATACAGTCAGAAGAGATGCAAGTCACAAGTGGGGTACCTCAGGGATCAGTTCTGGGGCCAGTCTTCTTCAATATCTTCATCAGTGACATTGCAGATGGACTGGAGGGTAAGGTTTGTCTGTTTGCAGATGACACCAAGATCTGCAACAGAGTAGATGATCCAAATGAGGTGGGCAGAATGAGAGGAGATCTGGAAAAACTGACAAAATGGTCGGAAGAGTGGCAACTGGGGTTTAATGCACAGAAGTGCAAGATCATGCACATAAGGAAGAGAAACCCTGAAGGTTGGGAGGGGAGTTGCTGGCAATCACAAGGAAAGAATGAGACTTCGGCATCATCATCACAGATGACCTGAAATCATCCAAGCAGACCACTAAAGCAGTTAGTAAGGCTAGAGGGATGTTGGGGTGTATTAGTATGGGTATCACAAGCCATAAGAGGGAGGTAATGATCCCTCTTTACAAGACACTGGTTAGGCCCCATCTGGAGTACTGCATGCAGTACTGGAGGCCGCACCTGCACAAGAACATTAACAAAATAGAGGCAGTCCAGACAAGGGCAACTAAAATGGTGCAGGGACTGCATCAGAAAACATATGAGGACAGATTAACGGAGCTCATTATGTATACCCTAGAGCAAATGAGAGAGAGAGGTAATATGATTGAAACATTCAGACATCTTAAGGGCATTAACAAGGTGAAAGAGTCTAACATATTTCAATATAAGAAAAGTAGCAGGACAAGAGGACACAGCATGAGGTTAGAGGGAGGCAGATAAAGGGGTAATGTGAGGAAGTTCTTTTTCACAGAAAGGGTGGTGGATGCATTTAACAGCCTACCTCAGGAAGTGGTGGATATGAATACAGTGCAGGGCTTCAAACAGGCATGGGATAGGCATAAGAGAGCAATACAGATGAGTATGACTAGATAGGCCATTGACAGAGTACAGGCCTATGGCACGTATGAACATATATGAACATATGAAATTTGCCAGCAGATAAAGGCCTAGAGATCTAGCAAGTCTGCTCGAATGTGTAGCTAGCACCCCTTATTCTGCAACTGCCCTTCCCTTCCATGCTTCCCCTTCATTAACACTCCCCCTTGTCCTGTCCCATCCTCGTTTGAAGCAGTCCACTGTTCTACTGCATACCACTTCAGCAGGTAACGCATTCCACCCAGCCACCACCCTCTCTGTAAAAAAGTGTCTCCTCATCTTCCTCCTGAACCTTCCTCACTCCAGTCTCATATCATGGCCCCTGGTGGCCCTCCTCTCCCTTACTTTGAACAGCCCCTCTATACCCGTCTTGTTTATTCCTTTCATGCATTTAAAGGTTTCAATCATGTCACCCCTGTCTCTCCTCTCCTCCAGTGAGTACATGTTCAACTCCTTCAACCTCATCTTGTATGATAAGTCCCCCAGCCCCTTGATCATCTTTGTCGCTCTGCGCTGCACCCTCTCCAGTAACTTAATGTCCCTCTTCAGATACGGATGCCAGTACTGCACGCAGTACTCCAGGTGTGGTCTAACTAATGACCTATACAGTGGCAGAATCACCTCCTCCCTCCTCGAGGATATACCCCTTGCAATACAACCCAGCATTTTGTTGGCCTTTGCAGCTGCCTTCCTACATTGTGCCGAGTTGTTCATTTACCCTGTAATGAGCACACCCAGATCCTTCTCCTCCTCCATCTGGGCTAGCTGCACTCCCCCTAGCTGGTAACTCCTCCTTGGGTTCTTCATCCCAAAATGCAGCACCTTGCACTTTTTGGCATTAAAGCCCAGTTGCCAGGTGTCTGACCAGGTTTCAAGCTTTGTCAGATCATCCTGCAACCCCTGCCATCCCCCTAGGTTATCCACCACCGCGCCTACCTTGGTATCATCAGCAAACAGACTGATCTTGCTCTTGATGTCCCATGATATGTCTGCAATGAATATCCCAAACAACATTGGTCCCAACACCGAGCCCTGTGGAACACCGCTCGTCACTGCCCTTGGGTGTGAGAGTTCCAGCACATTCATAAGGTAGTAACAATGAGCAGACTGGATGGGCCTTGCGGTCCTTATCTGCCGTCAACTTCTATGTTTCTATCCCAACACTGTGAGTGCCATTAATGAGTTGTTTTGCATATTTATGTTACCATCCCGTTTCAGTCTTTAAATTGATAGAACTTAGATATTTCAACTCGTTATTCCCGTCTTGTTCCCAAAGGTTTTTCTATTTTATTTCCTATTTGCCATAACCCAAACTAAATAAATGTGTGCTTAAATATTTATATGTGTTATCCACTCTTATTCCATTTTACATATATATATATATATATATATATACTATACTACATGTTGGCTTATGTATTTTCTTTACAGAATGTTAATATTAGCCAAACACTCCCTGTTGTTGCTGCTTGAACCCTATAATAAAAAGATTCATTGTCAGAGCTACTTTTGTGCCAATAACACTCTTTTTGAGTATTATGTGTAGTGCACAACTGATTTAACCTACCCCCAAGGATTCTGTGTGACTCAAATACCAACTTCATTAACTCAGTGTTTTAAGTCACACTCATTTCTTGATAAAATTAAAACAAAAGTCTTCAGTGAGGATTAAAGAAATCAGCAGTGAGAGTTAAAGACTTTAAACTCCTCAGTATTTTGGAATTTCTTGCAAGAAATATTCACTCACCAGTGTGGGGGTGATCATTGCATGCCATCTCCAAACTAATAGGGAGCATCTGCATCCCTGACATGCGTGGTTATACAATATATCGCATTGCAGCTGGGGGTGTTCCCACGTCACTGATGACGTCAACTCTTTCTCCTCCCATCTGCGTTGCCTTCCTTTCCCACAGATATTGCAGACATGCCTGTGGTGACATGGCTCAATGGATAGAGTGGATGACAGAGACATGTGAACCCGGTGGATCACGGGAAGAAGGTGGTTCGCCCCCAGCCCTTGGCTAATTGCCGAAATTGTCTATTTTTATTTTTCATTATTTTTTGACTTTTAAATAATTGCTAACTTATTTTACAATTATTGTTGCCATCTTGTATACAAAATAGCTTTTGTTTAAAGTGCTTGTCAGTGCAAAATAGAATGTTTTGGAGGAAAGAGCAAAGGATCATGTAGGATATTTCAATAGCAGATACAGGTGATGTAATAAAACTCTTGAACATAAAATATAAATAAGACTTGCTCTTGTGCTTCAATTAGGATAGTGTCTAAGTCAATTATATTTTCAGTGAAGTATAAGTCCATTCACCATAGAAAAATGCCGTGGAGCTCATTATTATTTCCAATAGAGGTTCCAGTCCCAATGTTCATTCAAACCAATTGTTGGATTTGTAGTGTCCATAATGAAAATCCAGAACACCTCTCTTTTCAATAGGGGTATTCCTGGGTTTTCTTTAGTTAGCATCTCCTTTTCAGCTTCAGTACACCAACCTCTATACACACGCCACTCTAACAATTCTTGTATCTCCATGTGTAATTCCTTTGTTGGATCCCCCTCAAAACTCGAGTATCTATTTGTGTTCACCAATGGAGGTAAACACGCCCTATGATATTCCTCATATTTCCAAATCACTGTGCCTCCCCCTTGTCTGCTGGTTTGATAACTATAGACTTATTCTCCTCTGATTTCCTAAGTGTGTCTCTTTCTGCTCTTGTCAAGTTATTATACTTCAGAAACAAGACCCTTCCCTTAAAGAATTCCTTAATTTGTGTCTCTACTACCCTGATAAAGGTTTCCACTGTTTCAGAGCCTTTTGGAGGATTAAAACTAGACTTTATTCCAAAAGTCTTTGGTAATTTCCTTCTGCTAGTTTCCTACTGTTGTGGGTTGTCTCAGTGGAATTCCTCCAGCCTGTATGTGGATTTAGTTTTTGAGGCTGTTAACATTGTGAGAATAAATAGTGGTAGTGTTCAGGTTAACCATGGAGAAGATGTGAGTTGGTTAAAATATAATACCTACTTTTGTGCCACCACCAACTGGCTGGTCAGGACCACAAAGTGGCCATCGGGGGTCCTGAGGGTCCAGCCTGGTTGGAGTAGCCACTTGAGCAGAGATGGTAGCCAAAATGTTAAAAAGGTTACATACAGGCATAGCAGATATGATAGCATCTAACATATCATTATCAGGTCATGTACAGCTGTAACATAAACAATTTAACACTATGTGAAACAAGAACATTACACCTTGAACTGGAGAGGGAGGGGCACACTCTCCAACCTGAACTAAGGGAAGGGATACACTGGAATTCTGAGGGAACCCTATGGTGTGGGGTAAATGTTGGTCTACAGCTATAATACTGGAGAATGTGGATTGACACCAAGGGGTTGCTGCAGTAGACTGAGTCCTCTTTGTGAAAGGGGAAAAGAGGAAGTGACTTCCAAGGTAGGGGTGTCAGTTTGGTGACACCCTGTCGTGTGAAGGCTGGATCACAACTACCCAGAGGCAGACCTTCAAAAGGAGACTAGATTACCCCTGTGAGGGGATCCTCCTGAGGTGGAAGGGGAGCAAAAGGGAATCAGGGCATAAGGGATCTTCAGGTCCCATGAGGGAGGAATTGACGCAGAAGAACAAGTACAGAAACAGATAGGCCATCAAGAGAATGTGGTACTGACTTCAGTTCTGATAGGAGCTCAGTAAAACAGGAGAAAGGTACTTGGAAGGTGTGAAAGGTTGGTATTTATTAATCAGGAGTAGTACTATTTATATCAACTGTAAGCATGCAAGCTGAGAAAACCTAAACTGTCTAGTCTGGACTGGTTAGCTAACAGTTGAAGAAACAAACAAGTGCCCAAAACTACTCAGCTAATGCCAACCCTACCCAACCTAAGACAGTTCATCTTGTGAGTATTAATTGTCTCTGTCTCCTCCTAGTGGTGGAGACAGGGAAATCGGTCTTAGCTTGTAAGGGACTGGATTAAAAAAGGAAAAAACTACATTTTCTGTAAAAGCAGAATACAGAGCACATCTTTAAAGAGCAGCTGATGCCTTCGGAAAGCTTTGGAAAACATAATATTTACACACAATTCAGCTTGTATTTTATATGCATTTATATATAGTTTACACATTCATCCCCCAATACTTATTACTGAAGAAATTTCCACAGAAACAAGTTTTATCCCTCAGAGTTTATATGCCTCTGTAGCCTATTCCCTACTTGAAATTATAATGCTCTGTTGTGACATCATAGTCTGTTGCCATGGGAATAACTATGATGTCACAAGCAGGGTATTATGACATCAGGTTGGGAAAATACAATACGAGCTGATGAACCAACCCTCAGGGAACAACTCTCCTGTTTTCATACATATGAACTCAGTAATAAATAATGGAAATAAGAAATACAGTGCTAATGAGAAATATAAGCTGCTTTGTGCCCAAATATTATATTTTTTAAAGTTCTTCTTGAGGTCTTGGTGGCTCTTTAAGATTGAATGCTAACAGGAAAAAATTAGGAGCTATTACAAGGCAGGTACTATAGCTTATTCCTATGGGAAAACATCAGGTGTCTTTAGTACACAAGAGCTGCTATGCCTTGTACCTATGGGCCAGGATATTCAAAGGGGTTTTGCCGGTGCAACCCCGCATTGCAATGTAATCATATGTGGCGCAGATGCAGGGGGCATGCCCATGCATATGCGGCACATCTAGATATTCAGCCCAGGATGTGCAGTGCATACACTTGTGCAATGCTGCCCGTGCAGAATAGGAACAACTTCCGGCCACCCACAGGCGGGTTGCAGTATTGCAGGGCGCAACACAGCAGCCCAGCCGTAGGTGGCCACCTGCCCACCCAGAACACCATCTGCAAGCACACACATAACACTTGTGGTCAAGTGGAACCCCCCCCACCCATTGCCGTGATTGCGGTAGATGTAGTTAATAATAATAAAATGTATTTAATTAAGCGCCTTTCAGGATTCCAAAGCACTGTACAGTATTGGTACAGATAAAAACATATACAAATACATATAATATAAAATCACAATAAAACTGGAAATGTCTTTCCTCATAAAAAAGTCTTTAGTGCCTGCTTAAAACTCTCCACCGTCCTGCACTCCCGGAGCTGACAGGGCAGAGAATTCCAGAGGGTAGGTGCCGCAAATCCAAAGGTATGCGCACCAGATGACTTCAAATTAGCCCTCGGAATCTCCAGCAATCCCTCATCAGCCAGGCGGAGCTGTCACAAAGGAGTGTAAGGAACCAGGAGCTCTTTCAAGTAATCGGGACCCTGTCCGTGTAGGGCTTTGTAAGTCAGTTGACCTACTTTAAAGGTGATCCGCCACTGTATTGGCAGTCAGTGCAGACCATGCAGCACAGGGGTTATATAAGATCTTCTAGATGCCCCAGTCAACAAATGTGCTGCCACATTCTGCACTAGCTGCAGGCAGTGGCTATCCACCCCAGGAAGCCCTTGATAAAGGGAGTTACAGTAATCAAGGCTCAGTGTCACAAAAGCATGGACCAAGACAGGCAGGTCACTGGGTGGAACAAGATGCCTAATCCTGGCAATGTTCCTAAGATGAAAAAAGGCTAGCTTGATGACTGCCGACACCTGATGTTGAAGAGTCAGACCATCGTCAAGCTCCACTCCCAGGTTACGCACCCGTTCAGAGGTGAGAATCTGTGCCTCTTCCAGAACTAAACCGGAAGGGAGCCCAGTCCTCAATCCCTCTACCCTATGACCTGGGTCCACAACCAACACCTCAGTCTTTCCTGGGTTCAACTTTAGACCACTGGAATTCATCCAATCTTGGATTTCTGCAAGGCAGTTGTTCAATACCGAGATAGCACCAACCTGGTCAGGTGCAAAAGACAGGTAGAGCTGGGTATCATCAGCAGAGCAGTGAAACCTCAGCTCATACCATCTTACAATGTCTCTGAGGGGTAGCATATATACTACGAATAACATGGGGGACAGCACTGAACCCTGAGGTACCCCGCAAGGCAGAGAGAAAGCCCTGGATGAAAACAAACCCGAGACCACCTTCTGCCTTCTCCCAGCAAGGAAAGATGAAAACCATCTGAGGACTGTAGCCGACAGCCCACAGATGAACCTCATGCGTTCAAGCAGAATCCCATGATCCACAGTATCAAAAGCTGATGATAGATCCAGGAGAACCAAGATAGAATGGTGTCTACGATCTCTTGCCATCAGGAGATCATTGAGCACCCGGATCACAGCAGTCTCAGTACTATGCCTCTTATGAAAACCAGATTGGAGAGGTTCTTATAAATTATGGATGGCTAAATGGTTATCCAATTGAGCAGCCACAACTTTCTCAATAACCTTCCCCACAAAAGGGAGGTTAGTCATAGGCCTGTAGTTTTCTAGGTTCTCTGGGTCTAAAGCAGCTTTTTTCAGAAGGGGGATCACCACCCCTCCTTCAGGGAGCTTGGAAACTCACCCATATCTAAAGAGCACCGGACAATCCGAGCTAAGACTGGGCCAATGATCTCACTACAACCCAAAATCAGGGAAGTAGGGCCTGGGTCTAAACTACAGCATGTGGGATGCATCTCCTGGACAATCCTCATAATGTCTATGAAATACGGCAGGTCAAAGGTACTCCAGGAAACTCCGGGCTCTGCGGCAGAGCACCGATCAACAGCAACCCCCTTAGATGAAGTTGGTGGCACTCCCTCCTGATGTCATCGACCTTATTCGCAAAGAAGCGAGCAATCTCATCACAACCAGTTTGCGTAAAAACTCAACGGAGCTGCCGACAGGCTAGGTTGCACAGCCTGTGAACAGTTCTGAAGAGTTGAGCCGGTTGGCTCCGTGCGACAGAAATTTCCCTGGACAGGAATTCTGCCTTCTTATGAGAAATTTCTGTTTGGTACAGTTTATAATTGCTCTAGCAAAATGCAGTGGTTGGCATCAGTGGTAGTCTTCCTCCAATGACGCTCTAACCTACGCCACAATTTCAGCAACTCTCTCAGAGCCCCATCAAACCACGGGGTTCCAGGGTGACGCGGAAGGGGACAAACTCAGACAGGAGCAATCTGATCGAGGGCTAAAGATATGGCCCCATTATAGGCCACTACCAACTGCTCTGGATCAGTGCAAGGCTCGTCCAACAATGAGAGGTCAATAACTGCCATCAGGTCTTCAGGGACCACATCCCTCAAAGGGCAGTACCTAACCAACTCCACAGGGGCTGACCAACCCGGGGGGCCTCAGAACTGAACCCAACTGAGTAATGATCAGACCAACTGACTGGTTCCACCACTAAATCAGAGGCCTCGAGCTCCAGGAGGAAGACCAGGTCAAGAGAGTGACTTCCCTTGTGTGTAGCTGAGGAAACAACCTGTGTAAAACCCAGAGATGTCATCACCTGGAGGAAATGTTGCCCAAAAAGTGAAGATTCGTTGTTGACCCAGGCATTGAAGTTGCCCAGAACCATCAGTCTGGGCGACTCCAATGCCATGTCGGCGGTGAAATCTGCTATTTCCTGCAGGAATAACTTCTCTTCACCTGGTGGATGGTAGATGAGGGCGATCCTGCACCGACACCAGCTATCACAGTACACTCAAATGACCTGGCCTCCTCAACTGGTACACCATTTAGGCCCAATTCGGTCTTGAAACAAACCACACACACCCCCGCGGTCCAATCTCGGGTGATGTACAACCGAGTAACCGGTGGGAACAGCAGTCTATAAAAAAGGGGCCGCATTCCCATCCAACCAGGTCTTGGTACTGCAAACCTGATCTGCCCTAGCAACAAAATCTGAAATAAGACCAATCTTGTTGCAGACAGATCTGGTATTGCATAACAGCGCCTGAGTTGGACGAGGTTGGCGAGCTGTCCCAACTACTTGCCCTCCCAAACTGGAGGTGCCCTTGGGTATGGGAACCAGAATGGAATCACCATGTTCCTGGTACCATTTCACCCCAGGGCATCTTCTGGGCCTAACCACCCCTATGGGAGAGCCCCGTTCACTCCGCTGTCCGCAATCCTCCACCCACCTCCCGACTCCCCCCCCACGAGCAATCCCCAATGCCTGACAGCATTGATAGGTAAGAGCAGGCAGGGGAAGAAGAGAAGGGGTGGAGGGCATGGACAGCGGAGGCCGAATAGCACAGGACAGGAAGGGCAAGCAGGCACATTTCAATTAGCACTATTAAAATAATAGAAAACACATAACTCAAATTTCCCAAATCACAAAACGTAACTATAAACAAAACTAAAACCCCCAAATAAATCAAATAAACGACCCCCTCCCACTATAAGATAGCCATTCAAACCCTGAAAAAAAAGAAAATAACTAAGAGGAGGGAAAAATAATAAAACAACCCCCTCTCAAAGGGTATTCAAAACAAAATAACAATAACATAAATTACAATAACATAAATTTGCCCCAGCCCTCCCACAGCTGAGGAAAAAATAATAACAAAACACAACACACAACACACAAAACACACTGGTACTCTCACTACCAGAAAACTATAAAGCAATTAAGAGAAGAAAAAAAAAATCAGGAAAAGAATGCGTCAAGCAGTAGGGGAGCCATAACAATCCAAGTAATCTAACGTAAAATAAACCCAATGTCAAGTCCGATGAAGCAAAATAAATGTTTCCAGAAAATGTTCAGTCTCAGTGGATATTCCAGGAGAAGGAAAAATTACCAGAAATAAATACAGGCCAGACCAATGGAAGGCAGGGGCTCCCCCACCTCACGACCAATCTGCCTTATCAGGTCCCGCTATACACCAAAGACCTGCAGCCACAAATATCCCAAGACCACACCAAAAGGACCAACCCGGGAATAATTTAGGAGCCCCCCCTACTAATCCCTGGCTCCCCAGGGGAGAGCAAAGCAGCTTCTGCCTGGTCCCAGGTGATAACAAAATTACCCAGGCACCAATGGGGGGGGGGGACAGAACCCACAACCAAACCACTATACTGCCCTACTTCTGGACTACCAAAAATTTATAAAATTACAAAAAAGAAAGAAAAAGGGGCACTGATCAGTGAATCAGTCCCCCACTCACAATTTTCCAAACACCACAAGGTCCAAAATCCAGGCTTTCATCTGCAGTCCAAAGGAGTAGATACCTCCGCTCTCAAATATGCTTTCTGAACACTGGATATGCTCTCACCACACGTGTCTGCTCCAAATGGGCAGGAAAACAGCAGCAGACTTTGCACTTTATAACTGCACTCAAGGTTATTCCAGTCACTGAAAACACCTTCACATTCCGCCAACTGATAGCCCAAAGTTCCTTTCCCAACTGTGCTCCCACCGTAGACAAGGATCAAACTACTGCCCGATTGAGCTCTCACCACAGTCAGGAAGCAGTTCAATACGGGAGGCTCAGCAGTCCCTCAGTCCCAGTTGAAACAATAGAAAAAACAGTATCCTGACTACAAAAATGGGAAAAATCCCTTCAGGCAGTTGTTTCTTCCCCGTTACACTCTCCACCAGTAACAGGGCTGTGGACTCTTCTAACCACACTCTCACTGTAAATAGAAAACAAGCCACTGCCCATATGTTCTCTCACCATAGTAAAAGGGCAATTCAGTATGGGAGGGTTGGCAATATCTCAGTCCCAAGTAGAACAATGAAGCCCAGGATATCCTCTCACAGCCCAGAACAGTGGAGCAAACCGGATCCTTCTTACAGTCCAGAAGCCCAACCTTAGGTCGGCCTCAATCACCGCTGAATTTCAGGACACCACTGGGCTCCAAAAGGGAGGAAAACAAAACTCCCACAGCAGCTTCCAGTTTATTTTCGGACTAGCATCACAAACAAAACGAAACCCGAAAATAACTCAAATAAAACTAATCTTCTTCACTTCTTGAACCCTAACTAACTACTTCCCATCTGCCCACCGAATGACAGTTACAGTATGGGCTTTAAGCCCATTGGTCCCCAGTGTGGGCCAATGGGCTTGCAGGGCATACTGTACTAGGCAGCCCCAAATATGTGAATGACTTAATTCACATATTTGGGACTGTCTAACACAGTAGTGAGACAGATGTGACTCACGGGATGGGAGATGCCTGAGATCCCCACTGCACACGTCATGCTGTGTGCAGGGTGGCAGGCTTACAAGTCGTCAGGCTGCTCTGTGCAAGGCATGCAAATGGGGCCATAATGACATGCAAATGGCCCCATTGCGCCGTGCATATTTTCTGGCCTCATTTGCATGCCCTCAGCTGAATATCATGGGTGACACCCAATGCAACTGCATTTGTGCTGGCGCATCCCCGTGCTCCCCAGCTGTGGCTTGCACTGGCGCAGTCCCACTGCACCATGCATAGTCCATGCCATATTCAACTGTGATGCGCTATGGCATTTCACAGTTGAATATCACCTGGCCCTGGCGCATCCCAGTTGTGCTGTGCCCAGGCTTGTGCCACTGCCTAGCATAGTCTGACTATCCAGACCATGGAGTTTATCATGAACCTCGAAACCAATGGAGTACCAGGCAACTGAGATAACGGCTTTTTTTCCCCAATTTTTATTTTCATTTCCCATTACCTAAGTATATTAAACATGTTTAATGCACCACTTCATTATTAGGGTTCGGTGGGATTATACATCCTACTGAACCCTAATAATGAACTGGTGCATTAAGCATGTTTAATATGCTTAGGTATTGGAAAAAGAAAATAAAACTGGAAAAAACCCGTTATCTCAGTGTGGTATTCCGATTGATTTTGAAGACTCACGATAGACTCCACAGGTACAAGGTACAGCAGGATGCAAACCCAATCAGTCCTCAGCAGGGAGAATGGCTTTAAGCCATGGGGGTGGCCAACTTCTGCTTGCCACGCATAGTTAGGCCACCCTGAAGTGGAATTGCTATGTGGGTATACTGCTGTGCAATTAAAACTAAGCATCCCTTTTGCTAGTGATAAGGGTTCAAGGCTCAGTCTACTGAAAGTAAAACAGGAGGGTAGGGTGGCAATCAGCAGACCCCCCAACACTTGGTTGTGGTTCTGCTCAGTGGCCCACCCCCCTTCCTGCATTAGGTATGGAAATGCTCAGTGGACTACATATGGTTGGGTAGGCCTGTATAGTTTAAGAAGAGGGCCCCCAGCAGCCGGAAGGCTTATCACTACTGCTAAGGACAGAGCCACTCAACTCAAGACACTCTCATCAACATGCTACCCACCAGAGACTACCCAGCAGCACTCACTTGCAAAAGGCCTGATTTCCACAGTGGAGCTCTACCAAAAGGAGATCTGTACATTGGCTCAGGTAAGGGGGACTCAAGATATTGCAGCAGGACATGAAAAGCAGTGAAAAACACAATTACAGTCATAACGATATATATAGTCATGTAATGCCAGCGAGTATAAATTTCAGCAAATATTGTCCATATTTCCAGGGTGGTCTGACGTACAGTGAGGATATCATGTTTATACTCACTGTAGCTCATTTATCCTAACAGTAGGCCACCAAAAGGCACTATTTGCACATTACCACACATGGGGCACAAACTACACTTAAACGCCCCATATCACATCTCCAAGTATGTCCATGCGCTGGCTGCAACTCTTGACCTCCTCAGTGGGAAACTGGCATTCACATTGAGAGGTCTTTTTTTTTTTTATTCTTCCTATTTTCCTCCTTGCTCCAGAGCTGGCAGGTGGCTCTGGCCCCTCCCTCCCTCTGAAGGGATTTGTCTCTCCAGAGGGCTTTTCCCGCACTCACCCCAACCAGCCATCCCCCATGGGTTACCCCCGTGACAGGGCTGGCAGTGAGGGGTGCTGGCCTCCCTCCACCCCCAGATGCCAACATCTAGATTAATGGGGGAGGTGTGGGCACAGCCCACCATCATAGGGCCTGCCGGCCCTGATCCATTTTACGTTTTCTCCCCTGGACCCACCCACGTGCAATGGGCAGAGTGACTGTCTCCACCTCTGTGGAGGCAGTCTTATGCCATGTACATGGGTCCACCCTTCTCCTTGTGTCGCACCTGTGCTGACATCTAGCTTCTGCTGGGTGTCAGTCTACAGTGTGGCACTGCTTTCCCTACCCCCAAGGAAGGAGAGCTGTCAGCAGTTGCTCAATCCTTCCTGGCACTGGCCGACCCCTGAGCGACCCGAGTCAGTTCCTGAACCTGAGTTGCCGGCATAGCAAGAGGTAAGAGAGGTCTTTTTTTATGGGAGATTTTTTTTTCTAACAAAAACATGATAAAAGCCCACTCAAAAACTCTCATATTGAATCCCAAAATGATGCAGTCGTCCCTTTTCACCTACAGATTCAACTCCATACCTCCCACCGGCTTTCACTGCTTTCACCGACCAGGAACATCCTCCTGTGCTGAATAACAGTTTTGCCAGACAGCAATGTCCTTATGTCATGCCAGAAAGGGCAGAACATACAAGAAAGCAGGATCAACCAGAGAGTAAACATTTGAAACAATAAATAAAATAAGAGGAAAGAACTAAAAGCTTGTTCACTCACTAAACCGGAGCCACTACTGCCATATTAAAAAACTGTTTAGTCTGCCAACAGAAAGGAAACAGCCAATCAAACCACATGTTACCAACAGATAAAGGTGGGGACCCTAGCTACCATGTCAGCATCCCAACCTACTACTAAGAGCAAAATGAAAGAAACAGGCGGGGAAAACGCATGAAAAATATATATTTAAAAAAACTAAAATGAAAACCAAACTAAGAAATAAATCAAACAGCATTACATAAATGAAATATGCAATGGGGCTGCTGGAAATATCACTGATATTTTAGTAGTTTGATTCTTGACTCACTTGTGGCTCTGCCACGTGTGAGGTCATAAGGTCAAACTGCACCTGGGATATTAATGATATTTCCAGTAGTCTCACTGCATATATATATATATATATATATATATATATATATATATATTTATAAAATAGGTAAAAGTAAATGCTCCAAATCCAGTGTTTTGATTGTATAAAACACGTCACATGACCGTATGTATATCAGAGCATGACCACACCTGCACTTTTACCTCCCTCCAAACAATTTTGTCATTTATAAGATAGATAAACCACTCTGAGGCATGCGGTCGGCGCTCTGATATCATGCGCCTTGGTGGTTTGGCTTTGTCGACCTGCGACCTCGTGTGTAACAATGCACACCTATGTGTGCATATATCAGGCGTGATCTCACACCTCAGAGTGGTTTATCTATTACATATATGATGTTAGGGTTCCCATTCCTATCACCCTGCACCCTCCACACACCAACAGGCGTTGGGGTGTACCATGTGGTTACAGGACCAACTCTCACCTCATTCCATGCTTAAACAAGCTGACATGGTACAGTATAGGAGAATGGGATGAGATCTAGGCATGACAAACCCATGGTAAGCCCTGATGCCTGTTGGTGTGTGGAGGGTGGGGGCATAGGGTGACAGGGGTTGGAACCCTAACATCGAATTGCCCAGCTTTTGATGATTTGATAAATACCCTAACTGATTCATTAATGTAGGGTTTTGCAAAGAATTTCCTTTCTTTTTGAGATAGTATAATAGTATCCTTATTTTATTGTGGGATCGCAGAGTCCTTCGGACCCTGTTCTCTAATCCAGCAAAGTTATTCGCGTGTGTAGAATAAATTCAACGGTCGCACATAACTTGGGAATTTTCAGGAATTATTTCATCAAATTTTCAACATGGCCTTTTGGGGACCTCACAACATGAACACTGGCACTGTCATTTCATTAATCTGTCCCAAAAGTTGATTTTGCAAAATGGTTGCGCTATTCTGTGCAACAGGTGCGAAAACATGTTTTGGTCAGGATGTTGAAAAATGATGGTTTTACCTTACCGCAGTGACAGCGGTAACGGAGACATCCCCGACAGCGACAGCCGCATTGCTGAGTGTCAGCAATGCAGTGTCGGGGATGCCCCCACACCCCCCAGTCTCTAGGATTCTAACTCCAAGTTGGAGTTGTACTGGGGGGGCAAACACCCTGTGAGGCAATACCCTGGCCGTGCAGAGACCATCACAGCGACATGCAGATTTTGGCCAAATCGTGTCGCTGTGATGGTCTTCACCGTCTGGGAGTCACTGCGCCGACGGTATACCAAAAATTATAACTATATACTGTTTGAGGAGGTGTGAAAATGGCAATGTTGAAATCTGGAGAAAAATATGAAAAATTGTTGAAGTTACGCACATGCGTAGAACCTGGGCAATGCATGCTCGTAACGTGGTCATTTTTTGGAATTATTTCTCCAAATTGTCAACACGGGCTTTTTGAGATCTCCCCTCACGAACACTGGCACTGTAATTTTGTTAATCCATCCTGAACATTGATTTCACATGGTGACCGCGCCATTCTGTGCCAAAGTACAAGAGTATAAGATCTTCTAAGCCCCCCCCATAAATGACGCTGCACCCGAGGTTCTGAATCTCAGCTCCTACAGGTCCCTCATTGCTGAACCACCCAGGGCAAATATTGTTCACCCACAGACCCCCCTCTGAATGAATGCTTTCAACAGTGACGCCACCTCCGAAACTAAGCTGGGTCCATTCAAATCGAAGTTTTGAACACTACTCTCTGCAGCTAGCACCTGTGATTGTCTCCCTTAACCATGTTTTCCCAAACCTCGACCTTAGCACTCGATCTCTTTCATAGTAACTTACTCTTGCTTCCTACCCTTCCCCCTGCATCCCCTACCCCCTCTCCACCCTTCATCTCCCCCTTTTCCCCACCTCTCCCCTCAAGTCCTCCACTCCCACCCCTCTCTTACTCTTCCCAGCCCACCCTCCCACATCCCTTCCTACACCCCTGTGCCCTGTTTGTCTTGACAAAGCCTGCTGGCCAATATCAATGTACTGTATGCATTTTCCTGTGCCTGAAACTGATTAGCATAATGTGTCTCTGTTGTTTTACGTTGACTGTCCATTATGATTTTTGTACCTCCTATTTACACTTTATTGTACTGTACTTTACTATCCTGTTTAATCTGTTGTCATTTCTACTGATGTGGAACCTTTGTAAAAGAGCTCTTAGCTCAAAGGTATATGTAATCCGAGACTTAAATAAATAAATAAATAAAAACAGGTGTGAAAACACATTTCAGGCAGGATATTAAAAGTAACAGCTGCACTGTTCATGCGGAGGTGCGAAGAAATGTCAATGCTGAAAATCTGGAGTGAAAATATTAAAAACTGGTGAAGTTACAGTGCAGTCATTTTTGGAACTTTTCATTTTCAACATGGCTTTGGGGATTACGAACACTGGCACTGCCATTTTGTTATTAGTCTCAAAAGGTGATTCTACGCAGTGACTGCAAAATTACCTTTTGGGACTGATTAATGAGATGACAGTGTCAGTGTTCAAGAGGTGGGGACTCAAGAACCCCATGTTGAAAATTTGGGGTCAAAATTCCTAAAAGTGGCTGAGATATCAACATGAGTTGAAAACCCCATTGACAGCCATTATATGTCGTTTACCTGGGTTCCTCAGTTTGCAATTTGCCTTTAAGAGTGCAGACGTGTGCCATTCCAGAGAATATCACAGCTGCTGACCTCTGGAGGAAAGTATGGGGTAAGGGAGGGTAAGGGGAGGCGGGTGCACAGAGAAAGGGTGGGGATGGTGGAGGGAGGACGTGAGGAGATGACGAGGGACTGTTTTCTTTTTCCAGGTTTAATCAAAAAAAAAGACATTAGAGGACTGTTTTCTTTTCTTGAAGGTATACATAATACATTATATATTTGAGGACACCGCAAGTGGGCTACCCAGTGTCCCACACTGTCGGGCAGCTACTGCCGACGTGGGGATTCGGCACCCTGCTGCCAGCAAACATAACAGAAAAAACAGAAACACAGCTGGGGGCATACTATTGGAGGGCAAGTCCTGCTTGTGCGGTAGCCACCTCCCCTGCAATAGATTTAATCTCTGGACTTTTTGAGAAACTTTTAAAAAGAATTCAGGAGAGCTGCTCCTGTTTGGCATTCGGGGGAACATTTGAAAAAACAGAAAAACAATCAGGAGACCTGCTCCTGTTTGCAGCAGCTAAAATTTTTTAAAAAAAGTGTCAAGTTTAAACAGAGCTCAACAGCTCTGAAAGGCAAGAGAGCAGAGAAGCTGTCGACATGCAGAGATCACACTAGGAGCAGCAACGGGGGTTGAGGGTGAGTCCTGCTTGTGTGGCGGCCATCCCCCCAGCAATGGACTTAATCACTGGACTTTTGGGGGAACTGTCAAAAAGAATTCAGGAGACCTACTCCTGTTTGTCATTCAGGGGAACTTTTTTTTAAAGTTCAAACAGTAAATACCATTTACTGTTTGAACAGTGAAGTACGAACAGTAAAGTGTGAATGGTAAATGGCTTTTACCGTTCGAACATTTACTGTTCGGATCGTAAATGTTAATTACCATTCTAACATTTACCGTTCGAAGAGTAAAGTGTGAACAGTGAATGACATTTACCATTCGCACTTTTGCTGTTTGAATGGTAAATGTTATTTACCATTCAAGCAGCCTATCCTGCATCTATCGCAAAAATCATTATAATTCAAAACTGGTGATATATTTTTACCCCAAACCATCTAAAGGCATACCCTTGGCACAAACCCCATCATACCTGTAAATATCAGTGGCAGACTTAATTATGTGTGTGCTGTACATGAGAGCAAAAAATCCCATGTTATCCTAGGGGAAACAAACATTATTTTTTGCGTTTCTGACCACTTTATATCTCCGAAACTGTAAAAGCTGCTGTCATGAAACTTTCCACATCTTGTGACATTGACAACATGACAGCACATACCAATTTTCAGGTTATTTGAAAAATTACAAAGTTATTAAGGTGCAAAAAATTGAGATTTAACATTGAAAGGCTGTATCAACCTTAACTATAGGGGTGCTATCACACCTCTATAATATATATTTAAGCTTAGATATAAAAATATAGTAAGATCAACCAGTGTTCTCTTAGTGCTTTGCTGGAAGGCTTGGCATAGACTGAACCAACTGAAGTGCTTGACTGATGATTTCTTATGTCTTAGTAGGTACTGCCAATGTCTTTATTTCTTTATAATTAAAATGCCACTATATGATCACGATAAAAAAATCTGTTGTTACTAAGTATTGCTATTATTGTGAATTGCAAATCAATAGTGAGATCATTGCAAAGGAGTACCTGTGGTTTAATATAATATTTATGGTGGCCAAAGTGTTGTGCAAGATGTCATAGACTCCATGCTGTTACTCCTGCTAGCCGGGAGGCTTGGCATAAACTGAATGAACCAGAATGCTTGAACAATTATTTCTTATGTCTTTACATCTTCATAAAAAGGATCAAGTGAAGCACCACAGAATTACTGTGCCATTCTCCCTGTGTGGTGGTGTTACAAAGTAAGACTCTGCCTTGAATTCTGTGTTCAGTTCTGGAGACATTTCAGGCAGGACGCAGACAGAGTGGAGGCGGTCCAGAGGAGGGCTACCAAAATGGTGCAGGGTCTGCGTCAAAAGCCCTATGAGGAGAGGTTAAAGGAGCTAACTATGTACTCTCTGGAGGAGAGGAGTGAGAGGGGAATATGACAGAGACCTTTATCTCATGGGGGTAAATAAGGTACTGGGGGGGTATTTTTCAGAGAAAAAGGTGCTCTAGAGTGAGGGGGCATCATATGAAGCTGTAGGGGGTTAATCCAAGAGGGATGTGAGGAAGTACTTCTTCATAGAAAGGGTGGTGGATACCTTGAACAGCCTTCCAGCAGAGGTGGTGGGGCCAAAAACTGTGGTGGGATTAAAAATATGCCTGGGACAGGACAAGGGAATCCTAGGTATATGGAAGGAGTGGGGTGGGGATTGTGCCATAGATCAAGTAGGGTCTGAAGCACAAAATGAAGATTAGCAAAAATGGGCAGACTGGGTGGGCCCAGTGGTCCTTATCTGGCATCGCATTCTATGTTTCTATGATTCTGTGTTTGTATGTAGCTGGCCCACAGTGAGCCAGAAGGAGCCGAATGGTAGGACACTGACAGGGTGTTGGAGTCCCTCAGCTGGTCGGTGCTGGGGGACTTTGACACCTGAATCAACAATGAGATCTCAAAATTTGGTTGTAATGTAACCCCTAGGTGGTGCTATCCCAAGGCCTACTACCCCTGCCTGCTTGGCTAGTAGCAGGTTAAGGGGCCTGAGTTCTGAAATGGGTGCCTCCACCCGGAGGTCAGGGTTGGCAGTGGTCAAGCTAACCTGGGCAAAGCTCTCTCCGGGACACTATAACCCCTCTCTTTCCCCTCTAGTGGCATGAACACTGTACAATAATCACTTTCACAATTCCCCTGGTACACCACACAAGTACCCACACTGTTTGAACTTACCACCAGGGCTGGTTCCTCTGGATCAACACTGGGGACCCCTGTAAAACAAGGTTATGCACAGCAAATTGCAACAGTACAGTACTTTGAGCACAAACAGGAACCACAGTCAGATTACATGCAGAAAAAGTTAGATCTGATTTATTCAGGGGACTTGAACAAGGAAGGGGCAAAATCAAGTTAATTAGCTTAAAGGTTATATCAATCAAGCAGTTGTACATGCACTTTGAGTCCCGCACACAGTCACACCTCTGGATACCCAGGTGGAGAAGAGATGGGCTAGCCAGGACTGATGCCCGGGGCTGGCCGGCATTGCAGCTGGCTGGGGCCCTGTGATGGAAAACACAACATGCACAGTACACAATATTTGTAATTCGGAGCCAGAGGGCTCAGTTTGTAAAGGAAACGAAACAACAAGATAATCAGATGACACTCTCAGATTAAGCTGTTGTTCCAGGGAGCTACCCTGGTATTTACTCACGATACCCAAGACTGGACACAGGCTGGACAAAAATCGAGACTGCAGGTTGTTGATCTGGAATGCCCGGAGAAGCAAGGCCCACACGAGTCACAGAGGCATCATTCCTGTGCAAGCGTGGAGCAGGGGGCTGATCCCCAGGCAGGTCTCTCGTCGATGGCTTCACTGTGCACTGGGTAGTCTGGCTGGGACAGTCTGGCAAGGCCCAGACCACATGGAGACAAATTCAGATGCAGTCTGTTTTGGGCTGGATACAGCTTCCAGCAAGCAGAACACAGTTCACATAGCGGGGAACTAACTCACAACCCACTAGCAGCTCATAGCACATTTACATGTAAGGGAATTCTACTGTACCAGGCAAAGCGTTCCCCAGTCACAATTGCAAAGTCTCTGCACACACCAGGAGCTTAGGGGTAGCTGGAACTTCTGACAGGCTGATTGCATTCAGCAAAAATCTTCGGTCTTCTTTAGGTTGAGCCTGGCCCACTTCAGTAGCTTACTTTAGTCACACAAACTTGGATTTAGTCCAAAATAATTCTCTTTTCTCCCTCTCAGGAGCAACAGACAGACATGCGGGCCAAAAACTCAGCCTTTTCACAGTTCTCCCATGTGAATCCACTCAGGATTGCTGCTCAGAATCACTTCAGCCCCTTGCTTTTCAGTTTCCAGCTTAGATCTAACTGAAACCTGCAAGCAGCCCGGGACTTCCCCAAGATCCAAAATGTTTGGTTGGCTGATTTGGCTGTCAGTCAAGGCAAGAGCTCCCCCTTCAGTTGCAAAAAAGGCGCAAAAAGTTCAAAACTACAGTTCTTACAGATTTTGACTTCGGACAGCTCCTGTAGTCAGGCTACATTTTAGGTCCCACCAGTACTGTTTAGTCCAATTTGCAATCTAGGACCAAGATAGTGGAGACAAACAAAACAGTCCTTGCTACTAAGAAAGCAGGTTAGACAAACTACACTATCATTATCACTGTAAATGATTTTCAGCAAATAGTTACATCTTTCAACAGAGCTCTCTCTCAGATTACAAGAGCTGCAATCAGGCAGCTCTTAAAGAGACAGTACACAGAGGCTATACAGGCTCTGGTAATTACATTTAAACTGCTAAAACGCAGGACACCAGTCTGGCAGTGAGCATTTAGGCAAGCTCAAGGAAGACTTTTTGGGAACCTCCATTTGTAGGGGGGGTTACAGTAACATGGCAAGAAAGATGATCTTGAAATGGAGAAAGGACATTGGCAGAAACAGTACACATGGTACAAAATGAAGTGCGCATTAATTCCCTAGTAATGCCAGCTTCATAATGTACTACTGTTTCTAGCCACATTGAAATTGTCATCAAACAAGTATAAAAGCAAAGCAGATGTTAATTCTCACCCACCTGCCCCGCAGTACTTGTGCAATCACCGAAAAGGCGCCAGAGAATGGATAAAGTAGAGAAGTTCACCTTGTTATTGTTTAAGTAGCTTGTGTTAGTAGCATATTTTTGTATGTATTGTGGCTAGCTCCAGTGTTTAACACCCGATCGCTATTCCGAATTGCAGGCCGTAATATGTAAATAATAAATCCCATAATGCAATGCACCCATTTTCAGACAGTGCAATGAATCTTTTGTGAGTTCTATACAAAAGAAATTCCTGAATGTAAGCAAAGTTTCATATTGCTGATGAAAGTTATATACAGTGAGTGAACAAATCCTGGTATGTGTCAATAGTAAGATAGTCACAATATAAATGAATGTTAAAACGCATAAAACCAGTAAACCTGTTGTAACACTGTGCACCTGTCTCTGTGTTATTCTTTGCAAGTAACATAACTCTGTATTAATTTTTGTAAGTGTTTGCCATGTTACAAGTGCATTGATCCACTCCAAAGTCTGGCTCTACTAGGGAGCTTAATGCCTGGTTGGTGGTTGGAGGCACTTGGCCTGTGGCCTTGGGCTCCAACCCTCTCCCAACCAGGCATTAATTCCCTAAGAGAGCCCTCCTTTGTCATGGATTAATGCTTACTTAGTTGCTCATCCATCAGATCAGTCTGCTGGGATTGACACAGGTCGTTACCCCTGGAACCCACCTACAGTATATGGTGACACCTTGGACCTGGTTTTTGCCCTCTTACCCTGGATTTTCTAATGTGGGCATGGTGATCCCAGACAGCCATGAACAGAGAGCTGAAGAACTGGAAGGCTGAATTAATGTAAGTAGCTGCTGTGATGGGAGACCAATTAGTAACCATTAGATCAGCATGAAGAGAAGTCAAAACCAATGACATAAATGCCAAGACGAAGATACATTTGGGAGGAGTTTTGGTACAACAAATTTTCTGCGCACAGTAGAATACATGGTGGTCACTGAGGGTGTCAGGGAGAGTACCAGCATCCACAATTCAATGAGGGAAGCAGGCGAGGACCCAGTCCAGGGAGGAGTGGCTACTGGTTTTAAGACTGAGTCAGGTGGGATAGAAGACCAGATGGGTGAGTTCAGTGATTTTACATGTTGGTCTAGATTCTGGGAAGAAGAAGTAGAGAGCCAGTTGATGTTAAAATCTCCAAGGATGAGCAATTCGCCAAAGGAGGAGTTGGAGGAGATAGTGGAGAAGAGTTCAGTTATGAAGGTAGAAGATATTCCATGGCAACAGTTGACATCAGCAAACAAAGATAGGGAAAGGAAAGGAAAGAGAAGAGAGAGTTTATGAAAGAGCAGCTCATAAGCTGAGGGAGAAGAGATTGAGAACTCTCAAACTAGACTCTAACAGAGGTGAAGATTGCTACTCCACCGCATCTCTTTGCTCGATCCTGGTGGACATCTTAAAAAAGTGGGGAAAGCAACTGGGGCATCAGGGATCTTAGCAGAGAGCCAGGATTCCAAGATAACTAAGGAACCAATTTTAAGCATGAATAATTGCAGCTGATCCATCTTGTGGAGGATGCTGCAGATATTAAGGTGGGTTACACATTGCCCTTTATGAAGCTGCATGAGATTAGAAGATACAGGGCTGGCGTTAAGCTCAACATCCCTTGCCACAATAAGCAGTAAGGAGATAAGGAGCTTAACTAAGCCTATGAGTCACTTGGAAGGGGGAGTGGGACAGAAAAGAGGGGAAGAAAGGCAGGAAAGAAGGGAGAAGTGCCAGAAGACTTCAAGGTGGAGCAAAGATGAAAGGAGGTAGCACCTAGGATGCTAGTGAGAAGGAAAAAGGGAGAGAAGACAGGAGAATGGTAGAGTTCACTGATTCCATTCACAGCTCCCTCGACAACGGTCAACAAACTGGTGCTATCTTCATTGACCTGACTAAAGCTTTCGATACTGTCCACCATTCCCTCCTGCTGGTTCAACTGAAAAACGCCAGCCTCTCCCCTGAATCAACTTCCTGGTTCAAAAGCTATCTCAAAAACCGCATTCAGAGGGTAAAAATAGCGAATGTGCTCTCTGATTCTAAACCTGTTCTCTCCAGAGTCCCCCAGGGCTCTATCCTGGGACCCCTCCTTTTCAGCCTATTACTTAACACACTACCCGACTCCTGTACTGAACAAATCATTTTGTATGCTGATGATGCGGTTCTCTTTGCCTCCCATCAGGACCTGAAGAAACTGCAAGATAACCTCCAACTCGGCTTCTCATCGGTTGAGAACTGGCTCACAAAGCACAAACTGCTCCTTAATCAAAAAAAAACAAAGGCCATGATATTTAGCAGCTCCCACAATATTCATAAGCACCACCAACTCTCCGTTATCACTAGACAAGGTGCCACCCTGGAGCAGGTCCAAACCTTCAAATACCTTGAGATCACCCTTGACCCTCTCCTCTCCTACACCGCCCACATTGATAATGTTTCCAAAGCTGCTAACTCCTGACTGGGCTTGCTTTTCTGCCACAGGAAAAACCTGACCCCCGAAGCTCTGGCTGTCGCCGTTCAGAGCTCTGTCATCACCATTATTGATTATGGCCTCATAATTTATGGCTCTGCTTCAACTACTGCACTCAAACGTGTATCTACCGTGCTCAACACGGCCTGTCGTCTTGTCACTGGCTCCCAATGCCTAACTCATACCTGTGACCTCTATTCTCTGACTGGGTGGCTGAATCTTGTTAATTGTATAAAACACCAAACTTGCACTACTACTAAGAAAATCATGCTTGGCCTTGCCCCACTCGGAGTCTGCGCTCTCATACAACTGAGAAACCACAACCGCCTTACCAGGGGATCAAAACAACAGCTCCTGCAAATCCCCCTTTGCCGCACAACTCAAGGCCAAAGATCCTTTGCTTACCGAGCTCCCCTTTGGTACAACGGTTTACCCAGTGACATCTCATCCATGCTATCGCTTAGCACTTTTAAGTCCCGGCTTCACCTATCACTCATCAGCTCCAACCTTTGTAACTGTTGTGGCTAAGCATGTTAATTGGTTCAGTAGCTGAAGGTACAGTTTTGAATCCTCATCTCCTCCAGCCCCTTTCCAGTGCCTCTCTCAATCTGAACATTCATCCACCTACCTATGACAATTGCCTCCTGGTGGCTCAACTTCTCTCCTTTCCCACTTCCACCTCTCCCCCCTCTGTCCCCCACTACCTTCCCCCACTACTCTTGCCATTCACACCCCTATTTTCCCTTTACCCACCCCATTTAAGTTCCACTGACTACCTCTGCTCCTTCTTTCCCTTTCCTCATTCCAGGTCACACTAATGCTGTTGACATATCTATATAATTTTCGTTATTTTTGATGATGTTAACTTTGCTCATGTTTGTCAATTTTTGTTTTTCTGTGACATGGAACCTCTGTAAAAGAGCCTTGGCTCAAAGGTATTGCAATCCTAGATGCTAATAAAGAAATAAAAAGAGTAGGAGAAAAAGGAGGAAGGGAATAGAGGACAGATAGATGGGTGAGAGGAAGGAGGCAAAAGCAAAAAAAGAGGGGACGGAGGGGAAGAGTAAGTAACAATATGAAGGTGAAGGATGGAGAAGCAAGTGTGACCATTACTGAGAAATTAAAAAGCCAGCTAGTTAACAACAGGCTGGAGAAAGTCAGAGCTTACAGCTACTAACTGTAGTAATACATCTATTGGGAGAAGCAGCAAACTGAGAATTAGTAATGGGGGAAGTAGGTTATCTAATTAGGAAAAGAAAGCAAAAACTGGATCAGTAAGGAGATGGGAAAAGGCCAAGCTTAGATAAAATGGGACACTGAAATCAGTTAACAGCAAGGTACTAAATCATCATCATCATCATAAAGGGAGGCACAGTAACCGAGTATCAATGAGGTGATAGGTAAGCCTCAACAAGCAAGGGACGCAGACAATCAATCAATCAAAGTCTTTATTTAACCAGGCGAACATTATCGAGCAAGTTCATTTTTAAGATGGACCTGGAAAGGAGAGGTTAACAATACATAGAAAGGAATACTCAGTTACATCATAATTGGGTAAACAATATATACAAATGAATTCACACTTACATAGTATTTACACAGAGCAGTAATTATACACAGGAAGTTTATAATGCACATGAAATAGAGTATTAAAAAGACCCATTAGGCTAAGAACATGAAGAGTATGCAGCTAAAAAGTATAACAACTCTAGTACAGTATATACAGGTTAATGTGGCAACAATAATTACAGTGTGTATTTGAAGCATCCTTGAACACAATTATTGATTGAATGAGCTTGGTGGGGCATGGGAGGGGTGGGGGGACACAAGAGGGTGAGTAAGGAGAGGTACATGGTACATGGAGTGCCTGCAGAGGCATGTAGTGATTGTGGGGGGGTGGGGTGGCAACAGTTAGGGAGTGGAAAGCAAAACACCATGATGGTGTCAAGGGAGGTAAGCAAGGAGTGTAGGTGGGAGCCAGGGTGACGTGGGAAAGAAACTAACCATAAGAAAAAAAACACAGGGTCGGGAAAGAAGGAGCAGTCAGGTAAGTTCTTATAGGCTGTAACATTGCCCAAGAGGGGTGGGAAAGAAGCACCAGTAAAGGGATGCACTGGAGCAGATGGAGCTGAGGCTAGGGGAAGGTGACATCAGGGGAAGCAGTTACAGGATTCCTTGATAGAGCGAGAATAAAGTGCTTTGAAGGCTGATAGTTTAACTGGGTAAGCCAACTTCAGGGTTTTTTGCAAGTTGTTCCAGAGAGAGGGTAATGCATAAGATATGGCAGATCTGCCAAAGCGCGACTTGAACTTCGGTACTGCAAGGGAGATAACGGAAGAACTCTTTAAGGCATATTTACCTATCAGGAAGACAATCCGAGACCGAGATGTGCTGAGGCAACATCTTTGTGCTAGCCCTAAATGTCAAGACAGCTGCATTCCTCTGTCTTCTGTAGTTAAGGGATGACCAACTTACTGCAGGGTAAAGGGCGAAGTGATGTGTGGAGTATGGTAGATCAGTTATGAACTTCAAGGCCCGATGATAGAGTGTGTCTAATTTAGCCAGGGTAGACACGGAGCCTTGGCTGTAGAGGAAATCAGCATAGTCCAATAAGGTAAGGAATGTGGTTTGGACCAGTCTCTTCCTGGCATCCAGTGTTAGAAAATGTTTTATCCTATAGAAGAGGCCAAGCCTCTGCCGAAGCTTCCTTAAAAGATCCTCAATGTGATAGCAAAAGGAAAGCTTTTGGTCAACCCACGTGCCCAGGTATTTGAATTTAGTAATATATTCCAGTGATTCGCCAAGAAGAGTATGGATCTGGGGAACAATACCTTTTGTTGTGGGGTTATTGATAAATGCAAAGGGAGAAAAGAGCATCACCTGTGTTTTTTGGGTGTTCAGGAGCAGTTTCTGGTGCAGTAGTTGAAATTGTAGAAGATTAAATTCCCGTTGTAGATCCCTACAAGCTGCTTCTGGAGAGGGTCTTCCGATATAAAGTACTGTGTCATCGGCAAATAGATGGATGTTAGCAGATTTGATGTCAGCATCAATATTGTTAATGTAAATTGCAGAAAGCAACAGACCCAGTATACAGCCTTGTGGTATGCCCCTCAGTAGAGGTTTCAGGAATGAGAATTCCCTTTCAGTCTTGACCTGCTGCTGTCGCGGGAAGTAAGCTGTTGGTTAACTAGGATCTGCAGCTTATCTGTTAGGTAGGAAAATGGACAGACTAGGTGGGCCAAGCGGTCCTTATCTGCCCATCAAATTCTATGTTTCTATGTTTCTATGTCGCCCTGTTAGATAGTTTGAGTACCACCTCAGCGATAGGGGATCGCAGCCATTGTTTTTGAGGGAGACAAGGAGCAGCTCATGGTCAACCGTATCAAATGCCTTGCTTAGGTCTAGAAATACTGTGCAAACAAAGTTCTTCGAATCCAAGGCACACTGCCAACAAGTTAACTTTTTGTTAATACAAATTTTTATTGAACAGGTGTGCGTAGTACATAATATAAGCAATAAATGCTTTGATGATTAACAAATGGTGTTGGGTAATTATTTCAGGCTTAATATGGTCACCAGATTGACAAACAGTAGCAGTTCACTGCTGCACCACTTCTAATTTACAGTGCAAAGGGGGCGTGATGTTATCACCCAGTATTATTTCATTTTCCTTTGACATTTCCCATAAATTGAAAATGAGTTTTGAGACTCCTGATGGTGGTGGTGGGGTTACCGGGGACTCTAACTCTGCCTTCCAAGTATCCATTAAGAAAGGCATACAAGGATCGCCAGATCAGCAGACATAGAGTGACTGGTCTGTTTCATGACGCAGGCCCGTGTGCTGGTCATAAAATGGGAGGATTCTTATCTGGCTAAGGTGGAACTGTG
This sequence comes from Neoceratodus forsteri, assembly GCA_016271365.2. Taxonomy (NCBI): domain Eukaryota; kingdom Metazoa; phylum Chordata; order Ceratodontiformes; family Ceratodontidae; genus Neoceratodus; species Neoceratodus forsteri. Next base: position 1,429,791,087 of record CM057449.1, read on the forward strand.
GGCAGCACAACGTGCTGACATGAGAGGGTATGAATGAGAGCAAGAGGGGTTTTAAGGCAGGCTTGAATTTTTTTATTCTTCTTTATTATCGTAGTCATGTAGAATACATCGCAGAGACACAGATAAAGGGAGAATCATATCATATATGGCAAAATATCACAAAGAATAGGTTTAAAGTTTTTGTAAACATGAAGGCCAGTATGTTCTATCACAAAGCAGGAGTCCCAATAGATGTTGATCTATCTCAACATAAAAGGTAACATGAAAATAAAATATGCATGAAGCCTTCAGACTCTAGTGCCTTCAATATTGGAAAACAACATTTGCAGTTGGTGCCATTTTGGTTTTTAAGAGGAAATACCACAGATAATACATAAAGGAAAGTAAATGACAATGTAAAAAGTCCACACACAAGCTAGGTTCATTAAAATATTATAAACTTTTCAAGAGGGCTTCTAACAAGCCATTCAGAGTGCAATGAGATAAGATTGTAGTATTATATATTTACTATTAGAATTCATATATGCAACACTTTTTGTTTTCATAACTTCTCTGTAGTGTTTATCTGGCACATAGAAGAAGCAGAGGTCAGGCAAGGGTTGGGACGAGGGTCCCCACAAAGCAATAAACCTAGATGTAATGCTGAGATCCATAATTTCAATGAGTTACATTTAAAATATGAACATGCGAGCATGCGAAATTAACCAGTAGATAAAGGCCAGTACTGTAGGTCTATCAAGTCTGCTCAATTATGTAGCTAGCCTCCCTACTTAGCAGCTGCCCTTCCCTCACTTCCCCCCTCCTTTAACCTTCCCTTTTACTCTGTCCCATCCCCTCTTGAAGTTGCTCACTGTTGAGCATGCCACCACTTCCTCTGGCAGTGTGTGCCACTTGGCCGCCAATGTCTGTAAAAAAGTGTCCTCATCTACCTCCTGAACCTACCCCACTCCAATTTCATAGCATGGCCCCTAGTATCCCTCCCTTCCGTTACTTTGAACAGCTCCTCCATCCCAGTCCTGTTTATGCCCTTCATGTATCTGAAGGTTTCTATCATATCCTCCCTGCCCCTCGTCTCCCCCAGTGGGTAGAAGAAGAAGAAGAAGAATCAGCATTTATATAGCGCTTTTCATACACAGTGTCCCAAAGCACTTTTACAAGCAATGCTAGACTGGTAGTGAAGTGACTGAATGTGTGGTGGCGGCCATATTGCACATCATCACTCACACACAGCCTGGATAATTGCATGAACTGTTTTTTTATGGGAAGGGGAATGTTGGCCAGGACACCGGGAATGTTCCATGCTCTTTGCAAAGAGTGCCCTGGGTTCTTTTACTTCCACCTGGACACCCACCAGGACAACAGCAGGATGGGCAGAAGGGACCTCGATTTTATGTCTCATCCAAAGGATGGCACACCCCAGCAGTACAGCACCCCCCAATACTGCACTCAGATGCCAGCGATTTTTAGGTGCAAGTCCAATCCTGGTGTGGGACGAGAACCCACAACCTTCTGGTCCAGAGGCAGATGTGCTACCAACTGAGCCATGCTGTCTCTGACGCTGAGTACATGTTCGGTTCCCTCAATCTGCTCTCATACAGTAAGTCCCCCAAACCATGGATAATTTTTGTTGCCCTGTGTTGCACCCCTTCCAATAACTTAATGTTTTTTAAGGTATGGACACCAGTATTACATGCAGTATTCCAGGTACTGCCTAACCAACGATCTTTACAAGGGCAGATTAACTTCCCCACTCCTTGAGAATATACCCCTGGCAATACAACCCAGCAATTTATTGGCTTTCGCTGCCGCTTTCCTACATTGAGCTGAGTTGTTCATTGATCCCATTATGAGGACCGCCAGATCCTTTTCCTCCTTTGTCACTGCAATCTGAACCCCTCCTAGTTGATAGCTCCTTTTTATGTTTTTTTGCCCCAAAATGCAGCACCTTGCACTTTTTCGCATTTAACCCCAGCTGCCATGTGTCTGACCAGGTCTCAAGCTTTTTCAGATCGTCTTGCAACCCCTTCCACCCCTCCAAATCATCCACCACCACCCCCATTTTGGTGTCATCTGCAAACAGACTGATCTTGCTCCTGATACCCACTGAAATGTCTGCAATGAATATCCCAAAAAACACTGGCCCCAACACTGAGCCCTGTGGCACACCGCTCGTCACCATCCTTGGAGATGAGATCTCCCTGTCCACCACCACTCTGCTGCCTACCACTTAGCCAGTTTCTCACCCATTCCACCATCTTAGCACCCACCCCAGTACCTCCTAGCTTACTTCCTAGCCTCCCATGTGACGCAGAGTCGAATGCCTTACTGATGGTCAGATATAAGACATCCACTGCACGGCCCCCATCCAGCTGTCTAGTTACCCAGTCGTAGTACTCAACCAGGTCGGTCAGACAGGATCTGCCAGTGACAAAGCCATACTGCCTGCTGTCCTGCATCCCACTGGCCTCCAGAAGAGCCACCAGCCTCTCCTTCAGGATCGTCTCCATCAGCTTCCCCATGATGGATGAGAGGCTCACTGGCCTATAGTTCCCCGGTTCATCTTTGGGGCCACTCTTATGGAGGGGTACCATGTGAGCCATCCTCCATTCCTGAGGTACACACCCTGATTCCAAAGAAGCACTGAACAGGTCTGCCAAGGGCCCCACTATGACCCCTGGCAGTTCCTTCAGTACCCTGGGGTGGATGCCATCTGGCCCTGGTGCCTTGTCCACCCTCAGTTCCTTTAAGCCTTCCAGCACCCTACTTTCCATTATAGCCCCATCTGCCACCCCTCCCCCTCTGTTTCTGTCCTCCCACCCTCCTTGGGTATCTCTTCCCCCTTTTCTTTATTAAATGCCGAGCAGAAGTAGTTACATAGAAACATAGAATTTGACGGCAGATAAGGACCGCTTGCCCAACCCAGTCTGCCCATTTCCCTACCTAATAGATAAGCTGCAGATTCTAGTTAATCAACAGCTTACTTCCTCCTGCCCCCCACTAGAATTGCCTTATGCCTGTCCCATGCATTCTTGAATTCTCCCACTGTTCCTAACTCCACAACATCCTCAGGAAGTCTGTTCCATGCATCCACAACTCTCTGTGAAAAAATAGTTTCTAACATTACCTCTGAGCCATCCCCCTCTATCTTCAAATTGTGCCCCCTTGTTCTTGCACATCTCTTCTTCTGAAAGATACCACCCTCTTGTACCTTGTTAATTCCCTTGAGATACTTGAAAGTTTGTCTCCCCTCTCCCTTCTTTCCTCAAGGGTATACATATTAAGCTGCTTTAGTCTCTCCTTGCATGTCTTCTGGTGCAGACCTTGCACCATTTTGGTTGCCCTCCTCTGAACAGCCTCCACTCTGTCTATGTCTTTGCGGAGATGGGGTCTCCAGAATTACACGCAGTACTTCAGACGGGGTCTCACTAACTGTCTGTAGAGAGGGATAACAACTTCCTGTTTTCTACTGTTGATGCCTCTCCCTATGCATCCCAGTATCCCCCCCCAGCCCTTCTTACTGCCTTCTCACATTGCTTGTCCACCTTTAGGTCATCTGATATAATTACTCCTAGGTCTCTTTCGATTTTTGTTGTTGTTGTTATTAACTCACCTCTCATTGTGTACTCTTCCCCTGGGTTTTTGTTTCCCAGATGCATTACCTTGCACTTCTTTGCACTGAATCTGAGCTGTCATGTATTTGACCATTCCTCCAACCTTGCCAAGTCCCTTTTCATTCTTTCCACCCCGTTTTGTGTATCAACCCTGTTGCAGATCTTTGTGTCATCTGCAAAGAGGTATACCTTTCCTTCCAGGTGCTCTCCAATGTCACTTATTAAGATATTAAAGAGGACCGGTCCCAGCACCAAACCCTGCGGTACCCCACTAGTTACCCTCCTTTCTTCACTGTGGACTCCGTTTACTATTACCTTTTGTGTCCTATTGTCCAGCCAGTTTTTTATCCAGGCTACCACCTTGGTACCCACTCCAAGGCTGGTTAACTTGTATATTAAACTTTTGTGTGAGACTGTGTTGAATGCCTTGCTAAAATCTAAGTAGGCCATATCCACAGCCCCTCCCTGGTCTACTACTTTGGTCACCCAGTCAAAGAAATCTATTAGGTTCGTCTGACATGACCTTCCTGTTGTGAAACCATGCTGCCTTGGGTCCTGTGCCCCACTGGCCTCTACGCACTCAACAATTCTTTCCTTCAGAAGTGATTCCATCATTTTCCCTACCACTGAAGTCAAACTAACTGGTCTGTAGTTTCCTGCCTCTGTCCTGCTCCCACTTTTGTGAAGTGGAATTACATTTGCCCTCTTCCAGTCCTCAGGTACCACTCCATCCTCCCATGATTTGTTAAGGAGAGTAGTCAGTGGTGTTACTAGTTCTACCCTTAGTTCTTTTAGTATTCTTGGGCGAATCCCATCAGGCCCCATTGCTTTGTCCACCATCAGTTTCAAGAGTTCTTTCAAAACCCTTTCTTCTGTGAATACACTGGTATCGACCCCCCTATTCAGAGTTTCTCCCTTGTTTGATTTAGGCACCTCCCCCTTCTCATCTCTTGTGAATACTGAGCAGAAATATTCATTCAGTATCCCTGCTTTTTCACTGTTAACTTCTGCCCACATTCCCTCCACTTTATTAAGTCTCTGTATCCCTCCCTTGGTCTTTCTTCGCTCCCTAATGTACCTATAAAAGGTTTTATCCCCTTCTTAACAGAGTTGGCTATCTTTTCCTCAGTTTGTGCCTTTGCTATTCTGACTGTCTTCACTGCCTCCTTCTGCTTTAACTGATAAAGTTCTCTGTCCTGCACCTTCTGTGTTTCCTTATATTTCCTCAATGCTGTCCTTTTCTCCTTAACCGTCCCTGCCACCTCTTTTGAGAACTATAGTGGTTTGTTCCTTTGTTTTGTTTTATTGATTTGCTTCACACAAAGGCTTGTTGCCTCTGCGATGGCTGTTTTGATTATTCCCTATTGTTCCTCCACCCCTCCTTCTTGCCATTTGCTAGTGCTTTTCTGAGGCACTCTCTCTTTTTCCCAAAGTCAGCCTTCCTAAAGTCCAATACTCTTGTTTTTGTATGGCTTGACTCTATGGCTGTGTTTATGGTGAACCACACTGTTTGGTGGTCATTTGTTTCCAGATGGGTACCCACTTCTAAATCTGAGATCCTTTCGCCTTCCCCATTTGAGAGTTCCAGGTCTAAGATTGCTCCCTCCCGAGTGGGTTCCAACACTAGCTGTCTGAGGCATGCCCCCTGTAGGGCAGTTGTTAAGTGCTTCTGCCTTATTACCCCCTTTTTCCACCCATCCCCCTTCCTTTTTTTTTCAACTTTGTTTTGCTCCGGTCACTGACGTCCTGGGCATCTCATCAGCGGGGACCTACTCAACATTGCCTCTACCACCTGCTGTGCCCTTCCCCCGACCAAGGAATCAGGTGCTGGGTCCCCCCTCTCCCAAGACCCAGAACAGGAGAGGCAGGACCATGGAGAGTCAAGTTGGGATCGGGGCTGGCATTGGGTGTGTGGGCTTCAATCACTCGAGCCCTGCCATTGCCTCCCAGGACACCGGGGTTTTCCACCTTAGGTATGTCCCCCAAGGTGTGAATGTGCAATGATGTCTGCGCCGAGGGCAGGCCCTCAGCTGACGTCCGCCATCACCTCACCCTTGTAAGTGGCATGCTAGTGTGGTGCCCTCAGTCTCCACCGGGAGTCGCTGCAGAGCGGTGCATCCCCGGGTACCAACCCCAGGAGAGGAGAGGAGAACAGTCCTGTGGACGTTCAATCCTCTCCTCCCTTACCGACCCCCTTATGACCAGAGTCCACTCCAGAACCAGGGTTGCTGGCATAGCGTGAGGTGCGGCGTCCAGCACCTCAACCCTCAGTGCCACTGGACCGGCCTCTCCCTTCCTTCTTAATCCTCACTAGCTGTTCCTTGCAGCTCCTTTTCTCCCTGATGTACCTGAAGAAGCCCTTAGAAACATAGAAACATGGAATTTGATGGCAGATAAAGACCGCTTGGCCCACCTAGACTGCCCATTTCCATACTTAATGGATAAGCTGCAGATCCTAGTTAACCAACAGCCTACTTCTACTACCCCCCACTAGAATTGCCTTATGTCTGTCCCATGCATTCTTGAAATCCTCCAGTGTTTTTGACTCCACGACATCCTCAGGATGACTGTTCCATGCATCTACCACCCTCTCCTTGAAACAATACTTCCTTACATTACCTCTGAGCCGTCCCCCGTCTACCTTCAAATTGTGCCCCCTTGTTCTTGCACATCTCTTTTTCTGAAAGATGCTACCCTCTTGGATGATTCCACTGAGGTACTTGAAAGTTTCTATCATGTCCCCCCTCTCTCTCCTTTCCTCGGCGGTGTACATATTAAGCTCCTTTAGTCCCTCTTCGTATGTTTTCTGTTGCAGACCCTGCACCATTTTGGTTGCCCTCCTCTGGACAGCCTCCACCCTCTCTATGTCTTTGTGGAGATGGGCTGTCCAGAACTGCATGAAGTACTCGAGATGGGGTCTCACCAACTGTCTGTCCAGAGGGATAACAACTTCTTGTTTTCTACTGGGGAAGCCTCGCCCTATGCATCCCAGGATCCCCCCAGCCCTCCTTACTGCCTTCTCACATTGCTTGCCGACCTTTAGGTCATCTGCTATAACTACCCCCAGGTCCCTTTCCATTTTTCTTGTTGTCAGTATCTTACCCCCCATTGTGTACTCTTCCCCTGGGTTTTTGTTTCCCGGTACATCACTTTGCACTTCTTTGCATTGAATCTAAGCCGCCATACATTTGGCCATTCCTCCAATCTTGCCAAGTCCCTTCTCATCCTTTCCACCCCACCTTGTGTATCAACTCTGTTGCAGATCTTTGTGTTGTCTGCAAAGAGACATACTTTTCCTTCCAGTCCCTCTGCAATGTCACTTATAAAGACATTAAAAAGGACCGGACCCAGTACTGAATCCTGCGATACCCCACTAGTAATTCCCCTTTCTTCACTGTGGACTCCCTTTACTATTAACCTCTGCGTCCTGTTGTCCAGCCAATGTTTTACCCAGGCTATCACCCTGGGACCCATTCCCAGGCTTGCTAATTTGTTTATTAATCTTTTGTGTGGGACTGTGTCAAATGCCTTGCTAAAGTCTAGGTAGGCTATGTCCACAGCCCCTCCCTGGTCTTCTCCCCATCCTTAATGCCTTGCACCAGCCTGAGCTCCTTAGACACTTTAGCTGCTCTCACTGCCCTTGTCACCTCCCTTGCTTCCTTCAGGTACTCCCCCGTCTTCCTCCTTCCCTGTTTTTTTGTATCTCCTAAAGGCAACCCTTTTCCTCTTCACCTTTTCAATGACACCCCTGCTCATCCAACTTGGCTTTTTTGCCCTAGCCTTCTTACTCTAAGCCCTGCTACAGGATTTGGTTGCTTCTCCTAACCCCTTCTTTATGAGCTCCCATCTCTGGTTTGTGTCCATCCTAGGCTGAATTCTGGCCAGGTGGCCCCTTACCATTTCCCCCATCCTCATGAATCCAGCCCTCCTGAAGTCCAGTACCTTCATATTGGATACTACTCTCTCTTTACCCATATTCAGCATGAACCATATTGACTGGTGGTTGCTTCCTACCAGTGGTTCTTCCACCCCCAGATCCCTCACATATTCCCTATTAGTCAGCACTAGGTCAAGAGTGCTCCCCCCTTGGTTGGTTTGCCTACCATTTGTATCAGGAAGCTTTCCTGGAATTCGTCCAGCGGTATCTGTTTCCGCCTATTGTTGGTAGTTGTGGAACCCCAATCTACTCCTGGCAGGTTGAAGTCCCCCACAACCACCACACTCCCCTTTCCACAAGTCCTCCTGCTCTGTTCTGCTAGTTCCCTGTCCAACTCCTCTCATTGGGAAGGTGGTCTATACACCACACCCAAACAGAGACTCCTATTTTTGGAATCCTTGATTAGCAACCATAGCGACTCCATATTGCCCTCCTCCCTTACACACTTCAGTCCTTCCCTCACGTATAGCACCACCCACCCCCTCCCATTTGCCCTATCCCTGTGGAATAGCCTGAACCCTGGTACTACCATATCCCAGTCATGGTATTGGGTGGCCCATGTTTCAGTGATGGCAGCAATGTCCACCCCCCACCATGAGGGCCTGCAGCTCCATCATTGTATTCCTCAGGCTTCTAGTATTTAAGATGACCACCCTCCATCCCCATCCCTTCCCCCTACCCACCTTTTCTATTTTCTCCTTTACAACATTCATGCATTGCAGGTGGATTATCAAACCAAATAAGCAACAGTGTCCTAATAGCTATAGTCCAGAATCCACCATAAGCTGAAAAACGGGGCATTAAAGCCTCCTGGAATATGAACGCAGTTTGCCTCATTGGGCATCAGATTAGGGAATCAGCAAATAGGTTTTCCCTTATTAAAAATGTGCACCACTATCTCCCTTTAACATTGTGCAACTTACTGTTAAATTTAGAATAACCTGAGGATGAACAACATTTATAATAATTAAATGTGCCCTGCTGAGAGATGGATTTTACTATCCAGCACTCAATTAGGCCATTTCCCTCAGTAAATCAAATAATCTGGACCCCAAACCAAAGTTTTAATCTGATGGGCAGAGAGCATGTTATGTTACAGGAACACAGCCAATTTATACTAGAGTCATAGAAAATATATCTGTTGTGTATTAATAATAACTTGGGCCTTGCAGGGGTAAAGTAGAGCATTCCCCAGCATCATTAACTTCTGAATGATAGGTTAAAGCCTCTTGCGTTGAACTTGTGTCTGTGGACAGATGCCTGTATAGAGAACCTAAGTGTCGTTAGAATGAAGTGCTCCTCTGAGACACACTTGCTTAACCATCAGTGCTCTGTCTGATTCCAAGGCAATAGAAACTCTTAAAAATACTGTGGCAGGTTTTGAAGAATGGGCAGTGGCCTTGGAGGTGATAGGAACTGATGTTGAGAAAACTGTTAGACTCCATCATTCAGTCTGATGCAGTTACGAAATGAAAATAAAACAAACTGAAGTGGACTTCACTCACCTGGCGATCTACTGAAGTTGCCCTGTTTATGGGGCTGAAGCCTCACCCCAAGTGCTGCCACAATGCAGGAGGTTGCCCTCACATTCCTCAGGCTCTGACACTCACAATTCAACAATAAAAGTAAAAAGTTGGACACTGTGCTGTCACTAAGAAAGTTATTGAGCCGACGAACGGTGAAAAGGGAGTGCAACACGATCTACAGCCAGTGGCGAAAAAACTGTGTTACAATCGTTATTCCTCAGTGTTACAATGCACAATGTACAGTGGTAGAAAGGTGAAGTCTGCATCTGATGCCACTGCGAGACGACGCTCCGAGTCTGTCCCTGTAACTACCCCCCATTTACGATTGGGTTTTAACTTCTTTGCTTACAAAACGTTAAAGATAACCAAGCGTAACTCGATATATCTTGCAGGGGTGGGGGGGGGTTCTTCATAGCTCCCAGAACCCCACCAACGTATGGGCCTGTGGCTCTGGCACAATGTCCTGTTCCTTACATATAACATACATGAGATCCAGTACATTGGGAAATCAGCTTTCAGCATGATCATTTAAGGAATGTGTTATCTTTTCCATCTTATAGATTTGGTTCACTGTGTGGCACCAAGACTTTAGGTCTGGGAGCTGTGGGGTAAGCCACAGTCTGGTGATGGATTTTTTTGTGGCAGGAAGATGTTCAGTAGTACCTACAGTTAGGAACCCATAGGCTGGTATTTTAGGTATGGGTAGGTCTCGGCTGTAATGGTCTGTGGAATAGTTCCTCCAGATCTGCCTTGATATTCCGGAAAAAGAGCAGTAAGACTGGGCAGTCCCACATCATGTATGTGTGATTTATTTATTTAGCTTTTGTTTACCGGGTAAGTGAGCTAGGCAGAAAACTGTCTATTTTCAGGCAAGACTCATGTGAAATACATTACAGATAACAGTACAAATATCACACAAGAGCAAACAGGTATACAGAGCAATAAGTGATTAACACAGACTCTAAGGTGATAGACAACAGGATACAATATAACAGGCAGTGATTACAAAGGCAACTCTGGTAGGCAGAGCAGTCAGTGATAACAGAGACTCATAGTGAGAAATAGGCACAAGATACTGCAGTGTTACATAGTACGGCATAACAGCAGTGTAGTTCAAGATGAGGTGCATCGGCAAAAGCCTAAGCTGGATACATAAGGTTCCATGTGATAACGGCGACTGCTTAACAGTGATCGCCATTTGGGTGAGCCTACATCACTCACAGCACACAGCAAAATGGTGCCAGACACTTGTATTTTATTTTTTATGTGGGGGGCTGTGCCTCCACACCCCCAAGGGGCTTTGCCCCCTGCAGCCCCCTACTAAAGGATTCTTAACTCCAGGCGGGTGCATGTCGGGGGTGCAAAACTAGGAAAAAAAAAAAACAACTGGCGCAAAAAGCAAGCGGGTGGCCAGAACCAAACCTGCCACCCTCCCAACGTAGCCTGCCATGAACCCACCACACTACACAGCCAGCTCAGCAACCCACTGCCATACTATGCCCCACAAAACCCTTCCTCCCCTTCCGCCCATTGCACGGTGTAGTCCCTCCCCCTGCACGCGTGTGTACATAGCAACAGGATGTCACTATATTTGCTGACCCCCTATCCTGTTGCCTTCCCTGCTGGTAGCCCTGTGTAAAAGTGCTGTGATTGAGTCACCCTTTTTGAAAGCACTCAATCGTGGTCGCTCAATACACGGGCTACCGTACATGGCATATAGGAAACAGTGTAGGTCAAATAAAGTGCTCAGTCTTGGCACAAGGTTCCCCACAGTTACACCAGCATAAGGAGTTTCAAGTTCAGAGGTAGTGTGTTGATCTGACTAGGGAGTGGAAGAAACTAATCAGCTGGTTTCAGGCATACTCCCTCCACTGATATGAGCTTGTTACTTTTGAGGAGGCCTGACGTTCTGAGAGCAAGATTTTAGCTGAAAGTGGGGTGCCTCATTCTTTGTTCCACTTAAGTGTGCCCTCCAAGGAGCTATCTCCCATGGAACTCATTAATACCCTGTAAATATGCGATAGCATATGTGGCATGGCCCCAGTTTTAAAGAAAGCAATAAAGTATCCAACAATGGCCAGGAATGTCTCTAGGTTGCGTTCCTCAACTGGGAGCGATTATATAGAGTGCCAAACTTGTAGGAATCAATATAATTCCACATGTCTGAGTCCATGGCCTGTTTGAGCTTCAGTAAATGATAGTATGGAGGAACCCAGCATCAACTGATAGATGCACTGAAGGGAATACCATTCTTACATACAGAAGCCCCAGTCTGTATGTGCAGGTTGAACATTTTCCAGAAGAGATATCGGGCATAGAAGAGGCATGAAAGGAGTGAGGTGGAGTGCTTGTGTAAGGGTGTGCCTGATATTTACTTGATGTAGGAGCCTTGGATTGAGGTCTTCCACCAGCTCCGAAGTTGCCCCAGAGTGAGACAATGCTATAATAAAATTTTGGTAGAGAAATAATTCCCATTCCATATTCAGTCAGCTAGTGGGAGATATGCCCAAGTATCAAAACAAGATACAGAGGTTGTGAGCCACCCAGTAGTACATTTAGAGGTAAGGGAGGCTGAGGCCCCCAGCCTGTTTAGGGAGTGTAAGAAGGCAGTCAGCTTAAGCAGAGACAAGTTTAGGTAGGCCTCACTAGCTAGAGATGTGCAGTAGTCAATTTAGGGAAAAAAAAACCATAAGTGCCAGTAGGTCTTGTGACGCTTGGACAGCTGGTTCTGATTACTGTATCATTTTTTGTAATTACTTCCCAGGGAGCAAGCTTACTCCACAGAGGAAAAAGAATGTCTTGCCATAGTGTGGGCCCGAAAGAAGCTGGAGGCATACTTGTATGGGCAGCATTTTGTGGTGCAGACTGACCACAACCCCCTGGTTTGGCTGACGCAGACGGGGAAACACAATGGTAGATTGCTAAGATGGAGTCTTGCTTTGCAAGGGTAGGATCTGAAAATCGTACATAGGGCTGGAAAACAAAATCAGAACTCAGATGGTCTGTCTTGGGTCTATGAGGAGTGAACTGATTTGGGAAGCTCATCCCACGAAGGGGATAGAGCCCCCAAATTCAGTCTAGGTGGGGAGGAATGTGATGCTTGGACAGCTTGTTCTGATCACTGTATCATTTTTTGTAAAATAAAAATGGGTTATGAACTGTCAGTTATGAGAGATGCTGAGAAATCTGGTGCTCTTGGAGTGACCTCGTTCACCCCCCCCCAGATTTCAGCTGAAAGATGACAGCCATGAGAAAATGCTGAAACAGCATGTCAGATCATACACACACAGGTTTTAGATACAAGGTGTGACATGGAAGGCCAGAAGCTAATTACAGGCTGGAAGAGGCTTGAGTTGAAGCCTATCCATTTTACGACGTTTCAAGAGGAGGAAACCAGGTTTAGTAAACTGGTGCGAAATCATAAAGATGCTTTCATGCCCTGGAAAGGGGGAAGCTTATCATGAGATCAAAGAAATGTCATTTGAAGGACATGAGTCATGCTGAGGATTGCAGAATTTAATTCTTGAAAAAAAATCCTGTTTTTATATAGATTTTTTTTTATATATATTCTGTTAGGGAGGAGCTACGTGACCTCATGCAAAATAGGTGGGGAAAACCAGCTTTTAAACATTAATTCTGTTTTCTTTCAGAGACACTTCTATCTAGACTCTGACAAAGAAACATCTTTGGAGCACTTTAAGCAGATATTTAGAGAGACCAATCTAATTACTGTAGTAGGAATTGCACTGTTTTAAACCTTGTTCTTTTATAAGATTTGTATGTCTTGTGATATAATAGTTCTGTATTGTATGTTCTACATATTTTTATCTATTTTAGTAAAACTATTTTTAGAGCTTACTTGGTCTGTCTTTGATTTTCTTTCATTTGCAAGAAAAGTATATATGGTTATAGCCGACACTAAGCATAAGCTTGAATGGTGATACCAAACTGGAAAGAGAAGCGTTTTAAATCTGAGGTCTTTATTAAAGTTTTTAAGAGTTCATTTCTGTATACCTGGTTAGGTGCCCATAGGCAAAGATATCTGGCCCCCTGAAGACAGAATCATCTGAGCCTGTACATTGGGTACGCTAGCAAGAGGCTCACAGTTTGAATCCCTCCAAGACTTGAGACCAAAGGTTGATCTGAACTCACAAAACAGACAAGAGGGTTACCTTGTTCTGTTAAACTGTTCACAAGACTGTGCTCGGAGGTCGGCACTTTGGGAGTAGAGGGCTGACCTGCTGAGTGGGTTTGTGACAGGCCTCACGCAGATAGGGAGGGAAGAGGAGGAGGAGACTTCACCAAGATAGGGAGCCAGCCAAAAATAGTAACAATGAATATATGATTAAGACTCAGTTTTAGAAAGTTTTTTCCCAAAGTGTACTGTAGACCTTTGTGCAGCTTATAAGCTATATACTATAAACCACATATTTTAAACAGTACACAAAAATATAAGTTGGCATCATTACCATAAATAATAATTACTCTACATGGCTAAACAGACAAACACCCTCTGAAACCTTCAGCAGTCATACTGTGGAGATTGAAAGCAAGGCCCTCAACATGTAAGGCACATTGGGTCGGATTTTCAAAGGGCTGAGAATGACGCAAACCTTAGGTGTACTGAATATATGGTGCATGGGGCTTGCAGCATTCTCCCAGCTGTCAATCGAGATTTTCAATCTTGTGCACCAGTTTCCGCAAGTTAGACCACCTTTTTCTAGTCTAGCTTGCTGCAGTCCTGGGTACCCTTTTTATGGGGCTTGTGTCAAATATTTGGTGCAAGCTGCCGTAAATTGGGTTGTGTCATAACTACATCTAGTCTACTATCATCGGGTGCAGTTTGCACAAAGCTGTTAGCACAGCTGTGCAAACAAAAGAGTTTGATGCAGGGCTTGATGTAAGCTCAGTGTCACCCTTTGAAAATCAGGCCCAATATAAACACCATGGGGCTTGATTTTCAAAGGTTAGAGAATGATCCAAGGTACTTGTGCCAGAAAAGAATGACGCAAGGAGCACGCTGCATCAAAACTTTCATCAACTTTATTTTCTAATGCTGCTTGCATCAAAAGCAGATCTGCCTGTGCCAAAGTGGATTGCGTCAGGCTTGTGTCAAAAAACTGGGTGTGCCATGTCGCAATGGAGCTTGCATCAAAAAAATGATGCACCATATCCTTTTCTTGATTTTCAAAGGTGGAGGCTGTTGACACTGCGTTGAAGATAGCACGCACCTGTTAGACCACCCAGAGCTGATCTAATTGGCACTGGGACATACTGTAAAAAGGAAAAGGTAACTCCTGTAGAGGTTTGGTTATAGAGCCCATATTCCTCTGCGGAACTAGTTTAGAGCATTTTGGGGGCTTAGCATGCCATTGTGTTGGCCATTTCATCTGCCATATTTTTGACTCACCTTGAGTCATTCTCACCCTATGCATCGTCTTTTTGTTGCAGTTTGAGTAATTTCTCGGCCCATGCATCATCTTTTTAACACAACTTGAGTCATAGCAGTGTGCATTTTTGACTCCGCTTGTGTCATTCTCTTCTCATGTGTGATATTCTGACACAGTTGATGTCTTGCATCATTTGGGGGGACTATGCTACACAGATCACTTTATTTGCAAAATACAGCACACAGTATTTGGTGCACCTGGATTTGATGCAAGGTGGTTGTTTGATGCACTTTATGTAGGTCTAAGGGCCCTTTGAAAATCCAGCCCCTTGTTTCTTATCAGGGAACAGTAATAAGGAATCCTGGGTGTCACACTTTGGGTGCAGCATCTCCTGCTGACTACTATTAACACTAACTCCCCCAGTGTGATGCCCCCAAGCTATGGTCCTTGCACCATGGACCACAGGATGGAGGACCCCTAGAAAGCAGAACAAGCATATAGCAAGATAAACAAGTTGGAGCACAAACAAGCAGAAGACAGAGCTGGTAAATCAGGATCCCAAGCAATGAATCAAGCTCAGAAATGTATCAATTAACCAGACTCCACAGAGTCACCAATCAGTGGCCTGCCTGGCCTGAACGCCACCCCATGACAAAGATCAGCTCTGATGAAAAGAGCAGTCATGAGTGCTGTTAAAATAGTGCTCTCCCTGAAAACAAGCTCCCTTTTGCAGAGCCTGCTCCTGATTGGAGCATCAAGTAGAAGGCAGAGCCAGTAAATAAGCATCTCAAGCAATTAATCAAGCCCAGAAAATCACCAGTCCGGCAGACTCCACAAAGCAAAAAGAGGGAGGTGGTGTTGCCACTGTATAAACTGCTGGTGAGACCTTATCTGGAGGGTAGCACATCAGTTTGGCGAAAGCAAAATGGTGAATGTGAAAAAAGCGCCGGCTTTACAGCGTCCGGAAAGATGGCATCATTCGCATTCCCCCCTCCTCAAGGTGCTATGACCTCGGAGTTGGTATCTTTAGAAAGGGGGTGAGGGGCTGGGGGGGCATACTCCACCCACAAATACAACAGTTACCATGTTTCCGGTCACTGTAAAGCCGGCGCTGTTTTCACATTTGCCATCTTGCTTTAGTTGAAATGACATGGAACCCATCTGGAGTACTGTGTCCACTTCTGAAGACCCCATCTAAGAAAGAACATAGATAGAGTGAAGATGACCAAGAGGAGGGCAACTAATATGGTTTCAGGGCCTGCATCAAAAGCCCTATGAAGAGAGACTGAAGCACCTTGATATGTACACCCTGTAAGAGAGATGGGACGGGGTAGGGGGGGGGATATGATAGAGATCTATAAATACCTAACGGGGTAAATAAGGTACAGGAGGGGAGTATTTTACAGAGGAAAAAAAATGCACGGGAACAAGGGGATGCGTAATGAAGCTGGAAGGGGGTACATAACAAAGTACTTCACTGAAAGAGTCGTGGATACCTGGAACAGTCTTCCAGTGGAGGTGATGGGGGCAAAAAGAGTGTTGGGCTTCAAGGATGCATGGGATAGGCACAAGTGATTCTTAGCAGGTAGCAAGGAGGGGGGAGGGAGCTGGAGAGCAAGTAGGGTCTGCAGTGAAAGCATAGGCAGGGAAAAATGGGCAGACTGGGTAGGCCAAACAGTCCATATCTGCCATCAAAATCCACATTCCTGCCAGCCCAGTGGTGCTGAGGGTGGAGGCACAGGATGCCACACCTCATACCATGCTGGTGACCTGGTTTGGATGTGGACTCAAGTTTTTGGGGTTGACCAGGGAGGGAGAAGATTGAGCATCTGTAGGACTGCTCTCCTCTCCTGGGGATAGAGGGTTTCAGTTCCTGGCGCTCCTCTGGTCCCTGGAGTTGGCTCAAGTTGAGGAAGGCTGGGACTGCATACATTGGGGAGGGAGTGACGGCTGTCAACACTCCACAAACAGAAGTGTGTATGTAGATGTCGGGGCAGCATTGCACACCACCTCTCCAGGGAGAAAAGAAGAAAGAAATGAAGGTCCAAACTGCTGTTGACCCTGGCTGTTCATTAGCCCTGCACGCTGTTCGGCACCCAGTCCAGGCAGCACTTCATGCAAGGGTAAGTCCTGAAGAAAAGTGGGGGAGTGGTGCTGGGGCATCTGACATCTGGAGGGTGGCTTGGGTTCTGAAAAAAAATGGCACTGACTGGAAAAACAAATTCTGTTTCTTTGTAAGTTCACCCTGCAGCGGCCCAACTGGACTGAACAGTTCCCTCATGACAGAGATCAGTTGGTGATGAAATGAGCAGCACAAGTGTTGTTTGAATAGTGCTCCCTGCACAGAGACCAAGCCATACCCTCTTTTGAAGAACTCACTCCCGACTGGAGAACAGACAAGCAGAAGCGAGCCTGTAAATAAGAGTTCCAAGTGATAAATTAAGTTCAGAAAGTCGCCAATTAACCTGTCTCCACAGTGTTCACCCAGCAGTGGTCCAACTAGTCTAAACAGATCTCCCCAATGACAGGGATCAGCTGCTGATGCAGTGACTCCTTACATGCTGAATCTCCCTCTCTAGTCAGCTGAGCAAGGATGTCTTGTGGTTCCGAGGTCTAAGTTAAAGCAATCCAGCGTAAGTCATACAGACCGATTTCAGTCCTAAATATGAACTATAAATTGTTAATGGCTGTGCTTGCCCAGTGACTGAACCCCTTGCTACTGCTATTAATCCACCCAAATCAGACTGATTTTGTGCACATCCAACAAACAGGCAACAATACCCAGCGTACCCTTCACTTGTTCCACCAGGTACACTCTCAGGCCACCCCCTTCCTGCTAGATGGTCTTCATAGGAATATAGGAAATGTACGAGTCTTTAGCCAGTGGCCATAGTGACAGCCAATTCAATCCAGAAATGAAAACTTGCTTTCACCCATATGCCTATCTAAGTTGGATTTAAAAGCTTCTGTGGTACCACTTACTACCACGTCCCTAGGCAGTTTATTCCAGATATTCACTACCCTCTGGTTTAACCAGTTGGCGCATTTATTTGTTTTAAAAAATTCACCTTTGAGTTGCAAATGATGGAACCTACTTTCCCTTGTTGATTCCTTTCTCACAAACCCCAGACATTCCCACAAGTCTCCTTCATTAAATGCCCTACATGTCAGTCACAGGTTGCCTGTTAGTCATCTGTACTGCATAGAATACAGTCCCAGGTCCCCCACTCATTCACTGTATTGCTTCCCTGCTGTCTGCTTGATACCTTTAGTTGCACACCTCTGAGTCTTTTCGAGGTATTTAATGTCTTTCTTATTAAATGGTGACCAGAACTGCACACAGTACTCGAGGTGCGGTCTCACCAGAGATGCATACAGTGGCAGCAACACTCGACTATCCCTACTCCTGATGTTTCTGAGAATACAGCCCCATATTCTGTTTGCTTTACTCATAGCCTCCCTACACTGCTCAGCTAGTGATAGGTCACTACTAACGAGAATGCCCAGGTCATGTTCCTCGTCTGTCTCTGGCAGACAATTTCCATTTAATGAGTACTGTACACTCCTATCACTTCTCCCCATGTGCATTATTTTGCATTTGTTGATATTTAGTACAAGTCTGTTCTGGTGCACCTATGTCCCAAGTCTATCGATTTCATTCTGAAATAGGTTTATGGAATCTGCATCGTTCACTATTGCACCTATTTTAACATAGTCTGCATATTTGCAGTTACAGCACCCTGGAGAAGTTGTTAGTGTTGCAATATATAAACTGAACAGTATCGGCCCCAGCACTGACCCCTGAGGTACCCTGCTGGTGATGTCTATCCATGGAAATTAGTGTCCCTCCATACACGCCCTCTGCTTTGTTCCAACCAGCCATGATGAAATCCATTTATTATATCATTATCTAATTTTATTTCTAATAATCTCTCTATCATTTGCTGATGTGGCAGGGTATCAAATGCCTTAGAGAAGTCTACATACAATATGTCCACAGGTAACCCCTCGTCCAGAGCACTACACACTGGATCGAAAAAGTTTTAACAGATTCGACCTGCCCTCCCTAAAAACATGTTGGTAAATATCAACAAGACCCCCTTTTTTTTTTTTTTTAGGTGTTAGTTTATTATATCTTTAATGATTCCTTCCATTGGTTTACTAACTACAGAGGTCAGGCTGATAGGCCGGTAATTACTGCAGTTGCTGTTAGGACCTTTTTTGTGTATGGGTACAACATAGCATGCTTCCAAGCACTTGGCACCTCTCCTTCTGCCAAGGAGTTGTTAAAAATATCTGCAAATAGTGCAGCCAAAGTATCTGCCAGTTCTTTTAATAAAGTTGGATGCAGATCATCAGGTCCTGGGTATTTGTTAGGTTTTAAACTGTTTAATAGACTTTAAACTTGCTGCTCTGTTATCCTGTATGTTGAACTGCTGTCTAATGGTATATGTACGAACATATGAACATACGAAATTTGCCAGCAGATAAAGGCCTAGAGGTCTATCAAGTCTGCTCAAATGTGCAGCTAGCACCCCTTATTCTGCAGCTGCCCCTCCCTTCCACCCTTCCCTTCATTAACACTCCCCTTGTCCTGTCCCATCCTCGCTTGAAGCAGTCCACTGTCTTCTACTGCATACCACTTGCAGGTAACGATTCCACCCAGCCACCACCCTCCTGTAAAAAAAGTGTCTCCTCATCTCCTCCTGAACCTTCCTCGCTCCAGTCTCATATCATGGCCATGGTGGCCTCCCTCCCTTACTTTGAACAGCCCCTCTGTACCCGTCTTGTTTATTCCTTTCATGTATTTAAAGGTTTCAATCATGTCACCCTGTCTCTCCTCTCCTCCAGTGAGTACATGTTCAATCCTTCAACCTCTTCTCGTATGATAAGTCCCCCAGCCCCTTGATCATCTTTGTCGCCCCTGCGCCTGCACCCCTCCAGTAACTAATGTCCTCTTCAGATACGGACGCCAGTACTGCACGCAGTACTCCAGGTGTGGTCTAACTAATGACCTATACAGTGGCAGAATCACCTCCTCCCTCCTCGAGGATATACCCCTTGCAATACAACCCAGCATTTTGTTGGCCTTTGCAGCTGCCTTCCTACATTGTGCCGAGTTGTTCACTTGAGCCATCCTCCAGTCCTGAGGTACACACCCCGAATGTAGTGAGGCATTAAATAGGTCTGCCAAAGGTCCTGCAAGGACCTCTGCCAGCTCCTTCAGTACCCTGGGGTGGATGCCATCTGGGCCTGGCACCTTGTCCACCCTCAGTGCCTTCAAACCCTCTCGAACTTTGCCCTCCATGATTTCCCCATCTGTCACCACTTCCCCCCCTGCTTCTGCCATTTCTCCCACCTTGGGTGTCCCCCCCTTCTCTTTAGTAAATACTGAGCAGAAGTACTCATTTAGTGCTTCCGCTTTATCGTGCCCTGCTTCCACCCAACCCCTCCTTCCTAATCCTTACTATGTGGTCCTTACAGCTCCTTTTCTCCCTAATGTACTTAAAGTCCTTCTCCCCTTCTTAATGCCTTGTGCCAGCCTGAGTTCCGTAGATGCTTTGGCTCCCTTACTGCCTTGTCACCTCCTTCGATTCTGTCAAGTACTCCTCTCTGTCCTCCCCTCCCTGTTATCTTGTACTTCCTAAAGGCAGTTCTTTTCCTCCTTACCTTTTCCATGACCTCCTTGCTCAACTGCCTGGTTTCTTAGCCCCTAGCCTTCTTGCTCTGGGCTTTGCAGCAGGTTTTGTTACCTCCACTATCCCCAGCTTTATGAGCTCCCACCTCTGGTTAGTATCCATACTAGATTGAATTCTGGCCAGGTACCCTTTTACCACTTCCCCCATCCTCCCAAAGTCGGCCCTCCTGAAGTCCAGCACTCTTGTGCCAGATTCCACTCCTTCCTTGCCCACATCCAATGTGAGCCATACTGAGTGGTGGTCACTCCCTGACAGCGGTTCCTCCACTGTAAGTTCTCTCCCAAAGTCCCAAAGTCCCCATTTGCCAGCACAAGGTCAAGGGTATTCCCTAACCTGGTTGGTTCACTGACCATTTGCAGCAGGAAGCTGTCCTGGAAGGCATCCAGCAGTACCTGCTCCCTTCTGTTCCTGGTTGTTGGGGTGCTCCAGTCCACTCCTGGCATGTTGAAGTCCCCCACAATCACCACACTACCCTTCTTGCAGGTCCTCCTGATCTGTTCCGCTAGTTCCCTGTCTAACTCCCTCCATCTGAGATGGTGGCTCATACACCACTCCCATTCTAAGAATCCTATTCTTGGAATCCTGGATTTGCACCCAAAGTGACCCGCATTCACCTCCTCCCTTCCTCCCTTACACACTTCAGCCCTTCCTTCACATATAGTGCCACCCCTCCTTCCCAATCACCCTGTCCTACAAATAACCTGTACCCTGGTACAGACAGGTCCCAGTCATTATATTGGGTGGCCCATGTTTCGTGATGGCTGCAATGTCCACCTCTCCCTCTGCCATGAGAACCTGTAACTCTGCAGTTTTCCTCCCAAGGCTCCTAGCATTAAGGGTAACCACCTTCCACCCTTTCCCCCCCTCCTATCCTTCCCTCCTTTCCTAGCATCACCAATAGTACTTGCCATTTGTCCTTTGTCACTGTTATGGTTCGGTAAGCTCATATGATTTCCCAAACTGTGGTCTCTGCATATTTCTTCCCCAACTGCGGCCCCCCACTCCTAGTTTAAATTCCCAACTTCCTCTATATACTCTTCCATCCTCTGTTTCAACACTTTCTTTCCCTCCTCACTCAAGTGTAGTCTGTCCTTGGTATAGAGATTACTGTCCTCCCAGGTCCCTCCCCACCCCCAACAGCCCATACCCTTTATCACAACACCAGGTTCTTAGCCATCCATTAAATTCCTCTATTCTCAGCTTTCTTGTTGTGCTTGCCTTTGGCACCGGAAGTATCTCAGAAAAAGTTACTGATCTTCCTGCCCCCTCACATAATTGTGCTAGTTCCTCAAACCTCCTCTGGACTATATCTACTGTCTTGTCAGCCAGGTCGTTTGTCCCAAGATGTATAATTAAATGAGGCTTGTCCCTACCCCTTCTAGCATATTTCAGAACAGACTGTCCCACCCTTTCCGCTGTCATTCCTGGCATGGCCTCCACCCAAATGCGACTATGTCTCTCCCCCTTGCTACCCCACCTAACTCCTCTTAGTATTGAGTCCCCCAGCACTAAGATTCCACCCCTCTTACTCCCTGCTTGCTTCCATTCATCTCCCTCTCTCATTTCTAGCTCCTCTTCTTCCTCCTGCACATTATTTCCCCCTTTTACCCCTGTTGCAATTCTCCCAGCAGAACTTCCCCCCGCTCCAGTTTGGTCCAGGCATTTATCAATTACTCCTCTAATTTCATCATTTCCCTCCTCCACTTTCTTCCTCTCTAGCAGTGCACAGCTGTTTTCTGAAGACTCTTCACAAATGCCCGCCCCCTCTCTCTTCATAGTAACCTGTTCTCTCCTTTCCACTCCATGACTTTTGCCACTTCTTCGCCTCCCTCACAAGTCCCTATCTCCTCCTTCCATTTGTCTTTTGTCTCCTGACCTGGTTTCCTCAGCAATCGTTCTTCCTGGCCTGGGTCCCTTTGTCTCTGCTTCCCTTCTTCTGACCCTCTCCTCACCACTGTTGGCTTAAATCGCCTCCTCATCTCCCTTCTTCCTCCCTCCAGTATTGGGCTAAACCCACCCCAATCTGCCTTGCCTGTCTTAGTTCCTCCTGCAGACCCTCAATCTCCTTTCTAAGTTTTTCTATGTGGTTGCACACTAAACATCCTCCCACACTCCAGGCAATGTTTAGAAAGATTGGTGCAACCGAGTTGTTGCAGCTCATCACTCCTACCCATTGCTGTCGTTGCCCACCAGCTACCCCCACCCTTCCAGATGCAGGATACCAAACACTCCCCAAGTCTCCCTCTCCTCCTCTATCAGTGCAAAACATTTTCTTTATTTTCCTTACCTCCTTTGTTGCACACGTTTAGATATATTGAGCAACTGCTTTTATATTCCTATCATTCCTATCCACACTCAAAAGAGACTTTAAGTAGCTATTGCACAACCTTCTTCAAACTCCTACTCCTCCTTTTCCCAATGCAATATCAATGTGAAGAAGTAATAATGAAAGCTCCTAGATTTGCATTTACTTCCCTTCCACTGAGAGAGCAGTCACCTCTTCACTTGCTGCTGTTCCTTTCCTGGATGTCTGCTTCTGCTATGACAGATGCATATCCTTTGCCTGTTTGAGGAAGTGATGTCAGAACCCCTAGTATAAAGGAAATAATGGACCAAGGGAGGGACCAACCCAAGTCTTCCAGAAACAATCAGGTAGATGAGGCCTCTGGTCAGACCATTAGCACCCTTCCCCCACTGTGCACTCAAACTTTGCAGCTAGTGAAGCCAGCAACAATGAATCACAATTCTACTCAAAGCCCCCAAAATAGGTTTGCTACCCAAAGAAACAGGACTCCAATTCAAACAGCTTCACCAACAACACAGCAAAATAGGCTTGGAATTAGAAGATATAGGTCTCCAATTCAAAGAAACAGACCCAGTTAAATTACACCAATTATGCTTTAAAACAGAAGAAATAGGCCTCTACAAATGCAGCCTGCCACGCAGTGAACCAAACAAATGAGCCCACTTATAGCTACCAAAACAGGTTTCAAAATTCCAACAGCCCCAAACAATACCCTGCTAGCCCCTTAGTAGTAAGAAAGAAAAGAAATAACATTCTACCAAGTAGAATCCACGAAAAACAATGTAAAACAAGAAGCTACTGTACTGTAGATCTGATCCTGTCCCCCTTCTAGTTCCTTCTGAGAAGCCAAAGCACTGACTCCACACCTGATTCTGCTCTTCCTCCCTACTGACCATATGTAAATTATCAGTGACCTTAGGTTTGTATGTAGTGACCTTAGGTTTGTATGTACTCGCAAAACATTGGTTGAAGGCCAATGCCATTTACTGCCCGTCTGTTATGATTTTATTATCATGCACAAGTGGGCCGACAGTTGGCTGTCCCTTTCTTGAACTATTTATATGATCATAAAATTATTTCTTATTATTTTTAGTTTCAGTCTCTATCTTGTGCTCATATTCTCTTTTGCACTTTTTTTTTTTACATAGTTTACATAAGAACATAAGAATGGTGATGGCAGGGGGGCGCTAGAGAGCCAATCTCCAGGCAGGAAGCTTCTCTTGAGTGCTTTGCACATCAGCTCTACTAAAATATAAAATATTACTAATACTGCACAACTTCACAAACTAAAAACCTTTTTAGTAGATCGGTTTCCTGTGATTTCCAGCTGTTGATTGATCCTAAATTTGCCATGGGGAAACAAAAAAGCTCGGCTCTGACAACGTCTAAGCCTAGCACTGCAAAACCAGGGAAGGCCAGGGAAACTTTGTGCTCTGAATTAGGCACTGCGAATAAATCTTCAACTGGGCCACCAGGGCAACAAATGCTGGAGACTATGCAATCCATGGATGCTAAAATGGAGAAGACACTTGCCAGATTAAAGAAACATGACGCAGCCCTGAAAGAGCTCCATAGCATTGTTAAGGAGTGTGAGAAAAGATTGACCACCACCCAAGCAGCAGTTTCCACCCTGACACAGGAGAATACGCAGATACGAGGCAGGCTCGAAGCCTTGGAGAATGAAGTATGGGCTGGTAACTTGCAATTTGTAGGCATACCAGAAGGTGCAGAAGGACTTAATTTGCTTACGTTTCTGGTAGACTGGCTACAATCCGTGATATCTATGCCTGGGGACTTTGGAGCTTCCTACGAAAAGCATAAAGGGGGAATCCCAGAGTGAGGCCCCCGGATACCAACGTATCCCGAACGGTCTTGGTCTGAACAGTGGGTATAGAGATTAGAGACACAATTTTGTCTGCATTAAGGGCTGCATATCCACTTATGATCAACGACTATGATGTGAAGTGCTTTCCAGATCTCTCCTTCCAGACACACGCTCGTAGAAAGTGCTTTGATGGGGTCAGGCAGAGACTGCAAGCGTTGGGTATTATAGTGTATGGTGGAACGTCGTTCTCCACCGAAATCCATCGTTTTGGAAACCTTGTAGTCACACACTAGTGACATTCACAGTGCAACAGAATGATGTTTTCTACTGTACTGCCAACATCACACTGTGTTCTTGAGCAGCATTTGACAGTTAGGGCTCACTCCACAGACAGGACATATGGCGAGCAGCAATGTCAGCAGCAGTACTAATGTTTAGCGTTAAAACGTTCACAATGTAAAGTTCTTAAGCAGTTAAAATGTCAAGCGTGAAAACGTTCAAAATGTAAAGTTCTTTTTTCCTTCTAGTAACTGATTTTTTTCTCAAAAAAAACGAGGTTCCACCATACACTATAAAGAAAAGTGCATGGGGAACAGTTGACAACAGGGCATCTTTCACCTTGTTGGCACTATGACGACGGATTACCTCTCGAGCTGCGCTCTCGAGGTAATCAATCTGTCGTCATAGTGCCAACTCGGTGAAAGAATAGCCCTGTTGTCAACTGTTCCCCATGCACTATCCTATATATTCACTCCTTTTTATTGCCGACGCATTTGAGGATTACTTATGCAGGAAAGTCGTGGCAATTTACAGAGCCAAAAGATGCCAGGCGATGGTTGGAGAGGACCGAGAAGGAATTTGCCTCTCGGGAGACTGTTCACCTGTGTGTTGAGGAGTCTGAAGACGATTTGGGTGAAGATTGACTTTTATTAGCCAATTAGTTGTTTTGTCCCAATCAGTAATGCTGGCTGAAACATTTGAGACACTGTCTAAAAAAGTATTATTTTTTTTATTGTTGGATCTAACATGTCTTTTCTTCCCATATGCAGAGTAAGGTAGGAAACTTTGACTGTTTCTGTTTGGGAGGGAGTCTTAGTGCAGGTCGCTGAGGCTCCTGTGGTGATATTCACCATTTTGGGGTAATTTCTTAGCCTGCTCAGGCCTGGGAGAAAACATTTAGTTTTGAAATGTGGCTCAGTTTTAATTTGTCAGCTGGCCTGTTGCACCAACATAGCCTTAAGCCGATTTCGTCTGAGGATGAATGACATCCATCATCGTTTATAGTTCTAAGTTGTGAAGATGAAAAATATTTGTATAGATTCTGATGTGCAGTGTACTTTGGAAAGCATAATTACTCCTATTGTACCTTAACCTGTAAAATGGATAAATAGCAGTCCATAGTGACTGCAACTAACTTGTTTATATAAATTCTACCTACATAAGGATTTTCGGTAGCCACTGAGATGGGTGGCACTTTGGATATAATTTCCTACGTGATCTTAATAGTTTGGACCCCTGGTTCCTATTGTAACAGATTACAGGTATTGTATTAATGAATATCACATGTCTAAGGGGCTGTAATGCTGAACATTATTATTGCCCTGTGTGAGGTATTATGTATTTGTTTTTTCTCAAAGCAATAAATATCAATATAAAAGGAAAAAAAGAATGGTGTTGGCAGATTGGGACCAGTTGATCCATCTAGTCTGCCCAAGGTGGCTACCCCCTTCCCTTACGTGTTCCTGGCAAGCTGCCCACACTGTCTATCACACAGTAGCTTGAATTCCCTCACTGTCTTAGCTGCCACCATCTGTGGTGGCAGGCTGTTCCATCGGTCTATTACCCTCTCTGTGAAAAAGTACTTTCTTGAGTTGCTCTTGAACTTGCCTCCCACCAGACGCAAGTTGTGTCCCCTTGTCCGAGCAGCCTTATTTTCCTGGAAGAGTTTCTCTGTCTTGTTCATTCCCTTGACATATTTGAATGTCTCTATCATGTCTCCTCTATTTCTTCTCTGCTCCAGTGAGTACAGCTTCAGTTCTCTGAGTGTATTTTCATATGCTTCTTGGTGTAGCCCCTGCACCATTTTTGTAGCTCTTCTCCATACTGTTTCTAATCTGCCTATGTCTTTTTTCGGGTGAGACCTCCAAAACTGGACACAGTGGGCCAGATATTCAGACTGAGCCGGGCAGCAGCGCAAGCCTGGGCACAGCGCAACTGGGCTGCACCGGGGCCAGGACGAGGCGATATTCAATGGTGATGCCCCATGGCTCAGCACCATTGAATATGGCAGGTGCGGCGCACAGACTGCGCATAGCGCAGTGGCACTGCACCAGTGCAAACCACAGAGAGGGAGCACAGGGATGCGCCAGTGCAAGTGTAGTTGCGCTAGGCGCATCACCCATGATATTTAGCTGGGGGCATGCAGATGAGGCCATAATCTATCCAAGGTGCAAATGGGGCCATTTGCATGTCATTATGGCCCCATTAGCATGCGTTGTGCTGGGCGCTCTGGTGAAATGTGCCTGGTGCCCTGACATGCTGCAGTTGGTGGGGTTTGGCTCCCTGGTGGGCTAGTGTAGCATCCCCTGCCCGTCAACCCAATCACAGGTGCCCGTATTAATAGACCAATCCTTGGTGGTCTAGTGGTCCCCCTGCCACCCGATCATGGGCATCTGTAATATACACCCAATCCCTGGTGTTCTAGTGGTCCCCTCGCTGCCTGATTGTGGGCATCTGTAATTTATATTCAATCCCTGGTGGACTAGTGGTCCCGCCTCTGCCTGATCATGGGCATCTGTAATATAAACCCAATTTCTGGTGGTCTAGTGGTCCCCTCGCTGCCTGATCGTGGGCTGTGGTAGCTGCAGAAAGTCACCTGGTGGTCCAGTGGTACCCCCTTCCCACAGATGACCCCTGACCACCCGGCACCCCCCCATCATCTGTGACTGTGGACCAATAGGTGTTCACAGCATACTGTACCTGTCATTTGGCAGGCGGCTGGGTGGTATGCGGGTGGGGTACTGCCGTCCGCCAATGACAGGGGGGGTGCCGGTTGGCTGGGGATCCTTTGTAGGAGGGTGAGAAGAGGGTACCACTGGACCACCAGGTGACTTTCTGTAGCTACGAAAGCCCACGATTGGGCAGTGGGGAGACTGCTAGACCACCAGGGTTTAAATTACAATTACAGATGCCTGCGATTGGGTGGCAGGGGGACTGCTAGACCACCAGGGATTGGGTTTATATTACAGATAGCCACAATCAGGCTTACGGGGTGGGTGGGGGGTCTATTGGATCACCAGGGGTGAATGTGTGCTTGTCAGCGGTGTTCTGGGTGGGCGGGTGGCCACCCACGGCTGGCAGCTGCTGTGTTGTGCCTTGCAATACAGCAGCCCACCTCTGGGTGGCCAGAACTTGCTCCTACTTTTCCGGGACTCAACTTTGGGCCCCCCTGTGCGGCACAATGCAGGGTTGCACCAGCATATGTGCCGCACATCCCGGGCTGAATGTCGGGATGTGCCGCATATGCATGGGCATGCCCCCTGCATCTGCGCCGCATAGGATTACATTGTGCCCTGGCGCATCGGGATTTGCACTGCACCGGGTAGCCTTTTCAATATTCCGCCGGGTACAACGCGGGGTTGCGCCAGCGTAACTCAGTTGTTCCAGGCACAACCCCTTTGAATATCTCAGCCAGTATATACATATGTCCTTATATCTTGTGTTGTTGTCAGTTGTGGAATTTTTCTTATACCTGTTGTAAGCATTTTTTCATTGCTTTGCTGTATTAACTTTGTAACACTCCTGTCGAACCAGACAGGAATTTTTCCTTTTTTATTATATTTAGTTCTTTCTGGGACACAGGTGTTGACACAATAGCTTATTTCAGCCATAAAAATGTCCCATTTATTTTGCAAACTCTGATTTTCTGGATTTATGTCATTAGGGCGAAAGCGCAATTGCGATCGGCGGCAGGGCGAGTGTACATCTCCAAAAATCAATTTAGGTGATGTACACCCCAGGCACTCAAGTAAACAGTGCCAGGGGCTTAGATTTTAAATGTTCATGTGGGGGGCTGTGCCCCCGCACGCCTCCCCCATCTGGTCACCCTTCCTCAGCAGTAGCCCCATTGACATGCGCCAGGATTGAGTCGCCATTATTGCAAGCGCTCAATCACCGACACCCATGTCACGGGCTACCAATTTTCTAGTTCTTCCTTACAGTTCCATTCAGTGAAGTAACTCCTAATTTTACAGAAGTCAGCTGTGGCATAACACCTGACTCTTGATCTGCCAGTCACAGGTATCCAACTCATATTCATGTTAAACTGGACTATATTATGATCACTGTTTCTAAATGGTTCTCTAACAGTGTAGTTCATTAGGTGTTTACTTATATTACTACAAACTAAGTCTATGGTGCTCCCACCCCTCGTATTTTCCTTGACCATCTGTTACATATTATTAATGACCAGGGAATCCACAAATCTCTTCCCAAGTGCAGATCTCAATGTTAGGGAATCCCAGTTTGTGTCTGGGAGATTAAAATCACCCATGATTAGGTAGTGTATACCAGGATCCATGGTCTCTAGTTTATCAAAGAACAGATTGTTTTCATCATTTTTTAGATCTGGAGCTCTATATCTTACATATATCCAAATGTTTTACTGTTGTTTGGGTATATATTAGCCCAGACCTTTTCCATATTTTCTAAGGTGAAATCCGGGGTGTTGATTTCACATGAATTTATTGTGTTTGCCACATACAGTGCAACCCCTCCTCCTCTCTTTGTTTTTCTGTCAGCATGGTATCATTTATACCCAGGAATATATTTTCCCCAGCTATCTGGATTCCACCAAGTTTCCATAATCCACATACTGTATGTGTATTTCCTCAGATACTTGTATGTTTTGCAGCTTCTCACTTTTATTACTTAGACTTCTTGTGTTAAAAGTAGGACATTTAGGCCACTTTTTGCAATATTATGCCCTCCCCCTTGTTTTATCAGTTTAAATTGTCTCCCTGTGCCTTCTTATGTGGTAATTTATTTGTTAACATTCTGTCTAGAATGTTTTTGCCTGCATTGTTTAGGTGCAGCCCATCGCGTGCATATAGATGAACTTACCCGTGGAACTGGTCCCACATGTCTAAGAATCAGTGTGTGCGTACACCATATAGTATATGCTCAGTGACAGTTCAGTCAGTGGCTGGCCACGGAGGTGAGATGAGGGCTGTGCCAGTCCCCAACTCTGTTTTGGGATGGAGAGGAGCGTGGTGGTGGGTGTCACAACCCCACTCAGCAGGTCAGCCCTCTACTCCCAAAGTGCCAACCTCTCAGCGTAGTATTATGAACAGTTAACAGATCAGGGTAACCCTCCTGTCTGTTTTGTGGGTTCGAATCAAACTTTGGTCTCGAGTTTTGGAGGGATTCAAACGGTGAACCTCTTGCTAACGTACCCAATGTACAGGCTCAGATAATTCTGCTGTTCAGGGAAATGCCAGATATCTTTCGCCTATGGGCACCCAACCAGGTATTACAAAATGAACCCTTAAAACTCTGTGCAAGACCTTAGAGAAACTGTTACCTGTTTCCCAATTTGGTATCACAATAAGCTTAAGCACAGTTTAAACTTTAATCATCTAAGCTTCACTTACAAAAGAAGAGTTTCAAGGCACACCAGGCAGTTTCTGTTTTTAAATATATATCTTTACTTTAAGATAGATAAAAATAGGTAAACAGTAAATACAGAACAAAATATCCCAACGCATACAATCTTAAAAACAAAACCGGTTTAAAAGTGCAAAATTCCTACCAACCATTAGACTTATTTATCTAAGGTATTTCTTATTATCTTTCAGTGCTCTTAGATGTTCCTTTTCTCAGTCCAATTATATGAAAGTCTCTCTAAAGGTCAGCTACAGCATACTTAAAAACAGTCTTGAGCCGGCCTTCTCTCTGAGGTCACCTAGCTCCTCCTCCTCCTTGGTGTATTAAAATTTATATTTACAACACAGGATATCCTAATAAGGTACTTTAAAAATAAGTGACATCAGCGAACCTCCTCTCTTCATATGACTTCCCAAGCTAGTCTGTGATCTGATGGCATCTTTCATCCAGGATCAAGTTCCTGCTTCAAAAAGACATGAAAGAATATTTGATGAAATTCACTGACTTCCTCTGAAGATGCCCAAACAAATGCATATGTCAATTCCTTATGACACCAAGTGCCATCAAAGGACTTTTCCTGAGGAGATGTCCAAACAAATGCAGTTGCCCCTTCCTCATGACACCAAGTGCAATCTAAGGATTTTCCTGAGGGCATTATAAAATGCATAGTTTAGCTATTGATTTCAAAGTAACTGACAAGTTAATTGCATTACAGATATCTGTAGTTTAATCTATGTCCTGTCCTTTGAAATTATACCGGGGCGGGGGGGGGGTTGATGTGTAATTTCAGCAAGACGGTATTTTCTCCTGAAAGACAATCCCACTACATATTTTATATTGCAAAAATCACAGTGCAATCAGAACCAGCTGTCCAAGTGTCACAATCCTCCCCACCTAGACTGAATTTGGGGGCTCTATCTCCTGCATGGGATGAGCTTTCTAAATCAGTTCACTCCTCATAGACATGAGACAGCCCATCTGAGTTCTGATTCTTGGCTCCAGCCCTGTGTATAATTGTCATGTCATACCCTTGCAAAGTAAGACTCCATCTCAGTAATCTCCCATTATTTCTGCCCATCTGCATCAGCCAAGTTGTGGTCAGTCTGTACCACAAAATGCTGCTCATATAAGTATGGCTCTAATTTCTTTAGGGCCCACACTATGGTAAGACACTTTTTTTCCACACTAGAGTATGCCTGCTCCCTGGGAAGTAACTTCTTACTCAGATACGCTACAGGGTGATCCTTCCCTTGGTTGGATGTCTGACTCAGTACTGCCCCAATACCCACGTCTGAGGCGTCAGTCTGAACTATAAAGGGTTTTCTATAGTCAGGACTTGTCAATACAGGAGCACTACACAGTGCCTCCTTTAGACTGGTAAAGGCTTTCTCATAGGCTGGTTCCCAGTTAATTTTCTTTGCCATTCTTTTCTTTACCAGGTCAGATAGGGGAGCAGTCAGGGCACTGCAATTGGGTACAAACTTCCTATAGTACCTTGCTGTCCCTAGAAAACTCCTGACCTGCTTCTGGGTTTCTGGTCTGGGCCATGCCTGGATTACCTCTATCTTTATTTGGTTAGGGTGGAGCTGTCCCCGGCCTACCACATGCCCAAGGTATGCCACTTCTCCCATGGCCACCTGGCATTTCCTGGCTTTGACAGTGAACCCAGCCCTCTGAATCCTGCCCAGCACTTCCCTAAGGTGGGATAGGTGTTCCTCCCAGCTGGCACTAAAGATGGCAATGTCATCCAGGTACGCCACGGCGTACTCCTCAGCACCATTTAACACCTGGTTCACCAACCTTTGGAAAGTGGCCAGGGAGTTCTTCATTCTGAAAGGCATTACTTTAAACTCAAGTAAGCCTATCAGAGTGATGAAGGCCAAACTCTCCCTTGCTCTGTCTGTCAACTCTACCTGTCAATACCCCTTTGTCAGGTCAATAGTCGTAAGATAGGTCACCCCCCAACTTGTCCAGGAGTTCGTCCGTCTGGGGCATCGGGTGGGTGTCTGACTTTGTGACTGCATTCAGTCCACAATAGTCTACACAGAAATGAGTTGACCCATCTGGCTTGGGCACAAGGACAACGGGTGAGGCTAAGGGGCTGTGGGATCTCTGGATTACCCCTAAATCCAGCAACTCCTCCACTTCCCTCCTAATGTCCTTTAGGACAGCCTCTGACACTCAATATGCTGTCCGCCGTATGAGCATCTGTGTCTCTGTCTCCACATCGTATGTCGCTAAGAGGGTTAGTCCAGGCTTGGTGCTAAACAAGGGGGCAAAGTCTGCTAGCACCTCATTACTTCCTGGATCTCATCCTGGGCCCACTGGGGAGACAATTTTACTGCCTCCACAGAGGACTCCTGCTTGCTTTCTTCCAGCAAGTCCAGAAGGGGGTCTCCATCATCTTTCCCCTCCCCAGGACTACACACTGCAAACACCATGTCAGCCCTATTTGCATATGGCTTCATCATGTTGACATGGTACATCCTTTCTGTCTGTCTTCGGTCAGGTAACACTACAATATAGTTCACGTCATTTACCTTCCTAACTACTTTGAGCGGTCCTGCCCACTCAACCTACAGCTTGTCTTTCTGGACCGGAATAAGGACCATGACTTCCTGATCCACCAAGTATGAGCGAGCGCTGGTTCTGCGGTCATATCACACTTTTTGTCTCTGTTGGGCAGCTGCCAGGTTGCTCTGGGCTGTCCCCATAAGCTCCTTCAGCCTTTCCCTAAACCTAAGGACATAATCCAGTATGGGAGTTCCCTGAGTGGCGTGCTTGCTTTCCCAGTACTCCCAAATCAAGTCTAGGGGCCCACGTACCCAGCTTCCATATAAGAGTTCAAAGGGGGAAAATCCTGTTGACTCTTGGGGCACCTCCCTGTATGCAAACAACAGGTGGGGAATGTATTTCTCCCAGTCTCTCCCATGCAGTTCAGTAAATACCAGGAGCATTGACTTCAGGGTACCATTGAATCTTTCCACAAGCCCACTGGCTTGTGGGTGATACAGTGTTGTGCATCTCTGCACCATCCCACACTTCTCCCATAAACATTTCATCAGGTCCGACATGAAGGAACCCCCTCAATCGGTGATAACCTCCTGCGGAAACCCAACATGGGAGAAAATCCCAAGTAAGCATCTGCCACTTTGTCTGTCCTCAGTGAGGATAGGGCGACTGCCTCGGGGTACCAGGTGGCATAATCCACCACTGTCAAGATGAATCTCTTCCCTGAGGAGCTGGGGGTATTTAAAGGTCCCACAATATCCATTCCCACCATCTGGAATGGCTCCTACACTATGGGCAATGGAATCAGGGTGGCTTGGGTTTTCTTGCCCACCTTCCCTATTTCTTGGCACCGGTGACAAGACCTGCAATACTCCTTCACCTGCTGGGTGAAGTTAGGCCAATAGAAATTCTGGCCAACCGCTGTGTAGTGCGCGTGATTCCCAGATGACCAGACAAGGGAATATCATGTGCAATCTTGAGCAACTGCTCACAATACCCCTGGGGAATGAAAAGCTGCCTGCCTAGCACCCCTCCCTCTGTCTGCACAGCCTGAGTATACATCAGTCCATTTTCCCAATAAACCTTATGTCTGCCATCACCTCCCTGTGCTCTGTCAGAGTCTGCCCAAGCCCTCAGCTTCTCTAAAATAGGGTCACTTCTCTGAGCAGCAGCAAACCCCTCACACATTCCCAAGGCATGGGACAGGTCCCCTTCAGTCACTAAACTAGGGTCCCTAGCACTAGCATCAGGGCACTCAGGATCACTGTCATCCCTAACCCTCTGACAATGGGTCACCCCTCCCTCTTTGGAGTAACCCTCTGTAGCTGTGTGGTTAACTGCTACTGGGGAAATTTATACCCCCTTTTCATTAATCTCCCTATCAGGAGACACAGGCTGGGGAACCAGTCTCCCAGTGATTTTTACAATTGTTCCCATGGGTTTCAGGGAACTACCATTTTCCCTTGTTGCTTGGCTATGGGTAACAGCACATATCATTCCCTGTTTGAGGTTATTACCCAGGATCACATCCACTGCTAAGGTTTTGGCTATAGCCACCTGTGGCACAGTTCCCCCTGTTTCACCCCAGTCTAGGAGAACACTAGCAAGGGGCAATGTTTTCTCCCCACTAGCAAAGTCTTGTACAGTGACGTATTTATTGGGTATAAGCTGAACAGGCTGTACCAGATCCCCTTTTACTAATGTCAGGGATGCCCCTGTGTCCCTTAACCCTTGCGTCTGTACCCCATTCACCATGACTGGGTGCATGTGTTTCCTCAAGTTCACAGGCATGCTTCCAGGGATACACAAACAACCCAATTCTTTCCTAGACCCCTGTGTATTGGTCGTCTGTTTTGGACACTGTCTGATGATATGCCCAGTTTCTTTACACAGCCAACATGCATTTCTTATTTCAGAGAAATCTTTTCTTTGAAACCTGGTGCTAACTGGTTTTGGTGGAGGCAGCGAGGGTTTTAGCTGTCCTGAAGGCATGCTTTTCTCTTTCTGCACTGCCATGCCCACCCCATTTATTCTCAGAGCAGGTCTGCTCTTGGCATAGTGGTCTGAGAGTTCAGCAGCCTCTTGCACTGTTTTGGGATCTCAGTCCTCCAGCCAGGTTTTCAACTCTGCTGGACATGCCCAATAAAACTGTTCTAACAAAATCACATTTTAAATTTTATCAACAGAGTTGGCTTCAATTCCTTCCCACCAACATTTTAAAAACTGACATCATTTCATGGCTAGCTCCTCATAGCTCATGTCAGGGCTTCTCCTGAGCTTATGGAATTTAGCTCTGTATGATTGAGCAGTTAATTCAAATTTCTTTAACAGTGCAGCTTTAAGTTTGCTGTAATCATCACTGTCCTCATTGTCCATTTGACCCAATGTATCCCGAGCTTTCCCGGTAAGTATGGGAATAGCTGGAAGCTCCAGGACTCCTTAGGAATTTTAGCCTGAATACAAACTTTTCAAAAGAATTTAAAAAGGTACCCATATCCTCCCCCTCTTTAAATTTGGCTATCAATTTGGAATTCAATTTGTAACCCAGTCCTGTAGTCCTAGTTAAATCCAAGCCACTTACCTGCTCTGGTGCTGCTGGTTGGAGTCATAGCTTCTCCAGTTTGTGTTGCCTCTGGTGCTCATGCTCCTCACGGTCTGTGTCTTGGCATTCTCACTCCCTCTTCTCCTCTGCAGCTCTCTGGTGCTGACGCTCCTCACGATCTGCCTCTCAGCATTCTCAATCTGCCTCATGGTCTGCCTCCCGCTGTTCATGGTCCCTTTCCCTGTGGAACTCCAGCTCCATTCGGCACAACTCAATATGCAGCCTGAGTACTTCTGGATCTGGGATACTGGTTACCTTTCCCTGCTGCTGTAGCCCTTTTCTGGCACTGGCCCTGTTGTCCTCCTCATCAGATCTGGACCCTGCACTGTCCGCTAGCCCTTCTACAGTCAAGGTTGGTCCCTTACAGTCACTGTCTGTAATTCTATGCTCTGGGTATCTGCTACCATCAGGGCATCCATGAGGTTCTGCTTTGTGGCTTTCACCTCGAATGGGACTCCTCTGTCCCTACACAACTGCTTTAAGTAGTCTATAATGTGCCTGCTGTAGTTGGAAGCCATCTTTTTCCCTAACTATGGCTACTCTGACTTGCACTTCAGAGAAAAAAAATAAAAGGGGTAGGAACTTGACTGTAAGCCAAGGGATATAGTTCTGTTTCCTTTTAAAATAGAACACTGCCTTTCTTTTTTTCAAGTGAGCTGAGCAGTCTCAAGCTGACACACTGAAAATAAAGCTTATAATACCAAAATTATCTCACCGCTGCCAACCAATCTGTCACAACTCCACTCAGCAGGTCAGCCCTCTACTCCAAAACTGCCAACCCCTCAGTGTAGTATTGTTAAAAGTTAACAGATCAGGGTAACCCTCCTGTCTGTTTTGTGGGTTCGAATCAAACTGTGGTCTCAAGTTCTGGAGGGATTCAAACTGTGAACCTTTTGCTAGCGTACCCAATGTACAGGCTTAGATAATTCTGCTGTTCGGGGAAATGCCAGATATCTTTCACCTACGGGCACCCAACCAGGTATTACAAAATGAACCCTTAAAACTCTATTCAAGACCTTAGAGAAACTGTTACCTGTTTCCCAATTTGGTATCACAATAAGCTTAAGCACAGCGTTAACTTTAATCATCTAAGCTTTACTTACAAAAAAAGAAGTTTCAAGGCACACCAGGCAGTTTCTGTTTTAAAATATATATCTTTACTTTAAGATAGATAAAAATAAGTAAACAGTAAATACAGAACAAAATATCCCAATGCATACAATCTTAAAAACAAAACCGGTTTAAGAGTGCA
Organism: Neoceratodus forsteri; assembly: GCA_016271365.2. Lineage (NCBI taxonomy): Eukaryota > Metazoa > Chordata > Ceratodontiformes > Ceratodontidae > Neoceratodus > Neoceratodus forsteri. Next base: position 1,429,827,409 of record CM057449.1, read on the forward strand.
AAATTCCTACCAACCATTAGACTTATTTATCTAAGGTATTTCTTATAATCTTTCAGTGCTCTTAGATGTTCCTTTTCTCAGTCTAAGTATATGAAAGTCTCTCTAAAGGTCAGCTACAGCATACTTATAACAGTCTTGAGCCAGCCTTCTCTCTGAGGTCACCTAGCTCCTCCTCGGTGTATTCAAATTTATATTTATAACACAGGATGTCCTAATAAGGTATTTTAAAAATAGGTGACATCAGCAAACCTCTTCTCTTCATATGACTTCCCAATCTAGTTTGTGATCTGCTAGCATCTCCTTTCATCCAGGAGCAAGGTCCTGCTTCACCAAGACATGAAAGAATCTTTGATGAAATTAACTGGCTTCCTCTGAAGATGCCCAAACAAATGCATAAGTCAATTCCTTATGACACCAAGTGGCATCAAGGGACTTTTCCTGAGGAGACGCCCACACAAATGCATATGCCCCTTCCTCATGACACCAAGTGCAATCAAAGGATTTTCCTGAGGGCATTATAAAATGCATATTGTAGTTTAGCTACTGATTTCAAAGTAACTGACAAGTTAATCACATCACAGATATCTGTAGTTTAACCTATGTCCTGTCCTTTGAAATTATACCTGGGGGGTTTTGATGTGTCATTTCAGCAAGACAGTATTTTCTCCTGACAGACAATCCCACTACATATTTTATATTGCAAAAATCATGGTGTAATCAGAACCAGCTGTCCAAGTGTCACAGTGGGCAGTATCTGCTTGGGGGGGCACTAGACCACAAGGGAAGGTGTTTTTTATTAAGCATATTTACAGGTGACATTGGGGATTGGGGAGGGGGCCACTAGACCAGCAGAGAAGGGATTTTATATTAATCTTATTTAGGGGTGACACTGGGGATTGGTGAGGGGGGCCACTAGACCAGCAGGGAGATTACATTACACATAATGGGGGATCAGGGCTGGGGAGGGGGGACCAGGGCACATTGCCACAAATCACTCAAATGTCCCAGAAGGACATATACTAAATACCCTTAGACCAGCCCTGGCTTAGAAATTTGCTCTCTGAGACAGTTTTGAGACTTACGATATAGAGGATGTAGCAGCTTCCATCTGCCACATGCCCCCAGCACAATGCCGCAGCCAGTTTAGTGGGGCAAGGCTGGTGCAAGCCCCCTTTGGTGCATGTAGCTTGTGTTTCCTGCAGGCTGATTTTCAGAATAGCTCAGGGCACATTGTTTGTTGCAAGGTGCCACTTGTGTCATTTATGTTTGATGCAGGCACCTTGTATTATTTTAAGGGCTTTGAGAATCGGGTCCCAAGAATCCACTTCCTTACCTGCCAGCTACCTAAGGCATGGAGAGGGATGGCCATTCTGGCCTTGCAGATGTATTATGCAGCTGTGCAGCTGAGGATTTTATTTCAGTGGCATATGGTGGGCACAGGACTGTAGTGATTAGAAATGGAATGAACACTGTTCTCATTCTGGGAAATGACACAATACCTATTTGGATATCGACCCCTTTGCATGAGACCACCTTATCCAAAATCTATGGAAAGAGAAAGGTGGGGAGGTATGGCAGGGAGCTTGTGACCTTACTGACTTTACACTCAGCCATCATATGGATTCACTCAGTTGCTCAGTTGCAAAGCTTTGCACGGCAGCCATGGACCCAAGGTTCCAGTGGTGGTGGAGACTTAACCTAGTTTACCTGGCACAATTCTGCTCAGGTCCAACAGTCTAGACTTTTGAAGAACTCCAGGCCCCATATGGAATGGAATGTAGAGACTTTTTCAGATATCTTTAAGTCCGGCACCTCATCAGATCAGAACTAGCCGATGCCAGAGAGTGTACCAAGGTCCCTCTGTTAGTCTCCACCTTAGCCACATATACTAATATGAAGTCCCGAGCCATCTTATCTCTGTCATTGATAAAGCTATCCAAGGTACACAACCCTACAGTACCATTTACATAGCAGCTAAGTGGTGGTGGTGGTGGGGTAGGCAGAAATCAACCTCTGTGGCCTGGGAGCAAGATTGCTTTGAAGATAGGTGGGCCACCTTGTCTCATGTCTATCATTAATTTGCTTGGAAGCAGGTAATAAGATATTTTAGGACATCTGCAATCACAGCAAGAAATGGGATGGAGTGCAGCTTGTCGAAGAGGATGGGGGGGTGAAAGCCACCCACGCGCATATTATGTGGCCCTGCCTGTCCTAATGGCTACCTTTCTTGCAGAACTAGATAAGAATTAGATGTTTTTGGTGTAGTATTAGCCACTGCTAAGCAATTTAGACCACAAATTGTAGTGAGAAATAATGTGACCTACTGGGAATTGAACCCAGGCCCCTAGAATACTATCCTGGTGCTCTAATCACTGAACTATAGGCTCACAGGGTTGGCCCCAAAGTTTCGCAGGCACACTTCTTTTCTCTCAGTCTGTCAGCATTGCTCAGTTGGTAGCACATCTACCTGTGGATCTGAAGGTCCTGGGTTCTCATCCCACACCGGGATTGGACTTGCACCTAAAAATCGCTGGCATCCGAGTGCAGTATTGGGGGATGCTGTACTGCTGGGGTGTGCTGTCCTTCAGATGAGACGTTAAACCGAGGTCCCTTCTGCCCATCCTGGTGTTGTCCTGGTGGGTGTCCAGGTGGAAGTAAAAGAACCCACGGCACTCTTCGCAAAGAGTATGGAACATTCCCGGTGTCCTGGCCAACATTCCTCTTCCCATAAACCAGTTCATGCAATTATCCAGGCTGTGTGTGAGTGATGATGTGCGATATGTCCGCCACCACACATTCAGTCACTTCACTACCAGTCTAGCATTGCTTGTAAAGCGCTTTGGATGCACTGTGTATGAAAAACGCTATATAAATGCTGATTCTTCTTCTTCTTCTTCTTCTCTGGTACTGCAAATCCAGAGAAAGAAAGTCTGTCCGGGAAACTTCAGGTCCAACCATGTGAGCCTATAGCTCAGTGGTTAGAGCACTGGAATTGTATTTCGGGGGCCTGGGTTCAATTCCCAGTAGGTCACATTATTTCTTTCTCACCACAAATTGTGTTGCAGTACTAGAGAATGATAGCAGCAATCCTCCATACTGGCTTCTACCTGAGATGTGAACTTTATCTTCTATACCACGATCCCAGAATCATTAAAGGCAGATACATAAAATATCTGTTGGGCATCATGACAGTGGCGGCCCATAAACCTACCACTAGAAACTGGCTCACAAATCTGGTACCAGAGATTAGTAGTTGGCGAAGTTTAGTAAATAAAATGTATAAGATGGAGATGACCTCCTTTGGCTCAAAAGACAGGTTGGAGATATTCACCTCACGAAGGAATGTCTGAATACTAAACATCATGCAGCATGAGCCTACCTTGCCCCATAAAATCAGGACCCACTAGGGGATGGAGAGGAAACACAGAGGAGGAAGGAAGGTGGATGGCAGGAGTTTCAGGGAACCCAGCTGACCAGCCTACCTCATGAATATTCCCAGTAAAGCGACTGTTTACAAGGATCTTGCTATGGCAAGGGATCACGGACCTCCTCACTGCTGAACTGAGGAGAGGGGGATCTCTGGATTTTTACAAGGGATATAACTGTTGATTATAGCTGTTAAACTCATGCTTCTGTACTGATATTGATGACTGTCATGTGTGGAATGTGGATATTTTCTAATAAAAAATGTATTTTCCCCAAAAATAAAAAATCCAGGGATTGGGCATTTGCAGTTGCTGCACCGATACTCTGGAATTTTCTGCCTCAAGACATTAGACAAGTAGCACTTAAAGTTTAATTTGTTCCTGCTGTCCTACACCAGTTCATAATGAGTTCAAATTGCTGATGCTGACTGTCTGTACTGAAGTTATTTGCTCATATTTATAGCATTGCTCTGTTTATCATATGTGTGATCTTGTTATGTTATGCACCCAAAGCCTGAGGGATGGGGACCATACAAATAAAGTTTACAACTACTGCTCACTACAAGGGGTAGCATAAAGGGACTTGTTGGGATTACAACAAAGGGTAGTATTTTTGTCCTTGCTGAAAATACAAGCATGAGTGTAGGACATAGGGAGGGAATACTAACATTAGTGCTGTCAGGGAGAAAAGTCTAATGATGAACTGGAGATTGTAAATATGGGAAGCTGATTGGCTGAGATGTTTTTGAAGCCGTGATATCGGCTACATCATCACAGCTTCAAAAAGCCTCTGGCTACCAGCCTCCTCGCAGACAGAAATTCCTCCGACAGCTGCATTTCCCCACATTCGTTACACGCTTTACCTCACGCAACTGTGCCCACTGCCTCTGGAAAGATGGACCAAGTTCCCCAACACGAGCATCTGTTTTAAAAAAAAAAAATGTCGCTCATTCCTCCTCACATATCACTCTGGAAGATGCACCGCAAGGCAGAAAACATGCAGAGTCAGGCACAGCTCAAGCAACTCCCCGCAAAACAAAAAAAAGCAACAACCCCAAAACTGTCCACACGATGTGTGTGTGTACCTGTTTAATTGCTTGCTCCCACTGCCACCAGATCACAATTTCACAAAAAGAAATAAATACAATCCATCTTCACACAGCATGACCAGGTCAAATGGAAGGAGCACACAGTGCTGGGTTGTGAGAGTTCAGAGCAGCACCTCTTCAACCAACTCCACTTACAACAGCGCCACCTGCTGCCTAGGGAATTATAGGAACTTTATTCTGAAAAGATACTCCTCCACCACTTTAAAACAGTAATTTTAAAAACATTTTAAACATTTTTTTTTTTTGCATTTTGTACTGCTAAAACGTTTAAGCCAGTTCATAATAGCAATAAGTCACTCCAGGTTGTGGTATGTCATGGGATATCATCATTTCTCGGGTGGTTGGATGCATTCGGCTTGCGGCCTTGTGCCCAACCACCTGAGGCATGATGATATCATATGATATACCACACCCTGTTGTGCCTTATTGCTTAAGTAGAACATGGGAGATAGCTACCAGGACAAAGAGAAAAAGCAAGACATTAAGCACTATAGAAGCTGTACTCAGTCCTTTGTGTATGCAAAAGTCTGAGTCTGACCCTCAACTCTTACCTGAATCTCACTCAGACTTGTGCAGACACCAAGGATTGCAGAAATACGAGTAAGACTTGGGTAAGAGTCGAGGCTCTCAGGCCTTTGCCTGCAAGCTAGTCATGCAGATCAGAAGCAAATTACATATAGCAAAGGTTTTTGGAAAGTATGAAAATACCATATCAGGCTCCCCAAATAGCCACAACAGCAAAGGATTTGAAGCTGGCAGCAACGATGATGGCCATTGTGGCAGCAAAGATTCAAAAGAAGGTAGAGGTGGGCAGCTGTGGTGGGGTCATTCAATTTGCCTCCGTTTCAGTTCATACAAATATCTCTGCTCAGGGTTGTTTTTCAGGGAACCCTGGGGAGTATTGTCTGACATGCCACCTGTCTTATCTGAAGGGTGCTTCAGTCAATGACCATATTGTTATTTTTTTTTCTTGTATGTTTCTCCCACTCCTGACTGGCCCCCTTCCACCGGCCCCCCTAGCACCGTTACCCTGGCATCCATTAGACTCACCTCTGGATCTCTAGTGAGGTGCCAGCTAGCCAGGTGTGGCACCTGAACGGGGCCAGCATCATCTCGCCAGTCGGGATGTTTTTCTCACTTTCTCCTGGTCCCTGAGTGTGGTGCAGAGGCATGCAATGATGCCAAAGGCCAAGCCATGCATGCCTCCGCACATGGCACGCTGGGCATCTGCCCCGCATCCACCCCCTCTGTCTGGTTCTGTTGTGCCGTCCCCCAGCCACCACTAGGAGACAGGCCGCAGTGGGCTCCATCCCAAACCCCTCCCTGGGAGAGGAGAGCTGTCCTCTGGATGCTCAGTCCTCTCCCTCCCCAGCCGACCCCCGGCAGCCTGCTCGCATCGTGAACACGGGATGTTGGCAAGGCAATGGGAAATAAGGAATGGATACCTCAGCCCTCCATGCCACTGGGACAGCTAGTCAATTACCATAATAACCCAGAAGACAGTGCAGTCTGATATGTGTTATTTGACATGGCGGTCCAAATGGCAGAGTCAAGGGCAAAGAAGCACTGATGGCAAAAGCAACATAAAGTTGACCTTCAGATTGCTGCTGGTGAACCCAAAAGATTTTGATCTGGTTTTTGAGTTCAAAAACAAATTCTACTTTGACAAGGTCATATCCATGTCAATGGGTTGTGCAGTGTCCTGTCCTGCATTTGAAACCTTTAGCAGATTTACGGACAGGGCTGCAAAACTACAAACTAGGAAACAGTTGATAACACACTACATTGATAACTTTTGTTTTGTTGGTAACGCAGGATTGCAGCATTGTAGTGGAATCCTAACAGGTTTTTGTCTGCTGATGGAATATTTTGAGGTTTCCTTGGCAGGTGAAAAAATGGAGGGCCCTTCTGCCAGGATCACTTACATAGGGAAAGATCTCAATTCAGGACTCCTGGTGTTACGTCTACCAGCCAACAAAGTCATAGACCTGTGGTGCTTGATTGGCAAGATTTTGGCCTCAAGCACAGTAAAGCTGGTAAAACTGCAGTCTCTGATAGGGCACTTAAACTTTGCTTGCAGGCCAGTACTACTGTGTAGTCTTTTTCTCAGGCAGTTAGCAGTCAAGATTGTAGTGGGAAGCAAGCTGCGTCATTACATTACAGTAAACAAAATCTGAGGTTAGGGGTAATCTTCATGTAAGGGAAAGGCCCCACTGTGTCATGGGGCATTTGGTGGCACTTCTAATCAGAAGGGCACCCACCTTATGCCATGAAACCAGTATCTTCACCTCTACCTTTTGCCACCATGGGTCAGGATGAAGGGGTACAAGGAGCAATCAAACACATTTTAAGGGATACCATTAACAAGAGACCACACACAGACAACTGCCCACACTGGGAGCTGGGATCACGCAGGATGCATGTTTATTGTTGCACTGTTCATACACAGCTTAGAAGGGCATTACCCTCACCTCCTTTACTTCATCACTTACCCTTACTTCATTGTCACTGGCATGTGCAATCACCATTAAGCATATTTAGTCATCGTTAGGCATGTCCTATGCCCACTGTGCTACACTGCATGGTATTTTAATCTAGGTTTCCTACCCTTTGCTATAAAGGGGATCTACTGCTGCACTTTTTAGAATTCAATCTCTTGGGTTCCTGCAGCACTGGTGCTCCAAAGATTATTTGTGCAGTGGCATTCTCCCAAGCAGGGTAAGCACTACCCTGGGGGCAGTTGTGCTGGTGTGCACCTTCTGCGCCAGCAGGTGGAATCACAGTGGTTCAGTACATCAGCATTATGATCTACTCCTAAGTAAGCAAACAGTCGGTCTGGCCATGTGTGTCTCCCTTCTGGCATCATATTGATAGTAGTAGTGGTATTTATTTATTTGTGGTGCCCTTTCCAGGAGGCTCAGGGCACCATTACTTAAAATAGGGTCCAACAGCTGGCCTGGTGGCACTGAGGGTTGAGGCGCTGGATGCCACACCTTGCTCCATGCTGGCGACCCGGGTTCAAGAGCAGACTCGGGTCGCTGGTGGGTTGGCCGGGGGGGGGAGACAGGCTTGAGTGTCTGATGACAGCTCCCCTTCTCTGGAGAGGGTTGCGGCCAAAGTCTGAGCATGTGTCTGACTCTGAGCGGAGGCTCGGAGTACTACAAGCCCCGATTGCAGGGGAACAGGTGGCTGCTTTACAGTGCGGACATCGGTGTTTGTCGCCTTGACATCAGGGGGCTGCGCACTGTAGGGGAAGGGAGGAAAATAGGAAAGACACCTGCTGGCTCCAGGAAGACAGACTTCCCAGAACGTGCCTCTGATGTGCCCCACTCACCAGGACCGCCATCTCAGCCTGACGAAATAAGGGATTATGGGGCAAAGGGCCCCGCCTCGTCCCCACTTGGGGGGAAAACCGAAGCTCCATGGAGGAGCGACAGGTGAGTCCTGGTGGGTGTGTGGTAGGAGGATGATTCAATGGATGTCCCGAAGGGTCGGGGATAGCAGGCAGTAAGGAGGGATAAAGAGTAATTAAAAAAAAAAATAGGGCCCAACTATAGTCAGATCTATAACTGATAGTCCTAGGGGACCAAACAAAGCAGGCTCCCATGTCTGGCTCCTAACGTGGGAACTTACCAACCACAACATTTGCCAGTCCCCCTCATCCTGGTGACAATAACCAATTCTATTGCTTCATTTCCTGGGGTTACAAATTACTTTGCTGCCTAGGCTAGTCATTCCCCAGAGTAATTCAATGAAGGTGCACATACATATCTGCTCTTTTCCTTGCCTTCTGTCAATGGGAGTGTATCCAAAAGGGTGCTGATGACCAACCTTGAGGAGTGACCCTCCACTACTCCCAGATGCCCATCGGGTCTTGAACTACTGTTCCTCCTGAGGCAGGACTTCTGATCAGATCATCCTCCTGCTGGAGTATTCTTTTTCCTCACTCAGGCTCAGGCTGGGTCCTGTGCTTACAGAGACCTCCCCAGAGGTGACCAATGCCACCTGGACACACGGACACTGCCATCATCCCCGAGGCCACAGGCCCCCACAGCTTGTACACAGATGGAGCTTGTAGTCTCTCTCTAGGTCTTGAACTTCAACATGCCTTCTCCACCAATACAGTGTAAAGGGGGATGGATAGGTCTATGAATATTCATGTCCAGGTTTCCCGCTTCTACCTAAGTAAGGAAACTTAGAGCACAAACTCCAGATGCCCTAGGCTCAATTCTTAAATGTGTTAGACTGCCACAAGTCCCAGGTGCACCAAACACACGACACATGGGGCTTGAGGCAGTCCTTGGCCAGCAATCGGGATTTTCGATCCCATTCCCCACATGCCTCAAGTTAGACCAGCTTTTCCTGGTCTCATTTCACAGACCTTTTTATGAGGTTTGTGCCAAATGTTTGGTGCAAACCACTGTAAAGAATGTAAAGTGCTGCAAATGCATGCGACCTATGAGAAGAGGGCATGGAGAGTATCACTGCGGGCACTCAGGAGAAGAAAACCCTCCAGGTGGAGGAAACCTCTGAGGACCCATGGCCATTGGTTTACCCATCCTCTGGCCATACTAAGAGGAGAAGGACCTAGGTTCTAGTAACCATAGTAACTTTGAGGAAGATGAGCTTCTTGAAGAGATGATGGTCCATCCTCGATCCATGGACGATGTAGTGTGGATGACAATCCTGAGGTTGAAGAAGTAGGTCTTTCCTGAAGGAGTGGTAGAATCCTAAGTGTGAAACAGATCCAGTTGAAGAAGTGTGAATGAAGTCCAGATTTCCAAGGTGAAGAAGTCTGCTTGTCCAAAGAAAATACAGGGACGTAATGAGCATGGAGAGCATGATTTGATTGATAAGCTACCAGACAGTGAACGGTAGAAAATGCAATGATTTGTGAAGTCGTAGGTGAATGATCCAAGTTATGTAAGATTTGATGTTCACAGTAAAGTCTGGAAGTAGGGAAATTAGTATTGAGTGATAAGTTGCTAAATAGCATCCATGAAGCAGAAGAAGGAGTCAAGTAGAGTCTTTGAGTGCCTGATATGAGAATGTCATAAGTAATTTGTAGACAAATACAAGAAGATTGGCATATGCAGTCTAGAGGGTAATTGAATATATATATAAAGAACGATTGGCAGTTCAGTACGAGGAATTGGATAGCTTCTTTGGGTAGTGATGTTGTAACTATACTTATACATGTTCTGCTGGTCCACTGTCTGAAGTAAATATGGGTAATGCTCTGGTGTAATTGCCAATGAGAAGCACTGAAGTGGCTATGGCTGGTTAGGTTTACAGGTACTCTGATGCCTAAATACATAATAGAAGCTTGGAAGTGGCTATATGGAAGTTTCTGTAGGCTGGGTTGGTAGTGAAGTTGAGTAGTGTGAAACACCAGAGGATCCTGGTGCTATAGTTGATTAAGACCTGTTCGGAGGGGAGTCTGGGATAGTGAATTCGCCGTAACAGTTGCGGATTTCTAGATTGAGAATTGGAGGAGCCTGTTCTCAAAAAAGGCTTCTCTGGAGGGAGTATTGGAAATAATTTATGAAGGATGGACTAGAAGGACCTCTGGATGGGTAGCTAACTTGACTGATGGTAGTAGGATGGAGAATGCAGATGAGTATATGGGGTACAGTGATGTTCAGGAACTAGAAAGCAGTGGTTTGGATAGCATAACATTGGTAAAGCAGCTAAAAATGTGAGCTCCAGCGATGCAAGTTCTGGGAAGGCAGCTGTGAATGTCTTAGGACAAGCAATGGCCATTGAGAAGTAGGATTCGAATAACATGGTCAATAGAGTCACTGTTGATAGGAGAGGCTGCAGAAGGTACAACGGATGATATCCGTAGTGGTATGAGGTATCTTGCGAGTCCCAGTATCTGTAGCAGTGATAATGATTACGAAATGGGAGCATAACAGAAGGATTTAAGTTCTTTCCATGTAGGAAGACAGCCTGTGAGACATGGTAGGCAGAGAAGTCACAATGTTTGAATAGACAGGACTCATAGGGAGCATCCAATAGAGATGGATGAGATCTTTCTCTTGTCTGGATGAATGAGATTCCAGGAATGATTGTGAGGCGATGATTGGGCAGTATATAAAACTCTATGATGATATAAGAGTTTATGAGGCAGGGTATCCAAGGGATGTTTGCTTGAAGTGGTTTTCCTTAAGAGTAATGAACAAGTGATCCATTGAGTAGTGGACGGGAACTGTTAGAATGGCCAGAGTAGGAGTATGAGATGGATAAACTGGAGGAGTAGTTGATCAGGTAGGAGTACTGACTGGAGATAGGGTAATATGCCCAAAGAGCCACAGCAAGCAAGACAAAGCCCGGAGCCCGGCAGGCGGAGAAGAAAAGGCAGCTATCCAAATGGCAGGAAAGTCCGGAGTGAATCCCAATGGAAGGAAGGAATGATCTGGGGAAGTAGATGGCCTAGGCAAAGCCGATATCATACAGAGCAGAAAGGAACAGTAGCGGGTCAGCTTCACAGTGAACAGCAGCAGAATGCAGGAAGGCAGTAGCAAGTCACCAGAGGATGATCCAGGGAAAGCCAAAGAGTGAAGTCAAGTACCTAGAGCAACTGATTTGAGATATGAGAGTCCCACATCAGACAAAAGCATCAAACGATGAGTGGAAAGGACTGAAGGTGCTGGAGCAAAGAAGGACGAGGTTCCCACATCTGAAGGAGAAAACAAACTTATGGGGCTACTTGCAGGAAGGAAGTCCATGACGTGGTCTAATTGGATTGAGATCAATATCGAACCAGCTGGCAAGATCTAAAACATGAGGGAAAGAAGGCCAAGGGGTCAAGCACGATGGTCCATGGAAGTGCAGGATGGTGAGTGATGTGGAAGAATGCAAGCCAGTTGGAGCAGAGGGGTCCTGTGTCTGGAGGAAAGTGGTAATCGGGTAGGATAGGAGATGCATAAAGATGGACCTGTAGGTGCAGATGCTGGCTCCTAGCTGAGGTAGTGGAGGTGAGATGACCGGGACAAGATGTTCCAAATAGTGGCCAAGGGTGAAGGTGCATTTGGTACATAGCTCAGGTCCAGGAAGGACCAGCAAGCATTGGTCCAGTAGGGAGCAAATAAGGTCGAAACAGGAGATTGTAGAAATGAGCATCCAGGCCCGGTAATTGAGGAGAGATAACTAGTATCTGATATCACTTGGCAGAGGTAGGAGGATGAAGGCAAATGAGTTAATGAGGTCCTGTTCCAGATGTGAAGCAACAACTGGGCATGAGACACTAGATATATTGAACTAGCAGATCCAGAAATAGGCTAGCATGCCCAGTAGTCAGTAAGATGATCTGGAGTCTATGTCGTCAGACAGAGCTGAGAGGTGGAAGGCTGGTGTAGTGGAAAGGTCCCCTTCCCGAAGGGAAGCAGTGACCTGTATCAGGTAGAGGAAGCAGAAAGTGAAAACAGTTGATGCAAGCTCAGACTCCCGGCCTGGGAAGTCAGAGCGATAAGACCTGAGGCGAGGCCACAGGCAACGAGGAATGGAGCAGGGCTCGCAGGACATGATCCAGTTCCAGAAGGGTAGAGGCATCCGATAGGAGGTCAAGAATGGGTATGTGAGAATCAGAAGAAGGTAAACTCAGGCATCCAACCATGACGGTCGGGGGAAGACGATCTTGACTTGCTTCAGCTAGGAGAGGTAGGATGATGAGAGTACATGGTTGAAGAGGTTCCGTTCCACAGATCAGGTAGGATGGAGAAGACAAGTCTGGCAAAGTCAAAGCCTGAAGAGAAGTAGCATTCAGGTATCAGGCTGAGAATGTAGAGCTGAAGCAGTGGAATGGAGACTTGGACACTCATCGGTGATGGCTGAGGTGGGATGATCGTGAATAGAAGCAGCTAGGCATAGGTAATATGGAGAGGGCACATGGGGCAAAGAAGTTCCGTTCCCAAATGGAAGCAGCAACTGGTATGAGTTATAGAAGGGATAGTATGACTCAGTAGATTGCAGACATGGCTCCCATCTCTGGTGGTCGGGGCAAGCCAACCTTCACCTGATGCTGTCCAACAGAGTTAGAGAAGGAGGATGTCAGGTTGGTAAGTAGTAGGAGGTAGTGAATGTAATGGAATCCCATCCCCGGTAGACTGGGGAAGCCTACCTTCACTCAGCACCTCAGAAGGCACGAGTTAGGAAAGGAGTCTGGAGTACTGCTGTTATGGGCTGGCTTAAGTGCAGAATGCTGCTGTAGGAAGAGAGGAGTGTAAGAAACTGAAAGGAGATAGGATGATAATAGTAGACTGATTTGGTAAGAGAGATGTAGTGTGATAGGAAAGGTAGGCACATGAATTGGAATGCAGTAGATAAGAAGGGTCCGTCCTTGGATGCAGCAACAATGAATGGGAAGAAAAACTCACTGTAAATGGAAGCAGGAACGAGGGGAGAATCATGAGGGTGAAGGTGACGGAGGTTGCAGGAGCAGGGCAGTGAAGCCAGAACGAACAAGGTCAGGAGAATGGGAGCACCCCCCCCATGCTTCCCAATAGATTGAGGCAAGTAGCACAGTTGAATGGAAGGGTTCCCCCTTGCCACCACTACCATCAGTACCACACAGAAGCAGAGCAGTGGAAACAGAAGCTACCCATCAGCTGCTGGAAGGCCTTATCCCTAGCAGGGGAGCAATGACGGACCTGTAATGGGAACAGTGATGGCCGGTGCTGGCCTGGTAGCGTCGTTCAGGAAAATAAACAGCTATGTGCTCGGACATGTGTCAGATAGAGTAGATCAATAGGTTGCATGACTTTCAGTTGCAGTCTAAACACATGAATAGCAAGTGGCAGATGTGGGGCCCAAACCGGAATTAGAATGGTGAAAGTAGATCGCAGGACACTGAGACACAAGATAACAATTATACACCATTGACCATTGCACTATATGCCAGTACAGTGTAACCCCTAGGTGGTGGTATCCCAAAGGCTCCTACCCCTGCCTGCTTGGCTAGTAGTAAGTTAAGGGGCCTGAGTTCTGAAATGGGTGCCTCCACCCAGAGGTCAGGGTTGGTAGTGGTCAAGCTAACCTGGTCACAGCCCTCTGGGACACTGTAACCTCCCTCTTCCTTACTAGTGGCCAGAACTATACTCAGTAATCACTTTCACAATACCCCTGATACACCACACAAGTACCCACACTGTTTGCACTTACCACCAGGGCTTTCCTCTGGCCTGGCCCTGGGGACCCCCTGTAAAACAAGATTATACACAGCAAATAACAGTACAGTACTCTTGCACAAACTGGAACCACAGTCAGGGTAAATGCAAAAAAGAGTTAGTTCTGATTTATTTAAGGGACTTGAACAAGGGAGGGGCGTAATCAGGTTCATTTGCTTAAAGGCTGTATCAATCAAACAGTTATGCATGCACTTCAGGGTTCATAACAGTCACATACTCTGAGTACCCAGATGGAGAATGGTGCGCTAGCCAGGAACGTTGCAGCTGGTTGGGGCCCTGTGATGGAAGAAATCAACATGCACAACACACACTATTTGTAATCTGGAGCCGGAGAGCTCAGTCCGTGAAAAGAAAACAACAATTCAATCAGATGGCACACTTTTAGATTAGGCTGTTGTTGCAGTGAGCTACCCTGATGATTACTCACGATACCCAAGACTGGACACAGGCTGGACGAAAAATCGAGACAGCTGGTGGTTAATCTGGAGTGCCAGGAGAAGCAGGGCCCACACAAATCACCGAGGCATCGTTCCTGTTCAAGCGTGGAGCAGGGGACGGATCCCCAGGCAGGTCTCTCGTCAGTGGCTTTCTCTGTGCAGTGGGGTAGTCTGTCAGGGCTAGTGTGGCATGGCCCAGGCCGAATGGAGATGAACGCAGATTCAGTCCAATTAGGCTAGATAAAGCTTCCAGCAAGCAGAACACAGTTCACACAGTGGGGAACCAAATCATGACCCACTTTCAATACACAGCACATTTACATGTGAGGAAATTCTACTGTACCAGGCAAACTGCTCTCCGGTCACGATCACAAAGTCTCTGCACAAACCGGGGATTCAAAAGCAGCTGGAAATCCTGACAGGCCAATCACATTCAGCAAAATCTTCGGTCTTTTTCAGGTTAAAGCCTGGTCACACTCCAGTGGCTTAAATAGTCATCACAACTCGGATTCAGTCCAAATAAACTCTATTTTCCCTCTCAGGGACAGCAGGCAGACAGGCAGGCCAAAACTGAGCCCTTTCACAGTTCTCCCATGCAAAACTACACAGAACTGCTGCTTAAAATCCCTTGAGCTATTACTTCTTCACCTCTCAGCTCAAAGCTGAAACTAACTGCAGCAGCCTGGGAAATTCCCCAAGATCCAAAATGTTCGGTTTGCTGATCCTCCTATCACTCACAACAAAAGGCTCCCCCTTCAGGTGCAAAAAGGCACAAAAAGCCCCAAACTACAAATCCTACAGATTTTGACTCCAGACAGCTCCTGTAGTCCAGCTCCATTTTAGGTCCCACCAGTACTGATGGGTCCAATTCGCAGTCCAGTACTAAGATAGTGGAGACAAACAAAACAGTCCTTGCTGCAAAAAAGGCAGGTTAGTCAAACTACATTATCATTATCACTCTAAATGATTTTCAGCAAATAGTTACATCTTTCAACAGAGCTCCCTCTCAGATTACTGACTGCAATCCAGGCTGCTCTTAAAGATAACAGTACACAGAGGCTATACAGGCACTCTCTGGCAATCACATTTAAACTGCTAAAATGCAGGACACTAGCCTGGCAGTGAGCATTTAGGCAAGCTCGAGGAAGGCTTTTTGGGAACCCCTATTTGTAGGGGAGTTACACCAGGATGCTGCAGCCAGCAGTAGCATAATAAAGTTTCAATGCGTGGGGGTGACGGGTTGCTGAAGAGCAAGTGGAGTGGGTGAGAAAGTAGCTGAGGAAAAGGCAATGCATACAGAGGAGGAGGATATGACATAAAAGTATCAGGATGTCAGACATTGCAGTGAAAACACCTGGTAGTGGGCATCCTGCACAGTCAGCGACTGCCTAGCAGCCTTGAACTTCATGTAAGCACAGGAAGCATGCTGTAATGGATGAGTGACAGTGCAAAGGTACTTACTGTGGAAAAAGCAGAGCACTGCAGGGCAATTAGGAGAAATGACTCCAAGTCCGTTGTCCAGAGAGAGACGGTGTGCTGCAGGGCAGGGGAAATTGAGAATGAGCAGGGGACACTTGCAAGGGACAGGAAGCAGGAATGCCACAGGAAGGGGATTGAGGGAAATACCGGGACAACGGTGGGGTAGGAGCACTCATAGCACAAAGAGACAGGGACAGAATGTGACGAGAAGCCCAAAAAGAACACTGATAGGGGACACCCAGGCATCAGCGGGAACGGTGGAGCAGAGGAAAAAAGTGGGGAGGCAGAACAGAGCCACCAAGAGAGGGAAGGTCAGCTAAGACACGGACAAAAGGTAAAACAAAAACAAACCAAAACGGGAGAGAAATGGACAACAGGATGGGAGGGAAGGAAAACAAATGAAAAAGAGCAGCAGCAGGCGCAGGAGAAGCTCAACCACACAAGCCATGCAGGGAGCCAAGGAACAAAAAATACTCCCTTAGCAAGGGAGGTGTGTTAGTGAAGGGTTTAAGTAGAGGTTGTGGGAGGAGCTATTCACCACATTGAACTCGGGCTTAAGCCCTCCCATTATATGAAACAAAACAGCCCATTTGGTCCTATTATAGAAAATAATATGGAAAGAAATGATCCAATGGGCATGGCAAATTCATTCAATACATTCTTTAGTTCAGTGTTCTCTAAGGCTGAACCAGTACCAGCACTAAGTATATCACCTGACGACACCTTTAATGCAGTTACGGTTAATGAGGTGGTTTCAGCCTTATAGGAGGTCAGAGATAAATCTTCCCCGGAGCCTGACCAGATTAATGTCAAATTCTTAAAAAAAACAGCAGATGAACTATCAATTCCCCTCACTATCCTGTTCAACAAATCATACTCCACTGGAGTCATTCCATCTGATTAGAAGAATGCAATCATGGTTCCAATACATAAAAAGGGAAATAAAAACAAGACCAACAATTATAGACCAATTAATCTTACATCAGTACTATGTAAATGTATGGAAAAGTTAATAAAAATCAGGCTTGAACAGGAGATTTGTGATAATAACTTGGGGGACCAAAATCAGCATGGTTTTAAAAGAGGTAGATCGTGTACCAGTAATTTAATAACTTTTTATGATTCTGCTAGTAGGAGTCTAGATAAGGACATCCCAGTAGATGTTATACTTTTGGAATTAAAGAAGGCCTTTGATAAGGTCCCACATGCACAACTTATCAAAAAAAATGATAGAACTAGGTCTGAATTCATACATCATTCACTGGGTCTCTCAATGGTTGCAAAACAGAACCCAGCAAGCCCACATCTCTGACTCATTATCTAATGAAATAAAGGTTACCAGTGGTGTTCTACAGGGTACCGTGTTGGTCCTGTGTTGCACAATGTATTCATTAGAGACACTGATGAAGGTACTGAAAGCCTGTTGATAAAAATTTGCGGATGATACTGAACTCTGTTCTGAAGCTGATATTTCCCCCAAAATTGTAATTATTCAACAGGACCTAAATCAAATAGGAAGATGGGCTGTACTTAACAAAATGGAGTTCAACACTGAAAAATGTTCAGTTGTCCATCTCCGTAAAAAAAAAAAAAATCCCATTACTACTTACTTTTTAAAAGGGTTTCCAATAAAGGCAGTAGATTCTGAAGTGGACCTTGGTATCATCATAGACAAGGATCTATCATCCACTGATCAATGTAGGCAAGTGGCACTTAAAGCTAATAGGGTTGTATCTTCAATAAAGAAGGCATTTGTCAATAAGAACAGGGCATGTATCTTGCCAATCCATACCACCTATGTTAGGCCATATTTTGACTATGTATGTAACCCCTAGGTGGCACTATCCCAAGGGCTACTACCCCTGCCTGCTTGGCTAGTAGCAGGTTAATGGGCCTGGGTACTGAAACGAGGGTCTCCACCCGGAGGTCAGGATTGTTAGTGGTCAAGCTAACCTGGGCACAGCCCTCTGGGACACTGTAACCCCCCTCTTTCCCTTCTAGTGGCCTGAACAATATACACTAATCACTTTCACAATGACCCTTATTCACCATGCAATTACCCACACTGTTTGCACTTACCACCAGGGCTGGTTCCTCTAGCATGACCCTGGAGAACCCCGTAAAACAAGGTTAAGCACAGCAAATAGCAACAGTACAGTACTTTTGGCACAAACTGGAACCACAGTCAGGTTAAAAGCAAAAAGAGTTAGATCTGATTTATTCACGCGACTTAAACAAGGGAGGGGCGTCATCAGGTTGATTTGCTTAAAGGCTATATCAATCAGACAGTTATGCATGCACTTCAGAGTCCCTACATAGTCACACACATTGGGTACCCAGGTAGGAAGATGGTGGGCTAGCCAGGAACGTTGCCCGGGGTAGGCCGGCTCACAGCTCGTTGGGTCCCTGTTATGGAAGAAAGCAACATGTACAACACACACTATTTCTAATCCGGAGCTGGAGGGCTCAGTTCGTGAAGTAAAAAACCACAAAGCAAACAGATGACAACACTTTAGATTTAGCTGTTATTGCAGGGAGCTGCGCTGATGTTTACTCACGATACCTAATACAGGACACAGGCAGGATGAAATCGAGACAGCTGGTTGTCGAACTGGAGTGCCAGGAGAAGCAGGGCCCACACAAATCACCGAGGCATCATTCCTGTTCAAAACGTGAGTAGGGGGCTGATCCCCAGGCAGATCTCTTGTTGATGGCTTTCTCTGTGCAGCGGGTAGTCTGGCTGGGCCAGTGTGGCAAAGCCCAGGCCCAATGGAGATGAATATGGATTCAGTCCATGGGAGCTGGATGCAGCCTCCAGCAAGCAGAACACAGTTCAGCACACAGTGGGGAACCAAAACTATCCGGTCACAATTTATTTATTTAGTTTTTGTTTACCGGGTAGGTGCAACTAGCCATAGCAATGACTATTTTCAGGCACGACCCAGGAGGGTATTACAGAGTCTCTGCACAAACCAGGAGTTCAAAGGTGGCTGGAAATCCTGACAGGCCAATCGCATTCAGCAAATGTTCGGTCTTCTTCAGGTTAAAGCCTTGTCACAGTTCTGTGGCTTAAATCGTCCTCACAATTCAGATTTAGTCCGAATTAACTCTCTTCTCCTTTTCAGGGACAGCAGGCAGACAGGCAGGCCAAAACTCAGCCCTTTCACAGTTCTCCAACACGAATCCACACAGGATTGCTGCTCGACTATGTCAAGCTGTTACTTCTTTCACTTTCCAACTCAAACTGAAACTAGCTTCACTAGCCTGGGAATTTCCCCAGGATGCAAAAGGTTTGGTTAGTTGATTCTTCGTCAGTCACAACAAGGGCTCCCCCTCTACGTCTGTCTTGGTGCCAAAATGCAAGAACTACAATTCCTACAGAAGTTTTCTCCCACAAAGCCCCTGGGGACATGCTCCATGTTAGAATCCCTAAAGGTACTGATTGACCCATTTCAGCAGTCCAGGACCAAGATGATGGAAACAAACCGAACTGTCCATGCTGCACAGAAGGCAGGTTAGAACAAACTACAATATTATTACTATTCTAACAAATGATCAGCAAACAAGTACATCTTCTAACAGAGCTTCCTCTCAGATTAATTATGACTGCAATCCAGGCAACTCTTAAAGAGACAGCACACAGAGGCTATACAGGCACTCTTTGGCAATACATTTAAACTGCTAAAATGCAGGACACCAGCCTGGCAGTGAGCATTTAAGCAAGCTTAAGGAAGACTTTTCAGGAACCTCCATTTGTAGGAGGGTTACACGCAGCCTCCTTTTGGGCACCCTATTTACTCATAGATGTGAAATTAATCGAGTCCGTCCAAAGGAGAGCCACCAAATTGATTGCACCCATTAGTAATCTATCTTATAAGAACAGACTTCAAGCTGTCAACTAATATGATTTGAGATCTCATAGAATCAGGGGTGATCTGCTTATGTTATTTAACATTCTCAATGATCCTTTTCTTATAAGGAAATGTAACCTTACTTGGGCACATAAACCGGGAGGACTTAGATGTCATAGTAAACAACTTGTAAGTCCCAAAATCAATACTAATAAGAGACATATTTTTTCTACAATCAGAGCATCCAAATATTGGAATTGATTACCTCACAATCTGGTTACCATAAACTCATTCAAAACTTTCAAGAATGCTCTTAATAAATATTTATTTGAACATGTGCTATAATTCACACCCTGCATGTGCAGGGAAGGTGGTCCAGATGGGGCAATGCTTTCTTCCACCTTTAAGTACTGAGTGAGACCAAGTAATGTTAGCACAGGTTTCCCCAGGGAGCCTATATTATTAACACAGGCTTCCCTGGGTTTCCATAGTATTAGTGTAAGCACCCCCAAGTTTGGGTGCTTATTATTCAGCCCTTGCTCTTCCCTTTTCTTCGTTCTTGGCTGTGGAGTTTGTGGCCCACCTACAGGTCAGGTGGGGCTGTGACTCCCAGCTGGGTATTTACAGGAGGTTTTGGTGCCTTTTGCAGTGAAAGGGAGGAAGAGGACTGGCGGGGAGAGGAGGTCATGAGTTTGGTGGTGTGGTGGCCCACGATGGCCTCGGTCCAGTCTGGGATCTTTCAGCAGGCATCATGGAGTCAGCCATCTGGGCACCCATGCCATAGGGAAGGCGGTATAGAGAGGCAGCTAGTCGAGTGGCTGGTGGGTGCAGAACCTAGGTAGTCATCACTATGGTAAGAGGACACCCTGTAGATTCTACAAGGAGTGGGCCCACCAGCACTTTAGGGGAGCTGTAGCCCTGGGAGTGAAAGGAGGACCCGTCACGTGAACTACAGCACCTGGCGGGTTGGCAGTGGCTCCAGGCAAACAGTTTACCTCGTTAATGCTGTTGGGGCAGTGTGGTGGTGAGAGCTCGTGCTGCAGAGATGGTGGTGGTGGCAACCCACCTTCCCCTTTACCAGTGTGGCACTGCAGCATGGCCAGATGGCTGTTGGGGCCTGAAGGTTTTTGGGGTGCGGTGTCGGTGGATCTTTGGGATTGCCAGGGCCCGTATGTGATGCCCTGGGATGCTCGTAGCCCAGTGTGCCTTGAGAGACTTGAGGGTTGGTATATGTCATAGCTGGGAAGGTGAAATCTGCAGTGTTTCTGGAACATGTTTGAGCCACATTTCATCTGTGTTGTTGCTATCAAAATTTGAGGCCCTATTCTGCTTCCTGGACTACCCTGCTCTGATCATCTCAGAGTACCAAGTATGTGCTGTGACCTTGTGTCACTGAAATTATGCTACCTGAGAAGCTTTGCTGCTTGTGCCCACTGCTCCATGGAGTGGAATTTACTGTTGTTTTATAACCAATTAAATGTTTTCTATTTGCTGCATTATCAATGTGGACATTGGACTTACTTGATAAATTGTTTGCCAATCTTTAACCACGCTGGGTTTTCCGTAGTATTAACATAGGTTTCCCTGTAGCTTCTATATAATTAACACATGTTCCACTGGGTTTTCTATAGTATTAGCACATGTTTCCCTGTAGCTCCTATATTATTAGCACAGGCCTCCCAGGGTTTTCCATAGTAGTAGCACCAGTATCCTTGGGGCTTCTATATTATTAACACAGGTTTCCTTGAGTTTCCATAATATTAGCAACATTTCCCCTGGGGCTCCTACATTATTAACGCAGGTCTCTCTGGGTTTTCTATAGCATTAGCACAAGTTTCCATGGGGCACCTATATTATTAACACAGTTCTCCCCGGGGCCCCTGTAGTACTAACACAAGTTTCCCTGGGTCTTCCATAGTATTAGCACAAGTTTCCCCATTGCTTCTATATGATTAACACAGGTTCCCCTTGGTTTTCTATAGTACTAGTGCAGGTGCAGGTCTCCCTGAGGCTTCTATATTACATAGATACATAGAAGGTAATGGTAGAAGGGGACCACAAGGTCCATCTAGTCTGCTCAGGATTTGTTTGTTGGTTGCTACCCCCTCCCTGATTACCCATTCTGTATAATGATGCCCCTATGCCTGTTCCATGCTTGCTTAAAACCCCAGATAGTTTTGGCTTTGATGGCCTCCAGGGGCAGACTATTCTTGGCATCAACCACCCTCTCTGTGAAGAAAAACTTCCTGATGTTTGTCCTGAACCTGCCCACTTGTAGCCTTAAATCATGCTCTCGCATTTTACTACCTTCTTGAAGTGAAAAAGTTCCTGCTCCTGAACCTTGTTTACACCCTTGATGTATCTGAACATCTCTATCATGTCATCCCTCTCCCTCCTTTGTTCTAGGGAGTGCATGTTTAAATCCTTTAGCCTTTCCTCATATGGCTTCTGGTGCAATCCCTGAATCATTTTTGTTGCCCTCATTTGTACCTTCTTCATCCTGTCTATGTTCTTTCTAAGGTGTGGCCTCCAAAACTGTACACCGTACTCCAGATGGGGCCTGACTAGTACTCTGTACAGTGGAAAAACCACTTCCCTCCATCTACTTGTGATCCACCTCCTGATATAATCCTGCATGCCACCAGCTTTTGGTGCCACCTTTTCGCATTGTCTTCCCACCTTCAGGTTATCTGTTATTATGATCCCCAGATCACATTCCTCACTAGTTTCTGCTAGTCTTTCTCCCCCCAGATAGTATTCAGTTTTTGGATTGCTCCTTCTTAGGTGCATGACCTTGCTTTTATTGGTGTTGTATTTCAGCTGCCATGCTGCTGAACATTTTTCCAGTTTTTCTAGATCTGACTTCATTCTTATCACTCCCTCTGTAGAGTCCACTCTGTTGCATATTTTGGTGTCGTCCACGAACAGACACACTTTCTCCTTAAGTCCCTTTTCGATGTCAGCTATGAATATGTTAAATAGTAGAGACCCCAAAATGGAGCCCTAGGGCACCCCACTGGTTACCTCCCATTCTGTAGATAGTGTACCGTTTACCTGAACCCTCTGTATCTTACCTTGTAGCCAGTTTTTAACCCGCATAACTACCTCCTGTCCATTCCCCATTTACTCTAACTTCTTTACCAGCCTTCTGTGAGATACCGGTTGAAGGCTTTGCTAAAGTCAAGGTAAACCACGTCGATGGCCACTCCCTCATCCACAGCCTTGGTCACCCAGTCGAAGAACTCGATTAGGTTAGTTTGGCATGATCTTCCTGCTGTGAACCTGCACTGTCCATGGTCCTGTTGTCTGCTGGATTCCAGGAATGCTATAATCCTCTGCTTAAGTAATGTTTCTATCACTTTCTCCACCGCAGAAGTAAGACTTACAGGGTGGTAGTTTCCTACCTCCTCCCGGCTTCCAGCTTTGTGCAGTGGAACATAGGTTTCCCAGGACTCCTATATCAGTGCAGGTTTCCCTTGGTTTCTATAGTATTAGCACAGGTTTCCTCATGGCTCCTGTATTAGTAACACTGGTTTCTCTGGGCATCTATAGCATTAGCACAGGTTTACCTGTAGCTCCTATATTATTAGTACTGGTTTCCATGTGTTTTCTATAGTATTAGCACAGGTTTCCTCAGGGTTCCTTTATTAGTAATACAGGTTTCCCTTAGTTTCCATAGTATTAGCACAGGTTTATCTGTAGCTCCTATATTAATGCAGGTTTCCCTGGGTTTTCTATAGCATTAGTACAGGTTTACCTGTAGCTCTTATATTAGTAACACTGGTTTCCCTATGCTTTCTATATTATTAACACAGGATTCCCCAGGACTCCTATAGATGTAATACAGGTTTCCTTGGGTTTCTGTAGAATTATCACAGGTTTCCACAGGGCTCCTATGTTATTAACACATTTCCCTGGGGCCCCTATATTGTTAACAGAAGGTTCCATGGGTTTTCCATAGCATTAGTATAGGTTTCCTCTGGGCTCCTATAGTATTAACACACGTTTCCTCACAGAGCCTGTATTATTATCATAGGTTCCACTGGGGCTCCAATAGTATTAGCACAGGTTCTCTGAAGGCTCCTTTACAATGACCACAGGTTCCCCTGGGGTTCCAGAAGTATTAGAAAATGTTCCACCCTTCCTGTAGAATTAGCAAATGTTCCACCATTCCTGTAGTATTAGCAAATGTTCCACCTGAGCTTCTGTACTGTTGGCGCAGGATCTTTGGGTGTGCCTGTACTATCAGCACAGGTTCCCCCGGGCTCCCGGGCTCCTATAGTATTATCACAGGTTATGCTGGGGCTCCTGTATTATAAGAGGTGTCCCTGGGGCTCATATAGTATTAGTGCAGGTTCCCACAGAGCTCCTGTATTAGTACCACAGGTTCTCCTGGGGCTTATTTTGTTTTATTATTCACACTGGAAATGAGGAGGGGGGGGAGAGAGATAGAGGCATTTAGGGTACAGGTGGGGAGTCCCTTTCAAATGAGAACAAGCACCAGGGCAAGGAGGCATGCAGTGAAGCTGGAGGGTGGAAAGTTCAAGATTAATATGAGGAAATATTTCTTCTGTGAAAGGGTGGTAGACGCCTGGAATAGACTGCCAGCAGAAGCGGTGTGGGTTGGAATAGTGGGGGGATTCAAGCATGCATGGGATTGACATAGGGTATATTAGAGAGTAGGCATGGAGTTGGAAGGGTCACCAGAGACCAGATAGGGTCTGTGGAGATAGGATAGGCAGAGAACATGTGGGCAGACTGGTTGGGAGATCCGGCCCTTTTCTGCTGTCAAATTATGTGTTTCTTTATTCACAAAGTATAGTGTCATAAAACAGGGTGTGAAGTGTCACCCCATTGCAGCACCACATTTTGGAGCAATACTCCAAGCCCTTATTCAGTCCCATGGAGTAGGAGTTCTTCCTGTGATTGAATCACATGCAGATGGGTCCACCAAATCATATTGGGTGCAAACACCAGCCAACATTCTTGATAGAAACATATGTAAGGGTTCAGCATTGGATGTCCCCAGGCTACATGGTACTATGCAGTGCTGAGAGCCTGTGCAAACCCTGTTAGCTCCCTGGTCACCTGCCCCATACTGAAATGCCCACTTCTGGGTCAGTGCCTCACATATATTTGCTGTCCACCATCAAATTTTCCTGGTCCTGGGGTCAAATGGCCACATGCACCTTGTTGGCACACTGCCATCCAGTGGAATAACCCTTCCTAGCCTCACTGCTCCCTACAGTCACAGTGGTGTTAGCATGAAAGGGGTAGTCTTGTGACACCAGTTGTGCATAGCAGCAAGGCATAGTACAAGGTAGCACAGACTAGGGACACTTAACAACAGTCCCTAGCGGTTGAGACTGGATCTCCTAATCATTACAACTGTGACTATGCCCCAGTTGGTTGAATAATGCATGCCTTAGCTTTCAGAACCATGCCCTGATAGTTCATGCTGCCTGAGAGAAAGAAAACAATATGGTCAAGATTTTTAAAGCCCTGCATCTATTTTTCAGATACAGGTGCCGGAATCCACCCGAGAAGTTAGACCAAGAAGAGTTGGTCTAACTTCCTGGATGGATTTCTGTACTTGTGTCTGAAAAACAGATGTGATTCCTGCATTTGTGGCAAAAATTGCCATAAACTGCCGGGGCAGTATTTTCAATGCTGCACGTCCATTTTTCGAACACGAGTACCGAAATCTGCCCAGGAAGTTAGACCAAATAAAATTGGTCTTTCTGGAAGGATTTCTGCACTTGTGTCAGAAAAACGGACATGAGTCCTTCTTGCAGTTGTGACAAAAATTGCTATAAACTGTGGAATTTGTCACAAATGTGTCCAGATCACTGTGAATAGGATGCAGACATCTGGACACATCTGCATGGATGTAGTATGCATCCAAAATACAGATGCAAGTGTTGTGTCCATGCTTTTAAAAATCCTGCCCTGGGATTTGTCTTTAATTCATCCAGATGTCTGTGAACAGGATGCACACATCTGGTTATTTTTATTTATTTATTACTAGGATTCAAGTACCTTTGAACCAGAGGTTCTTTTACAAAGGTTCTGCATCAGTTACAAATACAGACATAGTAAATACAGAAATATGTTTACAATACAAGGTTGGAGGATATACAATTATCAAAGTGACAAGTGTGGACAAATATTCAGATTACATATTTTTTTATTTATTGAATTGTTTCACCAGGAAAGATACACTGAGCAACTTAATGCTTGTCTCATGGTATGTCATGGGGGAAAGTGGAAAGGGATATACAGAGTACAAGTTCAGGTAGCTACATATAGATGGTGTAATTATACGTGCAGTTATAAAACAGGAACATGGCACATGAGACAATATAGGCTTATTGCAGAGTTTCTGTACAGGCAGATCTTAGGAGCAGCATACAAAGTAGAATCAGTGCAGGTAATGAACCATAGGATACACGGCTGTCAATACATAAAATACAGACAGTACAGTAGTGCAATATGCAGCAGAGTGAACACTAGTTGGAACATATTGGAACCAGTCACCCCTGTTTAAGAGCTAGTCTAAAGTATAAGTGCAGGTAGGGGGGTGAGAAAGAGGAGAGAGAGAGAGAGGGAGAGAAAAACAGAGAGGGAGTCAGGTAGCAAGAGGGCGTCAGGAGCAGGTGCAAGAGCAGGTGCAAGAGGGTGTGAGGTAGTTGTGCAACGCAGTGGTAAGGGAATAGAGGGAGGAGGAGTGGCAGATTTGTGGAGGGAGAGCATTACACATTTTAGGCAGGTGGTAGGAGAAGGCTTTTTGGCCAGAGGATAGTGGTTCTGCAGGGGAGTGAGAGGGTGCGCGAGTCAGCATGGGATCTCAGGAAATAGAGGGAGAGGGTAGGGGTGCCAAGAGAGGAGGAGATATATAAGGGGAGAGATCCAAGCCAGAATTTAGAGATGAATTTATCACCATAAAGCGAGCACCTGGAGTGTAGGGGAAGCAGGTTGAGAGAGCGGTAGAGGTCACAGAGGTGGGTACGGGGGGACATCAAGAGCAAAATGACAGAAGAAGTTAAGAGTGAGTCCAGTCTGGATAGGTGGGACTGTGGGGCAGCATCATAGACTATGTTGCAGTAGTCATATATCTACAGGAAAGCATGTTTGTAGTACTTTGTACAGTACGGGGTGGGAAGGGTTATAATATGGTATAGCAGGAGAGGCTGGATAGGGAGATGAAAGAGTGGGGGGTAAGGTTAAGGGAAAGGGGGAAGAGATGGGGAAAAGAAAAAGAGGGGTGTGAAGCAGACAGCAGGTATCTTTGTCTAGTCTAATTGAAGTAGGTGGGAGTAGTTTAGGGAGGGAAGGATAGGTTGGAAGGGGGGAGTGAGGGTAGGTAGGGGGCAAAAATGAAAGGAGGTTAAGTAGGCTAGGCAAAGGTTAGGAGCAATCTATTTCCAGTAACTGGAGCAGGAATTGTCAGGGCCTAGGTGGAGAGAGGGCAGTCACAACCGTTATGTTGGGTGAGGTGCTGGTGTAGATTGAGTTTAAAGGTGCTAAGGAAGGGGATATTAAGCATTTCTGGGGGAGGTTATGTACCAGGAAAGAGGCTCATAGCAAAATGATCGCTGACTTTGGGCAGTCCTGCAGTAAGGGACCAGGTAGTTAGTTCAGGATGCTTTGCGTGTGTTGCAGGGGTTGGGAGCTGTTGACAGCAGAGGCAGGGCCCCTGGTGGAGCTTAGCCCAGAGTGATTTTTTTCACAAATAGACACGTTTGGTAAGTGATCCTACTTTTGAGATTCATCCTTTGTGCTTGCATGTAAAGGTCACAGGTGTGGGTGTATCTGTGGGCCCTGTAACCAGCTGACATGCCTTGTTGAAAGCAGCGGTGACTCTTTTTAGGAATGTATCAGAGGCAGCACCGTGGAATATAAGATCATAACTGACCACGGAGATAACTGAGCTGGATACAGCTAGCTTGAGTAGGTGAGACAGTGGTGGTGGTGCCTATAAAGTGCGCCCAGTCGAGAATTGATTGCATTAGATATTATGTTGATGTGGGCTGCGTAGGACAGGGTGTTATCTAATGTTATGCCTAGATATTTGAAGTCCTTTGCGTGCTCCAGCGGGTGGTTTTGTTTGTTTAGAATGGTGAGGCAAGTTGCTTTGTGATGGCTATGAGGGGTATAGAAAAGCATCACTTTGGTTTTTTTGTAGTTCATGAGCAGTTTATGGCCCTTGAACCAACTTTCTACCTCGCTAAAACCAGTTTGGAGGTCTCCGGTGTGCTGGGTGGGGTCGGTGTGAGCAGAGAAGAGGACAGTACCATCTGCGTACAGAATGACGTTAGTGGGACATACTTTTAGGAATGTGTTAAGAAAAAGTCTGAAAAAGTAAAGGACCAAGGGTAGAGCCTTGGGGAACACCGGAGTTTACTGAGCGGATGCAAGAAAGTGCGTCATTAATTTTGATCTGCTGTGACCTAGCACTTAGATAGGTTGTGACCCAATTTGTGACCTCGTTGGAAAGTCTGACTGCATGGAGCAAGCGGAGTAGGAGTACTGTACATGGTTCACCATGTTGAAGGCCTTGGTGAGGTCAATGTAGATAGACTCCACCAACTGGCCTCGGTCAAGTACACTATGTATGAAGTCAATGTATTACAGCAAGCCCGTAGTAATGCTATGTGTTTTCCTAAAGCTGTGCTGTTCTACACACTGGAGGTTCTATTTAGTGAGGTGTTCTGTGAGTTGGTCAGTGACAATACGTTCCAATGCTTTTGACGGGGGGGAGGATAGAGATATGCCGATAATTTGAGGGAAGCATCCTGTCATCGCTTTTATAGACAGGAACTGCGGAGGCAGATTTCCAACGCTGAGGTAACTGATGATATGAGAGGGAGAGGCTGATTAGTGTGGTAAGGGATCTGAGGACAGAGTCTAGGGTGAGACTGAGGAGTTTGAGGTCCAAGTAGTTGCTGCTGTATCTGGCATTACCCAGAGCCATTTGGAGGTATTTCTTTGCCGCCAACATGGGGACTCTCTTAAAATTGAATGGGGGGACTGCCAGAGGAAGGGGGATCACAGGTGTTTGGAGGGCTAGGACTCTTATTTAGGTATTCAGGGGGCAGTATGCCAGAAAGGTCAGTGAAGGCCTTGTTTAGTTTGTCTGTTATGGTAGTGGGTCTTGAGTAAAGACACCATCTGTGAGGATCAGGTTTGGGGGTGATTTAGAGGGCTTTCCAGAGAGCTTTTTAATGTTGTCTCAGAGTCGCCTCCCATTGCCCCATAATTTTGTGAGCTCTTATTTATAGTACTGTCTTTTAACACACCGTATTTCAAGGGTACAGGAGTTCCTTGTGGCTTTGTACCATTGCAAGTCTGCTTGTCTGCCTGACGCAATTGAAAGGTGCCACAGATTGTCCCTGTCATGCATCTTTGTTAGCAGGTCAGCAGTGATCCAGGGGTTATTTACTCCCTTTAACTTCTTTTTTCAGAAGGGGGCATAGATGTCACAAGCCTTTTTGAAGTGGCTTATAAAGTAGTCAAGTGCAGTGTCTACACAGTGGGTGTTATACAAAGGGGACCAGTCAGTGTGTGCAAGGAGGTGCTATAGGTGTTTGAGTTTCTGTTCTTAAGGACATCCTGGGATTGGACCTTAGAAGGAACTTTAGGGGTTTTGTTTGTCCAGTGGAAGATGACTGATAGGGGAGTGGTCACTTAGCGTGTCCGGCAATACCTCAGTGTGGGTTATTCTGTCCGGGTGGGTGGTAAGGACAAGGTCGAGGAGAGAGCTAGAGCCAGTCTGGTGATTGATCCTAGTGGGGGTGGTTACAAGATGTGCAATGTTGACAGCTATTATAGCATCCTTGAAAGGGTCAGCCTCAAGGGCCAGCCAGTTTGTATTGATATCGCCAAGGATCACTATCTCATTTGCTAGCAGGCCGGTCGGCTATGTAGTCAAGGACTATTTGAAAGCCTGCCGATTGATCTCATGGTGGGATGTAGACGGAAAGAATAGCAATTGATTTACCATTCCGGCTTTGCAGGACCCTTAAGGGTAGAATTTTGAACTTGCTTTCAGTAGCCAGGTGTGGTAGGGCTTGCCCGTTGAGTGATTCTTTAATGTAGAGTGAACCCCCTCCTTTCTTCCTGATCTGTCATGTCTAAATAATGTGTAGCCTTCTAGTGCGATGGAGGTTTCAGGAACTTTGGGGGTCAGCCAAGTTTCATTTATTGCTAGCATGTCAGGGTCATGCTGCGTAACCCATACATGTAGATCATCCATTTTTGTCAAGAGGTTTCTGATGTTGGCTGAGGTGAGTTTTAGGGAGCAGTTGTGTTTAATGGGGTAGGGGGTTCTAGGGCCACGGTTGGGGTGTATGTTACCTGATATGAGGAGGCGGAGTATGAGGAGTCTGTGGAGATAATGCTGTAGTTTCCAGCATGTTTGATAATGCTTGGGACCTGGGGTTGGCTCTGAAAGACCTGGGGTTGGCTCTGAAGGAGGGATCACAAGGCGGTGTAAGAATGGGTAGCATAGTGTTAGGTGATATACTTTAGCATAGGTGGCCTGATCTGGTGGAGTAGGAGAGCATCCTTCAAATATAGGGGTGAGACCAGTGCCTTGAGTTATTTCTTTAGTTTCTATTAACAGGTCAATTAGTTTGTGTTAGTGACCTTTGGACAGTTAAGGGGTACGTTTGATATAAGGATGGTAAGCACTGCCAGATAGCGAAGTGGTCCCATTGTAGATGTTCTGCAACAAGGTCAACCCCTACTGCTGGACCTTGAGTTGTACTTGCCAGGGCTGGGAGGGTGGGGGCAGGGGTGATTAATCAGGTTTGCTTCGAATTTTGAGATTGAAGTGTTGGTGTTCGACTGAGCTAGTTCAGTGGTAATGCGGATTGACTACTTATCTTAGGGGAGCTGCCTTTTAAGAAAAAGAGAAAGAAAAAGACTAAGTGTCATTTAAGATACTGATAGAGCCTGATTGGAAAGGGGGTGGTGTGCTGATTGAGGAAGGTGTATTTAATAGTCGAGGCTGGGTAATAGAGGTCGAGGCAGGGAGGGTGGGTGGGGCAAAATTCCTCACAGCAGTGAGCACAGGCAGGAAATCAGCTGAGAAAACTGCGGTTCATCTTGCAGTAGGCTGAGAGAGATTGCTGGGCCAATTGTCATCCAATTGGAAGGGCGCTAAGTGTGGAAGATCAGGGAAATCGAAAAACGAAATTAATTTCAAATTGTAGCTGAGTAGCATTAACAGATCGCTGGGCGGGGAAGACAGAGGGGCACAGTACCCAAGGCAGCATGGATTCACAGCAGGAAGGTCATGCCAGACGAATCTAATAGACTTCTTTGACTCTTTGCAGGCTTGTTACCTCTGTGATGGCAGTTTTTATTATTCCTCATTGTTCTTCCACCCCTCCGTCCTACCCAGGTAATGTAAGGAAGTATTTTTTCACAGCGAGGGTTGTGGATGCACGGAATGGCCTTCTGGAGGAGGTAGTGGAGTCAAAAACAGTGGTGGAATTCAAGCATGCATGGAACAGTCATAAGGCAATTCTAGGGGGTGGGGGTAGGAAGAAGTAGGCTGCTGGTTAACTAAGATCTGCAGCTTATCCATTAGGTAGGGAAAGAGGCAGACTGGGTGGGCCAAGAGGTCCTTATCTGCCATCAAATTCTATGTTTCTATGTTACCTTGCTTGGGAGATCCTCGGGGCAAGCTGGCAGCTGAAGTGGGTGGCAAAAGTGCAAGGAACAGTGCTGCTGGGTGTGCGTCCAGTCAGGGGCTCAGAGGCTGTGGGAGACAGAAAGAGAGGGAATTACAAGTTACTTAAAATTGCAATGGGGCGGGTTTGCCAGAGGTGGCAGGGGCAAAGATAGATAGATTTGTTCAGATCTCTGGGCGGGGAAGACAGTGGTCTGGGGAACAGCAGGGAATTGAAGACTGCGGGGAGAGAGAGAACAATTAACTTAATCGGGGCAAGTAGCACGGGGGGGGGAGAGGATCAACGCCAAGGAAGGCAGAGATGAGGGACAGAATTACCAGAGATTAGGCATGTTTAGCTAGCACAGGGAAGTTGAAAAACAAAATTAATTTCAAGTTGTAGCTGAGTGGCACTAACATATTTAAATTTAAGCTATCAGGCTGGATAATTTAACTTAACAGCTTTAAATACAGTTGTTTTCCAGGCAATTAAACAGATCTGCCTGTGTTAAAGCAGAGGTTGACACATTTTAGCAGAGAAAAAAAAAATATCTAAAATTCCTCACAGCAGTAAGCACAGACAGGGAAATCAGCCGAGAAAACTGCGGTTCACCTTGCGGTAGGCTGAGAGAGATTGCTGGGCCAATTGTTGTCCAGTCAGAAGGGCGCTAAGCATGGGTGCCAAAAATTACATTTTTTCTAGGCAGTAGTGACTGTACCTTGTTTGGGAGATCCTCGGGACAAGCTGGCAGCTGAAATGGGTGGCAGCAGTGCAAGGAACTGCGCCATTGGGAGTGCGCCTGGTCAGGGGATCAGAGGCTTGCTTGGGAGATCCTTAGAGCAAGCTGGCAGCTGAAGCGGCAGTAGCAGTGCAAGGAGTCATGCCGCTGGGTGTGTACCCAGTCAGGGGCTCAGAGGCTTGCTTGGGAGCTCCTTGGGGCAGGCTGGCAGCTGAAGCAGGTGGTGGTAGTGCAAGGAATTGCACCACTGGGGGTGCACCTGGTCAGGGGCTCAGAGGCTTGCTTGGGAGATCCTCAGGGCAAGCTGGCAGCTGAAGCGGGCAGCAGCAGCAGTGCAAGGAGCCACTGTGTTGGGTTTGTGCCCAGTCAGGGGCTGAGAGGCTTGCTTGGTAGATCCTTGGGGAAAGCTGTCAGCTGAAGCGGGCGGCAGCAGTGCAAGGAGCCACTCTGCTGGGCATGATATGTATCTGAAATACAGACGCAAGTGCTGCATCCACCTCTATGAAAATGGCACCCAATGTGTGGAGCTGAAAGTATGTCCCTGGTTCAGAAGTATAACGTAGCCTTTAAAAATGAGCCCTTTCCCTTACCCGACAGAGAAGAGCAGAGGAACCATTTCCTGTATGTAACCCCCTTGCAAATGGGGGTTCCTAAACGCTTCCCCGGAGCTCGTTTGAATGCTCCATGCCTGGTTGGTGTTCGGCATCTAAGCCGCTTTGAAAGGGTAGCCTGTGAGTGCCTGTGTGGCCTCCACATACTGTCCCTTTAAGGGCTGCCTGTTTTGGCAGTCGTAGCTAATCAGAAGGGGGGACTGTGCATTTTCATGCCCGAGTCCTGCCCAAGCTGCTGGATATTCGCTCTGTTGCTGCCATCGCTACTTGTGCAGAGGGAGCCTTGCTGAAAGATGTAACTGTTTGCTGGATATTGTTTAAAGTAATAATGATAATGTGGTTGTTCTAACCTGCCTTCTTTGCAGCAGAGGACTGTTCTGTTGGGTTCCACCATTTTGGTCCCGAACTGCCGAATTGGACCAATCAGTACCTTGGGACTCCTTTGAGCCAGCTGACCAATGGGAGGACTGCTTGCCATTTGAGAAAGGTATTATGGGCTATGGCACTTTTTCACACCAGTAAGAACAGGAGAACATGACTGACATGTGCAGCCAGCCTATGGGATCAGGAAGCGCCCGAACTGTAAGGTGTGCCCCATGCTGCTAGGGGCAGATTTGTGGTGGCTGAGAAAGGGAGAGGACCTCTAGGCTTCTGCGCTGTGTGAGTGTTCGTGCTGGAAGCGCATGAAGGTCTGAGGCGGCCGTTTTGCTGTTTAAGCTGATTCGGACTAAATCCGCCAGTGTGTGGTCGGAGGAGGCTGGTGCCAGCCCAGCTACCTACCAGGCTCAACCTGAGAGGACTAGAGAATCTGCTGAATCGCGCTCGGTCCACCCGTGAGGTTGAAGTTGCCATTTATTGCCCGAATCTACTGCAAGTTCATGTGGGGTTTAGAAGCAGCTGCCTGGTATGGTACCCCTCTGTTATTTGCCATATAAATGTGTGGGGAGGCTGGTGAAATTCAGGCTCAACCCTGCCAGAGGTGAAGAAATCGCTGTTTGCTGGAGTCGTGAGTACTAAACCAGGGTAGCTCCCTGCTGAGTTTGCAATCTGTGGCCTCCAGTTGTTTCCTCCTACTGCTGACTGTCTAATTGAGTTTTTCTTCTCATTCTGACTCATCCAGTATTGTGAGGGCTATCTGTGTCAGGGCCCCAACCAGCTGCCACGGTGGACTAGCCATTAGGGCTTGGGTACCCAGGGACAGTAAATATTAGGTTCAGGCCTGTTCACAGTGCCCTAGGTAGATAAGTATAGAGCAAGCCAATTACCTTGATTCCCCCCCTGCCCGTGTTATTTTCCCCCTTTAATAAATCAGATTGATGTGTTACAACTATAACCTGGTTAGTTTGTGCATCTCTGGTGAATTGCTGCATAGTGACTGTGATATAACTGTACCTTACTTTACAGGTGGTCCCCGGAGTGAGCTGAGAGATACCCTCCGGGGAGTAAGTGTATGTGGGAAAGGTATTGTTGGAATCTTGAGTGAGCCACTAGTGGGTCGAAAGGGGGGTTGCAGTAACCCAGAGGGCTGTGACCGAGGCAAACTCGCCAGAATCAACCCCGACCTCTGGGTGGAGGCACCTGTCAACGGATCTGGGCCCCTCACCCTGTCTCCGTGGAGGCAGGCAGGGGTAGTAGCCCTAAGGTTAGCGCCCCCTGGGGGTTACATATAGATATACTACCGAATTTAATGTGTCCCCATGTTGTTATGCTGTCAGTGTTATAGACTCTGTACATTAGCACAGCTACAGTAACTGCTGCAACAGTAAGGTAAGCATGCTCAGTTACTCAGAATCAACTTTCCTAGTCAAGACCATGACAATCCTGCTTCTCTGGAGCTCCCCTGAATTAGTGCATGCTTGGCATTCTAGTAGAAATTGAGTGTAGCCAGGATTGGAGAACCACAGCCACTGTGTGGAGCTATAAAGGACATTCTCCTGGAGAATGATAAGATCCCAAAGCAGAATTACAGAGTTAATTCTGTGCTTCTGCTCAGGGACCTGATGCAAGATCTTCCTATTTTGAGATGTGTAAATATGTCCGATTTGTGGTTGTGAAATAGCAGTCTTGTTTTTGTAAATCAGCCAACAAAAAAAAGGAAACATTTTTAAAGTGTGGGCACTAGGACTTTTCCACTTGCTATAATATTGCGCACTATACATTTTACCCTAACTGGGCTAGAATCACCTCCTTGACCCTAGTTATGGATTAGCAATCTTATATTGTAGTCTTTGCTAGTTTTACATAAGAAATAACTACAGATGGAAAATATAGCTAGACTGTATTAACTGTAGGTGACACTTTACCCTCGTAATAAGGGCATGTTGACATTTTAACAAATAAAGCTGATGTTATCAGATATACTCCATAACTGACTTCGTGTTGTCAGTTTTGCTAATATTACTAGTTGTAAATGTAATCTGGGGAGCTGACGATACGGTTTTTGTATCAATGACCACCAAGAGATAATATCTAGAACACTGAGCACATTCCTGGAACAATTGTGTAATCATTAAACAAAGACACAAGGGTTGCTGAGTATAAACGATACTTAGAAATACTCAAGGGGTTTTAAGGCAAGGACTGTAAGTGTTTTGTTATCGGCGTTTGGTGCATCTAGAAATGCTGAAGATGAGAAAATCAAGAAAGAATGAGGATCCCCCACTGCCTTGTCCAGCACCTGATGCAGAAGACAAAGTGATGAAGCTACGTTTAAAGCGTGAGGTTGGACTGTTCAGTGCTGTGTCTCTGATTGCGGGAACAATGATTGGCTCTGGGATATTTATGTCACCAGAGTGGGTGCTGTTCTATATGGGCAGCACAGGAGGCAGCCTTATGATCTGGGCTGCCTGTGGTTTGCTGGTAATGTTAGCATCTCTCTGCTATGCTGAAATTGGGACCATCATAACAGAGTCTGGGGGAGAGTATATGTATTTGCTTAGAATCTTTGGGCCACTTCCTGCATTTATCCTTGTATATACCTCCGTGTTTGTGGTGAGACCTGCTGGCATTGCAGGTGTGTCATTGAGCTTTGCTGAATATGTCGCAGCCCCATTTTATCAAGGCTGTGCTTCACCTCAGACAGTGATCAAATGCACAGCTGCTGCCTGCACCCTAGTCTTACTGATAGTGAATTCTCTTAATGTGAGGCTGGCTACCACCATTCAGAATTTCTTTACAGCTGCCAAACTGATAGCCCTCATGATCATTGCTGTGGGTGGAGTTATTCTGCTGGCTAATGGACAGTTTCTCGGTCTCCAGAATGCCTTTCACGGTACTGTTGCAGGTTTCGGTCCAGTGGGAGTTGCTTTCTATCAGGGACTTTGGTCCTTTGATGGATGGAATAATCTGAATTATGTAACTGAAGAGCTGAAAAATCCCCAAGTAAGTAGGATTCATTACATTAATGATTTAAGCGTGAGTTGGTTTTGCATGAAGATATAATCAAACAATGTTACTCTGACACATGATTTTGGTTCATAAATTGTAAATAAAAATGCAATCAAACTGTAAAAATATGTCTTGAGTTTTTGAAAGATAGATGCCTTCACTGTTTAAAAGATGCTGTACATGCCTTTATTGGTTATTTAGTGGTATAAAACAAGAGACTAAAAGAACTTTGGCCTGGTATTAATACATTCTGGAATCTTTGCACATGCACTGGGTCAGATTTGGAGGTATACAAATTTTCTATTTCCAGATGGTCCTAAGCACACATATAAAGTTATATGTGACTGTAGAACTGAAATCCTGTAAAGGGGATGATACCTAATTTGCATGTGTGGGTAGGCCAGCAGTTTTGGGCCTCATAGGAAAATATACAGTGATGGCAGACAGAGACCAAAGGTCCATTCTGCCTGTCCGAGTTCCCTATTTAGCCCTGGACTCTGCTGTTCCTCCAGGGTCTTAGCCATCCCCATTCCCCTCCATTCTCCTTCCCGATTCTGATGCCCTAAGCAACTACTATACCCTTCATTCTGTCCCAGCCATGCTTAAACCACTAATGTTTTTTGTACTCACCACCTAGGCTGGCGGCCTGTTCTATGGCTCCACCAACATTTCTGTAAAATAGTACTTCCTCACGTCCCTCCTGAACCTCCTTCCTGTTAGCTTACACTCATGACAACATGACTGCAAGCGGGTATTCAAGTTAAATAGTTCCCCGCAGTTCACCCTATTAATTCCTTTTAGGAATTCGAAGGTCTCTGTCATATCTGCCCTCTCCCTTCTGGTCTCCAGCAATTGCATGGTCAGTGCCTTGAGGCACTCCTCATAGGCATCCTCTGCTGGTCCTGAATCATTTTTGCTATCCAGCCCTGCACTGTCTTGAGCCTATCCCCAGTCTTTCATGAGGTGAGGACTCCAGAACTGGGTGCAGTACTCCAGGTGTGGCCTCACCAAGGATCTATACAGGGGAAGTATTAACCTCCCTTTTCCTGCTATCAGTACTGCTCCTAATACATCCAGGCATCTTATTTGCCTTGCTATAAGCCTTGTAGCACTGACTCAGTTGTTTTAAGGAGTTACTGGTGATAATTCCAAGGTCTCGTTCCCCAGCCATGGTACTGAGCCTCACCCCTCCCAGCCAGTACTCCGTCCTGGGGTTCTTGTTCCCTAGGTGCATAACCTTACACTTTTCGGAATTGAATTTCAAATGGCAAACCCTTGACTACCCCTCCAGCTTTTGTAAGTTTC
The DNA here is from genome assembly GCA_016271365.2 of Neoceratodus forsteri. Lineage (NCBI taxonomy): Eukaryota > Metazoa > Chordata > Ceratodontiformes > Ceratodontidae > Neoceratodus > Neoceratodus forsteri. The sequence continues at coordinate 1,429,864,618 of CM057449.1, forward strand.
TCCGTATTTCCTTTATTCCCTCATTACTATCCGCTCTGCCACAGAACTTAGTGTCATTTGCAAAGAGACAAAGCCTGCCCTGGATCCCTTCACCAATGTTGCTGATGAACGTGTTGAAGAGGACTGGGCCCAGGACAGATCTCTGTGGAACCACACTCGTGAACTCTCTCTCTCTCTCTCTCTCTTCAGTTCAACCCTGTTGACCATGACCCTCTGCTGCCTTTCCTTTAGCCAGTTACCTACCCAATTTATTGTGACCTTAGCTGCACCCAGCTCCTCCATCATCTTCACCAAGCATCTGTTAGGTACCAACTCAAAAGCTTTGCTAAAGTCAAAGTACAGCAAATCCACAGTGTGGCCCCTATCCAATTTTCTCATCACCTAGTTAAAGAAAACTATCGGATTAGTCTGACAAGATCTCCCTGCCATGAATCCATACTGCTTACTATCCTGGAAACTGTTGCTCTCCAGGTAGTCCACGAGATCTTCTTTGACCAGTGACCCCATCAGTTTCCCCACAGTAGAGATAGGACTGACAGGTCTGTAGTTTCCTGCTTGTTCCTTGTCCACCCCCCTTATGGATTAGAAGTATGTCTAACACCCTCCAGTCCTTTGAAACCACCCATATCCTTAGAGAGCTGTTGAATAGACCTAGCAGGGGATTAGCCAGTTCCATCAATTCCCTGAGTATCTTCAGAAGCAACCCATCTGGTCCTGAGGCCTTATCAGTCCTTAAAGCTTCCAGCCCTTTCAGGACTCTTTCACCAGTAAATGTTGGCTGCCTCATCTCTCAGGACCCCCTTAATGGCCGCTTTGATGCCACTCTCTAGCGAGGGCCCAATGTCCTCCATAGTGAAAACTGAGCAAAAGTAATAATTAAAGACAGCAGCCTTTTGCATGTCTGCTTCAGTCACCCTATCCCCCTCTGTTAGCCTTACAATTCCCCCACCTTTCTTCCTTTTTCACTAATACCCCTGAAGAACTGTTTTTCTCTGCTGTTGACCCCCTCATCAATAAGGAGCCCTGTGTCTGTGTTTGCGTCCCTGACTGTCTTCTTTGCCTCCCAATTTTTCAGCAAGCACCGTACAGCAGTTTATATTCGTGATCCGTGTATTTTTATTTTCACTATTTGGTTTCTTCGGCAAAAATAACCAGATTGTGAAAATGTAGGTATTACCTTTATACATGTTGCTGTAGTCCTGTGTAGTAGAGTCATCATATAACTTATGGACTTAATTTGAATTTTTCTCCATTTCATTGCACACTGAAAAACTTAAGCAAAAAAAAAATCAACCTCTTGAAATAAACACTTAAAAGAACAGAGAGCATTGTGCTCTGTATTGGCCATGCAGTCCTTGTAAGGTTGCCCTGTTGCAGTTCCAGCGTGTTAGTCTGTTTATGTCATGGACCGAGCATTCAGTGACATGACTGGGTGTTCAATGCTGATCGTCAGTTGTGGCTCCTCCCTCTGTAGCTTCCTCCGTGCTCTGTCTGCCCTACAAGAAAAATACAGGATTACATGGAGCAAAACAGCACTTGAAGCACTGGAATCAGTAAGTATAATACTTTACCAAATTAAGGCAGTTCTGGTGCGCTTCAGAAATGCTGGTATCTGTAAAACCCCACAGACAGTTCTCCCGGCATCCAGCCATACTGTTGAAACTTGCTTCAAGCCACCTAGTGTGGTTTTCTTTAAGGCTCACTAGCTTCAAAACAATATTGAGATCTGCAGATCCTGTTGCAATTTTTTTTGAAGACTTGCCCAGCAAACCGTGTGATACAGTTTTGCTTTAGAAAGTCTTTAAAGATTGTGTTTATGGAGATGTAAATGAGTTGCAGTGCATCTGTACAGGGTGCTGGTACATAAATGGGAATAAAGCAATTTTCCTTCAACTTTTTGATCACTGATTCATTCGTATGGGCTCTAAAGAGGTCCAGTATAATGAATTACTTTTACTCTGATGGAAGTCCCAGATGCTGCTTTATGAACTTGAAATATGGCACCATGATACGATCAATGCATTGTAGCATTGTTTCCTCATTTGCCCAGTGATTTACTATGTGTTATGTGCCATGCAAAATGGAATTTGTGGATGGGGTGGCATGCCTAGAGTTTTCCCTTGTAAATCAGTTATGGAGGTAACATGTCTCTGCTCATATTGCAGGCTAACACAATAGAAAGTTGGTGCTTATCGGCCAAGTCCAGTGATGGCTACCAGTTCTGAGCTGCAAGCAACCGTAGTCCACTCAGAACAGGGAAGCATATTGACACCTGTCTCATTGAGAATCAGTATCAATTCAGGGAGAATCAGTTCTTGGGTACAAGCTTTGGACATCCTCTGTGAAAACACTGCTTTCAGTTTGGGGATGTCACTCAGTGTTTTACAAGCTGCTTTCATGCCCTTTTGCTAGCTAAACCTCATTTTATAAAGAAAGCCCCAGGCCCCCTCACATGTAAGGTTCAAATGACCACCATTCTCAACAAATAAATGAGGCAAATTTGCCTTTACTATTACCAAGTGCCACAGTTTGCACTACATAAGCATTGGCAACTGCCCCTCAGCATGCAGAGATTTCACAATTTTTCTTAACTTCTCCTCAAGCTCCTCCACCAGCATAGTGGGATGACCACGAAGCTTCTTTGGCAGGGTAAGGACAGAAGAGTTGGGTATGATGTTTTTTTGGAAACCCTTAAGGTAGGCTACCTTAAATTTTGTCACATGCTCTCATTAATTTTACTGCTGTTTTGCATTCATGGTATCTGACTACAGCCATAACACCATTCCCACTGGCATACTTCCCAAGCTCAAACTGGGTTTCAGGCATGCAGCTGGCATAGGTTGAAGGGTGACTTTTCTTTGGTGCAGGCAAAGTGGATGTTGATAACTCCCTAGCAAATGATGCAGCTTTGATTATATCTACTCCTGATCTCTCAGCTAATTCAGAACTGTCTATGGAGGTAATGTCAAATGGATATTTCCTTTTGACAGGCTTTGCAGACTGTATCCATTTTAATAGAGACTTCTTAGAGCACAGAGTTTGTTTCAGTCAGTTTGTGTCTGCGTTTCTGATACTGACCAGGAATTGAGAAAACCTGACTCCTTTTATCAGGAAAAGATTAAGGGAGTTGACAGAAAATGTACTGCTAATTGCCAGCTGATTGCTTAAATAAGCGAGCAACTCAGAGTGAGAGAGTGGCACCGAGTATGATAGACGTATTGTACTGATGTCGTATTGATGTATATTGCAGGAGTGCAAATTCTATAGGCCTTGAATGCGCATAGCAGGTTGAAAGCACTAAATATAGCAAGCATGAATTTAACCTACTAAACAGTAATCTCCCCATTCTTCTTCCTCCTGCTTTTCTTTACATTTGTAGAAGGCCCTTTTCTTGCCCTCACACTTCCTGACCCAGAACCACAGTGGTCTCTTGAACCTGTTCTTTCTGGTTACCCCTCTCATGCATAACTTAGATGCCCTGAGAAGCTTGTGTGTGGGAGGGTGGATGGGTGGGGGGATGGAAAGGTAGAAAATGTGTGACCCAATAGTCGTTGAAGAAAAGACCAACTGCAGGGTTGGAAATATGTTAGATCTCCAGGGACAGTACATTTAAAACATTTACACACAAAATTATATTTTGGCAGGGGAAAAAACATGGGGGAAAGGGGGAAGAGAAGGAAAGCCTGGACTGATTGATCAGGCTTTTGTTACTTAAATCAAACAAAAAATGGGTTAAATGATTTGGTAATTGTGGTAGATGATGGAGTCAGGAACTACAGAAAGACCATGGAAAAAGGTCAAAGCACAAATAGCATTGTTTTATTCATAACACAACAATAAAAAGAACACAAATATAACTGGTCAGATGGCATCAGAATGGCAAACAGCTTTGGAAAACTAATTTGGCAGTTGTTTTTCCATCAGTTATAAAACATGTTCAGCAAAGTTTTTTGTACTCCATGGCCTACATATTCACAGGAGATGTGCTGCCCAAAATGGAGGTGCACGGTGCATCCCTTAAAATGCGCAGAAGCGCGATATTCGACAAAGAGAGATGCATCACACATTTCTGATTGTGTGATTGCACAGAAATAATGTATGCAGTGCGATAAAAGGGGGCGAGTACATGAATATGCCACACATCCGTATATTCAGCCAAAATGTGCGGTGCATCTGCTTTGCATCCCAGAAATGTGGAGCCCAAAGTTAGGCAGACAAAAGGATGGCCTAAACTTGAAGCACTGGAATCAGTAAGTATAATACTTTACCAAATTAAGGCAGTTCTGGTGCGCTTCAGAAATGCTGGCATCTGTAAAACCCCACAGACAGTTCTCCCGGCATCCAGCCATACTGTTGAAACTTGCTTCAAGCCACCTAGTGTGGTTTTCTTTAAGGCTCACTAGCTTCAAAACAATATTGAGATCTGCAGATCCTGTTGCAACTTTTTTTGGAGACTTGCCCAGCAAACCGTGTGATACAGTTTTGCTTTAGAAAGTCTTTAAAGATTGTGTTTATGGAGATGTAAATGAGTTGCAGTGCATCTATACAGGGTGCTGGTACATACATGGGAATAAAGCAATTTTCCTTCAACTTTTTGATCACTGATTCAGTCGTATGGGCTCTAAAGAGATCCAGTATAATGAATTACTTTTACTCTGATGGAAGTCCCAGATGCTGCTTTATGAACTTGAAATATGGCACCATGATACGATTAATGTATTGTAGCATTGTTTCCTAATTTGCCCAGTGATTTACTATGTGTTATGTGCCATGCAAAAGGGAATTTGTGGATGGGGTGGCATGCCTAGAGTTTTCCCTTGTAAATCAGTTATGGAGGTAACATGTCTCTGCTCATATTGCAGGCTAACACAATAGAAAGTTGGTGCTTATCGGCCAAGTCCAGTGATGGCTACCAGTTCTGAGCTACAAGCAACCGTAGTCCACTCAGAGCAGGGAAGCATATTGACACCTGTCTCATTGAGAATCAGTATCAATTCAGGGGGAATCAGTTCTTGGGTACAAACTTTGGACATCCTCTGTGAAAACACTGCTTTCAGTTTGGGGATGTCACTCAGTGTTTTACAAGCTGCTTTCATGCCCTTTTGCTAGCTAAACCTCATTTCGTAAAGAAAGTCCCAGGCCCCCTTGCATGTAAGGTTCAAATGACCACCATTCTCAACAAATAAATGAGGCAAATTTGCCTTTACTATTACCAAGTGCCACAGTTTGCACTACATGGGCATTGGCAACTGCCCCTCAGCATGCAGAGGTTTCACAATTTTTCTTAACTTCTCCTCAAGCTCCTCCACCAGCATAGTGGGATGGCCACGAAGCTTCTTTGGCAGGGTAAGGACAGAAGAGTTGGGTATGATGTTTTTTCGGAGCCCCTTAAGGTAGGCTACCTTAAATTTTGTCACGTGCTCTCATTAATTTTACTGCTGTTTTGCATTCATGGTATCTGACTACAGCCATAACACCATTCTCACTGGCATACTTCCCAGGCTCAAACTGGGTTTCAGGCATGTAGCTGGCATAGATTGAAGGGTGACTTTTCTTTGGTGCAGGCAAAGTGGATGTTGATAACTCCCTAGCAAATGATGCAGCTTTGATTATATCTACTCCTGAACTCTCAGCTAATTCAGAACTGTCTATAGAGGTAACGTCAAATGGATATTTCCTTTTGACAGGCTTTGCAGACTGTATCCATTTTAATAGAGACTTCTTAGAGCACAGAGTTTGTTTCAGTCAGTTTGTGTCTGCGTTTCTGATACTGACCAGGAATTGAGAAAACCTGACTCCTTTTATCAGGAAAAGATTAAGGGAGTTGACAGAAAATGTACTGCTAATTGCCAGCTGATTGCTTAAATAAGCGAGCAACTCAGAGTGAGAGAGTGGCACCGAGTATGATAGACGTATTGTACTGATGTCGTACTGATGTATATTGCAGGAGTGCAAATTCTATAGGCCTTGAATGCGCATAGCAGGTTGAAAGCACTAAATATAGCAAGCATGAATTTAACCTACTAAACAGTAATCTCCCCATTCTTCTTCCTCCTGCTTTTCTTTACATTTGTAGAAGGCCCTTTTCTTGCCCTCACCGCTTCCCTGACCCAGAACCACAGTGGTCTCTTGAACCTGTTCTTTCTGGTTACCCCTCTCATGCATAACTTAGATGCCCTGAGAAGTTTGTGTGTGGGAGGGTGGATGGGTGGGGGGATGGAAAGGTAGAAAATGTGTGGCCCAATAGTCGTTGAAGAAAAGACCAACTGCAGGGTTGGAAATATGTTAGATCTCCAGGGACAGTACATTTAAAACATTTACACACAAAATTATATTTTGGCAGGGGAAAAACATGGGGAAAGGGGAAGAAAGGAAAGCCTGGACTGATTGATCAGGCTTTGTTACTTAAATCAAACAAAAATGGGTTAAATGATTTGGTAATTGTGGTAGATGATGGAGTCAGGAACTACAGAAAGACCATGGAAAAAGGTCAAAGCACAAATAGCATTGTTTTATTCATAACACAACAATAAAAAGAACACAAATATAACTGGTCAGATGGCATCAGAATGGCAAACAGCTTTGGAAAACTAATTTGGCAGTTGTTTTTCCATCAGTTATAAAACATGTTCAGCAAAGTTTTTTGTACTCCATGGCCTACATATTCACAGGAGATGTGCTGCCCAAAATGGAGGTGCACGGTGCATCCCTTAAAATGCTCAGAAGCGCGATATTCGACAAAGAGAGATGCATCACACATTTCTGATTGTGTGATTGCACAGAAATAATGTATGCAGTGCGACAAAAGGGGGCGAGTACATGAATATGCAGCACATCCGTATAGTCAGCCAAAATGTGCGGTGCATCTGCTGTGCATCCCAGAAGTGTGCAGCCCAAAGTTAGGCAGACAAAAGGATGGCCTAAATTGGACAGCCACCCACAGGAATGCTGCAGAACTGCAGACAGGCCATCCTGAGACAGCCCTTGGAGGTGCACCAGGATGTGGTCCCAGGCACCCATACACAGCAGTTGTGCCAGGACAGAAGTACCCCAAAGCCACAGGTGCTGGCACACCACAAGCACAGCCCAGACAGCCATCCCCCACACCGCACCCAGGTCATAGACACCCAGCTGCCACATGCCAGTGCTGTTGGTTGCCCCTCTGGCACACCAACGGAGCAGATGGCAACACTGCAGCACATGTACCAGGGGCCATGGCTTGCACCCATGTGGCTTGCAGAGTGCCACCCAGTGGTGGCATGCACCCAGGGTAATGTCTGGGACAATGCTGCCCAGGTAGCCTGGTGGTATGAGTGGCAGCCTGGCATGGGCCAGGGACTGACCTGTGGCACACACCCATGGTGGTACACCATAGGTGCACAAAGTGGGACCCACCCTCTGCACACTGCCATTCCTTTCAGTTATCACCATGTTCCTCTCATACAGGGGGGTGGGGCACTGCAGGTGACTGTATGCTGCATATGGAGCTGTGTATCACATGTATGTGGTATACCAATCAGACTGTGTCACCCTGCGCCCTCTCCTGTTGCTTGCCCAGGTGGGCCCCTATGGTCAATGACCAGGTGGGCTCCCTGTACCTCAGTCTGACCCTGTACATGGCTATGAGTAATAGCACTGTACCCAAGCAAATACAGTCCACCCACCCACACACAAACATTCCATCACACCTGCCTGCTAGGCTGTAGTACCTCCTGTTCACCTTTATGAGGTGATGGGGCAGCCCTGCAAAGCTGGAACTACACATGCCTGGGGTATGCAAATGGCCTGAATACATTCCAGTAATGAGCTGCATATGTGGGGAATAGGCTTGGAATGTGCAATGAGGCCATTTGCATATCTCAGCTGAATATTGCAATTTTGCACACCGCGTATATGGCCACCTATCACACATTTCCCTATGCTCCACATAGGGCTCATGTCACCTGCTGTGCCACGCATTTCCCTCTGCAAGATCACGCATGTTTGGGATATTCAGCCAGACATGTGCAATCACATCTCATGGCGCATCTTCTGAATATACTATTATTTTGTGCCGGCGTATGTCCGTTGCGTGGTGCAGGCACTTGCATGATGCAGCCTGGAACTTTTGAATATGAGGCCCCAAATCAGCTTTAAAAGTTCTTGCTTGTATCAAAATTGTAGACCCCCTTTCTAAGCAGTAGGAAGTAGTACCTTGCAAGTTCTGGTTAACCTGTTTGACCATGTTAGATCTTCCTTATTTCTTTGGCAGTCTGCCCTTCTTCTCGGAGAGTTCAGTGTGTTGAAAGAACTCCTTTTCTGCAGCCTTCCCATGACTATTCCACCTTCAGAACTGGTTTATTCTTTTAACAAAACTCCTAGTTCTTAGAAAAGAAAGTTTCCTTTTCACAGCCTGAAGAGCAGTTTACATTCAGTTTAACAACTCCAAGTCTAATTTCATGGAGTGTTCCCCATGTACTGTTGCAGAGAGGAGAAAGCAAGAAAAGAGAAGGAAGAACAAAGACAGCATGAAATGCAAGACAGGGAAGTACAGGAGAAGGAACAAGGAATGGGGGGGGCAAAAGACCACCACAGGGGCCAGATTCTAGGTCTCATGGGAATATAGTTGGGCAAACAATTTCTGAAAAGATAGCAAGGATAGGACAGGTAAAGGAAAGGACTGGATAGATTAGAATACATTTTTATTAATTTTATTTTCCTCTATAAAAATAGGACAGGGTCCGGAACCTTTCACAATGGTGGGTGTGTCTACTCAAATGAAGGAGGCCTACAAGGAATCCCCAGTACTAGCAGGTACAGAGGGAATGTCAGTGCACATAAAGGGTGGAAACAAGGGGGACCCAAAAAGGATGTAGGGTAGAGGGTGCAGGGAATCCAGCAAGAGGGTGGGGTGTAGTAGGAGCAGGGTTAAGGACATTGGCAGGGCAAAGATAGGTATAGAGGAGTCACAGGGAGGGAATCAGTAAGTGACATAGAAGGTTATGTGTGCTAATGTCAGGAGACGTGGGAACAAAATCGGTGGCCAGGAGGCAGTGATGACAGAATCATGGATGGACATGCAGCAATCACAGAAATGTGGGCAACACAGTACCACAACTGGGATCTGACCATTCCAGGATATGCCATATTTAGGAGGAACAGGGCGGCATGCAGAGATGTTGTATGAAAGGGATGGTATAAAAGCCATGGAGGAAAAAATTTGTGTGAGGGGCAAGTGCATGAAGACAGTGTGGGTAGAGGTAGTCATGGATGGCAGAAGGAACAGGAGTGGTATATAGACAACTATCTCAAAATGAGGTGGTTGATAGGGAACTGGGAATGAGATCAGAAGGGAAGCAGAACAATGTAAGTACTGCTAATGGGAGACTTCAACATGCCAGATGTGGACTGGAGGATCCCACTGGCAACAAGTGCAAAAAAAACCTTTGATTGCAGAGGCACTCTAGGATGCATTCCTGATACAGAAGGTTGAGGAGCATGTAAGAGAGGAAGCCATTCTAGATTTAGTCCTCATGAACAGAGACAGTACAGGAAAGATTTCAGTGCAGGACCCACTGAGAACCAGACTGTATGGTTTATTATCACATTAGAAGGGGGGAGGAAAAGGTCACAGACAAAAGTCCTGGATTTTAGGAGGAAAGATTTTATCAGGATGTGAGAGTTGTTGCACGAGAAACTGGGAGGGATGGGGCAGTAGAGAAGATGGAAAAGAAGTGGGAATTGATTAAGAATGGGATCATGGAAGCCACAAATCTCTGTGTAAGGGTAGTAGGGCAAAACAGGAGGTGTAGCAAACCTCCATGGTGTAACCTTCCCCTTCGGGTGGGGCTTACCTGGCTGCCCCAGGAGCCCGTTTTTGCTTCCGCCTCTCCCGCTGCCTCCCACCACCAAGTTCAGGGTCCTGTTGTCCCCTTGAGTCTCTGTCTGGCCCCCATGATGTTTTTAGAATTAAAGAGGCCGGAGGAGCAAAGTGGCTGCCCGCGTATGCGCAGTAGCACCCGGCCATTCCCTTGCAGCTATGGTGGCTAAATTATTGCCTACCCGGTGATCCTGACCCCCAGAATGGCTTGGCTGGAGATTGGACACATGAGGGAGGTACATCAGAAGTGGCTGCACTGTTTTATTTAAGAGCGCCTATGAGCACGCGAGGGGGGAGGATTTACATACTCACGAGGATGGCATAAATATTAATGTGCTGTCTAGCTGCCTAGGGGGACTGTATGTTCGGGGAGTAGCGACTTGCAAATCAGAGGGGCTATGCATATAATTCAGCAGTTGCTTAATAAAAGTCAAAGGCAGTTGTTGGACGCTGGGGCAATTATAAATAAAGACTGCTTTCTTTGGCTGCAAGAGCTTTGTAAAGTGGGACTGCTATAAAACTGTGTGGAACTGTATACAATGGCAGCCATCTTTAGTACTCTAACCACCATGGACAGCCAATCCGCTACTTAGGTGCCCAAAGACTGGTGAAATGCCTTTTGGGAGAGGTGTGAACTTTATTCCAGGTGCCAAAACCCATTTACCAATCAATAATCAAACCAGGTTAATGTTTATTAATATTTGTGAAGGACAGCAGGATTTAACCAATCAGAAGCTGGGATTTGTGTGTGAAATCCCAGGGACTTTGGGCATTTTGGGCAGTCTGGTCTGGGTTCTGATCGAGTCAAGAGGGACTCATACTGTGTGTTTGGAAAGGATGGAAACCTTTTCCAGGACTCTAGTGGTCAACCGGTCAATCTCCTGAGAATCGGAAAAAGGGATTTATTCGGCCTGAAGGAACTGTAGTGTTGCAGTTGAACGTCAAAGGCATTGGGTGAAAGCTTATTTTTGTGTGAAGATTCAGAGTTGCAGTGAGCCTGCAGCAGTGTGGTAAACCCTGAGCCTGTAAAGGGGGTTATTTGGAACTGTGTGTGCCAGAGCCTAAAGTCGGCACTCGGTCTGAAACTGAGGACATTGGTGAAAAAGGTTTGCAGGTATCCAGAGCTCAGAAACCTATTGGTTTTGCTGAAATCCAGCTGTGGAAAGGTGTAGGTCCACTCCAGAGACTCAGGGCTCCCAGATCTACAGGGATTCCTGTATTTTACAGGGATTTGGAGGCATCTACAGGAAAACTGTTCCAATAGAGTTGCATTGGTTATACAGGAAAACATAGCAATTAAGCATCCATAGGAAATAATGTAATCTACAGGAAAACACAGGAATATCACCCTGGAGTTACAGGGAAATGCCAAATCAATATGGGAGCACTGGGTGTATGTTGCTAGCCAATAGCCACTGGCAAGGAGGAAGTCAGAGAACTAATTGCTGCACACCAGAGCTGATTAATTCTGTCCAGGCAAAAGGCAAAAATTGCAGTCAACCCAGCTGCAACTTGGAGCCAGGTAAGGAAACTACCAACCCCTATTGAGTGAGGCAGACTGAGCTGCAGGGGGCCACAGGCACGCTTGAGTGCTAGGGCACTCTGGACCCGTTGGGGAGCCAGGCTATAGGGTCACTCCTGGGTCTGGGTTCCCTTGTGACCTAGTAGGCCTTGCATTTGTGCTCTGTAATCTGGCCTGCTTGGTGGGCTGAAGGTGACAGGCTGCTAGAATCTACAAGCAAGTCAGAAGATGACAAGCTGCAAGACTCTTCAAGCAAGTCCAAGGTCGACCAGCTGCCAGTATTTGCATCATTCTCCAGGCCAGTAGTTGCTGCCTATGTGCTTGCTTCCCCTCGGAGTGGTTGGTTCCTGCTTGTTTGAACCCACTGTGCCAGAACCTAAATCTCAGTGTCTGCAGAACCGTTAGTAACCCAAGGCTTGCCCTGCCAAGGGAGATTAATTGAAAGCTGTTAACACTATTAGTAAAGTTTACTCCAAGGGTCCCAATGCCGACCAACCTGCGGCAGCTAGCAGGCCTGCGTTAAATCTGAGTACCCAGTCAGGACAGAAAAAGGGGTTGGCACTGGTACCAGTGGGGGTGGGCACTATTAACGTTTCGGCCTACGGGCCTTGCTGATTCAAACCAACTTTTTATTCCCAGCAGCAGTCCCTTGTCCAGGTACCCCTTCCCTAGCCTTACCCCTAAAAATAAAGCTTGTTTTATTCTTGGCAATTCATGTGTCGTGAGCATATTATTAGCTATAGCCATTAAGTGTATGTATTTTACAGTATTGGCAAACAGCATGGTATTCAGTGTGTGGGGTGACTGGAAGGGGAGGTGGGTAGGTACAGCATCCCAGGGGGTTGTACTATTCAAACACCTAGCCCACTGTTATCTTACTCTGGATGGGGGCACTGCACTATTTTATTTCTATTCTGGGAAAGAACCCCCAATTACCATCGAAACAGAACCCATGCCCCTTAACCTGTGTGGTAGTCAACAGGCAGGGGTAGTAGCCCACTGGCACATGGCGCTTGGGCTACAGTGGTATACAAAGGAGATGGGGGGGGGCAGCAATAGAAAAAAAGAAGGCCCTCAGAAACTATAAAACCAGTCAGGAGGGGGATAGGGTAGTGTTTCTAAACAGAACAAGGGGGCCAACAAGGGCAAAGTCTGATGCTGAGTCGAAGATGACTAAGGAGATGAAGAATGGGAACAATATGTTCTTTTGTTACATATTGCAGAAATGCAAAACAAAAGAAATGCAAAACAAAATGGGATAGTCAGATTAAAGAAGGGGGAAGGTTGGGAGGAGGAGGACAAGTGGAAGGCAGACATAATGAACTTATTTTTTGGTTTTGTTTTCGCAGTGGAGAATTAGGAGCTGTTGCCTGACTGTGTCATCAAGGAAAGGGGGGGAGGGTGTTTATGAGGATACAATTTTGTAGGCAAGGGAATGAAAGGGATTAAACACACTGAAAAACAAGTCAGTGGGCCCGGATGAGCTACATTCCTCTATGCTAAAGGAAATGGGACTGGTCCTACCTGTTCCACCGACTGAGCTCTTCAACAGATCACTGGAGAGAGGGGTGATACCTAAGGACTGGAGGACAGGGAATGTAGTTCTCCTGCAGAAGAGCAGAAGTAGGGATGAACCAGGGAACTGCAGATCTGTTAGTCTAATGTCCATAGTGGGGTAAGGGAACTAGAGACCTTAATAATGGGGAAGTTAGTGGGTTTCCTGGAGGCAAACAGACTTCAGGATATCAGGCAGCATGAATTCATGAGAGGGATGTCATGTCAGATGAGCCTGATTGACTTCTTTGATTTGGTGACAAAGGTGGAGAACAAGGGTTAGATGGCAGACATACTGTACAGTACCTTGACTTCAGCAAAGCCTTTGACTCTGCTCCACATGAAAGCTTGGTCAAAAAGGTGGATGACCTGGAAGTTGGAGAAAAGGTCATAAGATTGGAAGGAAATTGGCTAAGTGACAGAACTCAGAGCGTTGTCTTTAATGGGGGAACACCAAGAAGACAGAGACACACCAGTGATGTGGCGCAGGGATAGGTCTTGGGTACAATACTCTTCAACCTCTTCATGTGTGATATCAGAGTAGGGATCCACGGAAAGGTCTGCCTTTATTTCATGGATGATAAAAGATCTGTGGAAGAGTGGGTAATGAGGAAGGGGTAAGAAACATGAAGGAAGGGAAGTGGTCAGAGTTCTGGTAGTTGAAATTCAATACTAAGATGTGCAAGGCAATGCACATATGGGGTAAAAAGCTGAAAAAAATTACAGAATTGGAGGGCAACAGTGGAAAGTATGATTGAGGAGAAGGACCTGGGGGGGTAACAACATTGGGCAATTTAAAAACATCAGCGTAGTGCAACAGGCCATGATGAGGGTGACTAGGCTGTTGGGATGTACAGGAAGGAAGATCAGTAGCCAGTGGAGTGAGATGATTCTTCTACAGTACAGGGCCATGGTGCGTCCTCATCTGGAGTACTGTGTAAAGTTCTGGGGCCTGCACTTGAAGGAAGACAATGACAGGGTGGAGACAGTGCAGATGAAGGAACCAGAATGATCCAGTGTCCACAGGAAAAGACTTGCGTGAAGAGGTTGAAAGATCACAACATGCACACTATACAATGGAGGCAAGAACAGAGAGAGAGAGCGGGTTGGGGGGTGGGGGACATTATAGAGAAGTACAAATACCTCCATAGGATAGAAAAGGCAGCAAGCAGATAGTTTTTCTCACTGAATGGGAACACAAATATTAAAGGAAACTCAATGAAGCTGGTGGTTGAGAGATTTAAGCGGGGTGCCAGACAGTATTTCTTCATGGAGAGGGTGGTTTAGGGGTAGAATAGACTACCAAAAGAGGTAGTATATGCTAAAGTGTGTGTGTGTGTGGGGGGGTGAGGTTCAAACATGGTGGGTACAGACACACTGGGCTGCTAATGATGGCAGGAAAAGGGATAGGGTAAGTAGCAGTGAAGGGCTACTAGAGCCCATCAACATTAGATAGATAGGGCAGGCAGATTTGATGGACTGCAGAGTCTTTTTCTTCCGACAACTTCTATGTTTCTATGTGTGTTACTATATTTGATATTGACTCTGTTTTGCATTTAAAATGACTTTCAATGTACCTTTCCTGGCTAACAATGTTTGATCAATCAATCAATGACATTTGGGGTGGTCCTGTTACACTGTCGTTCAAGTAATCATGACCCTGGTATACACGGAGATGTAGGAACATAGAATTTGTTGGCAGAACAGGACCGCTTGACCCATCCAATCTGCCCAGAGGGTCCCTGCCTAGTCTGTCTCCACAGACCATGATTGGTCTCTGGTGACCCTCCCTCCTCCCTGCCTATTTACTAATATTCCCCTTTGTTTATCCCATGCATGCTTGAAGCCCCTTGTTGTTTTCACCTCGATCACTTCCACTGGCAGTCTATTCCAGGCATCTATCACTCTTTCAGTGAAGTAGTACTTCCTCACATCCTTCTTAAACTTCCCCCCTCCAGCTTCATTGCATGCCCTCTGGTCTTTGTATTCTTCCTCATTTGAATAATGCACCCCTCCTGCACCCTCTTTACCCTGTGAGGCACTTGTAGGTCTCTATCTTAAAGTCCCCTCTTGATCTCACATTCTCCAAGGTGTACATATTGAGATCCCTCAATCTTTCCTTATAGGACTTTTGGTGCAACCCCTGCATCATTTTAGTTGCCCATCTCTGGACTGCCTCCACCCTATCTATGTCCTTTCTGAGGTGGGGCCTCCAGAACAGGACACAGTACTCCAGGAGGGGTTTCACCAGTGAGTGATACAGTAGCAACACCACCTTTCTTCTCCTGCTGGAGATACCTCTCTCAGTGCATCCCAGTATCACACTAGCCTTACCCACTGCTATGTCACTCTACCCTATCACTTTGAGGTCAACAGATATGATAACTCCAAGGTCTCTTTCCTGCTTTAGTGACTGACAGTAACCTCCATCCTTTACTCAGTTCTAGGGTTCCTATTCCCTATGTGCATAATTTTGGACTTTTTAGCATTGAACCTCAACTGCCATGTTTTTGATCACTCCTCCAGTTTCCCAAGATCCCTACATATTCTTTCCACCCTCTCCTGATTGTCTGCGTGACAGGGTTGAATAAGACCGTACCATTTGTTATTCAGGCAGAGTTAAAAGCAAGGATCTGTTCTGTCCTCTCCTTTTCTGTCACTAGCTTTCCTTTGCCTGTCTGTGAAATCAAATTTTATTGTGGCACCGAGGAACTGTCACTCTGAGGGTCCCAAAATTCCACCCTCTATCTCCCTTTCTTCACTTTCTATTTCTAGCTGTTTCTATTTTTTCCTTCTCTCCTTGCTTCTCTGTTGTTGAAAAGTATGTGTGAATCTTTATGGAAAATTGTGATCCCTTCATTTGCAAATATATTGTTTAAAATGAATTGCAGCAAGTTATTTGAGTTTATTAGAAAATGTAACAAGCTGGAACACAGATGGTTCACCTTGAGATGCAGTTTGACCTTTTTATTTATTTATTTAAAATTTAGGTAACCAGGAGAGGCACACTGAGCCAAAGCTCATTTTCGGGTGTGACCCAGGGGAGGGGAACAAGGGGTGGCAACAACTAAACAGACCGTGTAAGTATAACAATAGAGATATGGCTGTACAAGTAATAAAAATAAGAGGTTATACATTAGCAATGTTAAACTGGCAATTATTGTGCAACATTTTGAGCAACTAAAATTAACTGAGGAAGCCAGCTTTGAAGGAGAAACTAGGGGAGGCAGGAGTGAAAGGAAAGACCATAGTGGGATAAAGTGAAGATTGCTATAGGAGATTAGGGATTCCATTGGAAACAGAGGGGTGAGGAAGATGTGGTGCTCAGAAGGATGCAAGTTATGAATGTGTGGGGAGAGAGAGTCTCACCCTGGCTGCCGGGAGGAGGAAGGACAGGAGCAAGTGGGAGGGTGGGGTGGATTGGGAAAGAATACGTTTAAGAGAGTGGAGAGAAGGAGATAAGTGAAGGGAGCTTGGAAGAGAGTTCCAGAGGGAGGGGAGCTAGTAAGAGAAGTCTGTCTGTCCCAAGTTTGAATGAGGATGGGGAAGGGAGAAAGTGTGGGGTCTCTGGTGCATAGCTGATGGGAGGAGGGGGATGATGGGGAGAGGAGGTAGGAGAGGTAGGAGGCAAGAGACCCAAACCAGAATTTGGAAATAAGTGTGCTAGCATGGTGTAGGTAGAGTAGATGGATAGGGAGAAGGAAGGAAGGAAGAGCAGAGGGCAGAGTGGTGCATGCGGGGGGGGGTAGCATTGGAGGCAAAGTGGCAAAAAGCATTAAAAAAAAGTCTAATCTGGAGAGGGATGAGGTGGGGGCGGACCCAAAAACCACATCAGCATAATCAAAATGGGTAGAATCATTCTGGTAAGGAGCTGTCGTTGGACAGTAGGAAAGAGGGAGTCTTTGTTTCTATACATGGCTCCAAGCTTGGGGCGGAATTTGGTGTGAATGTAGTCAACGTGTGAAGAAAAGTCGAGATGACTGTCCAAACAGATGCCAAGATATTTGTAGGCAGGGACAATGTCAAGAGAGGTGCTGTCTAGGGTAAAAAAGGAGGGGAGGGGAGAAAGTTTGTCTAATTTATGGGCGGTAC
Organism: Neoceratodus forsteri; assembly: GCA_016271365.2. NCBI lineage: Eukaryota > Metazoa > Chordata > Ceratodontiformes > Ceratodontidae > Neoceratodus > Neoceratodus forsteri. The sequence continues at coordinate 1,429,881,645 of CM057449.1, forward strand.
TGAAAATCATGGAGATGGTTTTCTTAGTGTTTACTTTGAGCTGATTCTCCTGGAAACAGTGTAGCACCCTGGAGAAATCACTCTGCAGCTGAGACAGTACCTGAGGGGCTGGAGAAATGGAGGATCGTGTCATCAGCGTACATATGTATAAGGTAGGAGACACAGACAGATGGAAGATCATTTAGGAAGATTGAAAAAAGGACATGGCACAGAATGGAGCCTTGAGGGACACCTGATTGGATTGGAAGGGGGGTGGGGGAACAGAGTGTCATCTGCTTGGATACATTGTGTATGGCCGTAAGGTAGGACTTTAACCAATCCACAGCTTGGGTGGAGAGACCAGCTGAGAGGAGTTTAAATAGAAGAATAGGATGGGACACAGAGTCAAAAGCTTTGTGTAGGTTGAGAAATATAGCAGCGGTGATGTGACCATGGTTCATACAGTACCTGTAAGAATTGTGTCAGTGACATGGAGAAGGGAAGTGATGGTAGAATGGCTTTTCCTGGCACCTGATTGGACCGGAGAGAGGAAGCCTGAGGAGTTAAAGTCTTGAGAAGACAAGGGACTCCTGCAGTTTAGCCAGGGAGGGGAGAAGGGATATTGGCCTGTAATTGCCAGAAGTAGAGAGAACGCCCCCTTTGTGAAGGGGCAGCACCCTAGCAACTTTCAATGCCTTAGGTACAGTACTGAGACCAAAGGAATGGTTCAGCAGATGGGAGAGGGGAAGAGCTATAGCAGGGCCAGAGATCCGGAGAATGTGGGGGGGGTCGAGGCCAGCTGGGCTGGTTTTGTGAGGACTGAGAGAGAGGAGGGCATTGAGAGTTTCATGCGCAGTAATAGATGGGAAACAAAGGCCTTCAGTTGGGAATCCTTACAAGATCTTTTACAAAACTGTCAACAGGTGACCAGTCCTAGGACAGAATGTTCTATTTTGTGCACCTGTCCAGACTAGGTGGACTTTTCAGGCTAGTCACGGGAAAGAAACTAACAAAATCTTGTTACATTTTTTGTGAAAAACAGGATGCAGAAATTAAATTGCCAGGCAAAGAGATCGTATAAAGAGAGCATTGCTCTGGTTTTCAATTCTAGATTTAGAGACACTGTCAGATGTAAGACTTTGTCTGTTTAAGCTGCCTGTATCATGAGCTATCCTGTACAATTTTTATTTTTAATTTTTTTGTTATTAATAATACCAAAATGTTACTTGCGAAGTTTAAAACTTGTCCTGGTCTACCTATGCCTCAATGACAGCTGGCGTCAGATAAAGAGACTTGGGCATCATCATCACCGATGACCTGAAATCATTCAAGCAGACCTCTAAAGCAGTAGGTAAGGCTAGGGGGATGTTAGGGTGTATTAGTAGGGGTATCACAAGTCATAAGAGGGAGGTAATAATCCCTCTTTACAAGACACTGGTTAGGCCCCATCTGAGTACTGCATGCAGTACTGGAGGCCACACCTTCACAAAGACATTAACCAAATTGAGGCAGTCTAGAGAAGGGCAACCAAAATGGTGCAGGGACTGCATCAGAAGACATATGAGGACAGATTAACCGGAGCTCAATATGTATACCCTTGAACAAAGGAGGAGAGAGGTGATATGATCGAAACATTCAAACACATAAGGACATTAACAAGGTGAAAGGAGTCTAACATGTTTAAATATAAGAAAATAGCAAGACAAGAGGACACAGCACGAGAGTAGAGGGAGGCCGATTAAGGGGAATGTGAGGAAATTCTTTTCACAGAAAGAGGGTGGATGCATGAATGGCCTATCTCAGGAAGTGGTGGCTATGAATACAGTGCAGGGCTTCAAACAGGCATGGGATAGGCATAAGGGAGCAATACAGATGAGTATGAATAGATAGACCACTGACAGAGCAAAGGTCGATGGCACATTTATAAGGTAGAAAAAGAAATGGGCAGACTGGATGGGCCTTGTGGTCCTTATCTGCCGTCAACCTCTATGTTTCTATGTTTCTATGTTTAAAGTGGGATTTACACCATGCATACTCTTAGCCAAAAGATTTTTGCATGGGTGCTAGACCTGGTACCAGGAGAGCATAAAAGAAAGGTATATGGTTATCACCTGTCCAGTTTCATATGGGACAGTCTCATTTGCTGCACTCCCGTCCCATTACCTGTATCAATTTATCAGTGGGATATCAAATGTCCCACTTTTACAGAGGCAGATAAAAAAATGCTGAACTGGAGCTGCACTTACTTAACTCTTTGCAGCTCGGGCTGTCAGCTCAGATACTCCTTCCTGAATCACATGACTTAGTCTGAGAAAACAGCAACATTTGCTGTGACTGATGCCAGATCCCACACACACACACTGTGGCCTTCTTGAGTATGAGAGGAGAGTTTATTGCCTGTTTTATTGCCTAAATGTATTTCAGTTATCTAAAGTAGGACATACCCTTGCCCCCATGAATGATGACCTGTACTTACCCATCATAAAAGCAGCAGTGGACCTGAAGGGGTCAAATGTAGATGATAGTGGAGCTTTTAATGTGTGTGGCAGGGGATGGGGGTTTGTATAACAAGCATTTGTCAATGCTGAATGTTTCCTTGCATGGTATATGTAACAGAATGTATTGTGTTAGAGGGGGATGGGTAACGGAGGGTGTGGGGTGGACAGCACGCACAGGGCGGGAGTGTGAGGGTTTACTTGGATGCCGAGATGGGGAATGGAGGGTGCAGGGTGGACAGCACGCAGAGGGAGGGAGCGGGAAAGTGTAACTGGATGCCAGGACACTATGGCTGGTGGTGGAGGGGGGATGAAGTGGTGCACTGGATAGGTAAGTGCCATTGCATATCACTTGTCTTGTTATTGCCAATCCAGGTTTGCATTTTTTTTTATTCCCCTTGTTAACCTCTCCCAATAAATACTGTTTCCCCGGTGAATTTAACTGTATGGCACTGGCAATGTCACTCAGAGTACTGTTTACTGTTACTGTGTTAGCTAAGAGAACTACTTATTTCCTGGGGAAGAGTATTGATTACTCAGAGTGCAAGGCGAGCCTCCCAAGTGGAGGCACTCCATCAGCGACAAGGAGTTGTCAATGCAGAATGTTTATGTGCTGCACCGCAGCTTTTGTAGAAGGCGGGGGCAGAGGAACAAGGACCGGGGACAGGGAGCATGGTGGGCGGCAAGAGCTGCCAATAAGGAATGCCACATGGCGGTCAACATGGAAGCCTGAGGGGGGGAGTCAGAGGAGCAAAGACTGGAGACAGGGAGCACAGTGGGCGGCAGGAGCTGCCAATATGGAAAGCTGAGCTGTATGGTGGCATCAATATGAACGTTCACTTGCTGCACCACGGCTTTTTGTAGAAGCCTGGGGGGGGGATCAGAGGAGCAAGGACTGCGGACAGAGATCATGGTGGGTGGTAGGAGCTACCAATACAGAAAGCAGCACGACAGCTAATGTGGAAGTCAGGGGGCTCAGAGGAGCAAGGACGGGGGACAGAGAACATGGTGGGCAGCAGAGAATGGAGGGTGTGGGGTGGACAGCATGCAGAGAGAAGGAGCGGGAGGGTTTAATGGGATGTCAGGATGGGGAATAGAGGGTGCAGGATGGACAGCACGCAGAGGGAGGGAGCAGGAGGTTTAACTGGATGACGGGACAGGGAACGGAGGGTGGGGGGTGGACAGCATGCAGAGGGAGGGAGCGGGAGCAGGGGTGTAGCCAGGGATATCAGATCTGTACAAAGAGCTGCCACACTGTTGCCTCCCCACTATTGTCCATGACTCCCCTCCGACTCAAGCATCATCGAGTCTGCAGTGTATACTCTAATTACAAAATGTAAAGATATAACATACATACAGTACTCACATTCCCATACAGTAAGAAAGCCTTTCACTCACCAACAATGTCAGAGTAACAGAAATACGAAGAAGAGTGCACCACTGAAGTACAGGAAGACCATGTTCTGATTAAAAACCTTCATATTATTTCAGGAAGCAGCCACAGGGACTGGTTCCGAAGCCAGAAGCAGGTTTCAGAAATTAATCTGCTAAAATGTTTAAAAGTTTGCCTATGAGAAACTTGAACAGATCCTCGGCTCGGAACAAATATGAAATGCCACAGAGTACTACAGTACACCAAAGACACTCTGTAACAGAAATGTGGACAAACCGGTACTAACGCAGGGCTGAGGTTACTAATGGGATTGGAACTGGGTTCACTCTGGCCCTGCCCCCAATCATTTAAATTGGGGATTGACCATCATTTAAATTTTGAGTCACTTTGAGCTAATAGGCATTATTTGCGATAGGACGTGATCACAAAGCAAATTAGAGGAATCCATGCCAGTAATTAGCAATGATTATTAAGTTGCTCCCCATATGATAGTACCCACTGCAGCTACACAAGCAACTGTTCCCTTAGACCCCAGCATAGTTTACAGGAGATTGCACAAACTATCACAATTTAACGCTGAGGTAGACTATACTTATATTGAACATGCCCCAGTAGAAGTAGATAAACCCCTTGCTGACTCAATTTCCTGAACTAACTGCTGGATCCACTATAAATAATATCCCAGGAAAACTTTCTGTATACCACACAGAGCAGCAGGAAAAGCAGACTGCTCCACATTCAGAGGTTCCTTATATTTGTTTGTGTAATATTTTTATTTGCTTTTCCAGTAAGCTACTACATACAATCAAATACATAACTTATTCATCCAGCTACCGTCAATATATTCTGCAGAGATCTGTCTCTTCACTTCATTCCACACAATGTTTCAGTCAGATTCTACAGAATTGCATTACATTGAGTTAAACTGGTTTAAAATTATATCAAATAATACATTATAAAATAAAATTAAATAAAATCCAATCAAATCAAAGTAAAGTGCAACCAATGTACTCATGCATAATACCTTCAATCTTCTACTCCTTTTTATCTTTTCCATACTCTCCTGTCATTCACTTTTATCCTCTCTCTTAGCCTTCCTTCCCATATTCATTACCCTTTCCTTCACCACTTCATCTTTATTACTTTCACATACCTCTCTTCACTTCTTCCTTCCCTTTCTTATCTTCCTATACCCTCCCATAGTATTCAGCTTTCTTCCTCCGTCAGGGAGGCCAAGAACGGGGCCCAGTGTCTTTCAAACCCTTCTTCTCTTCCTCCCATCACATACGTCAACCTCTCAAGCCCCAATGTCTGTAACACCGTCCTCCACCACCCTTGCACTGTTTGTGCGGTCTGCAAGACCCATGTATTCTGAATCCCACGTCGAGCCAGGATAAATAGCACCCTAATCCACCTAGGAAGCAGTACCCATTCCTCCTCTTCCCCATTCCCCACTCCAAACAAACATCCCAAAGGGTCCATTGGCAACTCCCTCCCGGCAATCCTTCCCACTCTATCCACCACCTCCTTCAATATCTCACAGTATCGGGCATTCCCAAAAGCAGTGCACATATATTCCCCTTTCGAACCACGCCTTCCACCAAGGTGACAGCACTTCGAGTCGCCTTGTACACAATTACTAGTGGTAGGTATACTCTATTTATGAACTTAAAGTAAGCCTCCTTATATTTGTTGCATATCATTATTCCAGAGTGCATCTGAAGCAGTAATGTCCAGTTCTGGTCTGATGTCTCCCTCCCAAGGTCCCTCTCCCACAATTTCCTGGTTCTTACCATCCTGTCTGGTAATAAAGCCTTTCCTCTCTTAGCAGCCCTGCCTATAAACCCCTTTTCCTGCTTTTGAGCTGCATATATCATCCCTTCTACCGGATCCACTTCATACAGCCCTTTATTTTCTTTTCCTAGACTTCCCATATATGCCCTGGTCTGGAAGTACCGGAACCTATCCCTCTTATCCCTTCCTACCACTTCTTGTAGCTCCTCTAATGAGCAGAACTGCCCTTTCACCAATAGATGTCCCAGACTACCTATTCACTTTCACTCCCAATTCCCATAGCCTATATCCTCCATTCCTGGCAGGAAGTAAGGATTTCCCACCACCGGCAACAAGAGTGTCTCTTTCCCTTGTATCCATCCTTTCCTCTTTAACACTTTCCAAGCCAACAATACCTGTACCACCATGGGATTCACTTCTTTTCCCATCTTATACGCCCTTAACCCTCTACTGTGGAGGTATGCTGTTAATTTCCCCTGTGCCTCTCCCTGTTCCAATTCCACCCATCTGGCCACTTCAGGTTTATACACCCAATCTGCCACATATCTTTGTTGTATAACCAGAAAGTAATTCTCCAGGTCTGGAAAGTTTAAGCACCCTTTTTCCTTATCTGCCTTTAACTTCCCCAGACTCACCCTCGGATGTTTCCCTTTCCAAATAAAAGCAGTAAAGGCCTTCTCCAACCTATTCACATCCACCTTGGACAGGCCCAGGTGTATCATTTGTAAAGGATACAAGATCCTGGGCAGCACATTCATTTTTATTATATTAATTCTACCCAGCCATGACACGGGCAGATGCGCCCATCTTCTTAGATACGTTTCTATAGTTTTATCAATTTAGTATAGTTTCAGTTGTATAGTGACCCCAAGGATCTACCCACCTGCACCCCCAGATATGTCATACTCTCCCTCACCACTTTGAGTCCCCATTGTTTAATCTCCTCACTTGACCCCTTAAACCACATAACTTCTGATTTTCCCAGATTAACTTTATACCCCGAAAATTTCCCAAACTTCTCGATCAAGGCCAAAAGAGTAGGAACCGAACTCCTAGGATTCAGCATAAACAACAGCATATCGTCCGCGTATAGTGCCAACTTCTGCTGCGAGCTACCCTCCCAACCCACTCCCTGTATGTCCTTGCTTTCTCTAATTGCCACCGCCAAAGGCTCTATTGCAAGTGCAAATAATAGTGGGGAGAGCGGGCAGCCCTGCCTTGTACCTCTCTCCAAGTTAAAACTCTCCGACCTGCCCCCATTTACAGTTATCTGCGCCTCTGGGCTTTTTATACATCGTCTTTATCCACCCCAGGAATGGTTCACGCAGACCAAACCTCCCCAATATTTCAAACAAATAGTTCCATTCCACCCTATCAAACGCTTTTTCCGCGTCCATCAAGAGGATCCCTATATCTTCCTTTCCCCTTCCTGCTCTCCAAAGCACATTAAGTAGCTGAGGCGGCTACTTAATTATATTATGATACGACTGTCATCCTTTAATAAACCCCGTTTGGTCCGGGTGAACCAGCCCCGGTAGGATTTCCTCTAGTCTACTGGCTAACACTTTTGCCATTATCTTCAAATCACAATTCAACAATGATATTGGCCGATATGAGGCGCACAGGAATGGGTCCTTTCCCTCCTTTGGTATGAGGCATATACTAGCATCATAACATGTATCCGGCAAGCTAACTTCCTCCATCCCCTCTCCCTGTTGGAACACTCTGCACAATACTTTTGCAATTCAGGCCCCCATCAACTTATAATATTCCACTGGATACCCATCCAGACCACTCGCTTTCCCTTTCTGCAACTTTTGAATAGCTCTCATCACCTCCCCCTCCATTATTGGTTTTCCTAGCCTTTCCCTCTGCACCTGTGTAGCTTTCAGGACTCTTATTTTCTCTAGAAACTCTAACATCCTTTCCTTTGTTCCCTCATCTTCTGCCTGGTACAGCTTTTGAAAAAAGGCCCTGAAGGCATTCCTTATCTCCTTTTCTTTACTCTGTAGGGTACCCTTTTCACCTCTCACTCCCATAATTCTATTCATCCTTCTGTGTCCCTTCATAAGATTAACCACCATTGGACCTGGTTTATTTCCCCACTCAATTATGTACCTTCTGTTAAACAGATTAACTCTCCCCGCTTCTGATCTTAGGTGCGCATTTAGGGCCTCCTGAATCACCCCCAGTGTCCGAACGGCCTCCCTTTTTCCCTCGGGCCACTCTCTTCTGTAATTCATTTAGTTTACTTTCTAGCTCCTTTCTCTGTGCACATCTTTTTTTCTTTATATGGGATACATATTCAATAATTGCTCCCCTCATAAATACCTTGCCCACTTCCCATAAAATGTTATTCGAGGTTTCCACCTTATCATTTGTAGCCATGAAGAGATCCCAGCTGTCCTCCAGGTGCTTTCTAAATTCCTCATTCTGGGCCAAGTAAGTGGGGAATTTCCATGCGGGGGGTGTCCCCTGTCTTTCCCTACCTTGTGTTTTCATTATCACCATAGCATGGTCCGAGATATGTATTGGGCTATGCTGTGCCTCCCACACCCGCGTATACCATTCCCTCATAGCATATATATAATCTATCCGTGTCCATATTTTATGGGTGTTCGAAAAAAAAGCATACTCTCTTACTCCTGGGTTTGCTGTTAGCCACACATCCACCATTTCCAACTCTGCCATTCCCTCTTGCCATTGTTGCATTGCTCCTGAACTTCTCCCTTTCCCCTCGGAGTGGTCCATTTTCAGCTCCATAGCCCAGTTCAGATCCCCCCCCATTATTAGCCCTGGGAATTGCTCCCGTACCAATAAATCCAGCAAAGAGGCATAAAATTGGTATTCCTATACCGCTGGGGCATATACTGATCCCAAAGTGATCTGCTCCCCGTCCAGGGTTCCCACAATAAAAATATATCTCCCTTCTTTCGTATCCCTGATTATTCTCTGTACCTCTAGGTTCGGCCCTTTATGTGGTAATATTGCAACTCCTCTTTTGCGCACTGAGGCCGAAGCCGCATAGCATTTCCCCACTCATCCCTGAGCCAATTTAGCATGCTCTACTTCTGTTAGGTGCGTTTCTTGTAGCAAGGCTATATGGGCTCCCCCTCTTTTAGGGGCTGTCAGCAGCATAGACCTCTTTACTGGATTTGTAATATCCCAGACATTCCAGGCAATTACATTAACATTTTTGCTAATCGCCATTCACATATACTACTCTTTTCCCTTTCATCATCTTTCCACCAATAGCATGAAGATTTATATATCCAACTTTGTTGGTTGCACTTTGTTCATAATAAACAAGAAACCTTAATAACAACACACACACTTTCAGTAACATTTTAAACAGATAACTATATACATACATCCCCCTACCTTTCTTCCTTCCCTGACCCTTTATTCCCTCCACCATATCCCCCCTCTTCATTTTTCCTTTATTGATTTCTTTCCCTCCATCTTCCATTTGGGCTCCTCCCCCTTCCACTTTCCGCTGCTCCCTTTGTTCCTTGCCACCCTTCCTTCCTTCCCCACACTCTCCCCCTTCCTTTTCACCTTGGAATATCCGTCCACCCAATTCAATCCTTGCCTTCCCCCTCCCTCCCTCCCCTGCACTCCCTCAATCCTTAGAGCACTAATAGTCTCCCTGACTCAAGTGTCTGCTTCATCCCAGGTACTGAATCAGGCACTTCCACATTTCTCCCCTCCCATGACCATTTGACCTTTGTGCCCCATAATATCCATCACTATCCACTCCCGCGTTTCTCTTCTCCTTGCCCCCCCGTTCAGTTTGGCCCCATCCTATTCCCCTTCAGATTCTTCGTTTCAATTTCCCATCTCCCTGCTTTTCCTCCCCTTTTAATTAGGCCACACATATTTGCTCCAAATGGTTGAGGGTATCAGCAAGGCTAGCTAGGAAAACAGCCACGCCTAAAAACCGCGCTAAGCCCTCTCCCGCCCCACCCTCCCACCTGCACCCAGACATTATTCGAGACAGTTCCTTCCATCACTGGGCTTATGGCATTCTCCCTCGCATCCAGATATCTCCACTACTTAGTCCAGTTTCTCCTCTCGCCATGTCCTTGATCTCTGCCTCTGTCCATTTCCTCCACATCTCTCTCCACCATTTTCTGGGTGTTCCGCCATTTTTAGTCCGGTTCCTAGTCCCCGAGTCCTTTTCATATATGGCAGTGTCCTCATCCTTTCAAAGTCTCCCGTCTTCTCCAGCACGAACTTTAACACAAAAATAAGATCTCCAGAACCAAATATAAATGAGCAGTCCTCCGCATTTACATCCCTGCTCCATCTCTCAAGTCTCATTACAGAGCTCTTGGCTCCCTGTCCCAGTTCTCCAGACAAGTCTCAGCGTAGCTTTTGTCTCAAACTCCTCGCAAACTCCTCCGCTTTTTCCACTTCCCAAAATGAGTATGTGGCACCTTCATGCTTTATTTTTAAAGTAGCTGGGTATATCAGGAAGTTTTCCACTTTCAGATCACTCAGTTGCTACATAATGCTATTGAATGCTTTCCTTCTTTTTAGGAGCCTGGCCGAATAATCTTGCAACATAAATAGGAGGTGGCCTTCATATTCCACCCTTCCCTTCTCACGTTACGCCTTCAGCATAAGTTCTCTATCCTGGAAGTGGTGAAACCTAAATATTATCTGCCTCGGCGGCTGGTCATTTGGGGGTTTGGGCATCACGGCCCGATGGGCCCTCTCAAATTTTAATTTACCCTTCACTGGTTGCAGGCCCAGTAGCCCAGGCAGTACTTTTGAGCAAAAGTCCAGCACACTTTCCCTTTCCATACCCTCCAGTAACCCTCTCAATCTTAGATTCAAATGCCTGTGATAATTTTCCTGATAGTCAAATGCATCTTTTAAATCATTCAGCTCTTTCTGGAGTGCCACCATGAGCCCGGGAGTCACCAACAGCTCATCCTCCATGTGTGATAGTCTCTCCTCAATCTCTGTCATTCTGCCAGCCTGCACCACCTGCTGCTCTTGTATCTCCTGTAATTTCAGGTCAAGCTTTCCTTTGAGTTTAATTAGTCAGGGCTCCAGCACTGCTATAACTGCCCCGTAACCTCTCTCCCAAGGGCCGCTACCTCCACTGCTGAGAAGGAGACTATGCCGCCACCATCACCCCCTTTCTTTGCACTTTTTGTCACTGTCCTCTGGCTCTTAGAGGGTTCCGATGCTAAATATTCATCCATCCCAAGTTCGCACACCATCTGCTGCACGCTTTCCACACTTTTGGGCACTTTTGAACTTTTATTTTTAATATTTAAAGCCGCGAAGAGGGAGCAGTGCGGAAATGCGCGTCTGTTCAGCTAGCTTCTCATTAGCGCCCCCCCAGAGGTTCCTTATTTATTTATTTATTTGGAAAATGTTTCAGCAGGAAAGACAACATGAGCTGTAAACAGCTTGTTTCCAGAAGCGTCTGGGGGGGGGGGGACAAGAGTTGGGAGAACAAGCATACACATAGGAATACAAGTACAGTTTCTAAAACAAAACAGTGTAGTACAATTACAGAACAGAAATAACCCAGACTAACTAGCCAGGGTAAACAAAACCATATTTGGATATAGCATACATTGCAACAACCCAAGAGCAGGTGATCCAGTAAGGAAAAGGTCAGAGGATGGATAATACATTTAAAGTGCTGGAAGTAGTAGACTGAGCACAAGATTCAAAGTGCTATTGTATACGCAAGGGAGGGCAGTTATAAGACATATGGGGAAGTGGATGGGTGAGGGATAGAGGGTGAGGGATGGAAGATGGAGAGAGGGGGACAGCCAAGATCTATACCCATCCAGGTTGCTGAGAACACTGCAAGGGGGTTAGGACCAGGCAGAAATGGAGGGGAGAGAAATGGAGCAGGGTGGTACAGAAGAGAGGGGCAGGGGAACAGGAGGGGAGGAAGGGGATAAGGAAGAAGGGAGGCGGGCAGGCGATGGATTTGAAAGTGGGGGAAGGGAGAGGGTGAAAAAGAGAGAGAGACAATCTGTACCCCTTCAGGATGCAGAGAACTCTGCCAGGGAGTCAGGATTAGAAAGTGGGGGGAAAGGAAGCGGGGTAGAAGAGAGGGAGCCAAGATCTATACCCCTTCAGGATGACAGAGAACCCTGCAAGGGGGACAGGACCAGGCAGAAAAGGAGGGGAAAGAAGGGGGGGCAGGGAGGAGAAGTGGAGTGTGGTGGGTGACTGGAGTGGATAAGAGGGTTAAGGAATAGGGAGGATGCAGAAAATAGAGGTAAACTAGGAATGGAAAAAGGAGAGAGCATCAGTAGGGGGAAGAGGGGGTTGTGGGGGAGAAGGACAGCTGTAGAGTGTCAAAATAGCACAGTAGCTTGTGGATGGTAGTAGAGTGTCGAAATAGTGCAATAGGTTGTGGTAGAGGGTGGGAGGAGGGGATATAATAGGAGGTAGCATGTGAGGAAGTAATCAGAGGAAGGGTTCAGTTAGGAGACAGGAGGTAAGTCAGGGATAGAGGAGTAGGGGATAGTGTACAAAGGACTGGGAGGGTTGTGAAGGGGGGCTAAGAATAAGTACAGTTAGGAGAATAGAAGCAAAGTAGCGCTAAAGGATAATGTGCCAGGGTGGGGAGTGTTGAAGGGGGCTAAGAACAAGTGCAGTTAGGGGAATAGAAATTGCAAAAGGCTAAGGAAATTGAAGATGGGGAAGAGGAAAGTCTGATAGGAGGTGGCAGTGAGTTCCAAAGCTTTGGGAAGCGGTAGGAGAAAGCTTCCTGTCCTATGGAGGTAGAGCGATGAGGAATAGCTAGAGTGCATGCGTCAGTAGATCTGAGTGGGCAGCAGGAGGGAGGTGGAGCAGAGAGAGTAAGGAGGAGAGTTAAAAGAGGAGAGTCCCAACCCAGAATTTAGAAGTGAACTTGGCACAGTGAGAGAGATGCCTACACTCAAGGGAGGAGAAAGCTAGAGAATGATACAAGGTACAGTGATGTGTGCGGGAGGGGGAGTCAAGAGCAAAGCGACAGAAAGCATCAAATAGAGTATCCAACCTGGTAATGTCAGCGTGGCTCAGTTGGTAGCACATCCGCCTCTGGACCAGAAGGTCATGGGTTCTCGTCCCACACCGGGATTGGACTTGCACCTAAAAATCGCTTGCATCTGAGTGCAGTATTGGGGGGTGCTGTACTGCAGGGGTGTGCCATCCTTCGAATGAGACATTAAACCGAGGTCCCTTCTGCCCATCCTGGTGTTGTCCTGGTGGGTGTCCAGGTGGAAGTAAAAGAACCCAGGGCACTCTTCGCAAAGAGTAGGGAACATTCCCGGTGTCCTGGCCAACATTCCCCTTCCCATAAACCGGTTCATCCAATTATCCAGGCTGTGTGTGGGTAATGATGTGCGATACAGCCACCACCACACATTCAGTCACTTCACTACCAGTCTAGCATTGCTTGTTAAGCACTTTGGATGTATGAAAAGCGCTATATAAATGCTGATTCTTCTTCTTCTAAAGAAAGACTTAGGAGCAGCACTGTAGACCGTATATTGCAATAGTCAAAAATAGGGAGTATCATTTTCTGAACAAGAGCACACCTAACCAGAAGGGGTAAGGAACTATGGTTCCTGTAAAGGGCGTTGAGCCTGGGGCACAGCTTTTTCAGGATGGCATCAATATGTACAGAAAAGTTAAGGTGTTGGTCAAGCCAGACACCCAGGTATTTGAAAGAGGTGGTGTCCTCTAGTGTTGTCCTGTCAAGGGTGTGGAAGGAGGGAAGGAAGGGCAGCCTAGAGAGTCTCTGCCTAGTGCCAAAGGTCATGGAGACTGTTTTCTTGGAAACTTAGGAAAAGTTGATGCACACTTAGCCAGCATGGAACATTATTGAAATCAAGCTGTAGACTGGAAGTCACATCGGAGGGAGACTGGCCAGAGGCAAATAAGACAGTGTCGCCAGCAAACATATGGATGGAGGATGAGGAGCATACTCATGGTAGGTCATTTAGAAAAATTGAGAATAAGAGAGGGCCAAGTATGGAGCCTTGAGGCACACCAGTAGAGATGGGTAGTGGAGGGGATGTAGAGTCAGCTATTTTAACAGATTGAGTTCTACCTACCAGGTAGGCTCTGAACCAGTTGCAGGCAGACAGAGACAAGCCAGCTGATGAGAGAGTTTCGAGGAGGAGGGAGTGGGAGACTGTGTCGAAATCCTTGGCAAAGTTGATAAAGATAGCAGAAGTAATGTGACCTCTATCCATGGCTGAATGGATACAGTCAGTGAGTCTAATGTAGGGAAGTGGCTGTGGAGTGATTCTTCCGAAAACCAGATTGAAAGGTAATGAAGGAGGAGGAGTCATCAAGGAAGAACGAGAGTTGGGAGAGAACAAGGTGTTCCTGAAGTTTAGCCAGGGTGGGTAGAAGTGAGATGGGGTGGTAATTCCCAGGAGATGAGAGATCACCTCCCTTTGGTAGGGGGAGAACTGTAGCATGTTTCCAGGCTTCAGGGATAGTCACAGTGTGGAATGACAGGTTGAGGAGATTAGCGAGAGGGAAGGAAATAGCAGGAGTAGAGAGGTACAGCAGCTTAGGGTCAAGGCCATCAGGGGAGCTGCCCTTAGCTGGATTGATAGAGAGTAGTGCCATTAAGGTGTCGTTGGGAGAGATGGATGAAAAGGCAAAACTCTCCGCTAATTGGTGGTGTTGGGAGGAATCGGGAGGGAGGAAGTGGTAGTAGGGTGGGGTGGGAGGGAGGCTAACAGGGTGGAGGCACAAGAAGTAAAGTAGGAATTGAATTTTGCTGCTACTGTAGGATGGTCGGCAATGATTTGGTTGTTTATTTTGAGCAGTGGAGATGGGGGTTTAGTTTGGGGAGAGAAAAATGAGTGAACTACTTTCCAAAACTTTGATGGATTATTTATGTTAGTATTAAAGGTGGACCGGAAATATTCTGCTTTGGCCTGGTGGATGGCTTTGGTACAGGCATTTTGTAGTGTCCGGTAGATAGCATAGTCACAAGGGAGTTTGGAGGATTTGTGGGTTTTCCGTGCTTTATCATGCACTTGCTGACAGGCCAGGAGTTCAGGGGTTACCCAGGGGAGGTGACTACCATGCAGTCTAACTTGTTTCAGGGGAGTATGTTTGTTTCAGACGTTGATGATGTTATCTTTGAAATGAGCCAGGGCATGATTGATAGTTTTGGCTGAGGATATAAGGACCAAGTCAATGTGAGTTAAGTCATGATGTAGAGGGGCAAGGTCTAATGTTTTGTAAGAGAGGATTGTTAGTAGTTTGTGGGGTGCCTAAGGTTTGTGTACTTTCCTAACTATGTAGAGCATATGATGATCGCTAAGAGCATCTGGCAGTAGGCCCGGCTGGATTACCCTGTGATGATGGGAGGTAAGGGCCCAGTCTATGAGAGTGTGATTATGGGATTTCTGGTTTAGGCTAGTAGGTTATGTGATTAATTGGGACAGGTTAAGAGCAGCTATTTCAGTACGAGTCTTATCTAGGGTGGGTGACAACCAGTTCAGGTTTAGATCTCCTAACAGGTAGAGCTTACCTGAAGAGGTAAAGGATCCAATAGTGGTGATTAGATCAGTGACTACAGAGTAGTGTAGACCAGGATGGCAATAGGCTCCTGTGATAAATATTAGTACGGAAAAGGGTAGAGATAATCTAATGATAAGGGCTTCACAGGCATTGGGTTCGGTGGTCGATAGAACAGTAATGGTTTGGAGAGAGGAGGATGAGTAGATAGCTACGCCTCCACCCCTACCAGAGTGGTCCTGGTGGGTAACAACATATCCAGGAATTGTGATAGAAGCATCAGGGGCTTTTGCTTATTAGCCAGATCTCTAATACAATGAGGATGTGTGGATTGAGGGATCCTACAAGTGGGAGTAGCAGGTCAAGTTTAGAGAGCAGACTGCGAATGTTAAGGTGAAGGATTTTTAGGCCATGGGGCAGTGAAACTGGGGTTGGAGAAGAGGCTAAGGAGTGGGGAGTGAATGGGGTAAGGGCTTTACTGAGTGTTGTACCCAGGTTGGGATTTATGTCTCCTGCCGAGAGGAGTAAGAGAGAGATAATGATGAAATGCAGCTTCGTACTCTTGAACCAAGGTTTGTTAGATGGTTTAGGGGAATGAGGTGAATAACTGAAGGTGGAGAGCTGAAATTTAAGGATGCACAGTACAGTATAGTAGTAAGGTAAAGACATGAGTGGAGCGGAAGGCAGTGTAGAGAAGTGGGTCCAGGTATGATAAAAAGGTGTTGGAGCTGCCATTTGGTTGCAGCAGGGGGTTAGCAGGGTAGTAACATTTGCAAGGGAAGTGTGGTGGGGACTGGAAGTATTTTGCAATTGAAGGGACGGAAGAGAGACCAGGGTGAAAAGTATGAGGAAGAGGTGCAGGGGAGAGATACAGAAAGAGATTATGAATCCTGGTTTAGATAAGGGCTTAAAAGTGGGGCGTAGAAAGCAGAAAGAAAACTGGGGGCAGGGTGGGTCAGCGCCAACCTCCAAAGCAACATAGTTTACAGAGGATATTGTGAATCAAAGCTGGAGCAGACAATGCTTATAAAATGCATGGCCCAGTAGAGCTAGGTAAACCCCTTGCTGACTCTGAATTTCCTGAAGTAACACGGGACCCACCAAGAAAAAAAGAACAGTAAATGTAAATAAATTATCCTATATACAGTATGGCTGTCAGGGGAGAAGGCTAAAAACCATGTGCCAGGGAAAACAAAAACTCATCACCTGCATGACAGTCCTTAGATCTTTGCAGAGTAACTAACAAGGACAAACTGTTTGTGGAGTGTTACCTAAATTTGAAATACTGCAACAGACTAAGGGGCTGGATGTTACTTTGCCGAGGCTTCTTAGTACCAGATATCAG
Source organism: Neoceratodus forsteri (assembly GCA_016271365.2). Taxonomy (NCBI): domain Eukaryota; kingdom Metazoa; phylum Chordata; order Ceratodontiformes; family Ceratodontidae; genus Neoceratodus; species Neoceratodus forsteri. The sequence goes on from CM057449.1 coordinate 1,429,898,164, forward strand.
CAAGGAGGAAACAGGACGCACTACACGCACACTAATATTGGCTCAGTATTCCAGAAGCAACACTCTGGTTAAATTACTTAGTTTACGAAGTGCAGGGGAAAATGCCTTTCAGGCACACTACCTCAGGGTTAAACAACTGCTAAAGCTGACTTTTGCACAAGCATATTTTAAGCAACATGAAACTGATGGCGTGTTGGTTACCAGCCGAGCCACTCTTTGAAGAGCAGCTCTCTACTTCAAGCTTTATAGAACAGACCTGCAAACACTGTCTTGAACATATTCTATGCATTGCATTGTGTGTAGTCTAGCCCTTATTTCAGCTACAGAAATGAAATGCATCCTGTATGAAGTTGTAAAAAAAGTGTGTGTACAATGTAATAAACCTAAAAAAAAGAAAAAAAGTTTTTTAACATCCATTCCTCTCCGAGCCTGACAGAGCATCAGGACCAATGATCTGCAGCCATTTGTGGTGGAATACATTTAACAGCCAAAACTGTACACATCTACACAACTCTCACAAACCTGCTCAGCATCTTTCTGGGGCCTTCCCATCACCTTGAGGACCTCCTTGAGCTGCACAACACAGAAAACAGAAGACAATTAGCAAGTTACAAAGTGCTAGTGTGCTGCATTTTCATCAGTGGCTGCAACAACTGCTGCAAAGGTTACTCCACGGAGAGAGAGAGAGAGAGAGAGAGAGAGAGAAAGAGAGAGTGAGAGAGAGAGAGAGAGAGCAGGGATGAGATGGGCTAAGGAATAACACACACACACACACACACACACACACACACACAAGAATGATGTGGTGCTTGCTTATCAGGGGCCTTAAACAGCGATCTCTTAGACTAGGTATCTGCCTCTGAATGATACATTTAACAGAGCAAGCGTACATTTAACAGAGCAATAGGGGACAGAGAGCATGGCGGGCGACATGGAACGGAGGGTGCAGGGCAGACAGCATGCAGAGGGAGGGAGTGGGAGGGTTTAGGATGCTGGTATGGGAAATGGAGGGTGCGAGGTGGACAACACACAGAGGGAGGGAACAGGAGGGTTTAGGATGCTGGCATGGGTAATGGAGGGTGCGGGACAGACAGCACGCAGAAGGAGGGAGCGGGATGGTTCAGTTGTGATGCCGGGATGGGGAATAAAGGGTTGCGCTGATAGCACTAAAGAAATGAAGCGCTCTCATTGGAGTGCTTCATTTCTTTCAACTACAGAACGGCTTCCAGCTGTGAAACTCGGACTAATGTCACAGTCTGGTTGCATTCTCATTGGTTTGTCAGGGACAAGCCCACTGTAGATTGCTCTGCATTGGACTTGTCCCTGACACATCTCTGAAATTCATTCTACTGCAAGGTGTTTCTTGTACACGCACAAGGAAACATAAAAAGGGGGACATCACTATACAGTTTGGAATGCCCAAGAACTACAATATGCTGCAATCAGTTGTACTTTTGAGACAATCCGGAGGTATGTTTAAAAATATATTTATTCAAAGCATAAAAGCATTTGAATGGGAAAAATAACTAGTGAGCTGCCTACCAGCTAATTTTATTTTTTTTGTATAGTTTTTTTATTGGTTTTAAATTGATCAACAGACATTACACAGCGACATACAGACATACAGACAAGTGCATCTCACAGTTCATTATTGTTACATTCTGAGGTTCCTCTTCATTATTTTTCCCTTCTCATTTAATTCCTCTTATTTATAATTACCTTTACCATACCCTTTAACTGTTATATCCCCTCAGTAGAGCAATGGTGGAGCAATGAGGCATGGGGAAGCCCCTAACTCCCTCTGTATCTGATTCTACTCCAGGCCATAGTGTAGAATAACCATCTCCTCATTACTTAATGTTGTCAAAAAGGGGGCCCATTCCCTATAAAAAGCATCCTGCCTATTACTAAGCATCAATGACAATCTTTCTAATGCCAAATTATGTAATACCAATTGGCGCCATTGCAGCATCGTGGGGACTACATGGTTGACCCAAGTATTCTGGATACAATGTCTGGCCATCACCAACATTATTCTAATCCACCATGGCAATGGCTCCCATTCACCTGCCTCTCCTGGAGACATACCAAACAATCCCACAATAGGATCCATTTGAATGGGGAACCCCGCCATATGTGTTATTTCTTTACAAATTTTACTCCAAAAGGACCTTAAAACCCTACATTTCCAAAAAGAGTGCATATATGTTCCTCTGTCTTCTCCACACCTGCCACAGAGAGGAGAAACGGAGGGGAATGCCCTATGCACCACCGTCGGTGGATCATACGCTCTGTGCAGGAACTTATAAAATGCCTCCTTGAACTTGTTACATATTGAAAGGCCCATATGGCCTACCAAGACTTGTCGCCAGCTATCCTCTGAAATTTGGATTCCCAGATCTTTCTCCCACAGCTGTTTAACTCTCTGCGTATAATCTGGATATATTTCTCTCCCCACCTTTACCGCCTTATTAATAAACCCCTTGGGGTCACATTGCATCCTATGTATCATCATCTCCACTGGGTCCCACCCATGTGACTCTACCCCGCCCCTCTCTACCTTTGATAAGAATGCCCGAAGTTGCAAGTACCGTAATGTTTGCTGTCCTTGTAGGCCTAAACCCCATACAATACCTTCCAATGTGCACAATGTATCTTTACTAATCAAGTTACCCACACATTTAGCTCCCCTTCTTTCCCAATCCCTGAACCCTCCATCCTCTAATCCTGGTAAAAAAAAAGGGATTTCCCTCTATTGGTAATAATAGTGTTTCCCCTTTATTAATCCCTCTAGATTTCCTAAGAAGGTTCCATGCCTCCAATACTGATTTTACTAAGGGGTTACGACCCTACGACCCCCACCCCCGGGCAGTATAGACCTGTGTGCCTTTGCTATGTAAATAGACAGGTAAATGCCCCGGGCATCCCCATTGTTCCATCATAACCCAACTTGCCACTGCAGGGCGGTAAACCCAGTCGGCAATATATCGTTGCTGAATGGCTAAGTAATAATTTGTTACGTCGGGAAAGTTTAGGCCTCCTCTAGTTGTCTCTGCCTTAAGTCTCTGTAAATGGATTCTCAGTTTTGGCCCCCTGCATATGAACTGAGTAGCTAGCTTCTCTATCTTAACAATATCCCCTCTAACAAGGTGCATCAGGATCAATTGCATAGGGTATAAGATCCTTGGTAGGATATTCATTTTTAATAAATTAATTCCCCCAACCAAGATATGGGCAACTGCATCCACCTCCTCAAATCCGCTTCTACCACCTTAATAAGTGGGGTATAATTCAATCCATATAAGGACCCAATAGTCCTACCCACTTTGATACCCAAATAAGTAATGCAAAGCTCCCGACCCTGTATTCCCCATTGCGTATCTATAGCCTCCAACTAAGGGAAACAAAACATTTCGGATTTATTTAAATTAATTTTATACCCAGAAAATGCGGCAAATTTCTCTATTAATTCTAGTAGTAGTGGCATAGACCTCTGAGGGTCTCTAACGAATAAGTGCATATCAACTGCGTGTAGGGTGACATTGTGCACAACCTCCCCTTCCCCCCAATACCCTGAATCCCCTGACACTGCCTTATTGCTGCAGCTAAGGGCTCCAGTGCCAGAGCAAACAGCAGTGGTGATAGCGGGCACCCCTGTCGAGTACCCCTCTCCAAGTTAAATGGTCCGGTAGGTATCCCATTCACCAAGACTCATGCTCTAGGAGCTTGATACATAGCTTTAATCCACCTGACGTATGACCCACCCAGACCAAACTGGGCCAGCACCTCAAAGAGGTATTCCCACTCCACCCCATTGAAAGCTTTTTCTGCGTCCATAGATATAACATATGTTTTTTCTATCTCTTGCCCCACCCTCCAGACCACATTAAGTAATCTATGCATATTATGATAGGATAGCCTCCCCTTTATAAACCCGGTCTGGTCTGGGTGCATCAATGCAGGCAGATAATCCTCAAGCCGCATCGCCAGGATCTTGGCCAAAATTTTAAGATCGTAATTTAGTAGCGAAATTGGTCTGTATGAAGCACATTCCGATAGCTCCTCCCAGCTAATTTTTAATAGGATCCAATGATAGGGTAGTGGACTATACAACAAGGCTACCAAAAAGATGAAAATACATTATGGCCCAGATATTCAAACTGCGACAGGCTGTGGCGCAAGCCTGGGCGCAGCTCAACATGGCTGCGCAGGGGCGTGGACTGGGCGATATTCAACGGAGCTGCGCCATGGCTCAGCATCATTGAATATCGCACCCTGGCCACCCGCAGTGTGCATGGCGCAGTGGCACTGCGCCAGCGCCAGTGGTCAGAGTGGAGCATGAGGATGCGCTATCTGGAATGTGTAGTACGGTATGGGCTGCACGCCCATTGGCTCACGCTGTGGACCAATGAGGCGTACAGCCTGATATGATGGTGTCACTCGGCGAAAGGCGGGCAGGCGGGTGGGGTGCTGCCGCCTGCCGCTGACCAGGGGGGAGGCGGTGGGGATCAGTGAGCGGGTCGGGAGGGGGGGTCCACTGGACCACCAGGGATAGTAGTGTTATTATTTTTTTAATTCAGCCTGCAATTGGGTGGACAGGTCCACTGAACCACCAGGGATATAGAATTCATTCCATTGTTTACTTAGCCTGCCATCGGGTGGGCAGAGGTCTACTGGACCACCAGGGATATTGGATTCCATGTTTCTTTTTTACTTAAGCCCGCGATCGGGCAGTCATCGGTCCACTGGACCACCAGGGATATAGGAGTTATCTATTATTACACACTTAAGCCCGCGATCGGGTGGGCAGCAGTCCACTGGACCACCAGGGATATTGGATTCCATGTTTCTTTTTTACTTAAGCCTGTGATCGGGCAGTCATCAGTCCACTGGACCACCAGGGATATAGGATTAATCTATTTTTTACTGATACCCGTAATCAGCATGGGGGGGCACCACCACGGAGGTGCAGCCGGAGCGCGGTTGGCCACCCACAGGTGGCAGCTGCCATGTTGTGCCCTGCAATGTGGCAGCTCACCTGTGGGTGGCCATCCGTTGTTCCTTTTTTTTGAATCAAATTTGTGCTGGCGCAGGTAGGGGTTGCACATGCATGTTTCTGCACATCCCGGGCTGAATATCGGGCTGTGCAGAGTATGCATGGGCATGCCCCCCCCACCTGCACCTGCATACATTACTGATGCACTCTGGCGCATCGGGATTTGTGCCGCGCACTTTCCCCATTTGAATATCGTGCCGGGGTGCATCAGTGGGTTGCTCATGGTGCAACACTGTTGCGCCATGCACAACACTTTTGAATATCTGGGCCTATGAGTTTTAAGAGCATGTTATCCAGACTGTTGAATGGTATCTTTTTTTTTTATTGTATGCATAGCAGTCAAGTGAAATGCCTGGATTGTTCATGGGGAGGGAGATGGTCTTCCGTTCAAATGGCAAACACAGCTTGTAGTACATACAGAAGCTGTTGGTGGTTACAGTTCATCACTACATTTGAAGAACAATTGAATAAACCTCATATGTAGTGAAATATTGTTAGAATGTGTGTAGCAGTGGTGGTCTTTAACATAGAAACATAGAACTTGATGGCAGATAAGGACTGCTAGGCCCACCCAGTCTGCCCATTTTCCCTGCCTGCTGCAAAAACCACAGACCCTACTTAATCTCCAACTTTATTCTCTTTCCTATCGCTAGGGTTCCCCTTTGCCTATCCCATGAATTTTTGAATTCCTCTACCGAGTTAGCCCCCATCACCTCCACTGAGAGGCTGTTCCATGCATCAACCACCCTTTCTGTGAAGAAATACTTCCTCACGTTACCCCTTAGTCTAGCCGCTTCCAGCCTCATATCATGTCTCCTTGTTCTAGAATATCTCTTTTTCTGAAAGATGCTACCCTCCTGTACCTTATTTATGCCCTTGGGATTTTTGAAGGTCTCTATCACAGCCCCCATCTCTTCTCTCCTCTCCTCTAGGGTATACATATTGAGGAACGCCAGTCTCTCCTCATATGACTTTTGGTGCAGACCCTGCACCATTTTTGTTGCCCTTCTCTGAACTGCCTCTACCCTGTCTATGTCTTTCCGGAGATGCGTCCTCCAGAACTGGACACAGTACTCCAGATGGGGTATCACCAATGATTTGTACAGTGGTATCACTACCTCCTTTCTTCTGCTGGTGATACCTCTCCCTATGCACCCCAGTACACCACTGGCTTGCCCCACTGCTTTGGCACATTGTTTGGCCTTTAGGTCATCTGAAATGATTACTCCTGATCTCTTTCCTGTTTGGTGGCCGTCAGTATCTCCCCCCCCATCATGTAAGCCTCCTCTGGGTTCCTGTGCCCCAAATGCATCATTTTGCACTTTTTTTGCATTGAATGTTAGCTGCCACACTCTTGACCATTCCTCTAGTTTACCTTGGTCCCGCTTCATTTTTTCCACCCTTTCGTAGTGTCTACAAAATTGCAGATCTTAATGTCATCTACAAATAGGCATACCTTTCCTTCTAGCCCCTTTGCTCAGAGCCCTGAGATTACAAAAAGAGCTTCTGCCATTGCCCCCTCCCGGTCTTTGTCCTGGTTTCTCGCTCTGACTTCTCCATTTTTCCCTTACCTGACCTTAAACTTAATCCTCTCTCTTGTATCTTCTGCAGGCTGCTCCCAGCTCATATGCCATACTCCCAAAGGCACAGGTACTACTGTGTATAGCATGCTGGGCAAGGCAGTGTAGTCCACCGCCACTCTGCAGTGGCTGCCTCTCCCACCCAGCCCCCACCCTCAGCGGGCATTTCCTAAGTAGCCAACCACTGTCACATGGCAGGTCACATGCCCTGTGCCTCCTAACGCTGTGTCCCCAATCTTCCGTTAGTTGATTATATGTTCTGACCACTAGAGGTCGCTATTGTCCCCTTTACGTGTAGTAACATTATACACACTCTCCTCTAAGTTAAGCTATCTACCCTGTGTCTTTCCTCGTCCTTGCACTTGCCTCAATTTGCTACATACATTGTACTCTTCTTTTTACCTCTTACTATTCCCTGAGCAAGCTTCAAACCTGTGTCTGTCTTAGCTGAGTTGGCCATAGTCTGCAGCACTAACCTCTAAGCCACCCAGCCTGCTAGTGTGTAACCCTTCCTCTACCTTCATTATCCTGCACACCCAGTGGCCGCAAGGGGTACTACACACAAATGGACCTCCACAAGCTTCTCTTCTCCATTTACATTGCCTCCCACCTCTTTACCTCAGCTCCCACACTCCTAAGCACTAAATATGTATTCCCAGCACTCACTCCATCTCCAACTATTACTCTTTCCCCCCTACTTCCAGCCACCAGCCCTGCCCTCATTTCATCAGTCGCCCTCCTCTTTCCCTCCTAACTAGTGCCAGTATCCTACCCCCACAAATGGTGTCATTTGCATCCCTAATCTGGTCTGCCAGAACCGATCCTAAGGCCATCCTATCTACGAGGAGAAGTAAACCCCCTGCAACTTACTCTTTTCTTCTCCTCATCCTACTCCTTGCAGGGGACATTGAAACCAACCCGGGACCACAGTCGAAGCCCCAACCTCTAAACTCTCACAAAGGTCTCTCCATCACCCACATGAACATCAAAAGCCTCCTGCTCAAACTAGACCGAGTTAAATGCTGGATGACAGAACATACCCCTGACATTCTATGCCTGACAGAAACTTGCCTATCTGCTAGGACTCCTGACACCTCGCTTAGTCTCCCTGACTACACACTGCTACGACAAGACCATGGCAAGAGAGGAGGTGGAGTGGTGATATCTATAAAGCAGCCTCTGTCCTGCTCGGTTACCAAAAGGGAATCATGCCAAGGTTTCCTCAATGTTATCCTCACTCAAATCACTCTCCCCGCCACACTCCCAGTTTTTATAGGAGCGATCTATGCTTCACCCCGACTTGCCCATGATGGTCTCATTTCTTGTCTTACCACCTTACCTCCTCTAGCAGCAAAAGGGGAACTGATACTACTGGGTGACATCAGTTTGCACTGGTTTGCCCTCTCCTCCAAGGCCCACATCTCCAAAGTTGAGTCCCTCAGTCTTACCCAGCTGATCACAGAACTCACCTGCCACAACACCCACTCACAAAACCATTCACTGGTTACTCTCCTCTCCTCTCATGCACACAGATTGACCTCTTCTGGTGTACTTGTGAATGCTCTGAGTGACCACTGTGCCACAGACTGTACAAGCAAAACCCACCTACCCAAATCAGCCCCGAAATACATAAAAATATGCCCTCTGCACTCACTGGATACAGACTCACTCCAGGATGACTTTAGCCACATTGACTGGCAGCAGGTATATTCTGCAATGGACATAGACTCTGCCATAACCTGGTACCTGCACATATTTACAAATGTTTGGGACTCCCATGCCCCACTGAAAAGATCAAGGGTAAAGAATCACCACCATCCCTGGATCTTGGCACCTCTCCTAGCCCAATGTAAAGCCCGGGACAAGGCCTGAACCCTTTTCAAATCTCAGCTTACCCCACAAGCCAGGCAAGTCTATAACTCCCTCTGCAATGCCTGGACCAAGGCCATAAGGCAAGCAAAAGCTGACTATTTCAGATCTCAACTACTATGTGCCCAACCTTCCAACTTCTAGAAAGTAGTGCAGTCTTTTATAGCGCCCCCTACCCAATCCAATACCCTAGTCTTTTTTAACAAAATGGCCAACCTATCACTGACCCTACCAGCATTGCTGACACCCTAAATACATTTTTTACCTCCTGTGCCCTATCTGATGACCTCCCTCTGCCCTCCCGCAGAAACCCCCCTTTCTCCTGCAACAATACATTCCAGTTCACACCCATCTCTGAACAGGAGGTCCTCAACATCCTCCGTTCACTAAACACCTCCAAGTCCAGTCCCGATGGGATCCACCCAGAACTCCTGCTTCTATGGTCACCAGCAATTGCTAAGCTACTAACCCACCTCCTAAACCTTTCATTCACCCCAGGCACAGTACTGAAAGCCTGGAAATTGGCTTGCACAATACTCCTTCACAAAGGAGGCGACCTCTCAGTGCCTAGTAATTACAGGCTCATCTCCCTCCTCCCTGCTGTTACCAAAGTGCAGGAATCTCTTGTCTTAATCAGGCTTACAGAGTACCTCACAACAACCAATCTCCTTTCCCCCTACCAAACTGGATTCAGAAAACAATACTCAACAATCTCCTCACTGCTGCGTATCACCAATCACATCCACACTGCATCTGACCAAGGCCATCTAACAGCTGCAGTGTTTGTAGACTTGGCTCAGGCCTTCGACTCTGTCTCCTAACTCCTTCTCCTGGATAAACTCCTGTCAGCAGAACTAGTCCCCATCACAGTTCAGTCATTCCAATCCTATCTATACAACAGGCACCAATCAGTCAGAATAGCCAACTCTCAATCCCCCCCACTCCCAGTTCTCGCGGGTGTGCCTCAAGGATCAGTTCTCAGCCCCATCCTGGTTTCATTATTCATAAATGACTTTCCCTCTGCCTGTACTAATTCTAGCATACACACACACACATATATATATATATATATATATATATATATGGATGACACTATTCTTTTCACCTCTGGTCCTGTCCTTCTCGATGTTCAAGCCTCCCTTCATCACGATTACCATAACATTCAGTGCTGGTTCAGGAACAACCAACTGAAATTAAACATCTTCAAAACAGTGTCTATGACATTCAGAATGGTACAAAAACTAACTAGAGCTCCCCCCCCCGTCACCTCACTGGATGGGACACTGCTGGACTCTGTCACAAAATATAAATACCTTGGTGTTTGGTTGGACCCCCATTTGACTTTCTCGAATGACGTAGTAGAAGCAGTAACCTCTAAATTATGCCCCAAACTTGGTATGCTCTACCGTAATCAGGATGCCTTCCCGCTGCCTGTCAGATGTGAAATCCTATCCAAAATGATCATTCCCATGTTTGATTATGCAGATGTGGTTTACAGTACTGCTCTGGCATCAACCCTAGCCAGACTGGACAGCATCCTAAATGTGTTCTGCTGCCTCACCACAAACTCCCCTCAGAACTCACCACTGCTCCCTCTACACCCCTCTAGGCTTAGCTCCACTTTCCCATCGACGCTATATCCACTCTCTTAATCACATATCCAAATACTGGTTCAACTTGCTAGCTTCCTACCTATCAGAGTGCCTTTCCATGGTATCTCACTCCCTGTATGGGCTAAGGCACAGGGATACCAGTTCCATCACCCTGCCTTGGCCATCCTCCTCAGATGGTAAATCTGCCTTCTCCTACAGGCTTCCTTACCTGTGGAATAAACTCCCCCTCCTTCCTTCAGAAATTCCCTCTCGCACTATTCTATTAAATAGCAGCTTCGCCTACTACCACCCCTGTGTGCTCCTGTCAAGCAAATGCCTCACCTACTCCTCATAACTGAGGACTTAGTGTACTGTCAAGTAACATGTAATTATGGATGTACTCACAGATGTGTTAAATTGTGTAAAAACATGTAGATACTGTTGTATAATTAATGCAGAATGTCTCTTGCTATTGTAAATAATTTACTATATGTCTCTGCACCACTACTGTGTAAATCTAAACTAATCTGTATATATGGCAGTTACAAGCAGTCTGTCTCTCTCAAAGTGTAAGTATACCTGTTTTCCCTCCCCCGGGTCACACCTGGAAATGCGCTCCGGTTCAGTGTGCTTTTCCCAGTAACCAAATGTTTAAATAAAACAAATAAATGAAAATGTCACTTATGAAGACATTAAATAGGACTGGCCCCAGAACTGATCCCTGTAGCACCCCACTGATCACCCCCCCTTCCTCAGATTAAGCTCCATTTGCCACTACCCTCTGTGGTCTGTCCCTCAACCAATTTCTAACCCAGGTTACCACCTTAGGACCCATTTTCAGGCTATCTAGCTTGTTTACAAGCCTTTTATGTGGAACAGTGTTGAAGGCCTAGCTTAAGTCCAGGTAGGCCACATCCACTGCTCCACCCTGACTCACTTCCCTTGTCACCCAGTCAATTAAATCTATCAGATCTGTTGGCATGACCTTCCTGCTGTTAATCCATGCTGCCTTGGGTCCTGTGCTCCACTGGATTCAAGATGTTCCGCAGTCCTTTCTTTTAGCAGTGACTCCATTATTTTCCCCACCACCAAGGTTAGGTTGACTAGTTTATAGTTTCCAGCCTCCGCCCTGCTCCCACTTTTGTGTAGAGGGACTACATCTGCTCTCTTCCAGTCCTCTGGAATCACTTCTGTTTCCAGCGATTCATTGAACAGGGCTGCCAGTGGTCCTGCCAGCACCTCCCTAAGCTCCTTTAATATTCTAGGATGTGAGGGGCATGGCCCAGCTGAGGAACTGAATGGCGGTGTTTTAGGAGAGCTCCGACCAGATCCACACATAATCTGCTGCATCCACCGTTCTAACCTGCTATAAACTGCTCAGACTGGTGTATTTAGAAGTCTCAATGTCTAATCTAGTGAAATCTGCAAAGAAACAGACCAAACTGAAGTTTTCTCAAGCCTCCAAGATGGCTGCTTCTTCGCGGCCTAAGGGCTCTCCTTGTTCCTCTCCAGCCCGGGAACCAGAGCTACAAAAGGACCCCGGATCCTGGTCGGATAACCCCACCATGGATACCAACTATCAGAATCTGGAAAGATTAATACAGGACCTGAAGTATGACCTGGGCACTCGGATGCAATTCGGTTTTGACAACTTGACTGCACAGATACATCTGCAGCAATTAGTCAACACAATGTCGGAAACTGTAGAAGCCCATGAAACACGCATTACAGAGGCTGAATCCCGTATTAGTACTCAGGAGAATGTCATGGTCAGAATAAACACTGATTTACAACAAGCACTCGAAGATATAGAACTGTAGAAACAAATAGTAGATGATCATGAGAACAGAGGAAGACGATGCAATATTAGAATCATGGGCCTCCCAGAAGGCCTGAAGGGGAAAGACTGCATACTGTTCATTAAACCATGGCTACAAAAACATCTTAAAACACCCTCAGACCTTACCCTAGAGATACAGAGAGCCCACCACTTGCCTCGCCAACGGCCCGCTCCAGACCAGCGGCCGAGACACCTCCTAGTTAAATTTCTGCGCTTCCAGGATCATCAAGCCATACTTGCAGCAGCACAGAAAACCGACCCTATTTTGATTCAGGGTGCTAGGGTCAGTATCTTCCCGGACTTCTCCCATCCTCTCCAGACCAGAAGGCAAGCCTTTGCTGACGTTAAAAAGTGGCTCCATGAAATGAATTGTCCTTTCATGATGGCCTATCCAGCTAGGCTGATAGTGCATCACTCAGGAAACCGGCAGAGTGCTTTTACAGATCCTGAAGCCACCATGGATTATGTGAGGGAATTGCAGAGAAATGGAGGTGAGGAGCCAGCAGAGGACAATGGGGACTGAACCTGACACAGTAAGTTACATGATCTAGATTTTACCTTTGCCGTTATGTCTCCCGGTTCGGGGGTTTTAGGGCAGAGACCACTGCGGTACACAACTCCGGGGTCAGAGGCCTATAAGGGCATGCCTGAGCATTTCCCGGTGCTCACCCACCCTCTACGCGGGGAGCTGGAGAACTTACTGCTACTGGAACTCCATATGACACTGGTCTCTTTCGGGCCTATGTTTATTTAACGTGAATTTTAACTTTGGTTTGGCCTCATTCTGTTTGTTTGGCCTGTTCTGATCTGTTTTATTTAAGACTTTGTAGTTTGTACAATAACTTACCGAGCTGTATGCACTTGCACCAAACCCCAATGGCCAGAAAGAGCCTGCCCATTTGCCGGGAGGAGGGAGGGCAATCATCCAGCACCCCAAGGGCGAGGGATGCAGCAACAGCTTGAGTTTATCAACAAGATTTAAATGATCACCTTTTTCCGGGCGTACCTTGGCAAGGCAGAAGTGGGGGGCTTGGGGTTGAACTCTCTCCCTCTCGGCGGGGTGAAAGTACTGAAACACCTTACAGATTGATATTGTGGCCTGCTGGGGTACTGAATGTGTTAAGTAGGAAAAATGGCATATACAGCAGCATTTATGGGGGGTTAGTGGAGGGAGAGACCTGGTGAGATTTTAACATTCAAATCCAAAAAGCAGCACAGCATCCGTGGTTATAAAACAACTTATTTAATGTATTACATGCCTGTACATTAAATAACTTTTTTATAAACTTCTGATGCTGGTGCTGCTTTTTTTGGATTTGGGTTTTTTTTTTATTTGGATTTTTTGATTGAGGCTTGCACAGCATCAGAACGGAGCTGCTTTTTGCACTTGAGATTTTAACATTTATTTGGATTGGATTGGGCCTCCTTGTTGGTGGTTTGCCGCCTCTGGGATACGAATGGGGCTTGATGGTTTCTCTTAGGCTGAGCAATTAAATTCATACTGTGCGAGGGAAGGACATGCACTACGCCACTCTGGGCATGGAGTGTGCTTCCTCTCTCAACACTGTCATGTTTGGATGTGGGGAGATAGCGGCGTGGACCTGCTGAGTTGTGAGGCCTTGCTGGTCTATTCCAGTTGCCAGACTGTGGCTGGTCATGTACACCGACCGCAGCTCTTCCCCCGTGAACAAATTCTTTGACTTAGTTGGATGGATGCATGCTAACATGCATATGGGTTATACCCTTCTACTATAATTGTGGATCTGGCAGCTCACTCCACGAGAAGTAGAGGGAGTTGACATTTTTGAGACTGCAAGGGGGGATTAGTCTGCGAGGGTTGCAGGATAGAAATGGGAAGAGGGGCATTAAATGAGGGATGCAGACCTGGAGGAAGGGGGGTACCTGGTTTTTAGGAAGATTGGTTGTTAATAAAGGGGGATGTGAGACCTGTTTGGGAGGCTTCCTGTTTTTTGGTTGGTTGGGGTGGGAGGGTTGGGGAGGGGATTATTGAGAAGGACAATGTTAAAAATGAAAAATGTGGACAGTTTGGACAATGCCTTGAGGTGGTTATACATTCTAAGTTTTGGTACTCTTCTTATTTTTTTAAACCGAACAAATGGCTGAATTAACAATTTTGTCCTGAATGTTAATGGACTGAAAACAGTAGTTAAGAGGAAGCGAGTGTGGGCCTATATTAAAAAAGTCAAAGGGGATGTGGTGCTACTGCAGGAATTGCATCTTATGAGGAAGGAGGCAGATAAACTTGTTCAGTCTTGGGAAGGGGTTCTTTTGGTGGTACCCTTTACCGCAAGAGCTGGGGGGGGGGGGAGTGGTCATCTGCCTGCGACCTGGCCTACCACATAAAATTCATAGCTTTGTGGTGGATCCACAGGGTAGATTCGCTACTGCTGAAGTGGTTCTGGGAGGTAGGGAGTATACTTTTACTTCTATTTATGGCCTAAATTTTGACTCCCCATATTTCTTTACACACCTGGGGGTGACTCTGTCCCCCCCTCAAGATAATCTAGTCTTGGGAGGAGATTACAGTACTTACGTTGACTGAAGGTTGGACCACTCTGGAACCAAAACTAAACCCTATCCTAGGAGTGTGGCAGCATTGCAAGAGTTTATAACTCAGAGAGCCCTGGTGAAGGTTTGGAGACACTCCCACCCTGGAGATAGGGAATATTCATTTTATTCCCACTCACATCAAGTCTACACCAGATTGGACTATATATTAATCTCCCCCCACCTGATCACAGAGTCCATGCAGGCCACTTATGGCCCTATCTTAATCTCGGACCATGCCCCCCTTCAATTGCACTTAGTGGCAGGACAGCACCCCCCTAAGGGACCCCAGTGGAGATTTGACCCGATCCTACTCCTAGATGATGGCTATATCCAATTTATTAATAGGAAAATGAAAGAATTTATTAATCATAATAAAAATAAAGGGACCCATATAAATTTTGTTTGGGATGCCCTAAAGGCTTTTATCCGGGGGGAGATAATTCGTTATGCAGTCTACAAAAAGAAACAATCTCTAAGGGATGAGGAACAGCTCACTGCTGAAATTCATGAACTAGAGAAGAAGGCCATGATCCTACCCCAGCCCCAAGTAGTAGGTGATCTAAAGCTGCTTAAGGGGAAGCTACATAAAATGGTCTCTGGGAAACTGGATTGGGATCTAGTGCTCACTAAATCATATGCACACTTTGAAGGGGATAAATCCAGAAAATGGTTGGCAGGGCTAATCAAACAAAAAAAAGCAGAGAGGGCCATCTTATCCATGGCCAAGTCCGATGGTTCCCCTACATATGATCAAAAAGAGATCAATTAGATTTTTAGGACCTTCTACTCCCACCTGTATACTACCCGAGTTCCACCAGATCGGGACCTGGAGGACTTTCTATGGGAAGTGGATATGCCACATCTGAGTGATGCTGTCAGGGATGAGCTTAATTCTCCCTTATCTCCTGAAGAGATTAAACAAGCAGTCTGGCATATAAATAAGGGGAAAGCACCGAACCCTGACGGTATACCCGCTGAATTCTATAGAGCCACTTGAGACACCCTCGGACCCCTAATGGGAGAAGTTCTGGAATCTGCTCTAGCCAAGGGGGAGCTGCCACACTCACAGAGGATGGCCACCATAACAGTACTTCCCAAGCCAGGGAAAGACCCTCCTAAGTGTGGGTTGTACCACCCTATATTGCTTCTCAGTGCGGACTATAAAATCTTAGCAAAAATTATAGCAAACAGGCTGGATGTAGTACTCCCGGGGCTGATCCACATAGATCGGGGGGGGGGTTGTTAAAGGAAGGCAGACTAAGCACAACCTTCATATATCCATCAATGTCATCCACAATTGGAAAAAAGGGGGGCCACACAGAGGTCTGCTTGCACTCGATGCCGAAAAGGCATTCGACCGAGTTGAGTGGCCCTTCATGTTTGCAGTGCTGTGTAAATTCAGGTTGGGGGACACCATACTAAAATGGATAGGGGCCCTCTGTGCTGCCACACAGGCACAGATCTTGACCAACAGCACTCTTTCGGCTCCCTTCTCACTGTCTAGAGGAACGAGGCAGGGCTGTCTCTTGTCTCCCCTATTATATGTGCTTACAATGGAGGCACTAGCAAACGCCATCCGGGGAAATGGAGACATTGTGGGATGTAAGGTAGGGAAGGAAACCCAAGTGATATCATTGTTTGCTGGTGATATCTTACTATTTCTGAACAGCCCTGGTGATACCCTTCCAGCACTGAGTAAGATATTTGAGAAATATGGCCCCCTCTTGGGACACAAAATTAACTGGGATAAGTGTGAGTGGTCCCCCTGGGGGAAAGGAAGATGTCCATAGAAACAGCTGGAACCATAATAAACCTTACTAAACAGATTAAATACCTGGGGGTTTTGCTACCCAGTAAACTCTCCCAAATTATGTCAATTAACTATGGCCCCTTGATCAGGAAACTCAAGACAGACTGTATTAACTGGAGGGTTCTGCCTCTCACCTTACTGGGTCGAGTTAATCTGGTCAAGATGTACTTGCCCCCAAGGGTGCTCTATCTTTTTCAATCTATCCCATTTTCCCTCCCACGGAAATATTTTAAAGCATTGGGGGGAGCATGCACTCAACTTCTGTGGCAGGGTTAAAAGCCGAGACTCAAGAAGGAAATATTATGGGTACCAGAGAAGATGGGGGGGCCTGAACTTACCTGATCTACGTTTGTATTATATGGTGGCCCAGCTAGCCCACATCCAAGATTTATTAAGGGTGGAGGGGGCCGCCCCAACATGGAAGTGGATGGAAAGTGAAGGTGACTCTCCCTTTTATTATACCCTGCTTGTATAACTCATTGGGAGAAGACACCCCACCCAGTAGTGCCAACCCATGTACAAGGGCTACCTGGAAAGCTTGGATGTAGGCACATTCACTATTAGGACACAAGCCTGGCCTCTCACCAGATGTGACCTTAGAGATGTTTCTAAAAGGGAAAGGTAGACTCTCCGATAGTGATAAAATAAGCCTCAAAAAGTGGGACAAGCTAGGTCCATTCAAACTTAGCCAATTTCTAAAGGGAGGGGAAGTACTGCAGTTTGACACCCTGGTTAGAAAATACAAGCTACACCCCTCTCAATCTTTCTTATAACTTAGAATATGAAGCAGAATACAGGGAACCTCTCCGGGGATCCAGGACCCATTTGCCCTACAATGTACCCCGGAAGAACTTTTTACTAAATTCTCCAATATTAAGGGCTTTAGACCACTTAACAGGTATGTAGTACTTTTATTGGTTGTTCAAAAGACCATTACAAACATAAAATATTCACATCACAATATAAATATTCCAGACATCTTAAAATATCAAAATCAAATCTCTTAATTTAGCACAGATTAAAAAACACTGTTATAAAATGAGTTCAATATACTCTGAACTTGATAAATAGGTTAATATTATCAAAAAGTAGCCATTCCTTCTATCATTCCAGTGTTACTTTATTAAATGCAACCTTCTTTGCTCAATTATCTTGAGAAGGGAGACCACGGAGCTCAATATTTTAAGGTCAGATGTTGTGAATAGATATATCAATAATTGCATGGGCTGATACCTTTGTAGGCTTAATATTTTTCCCAACAAAGAGATCCTATATTTCTCATAAAGAGGACACAAAAGCACTAAGTGCAACAGATTGTCTTCACCCAAACCACAATTATACACATAAACCTTGTTTTTTTCCCCCTAGATATTGTCCTCTTTTCCTATTACTCTCAAAAACCTCAAAACGAAATCTAGATAAGAGAATTCTCTGCCTTGGAGTGGGTAAAATATGAACGTATCATTCGAATTTATGTTCTCTTTTATTTTTGGACAGCTATGTACAAGCTTTAGATAGCCGACAGGCCTCAAGATCTTTTTGGGCAAAATTATCCTTTATTTTATTATTTATTATCATTTTAATGTAGTCAGCAGGGCACCTTAAACAGTCAACAACAGTATATAACAACCCATAAGGTTTAATAAGTTTCTCCAGAACTTTCATACATGGGAAGATTGTATTAGAATGAGTACAAAGGATGGCTTCCTCCAGACACAAACGGGGAAATCTATCTGAGGACATTTGAAATATCCTAATCCAATAATTCATTTGCCTCTGTACATAGGCACACTCAATGGATAACTCTTCAATCTCTGCCCTAACCACAGCGGAAGGGACACTATTAGGGAGTCCCAATATCTTTTTATAGAATTTATTTAAGCCATATTCCATAGTCCTCTTGAGTTCCCTTCCCCATAGTTCGGCTCCATAAAGAATCTGACTTTTGATTTTTGCTCTTACAACTCTTAAATTTCCTTCTACTGACCTCCCCCCATATTTCTATGAGAATGCCAGAATGATTGGGAGAAGACTATCCAACTTGTAACACTTTTCAGGTGAGCTTTCCATGTTCCAGTATGACTAACCATAAGTCCAAGGTAGCAAAATTATTTTACCACTTCAAGCTTAAAAGCATTCATGTAATAATTGTAACCTTTCTTGTTACCCCCAAATACAAGGACCTTAGTTTTATCATAATTAACCAACAAATCAGCTCTTTTACATTCAAAATAGAATTTCCCAATACTCCTACACATTCCCAGATGGCTGAATGAAAATAATACAACATCATCCGCATAGGCTAGATACAGGACCACCCTTGTCCCAATTCTTGGTAAATGAAAGTCGGTGTTATACATTTCTTTCAAAACAGTGCAAAAATAAAGATTAAATAATAATGGGGCCAGTGTACATCCCTGTTTTACCCCAATGTTGTTTTTGAACCAGGAGCTTAATTCCCCAGAGTCTCCATATCTACTACTAGTATAATTATCTTGATACAGAAATCTAATCATTTCCAACAAAGATTGGTCAACCCCTAATTCACAGAGTCTATCCCATAATAAGCGTCTATTGACCCAGTCAAAGGCATCTTTAAGGTCAATGAAAGTACAAAAGAGTCTTTGCTTTTTAGCTATCTTATATTTATAAATAAGATGTGTCGAAACAAAGGTTTGGTCAATTGTAAAATGATTTATACAAAATCCCGCCTGACCTTCATCTATTATATTATTTATCTCTACCCATATCAGCAACCTATTATTCAGAATTCTAGTAAACACCTTTCCCAGGGTATCCAAAAGACTGATAGGCATGTAGCAACCAGGATCCTTCTTATCACCTTTTTTAAATATCGGTATAGTAATGTTTAATTTCCAGCTTTTAGGTAAGTCCCCTGATCTCCAGATGTAATTGTAGAAATTGTGTAAAAAAGGGATCCAAACTAATTTTGTTCTTGTTATTACATCCAATGGGACTCCATCTGGCCCTGGTGCTTTCCCTTTACTAAAAGAGTTTAAGGCTCCCTCCAACTCAACCTGAGTGATCTCAGAGTCAGGGCAATGTCTTCTTCCATCATATTTATATTCTGTCAATCTAGAGAGATAATCAGGGTCTTCCCTATAAAACAAATGCTTATAATGTTTTACCCATGTGTCTGGTTCAATATATGTATCAATTTGAGTGTGATATCCCATTCCAGAACTAACAATCCTCCAAAAGATTTTATTATCCTTTGTGAGGACTACTTTATGGAGTTCCATCCATAATTGCTTTGAAAATTCCCGCTTGCTCCTAACTAAAATCTCCCTATACTCCTTTCTTGCCTTATTAATTAGTTTATTATTACTCTTGCTTGGGTGTGGTTTTAATATTTAAAACTTTTTATTTAGTAATGTACTTGCATTCTGGCAATACTTGTACCAGCTTTGACCAATTTTCCCTTTTATAACTACCTCTTTGGTTATTATGTAAGCAATCATGTTTATAATATAATTAAATTCAGGGATCGTAGTAGGACCCATGGGCTGTTCAGCCAATAAGGATAGATTGGATAATATCCCTCTGCTCTCAAGTAAAGCCACAAAATGTTCTCCCCCTACTGTACTCCATTCAATACCACTTCTCCTTAATACCACTGGAGGAACCCTGGCACCTTTAACGGGGTTAAAATCCCCATGCCCAATTTCTAATTCTAGGGCCTTGTGTTGGCTTTCTGCTCTAGATACTAATTGTAAAGATAAACACTTATTAAACAAATTGGGATTAATCCAAATATAATCAATTAAGGATGACCCATTACCGCCAGTAAAGGAATATTCTCCCTCAAAATCAGAGGTTAACTGACCATTCAGAAGCAGAATATTATTTTTACACATTATCCCATGCAGGGCTATACCTCTTTTGTTAATAACGGAATCTTTACAAATCCTTTTTTTTTCAAACTTGTAAACGTGAGAGTTGTCAGGGCTTCTATCATATCTTCCGAACATCCTTGCAAAAGGCCAAGTCTTGCATTAAAATCACCTAAAATCACTATGTTACCAATTGGGTAATCTCTTTGAATGTTGCCAATTATTTCTTCTAATGCACATATGTAATTAGGATCACCATAATGACTTCCAGCTGGGTGAGAATAAACATTGATTACAAACCGTGTTTGTTTAGATAACGTCCCTATTAACTTCACAGCAAGAATGCTGCAGCTAGATGTAATCATTTCTTCAGTAATAATGTTATTATTCAATCCAATAAATGTAGCTAATCCTCCTATACCCCTCCCAAAATGTTTGTTTTTTATTGCTTTCTTATAGTAAACAGTATAACCACTTAAATACTGATTACCTAATGCCCAGGTTTCCTGAATGCCAATGATATGGAATTGGTTCAAGTAATTACACATTTCTGGTCCCCAATTTTTTCACCCAACCCTGAGAAATTCCAAGATAGAATTTTAAATAGGTCACTATTCAGAGTTAGTACTTCTGCAGAGCCATCATTGATATATCCATCCACATCCGTCAGGACCCTACCTTGTCTCCATGGTCTCCCCCCACCAAACAGCCTGACTTGTATTGTCATTGATCCAGAGTAGCTAAAATCTCAAACTTATTAGATGTCTCAACTAGAGATTCCCATTTTTCCGAATTCATATATGCTCTACCTAAATCCTCCTGAGCAAAAATATACTCATTTTCAATAAAAAAAAGTGGATTCCAAGTTTATCCAGAGTACTCTGCTTCTTCATAATCTCCTTGATTATAGGGACTTGATTTACATAAAACAAAATGTGTCCATCAGACTCCTGCCTTATTGTTTTCCCTAAACTATGGTTGCTTATATGAATATCAAGACAGATGTTAAGAAAGTCAATCAGTTTGCCCTTAAATTGAATTTGGATTCTTTTGGAAATTGCTTCAGCCCAAAGACAGAAATTACCAAAATCCATTTTCCTTACACCAAGTAGATTTTGATTTATATAAAATTCTGGGAAAAGATCCCTCAATGTAGTAACCTCACTCACCATAATTTCCATACCCTCTACATTTTTTGCCTTAAGTGCTATAGCTTTTAAAATATAAAATTAGTCGGTCACCACCAGGACCAACTCAGTTTCCTTCATAGGTCTAATAATACTGATTAAATCTTTCATAATTCTGCAACCATTCAATAGAGAAGACAATAATGCTGTTAAGGTTTCCATTAGGTTCTCTTGTGTTTCATTTGGCAAACAAGTTACCGGAAAAAGAGGTAATACAAAATCAGAGCCCAATGTTTTTGTTAGGAAAAGATCAAAGTGAGCACTCTGACTAAACGATTTATCACTATTCTTGGGACATTCTCTATTTACCAAAGCTGCCTCCACTTCTTCCTCAGTTCAGTCAATACTAACACAACCATTCTGTAAGTCCACCGGGGCAATTTCAACACACTTTTGTTTCTGATTTCCTTTATTTTTTCTTTTCTGTACTTTTTCAGCTTTCTGTTTTCCTATTATTTTTAGATCTTTAGACTCATTTTTCTTGGGTTTTCTACTCTTCTCAATCTTTTTCCTCCTTTATCTTCCAGCTTTTAGCAATATGTCTTAATTTATGTTTAGACTGAGAAGTAACAATCTCCTCTCTCTCATCCACTGATACTTCATTTATCAATTTTCTCTTATTCTTTTTATTACTGTCATTTTTTTAAGAGCGGATATGGGGTATCCAAGACAGTGTCCATCTTAATACTTCCCTGTTTTATTTTAAGGTTATTATCCTCCCTAAAGCTCCCTCCATCACTGCCCTTGGACATTCTGTCTGTATTTTATTTACAGCTTCCTGTAACACCCCCTTCTGCCACAAGTATGGGTGGTTTTGAGCTAGTTCTTTGCAAATACTGCTATCCCTCTGTTCCTTTGCTGGGAGCATAATACATTCTGATTCACAGCTCAGAATACTGTAATCTACCCTTAATGAGTCCACAGAAGTTACAACTTCATTTTCCATAGATTTTAATGTGCAATTCAATTTGCTCTCCTCCTTATTAGGGAATAAATTCCTTATCTCATTAAGAACCTGGCATATATTGCCAGAGTAACTTTGCTGGATATTCAGTTCTCTGTTTGGAATATCTGTTCTATAACCTCTATTTGCCATTTTGCTATCAATTTAATCCAATTTTAACCTGTTCTCTAAACACACGCCTTTATTAAATGAGACATCCTGTTTACTTTTCAATAACTGCTTAAATAGCAGAACATTGGAATTAACTGGATCCCTTCATGCTGCTAATGATTCCCTTGAGATCCCCTCAATGTCCACACAAACTGAAGTATCCTGTCTCTCTGGGCTCATTGTCCATGAGTCTGTGCTGTTATTTCTAGAAGGTGGCTCCTGCAAATCATTCTGAAATCACACTTTCCCTTGTCCCTCACATCCACTGTGATTACTATTACTATCACCAAATAATTGGTTATGATTTTGATTTAAATTTGTCTCAGTGATTCTATCATGACTACTATTATCCCTATGATACTCTGATATTTCAGAAATGTTAACTACTTTATGAGTTGTTGTTATACTAGTTCCCATATTATCTCTAATGTCCTCCTCTGTTTGCAATGATTCTCTCATGCTCTGAACTTTTTAAATCCAGCACTGAAAGATTAAGAAATATTTGAAAGAAATCTATTTTTGCATCCCTGCTTTGCCCCTCATCGAGTCCATTAAAGTCATATTGATTAGTGTGTTTACTTCTCTTAGCCCTTGTCATCAATCAACTTTGTGTTAAATGCACCCTTTCCCTTAACTTTAGCGGATTCATTAATCTTGTTCTTTGTAAGCATTGTTCATCTTAAAAGGGCTGAGGACTGGCTTATAAACCAAAGGACTGAAAAAACTTTCCAATATCACCCTTGTTTTCAGAAGCCACATGTGGTATAGAAACCAGCTTTATATCTTTGTTTCCAGTGACCAGTTCATCAGTCAAATATTTATTATTCTTTTTCAGACTTCTGCCCTTTTTATTTATTCTTTTTGGATTTGTACCCAGTTGTTTCATTGCAAGAGATTTTAATGATAGAGGTCCTTAAGACTTGACTTCACCCCCACTTATATCTAGGTTATGCTGGTAAATTCTACCGGATGTATTAATAAAACCTCTATTCTTACTTCGAGTAGTAGCTGGCATATTCATACAAGGTTACCACATACAAATTATCGGTAAACTATCAAAAGAAAGAGAATGATGAAATCACACAAAGCCGGATAGCAATATAAACAATTAGAAACAATGAATCGGCTAGTCCATTAATTCACAGCAGACTAAGGACAGTAGGTTGCATTGATAGTAATATCTGCAAGGACTTCCTCCTTTTGCACCAGTTACTGTGCTACAGTATCTCAAGGAAGGCATAGGCTCCTCCACTAAAGTATTCAAAACCAGGAAGTAGTAATAATTCCACCTCACACGATAAGTCAGTTTGTACTTTCCCCTTTTTTCCCACCATTTATGTCGCCTTGAATAATTTGCAGAAGTAGGTTCTCAGATGATTCGTAGGGATAAGATTTGCCATACAGTGATGCAGAAGACAAGGGAAAGGACCAAGTCGCCACTAAAAGTAGAAAAAAAGCAAAAAAGACTCACTTAACAGCTCAATAGCTAGTGGGCAAGCCATTCACTAACAGTGGGGATTCATGCACCCACTGTACAAACAACATTTACAATTCACCCTCTTAAAAATTCTAATTTACAAGGTTCCTAACCCTAACAGACACTCATTTACTGAAACAGACATTTTTAAAATTAATGAGCAGACTTAAATTTATAAAATGCAAAACGCCAATTGCAAAACATATTCACTATCAGCAAATTCAGACTCAGTAGGAGAAAAACAGTTCTTACTTTTGCATCCAGGGATCAGATTTTTAAAACAAAGCCAGGTTCAGGATTTAGCAGTATGTTTTATCTTTCAGCTTAAACCAAAAACCTCTCAAAGATAGCTTCCAGCAGGTGACAAGGTTCCTTTACTTGCAGTTGCCCGATGCAGGTAACGAACCTAGCCTTCGGAACGGCCTACACAAACAGGCCCGAATGCACACTAAAAACACAACTTGTATGGTGTAATACACAGATGGGCAGGCAACAGTAGCAACAAAATAGGCACAGATAACTATCAAATACCTGCTCTGAATATCAGAAAGTTAAGATTTAAAGTGTTTTAACAATGTGTTTTCAATAAGGTGTTCCGCAACACAACACCAGGCTCCCAAAGCTAATCCACACTCCAGGAATCCGATGAGCCCAGTACAAATGCACATACGTGCTATATACTGACCAGTTACGTGGGGTCTATGGCACGATATCACTAGATATCAGTGTTAAAGGAAAACATCATACTACACTTTATAAATTATAGAGCATATTGAATTAAAATTATAGCTCTCCCCAGATTCTCCAGCCCCAACTTGCTAATTGCTAGTGTTTCACTATAATGCAATGCAAAGTACTGATACACTAAATTAAATAAAATCAGGGCTCTTAGATACAGTGTTAAGTTCACAATAATTAATTCTTGATGATCTTGACATGTAGTAAAGGATTAAGGGTATCACATAGGTTCACAGCGACACACAGTTCAGCGATTTATGCAGCCCTCCAAACAGCAGCTCCGTAATACTCTAGGGTGTTCCACACCTTCACAACTCTCTGCAGGGCAGCTTGTCCGCTGCAGTTACCATGGCTCCCTGCCTACCACTAGGACTCCTCTCCAGTTCAACTGCAGAGAAAACAAACAAAAGAAGGGGAGAACACAGGAACCAGATGGCACAAGATAAACTGGAAAGAGCAGAGAGTATAAAACCTATTAAGGCAACAGTGGTATACCTTTACTAAAAAATGTTAAGCTTCTCTCTGCTCCTGCTTTTGAGACTCCTCCGCAGTCACTTAGCGTGCAGCCATCTTGAATCCCAGTCAAAACCACTACCAGAAGCTAAGTAGAAATAAAATAAAATATATCAGGTGCTATAGATTACTGCTGAGTGGCCTTCCAGACCCTCTGGAGAGAATTAAAGATGCCTGGGAAGAAGATATCTACCCTGAGGGGATTACTGGAGGGGATTGGAGATTACTTCTAAAAAATATTCTAAACTGCTCAGTTAATAACTGCCTAAGAGCTAGTCAATATAACTTCTTCCAGCACACCTATCACACCCCAAAACTGGCTCGCTCAATAGATCCTAAATCCTCCCCATACTGTCCTAAATGTCATACTCAAGTGGATGACGTCTTCCATATGGTGTGGTCATGTCCTAAAGTGACACATTTCTGGCTGGGAATAATTGAAATTCTATCCAAAACCCCACATGTTGTGACTATCCAGATAATGTGGAAATCCAACTGGGACTCCCCACATTGGGTGGTTGGCAACCAGGAGATGGTCAGAAGTTGTGGAGAATGGGTGTAGTAGTGGGTATGCGGGAGCTTGCCATGTACTGGAGACTTGACCAGGTACCTACAGTTAAGAAATAGGAGAGGATACAATATCTGATCCAGAGACAAATTAGTAAACATGAGGAAATTTGGGCTTCAATGGAACAAGCCATTCCTGGGGACTGGTTCCCAAGCTTCTGATGATATTGTGTTTTCAGTTGGCATTCCGTTAACCCAGGACTCTGAAATCACTTTTACTCCTTTTTTACTGCTGTCTTATGATAGACTGTAGACTGACTTCTTTAAATATGAATTGTATCCTTTTACTCTATTATATGTACCTGTACCTTAAAATATATGTTGGAAGTGCACCCCACTGAATGGGGGATAAGGTATGCCCTTACTTGTCCTATCTTAAATAAAGTTTACAAAAAACCAAAAAACATTCTAGGATGCATCCCATCTGGTCCCATTTCCTTGTCCACTTTTAGTTTCATGAGTTCCTTTAGAACTCTCTCTTCTGTAAATGGACTGGTGTCCACCTCCCTCCCTCCCCTTATTGCTCCTGTCACTTAATTGTAGTCCTTCACCTCCTCACTCTTCTTATGAATACTGAACAAAAATATTTGTTCAGGATTGTTGCTTTTTCCAAGTTCCCTTCTGCACACTCCCCTTCTTCTCCTTAACCCTTACAATCTCACCCCTTGTCTTTCTCCTTTCACTAATATACATATAAAAAGTATTGTCCCCTTTCTTTTACTGCATAGGCTATTTTTATCTCTGTTTGCGCCGTTGTGCTCCTGACTACCATTCCTGCCTCCCTCTGCTTGTCCAAATACCCTACCATGTCCTCTTCCTTCTATGTTTCCTTGTACTTCCTGAAAGCCAACTTATTTGCTCTTACCTTCCCGGCCACTTCCTTTGAGAACCATAGTGGATTTATTTTTCTCTTGCCTTTGTTTATTTGCCTAATACAAAGATTTGTTGCTTCCACTATGGCTACTCTTAGATGGGCTCACTGTTCCCAGCTTCCCCCCAGTCCTGCATCCCTGCTAGGGCTTCCCTGAGACATACCCCTATCTAAGCAATGTCTGCCCTCCTGAAGTCCAGGACTCTCACTTTTGTGTGACTTGACTCTGCTACTGTACTCATATTGAACCGCGTTGTGTGATGATCACTGGGCCTCAGGTGTCCAGACCATGACATATGCACTTCTGTCCCCGTTGATAAGTACCAGGTCCAAAATCGCACCCTCACGGGTGGGTTCTAGCACTAGCTGCCTGAGGCATGCCCCCTGCAGGAAGTCTAGAATGTCCCTGCTCCTGCAGCTGAGGCTGTGGCTGGTATTCTCCAGTCAGCATCTGGCAGATTGAGGTCACCTACCAGCAGCACTTCCCCTTTAGTTGCCATCTTATGGATGGATTCCACTAGAATCTTGTCCAACTCTTCCTCTTGTGCTGGAGGTCTGTAGATCACACCCGTGCAAACAACGCTGCCACTGCCCATCTCGAGGGTGACCCTCAGGGCCTCCACTCCCCCCCTGCAATCTTTGTACCTCAGTTGCTTTTATATACCCTCCCTGATGCAAAGAGCTGCCCCATCTTCCTTTTTACCATCCCTGTCTTTCCTGAATTGAGTATTCCCTGGTATTGCTACATCCCAGTAATGGTTTCCATTATACTATGTCTCAGTAATAGCAACAATGTCCAGGTTAGCCTCTGCCATCAAGGCCATCAGATCCAGGATTTAATTTCCCAGGCTGTGAGCATTCATACACATGGCCTTCCCCTCCTGTCATCTCCCTTTGTACGCTCATGCCTTCCCTCACTACCCCTCCTGTCTTTAATCCCCTTTCTCTTTTTCTCAACCATTCTACCTTTTCCTAGTTTAGTTGCCACTGGTGATTTCCCATGTCATGATTTCGCCAACCCCTGTTTTTGTGGGGCTGCATGCCCCCTGCCACCCTTTTATTATGATTCTAACTCTGAGGAGGGGGCAGACCTTGGGAAGGGGGTGTGAAACCCAAAATCGGTGCCCTGATGTGCCGGTGCACTAATGCCAGCACTGTAATGGCCTGAAAGTGATTTCTCAACCTTGGGGTTCTTCCTGCAAACCACATTGACCTGTGGTGGGGGGAAGTTTGATTCTTTCTGCTTCTTCCACCAGCCCCTTTGGCTAGTTTAAATGCTTGCCAATGAAGCATTTAAACCACTCACTAAGGACAATGGTCCCTTCCCTAGATGGATGCAGGCTGTCACCCTTGTACAGGTCCACATCCCTCCACGTGGGTCCCCAGTCCCCAGTCCCCAGTAAAGCTGAATCCCTTCTCTCTGTACCAGTTCCTCAATCATGTGTTGAAATCCCTGGTGCAGAAATCCCTAGCCTTCCCCTTGCTGTGGACAGGCAGCACCTCTGAGAAGGTCACAGGGCTTGCTACCTGCCCAAGGCCCCTCCTCAACTCTCTGAACTCCTCCTGCACTCTTCCTATCTGCCTTTCTTCCTGTCTTGTCCCTAGCAAGGTCATTTGTCCCCAGATGGACAATGACATTCAGCTCCCCCCTCACTGCTGCCGCCCTAGTGATCCTCTGGATCCACCCTCCAACTCTCCAAGCTGTGCCTCTCAGCAGGCCCTTAACCTCCCTCTCCACCCTGCTACCTGGCCCCAGCTCCACTCCTTGGACTATGGAGTCCCCCACCAGGAGTTGCTTCCTCCTCCTCCTCTGGGTTCTCGGCTACCTCCCCCGAGGTCTCCGTCCTGGATGACCTCCACATCCATCCCCACCACTACTTTGTGTGCCTCTGTGGGACTGTCCTGCCTTGCTAGTGTGGTGTAGGAGTTCCATAGTGGTATGGGATTTGGGATGTGCCTATGCTCCACCACCCTAACCCTCCCTGAGCCCACTGTTGTCCATCCATTCCTCCTTCCTGGCATCCTCTGAGGAAGCAGAGGTGGACTTGGTGGTTCCTGAGTTAGGGAGTTGGTTCTCCTAACCCACACCAACTCAGCCTTACGTCTGGTAACCTCCTCCATCAGCCAAGAGAGGTGCCTGCAGATAAACTGTTATATATATATATATATATATATATATATATACACTCTACTCAAGAAGTGTGACACAGTTTATTGGACCAACATCACAGAGGCTGTGCATAGCATTCATGCCTTTGGAACAGCAGTCCCAGGTACTTAATGCTAGGATCTTTGTGGTCTCAAAACTTGTGCACTGTAACATGCCTGTGGTGTAGTGCTTAGAGCACTGATGTGCGGACCAGGAGATTGCAAGTTCAAACCCTGCTAGAGCAAAATATTCATGTGTGACCTTGGGCAAATCTCCTAATCTCTTTGTGCTCCAGTCCATACAGTAAATGGGTAGCAGCAAGACACCACTGGATAAATAAATTGTAAACAAACACTCCCATCTGTACAGTACAATTTGTTATAACCATAATGGGAGGCATCTAATGGTGCATGACAAAAAAAGTGACACTGGGCACTGTAGACAGAGGCCGAATATAACCATTTGAAAGACTTGAAACATGAGAATTTGAATTATTATTTTTTTTATAAAAAAGGGTGGGGTTAGTATAGCGCAGTGGTTTAAGGTGCTGAGCTGCAAATCTGGAAACCAGGGTTTGAATCCCACAGCCCCCAGTTGCATACTGTGTGACCCCGAGCAAGTCACTTAACTTCTCTGTGCTCCCAGGTTGCACCTGTAAACAAGCTTTCAGCTTAATGTTTCTCACCTGGTTAAACAATTGGAAAAAAAAAAGATGTGGGGTTTAGGGTGCAGTTTATTGTCCCATTTTCACTTCATCCAAAGGTTTCACCCCTCAAAAGGTATGATTTCTGCAATAGCAAGCCCAGGAGTGATTACCCAAAAAATGACAGCCAAACTAGAAGCAGAAACAAAAGTTCAAACTGAGACTATCCAGTCGGCACCAGGGATGAAAGAAGAAGAACTAGCAAGGACAGAACCTGAAAGCATGTCTGCCGTCTTCAAACTGTGGGCTATAAAACAAAGACAGAATGAGAAACAGAGAAGAGAAGTGATGTAGTGACAGGAGCAGTGATGGCTGGATGCTTTGCAGGTTATCAAAGCTGGGGGATCTGGTACAGCTACAGCAGCAAATCAAAAAATACAAACATAAGACATTAAACTCACACAGTTGTATCTCTTGGATGATATTGAAGCATACCTGGCAACTTTTGAAAGGGTCACCAGAGCCTGCCAATGGCTAAAACAGCAATAGGCAATCAGGTTGGTAACTTATCTGACAGGTAAAGCGCAATTTGCCTACAGCAATATGAATACAGTCAGAAAACTATGACCTTGAGAAAAGAGAAATCCTTAGAAGACATGACATCTCTGAAGAGATCTAGAGGCATAGATTTTGGTCCCTGAAGTACTACTCAGTCGACAATCTTTGAGAACCCTTCAACCAACTCAGAGTACTCCTCATTAAATGACTCCAACCAGAGTGTAAAACAGTCCCACAGATCATTGAATTATTTGCAATTTAACAATTCATCAACATCCTTCTTATAGATGTGCAGTTTTGGGTAAAAGAACACTAACCAGAAAGTGAGGAAATGGCCGTTTCTTTTACTTAAGACTGTTAGATGGCCAGACAGACACCACTGCAGTGAAGTAACAGCCAAGGAATGGTAAGACCCCTTTTTCCTGACTTAACTTCAGATCAAATAAGAACTTGGATGGGGGTAACAAATCTATTCTCCACCCACATACTTTATTTGCTATAACTGTAATATGCCAGACCATATTGCAAGAAACTGAAATAAAAATAAGAAGGGCGACACTGAAGCAAATTTGACCTTAGCAAATTGAGGGAGGTACTTAACAGATGTCAAGGTGGGAGATAAGACTGTGAAAGTACTTATAGATTTAGGAAGCAGAGAGATTCTGGTGTGGTTCTATCATGCTGAAATGACAACAGTGTTGTCAAAGTTTGGCATGGAGAGATCCTCAATGTTGACAGGTGAAATTTTGCCTGTTAGACATTGTATGTTTTCTATCGGGGGCTGTGCCCCTGTGCCTCCCCTTCTTTAGATATCTAACTCTGAGTCAGAGTTATTTCGGTGGGGGGGGGGCAAAGATGGCAAAAGGGCAAAATTTCACCCTTGGGTCCCTCACAGCGACAATCTCGAAACTTGTCGAGATTGTTGCTGTGAGGGATTTCATCATCCTGGAGTCATTGTCCAGTTAGCATACCCTCTAGTGCATGTTGATGTGCTTGGAAAACAGTGTGCAAAAAAAACAAACAAGTACTGGGATCCTTTGCATCCATGGGGACATTCGATAATAATGTAGAATAGGAAATATTCACTGTAAATTTAGTTCCGCTATATTCACTGAAGCGCTCAGAAGTGTGAACATAAAATTATGCTAATTAGCACTTTTCCTAGTAAAGTGAATGGAGGACTTTTAGTTTAGCCTGAAAATAAATTTAGGCACATATGGCCACTTTGTGGCTAGCGCTAAATATAAGTGACACATTAATTTCCTATTCTACAGTATCTCACTACCCAAGTAACTCTGAACATTAATAGGGTGCTGCACCAAATGAAAGTGGAGGTAGTACCAAAGTTACCCGTACTTGTGATTATAAGAGATGACTTTCTAGGATTTGATATGTTAGTAACAGAGGGAGTAAACCCTGCTATTTCAGCAGCTGTGATAACAAGAACACAGGCAAAGAAAATTTCAGATGGTGGAGACTTGTTCCATTTTGGTGACTTTGATTTGGACTTGTCTGAGCCCAACTCCAAGACCCAGGAATCCAGGAAAGGAAAAAGACTCCTGAAAAAAACACTAGCAACAAAAGACTGATGGGAAAGGGTATGATATGTTAAAATGCTGAAACTAAGCTGATAACTGTTTGTGATTTTGTCTTTGAGCAAACTAACAGTCTTTCTCTCCACAGTAACTTTAAACAGCTGGGTTGAAACAAAACCAGAGTGAACCAATGTTTAAAAAAATGTAATGGGTTACTGTAGAGAGTTTGGGTTAATCCTCAGACACAGGAACAGATAGAACAGTTGGTCATATCAAACAAGTATAGAACTGAGTAGTTACAGATAGCACGTGATAGTCCTATGCCTGGGGACTTGGGGAGGGACCACATCCTTCCCAGGTTGTGCAGATTTTACTGACCTGGGATTCAGGAGGATGTTGCTACACATTGCAGTTCTTGTGCTGAATGTCAGAAAGTAGCCTCAGTGACTAAAAAAGACAAGGTATCCCTGGTGCCCCTACCCTTGATAGATTTGCTGCAGTCTGGTTTTGTCCACTTGGTCTTGAATGACTCAGCTAGCCTTGACTGTTCATTAGATAACTGTCTCCAATTGAGTCAGGTAATTGGGCAATTTCTTTCCCTCTTACGGTATGGTGGCTTGCAGCTGGAAAAACAGGTCTGTGCCACTCTCAGTGGGTCCATCGGTGCTCTTTAACATTGCCAGATTGTCCTGCAAGATACAGTTTGGTTGACTGGTGTGCAAAGACTGGATAATATTCAAAGCATTACCCCAGAGATTTTCCACCAATCTGCCTTTTTTTGTCTTTGGAACACTTCCACTCTTGGAGCATCTGTGCTGCTTGACTCATCCAGCTGTAGTAGTCATCTTCCCCATTTGGGGGTGGGGACAGTGCCTGAGAATGTGTGCAATCTTCTGTAGAAGCCAGTGTCATATTGCGCACAGGAATGGCAGCACATTCATGTTCCACTGGTGCCAGATTGGCAGAAGGCACCAGGAGTGTCACACCTTCTTTCTGTAACAGGTTGCTCACATCCTTGGCAATCTTTCCATCTGCACTGAGTAACAACAGAAATGTCATCAACACTCCTACATGGAGAGGCTAAAGGAACTAAACATGTATACCCTGGAGGGGAGGAGAGGGGAGGAAATGATCAAGACCTTCAAATACCTCACTGGGGTGAATAAGGTACAAGTGGGAGGTATTTGTTGGAGGAAAGGGTGCTCCAGAACAAGGGGCCATGATGTGAAGCTGGGGAGAGTAGGTTTAGGAGAGATGTGAAGAAATACTTCTTCATAGAAAGGGTGGTGGATGCCTGGAACAGTCTTCCAGTGGAGGTGGTGGGGGTGAAAACAGTGGTGGGATTCAAAAAAGCCTGGGATAAGCACAAGGGAATCATAGAGGATAGGTAGAAGGTAGAATAGATTTGTGCCATAGACCTGAAAGGGTCTACAGAGTAAGCAATGCAACAAAAAGGACAGACTGGACGGGCCATGCAGGTGTTATCTGCCATCAGTTTCCATGCTTCTATGTTTCACTTCAAAATATGTGGATACCTTTGGGTAAAGGATTTGGGCTGTCACTGGACACCAGTACATAAACTCTAGCACTGACTTTCCCTCACTGGCCAATGACATTTTGGGTTTTTAAACTCAATGGGCTAGCTACAATGGTGGGAGAAGGATGTCATGAACCCACTCATGAGAGTCAGATCACTGAGCTCACAGTGCCCACTCCTAAGTGCAATTCATGACAGGGAGGGGGGAAAATAGGGACACCCACCTCATGTCTGCCCAGAGTGTTCACTGGGTTTACAACAGAACGCTTGCCATGAGGTCCCAGAGTATCCCACTATACTTTGGATCAGGGCACACTACTGGTCTCAAGTCTTGTGGACAAATATGAACCCTTTTCATTGCTATTACATGCAGGAGGAAGGCCTAAGTAAGTACACCCTCTTTGGGGTAGCAGTGCAAAAACCTGATTTGGCCTTCACCCTACAGGACATGCAGTATCCCAGTTCACAATCCCTGTAGACTCATATGAGACTCTGGTACTCTTCCTAATCCTGCTGGATCCCCTACTGACCCTTTTCAATTTGGTTGCTATTTGGTGACCCTTCTAAGCACAAACAGTTGTCACAGATTTGTAATAAAACTTCTACAGTCACACATACAATATAAGGAATCTCATGCAGGCAGAATTCTTTAGAAAAACAAAAGTCTTAACTAAAATAATTGAATAAATGCAGTTACAAGTAAAAGAGAACATATATTAATTTAGGTTACAGCATAAGAAACAAATGGGAAAGTATAAACACCTTAAAACTGTTTAACTACATCTCTAACATAAAGATGAAAATGTTCAAAGTCCTTTCTCTGTGTAGCAGCTTGGCAGCTGGTCTGTTGTGTCAGGAGGAAGTCTAGAACCAGAATGGCCAACTTGCTCTGCGCTAGAGATCTTAATTACCTTTCTGAAATTTGCAGTGTCATCAGATTTCCAGTCATAAGGAAACCAGGTTTATTTTCCTAACAGCGACCCACAATTTCTTGGCCACCTGGTGATGTCACTCAGCTTCAACATAAATTCTGCCTCCATAATAAACTAGTAATAGGGCAGTCACTGTTAAAACTTTGATGTATCAATATAACATCTTGTAAGCTAATTCACAGTGTCACATTAGAATTTCATGTAGTACTGCTAGAATAGTCATCTGCCATCCAATTCCTGGCTCAAACATCCTGTTACCTCATAAAATCTGATATCCTATCATAGTACCTGAGATCAAAACAATCTGCTTCTGTAGTGCCTGTTTATAGCAGGTAAACAGCTTTTGGCACAGCTCTGCTAAAAAAACTGGGAATTAAAGTCTCCCCTTCCTGGTAAGCAGGTGGCCTTCAAGTCAAAAGGTCACCCCTTTAAAAAAAATCTAGCTTTTCCCTATGCCTTGAATTAACACTCGCATAGGCATGCAAAGAAATTCCATAAAACGATATATAATAGAAATATATATTGCAAATAATGATTGGCAGTTGGCTAGCTCACAACAAGGGGCACTGGAAGTCAAACTACTTTCCCTACCAAACAGGTGCCATACCTCTTCAGAACTTATAGGCTGAGTGAGGTGGGCAGTTTGCTCACATCAGTTTCTGAATCACTCTCAATCAATGCGGCCATGCATTGGCTGGCACGGTCATATCTCACTCTACATACTTTTAAGTTGCTAAGCACTCCATAGCATCCAATGGCTCCAAAATTTTTATTTATTTATTTGCTTTTGTTAACTGGGTAAGCACACTAGACAGCCAAGCGCCTATTGAATTGCCTTGTATCAGGTCTAGTAGGTACTCCCCTTGGCACCAGTCCAACCTCTGAAGTACCATGACAACTTTCAAAATTTTAAGGGGTGTGCTGAAATTACTTTTTTCCCACAAAACCACAGTTTTGGTGGCCACACATGTGACACAGAAATCCCAGTGGTGCCAACAATGTAACAGACTGCTCAGGGCCCTCAGGTTTCAGCTCTCCTAATCATCTGAAAGGGTTGGACTGGGTTACCAAAATATGTGCTACACTGGGTACATGGGCCTAATGTGGCACAGTGTCTTCCCCTGGGGTTGGAAATCTGGGGTACCTGGATGCTGACACACAAGGCTATAACCCCCAGGATACAGTGCATAATCTGTCCACATAGTCCCACTGCCAAAACAAGTGAAATAGTGCAGCAATAACAACACCAAACCAAGAAATGCAGTTCAACAAATAATTTATGTAAAAGGGAGGGTATGGAAAGGACAAACGGGGCAGAAGGGTGAAAAGGAACAATAAAGTAACAATAGACTCTATATTCTCTATCCAGTAATAACAGCAACAATATGGCACAGGGTCATAACAGCGCAAAGAAAAGAGCATGACAATGAATGCCACAAGAACAATTGCATGCAGCAAAATAAGGTCAGTGTACACCACTGACCTCACAAAACAGCACACAGTCCATACAAGTGAATAGGACTCCACACCCCAAGATTTGGGGCGCTTTGCCCTCCACACTCCCCGGAATTAATATAACTAACTCCTGGGAGGTGGACTTTTGGGGTGGGTAGAAACTCAGGAGGGGGAAAAACTTGTTAAAAAAATTGTCCACAAAAATCAGACACATCAAGAGACCTGGTGAGGACCGAACCATGGCCCCGGGTCTCCACTGCCACTGTGTGCTGGTGCCTTAGCCACTCCACCACGTGAGTGGCTCAGCAAGGCACCAGATCACATGGGTATTTCTCACTTTCCTTCTTCCGGAACAGATTGACAGCAGTACTGGTAATTCTCTACTACCATTACACCTGTGTCGCTGTAAATGCTTTAGTAGTTGTAACAGTGCAGGAATTGAGTCACTCTTTTCTTTGCGCTGTTATGACCCGGTACCCAGCAATATTGCTCCACAATCTGCCCACCTCCTGGCAGTCACTTAAACCCCAAGTGGGTGTGCCCTACTTAATTTCCCCCAAAGGCCATGGGCAAGAGCTCTTTTTTTACATTGCAGTGGGTACCTCACTGGGGATGCAGTTGCTGCTAGCAGGGTAGGAGCTTGGTGGCGTGCTTTAAACTGTGTCAGTCAAACAAACTTCAAAACCAAACTGTTGTTGAACGATGAAATGTTAAATTGTTGATGAGGTTAAAAAAGGTACCCTATCTGTAATCCAGAGGATGGGTGGCTGGGTGGCCTCCACAGGTCTTCTGAGTGGACCTCTCACACTGGCAAAGTCCTGGCCAGGACTTCTCCCTCAGTCTCTGGCATAGGACACTTTCTTCCCAGTTGTAGGGCCTCATGGGCAGATGCTTCAAAGGGGAGTTGGAGACAGCACACATGTTGACCACTGGTACGCTAGTCGCCACCCCCCAAAAGGCTTTCGACTTACATACTAGACCGGGAGGAGGCAGCAAATCAGAGCAAAAAGGAAAGGGGGTGCACCCCCAAACAAAGGGAGAGACACATTCTTGGAGAGCAATGGTTACAAATGCCAGGAGCCTATCAAATAAACTTCCTGACCTCATGGCAACAATGACGGTAGAGAGGTTGGACTGGGTGGCTGTAACTGAGACCTAGGTTTTAAAGTTAAAGATTAAGTTTATTGTTGATTTGGTTATAAACCATTACAGTATTATCTAAAAAAACATGAAAGTACCACATAATTCTAAAATATGACAGGCTTAAAAACAATAAATTTGCTATGCAGAGCAATGTCATAAACAATGAATTTCATATTGCAAAGATTCTTAAAATTCACACATGGATTAGGATTCAGTATTAAAGGGCCTCTGTCAACCTGTTTTGCATCATATTATTTCTAGTTAAAAACCCACATTTTATGACTGCTTACCTTCTACAAAATTCATTAATGTTTCTATTTGTGTTGTCTGTCTACTTGTTTAGTAGAACTGAAATGCATGGTAATGTATATTTATAAACAATTTTATTTTGTTTCAAATCCTGTAACTTTTCTTACTGAAGACTTCTGGAACATTAGAAGCACCTCTAAACAGTGCAGTCACTCGTGGTGCAATAGCCTCCTAAACTCCCACTGCATCATGAGTGGCTAGACTGTGTTGTGGATGTTCCCAAGTCCAGGAAACATGAAGAAGGAGTTGATCAATAAATGTAAACTAGCCTGTTTTTGTGTGGCAACACCAGTATGGTGGGCAGACTGTTTTTCACTTTTTAAAAGAAAAAAAAAACATAATCAAACTATTAGCTACATCAGTGATCTTTATAGAATGTTAGCAATCATAAAATGTGTTTTTTAGACAAGGGACCCTTTGAAGCCCAAGGGGTTGACAGCGTCCCTTTAAGTATTCTGTATGCAGCTAAATCATCTGTAACTAAACCAAATAGTATAGCAAAGGACTTTTAGAGGGATACCTAATGAAATTCCTAGCCCTGTGCCTTAAACTTTCCAAGCTTTTGTTATTAGTAAAATTTGCCACAATGTCTGATAGCTGCTTTCAAGTATATACCATACCTGTTAGTTTGCTAATTTAATCCACAATCTAATAACATATATACTAATAAGCATTGCTGTAGAAAGAAATGAACATAAATTGGACCCACTTTGCAAACCATAAAAATCACTTATTAAATGATGTCTTAAGGCTCCATTTTAATACAGGAGTTCATAAGTTTAAAACATTGTTCGATGCAGTAGTTTTGCTTTTCAGCAATCCAAGATCATATGTTCCTTGCAATAATAAAAAGATTCCAAATGTACAAATTAAACAACCATTTTAGGCTATAAAAGTTCCTTTGTTCTGAATCAGTACTTTGTTTTAAAGGATTTAAATCCAATGTGTCCTGCTGCTTAACCCAGCAGTGCAACAAACTAGGGTTATAGCATGAAGGTGGGAATATAACATTTTTAGTTATTTAGCTCCATTGATATCTTGTTCTTAAGGATGAAGGTAGTATACAGAGCCATACACAGGTTAATAAAAGACATGCAAATAAAAGTTTAAGCACCCGCTCACAAACTATTTGAGAGTGTTCAATCGCTGCAATTCTGGCTGCAATAAGTTACCATGTACAATAATCTGCAGTCCAATAGAGCAAGTGCACTTAGAAAATATATAAATTCAACTTGGCTTCATGTTATATCATGTGCATTACAAATGCTTATAAAGAAACTTGTTGAGTTAGTGAAACACAAAGCATTCAAAACACTGTTCTCTCTCTCAAAAAAAGTTCTTTCTTTATTTAGATGAGGAACTGGTGTACCAGAAATTGTTCCTCAAAGGGTCTGGTGAGACCACTCCAGCAAAGCGGCAAGGTAGCTAAACTCTCTCTCAAAATCAGCCGTCCATTGTTCAGGCACTAATCATTAATTGTTTTTGTAACATGACAATTTTTCTAGAAATCCAACAGTTTGATTGGAGCAAGTTTACCACCTGATATAAAATGTACTGTACATTAAAGGACAAATAAACAAGGAATTAGGGGGGTGAATGAAACTGGAAACGCTCCTGTGGGTGTGTAGAATAAGGGCTACTGATTTTCATGATGTCAGTATTTACCTGAATATCAGCAATTTGTCATGGTTTCATCACTAATGAAAAGGTCCCCTGAATGTAAACAAAAATGGCGATTGTCTCCGATTCCGAGCCGCAGCTCGACTCACAAAATAGTGGGCGTGCATAGCGATGATGTCATCATAGCGACTCTGCTCCGCTTCTTCTGTTGAAACCTATGGGCACTGTTTTA
The DNA here is from genome assembly GCA_016271365.2 of Neoceratodus forsteri. Classification (NCBI taxonomy): domain Eukaryota; kingdom Metazoa; phylum Chordata; order Ceratodontiformes; family Ceratodontidae; genus Neoceratodus; species Neoceratodus forsteri. Next base: position 1,429,936,916 of record CM057449.1, read on the forward strand.
AATGTTTTATATTGTCTCTGCATGTAGGTCAAGCAATGTAGCGATGCTTAGCTTGTGCATCAGCGTCCCAGTGCACAAGCTAATGTCGACCTATCTGAGCAAACCGTGAAACCAATATAAACTTTCGCTCAAAACGTAAAATTCAACAAGCAATAAAGCTAACAACCCATCACCATCGAATCACTCAACCAGCCGGCACAACGATCGAGACAATCTCATTTTGTTTAATGAGGACACCATGATGATGAAACTCACAACAAATGCCAATAAAAATACGACATGTAAATCAGTAGCCCTTATTCTACACACCCACAGGAGCGTTTCCAGTTTCATTCACCCTCCTTATTCCTTGTTTATTTGTCCTTTAATTCTCTAGATATACCTGGTGACGTAATACCGATAATAGCCACAGTGAGAAATAACACTTTGACTTTCCCACCCACCCACCTGATTGATCGTGTCTTATCGTCGCCATTACCTGAGATCGCAAAATGGATAATTTCGGCAGCACATTTTCTGTATGTGGCATTGTGGGCATCACATCATCGGTCGATCACTTTTGTGGGCCAAAAGCAGTGTCGGAACACCAAGCAGAAAGTCAAAAATGTGCAGTTAGGAAGTACTCGCTGCAAACAACGGACCATGAGTAAAATATGGAAATGAGTAATCTTTAACTCAGAAATCATTGCAAGGGCAGATCAGCAATGTACGAGTAGCGTGTTTATTTTCATAATTGTTCTGCTCAATAATAAATAAGCAGTAGATGACTTAAAAACGTTAAGGATAACCACAGTGTTTAATGAGTAGACATTATTGCAGCAGCCACAACATTAATGCAGAGGGTCCAGATTTCTCGTGTACTGTTATTGCTCAACAGTAAATTGATTATAAAAATTCAAACAATGTAATAGTGTGTGTCATTTTTAACAGGTGTGTCCTTTTCTTAACACAATTCCTATATTGTACTTGCCATGTTACAAACGCATTAATCCCCTTCGGCCTAGTGCACCCCCCCCAGCCATACATTAATTCCTAGTAAATGCCTCCTTTCTCGGGGATTAATGCTTATTCATGAGTCATGGCCAAACAATGACCAGGCGAGTAAGGGTGAAGCAAAAACCAAGATTAACCATTTCTGTCAATTAAGAAATCGTATCTCAAAGTAGCTGAAGCTTTGTGCTGCTATCCCGAATGCAGTATAACCATCATAACATAAAAGACTGACAGCCACTATTTCAGCAGATTAGCTCCATTTTCTCATTTTAAGGGTGCATTAAATACTCATACTTTACATTAATTGTAGGCTGTCTTTCTGTTCTATCACTCCATCACTACACCTGAAAATCCTTCATTGTTAGACAAGCAGAAACTCCTCAATATCTTCTTTCCAAGGCATCATTTAGAATGTTCAGACCTGAAAGAAAAACAGAAAGAAATCGCTCCACTGGGCGTAATAACTTCAGGCACTCACTCGTGAAACCTTTTTATCCTCCTTAAGCAACATTGTCATACCTTTAGGTAAAATATTTGACGCACTTTCAGCACATATAGTGCATTCCAGGTTTCTCCTTTACAACGGGGGGTTTCCATTTATCTCTCCACTTCAGCAGGCTCCCATATCCACCCCTTTGATCCAGCAGTCTTTTGTGCCTGTTACTCATGCTTATCATGGGGAACCTTGTGCAAAACCAAAGTTTTAAGTTTTCACATGCCACAATACAAAGTGTGATTCCCATACAGTCTTTCCTTATTTTCTTATAGTAAGGAGAAATTCGAGAATAAAACTAAAACTACAAAATTTGCATGGCCGATTCAGAAGAAGTCCAACAAAACACTAACAGAATGCCAGACATCAATGGCCAGCAAAAACGGGATGACCGTATGGAGGTAGGAAATACTATTATAATATAGCTTCCATACTCTAAAGAGCACAGTTCCAGAGGCTAGACATTAAAAAATAATTAAGTTTCATTCATAAAACCTGAGTGAGAGCTGTTTGCTATTCAGCAGATAGAGGAGCAGGGGCCATGCTGCAGGGAGTGGAGCAGCACTACGGCCATCTTGCCTCCCCAGGTGGAGAATCGGCTAGTAACTGAAACCTGATTCATAGACAACCATGGATGGGACACAGCAATCCCAAGCTACAACCTGTTCAGAAAGGACAGGAAAGGGAAAGGGGAAATTGTTTAATTAGGAAAGGCATACTAAGCTGACATTTGTTTCCAGGTGCTACCAGAGGAGCACAAGGAAGTTAAGTGACTTGCTCAAGGTCAAATGGTATGCAAGTGGGGGCTGACCCTGAGCATGTCACTTAACTTCCTTGTGCTCCCAGGTCACACCTGGAAACAAGCTTCAGCTTAGTATGCCTCTCTTGGTTAGGAGGCAGTATAGTGCGGTGGGTTAAGGCTCTGAGCTGCAGATCTGAAGACCTGGGTTTGAATCCCACTGCTGCCTAGGTGTATACTGTGTGATCCTGAGCAAGTCACTCAACTTTCTTGTGCTCCCAGATCGCATCTGGAAACAAGCTTCGGCTTAGTGTGCTATTCCTGGTTAAACATTGTTCCCTTTCCCCCTAAAAAAATTCCCCTTTCCCTTTCATGTCCTTTCTGAACAGGTTGTACCCTGGGGTTGCTGTGTCTCATCTATGGTTGTCTGTGAATCTGGTTTCAGTTACAGCAACCCAGTCCAACCGCTCTACCATCATTGTGACCATGGGGTCAGGAAGGGTAAAAGGGGGGGAGTGATGGCTATAGACATCCGAGAGGGAATAAAAGCCATGGAGTTGCAGGGGACTCCCAGAGAGACTGAGGCATTGTAGCTAACAGTTGACTCAGGTAGTGGGGCGATCATCAGAATCAGAGTCAAATGCAGGCCCCCAATGCAGGGAGAAAATGGGGACAAGCAACTAATAGAGACAATATACAAAATGACAGACAAAGCGAAGTGATATTGGTAGGTGACTTTAATCTCCCGGACGTGAACCGGAATGCACTAATAGTGGCAACAACAAGAAGCAAAGACATCTTGTTGGCGTTGCAGGGTGCAGAACTGCATTAGCTTGTTGGAGGTCCAACAAGAGGCAATGCTGTCCTAGACATAGTTCTCACAAACAGTGAGAGAATACATGAGATTGAAGTGGGGCATAATCTAGGACCTTGATGTGGTCAGTTTCCAGTTCAGCGCAACAGCGGCCATCAGTTACTCCAAAACAAAAGTACTAGATTTTAGAAAGGCCAACTTCCAGAAAATGAGAACCAGTCTGAGAGAGAACCTAAAAGACGTAAGAGATGGATAGGCGGAGGAGGACATGTGGAAGGAGCTTAAGAGAGCAATCAAGATGGCCAAGGACCAATGCACCATGTGGGTCAGCAAGGCGAAAAAGGAAAAGACTTCCTCTGTGGTTCTAAAAAGAGGTAGCAACTATAGTAAGAGGAAAAAGAGGGCCTACAAGACATACAAGGATACTAGGAAGGAAGAAGATTGGGACTTGTACAAAGAAATAATGAAGGGGACTAACAGGATGAAAAGGAAGGCCAAAGCCCAGACAGAGACGAAGATAGCAGAAGGGGCAAAAAGAGGTGACAAAACCTTCTTTTGGTGTATTAAGGAGAAAAGGAAAGCAAAGGGGTGGGGGGGGGATAGTAAGGATTACAGCAGAGGAAGGAAGATCAGTGGAAAGGGACCATGAGAAGGCAGAAATCCTAAATAAATACTTCTGCTCAGTTTTTACAGAAGAAGAACAGGGGGGGTGGTCATGTGATACCAAAACACAGCACCCTGGACCTGGAATCGATACTAGCCCCTTCACTGAGGACCAGGTCTTAGAGTCACTAAACAAGCTTAAAGTGGATACGGTCATGGAGCTGGATGAAATACACCACAGAATCCTGAATGAACTGGGTATGGAACTGGCAGCCCCCTGGCAAAACTATTCACCAGATCACTGGAGAACAGAGTAGTCCCTGAGGACTGGAGAAGAGCAACAGTGGTCCCACTTCACAAATCCAGCAGCTGGGAAGAGGTGGGAAATTACTATCTGGTAAGTCTCACATCTGTAGTGGGAAAAATTATGGAATCTCTACTCAAACAGAGGATATTAGCATTCCTGGAAGCCAGTGGTCAGCAGGACCTCAAACAACATGGTTTCATGGTGGGAAGGTCTTGCCTAACAAACCTGGTCGAATTCTTTGACTGGGTTATAAAGGCAGTGGGTAATGGCAGGGGGGGCATTGGATGTTATCTACCAGGACTTTAGAAAGGCCTTTGACTCAGTTCCACACAGAAGGCTGATAAAGTAATCAGACTGCATGGGGGAGGGACAGGAGGTGGTAAACTGGATAAAAAACTGGCTGCAAGGCAGAATGCAAAGGGTTCAGTTTAATGGCACACTATCAGCAGAGGGAGAGGTAGCTAGTGAGGTGCCCCAGGGCTCGGTGCTGGGCCTGCTACTATTTAATATATACATAGCTGACACTGCCACTGCACTTGAGGGAAAAGTGTCTGTTCGTGGACGACACAAAGATATGCAACAGGGTGGACTCCTGAGAGGGAGCTGGCAAAATGGAATCAGACTTAAAGAAGTTGGAGGAGTGGTCCAGAGTATGGCAGTTGAGATTCAATGCCAAAAAGTGCAAGTTCATGCATCTAGGAAGAGGTAACCCCAAGAAGGAATATTACCTAGGAGCGGAAAGACTAGCTGCCACGAACCAGGAGCATGATCTAGGCATCATAATATCAGATGATTTCCTGTGGGGAAACTGTGTGAGAATGTGGCACTAACAGCCAATGGCATGCTGGGATGCATTGGGAGAAGAATCACGAGCAGGAGAAGGGAGGTGGTCTTACCACTGTATAGCGTGCCAATCAGGCCGCACCTGGAATACTGTGTCCAGTTTTGGAGGCCTCAGCTCAGGAAGGACTTTGACCTAATTGTGACAGAACAGAAAAGGGTGACAAAAATGATATGGTGATTACTTCAGATGTCATATGGAAACAGACAGAGAGAACTGAATATGTACTTTCTGGAACAGAGGAGGGAGAGGGGAGACATGATTGAAACCTTCTGTCTTTTACTTCTGCCTTGTTACAAGTTACTAATTCACTAAATGAGAGCCTGGACAGGGGTATGTCTGTGGGGTCCGTATCTGTAGATCTGTTGAAAGCTTTCAACATGTTGGACCATGGCATTCTCCTGTCCAGGCTGTGGGAAGTGGGGTTGTAAAGTCAGGTAGTGAACTGGTTTAAATCTTACCTTTCAAATAGATGTCAATTTATGGCAATTAAACAGTGGAAATCAAACGTGGGCTTAATTAAATCCCACAGGGCTCATTGTTAGGCCTGTTGTACAATCTGTACATGGATTCCATGAAATGTTTAAATCTTGAAATAAACTTTCACTCATACACTAATGGCACCATAATTTGCCTCCAAGGTACTGTAGACATTCAAATTCAGAATACACCTCAGGAGGCTTTTAATGAATTATAGAGCTTCTTAATATCGTCTAAACCTGTTTTGAATCCAGAAAAATTGCAGGTAATGTTTTTCCATAGAAATAAGGGAAGGGGCCAGGTAGAAAAAGTGTTGCAAACTAAAACTACTGATGATCAAATTCTAGAAAAAGTACCTAGTTATCGTTATTTAGGGGTTCACCTTGATAGTTCATTGAAGTGGAATATTCACATAGAGCAAACAGTTAAAATGATTAATAGGTGTATGGGCACTCTGTATCGAATTAAACAGTGCACAACAGAGGCTATTAGAAGACATGTGATTAACACGTCGATTATTCCATTGATAGATTATGGAGATTTAATATATATGGGGGCAAGTATAACCCTATTAGGAACACTGGATATTGTGTATAACAAAATGGCACACTATATTACTATGGCCCCAAAAAGAACACATAGGAATGATCTTTATCAGACCCTAGGATGGTATACTTTGAGGGACAGGAGGTCTTTGCATACACTCTTATACATGGAGAAATGTCTCATTAATAAAGTCCCTGACTATATCACAGAGTACCTACAAGTAAGCGTAATTAAGCCAGGTTTGAGGTCTGCTAGAGGAATGGAGTATCTCTTACCCAAACATAGTACAGAATTGGGCAGGGCTCACTTTTTTTTTATAGGCGCCCTTCTCTTTGGAATACATTGCCGGTAGAATTAAGGATTCGAGATAGTAAAAGACGTATTCCGATAAAAACTGGTTTAGGAAAGGAAGGATTAAATGATTTAAATGTAATATTGGAATGAAATTTGATCAATGAATGGCCTAACAATTGAATTAGTGCAATATTTGCCATCTATTGTATATTTATATTTGTGATATTTATTGCCTAGATTTTTGAGAGATGTGTAGTTTGTATGTATCATTTTTTGTCTCATATGTTGTGTAATTGATGTACCCATGAAGCAGTGTAACTTACATAACTATGTAATCTTACAGATCTCACTGGAAATTAGTTTTTAAACTTAGATGAGCTGCCAATTTATTCATTATAATGAATACAAATGTTTACTACTACTACTACATTCAAGTACATCAATAAGGTGCAAGAGCAGGAACTCTTCCACCTCAAAAAAGGAAGTAGAACAAGGAAGCATGAATTGAGACTGAAAGGTGGAAGGTTTACAGCCAATGTTGGGAAGTTCTTCTTCACAGAGAGGGTGGTAGATGCATGGAATAGCCTGCCACCGGGGGTCACGGAGGCAAAGACGGTTCAAAATGGCATGGGACAGGCACAGGGTACCATTATACTGAAGGACAAATAAGGTGGGGGGGTAGGCAAACAAATAATCTTGGGCAGACTAGATGGACCTAGTGGTCTCCTTCTGCCGTCACGTTCTATGTTTCTATGATACCTCTGGTGTCAGTTGTGGGACAGGCAGAATGGATGCAATTACTCCCGACTGGGATGCAGACTTTACCAGGATCACTGGTGGTCTCTCATCAGTTTCACTTCTGTCTCTTTCTCTTGCTAAGGTGTAGGACCTGGAACAAGGCAGTGGCCTCTCAGCTGTAGATGCTGCAGGAGCTAGTCACTCAGAGGAGAAAGTCTGTGGTGGGGGCAGGAAAACCCCAGCTCCAAACTTGACTTCACTCTGTAGTTTTGTTTAAAACCACTACTTTTCTTCACATGAACACTTTCACTAGGATACCAGACTCTCGAAGTCTGCCAGGGTTGACCACACAGTGGCACACTGGCCCATGCTCCAATACACAGTTACTCACTTGGCAGTCTGACAGAACTGGCCTCGATCCCTGGGAGAAACCTTTTTTTCTTTTATGAAACTCGACAGATTGGTCAGGCTGGTTCTTGGGCACACAGTCTTTAAAACATTCACCCAGCCATGCTGGACTTGTAGTCAGGATTTCTTGCTTTGCAGGCTCCTGATTGGCCACAATTCATGAACAAGTCTAGTGATGATCTCCAACCCCTTCCCAGAAATCCTTGCAGGGCTGTGGAGTCTTGGGGACTGCCATCTCTGTTTACTTCAGTAGTCTGAGCTTTGCAGTTTGCTGCCATTTTATTTTAAGTCTCCCAGTGCTGCTGTTACAATGTCCTGGCCCCACTATCTCTCCTAGGGCCAGAGATGTACTTTGCTTATTCCTGGAGAAGGCGAGCAGTCCCTGGGATGCTTAGCCTCATCCCCCCGGCTGACCCTCTGATGTCTGAGGTCTGCTCCTGAACCCTGGTCATTGGCTCTGCAGATGGCAGCAGTTCTGCTTTGCTGGCAAGCTGGCCTTTATCACTTTCCCATTTTTGAGACTGGGCAGGGAGACGGCCATCGGAGCCACTCTGGCTGATGCGCATGCACACAGTGTTCTTTCACTTCCCAGCCTGCTGCCTGTCCTGGGCCAGGAAACTCTGTTTCTTCACCCAGTGGCACACTTTACTGGATTCCCAGCTCTGTTGCCTTCTCTGGAGGTGGGATTCATGATGGAGGCAGGACACATGGCCCATTTTATGAAACAGAGCTGTGGCTCTGATTTGCTCCACTCTACATGCATGACAGCCCGACATGGCCGCTGCCCTCCTGGGTTAAGTTTCCTGGCCTGCTGTCTCCCCTGGCTTCAAGGAACCTCACATTGGTGGATGCTTCTTTTTCTGTCCCCTGCCTTGGCCCAACTCACAATCCTGAGGGCCAAAGAACAGGGGTAGCTGTGTGGCAGTGGTCGCAAAGATCCAAGGTGGAGCCCTGGTTTGCATCCCACAAGGGTTTCTAGACATGAGTGCCCTGCCAGTATTCACCTCAGCATTCCTCAGGGATTGGAGGATGAAAACTTCATCCCACTCACTGGAGAAGGCAGTACAGGTAAGCCCCAGATTGTGGGGGCTTTACGTAAAGAAATAGGAACAGATGGTTAAACTTAATGATGTCATGTCTGCTCTTCATGCTGTAGTGGATCCATAGGGTTTGCTCCTTGGGCATCTGCCATCCCTATTGATCAACCAGCTCCTAAAGGTATGCAACCAAAGAAAAATAATTTTGTATGTGGATGATGCAGTACCATATATGAGTTCAAATGCAATTGAAGACGTAAAATATCTGGGCCTGCACCTTGACCCTAGCCTAACCTTTGAGCTCCATCTTTCTAAATCACCAGAAATATTCACCACAGTATAGGTGCACTCAGTGGGTAAAAAAAAGTGAAATGAACAGGGTCACAATTCAGTCTACTGTTTGTTCTGAATTATGGTTTCCTTGTCTGGGACACTGCCTTAGCCAAGATTCAAATGGCAGATCCGTCCCATATGACCTGGTAGGGCAATTTGCCATGAACACCATGTGAGACCACCAGCACTGTGACCTGCACCACAGCTAAACTGGCTTCTCCTTAACTAAACTGGACTTAGTCACATTTGCATACAAGGTACTAGTAAACGAGAGCCCCTTTGGCCTACTTAACCTTTCACTCCCATAATCTCAAACTAAACCAATGATCACAGGATAAAAAGTTCCTCAGCATTTCACTGCTGAAAACAAACTGGGTCCAGAAGCCCCTTAGATAAATTGCAGTGAAGGCATGGAATGATGTACCCCTGGAGAAATGTAGCATTATCACCAGTCAACTGGGTCCAGTTATTACTGAAATTGATGGGTGTTCCTTGAGGGATGGTGTCTTTCCATCTGGCCTGAAAAAGTTGGTGGTCAGACCCTTTCGGAAAAAGACATCCTTTGACTGATGCTCTAGTGAATTGCAGCCCCATCTCAAATCTTGTCTTTCTGGTGAAGGCTATCAAGAAGGTGGTGGGGAAATACAGAAACATAGAATTTCACAGCAGTTTGCCCATTTTTTTCCTCTATCTAGACTGTCACCGCAGACCTTTATTGATCTCTGACTCCTTCCCCTACCTTGCTTTCCACTAAGATTCCCTTATGCTTATCTCATGCATTCTTGAATCCCACTGCTGTTTTCACCCCCACCACTTCCGATGGAAGACTTTTCCAGGAATCCAGCACTCTATTAGTGATGGAGTACTTCCTCACATCTCTCTTGAATTAATCCTCTTCCAGCTTCATTACATGTCCCCCTAGTTCTTGTGCATATTTTCCTCTAAAAAAGTACTCCACTCCTGTGCCATTTACCCCAGTGAGGTATTTATAGTCCTCTATCATATCCTCCACTGCCTCCTCTCTTCCAGGATTTATGTATTGAGATCCTTCAGTCTCTCCTTAGAGGACTTCTGATGCAGACCCTGTACCATTTTAGTTACCCTCCTCTGGACAGCCTCCAATCTGTCTATGTCCTTTTGTAGATGTGGTCTCTAGAATTGGACACAGTACTCCAGGTGGGGTCTCAGCAGCGATCTATGCAGTGGCAAAACCAGCTCCTTCCTTCTGCTGTTGAGACCCATTCCTGTGCACCCCAGCATACCACTGGCCCTACCAACTGCCTTGTCGCATTGCCTCATGATCTTAAGGTCCTCAGATATGATTACTCCTAGGTCCCTTTCCTGTTTGATGACTGTCAATACCTCTTCTCAGAGCAGCTTGTGGATATTCTGGAGAAATATGACATCTATGAGCCTCTCCAGTCAGGTTTTTGGCCATGACATAGCACTGAGACTGCACTTGTCAGGGTGACTCATGATCTCCTTGTGGTAAGGACCATGGGGTATTATTGGACTGCCTGAGGAATTATGTGGGTCTCACCGACCCAGTTTTGTGGTGGTTTGAGTCCTACATAACAGGGAGAATAGAACAGGAGGTCCTAGGTAAATAAATTTCTGGAGCTGTTGGTTAGAGATCATTAGACAGTATGGTGCTGAATTTTACTGTTATCCAGTTGATACTCAGCTATACCTGTCTTGCACTCCTGGTAAGATTCAAGTTGCCTCGGTGCTAGGGTGATGTCTTGCCAAGATCAATAACTGGTTTGCCTCAACCTGCCTATGTCTTAATCCAGGGAAGACAGAGGTCATGATGATCCAGCTGGGCCAGTGGTGCTCAGCAATGATGGGTGGTTTGGCAACACTTTCTTCAATGGGTATCCAGTCCCTCAGAGCTGTAGATGCAGTACAGAATCTTGGGGTCAGTTTGTACTGTAAGCTGACATGAAAACAGCAGATGTCAGAGGTGGTCTGACCTCACTTTTACCATCTTTGTAACATTACCGGGATTTAACCACATCTGGAGCCATCTGACACGGTGATGATCATTTCTACTTTTGACACCGCCAGGTTTGACTACTGTAATGCTTTATATTTAGGGTTATCTGGAGGTTTGATGTGATGCCTGCAGCTGCTTCAGAATGCTGCAACCCAGCTTATTGTAGCAACTTCTCGGAGGGACCATATCATGCCAATGCTGAGTGCACTGCACTGGCTGCCTCTGCAGGGGTGCATCATCTTTAAGATATGCTTATTGAATTTCAAGGCCCAATGCGGTTTGGGACCTGGCTTGGTTTGGGACCTGGCTATTTAAAAGATCTCCTGGTTGCTTACCTCTAAATCCGCCCCCTCCACTGTTTTGATGTGGGATTGCTCATTGTCCTCCTCTCCCATCTGAAACAATCTGGGGACAAGGCTTTTGGTGTGGCAGCTCTCATGCTTTGGAATACTCTATCTGGTAGCATCCACTCTGCCCCCACAGTTGAGGCCTTTAAAGCCTCGCTGAAAACATACTTATTCAAGCAGGCATTTCCCAGTTAGTTTTAATATGTCAGAAAGTGTTATTTAATCTAGTATACTATGATGTTATTTTATTTTTTATTGTTGTGCTTTATGATTTTACTTTAGTATTGTATGTACAGTGCCCTGACCCTATGGGAAAGAGCATTTCAAAAATAAAATTTGCGTTGCCTAAACTTCTTATGTCCATTTACAAAAAGTACCACTTCACAGCACTAAAGAGTGACCGCTATAGCATTTAACCTTGTCACTGGCTGTGATGGTACACTGTACCTTGTATGTCTCTTTTTTTCTAACAAGAGACAGCAGATTTAAAGGTCAGTTAGTTGGGGCCCTGTGCTGGAAGTGCAGGAATTGCTGAGAGAGAGGAGAGTAAGCACCCAGCTATAACATAAAAGTGTATGTGTGTATATATTTCTCTGCATATTTAAAAGTAGTAGTGTAAGTGGGCAGGAAAGAGATTTGTAGTCAATGTTTGCGACACTTTGAGGCTTGTCTTTTTTTTTTTGTATAATATTTTTATTGGTTTTCACGCATAATGACATACAGACCTGCTGACCTTCAAACGTGAAAGTCACATTACACATTAAAAAGAACATCAATAGGTGCAATCATTTGTGCATTCCATTAGTATTTTCTTTCCCATCCAGTTAATACATCATATATATTGAGCTATATAGACTTATAGTTCTACCACGGTTTCGTAAGCACAGCCTTTTAATTTATTAGTAAATATTGGGGTCCTATTACCACTCTCAGCAACCTAATCCTGCCCTTATTATCATTTCCTCGTCTGGATTTAGTGAGGACATATAGGGTAACCATGTTCTTATAAAAACCTCTTCCCAATCCCACAGTACATAGGTTAACCTCTCCAGTGCCAATGTTTGCAATATCATCTGCTTCCATTGTTTAAGATTTGGTCTTACATGAGTCACCCATGTGTTCTGTATACAGTGACGAGCCAGTATGAACAAGACTCTCAGCCATCTAAGAAGCGGGCTCCACTCCTCTCCCTCTCCCACCTCCATTCCAAAGAGACATATTAGTGGATCTCTCTCTATCTCCCTTCCAGCTATTGCAGCCACTTCCTCCACTACCTCCCCCCAAAAGCTTTATAGAATGGGGCAGGTCCAAAAACAATGTATTTATGTGCCTCTTCCCACTCCACATCTCCCACATACCGGTGATATTGAAGGATGTGCTTTGTGGACCATCACTGGTGGATAATACAATCGATGAAGAAACTTGTAGTATGCCTCCCTATATCTATTACATGCCATAATCCCTGAGTGCATTGGGAGTACTATATTCCAATTCTCCTCCGTAATAGGTCACTCCAGGTCCCTTTCCCACAACATTCTTGTTCTCCCTGTTCTATCTGGGAGCCTCTGATTTCCTCTCTTAACCGCCTTCCTGATGAAACCTTTGGGGTCTGCCTTGGCCTGGTATATATTAGGCTTTATGTATTAAACATATAGTGGCATCATAACAAGTTTTAGGCAGATTAATCTCCCCTGTCTCCTCATTTTGGTGAAATACTTCTCCTAGTAGTTCTACCTGGAGTCCCATCATTTTATAATATTCTGCGGGGAATCCGTCTGGGGCACTATCTTTACCACTCTGCAGCTTCTGTATCGCACGCATTATTTCTGTATTTGTGACCGGTTGACTAAGCATCTCTCTCTGACCTTGTGTGGCCTCCGGTAACTCTACTTTATCCAAAAAACCTTTGCATTTCCTCATAGTTACCCACATGCTCTGTTCGATATAAATGCTGGTAGAAGGCCCTAAAATTTTCTTTTATGCCTTTCATATCTTTATGTAGGTTCCCCTTTTTATCTCTTACCCCTATGATATGTGTTGCAGCTCTGACCCCTTTCAACAGCTTAGTTAATAAGGGTCTAGGTTTATTCCCCCATTTGAATACGTGGCATTTCCAATAAAGCCCTGTCTTCTCTGCTTCTGCTTTAAGATGGGTATTTAGGGTTTCCCTCACTGTTTCCAACAACTTAATTGCTTCCCCCTTTTCACCACCTGCCACTCTTCTTTCCATTTCCTTCAGCTTCCCTGCTAGCTGTATCCGTACCTCCTTTTTCTCTTTTTTCAATCTAGCCATATATTCTATAATTATCCCCCTCATATATGCCTTACTCGCCTCCCACAGCGTTGTCTTAGATACCTCCCCCATATCAATATTTTCTATATATCCCCCCCACTGGGTTGTCAGATGTTCTTTAAACTCTTTATTTTTTGCCATATTTGTTGGGAATTTCCACTGAGTAGGGCCTTTCTGTCCCCCCCTTTTATTTTCAGGATGACCATTGCATGGTCAGATACATGTATGGGGCTATGTATTACATAGATACATAGATACATAGACAGTGTCGGCAGATAAGGGCCTATGGCCCACCCAGTCTGCCCATTTGAGCTTGTAAGTTCAGTTTATGTTTTCCAAGAAGTCTGTTGCCCCTTACCCCTGACCTCCAGAATTCCTTTATGTCTATCCCATGCATTCTTAAATCCCGTGATTGTTTCAGTCCCACCACTTCCTCTGGCAGGGTGTTCCACTTGTTCACCACCCATTCTGTGAAGAAATTCTTCCTCATGTTTCCTCTGAATCATCCTCCTCCAACTTCATCCCATGCCCTCTAGTCCTGGAACATCTTTTCACTTAAAAATAGTGTATTCCTGCACCCTGTTCCTCCTGTAAGATACTTGTATGTCTCTATCATATCCCTCTCTCCCTCCTTTCCTCCAGGAGTACATGTTCAGTTCCTTCAACCTGTCCTCTAGGACTTGTGATGCAATCCATGCACCATCTTTGTTGCCCTCCTCTGAACCTTCTCTATCCTGTCTATGTCCTTACGTAGGTGAGGTCTCCAGAACTGTACAGTGTACTCCAGGTGGGGCCTCACTAGTGTGTTGTATAGTGGAATTATGACCTCCCTTTTCCTGCTGGTGATGCCCTTGCCTATGCATCCCAGCATCCTATTTGCTTTACCAGCTGCCTTGTCACACTGTTTCCCTGCCTTGAGGTCATCAGAGATGATAACCCCAAGATCACTTTCCTGCTTGGTACATGCTATATCCTCACCCCCCAACTGATATATTGTGCCAGGATTTTTGTGCCCCATATGCATCATCTTGCACTTCCTTGCATTGAATTTCAACTGCCAAACCCCTGACCATTCTTCAAGTTTCTGCAGGTCCCTTCTCATTCTGTCTACACCCTCTGGTGTGTCTACTCTGTTACAGAGCTTTGTGTCATCAGCGAACAGTGAAATTCTGCCTTCTAGGTCCCACATGATGTCACTGATGAAGATATTAAATAGGACGGTCCAGCACTGATCCTGTAGTGCCCACTGGTCACTCTTCCTCTGTGGAGTGATAGCCATTACCACCACCTTCTGTGTCCTGCCACCCAACCAGTTACCTACCCACCACACTACTGTCCTGCCCACACCCATATTCCCTAGTTTGTGCAATAGTCTTCTATGTGGCACAGTGTCAAAGGCCTTGCTGAAGTCCAGATATGCCATGTCCACTGCCCTCCTCTGATCCACCTCCGTAGTCACCCAGTCAAAAAATTCAATGAGGTTGGTCTGACATGACCTCCCTCTGGTGAAACCATGCTGCCTTGGGTCCTGTAGTCCATTGACAACCAGATGTTCCACCAATCTCTCCTTCTGTAGTGCTTCCATGATCTTCCCCACTACCGAGGTGAGGCTGACTGGTCTGTAGTTCCCCGCTTCCTCTTTTTTCCCACGTTTGTATAAGGGGACTACATCTGCTATCCTCCAGTCTTTGGGTACCTCCCTTGTTTCCAGTGATCGGCTAAACAGGATAGACAGAGGTTCAGCCACCATCTCTCTTAGTTCTTTAAGGACCCTGGGGTGCACCCCATCTGGCCCCATTGCTTTATCAACTCTTATTCTTCCAGTTCCTTCAGGACCCTTTCTCATGTAAGGGACTTGTGTTCATTCTGCACCATTCTCACCCCTTGTACTCTGTTCAGACCCATTACCCTCCTCTTCCTCAGTAAAGACTGAGCAGAAATACCTGTTCAATATGTCAGCTTTACTGTTGTCATCCTCCACACAGCCCCATCCTCCCCTTCAGTCTTATTATCCCTCCCTTTGCCTTTCTTTTTCACTTATGTACCTATAAAAGGTTTTGTCCCCTCTACCCACTGATTTTGCAATGTGTTCTTCTGTCTGAGCTTTGGCTTCCCTTACTGACCTCCCTGCCTCCCTTTGCTTCTCCTGGTACTTCTTCCTATCCCCTTCTGCCTGTGTCTTTTTGTATTGCCTGAATGCAATCTTTTTGGCTTTCACTTTCTTTGCTACCTCTTTGGAAAACCATAATGGTCTCCTCTTCCTTTTCCTCTTGCTAACCTGCTTAATACATAATTCTGTTGCTCTTGTAATCCCCATTTGAAATACTGCCCACTGTTCCTCAACCCCTGATTCCTGCCCCATTCCCCTTAATGCCTCTTTCAAGTATCTCCCCATTTTCCCAAAGTCTGCCCCCTAAATCCAGGATCGTGTTTTGTGTGGTTTGGTTCTGCTCTTTCTGTGATTTCAAACCACAGTGACTGGTGGTCACTGTTCCTCAGGTGCTCCCCACTGTTACCCCATCACACTGTCCCTGTTTGTGAGCTACGGTCCAGTATTGCCTTCTGCCGAGTTGGTTCCATGACCAGTTGCTTGAGAAGGCACCCTGAAGGAGTACAGGATAAATCTGCTCTAGTTGATGCTGCTGCTGGGATGCTCCAGTCCACGTCTGGAATATTGAAGTCTCCAACCAGTACTACCTCACCCTTGTCTGCCATACTTTGGATGGCTAGCATCAACTCCTATCTATTTCTTTCTCCTGGGCTGGTGGTCTATAGACCACACCTGTCTGGATGGCTGTCCCCATTTTCCTTTCCAGCTTAACCCACAGTATCTGTCCCCCATTTTGTTCCTCCTGGATCTCTGTGGCCCTTATGTCATTTTTCACATACAATGCCACTCCTCCTCCCTTCCTGCCTGCCCTGTCTCTTCTGAATATGTTGTAGCCAGGTATGGCCAACTCCCAGTCGTGGCTATCATTACCTCTTGCACTCTGGCATACCATCTCCTGGGTAGATAGATATAGTCGATCCTGGACCATGTTTGATGTGAGTTCGAGAAGAAGATATATTCCTTTGCCCCTGGATTGGCTGTGCGCCAACTATTTATGAGATCCATGTCCACCATACCTAACTCCCACTGTCTCATTATTTCTTGTCTCCTCCCCTTCCCCTCTGAATGATCCATTACTGGATCCATCGTCCAGTTAAAATCACCACCCAGGATAAGCCCTGGGAATTGTTCTCTTGTTAGCAAATCCAGCAAGGACATGTAAAATTGTGGCTTGTATACCGCTGGGGCGTAAATACACCCAAACGTTATTTTTTCCCCTTTAAGTTCTCCTGAGATAAATATGTATCTCCCCTCTTTAGGATCTTTAACTACATTATTGATTACCAAAGGGAGAGCCTTGTGCACCAATATGGCCACTCCCCTCTTATGCGCTGAAAAAGGCGCTGCATAGCATTTCCCCACCCAGTTCTGTTCCATCTTGGCATGTTCAGTGTCTGTTAGATGGGTCTCCTGTATCAATACCACTTGTGCCCCTGCCCTTTCAGAGCCATTTATAACGCTGTCCTTTTGACTGGATTTGCAATGCCCCATACATTCCACGAGACTACATTTATATTTTGTATATTATCCATTTATATACACATATGTTTCTTTCAGCTCCCCTTCATTAGTAGAATCAAATGTACTTGACCAAATTATTTGTTTTAATATTTCACTATACCTCTCCTTATTATCCTCATACGTATATCCTGTCATTACACACAATGAAATGATTGCACCAACACACATAACAACGGTAACAACAGTAACAGTAACAAGTATAACATCTATTTTACATATCCTCCCGTCCTTTCTCTTTCCTGCTATCATTAATAATGATCCTTCCCCCCTCCCATCCTCCCCTGCTCTCCTCATCCCCTTATTTCTCCCTCTATCCCTCCCCCTCTTTTTCCTTGTCTTCTGTTCCCCCATCCTCCCTCATTATCAGCTCTCTCTGTACCCACTCTCCCTCCCACCACCTCTCTTTCTCTCTGTCTACCTCTCCACCTCACTCTATCTTCTCTCCTTACTATTATTTTGTTTGAGCTTATTCCCCCCTTTTACTTTCCTATTCCCCCTCTCCGTTTGACACTAATTGCCTCAACAGCTCGAGTGTCCTCTGAAAATCCCCTTTCTGACATCTGTGCCCCCCACCCCCCCTCACTGCTGAACTAGATTTCTCACTACCTCTTTTAATTATGACGTTACACACTGTCTCTCCTCATCTCCCCCCCTTGCTCCATCCAGGTGGTCTTCCATCCCTCGCTCACTAAAATATTCTGTCATCCCCATCTTCCCATCCATCCTTGTGCGTCCATTTCCTTTCAGCTAGGCAGGCTTCCCCATCTTTATGCCAAATTCTGCACGTTATTATTTTTTATTTTCCCCTGTATCAGTGCCTGTAGCCTCCCTGGCCTCAGCTCTTAAGTCCCTGAATTTCTCTTTCTCTTGTCTATCCCCCTTCTCCTGGGAGGTGCACACGATGATCATCCCCTCCCTAGCATCATAATACTGCCTCCCAATAGCATTTACTTACAAGAATCTGAAAGGCATGGAATCAGGCTGCGCCATCAATATCACGCGCTAGGCCCTCATCCACGCCTGTAGGCAAGTACTATTGACAGTCTCATACATCCGTTTTACTGCTCGGGACTGATTTCTCCAACCACTCACAACAGAGCATTAAGCCCTTCAATCCAGGCCCTCTTATGTTCCCCGGATCTTGATGTTAGTCCACCAGGAGCAGGCCTCACTATCATGTGCAAACCTTATCCGTTTCTCAACTAGGTGCATATTTCAGGGCTTCCCACATTCAATCCAAGAACCCATTACAATTTCACCCTCCATAGCTAACACGTAGGCGCCAGTCCCTTCTTAAAGTTCTGTCCTCTAGAGCAAGGGAAGGGGGCTGCCAGCATACAAGGCGGAGGGCGGTGAAAGTCAAAAAAAGAAACCCCAGAAAGAAATGTAAGAAATGTAAATGCAAGCTCCTTACTCCAACACCTTCTCTTATTTAATTCAGCCCAGCTTCTGCTTCAGGGTATGAACAAATTGCTCCACTTTGTTTACTTCCCAAAACAAGAGAAGGTCGCTCCTTCATGCTTGATCTTTAAAGTCGACAGATAAAACATAAAGTTCTCCACCTTGAGCTCTCTGAGCTGTTGTGTTATGCCATTAAACATTTTTCTGCACTTAAGTAGGCGCGCCGAGTAATCTTGAGAAAGGAACAACTTATGACCCTCATAGAGCAGATTTCCCTTTTCTCTGTAGGCCCTCAGAACCTCCTCCTGGTCCTGGAAATTATGGAATCTCATAATTATTTGTCGAGGGGGTGGGTCTACAGGTGGTGGTGCCGTTACTGCCGGATGGGCATGTTCCATTTTGAGGTGCCTTTTTGCAAGTTGGAGGCCTAATAATTCGGGCAGCACCCTGGCACAAAATTCCAAAACACTTGTTCCTTCCCTGCCCTCCAGTAATCCTTAGGTGAAGGTTGAAGCATCTATGGTAATTTTCTTGATAGTCAAAGGCCTCTTTAGAATCAGCCAGCTCCTTCTGTAGTGCCAAGACCTGCCCAGGGACTGCTGCCAGCTTGTCCTCCAGCCGTGGGATTCTGTCTTCTGCCTCTCTAATTCTGGTAGCCTGTGCTGACTGTTGCTCCTGAACTTCTTGCAATTTTAAGTCTAGTTTACCCTCCAGCTTTATGAGTCATAGTTCCAGCACCGCTATAACCTGTCCCGGTTAATTCCCAACCCAGCACGGTAACCTCTGCGGCCGAAATTGAGACCAGGCCCGAGTTTTCTCCTCCTGTGCCAGCTGTAGCTTTTTTGGTACTTTTATTGGTGAGTCGTTGGCTTTTCGCCAGATTATGCATCAAATATTCGTCCATCCTGCCTTCAGCTATTGAGAGGTATCTAACTTGTGCACTTTTTAAGGTATTTATACTTTGTTTTATTACTTCATTTCGGCTAGCGAGGGAGAGCAGTAAGGAGACACGTCTGTCTGGTTTAGCTGTTCATTAGTGCTCCCGAGGCTTGTCTTTAAATTTATAACAGGTAGTGTAGGAACCTAGCTTAGTAAATTAATCTTGGGGGTGTGTAGATTAAAAAAGCCTGGTAAAGCTGTGTGATTGGGGGTGGAACTGTCAGAGGCTTTGTGGCTTCTAACAAGAGCATTATAAAAGAATTTCATGGCCAGTGTGTTTCCTCATACTTGTGTCCCAGCATGTGAGTGAGCAGTGCATGAGTGGAACATCCACCTTAAAGCATCCGCATACGTCCGCAGATCTGCCACAGTCTGCAGAAGGCTCTGCGATGGGAGACACAAAACCAGGTAGGATAAAACATTTCATACATAATCTTAAATAAGTAGGGTAAATAAATATAGGTAGTGGGGTAACAACAAAGGGAAACATATAGCAGGTGTAGGTAGCTACTAGTAGAAGGGAAAGCAGAAGACACCTACAGTATCTAGGGTAAGGTAATAAACCCATTTCAGGAAAGAATGGGAGGAGAAAGGAAGGAAATAGACAGAGAAAGGAGGCAGTTGAGTACTGGGGAAAATTCATCTAAAAAAATACTAGTAGAAAGGAAATTAGGAAATACCTTATCTAGGGTAGGGTAATAAATCCATTTCAAGTAATGAAAGGAAGGGAAAGAAGCTAAATGGGTATAGAAAGGAGGCAGGAGGGGACAAGGAAGGTTCAATAGAAAAAAAGGGGTTAAGGAAGTAACCAAAATGGGACTGGTGCAGTGTAAAGGGTGTGGAGTTACAGTCTTTCGGCCACCGTTTAAACTCACCTCTCTGGATTGGGGGCAGAGGTCACTGGACTCTGGACTGAACTGGCAAGGGTACAGGGAACCTTTTGCCCCATCCAGGGGCCATCAAGGCTGCTACCACTACCCCAGATGACGCTTAGTCAGATGCAGAGTGACTGGACCTTGGTGGGCTCTGGGAGGGTGGGGCGGTGGGTAGGGTACATGCTCCACAGCCTGAGCCTCTGCAAAATTCCTTGGCTGTACTGGTAGGATGGGACAGCCAGGAAGAGGCACCTAAAGCAGTAGCAAGGGAAGATGTTGGGGTCTTCAGAAGGGGAGGTATCAAGCTGGAATACAGAAGCTCCCAGCCAAGGAGAAATTAGCTGCTAGTAGGGGGATTATATCATTAAAGGATATAGACTTGAGAGCAGTAGATGGAGGAAAGAAGGAGGTAAAGTGCATCCCTGGTGCTTCACCTTGGAGGGATGGAGAACAGATCTAGAGGATTGCTAGGGTGCCAGGTTATGGGAGGGATCTAGATGTCATGGTTCTCCTGGGAACAGATAACCTGGCAAGGAATGGGGAGGGGTAGTACAGGGTAATTTTGGGGAACTGGGGAGCGGCCTTAAGCAGGTAACCCACACAGTGGAATTTGCCAAGCTGTTACCTGTGTATGGCTGAGGGGAGGACAGGGCATTCCACACTAGAACTTTCAACAACTGGTTGAAGGCCTGGTACAAGGAGGAGGGCTTTGGCTACATTGGGTCTGGGGGCCAGCCTGGGAGGATATGGGTGTCTATAAGAGTGATGAGATGCATCCTTCCAGGAGGGGGACCACAGTCCTTAGTGGGAGGTTTAAATGTTACTTGGAAGAGCATTTAAACTGTATGTGTGTGGGGGGGGTGTATTACCTAGAGAGGCAAAAACTGTCCACATGACATGATGAAGCAACAAGGAATGAGAGCCTGGCCTGCCCACTTGTGCATTGGTAGCGCTGTCACCTGCAGCGCTGATGACCCATGTTTGGGAATAAGCAGGGTGTGTCAGAGGGTCGGCCGGGGGGGGTTAGGTAGGATAAGCATCCCATGAACAGTTCTTCTCCTCCTGGGGGAGGATCATGGCTTCCCGGCATATTAGTGACACCCAGTGGAGGCTGGGTGTGCAACCGTCAGGGCCACTCTCAAAGGGGAGGAGACAGTGGATGTCTGTAGATCAGGTGCTGGAGCATGCCCGACCTTCGCTGACATCATTTCACGTATGCGCTGCCAGGTAACTTACAAGGGAAAATCTCCTGGGCTGGCTGCACCATGAAGCCCCTGGACCTCTGCCTGAATGACGCCTGAGCTGGGGCCTCGGGGAGCCCCACCACAGGGGACAGACTCTGGGCCTCCCAGTTGGGTAGCCTAGGGGGGATGCTGGTCATGAGGTCTGGGTGTTGAATAGGGGGTACATCCCCTACGCTGAGCCAAGGCACATAAACAGAATTAAAAAAAAAAAGAAATAAGAGCCTGAGGGGAGGAGGCTCACCCAGTGCAGGGGTAAAAGCAAATAGGGTGCACACAAGGCAGAGGACAAGGGGATTATAAATCAAGAATGCAAGAAGAGGGGAGTTAAAGAGACAAGAAACAGAGAGGGAAATGAGGACAGGGGGTCAGAGGGAATTTCAGAGAGAAGCACAGGCAGAAGGTGGGAAAGAGGGTTTGCAGGCAGGGAGTGAGTAAGTTATAGAAAGTGATGTGTGCCAATGCAAGGAGTCTGTGAAATGAAATTCCAGACCAGGAGACAATGGTGGAAAAGGCTAGCTTGGATTTGGTGGCCATAACTGAGTTATGGTGCACTAACAATTATGACTGGGACATAGTCATATCAGGCTAATGTCTGCTCAGGAGAGATGGGGGAGGAGGGGTTGTTCAATATGTGAGTGAGGGAGGGAAACCAGGCTACAGAAGTGCAGTGGCACCTGGAGAAAAAGCAAAGGCTGGAGGTGCTCTGGGTCATCTTGGAGACAGGAGCTTGGGTCACTATCTGTACAGGGGTTGCATACAGATCTTCAGCACAGAGAGAGATGCTGGATAAGGCACTAGGAGAACCATCAACAGGATGGCAAAAAGGGGAGATGCTGCTAGCTGAGGACTTTAATCTGCCAAATGTGGATTGGAACCTTTCAGCTGCAGCTTTGGCAGGGAGCAGGGCCATCCTTAACTCCCTACAGTGGGTATTTCTTAGAAAGCTAGCCAGCGAACCCACTAGAGATGGGGCAGTGCTGGACTTGGTGTTTACAAACAGGGACAGCATTGCAGACGTCATAGTGGGCAGTTCCCTAGGTACCAGCAGTCACCATACAGTGTGGTTCAACATTAAGATGGGAGGCACACCACATGAAGATAGGGGAACGATTGCCAGGGAGAGGTAGAGGAACAGTGGTGAAAAATAAGGGAGGGCATAATTAAGGCAATCAGCCTCAGCATGAAGTACGTGAGCAAAAGCAAAAGGAAAAAAGGACAGTTATGGTACTTCAGGGAAGTGGCCACGGTGGTGAAGGAAAAAAGGGTGGCATTCAGGAGGTACAAAAAAATACGCAGGGAGAAAGACAGGGAGGTGTAAGAGATAAAATAGAGGGAAGCAGGTAAAGCAGTGAGGGGAGAAAGGTTCAGACAGAGGAAAGGATAGAAAAAGGAGAGGAGACTTTCTTCAGGTACTTAAAGAGCCACTGACATGTTGAGAACTTTACAAAACATAATAGTTGGACACAAAGCAGCTTATATTTCTCATCGGCTGTGTATTTCTTATCCCCATTACTTACTACGGAGGTACTTTGCCTCAAAAACAAAATACTTCTTCTTGAGGGTTCATCAGCTCCTACTGCTTCTTCCCAACCTGATGTCATAATACTCTGCCTGTGACATCACAGTTATTGCCATGGCAACCGACTGTGATGTAACAACAGGGCATTATGATTTCAAGTTGGAAATAAGCTATAGAGGCAGATGAACTCCGAGGGATAAAGATCTTGTTTTGTGGGAATTTCTTCAGTAATAAATAAATGAAGAGGAGAAAGCTATGTAAGGTACAGTATATAGAACACAAACTGGCTTGTGCCTAAATATTACGTTTTGTAAAGTTTTCCCAAAGGTGTCAGCTGCTCTTTAAGCAAGAAGAGGAAAGCAAGGGGAGGGATAGTGAGGATAAGGAGGACAATAAAGGGAGACTGCACTGAAGAGGATTAAGAAAAAGCAGACATCTTGATCAGGTTATTCTGGTCAGTCTCACAGTGGAGGGGGGATGGGACAGACCACCAGAGAACAGCAGGAGCAATTGGGGTGGGAGTGGGGGAGGTAGACACAAGTACCTTTTCAGAGGAAAGAGTCTTGAAGGGACTTGCAGGTTTGAAAATGGACAAGGCTATTGCCCCCCTAGTGTTGGTCATAAGTTTCATCCCACCATTCTCCAAACTTGTGGATGCTATAAGGTTAATGTAGGCACCTATTTTCATTATTTCTTGGACTTCCGCACACTTTGGCCATTCTGGGAAGAGATGGTGAGGGAGATTTCTAGAGCATCTGGAAATGTAATTCAGTGTACCCCTATATCCATGTTATTTGGGATGGAGGAGGTGGGTCCTGACAAGTGGGACCCATATCCCAGATGGATCTGGGTTCTGTACATCATGGTGAGATGCTGCATACAAAATACATGGGTGTTTGCATTACCTCAGCAATAATGCAGTGGAAAAAACTCGCATTACAGGCTCTTTCTTTGGAGTGCTTGTCTTACCTGCTTAAAGGGCGGGAGGAGCAATTTGAATGTAGTTGAGGTAATTCATTAGTTCTCTTCCATCATTGGAGGTGGTGGTGCTCTGAGAGGGTCTTATATGAATATGAGCTGGATGGAACATTTTGTAGGGGGTTCTCCATCTCTCATGGGCTTGGGGGACATGTACTCCTATTCTGTGCACTGGTACCATAAGGATTAATTGCTGAACATGAACAATAACATTTTGTTTGGGTGGGGGGACTAAGTTTCCTATGAACCCTTTTCTCAAGAGTTATGGATTATGCTGCCTATTTGGTATCCAGTTAGAAGAGCGCTACATTTATAGTGCCAGTCAAGGGAGTGCTAGTCCACATAGTGCTACCAGGGACAGCAAGCAGGGATTTACAGCACTAGCCATATGCACTCCACTGGTCGCTGTCCATGGTACTGCTATACAGACAAGAGCAGCAGACTTCAGGAGCGCAGCTGAGCTGCTCCCATGGTGTGGAGGGCTGGGGCATAGAACAGCTTAGCCAGGCAATAGTGGAGACCAGAATTCTAATCCTGGTCTCCAAAATATTTTGCAGATTGGGACTTTAACACTGGTGCAAGGGACCATGGAAACAGTATTCCATGGCCCTACGTATTTTTTCTTGCCCCGTGATCTGCTCAGAGTGAGAATCCTTATTTGGGAGGATGCAGGGGACAGAGCTTCCTCACAAAAGAAATATCGGCACTGTTGTTTCCACGCCTTTCTTGCTGATGGCATTCTTGTCGTCGACATTCTGACTCAGTGCCTGTGTATTTTAGTCTTCTATTTGTTTAATTATCAAGACAGAGGTTATTGTTGAAATGAGATACTTGTATGTATTTATGTTAATATTTATTTTGTCTTGTGGGTTGGTAATTGTCTCAGTCTTAAAAGCTACGTGTTTGTTATGATCCAAGTTGATAACCCTTTGTATTGGTCATGTATGTTGGTGTTCTGCTGTAAATTGAATAAAGATTATTATACAAAAAAAAAAAAGAAAGTGGGTAAGGCTTTGGGACTGGACAGGATACACCCAAGGGTAGTAAAAGAACTCATGGAGGTGCTTGCTGCACCACTGACAGCCTTATTCAACAACTCACTGGAAACTGGCATGGTTTCAGAGGACTGGAAGAGAGCAGATGTGGTCCCACTCCATACAAGCAGCAGCAGATCAAGAGAGAGCAGTGGCTGTGGCCTATCTGGACTTTAGCAAGGCTTTCAACACTGTGCCACACAGGAGACTAATAAAGAAATTGAGCAACCTAGGGTGGGATCCAAAGTGGTAAATTGCGTAAGAAACTGGTTAATGGATAGGCAGCAGAGGGTGATGGTTAATGGCACTCACTCTAATGAGGGAAGAGTGAACAGCAGGGTGCCACAGGGCTCATTACTGGGATTGGGCCTCTTCAATGTCTTCATAAGTGACATCACAGAAGAACTGGAAGGGAACGTATGCCTTTTTGCAGATGACACCAACATCTGTAATAGGGTGGATACTCAGGAAGGGGTGGGAAAAATGCATAGGGACATTGGGAAACTTGAAGAGTGATCAAGGGTATGGCAGCTGGGGTTCGGTGCCAAAAAGTGCAACATCATGCACCTAGGGCATAGGAACCCTGGACTGAGTATAGGATGGGGGAAGTACTGACACTCACTAGGCAGGAAAGGGATCTTGGCGTTACCATATCTGATGACCTCAAAGCAGCAGGGTAGTATGACAAAGCAGTGGCTATGGGCAGTAGGATATTGGGAAGCATAGGGAGCAGTATCACCAGCAGGAAGAGGGAGGTTGTGTTACCACTGTACTGCTCACTTGTGAAACCCTACCCGGAGTATTGTGTCCAGTTCTGGAGGTTGTACCTCAGCAAGAACATAGACAGGGTGGAGGCAGTCAAGAAGAGGGCAACTAAAATGGTGCAGGGGTTGCATCAAAAGCCATACAAGGAAAGACTAAGTGATCTCAACATGTACACCCTAGAAGAGAGGAATGCAAGAGGGGTCATGATAGAGACCTATACGTACCTCATGGTAGTGAACAGGGTACAGCAGGGGAGTCTCTTTCAAATAAAAAAGAGCACCAGGACTAGAGGGCATGTGATGAAGCTGGAAGGGGGAAAGTTTAAGAAGGATGTGAGCAAGTACTGCTTCACTGAAAGTGTGGTGGACACCTGGAACAGACTGCCAGCAGAAGTAGTGTAGGCAAAAACAGTAAAGGGTTTCATGCATGCATGTGATAGACACAGGGGGATATTAATAAATAGGCAGGTAGGAGGGAGGCTTGCCAGAGACCAGTTAATGTCTTCAGAGATGTACTAAGCTGAGACCATCTGGCGGACCGTGTGGGCCAAGCAGTCTTTTTCTGTCAACATATTCCATGCTTCTATGTTTCTAACGTACCCTACTAATTATATGTGCTCCACTGCATCTTCTGTACCCCTACTGTATTTTGCCACATTGAAAATTTTTGTTTCACTGCTGTATCCTTCTGTGCGTTTTCTACATTTTATTCAGCATTGTAACCACCTGCATTAATGTTATTGTATTAAGATCCATGTTGTGTATGTAAAAAGAACCTGGGTTACAGTGAGCCTAACTAGTGGACAAATGAATAAATCAAAACAGAAATAGTACCTAGGTGTGAACCTCAACTGTGCACTAAGTAATTCACTGTGAGCACATTGACTTGATGATAAAAAAAAAAATCATAGACCATAAGATTTATTTTATCCTAATTAGATCTATTTTACTTTTGAAACAAATAAATTGATTACTCAGTTTGTTTTACTTTCAATAATAGATTATGATATTTTAATTTGTTCTACTGCAAAAATTAATGTGCTGTTGTGTATCCAGGTATCATTTCGTACAATTTGCAGATTTACATGACTATGATGCTTAAATGCACCACTGTGAGTTGCCTTCCTGGCTAGGATGCTGTCTTTTTAATAATGTATTAAATATTACATGGGCACCTTGGCATGAAGAATTGTAAATGGAATGGATCCTCCCTTGCTATTCCAGACGTCTCTTGTTAAACAAGAATCATACTGCACTAGAAACTCGACAAAGTCAACATTTCTTCTCAAAAGGAGCTCTAAGATGCTCAAAATGTAAGCTTTTTAAACTGTACATTTATGGAACTCATTGCAAATTTCTACTTTAAAGAACAATTTTGAATTTTTAGTATTTGTTGCAGTTGCATTTAACCTTAATATATAATGGTTAGTGTTTTAGTTTTTGTACTTTATTGTGCCTGTGGACTTGAGATAGTATAATTTTGTATTCTTATGTGATGACACCTGAGTTACACTTGAAAATGAACATTTCTTACTCAAGTGTCTACCCAGTTAACAAACAGTAAATAAATAAATATTTCACATGTTGCAAGAATGTCATTTATGAAAGGGCCAAATTTATTGTGTGTAAGCAGAAAGCTGGCAAATCTGAAGAAAGAAAGGAACAGAGCCGCACAGAGTGGGCTAAGGGTGCTCTTCGACACAAGCTAAACCAGGAACAAACAGTCACGGCACTCACCTCAGCACTGAATTAAAGCAAGATGGTCAACGTTTTAGTTTTTAAAGCAGTGTCTTGTTTTACTTTGCAGCTAGCAGATGAACATACGACCCAGCAGGGCCAAGGAGAAGAAAAAAATGCGCTCTGACGTTTCACCTTACTAACATACTAAAATGCCAGCAGAATAGGCCTAACGGTCTTTCATGTCTGCTCGTTTGGTCAGCCCCCACCCTGGGTGCTGACCTTGCTGTCCCCCTTGCCTTCTCTGGCTTCTCCCTTCCCAGTTCCGGATATTCTTGCTGCATTGGATTTTGCTTCCAGAACCCTTCCCCTGTACCTGTCCCACCCCCTCTTGAACCCCTCCACTGTCTCTGCCTCCACCAGCCCCCTAGGTAGTGCATTCCATGGCTCCACCACCCTCTCAGTGAAGTAGCACCTCCTCCTTTCTTCCCTGAATCTTCCCTTCTCCAGCTTCCACCCATGCCCTCTAGTGGCCCCTTCCTCCTTCCTTCGAAGCACCCTGACTGTTCCTCCCCCGTTTACTCTCTTCATGTACCTGAAGACCTCTATCATGTCCCCCCGGTCCCTTCTCTCTTCCAATGTGTACATATTTAGCTCTTCGAGCCTCTCCTCATAGGTCCTGTCGCCCAAGCCCCAAATCATTTTGTTTGCTCTCCTCTGGACCCTCTCCAGGAGGTTAATGTCCCTTTTAAGTGTGGCCTCCAAACTGCACAGTACTCAGGTGCAGCTCACCAAGCAGTTATACAGAGGGAGTATCACTTCCTCCTTCTGGAGGTTACCCCTAGCGATGCATCCCAGCATCCTGTTGGCCTTGGCTGCTGCCCTCCTACAAGTCTCAGAGTTATTCATCTTGACATCCACCACCACCCCCAGGTCCCTCTCAGCCATTGAGACTTGTAGTATTCCCCGGTGTACACTTGGCCTGGGTTTCTGGGCCCCAGGTGGAGTACCTTGCATTTCCCTGCATTGAACCTCAGCTTCCACTTTCTAGACCATCTTTCCAGAGCCTCCAGGTCCCCCTGCAGGGCCACCCTCCCCTCCTCCCATCCACCACCCCCCCCAGTTTCGAGTCATCTGCAAAGAGACTCATCTCACTCCTGATTCCTGTCCTTATGTCAGATAGGTATGCGTTGAACAGAAGGGGTCCAAGGACTGATCCCTGTGGGACCCCACTAATGACCCTCCTTGGGGATGAGACTATTCCACCATCCAGTCCTGGAGCCAATTGCCTATCCATCTGATCATCTGGTTTCCCACCCCCATTTCTCCTAGCTTATCCAACAGGCCCACGTGAGGAACAGAGTCAAATGCCTTGCTGAAGTCTAGAAAGAGGACATCCACTGGTCTACCCAGGTCCAAGGCACTTGTCACCCAGTCATAGAACTTCACCAGGTTTGTCTGACACGATTTCCACGGGATGAATCCATGCTGTCTATCGTCCAGGCACCCTGACTTATCCAGGTCCCCCCTAGCCTCTCCTTGACAATGCCTCCATCACCTTGCCCACCACTGATGTCAGGCTGACAGGCCTGTAGTCCCTGCCACCTCCCTTGATCCCCCTTGTGGATAGGCACTACATGTGCCACCTTCCAGTCTTGGGCACCCACCCTGTCCTCAGAAAGATGGTGAAAAGCTCTGCCAGGGGTTTCACAGGACATCTGCAAGTTCCTTCAGCACTCTAGGATGTAATTTATCTGCCCCGGTGCTTTTCTCCTGCCTTAAGGGAGCTGAGGGCTTCCTCACTCTCTCTGCTGTGATTTCCACTTCTGGTACCTCTTCTCCCTGCTTAGCCCTCCCCCACCTGCCAGTGATGCCTCCCTCTCCCCAGACCTGCCGATCAGTAAGGGTCCCCCCTTATCTCTGTCTCCTCCCATGTATGATGCAGCATCCCCATTTCCCTGGTGAAACTGAGGAAGTACTCATTTAGTACCTCAGCCTGCCCCTGGGTCTTGTGCCCATCTCTCCCCTGATTTAATCCTGCTAATCTGCCCCTTCACCCTTCATCTTTCCCCAATGTATCTAAAGAACCCTTTTTTCCCTCTCCTAATTTCCCTGGCCAGGTTCTGCTCCTTCCTTGCCTTAGCCACCCTCACCACTCTAGTGGCCCTTCTAGCCATCAGCTCGTGCTCCCCTTGATCCCTTTCACTCCTTGAGCACTTGAATTTCTTATAGGCTGCTTTCTTTCCCCGCACCGCCTCCTGGACCTCCCTGGTCCACCAACAGGGTTTTTGGGCCCTACCGCATTTTCGTCTTACTCTTGCACAGGTGCTGGTAGCATCCTGCACCCCTCTCCTGATGATTTCCCACCTTCAAGAGGCTTTTTCAAAAATGAAAATAAAGACATTGCTTTAAAAACTAAACGGTTGACCATCTTGCTTTAATTCAGTGTTGAGGTGAGTGCCGAAGCTGGCAAACATGTTTACAAGTTCATTACAGCACTGTACATCCTAGAGGAGCACATTAGCTATCGGGACCAATTAAATGAACTTAGATCAGATTGTAATAGGGCTTCAAGACAGCAGTTTGGCCAGATGCATGTAGCTTGACAAGCTGTATGAAAGTAGCAGTAAGACCTTAGGCCAGGGACTGGCTGAGGGATAGAGCAGAGAATCTTACAACTGGAGATCATACAGGGCAGATGTTTTTCCACTGTAAGCAGTCAGAAGACACCAAATCCTTCTTCAAATGGGGTGCAAAAACAAAGATTGAGAGGAACCTCACCATGGAAGGGATGATGCAGAAGTCATGTGGAAGGTGTGGGAAAACACTATCACACTCAAAAGCACAGCGCCCTGCAAGAGGCATCACATTATATGCATGCCACAAGGTTGGGCACAACAACTGTGTATCTCAGTCTAAATTAACAGTGGAAAAGGAGCAAGAAATATTGGAGTGTAACAGTGGCTACGCCCTTCTGGGAACAGTTCATAGCTAAGTAACAACCTGGAACATGACAGTCCTTGCAAACAAGATGCCGGTGGAGTTTAAGATGGACATGGCCTCAGATGTCACCCTTGTGCTTGAAACTCTGTACAAGAGACAGTGAGATAAGCACCACATACTTCTGAGGGCCACAGTTAAAGTCCTGATGGAGCTAAGAAGACATACTCTGGAGGTGAGAAGAGTGTTCATCACCATAATAAACAAAGGCAACAATGAATGTTGGGAGGGCTTTTATGTTATGAAGATGATTCATACCCCACTGCAAGGCAGACAAACTATCAGAAAACGTGTGCTTGAGGCTCTGTTGAAGGAGGAACTTGACTAGGCCAGTTGGGTCCTTCTGGACTAAATGAAGACTGTGGATGAGCTGTGCTGATTGAACCCCTTCTCCTTCATTTGTGCAGCTGAGCAGTGGACTTGTAAGCAACAGCTGCTCTCAGAAGCTAATTTACATGCAGGTAGGGGAATTATTAGCTGCTCCGATTTCAACCTTTTTTGTGGTGTTTGTGGAGCTTGATTGCAGCCAGTCTGGTCTTGGTGGACTGCTGAGTTTAACTTGGGAACTTTTCTGACCATCCTCACACCTCCCAACTCTGTGTATTAGGCTTAAAAACAAAAATAGAGCTCATTTGCATAAGGGGTGTGGCTTGTCAACATCTACAGAGTACACTCTATAGAGTGCATTCTAGAAGAGCTGGTGAAACAGCTCTGACACTCAGCCACTGTTCTGCATTCTATCGAGGTTCTGTTGAAGTGGGAGCTTGTTTGGGCCAGTCAGCACTTTTGGACTGAGTGAAATCTGCAGCTGAGTTGTGCTGATCACCTCCCTTCCCCCTCATTTGTGCAGCTGAGCACAGTGGACTTATAAGTAGCAGCAGCTCCAGTCAGGAGCTAATCTACAGACAGGGGCTGGACTTATTAGCAGTTCCAATTTCAGCCTATACTCTAGTGACTTGTTACTCATGCTTTAATGTTTACATTTTTTTTATCTTGTATATTTCTCTCCCTCTTCCAACTAGCCCCCTTCCACCAGCCCCCCCAGCCCTGTCACCCCGGTGTCCACTGGACTCACCTCTGGATCTCTAATGAGGTGCCAGCTAGCTGGGTGCGGCGCCTGCAAGGGGCTGGCATCATCTTGCCAGTGTTTTTTTTTTCTCACTTTTCTCCCGTCTCCTGAGTGTGGTGCAGAGGCATGCAATGATGCCAATGACTGAGCCATGCACACTTCCACATGTGGCATGCCAGACGTCTGCCCCGCATCCTCCTCCTCCTTCATCTGTGAGTCCATTGCTCTATCTCCCAGCCACTGCTAAGGGATAGACAAGCAGTAGACTCCATCTTCACCCCTGCCTGGGAGAGGAGAGCTGTCCTATGGATGCTCGATCCTCTCCCTCCCTGTCCAACCCCTGGTGTCCACTTGCACTATGAACATGGGTCGCCGGTGTGGCAGGAGGTAAGACATGGATGCCTCAGCCCTCAACACCACTGGGCCAGCAATGTTTAAATTTTTAATGGATTAATTACTGTACAACTGGGCATGTTGAGCAGGGGCTAGGGCACTGGCTGGAGTGTGTGGGTAATGGGAGGGGCTGATTAATACAGAATCAGCTGTCTGGTGTATCTGTATCTATCTGTATCTCCCATAGAACCAAGTGACTACCTTGTGTGAGTGACCACCTCATGTGAGTGCCACAGAAGAAGGAATGTGGTGTCTGACTTGTGGACTTCTGCAGAATTTCACAAGACTTATCACAGGTCCACAGAAAACTCTGCAAAATATTATTTATTTATTTATCAATAACTAGTATTACAAATACCTTTGAACCAGGGGTTCTTTTACAAAGATTCCACGTCAATAGGCAGACAGTTACTACAAGTGTAACAAATAATAATGATGTGGTACAGTGTAAATACAGCAGTGAGTCAATACCGGAGAGTAAGATTAAGTACAACTGTGCCTAACATACAGTTGCAGTAAATGAGTGTGCAGTCTGACAATAGACTTTGTCAATTCAAAGAGCAGGAGAAGTTAATTTTTAGTAGGGGTGGAAGCTACAGGGATGGTGAGGGGGAAGAAAGGGGGAAAGATAGGAGGGAGAAAAGTAAGGGGTGGGGGAAGGTGGAAGATGAGTAAATGAGTGGGTAGTGAAAGGTGGCATGGGCAGGAGGGGGGAGGGGTAGATGTGAGAGAGTCAAGGGGCCAGAGGAACAGCCCCGATGTCTACTGCATACAGTCACGTTTACCTTGTGCTGTGAGGTGTTGGCGGAGCATAGATTTAAAAGTGCTTAGTTTTGTTTCAGAGAGGATAACGCTTGGTAGGCCCTTTAGCCAGGATGGTGCCCTATAGCTAAAAGTTCACTGGGCTTGTGAGGTACAGCAGTGAGGGACGAAGAAAGACAGTTTGGTCATACTGCATGTGTACCTCTGGTTTGCTGAGGGCAGGAGTAGGGATTGGGTGGCTGGTGGTTTTAGGTCGAGGCAGATTTTCTTGGCAAACAGGCAGGTTTGATAAGCAATCCTACTTTGTAAGGGGAGTCATGCGGATTGAACGTAGATGTCGCTGGTATAGGTGCATTTTTCAGCACCAGTGACATGCCTGCAAGCTTTATTTAGTGTGACCATAAGACGTTTGAGGGCAGTATCCATGGCTGCACTGTAGATGATCAAGCCATAGTCTATTATGGACAGGATCAAGCTGGTGACTGCTAGTCTTAGAGTTGCGGGCGTGAGGCAGTACGTGTGCCTGTACAGTGCCCCAAGTCTAGCTTTGATCATCCTAGCAATTTGATGAATGTGTTGGGTGTATGAGCGTGTGCTGTCTAGTGTAATACCAAGGTACTTAAATTCGTGAACCATCTCAAGTGGCAGGTTCTGGGCACTCTGGATGGTGAGATAAGCTGACTTGAATTTATTGTGGCTGCTGGCAAAGAGTATTGATTTGTTTTTTTTTGGTAGTTCATTAGAAGTTTGTGTCTGGCAAACCAGGATTCAGCCTAGAATTAGCATATATTGGTGAGCAGCCTAAAGCAGCATAGCATACTTATTGCAAGCACCTGTGAGTATATTGTGAGGGAGGGAGAGCAAGTAATTAGAGAAGATGTGATGAGTGAAATGTAATTAGGCATTCTCCAGCTACATTATCTCTGGGAGCTCACTACTAAATGTAAATGCAACAGTGACAACATACAACTAATTATGTAATCACTTTTATAATGTTATCAATATGCTATGCAAGGCTGCTAATATATCTGCCTGACTAAAGTCTTGTGAAAATATGTTTTTTTAAGGTTTATTATGAATTGGTAACTAGTTGAGGCTTTATTTCCACTTGATTTTGCTGAAGGTGGCTGCCTCCCTGTCTGAGTGAGGCTTACATACTGTATATGTTGTCTTGGTAATGCCTTAAGCTGACACAGTTTCACTGGCTGTGGCTTCACCTCTGTCTGGGTGAGGCCTATATACTGCATATATGCATATCAGTGTGCCATATCTGTGTCTTAGCCCAGGGGAGGGAGCTAGCCACCCCTTAAGGGGGATGTTATTTGTTTGGGTCATGGGGATCCCAAAATAGAGAAGGAAAAGAACTACAAAAGAACCCCAGAGCAAATGTCCTGAAGCATGGGTTATCCCGGAGGATATTGGCCATACAGCCAAGTTTTAAAGGAAACACAATTGCCATACCCCAATAATGCAAAGCATCATGGGAAACATATGCAAATCCACATGACAGAATTTGGACTTGCTTTACTTTAAGCATAATATATGTATATATACACATATATACTGTGTGTGTGTGTGTGTATATTTATATATTATGGTAGCACGGTAGTGCTACCATAGTTAGGGTTGAGGAGCCATTTACATGTTAAACCCAAAACTTTGCACCTAAATAACTTTGCAACCATTCAACAGATTTGTCTTAAATTTGGAATACAGAATCAAGACCCATATGCCTTGGGATCTGCCAAGTTTTGTACTGGTTGGATACACGGGTGCTAAGTTATTAAGCATGATCTGCGCATGCATTTATGCTTTTTTTGGAATTCTACGGTCGCGCCTACAGGTCACATGGTTTGCGCGACCGGTCCTAAATCTTCAGGGAACGTGCAGCCAGGGTCCCTGATGTGCCTTTTGAAGACTTCATGAAAAAATATTAAACGGTTCAAAAGTTATTCAAAAAACAAGTTCCCATTATAAGTCAATGGGAAAAGTTAACAAAAAGTTCAACACTTTCGCAAATGCATTTTTACTGTCTCAAATGGCCCTTTTACTGTCGCAAAACCACCATTTTGTTTTCAGTTAGTGATCAGAAAAATGCTTGGCATTTAAAATTGAGACCCTGTAGCAACCTAACTCTTTTTGTATTCACCTAGTTGGGCCCTGAGGATGCTAGCCATGTCTTTAATTTGGGGTGAAGCACCCCGGAAATATGTTTTTCAGATTTCTGGAAAAAGTACTTTCGCAAAATAGTGTCGTACTCACGAAAGTGTTGCAAATTTTTGCAAAAGCTTTCGCAAATTGCGACAGTACTTTTCTAGGCTGTGGGAAAATGACAGCAATTCTTTGGCACCATGCTGCAAAAGAACGGTTTGGTGCTTTGGCCTGAAATTTGGAGGGAACGCAACCGACATCTCTCAGATGTGCCTTTCAGTATTGTGTTGAAAAAATATTACACGGCGGCAAAGTTATGGCACTCCAAAGTTTACACTTTTTCCCATAGGATAACATTACGGCATCCGACGCATTGCAGCAATCCTTTGGCGCCCTGCTGCAAAATAACGGCTTGGTCTTTTGGGCTGAAATTTGAAGGGAAGACAGCCAACATCCCACAGATGTGCCTTTCAGTGGTTGGGTGAAAAAATATTACAGGGAGCCAAAGTTATGCCACTCCAAACTTCTCTTTGTTTCCCATAGGATAACATTACAGCGTTCACCGCGCCTTTCAGGGCCCGTATCTTGGAAATGGTGCGAGATACGGACTTTTCGTCAGAAAAATACTTAACCCCCTATAAAACTAGCCAGGAAAGTCTTAAATCATATGACTTTTACATTTTTTTCCTATGTCGTACGGTTCCTGAGATATAAGCAATTTAGTATTCCAACTCCTCATTTTCTGCTCCGAGACACATTATTATGCATACATTCTTTGTACTCACTGTCTTTCTCTATGCAGCTTTTGGGGAAAACCAGCCTGTGCGCTTACATAACTGTTACCATTGCCATTTCCGCTTGCAGTTCTGTACCCATTTCACTTACCGTTCACGTCTACTGCCACCATGTGCGTTATCCTTTGCGTTTCCATTTGCGCTTGCGTTTCCGTTATTTTTTTCCATTTGTGTCTACATTACTGTTTCTCTTTCTGTTTTGCTTTGCATCACCATGCCCATTGCCATTTCCGTTTGTGGACACCATCTTACTATGTGACAAGACATCACGTGGCGGACCGTTCCCGTCCACACCACCGTGTGCATTACCCTTTCTGTTCTTATTTGTGCTTGCATTACCATGTGTGCCACTGTTAGCGCTTCTATTTGTGTTGCTGTTCCCGCTGCTGCATTACATTCAGTGTTTCTTATTATCATTTCCAAAAAGAAGGGAAATTAGAGGCAAAAACTTCGTTTAATGCATCAGTTAGGGTTGTTCCACAGTGACAAAAGTGAGGAAATTTGGTGTTAGGGTTTGAAAACCCCCTTGGACCCCCATCACCCCAACGGCATTGGGGTGCACATTGGGGTCTTCGGTCCTAACTCTCACCCCATTCTCCTACACTTCTGCTCCTTTACACATGTGATGGGGTGAGAGTTAGGCTGACGACCCCAATGCGCACCCCAATGCTGGTTGGGGGTGGACGGGGTCCAAGGGGTTTTCAACCCTAACATCGAATGTCCTCACTTTTGTCACTGTGGAACAACCCTAACTGATGCATTAAACAGAGTTTTGCCATATATATATATATATATATATATATATATATATATATATTTATAGTTAGGGTTGAGGAGCCATTTACATGTTAAACCCCAAATTTTGCACCTTAATAACTTTGCAACTGTTTGACAGATTTGCCTGAAATTTGGAATACACAATCAAAACCCATACGCCTTGGGATCTGCCAAGTTTCGTATCGGTTGGATATATGGCTGCTGAGTTATTCAGTGTGATCTGTGTGTGCGTTTACGATTTTTTGGAATTCTACGGTCGTGCCTACAGGTCGCATGGTTTGCATGACCGGTCCGAAATCTTCTGGGAACATGCAGCCAGGGTCCCCAATGTGCCTTTCAAAGATTTCGTGAAAAAATATTAAACAGTTCAAAAGTTATTCAAAAAACAAGTTCTCATTATAAGTCAATGGGAAAAGTTAACAAAAAATTCGACAGTGTTGCAAATGCAGTTTTTACTTTCACAAATGGCCCTTTTACTGTCGCAAATCCACCATTTTGTTTTCAGTTGGTGATCAGAAAAATGCTTGGCATTTTAATTTGTGACCCTCTAGCAACCTAATTATTTTTTGTATTCACCTAGTCGGACCCTGAGGATGATAGCCATGTCTTTATTTTGGGGTAAAACACCCCGGAAATATGTTTTTCACATTTCTGGAAAAGTACTTTCGCAAAGTACTTTCACACTTGCGACACTGTCGAATGACTTTGTGAAAGCTTTCGCAAATTGCGACAGTACTTTTCTAGGCTGTGGGAAAATGACAGCAATTCTTTGGCACCCTGCTGTAAAAGAACGGTTTGGAGTTTTGGGCTGAAATTTGTGGGGAACGCAGCTGACATCCCACAGGTCTGCCTTTCAGTGTTTTGTTGAAAAAATATTACACGGCAGCAAAGTTATGGTACTCCAAAATTGACACTTTTTCCCATAGGATAACATTTACGGCGTATGACGCATTGCAGCAATCGTTTGGCACCCTGCTGCAAAATAACGGTTCGGTCTTTTGGGATGAATTTTGCAGGGAAGACAGCCAACATCACACAGATGTGCCTTTCAGTGGTTTGGTGAAAAAATATTACAGGGAGACAAGGTTATGGCACTACGAACTTCTGTTTTTTCCCCCATAGGATAACATTACAGTGTTCGCTGCGCCTTTCAGGGCCCGTATCTTGGAAACGGTGCAAGATACGGACTTTTTGTCTGAAAATTACTTAGCCCCCGATGGAAGTCTAGCCAGGAAAGTGATAATTCATATGACTTTTAAATTTTTTTTCTATGTTGTACGGTTCCTGAGATATAAGCAATTTACTATTCCAAGTCCTCATTTTCTGTTCCGAGAGTTATTATTTTGCATACATTCTTTGTACTCACTGTCTTTCTCTATGCAGCTTT
Organism: Neoceratodus forsteri; assembly: GCA_016271365.2. Classification (NCBI taxonomy): domain Eukaryota; kingdom Metazoa; phylum Chordata; order Ceratodontiformes; family Ceratodontidae; genus Neoceratodus; species Neoceratodus forsteri. Next base: position 1,429,974,573 of record CM057449.1, read on the forward strand.
TGGGGAAAACCAGCCTGTGTGCTTACATTACTGTTACCACTACCATTTCCGTTTGTGGTTCCGTACCTGTTTCACTTATTGTTCACGTCTACGCCACCATGTGCGTTACCCTTTGCATTTTCATTTGCGCTTGTGTTTGCGTTGTTTTTAACATTTCTGTCTACAGTACTGTTTCTCTTTCTGTTTCGCTTTGCGTCACCATGCACATTACGATTTGCATTTGCGGGCACAATGTTACTATGTGACAAGACATCACATGGCAGGAGTGCGGAGCCCACAGGGCCCCGTGTTCCCACTGCTGCATTATGTGGCAGGAGTGTGGGGCCCAAAGGGCCCCATGCTCCCACTGCTGCATTACATTCACTATTTCTCGTTATCATTCTCAAAAAGAAGGGAAATTAGAGGCAAAAAACTCCATTTAATGCATCAATTAGGGTTGTTCCACAGCAAAAAAAAGCTAGGAAATTTGGGGTTAGGGTTGCAAGCCCCCCTTTGGACCTCCCAGCCCACCCCCCAACTGGCATTGGGGTGTGCATTGGGTCGTCAGCGCTAACTCTCACCCCATCACATGTGTAAAGAAGTTAAGGTATAGGAGAATGGGGTGAGAGTTAGGACCGTTGACCCCAACGCACACCCCAATGCCAGTTTGGGGGTGTGCTGGGAGGTCCAAGGGGCCTTTCAACCCTAACCCTGAATTTCCTAGCTTTTTTTGCTGTGGAACAACCCTAACTGATGCATTAAATGGAGTTTTTTGCCTCTAATTTCCCTTCCTTTTGAGAATGAGGATGATAAATAATGAAAGGAATGCAGTGATGGCAGTGCGGGGCCCAAAGGGCCCCATGCTCCCGCGACGTGATGTCTTGTTACACAGTAACAGGAACTGAAAAGCAAATGCATGCGGCAACAGTAATGCACATGGCAAAGCAAACGTTAATAGAAACACAAGCAGAAAGTGACGCAGAACCAAACAGTTACGTAAATGGAGACATCAAACAGAAGTGCATACAGAACGCAACTAGTAACACAATTGTAAATGCAAATGGTAACAGTAACACCAACAATAACACCCAAGAAAACGGAAATGCAAGCACGTATGAAAATGCAAACTGTAACACACACACTGTCACGGAACCACAGTTGTAAATGCAAATGGTTATGGTAACAGCAACAATAAAGCCAATAAAAACAGAAACGCAAATGCATACGAAAACGCAAACTGTTACAATTAGGTCAGGGTACCGCAATAGTAAACATAAATGGTAACAGTAACAGTAAAGACAACAGAAACAGAAATGCAAGCGCATATGAAAATGCAAACTGTTACGCACACCGTGGCATAGACGGGAACGGTGATTCGAATGGTATCAGAAGCGCAACTGGAAATGCTAGCTGTCATAGTAACAAAAGGGCACACTCTTCTTTTCCCCAAAAACTGCATTGAAAAAAACTAATTGAAAACAAAGAATGTATGCATTATAATTGACTTCAGAGCAGAAAAGTATGACTAGGAATACTAAATTGCTTATATCTCAGGAACCGTGTGACGTAGGAAAAAAATTAAAATTTTGTATGAATTATTTCTTTCCTGGCTAGTTTTTTGCTTAGTCCCCCAGTTGGGGGGGCTAAGCACTTTTTTGACAAAAAGTCCGTATCTTGCACTGTTTCTGAAATACGGGCCCTGAAAGACGTGACGGATGCCGTAATGTTATCCTATGGGACAAATCGTCAACTTCGGAGTTCTGTCACTTTGCCACCCTGTAAAATTTTTTCTCCAAACCACCAAAGAGCACATTTGTAGGATGTTGGCTTTCTTCCTTCCAGATTTCAGCCCAAAAGACCAAACCGTTATTTTCCAGCAGAGCGGCAAAGAATTCCTGTAATATGGCAGACGCCGTAATGTTATCCTATGGGAAAAAGTGCCAACTTCATAGTGCCGTAACTTTGCCGCCCTGTAATATTTTTTGACCAATCCACTAAAAAGCACATCTATGGGATGTTGCCTTTCTTCCCTCCAAATTGCAAGTAATAAGACCAAACCATTTCTGAGATATTCAATGTCAAAAATTGGCAACATTTCTCTATCTATTCCATTATAAGAAATCTGGCCATCTTGTCCCTATTTTGTGATCAAAGATCACTATCAAAGAATCTCACAATCAAAGAATTTGCAGCCTCACGATCAAAGAATTTGCAGGCTCATGAACTAAGAATAAAAAATGTAATAATTCAAAAAACAGAAGCAATTGCAGTAAACCACCACCATGGTTCAACAGAATGAAGCCCCCCTGAGTAAAACCCATCCTCATTTGACTTCCTAGGACACCCCTGGGCTAAGAAAATGTAATTTTAAATTGGGCAATCTTGTCCCTCGCTCACGATGCAAGATCGTGGTCAAAGAATCTCACGATCAAAGAATTTGCAGCCTCACGATCAAATAATTTGCAAGCTCATGAACAAAGAATAAAAAAATTTAATAAATCAAAAAATTGGAGGAATTGCAGTAAACCACCACCATTGTTTGACAGAACGAAGCCCCCTGAGTAAAACCCACCCTCATTTGACTTTCTAGGGCACCCATGGGCTGAGAAAAGTGATTTTTAAATTCGGCCATCTCGTCCCTCACTCACGATGCAAGATCACGATCAAAGAATCTCACGATCAAAGAATTTGCAGCCTCATGATCAAAGAATAAAAAAAGGGTGAAACGCAATTTATTCACTGATCTGAACCAAAGCAATGGCATGGTTCGACAGAACAGACCCTCCTGAGCAAAACAAGCCCTCATTTGTGTCTCTAGCCCACCCCTGACCCAAGATATTAGTGTTTTAGGTCACGATGCAAGATCACGATCAAAGAATCTCACAATCAAAGAATGTGCAGGCTCGCGATCAAAGATCGTTAACGAGCTGCGAATTAAGATTTTAAAAGCTTATAACTCTATTTTTTGACCGATTTGGATGGAACCAAAGCCATGGCTTGATAGATCAGGGTCCCCTGAGTAAAACCCATCGAAGTTTTACTTCATAAGTGACCCCTGAGCCAAGATATTTGTGTTTGTGTGATTGGAAAACTTAAAACAAGATGGCGGACCTCTCGGTCAAAGAATTTTGAAAATTTCTGAGGAACAAAGATTCTTGAACCGTGAGGCTGCAAATTCTTTGATTGCCAGGTGAGACAAGATGGCCAGAACCCCCATTCTTTGATCGCAAGATATACATATACATTTTCCCATTGACTTATATGGGAACTTAAAAATGCCATAACTTTTGAATGCCGTAATATGTTTTCACCAAACAAAAAGTGGCATGTTCAGCCACCAAAGCTCTTTCAAACAAGCCATCTTGCAGAGCAGCACACCACACAACGGCCGTGCAGGACCACATTAAGAATGCCAAAAGGTGCCTTCAAAAATGGATAATTTTGCATTTTTCAGTGCTTTCGTACATGAAGACCAGCACTCCGACACAAACACAATTTGGCAAATCAAGAGATCTAGTGTGCCCCAATGTGTGTACCAAATTTCAGGCAAATCCATTGAACAGGTCCAAAGTTATTAATGTCCAAACTTTTGACTTTAGCATGTAAGTGGCCGCTCAACCCTAACTATAGTGTCACGACCGTGCCACTATAATATATTCACACTGTATATATACCTTGACTTCTCTGAACACGTTAATGCCATACATAAAAAAATTCCACCCTAAATTGGGAGCATTGTATCACCACTGTAGCTGCTTCCTGCTCCCAGCCCGTAGAGCTATCCTACAGAAAATGATCCTCCGCATATTCAACTATTGTGACATAGTCTACAGATCTGACCCCAAATCTACCCTTTCCAGACTGGACTCTCTTTAACTCATTCTGTCACTTTGCTTTGGATAGCCCTACACGTACTCATGAGTATACTCTTTATACGTCCCTCTCCTTTCCCTCCCTTGAAGCTAGGTGTATGGCACACTGTTCCTCATTTATTGCCAAGTACTGTATTGGTTTGGCTTCCTCCCTTCATACCTATTCTCTACCTTCTCCCTGTCTCTCCCCAAATCCTATGCCCTCTGCAGCTCCCTCTTCCACTCCCTTGCACTCCCCCCAGATCCTCCGCAGCTGGCCAGTCTGCCTTCTCCTACCACTTCCCTAAGCTCTGGAACTGCCTCCCTCTCCCAGTCCATTCAGCCACCTCTCTCTACTCTCTATCCTCCCTCCTGCGTAGACTCTTCTCCCACACCTGCAACTGCAACCTGCAACCTCACCTAATTTCTCCCCTATATCCAATCTATCCCATCACCATCTCTTACCCTCCTTCCTTTCTCTATACTACCCCCTCTCTTCCCTGTTCCTCCTCCCCCTCCTTTCTCAACCATACCCATACCCCTATCCATTCCCTTTACTATCTCACCCTAGCCCCTCCTCTCTGCCCCCTTTCCCTACTTGACCCCTTCTCCTCTCCTTTACTTCTCCACACCCTTTCCTTACTCCTAATCCTTCCACTCATCTGTCTCTCCCTCCCCACACCAAATCCACCTTTCTTAGTCCTTGACCATAACTCTGTTGCTATGTTCCCCTCAAGCCTGCTTTCTCCTTACCTTCCCCCGCTATTGTGACATGTATTGTTCTACAACTAGCTGGTGCTGGCACACATTCAGCTTTGGCAGCTATAATTTTCAATGCAGTGGTGCATGGTTTACGAGTTCTCACAGTTTATTTATTCATTTGCATGGGTTAAATCCATGTACACAATTTACTGTACATAGTTGCTTTTGTATTTATTTCTCTGCTGCTTATGGTTGTAACATGTTGTTTTCAACTCTGTGTATTTTCAAGTGTATTCCCTTCCCCTTCCCCCAGGACACATCTGGAAATGAGCTCTTGTTAGTTCAGTATGTCTTTCCTGGTGAAACTTTTAAATAATTAAAATATGCTATCTGGGCAAGGCCTTAGCCTCACTGGATTTGATTGACTGTGACTGGCTGTGTTTCCGGGCGAGGTCTACATATATGCTGTGTGTGTAAGGCCTTAAGCTTACATGATTTCATTGACTGTGGCTTCCTCCCTATTTGGGCGAGGTGAATACGTATGCTATCTGGGTAAAGTGTTAAGCTTTCAAACATTTCATTGACTGTAGCTGATTCCATATCTGGGTTAAGCCTTGACATATGCTATCTGTGTGAGGCCTTAATCCCACCTGATTTCACTGTCTGTGATTATCTGTATCTGTATCTGTATGTGTGTGAGGGCTGCATACAGGCTGTAAGCTATTTTCTGGGAAGGGTTAGGGTTCTCATAACTTTCAAATGTAGGTAAATTATGTGAAAATCAGTTAAGACATTGACACCTAATCTGGGGCAGTTAAATGGTCAGGGAAGGTAGAGAAGTGAACTTGAAAAAGTCATTATAACCTATATGAAACAATACTGGGTAGACATACATTGTGAAAAAAGATTACACAACACATCTAGGTTCAACCATTAGTCAATCAGTCTGAAGAAATGTGTAGGCAACATTGGGAGGAGGGGCATCAGAACTGGTTGGGGTTGTGGAACTGCTGTCTTCAGAGCACGCTAGATGGCAATGGGGAGTGTTTGTGGAGGATGAGGTTCCTAGAATCAGATGTAAACTATCTCAGATCAGAAATAAAAATTCTAAGAACAATAAATTCAGATTGGAATATACAGCATTAGACATCACTTCCAGAATGACATTTACAAGGCCCTAAAAGAGAATGATGCTTTGTAAGAAATGAATGAGTAGGGAAGGAACCAGAGAACACTCCTCCATAAAGTGTGTGGTTGAGAAACAGATATCAGCCACTTTGGTCTTTGAGAAGCACCTATAACTAGGTTATGGAGGTTATGGAGGATTTTAGATTAGATAACAAACATTCTGGAGATTTGTATGCATAAATGCCTGGAGTTTAGGTAACTAATCTGGATACTTCCAGGCCCTGGTGGAGTGTCAGGTAGACTTGGCAGCAGTCACTGAGACTTGAACATCCCAATACCATAACTGGGACCTGAATATACTTGGGTACTTAATATACAGAGGGGACAGACTAGTAGGACTAGGAGGAGGTGTTGCATTTTATTTCTGGGAGGGTAGCAAGGCCATAAGACAAGAGATGGGTGGTAGTGGGGCAGAGACCCTGGGGTCTTTGTGAAGTCTGAAACTAGTAGGAAGGCGAAGATGGGGGTGATCTATAGACCACCAAATCAAACTGAGAAATCAGATAAGGAACTTGGGGGAGAGACTGAGCAGGTTGTGAAACAGGGGGCAGTTGTACTCATGGGAGACTTGAATATGCCAGATGCAGATTGGAGTATACCCATAGCTAGCAGTGGTAGAAGCCAATGTATCCTAGATGCCTTCCAGGATGAGTTCCTAGTGCTGGAGGTTAAGGCACCTACTAGAGATAGGTCCATCCTAGACCTGGTGTTGTCTGATTGTGTTTTCACTAGGGACGTCACAGTCACAGTCATAGTCACTGAGCCCTTGAGTAACATTGATTTTGTGATCAGGTTTAATGTGGAATTTGGTAAAGAAAACCTAAACTCTAAAACTTGTGTAGTTGACTTTGGTAGGGCACATTTCAATGACATGAGGGAGAAAATTCAGGAGCAGTGAAAAAGATTTGAAGGGGTAAATGGGGTGGAATTAAAGTGGAACATTATCAGGGATGGCCTCCATATAGTAACAAACTTATGTCTGAAGCAGGCCAGTAAAAGGAAGACAGAGAAACCCAATGTGATTTTATAAGGACATTGCACTGGCAGTGAGGCAAAAGAGGTCAGCCTTCAGGAAATTTAAAAGAAGCAGCAAGGAAGAGGACCAACTAGAATACGTTCAGATACAGAATGAGATAGTGTGGAACTAAGTATAGCAAAAGGGTCAAGGGAAGGTGACAAAACTTTCTTCTGATATAGCAGAGAAGAAAAGACAAAGGAAGGATAGTATTGTAAAGCTTGTCAGGGAAAACTTGGGAGAATGGCAGAGATAAATCAGAAATATTGAGTCAATACTTCTATTCAGTGTTTCCAAGGAACAGACAGGGCCTTTACCTCAGGTAGGAAGTGGCGGTGGGGGCATTGCAATGTGTAGAAATTGTCATAGCTTAGGGGCTTTTAACATTGAAGGTGAAGATGTCTCATGGACAAAACCTGGACCAACCCAGAGCGCTAAAGAGTTGGCACAGAAGCTGCCAGCACCCCTGGCTGACTTGTTCAATGAGTCCCTTACAGCAGGGGTTGTGCCAAAGGATTGGCATTCAGCAGTAGTGGTCCCCCACCATAAAAGTGGGCAAAGGGATGAGCCAGGAAATCACAGACATGTAAGCTTTATCTCCAAAGTGGGCAAACTTATGGAAATAATATTGAAACAGAGACTGGTAGAATTCTTGGAGACAAATGAATTTCAAGACAGCAGGCAACATGGTTTATGTCAGGTAGGTCCTGTCAAACCAATTTAATAGACTTCTTTGATGGGGTTATAAGGGCCGTTGATAAGGGACAGGCAGTTGACATACTTTAGTAGACTTAAGCAAAGCCATTGACTTGGTCTTACACAGGACACTGATTAAGAAGCTTGGAGACCAAGGAGTTGGGGACCAAAAGGTAAAATGGGTGGAAAACTGTCTGGGGGGAAGGACACAAAATGTAGTGATAAATGGGGTTTGCTCAGAAATAAGTGATGTCATGGAGGGGTGTTCCACGTGGTTCAGTGCCTTCAACTTATTCATAAGTGTAAACCCCCTGTGGGGGATTACCTTATTGCCCCTGTTTCTTCCATGTGCCCGTTTTTCTTGTGGTGTTCCCCATTGTTTCCCTGAATCTTCACTGCCTGACCTGAGTTCCCCAGGGTGCACTTAGGGCTCTATGCAGCCCCTGTATTTAATATTAGCCCACAATTGGGGCTTTGGAGGAGCTGAACTGCAAGCTGCCACTCTTTTTTTGCTCCCCTGAGCAACTGGCAGCTCGTACATGTGAAGAAGCATGATTGGATTACTGACTGCCATAATAGTTAAACAGGAAGCATTTCAATGGTCCCTGTGCCCATGTATACCTAGTTTGGGGCTGGTGACCTGAAGAAGGCAGGAGAGGAGCCTCCTCATCTTGTAGAAATTGAGTTTGATCAGGGCAGGAATCGGGGCTTATGAATATTAATGAGCCACATTGTATATTAATGAGCCTGTCTGCCTCCTAGAGGGACTGTATTTCAGTGGCAGTGACAGGCTGGGGGGGAGCGATTTATTTGTAAAATAAGGATGGTGTTTAGTAAGGCACCAAAGGGGCTATTGGGCTGAAGGGTTGTGGTAAATAAAAAGCATTTCTCTTGGCTGCAATATAACTATATTTTGAGGACACTGCATAGACTGCTGGAGGAACTGGTGTAAGCAGCCATGTTTTGACTCTTTGACCTCTGATGGACAGCCAGTTGGATAACTAGGTGCCCAATACTGTCTGAGAGGACTTATGGGAGAAGGTGTTAACTATTTTCAGGCCCCAAGAGACTTTTCCAATCAGAAATCCAAGAGGGCTTGTGAATGTGATGGATGACTGAAACCAAACAATCAGAAGGCAGGATTCTAGGGAGAAATCCCAGGGACTTTGGGGCAGTCGAATCAGTCTGTTCTGGGCTCTGATTGAGTTGAGAGGGCTCAGTGCTGGGTGAAAATTCATCTAAGGCCTTCCACAGGGTTTAAATGGAGTTTGTTAGAGGAATAAAGGAAAATGATTCCTGCTGATCAGAGGAGCTATGCTAATCATTCTGTGCTAATCATTCCAGGCATCTTGTTGGAGTTTTCTGTTTAAGTGGAGACTTCTGCTGCAGCCATCCTGTACCAGTTTGGGACTGAAAAGCACAAAAAGAACTGTGAACTGGGAAAGAGGTTTTCTGGAAACTGAGAAACCCACAGAAAAGGTGGATGCTGATTTAAGGCAGAGAGGCTGTAAGAGAGAAAAGGTGAGCATGTGCCCTATGCTTCAGGGTCCTGTTGCTGTTATTGAAATCCAGCTGAGGAAAGGAACTGTTGATCTGGAGTTGGAGTTTGGAATCTGTTGCTCAAAAGCACTAGAAAGCAGGAAAGTTGGAGAAACTGTTCTAGCTGCACAGCGGAGCTGTTTTCTGTTGAGAGGAAGGAGAAACCAAGAGATTCCCAGCTTAATTCGGAGCCAGGTAGGGAACTTGCTAATCCCTACCAAGTGGGGCCTGCTGACTACAGGGGGCCACTGGCACTTGCTGGGGGAGCTAGGGCACCCATGACCTATGAGGGAGCTGGGCTGTGGAGCCACTCCTAGGTCTGGGTCCTCTGTGATTTGGTGGGCCTTGCGTGGGAGCTCTGCAATGGGCCTGAATAGGCTGACAGTGACAAGCTGCAAGATCTTCAATCAAGGGGACAAGCGGTTAGACCTTCAATCAAGCTCAAGTCTTCAGAATACTTACTGCTGCCCATTTGTTCTGCCCTTCCTGAATTGAAATCCCCTGAGGTCGAGCTGGTGGAAGCCCTCTGCACCAGGAACATCCTAGATCTTCAGGACCATGAGTACCCGGGGCTTGCCCTGGCAGTCAAGGGGAGTAACTGCTTATAGTAATTGTTAACATTCATTTGCATTGTTCTTCGGGTCCCAACGCCAGCCAACCTGCAGCACCAAGCAGGCCTGCAAACTCCTGGGTACCCAGAAAGGGCAGAGGGAAGTCACGGGTACCAGTGAGGGTTGGCATCTGGAGCAGTCTGGTCTATGGGCCCTGTTGTTAAAAATTGTTTCTAATGATTTCTAACCATTTTTACTTCTGCAGCTATTCCCTCTCCAGGTACCCCTACCCTAGCCCTTCCCCATAATAAAGCTGTGTTTTCTTGTTTGAAATTGCTGTGTGAAGGGTGCTTTGTGGAAACTAACTGTAAAGTGTATGTGGTATATGGTATTGGGAAACTGTTTGGCATCCAATGCATGGGGTGGTTGCAAGGGGAGGTGGGTAGGTACAGCATCCCAGGGGGTTGTTCCAATCACACACCTGGCCCACTGCAATTCAGTCTGGGTGGAGGCACCATGCTGTTTTATTCTTTTCTTTGGGTTAGAACCCCAGAACACTACCATAGCAGGACACAGGCCCCTTAACCTGTGTGATGGTCCACAGGTGGGGGTAGTAGCCCACTGCCAGAGGGGCTAGGCAACCCCAATTTCCTGTTTAGTCAGTCAGAGTCTAGTCTGTACTTTATGCTGATGAGATGTCCCTGCTTATGCTCCTGAATAAACCTTATTTTGTTTATTATTTTATGCATCTGACTCCATTCGTTCAGTACCAGTAGTTGACTATTGCAGAAGCACCAGATGGGACACCAGAATACTGGAGAAGGTAAGGGATCTCGTGGCAGATCAAATACCAAAATGCCAGAATACTCTCCCCTGATGAACACCAAATCTTGAATCAAATTCAGAATGTACTCTTATTGCTCCTTGCCCATCTTTCGATCCACTGCCTTTTTCAGTTTGCTCTGAGGTTGTGTTTTGTGTAACAGTCTCTGAATTTGTAGTGGAATGCATCTGGCCAGAAGTAACTCCGAGAGAGGCAACACCTTTTGGAACAAGTTGGGTCAGTAGTTATTTCAAGACATGCAATACTTACAGATGGAGCAGGTGCACTAGGACTTGATACTTAGAGAGATGCTACAGTTTTTGCAATGGTGGTGGTTGATGTACAAGGCTGGTCAGATGTAATTTCTACTGATGTTATGGCTTTTGACACAAATGTGACAGCATGCAGTTCTGGAGATGCAGCAGAGGACACAGTGTGTGAATGTGGAGCAGAGCTAGAAGTGGGTGTACGTTCATCATGTTTATGTAGTAAAAACCTTAATTTTTGTTCTAGTCTGTGCTTGCTGTATTTGTATTATTGTGCCACTTACGTAAAATGCGGTGATTTTATTTCTTGAATCACTTACAAACTGCATTTTACTTTTACAGCCCATAATGGTATGTAATAAAACTTTTATTTGAATGAAAATGAGTCTTTTTTTGTCTCTCAGGATAAACGCTCTCTCAGGTTTGGGTGAGTAGTGTGGTCACACTAGCAGACAGATGCATATTCAGTCGAGTGCCTCCAGGGACTTCCCAGTCCCGACTTTTTATCCATTTTATCTATTTATTTTCTTTTTTTTTATTTCAGACAGCACTATGCAGTTTTATGTCTCCAGACACAGCAGGCAGATCCCTGACTACTGTAGATGGCCCAGAGAAGCCTACCAAGGGCACACTAATCCCATATTATTTTTCTTGCAAATTTATTTCACACTGCCCTTGCAGTCATTGTGTCAAAGGGCACAGCAGGCAGATCCCTGACTGCTGTAGTGGCTCAACCGAGACCACAAGGACTAACTTATCCCGCGTTTTTTATTTATTTCCGGTTGTGCTATCCACTCTCCAGACATAACAGGCAGATCCATGACTGCTGTAGTGGCTCAGCTGAGACTACAAGGACTCCCTAGTCCCTCATTATTGTTCTTTAGTTATTTATTTATGTCAGGCTGTGCTACATAGTTGTGTGTCCCCAGACACAGCAGGCAGATCCATGACTGCTGTAGATGGCTCAGCCAAACCTACTGTACAAGGACTGACTAGTTTGTTGTTATTTTTCTTTATTTCAGGCTGTGCTACACAGCTGTGTGTCTCCAGACACAGCAGGAAGATCCCAGATGGCTGTAAATGGCTCAGTAAAGCCTACAAGAACTCATTAGTCCCTTGTTTTTTTTTCTCAAGTTATTTTCACACTGCACGTGCAGACATTATATTCCTGGGCACAGCAGACAGATCAATGACTGCTGTAGTGGCTTAGACAAGGCCAAAAGGACTATCACTGGTCCCTTTTAAAAAAAAAGATATTTCACACTGTGCTTTCAGTTACTGTGCCTTTGTGCACAGTAGGCAGATCTTTGACTGCTGTAGAGGCTCACCTGAGACTGCATGGACTCACTAGTCCCCTTATTATTATTTATTTTACACTGCACTTACAGTTACTGTGTTTCTGACTCAGCAGGCAAATCTCTGCCTGCTGTAGTGGCTCAGCAGAAACCACAAGGACTATCACTAGTCCTTTATTTTTTAACTTGTTTTTATAACTTGTAAGCAGTGATGTGGAGTTGCACTATCTTTGTGGGTACAGCAGGCATAAAATATGCAGCAGTGCTCTTGCAGGTAATGGGGTTTACTACCCTTCCTTCTCAACCACCACCATTCAGATGGTTAGGTGCCTATTTATTTTTTTATTTATTTTTTAAAGTTGCATCTTTTTTTTTATTTTTTTAAGCCTTTATATGAATTTTGTCAGCAGACAGTGCTCCTAGGGTTTGCCTCCTCCCTGTTCACTTACATACCGCTCTAGAATCCAGGCACCACACAAAATCCTCTCAGTCCTTGATCCCTCTAATGTATTGTGTAAATGTAATTTCTTTTTTTATGCGGGGGAGGCTGAAGCCACTTAACAAAGAATCTGCTCCCAGCAGTTACCGATGGCCTGCTCCCTTCCCACCCTCACACCTTTGCCAGGCACCTCATCACTTGCAGCTGTCCCTGCTGTTAATACTGGTGCCCTTGTATTAATTATTAAACATATGTGTTCTTTTTTGTTTATTCACACACAGTCTAATATGTTATGCTGGCTGGTGCTGTATCAGATCGGGAGCTCTCTCTCTCTCAAGTGAAACTCCTTTCTTGATGACTACTACACACTGGTGCATGCTTCAGGGTGAGCAGTTAACTTAGACTCTCTCCTGGGACTCTCCTTCTGTAAGTTGATTGACTTCTGTTGCTGTCAGTCATGGATGACCCAAACTAAATTGGCTTTTGAACGGTGGGCATCGTGTGATTTGTCACCAGCAGCCCCATGGTCAGTGTTTAGCAGTCCATCAAGTGACTGCTATCTGAAGATCCATGGGACCTGTGTGGCACTGCGTTTTGCACAGAGTCACCCACAGAGTTCCAGGAGCCACTTCTGCTACGTGGAATGGTGTGCTAACTAGGGAAGAGTAGATAGGGAGTCCAGGAGGGAGCTGTGAATGTGCATTTGCTTAATTAGTCAGGGCCACCAGGGAGGGAGCAATGCACTCATGCTGGTTCAGTGTGTGCTTTTAAAGGAAAGATTTTTTCTAGTGCTGGCAAGTGGTGCCAAGTCAGTTTTGAAATCACCGGAATGTAAAAATAATCTTCTTTATGCCAATGGCAAGCACCAGCATGGCCCCTGCCTTTGAGTGCTACTGCTTTTGAAAGCTGCCCTTTGGCATCTTATCTGCCCCTGAATATTTCCAATGCATAATGTGACAAGTCCTGAAAGGCTTAGATGGGGTTGTGGGCTACATGGATGACATCCTTGTGTTCTGTCCCACAAGACACAAGCAAGACCAGAGAGTGTATGAAGCCCTGAGATAGTCCAAAGCACTGGGATCATACTAAATGTAGAGAAATGTGCATTTGTAAAACCCAGGTCCATTTTCTAGGATGGATGATCTCAGGCAAAGGAACACAGCCTGACCCAGAGAAGCTGGCAGACATGTAGAGGAAGATACAGCCCATGAATATCTCCAAAGTGTGAAATGGTCAACAAACTGGATAAATTCCTCTCAGTGCTGGCGGAGAAAAAAAAGCAAATCAGTGGGTTTGGAATCCAGTTCAAAGCAAAACACAACCAACCCTAGTATTATTCAACCTCAGCAATGAAACCAATGCTGCAGCAGACACATAATCTTTTGGACTAGAAGGAGTCCTGATACAAAAACATGAGACTCATTGGAAGCCTGCTGGAGATGCATCAAGAGTGCTAAAGCCAACAGAACAGCACTCTGCACAAACTGAATAGGAGACACTAGCCTTTGTGTGAGCATGTAGTTTTACTTTGTGAGCACATGTTACTCATAAAACAGATCACAAACTACTGTAAGTCTGTTAGGAACCACCAAGAACATAAATGACCTTCCACCAAGAACACAGAGGTTCAGCATGCCATTCGTAAGATATGCCTACAACATTGTTTACATTCCCAGGCAGGTTTTTCCTCACTTCCCAGAATGCCTCATAAATGACAAACCACTGAAGGAGATGCCAGTCTCATGGAAGAAGAAAATATCTATCTATAGTTGGAGCCATCAAGTTATCTGGATATTTCCAGAGATGTTGCAATATCTATAAAGGAAATACCTCAGGTGGCCCTACGGAGGTACAGTACAGCAGGCAGGTGGGACATGTCTTTTGAGATATCACAGAAATATAAGGAAATATCTGGACATGTCAGTGGCTGCAGCATGGGGTTATGATGTTGTGCACAATTGCAGCGCAGCATATAACCTTGCAGGCAAAATGCCGCCTGCAAAAAAACATTGATCAAAACACCGACTATCACAGAAATGCCATCCACCCATTCAAACAATAGGGATAATGGAACAGTTGTCTTGTTCCATGGGGAGCTGCGCCACTCACCCCCCGAATGATTATAATTAACTCTGAGGGGGTGTGGACCTCGGGGGTATGTTGCAGTTTGGTAGGGGGAAAGCTTTGTTTCTTGGTGAAAGAGAAAAAATAAAACATCAGGGACATAGAATCAAACCCTGATCTCCTGGTCATCCCCACTACACGGTCTAATGCCTTAGCCACTCAGTCATGGGAGCGGCTTGACCAGGACCCAGACCTGCAGCCTCTTCATCCCTTCCCCATTCCTCCATGAAGTGACAGGGGTAGCGGCTATTTTCTACCGCTATTATACCCCAGTCACTCTGAAAGGATTCATGCTTTACACAGTGCGGTTGTTCTTGCACTGTTCTTGTTGTGCTATAGTCACCCGATACCATTGGCTGCAAGTGTAGAATAAATACTGGTGACTTCAAGCATCTGACAGCAGCTGTAAGCAAATCAGGCAACTGCAGAAAGATGAAGTAGGCCAACAAGTCATGATATTTTGCTACCATGGTTGGCCACTAGGAGTTCAAGGTCCAGTTACTTGGACAGCATTCTAGAATGAACAACACACTTTGAAAGTTCAAGATGGACTACTTTCAAAAGGGATCAGACTATGGATTCATCAATCTCTATAGGCTGCTACCATGAGATTACTCCAGGAGGTACACTAGAGCATTGCCAAATGGTACAGGCTACTACAACAGACTGTATAGTGGCCAGGACTTGGTGCACTACTGACAGTCCTGATCAACAAGTTCTAAGTCTGTACCCAACTCCACGGTAACCCATTGGAATACTTGAGCATGTCTACTTTTTTGGACAGACCATAACAAAAGTGGTTACAGATCTGTTCAGCCTCAAGAGTCATAAATTCCTTGCAGTCATGGACTACCACTTGCGGTACATTAAGGTTTCTCATTTAAATTGCATTACGGTGAGCCATGTCATTAGACACCTGAAAGCTACTTTCACACAGCATGGAATGCTCAAAAGACTCATATCAGATAATGTTCTGGAGCTTAATTGTGACAAATTTCAAGATTTTAAAAAAGCAGATAGACTTTCACAGCTCACAAGCAGCCCTCAAAATCCACAAGACAATGAAGAAGCTGAATAAGCAATTCATACTGTAAAAAAGACTTCTCAAGAAGCTATGGACCTGTTTCAAGTGTTACTTGTGTATCAAGCTACACCAGTTGCCAATGGCTACTGTCCAACAGAACTGCTGAAGGATCAAAAACTGAGAACACCAGTACCCATTCTATCCTCTTTTCCTTCAAGACTTCCAAATCAGTCAAAAGTCTAAGACCACAAGTAATCCTCAAGTTCCAATTGCAAACAAGCATAATACTCAAGGCACAAATCTTTTTACTTTACCACATCTTCATCCTGGAAAACTGAGTTGGATTTTGGGTATAAAGATTTTTACAGAGGTCACAGAATAGCTGGTGTGTCATTCCTATGGTCTACAAAGTCTGCATGGTTTGTTGAGGTGCAACATGCATCACTTTGTTCACCTCCACACCAAAGAGGGAGAAGGAAAAAAAATGAAGAAGCTAGACAGAGACCACCATCTCTGGAAGATCCGCTAGATGATCAACCAGAAGAGGTACAGACAGTACCCCCAGTACTTCCAGTACCAGCACTTCAACCCCAGAAGTTGCTGTAAAAAAAAAAAAAAAACAGTCTCTGAACCAACTGTTCTTGGAGTGTGTGTTGTGAGCAGATCTCCATAAGTGCCAATCCAACCATAAAGACTGAACTTTGGAATAAAAATAATTAATGTATTAAAATAATTTCAAGGCTAGTGACCAGGAGGCAGGACAACCCTCCCACCAAGCCAGAAGGGTTCAGGCAGTCTACCCTGACCTGCATTGATAACAACTGTTATTAATTTAAAGAAAAGTTTCAACCAGTTTAAAGATAGAAATAGAACAGTAAGTAAGTTATACGCGTTACTCAAGTAACATTTTGCAATGCTTGATAATACTGCTATCAGTCTCAATAGGGAAGATATGATGATAGGAAG
This sequence comes from Neoceratodus forsteri, assembly GCA_016271365.2. NCBI lineage: Eukaryota > Metazoa > Chordata > Ceratodontiformes > Ceratodontidae > Neoceratodus > Neoceratodus forsteri. The sequence goes on from CM057449.1 coordinate 1,429,991,031, forward strand.
GGTCACTGGAAAACTACGGAAAATTTTAACCAAAACAGCAGACTTGGTGAAATTGCAGGGAAATTGTGGGGGTTCACTATACATCCCTAATGCTCCCTAATAAATCTTTTGTTTGCTGCAGCATGTTTTGATGACATAAATTGTTAGATAAACATATTGCTACATGTATATGCTCTCAATATGAAGGCTTGTGTTTATGAAATGAATTGCAAATTAATCATTGTGTAGCATAACTTCTAAAATCTACATACATCTACCTTGTGAAGTGCTAACTAGATTTTACTTAGTAATTCTCCGTCAGTCAATATTGAATAAATCCTGAAACAACATATTTTGCCAGTTTCTAGAAGTTAAATAATGAAGCCTGTTTAACAACTACTTATTTTGCTGCAGGAAAAAGTAAACATATAACCAGGGTGCCTAATCAGGTTCTAGTAAAAAAACAAAAACATTTTTATAGTATATGGTTAGGGTTTATTGTGGATGGAAAACAATGGTTTTTCAAATCCTGTTGTAGGACAGTTCAAAGGCCAAAAAAGTTGTACTATCGTTCTGACATCACAACGATAGTACAACAACTTCTTAACCTTCAACTGTTTCCCGACTGGCTGAAACATTGGCTTTTCAAAAAATACAGTACAGCATGGTGGCGCTGGTAAGCAAGCGGTTGAGCACAAGCTTTTCAGATAGTTTGGACATGGACTGCCATAGTCAGCACCCTGTTTTCAAACTATCAGTTTGTCAGCAGTTTTTTTTTTTTTTAAATAAATCAGTGGTCCCTCCGTACAAGGCTAAGCTGGACGACAGTGAGCAATGGTACCTTCAGGGTCGGCAGCGAAGCGGAACTGCAGCGAGGACTAGGAGAAAACGGCCGTGTCTGGACAAGGAACAGAAACTAATAAATCCTTGTGAACTTAATGTGGCACAGTTTGTGGGGAACCATATACTATACAAAATAACAGATAGGGAACTGTGCATGTCAAGGCCATGTTTCCATCTCGGGTGTTTGATGACATCATAGAGACCTCTCTAGCTTCGCTCTCGAAGTCTATGGTGTCATCAAAACCCTTGATGGGAACATAGCCTTGTTGTGCACAGTTCCCTATCCATTATTCTATATATTTCATTAAAATAATTGCTGTTCTTTAACAGCACTGTAAGTGCAAACATTTTAAAATCACATGATAAAAGTATTAAATCATACCAATAGTGTTTCACTACATCATACAATAGGTTGTAATATGGCACTTTTGTTGTACTCAGGTTGCAATGATTTTTGTCGATTTGAAGGTAACTGTTTATACTTAACTTATTTTATTATGAGTGTGTTTTCAGAAATGTTTTTTTTGAAGGCTTTGTATGTGACCATGTAGTTGTGGCAGATTATCAAGTAAGGGTTCACTGTCACCAACATCCTCAGAAGTACATTCAAGTTTATAATCAGCAGGGCTATCCAAACTCCTCACACATTTGAATCAAAATCCATTCAGAATGAAAGTATGTAGGGAAAACCTACCCTACCTCTCAAAAGCAAGCATTGTAGTTAGTGCACATATTGTTTCAGTCTCTGTGGCAGCAAAAAGTTTTCTGATAGTCTACTTCTGCACAGATTTTGAGTGCTTAAGTGTACATATCCATGGTCAGAGAATTTTGAAACCAAACCAAGGAAGTGAATTACATGAAAGCAGAGTCACATTGGCCCACTCCTCACCTCACACTATTGTTTTGGCTAAATCCAAGCATGCGTACCAAATTTTTTTAGCATATTTGAGTTGCATTCCTTGAGAATTTAATAATTTTATACAATCTCAGTCAAAAATTCAATAAATTGCAAGAAATTGTGATTTTGTGTGACGAATGGTGAAAATTGCAGATACTGCAGAAAAACTGTGGGTGTGATTTTCCAGTGCTCCTGGTGATAGCCAGCACAGAAACTTAGCCACGCTTTCTGCATAACAGGAAGTAACCTCTGGGAACCTTCCCTAGTTCTAGGGAATAAAGCAGTTTCCATCTTACTTTCAACTTGTGTACCTTATGGTCCTTGAGCAACACACACAACACAAACTGTTCCACTTCTCTAGTCATTGGTCAACTACTGCATTTATACCAACTTCAATGTACATACATTAGAGCCCTGTAAAAACTCTCGCTGATTTTAGGATTTAAAATCATGAGATCTCCTTTATTTGAGAGATAAAAACATGGATACTCTGCAGGTGTAAGGTGCAGGGCAAAGATTGCTTCCACCATATGTAAGGTTGAAGGAAGGGGATGCCAGGAGGGAAGGTACCTCTCTACGTGACTCCCTAACCCACTGAGCCATTCAGAAGGATTTAACAATGCAGCAGTTGCTGCATCCCCTTTCCAGAAGTTTGGCTGATTTCATGCATCTGAGTATCACCTCTGCTGATTTGATTGGGATCCCTGGACTAGAGACCTGAATCTGAATCTCTGGCATGGAAGGTGAACACATGTTCCTCTAGGCTATGGGCTGCTCAAACAAGAAAGCATTCTAATCAGTCATCAGTGAAGTTCACTTTGAGTCCATAAAGAGTTCATGTTAAGAAATACAAAAGTCACAGAACAACCGACTATCCATTTACTATGGTAAGGATTATTCGGGTTTATTAGTGCAAAATAACAAAGCAGGTACAGAATAAAGACTGATGTTTCAGCTATAACAATAGGCTTTATCAAAGTATTTTCCCCTGTTGTCAGGTTCCTTAAATAGCATTTAAAAATGTCATGTGACCCACATTTAAAGTGGCAGAGTGCTATAACAAAATATTTACAGATTTCCAAAGTGCTAGTATAAACAATATATTGCAACAAGGTTTGAAAAAAGTGCTTCAATATAAAACAAGTTCTTAACTGCATTGTACTGCCTTTAAATAGTGTCATATGAGTAAGCCTAATTACTTTTCTGGCTAATGCTCATTCTAAGGGCAACAGAAGCTGTATACATTTGTACAGAGAGCATATTTTTAATTTGTGTTTCTTTTATCTCCATAGTGCAAAAGAAAAAAGAGACATGTAAGGGTACAGCTGGAGGGAAAGTGAGGCACTTGAAGGAATGGGGGGAGGGGGAAGGAGGATGAAACAGGAGAACAGGAGCGGAGATAGAGAGGTAGCACCTTTAGACACCAGACTGAAGCAATTTAATTCACCAGGCATCTTTTGCCTACTTTACTCTTTACAGCTGTCTGCAGTGCTTTAGAGGTTTCTTCTGTAGTGCCCTTGATGGCTACAAGAAAAAAAAAGAAACATCACAAGTTGGTGTTTCATAAAGACTAACCATACCAACACTTTGCAAGCTAACGAATTGACTTTATCTACATTGATAGTACATTTATACATTTTATGTACCCTTCAAAAATGGCTCAAGCTTAGTTTGCTCCTTCAGTTCTTTAGTAGGCAAGCATGCACCTAATCTGTATATCCAATAGTTTTCTTTCTGACTCAAAAGTAGTTCCCTATCTCCTCCTCTGAGTCCCAAACATGCTTGCTCTATGCCTATATACCTCAGGACATGTTCTGTCCTATTTCTTACATTCCAGATGTGAATTGCAAGTGCATATTCCATATTGCCACTAGCCATTGCCCTCACATGTTCCCTCACTCTCTCTTTTAGTTTTCATTTGGTACGCCCCACATAATATACACCACAACTGCATTCAGTATAGTAAATAATTAATTTTGTATCACAGTCAATAAATTGTCTTATTTATATTCTTTCTTTATTATATGGGTTCACTATCTCTTTTATTTGATTGATTTATATCTACTGTACTTCTTGCACACTTTTGGTAGGGATAGCAACCAGCTGGTGGGTTTGATGAGGTGTGAGATGAACTTAAAAGTATGTCTCTGAGATTTCTGGCCCTCTTATAGGCCATTCTGGGTGGAATTTGTGATGTCTCTTTGAGGCGTGTGTCTGATCCTAGGACATGCCGACTTTTTATATATATGTATTTGATTTTCCAGGGTCTGATGTTGTAAGTACTTACAAAGTTAATTCTGTCACATGAGCCTTCAATTTCTGTATCCTCTTCTGAGCCTTTTTTCTTTTCTTTACTCAAGGGGGTATCCCTGTCTGTTTCTATGCTCATTTTCTTAGCAGCTTCTATCGCATGTTCAGCGTACCCTCTTTCCCCAAATCTATTGTCTAGGTCAGTGGCTTCTGCCTCAAATGTGTTCTGGTTGCTGCAATTTCATTTAAGGTGCAGAAACTGACTTTTAGGAATGTTATTAACTATATGTCTAGGGTGGCAGCTGCTGGCTAGCAAGGTTGCATTTCTGTCTGTATCCTTTCTATAAAAGCTTGTTGACAGTCTTCCATCTTTGTCTTACTCAATATACTGTAGATGTCTAAGAAGGAAATTCTGCTCCTATTTGCATGGCATATAAATCTGAGGTTCTGGATGCTGTAATGAAGCCAATGAATTCTCCCAGTTCTGTCAAGACCCCCTGCCAGATCATAAGTGTGTCATTAGTATATCATTTAAATAGTTTTATTTTACTATGATATGGATTTGTGTGTTCATTCCAGACATGTTTTGCATGAATAAACCAGAATAATCCTTACTAAAGTGAATGGACGTTTGGTTATTTGGTGTTCTGTGTTCTGTGACTTCTGCATTTCTTGGCTACTTTGTCACTGTGAACCCGTCCCTGTGACTGGCTCTGAACTAGGAAGACTCATGTGACAGAATTGATGTTGTAAGTACTTACAGCATCAGATCCTGGAAAATCAAAGACATATTATATAAAAATTGACATGTCCTAGGATCAGACGCACATCTCAAAGAAACATCACAGATTCCACCCAGAATGGCCTATAGGAAGGCCAGAAATCAAACAGACATACTTGTAAATTCATCCCACACCTTATCCAAACCCACCAGCTGGTTGCCACCCCTACCAAAAGTGTACACAAACTGCAGTAACTGTAAATACTGTCCCTACATCAATCAAATAATGAAAAAATAGAAATAACACAATTTATTGACTGTGATACAAAATGAATTATTTACTATGCTGAATGCAGTCGTGATGTTTATTATGTGGGGCGACCAAATGAAACCTAAAAAGAAGAGTGGGGGAGCATGTGAGGGCAGTAGCTAGTGGATTTATGGAATATGCACTTGTAGCTCACATCTGGAATGTAAGAAATAGGACAGAACATATCCTGGGGTTTACATGCATACAGCAAGCATGTTTGGGACCCAGAGGAGGAGATAGAGAACTACTTTTGAGTCAGAAAGAAAACTATTGGATATACAGGTTAGGTGCATGCTTGCCTCCTAAACGACTGAATGAACAAATTGAGCTTAGTCTTTATGAAACACCAACTTATGATGTTTCTTTTTTCTCTTGCAGCCATCCAGGGCACTACAGAAGAACCATCTAAAGCACTGCATCTAGCTGCAAAGAGCAGAGTAGGCAAACGATGCCTGGCAAATTAAATTGCTTCAGTCTGGCATCTAAAGGTGCTACCTCTCTATCTCCCCTGCTGTTCTCTCCCCCCCCACCTCCTTCAAGCTCCTCACTTTCCCTTCAGCTGTACTCTTCCATGTCTTTTTTTTTTTCTTTTGCACTATGGAAATAAAAGAAACACAAATTGAAAATATGCTCTCTGTACAAATGGATACAGCTTCTGTTGCCCTTAGAATGAGCATTAGCCAGAAAAGTAATTAGGCTTACTCATATTAAACTATTTAGAGGCAGTACAATGCAGTTAAGAACATATTTTATATTGAAGCACTTTTTTCAAGCCTTGTTGCAATATATTGTTTACAATAGCACTTTGGAAATCTGTAAATATTTTGTTATAGCACTCTGCCACTTTAAATGTGGGTCACATGACATTTTTAAAAGCTATTTAATGAACCTGGCAACAGGGGAGAATACTTTGATAAAGCCTATTGTTATAGCTGAAATGTCAGTCTTTTTTCTGTACCTGCGTTGTTATTTTGCACTAATAAACCCAAATAATCCTTACCATAGTGAATGGGCATTCGGTTATTTGGTGGGGTGAGTGTTCCGTGACTTTTTTATTTCTTGGCTACCTTGTCATTGTGAACCCATCCCTGTGAGCGGTTCTGAACCAGGAAGGAGTTCAAGTTAGTAGACTTGGAAAATAATCTACCTGCCATCTGCAAGTTCTTTTTCTCATGATAAAGTGACTGAAGACTATAGATTCAGTCTTCTTCATGTTCTCTGTGAATAATAGATTTCTGGAGAAGTTCATAGGTTTTTTTTTTTGGTCAGTGAAATCTTCATGCCTTCACATAGAGTTAAATGTAACTAACCAGATTTTAATAGAGTAATCTTCTCTAATTTAAAATCAAGTACAAGTGCAGACACAAGAGGCAAGAAAATACATTTCCAAATCACTCCGTAAAAATATATGAGAGGGGATATAACAAAAGGTCACAGGAAGAGAATTCCAAAACTTTAGCACCAAGGAAGAGAAGGCCTGTTTCCCATCTTTGTAGTACACTTAGGAACGTGTAGCAGGGACTAATTAATAGACCAAGAGGGTAAGTCTGTACTTGAACTGCCTTTAGTTTAATTAGTTTAATTGGTAATGTACTCATGGAGACAGAACAGACTGGACAGTAAAATAATTACCTATGCATTTAAAGCAAGCTCAGTCACAGATAGCTTAAATATAAAATATTTAATTGTATCTACAACATGTACAAGCTATAGAGTGGAGCTGGTTAGTACATATGCAGTTGGCACTGCATGACAAAATGGATTAACTGTCATTGAAATTGCCATGTTTACTTACTGCAGTATACTGCAGTATTGCATTGCATACTGGCCAGCACCGCTGTACATATAACATACGGGAATGGTCTCTATACACTGGTTAGCTCACAAATAAAAAGGTAGTAAACAATATAACTGCATTAACAGAAAAGTACTCAACTAAACTGAATTCTAAATTATGTCACCACCCAGGCTTTTGACACAATATTTCTCACACAGATAAGCCTTCTCCAACAGGTCACTAAGCAGTTAGAAAGTTTTTTCTTTGGCTGCAGCTTAAGAGATCACCCAGCTCTGACACCTGTCTGTAGTGTAACAGACAAACTCCTTCTACCCCATTTTCTCCAGGCTATACTGCAGCTGGCCTTTCTCAGAAGTCCAGAGCTGGAGTATACTATTTTCTCTGAGATACCCCTGTTTCCCAGAAAGGAAATGGTTTGCTCTAGGCTCCTCCTTCCAAAGGCAGCATACGTGATTGCCTGTCATTAATATTCCATTCAAATGTAAAACAAAATATGGGCTCCAGTGGCTGAGACCCATGGAATCTTTATGCCCCAGGAGCCTCACTATCTGCCTGTCTTTGACATGAAGAGCTACTCCATGACATGGAGAGCTGAATTGAGAGTATCCCCAGCTCCCTACTACATAGCTACATACATAGCTGGAAATTAACCTTGACTCTATTTATTTATTTATTTATTTTATTTATTAAATTTTGATGACTGGGTAGGTCCACTGGGCCCCGGAGGTCCCTTTTTCAGGGGCGACCCGGGATTACATTGCAAGGTAAATAACACAGTAAGAATGACAATTATACAATATGATACAGATTATACAATAATATACAGACAACTCTCTCCTGTGCCTCTCCTAGTTACCAATTCCTAACTAGTTATATAAATTCATAAATAACTAAAGTATTGTACTCTGAGAACCATTTACAGAAGGCTTGCAGTAATCACTCTCATCTATGTACCTAGGCCTGTGGATTCTTGCAGACAGTTTTAGAGACTTTAGGATGGCTAAATGTGGGTTTAACACACAGAAAACAAATAGCTAATAATAACAGACAAAATAAATTGTATTTACATCTGTGGAGGTGAGGATGTTACAGTAAGTGTACAAATCTGTAAATTGTCTCTTGGTCTTATACATTTGTAAAAAAACAAATATTCAGAAATAAGCCATATGTAATAAAGAAAATCTCATTTAGGATGCCATATGTAATGGCTAAGAGTATAATAAGTGTAAATAACTCAAAGCTAGGCTTAGACACCCCAAGATAGAACTGAGGTTCTGAGTAATGGAAATTAAACTAGCCTCATCTTTTATATGTAGCATTCCATTACTCCCAGCAGGTGTGTGTGTGTGTGTGTGTGTGGTCATTACTAATTCTCTGAGGAACCTAGTGCATTGCAAATCAGTTAAGGGGTACCACTTAGTGCTTCTTGGGGAGAAGTCTAGGGTATATGTAGGAAAAAACAGACATTTTAGGGGTTGTTCCCTGGGGGCTTTGTGAGAGAAGGTTCCTTAGGGACCCAGGAGTACACTATGTCAGGGTTCCATCCCTTGTGGGAGGACCTGAGGGCTGGAGATGTTGGATGGCAGAAATCTTCACCAAGGTACACAGTGATGTGAGACTGAAGTTCAGTTGGGCTTTAGGGGTATGGACCTCCAGTTTCATGCTGGGACTACCAGGTGATAGTCCTCAAGCACATGAGGAAATGAAGTGGAGTCATTTCCCACATGAGATTTGTGAAGTGCATTTCCACAGTAATCATCTAGACCTCCAGATCCCTGAAGATGCTTGTAGCTGTTATTCTGGACTGGTACGTCCACACCATGTGTCCGTAATTGAATGATGAGTAAAGATATCATGATGTCTCTTGCCTACTTATTAAGCAGTACCATTAATGCTGCATTCATTAAAGTGGACCCCTTCATAGTCTGTCTGAGAACAGGTATGTGTTAGTAGGAGGCCTCCAGCTGGAAGACTCATGTGATAGACACAGGTGAGAGAAGGCAGAGGGTACCAGAGGAGACTGATGTCCCTAGGGCTCCACAACAACCCCAGTAAGTTGGCAAACAGCTCAGTCCAGGTTCAAATATAAATGGTCTGCACAGATGCCCTTCTGCATGAGCCACATAAGACCACTAGCTGGGGAGGAGGGCTACATATACTTTTTAAAGAAAGGGAAGTGAGTAGAAATTGTGGGAAGGAAACATGATGCTAGTGGTTTGGAGGAAACAGAGTCAACTTTAACATAAGACTATGTGGACAGCCTGGATTCTTTGAAATACACCCTTCAAGAATGTCCACTGGACACCAGCAAGGGAAGGGCAAGTTTGTCAGGAGGGGGCGCTGAAAGGGAATGGGCTAGTAGGTGAGGAGAATGGATGAGTCATCTTCTACTGGCTCTTTGAGAAGGTGCAAGTTATATTGCCCTGGTAAAGTTGTATCTTAGTAGTGCTGTGCATTGCCCCTGTGTTTATGTGAAATTTTGATATTTATGAAAATGGCAGAGTCTGAATACTCTGTAAGCAAATCTTGACAATGCAAAGTTTTTTTTTCTTTTAGTTTGAATACTCCTAATAGTCAACAACAATGGAATACCCATGTTTGGGCATAATCTATCAGAATCTTAAACTGGTTCTCAGAATCAATAAGGTCAAGTCATTCAGTACTTTCTCAAACAACAAGCACTCCTATTATGTCCAGGTACTGGATCATGGCACTTTTTGGTTTATATTTATTCTGAACTAGTTTAGACTTACTTTCTCTTGCTGGGGTGGGTCAGATGAAGTGTAAGTCCTGAGGTGAAGATGGCATTTTCTTTTTCTAAAATGTGAATGTTGTTGATTTTTATTCAGAAAAGCAATATAGGCACAAAAGGATATATCATTCAATTTGTTTGTATACTTCAATATATATTGGTAACAGTGTCCTAAAGAAAACAAAACTGTTTACAAAGATAGGGACAATGAAGGTGCTGTTTTTTTAAACCCTAAGGTTCACTTTACGAATTTGGTTAGCAGAATTGTTCACCTGAATGAGTGTGTGCACGTACGGTAGTTACGTTAATATTTTTAAAAATGAAATAGAACAAAACGTATTAAAGAAAGAATTGGCCATACTAACCTTTCCACCTCAAATTCCATCAACAAATCCATTTATTACGCTTGTAAGATTGGCTCCACACTGACTTCAATCAGTCTTTTAGACCTGAATTAGGCCTTTCTGATGGCTTGGCTTCCTACAGTGAGAAGTGTTATCAATGCTTGAGCTAATCTTTGCTTGAACATTCTATGCAATGTTTTTATATAGATTTTGAGATTTTGAAAAGACTGTCCTAGACATGATGTTATGCACATACAGTATAAAGAAGAGAAGTTTTTCCCCAAGTGGGTATTTTACCATATAGAAGTCTACAGTTTTAAGATCATTCATATACTGAACTATGTCTGGCCAGTCCTGTGATTATGGCATGTTATGTAGAAGATCAGATCCTCTGTAGCTATGAGAATATTTAAAACTGTATTCAGTTCCTTGGAAATAATCAAGTTTCCAGAGTTGTGTGAAAGATAGAAACAACTTACTGCAACATTCCAGACTGTATTATGGAAAGCAGATTGTGTTCTAGCAAACATTTTGCATGTATACTCTTTTCTTTCTTTTTGTGCCCCTTACTCACTGGACTTGCAAGCAGGTACTGGGTAGTTGACTACATCCTGTCCTGGATCTCTGGTACTAGGCCAGATTCCCTATTATTTATTTATTTAACAAATCGGAAAGACCTTTGAGCCAAGGGCTCTTTTACAGAGGTTCATGTCAAGTCACAAGAAAAGCAAATTACAATGGTTTCAGTAAGTAGTACAACATGAGGAAAGTAATTACATAAACAAAAGAACAATATGGCAAGATAAATATTGTGTCAAGTGCAGCCAGTGGCCTTGTCTGAAGAGGGGTGAAAAGGATTACTAGGAGAGAAGTATAGGGGGTGAATTGGGGGGTGAAAGGAGCACAATAAAAGCAAGGAGGAAGATTCCACAATGAAGCTTAAGCAGAAAAGACCCACAGGGTCGGGGGAGGGGAGTAGAGGGAGAGAACAAGGTGAGGAAACAGAGGAGAGAGGGGGGAAGTGGGAGTGGAGGGGTAAAGGAAGGGCGGATAAGATAGGATGAAAAGAGGGCAGGAATGGGAAAGGGATAACGGAGGAAGTGCTGTGAGTGGAATAGCACAGCAACAGGATAGTGCTATGCAGGGGCAAATGGTAAAAGAGGGAGGTCCCAGTGCATTTAGCTATCAGCATAGATTAGATATAGCAGTAACAAGATGCTCTGGAAATTAGGAATTGACGCAGCTTCTGCTTAAATGGTCCCAAGGTTGCAGTCATCGCAATCTCAGGAGGAAGGGAATTAAATAAATTAACAGCTCTAACTGCAATGGATTGCTGTCAGAGTGAGGTTCGACAGTGAGGGACAGTAAAAGTTTGACTCACAGAACTTCGTGTGCTCCGAGTGCCCCAGAATGGACTGAAAAGCTGAAGGGAACCTGGTGGTAGGAGACCAAGATCTGCCTTCTTAGCCAGAAGGCAGGCTTGATATTCAATGCGAGACTGGAGCTGAAGCCAGTTTGCTTGTTTGTAAAGGTCACAAGTGTGAGTACGATATGCTGCACCAGTTAGTAGATGGTATGCCTTATTCAGAGCTGTGGCGAGCTGACGTAGGGTTGTGTCTGTGGCGGAACCATAAATGACCAAATCATAGTCAATAATAGACACAATTGAACTTTGGATAGCCAATCTGAGGGCTTCGGTAGTAAGGCAGTGTTTATGCCTGTGTAGAAGGCCTAGGCAAATGTTAACTGCTTTGGCAACATTTTCAACATGGTTGGAGTAGGAGAACTTACTATGCAGAGTAACTCCTAGGTATTTAAAAAATTGAGTCTGATCAAGGACAACACCTGTGCTGTTTTTAAAGTGAAGGCCCAGTTGAAATTAATTGTGTGGCATGTTCACTCAGAGAATTTAAGTGGGCTAGGTCACAACTAGTACAACCCTTGGGAAAATAGTATCAATTCACTGTGGTTCCCACTGGCACAGCTCTTCCAGTGTTCACACAATACAATGACAGTTGGTCCTACAGCAACTTGATACTCAAAAATAATGAGGTAAAGTCAGTAATTCAAACAGATGTGAAAGGGATTTATTTGAGGTCAAGAATGAGGTTCTATGGGAAGGAAAAACAAGGGTTAAATTAAGATGCTATGCATTCAGCACCTCAGCAATGCCATTTATCAGTCAGTGCTGATTGCCCCCACAAAAAACACAGTGCCCCTTGCCCAACTGTACTGTCAGGCACTACCCTATGATACCAGTACCCCTGCTAGTCTTAGGAAGCTCTTGGGGTAGCCTGGGTACCCAGGTGTTGATTTGGTGTAGGTCTGTTGCAATGGCATGTGGTTGGCCTGCATCGGTACACTTGAACAGACAACACTTGATAGCAAAACCCTCACATTTATAAGCCTGGCAGAAGGCCTAGTCCAACAAGCTGATAATTAACTTGGGACCGTGTAGAATTATGTATAGAACTGGTGCTGCAGGATCCATGGACCATGTCTGAATACTCATTTTGATTACTCACCTTTGATTATACAGCAGCAACTATCTTCCCCTCTCTGCGGTGCTGGCAGGATGTTCCAGTTCCTCATGTCTCTAGAGTTGATCACACCCCAAACTCCTCAGCACTTTCGGTTGTCACCTCCTGGCCATGACACCACTGATCAGCTGAGTTGTTCCTCATAAATCTTACTGTTCAGGTGATCTGATGAACTCTTGTAAATGCACGTTACGCTTGAAGTTTTTGTGCTCTCATTTTGTTTTTAGCAACAATGTACTATATTGTACTGTAATTATGTATTGTTTGTATTGTGTCAATTGTACTTTGTGCTGTGCACCCAGGTCTTCCCTGAAAAGGGGCACTTGTGCTCAGTGGATGTAGCTGGTTAACAAAAACACACAAAAAACAAAAACAAACAAACAGAGAGACAAACAAACAGGTGGTCAGGTGGATGAGAGGCTGTGAGCCCACCCACTGTGGGCTGCCACCAGAAAGTGATGACAAGCTCGGTAGTTCCTAAGCCTGTTTGGCATACTTGCTGAGTGGACTGCTCTGGCCTAAGTGGAATAAAGTTTTTCAGTTTCCCTCTTCTCTCTCTCAGTCCCAACTACAGGGGATATCCAGTGAACAAGGTGACCGAAATCGGGCGCCTACAAAAACGGCGACTCAATTACGGTGCCTGTGTTCATGGCTACTTAGCAGGGGGGTGACCAGATACTGGGGTGGGCAACATATGGCAACAGGAAGTATGCGTGTATACGTGTGCGCGTACATGCCTGGGGGGGGAGATGTAGAGGAGGTAAGGTATGTGGGAAGGGGTGTTGTGGGCAGCTGCTGAGTTGGTCTGCTAGCGTGGTGGGAAGGGTGGTTGGTTGGGAGATGCAGGGTTCAGGTTTGGTGCGGCACTTTTTCTTTTGCTGGTAGGTAGCTTTCAATATTTGTACGTTTTTCACCCCCCAACATGCACCCCCCTGGAGTTGAGAATCCATAAGCGTGGGAAGGGGTGCCGGGGGCACAGCCTCCCACATTAAGAACAAAACCCATAGGTCTCTGGCACCCTTTTTCTGCTCGCCGCAAGTGTGCATCACCAAAATGTATTTTTGGCGATGTACACTCGCAGTAATGGCGATTGTTATTCTGTGGTCGCCCTTATGACATGGAACCCCTCCAAGGCAGTTCCCTCACAACCCAACAGCTTGTGGCTGACAGTTCAGCATCAGTCGATCAGGTCACAGCAGTCCTGCATTAAGCTGTTCCTCCTTAACAGCTGAAAAAGCACACTTCTCCCTTTCCCTAAGGTCTTGGCACGGCTGGCTTGTCCTGACAAACAGTAGGTCTGCCTCGTGGGACAGACAGCAATGCATTCTCTCAGTCTGGGCAAGTTCTGTGGCACAAAACCTAATCAGACAGCCTACCCATTAGCCAAGGGCAGATGTCAGTCACAGGGAAGGGCTTGCCCATTGGCTCCGCAACAGCTGATTGATTCCCTTGAACCTGGGCAAATTCATGAAGTCCTCTAGTAGCTTAAGAGTCCTCTGGTGACTCTGCTGTTTGATTGGTTGCATGCTACTCTCACCTGATTGGAAAACAGACATGGGTCAGAGCGACATGCAAAAGATGGCAGTCAGCATCAGTCCCAAAGGCATAATCTCTAAAAGTCCTTTTTTTACAGCTACATGGTGATGTCTCCATGCTGATGTATTGCTATGAGCAGGAAAGATATAAGGAACTGTGACAGTGGTTCAGCTGGACATGACTCACAACTCTCAGCCGTTGTCACCATTTATGATAGTGACATTTTTGTGTGTGGCCCCTCCTCCACCTCTGTCTGCAATAGACTGCACTATTTCATTGTTGGACTGTAAGTTTCAGTTAGGTACTTCAACTATCTTTTCCTTTTAAGCCATTTTTATAGCCCCCTTAATAATTGTGCCTGTTGAAAGAGTTTTAGGTGCCGGCCCAGTGGCGCTGAGGGCAGAGGCGCTGGTCGCCACACCTTGCACCATGCCGGTGACCCAGGTTCGGGAGTGAGCATGGGCACTGAAGGCTGACAGGGAAGGAGGTGGATCAAGCATCTGATGGACTGCTCTCCCTCTCTGGAGAGGGGGGGTCACGATGGTCAGTGCCTGATTGCCCTCTGGTGGAGGCTGGGGGTCAGGGACACATGCCGTACATTGGGGTGAAGTCTGAGGCAGATGCCAGGATGTAAATGCAGACGCATGCGGCTCCCTGGTCACCGCATCATTGCACACCCAACAGGCTTAAAAAGGGGGAACAAGGAAAAGTGGCATCTCTTGCACGGCTTGATGGCCATCCATGAGTATCCATTGGCACCTGAACTGGATCTGGAATTGGTGGGGAGATAGGGAGAGGCTCCCTGCTGCCTCGCTGCGGGGGGCAAGCCACAGGAGTTTAAGGGTGCCGACGAGATGGACGATGGGTGGATCTCCGGCAGGCTGCACATAAGTAATGGGATGCAGAGAGGTGGCCAGGAGGATAAATAAATACTACAAAAAAAAAAAGAGAGTTTGAGCCAGTAATTGCTCTGATTCCTATTGAAATGAGTATTCATCATTCTGAGGGCATGTGAGATAAATAGCTTTGTGTATAGTGCTAACTGCACTGATTTTCACAATATAAGTATTTTTTTTTTAAATGAGAGCTCTTATATATAGCAATTTGCTCTTGAAAAAGTAAAGCATTAAACAGAGCATGTGCATTACAGAGCACTGAGGAAGGATGGCTCTGGGATGACAAGCCTCGTGAAGCTTTGCAGCAGAAAGAGCATGGAATAGAGGGGGTGTAGTCTGCCAAACTCTGAATGTTAACAACATTAAAAACAAGAACAAAGCAGTCTGAGTAAACTACAGTAATGCCTTTGTCTAGCATGCTCTCCTCTCTCTCACTCTGTCTCTCTCTCTGTCTCTCTCTCTCTCTCTTGCTTTGGTACACACACAAGTGTACACACACACACACACACACACACACACACACACACACACACACACACACACATATACACCCCTCTTCTGTTCTGCTGCATCTCTCTGTCTGCCTCTCTCTGGCTTGCTTGCTCTCACACAGAGCTGTTTTTCATCATTCACACTTTACTGAGGGAACTTTTAACCCTTGATTATCTTGGTAGTGTAACTTCAGCCTCTTGTAATGGTATGCTTTTATTTGCATTTCCCTGTTCAGATCAGACCTATATTAAAGGCATTGTGTTTTTATAGAGTATTCCTCACTTGTCTTATTTTATTATAAAATACCACCCCCAAACAAGCTCACTAGTTAGCTGAGGTCTTCCAGCAGTCACTCTATTGTATGGCATCTCACAAAAGAATAACGTGGTCTTTGCTTTTATCTTGTGTAGCTCTGCCTAGCAACCTATACAGTGCTCTGTATGTCTGTGCACTTCTAATTAATTGATCGATTATGCTGTACAAAATGTTACTGTGGTCTTGAACTACACTGTACTCGTAACCCTTTTTCATTTTTTTCTTTTTTTCCCGTACTCTGTACTTGGATTTCTTCTGTTCTGTATTTGTACATTGTACTTGTTTGTAATCCTTGCACCATCTTCATGGCCCGGGTCATGCCTGAAAACAGTCCAATGGATCAGTATACATACATGCATGCATACATACATACATACATACACATATAAATAAATTATGCTGTTCAGTATGCACCTCTACTTATACTTGTTTTAATTTCTATTTGAGCAAGCTTCACAGCCAGTGGGGCAAGGTAGAAGGAAGCTTCACAGCTGTATCTTTATAGTGCAATGTACAGTATTTATCTTATTTCATTACCATGTTTTATGTATCTGCAGCAGCCTGTATAGTCAGGGCCCAATCTTTAAATGGTTCACTACCCCTCCATGAGTGCAGAGGTCCTGGAAAAGCCATGGAGCATCCCCTATGCACCACATGCACATCACCCGGGTAATACAGAGTATCCACAGTATTGGTGTGTGTGTTCCCTACATACCTTGTGCCTGACCAACGTAGCTCTCTATGAGGATGGGTGGGATAGTGGAGCATAGCCCAGTATCCTCCCAATCCTGGACACAAACTCCTTGAGGCATAGGGCTGGTAGAGGGGTCCATTAGCTATGCCTGCCTAAGGGCAGCAGTAGAAGCAATGCATCCCCCTCTGCCTGTCCACAAACCACATATCCTACCCTCTTTGGCCCAATCTTCCCCAGCTCCCAGTTCTCAGAGCCTCTGCAGTGTGCTGGGGGTCCTCACTGGCACAGGGCAGTGTTCAATGAAATTCTGTTTAATTTTCCATAGAGATATGGCAGTCCAGGAGGCCTGCATCCTCCTCAACCTTCCCTCCCAACAGTGAAATATTATTTAAACACTATGCAAATGGTAAGCACCCCATTGTTTATTTAACTTACTATTTATGCTCCCTCCAGTCTCAGGTGCAGCTCTTCTTTAGACTGCCCCAAAGTACCAGACCTCTGTCACCTCTGACTGCATTATATCACTTCCATCAAGCCATGGCACTGCACCACAGACAGGGACAGGAGTGGGCAGTAGCCTCCCCAGTTCTCTAATGTTGCATCAAGCAGTATAGTGAGAGTGGTGCAGAGTCCTCCAGATATACTGGGGGATCATCTCTGACTACTGCTGGGGCTTGTTGTGCCTGAGTTATGCCCCCTATTGTCCCGCATAAACCTCACACTGTATTCCTGGTCTATTATACTGTGATACTGCTATTTTGCAGTAACATGTAGATTTAGGCACCCACCATATAAGCATGAGTGACAGGAATGTGCTTTGCTGCTAATATATGCTAATGTTTACATCCTTTATAGGATTATATCATGCATGATTATCATACCTCACTATAATGCATTATGTTTGTCTTTCACATATATTCCATATATAATCTGCTGAATTACTGATATGATGACTCTGAGGGATCATCAGTGATTACTTTATACACTATGGCCCAGGTATTCAAACTGTGCCAGGCTGTGGCGCAAGTCCAGGCGCAGCTCAAAGTGGCTGCGCAGGGGTGTGGACTAGGCGATATTCAACAGAGCTGCACCATGGCTCAGCAGCATTGAATATCTCACCCTGGCCACCTGCAATGTGCATGGTGCAGTGGCACTGCGCCAGCGGCCAGAGTGGAGCATGGGGATGCACTAGTGCAAGTTCCATTGCGCAAGGTGCAGCAACTGAGATATTCAAAAGTTGGCATGCAAATGGGGCCTGTGTATGCAAGGCACACATGGGCCATTTGCATGTCATTATGGCCCCATTTGCATGCAGGTGTGTTTGAACTCGACAACGGCGCTTGGCACCTCTACCAGGCAGCAGTCAGCGTGACCGGCTAATTCCCCAGCCGGCAATGTGCTCCACAGCCTGATCTGGCTGCAGTAAAATGAAAATCATAACCATATCAGATACACATTCCAGATATGTGACTGGGATCTATTCACATATCTGAATGTAGTAGTATGGGCTGCTACGTCCATTAACCATGCTGTGGACCAATGGGTGTACAGCCCTACCGACGGTATCAGTCTGTGGGCGGCGGGGTGGCAGGCAGGTGGGGTGCTACCACCTGCCAGCTGACTGGGGGCAAGCGGTGGGGCTCAGTGGGTGGGTGGGTAAGGGGTACCACTAGACCACCAGGGATATTGGACATATTTATTGTTTTATTACAAATGCCCGCAATTGGGCAGACAGCAGTCCACTGGACCACCAGGGATATTGGACAGAATTCTTCTTTTGTTTTACAATTGCCCGTGATTGGGCAGACAGCGGTCCACTGGTCCACCTGGGATGATAGGGATTTTATTTATGTACTTAGCCTGTGATCAGGCGGGCAGGTCCACTGGACCACCAGGGATATAGGGGTTCTTTTATGTTACAAATGCCCATGATTGGGCATGGGGGGTGCCACCGGGTGCGGCTGGGCTTGGTGGCCACCCACGGAGTGGCAACTGCAGTGTTACGCCCTGCAATGCGGCAGCTCACCTGTGGGTGGCCATCCATTGTTCCTTTTATTTTTGGATCAACTTTGTGCTGGCACAGGTAGGGTTCGCATGCATGGCTCTGCACATCCTGGGCTGAATATCGGGTTGTGCAGGTATGCATGGGCATCTTACCCTCGCCAGCATACATTCTAATGTGCTCGGCGCATGAATTTGTGCGAGCACTTTTCCCTTTGAATATCGTGTGCCAGGGCGATCAGTGGGTTGTGCATTGCGCGTACACCAAGGCGCTTGCCGTGCAACCCTTTGAATATCTGGGCCTATATATATTCTCATATAATCATATGTGGTAGTGGCCAGTCAGCACTTCTTTTTATCTAAGCAAGCTGACAGGGAGAAATACTTTGTTATGTCTTTTACATAGGCAAGAAATGCCACATGTAGTTTGAACATGTCAGCATTTCTTTTGTCCAAGCTTCATGCTAACAGAAGCATATTCTTTGTCTCATATGATATTCATTAATAATTCTGTCTCCTAGGTCATTATCCAATGGAGAATGTCTTATACATTCTTATATACAGTACAAGACCAATACATAATGTTTCTCATATCCGTAACTATGTGGTAATTTCTGTTGCTATACTGTTATCTGTTGTATATAATTTCGTGTAACCCAGCTCTGTGCAGAGATCCTAGAAATTCTGGAGATTATGTGCATTCTTCAGGTGAGTGGTGAGAAACCCATCTCCCTTGTGATTTTCTCTGTCACATGCTTGGTGTAAGTATTATAATAAACTTATTAGTAGCCAGCCTGGTGGTGCAGAGGGTTGAGGCACTGGATGCCACACCTCGCGGTGCGCCAGTGACCCAAGTTCAGGAATGAGCCCGGGCCATTGGAGGTCGATATGGTTGGGAGGGCCAAGCTGGATGGAGCTGCCAGCAGGCAACTCTCCTCTCCGGGGTGGTGAAGCAGCATCCCTCGGCTAATAGCTGCCCCCTGGTGGAGGCCAGGGGACAGCACAGGCTCTGAGGGTGCCAGGCATTAGGCCAATGGGGTGGGCAGAAGGGGGTCAGTACCAGGGCTGTAAGGCACATGTGCACCTCCATGCGCATGTGTCCTTCTCCTAGGACCCTAGGGAGCAAAATGGAGGAAAAATCATCGGCAGCAGGATGACGATTGACTCCCTGCAGACGCCACTTCTGGGCTGAACATAAGGTAAATCCTGGTATTTCCGGGTGATGGGGCTGGGGGAGCCGATCAGAAGGGTGCTGTCGGTGGAAAGTGGAAAAAATAGAAATAATAATAAACTTATTAGTACTCCTGCTTGTGTACGATGTTTCTTGGCTAACACCAAAGACACAGAAGAATCTGTATTATTATTATTTACTCTGTAACTGATGTTTAGATAACAGGCTATTTTTTTTTCCCTATCCCTGGGCTATCCACACATGGGGCTCTGATCATCAGTATGTGCATCTGCATACCTGCTTTAAGCCTAGCAGATGCCCCCCCCACAATGCCTCTGACCTGCTTCCACCTGTGTTTCCTAGGTAGCAAAACTGAGGCGGAGACAGAAACTCACCCACTGTGGAGGAGAGGAACATCTTGTGAGACACTTAGCCCTCCACTTTCTGGCCATCCTGCAATGACTCTGGCTTATTCTAGAACTCAAGTAGCTGGCCCTATGATTGGTAGCTTTACTGCTGTGTCGACGCTGGCCTTTGGCAATTTCTTATTGGCAAAAGAGAGAAGACAATAAGAACTTCATTTGTTTTGTACTGTACTATGTGGGAAAAGAGATATGTTGTATTAAGGGAATGGGATGAAACATGTAAAGAGCAAGGCCAACAATCATTTTTGGTGGCTGCACTGTGTGGCCCTCCAGATATGTGACTTGAAAACCACTGATTTATTGTAGTATGCCTGTGTGTATCACATTAGTGTGCACAGTGACCTCTGTATGTGTGCTGTACATACAGTAACCTCTTACTACCTATATGTAACCTGGAGCTTTGTAAAGCTCTTACAGTTACAGCGTGTATGAAAGGCACTATATTATATAGTTAGGGTCTTTTCTGCATGGGTTTCCATCAAAACTGAAAAGCTTTGGTACCACTGGACAAAGGTCATAGAATACTGTTGTACTTGTCTGTGATGTAATAACTTTTTAAGAAGACTGGAAAATCAGTGCCACTTGTGCTCTGTTCTTTTCACGGTTGTTGTCTCCCCTCACCACACATGCACACATAGACCCAAACACAGAAACATTCTATATTTTTTAATTAATTTTAACTAATAAACTCACCCTGCACCCAGCTGCCAATGTCCCACCCAGTGCCACTCATAATATTTTGCTTTCAAAATCATTTAAAAAGAATCTTACTTACAAAAATGAAAGGAACTGGGAAACATGCATGACCACGAGCTACACTATAACGTATTTGTGTGAATCCATGTTGATTTAAATGGAAGCACGTGAGTGCAGAACTTGCTCTCGCTCCTCACCCAGGTCTTTCTTTTTTGTGAAGTAACCTTTTTTCAAATGATTTTAAAAGCAAATACAGTCAGTAGCATGGCAATGAGTATTAGCAGTTGGGTGAAGGGTGGCTTTATTAGTTTTAAAATTTCCCAACATTATGTGTCTTTTGTGTGTGTGTGTGTGGGGGGGGGCAACAATGTACTTTTTAAGATAAAAACATATACTGTATAAAAGAGTGGATGCCCAGTCACATGCACAACAAGCCTGCATTGCCAGCTGTGTTCTGACTACTGTCAAGGTTGCTGACAACACAGGCTTGGTTTGTATAGCTGGCCATCCACTGCCCTCTATATACATTATAAATTAGGACACCATTCTTGGCTAATCAGGATTGCTTATTTCTAAACATTTCAAGTACTATTTTTACCACAAAACATCTCATGCAAACAGTTTTAATGCTACAGTTCTAAGTTTAGATAGTGTAGTCCATTTAATTGCACAGGGGTTTCTCTAATTTTCCACACCATCTAACAGTTGCATTTTAAATTCAAGTTGCATTTCTTAACAGAAATCTTCGACATGATTTGTAATATATTTATATGCACAGTCTCCATGTGTCTTGCGGCTTCAAGAGTTTCTGCTCAAGCTCTTTGTGTTCCAGAACTGCTTAGCTACGCTTTACAGTTCTGTCACATGAAGAACTCAGGAATGTACTCTTATACCCATGAGAGACACAGTAACTGTACATGTAAGCATGTACCAAATCCTATTCTATTCTATTATTCTAAACTAAACCTGAAAATGCTTGCAGCATTTTGGGGCCCCACCACTTCGGTGGCTCAATGTCTTGAAAGCTATTTCACTCCAAGGGTGTTCTTATTGTTACAGCAGGCAGGAGGTCACACTCCAGGAATAACATCAATTTGTAGAGGTAAAAAAAAAACAGATTGGATCAGTACTTTGAATTGTATGAACATTTCCTTATGTTATAGCCACACAGAGAGCACTGCTCTAACCTGGTGCTTCAGACTTAAACTCGGTCCTTCATCAGGGAGCCCACTGATGAAGAACATAACCAAGTTTATGTCTGAAGTGCTAGGTAAAAATCAGAGGTACTGATCTAGTCCAGATTGTTTTACCTGTACAAATTGATGTTACTCCTGGACTGCAGTCTCATGCCTGTTGTTCTTCTTGATTTGTTGAAGCGGTGCAACTACACCATCAGCTATGGCAGCACCTTTGAACAGTTTTCACTCAGACTCATGGCTCAAAAGCAGCCGCGTTAGCTCTGACCAGACTTTGTTTTTAAAGGCACTGCCCCTTTGAAACTCACTTTGTGCCCTGCTCCATGTCCTGCATGGGCAAATATCAATGTCTGACTGGTTTTGGCCACTGTTTAGGTAAATCCCCTGATGGTCATGAGCGTTGGCCATGCTGGACATTAGCAACAGTGCAAACCATTTGATATTTTGGCTCAACAAGCAGTTAAGGTGCAGGACGTGCCAAAGATGCATTCTTTTTCACTTACTCTGTGAACCCCCTTCCCCCACTGTCACAGGCCGCAGTCCCTGGAGGTTGCGAAGATCACCCAAATGTTCATATCACAAAAGGACTCTATGCTTAATGGTACAGGTAAGCTCCACTGGTATGGGGGAGGGTTACACCAGGAAAAGAGAAGCAAGGGAAAAGCACACGGCACAACACTATGATAAGTCTGAGGGACTTTTAAAAAAATGTAAACATAGTTTCTGTGGCTAGCACAGTACACGCTAGCAGTAGCAATCAAACAACCTATATTTCAACTTTCCATTATTCTTTAAAATGTTTCACCCCTCTTCCATTCCTCAAGACCTGGAGTCTCATTCCTTACCTGTAGGTGACAAATAAATTAATTAGCAGACATCATGATGGGGGGTGGGGGTAGAAAGAAGTAGGCTGCTGGTTAACTAGGATCTGCAGCTTATCCAGTAGGTAGGGAAATGGGCAGACTGGGTGGGCCAAGCGGTCCTTATCTGCCGTCAAATTCTATGTTTCTATGATGATAATTTTGGGGGTGGATGGGGTTTTTCCATCAGATATGCAGCAGTTAAGACAGAGTTGATGCATTTCTCTTTTTGTTGGGGCCATAAGGTTTTGAATACAAAATAATAAGTAAACATGTAGCTACAAAAGTTGGGATTTACAGTGTGGACTTTCTGAAAATCCATCCCTAATTTCAACACACTGTATCCTCTCATAGCTACACTTTCAGAATTGTTATGAATGTGATTATAGCACTGACTGGACTGGATGACAGTTTGGCTTTGATGTATACCAAGAAATGCAGTGCCCTTAAGGTAGCACTTGAACACTTTTTTACATATCTTTTGCATTCAATTTTTTGACCCCACACTGGTCCACATCCAGTCCAGAGCCTGACCATCCAACACATCACCTGCATCCTGTTATTTGTGACTTAGCCTTCACACTGGAGCCTCTGTGGGGATGCCCTCCCCCCATCCATCAGAGTACAGAGTAAAATAGTCAGGGATGACCTTGGGCCTTCATTCACAGCCAGGAGAATGCTCCCTTAAGAAGCCCTACCCCTGGATACCAGCATGGGTGGATCTCCAGCACATGCCATAATGTCCTGCCAATATCCCATCTACACTACTTACCCAATTTCTGCTGGTGACTGCTGCACATCTTCCAAAGGGCCACCAGGGGATTATCATGAGTGAACTAAAGCCCCCCGCCTCCCCCAGAGGAGGCAAGCATCCAGTTAAATACTGAATCCTCTGCTGCTGGCCTGCCACAACAGTCCTGGATCTGGGATATAAATCTGGATCTTCTGCATGCTTGTGCAATGCACTACCACCTGGGTTGACCTTTGAGTATATACGTATGTTTAAGCTGTGAGGAAGAGGCTATGGAATTTTCCATGACAATCTTGTAAGAACAAATATTACCTATAATTTCAAGGTGATGACACTATTTATTGACCAACTGGGTATCCAGCTCTGTCAAATTGGCACATTTAATATTATTCACTTGATGCATCTCCTGGGGTAACAACATACAAGAAATTGTTATATCTGCATACTTCAGTTTGATGCAGTGGTGTACATGGATGTTTTTTGGTCATACACAGGTGGCTCACAGGTACACTTGTATCAGCTGTCAGTGAAACTGGCTATGGCTAGAGCCGTGGCTGGCAGTCATATGGTGTATGGACAGTCACGGGTAATGTGTGGATGAGTAAAAGCCACGCACCATCTTTTAACCCTCCCCGTGGACATTCTAATCTATGAGTTCTGTTGGAATTTGTCACAAATCACTATATATTATTGTAACTAATTTTAATGCTTTACACTCAAACTAGTTCACCAAAATAGCACAGTGTGTTTTGAATGCTTGCTGAGTTGCTTGTTACTTATTATTTTCAACTTCTATTTTAGGTGAACCTTCCAAGAGCGTTAATGATTGCACTGCCTTTGGTAACTCTCCTGTATGTGTTGGTAAATGTGAGCTACTTTGCAGCAATGACTCCGGTTGAAATGTTGTCATCAGGTGCTGTGGCTGTTACTTGGGGGTAGGACACTATTACTATATATTTTATTTGAGAATTTCATGTTCTGAATAATGTTTGTGATTTATAGAACAGTTACAGAGGGCACAATTCTCAGTCGCTAATTTTTGGGCAAGAAAACAACATGCAAACCACACATCAAAGCACTGACTCAAAAACTTTGATATACTGAGAGACTATAAATGTGTGTGTGTGAGTGAGTGAGTGAGTGTGTGTGTGTGTGTGTGTGTGTGTGTGTGGGGGGGGGGGGGGGGAGCTTTAAAAAACATAGAAGTGGATTTCCGGTGATGTTACAGTGCTGATAGCAGCATATATGTTTGCTAAGCTTCTTAGAGTCACTCAAATATCTTCATCAGTGGTGAATTTGTTGAAAATATAGCAATTAGATGACATTCTCAAAGATGAACAGACATAAAGCAAATCGATCTTTGGTTTATAAAGTGACAGAACCAGCAGATGGCAAGAGATTAATGAGCTCCTTGCAGTAGACAGCGAGGCTAGCCAATCTTATGACACAGATATGGAGAATGAACAACTTACTAGAACTCGTTTTTAAACCATATTGAAGGAGATTAAAGGTTTTCATGAAGAAACCAGGGCTGAATTTCAGAAATGAAAGGAACGGTTTCAGCAGCTAAAAAAGCATGTGGAAGAGATGGAACAATGAATAGATGTGACAGAAACAGGAGCCTCTCAACTGCAACAAGTTGCAACATCCCTCATCACCCATATAGAAAATTTACAAGACAAAACTCAGGATTTGGAGAGTCAATCAAGCAAGGATAACCTGTGATTATATGAACTTCCAGCAGGCATGGAAAATGGTCACATGATGGACTATATGGAGGACTTACTTCAGGATGTGTTGTATCTCCCTCCAACCATGAGCTTCTGAATTGAAAGAGCTCACCGTGCTTTGATACCAAAGCCCTCCAACGCCAACAGTTGTCCGCGTTCAATTGTTATGAAAGTTAATTCTTATAAACACAAGGAGACTATACTGAGACTGGCTTAGCAGAAAAAGAAATCAAATATAATTCTGCATGCTTAACATTGGACCAAGATTACCCACCTGAGGTACTGGAGAAACACCAGGCATATGGTTCTATCCTACGGGCTCTCAGAGACAATGGAAATCAATTTTAGACTCCTTACTCTGCTCGCTTATGAATATTTTGGGAAAATGGAACCCACATTTATCACACACTGGAGGAGGCACTTAAAGCACTGCGGGAGAAAAGATGGGAGCTTCTGGAGGTTGCAACAGGAAATGAGGAGCCACCATTACAGCAATAAACATGGCACTCTGCTCTGGGAAAATGGATGAAAAGGTGCAACACAGCAGCACTGAGCAAGTCATTACAAGCCCTCAAGACCCTCCTGAAGCCATCGGAAGACCACCCTATGTCTCAGACACAGCTGAAGACTTGAAGTGAAAAGGGAGTCTTAACCATTGGCATGGTGACTACGGCTATAGCCGTGATGTAATAGGCAATGGTCACAACAGAGACTTACCTGATTTCTTGATAGACCTTATGTTGCCCATAGCTCTCTTGATGAGGCCTTGGTTGCTATTACATCATATGTCTACAGACTAAAAACAGGTTTATCCTTTATAAGTGATCTCCCCCTCTCTTAGACTCTTTAATTCAATCCTAAGCTATGAGTACTGTCTTTGTGTCTAAATGGCAGAGAGCTGAACTAAACATCCATCGGGCTCACGTCATGAGTAATGTCTATTTTATCCCGCAGCACAGCCCATAATTATGGCTAAGGACAACAAAAGCTATTATTACAGTACACTTCTGATTATCTGAACATCCCAGGGGACATCAAAATCATTCAGATGACTGGGTGTTCGGATAAACGGAACTCTAAGCAGAAATGATAATTGATGACCTGCCACTTTAAAGAAAACTAACAGAGACTTTTTATGTGCGATACAAAATTATTTATCTTTATTAAATCTTTAATTTAATTAAAAACTGATTGGTTAATTGAATCAAATTTTTACTGTTTGTTCTCTTTTTAAAAAAAGTTGGCTTATGGATGTCTGGCATTTATGTGCATTTCTTTTTTGCACTGCCTTCTGCCGCAATTGCCTCAAAAGGAGAATCTGCAGTCCGTTGGCATCATTTTGGTTTTTGAGCCAGGCAATAGCTTTTTCAATGCAGTCCACAGCTTTACTATTGGTAGATTCATGAGGATCTTCCTTCTTGGAGGGCTCCTCAAAATCAATCTATTCTTGCTGTGGTTGTGACTGTACCAAAAGCACAATGTCTATGTCAGAGAGCTTGCTATAGCATTCGTCATGTTCGTCAGCCACAACCCAATTTTCCATGGTTCCATGTGATAACAGCAATTGTGGAATAGTGATCACCGTTTGAGTGAGTGTATATCGCTGAAAATTAATTTTGGTGATGTACGCTACCGGCGAACTGCAAGAGGATGCCGGTCTCTTTGTTATCGGGGGCTGTGCCTGCGCACCACCATGTGGGCCTTCCACACACCCACCCCCTACTAAACGATTCTCAACTCCAGGGGTGCATGATGGGGGAGTGCAAAACTGTAAAAATAAAATAACCCAACCCAAGCAAAAACAGTATCGTGCCCAGAACCAAACCTGGCACCCTCCCATCCCCAGCATGCCACCTACCCACCATGCCACATGGCCAACTCTGCAACCCACCACCACACTACACCCCACAAACCCTCCCCCCCTTATGCCCGTTGCACAGCGTGGGCCCTCCGTCCCAAGTGTGTGTATACATACAAGAAGGTGACAAGACTTTCTATAGATACATTACTGAAAGGAGAAAGTCCAGAGGGGGTATTGCTAAGATCAAAGGGGACACAGAGGAGTGTAAGGAGGAGGACCAAGGAAAAGCATCTATCATAAATAAATACTTCTGCTCAGTATTTACTGAGGAGAAGGTAGGGCAGGGCCCGCAGCTCAGCACCATGGATGCAGGGGAGAGGGAGGTGTGCACTAGTCCCTTCACAAAAGAAAGGGTCCTACAAGAGCTCACTAAGCTCAGGGTGGGCAAGGCAATGGGACATGATGGCTTACCTCCCAGGGTACTAAAGGAGCTAAGGGTGGAACTAGCAGAGCCATTATCAAAACTGTTTAGTGAGTCTCTGAGCACAGAAGAGGTCCCAGAAGACTGGAGAAGGGCTCATGTGATCTCGCTCCACAAGAGTGGTAGCAGGGAGGAAACAGGGAACTACAGACCAGTCAGTCTTACCTCAGTAGTGGGCAAGATTATGGAGGCGCTCCTTAAGGAAAGGATAGTGCAACACCTGGAATCCATAGGAGCACAGGAGCCAGGACAGCATGGGTTTACAACAGGAAGGTCCTGTCAAACTAATCTCATAGATTTCTTTGACTGTGTAACCAGAGTGGTGGACCAAGGGGGAGCAGTTGATGTTGCCTACCCTGACTTCAGCAAAGCTTTCGATACTGTTCCACATAGAAGATTGATTAATAAGTTGGGTAGGCTTGGGCTGGGTCAGAGGTTGGTCAACTGAGTGGCAAACTGGTTGGCGGGCAGAAAACAGAGAGTGATGGTAAATGGTATACAGTCAGAAAAGATGCAAGTCACAAGTGGGGTACCACAGGGATCAGTCCTGGGGCCAGTCCTCTTCAATATCTTCATCAGTGACATTGCAGATGGACTGGAGGGTAAGGTTTGTCTGTTTGCAGATGACACCAAGATCTGCAACAGAGTAGATGATCCAGATAGGGTGGGCAGAATGAGAAGAGATCTGGATATACTGGCAAAATGGTCGGAAGAGTGGCAACTGGAGTTTAATGCAAAGATGTGCAAGATCATGCACATAGGGAAGAGAAACTCTGAAGCCACCTATAGGTTGGGAGGGGAGTTGCTGGCAATCACAAGGGAAGAAAGAGACTTGGGCATTATCATCACAGATGATCTGAAAGCATCCAAGCAGACCACTAAAGCAGTAGGTAAGGCTAAAGGGATGTTGGAGTGTACTCATAGGAGTATCTCAAGTCGTAAGAGAGAGGTAATAATCCCTCTTTACAAGACACTGGTTAGGCCCCATCTGGAGTACTGTGCACAGTACTGGAGGCTGCACCTGCACAAGGACATTAACAAAATGGAGGCAGTCCAGAGAAGGGAAACCAAAATGGTGCAGGGACTGCATCAAAAAACATATGAGGACAGATTAACTGTGCTCAATATGTATGCTCTAGAGGAAAGGAGGGAGAGAGGTAATATGATCGAAACATTCCAACATCTTAAGGGCATTAACAAGGTGAAAGAGTCTGACATGTTTCAATATAAGAAAAATAGCAGGACAAGATGACACAGCATGAGATTAGAGGAGTCCGATTAAGGGGAATGTGAGGAAGTTCTTTTTCACAGAAAGGGTGGTGGATGCATGGAACGGCCTATCTCAGGAAGTGGTGGATATGAATATAGTGCAGGGCTTCAAACAGGCATGGGATAGGCATAAGGGTGCAATAAAGATGAGTATGAATAGATAGGCCATTGACAGAGCAAAGGCCTATGGCACATTTATAAGGTAGAAAAAATGGGCACACTGGATGGGCCTTGCAGTCCTTATCTGCCATCAACTTCTATGTTTCTATGTTTCTATACCATTGCTCTATTCGTCTACCCCCACCGTATCTGGTCACCACCCTACCAGGTAGCCCTGTGCACTGGCGCTGTAAATGAGTCGCCCTTTTGGAAAGAGCTCAGTCGCGGTCACCCTGCACACAGGATACCATTTTCCACAACTTCTAGATCCAAGCATGGTTGCTGAGCAACTTCATTTAGGTAGTTTATTGCTTGCAGCTCCTGATCAGGTGCCTCGGATACATTGCTTACATTGTGAGATTGGTCTGGTAAAGTTTTGTTTGGGAGAAGCAGCTTTGAATTAGCCCAGCATTTAACAATGGTGCAGTGCTGGATTTCTTTCCAAGAATCTGCCAGCATGTAAACTGTCTCTTCGATTGAAACTGATTTGATATTGTTTGTAAAACTAAGCTCTTCATTTTTCTCATTGAGCACAAAGCTCAGCAGTTTTCCCCGGTAAAGCCACTTTAAAGTAACCAGAACTCCCTGGTCTAAGAGCTGTATTTTAGCAGTTGTGTTAGGTGGCAGGAATTTGTATCGTATGCACCCATTAGCACTCCTTAAGCTGTCTGTCCCAGGATGTACACCTGTGTTATCAATGAGAAAGAGTGCATGGATGGGAAGATGCTTGGAATGCAGGTATGATTGAAAAGCAGGAACAAAACTGTCTTTAAACCAGGAGCTGAAAATCTTGCAATTCATCCAGGCATTCCTTTGAGATTTGTAAAGCACTGGCAATGTGGCAAGGATGACGTGTTTGAAGCATCTGAGGCTGGCAGATTTTCTAATGACCAAAGGAGTCAATTTGTGCTCACCTGTGGTATTACAGCACACAAGTATGATTAGGCACTTTTTATTTTTTTAAACCCAGGGGCGCACCGTTCATCAGAGGAGGCCAATGTTTTTTCAGGCAGCAAGCGTCAATATGAGCCAGTTTTGTTGGCGATATAGAGCTGTTGCTCTGACGAGCTCTCTGATTCCACAATTAACCATAATTTGCCATGGAATGAAGCAACTGATTCATCCGAGGAGCTCAGTAACTCACCAGTTACACTGAGCTGACAGATCCCATGGCGGTGCTTGAAGTGACTGAGCCAGCAGTCACTTTCGGTAAAAGGAACTGACTCCCCATTTAGCTGTTGGTGGAATTGTTTAGCCTTTTATTTTATTATCTGACCTGAGATAGGTGTCCCCTTCATGCAGTTTTGGATGAACCACGTGTACGTTGCCTTATCCAGGGCTTCATCAGGGCACACATGCATGTTTTTCTTTCTTTGACTTTAATGCTACTATCCAGTCCATCTGAGCAGCAAAGCTCTTTATCTTTTCACTTGTCTTGCAGATGTCACTCACAGTGGCATTTCCTATATTATACTGCTGTGCTACATCAACCACCTTGCCACCACATTCCAATTCTTTTAAAATCTGCAGCTTTTGCTTTAGGTCAAGCACTGATCTCATTCTCTTAGGCAAGGCAAGGCTGGGTATTGCAGAGCAGCTGGTGATGTGATGTGTTGAGCTGTGCTGTGCTGTGTTTTCACACTGCCCGCATTAAATACAATAGAGAGACGATTAGCAGTAATGACTGCTAATCGATCATCGGGAGCAGCTTGACAATTTTAACCCCTTGAAAGGTATGTTTCCAAATAGTAGCCCATGTAACAGGTGACGAGATCAACAGACCCAATGAATTTATAACTACTTGTTTTGACCAGACAAGTCTGGCAAGTTCCATAGTGGGTAACATGATGTAAACTGGATGACTGGGGTCTGACCAATCTCTAAACACAAAATTAACCAAACTAGCTGCTTTAGGTAGCCCCAGTTCAGTTCTAAGTAAATGGGCTATCAACTCCATTAATGAACTATTGGTCTCATATGATTTAACAAACATATTATCCAGTTTGAACACAACTTCCTGTCCTGTGTTGAGCAGTTGGTATGAGGTACTAGCCTCATAATCAAGGGACTGGGGCTCTTCTAGTAACATGGGTAATTGTACTCTAGGTGGTGATAACACTCGAACTGAAGTGAGGGAATTTTCATAAGCTATTTCCCCCTGAGTTAATTTTGGGGGAATGAATTTAGGAATATGATCTTCCAATGCTTCCCACTCCTTGGGGGTCTCACTACAAGATGGCTTGATGTTTCTTTTCTCCTTATTCAGAACTAAATTTTTCCCTTTAAGGCAGGTTGAAGGTCCTGGCAAAGGGGGCCCATCAATCTCCCCAATCTTTGTAGTTCCCCCACTCTTCATTTCATTTATACCAGTTTTATTATTATTATTATTATTATTATTTTTCCTAGCTTTATTCTTTTTTGTTTCTCTGGGTTTAGTTTCCTGTCTGTTTTTTTTATTTTTGTGTAGCCTACCTTTCCCTATGCTTTTCGGGGTGTCAGGGATTATTAGTGTAGAGAATGATAAGTTGCGTTTATTCCTGCACTCTTCGCATTTCTTGGCCAGCTCTATAATTAGTTGGTAAAGTAAAGTGAACCTCTCCAGACAAAGGAATGACAATTTTTCTAAAGCAGGTTTAATACCATTATAGGCTTCCAATAATACAATGTTGGACATGACTGGATGAGCCAAAACCTTAATGGTATATTTAAATATGGTATTGGGACACTGGGCCAGGAAATCCTGGTCCAGTTGAATATTCTCCACTTCTTTATCCATTCTCTCAAAGGCCTCTCCAAGTGAACTTGTGAAGGTCTCCTCCATACCTTCCTTCTTATCAGGTCCCGTACTGTTCAGCCCACTTGTTAAGTCTAATGGGCTAAAAAGGTCCATTCTAGATGGGCAGAAGGAAACACCCTCCCCCTTGGAGATTAGGTCACCCTGTGGTGAACAAGGATAACTGAGGTTAGCCCCTACTTGCCTTACTAAGCTGCCCATAGAATTCATGATCTCAGGGGTATTAATTCATGAATGACATTTTTTATACACAAAATAGTCTGTAAGTTTTGCTTGATTAATTGGTTGTAACAAATTCAGACTCCTGTTAGCTGGCAGTGCAGCTACTATACCTGGGACTTCTGGGTCACTACATATATTCAAGTGTTGCAGTGAGGGAGTTAAAGGGTAGTCTCGGTGAAGTAGCTCTTACTTTCTATCCCTTGCAATTGCCCCATATTAGTACTTATTAAGTTAAAATGAATCCCTTCTATAGTCGGGATTGAGGTAGCAATTTGGAGGTCTTGTGAAAAGACACCCAATTTTTTATTTTCTTATTACTCCTATTTTTGAGAGGGGTTTTAACGGTTTCCCTAGCTAATTCAATTGGTTTTACCCTATCACTTTTTTTACCTTTAAGGTTCTTAACAACCGAATTCTTGGTTAGTGGTCCCTTCCTAGGTTCTTTTACAAGAATTCTACCACTTCTGGAAGCCATGACAGAAGTGGTTAACTGTGTGCACATGCTCCTATCTGGTCTCTGGTTAATACAATTTATTAGATAAATTTACACTTACGGATCAATATCAAAATATCAATGTGAAAAAACCCAGGAGCCCAAACATCAATTTACTAAGGGTGCTCTCTAATGAAAGACTGATTCGCTAGATATGGGGGATCTGAGGAGAAGATTCAGAATTACACCAAGCAGTAACAGAATTGAATATAGTCACCAGGAACTCTTGCTGCTTACTACTTGCTGCTTCCCCCTCAATCGAGTCTTTACTTAAAAGTCAACTTTTTAAAACACGCTCCTTCTAGGCAGGGCGCATAGTTAAAAAAGCCAGCGTTCAAACAGTTATTCCAATCGTAGCCTCCTAAACCCGATCAAAATCCAAGTCCCATTTCCTCTATCAAGTCTCAGCCACAGTTTTAGTCAAGGGATCTGTACTGGTTATTGCTTTAGAAGCACATGCTTCTCGTAACTCCTCACTGTCTTAATGAAGTTTTCTGTAAACCCTTTTCAGGTTCTCGCCAGCACGTTAAATAGCACACTTCTTGTTGTTTATTGCTGGTAAGGTTCCAGCAGCACTTGCTGCTAGTATAGCAATCAACAATCAGGGTATCCACCCCCTCCAAGTTAGAGCAGTCACAATTGGGGAGTCCAAGCACTAGTAAAGAAAAGATAAAGTAAAATAAGAAGGAATCAGAATATGGTATTGGAACTAATCCAGCAAATCCTCAATTAAGATGAATTTTCCCTTTAATCCTTATAACCCCTCTTGTAATCTCTGGACTCCTAGGTTCCTTATAAATCTAGTAATCCCAAACTATTATAAACATAAACATAACAGTACATTTAAAAATGCATTAAAAATGCACTTACTCATAAAAACTCTAATTTCATTAGAAAAGGAGATGTCGCATGATAACAGAAAAAGCATCTATACCCCACGCACATCCCACAGTTTATTCAGCTGGCCAAAGTTTAGCAACAAGAAGGCTATAACAGTTATAAATTCAGTGGTGGATGATGCATTACAAATGAGCAGCAGGCCAATGTCTCTCCTTCCCAGCTCTCTAGTGCATCGGAGAGAAGAGGTGCTGCAGATGCGCTTTTATGCTCCTGATGGGAGGTACAAGTTTCTATTGGCTGGGACAAGACATGTCAACCAGGATGCCCCAGGAAAATTTAAAAGAATTCTTTTTAAAATTCCCAATAAGAAGATTTATCTCAAAATTTATTCAATATAGATCCTAGAAATCCACACTTTCAGCTAGGAACTTTACTAACTCTATCGGATTCTGTGCAGCAGAACAAAAGGAAGACAAGAAGGAGAGGTAACTCTCTCAGTACAGCCAAACGGGCAACTAAAATATTTTCTACACCCCTTTTAAAGTACTCTTGAAGTTACAGCTGGAGTTGCAATTATATTAGGAGCTGGAGTTCTGTGGTTTTGAAATGCTCCGTCTCTCGTCTTAGTCTCCGTCTCTCAGACCCTCCATCTCTCATGAATTCAAACATTTTATTTTAGGGAACCAAAACCCTTTCTTTTCAGCTGGCCTGAGTGGTGTCTTCTCGGCTGTTCCTCACTCTGCTGCCATTTACAGAGGAGGAAAAATCTCCTGGAACAGACCAATAAGAAAGCAAGAAAGAGCACGGATCTGGGGCTCACAGTAAGATGTATTGGTAAGACTGCAAACTTCTTAGCTTAGATGGCATACCTGTAGTAAAATTAAAACTTGCAGTGCAGTCCTGCAGTCTGTGGCTCCTCCTCAGACACAGCTGGGCATAATGAGCTCCAGCACCTCAGCCTTCCATTATTATTGCAAATTATACGAGAGGCATCTCTTCTCAGCCAATCAGAACACAGAATTGCTATCAGTTATCCCATAAAGTGCACTGGGAACCCCCCAAAGTCAGTTATTCACTCAAACTCCACCCACAGTCATTTAATCAACCCATAGCCACGCCTACAGTCATTTAATCAATCTATAGCCACTCCCACAGTAGGTTAATCAGACTGTTCCTGCAGCATCAATATTCACAGACACTTTTTCCCCAAACATAGACACTCCAAACACTCATAAAAAAAGAAATAAAATCTAAAGTACATTTTTAAAATTAATGTAGTCGGCAGTTGTACTGCACCAGCACCACGTCATAGATTTTGTTACTACTACTAATTCCCGGACACGCAGCTCCACCAAAAAACAAAATGCAAGCTCCTGCCACGTGCTCCTCCCGGCCGCGTTGCTGGACTACAGATGAAAACCCCCCACAAAAAACAAAGTCACTGCAAAACACCCCTCAATTCCAAGCACTGCTGACAAAACAAGGTAGCTGACCTCACTTTCGTACTGTGAGTGCGACTAATGGTTCAAACCACATCTGATAGCTGATTGCTATCTTCTTCTGGATTTTGTTTTGGACTCCCGGGTGGTGAGAGGACCCTGGGGCCATAAATTTTTGTTTGCTTTAATTCTTTTTTGTTTATTTTACAGTTTGTGTTTTTCTCCTAACAGGGAAAAAGACTGATAGTATTCTCCCCAGTTGTGATAGAATTGGCGGAGTTCATTTTTTCTTTTCTTTTTTGTTTAAAATTGTATATTTTTATGTTGATTGTATTCTCTTTCCCCGGTAGTGAGAGGACCGGGAGGAGAGATTATACAGAAATTTATTATTTGTTCTGTTTTCATTTATATGTTATTGAAATTGTATAGTTAATTCAGTTTTTGTTAAGTAGTTTAGTTTGAATTTTTGGTTTATTTTGTGTTTTATTTTAGTTGAGCAGCGTTGTGCTGGCCTTTATCTCACATGGTGGTGCGCTATTCATCCTCCTCTCCTCGCGCCCTCCGCCCCTTTTGTACCCCCCCACTACAATTTGATATTTATCAGTGGTGTAGAGCATTAGGGATTGCTAGTGGGAGAGTGGGGGGGCGGGGTGCCTTGGTGAGAGGATGAGCAGCGAAGACCGTAAATGTCGAGTTATTAAGTCCAGAAGACGCCATGGGACGAAATGGAATCCTGATCGGGGTTTGCCTTGTCTGGTATCCATACCCAAGGACACTACTGATTTCAGTAGGCAGATAGGTCTGACAACCTCCGAGGTTTGTCCAACTCGGGTGGTGTTATGCAATGCCAGGTCTGTTAGGAATAAGACTGCTATTATTGCCGACCTTGTTGGTTTGGCTGACCTGGCTTGCATCACTGAGACCTGGCTGGATGAAAATTCTGGCCCTATAGTAGAGGCCATGACCCGACGGTGCTCGGTAATACACCGCCGAATTGGACACCTTGAAGTTGCAGTACATTTAAGGCTGAATTGGATCTCACGAGTGTGGCAGTAGGGGAAGCTGAGTCCTTTGAGTGTTCAGTTGTAGCAGGTGTAGGCATTCGAATCATTCTCATTTACTGTCCACCCGGTGATGGGAAACACTTCTTATAGGAAGTTGCAGACTTCCTCGTCGACTTGTCGTTTGAGTCACCCAGATTGATGGTGCTGGGTGACTTCAACGCCTGGGTCGACGATGAACTCTCACAATTTGGTAATCACTTCCTCCAATTAATGTCTTCTTTGGGCCTCACACAGGTAGTTTCCGCTGCTATGCATAAATCTGGGCACTCTCTGGACTTAGTTTTCCTTCTAGGGATTGATGCATCCGACGTGGGGGTGGAACCAGTTGTTTGGTCTGACCACTACACCGTGAGGTTCAATTTTTGCACCCCCCTTAGGAGGTCATCCCCTGTGGAGATGGTCAGGTACCGCCCATTACGGAATGTTACTTCACAAGGCCTAGCGGCGATCCTTGACCTTTCATCCCCCTTGTTGGTGAGCAGTAATCCAGAGGCACTGGTGTTGGCCTATAATGAGGCCATCACGGTTGCCCTGGATTTTATTGCTCCTGTTCATGAACACCCTTTTTCTCTGCACCCCAGGGCCCCTTGGTTTGATGGGACTCTGAGGGAGATGCGGAGAAAAGGGCGAAGGTTAGAGCATTGTTGGCGCAGATCAGCCCTTGATGCCGACCGCCTTAGATTGATAGAACATTATGCTAGCTATCAATCTGCAATCACCCATAAAAAGGCAGAGTTCCTGACCAGGGAGATTGCAGTTGCTCAGAATCGACCAGCTCAACTGTTTTGAACTGTAGATAGACTGTGCAACCCAGCCTGTCTGC
The DNA here is from genome assembly GCA_016271365.2 of Neoceratodus forsteri. NCBI lineage: Eukaryota > Metazoa > Chordata > Ceratodontiformes > Ceratodontidae > Neoceratodus > Neoceratodus forsteri. Next base: position 1,430,027,614 of record CM057449.1, read on the forward strand.
AAGTTCGGAAAGCCTTTTCGCAAACAGAGTGCGATGAGCTCGCTCGTTACTTTGCAACTAAGGTGGCTGACATTAGGGCTGATCTGTGTTTGACAACCTCTAAGGGTGATGTTGTAGGGATGTATGAGAACACAGTGCCTCGTTTCTCTTGGAGTTCCTTTTATCAACCTAAGTTCATGGCTATTATGAGGTTTATCCATAGTGTGCGCCTTACAAGCTGCAGCTTGGATCCTGGACCAACTACCCTAATTTTGGGTTGTATTGATATCATCGGTCCAGTTTTGGTGCAAATAGTCTGGTGCTCCTTGGAGTCAGGTGAGTTTCCTAGCTCCCTGAAAGAGGCGTTGGTGACACCTCTCTTGAAGAAAGCTTCCTTAGACCCAGACTGTTTTTCAAGCTACAGACCTATCTCTAACCTTCCCTTTATTGGGAAGGTTATTGAAAAGGTTGTAGCTGCTCAATTGGATGACCATTTAACCATCCATAGTATCTACACATCCTTCCAGTCTGGTTTCCGTAAAAGACATAGCACAGAGACTGCGCTGGTTCGGGTGCTTAATGATATTCTGAGGGCGAGGGATCAAAAGAGACATTCCATCTTGGTTCTCCTTGATCTTTCCTCAGCGTTTGACATTGTGGATCATGTGGTGTTGTTAGCACGCCTGAGGCAAATCTGTGGAATGTCGGGAACCGTTTTGCAATGGTTCACTTCATTCCTTACTGGGAGATCACAAAGAGTTGTGTCGGGGATTTTTTCCTCCGGTCCAGTCTCTTTGTTGTGTGGAGTGCCTCAGGGTTCTGTGCTGTCATCCATGTTGTTTGCAGTGTATATGCTGCCCCTTGGAAATATCATAAGATGGTATGGGCTGAGGTTTCACTTCTTTGCTGATGATACCCAGCTATACCTGTCTTTTGCACCCGACCAGGATGGAGCTCTCTCGATGTTTAACAACTGTCTGGGGAAAATCCAAGACTGGATGGATTCTAGTTGGTTAAAATTGAACTCGGAGAAGACTGAGGTGTTGATGGTGGACCCGGGTGGTCAGATTGAGAGGTCGTGTACTGGTGCGCCTTCTGGAATTTTTCTGGGCAGCGTGTCATTACCGACCTCTGAACGGGTGCGTAACCTTGGGGTGATTTTTGACGATAAGCTGACTTTACAATCTCAGGTGTCAGCTGTCTTCAGCACTTCCTTTTACCATCTCAGGAATATTGCCAGGGTTAGGCACCTTGTTCCATCTAACTCCTTGCCAACGTTGGTCCATGCCTTTGTGTCCTAGCACCTGGACTACTGCAACACCCTTTACTTTGGGCTTTCTGGGGTTGAAATCCACCGCCTACAGTTGGTGCAGAACGCTGCAGCCTGGGTTTTGACTGGGACAGGTAGGTCCTGTCATATTACCCCGGTGCTGCGCGAACTGCACTGGCTGTCTGTGTGGTGGTGGATCACCTTTAAAGTCATTTTATTGACTTTCAAAGCCCTTCACGATCAGGGTCCATCCTATCTGAAAGACCTCCTGGTTCATTATTGCCCTGGCTGATCACTCCGCTCGGCCGACATGGGGTTGCTGGAGATTCCAAGAGTGAGTTTAAAAACTTCAGGCAGCAGAGCTTTTTCTCATGCTGCCCCCACTCTTTGGAATTCTCTACCAGGCCGGTTCCGGGGTGCACCTCCGTGGAGATATTCAAGAAAGAATTAAAAACTTTTTTATGGAAAATGGCTTTTTTGGAGGATCAAGCTAGTTAGAATTTGATTGGATTTTATTGTAATTTATTAAGCTTTTATGATATATTTATGATGTGTTTTTATATGTTTATGTTTGCATGGATATTTGTATTTATGTTATTAACCTGTTCAGTGCTTTGATATTTTGAAAGGCGCTATATAAATAAAATTATTATTATTATTATTGTCTACTGCGTCCTCTGTTGTCAGCGAGCGCACGCGAGTGTGGTCTCAACAAACTAAAATTCAAAATGTATGCGAGATACTCCAACTCGTATAATAGTCATAACATCCATCGAGATGGAGTATACTCACAATAACCAGCTTCTGTGAAGATTAAACGCCTCGGCTTTACCTCGGCGTTTAATCATCCACAGAAGCTGGTTATTGCTTCATATACTCTATCTCGATGGAAGTTAACACTTAAATATAATGATTGTCTAAGTAAAATAACATTTAAGTTCAGGAGTGTCTAAACATACCAATGCATGAAGACTAGAGCAAATATATTGTGGACTAAGTAGGGAAAAGAGTGTTGCAGATGCTAAGTCCAAATTGAAACTTTAGGAGATCATGAACAGGGACTCCCTAGTAATTGAGGTGAAAGTGCTGCGATAGCTGCCATTCTGCAGACATATTGGGAAATGTAAATGCTGCACACTCGAGAGCTGCAGGCTCAAAACATCACCATGCTGTATCTGGTTCCCTTCAGTGCATGGTTGGAGCCTCCCCCAGCCAATCACTTGGATGCCCCAGGAGCAACTGCTCTTACCACAGACTCCCTGCCTATTCTGACAGTCCCTCTCTACTACATGGAAAGACACAAGTCCCCCTCTCAGTTCCCTTCCAAACATGGCTGCCTCAGATGCAGCCTATTCCTCTCCTTTCTCCCACAACTGGGGACATGCCGGACTAGCAGGCAGGAAAAAAGGAGAGCTCTGCTCACAGCTCTGTACAGCTCCTGTCAGCAAAACAATAAATAAAATAAAGTCAACAGCCACTCCATGTCAACTGTGCTCTGACTCCTACAAATGCAACTAAGCACACTGCTCCACTGATTCACCAGAGAGACTGTCATGTCACGTTCACAATTTGTACCGAGGCTGTACTTCCCCAATCCAAAGTTGAGGCTTGCAGTCAGCCTTGGTGTCCATATTTGGTCCGAGTCCAGCTCCCTTTGCCATGCCCGACATTGCTACCAGTCCTGGAAGGTCTACTACTTCCAGCTAACATCTCCCGCATCTACTCCACGTGGATGAAGCACTGCGTCAGGCACGAAACTTAATTATGACAAGTTCACCGAGGATTTCCGTAGTGATATTAACCTTTGGTCCCTTATTCTGCTTTCGTTTATTCAGGGCATAGAGAGTGTCAAGATGAACCTTTTGCCAAAGTTTTTATACCTAGCCCAAACACTCCCGGTGACCCGACCCAACATCCTTTTTTAAACTTTGGTGAATACAAATTTTACGTTATCTTTGGCAGAGTAAGAAGCCCCAAGTGGGGGTAACCACACTTTACCTGACAGCCAGGGGGTCTCTCCCTGCCCAGTTTCGCTCTTTACCATGAAGCAGCTCAGATTTAATCGGCTCTGTACTGGTTGTTACCCACATACCAAACTCATCGGAGGGAGTTGAAACTTATGGAAGGGGAATTGGTGAACACCACCATTTTGCTTTCATCTAGGCTATCAGCATCTAGGGTGGCACAAGAGCAAAATCCTTATAGAAGAACCCTTAAGTACTGGTTAACATTTCTGAGCTACGCTACCTTGCACCAGAGGAAGTTTATGGTTACACCGTTAACTGATTCTAAAATGTTCCCTCCAGTGGCCATGGATACTAAATATAGTGATTGATTCAGCCTTGGCCTTTTGTATTTCTTCCAAGTCATTGGGAAGGGGGAGATTGGATCCTTTGAGGAAATGCAAACTATATACAGGCTAGTCAGGTCTGACTTCTTTAGATATTTGCAAGTACAGGATTTTCTTCGCAGTTCCCTCTATGGGAAACAGGGGATGGGGATCCTTATCCCCCACATTACAATTAATAATGGCATCATTAACAGGTCAAGATGACACAAAGCATTATATATCCCTTGTGTATAAGGTCCTAGTAAACCAACAAGCTTATGACCTAAACAAAATAAAATAAGCCTGGGAACAGGACCTAGCACAGGAGATCCCCACTCAGCAGTGGGAAGCAACACTTAGGAATATGTATAGGGTAACCTCCTCAAATATATGGCATGAATATTCATGGAAAACTGTAGTTTGTTTCTTCATATCCCCAATTAGACAGAATAAAATTAGCCTTTCTATTAGTGCTGCTTATTGGAGAGGATGTGGTAAGCAGGGAGCTTTGCTGGGACACATTTTTTGGTGTCGTCCAATTCTTTATCCTTTTTTCAAGATTTGTAGGTAGATTTATTTGAACTATTAGGGGAGTCCTGTTCACTTTATGCCTCGGCATTATTATTTTTGGATATCCCTAAAGGTTTATGGGATAAGGCCTCTCAGAAATTATTTATTCTATCTGTGGTGGTAGCTCAAAAGAGAATAACCAAATCACGACGTATCCCTACACCCACCAATACAGATTCTTGGAGGGATCAAATGCTAAAAATTTTCCAGATAGGAAAGCTTGCAGCCCAACTGAATCATACCTATACACAGTTCGAATTGCTCTGGCACAGATGGGAACTATTTATAGCCTGAAGGAGACCTGGTTTTGTTCCTTAACCTTTATTAGTGGTCAGTAGATATGCTTCAAGGCACTGCATTTTCTTACGCGGATCCTCTTTCCTCTTACATTAGATGAAAGTTATGCTAATGTATTTAATGTCTAATTTTTCTTATTGCATCTGAATAAACTGTGCCCAGATTTAAGGATTTGCAACTACCTCTTTTTGCGTAATCTATCTGACATTTATTAAAGATATTTATGGCAGCCTTTTAAATGGATTTTGTTTTAAGTAATTTGTTCTAAATTGTATTTTGTCCTTTGTGTATACAACATGTTGGTTGAAAGTTTGTACTGTATTCATTAAAAGCTTTCAATAAATATGAAATTTGAAAAAAAAAAAACATGGAGGCCTGCATACGTAAACCCCAAGACAAGAGAGAAGAGAGAGATGTGTGCGTGAAATGTTGAGATTTAGTATCTGCATGCCCAGCTGCTGATTGTTGTCTGACATGCTGAAATAAAGGAATTTTTACGTGTTAAGTGATTTCTCAGTGTCTTTATACAGCGTTGGTGAGTGGCACTGGCTTGCTTTTTCTATTTGTAAAACACCTGTCACATCTATGAAATGCTGTGGAAAAATGGCTATGTTGAAAATTTGAGTTCAGGATATTGAAAATTACCAAAGTTATGATCGAGCATTGAAAAATTTCAAAATACCTTCATAACTTTTTTTTTTAATATTGTCACTCCACATTTTCAACATAATTTTGTTATGACCCCAGCTCATGAACCTGGTAGGTGAAAATGTTCAAATCCCACCTGAAAGGTGAGTCCATGGAGTGATTGTGAAATCACCATTCTGTCTGGATCTGAAAAAGTTCACCTACCTTGTTCATGAGGTGGGGTCCCAAAAAGGCCATGTTGAAAACTTGAGGTAAAAATATTAAAAAACAACCATGTTAAGAGTAAAGGTTCAAAACGCATTGAAATACGTTAACCACATTTACCTGATTTTCTCAGTTCCTGGTCCAGCTTTGCAGAGTGAAGATGTGTCTCTGATCCACAGAGGATTGCAGTGTTGGACCCCCCCCCCAGTAGGTAAGTATAGGGTAGGGGACGAGGAGTGGAGGGTGCTGAGTGGGGGGTTGGGGTTGAAGGTTAGGACAACAGTGCAAGACAACGTGGGATCACTTTATTTCAGGTTAAAAAAAATAAATGATGTCGAGGGACCGTTTTCTCTATTACCTGCCACCCATTGTTTCAGCAGTGATTGGGAGGGGGCAGGATGTTTCACAGTGGATAGGACCTGGGGGGTGTTTTGCAGTGGGCAGGATTGTTTTATGTGAAGCCAGTGCTGGGGCTGGGAACAGGGGGGGGGGTGAAGAGCACACTGATGGAGGGAGCAAGAGGGTTGTTTTTTTACACTGGGGGAGAAAGCACAAGGGGGAGCGAAAGAGAAAGATCACTGATTCATGTATACTATATGTGCTTCAACTCCACTGGGGGAGTGGAGCACAGGGGAAACATAATGTGATACATTCAGTATCTGGTCATGCCCTTCCAGAGCCCCCTTTTTCTCTCTCACTATGTCAGCAATACATCAGCATAGCTCTCACCATGCAGCCTCAAAAATGGGCTGGACATTTCTTACTTCTTGATTGGCTAAATAAGTTCTAAGAACAATATGATAATCCACCAACAAATGCACAGTTTGGAACAAGTTCAGGCAGTGCGATATGGAATCTGGGAAACTCATGTTCAGTATTCTTGAGCCACTTACCTTTTATTGCCATCACAAACATGGCTGCCACTTTTACTCACTGAAAACCTTGAACTAGACTCTAAAAAGTAGAACTTTTTTATATTAAAAACACACAGTTGGCTAACCAATAGAAAGCAGTCTGTTAGGATTAACTCAGTATGCTCTGAATATAGCAATGTAACCAGTGGAGTGTCGCAGGGTTCGGTGTTGGGTCCCGTATTATTCGGACTTTACATCAGAGATATGAGCAAAGGCCTTGGTAGTGTTGTGTCCAAATTTGCTGATGACACTAAAATTGGAGGAGATGTATCTTCCTACAATAAACATCTAACACTTACCCAGGATCTTCTAACTATTGAACAATGGGGAAGAGAGAATAAAATGAGATTTAATGAACATAAATGCTCTGTCCTGCAATTAGGACGAAATAATCCAGGTTACAAATACCATCTTAATGGTAAGATACTTAGACCCATTACTAGTGAAAAATAACTTGGGATATGGGTGGACTCCAAGTTGCCTGCTTCGACTCATTGTCATAACACTGCCTTGATCGCAAACAGACTTATATGCTGTATTAAAAATGCTTTTCTGGAGGGTCACGGGATGGCTGCCTGAGCAGACATGCTCTGAGCTAGCTCTTGCACCCTTGCCTCAATTCCATTGAATTTCATTACTTTTCATGCTAAATACCTGATTCAGCCCAGCTCACTTCTACACCTGGTCAGAGAGTGCCTGAAAAAGCAAACTTAAGTTAGAATGGAGGCTGAAATGTGCGATCCCCTACCATGGCATACACAGCCGACTATGCTAATGAGGGATAAGCAAGCAAAGCAGGCGAAATCACAACCAACTAGCCCAACCTCCCAACCAGCATCCCAGGCCATGCTAACAAAGGGGAAATTTCAAGAAGACCTCACTACATTAAAGGAAATGCTCACCAAACTCTCCCCGACCTCTACACCATGAGAGCAACTGTTGAGCAGCTGGCCACTTGGACTGGAGACAACGAGGCCAGAATATTGTCTCTGGACAATTGGCATAATTATACTGAGCTGAAGCTGACCGCCCTGCATTATCGAATCAAACATATGGAGGAGAAAATGGAGGACCTGGAGGGAAGGTCATGGAGGAATAACTTGGTCATATTAGGGCTGCCTGAAAAGGAGGAGGGCTGAGAGGTTATCATTTGTTTAGAAATTAAGTGAAAAAGTCACAGTTCCCTCACCCAGTGGACCTACATATGTTATTGAATGGGCCCATAAAGCCCTCCATCTGGCTCCCCCCCCCGACCACTGATTTTCTGGCTATTAAATTTTTTGGACAAGCAGCATATTTGGGGGGCTATTAAAGAAATTAAAGAAGTTCAATGGGAGGGCAAAAAAATACAGATAGCCCAAGATCTGCCATTTTCGGTCAGACAGAAGAGAGTGGCATTACACCCTGTGATTGCTAAAATTATTGCAGCTGGAATCAAATTCAGGGTGAAATACCCAGCTTTACTCCAGGTCTATCACAATGATCAGTGGCACTCTTATGATAGTGTTGAACAAGCAAGACTAGCACTCTGAAGCTTGCTACCAGACCTTTTCAAGTGAAGATCCAGTAAGCTCAGAGGATCCCTTACTCATTCACGTTACATACATTAGATGCACAATTGGTACGCATTACCCGCAGATTGAGTACCTGGCAGCAAATTCCTATAGGTATGGAGAAGATACCACTGGAGACTGACTTTTCCTTTTCTTTATTCTGGCTCCCTGACAGGAAGTCTCCTTTTTCTACTCCCTCCAGTTCAGTGGCATCATGTATTTTCCACAGTGCGAGTGTGGTGCGTCTTCCTGAATGCTAGCTCTGCAGTTTGGATTGACATGGGCTGGGCTGGCACCCTTCAGAACCTTTGCAACTGGCAATCATTTTTAAGTTGAGTATTTGTTTTAGAGTGGCACCAGACTCAGCAGTTACCTAGTACCTGATTTTATTTCTAACTGGTAACATATTTAACTATCCCTGGCGTTTTTTCGCATCGAGCCACACTTTTGACCTCCGGCTAACCTGGAACTCCTAGCATAGACCTTATCTGTTTTCTTTTGAACCTGAATAATTTATACTTGAAGAGCCTGAGCATAGCTTTTAGTGCTTCACCTTTTCCTCAGTTATGTGAGACGCTGGCTCCATCTAGTGGATACTTGGATTAACTGCATTACAAGAAGGACATTTAGTCTTACTTTTGCTGCCTATTTTATCTTAAAGCACCTGTAAGTTGCACTGCAAAGTGTCTTAGGTTTATAGATTGCCATAGCACTGTTAGTTTTATAGCCAAATAGGCTTTTATCTTTGGTTCTAGTTTTTTTCTTTGGGGCCATTCAAACTAGATATAATTACTGCACTATATAAGGGGATCATATCTTGTGATTTCCAAAAAAATTTTAAGTTCACTCTGAGCTGTTTTTGCTTAACATGGTTCTAATGGCCTGCTGTGTGTTACTGGCTTAGTATATTGTATTACTGATGGATTGCTAATGGTTATATGTTTATGTTACATTATAACTCTTTATATAGAGCTAAGTTCACTTCTTGAAAGCGAGTGGGATTCGGGCAGGGGAGGGGAGGGGCATACGTTCTGGGCAGTATAATTGAATCGCGATCCAAGGAAGAGTGGAGTTTCAGTCACTAGGACTGGGGTCGATGAGTGGGAAAGATGGGTCTGGGACTAATTTGAGAAGGTACGAGGGTATTTTATATGTTTGTTTGGTTTATAGTTAAGTGTATGTTATTGAGGTTCATTTATTTAGGGGTTCAATAATCTAGTTGGGGTAGGGGGTATGTGAGTCAGAATGGGAGGGGGGGATTGTTCAGCTACTTACTGGTTACTTTTATTCAAACGTGAGGGGGAGGGGGGGTGGGAAAGCCTTGCATATTACTGAGTCTTGGGCCAGCATTGTTAACTAACAGGGACAATTCTAGAAGGATGGGTGGAGTGCTCCCTCATTTCCCCTACATAATCCAGGTCTGTTGGTTGTATGGGTAGTCAGTACATGTTCATAAGTTGGAATGTCAAAGGGGCCCAGGATAGTCATAAGAGAACGGCTATTCTAAGGCATCTCCAGCATCTCAGAGCCCACATAGTATGCTTAAAGGAGATGCATCTCCGGTGAGAGGATGTTTCCCTCTTCTGGAGAATCTGGGGGGGGGGGGCAGATTTTTGAAGCCGGCTCTTCCACTAGGTGAGATGGCACGGTAATCCTAATAGCTAAGTCGGTCCCTTTCATGATGGTGCAGTAGTGATTGGACCTCTTGGATAGGTGTATTGTCCTCCATGGCACACTGGAGTCCTTCCCAATAGTGCTGGGATCAATGTACGGCCCAAATGTGGACACACCACAATTCTTTGTTAACCTATTGTCGGTACTTACATTTGATCCCCCTATGCTCACTATTCTAGGAGGAGACTGGAACATTGTGCACCAATCCGAGGTCAACCTCTCAGATAGCAGGACAGTGGGTCTGTCTCTGGTCCAGTGGGCCTTGAGGTACCTTATAGCAGGTACAGGAACAGTAGATGTATGGCGTACTCCGAACCCCAGGGAGCGCCAGCACCCATACTTTTCCCCACCCCATAAAACTCTGTCCTGTATAGACTATTTTTTGCTTAGCTCCTTCTCTCTCCCCCAGCTGTTTGTCTCAGGGTGCTCTCTGACCATTCCCCAGTCAGTCTTTCATATCTCTTAGGACCAGGCATTAGGAAGGATTCCCTTTGGCACCTCAATACCCAACTGTTACAGAGACCTTCCTTATTAACTCACATTCAAAATTTCATTTCCACTTTTTTGGAGGTCAACATAGACTCTGTGAATAGAGTGGATGATGTTTGAGCTGCACTCAAGTGTGCGCTGCGGGAGGATTTTGTTCGTCTGGCCACCACCCACGCCCGGTGAAGTGGGACCCAGCTGAATACTCTATTAGGAGACATCTGGCAACTTGAGCACTCTCTTCATCGCTCCTTTCTTGAGTCAGAGTGGGCCAGGTTATATCTTCTCCAATCCCAATATGCTGACATAATGGCTTGGAAGGCCGAGCTTTCCCTGCATCGTAATAAAATGTGACATCTTGAATCTGGAGAGTGATCTGGCAAACTATTGGCCCTCAGGCTTAGGCAAGCAGAAGCAGCTAAGTTTGTGCCAAGTCTACGTCCACTCCTGGATGGGGATATTGTCTCAGACCCGAGGGAGATAGTGTCAATTTTTGGCAAGTATTACAAACACTTTATGCAGCAGAGGAGCCCTCCACCCCATAAGGCCCCACCATTGCGGAGTACTTGAACTCCGTGCCTCTTCCAATTTTTCCTCCTCATCTGGTTGCAGGTTTGAGATCCCCGATTAAACTGGGTGAAGTAAAACAGGCCATTAAATATCCACCCCTAGATAAGACTCCCGGACTGGATGGCCTCCCGAACAACCTGTACAAAGTATGCCTCGCCCAGGTGGCACTGCTTTTTGTAGAGGTCTTTAACTTCTGGTTTGAACAGGGTGTAGGAGACCACACCTTTTTGGAGGCCCTGATAACCCTCATCCACAAACCTGGTAAGGACCCTTTGCACCCAGGTAGCTATCGACCAATTTCTCTTCTCAATTTGGATGTGAAAATCCTTGCAAACATTTTGGCCACTTGCCTTGCACCAGTTATGGGGGAAGTTACTGGACTTGAACAGGATGGTTTTATGTCAGGCCAGACCTCAGGAGATCGTATGAGGAAACTCCTACATTTAATCTTGGTGTCTGGGGATTCAGAAGCTCCATCCGCGCTGGTCTCCCTTGACACCGAGAAGACATTTGATAGGGTTTCCTGGGAGTTTTTATTCACCTCCCTCAGTCTTTTTGGGGTCCCTGCTGATTTTGTTAAGTGGGCCCAACTCCTGTATTCTTGCCCCATGGCTAGAGTGTGGTGTAATGGTCACACATCCGCCTCATTTCCCCTCTAGTGCAGAACTCGTCAGGGTTGCCCGCTTTCCCCACTTTTGTTTAACTTTTATTTAGAACCCCCCTAATTTGCAGATTGACCAGTTTCTCCATCTTGAAAGGTGTCCAATTAGAAGGCGGTGTGAGTGATGGTAGATTGGGCTAGTCTGTGGCCATCAGGCAACACTTCATAGGATAAAATGCCTCATGGGATAAAATGCCCCATGTGGAACAGACCTTCCAGGACAATGGTCGCCAGTATGTGCCTCAGGAATGTCTGACAGGAGTGGCTATAATAGGGGTGGTAGATAGGGCTCTGCATGGTGCCCCTGATGGGACTGCCCCCAAATCAGCATGTCTGATGGGCTATCAGGTAGGCACAAAAAGGGTAAGGTGCATCAGGATGGGTCAGACTACGTGGGACAGAGTAATCTGGGAAGGGGCCATCATCCACACATGGTCTGGTGCCCATCTGATGACCACGCTGTCTGAGTGATGGCTTGATTAGTATACGGCAGGGGTGCAGAGTGGCTAAGCCTCACTCCTTACATATCAGGGGAAGCTCGAATGGCACCCTATGCATTGTGATGTGATATTGCATTTGGGCCCTGTTTGACGATGGTTAATCACATTGTGAGTATCTAACTCCGACTCAAGTTAAGATAAAGGCCTAATAAATTTTAAAGAAGTACCAATACTAGCAAGAAATTAATCTTGGGGTAGTATGTTGAGTACAGTATAATTCATTTTAGGTAATTCCACTGTTGGCATATTAAGGTGAAATATGTGATGCAGGCCTGACTTGGCTTGAATATGTATAATTGCTGTTTTGTACACTGCTTTGCAGCCTATTTTAAATGTATTTTAGATTGCTCTGGGTTGCAATGGTTTTCTAACCGATCAATAATAAATTTTTGACTTAGTCATCTGAAGTTGTTCCAGAGTGCAGGTAAGGGGGACTGTTTGTATGTAGCCCATAGTTGGTCCCTGTCCTTCACAAGGATAGAAGTTCTTTAGAGACCCATCAGGACAGCCACCTCTCACTCTCCGGGTGGTGAGAGGGAAGCAATGGTCTTGTAGCTGAAGGAGGGCTTTGGTAAAAAAACTCACAGTCACTGTTGCATCTGTGAGAGAGTAGAGAGCCATCCAATTAATTGCCCTAGCAACCTTAAGGAGGGGGTGGAGGTGTCAGGGCAATTGAAATTACAGAAGGAGATGTGCTGGGGGGGGGGGGGGCTTTTGGGCTTGGTGGCCCAGGAGATGAATGTGGGGGAGTGATCACTGATAGAGTCAGACATTATGCCGGTATGGAGCACGTTATCCTCTCTATTTGTGACCACCTGGTCTAGGAGATAATGGTTTTGGGTATGGGTGTTCTGTCTGGTTGGAACAGAGATAAACACTGCCCAGTACCAGAGGATTTCCATCTAATGTTCCCTTTACCAATACCAATCTTATAAAGTGCAGCCACCCCTCTTTTCTTCATAGAATGGGAACTTTCTTTTTTTTTTTTTGTTATTTGCCTGGCTCTCACGGCTTCAGAGGAGGCATCGTACCTCCTCCTCCTACTCCATCTGCCAGGGCAATCCCCAAGACATTGCAAAAGATAGGGTGATTAGGATGCCCTAATTCTTGTATGTCAGTTCTGTACTTGTGTCATCCTATATTGGCAACACAAAACTCACATAACCAAAAGCAAGGATGAACGCCACTGCAAGTCACATGATAATTAGCAAACAATAGCTGCTTTTATTGTATTAAACACACTTAAAAATAGGGAAACAGTTTCGTGGCTTTCACCACTTCTTCAGACCCACACAACAGTGTTGATCTGGCTACTAAGACTATATTCCTTCATCTCACATCTTGTAAGTTTATTCCATCTCTTTCTTTTCATCTCCCAATTTTACTCATAGAAACTTGCTGTCTTCCCTATCTCGGGACTTGACTTAATTCGCCACACAACATGGCTGCAGAGGTCTCAGTGTCTCCCTGGATATAGAAGCCTGCAGAAGTCATTGACTCCAAAACAGTAGGTCAATTCAAATCTGCTTGGGATAGGCATAAGGGGATTGTCTCTAAGAAATTCTAAGGAGGAGGCAGCACTCAGGGCAGACTAGAAGGATCTTTGGTCCCCATCCGCCATCATTTTCTATATTCCTATGTTTCTATGTCCCAGTTGTCTATGCTGCTTCGGGGACCCTCTCATCGCTGATCTTAAGCTTCAGCAGGTGCTCTCCTTCAGGATATGTTCTCTCTCTCTTTTTCTTAGGGCAAGTGAAAGCCAGAGGTTCTCCAGCAACTGCGATGTGCAGGATGGCAGGTGGGCCCAGTGAGCACCTCAGGCCCTTTTCTTTGGCTAGATCCCATACCCTGTCAAAGGACTTAAGTTCATCAATAATGCATTTTGGGAAGTCTGCAACCTTTGGTTGCATTGAGAGTTTTACTCTCTACCAAATCACTTTTTGTACCATCTGTGCCTATGCTCCCTGCTTTGATAATGAAGCAATTGCAGGATGATAGACTATGGTCTGGAGGCCTATTGCTTAGGTGGAGGCCTGGAAGAGATTTGGTGGGCCCAGTCTATTTCAACAGGGCTGTCCAAGTAAAAGTTCAATACTTTAGGGAGCATTCTTTATGAAAAGTCCATCATGTCACTCCCTTCCTCCTTTTCCGGTACACTAAAGATATGGACATTGTTCCTGCAGTTGCAGAGCTCTTGAACATGCACCTTATCCCTGAGGGTCTTCGACTCCTGCTCTGTAACCTACAGCATGTGCTCTGTGTCCCAGGACCAGTACTCAGGTCTCCCAACTTGTTCCTCCACTTTTTCGATCTGGTCTCCCTGGCTCTCCACAGTTGCTGCAGCTGGATGACTTTGGTCATATTTGGTTCTCCATTCAAAAGTCTTATGTATTGTTAACTGTTTCTGAGGCATGGCTGGCACATTGAAAAAGGCTGGAGGAGACAGAGAAGAATTGTTTCTGTTTTTAACTGGGGAGATTTCTGATTTTGATAAAAACCTTGCAGATAAAAGGAATCATGTGGTGGGCACATTCAAGGCACTGCTGGGTGTCTGAGAGGTTTTGCACTTGATATTGAAAAATGTACCTGTACCACCAGATTGTGTGCCACTGTGAACCTCTGCGACACCTTATGCCATGTCACCTTATGACATATTCCTGATGTATTTGCTGTAAAAGGCTGATGTGCTGAGATTGCTTGTCTGTCTTCCTTCACAAACATAGAATTTGGCAGCAGATAAGGACTGCTTGGCCCATCCAGTTTGCTCGTTTCTCCCTAACTACACCATTACATCAGACTGTGCCTGATCTACAGCTTTTCCTTTCTCCCCCCTTCCTTCCCACTAAGATTCCTTTGTGTTTATCCCATGCATTCTTTTTTATTTGCAATTTAAGGAACTTTATTACATTTTCAACAAGTACAAGAATAAAAACAGAACATATAATATGAACAGGCCAAGAGAAAAAAAACAGATCCCCTCCTCCCAGCCCCACGACCCCCCTCCCTATCCTGTGGAGTGTGCCCACCACTAATAGTTGGGTTATCCAGACAGAAGTATAAGAGAGAAGGACTAGAGGAGGACAAATGGCCACTTTAACTATGGTCATAAGGGAGAGCAAGAGAGAGCTGCATACGTTTAAGTATAATGCATAAAGTTTGCCCCACTTTTTGTTAAAAAGAGACAGTCTGTGATGAGTACTGGCAATCAGGCATTCTGTCCTAAGGCAGAAGGACAGCTCATGTAACCATTCTCGACAGGAGAGAGAGGACTGATCTAGCCAGTGTTTGAGAACCAATTTCTTCACTGTAAGTGAGATTAAGGTGATACGGTATCTGCGTTCTTGAGTCTTAATCTGGCCATAATCTCCTATAATACAGATTTCAGGAGAAAAAAGGCCTTCTAAACCAAGCAGAGGATTGATTCTGGACTCAATCAAGGTCCAAAGGAGGTCACTTTCTCACAAAACCAGAAAATATGTAATAAATTGCATTCTGCTTTACCACATCTGGTACATGTGGCGGAACTGAGTTGCTCCAACTTGAATAATTTGACTGGGGTGTAATACATGTTATTTAAGATGGGAAACTAAGTGAACTGGAGCCGATCTTGAGTGGTGTACCTGTAAAGCTCTCTCCAGACGTGTCCCCAATTAAAGTCGGTATTTGGCAGTAAGACCTTCCAGATTTTGGAAGCCCAAGGGGGCGTGGGAGATAGCTTATCAAGGAGAAGGGAATAGCACTTAGCAATACCATGGGGTTTGAGTGAAAGATCCTACATTAAAGTGAGGAAATCTGAGAGTTCAGAATGCACGGGGGAAGGGCCAAACTGTTGAAGCAATAAGTGTCTAAGTTGAAAGATTTTGAAGGCCTGTGAGGGACCCAACTGGAGGAAGCACAAAATTTCGGGAGAAGGGAAGAGGGACCCTTGGGGATAGAAGTCAGACACTTTAGAATCAACTAACTGTGGGAGCCAGGAAGCCGAGATTGTACTACCCCCAATTTTAATATTGCTATTAAAAAGGAGTGGTTGTGAGGTGTCCTTGGTGGGGGAAATTATGAAAAAGAAACAAAATTGTGAAAAGACTTTAACAGAGACCCCAACAACAGATTCCCAAAGGGGTTCTGGCAGAGACCTCCAAGGGGAGAAAAGAATGACTGAACTTGAGAGACCCGATCTGGACATGACAGAAGACTCAATGTCCAGCCAAGAAGGTACGTAGGTCCCATCCATGTCCACATGAGGTATTATCAGCCATGTAGTACATTTATAAAGGTGGCTAGCCCAGTAATAAAGTAAAAGATTAGGAAACCGAAACCCACCCAGCTCTTTAGGAAGACACAATTTGGAGAAAGAGCGCCTTGGGGACTTATCAAGCTAGATGAAGTTAACGATAAGTGCATGGATGCATTTAAAGAAAGAAATTGGGAGCCAAACATTCAACATATTTAATGGGTAAAAGATTCTGGGGAGAATATTCATTTTTATTATATTAATCCTACCCCAGAAGGAAATCAGAAGTGCCTTCCACTTGAGAAGGTCTTGTTGGAGAGTGGTGACCAGGTCCTCCAAGCTGAGCTTCTTCATGATTGAGTGGTGCCTAGAGAGGAAAATACTTCAGCATTTAATAGAGCGGGGGGACCACTTCATACTGAAACAGTCAAGGTTTGCCCTATGAGTGTGCCCGTTAAGAGGTAGAATCTCAATTTTACTACAATTCATCTTATAATTAGAGAGGGAACTATATTTGTCTATGACTTTGAGGGTCTCCACAAGAGAAACCATGGGATGTGAAAGGTGGAGAAGAATATTGTTGGCATAAACCGATAGTTTCTGGATAGTCCCACTGACTGGGATCCTGGAGATGTTAGGGGAAGAGTTAATTTGTTTGATTAGAGGCTCAAGATACAGATTAAATAAAGTGGGAGAGAAAGGGCAACCCTGCCGGGTGCCTGAAAATAGAGGAAAACAAGAAAAAAGATACCATTGCAATAAATTCTGGCTGCTGGAAAAGAGTAAATAACTTGGATCCACTGCTCGAAAATTAGGGGAAACTTCACAGAGTAGACTATAGGAAGCCCCAATCCACTCTGTTGAAAGCTTTCTCTGTGTCAAGTGAAATTAAGGCCATAGGGATAGGGAGGTCTTTTGCAGCAGAGAAGATATGGGCCAACGTACGTAAGTGGTTGGCTGAAGATCGGCCTGGGACAAAACCTACCTGTTCAGGGCCAAGAAGACCAGACCAAACCATACCAATTCTTGTAGCTAGAATTTTTGTGAGTATTTTAATATCATAATTAAGGAGGGTGATTGGGCGGCAGCTAGATGGTTGAGAAGGAGGCTTATCCGGTTTCAAAAGGAGGGTAATTGTAGCCTCTAGAATGGAGGGATCCAAAGAGTCGGCTGAATACATGTAATGGAAAAGTCATAATAATAGAGGTGACAATTCTTTGGAAAAGGTTTTGTAGAAATTAGAAGGGAAATCGCCAGGGGATTTGTCTAGCGACAGACTGTTTATTGCCGTGGTAATCTCATGAGGCGATATAGGGAAGCTAGAATAGCTTGGTGAGTATCTGAGAGTTGTGGAAGAGGAATCATATTTAAATAAGAGATTATCTCATCCTGTCCTGGAGAGGATGGATGTTGGCCATATAGTGTACTGTAACAATTTTCAAAAACCTGAGCTATCTTCCTAGGCTGGGTTTTAAGAGAGCCATCTGGAGAGGAAATTGCAGTAGTTGTTCTGTAGCTTTCCAGCTTTCGTAAATGAAATGGTAGCAAGCGGCCGGCTTTTTCTCCTTGTTCAATGTATTTTGACTGGGTCTTCAAAATAGCATATTTGACCTTGTCTCTTAAGATATCCGCATACTTGTCCCTGAGAGCCAGAAGCGTATTTAGGGAGTCAGGCAGTGAAGATGGGGAGATGGAATTTTTTAATTCCTGTATATGATTCAAAGGAGAGATGGCCTTTCTTTTAGGAGCAAGTCTGATAAACTCTCCCTGAGGATGCATTTGAGAGCACACCATTCCTGATCTCTACAAGGGATTGTGATTAAACTGGTTTCAATGTAAGTGATTTTATTTTAGAGACCACAAACTTGTCTTTGAGAAGCTGTGTATTTAGTGTCCAGGTTATATCTTATTGTAAATCTGACAATGGGTTAAGTAGGAGCCAAAATACGGCACGATCAGAGAGGATCTGGGGTTCAAGGCCAGCATTACACACTGACCATAAGGTCAAGAGACTAACCAGAATGTAGTCTTTCTAGGACGAGGTGTCATAAACCGCAGAATGAAAACAGTAGCTACGGGAAGAGGGGTTAAAAATCCTCCAGGGGTCACAAAGCCCTAGTGAGTTCATTAGATCACTAAGAGCACGCTGAGAAGGGGTTGAGGGCCAAGGGGATGGATTCGAGCAGCCTAAATCTTGTGTAGGTGGGGTGTTCCAGTCCCCTCCAAGAATAAAGGGGACAGGCAAGAGGGGAACTAATTTGTCTGCTAAGTCCAAAAAAAAGCAGGAGCCTCCCCCAACTGGACCATAAATGCTGCCAAGTATGACATCAGTGCGTTCTAAGGAGCCTTTAACAAAAATGAAATGGCCTTGAGGATCTGAAATGACTTGATTGGCTTGGAAAGACAGAGATTTTGTAATTAATATAGCTACCCCTCTGCTCAAGGTAGAGTCTCCTGATACAAAAACTTGGCCTATAGATTGCCTGCAAAGCCAGTTAGCTTCCTGGTTAAGCAGATGAGTTTCCTGCAGGAATATGATCTTGCCCTGAAGCAGTGAAATGTGTTTGAGTACTTGGTATCTCTTCAGCTGCTCTCTTGCTTCCCTAATATTCCACGGCAAAGGTTTAATGGCACTATTAGCCATCCTCCTGAGACATGAGTACCACCAATCATAATCTCCTTGAGTTAGGGCACACTTCATCCACCCTCCCACCCTCCCAACCCAAACATAAACAAAATTTACCCAGTCCTAGAAGAAACAACAAATTATGACTGTCAGACAGTCTTAACAATGTGAATCATAGATGAAATACAAACAGTTTGCCTAGGTGAAGGGATAAACAGACTTGAGTGAGACCCCAACCCCCCTTTCCCATAAACTAGATAAAACCCACCCCTCCCAATCAAAAAACACTCCAAGTTGAGACAGTAGCAGAGAATAAGCAAATCCTCCCTCTCACAGTTGCACCAAGATCCAAAAACCATATACAATGGTCCTCCTCAAGTCAAACGAACAAACTGCGTGTGATGAAGAGTCAGCTAGGAGGGACCAACCCCTCATAAGCCCAAATCTAACCCACTCAGGCAAGAAGTTCCCAAAGGGGGAGCTAACATACACTTGTCAACAAAAACTGTATTGAGGGATGTCAGGGAACAAGAGGAATGTGAAGCATTGGAATCCCTTCGTATCCAACATTACTCCTCTGGTTGCCTGGAATCAATCAATCAATCAATCTTTATTTTACCAGGTGAAGCACCGTTGAGCAAGCTCATTTCCAAGGTGGGCCTGGGCATACAGAAATAACATCCAATACATAAAAGATACACATATGCATACACAGGTACAGCAATACTACTCATGATAAAAGTAGCACAGGTATAACAGCAAAATAAAATGCGGGCTATACATAGGGTGGGAATTCAAACAGGATACGAATGAGGCAGCATATAAGTATATAAAACTATACATAAGCTAGATAGTCAGGTGAGATACAGAAGTTTCACACCAAAATGTTTGTTTTGAACGGTACATTTAAATACTCCATATTGTTAGTATAAGGCAAAACATTATGTACCCCAAGAGAGTGGGGAGCAGCCAAGGGAAATTAGAACCTAGGAAGGAGCAGGAGGTGAAAGAAAGCCTGAGGTTGAATGCTTTAAAAGTGCATGTAGGAGGTCGGAGTTGGTCTCTAGGTGTCATAACCTGACAGGGCACGTCAGGAGTAGCACTTACAGCGTTCAGAGAAAAGTCTCACATACAGGAGTTTGAATTCGGGGATTTTAATGGGAATTGCTAATTTTAGGGTTATTTGAAGCTTGTTCCAAAGCTGGGGTAGTGTGAAGCTAAGGGAGGATCTGCCAAAGCGGGTTTTGACCTTCGGTAACATTAGGGAGATATAAGATTGGTTTCTCAGTGCATAGTTGCCAGAGACACATGTAACCCCCAGGTGGCGCTATCCCAAGGGCTACTACCCCTGTCTGCTTGACTACTGACAGGTTGAGGAGCCTAGGTTCTACGGCGGGTGCCTCCACCCAGAGGTCAGAGTTTGTAGTGGTTAGACTAGCTTGATCACAGCCCTCTGGGACACCATGACCCCCTTTGGTTCCCTCTAGTGGTTCACACAGTACACCGGAGTTACAGACCCACTACCCCACATTTACACACTGTTCACTCATATAGATACCACTTACGCCCGAGACTGATCCGGCAGCATGTCTCTGAGGACCCCTGTAAAGTAAGGTTAATCAACATACACAGCAAAACACAATACTGTTTCCATAAGTACCACCACCACAGACAGTATATAGTATAACAACAACAAATCTGATTTATTTAGGGGACAGTAACACGGGAGGGGGAAATCAGGTTAATTAGTGGCATTAAATCGCAGTACTGTGCACACATACAGGGTCTGAAAAATCACACTCTGGGTACCCAGGTTGGGGGGTAGCCAGGTCCATTGCCCGGAGTTGGCTGGCAGGTGCAGATGGATAGGGCCCTGTGAAAGAAAATATATGCACAACACCCAATTGTAATCCAGAGCCAGAGGGCTCAGTCCATGAAACAGTGAAACAGCAAGAATTAGAAGACACACTTGTGATTGAAAAACAAGCTGCAGGGGAATACCCTGATTAGTACCCACAACACCCAAGCTGAGGATCAGATGGAGAATGTCCCTCTGGATTGCCAGAAGAGCAGGGCATGAGGACAAGGTCCTTGTGACTGGACCCCAATGCAGTTGATAGCAAACAGATATAGTCCGAATTAAGCTGGGGTTTACTTCCAGTTTCAGCACACAATTCACTGTACAGGGGATTTGAAATAGCGATTCCCCACAAGCACTACGCACATTTATATGTAAAAGGAAAGTACTATGCCAGGCAGGCTGCTCCTCGATCCCGATCGCAATTACTGCAAAATACCTGGGAGCATACACAGCAGCTTCAGTTCCTGACAAACCGAGCACGATTCAGCAATTTCTCCAGTCTTCTACAGGGTGAGCCTGGTTTCCACACTTCTAGTGCTTCTTTCTCCTCACAACTCGGATTCAGTTCAAACTGGCACTCACAAAGGCTGCAGACTGAAAATCAAAGCCTCACATGTGCTTCCCGCACGAAACTGTACACCGCAGAAGCACACAGCTCCTTCTCTCTTCACTGCCACAACTGATCTGATCTTTCCAGTCACAGAGCAGGGCATTTCCTTTAGCTCCACACTATTCTGTTGGCTGATTCAGCTGTCACTCACAATAAGACTCCCTCTGTTGGTAGAAAAAGGTGCCAAGATCAAAATTACATTTCTCAGAGTCACTGCCCATACAATCCCCTTGTGGCTGGCGCAGATTAAGAGTCCAAGTTCTGATTCGTCCACAGGCTCCATTTTAGGGCTCCTTTTACCCAATTGGCCCAGCACAGCAGTTTAGGTCCAAAATGGAGAGGTAACACACACAGAGTCCAAGCTGCAATAAAGGCAGGTTAGACAAACTACAATTTTGCTAATGCTTTAAATGATTACAGGCAAACAGTTACAGCTTTCAGATGGGCTCCCTTTGCACCTTCAGCGACCGCAAATTGGAGCGATTACTCTGCAGCTCGGGTGGGATTCAAGCATTAAATACACTGTCCCCCCACACAAACTAATTAAGTCTGCAAGCAGACAGTTCTTAAAGAGACAGTACGTGGAGGCTCAAATAGCACTCACCTGCAGCCACAGTTAAGCAGCTCAGACGCCGAACACCACCCAGGCTTGGAGCATTCAGACAAGCTCCTGGAAGACTTTTGGGAACCCCATTTGCAGGGGGGGTTACACCCTTCCTGGCCTGGAAAAACTTGGCGTCCACGTCAAGTAAGTACCCCCATAAGTTTCAATACAACCATATATATTTACATCAGTATCACATTAGGCTTATACATGTAATTATCAGTCAACATATCACCTTACCAGAAACACATTTCTGAAACTTTTCAGTACATCACTTTTTCACAGTATTATACACACATTGTACCATAACTCAGGTTATTACCTCCTGCACATGAAACCTGAAGAGAGGGGGGCCCTTCCCTATCAGCTACCTTAGGGCTGGACGGGGCAGGGGCACCATATCTAGAGGGCAACACAAGTAACTCGGAGTTAGCACTGATGTTCAGTTTGGAAAATGAGCTCGGGGACACATATACTCCTTTGTGGACAACATTGAGAGGCAAGTCCACAGGCCTCCCAAGGGAATCATAACTGAGGTGCACCACAGGCTTTACAGCTCGACCAGTCTTTCTAGGGGGAACTGTTACAGTCTCTGCTCTCTGAGCCTCATTTTCAGCATTGTCCTCACTTGTCAGGGGAGTCTCCCTTGGGGTAGAGAGGCTAGAACTTGGGGCACTTTCAGCTCCAGGAGTTACAATCTCTGAGTCCACAACACTTGGCTCACATGGAGAGCTTTCGGACACTGGCAGTGGACCATCAGGGCACTCAAAATACTCTTCTTGTTCTGGTATATCACCAGTCTGTTCCACTCCATCATTTTCCTCCTCTGAAAGCTCAAACAGTTCAACCATACACAATGATTCCATATCATCTGGCTTGATGCTTTGCACTTCACTTTCTGGGAGCATTGGCTCCAGGGACAAAGTTAGAGGCTTAGACAATCTGGAAGGCCCAGCTTCATCTCCAGGACTGACTAGGGGATTGCCCCGAAACAATTGACTCAGTTTGTAAGAAGGGTAGTATTGAAAGCCACACTCACCTTCCTCTGACATGGACTGACAGTCACGTTCAACTGGGACTTGTGGAGGGGAACACTTTAACTCAGCTTCTGTAGGTGCAGACTTTCTTGATTTTTTCTTAGCAGCAGCTCTAGTCACTGGTCCAGAGGGGGCAATTTCTGGGGACTCAGACTCAATCAAGATTTGTCCAACGGGCAGTAAATGATTTCTATGCATTGTTTTAACATCTTTTAAATTATTCTCAGGCCTTACTTTGTACACAGGCAAATCGTCTAGTTTGCCCACTACAATGCGAGGGAGATGGTGCCATCTGTCAGCAATCTTGTGTTTGCCATGCAGTCCCAGATTTCTTAGTAATACCTGATCTCCCTCCTGGAGTTCCTGTGCTTTCACCTTTTTATCATACCTTTCTTTGTTGGCCAGATTTCTTTTGGCAGCCATGGTTTAAGCCAGTTGGTACGCATGATTTAGCTGGGCCTTTAACTTTTGCACATAATGTAAATAGTTGCCAGCTTGAACCCCATCAGGAGAGACTCCAAAACACACTTCTACCGGCAGTCGAGCTTCTCTTCCAAACATCAGGTGGTAGGGGAGAACCCAGTGGCATCACTTTTGGTGCAGTTGTAGGCATGTACCAGGGTGCTAATTTGTTGGCTCCATCTAGGCTTGTCCTTTGGGTGGAGGGTGCCTAGCATATCT
This sequence comes from Neoceratodus forsteri, assembly GCA_016271365.2. Taxonomy (NCBI): domain Eukaryota; kingdom Metazoa; phylum Chordata; order Ceratodontiformes; family Ceratodontidae; genus Neoceratodus; species Neoceratodus forsteri. The sequence continues at coordinate 1,430,050,919 of CM057449.1, forward strand.
AGCAAAGTGCGGTTGAAACGTTCAGGCTGTGGGTCCCCTGGGGTGGTAAGGGGTGGTTCTGGACTTTCGCACTCCCCACAGAGAAAGCATCTCTTTGATCAGATGACTCTCAAAGTCTCTCCCTTGATCAGAATGGATTCTTTGTGGAGCCCCATAGTGAACAAAAAAGTTTTCTACAAGCACTTTTGCCACAGTGGATGCCTTCTGGTGCTTGGCGGGGAAAGCTTGGGCATATCTCGTAAAATGGTCAGTGACCACCAGCACATTACTAATATTTCTTTGATCTGACTCCAAACTCAGAAAATCAATACAGACCAGCTGCATGGGTGCACTGGTGGTGATGTTAACAAGGGGGGCAGCCCTCTGGAGCAAAGCTTTACTCTGTAAGCAGCGACTACAAGTTCAAATGTGTTGCTCAACATCAGCCCCCATCTTAGGCCAATAGAATCTGGATCTCACCAAGTCAAGTGTTCTTTCTATACCAAGGTGCCCCATGTGGTTGTGTAAGGACCTCAGTACTGAGTCTCAAAAGGCTGTGGGCAGCACTAGTTTTTTGTTTGTCTATTTGTCCCCCTCTGTCTACTGTTTCTCTGTATAACAGTCTATTGATCAGTTTCAACTTAGGACCTTCCTTGTATAACAATGCAGTTCTCATGTAACCCCTTTATAAATGGGGGTTCCTAAAAGCTACCCTGGAGCTTGGGTGAATGCTCCGCGCCTGATTGGTGTTCGGCGTTAAAGCCGTTTAAATGTGTCACCAGTGAGCGCTTTGAAGCCTCCGTGTGCTGTCTATTTAAGGGCTGCCTGTTGCAGCCATAAGTAACTGAAATGGAGGGGGGCTGTGTGGTTGTATGCCCGAGTCCCGCCTGGGACACTGGAAAAGTGCTCCGGTTCTGCCAGCGTTAAGTTGTGCAGGGGGAGCTCGGCTGGGGGGGATGTGATTGTTGCTGAAAAACAATAAAATGATAATGATAATGGGGTTGTTCTGACCTGCTTTCCTTTGCAGTAAGGACCGTTTCGACTGTTTCCTCCATTTTGTTCCAGAACTGCTGAATTGAGCCAATCAGTACCCCGGGACCCTACAGAGTCGGCTGACCAATAGAGGGCCTGCTTCTATTTTGGGAAGGGTATTATGGGCTATGGGCTTTTCCACCACTGAGGGCAGGAGGAAATGACTGGCATGATCAGCCAGCCAATGGAAACGAGTCACGCCCGAGCTGTAAGGAGTGCTTAACACTGCCAAGGTCAGATGCGTTGTGGCTGAGGAGAAGAAAGGAGCTCTTGCTTCTGCACTGGTGGAGTGCTCACGCGGGAAGTGCGTGGAAGGCCTGAGGCGGCCATTTTTTCCTGTTCGAGTCTGCAGATTAAATCCGTCAGTGTGCGGTCAGAGGAGGCTGGTGCCAGCCCCAGCTACCTACCAGGCTTCACCTGAGAGGACTGGAGAATCTGCTGAATCGCGCTCGGTTCGCCTGTGAGGTGGAAGCTGCCGTTTCACTACCCGAGGCTGCGGTGAGTTCGTATGGGTTCTGGGAGCAGCTGCCTGGTATGGTATCCCTCTGTTGTTTACCATATAAATGTGTGAGGAGGCTGGTGAAATTCAGGCTCAGCCCTGCTGGTGGTGACAGAGTTGGTATCTGCTGGAGCGTGAGTACTGAATCAGGGTAGCTCCCTGCCAAGTTTGCAGACTGTGGCCTTAAGTTGTTTGTTACACTGCTGACTGCCTTAGTGGAACTTTCTTTTCTATTCTGATTTTCTCAGGATTGCAACGGCTGTCTGTGCCAGGGCCCCAACCAGCTGCCACGGTGGACTAGCCATTAGGGCTTGGGTACCCAGGGACAGTAAATATTAGGTTCAGGCCTGTGCACAGTGCCCTAGGTAGATAATTATAGAGTAAGCCAATTACTTTGATTCCCCCTGCCCTTGTTATTTGCCCCTCCTTTAATAAATCAGATTGATGTGTTGCAACTTCACCCTGGTTAGTTTGTGCATCTCTGGTGAATTGCTGCATATTGACTGTGATATAACTGTACTTTACTTTACAGGGGATCCCCGGAGTGAGCTGAGAGGTACCATCCGGGGGTAAGTGTATGTGGGAAAAGTATTGTTGGGACCTTGTGTGAGCCACTAGCCACTAGTGGGTCAAAAGGGGGTTGCAGTGACCCAGAGGGCTGTGGCCAAGGTAGATTCGCCAGTATTAACCCCGACCTCTGGGTGGAGGCACCCATCAATGGATCTGGGCCCTTCACCCTGTCTTCGTGAAGGCAGGCAGGGGTAGTAGCCCTAAGGGTAGCGCCCCTTGGGGGTTACACTCAAATCAGTGGAGCGTAATTTGGACACCTCTTTCCTGCATAGAGGGCTTCTAAAGCTGATTTGATCATGGGATCTCGGGATTGAGCCCGCTGAATACTGTCATTGTCCAGCTGAGGCAGTGCACCAATGTCTATTGCAGAAAAGTTGCAACAAGCAGCAGGTATGCAATTCTCAGATGGTCCCAAACAATCCACCATACAGTCCACTGCGTCCGTGGACATTTGTTCCTCCCTGTCCAACTTCTGGCAGAGTGCTCGAATATCAGGTTCTGACAGTCTGATCCAGTCATTCTGGGGAACAGACCTCCGGGAGAGAGCATCAGCATCTATGTGGTTCAGGCCTGCTCTGTATTCAACAGCATAGTTGTATGTAGATAATGCAGAAAGCCACCTATGGCCAGTGGCATCCAACTTAGCTGAAGTCTGCACATAGGTCAAAGGATTATTGTCAGTTTTTACTAGTATCTTAGCCCCATACAAGTACTCATGGAACTGGTCAACAATAGCCCACTTCAAAGCTAGGAACTCTAACATATGTACAGGATAGTTCTTTTCAGATGGGGTCAGGCTTCTACTGGCAAAGGCCACTGGTCTCAGGCCATTCTCGTGCTCTTGGTACAATACAGCCCTCAAGCCTTGCAGGCTAGCATCAGTGTGTAAGACATAGGGCTTCGCTGGATCTGCATAGGCAAGGACAGGAATGTGGGTAAATTGATATATAATCTCATGAAAAGTAGCTTCACACTCAGATGTCCATCTGGCTCAAAATACTTAATTGAGACGGAAATACACTCTCTCAGGCTCAGAAGAAACTGACCTCTTGTATTTTTTGTGGGTAGGAGGGTAACCTTGAGTAAGATTAAGTAAAGGATGGATCACTCTTGAATAGTCCTTGATGAAATGGCGATAGTAGCCACAGAATCCCAGGAATCTTTGCAGTTCTTTTAGATTGTGGGGCTGTGGCCAGGTGGTCAAGGCCTCAACTTTACTTGGGTCGGTCTCTATTCTCTCGGTCGATACTATGTGTCCCATATACTTTATAGAGGTTTGGAAGAACTGACATTTATCGATGGATAGTTTAAGGCCAAAGTCTTCCAGTCGGTCCAACACCTTGAATAATCTGCTCTCATGTTCCTCCAGTGAGCTGCCAAATACAATAACATCATCCAGGTATGCCAGGCACTTTAATAAGTTCATGTCTCCCACTGCACGCTCCATCAATCGTTGAAAAGTGGCTGAGGCACCTGAAATCCCTTGAGGCATCCTCATGAATTCATAGAAGCCAAGCGGACAGATAAAGGCTGTCTTCTCATGGTCTTCTGGAGCCATCAGGATCTGGTAGTACCCACTGCGAAGATCCAGCACACAGAACCACTTGCTACTGTTCAGGCAGTCCAAAGCATCTTGAATGCGGGGCATTGTATACTGATCAGGGATAGTCCGTCGGTTTAAAGTGCGATAATCCACTCACATCCTTACTGTCCCATTCTTTTTTCTCACTACCATGATGGGGGAAGCATAGGGGCTTCTGGATTCTTGTATTACACCAGCAGCTAGCATCTCTTGCAGATGCCGTCTCACATCATCTCTGTCAGCAGGGGCCAGGCGTTGAGACCTCTCACGAAACGGCCTTTCATCATGCAGCCAGATGTGGTGCTCAGCTCCTTGCACACATCCTACATCCCATTCCTTTAAAGAAAACACCTGGTCTCTCTGGGCAAGCTTTCTACTGATTCTCATCTTCCATTCAGCTGGCAACGGGGAGTCCCCAAAATCAAACAAGTTGGGCATCACTCTGTCATTCTCCCTTGAACACTTGTTACTGGGTAGCACTGCAGTATCTGCACAATGTACAATAGCCGGGGTGCAACCTCTATTTACTCGAATCTCTATCAGACACATTATGAACTTGAACCATTACCTTCTGGCATAAGCATGGCTCTGGCAGGAAAATACTTGGCTTGACCAGCAGTCCTTCCAGCAATTTCCCATCGCCTGGTGCATCCAGCAGGAGGATTTTATTCTTGACATCCTTTCTGATACGGACTTCCCCCTGTAAGGTACACTGGGCATTTGGTACCAGAATCAGAGACTCAGGATCCTTCTTCCAGACAATTCCAACCGGTTCCTCCGGGTCCATTTTTCAGCATCTCTCTGTGCCTCATAGGCCTTCTTGATCAAGGCTGGGATTCTCAAAGCTCTACCAGTCCTTGACCCTTGTTTCTCATAACACAACTGTGCCAACCATCCAAACATATGCGTATTCGTCCCAATTAATAGAGGAATCCCATCATGCAGTCCAGTAGGGGGACACACTAAGGCCAGGGTCTCTACTTGCTCTGCTACTCCAGCCACGGAGGTAGGGAAAGATAGCCAAACTCGGATATACCAAGAGTAGGGGTAGGCCTTCTCACTTAACCCCCATGCATGCAGTCCTTCCAATGGTTGTAAGGGTATGTCTGACAAATGCTTCTGATACCAATCCTGGAACATAATTGTCACTTGGGAGCCACTGTCCAACACAGCTCTGGTGGGCACACCATTCACTTTTACTGTAGCTTCCATTGAAGGGCCCACTATTCTGGACCAGTCTGGAGAGGTGGTAGCAAGGGCCTGGGTAGATGATCTAGCCACATAAGGACGTGAGTTAGCATTTTTGGGAACTTCACTGCGGTCATTTCATGCACCTCTTAACCACTATTTTGTGCTCCAAAGGTCTCCTTGTAGCCAGCTCACCACTCTTTCTAAGTCTTTCCGAGACCGGCATTCCCTCTTCATGTGCCCATCCTTCTCACAATTATGGCAAAATATGTCTGCTGAAGTTTGGGGTGACCGAGGCATCACATTGGGGGCTGCAGCATTGGTACTGTCAATAGAAAACCGTGGTGCCACCTCAGCCGGTGGTGGGTTGGACATTTGGAGATATCTCTTCAGTTCCCTCACTTCCATAGTCAAGGCATCAAGTTTCGAACTGCTGTCAACATGAGGTGCCTGGGTAGGCACCCCAACCCCCATAGCAGAAGCAGTCGGGCAAGTGTCAGTGCCCATACTAGTAGGAGCGGCCTTCATGATGAGACTGTCTGTTACTTTCCTAATCTCCCTCAGCAGTTCACCCCATGGTGGCACATTGGTAGCCATCCCTCTCTGGCCAGGCTCCCCTTGGCTGACATTTGGGTCTCGGGTTCTGTCATGTGATTTTGGTGATTCCAGACCATCAGCGTCTGACCCCGCACCTGGAGCAGGGGATGTAGCAGCTACGACTGCACAGGGCTCTGAAAAACCTTCCTCCTCCTCAACTTCTCGTAACTCCTTCATCAACACATGGAAAGGCAAGGGACTAGATTTCCTTTGATGCAGTTGCAATTTGAGCAACACCCAGCTAGAGTGCTGGGCAGAGCAGAGTATATGATCCAGTCTTACCTGGTCCACTTCACTAGGGGTCCAACCCTCCTTTCGAAAAATGGTTTGCAAGATTCCCTCTAATCAATCCATATAGGCAGATAACAATTCCCCCGGCTGTTGTCTAGCATCTTTAAGCTTCCATTTCAAGGCCTCAACACTAGTGGTGCCCCCAAACACATTTTCAAGGGCAATTAGGTACTCTTGGGCTTTGGTGCCAGGGTCAGAGACCCTCAGTGAGTGAAAAGTACGTTGGGCGGGTCCCTGGAGGCTCTCCTCCCCAGGCAAACCCTTTTTTCTGCCTCAGAGCATTGCCAGTCTTGTACCACAAGGGTAGCAGAGTCTATCCAGGTTTCCAGATGGACCTCCCCATTTGGAGTAGGGCGGATGCCAGAGAATGCTTTGAGCTTGCGGTAAGAGTCATGACTAATGGCAGGTACAAACATAGGGGCTAGCACTGGCACAGAAGGAGGGGCAATAACGGGTGCTGCAGGGGGAGAGGGTGTTGGGGGAGGAATGCCCCCAGGTGACAATAATAGTTTCTTTAAATCCTCCACAGTTTTCCCCTCCTACAGCAACAATTTAGCAAATTTCTCCTCAAAAGTTTCAGATAGTGGGGGGGGGGGTCATTCCCCCCCTGGGTCTTTACTGTCCTTAGTTTTCACTCTCCATGCAGTGAGGGCTCCCTCTGGGGTAATAGTCTGTGGCACTTTGGAGCTATCTATAGGGTTCTTATACTCTACTAGGGCCATGAAAGTGTGGGTGAGCAAATCAGCATGTTGACCAACCACCACAGGGTTTTGTAAACCTTCCATCTCGGAAAGTACTCCCTGTACAGTGTCCGTATTGATACCCAGGGGGATGTCCAGGATAAGCATAGCATTTTGGGGGTCGATCTCCTCCTCAGTACACCACTCCACCAACCGGTGCACAGCCACTTCTGTCAGGGTACCCATTTATTTTTTTTTAATAGTGGTTCATAAATGTGGCCACTAGAGGACACAAAATCCCAGCGGTGAGCTTCCAAGATGTAACCCCCCAGGTGGCGCTATCCCAAGGGCTACTACCCCTGCCTGCTTGACTACTGACACATTGAGTGGCCTAGGTTCTATGGCGGATGCCTCCACCCAGAGGTCAGGGTTTGTAGTGGTTAGACTAGCTTGATCACAGCCCTCTGGGACACTGTGATGCCCTTTGGTTCCCTCTAGTGGCTCACACAGTACACCGGAGTTACAGCCCCAATACCCCGCGTTTACACACTGTTCACTCATACAGATACCACTTACCTTCGAGACTGATTCAGCAGCACGTCTCTGAGGACCCCCCTGTAAAGTAAGGTTAATCAACATACACAGCAAAGCACAATACTGTTTCCATAAGTACCACCACCACAGACAGTATATAGTATAACAACAACAAGTCTGATTTATTTAGGGGACAGTAACACAGAAGGGGGAAATCAGGTTAATTAGTGGCATTAAATCGCAGTACTGTGCACACATACAGGGTCTGAAAAGTCACACTCTGGGTACCCAGGTTCTGGGGGGCTAGCCAGGTCCATTGCCTGGGGTTGGTTGGCAGGTGCAGATGGATAGGGCCCTGTGAAAGAAAATACATGCACAACACCCAATTGTAATCTGGAGCTGGAGGGCTCAGTCCATGAAACAGTGAAACAACAAGAATTAGATGACACACTTGTGATTGAAAAACAAGCTGCAGGGGAATACCCTGATTTGTACTCACAACACCCAAGCTGAGGATCAGATGGAAAATGACCCTTTTGATTGCCAGAAAAGCAGGGCATGAGGACAAGGTCCTTGTGACTGGACCCCACTGCAGTTGATAGCAAACGGATGTAGTCCGAATTAAGCTGGGGTTTACTTCCAGCTTCAGCACACAATTCACTGTACAGGGGATTTGAAATAGCGATTCCCCACAAGCACTATGCAGATTTATATGTAGAAGGAAAGTACTATACCAGGCAGGCTGCTCCTCGATCCCAATCGCAATTACTGCAAAATACCTGGGAGCACACACAGCAGCTTCAGCTTCTGACAGACCGAGCGTGATTCAGCAACTTCTCCAGTCTTCTACAGGGTGAGCCTGGTTTCCACACTTCTAGTGCTTCTTTCTCCTCACAACTCGGATTCAGTCCAAACTGGCACTCACAAAGGCTGCAGACCGAAACTCAGGGCCTCACACGTGCTTCCCGCACGAAACTGTACACTGCTGAAGCACAACGTTCCTTCTCTCTTCACTGCCACAACTGATCTGATCTTTCCAGTCACAGAGCAGGGCATTTCCTTTAGCTCCACACTATTCTGTTGGCTGATTCAGCTGTCACCACAATAAGACTCCCTCTGTTGGTAGAAAAAGGCGCCAAGGTCAAAACTACATTTCCCAGAGTCACTGCCCATACAATCCCCTTGTGGCTGGCTCAAAGTAAGAGTCCAAGTTCTGATTCGTCCACAGGCTCCATTTTAGGGCTCCCTTTACCCAATTGGCCCAGCACAGCAGTTTAGGTCCAAAATGGAGAGGTAACACACACAGAGTCCCAGCTACAATAAAGGCAGGTTAGACAAACTGCAATTTTGCTAATGCTTTAAATGATTACAAGCAAACAGTTACAGCTTTCAAATGGGCTCCCTTTGCACCTTCAGTGACCACAAATTGGAGTGATTACTCAGCAGCTCAGGCGGGATTTGAGCATTAAATACACAGTTCCCCCATACAAACTAATTGAGTCTGCAAGTAGACAGCTCTTAAAGAGACAGTACGTGGAGGCTCAAATAGCACTCATTTGCAACCACAGTTAAGCAGCTCAGATGCCGAACACCACCCAGGCTTGGAACATTCGGGCAAGCTCCTGGAAGACTTTTTGGAACCCCCATTTGCAGGGGTGTTACACACAGAGAGGCAGACAGAGATGTACTGGGGCAACATCTTAGTAATTGCTCTGTAGGTCCAAAGGACAGCATTCCTTTGTCTTCTGAAAGCAAGAGATGGCCAACCCACTGCCGAGTACAAGTTGCAGTGATGGGTAGAATAAGGTTTCCCAGAGACAAAACGAAGGGCTCTGTGATAGAGAACATCAAGTCTGGCTAGGGCTGTCCCATAAGCTTGACTGTAAATGAAGTCGGCGTAGTCCAATAATGATAGAAAGGTAGTTAGGACCAGCCTCCTCTTTGACTCATAGGTGAGAAGGTGCTTGATTCTGTAGAATACACTGAGCCTCTGCTTCTGTTTTTTTGCGATTTCATCTACATGAACCAGGAAGGACAGACGGCAGTCAATCCACATTCCAAGGAATTTAAATTTGTCAGCATAGTCAAGGGGCTCATTGAGTAAGGTGGTGATTGGTTTCACAAAACCTGCTGTAGATACTAGTGGAGCAATGCTATTCAGGGTCAGAATCATTGCTTTAGTTTTTTTTAGCATTTAGCAGCAATTTTTGCTTGAGCAAATTATGCTGCAGGATGTTGAAATCTTTTTGCAACTCTGTGCATGCCTGCTCGGGGGTAGGTCTAGACAAGTTGAGGACAGTATCGTCCGTGAAGAGATGTATGTCTGAGGATGAAACCCCCATGTCGATATTGTTGATATAAAGCGAGAAGAGCAATGGACCCAGGATGGAACCCTGGGGTTCCCCTCTATTGATAGGTTTCGGAGGGGAGAGGTTATCCACAGCTTTTACCTGCTGAGAGCATCCGGAGAGGTAGGAGGAGAACCAGCTCAAGGACGTCTGGTCTAAGCCAAAGATACGAAGGGTATTCAGAAGCAGTTCATGATCTACGGTGTCGAAGGCCTTGCTTCGGTCTAGGAAGACTGCGCACACCGATAATTTATCAATGAGGGCTTTCTGCCAGTCATTCGTTACCTTTGCGAGAGCAGTAATTATACTATGGTGGGGCCTAAAGCCTGACTGGGCCTGGTTGAATAAATAATAATAAAACTTTATTTATTATGCGCCTTTCAAGCACCAAGGTGCTGTACAAATGAATATTAAAAACAAAAATACACATATAAAATCAATATTCTCAGCAACATCAATTCATAAAAGCCTTACTCCACAAAAGTGTCTTAAAATCCCGCTTAAAGGATTCCACAGTCATGCATTCCCTAAGCTGACGAGGCAGAGAATTCCAGAGGGTTGGGGCCACAAACACAAAAGTCCATGCCCCAGAAGACTTCAATATAACCCTCAGAACCTCTAGCAACCCCTCATCGGCTGAACGGAGCAGTCATACAGGGCGGTAAGGAATCAGAAGCTCTTTCAAGTAGTCAGGGCCCAGTAGTTGAGTAGGTTAGAGGAGTCTAGATAATCTCTAAGTTGTGAATTTACTACTTTTTCAGGTAGTTTGGAGAGAATAGGTAATAGCGAGATGGGCCTATAATTATTGGGGTCTGTCGGGTCACCAGATTAGAAAAGAGGGATCACTTGGGCTGTCTTCCACGTCTTGGGAAATGCACCCAGTGAAAGAGATAAGTTAAAGAGGTGTATGATTTGAACAGCCAATACACGATAACTGATCTTTAAGAAGTATGGCTCAACATGGTCAGCACCAGCACTTTTCCTGACGTCCAGGTGCAGTAACAGGTCCTCCACCTCCTTGAGGGAGACAGAATGGAAGGAGAAGGAAGAGGCAGATTGGGTGTGGTGAGGATTTGATACTATCTGTGCTAAGGATTGGTTGGAAGGTGGCTGGCTGGCGAGGAGTCAAAGGCCAGTCCTGCAGTGGCAAAGTAGTCATTCAAAAGATCGAGGATCCCTACTTTGTCAGTGATGATTGTTTCACCTTTCGAGATTTTTGACAGAAGAGACCCAGTGGGAACATGACCTTCGATGTCTTTGAGAGTTTTCCAAAATTTTGCGGGACATTGGCAGAGGAAGCCAGTGAAGTTTGGTAGAAAGAAGCTTTTTTAGTTCTGGTTAGCTTCGTGCAGAAGTTCCTGGCAGCCCTAAAAGCAGCCCAATCTTCAGGGAGTTTTGTTTTCCGAGCCTTTTTCCATAATTTGTCCCTACTGTGTAGGGATGTTCTCAGCTCTAGTGTAAACCACGGAAAGGATCTTTTCTTTATCCTGGTTTTGACTAATGGGGCATGCGTGTCAAGCGCATTTAGTACAATGGCTTCAAATGACTTATAGGCATCCTCGACTGTTTTGGCCAGGTAAAATTCCTGCCATAGCATAGACTCCTGGATATCCTCAATGAGGGCATAAGTGTTGAGGTTACGCACACATCTTTTGAAGGTGTACCTAGAGGAAGAGGGGGGTTTAGATGCAGTCCTTACACAAAAAATGGGACAATGGTCGCTGATATCTGAGAAGAATACACCTGAGTGGGAGAATAGGTGTGGCTTATTCACGAGTACAATGTCTACCAAGGAGCTTTTACTTGGGTTATCTCTGTTCAGTCATGTATCATCAGAAATAAGCCGAACCAACCCAAAGGTGTCTCAAAGTACTTTAAGTGGTAAGGAGATATCAGAGAACCAATCCAGGTTGAAGTCTCCCAGGACAATTACTTCAGCCTGTGTATTGCTTAAGAAGTTAGTCAAGTGGTTCAACAGATGGAGGCCTGCTGAGGGGGGCCTATAGCAGCCCATGATATACAAAAAGGAGGACTCAAGTTGGACCTTATGGTTAAGCTTCCGAATTCCTTAGCAGCAGTAGTGGAGTCGGTAACAGAAGCAGTATATTTATCCAGCACATAGATGACAACACCACCCCCTTTTGTTGGTCTGTCAGTGCGAAAGATGTTATAGGAGGGAATATTCACCTCGATGTCTAGGGTTGATGGTTTAAGCCAAGATTCTGTAATTACCAGAATATCCGGATTAGTATGCGAGATCCAGGTTTGGATGGCATCCAGTTTTTCCAAAAGACTACATACATTCAGATGAAGTATACGCAGACCTTTTAGGTGAGCTAGGTCACAGGGGGCTTGAATTGGTAGTTGGGGGCATGGATTCAGCTCGACTGATCCTGAGCAAAGCAGCAGCAACACAAGTACCTTAATAAGCACATTTAGCAACAATTTAAATGACCTGGTGTGTTCCCGCTTACGGGTGGATATCTTTTGTGTTTCAGTATGTCTATAATGTGCCCCTATAGAGCGCAGGGTTGAATAAATCATGACCATGGCGAGGTAGAGTTGAGGAGAACAGAGGAGGTGTGAGAATAAGTAGTTGGCATTCAGCCCACAGGGTAGGGAGGCTGCCGTCCACGTGTGCCAGTGGGATAAAAAATAGAAGGACGGTGGTGCCGTGGTATGCAAATCGGCAGGTGGCTTGTATGTAGTTGTAACAGTTCCCAGCTCCTGTGTTCCAGGGCAGGGAGTGGGTATAGAGAGCATGAAGCAAATGTAAAGATGTAGCAACAGTGCAGCCCACATTTCATATAAGGTGAGGATATATGGGTATTATGGAATAAATTTAGCTGAGGTAAACCTTCCTTTATCTAGGACCTAGTACTAGAGATTTCAGCAAAGTAGGAAGGGCCATAGGGGAGAGAGACCAAAAAAGGGGGGGGACAAGAGGTTTAGACAGGAATAACCTGCCTGAGTCTGGGTCCGTAGTCTAGATATATAAGCAGAGAAGGAAGAGCCAATGAGGGGGAATTGTTCCAGATTAGGAGGGACAGAAGAGTATTTAAAGGTGGCCTGTGCAGTGGAGGGAGGGTGGAAATAAAATAAGCATCACATAAGCACAGCTCCATTTCAGAAGAGCGGCAATGCAAGCCAGATATGCTGACTGCAAGGCACACCAATCGTGGGCTACGTTCCTCATGGCTGGTCCAATCGGATATCTTGATGAAAAGCCACGACCAATGGGAGAGCTGCCAGAGCAGCCCGGCTCCAAAATCAAACAACAGCCATACCTGAGTGGTGAATCTGGGGGCTGGGACCAGGAGGCCAGTCCAAAGGTGAAGCTAGGTCTGATGGAAGCAGTGGCTGGAGAGAGACGGCCATAGGCACTGCCTCACTGCTGTGAGTGCCACTTGACGCGCAGATGTCTGTGGAAAACGACAAAGAAAACAGTAAGTTATAGGCACAGCAGCAGGGAAGAGGCGAGATGGGGGTGGGGGGGCTAGCGGCAGATGAGCAACAGGGGGTGAAGGCAAACAAAAGGTAGACAAGGTCAGAATAGCCAGTGGAAATGGTGTGGGAGGGGTTGGTGAAAACAAAGGAGGGAAAGGACAGGAGAGGTGGAGTGTAGAATTACAGCAAGAGGTGTTCCAAGTTCACTTTGCACTGCTAAGAATGCTCCAACTGAACATAGACAGATGCAAGGCTTGGGAGAATATAGTGGGGATGCAGAGCTTAGAGGGATAGAATAGGAGCTTGCAGTTCCGAAAAGTGCAGAAAATAGAGTAACAGCAAGTCTTAGCTTAGGAGGTAGTGAAATTCAAATACCACAATTTAGTGCCAAAAGTGAGGTAGAGCAAGCTAACCCCCCCCCATCAACCAGTACATGGTGAACCCCAGCTCATGAGTGAGCCAGCAACAGTCAGTCCTCCCCCCCACTGTGGGAAATGCAAGTAGTTATAATAATTTGACTGAGAACATTCATTGAAAGAGAAGGGTCTTAACAGGAATAAGAAGCAGGGAGTGTAAGGAAGTAAATAACATTTTATTTATATGAGGCACCCTTCCTGGGCTGGCCCGGTGGCGCTGAGGGTTGAGGTGCTGGATGCCACACTTCACGCCATGCCGGCAACCTGGGTTCGGGTATGAGCCTGGTCCGCCGGGGGTCGGCAGGTGAGAGAGAGGATAGAGCATCTGGAGGACTACTCTCCTCTCGGCGGGAGGGATCCAGGGTCAGTCCGGCATCGCAGCGGGCCTCGGTGGAGACCAGGGGGCACTGCAACGCCTTGGGCTGCACGAAGGGAAGACATCAGGCGGCTGCCTTCTGGATGTGGGTGGGAGCATCCATGACACGGGCAGGGCAGCATTGCATATCCTGCATCTGGGGAACCGACAAGCAAGAAAATCCCCACTACGGCTGTGGAGATGATGGGGGTTCCAGGGACATAGCCCACATCCCACTGTCAGCCCTGCGCTCGGGGGACTCCATGGCCGACCCACCACCCAGGTGAGACCTTTCTAGTCTCAGAAAGGCCTTCATGGGAGGACGGGCCTGCCCTGTGGGGGTGATCTGGGGGGCTAGATCTACCTGGGTGGTCGGGTGAGTCCCTCCAGGTGTGCAGGGTTCAGACTGGGAGTAGAGGCAGTAGTCGAGTGAATACCCCGGAAGGATGCCCTGGCATAGTGGAGCAAGAAAAAGAGTTAAAAAAAAATATATATGAGGCGCCCTTCCAAAGCTCAGGGGTGCCTTTACAATATATCATACAATAACATTAACAGTATTATATATAAAATCAGTAAAACAATAATATCTTAACAGTAAGTCCCTGGGGATGCCTGGTTAAACAGGTAAGTTTTTAAGAATTTTTTAAATCCTTCCACAGTCAGGCTATCTTGTATCTGGTGAGGTAGAGAATTCCACAGGGTAGGTGCCATACAGGCAAAAGATCTTCCTTCAGATGTTTTCAGGGATACCCTGGGAATCTCTAGCAATCCCTCGCCAGAGGATCAGAGTGAGTGGGAGGGGCATTAAGAGGACAGGAGTTCTTTCAGATAGTGAGGTCCCAGCTCATGTAGGGCCTTATAGGTCAGCAATATGATCTTGTAGGTGATCCACCATTGTATTAGCAGCCAGTGCAGTTCGCACAGCACAGGTGTTATATGACTGGATCTAGGGGTTCCAGTCAACAACCTGGCTGTCTCGTTCTGCACTAGCAGCAGGTGGCAGGTCTCCACCCCCAGTAGCCCTAGATGGAGGGCATTGCAGTAATCAAAATGACTGGTGACAAAGGCATGGACCAAAGTAGGAAGATCTTCAGGTGGGACCAGGTGCTTCACCTGGACTATATTCCTTAGATGGAAAAAGGAAGATTTGACTACAGCTGAAACCTGTACCCTCAGGGTTGGGCCCTCATCAAATACCATGCCCAGGTTACGCACCTGGCCCGAGGCCATATGCGGGTTCCCCCCAAGGTATAAACCTGAGGGTTTCCCCGCCCATGCCCCATGTCGTCCTAAAACCAGGGTCCATCACCAATACCTCTGATTTACTAGAGTTCGACCGAAGCCAACTAGTACTCATCCAGTTCTGTATCTCCAGCAGGCAGTTATTAAACACTGTGACAGAATTATACTCCTGTTCCGGCACAAAAGACATGTACAGCTGAGAGTCATAAGTATAGCAATGAAAACTCAGACCATACTGACTTATAATGTCCCCTAATGGGAGCATATACACCACAAATAACATATGGGACAGCACCGAACCATGTGGAACCCAACAGGGTGGCCAATGAGGGGCCAAGGAATAAATCCCTGACACCACTCTCTGAAATCTGCCCTCGAGGAAAGATCGAAACCAACTGAGGACCGCCCCCCTCAGTCCATAGAAGATCCAAAGGCGTTCGAGCATCACCCCATGATCCACGGTGTCAAATGCTGCTGACAGATGAAGGAGAACCAAGATGGAACGGATTCTCTGATCTCTTGCCATCAGTAGGTCATTTAGTACCCGCACCAGGGCTATCTCGGTGCTGTGCTGTTTCCTGAAGCCAGACTGGAGAGGGTCATAGATACTGTGGTTGGTCAAATGATCCTCCAGCTGCAAAGTGACCACCTTCTCACTAACTTTCCCTATAAAGGGTAAGTTCGAGACTGGTCTGTAGTTTGCTGGGCAGTCGGGGTCAAGGGAGGGTTTTTTCAAAAGGAGGCATACTATTGCCTCCTTTAAGGGATCTGGAAAGATGACACACTTTTAGATTAGGCTGTTGTTGCAGGGAGCTACCCTGATGATTACTCACGATACCCAAGACTGGACACAGGCTGGACGAAAATCGAGACAGCAGCTGGTTAATATGGAGTGCCAGGAGAAGCAGGGCCCACACAATTCGCCGAGGCATCGTTCCTGTTCAAGTGTGCAGCAGGGGGCTGATCCCCAGGCAGGTCTCTCATTGGTAGCTTTCTCTGTGCAGTGGGGTAGTCTGGCAGGGCCAGCGTGGCACGGCCCAGGCCGAATGGAGATGAATGCGGATTCAGTCTGATTAGGCTGTTAAAAGCTTCCAGCAAGCAGAACACAGCTCACACAGTGGGGAACCAAATCACGACCCACTTTCAATACACAGCACCTTTACATGTAAAGGATTCTACAGTACCAGCTAGCAGAACACAGTTCATGACCCACTTTCAATACACAGCACATTTACATGTAAAGAAATTCTACTGTAACTGAAACTGCTCTCCGGTCCGATCGCAAAGTCTCTGCACAAACCGGGGATTCAAAAGCAGCTGGAAATCCTGACAGGCCTGATCGCATTCAGCAAAATCTTTAGTCGTGTTCAAGTATGAGCCTAGTAAAAATCAGTGGCTTACTTCGTTCTCACAAACTTGGGATTTAGTCCAAAATAATTCTCTTTGCTCCCTCTCAGGGCAGCAGGCAGACAGGCAGGCCACAGCTCAGGCCTTTCCACAGTTCTCCTGCGCGAAACTACTCAGACGGCTGCTTGACTGTCTCAAGCATGTTGCTTCTTCATCTCCCAACTTAGATCTGACTCAACTGCCAGCAAGCCTGGGAAATTCCCCAAGATTCAAAAGGTTTGGTTACTAACATACTAAAATGCCAGCAGAATAGGCCTAACGGTCTTTCGTGTCTGCTCGTTTGGTCAGTCCCCAACCTGGGTGCTGACCTTGCTGTCCCCCTCGCCTTCTCTGGCTTCTCCCTTCCCAGTTCCGGATATTCTTGCTGCATTGGATTTTGCTTCCAGAACCCTTCCCCTGTACCTGTCCCACCCCCTCTTGAACCCCTCCACTGTCTCTGCCTTCACCAGCCCCCTAGGCAGTGCATTCCATGGCTCCACCACCCTCTCAGTGAAGTAGCACCTCCTCCTTTCTCCCCTGAATCTTCCCCCCTCCAGCTTCCAGCCATGCCCTCTAGTGGCCCCTTCCTCCTTCCTTCAAGCACCCCGACTGTTCCTCCCTATTTACCCTCTTCATGTACCTAAAGACTCTATCATGTCCCCATGGTCCCTTCTCTCTTCCAATGTGTACATATTTAGCTCTTCGAGCCTCTCCTCATAGGTCCTGTCCCCCAAGCCCCAAATCATTTTGGTTGCCCTCCTCTGGACCCTCACCAGGAGGTTAATGTCCCGCTTTAAGTGTGGCCTCCAAAACTGCACGCAGTACTCAAGGTGCGACCTCACCAAGCAGTTATACAGAGGGAGTATCACTTCCCTCCTTCTGGAGGTGATCCCCCTAACGATGCATCCCAGCATCCTGTTGGCCTTGGCTTCTGCCCTCCTACAAGTCTCAGAGTTGTTCATCTTGACATCCACCACCACCCCAGGTCCCTCTCAGCCATCGAGACTTGTAGCATTTCCCCAGGGTGTACACTTGACCTGGGTTTCTGGCCCCAGGTGGAGTACCTTGCATTTCCTGCATTGAACCTCAGCTTCCACTTTCTAGACCATCTTTCCAGAGCCTCCAGGTCCCCTGTGGCCACCCTCCCCTCCTCCCCATCCACCACCGCCCCCAGTTTCGAGTCATCTGCAAAGAGACTCATCTCACTCCTGATTCCTGTCCTTATGTCCGATATGTAGGCGTTGAACAGAAGGGGCCCAAGGACTGATCCCTGTGGGACCCCACTAATGACCCTCCTTGGGGATGAGACTATCCCCCCAACTGGTTTGCTGATCCTCCTGTCAAGTCACAACAACGGCTCCCCCTTCAGGTGCAAAAAGTCGCCAAGAGCCCCAAACTACAATTCCTACAGATTTTGACTCCAGACAGCTCCTGTAGTCTGGCTCCATTTTAGGTCCCACCAGAACTGATTGGTCCAATTCACAGTCCCGGGCCAAGATAGTGGAGATAAACAAAATAGTCCTTGCTGCAAAGAAGGCAGGTTAGACAAACTACATTATCATTATCACTCTAAATGATTTTCAGCAAATAGTTACATCTTTCAACAGAGCACCCTATCAGATTACTTATGACTGCAATCCAGGCAGCTCTTAAAGAGACAGTGCAAAGAGGCTATACAGGCACTCTCTGGCGATCACATTTGAACTGCTAAAACGCAGGACACCAGCCTGGCAGTGAGCATTTAGGCAAGATCATGGAAGACTTTTCAGGAACCCCCATTTGTAGGGGGCTTACATTGACTTTCCAAGCCCCCTCTCACATGGCTAGATTTAAATGTTAGAAAGTCCTCCAAGTACAGTAACCAGTTTATTAATTAAATCTGTGACCAAATTTCCTCGTGAAAAGTTGAATGAGATAAAATAAAATTAAAATGTTCCGGTTTATTTTCCTACCCCGTCCCCTACAGTGCTCTCACCACTACAGGGAAAAAGAGCTTTATAAGTTTCTCAGGCCCCCCTCTCATGGGACCAAGATTTTAATATAGAATAAACCTCTGGACACAATTCTGTCTTTACTCCATACGTGGCCGACAGCTTGCCTGAAAATAAGATAAAAAAGTACTTCACCAGCAGATGATTCAGAGAGTCAAAGTTTTTCTTTGGATGGAGTCCTTATTTCTTTCCACGGGAATCTTTGTTGTTGTAAACAGCAGCATTTAGAACTTGCTTCCGGGGTCAGGCTCTACACGGTCCTTCACCCTGGCACCCCAGACCAGACCACCCTTCAATGGTCTCCCTGTTTTGCCTGAAAGAACTGGATCCATATTATTGCCCTCCGGTGGCAATAACATCCGTTCCTCCTTCCGGGCCGAGGAACCCAACCCTCCAATTTGTACAATGACCCTTGAAGAGGGACCATAGCTGCCTGCTGTACACCCTCTCTCAGGGCTTCCTCTTCCTCCAACTGGTCCTCCCTACAATAGTACCCAGCAACTTCCTTGTTGGGTCCGAATGTTCTCTCACCCCAGTCGGAACCATCACTCCATCTGGTATTCCTCCGGGTCTCTGCAGTCTCACAATATTTCTGCTGGATTATCAGGATAATAAATTTCCCATTAATACTGAAGGATTAAGGCCAGTTGCACAAGGAAACCAGAAAGGATTACGGTAGGAGGCTTGCGTCTAAAGCGACTCCACTTGGTCACGCCTCTTCCCGTCTATGCCCAATGCAATGGTAAATTGTAGAACAGTGATGGTAATATGACATAGTAAGTAGTTAAATAAACAGTGATCTAAATATACGCCACATAATAGTTGAAAATGTTTTAAAGTTTCTGAAAGGACCTCGGGGGGTGTGGGGAAGTAGCTTCCCACAGAAGAAATAAACAGTTAACTGCATTAATACTTAGGTTACTGAAAGGATCCGGGGGGTGTGGGGGTCAGAGTGCCCCCACAGAAGAAACAAACAAATATTATGGTGCATATTCTATATTGTGTGCCAATGCAGAACATCACTTTAGTGTCATGCTTGATTTGATTGTGTAGAGGGCGTATGCAGTTTCACTCACTCACTCAGCTTCAAGAGACACATTACCGAGTAGTCTCTGAAAGCTGCGCAGCGACGCGATCTGGCCTTAATCCTTCAGTATCGCCAAGTTCCCTTGGTCGAGTTAGCTGGATGTTAGGAAACTTATTACAATCTTTTGCAGTTTCGAATTGCCGCTTTTATGTACTTGATTGTGTAGGGAATTTTTAAAGGCTTCCCTAGCGCCCTTCCAACCTGAGTGTTGTCGGAATAGGGTTACAACCTTAGTGTACACTGCAGGGTGTACTGCCATCCCGAAAATGCTCAGGAGCTCACTGACTCACTTGGATTCTCTAACTAACTAATTGTCTCTTACGAAAAATTTTAACCTAGCAAATGAAACTCCACTCTTTTAGTCAAACAATATTTAAAAATAACTGAAAATATTTCTTAAGTAGCTTAAATGTAGCTCAGCCAAGCACCACATGCTCTGCTCTGCTTATTCAGGCACACCCAGTGTGACGGCCATCATGGACTCGTAGAGTGCAGAAAACACATACCCCCTCTCCTCCGGAGCAAGCTAAAACAATGGCAAAGCTACATTTTAAACAGCACCAGTCCTTGTGCAGTCGGGTACTGGAATCTGAGTAAGCAACTCATTTGAGCGGGACTAAGCCATCCTGTTGGAAGGGGGAAATGGAATAAGTGCTAAGGAGCTCTTAAACGAATTGCTTTTGCAGCTCCCACCACTAAACGGTCATAGAAAGGACTTAAAAAAATGGCTGGGAGGCAAAAAGGGAGCAGGACAGGCTATTTCAGTCGCCAAGCAAACATTAGTTCAGGCTACAAAATAATACCCCCCCAGAATACAACCTACAAAAACTGATACGAGCCCATCCAGCGGGAACCAAAATAAGGATGTTACCAGTGCACACTAAGATTCACCCCACGTCAGACTCAAACTCAGCCTAAATTAGACCTGGCCTATAGGTGGATAGAGCCCAAATGTATCACCTGGTTTAGAAAATGAGCACCACCCTACTAAGGAGCTCAGCTAATTGGAGATTCTTCCCAAAATCGTGGTACCAATCCATACTAGGCGACTTGTCCGAGTGAAAGGAGCCCCCCTTCGGCAGTCGAGGAACATAAGGGGGAAACCCAGAGCATGCAAACTACAGGTAATTCAACTTAACAGACATTATCAGAACCCATCCCAAACGGTTAAATGCAGGTTCAAGTGTCCTTAAATAGATTCAGGAGATGCTGTGTAAGTTCTTTTCTGGCTAAGTCTGGGGTATCAAAAGAAAGTCAGGAGCCATCTATTGAACATGATAGGCCATCTTAAATTTGATTCCAGTGGCAATCAATTTACTTACTATGGGGTGGAAGGCTGCTGTCTTCTGCCAAGTCTCACTAGGAAGGTCCTGGGTCAGTCGCAGAGGTTTCCCATCCCAGAGAATAGACTGCAGCTCTCGAGCCTTAGACAGGACGTGTTGCTTCTCCAGATAGCTCAAGAATTTCAGTATGATGGGTCTTGGGGGGAACACTGTCGGGAGGTTTCGGGTGAAGGGAACGGTGGGCTGTCTCTGTTTGGTATGCAATATTAAAGGGGGATGGACCAATTACTCTATTAAGGAGTTTCTGCACAAAGGTGATCATGTTAAGGCCTTCCTCAGATTCGGGCAAGCCGAAAATCAAGATAGTGTTCCTATGACTATGGCCTTCTAAGTCCTCAGTTTTCAGTTGTAGTTTTGATATCTGCTGCTGTAGTTTGGTTATTTCAGGGTTGGTTTTGTCTCTCCAAGTCTCTAAGGAGGCTGTGCAAGCTTCAGCATCCCCGATTCTGTGGCCTAGGTCCCCTATGTCAGCCTGGAGAGATTTTAACTCAGAGGAAATATCTGCTAACATTTCATGGAATGGAAGTAATTCCTGAAGGAAGTGATCTTCCATCAAGGGATTAGAAGAGGTAGGCTGAGCTGGCTGATGTGTTGCTTGTGACCCCTGAGCTTTAGATTTCTTGAGGGCCTTCATTGGTGAAGTTGGTGGAGTGTAGTGTGGTGGGGCCTGCCGCATATCGGCTTCTATCGTGGCAAATTCTTGCCAATAATGATGTAAAAGAATGAGGTGATAACAGCTGCAGGCAGACGACCTCTACTTATATGAATAATAAGGAAAAAGGATGTTCCCAGTGGCTAAAATTTGTAAATAGGAAGGTGGAGAGGCAGAAGCACTGAAGCTAGCTGCTACAGAGCCACAGACATCTCGTGATCTTCCTTCCATGTATTCTTGAACCCCGCCACTGTTTTTGCTGCCACCACCTGTGCCAGAAGGCTGTTTGAGGAATCCAACACTCTTTCTGTGAATAAGTTCTTTCTCACATCTCTCCTGAATCTACTCCCCCTCCAGCTTCATAGCCTGTCCCCTTGTTTTTGAGCACCTTTTCTTCTGAAAAATACTTCCCTCCTGTACCTTATTTACCTCTGTGAGGTATTTAAAGGCCTCTATCATATCTCCCCTCTCCCTCCCCTGTTCCAAGGTGTACATATTGAGGTCCTTTAGTCTCTTATCGTAGGGCTTTTGATGCAGACCCTACACCATTTTAGTTACCCTCCTCTGGACTGCCTCCACTCTATTTCCTTCCAAAGATGTGTTCTCCAGAACTGAACATAATATGCTTACACAATGTTACCAGCAGTCTATACAGAGGCAACACCACCTCCCTCTTTATGCTGGTGATACCCCTCCCTATGCACTCCAGCATCCAACTCGCCTCCCCTATTGCCTTGTTGCACTGTCTGGCCACCTTTAGGTCATCCAATATGATTACCCTCAGGTCTCTCTCCTGCTTGGTGGTCATCAACAACATGCCACCCATTTTGTAGTCCACCCCTGGGTTTTTGTGCCCTAAGAGCAATATTTTGCACTTTTTCACATTGAAACCCAGCTGCCATACCCTTGGTCATTCCTCTAGTTTTCTCAGGTCTCTGCTCATCCTTACCACCCCCACCCTGGAGTGTCCACCCTATTGCAGATTTTGGTGTCATCTGCAAAGAGGAAGACCTTCCCTTCCAGCTCCTCTGCAATGTCACTTATAAAGACATTAAAGAGGACCGGTCCCATCACCGATCCCTGAGGCACCCTGCTGGTCATCCTCCTTTCCATGGAGTGAATTCTGTTTACTACCACTCTCTGTCACCTATCCCCTATCTAATTTCTTATCCAGTTTATTACCATTGGACCCACTCCTAAGCTACCCAGCTTGCTTACTTGTCTCCTACATGGAATAGTGTTGAACACCTTACTGAAATCTAGGTAGGCCACATCCACCGCTCCACCCTGATCTAGTTCCTCGGTCATCCAATCAAAGTCCATCAGATTTGTTTGACAGGACCCCCCCCCGTGAATCCATGCTGCCTTGGGTCTTGTAATCCACTGGATTCAAAATATTCCACAATCCTTTCCTTCAGCAGTGATTCCATTCACTTCCCCGCCACCAATGTCAGGCTGACTGGCCTATAATTGCCAGTCTCCTCCCTACTACTACTTTTGTGTAGTGAACTACATCTACCCTCCTCCAGTCCTCTGGAACCACTCTTGTTTCCAGTGAGCTGTTAAATGGAACTGCCAGAGGTGCAGCCAGCATTTCCCTGAGCTCCCTCAGTTCCCGTGGATGCACCCCATCTGGCCCCATTGCCTTGTCCACCTTCAGATTAGCAAGTTTCTTCAGGACTCTCATCTCCAAAAAACAGGCATGCCTTCAGGGGGACAACCGGGACTGTTGTCCCGGCCCCATGCTCTGGGGGGAGGGGAGCCCGCCACTGGCCTGGATGTTCATGTCTAGAAATAGTAACCCAACCCCTCCAACCACCACACCTCAAGATGTAGTGTAACCCCTGGAGGATATGTCCCTCCACCCACCAACCAGCAGGCTCTGACACTGCCCTGAAGAGTGTCAGCACTCTCCTAAACAAGGCCTGTCACTTAACTTTGGGTGCTGATCTCTCTACCCACACTTGCACCCCCTTCAATGAGATAGGGTGGCTCCCACTCCACCTCCGAGCTCAACTCCAAACTTGCATGCTTATCAAAAAAGCCGTGCTAGAGCTTATGCCTGAGTCCACTAACAGGCTTTTTGCAAAGGCGTTACCCTTTAAGTAGACTAGGAGCGCTGCAAAAGGGGGACTCCAGGTGCCATTCAAGCGTTGTAAACTGGCACAGAGATCACTTGCCTTCCTGGGCCCAAAATGGTTCAATGAACTGCTTGCCGCACTCTTAGAATGCACCAAGCTCAGACAATTCAAAACTGGGCTTCATTCCCAGCTAGAACTAAAAAGAAAATCTGTGTCTGCCACACTTAGCCCATGCTCAGGGCCCCTAGGCTATCCCACCAACCCCTTGGCTCTAACTACCCAACCTCTGCCCCCTGCATTCTTCAGCTCCCACTCTCTTCAACAAATCCCCCTACTCACAAAATACCTACATTGCATAGTCACTACAGTAAGCTGTCAACCTCCCCCCCCCCCACAGATCGCCCACTCCATCAACTACATACATGAACATCTGACAATGCCTACCTTGGGCTGCCCCCCCCATTCTCACCCCTACCCACCGCTGGTGAGGTCAGCCTACCACTTTGGCAACATCCATGCCCCACCCCCACTTGCCCCCTGTACTACCCAGTGAAGACTCAATCTCTGGCCTCTCCCCTTCTTTCCTGTTTCTACCACTACTATGCTCGCACTTAGTGCTGTTACTTATAATGTTAGACTCCTATGTACTAGTGAAACTTACAATGTTTGACTCCTAAGCACTAGTGAAATCTAGACTCCTGTGTATTAGTTAAACTTAAAAGTATGTGCAACCCTCTGTAACCTTATTTTGTAATCCACCGCTGAGCTATGTGTTATGTTGTCTATATCTGTTCGTTGAACTGACTCGGCACCTTTGAAAATGAGTCCTTGGCTCAAAGGTATTAATCCTAAACTGAAATAAATAAGTAAATAAATAAAATAAAAAACCTAGTCTGGCCCCCACCACCCCAAAAAGATTTGTTCAAAGCTGGTCGGTGGCCGTTGGTCCCCTGGTACAGAGTGCATCCAATCTGTGCAGTGTTCGATATCTATCAGTAAGAGCATGCATGAATGAATGATGGTGACATGTACTTGTCTGCAGTAAAACCTGATTGTCTGGGCCTCAGCCAGTCAGGTTTTACTATAGGCAAGTATATCAATGTCATCATTCACTCTTTCATGCACTTATTATCGCTATCAAACAGGGACTGGACGCGTATGCGCTCTCCACCAGGGGACAGATGACAGCTGCTGACTGACTGCTTTTAAACAAATCTTTTTGGGGTGCTGTGCCTGCTGGCGGGGGAAGCCTGGGGCCAGAGGGGTTTTACTGACAAACTCGTCCAGAAGACAAACCTCTCCAGAATACTCGACAATGAGGGGTCTAAATAAATACTAGATGGTCATGGTTCAGGTGCTCTAGGTCGATAAGATCTGTTTTAACAGAATAGCACAACATTGCTGAGAGCAGCATCTGATCGTTAATTGCCCGCCAAACTAAGCCCTCTGTTACTATAACCTCACAAATGACTTGAGGCTTGGCTAACAATGTGGAGCACTGGGCTTTATGGGCTAATGTGGGATGGACAGGTGGCTATCCTGGGTAGGCTGTTTCTTACTATACAGTATGTGGGATTTTTGCACAAAGCTCGTGTTTTAATTGTTAATACTGTTGCAATGCAATTAGGCATTGTGTTTCATAGTCCCTTATTTTGTCTATTCGAAAATTCATAGAAGTGTCACATTCCCTTGTCTGTCATGGTAGTAGGAGCCATTTCCCAAAAGAATCCTTAACACAATTTAAAATGTGACAGCATCATAAGGACAACTTCATCCAACTGCAGTGACATTCTTCAACTTGACCTGAATTCATGAGTGGTTTCTGGGTAAGTTTAGTTGTTAGTTTCATAGAAGTTTACAACAAACTTTCACTGAACTTACATGCAAAGTTTAATAAACAACAAAGAATTTTTCTGTGACATCTGGGTTCATACCTCTCAATCTCTTGCCTCATAAATCAGGGACAAGGCTTACAAAAATCAGGGACTAAAACCCAGAATCAGGGACACATCTTACCAAGCATTTGTCAATGCTGACTGTTTGCTTGCTGGCATTAGCAGTGGAAGTGTAGGAGTTAGACAGATGCAGTATAGGAATCGCAGTGATCTATTGAACTGACACCAACTCCACCCCCACCCTGCAGAGATGGACAAGCATTGGGGTGTGCCTTTGGGTCATCACCCATAATGGTCATGGCATTTCACCTCACCCTACCATGCAGACACTGACAAGTGTTGAGGTGTGCCTTGGGGTGTTTGGGCTTTACCCTCACCTCATTCCATAAGGAAATATGCTGAAATGGGTGTAGTATTGGAGAATGGTGTGAACTCTGGGGCCAAAGAGTCCAAGGTGCACCTCGATGTCTGTCACTGGCTACAGGTGGTGGGAGTGGGTGTGGAATGGCATGAGCATTACTGTCGACAATCCCAAGTTACACCCCTGATGCCTGTCAGTCCCTACAGGGTACAGAAGACACCTGTCAGACCCTACAGGGTAGGGTATTATGGTCAGAAACCCTAAGGCCTTGGGCATGTCTTGGTATTTTTACTCTAAGTTTTCAACATGGGATTTTTGTGACCCCACCGCATAAACAGTGACACTATCAGTTTGTTAGCGGAAAGGTGATTTTGCACAGTGACTGCGCCATTAACGCCACAGGTACAAAAACACATTTCCAACATGATGTGAAAAATGACAGCTGTACTGTTCATGAGGAGGTGTAAAAAATGGTAATGTTGAAAATCTGGGGCGAAAATATCAGAAAAACTGGTGAAGTCACGAGCTTGCATAGAAACTGCGCAATGCACACCTGTAATGCAATTATTTGGGGAATTTTTTTTTCACCAGATTTTCAATATAGACATTTTGGGACTTCCACTCATGAACAGTGTTACTGTGATTTTCTTACTCTGTCCCGAACACTGATTTCCCACAACGACTGCGCTATTCTGCGCTGGAAGTGCGAAAACACATTTTGGCCAGGATGTGAAAAATGACAGCTGTACTGTTCATAAGAATGTGTGGGAAAATGGCGATGTTGAAAATCTGGAATGAAAATATTACAAATTTGTAAAGTTACGAGGGTGCGTAGAAACTGCACAATCCACGCTCGTGACACAGTAATTTTTGGGAATTTTTTCACCAGATTTGCAACATAGGCTTTTTGAGAGCCCACCTCATGAACAGTGACACTGTCATTTTGTTACTCGGTCTGAAAGGTGATTCCGCGCAGTGACCGAAAATCACCTTTTGGGACCGAATAACCAAATGTCAGTCACTGAATTCATGAGATGGGGTCCCAAAAATTCAAAAAAATGACCAAGATATGCACCAAAGTTGAAAAAACCCTATTTATGCCATTATACAGCTTACCAGCATTTCTTCAGTTCGTGATCGGCTTTGAAGAGTGCAGATGTGTTCCGGGTCCTCTGCAGATCATTGCGCCGGCCTCCGGAGGTAAGTATGGGGTGGGAGGGATGTGGGAGGTGGGGTATGCAGAGGGTGGGAGCGGGGTTGGGAGGGGGCAAGAGAGTCAATGAGGGACCGTTTTCTTTGTTACAGGTTTTTCTTTTGATTTATTTTACATGGAGACGTGGGACTTGTGCCACGCTGGGTGGGCTCCCAGCGTGGCAGCTGGAATGTTTTTTTGGAGGGCACTGGAGCCAATGAGATTGGGCACCCCTGTTGTACATACAGTGTGCTGGGGGAGTGTGCATGAGCTGTGGGGATTGGGGCACCGCACACAACAAAGGGGCAGACATAACACCGCTACAATCAACAGTGGTATATGGAGGCAATTTGCATGCTGTTGACGGCAGGGCAGCATGCAAATTGTTTCATCGCTACCACCGCTGATTGTAGCGGTTGTTTGCTTTCAACTGTATGCCACTGCAATCTGAACTGCTGTCATAGACAGCTGGGGCATTGAATTGGTGCGGTGTGACCACGCCTGCAAAAATGCTGAGGGCATTGGAAGTGGGGGTGCCACACCTACGAAAGCTCATATGGTGGCACTATGTTTTTTGCACATGCATGCAAGCAAACATAAAAATTGGTAATATTCTCACAGAAAACTGACAGAATAAGAGAATTAATGTAAAACGCATTTTCTGAAGACGAACAAGTCTGTAACTAATGGTTGACATTATTTTGTGCTTATGATCTCTACTGTTCGGCCACAAAAACACAAATCTTTCAAGGGACAGGGGAAAAAATTATGAGGCAAAATCAGGGACATCCCTGAAAATCAGGGACAGTTGAGAGGTATGTCTGGATTTGTGTATTCGATTGTTGTTAGAATAACTAGGTAATGTCTATAACAGCAGACATTCAGGCTACTGCGTGTACAGCTGCATAAGAAAAACATGAATTGTTATTTTTGTCTGTTTTACATAGGCCACTAATGCCAATAGGGTGACACAAGTCAATAAAAGCTCCACAACTCACCATGAGCATCTAAAACCCTAGAGCGCCCGGGGGGTTCTATGTGATGTGCATTGTGTGGAATAGCGTTGCCGTTATGACGAATGTACATTGCCGAAAACAAATTTCGTGATGCACCATGCGAATGGGAAGAGGGTGTTTGAGATCCACGGGTATATTTTAATGCAGGGGTTGTGTTCATGCACTCCTCAAAAGGATTCTTAACTCCCGGGTGAAGTTATTTAAAAATGAAAAGCAGACTACCGCAAAACAAAACTGTGCCGCTACTGACCCAAACCCTGCACCTCCCAACCGACCACCCTCCTCACCATGCTAGTGAACCAGCTCAGCAGCCGCCCACCACACCCTCCCACATACATCCCCTGTGGTGTAACGCCGCATGTACATGCATAGTTTCCTGTTGCCCTACCTCGCACACGATGGTATCTGGGCGCTACCCTGCCAGGTAACCAAGAACACAGGCACCATAATCGAGTTGCCATTTTTGTAGGTGCTCAATTGCAGATGCCGTGTTCACTGGATACCTTCTGGGGGCCTAGCAACTCCTAGACCTCCAGCCTTTATATTAAAATATTTCACAGTACATTACACTAATGCCTATGAGGTGGGTGGTTGATGGCATTGTTCGTCAGCCAGTTGCCCACCCCAGTTGCAGCTGCAGACTCTAAGACCAGCCAGAGTCTACTACACCACTGACTGGAGTCAGGAGTAGGGAAAACATAATAAAAGTGTGTTTTATCTTCAATAAATGCTCCAAAACTCACCACAGAGCATCTAATCCCCCAGAGCTTCTGAGGGCCTAGTGGATCCCACATCCCCAGCCTTAGCTGGATTTGGAGGGGGGCCCTTCTCAAAGGACTTGTCTAGGGCCCCAGAATTCTAGGCTGCAGACTTGCCAAAAAAGGACTAGTGTCCACCTCCCTTCTTCCAAACCTTTTGTTACTTTTTTGTGGCCCCTTCCCTGCTCCTTACTCTGTGAACACTGAACAAAAATTTTTGTTTAGGATGTCTGCCTTTTCCTGGTTCCCTTCTGTACAGTCCCCCCTTCCCTTTTTAACCTTACAATCCCACCCCTGCTCTTACTCTTTTCATTTACATATCTTGAAAAATGTCTTGTCTCCTTTCCTTACCTCCTGGGCTATTCTCTCTTCAATTTGTTCCTTTGTGCCCCTTACTGCTTTCCCTGCTTCCCTCTGTTTCCCCAATACACCTCCCTCTCCTCCTGTCTCTGTGTCTCCTTATACCTTCTGAGTGCTACCCTCATAGATTTTACCTTCTCAGTCACCTCTTTTGAGAACCATAGCAGTCTTTTTTTACTCTTGCTTTTGCTCACTTGTTTGATGTAGAGGTTTGTTGCCTTTACTATGCTTCTTTTTATCTTCACCCACTGTTCCTCCACCCCACCCAGGTCACCCACACCTGCTAGGTCATTCCTGAGGCATTCACCCATCTTTTTAAAATCTACCCTCCTGAAGATCAGAACCCTCACCCTTGTGTGGTTTAATTCTGCAGCCGTCCTCATACAGAACCACACCGTACGGTGATCATGGTCCCCAAGTGACCTCCCACCTTGACGTCTGCAACACTGTCCCTGTTAGTGAGTATTAGGTCCAGCATTGCCCCATCATGAGTGGGTTCACTGATTAACTGCCTGAGGAATGCCCCCTGCAGAGAGTCCAGGACATTTCTGCTTCTAGATGAAGCTGCTGCTGGGAGGCTACAATCTACATCTGGCAGCTTGAAGTCCTCCACCAGCAGCACCTCCCCCTTTTCTGCCATCTTGCCAATAGCTTTCACTAGTACCTTATCTAATTCCTCACCCTGGGCTAGAGGTCTGCAGATCACTCCAGTGTGAATAGTAGCCCCATTCCTCATCTACAGGGTGACCCACTGGACCTCTGCCTCCCCTTATATTCCCTGTATCTCTGTGGCTTTTATGCTCTTCCTCACATAAAGTACCACACCTCCTCCTTTCCTTTCCACTCAGTCCTTCTTGAACTGAGTATGTCCCGGTATTGCCATATCCCAGTCTTGGTTTTCAGTGCACCATGACTCAGCAATGGCCACAATATCCAGGTTAGCCTCTGCCATGATGGCCTCTAGGTTCACAATCTTATTTCTTAGACTTTTAGCATTCGCACACATGAACTTCCAGATTTTGTTTCCACTCTGTTTGTTGCCCCCCTTTTCCTTTTTGCCCTCCCTCCTTCCCACCTCTCTTCTTAATGTTCCCATTCCTTCCTGCTTTATTTCTACCACTCTGTTTCCTTTATTAATTTGCACTCTGGGGGATTCCTCTTCCCTCGTGTTCTCCTTACTCGCTACTTCAGCCTGTGGAGGGAAGCAGTTTCTGACTCTGATTCCTTCTACCACCCCCTTGGCTAGTTTAAATGTTCATCAAAGTAATATTTAAACCATCAACTGAGGGCTGTGGTCCCCCTCACAGATGTATGCAGGCCATCACCTCTGTATAGGCCCTTATCCTCCCAGGTGGGACCCCAGTCCTCAATGTAGCTGAACCCTTCCTCTCCGCACCATTCCTTCAACCATGAGTTGAAGCTCCTGTTAAGAAGTTCCCTCTCCTGTCCCCTGTAGTAGACAGGCAGCACCTCATCAAAAGTCACTGAGTGAGCTACCTGTCTAAGATCCCTCCCCAGCTCCCTAAACTTCCCGTGCACTATCCCAGACTTGTCCCTAGCTAGGTCATTAATCCTCAGGTAGACAATGACATCCAGCTCTCCTTCTTGTCCTGCTGCCCTGACAATCCTCAGGATTTACTTTCCATCCCTCCAGGCCGTGGTATCAGGTAGGCACCTAACCTGCCTCTCTCCCTTTTTTTCCCCAAATCTTTCACCCTCACACTTGAGTCCCCCATCAGAAGTTGCTTCCTCCTCCTCTGGGGTCCTCTGTCACTTTCCTTGGGATCTCCACTACGGAGGGCCCACACATTCCCCTTGGTCACTACTGCAGGTGCATCCTCCTGGCAGTCCTGCCCCACCAGAGTGGCGTAGGAATTTTGTAGTGGTACCAGTAGAAGAATGTGCCTCTGTTCCACCACCCCCACCCTTCCAGAGCCCACCATAGTCCAGCCATTCCTCCTCACTGGCATCCTCGGAGGTAACGGTGGCAGACTTGATGGCCTCTGGTTGGGGGGAAGAGGTCTCTTGAATCCTAGCCAACATGGCCTAGAGTCTAGAGACCTCCTCCCCCAACCCAGAGAGTTGGTGCAGATGGGGCAACATCGCAGTCTCCAGAATGTTTCTCTTAAAACTGCCGCCCCACAGCTACTGCACTGCACCACTCCCAGCATTCTCAACCTCTATTCTCCATGTGTTACCTGGAGATACAGCTGTACCCATACCCCTGATAGGGTGTTGCTAGTTTCTCTTTTTTGTTTATTTCTATTTGTGCTACCCTGTGCCTTATTTAAATCATTATATACTCCTACCCTAGACTGGGTGTTACTCCTTTTCCCAGTTTTGGCTTATCTTTGACCTTCCATCTGTCCCAGCAGTGACTGTTACACAGAAGTGAACAGGCATCTTGCCCTAGTTAACTGGCAGAGTCCCCCACTTGTCCACTTCCTTCTTCTGATGCCTGCTGATGCCAGTCACCTGTTCTACTCCTTCGCTGTTCCACTCACTAGCTGGGGCACGAATGTGTGGGACAAGTTGGAAGTGGCTGCTTTTATGCAGAACTTGCTTCCTTCCTGGTTGCATACTACTGGCTGTGGGAGGTCAATAATCAAGTAACCGAGGACCCAGGCCAGGCATTTAGCACCCTTCCCCCAAACTACAGGGCGAGACACAGACCTTATAATGTGGCCCCTAAATGTGGGCTACTGTGGCTGCTCTCAAATTTACCCTTCACTCAATAAGAAATACCTAGTTCAGCCAAGTTTCACCACAACTTACACCAACTATGTTATCTCCAAAAACACAAGCCTTTTTTGTCCTTCCTGTTGCAAATGCAGGCAGGTGAATAGGCCTTACACAACCAGTATATTGCACCACGAATACTGTTTTTGGATTAAAGTGAAAAAAAAACTCTAAATGGAGGAAGGTGCCTTTTTTTGTATTTGCCACTGGCATTGCAACTTCTGAATCATCATCTAGCATGTCTGTATTAAATTCTGCATTCTCTTCTCCAATATCCTCAGTGGATGACTGAGTTTGAGGCTCACGCTAGGCAGAGGAGGCAGGCATTACTTCTTTGCTCTTGTTTTCACTGGCCTCTAATGATCTTTCCTCTGATGAACTTTACCCAGGTGTGTTAGTCTGACATTTTACAACAGCAGGTTCGTCTGAGTCCTCATCATCAGAGTCACCACACCATGCACTGCCTCTCTTTCAGAGCTCACTGCCACTGCTATCCACATGGTCTTACTCTGAAGAGCACACAGAGAAATGAGAAACAATAGCATCTTGAGAAATAGAAACATAGAAACACAGAAGTTGATGGCAGAAAAGGACCACAAGGCCCATCCAGTCTGCCCATTTTTTCCACCTTATGAATGTGCCATAGGCCTTTACTCTGTCAATGGCCTATTTATTCATACTCATCTGTATTGCTCCCATATGCCTGTCCCACACCTGTTTGAAGCCCTGCACTGTCTGTACTGTATTCATAGCCACCAATTCCTGAGGTAGGCTGTTCCATGCATCCATCACCCTTTTTGTATAAAAGAACTTCTTCACATTACCACTTAATAGGCCTCCCTCTAATCTCATGCTTTAGTTCTAGTGGCCAAATTGAATCATACCATGTGATGGTCACGGGCCATACCCAGTGACCTTCTACCTGGAGATCTGTGATCCTTTCCCCATTAGTCAGTACCAGATCCAGGATAGCCCTGTCTCTTGTGGGTTGTTGTACCAATTGTTTGAGGCCTTCCCCCTGCAGGGAATCCACTATGTGTCTAGTTCTGGTGGAGGTCCCTGCTGGTATTGACCAATCTGTATCTGGTATGTTGAAGTCTCTCATTATCAGAACCTCCTCTTTAGCTGTCATGTTTTGTATATCTTCTTACAGTAATGTGTCCATGTCCTTCCCCTGGTCTGGGGGCCTTTAGACAACCCTAGTTCACATGGCTGTCCCATTTCCTGTTTCTAGGGTGACCCACAGTTCTTCTGGCTCCTTATGTGTATTTTGAATTATTGTAGCTTTGATATTTTCATTGACATAAAGAGCCACTCCTTCCCCCTTTTGCACCTCGGTCTCTCCTGAACAGTACGTAGCTGGGTACTGAAGTCTCCCAAGTGTGGTTACTGGTGAACCATGTCTAGTTAATGGCTGCTATGTCCAGTTTATCCTCTGTCATTGTTGCCTTCATGTCTGGGATCTTGTTTCCCTGACTGTGGGCATTTGTGTACATGATTTTCCATTGGTCAGATTTCAGTGTGTTAGTTGTGGGGCGAGGTCCGACATTTCCCCTGCACGCTGTATGGTGAGCTGGACCGTTTTCCTTACCTGGTGATGCAAATGAACTACAAACATGCTGAACTCCTGTTTGAGCACTAGCTGAGGGGGGAGGGATGTTCTTCCCATTCGATGTATCAGGTGCTGCACCCCTCTCCCCATTTGCTAGTTTAAATATTCTGCAAAGACATCAAACTTCTGCTCCAATGCACTGACTCCCTCCTTAGTCAGATGCAGTCCATTGAATTTAAAGAACTTTTGCTCCCAAAACTGTTGCCAGTTATCTATAAATTTGTGTCCTTTTTCCTGGCACCAGCCCTTGAGCCACATGTCTAGCTCCCCTATCTCCCCTTCTTTGACCTTCTGTCTGTCTGCCCCCCTCTACCAGACTGGCAGGATCTTAGAGAGGGAGATGCTGGATGAAATGGATGACAGTTTGTCTCACAGCCTGGTCAGATGTTCCTTGGTCCCCACAACTGACCAGCTGGTGAGATTGTTAGTCCTTATGTATACCAGGACTTTTATGTTTTCTCCTGCTTTCTGCATGATTTTAGCAATGCAATCAGTGTCTCTCCATGCTGATATGCCTGAGAGACATCTGACAATTACCCCCAGCTGGATAGGCATCAAATCCTGAATCATGGAGTCTCCTATGATCAGAAGTGCTTTGGATTTCCTTTTTGTTTTTTTTGTTTTGGTCCTTGTTTTGGGCGAGTTTTGTAGTGCTGGGCACATTGTAGGTATGTGTTCTTATTCTTTTCTTTCCACTACATACAAACATAGAAACATAGAATTTGATGGCAGATAAGGACTGCTTGGCCCACCTAGTCTGCCCATTTCCCTAGCTAATGGATAAGCTGCAGATCCTAGTTAACCAACAGTCTACTTCCTCCTACCCCCAACTAGAATTGCCTTATGTCTGTCCCATGCATTCTTGAATTCCCCCACTGTTTTTGACTCTATGACCTCCTTAGGAAGGCTGTTCCATGCATCCACAACCCTCTCTGTGAAGAAATACTTCCTCACATTACCTCTGAGCCGTCCCCACTCTATCTTCAAATTGTGCCCCCTTGTTCATGCACATCTCTTTTTCTAAAAGTTGCTACCCTCTTGGACTTTGTTGATTCCCTTGAGGTATTTGAAAGTTTCTATCATGTCCCCCCTCTCCCTCCTTTCCTCTAGGCTATACATCATAAGCTCCTTTAGTCTTTCTTCATATGTTTTCTGGTGCAGACCCTGCACCATTTTGGTTGCCCTCCTTTGGACAGCCTCCACCCTGTCTATGTCTTTGTGGAGATGGGGTCTCCAGAACTGTACACAGTACTCCAGATGTGGTCTTACCAACTGTCTGTACAGAGGGCCAACAACTTCCTGTTTTCTATTGGTGTTGCCTTTCCCTATGCATCCCAGTATCCCCCCAGTCCTCCTTACTGCCTTCTCACTTTGCTGGCCCACCATTAGGTCATCTGATATGACTACCCCCAGATCCCTTTCCATTTTTGTTGTTGTCAGTATCTCACCCCCCACTGTGTACTCTTCCCCTGGGTTTTTGTTTCCCAGGTGCATTACTTTGCACTTCTGTGCGTTGAATCTAAGCTGCCATACATTTGACCATTCCTCCAACCTTACCAAGTCCCTTTTCATCCTTCCCACCCCACCTTGCGTATCAACCCTGTTGCAGATCTTTGTGTTATCTGCAAAGAGACATACTTTCCCTTCCAGTCCCTCTGCAATGTCACTTATAAAGACATTAAAAAGGACCGGCCCCAGTACTGAAACCTGCGGTACCCCACTAGTAACCCTCCTTTCTTCACTGTGGACTCCATTTACTATTACCCGCTGTGTCCTGTTGTCCAGCCAGTGTTTTACCCAGGCTACCACCCTGGGACCTACTCCCAGGCTGGCTAATTTGTTTATTAATCTTTTGTGCTGGACTGTGTCAAATGCCTTGCTAAAGTCTAGGTAGGCTATGTCCACAGCCCCTCCCTGGTCTACTACTTTGGTCACCCAATCAAAGAAATCAATTAGATTCATCTGATATCTTCCCGCTGTGAATCCATGCTGCCTTGGGTCCAGTGCCCCACTGGCCTTTAGGTACTCAACAATTCTTTCCTACAGAAGTGATTCCATCATTTTCCCTACCACTGAGGTCAAACTGACAGGTCTGTGGTTTCCTACCTCTGTCTATCTGTAGTGCCTGCAACTGCCTTTGTTTCATCAATAACTATATAATTTCCAAACCTACTTTTCTTAACTGCTGGTCCATCCACCAAACTTTGCTTGCTACCTTTTGATTTGCCTGTATTTTTTTGATTGGGTATCCCCTGCAGTAGTAGTAGTCAAGCATGATAGGAACTCTAACAATAAGGACATGGAAGATGAGGAAGCAGCAACAAGGAAAAGGGGATTCACCTCCTACAGTGGAAGAAACACTTTTTGTGACAGAGTTTTTTTTTCTTTTGAATTGCTGCCTTTGTCTTCTTCATACTGCTGCTGGAAGCCACAGACTCACTCCCTTTCATTTTGGTTCCATGTCATAAGGGCGAACGAACAATGGCGACCCATCAGAAGGGTGCTGAACCCCCAGGGCGACACTTTTAGGATAGTGTTTTCGCGTGGGGGCTTTGGACCCCACTCCCCCTTCTTACTATAGATTCTATCCGGGAGGGCACAACTTGGGGATGGGAGCAAACCCGAGTTGCCCAAATGTGTTGGCGGCGTTGTTCTGTAACCCTTTTGATGGGTTGCCATTATTCGGTTGCCTTTTTGACGTGTTACCTTTCATTTTGGTATTGTTTAATAAGTTTTAAAATTCAAATAACAGTTGCTGAACAGCTAAGCCAGCTCACTTCCAGGAAAACCCTAGTATTTTCCCGAGTCATGTTGGGGAAATAGACTACAAGACTGAGTGCACCCTCAGGATGAGATAACAACTGGTTGAGAAGAATGCAAGATGGGACTGCTGACTGCCAGGGTGCTTCCTCTCCCCTCCCTGCAGAAGTGATTTCACACATGACACAAGCTTGTGCTGAGTCTGGCACAGTTTATTTTTTATTGGGCTACAAAAGAAGAATATTCCTGTGTTGTCACACAATACATGGTGTACTGACATTGCAGACAGGGGCCACTTAATGGCCATGATACTACCCCCCCCCCCCCAAGAAAAGGCTTCACACATGAAATGCCTATGTCAACAGCAGTTTAAGTTTTTTAATCAGGTTATGAAAAAAAGCTTGCTTGCACACAGGCAACTAACTAGTGAAACTACAAGCTATGGGCAACTTGACTGCCTGAAGAATATACCTCCCAAGCCTGTCACATAACAGAACTGCAAGCTGGGAGGCTGGGAAATGAAAAGAGCAAACCAAACCAAAAAGTTCAGATCTGAGCTGAGCTGACAAGTTTCAGCCTGGATCTCATGAAAATTGTGGTGGCTCAGTTTTACAGTTGGTAACTCTGCACGCCACTAGCTGTTGGCCCTTTGGCTTACTCCCCTTTGATCCAACTCCTACGTCCATTTGCCACTTGGACCAAGCACCACTGGCTCACATAGTGTTTGATTTGTAAGTGTAGCCTCGATGTAGTAGGAGGAGGATGTTCACAGTCTGGTCCTCCACCTCTGGCTGAATGCCAAGTCACATAACTTGTAGGTAATAAAAGAGGGTCGAGCCATGTTAAGTTTTAACATGTTTTACACGCTAGTGCATCTGGGAGAAAGCTGGCAAGGCTGGATGTCGTATACAACAGACTGGTTTGCTTTATCCTCGGCACCCCCCCCCCCGTGATACACATCACTATAACTTTTATACAGTTTTGAGCTGGTTAAAACTGAAAGACCGTAGAGGTATTCATTTGTTGGCATTTACTGAATGTTCAGATGTTACAAAGGAAAATTTCCACAATACATCATGGAAAACACAGTAAAAAGAACACGGAAGGATAGTTTAAGAACTGCAACAGGACTGGAATATTTGGTACTACAATGTTACCTAGAGATAGGAAGGGCATTCTTATATTATCAAGGAACAGTACTATGGAGTAATATTCCTTACACACTAACACACTAAGATTAGAGATGGGAATCTTCCGCTAGGTGAAATAAAAAAATGGCTAACACAAAAGGCCATTAAAACTTTACCTTGCTACCAAAAGTGGGACACTAGATCGTATTATCATGCTTCCTTCATAGTTTGTCTGGTATGTTGTAAGTGAGTGCTATCCATTTTTATGTTGATTACGCGCATGTGCAAGAAACATGCTGCGGCAGCTTGCTGTAGAAGCAGGTCAGTGGAGGTGCGGCAGTGTTGTGGCCAATGCCCCCACTGCCCTTTGAGGCTTGGCCTGCTTTCCCCAATGGGGTGGCACACTGCTGCTGCCAGTAGTTCAGCCAGCATGCCACCAGCTTGAAACGTTTTAGCTGCTGCAATCAGGGGCCACCTCATCATTATAACATCAGCCATTCCACTGCAATGGGGGAGCAACCTGTCATTGCAGGGTGGTCCCCATGCCCCCGACTCAGTTTGCCAACGGGGAGCCCAGTCCCTGTTGGCATCATCTCCCCACCCCCATGTTTCTGCTGTATGCTGAGTAGGTGCCCAATCCCCCTCAGCATCATGCATCCCCCCCGTTTTTGTTTGCCGAAGGGGTGCCCAATCCCCGCTGGCTTCAGTCCCCCCCTCCTGACTGAATTTGCCGATGGGGAGCCACTCTCCATCAGCATAATGTATACCTCCCCACAATGTGGAGTCTGCTGAGGGGGTTCCAATCCCTTCGCTTGTTCACCACCCTGCAGTGCCGATGGGGTGCCCAATCCCTCGCCAGCTACAGCCCCCAAAAACACTCTGGTAGTATGCTGGAGCCCACCCCAGTGTGCCAATGTCCTTGTAAAAGAAAACCATCCCACGATGGTTTTTCTTTTTACCCCTGTAAACAAGAAAACTGTCCTCGTCGAGTCCGCAGCCCCTGCCCCAACCCGCGCCAACCCTTTGCACACCCTGCCTCCCTACACTCCCCCTCACCCCATACTTACCTCCAGAGTCTGGCGCGATGATCTTCGGTGGACCGGAAACAAATCTGCACTCCTCAAAGCCGACTGCGAACTGTGGAAATGCCAGTAAGCTGTACAATGGCATAAATAGGGTTTTTTCAACTTGGGTGCATATCTCAGGCATTTTTTGGAATTTTGGTACCAAATTTTCAACATGGGGTTTTTGGAACCCCTCCTCATGAATTCACCACTGTCATGGCGTTATTCGGTCCTGAAAGGTGATTTCACAGTCACTCCGTGGAATCACCTTTTGGAACAAATTAATGAAATGACAGTGCCAGTGTTCATGAGGTGGGCTCTCAAAAAGCCTATGTTGCAAATTTGGTGAAACAAATCCAAAAAATTACTGTTTTAAGAGCATGTGTTGCGCAGCTGCTACGCACGCTCGTAACTTCGCGAATTTGCAATATTTTCACTCCAGATTTTCAACATTTGCATTTTTCCACACCTCCTTATGAACAGTATAGATGTCATTTTTCACATCCTGGCCAAAATGTGTTTTCGCACTTCCGGCGCAGAATAGCGCGGTCACTGTGGGAAATCAGTGTTCGGGACACATTAAGAAAATCACAGTGATACTGTTCATGAGCAGAGGTCCTAAAATGCCTATGTTGAAAATGTTGTGATGACATTCCTTAAAATGACTGTGTTATGACCATTGTGCAGTTTGCATGCACGCTCGTAACTTTGCGAATTTGTAATATTTTCACTCCAGATTTTCAACATTGCCATTTTTCCACACCTACTTATGAACAGTACAGCTGTCATTTTACACAACCTGGCCAAAATATGTTTTCGCACTTCCGGCACCGAATAGCTAGGTCGCTGTGGGAAATCAGTTTTCAGGATAGACTGAGAAAATGACAGTGACACTGTACATGAGCAGAGGTCCTAAAATGCCTAAGTTGAAAATGTGGTGACAATAGCCCATAAAATGACTGCATTACAACTGTGCATTGCGCAGTTTCCATGTACCCTTGTAACTTCGCAAATTTGTAATATTTTCACGCCAGATTTTCAACACTGGCATTTTTTCATACCTCCTTATGAACAGTACAGCTGTCATTTTTCACATCCTGGCCAAAATGTGTTTTTGTGCTTCCAGCACAGAATAGCGCAGTCGCTTTTGGGAAATCAGTGTTTGGGACAGATTAAGATCGAGCAAGTGAAAGAGGGGGAGTGACCGAGCTCAACTGAGCTCTGTTGGGACTGCTGCGGATTTCTTTGTTGGCAGAAAAAGGTACCAACGCAGGCAGGAGCCCAGTACAAAAGGGCAGCCTGCAGCACTGGGAGAAACAGAACTAGCGACTGAGGGTGGGGAAGTGAGAGAGCTCAACGGAGCTCTGTTGGGATTGCTGTAGAATTCTTTGTGGGCAGAAAAAGATGTCAATGCAGGTAGGGGCCCAGTACATAAGGGCAGCTTGCAGCGGTGAGAGAAACAGAATGAGTGAGTGAGAGAGGGGGAATGAGCGAGTGAGAGAGGGGGAATGAGCGAGCTCAACGGAGCTCTGTCGGGACTGGTGCAGATTTCTTTATGGGCAGAAAAAGGCACCAATGGAGGCAGGAGCCCAGCACAAAAGGGCAGCCTGCAGTGCCAGGAGAAACAGAATGAGTGAGTGAGAGAGGGGCGTGAGCGACCTAAACGGAGCTCTGTTGGGACACCTGTGAACTTCTTTGTGGGCAGAAAAATGTGCCAATGCAGACAGGACACGAGTACAAAAGGACAGCTTGCACCGCCGGGAGAAACAGAATGAGTGAGTGAGAGAGGTGGAGTGAGCGAGTTCAACGGAGCTGTGTCGGGACTGCTGCAGATTTCTTTGTGTGGCAGAAAAAGGTGCCAACGCAGGCAGGAGCCCAGTACAAAGGGGCATTCTGCAGTGCCAGGAGAAACAGAATGAGTGAGTGAGAGAGGGGGAGTGAGCGACCTCACCGGAGCTCTGTCGGGACAGCAGTGAACTTTGTCAGCAGAAAAAGGTGCCAACACAGGCAGGAGCCCAGTACAAAAGGGCAGCCTGCAGCGCCGGGAGAAACAGAATGAGTGAATGAGAGAGGGGGAGTGAGCGAGCTCAACGGAGCTGTGTCAGGACTGTTGCAAATTTCTTTGTGAGCAGAAAAAGGTACCAATGCTGGCAGGAGCCCAGTACAAAAGGGCAGCCTGCAGTGCCGGGAGAAACAGAATGAGTGAATGAGAGAGGGGGAGTGAGCGAGCTCAACGGAGCTGTGTCAGGACTGTTGCAAATTTCTTTGTGAGCAGAAAAAGGTACCAACGCTGGCAGGAGCCCAGTACAAAAGGGCAATCTGCAGCTCTGGGAGAAACAGAACGAGCAACTGAGAGAGGGGTAGTGAGCGAGCTTAATGGAGCTCTGTCGGGACTGCTGCAAATTTCTTTGCGGGCAGAAAAAGGTGCCAACGCAGGCAGGAGCCCAGTACAACAGGGCAGCCTTCAGCGTCGGGATAAACAGAATGAGTGAGTGAGAGAGGGGGAGTGAGCAAGCTCAATGGAGCTGTGTTGGAACTGCTGCGGATTTCTTTGTGGGCAGAAAAAAGGCAGCAATGCAAGTAGGAGCCCAGTACAAAAGGGCAGCCTGCAGCATTGGGAGAAATAGAATGAGCGAGTGAGAGAGTGGGAGGAGCGAGCTCAGTGGAGCTCTGCTGGGACTTTACAGTTGCCCACCCTCCCACCCAGTTTCCTCTGTGGTCCTATATTATGGTAGAGTCTCTGGAGTGGAGACAAAGCAATGATTGATACTTTAGGATTGCTGTAATGATACAGATTTAGTTGTTCTGTTTCTTTCTCTAGCTGAGCTGAGTAATACTTGGAGTGCAATAGGATTTCTAATTGGGCTAAATAAAACTATATGAGAGCCGAGAACAAAAAGTATGGTAGGTGATGGGTGAAAAACGGACAAGGAGGCTTT
This sequence comes from Neoceratodus forsteri, assembly GCA_016271365.2. Lineage (NCBI taxonomy): Eukaryota > Metazoa > Chordata > Ceratodontiformes > Ceratodontidae > Neoceratodus > Neoceratodus forsteri. Next base: position 1,430,092,045 of record CM057449.1, read on the forward strand.
AGGATTGCTACAGTAATACAGTATCTAATGGATGAGATTTGAGACTGAATAACCCCGGTCGGCAAGGGGTCAGTAGGGGGACTAGTGTGGGGGGGCAGGAATTTGAGTAAATAGGGGCCTAACAGTTGTAGTAGGGTACAGAACCTGGGAGTAAGAGCCCGTAACATAAGATGGGGGCAAAATGGGGCAGGTGCCACATGTCAATAGGGTGGGCATCTTTGGAAAGGTGGAGGGGTGTACAGGGTGTGGATCTGCCATGATCCTGGACTGGGCTTGGAGGATGGGGGGGAGTATGGTCTGTAGATGACTGGCTAGTTTGAGGGAGGAACTGTGGAGGTTAGGGAGGAGTGTAAGTGGCAGGGCAGATGAGTATGGCAGGCATCCTGAGGGGGGAAATAGGAGATGGCAAAGGGGGACGGAGAAAGAATAACTAGGGACTGAAACCGACCCCAGTATCAGAGGCACTAGCAGAAAAGAGAGAAGAAGGGAGGGGGTGCCTGAGGTGAGGGCGGGGGGCCTCCTGATGGGGAAGGAAGAGACAACGAGGAGCACTCAGGAGAGAGCAGATGGCTGCGGGTGGGGAGGGACCGGGGTGCCACGGAGGGGAACAAGTAGGAAGGGGGAACCGATAGGGGGAAGAGATGTAGAACAGGTATCAACTATGAATAGATTTGAGCCTCTGCTATGGGATAGAGAGGGGGAGCAGGAACATACTGAAGGGGAGGAGGACAAACGGAGCATGACAGGGATGGCAACAGGTAGGGGAAGAGATAGTGAGGACAAAAGGGTAGAAGGGGGCTAGTAAGGAAGGAGGGGTGGTGACTGAAGGAAAGAAGGCTACGGGAAGGGGGAAGGATGGGAGGGGCATCACTATTGGGGTAGAAGGGAATGGGGGCTCTAAATCGACAACAGCGGGGATAGGAGAGGGGTTGAAAATCAGCAGGGAAGGAGGGGAGGTCGACATGGGAAGCCCAGTAGGAAGTAGTCAGGCTGGGAAGGGGTTCAAGGGGATGGGAGAAATAAGGCAGAGAAAAGGGGTGAGGTGGAAGTAGGGGATACAGATACAGAAGTCACAGAGGGTGCAGTTGGCGGGGGTAAGGGACAGTGAAGAACGAATACTGGGGTGGTGGAAGGGGCATTAGAAGGGAAAGGGGGTAAGGGATGGGGGGTACTAATCCTGGGGGATTCTATGCTGAAATGGGTGAAATGGGGCAGAAAGGGGGAAAGGCACAGCTGTATTTGAGTTGAAGCTGTCCCCAGATTGACTGCAGAAGGGGCAGGGCAGGCACTGTGCAAGCGTGCAGCGAGGGGAAGGAAGAAACCTCATTCACTGTTGCATGTGGGAACAAACGACTTCATGGGGACACTGTGGGAAGTAGTGGGGGTTGAGTACTTGGGCAGGCAGTGTGAGGGGTGGGGAAGAGGTGGCATTCTTGTAGGTACTGCTGGTACCAAGTGCAAGCATGGCGAGGAAGGGTAGGCTTGAGGAGTTCGAATGGCTGAGGGATTGGTGCCACACGAAACATTATGGGTTAGTGACTAACTGGGGTAGGGTCTGGGGGGAATAGTGATTTGTACGCGGGGGACAGGGTACAGTGGAGCAGGAAGGAGAGGGGAGTATTAAAGGCAGCATTGCTGCCAGGCCACTGGTGCTGAGGGTTGAAGTGCTGGACGCCACACTTCGCGCCATACTGGCAACCCAGGTTTGGACGCAAGCCACCAGGGGTTGGCAAGGGAGGGATAGGATTGAGCATCCGGAGGACTACTCTCCTATCCCGGGTTGGGATCCAGGGACCCATCGCTCTGTAGCGGCTCCTGGCGAAGACCGCGGGCGCTACTACAGTAGTGTAGTAAAGGGTGGCGGAGTGTGGCAGATGTTGGCATGCTGTGCCTAAGCATCATTGCATGCCCGCGCTCTGCAAAGGGGAGAAAAGTGGAAATGGGCTACAGTCAGGCAGCATGAGCTTCAGAACCCCCCTGCCCACCCTGAATGGCACCTCCTGAGCTGGATCCTGCTCCAGTGGGTCGACCTGGGAAGCTCCTCACCACTTCACCATGGGGGTAATCCGTGGAGGTGAGCAGGTCGGTCTGATGTAGGGGGCAGGGCTAGAGGGGTCGGTCGGGATGACCAAGCCAACCGTAGCCCAATGAGAAAATATGTTAAAAAAAAAAAAAGGCAGGATTAGAGGGGTATAGTTCTACTAAGGTGGATTTAAACAAATTGGGGTGGCCAAAAGACTGAGGTTGGTAGAAAGGTCCAGACAGGGAAGCCCGATGAGGTCACCGCCCTAGATATAGGTAAAGGCGGAGGCGTAGTAACCCTGGAAGGGGGCAGGCAGAGTGATCTGAGTGTAATACAGAAGGCATCACCACCCAGTAAGAATAAGGAGGAGAAAGGGTGCGGACTACTGGGAGGAGGGACACAGGCCAAGCAGGAGAAGAGTGAGGAGAAGGAGGGGTACGGTGGAAGGTGGTCTGACTAAATGGATAGATAACTGGCTACAGGGGAGGGTGCAGAGGGTGGTGGTGGTGGTGGTGTAGATCTCAGCACCCAGAGCAGTGACAAGTTGGGTACCGCAGGGCTCAGTACTTGGCCCAATGCTATATGGGCTTTTTATCTCTGATATAGCACACGGAGTGGGGAGCAGGGTTAGTCTGTTTGCACATTATGCCAAATCAAAAGCAAATAGTTATAGTAGCAGAGCCCCCCCACTCACACACATACACACTCCCCAAAAAGCTGCTTAATAGCCTGCAATTCATTCAGATCAATTCCATTTTCTTACTTACTTGGGGTTCAATGCCAACAAGTGTAAAATCATGTACCTAGGGCATAGGAACCCCGATGCTGGGTATAGGATGGGGAGAGGTACTGATACTCACTAGACATGAAAGGGTCCTTGAAGATATTATATCAGAGGACCTCAAGATGGCAGTACAGTGTGACAAGGCTATGGGGAGGGCAAATTGGATTCTGGGGTGCATAAGGAGTGGCATCTCCAGTAGGAGGAGGAGGGATGTTGTGCTGCCATTGTATCACTCCCTGCTATACCCCCAGCTGGAGTACTGTGTCCAGTTTTAGAGTCCGCTCTTCAGAAAGGACATAAGGTGGAGGTTTTCCAGAGGAGGGCAACTAAAATGGTTCAGAATTTTCACAGGAATCCCTACAAGGAAATGATGAAGAATCTCAACATGTACACTCTGGAAGAGAGGAGGGCGAGAGGTGACATGATCAAGACCTACAAAGTACCTCACAGGGGTAAAGAGGGTACAGTTGGGGAGTTTCCTTCAAATGAGGATAAGCGCCCAAACCAAGGAAAATACAATGAAGCTGAGGTGGAGGGGCATTCAGGATAGATGTGAAGAAATATTTATTTACTGAAAGGGTGGTAGATGCCTCGAACAGACTGCCAGAAGAAGTGGTGGAAGCTAAAATGGTAGGGGGCATGAAGCATGCATGGGATAAATATAGGGGTATATTAGAAAAAGGGGAAGGAGGGGGTCAACGGAGATCAATGGGCTGTGGAAGTGGAGTAGGTTCAAGTTCATTGCAGGAAAAATCCATTAAGCAAGCTCATTCACAAGGAGGTCCTGATGGATGCAGGCAGAATAAGACATGTGGTAACATATACAGGCAGGAGTAACAAGTAGGTAGAGAACACTTGGGCAGACTGGGTGGGCTGAGCTGTCCTTTTCTGCTGACAAATTCTATGTTTCTATGGCATCATGTGTTAATTCAGGTGCAATGTTTATTTAAAGTTGGGCCTACTATACATCCAGATGTAAGGTACAGTAAATTACCAAATTAGATGCAGCCCACTTACAGTACAATAAACAGAACCCCAATGCTTCGAGAAGCCTTTACTCTTCATAAGGCTGCTTAAAGAGCTGGGGTTCTATTTGCAGTGTCCACACCAGTATACTGATCTTAAAATCGATGCTGCATCTGAATGAGTACTTGATTCTTGCTCACTCCATTTCTTCCCCACTTTGAAACCTGCTTGTCCTGAGTTAGTTTTAGGCTGGCAGCACCTCACCTGTGTTGGAAGATGACCAATAAGCAGCACTGAAAGACGTCAGACATCACAGACTGTGAAGGCAGCTGCTCACGGACAGAGATAAGGCAATTCTACTTGGGGTTAGGAGGAAGTAAGCTGTTGATTAACTAGAATCTGCAGCTTATCCATCAGGTAGGGAAATGGGCAGACTAGGTGGACCAAGTGGTCCTTATCTGCTGTCAAATTCTATGTTTCTATGTTTCTCACCCACCATCTTGGCAAGAAGAAGGCTGCAGCTGTGGCCACTGATGACTGTTGGGGTGTGGGGATGGGGGGACCAAAGGGGACAGACATAAGGAGATAAAATCATAATAAAAATTGTGAGACCTTCACTAGCTTTCCAGAACGCTTACCAGTAAAAGAACACTCTATGAAGTTTTTAAAATGGCAACACAGTCTGGTGAGCCCTCTGTCTGCCATCTGACACCAGGCATCATCCAACATAAAATTGCCTAAAGAAGGCAGTGTGGTCATGTGGTTACTGAAATACTGGAGATTACAGATTTATAAGAACAAAAGAATATCACACAGAAGCTGGCACATGTGCCTATAGCAGCTGTCTCCTGCTTATCAGTTGTTATATTTATATGTATACCCTTGAGGTACTTGAATGTTTCTATCATATCCCCTCTTTCCCTCCTCTCTTCCAGTGAGTACATATTGAGGTCCCTTAATTTCTCCTCATAAGTCTTGTGTTGCCAGTTCTGTACCATCTCATTCGCCCTTCTCTGGACCATCTCCAGCCCGTTAATATCCTTACAAAAGGGTGACCTCCAGAACTACGCACAGCATTCCATGTGAAGCCTGACCATGGTTTTATATAATGGCATCACTGCCTCCCTCCTTATGCTGGTGATACCCCTGCCTATGCACCCAAGCATGTCACTGGCCCTCCCAGCTGCCTTACTACTTTGACATTTTCAGGTCATCTGAAATAGGAACCCCCAGGTCCCTTTCCTTCTTTGTGACTGTCAGCAACTCCGTCCCCCTTCCCCCATCCTGTAGCTTTCCCCAGGGTTTGTGTGTCCCAGGTGCATAATTTTGCACTTTTTTGAATTAAACTTCAGTTGTCAGTCCTCGGACCATTTCTCAAGCTTCTCCAGGTCCCTTCTCATTTTCTCCACTCCCTCTGGGGTATCCACTGTTTTACACATCTTGGTGTCATCTGCAAACAGGCAGATCTTTCCCTTTAGCCCTTCTGCAATGTCACTAATGAAGACATTGAACAGGACTGGCCCCAGGACCACTCCCTGCGGCACCCCAGTGGTCACCCCCTCTCCCCAGACTGCGCCCCATTTACCACCACTCTCTGCCTCCTGTCTGTTACCCAGTTTCTAACCCAGTTTACTACCCTTTCCCCCATGCCCAGCCTACTTAGCTCGTTTATCAGCCTCCTATGTGGGACGGTGTCAAAGGCTTTGCTTGTATCAAGGTAAGCATTGTCCACTGCCCCACCCTGATTTACTTCCTTTGTTACCCAGTCAAAGAGAACAACCAGAGTTGTCTGACATGACCTCCCCACTGTGAATCCATGTTGCCTGTGGTCCTGGGCTCCAATGGCTTCTAGATGCCCCACTATCCTTTCTTTAACCAATGTCTTCATGATCTTCCCCACTACGGAAGTGAGGCTGACCAGCCTATAGTTCCCTGCCTCCTCCCTACAGCTGGATTTGTATAGAGGGACCACATGTGCCCTCTTACAATTCTCTGGTACCACCCCTGTGTTGAATGACTCAGTGAACATGGCTGCCAGAGGTACTGCTATTTTCCTTCACAGTTCTTTTAATATCCTTGGGTGTATGCCATCTGGTCCCATCGCGTTGTCCACCTTCAATTTACTCACCTTCTGCAGGATTCTTCTGCCTGTGAATGGACTATTGTCCACCTCTTCACGCCTTTACGACTGCTGTACTGCTGTGGCCCTTACCCTTCCCCCTCTTCTGTGAATACTGAACAGAAAGACACAGTGGATATCTTGTGGGGGGTGGGGCACATGACAGTTCTTAGGCATGGTACTTTCACTTCCAAATACCTAAACAGCACATATAAGCAATCAACATTCCGCATTAACAAATGCTTGTTATAATTAATGTCAATAGTTTATATTAATTCATACATACAGTATGTTGGATTATCTATATGATAATGCATTCCTTTTACTGTATATATTATTACTATTTTATTCTCATCTGCATGACTTAAGTAATTGCTGATTCCATCTTGCAATATGTATAAAGGGACTTCATTATAAATGAGTATATGGCTCAACTGAGTTTGTATATTTTATTTATTTATTTAATGAAATGTGTCACCATTAAGGCACACTGAGCAACAGGTTGCTCGTCTTCTGGTGTGACCTGGGGGGAAGGGGTACAATAGGGATGAGACATTTTACATTCAAGTTACCAAGATCAACACAGCACACAATTAAAGCAGTTGTTACAAACAGTGTTGCATACAGATGTAATTTGTGAGAACAATTAATAAGTACAATGGTAATAAGTGAACAAGCGCTATCATGAAATAAGGGGTGAAGGAGAGAGAGGATGAGATAACAGATAGTGCAGAGTCGTGTCCTGGAGAGACCCCTCCAGGATGTGGGGAACCCTGTAAGGGGACAGGGGACTGGAGTAGGGATTAAAGAGGGAGAGAGAGAGAGAGAGAGAGAAAGACAGAGAGAGAGAGGGAGTAAGTGTGATTAACACCTAAGAGGGGAAATGAGGCCTGACCCAAAAGAAGAACCCTTCAGGATGCAATGAACCCTGCAAGGGGGCAGGGAAGTTCAGGTGATTGTAAACCCTCATGCGGTTAGGTGTTGTAGTTATAGAGGGATAGTGAGAGGGAGGGAATGGGAAATAACACCTGGGAGGTGATGAGGCCTGATCCAAGGAACCCTCCAGGATGTTGCAGACCCTGCAGGGGGACCTGGAAGGCCAAGGATAGATAGATGGGGGAAGAAAAGGTGGCAAGCCTAGGCACTATAGGACCCCTTCAGGACGCTGAGGATATATCCCTGTTCATTTTGAAATGAATAAAAACTACTACTACTACTTAGTAGAGGTCCAGAATCTGCAGAGCTGCAGGAGGGTGCTGCTGTAGCACAGACTAGTCTGGTCTGCAAAATAGGTCGCTTATGTTCCAGGGCTTATTTCTTGTCTTTGGTCTGCAGGTAAGTGGTAACAACTTGCAGTAAGGTGGTAGAAGTGTGAAACAGGAGGCTCTCCTGGAGGGACTGAGTGGTGGTTCAAAGCCAGGTATGAGAGAAATCAACAGCTCAAATCCAGAGATGAAAGAGCAATGCTGGGAGACTTGCAAGGAATTAAATTACTAGGAAAGCTTCCTCTTGGGGGCAGGCGGGGTAGTGTGCAGAAGGTTTTATGTGATGACGGCGATCGCAGATGGGTGATCGCCATTAGGGCAAAGTCACATAAAGAAAGTATTTTTCAGCGATGGACTCCACACCGCACAGCAACACGGTGCCAGGGACTTGGATTTTTATTGTTTATTGCTTTGCCCCCCACACCCCCCTACTTCAACATTCTCAACTCCGGGGGGGGGGGTGCATGTTAGGAGGGTGCAACTTGGGGTAAAAAAAACACTCTGGCCAGGTGCAACAGAAGGCACCCATGCCGGACCCGAACCTGGCACCATACCCACCGCAGCAATGGACCAACCCCCGACACCACGATGTAGCTCAGCAGCTCGACGCAGTGCCATCCCCTACAGCTCCTCCATCCCCTCCCAGCCCATGCTTGGTGTGCTCCCCCCCCACGCACGCGTGTAGACATATAGCGACATCTGGTCGCTATTTTGCCCACCCCCACCATCCGGTTGCCCAGCTTCCCCAATCGCCCCATCCACAGGTGCCGCAATTGAGTTGCCCTTTCGGCAGGTGCCCAATCGTGGTCGCCATCATCACGGGATACCTGTGCAGAAATGCCTGGGTCCTAGTCATGCCATGTTTCCCCAGTAGGATTTGCAGTCTTCCAATTTACCATCTCAGCTAATAATGGTCCCTGTGTTGAAAGAGTACTGGGACAATAAGGTACGAATGGGAACAATTAAAGACTGGAAATGAACTGGAAATGTAATTGTTGACGACTCTCCTCAAGGGTTATCCTAAATTTAATAGGAAAGAAAGGGAGCCATGAGAGACCAGTGCAGTTGTAATCCTGACCCCAGGAAGGATGGTGGTTGGTGCTCTGTCTGGATAGATTACATGGAGTACAGAGTAGTAGTTGCGAAAAAAATCATGCAATGTCCTGGTGTACAAGTATGCCAGAGGATGTCACATGTGCTGCGCTCCACTGACAGACTATTCTTGTTGCCCAGGGATTTCTAAGAAGGCTTGCCTGTCTGGGAAGCTGGGAATGAGGGTAAAGTACAATGTAAGGATCAGGGTCAGAGCTATAGATACAATGTGTACAATCTGCTGCTCATGTAACATGATAGGAAGTGTAAAAAAATGTTCATTTGTGTAACAGTGCTGTTCCCAGGAGGGGCCAATCAAAAAAAAAATAATAGGTGGGATTTTCTAAAGTCATAACATGGATGCAACTTCTAGTTACGTCAATGTCAGAAGCTACCCTGGTATGCCTAGACCATGTTCTGTCTTGTCAGAGAAATTTTCAAAAGGTGGACTTATCTGCAGAATTTCTAGCTGTTTGTTGTACTTTATATTCGTAAGAGTGATCTTGGTGGCAGTATTATTATATTATTGATTGAGCTTGATCAATAATGTATCAACTTTTAAAAAACCTTAACAGAATGTATGCATCTCCAGGGCAGCTGCGCATGAGACATTCTTCACAGAATAAGAGTGTCTCACGTACAGAGGAAAGGAGTGCTCCGATTTGTTAGGGGGTGCTCCTTTGATCTATAATACTCACAAGTACTTCTTTGCAAACTTGGTGGCCAGCACCTAAGTCCTTGCTCATGGCCTACTAGCTAGCTGTTAGCTTTTACTAATATTGCGATTTTGAGTCTGACTGTTTTAGTGACAAGTGAGTATGCCCAGGTGTGAAGGGGAAGATCATGCTGCATCTCTGATGACACAAGGCAGACTGCCCAGTCATGCTCTAAAAAGAATAATAATAATAATAAAAAAACAATCAGTTAAATTAGTAATTAGGAATCTGTGCACGTGTTCTCCATGAGAACATAAAGGAAAAAACTTTTTAAAAGAGGAAATATATATTTTTGTGGTACACCATTTGCCAAAGTAGTAAAGCAGACAAGATATGAGTCAATAAAGATTATGGGCCGTATATTCAAAGCCCCAGATATGATGCAAGGGACGTGCGCCAAACAATAGTGGCAAAAGGGAGTCTAGTGTCAAACATTGCGCCAGACCCGATTTTCAAAGGAGCACTGTGTCAAAGGCAGTCTGCCCTGCGTCAGAGGTGGCTGCATCAGCTCTGCACCATACAAACAGCAGCACCATGACGCAAGCTGTCCTGCGCCACAGAAATGATGCAAGACCGCACCTGTGGGAATTTCAAAGCTGCACCACTGACACCAAACATGTCAAAGTACCGTCAGCTGCTAGACCAGACAGAACTGGTCTAAGGGATGCTAGAGCATATAAAGAGACCCAAAGCAGGTGGTCAGACCTGACTATGCTAATATTAAGGGCCAGGGACTAGTTTAGAACATTTTGAGGGCTTAGTTTTGGCCATTTCATCTGCCGTTTTGTTTACTTAGCTTGCGTCATTATCATCCTTTGCGTCATTTGTTTGACTCAGCTTGCACCATTTTTACTTGGTTTGCACCCTTTTTACTCAGTTTGCACCACTTATTACGCAGTTTGTACCATTTTAATCAGTTTGCACCACTTTTGTACTCAATTTGCACCATTGTTGTACTCGGGTTGGTAATTTTTAATCAGTTTGCATCATTTCTATGTTGGCATGCTTGCGCAGCCAACATCTTGGGACAGTGCAGCTCTGGAGGCACGGTTGCTGTTGGGCAAATGCAGGGCATGCATCAGTAGGTGCGTCCCTCATTCTCCAATCAGCCTGCATGCTGGTGCCACACCATGCATACATAATGTGGCGAGCACATCTCAGAAAAGGTCCACTGCAACCCGAGAAAAGCTCGTCAGAAGCAGCGGACCTTCTCTTTACGTGCTCCCTGACATTATGCTCATGGCGGCACACTGGCCACCGAACTGCCGACTTCAGGGGTGCCCAATCCTTCTGTCGGCTGACCCTGCCCCTCATGAATGTGCTGATGGGGAGCCCACCTTCGGCCGGCATAAAGCACTTCATTTGTGATATGCCGAGGAGGGTGCCCAACTCTCGACTTTTACCCTCCCATCTTTCCTTGTGTGCTGATGGGGAGCCCACTCCTGCTGGCATAAAGAACCCCCTCAACTGTTTAATGCCAAGGGGGTGACCAATCCCCATCAGCTCTGCGCCTCACCCTTCTTTTGTGTGCCGATGGGGTGCCCAATCCTGTCGGCATAAATTACTTCCTCCCCTTGTGTTATTTGCGATGAGGGTGCCCAATTCCGTCGACTACAGACACCTCCCAAACAGTTAGGTGGCATGCTGGGAGCCCACCCAGCGTGTAAATCCTCCAAAAAATCTGTCCTGTGATTTTTTTTGTTTCCCTGTAAAATGAAAACGGTCCCTCGTAGTCTCAATGCCCCCCTCCCTCCACCCGCACCCACCCTCTGTGCACCCTGCCTCCCCTCACCCCATACTTACCTGTGGAGTCCGGCGCGATGATCTTTGGTGGACCAGGAAGACGCCTGCACTCTTCAAAGCTGACCACGAACTGAGGAAATGCCGGTAAGCTGTATAATGGAATAAATAGGAGTTTTTCAACTTTAGTGCATATCTCGGGCAGTTTTGTGAATTCCGGGCCCACATTTTCAACATGGGGTTTTTGGGACCCCTTCTCATGAATTCTTGCGCTGTCATGGTATTATTCAGTCCCAAAAGGTGATTTCGCAGTCACTGCATGGAATCACCTTTGAGGACTGAGTAACAAAATGACAGTGCCACTGTTCATGAGGGGGGCTCTCAAAAAGCCTATGTTGCAAATTTGTGGAAAATCCAAAATGATTGTTTTACGAGGCGCATGAAGAACTCGCGCAATGCACGCGAGTTAGTGTATTCACACTATTTTCATGCCAGATTCTCAACAATGGCATTTTACCACACCTTCTTGTGAACCGTACAGCTGTCATTTTTCACATCCTGACTGAAATGTGTTTTCACACTTCTGGCGCAGAATATCACAGTCGCTGTGGGAAATCAGTGTTTGGGACAAATTACAAAAATGACAGTGACACTGTTCATGAGCAGAGGTCCTAAAATGCCTGTGCTGAAAATTTGGTGACAATACTCCATAAAATGATTGTGTTATGGGCGTGCATTGCACAGTTTGCATGCAAGCTCGTATGTTCGCAAACTTCTAATATTTTCACTCCAGATTTTCAACATTGCCATTGTTCTGCACCTCCTAATGAACAGTACAGCTGTCATTTTTCACATCCTGACCAAAATCTGTTTTCACAGTTCCGGCGCAGAATAGCGCAGTCGCTGTGGAAAGCCCGTGTTCGAAACACATGATGAAAATGACAGTGGCACTGTTCATTAACAGATGTCCTAAAATGCCTATGTTGAAAATTTAGGAATGAAAGTCAATAAAATGAGTGTTTTACGAGCGTGCGTTGCACAGTTTGCATGCACTCTCATGACTTTATGAATTTGTAATAGTTTCACTCCACCTGTTCATCATTGACATTTTTCCATACCTCCTTATGAACAGTGCAGCTGCATGAAATGTGTTTTTGCATGTCCTGCGCAGCATTGCACAGTTGCTGTGCGAAACCAGTTTTTGGGACAGTTTGAGGAAATAATGGTGACACTATTCATGAGCAGAGGTCCTAAAATGGCTATGTTGAAAATTTGGTACCAAAAGTCCATACAATGACTCTGTTGCAAGCGTGCATTGCGCAGTTTCCACGCACCCTTGTAACTTTGTCAATCTGCAATATTTTCATGCCACATTTTCACCACTGGCATTTCTGCACATCTCCTTATCAACAGTCCAGCTGCCATTTTTCACAGCCTGTCCAAAATGTGTTTTAGCAGCTGTGGTGCACCATGGTGTGCTCGCTGTGCAAAATCACCTTTTGAGACACATTCACAAAATCACAGCGCTATGCATCTGTAGCTCCACCACTCTCACTGCCAATGCCAGCGCAACAACATTTGGCATTGACAAATGCTTGTTGTACTCAGTTTGCACCATTTTTGTACACGGTTTGCAATATTTTTAATCAGTTTGCACCATGTTTGTACTCAGTTTGCATCATTTTTGTACTCTGCACCATTTTTGTACTCAGTTTGCACTATTTTTGTACTCGGTTTGCATAATTTTTAATCAGTTTGCACTATTTTTATACTTGGTTTGCACCATTTTCATTCCTTGAGTCATTTTTCTGACTTGACATGCACCATTTTTGACTCAACTTGCACCATTTATTTCGGTGCAGCTTGCGTCATTCCCATCCCTTATGCCATTGTGTTGACGCAGTGGACCTCTTGCATAAGTTTGGGGTACTTTGTCACACTGACCACTTTTCTTGCAAAATATGGCGCACAGTATTTGGTGCACCAAGATCTGATTCAAGCTGGTTGTTTGACGAAGCTTGTGTGGCTCTAAGGGTCCTTTGGAAATCTGTCCCTGTGTTATTAATTTATGGTGACCTTTGTTTTCATCCAGCAATGCATGGGATCATTTTTATATGTAGTAGTAGTAAAGACCTTTATTTTTATATACCTGTTAGGGCTAGAAGCCCTTTTACAAAGTTGTCCTGTTAGAGTGGCATTGTTGCATAAATCTTGTAAGAGGTACAGAGTTAGAATTTACATAAGTTTAAACAAGATCTTGACAGTACATTAAGGTAAAACAATACATTGGGTAGTACACATTTATTTGTGAGTATACTATAACTGTACATGTTTTATGGGAAAAATAGCCTTGCCTCAATTTAAAAGTAGTTGCATATTTCAGACAGTTCCTTGATTATGGCAGTTTTAAAGCACCCTGTTTTGGGATTTTCCAAATATCTGTGGAGGGGGTCAATGAGTTTCACAGCTTAGTGAGACAATCAAACTGCTCAATGGTAAGGATCCTGGACATCAGGAGGACAGATTTTAAAAAGATGGGTGAATGCCTCAGGGATGACCTAGCTTGGGGGGGATGAACTAGGTGGAGTGGAGGAACAGTGGGGTCAGCTAAGAAGGACTATAGCCAACAAATCTCTGCATCAAGCAAGGGAACAAAAGAAGGAGGAAAAAGAGATTGCTATCATTCTTGAGAGAGGTGGTGGAAAAGGTAAAAGCTAAGAAGGTAGCATTCAGAAGACACAAGGAGATGCAGTGGGAGGAGAATGGGGAGGTGTACTAGGGGAAACAGAGGGGAGCAGGAAGAGCAGTGAGGAGCACAAATACACAAACTCAACAGAGAATAGCCAAGGCAGTAACAAAAGGAAACAACACATGTTTTAGGTATGGAAGAGAAAAAAGGAAGACAAGGGGTAGGACTGTATGGTTAAGAAGGGAAGTGGGACTGTGCAGAGGGGGAACAAGAAAAGGCAGACATCCTGAACAAATACTTTGTTTTCAATGTTTAAAGAGGAAAGAGGTGGGCCACAAAAATATAACAGGAGCGCTGGAGGGAGAGAGGTAGACACTAGCCCGTTTTTGGAGGAAAGAATCCAAAAGGGACTCGCAAATCTGGAAGTGGACAAAGCAATGAGGCATGATGGGGGTCCATCCATAGGTATTGAGGGAGCTCAGGGAGGTACTGGCTGCACCTCTGATAGCCTATTTAACAGCTCATTGGAAACAGGAGTGGTCCGGGAGGACTGGAGGAGGGCAGGCATAGTCCTACTTCACAAAACTGGTAGCAGGGAAGAGGCTGGCAAACATAGGCCAGTCAGCCCGACTTCAGTGATGGTAAAGTTAATAGAATCACTGCCGAAAGAAAGGATTGTGGAATATCTTGAATCCAATGGATTACAAGACCCGAGGCAGTGTGGATTAATGGGGTGGGTGGGTGGGGAGGTCATGTCAAACAAATGTGATAGAGTTCTTTGACTGGGTGACCAAGGGACTAGATCAGGGTGGAGCAGTGGACGTAGCCTAGCTAGATTTCAGTAAGGTGTTCAACACTGTTCCACATAGGAGACTAGTAAGCAAGCTGCCCTGAATTATAAAAAACAGTAACTTTATTTAGTCTTCTGCTAGGCATTAACATCATACCAAAAAAATGTCTTTATTTTATTTTCAGAAACAAAGTTCTAGGTAGCTGGATGTGGTTGATGCCGCTATCAGTTACATTGTCTACATTTGGTGCAGTTAATGGAACCTTCTTCAGCGGAGGCCATGTGTGCTATGTGGCAGCAAGGGAAGGTCACATGGTAAGGACATAATGACTGTCATGTGTTCTACAAAGTGCCTATAATATACAGCAAGTCAGAATTAAACTTTAATAGACCTGATTTGCACTCCACTGTGCAAACTGTACTGTACTATAGTGAGGCCACAGATTTCTGGAGTACCAGGAATACAATTTTAGAATAGCAGTGTTTTGTAAGTCTTAAAAAATAAATGTTGTGGATGCTGGCCCGCCGGCACAGCGGCTCGGGGGGCGGGGGGGAGGAGTATTGAGCATCCCATGGACAGCTCTGCTTCTCCTCCGGGGAGGGTGGGGGAGGTAGACCACTGTGCTACTGGTTCCTGCCAGCGGTTCGGTACTGGTGCACAAAATGGTCAAGATGTGGGGTCAGTGTGAGCGTTCATCAGATGTGCAGCATGTGGAACCATATACGGCAGCATTATTGATACCATTGCACACCTGCACCATGGGGACACAAAAACTTGTATAGAAAAAAAATCCTTCAAAGCATTTGAAGGCTGTACCCCATCGGCGCCACACTGGATGCACCCAGGCTGCTCCCTCCAAGTCTGGCCCCTCAGGTCTTCCACAGCATGTGGGGTAAGTACCCCCTGTGAAACAGTCTGTAGTGAGAATGGATGGGGGAGGGGCGGGGTTGAGCCTGGGTGCTGCATTCGGTGGAGTGCTGCTGGGTTGGCTAGAAAGGGAAACCAAAGGATCACCCTCAGCTGAGGATGTGAAAAGTATATACGCATAAAAAAATGTTGATTTGGGTAATAAGATATGATACAAGTGAAATAGATGTTTATGTATTTTTGTATATTATATTTATGTAAGGTTAACAGAGTAAGGGAGGTGTAGGAAATATTCCAGACTTTCTGTTTCTAGGGGGGGAGGAATCGATTCCACCAGTTGTTATTCTCTAAGTTCTCAAGGTTGGGTTTTCTCACATCTACGTGGTATAGCCTGATTACCTGACAACAAAAGGGTCGTAATTGTGATACGTGAATCATACACTATCACTGTATCTTGTACAGTACGCCTGTAACAGCTAGTTGGTAGTAGAGTCACCTCAGCTGGGTGGAGAGTACAGTCTAAACTAAGTGATATTAAGTAAGGTTCTCTCTTGCCAGTACAGGTCCTTATATATAGGATGTGGTTCAGGGGTGAGGCACTCTGTTTTGGGGACTGTGGGGTACTCTTCTCCAGGGATGTGCTCTGAAGGTGGGGGTACTGCCAGTTCTGCAGGACCATAGCAGAGTTCCATGCTCAGCTAGTAAAAGCAAGGATACAGATAATCTCAGCTGAGTAGTCAGCTCAGCAGGAGCTCACCCCCTACATCCCCACTTCCCCAGAAACCTGGAGTGCAGAGTGGCAGGGCGTGGGGGAGAGGAGAAGCCATAAGGAGGTTGTCCGGCTCAGTACCATCCAGACGGCGAATCACTTCACACCCCTGGAGTAGGTTCAGGCTCCTGACTCCACCAGGGGGACTCCAGGTCAGTCTCAGGGAAAGGGCAGTACATCATGTTGGCACCCAAGGGGAGCAAGGCTAACAGAAAGGTCATAGTGGTCGGGGACTCAATGATCGGGGGAATAGATAGGGTGATAGTGGAGGGGTCAGATGGGAGGGGATTGGTCTGATGCCTACCTGGAGTGTCAGCCAACTGGGATTTAGACAGAATATGGAAGATGGTGGGGGGGAGCTGGGGGTGCTGGTACACCTGGGTACCAATGATCTGGCCAACCAGACGGTAGACAGTGAAGCTGAACTTCCAGAGACTGGGGCACAGATTGGTGGCACACTCAGTCTTCCTGGCTTTTTCGGAGGTCCTCCATGTGTTGGGCAGGGAGGGGAGGCAGGACAGAATTAGGAGGAAAAAATAGAGGAGTTTAACAGTTGGCTTAAAGAGTAGTGTTGGGACATGGGGTACCCCTTTGTCATGGATTTGGGGGATTTCTGTGACAGAAGACTCTTCAAGTGTGATGTACTTCAGCTGACAAGAGGGGGGCTAGTGCACTGGGGCAGAAGTTTGACATCTACATGAGGCATTTAAACTGACTGCGAGGGAGTCCAGGTCTAGGGGACCCATGGTGGATGGTGAGCAGAAGGGATCCTTGATATGACTCCCCCACATTCAGGGGATGGTAACTGCAAAGAGGGTACAGGGAATTTATATTTATTTATTAAGTCATATCAGAATTGCATACCTTGGAGTCAGAGACTCCTTTACAAAGGCTCCATGTTAGTAGACGAAACAGTCGAACATAATAGAGAGACATTAGGAATACATAGTTGATTATAGGCAAACGTTATATGATATAAAATGCTAAATAGAAGCATACAATAGGAATGCAGAGCAGGTTTTAGGCAAAGTTATACATTAGGAATACATAGCTGGTTACAGACAAGAGTTATACAATAAAGAATGCTAGGTAGGAACATATAATAAGAATGCACAGCAGGTTTTAGGCATAGTTATACAATACAGGGTGAAAGTTAAGGGTAGGGGTGGGTTATCTAGGCCTGGAAAATAAGGTAGAGTGTAGGCAGGATGTGGGTCCATTGTCAAGGGAGAAGAGCGAAGACAGGATGTGAGTACATTGTCGGGGGTTGTTAATTGGAAGTGGAACCTCCACAGATAGCTGGGGGACACAGTTAGTAGCAGTTGCAGTTGCTGGAGGAGGGAAGATGTTCCCTAAGGAGGGTTTTGAAACAGCCTAGTCTACCTTCTGTAGTTATAACACAGGGATGAGAATTCATCCAGTGGGGGGCCCTGAAGCTGAAAGTTCTCTGGCAGAGTGTAGTTCTGCACCGAGGGATCAGGAAGGGCAATTTGGCAGAGCTACAGGTAGTTTTTATCAAAGGCGCAGGTTGCAGAAGGGTGGAGAGACCCGGGGGAGTAAGCCTGGCAGAGATCTTTTTGGTGAGTAGGCAAGTTTGATACTTGAGCCTTCCATCAAAGTTGAGCCAGTTGGAGTGACTATACAAATAGCAGGTATGTGTTGTCTGGTCACAGCCAGTGACTAAATGGCAGGCTTTGTTGAGGGACACTTTAATTCTTTGCAGGGAGGTGTTATCAGCAGCTCCATAAACCAATATCCCATAATCAACAAGGGACAGTACAGAGGCGGAGACTGCGACTTGGAGGGCCTCGGGGGTGAGACAGTGCTTGTAACGATGAAGGAGGTCAATTCTGGTGTTGATAGCTGAGCTTAGATGGTGGATGTGTTCGTGATAATTAAGCGCTGAGTCAAAGGTGATACTGAGGTATTTGAAGGTAACAACCTGGTCAAGGTGTTGGTTGAGGGAGTTATAGATCAGCAGTGGAAGGTCCTTGTGTTTGCTCTGGTTGTAGCAGAACACCATGACCTTAGTTTCCTTATAATTTTACTGGACCAAAGGGTTACAGGTTTGCAGGACCAAGGGGAGGAATACCAGTAAGGAGGAAAGTAAAATGTATGAGCACTAACAAGAAGGGAAGACAACATTAAAAGCAAATTGACAGTAGCAGAGTTAAAGCAGGGGTCAAATGGAGGGGGTAGGGATATGTCTTAATGCCAGGAGCCTAGGCAACAAACTCAGCGAACTAAAGCATTGACGGCAGACACTGAAGTGGACCTGGTGGCCATCATGGAAATGTGGACCACAGATAAACATGAATGGGAGATGACAGTCCCTGGGTATTCACTGTTCAGGAGGGATAGAAGAACTGGTATTGGGGGAGAAGTTGCCATTTTTGTCAAGGAAGGCATCGAAGTGGCAGAAGATGAAAGTATCAGGGGTAGTAGTGGGAGGCTGAGTCAGTATGGATGCAACTCATGGCAGCCTCAGGCAGGAAAGTGTGCTTAAGGGCAAGGGGAGGAAAAGGACAGGGAACTCAAGGAGGAACTTAAAAGAGGGGCAGCAAAGGTTGAAGTAGTGGTGGTGGGTGACCTGAACCTGCCTGACATGAATTGTGAGGTCCTGGTGACCAACAGTGATAGGAGTCAGACATTACTGGACACCATCTAAGACTGTCTACTAGTGCAGCTTGTTAAGGAGCCCACCAGGTAGAATGCAATCCTTGATGTGGAGCTCACCAACTCAGAGATGATGGGTGCTATGGGAGTAAGGGAGCCACTAGGGAACAGCAACCACAGTTCCATGTGGTTTGAATTGGTCCTTGGGTCAGCAGCCCACAATCAAGAACTGAAGTTCTTGACTTTACAAGAGCGGACTTTGGTTGAGGGAACTAGTCAGGGATAAGTTAGTAGAGGTGAGGACATGAAGGAGGTAGAGAAGAGATAGGGCAATAAAGGGAGCCATCCTCAAGGCATCAAAGGCAAGCATAAGAACAGTATCTAAAAAACAGGTTTAAGAGACCACTGTGGTTCTCAGCTAGGGTCAGAGAAGTGGTTAGAGCCAAAAAGATGGCCTTCTATAAATGCAAGGAAAAGCAGAGGGAGGCAGAAAGGGAAGATTAGCTCTAGAAAAATAGGGAGGCAAAGAGGGTTGTCAGGGAGGTGAAAGCAGGCACAGAGCTGCATATAACAGAGGAGGCTAAGAACGGGGAAAACATTTCTTTAGATATATCAGTAAAAAAAGGAAAAAAGAGGAGACTGCATGGCTAGTCAAGGGGGGTAGGAATAGAGGAGGATGAGCAAAAGGCTGCCATTCTACATGACTACTTTTGCTCAGCATTCACTAAGGAGGACTGTGGGTCCATGCCAGAAAACATCATCAAAGCAGCTGCTAAGGGAGTCCTGGAAATGAGGCAGTCAATACTTACTAGTGAGAGGGTCCTAAAAGGACTGGCAGCCCTTAAGATAGATAAGGATCTAGGACCTGATAGGATGCATCCAAGGATAGTTGGGAATTAGCAGCAGAACTGGCTGAACCACCGGCTGGGATGCTCAATAGTTCACTTAGGTCTGCGGAAGTTCCAAGGGATTGAAGAATGGCAGATGTTGTACTGCTTCATAAGGGGAAGGGGACAGGGAGTAACCAGGGAACTACAGGCCAGTCAGTCTGACCTCCATCATGTGGAAGCTGATAGAATCACTAATCAATGAGGACCTTGTGGACTACCTAGAGAGCAACAGGCTCCAGGATAGTAAACAACATGGTTTCATTGTGGGAAAGACTTGTCAGGCTAACCTGATTTTTTTTCTTTGACTGGGTGATCAAGAAAGTAGACAAGGGCCACACTGTGGATCTGCTGTATTTTGACTTCAGGAAGGTTTTTAATTTGGTATTGCACAAAAGGTTGCTCAAAAAGATGGGAGACCTGGGTGTGGCTAAAACCGTATTGAACTGGATGAGTAGTTGGCTAATGTTCTACAATGTCAGTTCGACAACAAAATTGTCGACCGACACTACATCGAGAAGAAGCAGATGGCGCACGATGTCGCCTGGCAATTGTGCCGATCCTATGAGGAGCGCCTCAAGGCACTAAATAGGTACTCACTGGAAACCAGAAAGGAGAGCGGAGATATGATAGAGACCTTCAAGTTCCTTAAAGGAATTAACAAGGTAATCTTTGGGGAATATTAAACTTGAATACCAACCTGAGGTCACATGATCACGAGTGGAAATTAACAGGAGGGAGGTTCTGGAGGGACATGAGAAAGTACTTCTTTACAGAAAGGGTGGTGGATTGGGTTGTACCTGGAAATGAGCTTCTTCTCAGTGTGCTTTTCCTAGTCATCAAAAGTTTAAATAAAATAAAATAAATAAACCTTGAAACAGTCTGTTGGCAGAGGTGGTGGGTGCAAACACAGCCAGGGGGTTCAAACAGGCACGGGATAGAATTAAGGGAATAGTGGGGGCCTGGGGAAACCAGACCAGGGAGAAGCATGGGGATAGGATGGGTCAGGTTAGTACTCTAGAGGAACAATAGGTTGTAGGGAAAGTTCCAGGGAATATGGGCAGACCGGATGAACCTCTGGTCCTTTTCTGCCGTCATGGTCTATGTTTCTGTGTTTCTACCTGTAATTTGCAAAGAGTTGCTAACTCATTTTTAATGAGTTGCTTTGTATTGTTTATTTGTAAATATGTGTTTTTCAAGGGGTGGATTTGTGTATAAATGTAATATTTAAATTTGAATGTAATTAAAGTAGTGTAGTAAAATATTTGATGCCAAAAGGCTGATAACAATTAATTGCAGCTAGATAGCAAAATCACTGGACATTATGATTCAAGCTCATTACTGTGGAGTTTAGACAATGGATTATCAAATCAATAACACAGAATATTGTGCTCTCAAGGTCATCTGTCGCCACGGAAACAAATGGATCAAAAAACATTCTTGTTGTGTATGAGTGCTCATACACAATCTTTTATAGTGTATGAGCAACCATTATTGTGCCACAATGTCCAAATAACATCCCCTAAATAACTTTAAACTGCCTTACTGTGGCTTGTTCCCTCTGGTGCTGGTCACGTCCATGTCAGAGCTCACCGCTGCGGCCACTTCAATGTGCATGCGCAATGACTTTCGATGTTGTGCTGCACTAGTGACATACTAGGTGCAGCACAAAAACATCGTGACACACTCAGGGCAGCACAACAACACTGTTCTAGGCATGGATTTCTATGCAGGACAGCATTCTACCATACGCTATAATGAAGCTGGATTTGAATTTTAATGCTATCTGTACTGTACAGGAGGATAAATAGTCAGAAACTCACACATGAACTGAAATGCTTTGCTATAGTAGATACATATATAGACATTTGTGAGATTTTATCTTGAATATTGTGTGCAGTACTGGAGACAATACCTGAAAAGGGACATTAAATTACTGGAAGGGGTGCAGTGAAAGGCAACTAAGATGATACAGGGACTGGGGGACTTGCCATGTGAAAGTAGGCTTAGGAAGTTGAACATATACTCGCTGGAGGAGAGGAGGGACAGGGGTGACATGATCAAGACATTCAAATACGTGAGAGGGATAAACAAAACTGGTATGGATGGGCTCTTCAGAGTAAAGGTGGGGAGGGATACTAGGGACCATGACATGAGATTGGAGGAGGGATGGAGGTTCAGAAGGTTAGTGAGGAGGCACTTTTTTAGGAGAGAGTGGTGGCGGGGTGAAACACGTTACCAGCAGAGGTGGTAGCCTATAGAACTGTAGGCTGCTTTAAAAGGGGCTGGGATAGGGAAGGGGGGAGGATAAAGGAAGGGGGTGAGAAGGGAGGGCAGCTGCAGAATAGGGCTGCTAGCTACAAAGTCAAGCAGCCTTGATAGACCAAATGGCCTTTTTCTGCAGGCAATGTTTGTATGTTCGTATTTATACATATACATATATTTACTGGTTAGTGTCCATTATCAACTGCAAGCAGAACCTTACAAACTCCGTTGTACACACGTGTGAATAACATACTATGTATAATGGAGTTTGGTTAACCATATTTTACAAAAATTCTTTAAATAGCTCTCATGCCTGCTGAACACCTGTACTGTGCTCTGGCCTTGTGCTAGCAAGTCGCTTGTGCTGACTGAAGAAAACTGCCACCACAACTGACAGAAATCTTGTCAAGTAAAAGAAACAAAAGCAGGGCACCGTTTTTGAACTAAATTCCCACCAGAACACTCTTTAAAAATGGCAGCCTCATCACAAATTGCGATTTAGTTGGTTCCTGGAATCCAAAGACTGACTGGATTTTGTCCTGCAACTTTTTAGCATTGGATGGGTCACCAAAGATGTTCTGTTTTCCTGCATACACCACATGGAGTTTGGCTGGGAACTGCATCGAGTGAGTCACACTGTAAGTCCAAAGCTGCACTCTAATAGCATCAAACAATTTCCTCCTCTCCCATGTTGCAAAACTGTGATCTGGGTAGATGGAGAGTATCTCTCCCATATTAGTCTCCAGGGGACCCATTCACATTGCAGCATCCGTAACCTCGTCTCTCTTGGTTATGCCCCCTAACATAATAAAGCTCGTCCTTGGACTTGTATTGGGTTCAAGTATCTTATGAGGAGTAATCCTGGTGGCTGTTCAGACCCTAACAAATCCATAAACAAATGAACCAGTAAATATAAAAAATAAAACAAGTGTTCCAATTCAGATTTTATGCACACCCTCAGTGTACAATGCCCTGATAAACCCCTCGGGCTTTGCCCTCAGGATTTATGGGGCAATGCACACCTCGGGTGTGCATAAAATCCTTGTTAAACACATTTCACCATGCATTATTCTATATCTATTAACTGATGAAAATTTGGCTGATGTGAAACGTCATAATAACTCGGTGTGACATCCCAATAATTTTGTTAGAAGATTCAGGCACTAAGCTATGATCATCTGGCACTGACAGTGCAAGCTGCAGCTGGCACTGTCAGATGTGAGGTGTTTCCATGGCAATCTGCTTGAGTAGAACACAGGGAGCACCTTAGAAGAAATTAAAAAGAAGAAGAATGTAAACTGTTTAAAACTAATACTTAGTTCTGCTATTTCTGAACTCAGTATTCTATGAACGGTCAAAGTTATATAGTTGGTATCACTATCACTATTTTAGCAGTCTTAACTTCAGTGTGACAGCTACCCGTCAGCTTGACTCTTTGCAGCACATCCTGGGATTTCTTTTCAGTGCAGCTAGACTGTTTCAAGTACACAAACTGAAGTAAGCCACAGTATAACTTCTATTTTACTGTTACTCATTGCAATACTGTATATATTTTTGTTTGTTGCAATTCCCTACAAATGTTTTGTATACTCTCTCTGCACTCTATACAAATTGCTGGATGTACCCTGTCACATTGTACTTATTGTCCTGTTTACTGCTGCCTAGTATGTATATTGTTTGGAAATGAAAAAGCACTCGTGCCAGCACTGGCTACTCACAGTTCACAGTACACAGTTCCTCATTACGTATGTTACCATATGCTGAAAGAATGGAAGCAAGTCCTTTTTCAAGGTGCAGATGTGCTTAATTTTATTTTAAAGTGCACAAACGGAGCTTCCACACATGCTGCCCCCTCCTTACAACAGAATACAGCTTCCTTATGCGTTTCACGACCCCTGGCGCTTAGTCATAGGATATGTATATTGTTTATTGTATTCTCTGTTGTCAAGTGAACCTTGTAATATTCACTTGTTCAACTCCACTTCTGCTTCCCCCAAGAGTGCAATTAGAAACGAGCAGTTTCGCTCAGTATGCCCTCCTGGTGAAACACTTGAATAAATAAATTAATACGCTCTAACCTGTTGAGTAAAAAATGATTGTGTTAGTTATGTATTTAAATACAGTGACATTTATTCTAGTTACAATAAAAATAATAATTTTGACTGAAAATGATGCAAATTATTGAACCTAAACTGGGTTCAGTTATAAAAACTAACACTCGGGGCAAGTATGTGTTTATAAGGTTTTGTTACACACCCTCTGTATGTGAACAAACTCATAACACTCACTTGCCTGACCATTATTCTATATATACGTAACATACTGTAGGTGGTAAGCCCATCAAGTCTTCTTTGTTGTCCCTCCCTAGAATTCCTCAATCTTTGTGGAGCTCCCACTGCCCCACGTTCCCTTCTGCTTCTAACTGCCCCCTTGAACATATCCCATTAGGTTTTGAGCTCTGAGGCAGTTCTACCATTAATCATATTAGTGGACAGTCTGTTCCAGCTAACCACCAACCTCTCTGTAATTAAATATTTTCTTTAGACCTTTCTGAAGTCCCCACATGTTAGTTTAAGTCTGTAGCCTCTTGTGGTTGTGTTGCTCCTTAAGTTAAATAAATTCAAAGAGTCCACTCTGTTGTGTCCAGGTATACATTTCTGTGTGTCTATCACTTCCCCCTTCCTCTCCTGTCCTCTAGTGAGTACATGTTTAGGCTCTGTAATCTTCCCAGATAGGCCCTACTGTATCTTGCTGTTCATGGATCATTTTTGTTGCCTTTCATTAAATAGTTTCTATTATTTCCTTGTCCTTTTCAGATGAGGGTTGGAAAACTGCACTCAGTTCTTCCCAACTACCTAAGTCGATCTTGTGTAAATCGACTCCACTTTAATGATATAATTTACAGTACGTTAAAAATACAAATGTCTCATTTATAAATTGCCCACCCCAACACAATAAAAAGAAATACATGTGTCATATTTTGGGGTCCTTCAATTATTTAAAATGTACCTTACTGGCAGGATCTGGTGCAGATTCAGGGTTCCAACAGCAATAGCAAGCCTTCAGGTAGATCTCCTGCCACTTTAGACTGCTCACATATTCCCCTTCTGGTAGGTTGGGAGGTTAAGACATTCTTCTAAAAGCTCTGAGAACCCATGTTACTACGACATACTAAGTAAACTGGAAAGAAAAATACAAAGAAATACAGCAACAGTGCAGTTAGTCCAAGA
Source organism: Neoceratodus forsteri (assembly GCA_016271365.2). Classification (NCBI taxonomy): domain Eukaryota; kingdom Metazoa; phylum Chordata; order Ceratodontiformes; family Ceratodontidae; genus Neoceratodus; species Neoceratodus forsteri. Next base: position 1,430,116,864 of record CM057449.1, read on the forward strand.
AAAAATTATCAAAATACTAGCACCTGATAACTCAAATAACTACTGTAAGTAAAACAGATCATATAAAGGCTGGCTAAAAATGAATAATTAAAAAGCAGCCCCTTAAATCTATAGATGGTGGAAGTCTGACAGACATTCATAGGAAGAAAGTTCGTGAGTCCAGGGTCTGAGCCTGTGACCACAGAAGCTTGGCTGCTTGCTGACTCTAAACATGTAGCTAGAATACTAAGAATCCCTGGCCTGTGGAATGAGTGATTTCCTAAGGAAAAGAGATGATCAGGAGCTTGTGAAGGTAAATGGGACCAATCTTTGTAGGGATTTATGTGGCAGTGAAAGTACCTTATAGTCCAACTGCTAAGTACTGTAACAGGAAGCTGGCCAAGGATTTTTATGGAGGGAGTTGTTGTATGATCCAAACTCTAAGGAGAAGTTAGTGACTACAGAGAAACAGAAAGGTGAAGTATGGAAAACACTTGAATAGTCCATCTAGCCTTTTCCAAGGTTCCCTACTTGAAGATGCTCTAGTCTGTCCTCCCCACCATCACCCACCCTTCCCTCCTTCACTTCCCATTAGATAACTCCTTTAAATGCATCCCAATTCCTCTTGAATCCTACTATTGTCTTTGCCTCCACAACCATGTCAGGAAGTTTGTTTCACCCATCTGCCATCCTTTCCATGAAGTAATTTTCCCTGGTGTGCTTTTTGATCCTCTTCCCACCTGTACCATTAGCACATGACCCCCTGGTGGATGCATTGTTGCTTAATTTGAACAGATTTGCTGTGTCCATTCAGTTGAACCCTTTCATGAATTTGGAAGTCACTATCAAGTTTTTCCTCTCCTATCTGTCCACAAGTGAATACATGTATGTTGAGACTTTTTAGTTTCTCATCATACATCTTGTCCTGCTAACCATGGATAATCTTCATGGCCCTTTGTTTCGTTGTCTCTAATTTATTTCCTCTTCTTCCTTAGGTGCATGCCACAGAATTGGACATAATATTCCAGATGTGGTCTTACCAATGCTCTATACAGAGGCATTATAAAATAGGCAGAGAAAATCCTGTGTTCTGATTGGTTGCTAGTCATGCATTACATGTGTCTAATGCATGGCTGAAAACAAGTGCTGCTAACCTGGACGCAGGAGATGAAGGAAATCATTGAGCCTCTACATAGAATTTTAAAGAAGTAACAGCTGCTATTTTCCCCTCACATAGCAAAACTTTGTCAGAGCTGCATCCTCCCCTGCACACACACACACACACACACACACACACACACACATATGAAGCTCAAATTCCCTTTTTTAAATTATTTTGACTATTCTTTCTATTTTTACTGTCTGCTGTGATCTGTCCTCCACCCACTGGCCCGTTTGCTGCTCATTTCCTGTCACTTTAACTCCAGTCCCCCCATGCCTCTTCCAGCAGTCCTCACATGCTGCCCTTCAATAAAATAGGCAGCTTGATACAGGAAACGAGATGCTGTAGAAAAGCAGCTCACAATTTTGTTGTTTATTTAAATCACATACTTTACCAGCGCAGTACGGGTTGCTCCTCCGCTGCACAGCTTTCTTCCTGACTGCCCGCTTGCATCACTGAATGACATAAATAACAAGCTCTGGCTGAGCCACTGCAGCTGTAAATGCATTAACTAGATAAGGGTGTTTCATGGGCTTAAACATAAACATGAATTGCCATTGCATACACTAACTGAGTCAAAGTACAGTACACTGAGAAAGGGCAGATATAAAAATAATGCCACTGTCTGTATTACAGTTACTTATATGTTTCACATTTTATTCTATGCACTATTATAACAATCAACTCAACAGAACTGGGCCATGATATAAATAGAAACATAGAAACATAGAAGTTGATGGCAGATAAGGACCGCAAGGTCCATCCAGTCTGCCCATTTCCTTTTCTACCTTATGAATGTGCCATCGGCATTTGCTCTGTCAATGGCCTATCTATTCATACTTATCTGTATTGCTCCCTTATGCTTATCCCATGCCTGTTTGAAGTGCTGCACTGTATTCATATCCACCACTTCCTGAGGTAGGCCATTCCATGCATCCACCACCCTTTCTGTGAAAAAGAACTTCCTCACATTACCCCTTAATCGGCCTCCCTCTAATCTCATGCTGTGTCCTCTTGTCCTGCTATTTTTCTTATATTGAAACATGTTAGACTCTTTCATCTTGTTAATGCCCTTAAGGTGTTTGAATGTTTCAATCATATCACCTCTCCCCCCCTACTTTGCTCCAGGGTATACATATTGAGTTTCGATAATCTGTCCTCATATGTTTTCTGATGCAGTCCCTGCACCATTTTGGTTGTCCTTCTCTGGACTGCCTCCATTTTGTTAATGTCCTTGTGCAGGTGCGGCGTCCAGTACTGCACGCAGTACTCCAGATGGGGCCTAACCAGTGTCTTGTAAAGAGGGATTATTACCTCCCTCTAACAACTTGTGATACCCCTACTAATATACCCCAACATCCCCCTAGCCTTACCTACTGCTTTAGTGGTCAGCTTGGATGATGTCAGGTCATCTGTGATGATGATGTCCAAGTCTCTTTCTTACCTTGTGACTGCCAGCAACTCCCCTCCCAACCTATAGGTGGCTTCAGGGTTTCTCTTCCCTATGTGCATGATCTTGCACTTCCTTGCATTAAACCCCAGTTGCCACTCTTCCAACCATTTGCCAGTTTATCCACATCTCTTCTCATTCTGTCCACCCCATCTGGATCATTTACTCTGTTGCAGATCTTGGTGTCATCTGCAAACAGACAAACCTTACCCTCCAGTCCATCTGCAATGTCACTGATGAAGATATTGAAGAGGACTGGCCCCAGGACTGATCCCTGAGGTGCCCCACTTGTGACTTGCATCTCTTCTGACTGTATGCCGTTTACCACCACTCTCTGTTTTCTGCCTGTCAACCAGTTGACCTACTTCCTACCCACCCCAAGCCTACCCAGCTTATTAATCAATCTTCTATGTGGAACAGTATCGAAAGCTTTGCTGAAGTCAAGGTAGGTGACATCAACTGCTCCCTCTTGGTCCACCACTTCCTGTTGTAAACGCATGCTGTCTTGGATCCTGTGCTCCTATGGATTCCAGGTGTTGCATTATCCTTTCCTTAAGGAGTGCCTCCATAATCTTGCCCACTACTGAGGTAAGACTGACTGGTCTGTAGTTCCCTGCCACCTCCCTGCTACCACTCTTGTGGAGTGGGATCACATGAGCCCTTCTCCAGTCTTCTGGGACCTCTCCTGTGCTCAGAGACTCACTGAACAGTTCTGATAATGTCCCTGCTAGTTCTACCCTTAGCTCCCTTAGTACCCTGGGATGTATGCCATCAGGTCCCATTGCCTTGTCCACCCTGAGCTTATTGAGCTCTTGTAGGACCCTTTCTTTTGTGAAGGGACTAGTGCACACCTCCTTCCCCCCTGTGTCCATGGTGCTGAGCTGTGGGCCTTGCCCTACCTTCTCCTCAGTAAATACTGAGCAGAAGTATCTATTAGGATAGATGCTTTTACATGGTCCTCCTCCTCACACGCCCCCTTATCCCCTTTGATCTTAGCAATACCCCCTCTGGACTTTCTCCTTTCACTAATGTATCTATGGAAAGTCTTGTCACCTTCTTTTACTGTTCGTGCTAGTGTTTCCTCAATCTGGGCCTTTGCCTGCCTTACTGCCTTCCATGCTTCCCTTAGGGAAGTTTGGTATGCCTCCCTATCTTCATCCCGCTACATTCTCTTATATTTCCTGAAAGCCAGCCTTTTGGCTCTGACCTTTTCTGCTACTGATTTTGAGAACCAAAGTGGTTTCCTTCTTCTTTTGCACTTCCTTTTCTCTCTAACACAATGGGATGTTGCTTCAAGTATTGCATCCTTAATACTTGCCCACTTTGCCTGTACCCCCTCACCTGTATTTCTTCTTGCCAGGGCTAGCTTAACTCTGTTGGCCATCTTATCAAAGTCAGCTCCTCTGAAGTCCCATATTTTTGCCTTGGAATGGGATGATTTAGTTCTAGTGGCCAAATTGAACAATACCATGTGATGGTCACTGGCCCCCAGGTGACCTTCTCCCTGGAGATCTGTGATCCTTTCCCTGTTAGTCAGTACTAGATCTAGGATAGACCTGTCTCTTGTGGGTTATTGTACCAGTTGTTTGAGGCCCTCCCCTGCAGGGAATCCACTATGTGTCTAGTTCTGGCAGATGAAGGTACTGTACCTTAACTGCAAACACTATATGTTGTAACAAGGTGGAAGTTAAACACAATGTTGAGACATGTTTAGGAAGACATTTGATGTGTTTAACTGATTTTTTAGAGCTTGCTATACAGTACACACACACACACATAAATAGTACAATATAAAAGTGCATATACCCAAATGACAATGTAAATCTTATACATTTCATTACAAGTTATTCTCTCAAAGGAATATTGAAGATCTTACTGTACAAGGCCTAAAAATGGGTGTTGGTAAAAGTAAACTGGGGTAGGTGTGTTATTGACGGTATTGCATAGTTTATCTTTTATTGCTGATCCACCCCAGGCATACACAATGTGAAAATCAACAACCTCTTGATATGAAGCCACAGGAATTAGTTAGTACAAGGACAGAAACAAGTAGGAGATGGAGTAAGTGGGTAGACAAGCATGAGTATGGTAAGTCAAATAACATTTCAAAAAGTCTCACTATTATAATTCATTTTTTACAGATGCGTCTGTACAGTTGACAATTTTTGTAAAATGATAATAACAATGGGGATATTTCACATAACACATGATTTAAGTGAGAGGAATGAAGTTAATAAAAATAAAAGAAAGGAATGGAAGAGAAGTAGCTATAAAATGAAGGGGGGGTGAAAATACAGAGCCATTTCAGCGGCAACAGGTGATGTGTTCAAGTTCTCTGCATCTCAGGTGGGTGCACAGGCAAAAATAACATAACATATATGGTAATAAAGAAAAATAAAGAAAATACAGCTCACTGCAGAGCAGATTCACAGCCGCACAAATGTCCGTGGTTGAAACATTTCTGAAACAAGCAGTAGAAGCAGCCATACCTTTGGTTGAGTGCCCTTTCACTTCCCCCGGAAGAGGTTCATTGTACTTCTGGTAACAGAAAACAATGTTTGCCAACCATTTAGATGGACACAGTTTTGAAACTTCTGTGCCCTTTATTTCAGGTGCAAAAGAAACAAACAACTGATCAGACTTACGAATATCTTTAGTCCGGTTAGTGTAGAGACAGAATTCTGTGCACATCCATAGTATGCAGAAGAGCCCCCTCTGATTAGAGTACTCAGGGAGGAATACTGGCAGTTGTATTGTCTGATTCAATGTAAACTCAGAAACCACTTTAGGTAAAAGCTTAGGGTTTATACGCAGAGCCCCCTAGTGTTTGTGGAAAATCAAGTAAGGCTCCTTACACACCAGGGCCTGAAGCTCTGAAATTCTTCGAGCTGAAGTAATAGCAACTAAGAAAAGCACTTTCCAAGACAAATAGTGCATAACACAACTTGCTGCTGGTTCAAAAGGAGGCAAAGTAAGTTTTTTCAAAACAAAATTCAAGTCCCACGGGGGTACTGGATTACGAATCGGTAGTTTCAGATGGAAAATTCCTTTCAGGAAGGTTTTGGAAATCTCCAACTGAGCTATGGTTTTGCCATCCACAGGGAGGTGGTAGGCTGAATTGGCAGACAGATAGACCTTCAAAGAAGAATAGCTGAGGCCAAAAATCTGAAAGATGCAAAAGGTACTCCATGGCCTGGGGCACTGGGCAAGGGAAAGGGTTCCAACCCTTGGAGGCTGCCCAAATGGAGAATCTTTTCTTTTTCATGGCATAAGTAGTTCTGGTAGAAGGTTTTCTGGCCTCTATGGGGACCTGGGCCACTAGGGCGGAAACTCCAAAGCGTGAAGCAGCTATGTCCACAGGTGCCACGCATGTAGGCAGAGGGATTTGAGGCATAGATGCACCAGTCTGCCCTGCTCCTGAGTCAGAAGATCATGGCAGAGAGGCAGAGGTACTGGGGGTTCCATAAATAGCTGTTGAAGCAGAGAGAACCAAATCTGATGAGGCCAAAGAGGGTCTATTAAAATCATGTGAGCCCCTTCCACCTGTAGCTTCAGGAGAGCCCTCTGAAGCACTGGGAAGGGAGGAAAGGTGTACAAGAACCTCCCTGTCCATCAAAGAGACAGCACGTTTTGTCAGAAAACACCACACCCAGGAACGAGCGAGCACAAATTGGGTAGTTTTGCATTGGATGGGGAGACAAAGAGGTTTAACTCTGGCCAACCCCACAGGTCAAATAAGCTTTTGACCACCTCTTGATTTAGCTCCCACTCATGAGCTCTGACTGTGGTGTGGCTGAGACTGTCTGCCAGGATGTTGCTGATGCATGGCACATGGACAGCAGTCAGGTGGATGTCATGCTGGACTGCCCAGTACCACACTCACATTGCCTCCGGGCATAGAGGGTACAAGCAAGTGCCTCCCTGTTTGTTCAGATACCAGACCACAGACATATTGTCGGTCTGAACCAGGACTGTCCCGGGACATAGAAGAGGCTGGAAGGCCTGGAGGGCATACAGCACTGCCCTAATTTCTAACACATTTATGTGTAGAGATGCTTCCAGCTGAGACTATGTTCCTTGGGTCTGATGGCTTCTTAGGTGAGCTCCCCAGCCTTAACACGAAGCATCTGTTATAAGGGTCATGGTAGGAGCAGGGGTTTGAAAGGGAACCCCTGTGGAGAGATTGGACAGCTCATGCCAACAGATTAGATCCTTCTTCATGTGCCCAGACACTAGGACCCTGTGGTCCAGGTTGTCCAGCTGCTGATCCCATTGGATACGAAGAGTCCATTGGGTCACCCTCATATGCAGTCTGGCTAGAGGAACTGTAGGGATCACAGCTGCCATCAGCCCAAGAAGTCAGAGGATTGACCGGGCTATGGTCCAGCAAGAGCTGGTCACTAATCTGGTCTGTTCCTGCAGGGTCTTTGCTCTGTCTGATGGGAGGAAGGCCCTGCCTTGGACTGTATCCAGCACTATGCCAATTCAATTGTAGGTGCTGGGAGGGGAGATGTAGGACTTGTGATAGCTGACTGTTATTCCAAGTCTGGAAAAGAGGTCCAGGGTGAAGGAGAGGGACTCCCTCAGACTGCTCTGTGATGGGGCTGACAGAAGCCAGTCATCCAGATACAGACACAATTAGATCCCTCTGCAGCATAGGGCCACATCCACCACTGCTAGGCACTTGGTAAAAACCCAAGGTGCTGAGGATAGGCCAAAAGGGAGGGCCTTGAACTGGTAATGTTCCCCCTGGAAGGCAAACCAAAGAAAGCGGCGGTGGGCCTGGAAGATAGGAATGTGCAGGTAAGCATCCTGCATGTCCAGCGCACAAAGCCAATGGCCCTTGTGGAGCAGGGGTAGAAGTCCTTGGATGGGGAGCATGCAGAACCTCTTGTACTTGATGCACAGGTTGAGCATGCTGAGGTCCAAGATGGGTCTTAGGTCACCTGTCTTTTTGGGCACTAGGAAGAAACGAAAGTAGTACCCTCTTCCTATCTGTGCTGGAGTCATGGGCTCTATGGCTGACTCTTGCATAAGAGCCTGGATCTTGTCCCCTATCAGAGACAGGTGCCTTGGAGGATAATGGGAAAGGCCTGGGGCCGTTGTCCAGAGGCTTGTCTAGGAACTCTATGGTGTGACCTCCTGCTATTAACTGAAGAACCCAAGAGTCCATGGTTATGTCCTGTGACCTCGGAAGGTGGAGGCCAAATCTTCCCCCCACTGGTTCCCCCAGAGGATCTAGAGGAGGCAGGGGGTCCCTCACAAGTCAGGAGGCTGAGGGGAGGGAGCTGGCAGCTCTTCCATGGAGCTTCTGGGATTTGGCAGGGGGAGTAGGGGTCTCTGATGTTGGATACTGGCATTTGGCCTAGCATTTGGCAGGGGTCTCTTTGGTCTGGTGTCTCTGTTGCTGATGAAAAGGCTGTTTGCCTTTGTAACCCCCTCAATACATGAAGCGGACATCCTGGATGGATTTACCATTGTCCTGCAATACAGTGATAATATCTTTGGCGTCACTTCCGAATAACATGGATCCCCTGAAAGGGGCATCCAGGATGAAAGTCTGGATGTCTTGTGCCAGGTCAGCAATCCTGAGCCACGAATGTCACCTAATGCAGACAGCAGTGGCTGTGATGTGAGCAACTGAGTCTACTGTGTCATAAGTGGCCAGGAGGGCATGATGACTAGAAATTTTAGCCATTCTCACTGTCTTGGCAATCTCGGCCTTAAGCTCCTGGTCCTGGATAGCTTCCAGCTTGGACTCAAGTGAGGCCAAGGAAGATTTCTGGTAGGAAACCATATGTGCCCCATAATTAAGGGACTTGAGGGTGCAAGTGGAAGAGGATTGGATCTTGTGACTGAAATTTTTCAGCTGCTTAAACTCCTTATCAGGAGGTGACATGCTCAAATGTTTAGGTTTAGGGGACCAGTCGTGGGCAGCTGTGATAACAACTGAGTCTGCATTAGGATGGCCAGTAAGGTGTGTGACCCCATCTGGGGGGTGGTACATCCTGTCTACCTTTTTTGAAGCACCCAGAATGGAGGAAGGCTGTTGCCAGATAGTGGACGTCAGATCTTCATGGGGCCCAGTCCAAGGCATTATGGGCATAGGAGCTGTGTCAGTCATGTCTAGATGCTCTGCCAGCCTTTTCTGCTTTGGATCCTGTTTCTGGATAGCCCAGCCACAGGTAGTTTGTATAGTTATGAGGAGTTCTGCAAAGGAAGGGTCCTCCGGAGGGGACTTCGGCTACTCCTTAGGCTGAGGCTCAATAGGTGTATGCATACCAGAGCTGGAGGATGAGTTGGAGTCAGAGTCTGAAGAGTGCCTGCTGGGGGTCTGAACTCTTTTTAGAGGAGTGTCCTGGGTTTTATCCCTGACCTGGTGTCTAGAGGAGCCTTCTCTAGAAAGGTGGGAATCTACAGGAGAGGCTGATCTAGGGATCGGAAAGGAGGTGGGAGTAGAGGCTGCCACTGGTTTCTGATGGTCAAGCTCTGAGGTTAGTTGCATCCTGGCCTCCTAAATCAGGGTATGAAACACTGCCTGGATATCAACCTGAGGCTGCTGTGGAGGTAGAAGCTGAGGCTGAGAAGGAGGCTGGTATAATAGATAGTCCAGCATCTGATATTGAGCATATCCATGAGCCTGATAGGAGTAAGGAAAGACAGAAGGAACATACCCATGATTAGACATAGCCTGGCATCTGGTACTCCGATACATAATGGGGTTGATAACCAGGCAATGGATACCCTGACAAAGGGTACATTGGGTATTGTGGGGCAGATAGCCCAGAACATTGCCCATAGGTCCAGTCAGAGGCAGAGCAGAAGGCCTGGCAGGAGGTGGGGCTGAAGGCCTGTCAGGACATCCAGAGGGACCAGGCTTGCCCTGTAGGGACATTTGAAGGGGCTGGCACTGGATCAGGCACAGGAATGTCCGGCGCCAGAAGAGTCCATGCCTGGGGGCCTGATGGAAGGGTGTCCAACATTTGAGGAATGGCCAGAGTGCCAGACATTCCCTGATCCAGTGAAGGATCACCTGGAAAAGGGTCACTTGGCATCAGGGAGTGAGTAGAACCTGACAGAAGACCCACCGTCATCCGGAGAGCCGGAGTCCAATATGGTGGAACCTGGTTGTCCAAGAGGGCTTGGGTTGAGGAGGTCCTGATGGAAGGTCTCTGGAGGGATTAACAATAGGCCCAGTGGGCAAACTAGAAAGAGACTGACCCAGCGAAAGAAGGGGAACCTCCAGATTAGTGCTCACCTCCGGCTCTTGATCTTTGGCCAAGCTCGATGGGACTGGTTGGGTCAGTGGGATTGAGGAACCATCTAAAGACTGTTGTGTGCAGCTGGCTCAACTCAATGTCAGGATATCCTGCAATCCCAATGGGAGAGCCTCAGCTGTACGGTCCCTAGAAGAACCAGGGAGTGACTTATCAGCCGCTGCCATGCAGACGTCAGAAGAACTAACATCTGACTTATTGGCCTGGGCCATGCAGACAACAGTGGACCAGGAGTCCAGCTTACCAGCTGTGACTGTGTGCTCCTCAGTGGGGCCAGGGAGTGACTTATTGACCTGGCTGCTGGTGATAGACCCTGAAGAAGATATGAGCCTAAGGAGTACAATAGGGGTTCCATCATCCAAGAAGAGCCCTGACTGTACCTTGAGTAAAGCAGGCAGGGGGGCTGTGGTCTGACCCATCGGAGCAGTAGAAGACCTGGCAGTAGGGGTACATACTGAAGTGGAGGTCCCTCCGGTGTCAGTGGTGCCCAATGGTCACCACCCAATTGAATGGAGACCTATCCTGGTCTCAGTGGCCTCTTGTTGTCCTTTTTCTTCTTTTTGGGTTCTGGCATTGGAGAAGATTTGTCCTGCAGATTCTGCAGCTCCTTTTCCATCAACGCTAGGTGCTCCTTCAGCAAGTGAGGTTCAAGCTTTTTCTGGGGCCTAATCCATGTGGCCTGGTTGAATGATTGGCAGGCCACACAGTCCTTGAACTGGTGTTCGGGGCCTAAGCAGATCATGCAGCAGGAATGCTCGTCCATATGCAGGATCTGGGTGCCACAGGACTCGCACTTCTTTTCGACGCATCACTCAACTGTTCATGTTCCTGAATTGTACCTCCAACTATATGCCATGCTGTATATTTGTCACTGTTAGAGTATTTATTTGCTTCCAGTTTCTTCTGTATTTTTCTATGTAATTGTTTGACCTGATGTTTTGTTTTCTTTTTATGCTCATCTGGACATTTGTGTAAATGGGCATTTTTCCTCACATACCTTTCAGTATAAAATAAAGATTAATTGATTGATTAAAAACTGACTAACAGACGTGAACCACAGCAGTTCTGTAAAAATCCAAACTGGCCATTCTGGGTGCAACTTGCACAAATACTGTTGGTCCGGTCACTCTGGCTGCACTGTTCAGTCCAACTTTTATGTATCTGGCCCACTCCTGGATGTCTGTTTTTTAACTCTTCCTTGGCATGGTTGAAAATGGAACTGTCAGGACCAGACCAGATAGATAAAAGCCAGACCAGATCATCTGGAGTGAGTGGATCAGCAATATTTGTACAAACTGTGCCCAGTCCAGATTTTACAACTCTGGTTCAGGTCTGGTGGTCTGGTTTTTACTCATACCCCACTGCATGTGGCTTAGTGACATACTCTACAGATGGATGCATAGTCTAACCCATTGAAGCTTCAAGTTTCAGAAATCCATTATGCTAAAAATACCAAGACTCACTCAATTCCTGATGATCCCCACCCTCAAGTCACACTTAGTCCTTTACCAAAGTCATGCTCAAATATTGGTACCTCTACATCCACACCATTAAGCTTTTAATGCTACCATGCCTCTTCTACTGCCATGAGTTCCCCCATCCATGAAATCCCATTCTGCTTATGGCAGCCCCCCCAAACCAGGTAATGTTCCAGGGAGCAGCTCTTTACACCACATCAATTAAATTATTGCTAAACTCCTTATTCTGAAACATTTTGTTAGAAATTTTTGTTTTAGTACAGTATATCCATGGTCAGGAAAAATGAATTTGTAAAAGCAACCAAAGCCCCCATTTATCAGTTCATTTAATCACAATACAGCATGTTATGAACTGATCAGATTCTATGTGTAACCTAAGTCAAACCAAAATTAGACACACACATGCCTACCTATTTGCATGTGAAGCAAATGTGGTTACCGTCATTCAGTTGTAAACACCTATAGACACAAATTGTAGGTTAAGAACATTCAGTAGAATATAAATAGTAGCCAAGAACTGCCTGCTTGAGAAAATGAAGTTGGTGTATTATTTGGAAACAGGCATCACTAGGACTCTTTGCTGTGGAATGTCCTGCAAAGTAGCAGAATGACTGCTCTTAGGATGGTGGTGTCAAATGGCTTGATGAGGTGTTCATAGAGGCTGAGGGCACAGCAGAGCTTATTTGTTATGCAGAAAGCTCCAAGAAGCGTTTAACCCATTCTACTTCCACTAGCTGTCTGTGATTTCTGGTAATCTGACACAGAATGACTACCAGAAGATTATGAGCTAACTTTATGTGGGCTCAATTAAATCCTCAAGCCAGAGGAAAAATAATGCTCTACAGCTTCCTACACACACACACACACACACACACACACACACACACACACACGCAACATAGTAATGAGGCTTCAGCGGAGGAATCTATTTTTTACACTCCATCATGTTGTTTGGTAGCAAAAATGACATCAGCCCTTTTCTGAATTCAAAATGTCTGCTGGGCTACACTCACAGCCATAAAAAGGAAAATGAAAGAAGTGTTTCAAAGACTTGCCAGCAACTATACTGTAGCGGAGCCTGCAATATGTCAATGTACCTGTGTGTGTGTGTGTGTGTGTGTGTGTGTGTGTGGGGTGGGGGGGCATGATGACCACAGTTTGGCAACTACAGCTATGGAGGCCACAGTAGGGCAAAGTCCTGAGCTAAAAGAATCATCAGATTAATGCATGTGGAGACATTATTTTAGCATAAAATTCATAAAAGATTTTTCTGTTTTATTATTTAAACATATACATTTTAACTTTGTCATACATTTAAAATACAGTGCCCCATTTTATGAGCACAATAAGATGCTCTGAGGTGTGCATTAAACAGTTCTAATGCACTTCCAGAGACTGAAGGCAGCAGGCCGGGTGCATTAGAGCTGTCTCAAATTTGGAAATCAGCACTAGTCACCCCAGTGCACAAGAGTGGAGACAGGACCCATTATGCAAATTACAGACCTATATCTATCCTCCCACCAAATCCAAGGCACTTGGGCACATTGTTGCTGACCAACTGGTCTACTACCTTAAAAAATACTCTATCCAATGCCCACAGCAACATGGGTTCCAGAAGGGACACAGCACCACCTCAGCCCTGATGGAATTCACTAGCTTTATTCATCAACCTCTGGATCAGGGGACCTTAGTAGGAGCTGCCTTCATAGACTTCACTAAGGCGTTCAGTACTGTCTGTCACTCACTACTCCTCCAACAGCTTACTGCTACTGGTTTCTCCTCTGACACAGCACTTTGATTCAAAAGCTATCTTGAAGACTGCTCTCAATGGGTGAAATCAGCCAATGTCATATCTGACTGACAGCCCGTCTGCTCTGGCGTTCCACAGGGCTCTATCTTGGGGCCACTCCTATTCAGCATATTCATTAATAACCTTCCTAATTTCTGCCATCAAAGTATCCTCCTCTATGCAGTCGATGCGGTCATCTATTCCTGCAGCCATGACCCCAAGCAACTGGAACTTCACCTTCAGAATGGGTTTGTGGAAGTGGAGGACTGGTTCTCTAAACATAAACTGATCCTCAACTACAAGAAAACAAAAGTAATGATGTTCAGCAGCATCCGAAACAAGCACAAATCCCATACACTTACCAACCGAAACTGTCTTGGAGTTCCTCTTGAACAAACACCACATTTCAAATACCTGGGGGTCACCTTAGACAGTTGTCTATCCTATGCTAAACATATAGATAACGTAGCCAGGGCTGTCAATGTCAAGATTGGTCTCCTACATAGACATAAACACTGCCTTACTCCAGAAGCCCCTCTGACTTGCTATATACACAGTAGTTCCGTCATATCCATTGTAGACTATGGTCTTGTAATCTATGGAGCAGCCCCCCATGTCTTCATTGTGCAAGATATCTGTTGCTCTGAACAAGGCATGCAGACTACTCATGGGGTCCACACGTTTCACCCACACCTGTGATCTTTATGCTGAGACTGGTTGGCTACAGCTCTCCAGGAGGATCCAATACCAAACTTGTCTTTTGGCCAGAAAAGCACTTCTTGGCCTCCTGCCACCTGACACTGCAAATCTGCTAAGCCCCCATTGTAGTTTACAGCATATGCAGTGCTCGAACAGCCATCATCTCCATGTTCCTAGATGCTGGACAGCCCAAGGGCAATGCTCATTTGCCTACAGAGCACCTCACTGGTTTAATACTCTTCATAGTGATATAACTACCCTACCTAAATTGGGACCCTTCAAATTGAGGTTACGCCAACATCTCACGGCCTACGGTTCTTGTGACTGCTTCATCTGAGACTCCCATCTACTAGCATTTAATCTTATCCTCACAACTGGATAACCCTATATCTCTGCTGTTACCTCAGTAATTCCGAGGCTACCCCCCTTGTCTCACTTTGACAAGGCCCTTTGTTATCCCCCTGTCCACCTCACCTCACCACCCCTGCCCTTCCCCCTCCCACACCAGCTTGACAAGGCCTGTGGCTGCCACTTCCTACCTTTCTTACTCCCTGTCCACCCCACCCTCCCACCCCTACCCTCCCACACCAGCTTGACAATGCCTATGGCTACCACCTCCCACCATTCTTACCCCTGCCTGCCTCTCCCCTTGCCCCTACCACCCACACCAGCCTGGCAAGGCCTATGGCTGCCACTTCCTACCTTTCTTTCACCCATTTTTATCCTTCCCCCTCTCATCTACACGTTCCTCCTATTAGAGCAATACAACTGCGTACAGATATATATATATTTGCTCACTTTTACTGTTTTTGGAAATATTGTACTTTGCTTCTTTTGTATGTTTTGTCTCTCCATGCCACTGATGTGGAACCTTTGTAAATGAGCTGTCTGTGCTCAGAGGTACAGTATTGTAATCTGAGAATGAATAAATACAAATAAAAATAAATAATGCACACCTCACTGTGTCTTATTGCTCACGTATCATCTCTTTTCTCCTGCTGCAAAACCTTTTCTCTATATACAAGTGCATTCTGGTACTGTGGTCTCCAATATGGTCTGATGCGCTCAACAGCTTGCTTTATGTTATTGCTGATCACTGCTCTCAGACCTTTCTACTCCTCCATGCTCTCAGTCATTTGCACATCAGTATGTTGCAATGTTCCTGAATTTTTTCTCTCCTACAGTATGTGCATCACCTTGCACTTTTTAGCATTAAATTTCAGCTGACAAATGCTGAACCACATCTCCAGACGCCTCACATCCTGTCTCATAAAGTTAATCCCCTCTTCACTGTCAACATTCCTGCAGAGTTTGTAGTTGTCCCTAGTTAACCTCCTGGTAGCTCCACTTCTGCAATCTGTTAGCAATATATCTGACCACAAAGCTTGCCCTTCCAGAGAGCAACATTTCAGTAATCCAGGTGAGAGGAGATGAAAGAATAGTGCACACTTGGACCATAGAGAAATAATCACAGTATATGTAGTACTTACTGTGAAGCTACTACCTCATTTAGTAAGCAGTAAAGTACAAACACAGTGCTTGGAATTGCAATGAGCCACTCGCATCCAACCAAACAGCAGAGCTGAAAGTTTCCCAGTGTTTTATGCAACTCTAGCATTTTTTTCAAGTGGTGAAGATATCAGTTACAATGCTTGTGTTTAATCCTGCAAAATAAAGGGATAGCAACATTTTTCATATTCAGTGGAAGGTTACAGTACATTTTCTTTACTGCAATGCTTTGCTATATCACAAATGATGGGGATCTCACATGCGTGGATCAACGCAGAAGAAGGAAACGAAACGGAGAAGGTCAAAAGATTAGTGATATTTAAAAAAAAAAACTATGAACTAGAAGAGAATGTATTCATTCTTAAACTGAACAATCACTGATATTTTCTGACCATTTCAAAAATACGTTTTATGATATTTTATAAAGCTAGAAATTATATTTCAAGAGCTGTACCTTTTGAACTGTTAGACTTAGAAACTTAAGGGTTTTCTAAATGAAAGTGTGGTCTCTGATCAACATGAATAGATTATAATGAGACAGTTCTCAGGTGTTGAGATATGTCTGTACATGTCAATATACAGTATGTTGTTAAAAATAACCAGATTTTTAAAATGTATTGAACCATTTCATGTTTTTATATATTAATATACGGAAGATGTACCAACATCATGTATTATTATGTCAAGTTAGTGGACTCTAAACATTTCATTTAAAAAAAGTTTCTAGCCCTAATGGTTCGAGAGTTATCTAATTTTAAATAAAGTATCTTTGAAATGGTCTAACTTTGGAATAGTTGGGGCTAGAAATTTTTTTAAATAAAAGCTTGAAGTCAGATCATTAAGATTCAATTCTATTAGCTGGCCAAGTGGCATGGTGGGCTAAGGCTTTGGGTGCCTCACTGCCGGCTGCACCAGTGACCCTGGTTTGGTAGCAGACCAGGGTCGCTTGGTGGCTGCCCAGAGGAGGGAAGATTGAGTGTCCATAGGACAGCTCTCCTAAGTCAGGTAGAGAAAAATGCATGTCCCACAGGTCAACTGCCACCTGGAGGAATCTTGGTGGCTTTGATGTGGGACTGCCTGGACACTGGGGGTGTCGCCACAGAAACGGAACATGCAGATCATATCATTGCACATATGTGGGCTCCAAGGAGAATATGGAAAAAAAAAATCCTCTGGCCATAACACAGTGAGGGTCTGGTGCCTCACTGGCCCTGCACTGATTACTGGGCACCTCTGGCTGAAGTCGTGCGGCAGAGTAAAGTGTGCCTCAGGGAAGTCAGGTGATGGAGCTGGAAAGACCAGACCAGATAAGAGCAGATTGGAGAGGTACTAGGAGAGAAGCAAAGGATTAAAAAAAGAATCAGTCCTACTGATACAGTTTTTATGTGTTGTTACAGTTCTATGTATATCAATGCTATCTGAAGCTGCTTTTTGAGTATACTATTGATACATTTTTTAGTTGTAACACAGTCAACAAACAAACACATAGTAGTAGTAATACCATTTTTTATATCAATCCATACATTTACATGATGATTTAAAAAAAAAGGTCTGAGCTAGCGTGTCAGCGCAGTGGTAACACTAACTGTCAAGATGCTGGTGACCTGAAATTGGGATTAATCAGTGGTTGTCAGGGGCCACCCTGGAGAGGAGGCTTGAACATCTCAGAGGATGTGCTCCTCCTCCTCCTCCTCCTCCTCTGTGGAGTAGGTTGCCGTCTGTGTCACAACACTGCCATGTGGGTGATCACAGGAGATGAGGAACACACTGGAGGGAGTGATGGCTGCTGGCATTGGTCCTGCATGCATGCATGTTTACTTTTATTTATTTATTATTTGTTAACTTGGTAAAGCCCAATAGGCACTAGTGCCTGTTTTCAGGGGGGCCCACGGAGCACTGGGGAGGTTAAGTGACTTGCTCAGAGTCACACAGTATGCAAGTGGAGGTTATGAGAATGAAGCCCAGGTCTGCCTGCTGGATGTACCGAGTTCATTCACAGCTCATTACTCTAACCTCTAAGCTATACTGCCAGCCCCAAGCCATTCACTGCATCACCTTGGATGGATGGAGGAAACCTAAGAAAAACAGCCCCAGAGGCTTGCAAAGCACTGGCAAATCAAGCCCTCAACTTTGGCCGGGTGGGCTCCAGGACTGAGCCTAAGATGTATACAGATTTTGGGGAGGATCTTCCCTTCCAGTCTCATCTAGGAGGGTGACCAAGGGTACGTGGCATCTCAGGAGGCAACCTTGGTAAGTGGCAATAAGGATCCAGGTGCCAGAGTGGCAGGGAGCATATAAACAGAATGATAAAAAGTCAGTGTCAGTATCAGTGTCAGTGGCTCAGTAGGTAGCACACTCGCCTCTGAGGCTGGGAGATCAGAGGGCTGTGGGTTCAGTTCCCACATCTGGCACTTGGGTTAATATCCCAATACTGACACTGTTGTGCAGCATGAGGGGGGTGCTGCACTTCTGAAGTGCCGTCTTGTGGATGAGACGTTAAACCGAGGTCCCATCTGCCTGGATTGGTGGTAGTTCAGGTGGATGCTAAAGATCCCATGGCACTTATCGAAAAAGAGTAGGTGAATTTCCCCAGTGTCCTGGCCAAACTTCTCCCATTCACTAAAAATACCACCAACAGCTTAATCTGGTTCAATTTCAGTTGCTTACCATCTGTATCCCTCTCCCCATGGTCGCCCCTGAAAAAGGGACTTCTAGGCCCAGTGGACTTACTGGGTCAATAAAATTAAAAAAAAGAACATTTGTTTTACTTTTTCTGAATTTTTTTAGTACAACACATTATTTATTTAGAAACTGGGCAGTTTGAAACTTACTCTTCATTCATCTTGTGCTCTTAATCACATTGTAAACATTTCACTCTTCCCTCTAGCAACCCCTACTCTTTCTTGCTCTTGCAAAGGTGTCAAAAGATAATTAACCATTCTTTTAGAGAAAATGGTGAGTAGATGGAAAGTATGGAAAGAATCCTTTTCTGAGATGATGGGTTAACATCAAAACTGTGAAAACCAGATTATCAGATAAAAGAAACATTAAACAGAACCACCACATAATCAGACAGAGGGAAGAGAAAATGTATATTATCTATATGTAATATGTGGATAAGCACCCAATAATACTATACTCTATGACCATGGTATGATAAAAGAATTTACGCTCGCCCGGCGTAACGACCTAGTTTGGGAGCGGACTTGGGCAGCTGGAGGGCCTGCTGGGAGGAGGATCGAGCACCCAGAGGCTGCCTCCTCCTCCGGGTGGGGTGGGATGTGGGTCCCGCTGCAATACCACCACCTGGGTGACCACGGGTGGTGGTGCAGCGAGGACCGCATGTAGCAGGGAGGGAGGGAGGATGTCTGCTGGGAGCTGGAGCATTAGCACTTTGTGACGTGCCTCACTCCTAGGCTCTCCTTGCATGCAGATGTCCTATGGGGATGGGCGAAAAAAAGGAAATACCCCTCCGGTGCTCCCTGTAGAAGGAGCTTCAGGCCCTGATCCCAGGGCCCCTGTCAGCATGGGTGATGGATCCCCGATGAAATCACAGTCGTTTGGGGCCGCGGAAGGGGCGGCCCCCACCTCGTACCCGCCTGGGGGTCAAACCAAGACAGCGTGGGAGGATGACTGCACCCGATGCCGACAGACGAGTAGGGACGCACAAGGCCTTAGGAGACTCCTGAAGGTGAGGAAGTACCGGGGTGAGAAAGGGGGCATAAAAAGAAAGTATAAAATTAAAAAATAATACTATACTAAGTTATACAAAAATTTCCCAGTACTACAGTACATCACTACTCTCAATAATACTATCATGAAAAGTGATAATACTATCGTTTTTACTGATAATACTACAGTTCAAAGGTCATCTCCAACTGTAGTATTATCAATGGATCCATATATTACAAAAAATAACAGAAAGATAAGTGTTTTACAAGGCAGTAATACCATCTTGAGGTTTTGGGGACTTTAGCACCTCTCGAGCTTCACTCTCGAGGTTCCATGTCCCCAAATCCTCTCGATGGTATTACTGCCGTGTAATACACACTTTTCTATTATTCTATTTATATATTGTTTTATAACATGTTAAAAAACCTGGTACATAAACCGAAGAACTACACTGTCTGAAAGACAACACGTGTCACAATCTGAAGTGGGCATTAATTCCCTAATAATGCTTGCTTCAGAGTGTAATAGTGTTTCCAGCCAGAATGGGAACATGCAACAATTAGAACATGGTTGATGCTGTGAGTGCACCAGAGTAATTGTGCCTGCGATAGCTGTCTGAACCAATCAAAGACATCCACAGCACAGTCAAGAGGGATGTTTTTGGGATTACTGTTTGTATGAGCTAGTTACCGATGCGCTGAGCGCATAGTGAGAAATAAAGCCAGCATGGAAAAAACATTTGCAGACTCATAAATAGGACATTATCATGGCATTTAATTGGCAACACAGATGTAAATCTGCAGGTCCACCACAATGCAGTGCTGTGATCGATCATCAGCATGCAACTACGAAGTGCAAAGCATGAAATGTGTTGGTAGGAATAGCAAAATCTCAACATTCTTGTGTGTTTGAGACAGTAATGTTCTGTTTCTGTGTGTTCAAAAATATCAGACAATATATAAATGAATGTTTAGTGTCCAATGGGAATGTGCATGTTGTTAGATCGTGATCCTGTTTAAAAACGAAGGAAATGCAGCATGTTTTACAACTAGGATTAGTGTTTTGGGGGAAGTTTTCTGTAGTTTGAAGTGAAACACTATTGGCAAAATACTTCCCTTGCACTTGCCGTGTTACAAGCACATTAATGCATGACAGAGGAAGACTCTACTTGGGAATTAATGTCCAGTTGGTGGTTGGAGGCACTCGGTCTTCGGCCTCGTGCCCCAACCCTCTCAACTGGGCATTCATTCCCTAGTAGAGCCCTCCTCTGTCATGCATTAATGCTTACTTGTTGACTGGGTAAGACTTGCTGGGCATTTACAAAGGGGATCAGGGAATCATGGCATTAAAAAGTGCAGCAGCAAAACTGACAAACAGAAGTTGATTTCACATCATGTTCATCTATATAAGAAAGAAAGAAATAGAGAATACTTTCATTAGTATATACAATCATGCATATAGAGGTATTGATAAGTTAATTACTACAATTTAAATGCCTCTTCATACCATATTTGATAACTCCGCACAAGGAAGTTTTTAGTGAACAATGAATTTAAGCATAAACAAAAAAAATTAAAAAAATAAAACAACAGACAAGAAGGAAAAAAAAAGACAAGCAGAGGAAGGAGAAAAAAGTGGGGAGCCAGAACCAAGAAGATCAGATAGGAACAATGCCAGCAAATAATAAACATCTGTAAGATTGAATAATTACCTGATTAAACAGATGTCATACATTAAGAGGGACTGCCACCTGGCCCAGTGGTGCTGAGGGTTGAGGCGCTGGATAACACACCTTGCAGCACACTGGCGACCTGAGTTTGCTATCGAGCTCGGGGCGCCAGGGAGGAGAAGGTTTGAGAGTCTGCAGACAGCTCACCTTTTCTGGGGGAGGGAGGAATGCAGGGGTCAGCAACATTGTGCCTCACAGCAGTGACTGGGACGGGAGGTATTAAGCCAACAATCTTCTAAGCATGGAGAGGTGGGATGTGGCAGATGTCGGTGTGGCAGGCACGGGAGTGTGTGCATGCCCACCTGGATGTAATTGCATGTCAGTGCTCGCTGTCGGGAAGTAAGGGAGTCACCACAAAAAAGGAAACACCTAAATTCCTGAGATGTCAGCAATGCGCCAAGGCCCCACGCCAACCATCAGACCCCACCCATGTAGATCATGATCCTCCAGACCACAGTCTGCGCCTGCAGAAATTGGTTTCTAGGAGTGCCGCAGTAGTGGAGGCAGCCCCACACTGGAGGCTACAAGCCAGGAGTCTCTAGCAGGTAGGAGTGTGGAACCAGAGCTCTGGGAGGGGACCCAGGGTGAGGGGGGGTCTCAGGTTGGGTGGTAGAAGCCAAGGTGACATCCAAGAGAGTTCCCAGGGATTGGTGATCAGAGGGAAATGGAATTACAAAAAATTAAAAAAATAAATAAATAAAAGGGACTGTCATTTTTTCCCCCAAGTCATATTTTGATGAGTTTAAAACATGCTGATTTATACAATTGTTTCAGAAAGATTAATTTGAAATATTTATTTGGTAGTGAGAATCATAATATAACACTGTGGGAGACACAACTGAATACATAAGTAGGGACACTTGCTTATTGTTATTTGCAGATCAATAAATGTAGCTGGTGATATAAAGTAAGGATGGGCTACCCGTTGGGTATCTGTAGTTTGGGTAATTTACTACCCTACCTGACATATCAGTGTACTTCGTGGGTTGGGTACTGTTGACATGGGTAACAGGTCGGGTAATAGGTAATTTTTTAAAAAACAGGCATTACAGGCAGCTTTTTGGGGTCCTGGGACTCTTCCGAGGTTGCAAACAGGCATGAAAGGGCAGCCTGTGGGGTCCTGACAGCAGAAAGGAGCCACATGACACCAGCATGACAATCTGATTGATCAATGCTGGTGTATGTGCTTTGTGTCTGCTGTGTGAGTGCACAGACAGAAGCAGACTTTTTGGGAGAGGGACGAATCAGTGTTTGCTCTGCAGCCATGGTGAAAACAAAACAAAAAGTTTAAAACAAACAAAAAAAACCCAGAAAGCACAAAGTTTAGTCCACAAAGGAGCAAGGGTTAGGGATGAAGGGGGAATAATCAGGGGGGGGTCCAGAGTGGTGCTCGGAAGAGAAGGAGAAAGGAGGGAAGGCTCTCATTGCTGGCAGCAGCTGTTTAGGCTGTATTTCAAACACTGTTAGGTGCTCTGTCTGTGGCATAGCTACTCTGTGTGTCTCATCTCTGCAGTAAATGAAAGGCATTTACTGTAGGCTGTATTACACATTGTGTGTTAGATGCCCTGAGCCCTTTAGCTACTCTGTGTATCTCTGCAGTAGTGAAAGTCATTTAGTTACACACAGTCTGTTAGGTATCCTGTACACTGTCTGTGACATATAGCTACTCTTTGTATATCTGCAGTATAGTGAAAGCCATTTAGGCTGTATTAAACACTGTCTGTTAGATGCCCTGAGCTCTTTAGCTACTCTTTGTGTCTCTGCAGTATAGTGAAAGCCATTTAGTTACACACAGTCTGTTAGGTGCCCTGTGACCTGTCTGTGACATAAAGCTACTCTGTGTGTCACTGCAGTATAGTGAAAGCCATTTAGGCTATATTAAACACTGTCTGCTAGATGCCCTGAGCCCTGTTTGTGACATATACTCTGTGTTGCTCTGCAGTATAGTGAAATCAATTTAGACTGTATTACACACTGTCTGTTTGGTGCCCGAGCCCTGTCTGTGACATAGCAACTTTGTGTCTCTCTACAGTATAGTGAAAGCCATTTAGATTGTATTACAGTGTCTGTTAGGTGCCCCGAGCCCTGTCTGTGACATAGCTACTCTGTGTGTCTCAGCAGTACATCGAAAGCCATTTAGGCTGTATTACACTGTCTGTTGGCTTGTTAGGTGCCCTGAGTCCTGTCATAGCTACACTGGGTGTGACGTCTCTCTGTGGTATAGTGAAAGCCATGTCTGTGTCTACTATGTCTCATATTTTCCAGACAAAGTCTACTAAAAGGAAGCACAGTGCTGGTATACGTGCAACTGAAAATGATATGGACAATATGAATCCTAGCATTAATGAAGACCATAGCGACAATAATAACAATGACATCACCAAGACCGGCACTAAATGTTCTCTTGAAATAAAAAAGCATGTTACCTATGAAATGATAGTAGAGTTTTGGAAACAACTGACAGTAGTTACTCATACAGGTACTTTACATTTTGGCACGTGTACCAGGAGACTTCCAGCTGCTGAAGCAGCATGCAAGGAGAGGGAGACATCCTCCTCAGATACAACCTCAGATGCTGAGGCAGCAAATGCTTATAAAACTGGGGGTGATAGTGGGGACTCGGAATGAGATAGCCCAGGCTATGTCCCACCTGATGATGACAGCACTTCTAGTTCTTCTGAATCTTGTGGCAATGAGGTCGGTACTAGTTTTGATGAGGGGAATGGAGAGGATGCCACTGTAGGGCATGAAAGGCAAGTGCAGGAAAAAAATCATATGCCAAACGAAAGAATAATAAGATGACTATGAATGGGAAAAATTCATGTGAAGAAGAAAATGGTGGTATAGGGTTTTCTCCAGGTCCCTTGACTGTACAAGAAATTGTCCCAGACAATTCTTCACCTGACTGGCAGCCAGTGCAGTCCATGGAGGACAGGTGTAATATAAACATACTTCTGTACACCTGTCAGTAATCTTGCCGCCATGTTCTACACCAGCTATAGCCGGCAGAGATTGCCTCCAGATAGACAAAGGTACAGGGCATTGCAGTAATCCAACCTGGACTTGAAGAAAGCATGTACTAGGGTGGTCAGGTCCTCAGTTGGTATCAGGGCTTGGATCCGAATGATATTCCTCAGATGGCAAAATCCACTTTTGATGAAGGCCGACACCTGAGCATTAACTGTCAAGCCATTGTCAAGGGTCATGCCCAGATCCTTAACCCATCTAGAGGGGGTCAGTGGGACCACCTAGTACTAGACCAGGGGGATCTCCCAACCCCCCCCCCCACTGATGACCCGGTTCCACCACTAGCACCTCAGTCTTGTCGGGGTTGAGTTGTAGCCAGTTTTGAGTCATCCAAGTCTGAACCTCCTCTAGGCAGTTGTTAAACATGGAGGCCACCATATGGTTACCTGGTGCACAGGACAGGTATAGCTGGGTATCATCAGCATAGCAATGAAAACCCAGCCCATACTGCCTGATGATGTCTCCCAATGGTAGCATGTACACCGTGAACAACAAGGGTGACAGACTGACCCCTGCAGGACTCTACAGAGCAGAGGCTTTGGTTTAGATGAGGCTAACCCCATCATCACCCTCTGCACCCTGCCTGTCAAGTATGACCTGAACCATTTAATGACATTACTGGACAGGCCACACCAGTAACGCAGGCATTCAAGCAGCACCTCGTGGTCCACGGTGTCAAATACTGCCGAGAGATCCAGGAGGACCAAGATGGTACACTCTCTCCTGTCTCTTTCCATTAAGAGATCTTTAAGTACCTCGACCAGGGCAGTCTCTGTGCTATGCCCAGCTCGAAATCCAGACTGGAAAGACTCATAAATGGAGGAGGAGGTAAGATGTGCCTCGAGCTGAATGACCACCACTTTTTCAATAACCTTCCCTAAAAATTGGAGGTTAGAGACTGATCTGAAATGCCTGAGACACTCCGGGTCCAATGAGGGTTTCTTCAATAGGTATCTGACAAAAGCCTCTTTCAAGGCCAATAGAATGACCCCACTCCTCAAGGGACTCCGGACGATCTCAGCCACCACAGATCCAATCAGGTCCAAGCATTCGACTAAAAGTCAGGTTGGGCCAGGGTCCAGATCATAAGGTGTTGGTCACAGCCTCGAGACAATCTCTGCCACCTCCTCCACTCCAACTGGATCAGACTCAACCTATACAGGAGGAGTGTTCTGGCAAGTAACAGGGTGAACCCCACAATCCCTTTGAGTGACACTGGAGGAAATCCCTGCTCTGACAGAGGACACTTTGTCAGTAAACAACAGAGCAAACTCCTCGCACCTTGTGCTGGAACCTGCTCCTCTCACTTGGAGACAGGCAGGATGTAACAGCCCATCTACCATGTGGAAGAGCTGAGCTGGTTTGTTCCTTGCCGAAGCAATCTCCCTTGACAAAAAATTTGCCTTCTTTTGGGAGATTGCCCCCTGATAGTCACTATAATGCGACCTCAGGGTCAATTTATCCTCCATTAGATCAGATCCCATCCAATGTCTCTCCAATCTCTGACATTTAATCTTTAACTCCCTGAGATCCCCATCAAACCAGGGAGGTCTTTGGTGAGTCAGACACGAACGGATGCGATTGCATCAAAGGCAGCAGTGATGGCCCTGTTATAGGCCACCAATGCCTCCTCCGTCCCAACCACACATGCAGCCTCCACACTCTATAGGTCCAGCACTGCCTATAGTCCTAATGGGGACAATCCCCATAAAGGGCAGTACTGAACCATCTCCACAGAGGATGGACCCTCTGGTGGGGCCCCAAATGTGAACCGCATGGTGCTGTGATCTGACCACACTACTGGATCTATCCTGAGGTCATTTCGGAACATCTGTAGTGATATGATATGCAAAGACAAAACACCCAATTGAGTGGGGCAGTGCAAGAGACAGTGGGGTTGGTATGGGTGATAGTGGGGGTAATGTTGATGGTGACCATAGTGACAAGGAACTGGAAGCAGGAATTGAAACTGAATCACTTGATGTGTCCTTGCAGTCTTCCCAGACAAACATAGATTGTTTTCTTCTGACACCATCAAGTACTGCAAAATCCCACAGTAGTACCCCACCTGAAAAAGGTGTGAAAAGTACAGTCCCCCTAAAATGAAAAATATCTTGTCACTTTCTCAACTAGCATTAAAAGAAAGTGTTGCGAGGACATAAAAATTTACCCACAAGAATCCAACATGCCAACTGTTAAACAGAGCCATTGCAGAGCTGTTGGTCGATTGTCAGCTCCCTTTTGCTTTTGCTGCCCAGAAAGGTTTCCTCAAGTTCATGAATCAGACTGAACCATGGTGCACCTTCCCTCTCAAACATATTTCTCAAAAAAGGCTGTTCCTCAGTTGTATGACTTGGTGTGTAGTGTGGTCACTAAACAGTTCGAACTCTCTGAGGTGAAGCAGGTTCACATAACTATAGATATATGGACCAGACACCAAACAATTGACTTCATGACTGTCACAGCTCATTGGGCAAGTTTTCAGTCAGAAAGTAATAATTCTGGTATCCCATTAAAATATCGCTGCAAAAATATTGCAGCAAAAACTCTGCAGTGAAACTGTCAAGACCATTTATAGTGACAGGGGTATAATAGAATTATAGAATTACTGCTAGCCCTGTTGCTGTATGCACAGATGGGGAAGGGATCAAGTAGCTATAGGTGTGGTGCCTAGTCAAGTCACTCCTCTGGTGGACTGGCTAAGGAACTAGCACCTGGAATGAAGGAGACCTGGGGATCAGGGTTTGGTTCCCCATTTCCAGGTATTGGACATTTTTTTTTTTATAAAGAAATTTCACCCCTTCTAAGTTTGTCCCCATCCCTGAGGTCCACACCCCCCCCTGAATTTTTTTTATTAATTCTGGGGGTGGGGGGGAAAAGCCCCATCACAAAACAAAAAAATGCTTATGTTTCTCAATTGTTTTGTTTGTTGTGTCGTGATTTTGTGCCTGTCAGTGTTTTCACTGACATTTTATTTGATTGTGAGATTTTGGTTGCAGCATTGTGTTTTTATCAGTGGGACTGTGCATGCACCTCCGAAACCATAGTCACTGCTCCTGTCCTGAAGGCTAGCTAACTCGCACCCTGTGGTTTGGTGCATAAATTCTTGCCCCAAGCCTTTCAGCTGCTACTGTTGAACTTTGTAAATTTGCTGTATGTAACTGTTCTCTACTGTGAAAACTGTATACTGTCATTGTAATCCTGTACGCTATGTCCTGTACTGTACTGTACTACCTGTATGTATTGCCTTGCTTTATGTAACTAACCCTGGGTCGCCCCTGAAAAAGGGACCCTTGGAGCCCAGTGGGCTTACCCGGTTAACACAATTTAATAAAAGAAATAATTATGACCCTGTTCCATAATTCCTGCTCTACCATAAGTAGTAGGAATTAGGCTGTATTATGTGCCAGCACTTTTGAAGAAAACCACACTGCTGTGAATATTTTGCAGGAACTGCAAAATCAATTCCAGAAATGGCTTACTCCGTATTTCTTATCTCCATGATTCATAGTATCAGATAATGGTGCCAACATAGTCAAGGGTGTTAGAGATGGCAACTACCAAGCCATACCTTGTTTTGTACATTGTTTAAATCTTCTCATCCATGGTTTTTCAGTCTTAATTTTAGAATTGATTTTGGTAATGTCCTTGGCACTGGTGTACAGAACCATGTTGTCAGTGTGCAGAAAGGTAGAGGAGGAACCAGTCAACCTGTTGATAAACAGAGAAGAAAACAGTAGACCGAGAATGGATCCTTGTGGGACCCCAACACTGATGGGGGAGAGATCTGATTTGAATTTATCTATTTGCATGAATTGTTTTCATCCAGTGGGGTAGCTGGCAAACCAGGAAGTAAGGTCATGAGAGAAACCAACTGCAGACATCTTTGATAGCAGCAAGGGGTGGTCCACCAGGTCTAATGCCTTTGTTAAGTCAACAAAAACTGCCCCTGTACGCAAGCCCTTGTCCATAGCCATCTTTACATCACTGGTAAATTGGATGAGTGCCGTAGTTGTACTATGAGCTTTCCTGAAACCATGTTGTGCAGGGGATAGTAAGTTATGCTGTTGTATGTACTCCGTTACCTAAGTGGCCACAATGTTTTCAAGTAATTTGTTCAGAACGGATAGAATGGCTATTGGATGACAGTTATTCATGTCCTTGGTATCACCTTTTTTTATGGATGGGAACAACCCGTGCAATTTTCCAGAGTGTAGGGACTGTCCTTGTGCAGAGTGATAAATTGTAACCTAACTTCTTTGTTCACAGATCAAGAGGATGATATACTGAGAAGAGTTCTAAGTATGTGAGTCCTTACAAAAAGGAAATCTTACACTTAAAGTGGGGCACCCTGTGTGACCCACTTTTTATTATTTTGTTTAGCCAGAAAATTAGCTGTCATAAGGCTCAATTTCTGCTCTGCCTAGGTATGTGCAAGAAGACATATGTTCACCCAAAAATCCATACAACTTTGAATAAGATTCCATGCTGGACCTTAGCCTCTGGTATAAGATTGCTCACAAACACCTGTCCAGTTTTAAAAATTTTCACTTAAATTAGTAAGTTCCATATTTGTGATCCTATACGAGAGACACAATCAACATTATTATTAATATAACTAAGAAAAAAAGAATGGCGCCTTAAATTTATCTGCCTGAATATACTGTATATGTTAGTTCATTATACGGCTCTATTGTAAATTAAAATGGAATGACAGCAGTGAAATATTTTCTTGAACAATGTGCTGGTGCCAACTCAGACTAAACAGAGTTCCTCCTTATCATACTTGACTATATCCTTACTACTAATTTCTTTACTTTTGAAAATATGTTGTTCTACAAGTACAAGAAACAGCAATCAGTATGACTATGGCACTCTTGTATGCTAATCTCTTTGTAGAATGGTGTTATGAATTTTATATATTGTACAATCAGAAAAAGCCATTTAGAAAAAGAACATATAACAAGCAGTAGTACATTGATGGCATTTTATTTATTTGATGCAGAGAGGAGCTGGAAATATGAGTTCATAAAATGGAAGTTTACTCACCTGGTAAAGATGATTATAGGAGCACCTTTTACAGAACTCCAAGCCACAACAATAGGGTTATAGAAGTACTGTATCCTCTAATAGGCTGATGAACAAACAGACTTTTGAATCTGATCCTGTCTCCGCCTCTTTCAGTGGGATCTTCCTCAGTATGAATTTTTAAAAGCTATTCCCCTGAAACCTAATATCACTCGAGAGAACAACCAAAGCAAAAAGCAGGTGATAACAAGCATCAAAATTGCAGTAGACACTAGAAAATGATCAGATTCAAGGGCTTTATTGAGATGCCTAATCCTGGGATACTAATCAAGTCACAGATTAGAAAGAAAACAATCACACAACTCAGTACTAATCTACTGCATGAAACTCTAGCCTAACATTATGGCTGAATGGTGTTAAATGATGAAATTGTACAAAACTAATTGTAGAATGAGTAATCGACATCGTAATGTAACAAGCCCAGTTATAAAAGATCTAGCAGGAACTAGCATAAAGTTGGACTAGGAGAAACACACGAGCTAGAATTCCTCCTCGCTGGGTGGGATGCGGAGTGCTGTAAATATGCTTCTCCTACAATCACCTTTACCATGGGAGTACACTTCCATTATCTATTGCTCCTTTTACAGCACTTTGAGCCATTACAACAGGGTGATCTAAACAGCAGTACCTGAGGAAATATGGGAGGGGCAAGGAAGAAGAGGCTCTCTGACTGTTTGAAGAACTTTATGACCAACATTGGTTTTCTCAGAGTCCCAAGTAACAAGTCTGCATTGGCATGAAAAAGTGTGCAAGGATGGCTAGGTGGCTTGGCACAAATTTCCGTGTTGGATGCTGAGTTTCTCTCCATTCAGAAAGTAGATATTGCCTGAGTGGAGTGGGCTTTCAGTCCTTTCGGGTCTTGCTGTTTCAAAGCTTTGTAGGCTTGTGATATGGCAGCCTTCAACCACCTGGTGACAGTCAACCTTGAGGCTGGATCACGACACTGATGACTAGTGTTTGAAAGTGAGCCTGGGTGTTGGAGGGGCGGTCGGGGGGGGAGGAGGATCGAGTGTCCCATGGACTGCTCTCTTCCTTAGGGTGGGGTGGATGGGGAAGCTGATGGTGCCTGTATGACTCCTAGCAGAGACTGAGAATCTAGAAAGCTGGAGCTCACTGTACTGAGAAGTGTGACAGATGCATGGCATTCATCATGCCCTGGCATCATTGCACATCACACCTTTTTCTGTTACCAGCATACAAAAAAATGCTGGACACACAAAATGCTGCCCATCTTGCTCCAACTGAACCATGGTGCCTCCCTGGACATTGAGTGTGGCATCTAAAAAGGGTAAGCAGGAAAGTCCCCAAGGACCCACCCTGGGGGGTAAGCCAGGGAGGAACATTGGGGAGAGTCAGCCCCAGAAGACTGATGGCATACAGGCAGGCTAGGATTGACCAGAAGGGCTAGTCCAGGTGCAAAAAAACCCACAAAAAAAACCTTGAGGCTGGAAGTCCCTGCTTGTATTTGTGGAAGAGGCTGAACAATCTCTGACATTCTGCAAGGCTGTGTCCCACTCAAATATATTTTGACTGCTCTGATCACATCTAAGTGAAGAAGTAAATGTCTGCAAGGATCACCTGACCTTGGATTGAAAGAGGAAGTGAGATCTCCTGGACTAGGGGAAAGGGTGATGTTACTTTAGGTAAGAATGAAGGGCCATGTCCTCAAGGTAACTCTGTCCTTATGAGAAGTTAGGAAAGGTTTGTTATATGCTAGTGCCTGGAGTTCAGCTGTTGTACATGCCAAACAGATGGCAATCAAGAATCCTGTTATAAGACTCAGAAAATATCGGGAGACCTTATTCAGTGGTTCAAATGGATCTTTGGTTAAGGCATCCAGCACAATGTTTAGCTACCATGGTGCCACAGGCATCTTCCACTTAACTCTGAAACTGGATATCGTTTTTTCCCCACTTTTTGGCGCTTATTTTTCTCCATTATCGTCCTTTCCAACCCCTTCAAAATGTATTCTGGTTCTTTATTCTCTGTCCATCCTGTTTCATCATCTTAACTGTTTTACTATTATGTATTGTTATATCGCTACCCTGTGATTAGATTACTTGTATCTGCTGTGCTCTGTTAATTTTATTTTTACCTTCTTGTTGAATTCCTACACTGGATGTTTGTGAAAATGGGCATTTTTGCTCACATACTTTCCAGTACATAAATAAAATTGATTGATTGATTGAAAAAGGTAAGAACTTGTGAATACACTCCTGGAAATAAATCATCTATTATTCCTCATACTGCCCCATCACTGTTGCACCTGAAGAGATGCAGTGGTTGGTCCCTTGTCAAATCCATCTTGTAGTAACTCTAACTGTAGTATGGAACAGGTTATGGCACTGAAAGAATGAAAGAGGGTCTGTAGAACATTAACCAGCAGGTTGACTTCGGTCACTGTCCATTGTCCTTGTACTGTGGATTTGTCCAGGACTGCACCATTGCTGTGTAGACTGGCATCTGTATTTATGGAGGTGGACATATGCTTTTCCAGAGTTGCTCCTTGTCTGAGGTTGTGGTCTTGCATCCACCATTCAATGGATCATGTTACCATTGGTGGAACTTATAGGATTCTCTGATAATTTTGAGAGGCATGGTCCCAGCTGTCTAGCAGGAACCTCTGAAGAGATCTATTGTGCCATCTTGCCCAGTTGTGAAGGTGTGAGGCGATGAGTCCCAGTACGTGCATCAAGCCCCAGACTGTCAAGACGCTGAGGTCTGGAACTGTGTTGCAGTGCCTCCTTAGGTTGAGGATGTGATCATCGGAAGGTCGTACTACTCCTTGTGCGGTATCAAACACTATGCCAAGGTGCTCCAGAGTCAAGGATGGATTGAGGTTGCTACAAGAAACAGAAGAAGCAGTAGCTCAGAGAACAAAAATAAGCACTACAAGCTGGAGGGTGCACTTACCCTGGTATAATTCACAATGTAGACACAAAAGCCCATTAAAGAGCAAGGTGGGTCAGAACTCCTTGTAGCCCATCTGTATTGAGTAAGTAATCCAAACTGTGTTTCAGAATATATTCTCAATGCATCACAGATAGGCACTGAACCAAAAGTTAATTATCAGCAAGAGTTTATTAAATAGTTCAAAAGTAAGCAGCTTACAGGTGTCTCACCTCAGGAGCCACAAAAAACGTTAAACAGTATGGCAAATTGTATATTCCAAAACTGAAAAAGTTCACAAAACCACCATTGCTTCCATTGCTTCAGGGACTACACCGCTGCTACCTGGCCACACCTGGATGAGCCCCCAGCTCACAGTTCTTACGTTTCAGCATCAGGTGACACCTTCATCAGAGTCTCCATATTGGCTCAGTACTTCTTCAGCCCTTTTCACTGCTCATTCAGATGTTTCCTGAATCCTGGCCCTTATCAGCCAGTCATCAAGGTATGGGGCAATGTGTATCCTTTCATTTCTGATGTTTGAAGCCAGTGTTGCCATAATCTTTGTGAATACATGTGAGGCTGACATGAGCCTGACTGGTAGGCATTTGCACTGAAAGCGTTGGTTTAGAATGTAAAATCTCAGGTACTGTTGGTGTGTTGGGTGGATCAGTATGTGAAGATAGGTGTCTTTGATGCCTGTTGATGTAAGATGATCTCCTCTCCTGACTGCCACAATTGTGATATGCAAGGTCTCCATTTGAATGACTGGACTAAAACAAACTGGTTCACAAAGTTTAGATCTACTATGGGGCAGAGATCCCCTGTAATTTTGGGAACAAGAAAGAAGATGAAGTATACTCTAGACTGTTGTTTGTGCCATGGCACTGGTGTAATGGTGCTGTCTTGTAGCAGTCTATTTGACAAAGCTCTCACTTGCAGCAATAGTGACCTGTTTGGAGATATTTATGGCTGTATGAACCTGTTGCTTCTGGGCAGTTTGTTGAATTTTATTGCATAGCCCTCCTGATGAGTGATGACCTCCAGTACCCATCTGTCTGATATTGAGCTAGCCCAGATCTGGGCGAAGAGTTGGAGTTTTTTTCCTACTGTGACATCTGGTTCCTAGGCCTTGTTCTCCTCATGCCTGGAACTTGCTGTTTGTATAGTTGTGATGGCTGCCACCTCTGCCTTTGGATCGTCCACCATGACTACTACTGCTTGAGAAGTTTCCTTGTCTGTTGGAGAAAGTGGATTTAGAGCCAAAGTTGCGTGATTCTGTTTTAAAATAGTTACTTTTTTGGCCACTTTGAAAGTTGTTATGAAACCTTTTTTTCCTGAAACTAGGTAAGTAGCTCAACTTGTCCATGATCAAGTCTTACCATCATCCTTTTGCTTTAAGTATTTTTCCAATCCTGGCCTGAACACCATGTTGCCTTTACACTGTGACTTTGTCAACATGTTCTTTGACTCTTGGTATGCTTGTCAAAGGTGTCTCCTTGCCCTGTTGATTGTGGCTGTGGCTTGTGTTGACTTCTTGCATAGGTCCATAGCTGCATCTGTCACATACCTGATGGCCTGCATCATGTAATCAACAGTGGCTTTGTGCTTACTGGCTTTAGAGAGGTTACCCTATATGGTCTCCATCCATCTCAGCATAGCCTTAGTGGTGTAAATGAAAGCTGTGTCTGCTTTGGTTGTCTTACACATTATTTTGTGGTCTTCTTGATGGTGTTCTCCACTATCTTGTCAGCCATGTCTTTTAGTGCTGTAGACCCTTCAGAGGGTAGTACAGTGCAGTGGCTTTGAGATGCTATTTTTGAATCTACTCTTGGTGTGTGTGTGTGTGGGGGGATCGGAGTTCTTGTATGTCCTCTGATAAGCAGTATCGTCAGTCAAACAAGGACTTTTCCCATTTTCTGTCTGGATCCAGTCAATCACATTCTTTATATAACAACCCGTTGAGTGCCTTACAAACCGGGAAACATGTAGGCGATTTATTTCCCTCCCTAGAGGGTCCAGTCTCTGTTCCTGTTGAGGGGCTGATACCACAAACTAGATGATCTCAGGAATGGTGTCATAGGGATAGAGGCGGGCAGCCAGGTCCTCCCTCTGTTCTCCCTCCTCTTTGCCTGAGTAATCCTCCCCTGATGAATTTTCTTCATCCTGGTCTTCTGGATCCTGCTCTTCTTCTTTTTTTGGGGATTCTTAGGTTTGTTCTTTGACCCCTCTGTATCCTGTCTGGGGCATTTTGAGTTTGAAAGGGTCTCAATTCTTTCCATTAGTTTCTGCAGCATGTCTGCCATTGAGCCATGGGACACTGCAGAGGCAGAGTCTTCAATAGGGTTATCCACCAAGGAGCCTGAAGCCAAATTGACTCCCTGAGATTTGTGATCCACCATGCTCAGGGAACACAGAGCTTCAGACTGACTGGAGAACAATAAGTTGGGGCACTTTCTAAACATTCTTTTGCTTCAACCCATCTCAGAGAAGGACTGTTGGACCTGTGACTCTGAGATGAGAAATAGGTCAGGAATCAAATGCCACCTGTGTCTATAATGTCTAAACTGAAATGACAAAAACACCATAACATAAAACAGACCACAAGCAAGTACTGGAGGAGCAACATGAAGGAGGCCAGGAGAGGTCCAGAGATAATCAGATTTGTAATAAGAAGGTACTAAAGCTATGGAAACTGCCCAAAACTGCCAAAAATACTTCTCCAATAGGCAGTTGTTCTGATAAGTGATCAGCACCACCAGCCACCAAAAGCAGCAAATTGGCTGAACAAATGAGGGACACATCCAGGACAACAAAATAAGCCCCACAAGAAAAACACAAAATGTCTACTGGTCTACTACTGTAAGCACATCTATTCTAAGGTCAACACAAATGGTGTCAGTCAGACAGACACCAAAAATGTCTACTGCCAGTAATATACCCTCAAAGTGGTGGCCATCAGGGGAGTCCAAACACAAACAGCATAAGTCCTGCAACATGGCTGCTGAGAATTGCACATTATAGTGAGATCTCAGAGCACTGTAAAAGGCTTCCACAGAAAACTCGCACAAAATTAAAGATGGCCACTGAGGGCAGGAGCCAACAAAATCTTTTTGGCAGAGTAACTAACAAGGCTATGGTAATCTACCTCACCTAAGATGCCTGCCGAGACTGGACATCTCTGGATCTCAGAGCCATCATTTCACAACCACAAAATGCCACTTCTAACTAGCAAAGACAAACTGAACCCCTAAAACAAGAATGCTGGAATAAATAGACAACCTCTAGACTAAACGAAGTAGGCAGAGACTGCCCTCTCTTCCAAGCCAAACACCAACACAGCTCAAAGAAAACAAGTGTGCAGTGTCCAACTTTCAGACGCATAACAGCATCACTCCTCATCAGCTAATAAAAAAGCCAAAGAAAACAAAAGTGCAACTCAGGGCAAAAAATGAAAGTGCAACATGGGGCATGTGGTCCGTGCTTGGGAGCAGTGGTGTGCAAGCTCCCCAGTGGTCCAAGCTCACAATTTAGCCCCTGGAATTTGGATAGGCACATCTGAGCCAAGGCTGGGTTGGGAACCACCAAGGATTTGGAATTATCTAGTTAATGCAGGCATTGGGTGAGCAGAGAATCAGCCATGATAGTGAAACAACCAACCAATAGGTAAGAAATGAAACTGTCAAAAAGCAATACTAAAACCAATAGCAGAACTTCTCCTCTAAGAACGGAGCACCCGGGGAACACTGCAACTCATTGCAGAACACAAATGGGTGAGGTACTTTAGTTTAATCAGGCAAATATAAATCTCAGTCTCAACCAAAACTCCACAGAAAATAAAAATAAAGATGCAATTAGGCTTAAGAGCGACCACAAATAGAGAAGTGCAGAAAAAAAGGGAAAGCAATTTACAGGAAAACAAACATACTGACCGAGACAGACACAGCCCCACCCTAAAGACCTCAGGGAAGGGAATCTAAACAAGTTAATCAAGAAACATTACATTTCTTGCAAATTCGAACTAAAACATACAGAAATAGTTTCAGCCAACAAGCATTAAAAGAATGCAAATGAAATTGGGAAAAATCAAACATGAAAGGTTTTTTCCTACCCTTATAAACCAAGTTGGCAAGGAGCCAATATGAAATGTGACCAGCCTAGAAAAATGCACACACTAAAATGAGGAAAATCCTACAGGAAGAGGCAAAGACAGGATCAGATTCAAAAGTTTCTATTTGTGCATCAGCCTGTCAGAGGACACTACTATAACCTTATTATCATGGGTTGAAGTGCTGTGAAAGTTGCACTAGATAATGACTAGTGAAATGATGTATAAATGGGCTTTTTTTTTGCAAATGAAGATATGGAGAATTGAAATGTAAAAGGTGGATTAAGAAATGTGTAGTTCCTAATCCTTATTTAAAACAGACATCAGGGAACAATCTTTTACAGGCTAGAACTTTTCACCTAAGGAGCCTGCTGAGCTCAGTCCCAAATGAACAGTTTATTTTTATTCTGATCATATCTCTCAACTGTCCCACAGCATGAAGAAAGTTTCTCATTTTAACCTTTAAAATAGTTTTATTCCACATCCATCCCCCATTAAAAAGTTGCTGCCCACATAGAGAAGTGCTGTAAACTCAAATTTTTAGGCAGGAATTCATAATACTTAAAGATGTTAAGTTAAAAATAAGTGTTGCACAAATAAAAGCTTTGTTTTTGTTTTTGCTTTTTATGTTCACCATGCATGTGTATGTGCAGAAAACATCTTGCTATGATAGTTCATTTTGAGGGGTGGGACACTGTTTGTCCAATGCAGAGCAATGTTTAAGGGGCAAGTCAGTGACCCAGCAATCATCATTCAGGCTGATGACGGACTTTTGGCTTGCTGGGTTGAAACAGCATGAACTTGAAAAGAAATAGCCAACTCAATCCTGGGTCAGCTCTTACCATTGATCTAGGCAGCATAGAAGATGTATCTCATTAATCTGGAATTTCAAACATGCAGGGGCTCAGGCCAGCTGTAACAGGAAAAACACGTCCATGTGTGTGTGTGTGTGTGTGTGTGTGTGTCTGTCTCTCTCTCTCTGTCTGTCAATACCCAGCTCTGCTTATAATAGCTATACTAACTGTATTCAAATTTGAATAACTTTAAAATGAAAAAAATGATTGCATAGTACTGTGAGCATGAAAGTTGTTCAACACAAAAATATCTACAAAATGAATGGTGTCTCATTTATATATACCTTTTAGTTTTTTTAATAATTAGCACAAAACAGCAGAAAATTCAGTTTTCTTCAATTTTTGCAACAAACAAATGCAAATAGCTTTAAAATGAAAAATGATAGCATGGTACTTTGAGCACAAATGTTGTTCAGCACAAAAATATTTACCAAACTAGCGGTGTTTCATTTATAGATACCTTTTGGATTTTTTATAATCAGCAAAAAATGGTAGGAAATTCAATTTGTTTTTCACTTTTTAGGAGGTATGGCATAAATGCAATATGCTACCGTCCACTGGAAATATTGTTGATATTTTTTGATCTTGTGCCAGTTGACCTGATGACATAACTCGTGGCTTCACCACTCGTGATGTCATCGGGTCAATCGGCACTCAAACAGTCAGTGCACATGAAAACTGCCTTCTCCATACTACCCAGAGTTACATCTTGCTCTGCTGCCATATCCCTGCTTTTTAGTTTTATTTTGTGTCATTTAGATGTTTGCCATTTGAGTTTGAATGTTACCTCTGTTTCCAGGTGAAGAAGCCAAGGGCCTGATGCTCCTCAGAACAGCCACCTGCTGATGCTCGCACATCCTTAGCATGCACTTCCATGGCAGCTTAGGTGCCTTTGGCACCTGTGTGAAGACATCCACACTTCCCAAGTAGCTGATGGCACTCAGCTGTGCCTCAGGCCTGATAACCAGCTCACAACCCACCTGGGGCATGTGGTAATTTATCATTACTACATGCCCTGTTGTGTGTTATTGCTTACTTACAATTTACAATGTGATCCTATGGGAATTTTATATTGCATTTTCCAGGCGGTTGAAGGCACTCAGCTGTGCTTCATGCCTCACAACCTACTTGGGGCATTCAGCAATGTAGCATTGCCACACACCCTGCCTTGTGTTATTGCTTACTTACAATTTACAATTTGATCCTATGGGAAGCATATACTGCACTTCCCAGGGGGTTGAAGGCACTTGGCTGCACCTCATGTCTCACAGCCCACCTGGGGCACGTGGTAATTTAGCATTGCTGCACACCCTGTCATGTGTTTTTCCTTACTTACAATTTACAGTGTGATCCTATGGGAATTCTTTAACTGCAAGCAAGTGTGCATGTGTGTCCATGGCTACAGAAGCGCTGGTCTACAGTAGGTGGCTTCTGTTGCAGATATTTATTTATTTATTTATTTGTTTGTTTTTGTTAACCAGGTAAGCACACTAGACAACGAGTGCCTATTTTCAGGTGTGACCCGGGAGGTTACAGTACAGAGAAACAATAGTACATATATAGGGTGACATACAGGCCCGCAACTACAAGTAGGCCAGAATGGAGTACAGTACATTGCACATAGAATAGACAAAGAACGATCCCACCCACACACAGGTGGGGCCAGAGAAACAGCATATGGACAATAGTACATTGTTCAGAGCAACAAACTAGAATACAACTACAGGCTCAAGGTATAAGTTCACATTGAAGCGGTAGGTGGGAAGGGGTCGGGACAGAGGGTAGCAAGATTAGCAGTGGGCAGTATAGGGCTGGAACCAGGGGGAACCACTCAGGCAGAGGCAAGCACGGCAGCAGGGGGGAACTGACCAATCTAGAGACAGGCCCAAGTAGGCAGGTCTGGAGATGGCGAAGGAACCCCTCAGGATACCCGAGGGAGGGAGAAGGAAAGGGAAGGGGATCCAAGACAGCGTAGAGGGGGGGGAGAAGAGGGTGCATTCAGGAGGGGACGCTGGGGC
The DNA here is from genome assembly GCA_016271365.2 of Neoceratodus forsteri. NCBI lineage: Eukaryota > Metazoa > Chordata > Ceratodontiformes > Ceratodontidae > Neoceratodus > Neoceratodus forsteri. Next base: position 1,430,155,592 of record CM057449.1, read on the forward strand.
TGGGAACTGCTAGAGGGCATGGTGGCCATGGGAGCGTTTAAGTGCAAGGGAGTAGAAGAGGTTGGGGCCGAGACCTACGAGGTGGAAGAGGTGACGGGCAGCCAGAGGTAATCTTAACTTAAAAAAGAAGTTTATATACTTTTTTAACAGAGGATGATTGATTTTAAACCTCTGGCAGCATGTCCTTTATTACCATTAACACTGCTCAGTTGTGCTACACTACAACAACAGAACTCACTTGCTCTCTTCTCTCTACAGTCTGCGGCTTCCTTTACAGATATTTAAATAATCTTATGTTAAAAAAGGCAGTTTACATACTTTTTTTTATACACAATGCCTTATTTTAACCCTCTGCCAGCATGTCCTTTACCACCATTCACACAACACAGTCACACAAAGTGTCTAGTACCCCAGGGCTTCTATACCATTGGTGAACACCTGGCATTGACAAATGTTTGTTTAAATGGTCTCTAGCTCTGTGACAGATGTTTTGGTCATTGTTCCCATTTCAATACAGAATTAAACCTAATAACTTAAAAAATTGCCACAAAAATTTGAACATGGTCCACATAAAATATGTTCTTCTTCTGATGCTTTTTTAGTACATTATAATCATTAACCTGTCATTTACTATGGAAGTTAATTGGCCAGTGGAGTGAATCAGTTCAGAGACCATTGTTCCTCCACTGATCAAGACTGAAGTGGCAAGAGATGACACAATATTCATTCAGCTTTCTTCTGAGCCTTCTGAGAAGACTTTGTGACCTTGCCAGCAGCAGCTGCCTTGTTGTTCACAGTCTACTGCAACAGTCTGTCTCATGTCATGCACAGCACAATGTCCCAGTGGAGGATAATCAGAGAAAGTCACAGCACACTTGGGGGCTTGCCAGGGATCATGTCAACAATGGCAGCATCTCCTGATTTAAGGAATTAGAGGCTGTGTTTCAGTTTCTTGGCAGAATGGCAATCAATCTTTTCCTTCAGTTCAGCAGATTCCTTGAGAAAACAGCTTCAAGGTTGCCCACAACAGCTGCAACAATCAGGACAGCACAGTTAGCCTGGAAAGTTCCAGTAATCATGTTCTTGATAAAATCTCTGTGTCCAGGGGCATCAGTGATTGCTATATAGTACACGTTTGTCTCAAATTTCCAACAGGAGATATCAATGGTAATACCACACTCATGTTCAACATTATAAATAAAAGCATTGGTTTCCACCATTTTCTGAGCTTGTGTCCAAATGCTTAATTATGTGTCCCACATTAAGAGAGCTGTTGTCCCACAGTCTGAGTTTCGGTGTCCCATAGTTCAGTGACAGAAGGTTACGAGGTATGAGTCAGAGAAACCACACAAGTTTAGAAACTTATGAAAGGGAATCACAAGATTTAAAAAGTAGGTTCCAGGTTACATGGTATGCAGCCCCTTGCTGTGCATAAGGCATATATGAAGGCTAGCAATGAAGACCACAAGGTGGTAGTGTAAGCAAGAGTTACTCAGAGAGGGAGGATGCAGGGTTCTATGTCATAACGGTGAAAGTTTAAAGGCAATCGCTGTTATGCAGAAGTCAAGAGTGCTGAAAATTTATTTCAGCACTCTGACACCCTGGTGCACAGCAAAAGTGCACTGGGGATTTAGTTTTTAATGTTTTCTGTGGGGGCTGTGCTCCCCACACTTTCACTTGCAATATAGTATGACGTGGTTAGATTAACAGTTCAGTTAATCACCCCTAGGGTGTAATGTGGCACAAGGTGCAGCCGAGTGCCATATTCTCCCTAGGGGGTGATTAACTGACTGTTAATCTAACTCCTGGGAGTGCCTTATTGCTATTATAAAAATGTTTTCCAAAAGGAAAGTGTTAAAAGTATCCTTTATGAATGTTTTCCTCATTTAGAGGGAGATTTTTAATAAAATAGTTCTTCCACCAGCAGTTTAAGAATACTGGTTCAAAATCAGAATGCATCATTCCACACATTCAGCTGTGCTAGAGAATGGAATGCTGACAGGAAGAATCCATGTGCCATGGTGATCAGGCTGTACATGACAGTATAACATGGGTTAATGTAAGGCTATTGGAATCCTAACAGTCAATCAGATTGCAGCATTTCTGAGATCCTTTTTATAATAAAGGATTCTCAGCTCCGGGGGGGGGGTGCGTGTCAAGGGGGTGAAAACATAAAAAAAAAGGTTTGGGCTGGGCGCAACAAAAAATGTGCCAGTGCACGGACCTGAACCCAGTACTCTGCCAACCAATGCCGGCAACCCACCCACCATGCCACGGGATTGGATTGGCAACCCACCGAGGCACCACCCCTCATATCCCTCACCGTGCATGCCGGCTCCCACCCCCCTGTGTGTGTATGTATAGTGACATCCTGTCGCTATAGTCACCCCCCCCCGTCTGGCCACCCTACCCTTCAATAGCCATGCCTGAAATGCGCTGGGGAATGGGTTGCTGTTATTGTAGGTGCCCATTCCCCAGCGCTCTTATCATGGGATACTGGATGTGGCCTGACATTGGCATGATCATGCACAAGTACATGTGTCACAATGTTACGTAGGGAGTGGAGAAAATCAGGAAAAATACCCCTGGCCATCACAGGAGGAAGCCTGTCAGTTCCACAGTGCAGACCGTGATACACACTGCCACAGCAGGCTTCAACTCTAGAGGGGGCTGTTTACATCCAAATGGCCCCACCGGGGGGGGGGGAATGGAATCCATGGAGGAAAAGGAGGTGAGGTAAATCCTAGTGAAAGCAAGGGGTGGGGCTGGGGGGATGGCAGAAGTGAGCCAACTGGGAGACATGGGGGCATAAAATATAATAAAAAAAGGCAATAAAGAAAAGACAGAGAGATAGATGCACAATTGACAACATTTATCACTAAATACACCCCTTTAGCTAATGAACTGAGTAACATTAAATAAGTGGTCCTCTAGGTGCTGGGTATTATGGCCTTCCACATGGGAGGGGAACCAGACATGGTTGTGGAAAGCATCTGGGTACTTGGATGATAGTCAGGGAGGTCCCTTCCGGTGCGAAAACTGCACATAACATTTCTCTTAACCTTAACAAAATGCATGGTCCACACTATGCCTTATAGTCTCAAGCAGCAAGAACAATTTATTAACACTCCTATCATAATGATGTGTGTTTTAGGGAGACAGCACCAACCCTTTTAGTCCTGTTACAGGAGCTTCTCTGCTTCCTTTTCTCTGAAGGCATGCTGTTATTTATATGAAATCTAAATGAGGCTCCCTGTGTATCCTATCCTCAGTCCTAGCATGCAGGAGGGCAACCTTCACTGAACATCTTTTGGGTAACAGAAACATACCCTACCAGCAGAGCTCAACACAAATGTGTGACTGCCATAACCTGAGAGACTCAGTGGCTGTAGAGGGAGAATTTCTCCTCGACTGACCCTCCTCTCACCCTTCTATTCCAATATGACATCTCCATTCCCCATGAAATGTGTAGCAGATCCGCAAGGACCTCAAGAATCTCACTTGACAGGAACCCATCCCTTTTCAATATATTCTTCTGCTGGGTATCTGGGACCATAATGTCCCTTTGATCTCTGTCCTCTTTTTCATACCAGGCATACTCCCCTAGGGGAGCAGCATCCCTGTCTACCCTGAAGGATGGGGAGAGTCTAAGGACTTCTTTAAATTCTGTTGTTAGCTCTCATTCAGGCACTGACTGTTCCCAGTTTCTGTTCCCCCACTATACTCCTTGACTCACCCCTTTATAGGCAAGAAGAGGGACAAGTAGCACCTATGCTTATTAGTTATTATTAGCATTTACACTGGCACAAGGTCTGTCAGTCAAGCACTTCAGCAGTCTGGCAGCAGGCCTGCTGTAACCTGCAACCTTCCAGACTTAAACTTTCTTATGTACTCCTTTAAAGAGAACCTTTTCTTGATATTTTAAAATCCTCCCCTTAACATCACTTTAGAAAATGGTTGAGAGAATCTTAGCACGCTGATTGGCTAGGAAGCTGACCTAAGTTGGTGGGTATATTTCAAAAGAGCCTGCTACAAAATAAGAGCCAATTCAGGGTGCCCCATTACTTGGGGAATCCTTGGACACCAGGGATTTTCACACTCACCAGTCACCACTTGTTTTCAGTCTCGCTTAGCAAGACTGAGCTTTCTAAGCACTGTGATAGATACAACCCATAAAAGTGCCCTAATACACACAAACAGGGAACAGCCAATAAAAGTTATAAAATTGTCAAAAGGAACAAATAAGACTTTTCCATTTTTTATTGTAAACAAGATGGGCAGCACAGTTTTTGCCGTTTCTCCCAGCGCTTGTCTTGCGCTGTTCACCTTTTCTCTCTACTTTCCCTGCATGCAAACCGAAAGAAAGGAAAGGAGAAAACATAGAGCTTCACAGTTTTTTTTCTTGAAAAACATTACGGTACCTCTTCTTTATTCTTTTCTCCCAATTTCCTTGCTCCATTCTTGGCATTGCAGAGAAAGAGACAGGGGCGGAATGGACCAATGGCAGCATAATCGGAACACAGCCTGCATGTATTCTGGCGTGTCTGCATGTGGGGGAACAGTAAACTTTCTGAAACAATGCAATGACACACGATCTGTGTGTGTGTGTGTGTGGGGGAGGAGTAACCATTACAATGAGCTCCAGTCACAACTATGGTGGCTCCTCTAGGACAAAAATGCCTAGCTCAAAAAAAGCACACATATTGTAATACAGGTGGAGGAACTATTTTATTATAAAACTTATTTTAAACTTTTTTTTATTAACTTTATTTTAATTAAACTAATTTTTTTATGTTGCCCATTTTTTAAGTGCAATAATACCTGACAGAGTGGGTGGTATTGGGAAATACTTGACCTTCCAAGGGCTATAAGGTCCTCCACCTGCAGCGTTGGGCCTCATTACGCCCTTGGGTGGTCCAGTATTTCCCAACACTGCCCACCTTGTTGGGTATTATTGCTTACATAGCTTCCTTACCAGCCTCTAAGTCCAGTGCTGCTAAAGGATTAAATTTATTGTGCTTGCATTTTGGGAGAGAAAGGATCAAATTTTGGCTCCCTGGAGCTGAAAGCCTAATCCCTTCTGCTCCCTGATTCCGAGACATGCCCCCATGCTCTGACGTTTTGTGATTTAAGTACAGGGGAGTGCAGGGTACATGCCATAGACTTGTACAGGATTGTATTTTAAACTATGGATTTGACTATTTTTGAGGGCTGATTTGAAAAAATCAAGGCCACTGCTCAACTAACAAGGCCCTTGTTAGTTGAGCAGTGGCCTTGATTTGTTCAAATCAGCCCTCAAAAATAGTCAAATCATCAGTTTAAAAAATGTTACCCTATACAAGTCTATGGTGCACTCCTGTGCTCTTGCAATACTTACATCACAAAACATGAGAGTGTGGGGACGCTTCTCAGAATCTGAAAGTGGGAGGGCTCAGACTCTCGGCTCCCAAGGAACCAAAATGTGATCCCTCCTCTCCCAAAATACAAGCACAATAAAATTACGCCTTTAGCAGCATTGCACTTCAGGGCAGGTTAGGGAGCTACAGTGGTTCTAAGGTAAGCACCAGAAAAGAGTCCCAAAAATTCTAATAAATGTTCATTTGTAATAGCCAACTCCAGAAGCTTAAATCTTACAAAAAAGAGTGAATTAGAAACCTTTATTATTCAAAATAAACTGGATATAGCATTTATAACAGAAACATGATGGGACAATACCAATAATAACATGCAAGGATTTGAATTATTTTATAAAGATCACACAGATGAAAAAAGGGGAGGTGTATGCTGTTACATAAAGGCATATATCAGTTATCATCAAATTGATATCTTAAAATATCCTCTGGTCTCAACAGAGACTCTATGGTTAGAGTGTACTTTCAAAAATATGAAAAAACTCATAATTGGAAATTATCATCCCTCATCAAGCCCCAGAATTTATAACAATACTTTATTAGAGGAAATTGAAAAGGCACCCTCCTAGGGTGACATCCTTATATTGGGGGATTTCAACTACCTGGGTATAAACTGGGTTGACCTCACTGGAACTTCAGAGTTCGAAAAAATTGTTGTCCAAATTATTAACTCAAACAACATGGGCCAACTTGTAATGCACCCAACAAGAGGAAATAATATACTTGACTTGGTTATCCCAAATGTGGGTAACTGTCTTAAGGACATTATGATCCATAGCCCCCTTGGAGCAAGTGACTTCCTCAAGCTGACAGGTTCAGTTATGGCCAGGGAATCATTTATACCTAATACTACGACATTCAGAAATTATAAAAAAGCAAATTGGAGCATGATCAAAAACTCCTTAGCTAAAATAGACTGGAATACTATTCTAGTTAACAAGGATGCAAGCAACATATGGGAAACCATTACAAAATAATTATGGATCTGGAAAATAGATATGTTCCATTAGTCACAAAATACAACAATAAAGGCCACATTCAGATTTGGCTAAACAAATCAATAAAAAAAAAACTTATCAAAGCTAAAGAAAAAAGTTACACCAAATCAAAAAAAATTTAAAACCAAGATTAACAAGAAAAACTACCACAAAAATCTCCATAAACTAAAACATCAATGAAGCAGGAAAGGTTGAAGGTCGAAACATAGGCTAATTTTTACTAAAGATAATAACAAGGTTTTCTATTCCTATATAAGCAACAATAAAAATAACACAAATACTATTGGTCCCTTGCTTCAAAATAGCCAAAAAGGGACTGTCCCTGTGATGATGGCACACATATTTAATGAATTCTTCACATTTGTATTTAACAATAATAAAGGATCGACTCTAGCATTGCCCGTAAATGCTGTAGTTTTCAGTATGAAGCCTTTTCACCATCACAGGTGGTTCAAGAATTAAAGACCATAAAGAATAACTTCTCCCCTGGACTGGATATCGTTCATTCTGTATTTCTAAAGACTATGGCAGAATGTTTAGCCCTACCTGTCTCTCTATACTGTTTAATAAATCTCTAAAGTCTGGCACAGTACCCTTAGATTGGCTTTGTGTGGTTATTGCTCCAGTACACAAGAAGGGAAGTAGGGGCCAAGTTGAAAACTACAGATGCATAAACTTAACTGCGATATGTTGTAAACTTATGAAACAATTACTAAAGTCCTTAACTGACAGAAAAATCAGGGAGCTGCAGCTTCAGGATGTGTCACAGCATGGCTTTAAAAAGGGTCTGTCATGCTATACCAACTTGATTGCTTTCTACGAGGTAGTAAGCAGAAACGTGGATGAAGGCAACCCTCATGACGTTGTCATGCTGGACATGGGTAAGGCCTTTGATAAAGTGCCACATGACCTTTTGGTTAACAAATTACTCGGTATGGGTATAAACAATTACATCATTAGATGGATTTAAAACTGGATTAACCATAGTACCCAGTGGGTTAGAGTAAATGGAGTGTTATCTGACACAGGAAGGGTGTGCAGTGGGGTGTCCCAGTGTTCGGTTCTGGGTCCAGTTTTATTTGACCTCTATGTCTCTGACATGGACATGGGTATTGAAAGTAAATTAACTAAATTTGCTGATGACGCCAAAATGGGGAGAACAGTAGACACTCAGGAGAATAGTGAAACACTCCAGAAAGACTTAAATACAATATCAAAATGGGCAGAGAATAATAAAATCACATTTAATGCTGATAAATGCTCAATATTGCACTTCGGGCATACTGTAATAACAAAACGTTTCACTATTCACTGAATGGGACACCCTTAAAATCTGTTCATAAAAAGCGGGACCTAGGGATTATAGTCAATACCTCACTTTCCCAAAATAACCACTGCTCAGAGGCTGGAAGGAAAGCAACACGCATCATTCCTGCAATCAGATGTTCATTCATAACCAAACAACCACACTGCATTATTCAGGTATACAAAACATATGTGATCCCGTATCTGGACTATGGCTCCCCATTTTGGTGTTCTTATTTGAAGAAGGATATAAAACTCATAGCAAGGCCCCAAAGACAACTCACCAAAATGATTTCAGGACTATATAACATGAACTATACCTCAAGGTTAACTAAACTGGGGTTCAGGAAAGAAGATGGAGAGGCGATCTTCTGTTCCTGTTCAAAATTATTCAAAACAATGACCTTATGGAAGACATGGGAATTTGTTTTATTAACAGAAAATCCCAATTAAGATCACACAATAAGCAACTGTTAGTTTATAGGGCAACAACTAACAAAAGAGCAAATTTCTTCACAATACGAGTCGGGCAGCCAAACAATGGAACTCACGACCAAATTCCCTAGTAAATTCAAAGTCATTGGATTGTTTTAAGCATAACCTTGATAAATATATTTTAGATTTAAGAACCAGAAATTAACCCACCTGCTGGTGGGAGACAATGTCAATGGGCTTTGGCCTTCCTCCGTCTATACAACCAAGAAACCAAGAAACTCTCCACTAGCCAGACTTGAAACTGATCAAGGAGTGAGAAGCTGGTTACAGTCATGTGAAGAAACATTGGGGTGCTTTGAAAACAATCATTTTGCCCTATATAAAGTTTTGAGCTTGGCCTCAGGAGTGACATTCACTAAAGCAAAACACCTGAGGGATACATTTATCTTCAGTCACTTTATTCATCTTTTGGAGAAACATAGAGGTCTATCTTTAATACTAGGCTTTACAAGGTGCAGAGCATGTAATGAATGCACATTTGTAGATGCTGTAAATTCTTTTAGGAGCCAATGATGTGCACATTATTTAAAATCACACATGCAATTACTTGCAAACCAACAACTGTAATCATTGTAATTTGGTGCCCTTATTGAAAATCTTATGTTGGCAGAATGATACCTCAGCTGAAGAACATAATTCAAGAACACATTTGTGCAATTAGCACAGTTCAAATACAGTACTAGCAATGCCTTTGTAGCACATTGTTTGGAACATCCCAACTGTGATGTCAGAAATGCCCATTTTATTGGCGTTACCCATATGTCCTCTCTACTAAGGAGAAGTGACAGAACCAAAAAATGATAAAAGAAGAATCAGGCTGGATTTTCTTGTTGAAGGCCCTAAAAGCCCTGGGCTTCAACGATAAGTTACATTTTGTGCCATTCTTGTAAATTTACTTCAAGTGAACATAAACCCTGTTTAATTTTTTTTTATGTAATGTATATTTGGGCATGTGTGGAGTCTGGGTATTTGTTTTGTAAAGGTCCTATTTTTTTCCTTATTCAGTTTTTTTGTAATGCAACCTTTTCTCACCAAATATTAATTTCTTGATTACTTAGCAGCTCCACAACTAAGTTACATCAGTTTGTGTGGAAGCCCTGTTTGGAAAGCATCATTGTAGGCTTCAGTTCAGCTGATGTCACTAGGTTGCTGAATGCATGAATAAAAAAATGAATACTGTGAGGGGAAAAAAAGACAGCCTTAAAGGGACACTGTCAACCCTTTTTGCATCATATTATTTCTAGTTGAAACCCCATGTTTCATGATTATTTACGTTCTTTAAAATTCATTGATGTTGCTGGTTGTTTTATTTTATCCCTTTTTAAGCAGAACTGCAATGCGTGTGAGTGGTGTATATTTACCCAACCTTGTTTTATTTCAGATTCTTTATCGACTCATTGAACCCTTCCTGAACATTAGAACCCCCCCCCCAAAGCAGTGTGGCCACCCTTGATGCAATAGTCTCCTCTCCTCCTACAGCATCATGAGTAGCTAGACTGTGTTTGGGGTCTTCCCAAGTCCAGGAAAGATGCACTGGGACTTGACCAAAGAATGTAAACAAACAGGTTTTTGTGTAGAAACACCAGTATGGTGAGCAATCTGTTTTTCACTAATCTGAATCAGAATCAGAATCAAACTACCAGCTTCATCAGCAATCTCTACAGAATGTGACCAATCATTAAACATGTCTTTTGAACTAGAGACACTTTGAGGTCTAACAGAGTTGACAGTGTCCCTTTAACAAAAGGGGCTAGATTTTCACAGGGCCCTTAGACTGATGCAAGGTGCATCAGACAACCACCTTGCATCAAATCCAGGTGAATCAAATACTGTGCACTGTATTTTGCAAGAAAAGCACTGTCTGTGGCAAAGCCCCCTAAATGATGCAAGAGGCCCACTGCATTAAAAATATGTCATATTTGGAGTGAATGATGCAAGCTGAGTCAGAAAGACAATGCAGAGACAATGCAGAGGATGAGAATAACTCAAGCAGAGTCAAAAAGATGAGTGCTGTAAGGAGCAAGAAGACAACACATGGGGTGAGAAATGACTCAAGCTGAGTAAAAAATACCACAGATAAAATAGCTAAGACAATGGCATGTAAAGACCCCCAAATGCTCTAAATTAGTCCTCCAAGGGATTATTGGCTCTATAACCAACCCACTACATAATCTGTCCTCACCTTTATATGCTCCAGTGTCAGTTAGACCAGCTTTGGCTGGTCTAACAACAGCATGCATCTTTGGCACGGTGTTAATAGCTTCTACTTTAGAAAATCCCCAAAAAAAGGGATGGTGCATTATTTTTTTAATGCAAGCCCTGTTGTGACATGGTTGCACCCATTTTTTGACACAGTTCTGCTTTTGACGTAAACAGCAACAGAAAATCAGAATTGGCACTTTTTTTTTTGCTGCTTTCTTTCTCTCCTCCCGACCGGCACCCTTTCACCAGCCCCCCCCAACCCTGTCACCTCGGTGTTTACCGGAGTCACCTCTGGCTTCCACGAGGTACTGGCTGACCTGGTGTAGCACCTGTGAGGGGTCAGCATCATCTTGCCAGTTGGGATTTTCCTGTGTTTTTAATTCCCAGCCCTGAGCATGGTGAGATGGAGTGCAATGACACCAATGGCCAAGTCGTGCACACTGCCATGCACGGCACACCGGACATCTGCCCCACATCTGTCCCCTACATTTTTATGGGTCCATTGTGCTAGTTCCCAGCCACCACCTGGGGCCAGTCAAGCAGCGGACTCCATCCCCACCCTTCCCCAGGAGAGGAGAGCAGTCCTCCAGATGCTCGATCCTCTCCCTCCCTGGCTCGCCCCTGGTGGCCCACTTGCACCGTGAATACAGGTCATTGGCATGGCAGGAGTTAAGTCACAGATGTCTCAGCCCTCCACACCACTGGGATGTTATGAATTGATGCAAGTTTTGACGCAGCTTGCTCCTTGTATCATTCTTTTCTGGCACAAATGTCATTCTCTGACCTTTGAAAACTGAGCCCAGGGTCTTAAATAAGGAGAAAAAATTACCATTTCAACACAAGCACACACAATAATCAATTGTCATTATTAAAGAGACTTCACACATACCTAAATTAATAATTAGATTAAAACATGTAAATTGGGTTTATACTGTATGTTACCTTGAATTGTTTCCACAGCAACTCTTCCCAAATATTTTTCCAATTGCGATTTTCCAATGGTTTGTTTTTCCTTGTGAATAGTTACTAAATATGGTATGAAGAGATATTTAAATTATTGTAATTAACTTAGCAGTATTTTTTCTGTATACATTTATGATGGTATTTACTAAAGGATGTATGTTCTTTCTCTTTATTTTTATAGATTGTTTTATTTAGCTTTTGTGGACTGGTAAAAGATGTCTAGGCAATACTGCCTATCTTCAGTCTCGTTCTTGGGGAGGGGGAGATACAGATGCAGAACAACTGGTAGCGGATCAGATTAAACTGTTGGTGGGAGTTTTAAGTGAAAGTAGTACATTTGGCCAGGACATTGGGGAAAGTCCTATAATTTACTTGAGAAGTTCCATGGGATCTTTTTTGTCTATAAAGTGGTGGAAGACTGGGTTTGCTGGCAAAGGCATCTAGCTTCACCTGACCTCTTTTCTTCTAGGTTGCTTGAAAGGACAGAGCAAAGAACCTTACCAGAGCAAAGAAAAGGATTAAGGTTTCTTTTGACTAGGCAGATGTACTGTGTGTTATTATTTTCTTTTGTACTCACAGGGAGTGTTACTGTTTGTTGTTAACATTGTATTACTTTATTTTTCTCTGATTCAAATTGTTGTTGCTGGGTATATCTTCTGTTGCATTATTACAGGGAGTGCCTACAGGTGTGTGCTTACAGATTACTGCTGTAATCTTCTGATTCAAGTTGTCTTTTGCAAGGTATATCTTCTGTTACTGCTTTATTTTTCTCTGTAGCAAAGTGTTTCTCACAGGGCATATCTTCTGTGAAATTATTACAGGTGGTGCTTTACAGGTTTTACAGTTTTATCTATCATTAGGATTAGCTTTCAGGGCTACAGCATTTGTTGCTGGCTTACTGTTTCTGCTTTTACTTCCTTGTTTCTTTCGTCTGTGGTTCTTCTTTTTTGGCAGGGGAAGGGCCCAGCCATCCACCCTCATCCCCAACCACCCCACACTACACTCCTTTTATAGCGTAGCACACTTGTGGCTTTTCCTGTAGCAAAGCAGAAAGGGGTGGAGCAGAGGAGTATCCACACAATGACCTCATTTACAGAGGCACAAGTAATTTAACTTGTTATAACAAGTTATGCAAAAACAAACAACACACAAAATCAAACTTTTACTTTCATTTTCCTCCTTCTAATTACTCTGACCAGGTTATAAACCCAGCAACTTATCTGGAATGGATATTATTAACTGCAGGTACTGTGGGACACTTTTCAGAAGGGCAATTTTGCAGGATTTAGGACACTCTCCTACATGCTGGGCCATTGGAGTTCAAGGGCTCAGCTCCAGGCAGCATGGGCAGAGATTGTGCACTTCAAATAGCATATTCAGGAGGAATTATATTATAAGAACCAACAGCCATTTCCCCAACATCCAACAGAAGCACCTTGACCGCAGAGGGTAGTTGGTCCGGGAGGTTGGCAGGTGGTTAGAAGGGGCAAATTGGGTGCGCCATCACTTGGTGCTTTCCATCATATCACCTCCACAAACCATATAAAAACTACAAACAGGTATCTGCCTCTATCTCTGAAATCAAACAAAGGGGCAGAGGACACTGCAGAGCAGGACACTGCAGCACAGGAGCTAGTGCAACAAAACGTGCCAAAACAGGAACCAAAACAAAAAAAGCAAACTGGAAATCCAAAAAACTTCTGATCATAGGAGACTCCATGATTAGGGGAGTTGATACCTATCTCCAGCCAGAGGTAATAGTCAGATGTTTCCCAGGTACATCAGCATGGAGAGACACTGACCGCATTGCTAAAATTGTACAGGAAGCAGGAGAAAACATTGATGTCCTGCTACACATAGGGACTAACGATCTCGCCAGCTGGTCAATTGTGGAGACCCCAGAACACCTGACCAGGCTGGGTGACAAACTATCATCCATTCCATCTGGCATCTCCTTCTCTGAGGTCCTGCCAGTGTAGAAGAGGGGTCAGATGGACAGAAGGTTAGAGAAGGGGAGATAGGGAAGCCAAACATGAGGCTCAAGGGCTGGTGCCAGGAAAAAGGACACAAATTTGTAGGGAACTGGCAACAGTTTTGGGAGTGAAAGTTCTTTAAATTTGATGGACTGCATCTGACTAAGGAGGGAGTCAGTGCATTGGGGCAGAAGTTTGATGTCTTTTGCAGAATATTTAAACTAGCAAATGGGGAGAGGGGTGCAATACCCTATACGTTGAATGGGAAGAACACCCTTCCCCCTCAGCTAGTGGTCAAACAGGAGTTCAGCATGTTTGTAGTTCATTTGCCTCATCAGGTAAAGAAAAAGGTTTGGCTCCCCATACGATGCACAGGAAATGCCAGACCTCACCCAAAAACTAACACACTGAAGTCTGGCCAGTGGAAAATCATGTACACAAATGTTCGCAGTCTGGGAAACGAGATCCCAGACCTGCAGGCAATAATGACAGAGGCTAAACTGGACATAGTAGCCATTAGCGAGACATGGTTTACCAGTAACCACACTTGGGAGACTTCAGTACCTGGCTATGTACTGTTCAAAAGAGACTGAGGGGCAAAAGGGGGTGGAGTGGCCCTTTATGTCAATGAAAATATCAAAGCTACAGAAATTCAAAATACACATAAGGAGCCAGAAGAACTGTGGGTCACCCCAGAAACAGGAAATGGGACAGCCATACAAACTGGGGTTGTCTATGGGCCTCCAGACCGGGGGAGGACACAGACACATTACTGTTAGAAGATATACAAAATGTAACAGCTAAAAGGGAGGTTCTGATAATGGGAGACTTCAACATGCCAGATACAGATTGATCAACACCAGCAGGAACATCTGCTAGAACTAGACACATGGTGGATTCCCTGCAGGGGGAGGGCCTCAAACAACTGGTACAACAACCTACAAGAGACAGGGCTATCCTAGATCTAGTACTGACTAACAGGGAAAGAGTCACAGATCTCCAGGTAGAAGGTCACCTGGGGGCCAAGGACCATCACATGGTATGGTTCAATTTGGCCACTAGAACTAAATCATCCCATTCCAAGGCAAACATAGAAACATAGACTTTGACGGCAGATAAGGACCGCTAGGCCCATCTAGTCTGCCCATTTCCCTACCTACAGGATAGGCCGCAGATCCTAGTTAACCAACAGCCTATTTCTTCCTACCCCCCACCAAGTCCCACAAATATGGGACTTCAGAGGAGCTGACTTTGATAAGATGGGCAACAGAGTTAAGCTAGCCCTAGCAAGAAGAAATACAGGTGAGGGGGTACAGGCAAAGTGGGCAAGCATTAAGGATGCAATACTTGAAGCAACATCCAATTGTGTTAGAGAGAAAAGGAAGTGCAAAAGAAAAAGGAAGCCACTTTGGTTCTCAACAACAGTAGCAGAAAAGTCAGAGCCAAAAGGCTGGCCTTCAGGAAATATAAGGGAATGCAGCGGGATGAAGATAGGGAGGCATACCAAACTTTCCTAAGGGAAGCAGGGAAGGCAGTAAGGCAGGCAAAGGCCCAAACTGAGGCAACACTAGCACAAACACTAAAATAAGGTGACAAGACTTTCTATAGATAAATTAGTGAAAGGAGAAAGTCCAGGGAGGGTATTGCTAAGATCAAAGAAGATAAGGGGGCGTACGAGGAGGAGGGCCATGTAAAAGCATCTATCCTAAATAGATACTTCTGCTCAGTATTCACTAAAGAGATGGTAGGGCAGGGCTCACAGCTCAACACCATGGACACAGGGAGTGAGGTATGCACTAGTTCCTTCACAAAAGAAATGGTCCTACAAGAGTTCGCTAAGCTCAGGGTGGACAAGGCAATGGGACCTGATGACATACATCCCAGGGTACTAAAGAAGCTAAGGGTGGAACTAGCAGAGCCATTATCAGAACTGTTTAATGAGTCTCTGAGCACAGGAGAGATCCCAGAAGACTGGAAAAGGGCTCATGTGATCCCACTACAAGAGTGGTAGCAGGGAGGAGGCAGGGAACTACAGACCAGTTAGTCTTACCTCAGTAGTGGGCAGATTATAGAGGCACTCTAAGGAAAGGATAGTGCAACACCTGGAATCCATAGGAGCACAGGATCCAAGACAGCATGGGTTTACAACAGAAAGGTCCTGTCAAACTAATCTCATAGATTTCTTTGACTGGGTAACCAGAGTGGTGGACCAAGGTGGAGCAGTTGATGTCGCCTACCATGACTTCAGCAAAGCTTTCGATACTGTTCCACATAGAAGATTGATTAATAAGCTGGGTAGGCTTGGGCTGGGTCAGAGGTTGGTCAACTGGGTGGCAAACTGGTTGACAGGCAGAAAACAGAGAGTGGTGGTAAATGGTATACAGTCAGAAGAGATGCAAGTCACAAGTGGGGTACCTCAGGGATCAGTCCTGGGGCCAGTCCTCTTCAATATCTTCATCAGTGACATTGCAGATGGACTGGAGGGTAAGGTTTGTCTGTTTGCAGATGACACCAAGATCTGCAACAGAGTAGATGATCCAGATGGGGTGGGCAGAATGAGAAGAGATCTGGATAAACTGGCAAAATGGTCAGAAGAGTGGCAACTGGGGTTCAACGCAAAGAAGTGCAAGATCATGCACATAGGGAAGAGAAACCCTGAAGCCACCTATAGGCTGGGAGGGGAGTTGCTGGCAGTCACAAGGGAAGAAAGAGACTTGGGCATCATCATCACAGATGACCTGAAATCATCCAAGCAGACCACTAAAGCAGTAGGTAAGGCTAGGGGGATTTTGGGGTGTATTAGTAGGGGTATCACAAGTCGTAAGAGGGAGGTAGTAATCCCTCTTCACAAGACACTGGTTAAGCCCCATCTGGAGTACTGTATGCAGTACTGGAGGCCACACCTTCAAAAGGACATTAACCAAATTGAGGCAGTCCAGAGAAGGCAACCAAAATGGTGCAGGGACTGCATCAGAAAACATGAGGACAGATTAATGGAGCTCAATATGTATACCCTAGAGCAAAGGAGGGAGAGAGGTGATATGATTGAAACATTCAAACACCTTAAGGGCATTAACAAGGTGAAAGAGTCTAACATATTTCAATATAAGAAAAATAACAGGACAAGAGGACACAGCATGAGATTAGAGGGAGGCTGATTAAGGGGTAATGTGAGGAAGTTCATTTTCACAGAAAGGATGGTGGATGCATAGAATGGCCTACCTCAGGAAGTGGTGGATGTGAATACAGTGCAGGGCTTCAAACAGGCATGGGATAGGCATAAGGGAGCAATACAGATGAGTATGAATAGATAGGTCATTGACAGAGCAAAGGCCGATGGCACATTCATAAGGTAGAAAAGGAAATGGGCAGACTGGATGGCCCTTGTGGTCCTTATCTGCTGTCAACTTCTATGTTTCTATGTTTCTAAATGTTTTTCTCTTTTGGTACAGATGGCTTCAGCCCTGTTCCTGTCTCACCCAACCGGTCCCCATTTCCTCGGATTCTTACTGCCTGACAAATTCCCCCATGTAGTGTCCTCTGTGGCTAGGCTAGGAGGGGAAGGTCTATCCTCCTCCTGCTGGAGACGACATGCAAAAGATGGGGAGAAGTGTAGGCGATGGCAAAGGGCCAGGGATGGGCAGGCAGGCTTCATTTTGCTGGCACCACTTTTTCTGTTTTCTTCCCAGTTCCCTGGTGTGGCATGGACATGAATGCTGTGTGGAGGAGCACATGCACTGCATCAAACCAAAACTCTTCCCTACTTACCATTCATGCTTGAACAACTACCAGTCCTCCACCAGGTGGTGGTTGATAGTGGAGCAACAGATCTCCCCTCTCTGGGAGAGGAGAGGAGAGCAGTCCTTTGGGTGCTCAATCATCCCCCCCCGGCCGATCCCCAGCAACCTGCGTGCCCTCCAAAACCTGGGTCACTGGCTTAGCAGGTGGTAGCATTACTTATGAGCCACTGGGCCATAGTGCCATGGGATCTAATTTTTTACTTTAATATGTTTTCTGCTCCTTCATCAACCAGCCCCACCCATCAGTCCTACCCCACTCTCCTAGCCACATCACCCGCCTACTCCAGGATGAACCCCTCCTCATTTACATCCTGGCTTACCCCCCCAAGGCAGGGCCATCTGGAGATGCCCTATACATTCTGATGGAGAATGGGTAGCTGCTCGAGGAAGAGCACCATGGTCAGTGGTGTGGAGCCTGCAGTGAGGGACGTACATCCTCCTTCCATGGCTGGTGCTGAACTTTTCTGCTTTCTTCCTTGTGGACACAGAGGAGGGCTCCTGGTGTGCATGCACACATGTGCATGCATTGCATGTCAGAGCCTGTTGGCATCCTTCCCCAGTTCTGCATCACTGTTTGCACTACCTCCTGTGGTCACCCAGGTAGGAGCAGCACAGCAGAATTTGAGTCCTCCCACTCCTCAAGGTGGACAGCATCCTCTGGGATGCTCAGCACACCTGCCTTGGCTGGCCCTCCAACAACTTGGGCTAGTTCACGAACCTAGGTCATCAGTGTCGCTGGCGATAGTGCTACCACTCCACCAGTGGGTGGGCCTGTGTCATGGAATCTTTATTGTCCACCTGAACAACCACCAGAAAAAGCAGGCAGGACTGCAGTTTAATGTGTCATCTGAAAGATGGCACACCCAGACAGTACAGCACCACAATACTGCACTTGGGTCTGGCATTTACTATATGAGCCCAATCATAGTGGAGGACTAGAACCCATGACCTTTTGACCCTGAGGCAGATGTGCTATCATCTGATCCATGCTAACACCTAGCAGAATGTGATGCGAAATTGAATTCTGTTCATCATTCTTACCGCTACAGTTTTGAATATGTTATTCTCCCTTACCTCCATCTGATTATGTAGGTGTCCTACAAAACGTTTCTTTTTTTGAATGCCCTGGATTTCACCTTTTAAGTGGTGACTTGTTAGATATTTAACTTTTCACTATAAACTGGTGTAACCCTCCTACAAATGGGGGTTCCTGAAAAGTCTTCCTTGAGCTTGCCTAAATGATCACTGCCAGGCTGGTGTTCTGCATTTTAGCAGTTTAAAAGTATTGTCAGAGAGTGCCTGTACAGCCTCTGTGAACTATCTCTTTAAGAGCTGCCTGGATTGCAGTCATAATTAATCTGAGAGGGAGCTCTGTTAGAAGATGTACTTGTTTGATGATCATTTGTTAGAGTAGTAATAATATTTCAATTTGTTCTAACCTGCCTTCTTTGAAGCATTAACAGTTCTGTCATCTTGGTCTTGGACTGTCAGAATGGGCCAATCAGTACATTTGGTACTCTAAAATGGAGCCTGCCTACAGGGGCTTGGTGGAGCCAAAACTTGTTGGAATTGTAGTTTTGGGCTTTTGGCACCTACAATAACCTGGAGGGGAGGCCCTTGTTGTGACTGACAGACAGATCAGCCAAACGAACCTTTTGGATCTTGGGGAAAAGTCCCACACTGCTTGCAGTTTCAGTTAGATCTGAGTTGGGAAGTGAAGAAGTAACAGCTTGAGATAGTTCGAGCAGCAATCCATAGTGGATTCACGTGGGAGAACTGTGGAAAAGCCTGTGTCTGGCCTGCATGCCTGCCTGCTGTCCCTGAGAGGGAACCTGTGCTTTTTTCGGACTGAATCCGAATTTGGAGCACAAATTAAGCCACTGAATTGTGACCAGGTTTTAACCTGAAGAAGACCGAAGATTTGCTGAATGCGATTGGCCTGTCAGGCCTTCCAGCTACCTCTGAACTCCCGGATTGTGCAGAGACTCTGTAATTGCGATCGGAGAGCCATTTGCCTGGTACAGTGGAATTTCCTTACATGTGACTGTGATGTGTGCTTATAGTGGGTCGTGATTTAGTTCCCCACTGTGTGTCTGAACTGTGTTTTGCTTGCTGGAGGCTGTATCCAGCTCCATGGACTGAATCCATATCCATTCCCATTTGCCTGGGCCCTGCAACACTGGCCCAGCCAGAATACCTGCTACGCAGAGAAAGTCATCGACAAGAGACTGGCCTGGGGATCAACCCCCTGCTCAATACCTTGAACAGAAACAATGCCTCGGTGATTCGTGTGGGCCCTGCCTCTCCGGGCACTCCAGCTCAATAGCCTGCAGTCTCGAGTTCATCCTGCCTGTGTCCAGTATTGGGTATCATGTGTAAACATCAGGGTAGCTCCCTGCAACAACAGCTAAATCTAAAAGTGTTGTCATCTGATTGTCTTGTTGCCTTTTCTTTCATGAACTGAGCCCTCCGACTCTGGATTACAAATAGTGTGTGTTGTGCATGTTGCTTTCTTCCATCACAGGGCCCCAACCAGCTGCAATGTTCTTGGCTAACCCACCATTTTCCTACCTGGGTACCCAGAGTGTGTGACTGTGTAGGGACTCTGAACTGCATGCATAACTGTCTGAGTAATATAGCTTTTAAGCAAATCAACCTGATTATGCACCTCCCTTGTTCAAGACCCCTGAATAAATCAGATTTAACTTTGTTTGCATTTAACTTGACTGTGGTTCCAGTTTGTGTCAAAAGTATTGTACTGCTGATATTTGCTGTGCTTAACCTTGTTTTAAAGGGGGTCCCCAGGGTCAAGCTAGAGGAACCAGCCCTGGTGGTAAGTGCAAACAGTGTGGGTAATTGCCTGGTGAATAATGGTCATTGTGAAAGTAATTATTGTATATTGTTCAGGCCACTAGAAGGGAAAGAGGGGTTACAGTAGCCCAGAGGACTGTGCTCAGGTTAGCTTGACCACCAACAACCCTGACCTCCGGGTGGAGGCACCCGTTTCATTACCCAGGCCCCTTAACCTGCAACTAGCCAAGCAGGCAGGGGTAGTAACCCTTGGGATAGCGCCACCTAGGGGTTACACTTGCAACATGATCCCAATCATCTCAGAAGGTGACTCCGTGCTCTGTCGAACCTCTCCTTTTATCTACAAGATGGTTCATTAATAGTTGTTTTTTAACTTCTCACTAATACTTTGACCTTCTCTATTTCTTTCCCTTCTTCTGGGGGTTTTCTGCATGTGTATGATCCCCACAGTTGTAATATAGCCAAACATTACAGGAAAGGAACTGTTGCGTAAACTTTCACTGAATATGAGAAATGCTGCTAAGCCTTTCATTTGGAGGTTTAAATAAAGCATTGGAACTGATAACTTCTGCTTGAAAAAGCATAAGAGGAAGTCAGACATTGGAGAGCTTTTAACTCTGCAGCTTGGTTGGATTTGAATAGCTTGTGGCAATTCCAGTCACTGTTTTTGCACTTTACTGTTTCATATGTAACCCTTAGGTGGCGCTATCCCAATGACGGGTGCCTCCACCCAAAGGTCAGGGTTGGTATGGGTCAAACTAACCAAGCCACAGCCCTCTGGGACACTGTGATCCCCCCATGTCTCCTACTAGTGGCCCACACAATACACAACGTTCACCTTAACAATACCCCTGATATGTTTTGACATACACATATATTTGGCACTTACCCCCAGGACTGACTTCTACAGCTCGGCTCTGGGGATCCCCTGTAAAACAAGGACAGGCAAGACAAAAGGCAACAGTGCAATACTTTAAGCATAAACTGACACCACAGTCATATGTAAATTGCAGAAAAAAAGTAGATCTGATTTATTTAGGGGGTAGTAACAGTGGAGGGGCACAATCAGGGTAATTGGTTGGAATAATCTATCATTTACTCTATAGTGTGGGCATTTAAAGTCTCTGAAACAGTTACACTCTCTGGGTACCCAGGGGGATGGAAGATGGGCTAGCCAGGACCGTTGCCCGGGTAGGCCAGCATTGCAGCTGGTTGGAGCCCTGTGAAGAAAAGAAATAACATGCACCACACCCTAATTGTAATCCGGAGCTGGAGGGCTCAGTTCATGCAAAAGAAAAGAAATAACAAGCAATCAGGTGACACACTTTTGATTCAGCTATATGTTGCAGGGAGCTACCCTGATGATTACTCATGATACCCAAAAACTGGACACAGGATGGACGATGGTGGAGGCAGTAGATAATTATTCTGGATTTCCAGAAAAAGCAAGGCCCAAGTGATGCACCGCAGTGTTGTTCCTGTTCAGGCATGGAACCGGGGCTGATCCCCTGGCAGGTCTCTCGTCGACAGCTGTTCACTGTGCAGCAGGGTAGGATGACAGAGCCCTCGTGGCAGGGTCTAGCCACATTAGGTAGCAGCGGATTCAGTCCGATTTGAGCTGGGTACAGCTGCCAGCCCTCAGCACATTTATATGTTCAAAGGATTACTTTACCAGGCAAATGCTCCTCGATCCTGATTGCAAAGTCACTGCTAACACCCGGGAGCTCTGAGGTAGCTGAAGTTCCTGACAGGGCGATCGCATTTAGCAAGATCTTTGGTCTTCTACAGGTGCAGCCTGGTCTCTTTCTAGTTACTTGCTGGGATTCTCCAGACTCGGAATCAATCTGAAACATGCTCTTTCCCTCTCACCCCCCTCCGCACTATGAGCCAAAATGCAGGCCATTAAATGGGCCTTCATACAGTTCTCCCACTCGAACTTCGACACGCTTGCTCGGCTATCATGAGCGGTCTCTCCTCCTCGACTCCCAACTTCAATCTGGCTTGCCAGCAGATGGCTCGGGGGTTTTCCCTTGGATCCAAAAGGTCCGATTGGTGGGTCCAGCTGTCAGTCACAGTAATTGCTCCCCCTCTTGGTGCAAAAGGTGCCAACAGTCCAAAACTACAAGTCCCAACTGGTAGTCCACACAGTCCCACGTTAGTAAGCTCCATTTTAGAGTCTGCAAGTACTGATTGGTCCAATTCGGCAGTTCGGGACCAAAATGGTGGCGCTAACTGAACAGTCCTTGCTACAAATAAGGCAGGTTAGAACAAGCCACATTATAATTACTACCCTAAATGATCACCAGCATTTGACCACATCTTTTAGCAGGGCTCCCTCTGCATAGTTAGCGATGGCAGAAATGGAGCGAGTATTCAGCAGCCCGGGTGGGACTCGGGCATGGAAACACACAGTCCCCCTTTTTGATTAACTATGACTGTGAACAGGCAACCCTTAAAGGGACAGTACACAGAGGCCACACAGGCACTCACGGGCAATACTTTTAAGCGCTAAACGCAGGACACCAGCCTGGCAACGAGCATTTGGGCAAGCTCACGGAAGCCTTTTGGGAACCCCCATTTGTAGGGGTTACACATAAATGACATATTAGAGTCACAGTAAGTATGTTATAATAATAATAAATTTATTTATAAAGTGCCTTTCAATTTCCAAGGCACTGAACATATTAAAACAATAACATCAAACATTAAAATCCAGTAATACACACAAAAAAAAAAACATACACAATATATTTATTAATTATATACAGTACTTTATTTTTGTGCAGTCAGAGTGTGCAATATTCTCTCTCTCTCTCAGTTGTGGCAGTTGTGAGTGTTTGCCTGGTGTGGCAGCACCTCCAAGTTGGTCACTGGCAGCGTGTCTTTTTCAGTTTGCTGTGCAGGATAGATGAAAGCATGTACGGGAGTTTTGAGATCAGATGGTTTCAGAAAGGGGCGCAGTCTAGAAATACAGTATTTCTTAGATGAGAAAAACAGCATATGACTATTGCCAACACATGCAATTTCAGTGTCAGCTCCTCATCAAGGTCTATTTATTCCCAGGCTACGCATCACACTTTCACCCTTAAGCTGAACCCGGTCAAGGATGAGCCTAAGGTTACATCATAATGTAGACTCCTGCCAATCTGACCCCACTAGTAGCAACTCTTTTTTTTCCCCTGGGTTTAGCACCAGCCATTTGGAGGTGTACCAGCTACTGATTTCTGACAGGCAGTGTTGTAGCTTATGCATGGACAACGCTTGGTCAAGTGTGAAGGAAACATTCAGCTGAGTATCATCAGCAGAGCAATGACACCCAGCACTGTACATACTAATGTGTCCACTAGCAGAAGCATATACAGAGAGAACAAAATGGGATAGGAGTGACCCCTGTTTGAGCACTGCAGTCACTGCCAACTGCTGCCTTAATAAAAGGAATGACTGGAATCTATGAAAGTACAGGATCCGTCAGTCCTCTGTATTCTCTAAGTTTGATTCTGTAATGCTCAGCCAGGAGTTCCACAAATGTGTTCCTCGTCGCTTCCATTTATCGCATGTGTCATAATCATCTGCTGTACACCTTTACCCTACCATAAATTCCCATACAGTCTTACTCTGAATTATCTTTGGGGCTCATCTGGCATATTTAAGAAATTCCATTTGTGTCTGGTTCTGTGATGATCAACAGCAAGTACCAGACACAGACAGCAAGTCCCAATTTCACTCACCTTTGAAGCTAATTCTCCAGTAAGCCAATAACAGATAATGTCCTGGAGAAATGGCATCAACCGTGAGTGCCACGGGACTTGTAGTTTGCGTGAGGCAGTTGCAATTGATCGTCAGAGGACCAGTCACAAAC
The DNA here is from genome assembly GCA_016271365.2 of Neoceratodus forsteri. Lineage (NCBI taxonomy): Eukaryota > Metazoa > Chordata > Ceratodontiformes > Ceratodontidae > Neoceratodus > Neoceratodus forsteri. The sequence continues at coordinate 1,430,179,409 of CM057449.1, forward strand.
AAAGGTTTTTTTTTGTTCATCTGCCTACTTGGCGACGGGCATAGATGGGTGGAGCTGGTGGCTGGTGGCCCTAGGCTGCTTGGCCTCTGGTCCTCTGCTTCCCTCACACCCAACCCTGCTAGTGATCCCCCATGGGTTCCCCCCCATGCCAGGGCTGAGGGTGAAGGGTGTCGACTTTCCTTCTCCCCTGAAGACCAACATCTAGACTCCAGGGGGCCGGCTCGAGTGCTGCAGGGCCGTCATGGAGCCTGCTAGCTCTGTTTTTCTCATTTTCTGCCCGTTGCTCGCATGCGTGTGGAGGCACATGCATGCAACAACCCGCGGTACCCTCCCTATTCTAGTAACTCCCAACCGCATTACATCTGGGCCTCCACCTAGGGGCAGACCCGCAGTGGGCATGGCTGAGTCCCCACCTGGGAGGGGAGAGCTGCCTTACAGTTGCTCAATCCATCTCCCAGCCTCCCCCCTGCCGACCCTGATGACTCTGGCTCATTCCTGATCCCACGTCACCGGCATGGCTTGAGGTGTGGCATCCAGCATCTCAACCCTCTGCGCCACTGGGCTGAGAAATGAAGCTTTTTTAAGTGGGCCAGGGGCACTGTTGATAATTCAGATGGGGACAATTCGTGAATTGAGGAGGGTCATATTTTTAAACATTACTGTACAGTGTCACCGAGAAATGTGACAGATGGGAAGTGGAAAAGGACACTGGGCTGAAAAAAATAAAGCAAAACAAAAAATAAAGCAAAAACAAACACAAACATATAAAAGGTCAGCTTGACGTATAAGTTACGCCCCCTTTTTGATAGTCAATTTTGTGGATGAAAACCTTTACTTGTTCATGAGTATATACAGTAATTGAGTTTTTGACCTATAAAAGTAGTTTAGCTTCCAGCTGCAGCTTAATAATCATATATTCAGTGGGGCACTATGATTGCCTCCCACCAACTCTTGTGAATTGAGTAATGGCTAAATTCATCACACAAAAGACTGAGGGCCCGATATTCAAAAGCGTGCCTGGCATTGATGGAAGGGGCTGCTCCTTGCAACTGAGTTACGCTGGAGCAACAAAGGGATGTATTCAAAGAGATGTACCATGGTGCATCTCGTCTGAATATACCAAATAATGCCGCAGCACAAATACAATGCACTGCCACATTCCCCAGATAGATCTGAATACCAGGAATGGGAAATGCACCAGCACATCAGAGATACAGTATGTTGTGCACAAATTCCTGATATTCAGACACAAATATGCAAATGAGGCCATAATGCATGCAATATGCAAATGGGGCCATTTGCATGTCATTATAGCCCCATTTGCAAGAGTTGTGCAGGGCTGGCCAGCGAAATGTGCCTGGCACCCTGCACAGCATGCGGTGTTAAGTTAACTTTATTTTAAGTAGCCTTCTACACATGTAATTATGGTACCTGGGGACTTAGTTTCAGGTGCTCCAGTAAGGAGGAAGTTTTTGTGTGTGAGCACTTCCTGTGGCTGTAGTGGAAGGTCTGTAAACTGTTATCACTGGCCTATCTAGTAATAAAAAGGTCTTTGCTGCGCCCCTGTACAGTGTCTTCTGGAGTTTTATTTGAACATTGGTAGCAGAGGATGGTTAGCAATTACAGGGTCCCACCTGCATTTGACGAGAAAAGGGCGTATGAAAGCTGGAAAAATGAAGCTGGAATATGGCAACTTGTTACCGAACTGGAAAAAAAAAAACAAGCGCTAGCGGTCGTACTTTTGCTCAAGGGTAGAGCGAGGGACATTGGATTGGAAATTTCAGCAGAAGATTTAAACAAAGATACGGGAATGGAGATATCAATGAGAGCACTTGATGATGTGTTTCTCAAGGAGGAGAAGGATCGGATTTACAACGCATATACTAATTTTGACCGGATTGCTAGAGGCAGCTTAACGTCCATGACGAACTACATTATTCTCTTTGAGCAAAGGTACACTGTCATGCGCAAACACAATATGATCCTGCCAGATGCTGTGCTAGCTTTCAAGTTGTTAGATACTTCATGCTTAGATGTGAAGGATAAACAGTTGGCTTTAACTGCCTGTACAAGCCTGACATTTGCATCAATGAAGTCAGCATTAAAGAGGATTTTTGGTGATAAGACATCTATTATGCCAGTCATAGAGGGAATTCACGTGGGTCAAGATGCAACGTATTTCACTGAGCAAAGGAAAAAACAGGATAGCATGGCGCTCTATCAAAATGACCACAAGAGGGCGCCATTGCCTGGCAAAAATCCGTTGGATAGATATGGGAGAAGATCAAAATTTGTCATTTGCCAATCAAGGATGGAAATGAGAAAGGAAAAGTGTGGCCTACTGGGATTCGAACCTCAGATCTCTGGTATGCCGTTCCAGTGCTCTAACCATTAAGCTACAGGCTCACTGATCAAAGCGTCTGAGGAATTTCCTTATAGCCACACACACATTCCTTTCTCTAGTGTTGCGCAATTATGCAACTAGGAACCAATGTTAGAAATATCACTTTCTCTCAGTGCAGTTTAACCCTGCAAGGTATACATATTTTTAAATCAAGGATGGAAATGAGAAAGGAAAAGTGTGGCCTACTGGGATTCGAACCTCAGATCTCTGGTATGCCGTTCCAGCGCTCTAACCATTAAGCTACAGGCTCACTGATCAAAGCGTCTGAGGAATTTCCTTACAGCCACACACACATTCCTTTCTCTAGTGTTGCACAATTACCATTGGGCCAAAGACTGCCAGCACAAAAATGAACAAGTGAAGTTAATAGAGGAAAAAACAAATATAGATGAAGTAGAGCAGTGTAACATCACATTGTTTTCAAAGGAGTTCACTACTGATGCAGAGGTATTTATGGTAGAGTCTTTAGGATCTGCAGTCATTGATACTGCATGTACACGCACAGTTTGTGGAGAAAAATGGCTAGATAGCTATGTAAGTGAACTTAGACAAGATGTAGTGCACAAGATGGTGGACATACCAAGTTGCAGAGCTTTCAGATTTGGAGACAGAAGAGTTGTGCATTCTATCAAAAGAGTTAAAATCCCAGCAAAAATAGGTCAGACAAAATGTCACACAGAAACGAAGGTTGTCCCTGCAGATATTCCTTTGTTGTTAAGCAAAACTTCCTTAAAGAAGGCAGAGGCAGTGCTAGACATTAAAAATGACAAAGCGGTGATGTTTAAACAACCAGTCATACTTGAGCTTACTACTTCAGGACATTATTGTGTCAGCATTCTAGACAAAGTCATTACAGAGAGTCCATGTGAAAATGAGATTTTAACAGTGACAGAGAACATGTCCACAGATGAAAAGCACAGAGTTTTGTTAAAACTTCACAAGCAATTTGGACATGCTTCAGATAAGCTTCAGAAATTACTGCAAGTTCTGGTAATAATGATAAAGAGAGTTTCATTCTACAACAGATAGTGAACAGCTGTGAGACATGCTTGAGATACAGCAACCACAAGCCCAAGCCTGCTGTTGGGCTACCAATGGCTTCCAAGTACAATGAAACAGTGGCTGTGGACCTTCATGAGCTAGGACCAAGTGCGTGGTGTCTTCACATAGCTGATCACTTCACACGTTTCAGTGCTGGAGGCATTGTGACTACAATAAACCTACTGAAATTGTGAAGCAGTTTATTCATTCCTGGATAAGTGTGCACGGCCCACCTAAAACATTATACAGCAACAATGGAGGAGAATTCAATGATGGTGAACTCCGTGATACGGCAGAACGTTTTAATACAGAAGTAAAGACAACTGCTGGGTACAGTCCATGGAGCAATGGACTTTTGGAACGACATAATTTAACACCCACTGAAATCCTATTGAAAGTAAAAAAAAACTAATCAATGTGATTGGAAAACAGCCCTAGATTGGGCACTTATGGCAAACAACTCAATGCAGAATGTCCATGGCTACAGCCCATACCAGCTAGTGTTTGGACAGAACCCTAATCTTCCCTCCGTGCTGGTTGATAAGCCACCTGCTTTGGAAGGGACGACTATGAGTGAATGGGTAGGACAGCATATTTCAGCATTGCATGCAGCGAGAAAGCATTCACCGAAGCAGAATGCCCAGAGAGAATTCGCCTGGCTTTGCATAAACAACTTCGTCCTACAGATGAAAAATATGAGACTGAAGACAAAGTCTATTACAAATACATGGATTGTGCAGAGTAGAAAGGACCTGGTGTTGTCATTGGTCAAGATGGCGTGGTAATATTTGTGAGACATGGAGGCACCTATGTGCGGGTGCATCATTCAAGGTTACGAAAAGTGAATAATGAGCAAGTTGAAGGAGTGGTGGCTGACCATCAGCATGCTACACAAAAGGTCGTAGAAGGTGAGACAGATTTACCGGATGCTGAACACAGTAACGTGGACACTATGAGTGGCACAGACAATGATGAAGTAGAGGACTTCACCAATGACACAGGAGATACTGGTGAAGTGGACATTCAACAACCCCATGTGTCAAGACAAGACGGCTGTGTCAATGTAAAACCTGAAAAAATTGTTAGATATACAGACAGAGAAAGTGGGATTCCATACACAGCAAAAGTTCTTGAACGTGCAGGAAAAGTTAAGGGGAAAAACAAACACTAGTACAATTTACACTACTTGGAACCCTCTGCCATTTCAGATACAGCAGGGTCAGTTGACTTGTCACGTGTAGACAGTCTTCACATTGAACCTATGGACAACCAAGTGCAACACTCTGAAGATGATGTACTAGTTACAAAGGAAGTATCTTTTGATTATGCAAAACAAGATGAGCTCAGTAGCTGGAAGAGCAATGGAGTGTTTGACGTAGTCAAAGACAATGGACAAAAGTGTATTTCTACAAGGTGGGTTTGTACCCTAAAAGAAACCTCGGATGGAATAGTTCCAAAAGCACGTCTGGTGGCCAGGGGTTTTGAGGAACTTGACAAAAAGAACTTCAAAAGACTCACCAACGTGTACCTCAGCGTCCTTAAAATTGCTTCTAACTGTAATTTGTCAAAAACAATGGAGACTTCATTCCATGGACATTAAATCTGCTTTCCTACAAGGAACAGAGTTGTCTCGAGATATTTACATCAAACCTCCACCTGAAGCTAAAGGTGAAGGAACACTGTGGAAACTTAAAAAGTGTGTCTATGGTCTGGCAGATGCATCTCTGTACTGGTACAACAAAGTTAAAGAAACTATGCTGAATACAGGTGGAAAAATGTCACAAGTGGATCCTGCCATCTTCTACTGATTAGATCAAGATAGCAATGTAGCTGGAGTGCTTGCCTGCCATATTGATGACTTAATTTGGGGTGGCTCACATAACTTTGCCACAACAGTAATACCACACTTAAGAAATGTCTTTAAGAATGGCCGTGAGGAGCATGACAGCTTTTGTTACGTGGGCATGGAGTTCAATACAGTTGATAAAATCGTACAGTTACAACAGCAACACTACATACAAAATCTTCATCCCATCCACATGGATTCCACAAGAGCGTTACACAATGATGATCCTCTCACTGAAAGTGAAAAGGATCAACTGAGTCAAAGACAGGCCAAATTCTCTGGGTTGCTAGACAGAGCAGACCTGATGTCATGTTTGATGCTTGCAACTTGGCGTCCAACACGAAACAAGCCACTGTTCAAACCATACATGAGGCAAACAAAATTGTTCGAAAACTAAAATCAGAACAATAGACTTTGAAATTTCAATGTTTGGGAAAAGATGCCTCCTTAAAATTGGTAGTTTTTAGTGATGCATCACTAGGCAACCTCCCGGATGGGGGTACTCAGGGTGGTCACCTGGTTATCTTAATGGGTGAAGAGACACTTTTACCACTTTCCTGGCAGTCAAAAGATAAGAAGAGTAGTCCGGAGCACGCTTGCTGGGGGAAACCCTTGCTTTGGCTGAGGGAATTGACAATGCCATCTTTCTGGCAATGCTCTACTCAGAGCTCTCTACCGGTGGTACCAAACACATCTTACCTGTGACATGTGTTGAGGACAGTCATTCACTAGTTGATGCTATCAAGTCAACCAAGTCAGTTTCAGAGAAAAGGCTTCATCTTGAAATCAGTGGCATTAAAGAACTTATCCAGGCCAAGAGGGTCCAGCGTGTTCTCTGGTCTACCACGAAGGAACAACTGGCTGACTGCTTGACAAAAAAGGAGCATCGGCTCTTGTGCTTCTAAAAGCACTCAGTAAAGGGATGTGGCAGCTTGAGGAAGAAGACACTTAGCCATGTGGACATTAAACTTTGCTATTATAAAAGGGGGGGCTAAAATTTAAGTCTTTAAAGAAAAGTGGGAGATTGTTAACTTTATTTTAAGTAACCTTCTACACATGTAATTATGGTACCTGGGGACTTAGTTTCAGGTGCTCCAGTAAGGGGGAAGTTTTTGTGGGTGAGCACTTCCTGTGGCTGTAGTGGAAGGTCTGTAAGCTGTTATCACTGGCCTATCTAGTAATAAAAAGGTCTTTGTTGCACCCCTGTACAGTGTCTTCTGGAGTTTTATTTGAACATGCGGTCCCAGTACCAGGTACCGCAGTAGTACCCCCTCCCCATCCTATACCCCCCGATCACCATAAAAATGGCCTTGTTAAATCCCTGGTGGTCCAGTGGTTCCCTCCCTTCCCCACCCATACCCTTGATCACTGTAAAATGGCTTTCTACATCCCTGATGGTCCAGTGATTCCCCCTTCCTGCCCATCCTTGATTACCCCAAATAAATGTTTTAACTTTCCTGGTAGTCTAGTGGTACCCCAATCACTGGAAATAGTACATTCAATCCCTAGTGATCTAGTGGTCCCCACCCACACAGGATCCCAGCCCACCCAGCTCCGACTTCATTCACAAAGTTGTGAATGACTATTACAATGTACGCTGCAAACCATTTAGTCCCACAGTGTGGACCAATGAGCTCACATCTGATACAGTATCGTCGGGGCAGCCGTGGAGGTATGTGGGTGGGTTTGCTGCCCGCCGATGACTGGGGAGGGGAGCTGGGTGGACTGGGGATCCTGTGTGTGGGGGGAACCACTAGACTACTAGGGATTGAATGTGGACTATTTCTCGGTGATTGGGGTTACGTGCTGATGGGGTACCACTAGACTACCAGGAAAGTTAAAACACTTATTTTGGGTGATTGGGGTTATGGGTGGGGTGGGGGGCACCACTGGAGCACCAGGGATTATTGTGGGTGCTTGTATACAGTGTTCTGGGGGGAAGCAACCCACGGCAGGTGGCTGCTGTGATGCACATTGCATTATGGCAGTTCGCCTGTGGGTGGCTTCCACTTGAGCATGATTTTTCCATGCTCAACTTTGTGCCCAGGTATGCGGCACATCTGCTGGCATATGCTCCACACATCTCAGCTGGATATCGAGATTTGATACATATGCATGGCTACGCCCCCTGGAGATGTGCAGCATACATTATCTTTGCAACTTGGCTCATCAGGAATTCCTCTCACATGAGATTCCCTTTTGAATGTTACCTGGGGCACATTTCTGGAGGTTGCTGGTGCAGCATGATTGTGCCAGGTGCAACTCCTTTGAATATCTAGCCCTTCTTCTTTAATCTTATACAGTTCATCACTAAGCCTAGCCTACCCAACTTAATTCTCAGTCTTCCACCCACTCCCTTATTAGCGGGGTCCTCTCTTCATACCCCTGCTGTATAATCAATACTGGCATCCACTGTTTGGTTTACTGGGTTCTTGAGATCTGTCATCAAAAACATCCTCTGAAGTTTTTCTTGTTTAAGTTGTTCCAGTCCCTAGGTCTGCTTTCCCTACTTTATGACCTTTGGAACACTGACTGGGCAACTCATTCTGTATTCTCTGATAAGGATACTGTCCTATTCCTTTTCCAGTCCAAATTATCTCAATTTGGGATGAATGTGTCCCTCTCAGGAGGTTTCATTCTGAGTCCTACCTTCACGTGACTTCCCAAGGCTAATTGGCAGGTTCTTATCCCATGAATCTGCCTGGCATCTCCACAAGGTCTCTGTCTCCCCAGAGGACTGGTTAGGATACATACAACTCCACAATGCCAGCAAGAAGGGCACCAGGGAGACTAAAGCAAATTACTTTGTTGCCAACCTCCAGAACAACCTTAATGCTCCTGATAAGTTCTGGAAGGACATATTTTCCCTCTTTGAACTTCCAACCCAGTCTTCCACCTTGTTCCCACATAGATTGTGTCAGCAGAAAAAGACCCAGTGTTGCATCTGGTTTGCCCTAGAGATATATAGATATATTATAGAGGTGTGGTCATGCCCTATATAGTTGGGCTGAATGGTCACTTTTATGTTAAACTTGAAATTTTACACTTGAATAACTTTGCAACTGTTCAAGCGACTTACATGAAAATTTGCTTGTACCATCAAGAAATAATGATCTCTTGACTTGGTAAGTTTCGTTCCAGTTGGATACATGGGTGCGGAGATACAGAGTATGAAAAAATGTAAAATTATCTTTTTTTTCCCATTTATTTGTCATGCCACAGTGCAAAAACGGTTTGGAATTCAGGTCCAAAATGTTTAGGGTAGAAAGGTCTTGGGTCACAGATGTGTCATTTGAAGATTTGGTAAAAAAATATTAACCCATTCCAGAGTTATTACATTTTAAAATTTCCAATTATTTTCAATGAGAATTTCACTCTCCAGTTAGATGTCCTGCTCAACAAAGGATCCTTTGTCGCAAATAATTCTTTTTTGCAAATGGGTAATTCTGTGCCTCAAATGAGGAATCTTTTTTCTGTGCTGCTGCCATCTTGTTTTCTCTTAGCAAGGAAAACAAAATTAAATAACTGAAAAAAATGTTGTTTTTAGAAGTAACCAACACTTGTTCTGCTAATCGGGGCCCATTCTGTCAGATTCTGCTGTTACTTTTTTGATAAATCATCTGGAAATGTGTTTTTTGGACATGCTGGAATCCTTTTTCACAAAATGTGAAAAAAGAAACACGAAACAGGATCATGTTTCACAATTTACAAAAATGGAGTTGTCTTTTCCTGTAAATTTCGAGAAAGGAAACAGGAAAAAGGACCCTGCATCACAAATTTGCGAAAAAAGAATTATGTTAGGTGTTTCTTTGTCAATCTCTCTCCGATCACCTTACCCATTACTTTAATACATTTCCCTGGTGTCTAGCGGCACCCCCCACCCTCTGATCCCCATCCCCATATTTATAAATGTTTCACTGGTGTCTAGTAGCACCCCCAACCCTCCAATTGCTGTCTCTGCTTTTCCCCTTTCCTCTGTTGTATAGTGGTGCCCCAACCCTCCAATTGCTCTCCCCCTTTTTTCTTTTTCCCTGGCGTCTAGTGGCGCCCCCCACCCTCTGATCGCTGTGTCCCCTTTTTTTCTATTTTCCTGGTGTCTAGTGGCCCTCCCATCCTCCAATCACTGTTTTCCTTTTATTTTATTGTTTCCCTTGCGTCTAGTAGCACCCCCACCCACCAATTGCTGCCCCTGCCTGCATTAAAGAAAATGGTCCTCAATGTTTTTTTTCTAGAAGGTCCCTCTGTGATCTGACCACCCCAACCCCACCTCACACACAGCACCCACCACCCCACAGTCCCCAGTACACCCCCACACACCCTCACTCACCTGGACAGGTAACAGGGCAAAGATTCACTCTCTGATCTAAGACACTTCTTGCTGCTGGAACCAGTGACTGCAATATGAGAAAAGAAAGTTACATAAGAACTTACCATAACAATAAATCTTTGAAGGGATCTCAGTCATCAGATAGCACCATAGGAACTTCGCCATCGGTGAATGGGGAATCCACAGAGAAGATTTTCAGCAGTACAACTGGGACTGCCCATGCCGTCGATGTCCACCGATGTCACCAACCCTATACAGGCATGGGCAGCCCCGCTTCCTCCTCCGTTCCTTCCCTGTGGAGACAAAGTGAGCAAGGCTCACACCCTGGGGAACCAAAGAGAGACAGAGGGACCCAGTTCTAGATAAAAGGATGGAAACAACAGATAGCCTGGTCCTGAACAGGAGCCTCTAGAAGGGGGACAGTGGGAGGGAAAGCATACCTGACGACAGATCCCCTTGAAGATCTATTGATATGGTAAGTTCTTAAGTAACTGTTCTATCTTCTTTGGGGGTATCTCAGTCATCAGATACCACCATAGGAATGAGTACCAAGCAGTGACAGGAGGAACACATAGCATGGGATGCTGGATCTCCATAGACTTAAGACAGGAGAATCGAAAGAACCTGCTCAGCCAAGGATCTTCATAAACTTAAGACAGAAGACCTTGCAAACTGAACCTGTCAAGGGACTCCATAAACTGAAGACAGGAACCTTTGCAGCACAGCTCTGCCAAAACCAGCATGGTTCTTGAGGCAATGTCCAGACTATAATGCTTGGTGAAAGTGTGGACTGTACTCCAGGTGGCAGCACTGCAAATGTCAGTGGCTGAAACCCCTTTGAAACAAGCCACTGAGGTAGCCATACCTCTGGAGGAATGGGCTTTAACAGCTTCAGTTAACTTCTTGCTGTACTTGTTACAGCAGTACTCAATGCAATTTGCCAATCATTTGGATAAACATTGCTTAGAAACTGAGACACCCTCTCTGCTAGGGGTGAACTAAACAAATAACTGCTGAGACTTTCTGGACTCCTTAGTCTTGAGCAGATAATACTTCAAAGTTCTATGCACATCTAACATATCGAACAGTGCTTCCCCTGGATTGACACTCTCTGGGAAAATAAACAGGAAGGTGGATAGACTGATTGAGTGTAAATTCAGAAACCACCTTAGGTAGGAACTTAGGACTGGTGCACAAAGATACCCTGGCTTTGTGAAAAATCAAATAAGGCTCCTCACACCAGATGGCCTAAAGCTCTGAAATTCTTTGAGTGGAAGTAATGGCAACTAAGAAGAGTGCTTTCCAAGAGAGATAGTGCAAATTGCAAGTCACGATTAGTTCAAAAGGAGACAGGGTCAACTTTTCCAAAATAAAATTCAAATCCCAAGCTGGGACCGGGAAACAAATTGGGGTTTCAGATGCAGAATGCCCCTAAGGAAGGTGTGGGAGACATCCAGCTGAGCAATAGTGCAGTCACCTACGGGTTCATGGAAAGCTGAAATGGCCAAAAAGGTAGACCTTGAGGGAGGAATACTGGAGACCTGAGTCAGACAAAGAAATCAGGTAGTCCAGGACATGCTTCACATGACAGGTAAATGGGTCTAGGGAATGCTTGGCAGCCCAGATGGCAAACCTCTTCCACTTCATGGCATAAGTGGTATGGGTGGGATGCTTGTGGGTGGCCACTAGTACGTCCTCTACCCTATTAGAAACCCTGAACCAGGTGATGGCTACATTCTCAGGAGCCACGCATGCAGTTAGAGGGATCTGAAGTTTGGATGGACCAAGGTCCCCTGATCCTGGGACAGCAGGTTCCTGCAGAGAGGCAGGGGAACCGGAGACTCCTCTGCCAGCTGCTGAAGCAGAGGGAACCATATCTGGTGAGGCCAGAATGGGGCTACCAGGATCATGCTGGCCCCCTCCATTTGTAGTTTGAACAACACTTCTGTATCAATGGAACTGGAGGGAATGCGTACAGAAACCACCAGCTCCAAGAGAGGGACAATACACTCACCAGAAAACTCCAGGTCCTGGATCTTCCAGGTTCTGGATCTAGCGAGCAAAGACTGGGCAGATTTGCATTGTGTGGGGATGTTAAAAAGGTCCGACTCTGGGCAGCCCCATCTGTCGAACAGATCTTCTGCTATGGATGAGAGATGCTCCCATTCATGCATGCTTGACTGAGTCCTGCTGAGTCTGTCCGCTAGAGTGTTTAGCACACCTGGAACATGGACTGCAGACTGAGTTGGGTTGTGGTCCAGAGCCCAATACTACACTCACATTGCTTCCCGGCAAAGGGGATACGAGTGTGTCCCGCCCTGCTTGTTGATGTAGTAGACAACACTCAGATTGTCCGACTGCACCAGATGAAGGCCTGGGGCTAGGTGCTCCTGAAATGCCTGCATGGCGTAGAGCACTGCCCTTATCTCCAGGACACTGATATGCAGCGTGTCTTCCCACTGGGACCAGGAGCTTTGGGTTTGAAAGGGACCCAGGTGCCCCCCAGCCCAGACCCGAAGCATCCATGGTCAGGATCTGATTTGGGGAGGAAAAATGGAAGGGGACCCCTTGAAAAAGATTAGAGGGGTCCATCCAACACTGTAGTACTTTGTGTACTGGAGAGGAGACCAGGACTAGATGGTCCAGTTCATCTAGATGTTGATCCCACTGCACTCTGAGAGTCCACTGAAGGGTACATATGTGGAGCCTGGCTAGTGGAACAGTGGGAATAGCCATAGCCATTAGGCCCAGGAGCCTGAAGTACAGTCTGGCAGGAAAGTACCAACTCTGAGCACCCTCCTGAGCCTGAGCTGTAAAACATTCTGCCCTGTTTTGGGGCAAGAAGGCCTTTCCCTGCTCTGAATCTAGGACTGGCCCAATGCACTGTGATCTTTGGGATGGTATTAGAACAGCCTTGGGCAGGTTGACCGTGATGCCCAGAGACTGAAAGAACTGGAGGGTATGTTCCAAAGTCAGCAACAGCTGTTCCCTGGATGGGGCCTTGAACTGGTAATGCTCCCCCTGAAAGGAAAAATGGAGAAATCTCCTATGAGGAGGAAATGTGCAGGTAAGCATCCTGCATATCTAGGGAGCAGAGCCAGTCCCTGGAACTTTTTGTACTGGATGAAGAGATTGAGGTCTTTCAGATCTAGAATAGGCCTCAAATCTCATTTTCTTGGGAACCAGGAAGAATCTGGAATAGAGTCCCTGGTTTCTCTTTCGCTTTGGCACCAATTCTATCACCTGCTTGCACAGAAGAGTCCATACCTCCTCACGGAGAACAGAGAAATGAGCAAGGGGGGTAATTTGCTTGGGGTGGAGGGGTGTCTGGAGGTTGCTGAGTGAACTCCAGTGTATGACCGCTCACTATGATCTGAGGATCCAAGCATCTGACGTTATGGTTCTCCATTGACTCAAATGGAGGGAGAACTGATCTCTGACTGCCACCTCCTGGACCTGGGCCAGAGGAGGGGGGTCTAGTAAGGAATCAAGCTGAGGAGGGTCCAGCTTAGGAAGTGGGACCCTTGGTTCTGGGACGCTTGACTGCCGCTTCAGACTGGGAGCGGGCAGGCAAGGTGGACTGGGCTCTACACTTTCCCTGGGGATGAGAGCCTTAGCCTGGCCTGTTAGTCTGCGTACAAAAAGCAGAACTCCCCCTACCATGCTGCTGAGTGTGGTAGAGGGAGTGGATGGACTTAAGAGTCATACTAGAGGCCTTTAGAGCATTAATGAGGTCCTGGACATCTGGGCCGAAAAGTTTTGTGCCATTAAAAGGGGCATTCAGCACCTTATTTTGCACAGCAGCAGTGAACCCAGAAACTCTGAGCCAAGAGTGTCTATGTAGACAGATGCTAGTGGCAGCCGCCCTGGCAAGTGTATCAGATATGTTGTAGATGACTCTAAGGAGATGCTGTGCCAGCATTCTCGGCAGTTTGAAAGCATTGAAGCAACTCTTGTTTCTGGGCACCATCCGGAAGAGCTTGGACAGTGGTCTTCCCCTTCCTCCAGTTGGCATTCTGGAACTTAACCATGTGGGACAGATAGTTGGCAATCCTCAAACCTAGGGTGGAGGAAGCATACAGTCTTTTGCTGCAGAAATCAGTCCTCTGAGACTCCTTGTCTGGGGGCAGGGAGCTAAGGTGTTGGGGCACCTTAGATCTGTCAAGTGCCGCTCTGATGACTACGGAGTTAGTCTTAGCTTGGGCAGCAAAATACAGGAGGCCTTGAGGGGCATTGTGAAGCTTATCAGCTCTACGGGGCATAGCTGGCACCATATCTGGTCTGTGCCAGGCTGCTGTAGTAGCATTCTTAAGTGCTGAATCTATGGGAGGAATAATTCTGGGGGGAGATTCTGGAATCTCCAGGTAGTCTGCTAGATCTTTTCTGGTGGCATCCTGCTCCTCTCTCTGGAAACCCACTGTGGAAAACAGTTGCTTCATAATATTAAAGAAGGTAGCATCCTCAGGTCGGGACCTGGGTGTGTGCTTGACTGATTCTTCACTGACTGAAGAGACCATGGACTTGTCAGAAGTATAGTACTGGTCTTCTTCCTCTGCCTCCTACTCTTTATCTGGGAAGATGAGGTCAGGATGATACTCCTCCTTGATGTCGACCTCTTCCTCAGGGTCCATCGACAGGCGTGCTGTTGACAGGCCCCGAACAGGTTCCTGGGGTGATGAATGGGTGTTGACAATGTGGACGTCATCAATGGTGCTGGCGATGAAGACCTGTTAAAGGACGCAAACTACTGGGCTATAACATTAGTGAAGGGGATGAGAACTTGATTCAAGTCCATAGTCACCAGAGGAGGAGTCAACGGCACCATGGCCAACAAACCCGACTGTAAGCCTGATGAGCCCATAGCCCTCAGAGAGGAAGGTGCAGGTCCCAAAGGGGTGGTCGTCAACAACGAACCCATCGTCGACAGAGAAGGTGCCGATGACCCGGAGGTCAATGGCCTTGTGCCCTGAGAATCTGACGGAGCAGCTGTCAGTATGGGTCTGGAGTGAACCAGGACCTGGACAGCAGATCTCTTCATTTGGGCAGCTGCTGCCACCGAAGAGCCCCCTGAAGAAGGAGAGGCCGATGGGGAACGGGATGGCCACCAGGGGAAGGGATCGTAAGCTTGGTCTTTTTTATGGCTTTTCCTCGAGGATTTGTCATTGACCTGGGAGGCCTTGGAACTCTTAGACCCAGAGGGCAATTGTGTGGCCGGCGCCCTGGAGGATCCTGGCTCAGAGCTGGCTACCTGCTGTTCCATGAAGGTGTTAAGAGTTTTTTTTTGTTGCCTAAGGGTGGTTTGATTAAATTGTTGGCAGAGCTCACAATCTGAGGTGTTGTGATCAGGCCCAAGACAGCAGACACACATGGAGTGTTCGTCATTAGAGGCAATCTTCTTTCTGCAGCGGCAGCAATGGAAGAGAGAAAAGGAAGGATTTATTCTCAACATAAAAGAAAAGAAGGAAAAAATCTCTGATAGAGATTTGTGAGGGTTGTAGAAAAAAAGGCTGTAGGCCAAAAAAGGCATGAATACTGCGACGGCTCTTCCATGGAGACTGTGCTTACAAGTCGATGGCGAAAAAGAACTGATGAGGGAGCGGGGCTGCCCACGCCTATATATTTATTTATTTATTTTATTTATTGTACAAATTGGAATTACAATCTTTTGAGTCATAGACTCATTTCCAAAGGCTCCTCATCAGACACATGCATTTACAATAAACAGAACATCGCAATGTAGCAGGGGAATATAATAACAAGGTACATACAATAGAATAGTTACATGAGTCGATATAACAGAGGTATAACATAGAATAACTTCTAGTAACAGAGGTATAACCTAGAATAACTTCACAAGGATATGGGGTAGGGGTATATTAGTGGGCATTGCTTTGGGGAGACAATTGCCTAAATAGTGACTGAGAGACAGTCTAAGGGGGAAAAGGGGAAGCTGTAGGGAGGAGGAGGGAAGGTGGGATTATCGGGGAGGAATATAGAGCAGTAGTGCTAATAAAGCGCTCTTTGTGGAGGATTAGCTGTCCAGGGGATATTGTCGGGGGGGGTACTGTGGACGGCTGGGATAGGGTTGGTGATGTCGGTAGATGTCAATGGTGTGGGCGGCTCCAGTTGTACTGCTGAAAATCTTCTGTGTGGATTCCCCATTCACCAACGGTGAAGTTTCTATGGTGGTACCTGCTGACTGAGATACCCCTGAAGATGATCTAAGGTAAGTGTGGTTTGATGTATTTCAATGGGGTTTTCAACTTTGATGCATACCATGGCCATTTTTGCATATTTTGACACCAAATTTTCAACATGGCCTTTTGATGACCCCACCTCATGGACAATGTCACTGGAATTTTGCAAATCTGTCCCGAAAGTTGATTTTGCAGTTGGTTGACAAAATCACCTTTTGGGCTTGATTTGAACATTTTCACTGTCTTTGTTGTTGAGATGGGGTCACAAGAAGGCTATGTTGAAAATTTGGGGTCAAAATAGATAAAAATGGTGAAGTTATGCTCATGCATTTAAATTTAACTACACTCACTCGTAACTTTGGTAATTTTAAATATTTTCACTCCAAATTTTCAATGTAGTCATTTTTTACATCAGCTCAAGAACAGGACAGCTGTCAGCTTTCAAATCCTGGCCAAAATGTGTTTTCTCATCTGTGGAGTGGAATGACATGGTGACATGGAATGACGTTTCGGTGGGGATTTGAAAATTCTCAGTCCAGCATTCATGAGGTGGGGTAATAACAAGGCTATGCTGACAGTTTGGTTGCTGTTTTGGCTGAAATACTCCACGGCAACATACATACATGCATCTATGGAGGGATGTAAGTGCAGGGCCCAGAGAGCACTGTGCTCCCACAGCCAAATAAGGATCCGATTATACTATCTCAAAAAGTGAAGAAATTCTTTGCAAAAAACTGCATGAATGCATCAGTTAGGGTTAAAGCGACAAAAGCTGGGAAATGTGGCTTTAGGGTTTCCAACCCTAACACCCCACCCCAACCATGTAGGCAGCAACAGGCGTAGGGTGTGCCTTGGGGTTGTCAACCCTAATGCTCACTCCATTCTCATATACTGCATCATCTCAGCTTATTTACTCATGGAATGGGGCGAGCGTGTAGGGTTGACAACCCCAAGGCACACCCCACGCCTGTTATTGCCTGAAGGGTGCAGATGAGGTGTTAGGGTTGGAAACCTGAATGCAATATTTCCCTACTTTTGTCGCTTTAACCATAACTGATGCATTAATGGAGGTTTTTTTTTGCAAAATATATATATATATATACTGTAAGTACGTAGGAAAGAGAGTTTTAGTTTGTGTTTGGGGCACTTCCAAAACTTGTCTTTAAATTTGTGACAGGTAGTGTGGGGAACCCAGCTCAGGAAATAAATCCTGGGTGTGAGTAGATAAAGAAAGCCCCATGAATCAGGCGTGGGATTGGGGGGGGAAGTGCCAGAGGCTTAGTGCCTGCTAACAAGAGCACTATAAAAGACTCCCTTGTCCAGCGTGTCCCATCATGTTCATGTCCCAGTATGGTAGTGGGACAGCACAGGAGTGTAACACCCATCTTAAGGTTGCTGCAGGTGTCCACATAGTCTACAGTCCACAGGAAACTTTGCAAGAAGAACACCTGACCAAGGTTGGAGATACCACAGTTCTGTGTACTGATATACTGGAACAGACAGCTTAAGGCTAAGTAGGTACTGGTAGTTTATTTTTATTTATTTATTTATTATGGTATCAGATTCACCTTTGAGCCAGAGGCTCTTTTACAAAGGTTCCATGTCAGAGTACATAAACATTAGCATATACATTGGTTGTAGACAAAAGAAAAAAAAAACGCATAACAGCAGCCAGGGGGCTTTGTCACTAATTATAACAACACAAATGAGTAAACTAAACAGTATAGATTCAATTAGGGTACCATCTGAGTAAGGGAGGCAGGGCCAAAGGCAGGAGATGAAAGAGAGAGAAGAAGAGAGGGAGCGGGGAGTGAGCATAGCACCAGGTCAGTGAAGAGGTGAGAGAAGAGAGAGGGGTGGAGGGAGTAGAGAGTAGAGTAGTGAGTAGGGTGGGTGGGGTGGGGTGGGGGAGTTAACCTGCTAGGGTAGCAGTTGCATGAGGCACAATG
Source organism: Neoceratodus forsteri (assembly GCA_016271365.2). Lineage (NCBI taxonomy): Eukaryota > Metazoa > Chordata > Ceratodontiformes > Ceratodontidae > Neoceratodus > Neoceratodus forsteri. Next base: position 1,430,197,173 of record CM057449.1, read on the forward strand.
ATGAGGTATTGACATAGACTGAGCAATGATGCCCACGGTTGTTTTGTTGACGACTTCTGGTGGCAGGGTGTTGAACCAGGATGAGGCCCTGAATTTGAAGGATCATTGTCCTTGGGTAGTCCTGCAACAGGGAGCGGTGAAGGAGAGGTTGTTTGAATCCCTGGTTTGACGTGATCTCTATAAGGATCCAGCAGAGCCTGGGTTCCAGGGGCAGTAGGTCCAACGTTAGCTTTTTTGCTAGAATGCACATATGATATTTAATTCTGCCAGATAGTTGGAACCAGTTTGCATGTTTGTAGATATCACAGGTGTGTGCAAGGTGGTAGGCTGATGTTTGGAGACGACATGCCTTATTTAGTGCCGTGGTGATGCGTCAGAGAGCAGTGTCGGTGGCAGACACATAGATCACAAGCCCATAGTCTATAATTTAAATAACTGAGCTCTGAATGGCAGTGCTTAGGGCTTCTTCCGTGAGGCAGTTCCTATGTCTATAGAGCAAACCAATTTGGGTATTCACCATTTTAGCTACGTAGTTGATATGTTCAGAGTATCCAAGTGTTGGGTCAAGAATCACCCCCAGATATTTAAATAGATGCACTTGTTCAAGGGGGGCCCCTTCGTTGTTTGAGATAGAGAGAGTTTTGTTTTTATGTCTGCTGTGGGTACATTGGAACTGTATTAATTTGTTTTTTTTGTAGTTAAGAATGAGTTTATGAGATTTAAACCATGTCTCTACATCGGTGAAGCTTTCTTGTAGTTGTGACTGTAGAATGGAGGAGTCAGAGTGGGAGGTGAAGATGACGGCATCGTCGGCATACAGTAGGCTTTTTTCAGTGCAGGATGAAGGGAGTCTGTTTAGGAAAATGTTGAAAAGCATAGGACCCAAGATGGAACCTTGAGGGACACCTGATCGAACCGAGAGGGGTGTTGAGATGGATTTGTCAATTTCTACCTGCTGGGTTCGATCACTGAGGTAGCTTTGAAACCATCGAGTTTTGTCGGGTGATAAACCTATAAGAGATAATTGCTGAAGCAGTAGTGAGTGGTTAACGGTATTGAACGCCTTAGTCAGGTCAATGAAGGTGGCACCTATGAGCTGCCCTTGGTCCAGGTGTTGTGGATATAAGCGATAAATTCTAGGAGTGCCGTGGTCATGCTGTGTCCCTTTTGAAATCCATGTTGTTCTTAACATAGCAGATTATACTTTGTAAGGTACTTTGTAGTGGGGTAACAACTAGGGGGTAGGAAGTAATAGACATCAGTAAGATAGCAACAAAAAGGGATGATAGGAGACAAATTGAACAGCAAAAGTCAGCACAGTGGAGCTCCAGAGTACACAAGCCACAAACAACAGTCTCCAAAAGAAAGTTCAAGCACTCACCACCGCATATTGGTAGCTGTACAAATTCAATTTGACTCCACACTAGATTTAAAGGATGACTTATTTATTAAAAACTTTACAGCTTCATAACCAAGGTTAGAACACATTAACACTGCTTAATGCCTCAGTATGTAAAGTTTTTAATAAATAAGTCATCCTTTAAATTTAATGTGGAATTGACCTAAATTTATACAGCTACCAATATGTAATGGTGAGTGCATGTAGCGTTACCACCTGTCCTGTGTTTCGCAGGACAGTCCTGATTTGGGCAGCTGTGTCCTGCAAAAAAACATGAAAAATACTACATGTCCTGATTTTATAGTAGAAAAAATATTTTCTAACTTTCCTCTAAATCTTGTAGAAAACTATAGTACCTTAAGTAAAATACATTAAAATGATATGAAACCATAGAAGCAACCAAGAAACTACAATACTTAGCCTTAATTCTGATTATATAGAGAAAACAAGCCTGTTGCACTAGTCAAGGTTACATACTGTCCTGCGAAAAATCATATTTTAGCAAGAAATGTCCCAGTTTGGGCTTCTTAAAAGGTGGTAACCCTAAGTGCATGAACTTTCTTTTGGAGCATGTAGGAGACACCTATCTAGTGCAGGGGAACAAATACATTTCAAACAGGTAAAGAAAGAGGTAGGATATCAAAGAACATGGAAAGGAGGCAGGTACAGAAAAGATTTACAGATAAAACAGACAACAGATAAAATGTTTAAGAAAGGAAAGAGTATGGGAGTGGTGTGGTGCAGTGCAGTGGGTGTGCAGCTACAGTCTTTCGGGACATGTTCTGGAGACTGAGGTGCTGCCCCATTTGCACTCACCTCTATGGGTTGAAGAAAGAGGTTGATGGACTGTGGGCCAAACTGGTAAGGGTGAAGAGAACTTTCTTCCCCACCCAGGGGCCACCAAGTCAGCTACTGCTCCCCAGAGGATGCTTAAGCACAAGCAGAAGCGGTTGGACCTTGGTGGGTCCAGTAGAAGAGTAGGGAGGTGGGTGGAAGGTACATACTCTTCATTCTGTACCACTGCACAATGCTTCACATACTGGCAGGGTGGAGGCAGCTGGGAGGCACCTGCAGCAGTGGGAAGGGAGTACGTGGGGGTCATCAGACAGGAAAGCCCAAAGGAGGAAGGAAGGAAGAGGCCCCCAATGCAGCTGCTGGTGAGGGAATTTATCATTAGGAGGATTGACTTGCAAGTGGGGGGACGACGGGAGAGGGAGGTGAAGTATTTCCAAGGTGCTTTGGCTTGGAGGGATGGAGAGCAGATTCAGGGATCTCTAGGGTGGCAGGACATGGGAGGGAGCTAGATGCCATTGTCCATCTAGGGACTAATGACCTGGCAAGGGATTGGGTAGCAGTAGTACAGAGTAATTTTAGGAAGCTGGGGAGGGGCCTGAAGCAGTTTGCACACAGTGGCATTTGCCAAGGTGTTACCTTTGTATGGCCGAGGTGAGAAAAGGGCACTCTGTACCATGGCTTTTAACAATTGGTTGAAGGCATGGCACATGGAGGAGGGCTCTGGCTACAGTGGGGATCTGGGACCAGCCTGGGATGATATGGGTCTGTATTGGGGAGATGGGATGCATCATTTCAGGAAGGGGATCACAGTCCTTAGTGGGAGGTTTTCATGCTAATTGGATGAGCATTTAAACTAATGAGTTTGGGTGAGGTTGTAATGCCAAAGGTGACAAAGACTGACTCCCCCCAGATGATGAATCATGAAGGAGGAAGGACTGAGAGGCGTAAGCTCCCCTGGCACAGGGTTCAGGAAGACAGGGATGGGAACAAGGTGGAGCATGACAGGGGTGTAAATCAGAATAGCAAGAAGAACAGAGCAAAGGAGGCAGGTAACAGAGAGGGGAAACGAGGGATGCAGGAGAGCAAGAGAGCTTCAAGAAGCAGCACAGGCAGTGGGAGGGGCAGAAAGCAGTGAGGCAGGCAGTGGGGAAGTATGGAGAACCATGTGTGTCAATACAAGGCATCTGGGAAATAAAATTCCGGACCTGGAGGACATCATGAAAGAGGCTAACCTGGATTTAGTGGCCATAATGGAATCATGGTGCACTGACAGCTGTGACTGGGATGTGGTCATACCAGGCTACTCTCTGTTCAGGAGAGACAGGAAAGGGAGAAGGAGAGGAGAGGTTGTACTATATGTGAGGGAGGGAGTAAAGGCTTTGGACATGCAGGGGTACTCGGAGGAAAAGAAAGGACAGGAGTTGCTTTGAGGCCTCCTGGAAACAGGGGCTGGGGTCAATATTCATACGGGGTGGTATACAGACCTCTAGCACAGGAAGAGGAGTTGGATAAGGCACTTAGGGATGACATCATCAGGATGGCAAATACGAGTGAGGTGCTGCTAGCTGGTGATGTCACTTTGCCAGATGTGGATTGGAGCCTTCAGGCTGAAGCTATGGCAAGGAGCTGGGCCATCCTTGACTCACTACAAGGGGCTTTTCTCAGGCAGCTAATCAATGAACCCACTAGGAACAGGGCAGTGCTGGACCTGGTGCTTACAAACAGGGACAGTAATGCAGATGTCACAGTGGGCAGTCTCCTATGTACCAGTGATCACTGTAAAGTGCGATTAAACATTGAAATGAGAGCAGAGGCAAACCATAAGAGGACAATGGTCCTGGACTTTAGGAGGGTGGATTTCATGGAAATGGTTGACTGCCTCAGAAGCTATCGGGGGGGGGGATGCTAGGAAGGGGTAGAGGAACAATAGGGAAACATTAGGAAGGGCATAATTAAGGCAACAAGCCTCTGTGTGAAACAAATAAGTAAAAGGAAAAGGAAAAAGAGACTTTAATGGTACTCTAGCAAAGTGGCCACAGAGGTAAAGGACAAAAGGATGTCAGTCAGGAGGTATAAGGAAACGCAGAGGGAGGAAGACAGGGAATCATATCAGGTAAAACAGAGGGAAGCAAGTAAGGCAATAAGTAGAGCAAATGCACATACAAAGGAAAGGATAGCCAAAGGGGTAGTGAATGGGGATAAGACTTTCTACAAGTACATAAGTGAGAAGAGGAAAGCAAGGAGAGGAATAGTGAGGATCAGGAGGGCAGCAGAGGGTGACTGTGCAGAAAAGGACCAAGAAAAAGCTGGCATCCTGAACAGGTACTTCTGCTCAGTCTTCACAGTGGAGGGAGAGGGGACAGATCATCAGTGATCAGCAGAAACAATGGGGGAGGGGGGGAGGTCCATTTTCAGAGGAAAGAGTCCTGAAGGGTCTTGTAGCTCTGAAAATGGACAAGGCTGTAGGACTGGATGGAAAACACCCAAGGATACTGAAAGAACTGAGAGAGGTGCTGGCTACCCTGCTGACAGGGTGGTAAACTAGGTCAAAAATTGGCTAAGCGATAGGATACAAAGGATGGTGGTGAATGGAGTTCAATCCAAAGAGAGTGGGGTGACCAGCAGGGTCCTGCAGGGATCAGTGGTTGGACCAGTCCTCTTTAATGTCTTCATAAGTGACAATGCAGAGGGGCTAGAAGGGAAGGTGTGTCTCTTTGCAGATGATACAAAGATCTGCAACTGGGTTAACACTCCAGGAGGGATAGAGAAAATGAGAAGGGACTTAAGCAAGTTTGATGAATGGTCAAGTCAAGTCAAACTTTATTTATAAAAGGTGCCTTTCCAAAACCAAGGCACCTGTACATGACATAATAAAAATGATATAACTGAAAAACATTAAAATTAATCCAATCCTACAACAATTAAAAATCATTATATGAAAAGTTAAAAAGATAAGTTTTTAATGCCCCCTTAAAGGTTTGGACAGTCAGGCAATCTTGTACCTGACGAGGTAGAGAATTCCACAGGGTCAGGGCCATAAAACTAAAAGATCTGGCCCCAGAGGTCTTCAAACGAACCCTGGGAATCTCTAGCAATCCCTCATCAGTGGATCGGAGAGAGCGGGAGGGACAGTAGGGATGAAGGAGATCTTTCAGGTAGCCAGGTCCCTGATCGTGTAGGGCTTTATAGGTCAGCAAACCGACCTTGAAGGTAATTCGCCAACATATTGGCAGCCAATGCAGTCCGCGGAGCACAGGTGTTATATGACTGGACCTAGAGGAACCAGTCAATAGCCTGGCTACTGCATTCTGCACTAGCTGCAAGCTGCGAATATCAATCCCCAGTAGCCCACGATAAAGGGCATTGCAGTAGTCAAGACGGGAGGTAACGAAGGTGTGGACCAGAGTAGGAAGATCGTCAGGAGGAACCAAGTGCTTCACCCAGGCGATGTTCCTCAGGTGGTAAAAAGAGGCTTTGACAACTGCCGACACCTGAGATTTAAGTGTCAAACAGTTATCAAACACAACACCCAGGTTCCACACCCGGTCTGAAGTAGTTAGCTGAACCCCCCCAAGCTATAAACCTGAGGGAGATCCTGCCAACAAACCCGCCTCCCGACGACCTGGGTCCACAACCAACACCTCAGTTTTTTCTGGATTCAACCGCAGCCAACTCACATTCATCCAGTCCTGGATTTCGGCCAGACAGTTGTTAAAGACCGAAAAGGCAGCATCTTGGCCGGGCACAAATGACATGTACAGTTGAGTGTCATCTGCATAGCAGTGAAAGCTCGAACCGGGTGTGGCAGTTAAGATCAATGCAAAAAAGTGCAAAATCTTGCACTTGGGGTACAGAAATGAGGGGAGGAGTACATGATGCCAAGAAGTACGGATGACCACCAAAAAAGAAAGGGACCTGGGAGTAATCATATCTGATGATCTAAAGGTTACCAAACAATGTAAAAAGGCTGTGAGGAGAGCCAGTGGAATGCTGGGGTGCATAGGGAGAGGTATCTCCAGCACAAGGAAGGAGGTGATGATGCCACTGTATAGAACATTGGTGAGACCTCATTTAGAGTACTGTGTCCAGTTCAGGAGGCTGCATCTCTGGAAGGACATAGACAAAGTAGAAGAGGTTCAGAGAAGGGCAACAAAAATGGTGCAGGGGCTGCACCAAATGTCATATGAGGGGAAACTGGAGAATCTCAATATGTATTCCCTGGAGGAGAACAGAAAGACGGGGGGCTATGATTGAGACTTTCAAATACCTCAAGGGTGTAAATAAGGTGCAAGAGGACAGCATCTTTAATAAAAAAATGTTCAAGAACAAGAGGGCATGATACAAAAATAGAGGGGGGTAGACTTATGGGTAACGTGAGAAAGTGTTTTTTTCACAGAAAGGGTGGTGGATCCATGTAACAGCCTCCTATCAGAGATTGTAGGGCCAAAAACCGTAGTAGAATTCAAAACTGCACTGGACAGACATAAAGAAACTTTAGTGATAGGAAAGAGAGGGTAAGCCACAGATAATTTAGGATCTGTGGTATATAAAACAGGCAGGGAAAATGGGCAGACTAGGTGGGCCAAGTGGTCCTTATCCGCTGTCAAATTCTGTTTCTGTGTTTAACTGGAATCAGGTATGATTCTAGAGGACTAGAGGAGAGCAGATGTGGCTCCTTTATAAAAGGGCAGCAGCAGGGAGGAGGCTAGAAACTATAGGACGGTAAGCCTCACCTCAGTACTGGGGAAATTAATGGAAGCAATATTAAAGGAAAAGTTGGTATAGTATCTTGATTCCAGTGGGCTGGGCTGTAAGACCAAATGCAGCATAGATTTATAAGGGGGGGAGGGGGTTATTCCAAATGAATCTCATTGAGTTCTTTGACTGGGTGACCAGGAAAATAGATTAGGGGAGGGCAGTGGATGTGGCCTATCTGGACTTTAGCATGGCCTTTGACACTGACACACAGGAAACTGATTAAGAAATTGAGCAGCCTAGGGTTGGGATCCAAAGTGGTGAATTGGGTTAGAAACTGGTTAACAGATAGGAGACAACGGGTGGTGTTAATGGCACTTGCTCATATGATGGGAGAGTGACAAGCATAGTGCAGCAGGGCTCAATACTGGGACTCGTCCTCTTCAATATCTTTATAAGTGACATTGCAGATGAACCGAAATGGAAAGTATGGGTTTTGCAGATGATACCCAAATCTGTAATAGGACAAACAATAAGGAAGGTGGGATCTTGGGAAACATGAGGAGTGGTCATGAGCATGGTAATTGGGGTTCAATGCCAAAAACTGCAAAATCATACACCTAGGACGTAGGACCCATGAAATGAGTATAGGATGGACAGGGGTAGATAATGACAGTCACTAGAGCAAGAGGAGACAGTGACCTACAGGTACCTCACAGGGTGAACAGGGTGGAGGAGAGGAGTCTCTTTCAAATGAGGAAGAGAACTAGAACCAGAGGGCATGCAATGAAGCTGGGGGGGGGGGCGGCAAGTTTAGGAGGCATGTGAGAAAGTACTGCTTCACTGAAAGAGTGGTGGATTCCTGGAATAGACTGCCAGCAGAAATGGTGACACAAATAGTAGGGAGCATCAAGCATGCATGGGATTGACACAGGGAAATATTAGGAAATGGGCGGGGAGAAGGGAGGGTCACCAGAGACCAGTTAGGGTCTGCAGAGACAGACTAGGCAGGGATCATCAGGGCAAAATGGGTGGGCCAAGCGGTCATTTTCTGCCAACAAATTCTATTTCTGTTTCAAGCTCCTTGCTTAGCCTAACACCAGCCTGTATTTAGAGATCTGATAGCCCTAGTGGCTGATCGTCACCCAATTGCCCAGCTATCCCATCATCCTCTTCTGTCTGTGGGTCCCACTATTGCCTTATATCTGTCCCACCTAAGTTTAAACCTGTCACAGTCTTGGTTTCAACCACCTCTCTGGGCATTCATTTCCATTTCTCCACCACCCACTCCATGAAGAATAATTTTTTCACATCTCTCCTGAATCTCCCCCCTACCAGTCTCCACCCATGTCCTCTAGTTACTGTGCTGCTGTTGCTCAGGAAGAAGTCCTTACAATCCACCCTGTTGATTCTTTGCAAGAACATGCATGACTCAGTTATATCCTTCTTCCCTCCTGGGCCCCAGTAAATATATTTTAAGGTATGCCACCTGTTCCTCATGAGACCTCCCCTGCTGCCATCAGATCACCTTCATGACCCTCCTTTGTATGGTCTCTATGCAGTCCCTGTCTTTCTTGAGGTGTGAATGACAGAACTGCTGACAGTACTCCAGGTGTAGCCTTAGCAGGGACCTGCACAGGGGCAGCATCACCTCCCTCTTCCTCCTATTAAATCCCCTTACTATACATCTCAGCATCCTGTCTACCTTCCCATATGCTTTATTGCACTGTGCAGTAGACTTGAGACTGTCACTAATGATGACCCACTGATTTCTTTCCTCATTTGTCCGCACCACCCTTACACCCATCCAGCAGTCCACTTCAGGGTTCTTTCTATCAATGTGCATCACTTTGCACCTTTTAGAGTGGAACTTTAGTTGACAATCTGGACCACATTTCCTATTTTTCCAGGTCTCTCTTCATTTCTCTGACTCCCTCCTCATTGTTCACTCTGCCAGAGATTATAGTGTCATCAACAAAGAGACGCACCTTATTCTAGATTCCCTCACCTATACTGCAAGTGAAGATATTGAAGAGTGCCCTTTCCCAGATCTGATCCCTGCAGTGTCCCACTCATGACTCAGCTGGGCTCTTAGTGCCTCATTGATGACTTCCCTCTGCATCCTGTATGCCAGTTAGTTTCCCAGTTCCTTATCCAACTGGTAAGTTTTTCTGCTACCCGAGGTCACCCAGCTTTTTTTATTAGCCTTCTGTGTGGAAAGGAATCGAAGGCCTTACTGAAGTCAGGGCACAACATATCCACTGCTTGGCCCCTGTTCATTGTTTTTGAGACTCCATCAAAGAAGTTGATTGGTTTAGTTTGGCAAGATCAGTCTTGTGCTGCACCTGTCCTGCAACCCATTTGCTTTTAAGAATTCCACAGTTTATTCCATAATGATGGTTCTCAGCAGCTTGCCTACAGTCAAGTCTGGACTGGCCAGTCTGTAACTTCCTGAGTCATTCTTGCCCCCGCTCTTGAGAAGTGGCACATTATCCAGTACCCAATCTGCTGCAACCACCCCCATTTCCAGAAGAACAATTAGATTTTTCAGTGGAGCTGCCAGCATCTGGCCCACCTCCTTCAGTACTCGAGAGTGCAACCCCTCAGGACCAGGCACTTTGTCGACCTTTAGAGTTTTGAGGTCTCTGAGTTACCTTTCTTCTGAGACTAAGCCCAAATCCAGTCCTCTCCCCCCATCCCCCCTTCAATCTGCACCCTGCACTGTGGCAGTGGCACGCCAACCTCCACGGTGAATACTGAACAAATGTAATCATTCAGTAAATCAGCTTTTTTTTCAAATCCTCTTCCACCTATGTGACCTTCCTTCATTAATATGATAAAAACCTCCGTAGTTTTCCTTTTTTCCTTAATGTGCCTAAAGAAGGTTTTCTCTCACTCTTTGAGTCCCTCCATTATTCTCAGCTCTGTGTCTGCTTTAGTTTTTCTTATCATTATTCTGGCCTCTTTCAGCTTTTTCAGATACTTCTTCAGGTTGGCCGAACCCTATTCCTCCTGAATTTTTTTGAATGCTACCCTTTTTGCCCTTACTGCCTCTCTGACCCTTTTGGAAAACCAGATCTATCTTTGTGCTCTTTGTTCTTCATGACCTGTCACACACATGATGATGTCACCTCTGTTACACCACTCTTTAAGACATCTCATTTGGTTTTTTACCTCTTCCTCTCTTTCAGCCCTTACAAGTTTATCTTTCAGCATTTTCCCCATCTTACCAAAGTCTGCACTTTTAAAGTCCAGGACCAAAGTTTTTGAACTGGAGTGATGTGTTCCTGTGGTTATGTTGACTTGAAACACACTGCATTGTGGTCACTAGACCCCAGTGGTTCCCTCATCTCTACTTCTATGACTCAGTGTTTGACAGAACCAGATTGAGGGTTGCCCCTCTCTAGTCAGTTCCCTGACCCACTGCACGTGGAAGCAGACTTGCATCACATTCTCCAGTATCTGACATACACTGCTGGTTGCCAGGATTTCCCAATCTACATTTGACATATTTAAAGGTCTTCACAATTGTTGACTCCACCATCTCTAATACTCCAGATACAGCTTCTGCTTTTAAGGATTTTTTACCTCCTATGTATTTTCCTTCCTCCCCTCTCTTCCTCCTTTCCTCCCTCCTGTCTTTCCCTGTCACCTACCCTCTAATCTCCAAGTCTTTCTTTCCATTCTCTTTATCTTGCATTTCACATATCTCTGTCCTTCCATCTTTACTACTCCTAAATCCCTTTAAGAGTCACAAACCTGATGGACTGGACTCAAAACTCCTACTTCTGTCTCTACAGCTATTGTGGCTCCTATTGGCATCCCTCTTAACCTTTCTTTTCAACAGGGATCTGTTCCCTGGGTCTGGAAATAAGCAACAGCCTTACCTTTCCACAAAGAGGAGTAATTCTTCATCTCCTTGGAACTACTGGCCAATCTCACTCCTCCATGCGCCTGCTGAGCTCAAGTAGAAGTTTGTCTAGTCTCAGCTCTCCTCCTCTTGGGTCATGGCACCTCCTCCACTGTTCCTCCATTTATTGTCAAAAAGTGGCTCTCTACACTTCTGAACTATCTGTCCTCCTTTCCCCATCCATCCCCTGCTCCTACTCCATTCAATGCTCTGACATCTGCTTACATCCTATTCCCTTCATACCTCACTCCTACTCCTTTTACTCCTCAACTTCTACTTCTTTTCTTTCCTTTGCTGAGAAACCACCACTGATCAATTTGCTCTCCATATTTCTCTTTCTCTCACCTCTGGAACAGCCTCTCCCTCAACATTCATCTGTTCTCTTTTCTCCGGCCTCAAACATCTCTCTTTGCTTGTTTTACCCCTCCCCCCTCATGCCGGTTGCTAGCATTCCATTTGTTTGTGGCCCTGGACCTCCACTTTGTGACTATGGCTCATCCACCCTTTCCCTACATAAGCTCCTCATTGACCACCTCAGTTTCCCCAGTTCCCTCTTCATTTTCATAAGTGTGGTATAGTCCTGCCCCAACTCCAAACCTGATACCCTTATTGACATCTTATCTTTACTCACTTGCCTTACCTCATTTGGAGAAATGCTAATCTTGGTTGACTTCAACACAAACTGGGCCTGTCCTACCTCCAAAAATTTAATCCAGGTATCCAAGGCCTTCACCTCCCCTAACATATCTCTGAACCTACCAAGCTCAATGAAAAAAACAACAAACCATTGCCTAGTTTACTGGGCTTTCTCCTTGCACACCACCATATATTAGAAGCTGGCAGCCTCCCAGATGCATTTAGTGTCAACCATGCGTTTTCAGTGTGCACAAAATGTATGCCCCTGAAGCCTCCCATAAGATCATCTTGCAGTACTCCCTCTGATTGCTAATCTGCGATTCCTTCTGGATGACTTAAACACATCAGCTGTTTAGTCATTTCATTTTACTGATGTGGATAAAGCAGTAGCATATTTCTACTGAAAATGTACTTCTGTCTGTGACTCACATGCCCCTAAAAGAGGATTTAGGTGAAAGGTCCCCCCATCTCCCAGTGAGTCTCAGGTGAACTGTTAGACTGCCTCAAGGCTTGGGATATTGCCAGGCATCTGCATAAGACCTTTGGCTCAAGTGAGGACAGTATCAGGAATGGGCAGCTTAGAAATACCTGCACCAGAGCCATCTGCATGGCCAAAGCAGGTTCTTTGCTTCCACCTTCCAGAGCAACCTTCAGTGCCCTATTAAGTTATGGAAGGTTGTTAATTCCCTTTTTGACCCCCCCCCCACCAATTCCATTCCCCAGTGTTTAATTTTGGAAGCTCCCTGGTTTCTGACCCCTGGAAACTGCCTCTGATTTACTCAACCTCTTCTCTTCATGCTCTCTCTCTCTCTCTCTACTGTCCCTACCACCCCCTCTTCCATTTCTTATTCTCTCCATGCTCCCTTAACTCCATCCCCATGTGCCAGCTGCTACACCAGCTGCTCTTCTCATTCTCAGCTGGACCAAAAGTAACAGCCTTGATGGCTTGGACCCCAACCTTTTCCAACTGGATGCTCTCACTGTTGCAACCTCTATCCCCAACCTCCTATACCTATCCTTCTCCTCTGGGCAGGTCTGCACCACATGGAAAAATGTTGGAGCCCTCACTTTACTGAAGAATAGTTACCCTATTTCTTCAGGCAACTACTGCCCCATTTCTCTTTTCTCTGTCCTCTCCAAGCTTCTGGAAAAAATAGTACTTCCCCAAATAGCGTATTTCCTAAACTCTATTCCTTTCTTATCCCCTTCCAGTAGAGCTTCAGAGAAACCCACTCAACTGTCTGCTCCATCCTAAGACTCATCAATCACGTACTGTATAGGATGGAGCAAAACCTTCAGATCTATACAGTCTTTGTTGATTTGGCAAAAGCCTTTGACTCTGTGCCATACTCCCTACTTACTTGGCTACTTGCTTGGTTACTTGGTTGGAGTAGACAAAGAAGGCATATGCCCATTTAATTGTCTCCTACATTGGTAGGTTTATTTGTCCAAAACCCCTGTTAACAACAGTTCATCTAGAGAAGTTTTAAAATATTCAAAGTTACTAGCGTGTACTAAATTAGATGGTATCTGGTGTAGGCCTTTTTGATCATGAAGTCAGCTGATTTCAATCCTATCTAGCTGACAGAGTCAATTAGTATAGTAATAGCTATCTCTCTCTGCACCTCATAATAGCCTCTGTTGTCCCAGGGCTCTGTGCTAGGCCCCTACCATTCTCCATTTTTCTGACACAAGCTTTTCATTTGCGCACATTTATGTGTACCCAGATGACATGGTGATCTTCCTCAGTGATCCTTCTACCATGGAGTGGGAAGCTGATCACTACTGCAGCTTTAACAAAGTCCAACATTAGTTCCAAATCTAACTAGCTTTCACTGAATGCTAAAAGAAAAAAAACAGTCTTAGTGACCTTTGGAAGCAGACAGAGGCTTGTGAGGGCCTTGTTTACTCATGTATAAAAGATTCTGGATGACTCTCTACTGGATGTATTTCCCTCTTTTAGATACCCAGGTGTCCGGTTAGATTCTCACCTTAACTTCACCAGACCCACTGACACCATCCACTCCAAACTCCTCTTCAAACTGAGTGCACTGTACAGAAACAAATCCCATATCCCCTTCCCAGCTCATTGTGAGATGCTTCTCAAAATGATCACCCCAACATCTAACTATGGTGATGTATACTCACTACTGTTCTCTTTATTCCAAACTTTCATTTCCTTCCTTTGCTGGAAGGCCCCTCTGTCACTCTGCTGCCCTTCTAGGCAAGTTCTAGTTCTTTCTGCTCCCCTGCTATCTCTCTGCTTTTCTTTCCCCCTCTATCTTTGAATCCTACTCCCTCAGGAACTCTGACACTCATTCACTCCTTCCTTCTTCCTTTCTTCAATATTTCTGCTGGACAGGCATCTTTTCCCCTACAGACTTCCCCCTCTCTCTCTTGAACAATCTCCACCCTCACTTTGTTGCTTCTGGCCCATTCTTGCCACTAAACTCTCTTGCCCCAGAGTCAGGGTATGGCTATTCAGTCAGTTTTGTTTCTGGTGGCTGGCATTTTTGCCACATGCCATTTTAGCTATTTAACAGCATATTGATTTTATGAAACTAAGTTGCATCAATACAGAACCACACAATGTCTCATACACAAAATTGCACCTTGTGTTATGTTTTGCAGATACAATTGCTGAGAGTCACTGTTTGTTCATTGTTTTACCAATGTTTTATTAATCACACTTCTAGCAAATGTTTCCTGTCACTAGGGGTGGGTGATTGGTTACTAGTACTGTATGCCAGACACAGAGCCTGACTTAATGAGATCAGTGGTCGGAGCTTAGTGCCAGTGAAATTGGTGCCAGGGTGCCTTTGAGGTCACTTGCCAAGTGGTTGTTTGCCAGACTGCTCTGAGGTGGCAAGGACCTCACAGCTGTCATTGGATTCATCTCTCTAGAGATCCAGTCATCTTGACACCCAGTATCCCGGTAGCCTCCAGAGACAGGTCCAAGACAGCAGTGGAGGTCTCAGGGAAGGAATCTGGTGGCATTTTGTGTAGATTACTGTTAATTCCTGGGAGTGTGTAGGGGTTACACCAGGAAGGTGTGGGAACCCTGAGGGGCTTCCTTGCAAGGAGAATCCCTGACAGCCTTGTGTAACCCACCTATGAATGGGGGTTCCCAAAAACTCTTCCTTGGGTGTGCTTTAATGCCCGCTGCCAGGCTGAGAGAGAGAAAGCAGCCAGAGCTTCCTTAAATCAAGGAGGTTATTTTCTAGACTACACTGAACTGAAGCATTACTTTTTGGATGTGTGTAAGTAACTAGTATTGATTCTGTTTTTGGGGTTGACTTGTCTTAGTTTTAACTTTAATTTGCCAGGAAGGAGCTGTAGCTGGGAGATATTTGCAGTCATTTGTGACTAGACCTGTTACTTAACCTCTGTGAAATAGGTGTCTGAAAGGAAGGAAGCCACTCCCCAGGGTGGAGGGTCAGAGTTGTAGTTGATTGTTTCTGGACTGCATAGGTTTACTCCTCCCACCCTTCCCTCACCCACCCACCCCAAGTGCATTACTTCCTTTGTAGCAGAGTTTCTGACATCACTTCCCCAAAACTGATAACAACATACACCTGTTCATATCCTTAAAGGCACAGCACACTGAATAGCAAGTAGAGACACTCACAAGCTTGCCCACACTAAAACAAGAACAAAAAACAACAAAAGAAAAACATATGTAACAGGAAGGGACACAGACATGTGGGGAGTGGTGCAATGCACTGGCTGTGGAGCAGCAGTCTTCCAGGAGACAGTCTGGAAACTGTGTTGCTGCCCTATTTGCAGGCACCTCTCTGGTCTGAGGGAGGAGGTTGCTCAACTCCATGCTGACCTGGCAATGATTCAGGAAACCTGCTCCCCAACCCAGGGACCACCCAGGCCACCACCACTACCTCAGAGGTTGCCAAGAAACAGGAGTGGTTGGACCATGGTGGGCTCAGAGAGGGTGATGGTGGTGGAACAGAGGCACATCCCTCCAGTTGTGCCTCTCCACAACTCATTTGCCAATCTGACCAAGCATGGTTCCTCTATGGAGGCACCCACAGTGGAGACCAAGGAGGATGCTGGGAACCTCCACAATGGAGACCCACAGGAGGGTGGCACAGGACCCCACATGGGAAGAAAACAACTCCTGGTGGGGGACTCAATTGTTAGGGGGTAGAACTGGGGGAGGGTGGGAAAGGGAGGTAAGGTGTCTGCCTGGTGCCATGGCTTGGAGGGACCGGAAATGAATCCTCAGGATCGTGGGAGCAGCTGCAAGGGGGAGTGAGCTGGATGTCATTATCCACCTAGGGATGAATGACCTGGCTCAGAATGGGATCAGAGCACTGCAACAGGAGTTTGTGGAGTTAGGGAGGGGCCTTAGACAAGTAGCACACATGGTAACTTTCTTGGAAGTGCTACCTGTCTATGGCATGGATGAAGCTAGGGTACTCTGCACCATGGGATTTAATGACTGGTTGAAAAACTGGTGCAGAGCTCAGGGATTTGGCTTCATTGGGGACTGTGGCTCCACCTGGAGGGATACAGGCCTATACAGGCACAATGGTCTGCATCTATCCAGGAGAGGAATCATGTTCCTAGGTGATAGGTTTAAATGCTTCATTGGCAAGCATTTAAACTAGCCAAGGGGGGAGGCACTGAAAAGGAGAAGGGAAATCATAGCTCCCCCTCAAAATAAATCAGGGGTAGTTAGGTAAACACCAAGACAGAGCAGTTGATAGGGATAAGGGCAGGGGTAAATGGAGAAAAAGACAAAGGCAGTAAGGACAGGGATGGGGCAAAAAGAAATAAAAGCCATAAAAAAATAGATGGTAATGAGTACCAATGCCCTTAGTCTAGGTAAAAAGCTCCCCAAAATGGTGGCCTTGATGGAAGAGGGATGCCTGGATATCGTGGCAGTCACAGAAACATGGTACACAGAGAACCATGACTGGGATGTCAACATACCAGGGTACACAATCTACAGGAGGGACAGGGAGGGAAGAAGAGGAGGAGTAACTCTCTATGTAAGGGAAGCGATCAAAACAACAGAACTTAAGAGTAAACAGGGAAGAGAGGAAGCACTGTAGGTCACCCTGGAGACTGGAAATGGCTCCACAATCCACACAGGGGTTGTATACAGTCCTCGTCTCAGGGGGAGGAAATGGACAAGGAAATGATAGAAGGCATCCTTGAGATGACAGAGAAAGGGGAGCTATTGCTGATGGGGGACCCGAATATGCCAGATGTTAACTGAAGCACCTTGGCTGCAGCCACATCCAAGAGCAGGCCATTCTCTTGATGCCTTACGAGGGCATACCTCAGACAGCTAGTTTTGGAATTCACTCACGAGGGAGCAATCTTAGACCTAGTACTCTCAAATGGGGATAGAGAAAGGATCTCTGATCCTGAAGTGGGTATCCATCTGGGAACAAGCGACCGCCAAACAGTGTGATTCATAATAAACTTAGCTGTAGAGTCAAGCATCACAAAAGTTAAGGTACTGGACTTCAGGAGGGCTGATTTTCTCAAAATGGGAGAGTGCCTCAGAAAAGCACTAGCAAACAGGCAAGAAGGTGGGGTGGAGCAACAATGGGGAAACATCAAAACTGCCATCACAGAGGCAACAAGCCTTTGTGTGAAGCAAATAAATCAAAATGAAAGAAAACAACACTATGGTTCTCAAAAGAAGTGGCGGGGAAGGTGAGGGAGAAAAAGACAGCATTCAGGAAGTATAAGAAAACAGAAGGAGCAAGACAGAGAACTGTACTAGTTAAAGCAGAAGGAATGGAGGAAGGCAGTCAGAATAGCAAAGGCCCAAACCGAGGAAAAGATAGCCAACTCGGATAAGAAGGGGGATAAAACCTTTTATAGGTACATTAAGGAGCAAAGAAAGATAAAGGCAGGGATACTGAGGCTGAATAAAGAGGAAGGTGGTGGGGCAGAGAGCAACAGTCAAATAGCAGGGATACTGAATGAATATTTCTGCTCAGTATTCACAATAGAAAAGCAGGGGGAGATACCTAATCCAGTCAATAGAAGCACTCTGGATGGGGGGTTGATATTAGTCCTTTCACAGAAGAAAGGGTTCTGAAAGAATTCTTAAAACTGAAGGTGGATAAAGCAATGGGGCCTGATGGAATTCACCCCAGAATTCTAAAAGAACTAAGGGAAGAACTAGTAACACCACTGACTACCCTTTTTAATAAATCATAGGAGGATGATGTGGTACCTGAGGACTGGAGAAGGGCGGATGTGATTCCCCTTCACAAACGTGGGAGCAAGAAGGAGGCAAGAAACTATAGACCTGTCAGTGGTAGGGAAAATGATGGAATCACTTCTGAAGGAAAGAATTATTGAGTACCTAGAGGCCACTGGGGCACAGAACCCAAGGCAGCATGGATTCACAGCAGGAAGGTCATGTCAAACAAATCTAATTGATTTCTTTGACTGGATGACCAAAGTAGTAGACCAGGGAGGGGCTGTAGACATGGCCTACCTAGACTTTAGCAAAGCATTTGACACAGTCCCACACAAAAGATTAATAAACAAATTAGCCAGCCTGGGAGTGGGTCCCAGGGTGGTAGCCTGGGTAAAACACTGGCTGGACAACAGGACACAGCGGGTAGTAGTAAATGGAGTCCACAGTGAAGAGAGGAGGGTTACTAGTGGGGGTACCGCAGGGTTCACTACTGGAGCCAGTCCTTTTTAATGTCTTTATAAGTAACATTGCAGAGGGACTGGAAGGGAAAGTATGTCTCTTTGCAGATGACACAAAGATCTGCAACAGGGTTGATATGCAAGTTGGGGTGGAAAGGATGAAAAGGTACTTGGCAAGGCTGGAGGAATGGTCAAATGTATGGCAGCTTAGATTCAACATAAAGAAGTGCAAAGTAATGCACCTGGGAAACAAAAACCCAGGGCAAGAGTACACAGTGGGGGTGAGATACAGACAACAACAAAAATGGAAAGGGGCCGAGGGGTAATCATATCAGATGACCTAAAGGTGGTCCAGCAATGTGAGAAGGCAGTAAGGAGGGCTGGGAGGATACTGGGATGCATAGGGAGAGGCACCACCAGTAGGAAACAGGAAGCTGTTGGCCCTCTGTACAGACAGTTGGTAACACCACATCTGGAGTACTGTGTACAGTTCTGGAGACCCCGTCTCCGCAAAGACTTAGAGAGGGTGGAGGCTGTCCAGAGGAGGGCAACCAAAATGGTGCAGGGTCTGCACCAGAAGACATATGAAGAAAGACTAAAGGAGCTTAAGATGTATAGCCTCGAGGAAAGGAGGGAGAGGGGATGACATGATAGAAACTTTCAAATACCTCAGGGGAATCAACAGTCCAAGAGGGTAGCATCTTTCAGAAAAAGAGACATGCAAGAACAAGGGGGCACAATTTGAAGATAGAGGAGGGACAGCTCAGAGGTAATGTGAGGAAGTATTTCTTCACAGAGAGGGTTGTAGATGCATGGAACAGCCTTCCTGGGGAGGTCATAGAGTCAAAAACAGTGGGGGAATTCAAGAATGCATGGGACAGGCATAAGGCAATTCTAGTGGGGGGTAGGAGGAAGTAGGCTGTTGGTTAACTAGGATCTGCAGCTTATCCATTAGGTAGGGAAGTGAGCAGACTTGGTGGGCCAAGTGGTCCTTATCTGCCGTCAAATTCTGTTTCTATGTTTCTGTGTCGTTAAGAGGTTAAACAAGGTTAGCATGTGAGTGCACTATCGGCCTCCATGTCTGTCTCTTTAAGAGCTGCTTATCTTGTGGAAATAATCACTCTGGGTAGGGGGCGAGTAGTTTCAGGTTTGAGTCCTGCCTGGGCTGCAGGTTTATCGCTGCCTTCTACCATTGCTATTTGCGCAGAGGAAGCTCTGATAGGAGATATAACTGTTTGCGGATTATCTGCATTGAAAATAATGATATTGCAGTTTGTCTAACCTGCCTTTCTTTGCAGCATGGACATTTCTGTGATGTACCACAGTCTTGGTTCTGGACTGCCAATCAGCACCAATCAGTACCTTTGGGGGCTCTAAAATGGAATCTGTCCCAGGGGTCTTGTGGGAGTAAATTTCTGTAGAAATTGTAATTTTCACCCTTTGGTGCCTAAATGGACCAGTAGGGGGAGCTCAAGCTGTGACAGACAGATGCATCAACTAATAGGACCTTTTGGATCACGGGGGGGGGGGGGCCCGAGCTGCCAGCAGTAGTCGGGCAGTATGGTGTTGGATGGTAGAGAGTGAACAGCTTGAGAGAGTCGGGCAGCTGCTCCTGCATAGTGGTGCGGGAAATCAGCGGGGAGGCTGTGTCTGGCCTACCCACCACCATCTTCAGCAGTGAAGAAGTTCAGCTTTAGACAAATCTGACTTTATCCGAGGAAAGCCTTGATTGTGACCAGAATCTCGAATTGTGATAAAGGGAATTTCACCTGTTTTGGACCGAAGATTTGCCACAGTGCGATCGGCCTGTCAGTACTTTCACCATGACCGCAGAGCATACGCTTTGCGCAGAAGATCCTATGTATTGTTACCGGACTGTCATCCGAACTGTGATATTGCCTTACTTTTACTGTAAGTGTGCTGAATGCTGATAGTGGGTCATGATTTAGTTCCCCACTGCTTGAATGTGTCACGCTTGCTGGAAGCAGTGTCCAGTGACTCTAACTGGACTGAATCCGTTTTCTCCAACTTGTCTGGGCCTCAACACCATGGCCCTGATTGCCGCTCACATGGCAGAGTTTCGATTGACAAGAGACCCACTTGGGGATTCGGCTCCCTGCTCAACACCATCAAACAGGAACAACACCACAGTGAATCGTGTGGGCCCTGCTTCTCCTGGCAAACTAGCACTTCAACCTGAGGTTTCCATTTCATCCATCCTGCAACCTGGTCTGGGTATCATGAGTAAATCATGTGGTAGCTCCCTGCAAGAAAAATCTAATCAAAGTGTGTCATCTGATTTAAATTGTTTGACTGATTTTCATGAACTGAGCCCTCTGGCTCTGGAATACTAATATTGGGTTAAAGTGCATGTTGTGTTTCTTTTCCGTAAGGGCCCCAACAACAGCTGCAATGCTGGCCTACCCCAGGCAATGCTTCATGCTAGCCTGTAACTCCAACTGGGTACCCAGAGCGTGTGTGACTGTGATAGAGGGACTCTTAGAGGCATGCATGCTTAACCTGACTTAATCAGTACTAGAATCAAGCACCAGATTTCGCCCCCTTCCTTGTTCATGCCCCCTAATAAATCCGATCTGAATCTTTTTGCACTTAAATTGGTTGTGGTGTACCTCTGTATAGACAGCATTGTAATATTGTTGGTTGTTGTGCCAAATCTCACTTTACAGGGGATCTTCAGGGCTGAGCCAGCTAAACCAGCCCTGGTGGTAAGTGCAACAAGTGTGGGGTTGACATTGAATCCTGGTGTTAATTGCAACTGTGTATTCACTGACCAGTCTAGGCCACTAGAGGGGAAAGAGGGGATAACAGTGTCCTGGAGGGCTGTACCCACAGCAGCTGCGCTACTATTGACCCTGTCCTCCAGGTGGAGGCACCCATTTCTAGAACTCAGGCCCCTCAAACTGCACTTAGTAACACAGGAAGTGGTAGTATCCCTTGGGGGTAGCGCCACCTAGGGATTACATCTTGGAGGCACCACTGGGATTAGCGCCCCCCTAGTGGCCAACATCAACAATTATTGTTAAAGGCTAATGGCTACCCCGGTAGAAGTGGCTGTGCACCAGTTAGTGGGGTGGTGTACAGGCAAGAGATTGACCCCCACAGTGCTTTGCTTATACTGGATATTCCATTGGGCATGGGTAAGGACACAGTAGAAGGGGCACTTTCCAAAGCTGAATGTTTGAAAAATGTCGTAGTGGTGGGTCGATGGGCTGATTTAACTGCACAAACACTCGTGGCCTTGGTGGAGTGTAGTGACCCTATGGACAGCACTAAAGTGCCACAGACTATTGCCCCAGAAGGGGTCCCAGTCACCTGGAGGGTAATAACTAAAGACAGTAAAGACCCTGGGGAGGATGAGCCCCTGCCACTATCTGGGACTTTTGAGGAGAAGTTTGCTAAGTGGTTACTGGAGGAGGGGAAGACCATAGAGGGCTTTAAGAGATTATTCGTGCCATGTCACCTGGGGGCCTTCCTTCCCCAACACCTCTGCCCGCTCCAGCACCTGTTCCTGCTCCGGCTCCTGTGCCAGTGCCGACACCCTCATATGTGCCTGCCATTGGACATGACTCCTACCGCAGGCTGAGGATGTTTTCAGGCACCTTCCCCACCCCCCAAGGGGAGGATGATTGGGAGACCTGGATAGACTATGGTGCACCCCAAGTACCTGAATGGCAATGTGCTGAGGCTGAGAAGAGGAAAAGGTTGGTCAAAAGCCTCAGAGGTCTGGCCCTGATTACTATCAATGCCACGCGAGCTAGTAACCCAGAAGTGACTGCTCAGGACTATTTGGCTGCCTGGGAAAGTGTATATGGGAGCCCTGATTTGGAGGAGGATCTGTGGCGGAGGGTAAAAAACACTCAGCAATACCAAAGAGAGCCCTAGTCAGTGTATGTGTCTCGACTTGAAATAAGGCTACAGTAATGCCTCAAAAGAGGGAGCCTGGCCCCAGATAAGCTAGATTGGACTAGGTTGAATCTGATTCTTAAGTCAGCCCCCTTTTCTGAATTGTTGTTGCTTCAACTACGACTTGCAGCCCAGCTGGATGTGCCTCCCACCTATGCCGAATTAATGAAAGAAGTTCGGAGGGTCAAGAGAAGGCAGCCACCCAAGGGGCCCTCTCATGTATCTGCTGTTGCTGCTGCCCAGATGACTGAGGGTGACCTCTCGCCAATGAAGTTCAAGGGCTGAAATACACGAGGCTGAGCATTTGAGACTACCAAGAACACCCCACCCTGGTCTGAGATATTATGAGAAGTCCAAGAAGTGAAGGCTACCATTTCTCTTCAAACCCTTTCCAAAGACACAACAGACCTGAGTCCTTCTCAGAGCACGTCTGCTATGGGGGCGGGGGTGCAGGCTCAAGCGCCTCCCACCGATAGCAGCTCAAAAACTGAAGTCCAGGACTTGGCCATGGTACAAAAATAATTTTTGAGACATCTCCCACTGCCTTCAACACTGCAGACAGAGGTTGATCCAAGATTTTCCGAGGCTAGTACTCCAGCCCTAGCAGCAAATGTGTACCCCGCCCAGTTTCCTAGTTGTGGATGGCGACCAGCTTCTCATGCAAGGTTTCCACCAAGGATGACCCAAGAGCCTATCATTTGTCACAACTGTGGAAAAGATGGTCACATGAAGAGAGAATGCTGGTCCCAGAGGGACTTAGAGAAAGTGGTGAACAGTCTTCAAGGGGAGCTCCGGAAAGCAAATCAGTGGCCAATGGATGCACACACTAACTGCAGTGAAGATACAGGAAATCCTAATTCAAACTTGTTTGTGACTGAATCGTCTTTCCAGGCCCCTGCTACTGTTCCTCCAGACTGGTCCAAATTGGCAGTCCCTTCAATGGAGACTACTGTGACTGTCAATGGTATCCATGCTCAGGCTCTGCTTGACAGTGAGTCGCAAGTGACCATTATATTCCAGGACTGGCATGACAAACATTTATCTGATGTGCCATTACAATCTCTGGAAGGTCTACATGTGGGGGGCCTGAGTGACAAGTCTTATCCCTACCTAGGATATGTCCGGCTCTATCTGTCTTTTCCTGTGGCTGTAACTGGTGTAGACGAACAAGCAGAGATGGTAGCCCTGGTGTGCCCTCCTGCAGGGTTGTATGATGAGGTTCCTCTACTCATCAGAACCAATGCACATATGTTTGAGAGGCTGACTCAATTGTGTCAGAAGCAAGGGCGATGGACTGGCAGGGCATTGCAAATTCCCACTTTAATAAGGAGAACATACGACCTGCAGAAACAGACTACAGAGATGGACAAGGACGAGCCAGTAGGGATAGTGTTGAAAAAAGACCCCTATTCCTTGATATTACCACCCAATGCTTTGTATACTGTTCACGGAGTAGTCCATCTTAGAAGAGATGTAAAGAACAAGATATTAAAGCTAGATGCCCCAGGTGAAGGAAAGCTGCCGGAGGGGCTAATGGTCAAATCCAGTATATTACCTGCTTGTGCCCATGCCTATGCTCGACGAGTGATGGTCCAAATACACAATGTGCCTGATCAAGAAATCTGAGTGAACCAGGGGTACATGTTAGCTATGGTGCACTGTGCTGACACTACAGTACTGCCTAGTTATAAGTGTGCTGGTGAAAGGGAGGAGGTGATCCCAGACCTATTCGACTTCAGGGAGTCCCCACTGCCTGTCCAAAGGAAGACTCGAATCAGTCAAAAACTTGCTCAAAGGGACCAAGTGTTTTCTTTAAAGGAATGGGATTTGGGGTGCATCTGAGGTGCTGAACATACTATCAGACTTCACGATGACAGGCCTTTCCGGAAGCGGCCTCGTCACCTTGCCCCAGCTGATATAGACGATGTCCAGAGGCATTCACAGGAGATGCTAGCTGCTGGCATTATTCAAGAGTCAAGAAGCCCCTATGCTTCCCCTATTGTAGTAGTGCAGAAAAAGAATGGGTCTGTGAGGATATGTGTAGATTACCAGACTTTGAACTGACAGACTGTGCCCGATCAATACACTATGCCCCGCATACAGGACGCCTTGGACTGCCTGAATGGGAGTAAGTGGTTCTCAGTACTTCATCTACAAAGTGGTTATTATCAGATCCCGATGGCCCTGGAAGACCATGAAAAGACTGCATTCATCTGTCCTTTAGCCTTCTATGAATTTCTGAGGATGCCTCGAGGGATTTCGTGTGCACTCACCACTTTCCAGTGGCTGATGGAACAGGCAGTGGGGGACATGAACTTGTTGGAATGTCTAGTATACTTGGATGATATCATTGTGTTTGGACACACATTAGGGGAACATGAAACCTGGTTATTCAAAGTCCTTGATCGTCTGGAAGAGTTTGGCTTGAAGCTATCCATAGACAAGCGTCAGTTCTTTCAAACGTCTGTAAAGTATGTGGGACACATAGTATCCACAGAGGGGATACAGACAGACCCCAGTAAGATAGAATATTTGACCACTTGGCCTCAACCCAACAATTTGAAGGAACTGCAGTGGTTCTTGAGGTTCTGTGGCTATTATCGGCGATTCATCAAGGACTACTCCAAAGTAATCTATCCGCTTCTTAATCTTACTCAAGGTTATCCTCCTACTAATCACTGATACAAGAAATGGTCCCTCAAGGAAGAGGAGAAAGTGTATTTCCTAATAGGTGAACCTTTTGGGGCCCAGTGGACCACCGAATATGAGGTGGCCTTCTTTGAGATCATCCATCAACTTACTCACACCCCGTGCTTGCTTATGCGAATCCCACCAAACCGTATGCCCTGCACACTGACGCCAGTTTGAAGGGGCTCAGAGCTTTGTTGTATCAGAACTATGAGGATGGCCTGAGACCAGTAGCTTTTGCCAGCCAAAGTTTGACACTGTCTGAGTGAAACTATCCCGTTCACAAACTGGAGTTTCTTACCCTCAAATGGGCCATAGTCGACCAGTTTCATGATTATCTCTATGGGACCAAGACAATGGTAAAGACTGATAACAACCCTTTAACTTATGTACAGACTTCAGCAAAACTGGATGCTACTGGGCACTGGTGGCTTTCTGCACTGTCCACCTATGATTATGCAGTTGAATACCAGCCTGGATTGAACCATACTGATGCTGATGCCCTCTCGAGGCAGCCAAACTTCTCTGAAAACTGGGTGAGACTGTCCGAGCCATCTATTAAAGAACAGTACCAAAAATTTGACAAAGATGAGCGGCCATCCACAGAAACTGTGGATTATCTGGTGGACTGTCTGGGGTATCCCGATACTTGCATACCTGTAACTTATTGCCATTTCTCAGCATTGGCTATCAGTGCTCTGCCTCAGTTTGACAGTGATAGTATCCAGTGGGCTCACTCCCAAGATCCAATGATCCAACCCGCACTTGACGCCATATGTGCAGGAAAAGATGTGTCTAAACTACGTTCTGCTGACCTGCGTACTGCTTTATTATTCAAAGAAGGCCCCAGACTAAAGTTACGAGATCAGTTACTGTATAGAGAGACAGTAGATCTTCAAGGTCAAGTGGACAAGCAGCAGATGGTCCTACCCACAGCCTTCAAACAGCTGGTACTGAGGTCCCTCCACAACCACATGGGACATGTTGGTATTGACCGGACTCTCGACATAGTATGGTCCTGACTCTATTGGCCAAAAATGGGGGCGGATGTTGAGAACCATGTCAAAACTTGCAGTCGCTGCCTCCAGCGGAAAGCTTTGCCCCAGAAAGCTGTCCCACTTGTCAACATCTCTACCAGTGCCCCATGGAACTGGTTTGCATAGACTTTCTGTGTCTAGAACCTGATCAAAATAACATTGGCAATGTACTGGTGATAACCGATCATTTTACTCACTATGCTCAAACTTTTCCAACAAAAGACCGAAAGGCCTCTACTGTGGCCAAGGTGCTGGTGGAGAAGTTCTTGTCCACTATGGTGCACCCCAATGTATCCACTCTGATTAAGGGAGAGACTTTGAAAGTAGATTGATCAAGGAGATGCTATCCCTGTGGGGGGTGCAGAAGTCCAGAACCACTCTTTACCACTCCCAAGGGGACCCCAACCTGAGCGTTTTAACAAGACCCTCCTGGACATGTTGGGCACACTTCACCCCAAAGATATACACAAACGGACTCAGCAAATTAGTACTCTAGTACATGCCTATAATTGTGCAAGATGTGATGCCACCGGGTTCTCTCTGTATCGCCTCATGTTTGGAAGGGAAGCCCGGTTACCTGCAGATGTTTTCTTTGGAATGTCCCCGGATGGAATCTGTGCTGAGAACTATCTGCAATATGTACAAAAGTTAAAGGCCCAGTTGAACCATGCTTTTCGGTTAGCCCAGACTATGGCCGCCAAGAGAAACCTTGCCAACAAAGAGAGGCACGACTGGAAAGTGAAGGCTCCGGAGCTACTGCCCAGAGACCATGTGCTGTTGTGCAATTTGGGACTGCATGGGAAGCTCAAAATTGCTGATAGGTGGCATCATTTTCCACACATAGTGATTAGTAAACTGGATGAACTGTCTGTGTATAAAGTGCTCCTGGAGAACAATTCTCAAGCTGTTAAAACCATGCACAGAAACCATTTACTGTCTATTGGCCAAGTAATGATTGATGCTGAACAGTCAGATCCTGCCCCTCCTGGGCCAGTGACATGTGCTGCTGCCAAAATGTGACGGAGTCAGCTATGCCCAACCGTGTAAACACCAAGGCCTTCTCCCTAACAGGCCAAGCTTGACAATGACAGTCAATCTGAATCTGACAACAGTGAGTGCGATACTCCTTATTATCCTACTTATGAACTGAGTCAGTTGTTTCAAGACAACCCACTATGGAGATGAAGCGGGCCCTCAGGACTGTCTAACCTTCCAGCTTTTTCCCTAGAGCAAAATGTCCCCAGACAATGAGGAGCAAAGTATTACATCTGAAGTAGCAGATTATTTGTGCCTAGCAGAACTATTTGAATTACCCGAGGAGGAATCTGATGTGGTGCATCTCACTGGTGACATAGCAGAACTTACGAGAATCCTATGACAGTGTTGACAGCATTATTCCAGTGCCACAAAGTCCCATTGTTTCAGAGTCTCTTCAGGGTGAACAGCCTGGGCCATCTTTAGAAGGTGATAATGAGTAAAGTATTGTAGAAACGGAATCTGCAGAGCAAAGAATGGACAGTGTTCCCAATTTGGACATTTCACCCTGTGCAGAGGTACCCCTCCATACTGGAGAAAACACTAATGCCAGTGTTGACCTCCCATAGCCTATACCTGTTTCCCCAAGAAAGTCTGGGTGAGCTGTTAAACCTGTGGTGCATCTTAGCTATGACTCCCCTGGGAGGCCAGTGGATTTTCCTCTAAATGTTGCTCACAAGGGGGTCTACATTTCGAAGAGATCACTGCCCAAACTGAGTTTTTCAGCCACTTCGAAGGTAATTGTTCTTCCCTCAGAGCATGGTGCCCCTGTCCCATCTGGCCCCACGTTAGCTGGTAGGATTGGGTCCCCATCTATATTGTTTAGAGTGCAAGAAACTATTACATGAATGAGTGCAGTATAATGTGTGAATCATAGTAAAACTATTTTTAAATGTACAAAAAAATGCATAACTGTTGCCATAACAGATATATAATCATATGTATTATCTATTTTAGATAAGTATAGTAATGGTAATGAAACATATATTTTGTATAAGTACAATGTCTTCAAATAACGTTATTGTGAGCATAGACTTGACGCAGTTGCCAAGTTCTTTCCAGACAGGGAAGGGTGTAACCCCCCTATAAATGGGGGTTCCCAAAAAGTTTTCCTTGGGTGTGCTTTAATGCCTGCTGCCAGGCTGGTGTCCTGTGTCAATTATGAGATTAAACAAGGTTAGCACGTGAGTGCACTATTGGCCTCCATGCCTGTCTGTTTAAGAGCTGCTTATCTCATGGAAATAATCAATCTAGGTAGGGGCCGAGTAGTTTCAGGCTCGAGTCGCGCCTGGGCTGCAGGTTTATTGCTGCCTTCTGCCATCACTATTTATGCAGAGGAAGCTCTGATAGGAGATGTAACTGTTTGCTGATTATCCGCATTGAAAATAATGATATCGTAGTTTGTCTAACCTGCCTTTCTTTGCAACATGGATATTTCTGTGATGTGCCACCATCTTAGTTCTGGACTGCCAATCTGCACTGATCAGTACCTTTGGGGGCTCTAAAATGGAGCCTGCCCCCAGGGGTCTTGTGGGAGTAAATTTCTGTAGGAATTGTAGTTTTCACCCTTTGGCGCCTAAATGGACCAGTAGGGGGAGCTCCAGCTGTGACAGACAGATGCATCAACCAACAGGACCTTTTGGATCATGGGGGAAAAGCCCCAAGCTGCCAGCAGTAGTTGGGCAGTACGGTGCTGGAGGGTAGAGAGAGAACAGCTAAAGAGAGTTGGGCAGCTGCTCCTGCATAGTAGCGTGGGAAATCAGCAGGGAGGCTGTGTATGGTCTACCTGCCACCATCTTCAGCAGTGAACAAGTTCAGCTTTAGGCAAATCAGACTTTATCTGAGGAAAGCCTTGATTGTGACCAGAATCTCGAATTGTGACAAAGGGAACTTCACCTGTTTTGGACCGAAGATTTGCCACAGTGCGATCGGCCTGTCAGGACTTTCACTACGACCGCAGAGCATACAGTTTGCACAGAAGATCCTGTGTATTACAACCAGACTGTCATCCGAACTGTGGTATTGCCTTACTTTTACTGTAAGTGTGCTGAATGCTGATAGTGGGTCGTGATTTAGTTCCCCACTGCTTGAATGTGTCACGCTTGCTGGAAGCAGTGTCCAGTGACTCTAACTGGACTGAATCCATTTTCTCCAACTTGTCTGGGCCTCAACATCATGGCCCTGATTGCCGCTCATGCTGCAGAGCTTCGATCAATGAGAGACCTGCCCGGGGATTCGGCTCCCTACTCAACTCCATCGAACAGGAATGACACCGTGGTGAATCGTGAATGCCCTGCTTCTGTTGGCAAACCAGCACTTCATTCTGAGGTCTCCATCTCGTCCATCCTGCAACCTGGTCCGGGTATCATGAGTAAATCACAGGGTAGCTCCCTGCAAGAAAAATCTAATCAAGGTGTGTCATCTGATTTTATTGTTTTGATTGATTTTCACGAACTGAGCCCTCCAGCTCCAGAATACAAATATTGGGTTAAAGTGCATGTTGAGTTTCTTTTCTCTGAGGGCCCCCAACAACAGCTGCAATGCTGGCCTACCCCCGGCAATGCTTCAGGCTAGCCTGTAACTCCAACTAGGTACCTAGAGTGTGTGTGTGACTATGATAGAGGGACTCTTAGAGGCATACATGCTGAACCTGACTTAATCAGTACTAGAATCAAGCACCAGATTTCATCTTCTTCCTTGTTCATGCCCCCTAATAAATACAATTTGAATATTTTTGTACTTAAACTGGTTGTGGTGTACCTCTGTATAGACAGCATTGAAATAATGTTGGTTGTTGTGCCAAATCTCACTTTACAGGGGGTCTTCAGGGCTGAGCCAGCTAAACCAGCCCTGGTGGCAAGCGCAACAAGTGTGGGGTTGACATTGAATCCTGGTGTTAATTGCAATTGCGTATTCACTGACCAGTCTAGGCCACTAGAGGGGAAAGAGGGGGGTAACAGTGTCCTGGAGGGCTATACCCATGGCAGCTACGCTACCATTGACCCTGTCATCCAGGTGGAGGCACCCATTTCTAGAACTCAGGCCCCTCAACCTACACTTAGTAATGCAGGCAGGGGTAGTATCCCTTGGGGTAGTGCCACATAGGGGTTACACTTGTGTTGCAATAACTATCCCACAGAAGAGGGGTGTTCAACATTTGGGGGGAATTTATGATCTTGTACTTGAGAGATGCTGCCAGCCTAGCTGCTGAAGGAGGGAAACTTGTTTAGAGAGACAAAACTGTGGACCTATATAAGAGATACACCAACAAGCAGGCTGGGGCATGAGCTATTATGTTGTACCCAGCACACCCACTGATGAGTAAGAAAATGCTGATGTGAGATGATCAGTGCAGGGGTGGCCTCTGGGCTCCAGTGGGGAGGCTGGCCTGTTATGGAGCAGCTGCCCTCAGGGTCAAAGACCCAAAGTATTAGACAGATGTACTTACAATGTTGCTGCCTTCTGCATAACTCACTGACGAGATGCTATGGTGCCATGTATTTGTGAAAATGTGTAACCCCAAACCTAATAGCACAGTGGGATAGACTGGTAAAGTTATGCAGAGTGGAAGAGGCTATGATCCAAGGTATAACCACACCCACTGGTGTGTGTGTGTGTGTGTGTGTGTAACCCCCCTACAAATGGGTGTTGCCTAAAAGTCTTCCTTGAGCTTGCCTAAATGCTCACTGCCAGGCTGGTGTCCTGCGTTTTCGCAGTTTAAATGTGATTGCCAGAGACTGCCTGTATAGCCTCTGTGTACTGTCTCTTTAAGAGCTGCCTGGATTGCAGTCATAAGTAATCTGAGAGAGAGCTCTGTTGAAAGATGTAACTATTTGCTGAAAATCATTTAGAGTGATAATGATAATGTAGTTTGCCTAACCTGCCTTCTTTGCAGCAAGGACTATTTTGTTTATCTTCACTATCTTGGTCCTGGACTGCAAATTGGACCAATCAGTACTGGTGGGACCTAAAATGGAGCCGGACTACAGGAGCTGTCTGGAGTCAAAATCTGTAGGAATTGTAGTTTTGGGCTTTTTGTACCTTTTTGCACCTGAAGGGGCAGCCTTTGTTGTGACTGACAGGAGGATCAGCCAGCCAAACCTTTTGGATCTTGGGGAATTTCCCAGGCTGCTGCAGCTAGTTTCAGTTTTGAGCTGAGAAGTGAAGAAGTAACAGTTCAAGTGATTTTGAGCAGCAGTTCTGTGTAGTTTTGCATGGGAGAACTGTGAAAGGGCTGAGTTTTGGCCTGCCTGTCTGCCTGCTGTCCCTGAGAGGGAAAATAGAGTTTATTCGGACTGAATCTGAGTTGTGAGGACTATTTAAGCCACTGGATTGTGACCAGGCTTTAACCTGAAGAAGATCGAAAATTTGCTGAATGCGATCGGCCTGTCAGGATTTCCAGCTGCTTTTGAATCCCCGGTTTGTGCAGAGACTTTGCGATCGTGACCGGAGAGCGGTTTGCCTGGTACAGTAGAATTTCCTTACATGTAAATGTGCTGTTTATTGAAAGTGGGTCGTGATTTGGTTCCCCACTGTGTAAACTGTGTTCTGCTTGCTGGAAGCTTTATCCAGCCTAATTGGACTGAAACCGTGTTCATCTCCATTTGGCCTGGGCCATGCCACGCTGGCCCTGCCAGACTACCACACTGCACAGAGAAAGCCACCGACGAGAGACCTGCCTGGGGATCAGCCCCCTGCTCCACACTTGAACAGGAAAGACGCCTCGGCGAATAGTGTGGGCCCTGCTTCTCCTGGCACTCCAGATTAACCACCTGCTATCTCGATTTTCATCCAGCCTGTGTCCAGTCTTGGGTATCGTGAGTAATCATCAGGGTAGCTCCCTGCAACAACAGCCTAATCTAAAAGTGTGTCATCTGATTGTCTTGTTTTCTTTTCGTGAACTGAGTCCTCCGGCTCCAGATTACAAATAGTGTATGTTATGCATGTTGTTTTCTTCCATCATAGGGCCCCAACCAACTGCAATGTTCCTGGCTAGCCAACCATTCTCCATCTGGGTACTCAGAGTGTGTGAGTGTTTATGGACCCTGAAGTGCATGCATAACTGTTTGATTGATAGAGCCTTTAAGCAAATTAACCTGATTACGCCCCTCCCTTGTTCAAGCCCCTTAAATAAATCAGATCTAACTCTTTTTTGCATTTACCCTGACTGTGGTTCCAATTTTTGCAAGAGTACTGTACTGCTGTTATTTGCTGTGTATAACCTTGTTTTACAGGGGGGTCCCCAGGGCCGTGCCTGAGGAAAGCCCTGGTGGTAAGTGCAAACAGTGTGGGTACTTGTGTGGTGTCTCGGGGAATTGTGAAAATGATTATTGTGTATTGTTCCAGCCACTAGTAAGGAAAGAGGGGGATTACAGTGTCCCAGAGGGCTGTGTCCAGGTTAGCTTGACCACTACCAACCCTGACCTCCGGGTGGAGGCACCCGTTTCAGAACTCAGGCCCCTTAACCTGCTACTAGCCAAGCAGGTGGGGTAGTAGCCCTTGGGATAGCGCCACCTAGGGGTTACATGTGTAAAAAATAAAAAATAAAATAAAAAAGGAACAGGAGAGGTTGTGTGGCTCCTGTTGTGAGAGAAGGGTACAACCTTTACTAATGAACCAAAAGGTCCTGACTCATGTCTGGGGTGAGGACTGAACCTGTCTGCATAGTGCTAACCAGAAGAGTTGTTGGGGACTAGGTTCCTGTGTGTTTGACTGAATATGTCAGTAAAGCATGACTACTGCTTAAACCATCTTTTGTGTAAGATTTTTCTGTCAGAAAAAGATCCTAGTTGAGTTCACCCCATAGTTAAGGGAAATGAGTGCAGTGTGTTTTCAAAATGGGTACCCATGATGATAGCTCTGGGGACTGGGTACCTACAATAACGGCGACCCACTCCTCAGTGCATTACATGGACGGCTACAGTAGGGTAGGGTGGCAGGATGGGGGGTGGGCAAATATAGCGACAGGATGTCGCTATATATACTAGCAGCAGGGGATCAGGCACTCACAGCGAGGAGTGGGAGGGGTATGTGAGGGTGGTGCCGTGGTGGGTTGTTGAGCTAACCCCATGGCATGGTGGGTGGGTTCACAGAATTAGTTGGCAGGGTGCTCGGTTTTGGGTCCGAGGCGTTGGTGTGTTTTGTTGTGCCAGGCCAGTGCTTAAATGTTTCCACCCTCCCCGACATGCATGCCCCTCTGGAGTTGAGAATCCTTAAGTAGGAGGGTGCGGGGGTGAAGCCCCACTCAACATTAAAAGTAAGTCCTCGGCACCCTTGCTGTGCGCCAGATCAGAGTGCCGAAATACATTTTCGGCACTCTTGACTTCTAGATAACGGCGATCACCTTCAGGCTTTCACCATTATCACACAGATCCTTTGAAATTCAGAGGAACTCTCTGGTGAGCAGTCCAGCCTACCCCTAGACACTGAGGGTCTCCATTGGCCATGCTTACCCCTGCTAAAACCAAAACGGGGTAACAATTTGGTACCAGAATCAGTTGAGAAAATACAGTACATCAGCAGCTGAGAGAGCCCTTTAAGCAGAGTAACAGATTGGGTGACACCCTATCTTATTATGCACAGTTGCACCTTGTATTATATATGCTGTTATATTTTTTTTCTATTAGTAGTTTATCTCCTTTATCGCCTGACATGTCCCCATTCGGATTGGTGCCCCCAGCACCATCACCCAGCTTCTCTGGGTTTTACCTTCATGCTCCAGTCTGTCCTTGGTGACAGGATGATTGCAGGTGCCCGGTCACTAGTGTGGAGCCTGCGATGGGCTGGGATTGCATCCAGCTGTGGTTGGGGGTTTTATCTCTGTTTTTCT
This sequence comes from Neoceratodus forsteri, assembly GCA_016271365.2. NCBI lineage: Eukaryota > Metazoa > Chordata > Ceratodontiformes > Ceratodontidae > Neoceratodus > Neoceratodus forsteri. Next base: position 1,430,230,763 of record CM057449.1, read on the forward strand.
CTGGTACAGCCCACAGCGTGTGCAATGTTGCATTATACATGCTCTGCTTCAGCTGAGACATCCATCAGCATCTTGTGGTTGGGATCCCTTTCCCTTGCATCCCTCTGTGTTTTCATCCAGATATTTCTAGGTTGCAGCCACTGACTGGGATGTGTGTACCCCCCCAGAAGGAGGGGAACTGTCCTTGGGATACTCAGTCCTCCCTTCCTCAGCCAGCTCCCTAGTGACCTGCATCCGTTCCGGAAGCTGGGTCACCAGTGTGGCAGGAAGTGAGGTGCCCAGTGCCTGAGGCCTCCATACCACAGGGCTGGCTCTATGTTTGCTGTTATATAGATGATTATAAAATGGGCTAAAGAAATCAAGCACCCTGATTGGCTGCTACATCATCTGAGCCGTGTCCTTATCAGATGATACAGTAGCCAACCGGCGCTACCCTCCACTCCTTAGCCCCACAACAGCAGAAAATCGCTGAGCTGTGCCACCGAAAACACAAACAGACTGGCACAGTTCACAACATCATGTGTTTGTCATCGAGCTCCCAATCTTCTGCCTCACCCCCACCAGCACAACGCAACCTCCAGTATACAAAAAAAAAAACTAGTAAAAAAATATTTAACAAACTACCTCGAAGAACAAAAAAACAAGTGACTCTGCACGTCACAGACTCCAGTTTAATTAATCTAATTTCACTACATTTAAACTTGCCGGCTATGTGAACAAAGAAGCTCTCTCCTGTCACGGCACAGCATCAAACTTGAACTCCTCAGCAATTCTCAATTTTCCCCCATGGTAAATACTGCTAATCATTACAGAAACTGCCAAGTTCACCCTCATTTTAATTTCCTGACAAGTTTCTGTAACGCCTGCAATCTCCATTGCTGCCACCTCTACTTAACAGAATCATTGCCTTCTCCGGTCATGAGGATGTACCGCGGCGAGAAGACACCCCCAGAATTAAACAGACTCTAAATCCCATATTATTTAAAATAAAACTAAATGGAGTTTCCTTTTTCAAATAAATAACATGGTTTCTCCAATGAGAACCAGGAAACGGCAGACTACGGTGGCTTGCAATGGACATGCTCGCTCTTTCTCAGCCTGCAAGCTCCATGTATCTACAACTCCATGTTCAAAGTAAAACAAAATAAACTTACTTTTGGGTGTTTATTTCTCTGTCTGTGTTTCTGTTGACATAAGAAACACAGATAAACACCACTCAGTACTACTAAGTTTTAATGAAAAATCTCAATTCTAACATATAAACAGGGATACTTTCTTTTTTTTTTTTTCAAATTACAAAATCATATCTCTTTATTTTTTCTAATATCCCTCTATGTAATTTTCTCTTTATAAACTTTATTACCGAGAGCCTATTTTACAAGTGCAATAAGATACTCCGAGGTGTGGGTTATCTCCTGCTAAGAGCACGCCCAGGTGCATAAGGCACTCAGTGCAAGCGCCTCGTGCCTAACAACGCACCTGGGCGTGCTCTTATCAGGAGATAACCCACACCTTGGAATGTCTTATTGCTTGATTATTTTTGTAACTCTCCCTGTTCCCCCTTTCTCGGGAAGCAGCTAGAAACAACATTTGTCTCAGTTTGTCATTCCTGGTCATCAAACTTTAAATAAAAAAGTGAATGAAGGAATGCACAAATTAATACATTTCATTCTCTTTCTTCACTTCTACCCCTTATCTGGTAGTGCTCCCTGCCTGCCAGGTTTCACCCCGCATCATCTCTCACTCCCCTGCTGCATCCTGGTTTGGTTACACAGGTCCCTTGTTGGGCTTTGTCATATTTTACTTTTTCCTGTATTTGTTTATGACAAGTTTTGTTACCCTGTATAGGTATTTATTGATTATGTGATGTTTTTCTCCCTCCCACTCCTCCCACCAGGTTGCACCTGGAAACAAGCCTTGGTTCAGTGTGTCTTTGCTGGTCACTGAATCGCAAATAAATAAATGATCACATGCAGAAGGTAATGAGAGGAGTGAGGGCACACTGTTGCCTTCACAGGTATTGGTTCTGTCACACAGGAGCCCAAGATTACTCATTCTTCACCCACTATTACTTTCAGCTGGATTTGGCTGTTGTCAGAAATTACGTAAATGCACTGGGTGTCATTAAGTTCAACTAATGGTAAACATTAGCCTAAGGTCCCCATATTCAGATGGTCAGCACAGCACTAACCAGGTTAGCACCATGCTAACTGTGTTGGTGGTTGGGACCAGGGTCATATTCACTGGCCCTGGTATGCCATGCTATGCCAACAGTGTGACAGCACAGACTATACCATTGAGCCTATGCAAATGAGGGATTCTTCATGCATATAAATCAGAGGTATAGTCATAGATTTTGGCAGTGCTAAACAGCCACCATCACAGTGCTGATTAACACTGTCAGAACCCTGCCTTTAACTGAGTGCAATGTCCATGCCCCCGTCACCCATGCTGGTATTTGTACGTAACATCCCTGGCATCTAGTGGTCCCCTCAACACCCCAAACAGTTTCCAATTCACCCTCCTGACTGACTGGCATTTTACCCACTTCCCTGCACCTTCCTCACCAGTCCAAACTCACAGACAGCAACTGTGACTGGCACAGCCCTCCATTCACCTCCTTTGGCAGCTGCCATCTGACTGTCACTGAGTGCTTGTGAGTACAAAATACCTGCAGTCAATTCACAGACAGTCATATTGTGGCTGGCCAAGGATTTGAGCAGAGGGCTGTGCAAGTCGCTGTCACTGCCCGTGAGTTTGGACCGGTGGCTGAGGTGAGGAGGACTGTGGGGCAGTAGGTATGTAGTAGGTGGGTTGGGAGGGGGGACTGGCAACTTTTCAGGGGGTTGGGGGAGCAATAGATGTAGAGATATAAAATACAAATACCAGCATCAGTGATGGGGTGAGTGGGTGGGGGAAGAATTAGATGCCAGAGGTATTACATGCAACTACCAGCAGGGGTAATCAGGGGTTTGGGAACCACCAGTCACCAGGAATTTAGTGATTTTTAAAGCCCAGCATGGTTGCTAAGGGGCTGCCTGGCATGCTAATCAGGTCGTCATGGGCATGGAAATGGCCTCTTAGCACCTTGCATGCCCAGTGGGCTCATTGACATGCTGTGGCTGAATATGGTCTACAGGAGCCCTGGTGCTATCCTGTTTTGGGTAACACTACCTCCAGTGGACTACCTTGTGGGCCATATTCAGCCTTGGGCTGTGTCAGCACATCACATAATCACTATGAATTGTGCTGGCATGGCATGGCATCATATTCAGACAATTATCTCTCTCTGTTAGAGTGTGCTAATTGTCATGGGGCCAGCTGTGTGCAATCTGCCACATAGCACTATTGGCTGTGTCATGTTAATGGCCTGTTCTGAATATAGGGCCCAAATGTATTAATTTCATGCTTAGAAGCAGTTTTTGATGTTCTTGGATGGTAAACATTTCTGTTATCTCATTACAACAGAGTTTATATAAACCCTTGACAGCCTCTCCCAACTCTTTTGCTGACCTAGCGACTCAACAGAGTGGTTACTGTTTTGTACTGTGTGAGGCAAGACACAATCAGGGTGGTCCTGGGAATAGATGTAGGGAGTGAGACCTCAGCTTGTATGCCCCCTAGATTGTCTCAAGCCTATTTTTAAAACTACAGCATATGTAATTGTTTGTTACATTTAACCTATTATACTAAAACATATTTCAAACTGCCAATCCTTTAATTCCAGTTCTAGTTCTCCACTATGAGCCATCAGAGCACAAGTTAAAGTTTCTAGGCGGTATGTACGAAGCAGGCGGGGGTACGTGGAAAAGTCATGTACCCCGCCTGCTACCCTGCGCCCTGTGGATAGGTGCACCGATACTGGCATTCACCAATGCTGGCCACCTGTCTGTGGCTCATCCCCCATTGTGCAGGACTCTGCAGGACAGCCAAGGGCGGAGTCGCAGACCCGGGTGGGCATCCAATGGGATGCCCATCCCTGGTCCACTAGTGGATCCCTCGCACTGCGATGTGTGGGTCCGGGGTTGTACATGCCACCTCGGCACCCAGACCAGAGTGACATGGCCCCTATAGCCAGTCAAGTCACTGGCCCAGCCACGGTGAATGGCACCCTCCCGGCACGCTGCAGGTCCCCAGTATCAAGGCCCACCTTCGGCCCTCACACTTACAACAGCAGCAGTGCCCCAACACCATTGTGGCTGTACTCCTGTACCCCGAGTCCCTGTAGGGGGGCATGTACCACAGTCCATCCCCTCTTCAACATCCTGGTGCTGCTGATCAGGCATTACGGGCACTCACCATCCCACTGCCCCTACCCTCACTGGCAGCCTAGTGGGCAGGGGCAGCATGGAGAGCACTGTACAGGATCTCTGGCATCTGAAGGATGGAGATTGTGGGGGCACACAAAGGATTATGGCAGAGTCTACCATAGCGTACCCTGTGCCACCCTCTCCACCCATGCGGCCAGCACTACATGATTTAGTGCATACCATGTAGTGCTGGCATGCCTCCAGTGCAGTGTGGCCCATGGATGCGGGGGATTGGGTGCAGTGGGTCTGCAAGCCCTCCTTTGTGCATGCCACACGGGAGGGCACAATGGGTGCGGAGTGGCTACACACCCCAGATACGCGCATGTAGCCACTCCACTTCATTCGTGCATAGGGCCTTTTGTTTGAAATATTTGAACAGTAACGCAGTACTTTACAGTCAGCAAGGACTCTATATCCATGCTGCTCCTGCATCATTAGCAGGGTGAAATAAGTCCTGTATGCCGTGCCAACACATACCAGTTTTAAGGGATTTCCTGCACTCTCTACTATCCAGGGTACCTGGTGCTTTCCTTGGTAAACACTATTTCCTTTCTTCTCCAAAATGCCTTGTTGTCATAAATATTTGCTTCTTGGGACTTTGGCTGAGATGGTACACAAGGGATTTAAACCCATCCTTCTAGCCAGTTGCACTTCTGTGGTACAGCTTACCCAAAATGATCAAGGCTGTGAAAACACACAGGTGTCTGTAAACTAATCAAGATCAGGTCCTTCCAGCCAGCTCAGGATCAGATTCAGCAGCTAGTGTACTTTACTCCAGCAGCAGCATCCCAAGCATGGGACCAAAGAAAAAACTACCTTAGCCTTGCTGTTTTCCTTCTTTTTATTAATTATTTTTTTCTATTTTGTTAAAAAGGAAAGTACATTGAACAAATTATTTATTTGAGATCAAGACAAAAATAGGCAGTGACGTAAACACATTAAAGTAATGTCAAACATGTTACACATATGTATAAATCATATATCACAAAAGTACTATACTAAAGTACACAATTAGATATATAATGTAGAACACGATGTATCTGAGTTGTAGGCAGAGACAAGAGTGACTATATTCAGTATTATGAACATGCTCAGATCCAATTTTTGAGCACTGTGAAAAACAGAGTAGATTTGAACTGTTGGAGGAAAGAACTACTGCTATTAGGGGAGGAACAGTCAGGGTGCTTTGAAGGAAGGAGGAGGGGGCAACTAGAGGGCATGGCTGGAAACTGAAGGGGGGAAGATTCAGGGGATAAAGGAAGAGGTGCTACTTCACTGAGAGGGTGGTGGAGCCATGGAATACGCTGCCAAGGGGGCTGGTGGAGGCAGAGATGGTGGAGGGGTTCAAGAGGGGGTGGGACAGGTACAGGGGAAGGGTTCTGGAAGCAAAATCCAATGCAGCGAGAATATCCGGAACTAGGAAGGGAGAAGCCAGAGAAGGCAAGGGGGGGCAGCAAGATCAGCTCCCAGGTTGGGGGCTGATCAAACGAGCAGGCGCGAAAGACCGTTAGGCCTATTCTGCTGGCACTGTAGTATGCTAGTATGTATTATTACTGATTTATGAGGGACTGAATCAAGGGTTGCGTAACTCCATGGCCACTTCAGCTGCCTTCCTATATTTATTTTATTGTCTAAGCAGGAGGTGGACTGGGTAATTCATCCCATCTTCAGCCATGCCTGAATAGTCCACATGATCAAATTGCTAGCAGCCATGCTTCTTAATCCCATAACACATAAATCAGTTACAAGGCTTAAATAAATCAGGGACAATGGTCAAACATCGAGTATTAATCTGAGGAAGTTATTACACTGTTGATAAAAGAGTTTTCTAAAGGAGAACTAGACTGCAACACAAATCATTTTATTACCCAAATGCTAACTTTTCTGTGATGAAACTTTTCTGTGATGAAAATGTGAAACATTGGAGGGACTGTGGAAGTATGTGGGGCACAGTCAGGGATGTCCCAGAAAATTGAGGACTGCCGAGAGACAGCTACAGTACTGGTGCATGGATTGGGAGGAATCACACTGTTAAAACAAGATTTAAGATTGATTTGTTTGAAATTTAACTCAATACCTATATCTGGCATCGATGCCTAAATCAAGCATGTTCTGAATTTCCTGTTTTATGTGGCTCCATCTTTTTGTATAGAAGTGGGATTCCAGATTAATAATTGCAATTTAAAATTTGTCCAGCAGAGGTAGCTATAGCCCTTTTAGTTGAGACATCCACCTCCTACTGTTTTTGCTTACATAGAAACATAGAAACATAGAATTTGACAGCAGATAAGGACCGCTTGGCCCACCCAGTCTGCCCATTTCCCTACCTACTGGATAAGCTGCAGATCCTAGTTAACCAGCAGCCTACTTCTTCCTACCCCCACCCCCCAGAACTGCCTTATGACTATCCCATGCATGCTTGAAGTCCACCACTGATTTTGACTCCACAACCTCCTCCGGAAGGCCATTCCATGCATCCACAACCCTCTCTGTGAAAAAATACTTCCTTAAATTACCTCTGAGCCGCCCCCCCTCTATCTTCAAATTGTGCCCTCTTGTTCTTGCACACCTCTTTTTTTGAAAGATGCTACCCTCTTGGACTTTGTTGATTCCCTTGAGGTACTTGAAAGTTTCTATCATGTCCCCTCTCCCTCCTCTTTTCCTCGAGGCTATACATACTAAGCTCCTAAGTCTCTTCATATGTCTTCCGTGCAGACCCTGCACCATTTTAGTGCCCTCCTCTGGACAGCTTCCATCCTGTCTATGTCTTTGCGGAGATTAGGTCTCCAGAACTGCACAAGTACTCAGATGGGGTCTCACCAGCTGTCTGTACAGAGGGATAATAACTTCCTGTTTTCTACTGGTGATGCCTCTCCCTATGCATCCCAGTATCCCCAACCCTCCTTGCTGCCCTCTCACATTGCTTGCCCATCTTTAGGTCATCTGATATGACTACCCCCAGGTCCCTCTCCATTTTGTTGTTGTTAGTATCTCACCCCCATTATGTACTCTTCCCTGGGTTTTGTTTCCAAGTGCATTACCTGCACTTCTTAGCACTGAATCTAAGCTGCCATACATTTGACCATTCCTCTAACCTTGCCAAGTCCTTCTCATCCTTTCCACCCCACCCTGTGCATCAACTCTGTTGCAGATCTTAGTGTCATCTGCAAAGAGACATACTTTTCCTTCCAGTCCTTCTGCAATGTCACTTATAAAGACATTGAAGAGGACGGTCCTAATACTGAACCCTGCGGTACCCCACTAGTAACCTTCCTTCCTTCTGAGTGGACTCCATTTACTATTACTCTCTGTGTCCTATTCTCCAGCCAATTCTTTACCCAGGCTGTCATCTTGGGACCCACACCCAGGCTGGCTAACTTGTATATTAATCTTTTGTGTGGGACTGTGTCAAATGCCTTGCTAAAGTCTAGGTAGGCCATCCAGTATCTCCCTGGTTCTTTAGCTCCTTGTAATGACATCTTACAGCAATCTAGGAATAAAACATTTTTTTTTTTATGAAGGGATTCATGGCCATCTGTTCCCAGATTTCTGTGTAGCTACTCAGAAGTGAAGGAAGCGTTTTGTAGCTATTTTCTGCAAAGCGAGTGTCTCCACGTCAGCATTTTGCTGCAAACTGGAAAATTACATTCTAAAGGAAAGTACTGTATCTTTTGATAACCAGAGATACCACAAGAGGTGTCTCTGAGAAAAATGTGTACAGCTGGACTTCAATCTGGAAAGTGATTAGCCTCATATTTTGAAGTATATTCCCATGAATCCCATTGAAGTACCTCAACTTCTTTTGTTCTAACTCCAGATTCAGGGAATTCTTACAGTGACTACTTTAGCATCCCCAAGATCTATTTTGAAGTGAGAGATGATGCCTGCTTTGCTTTAACATTCAGTTTTATGATGACATTTTGTTCTAACATCTTTTCTAGCTCCTTAGTTTGTTTAAGATATGCACTACAAAAAAGGAAAGGTCAAAACTCGCTGTACTATGGGAAGGTCACACTGGCTAAGATACATCAGATCCACTTTATTAGATCTTTAGTGTGAAAAAACTGCACCCCTGTAACAACTCAACCGGAGGCTTTATCGAGATTATCTAGAATACTGGGCCCCTTTTTAGAGGATTTATATACAGTCCATTTAAAAATATATTCCTAAATTAAATAGTGAGGGAAGCAAGCTACATATACCATAGTGAAATATGTGAATATATGACATTGTTTCAATCACAATGTAGATAGATATATTCTTTATTTCTAAGGTGCCCAATTCTGAAGACTCTGGGTGCTTTACAATACAAAATAGTACAGTTTTTAAAACATACACAAAAACACAGATACCAATAAAATTAAACTGGGAGTATACAACTGATCTATCTATCCTGCTTAAAACAACTTAATATATCAGAAATCAAATAAAAGCTTGCTGGAACAAATATGTCTTCAAGCCCCTCTTAAAGGCTTCAACTGAGGGAGCTTCCCTTAAATAACCAGGCAAGGAGTTCCACAGGGTAGGCACGGCCACCGAAAATGCCCTGTCTCCGGAATGCCGCAACCTAGCCCTGGGAACTCCAAGGAGACCTCCCCCGGCAGAATGTAGTGCTTGGGTCAGTCAGTAGGGGAGAAGGAGATCTTGCAGATAAACAGGTCCCCTATCATGCAGGGTCTTATAGGTCAGGATCCCTAACTTGAAGACAGTCCTCCACCGGACTGGCAAGCAGTGCAGTTCGTGGAGGACTGGGGTGATATGCTCACTCCTTTTCACACCCATCAACAATCTTGCCACCATGTTCTGCATCAGCTGCAGCCTGTGGAGGTTATCTCCAGATAACCTTAGGTACAGGACATTACAGTAGTCCAACCTGGAAGTGACGGAAGTGTGTATCCGCATGGTCAGATCTTCGGGCAGGATCAGGGCTCAGATTAGGGTGATATTCCTAAAATGGTAAAACCCACTTTTGACCACGGCCAGCACCTGAACATCAAGTGTCAGGCCATCATCTAGGATCATGCCCAAAATCAAACAAAGAGGGCAGAGGACACTGCAGAGTAAGACACTGCAGCATAGGAGCTAGCACTACAAAACTCACCCACAACAGGGACCAAAACAAAAAAGGCAAAAAGGAAATCCAAAACACTTGTGATCATAGGAGACTCCATGATTCAGGGAGTTGAGACCTACCTCCGGCTGGGGGTAATGGTCAGATGTCTCCCAGGTACATCAGCATGGAGAGACACTGACTGCATTGCTAAAATTGTGCAGGTGCAGGAAGCAGGAATAGACATTGATGTCCTGGTACACATAAGGACTAACAGTCTCACCAGCCGGTCAGTTGTTGAGACAAAGGAACACCTGACCAGGCTGGGAGACAAATTGTCATCCATTTTGTCCGACATCTCCTTCCTTGAGATCCTGCCGGTCTGGGAGAGGGGGGCAGATGGATGGAAGGTCAGAAAAGGGGAGATAGGGGGGTTAAATATGTGGCTCAAGGGCTAGTACCAGGAAAAAGGACACAAATTTGTAGGTATCTAGCAACAGTTTTGGGAGCAAAAGTTCTTTAAATTTGGTAGAGTGCATCTGACTAAGGAGGGAATCGGTGCACTGGGGCAGAAGTTTGATGTCTTTGCAGAATATTTAAACTAGCAAATAGGGAGAGGGGTGCAGCACCCGATATATCAAATGGGAATAACACCCCTACCCCCACAGCTAGTGATCAAACAGGAGTTCAGCATGTTTGTAGTTCATCTGCATTGCCAGGTAAGGAAAAAGGTCCAGCTCCGCATACGACACGCAGGGGAAAAGCCGGACCACACCCCACAACTAACGCACTGAAATCTGGCCAATGGAAAATCATGGACACAAATGCCTGCAGTCTGGGAAACAAGATCCCAGACCTGGAGGCAACAATGACAGAGGCTAAACTGGACATAGTAGCCATTAGCAAGACATGGTTCACCAGTAACCACACTTGGGAGACTTCAATACCCAACTATGTACTGTTCAGAAGAGACTGAGGTGCAAAGGGGGAGGGCCCATTATGTCAATGAAAATATCAAAGCTACAGAAATTCAGAATACACATAAGGAGCCAGGAGAACTGTGGGTCACCCTAGAAACAGGAAATGGGACAGCCATATGAACTGAGGCTGTCTACAGACCTCCAGACCAGGGGGAGGACATAGACACATTACTGTTAAAAGATATAGAAAACATGACAGCTAAGGGGGGGTTCTGATAATGAGAGACTTCAACATGCCAGATACGGACTGGCCAACACCAGCAGGATCATCAGCCAGAACTAGACACATAGTGGATTCCCTGCAGGGGGAGGGCCTCAAACAACTGGTACAACAATCCACAAGAGACAGGGCTATCCTAGATCTGGTGCTGACTAACAGGGAAAGGATCACAGATCTTCAGGTAGGTCACCTGGGGGCCAGTGACCATCACATGGTATGGTTCAGTTTGGTCACTACAACTAAATTATCCCATTGCAAGGCAAAAATATGGGACTTCAGTGGAGCTGACTTTGATAAGATGGCAAAAAGAGTTAAGCTAGCCCTGGCAAGAAGAAATACAGTGTGATGGGAGTACAGGCAAAGTGGGCAAGCATTAAGGATGCAATACTTGAAGCAACATCCCATTGTGATAGGGAGAAAAGCAAGAGCAAAAGAAGGAGCAAACCACTTTGGTTCTCAAAAACAGTAGCAGAAAAGGTCAGAGTCAAAAGGCTGGCCTTCAGGAAATATAAGGGAACACAGCAGGGTGTAAATAGGGAGGCATACCACACTTTCCTAAGGGGAGAAGGGAAGGCAGTAAGGCAGGCAAAGTCCCAAACCGAGGAAACAATAGCACGAACAGTGAAAGAAAGGGACAAGACTTTCTATAGATACATTAGTGAAAGGAGAAAGTCCAGAGGGGGTATTGCTAAGATCAAAGGGGATAAGAGGGAGTGTCTGGAGGAGGATCAATGAAAAGCATCTATACTAAACAGATACTTCTGTTCAGTATTTACTGAGGAGAAGGTAGGGCAGGGCCCACAGCTCAGCACCATGGACACAGGTGGGAGGGAGATGTGTACAAGTCCCTTCACAAAAAAAAGGGTCCTGCAAGAGATCGCTAAGCTCAGGGTGGACAAGGCAATAGGACCTGATGGCATACATCCCAGGGTACTAAAGGAGCTAAGGATGAAACTAACAGAGCCATTAGCAGAACTGTTTAGTGAGTCTCTGAGCACAGGAGAGGTCCCAGAAGACTGGAGAAGGGCTCATGTGATCCCGCTCCACAAGAGTGACAGCAGGGAGGAGGAGGCAGGGAACTACAGACCAGTCAGTCTTACCTCAGTAGTGGGCAAGATTATGGAGGCACTCCTTAAGGAAAGGATAGTGCAACACCTGGAATCCATTGGAGCACAGGATCCAAGACAGCATGGGTTTACAACAGGAAGGTCCTGTCAAACTAATCTCATAGATTTCTTTGACTGGGTAACCAGAGTGGTGGACCAAGGGGGGTGCAGTTGATGTTGCCTACCTTGACTTCAGCTAAGCTTTTGATACTGTTCTACACAGAAGATTGATTAATAAGCTGGGTAGGTGGGTCAGAAGCTGGTCAACTGGGTGGCAGACTGGTTGGTGGGCAGAAAACAGAGTTGTGATAAATGATATACAGTCAGAAGAAATGCAAGTCACAAGTGGGGTACCTCAGAGATCAGTCCTGGTGTCAGTCTTCTTCAATATCTTCATCAGTGGTATTGCAGATGGACCGGAGGGTAAGGTTTGCCCATTTTCAGATGACACCAAGATCTGCAACAGAGTAGATGATCCAGATGGGGTGGGCAGAATGAGACGAGATCTGGAAAAACTGGCAAAATAGTCTGAAGAGTGGCAACTGGGGTTTAACTCAAAGAAGTGCAAGATCATGCACATAGGGAAGAGAAACCCTGAAGCCACCTATAGGTTGGGAGGGGAGTTGCTGGCAATCACAAGGGAAGAAGGAGACTTGGGTATTACCAACACAGATAACCTGAAATCATTCAAGCAGACCACTAAAGGAGTAAGTAAGGCTAGTGGGATGTTGGGGTGTGTTGGTAGGGGTATCACAAGTCATAAGAGGGAGGTAATAATCCCTCTTTACAAGACACTGGTTAGGCCCCATCTAGAGTGCTGCATACAGTACTGGAGGCTGCACCTGCACAAGGACATTAACAAAATGGAGGCAGCCCAGAGAAGGGCAACCAAAATGGTGTAGGGACTGCATCAGAAAACATATGAGGACAGGTTAATGGAGCTATATATGTATACCCTAGAGCAAAGGATGGATAGAGGTGATATGATCGAAATATTCAAACATCTTAAGGGCATTAACAAGGTGAAAGAGTTAAACATGTTTCAGTATAAGAAAAATAGCAGGGCAAGAGGAGATAGCATGAGATTAGAGGAAAGCTGATTAAGGAGTAACGTGAGGAAGTTATTATTCACAGAAAGGGTGGTGGATGCATGGAACGGCCTACCTCAGGAAGTGGTGGATATGAATACAGTGCAGGGCTTCAGACAGGCATGAGATAGGCATAAGGGAGCAATACAGATGAGTTTGAATAGATAGGACATTGACAGAGTAAAGGCCTATGGCACATTCATAAGGCAGAAAAATGGGCAGACTGGGTGGGCCTTGCGGTCCTAATCTGCCATCAACTTCTATGTTTCTATGTTTCTGTAATATCACTGGACAGACCACACCAGAACTGCAGGTGGTCAAGTAACACCCCATGGTCCATGGTGTCAAACGCCGCAGAGAGGTCCAGGAGGACCAAGATGGTACACTCTCTCGTGTCCCTCACCGTAAGGAGGTCATTTAACACCCTCACCAGGGCAGTCTCTGTACTATGCCCCTCACGGATCCCAGACTGGAAAGGCTCATAGGTGGAGGAGGAGGCAAGATGTCTCTCAAACTGCATGGCCACCACCTTTTCAATAACCTTCCCTAAAAATGGGATGTTAGAGACTGGCCTGTAGTTACTGAGGCAGTCCTGGTCCAAAGAGGGCTTCCTCAAAAGGAGTCTATTCAAGGCCTCTTTCAAGGCCAATGGGAAGACCCCACTCCTCAAGGAACTCCAGACAACCTCAGAAACCACATGTCCAATCAGGTCCAACATCCAACCAAAAGGTGGGTTGGACCTGGGTCCAGATCACACTGTGTAGGCCGCAGCTTTGAGATTATCCCCACCACCTCCTCCACCCCAACCAACTCAAACGCATCCCAGAAAGGAGGAACATTTCTGCACAACTCAGGTTGAACCCTGGATCCTTTTCAAGAGACACTCGAGGAGACCTCAGCCCTGATAGAGAACATCTTGTCGGTTAAAAGCAGAGCCAGCTCCTCACACCTAGTGCAAGAACCTGTCCTCCCAACACGGAGACAGGCAGGATGTAGAAGCCCGTCTGCTGTGTGGAACAGCTGAGCTGGACTGTTCCTCACCACAGCGATCTCCCTAGACAGAAATTCTGCCTTCTTTCGAGAGATTGCCCCCTGATAATCAACATAATGTGACCTCAGGGCCAATTTGACCTCCACCAGGCCAGATCTCCTCCAGTGCCTCTCTAACCTCTTTCTCCTAACCTTTAAAGTCTGGAGATCCTCGTCATACCAAGGAGGTCTCCTGCAAGTAGACAGGGTGGACATGAAAGGGTGCAGTTGAGTCAAAGACCGCAGCAACAGCCCCATTATGGGCTGCCACTGCTTCCTCCATCCCAACTGTACAAGCTGCCCCAACACTCGATAGGTCAAGCACCGCCAACAGTTCTGTAGAGGAAATTCCTCTTAATGGGCGGTACTAGACCATCTCCACAGGGGCGAGACCATCGGGGGACCTAAACACGAACCCCACGGTGCTATGATCTGACCAAAAAAAATTACCTACTCTGAGGTGGATAACATCCAGACCAAAAGAAAAAAAAAACAGGTCCAGTGTGTGGCCACCCAAGTGCGTTGCCGCTGTTACATTTTGTGTCAGGCCCAGGACCTCCATGCTACTAAGGAGATCATTTCCAAAACTCGAGAGCCTGCCATTGACCCAGGCATTGAAGTTCCCCAGAATGAACCATCTGGGGGACTCCAACACCAGGCCAGTGACAAGCTCTTCGATCTCCCATAAAAAAATCCTCATTTATTCCTGGGGGATGAACGAGCATGAGAACCCTGAAGCCCGCACCAACGCTTCCCCGGGCGTGTATGTAACAATTACCCAGTATTTAAATAACATCAATAAGCTATACTAGCTTGGAATAAAAATCAATCAGTTCATCTGTCTGTCTGTCTACAAATATATATATATATATATACATATATATATATATTTGTGATATGCAGAAGGGACCTGTGGGATAATCATTTGTCTATACAAGTGCTGTTTAACCTTGGGTAGCCTCACGCCACAGATTCACCAATTCTCCAGTGACCCAAAACCCTCTTTTTTTTTCAGTTCCCTATTTTATGCTCTTTGCATTCTTTGACCCAGATTTCTGCATTAACATAGTTTTTGCAATGAATATCGAGCCAGTATAATTAGGGTTCAATGGTCGCTTTTATGTTAAACCCCAAATTTTGCACTTTAATAACTTTGCAACCATATGACCAATGTGCGCAGAATTTTTCATGCACTGTCAGGTGCTATAGATCTCTTGATATGGCAAGTTTTGTTCCAGTCAAAATGTGCAGTTGGGGAGATGTGGAGTGTCAAAATATGTGAAATTTATCATTTAGGTGCAAATCCTTTGCTATGCCGCATCTCTGAAATGGCTTGGGGGTCTGGTCTGAAATTGTTAGGGAATATGGGGTCAGGGTCACAGATGTTCTTTTTGAAGGTTTGGTGAAAAATATTAATCTGTTCTAAAGTTATTAAAATTTGAAGTTTCCCATTATATCTTATGGGAAAAAATATATGTGCTGTGTGAAAGCAGTTTCTGCTTTCACAAAAGCACTTTTTGCTTTTGCAAATGGGAAAGTAGTGTTGTGCTTCCTCCATCTTTAGTTAGCGACGTGGAAAAAAATAATATAATTAAAAAAGTACTGCCCCTTGGTAAACACCAACATTTATGTTTACCTAATCGGGGCTTGAGGAACACGATTCTGTTAGTTTTTAAAAATAATGCCTGGAAATATGTTTATTTTATTCAGCCATTGGTAGTGTCACCAATTTGCGATACTATTTTTGCAAAACTGTTGCAAATTGTGACACTGTGTTGTGAAACTACATTGGTAGTGCCACAAATTGCGACACTGTGTCGTGAAAGCTGTTGCAATTCACAAAACTATCTACCCGAATTTGCAACACTGCTTTCCAGCTATATCTGTTTCTTTGTCACTGCATTGCAAACAAACGGTTTGGACCTATGGACTGAAATTCTCGAGGTACAAAGGGTTTGCCCCACAGATGTGCCTTTTGATGGTTTGCTGTTAAAATTTACATGGGTTCCATAGTTCTAACATTCCGAAATTTCCCATAGGATAACATTGTGGTGGTCGAGTACTTTTTGGGGGCTATATCTTGAAAATGCTACGAGATATGGATTTTTTGTGAATTGCAGTTTAGTACACCTCTAGATGTGCTAGGCAGTTATGTATGTTGCCAGGCCTTGATTACGACTGCGGTGGACATGATTATCAATGTCCCTATGGTGACTGTGATACTGTGCCATTGGCAGCACAAGGGTTAATTGCAATGTCTCAACACTTATGGATAGGTGGGAGAGCAGGGCCCAGAGGGTTCTGTGCTCCCACATATGGGGTCCTGTGCTCCAACAGGGAGATTAGGATTAATTACAATGTGTCTTCACTTATGGATAGATGTGACTGCAGGGCCCCTACGTATGGATACCAAAGGCTCTGCAATTCCACATGAAAATCAGGGACAATTACTATATGCATGCATGAGAGCATAGCTCCCACAATTACTATATGCATGCATGGGAGCACAGCTCCCACAACAACACTATTGACTGATGGGAGTGCAGGGCCCAAAGGGCTCTGGTCTCCCACAACCAGATAAAGGTAAGATTACACTTTCTCAAAAAGTAAGGAAATTAATTGCAAAAAAAATGTTGTTAATACATCAGCTAGGGTTCAGATTAAAGTGACAAAAGCATGGAAATATGGTGTTAAGGTTCCCAACCATAACACCCCACTCTCCGAACCAACCCGATGGTCTACTCAAGCTTGACAGCCCCAAAGTAAAACTCAAAAACAGACCATTACAATGACTTTCACTGTAATGGTCTGTTTTCAGTGATGCTCTTTACCAGTGTTCTGCCCCCCTCCTCAAATCAACTGCGACCTGGAACTGAAAATCAATAAATGCAGGGGGCAGAACACAGTCTGTTGTGAGGGCACAACACTGGTGTTACTATTGTGCTGTCGCTGTCGGTGATGTCAGAATCTTCACTGTTGTGGTCCCTTGGTGCTTCCCACCAACCATACCATCACACCCCATCCCCACCCTACACACCAACAGATGTCAGAGTGTGTCTTGGGGTCATCGACCAGAACGCTCACCCCATTCCATGTGTAAGGAAGCAGAGATGGTACAGCACAGGAGAATGGGGTGAACATTAGGATCGACAACCCCAAGACACACTCCAGTGCCTTTTGGTGCATAGAGGGTGGCTGTGGGGTGCGATGGTATGGTTGGTTGGGGGGTGGGGTGTTAGGGGATGCATTAAAGAAGTTTATTTGCAATGAATATAAAGAATCCCTCTATAACAAACTCCCTCTTATAGTGAACACCTTTGTTGGCTCCTATTGTTCACTAAGTAAGAATATTAGCACCTCACTATAGTGAACACCTAGCTACAGTGAACAACTCAGCTAGTTCCAGAGGTTTTTACTATAGAGAGGGACCACTGCATATATGTGTGTATGTGTGTGTGTGTGTGTGTGTGTGTGTGTGTGTGTGTGTGTGTATGTGTATATATGTAATAGATAACCCTCTAGGGTGTGCAGTCATGATCTGATATACGCATGCCTTGGTGTGCGTTGTGATGGCCTAGTGCATTCAACCACCAAGGCGTGTATATATTAGAGCACAACTGCATACCCTAGTGTGGGTTATCTATCATATCAAATTATTTATTTATTTCATTTTGGTGACTGGGTAAACCTACTGGAACCAGAGGTCCCTTTTTCAGGGGTGACCTGGGATTAATTACATACAATCAAGCTGCATACAGAATACAGCAGCACAGAGTCATTGGTATAAAGACACAAGAAAACAGACAAACTACAAAACAGTTGTACAGGATTAATTGTTTACAAATAATGGTACCATTGTGGTCATAGGAGACAGACAAAACTCGACAAATACAAGAACACAGGCATCGCTCAATTAGATAAGTTTTCAGGCCCTTTTAAAACTATCTAAGGAGCTCGACATTTATAAGTTGATCGGTCATCGGAAATGGCTACATTTTTTTCCCTTGGGGGGGGGGGTTGCAAAAACTAGTCCTTCTCCATCAGAAACTAAATTTTTATCTAGGTAATCTGGTTGATCCTGGTGGTGGTTGTGTGGCGCAAATTAGACTTTTATTAAGATGTTGGGGGGGCAAAAAGTAGTCCTTGTTCATCTAAAATTAGGCTTTTATGTACGGTATGTGATGTGCTTGACTGTGGTAGTGCCTGTGTGGCAGAAAGAGCTTTATTTAGCTTATCTGGCTGATCCTGCCATGATTTTAATGGGAAAAAGGGTGATTAGAAAGTTACGTGGTCGATGGTTTACAATCTCGAAGGTGTGATTACTTTCTCTTTCCACTGTGAGTGTAGCATGACCGAGTGGTGCTCATTGCTACAAAGAATGTGGTCTCAGACTGTTACAACAAGGAGCATTCTTTTGAAAACTTTGCAAGCTGTTAGCTTTAAAGTCAGTTTTCTGCCTTTTGGGAACCAGAATCCGCCAAGCGCAGAGCGAGAGCAAGACGGTGGCTTCAGACGAGTAGATGCAAGTGTGAGCGAGTGTTGCCATAGTAAAACCAAAGTGTATATTTGTTTTTTCAGCCATGGTAGTGGTCGTTGGTATGGATTTGGACTGCTACCATTGGTGCTCTTGTCATCTGGCGATGTATTGTCCTGGCGCTGTTGTTGCCAGCACTGTTTATACAGTGCTGTTCCTGATGGCACTTTTGCTGTTGGTGCGCTTGTAACCTAGTGCCTGATCATGGAATATATCAGGTAGGGTGTCAGCTGACATAGTACGGTGGGCGTGAGTGGGTGGTCCAAGGGAGAATGGTTGGAGGACTGACTATTAAATTGAGTAGTGTCTGTGAGTAATTGGTGAAGATTTAGGAGTTTGAATTAGGAGTGGAAATTTAAGGACTTTAGACCAGTTGAGATTTAGGTCTCCAAGGAAGATGTGCACATGCTTTGGGCTGTCAATATGAGCAAGGTGGGTGAAGATTATATCAGTAACAGCATTATTACCTTTACCAGGTGAGCAATAAATGCCAGTAATGAACAGGGGGATGGAATAAGATAAAGAGAATTTTACTGCAAATTAGCTCATGGAACCTAGGAATTAGTTCTAGAGAGGTGAGACTAAAAGTAAGGGTGTAGGATATATAGAGGGCAACCCCCCACCTCTTTTGCTTCTATCCTGATGGAAAACATTGAAACCTGGAATGGCAGTATCAGTCGAGGGATTCTTGGTGGATAGTCATGTTTCAGAGAGTACTAGAACATGAGTGGCAGCCTGAGACACCCAAGCCCTAATAAGGTCAGTCTTGAACAGAAGGCTGTGAATGTTGATGTGTTAGAAGTGATGATCTTTAGGAAGGAGAGAAGGAGTGTTGGTGGGTGGGCAGGATTAATGGGGCCTGGATTCCACTCAACATCACCACACAATAAAATATCTGTGGCCTTTTAGTAGCATTGGTAAACCTCCAGGCTATCAGCATCTCAGAGTGGCCAGGACGTGGGCGGAGATGCAATGCAGAAGGAAGTGGTGAAAAAGAGGCATGAGCAGTGGTAATTGTCATTTGGTAGACCAGGAAGAATGAGGGAGCAAGAAGATACAGAATCAGTGGGCATAGGAGCTTGTGAATAGGTATAACACTGAGAGAAATCTGTGGCAAACAGAGCTGAGGCAAAAACAACAAAAAGTAATAACAACATGGTAAGTTATAACCTGGTATTATGAGATCGGTGCAAAGGACCAATAACACTTTGCAATGCCAACTAAAATATACAGTGTACCAAACCACAACCAAACAAGTATAGCAAAAGAATCAGGCAGCAACAGTATAATGTGAAGACACCAAACATTCCAGGTACGCAGAGTTGATATCAGGAGGACCACCCAGATAGAGTGGACTAGGCAAACAGAAACATATAACTGGATCACTGTACTATACAGATAACTAGCTAGCTATACAAAGGCTAACAAGCATTTGTCAATGCCGAATGTTCACCGCTTGCAATGTTGTTGTACCAGGTCTTGCTTATACCATGATAGACCAGATGAGATGCAATATCTAGCTCGTCCTGGACTATGACTACTGCTGGCTCCAAGGGCGAGGCTTTTGGTGGTGCAGGCTTTACCTTGATGGTAAAGGTTAGTTGAGGATTTCTTGCTGTTCCTGCTATCCTTGTCACGCTTTCTGTTGCCTTTCCTTTGGGCAGTGATGCCAGGATTGGGGCTTGGCAGCTCTTTATCTTTCCGCCGGGTCAATGCTTGAGTATGGGGTGCCTTTAAACCATCTATGCTGTTAGTTTTCTGGAGCTCATCAATATCCCAGAGTGGTTGACTTTCCACACTTTACCTAGGGAACAGTTACATAAACTATATTATAAGAGAAGGATAGGGTTAACTGGAATACTTAATTTATAAACTTCTGTGGGTTAAAATGTGGAATTCCTTCCAGTTTCTGTTGGTCTAAATACATCTCATGTTTCACTTTTGGAGGTCTGTATTCTAAGATAGAAACATTTATGTAAATATTATGGGTAATAATACTTCAGCTTTAAAAACAACCAATTCACATGAATATGTATGTATACAGTGACTATCACAGTGTGAATATCCACAAAAGAAACTCTTGCAAATGAGGCATTGAGTTTACCTATGTCAACAGTCTGGAGCTATCCCTGTCTGTCTGTCCTATAATAAATCAAAGCAGCAGACATTTACCTATAGGTGTATGCAGTCTGGAGATACGGTATTCATGTTTAAATCTACTCTATAATAAATTAAGGCAACAGACATTTACCTGTAGGTGTCAGCAATCTGGAGATAGCCATGTATAAGTCAGTCCTATAATAAATCAAGGCATCAGACATTTGCCTGTAGGTGACAGCAGTCTGGAGATATCCAAGGTTAAGTCTGCTGTATAACAAATCAAGGCAGCAGACACTTACCTGTAGGTGTCAGCAGGCTGGATATCCATGTCTGTATTCTAAGATAGAAACATTTATGTAAATATTACAGGTAATAATACTTCAGCTTTAAAAACAACCAATTCACATGAATATGTATGTATACAGTGACTATCACAGTGTGAATGTCCACAAAAGAAACTCTTGCAAATGAGGCATTGAGTTTACCTATGTCAAAAGTCTGGAGCTATCCCTGTCTGTCTGTCCTATAATAAATCAAGGCAGCAGACATTTACCTATAGGTGTAAGCAGTCTGGAGATACGGTATTCATGTTTAAATCTACTCTATAATATATTAAGCCAACAGACATTTACCTGTAGGTGTCAGCAATCTGGAGATATCCATGTATAAGTCAGCCCTATAATAAATTAAGGCAGGAGACATTTGTGTGTAGGTGTCAGCAGTCTAGAGATATCCATGTTTAAGTCTGCCCTATAATAAATCAAGGCATCAGACATTTGCCTGTAGGTGACAGCAGTCTGGAGATATCCAAGGTTAAGTCTGCTATATAACAAATCAAGGCAGCAGACACTTACCTGTAGGTGTCAGCAGGCTGGATATACATGTCTAAGTATACCAATAATAAATAAAGGTGATAGACATTTACCTGCAGGTGTCAGTAGCCAGAAGATATCCATGTCTAAGTCTGCCCAATAATTTATTTTTTTATTGAAATCTTGGATTACTTCTGTGAGTGGATGCTCATTGAGAGGTTCCACATCAGTTACATTAAACACAAGGCAAAAAACTGAGGACAGTATACAGATAATATACATAGAGGGTACCGTATACGGATAATGTGAGTGATATACATAGTGAGTACATAAATCCAATAAGGAACAGGTAAGCTGAGTCATTGTACAAAATATGCTTGCACCATGAAGAGCAGCAAGAGAAAGGAAGGCAGATTAAGGGAAAGGGATGGGAGGGTAGGGTCAGTGGGACAGTGAGGGAAGAAGGTGGGATAGGGCAGGGATGGGGATAGTGGCCCAGGGGGTGGAGAGTGTGGGCAAAGTGTAGTATTTTGACTAGCCTGTAAGGATAGAGGCAGGGAAGTGCTGGAGGTAGTCTGTAGTTACATGGATAGATTTAGCGGGGGCACCTGCAGCTACTTGTATCAATGAGATGCTGGCGCAGTCTGTGTTTGAAGGAACCAAGTGTTGTAGTGCCAGAGATGTCAGGTGGTAGTGCATTTGTCCAGTACGGTGCCCGGTGTGAGAATACATGTTGAGCCACGGTTGTGCAGCATCTGGGCACATGGAAAATTTGTGTGGAGGAGCTCTTGGTTTGTCTGGTGTTTAGTGGTACAGAGAGGAGGTTCAGCACCCCAGAAGGAAACAGGTTTAGAGCAACTTTTTTGGTTAGAAGGCCGGTTTGGTACTGGACTCCGTTGTTAAGTTGGAGCCAGCCAGCATGGGTATAGAGTTTATAGGCATGAGTGAGTTTTGGTGCATTTGTGAGCAAGTAGCAGGCTTTGTTATATGTTGGAGTGCTGTGTTGGATGCAGATCTGTGTATTACCAGTCCATAGTCTATAAGGGATACACTCTAGCTTTTTAATTGCCAGGTTCAGTGCTTCATGGGTGAGACAGTGTATGTGTCAGTAGATGATCCTGATTCTAGTGTTAATGGCTTTAGCAGTGGTGTCCATATGCTGTGAGAAGAACATGGTGGAGTCAATTGTAACCCCCAAGTATTTGAAATGTGGGATGAGTTCCAGAGTGCTACCACTGTCATTCCATGTTGTCAAAGGGTAGCTTTTTAGTTTGTTTTGAGCTGTAGAGTAGAGTAGAGCATAGACTTAGTCTTTTTATAGTTCAAGACCAGCTTTTGCTCTATTAACCATTTTTTAGCTGTTGTGAAGCTGCTTTGGAGATCTATTTCAAAGAGTTCAGGGCGCAGGCTGCTTGCAAAAATGTCCGCGTCATCAGCGTATAGGAGCATGCGACATCAGCAAGAGGCTGGTAGGTTGTTTAAGAAAGCATTGAATAGCAGCAGTCCCAGTACAGAGCCTTGCGGTACTCCTGATCTGACAGGCTGGCTGTCAGATGGGACTTCCCCAATCTTGACTTGTTGGAGGCGAAGACTCAGGTAACTGATAAACCAGTTCACAGTTTCTGTTGTGAGACTGATATCAGAAAGCTGCTCTAGGAGGAAGGCAATAATAAAGAAAGGTTGTAGACATATAGGCATCAGTTGTCTGAAAATATCCATGCCTAACTTTGACATATAATAACTCAATGCCACAGATATTCCTTAGAACTTGGAGACAGATAGTGATGTCCCACTTTGGATGTTATGTGTTGTTAAGCACCTCATACCTGACCATAGCATCAATTTCTGTCTCAAAGGTTCATTAAATTAAAAAATGACTGCTGCCTTGAAATAATAGAGGACATACCTAGACATGACTATCTCTGAACTGCTGAGACCTACAGGTAAGCCCTGTACCTTGTTTAAAAGAGCTTTACAGGTCCCCAGATGGCCAAATTGGTGTCATGTCATGCTCCCATGCCAGTGACCCTGGTTTGTGAACAAACACTGATGCTGGCAGTTGAATGGTTAGTTGTCAAGGAGTGCTACTGTTTGCAGTGTGTCCTCAATCAGGTGGACTGGTGCAGTGCCTCTGTGGGATCAGTGAAGCTGTATGCTGGAGAGGCCTGCAGTGGCTATTACATTAGCCCTGGGGTGGTGGAAGGTAAGTATTACAAGGCAGAAAAAAGCTTGGCTCCATTTGAAGGATGATCGCAAGATGACACACTTTGGCTTCGCCACATGAAGTCTATTGCTTGCCCCAGATCCTGATCAGATACCACCCCCCCATGGATAACAGCCTCCCTAGCCTTCATCAAAGACCCCTGCTACAGACAGAATAACCATGAGATCTTGCAGAAGCATTGAGGTAAATGGTGAATGGGGCCAGGTGGTCACCAGAGGTCTGGAGGAGGGTGACCATGACCAGGTCAAGGAGCAAAACTTTTTTTTAACTTTCTTTATCTCTGGCACTCCAGGAACTCTCTTAGTCTAACTCCACTCATCACCACTACTCTATCACCCACCTGAAGCCTGCCTACTCCGGGATATCAGGGACAGACACCCCCACCTACCTCAAGCCGGTGGACCCCCTGGCCCTGAACCCCCTGAGGTGGGGCTACCTTCCACTTCCTGGCACTCTATCTATAATCCAGTGCACTAACTGAAGTGAGGCAGAGGGCCGGGAGAACCGGAGAGGAGAGCCCAGTATTAGGTGTGTGGTAGTGGGGCCTCAGAGGCAGCCATCACCTATGCTGGAGGCCAGGGTTTTCCTGCATTGGTATCTTCCCCCAGAGTGCAGATGTGCAGTGACATCTGAGTAGGCACACTGCCAGCATGCACTGATGCTCCATCCCTGCTCAGTGCAGGCACCTGTAGTGCCCCCCATCTCCATCAGAGATCACTAAGGTACTGAACAGATCCTAAACACCCTCCCCAGGAGAGTAGAGCAGTCCTATGGACACTCAATCTTCTCCTTCCCCTGCCAACCCCCTGTGGCCTGAGTCTGTTCCCGAATCCGGGTTGCCGGTGTGGTGTGAGGGTGGCGTCCAGCGCCTCAACCCTCAGTGCCACCAGGCTGGCTCCCAAGGAGAAAAACTTGATTGAAAAAAGGAGTTTTTATTGAATGCTGGACTTTTTTTTCCATATACCTTTTTCCTGCTTTCTGGTTCTGCCCAACAGTACCCCCAGCCCCATTACTGACCTTCTCACAGACTAACTGGTTATTCGTCACTTACACTCACTTATGTATGTAACACAGGATCAATGTTTTGTTGCACTCTTTTGTACTTAGGACCCCACTGAAAATGAGCTTTGCTCAATGGGTAATCCATATTCATATCATGAATAAAATAAAATTATTACTCGGACTACTAGAACTACCCAGGACCACAAAGTGTACAGGTGGCCTGTAACAATAAATTGTGCATCTGCGGGTGCCAGTGTTGGGAAAAACTACGGTTTTCTCCTCTTAATTCCTGTTATCTGTCCAGAGGTGACAGTGTGCAAGCACTCAAGCATGCATGTATGCAGTTGCAGAAATGTGTGTCAGCAGGAATCTGGCAGCTACCTCTCCCTTTCCTTGTGCTTCCCTGCTGTTCTCCCAGCTCATCTCCACCAGGTGGCATTCATACAATCGGAGCAGTGCCCCCTTGGAAGGAGAGTAGTTCTTGGGGACACTCAAGTCTTCCTTCCCCAGCTGGTCTCTGACAGCCCATGCTCATTTCTGAATGCAGGTTGCTGGCATTGTGAGCTGTATTGGTATGGGTATGGCTGTGCTGATGGGCCGGCTGGCATGTTGGGACTTTGAGGACTGTGGACACCTATGTTTCCTTTCTGGTGTCATGCCTGCAAAATCTGATGTCACCTAATTTTTTTTTTCCTTTTAGGGTTTTCCCCCTCTGCTGTGCTAGTTTTTACTTTCTTTTTGGAAACATATCTTTCAACATTTTATCACTGAATTGAGGGACACAGACACTTGAAATGAGAGGCAATGAGGGACAGTGGCCCTCATAATGAAGGGCACAGCTTCAAACGTGGGGATACAAGTTCAAAATACTGTGGAAACCATTGTGTTTACTAGTGCAAAGTTTATTTTTGATTTAGCATCTTAAGATATTATGAATTTCTGCCTTAAAGTCTAAAGCACATTCACTTTGTGGACAGCACCTTTTCCTTGAAGGACAGAGCAGTTTTGTTGGGTAGAATGAGGGACTGTGCTGCTTGCCATCAGAAATGGGCTACCACCATCCTAAACTAGCATGTCAAAGCATCTTCAAAATCAGATTGTTCAAAATTGCTAGTGACAGCCATGTTTATTGACTGAGTCATTAATTACAAAACTATCAATATAAGTGGTTTAAAACATACCAGAAATTAAAAAATACACTTGATAAATCAAAGGAGGTCAGAAATGCATTACTGGTTAAAACCCATATAATTTTTTTGCCAACACATATTTTTACTTTAAAGCATGTTCTGCTTAACACTAGAGCCTCGCTACTGATCATTTTGCAGCTTTAAGCCACCATCGCCCTGGCTAACTCTCCTATCAGCCTAAAAAAGCCTGCGTCTCACACTCAGTATGTAAAAACCCAACTAGAATACCTGTTAGAAATGAACAAAAGACATCTTAGCATCAGATATTTTCAGTGAGCCCAAGCTCATTGTAAGTGAGGTCCCCCCCCCCCGTCCTGGTGTTATCTTTAATGGAAAGTAGGCTGAATCAGGAGCCATAGCAACCCCTAATAGCAGCACCAGAGCCCCACATAAACCTGCCACTGTATGGTTCCCTGAGTCCAAAAATGGAGGAAAGCAAGTACTGGTACTGGGCGGGGGGTCTGCATTTATCCAGACAGATGATGAAGCGCTCCCTGTTACCTCTCTAATGGAACCGGAGGATGAAGTCCCAGTGTGACTCTGCAGTCCACAAACAGAACCAACCAACTGTTCTGCTCCTCAGCTTCTGCTCATGGCATCATAACTACTGCTGTCTGCAGGACACACTGAAGTGGATTGAGCTGAGGGACACACTCCCGTTGGCTTCAATGAACAATTGAACAAGTTTCCATATCTCCTTTTAGCTTTAAAAATCTATCTTCTTTTCTTTACCTGGGATGGTGTGGTGGTGTTGGCAAGGTTGTTGTTGCCATGGTGACAGTCAGATCCATGAGAATGGTGCAAGGCATGAAGGCTGCTGCTGGTGTGGACTTACAGTGTGGACTACTGGGTGCTGGTGATACTTAACAACAAAGGAGGGGAGGCAAGTGGCAACTACAGGACTCAGAAGGGATTTTCATTCACTGCAGCAGAACCAGGGGAGTTGGGACCCGGCAGTGAGCTTGGCTGGTGGGAGAAGGGGGTGGAAGCTACAGTGACAGACAGTGGGGAGGGAAGCGGGTCAGGGATTGGGACAAACAAAAGCAAGCAGCAGCACAAGGTTCAGAGCCCCAGGAAAAATGTTCTGGGCTCTAGTCCCGAAGGCTCGGCCCTAGCAATGCCCATGCAGTTTTCTATGGGGTTGGGGTGCCGCAGCAGGCTGATCATGATGTGATCAGCTGTGCTTGCTGGGTGGCATTATGTAAATCAAAAGAAAGAGCTGCCATGTGATTGGGTTGGCTCTTTCTTTTGAAATAGACAATGTTTCCACTCAGCAAGCCTGAACAGTGTCATGAACAGCCTGGCTGATGGTTGGCATGACACTGACAAGCCCCTTGCAGACAACACTGCATTGAACCAGCAGTGATACACCTCTCAAAACCCACTCTCATAGCAAAACATTCACTGCACGTACGTGCACGGTGAACATAAAAAGGTATATATTTACCAGAAGACAGCAATAGTACTTTAGTAATAATTGGGGGGGATATGGATTACACCTAGATAGGGAGAAGCCCAAACAACAAAAAGAGGGGGGTAACTGCAACCAGATAACTATATCTATGTAGGAGGAGAGGGTGGCAGCACACAATGCAATAGGCCCCAACAACAACGGTAACTAGTAATATGAGCAACTCAAATTGAATGACTCAAATTGAGTGTCTCGGTTTGAGTGCCCTTATTACATTGACTGTCACAGGATGGTGAGGAGCAGTTATAGCGAGATTTAGTGGTGAAAATGGTGAGATGAAGAATAAAGTGACCAGGATAGGCACTGTGAGGAGGTTAGGTGGATTTTTGGTTAGGTAGTTCCCAGCTTGTCATTTGGTATGGAGGCATGAGTAATGCATCTGGTGTGGGTGACCCAGGTTCAGAGCTGGGTTGGAGGGAATAGTGTTTTGTTTTCTAGTGTTGTGACTTAGGGTTTTTTTTTATTTGGTATCGCTTTCCCCCACCCTATATTTGGGTAGGTGGTTCCCCCATCATGACTTCATGCTCTCTCCGAATAGTTCCCTGTACCCCGGTGTCAGGCCCTCTGCCCTGAGTTAATTATATAAATAATGGAGGGAGCAGGATTGCCCCGGAGACTGTTGTGGAACCTCACTGTTTATGGTTCCGCTGTAGTGCACATCACCATTTTAGTAATTGGCGGTGTGCGCTTGCTCATTCATCAGTCACTGTTATATCTTTGCTGATATCACATGGAACCTCCTACAACTCAGTAGGAAGCTTAGGCAGGAGGCAGATTACCCACAGAGTAGAAAAACCTTTTTAAAGCCTTAAGGCAGTAATCTAACACAGCAGATGGGAGGAACACAATTAGAGCCCATATACAGATACCTAAATAAAGTAGTACAGTAAGACACCAGGTGTTGGTACATTAAAGGCAATAGGCAAATATAGGCCATATGTGTATTTACAGCTTGCAGGGTGGAGGTGGGGTGGTGTCTTCTGGCATCTTGGCGACTCCCCTCGAGGACTCCCAGTCTTGCTAGTCCACTCACGCTGGGACCACTCACTTGGGATCACTCGCATGCACAGGCTTTTAAAGGGAGAACTACATAAGAAGTCCCGCCCTGCTTATTTTTTTTTATATAAAAGTTGCACAGAATACAGGGTAAGTTCTATAAGAAACAAATCTCATTTACAGACTGCCCCATGTCAATTAAAATAACAATTAAAACATAAACTAACATACACAGAATCAATTAAAACAAGCGCAAATAGAGTGTTCCTGCAATAATAATCTTTTTAAGCCATGTTTGAAAATACCAAGGGTAGGCGAAAGTGTGAACTAAGGAGAGAGGTTGTTACAGCAAATTGGAGCAGCATAGGAAAAACATTCTTTCCCAAAGTGTGTTTGAAACTTAGGCAAGAAAAAATCCTGATGAGGCACATCTCTAAGACCATATTTGTGGATGGGAACTGTAAGCCTTTCAGATAAGTACAGTAAGTGGAGGTGTGGTTATTCACAGTTTTGTAAATAAGGGATAGTCAGTGGAAAGTACATGTGTAGGAGGGTGACAGTCAATGTAATTGATGAAGTGGTGTCCAACAGTGTTCATCCCATTTTGTTTTTAAAATAAATCATAGTAACTGATAATCAACGGTATTTAAGGAAAGAAGATGTGAAGCAGAGGCATGGTGGTAAATAGTGTCACCATAATATATGATAGGGAGAATGGCTTGTGCAATAACATGTTTATGATCTGAGCTTGACAGACAATGCCTGGCATGTTTTAGGTGACCTAGGCATTGACAGACTTTGAAAATAGTTTTGTCAATATGAGTTTTGAAGGTCAAGGAAGAACTAAAAATGAGACCAATATATTTAAATTAACTTACAAGCTCAAGTGGGTTGCTATTTAAATTAACTGAGAAATAAAAATTTTCTAATGATAGAGCAGACTGAGACACGGACAGCATAGTTTGAGTCTTTTTACTATTTGGAAGTAGAAGGTTATTGGAAAACCAGTTCACGATTTTGTCTAAATCACCATGGAGAGTCGAGGAAAGAGAAAATGGATTTTTATGAGCATAAAAAAGGACTGTGTCATCTGTGTAAAGTCAGACTGAACAATGGTCCACAAAAGAGGGTAGAGGATCTACAAAAAGATTAAATAAAATAGGACCAAATAAAAATCCTTGAGGAACCCCAGATAAGATAGAGAGAGAAGAAGAAAGGCAACTATTCCAGAAAACAGACTGAGTTCTTCTGTATAAATAAGATGAAAACCAGGTAATAACATTTGTGAAAAAACCATAAGAAGATAGCAGAGTTAGAAGCAATGAGTGATTTATCACATCAAAGGCTTTAGACAGATCAATAACTACAGAACCTGCAAGATACCCTTTATCCAATGCCCTAGAGACAGTCATGAAAATCAATCAGTGCTCTTTGGGTAGAATGGTTTTATCTAAAATCTGACTGAAAATTGGAGAGGATCTGGTAATTGGCCAGATATTCAGAGATCTGAGAGAGGAAAATTTTTCCAAGTTTTTGGAAATTATAGGGAGCAAGGAAATTGGGTGGTAATTTTCTACTACAGTTTTGTCCCTGCTTTTATGCAAGGGGATAACTAAGGAATGTTTCCACGCTGAGGGAAACGTTTGGGTGGTAAGGGATAAGTTAAAAATGTGGATTAGGAAAAGGGCTAAAATTTCAACACTACATTTAAGTAAAAATTGTCTTGCTAGCGCACTCAGCACTGATAGGGCACAGTCAGTGAAGCTGCCCCTGCTTCACAAAGGTGGCAAGCTAGCAAGTATCTATCTATCTATCTATCTATCTATCTATCTATCTATCTATCTATCTATCTATCTATCTATCTATCTATCTATTTATCCTCTGCAAAAAACTTCAATAATTACTGGTGACCTTGTTTATCAACCAGATTATAAGAGCTATCAAATGCCATAATAACCCAAAATCCACTTATTACGGCATTTTGGTTTAACTGCCCTGGGCACTTTCTGTCACTCAGTCCTAGCGCACCCCCTCATTGGCTCTCAATGTGTGTGTGGACAGGCCGACCATCCCAACCGACATGGCTGCTCTGTTTCTCACTACTCAAAGACCCGCTCTGATTGACTGCCTTGCAGTCTCTTCATGAGTAAAGTGTTCAATTCTAGTAATATGTTGTGGTTGACTGCCTTCATGACAACAGAAAACAATATCTGGTTGATCCTCCTGAACTCATGCTTTGGTGCTGACTTCAGCAGTCATTCAGATTGGGAACTGACTGTGGCTGACTGCTCTTTTGGTGGCACCCTAAAATGTACCAGCAATTATAAAAAAAGGCAGGTGTGTGTTCATGGTGTGTTTTTATATACCCTCGGTGAGTGATAACCTCTCGAGCGTCACTCTCAAGGTTTATGGCTCTTCACTCACCTCGGATGTGTAAAAAGACCACCATAACACACCTGCTTAGCCATTATTCTCTATTTAATGGAAAATTAGGGTTCCAGCATCAAAAGTAGGGAAATGCCATCTTAAGGTTCCCAACCCTAAGACCCCACCCCCACCCTTGGTTTCCAACCCTTAGATCGCACCCCCACCCTGCATGCAGGAACAGATGTGAGGGTGTGTACCTAGGAGTTGCAAAGCCTAGTGCTCACCCCATTCCATGAGTAAGTAAGCTAAGATGGGTACAGTATAAGAGGACTTTATCCATGCTGTTACGTCAGCACAACAAGCACAGAGTAAAGAGCCAGCAATCACCTCACAATAAAATCAGTACTAACCGCATATCCCTGATTGCTATTAACGTGGTCATCATCTTTACTTTATAAAAACATTCAGCTAGGGATGAAATATGAAATGGTATTAAATTATAAAAGAATGATAACTACATGTTATTTGCCCTCATAATCCTCTTCTTACGTGCAAATACACAATTTAAAAAAAGTACTTACAGTTTTAATTTTTGATGTTTATTTAGTGACTATTAATCCCTCCCCCCCATCCTTACTAGCTGACCAGGAAAATCTCTCCTGCTTAACCTGATACACATAAAATAAAAGCCCTGGCTTTATATGAGGCCTTCTGTTGTGTGAGTGTGGGAGTGAATCAACATTCTGCCAGTGGAGCTGATCAGAGATTTGAATTCTTGTATTCCATAGTAAACATTCCACCTATTGAATATAGGAATGTTAAAAAAAGGAACAGGGTGGAAAAGGGGTAAATAATATAAGGAAGAAGTAGGAAAGGTGAGGAAAGAGGTCAATGGGGTGTGTCATAGAAAATACAAGGTTTCGGGCTAATTTAGGGAGTGGAGGCCATGAGGACCTGGAAAGATAGAAGAGTTTCCATAATCTGGCAGATGGGATTCAGTGCCAGAAAATGCAAAGTCATCATGCTCATCGGACAAAAAAACAACCAGATCTGAGTACAGGATGGGAGAGGAGGTCATGGCATGCACTTTGGAGGAAAGGGACTATGAGTTTAGCATTATGGACAACCTGATAGCAGCAGCCTGATGTGGGGAGAATAAAAAGATGATTGGCTGCATAGGGATGGGGATAACAAGCAGAAGGAGGAAGGTTATAGTCCACCTCTACATTGGTTTGCCCCCACATTGAGTGCTGTATGCAGTTCAGGAGCCCTTACCTTTGAAGGACATTGACAGAGTGGAGACTGTGCAGAGGAGGGTAACTAGGATGATACAGGAGTAGTAGGGGAAGCCTTTTGAGGAAAAGCTGAAGGACCTTAACATGTACTCCTTATAGAAAAGCAGAGGCCGGGGGACATGAGCAAGACCTTTAAATACCTCTGAGGCATAAACAAGGTGGAGTGTGGGGAGCTTTTTAGGTTGAGCACACACGCAGGTACAAGAGAGAACACAATGAAGTTAGTATACAGAAGTTTCAAGAGGGAGGTGAGGAAGCATTTCTTCATGGAAATGGTGTTGGATAGATGGAGCATATTGCCTAGGGAGGTGGTGGATGCAGAGACAGTGATGGGATTCAAGCATGCTTGGGACAGGCACATGGATATCATTAAAAGGAAGAATCACTTGGAGAGGGTGGGGAAAGCTGGGGGTTATATGGGGCTCCTTGCCACCACATAGGGTTAGTAGGTAGGGTTAGGGTAGAATGTTTGAGTTTTGCAGTCCTTTTCTGCTGACAGAATCTATTTTTCTATTTTAAAATAATTATATATTTTGTTGGGCATAATATTTAAACTTGAGATGCACACAAATGCTAGGATGTGCTGAAACTTTTAGTGGGGTGGATGAATAAAAAAATAATTAAAATGTTTACAATTATTTAATCTTTCTGCATTCTTTTTACCTCAAAACTTTGGACCCATTTTGTAATCCAATAAGACACTCCAGGGTGTACTTTGTGGTAGGATAACAGCACTTTGTGGGTGGTTGAAGGTATTTGGCGATACCTCATGCCTCACAACACACCCGACGTGTGCCATTATCCCACCATAAATCACATCCTTTTAATGTCTTATTGTGTAAGTAATTTTCTTCCTGTGAGATAGAATAAAAAAGTTTCACCTAACATCATGCGTTGTCATCTGCTTACTCTCTCAGGACATTGTAAAGTCCACAAACACAGCCCCATTTACCATATTTTTAATACTGGATTTAATAATGGATTTATAAGACAACTAGAAGGCCTAGGCCCATGTTGGTTGTCCCCACCATTTCAGTGGAGGAAACTGAAGTTACCAACTGAAATTAATTTGTCTAAACCTGCCTTAAAGGCACCAAAACTAACAGCCTCTACTAATTCCATTGGAAGTTTATTCCATAATCTGATTGTTCTGGGTACAAAACTACATTTTCTTAGATTTGTTCTACAGCATTCTTCTTTTAACCGATATTTATGCCCTCTTAGGTTATATAGAATAGTGTATGGGTGGCCATACACAACAACACTGTGTTTCTATAGAGGGGATGTGATGATGGCATACAGACCTTGAGAACGAAGCTCGAAAGGCCTGAACAACGTCATCACATCCCCGAGACAGAAACACAGCGTTAGTTGTGTATGGCCATCCATACACTATTTTGTATAGTATATGGTTCCCAGACTGTAGAAAACTTTAATTTCACAAGGATTCATACCTTGAGTTCATGTTCACTTGCTCCAGGTCCACGGTGAAGTCCCGTTATGCTCTCCCGACTGTAAGCATCACGTTCCTCGGTGCAGTGCACTTTGCTCTCGACCACGATGATCTACAGCGTCAGTGATTAAAAAAAATAAATAAACTGCCACACTGGTAGTTTGGACACACAAAGTCAAAGGCAGCCGGTGTCCAAACTACATGAATCTACCACCCTCCAAACCACTCGCTAACCTTCACCGCCATTTTGCTCTTCGTTTTTTGAACACAGTGCTGTTTCGGCCAATCAGGCAGCAGCTCAAAGGGTACTAGAAAAACATTTCTTGACCTTTGAACTGCCCTACAATAACTTTTGGAAAGCCACTGCTTTTTAGCCACAATAAGCCCTAACCATATACTATATAATTTTGTTCCCTGTTTACAAGTTCAAGATCCTTCTTTAATATTTTTGTATAACATCAACAGGTCTACCCTAGAACGTCTAACTTCCGATGCCCATAACCAGGGCCCCTACTTTTCTGCGGCACAGTGGGACCAAGTTCTGTGGCAAGACTACCATTTGCCGCAGAACTTCTTCGGTGGTGGTTTTTAATTTCTTGAAGTTCTGCACTAGAACTACCACACATCAATGTCAGCTTGTCATCCTGACTTCACTTTCACAGCAGTGTTTATATCAATCAGGATGGTGGAAAGCACAGTAACACTAGTTCAAAAAATAACAGACTAATAAAAATAATTTTATGCCTAAAAAAGCAAAACAAATGTCTCTCCCTTAAGGTCCTAGCCTGTTGCATAAATGACATATGCAGAGGGGATCTTATGTGATAAATAAGGTATTTCTATATGCATGATATCTATCCCTCTAATGAGGTTTCCACTGTCTATCACTTATATATTTGTATGTGCTTTCTACACCACTCATGAGGTTCCCATTGTGTATCACTTTTATATTTATATGCAATCTGTAACATACATACAAATATGTGTGTGTATGGTGAGAGAGACAGAGATACTGTATATGTGTGTGTGTGTCTCTCTCTATATATGTGTGTGTGTGTATATATATATATATATATATATATATATATTCATTATTTCCATGAACTTGCTTCTCATTCATACAGGTCCCATTGGAAATGGAATAGAGGAGTTATTGCAAAACTAATTTTCATGTCAACCTGCTTTTCCTGACACACTGTAACACCATCAGGCCATGACATGCATGTGAACTAATTGTGAGACAGAGCTCTCCAGCCCATCACAATGTGTCCACCATGTGACATAACACTGCACCATACCTTTCAAGGCTCCAAGCAGTGATGTGTTCCACCAATCCTTGTGCTGCCCAGCCAGCTCCCAGAGCTAATCTCTGAACCTGAGTTGCCAGCAGGAACACAGCATGCTATCCTCTGGCTCAACAGCTGTCCCTGCACACAACATTTCTGCATAACTTTTAGGTGATTCTATCAACCAATGACAATATGTAATCAATAACCCTGGCAAAAATGCATACAGCGCAATTATTTATTTAACAGGTCTATTCTTTCAACAGGTCTACACATTATTATATTCCACTTTTCGGGGCATAATTACTTTATTTTTCTTAAAAATGACAGTTAAATTCATTTTACCAGTTATTCATTTCAGATGGCATCTCTATATCTTAAAGGCACAAATAGGTTTGTACAAAGTGAGGTATGGACCTAACAGGTCTGTGCTATTGACAAGGTTTTGTTTAAGTTGGCCCTAGTGCAATAATTTAAGACTGAAAATTGTATTAGGCTGTAGTACAGGTTGAGCAAATATCACCATGCATGAAGTGCTGTGCCACCGTCTCTGGCAGCGGGAGCTGTGGTAGATAGGTGACTGTTCATTTCTGTTGCAGAATGCAGTCATTTTATTAGCTAATGTATGATGTTATAGCAATGCTAACATCACATTCTGAACATATAGGGGGGTTTGGATATAAAAAGAGGGGATGGAAACCAGATTCTATGGATAAACAGAAATATTAATAAAAAATCACCAAGAAGAGTGAATTCTGCGGCACCGCAGAAATTCTGAGGTAGATTGCAAGTTCTGCGCAAAATTCTGTGGCTGCAGAATTCTAGGGGCCTTGCCCATAACCCTAAGTCCTTTAATCTTTCATCATAGAGTATATCTTTAAGTCTTTTAATCATTTTTGTACAGGCTCTTTGAGGTTTTTCAACCAATCTTTTATCCTTACTTAAATGAGGACTCCAAACCGTAGAGCAATAATCCAGGCTTGGTCTCGCATAAGTTATAAAAAGGGGCATCAGTACATCTTCACTTCTTGAATGAAAACTTCTTCTGTTGCAATTGACCAAGTGCATAGCTTTACCTGCTACAACTTTACAATGTGCTTCCTTCTTTAAGTCATGACTAATATAAATCCCTAAATCCTTTTCATTGATTGAATCTTTTAATTTTACCCTCTGTATGTAATATTCTTGGTTTATATTCCCCTGACCCAAATGCATCACTACACACTTTTCTAAGTTAAAACTCATTTTATTAGCATTAGCCCATTCTGCTATGTTTTCCAAATCCTGACCAAATCTTAATCTGTCCTCAAAGGTGTTCACTATTCCTCCCAATTTTACATCATCAGCAAATTTTATTAACTTGTTCCTACTGAATATTGCAAAGTCAGTAATAAAAATTCTGAACAACAGTGGTCCCAAGACAGATCCATGTGGCACCCCGCTTGAAACCTTCACCTCACCGGAAAGGCAACCTTGAACCCTAACCAATTGTGTTCTCTCTGTTAACCAATGTTCAAGCCATCTTATAATAGTTTCATCAATTCTTAGTTTTTTCAATTTTAAGATTGTTATTCCGTGAGGGACAGTATCAAAGGCTCCGCTGAAATCTAACTTGACTATATCTACTTTGTTCCCTTGATCTAATAGTTTCCCAACAAAGTCCTAGAAACGAATCAAATTAGTCTCATAAGATCTGTTTTTAAGGAAACCATGCTGGGTCATATCTATCATACCATTTTTTGTTATATGATTTAAAATCTCCTCACTTAATATACCTTCTATAATTTTACATATCACCGATGTTAAGCTTACTGGTGGATAATTTTTAGCCTCTGCTCTACTTCCTTTCTTGAATAACGGAATCACATTAGCAGTTCTCCAATTCCTAGGTACACACTCTTCATACAGTGATTTTTACCCCAATATAGTAATGGCTGGTGCCAATACGTCTTCAAGTTCTTTGATAAACTTTGGATGCAGCCCATCAGGGCCTGCCGATTTATCCTCTTTAAGTTTTTGTATTTTATTAAGAACTTTCTCGACATTGATTACGTCAGTTTGTGCAATATTTCCTAAAACATATACCCCACTATCTCTACTATGATTGGACTTGCCAAACACTGTACCAAATATATTTCCTCGGGTTTAGAGAATAGTTCACCATCTATATTTAAGGGGCCCCACAGAATTATTTTTTCTTCTTTTACTGTTAATGTATGCGAAGAAACTCTTGGTGTCATTTTCGGATTTTGCTAATCTATTTTCCAAATTCTCTTTTGCTCTTTTAACTTCATATTTGACCCTCTGTAAGATTTTTTATACCTAGTATGAGAGGACACCATTTTTTCCTTCTTCATTTGTTTATAGAGTTTCTTCTTACTCTTACACAGTTTAATAATTTTATTTATCCAAAGTGTTTTCTTTCCCTTACTATTATACACTTTCTTTTTTGGGAATATGCTTCTCTGTCATGATGTTTATTATTTTAACAAACACTGCCCATGACTCTTCAACTGATAATCCATTCAATAAAGAGCTCCAATCCAATTTAATGAGTTCATCCCTCATATCCTGATAATTAGCCCTATTGTACAAAATCTGAGTTGTTTTTCCCTTATTTATTTTCCTTTTTTTATTTATGGTAAATTAAATTGTTCCATGACCACTTGTTTCAACCGGAGGTCCGATTTTCATATTATCAATATCCTCGCTTATATTAGTCAATACTAAGTCTAATATGTTCTCTCCCCTGGTAGGTTCATTTATGCATTGCTGAACTCCAGCTGCTGTTAATATATCATATAGACACCCTCCTAATTGGTTGCTTTGGGCTAAATCATTTCTTTCAAATTGTGGTATGTTTAGATCCCTGATAAATAATATATCCTGATCTTCTGCTAGGGTGGCAATTTTGTCTATAAAAAACTTCCGTTTCTCCCACTATTGTATCTGGCGGTCTATAAAAAATTCATTAACTTAAAGGTTTTACCTGTCAATCCTATTATATCTCCTGAAATGGTCTCAATATTACCAACATCATTTTCTGTACCAACATTTTTATACTTGATGTCCGTCTTGATGTATAATGCTATTCCTCCTCCTCTCTTATGTATTCTATTATTTGTAAAAAGTTGGTACCCAGGAATTTGTTGATTCCATTCCATATCTGTATTCCACCAGGTTTCCACTATTCCCTCTATTCCTATATCATTCATTCCTACTATTAATTCTAATTTAGCCATTTTTTGTTTGTTTAAGCTTCTGGCATTAAACATCAACACTTCAATCTCAGAACCTCGCTTCTTAATTCTATTTTTAGGTATTTGAGACATGGGGTGGTGACCATTCATCCCCCTTTTATTTAGTTTAAATGTTTTTCTATTTAATTTGTTATCCAAATACCTAGTATTCTACTTCCCCTGAAGCTCAAATGAAGTCCATCCCTGTAGTACAATTCTTTTTTACTATAAAAAGTTTCCCAATGTTTTATAAAAACTAGCCCCTGTTTTTCTGTCCAGCTATTCAACCATGCATTAGCTAATGTTATTCTCTTGGCTTTATACACAGATGCTCATGGTTCTAGTAGGATCTCTGATATCAGGATTTTGCTATCTTTCTCCCTTAGTTTCTGTACTAGCTCTTCAAATTCTTTTTGTAAAACTGGCATTGATTTCCTTGTCACATCATTAATACCAATGTGTACTACTGCAATTGGTTTGGGACCTGCATCAGCAAATATATTGTCTGCCATGTTATACATATCACTCACACCGGCACCTGAAAAACTGCTCACCATAGTGCTTGTTTTATCCTCTCTACATATATACTTGTCCATATATTTAATAACTGAGTCACCAATCACTATGACTTGTCTTCGGCTCTGTTCAGTTAATTGCTCCCTTACATCCAAACCATTCTGAACTGTCCCCTCATACTGATTTGTATCTTCAACTAATGTCTCATAACTGTTAAGAACTGGGATTTGAAAATCCAAGTTATCTCTCTTCTCTCCATTAACATTGCTGTCTCTCTCATTGTTGAAAGGTGTATCTTCTGTGCTACTGCTAGGTACTGGTTGCAATGGGCTCCTCCCTCGTCTTTTATGTTTTACTTTATTTATTACTCTCCACTCTGTTTTGTTTGTATCATCAGTATCACTACCCAATTTTCTTTTTCCCAGTCCTTCTAAGGGTTCACAATTTTCTTTATCAATATATGTTTTGTTGAAACTGGTTAGTGTCCTCAATTTAGCAGCCAGCTCTGATTGGCTATTATGCACTTTTTCTAACCTTTGACTAATCATGCTAATATTAAACTGAAGTTCTTGATTTTGTTTACATTTCACACACATAAAAGCTGTAAAGTCTATTTCTTCCTCTTCCATTTGATACATATGACAACTACCACACTGCACAACAGGTCCCCGTCATTAGTTAACAGTGATCTTACCCTATCCTGTTTTTCCATGTTTTAAGGGCGTCTTAGATTTCAGTCCCACTTACACCTCTCTTGCAGGGGTGTAGCCAGAAATTTTAAACTTGTACTCAAAACTGATGCACTGTTGCCCTTGCCCCATTATGTAAACATAAACCAAAATATGCACTGCCACGCCACACTAACAATAGCCCCTCCCCATTTGCCAAGTCTGAGTTCAAGTAATCAGTTTCTTCCTGTAATCCTCCTTCCTTTGTTTTTCTGCCTACCTGGTAAGTTGTTCTTGTTTGTGTATTTGACTGGTGGCATCAGTGCTCCATAGCAAACAACAAAAACAAAAGGTCTCAGTGAGACACAGACACAATGTGAATCACAATGTCCTTGCTTTCCTCTTTTTGTTGCCCCTGCCTGATTTGTTACTTTATTCTGCTGAGTACAGTGCGTATGCCTGCTGACACCCCTGCTGTTTTGCAATAATGGCATGTAACATAGAAACATAGAAACATAGAAGTTTACGGCAGATAAAGACCGCAAGGCCCATCCAGTCTGCCCATTTCTTTTTCTACCTTATAAATGTGCCATCGGCCTTTGCTCTGTCAGTGGCCTATCTATTCATAGTCATTTGCATTGCTCCCTTATGCCTATCCCATGCCTGTTTGAAGCCCTGCACTGTATTCATAGCTACCACTTCTTGTGGTGCCATTCCATGCATCCACCACCCTTTCTATGAAAAAGAATTTCTCACATTTCCCCTTAATCGGCCTCCCTCTAATCTCATGCTGTGTCCTCTGTCCTGCTATTTTCTTATATTTAAACATGTTAGACTCTTTCACCTTGTTTATGCCCTTAAGGTGTTTGAATGCCTCGATCATATCACCTCTGTCCTCCTTTGCTCAAGGGTATACATATTGAGCTCCGTTAATCTGTCCTCATATGTCTTCACAGTGCGGTCCCTGCACCATTTTGGTTGCCCTTCTCTGGACTGCCTCCAATTTGATTAATGTCTTCTTAGAAGGTGTGGCCTCCAACTGCACGCAGTACTCAGATGGGGCCTAACCAGTGTCTTGTACAGAGGATTATTACCTCCCTCTACGACTTGTGATACCCCTACTAATACACCCTAACACCCCCTAGCCTTACCTACTGCTTTAGAGGTCTGCTTGGATGATTTTAGGTCATCAGTGATGATGATGCCCAAGTCTCTTCTTCCTTTGTGACTGCCAGCAACCCTCCCAGCCTTTAGTAGGTGGCTTCAGGTTTCTCTTCCCTATGTGCATGATTTTGCACTTCTTGCATTAAATCCCAGTTGCCACTCTTCTGACCATTCTGCTAGTTTATCCAGATCTTTTCTCATTCTGCCCACCCCATCTGGATCATGTACTCTGTTGCAGATCTTGGTGTCATCTGCAAACAGACAAGCCTTACCCTCTAGTCCATCTGCAAGGTCACTAATGAAGATGTTGAAGAGGACTGGCCCCAGGACTGATCCTGGGTATTCCACTTGTGACTTGCATCTCTTCTGACTGTATACCATTTACCACCACTCTCTGTTTTCTGCCCGTCAACCAGTTTGCCACCCAGTTGACCAACTTCTGACCCACCCTGAGCCTACCCAGCTTATTTATCAATCTTCTATGTGGAACAGTGTCAAAAGCTTTGCTGAAGTCAAGGTAGACGACATCAACTGCTCCCCCTTGGTCCACCACTCTGGTTACCCAGTCAAAGAAATCTATGAGATTAGTTTGACAGGACCTTCCTTTTGTAAACCCATGCTGTCTTGGATCCTGTGCCCCTATGGATTCCAGGTGTTGCACTATCCTTTCCTTAAGGAGTGCCTCCATAATCTTGCCCACTACTGAGGTAAGACTGACCGTCTGTAGTTCCCCGCCTCCTCCTGCTACCACTCTTGTGGGCCGGGATCACATGAGCCCTTCTCCAGTCTTCTGGGACCTCTCCTGTGCTCAGAGACTCACTAAACAATTCTGCTAATGGCTCTGCTAGTCCTCCTTTAGCTCCTTAAGTACCCTGGGATGTATGCCATCAGGTCCCATTGCCTTATCCACCCTGGAGCTTAGCAGCTCTTGTAGGACCCTTTCTTTTGTGAAGGGAGTAGTGCTCACCTCCTCCCCTGAGTCCATGATGCTGAGCTGTGGGCCCTGCCCTACCTTCTCTTCAGTAAATACTGAGCAAAAGTATCTGTTTAGGATAGATGCCTTTACAGGGTCCTCCTCCTCACATGCTCCCTTTTCTCCATTAAGCTTAACAATACCCCCTCTGGACTTTCTCCTTTCACTAATGTATCTATAAAAAGTCTTGTCACCTTCTTTTACTGTTCGTACTTACTTTTCCTGTTGCTTCCCCACTCACACACTCGCCAGCTAATATGCAAACCACGCTGGACGGCGTGTCTCTCCGGCATCTCTGAGCGTAACGCTACCACACCGCTTTCTTTACTTCCCACCTTACAATGGGGCTTCTTTATCTCACTATCACAGGAAGTAGCTGTGTCTCACTTCCCTGTGTAGCTGACCCCAGCTCGCTCCAAAATAAAAATCCTGATACTCTTTTACTGCCTCATCATGCAGAGGACTTCTAATTAGAGGTTTCCTGCACTGCCCTACTCCTGGCTAGTGCCTCAAGTTTAAAACAGCACAATTTTGGGCGTCAACTCGCTCCCAAGTCCCATTACTAAGCAGCAATGCAAACAGGACATATACCCCTCTCTCCAGAGGCACGCAATATCACTCGCCACACTCAAGGTGTGCAATTAAGGTACCTAAGTTGTAGAACAGCAGTCCTGCCATGTAGCAGGTATGAGCAAAAGTAATCCCCTCACCTTAGGGCACTATATATGTCTCGCTATCACAGGAAGCAGCTGTGTCTCACTTCCTGTGTAGCGATCCCCAGTTCGTTCCAAAAATAAAAATCCTGATACCTTTTTACCGCCTCTTCATGCAGAGGACTTCTAATTAGAGGTTTCCTGCACTGCCCTGCTCCTGGCTAGTGCCTCAAGTTTAAAACAGCACAATTTTTCCCATATCTATACTTCCATCATGTATGCCATGAACCTGGCCAAGGCAATTGTCATTCCATGACCAGCCATAAAACTGTGCTGCACAAGAGACAAGAGGTCAAGGGTCTGAATGTAATCCATGAGCAAGGCCCCTTGTGTTCCGTGATTCCACAGCTGGGCAGATTTCCACAGAATCTTAGTGATGGTGGAATATTATTCTGTGGTTTCATTAAAATGAGGAATATTGTTCTGCAGTTTACATAAACTGAGGAATATTGTTCCGCAGTTTACATACACTGAGGGATATTATTCTGCAGTTTACATACACTGAGGAATATTGTTCCGCAGTTTACATACACTGAGGGATATTATTCTGCAGTTTACATACACTGAAGAATACTGTTCTGCAGGTTATATAAACTGAGAAATATTGTCCTGCAGTTTACGTACGCTGAGGAATACTGTTCTGCAGTTTACATACTCTGAGGAATACTGTTCTGCAGCTTACATAAACTGAGGAATACTGTTTTGCAGCTTACATAAACTGAGGAATACTGTTCTGCAGCTTACATAAAGTGAGGAGTATTGTCCTGCAGTTTACATACACTGAGAAATACTGTTCTGCAGCTTACATAAAGTGAGGAATATTGTCCTGCAGTTTACATACACTGAGAAATACTGTTCTGCA
Organism: Neoceratodus forsteri; assembly: GCA_016271365.2. Taxonomy (NCBI): domain Eukaryota; kingdom Metazoa; phylum Chordata; order Ceratodontiformes; family Ceratodontidae; genus Neoceratodus; species Neoceratodus forsteri. The sequence goes on from CM057449.1 coordinate 1,430,273,411, forward strand.
GGTTACCTAAACTGAGGAATACTGTCCTGCAGTTTACATACACTGAAGAATACTGTTCTGCAGTCTACATACACTGAGGAATACTGTTCTGCAGTCTACATACACTGAGAAATACTGTTCTGTGGGTTACATAAACTGAAGAATACTGTCCTGCAGTTTACATACACTGAGAAATACTGTTCTGCAGCTTACATAAACTGAGGAATACTGTTCTGCAGTTTACGTACACTGAGGAATACTGTCCTGCAGTTTACGTACACTGAGGGATATTATTCTTCAGTTTACATAACTGAGGAATACTGTTCTGCAGCTTACATAAACTGAGGAATATTATTCTGCAGCTTACATACACTGAGGAATACTGTCCTGCAGTTTACATACACTGAGGAATACTGTTCTGCAGCCTATATAAACTGAGGAATACTGTCTTGCAGTTTACATACACTGAGGAATACTGTCCTGCAGTTTACATACACTGAGGAATACTGTTCTGCAGTTTACATAAACTGAAGAATACTGTCCTGCAGTTTACATACACTGAGGAATACTGTTCTGCAGTTTACATAAACTGAGGAATACTGTCCTGCAGTTTACATACACTGAGGGAAATTATTCTGCAGTTTACATAAACTGAGGAATACTGTTCTGCAGTTTACGTACATTGAGGAATATTGTTCTACAGTTTACATACACTGAGGAATACTGTCCTGCAGTTTACATACACTGAGGAATACTGTCCTGCAGTTTACATACACTGAGGAATACTGTTCTGCAGTTTACATACACTGAGGAATACTGTATTCTGCAGTTTACATACACTGAGGAATACTGTTCTGCAGTTTACATACACTGAGGAATACTGTTCTGCAGCTTATATAAACTGAGGAATACTGTCTTGCAGTTTACATACACTGAGGAATACTGTCCTGCAGTTTACATACACTGAGGAATACTGTTCTGCAGTTTACATAAACTGAGGAATACTGTTCTGCAGTTTACATACTCTGAGGAATACTGTTCTGCAGCTTACATAAACTGAGGAATACTGTCCTGCAGTTTACGTACACTGAGGAATACTGTCCTGCAGTTTACATACACTGAGGGATATTATTCTGCAGTTTACATAAACTGAGGAATACTGTTCTGCAGTTTACGTACATTGAGGAATACTGTTCTACAGTTGACATACACTGAGGAATACTGTCCTGCAGTTTACATACACTGAGGAATACTGTTCTGCAGTTTACATACACCGAGGAATACTGTTTTGCAGTTTACATACACTGAGGAATACTGTATTCTGCAGTTTACATACACTGAGGAATACTGTTCTGCAGTTTACATACACTGAGGAATACTGTTCTGCAGCTTACATACACTGAGGAATACTGCTCTGCACTTTATATACATTGAGGAAAACTGTTCTGCAGTTTACATACACCGAGGAATACTGTTCTGCAGCTTACATAAACTGAGGAATACTGTCCTGCAGTTTACATCCACTGAGGAATACTGTTCTGCAGTTTACATACATTGAGGAATACTGTCCTGCAGTTTACATACACTGAGGAATGCTGTTCTGTAGTAACATAGCAAATTCCCAGAGGGCCTGGGTGCAAGGTGATGTTACAAGGACCCTCTCCAGTTTTGAATAAACATCAGAATTGTGATTTGGGCCTCCTCAAATCTTGTGGGCACAGGTGCCACTGCACCCCCTGCACCCTTGTAGCTACACCCCTGCTGCTCTGCAGCTTACATAAACTGAGGAATACTGTTCTGCAATTTACATAAACTGAGGAATATTATTCTGCAGCTTACATAAACTGAGGAATACTGTTCTGCAGGTTACATAAACTGAGGAATACTGTCCTGCAGTTTACATACACTGAGGAATACTGTTCTGCAGTTTACATAAACTGAGGAATACTGTCCTGCAGTTTACATAAACTAGGAAATACTGTCTTGCAGTTTACATACATTGAGGAATACAGTCCTGCAGTTTACATACATTGAAGAATACTGTTCTGCAGCTTACATACACTGAGGAATATTGTTCTGCAGCTTACATAAACTGAGGAATACTGTCCTGCAGTTTACATACACTGAGGAATACTGTTTTGCAGTTTACATAAACTGAGGAATACTGTCCTGCAGTTTACATACACTGAGGAAAACAGTCCTGCAGTTTACATACATTGAGGAATACTGTTCTGCAGCTTACATACACCGAGGAATATTGTTCTGCAGTTTACATACACTGAGGAATACTGTTCTGCAGCTTACATCTTTCGGATGAGACGTTAAACCGAGGTCCCATCTGCCTGGATTGGTGGTAATTCAGGTGGATGTTAAAGATCCCATGGCACTTATCGAAAAGAGTGGGGGAATTCCCCGGTGCTCTTGCCAAATTTCCCTCATTCACTAAAAATACCACCAACAGCTTAACCTGGTTTAGTTTCAGTTGCTTGCGATCTGTATCCCCCCTCCTCCCAGTCGCCCCTGAAAAAGGGACTTCTAGGCCCAGTGGGCTTACCGGGTCAACAAAATTCAACAACAACAAAACAAAACAACAACATAAACTGAGGAATACTGTACTGCAGTTTACATTGTCTCGTCAGTGCAAACTGAAGAAAATCTTTCTGTGGTTTATATAACATTATGCAGCATACTTTTTGGAATTCTGTGGAATTTTAAAGAAGTTCTGAAAAATATTTTGAAACAGCTCCTGCCCATTAGTTTGCCTGCTAGTGTTTTACCTTAAAATTCAAAATAAGCTGGCCCAGTGGCATGGTGGGATGAGATACTGGTTGCCACACTGGTGACCTGGGTTCAGAAATGGTCCAGGATCAGACGTGGGGCTGGCTGAGGAAACAAGGATTCAGTGTCCACAGATAGCTCTCCTCCTTCAGGGAGGGAGGATGGTACATACCACTGTTTAGCTGCCTCCTAATGGAGGCGAGGTGCTGCAGCAGCGGTCACCTCTTAGACAGCCAGGTGCGGATTCTGAGTGCATGTGGCATCTTTACACCATACATCCACACCGTGGCATGCATTCTGACCTCAGAAATGTGACAAAAACAAGATGAAAAAAACACCAACAAGGATGTTTCCTGCCAGCCCCCCGCAGGCTCCACACCACCTACCATGTACTGGTTTGAACCAAGGAAGTCTCAGAAATGGTAGGCGATGGGTCTGGATGGGCTGGAGGCTGAAGGGGGCCAGTGGCAACAAAGGGGCACAAACAAAGTATGGAAAAAATACAGGTAACCCCCCCGCCCAGCTCAGCTCCACCATCCTCCCTACCCTATCATGAGGGCCTCTTGGAGTCACCTTATTTAAAGTAGTATATTTTTATTTATATTTTAGCAAAACATCATTCAAGATGTGAAAATTAAACAAGGAAAGAGTGTAACAGAGAAAAAAGAGAAATAATTAGACTTACACTGCAGATGTTTAATGGTTTGTATTTTTAATGTATGGCAGTTTTCAGGGATGGCAGTGTGGGGAGCCTCTGCATGCCCCCAAATCCCACCACCCCCAACTGTGTATGGGGCCCCTGAAAGATGTTCTCAGAGATGGGGAGTTGTGGGTGCTTCATGGCTAAGCTACTTCAGTACCCCCTTGGAGAGTTGGCTGTATAGCCTAGGGGCAGGATTCTCAAAGCTTTTAGAAGATGCAAAACCTTCCCTAAGTCCCCATAACTGCCTCAGCTATGGAAAAAAAGGGGAGAGTGCTCTAAGTGCTATTCACAAAAACCCCTGCAGCTGCGGAAAAAAACACTACGGACTGTGGAAAAAAGTGCAGCTACGGAAGTCCCTGAGGAAAAAAACGTGTGAGATAAGTAAGGCACAGCCCTCGAAAGGCTATTCTCAGCCAGTTTTTTTCCGCAGTTGCAGAAAAAATGTTACACACAGTGAAATGAGGTGTAACTCTCCCTCAGCAAACTGCAGTAGTGCCCCAACAATTGGAATCAATTAAGGTGGAGGTGAGGCACAGGTAATAGCATCCCAGTGAGTATAGCAGTGGCTGATGTTACAGCAACAACAGCACACATTGTCATGATATGGCAACAAGCAACAACCACCAGACCCAGTGCAGCCCATGAAGGAGCCCCACAGGCAGTAGAGCCTGACAAGTCTGAAGTGAATGCTACCCCTGCAGGCAACAGGAACACCCCAGGGAGGGATGACCAGCAGTGACAGTTGGCCACTGTGGTGCCATGGTATCACTGGTACCTGTGGTGCTGCAGTGGTCCCAGTTGAGGGACTGGTTGCAGGTCTGTGTGTGTGTGCTGTCAGCTTCATATCATGGCAGCAATGTTACAGTCTGCTGCTTCAGCTACTGAGTTTTACTATTGCTGTGACTTCTCAGCAATTTCTGCAGCTGCGGATCTGCAGTTGCGGATTCGAAGCACTTGCGCAATTCCCGCAGCTGCTAAATTGCTGCAACTGCAGCACTTTTTGCGTAAATCCACAGCTGCGCTGGTTTTCTTTAAGAATACTATGCAACTGCATTTCTGCACTGCTGCAAGCCTTTTTCCCGCAGCTGCAGGATTTTCAGCTTTCTTTGTGAATCCTGCCCCAGAGGTTAGAGGCACGAGGTGTGAACGAGCTTGATGCATCCAGCAGACCAGACCTGAGTTTGATTCTCACAACCTCCACTTGCATACTGTGTAACTCTGAGCAAGTCACTTAACCGCCCAGTGCTCCCAGGTTGCCCCTGAAAACAGGCACTTGTGCCTAGTGAGCCTTACCCGGTTACCAAAGACTAAAATAAAAAAAATAACAAAAAATACTATTTAGCACTTTGCTTTTCTGCCAGCAGGTTGGGGCTCCTGTCAGTAGCTGTTATTGCTGCATGACAGAGCACTAAGCCCTAAATAGATTTAGATAAATATGGAGTCAGAACAGCTGCTGAAAAGCATAAAACTGGAAGTTTAAAGGAAATTATGTAACTTACATTTATATGGTGGAATTTAGGGGTCTTACTCATAGGTCATCCTTGCTGGGTCCCTCAAAACTGTAATACTGGCTCTGTATTTATATATAAAAGTGCTGCAGAACTTTAAACCTTGCCACAGAACTTGACCTAATAGTGCCACAGAAGTTCAGAGTCCCTGCCACAGAAGTTATGTCTACAGTGCTGTAGAGAAAAGGGGGCCTTGTCCATGAGTTTATTGAACAAGGCAAGCCTTTCAAAGATTTTCCTAAAGCAGAAGTAGTAAAATAGGTTGGCAGTATAACTAAGTGCTCACCCACTGCCTGTTCAAGCCCAGTTACCTACAGGATAATGTGAGCAGAGGCCTGAGTCCTGAAAAATTCCAGGCTCCCTTCCAGGAAATTTAAGATTAAAAGAACTTGCAATTGATTTAGGGTCATGAATAGTTTCCTCACCCCATGCAAAAAGAAAGACCCTGATATCCAGTGGCACCCACTCCCTCCCTAACCCCATCCCATGCAATAAAACAGTCCATGGTATCCAGTGGCACCACCTCCCTCACCTCATCCCATGCAATAAAACAGTCCATGGTATCCAGTGGCACCCACTCCCTCACCTCATCCCATGCAATAAAACAGTCCATGGTACCCAGTGGCACCACCTCCCTCCCTAACCCCATCCCATGCAATAAAATAGTCCATGGTATCCAGTGGGCACCCACTCCCTCCCTAACCCCATCCCATGCAATAAAACAGTCCATGGTATCCAGTGGCACCCACTCCCTCACCTCATCCCATGCAATAAAACAGTCTATGGTATCCAGTGGCACCACCTCCCTCCCTAACCCCATCCCATGCAATAAAACAGTCTATGGTATCCAGTGGCACCACCTCCCTCCCTAACCCCATCCCATGCAATAAAACAGTCCATGGTATCCAGTGGCACCCACTCCCTCACCTCATCCCATGCAATAAAACAGTCCATGGTATCCAGTGGCACCACCTCCCTCACCTCATCCCATGCAAAACAAATTCCCTAGTATCCACTGGCAACCTCCACCATCAACCCACATGGTCTTTTCCCTTTGTCTTGAACTGTTTCTGGAGGGGCAGGCCTTGTTAGACTGTGTAGCAGAGGTATCATCAGCCCCCAAAATGGGGGCATGGGCCTGTATCTCTCTCTCTCTCCTTCCCAAATGGCACTTCTGGCAGCGGAAGTGTATGCGACCTGTGACGATGTCACGCATGACCCTTGACCCGCACTGCTGCTGGGCTGGCTATTAGTTTAGTTTGCTACTGTGTGCTCCTCCTCCACTTCCGTCACATGGGCCCAAATCATGGCACAGCACTCAATCATGGGGGGAGGGTGCTGCATAGCTCTCACTGGGGGGACACGCAGAAATTAAAGATGGCTCATCTGGCAGTGGCACTTAGGGGAATGGGGGATGGACTGATTCTTCAGGAAGACTAGGTTTGCTGGCAAAGGCACCTAGCTTCACCTGAGCTATTTTCTAGGTTTGCTTGTAAGGACAGAGCAAGGAACAATATTATCAGAGCAAGGAAAAAGATTAAGGCTTCTTTTTGCTAGGCAGATTTACTGTGTGCTGTTATTTTCTTTTGCATTCACAAGATTTGATTCTGTTTTTTGCTTACATTTTACTGCTGTAATCTTCTCTGATTCAAATTTCGGTTGCAGGGTATACCTTCTGCTGCATTATTATAGAGTGTGCTTACAGGGTTGTTACTGTTTCCTGCTTACAGATTACTACTGTAATCTTCTCTGATTCAAACTGTTTTTTTTGCAAGATAATCTTCTGTTACTGCTTTACTTTTCTCTGTAGCAAAGTGTTTTTTGCAGGGTATATCTTATGTGAAATTGTTACAGGTGGTGCTTACACGGTTTACAATTTTATGTCATTAGGCTAAGCTTTCAGGGCTACTGTATCTGTTGTTGGTTGATTGTTTCTGCTCTTACCTCCTTGTTTTTTTCCATCTGTGGTACTCCTTTTTCAGCGGGGGAAGGGCCCACCCCCGTCCCCAACAACCCATGCTACACTCCTTTTATAGAGTAGCACAGTCGTGACATTCTCTGTAGCAAAGCAGGAAGTGGAGGATCAGAGGGGTATCCACACAGTGACCTCACTTACAGGGGCACAAGTAATTTAAGTTGTTATAACAAGTTATACAAAAAAAAATAAACAAAAAAAAAACCTAACTTTTGCTTTCATTTTCCTCCTTCTAATTATTCAGACCAGGTTATAAACTTGACAACTCAAGTCGAATGGATATCATTAACGGAAGGCACTGTGGGAAACTTTTCAAAAGGGCAGTTGTACAGGATTTAGGATGCTGTCCTACATGCTGGACCATTGGAGATCTAATGGCTCGGCTCCAGGCAGCATGGGCAGATATTGCGTGCCTCAAATCACATATTCAGGAGGAAATTCTGTATATAAGAACTGCCTGCCATTTTACCAACATCCAACTGAAGCACCTCGACCACAGAGGGTAGTTTGTCTGGGAGGCTGGCAGGTGGTTAGGAGGGACAAATTGGGTGCCCCATCACTCAGTGCTCTCCAATGTATCACCTTCACAAACCATATAAAAACTACAAACAGGTATCTGCCTCTATCTCCAAAATCAAACAAAGGGGCAGAGGACACTGCAGAGCAGGACACTGCAGCACAGGAGCTAGCATGACAAAACTCACCCAAAACAGGGACCAAAACAAAAAAAAAAGGAACACAAAAAACACTTCTGATTATAGGAGACTCCATGATTCAGGGAGTTGATACCTACCTCCAACCCGGGGTAATGGTCAGATGTCTCCCAGGTACATCAGTGTGGAGAGACACTGACCGCATTGCTAAAATCATGCAGGAAGCCGGAGAAAACATTGATGTCCTGGTACACATAGGGACTAACAATCTCTCCAGCTGGTCAGTTGTGGAGACCAATGAACACCAGATCAAGCTGGGAGACAAACTGTCATCCGTTTCGTCCAGCATCTTCTTCTCTGAGATCCTGCCAGTCTGGGAGGGGGGCAGATGGACAGAAGGTCAGAGAAGGGGAGATAGGTGAGCTAAACATGTGGCTCAAGGGCTGGTGCCAGGAAAAAGGACACAAATTTGTAGGTAACTGGCAACAGTTTTTGGAGTGAAAGTTCTTTAAATTTGATGGACTGCATCTGACTAATGAGGGAGTCAGTGCATTGGGGCAGAAGTCTGACGTCTTTGCAGAATATTTAAACTAGCCAATGGGGAGAGGGGTGCAGCACCTGATGCATTGAATGGGAAGAACACCCCTCTCCCCTCAGCTAGTGATCAAACAGGAGTTCAGCATGTTTGTAGTTCATTTGCATCACCAGGTAAGGAAAAAGGTCCTGCTCCCCATACGACATACAGGGGAAACGCCGGACCTCACCCAACAACTAATGTACTGAAATCTGGCCAATGGAAAATCATGTACACAAATGCCCGCAGTCTGGGAAACAAGATCCCAGATCTGCAGGCAACAATGACAGAGGCTAAACGGGACAAAGTAGCAATTAATGAGACATGGTTCACCAGTAACCACACTTGGGAGACTTCAATACCTGGCTATGTACTGTTCAGAAGAGACCAAGGTGCAAAAGGGGGGGGGGGTTAGCCCTTTATGTCAATGAAAATATCAAAGCTAGAGAAATTCAGAATGCACATAAGGAGCCAGAAGAACTGTGGGTCACCCTGTAAACAGGAAATGGGACAGCCATATGCTCTGGGGTTGTCTACAGGCCCCCAGACCAAGGGGAGAACATAGACACATTACTGTTAGAAGATATAGAAAACAAGACAGCTAAAGGGGAGGTTCTGATAATAGGAGACTTCAACATGCCAGATACAGATTGTTCAATACCAGCAGGAACATCTGCCAGAACTAGACACATAGTGGATTCCCTGCTGGGGGAGGTCCTCAAACAACTAGTACAACAACCCACAAGAGACAGGGCTATCCTAGATCTAGTAATGACTAACGGGGAAAGGATCACATAACTCTGGGTAGAAGGTCACCTGGGGGCCAGTGACCATCACATGGCATGGTTCAATTTGGTCAATAGAACTAAATCATCCCATACCAATGCATAAATATGGGACTTTAGAGGAGATGACTTTGATAAGATGGCCAACAAAGTGAAGCTGTCTCTGGCAAGGCAAAATACAGGTGAGGGGGTACAGGCAAAGTGGACAAGTATTAAGGATGCAGTACTTGAAGCAACATCCCATTGTGTTAGGGAGAAAAGCAAGAGCAAAAGGAGGAAACCACTTTGGTTCTCAAAAACAGTAGCAGAAAAGGTCAGAACCAAAAGACTGGCCTTCAGGAAACGTAAGGGAATGCAGCAGGATGAAGATAGGGAAGCATACCAAACATGCCTAAGGGAAGCAGGGAAGGTAGTAAGGCAGACAAAGGCCCAAACCACAGAAACACTAGCACGAACAGTAAAAGAAGGGAACAAGACTTTATATAGCTACATTAGTGAAAAGAGAAAGTCCAGAGGGGGTATTGCTAATATCAAAGGGGATAAGGGGAAGTGTGTGGAGGAGGACCAAGGAAAAGCATCTATCCTAAATAGACACTTCTGCTCAGTATTTACTGAGGAGAAGGTAGGGCAAGGCACACAGCTCAGCGCCATGGACACAAGTGGGAGGGAGGTGTGCACAAGCCCCTTCACAAAAGAAAGGGTCCTGCAAGAGCTCACTAAGCTCAGTGTGGACAAGGCAATGAGAGCGGATGGCATATATCCCAGGGTACTAAAGGAGCTAAGGATGGCACTAGCAGAGCCGTTATCAGAACTGTATAGTGAGTCTCTGAGCACAAGAGAGGTCCCAGAAGACTGGAGAAGGGCTCATGTGATCCCGCTTCACAAGAGTGGTAGCAGGGAGGAGGCAGGGAACTACAGACCAGTCAGTCTTACCTCAGTAGTGGGCAAGATTATGGAGGCACTTCTTAAGGAAAGGATAGTGCAACACCTGGAATCCATAAGAGCACAGGATCCAAGACAACATGGGTTTACAACAGGATGATTCTGTAAAACTAATCTCATAGATTTCTTTGACTGGGTAACCAGAGTGATGGACCAAGGGGGTGCAGTTGATGTCACCTACCTTGACTTCAGCAAAGCTTTTGATATTGTTCCACATAGAAGATTGATTAATAAGATGGATAGGCTTTGGGTGGGTCAAAAGGTGGTCAACTGGGTGGCAAACTGGTTGACGGGCAGAAAACAGAGAGTGGTGGTAAACGGTATATAGTCAGAAGAGATGCAAGTCACAAGTGGGGTACCTCAGGGATCAGTCCTGGGACCAGTCCTCTTCAATATCTTCATCAGTGACATTGCAGATGGACTGGAGGGTAAGGTTTGTCTGTTTGCAGATGACACCAAGATCTGCAACAGAGTAGATGATCCAGATGGGGTGGACAGAATGAGAAGAGATCTGGATAAACTGGCAAAATGGTCAGAAGAGTGGCAACTGTAGTTTAATGCAAAGAAGTGCAAGATCATGCACATAGGAAAGAGAAACCTTGAAGCCACCTATAGGTTGGGAGGGGTGTTGCTGGCAATCACAAGGGAAGAAAGAGACTTGAGCATCATCATCATCACCACCAATGACCTGAAACCATCCAAGCAGACCACTAAAGCAGTAGGTAAGGCTAGGGGGATGTTGGAGTGTATTAGTAGGGGTCTTACTAGTCGTAAGAGGGAGGTAATAATCTCTCTTTACAAGACACTGGTTAGGCCCCATCTGGAGTACTGTGTGCAGTACTGGAGGCCACACCTTCACAAGGTCATTAGCCAAATGGAGGCAGTCCAGAAAAGGGCAACCAAAATGATGCAAGGACTGCATCAGAAAACATATGAGGACAGATTAACGGAGCTCAATATGTATACCCTAGAGCAAAGGAGGGAGAGAGGTGATGTGATTGAAACATTCAAACACCTTAAGGGCATTAACAAGGTGAAAGAGTCTTACATGTTTCAATATAAGAAAAATAGCAGGACAAGAGGACACTGCATGAGATTTGAGGTAGGCCGATTAAGGGGTAATGTGAGGAAGTTCTTTTTCAAAGAAAGGGTGGTGGATGCATGGAACGGCCTACCTCAAAAAGAAGTCGATATGAATACAGTGAAGGGCTTCAAACAGGCATGGGATAGGCTTAAGGGAGCAATACAGATGAGTATGAATAGATAGGCCATTGACAGAGTAAAGGCCTATGGCACAGTCATAAGGAAGAAAAAAAAATGGGCAGACTGGATGGGCCTTACGGTCCTTATCTGCCATCAGCTTTTATGTTTCTATGTTGCTCCAGTGAAGAGAGCATGGTTGTCATTTTGTTCCAGTAGCAGATTGAGTGGGCACTGACTGAATGAAATGGAGAAGAGAGGGCAGAGCACTTGTGACACAGCAACTTTTTGCAGTGTAGAAATAGCAGCTGTAATCCCTACCGCATCCTATAGTATACAAAATATATTTAAAAGGCAGTAAAAAAATTTGATAACATCTGAAAAAAAATACAAGAAAAACTAAGGTAATAATGAGAGGGAGCTCATAGGAGGGGAGGTGAGAGACAGACACACACAGTGCAGCAGCAGCTGAGTAGCTTGCCCTGCAGGCCACTTTTGCTCTTTGCTTAAGGATGACAATAAGAAATGGAGTAAAAAAACAACATGCTACTAAATAAATTAACAACAAAGCTGAAAAAATTATATAAAATTACTGAGTAAGAGAGAGAGAGAGAAATTGGGAGCAACAGACAGTATGCAGCAGCAGTAGTAGTAGGGGACAGCTCACAGCTGCAGTGTATTTTTCTTTTCCCTGCCTATCCTTCTTTATGTTATTTGATTTCATTTTTAATGTATGTGATATGTCAGCCTCCTCCCCCCCAAAAAATAAACATACTTAAAAGTCACGTTAAAACATTAGACTAAAAAAGGCAAAACAGAGATAAATGGGGAAGGGGGCAGGGGATAAAGACACACTGCATGTATTGAAGATTACAGCAGCTTTGAGCTTTCCTGTTTGATTGCTACAAGTAATCAGACTGAAGACTTCTTCTTCTCTAGCCCTAGGAAAATAATAAAGGTGGGGTTTGATTGCCTGTTGCCAGTCCATAATTAATTGGTACAGTGGCATCCCCCAGGATGAAACCCAATTCTGCAGCATTTTGCAGACTCTGTTGAATTCTGCAGCAGACCTACTGAATAAAGCAATGTAATTTCAGTGGCAATTAGTCCCTTTTGTCATTCAGGAAACTGTGACACTGCCAGGATGAAATGAATGCCACAGTTTCTTGCATGACAAAGGGGACTAATTGCCCTTGAAATTACATTACTGTATTTAGTAGGTCTACTGCAGCATATTGTAGAGTGCTTTAAAAGTGGGATTCATCCTGGGGGATGCCACTGTACATCCCCAGTAAGTAATATATAAAGGCAGGATGTTTGCCCACCATCACTAATTTCTTTATTACGCACAGTAGTATTTCTTCTGGCCTCAGAAAATGATATGGGCAGAATTTGCCATAACTAATTGTTTTATTGCCTGCATACTCCCAGAAAGTCATATAAAGGCAGAGTTTGTCCGCCGTCACTAATTTCTGTATTGCCTACAGTGTCAGGATTTGCCATCACTAATTTTTTTATTGCTTTCAGTCTTAAAGTATTTCTTCTGGCCCCAGAAAATAATAAAGGCAGGGTTTGCCATAACTAATTGTTTTACTGCATACAGCCTTGGGGTATATCCCCAGAAAATAAATTATAGTGACTAACTTCTTTATTGCATACAGTCTCAAGAGTATTTTTTCTGGCCACAAAAAATAATAAAGGCAGGGTTTATTGTCAACACTAACTGCTTCATTGTTCTGGGTGCATCATTTCTTCTGGCCTCAGAAAAAGGTAGGGTTTGCCATCATCACTAATTGTTTCATTGCCTACATTCTGGGTGCATCATTTCTTCTGTGCAAGGAAGAGACAGTGCTTGCCAAATTGCCATCATCGCTAATTGCTTCATTGCCTACACTCTGGGTGATACGTTTCTTCATGCTCCACAAAATGGCAGGCTTTACCATCATCACTAATTGCTTTGTTGCCTACAGTCTCAGGTAATCTAGCCTATGTACGTAGGTACCATTAAATAATAAATCAATATTTTTATTATTTTGATGTGCAACTAAATTAAACTGAAATTAAAGATCAACAAAAGAGACAATGAGTCATGACATAAGGGGCCAGATATTCAAAGGCTTGTACCCAAACCATTTGTGCTGAAATTGCACCACAATTGTGCCCAGCTGCAATATTAACAAGAGCAAATAGTGCTGGCACAATGTGATAGTGCTGGTGCTAAAAATAATGTATGCAGGGGACCAACAGAGGGGCAGGGCCATGAATACCAGTGCACCTGGATGGTCAAAAGAATAGTGCCACGCTTCAGTCGTTAGCGTGACCTGTAGAGTGGCGTGAAATACCGCAACTGAAAATCATGCAGCCACTCTGAGCAAACATGGTCAGGTGACCCTTCCCGATCTGGGTACATGTAAACACACCATACACTTTCCTTGGTAGTCTAATGGTTTCCCCCACCCAGATCCCCGATTGCCGACACATGTCTGCGTCACTTTCATTTGTCCAGTATTTCCTCCCGAATGTTTCCTCTCAGACCCGATCCCCACTCACTGACACATGTCTGAATAAGCACTTTCACTTGTCCAGTGTTTCTCCCAAACCCAATCCACAATCCCGATACATGTCTGCATAAGCACTTTTCCATGCCCATTGCTCCCCCTCAAACCCGATCCTCAACATATCTTGGTATTGAAATCCCCCTTACAGCATTGTAGACCACCCCCACCCCGGCCCTGATCACCCACAAGAATAGGTCAGGAATCCCTGGTGGTCCAGTGGACTGCTCCAGCCCTGATCCCCATAAAATCCAAGTCACGAATACCTGGTGGTCTAGTGGACCCAAACTCCATCTGGTGGATCCCAAGGTTCCTTTTTGTTGTTATTATTATTGAATTTATTAAATATACAAAGGGGCTATGCAGAGGGAGTGAAAAAACAACGGAATTGTGCAAAACAGAGTCATACAGATATCTCACTCTACCCCAAAACAGAACTGGACAGCAGATCCATATACTCTGATTTATTATCTTTCATTTCTTTCTTTAGCTCAACATACTTTTTGTAACATTTCAGAAGCAACATGTTCCTTCTTCAGACCAAGAGCTTTACTTCAAAATTAATATTTCTCATTGTTGATATAATCAACTGAATCCCAGTTCTAAAATAAAATAGTAGTATCAGATTTTTTTTACCATTAAGAACATTATTTATTACTATAATTTTTAAATATTAGGACCCTTTGAAATAATATTCTAATCAAGAACAGGTGGAACATACCTGCTGCTTTAGAATTTAATATATCTGCTTAGATCGTTTATATCAGTGTTACTTTTTCTCTTCAGTAACCAACACACTGGGGGTGGGGGTGGGGTGCTGCAAGTATAACTCCAGTTAAATCTGGAATAAAATTCAAATTTCTCTGTTAAATCAGCTGTTTAGCTGTACTGAGTGAACTTCAAAACTTCAGTACACTATATTCCAAATGATTATAACTTAATTTCCAACTGTTTATAAATCATACCTGTGCACAAAGATTCAGAAAAGTTATATATGTCACTGATTCATTTTAACCTAAAATTTCTTTTCCTTCAGGATTCTGTTTAGTCCTACAATAATAGAAACCCAGCTTAAGTGTTTCAGTCTTCATTTTAAACAACATGAAGCAAAGGGTAACAGGTTTCTTTCTAAAAAATGGAAATCTATTACCTTGTGCACTAAAGTTTCAATCAAAATCAGTTTTCACTACTGGAGTAACAAAGGGAATTCATTCCCACCCACACCAAATTAATCCAGTAGTTAAGGCAGCACACCCACCGATTTAAACCACCACCATTGAACGGAACGCTGTTTTTTATTTATTTACTTTTTACTCAGATTTATACAGGAATAACATTGCAAAGAATACTTTACTACATGCTAGGAGTTTTCACCCTAAGAACTTAAAGAGTAGCATCCCATCTAGTCAGATGCTTATATTCAAAAGAAACACCAGCACAGAGGGAAGATGTGAAACTAATCTGAATGAATTTACAGGGAAATTTAAAGCATGTTGATATAAGAAAGAGATTTTACAAGTGGCAAGAAATAAAGTGGATTTAAAGGAAAGAGAAATATTATTACAAGATACAATGATAGTACAAAATACTAGAAACAAAATAACAAAGTCCACACAATTTTCCAAACATTTTGGTAAGATGAAAAATGTAATCCTGAACAATTGGAGCATTCTACAGACCAGTGAGACTGGGATGAATATTTTTCATCAAAACCCTTGGGTCACTGCTAAAAAAATTACTACAATAAGGGTCAAATTAGTTAGCACACAGCATTGGAGCCCAGAACCACCTAAAAGAGATGTTAACAGTTTCTTTACATGTGGTAAACGTACACATTGCAATAATGGCATGAAAAGTAAACATATCAAAAGCACTTGGAATGACAAAGTGTATGACATTCAGGATTTCATTACTTGTAATTCTGATTATGTTGTGTATTGTATAATATGTCCTTGTTCTCTCAACTATATTGGACAAACCACTAGACCATTGAAACAAAGAATCACAGAACATAAAAGTAATATTAGGAGAGAGGACATAAAATCTCCTATAGCGAGACATTTTTTGGAATTTCGACATAAAATTTCTCCTTTAAAATTTTTGGGTGTAGAAAAAGTGGTGGAATCTAGACGTGGAAGTGACAGAGAGTCAGTATTACTGAAGAGAGAGGCATGGTGGATTTTTACACTGAGAACATACAGAAGAAGATATGGCTTGAATGAAAATCTGATATGGACTACCTTTGATTGATACCTTATTCATCAGAGAATATCTATAACCTTTTTAAGGACAATAATATATCCTTAGAACTCAGTAACTGATTTTCCTTTTGTCCTACTCTTTATTATCTTAAATTGACATCTTGACCTTTTGCAACATACAGCGACCTTTCTATTGGTTTTGGTCATTTTCCTAATTAGGTTTACATTCTTATATTTACCACTTACTGTATAGCCACAGCACAGAATATATCTCTATCTATATTACTCCATAAAATATTGTTTTAGCACACCTCATTCATTGCAGGTGTTTTCAGATAGTTTCCTCACTTCAACCTGTGACCTTTATTGCATGGTTATTTTTTTACCCACTGTAATTATCTACATGTTTCTGTCTGCTTTTCTGCACTTCCCTATGTGGACCATTAGGTCCCACTAGTTCTATTACTACAGTTTACTTACCTTCAAACATATCTATCTCCCCCCTCCAGTTCTCCACAAATTAATGTAACTTTCCCTTTAAACTGACATCATTTGGATGTAAACAAACCCTCATTCACCTCTTTACTTCTATTTCTCAGTTTGGGGATTTTGAACTAGCCTTGATTTCTCTCCATTAAGGCACTGTGTTTTTCTGAAGCACCATGGTTAAGGTTTACATGCTTGAGAAATGTTTATGTACTGTAAAACATATTAAAGGGGGTCTCCCCATTGCCTCATGGCATTTGGGGTGGAGATTTCTGTTATGATTGGGTCGCCCAGGTGACATCAATCGTGATGACATTGTGCACCAACGCGTTCACCCTACAGCATGGCCCCTTCTTTGAAGAAGATGTAGCTTCTTACCCCAGGAGTCCTTTAGCATCAGTAACTTTTTTGCACTTAGCTGGCTATGTGCAACTGCCCCGGAGGTGTGCCTTTAAGAGATATTTAAATGAGTGTAGGGCCAAACCAATCAAAAGACAGGAGGGGGTGTGAGCTGAGAGAGAGCTGTTGAATGCTTCAGATTTTTTTCTCCACTGGACTGAGCAATATTGCCTCTGAGGTGTCTCCCAACTTTCCTTGTTGACAGCCTCCTAGTGCTTATCTGGGTATAGTTTTCCTCATAAATGATTTCCTTTAGTGTGCTGAGTCAAAGATTTACTTTTTAATTAGCTCAGCGCAAATTTTTAATTTTAACGCGATGGTGCTAATTTGACTTTATTTTTACTTCGACTATTTAATTTAAAACCTAATTTTATCGTGGGTGCTTATTTTTGATAGTTTCCTTCATTTTTGAGGCAAATTCTTGTGGGAGCTGTTGAATTAGGGACAGGTGCCTTGTTTTTTACCTCAGACCTCATGGAGTTTACCACGAGGCACATGCAGTAGATTTCAAATTTAAACAGTGCCTAGGGATTTTCTCTCTAGATTGGCAATTATGAGGGAATCTTTTTTATTATATTACTGGACCTTGGTATCATCTGTGTCAGGACTGTCCTTAAGGGTCCAGCAGCCACCTGTGTGCAGTTGAGTATTACTGTGTTTCTATTAAAATCGTCACTGATATAGATCCCAGTTTTACAACCAAAAAAAAAAAAGGGCACTAGTAATAGACAGAGTTTATTAACTGGGGCAGGACTGGCTGGTGGCATTTTCACAGAAACCTGCACTCAGTTCATAGGTCCAGAACTGGTTTGCTTTGCTTAAATTGGCAAACATAGCAGACAAACCTTTGATTATTATGGCTGAGGATAAATCAAAGGCTTCCAACGAGGGGCCATTCAGAAGTACTAATACCAAAAGCAGAGGTGCTGAGGAACCCTCTAGATCCCAGCCAAAAAATAAAACTTCCAAAGATGAAGTTCCTCACAAATTGAAAAATAAGAAGAGTGATGAAAAAAAGAAAGCTTAATCCAGCCTCTGATGAAGTGGCTAAAAAGAAACTCTGTCAAGACAGATATACTCCTGTTGTTCCTGGGAAAGCCAATAGTGAGACAACAGGCAGCTTAAAGCATACAGAAAAAACAAAACACTTACAAACTGTGCAGGTTCTTCCATTAGTGCAAGATATAGAAAAAGCATGGCAACTGTTTCAAACCCTTCAAAAGATGGGTCCTCAATTTACTGGGGCTTGCAAGCACTCTTCCACAGTTCTCTCTTCTGTAGACTGTGAGAGCAATGCAGATGATGATCAATCTTATGATGCCCCTGACATGGATTTTGAGGGCCTTGAGCCCCAGGAGTCCCTAGACCCTCACCTTGGGGATCCACTGAGTGACCATGAGGATCCTTCCTCTTTGATTACATTTTTACAAAATATGCTGGATACCCTGGACCTCCCTACACAGGAGCCCAACCAGGATGTCGATGAAGACAAAGATTATAGGGAGATGAAGGGTCTTTCATCCTCAAAGACCCTGGTCATCCCTATCTATAATGCATTTAGAAAAAATACCATGAAGGTGCTTCATCACCCCACTTCAGTATCAGGGGTTGATAAGTGGCTTGAGAGAAAATATAAATTGTCTAAAAATGGTACCAAGTTCCTGTCTGCACACCTTAGCCATGAAAGTATAGTGCAGCAGGCAGCTTGTGAGAAAGGCTGGAGTCTCCTTGTCACTCTCTTCCCCCTAACAAGGATTCCAAGAAAATTGACTTTATAGCAACGAAAATGTATGCCACAGCTTCCCTGCTTCTCAGGCTTTCTTCTTACATGGCATTCACAGCCAAATATCAGAAAACCCTTTGGAAATCTGTCCAGGCTATCGCCCACAACGGATCAGATTCTATGGTACAGAAGCTGGTGGATATGTCAAATACTGCCCTGGAAGCTACTATGTACCAATTCCACGAGGTAGATAACAACATTGATGCAGCTTCTAGGGCAATGGCCCATGCCATCTCTCTGAGATGCTTCGCCCGGCTTAGAACAACCAGTCTGACCACAGACACTCAGAACAAGGCCAAGGATTTTCCCTGTGATCAAAATATTTTGTTTGATTACAGAACCACTGACTACATGACAAAAGTCGATGAGTACAAGGCCTCCTGGCAGAGCCACTCATCCAAGCCTAAACCCGCCACCCCTCAGAGATCCCGTTCCAGGGGCGGTAGGGGCAGAAGGTTTGTTCCCAGGCCTTACAATCCCAATCCTCAATCTGACTTTAGCCATTACAGGAGGTCTTTCAGAGGCAGGGGCAGAAGGGGCAAAAAAGAGCCACCTCTACCCAGCCATCTGCCTCTCAAAGTCCTGATGTGAGTGTCCAGTTCGCCTCCCTGTTTCCAGTTGGAGGCAGACTCCTCTCACTATCTTCAGCACTGGTCCCTCATCACATTGGACAAGTGGGTGCTGGAGATAGTGAAGAAGGGTCTGTCATTATAGTTCAAGCAGCTGCCAGACCTCAAGCATACCCAGGTATCAAGACCTCTGTCCCCAACAGAGATACCGTTGTTGGAAATGGAGGTACAAAATCTTCTGGCTTTACGAGCAGTGGAGAGGGTCCCTACCCATGAGAAGGACAAGGGCCTCTACTCCAGGTATTTTCTGACACACAAGAAAACTGAGGAGTAGCGACCTATCTTAGATCTCAGATATTTAAACAAACATATGAAAAAAAAAACAAATTCAAAATGGTCACTCTGTCACTGGTCATACAGTCCTTACAGCAGGGAGACTGGCTAACCTCCCTCAACTTAAAGGATGCCTACTTCCACATACCCATAAGGAGATCTCACAGGAAGTTTCTCATGTTCAAACTTCCTTCGGGTCACTATCAGTTCACTGCAATGCCCTTCGGTCTGTCCTCAGCCCCAAGAGTCTTTACCAAGTGTCTCGCAGTGGTAGCAGCACATCTCAGGAGACTGGGTGTCACTCTCTACCCCTATCTGGATGACTGGCTCATAGTAGCAAAGTCTCCTTGCCAGATCAAGGAACCTCTTTCCCTCACAGAATGTACTCTGGAGTCTTTGGGTTTCCTGGTAAATCTAAAGAAATCTCACCTGGAACCCACCCAGCTGCTCACCTTCATAGAGACCCAGCTGGACACTCAGAAGAGATATGATTTCCTCCCATAGGGAGTATCCTTTCAGTGGCAGATTCTTTTACCCAGGGACAGCGAAGACCAGCCAGACATTTCCTCAAACTTCTGGGACATATAGCCTCTATGACTGCAGTAGTCCCAGGGGTCAGGTACAGGATGAGACTCCTGCAAGTCTACCTCAGAGCTCGCTGGTCTCAGAGAAGCAACAAATTTTCAGAATTGATGCCTGTGTCAGAGCAGTTCCTCCAAAACTTGCTGTGGTGGAAGAACCCTGCAAATTAGCAGGCAGGGGTTCCCTTTCAAGCTCCTTTTCCCACAAAGTGATCACCACAGATGCCTCCCTTTTGGACTGGGGAGCTCATTTAGACAGTGCCTCAGTAAGCGGCAACTGGACTCCTGAAGAGTCAGAGTTGCACATACATCTTTTGGAACTTAGAGCAGTCTTACTAGCTCTCAAAGCTTTCGCTCCCAGCATAGAAGGGCAGGTGATTCAAATTCGAACAGACAACACCAGTGCAATGTTTTACATAAACAAGCAGGTTGGTACCAGATCAGGAATACTCTGTCTAGAAGCTCTGAAGCTCTGGTCTCTAGCATTCTCCCTGGGAGTCGGCCTCTCAGCTATTCAGCTCCCAGGCAAATTCAAGACTCTGGCAGATGCTCTAAGCCACATCAGTCAAGGTCAGAGCGAATGAACACTGAACAAGCAAGTACTAGCCACAGTGTTCAGGTGGTGGGGCACACCAGACATGGATCTCAATTTTCAGCTTCCTCAGTACTGTTGCAGGCCCCCAGTTCTGGGAACAATTCCTCTGGATGCCCTGATCCTGGACTGGTCAGGGAGGTTCTCCTGACATTCAGGGTTTTGCTTAAACTCAGACAGCAGCCTGCATCGATGATCCTAGTGGCTCTGGACTGGCCCAGGCAAGCCTGGTACCTTCTCCTTCTCTCAGTGTCCTGCAACAGGCTCATTCACCTGCCTCTGTCTCGCTCCTTGCTGACCCTTCCTCAGATGGTAGTGCAGCACCCAGACATACACTCTCTTTACCTCAAGGCCTGGTTCTTGAGCAGTTAGAGTTTCCATCCTCACAGTACTGTGAACAAGTCCTTATGATACTGAGGATGGCTAAAAAAATGAATACTAAGAAGATTTATGCAGCCAAATGAAAAAGGTTTTCCCTCTGGTGCAAGAGTGAAAAGGTCGAACCCATATCAGCTTCAGACCCCCAGCTGCTAGACTATCTGGTACACCTACAGGCATCAGCTTGAAACCATCTTCACTCAAGCTACACCTGGCAGCAATTTCAGCCTACCTTCCGGTGGGAAATATGAAATCATTTCCCCCCCCACAACATTTTTAAACAGTTTTTCAAAGGCCTCTTGCACCTCCAGCCTCCAACCAGGGAGCCTGTCCTCCTTGGAGCCTGAACCTTTGCATAGATGGGCTCATGAATCCACCTTTCAAGCCTATGTCCATGGCCCACATCAAGTTTGTAACTTGCAAGACCATCTTCCTGGTAGTCATTACGTCTACCAGGAGGATTTCAGAGCTACGGGCCCCATGCACTGAGATGAATTACATCATCCCTCACAACGATAAAGTTGAGTTCAGGACAAATAGGAAATTTCTGCCAAAGGTGGTTTCAGAGTTTCACTTGAACCAGTCCATTACTCTACCTGTCTTCTTTACCGAGCCATCTACTCCTGGCAAGCAAAAGCTCCACAGCTTGGATGTCAAAAGAGCCATCTTTCACTACCTAGAGCATACTAAACAGTCCAGAGGCTCTTCCACTCAGTTTTCCTCACCTACGGGGATGTAGGCATAGGAAGACCAGCTACCAAGAGAACTATTTCTTGTTAGTTGGTCTCTTGTATTACATTCTGCTATAAGAAAGCTGGTCAACAACCTCCATTGGGGCACAGGGCCCATTCCACCAGGGGCACTGCAGCCTCGCTTGCAGCAGCAAGGGACATTCTCCTACTGGATGTCTGCAAAGCAGCTACCTGGAAATCTGTGCACACCTTTGTGAAACAGTACAGTTTAGATGTGCAGACCAGATCTGATGACAAATTTGGCAGGGCAGTTCTTCAGAGCCTCTTCCCTAAGTAGGTTCTCTGCCCGCCTCCCATTTGGTACTGCTAGGTAGTCTGCAAAAAAGTTACTGATGCTAAAGGACTCCTGGGGTAAGACGAAAACTACCGCAGTGAGTAATTTTTTCTTTCTTCCAAGGGGTCCTTTAGCATTAGTAAGCTCCCACCCTTCCTCCTCAGTTCACCTGTCAGAGAAGGGCTCTTATGTCACCTTTTACCAAATTTGGAGTTTCTTATTAATGAGTTTTTTGCTTGTGTTGCTGTTGTTTCTATTCCCACTTTTGTGAATATTTGCATTTTTTTTAATCCTGTTGATTCTTTTTCGGGGCATTTGCTCTCGTTTTTCCTTGAAAAAATTCTGAAGCATTCAACAGCTCTCACTCAGCTCACACCCCTGCCTGTCTTTTGATTGGCTTGGCCTTACACTCATTTAAATATCTCTTAAAGGCACATCTCTGGGGCAGTTGCACCTAGCCAGCTAAGTGCAAAAAAGTTACTGATGCTAAAGGACCCCTTGGAAGAAAGATTACTGTGGTGAGTAATTTTTTCTTTTGCATGAGTGAAAAACAGCGTTCTGTTCAATGGTGGTAGTTCAAATTTGTGGGTGTGCTGCCTTAACTACTGGATTAATTTGGTGTGGGTGGGAATGAATTCTCTTTGTTACTCCAGTAGTGAAAACTGATTTCAATGAAACTTTAGTGCACAAGGTAATAGATTTCAATTTTTTAGAAAGAAACATGTTACCCTTTACTTCATGTTGTTTAAAATGAAGACTGAAACACTTAAGATGGGTTTCTATTGTTCTGTTGTAGGACTAAACGGATTCCTGAAGGAAAATACATTTTAGGTTAAAATGAACCAATGACATATACATTTTCTGAATCTTTGTGCACAGGTATGATTTATAAACAATTGGAAACAAAGTTATAATCATTTGGAATATAGTGTATTGAAGTTTTGAAGTTCATTCAGTACAGCAAAACAGCTGATTTAACAAGTTTATTATATTGTTTGCTGTTATTTGATTGTCTTGAGAAAAGTTTTGTAGTTCAGTTTTTGTTTTGTCAATGCAATTTTTATTCAGTAAAAGATTGTTGTTAAACTTCCAGCTGGTTGATTTATTATTAAAGTCAGTTTGAAAATTAAAAGAGAGCATATTATGAGCAGAGATTACTAATGGTTCAATGAAGGCAACCAGGGCAAGACATTCTATCATAAGGTCCTTTCAGGCAAAAATATAATCTAATCTTGCATAGGTTTTATACCTTGTGGACTGATGTGTAAAGTCTTTTTCTAACCCATGTAGGGTATGACAGACATCTCCTAAGTTATTGGATAACAGAAACTTATTTAAGAGCCTGGATTTATGTTGGTCCCAGTGAAGTGGTTGTGAGGATGTATCAGCGCTGAAGTCCCCTCCAATTAGAATATGAGGACAGTTCCAGATGCATAACATTTTTACAATTTCTGCCAGAAAATTACCACATCCTATGAATGGTGCATAGATGGAGCCTATAACCATTTCTTTACCATGTATTTCTATCTTGGCTAACACAATTCTTCCATTAGTATCCATTATTTGATCAATAATCTTCCCCTTAAAGCTTCTGCTGAAAACCATGGCCACCTCTGTACTTCTTTTTTTCTTACTCACTGAATATAGTACTTCAGAAACTTCTTTCAGTTTCCCCAGTTTTTTTTAGTTCTTCATCGTTCAGAAACATTTCCTGCAAAAGACTAAGTCCAACTTCATTTTTCTCATTCTATTAAATATTCTATACCTCTTAACTGGGGAGTTTATCCCATCAACATTCCAGGTACTGCCTAATAAGCACATAGCTGCAGTAGAACCAGGGGTGAAGAAAAACAGTACTCCCTCTCATATGCATCAATTTTCCACAAAAATATCCCTAACATCCTTCTAACAAAAATATAACAAACATGATGCACCTTGTAAATAACCTTGTAAATCTTATTAACCCTTTTCTCCTTCAAAGTATGTGACCTGAGCATCCCCCACATTATGCCAAAGACCCATTTGTGGCATATCCTAAACTTCCTTAGGTACAAACTCCCGGTCCCTGGCTAGTCTCCCTCCTCTATGCAAAAAACAACCCCCCAGATCTGTTTTCCTTAAGAAACAGCATGTTGTTAATTATCCAAATTCAAAGGGGATAAACATTGTAGGATGCCATATTTTTAGGTCATCATAAGCTTCTTTTACATTACTACAGATTAGTATCTGACCATTCAAGATAACTTTGTTTTGCAGGAAAGATAATGTATGCTTTTAACCCCTCTTCCATAATGTCTGTTGTAGAGTCCAGTATTGTCTTCTTATGTCCCAATGAGGTTTTGAAAAATCGTGTTTCAAGGAGATTTGTTGATCTTTAAATGTAAAATATTTTGGCTTGCATGATTATGTGCTTTCCTTCTGAACTTAGTAATTTCACCATCACTGGGTAAGATGTTTTTTCTTTTTTCTGAATGTTAACCAAAGTTAACCAATAGGCTGTATCTATAACTGGTACAGTTTGGTCCTGGCCCAAAAGTGCAGAAAAAAGATCTAGAACAGTAGAGTTCTCCCAGCTAGTGAGAATACCAAATATTCTGATGTTCTTTCATCTTGAACGGTTTTCTTGATCATCCACTTTACTAATGAGAGATGTAGTTTTTATTTAGCTCTTTATATCTTTTACCATAAGCTGCAATTCATCTTCCACTTTAGATTGTCTCTCTTTGAATTCATTATTTCTTTTAATTTCACCTGCCATCTTTGTTTTCATCCTAGCCATTCTAGAGTTAAGTTTTTCTATTGATTCTTGTAAATGTTGTAACTTTTGTATAGCCATTTGTACTGAGGAGGGTATATTGTCCATTAATTGCTGTGCCCATATCTGAGGTGTGTCTCCCCTTACTTCTTTAGTCAGTGGTTCTGTTCCTGAAGCCAATGCTTTCTCAAGGCCCACCTGTTCTTTATATTTAGTCTGTGGAGTTTCATCCCCACTATTTAAATCTGTAGATTCTTCACCTTTGCTGGAATTCATTTTTTTGTTGGTTAGCTGGGGTTTTCCCTTTTTTTTTTTTTTTCCTTTTCTCTTTTTATGTTTGCTTGCATGCTGCAGTGTGGCAGTGTTGTGGCCAATCCAGTGAATGCTTTAATCGGTGAGTCCGTCGGCCACCAATTAATACTGAAGCTGCCTATGATGGCAGATCCAGAGTGAGCGCCATGATTGAAAGAAATCTGCTGTTGCAATCAGGGGGAGTTTTGTCATTGCAGCAGCAGTCCCCCCTCCCTCCCAACCAGTTACACAGCAGGACAACAAATTAGATCCCTCCTACTGTTACTGCTGCCCACCCTGCACCCTCCGTCAAGTCTGCCACTACAATTGGGGCAGTTTTGTCACTGCAGCAGCAGTCCCGCCGCCCTCCCAACCAGTCACACAGCATGACAACAAATTAGCTTCCTCCCACTGCTGCTGCCTGCCCCGTACCCTCTGTGAAAGCTGCTGCTGCAATCTGGGCAGTTTCATTATTGCAGCGGCAGTCCCCTCTCCCTACCAATCACACAGCAGGAGAACAAATGAGCTCCCTCCCACTGCTGCTGCCCACCCCATACCCTCCATTCACCATCCCCTGCTGACATCGGGGTGATCAATCCCCATATCAACATGTATCCCCTTCCCCCCATTAATGTGGTACTCTGGGAGCCCACCTCAGTGTGCCATAAAATACTTCTTTGATGTTTCTGACACTGGGATGCCCACTCCTGGTGTTGGATGTGTGGCTCCTCCATGCCCTATGTTCTCAGTCAACCTTGGGATGCCTAATCCCCGGGTCAGCATTGATCCCCCCCAGTACTCTGGCACACTGGGTGCCCACCCCAGTGTGCCAAAATCTATTTTGTAATATTTCACCTGTAAAAAAGAAAACAGTCCCACAATGTATTTTTTTAACCTAAAAAAGAAAATGGTCCCTCATTGTTCCCTCAGACCCTCCCCAGCCCACACCCACCCTCTGCGCATCCCATACCTGCACCCCCTCACCCATACTTACCTCCAGAGGTCAGAAGCAGTGATCTTCTGTGGACTGGGAACACATCTGCACTCTTCACAGTCAGTGGGGGAGTTTCAATTTAGGTTAATATCTCAGCCAAGGGTTGGAGTTTTAGTCCCAAATTTTCAACATGGGGTTCTTGGGACCCCACCTCATGAACACTGTCACTGTCATTTTGTTTCATGGTCCTGAAAGGTGATTTCTGGGTCACTGCACTGAATCACCTTTCAGGACCACGTAGTGAAATGACAGTGCCACTGTTCATGAGAGTGGATCCTAAAAAGGCTTAGTTGAAAATTTGGTGAAAAAACTCCAAAAATGACTGCACTATGAGTGTCTGTTGTGCAGTTTCTATGCATGCTCGTAACTTTGCCACTTTTTCATATATTCACTCCAGATTTTCAACATTGCCATTTCTTTATACCTCCTCATGAATAGTACAGCAGTCATTTTTCACATCCTGCCCAAAATGTGTTTTTGTACCTGTGGCACAGAATGGCACGTTCACTGTGTGAAATCAACTTTTGGGACTGCGTAACGAAATGATACTGCCACTGTTCATGATGTGGGTTCCCAAAAAGCCCATGTTGAAAATCTGGGGCAAAAATACCAACAAACACCTGGGGTGTTAGGGTTTCAGACTGTAATGCCCACCCTGTAGAGACTGACAGGCATCGGGGGTGTGACTTGGAGTCATCAGCTGTAATGCTCACCCCATTCCATCCCCACCCTGCAGCCACTGATAGGCATCATAGTGTGCCTTGGAGTCTTCAGCCCTAACGTTCACCCCATTCTCCTATACTGCACCCATCTCAGCTTATTTCCTTATGGAATGGGGTGAGTGTAAGCGCCAAAGACCTCATGGCACACTGTGACACCTGTCGGTGTCTGCAGGGTGGG
This sequence comes from Neoceratodus forsteri, assembly GCA_016271365.2. NCBI lineage: Eukaryota > Metazoa > Chordata > Ceratodontiformes > Ceratodontidae > Neoceratodus > Neoceratodus forsteri. The sequence continues at coordinate 1,430,300,351 of CM057449.1, forward strand.
GTGAGGTGGAATGGCATGAGTGTTATGACTGATGACCCAAAGGCGCACTCCCAATGCCTGTCAGCCTCTGCAGGGTGGGGGTGGGGGTTTGCGTTACTTCAATACTTAACTGCCATTCCTATTATGCATCTCTCTAACTCCTGCACTACCAATGGCAATACCAGCAAGCAGACATTCGGCATTGACAAATGCTTGTTTTGTCTTGGTCTTGCTGTGCTTTGGGTTGAATTTTGACCTTGTTGGGGCCTGTGGGGCTGCACCAATTTTTAAATGGTAAAATCTGCTGTTTTAGTTTCTTTTTGCGCAACCCTAAATCTGGGGTGTTTTTAACTGCAGACTTTGTAATGTTGTTTGATTTATGTCCTTCCTCCTTATTCTGTAGTGCTGAATTGTTAAATATTTTGGCCAGTCTCTTTTATTTTACAGTTTTTTTTCCAGTCAGCTTCTTCAACTTCATCAGATAGATTTGAGATGGAAGCCACCATTTGCTTGTTATTACTGCCTTTATGTAAATTAAATTTAGCTGGCTCTGGATTAAACCCAAAGCAGAGACTCAAATATCAACTGAGTCTCTTACTTATTATGCTTCTGTTACTAACTGGACTTTTTTTTCTCATCTCAAGAGAGCAGCTTTGTTATAAATTAATCACAAGTTATACAGAGTTAACTTCATAGCATTAAGTTTACCAGCTTTCATAAGGAAAAGGAGAAAAAAATTCATCAAGCTTCTATAAAACAAGGTTTGCTTAAAAATGCTTTAGTTTTTATGCCTTTTAGAGAAAAAGTGCTCCATTTATATGTGTTTACGCCTGTTACCTGCAGTCGAAATCTTGAGGGAGATTGAGTCTTCTAGGCAATATAGTTTTAGATTCAATACAGTTGGCCACAGACTCTCACTGCAAATGCTTCCTCAGGCTGTGTTGTTGTGTGGACCGGGAGCTGTTAAATGCCATCTTCCTAGTTGCTAAAGGATATGTGCATTGCTCATGGTTCCAAAAAGCCAAAGAGAAAAAGAGCTTGGCATGTCTGCACGTTTGTGAGGGGAGGGAGGCAAAGGGCAACAGCGTTAGTGCGGTCCGTCGACCATCTGATACAGTCAAGCGCCATACCAACTGAGCTAAAGTGTGGACTGTCTTATACAAACTTACTTCGAGTTGTGCTCTAGACTTGTCGGCTGGACGAACGGATTAGTAAAGATCCCCATGAATCCATGGAGTGAAGGAGAGATGCAGCTTTTCAGCTGCCTAGCCTAGAGCGAGCGCTCTGCATCAGCACTTGCTCCATGTCATCACCAATTCGCTTTCCATGTCGCTTCCTTGACTGACTTATGAGCTTCTTCGCCACCTAACTGCTTCTCCTCCGTCATGGTTATCACCCTATCCTTATGCTCCCTAAGCCCTGCTTGTCTGACACCCCCACAGCCTCTACTCACCCTTCTGTCTGTCTTCCCACCCCTGTTCTTTCCTTTCTAGTCACCCACACACCCTCATCTTCTCCCCTCCTCCTTTTACCTTACCCCTTCTCTTCCCACACCTCCTACTACACTCTTCATGTTCTCTTTTCCCCATGGTTACTTTATACTGTCCCACACCCTTCTCCTGGCCTACTGTCCCTGACCTTGTTGTCTTTTTTTTTTTTAACTTTCTCCTGGTCCCTGCCCAGTGGATCTTATCCACTGGTTATTTCGGCTGAGCCACTTACCGTAGCGTGGACCCAGCATCATTCTGCTCACAGCTGGGAGATTTTTTGCCTTTGGTTTTTCTCCTGGTCCCATCCCCCCGAGAGCGCCAATGCAGAGGACTTACATCCAGATGAACAATGTGCAGATGCACACCGCCATCACACATCCACAGCGCTCCCCCCACCCCGGCTCCTCCTTTAGGAAACCGGCATTTTTGCCTTACTGTCTGTGCTTCCACAGGTGGTAACGTGTATGGGCATTGCTGCCCCATTTAACCTGCCCCCCCCATGGAGGAGGAAAGCATCTGTTGGGATGCTCTATCCTTCCTTCCCTGGCTGAGCCCCCGATGACCCAAGCTTGTTCCCAAACTCGGATCATCGGCGTGGTGTGACGTATGGCATCCAGCGCTTCAACCCTCAGCGCCACCAGGCCGACTCGACCTTCTTGTCCTAACATGACCTCTCTTCCCACCTCCTATTCTCCCCTCCTCACTTCCAGATAGTGGGTGAAATTGATTCCTTAAAGGTACCCCTTTGAAAGTTACCATTCCTGTTACATCTCTTGCTGTCCCACCCCTTCCCTCCACCACTCGCCATTCTCCTTCTCTGAGCTTCCCTTCCCGCTAAGGTAGGGGTACCCCTGAAGTTGAATGATTCCTCTCTACACCCATCCCCTACCTGCCGACCCTGCCCTTATGGGCTTCCCACATCTGTTTTTCTTTCCCCTGGCCTGATCCTCCTATGCTCCACACCAGCCTCCCCAGCTCCCACCTGAGCTGCCTTACTTCTGCCCTGAGGTGCTTCAGGCTCCTGCATGCTGGACAGCCTCTTGTTACCTACATCATCCCCAGGAATACTGCTGCCCCACAACCATTACAGCACACTGCCCTCTTCTCACTGTCCTGATGCCTGTACATGTTCCTCTTCCCCCACATCCTCCTGACCCCTGGAACACTCACCATCCAGATAGGAACGTCCATATACAATCTATTTGGGGATGGTTGCAAAAGTCAAAATTCCCTGTTAACCTAGGCAGCTAACCCGCAATACTCCAACTACCACCACTTCCTTGAACCTCAATATAAATGTAAGCTGAACCTACAGAGACCAGCTGCACTTCCTTGCCTGTGTTACCCTTGTGGGCTGTTCCCAGATTGGAGCCAGTTGTCCTCTCTAGCACTCCCATAATCTGTTATGCATTTACAAGCTGATCCTAGATAGGGATCAGCTGCAAACCCCTACCAACACCCAACAGTGTATATTCAGCCCTCTCTTTACTCTTACCTACCCTCCACTGATCAGCGTGGCCAGCAGCCTGTGGTCCTCCCTGTGGATGCCCTACTAATGTTCCCAGATGCCACTTAGTTGTATGCCACACTCCTGCTTTGTGGCACTCATGTGAAGGATCACTTGGCCCCATGGGTTTTATATAGGATCTACAGCCACCCTACTGGCAGCTGTCATCATTTGGTCCTCTGGGGCCACCAATAGCACCGAAATTATTGGCTTTAAGTGTTTTAGTTCAGTGACTGAGCAGATCAAGCCAGGTAGTAGAGTGAAAGAAGGTGAAACCAGGATTAGAGATTGCACCATCAAGGAGCTGTACATTCATAATTTCAGTAACTAAGCAACATTGATACCAGGACTTTTCCATACTCATTGGTTGTGCTGTCCCAAACCAATAGGAAGAAACAAGTTTCAGCCAATCTGGATGCAGGATTCTTAGTACCTACTTTATAACTTTTAAAAAATTAGAATGGAAACTCATAATGTAACAGCCGTGAAATGATTGTTCCATAAGAAGTAATAAAATGGATAGCTCACTGAAGTATAGACACCTAGAAGTGGGTTCAAGACCAGGTTCTGACAGCACAGAGCGAGAGAGAGAGGGTGGATCTGGTAGAGTAAATCAGAAAAAGTAGCCGTGAGCATATCAGTAATGCAAAAGTAAATAGTAAGCTGACGGGGGGAGAGAAAGGGTTTTTGCTTCCTGTAAAAATGCATACATGTATGTAAACATATGTTTATTTAACAGTAAAAGCCAAGGGCTGGTAAGTAGTTGCTCTGGCCCAGTAAATATTAGTCCTTGTGGTCCAATGGTTAAACTGGGCCAACATGGGTAAAATTAGCATAAAGAGCATTTATTTTATGTTAAATAAAGATATTGTGGCAGTAGTAGTTATTGTTAAGCCAGCTGCGGAAGTACAGTGGAGAGAGCAGCAGCGTGGCGCTGAACTGCCATGAGCAGTATGTAAGAGATACAGAGTCTCGAGCATCAGCTCCACAGAGAAGCACTAATGTGCTTGCAGGGGAATTCCCTCACAGCAGCCCTGAGCGACTGGAAGGAACTGTGACAGCAGTTGTGGAGCAGGCTATGGCCTGTCACAGAGTTCTGGTGGAGAGCGAATCGTGGTAGAGAGCTCCTCTCGCTGGCAAGGAGGCCAGATAGTTTACAGAAAAAATATATTAGTTGATAAGTGCCAGGAAAACATTTTAGGGACTGGCTGGGAGAGATTTTCAATATTAAAAGGAAATAAAGGGGCACAGAGTAATGAATCGGAGAGTCTCATTCACAGAATGTCAGCACAAGCCAGTTGCCATAGAGCTGCAAGAGAGCTGCTCCAGTAACCAAATGTACCACACTGAATCACTCAATGAAAACACATGTTAAAAGCAATTAATTTTGCAATAAAAAGTCACAGGCGGCTAGGAAATATTCCAAGGGAGATGGTTATGCATGTAATTTAATACAGAAATACAGCTTTGTAAAAACGGAGTGAGCTGAAGCTAGCTAGTATACAGAAAATGGAACAGCCATTTTAAACTGCAGAAAAGTGTAAACTTTTTTCCTAAGGAGTGCTGCCAAGCCATTATTTATCTAATTTTTTACTAAACTTGGCAGGGAGACACATTTAGATGTGCTCTACATGAGAAAAATGTTAAATTATGAATAAAAAATCAGGAAAGGGGGTTGCTGATCTGGGAATGTGGCGTGACTAGAAATCAGGTTCCATGCTGCAGGTAGGCAGAGTGAAGGAGGAGCCAGGAGAGGGTGTAAGATGTTAGGCAGGAGATGTTACAGGTAAGCATTAAACCATGACAGAACATGGTTCTACTGTTGCATTAATCCATGGTTGGGGCACAAGGCTGAAGGTCAAGTGCGTCCAACCAGCCAACCATGGAGTCATGCCACAAGTAGAACTATGCTCTGGAGTGGTTTAAAGCACTTGTAACATGGCAACACAGGAAGAAGTAATGTATAACACAAAAAAGTGGTATTACACTTTTTCTTAACATATTAATTTGCTCCCTACAGTATACGAGTAGAGTGTTGTTTATTTATATTGTAATGACCTAAATACTTTAATACTTTTTTTGTGTTCAAAACACAGGAGAGCAAAGTAACACATCTCCTTTCCTAAAGTAATCAATAAAATGTGTTATGACATCTGTTTCTTTGCTTTTTACAATGCATGAGAGAGAATGCATTACTTTCATGAGTTGCAAGCACTGCATTGTGAGTATGTCAATAATATGGGTAATGCAGTACCTCTGTCATTCTCTGAAAAATAAACTTCTGAACAGGAGCTCACATGAGGAACCTAGCACCAATCCTGACAGTAAGTTAGTCAATTGTACTATATTAGTAAATGTAAAGATTCTGGGCTAGATATTCAAAAGTGCACCTGGCAATGGCAGAAATGGTTGCTCCGTGTAACTGAGTTGCGCTGGAGCAACAAAGTGATGTATTCAAAGGAGAAGTGCCATGGCGCATCTCATCTGAATATACCAAAAAATACCCACGGCGCAACTACAATGCATCGGCGCATCCCCTAGACAGGTCTGAATACCAGGAGTAGGAAATGCACCAGTGCATCAGAGATATGCTGTGCGCAGATTACTGATATTTAGACACATATATGCAAATGGGGCCATAATGCATGCAAGGTGCAAATGGAGTCATTTGCATGTCATTATGGCTCCATTTGCATGAGTTGTGCAGGGCTGGCCAGCAAAATGCATCTGGCACCCTGCACAGCATGGAGTGCTGTCAGAGGAGGTCCAGTGGTACCCTCCTCCCCAGCCGTAACCCCGATCGCAATGAAAACAGCCTTTTTAAATCCTTGTTGGTTCAGTGGTACCCCCCCACCCATAACCCCGCTCACTGTAGAAATTCCTTTCCATGGTAGTCTAGTGTTACCCTACTCCCCACCCGTAACCCCAATTGTCATAAAAATGTTGAACTCCTGTCCTTGGTATTCTAGTGGTCTCCCCACCCCACACCCACACAGGACCCTCAGCCTATCCAGCTCCCCCCCCGGTCATTGTGGGCAGCAAACCCACCTGCATACTTCCGTGGCTGCCCACCGACTAACAGATTACAGTATCTGCTGCAAGTCCATTGCTCCACACTGTGGCCAATGGGCTTGCAGCGCATACTGTAACGGTCATGCACAACTTTGTGAATGAAGTCATCATCATCTTGTGTAAAACAGGTTGGCTCTATTAATATGCTGTTTAATAAGTTATCCAATGATGTTTTTGGATTAAAAACTGAACCAAAGTAGTCATTAAATATGTCAGCTAATTCATTGTCATTTGTAACTGTTCTGCCATTATGAACTATTGTGTCAAGCTGTCTTGGGACATTCTTGTAATTATTAACATACGAATAAAATGATTTGCAGTTATCTTAACTATGGGCTATTTTCAGTTCTACTTTCCTCTTTTTAAGCTTGATCACTTTCTTTAGTTTTTTTTTATTTTTTATGCCCAGCTATCCTCTCTATCCACTCCTTCAAACCTTTGATCAATCCCTGAGAGTACCCCCATGGAGTCTGCCCCTAGAGTGTCAGGCTGTCTCCAGTTCTCTCCTTCCTAGCTCCTCTCCTAAGAGTGCCTGCACACAGCAAGGTCTGCTGGTGGGAGGGTGATTGGAGGCGCGGATCAGTCCTCATCTAGGATCGAAAGGGGGTATTTCCATTTTTCTCCCTGTCCCTCCCATAACCCCTCCTCTCCAAGGATGTCGGCACGCAGGACTGATGTCCAGACAGATGATGTGCAGATGCATACCATCATCAAGTGCCCACAATGTCCTTGCATCCCTGACTCCACAGAGCCACCTAGTTCCCCGATGCCCATGCTTCCACAGGCACAGAAGCATCGGGTGCCTGAAAACACCCCAGGATCCCACCCCAGGAGGAGGAGGAGAGCATCTGTTGGGATGCTCAGTCCTCCTTCTCTCCTCCGACCCCCGGTGGCCCTAATCCATTCCCAAACCCGAGTTGCCGGTGTGGTGTGAGGGGTGGTGTCCAGCGCCTCAACCCTCAGTGCCACCAGGACGGCACTTTCTTTTGTTTTAATAGTTCTGTTTTGTATTTACTAAGCGATTGTACAGAGTTAGCCTTTTTTCGTTTTGCATAAGCCTTCTCTTTAACTATTATTTGTTTTTTGACAGATTTTGTGAGCCATACAGGGATCCTATCTTTGTTGATAATTAATTCTTTATTAGGTACAAACTTGTGAACGCAAGTCTCAGTGTTGTTTTTAATAAATGACCAACAGTCCTCCACTGAGCAATTTCACATTTCTTTCTCCCAGTCAATATCACCTATATTCTTCCTTATGCTATCAAAGTCAGCCTCATTGTAATCATTAATAAAGTGTTTGTACATTTTCCTAGGCATACTTGAATTGATGTTTCATAATACCACGTTGTGATCGCTGCCACCTATTGGGCATGCAGTAATAACATCAGTTAATAGTGTTTCAGTACTGGTTAAAATTATGTCAAGAATGTGTTTACATCTTGTTGGAGTTGCAGCTAATTGATTTAAACCCAGTGAGGCTGCAACATTTAAAAATGTGCATTCTAGATTTGTAACCCCTGTTAATCTGTCCCAAGAGATACCTGGGAAGTTGAAATTACCTACTGCAATTATATCCCCCATTTCTGATGCCGTGGTTATCTTTTAGTGAGGGATTTGATAAACTCTTTCAATGAATTTGGCGGTCTGTAACAGTTCTCCATATTGATCCTTGTTTTTTTTTGTGTCTTCTCTTTATGCACCCCATCCCAGGAACTCTCAGGCTGCTCCTGCAGGCCTGACACTGCTCCACCGCCCACCTGATCCCCTGTCTCCAACTGCCCTCCACTATCCTCCAGCCAGTGGACTTCCCAGCTCTGAGCCCCCTGGGGTAGGGCCGCCTCCACTCTGGTGCTCTATTTACAATCAAGTGTACTGGCCAAGGTGGCAGAGGGGCAGGAAGGGATGGAGACAGGGCCCGGTGTTGGGCATGTGGCGGCATGGCTTGGAGGAGAGCAGTCACCTATCCTGGGATTGGGGGATTTTCCACACTTGGTTACCCTCTAGGAGCATGGGCGTGCAATGATGCCCACACAGCAATGCCATAAGCATCTGCCACACTCCTCCCTTTGATCATTCCGTGCACTAGCTGTGCCTCCAGTCTCCACCGGGGGTCACTACTGCACCAGAGACACCCTGGATCCTTCCCCAGGGAGAGGAGAGCAGTCCATCGCATGCTCAATCCTACTCCCTCCCCTGCCGACCCCCGGCACCCGAGCTCATTCCCAAACTTGGGTTGCTGGCATGGCGCAAGGTGTGGCGTCCAGCACTTCAGCCCTCTGTACCACTGGGCCAGCCCCTGGTTTGTTGTTTAACTGAATTTAGACCCATGCACTCTCTTTTTTTTAATTATTTTCTCCTATTAGAAGCTGCTGACCTAATATACTGTTTTTAATGTAAAAGCACATGCCACTCCCTCTTTTACACTTACTATTGGTGTAAACAAGGATATATCCAGTGATTTCCTTGTACCATTCACTGCCTTTGCCCCACCAAGTTTCTGAGCATGCAACTATGTCTAGTTTGTCTCTTAACATTAATGTCTCCAGTTCTGATACCTTAACCATGTTAAGGCTTCTAACATTAGTAATCATCACCTTGCAAGTATCCTGTGGCTTATTACTACATGTTTTGGAAAATTTAATGTCAACTGGCTGCTCCCTGTTCCCCGTCTGATTTAGTTTAAAGCATTTGTAATGAATGTTTTTATTGTTTTACCTAAAACTTGACTCTCCCTTCTACTAAGATGTAAGCCATCCCAACTGTAGTAACTAGTTTTTTTCATAGATTTCTCAATGTTGTAAACATGCAATTCCGTTGTTCAACGTCCATTTTCTAACCACACATTGACCTGTTTGATTTTTTTATTTCTGATATAGCCATATCTTGGTACCGGTAGAACTTCTGACACTCAAACTTCTCCCCCATCTCTTTTATGTTTCACATATCCTTATGAAGTCACCTTTAATTTGTTCAATACTTTTTTTAAGTTAGTGCAAGTGTGAATAACTACTAGTGGGTTTGGGCCCGAGTCCCTAAGTGTATCCTATAACATATTGTAGATGTCTAGTATTTGTGCCCACTGGAAGCTGCTGCATGTTCTATTTTCTTTCTCAGGTCTTCAAACAATTCTATCTAAATATTTGTCTATGGAGTCACTTAATATTTAGACCTGCCTGCGTATGGAACTATCAGTTGTATCCTTGTTCTGTTTGTCTGACGATAATGTAGCTGCCTTGTTTTCGAGTTGTGGGGGGGGGGTAAACTATCATTGTCAGACATCCTTCTTGTTGTTGCTCAGGGTTACATTCTTCGAGTACTATCTCCATATCAATCAGGTCATTAATTTTGGGAAACGCTGTAACGGATGCTGCATCCACAACAGATGATACGTGTTTATTAGGGGAGACTGTATTGGGAGAGGGGGTAGGGATACATTCTAGTTGTTTGTCAGCATTCTCCTCAATGTTAATAGTTGATGACAGTGCCTGATCTGATTGGTTAATGTTCTCCAGTATCGTGAATCGATTGTTCAGAGGGATTGTGAAATTCATGTCTCTATGCTCCTTTTTATTCTTACGTTTGGGTTCAACTGTTACCCAACTTTTTATTTCCATTATTTCCTAAATAAGGTCTTCCTCCCTGTCCCTTTTTTAATAAAGACTTGGGAGATTTATATTTGGTTCCTCATTGTGTTGTACTACTGTTGCATCAATGTTTGAACCAATCGTAATGCTAGCTGGTTGGAACTAAGATATTTTTTACTAATTAGTGAACTATTGTGGATTGCTATGATTTAGCTGGCCATGTCCTGTTGGTTATGTTCAATATAATTCAACTTGCTTTGAAATAATCTGATCAAATATTCTAATTCTTTCACATGGTTACATTTTTCACATAGATATTCCTCCATGATTGTATAAACATGAGTTAGCCAGTACATACAGTAGCACAACCCCCACATTTAAGCCCAATATCTCCCTCTAAAGTCTTGGTGACTCCAACCATTGTTCTGGTTCATCGATCTAATAACGTATATCATTCCTTAGAACACACACAGGAAAATTACAGAATTTTTTTTTATTTCTCTGTCTCTCTCTCTCTCTCTCTCTCTCCCCTTCCTCTCTCTCTCTCTCTCTCTCTCTCTCTCTCACTTGTACTCATTCAAAGAGACCAGTAGTGGAGAAGTTTAATTATTGAACTGTTTCTGTATATTTTTCCTACAATGTTATTGCAACTACCTTGTCTGTAACTACTTTTTTTTTCTACTTGCTCTGTATTCCATTGTCAGCTATGTTTGAACTTGTACTGGAATGTTGCCTGTATTGTGTATTGTCAGCTATGTTTGAACTTGTACTGGAATGTTGCCTGTATTGTTGATTGTCAGCTATGTTTGAACTTGTACTGGAATGTTGCCTGTATTGTTGTACTGTACCTTCCGGGGTCAGGCCTGAAAATAGTCATTGCTATGGCTAGTGCACTTACCTGGTAAACAAAAACTAAATAAAAAAACTTCTATTAAAGTAAGTATGAAAGCAGCAGTTCTAGGTGGTTCAGCAGCAAGGTTGCAGCTTATGAATAAGTTATATAGCCCTTGATCAGCTTCTACAAAACACAAGCCTATTTGCCCAGTCACACAATATGAAGAACAAGAGGAGCGTTTAGTCAGCAACTTAACTATAGTATGTTTATTTAAAGCCTTATGAAAGGGGCATTCTAACCTATGCAAGTACAGTAGTCTGATGTAACTCAAGGAGCCTTTAACTGTATATGTGTTGATTTGTGGAGACAATAAAACAGAGTTGTACCTTCACTGATCAGAGTTGCCAATCCTAGTTGACAACGATGTGTACTTGCCCAGCTTGAGCTCACCCCTCTCTTTCGGGGCTTGCAAATTATATGCTGTGATCTGGAAGTGAGTTTTGGGTCACAGGATGTCCTCCCTTCCAACACAGAGACAAACAATAAAATACTCTAAAACAGCAGTGCCTCTGAGGGCAGAAGCAGTGTTGCTACAGTTCCTCTGCCTCAGACAAAAACACTCTGCATAGATTTAATATCTGTAGTTCCCTAAATCGAACCCAGGTACTACAAACCTCACAATCACTTCCTGTCTCCTGGCCCTGCGTGGTTATCAGGAGATGACCCTTCCATGCTTCTTGCCAGCAACACACAGTTCTGTATTAATTTCTCACAGGCACACCACACCAGAAGGAGCAGCATGGTTTCATCTTGCACACTGAAATCTAATAAAAAGTTTCAGAGAAAGGGATTTGATAACTAAGGGGGAAGGTTGGGGTACTGTAGTGTAAGGCTTCACCACTGGGCTAACTGTTGTCATGGGTTGCTACCAGAACACATATAATAAGAATCATGCAGCTGTATCAGCTCAAAAGTACATAGAGGATTGTGTATGAGCAAGCATACACAACAAGGCAGTTGTGATTGAAAGGTTTTCGTGGTAACCAGAGACCTTGAGAGCGCAGCTCGAGAAGTCCATTACCATGGAAACCTTGAGATCTTTCAATTGCCTTGTTTGTGTGTGATTGCTTATACACAATCTTTTAAAGTATATAGGCAACCATAATCAGCACTCCGTTATCCCCCAAACAAGTCTAGAAGAACAAATAAGGCTTACTTCGGCATCTGTACTAGCACGCTTACTTCCACATCACCGTTGGCCGCTCAATTGTGCATGCGCAAATGTGTTCGATCTTGTTGTGCTGCACCAGTGACGTACTCTGTGCAGCACAACAAGATCATGATGTAGCGAGTGCAGCACAACAACGCTGTTCCAGGCATGGATTTCCATGTGGAACAGCATTCCACCATACACTATATAGAGAATAGTGGATGGGCGTCCATGCACAACCAGTCTGTTGTGCCGCAGAGGGGTTCTGATAACATCTGACCTCGAAAGCGAAGCTCAAGGGGTCCGATGGTATCAGAACCCCGAGGTGGCACAAAAAGGCTGGTTATGCATGAGGATGCTAATCCACTATTTTATATAGTGTATAGTGCCCCGGAAAATCACTTACAGTTCTTTTTTTAGAAGTCTTTTACTTTTTGTGTGCGACGAAATGTTCAGTGGTAAATGGTGGTTGCCAACTGGCTGCTAAGCAGGAGGCATGGCTACGTGTCTAGCCCATCTTCCTATTGGCTGAAGGTACATTGGGAGGGTTAAAAAAAAAAAACATGGCAACCATAACGCTCGCTAAGTGAGAGTGCTGTGGAGTAGGGGGTCATTTTTTTTATTTTAATTTTATTTTCAAGTCCAAATATCTGGTTGATCCTGCATTTCCTCATATCTGGTTGATCCTGCATCTTGTAAGGCTCTGATGTGACTGTCGCTGCGGGAGCGTGGATCCGTCCATTTCTGCCGCTATGGTAAGTGATGCACGAGGAACCTCTAGAGGTTTTCAAAATGTTGTTCTGCTGCAGTAGGGTATTATCACATTCCATGACCTTTTGAACTGCAGCAGAACAACATTTTGAGAACTTCCAGTTTCCATGCACAACAATGGTCCACTATACACTATAATAGGGTTGTCAGAACTAGTTCTAAAGGATTAGAACCCTTTCTGAGCCCAGGGGTTCACGTTCTAATTTAGAAGTAGAACACCAATGAGTTCTAAGTATTAATGGTTCTAAATGTAAAAAAAATGCATTTTTTGTTCCAACATTTCCAAAACAGGAGATGCCAGTCTGGAAAACAAACTGCCTGGAATTACATTTTAAAATGGTTTAGTGAGATGCATAAAAGAATGTGCTGCTCATATACTTGCGTATGCAGCTATGCCAAACTACAACACATTATTTGTGATTCTTGCAATTGCATTTTGAAAGGCATGCACCACTTCTTTTTCTTTTCTGTAGGTGCAGCGAATGAGAATATCACTGCTGTGTTGCGAGGCCAGGTCTCTTTTCAGTTATTTCTCCATTCAGTAACTCTCTCTCTTCCTCTGTAGTCCTATAAGCAAACAAGTTTGAGTTCTAAAGAAGATTAGAACCCTAGAACTATTTGAAAAGTTCTAGAGAAGAACTGGAACCCAGAACATCTGTGGGTTATGACAACCTTACTCAAAAGTGGCCTGTTCAGTCACCTACCCAAACCATGCAACGGATTCTAGCAAGCTTGCTTCACGTGACATTAATTTCATTTGATTTGCAAAAGTGATGTATTTCATTTATATTCACAATTGCTGTATATAATCTCTGATACCATTTTACTGTACTTGTTTAAAATGCCAACGTAGCAATACTGTACTTGTAACCTTTGCAGCTGTCGGCCTTCAGGGACCTTCTTGTAAACAGGGTGTTACCTTTTATTGACACTATCTGAGTTTAAATGTTTCATACAACACAGATAAACAAAAAATAAAATAATAAAATGGTAATCAGATGGGCATGGCAGGAAGGACTGGAAGGCCAGATTCATTAAAACATATGATATAGATTGACAGGGAGTCCAAATATATAATTTGAGACTACTGCAATGATTAACCTTTGCTGTGCCGTGGACTGATATATCAGTCCAGAATTCCTATATGTTCTAAGTCTGTTGACAGCCTAAGGGTTAAGGGGGTCTGCCACAGAGCATGTCAGAGTGGTAGTTTTTAAGTGACTAGCATGAACTTGTACATCTTGTTATTTAGTGGGAAATGCTATTTAATGAAATAACCCCAACACCTCGTGGATAACCCCCTGATCAGGGGCTTCACTTGAAAAAAATATGTTTTTAATTACCTTGCAGCAGCTTTACTTCAGCTCATAATCCTGTACCGGTATGTAAACAATGGCCGCACTGCGCCATTTTGAGTATTAGTGTGGCTCTCTTGTATGCATTAAGTTCAAGGGAGCTGAGTTGTGCTGATAGTCGAAATGGTACTGCACAGCACACTCATTGTTTATGTACTGGGGAAGGTTATGAGCCAAAATAAAGCTGCTGCAAGGTAATTAAAAAAGGATTTTTTTTCAAGTGAAAAACCTGATCTAGGGTTTATCCATTGGGTGGTGGGGTTAGTTCATTAAATATTGTAACATTTCCCTCATTTTCTAACTTCTCCTGCAGCATAATAGCAATTGTAATTGTAGATTTCAAAGTACCAATGGTACTAGGAGACATCAAGCTGTCCCAAGCAGAAGCAGAACTCCATTGGAAATTAGATATGGTATCTCAGTAATTGAAGGGCTGAGTTTCACATAAACATGTAAGCACAGAACACAGGTAAAAAAATGCTTTTGGTCCGTTGAGTCTGCAAGGTCCCCTACCTTTAGTTCCAACTAGTCTAGCACTGGCAGGGCCTATGAAGTGCTTTCAACTTTCAACTTGTAGCTCCATTTGTTTGTGAACTAGAAGTTGGGAGACATACTTGACGGACAACAGCCTACTTCTGTTTTTATATACCAAGTTTCCAAGTTTGTTGAGTGACCTCCACTTGACTCCTCTGTCATTTTCATCATACCCGATGTGTCTATCCCACCCTTTCTTAAAACCTGTGATTGTCTTGGTGTTAACCACCTCCCTGGGTAGATGATTTCACTTGTCCACCACCCTTTGCATAAAGGAGTATTTCATCACATCCCTTCTGCCCCCCCCCCCACTAGCTTATAATTATGCTCTCTTGTCACAGGCCCCTTTCATTACTTGACTGCTTGTTTCCTTTAGATATTTAAAAAATTCTGTCATATCCTCCCTTTCTTTCCTGACCTCCAGGAAGTAAGAGGGACTGTGAGGAGTTGCACCTGGGAATGCAGTGGTGTGCTATAAATGTGAGTCATTGAAATCAGGAGTGGATAGCTGGCACCTGCAAACTGTGACAATGTTGAAATGCAATCATATACTGCTTCAAACTCAGAGACAGGAAAGAAGAAAGCATACCTTGGTTTGATCCCACAAAGAGCTTTACTTTATTTCATGCTTGAGGTGCTGTATTTAAAAAAGACACTCACAGTAAAAAACGGACCTGTATGTCATACATAAAACACAAGGATCTCCTTCCACAAGATGTTCTCCCTCTTCTCACTCAATCCAAATCACGTCGCCAGACCTGTTTCACAGGTTAAACTGGTGCCAGCCTGCCAATATGCCAAATCGCTGTGCATTCACACAATGCTTATTATTTTTAGCCGCCATGTTTTATTCTTGCTTAGCAAGTGCGACGGCCTACTCTTGCCCTCAGCCAAACAGTTCCCATAATACATACCGTACCAAACACCCACTATTAAAAAAAAAAAACAACAAAAAAAGAAAGTTTATTCTCAGTCGGTCTGAAATCAATTGCTACATTGGTTACCTGAAAGAGTGGCATCTCTGTTTCGATTCAGCCATGTGCCCGATCACTCACTATGGTCACAAACATAACAAAGTGACCACTACCGTCACTGCCTGAATCAATCATCTCAAAATACTGTAAGTGTATTTTGTTTACTAATACTCGTGCTTCCCAGAGCAGGCAGCGGAGACCAGTTGTGCACATGCCAGGACAGATACCAACTGGTGTGGGGGGGGGGAGGCAGTGGGAGACACATTGAAGGGTAATAGTCAGCACCAAGGGCCTCACACTCAAGTGTGGGGCTGGTGTCAATGTGCACTTAGTGTGCAACAAACATTTTGTTTTACTTCCTGTTTACTGCACAGCAGGCTATTGAATCTCTCACTACTGCCTACTATTCTGATGTCAGCTATAGAGGAATCTGGGATTTGTAGTAAAAGATGTCAGCCTAAAAGTAAACAACATTAGGCTGATACAATCTACTATACTACAGTAAGTGTACCGACTGAACAACAAACCGCAACAGCGAGACCATTACAGTGACAGAAATTGACAGGTCTCTGTAATGGTCCCTGCTGAACACCGGCACTATGCCTCCCAGTGCTCCCCCCCCCTCCCCGAAACAACTCTGACTCAGAGATGGTTAATTAAATACCAGACGGTGGGGATGTGGGGGAGGAGCCTCCCACATGGGGAGTTCAGTAGGCACAGCCCCCCAAAAGAAAATACAAGGGAATACCAACAGCACAATGGCAACAAATTGGCATTGTGTCTATTGATGTGGAGGATGTCGGTGACTTTGGTGTCGCTGCAGCGTGGTAGATCCACTACAGTAAACAGTAGGTAAACCAAAATGTTTTTGTACACAAAGTGCACATTGGGACTAGCTCCACACTTGAGTGTGGGATCCCTTGTGTTGACTGTTCCCCTTTAATGGAGAACCTAGCAGGAAATAAATAACAGCTCCCCCTAGTGACAACTATCAGGAATAAACATTTTACTTTCAAATTTAAACTTTTTTACATTTTGTTTTCATTTTTGTTTAAACAGCAAAGTTAGTGAATTTATGAGTGCTGAAAGAAACTTCAGGTGGACTTTAGACTGAGATAACCACACTTCCAGGGGCAGTAAGGCCCTACACTTGCAGTGTTGGGCCTTGCCACCTCCTTGGTGGATGTTATCACAACCCAAAGTCCAGCAAGTCATGTCTTATTGCTTACATGTACTGAGATGTGCCAAGGCAAATATTCTCATTTTGCCTTCATATTTTCTTTAATCCCACCATCTACTGAACTGTAAGACCATAGTGACTATCAACCTACTTGATCAATGACAGCCCAACGGATGGATCTAGCGAACAATCATCCTGTGTTATCACTGCCTATATTTATTTCTGATGGAGAGCAGAACTATTTTCTTCCACAAATTTCAGGAAGTATCACTTTATCAATGACATTATTTGCATTTGAGCAAAAACCATTGGTAAATTGGAAATTTTTATAAAATGGCTAAATAAAAATGATATTAATCTTTCCCTTACTTACATATGTCATTCTAGAACCACTGACTTCCTGGATGTTACTTTCAGTGTAAGTGACTTTCAGACTGAAACAAAAAATTAGAGAAAATCTACCGTTGTAAATTCCATGCTGAAGGCAGACTCATGTCATCCTTCACATCTGATTAAGAGTATTCACTATGGACAGTTTGTGAGAGCTCGTAGGAATGCATCCACTGATGCCTTATTCAAGAAGTAGGCCAGGGATGTATGGAAACGTTTCAAAAGTAGGAGATATTTTAACACTGTAATCAGGGCAGCATAGGAAAGAGCTCTCTGGTTGGACAGCACTACTACCCTGATCCCTAAGAATAGAAACAAAAACAGATTTTCTAAAAAACAATTTGCAGACAGCAATAATTCAGATAACTGTCTGATTTGTGTTACTAGGTGTACTGTTATGTTTGTAAAAGTGGAAAACACAATTTGGGACAAATGGGAACTGATGAACACTGACGCTGCAATTTCACAGATCCTTGGCACACCTCCTAGAGTCAGTTTTTGTCAAGGCCAGAACCTCAAAGATCTATTGAACAGCCATTTTGAAAGACCCTCCCCATAAAGAATGGTGATATGCAAAACCTGTTGTTTTTAGGGCTGCAGTGTGGGTGGAGCCCTGCAGACCTCTTGCTTTCAAAAAAGGACTCCTGCATTCCTTGCATTCTTTCCGAATGAACAACATGCTGGACTTAAACCACAGTTGCCTCCGCACCTGTGGAGCACTCCACTCGCAATGCAGCATTTTTGCTTGATTGGCAGTGCTGATTGGGATAATGGGGGACTGGGCACTCCCAGTGTCACTCGTATGTTTTGGGGAGGAGGAATATCTCTAAAAAATTAAAAAAGAGAATCTCTAATTCAGACACTGGAGGATTGGGCACCCCCACTGTTACTCGTACGTTTCTAGGGGTGGGGTGGGGTGGTGGGTGCTGAGAGGGAGGGTCGGGTGGAGGAATATCTATAGTTGAAACTGTTTATTTTTGGTGGTCATGGTGAAACACTGTACACGTCATCATAACAAAGATGGCCACCGCACTCTACTGCGCATGCACAGTGTACTGCGTTGGTCATCTTGGTCACGGCAGTGTGTGTACAGTGTTCCACCATGACCACAGAAAATAACCAGTTTAAACTATAGAAATCTCCCCACCTGACCCTCCCTCTCAGCACCCACCACCCCACTCCACCCCCAGAAACATACTAGTGATAGTGGGGGTGCCCAGTCTCCCAGTGTCTGAATTAGGGATCCTCTCTTGTATTTTTTTAAATATATTCCCCCACCTGACCTTCCATCTCAGCACCCATGACCCCACTTCCCTCCCTCAAGAAACATACTAGTTACATGGGGGGGGGGTGCCCAATCACCTAGTGCAGGAATCCTCGCTCATTTTTTTAACCTGTAAAAATAAAACCATCCATCAATGTCTTTTGCAGTCATTGGACTCCCCTCACCTGACCCTCCCACTCAGAACCACCCCCCAAACCCTAGTTTATTGATTGGGAGTTCAATGCCGTAATCCTGTCTGGACTGCAGGTCTGCTTTCACTCTTCAAAGCTGGACTGCAAACTGAAGAAACAGGCATGCACTTCAATGTATTTCAATGGGGTTTTAAACTTAGTGGCATAACATGGGCACTTTTGCATATTTATGGTCCAAAATTTCAACATGCCTTTTTGGGACCCCACCTCATAAACAATTACACTCACATTAGGCAAATCTGTCCTGAAAGGTGATTTCATGGTCCCTGTGTGAAATCACCTTTCAGGCAGGACTGGCAAATTTTCTCTGCCCTTGTTCATGACGTGGAGTCATAAAAAGGCTATGTCGAAAATTTAGTGTAAAAATCTTTAAAAAAACAACACTATGAGCCTACATTAATTTTTGTGAATGCAGGCTCATAACTTTGGTAATTTTCAATATTTTTACCCCAAGTTTAAAGCATAGCCATATCTTTAAAGCACCTCATAATTGTGACAGCTGTCAATTTTCAAATCCTGGCCAAAATGTTTTTTTCACATCCCGAAAGGTGACTTTGTGGTCCCTGCACAAAATCACCTTTTGGGCAGGAGTTAAAAATGTTCTCTGCCCTTGTTGATGAGGTGGGGTCATAAAAAGGCTACATTGAACATTTGGTAAGAAAATATTTACAAAGTTATGAGCGTACACTGAAATTTGCGAACACAGACTCATAATGTTGGTAATTTTCAATATTTTTACCCCAAATTTACAACATAGCCATATCTTTACAGCACCTTATGAATGTGACAGCTGTCATTTTTTGGATCCTGGCTTAAATGTTTTTTCACATCCCGAAAGGTGACTTTGTGGTCCCTGCACAAAATCACCTTTTGGGCAGGAGTTCAAAATTTTCTGTGCCCTTGTTGATGAGGTGGGGTCATAAGAATGCTATGTTGAAAATTTGTTGTAAAAATATTTACAAACAGCAAAGTTATGAGCCTTCATTAGATTTTGTGAATGCAGGCTCGTAACTTTGATCATTTTCAATATTATTACCCCAAATTTACAACATAGCCATTTCTTTACAGCACCTCATGAATGTGATAGATGTCATTTATTAACTCCAGCCCAAAATGTGTTTTATGTACCAAAAGTTTATTTTGCAGACCCTGCCCAAAATCACCTTTCAGGCAGGAGTTAAACATGTGCCCTGCTCTTCTTCATGAAGCAGGGTCATAACAAGGCTATGTTGAAAATCTGGTGTACAAATATTACAAAACAAAAAATGTATGAGCCTAGGTTACATTTTCCCAATGTAGACTCATAACATTGGTAATTTTCTATATTTTTACTCCAAATTCCACCCATGCAGCCCTATCGGCTCTGGCCAGAGTTTGTTTCAAATGTTCCAATTGCTGTGTTTGCAAGGTGATGCTATTTGGAGCCAAATTCCACATACCTATCCATAGCAAACAAAATGTACTTGTTTGTTTGTACAAAATGAGTAATTTGTGATATATAATACATTATACATATTTCTGCTGGCTGGTGTGAATGCTTCTTAGTCTACATTGGCAGAACTATGAGAAATTTAAAATTGAGACTATGGCCAAGACATTCAAAGGGGTTGCGCCTGGCACAACTGAGTTGCACTAGCACAACCTCTGCAATGTGCCCCAGGGCAATATTCAAAAGGGGGACTTGTGCAGCCCAAGTCCCGATGCACCGGGATGCAATGATAATGTAAGCGGCCCATCCCCAGGGGGCGTGCCTATGCATATGTGGCACATCCTGATATTCAGCTGGGGATGTGCAGTGCATATGCTGGCACAACCCTGACATGAGCCGCATATTGAGGCACAATGTTGAGCCCAAAAGGAAAGGCTCAAATGGGAGCCACCCACAGGCAGACTGCTGTAGTGCAGGGCGCAACACAGCAGCCGCCACAGCCGTGGGCAACACCCCACGAACAGCATCCACAAGCACTCACAGACCACCCTGATAGTCTAGAGGTACCCCCTCCATCTCTGTAGCATGATCACCTATATTGTGGGTAACTCATATTCCTGCCTGTCCAGTGGTACCCCCCACCCCTCCTGATGCTGCGCTCCCTGTATATGTACAACCCTGTACATCCCTGGGAGTTTAGTGGTTTCCCCACACCTCCCATTACCCTGATTGCTGATCATATGGCATGGTCCCCTCCTTGGTAGCCAGTGGCAACCCCCACCCACACAGGACCCCTGGCCCACCCAGCTTACCCCCCCATCAGCAGCGGGCAGCAGCATACCGTCCTGCATACCTCCACGGCTGCCCACCAACTGACAGCTGCTGTATGGGCTGCACTCCCATTGGCCCCAGTGTGGACCAATAGGGTTTGCAATGCATTCTGTATGACTGCAAGCCCATTGGTCACACTGTGGCCAATAGGAGTGCATGCCATACAGTAGCTGTCAGTCATTGGGCAGCTGTGGAGGTATGCGGGTGGGTATGCTGATGGCAGCCTGGATGGGGGAGCGTAAGTGGGCAGTCCTGTATGGGTGGGGGTGCCACTAGCCACCAGGGAGGGACCATGCCATATGATCAGCAGTCGGGGTAGCAGAAGGAGGGGAACCCACTAGACTACCAGAGATGTACAGGGATGTACATGTACAGGGAACATAGCATTGGGAGGGGAGGGTGGGGGCACCACTGGACTCGCAGGGATATGGTATACCTATATATATATTAGGTGTTCACATTATGGGGAGGGAGAGGGCACCACTAAACTACCAGGGAATATTGTGAACGTATGTCAAGGGTGATTGTGGCTATGGATGGGGTGGGGTGCCACTAGACTACCAATGAAGACCTATATATTTCTTATACAGTGATCAGTACTATGGGGAGGAAGGGGGCTACAACTGGACTGCCAGGGCATAGGTACAGGTGTTTTTTATGGTGCTCTCCTCTATGGGGAGGGTGGCAGGTTACTACACATGTCCTCTGGGGGCACCGCATGCTGTGCAGGGCACTAGGCCCAAGTCGCTGGCCTGCACTGCACAACTCATGCAAATGGGGCCATAATGACATGCAAATGACCCCATTTGCTCCTTGCATACATTATGGCCCCATTTGCATACCGCCAGCTGAATATCAGGAATTTGCACACAGCGTAACTCTGTTGCACTGGCGCAGGTCCCATTCCTGGTAGTCAGCCCTGTCTGGGTTGGCTGTGCCAGCGCATGGTATTTGCACAGTGCTCATTACCTGATATATTCAGAGGAGATGTGCCATTGTGTAACTCCTTTGAATATATCCCTGGGTCTCATCGGCACACCACAGTTGAGCTGCGCATCCACTTAAGCCATTACCAGGTGCATGTTTGAATATCGGGCCCTATGTGTGCAATATGGGATGGAATACAGAACAGTGCCCTTGGCAAGCATTTCTCGGTCATGCACAGTTGTAATCCTAACCAAGTACAGTTTGCTGTGCTGCAGTATATCAGAGAGGAACAGAGGGGTGCTGATCGTTTGATTTCTCTCCTTAAAACAAAGTCAAACAAGATTTTCCAATTTAATACTTTACAACCAAATGGCCTGAATGAACTATTGACTATACACTGTTTTTTTTTTTTGAACTTCAACATCTTTATTGGTTTATGTTATGACACAAGGTATATGACAAAGAGAAAATGAACCACATTACAATAACAACCAAAATAAATTAATGGTGACATGACACCAGAGTGTCTCTGGATCAAATATAACCAAAAAAAGAAGATAACATACTACTATACCCAACCCATCTCCACCCCCCACTACCCCCCACCCCTGGAGTGTGCCTTGTGAGAAACAACGTGACAAAGAAATACCAAAAGGTAAATAATGTTCCAACAATAACAGGCATCAAAAGGAGGATAATACAAACTGAAACAGTCAGAGGCATGCATTACATGGACCTTAATTCAAGTATAAAGCATATAATTTACCCCATTTCTGATTGAAAGAGGCTATGCGATTCTGGGAGCTTGCTATTAACCTTTCAGTATTAAAACAAAGAGACATTTCTTTCATCCATTCAGCATATGATATGACCAATTGGTCCATCCAGTGCTTGAGAACCAGCCTTTTAACTGCTATAGAAATTAGAACCATATGAAACCTGCATTCCCGAACTCTAATATTGGAAAACATCCCTAGGATACATATTTCTATAGTGAACAGCTCACCCAGTCCCAGAAGGGGATATAATTTGGATTGAATTGTATTCCATAATGAAGCCACTTTGTCGCAGTGCCAAAAAATGTGTATCAGGTTCCCTTCAGCTGCGCCACACCGTGTACAGTTAGTTGAAGGTAATCTGCCTAGATTGGCCAATTTAACCGGTGTATAATACAGATTAGTTAAGATATGATACTGTATAAGTCTGTGCCTTTCTTGAGTGAGATATCTATGCCTGTCCACCCAAATTTGACTCCAAATCAAAGGGGAATCTGACTATACACTGTTTTTGTAAAAATGCATTTGATTTATATAACAATCTATACAGTAAACATTTATTAGGAGTCATATCAGTTTTCTGGTCTCCATAGTTACCCTGTATTGTTAGTACCATTCAATGATTTGATTGCAAAATAAATTAAAACATCTGCATCTCCTCTTTCTCCATTAGCTTTTAAAGATGCTCTTCTATGTATCTTGTGTGGCAAAAGTATTTGTAGATCTTCACTGTGATAAACTGACTCATTCATCTTGAACACAGTCTAAGGGCCCAATTCTTTAAGCACCCCTACGCATGTTGCAAGTTTGACATGCGTAGGGATGCAGTTGCGCCAAGGATCCTGTGCAGGATTCTGCATGGGGCGGGGTCTCCATAGCTAAGTCCTGTGACTTGTGACATACCCAAAGGTATGCCAAAAGAAGGGTTTACCTGAGGGGCATGTTGCAAGCCACAGCCACAAGTCCTGTAGCGTGCAAATGCTCCACTAGGCCAAGTCTGGAAAGCCCCACAGGGCAATGGGACCCCCAGCCCCACATCCCCCCATACTAGTTAAAATTGCCCCATAGGATATCGGACCCCAGTCCCTATCACCTGTATAGTTACTGTAAAAGCCCATGAAGCTGGTCACCCCAAGCCCGATCCTCGATCCCCCAAAACCAAGTCATGCGGTACTAAAAATAAAAATTAGTCAGATCCCATTATCCCTGGTAGTCTCTGGTAGCCCCACCCCCCACCCGGCAGTGCCAGATCCCCCCTCCCCCCCACCTGTCCCCCAGCCGGTGGGACTGGCACAACCTACCTCTCATCATCACGGCCAGCCACCGACTGAGCTCCGTAGAGTGCATGCTACTGTAAATAGTATGCGCTCAATAAATGACAGTTCATTCACTTGAGTGCATACTATTTACAGTAGTACATGTCCATATGGAGCTCAGTCGGGTGGCCATGGTGGTGGAGGTGGACTGTGCCATTCGCTGGCTGGGGATGGGTGGGAGGGAGGTGAGGTGTGGCACTGCTGGTGGGGGAGGGGTCAGCCACTAGACTACCAGGATAATGGGGATATGATTAATATTTATTTTTACAGTACTGCAAGGACTTGGGTCTAGGATTGGGGCTTGTTGGGGGAGATTAGCTCTGTGGGGCTTTTAACTATACATGGTGATCGGGACTGGGGTGGTTTCTGATAGCCTGCAGGCATTTTTATTCAGTACTGGGGGATCGGGGGCTGGGGGTCCCATAGCCCTGCGGGGCTTTTATTTACACATTATTGGGGAACTGGGGGCATGGGGTCGCTAGCCCTGCAGGGCTTTTTCTACTGATTCAGGGCTGGAGCTAGGGGGTTGCATATACTGGGGGATTGGGGCTGGTGGCACATTGGCGCAAACCCCAGTGGAGGCAAAGTACACTTACACCAGTTATTTGCTGGTGTAACTGTACTTTGATGACTGTCCTCCAGGGGTTGTTTTAGAATAGCATATCAGCGGAGTTGGAGGCTGCCCTTTCAGAATAGGGCACATCTGCTGCCGTAAACCCACTAGTGCCATATCGCAGGGGTTTATGGTGTAACTGGTGGTGTAAGTCCACTTTGGTGCAAGCAGCCTGCGACATGTTGCAGGTTGCTTTGCAGAATACCATATATCACAACTGCTGGTGTAACTTGCTACTTGCACCATTTATTTTGGCGCAAGTCAAGTTATGCCAGATGTAAGCTTTTGAGAATTGGGCCCATGTTTGTATGACCTGTCAAAGTGTATTGCCAAAAATATTTTGTGATAAAACTGCATTTCTTTCAGCAATATGAATTAAGAAATGAGATTGCTGGTTTTTGTACAACTGGCAGAAAATGACATGTAGCAGGCTATGAATTTTCTGTGTCAGTATGACTGCAGTGACACCGATTGTGTTCATTATCATTTAATAAATCCTTAAAATACTTATAGTGTATGGGAGACTGCTGTTTCTTATGGAAATCAGTGAAATCCCAGTGTTGTTATACCATCGTTGTGACATGAAGAGGTTGTTGTACCCTCTTGAGTATGTCACTACGATGGTACAACATCAAATGCTGGGGAATGCTGCTGTTGTTACCTCCGATTGCAGTGCTGCTGTTAAAGCAGCAGTACCAAGAGAGCCTTGTCTGTGTGAGCAGAGGATGGAGTGGCACTTGATCAAAGCGCTCCCTTGTTGTTTAACTGTTGTCATACACCACTAAATGACTGGATGGGCAACAGCGAACAACAATGCTGACTTCACTTCTTGAAGTTGCATGACAACTGTAAACCTCTCAAGCTTCACTCTTGTGGTCTACTTGGTTTTCATGACAACCTGTCAAAGTGAACACAGCATTGTTGTTCACTGTAGCCCATCCATTATCCTCTATTTTTCTCATGTTTAATCAGATTTGAATAATTGTATTACAGAATGGACCACACGCTGTAACTAGGTGCCCTAATTGTCACTTATATCCTGTTCTTTGTTTTCCACATAGAAGTGTGATGCTGTAGTTTGTGTAATGTTTTTTAAATGATTGCTTTGCACTTATTTTGCTGTACAAATTAATGTTTGGCTTTTAACTTTAGCATAGTCAAATATTTAAGTGAGGCCACTTATTGTCGTCATTAACTTGGGCTAATTGCTCACCATATTTAAATGACCATTTTGGACGACCGGTTTTAATCCTCCATCACAGCTCCATTTAGAGGTGAAACATTGGGACCACTACTCTCCGTTGTGTAGTCCCTTCCTTAGAGTGAGTATTTGAAGGATGCATTTGTTTTAAACTAACACGCTTTGAACATTTTTAAGTTTTGCACCCCGTTAATGAAATGTACTGTATGTATTGAACAGATTTGTATTTGTGTGCTATATGCACAGGTCTATGTCTTAATAAATACTTTTGTAAACTAGATGATACATTTTTTGGTGTTTTATGTGCTGCTCTACTTTGCGTTGTAGTTTGGGCTTTGCTACACCCTTGGGCAGATGTTATCTCAGCCTAAAGCCCATTGTGTTGTGTCTTATTGCTTGCATGAAATGAGATGTGCAGAGCAATCATTCTCATTTCATTCACCTTCATACTTTCTTCAAACTCCTCATTCCACCCCATTTTCTGGAATGTAAACCATTTGTGTGTGCAAATACCTTATTTCGAATATTCAGGCTGAATATTATATTTGTGACCCCACATATTCGGTGTTCGTACTCATTATTTGGCTGTTTGTGTTGGGGGAGGAAAAACAACAGTTGTTATCCTAGCCCAATAACTGATGCCCAGGACTGATCTCCTGGCCACTGTCCCAGCCCTTTCCAATTATTTCCCACCCACAGTTTGCTGCAGTAGTGATTTTTGTTGTAGTGCCCCTCCCAGCGGTAAAATCACATATACTGGCCAATGCAATAAGGTAGTGCTCATGCTTTGTAAGACTAAACTGAACCAAGATCTGTATGAAGTGGAGTGAGCATCAGCAAGAAAAACATAATTGTGAGAAGGCGAAGCAGTTGTCATAGTGACCATATGCAGGATTGGCTGCAGCACAGCATCACTATGCAAGTGCCCTGCCCATTCTTCATAATCGTGTGCTCCTTGTTGATGCTCACTCCACTCCTGTATCCAGTTCTGGGTTCAGTTTAGCCTTACAAATTGCATAGAGTACTTTATTTTAGTGGCCAGTTTGTGTGACTTTACTGCTGTGAGAGACGCTGTAATGAACATCACTACTGCAGCAAACTGGGAGAGAAGGACACAGTGGAATGAGGGGTCAGAGTGAGTAGCCTGGATATTGGTGTCACAACCCCTAGTGAGAGTAAAGTTTCAAGGAAGGGAAGCATTAAAAACAAAAAGATTACCTTTAAAGAATGGAGATTCAGGCTAAGGTGGGAGGTTGAAAAGATGCTGTCATCTCCTGGACGGTTGCCAGAAGCCAACAATTTAATATATGATCTCTGGAACCCTCTCTAGAGGCTCTTGGGAATGGGGAGCTGGGTAGGGAAAACAAATTTTTAAACTTTTTTTTTAAATAACTCTCCTGAAGCTGAATATCGCGAATAGTGTCTATGATTCATGTTTCTTCCCAAATAATGAACAGGCTGTTATTCATGGTATTCAGGAAATACTATTCGTTACTCACACACCCCTAATGACCAGTGTGTATCATCCTGCTTGATCAACAACAGCCCAACAGATGGCTCTGGTAAGCAATCAGCCTGTGTAATCACTGTCAGCACAAGCAATGGCTCACAAACATTTATGCAGCACAAAGCTGCAGTTTCTACACCATCTCACCAAGTCCACTACAGATCAATGTACAGGGGACCTATTACAGTTGGGTGTAGCATCCAAGACACTGACGTGGAACCTACAAAAGAGCATCTGCTCACAAGTGTTATTTTATACACCTAATAAATAAATAAAAGAGAAGTAGCATAAAAAAGAGGTAGTTTGGAAGGAGAATGGTATGTCAGATGCATGAATGTTTGAAGAAGACAGCTAAGTTTTAAATTTTTGGGATTTTTGTAAATCTCTCCCATCCACATGCATGAATTATAAAGCCTAAAACTCATTTCAAAGCATAACAACCCACCTCCCTCTGGAAGAGAGGTGGAGGTTGCTTTGTAGTGGGTACCTTGACTCAGGACTGACTGTCTGGTGTCAGTCTGAGGGAATAGCTGGTAGGAAGAGCTTACAGTAGAAAAGAAAGGTGCTTGCATGATACCTGGGAATTTGAAAAGTAGTGGTAGGCGCAGAGGGATGAGAGCAGGAATGCCTGAGAAAGCCATGTGCCAGTGGCTGAAGAAAACTAAGGGAGGCTTCCAGAGGTGGCACCACTCATACATGTATACAATGGGTAGTGATAAGAGGCCTGCAACAGTTGCTAGGAAGTGTTTATCTTGGGACTTTTCAAGGTAGCTTGCCAATAGTGAAAAGTATGGTTGACCACTGGGAAGGTGCAAGAACCCCAGGAGGCTTCCCCTCAAGGTAAACAACCTGATGGCCCATGGGCCTGTAATGGTTTCTCCCAAAGACAGCAAGGGAGACCCCAGTGGGGGGAAAACTCGGAGCAATGCCTGTACTTATGACTTGCACTCAAATAAGCAGGTGAGTCCATAGCAGGAAGAAGGACATTTGCCAGACAAGGTAGGAAATCCGTATCCAGCATGGACGAGGTAACTTGAGGTAGTGAGCAACTCAGCACAGCCACAACTGTCCAGCTCCTGAGGTACAGTGGCTTTCAAGGGCATGGTAGTAGTCAGGGCCTGGGTTCACACATGGCTTATGTGGTTGCTAGCCGAGTGGTGTCTTGCTTACATTAGGTCAGGGAAGTATCAATAGGTGGGTGAACACTCTGGCATTCATTCCATGATCATGTCACCCTGAACCCCAAATGTGTAAATTCAGAGAATCTGTGGCTCACATCCTCATGCTAAAGCAGCCCAGCAGAAACTGAGAAAAGTACTGTAAACTGTGATGGAGTAACTTGTAAAGTGTAAGACCCATGTGAGGACAGTAGGCATTGGGAGTCAAACTAAAGTTAACGTTGCACAGGGCAAAGTAGAGGAGAGCGACCATCATGACAGTGGTACTCACTAAGGACCATCAGGGCAGTGGTACTCTTAACAAAGGAAAGATCAGAAAGGTTCAAAGCACATAAGGTTCGTGGACCTCAGTAAAGCATTTGATTTGGTACAGCATAGAAAACTGTTAGAAAGACTTTGGATAGTGGGTTTAGAGGAAGGATCATTAACATGGATTGCATCATATTTAGCAAATCGTAGACAGTGTGTCGTCAATGGTGATTTTGTATCGAGCCTTGGGGAATTAAATCGTGGTGTTCCCCAGGGATCGATACTAGGCCAATTGTTGTTTAATATCTATGTAATGAGTTAGTGCAAACAATAAAATATGGGAGGTAAGATTATATACGGATGATACAGTTCTGTTGGTTTCTGCAGATAATATGAGAAATGTTGAATCACAGTTACAGAGAGATTTAACCTCACTGGAAAATTGGATGGACAACTCTGGTGTTTTAATCAATGCAAAGAAAACCCAGTGTATGGTGTTTAGTTTGGGGCATAAACTGAAAAAACAAACTCATTTAAATATTCACTTGATAAATGGCACTCAAATTGAGGAAGTCAAAGGTTATAGGTATTTGGGTATGTACATAGATTCTGGTATGACATTTGAAAGTCATGTTGATATGCAGATAAAAAAAGTTAATCAAAGATTGGGTGCTTTTAGAAGATTAACAAATGTATTGCCTAAATTAGCCAGGGAAAAACTTGTTAAGCAAATGTTAATCCCGGTACTTGATTATGGAGTGCCAATATATATGAATGCTTCTCAGAAAGTGTTAAAAAAAGTTAATCAAACAATTTATAGATTAGGTAAATTTATTATTAAGGGCGAATATAAAATGCATCATTGTAAATTATACGAAAGATTAAATTGGCTGCATCCTGAAGCAGAGAGGAATTATACTTGGCTACTAAATTGTCATAAATTAATATATGCCAAAAATAATCATCCACTACTTAAGTATATTAAGTTGCAGACCCTGGATAGCTACAATTTATGTACAAGAAATTCTGAAAATAGGGTACCATTGCTCAAATATTGTAGTAATGTAGGAGAAATGAAGTTACAAAATAGACTTGCTTTATCATGAAATAATTTACCCAAGCACTTGCAGAATATAGCTAGCCTTGCTAGTTTTAAAAGTAAATTATTTGAATATTTGCAGAAGGAATGTGTGTGTGCATGTTATGGATAATGTCATATATGTTATTACTTTGTGAAGCATTTGTATTTTGAGTATTTTGATGTTATTTATGTATCATCTATACAGGACTTGATTGTAAACAGTGTTTTTTGCACTAATCAAATTTACCTGTATAAAAATAAAGTTTTAATCAAATCAAATCAATAAAGTGAGGTATAAACAACTGCACTGTAAGGAAAGTGGGAATCACTGGGATGAGACAGGGTGACCATGGGTCTCAGCAAGGGGTTGTGTTTTGGAGGTCAGCTTAGCCATGATCAGCCTAATATTGGAGTCTGGAGTTATCCCTGGACTCCAGGAATAGAACCTTATTTATCTATGAATGGGAAGACTGGAATCTACCTTAACTGTAAAAAAGAGTCTGGAAACTCATCACTGTTCTGTAAAATGAGCAGAAATGATAGTTTAGCTCTGAAAGAGGAGGGGGAACTATAAAGATTCCGAAAGAGGGGTGACTGCCTATAAAACCTAGCCACATGAATTGTGAGCTCTCAATCTGGCATGAACTTGTACAGTCTGTTAGGCAGAAAAGTATGGGTGTGCTCGAGACATTTGACATTTGTGTTCCTTTACATACATCAGCTCCTGGGGTGCCATACTGTACAATTAACCTGGGATGAGCAAAGCAACTGTATTTGCGAAAGGATGTGAGGGACCTCCTAGTGAACCGGAAGTACTCCTAGATACTGGGCATTACCTGGCTTATTTCTGCATCCTTTCACATGGTGTACAGGGAGGTAAAGGATTACATTGTGCAGGTTGCAAAAGCATTATGGCTATGCAAATCTTGTGTGTGTGGGGAGGTGAGCTGAAAAAGAAATGTCTCAACTATTGCTACATTCTGTTAAACACGTCACCCTACTGAGTGCATCACAGCCAGCTTATGCATAACATAACATTATTCTATGCTAAAAGAGTATGCATGATGGCAAGAGGCGACCAGCTTTTAGCCTGCCACCTTATAATGGTGGGGGCTTTCTTTGGTGATTATGACTTCAGGGTTTACAAACTCACAGCTACTTTACAGTAAAGGCCTACATGACTGGCAAGATAATATATCAGAGTAAAGTCCCCTAAGTAGAAATTGATCTGGTAGTTGGAACAAACTTGATCAGTGGATTTTATTTTCCTTATTCTTGACTCTCAAATGTTTTCATGGTTTTTTATTTCATTTTCAGCTGGAGATCCTTTCCATGGCTCACGTGCGGTGCCTTACACCATCTCCTGCACTTATATTTACAGCGTTCATAGCTTTAATAATGATTATAGCAGGAGACTTCCAGAGTATAGTCAACTATTTCAGGTATGAAAACAATCATTAACTGGATATTAAAGCCTGGTCTTCTATAGGAGCCATTAATTAATTTCCCTGTATATTATGTTCTGCAGTGTGAAATCAAATCTTAAACTCACTGCCAAATGTAATGACTGATCTTATGTTTTCTGACTTGCTTTGCAGTCCATAATGTGCTGAATCATCCTTCTACTCATAAGGACCTCAGTCACAGATACTTTTAAAATGAGGCTTAGAACACAGACAAACTCAATGATTGGCAGCCAACACAGGAAATATCATTTTCTCTTTCTGCTGCCTAGTACTGGTTTTGTTTGCATTCCAGGGGTTCACTGGAATCTGTCCAGTTTGCGTCCCATCAGAATTTTCAGAATTCAAATTTCATTCTGCTTCCGTTAAAAAAGGCCAGAGTCGGAATCAGAATTCTGAATCTGCCTCTGACTACTGACATCCAGTCACTATCAAATAATTAAATACCCTCTCTTATCCAGCGCACAGAAAAAAACTCCTGTTAGACTCCTCATTACAAACTCCAGTCCCTTCTATCCTGTTCAGTGCTGCACTCATAAGCCCCATTTACACTTTCAATTTCTTATTTTTATTTATTTATTTATTGAAATGTTTCACCAGGAAGGCACACTGAATAACAAGTTGCTCGTATCCTGGTGCAACCTAGGGGGTTGGGGAAACAAGGGGATTGGATACAGAGATATGGTGTATAACATAATGTAGCAAACAAGATACATACCAGTACATAAAATACAATTGAGTAGGCTGTACAGAGAGTAATAAAATAGAGGAAGCTAGCAGTTTTGGTCTAAGGAGTGGCAAAACAAACAAATTCTGGCCAGAGCCGATAGGGCTGCAGGAGAGGAAAGTGGGTCATCCTTAGCATACGAGGAGGCTCATAAAGTTACAACTGGCAATAAAAGTAGGGAAAAGCATAACATCAGACCTGGTATTAACTACCCAAATGGCATATTTTCTATAGATGGTTAGTAGATGAAGGTATTAAAAAAAAGTTACATATAAACCACAGTAACAGTAAATATGAATTTATATCAAAGTCCATTTTGGACATGTCGATATGAAGCACTGAGGATACAAAATGTTTAGGTGTTTATCCATATATATTCTTTCTCTTGAGAGACATTTTCTCTTGCACTATGGATACAGTGAACTCTGCGATACAAAATACAAATGTCAGGCATGTATTATAAAAAACAATAATGAGCAGGACATTATTATACCAGATACTCATTTAGTCAATCAGACAGTGGCAGCTATAGAAAAGTGTCTCAGTACTGAGGTATACCTAGAGGTTTCTCAGTGCTGAGGTACACCTAGGTATACTGAGGCAGAATTAGGTAAAATCAAATTACAGTCAATGCAAATTGCAACTTGAGTGCCTCAGTGGTACCTCGATGTAGGCAACTTTTAGATAACTACCACTATAATGCAATAAACAAAAACACACCTCTGTTGCAAGGTATGCCTGCCATCTTTATGCACAGGAAATTAAGATTGTCTATAGAAATTACTCACACCTGGGCTATAGCGAAACCCCAAAGTATAGATCCATTATGACTGAGCATCTTACATAATAATGCCCTACTTTTTATCTAATGTTTTAGAATAGATTCCTGATACTTGAAATCATTGAACTGCAGAGTTCATTGGTTCCACAGTTCTAAAGAAAATGTATCTCAAGAGAAATGATAAATAAATGAATACCTGACAATTTTATATCCTCATTACTTCACTCCAACATGCACAAAATGTATTTCTGTACGGTTTATATTTCCTGACATTGTAGTTTATATGTAAAGCTTTTTTTATAACTACATGTACTAACCAATTGTGAAAAGATGCCTTTTGGTAGTTTAAACCAGGTTTGATATACTTTTCATTAACTTAATTGATGGTTGTAATTTTATAAGTGCTTCCTCGTATCCTGAGGATGCATCATATTCATTGTTTCAAATTTTTTATTTGCACACATCACTGGTGGTGGACAATATAATAATCAGTTACAATAGTGTTACAAATATAGCATAAGGAAAAAACAGAGACGTCCGAATGGCGTACCACAGACAGAGACAGGTATTAAACAGTGCTGTGCAGAAAGCGCTACCAAGGTCACTGTCCATAGTACTAGGAAAACGACAATGGTTGGGAAGTCAAAAATGATGGATGAGCTGCTCCTGTGGCAGAGAGGACAGAGACATGGAGCTGCTTGGCCACACTGGTGGTGGAGATCAGGTATCTAATTCTGGTGGTCAAAATTTTGTTTTCTCCCGTAATCCAACTCTAACTCACAGTTGATTATTTTAGTTAAGGGTGGGGGTGGGGGCAGAGTCCCCACTAAAATAAGTGTTTGGACTGGTAGCAGTCATCAGTGTGCTTTGTGACCGCTACCAGTGGCATTGCCTTTACTTGCCACATTTGTTCCTGCCACTGTTCTGCATAGTGCTGTATGGAAGGTGCTGTTACTGACAGCGCTGTTCATACATGTGCTATTCAGACCTAGTGACAGATAATATAATGGCATTTCTGCATTAAGTTCCTAACTCTGATAAAACTCTGCTTTGGGAGTGAAACGTTAGTTGTTTTTGCCCCAATATGGCACAGCAGTGCTCCCTGATATCCATTGCACCACTGCACTTTTGATGTTTTTAGCATTCATCCTATGAATTCCCATATGCTTTTCCATTACAGGGGTTAAAGTTTTACTGCTGACTGTGGAATAACACTGCTTTTTATTTGATGCACAAGTGGCAAGTACACAAATGTGCAATAGTACAATGAATAACAGGGAGCAATGCTACAATAGATTAATGCAGAAAACAACTAATGTTTCTTTCTAAAACATCACTGGAGATGGGCTGCCATTGTCTGCTTACTTTTTTTCATTGACTGTTGGATGGGGGGGGGCTGGGCATCTAGTGTTACAATGGAGGGTTAGCAGCCCTGGGGTTTGGCTGTCATTGTTTGCTTACTTTTTTCATTGACTGTTGGATGGGGGGGGAGCATCTAGTGTTAGAATGGAGAGTTAGCAGCACTGGGGTGTGGCTGTCATTGTTTGCTTACTTTTTTTCATTTACTGTCTGACTCTAGTTTTAGAGACTTGGTGTCAGAATTGGGGAAGTCTGGTGGCAACAGGGTTGAGCAGCAAGTGGGTACTTGCTATCATTTTAGTTTACCACCCTACCCCATTATTGGGCACCCAATGTTGGGAGCAGTGAGTGGCACTTTGGCTTGATTCCTGGTGACTGCCTAGCTGCCTGAATCAGGAGTCACCAAGCCTACTATGCCCACCAAACCAGAGCTGCACTGCCATTGCTCGCAAGCTGCAGCACAGAAGCCCCCCCCCACCACAACCCAGCAGTATAGCTAACCTTAAAAGAGCTGTACTATGCTATGCTTTTTTCATAAAATATTAGAGCACAGTCTGGTCAGTAATGAGAGACTGCAGCACCAGTTAACCACCCTGCCCAGCTAGTAGCTGCAGCACAGAGTCAGACCCTCAAGTAAAAAGTCCTACCCGCAGGAAAAATAGCCAAGAAAGAAACTGCCTGCAGAACCAGAGTGACAGGGTTCTGACTGCTTGTGCCTTTTCATTAAGGTAAGTGGATGGGTTTATTTGAAAATGTCTCAGTACTGTGAGTAGAGGAGGGGAGAGATTCAAAAGAGAGAATGCATGGCCCTCAATCTCCTGGCCTGCCACTGTGGGTGGCAATCCATTGAGGATCATTTTGGTAGGTGGATACCTGCTATAAAGGGTTGGGATGGCCATTTTGTCTTGTTCATGTGATGAAGGCTTTACTTCTCTTTCTCCCGGGAGAATAGCTTTGCTTTTCCTGGTGGGGGGGGGGGGCTGATTCTCCCTGCTTGGGGTGAGGATGGCCCTACTTGTTTAAGCTTGAGGAAGGGTATCTCCCTGTTTCTCCTGGCTTGGGGGTGGCCCTGCTTTTCCTGGCTTGGGGGTGGCCCTATCTTCTGGGTCATGTGGCCCAGCTTCTCCTACTAGAGAAATCAGGGGGCAGGGCCATCCCCCCCCTTCACTGAGCAAAGAGAAGCAGAGTCATCCATTCCAAGCCAAGAGAAGCTGGGCCATCCGTACCCCCCAAGACAGGAGAAACAGGGTCACCCCCTGTAAAAAAATAAAATGGAAATTGCATTTTTTATTTTTAGAAACATGACATTCATCATTAGTTCAAATACTCCAAGAAGTAAGCACGAATATGCACATATGCTTTCTATTCTAGTTTCAATAGGTGCCCTGGCTTCCAATTGTAGTGCGTGGTCAGTGCCCTGATAACCAACGGAAGCAGGAGCTGCCACCATTGCTAGATTTACATGCTGTGAAACTTGATCAAAGAAATAAAAAATGTAAATTTGGAGGTAGACATTAGACAGAAAAATTAAATGAAAAATGTGAGGAATTTGCAAAAAAACTCTGCAAAAACACAAGGTCTTTATGGAACTGAAGAAGAAAATAAAATGTCAACATTTACAGTATGCATATAAAAGCACACATGAAGGCTGAAGATTAATGACCAGCATAATCAATGGTTAAGACTCAAATGTATTGCAAGGAAATCTGAGAACAGGGGGAGTTGAAACCATTAAAATACCAAAAAAGGCACACAGCTTCATTAACTATCTAATTATTATAAATATCTTAGCTTTAAAGACACATTTTGCAGGAAATCAACACATATACTACAGACTCAGGTAAATATGCTAGAGTGCAGGAAAAGAAGTGCCACTGAAAAGAAATAATCTTTTTATTGTTTATGGAAGTTAGCTGTTCCATAGCTATTTATCTTACATGCTCTTGAAAAGATGAATGTGTTTCAATAGAAATTTCAGCCATTACTGCCTTAAGCTCTTTTAAGAGGCACAGTTATTTAAGGGGCTCTAGACACCGTGTTGTATACTGCAGGCAGGGTAGAAGGAGACTGCTGTTTACCAAGTTGGATTCAAAAGAAAATGTGTATGTTGTACTCACTGAAACACTATAAGAGAGGAGAGGTGATTCTCTAGAGCATTTGTTTCTTAGTCCCTAGGCTGCTGAAAGAACTAGAATGAATCTATTTGATTTAGCCCTGGATACATGTTCAGTCTGCAGCACTGTAAGGGTTAAACTGAAGGGCTGCAAAGAGGTGGAAAAATCAAATGAAACTCCAAAGGAAGTGTTCCAAGGCCTGAATCCTGTAGCTCATTTTTATGTTGGCGCGCTTGTGCAGCCAACATCTTGCGGTAGTGCAGATTTGGAAGTGTGGTCAGTGTTGGGTGAATGCAGGGCACGCACCAGTAGGTGCGTCCAGCATTCCCCATTCAGCCAGCAGCAGGGACCAACACCCTGCCTAGCTAATGAGGTGAAGACATGAGAGAAAAGGTCACTGAAATGAGAGTGAAGCTCTCATGCAGCGTGACCACAACATGCCTCCCCCTGCGTGCAGGCAACATGGCGGCAGTGACTGCCGCTGTTGCCTGTCAACACAACTGTTGATTGTGTGCTGATGGGGGTGCCCAGTTCCCATTGGCATCATGTAACCCCCCTTTTTTTGATTGCCGGGTGCCCAATCCCCTCGGCATCATGTACCACCCAACAGTTTTTCTTTGCGACAGGGCCCAATTCCCATCGGCATGTATTCCTCCCTCCCCTTGAATTTTGCCAATGGGGGAGCCTATTCCCTATCAGCATAATGTGTCCTCCCAAAATCTTTGCCTGCCAAGGGTGTGCCCAACCCCCCTCGGCTCCTGCACCCCCCCTTCCTTGTTTGCAGATGGGGGTGCCCAATCCCCCATCAGCTAAGGTACTCATCTACACACACACACTCAGGTGGCACACTGGGAGCCCACCCCAGTGTGCCAAAGCACCTATTAAAATGAAAATGGTCCCCAATGTCTTTTATTTTTTTTAACCTGTAAAGCAAAGACAGTCCCTCGTACTCTTCCAACCCCCCTACCACAACCCGCACCCACCCACTGCGCACCCTGCCTCCCCACAATCCCCTGCCCCATACTTACCTCCGGAATCCAGCACGATGATCTTTGGTGGACCAGGAACACGTCTGCACTCTTCAAAGCTGACCACGAACTGTGGAAATGCTGGTAAGCTGTATAATGGAATAACTAGGGGGTTTTCAACTTTAATGCATATCTCAGGCATTTTTGGGAATTATTCCACCAAATTTTCAACAGGGGGGTTTTGGGACCCCTCCTCATTAATTCTAGCACTGTCATATTATTAATTGGTCTCAAAAGGTGATTTTGCAGTCACTGCGTGGAATCACCTTTCGGCACAGATTAACAAGATGACAGTGCCACTGTTCATGAGGTGGGCTCTCAAAAAGCCTATGTTGCAAATTTGGTGGAAAAAATGTAAAAAATGGCTGTTTTATGAGCGTACATTATGCAGCTGCTGTGCAGGCTTGTAACTTTGTGAATCTGCAATATTTTCACACCAGATTTTCAACATTGTCATTTTTATACACCTCCTTGTGAACAGTACAGCTGTCATTTTTCACATCCTGGCCGAAATGTGTTTCCGCACCTCCGGTGCACAATAGAGTGGACGCTGTGGGAAATCAGTGTTTGGACCAGATTATGAAAATGACAGTGACACTGTTCATGAGCAGAGGTCCTAAAATGCCTATATTGAAAATTTGGTGACGATGCTCCATAAAATGACTGTGTTATGAGTGTGCGTTGGCAGATTGCATGTACGCTCGTAACATCTTGCATTTCTAATATTTCCACTTTGGATTTTCACCATTGGTATTTTTCCACACCTCTTGATGAACAGTACAGCTGCCATTTCACATATCCTGCCCAAAATGTGTTTTCACATGTCCAGCACAGAATAGTGCGGTCGCTATGTGAAATCACTTTTTGGGACAGTTTGAGGAAATAACAGTGACGCTGTTCTTGAGCAGAGGTGCTAAAATGCCTATGTTGAAAATTTGGTGCTGTACATCCATAAAATGACTGTGTTACAAGCATGCATTGTTCATTTCCCATGCACCCTTGTAACTTTGCAAATTTGCAATATTTACATGCCACATTTTTAACACTGGCATTTTTTTTTACACCTCCTTATGAACTGTACAGCTGTCATTTTTCACATCCTGCCCAAAATGTTTTCCTGCACTGCACTACCAAAGCCAATGCCAGTGCAACAACATTCGGCATTGGCAAATGCTTGTTAGAGCTGATGCAATAGGGCTGCAGGCTCTGCCTACCTGCAGTCTTAAAAATTAGATACAGTATCACAACCTTTACAAAGAATGCAAGTGCTAGGTAACTCCTAACTGTAGAGGAAATGACTGACAGTTTTGATCTAAGGAGATGGTTGATAAAACAACAGAAAATAGTTACAGTATCACTACCTTTACAAGAGAAAGCAAGTACTAAGTGATGCTAACTGTACAGGAAAATGACTGAATGGACTAACTAGTTACTTGAGTTAGATTGTGTACTGAGTAGTAACTCAGACAGTTCAATTTACAAGGTAAACCGAAGTGCAAAAATAAACTAAGTGCAGAAAGAGAATTGGGCAGCCATAAAATAAAATAAAATAGCGTTGAGTAAAGAAGTACATCTAAACCAATGGAGATGATTTGGAGTGCCAAACTAGTATACGTTTGCGTATGTAAACTGCACAGGCATTTAACTGATGTGACTCTTCTGCTCCTCTCCCAGACAGGAGAGCTGAACTGCTATAGATGGTTTTAATTGCTGTGTAAACGACCACTTTTCACCTTACTGCCTAAGAGTAATTTAGCATAACAATACACAAGGAGCTCCTTGCAGGAAAGGTTCCACAATGCAGTTCCCAAGACACTGGTGTGGAAGTCAATGTCCTTAAGTGGTGTACACCACTGGCACCATAAATGACCAGGTGCAGACTCACCCTGGTGTGAGACACATCAATGTGTAACAGCTTGGTCAGTGTAAACAGGGCTAAAGTCCCAGCATTCTCTGTCATCATGTCATGAGACATCTTCTTGATCTTACCTTGTGGTGGGTTGCTAGGGCCCATTGCTAGGCCAGATGATGGTAGTGTTGTGGTCATGGAAGACAGTGATGGACAAGTCCTGTGTCTTCTTCTCACTCTCTCCATCTGCTTGTCTGCGATGTCCTACCTGCATCCTTCCTGTGCCTGTTTGAGGTACTGCACCTATTAAGTCTCTTCTCCTCCAATACCCCTGGCTCCAACCAAAACATGTTGTACCCAGGGTGGGACAAATCAGGTGGCCAATGGCTACTTAAAAAAACTGGTCTGGCTACCATACTTTGAAATTTATTGGCCAACTTGGCTACCTGTCTACAAAATAATTTTTCAGTCCTTAAAAGGGATGACCATTACAAATAGTGGTTTGGCTACCAGATTTTGAAAGCTAGTGGCTAAACTGACCACTGGCTCAAAATCTGAATTGTCCCACCCTGGTCACACCACCTGTCACACCCTGTTGCCTCACCATCTGACACACAACATAAGACTTGGTCCAGTCATAATTTGTGAACAAGTCTGACTCGTGCATATGTGACCTGGCATGATGAATGACAACACTTGAGCCAGGTGTTCAAGTTTAACCATGGGAAATGGGGTCACTCAGCTGTGAGAGAGGTGTGTTGCTACTGCACAATTCCCAAGGTTTGTTTTTTTTCAGAACTGGCCAGCAAGGTAGGTTACAGATACTGGGATGGACTTGGTCTTGCATGACTAGATAGAGGGATGACAGATCCAGGGAAACCAAACAGGGCTGCTGGTTAGTGGGTCCTGGTTGCACTCATATGGTTCTTTTTCTTTTTGTAGGGCTGGGGGTGGGAGTAGGGGGTACCAGCTACTAGTGGTTAGGCTGCACATTCTGAGTCCCATCAATTTACCCAGAGAACATTAAGACCAAGCACACCAACACACAGGAGTGGACTCAGAGGACAGACCTAGAGAGTCTCACTGCAGTCATCCGAAGGCAGGGCTGGGAGAATAGGGGAGGTTTTACTTCTATTGCCTCATCCTCTTCACTATATCATGGGTGGGGTGTTTTTTGTTTCATTTGTTATAAGTTAAGTACATTGGATGTGGAATGGAATTGGATTCTGAATTTGATTTTCACATGTTGATTGGAATCTGATTTTTGGGCCTAAAAACCAAAATTCTGAATTCTGAAAAATGCTTGGATTCTGATGACTCTGATTCCATTGGGTGGTAGCCAGTGTGGATAGTGACTGAATATAAGTGACCATCAAAACGATGACTCATAAACAGCACTATCCTCATGGGCTACCCCGCAAGGGTAGTGAACCTTATGTGAAGACTACCATAGGGGAGGATGATTGGAAGGGGAGAACAGCGAGGGGAAGGGGAAGGGGAAGGATAGGGAAGATGCATTTTCAGGTGTAGTGTGCCTGCTGCAGCTGAGCTAGCCAGGTGGTGTGCTGATGAGGGTGGCTAGCTCTGGTGCAGCATGTAATGGGTTCAGGGCTGAGGACCGGGGGAAACATTTTGCTGTTGCTGCCATTTTTTTTCTTAAATCCGGAGTGTTGCCCTCTCCATGACATGCACCCCCCCTGGAGTTAGTAATCCTTAAGTAGGGAGGTTGTGGGGGGACAAAGCCCCCCGTGAGGGGGGAGGGCATGGGGAGGGCTCAGCCCCCCCCACATAAACACTTAGTGTAGTTGCTGGATGTTTGGTTGCTGACATGTGTATATTTCTGATTTGTTTTTTGGTGATATACACTCGCCATAATAGTGATCGCTGTTTTGCAATGACTGTTCTGACATGGAACCCTATTGGGCAGATCCCAAGCAACCCTAATTTCAACCCTTGTTTTTAAAGTAGATACAGTTATGGCCCATTCTTTGTTGTTGGTGGTCTTGCCATGGTTTTAGAGTGGTTATAAAGATGCTTTTGAAATTCTCTTTAAAACTCTCACTATTACCATGATTTGCATTCTTATTCCAATTCCCAACTTATTCTGACTCCCTATATCTTGCAGTTGGTCCCTTGCACTAATTCAGGTAGGAAAAATATGTTATTTGTGTTGTGCAGTACTATATTTTTTATTACTTTGAATTCTTGCCCTTGCCTCAAAGATCAAACAAGTAAGGGTACTACATGATGCTCCAGACACAGATTCAATTGTGACTGTCTTCCCATCTGATGTCATGGTGGGTTTTGACAAAAAAAAAGTAAAATCTGCATTTAATTGTTGTTCTTTGATCAGAGAACTGGTAAAAAGAGGCAGTGTGGCCTAGTGGGCAGAAAACTGGCTTGGGAACCAGGAGTGCACATGTTCAAACCTTACTAGAGCCAAATACCCATTGTGTCACTAAACCTCTCAGTGCTCCTTTCCACCAAGATGCAGAAATGGGTAGAATCAGGACCCTTCTGGAAAAAAGATGTTGCATCTCAGCTGGGCTATCCTGGGTAAATAAATTGTAAACAAAAATAAAATGAACAAAACAGTATCATTTTTCTTCACATGTATAGCAATATCTGCATATCCTTCAGTATTTCAATACCTCAAAAAAAAACCATAAATTTAAAGAGCTGCTGAAGCCTCAAAGAAAACTTTGAAAACCATAATACTTAGTTACAATTCAGTTTGTATTCCATATATATTCTATAGATTTCTCCTACCCATTATATAGTACTGAGAAAATTTACATGGGTACCTGATATTTATCACTTAGCATTCATCTGCCTCTGTAGCTTATTCCCTACTCCAAATCATTATTCTGTGTTGTGACATTGCACTCTATTGCCATGCAAGTAACTGTGATGTCACAAGCAGTGCATTATGACCTCAGGTGGGGAGAAAGCAACAGAAGTAGATTAACTCCTCAGGAGCAAAGATCATATTTTATTGCAATTGACCTCACTGATAAATTATGGGGATGAGAAATGCAGAACTAATGTGAGATACAAGCTTAACTGTGTCTAAATATGTTATTCTAAAGTCCTCCTGAATGCGACAGCTGCTCTTTAAGAATTTGTGACATTTTAAAAGAATAACCAAAATATAAAAAAACAGAGAGAAATAAGTGATGGGTATGGTAGGGTCTTCAGTTAAAACACTAGCAGGCATGGGGTAGAGAGGGAAGGAGAGGAAGGAGGGGAAGAGAAACTAGATCTATCAATGAGGAAGAAATAGATGGGGAAGGTAGTAACAAGTTGGTTGGGGTTCAAAATAATGAGAGTAAAGGGAGCATCATTGTAAGGGTGTGGAACAAGTGGAAGGAGGAGGGGTTATCTTGAGAAATAGGTATTTACCATTGAGGAATTTAATGGACTCAGATGACAAGGGTGAGGTGGGGTACATTGCAGAACAGAATAGAGCATGGAAGAAGGGGTGGGAGTTGAAGGAGGGAGTGGGAGAACAAAAGGAGCATGTAAAATTGATGCAGAGCTTGAGATGGGAAAGATGGGGGAGAAGATGCAGGACACCTCTGATATTAAGCTGAGCATGGTTAGGGAAGGAATGAACTGTAAGGAAGCAGGTATACAAGAAGGTGACTATAACAAGAACACCAGGGGGAGAGGGGGAAGCATGAAGGAAGAGGAAAACATTAAGGAATCAAAAGGGGAAAAATCAGGCGGTGTACAAACTGATGGGATTTTAGTGGCCCGCAAGAAAGATAGGGTAAGTGGAGTCCTTATACTGGGGGATTCCATAATTAAAGGAATTCAGTGGTGGAGGTTTGGTGAGGGAAATAGAAATATTAGGATTGAGTGTATGCCCATTATGACAGTGCTAAAAGCCTTGCAGCTAATTTACTCCCTATCCAGGAAACATAGAGGGATCTCTCACATTGTGGGTCATCTGGGCACAAATGACCTGTCTAATAGGAGGCTCGTGGAAATTCAAACTAGATTCAGGGATTTGGCAAGAGTCTGGAAGCTGGACAAGAAATCTGTCTCTTTTTCAGAAGTTCTGCCAGTGCCAAAGGCTAGTATGGATAGGAAGGGGAGAACTGAGGAATTCAATGTATGGTTAAGATGGTGGTGTCATGAACAGGGGTTTGGTTTAGTGAGGGAATGGGGTAGTATATGGGACAACACATATCTATATGCTCCGGACGGATTGCACTTATGCAGAATGGGCACAATGGTCCTGAGTGAAAAACTAGATAGATATGTAAGTGAAGAGTTAACTAATTATTGGGGGAGCAGCTTGGAACAGCTCAGCAAGTAATCCCCCTGGAAATGGAGTATGCATAATATTACAGTCTAGTAGAGAAGTAGGGGATGTAGGGTGGAGGTGGAAGCCTGGAAATGCAAGGAGCTTGGGTAATAAAATGGTGGACCTGGAGGCCATGATGGTGGATGAAGGCATTGATATTGTGGATATAACGGAGACCTGGTGGTCAGATTATCATTCCTGGGAAGTTAGTGTTCTGGGTTACAGGATATTCAGAAGGGATAGAGAGGGCAAGAAGGGTGGAGGGGTGGCTTTGTATGTCAAAAAGAACATTAAAGCAATGGAAGAACAGGTTGATAATGGTGAGACAGAATTCATGTGCCTCACATTAGAGAAAGGCATGGCTCTTTATTAAGAATAGGAGTGATCTATAGACCACCAAATCAGGGGATGGAAGCAGATAGGCAAATGCTGC
This sequence comes from Neoceratodus forsteri, assembly GCA_016271365.2. Classification (NCBI taxonomy): domain Eukaryota; kingdom Metazoa; phylum Chordata; order Ceratodontiformes; family Ceratodontidae; genus Neoceratodus; species Neoceratodus forsteri. The sequence continues at coordinate 1,430,343,884 of CM057449.1, forward strand.
AAGTGATCAGAAGGGTGTCAATGAAAGGATAATTTGTTCTACTCTGGGACCTAAATATTTCAGATGTAGAATGGGGAATCCCCAAAGCAACATCTGCCAGGAGCAGGGAGGTGCTTGAAGCACCACAAGGATAATTTCTACAACAGTTGGTTAGGGAGCCAGCGGGGAAGGGGGGAAGAAATATATTTGACTTGGTACTTACAAATGGGTGATAGTGTGCAAGAAGTGATGGTGAGAGACTGAATAGGTACAAGCAATCATAACAAAGTTAGTTTCAAGAGTCAAACAGGGAGGATAACAAATAAGACCAGTATGAAGGTTCTAGACTTCAGGAGGGTAGACTTTGGTAGAATGAAGATGATTTTCTGGGAGGAAATACATTGCAAAGTGGATGTGGAGGAAATGTGGAATTATATTAAGGGGGCATTACTAAAAGCTACTGAACTATGCATAAAAATGGTAGGGAAAAACAAAATAGGAAAAGGCCACTTTAGTTTAATAGAGATGTTGTAGGGGCAATAAGGGATAAAAAGATTGCATTCAGAAGATACAAGAAAACTCAGAGTGTGAATGACAAAGTCATTTATAAGGAGAAACTGAGTCGGGCAGGGAAAGTGATTAGGACAGCAAAAGCTGAAACAAAGGAAAGAATAGCAAAACATGCCACAAGGGGAGATAAAATGTTTTTTTTTAGATATGTGGAAGAGAAGAGAAGGACAAGACAGGGGATTGTGAAGTTGAGGAGGGAAGGGGAATATAAAGGTTGAGGGGGATTATGAGAAGGCGGAGGTTCTAAATTGTTACTTTTGCTCAGTATTCACAGTGGAAGGGGGTGGTAGGGGACCAGGATTAATGAGGAAAGGAGGTGGTGATTATGAGATTGATCAAAACCCATTAAATGAGGACACAGTAAAGGAAGAGTAGACAAGGCAATAGGGCCAGATGGTTTGCATCCAAGGGTTCTGAGAGAGTTGAGGAAGGAGCTGTCAGCACCTCTAGCAAAGTTATTTAACCTGTCCCTGGATACAGGGGTGGTTTCAAGAGACTGGAAGACAGCTGACGTGGTGCTAATACACAAGAGTAGTTGCAGGGAGGAAGCAGGGGATTATCGCCCGGTTGGCCTCATATCAGTGGTGGGTAAGGTGATGCAGGTGATAATAAAGGAAAGAATTGTGAAATATCTGATGGAAAATAAATTATTAGATGCCAAGCAGCATGGCTTCATAAGTGGGAGATCTTGCCAGACAAATCTGATCACATTTTTTGATTGGGTAACAAAACTGATTGATCAGGGTGGGGCAGTGGATGTGGTCTACTTAGATTTCAGTAAGGCATTTGTCTCTGTTCCTCTCTGTGGGCTGGTAAATAGGACAGAGAGTCTTGGGTGGGGAGGACAGAAAATTACTAGATGGGCGGAAAACTGGCAGAAAGATAGAAGTCAAAGGGTAGTGGTAAATGGGGTATATTCTAGTGTAATGAAGGTGATGAGTGGTGTTCCTCAAGGATCAATAGCGTGTCCAATCCTTTTTAACATATATATCAGTGATACAACAGAGGGACTTGAAGGGAAGGTGTGCCTGTGTCTTTTTGCAGATAATGCAAAGTTATGTAATAGAGTTGACATGGCAGGGGGGATTGAGGCCATGAGGGAGGAGCTGAGTATTTTGGAAAAGTGGTCTGACACATGGCAGTTGAGGTTCAATACAAAGAAGTGTGCAGTGATGCATGTGGGGTGCAAAAATCCAGAAGCAGAGTATTCACTCGGGAGAGAGCAGATAAAGCAAACAGAACAGGAAAAGGATCTGGGGATTCTAATCTGAAACAACCTTAAGGTAGGAGACCAATGCAGTAAGAGAGTGGGTAAAGCTAATCACATGTCGGTGTGCATAGGAAGGGGCATTGCAAGTAGAAAGAGGGAGTTATTGATGCCTTCATATAAGACAATGGTCAGACCACATCTGGAGTACAGTGTACAGTTCTGGAGGCCTCATTTAAGAAAGGATATAGACTGGTTGGAGAGGATTCAGCGAAGGGCAACCTAGATGATAAAGGGAATGAAGGCTACGCCATATGAAATGAGTTGGAGAGAGTTGAATCTGTATCTACTTGAGATTAGAAGAGAGAGAGAGAGGAGACATGATAGATACTTTTGAGTACGTGAAAGGGATTAATAAAGTGAGTGAAGGCAGCTTATTTAAAAGAAAAGTCAGTGTTAAAAGAAGGAGTCATAGTTTAAGACTGGAGGGTGGATGATTTAAGAGTAATGTAAGGAGAAGTTTCTTCACAGAAAGGGTAGTGGAACCCTGGAACTGATTACCAAAGGAGATGGTAGGTGCAGCAACTGTGGAGGGATGTAAGAACATGGGACAAACACAAGGGGCGGACTGGTGGGATGAGGAAAATGAACCTGATTAGTCGTAACAATTAGGGGTGGGTGGGAAATGGGCAGACTAGATGGGCCAAGAGGGTCCTTTTCTGCTGACATTACTATGGTACTATGGTAAAAAGATCTTGCTAACACAATATGTCCCTTTTCTTCTGTGAAGTTTTACAGCATGGTTCTTTTATGGCATGACGCTTGTTGGCCTCCTGTACTTAAAAATTAAGAAGCCTGATCTTCCTAGACCTTACAAGGTAAGTTAAAACAAATCTGAAAGGTCTTGCATAAGAAAATAGATTTTTTACAAAAAAAAAGTGTCATTCTAAGGGTCACAAACAATCAGAAGACATTAGAACATTCATTAATGGTCATGGTCACATACTCCTGGATCTGGGTTCTAGTTGCTCTGTGTTTCTTTTCCGTGACCACAGATGCAGAACTGTTTCCAGTGTTTGCCTGTTTCTACTCCCTTCTTACCAAATACCAATAGCCACTAATACAGAAAAGAATAGTGATTTGAGCTAATGCTCCAGTGGTTGGAAATCAAAACAGGTTAAGATGTCAGTGCAACATCGTGAAATATCTCTGTATATACAACACAGAGAAGGGTGCAAAACCTCAGTAAACATTCCTAAGTCACAAAGAAAAAACATCCAATAAAGATATTGTAAGCAATAAGACATAACAGGATGTGCATTATGATGATATACTCACATGCCTCAGGTGTGTTGTTAGGCACAAGGTGCAGCCAATTGCCATTAAAGTGAGAAGTGTGTGTATATCACCATAAGGGCCCACCCTGGAGTGTCTTATTACACTGATAAAATGGCATTTAAATATTTTACTTAAAATAAATGAACTAAGAAGAAATTATTTTAAAATGTTAAAAAACAGGACCTTTCATTGAAATATGCTTCTATGTTAACTCTGAAGACAAAAATAGTCAGTGTTCTGGTAAGAGGGAGAGGGTAGCTAAAGACAATAAAAAAATGTGTGGCACATGCTTTTATAAGGAAAACAACATTTGTTACTTTATTCGAATCTCAAATCAATGCAGTTACAGTATTTTAATTCAGACGTTTTCAAAACATTTGAAACTGCCATGTAGCTTTTTTTTGGGGGGGGGTAGATTTCACCTGAAAGCACCCATATATGCTTCAAATGTATATGCTTTTATGAACTTCAGGAATGTATTTAAGCATTTTTGTTTGCCTCTGCCTATGTACCTGTGTGTTTCCAGTATTTCTCTCTTTGTTTATATAGTATTATTGCCTGCTTTTTTCATGCTGTTTCTTTTTTTCTCTTTCTTCACGTTCAACATATGGAATGTTTACCATAGAATGTTTCCCATTGAATACAGGGATTCAAAATTCTGCATAATTCACCCTCGTGTGGAGCCAGAGCCTCAATATTATCTCAGTCAGGATAACCAGCAGAGATTTCCCTGAGAAGCAGCAAACAACCCCTAGTAATGAAAACTATGAACAATTCATAATGCTTCTAGTTTGTTTATGTGTGTTAGACACTGTGATGATCAGGGAAACATTTAATTAATCTGTTTTGTTAAGGTTGTTTGATTTTTTTTTGGGCCTAGTCGAAGGTTTGTTAGTAGAAGCAGCCATGTTTGTGATGGAAGGTCAGTTCTGGTTGTAGGGGAACTGATTTGCTCATTGTGTGATGTGGCTACTAATAAATCTGGTCAGGTTTAGGACTAGGATTACTGGCATTACAAAAATGAAATATATTTTAAAATATATTTTTAACAATATATTTGGAAATACATTCCAATCTACTTGTTTTATAATATATTGTAATGTACTGAAAATTCACTACATTTCTATATATTTAAAACATTTGTAACAATATTGCAATATATTTTAAATAAACACATCATTGCCCTTTTAGTATACTATGTATATTGCAAAATATATTGATTAAATTCCAAATATATTGAAATAATGATGTTTAATATATGTTACTGGTATATTGCCAATATATGGTTAAATGTATTTCCTTTTACATTTCAAATAATGTTTCCCATATTTACAAATATATATGTGTAATAGATATTAATATAAATATTACCTGAACCAGACACAAAGGGAATTCATTATGATTTAATAAACCCTTATCTGTACAACTGGAGTTCATCTTGTTAGTAACCTTGGAGATATTTACATTGGAATTATTGTTTTACAGTGCAGTTTTAATTCAAACATACATTCAGTACTTACACTTAGGACTTACCTCATAAGCTTACGTTTATTAAGGGCTCAGATCAGTAGTTATACCACCCCATTTTGTTTCCCTTTTAGGTCAGGGTGAGATCCTATATGTACTTCATTTATACCTTGTACCTTTCCTTTTAGCCTGTAAGCTAATGTTGTCAATTCAAAATTATTTTAAAAATATAAATTATCATGATTTTGGCTGATAAATGCTATTTTTGAAATATGCAAATTAGTCATGTAAATGTGCACATGGGACCAAAATAAGCATTTACAAAAATATATGTAACATATACAGTATAACAATATATGTAACATATATAAAGAATACAGTATATATGTGACATATACTAATAATGTATTTCAGACACTGTATTACTAAATAGATTGACATGCTTTCAATCATTGCATGAGGCAGAAATACATTATGATTATATATTTCTGAAATATGTTGTTTAATATATTTCATAAATTCAGTGTATTGACATATTTAACAATTTCTAGTATATTGAAATATATTTCATTTTTGCATTAAAATACATTCTTTCAATATACTTAACATACATTACATCATTTACAATTTTTAAATTAGAACTAAATTGTTTTAGTATATGCTGAAATATACTGTATATTATATTTCATTGAGTCAATGTATTTCTTAACAGTGATATATATTTTTTATGAGACAGAAATATATTATGTCAGTATATTTAAAAATGTATTTCATAATATATTATATAATATATTACATTGGTACAATGTATTTCTCAATGTATTGACATACATTAATGCATATTGCTTCAATATATTGCAATATATTCTATTTTCAAAGGGTAATACTGTAACAATGCATGATCACCTGACTGGTTTTACCCAATTGAATTTCTTTAATTTTTTTGCCCATTTTATAAACAGTTATAATATGAAAATTGAGGCCAGTGAGGTTTAGTGCATAGAACACTAAACTACCTAACAAGAGTAGTGGTGTGTGTGAAATATAACTTTTGCTAGTGAAATTTTGGCGAATTTACAATTCCACTTTTGTGAAATTTCACCAAAACAAAATTTGTAGTTTATTCCATCTGTGTTTACAGTTACTCATTTACTTTTCAACAAGGTTTGCACATCTGAAGTCCTATTCCAAATGGGTATGTGTACCACATTTCAGATCTCCAACTTTAATGGAAGATAAGTTATGAGCAGTCAATATTCCACATTGTTTTAAAAGAAAGTAAATGGTGAGATTTTTAGCCCTTGTAACTTAACCTAATGTCACCAGTTTGGGCTGGTACTATACCCCTAAATATGAGCTTGTGTGTGTGTCAGCGTTATAGTCTCTTGCTTAAATGATTGGCAAATTACAGTATAAGCAGTCAAAAATGGCAAAATAACACAAGTCCTTAAAATGCCAAATGTTTTATTTTAGTCTTTGGTAACCGGGTAAGGCCCACTAGGCACAAGTGCCTGTTTTTAGGGGTGACCTAGGAGCACTGGGCAGTTAGGTGACTTGCTCAAAGTCACACAGTATGCAAGTGGAGGTTGTGAGAATCAAACTCAGGTCTAGTCTGCTGGATGTACCAAGCTCGCTCACACCTCGTTCCTCTAACCTCTGTGCTATACTGCCAGCCTGAATGTAATGAGTTTTTGTAAAAACTGTTGAATTTTGCCATACTTTTGGGGAAGCTATAGTATGTCCATAACTGCTGCACATCTGGATACCTGACATGCCATGGAGAAGTTTGTTGGATTATTTTTTACATCCTATCCAGAGTGCTATCTCCCATGCATGGCGGAGGGAGGAAGGAAAAGGCAGGATGGAGTTTATAAGTGTCATTTATAGGGGACTCCACAGTAAAAGTAGCAGGAGAGTTGGAGGGTTTTCAGGATCATGATGCTAGTGAAAGTATGGTGGTTTTCCCTGCCTGCAGTACAGGTCAAATACGTGTGATTCCGTAGGCAAGCATTGCAGCTAGGTGGAAGAGCTGACTGTTTTTGTCTACACTGGCATCAGTGACTTAAGAACATGTCCTGAAGACACAAGGAGGCAATTTAATGAACTAGGGATGTTCCTAAAGCAAAAGGTATCCAGAGTAATCTTCTCTGAGATCCTTGTGGTCCTGGGCCTGTGAAGGGAGACAGCAGACTATTAAGAAGTGTAACTCCCCCAAATTGGGGGTCACCTGTGTTTTGGCTCCCGGGCCCCAGTGTGGTTTTCCCATGCAGGATTCAACATGTTTTTGTAACCCTCTAGCCCCAGTGTACAGGACTGTATGTGGGGGCTGGATGGTCAGCAACATTCATCATCAGCAGAAATGGTTAGAAGGAGTTGCACCAGAACATTGCATCTCATGGCTGGAGCCACTGAACAGCTGTAGCATTAGTAACTGTCCCTCAGGCATAGAAGCTGGCAGAGGGCTGGGGGAGATGACAAACAGAATGACCTGGACTGAAAATGGAACCACCAGCCTAAGCAGAGAAATGGCCAAGATTTAAAGGGGATGTGGCCTGTTGTAGCACAGCAGGAGGACTGCCTGGAGAATGAAGCAGAGTATCCAATTTTGCAATGCACCAAGGGCTCACTACAATTGATGTCCTGGTTTCAGGGCAGGAAGTGGGGCCTGGACTGGGACAATTTATCCCTCTAGGGGACTTGTGATTGCTAGCAGGAGGCTGCCATGAGGAACAACAAAATGTAAAGCCCTCTGAGCCCACAGAGACTATCAGAAGGGGTTAGAGGCAAGCAGAGTATCAGACCAGGAAACCCAGCTAATGAATAGTTTGCAACAAGAAAAAAGACTGCATGCCTGCTTTGCATGACTGGGCTTTGCAGCCCTCAGCTTGCCAGCCCAGGAGGTGCTGGACTAATCATTGATTGAGTTGACTTGCATATAAAAACGGACTAGAAAGAGAGATCAGTGCTGTATTGCCCAGAATTAAAAAGTTTCTGAGGCAAGTGAGTCTATGACTAGTGGCTTCCAGAAGCTGCAGGTCTGGCATGCAATTTCTGTGTGTACACACCAGTGTGAAGAGACGTTAGTATTTCCAGTAAGCGAAAGGAAAAGGCAGAAGAGTAAATAATTGAACCAAGCCAGCCATAAATTCTCCCTTCTGGAGGGCATCTCCACAAATGAGATTGCAGAATGCCAAGGCATCCTTCAGAAGAGGATTCCAAGACACCCTACATTTTCAGAACAGAAATCATCCAAGAATGCATTTCAGCAACCAATGAGAGTGGCCAGGTGACCACAGAGGAAAACCTGCTTTCATCTGGGAGAATGGTCAGCATCAACCCATCAGCTAAGCAACCTTTAGAGGTGTCCTGTAAAACAACAGATTCATGAGTAACCACATGTGTTTCAGTCTCATAACTTAAGGGCTGAAAATCATGTACCCTGAGGGAACAAATTCTGAGTGGATGGTGCAAAAATGCTAGACCTTGTTGTAGACCTGCTGAGGCCCATAAGCCCTCTATTCCTATGATTATAAATAAGAGCCCCTCCCCTTTTTCTCCACTTAATGTTGTTGTTTATTCTCAAGTTACAGTATGTTTACAGGCATTACAGATTCCATATAAAGCATGCCACTGAGGCCTCCACTCTACCAGCAGCAATGGTGTCCTCAGTGTGGTACCTGTTGCAGCTAGAGAGATCTCTCACCCATTGCCTGTAGTAGGATAAAGTTGGGTGCACCCCACTTGGGAACTGAAGATCTGTCTGGTAGCAGGAAAAATTGTGGGTTATTTACTGAATTGCACAGGTCTTAAGTATTTTACTACTTCCCCTTTCTTCCAGTTTTCCCTTATGCCCCTTTGTTTTTTCCCCTTCTTGTCCTTATAATAAAAATATTGGCTGAACTGTATTTTATTGGCATGGGGCTATTAAACATGACTAGAACAGAGCGAGGCGATTCAGTAATCCCTGGGGGGGGGGCACAGTATTGAGGGGTGAGGGAACAGGGGAAGATGTAGCTAATCCACCAGTACATCTGGTCCGTGGAGTGAGGTAGTATGGTAAGAGTAGACTTGATGGACCCTTGGTCTCCATATCTGCCATCAGATTCCATGTTTTTAGCTTGAATGCTTACATCCTGCCATTAAATAACTTATGTCCTGCCCATCTATCTGAGCTGAAATGTAGCATAATGATTTAGAATTAACGTTTTAATGAAGGGCCTGTATACCAATGTATGCAGCTTTGACACTATAATGAGCCCCTTCCTAGTTTTTATATTTCCCATTATATACTTAACTATTGGATCACTTAAAGGGAGACTGTCAACCCCTTTAGGCCTCAGATGGTCTCTAGTTAAAAACAAACCAACAAACAAACAAACACATTTTATGACTGGGCACATTCTGTAAAGATTATTGATATAGCTGGTTTGATTGTGACTCCTTTTTCCTTTTTAAAAGTGAAAAAAACAGACCGCCCACCATGCGGGGATTAAATGGAAAGTCCCCTCAACCTATTTTCTGTATACCTGTGTAGTCTGTAGACAATGATTCCCTCTCTTGCATCCCCCTAATTTCATCCTAATTTGAACATAAATAAGGTTGCTTGTCTCCACTGCAAAGGTCATGACCTGACTTATGTAAGGCATTCTGGAATTTTATGATGTTTTGGCACTAAACCCTGCAGTAGTTATACTGCATTAATCAGTGCTGTGCTGGCCTTTGCTGACCTACGTTCTTGTCTTATGCTGGCCATGAAACGTTTCAAATCATACTAAGTGCCGTGCTGTTTTCTATAGTTTAAAGTGTATCTCAGTAAGGAAACAATGCTTTTAGAGAACACAGAGACTTCACAAGACATGTAACGGAATGGAATGAGAACATAGCTTCTGCTGGCTTGTGCACGTATGCATCATCGACTTCCATGATGTCTTGCATGAGTGGGATCATGACCAAGGCCACTGTTTTTCGGTTTTTACCGGAAAATCCGGTAAAATTTCGGAATTAGGGCTGCCTGAAGACCGGTAAAAACAAAGATTTCATGGAATCTGGCATTTTATATCAGATGAGTAGATCTACAAAACTTGTGTTTTTCTTTTAATTCCTTCCTGTACTATTTTCAATTTGCTCTATTTAATGCTTTGTATATTAAGCCTTCTTTAATTCTGATTACTTATGCACATACTAAAAGAATGATAGCAGAATCCCGGTAAAATCCGGAAATTAGAGTAACAATCACCGGTGTAATTCCGGAATCTGAAGTCTTGAAAATGGAATTTCATTATTTTAATCACCGTAAATCAGTGGCCTTGATCATGACCTTTGCAATGGAGAGAAACTGGTTGAGTGAAGCAACCTCATATATAATTAAATTAGGATGAAATTAGGGGGATGTAAGAGAGGGGATAATTTTTCATGCCTACAAACTACACAGGTATACAGAAAACAGGTTGAGGGGACTTTCCCTTTAACAGACAAAAGCATGTTAGTTTACATTTCTTGATCTACTCCCACTGCATCTTTCCTGGACTTGGGAATGCCCCCACACAGATTAGCCACTAATGATGCAATGGGGGAGGAGACTGTTGCATCATGAGCGGCTGCACAGTTTTGGGGTGTTCATATTGTTCAGAAAGTGTGCAATTAGAGTTGATTAAGGGTTAGAAACAGAACAAGGTAAGGTATAAGTACACCATTACCATACATTTCAGTTTTTCTAAGAAAGGAAGCAAATACACAGCAGCATCAATGAATCTTAGAGAAAGCAAGCAATCAACAAATGTGGGTTTTCAACTACAAATAATATGATGCAAGAAGGGTTGGCAGTGGTCCTTTAAATAAATAGTGTAATAGATATTCAAATACTGAAATATCTCATCTTGTGATTGTGTTTAATGCTGTCCCACCCTATGAAAGTTAGAGACCTGACATGGCAGAACTCCCCCCCCCGACAAAGCCTCATAGTGAGGCGAAACACTGGAGACTGTTGGACTACGATGCCTGAATCATTCATAAAGCAGAAACTGTATTTCTAAGTCCTTGTTTTATTTAAATTTAACTGATCTCTGACTAAATAGGTGGTGTCCCACTGTGCCATCAACTTTGTGTTTCAGACTATGGTTCACCCAGATAAGCCCAGTCTCTTCTACAACATCTCCCAATGACGGCCAGCTGGGTTCCATGTACCTTTCTTGTATGTCTCTTACCCACTGCAGGTCTAAGGCATACTTTGTTGTTCACACAGAGATACATATATGTAATGCCAGCAGAAAAGGCCAACAGGCCCATCCACTCCGCCCACTCTGCCTCTTTACTCTGCACTGGCCTTAGTGTCCTCCCCCACTTTTTTTGGCCACCCCTTTTCTAATTTATCCCATGTGCCTGTCCCATCCCTGTTTGAAGCTGCTTACTGAACGGGACTGTACCACTTCTTGTGCAGTTTGTTCCACCTGTCTTTTAGTGAAAAAATGCTTGTGGATGTCCCTTTTCAATCCCCCCCTCTGAACGTTTCAGTGAGTTCTCCCTTTTCCTGTGTTTAAATTCAAGGAGAAAAGCACCTTGGCATCCACCTTATTTATCTCATGCAGGTACTTTTATGTTTCAATCATGTCACCCCTTCCCTCCTTTTTCAAGGGTGCACATATTCAAGTCCTGCAGCATCTCCTCATATGTCTTGCTTCCTAGTCCACGGACCATCTTGGTGGCCTTGTGCGGTACTGCTTTTACCTTTTTGTAGTCTTTCCTCAGGTGTGGACTCCAGTACCTTGTGCAGTATTCCAGATGTGGTCAAACCAGTGACTTGTACAATGGGAGAAACACTTTACGCCTCTACTGCTTATCCCCCTCCCTATGCACCCCAACATCACGTTTGCCTTACCTACAGTTCTATTACAGAGTGCTGTTTTCGTCATACTCACAGTATCTTGACCTCTAGGTCCTTTCCTTCCATGGTGCTTTCCAATACCACTTCTCCCTTTTCATACTGCACTCTTGGGTTCCTTTTCCCAATCTGTATCACCTTGCATTTTCTAGCATTGAAGCCCAGCTGCCATCTCTTTGACTAGCTCTCCAATCTACCTGCCTGAGTTCCCTTATCCTTCCTCTGTGTCCACTCTTGTGCAGATCCTTGTGTTGTATGTGAAGAGGCAGATCTTGCCTTTGATGCCTTCCCCCGTGTTGCAGATAAACACATTGAAAAGGATCTAGTCCAGCCCTGATTTCTGAAGTATTTTACTTGCTATTTCCCTTACTTCTTAAAGCTCCCAATTTACTACTACACTTCGAGTTCTTTCTCTCAGCCAGTTCTCCACCCAAGTCATACATTTTTCCTCCACCCCCTAAGTCCTTTAAGTCTTTGACAAGCCTCCTTTGGGGGACCGAGTCAAATGCCTTGCTGAAATACAAGTAGACTACATCAACTGCCTATTCCTTATGGACTGCCCTGGTCCCCCAGTCAAAGAAGTTAAGCAGGTTTGTCTCGCAAGTCCTTCCTCTTATGAACCCATGTTGTCTAGTGTTCTGTATCCAATTTCCCTCCAGGAAATCAACTAGTTTGTCCCTTATTACTGCACTCTCTACATCCCCTTCCCCCCAGGACACATCAGGGAATGAGTTCTTAGTTCAGGATGTTTTTTCCTGGAGAACCTCTTGAAATAAATGACTCAATAAAATAACTAAATAAATTAAGTGAATAAGTGAGTAACCCTTACTTGGGCATAGTCAACCGGACTGACCTGGTAGCAGCAATCAGTACCCGAACCTGGGAGTGATGTGGACTGGGGGGTGGTGGCAGCACCCCACTATTTAACTGAAACTACTACAGTTTTATGTGTCTGGCTCACCTTCTGTTTGCAGCACCTGCCCTGTTCTCCGCACTCTCCCAGCCTAGCATCAATTTCACAGTGGGATCTTGTTTTGGCATAGCTGACTGGACAGACCTGGTGGCAGCAGTCAATACTAGCACCTGGGAGTGATGTGGACTGGGGGGGCATGGCAGCACCCCACTACTTAACTAAAGTCACTACAGTTTTCTGTGTCCAGCTTAACTTCTGTCTGCATCAGCTTCCCTGTTCTCCGCACTCTCCCAGCCTAGCATCAGTTTCCCAGTGGGACCTTGCTTCAGCATGGCCTGTCAGTCCAATCAGTCTGACTTGGTGACAGAGGTTGGTATCAGCACCTGGGAGTGACATGGACTGGGGGGCATGGCAGCACCCTGCTATCTAATTGAAGCTACTGTAGCAGCTCTCCATGTGAGTGGCTCCCACAGGAATGGCGGGTGTCACCAGAGAGAGTCTTCGGCAGGAGGATGCTTAGTTTTTTTTTAATTTATGTTTTGCTTTTTCTTCTGTTTTTTTTTTTACTGATGTAATGTCTTCTTTTTTTTGTATTTTTTACTGATTTTTGCCTGTTTTAACCAAGAACGGTATTTAAAATCATATCCTGCTGAAAATGTACTTTTTACGTTCGCTTGCGTGCATGTGCAAGGAACGTTTTGGGAGAGTAGCTCACTTGGAGGTGTGCCTCTCCTATCCAATGCACTGCTCCCTTGAGCAGGCGTGGTGGTCCTGCACCAATGGGTGCAGGAGCTCAGTATGACAGCGGTGTTCCTCTGCTTCAAAGGAAAGCACCGCTGCCATACTGGCGCCCGCCCGTCCCCCCCTCGTCCGTGCTCCCATGCAGCGTCCGCCGCCCCCCAAAGCTTTTGTGCCATGCTGGGAGCCCACCCCAGCGTGGAAAACATTGTTGCTGATGGGGTGCCCAACTCCGCCGGCTCCTCACGGCACCCCCAAGTTATCTCTGCTGCCACGCTGGGAGCCCACCCCAGCATGGCAATGTTCGCTTGTTTTGCCAACGGGGTGCCCAAACCCCGTCGGCTCTCGGCCCTCCACATCTTCTGCCACGCCAGATCCCACCCCAGCGTGGCAAACGCCCCACGTCGTTTTTTTTTTTAAACCTGTAAAATAAAACGGTCCCACGGTAAGTCTCCAGCCCCCACAACCTGCACCCACCCACTGCGCACCCAGCCTCCCACACACCCCCACCCCATACTTACCTCCGGACTCCGGCACGACGATCTTCGGTGGACCGGGAACACGTCTGCACTCTTCAAAGCCAACCGCGAACTGAGGAAATTCTGGTAAGCTATATAATGGGCTAGATAGGGGGGTTTCTACTTTATTGCATATCTCAGTCATTTTTTGGAATTTGTGGACCAAATTTTCAACATGGGGTTTTTGGGACCCCTTCTCATGAATGATGTCACTGTCATGGTGTTATTTGGGCCCGAAGGGTGATTTCGCAGGCACTGCGCAGTCACTGCGCAAAATCACCCTTCAGCCTTGAATAATGCGTGACAGTGGCATCATTCATGAGAAGAGTCCTAACCATGTTGAAAATTCTGCAAAATAAATAATGACTGTTTTTTGAGCGTGCGTTGCGCAGTTCCTACGCAGCTCGTAAGTTCGCGAATTTTCAATATTTTCACTCCAGATTTTCAACATTGCCATTTTACCACACCTTCTTATGAGCAGTACAGCTGTCATTTTCACATCTCACCCAAAACATGTTTCTGCCATGTAGCGCACAATGAGCGCGGTGTGTGTGAAATCAATGTATGGAACACATTAAGAAAATCACAGTACACTGTTCATGAGCACAGGTCTTAAAATTGCTATGTTGAAAATTTGGTGAAAATTCTAAAAATGACTGTTTTATTTAGCGCATTAAGTGCAGTTCCTACGCATGTTCGTGACGCTTTCATGTAATTTTCAATATTTGCACTAGATTTTCAACATTGCCATTTTACTACCCTCCTCATGATCAGTACAGCTGTCATTTTCAAATCCTGCCTAAAATGTGTTTTCTGCCTATGTAGCGCATAATGGCATGCGTCGGTGCGTAACTCAATGTATGGGACACTATTAAGAAAATTACAGTGACACTGATCATGAGCAGAGGTCTTAAAATAGCTGTGCTGAAAATTTGGTGAAAAATTCCTAAAATGACTGTTTTATGAGTCTGCGTTGTGAGTTCCTACACACACTCGTAAGTTTGCGAATTTTCAATATTTTCATTCCAGATTTTCAACATTGCCATTTTACCACACCTCCTTATGAGCACTGCAGCTGTCATTTTCACATCTTGGCCCAAATGTGTTTCACTATGAAGCAGGACAATGGCGCAGTCGGTGTGCGAAATCAATGTATGGGACACAGTAAGAAAATCACAGTGACACTGTTCATTAGCAGAGGTTTTAAAATGGCAATGTTGAAAATTTGGTGAAAAATTCTAAAATGACTGTTTTACGATGCGTTGCATAAAGTTCCCACGCATCAGCCGTAGGTTTGCGAATTTTCAATATTTCCATCTAGATTTTCAACATTGGCATTTTACCACACTTCCTTATGAGCAGTACAGCTGTCATTTTTCACATCCTGCCCAAAATGTGTTTCCGCCTATGTAGCGCACAATGGGGGTAACAAAAAGGTCATGCTGACAATTTATTGTACAAATACCAGCAATCGCACAGGGCATTAGGGTAAAGCACCATACATGCCAAACACCACTGCAAATACCTGCAAGCAAACGTTCGGCATTGACAAATGCTTGTTAGAATGCATGATTATAACTTTATAGGCAAATTTACTGATCATTTTTTGAGTCACTTCATTCACCCTCTAATGACTTTGGATGACAAAAGTATTTTTAAAGTGATGATCCTCCTTTTTCTGAACACGTCTTAGTTTTACAAGTGGTGTAAGATTCACAGTGTTTAAAAATATCACCAGTGCTCTATAAGTACCTGAGATTTAATGTGTTCAGACTTAGGAAAATCATCTTATTTGTTTTCATTGTCGGGTAATGTTCACTCCCACCCAGGTCCTCTTGAACAGATCACTTTTCATAGTCAGGCTAAGAGCCTGCAACCAACTTTGAAGATAGCTTACTTAAATGTATGAGATATTTTGGCTAATAAAGATCTTTTTGAGGCCTGGATGGTTAAGAACTCTTTCAATACTGTTGAGATTTCTGAATTTTGGTTACATGATAGCATAACCGAGTTGTATGTTCATATAGGTAGTTTCACAACATTTTGGAAAGCTAGGGCAAGAGGGGTGGGGCTGTATGTTTTATGTTAGGGAGGGTTTAATGTGACTGAATTACCTTCCCCCAAGTCAAGCCTGGGTATGATTTTTTTATCTCTCAGCCTGATTTTTGGGGGAGTTAAGGTTATCACCTTTACTGTAATCTGTATTCCCCAAGGATTTCAGGACAATAGCTTGGACATTATCCATGCTATTTTTAAAACTTTACCTCCTAATAGAGAATGGCTATTATTACATGATTTTAATGCTAATTGGTTAAATAGGACCTCTGACGAATTCCATTTTTTGTTTCAGGTACTTGGAATCTATTAAGCAGTAAACTCAGTCACTCGATATAGTCATAGATCCGCGACACATATGTTACTTGATTGGATTGTTACTTCTCATCCACAGAAAATAATTGATTGTTATATTCTTCCAGATTATATTAGTGACCATTGACCAGTTTATTGTTACTGGTCAGCAGAACAGCCAAAAGTAAAGCCAGTCACAATTTGCTTTTGTAATCTTAAGCATTTGGATCCATTCAAATTTAATCAGGCCCTAACAGGACTCGACTGGTCATTTTTTGTTACTATTGATAATATCCCTTACAGAAATAATTATGTGAAATGTTTGCATGTTGCGCTCATAAAATTATGTATGTGGCATGTGTGCTGCAAGCATGTTTTTTATGTTCAGTTAGAACTGATTGCATGCCTGTGGCATGCATGCAGCAAGCAAGTGCGCTGCAAGCCTGTTTTGTATGTCAAATTGGAACAATTTGCATACATGTGGTATATGGGTAACAAGCAAGTGGTCACTTATAACTGCACACATAAGGGGAAAAATAACTAGGAAAGGCACACTAAGCCAGAGCTTGTTTTCAGGTGCTCAGGATCACACAGTGTACAAGTAGGGGTTGATGAGATTCAAATCCAGTTCTCCAGGTTTGCAGCTCAGTACACTTAACCACTATGCTATATTGTCTGCATACAAATAGCACACTTATACTTCAGTACAAATCTAAATGCATCTGCATGCATGTCTTCCCATCTCAGTTGTATAGCTGAATCATAGCACTCATACCGTCGGAAACACATATGGTTCTTCCAACCCCCCCATACACATGCTGACCCACAGAACTACTTAATCACTTCTGTCTGGCCTGTACTTCTACTATTTCCTCTCCATAGTTTTGAATGCTTCCATGCAAACAGATTTTAAGGGGCAAACACAAAAATAGCAATAACTTGGTATAACACCCCTCCCCCCATTTGAGAGCTTACCTTATAATACTTCCCGGTTTCTCCTGTTTTCTTCTGTCTGCTGCTGGTGTATGTGGTTTCCCCTGTTGGTGCACAGCCAAGCCCACAGTGAGCTCCTGTGCCCCCAAATAGCCCAGTACTTTGTTTAGCCCAGTTTGGGCTTAAAATTCTAAGTTGCAATCTGCTGCTGCTTCCTTTTAGCACTGCAGTGCAAGCGGTGATTATGCATTCACTTAAGCACTTTTGATTTCTGACCACCATTTTTTTTTCTATTATCTGTTTTTCCACTTTGAGCCCTGGCAGGTGGCTGTGGTCCTCCTCACGGAGGGACTCTCTCTCCAGTCCCATACATCAATGCCCTGCTACCCCCAGAAATTCCCCTGCAGAATACCCCTGCTGTGAGGCCAGGGAGGAGGGTGCAAGCTCCAAGCCACGAGACTCAATTCAGACACCAGGGTGGCCCTCAGGGATGCGGGGCCATCATGGAACTTGTCAGGCTTCTTTTTCCTCTTTTGCCTCCCATCCCCCCCCCCCTAACAATGTAAGGCCATCGGTATGTGCCTCCCAACATGTACTGCCCTCCAGCCACCACCAAAGGGCAGTCAACGAGCAGGAAGACAAGTCTTCCTCCTCTTGAGAGAAAAGAGCAGTCCTTCAGATGCTCAATCCTCTCTTCCCCTTGCTGACCCCCAGCAGCCCAGGCTTGTTCCTGAACCCGGGTCACTGGCATGGCATGAGGTGTAGTGACCAGTGCCTCAACCTTCCGTGCCACTGGGCCAACTGACTGCCAGTTTTGCGGTTGATACAAAGGGTGTCTCTTGGTCCCTGTGCCCTTGATGACCTATTTGGGGACTGGTGACCTCAAGGGGGTCTGTGAAAAGCTCCAGCAGTGGAAAAAAATTTAAGCTTGAAAATGCACATGTTTCGAGTGCTTATGCATAATAATGAGCTCTTGAACATATTAATGAGCAAGTTGCCTGCTGCCTGAGGTACTGTATTTTGGTGGCAGCAACAAGGAAAGTGTTGGGGATAAATGTAAAATAATGGCAATATTTAAAAGGGCACTAAAGGGGCTACATAACTGTTGGGTTGTTATAAATTAAAAGTACTTAATCTGGTTGCACCAGAACTTTAAACTTGGAGATAATGGATAAACTGCTTGGGGACTATATTAGCCGCAGCCGTGTTTGCACCCATCATCCAATCAATAGCCAGGATTTAGCAATGAGACTCTTGGCACTTTGCCAGAAACTTTTAAGGGAAAAAGGAGAAAAACATTTAGGTGCCCAAATTCTAGCCAATTAAAAGACCTGTTTGGGACAGCTTGGGCAGCCAATTGGATTGCTAGAACTTTGCTCCTTATTTAAGAGGGATAGTTTGAACTGAGTTGAGTTCTAGTTAGAGTTCTGAAGAGTCAAGTTGGAGCTTCCAGAGGGAAGGGGGCTCTGCTCACAGCTTGGGGAATTTGGGGAGAGGCCTGCTAGCCTCTTCTTGGCCTGAACTATTGCTTTTATTACTGGGATTGCCAAGACTGCCGAACAATCTGAAATTCTCCAGAAGAGAGAAAAGGAAAGATTTTTCCCCAGAGCTAGAATTCCAGACTAATGTGGGGTCAGAACCTGAAAGATCCCTAACGTGCAGCTCAGTGAGAAACTGTTGTGCCTCAGGGACTGCATCTTAATCTAATGCCTGGGGCTACTGGAATTGTCTTCTGTTCATGTGCAATAAGAGGGAGACCTGAACTTCTGTTTGTCAGCTTACATACCAAGGACTGCAACCTGCAAGTAGGTAAGCTGTGCGGCCTATGCCAGAACTGTACCGAAGGTGAGTCAGTGATGCTGAATAACTTGCTTGAGAGACTATTACTGCTTGTTTATCCAATGTTGCCAGAAGACCAGAGAAGGGAGTCAGCTCCTGCAGAGAAGATCATTGTGGGTTGTGGCCACCCTTGGGGACTACGCCTTGATGGGGGGGGAGTCATGTTTGCTCCAGTCCCTGTATCCTGGTCCATGCCAGAAAAGACAAAGTCCTGCAGCCTGCAGCCATATCCTGCCTCGAGGAGAGTCATCCTAGAAATCAACCCAGATCCTGAGGTCCAAGGTTCAGGTTTAACCCTGCAGCCCCAAATTAAAGGGCTTACCAGCTGATTTGCCTTTCAAGTTTTATTGTGGTTTAGACTGCTTTTGCAGGTCATCGGGCCTGGGATTTACAATTTGCTTATGGGTAGAAGTTTCTGCTCAATTGCAACCATCAAAGGGAAAGAGTTAACAATCATTTCTTTATTAAAGGGCCCCAACCAGCTACAATGCCAGCCAACCCACGTCAACACCTCAGGCCTGCAACACAGTTTATCCTGGGTACCCAGTGAGGTTAACTGGACAATCCAGAGGGGTGAATATATTGAGTTCAAATGATATACCCTCAATGAACCAAGGGACTAATTAATCTAACTTTAATTTGCATCCCCTACCCCTGTTTAACTCCTTAAATAAATCAGTTTCTTGTTTGAATGTTAACTTGGTCCCTGAGCATATTATTACTGAGTGTTGTGTTAAATCAAATAACTGAAAGGTACTGTGTTGTTATTGTTGATAACCATTTCTTACAGGTGCACAGGGTGCATGCAAGAGTTCTAGACCCTGTTGGTAGGTGTGGTCACTGTGAGAATATTATTAGCACTCACTATTATTTGGGTCATTGAATGCAAAGCAAAGTATTTATTATATTTTCTCATGTGGGGTCACTAGCCCGGGGCTGTGGGTAGGTACAACTTCCCATAGGGTTGTGCTTGTTTAACATCTAAGTCACTTAAAGAAATCTCTGGGTGGAGGCACCATAATTGTAATTTTACTGTTGACTGTTAAAACCGAGCCCAGGACCCTCAACCTGCAGTTAGGTAAGCAGGCAGGGGTAGTAGCCCTTGGTATAACAACACCAGGGTTACGCTGGCACCCACTCACCTACACAAGCAGCCCCCCCCCCATACACACACACACTGTAATGGGTGCAGCCACTCTGTTTCAGATGACCTACTATGTATAGGTATAAGTTGAGAGTCTCTTACCTGAGTACTAGGGAGACAGAAGCAGGAGTCTTTAAGAGATGATGTCCATGGGATAGAGTGTGGGGGTGTGCCACTTTGAAATGAATGAGATTATTTTTTATTACTATTTTATACATTATGATGATGAGTTGGAGATTAATGAAGGTCACTGTTTGACTACCAGGTCCCTTGTTAGTTGAGCAGTGGCCTTCATTAATCTCCATCTCACCGTCATAATGTCTAAAAGAGTAATAAAAAAATACCCCCATTCATTTCAGTGGGCCACATCCCTGCACTCTCCATTGCCCTATGTCATTTCCTTGCTCTGAAGTAGGTACTGCACTTCAGAGCAAGGAACCCGAGGAGGAACTACCAGTTGGGAGGGGTTCAGTTAGGTATCACTGAGGAGGAAAAGTATCTAGGGGTGGCTATAACGGGGAATATGAACAACTCAGCTCAGTGCTGGAGGGTGGCAGCTAAAGCCAACAGGATGCTGGGGTGTATTGTGAGAGGAATCTCCTCCAGAAGTAGGGAGGTGATCCTGCCTCTGTACAGGGCATTAATCAGGCCAAATCTGTAGTACTACATGAAGTACTAGCGTCTGCTTCTGAAGAAGGATGTCAGATTACTGGAGGGGGTACAGCACAGGGCAACAAAGATGTCCAGGGACTGGAAGGAAAACCCTATGAGGACAGGCTGAGTGAGTTAAACATGGATTCCCCTGGAGGAGAGGAGGGATTGGGAGGAGAGGAAGGATCAGGGAAAATATGATTGTGACCTTTAAATACTTGGCGGGGATAAACAACACAGGTACAGAAGAGCTACTTAAGTTGAGGATGGGGAGGGACACAAGGGGGCATGTTCTCAGAATGGAAGGCGAAAGATAAAGGAAAGAGATGAGGAGACATTTTTTCATGGAGAGGGTGGTGGCTAAATGGAACACTCTACCCAAGGAGGTGGTATCCTGTAGGATGGTGGGCAGTTTTAAAAGGGGATGGGACAGGGTGAGAGTAGGGTAACTGTGGGGGAGGGAGGGAGGGGCAGCTGCAATGTTAGGGTGCTAGCTGCACATTCAAACAGATGTGATAGGCCATGAGGCCTGTTTCTGGTGGCAGATTCATATGTTTGTATAACATACTGAGTGCGGAAGTGTGGAGACCACCTTCACCGGGGAGGGGGATATGCCTGACTATAATGGGGCTCCAACAGTCTGTACATGTCATACCTCTCAACTGTCCCTAATTATGACGGACATTCCTCTATTGACCCCTGAAAACTGCTCTATCCCTCATCCATCCCTCATGGAATACATGCTGCTCACACAGAGGACGTCCTGTAAATTTAGACTTTATGGCAGGGGCGCCATTTCAGATTTCAACGGGGGGGGGGGACCAATAACCAGTGGAAGCCAGGTGACAGCCCCTAGAAGGAAAACTCTGGAGCATCTGGAAAGTCTCTAAAAGGTAAAATTTATTTGTTGTGATTGAAAAGTGGTACAGTATGCAAAACAGAAAAAAATGTAAATGTATAAGATTCATCTATCTAGCAAGGGACAAAATCTGAGGCTGTAACTGTAACTGTCCATCAAGAACCTCCATGCATTCGCACAGTTCGCATGTGCACACCTGGAGTGTGTGCGCACATTCGAGCAGGTAGCAGCCACTTGCCTGCTCAAACACACAAGCTAATTCCAGCCTGAATGTTCAGCTTTACAGACTGGGAGAGCCCACTCAGCTCATTCCGCTACAAACAGCAACAGGAACCTTATATAATTGGGTCAAGGCATACCACACACTTGCTTGCAGCCTTCATTTCAGCAATAAATTTTATTTATTAATTTATTTAAGTCTTTGTTTACTGGGTAAGTGCACTGATCCAGGGATCGTTTTCAGGCACAACCCTGAAAACAAAACATTAACAAATTCTAATTAGTTGACCTTTAAGCATCAACCACTGCACTGTACCACTCTTGAGTCTAGTCGCTCGATCAGCTGTCTCTTTTTACTTCACTCAGTCAGTCATTATCTCTCATCACTCAAGATTTTTTGGTTTAGGCATTTAGCACATTTTATCATTCTCTCACACAGACTTCAAACCCATGCTCTGGAGCAGTGCATCAGATCTGGGCTTAAACCCACCCAATTAATAATTTTTTTTTCCTGGCTGAAGTTATAAACCCCAAAAAAGAAAACCTTGCCCCAATCTCTCTTTCTCCAACTTCATTCCATTCAATACCTGTCCCGTATGGGTCATGAAGCTGCCCAAAGGTGCAGAAAAGTGAAAAGCACATCAATATTTCAATCCTTCCTCCTTCTCCCTTCCCCCTTCCCCAATCCCCTTACAAAAAAAATATTTATTTTCCTTTACCCGGCCATCTGGCTGGAACCTGCTGCCTGGCCCAGAGTGCCACCAGCACAGTTTTCAACCCACTGCTCACACGTCCTTCTGCCAGATGCTGGATGCTGGAATCAACCATCCTGGGTCCTGATCGCAGTCCACGACCAAGTCACCTCACCAACCCATCCCATCCAATCTGTGTTGTTGCTTCTTGCTTGGCTCATGCTGTACCACACTGATCAAGGCCTGTTAAGGCCACATACACCACTGTTGCTGTTGCTGCTAGGCATTGCTTGCTCTTGTGAGGGCCCACACTGTTTTTTATTGTGAGGCAAGTCTAGTAGTGTAGGTAGGTAGCCTAGTCATCAGGCTAGCTTCTAGCTCTCCTCCTGCCTCTTCAATCATCAAAGGAGATGGAGACTCACTAAGAGTAGGCCAACAAAAATATGCCACCATGATGCAGCTATTGAGAGTTCAGTGCTCACTGACTCTGAGCTGTAGTGTGTAGCCTGTCAACTCTTTGAGGGGAAAGACAGTGTCGTGCTTTACACGGTTCACACACTCTTGCTTGCTTGGAGCTCCTCCATGTCACATATGATGATGCCCACACTAACAGGTGGAGATAGTGGACATCACAACACAGACACAGTCAAGTCAGAAGCACACTCACCACCACAGTATGAGAGCACAGAGGCAAAGGGAAGGATCACTTACTGCGCAAAAGATTAAATCCAAATTTAATGCCATTTTTGCCACAGCATAAGAACAACCTAGGCTCAAATGCAGGGGCCAGCAACTGCCCCTTTCTGCCCTACCTAAAGACGCCCCTGCTTTGTGGTAGAAATTTATTCTCAGGTGCTAATATTTGTACAAGTAAATACAATGGTTTCCACTTTGTTCTGAGGTATCTCTATGTTTCAGGATGTGTTCCTCATTATGAGGGTAAGTGCCTCCCCCCCAACTGTCCCTCATTTTGCATGTCCTTGTCCTTCTTTTCAGTGACAAAAAGTGAGGTGTGGTGCATGCTCTCAGGGCTCTACTCAGCACAAAGAGTGCTGAGCATGGCCGTAGCATATATGTTTGATACAGAATTCCAAAGCAAAATTAAGTGCGCCATAACAGTCATGGAGAAACACGTATGGAGCACTAAATATGCATAAGGGGATTTGCATAGCCCAAAACAAAAAGGTCAGGCTTCACACCATAGAAGCCTCTCTTTGCACATCTGAAATGGGGGGGGGGTGTTGGCTTACTACTGAGAGCAAAGATTAATGGGGTCTTATCTTAGGCATTTAATGCTAAAAGCAAACACTACTTTACAAATGAATGGCAATTTACTGACAAAACCCAAAAGCTATGAAACAATTTTCGAAAGGATTTAATGGTGATAATTAATAAGTTTGCCTAATTGTAATGGGAAAATCAACAGAAACTGTATTTCCATGGCTCTAATTGCTACCAGTAGCATGTGAAATAGAAACTGATGCGATTTTTAGGATGTTTGCACCGGCTTAGCTACTACACGCATGTCAAGTTTGCAACATGCAGACCTGAGCCCAGATATTCAAAAGAGTTGCGCATGGCACAACAGTGTTGCACCATCGCAACCCTACTAATGCACACCCTGGCATGATATTCAAAGGAAAAAGTGCACTCAAGACAAATCCTCGGAGACCGCAGCCATCAGCAATGTATGCAGGCACAGGTGGGGCTGCCCATGCATAGCCTGTAAAAGCCCGATATTCAGCCCGGGATGTGCAGAGTCATGCATGTGCAACCCCTACCTGTGCCTGCACAAAGTTAAGCCAAAAAAAAAAAGGAACAAGTGATGGCCACCCACAGGTGAGTTGCCGCATTGCAGGGTGCAACACGGCAACTGCCACCTGTAGGTGGCCACCCGAGTTCCTGCCGCACCTGGCGGTGCCCCCATGACCCATCATGGGCATCCCTGGAGCGAAATCCCTCTGTCCAATATCCCTGGTGGTCCAGTGGACCTCTATGTGCCCGATCGCGGGCATCAGTATAGTTCTCCCCCATCCAATATCCCTGGTGGTCCAGTGGACTGATCGCCGCCCGATCGTGGGCATCTGTAACACATAACAGACCCCTACCACCCTAGTGGTCTAGTGTACCCCCTCCCCACCTGCCCACTGAGCCCCACTGCCCCACTCCCCCGTCAGCCGGCGGGCTGCAGCACCCACCTGCCTGCCGCCCGCCGCCCGCTGACTGACAGTCGTGGGCTGCACGCCCATTGGTTCACAGAGTGAGCCAATGGGCGTGCCCTTCCCACATATCTGCACTGAGTAGTAGTATGGAGCTGCATGCCCATTGGCTCACACTGTGAACCATGTGGGCGCAGCCTACTGGAGCTGTCAGTCGGGCGGGCGGGTGGTGGTGCTGCCGTCTACCGGCTGACGGGGAGAGCGGGTGGTGGGGCCCAGTGGGCGGGTGGGGAGGAGGTACACCAGGACCACCAGGGTGGTAGGGTCTATTATATGTTACAGATGCCCGTGATTGGGCGGCAATCGGTCCACTGGACCACCAGGGATATTGGATGTGGGGGGGACTATACTGATGCCCCCAATCGGGCACATAGAGGTCCACTGGACCACCAGGGATATTGGATGGGGGGACTATACTGATGCCCGCAATTGGGCACATAGAGGTCCACTGGACCACCATGGATATTGGACCTTTTTTTTTATATTACAGGAATGCCCGCAATCGGCCTGCATGGGGTGTTGGTCCCCAACGGCTGCTGCCTGGCAGGGCACCAGGTGCAAGTCATCGGGGATTGGTGCACCTGCATGCTAATGGCATGCAAATGGGGCCGTAATGAAATGCAAATGGCCCCCTGTGCGCCTTGCATAAATTATGGCCCCATTTGCATGTCCCCTTTTGAATATTGCAGGTGCTGTGCGTGGCACAATGGCACTTGTGCCAGCGCATCTCCATGCTCCACTCTGGCCACTTGCGCTGGTGCAGTGCCACTGCGCCATGCACAGTGGGGGTGGCCAAGGTGCGATATTCAAAGCTGCTGCACCATAGCGCAGCTCCGTTGAATATCGCCCAGGCCACACCCCTGCGCAACAAAGTTGAGCTGTGCCCAGGCTTGCATCACAGCCTGGCGCAGTTTGAATATCCGGGCCCTGATGTGCTTTTTAGATCTAGTTTGCTTAGGTTCACTTTGTGTCTGCTAACCACCTGCAAACATTGCACAATTAAGCATGTGGCATGCATTGTGCATGCACGCAACACACTTGTAATTCTGTAAGGGATTGATTCTGCCCTTAACAGAGTTTCTTCAGTGTTCAGTGCCGTATGTGACACCCAAATTCCCTTCAAGAAATTGAGAGTGAGGGGCAACAAATCTGAATCGATTACATCTGACATATAGGAAAAAGAAACTGCTATGATCAACGCTTAAAAAAATGTAGGATGGAGAGAAGTTAGTAGAGTATAAAGCCCTGTGAAATAACTATAAATCTATAACTAGGAAAACAAAAATTGAGTACTATAAATAGGGATGTCACGATAACAGAATATGACGATATACCATGATAATTACCACTGATGATACTTTATCGTTGTAAAGACAATATCGTGATTATCATGCAGCATGATATACCACAATATACAGTGATAAAGCACCTCAGCTTGCTGTTCCAGCAGCACGTCCCTTTGCAAGTGCAACCATGATTCCTGATTCCCCACCATCCTCACATTGGATTTTTACTATTTTACTTTAAAATTAGAAGTGCAGTGCCGACCCTGTGGCACAGAGTTTTGAGGGCCTGGGTATCTCACCTGTTACCATGCCAATAAACTGGGTTCAGGAATAGACCTGGGTTGCTCAAGAGCTGACTGCATGAAGGTGGACTGAGCATCAATTAATGGCTCTCCTTTTGGGGGGGGCAGCACAAGTAGCTGCTTGGTCGCCTTCTAGCAGCAGCTGGATGATGCAGCAGTAACAGCCTTCTGTTTGACTGTTTGGGTGCAGGGACTGAGTATATGCAACATCTTTACATCCCACAGCCACACCATCGCACATGTGCAAGCCTGAGGGATGGTAAAAAGAAATGGGGGGAAATATATGCACACCAGTCGAGTTATGTAATGGCGAACAGGAGCCTCAGACCTCTCCCCCTGTTGATCCCCACTTGTGAGACAGTGAGAGGAGTGATGGTTGGGGTTGGGGGCACCAGGATGCCAAAATGCTAGAACTGGTGGAAACCATGTCCAAACAGCTATATGGGTGAAATTTGTTTTTCAATTCTGCTGATTATCATGATAATCAATATACTGTGAAAATTTTTACCAACCTATCGTGATACTAAAAATTTGAAATCGTGACATCCCTGACTATAAACAAAAACAAATTTAAAGTATGGGTGACCAACATAAGTTTTGGAAAACTTATAAAGAACTCACAGGAAATAATTGAAGTTGCGATGTATTCTCTAATAAACATGACCAGAATTTGATTACTGATTCAGAACAAATAGCTTCAATAGTTAATGATCAATTTGGAGATCTTCATTGGTTCAGAGATTTATTGCTTTTAAGGGATAGCAATTGGTCTACTGACCTGGCTCTTACCAATCAATTGTTACCAAAATTTTATTTTTAAATTTTAACTCATACTGATGTAAAATTTTATTTAAACAAGTGTAATCTGAAACCAAACTCAGGACCCGATGGTTTGGATTATAGATTCTCAAAATTGCAGTTGAAAATATGGTTCTCCTTATAGCAAAGTTATTAAATTTTTCTTTATGACATGGTGTCTTTCCACAATATTGGAAGTTAGCAACCATTGGTTCAATTCATTAAAGTGGTCCTGTCATGGACCCTAGTAATTACAGGCCTATTTCATCATTGACCCCATTATCCAACATTCTTGAGAGAATAGTCTTAGACCAGTTAAATAATTTTATTAGCAGTTACAATCTTTATACCCCAGCTCAGTATGGATTTTGGCAGAAACATAGTACGGAGGCAGTCTTGATGAGATTCATGGACCCCATCCATCGGGCCATTGATTCTGGTGGCCTGGTGGTCATGGTGTTCATGGATCTCACCAAGGCCTTTATCTTGGTTGACCATTCCTTATTACTCAGGGCTTTGACCAATTTACATGTTTCAGGTGATGATGTACAATGGTTTTAGGATTATTTAACCAATAGGGCACATAGGACTAAGGTTAATAATTCTTACTCTCTCTATAGGAATATCGATTGTGGAGTACTGCAGGATTCAATTCTTGGACACCTGTTCTTTCCCTTTTTCTTACAAATCTACCTGGTGCTTGTCCCTCCTCTGAGATGGTACTGTATGCTGATGATGCAGTACTGTTGAGTATGGGGGAAGAACTGGGCCCCCTGAACACCTTGATTCAGAAAGATTTTAATGATTTGCAATCCTGGTTCATGTCACACAAGATAATTTTAAACACAAAAAACTGAAGCCATGCTTTTCTCTGACCAACGTAAGAGGGTTAATTTGAATTTTAAAATTAAATCTCTTGATGGGGACCTTACTGAAACAGTCACAGAATTTAAATACCTGGGTCTGATAGTAGACAATGCACTAACTTATGGCCCATACATCTCTAGATTGGTTAAGACAATCCATCAGAAGACTGGTATTCTTTTCAGGATTAGTAACTACCTGGCTGTGGAAACTAGGAGACTATTGACTAGCAGTTCCTTTTCTCCACAATTGATTATGGTCTTGTATGCTATTCCTTAGTGAGGCTGGGCTCATATTGAGTGTCACTTCCTTATACAATCTTGTTTATCAGTTTGTTACTGCACTTCCATCTCAAACACATCATTGCACTCTTTATGAGAGCATGGAGTGTCCTTCTTTAGAAGACTATACAAATTTTAAACTTGCCACTTTTATTCATAGGGTAGCTCTGGGTATGTACCCTTGTATTATATCAGGCGTCTTTACCCCACAAAAGTAGACAAGAGATACTCATTCTATGGAATCTCTTTCACCTCTATATGTTGTTCCTTTCAGACACACTCAGCAGGATCAGAGAGTTTTGTCATACTATGCAGTTAAACTGTACAATAGCTTATCATCAGACCTTACACAGCACAACAGTGTCTCTCCTTTTAGAAGAAATTGTGTTGCTCAGAAGAGATTTATGTTCATTGTCATTGTAATGGGTTAACATGACATTTTCTATTCATATATTATTTTGTTTGTTGTATATTTTGTTAATTGTATATTTTGGTGAGTGTTTATTTTATTCTGGTCGCATATGAAAAAAATGAGCATTTTTGCCTACTATGCCTACCAGTATAATCAATAAAACAAACAAGTAATTAAGTAAATAAATAAAAACACAAATAAACAAACATGTCTGCAAGTAGTCCTGGTATCACCTCAGCTACCTCCTTAAGCATGTATGGTGTAAGCCATCAGGCCCCATAGATTTATATACTTTGACCCTTAAAGCTTTTCCAACACCATATTCCTTATTATTCTGGCCATGCTACCTGAGCACTTGCCTTCTTGTCTTCCACTGTTAACTCCACATTCTGGTACTGGCCCTACCTTCTCCCTAGTAAAGAATAGACAAAAACATTTAAGTATCTCAGCTTTCTCTTTGTCCCTCTCTTCCCGTCCTTCCTCACTTATCTCCCTGATGTATGTGAAAAATGCCTTTTCTCCTTGCTTCACTCCCATTGCAAGCCTGCATTCCATCTCAGCCTTTGCCTCCCTCACCTTCCTGCTGGCTAACTTTGTTGCCTCCAGGTACTTCTGTATATCCTCTCCCCTTTGGCTTCTTTTGTACTTCAATAGCCTACTTTGGCTCTTACTGCCATCTTTGCTTTGCTGCGAATTGCATTGGACCCCTTTCCTTTTTCCCATTTGACACCTTCCCAATTGAATTTTCTACCACCTCAGTCATTGCTTTTTAAAAATGTTTCCAGTTTTTCCTACACCCCTTCTACCCTTGTATTTTTTTCCAACAGCTCCCTCATCCCGCTGAAATCTGCTTTTTTGGAAGGCCTGGTGAAGGAGAAGGGCAAAATGGTGGCCATGCTGGGATGCTGCCTGCTTGGGGCTTGATTCCTTAGCTCCAAAATTGCCCAAACTGTTCTTAAAATGCTTTTTTGTTGTATCTTTTCTTTGTGCACCATCCTTCGAGGAACTCTCTCAGGCATCCACCATACCCCAGCTCTACCTCCTTGCCTGAAACACCACCTGTTCCTGGCACTAGCCCGGTGATCCCCCCGGCTCAGAGCCCCCCCGAGGTAGGGCCCCCAATCTGCCAAGGGAGCTCTATCTAGAATCTGGCAGGCCGGGCTGGGCTCGGCCCAGGAGAGGAGGATGTCCGGCAGTTGGAGTGTGGCTGTGGGTGGTGGTACTGTTGCCTGTCCCCAAGGATGGGGATTTTTTACATAGCTGTTTCCGCTGGGGTGTGGTGTGCAATGACATCTGTGCACAGCTTTCCTGCTGATGTCTGCCACACTCCTGCCCCTTTCATCTTGGCTGAAGATTCTGCAGTGCTCCCAATCTCCATCGGGGGCCACTAGGACACCAAGCAGTCCCAGGATCCCTCATAGGGAGAGGAGAGAAGTCCTCCAGATGTTCAATCCTCTCCCTCCCTCGCCGCCCCCTGGCTCCCCGAGGCCATTCCCAAACCTGGGTCCCTGGCGTAGCGCGAGGTGTGGCGTCCAGCACCTCAACCCTCAGCACCACCGGGCTGGCCTTGAAATGCTTTTAAAAACACTAATTTAGTGTTCTTATTTGGAGTGACTGGGCGAATCCTTTTGTTTTTTGTTCTAGTTAGTTTTAGCATGGGGAGGTTTTAACTGTAGGCAGGGCTTGCGAGTGAGCATAGCACAGGAGTGCAGTTTTATTTTTAGTCAGGGTGTTTCTGGAGTTTGCACTGCAGTGCTGATTATTTTGTGGATTTCCAATAATCGAGGAACATGAAATCGAGCATTAAATTGTTCTTGGGTGCTTCCTTGACTTGCCGGTATGAGGTCAACACAGGACACTAAGGGAGTGAAAGCCATTGGAGTTATGCGTCGTTTTCCACTGGACTGGATCTGCCAGCTAGCTACTGAGCAGTGAAGTGAAGAGTGTGGAGTTCCTTGCCACCTCGGGGGAGAGTGGAGGGTCTTGCTGAGCTTAGGCGGTTGAGCGGTGGGGGTAACTGGGTGGCAAGAGGTGGGAGCTCCACTGTCCCCCAGGAAAACCCCACCTGTCTCCTGCTAAGGCTGATTTAAGTGGCGAGGCTGACCCTGGGCCCTAGTGAGGTGGCCTGTTTGGCTTCTAGCTGTTAGGGGGGAGGGATTATTTCCCCTCAGGACTCCTTCTGTGAACTGGCTGGACTGCACTTTGCCCTACTCTGGGATATCTGTTCGACATGCCGGTGGGGAAACATTGCTGTCGAGTATTGAAGTCTGGCTACAGGACTTGGTGAAAGCTTGTTTCTCAAGTGTTATTGGACTTTGTTCTCCGGGGTGAGTACCTGAGATTTTAAAAGATCATTCCAGACTGGCTTCTGGGTGGACTTGGTAAGAGTATTTCTTCCTGGATGGCATGCTTTATGAAGGCTCCTTGATATTTGGAAATTCGTTAACTGTTTTGTGTACTGTTACATCTATTGGAACATTGGTGGTGTGAGCACTATAGTTTTCCTTTGCACATTTGAAATATTTGGAACTTTGTTTGGACAGTTAATTTTCTACTAAGGGCTCTATGGATTTGTTTTAGAACTTGCTGCAGTACATGCTCCTTTGTTCTTTTCTCCCTTGCTGTTTATTTTAACTGTTATTTTACTTATTTGTAATTTGCATGTTGGGGGGTTATTTTGTGAGATGTATGACTGGGGGGTGTGGTTGTATTATTCAGAGTTTATTTAATTAGACTGAGTAGGTTGTGTGTGTGCTTTAGTTTGTTGTTTAGTATAATTGAAGTTATATTTATTAATTGTAATTGTGTGTTTTTGGGGGGAGGTCTTCTGGTTTGGGTATGTATACCAGACTGGGAGGAAGCACCAAGTTTGGTTGACAGTGACAATGCCGACCTCTCCCACAGTGATGGCACAATACCGACACAGGTATTGTGCCGCCTGTCCTCAAGGTGTTTTCTGTGGGGGAGCTGTGCCCCACCCCCATGTGTGGGGGCTGTACCCCTGCACCACCCAGACTTTAGGATTCCAACTCTAGGTCAGAGTTGGTCAGGGAGGGTGGAACACTTGGGAGGCAAAACAGAAAAGGACCATTACCGTGAATATTTGCCATAATGGTCTTTTTCCTGTTTTACCATCATCGGTGCCAACGGTAAGTGCACGGACTGGGATGTGTTGGGGCATTGCCTAGCATGAATTACCTATGCTGCCTCTCTGCTTCACAATTTCCTCCCCTTCACCAACCTCCTGGTTTCATCTGCTGCTGCCAGCTGCTGCAGGGAGGTCAGGATTATGAGGAGGCAGGTGGATCATTGTTGGTGGAGGGCAGCTGAGGAGGGGCATTGAGGTTATAAGGTCCAGGCAATGCCCTGGGTTTAAACAGGGCCAAGGTAGATGCCAGACATTTTTGGTTCCTCTACCTAGAGATCCCACTGGACTGAGTGGGCAGGAAGCTAGAGGGCTGGCTGCCTCCTCTAAACCTCTCCGGACAGTGCTTTGTAAGGCCAGATCAATGAGGAACAAGACCTCCATTTTGCAGACTTGATTTTCTCTGTTGACCTGGCTTGCATTACAGAGACCTTGCTAGAGGACTATGTAGGTCCAGTTCTAGAGACTGACATCCCCACTGGGTACTCCATGGTGCACTACCCGAGGAAGGATCGTGGATCGCAGGGTGTGGGGGTGGCCATTGTTTTTAGAGCCAACCTGGGCTTTATGGTGCATCCAGTTGATAATATCAGGTCTTTTTTTTCGAATTGAATAAACTTTATTGAATTTATAAAAGAAGAAGAAAACAGAAACAAACAATACTTGACCATAACATAGTAGGTACCTTTGATTAGGTGGAGAATAACAGTATAACAGCCCTACAAGAAAAATCCATCAGTATCAAAAACAGTGGCCAATATAAAAAAAAAAAAGGAAAAGAAAAAAACCCTCCAAAAACAAAATACCAGGTCTTTTAAGTGCATTGCCATATGTGGGAGTCCAGGTGCAGGTTGCAGAATTATCCGTATTTACCGCCTTCCAGGGTTGGGAGAAGAATTCCAGCAGGAGGCAGCAGACTTCATTGTCAACCAGGTGTTGGAGACCCCAGGTGTAAAATCCTGGGGAACTTCAATGCTTGGGTTAATGATGAATCCTTGCAGTTCAGTTACGACCTCCTCCAGTTAATGTCTTCACTGGACCTGACACAAGCAGTTGCTTCTGCGACCCACTGACGTGGCCACACACTCAATCTGGTGTTCCAGCTGGGTCTTGGGGTTGATAACCTCAAGATTATTTGGGTCTCTTGGTCTGATCATTGCACTGTGGGGTTCATATCTGAGGCTCCCCCGATACTCCTTCCCCCGTGGAGATGGTCAGCTACCACCCTTTAAGGTGCTTACACCCAGAAGGACTTCTGTCATTGGCTGACCTATCTAGAGTTGAGGCAGCTTGTGCGATTGGCACTGGTGTGGCAGTGGCCGCCTATAACAAGGTGGTGTTTGAAGCACTGGATGTCATCGCACCAGTTCGTATATGACCCAGATTCACTCACTTGAGATCCCCCTGGTTTGATGGGGATCTCAAGGCGTTGAAGATCAAGGGTTGGAAGTTGGAGTGTAACTGGTGGAACACCCAGCTGGAAGCCAACAAACTGGTCATGTGTGCTCACTACGGTGAGTACCAGGAGGCAATCTCCCATAAGAAGGCAAAATTTCTGTCCAGGGAGATTGTGGCAGGGAACAGCAGATCTTCTCAGCTTTTTTGTACTGTGGATAGGTTTCTCCATTCTGCCTGTCTACAGCTGAAAAAGACTTTTTCATCCACCTTGTGTGAAGAGTTTGCTCTGTTCTTCTCTGACATAATGTTGTTTGTTCGGTTGGGGGGTTCTGTTAAGGAGGCTTTCGCCTTGCAGAGGTCAGACTAATAGGAGCAGAAGCACTCTGCCTGTCTGGGAGGAGTTTAGGCCAGTGGAGGTGTCTGAGGTGACTGAGGTGAGCTTAGAGCTGAAGCACACATTTTGTGAACTAGACCCAGCCCTGACCCATTTCTTAATGGGATGCACTGAGGCTGCTGGCCTTGTGTTCACTAGGATTTCCAGGTGTTCAATGGTGGAAGGGGTATTCTCAGTGGCTTTGAAAGAAGCGCTGGTGAGACCCCTCCTTAAGTAGTCTTCCCTCGACCCAGACATCCTGGTGAATTACTGTCCAATCTCCAACCTGTCTTTTTTTGAGCAAGATAGAAACATACATAGAGACATAGACTCTGATGGCAGATAAGGACCGCTTGGCCCACCTAGTCTGCCCATTTCCCTACCTACAGGATAGGCCACAGATCCTAGTTAACCAACAGCCTAGTTCTTCCTACCCAGCCACAAGAATTGCCTTATGTCTGTCCCATGCATTCTTGAATTCTCCCACAGTTTTAGACCCCACAACCTCCTTAGGAAGGCTGTTCCATGCATCCACTACCCTCTCTGTGAAAAAATACTTCCTCACATTGCCCCTGAACCACCCCCATCTTTAAATTGTATCCTTGTTCTTGCACGTCTCTTTTCTGAAAGATGCTACCTCTTGGACTTTGTTGATTCCACTGAGGTACTTAAAAGTTTCTGTCATGTTCCCTCTCCTTCTTTCCTCAAGGGTATACATACTAAGCTCCTTTAGTCTCTCCTGTGACGGTTCTCTTGCAGACCCTGCACCACTTTAGTTGCCCTCCTCTGGACTGCCTCTATCCTGTCTATGTCCTTGCGGAGATGGGGTCTCCAGAACTGGATGCAGTACTCCAGATGGGGTCTCACCAACTGTCTGTACAGAGGGATAACAACTTCCTGTTTTCTGCTGCTGATGCCTCTCCCTATGCATCCCAGTATACCCCCAGCCCTTCCTACTGCTTTCTCACATTGCTTGCTAACCTTAAGGTCATCTGATATGATTACCCACAGGTCCGTTTCCTTTTTTGTTGTTGTTACCTCCTCCCCCCCATTGTGTAATCTTCCTCCGGGTTCTTTTTCCCAGGTGCATTATTTTGCACTTCTTTGCATTGAATCCTAGCTGCCATACTTCTGACCATTCCTCCAACCTTGCCAAGTGCCTTCTCATCCTTTCCACACCTCCTTGTGTATCAACCCTGTTGCAGATCTATGTGTCATCTGCAAAGAGGCATACTTTTCCTTCCAGTCCCTCTGCAATGTCACTTATAAAGACATTAAAAAGGACTGGACCAAGTACTGAACCCTGTGGTACCCCACTAGTAACCCCTCTTTCTTCAGAATGGACTCCATTTACAATTATCTTCTGTGTCCTGTTGTTCAGCCAATGTTTTACCCAGGCAACCACCCTGGGACCCACTCCCAGGCTGGTTAATTTGACTATTAATCTTTTGTGTGGGACTGTGTCAAATGCCTTGCTAAAGTCTAGATAGGCCAGGTCCACAGCCCCTCCCTGGTCTACTACTTTGGTCACCCAGTCAAAAAAATCTATTAGATTCGTCTGACATGACCTTCCTGCTGTGAAGCCATGCTGCCTTGGGTCCTGTGCCCCACTGGCCTCTAGATACTCAACAGTTCTTTCCTTCAGAAGTGACTCCATCACTTTCCCTACCACAGAGGTCAAACTGACAGGTCTGTAGTTTCCTGCCTCTGTCTTGGTCCCACTTTTGTGAAGGGGAATCACATCCACCTTCCTCCAGTCCTCGGGCTCCACACCATCCTCCCATGATTTGTTAAAAAGAGTAGTCAGTGTGGTTTCACTAGTTCCCCCCTTAATTCTTTTTAGAATTCTGGGGTGAATTCCATCAGGCCCCATTGCTTTGTCCACCTTCAGTTTTAGGGGTTCTTGCAGAACCCTTTCTTCTGTAAAAGGACCAGGATCAACCCCCCTATCAAGAGTGCTTCTGTTAATTGGATTAGGCACTTCCCCCTCCTCTTTTGTGAATACTGAGCAGAAATATTCAGTCAGTATCCCTGCTTTTTCACTGTCCCCCTCTGCCCACCCACCGTTCATTCTATTCAGCCTCACTATCCCTCCCTTTGTCTTTCTATGCTCTCTGATGTACCTATAAAATATTTTATCCCACTTCTTAACTGAGTTGGCTATCTTTTCCTCAGTTTGGGCCTTTGCTATTTTGACTTCCCTCCCTGCTTCCTTCTGCCCTAACTGGTACAGCTGTCTGTCCTGCTCCTTCTGTGTTTCCTTATACTTCCTGAATGCTATCTTTTTCTCCCTGACTTTCCCAGCCACCTCTTTTGAGAACCATAGTGGCTTTTTCTTTCATTTTGATTTGTTTATTTGCTTCACACAAAGGCCTGTTGCCTCTGTGATTGCAGTTTTGATGATTCTTCATTGTTGCTCCACCCCTCCTTCTAGCCTGTTTGCTAGTGCTTTTCTGAGGCACTCTCCCATCTTGCCAAAGTCAGCCCTCCTGCAGTCCAGGAGATTGTTGAGAAATTGGTGGCACAACAGCTTGAGTATTGCCTCGTGTCCTTTGGCATCTATGAACCATTTCAGCTGGGTTTTCAGACAAGACACAGCACTGAAACAACTCTAGTTAGGGTGCAAAATGACCTACTCAGGGCTAGAGATAGAGGAGACAGGTCAGTTCTTGTGCTCCTCGATCTCTTATCAGCATTTGGCCAATGGGTCACATTGTGCTTCTTGATTGGCTCTGTGAGTTTTGTGGACATCAGACGGTTTGAACCCTATCTCTCTGATAGGGTGCAGTGGGTAGTGATGGGGAATTTCTCCTCCTCCCCAATGCCTCTGTCTTGTGGATTTCCACAGGGCTAGATTTTGTCACTAATGCTGATCGAGGTGTACATGCTGCTCCTGGGTGAGACCATTCAGCAATACAGTGTGGAGTTTCACTGCTATCCAGATGACACCCGGCTGTATTTGTCAGTTGTGCGTGGAACATCCGGTGCTGTCGACATGCTTAACATCTGTCTAGCTAAAATCAATGACTGGATGGCTTCCTGCTCACTGAGACTAAACCCAGATAAAACAGAGGTGCTAGTGATCAAGCCAGGTTGTGGGCATGATGGGTTACAACCTGGAGCAGTTACAGGTCTTTTCCTGGGGTCTGCTCCATTTGTTGCTTTCCCAAGGGCACATAATCTAGGTGTGATCCTGGACAGCAGGCTGACCTTTGAAGATCAGCTATCATCTGTGGTCAAGAGTGGTTTCTACCACTTGCAGAACATCATCAGGATCAAGTCCCTCATTCCGCCTGAGGATCTGCTGACTCTGGTATATGTCTTTGTTACCTCCAGGCTCGACTACTGTAATGTTCTTTACTTTGGGGTCACAGGAGGGACCCTCTGCAGGCTGCAGCTGGTGCAGAATGCAGTGGCCCAGTTGCTGATGTGCCTGCCTAGGTCCTGTCATGTGACCTTGGTCCTGCATGCTCTGCACTGGCTGCCAGTCAGGTGGAGGGTCCTTTTCAAGGTGGGCTTCCTCACCTATAAGGCCCTATATGGGCTGGGTTCTGGCTACCTGTCAGAGCTCCTGGCACCTGCAACCTCTGATCGCTCCCTCCGCTCCTCTTCGAGGGACCTCCTGGACGTTCCCACTGTTCCACTCAAGACATCTGGTGATTGAGCTTTCAGTGTCTCTGGGATGACCCTGTAGAACACGCTTCCATCTGCAGCCTGGGAGGCCCCTTCGATTGGTGTTTTCAAGCAGAGGCTAAAGGCCCACCTTTTCAGCCTGGCATTTACAGAGTAACCTGCATCCATCTGTGTTACTACTATAATGAATTTTAATAATTGAATCCTGACTTTTATTTATTCTTGTTATTTTTGGATTTTAATAGTTGTTTTTTATTGTAATATTTTATAAGGTGCCAAGAGCTTCTGGGATTTGGTGCCATAAAAATAAAATTTGTCTTGCCTTGCCTTAAAGTCCCATACCTTTACAGCATTTGTTCTTTGGCAGGTCCTATCTGGACCTCCAGCACCACTGTTCTGGGGTCTCTGGAACCAAATGGTTCAATGACTACTACATTTTTGATCCTTTTGCTGCTGCTGAGCACCATTTTCAAAAGAGACCATTTCCTTTTTGGGCACTTGCCTAGCTGAGCTAGGAATGCCTCCTGGGATGCATTCACCAGGAGCTGACTCCTAGTACTTGATGTGAAAGGAACTTTCCAGTCCCCATCTGGCATATTAAAGTCCTCTACAACCACTACCTCCCCTAAAGTAGCCACATTCCTAAGCATCTCCTCCAATTTATTTGTCTGACCCTTGATCCTGACCTGGTGGTCTATAGACCACTCCAGTCAAGACTTGTTTCTTGTTCCCTGTCACTGCTAGCACACAGAGTTTCTAGTTTTTACGTATCCCCTAGGCTGTCTATCTCAGTTGCCTCTATCTATTCATTTACATGCAATGCTACTCCCCTTCCCTTGCCCTTTACTCTGTGCTTCTGAATAGTGAGGACCCTGGAATGGTCATGCTCCATTTGTGGTTCAGGGTTGCCAATGTCTCTGTGACAGCCACCAGGTCAGTGCTGCCTTCTATGACCATCAGCTGAAATTCTGGCATTTGGCTGCCAAGACTGCTTGTGTTGGTGTGCAACATTTTCCAACATCCATCCCTACCCTCTAGATTTTCCCTTACCCTGGTTGTATTTGATTCCATTGCATTAGTTGATGGAGGGAAGCCAGCAAGGCCCCTTTGTTTGTTAGATTGAATGTGCACCTTGCCTCTTTTACTCCCCCAAATTTAAACTAGCTGTGCTGTGCCCACCTTTCTCCCAGCACTCTCATGCCCCCCATGTCGGGATGAAAGATGTCCCTTTTGAACTGCCTCCAACTCCACCAGTCCAGGCCCCATTTCCTGAGGAACTGAAATCCCTCCTCCCTTCATCAAACCTTTAGCCATGCTTTGAATTGGAACACATGGAACTGTTTCTTTTGATTCAGGCATGGCCACAGTAGCACCTTAGAGATGGTTACTACCACTGCTCTCTCCTTTGCTTCCTTTCCAGAGCATGGGATTCTGACTTCACCTTTTTCATGCTCCTCCTGCTCAGATCGTTCATGTCCACATGCACTATTAGATCTGGCTTTTCTTCCCCTTTCCCATGACTTCCAACACCCTGACTATAAGTCTGTCTGCTGTTGCACCAAGGAAACAGCAGAGCACCTTTTTATCATTGAGTGTTTAAAAAAAAAAAAAAATAATAATAATCATTGTTTGTAAGACCCAGATCCCTTCCTGTGCCCCTCACAATTGAATCTCCTACTAAGTATACCTTTCTTGTGCTGTCTTTGGGGTTTGACCCACCCCGTAGCATGCTGTCCAGCAGTACTTGCCTGTTTGGCATGTTGAGTCCCTGTTCCCTTGTGGGGGAGATTGGAGACCCTCTTGTTACAATAGAGTGAACCTACTGTTGGTGCACAGCCTTGGTTCCTTAGGCTTGGACTTCCCCCCCTTTTTCCTTTCCTCCTCTCCACTACTGTCTAGCCCCTTCTCTCACTTGTGTTGGCCTTGAAGGTGGCTGTGGTAGTACTGCCCAATGGGGGTTGATGGCTGTAGCTCTCATGTGGAATATTTCAGCCCTTGTTCTTAATTTTTTTTATTTATTTAGTTTTTGTTGACCGGGTAAGTGCACTAGACAAATCCTGCCTATTTTCAGGCACGACCCGGGGGAGGGGGATACAGATGAATTCCAACTGACCTTGAACCAGATTAAGCTGTTGGTGGTATTTTTAGTGAATGAGGGAAATTTGGCCAGGACACCAGGGAAATTCCCTACTCTTTTCGATAAGTGCCATGGGATCTTTAACATCCACCTGAACTACCACCAATCCAGGCAGATGTGACCTTGGTTTAATGTCTCATCCGAAAGATGGCACCTCAGAAGTGCAGCACCCCTCTCATGCTGCACTACAGTGTCAGTACTGGGATATTAACCCAAGTGCCAGATGTGGGAACTGATCCCATAGCCCTCTGATCTCCCAGCCTCAGCTCCTAATTCAGCCCTTATGGACTAGGACCTCCAGCAGTTGAGATAGTGACTGAACTCCCAGAGTTCCATCTGGTTCACCACTGTCTCACACCCCATACACTCACCCCACCTCCCACCAACGTGGCTCCCTCCCCTGCATCATGGTGTGAATATACTGGTTATAGCTGTGTTTTGAGATTAGAGTGTTTCTTTCAGTACCTCTTGGGACTCAAGCAACATGCAGTGTTCTTACTATTCACAATATGTACTATTAGACTATCCTAGATAGGGTTTCCCCATGATCCTCTAGATAGCCTGCCTTAATCAGTCACAATTTGTTCTGTAAAACTACCCAGATCATGTGTTTCTAGAATCCCATTACCCAACCTGCCTTGCCACTTACAACTATACTAGGAGTTACTTAAAACTTTCAGGGTTACCTACGGAAATGCGGACTCTGCTGCAGACTTCTTTCAGATGCTCCTCTCCTCCTCTGTACCTCTTACACAATGGGATGCCATGCTGTAGGGCAAAGGCAGACATTTATCCACACCTCAGATTGCCCCACTGAGGGGAATAGGAAGACAAAGCTCACTGCTGATATAAGGCACCCTCATTTACCTCTGGATGTCCTCTGTGTATACATTTGAAGCTCACCAAGGCCATGCACATATAGGCCTACTGCATGTAAATGGCAGATAATACCCACTGCAAGTACTGTGGGAGGCAGCTGTTTAGCAAATTATGTATTCCTTTCCTTACCCAATCCACTGCTGGTAGTAAGCAGCTTTCAGGGCTTAAAGTAGAGGCTCCATCAGCCTTACCAATGAGTTAAAACAAAAAAAAAAATCTTACAATGTTGTAGGGCCCCTTTAGGGTGGGAGTCCTCCCCCAGTGGGCTCAGAGGGTGAGATGCAACTACCTTACACCACCACTAGGCTGCCATAGATGTTTGCAGTGTCTCCTGCATTCTTTTTTCACTTACCAGTTGGGGGAGTGTATCCAAATAGAAAGAAATGCATGGTACCTCCACTAATAGAAACATTTAAGTGGACCTGATGACTGATCTGCAAAACCCCCTGGGGTGCTGTACATGCCCACCTCCCCACTATGGTCACTCCTTCTGCACATCCCACACAAAGGCAATCGTTCCCCATAATTAGCATGCACTATATATAGCAGTCAATAATAAGAAATTACTTTTAAAACACAACTATATTTCAGAAACAATCTTTATGAGGAAATGTTTAGTGTAGAACTGTTATTAGTGGGGCCCCTTAACTGACTGCTGTCTGTCAGGCCTTAGCAGGCATGACTGAAATTAACCATTCCTATGGCTGCCACTATCTAGATCTAACTTGAAATAGCTCCCACACCCAAGCAAAGCACAAGTTTCGGTGGCCCTGCTGCAGTGGAGGCTGCAACTCTCTCCCCTCCCCCGGCAACAGGAATACTCCCATAATTATGATAGGGGAGCTCCCTTAACACAATTCCTGGGTACCCAGAGTCAAATCAGTGCTGGATGGAGCTGATACACTTTAACCAGTAACTCAAGCAATATGCTCAGAATTTAAACCACTTTCCCATGAGCATGCAGTTGCTTAAATGGCTAGTGTAAATCTCAGATCTTGTACTCACTTCTGTACCTGTATTTTGTTGCCACGTGTGGCCTGGGTGATGCCTGAAAACAGTCCTCTGGATCAGTGCACCCACCCGGTTACCAAATAAATAAATAAATAAAATAAACAAATAAATGTGAAGTATTTGTAGATCCTGGCCGGATGACTAAATGTACAGAACAAATCCCCAAATGAACAAATCCTAGCAAGAGCCAATACAGCTGCAAAATATTGGCATTGTGGGCAGTGAGAAATCTGTAAACTAGCAATTTTTGCACTAACCACTGAG
This sequence comes from Neoceratodus forsteri, assembly GCA_016271365.2. NCBI lineage: Eukaryota > Metazoa > Chordata > Ceratodontiformes > Ceratodontidae > Neoceratodus > Neoceratodus forsteri. The sequence goes on from CM057449.1 coordinate 1,430,385,179, forward strand.
CCACCTAACTGTGCTTTCTAATTGTTATGATACACATACACTGACTAATACATATACACATATATGCATATCTATTCCAGTGTAACATAGCAGTGCAGTCTACACACATTTTGACAGATTAAAAAAAAGAAATCGAGGGATTGTTTTCTTCTTTTCAGGCTTCAGGGGACATCAGAGGGTTGGGGGTTGCCACTAGACACCTCATTTAAATCAGCAATGACATGCATAAGACTGAAACTAATCTAGATAGTGGGGGAATGTAGACTAGCAATTTTTGCACTAACCACTGAGCCACCTAACTACACATTCTAATTGTTGTGACGCACACACACACTGACTAATATGTGTACGTATACACAAAGCTGGTGAGATGGGTAGGAAACTGGCTGCAGGGAAGGCAACAGAGGGTGGTGGTGGGTGGGGAGCTCTCACACCCAAGGGCAGTGATGAGTGGTGTTCCACAGGGCTCAGTGTTGGGACCAGTGTTGTTTGGGATATTCATTTTAGACATATCATGGGACATCAGAGCAAAGATCAGTCTGTTTGCTGATGATACCAAGGTAGACGCGATGGTGGATGACCTAGGGGGATGGCAGGGTTGCAGGATGATCTGGCAAGCTTGAAACCTGGTCAGACACCTGGCAACTGGGCTTTAATGCCAAAAAGTGCAAGGTGCTGCATTTTGGGATGAAGAACCCAAGGAGGAGTTACCAGCTAGAGGAGTGCAGCTAGCCCAGACAGAGGAGGAGAAGGATCTGGGTGTGCTCATTACAGGGTCAATGAACAACTCGGCACAATGTAGGAAGGCAGCTGCAAGGCCAACAAAATGCTGGGTTGTATTGCAAGGGTATATCCTCGAGGAGGGAGGGTGATTCTGCCACTGTAAGGGTCTTGGTTAGACCACACCTGGAGTACTGCGTGCAGTACTGGCGTCCGTATCTGAAGAGGACATTAAGTTACTGGAGGGGGTGCAGCACAGGCGACAAAGATGATCAAGGGGCTGGGGACTTATCATACAGAGGAGGTTGAAGAGTTGAACATGTACTCACTGGAGAGAGGAGAGACAAGGGTGACATGTTGAAACCTTTAAATACATTAAAGGAACAAACAAGGCAGTACAGATGGGCTGTTCAAAGTAAAGGAGGGAGGGCCACCAGGGCCATGATATGAGACAGGAGGCGAGGAAGGTTCAGGAGGAGATGAGGAGACACTATTTTACAGAGAGGTGGTGGCTGGGTGGAATGCGTTACCTGCAGAAGTGATATCCAGTAGAACAGTGGACTGCTTCAAATGAGGATGGGACAGGACAAGGGGGAGGGTTAATGAAGGGGAAGGGTGGAAGGGAGGGGCAGCTGCAGAATAAGGGGTGCTAGCTGCACATTCGAGCAGACTTGATAGACCTCTAGGCCTTTATCTGCTGGCAACTTTCATATGTTCGTATATGTATTTCCTTATAACATAGTAGTGTACTGTCTACACACACAGAGAACTGACACACACATACTAACGCACATACACTGCCTTATATGGCCTTTATTTACTTATACATCTAAACCTAACTTTTACTGTATTCAGGGTTTTATTTAACTCCAAAAATTGATTAGCGTTTTGCTCATAAAAGTGCTAACACATTGTAAAAATGCATAGCACTTGATTCACTGTGCTTAACAAACATAACACTTCTAGAAAACCTGTATAAATACTTTCTGTACAGTTAGCATTGTCCAAAGAAAAAAACTGCTAATCAATTATTTAAAACCCTGGTATTTAGGATAAGCACTGTGTTTTGCACTAACTCATGGTATTAATCTATGGCATGACTGGATAACTAAGGTAGTGGACCAGGGAAATATGGTGGATATGGCCTATCTGGACTTCAGAAAGGCCTTCAACGCTGTCCCCCAAAGAAAGCTAATAAGCAAACTGCTCAGCCTATTGGTGGATCCTAAAATAGTTTTTTGGGTGAAGAATTAGCTGAATGTCAGGAGTCAAAGGGTTGTGGTAAACAGGGAGCACTCTGGAGAGGGAGAGTTGATGAGCAGGGCTTTGCAGGGGTCGGTGCTGGGTCTGGTTCTCTTCATTGTCTTCACTGGGGATATTGCAGATATACTGAAGGGGAAGATATGCCTCTTAACAGACGATACAAAGGTGTGCAATAGATTGGACAGGCCAGGGATTGTTCAAATAATTAGGGAAGACTTTAAAAAAATGGAGAAATGGTCTGAAGAATGGCAGCTGGGATTCAATGCAAAGAAGTGCAGGATTATGCACATAGGGCACAAGTACCCAGGGACAAAGTACAAACTAGGTGGGGAGGTACTGACAGTCACAAAGCAGGAAAGGGACCTGAGAGTTATCATCTTGAGGACCTAAGGGAAACTAGGCAGTGTGATAAGACAGCTGGAAAGGCAAGCCAGATGCTTGGATGCACAGGGAGGGGTATCATGAGTAGAAAAAGGGAGAGGGAGGTCATCTTGCCCCCTGTATAAGACACCCATGAGAGACCACATCTGGAATACTGTGTCCAGTTCTGGAGTCCCCATCTGAGAAAGAACATAGAGTAGAGGCAGTGCAGTGGAGGGCAACTAAAATGTTGCAGGGCCTGTGGGATAAGACCTATGAGGAAAGACTGAAGGAGTTAAATATGTTTTCCCTGGAGGAAAGGAGGTGGGGGGGGCATTATTGAGATATATAAATACTGTACATCACTGGTATAAACAGAGTACAGGAAGGAAGCATCTTCTAAAGTAAGAGATGCTCCAAGTCAACGAAGTACAAATGAAGTTGGGGAGGCTCAGGGAAAACACAAGAAAAGATGTTTTCATGGAGAGGGTGGTGGATGTATGGAATAGCCTACCAGAGGGGGTGGTCAGGGCTAAAACAGTCACAGAATTTAAGAAGGAATGGGATATATACAAGGGTATCCTGGAGGGTTCCACAAGTAGCACTGAAATAAATTTTGCCGACATCCCCCACAGCGACACATTGCTGCCGACATCCCCGAAACCCGAAAGCCAGATCCCGACCATGACCAGGGAACACATCGACACCTGCTCTGTGTTAATGCGGGGTTGGGGTCATGCCCACTTACACTCCCCAGACTTAGGGATTGTCAACTCTAGAGTGGTATGGATTACAGGCGAGAGCGGTTTACAGCAGAGTTGCTGTATCCACAGATTACTGCAACAACCTGTTCGACACTGTGGATGTTGAACAGGTTGTTGTCAATGTGATGGATTTACAGTGGGGGGGTCATTGTTTTAATGGTATACCATCCTGGAGGTGGGGGTGGGGCTCCAGAGTTCAGTTTGGGCATGGGGCCTCACACTAGATTGGAATTAATGGGGCAGTCTGGGTGGGCCAAGTGGTCGTTATCTGCCGTCAACTTCTGTGTAGCTACAGTATGTATGTATCTATGATAACCAGCAGGACTGGAACAAAGTGCTCCACACACACACACACACACACACACACACACACACACACTCACATGTACTGCTTCATGTTCTGAACTATATACTGCTAACAAATAGCATTACAGCCATTTGCAAGCTGACTAGAAAAAGGTTAATGTACCCAGGCCTACCATAGGGTGGGTAGGTTCGCTCTGTCGGCCGACTCCCATAATCACCATTGTAATGTCCTCTCCTCTCTAGGTTGGCTACCCTATGTGTCTAAGTTAAGGTACTACTCCCTTAGCCTCTTATTTAAGCTGGTGCATAAATATACCCCTCCTTGCCTAAGTGGGTACTACGTCTGAGACAAACCCAGTAATTCCCTCAGATCTGCCTCTCTCCCCTTTCTTATTATATCTAAGATGCATCTTGCCACTGCCCACAAGTCATTCACCTTCGCTGCACCATCTGATTGGCGCTCCCTCCCTCCCACTGTCCTATCCTGCTCCTCTCTCCCCAAGTTCTAATCCACTTTGTATGCCTCACTTGCTTCCTCTGTTGCTTGTTCCTGCTTTGGCTAAAGTCTCAGTAATCTGACTCCTTTACCCTTGGTTGCAGCCTCCATCTGTCTGTCAGTCTTGTAATGTTTTATGTTTACTATACATAATGTATACATATATTGTCGTACCTGTGCTTTGTAGCAAAAAGTTATTTTCTGCTCGTTGCCTACTTCTTTTGCACAGTCTGGCCTGCATGGTTCTTACGTTACTCTGTACATAATGTTTATAAATCTTATTTGCCTACCCTTGCCTTGTATTAGATGTCCTGTGGCTGTGACTGTATATTTGATTGTATAGTTATTTATTTATTTGATTTTGGTAACCGGGTAAGTGCACTAGGCATAGCAATGCCTATTTTCAGGCACAACCAGGGAGGATACAGGGTTACAGAGATAACAAAACAGTTTGTGGAGAACAATGGGTGGAGAAACAATGGCTACAGGTCGGTACAGTTTCAAACAAGCGTGCAGTACATACGAGTCAACAATAGATAACAATAAGTAAAACATAACAGTAAAACAGGACATCAAGTGCAGGTTCACCCATCTTAGGGATACAGACTGGGAGAGATAGCTTAGCTAGGCACAGATGTGAGGTCCAACTAGGAGAACTAGTTAGAAACACAAATAGATGATCAGCTTTAATTGAAACCAGGGGACTAGAGGTCCAGGATGGTAGTGGAAGGACAGTTCAGAGGGAGAGAACCAGTTGGAGAAATGGGGGGTGAGTGCTTTTCTTTTGTCCAGGGGAAGGAAGAGCAAGGGAAAAGAGGGACATAAGAGAGAGAGAGAGAGAGAGAGAGAGAGAGGAGGGAGGATGGGTGGGTGAGAGAGTAGAAATGGTGATGGGAGATGGGGCAAGGTAGAAAAGGAGAGGTGGGAAGAGAAAGCAGAGAAAATGTGGAGGTGAGGCAGCCAGGGGGAGGAGGATAGGGGTTCTACCAAGGTTGGAAGCAGGTACAGGGTGTAGAACCAAGCAGATGTTCACGGTGCATCCTCTTGAAAGTGACATGGGAACGAGCAAGACGAATTGCTTATGGAAAAGAGTTCCAGTATTTTGGCCCAGTATATGAGAAAGACTGTGTACCCAATGCTGTTTTGCATCTGGGGATATGGAGAGGCACTTGGTCAGTGGATCGAAGCTCATAGGAGACAGTTTGTGCATTCAACATAGAGGCTAGAGACTGGGGAAGACAAGATCTGGTAATGCTGTCAGTGAGAGATCCAAGTGACTGGAGCTGATGGGCAGAGGGGGAGAGCCATTTTAGGTCAGCATAGAGCTGGCAGTGGTGCTTGTAGTGAGGGTATGCACAGGCATATCTACAGATATTTTTATAGGTGGTGTCCCACTTGTGAAGAGGGGTTTTTGATGCCCCAAGGTAGGTGATGGAGCCATAGGATAGTGCTGGAAGAAGAATGCCCTGTGCAATAGTGAACCTGGCTGATGGGGTAAGGGCATAACTAGTTCAGTAGGCACCACCAAGTTTAACATTTACGGTTTTGCAGGTAGTATTGATGTGCTGATCAAAAGCCAGAGATTCATCAAGCAGAATGCCCAGGTGTTTGAAGGAGCTAGCGTTGACCAGTAGTGAGCCATCAGAGCAGGAGATTTTGAGGGGATTTTGGTTTGTTCTGAGTCTGGCTGGGGAGCCGAAGAGCATTGCATGCATCTTATCTACATTTAGAACAAGGTCATTTTCAATAAGCCAGGACTGGAACTTGATAAAGTTTGAGGAGAGAGAGCAGTTTATGTCCGAGGTGTTCCTGGCACTGGAATAGAGAACAAGGTCATCCACATATAGCAGAGATGAACAATCAGGGGAGAGAGTGGGGAGGTCATTTACAAAGAGAGAGAAATGTAGGGGGCCCAGAATAGATCCTTGAGGAACACCAATATTAGTGGTAGAGAGATCAGACAGGACGGAGTTATAATTCATGGCCTGTCTTCTGTCTGACAGGTAGCTACTGAACCAGGCCACTGCCTCTGTAGAGAAGCCAAGGGACAAGAGTTTGTTGAGAAGAAGGGGGTGGTTCACCAGGTTGAATGCCTTAGTTAGGTTGATAAAGATTGCGCCAGTGGTGAGGCCTTTGTCCATTGCGGTATAGATATCGTTCATAAATTTTAGAAGAGCGGTGACAGTGCAGTGGCCTTTGAGGAAGCCATGCTGGGAACTGGAAAGAAGACTGTGTTCTTGTAGAAAAGAGATGGTTTGAGTGGCTAATAGTTTTTCCAGTATTTTGCAAAGAATGGAGAGAATTGCTATGGGCCGGTAGTTGGCCATATTTGTGGGGTCTCCCTTTTTAAGTATGGGAATGACTTTTGCTATTTTCCAGATGTTGGGGACAGAGCCATGGCATAGTGATAGGTTGAGAATTCTGGCTATGGGTGAGGCAATTATGGGTGTGCCAAGTTTCAGGAGCTTGGGCACAAGACCATCCGAGCCACTAGTGGCACTATCGGGGATGCCTAATAGCATCTTTAGGACTTCCTGTCTAGTGATAGTTCGGAAACAGAAAGGGGGGTAGTTATATTGGGATCCACTGTCTGCGAGGGTGGGAGGACTGTATGGAGGTGGTGGTGGGGAGGAAGACAGATATTTTGGTAGGTCAGAGAATTGAAGATTAAATGAGTTAGCAATGGTGGCTGGATGGTTGCAATGCACACCATTTATAATCATATTGTTGGAGATTTTGTTTTGTTTGGTTCCAAGGAGAGTCTTGATAAGAGCCTAGAACTTTCTGGAGTCACCTGCCACATTTATTAATAAGCCTTTGCAGAACAAGCTCTTAGCATGGCAGATGTTCATTTTACATGAGTTTCTCTGAGTTCTGTAGTCATTATAGTCAGATGGGAGGCCCGAGATCTTGAAACGCTGCCAGCTCTTGTCCCTAGCTCTGATTTTGGCAAGTAGGTCCTTGTTGAGCCATTTAGTGTGGGTTCCACTTACATGATGTGTAGTGAGGGGCGCATGGGTATTTTAGATAGACCCAAACAGGGTAGGGAAGTGGTCCAGGGCTGTTTGGGAATTGGTGGTTGAATAGATGTGGCTCCAGTTGAGCATGGTGAGATCGCTCTGAAACTGGGCTATAGCAAGGTTGGCTAGGTTATGAAAGATTGTGAGTCATGGAGGAGGTGCAGGTTGTCTAATAGAGCACCAGACACAATATATTGGGATGTGGTCACTTATGGCATCAGCAAGGATACCTGCTGAGACTATACAGTCATTGCAATTGGTCAGAGCCCAGTCAATTAGAGTACTGGGTCTTGAGGGAGGCATAATCCTAGTGGGGTCAGTGATAAGCTGGTGGAGGCTGTGGCCTTGTACTGTTGTGTGGAGGGATTTATTTTGTTTCCCAATCCAACTGAGGTTAAGATCTCCAAGGATAAGGACTTCGTTGCGACCCACCGCTGCATCGATGTGTGAGAGGAGCTCCTCAAGACCAGCGGTGCCACTTAGTGGTGGGTTATAAGCACATACAATGTGTGTTTTTTTGGGGCCAAGCTGGAGGGTGGCAAGGATGGATTCACAGTGTGAGAGGTCAGGTGTGGTGATGTTAGAGAGATTAAGGTGTGTTTTATAAAACATGGTGACTCCACCGCCCCGTTTTGAGGTGGGCCTATCTCACCTGGCGAGGTGATAGTTGGGTAGTGAGCATGCAGAGTCGGGGGTAGAGGGTTTGAGCCAAGTTTCGGACTGACAAATGATGTCCAGGTCATATTGTAAGACCCAGGCTTCTAGTTCAGTTTGGTTATGGAGGAGGCTTCTTATATTCATGTGAGCAAGGTGAAGACCCTTTATGTCCTTCCATGATGAGTCCACATAGGAGAGAGGAAGCGAGAGGGCCAGGGTTCACTATTCCCAGCTGTTATCTTGTTGTGAACTATGTTTAATGTTCTCTGTAATAATTGTTTTACCCCTGGGTAGACCCTGAAAAAGGGACTGTACTTGTCTCAGTGGACTTACCCAGTCACCAAAACTCAAAAATAAATAAAATAAATAAAATAGTGGCACAGCAGCTCAGGAAAACACAGCTGTTAGGAATCAATGCTGACTGTAATCTGAGCCGGCATGGGTATACTCCATGTAGAAGAGAAAACAGTTTCAGTTTCTGTCTCTTCTCAAAACAGTGTGGAGCAGGGAGGCATCAAAGCCAAACTGCTGTAGCAGAGTAATTGCAAAACAAACTTCAATTTTGTGATGTCCGTTAGGAATCTGGAGAGCTCTATTTTTCTACTGTTATAGCAAGACGTCTGCAGGGCTCCACCCTTTGCAGCCTTAAAAATGAAGTTCCCTTTGCTGCAGGAATAGCTGGCTTGATCCTTCCTCACCCTGCAGGCATTTGAACCTCCAATATCCCATAATACTTCTCAATCAGTCAATCTTCTCTGGCCTTGCTCCATCCTCTCTTATGTGCTGGCTTTTGTGGTCCTTCCTGGAGGTTCAGCTTTCTTGTTCCCTGGCTGCTACTGTTCCATATTGATCTATGCGTCCTGGCATCTTACTCCACTGCATGGTCTCAGTCTGACACCTGGAAGTAGTGCCTACTAATGGAACCCTCACATCAGCTCCACTTTGGTTTATGCATTCTCTTCTCAGTCAGTGATACTTCTCTAAGTATTGTCTTTTGTGCTGGCTAGCATGTGAATGCCACTCTTTCCTTACCAGAAATTAGCAGTCTGAACTCACAGTTTACTTAACAGATGCACAGCCTGTGATGTTGCAGCTTGAACTTTTCATGGACAGTAGGTCCAGGCCCTCCAGTATCTCCCACAGATCTCCAAATCCTCAGAACAGTTCCCTTTTTATAGTCAGTCAGAGGTCAACTCCAGTGGTGAAGGTGGCTGTCACTCAGGCTGCTCGACATCCCATGGGTCCAACAAAAGTGTAGCATAGAAGGAGAATATGATGGCAGATAAAGACCTCTTGGCCAACCCAGTTTACCATTTGTCTCTACCTATACTGTCAGCAAAACCCACCTTGATTTCCAGCTCCCTCCTCCTCTGCTTTCTAACTAAGATTCTCTTGTGCTTATCCCATGCATGCTTGAAGTCCACCACTGTTTTTGTCCTCACTATCTTCACTGAAAAACCAATCCAGGCATTCACTACTCTTTCAGTGAAGAAGCACCTCCTTACATCTCTTCTAAATTCCTTCCTCCAGCTTCATTGCATGTCCCCTTGTTCTTATGTATATTTTCCTCTGAAAAAAATACTCCCCTCCTGTACCTTATTCAACCCTATGAGGTATTTATAGGCCTCTATCATGCCCCCTTCTTCATCCTTACTTCTAGGGTGTTCATAATGAGGTCTTTCAGTCTCTTCTCATAGAACTTATGATGCAGCGCTGGACAGCCTCCACTCTGTCTACCATTTACTTCCAGAGATGTGGTCTCCAGAAACAGACACACTACGCCAGGTGTGATCTCACCAGTAATCTATTCAGTGGCCACACTACCTACTTCCTTCTGCTGGTGATACCTCTCACTATGCACCCCAGCATCCCACTGGCCCTACCTACTGCCTTGTCGCACTGTCTTTCCACCTTGAGGTCATCAGGTATGACTGATCCCTGGTTCCTTTCCTGTTTGGTGACCATCAGTTCTGCTCCTCCCATTTGTTACTCTGCCTCTGGATTTCTGTGCCCTAGGTGCATGATTTTGCACTTTTTAGCATTGAAACCCAGTTGCCATGCCCTTGACTACTCCTTGAGTCCTCCTAGGTCTCTACACATTATTTCCACCCTCTCTGGGGTGTCTACCCTATTGCAAATGTTGGGGTCCTTTACCAAAAGGCATACCTTCCATTAAAGCTCATCTGCATTGTCGCTTATAAAAACATTAAAGATGGCTGGTCCCAGTGCTGAGTCCTAAGGCACCCTGCTGTTCACTCTCCTTTCCCTGGAGTGAACTCCACTTACCACAACCCTCTGTCACCTATTCCTTACCCAGTTTACCACCTTGGGACCCACCCCTAAGTTTCCTTATGAGCTTCCCATACAGTATAGTGTTGAATGCCTTAATAGTGTCGAATGCCCTACTAAAATCTAAGTAGGCCACATCTGCCACCACATATTAATCTATTTCCCTGGTCACCCAGTCAAATAAATCTATCAGATTTGTTTTACATGACCTCCCTCCTGTGAATTTGTACTGCCTCAAGTCTTGTAACCCACTGGATTCAAGATACTCCACAGTCCTTTCCTTTAGCAGTGACTCCATTAACTTCCCCACCACTGATGACAAATTGATCAGCATGTAGTTGCCAGCCTCCTACCTGCTACTGCTTTTATGAAATGGTACTACATCTGCTCTCCTCTAGTCCCCTGGAACCACTCCTGTTTCCAATGAGTTGTTGAAAAGTGCTGTCAGAGGTTTATTTATTTATTGAATTTTATTAACTGGGTGAGCCCACCAAGGCAAAAAGTTCCTTTCTCAGGGGGTGACCAAGAATTATTTACACAAGCACATAGCAGAATTGTACAGAGTAAGTGAATGCATAGTATAAATATACAGTATCACATACTAACAAAAATAAATGTAGTATTGCCAGGGGTACATGAAATTAGCAAATGAGCAAGAACAATTGCAACACAAAGTCAGAGCAAAAGAAAATCCATACAAGAGGAGGTATCACAGTGGGCAGAAGTGGAACATAATACAGATAGGTCACTATAGTTCAGAAGCATAACATCATCAAGTGCAAACCAAGGATTCTGTGAAAAGGCAAGAGCTACAGGTCAGAGATTCCAGAAGCATAGGCTTCGCTCAAGTAAATATACCCTAAGTCCTTTTTTAAAACCTCCAAGGGAGGAGTAATTTTGGATGGATGCAGGCAGAATGTTTCACAGGTAAAGTGGTCAGGATATCTTGGAGACTGGGAGGGATAGGGTCCTTTACAACTTTTCAAGTAAAGGACAGGAGAGGATACTTGAGCCTACCTCCCAAAGAAGACCAATTCAGGGAGCGGAGAACATTGTAGGAGTGCATTCTAGGTGGGGAATCATTTATGAATAGGAAAAAGTGCATTGAACCCAAGTCAATCTTATTATAAAACCTGTTAAGCAAGTTCTGTGCTTTTCAAGGACTGGAGAACAGGGGCACCATACTGTATGAGAGGGAGCAGTGTGCCATTGGTGATAACTAGCCATGATTCCCTGGATATGTTGTTACCCAAATGGCATAGCAATCCTTTTTTTTGATGCAGGGATTTTGGAACATGTTCAATGTGGTTTCTGAAAGTAATGTCCTGGTCCAAGTATACTCTAAGGTTCTTAATCACCTCAAACAGCTTGATATGAGTTCTCCTAGACATGGATAGGTCTAAGATAGGTCTAGTGGATGCTGCCTAGCTGCACCCAGGTGTTGAGGGCCAAACAAAATATCTTTAGTCTTCTTGGCATGTAGTATCAATTTATTGGAGGAGAATCACTTTTCAAGTCCCAGGAAGTTCTTCGCAAGAAGACTGTTAGTGAGGTTGACATCACTGGAACTCCAATAGATCACCACATCATCAGCATAAAGCTGTATGCTAGCCACACTGCAATGGCCAGGCATATCATTTATGAATAGGAAAAAGTGCATTGAACCCAGGATGGACCCTTGAGGGGCAACATCAGTAATGGGGCTTAACATGGATTACATGCCTTTTCATTTCATATTCTGAGACTTGTTAGTCAAATAGTGAGTGAACCACTGGCTGGACAAGCTGTCAAGACCAACCCTCCTGAGTTTTTCTAGTAGGAGACCATGGTTAATGAGATCAAATATTTTGGTGAGATCTATGAAGATCGCACCAATCATGTGCCCCCTGTTTATGTCACCCAGGATCACAGTAGTCAGTCTAACCAGGACGGTGTCAATTCCATGATGTTTTCTGAATCCATGCTGACAATTAGTTAAAAGGTGATGCTGTTCAAGATAGTCTTGGAGCTAGTTATATAGAAATCTTTCTCTAATTTTAGCTAGGGAATAAAGTAGGGAGATGGGTCGGTAATTTTTGAGAGGCTTTCTAGGGCCACCCTAGTGTACAGGTACCACAAGGGCAATCTTCCAACCATGAAAGATTCTCCCCTCAGTAAGAGACTTGTTGAAGAGCATTGCAACAGGGGAGGCAATTGCAGGAGTTGGTATTTTTAGCAGCTTACACTAGGTTCTAATTTCTCAAACCCCGCTGACCCTTCTGGTTTTAGTTGCTTAGGAGATTCAGCATCTATTTCCTACAGTACTTATCTGCTGAAAGTGGAACTGTGGGTTAGGGTTCTCTATACCAGTCAAAGCTAGGGTGTCCGAATTAGATCCAGGGGAGGAAATCCTCCATTGCAGTGGAAGATAATTCGGAGGCTTTGAGAGTGGACTTGATATAGAGGAGAACACCACTTCCTTTCTTTACAGACCTATCCTTTCTAAATGTGGTTAATTCAGGGAGCTCAGTCTCATGGGAGAGTACCAAGAGTTTTAGTCAGGTCTCTGATATTGCTACTTTTTCAGGGGCATACAAGTCAACCCAGCCTTCCAATTCATAGTGCTTGGGTCTAAGGCTATTAATATTCATGTGAACAATCTTCAAGCCCCATGTGTTTAGAGACCAACATGGATCAGAGGGAGATCATATTCTGTAGTTGTTGTTGGTGGTGGTGGGGGGCGGTAGGGCCTGGGTTCAGCTCTATGTACCTAGACAAAAGAAAATGGAGTACTACCAGTATTCTAAGAAAAGGGCAGATATCTAACAAAGTAGGCCTCTCCACTTCTTCCTGTTGGAAGCAGAATAGATTGTAGCAATTACCAACTCCCCTTTCCATTCAATCCATGGAGAACCAAGACCTTTTTCAGATATATTAGCGAAAGAAGGAAGGCTAGTCAGCCAGACCTTGATGGTGGGGAAATTAATGGAGACACTGCTAAAGGAAAGGACTGCAATATTTCTTGAATCCATTCACAGAAGAAAAGGTCCTGAGAGAACTCCTAAAACTCAGGGTGGACAAAGAAATGGGGCCTGATGGGATTCACCCCAGAATTCTAAAAGAACTAAGGAGAGACCTAGTGATGTCACTGACTACCCTTTTTAATAAATCATGGGAGGATGGGGTGGTACCTGAGGATTGGAGGAGGGCAGATGTGATTCCTCTTCACAAAAGTGGGAGCAAGGCAGAGGCAGGGAACTACAGACCTGTGAGTTTAACCTCGGTGGTAGGAAAAATTATGGAATCACTTCTAAAAGAAAGAATTGTTGAGTACCTAGAGGCCAGCAGGGCACAAGACCTGAGGCATCATGGATTTACAGTGGGCAGGTCATGTCAGACAAATCTAATAGATTTCTTTGACTGGGTGACCAAAGTAGTAGACCGGGGGGGGGTGGCTGTAGATATGGCCTACCTAGACTTTAGCAAGGCATTTAACACAGTCCCACACAAAAGATTAATAAACAAGTTAGCCACTCTGGGAGGAGGGAGTCCCAGGGTGATAGCCTGGGTAACAGACTGACTGACCAACAGGATGCAGAGGATAATAGTAAATGGAGTACACCCTGAAGAAAGGATGGTAACTAGTTAGGTACCACAGAGTTCAGTACTGGGACTGGGCCTGGTCCTCTTTAATGTCTTTATAAGTGACATTGCAGAGGGGATGGAAGGAAAAGTATGCCTCTTTGCAGACAATACAAAAATCTGCAATAGGGTTGATACACAAGGGGTGGTGGAAAGGATGAGAAGGGATTTGGCAAGGTTGGAGGAATGATCAAAAGTATGGCAGCTTATCTTCAATGAAAAAAGTGCAAAGTAATGCACCTAGGAAACAAAAACCCCAGGGAAGAGTACACAATGGGGGGGGCACTAACAACAACAAAAATGGAAAGGGACCTGGGGTTAATCATATCAGATGACTGTAAGGCAGGCAAACAATGTGAGAAGGCAGTAAGGAGGGCTGGAGAGATACTGGGATGCATAAGGAGAGACATCACCAGTAGAAAACAGGAAGTTGTTATCCCTCGGTACAGACAGTTGGTGAGATCCCATTTGGAGTACTGTGTGCAGTTTTGGAGACCCCATCTCCACAAGGACATAGACAGGATGGAAGCGGTCCAAAGAAGGGCAACTAAAATGGTGCAGGGTCTGCAACAGAAGCCATATGAGGAGAGACTGAAAGAGCTTAATATGTATACCCTTGAGGAAAGGAGGGAGGGGGGGACATGATAGAAACTTTCAAGTACCTCAAGGGAATCAACAAAGTCCAAGATGGGAGCATCTTTGAGAGATAAAGATGTGCCAGAACAAGGGGGCACAGTTTGAAGATAGTGGGGGAATGGCTCAGGGGCAACGTCAGAAAGTACTTTTTCATGGAGAGGGTGGTGGATGAATAGAACCACCTTCCTGAGGAGGTCGTGGGGTCAAAAACAGTGGGGGAATTTGGAAATCCATGGGACAGACATAAGGCAATTATAGTGAAGGGTAGGAGGAAGTAGGCTGTTGGTTAACTAGAATCTGCAGCTTATCCAATACATAGGGAATGGGCAGACTATGTGGGCCAACCAGTCCTTATCTGCCATCAAAGTTTATGTTTCTGTGTTCTATGTTTCTACGACTAGGGGTGGAATTGTGTGGTCAAAAAGGGAGGGGAAGGGTGTGTGTGGAGGGGGACCTAGAAAAGGCAACAATCTTGAACAAATATTTTTGTTCAGCATTCACAGAAGAAAGGGAAGGAGAAGGATCACTATTGGGTGATGGGGCACCAACATGAGAGAGGTGAATACCAGCCCATTTATGGAGGAAAGAGTTCTAAAGGAACTCAATAATCTGAAAGGGGACAAGGCTATGGGACTGGATGTGATACATCCCAGAATATTAAACAACTTAGAGAGGTGCTGACAGCACCACTAACAGCCCTAGTCAACCAATCAGCAGAGACAGGGGTTGTTCTAGGGGACTGGTGGAGGAGGAGGGTAAATGTAGTCCCTCTGCACAAAAGTAGGAACAATGAAGAGGCTGGCAACTATAGGCTAGTCAGCCAGATCTCAGTGGTGGGGAAATTAATGGAGTCACTGCTAAAGGAAAGGATTGTGATATTTCCTGAATCCAGCAGAGCACAGGATCCAAGTAGCATGGATTTACAGCGTGGCAGTCTTGTCAAACAAATCTGATAGATTTCTTTGACTGGGTGACCAGGGAAGTAGACCAGGGAGGGGCAGTGGATATGGCCTACCTAGATTTCAGGAAAGCATTTGACACCGTTCCACATAGGAGGTTGGTAAATATGTTGGGCTGCTTGGAAGTGGGCCCCAAGGTGGTAAACTGGATCAGAAACTGGTTGAGTGACTGGATACAGAGGGTGGCGGTAAATGGTGTTCAATCTGAAGACAGGGTGGCGACCAGCGGAATGCCACAGGGATCCATGCAGGGACCAGTCCTCTTTAATGTCTTTAAAAGCAACATTGCAGAGGGGCTGGAGTGGAAGGTATACCTCTTTGCAGATGATACCAAGATCTGCAATAGAGTTGATAGTTCAGGGGGGGGGTGGAAAAAATGAGGAAAGACCTACACATGCTTGAGGAGTGGTCGAGAGTGTGGCAGCTAATTTCAATGCAAAGAAGTGCAAAATCATGCATTTGGGCACAGAAATCCAAGGGAGGAGTACAAGATGGAGGAAGAGGTGCTGATGGCCACCAATCAAGAAAGGGACCTGGGGAAATCATATCTGATGACCTATAGGTAGCCAAACAATGTGAGATGGCTGTGGGGAGAGCCAGTGGGACGCTAGGGTGCATAGGGAGAGGTATCACCAACAGAAAAAAGGAGGTGGTTATGCCACTGTACAGATCACTAGTGAGATCTCATCTGGAGTACTGTATCCAGTTTTGGAGGCTGCATCTCCAGAAGGACATAAACAAAATAGAGGCAGTCCAGGGAAGGGCAACATAAATGGTGCAAGGACTGCACCAAAAGTTATATGAGGAAAGACTAGAGGACCTCAATATGTATTCCCTGGAGGAGAGGAGTGAGGGGGTATGATAGAGACATTCAAGTACCTCAGGGGTATAAACAAGGTACAGGAGGGTGACATCTTGCAGAAAAGAAGGTGTACAAAAACAAGGAAGCATGATATGAACCCGGGGGGTAGGCTCAGGGGCAACGTGAGGAAGCACTTTTTCACAGAAAGAGTAGTGGTTGCTTGGAATAGCCTCCCTGTGGAAGTAGAGGGGGCAAAGATGGTAGGGAGAAAGGCTGGCCAGGTGGTGCTGAGGGTTGAGGCACCCGGACACCACACCTCGCGCTATGCCGGTGACCCAGGTTTGGGAACAGGCCCGGATCATCGGAGGTCAGCTGGGGGGAGAGGATTGAGCATCCCAATGGATGTTCTCCCCCTCCAGATGGGGTAGGTTACTGGGTGGTCTATGCACCTGTAGCACTACCGCCGGTTGGGTGCTGCTAGGCGCTTGATGGTGACATGCATCAGCACGGCGTTCGTCTGGATGTAGGTCCTTCGCGACAGCACCCTCACGGTATGGGGACAAAAAAACGGGGAAAATGTAAAAAAAAACCTGGACACCGAGCACGATGAAACTGGGAGCCCAGTATGTTGGGATCTGGCTGAAGGAGTCGGGGGGGGGTACAAGGCCACCTCTGAAGCAAGCCCGAGGTCAAGGCCTGGACAAGTAAAAAAAAAACAAAACAAAAAAAAATGGTAGGGGAATTCAAGAATGCATGGAATAGACATAAGAGTACTCTCACAGTAGGGAAGAGAGGGTAAGCCACAGATCAACTAGGGTCTGCGGTATTGCATTAGGTAGGGAAAAAGGGTAGATTAGGTGGACCACATGGTCCTTCTCATCTGTCACCTTCTATGTTCTATGTTTCTATGTAACCAGCAAGAGAGGTTCAATATCACAGGAGATGTGGGAGGCATGAGAGGAGATTGCATACACAGGTGTTCCTAGTGAGGCAAGTTAGGTGTAGGTATAAACATATCAATGTATGGAACAGCACACATGTAAAGTACAGCTAAAGATATTCCCCACATAGCCATTATTGAGATGGAAGAGTTATACTTTCGGATGAGACGTTAAACCGAGGTCCCATCTCGCTGGATTGGTGGTAGTTCAGGTGGATGTTAAAGATCCCATGGCACTTATCAAAAAGAGTAGGGGAAGTTTTATTGAACAAAATACAAAACATCACAAAGAGAAAATTTCAGAAAACAAACATAATACAAAATGCAAAGTGCAAAAAAAAAGATTTCTCATATGAACATAATAGAAATTATATCACCAAAAAACAGGAAAGGATTTCCATAAGTTCATAACCTTCATATTTGAATAATGCTTAATATCTTTCATTCGAAGTGCAAGTAAATCAGTATCTACAGAATTGATTATTACCGAATATGTTGTCTGCTGTTGTTGCAAAACAAAATGACAACGAGCCTGCCATAAAAAATATTGTAATAAAGAAAACATTTAATGTACTTCTATGATATTTCTCCCATATCCCTGTATAATCACCTAAAACAAGAGTATTATATGTCAAGGAAGCTAAATGTGGCATATGCCAATGTACTGCTGCATCATTCCAAAATGCTTTACTATCCATACAATCTATAAAAAAATGATATTGACTTTCTTCGACATTAGTACACATTGGCCTCAAACAATATCTATCACTTAAAGGTTTATATTTCATATTTCCCCTAACACCTAATCTCCCATGTGCAGAAATCCATATTATATCCCAAGTTTTAACTGGGATTCTAAAATCTGTTAGTTTGTATAAAGCGAAAGTCATTTTTATTGGGGTACAATCTGGAAATAGAAGTATAACCTTCTGAATATCATAAACAATATAATTGTAAAAGGATTTTCTAGTTAAAGTAAGTAATTTTGTAAAGGTATCTTCCATTGGTATAGTTTCTTAAAGGTAGAAAGCCCATGTTTAGGTAAATCATCTGAAACAAGTATCTTAGGTGGGAATATAGACCATTTAAAAAAATATTTGTGCCAAATAGATTGAACCCAATAATGCCATGGTAAAGAAGGTTCGAGCCATATGAAAGGAAAAGAAGAGAATAAAAAAATGGAATAAAAAAAAAAAACAACAGGATTAACCATTTGTAAACCTCCGTCTTTTTTTGGAAGATATATAAAATCTCTTTTAACTGGATTGAGCCTGTTACCCCAAAGCATCTGGAAAAAAATACTGTATAATCTGGTTTCAACAGATATAGAGGAGGAAAAATATGACTAAGATAAGTAAAAAGTGGTAATAGAAATTTTTTTATGATAGAAATCCTCTTTTGTTTACCAAATTTCCAGTTTTTCCATAGATTTATCTTAGTTTCCCCAATTAATAATTGCTTTTCCCAATTATAGAGTGCCATATCCTCAACTCCAAACCATATCCCTAAGATTTTTTGAGGTGTATATGAAAGGATATATCAAAACATTTAGATAAATTTAAAGAGGTTTGATTTAAGGGTAATATAAAACTTTTCTCTATATTAAGAGAAGCCCCTGAAAAATGTCCAAAAATATGAAAATATCCAAAGCCTTCTGTAATGATACAGCATCTGCTAATAATAGTGTAACATTGTCTGCAAAAGCTGTAACTTTAATCTTTTCTAAATGTGGAGAAGGTGAAATTCCTATAATATGCTGATCCGAAACAATGCATCTAATAACAGGATCTAGAACAAATGTATATAAAAGGGGGCTTAGGGGGCATCCTTGCCTGACACCCCTGCCAATCCTAATTTCAGTTCCCATAAAACCATTCACAAGAGGAATAGTAACCGCCTGACTATAAAGTTTAGTTATCCAATGTACAAAAGTTTGTGGAATACCATAATTTAATAATAAATGAAATAAAGATAAGAGTGACAAACTGCAGCAAAAGCTTTTAGCTTGATCTAAGCTACTACTAATCCAGAATTTTGGAAACTAGATGAACTATTTGAAAAAGGTCCCTTATTAAAAAGGTTATGCTGAATTTTTCTAGCTGGTATGGAACATGTTTGAGATGGATGTATAAGAAAATCTACTATTTTTATTAAAATTATTTAAGATTTTAGTCAAAATCTTATAATCGCTATTCAAAAGACTGATTGGTCTCCAATTAGATAAAAGATTTTTATTTCCTTTTTTAAAAATAAAGGTCATAAGTGAAATGGAAAAATCTTTACAAGCTACAGCTGTATTCAAAATGGAATTAAAAACTAAAGGCAAAAAAAACTCCATATATTTTATACAAATTTTATAGAACTCATTAGGAATACCATCTAAACCAGAAGCAGATCCAGTTTTTAATTGCTTAATTACTTCTATAACCTCTTGAGCGGAAATGGGTTTTGTTGAAAGTGTTAACCTACTTTCTGCAAGCTTTGGTAAGGAACTAAAATTTTGTAGTGGAAAAGAGTCAATGGAAGACATTACTTGGGATGAAAAATACTCTTGAATATGTTGCTGAATAATGGATAACATTCCAATATCAGTAGTAATTAATTCCCCTTTTGAATTAAAAAGACCTGACATTAAGGTATGTGTTAAACGAGTTTTGCAGACCTGAAATGGATCAGACATAGGGCTTTGTTTAATACCAAATCTAAATTCTAAATCTAAAGATTTAGCTCTATCATATTGAAATGACTTCATTTGTTGTTTTATTTCTAAAATTTGAGAGGTATACAAAGAATGGTCTCTAGGAGGAAGGACGTTAGTTTATATAACTGGTTTCTGTATAATAAGTATTGCATATAATCTGAATTGGCCTTAGTTTTGCCCCAGTTAAGAAATAAATGTTTAATTTCATATTTAGTTTGCAACCACCAGTCATACTGAGATTTAAAAAAATCCATAGTAGAAAATTTGGCCACAAAAAAAGATTCTAATTTAGAAAAGGAAACTGTATCATTTAGAAAAGAGATATTCAATCTGCAACGTTGAGTTTTGGTAAATAATATAGGAGGCATATTGGTTAAAGAGAGGTTGCAAATTACAATAAAATGATCTGAGAATACAGTGGGTTTAACCTTACAAGATAAAGAAAAAAGATAATGGGAAATAAAAACCATGTCAATGCGAGTGGCAAAAGTATGCCTATAATAGGGTGCTCCACCCTGTGAGTGTAGGCTTCTATAAACATCTTGAAGATCAGCATCCTTAATAATTTTATTAAGGGCATTTGTGTCACAGTATATCTTTTTTCCAGAAACTCTACATAAGTTAATATCTAGTGAACAATTAAAATCTCCTCCCCATATTATGTGTCTTCTGGTAAATAAAAAAGGTTTAATGTCCTCAAATAATTCTATACGCTTTAGTTTCGTTTGAGGAGCATATATATTAATTATAATGGAAACAATAATCACCTAAAGAGCAATCTAAAATTAAGGCTCTACCTGGCCTAACATCAATTAATTTAGATTTTAAAAGTCTAATTCCCAAATAATATTCCAATACTGCCTGCAATATCAGACCAAGGTCCAAAAAGAGGTCCTCCAAGTCCATTTTCTTTTTAACTGCTCAACTTCAATAAGAGATGTTACTCTGGTTTCTTGCAACAAAATAATATCTAGTTTTAAAGATCCTAAATACATTAAGATAGATAACTGTTTTTGAAATGCTTTTAGGCTACAGACATTATAGGATGCTAGTTTTAGTGAAGCCATGGAATCTAAAACACCAAAATTCAAGTACCATTTTTCTGACTAACTTTCCTCTTTTTGCCTTTTTTCCCTTTCTTTTCCTTTGCTAGTTGTGTAGTTTTACTATCTTCATCTTCCGTGACTAATTCCGATACATGAGATGTATCAGATTCAAGGTCTGAGTCCCTAATTTCATCTTGTAGAGGGAAAAAAAATTATCAGTAAGAAGTGGATTTACAAAAGGTTGTTTTAGAGAGGCTCTGGTGAGACGCCTGCTTTTAACCGTCTCAAAGGGAGGGGGCATAGATAAACCAGGATTCTGCTTCCCAGATACAGAAGGTCTGGGATTAGTTTTATCTATTAGCAACTGGGATTCCTTAATTCCATTTTCTGCTTTATTGGAATCAGATGATTTATTTGAAACCTGAGAGACCGGAATAATAGAAACAGTAGAGGAATTATATTCAGGGGGACCCTGTTTTTTTGTATGGGCTTTTCGTAATAAATCATCTTGGTCTCAGCCTTCTGCACAGTTTCGACGTGCCCAAGGACACTGATGGAAGGCATGACCTTTCTCATCACACAAATTACATTGAAATATATTATTGCACATATCTATCGAATGACCAAAACCTCCACATAAAGGGCACTTTAACACATCACAGACGCTGCTAATATGAGTTAGAGCACCACACTTATAGCAGGCTCTAGGCTGTCCCCCATAAAAGCAGACTCCCCTATCTTTACCTAAAAAGAAACTATTGGGGAGATGCACAATTTCAGAATTAACTTGAAAAAGTTTAACTTTAAATTTCCAACCCCCTGTCCAGATTCCTTCAGTATCCAACAAAGCTTCAGGAGGACTTAAAATATCACATTTTGACTGTAGCCAATGATATATATCACTTACATTTACTCCTTCATTTTGAAACATAATAGTGACAAAACAAACTTGTGGTCTAGTAAGTGGAATGGCAAAAAATGGAACCCATAGAGGTGTATTTTTTTGTACTGCATATTTTTCCCAGAATCTTTCTAGTTGCAAAT
Organism: Neoceratodus forsteri; assembly: GCA_016271365.2. NCBI lineage: Eukaryota > Metazoa > Chordata > Ceratodontiformes > Ceratodontidae > Neoceratodus > Neoceratodus forsteri. The sequence continues at coordinate 1,430,406,803 of CM057449.1, forward strand.
TTGTTTGAAAACTTATATCAAATGAATCTTCACCTGAAATGTGTATTAAAGCATAAATATCTGAGGGAAGAAACCCCCATAGAATGTTTTAAAAGCTGTTTAAATACATAATATCTGTCAGGATGTTCCTGGAGACCTCCTTTATATCTTAATCTAACAGCATTACGACGTGGAGCCTGTTCTAACTTATTTTTAAATAAATCTGACATAGAAGGCTTCTTTTGAGAAACTTTTTCCCCATCTTTTTGCATTGAAACCTCATCTTTTTTTTCAAAATGTGAAATGAATTCAGCTGTGGAGGTACTTGGCTTAGAAAAAGCCAAATTACTCTCCCCCACCCTCAATAATTGTAATCCCTTCAGTAACATCATTAATGTGCACAGTATCAGTACCTGGGCCCAGTATTGAAGAATCGGTGGCATGCATAGAAGGAAGGGAAACCGATGAAGGTGAAGACCATGTTGAATCTGGTATCCATTGTCCCGATACAGTCTTTTTCCAACCCGCGTCCAATAAAGCTGATTCTTCTGACCAGTCCTTAAAAGCTCCTTTCTGGGTTTCATCATGAAGGCCAAACTGTCGTCGCATAACCTGTGACGTCCGTGATCCCTCTGGAAAAGTGTTCCCTATTGCAGCGTTCCCCTGAGTATTTTGTTCCGCTACAGCGTCCGTTTTCTGAACACCCCGGTATGACACCAGCAAAGGCTACCGGAACAGAAGAAGATTCACCCGAATACCTGCTGCAACATTTGAATTACTCATTTAACGCTGAATATCACCAGCCAACCTCGGACATAAAAGCTTTTTTTTCTGGTGCTGTTTCCAACGATGAGATAGCCTTAGTGAGCTAGAAATATCCTCCATGCTGTTATTTGTGACTGTTTCAGATACCGTACTTTCTCCGACCTCCATTCCGGTGCAGAGCTGTAACTCCTCTGCCATGATGCAGCGTGGCCGTCAGAGGGAACTCACCGGCGGCAACACGGCAGCCAGTAGGGGAATTTCCCCGGTGTCCTGGCCAAATTTCCTTCATTCACTAAAAATACCACCAACAGTTTCATCTGGTTCAAGGTCAGTTGGCATTCATCTGTATCGCCCTCCCCCGGGTCATTCCTGAAAATAGGCAGGATTTGTCCAGTGCACTTACTCGGTCAACAAAAACTAAATAAATAAAATAAAATAAAAAAAAATATGTGCTTGTCAGTATCAAAGGAGGAGGGGTGCCAACCAAGTTGCTCCCCACCATAAGTGGTACATTAGGTTCAAGAAGATACCATTCACACTTAGTGGGTGCACTCACTCAGTTATGGTGAATGTAGGACCTGTCACCAGGCAATGTTTTAAATATCAAGTATATTCATCAACAGGTTATGTAGCAAATAGTTATGTCAGGTCATCATCTAATTAGAGTGAGGACTGAAACACTTAGAAGCAGGACTGGAGTTTACTAATACACACCCCACCCAGATAGTGTGCAAGGTCAAAATAAAGCCAGTCCCTAGAAATCACTTGTATATAACAACCCAGTGGGGTATGGGAGAATACCTAGAAGTAGGACTACAGATATACACCCCACCCAGATACAGCATACGGTCACGATGCAGCAGGTCCCTAGAACTGCTTGTAAATGCCAACCTAGGGAGTATGGATGAACACTTGGAAGCAGGACTAAAATAATAAATATTCCCCACCCCGATAGGGTGAGTGCTGCTCAATCTGAATATGCTAGTTATTTTCAGCTAGATAACCTAATCAAACAGTACCTGCATCACTGTCTTAACATTTGTCACAGTAAAGTGCTTGTGAACTGAGGAGCTTAGTTGTGAAAAAAAATGTAGTAGGTACAGTGCTCTGGAATACTAGAGGTGTTAGGGCATGGTAATATTCTAGACAGATTCAGTTAGACATGTAGTTAAGGTACCAGTGGCCCCCCCCCCGCTGCTTTAAAGTCTGCAATGTTTTCACATAACTCCAATATTCTTACTTATAAATTGTTGGAGGGGTTCTTAGACTCATCGTCCAATTGAATTAAAATCAAGCCTGACCACCACAACAAGGTGACCCACTCATCGGTCAGGAAAAAGCACCCCATTTTATCTTGCCATTCTGAGCTGAGGTACCCCTGCTTTCTCTCTGTCTTGTGGGGAGACCACTCTCTGGCTTTATTGTTTATGTAGTGTGCTCTAGCCAATAAGAGGCTCACAGGTGTTTACTGAGGAATTTCCCAATTAGAAGGCCACAATTCTCCTGCATTCAGATCAGTATAAAGGGTTTGGAAAGCTCAACCGATCACACATTATCAGTGCATCTTAGTAACATTTGTGGGGAGGCACCTGGTGTGTGACCAAACAAGTGCATCTAGTTAAGGTACCAGTACTAGTGTCCCCCCCCCCCCACTACTTTAAAGCCTGCAGTTTTTTTCAAATACTATAACTCTAATATTTTCACTTGTTATAAATTGTTGGAGGAGTTCTTAGTCTCATCTTCCAGTTGAATTATGATCAAGCCTGATCACCACAACAAGGTGACCTCCTCATCGGTTGGGAAAACACATGACATTTTATCTTGCCATTCTGAGCTGAGGGTCCCCTGCTTTCTTTCTGTCTTGTGGGGAAACCACTCTCTGGCTTTATTACTTATGTAGTGTGCTCTGGCCAGTAAGAGGCTCACAGGTGATTACTGGGGAGCTCACCAGTTAGGAGAAGGCCACAATTCTCCTGCATTCAAATTAGTATAAAGGGTTTGGAAAGCTCAACCCATCACATTTAAAGCATGGGGGTTGGGGGCACTGGTACCTTAACTGCTAACTGCATGCTTTTGTTTGGTTCTCCCCACAGCAAACTGTAACTTTGCAAAACAGCAAGAGTCAGTACACCAGCTGCTTTGCAGGAGCAGAGTTTTTGGCTGCTGCTGACCAGCACCTGTCTGAGCTCCCTCAGTACCCTTGGGTGTACCCCATTTGGCCCCATACCTTTCTCCATTTTCAGGTTTGTGAATCCCTTCAGGACTCTCTCTGCTGTAAATGGACTTGTGTATGCCTTCATCCCCCAGTGCTCCTGTTGCCTTTACATGGCCCATTGCCTTCCACTTCCTCTGTGAAGGCTGAATAAAAGTATTTGCTCAGACATCTGTTTTTCCTGTTCCTCCTTTCCACAGTCTCCCTGCCCTTCTTAATTTCTTACAATCCTTCCCTTAGTCTTCCTCTTTTCATTTATGTGCCTTAAAAAGGTATTGTCTCTTTTGTCTCTATTGGGATATTCTTTCCTCAGTTTGTGCCTTTGCAGTCTTCACCACTTTCCCTGTTTCCCTCTTCTCCAGATATATCTCCCTATCCTAACCCCTCTGCCTCTCGTTATACCTCCTGAATGCTACTCTTTTAGCCTTTATCTTTTCAGCCACTTCCTTTGAAAACCAAAGCAGTCTCTTTTTCTCCTGTTTTTGCTCACTCCCTTTGTGCAGAGGTTTGTTGCCTTCACTATGCCTTCACTTAACTTAGCTTGCTGTTCCTCCACCCCACTCACCTTACTGGCAGCCCCCCGCTAGGCTGTTACTGAGGCATTCACCCATTTTTTAAGCACCTGCCCTCCTAAAATCCAGGACCCTAGTCATTGAGTGCTTTGCTTCTAGTGCCGTCCTTATGTTGAATCACACTGTATGGTGATCACTGGTCACCAGGTGGGCTCCCACCTTGATGTCTGCAAAAGTGTCCCTGTTAGTGAATACTAAGTTCAGTACTGAGAGCATTAAAAGGGTACTGGAATCCTTAGCCCTTGTCTTAGAGGCCTCCAGAAGCTTGCTTTCAACTCCAACCCCTGAATGGCTGGCAGCAAGGCTCAGCAGAATGGTGCTGGCCATGAGTTACAGGGGCACTGGCCTCAAAATTCAGATTTAGAGGGATCCTGACCTTCTTTGCAAAGACCTATCCCCCTGGTTTTAGGTAATGTGGTGGGAAGAGCATTACAGTGCAGCAGGGCAGTGGTCAGGGTTTTACTTTGTTGGCAAAGGCCACCAATCCCTGCTATGTGTTTAGAGTGGTGTTTGTACATGTGTGAGCCTCATTTGGGAGCTTACAATTTAAATATTTGGTGCCAATAGATCTGGCGCTCGGGGCTAGCCTAAAAGTTGGTGGGACCTCAGGTCAGAGGGCTTAAAGTGGAAGTTTTGTCACTAACAAATGGGATCCTGAGAGAAGAAGAGGGAGGAGGCAGCCAGATTTTGGCTGTGAGGGCTGAGGTTTTGGCCAGGGTGGGCTGCTTGCCACCCTGGCCCACTGCCCTTCAAGATCTGTGGTAGTGTGTGTGGTCAGGTAACCATAAATGTTCTGGAGCAAAAGAATGGGACTGCCTGTACCATTTGGTGGAGCTGGAGCTCGGGGAGTGTAATCAGGTGCCCACCTTGTGATCTCAGGCATCGAGGTGGGGCAGCGCAAGAGTGGTCCAGACCCCTCATCTGTGGACAAGTGCCAGAGGAATCCTGGGTGGCCAGGCCATTGGGGCAGTGAGGAGGTGACACCCTGCTCTGTGGGGAAGGCAGTGGTGGCAGCCTGTCTCCCTTTCTGGTGGGGCACTGCAGTCTGTCCTGGAAGTGTTTCAGGGAACTTGTGCAGCTGATGAGGGGAAAGTGCTCTGTGTCTGTGATCGCCAGGGCCCTGCTGTGGCTAAGATGCCCTGGGATGCTTGGAGCTGTGCACTGGCATCAGTGAGGAGGGACTTGGTCATTTCTTATATGGGCCTCTACTTCGCAAGCAGACCACCACATCTGGAAGAGCTAAAGAATGGAAACCACTCCGTTGGGAAATGGGGCCCCAATGTTTAGGCAGCTGTAATGTATCTGCTGCTTTTGAGGTGCCTGCTAAGTTTGAGTACAGGAAGAGCAAAATGTAAGCAAGTTGTGCAGGAGCAAATGTTCCAAAGGGAGTCTTGGGTGGCCTTATTTGTCCCATTATAAAGTCCTGCTGCTAGCATTCGAGAGCCTCCATGGATCTGATGAGGAGCACTGCAGAAAACAACTGTTGAAACTGAAGGTTACTGCAGACTGTTATAATTACTATTATTGTGTTGAGTGTTAGGCTCTGTGCCTAGAAATGTTGCTGTCTGTGCCTAGAAAAGTTGCCCACCAATGATTTTGCACCCTGTGCTCCATGGGGCAGATTTAATACATTTTTGTAATTAAATTAAGTCTTTTGCACTTTTGATTTTATGTGGACAGTGATTTGAATCAAATGACTGCATTCTGTTTTGGGTGCAACAAAGCTTTACTCCTGCAGCAAGGCCCCCACCATAGAAGAAGTGTGTGATTGCTCCCCATGTCCACTGCTGTGAAGCTGAACCAGGTAATGAGCATGTTTATTTTCTTGGATTGTGTTTCCTGGCTGCAAGTGCTCCCTTCTCCGAAAGTTACCATCTGGCATACTGCTAGACACCGGGAGGGGGGCTTACAATGAGGGATCTAGTCCAGGATCTGAGATTTGGGGGAGCAAAAGACAATTTACTGGGTAATCCCTTTGGGAGCTACTGGAGAAAAAGGCAGGTTGCGGTCTAGAGATTTAAAATAAGGCGGGGAATGCCGCCATGTTGAATTGCCATTTTCATGCCATTAGGATGACTGCACATGGCTTTCCATGAGATTGATAGGCATGAGTATGCAACTGTCATGCATAATGGCTCAGAGACAGCATCGGATTGGTAGGAAGTGTCCTAGGGTGCAGGTGCTAAGATTCCAGTAATAAGAAGTGAGCCATTTTTGCTGCTTCACAGAGAGAGAGAGACAGTGCAGGAGTATGTAGTGCATCTTGGTTCAAGGTTATTCGATTTCCAGAAGCAACTGGAACAGCTCAGCAAATAAGCACCATGGCTGAGGTTGCCAGCTCTCTGATGGTACCTGTGTCTGCACCCCTACTTGCCTGGTTATGGGACATAGTGGAGAAAAGTACCATGGTGGATAAATGCGTGGTGTACCACACCTACGCAGATCAGATAGTTGATCTGCCTATGTGTATCTAATGTGCTGAAGGGGGCAGTGACTTTGCCCAGTGGCCCTTTGCAGCAGTACCCTGTACCTTCAGCCCATCCCAGCTTGATGACTGCCCTTTTTGCTCAGCATCCATCTGTGAGCGGATGTTAGTTAGGCACATTAAGAAGGAGTACCCTGGTGAGGTGTACGTCTATTTGAGTGAGCACCTCTGAGACATTATTGAAGAAAAATGAGAGGACAGGGTGTTCCACACTGCACTGGACAAGGTGATGACCCACAATAGAATCAGTTCCAAAGCTCCCGGCTGCCCAGTGTAGCCAGGCCATTCAGCAAGCAAAGAGGATATGTTCATCTACAGCGTGAACTGGAGTCACCCTGTTTAAGACCTTTGCCCTAGTGTAGATCTTGGAGGAACATTGCACCAAATGTTACATTATTAGTTCGGACGTTTTTGGAGAGGATGTCACCAAGCCCAACCCCATGTTTTACTGTGCTATTGATGACTTCCAGAAGCATTAATGCATTCTGAACTGTTCTCACCAATGCAGGCAGCATGGCATCTTTGAAGATGGCAAGTATCGTTATCTGGGATCCGCCACTGGATGCTGGTCGAGATCAACCACTTTTTATTTTTATCGTTTATATGTTTCGCAGTTCCAAGGGGGTGCCTCCCCAGTATCTTTAGTTACATTTATTTTCTCCTGGTGCAAAAGGAATCAGAGGTGGCTGGACTGGAATATGCCCCTCTGGGACTGTTAGTGGGCCTTAATGCATGGGTGTGATATGTAAGACTGGTGTAAGAGTGTGTGTGTGTGTGTGTGGTTGCGATAGTGCCCTGTGTGAATGGGAGTTGCAAGTGTGTGAATGAACAGGCAGCATGAGAAATCTTAAAAATTAAAAGTAAGTCAAAGCGTTTAGAGTTTTCAATGTTTGTTGAATAATGCTAGAACTCTTGGCTTCACCCTCTGATTTAGGGGTGTTTGGTTATTTGCCATTTGTAATGTTAGCACTTACGTAATGTTAATGGGGGGGATATGCTCTGCTCCCAGGCCTTCGGGTTGGGGGGAGAGTGCACATGTTCCTCCCCTGGGAGGCCAGGAGGGTAACTGCTAGGCATTGTCCAGGGGGAATGTCTTCTGTGTAAGTCCCCTTTTGGAGCTTACTATTTAAATATTTGGTGCCTTTAGATCTGGAGCTGGGGGCCTGGCTGTAGGCATGTGGGGCCCCAGGCCAGAGGGCTTAAAATGGATGTTTTTGGCACCAAAAAAGTGGGTATTGAGAGAAGAAGATGGAGGAGGAGGCCTGTTTTCAGCCATGGAGGCCGAGGTTCGGGGACAGAATCAGCCACCTGCCACCCCAGCCCACTGCCCTTGAAGATTGGTGTAGTGTGTGTGGTCGGGTAACCTTAAACTTTCTTGGGCAAAAGAATCAGACCACCTGCACCATTTAGTGGAGCTGGAGCCTGGGGAGTGTAACCAGGTGCCCACCTTGTGATCCCTGGTACCAAGGTGGGGCAGCACAGGAGTCATCTGGACACCCATGTCTATGGGTGAGTGCTGGAGGAGTCCTGGGTGGCAGAGGTGGCAGCCGCACTGTGGGGAAGGAAGTAGGTAGGTAGGTAAAATTTTTATTCATAAAATAATGAATATGGATAACTCTACTGAGGCTAAGCTCTTTTACAGTGAGGTCCAAAGTGCCAGATCCAGTTACTCTTCATATCAGTTATACATTGGTCATATCAAAAACATTAAATACAACAAATCACACTAAAACTAAGCATAATAACATTAACATAGACAACTACAGGTTCATATATCTTCACACTAACTTAACAGACAATACAATCAATACATACAAAATAGATTCAAAGTGCAGATTTTCAGGATTCCATTTTCCATACTTTCTTCTAAACTAAATCCCCTTCAATATTTATATGCTTAATGAGCCAATCCTTTATTGAATTTAACTGGAATTCTCTGTTCAAGGGTCTTAACTTCCCAGGTAAGTTATTCCACAAATAGGGTCCAATACTTGTAAAGTGATTATTTCCCCAAACCGTTCTCCGTTTTAGTACCTTACATTCCAAACTATTTGCAGAATGCAGTCCCCTTATAGGATTTTTTAGTTCAATACTCTCAGCAATATACCCTGGAACTTTCCCGGATATACATTTTATCATAAATGTAATTGTACTTAGGACTCTCCTTTGAGATAAAGTATACCAGTCCAAGTCCCTATACATTTCTAGTCTATGTGTCATCTTTGGTACACCTAATATAAATCTTGCCAGTTTGTTATACATGACATCAAGCTTATATAGCTGCTCTTTTGATGCACCCATATAAACCAAATTCCCGTATTCTAACATGGGTAATACCACCACAGTAACTACAAGTTTTCTGACCTCCAGAGACATGCTGTTTCTAATTCTATACAGGGATCCTAAGACCTTTCCTACTTTTGTCAAAATATTCTCAATATGACTATCCCATTTAAATTTTTTATCTAAGTTAAACACCCAAATATCTATATTTATTAACTTGCTGCAAAATACCCCCAGTATAAGTTTTAATTTGCAATCCATCTTGTTTCGAATTAACCCCATTTCCCCTGTGGAATATCATTACCTGGGATTTTTTTTCATTTAGAACTAATTTAGATCTCAACAAAAAATCCTGTAAATAATCAAAAGCCTGCTGTAATACCAACTGAATAGATATCACTGATGAATCAGCCACATAAAAATTTGTGTCATCAGCATAAAGATGATACTGCACCCCTTGCTGTGCAAACTTTAAATTGTTCATGTAGAGATTATTCAATATGGGACCTAATATGGATCCCTGTGGCACACCCAAGACGGTCCCTCTTAGACCTGAAGACAACTCCTTGATGGTTACTTGTTGCTGTCTTGAATCCAGGTAGTTTCTAAACCAATTCACCACCGACTCGGATATACCACAGGTTTTCAATCTGGACAGGAGGATACCATGGTCCAAGGTGTCAAAAGCCTTTGAAAGATCAACAAAAATGGCCCCCACTGGCATTCCCCTGTCCAGACCCTCCACAATGTCTCCTGTAACCTTCAGTAGAGCCGTGGTAGTTCCATGTTCTGGTCTAAAGCCCGATTGATATTTATTAAGGACATCTTTATCTTTTAAGAATTCCTGTAGTTGTTTTGCAACAATCTTTTCCAACATTTTTGATATTGTTGGTAACAGGGAAATTGGTCTATAGTTTTACATAAGCATCCTAGATCGTGACTTATAGACTGGCACAGTCCTTGCTGTTTTCCAAATTGAGGGTAATTTCGCAGATAAAAGAGACATATTAAATAAATTTGCCATAGGCTGATCTATAATGGGGGCTGCAAACTTTAATAAAGTATTAGGGATCCCATCCATACCTTCCGCTTTATTTATGTTAATTTTAAATAATAATTCCCTAACTTCCCCTCTTGTAATAGGGGGATAAATTCAAATTCCACTTGTTCATCAAATTGTACATTTTCTTTACCTGATTTGTCAAACTCAATTTTGCTTTGTAAAACCTGATTCATATTATTCCATCCAGATTTTAATGCATCCGTACCCATATTAATAAAGAATGTATTAAACTCATTTACTACTTCATTTCCTAAATCCAATTTGCTTCCATTAATCAAAAATTGATTTGGATAACCCATATTTTGACCCTTATGTAACTTATTTATTGTACTCCAAAATGCCCTTGGATTCTCCATCATTTCTTTGGATAGTTTTTTGTTACGGTAAACCTGTCTAGCCTTCCTAATTTCTTTGGTATACAAATTTCTTAGTTGTTTATACTTAATCCACTCCTGATTTCCTTTTGTTAATTTAGCTTTTTTCCATGCCTTATCTCTGGTTCTTTTAATTTTAAACAGTCTGGAATCATACCATGGTGCATTATTTGATTTAATCAACCTAGTTTTTATTGGGGGGTGTTTATTACAAATTTGTATCAAATCCTTTTGGAACATATCCCATGCATCCCCCATTGGGAATTAACTCTAACCTTTCCCAATTATACCCTTATAATTCCTGCATAAATCTGACATAATCAAAATGTTTATATACCCTGTTATGTATAATGTTCTTAGGTACTTTTCTAGTTTTCTGATTTCTTATACAAAAAATTATCTGATGATCAGACATTGTATCTGGCAACACCCCACTCTTTAGATACTTATTAGGATTTGAAGTAAATATAAGGTCCAAAATAGTTGAATTTCCAGGATTATTTGCATTTAACCTAGTTACTTCTTTTATAAGTTGTATTAAATTCAAAGTTGTGGCCATATCAATTAAACTATGATGAGCATCTATTGTTCCCCAATCAACATTTAAATCCCCAATTACCATTAATTCATGTGAATTTAAATAGTTCTTCAGTATATTTTGCATTTCATCAAAAACCACAAAACTACTTTTGGGTGGACGGTATATACCAAGCAATAGTATAGGTTTAGAGTGTGTGTTTAAAGGAAGTGGTGGCAGCCTGTCTCCCTTTCTGGTGGGGCACTGTTGTCTGGCCTGGAATCATTCCATTAACTTATGCAGCAGATGAAGGGAAAGTGCTCTGTGTCTGTGTGATTGCCAGGGCCCTGCTGCGGCTAAGATGTCCTGGAAGCTTGGAGCTGTGCACTGGCATCAGTGAGGAGGGATTTGTCCATTTGTTATATAGGCCTCTGCTTGGTAAGCAGACCACGACATATGGAAGATCTCCAGAGTTGAAACTGCTCTGTTAGGAAATGGGACTGTCAGGTTTGGGCAGCTGTAATGCATCCACTGCTTTTGATGTGACCGCTAAATGTGAGTACAGGAAGAGCAAAATGTAAGCAAGTTGTGCAGGAGCAAATGTTCAAAGGGAGTCTTGTGTGGCCTTATTCGTCCCACCATAAATTCCTGCTGCTAGCATTCGAGAACCTCCTTGGATCTGAGGAGGAGCACTGCAGAAAACAACTGTTGAAACAAAAGGTTACTGCAGACCGTACGTTTGGCTCTGTGCCTAGAAAAGTTGCCCACCAATGATTTTGTACCCTACACTTCATGGAGCGGAGTTAATAAATTATTCTAATTAAATCAGATCTTTTACCCTTCTGATGTCATGTGGACAGTGATTTGAATGAAATTATTACATTTTGTTTCAGATGTAACAAAGGTTTGCTCCTGCAGTAAGACCCCCACTATAGGAGAAGTGTGTGCCTTCTCCCCATGTCCACTGCTGTGAAGCTGAACCAGGTAATGAGCATATTTATTTTCTTGGACTGTGTTTCCTGTCTGCAAATAGCCCCCATCTCTGAAGTTCCCATCTGGCATATCCCTAGACACCTGGAGGGGGAGCTTACAGATGGTGCAGGAGGAGCTGAAGACTGAAATTCAAGCAACTTAATGCCAGCTCCTGCAGGCCTCTCTGCTGCAGTGTGCCAGTTATGGGCACCAGAGGAGACAGGACATCAGGGACAACAATCCCAGTTGGGCCAGAGGATGACCTGGTAGGCCCCACTTTTGGGGGAGGGGTTACAATGTGAAAGGATTTAACCCCTAATAAAATGTACTATGATTCTATTAGAAGTGAGGAGTGAAATGCAACATCTGCTTTTTGCAGGAAACACACTTGAGGACATCTGAACAAACAAAATTACCCTGGGACTTGGCTGATCAGGTGATGCCTCCTCACATTTTACAGTAGATCAAAAAAGGCCAGGGTCTCTCTCAGATTACAATCTGCTCTTATCTGGGTGACGTGCTTCACCTTGCAAATAAATATACCTCTAATGAGAAGCCACAAAATTATTTCAGTTTTCTTTGAAAAAAAATCACTTTGCCTCCCTCAGATATCCTGTTTTTTGGAGGGGACTTCAACTACATCCCTTCTCAAAACTGAGACAGATCGTCAGGTAATACTCAAACTGAAGGCATCAAAATCACTAAATGAAGGTGTGAAGAGACAGGCCTGGGTTTAGTGCATGTCGCTCCAGCCCCCCTCCTCTGTCACTGTAACCTTCCTCTTGAATCTAATCCACCCCCCCCTTTAAACCTCGACTATGCTGTGATTTACTACCCCCGTCACAGTGCATTCCATCCTGCCACCACCCTTTCAGTGAAGAAGTGACTTGTGGCCTCCTTCCTGTATTGCTCCCTGGCTAATTTGTAATTGTGCCTTCTGGTGTTTCTATTCTCACTTTTGCAATAAAGATCCCTGTGCTGACCTTGTTAATGCCTTTAAGGCACTGTATTTGAACATCTCAATTGTGTCTCCTCTCTCTTATCTCCTCCAATTAGTACATGTTGAAGTTCACCAGCATTTGTTCATGTGGCATATCCTGCTGCCGCTGAACCACCTTGATAGCCCTCCATCTGATTCATGTCTTAAGGCAGGGGTTCCAGTACTGGACACACTACTCCAGATATGGATACACCACGGACCTGTGCAGAGGTGAAACAACGTTATTCTTCCTGCTTGAAAACTCCCTGGATATGCAACTCAGCATTCTATTCACCTTCCCTGCCAACTTTTTGCATTGCATTTGTGGTTTCAGGTCACTAATAATTGCTATCCTCAGGTCTTTCTTCTGCTGCAAGACTGTGACGTTCACCACCCCCAAGACTGTACTCGATCCTGGGGTTTTTATGCCTTATGTGCATCATCTTGCACTTTTTAACATTTAACCCCAATTGCCAGATTCCTGACTTCCTTTCTAACCTAGCTAGATCCCCCCTTAGATCCCTTAAGGCCTCCTCAGTGTGCACCCTGCCACAGAGCTTGGTATTGTCAGTGAAAAGACATATCTTGCCCTTGGTGCCATCCCCAATGTCATTGGTCAACACAATGAACAGGACCAGACCAAGCACTGACCCCTGTTGGACCTTGTTAACTTCTATCATCCTGAGATCTGTAACTAAACTTATTCCATGACTGAAAGGTAGACCATACCACAAAAGGATTTCAGCAGTAGTACTTCATTCCCTCCAGCCAAGGAGACAGAGAGGTGACTTATTTTTTCTTTTTAAAGATTACAGTCTCCAGAATTTATGACTAATCTGGAAATAGAATATAGCACAACTACATCTAATCTAAGATCACATAATAAAAAACTAAAACCTCCACAAACCAAAACCTATAAGAGAGAGAACTTTTACACTATCAGAACTATCAAAGCATGGAATAGATTACCACAAAATATTGTAGACAATCAAAGTTTTGATAATTTTAAAAATACATTGAACCAACTATACTACTCCAAATATACTTTGGTTTGAACAACTCACTAGTGTGGAGGACATTCCTGATGGGCCATTGTGCCCCCTTATATCCAAAATTCCTAGTAATCCTGGAGTGCTCCCCACCTATCACCACCTGTAGTGTTTTACCTCCTAGCCAGTTTGCCCCCCACCTGGTTAGTTTCTCCCCTGTCCCCATATCTGCCAGTTTTTTGACCAACCTCTTGTGGGGGACAGAGTTAATGGTCTTGCTGAAGTCCAGGCATACAGTAGTATGCTCACTGCTTGGCCCTTCTCCACTGCCCAGTCAAAGTAGCTTACAAATTTATTTGGCATCGCCTCCTTGCCACGGATCTGTACTGCCTGTTATCCTGGAGCCCATTTGCCTCAAGGAACTCAGCCAACCTTTCCATTAAGATGGTTTTCATCAGCTTCCCAACAATTGATGTCTAGCTGACTGGCCTATAGGTCCCCACTTCAACCCTAGGTTCACTCTTGTGAGGGGCACCACATCAGCTGTCCCCCACTCCCATGGAAACAGTCCTGTGTCTAGCAGGCAGTTGAACAGGTCAGCCAAGGATGCTGCAACGACTGCTGACAGTTCTTTCAGCACCCTCAGGTGTATGCCATCTGGCCCGATAACATGTCAGCTTTGAGGGCCTTGAACCCTTTGAGGACTCTGTCCTCTATTATTGCTTCCTCCCTTATCCCCACTGCACCCCAAAACCCTATTTTCCCCCGTGGTAGCGTCTCATTCTTCTCCTTAGTGATGACTGAGCAGAAGTATTCATTCAGTAGCTCCACCTTCTCCCTGTTTTCCTCCACCCATTATGTCCCCCTTCTCAGCTTCACTATTTCCTCTTTTTGTTGTTCCTTTCTCCAGGATGTATTGGAAGATGGTCATGTCACCCTCTTTGACCCCCTGAACTATTGTTAGTTCAGTCTCTGCTTTAGCTTGCCTTACCACCCTGCAAGTTGATTTCAGCTGCTCTGCAGTGCATATTCAACCCTGTCCTCTTCCTTCTGGGACTTCTTGTTTTTCCTGTAAGAAGCCCTTTTCTTACTCATTGCTCTGCCTACCTCCTCTGTAAACCACAGCAGCTTCCTCCTCTTGCTCCTTTCATCATTTTGCTTAAGGCAGTTTTGTGGCAACTGCCTGGATTTATTTATTTATTTGTTTTATTTATGTCTTTGATTACCGGGTAGGTGCACTGATCCGAGGAACCATTTTCAGGCACGACCCAGGCCATAAAAGAATTCATAGTTAGGCAACAATTTAAATCACAAGGCACAGGGATGTTACAGGTTAAACAGAGGTCAAAAACAGTTTTACATACAGGGAATAATAAATACAGGAACAAATGGAAGAAATCATGGTACAATAGGTGAGACAATAAGAGGGCACAAACAAACCTCCCTAATCTCCTCCCTAATTATGGCTCATCTATCTTCCACACCCATGGTCTCCCTGAGTACCCTAAGTCTTAGCCTTAGCATTGTCCCCATGCATACAAAATATGCTTGTTTGAAGTCAAGAACACGTGTTTATGTTCAGCAGTTCATGTCCCATGTCTACCTGACACAACACAGACTGGTGGCCACTCCCTCCCAGGGGTACAGCAATGTCAATGCTTTTGTTTTGATTGCTATTCATCAGAACTAGGTCCAGGACAGCCTGGTTCTTTCTCTCCTCTATCACTCCTTATATCAAAAAATATCGTGGAATGCATCTAGGATCACTTGACGCCTGCTGCTGCTGGCCTGTGGGATGCTTCACTCCACATTGGACATGTTAAAATCTCCCACTATTACCAATTCTTCTGCCCCTGCAGCCTGTCTATGGTTTTGTCCTAACATGGTGGTTGGTACACCACCCCACCTTTATTTTTGTCAGTAGTGTCTTTTCACCAGAATCTGAAAGGGCTTGCAAAAGATCATTGTAGTAGAATCATAGGGTTGCAAATCTCCTCAGTCCACCACATTTTATATAAGAAAATGCTGTGAAAACCTCATTTTATAGGTTGCAATGTATATCATAGGGGTTGCAAAGATATCATAGGGGCCTCAACTGCAACACCTGGCTATCCATATAATGTCCCTAATTTTTGTCCTCACCCTTTGCTGCAGCTGTATTCATAGTGTCTCTGCAGTCTCCCTACGTGTTCTCTCTTGTGACCTATATCACCTCCCTAACATAGATTGCCACTCTTCCACCCCTATCTTTTGTTCTGTCCTTACTATATAGGTTATATCCAAGAACAGACAGATCCCAGCCATGGTTTGGGGTTGCCAAGGTCTCAGTGACTGCCACCAGATCTGTTTGGCCCTCCACCATCACATCCCGGAGGTTATCCATTTTATTCCACAGACTTCTGACATTCATGGATGTCACTTTCCACATCCCATGCTTCCTTCCCCTCTCACCCTTCCTGCTCTGGCTGCCCTACTAGATTCCCCCTCTTTGTATTGCCCCCATTCCTCTCCCATTTTGTTTACCCTTGTTCTCACCCCCTTCCCTTATAACTTACTGCCCCTATGCTTAGGGGGAGGCCTTCCTGCTGCCTCCTCTTGTGAACCCTGGGGTTTATACTCCCAGGTAGTCCTTCTCTGACTTTGTTTAAATTCACTCTGTCCCTGATGTACTTCCCTAACCTGCCACATGGTACCCTGGTTCCCCCTCTGCTAAAGCGTAGGCTATTTAGCAAGTACAGGGATTTCTCAGTCCAGACTTTTCTTCAGTCCTCCACACAACCAAAGTCCTCCTCCTTGCATCAGTCCCTTAGCCACTGGTTGAACTCTGAGATCTAGAGATTTCTAGCCTAACTGGCCCTGGGTACTGGTAGTACCTCTGAAAATGTCACCAACCTTGACACCTCTCTAACTTTTCTCCCACACTCTCTAAAGCTGTTCAGTACCTCCACTACCTCACACCCTTCCAGATCATTTGTGCTGAGGTGGAGGACCACATTAGGTTTTTACCTTCCTCTTTGCACAAGCACATGCACCATAGGCATGATCCTCTTGGCTGTCACACTTGGGAGGCACACATCATTCATTCTGTGTTGTCCCCTCTCCACTGTGACCATCTAACTCCATTCACAATTGATTCCCCTATCACCAGAACTATGGTAGTTCCCCTTGGTCTTGATCCACTCCCTCTGGATACCCTTGTCCTTGTATTCTTCCTCTCACCTATTTCCAATTGTTACTCCCAACCCACCATTCCCCCATTGTCTCCTCCCTTACTCAGACCCTGTCCTTGCTGTTCCCTACTCCCTGTAACTACCCACCTGCACTCAATTTCCACCCCATCTACCATTTGCAGTCCTCCATTTACTAGTTCAGGATTTCTCCCTGCTGGCTTCTCCCCTTATTGCACCCCATGACTCTTTGCCTGATAGTCCCCCATGATCTACCCCCCACGCCCATTTCCTGGCTCACTTTAGGACTAACTCATGGAGATGTTTGAGATGCTCTCAAAGCTGTCAGCCAGAAAAAAAGAAACCAACCCCTATCAGAGTTCCATTAGAGGAAAAGATACAGGAGGCATAAAAGGATCACACATGGAAAATTTGAAGGATAATTTAAAAGTGTTTGAGAAATCCTGGTTTGAGCTCCATGCATTTTTAGACAGGAAGGCAAAAGGCAAATTGTGATACCTGGGACAAAAATGCAAATATGGAAATATGGTAGGATAACTCCTAGCCATGAGGCTAAGGAAACAGCAAGCCTATAAATGAACAGGGGAATATTCAGATCAGGGACCAGGAGCGTAACAGAGACAAGATCTAGGGAAATGGTGGGAGGCCTAAAGACCTTCTCTAGTAGGCTGTATGTAACTGATTCTGGGACAGGGCAATATCATAATACACAATATTTTCTAACCGAAGTAACCTTAACAGCTTTTATTTGATTTATTTTACAATTTATTTACTTTTATTTATTTTACATTTATTTGAACCCTATCTTGCTGCAGATTTTAAAAATAAATTGGCAACCTCAACAGACAAGGAGAAAGTGATACTGGATAGTTCCCTAAAACCCCATGCAGTAGAGTTGGCAATAAAATTAATTAACAATGGAAGACCCCAGGCCCTGCCAGATTCCCTGGAAAATACAGTAAACACTTTTACCCTACACTTAAGAACTGGATCCTAAAAACATCTAACTGCAGCACTGCCCCAGTGAGCATGCCAGACTGTCAGAAAGAGGCTCAGACATCATTTATCTTAAAGGATGGGAAGGATCCTAAGACATGCATGGCAATTACAGACAATCTCTCCTTAACAAGGGTGCAAAACTTATTAGTAAAATATTAGCAGAGAAACTTAAGTTCCGGAAGTAATATACCTAAACTAAACATGCTGTATTCCAGGTAAGCAACTGACACACAATATCAGGAGGACTCTTGACAACCACCAACTTATACTTGGGACATCTGCTGGCCATCAGGAAGCTACACTGTTAAAGTTTAAGTTTGGAGGACAATTCTGTGACTAGATTAAAGTTTTGCATACTGATTATAGTGTTAAATTCTGAGCCAATGACACCATATTGGAACAATTTTTAATTAAGAGGGGTACCAGACAGGGTTGCCTCATTTCCTCTTTGCTCTTAGCATAGAGACACTGCATTTTATGTTTATTATTTGGATCTGTACAGTTTGGAATTCAGACAACCGAGAGGGCATATGTGCTTAGTATATAGGGCATTCAATAATGATGACCTATGGGAATGTTGGGGTTTGAATGTAAAAATGCTGAATATTCTATGAGATTGCATAATTTACAAATAAAGGCTCATACAGGCAAAACCAAGAAAAGAGAAGACTTTTTTACACAAAGGGTAGTAGGACTGTGGAATAGACTTCCACTAGAAGTTGTAGCCAGCGGCACCATGTTCAAGTTCAAAAAACATTTAGACGAGCACTCTTTTTTGAACTCTATAGCAAGATACTTCCCTGGAGTCAAGGGCCAGCTGCACATGGGTGAATGCCTGACTTAGCTGATATTAAATCTATGAATCTATGAATATCCTAGAAATCCAAGGAATAAACATGTCACAGGGAGAACACAAAGTATCCTTTATGCAGATGGCATGTTCATTTATTTTAATAACCTGATGGATTCATACCGTATGTTGAAGCAGATATTAAAAACCTATGGTCAAGCCTTAGGCTTTAAAATGAATTATTGCAAGTTAGAAGTTCTTTTTTTGTCGTAAATATCTTTTTATTAAAAAGAAAACTTTTGTGCATATGCAGATACATTACATCATGTCGATGCAATAAATTTTCTTGACGACAGGAAATATTAAGCTTTAACCCAAACTGAGATAGTAACATCTGCCTCCCAGCACAGCAGTGGAGGTGCAACCTCTTGTACTCCACTTGTTGTCTTCCCTGTATTTATAACCAATGGAAACATACAATGTGACAGACAGACCATTTATTTGGGAGGGACTGGAAGGGGGATTGGAGCCCTCAGGAGTTCTCACCCTGATTTTGTTGGTGCAGCCCTGGACCACTCAACTCTTATTACTGTCCTCAGGCCACCCTGTGGTGCTGAAATAAATATAGCGCTGCCTAGGAACTGCTCGGATTCCTTTGCGTGTGTTGTGTATTACCTGATAGCAGCTTAGGACACAAAGGTACTGTTTTGTTGCATCAAATACATTACCCAAGTATTCCACCTAGATGTAAAGACATCTGCTTTTCCAGTGGGACTAAATGTCACTTTTTCCATTTTGTAAACATCATTGACTGTTGCTCTCCCCTGATCTAAGGTGGTTTGTTGTGGAGTCAACCTTTATAAGGTAAGACATTTTTTTTTGCTATAACTAACATAATCATCAGGAGATATGTAATATACCTATCCTTCAAGTCCCTTGAGTGGATGTGGAATAAGTACATTTGTGGAGAGAGAGACACAACATCACATGTAGTGCTATAACTACCTCCAGCTCCTTCAGGAAGTGTTGTATCTGTGGGCATGATCACATTATATGTGTATGGGCTGCTGATGAGACTCCACATGCTCTCCAACAATTATCGCTTCAGTTCCATGCATACTTGGTGGTGATAGCTGGTGTTTAAAGAACTGGATCAGGTGTTTACAAGCATATTTCTGTCATACATGTGAGGAAGTGACCCTGCCCATCTCGTAGCAGCCCTTCTCCCACTCCCCTGACTCAATCTATATACCTAGCTCCTCCTCCCACCTTCTGGCTACATATATAGTATTTTTCCAGTCTATCATAAGGAATATCAATATCTTCTTTATCAGTTTCTGGTAAAACCAGCAAAACAGCTTTTGGTGTTTTTTTAACCCATTTCTTGAAGAAGTTAGTATGGTATATCTTAGTAGGATCAGGGGTCCCAATCTCATTGTTAACTGTGCCAGTACATCTAAGCACTTCAAAAGGTTCTTGCCACTTCACTAACAGTTTATTTTCTGTAGTGGATAACAGTAGCAAGACCTTTTCACCTGGACCAAAAACCTTTTCTTTTACTGCATGGTCATAATACAACTTCTGCAGGTTTGAGCCTCTTCCTGATTACTACAGGCAATTTCAACATATTTTGCAAGCTTCTTTCTCAGGCCACACATATAAGATGTATTAGACTGTTTCTGATGGGGGTTATCTTTCCATGTTTTTTTTATTACATCTAGTGGCCCTCTAGGTTGTCTACCATACAGCATTTCAAATGGTGAAAAACCTGTTGATGCCTGTGGCACTTTTCTGTAAGCAAAAAACAGGCAAGGTAAGTATTGGTCTTAGTCTTTCCCTTCCCCTTCACAAATCTTTTCAACATGCATGTTAGGGTTTGATTAAAATGGTCAATAGTCTGTCTGAGTGTGATAAGGGGAGGTTCTTATGGCAGTGATAGCTAGTAGTTGGTACAGCTCCTTCAGTAATGCAGCACTAAAATTATTACCTTGATCAGTAATAATCTGTTTACTTATGCCCACCCTTCTGAAAATTTTGGCAAACTCTGCTTCCACTTTTGGGGCTGTGACAGTATGCATTGGAACTGCCTGTGGGTATCGAGTATCATAGTCACATACTACCAGAATGAATCGATTACCTTTTTTACTTTTGTCTAAGGGGCCAACCACATCTATTGCAATTCTCTCAAAAGGCACATCTATCAAGGGTAGGGGCACCAGGGGCATCTTGTCTTTTTTAATCACTGGAGCTACTTTCTGACATTCAGCACAAGAACTGTGATAGGTAGCAACATCTTCATGAATTCTAGGCCAGTAAAATCTGTACAACAATCTGGCAAGGGTGCAATCCCTCCCTGAGTGACCAGCCATAGGACTATCATGAGCTATCTGTTGCAACTCAGATCTATACTTTTATCGTATAACCAATTGTTCTACATGGTCCTATCTCTGAGGTTTAACCCAAACTCTGTACAGTAGCCCATTACATTTTTTAAACATAGATTCACCCTATTTTGGTTTCACCCACAGCTGCTTAAAATAACCCTGGAGAGAAACATTGTTAACTTGTTCTGAAAGAAAATCACAATCCATGATTAGTTTAGTTTCAGCATTTTCATAAGTTAAACCCTTATGTCCATCAGTCTTTTGTTGCCACTGTTTCTTCAGGCATCGTCTTTCTTTCCTGGATCTTGCAGCTGTGCTCATACAAGTCTGGATCAAAATCAGTGAAAGGAAAAGAGTCCCCACCATCTGAGATTTTCTTTGCCTGAGCTCTTGTCACCACAGCTGCTAAAACATCAGGCTTTACTCCCCCTTTGATTGCCTCAGTAAATCCTGGAAAGTCATTTCCAATAATCACAGGTAACTTAGGTACTACCCCCACTTTCATTTGGTGCGACATCCCATTAATAGTCAGTCACTTGGCTGGTGGGATAGTATCGTATGTCTCCATGGATGCAGATGACACCAGTACCTGGTCCTTTTGGACAGTGTTTTCCCAGCACTTCAATATGCACTAGGGTCTGTCTGCTTCCCGAATATATAAGTCCCTTCACAGTCCTATCTCCCACCTTGATATTTGTCAAGTACTTGCCCCAATTTGCTAAGGACAAATCTGCTCCAGTGTCACTCTTCTTACTACAGCAATTTCTTGCAATATGACCTGGCTTATTATAGTTATAGCAAAGAAAGTCTTTGGGTGCAGATTTGTAACCTCAACAAGAGTTCTTATCAGACTTGGAGTTTAAATGGGAAAAAGAGTGTCTTACCGGTTCTTGGCTGTTACCTCACTGCTGTGGCTTCTGTCTGGCCATTTGGTAGCCTTTGGCTAAAAAACAGCCTTTCCCCCACTTTCTGGTCCATGTTCTTTTACCCAGAGCTGTACATCTGCAGGCAGAATGTTGATGAATTGCTCCATTACAAACGTGTCGATGATAGTTCTTTGAGATGGGTGAAGACTTCTTGAGGATTGTCGACTGAGTTATACTTCAGTGACTGGCATCTTTGCCTGTATGTCTCTCCTGAGATGTCATACCTTTTAGGGTTTTGCTTTTCACTAGGTCATAGTTTTCTTACTGTGCACTGCCTAGGTTGCTATAGGCAAGCTGGGCTTTCCCTGTCAGGTAGGGTACCAATCTGATTGCCCATTGCAGCTTTGGTCATTGGCAGGCTGGGGTAACTCTTTCAAAAGTTGTCAAATATGCTTCCATAACATCTGAGGGATGCAACTTTGTAAGTTTAATGTATTTTAAGTTGTTTGTGTCTTGTTGCTCTGCTGGACCAGTGCCAGATCCTCCAGCTTTGATAACTTGCAAGGCATCTCTTCTTTTCTCTGCTTTTGTTTTTTAACCAGGAGAGACACACTAAGCTGAAGCTTGTTTACAGGTGTGACCTGGTAGCTCAAGAAAATGAAGTGACTTGCTCAGACTCTCACAGTATGCAAGTGGGGGCTGTGGGATTCAAACCCAGGTCTCCAGGTTTGCAGCTCAGAGCCTTAAACCACTGCACTATACTGCCTTCTTCTGCTTCATGGGTTGTTGCATTTCTTCTTTTCTCTGTGCCTCTAAATGTTGAATTTCTTTTTCTCTCTGCTGCATCTCTTCTCTTCTCTGTTTCTTCATCTCTGTTTGTTGTATAGTCCATCCACCATTTGAAAAAGGCAGTCAGGTTTTCAGGTTTGATCACTGTTCTTTTTTTCTATTGCTGGTGCTGGCTGGACAGTCTCAGCTTGAACTTTGTTTCTGCTTCTAGTTTGACTGCATTCTTCTGGTAATGACTCCTGGTCTTGCCGCTGCAGAATCCATACCTTTGTGCTTCCCTGGTACTAGGTCTAGTACCCATGCACAAAACTCCTGGCTTGGAGTATGCATGGCATAAATCCCACTCTGACACCATCTGTCATTGAAGCACAGGTCAGGAAGTATAGGAAAACCAGGAACAGTTTCAAAATTAGCAAATAACATTTTATTATTATAACAGCAAAATTAAAAAAATAAAAATTGTTCAGTATAATGATTTACAATGGTACTACAAACATAGAAAACAGTGCTTCTGAGTTTTTTCTTCTCAATTTCAAATCTCAATTACTGTCTCTCTCTTGCACAAGCATTGCTGCTCTTTTTATAAGCCTGTGCTTCTGAAACTCATTAAGAAAACAGCAATGTTCTTGTAAGTTTCCAATGTTCATGCAGGTGCAGCAAAAAGAACATAATGACCCAGAACTGGCCTTTTGTTGACAGCATCTCAGAGAGTTTGCAAACCAGCTTCACAGGTTGAATTCCAAATAGCTTTTTATAATCATTGTAACAGTATAACTATATACATATTTAAACAAATGGATCCCAGTATCAGTGACATTTCCACATAAAGATTCACATATATTTTTATACCCACAGATATGCGGGGGAGGGGGAGACAGGACAGCAAGGGAAGGCAGAGAGACAGCAAGAGGTGGAGAATTGTGAAAACATCAGAGTGATCAGTTCCTAGGTCTCACAAGAAAATTTGGTTGCACAACTCAACAGACAAGAGACAGAAAAGGAGAGGATAGGGCTGACCCTTGCATTCAAACTCTTTCTGCAGAACAAATGAAGCAGGGTCTTATTCCACTCTGTCACATATAAATCCTGTCACACCATGCAGTATCTGTCAGGGCGCAGGGCCTGTTGAGTTTTAGATGAGTAAATCACATGTTCCAGCTTTGAGGGATTGATCAGGGCAGTAAGAGCCGTTACCTGTTCCTGTGTAAGGGTCTGCAGGTTCAAGTAGTTTACCCATCTCGAACCTCACATCAACCTCCATGACACTGAAATCAGGCTATGCAGACAACAAATCAGTCTGAGTACTATGTGTGATGGAAGAAGCCTTTTGCACTAAAATAAGTCAGGTCACCAACCAACTATCTAGAGGTAAACTCAGCTAAGGACATGGGTCAAACATATGTTAAGATGCTCTCAAGGCTGTCATCAGCCAGATCAGACTTCAGTTAGCACAAAAGGTGGAGAAGGCAAAAAAGGATCAAACATGGAAAATTGAAGGACAGTTTAGAACTTCTTGAGAAAACTTGGTTTGAACTCTGTGCATTTTTAGTCTGGAAGGCAAAAGGCAAATTGCAATACCTGGGGCAAAAATACAAGTATGGAGATATGTCAGGATAACTGCTAGTCATGTGGCTAAGTAAACAGCAAGCCTAGAGATGAATTAGGGAATACTCATATCAGGGCCAGAAGCATGACAGTGACAAGACATAGGGAAATGATGGGAGACCCAAAGCCCTTCTTTGGTAGGCTGTATGTAACTGATTCTGGGACAGAGGTAGCCTAACACACAAGATTTTCTAATCAAAATAACACTAACAGTCTTTTATTTCATTTAGTTTACAATTTATTTACTTTCACTTATTTTACATTTCATTTGCACCATATCTTGGAGCAGATTTTTAAAATAAATTAACAACCTTAACAAACAAGGAGAAAGTGACACTGGATAGTTCCATAAAACCCCTTGCAGTAGAGTCGGCAATAAAAATAGTTAAAAATGGAAGACCCCAGGCCCTGCCAGATTCCTTGGAAATTTGAATAAGCATTTTACCCTAAGCTTAAGAACTGACTCCTAAAAACATTTAACTGCAGCACTGCCCCAGTGAGCATGCCAGACCCCCAGAAAGAGGCTCAGATAGTGCTCATCTTAAAGGGATGGGAAGGATCCTGGAACCATGCATGGCAATTACAGACTAACTCTCCTTAACCAGGGTGCAAAATTCATCAGTAAAATACTAGCAGAGAGACTTTAGTTCCCAAAGTAATATACCCAAACCAAACAGATTTATTATTCCAGGTAAGCAACTGACACACAGTGCCAGGAGTCCTCTTAACAGCCATCAACTTACAGTGAAGCCTGCCAAGATGATGCACAGTACTACAGTTTCCTGCGTGATGCAGTGAATTAACTCCCATTGAAACTACATTGTTTTCTTCAGTAACTCAGCTGCAGAATTCTGCAGAATTAAGATTCACCCTGGTGGTCTTCACTATATACTTGGGACATCAACTGACTGTCAGGATAGATGTGGAGAAAGCCATTGACAGACCAGACTGGGGCTTCCTGCAACATACACTGTTAAAGTTTAAGTCTGGAGGATGATTCTGTGACAGAATTAAAGTTTTGTATACTGCCCTAGTGCTAAATTCTGAGCCAATGGCAGCACAATGGAACATTTTTCAAGTAACAGGGGTACCAGACAGGCTTGCCTCCTTTCCTCTCTGCTCTTTGCTCTTAGCTCAGAAATCCTGGCAGAATTTATTAGCAACATCCCAGGAATCCAAGGACTAAACATGTCAGAGGGAAAACACAAAGTATCGCTTTATGCAGATGACGTCAATTTATTTTAATAACCTGGTGGATTCATACCGTATCTTGAAGCAGATATTAAAAGCCTATGGCCGAGCCTTAGGCTTTAAAATTAATTACAGCAAGTCGGAAGTTCTAATGCAACAGGGGGAAACTATGGACACTCTAAGGAAGGCAATTGCTTTAAATGGACCAGACAATGCATCAGATAATTAGGTAACAAGATACTGAACAACCCAAGGAATTATATCATCTTAATTATGCTCCCTTGATCAAGCAAGGGAAAGAGGATCTAGCTAGTTGTAGTATTCTACCTATATCTCTGCTTGGGAAAGTTGAGACCCTCAGAATGAAAAGTGAAACAGGATCTAGCTTGGTGAAGTATATTACCTATATATAGTACCTGCTGTATATCTCTACTTGTGAATTTCAGGACCCTCAGAATGAAGGTTCTACCAATGTTCCCTTTTCTTTACTCCACACTCCTCTTGGTCAAACTTGGAAAGAGCTTTATGAAATCTTCTCTCATTTCATGTGGGGAATGGGAAGACCACAAAATAAATGTTCACTGGAGACCCTGCCTATAGCTAAAGATGGCAGAGAGGTCCCTAACTTCAACATATATTACAGAGTTCCCCAGACCAACTCACTAGTAAATACATTAAGCAGGACCATATGTGGGGTGGTGATAGATAGGAAACAAGATCAGTTTACTGGAGCATCTAGACACACTCTCCACTCTTGAGATTGACACAGTCCTGCAAAGAAGAATTATAACTCCTTGGACTAGAGCCACTATTAATTTTTTTTTTTTGGGGGGGGGACCTCAAAAAGTCCCAATTAACAATTGTCCTGAACAATTCCACCCCATTAATTCTTGACCGGAATTCTTCCATGCTTTGAGTAGACAAATGGAAGTACCCACAGCAGGGTCCCCCTGCTGCTAAACAACCTTACCCTGAAACTGCAGCTGAAAACAAGCTTGGCCAATTCAAACATAAACTCTGCCAGCACCTCACTGATCTTAGCAGTTGTGACTGCTCTGCCTAGGCTTGTGGCTTTGCTTCACCTTTCCCTCCCCTTCTCTGCTCCCTTTGCTACCTTCCCTACCTCTTTCTGCCCCTCCATCCACTCCTATTCCCCATCTCTCTCCCACCCCACCTACAATTCTACCCCCCTCACCTCCCACCTACCATTCCACCCCCTCTCCTACTCTTCTCCTCCTGTCTCCCCCTCTGTCACCCTATCTCTTGTCGCTCCACCCCAGACCTCCTAGCACATATCTTTCTGTTCTTGCACTTATGAAAATGTCAAATAATTGACTGCCTACTCCCTTATTCCCACTGCTCCCCCTCTTATCCCCCACCCCTTGCTTCACTTATGTCACCCATAGGATGTTTTTTATTTGTATCTGTGTCTTGCTATATATATATACCTATATTGTTAATTGTGCATTGTTATTTGCCACTGACTGTTTGCTATTATGCTAGTCTATATACATGTGCTGTCTTTTTGCTACTAAGTTAACCTCCTGACCTGTATTGTATCTTACCACTGTTTGCTTCTATGTTAACCTCCTGACCTTGTATTGTATCTTACCACTGTTTTGCTTGCACATATTGCTGATGCGGAACCTTTGTAAAAGAATCCTTGATTCAACGATATTTGTAATTCTAGTAATTAATAAATAAAAATAAATTAAAAAAATAAAAGGAGATTGGAAGGGGGAGCTTTCTTTCCCCACAGTCAAAGGATGGAGAGTTTTGAATCTCTGTATAACTGAAGCACATAACTACCTAAGTATAAAATCACTTAGAATTCAAAAAAGATGGGAAAGCTATCATTTCCTTATAATATGTGAAATTTATTTAGAAGTAAAAGAGAAGCATATTTTTAATGAGAGAAATAAAAGGGCTGAGATGGAGGCTAATGAAAATATGTGCGTAATGTACAGTAACAAAATAAAGTGAAATCCATATGCCAAAGAGATAGTTGACTTGTTAGTTAACTGGCCAGAATCAAATAATTTAATGTACAGTATAAGACAGAAAGTGGTGAGACAACAGAGTTGATACCAGACTTTTCAAAATACTTGAAACAATTGACAAGCAAACTACAACCAAAACATAGAATAGTTGGTAAACAAAATAGGAATAACATAAAATATTTGAAGTCCTGGTATGATAAAGAATGTAAAAAAAATGAAGAAATCATAAATAAAGTGGGAAAATATGCAATTACACATATAGATATTTTAGGTAAAATCTCCCTTCATAATTTAAAACAGGAGTACAAAACAATCTTGAAAAAAGAAAGGAAATATAAAAACCAATGATGGGTAACTCTTCAGGATTCATTATGGAAGAAATATGTGAAAACCTTTTGGTCTCTGGTAGTATAAGGGACAGCAGATACTAACAGAAGATTTAATATCTGTGCACATATGCCTACATCAATATGGGAAAAATATTAAAAAGGCATATATAAAATACAAGAGAAGTCAGAGCAGTCTTATAGGGAAAGAGACAAAAAGCAACTTAAGGATCTTAAAGAGTGGGAACCAGTGACAGAAAATGAAGTTGCTAATGCAGTAATATCTCAAAAGAACAAGAAGGCCCCAGGTATAGACAAATTCCAGTGGAAATATTTTGCCACAATACAAAATATTGGGCCAAGACATTAGCAGCTTTATATGCAAAAATAAAGAAAGAGTTAGTCATGCCTCTAGAGTGGAACTATGGAATAATTGTACCATTATTCAAAAAAGGTCAATGCAGTGACCCGAAATGTTATAGGCCAATAACCCTCCTGCCAATCTCATAAAAGGGTTATACAAGTATAATTTTAGAAAAATTAACAGCATGGATAGAAGAAAACATCTTAATCTCTAAATAACAAAGTGGTTTTAAAAGATGTCACAGCACTTAAGACTTAGCCTTTACTTTGCATTATTTGGTAGAGAGTTACACAGTTAATAAGGGACAAAAAATATATGCATGTGGGCTGGCAGTATAGCCCAGAGGTTAGAGTAATGAGCTGTGAACGTGCTTGGTACATCCAGAAGACCAGACCTTGGTTTGATTCTCACAACCCCCACTTGCATACTGTGTGACTCTGAGCAAGTCTCTTAACCACCCAGTGCTCTCGGATCGCCCCTGAAAACAGGGGCCCATACCTAGCGGGCCTTACCCGGTTACCAAAAACTAAAATAAATAAAATAAAATGTATCATGGACATAAGGTCTGCTTTTGATACTATAGACAGAGAAAGTCTGTGGAAGATGTAGGAGGAAATGAATGGTGAACAAAGGCTCCTGTGTATTCTGAAAATGTTATCTTCTGACACAAAGGTGTGAGTAAGATATACATTGGATGGGGCACTGAC
Organism: Neoceratodus forsteri; assembly: GCA_016271365.2. Taxonomy (NCBI): domain Eukaryota; kingdom Metazoa; phylum Chordata; order Ceratodontiformes; family Ceratodontidae; genus Neoceratodus; species Neoceratodus forsteri. Next base: position 1,430,435,202 of record CM057449.1, read on the forward strand.
AGAATCCATAGAGACTGAGCAAGGGTGCTTGCTGGCACCACAATTGTTCAACTCAAATGTGGAGTCTCTCGTAAAAAGTTTATGTAAGGTCGATACTTTACCACCAAACATTAATGGGGGAAAAATAAAAATTATGTTATATACAGATGATGCAGTTATAATTTCTCAGACCCAATTAGGGTTAGAAAGAGGACTTAGTACTAGCCTGAGGGAATTAAGGGAATGTAAGTTAGATATAAACTCTGGAAAAACCAAAATAATGATATTTCTGGCAAACAAAACGCACATACTGTATGGTCAGTGGAAGGCATTATTTTTGAAGAAGTAAAATAATATAAGTACTTAGGACTAAATTTTGATAAACAGCTAACTTGGAAAAATCACATTTAAACGGTTAAAGCTACAGCCTACCAGACAAAATGGGCAATTATGGCATTTGGGAATAAATTTGCAAATGACTCTTTTAAGGCACTTAAATTGGTATATGAGGCTAAAACTGTCAATCAAAACCTATATGGCAGTGAAATTGGGGGGGCTTAATATTAATAATAAAACATGAAGAACCTCTGCGTAGAAGTTTTACAGAATTACTGCAGTATTTTAAGAATGTATTAAACCTTCCAAAAGACTGCCCTTCGGCTTTTATAAGGTTAGAAACCAGGATTTTATCAATTGAGACCAGGATTTTGATTTGTTTGGTTGAATTCTGGAAAATAATTATGTTGATGGCTGATGATAGACTTCTAAAAATGGCATGAATAGAAAGTATGAAAGATGTTTCAAATAAGATAATTCATAAATCTTGGTTGAGAAGTTTGAATGCATTGACAATAAAAATAGGAATACCAGATTTGTGGTCATATAAAGCACAAATGCATATTAATGAATACTGTAAGGAGCGTATTCAAAGAATTCAGTATATATATATATATATATATATATATATATATATATATATATACACAAAAGATTTTGAAACAATGCACAGTTATGATAAACTAGGTTTATACTCTCAAGTTAAAGAAGCTTTTGACACAAAACTTGTTCTGTGAGAAAACAATGCACAGGATGCAAGGCAATACTTTTATTATTAAGAGACACTGGGGAAACCATGGTCAAAAATACCTGGTTGTATAATTGTGGATGTAATAAGGAACCGAACAGTGCATATATTATTCATATTTTGTTAAAATGCCTGAAGTTAAGCCGGCCCGCCGGCGGAGCGGTTGGATTTCCGCTTTCGACGCCGGGCGACCCGGTTCGGAACGGATCCAGGTCGTTGGAGGGCCGCGGGGGAGAAAGATTGAGCGCCCGCAGGCAGCTCTCCTTCTCCGGGGGGAGGGTTCCGTCAGTACCCGGAGCGATGAGGGCTCCTAGCGGAGGCTGGGAGAACTCACGCTACCGGCCTGGGGTAAGGGAGGGGCGAGGTAGGCGGGGCGGACGCTGGCGTCATTGCACGTCCCCACCTCCTTGAGGGAGGGGAAGCATAGGGGGATAAAATCCCTGCCTAGCGTCTAAATGACGCTCTGCCCAGGATTGCCCTGATTGGCCACCGGAGCCGTTCCCCCTAACCAGTTACAGTTCCGCGGCCGATAAAGGGGTCGGTACCGCGGCCCCGCTCTCTGGGGGGTAAGCCAGGGATGACCAGGGGGATTCGGCAATGTCCGGTGGTCGGGGCTCCAGGGTCCGTGACCAGAGCAGAAAGGCGGCGTAAAGGTAGGGGCATAAAGAGGAAAATTAAAAAAAAAAAAAAATGCCTGAAGTTTCAGAGAGAATGAGAGACTGATTGAAGCAATTGTATCCACAAAATTTGGATTAACACAAAATGAAAAATGTTTATTAATTTTAAAGTCAAAAACACATCCAGCATTTTATGCTATAGCCCAATTTTTCAGTATTGTAAGCTATAGAATTAACTTCTAATAATATATAATGAGATTAATACATTGTAAGATTTTAAATGTGATAATTCTGTGAATTTTATACATTTGTAAAATAATAAACTTGACTTAACTTGAGTAGATAACTTTTCTAGAAGGTGGAGGCACAAAGGCTTGAAGTTTGTTTGATTTAAGATCCTTTAAAGGAGAACTGTGCTGAATTTGCAATCCATTTTCCTAGTAGAAGCTGTTTTTAAAAACTGGTTCCAATTCTGTTATTGTTTCAACTACAAAGGCATTTCAATAACCACAGTGGACATTTCTGATTTACACTGGCAAGTACTATTTTAGAACTGTGGGATATAGTTTATGTACCTTTCAGCGACAGAGTTTTATTGTAGAACACAAATGAATTGTGCTAACAATAGAAGAGCTGAGCAAGGACATATGCTACCTCATGTACAGTAGTTCTATAATTACTGGTGAGCAAATGTTTCAGTGGACTCACTGGTTGATATTTGCCATAATAACCAGTTGGTTATTACGGCATTCATGTGCTCATCTGTCAAAAGCGAGCACTCTCTTACTGGCTCCCATTCTCTGTGTGGGCAGGCTAAACAATTTCAAAAAACATGGCGGTTCTGTATCTTTATTACAGAGGAGTCACCACAATAAAACCGTCACCTTCCTTTAATCATTTTTTTTTAACCTATCTGGTTGATCCTACCATTAATCCAGCATTAACTTAAAAAAAAGTATCTGGTTGATCCTCCGGTTCGTTAGCTTCAGGCGACACACACACTGACAGTGGGAGCAGTCCCTGGCTGATTACCCACATGAAGAGATAAGGGTTACTGCACTCGTGATCCCAATTTCAACTATCACTAAAAAATTAATTACTTAAAGTGGGAGCTGATGGAGCTGGAGGCTGCTGTTCTGTTGTCAGGCTGCTAAGGGGCAAAAAGGAAGACAGAAACATAGAAACATAGAATCTGATGGCAGATAAGGACTGCTTGGCCCACCTAGTCTGCCCGTTTCCCTACTTAATGGATAAGCTGTAGATCCTAGTTAACCAACAGCCTACTTCCTCCTACCCCTCACTAGAATTGCCTTATGGCTGTCCCATGCATTCTTGAATTTCCCCACTGTTTTTGACTCTACGACCTCCTCAGAAAAGCTGTTCCATGCATCTACAACCCTCTCTGTGAAGAAATACTTCCTCACATTACCTCTGAGCCATCCCCTTTCTATCTTCAAATTGTGCCCTGTTGTTCTAGCACATCTCTTTTTCTGAAAGATGCTACCCTCTTGGACTTTGTTGATTCCCTTGAGGTATTTGAAAGTTTCTATCATGTACCCCTTCTCCCTTCTTTCCTCAAGGCTATACATCTTAGGGTCTGGGTGGTGACTGCTGCAGCCTGCACAGCTGTGGAAACTGAAGTGGGAGCTGGGAAAAGTACCTGTTGCATTTAAGGCTGTTGTGTGTTGGTTGCTGCAGTATGCCCCCCCAAAGTAGACTAGAGGTATCAAGTTGGGTGGGATTGAATAGGAGGGAGGGAGAGAGACTGTGTGTGTGTGTGTGTGTGTGTCACAGCACTCGAGCTGGAAAAAATTGCTCACCAGAAAATTATATAAAATGAAAGATGAGAAAGTGTACATATGAGAATTTAATGTACATCCTTAGTGCGGTATGCTTTGATAACCCCCTCAGGCTTCACCCTCGGGATTTATGTAGCATCCCACATCTTGGGTGTGCATTAAATTCTCATATCACACACTTCCCCATCCTTTATTCTATATATAATGGCCCTTACCAGCATTGTGTGAGCCAGAGACACTCACTGGGATAAATAAACAGTCTGTATAGCTCAAACAATAACAGAATTTGCACAAATATTTAACAATCAGCCTCTACCGGGAAAAATGGCTTGCAGATTCAGTGTAGTTCTCCTTTAAATCTTTTCAGGAGCTGAAAGATGCTTACAGTCTACCAGCATCAGACCCCTTTAGGTACCTGCACATTTTCTTACCATATACCCAATTAAATTACATGTACCCAACCACTTCACCCCCTCCTTAATTTGATGATATCCACAACAGAGGTCACTGACAGTACCAATTTTAGCTTCAGAATAGTGAGCATCCTGTAGCCACTTAGTGGGAGTCAGGCAGTAACCAAAATCAGAAACAAATGAGAGGAAGCACAATAGTGGACAGTCAGTGGTGTGGTCTCTGGAAGGGGGCACATAACATTACTGTCAGTGTTACTGAAGGAAGTTTAGAATAATAAGCAGATACTTCAGCACCTCCTTTGTAAGAAAACACTACTGGGCAACCTTCTTGGACCAATGTTGGAGGAACTGCCTGCAAGAAGCAGACCACTATCATGTTTTATTTTGTCATTCCAAATACTACATATATACCCAATTTAGAGATTACATATGTAAGGAAATTAAGAACATTTTTGACATCCTAGGGGAAGCTTTAGGTACAGCACTACATTTTGGTGGTGCAATCTTGTAGCAGCAAATACCTGTTTAGTGTTTTAATAGCAGCAGCAACAAATGCAATCACATATTCACATCTTTCTGATAAATATCATGTGGTTGCACTTTGAAGGGAACAGAGTAACAGAATACAGGTTATGGAAAGTTGTGTTCTCACTGAGGCCACACAAAAATCTATACAATGCCAGAAGGATACCACAGTAGGAAATGGAAGGCATCCCATTTACAGATCACCTATTGGGCTGACAACTACAGGAAATCTCATTTAGTGGGTAGAACAGGAGGCCTAAATTGGTAGAGCAGCAGTTGGACATGGGGTAACTATGGGTTATCTTGTTCCTGCCCAAGGTTTGACAAAAGACAGAGGCAAAGGGTTAACGCACTAGAAATAACTTTATTGTACAGCAAATTTATCTGATGGTTCAGCTGGGTCTTTTTTCATCTTCACAGTCTACAATCTTGGTGGAATTGAAGAGAAATGAAAATATTTCAAATATTACTAACTTTAGAATGAACTTCAGAAATGCATATGGAGAAAATAATAAATCAAATTATTATTTGCATACTGTATGGAAAGCTGTTCATACATTGAATTCTCTTTTAGAACTTTTTAATAGTTATGTTTATTTTTGTGTGCAAGGAGAATAGATGCACAACATTTGAACTAACAGCATTTTTTCCCTGACTGTCTTATATATCTTACTTGGGTGGGGTGGGGTGTTGGCTTCATTAGGCTCTCAGCTATTACCACACCCAGTCTGATATCTCCCTTGTTTGACTTACATCCAGCCTCTGTCCTCTTCCACCCTGGGTTCCATACACATTCACTGCATATTAATGCACATGATATATGCTTTTAGACTGGGTTATGAAGAGTACTTATACAATGGATTGGAAATGTCATGCTTCTTGGTTGGCTAAGTAAGTTCTGAGACCCATATGTTAATTTGACAGAAATGAACCCGCAGTAACAAGTACAGGAAGTAGAATTTGGAGTTTGGGCAGATCACATACAGAACTCATGACCTGCTTCACTCATCCCTGATTATTATCACAAACATGGCCGCCACCTTTACTCACTGAAAACCTTCAATGAGTCCCTAAAAAGTAAAACTACCTTAAATCTGAAACAGTAAATGCATACTTAAACATTCTTTCCTCTCTTTTTCCCATTATGCACATAAACAAATGCAAACATGAAGTAATATTCATAGTTTTAATTTCAGGGGCCTGATATTCAAATTCATGCAAAGTGGAGCACAAAAATTTGTGCTGCAATTTGAGATTGCCTGGGTGCCTGAAGATGCTATATTCAGTCGAATAGTACACCAGCACTATTCAACTGAATATAGAGCCATGTCAGTGTAGTGTTAAGCCACTTAGTGCTACCCCAACAGGGCTGCCAAAGTACGCAACCACAATAGATACCGCTGGAGCGCTATTTGCAGTGTGTTCAAAGAGACCCATGCAAAGGAGCCCACTGGGCATGCAAGGTACGAAGGGGCCATTTGCATGCCCATGCTCATTTGCATTGATAGTGATGCAGATTAGTGTGGTGCCACCCCCCCATTGCCTGGTCCCACAGTGGTGTAATATCCCTGGTTCTAGTGGTCCCCTTCCCTCTGATTGCTAGCCTTTATGTCTCAAACACAATTCTTGGTGCTAGTGGTCCCCCACTTCAAATACCATCCCATCCCATATTTTAATAACTCCCTGGTGGTAGTGTCCCCCCCAATCACCAGCCAATTCTGTATTTTAATAACTCCCTGATAGTAGTGGTCCCCCCAATCACAAGCCCATACCATATTTTAATAACTCCCTGGTGTTAGTGGTCCCCACTCTGGGTGCCAGCCCGTACCATATTTTTAATAACTCTTTGGTGGTAGTGGTCCCCTTCCCACTGAGTGCCAGCCCATGCTAGTTGTCCCCCCTGCCCCACTCAAATTGCCACCCCATAGTAAAATGGAACACCCTGCCTCCTGCACACAGAATGTTGGTGGCTACTACTCATCTGCCCCCCAAATCAGCAGCCCCAAGCACCCTGCTCCCCAAGTACTGCTTGGGGCCAGGCCTGTGTGAGGCAACAAAACCCTCCACGGAGGAGGAGGAGGAGGAGGAGAGCAGTTTGAGAGCCATGCAGTCCTCCTCCCCAGAATGATTCTGGAATGTCCTCACCTTACTCTTGGACTTGGGTTATTGGCACCTCAAGCAGTAGTGCTATGGCTGCATTGGCAACTGCCCTAAAGTTGACTTTCCAACAGTTGCTTAATTTCAGCAGTTAAAGCTGATTTTTTGTATAAAAAGACCCAATTTGCTATTAACTTTGTGTAATTTGATTTACAGTATATGCACTCTCTTAGTTAAGCTCTAATGTAGCATCATCTCCAATTATCTAAAATAATTAACAGTTAACAGTTTCATTTTTCAGCACAACCCTAATATTCAGAGTAGCATCTGGCCATCTTAAACATTTATTTGTTTCTATCATTATGGCTTTTGTCTTCTTCATTCAAAACCAACGTATTTGAGATTATCCATTTCTGTAGACTATCACAATATTTTTGATGTTTTCTTGGGAAGCTGCCCAAATTAATATTACTACTAAATAATTCTTAAGCAATAAGTCATGACCATGGATTAGATTAACAGTCTTCTTAATCACCCCCAAGAGGTGTAATGTGGCATGAGGCACAGCCGAGTGCCATATTGCCCCTAGGGGGTGATTAACTGACTGTTAATCTAACTCCTGGGAGTGTCTTATTGCTATTATAAAAATTTATTCCAAAAGAAAAGTGCTAAAATTATACTTTGTGAATGTTTTCCTCATTTAGAGGGAGATTTTTAATAAAAAAGTTCTTCCACCAACAGTTTAAGAATGCTGGTTCAGAATCAGGATGCATCATTCCAGTCATTCAGCAATGCTACAAGATGGAATGCTGACAGGAAAAATCCATGTGCCATGGTGATCAGGCTGTACATGACAGTGTAACAGGGATTAATGTAAGGCTGTTGAAATTCTAACAGCCAATCATATTGCAGCATTTCTGAAACCCTTTTTATAAGGTGTCATTAACAAAGATGACTGCATTAGTTGCTTCAAATACTTGTGGCAGTTCATTAGTGAAGATAGAACATAGCAAGGGCCCCAAAATGAAACCCTGTGGGACCCCAGCATTTATATGAGCTGAACCAGAAAGTTCTACCCGTACCTACACTGTTTATAGTGTGCTGTCACAGAAACATAGAACTGGACAGCAGAAGGAGACTGAAAGTCCATTGAGATCTGCCTGGTCTGTCAGATACTTACAAAATCATTTTAGTGTGTAAATTGCAACAACAGTTTTATGCAATTTCATTATATGCAGCTGATGAGCTACTAAATCAAAATGCTTGGTCAGGTCAAAAGATCAACAGAGATGGTCCATGTGAACATTCTTCAATCAAAAGCATCATGCAGGTCACCCGTTATCCTGACCAAGGCCGTTGTTGTGATATGTCCTTTTCCATAGGTTCTGCCAGATTGTTTTGATACTCCTTATAACCAATAAGTTAATAAAAAAAAATTAAATGTTTAGATAAAATAGGAAGGACAGAAATTGGTCTGTAATTTGAAATGATTGCTTTATTCTCGTTCTTGTAAACAGACATAACATTTATATATTTCCAAATCAGGGGGAATAGTAACTGTTTCCAGAGAAAGATTGGAAAAAAAATTAACCAATCTTATGATGTGCTTTGCAGCAATTTTCAAGCTGGATAGTATTGACTTTAATGCAGTGTCTGATGTGATATCCATATACAGTATATCCATATAGATGGCATGGTGTATGAATACCCCTTTTCAACTACTGGGTACCCAAGATACTCTGTTATTTTTTATTCTGTATCAGTACTTTTCCAAATGAACAAAATGTAAATAGAAATCTGTATTCTTTTCCCAGGTGACTAGGGCTATTCCTTTGGCCACCCACTCCCTAACTCCAGTTATTCACACCCTTCGCCTCTCCCCTGTCTTCCCAGAGGCAGATTTATACAAAGAATTGGATGATGACTGGCACTTTGCCAGGAGTTGACACTGTCTTGAAATGCAGTTCCCCCTTCCTAAGCTGGCCACTACCTCAAAATAGCAATATTCAATAGTGAACCACCCTTGGACCACTGAACTATGTTATTTTTTTTTGGGACGGTGGTTGGAGTTCAAGCAGAGACTTACTCAGGTGCCCCCTCAACAAACAGTGTGCCTCCCAGTTTGCTCATACAGTTATCTGACTGTATAAGCCTGTGCTGCACATGTCCTGAAGAAGGGGATGGAGTGGTCAGGGTTACTAAAGATGATAGCAGACTGACCAGCCATTTAATTGAATCAATGACTTTAAAATGAAGAAGCAAGAGAGCATTTGTAGTATTTATAACCATTAGCCTTCCCCTTTGACTGACTGCTTCATTAGTTTGAATCCAGTCATTGCACAACCAGTCTCTAACTCATTTCTATGTAAAGTTCTCTGAGATTTTTTTGCACATAAAAGGCACTATATGAAACCAAATATTACTCGATTCCTAAAACTGTTGAGATGCTTTTCAGCAATGTGTTTAAACGGAAAGTAACAATTGTTCTAAGAGCTTGTTTTTCTCTATTTACAGGTTCCAATTGTAATTCCAATAATTGTGCTGATTGCAGCAGTTTACCTGGTGTTGGCGCCAATCATTGACAGTCCCCAGATTGAATACCTCTATGTTTCTCTCTTTATTCTCAGTGGCGTTATTGTTTATATTCCACTGATTCATTTTAAACTTCGTCCTGGTTTCATGAGCACCATAACACTGCATCTGCAACTTTTGCTTGATGTTGCTCCAACAGATCCAAATACAAACTAACTTCAAATATTTCCAAAAACTGTCCAGTTCTTGTACAATTATTTTGATCAGTGATCATAAACCATAATGGGGTTAACAAGCTTCTGCACTGTGGCAACACAATGTTCTCAAACTGAGCAGTTCTGCTCTTGCAGCAAGAGAACCAAGCAAACAAAACTGGCTTGGAGTTCATTTTTGTGGCATCTAAAGCAGTAGCACAAAAAGAAAACTGACAAGGTGGAAAAGGAAGTTCAGAATTTATTAGCTGTTAATTTACAAATTATATTACAAAAACACTGGCAAATGTACCGCCAGCCCACTTGTTTTACTGTAGATCTATGAGTGGCAAGATGAATGTTAATTATGACTACTGTTTTAATGGAGGATAGAGTGGAAGCATCCAACTTGCTCAACACATTCTTATACAGTCTGATAATTTCATAAATGATACTAATCATCTCAGAGAAATAAGCTGATGTGGGTATTTATCAGATGACATATGCTGCATAATAGTTTTGGGATTTATAATGAGACAGTGCATAGTGGACTTCAAATAATTGCTAAAATGCTTGCTAGATCATACAGTAGCTGTTTTGACATAGGGTATACATTTATTTTGACTAGACCTCTCCAGACTGAGGTACTTGAAACAGAAGGAGACTGATTGGTTTAAAAAGATGATTGGTGAGATCACTGTTCGAACAGCGGATCTTATTATGTTACCAGACTGAGGAGAATCAAATTGATTTTTATTATTATCCCCCATCTCCCCCTGTCCTCTGTTTCAAGACTGAATGCTACCGGGACTCTATCTTTCCTCTAGCCAAGTGGCTGCCTTTGAACCAATATCAGTGCCACACCTTGATTAACAAAATGTGTTTCGTATGGTTAGATCAAAGCATACAGCAAGCTTCCTTAGATGCTGATGGGATTACAAGGTTAGAGTAAAGTCATGTTTGTTTTTGTTGCCTGGGAAGGGAGGGCTAGAAAATATTTCTTGTTTTCCACATTTCTACCCCCCCTTCAGGAATCAGGGCCATCTTGGCTGCATTCTTCCTCTAGCCTTAGTTGAATAGGACTTAGTACTCCATTTCAAGATCACAGGATGTATTTACTCTTACAAATCACTCAGCTGGGCATTTCACAGGCATATCAACAAGTGCTGCTGGATGAAAATTCTAAACCTTACCTTACCATTAACATGTAAAAAGGGTGGATAAGTAGTGCTCCTGCTATGTTTCAATGGATAATGAACAAGATATTACATGAATTGACTATTGCAATATACTGCTTTGATATTATTAACATATTATCTATGTACTGTAGCATACTACATAGATTGATCATTGTTATATGCTACCTTGATAATATATTAACCACAGGTGGCAATATTGAGTCATGTTTACACCGTCTAGGATCTTTTTTCAGAAAACTGCATGATAAAGGGTTAAATACAGTGCTCCCTCAGTATAGTGAAGCCCTCTATAATTAATTTATTTTATAGTGAACATCTGTGATGTCTCCCATTGTTACCTAAGTAGGCATAGCACCTCACAGTAGTGAATCCTAGCTATAGTGAATACATTGGCTGGCTTCAGTGATGTTCTCTATAGAGAGGGACCACTGTAGTGTACAAGAAAAATGCCATTGTTTTTTCAAGCTACAGTAGCATAACATACTTGATAAACAAAACTGAAGTTGAAGGGTATTCACCTCATGGAGAAGCAAGCAGATGTCATAGCCGGGGCTCCCACTCTTACTAATATAACGGACGAATTCTGCCTGTGATGCCTCATGAAACATTGTGAGCACTAACATGTCTAATACATTTTCAGATGGTACTGGAAAACCTATACTCCATACATCTCATACTGTAAGAAGCAACAATGGGTCATGCAAATCAAGACGGGACACTAGGCATCATTTTTTGGGGATATGAAATATCACAAATATCTACATGGTATGGAATCTGTTTTGATTACAGACCCATACCCTTTCTTAAAATGCTAAAATACAGACCGGTGTTAGCAGCTGGGTTACGGAGGTGACTCCTGATTATGTCTGCTTGTTACACTGGGACAATGCCTAAACATATTCTGCAAATATGGGTGCACTGTTTTGATCTGGTACCCATTATTTAGATTGCCCATGAATAACAATGTTTAATGGTCCACATTTCAGAATATAATTTTTGGATGAATTACCTAGTGCTCTAATGCTGCAGTTTATGAAACACCGACAGGTGCAGAGCAAAAAAGTTAAGCATTATATGATTCTAGGATGGTGTCTGCATGTACAAGATGTTGGATTCCAGACCTTGTGTAACTGGAAAACAGTAACTGCTTATTGTTTTGTGGAAATTCCTAGTAGTAATTCCATCAGTTTTAGAAAAATAGCAACTGAGTAAGTTGCACAAAAAATAATGGCATATGGTAAAAAGGAAAACATTTGCCTAATAAAGAAATATTTGTGGCCAGAAATGACAAGACCATAGAAACAATGGATATTTGCATGCTAGCTGCAGTGCCTCTTTACCCATGGAGGTGGGCTGCAAGACTGCAGCAGAGAATTGAGATAGACTTTTTTTAGAAAAAGGAAACTTCCTTCATGCTGACCGATGCATATTCTAGATGGCTGACTGGAGTTCCCAAAATGCCTATGTTGAAAATTTAGTTAAACAAATCCCCCAAATAATTGTGTTACAGGCATGCATTGCGCAGTTTCTACGCACGCTTGTGATGCCACCAATTTTTCATATTTTCACTCCAGATTTTCAACAGTGCCATTTTTTTACATCTCCTCATGAACAATGCAGCTGTCATTTTTCACATCCTGCCCGAAATGTGTTTTCACACATGTGACGCCAAATGCACAGTCGCTATACAAAATCACCTTTCGGCAAACAAACTCATAGTGCCACTGTTCATGAGGTGAGGTCACAAAAGGCTCATTTTGAAAATTTAGAGTGAAAATACCAACAAATTCCCTAGGCATTAGGGATTCCACCTGTACAGCCCCACCCTGTACAGACTAACAGGCATTGGGGGTGTGGCTTGGCACTGTCACCTGTAATGCTCATGCCATTCTGCCCCACCCACCCTGCAGCTAGTGACAGGCATCGAGGTGTGCCTTGGACTCTTCAGCCCCAACATTCACCCTGTTTTCCTACACTGAACCTATGTCAGTATATTTCCTTATGGAATGGAGTTGAGCATAAGGCCCGAAGACCCCAAGGCACATTGTGGCACTTGCCTGTCTCTGCTGGGTAGGGTAAGGTGAAATGGCATGAGCGTTATGGCCAATGACCCAAAGGCACACCCCAATGCCTATCACTCTCTGCATGGTGGGGCTGGCTCTGGCATCAGTTCACTAGTTCACTACCAATCCTATTGTGCATCTCTCTAACTCCTGCACTACCAATGCCAGTACCAGCAAGCCAACATTCGGCATTGACAAATGCTTGTTTTTATCCTGTGCTGCTACATATCTATGTAATCCAATGACTGCTAAACTGGTATAGAATAATAAACATGTGACTGTGAAGTACAGAAGTTTATGTAAAACAGGTGAGGACAGCCTGGCAGCATGATTGACCAATAGCAAATATGTGTCTCTCTAATTATCCCAGCATAACTGGACATCTCAGATCTTATGGTGGAGTCTGCATTAAAGTAAAATGTCCACGAAGACATGCTCCATGCCTTAGTGTGGTGCAGTCCCCAATTAAGCTTTTAGCAAGACAATTAAAATTTTACCTCTTTTGCCATTTTTATTATTTAAATTTATCTGGTTGATTCTGCTATCCTTTCTGCCTGGCATTTTGTAACAAGCGCTTGTAGGGGTGCATCCCAGAACCTCCTGTGCTGATGTCAGAGTCAGGTATCAATTATTTATTTATTTATTTATTTATTAGCTTTTGGTAACCGGGTAAGTGCGCTAGGCAACAGACCTGTCTATTTTCAGGCACGACCCGGGAGAGCACAGGACATTGGTTACAATATGCAGAAATGCACAGACATAATATAGGTGTACAGGAGCAAAACAAGATATACATCGGGTAGCACAGTAATAGTTACATAAAGGTACATTTTAGGCATAGATCATAATAAGGATGTAAAATAAAGCAATTAGGGTAACCGTAAGACAGCTGAGGACAGTAAAGACATCAAGGTTCTTTCCATAGAATCATGCAGAATTACTTTTTAGGACTTAGAACCATGCAAAAATGAATCAGAATTTGAAGAATGGATGTCTGTGAAGACAAGGAAAACACCTTATGAACAATCACAGTTTTACTCCACAGCTGGGGGACTTAAACATTTGCCTGCCTGGGTACTCCTTGGCATTGGCAGACAGCTCCAGCCTTCATTCAGCCACTGTTCAGGAACTCTGGAAGGTCTGCTGTTTAAATAAATTGTTTTTGTTTGCAAAATGGGCAAATCATGTATTATAAAAAAGACTAATGTGAACAGCAGGGTTGCTAGGACACCTCTGTGTTCTAATATTATACTGTAGTTTCACTTGAGTGAAGAACTCCTCAGTGTCATAACAATTGTATTTTTCACAGCCACATGCTAATTATTATGCTAGGCCACTGAGGGGATATTCTGAGCACTCCAGGTGAGATCTGACCAGGGACTAATGTAGTGGTAGGATTACTTCGTTCCCTACTGGTTACTTCCCTTTTAATGCATTCCAGCATTCTGCTGGCCCTCTTGACTGTGGCTGCAAACTAATTGCTATGTTTCAGTTAAGCAATAAACCATGATGGTATGGGTTATACTGAGATTTACCCACACCTAGTGTGGTTTGGGCACAAAGGCACAGGTCGAGTGAGTAAACCACACCAGATGTTGGTAAATTCCAGCATAACCCATACCATGAAGTGGTTTATTGTGATTCTAGAATGTTCCCCTTCCCTTTTTCATAATAAAAAATTAAAGAAAAGTACAGTTCTTAGTTACTTTAGATGATTTTTTATTGAGTTTATTGTTGCACCATAGAAAATAGTTCCCTGTTGATAGGTAGAATGATGCCCCCTCCCCGAACTGAGACTGTTTGTTGCTTTAGTACTGTGGGTGGATTAATGTGCAATCTCTAAAAACAATGCAGTTCTACCACCCAATGTCCACAATTTGTTCTGAAACTGAAGAAAAGCAGAGGGGAAGAAAACAACATCCAGATGGAGTCTGAAATGTTGACTAAAAATGCAACTCTCCAACAAAACTCACTCCCAACCAGAAGGCTTCATCTCCAAGGTGTTGTGGGTGTCCTGGAGCTGGACAGATAGCAAAGATAAACAAATACAGTCCTGGCCCCCATTTATGATTTTCTTTTTTTTTTCTATGAGACAGTGTGGGGCATTAAGCTGTAAAACTAAGCTTGCTGTGACTGGCTGCTCCTGTATACTGGGTCATACTGCCTGCTGTGAGCAGCTTCTGTGTTTCAGGAAGCAGTACAAGCTGCTTCACAAAGTTTCTGCAACCAAAAGGGAGGCTCATGTATATAAAATGAACTGTTCCATTGGTGTTTTTTTTTTATTTCAAGTGATGGCCCAGGAGACAGACAGAGTGGGAGTGCACTGAAAGAGAGACTGGGAATGGAGCTGAGAGAGAGCAGGAGTGGAGTGGAGAGTAAGAGAGAGGAGGTGGGTGCAAGCTGGTGGTGGTTACGATAAAAGATATGGTAGTGATAAAACAAAAATAAACAAAAGTTTGTTTATGTTAGAGTGGGTTTAGGGCTTGCTGTAAGTGAAGGTACTTTGGCAGATTGGTTTATTTTACTTATGGTGTGTTTACCATTCAAATGTTGTAGCTAAATGGACATTAAAAAGGAGAAAGGCAGTGATTTGTCAGTTCTCTGCAGTGGTTGGCTTGGACGGCTGGAACTTTACCATGGGTTATCATGGGATTTACCCATGGGTAAAGACTCCAGTTAGCCAATCAGATTTTTGGAAAATTGAACCTCATTGAATAATCAGTCCCATTGTCTATTATTACTACTAGATCCTTTTCCTTCTCCACTGCAACAAGGGAAACCCCAAACAGTGTGCAGTTCCTAACTCTGTTTTTCCTTCCCTAGTATAGCCCCTTTGCATTTGGCTACATGGAATCTTGAGACTCCATAAGTCTGAGCAACCACCCAGGTTATTCAGGTCCCTGCCCCAAGGGAGTTCACTGCCCTAACCACCTTAAAATCCTTTGCAAACGTAAGCACCCTGTGGGAGAACCTAGCTTCCAGATGGTTGATGAAAATGCTGCACAGCAGTAATCCCAGCACAGATCCCTGAGGAATGACATTTAGTACCCCTCTCCATTCAGAGCAGTACCCATCCATCTTAATTCTCTACTTCCTGCCCCCAAGCTAGTTAATAATCCCCCTTGTGTGTGCCTCATCTATACTGCAACTGGTGTAGTTTGCAAGACACTTGTTATGTGCCATAGTGTCAAAGGCCTTGCTGAAGTCCAAATAGACTATGTCCATGGCCCACCCCAGGTCACGCCATTGAAGAAGGTGATCTGATTGGTTTGGCACGCTCTGTCCCTCATTAATCCATGCTTAGAGGGGGAAAGAAGCTTGGCCTCAACCAAGTGGTCTATTATTCTGCCCTTAACAATGAATTCCATGGCCTTGTCTAGCACTGATGTCAGGTTGGCCAAACTGTATTGCACAGGTCCAACCTTGACCCCTTTCTGAAGATCGAGCCATACTGGCTACATTTTAGTCCCCCAGTGCCACACCTGTCCAGACAAACTCAGATTATTGCACGTGCCCCTGTCAGTTGTACCCTTAGCTCAACAATGATCTTGGGTACACTCTGTCTGCCCTTTGCAACTAAACTGGCTTAATCCTAACCAGATAGTCAGCTCCCAGGGTGGGGGTATGAAGGCTGCATTATGGCTACTGCTGAAGCCATGTTTCCTACAAATAAGTTCACTCCCTTGTCAGGGGGCCATTTGGTGAAAACTGAAGCAAAGTGTTCAATTATTGCCCCTGAGCCTCTTACAGGTTTCTTCCCCAAACTACTGAACTATTAAGGGGACATAAGCTAAAGGGGGCTAGGGAGAGGGAGAGACTTCTGGACAGGATACCCTTTTGCACTGATTTGCTGCATTGCATAGCACCATGTGACAGATGCTATGTCATGCAGCAACATACTGTGGTGGTTGGTGCTTACCAGTATGTTAGAGTCTGTATATGGGGTCTGCACCCAGTAACATTTGACATTTTGATTTGAATTGCAACAGAGTCACACAGGCCTCCTCTTCCTTTTTACTGTCATTGAGCTTTGTGTAAAGCGCAAAAAGGGTAACAGTGCATTAGAATGACAGAATGTCCCTTCTGTTTTGCACCACCAATCTTTGCAACTGGGAATGGGGCCCTCAGTTTCCTCATCAAATACTGGAGTAACAAGATGATAAGCCTATACAGGAACTTACTTCTGTTCTCACTATTACCAGGCCGAGGCAACAGTATGTCAGAATGCCTCTAAGTCAGTTATTTTTGTACAAAAAGGAATAAAAAGAAAACATTTATTTTTTGTGTTGTATGTGTCTGTTAGGTAATTCAATAAGCCAGGTTTACATTTTGCATGCTTTGAGCAGGATGCTTAAATCTCTTGTTTTTCAGCATAAGCTGTACTTTGACTCTCTCTCTCCTAGCAATGATTAAAGGTGAATTTCTTTGTAAATATTTTCCTTGACTTCTGAATAACACAAGTTTTCTGTTTAGTGCCAGGGGTCTTCTGGCTGCTCTGTGAATATACAGCATACAAATTAGATGCAAATTAAAAGCATATTCTGAAATTAGTTTAAAAAATAGGCAAAGTAACACAAAGTTAACAATTTGATGACAATCCCGTCTTCCAACCCCGACATGACTGGTTTGGCAGAAAGAGCAGGAACAAAAAGGATGAGCAGTGGGCTGCAGTCTGCTGAAACATTACTAGTCTGGGTAAGCCAAATCCAACAGACTGACCAAACAAACAGGTAAGCAACACGAGGGAGGAGTCAATTTAATCACCAAGCTTGCTAGTCTTACAAAACAAATGTATTGGGAACCAAAAAATGCCACAGACGCTGAAAGAACAATGCCTGAGCACTTCTGCCACTGGGGTCTTCATCAGGGGGCATGATTAACAGACAAAATAGTGTTTTTAGAAGTTGTCACCCTTTATTTATACATTTGTTTACTGGGTAGGTGTATTTGTCCAAAGGACCATTTTTAGGCACGACCTGAGCCATGAAGATGGCACAATGATAAAGTGCAGGTACATAATACATAACAGTAATGTCATTAGAAACAAATATGACAGTCTGAGAGTGCAGAACAGTAGATTAAAGGGGAAATGTCCCCAAATCATTCACCTTAAACATGTAAAATTCAAAAGTCTTGCAGACATATTAGAGTAAATATACATTCCAAAACAGACATTTCTAAAATAAATAAAAATGTTTTACTTCCAAACATAAACAAAAGGCAAAAGGGCAGAGGATGGGCCAGGGAACTGGCAAGTCAGTCCTCTTATGGGAAGTGGATAAACTATTATCAAAGAATAATTAATAAACCCTTAGATATACCTGTATAGCTTATTTTGGTGTGATGCAACAGTCCATTGAGCAGAAACCAGGATATGAGATAAAAAAGATCATCATTGTCAGATGTAGTGTATCCCAATTAAAATAACTAATGGTATCCATTTAGCACAAGAGGCACAGGCAAAGGTGTTTTTTTGGGGGTGGAATACTTGAGGGAAAAATGGGGAGGGGGAGAGAAAAGGGGTAGGAAGGGCAAAATGACCACTGTATTATCAAACATGTTTTATTTCCCTTAGTTCTATGGAAAGGAAACACCCTACAGATTCACAAAACATAGTGTGAAAAGAGCACCAGTGACTTGTCATTGAACTGGTAATCTTGAGGGATCAAGTTTCCCCAGTTCAGCCATCGCCTCAAAACAAACATATTAGAATATATTAGTGTTATGTTCTATGGGGGAGGCCAAATTCCAGTATAAGCTTACGCTATAATAAACACAAAATATACTGGTTAACTGGCCCACTCACCCCAAAAAATAACTATTACACTCTGTTCCATTTTAAATTCTAATTTATTATTGTAACATCCAGTCACAATTAATTTCTACGTTTCGGGAAATATCCCTTCATCAGGAAGACTGGTTCCTTAAAAATAATAAAAAACAACAAAATTATATTTTTTCCACCACATATTCACATATCATCCTTTTACAATGTACAAAGACATAAAATTAGCCCCTACGTTTATCCTACTCATAGCTCATTCATATGTTTCTTCATTTTATATGTTTCATTCGACTCCCACCACTTGCTCCTGGTGAAAAATATAAAATTATATGTATTACAACAATCACTTTCAAACTCATATTGCTAAGCTGCATCGACTCACTAGAATTTTCTACCCATTATTATGCTTGATACAGCTACTTGCAAACAATGTTGCATCAGCTAAACACTGACATTGTCCCTTTAAAAATGTTGTTTCCCTTGCATGATATCACAGTCGGGGATTGCAGCACTGAGAAAAAAAGGGCTATGGTTATGGAAATGAAGCAGAACTCAGAAATAAAAGGATTTTTTTTCATGTAAAACAGCACTTTTTGGCGGTTTGAATGGTAGGAGATGGATTCACGACTCCGACAGGTTACTACTCCTATTTGCTATGA
Source organism: Neoceratodus forsteri (assembly GCA_016271365.2). Taxonomy (NCBI): domain Eukaryota; kingdom Metazoa; phylum Chordata; order Ceratodontiformes; family Ceratodontidae; genus Neoceratodus; species Neoceratodus forsteri. The sequence goes on from CM057449.1 coordinate 1,430,454,145, forward strand.
CAAACTTCCATAGATCACCTTAACTGAGGTCCCACACCTTCCCCTTCTTATGTGAATACTGAACAAAAATATTTGTTCAGGATTGCTGCTTTGTCCAGGTCCCCCTTCTCACACTCCCCTCCTTTCCCTTTTAGCCTAACAATCCTACCTAACCACATAGACTTTTGCATTGACCTGGGAGTCTGGCAAAGTTCTTGCCCAATTCCCAGACAGGATGGCTCTGGCTACAGTTTGCAGAGTGACATCATGATGATTCTGAATATCATCCAATGACTTTTCCACTGGAGTATCATATTCTGCAGTATAGTGTATGTACCCTTTAGCAAATTTCTCTTCCCGCTGTGAAGGGAGGACCTCTTTAGGAGGGTGATGTGACACATAGTCTGCAGGATTGCTACTGCCTGATCAATATGCCATAGTTACCTCATATGGTTGCAGTCTCAGAGACCATCTTTTGATCAGAGCTGGTGGTTTTGACCTCAGATTTGCATAAATGGCTACCAACAGTTTGTGGTCTGTGTAGACCATAAAAGATCTCCCAGACACATAGATATGAACATGTTCACAGGCCCAAATCAGCACCAATATCTCTCTCTCTCTCTCTGTCTGAGTAGTGTTGCTCTACTGATGTGAGTGCTCTGCTGGCAAATGCTACTATATGACTTTCTGTGCTATTTTTATCTTTTCGTTCTAGAATTGCAGCAAGACCCACTGGACTTGCATCCACCAAGATTTCCATTTCCTTTTCAGAATCAAAATACATCATTACTGGAAGACTGACAAGCATTTCTCAAAGCTGACCTAAGGCCTTTTCTTGTCTTGCAGATCAGTTACACATAACTTTTTTTCCTGACCAGCTCTCTTAAGGGCTGTGTCAGCACAGTATAGTTTGAAATGAACCGTGAACAGAGATTTGCAATTCTGAGCAGGCTTCAGACCTCTGATGCATTTGCAGGTGTGGCCAGTTCACAGATAGCTTGCTCTTTCTTAGGGTCTTCCATCATGCCATTTTCTGTGAAAACATACCCAAAGTACTCCAGGGTGTGTTGAATCCACACTTCCTCTTGTTCAAGGTTAGCCCTTTTTCCCTCAGTTGCTGCAATACAGCTCTCAAATTTCTGTCATGGTCTTCTTGCGATGTGCCATAAACAAGTATGTCATCACTTATGTTTATCATGCCATTCAGGCCACATAAAGTTTCTCTGATCATGTTTTGAAATATTTCAGCTGCACTTGAAATCTCCAGATTTAGCTACTTGTATCTTGACAAACCTTCATGTGTGGAAAATGTAGTTATGTACCTTGACTCTGGTGCCAGTTTGAGCTGGGTGAATCCCTGAGATTCAAATCCAGATTGCTGAAGTCCTTTGTGCCATTTAAGTCATCTATAATTTCACTGATGTTTGGTGTAACATGTCGTTCATGTATAGTAGCTCGAATTGCTTGTCTTATGTCCACACATACATGAATGTGCCCAGGGCTTTTTGGTTTTGGTAAAACTACCAATGGTGATACCAATGGTGTTGGTCTTTCTGTCTTTTCAATTACACCAAGCTCCTCATCATGTTTCAGCTATTCTTCCAGCTCCTTTCTAATGTGAAATGGAATTCTATGATGAGGATGCACTGTGGATTGAACAGAGATATCAATGTGTAATTTCACTTGAAAGTCTTTGAGCTTACAGAGTCCTTGAAACAGGTCCTCATATTCACATTGCAGCTTACAGGTGCTTGTTTCAGTGTCCTGCAACTAGCTTGCCAGCACAGGTTCCATGACTTGCTGTACTGTTTTAAGTCCTACTTCTGTGATGTTTTCCAGCTTAGCAAGGATTCTCCCATCCCTGCTAACACATAAAAAGTCTCATGACAGATTTTCTTTTGGACTTGATTACCACTTAGAACTTCCCCAGCAACTTCAGTGAATCTTTTGAGCTGTATGAGTATACGTTTACATCTGTCTGTGTTAGCTCAGGTATCAATTTCATGTTATTGTAGTCAGAATCATTGATCACATGGACTGTGGCTCCTGAATATGCCATAATTCTCATAGATTGATCACAAATCTTTACATCAAAAAGTTGATGCACCTGGGGCTTGTTGTCAAGACAATCCAGTACTGTAATGGTGTGTATGTACAGTATGAGTCCTCATCTGAAAAGTCTGCAGTGGCATCTGCATGCACTCTTTTCACAACTTTCTGGTGCTTTCCTTTTGGTCTCTCTGCACCTTGCAGTTGCTTGGTTCTGCAACATGCTGAAAAATGATTTAGCTTATTGCATTTTGGGCACTTCCTCCCAAATGCTGAGCATGCAGTCTTGCCACCTGGATGGAGATACTCTCTGCCAACCCTTCTACACTGAGTGAAGTCACTATTTTCTTTTGCAGGGTGTGCCCGCTGCTTTGGATGTTGTCTGCTGGTGGGTTTGGCACCACTTTGTAAATGGCATGGTGCTCACGCTGAATGCCTGTTGCCTGGACCTCGGACAGTTCCATGGCTTTGCCCAAGTCCAATAATTTGATTAGTGTCATATCAGGATCGGCTAGTACTCTTCTCCACAGCTTAGTGGATGAGCAATTTTGCACAATCTGTGTCTTTGTTTCGCGATCCACATCATTAAAGTTGCATGTGGCTGCCAACTGTCTTAAGCATGTATGGTACTATACCTGCTTTTCTCCATTCTCTTGTTTAGCTTGCTGAAACAAATACACCTCATATTCTATAGTTTGCCATAGGACGAAATACGCAGTCAGGGCAGCTATAAGCTGATCTAGTTCATTCACATCATCTTGTGGTGTGGATACAGGTAAAACAATCATAAATATCATTAATTTGCTCACCAGCATAATGTAGCAGGAGTGCTTTTTGCCTCTTGGGATCCTCCACATTTAGGGCCAATAGCAGATTCTTGAACCTGGATGCCCACTTCTTCTATTTGAGTCCCACAACTCCAGTTCGAGCATTTACATCAAAGGGAGGAAAGTTTGGAGTGCTGCTGCCATTTCTCTTAGTCACTGTCTTGCTTCTCACCCTTATCATCAGTTCAAGATTAAGACTGCAAACTTGCTTTTTTCTTTCCCTTTTTATGCTTGCTTGCACGCATGTGCAAGAAACATAGTGCCATCATCGGAGTTTTTGGAGGTGAGTCAGCCCTCTTCCAATTCAGTCAGTGTGTTTGCAGGTGCGGCCGCAGTTCTCCAATGCCTGTTGGAGCTGTCTATGACAGCTCCAAAATGCAGTGGCATACAGTTGAAAGGGGGAGCTACGCTGTGAGCAGCGATCAGATGGCCTGCTCATCGCGCTCCCTACATGCCACTCACACACACACACACACACACACACATGCGCGCGGCTGCCCCAATGCACTGCTCAGAGCAGCCGACGAGGTGCCCAATCCCCGCCGACTGTGCTGCCCCCTGAAACACAGTTTCATATGCCATGCTGGGTGCCCACCCCAGCGTGGCTATGTCATATAGCCGACGGGGTGCCCAACCCCATCGCCGCCACTGTGTCTCCCCCGAGAACAGGGTGCCACGCTGGGAGCCACCCAGTGTGGCAACAGATGCCATGGCCGACGGGGTGCCCAATCCCCATCGGCTCCATGCCCCCAGCTATCTTCCGCGCTGGGAGCCCACCCAGCATGGCAAACGCCCGCGTAGTCATTTAAAAAACAAACATGGAAATAAAAACTGTCCTCAGCGCTTTCTCCCTGCCCCTCCCACAACCCGCACCCACCCACTGCACACACTGCCTCCCCACACCCTCTACCCCATCCTTACCTCTGAGCTCTGGCCGATGATCTTCGATGGACCGGGAACATCGCCTGCACTCTTCAAAGCCGACCGCGAACTGAAGAAATGCCGGTAAGCTGTATAATGGATAGATAGGTTTTTTCAACTTTATTGCATATCTCAGGCATTTTTGGAATTTTGCACCAAATTTTCAACATGGGGTTTTGGGACCCCTTCTCATGAATGCTGTCACTGTCATGCGTTACTGGGCCCAAGGGGTTTGCAGCCACTGCATGAAATCACCTTTCTGGAATGATTAACAAAATGACACTGCCAGCGTTCATAAGGTGGGCTCTCAAAGCCTATTTTGAAAATTTTGTGAAAAATTCCTAAAAATGATTTGTTTTACGAGCGTGCATTGCGCAGTTCCTACGCACGCTTGTAAGTTCGCGAATTTTCAATATTTTCACTCCAGATTTTAAACATTGACATTTTACCACACCTTCTTATGAGCAGTACAGCTGTCATTTTTCACATCTCACCCAAAATGTGTTTCCGCCCATGTAGCGCACAATGGCGCAGTCAGTGTGCGAAACCAATGTACAGGGCACATTAAGAAAATCACAGTGACACTGTTCATGAGCAAAGGTCTTAAAATGGCTATGTTGAATATTTGGTGAAAATTCTGTAAAATGACTGTTTTCATTTAGTGCATTGCAGAGTTCCTACGACGCCAGAAGTTCGCAAATTTTCAATATTTTCACTCCAGATTTTTAACATTGCCATTTTACCACACCTCCTTATGAGCAGTATAGTTGTCATTTTTCACATCTCACCCACAACGTGTTTCTGCCCATGTAGCGCACAATGGCGCAGTCGGTGTGCGAAATCAATGTATGGGACACGTTAAGAAAGTCACAGTGACACTGGTCATGAGCAGAGGTGTTAAAATGGCTATGTTGAAAATTTGGTGAAAAAATTCCCAAAAATGACTGTTTTAGGAGTGCACGTTGCGCAGTTCCTACCCACGCTGGCAAGTTTGCGAATTTGTAATATTTGCACACCAGATTTTCAACAGTGCCATTTACCTCACTTCCTTATGAGCAGTACAGCTACCATTTTCACATCTCGCCTAAAATGTGTTTCCGCACATGTAGCGCATTAATGGTACAGTCGGTAAAGCGTAAACAATGTTTGGGACAGATTAAGAAAATCACAGTGACACTGGTCATGAGCAGAGGTCTTAAAATGGCTATGTTGAAAATTTGGTGACAAAACTCCATAAAATGACTGTGTTACTAGTGAGCATTGCGCAATTTCCACGCACCCTCGTAAGTTCATGAATTTGTAATATTTTCAGTCCAGATTTTCACCAGTGGCATTTTTTCACACCTCCTTATGAACAGTACAGCTGTCATTTTCCACAACATGGCCTAAATGTGTTTTTACACTTTCAGCACAGAAATGCGTGGTCGCTGTGGGAAATCATTGTTCGGGACAGATAAAGAAAATCACACTGACACTGTTCATGATTGGAGGTCCCAAAATGCCTGTGTTAACAATCTGCTGTAAAAAAATCCCAAAACTAGTTACATTACTGGTGTGCATTGCACAGTTTCTATGCACGCTCGTGACTTCACCAGTTTTTTTAAGATTTTCACAGCAGATTTTCAACATTGCCATTTTTATGTTGCTTGCACACATGTGCAAGAAACATAGTGCCATCATCCGAGTTTTCGGAGGTGTGTCAGCCCGTCTTCCAATGCAGTCAGTGTGTTTGCAGGCACGGTCCCAGTTCCCCAATCACTACTGCAGCTGTCTATGACAAGCTGAAAATGCAGTGGCATACAGTTGAAAGGGAGCTCCGCTTAAGTGAGCAGAGCTCTCCACACACACACACACGTTAAGGCCGCACGCACGCACACCATGTGCTCATGCACCTTCCCCTCACTGTAGGCCGGTGGGGGTGCCCAACTCCTGTCGACTCCACGCCCCCCCAAAGCATCCAGGTGCCACGCTGGGAGCCCACCCCAGCATGGCAAAATCATGTTATGGCCGACGGGGGTGCCCAATCCCCTGTCAGCTCCACTGTCTCTCCCCTCCAATGCTGTCACAGATGGGGGTGCCCAATCCCCTGTCGGTTCCACTGCCTCCCCCCCAGTACAGGGTGCCACGCTGGGAGCCCACTCCAGCGTGGCAACAGATGCCATGGCTGACGGGGGTGCCCAATCCTCCATTGGCTCCACGCCCCCAGCCATCCTTCTGCCATGTGGAGCCCACCCGCGTGGCAAACATCCCGCATCGCCATTTAAAAAAAAACTTGTAAAGAAAAAACAGTCCCATCGAGTCTCCTGCCCCCACAGCCGCACCCACCCACTGCACCCCGCCTCCCCACACCTCCTCACCCCATACTACCTCCGAGTCCGGGCGCGAGATCTTCCGTGTGACCGGGAACACGCCTGCACTCTTCAAAGCCGACCGAACTGAGGAAATGCCGGTAAGCTGTATAATGGGATAGATAGGGTTTTTTTCAACTTTGTTGCATATCTCAGGCATTTTTGGAATTTTTGCACCAAATTTTCAACATGGGGTTTTTGGGACCCTTCCTCATGAGTTCTTGCACTGTCACATGTTACTGGGTCTGAAGGGTGATTTCAGCCACTGTGTGAAATCACCTTTCCAGAATGATTAATGAAATGACACTGCCAGTGTACTATAAGGTGGGCTCTAAAAGCCTATTTTGAAAATTTTGTGGAAAAATTCCTAAACTGACTGTTTTACTGAGCTGGCACAAGTTCCTATGCACGCCATAAGTTCGCAAATTTTCAATATTTTCACTCCAGATTTTCAACATTGCCATTTTACCACACCTTCTTATGAGCAGTATAGCTGTCATTTTTCACATCTCACCCAAAATGCGTTTCCGCCCATGTAGCGCACAATGGCACAGTCGGTGTGCGAAATCAATGTACGGGACACATTAAGAAAATCACAGTGACACTGATCATGAGCAGAGATCATAAAATGGCTATGTTGAAAATTTGGTGAAAAAATTCCTAACAATGGCTGTTTTACGAGCGTGCATTGTGCAGTTCCAACGCACACTAGTAAGTTCGCGAATTTTCAATATTTGCACTCCAATGACTTCCAAATTCCTAAACAGCACATAGAAGCAAGCAACATTCAGCATTGACAATTGCTTGTTTACACCTCCCATGAACAGTACCGCTGTCATTTTTCACATCCTGTTCGGAATGTGTTTTTGCACCTGTGTTGCCAAATGCCATAGTCACTGTGCAAAAGCAGTTTTTGGCTAACAAACTGATATTGCCACTGTTCATGAGGTGGGGGTCACAAACAAAAAAATCATGTTGAAAATTTGGAGTGAAAATACCAACGATTGCCTCAGGCATTAGGGTTTCCGACCATAACGCCCCATCCTATAGAGAATGACAGGCATCAGGGGTGTGACTTGGGATTCTTGCCTGTCATGCTCATACCATTCCACCCCCACCCACACCCTGCAGCCAGTGAGAGGCATCAAGGTGTGCCTCAGACTCTTCGGGCCCAAACTTCACCCCATTCTCCTATACCACACCCATCTCACCATATTTCCTGATGGAATGGGCTGCGTATAAGCATGGGCTTAAGCAACAGGTTGGTAGAAAAGAGGCCAGGAGTTATATTTTGTTTTAAACTGAAATATTTGAATAGTTTGTTAGTGAAATTAGTTCTATGTGTTAAAAATTAGTACCTTGAATTTGAACTGATACTTGGGCTGTGATATTGTAGGTTTGGGGATAGATGTTTGGCAGGGAAAATTAGAAGGTAATTTAAATGTGTTGTTTGCCTGGTGTTTGGAGGAGGGGACATTAGCTGCAATTAACTTGTCTTTAAACAGGAATTACTGTGGCTTTCATTGTTCACTTGGGAGCTTAGCAACAGGTTGGTAGAAAAGAGGCCAGGAGTTATATTTTGTTTTAAACTGAAATATTTGAATAGTTTGTTAATGAAATTAGTTCTATGTGTTAAAAATTAGTACCTTGAATTTGAACTGATACTTGGGCTGTGATATTGTAGGTTTGGGGATAGATGTTTGACAGGGAAAATTAGAAGGTAATTTAAATGTGTTGTTTGCCTGGTGTTTGGAGTGAGGGACATTAGCTGCAATTAACTTGTCTTTAAACAGGAATTACTGTGGCTTTCATTGTTCACTTGGGAGCTTAAGCAACAGGTTGGTAGAAAAGAGGCCAGAGTTATATTTTGTTTTAAACTGAAATGTTTGAATAGTTTGTTATTGAAATTAGTTCTATGTGTTAAAAATTAGTACCTTGAATTTGAACTGATACTTGGGCTGTGATATTGTAGGTTTGGGGATAGATGTTTGGCAGGAAAATTAGAAGGTAATTTAAATGTGTTGTTTGCCTGGTGTTTGGAAGAGGGACATTAGCTGCAATTAACTTGTCTTTAAACAGGAATTACTGTGGCTTTCATTGTTCACTTGGGAGCTTAAGCAACAGGTTGGTAGAAAAGAGGCCAGGAGTTATATTTTGTTTTAAACTGAAATATTTGAATAGTTTGTTAGTGAAATTAGTTCTATGTGTTAAAAATTAGTACCTTGAATTTGAACTGATACTTGGGCTGTGATATTGTAGGTTTGGATAGATGTTTGCAGGAAAATTGGAAGGTAATTTAAATGTGTTGTTTGCCTGGTGTTTGGAGGAGGGACATTAGCTGCAATTAACTTGTCTTTAAACAGGAATTACTGTGGCTTTCATTGTTCACTTGGCAGCTTACAACAGGTTGGTAGAAAAGAGGCCAGGAGTTATATTTTGTTTTAAACTGAAATATTTGAATAGTTTGTTAGTGAAATTAGTTCTATGTGTTAAAAATTAGTACCTTGAATTTGAACTGATACTTGGGCTGTGATATTGTAGGTTTGGGGATAGATGTTTGCAGGAAAATTAGAAGGTAATTTAAATGTGTTGTTTGCCTGGTGTTTGGAGGAGGGGACATTAGCTGCAATTAACTTGTCTTTAAACAGGAATTACAGTGGCTTTCATTGTTCACTTGGGAGCTTAAGCAACAGGTTGGTAGAAAAGAGGCCAGGAGTTATATTTTGTTTTAAACTGAAATATTTGAATAGTTTGTTAGTGAAATTAGTTCTATGTGTTAAAAATTAGTACCTTGAATTTGAACTGATACTTGGGCTGTGATATTGTAGGTTTGGGGATAGATGTTTGGCAGGGAAATTAGAAGGTAATTTAAATGTGTTGTTTGCCTGGTGTTTGGAGGAGGGGACATTAGCTGCAATTAACTTGTCTTTAAACAGGAATTACTGTGGCTTTCATTGTTCACTTGGGAGCTATGCAACAGGTTGGTAGAAAAGAGGCCAGGAGTTATATTTTGTTTTAAACTGAAATATTTGAATAGTTTGTTAGTGAAATTAGTTCTATGTGTTAAAAATTAGTACCTTGAATTTGAACTGATACTTGGGCTGTGATATTGTAGGTTTGGGGATAGATGTTTGGCAGGAAAATTAGAAGGTAATTTAAATGTGTTGTTTGCCTGGTGTTTGGTAAGAGCTCTCCCACCCACCCTGTTTTGTAGGCTTTCTTAAATACTGAAAAGCCACTGGGGGTTGGGATTGAAGGGCTGAGTATTTCTGTTTGGGACTGAAATTTGAAGCAACAGGAGTTGGTGGGCCTGTGACATCATACGGTACCTGGAGTCTGCTTACACACACTGTTAGTGGGACTGAACACATACTGGACTGTATGTGTTTGTGAGACTTGGGAACTTTGTTGGTGGGGTTAAAATTGGGTTTGTAACACCACAGTCAGTATAGAGAGAAACTGCACTAGGAAAGGACTGAGAAAAGGGGTGTGCTATTATAAACAGAGGGGGATAATCAGGGTGGCCATATTCCACCATGGTGCATCTGGAAGGGCTGTAGGCTGCACAGGCTGTGGACAGCAACAATTCTAAATTGGGCCTGGAGAGGGAGGCTGCCCACCTGTAGACAGCCATCTTGTATCAGGAGTGAGGTATATTGGTTAAGGAGTAAGCTGTGGGAGCTGGGGGGGTCCAAGGGATAAGGGTGGATATGGGCAGAAGGGTGGGGCTGAGGGAGGCTGGGGCAATGCTCTGAAATTACAGGACATTATGCTACAGCAAGCAGAAGGGGGGATATTAGGACAGAGGACCTTAGATAGGAAGTTGATGCTAAGGGAAAGCGTACAGGGTGAAAATTTGAATTCAAGGAGACTGAGGGGGAAGAGTCAGGAGGGGCTGTAGACAGTGAAGCCAAAACAGCAGACTGTGGGAAGGGGAGTCTTAAGGTGGAATAGTGCAAGAGAGGAAGAAGAGGGTCAGTTTAGAGATGCAGTCAGGGGAAACTCGGGTTACTTGATGGAGGCTGACATAGAGTGTCACAATAAATTTGAGATACTAAGCATCCTAGAGGGGGAGGAAGGGGTTGGTGGAAATGAGGAAACTTATACAGAGGCCGGGGGGAGGGAGTCAGATACCCATAGGGCATCACAGAACAGCTATGGAAAGGATAGACATAGTCCCAGAGGGAGAAGGGGAAACATATATGTTAAGCAAATGGGGGAGATGCAACATATTCCAGACATGAGGGAGGAGAGCATGATTGGAGAGGAACTGGGAGACAAGGAGGTGGGAGAGGAGCCCCCCTTCAGCAGGAAGGTCAGTACCAAGGATGGGGCCCTAGCTAAAGGGGACCCACAGAGAGCCTCTGGAGACAGGGGTACTACTACAAGGGGGGGATGAGGGTGTGGGGAAGGAAACCATCAGGCCAGGATAAATGGTCTCAGATAAGAGAGGGTTAAAGGGGACACCCTATTCAGAGGGGTTTGAGTTAAGGGCAAAGTAGCAAGGGAGGCAGAAAGGGAGGGTGACAAGGGGGTCTCTAATAAGCAGGAAGACTCCATGAAATTGCAATCATGAATAAAGTGGGGGAGGGGGGCTGAGAGGGCACAGTGGAGGTAACCATAAGGATGATGGCGTGTGTTAAGGTTCTGTTACTTGGGAGACTCAAGGATTAAGGGCATCCATTGGGAGGGACAGGGGATGGATGCCATAGCAGGTGAAGGTAGTGAGTATCTCTGGGCTGACAGTGCACAGAGCAAAGTTCATGGTGTATGAAATGGTTAGGGATTGTGGAGGGAAACCGGATTTCTGGCATTTGGGAACCAATGATCTAGAGGGAAATAGCATTATGGAAATCCAAGCAAGGTTCCAAGAACCTGCCAGAGTCTGTCGATAATGGATGCAACATTTTTTCGAGATATTGCTAGTACCAAAGGCCTCAGTGGAGAAAAAATGAAGATTCACAGAGGTTAAATGAATGGCTCAGAAGTAAAGTGAAGAGAATGGGTTGGGGTGTTAGGGAACCTGGAATGGAAGTTTGGGAGGATAAGGGACTATATGCCAAGGACAGGTTTCATCTGCCCCATTAGGGAAGGAAGTCCCTAAACAGGGATGGCTGACTACATACAAGAAAGGTGGGGTTTAAACTTGTAAGGGGGAAGGGATAAGGGAGGGCTGACTAGAAGCCTCCCTCCAGATGAGGGGAGTAGCCTCTAGCCCAAGGGGGAGGGGGGAAACAGACTGAGGTGGAGGTTTCAGGAGGAGCAGGGGAGGATGGAAGTATAAGGAATCTGTGGGGTCTGACAAAAGGATCAGGGATAAGGAGTGGGGTTAGTGTTAGTAAATGCCAGGAGCTTGGGAAACAAGTTGCCAGAGTTCCAGGCCATGCTGTTTGAGGGGTGGATGTCTGGCAGTCACGAAACGTGGCAACAAAACCATGACTGGGACCTAAATGTACGGGGTACACTATGCTTAGGAAGGATAGTAAGGAGGGCAGAGGGGTGGAGTGGCTATGTTCATTAGAGATGACATAGAAACTATGGTAGAAGAGGCAGAGGGAAACGGGAGGCCTTATGGTCACCCACGATCCCCAGCAGGAGATAAGGTCAAGTTGGGAGTAGCAGATAGGCCCCCGGATGAGTGATGTTCTAGAGGATGGTTTGCTGGACAACATCATTGCCCAGTGTGGTCCAAAAGGGGAAGGAGTGGTGTTGATGGGGGACCTTAATATGCCAGGTACAAACTGGGGAACCATGTCCTCCAAGGTGGCCAAGGAGCAGAGGCTGCTGGACGGCTTCCAGGATGTGTTCTTAACACAGCATGTGATGGAGCCCACAAGGGAGGGCATGTCCTGGATGTGGTTCTGCAGATGGGGATCTGGTAAGGGACATGGTTGTACAGGACCCCTGACTGGGAGTGACCACAATACTGTCTGGTTTCAAATAAGCATTGGGGGAGTGGGGTGAGATCTAGGACACTGGCAGTGGACTTCAGGGGGCAGACTTATGGGCATGGGAAATATTCTCAAGGATCACTTGAAGGGATTACCTCAACAACAAGTGTGGAAAGGAGATGGAGGTCATAAATGGGACTTCATGAGGCAGTCAGGATCTGCGCTTAAGTTGAAACGTAAGGGAGCAAGGTCACATAAACCATGCTGGTGGTCCAGTGAGGTCCAGGTAGCAGTCAGAGAAAAGAAGGCGGCTTACAAAAAATATAAAACAACAAGAGGGGATAGGGATAAGGAAATGTACCAGCTTGCATCTAGAAAAGTCACCCGTATGGTGAGGGGAGCTAAGTCCAGTAAAGAGCAACGGCTGGCACAGGGGATACATGGAGGGGAAAAGGGGTTCTTCCGGACATTGGGGAGCGGAGAAAAACTAAGGGCCATCTCAGCAGATTGAGATCAGAAGGAGGGTGGGTGGAAGAGGCGAGGGACCAGGCAGAGGTATTTAACGAGTACTTTGCCTCTGTGTTCACTAGGGAGGGGGATGGGATATCTACAAAGCAAGGCACAAAGGGGATAGAAGCGGCAGGGAGTGGGATCAGGGGAGCAACAGAAATGGAGCAAAAGGGAGGGAAAGGTACCCCAGGGGTGTCACATCTGGATAAGGATAAAAAGACCAGTAAGGTGGAGGGGACGGATGATGCCATCCCCACCAAAAGGGTGTGGTTTGCCCTCAAGGCCCTAAAGAAAGACAAATCTCCTGGGCCGGATGGCATTCATCCGAGAGTACTATGGAATTATGGATATACTGGCTGCACTTGGCGGAGCTTTTCAACAGGTCACTTGAGACAGGGAGGGTACCTAGGGATTGGAGAGGCACATGTGGTACCAATCCATAAAGGGGGTCAAGGGAAGTACCAGGAAACTAAGGACCCACTCAGTTTAACTCGTGGTGGTGAAAAATTAATGGAGAGTATATACTAAAGGAACGATTGGGGGTTTAGTTGGAGGAGGTGGAGGTCTGGATAGTCGGCAGCATGGGTTTGTGCCAGGTAGATCATGTCAAACCAACCTTGTGGAGTTCTATGAATGGGTAACATCAGAACTGGACAGAGGTAAGTCTGTGGATGTATTATTCTTGGACTTCAGCAAGGCTTGACTCTGTCCCCACAATGGTCTGGTGGAGAAACTGATGGGGTTAGGAGTAGGCCCTTTGATGGTCAGATGGATTGAAAACTGGATAGCTGGACGCACTCAGAGAGTAGTGGTCTGTGGGGAGCTCTCAAACCCTACAGAGGTTGGTAGGGGCACCACAGGGCTCGGTCCTGGGTCCAATCCTGTTTAATGCATACATATCAGACATCAGGGATGGTATAGGGTGTGAAATGAGTCTCTTCACGGATGACTCCAAGATGGGAGCAGTAGTTGAGGGAGAAGAGGGGAGGTTGGCCCTGCAAGGGGACCTGGACACCCTGGAAAGCTGGGCTCTCACATGGAAATTAAATTTCAATATCACCAAGTGCAAGGTGTTGCATCTTGGTTGGGGAAACCCTAAACACAGGTACACCCTGGGAGGGGAGGTGCTGGAAGCCTCAATAGGGGAAAAAGACCTAGGGGTCATGGTGGATACATGTATGAATAACACTGAGCAGTGCAGGAGAGCAGCTGCAAGGCAAACAGGATGTTGGGATGCATCGCAAGGGGGATCACCTCTAGGAGCAAGGAAGTGATTCTGCCGCTGTACAATGGACTGGTTAGACCACACCTTGAGTACTGTGTACAGTACTGGAGACCACACTTGAAGAGGGACATACAGCTCCTGGAGAGGGTACAGAGGAGGGCAACAAAGATGATACGAGGGCTAGGGGATTTGACTTACGAGGACGGACTTGAGGAGCTCTGCCTGTTTTCATTGGAGGAGAGGAGAGACAGGGGGGACATGATTGAGGTCTTCAAGTACCTCAAGGGAATAAATAGGGTAAACATGGAGGGGATCTTTAGACTAAAGCAGGGAGGCATCACCAGAGGGCATGGTTTGAAGTTGGAAGGTGGAAGGGTGAGGGGGGAAAAGAGGAGGAGGTTTTTCACTGAGAGGGTGGTGGACCCTTGGAATGCTCTGCCTGGTGAGCTGGTTCAGAGATCCACAGTGGAGAGCTTTAAGAGAGGGTGGGACAGACACAGAAAGTGGATGTATCAGATGATGGCCTGTCCCGGGGGGGTGGGGATGGATGATAGGGGTTTCTGGAGCACAAGGGATGGGAGGGTCTCGGCACCCAACTAAGGATCTAGGTTCGAGCAGACTTGATAGACCATAAGGCCTAATCTGCTGGCAAATAGTATGTTAGTATGTTAGTATAAGGGCCAAAGACCCCAAGGCACACCGTGACACTTGTCAGTGTCTGCAGGGTAGGGTGTGGTGAAATGGCATGGTCATTATGCCTGACGACCCAAAGGCACACCCCAATGCCTGTCACTCTCTGCAGGGTGGTGGTGGGGTTGGCTTCAGTTCAATACTTCGCTGCCATTCCTATTATGCAGCTCTGTAACTTCTACACTACCAATGCCAGTGCCAGCAAGCAAACATTCAGCATTGACAAATGCTTGTTTTCTATGCTGTACAACTGGGCTGGCTTTGTGCAGTCCTGAACAGCTCTAGTAAAGAAAATCACTTTTTCATCCTTGTCAGCAATGTAAAGTAGAGACAGACTCTGTAATAAATCTTAAAGAGCTTTATTTAAACAATACCACAGTTCACACATCAGTCCTGCTTGGAAGCCTCTGGCTCCACCTATTGACTTTTTCCAAACACTGCAGTTTCCTGTAAGGTCCTAGAGCCAACATGCCAACCCTACCTCCATCCTGTAGAGACGGACAGGCATTGGGGTAAGTGTTTGGGTTGTTTGCCATGATGGTCATGCCATGTCACCTCAACCTATTCTGCAGACACCTTCATGTGTTGAGGTGTGCCTTGGAGTGTTTGGCTTTACAGACCCCCCATTCCATAAGGACATATGCTGAAATGGATGCACCATAGAAGAATGGAGTGAAGTCTGGGGCAGAAGAGTCCAAGGTACACCTTGATGCCTGTCAGTGGCTGGGGGGTGGGATGGCATGAGCAGTACAGTCAGCAATCCAAAGGCACACCCCGATGCCTGTCAGTCTGTACAGGGTGGGACATTATGGTTAGAAACCCTAACGCCCTGGGTGTTTGTTAGTATTTGCACTACAAATTTTCAACATGGCCTTTTTCTGACCCCGCCTCATGAAAGCATTTGGGACCTCTTCTCATGAAGAGTAGCAGTGTGATTTTGTCAATGTGACCCGAGCGTTGAGTTCCAACAGCGACCATGCCCTTCTGCGCCACATGTATGAAAACACAGATCGGGCAGGATGTGAAGAATGACAGCTGTACCATCCATAGGGAGGTGTGAAGAGATGGCAATGTTGAAAATCTGTAGTGGGAATATTAAAAATGCTCACACTTCCGAGCATATGTGGAAACTGTGCAATGCATGCATGTAACACAGTCCTTTTATGGACTTTCATCACCAAATTTTCTATATAGGCATTTTAGGACCTCCGTTCATGAACAGTGTCACTGTGATTTTCTTAATGTGTCCTGAACGCTGATTTCCCACAGCAACTGCACTATTCTGTGCTGGAAGTGCGAAAACACATTTCAGCCAGGATGTGAAAAATGACAGCTGTAGTGTTCATAAGGAGGCATGGCAAAATGGCAATGCTGAAAATTTGGAGTGAAAATATTGCAAATTCGTGAAGTTATGAGCATGCGTGGCAACTGCGCTATGCATGCTCTTCAAACAATCATTTCTTGGATTTTTTCCACCAAATTTGCCACATAGACTTTTTGAGAGCCCACCTCGTGAACACTGGCACTGTTGTTTCATTAATCAGTCCTGAAAGGTGATTCTGTGCAGCGACTCCGAAATCACCTTTTGGGACTGAATAACACCATGACAGTACCTGAATTCATGAGGAGGGGTCCCAGTAACCCCATGTTGAAAATTTGGTGGTGAAATTCCAAAAAATGACTGAGATATGTACCAAAGTTGAAAAAAACCCTATTTATGCCATTATACAGCTTATTGGCATTTCTTCAGTTCACGGTCAGCTTTGAAGAGTGTGGACATGTTCCTGGTCCACCGAAGATCATCACGCAGTGCTCTGGAGGTAAGTATGGTATGAGGGGGTGTGAGTGGGGAGGCAGGGTGCACAGAGGGTGGGCGGGTTGGGGCGGGCCACCGGACTCAACGAGGGACCGTTTCTGGTTTGCAGATTAAAAAAAACACATTGCAGGATGGTTCTTTGTTTTCACAGGAGCATTTGGCATGTTGGGGTGGGCTCCCAGTGTGTCACCCAACTTTTTTTTGGGGGGGCTGTAGCCGGTAGGATTGGGCACCCCCTTCAGCACATACCGAGGGGGGCGCAAGAGTTGAGGGGGATTGGGCATCCCTCTCAGCAGAAAGCAACTGTTTTTTTTTGGGGGGACATTATGCCAATAGGGAGTGGGCTCCCCCATCAGTAAATTAAACTGGGCAGGGAGGGGACTGAAGCCGACAGGGATTGGGGCCCCGTTTACAAACAAAGACAGTTTGGGGGGGCGCATGATGCCGAGGGGGATTTTGCACCCCCTCAGCATTGGGTGCTGTGCAATATTGTTCGTGAACATGGTGGCAGCTTGCAGCCACATTCACAAACAATATTACAGTAGGCAACATTCTGCCCTGCAATGACAGGTTGCTTCCTCATTGCAGCGGAATGGCTGACGCTGCAATGATGAGGCGGCCCCAGTGAAAATGTTACAAGTTAGTGGCACTTTTGGAAGCCAGTGTCATCAACACACTGTGCCTCCTTTGGTCCACCAGTGCTAAGCCCCCAAATGCTATGCCTCCATTGGCTGCCACAGTGCCGCTCCTCCACAACCTGCTTCTCTCCTAAGCTGCTGCATAATGTTTCTTGTGCATGCATGCAAGCAAACATAAAGAGGGAAAAAAGGGAAGCAAAATCACATCATCAAATTATAGACCAGTAAGCTGCACATCGATTACTGGAAAAGTAATTGAAGGGATCATTAAGGAGGATCTATCCAGGGACTTAACAAGCTGAGGCCTGATAGACAGTACCCAACATGGCTTCAGAAAAAAGAGAAGTTGTAATACTAACCTGATTAGTTTTTTCTAGATAGTTACTAAGAATCTAGACTACAGTGAAACAGCTGATACTATATTCTTTGATTTTCAAAAAGCTTTCAACACTTTGCCACATTACGGTATTATAAAAAAATTATTCTTTGAACACTTTACCACATTAAGGTAT
Source organism: Neoceratodus forsteri (assembly GCA_016271365.2). NCBI lineage: Eukaryota > Metazoa > Chordata > Ceratodontiformes > Ceratodontidae > Neoceratodus > Neoceratodus forsteri. The sequence continues at coordinate 1,430,471,551 of CM057449.1, forward strand.
TACACATAAATTGTTGATGTTAGAAATAAATAACAATTTAGTAAGATGGATATTACGATGGCTTACTGGTCGAAAACTAAAGGTAAAAACAAATAGGATGTTATCAGCTGATGGCAATGTGACAAGTGATGTCCCCCAGGGTTCAGTCTTGGGTTCAGTTTTATTTAATATGTTTGTCCATGACCTCCAATTTCAGGAAGAAATAAAATTGTAAAGTTTGCAGACGATTTAATGCTGGGAGTTAGGATAAACTTTGAACAAGGTAGAATCAGCACGAATAATGACCTGAATTATATTGTAAAGTGGGCAGACAGGAATATGATGCAGTTCAGCCTGGATAACTGCACTGTCATGTATTGTGTCAGGAATAATCCTAAACAAGAATACTCGATCCATGGGTGAAAGCTCCTGGTAGTTGATAAAATTAAGGACCTGGGTGTAACAGTCAGCAGTAATATGAAAAGCAGTAATGGCTGTAGACAAGTTGTAAAAAGAGCTAACCATCTTACAAACTGTATTAAGTGATCCTTTTCAAATAAATCAAAACAGGTTATGCTACCATTATACAAATCTTACATCAGGCCTCACTTGGATTACTTCTCCCAGTTTTGGAGTCCAGGCCTAGTAAAGGATATAGTGCATCTCAAAAGAGACCAAAGTCGACATATCTAACAACTCCCTAGCATTAAATACAAATCATATAATGCCAGACTTGGGGCAATGGGCCTGTGGCCGCTAAGCCTCAGGAGATGCAAGAGTGCTCTTCTATGTCTCCACAAAATCCTGGGGGATGAGGAACTATCATTAGAACTAGGGTTAAAATACAAGGATCATGTGCACAAGCTGAGGACGCATAACAGACAACTACTAGATTACAGTATATACCCAGAACAAACCTGCGTAAAAGTGCTTTTCTGCCAAAGACTATAAGAAGATGAAACCAACTGCCCGCTGATATTGTAAAGGAATCTAGCTTTGATGATTTTAAATTAAAGTTGGACACTTATTTTAATGAGAGCAGCTCTCGTACTGGCATTTACTGAGTAGTGGGGGCAGTATTTATGGGCATCACACCTTCTGTTGTCCTAAACCCGCAGTATAAACCACAGTATGAACATTGAATGCTACAGTCCTTGCTTTTTAATACCCACTCTTGCAGCATTAGAGCTGCAAACGTAGCAGACATATCTGATCACAAGTTTTATGGAGGTCTACATCACCTCCCCACACGCAATCTAAGGGTAACTACTCCAGGTATCCCTTAATTTTCTTTCTAGTGCAAACAAGCAGGCTCCCCTCTCTAGCTGGGAGTCACTGACAGATGGGATACCACTCTCACTAAAAAACAAGGATGAACTGTGCATGACTAGGGACCAGGGGCAGATATGAGGATCTTTTGCCTTGCTCTAAAGAAACCCCAGGTCTCAGAAAGTTTTTCGTTTATGAACATTGTTTTAAAAATGCATATATTGTTCTTTGTTATCTTGTTAATACATATTGTTCATGTATCTAAACATGTAACTAATGGTTTTATGACAGTACCACATGTTGGTGGCCTGGTAGAAACTACTGTAACAGGCAACGGATTGAGAAAGCACTTCATCCCACCTACTTCAGATATAATCTCTACTACACAGCTGTTGAGAAGCCAGTCTAGTTATGGGCTACCCAGACTGTCTGAAGCAATGCCAGGGGTTGCACCCCTTACCTGTACAACACACAAATGACACATGCACCACTCCCAGGAAAAGTAATCTGGGAATTTAAAGTGCCCCTTGGAATAGATCCTCTGTTCTTGGTAGCCTTTCTTATTTAAAACAGCCAATCAATATATCAAATGGACTTTGTGGAATGTAAAAGGATCCATACTCCTGTAAAGAGAAGACAGATTTTGGACTACCTTAGGAGGGAGAGGATGGGGTGGCCTTTCTACAAGAAACCTATCTGTCCAAACCGAAGCTAGCAAACTCAAATGCAGTTGTGTTTCTCAAGTTTTTAGCTCCACTTACAGTATCAAGGGCAGGGAAGTGGCCATTCTTGACCAGAAAAAGACACCCTTTTATGTAGCGACGGTCATCACAGACCCAGAGGGAAGACACATTATTGTACACAGGAACTTGGTTGGACATGAAGTAACCCTATGTAATACTTATGGCCCAGATACTTCAGATGCTACCTTTTTTCAGACACTCACACAGCTCCTTCTAGTAATGTTAGTAATGGGAAGTGACATAAACATAGTCCTAAACAAATTCCTAGATAAAATAAAGCCCCCACAGGGTGCCAGTGTCTGGCATCAGAAGCACTTCAGGACTTAGCAAAAGAGCTAGGCCTGATGGACATCTGGAGAATAATTGATCCCATGGGGAGGGATTACTCCTTCTTCTCTATCCCCCCATAAAAAACTTCTCATGGATAGACCTATGGCTCATACCAGGGTCCTGGACAGCAAATGTGACTGATGTCGAAATAGGGGAGATGGTCATCTCAGACCACATACCAGTCTGCTTTACTTGGCTACCTCCCACAGCTTCAGCTAGGAGTAGGGGCAGATGGCACTTCAATACCTCTACCCTCAATAATCCCGGCTTTTGCTTGAGCCCAAGAGAGGACATAAATTGCTTCCTCCAGGCTAATAATCCAGAACACCTCAGTAGTTACACATTGGGATGCCCTTGAAGCCTACATGAGAGGCAGGTGCATTAGCTGCACCTCCCATCTTCGCAAAGCCAAAACACAAGACCTTGCAGAAAACCAAAAGCAGCTGAAGGAGCTTGAACAAGAGTTCAGAGATAATCCCAAAATACCTAGAAATTTGTTAGCCATTATAAGGCTTAGATATAAGATAAACACATACTTGCACCAAAAGGCAGAGTATGCACTTTTTCGGCTCCAGCAATCTTTCTGGGAATACGGAGAGAAACCTGGTCACCTCCTGGCATACCAACTGAAAAAGAGCAAGAATGCTCCAGAATCCTCTCTATATATAAAAAAAGAGATGGAGAGCTTACCAGGGTGGATGAGAGTATCAGTTGAGAATTCCATGCATTCTACAGCTCACTATACACAAGTGAAACCCACCTCACAGACTGTGAGTTGCAAGATTTCCTTGGCAAGCTCCAGTTACCAAACTTAGCTCCAGAAAAGTTAGCCTACTTGGATAGGCCCTTAGAGCAGATGGAACTAGAGGCCACACTGTGAACTATGCTAGCTGGGATGGCTCCAGGCGGAGATGTCTCCCAGCAGAAATCTTGAATACCTTTAAAGATATTCTTCTGAGTCAGCATGGGATCATAATGTCACAAGACATTATGTCACATGACAAAATTGCCCTGCCAATACAGTGCAATTTATGCCATGAGGCATGTCTTTTTTCTGTGGGGGGCTCTGCCCCTGAATCCCCCCCACTAAACAGTCTTAACTCGGGGGGGCAACTCGGGGAGTGCACAAGTCAGAAAAAAAAATGTTTCTGGGACCAGGAATCAAACCTGGTCCCAGACGCAGTGCCTAGGTTCCTACTGCTGGGGCTCAGTCCTGTGAGCCACAGCAGCTGCTCATTGGAATCTGCTCCCAGCAGAGGTCTTATCCTCTGCCTGGGAAAGTGCTACTGGTGCAATACCATGTACAGCAGCATACGTGGTATTGCACCAGCAGCGGTAGCATACTGCGCTGTACCGGGTTAGCCCTAATGTCATACAATACTAAGCATGTGACATTATGACCCAGTAGGGTCTGAGCCCACTCTCCTCTGCCCTTGTAGAAGCATGCACAAGTGGAATTCTGCCAGCCTCCATGAGAATGGCTCAGATCTCCCTGCTGCCCAAGCCTGGAAAAGATACCTCACTCTGCAGCAATTATAGGCCAGTGTTGCTAATTATGACAGCAAGACCTTTGCCAAGATCATGGCCACCAAACTCAAAGTCATGATCACTGAACTAGTTGATAGAGACCAAGTTGACTTTGTAACACCAGATGACTTATTAACCTACTTTAAAATCTAAATCCACCCTCCCGGCTATCATCTCTCTAGATGCCGAAAAGGCATTTGATAGGGTTAAGTGGAAGTACCTGTTTACACCCCTCACCACCTTTAACATAGGCCTCAACTTCAGAACATGATTGTAGGTCCTATATAACGGTGCCTCTGCAGAGGTAATCACCAACAGCAAAACCTCTTTGCCTTTCCAGCTAAGTAGAGGAACTAGGCAGGGATGTTCACTGTCACCCCTATTATTCATACTGGTGCTGTAACCTCTCCTGCAAGCCATCAGGCTTTCATCAGACATCGAGGGAGTAGAAATGGGAGGTGAACACAAAGTCCTGCCATACACAGATGGCATCATGCTGACCTTTACTGACCCCAATGGATCTATACCCAATCGTCTTGCACTAATAGACCACTACAACCAGCTCTCAGGGTATAAACTCAATGTTGCAAAATCCCAGTTTCTTGCCTCAACAACACAAGTATCAAAATGATCACAATACCCGTGCAGGCTCCACCACACCCAACATCACGCAAAATATTTGGACATTGAGTTTCATTGGACCCTCACACATCTAGGGTGGGACAACCTATTTTCTCTCTTGAAAGACCTAGACAAAGATTTCAGATGCTAGGAAATGCTTCATATGTCTCACTACGGGAGGGCACAAGCCTTCAAAATGATGGCGGACCCCAAGATACAATATTTGCTGGATAACCTTCCATTGCAAATAGAACAAAAATAATTGAATTAATACACTCTAAATTACAGAGATTTTTGACTTGGGATCAAAACATATAAGCTGTCTGAAACTCCCAAGAGATTTCAGGAATGGTGGGCTTAAACTCCCAGATTTCCAAAACTGAATCATGGCCCACAATCTGCTGCAACTTGCGCAGACAACACCTTGAGGCTCACAGAACAACATTCCCTAATGGGCAGACTGCAAGGCCTCTATAGCAGGTGGCCCACTTTCCAAAATTATTCTATTTGACTCCATAACAAAACATTCCTCCCTACTGCAAATTCTGACCCATACCCTTAAAAAAATTGAAAAAATACCTAAGACTGAGTGAATGGGTTCTGGAGAAAGCAAAACACTTTCCTCTCTGGTCAACCCACACCTATGTATAGGTGGGAAACCAATACAAGGCAAAGAATGGGCAGCAGCGGGTATAAATTATCAGACATTATGCACACAGCCCTTGACACAATTAAATGCTTTGCCCAGTTACAAGAGTTCCAACTCCTCAGCCAGCAACATTAGATATACCTACAGATAAGGCATGCACTCCAGGAAATCCTTGGTCAGAAACTTAGTAGCCAAGAGCACAACCCCTTAGATGCCATTCTGTGGTGAGGTTATGGGAAGAAGGTGAGAAGCAACACTATTTACTAGCATCTGCTCACTGTCTCTCCAGTCCCTACTACAAGAGTCAGGCAAGCATGGTCAGAAAAATTGGCATATGAGATCACAACAAGCATCTGGCACCAACTGCGGGGATTCAGTCAATGGCACTGAACAGGTCGGACTTGCTCTGCTGAGTTCCTTGTTGACACCCTCTCCCAAATACCTCAGCATCATTTAAACTTAAATAGCTGTAAACCAGCTTCAAAATACCACATTTTAGTTTCCTAACATCATGCTCTACCTAACTAGACAGTTAAATACCGTAAGACAAAGAACCTTACTGCATAAGCACCAAGGCAAGGGTTACCCAAAGGGCACTGGCAGGGAAGCCAGTTTCAAAGAAATACAAAATCACACATACCCCCATAATGCAAAGCATCATGGGCTATAGATGCAAATCCCCACAAAATATTATGCTGATTCAACTTTAAGCAGGAATGCTCGGTGCCAAAAGGCATCTCACACATTCTGCAAAGAGTGCCAACAGAAGACACTTCATAAGTGACATTGTGGATGGGCTGAAAGGAAAGGTATGCCTCTTTGCAGATCACACTAAGATCTGCAACAGGGTAGACACTCTGGTAGGGGTAGTACAAATGAGGAGGGACCTGGGTAAACTAGAGGAATAGTCAAGAGTGTGGTAGCTGAGATTCAATGCAATAAAGTGCAAAATCATGTATTTGGGGCATAGGAATCCAGGGAAGGCTTACATGATGGGGGAGCTATATTGACAGCAACCAAACAGGAAGGGGATCTGGGGGTAATCATAGCAGGTGACCTAAAGGTGGTCAAACAATGTGCTAAGGCTTTTAGAGAGCCAGTGGGGTACTGGGGTGCATAGGGAGAGGTATCACTAGTAGAAGGAAGGAGGTGGTGATGCTTCCATACAAATCATTAGTGAGATCTCATCTGGAGTACTGTGTCCAGTTCTGGAGGTGGCATCTCCTTAAGGACATAGATAGGGTGGATGCAATTTGGAGAAGGACAACGAAAATGGTGCAGAGCCTGCAGCATATGTCATATGAGGAGGTACTGGAGGACCTCAATATGTATACTGTGGAGGACAGGAGGGAAAGGGAGGCATAAATAAGGTACAGGAGGGTAGCATCTTTCAGAAAAAGAGATGTTCTAACAAGAGGTAATGACATGAGGCTGAAAGGGGGTAGTCTAAGGGGTAATGTAAGGAAGTATTCATTCACAGAAAGGGTGGTAGATGCATGGAACAGCTTTCTAGCAGAGGTGGTGGGGCAGATTCTGTAGGGGAATCCAAAAATGCATGTGATAGGCATGGGGAACCCTACTGATAGGAAAGAGATCAAAGCAGGAGACCAAGTACGGTCTGATTTCTGCAGCAGGTAGAACAAATGGATAGACTGGGTGTGCCTAGCAGTCCTTATCTGCTGTCAGTTTCTATGTTTCTGTATATTTTCTCTTTCTTCTCTATTGCTTTTGTTTGTGCAACTGTTTAAACCTGTCGGTGCAATGCCATGCCTTGGTTTGGCTACTTCCACTAATCTTTACCCTATCACATAGAAAGAGTAATTTTCTAATTTTTTTTATTTTCATTGGTCCAAGCTGAGCAGTGGGAGGAGTCTGGAAATGCAATCACTTAATCCTGCACTGATGAAGGAAGGCTTCCACCCACTTGGTATCGGGGTCAGAGGTGGTGTGTTACCATCGCAAATTAAATTTAACTGTAACAACATTGAATATGGCTTAATTTGGCCCAACATGACTCACTCCTGTGTCAACTCATTAATCTGATCAGCTGCTCATATGAAGGAGAGGATTTAGCCCATCAATAACCAAGATGTATTTGTACTTTCACTTGTACATAATAAAATTATGCCTTTCTCTTTGTATTTCATTTCTTTTTGTGGGGACATGCAATAGGGCCTCAGTTTGCAGCAGTAGTTTTCTGTTTATTACTAAATACAGTATATGTTTTATTACAATTGGCTATGTAGTTCTGTTGATCCTGGAGACTGGAACACAGTGGGTAAAATAAAAGTGTGCCGGGAAGGAGGAGTGGCTGGACAACGGTGGGCTCAGAGAGGGTTAGGGTGGTGGGTCAGAGGCACCTTCCAAATCCCATATCACTATGGAACTCCTGGGCCATGCTGGCAAGTCAGCACTGTCCCACAGAGGTACCTGAAGTAGTGGCTGGGACAGATGTGGAAGTCCTCCAAGGTGGAGACCCAGGGGGGTAGCAGAGGACCCCAAAGGATGAGAAAATGGATCTTGATGGGGGACTCATTCGTGAGAGGGATTCAGTTGGGGACAGGGAGACAGGAGTGGGTGGCGAGGTGCCTTCCTGGTGCCATTGCTTGTAGGGATGGAAAAAGAATCATAAGGATCACTGGGAAGGCAGGGAGGGTGGGAAGGCTGGATGTCATTGTTCACTTGGGGACAAATGACCTGTCTGTGGAGAGGCCAGAAATAGTTCAGGAAGAGTTTAGGAAGTTGGGGAGCAGTCTTAGGTGGGTAGCATAATCTGTAACCTTCTTGGAGGTGCTACCTCTCCAGGACAAGGAGAATAACAGGAGGCTCCGCACCACGGATTTCAACTCATAGTTGAGGAAGTGGTGTGGGGAAGAGGGATTTGGGTTCATTAAGGACTGGGCCTCTACCTGGGGAGATCGAGGCCTCCACAAGGGCGATGACCTGCATCTGTCCAGGAGGGGAACTGAGGTTCTCAATGAAAGATTTAAATGCTACATCAGTAGGCATTTAAACTAGCTGGGAAGGGGATGCAGAAGAAGGCAGATTGACATAGTCTGCCTCCCCACATTCTCACAGAATCAATAGTAAGAATCCTGAGGGTGAGAAGTCCACAAAAACAAAAATAACAAATGAACAGGTAACCTAACAGAAGATGGAAAGGGAATGAGGAAAGAAAATAGTGGGGGTATAGGTGAAGGGCAAAAGGGCAAAATGAGTGGAGGTGGAAATAAAGAATGGAGAGCAAAGAGTGCAAATGCTTGTAGTCTGGGCAACAGGATGGCAGACCTACTGGCCACCATGGCAGCAGGAGGCCTGGATATAGTAGCAATCACAGAGACCTGGTTCAACGAAAACCAGGACTGGGATGTAGCCATACCAGGGTATGCTCTATGCAGGCGGGACAGGGTAGGAAAAAAGGGAGGAGGAGGGGGGGCTCTTTACATCAGGGAGAACATAAAGGCCACTGAAATACAGGGGGGACAGGGAAAAGTGGAGGTACTGTGGGTCACTCCGGAGGTGGGGAGAGAGAACTACTAATCAAATATGGGTGGTCTACAGATCTGTGGCACATGAGAGGAGGAAGATAAGCTTATGATGGAAGAAATCCAAAGGATGGTGAACAAGGGAGAGGTGTTGCTAATAGGGGACTTTAATCTACCAGACGTGGATTGGAACCTCCCTGCTGCAGCAACAGTTAGAAGTAGGGAAATCCTGGGCTCCCTGCAAGGGGCATTCCTTAGGCGACTAGTTAAAGAATCCACTCAGGAGAGGGTAATACTGGACTTGATAAACAGGGACAGCATCACTGATGTCACAATAGGAGGCCACCTGTGGACCAGTGACCATTGTATGGTGTGGTTCAGTATAAGGACAGGGCCAGGATCTAACCACACTAAAACGAGGGTCCTGGACTTCAGGAGGGCTGATTTCAAGAAAATGGGAGAGTGTCTGAATTATACCCTTCCAGGAATAGAGGACATGGATGAAGCAGAGGAAAAATGGGCAGAGATAAGGAAGGCAAATGGAACAGCAACTAACTTTTGTGTGAGGCAGATCAGTAAGAGCATGAGAAAAAAGAGACGGCTATGGGTCTCCAGGGAAGTAGCAGAAAAGGTAAAGGAAAAGAAGAGTGCATTTAAAAGGTACAAGTTGACACAGAAGAGAAAGGATAGGTAAATACATCAGGAGAAACAAAGGGAGGCAGGAAAGGCAGTTATGAGGGCAAAAGCACAAATGGAGGAAAACATTGCCAAGTCAGCAACAATGGGGAAGAAAACATTCTTCAGGTACATACTGTAAGTGAAAGGAAGGAAAACAGTGCAGGGATAGAAAAACCAAAAGGGAAAGGGGGAAGTCTGGAAAAGGATCAGAAGAAAGCAGACATATTGAACAAGTACTTTTGTTCAGTATTTACAAAGAAAGGAGTAAGTGACGGGTCGCAGATAGAAAAAAACAACTGTAAAGGGGGGAGGTGGACACTAGCCCTTTTACGGGGGGGGGCAGTCCACAGGGAACTAGCAAAGCTGAAAGTAGGCAAGGCAATGGAGCCGGATAGAGTCCACCACAGAATTCTAATGGAGCTAAAGGAGGAACTGTCTGCACCTCTAACATCCCTGTTTAATCTATCACTCGAGACCGAGGAGATTCCAGGGGACTGGAGGAGGGTGGATGTGGTCTCAATACACAAAAGTGGGAACAGGGAGAAGGCAGCAAACTACTAATCTGTAAGCCTAATTTCGGAAGTGGGCAAGGTCATGGAAACAGTACTAAAGGAAAGGATTGGGGAATACCTGGAAACCGCTGATATGTGGGATCCTAGGCAACATGGGTTCACAGGGAAAAGGTCCTGTCAAACAAACATGATAGGGTTCTTTGACTGGGTTACCAAGGAGGTCAATCAGGGAGGGGTGATGGATTTGGCCTACCTGAATTTTCATAAGGCCTTTGACACTGTCCCACACAGAAGGCTAGTAAGCAAGGTGAGCAGCCTGGGGGTGGGACTAAGGATAGTAACATGGATATGAAGTAGGCTGAGTAACTGAACTCAGAGAGTGGTTGTAAATGGAGTTCATTCAGAAGATGGTAAGCTGACCAGTGGGGTGCCTAAGGGTCAGTACCGGGACCAGTCCTCTTCAGCATCATTATTAACAGCATCACAAAGGGGCTGAAGGGAAAAGTATGCCTGTTCACAGATGACATAAAAATCTACAATAGAGTGGACACACCGGGGGGGGGGGGTAGAAAAAATTAGAGGAGATCTGAAAAAGCTAGAAGACTGGTCAAGGGTCTGGCAACTGGGCTTCAATGCCTAAAAGTGTAAAATTATGCACATGAGGCACAGCAATCAAGGTGCAATGTATCAGTTGAGGGGTTGTCAATCAGAAAAAAGGAAAGAGATCTGGGGGTCATCATCTTTGATGACCTGAAGGTAGCAAACCAGTGTGCAGTGTGATGAGACAATGGCAAGGGCAAATAGAATGCTGGGGTGTATAGGGAGGGGCATGACCAGCAGGAACAGGGAGGTAGTGTTGCACCTGTACACACCAATAGTAAGGCCCCAACTGGAGTACTGTGTCCGGTTCTCGAGGCACCATCTCAGGAAGGACAATATTCTTCAGGTGAAGCTACCTCTGGCTGGAAGCTGCAATACTGAACATAGGATTTGCAAGAAAGTGAGTTGTGCTCACAACAGAGGGAGGTGAACCTTACAATTGTCTTTAGTTTGTAGCAGATGTTCTGCAGGTGGAGGCTACTTCTAACTGAAAGGTGAAATAAGGAACTTAGAATTATCAGGAAAGACAGTCTTTCAAGCAACAGAGGGAGGTGGATCTTGCTTTACTTTTCTTACAATTGTTAAGATTTTCAATGCAAGAAGAGTTTAAACCCTGAGGGACAGAATACTGTTTACTGTGTCTGTCCTGGTGCACAACTGACTTATTTTGGGGCTGACTGCTTTCAGAGCACAAATCACCAGGCTGTTTTGGAGCTGGGGAGGTTTACCTGTGTCTGACTTGGATGTCTGGATTTTTCTCTGTTTGATTAGCAGGGTATTTTCTCTGTCAAACTGTTGTGTAGGGCATCTTGCTGACAGGAAGGCACTCATCGCAGTGGTGGGTTAGAGCTTTTAGCTGATTGTTTCATGAGGGCCAGTTTAGGCCCAACCCCTGTCCACCCTCACCCCACCCACCCCTGGAAATAGTTCCTTTATACCTGGGGTTCTGACATCATTTCTCAAGAGTGCAAGGTGCATATCACTATCATATCCTCTCTAGCACACTGCACTGACAATATAAGCATACACATTGTATAATATATATATTTCTATATAACAAACCAATCACACATACAAAAAAAGTAGATAAACATGTGGGAGTAGTGCATATAATGGCTGTGGGGCAGCAGTCTTCCGGGAGTCTTTCTGGAGGCTGAGATGCTGCCCTATTTGCAGACAACTCTGCCCTGAGGGAGGAAGTTGCCCGTCTTCAGGCCACACTGGACAGTAGTAGGAACCTTCCCCCAGGCCACACTAGACAGTTGGAAGGGAAACTCCCCCATACAGGGAGCACCAGAGCCACCACCACTACCTCAGAGGTTGCGAAGAAAGCACAGCAGTTGGACCACAGTGGGCTCAGGGAGGTTGAGGATGGTGGAACAGAGGCACACCCAGTCAGTTGTTCCACTCCACAATCCATACACCATTCTGGGGGAGCATAGTTCCCCTATGGATGCACCCACAGAGGAGACTAAGGAGGCTGAGGACAATTGTCACAAGGGAGGCCCACAGGAAGGAGGCAGAGGACACCACAGGAAAGGAAGCAGCTCCTGGTGGGGGACTCAATTATTAGGGGGATAGAACTGGGGGGAGCAGGGAAAACTGAAGTAAGGTGCCTGCCTGGTGCCATGGCTTGGAGGGGCAGGAAGCGCATCCTCAGGATCACGAGAACAGCTACATGGGAGTCTGAGCTGGATGTCATTGTCCACCTAGGGACAAATGACTTGACTCATCATGAGATTAGAGCAGTGCAGGAGGACTTTGTAGAGTTGGGGAGGGGCCTAAGACAAGTAGCACATACAATATCCTTCTCAGAGGTGCTGCCTGTCAATGGCATGGGTGAGGCGAGAACTTTGCACCATGCAGTTTAATGAATGGTTGAAAAATGGTGTGGAGCACAGGGTTTGGCTTCATTGGGGACTGGGGTTCCACCTGAGGGACACCAGCCTATACTGGCAGGATGGTCTGCATCTGTCCAGGAAAGGAACAAGTCTTTGAGCAATCAGTTTAAATGCTTCATTGGCAAGTTTAAACTAGTCAAGGGGAGGCACTGATAAGCAGCAGAAAATCCCAGCCTCCCTACAAAACAGGGTACTAAATGAGAAAAGACTGAAGTAGAAAGGTCAGTGGGGGATGCTGCAACAGAAGGTAAAGCCATCAAAAAATGGAGAGCAATGAGTACCAGTGCCCGCAGTCTGGGTAACAAGCTTCCTGAATTAGTGGTCTTGATGGAGGAGGAACATCTGGATATCATGGCAGTCACAGAAACATGGTACACACAAAACCATGACTGGGATGTAAACATACCAGGATACACTATCTACAGTACTAGAGGGATAGGGAGGGTAAAAGAGGAGGAGGAGGAGCTCTTTACATAAGGGAAGGAATCAAAGCAACAGAACAAAAGGGTAAACAGGGAGGAGAAGGAGCACTGTGGGTCAATTTGGAGACAGGCAATGGCACCACAATCTGCACAGGGGTTGTATACAGACCCCCCCTATCAGGGGGAGGAAATGGACAAGGAAATGATAGAAAGTATATTTAGAATGGCAGAAAAAGGGGAGATATTGCTGATGGGTGGTCTGAATATGCCAGATGTTAACTGGAGTGCAGTTGCAGCAGCCACTTCGAAGATTGGGGTTATTCTAGATGCCCTACAGGGGGCATGCCTTAGACAACTAGTATTGAAACCCACTCGAGAGGGAACAATCTTAGACCTGGTTCTCTCAAATGGAGATGGAGAAAGGATCACAGATGTAGAAGTGGGTAGCCATCTGGGAACTAGCGACCATCGAACAGTATGGTTCACAATAAACACAGCAACAGCGTCAAGCCATACAAAGGCAAAAGTACTGGACTTTAGGAGGGCTGACTTAACCAAAATAGGTGAGTGCCTAAGGAATGCACTAGCAAATGGGCAGGAAGGAGGGGTGGAAGAACAATGGGGAATAATAAAAACTGCCATCACAGAGGTAACAAGCCTTTGTGTGAAGCAAATAAACAAAACAAAATGATGTAAGAAACCACTATGGTTCTCAAAGGAAGTGGCAGTGAAGGTTCAAGAGAAAAAGAAAGCATTTAGGAAGTACAAGGAATCACAGAAGGAGCAGGACAGAGAATTGTATCAGTTAAAGCAAAAGGAAGCTGGAAAGGCAGTCCGAACAGCAAAGGCCCAAACCGAGGAAAAGATAGCCAACTCAGTTAAGAAAGGGGATAAAACCTTTTATAGGTACATCAGGGAGCGAAGGAAGACCAAGGAAGGGATAGTGAGGCTTAATAAATGAGAGGAGGGTGGGCAGAGGGTGACAGTGAAAAGGCATAGATACTAAACAAATATTTTTGCTCAGTATTTACAAATGAAGAGGGGGAGGTACCTAAAACAAACAATAAAAACACTCTGGATACAGAAGTTGATACCAGCCTATTTACAGAAGAAAGGGTCCTGAAAGAATTCTTAAAACTGAAGGTGGACAAAGCAATGGGGCCTGATGGGATTCATCCCAGAATTCTAAAAGAACTAAGGGTAGAACTAGTGACACCACTGACTACCCTCTTTAACAAATCATGGGAGGATGGGGTGGTACCCAAGGACTGGAGGAGGGCAGATGTGATTCCCCTTCACAAAAGTGGGAGCAGGGCAGAAGCAGGAAACTATAGACCAGTTAGTTTAACCTCAGTGATAGGGAAAATGATGGAATCACTTCTGAAGGAAAGAATTGTCGAGTATCTATAGGCCAGAGGGGCACAGGACCCAAGCCAGGATGGATTCACAGCGGGAAGGTCATGCCAGACGAATCTGATAGATTTCTTTGACTGCGTGACCAAAGTAGTAGATCAGGAAGGGGCTGTGGACATGGCCTACCTAGACTTTAGCAAGGCATTTGACACAGTCCCACACAAAAAGATTAATACAAGTTAGTCAGCCTGGGAGTGGGTCCCAAGATGACAGCCTGGGTAAAGAATTGGCTGGAGAATAGGACACAGAGAGTAATAGTAAATGGAGTCCACTCTGAAGAAAGGGGGTTATTAGTGGGTACCACAGGGTTCAGTATTAGATCGGTCCTCTTCAATGTCTTTATAAGCTACATTGCAGAGGGACTGGAAGGAAAAGTATGTCTCTTTGCAGATGACACAAAGATCTGCAACAGAGTTGATGCACAAGGTGGGTGGAAAGGATGAGAAGGGACTTGGCAAGGTTAGAGGAATGGTCAAATGTATGGCAGCTTAGATTCAATGCTAAGAAGTGCAAGGTAATGCACCTGGGAAACAAAAACCCAGGGGAAGAGTACACATTGGGGGTGAGATACTAACAACAACAAAAATGGAAAGAGACCTGGGGGTAGTCATATCAGATGACCTAAGGTGGGCAAGCAATGTGAGAGGGCAGCAAGGAGGGCTGGGGATACTGGGATGTATAGGGAGAGGCATCACCAGTAGAAATCAGGAAGTTATTATCCCTCTGTACAGACAGCTGGTGAGACCCCATCTGGAGTACGTGCAGTTCTGGAGACCCAGTCTCCATAAGACATAGACAGGATGGAAGCTGTCCAGAGGAGGGCAACTAAAATGGTGCAGGGTCTGCACCGAAGACATATGAAGAGAGACTTAAGGAGCTTAATATGTATAGCCTTGAGGAAAGGAGGGAGAGGGGACATGATAGAAACTTTCAGCACCTCAAAGGAATCAACAAAGTCCAAGAGGGCAGCATCTTTCAAAAAAGAGGTGTGCAAGAACAAAGGGGCACAATTTGAAGATGGGGGCGGCTCAGAGGTAATTTAAGGAAGTATTTTTCAGAGAGGGTAGTGGATGCATGGAAAGGCCTTCTGGAGGAGGTTGTGGAGTCAAAAACAGTGATGGAATTCAAGCATGCATGGTACAGTCATAAGGCAATTCTAGAGGGTGGGGGTAGGAAGAAGTAGGCTGCTGGTTAACTAGGATCTGCAGCTTATCCATTAGGTAGGGAAATGGGCAGACTGGGTGGGCCAAGCGGTCCTTATCTGCTGTCAAATTCTATGTTTCTATAGGTTGGCTGGAGGCAGTGCAGAGGAGGGCAACCAAAATGCTGCATGACCTGCATCAGAAGCCCTATAAGGAAAGACTTGGGGAATTAAACATGTACTCTCTGTAGGAAAGGAGAGAAAGGGGAGACATGATAGAAACATTCAAATACCTCAAGGTTATCAATAAGGTACAGGCGGGTAGCATAGTCTACAGAAAAAGATGCTCTAGGACAAGAGGGCATGACATGAAGCTGGAAAGGGGGAGACAGAGGAGATGTGAAAAATACTTTTTATAGAAAGGGTGGTGGACAACTGGAATGCCTCCCAACAGAGGCGGTAGGTACAAAGAGGGAACGCAGGGGTGGGGTGTGGCCATCTACTTTGGATCCAGTTTGGGCTTCACTGTGCACTCAGTGGGATCAGCCAGGTCTTTTGGGTGTGTGTCAATGTGCTTGGGTCCAGGTGCAGGCTGCAGGATTCTCCTAATTTACCACCTTCTGGGGTCGAAAGGGGATTTCCTGCAGGAGGGCACAGACTTCATCGTCTATGAGGTGTTGGAGTCCCCCAGATGTTTGATTCTGGGGACTTTAATGCCTGGATCGATGACAAATCCTCACAATTTGGTTATGATCTCCTCCAGTTGATGTCATCACTGGGCCTGACATAAGTAGTTACTTGTGTGACCCATCACCATGGCCACATGCACAACCTAGTGTTCTCACTGGGGCTTGAGGTAGCAAATGTCAAGACTGATCGGGTCGTTTGGTCTGATCATTGAATGGTGAAGTCCCTGTTTGGGGCTCCCCTTAAAAGTCCCTCCCAGTTGAGATGGTTAGCTATAGCCCTTTGAGGGGAGTGTCCCCAGAGGGACTGTTGGTGATAGCTGACTTATCTAGAGTAGACATTGCATGTGCAGTTGGCATGGGTGACGCGACGACTGCCTATAATAAGGTGGTTTCCAAAGTGCTCAATGCCATTGCACTGGTCTATATATGACCCAGATCTTCTCACTTGGGATCCCCTTGGTTTGATGGGGATCTCAAGGTGATGAAGATCAGGGGTCGGAAGCTGGAGCATTGCTGGTAGAGGACCTGGTCGGAGTAGGAAAAACTGGCCTTGCATGCTCATCAACATGAGTACCAAGGGGCAATCAACCATAAGAAGGCAGAGTTAATGTCTAGGGAGATTGCTGCAGGGAAGATCAGACCATCTTAATTATTTCGGTCTGTGGACAGACTCTTTCATTCAGTCTGTCTACAGATGAAAAAAACCTTTTCAATCAACTTTGTGTGAGGAGTTTGCTCTGTTCTTCTCTGACAGGGTGTCCACCATCCAGTTAGGGATCCCATCAGTGAGGCACATTTTGCCTCGCAGTGATTAGCCTGGGGTGAGCAGAGGTGCTTCATCTGTCTGGGATATGTTTAAACCAGTGGAGGTGGCCGAGGTCATTAATGTCATCTCGAAGCTCAAGCACACTTATTGTGAACTGGACCTGGCCCCAACTCATTTCTTGAGGAGATGAGTCGGGACCATCAGCCTGGTGTTCACTGGGATTGTCCGGTGTTCAATGTCGGAGGGAGTCTTTCCAGATGCCTTGAAAGAGGCTCTGGTAAGATTCCTCTTGAAGAAGCCATCTCTCAACCCTGACGTCCTGGTGAATTACCATTCAATCTATAACCTGCCATTTCTGGACAAGGTTGTTGAGAAAATAGCGGCACAACAGCATGAAGAACACCTAATGTCCTTTGATATCTATGAGCCATTCCAATCGTGTTTCAGGGCCAGGCATAGCACCAAGACAGCATTAGTTAGGGTGCATAATGACCTCCTCAGGGCTAGAGATAGAGGAGACAGGTAAATTCTTGTTCTCCTGGATCTCCCATCAGCCTTTGATACTGTGGCTCAGATTGGGCTTCTTGATCACCTTCAAGAGTATTGTGGACTCGCTGGTACTGTCATCAACTGGTTTGAGTCCTATCTATCTGGCAGGGTGCAGCAGGTGGTGATGGGGAACTTTTTCTCCTCCCTGAAGCCCCTGTCATGTGGAGTACCTCAGGGTTCAAATTTGTCACTGATGTTATTTGCGGTATGCATGCTGCCCCTGGGAGAGCTCATTCGGCATTGCAGTGTGGTGTTTCATTGCTATGTTGATGATACCCAACTGTATTTGTCTTTTGCTCCTGGAACACTCGATGAAGTGGAAGTGATTAACAACTGTCTGGCTGATATCAATGACTGGATGTCCTCCAGCTGGTTGCAACTGAACCCAGACATGATGGGGGTACTGGTGATTGAGCCAGGTCATGGTATGATGGGAGTACCTCCAGAGTGGGTATAAGATTGTTTCTGGGATCTGTTCTGTTGATGGCTTCCTCTAGGGTGTGGGATATTGACATTATCCTGGATAGCAGATTGACACATGAAGCTCAGGTGTCAACTGTGGTCAAAAGTGGTTTCTACCACTTGAGGAACATCACCAGGATTAAGACCCTAGTTCCACCCAAAGACCTGCTCTTACTGGTGCATGCCTTTGTTACATCAAGACTTAATTCCTGCAATGCTCTATACTTTGGGGTCACTGGAGGGACTTTCCACTGGCTGCAGCTGGTGCAGAATGCAGCGGCTCGGTTGCTGACGGGCCTGGCTAGGTCTAGCCATGTGATTCCAGTCCTGCGGGCTCTGCACTTACTGCCTGTCAGGTGGAGGATTATCTTCAAGGTGGGCTTGCACACCTACAAGGCCCTATATGGGCCCGGCCCTGGCTGTCTGGCTGATCTCTTTACTCCTGCTACCTCAGTCCATTCCCTCCACTGCTCGACTAGGGGCCTCCTTGCTGTTCCCAGGGTCAAACTAAAAACATCAGGTGACCATGCTTTTAGTGTCAATGGGCCAGCCCTGTGGAACATTTTTCCAGCTGCTGTCAGGGAGGCCCCGAGAGTTGAATCTTTTGAAAAGGGGCTAAAGGCTCACTAGTTTTGTCTGGCTTTCTCTGATGAAAGCTATTGACCTGCACTATTTATACAAGTAATTTTAATCATTATGAGATTTATTTCTTGTTTTAAATCTTTACTTTTTGCATATGTTATTTATAGTGTGTTTGTGTTATATTGCTAGTTATGACCTTTCCTGGTTTTATGTAAGATGCCCAGAGTCCCAGGGACTGGGCACCATATAAATAAAATTGCCTTGCCTTACAAAAATGGTAACAGGTTTGAAACATGCATGGGAGAGGCACAAGGGACCTTAGTAACAAGGGGGCAGGGGATAAGGCCGGAGATCAGTTAGGGTCTGCGGTAGCTCAGTAGGCAAGGACTTAGAGCAGACTGGGTGGGCCATGAGGTATTTTTCTGCTGATAGCTTCTATGTTTCTATGTTTTCTGTATGACCTTTTTTGGTCACCAACTTTGCTACACTACTCTACTAGTACTAGAGTTCGAATTTTTAAGAAATTCACCATTTTGATTTTTGGCCTCTAACCTGACAGTTTTAGAATGTTGACATTTGAACTTATGTGGGTCAAGCCTTGCACCACAGTGCCATCGTGCTCTGGGTCTTCAACTCCGCATGCTCAAACTCTCTGGATTCCTGTATAAGGAATGTAAACAACTAAGCCTGCATGTGGTTTTTAAGGAGCTCTAACTGCAACTCTCTCAGGAGAACAACACTTATGATTTTGTAGTTGCAGCAATTGGAGTTCAACCATCTAGACACTTTATTCAGTTCTCAGTATTATTTTTTTTTTATTTTATTATATTCTCTTCCTTCTCCTTCCCTTTGACAGCATCCCCTTGCAAATATGTATTCCTTAACCTGTTGAATTGAGGATGAAGGTAAGACAAATTGTTATGTAACTGCATTCCATATTGACCATTTGTTTTCTCTGTGTCCTTTTAACCTTTTAAATGAACTGAAACCTTACAGTTAATCAATATGCATCTTGTCTGTACCATGTTTACTTAAGAAGTTACACAAAGTTACAGTTTAGTTCTTTATTTAATGTTACTTGGTCATCCAAAGTTGAATATGTAACCTTGTTGCAATTTAGTTGTTTCTTGTTTACTTCTACTTACTGTACCTCATTGTAGCTGCTTAAATTGTTAAACTTCTCATTTGATTGTTAATAGCCAATTCCCTTATGCTATTCCAGTGGATAACTTATTTGTTTTACTTTACCTTTCATGGGTTACTCTGTTTAGTAGGAAATGTTTTTAAGGTTACGGACATTGGGGGTGGGAGGGGATCATTTTACTCTCATTTGTGAATGTGTTGGGGGATAATTTCTACCTTAAGTTACTGGTACTATTTTGTTTATTACTTTTACTAAGTACTGGGTTGGGGGTAAAAAAAGACCAAAAGACAAATTTAAGTTTATTTTTCATGGAATACTTATCCTATTTTCATGCAAAGTTAGGATTTAGTATTGCACTGTATATCACTGTAGCTCATTATTCAACTTGCTGTCTTTATTTCTCTCATCTTTTTTATCCTCCTATGCTCTTCTTTATCTCTGTTTTTCCAGCAGGGTGTCTATGTGACTTTTGCCATTTTATTTTTATAGGAAGAGTAGTATAGCCTAGAGGTTAGAGTAACAAGCTGTGAATGAGCTTGGTACATCTATCAGACCTGGGTTTGATCCCCACAACCTCCACCTGTATACTATGTGACTCTGAGCAAGTCAATTAACTGCCCCAGTGCTCCCGGGTCACCCCTGAAAACAGGAACTTGTGCCTAGTGGGCCGTACCTGGTTACCAAAAAAGAATAAATGAAGTAAATATTCTTTTTGGTACACCATGGCTAAGAAATTACTATAGTTTCTTGAAATGTGAGGTGCACATAAGTTCCTTACTTGGTTACAAAAAAGAATAACTAAAGTAAATATTCTTTTGGGTACATCATGGCTAATCTAAAAGAAATTACTATAGTTTCTGGGAATGTGAGGGGCTTATATCTTAAAATTAAAAGGTACAAAATTCTTAGGCATCTTAAAACCTAAATGCAACCTTTGCTTTTCTCCTAGAGACTTATCTTAGACAAGAGGATATCAAATTAATGAGGAGGGAATGGGCTGGAGAAGTAGCAGGAGTGGGCAACAGTTCAAAACAGACTGGGGTGATTAAATGAAGTACAAACTTCAAAATGTGTCCTGTAATACAGGATACGGATGGATATTATCTATTGGTTAATGGTCAGATGCAAGAAGAATTTATAACCTCAGTGAACATTTATGGTGCAACATCCACCAACCACGACCTGTTTATTCAGATACAAAACAAACTTCCAATTTTTTTGGACAGTTCTACTTCAATTGCGGGCAACGTGAGCTTGTCATTGATCCAGTTCTTGACAGATCTAGATTCTGTGGAGCTTTTGCTAAATCAGACAAAGACCTCAAATTCATGACTGAGAATCTTGGACTTATAGATAGCTGGCGTACTCTACATCCAAACGCTGTAAAGCATTTTACATAATGGTCTAAATATTACCAATCTGGCTGATCATATTTATATCAGCAGGGAAATGACACCCAGAGTGACTGATGTCAGAATCTGTGAACAGATCATCTTTGATTATAACCTGGTCTCTTTGACTTTAACTCTAGGTGTCAATTTAGTGAGAAACCCAGGTGGAAATTAAATAACATTTTACTTAATAATGCAGAATGGATTTCTAGTACAAAACAAAAAAATAGGTGAATTTTTATTACACAACCCTACAGAAGGAACAGCTTGGGCTACAATTTGAGACTACTTCAAATGTTGGCTCAGGGACCACCTAATTAATGCTGCCTCAGCATTAAAAAAACATAGGAACCGGAAATCAGTGGAGCTTCTGGGAAAGGTAGAACTAATAGAGGAAGAGCTTACTAAAACAAATAATGAAGAATACTGGATATGGTGGTCTAAAGTGAAAACTAAGTACAATGAACTAATTAGAGGGAGGTGGAATTCAGTATTCATCAATCAAAACTAAACTATATTGGAAGCAGACCCAAGGGCACTGAACTGTTAACAATTCAGCTAAGACAATCTAAGGGTAATACAGTGATACTAAGGGAATAACGCATGACAGGGTGTGTGTCATGCTGGGATAATGTCATGCCTGGGGTGATTAGGCACGAGGCTACAGGCCGAGTGTGACTAATCACCCCAGAAGTGACGTTATCCCAGCACGACACAAATCCATGAGTGCATTATTCTTATTATACAATGGCTCATTTGTAATAATAAAAAAAAGACAGGAAAAAGTCAATTTAAAGTTGATTTTTTTGTCCCTTTTTTTTATATGCGTAAGATTACTTTGTGGGTAAATAATGCTGATTTTCACTTCCAGCCAGTAGGTGGAGTGGTGTTTCTACAGTCCTTGTAGTATCTAAGCAACTCTTCTTAGCATAGCATCTTTGTTAATGGTGCTCGGTTTGTTACTGTGCCCTGTTAATTTGTAGTTTTTATTTATCTTTTTTTTATTTGTAAAGTTCAGGTTTTCATTTTATTTTTTATATCTTTACTGAGTAACTGCTGCTAGCAACCTGGGAATCACAAGCCCCCAACCCCCACATCTTTCAGCTCGCTCTCTGTATCACCCTGAGAAAGTGAGACATTGTTCCCCGATGCTCCCACAATCTTGCTGTGTAGCATAGAAGTTGAAGAGATGAGCCCCCCACCTCCTCCCACCCACATTGCAGCTGTTGTCTTCTCCCAGTACAGCTTTTGCAGTTACCGGGAGAAAGGACTGAAGACCGTAGATGGTGGATATTTAAGCAAGTGCTCACATGCACATTTAGTGTCAGCAAAGACTGCAAGGAGAGTGGAAGGAACTTCTGTGGAGCTGATCCTAAGGCAGACAGCAAGCTGACCGGTGAGTGGAGTAAACGCAGTTCTGTGCTGTCACCTTCCGCTGTGACAGGTCTGTGCCCCTAGAGCATGAATGTTTGCTACCATTCCCTCCCTGCTGGCCACTGTGGCAGTGGACCATGTGACACATTTGAGAAGTATGTTACTAAACAACATGGCCTAAAGACCAGTGAGATGACTGGCGACTACAAGTGCAGAATGAAATCTTGTGTGCATGCGCTCTCGAACGAGGAGAAAGCAGATTTGAGTTATGGCTATGGCTTTTTTTTTTAAATGTTATTTTACATTTTTATGTTGTGAATTGGGGGGCAGTGATGACTCGCTGAAACGATGAAGGTAGAAAGCAGGGGGAAAAATGTATGTTCGCCGAGTAGGGTTTGTAAGTACAGCAGGGCAGTGGTTTGATGCCATTTGCAAATGGCTTTTTCTTTGCTTCAGAATGGGATGAGTATTGATTTTTATTCCTGTGATTCGGTCACGTGTGTGATGGGATTAGATCCATGATATTATACTAGGATAACATCACAGGTCCAGCCCCAGACTGACCAGTCACAGGCCAACATTCTTTCTTGCCATTGTATAATAAAGATTAAGACTCCAACCTCAGAAAAGCTTCATACAGGCCATAAAACAATCAATGTCATTTTTGCAAATTGGTGCAAAGAATTATACTGAAAACAATTTCCCTTAATTAATGTCACTATGCATACATTCTTCAAGGGCATCAGATTTCCAGAAATCCTGAGAACTTAAACCTGAGATAGTGTCTGTGATCAAAAATCTTACAAAGAATAAAATGCCAGGGCCTGATAGTTATTTTATTAATTTCTACCATACATTTATAGAGGAGGTACAGTAGCTCCCATTTTAGAAAACATTTACACAGAAGCTTACAACATGGCTCCTTACCTCCATCTATGACTCGGAGCATTATTACATTAATTCACAAACAAGGTAAAGATGAAACTGAGGTAAAAAATTATAGGCCTATATCTTTAATAAGCACTGACGCAAAAATCTTAGCAAAGATAAAGTTATTCCCCTGCTTATTGATAGTCAACAAACTGACTTTATTAAACATAGATTGTGCTCTGACAACACAAGGAAAATATTTCATTTAATTAGCTCTGCTGAAAAATCCATCAAGCAGATGGGTCTGTTTTCATTAGATGCTGAAAAAAGCGTTTGATAAAGTGGAGTGGTCCCATATTACAAGTGCACCTAAACTGTATGATTTCCCTGCAAAAATTCTTTAGTTGGATTCAGAACCTTTGCAGAAACATATCAGCAGTAATAACTAATGGCATAGTATCAGGATATTTCATGGTTGAACAAGGCATGCAGCAAGGGTGCCCTTTGTCCCCCCCTCTTAATTAATCTTACTTTAGACCTATTGATTAGGACGTTTCATAGTAACAACAATATAACATGGATAGGAATTGCTCAAAAAGAGCATTTATGCACTGTCTATGCAGATGACATCCTACTGTCTGTATCTGATCCTGAAGAGTCTATACCACACATTCTTAAAAATACAGAAGTTGGATCCTTTTCAGGATACTCCCTGAATAAAGACAACACTCATTTTTTTCTGCTTAATAGTAAATGTTCAAAAGATACCATTGACAATATGGGCATAAGATGGGCGAATGCTTATATTGACTACCTAGGGATCATGACGCTTGGCCAGCTGGTTATGATTGTTGTATGATATTTGTAATACAAAAATATAGTATGTGACTGTCTCACATAAAACAGTCTGGGCTTCCATGGGTGCCCCCCCCCCCCAGGTTTCAGTGAAGCTACAAGATATATTAAACTGACCAGGAGATCTTTGTAATGTAATTAACTTCCTTGAGAAATTGCATTTTATGGCCTTTTTATGACCTGTTGCTGCTTTGAAGTTGGGAAACTAAATATACATTTATTACAGCACAGTACATGCTATCTCACACCTAGGTGATGGATTGCAGGGTTGTAAACCTGAAAGGAACTGTTGGATCAAAGACTTATAATTTGGGAAATTGTTTTTTGCTGATGTCACCTTATTTAATATACTTCCTGAGAGGACATCATGTTTGTATTTTTTTAATTCTAAAAAGGAGGAGCTAGGTGACTCACCAAGGGGGTGGGGAGATGGGTTAAAATGTATCCTCATAACTGGGGAATATGACATATTATTTTGGGACTCTAGAGAGACACAGCTCTCTGATCTAACTATAAGCACTCCAGAGGTAATACCTTAGCACAGGTCTAACTGTATAGTGGAAGGAGTTTTTGTTTTGCACTTTGCCCTTGTTCTTTTATGTGATTGTGAGCTCTTTGATACATTGCTCTGTGTTTACATTTTTTATATTTTTATCATCTTTTAGTAAAGTATATTTTATTTGAAAGACTGCCTGGGTGTCTGCCAGTTCTTTTTGCATGTGACATATAGATGGTTAAGTCTGATAATTGTTCAAACAGCTTGATGGTGTTACTACACTGGGAAAAGGTAAGAATATACTTAAGGTCTCTTATAGAGTTTTAAGGGTTCATTTTGGAAGCCTGCCTTTGTGCCCCTGGTGAAAGATTGTACTGGAATCCCCAGAGATGGTACATATCTGAGCCTGAACATTGGGTATGCTAGTATAAGGTTCACAGTTTGAATCCCACCAGAACTTGAGACTAAAGGTGATTCGGACCCTAAAGCAGACAGGAGAGTTATCCTGTCTGTTACCTGTTCACATTTTTGTGCTGAGAGTTTGGCACTGTGGGAGCAGAAGGCCTGACCTGCTGAGTGTGTTTTGTGACAGGGATCAGAATCCACTAAACTATAGGTACAACTATTGTGGAGAATCTACAGCTACAGTAGTTAAAAATCAGATTTCTACTGACAGAAAAATGGAACAGATTGCCACTGAGTTTTTGGGGATGCCTCAAAGTCATAAAAGTTAATACTCTTCCCAGGGCACTTTATTTATTTTCCATACTTCCCTTCTGTCTAAATAACACCTGGGTTATGAAGTCATGAGTGGGGGGGGGGGTTAAGGAGCAGACTCGATGGGCCAGAGGGTCCTTTTCTGCCATCAGATTTCTATGATTCTATGATAATAAATGTAGTAGAATAGCCTATTACAAATTAACAAAAAGTAAAAACAATGGCAGCTTAAAGGTACCTGATTTCTACATACAGTATACTACCTATCAGTAGAACCTTACAGTTGTCAAGGTGGATACAGGAAAATACCAATGATCTTATGGTTTTCATGCAAAATGCAATACAAAAAAGGCATTTTAAACATGCATAACATTAACATTTGTAACAATTTTCCTTAACAACACAAAGGATTCAAAAATAAAATAATTAATGACTCTCTTAGTCAATTACCACAATGGAATAAACTCCTAAAAAGGAATCGTTGTGTCTCTTCACATCAGTTAATCTGGATGAACACAAACTTTAAGACTAATAAAAAAGTTCTAACTAAACCCAGCTGGGTAGAGAAAGGCCTAACAAAAGTTAAAGACTTGCTATAATATAAAAATGTTAAATCCTTTTTAGACTGAAAAATGCAGTATGGACTCTCAAGTCAAGATGAAGGTTTTTTTATAAAAAAATAAACTGATGCATGTCTTGAATAAAGAAAGCAATATCCTAGACCAACTTAAAAATTATAAACCTGTATCTGCAACTAACAACTTTCTATGAATTTTGCTATCTAGAACACAAATCTCATCTCTTTATTCTATTTATTATATTAATATGTGAGGCCTTGTGAAAAAGAACATGATCAACTTTGGAATAACTGGAAAAACACATAGGATTTCTCATTAAAAGCATTTCATAACACCAATTTAAAGATGGTGCAATTTAAAACATTACATAATATTGTTTGTACCCCTATCCACTTACATAAAATGGGTATTAATCAGACTAACTTGTGCACCAAATGTAATGAGAAGGGTTGCAACACAGAGCACGTGTTTGGGATTGCATAAAAATAGAACCTTTTTGGAGTAGGATTCTAGAATTTCGGAATGTACTAGACATTTCTGAAGAGAAATCTAATACAGAAACATGTGCACTAGGGAACTCCGATGAGCACCACCACTGGAGGAAAGAGCAGGGGTATATTATTGCACTTATTGCTGCGACTTCCAAGAACTGTATTCTGAGAGTATGTCTAGAGAACAGAGCTCCTACGATACAGATAATTAGAAATCGGATCTACTTGAGGCATTACGATTGGAGAAGCTTGCTTGTGGCCTCTTTGAAATTAATGGCAAATTTTACTCTAAAGGAGTACTATATATAAACTACTTGCAGAAAGCCTTTCTAAACAGAAATAAGTGGTCTAATAGTTGCCCTACTTTAGCTTATCTTTTCTTATTTTTTTCTTATCTAGTTCTTCCTTTTCTTTACTTCGGTCTTCTGTCTACTCTTAGTTTACATTTTTTAGATTCAAATTAGTGTTTTTATCTGTTGTTGACTACTAAGATTATAGCTGCAGTTTCACTTACTCTTTCTTGTTTATTTCCTTTTGAAAATAGAACTATTTTTTTATTTCATGCTTAGATCTTAAAGTTGTATTCTCTGTTGTAATGAATATTACTGTTTGTCCTATTTTTGGCAATGTAAAGGTTTAATTCATGTTGATTATTGCTTTAATGTATAACCTACTGAAAATTAATAAAATCTTATTGACAAAAAAAAAAGAAACAACAATAATCTGGCACAACTGCCGGAGGAAAGTCCAGTCCGCTATTCAGGATACAAAAAAACAGGTTCACTCAATTAAAAATTTTACATAGAACCCTCCCCCCCACAACAACTGCATGAATGGGGACTCATCCCCACAGATAAATGCTGGAGATGTAATATGAATATTGGGACAATCACACACATACTATGGATCTGCCAGACTCCAAAACATTTGGAAAGAAATACAAGCCATCTGCATTGACATACTGTCATGTAGGGTTACCCTTACAACCACACTAGTAGTGCAAGGCCTATATCCAGAATCTCAGCAGGATGCTGAGTTACCTATAGAAAAAAATAAATGGTTACTAGGAGCACTGAAAACAGCAAAAAGAATCCTCCTCAGACACTGGAAGGAACAGGCATCCCCATCCCCACTAGAATGGCTAATTGAGATGGGTAAATCAGTTAACTATGAAAGGGTCCTTCATGTCAACCAGACTAGAATGATAACCTATACAGCCATATGGGGAGCCTATCTCTCCTCTCAATATTGCAGAATCCCATCAAACTGTTCCCTTCCTTCCTTCCTGAACAAACCACCTCTCAGAGGAAGGACAACATAGGCTCAAGCCCAGCTCACCTGGATAACCAGACACCCTTATACATAATCCTTATCACAACAACCCATGTCTCTGAGGAACAGCAACCCTCTACCTGAGATAAGCCAAACCCCTATACATGTGCTGCACAGGCCAGACCCTGGGTACACTGATTAAATATGAACATGATTCCTCTGTTAAGTAACTGTTTGCCTGAAAATCAAGCTAACTTGCAAACTGATTATTGAATGTATTTTTTCTATTATATAACGTGTTTTAGAGTTATAATTCCATGGGGCTTGCCCTGACTAGGATATTGATTATATTGTAACATTTTTATAACTGTTGTAAACTTTAAACTTCAATGAATGTTAATTATAAAAAAAGACAAAGCTAGTGTTCCTCTTCCAGACCGATATCAGTATTAAATATTGATTGCAAGAGTTTCACCACTGTATTGGCCAAGTGCCTGGAGAGAATCCTTCTATCACTAATGCAGTAGAATGAGACCAGACAGGGCATGTCAGGGCTAGACAAACACAAAATAATAATAAAATGGACCAGTCATGTGTTACACCATGCAACCCAGTCAAAGCAACCATTTCTTTTGCTAATTTTAGGTACCGTGAAGGCATTTGATTGGGAGGAATGGAATGTTCTGTTTACCACAATGAAACATATGCAGTTTCCCTTCCCTTTATTATGAAATGGGTCTAAAGAATGCTGACTCCTGATTGGCTGAGAGGTACTGTACTTTCAGCCAGGCTGTTATCCCAGCACAACAAACCAGCTGAAAGAAGCCCCCACACAATCAAGACTCTGCACTCGAACCTTACTAATTTAACTCTCATCTGGGCAAAATGCCCACAAGGAACATAGTGGCGCACTGTAACAGTCCATGATACAATGATGCACGTTAGGGTAGTCTGATGTCCTAAACAATGACAGCTTTAAAAAACAGTAATGTTTTTACATTAGTCACCAACTGCAGCTAAAAGTAACCTTCCCCACTTCTCACTTGAGTGCGGTTCACCATTATCCTCTTACTCCTTCTTAACTGCCAACTGTAAGTAAGATGAACAGGTCATCCTCAGACCAGATGTTACTTGCCCAATTACAAACCACTGGTCCTGATTCCATCCTTTGTTAGAGCTGCAGTGGGTGGAGCCCTGCAGACCTCTTGCTAAAAGAAAAGGGACTCAGTGCATTTCTTACAACTGAACAACATGTTGGAATTACAGTACAGTCACCTCTACGTCTGTGAAGCACTCCACTCATTGTTGGTACTGGAAGTAGCACTGCACTATTTTGTTTCTGTTGGTGGTCATGGCACACTCTGCCATGTCAAAGATGGCATCCACACCCTACTGCATATGTGCTAGTGGTTGCACATGCACAGTAGCCTGCAGTGGCCATCTTGGTCACAACAGGGTGTGATGTATTCCACCGTGACCACTGTTTTTTTAATTATAAGTATTCCCCCCACCTGACCCTTCCTCTCAGGCCCCCCAGAAACATAACAATGACACTGGAGATGCCCAATCCCCTAGTGTCACATTTCTGCTCCCCGTGATGGTCCCTTTTTTATATATACATTGTTTCTCCCTCCACCTGACCCTCCCTCTCAGCACCCACCACCCACATCCCCCCAGAAACACAGCAGTGACACTGGGGTGCCCAGTCCCCAGTGTCGTGTTGAGAATCCTCTGTCATTTCCCCACCGACCCTCCCTCTCAGCACCCCAGAAACACAGCAGTAACACTGAGGGTGACCAGTCCCCAGTGTCATGATCAGGAATCCTCATTCATTATTTTGTTTTAATTTTTTTGGTACCTGTAAAAAGAAAACTGTTTACTAATGTCTTTTGTGGCCATTCCTGACCACCCCACCTGACCCTCCCACTCAGCATGCACCACCCTGCACCCCCCATACCCTTACTTACCCATCAGGGGACCAGCACCGTAATCCTTTTAGAGCTAAGCCTAGCACACATACTGCTCTGCTAACACTCAATGATTGTTTACAAAATGCCTTGGAAACGGGTGAATTTGCTGCTACCATCTATGTTGATCTTATCAAGGTATTTGATCTTGTGAACCATAGTTATATATGTCTGTTAGATATGCTAAGGGAAATATAGCTTTCCTCTAATGTTTATGTCTGCCGAACCACTGGTGCTGGATCCTGACTCTCACTGGGTTCTTTCTTTCACTGATAGGGGTGGGGCTGTCCCACTGTGTGGACTGGAGTAATCAGGGGTGCTTTCTGGATGGTGAATGGAAGCAGCCAAGATCTTAAGTAAGTTTCTAGCAGAGGAAGAAGAAGAAGAATCAGCATTTATATAGCGCTTTTCATACACAATGTATCCCAAAGTGCTTTACAGACAATGCTAAAGTGGTAGTGAAATGACTGAACGTGTAGTGACAGCCATATCACACATCAACACTCACACACACAGCTTGGACAATTGCATGAACCAGTTTTATGGGAAGGAAAATATTGACCAGGACACTGGGAATGTTTCCTTTTCTTTGTGAAGAGTGCCTTGGGTTCTTTTACTTCCACCTGGACACCAACCAGGACAAAACCAGGATGCATAGAAGGGACCTTGGTTTAATGTCTCATCCGAAGGATGGCACATGCCAGCAGTACAGCACCCCACAATACTGCACTTAGGTGCCAGCATTTTAGGTACGAGTTCAATCTTAGTGTGGGACAAGAACCCATGACCCTCTGGTCCAGAGGTGAATGTGCTACCAACTGAGCCTGAGCCATGCTGAGGAGGCACTGGGGCAGAAGGACATGGGCACTGTGAGGGGGGAGGGTGTGGGTTGTATGTGGGAGTATGCATACCAGAAAAATGAATAAGGGCCTCTACCATTGCAGAATCTTATTGGACAATGGCAAAGGGTCACAATACAGTATGTAGTCATCACAACACACTTTTTTTTAAGCGGTTTAACCAGGAGTAGCACACTAAGCTGAAAGCTTTTTTACAGGTGTGACCTGGGAGCACAGGGAAGTTAAGTGACTTACTCAGGGTCACACATTATGTAAGTGGAAGCTGTGGGATTCAAATCCAGGTCTGGTCTGTTGGATGTCATCAGATTTGCAGCTCAGAGCCTTAAACCACTGTGCTATACTGCCTCCCTCACACTTCTGGCTTGTATAACTAAGGAGATATCCCTTTCCAATGCTTGACATGCAAAAGTGTGTGGGTGGGGGTGGATGGAAGGTGTAGAACTGTCTGATATTCTGCGAGGTCATGCTTTCTCACTCTTTCTCTCTCTCTTTCTTGTACTTTCTGTGTGGTACTAGCTTCCACACAAATGTAGCATTACATTAAAAATGCAGGTGTTGCTGAGGGACAGGAGGAAGTGCTTTCTGAGGCAGGTGTCTCTCTAGCAGATGCTAGTTTTCTTACTAGCCCCACTGTCATTACTGACATGAACTCTTTAAGTGAGACTTGCTTCAAAAGGAAGAAAACTATATTTGACTCAAGTCCACCTCCAATGATGTTTTCCACTCAGACCCACCACCTCCCTGTTTACTCTAAAACACCAACTTCATTTTGACCTCAGCTGGATGGTTACAAATAAATAGACTTCAGTCTTTTTTTTGATGTCAGACACAAACAAAGCAAGCCATTCTTCCTCTCTCCTTGGCTATTCTAAAAAGCTAAAGAACAGCTAGTTTAGACTCTGTTGTATACTGTATGTAAAATGGCCTGCCGTCTCCTTCATCTGGATGCAAAACGCTGCAATCGAAAAGTCTGACAGTCCTAATAATATTTTTTCTCCCCCACCCAATCCTCCCTCTCAGCACCCCCCAGCCCCAACCCCCCAGAAATATAGCAGTAACACTGGGGGTGCTCAATCCCCCAGTATTGTGATCAGGAATCCTCTGTCTTTTTTTTTGTACCTGTCAAAAGAAAACTGTCTATTGATGTCTTTTGTGGCCATTCCTGACCCTCCACTCAACCCTCCCCTACTCAGTACCCACCACCCCACACCCCCCAAGCCCTTACTTACCCATTGGGGTCCACGCTGTAATCCCCTCTGGACTGCAGACACATCTTCACTCTTCAAAGTCGGACCACAAACTAAAGAAACAGTTACGTGGTTCAATGAATTTGAATGGTGTTTTGAACTTAGTAACATTTATACATATTTTTGGCCCAAATTTTCAACAAGTCTTCTTTGGGACCTCACCTTATGTACAATTGCCCTGACATTAGACAAATCTGTCCCAAAAGGTGATTTCATGGTCCCTGCATGAAATCACCTTTCAGGCCGGAGTTTTAAATTTTCTCTGCCCTTGTTCATGAGGTGGGGGTCAAAAGAAGGCTATGTTGAAACATGTGTGTAAAAATATTAAAAACAACAAAGTTATGAGACTAATTTTAATTTTGTGACTGCAGCCTCATAACTTTGGTAATTTTCAATATTTTAACCCCAAATTTACAACATAGACATATCTTTACAGCACCTCATGAATGTGACAGCTGTCATTTTTCAAATCCTGGACAAAATGTTTTTTGTTTTTTTTTTGCATCCCGAAAGGTGATTTTGCGGGCCCTGCATGAAATCATCTTTTGGGCAGGAGTTAAAAATGTCTTTGCCCTCGTTCATGAGGTGGGGGTCATAAGAAGACTATGCTGAACATTTGGAGAATAAATATTAAAAAAACAAAGTTATGAGCCTATGTTGAATTTTGCAAACTCAGGCTCATACATTTGCTAATATTCAATATTTGAACCCCAAATTTTCAATATAGACATTTATTTACAGAACCTTGTGAATGTGATAGCTGTCATTTTTCAACTCCTGCCCAAAATGTGTGTTTGCATCCCAAAAGTTGATTTCATAGTCCCTGCGCCAAATCACCTTTCAGCCAGGAGTTGAACATTTGCTCTGCCCTACTTCATGAGGCATTGTCATAACAAGGTTATGTTGAAAGTTTGGTGTAAAAATATTGCAAAACAATAATGTAGGCTTGTAACTTTGGTAATTTTTTAAAAATATTTCTACTCCAAATTCCTCACCTGCAGCCCTATTGGCTCTGGCTAGAGTTTGTTTTAAAAATGCAGCAGCCATTCGTCTGACCATAGACCACTCAATCCACACCACATCATGGCAGCTGTGAGAAATGAAGCCACTGCCTGTCGTCAATGCTGCCAGTAAAGCAATTAAGCACCACCTACTGGAAAGCAGCAACTAATACAATGTCCATGTTGGACTTTTTTTTGTTTACACTGATTATTCATTTTTTAACCTTTTTTAAAATAAGATTAATAATAACATATATATCTATATCAGATCTGCTAAGGGCAATTAATACCGTCAGCTCCTTAGTACCTCTGTCAGTGACTCTTGTAGTTTTTGGAGTCATGTTAACACCATCATGGGGAAAAACAAGTGAAATACCATCACTGATATGGTTGTGGATGGTTGTAATTGCAATAACTTGCTCACTATCGCCGAGGCTCTTAACTCCAGATTCACTGACCACTCCTCCTATACTGCACCTCCTGGGCCTTTACCTGTCACTCTGCAGGATAACCTTAAACCTTCCAACCCATCTTTCACCTTTTGCCCAGTCTCAGAGAGTGAAATCTTATGCATACTTAAGTCTAACTCTCCTGCTGGATCGGCAGGGGCAGATGGACTCTTACCAAAATTCCTAAGAACTGTTGCACCGTCTATAGTCTCTCCAGTGACTAGACTTTTCAACCTGTATCTTCTTACAGGACATGTCCCTTCCCTCTGGAAGATTGCTCGAGTTGGACCGGTCTACAAAAAGGGGGACACCACTAAACTGGATAACTACCACCCTATTGCCATCCTCTCCACCCTCTCTAAAATACTGGAGAAAATTGTTGCTACACAGGTCTCAGATTACCTCTACTCCTTCAAACTTCTCACTCATGACCAACAAGGTTTCTGACATGGGCAGAGTACATCCACTGCTCTCATACAGTTTACAAATGATGTCAGACTCACTGTGGACAAAGGCTCTCTCACTGGGGCTACTTTTGTTGATCTTACAAAAGCATTTGATTTAGCTGACCACCCACTGCTCCTATCAAAATTGTCATCCCTAGGCTTCTCTACCCCTGTCACCGCCTGGTTCCAAAATGATCTTTCGAAGCATCAACAATTTGTCCAGATCAGAGATGCTAAGTCCCCTCTTGCTCCTACTTGGATCAGAGTGCCCCAGGGTTAGATTCTTGGTCCTCTCCTGTTTACAGTCTTCATAAACAATATCCAACCACTCACTGGTGCTTGCTCAGGTCTGCTATATGCAGACGATCTTGTTCTTTACTCATCCTCCTCAATCCTCTTAGATAGCAACCTGAATCTCAGTAGTAACTTCAATACCTTTCACAGCTGGCTATTGCAAAACAAGCTTGTCTTAAATAAAAATAAAATGGTGACTATGCTCTTTGGTTCAGGTTCAAAAATTCAGTCTTGCACCCAACCATTAAGTATTAGAGCACTTGATGGCTCTCCCCTTAACACAGTTATGTCTTTTAAATACCTAGGAGTAACCCTTGATCCTGCCCTAGATTTTGACCTGCACCTAGCCTCAGTCATTAAATCCATCAATATTCAACTTGGGCTGGCATATTAGGCGAGACATAGCCTAACATCCACGACGAGGATGGCCATTGCATAGAGTATCCTGAGACCCAAATTGGCGTATGGGTTAATAGCCTTTCTGACAACTACTGGAGGGCTCCTCCAAAAGTGGGATGTCTGCTACAACAGCATTTGCTGTTTTGCTCTGTCTTTACCCAAACTTACTTACCGATGCACATTATACTTCAGTCTGGGGTGGTTTACCCCCTCAGCCTTTCGACAGTTTACTTCCTACTGTTTTATAAAGAATATAATCTCCTCCCAGATACCTGACAAATTGGCTCTACTGCTCAAACCTGTGACCTCTGCCTACCGACTGAGATCAGCTGACAACTACCTTCTTGTCCAACTGAGATGTAAAACAAAAATGGGGGAGAGTGCTTTCTCTAGCTGGGCCCCTAAACTATGGAACTCCCTTCCATTG
Organism: Neoceratodus forsteri; assembly: GCA_016271365.2. Taxonomy (NCBI): domain Eukaryota; kingdom Metazoa; phylum Chordata; order Ceratodontiformes; family Ceratodontidae; genus Neoceratodus; species Neoceratodus forsteri. The sequence goes on from CM057449.1 coordinate 1,430,506,147, forward strand.
AGTCTAAGAATCTCCCCTTCTCCACACAGCTTCAAACAGGAGCTTCATATGGCTCTTCAAAGTTCTAAATCCTGCTCCTGGTCTCTATCCATCCACTCCTGTACTGGTTCCTCCTAGTTGCCTACCGGCTCCAACCTCTACTATTCTCAAACCTGCCTGGAAATCTTGCTATCTCCTCTCTTCTAGCACTTACTCACTAGTTGTATGACTTATGACTGTTAGTTATTTGCACTTATATTTCTGTTTTGTCACTATATATAGATTGCTGAAAATGTTGTATAAGTGTACGATGTCTGACTTCTACTTGTTCCCATGATGTTTTCTTGTATCTACTATTGTCTACATACCCTTTGTTGTAATCTCCCAGGTCTTACCTGAAAATAGGCAGCTATGCTGTCTAGTGTACCTACCCGGTTAACAAAAACTAAATAAATTAAAAATATATACATATATATATATATATATATATATATATATTTATAAATAAATTCCCTGTTTTCTAGAAGTGACCCATTTCATAATCACAATAAGGTATTCCAGGTGGTGCGTTATGGTGGACTAATGGTCCTTCTCAGGTGGTGGAATCACTTGACTTCACCTCATGCTTCAACCCACCGAAGGCAGGCTGTTACTCGATCATAATGCACCTCGTCATGCCTTATTGCTTAAACATAGCTCCAGACCCCTATCAGATTTGTTCAATACTAGATAAAAGGTGATGCATTCCCTCAGTGAATTCTTTCCATTTCCAACACTGAAAGCAGAATTCTTGTTAGCAGTCTGCTGGGTGTGGCCAAAACTGGAAAAGGTGAACACAGCTGTTTTAAGCCATCATGAAGAAAAAGTCAATAGGGTGCCAACCACAGCACAGCTGCATAGTAATCTATACCATTGCATACCAGCTGCTTGACACCCCCCCATGTCAAGTACTTCCCAAAGGATAGGTAAAATAGGTGAAATTGGTGGGTGTAAGTTCAAGAATGCCAGCTGGCCAGCTGGGAGAGGGTGGATTGAGTGCCCCCTTGGGATGCTCTCCACTTTGATGGGAAGGGTGGGGTAGTGTTTCCAGTGCCGTCCCTCTAATTGACCATAGCAGGTTCTGCCACCAGGAGGCCGGATCAGAGGTCTAATGTTCATGTGGGATTGTGTGTGGTGATGTGCACTGTCAGCCACAAAACACTGCAGGGAAGTGGGGATGGTAAAAAGAAGAAAACAACCAGGACTCTGTCCAGATGTTGCCTGCCTCACACTACAGGTCCTGCACCTCAAACCGTTGCAATCTCCAACAATTCAAGCTTGAGTTATGCTGGGGATATTGGGTGCCCCCCTCACTGGCCCCATCTGGGGTGGAAAGCCAGGATGGAACATGCAGGAGCCTGCTATGTTCCAGAGAAGGTAGGTGATGGGGCTTGGTCTGAGGTTGAGCCAATGGGGGGTGGGTCCATAACAGAGAAGGAAATCAAGTAAGTTAAAAAAATCAGATCATCCAGTAGCAGTAAGTAAAAAGTGTTAGCAGGACTCTCTTCAGGTGTGTGTGTCGGGGGGTACTCAGAGTGGGGAGATAAGTCACCCACTCTTCACCAGGCTGGACTGTCAGCTAAGTTGAGAAAGCAGCAGCAGCTGTTAAATTGAAAGAAAGAAAATTGCTGCTGCTGTCAAACCTGACTAAACTAATGGCAGTTACCCAAGTGAAGGCTTCAGTCCCTTAATCCCCCTTTATATCTGCTACTGCTTTCACACATCCTGAAATCTACCTTCATTTAGGCTTCAGCTGACAACTTTGTCAAAACCTTAGAAATTATCTGAGTGGGCAGTTTGGTTGCGTCCTGGAGAATGATTTGCATTCAGTTTATGAGTTTCTTTAACTACATCCTTATTTTTTTTAATTAATTGTATTGAATAAATGTTACCATAGCTTTAACATTGCCTGAACAGTCAAAATACTTTATTAATTTCCAATTTGATGAGAGATTTGTGATTAATTTATCTATATAATATCTTACCTTAGCTCCAGGGGTGTAGTTTGTTATTTTTACAGGGGGGGCAAAGTAACAAAAAAGTCCTGATTTTTGCGTATCACGACAGTGAAGAGGGCGGGTGGCCTGCGTAATGCAAACAAATCAACCAGCATCAAATAATGCCCCAAAACATTTAAGACTACAGCTGAATAACTCCTGGGAGGGACCAACCCAGGCCAAGTCAGAGCACTTCCCAACCCCACCAGTTTTACTGCAGCTTGCTCTCAGCCCAACTCCTCCTGAGACCAGAGTCGAAAAACTGACTGAGATCTGTTTTGTATTCAGTTCTTCGTTCTTCTGCCTTGGGAGTGAGGACTTACTTGTAAAGTTGTAAATATGTAAGGAACTTAACTTCCTTCTCAAGAGGACAGGACCTCCCCTCAGCTTCAACTCAAATCAGTCTTGACCTAATTTTGCCCCCTCCTGAACCTCCAGGTAGATAGCTCACTAGTCTCTCACCCCCCTTTGCTGCTTACACAACCCTTCCAAGTCCAGCCCTTATAGTGGATCCTGAACTTCTTGAAATGTCTGCTTGAGCTAGCCCTCCCACCCTTGAGGAGTGCAAAAGGCATGTTTCAAGGAAATGTAGCAAATGGCTGTGCTACCTCAGTATACCTATAAACATGGATGGTATGGAAAACATCCCAGCATGTACATCCTCACAGCATGAGCCCTTATTTACAAAGATCACATAAAAAAATGCGACTATACAATGACAAGAATGAATGCTGGCCTCTGATTGGTCAGTCTTGGGCTAGACCCATGATGTTATCCCAGTACATCCAATTCATCACAGGTCTAGTCTCAGCCTCTCCGTGAACCTCTTGATGATTGTTAGCATTAGTGTGCTTTTTTGTATCTTCTCTTAAAAATATTTTTCCACACCAAATAAAACATCTTTAAAATTATTTTTTTTAATTCTGTATGACAACACGCCATTGTATAATAGCAATAATGCCCTCCAGGGTATGTGTCATGGTAGAATAGCGTCATGCCTTATGTATTGGATGCACTCGTGCCCAACCACCTGAGGCGTGATGTTATCCCAGCATGACACACGCCCTGTCAGGCATTATTGCTTACTTGCACCCAGTGTTAACACTTTTCTTTGTTATAACCAAGTTAATTCATTAGTCTCCCATCCCATCCCATCCCATCCCATCCCATCCCATATTATTCAATGTCACATGCCTGAATCTGGTTAGGTAAGGTAAGCGAAGAGGATAATGCTCTCCTCAAGCAAGCAAGCATTGCATACATAAGCATGGGACTTGCTGATATCCTTCAGGCGGTGCTCTTAACAAGCATGCTGATGTACCTGGGACAGTGCAACAGAACAATGTAAATCCCCTAATTGTTCAAGATGATCATGGGCATGGTGTGGTCACACCACAACCCCTACCATTCTCCTCCCCATGGGCTCCTAAGGAATATGCATCTCTGTCCATGCCAAGAGTTACACAACCCCATCCAAGCAAACACAGACTGCCCTGGCACAAAAGTGGTCACATCACATAACCTAAGAGAACAGATGGCACAGGAAGTTTGCTGGAACAACAACTCCAGGTACCTGTGCACAGCCTCGCAGGACCCACCCTGAAAGGTAAGTACTTGGTTGGTGGTTTTTATTAGCATCACCTATGACAGTGTGTGGAATGCCGGTTGTGGTAGCCCAGGTTGCCGTGGATGCTCCCCCCCACAGACTACTTCAAAATCGTCTCATCTGACAGTTTTGAAGGGCACAAATGAAACATGGTTGCTTCAGTTTGATGTGGTTTAATACAGTTTTTTTTTGTCTGAGCATGTGTCTCTATTACTTCTACACACAGACACAGACAGACAGACACACACACCACCAAAAAATGAACTTTTTTTATACCATGTTTACATTCAGGATAGAGACAGGGTAAAGCAGGTCCAGGCAGTACAACACAATAAATGAAACAATGCATTTTACAATGCCCAACAAACCACCAAAAGACCACAAAACAACGGACCATCCCCCTGTCCTGGGGAGGGGGAATGGCTAGGTCACAGGTCAGGGTGCTAAATGAGGAGAAGAGACCACAGAACATCTTGTCGAACCACACAGTAAGGTGAAACTACATAAACATGCACAATTTTTATACTGTAGTATTTCATACTTTCCAACAGTTCCTAATTTTGACACAGAGTCTTATCTTTAGTGCTCAGAAGCCCCTTGTACAAGGGAGGTAAGCATGGCATGGACCAAGTAGACTGGCATACATGTTGAAAAAAATATTTCTGTGCCAGTATGCCCGTCCACCCCTACCTCCTCCATCACCAGTGGCCAGAACCATTTTTTTCATCATGTGTACCAGTCTGCCCTGGTCAGCACAGCAGCACAAAGCTGGCAGGGCAGCAGAAGGCACAGCAAGCAACAGTGAATTAAATGTCCATGCAAAAAGCTACAACCCACTCTCCCCACCCCAGACTTGCAAGGCCACTTTCTCCACCCAGACTGGCCAGCTCAGCTACTCTCTGCACCCTGATGGACTTGCACAGCCACTCTCCACACTCTGTGTCCACCCCACCAGCACAGCCACTCTCCCCACCACACCAGCACAGCCACTCTCCCCACCCCACCCAACCAACACCATTTCCAGCTCCATTTATCTGGTATCCTCTCAGGCATCCAGGTCTGTGCCTCCCCATCACAGGCACACAAAATAAATAAAACCACATTTTGTACTGCATTTTGTTTATGTTTCTTTCTTTGTCTGGAAAGAGAGATGTTGAGCTACCGGTCAGCACAGTTTGCCTGGTATACAATTACAACCCCGCCCCACCGACACAATGCCAGTGCCTCAACCCACTCACACAACAGTGCTGCCACCACACCCATACAATGCCTGTATCCCCAATCCCACCCACACAAATGACCAGTGTCCGCAACACCACACACACACATGACCAGCAGTGCCCCAACCCCCAACACACACACGACCAGCAGTGTCCCCAACCACACACACACACACACACACACACACACACACACACAACCAGCAGTGTCCACAACCCCACCCACAAACACGACCAGTGTTCCAACCCCCCCAAAAAAATCATGGCCAGTCAGTAGTCGCTATAACAATAGCCAGGTAGTAGTATAATCATTTCTTTAGGGTGCATGTTTTAGTGCAAGATTTTTTTTGCTAGTCTTGTAACACTGTATGGGTGAGAACACAAAAAGCTACCCCTTTGGTTGTGTTTGCCAGGCAATGAAGACAGAGACAGCAAGGCCAAGAAATCTGTCTGTTTCACCCCTCCACAGTGGATGATCGGAGAAATAAAAAAAAAGTGAAAGATTACTTTTACAGCCAGGTAAAGGATGAGGGGGAAATAATGTTTCAACATTTATTAATGTTCATATGCTAGCTGCGGGCACAGGTCAGTGAGATACATCCCTTGACAGGTAAAGGATGAGGTGGAAATTACGTTTTAACATTTACTTATGTTTATATGCTTACACCCAGTCAGCAAGCACAGAAAGTCCCCCCCTCCTAACCAACACGGACAGATCACCAGAAACCCAGTCAGCAAACATGGACAGTCCCCTTTACCCCACCTACAAGGACAGTTCCCCAGACACCCGGACAGTCCCCCCTCCCCACCAGACAGCGAGCATAGAATACCCCCAACTGACAAGGACAGTCCCACCAGACACCCAGGCAGCCAGCAAACATGGCCGGTCCCTCCATATCCCACCAAGGACAGTCCCACCTCCCCTGACACACAGCTAGCAAACACAGAATTTCCCCACCCCACCAACATGAACAATCCCCCAAACACCTGGCTAGCAAATATGGAGAGTCCCTCTCCCACAACATTGATAGTCCATCCTAGACACCTGATCAGCAATCACCGACATTCACCCCCATAAGCCAACATGGAAAGATCCCCCCAAGACACCCGACCAGCAAATAGTCCCTCCTCCCCACAAGGCACCCAGCAGGCAAACATGGACAGTCCCCCTTTTCTACCATCATAGACAGTCCCCCCAGACAAATGGCCAGCCAAGTCCACCAAACAATGGCTAGTGTCACCACCCCACCATCACAGCCATTGTCCCCACATCGCCATGGCCTGTGTCTCCACCCCACCAGACCCCAGAATAGAAAACAGACTGTCCACCCAGCCCCACCAAACACTGACCACCCTCCCAGTCCCAAACACTAACCACCCCAGCCCCAAACACTGATCATCTCCCCCAGCCCCATCAAACGCAGGCCCTACCCCAGCACCAAACACTGCCCATCCTCTCAGTGAGTCAGCCCCAAAACACACAGACTGTCTCCCCCGACCCCAACCCCAAAAAACAGACCATCCCCCCAGCCCCACCAAACACAGACCATCTAGTGAGTTTCCCCAACAAAGCCCACCATACCAGTAGCACAGCAACTGAGTGTCCCCACCCCACCAACATGACCAGTGTCCACACCATACCAAACAAATAGGCCCCCACCCACCCCACCAACATGGACAGCCTCAACAGCCAGCAAATCCTCCCACCCAAAGAAACACAAGCTGACAGCAAACCTTCCACCCACCCCCAGACATATGGCCATGGACAAGACAACCCCCAAAGACACATTTCTGGGATGTGAATTTCCAACAACCAGCTTGCAGCACAGTTACTCACCAAATCAGTAAGGGTACAGACAGGGCAGCATGCAACAGGGCACAGCAAGGCCAAGAAGGCAGGTCAGGTAGCCGAGTCTCTCCCAACAGTCCCGTTCCTCTCCTGATTAATCCCCCGATGAGACAGTAACTCATTTTTTATGACACCAGATGAACATGTTGCATTATGGGTCTGCTATAGCCTGCATGACCGCCGGCTTCTTCACTGTTCTGGGCCTGGCTGTTCACTGACCTGAATAATCCCTCTTGGTGGACCGTAGAACTGGTGAGCAATAGGCGTGGTGTGGGACTCGCCGACAACCTGGTAAATCTTTTTCTGACCTGCTGGACACAGGAGCTGGGTGTACAGGCAAGCCTGGCCGTGCCTCAGACTCACTCTAGTGCCTATACACCCTCCACACCTGATCTGTCCGGTGGTAGAGGCCTTAGCTTGCAGGCCTCCTGAGCTCTCAGGGATGGGAGGCTCAGGTGGCAGGGGGATAGCCCAGAGCACAGCTGGCTGCACTGAGAAACAGAGAGTAGGTAGTCAGAGGACTCAGGTGAGGTATATTTAAACTGGGCTGTTCAGGACAGGAGGAGGGTGGGAACACTAGACTGACTGAGACATTGGTGACACCTGACAGACAACCAACGACTGCTGCTCGACATCCTCAAATAGCTATCTCTCCTCAGCCCTACACTACATGGATGTTGCTGCTGCTCCTTCATGGAAGGCACACAGACAACTAAATGGCGCCACTAATGGAGTACTGCTCACGCGATGGCGCCAGCTTGCAGCACTCTCTGATTGGCTGTAACATGCGGGTTACTATGGTTGCAGGCTTGCAGCCAATCGGAAAAGGGGATAGTTTTTGTTTATGAGACACGGCGCTGCGCTGCCACCCCTCCCTCCCTCCCCGGAGAGGTGCAGGCAGTCCAGGCATAGCCCTGAGCCCATTCAATATTAAAAAAATAAAAATGATAACTGGAGAACGGTGGCTGGGCTCCTAAAAAAGTCCTGGTCTAATTTCTCAGGGGGGGCAGCTTGCCCCTCTGCCCCCCCACAATCTACACCTATGCTTAGCCCGTTGAAATAATTTTGTTGCTGTTTCTTTATATTTTGAAATGATCCCAATCACCAGCATCTAATAATTTGCTTTCTGCAAAGCTTTGTCTTTTATCCTGATTTCTTTCCAAAGTTTTTTAGTGACCATGACTTATGTTGTTTTCTAACATTTTTGGTTTTCTGTGGTGTATGTTGGTTACAGATAGTCAGGAACATATTCATGGGATGACTGCATAGCACAGCTATACTGATGTATTGCTATTATGTAATAAACGATGGAAACATGCGGATGGATACCAAAACAGTGTCCTTCCATGGTGCAGTTGAAGCACATGTGGTCCTCTTCAGTGACCACAGTGCTATTCCCCCCTCGGGTCATCATTTTCCTGCTCCATGCTTGGTTCTGGTTCACTTCCTGGTTTAGAGCTAGGTGCCACCCCCACCCTCTGATTGCCATTGTTGTTATATGAGTAACGTTTTCCTGGTGTCAAGTGGCACCCTCACCATCTGATTTCTGTTCCTGTATTTCTGTATGTTTCCCTAGTGCCTAGTGGCCCCCTGCCCTCCGATCATCATCCCTGTATTTTTAAGTTTTCCTGGTGTCTAGTGGCACCCCCGCATTCCAGTAGCCATCCCCTATATATATCTTATGTTTCCCTGGTGTCTTGTGCCCCCCCCACTCTCAATCACCATCCCTGTATTAATTTTAAAAATATGAGCTGTAATGAAGAAAACTGTTCATTGCTGATCTGACTCCTGCCACTCTAACCCCCTACCCTCTGATCATCATTCCTGTTACATATGTAGTATTTTTCCTAGTGTTTAGTGACTCCCCCACCCTCTGATTGCTGTCCCCATATTTATATAATGTTTCCCTGATGTCTAGTGGCACCCCCCCCCCATCTTTCAATAGCCAGTCCTGTATTTGTATAATGTTTCCCTGGTGTCTACTGGCATCCCACCTCTGATCTCCCTCCCCATGTTTATGTAATTTTCCATGGTATCTAGTGGGTATCCCCTGCCCTTTGATCTCCATATGTATGTAATTGTCCCTGGTGTCTAGTGGGCATCCCCTGCCCTCTGATCCACATCCCTGTATAAGTTTTCCTGGTGTCTAGTGGCTCTCCAACCTCTAATTGCCATTCTGTGTGCTGTAATAAAGAAAACCACCCCTCAATATTTTTTATATCTTTAAATCTATAAAAAAGAAAATGGTCCCAGCTGATCTGACCCCTGGCACTTTGACATCCCACTCAGCATTAACCACCTCACACCCCTAGTACATCCCCACACACACCCTCACTCACCTGAACAGGTTGCAGGGTGAAGATCCACTCTCCAATCAAAGACAAGTCTTCCTGCTGGAAATGATGATTGCAATATGAGAAACTCAGGTAAGTGCGGTTGAATGTATTTCAATGGATTTTTCAACTTTGAGGCAGAGCTTTGTCATTTTTGTATATTTTTACCCCAAATTTTCAACATGGCCTTTTTAGGACCCACCTCATGACCAGTGGCAGTAGAAATATGCAAATCAGGCCCAAAAGGTGATTTTGTGGTCACTAGGTGAAATCACCTTTTGGGCAGGATTTAACAATTTTCACCATGATTGCTCATGAGGTGGAGTCATATGAAGGCTATGCTGAAAATATGGGGTCAAAATATGTGGAAATAAAGTTACATGTATATGTTGAAACTATTCTACGCTGCCTCATAACTTCAGTAATTTTAAATATTTTGAACAAAATTTTCAACATATCCCTTTGTTCAAACTGCCTCATGAATGTGACAGCTGTCTTTTTTCAAATTCTGGCCAAAATATGTTTTTTGCACCTGTAGTATGGAATGAAGTTTTGGTGGCATGGAATCACATTTCATCAGGGATTTGAAAACATTCACCTGCAGGGTTCATGTTTTATTTATTTTTATTTTATTTAAACAGCAGTTTGGAAAACCTTTGAGCCATAGGCTCGTTTACAAAGGTACCTTGTCACAGTAAGACAAACCAAAATACATAGTATAGCAGTACAACACATAAGTATAACAGTAAATTAAGACATAGATACAAACAAGCTGGTACAGGTAGGATGGATGCAAACAATACCAGAGTTATGTCGTCCTGCAGCTATAATAAGCTTTATCATAAGTAGTTGAGCACGGCTTTGACTAGCTGCAGTTACAGCATCGGGTGTTAATAAGGTGGTTACGTAAGGAAGTTTTGAAGCACGATATAGTTGGAGCTTCGGAGATGGAGGTGGGCAGTGTGTTGAACCAGGAGGGGGCCCTAAAGCTGAAGGCTCTTTGGCCGTGAGAGGTCCTAGCCCTAGGGATAACAAGAGAGGTTTTCCCAGAGGTCTGGGTGGTGGTCAATGGTGTACAAATATAATAACATGTCCAGGTTATGACTGAACATTTCAGTCTTTCAACATTCACTCATAATTTTGCTGATTTTCAATATTTTGACTCCAGAATTTCAACATACCCATTTTTCCACATCACCTCATGCATTTGATGGGTTTTATTTTTTAAATCCTTGCACTTGTGGTACAAAACAAAATTTCAGCCAGTGTACTACAAATGTTACATGTTATGTTTAAAAGAGCACTCATGAAATGACTATCCTGAAAATCTGAGGTCAGAATTAAACAAAAGAGTGAATGTGTGAAGAGTGAATTTGCAAAGAGTGAGTGTATGACGACTGAGGGCTGGATTCTCAAAGAGAGCCAACAATTCCATAGTTGTGGAAAAATGGCTTGTAGCACTGAGGAAATTAACTTGCTGCATATTCACAAAGAAAATTTCCACAGTTGCAGAAAATCAAAAAACAAGCAAGTTGTGAAATTCTGCAAGTGCTGAAAATCAGCAACATTTTGCCCGCAGCTGCTGAAAATTCACAAGTGTGGATCCACATCTGGGGAAAAAGCTCAGCAGGTGCAACAACGGGTGATCAATATTAACTGGAGTGGCAGACTTTGACAGCCTTGCCATAGATGCAGCAAAAAATACTCACAGCAGCCAGCCCCTTGACTGGGACCACTGCAGCACCACTGGTACCAGCAGGACCATGCACCACAGTGGCTGTCTGTAACTGATGGTGGAACTTATGGTTGTGTCTCTTCCTGGAGTGTTTATGCTGCCTGCTTCAGTAGCACTCATGGCAGGCTATTACTAGGTGTGCCTCTTCTTCCTGGGGGGCTCCTTTATAGGCTGCACTGGGTCTAGTGGTTGTGATTTGTTGCCTTTCAATGAAAATGTGTGCTATTTTTGTTGTAACAACTGACACTAGTATACACCCACTGGTTTGCTGTTGCTTGGTGCCTGAGCCTCCACTATAACTGCATCTCAATTGCTGGCACATTCCATTTTGCTCAGGGAGAGTTATGTCTCACTCTCTGTAGTGCAGCATGTGTGCAACATTTTTTCTGCAACTGCAAAAAAACACTGACTGAGAATAGCCATTAAGGGGATATGCCCTACTTTTCAATGGCTTTTTTTCCCTCAGGAACTTCTGCAGCTACACTTTTTTTCCTGCAGTCCCTATATATTTTTTCCTCAGCTGCGGAAGTTTTGTGTCTTACGCACCACTCAGCACAATTTCCCCTTTTTTTCTGTAACTGTGGAACTTTTGGGGATTTGCAGATGGTTTTATACCTTCAGAGTGTTTTGAGAATCCGGCCCTGAATGTTTGAAGAGTGAATCAATGTGTACTGAATGTGTGAAGCATGAATGTGTAAAGAGTACACTACAAGCACATGTTTTTTTTAATTGCCATATGTGTAAAGAGTGATTGCATGAAGACTGAATGACTGAAGAGTGAATCAATGTGTACTAAATGTGCAAAGAGTGAATGTGTAAAGAGTAAATATATAAAGAGTGAATGTGCCAGGCCCATGAGGTGGATGGAGTTTTCCCATAGGACATAGCCCAAAGGGCTCTGCACATCTGCTTCTGTTCATGCATTTAATGACATTTTCAGCTTTTCTCAGGTTTTAAGCAGCTTCTCATTTTTTACAGCTGCATCAATACTATAATTCTGCAGCCATATTGACTCTGACCAAATGTGTATATACCTGAGTTAAAAGCTAAAGTATTGTGCTTTTTAAGGCACCTTCTCATCGGGTAATGCTGTTTAGTTGCTTTTCCATTCCCAATAAAAATTACAAACAATTGGGTTGCAGTCTCCAAAGTTAAGGGCTAACACTGTGGGGCTATTAGCATTTAGTTTTGAAGATGCAAAAATGTAATCCAATTTTTTTTATATTTTTATTTGAAAATGCATTTTCTGGGCAGAAACAACTGGACCAAGGGTCTCTTTTCAGGCTTGAACAAGGCCAGAAACTAGCATCATATAAAAATGCAACACTCAACACTACAACAATTCATCCATATATTTTTAGGGCTGCAGGCAGAGCCTACAGCCCTACTAGGATTGTAGCTCTGAAAATGGCTGATTGTGGAACCTTTTATTGATCATTTGGAAGTATCATTCTGAATGCCCAAGGGAGCTAGAGACCCTCTGCCAAGATCATCTGCTACAGAATAACAGCCACATTATTTCAGCTGTTACTTCTGCATTCCATGGTATGAACTTCACATGCATGACTTGCTCACATGCGCAGTTCTACTGGCAGCAGCATGTATGTCAAGATGCCATTCATTGCAACTGTGTGTGAGTGTCATGCATGATCAGTTGTGTCACCCCTGCCAGTTTTGGGGCATTCTGTAGCCTCCCAAACTCATGTGGCACACTGGGAGCCCACCCCAGTGTGCCCAAAGGTGTTTATTCTGTTTGCCAACATGGGTGTACCCAATCCCCATGTTGGCTACCACCAGCTCCGCAGCATTCTGTGTACATTAAGACAGTTATACAAGAAAAACATAACCAAAACAGAAAGACTGCCTTTTTCTCCCAGTTTTAACCTACCTCCACCACAGATACACCCATCCCCCAAAGCACACTTCAAGGGTCTGTCAGTTCACAGACTGAATGTTCTAAATTAACATTCAAACTCCACACAAATGATAAATAATGATATAAGCACAGTAGGGATTTCTACAATCAATGTACTAAATGCTGAGCAACAACAACAACAACAACAAAAAAGCTCAAAAAGGCTTCTACCAATACACACTCACTACACAGAATGGAGACTCTGCAGAACAATCTAGAGCTGATGTGACCTGCAATCCCATGAATCACTGCAAAATTTGACTTGGCGCTCAATAACAAGGTAAAGTGATGTGAAGTACATTGATTTCTATGTACTTTGCATTAAAATTGGTGCAGAAGTGGTTGGGGAAGGTGGAGTAATGCAAAATCATTGCTATCAATGAACTTCATGTTCCTCAATATGATGCGAAGTACTCCGCTTCACATTGAAGATTACTTTGTGGATTCCACATTACTCTGAGAATTACTTTGTAGAGCAAATTTTGCCCACTTTGCTCACCTCTACATGCAATCTCTCCAAAGATTTGTGGGGTACACACTGCACTCAAAAAATACCACCAATCTTTACCACAGTGCCAAATCTACAGTGAAAGTCTGATCATCATGATAAATGCACCAAAGATGTACATAGTCTTCCAGTACAACCATGGTAAATTTTTGAGCAAAGTGACACAGATGTACTGACTTATGAGTAAAAAATGAAAAACACACATTTTTGTCCATATACAATCAAGCACTGGCAGGTAAGAGGGACACTTAATGTATTTTTCCCTTTGAAGTAAGCACCACAAAAAACAATTACAATTAAGCACATATCTGGAGGCATGGAAGCACAGGGCTCAGAGGGCCCTGCCCTTCTATAGTCAGATGAATCTGTACATCAATGGAAGTGGGCTCTGTGCTTCCCTAGGCAGATGTATGCATTCACACAGGTCTCAAAGGGACCTACATAAATGAGGATATGATTATACTATTGCTTTTCCTGGAGGTATGGAAGTACAGGGCCCAGAGGGTCCTGCCCTTCTATAGTCAGATGAATCTGTGCATCGATGAAAGTGGGCCCTGTGCCTTCTTAGGCAGATGGATGTATTCCCACAGATCCCAAAGGGACATATGAATAAGAATATGATTATACTATCTCAAAAAGTAGGGACATTCTTTACACAAAAACTGCATTAATGTACCAGTTCAGGTTCACATTAATACAACAAAAGTATGAAAATGTGGTGTTAGGGTTTCCAACCCTAACACTCTACCCAACCCTCCAGGCAGAAAAAGGGGCAAACATTACAGTTTTTGCTGTCCTGAGTTTTGATGAATCAGGATTAGGCTTTTACTTGGGGTTATCAATCCTACTACTCACCCCATTCTTATATAGTCTGTACATTTAAGCTTGCTTGCTAATGTATTGGCTGTAGAATTGGAGTTGATAATCCCACAGAAGACCTCAGCTCTCATTCACCAAGACTCAGGACAGCCAAAACCACATTTTGTCCATATTGCTGCTTAGAGAGTGGGGATGAAGTGTTAGGGCTGGGAACCCTAAACTTAACATTTCCCTACTTTTGTTGCTTTAAACTGAGCCCTAACAAGTGCAGTAAAGCAGTTTTTTTTAAAGAATAGTATATCAGGAAGGCAAAGTACCAATAAATAACATGATGCAGGAAAAGATCCCTAAGTATGGAAAAAGTCAGCAAAAAGAACAAGGTGAATGGACAAAAGCAGTAGAATAATTTCTCACCCAGAATTTGGTGTTTTGGGGTCTGGCAGATATTAAGAGAGCTACGGAGAAGTAATGTACTAATGAAAGAATCTTTTACATAATTAAATAAGGAAACCAGCAAGAAAGGTAAAGAAGCACCAAAAGTACAATACCCAAAAATCAATACAATAAATTACAGAAAATATTGCAAAAAAAAGGAAGCAAAGAAAATAGAATTGTTAATAAAAGCACAAAAGGAAGAACAAAGCTGAAATATTTGAAGTTACAAGGGAACCCCCTCCCAAAAAAATGAGTATTGGAAACAGCAAACAAATATAAGTACTCATGTCAAAGTAAAACAGAACAAGAATGGGTACAGAAACATAAAATAACCATGGTGAAAAAAATTAGAGGAGATAAAACACATGGGAAGGTAAAGGACAAGAAAGTCCAAGTGGAAACAACAAACAAACAAGCAGTAAAAAACAAAAGAAAAAGGAAGTGAGAGAGGAAAAACAAGATACATATGAGGAGGAGAAGGAAGTTGCAAACATAAGATCTCTAACCCAAATAGCTAGGAAGGAAAAAGATTTTAATGATAAAGGTATACCCCTATCCACAGTTTACATGAAAGGGCCATTCAAAGCAAAACATTTAAAAAATATGACCCTGTAAGTGTCAGCATATGATTTACTTAAAGGGGTCTTGGGAAATCAAATGCACCAACATAAAAGCTATGTATAGATACCATTGTGGAGTAACTAAAGGAAGAATCTACGTAACCTTTAGCAGTCTGAATGTGGGGGTCAATATCCAGCTTGCCAGCCTGCCGGAAGACTTTTTTGTTCATCCCTGCCCTGTGAGTGAGCTGTTTTAGTGACTGCCTTGCTCTACAGTCTGTCCTGGTGCTCCATTTTTTTTGCCAGTTGACGAGACTGGTAAAGGATGAGCCAGGGGAGTGTCTACAGAAAAGGAGAGGTGGCCAAAGAGAAAAAGCCCATGCCACCCCCCCCCACTAGAATGCCATTTGAACACTGTTGGTCAACATTCAGTTTGCCAGCCCATCAGAAGATTTTCTATTCATCCCTCCCCTGTGAGTGAACTGTTTCAGTGACTGCATCGTTCTACAGTCTGTCCTAGTGCCATGGTTTTTTTTTGCCAGCTGACTGGACTGGAAAAGGAGGAATGAGGGTCGTGTCTACAGAGAAGGAGGAGTAGCTGAATATAAAAAGCCTGTGCCACACACAGTGCGAGTGCTGTGCTGGGTGCACGAGTGACACAAGTGCCTCTCAGAACAAAAATACAAAGCTGGACTCACTAAAAAAGGACTTTTTACTAGAAATGTATAAGTTGCAGCTTGGTGTAAGCAAAGAACTAACTGCCCCTGTGATATTTTTGAATTGGATGATCTACATCTCCATAGGTTGGCCTGTGGCAGAAGCCTATCTCCAGAGGCAGATGAGGTAACCATAGATTTTGGCTTGGTATAATATTAAACAAAATGAAGTTTCTTATAAGCTACTGATTTTATCTGTGCATTTTTAGGTCATTAGATCTTTTATCTGCTGTTAGGTAGAGTGGAAATCTTTCTCCCCTAAAGATAATTATTAATTTTGTTGACCCACTGTTCCCCTTCATGGCTGGTGGCAGGAGCCAGATTATTGGGATGTGGGAGTCAATGAGAGACAGGGGTGGGACATAACCTTTTAAAACTGGAAGACAAGGAACCTTAGTGTGTAAGCACTGAGGCAAAGTGTATCCCAAAGGGAATTGGCTGGAAAGTCAAGTTTCAAAGAAATGCAAAATCACATACAGTATACACCCATAATGCAAAGGTGCTTAGTGACATGTTTTTAGTACTTTGGACTTTTGCTGCTGCTTGGCGGGTAGCTAGATCTTTCTTATTCCACTAATAATCTTTCCTCTTTCTGCTTTCCATTCCCATTCCTGGCTTGTGGCAGAAGTCTGTGTTTGGGGTATTGGTAGAAGATGACAGAGTGGGGAGAATTATAGTTTCTTTTTAGGAAAAGTCTAATTGTTAATGTGGGAGTCAATGAGAGACAGGGGTGTGTTACAACCTTTTTAAATGGAACTGTTTAGTAATATTCTTTATCATTTTGGACATTTGTTGCTGCTTGGTGGATGGTCACATATCTCTTACCCTATTAACACATTTTAATCTTATTGTCCTCCCTTGCCCCTTCCTGGCTGGTGGCAGAAGCCTGTGTTTGGGATACTGGAAGAAGACAACAGAGTGAGGAATTGTATAGTTACAAGGAAAAGTCCAACCGCTTAATTATTATAATTTAATTTTGAATTGTATTAATCACTGACTTTTGTAGTTGCAAGATAACATATTGTATGCCCAACTGATAACATCAGACTGCATCATCCTTCCATTCCACTGCTCAGCTGATGGCAGGAACTGTTGGTCAATGAATGGGGATGATGATAGTCGGGGAGGAGTATAGTACCTGAATATCTAATTGTTCATGTCCATCTATTTTTTTTAGCACTTTCCTGTCAAAGTTTTTTGCTGTTGCTGCCTGACTGGGCCAATACGTTCTTTGCCCTTCTGCTCATTTTGTAACTGTTTTGTCCTTCCGTTCCCCCCCTCATGGCTGGTGGCAGGAGTCAGTGTGTGGGATCTGGGAAGTGACAATTTATCAGGTTCTGGCACAGCATTTGAAAAGTGAATTTTTATTTTAATTAACTAAGTTTTCTATGTTAATTAACATATTTATATTAGTACTGTGTTTAGGTTTGCTAATAGGGGCCAATAAGGTACAATCAATTGAAATGCAATATTCTGACCTGACTTCAAGCACAGGCCAATCTTTTATGTCTTATCATATTTTCAAGAGAACATTAATCAATTTTCAACTACTGGGCTCAGTTTGTAATAATACTCATGTTATATTGTTTAACAGTATTAACAAGATTTATTTCTTTATAGGCTGACAGTTAATTGGCTTAGTTATTTGCAAAAGTGCTATTCTTTTGTTAAACATAGTAAAGTTCTAAGTTGAAAATTGAAAATTTCCATATATGTTAGGTAACATGAAGGTAACATGGTACTGTTAAACTTCTCTGACATCATCATCTGTATTTTTTTTTAATGAGTATTTTAAACCAATGGGGATTTTTCTGTTTTTTTCTGCATGATCTAGCTGTTGTAAGTATTGTTTTCTCTAAATAACTGCCACTAAGCTTCTGAAGAAGGACTGGTTGGTCCAAAAACTAGAGCACTTTGTTCTTGTTGTGACATCTATGTTGGTCCATTAAAAGGTATCAGATTATTTGCTTCTGGATCTGTTCTTGCAAGAACCAATACGGCAAATACTAAATCTAGATTTCAGTATATGTTAGGAAATTCTATGAAAGTGGGCCAAGATTTAAACATATTTGTTTACTCCTGCTTCTTTCTGGTGCTATCCATCCAAATCCTGGTCCTTGTGTCAGGAGACATGATTTAAAGGATGGGCATTATGTTACTGCACCAGTAATTCAGTCAGTCTATTTGAACATTCAGAGTGTATTAGCCAAGAAGAATCAGTCTGAATGCTTGGTGGTGGAAAATAGATTTGACATAATAGCATAACAGAAACTTGGCATTCAGCTAAGATATCTGATGATGAAATATATTTAAAAGGGTACTCAATGTTATGGAAGGACATAGAAACTTAGAAACACAGAAAGATAGAATCTGATGGCAGATAAGTAAGCTTGGCTCACCTAGTCTGCCCATTTCCCTACCTAATGGATAAGCTGCCGATCCTAGTTAACCAATAGCCTACTTCCTCCTACTCCCCATAGAATTGCCTTATGTCTGTCCCATGCATTCTTGAATTCCCCCACTGTTTTTGACTCTACGACCTCCTCGGAAAGGCTGTTCCATGCATCTACAACCCTCTCTGTGAAGAAATACTTCCTCACATTACTTATGAGCTGTTCCCCCTCTATCTTCAAACTGTACCCCCTTGTTCTTGCACGTCTCTTTTTCTGAAAGATGCTACCCTCTTGGACTTTGTTGATTCCCTTGAGGTATTTGAACATTTCTATCATGTCCCCCCTCCTTCTTTCCTCGAGGCTATACATCTTAAGCTCCTTTAGCCTTTCTTCATATGTCTTCTGGTGTAGACCCTGCACCATTTTAGTTGCCCTCCTCTGGACAGCCTCCATCCTGTCTATGTCTTTGCAGAGATGGAGTCTCCAGAACTGTACACAGTACTCCAGGTGTACTCTCCAGAAACAATCAACTATAACGCTGACCCTCCATCTCAGGGAGTGCCTTCCTTCCTTTCAGACACCTATTTCACAGAGGTTAAGTAACAGGTCTGGACACAAATGACTACAAATATCTCCCAGCTAGAGTTCCTCCCTGGCAAATAAAAGTTAAACTAAGAAAAGTCATCCCCAAAAACAGAGAATCAAAACTACTTACTTACACAGGCCCAAAAATGAAAAATTTAGTTAAGTGTAGTCTATCAAATGACCTCCTTGATTTAAGGAAGCCTTTGGCTGTTTTCTCTCTCTCTCTCTTTCTCTCTCTCTCAGCAGACAGAGTCCACAAACGACTCCTGTTTTAAGTCCACAGTTCCCCAGGACAGAAAAGGTAGGAAGAGAGGGGTTGTTCATTTTATGTTGCTGATTGTTTAACAACAGTGGAGTACACAAATGAACTGGAAAGCTCATTATATGAGTTTCTTACAATTAATGTTATATTGGGTAACAACAAAAACTTAATCATTAATAATTTTTATGTTCCTCCAGGGAATAACAAACAGGGCATTGATTTTTTTTTCAAAGTTATTTTTCATTATTCCATGCCAGGGAGAAGACGGTATTTGGAGATTTTAACTTAAACTGGAGTACAATATAGGCTATGGAAGTTAGGAATTTAATTTCTGATTTAGGTTTATATCAATTGGTTACTGACACAACACGGACCAATTACTAAACTGGATATGAGTCCACATTGTATTGGGTGATTACTAATAACTCTGCTCATGCAATTTCATCAGGAGTATTACTAGACTGTCTTAGTGATCATTGTGCCATGTTCTGTAATTGGTCTGCCAAACAACGTAAAGGAGAATCCAAGGTAATCACATATTGTTGTCTTAAGGATCTGGATGTCCAGAAATTTACAAGTGGAATTGTATTAACTGACTGGTCTTACCTTGCTAGGATAAGTAACATAGATGAAGTTTTTGACTCCTTTTGCTCACAGTTTATCTCTATGTGATACATTATCACCCCTAAATAAGCTTAGAGTTAGAGGAGTGATCAATGAATGGGTTACACCTACTTTACTCAAATTAATAAGGCTTCGAAATAAAACTTGGATGAAAAACAGAAAGAATAAAATGAGTGTTTATTTGCAGGAATATAAACGTTTCTGTAATAAATGTAAGTCTGTGTTATGGGAAGCTAAAGTCATTTTTTAATAGGAAACTGATAACAGAAAGACGGAACTCAAAATGAACATGGAATACCTTGAACTCACTGATGGAAAGAGCTAAAAAAACTGAAACAATCTCTATTGAAACTGATGGTATTTTGATCAATGATCCACTAAAAGTTGCCAATATATTCAATTCTCATTTTTCCAACTTAGAAAAGTGTAGGCCTATGTCTCGCTCCCCTTCTTCAGTTTCAACAGATATGTTTGCAGCAGGGATTTCTATTTCATACAATAAATAAAATGCTCTGGGTTCACCCGTGTTTCATTTCAGTGCCCTATCCACTAATCATGTATATCAACTAGGGACTGGACAAATACCACTTTTTACTATTTGACCAAATATTGAATAGTTGCTTATGGTAGTCGACAAATAATGAATACAAACAGTATTACACATGAAAAAAATGGTTTAAATACTTAATTTTTGTGCACTCATATATCAGTGAGATACTAATAAGTACAGCACTGTATGCATCACCAGTTTGAATCCCTGTGAAGCTTCAAGCAACTGCTTCTCTAATCTGCTCTAGTGCAAATGTGTCACTGCTGGGAGACAGAGGGGAAGGAAATGAAACAGCTGACAATTGTCACCTCATTAAGGAGATGGCTACAATGGTTAGTGCAAAAGAGGAACATAGAAACATAGAAGTTGATGGCAGATAAGGACCTCAAGGCCCATCCTGTCTGCCCATTTCTTTTTCTGCCTTATGAATGTGCCATAAGCCTTTGCTCTGTCAATGGCCTATCTATTCATACTCATCTGTATTGCTCCCTTATGCCTATCCAATGCCTGTTTGGAGCCCTGCACTGTATTCATATTCACCACTTCCTGAGGTAAGGCATTCCATGCATCCATCACCCTTTCTGTGAAAAAGAACTTCCTCACATTACCCCTTAATCAGCCTCCCTCTAATCTCATGCTGTGTCCTCTTGTCCTTCTATTTTGCTTATATTGAAACATGTTACACTCTTTCACCTTGTTAATGCTCTTAAGGTGTTTGAATGTTTCAATCATATCACCTCTCTCCCTCCTTTGCTTTAGGGTATACATATTGAGTTCAGTTAATCTGTCCTCATATGTTTTCTGCTGCAGTCCCTGGACCATTTTGGTAGCCCTTCTCTGGACTTCCTCAATTTGGTTAATGTCCTTGTGAAGGTGTGGCCTCCAGTGCTGCCCGCAGTACTCCAGATGGGGCCTAACCAGTGTCTTGTAAAGAGGGATTATTACCTCCCTCTTCCAATTTGTGATATCCCTACTAATACACCCCAACATCCCTCTAGCCTTACCTACTGCTTTAGAGGTCTGCCTGGATGATTTCAGGTCATTGGTGATGATGACGCCCAAGTCTCTTTCTTCCCTTGTGACTGCCAGCAACTCCCCTTCCTGCCTATAGGTGGCTTCAGGGTTTCTCTTCCCTATGTGCATGATCTTGCACTTCTTTGCATTAAACCCCAGTTGCCACTCCAACCATTTTGCTAGTTTATCCAGATCTCTTCTCATTCTGCCCACCCTATCTGGATCATCTACTGTGTTGCAGATCTTGGTGTCATTGGCAAACAGACAAACCTTACCCTACAGTCCTTCTGCAATGTCACTGATGAAGATATTAAAGAGGAATGGCCCCAGGACTGATCCCTGAGGTATCCCACATGTGACTTGCATCTCTTCTGGCTGAATACTGTTTACCACCACTCTCTGTTTTCTGCTCATCAACCAGTTTGCCTCTCAGTTGACCAGCGTCTGACCCACCCAAGCCTACCCAGCTTATTAATCAATCTTCTATGTGGAACAGTATCGAAAGCTTTGCTGAAATCAAGGTAGGCAAAATCAACTGCTCCCCCTTAGTCCACGACTCTGGTTAGCAAGTCACAGGAATCAATGAGATTAGTTTGACAGGACCTTCCTTTTGTAAACCCATGCTGTGGATTCCAGGTGTTGCACTATCCTTTCCTTAAGAAGTGTCTCCATAATCTTGCCCACTACTGAGGTAAGATTGACTGGTCTGTAGTTCCCTGCCTCCTCCCTGCTACCACTCTTGTGGAGTGGGATCACATGAGCCCTTCTCCAGTCTTCTGGGACCTCTCCTGTGCTCAGAGGCTCGCTAAACAGTTCTGCTAATGGCTCTGCTAGTTCCACCCTTAGCTCCTTTAGTACCCTGGGATGTATGTCATCAGGTCCCATTGCCTTGTTCACCCTGAGCTTATCATACTCTTGTAGGACCCTTTCTTTTTGAAGGGACTAGTGTACACCTCCCTCCTCCCTGTGTCCATGGTGCACAGCCCTGCCCTACCTTCCCTTCAGTAAATACTGAGCAGAAGTATCTATTTAGGATAGATGCTTTTACATGGTCCTCCTCCTCACATGCCCCCTTATCCCCTTTGATTTTAGCAGTACCCCCTCTGGACTTTCTCCTTTCACTAATGTATCTATAGAAAGTCTTGTCACCTTCTTTTACTGTTTGTACTAGTGTTTCCTCAGTTTGGGCCTTTGCCTGCCTTACTGCCATCCCTGCTTCCCTTAGGGAAGTTTGGTATGCCTCCCTGTTTTCATCCTGCTGCATTCCCTTATGTTTCCTGAAGGCCAGCCTTTTGGCTCTGTCCTTTTCTGCTACTGTGTTTGAGAATCAAAATGGTTTCCTTCTTCTTTTGCACTTCCTTTTCTCACTAACACAATGGGATGTTGCTTCAAGTATTGCATCCTTTATGCTTGCCCACTTTACCTGTACCCCCTCACTTGTATTTCTTTTTGCCAGGGCTAGCTTAACTCTGTTGGCCATCTTATCAAAGTCAGCTCCTCTGAAGTCCCATATTTTTGCCTTGGAATGGGATGAAACTGCAACTAAAGGAAGAGATGGCCAAATACTATTAGTATTGTGACAGCTGTTACCATAAGTCAAACCTCTATGCAACTGTTTTGTATTAGACAAAATACATTGGGCCCTATTCAAGAGTGAGAATAGTGACTACGCACCCCATAACTTGGGTACACTGCCACTGCACAGCTACCTGTGTTCAATGTGCCCCCTCTGCCCCATTCATGACAATGCTGAGTCCCCCCCATGCACCTGATCCCTCAGTTCATCAAGGCACTCCACATGGGGGCAGACTGGGGGTGATGCAGGGGGTGAACCAGCACTCCACGGCATGCATGACCTTGTAGAGTGCAATGTGCTGGGACTTCCAACTCCACATCTGGGAGGCAGCCTTAAACCACTGGAGCCAGTTACATTCCCTCCCAAGGATGTTGCCTCCAGACATGGCAGACATGGTGGGGAGCAACAGCCCCCCCAACAATGGTGCCCCTGCCATCTAGGCACATCAGGAGTCTGAGGGTGTATGGATGGCATGGTCAATACTCTGCATTCCGGCCAGTAACATGGCTCACATTGAGCACAAGGGATCAAGTGCAGGTCCCTGCCTGAGTAGCCTATTGGCTGCCCGCTGGAATCTGCCACTCCACATCTGCCTGCCCCCCCATGGACCTGCACATCGGGGGTGGGGCTACATAAGGGAGTGGGTGGGGGCTGGTGTTAGTGAGTGCAGCCCCTGCACAGAAATCATTTGAGTGCAGAGCTGCATACCCTGATGCATTCCTCATGCACGTTCCTTAATTAATAAAGGCCATTTAGAATACTGTACAAGTCACATTAAACTGCTCCTCCAGCTCTCCGCTCTTTTGTTATTTTTTTTGTGCTGACAATGCAGTGGCAATTCTAAATGCTTAAGATACAAACTCTTTTTCAACTAATCATCTACTCACATGTGGTCCACATGCAGTCACTGTAAACTTGCTTCAGTTCCAATCTAATGTTCATGCAATGCATTTTCAAATGCATTTGCAGTGCAGTCGTTACTGGCACTCACTCCATCTACCCAAGTACACCTTGACTGACATGTAATTCTACCCAACCCTGGGAAGAAACTCACACCCAATTCCAGCCAATAGTAATCCTGCATTTGGATTAAAGCCCTGCCCTACCATCATGTTGTTTTTCCTGCTTATGGTGAGTCCACTCATGCCATGTTATTTCTTACCTTTTATTCCCCCCAAATGCCACAGTTGTTGGCTCCAACTGTATTGTAACAGCTAAGGAAAACTGCTGCTGTTTTCTGATTTCCGGAATGTCAGAATTCTACAACGAATGGGTAATGTCACCCAGGAATGGCAGAATTTCACTCACAAATGGCAGAATTGCAAAATGCCACCATTCATGGGAAAAATTCCATCATTTGCTGGCTTCTTCCTGGGTGGGTAGAATGACATGTCAGTCAAGTTGTACTGTACACAGCAACAGTGAAACTGAATGAAACTCAGTGGTTTAGTATTTTTTATGCGCTGCTTAATGTGTTGTACTACATTGATAAATCTTTCCTGAGAGTTGCAAAGTAAGCTGAAACTGAATATCAGCTAGAAGCATACCATTAAGAAACATTTAATAATTCATTGAAGTGAAAACTGCACACATTAAGCAACTCATTGCAAAATGCTAAACCAGTGAGTTGGAGGAACAGTTTAATGTGACTTGTACTGTAGCTCACTCTTCTACCGCCTGATAAACCTACTAGCTAGAGAATCTGATGTGTGTATGTCCTGACCTAAAATGAAAATGTTTTTGACAGGTAATGAAAGAAAAGAAAAAAAAAGATATTAAATGGTAAACAGAAATTAACACAGAAAAAAGAAGTAGCAGCAACTAGTATTGTCTGACATTTCCAAAAATAATTTTTTATGATATTTTATAATGCTTGTAATTATACTTTAAAAGTTGTACCATTTGAATTGTTAGGCATGGAAACTTTTTTGAAACCTGGAGTCCTATCAACATGTATAGATCCCAACTATATCATACTCATGTTTTGCTACATGTCTGTACATGTCAATAACATTTGCTTTTAAAGATAGCAGGACTTTAAAATGTAGTGAATCATTTTATGTTTTTACATAGAGAATAATGGATAGGTAAGTATGTGTTATGAATTTTTTTCACACACCTGAGGTGTGTGATGACCCATAAACCTTGAGAGCGAAGCTTTGGAACTCTAGGGGCTAGAAACTATTTTTTATTTCAAGGTGCATCATATTATTTCTAGTTGAAAATCAACATTTTAGGATTGCTTATTTTCTTTAAAATTCATTGATGTTGCTGGTTTTACCGGCCTCTTTTATTAGTAGAAATAAATGCATGCTAATGTTGTAATTATACTAAACCTTGTTTTATTTTAAATTCTTGATCTAAGAGGAACTGGGTGGTTCAGTGGATTGGTAACAGGTCAAGGAGCCTTTCACCTCTAGATCACTGGTTCAAATCCAATAAGGTCGATGGTGGCAAAAAAACATTATCACCTGAGGTTCAGTGGCCAATGTGAAATGAGTTGTGGTGGACTCAGTCCAGTTCCCAGTGAGTTGGTGTCCACATCACAAAACCACCAACACAACTGGCTCTAATTGGTACCCTTGTTGGCAGTCTTATATGAGAGGCCAATATTGAATGGGCAAGAGGTCTGAACTACCCTCTCACCTATGTGATGGCCCCTCCCTGGCATAGTTGAGGAGCAATGTTTGGGCACTGTGTGACCCTTACACTGTGATTGCCCATACTGTACCTGTTATGTGGATAAGCAGAGCACTTCAGGTTCCACTGCTGTCAATTCAAACAACAGGAAGGTTGGCTCCAAACGCTGCCATGCCAGCACTTGATCTTGCTATTGACTGCATTTCTCTGGTGGATGGTGTCTGGTTGTCTAGTTGTGGCTTATGCCACTGCTGTCAATCCAGCATCTTTCATGAGAACTAAATTCACACATAGAAAAAAATTGAAAAAGAAATAAATCCTTGGTCTACACTTTCTGCACACTTACTGAACATTAGAAACATCACTAAACAGTGTAGCCATGCATAAAGCAAGAGGGCTTCTCTCCTCCCACTGTATCATGGGTAGCTGGACTGTATTAAGGGGTATTCCTGAGTACTGGGAAGATGCAATTGGACTTGATCAAAGACTATAAACAAGCACGTTTTTGAGTGGTAGCACCAGTATGGTGGTCAGTCTGTTTTTCACTTTTAAAAGAAACAAGAATCAAACTATTGGATATGTCAGCAATCTCTATATAATGTGACCAGTCATAAAATGTGGTTTTAAGTGGAAGGTCCTCTCAGCTTTTTATTCTGTTCACCTGTGTAGTTTGTAGACATGCACAATGATTGCTTCTATTGTACCTTCCTAAATTATTCAGGATTTAAATGCAAATAAGGTTACTTAACTCTGGTGTGAAAACCTGCTTGACTCCACTGCAAAGGTCCAGACCCAACTTATGTAAGGCATCCTAGAATTTTATGATGTTTTATTGCTAAAGCCTGCAGTAGTTATACTGTATCAGTCAGTGTTGTTGCTGCCCTCTGCAGTCCCTATGGTCTTGTCTTATAGTGGACATAAAACTTTTCAAGGTACACTAGGTGCCCTGCTGTTTTCTGTAGTTTTAGAGAATGCAGGGACTTCACAAGACATGTAACAGAACTGATTAAGATTATAACTTTTGCTGACTTGTGCAGGTATCCATCATCAACTCTCATGATGCCTTGCATGAGTGGGGTCATGACCTTTGCAATGGAGTAAAACAGTTTTTCACACCAGGGCAAAATAGAGTGAAGCAACCTCATTTATATTAAATGAGAATTAAATTAGAGGTATGCAAGAGAGGGGATTATTTTCCATGCCTACAAACTACACAGGTAGACAGAAAGTAGGATTAGGGGTCTTTCTATTTAAACTAAAGACACCTTGAGGCCTAAGGGGTTAATGGTTTTGAGTCCAGCCATTAAGAATTAGCTCTGTCAATACTGTTTCCGTGTGTCAGTACTATTCTATATCTATCGATTCTATTTGAAACTGCTTTTTCAGTGCATTAATGATACATGTTTTTTAGTTGGGACACAGCAAAAAAACACCAAACACATAGCATTGACACTATTTTATTTGTTTTGATAGACTGCACTGATACTATTTTTTTGTGCTGATACACAAAATTACATGACAGTTTAAAAAACATTTTATAAAAAAATATATATATATTATATTTTTTCTGAATGTGTGTGATACTATATAATGTGTAATTAGAAATGGAATAGTTTCCAACTTAATTTCCATTCATCTTATGCCCTTACATGCATTGTGAACATTTCACTCTCCTCTAGCAACCTCTACACTGCCTTGCTTTCTCAGGCTTTGCCTACAAAATATTTAGAAGAGAATTAGAGGATTGTCCCACAGCTGTCTTGATTCAGAAGAAAGCTGCAGGGGAGCTTGCCCCAGGTCTATCGGAACTCTTGGAATAAGACTCTTACTACAAATTTTGTTTACTGGTATAATCAAGAATGAACAAAGTAAATATATGCACACATTAAATGCATGTGTTTGCACATAGTTTATAATTCATGCATCATGTAAGGTGTATACATTAAAATTTCTACAACTGCTATATCACTGTTACACTTTATGTAAGTCTCCTCATTGTGGTGTTATGCTTTTTAATTGTGTTACACTTGATGTAAAATTTCAATCCTGTTTTTGTCCTAGTAGTTCAGTTCTGTCTGTGGTCATGCCTGAAAATATGCATTGTATGCCAAGCATACTTACCAGGTAAACAAAAACTAAATAAATATACTTTACATCCTTTGTTTGTTGAGGTAATATATATGGATGCTTAGCTTGTAGGCTAATATGTACTATGCAAGGTACTCTATTATATAAGGTTACTGACCGTACACTTGTTCATGTGCCTTTAAAGCTAAGATTTTCTGTATGCTACAGTATCAGGCAAACATTATTGAAAACCTACATTATGGTTTTAATAGTAATAAAATACTCAATTTTATTCTCCCAGTCTCAATAGATAAATCTAGTGCAAAAATCTGAAGTATTGATGTCACTGGAAACAGAAGCCCTCTGTGTATTCAGAGGCCAGATACAGTATACAGTACTTAGTACACACAGGTATAGTATATGCAATATTGGTCTCTCTTCATGGATTTCACAATGCAACTCATTTCAGATTCAGAGGAGTGTTCCTGCTCTTAAAATCTAGGCACACAGCCTGTTTAGAAGAAAGTCTGCCAGTTTCATTGAGTTGTGTTGAATTTTCTTCTGTTATTTTATAACGTGGACTCCTGTTTAGGGACATCAGAGACCAGAGATCACTTGTGACCTGAGGTGAGACTCAAACTCAGACATCCAGCAGGGAAACACCAGTGCCTTAGCAACTGGAACACCCAGTTCTATATAAGATATTAACCTCTGTGAGCAAGTTTGAAAACATGACCGTTTTGTCTTTCAGATAACTCCAAAACCAAGTCCAAATAGGAACTGTGACGTACTGTAGGAAAAGCAAGATAAACAAACTCTGGTCAGAGCCACTAAGGCTGCTAATACATTAACTTGATAAGGGTCTTTCATGGGCTTAAACATAAAAATGAATTGCCTTAGCTCCATGTGTAAATTTAATTTTTGATAAAGGAAGATCATTTATCTGGTTGGTCCTGTGATTTCCATGTGTTTAAAATTTGAGCAGCGAATTTATCTTGTACTATATGGGGAAGAAGATGAAGTGTCACACCAAGGCCTTCAAGTAATGGTAGAAGGAATGGTGCAGGAAGTAGATGTATGACTACATTGGGAACAGTGGGCCAACATGGAAGGATAAGAGGCTATAATGAGGTGATTGCCTGCTTCCATCAAGGAGGAAATCATAGTCCTCAGTGGATGAATGTTTAAAGTAGCCAAGGGGGGTGATGGAAGAAATAGGGGAGACTGAAAGTGGGCCACTACAGGTTGAGATAAAGAGTAGGGAGATCCCAAGGGGAAAGAATCCCACCAGGATGCAAGTTATTCAAGGAAGCAGGGGGTTAGCAAAGGAGGAAGGGGTGGGGAGGAGCAGACAAAGGAGAAAGGTATGGAAGGTGGAACAATTGGAAAAAGGAGAAAGTGACAAGAAGAGAGCTGAGGGATGTCAAATATGTGCAAGATCTGCATCAGAAGCCCTATAAGAGAAGACTGAAAGAGTTCATATGTACACCCTGGAGGAGGGGAGGAAGAGATGGGATATGATGGAAACCTTTAAATACCTCACAGGGGTTAATAAGGTACAGGAGGAGATATGTTTCAAAGAAATAGATGCTATAGACAAGGGGTCATGAAATGAAGCTGGAAGGAGGTAGATCCAAGAGAGAGCTGAGGTAGTATTTCTTCACAGAAAGGGTGGGGGATTCCTGGAACAGCCTTCCATGGGTGGCAGTGGGGGTGAAACCAGTTGGGGGTTTCAAAAATGTCTTGGATAGGCACAAAGGAATCCTAGGAGGAAGGAAGGGGGTGGAAAAGAAAGTGCTTTAGATCAAGTTGATTCTGCAACAAAAGGGGCCATAATTAAAAATAAGCAGACTAAATGGGCCCAGCAGTCATTATTTGCCATCAGTTTGTATGTTTCTATGTATGACAGGTTATGTGATTCAAATGGATACAGTGTAAAATTATTAACATGTGCAACGTTGATGCTGTAAACTGTGTGGCACACATAATCCTAGCTGCACTATGCTACACAGACACAACAATCAAATGGGCAATAACATTGAGTAAGGGAGAAAAAATCAAGGAGAACATGTGTGAAGCAATATACTGCTCATAGAGTAGTGACACCATAATAGGTACATACTGTATGAAGTCGATGTATTATGATGGTACCCAGTTGTTTACTAATGTTAGCTACAAAATGTGACTTTATTTATGTATTTTTAATAACCAGACATTGTCTACATAGTAATGACACATAGTCAAGGATGCTCTTTAAAATTTGTGACCTTGTGTTTTTTTTTTATATTTGTTTTGTTTTTTACCACTTTATTCATTTTTGGGAAATCACTTACAATGTGACTGCCATTCTGTTCAGCCAATGAACTTCTTACCTATGCATGCCTTTTACAAGAGAATTCTGTATGTTTTGATGGCAGTGTCACTATGTTACTGTTAGGGCAGGTTGTGGTGTGCATTTGAATAGACATAATTGTGACACTGTATACTGTACATCAAGTAAAAATTGTGCCCCTGATTTTGAGCATTTGTCCCTAATTTTAATAGGCAGTGTTCCTCATTTTGGTCCTGGCATGGTGAGAGGTATGCATTCCAGGGTAGCCAGGTGTTGCAGCTGAGACCCCTACAATTTCTTTACAGTCCCCTCTGATACCCCTTGCAGCCCCTGGGAACCCCTAAAACATTGGTCGCCTAGCATTTATTTGTATAAATTGTGATAGGTGGTGTAGCTTTGTAACCCTCTGATCTGTGGTCCCACCTTCCTGTACAGGACGGCTACTCTCCTACAAATATAAAGTTATGAGAGTTCCAATGCCACTAGAATTAAATATGTACTGAAAGGGTTAACATAAACTGACTCTCCAGACAGGAGTAAATCACACACACACACACACACACACACACACACACACACACAATCTCCTTTGGAGTTATTTCCTCTAAATATTATAGTGTAACCCCTAGGTGGTGCTATCCCAAGGGCTACTACCCCTGCCTGCTTGGCTAGTAGCAGGTTATGAGGCCTGAGTTCTGAAACTGGTGCCTCCACCCAGAGGTCAGGGTTGGTAATGG
The DNA here is from genome assembly GCA_016271365.2 of Neoceratodus forsteri. NCBI lineage: Eukaryota > Metazoa > Chordata > Ceratodontiformes > Ceratodontidae > Neoceratodus > Neoceratodus forsteri. The sequence goes on from CM057449.1 coordinate 1,430,536,638, forward strand.
TCAAGCTAACCTGGGCACAGCCCTCCAGGACACTGTAACCCCCCTCTTTCCTTACTAGTGGCCAGAACAATACACAATAATCACTTTCACAATACTCCTGATACACCACACAAGTACCCACACTGTTTGCACTTACCACCAGGGCTTTCCTCTGGCCCAGCCCTGGGGACCCCTGTAAAACAAGGTTATGCACTGCAAATAACAGCAGTACAGTACTCTTGCACAAACTGGAACCACAGTCAGGGTAAATGCAAAAAATAGTTAGATCGGATTTATTTAAGGGGCTTGAACAAGGGAGGGGCATAATCAGGTTAATTTGCTTAAAGGCTCTATCAATCAAGCAGTTATGCCTGCACTTCAGGGTCCATAAACAGTCACACATTCTGCGTGGTGGGCTAGCCAGGAATGTTGCAGCTAGTTGTGGTCCTGTGATGGAAGAAAAACAACATGCACAGCACACACTATTTGTAATCCGGAGCCGGAGAGCTCAGTTCATGAAAGGAAGACAACAAGACAATCAGATGACATACTTTTAGATTAGGCTGTTGTTGCAGGGAGCTACCCTGATAATTACTCACAATACCCAAGACTGGACACAGGCTGGATGAAAATTGAGACAGCAGGTGGTTAATCTGGAGTGCCGGGAGAAGCAAGGCCCACACAATTCACTGAGGCATCGTTCCTGTTCAAGCGTGGAGCAGGGGGATGATACCCAGGCAGATCTCTCATTGGTGGCTTTCTCTGTGCAGTGAGGTAGTCTGGCAGGGCCAGCATGGCATGGCCCAGGCCGAATGGAGATGGATTCAGTCTGATTATGCTGGATAAAGCTTCCAGTAAGCAGAACACTGTTCACACATTGGGGAACCAAATCACGACCCACTTTCAATACACAGCACATTTACATGTAAGGAAATTCTACTGTACCAGGCAAACTGCTCTCCAGTCATGATTGCAAAGTCTCTGCATAAACTGGGGATTCAAAAGCAGCTGGAAATCCTGACAGGCAGATCGCATTCAGCAATTCTTCAGTCTTCTTCAGGTTAAAGCCTGGTCACAGTCCAGTGGCTTACATAGTCCTCACAGCTCAGATTCAGTCCGAATAAACTCTATTTTCTCTCTCAGGGACAGCAGGCAGACATGCAGGCCAAAACTCAGCCCGTTCACAGTTCTCCCATGCAAAACTACACAGAACTGCTGCTCAAAATCACTTGAGCCTGTTACTTCTTCACTCCTCAGCTCAAAACTGAAACTATCTGCAGCAGCCTGGGAAATTCCTCAAGATCCAAAAGGTTCAGTTGGCTGATCCTCCTGTCATTCACAACAAAGGCTCCCCCTTCAGGTGCAAAAAGCCCCAAACTACAATTCCTACAGATTTTGACTCCAGACAGCTCCTGTAGTCTGGCTCCATTTTAGGTCCCACCAGAACTGATTGGTCCAATTCGCAGTCCAGGACCAAGCTAGTGGGGATAAACAAAACAGTCCTTGCTGCAAAGAAGGCAGGTTAGACAAACTACATTATCATTATCACTCTAAATGATTTTCAGCAAATAGTTACATCTTTCAACAGAGCTCCCTTTCAGATTACTTATGACTGCAATCCAGGCAGCTCTTAAAGAGACAGTACACAGAGGCTATACAGGACCTCTCTGGCAATCACATTTAAACTGCTAAAACGTAGGGCACCAGGCTGGCAGTGAGCATTTAGGCAAGCTCGAGGAAGACTTTTCGGGAACCCCCATTGGTAGGGGGGTTACAGTAGCATAGTGTTATGCATTTTAAAGCTTGCTGGTTTGCAGTGCTCCCAGACTGATTTAGCATCTTCTCTGTAGCTCCAAGACAATTTTCCTGTAGATTATATTACTTCATATGAAAGTCCAATTGCTCCATATTTCCATGTAATCAATGCAAGTGTATGGGAACAATGTTCCTGTAAATGGCTCTATTTTCCTGTAAAATATGGGAATCCTTGTAGAGCCGGGAGCCCTGGGTCTGTTGAAAGTCATGTCAGTAAACAATTTATGCTCCAAAGACTAGCAAATCACATTTCAATAATAAATAAAATTAGCAATACAGCAAGTAAACATACTAAATCCTATGTTAAAGCAGGTCAAATAGACTTCCAATGTTTTCTTTATTCTAATAATTGATACAGCTGACTACAAACTGTCTGAAGAATAAACTGGGAGAGGGGGGACTTAACCCTTGGGCTGCAGGCAGCATTACATTTGTTTACCTCAGTGGGACCCTGTGCTGCACATTCCCACTTTCACTGTGTAGTATTGCGAGTCATACACATGTGCTGTTGGCAGTAAAGGGTTCCAGTTCAACATGGTGGGGGGAAGAAATGTAAACAAAAGCAAAGGAAGACAGAGCAAATTACAGGGTGATAGTACAGTGAAAACCAGAAAGATTACCAGGTAAATTTTTTGTTTTATTTATTTAGTTTTTGTTGACCAGGAAAGTGTGCTAGACAAATGCTGCCTATTTTCAGGCATGACCCAGGGGATGGGGATACAGATGAATGCCAACTGACCTTGAGCCAGATTAAGCTGTTGGTGGTATTTTTTTAGTGAATGGGGGGAAATTTGGCCAGGGCACTGGGGAAATTCCCCAACTAACCTATAGGGGGAATCTCTGCCCTGAGACATGGCCACTGCTGCTGAACCCCCAAAGGAGATGGATGTGCTGCAGGTAGTGGAGATGGTCTCCTCCACTGCTGGGCAATCTCAAAAAGTCGAGAAGTTTTTTGATGCACCTATTTCACTTGAGGTGGCATCAGATATGGAAATAACAGAGACAGGACAGTCACAAGATGTGCAATGATTAAATTTGCTACAAACAGAAGAAAACAGCATTTTGGAAGGTGTTCCAGCACCAGCAAGTTAAACAGAGAACATGCCAACAGAGGATCTGGAAGTGCAGCTCACGAAAGAAGAACAGCTATTTCTGCAACGTCAAAAAGAGCTGAAGGCTGCAATTGAATCACAAAAACACCCATTAGAAGGTAGTCCTTCACAAGCCCCCCCCCAGTGATGACTCCTCAAGTAAACCTAGATCAAGAAAAAAGGTGGTAGAACAGGAAAGCAAAATAACATGCAGGTTGAAATGCCCCCCCATTCACCCCTACAGGAAAGTAAGAAATCCAAGAAGGCAGCTAGAAGAATGCAGAACTGGGCCCAACCTAAGTCTAAGGTGAGTAAAACACAGGAATTCCCACTACCAATGGATTTGAGGCCTTGTCGGACAACCCTGAATCATCTGGATATGATTCAGACTCCTTAGTCCAGTCATCAGTACCAGAGGGATGGTCTGACAGAGACGACTCAGTGAGAGTCGATAGTAATAACCCTGCAGCTGCACAAAGCCCTCTGAAGGCTAAAGCCAAAATGAAATATGTTAGACAAACCAGAAGGTTGTTCAGACAACCCCCTTGAACAAAACTCTTCTAATTTTGTGTCATGATGATTTCAGTGCCTTTTTACTCACTGAATGTTAACAGTGTGAAAAATCATGTAAGGAAACATGCAGTGTTTTCAGCACTTAAATCATTTAAAGAAGGTTTCTTCCCTTTACGGGACACACAATTACATACTTTACAGTACATTAAGGAAGCCACAAAGGCATGGCATGTGGGGACATCATACTGGTCCATGGGTCCTGAATCTTGTTCAAGGGTAACAATATTGTGTGCAGGAATAGACTTTCAATTAATTAAGATATTAGATCTATCCCCTGGTAGGGCACTCCTAGTAGAAATTAAGATTCACAATACACTGTTTAGAATAATTAATGTCTATGCAGCTCAGTCCAAAGCAGAAAAGGTCACATTGTTTCAGCTTATTCAACCTTATTTGCACTCCTCCCAGACGGTGGTCCTAGGGGGAGATTTCAATTGTAGTGTTTCTTTAACTGATAGAGGGAAAAATACCAGAACAAAAAAAATGTTTAGTGACATGGCCTTTTGGAAAAAAATGACGCAAGCAGCTACCCTATTGGATGAACATAACTCAGCTTCCAGGGTGCCTAAACCCACTTTTCATAAAGGAATACTAGCCACTAAGATAGATTATTTTTTTATCTCTTCACACGCACACATCCACACTACTGACACATTAGTCTCTGAATTTTTAGATCGCAGGATTCTAAAAGTTATAGTAGAAAATACAGGTCATACTAGCGATGGCCCTAGCACATGGAAATTGAATTAATCACTATTAGATGTACCGGGTGTAAAGCAGGAGATAGACTACTTTTTGGAAGCCAGAAAATCAGTTTTTGAAATATATGATACTCCCCCCAATGGTGGGAGGATACTACTGCAGATTTAATTCAATTACTAAAATCATATAACAAAAATAAAAGAAAAGCAGACTATCACCAATATCTACAGAATAGGATGCAACTTCAGAAATTACTATCCCTATCATATTCTACAGGCCAGGATTTTAATTACCAGATTAATAGCATTAAACAAAAAATGAGAATTTTCCATCTGTCACACGCTCAGGATCTACAAAATCAACAGAGGTTCACAATACAAGGTAGGAAGGACTACACTTGCTGTATGACTCATATAACAATCAGATTAAGCATAAACAGATAAGTAGTCTAAAAAATTACCAGTTAATTTCCTGTTCAGATCCATCTGAAATTAAGGATATTGTATATAAACATACACAGAAGCTATATACCACAGACCATCCAGTTAAACTGGATTATGAAACCTATTTCTCTAATCTGAACAACCCTACATGCTCCAAAGAACATGCAAAATACCTAGTACAGGATGTGCAACCTAAAGAGGTAACCCATGCTCTAGGAACTTTGATTAATAATAAAATTCCAGGGAGTGATGGACTCACAAATGAACTATACAAATATATAAGTTGCAAACTCTTAAATGAGTTAGTGCAACTGTTCACAAGTACAGTCTAAGTCATATAACGCGGACATGGTTTGCGCAGACAATCGGCTACCACGGACATATTTTCAAAACCAAAACCATGCAGTACTGTTCTAATATTGTGGCATCCTTTTAATGCAGACCTTAAGAGCCATCAAACACAGACAGCTGAGAGTTAAATTTGATGCCTAAGGTGCTCGTTTGACATGCCTACCTTGACGTGCTCATTGCTTGTGCTAATTACCTGATAACAACCTGTACTTGAGGTTTCAGCCTGAGATGCTTGTTTTCATTTCCACTCTGCAGTTGCTATGTGCTGTTGTTCACTCTCATGATGTCATAGCACCCTGGGATCCTGCTTTCATGTAAAATCGAACTTTAAAAAAAAATTGATACACTTCCTCGAATGAGCGTGAGAGAACTTGCCGCTCATCTCTCCATACCCAAGTCCATGGTCTCAGATCTTATCCAAAGCAGGGAGAAGCTATGGTCTGAGTGGCATTCTAACCAGAATCCACAGAGAAAGAAAAAAAGGGAGAGGAATGATTCTGAGGTGGAGGACACACTTTTGATGTGGTCCACATTGGTGAGGGAGTGTGAGGCAATGGTAAGTGGCCCGCTGTTAGCTGCCAAAGCTAAGCAGCTTGTGCATGCTATGGGTAAAGATGATTTCAACCCCACGGATGGCAGGCTGCAGCACTGGAAACATGCCACAGCATTTGTTTCAAGCGTAAGTAGTCATTCACCTTCCTTAAGAATGATATCTGGTCAGATTATCTTTATGTTTAAAAAGGGGGACAGAGAAGATATGCAGAACTGGAGACCTATCTCCTTATTAAATACTGATTTTAAAATACTAGCAAAAATTTTAAACTCACGACTCCTAAAAACTGTAAACTATTTTGATTCGATTTGATTTGAGTTTTATTTATATATGGGTAAGCACACTGGGATACAATCCCTTTTACAGGTACAACCCGTGGTCAATCAAAATATATACAAAATTACATCAGACAGACTTATACTTAATTCAAAACATATAAATAGGAATAAATATTCTACATCTGGATAAAAATCACAATTAGGCATTAACTTAAAAAGAAACCCTAATACAATATAAACTGTTATTCAAATTTATATCACAAGAGCTGTAATTCCATAGCTAATGTGTACATTCAATGAGTGTCACTGTCCAAAGAGCAACTGCACTTAGACAAATCCCTAAAATGTATTTTCAAAGCTGCTGTGAACAACCCAAAACTGCCCATGCCTCTAATTTGTACTGGAATATTATTCCATATTGTTGGTGCACAATATGCAAAAGATCGCTGTCCACTTAAAGTATGCATAAATGGGATTCTTAACATAGTTAGGTCCCCTGATGATTTAGTGTATAATTTGGAACTAGAAATCTCAAGTTGACTTTTCAGTCTTAAAGGTATACCTGTTTGTTGTATTTTATAAATAAATTTAGACATGACAGACTTATGATATTGTTTGACTGATAGCCACCCAAGATTTTCCAATATAGTACAATGATGTACACCATTAGATGTTAATAAAGCAAATCTGCCAATTTTGTGCAACAACACTGATTTCTGTCTTACAGTAACAGCAGGAACATTATGCACCATGATTGAAGCATAGTTCAAAGTTGGCAGCAAACACTGGTTTGCAATTGCCAAACGCACCTCATCTGTCAAAAAGCTATGCAACCTATTTAGTAAAGCAATTTTAAAGTGGATCTTAGCTGTAATAGCATATATATGTGATTCATATGTTAATGTGGGGCTTAAAACTACCCCTAAGTACTTAAAATTATTTACATTTTCATACAGAAGTCCGTCCAATGACTCAACTTGTAGACTGGAACCAATGGCTTTTAACTTAGCTGGAGAAATAACATAATTTTGGTTTTTTGCTTATTTAATACTAATTTATTATTTATCAACCAATTTTTCAGAGCTTTGAGTTCCTTGGTCAGAGTTATGCTAAGCTCTGATAGTGCTCCTCCATGACAAAAAACAACAGCATCATCTCATACATAACCCAATGTGCATTTTTAACAGATGTAATAACAGAATAAAAAAATAGAAAATAAGATTGGTTCCAGTATAGAGCCCTGTGGGACTCCACACTTGACCAATGCTCTATCAGAAATACTACTTCCAAATCTTTACCATTTGAAACCTGTTTGAAAGATAATTTGATACCCAAAGCAGTGCTGACATCCCCACCCAAATATGCTAAAGCCTCTCAACAAGAAGGGAATGATCCACCAAGTCGAATGCCTTGGTCAAGTCCATGAATTTAGCCCCAGTCAGGCACCCCCCTCTCCATACCATCATGGACCGCGCTCTTGAACTCGATCAAGGCACTCTCAACTCCCCTCCCCTTTTTGAAACCATGCTGGCATTGTGATAGTAAACCATATGTTTCTGTATAATCAGTTAACTGCCCAAAAACAATCTTCTTCTGCAGTTTAGACAGAGCTGACAAAATAGAAATTGGTCTATAGTTTGTAAATTCACTAGTTGAACCTGCTTTATGGATTGGTATCACATATGAATTTTTCCATAAATCAGGTACCTCTCCCAATAACTCTGGCCCAGAAATGGTCAGTGCCTGGTAGAAATACATCTGATCACTTGATTTTATTAAGAGAACTGTTTGAACAGAGTCAGAGAGGAAATGCAGCAGGTATAATTTTATCATTAGATCAAAGAAAAGCCTTCTACTCAGTTAATCATAATTATCTATGGGCAATATTTCAACCGTATGGTATACCTGAGATATACATTGAATGGGTTAAGTGTTTATATAAAACTGCAATGGCCACACCAATGGTACAGTGCTGGAAAGGCCCTATGGTCACTATAGGTAAGGGTGTAAGGCAGGGATACCTTATGAGTCCTCTCCTTTTTGCATTTGGTATTGATCCCTTGTTATGAACTCGCAATCAATCCATGGAACTTCATCATAGTAGGCTTATGAACACAACTTTACATTTTTCTGCTATAGCATATGCAGACAATTTATGTATTTTAGTATAAGATATAGTACTTCCTTAGCTGCAATTGCTGTGCAGTACTGCAATCAGTATGGCACATACGCTGGGATCGCGCTAAATATTGAGAAATGTGTAGCAAAACAAATAGGTGACACTGATTCAAATTTAACTGATATTTGTGGCGTAACAGTAAGCACAGACTCAGTTAAAATATTAAGTATGTCTTTTGGATCTTAACATGATAATTTTGCTAACTGGGAGCCAAAAATACAGCAAGGTCAACAATTAGTAACAGGGTGGAATAAATGTGCACATACTAAACAGAAAAGAGTATATTTGGTAAACATGTTTCTGGCACCCCTCTTCCTTTATATCTGCCATATATTCCCACCACTAAAACAGCTGGAGACAACTATTCTAAGTATTTTTTTTAATAAATTTGGGGAAGTAGAATGAACCCCATCAAAAGGAACCTAATTTATTTTATCCATCAGGCGGGGGGGGGGAAGGGGTTTGGGAATGCTTAATCCTGTTTCCTTCTTTTTTTAGCATATTCTTACACTCCAATATTAGGCCACTGATAGTGTATGTAGAATGAGAATGGGCTCTGTATCTTTTGAAGACATGCTCACTATGGTTGTCACAATGGGAGCAAGGACATTTGAAAGTAGTCAGAAAATCTGTGGTTGTTCTAGAATATCTTAGGGAGATTTTCCTAAAATTGAAATGCTGGAATATTACCAGCTCAATGGTGATTACAAAAAAAAGAACAGATACCTATACATGGATTCAAGAGAATTTTTCCAATAAACTACTACATTCCCTAGTTGCACCCAAATCTATACTCCTGCTTTACTGCAACTAATGAGAGAGCCTAGAATCTCACAGAAAATATGGGATTTACATTGGCTAAGCTGCCATGAGAAAATTAACATTAAATCGAATCACAAACACAAACAACTGGAAAAGAGATACTGTAGTAGACCAGCAAGTGTGCAATAATTAGAGACAAACACTTATTTTGTTCATGTACCTATATTCAAGGGTTCTGGGTGTTGCTAACACAAAAATGGAATGCACCATGGTTTAAATTTGTTACTTATGAAAATGTAATGTATGAGCACCATACGGGCCAAACTTTATGATGGCATAAGAGTACCATACATGTTGTACTGTTAGTGATACAATCATATATTTGGAATGTGGGAGCTTTATTTACCTTGCAAGAAAAACAGATTAACCGCGATGAATTAATTCATAAAATTCAGTCGAATTACAGAATATATACCAGAATGAAGCCAATGTTTTTCCTCAGCATATTATAAGGGTAATTGGAAACACATGTCATGGGTCATAGAGTGAGATGCCCCTGTTATGTAATAAGGTACCCAGCCTCACTTTTGGGCAAATATGTGCATGAGACACAGTTTAAGAGGTGTCATGCAAATGTTTTTTCCTTTCTTTCTTCCTTTTTTATTTATCATATTTAATGAGAGTATTAGATGTTAGCTTCTGAAATGCTGGATTTATTTAATGTTGAAATGTCCTTTGTATATTCTTTCTTTTGATGATCATGAGAATTATAAGGGATTCTTTTTTTGTAAAGTAGTTGACCTTATTTTCAAATATTGTTCTGTTTGTTTGAGTTCTTCTTTAATAATAAAAAACCCTACTCTTTTCAAGTGCCATGGGATCTTTAACATCCACCTGAACTACCGCAGAACAGTCAGATGTAGCCTCAGTTTAACGTCTCATCTGAAAGACTGCAACCCAGGAGTGCAGTACCTCCCTCATGCTGCAGTGCAGTGTCAGTACTGAGATTTAACCCAAGTGCCTGGTGTGGGGATAAAACCCTTAGCCTTCTGATCTCCCAGCCTCAGAGGTGAGTGTGCTACTTTCTGAGCCACTGACACTGCTTAAATACTTAACAGAGCACAGGGAACAAACTACTGCAAAAGATTCAATTTTTGTTATCTAGTACTGCTGTTTTACGTAAGTGAAAAAACACTTCCTGATTAACTAGTATTGCTGCTTTAAGAAAATGTATAATGTAAGTATTTTGCTCCCCTATCATTGTTTTAAGGCATCCCTTGCAAGACTGATTTACAGCAATATAGAAGCTGATGGCAGATAAGGACTGCAAGGCCCACTCAGTCTGCCCATTTCTTCTACCTTATGAATGTGCCATCGGCCTGTACTCTGTCAATGGCCTATCTATTCATACTCATCTGTATTGCTCCCTTATGCCTATCCCATACCTGTTTGGAGCCCTGCACTGGATTCATATCCACCACTTCCTGAGGTAGGCTGTTCCATGCACCTTCAATCCTTTCTGTGTAAAAGAACTTCCTCATATTACCCTTTAATCGGCCTCCCTCTAATCTCATGCTGTGTTCACTTCTCCTTCTATTTTTCTTATATTGAAGCATGTTAGTCTCTTTCACCTTGTTAATGCCCTTAAGATGTTTGAATGTTTCAATCATATCACCTTTCTCCCTCCTTTGCTCTAGGATATACATATTGAGCACTGTTAATTTATCTTCATATGTTTTCTGATGCAGTCCCTACACCATTTGGGTTGCCCTTCTCTGGACTGCCTCCATTTTGTTAATGTCCTTATACAGGTGCAGCCTCCTGTACTGTATGCAATACTCTGGATGGGGCCTAACCAATGCCTTGTAAAGAGGGATTATTACCTCCTTCTTAAGGAGGCAGTATAGCGCAGTGGTTTATGGCTCTGAGCTGCAAACCTGGAGACCGGGATTTGAATCCCACAGCCCCCACTTGCATATTGTGTGACCCTGAGCAAGTAACTTAACTTCCTTGTGCTCCCAGGTCGCACCTGAAAACAAGCTTCAGCTTAGTGTGCCTTTCCTGGTTAAACAATTTCCCCTTTCTCCTTATGACTTGTGACACCCCTACTAATACACCACAACATATCTCTAGCCTTACCTACTGCTTTAGTGGTCTGCTTGGATGATTTCAGGTTATCTGTGCTGATGATGCCCAAGTCTCTTTCTTCCCTTGTGATTGCTAGCAACTCCTCCCCCCAACCTATAGGTAGCTTCAGGGTTTCTCTTTACTATGTGCATGATCTTGCACTTCTTTGCATTAAACCACAGTTGCCACTCTTCAGACCATTTGCCAGTTTTTCCAAGATCTCTACTCATTCTGCCCATCCCATCTGAATCATCTACTCAGTTGCAGATCTTGGTGTCTTCTTCAGACAGGCAAACCTTACCCTCCAGTCCATCTGCAATGTCACTGATGAAGATATTAAAGTGAAATGGCCCCAGGACTCATCCCTGAGGTACCCCACTATGTCTTCTGACTGTATACCATTTACCACAACTCTCTGTTTTCTGCACGCCAACCAGTTTGCCACCCAGTTGACCAACTTCTGACCCACCCCAAGCCTACCCAGCTTATTAATCAGTCTTCTACAGTATGTGGAACAGTATCAAAAGCTTTTCTTAAGTCAAAGTAGGTGACATCAAATGCACCCCCTTGGTCCACCACTCTGGTTACCCAGTCAAAGAAATCTATGAGATTAGATTGACAGGACCTTCCTGTTGTAAACCCATGCTGTCTTGGATCCTGTGCTCCTATGGATTCTAGGTGTTGTATTATCCTTTCCTTAAGGAATGCCTCCATAATCTTGCCCACTACTGAGGTAAGACTGACTGGTCTGTAGTTCTATGCCTTCTCCCTGTTGCCAGTCTTGTGCAGCGGGATCATATGGGCCCTTCTCCAGTCTTCTGGGACCTTTCCTGTGCTCAGAGGCTCACTAAACAGTTCTGCTAATAGCTCTGGCTAGTTCCACCCTTAGCTCCTTTAGTACCCTGGGATGTATGCAATCAGGTCCCATTGCCTTGTCCACCCTGAGCTTAGTGAGCTCTTGTAGGACCCTTTCCTTTGTGAAGGGACTTGTGCATACCTCCCTCCCACATGTGTCCATGGTGCTGAGCTGTGGGCCCTGCCCTACCCTACCTTCTCCTCAGTAAATACTGAGCAGAAGTATCTATTTAGGATAGATGCTTTTCCTTGGTCCTTCTCTACACACTCCCCCTTATCCCTTTGGTCTTAGCAATATTCCTTTGGACTTTCTCCTTTCACTAATGTATCTATAGAAAGACTTGGCCCTGTCTTTTACTGTTCTTGCAAGTGTTTCCTTGGTTTGGGCCTTTGCCTGCCTTACTGCCTTCCCTGCTTCCCTTAGGGAAGTTTGGTATGCCTCCCTATCTTCGTCCCACTGCGTTCCCTTATATTTCATGAAGGTCAACCTTTAGGCTCTGATTTTTTCTGATACTGTTTTTGAGAACCAAAGTGGTATCCTCCTTCTTTTGCTCTTGCTTTTTTCCCTAACACAATGGGATGTTGCTTCAAGTATTGCATCCTTATTGCTTACCCACTTTTCCTGTACCCCCTCACCTGTATTTCTTCTTGCCAGGGCTAGCTTAACTCTGTTTACCATCTTATCAAAGTAAGCTCCTTTGAAGTCCCATATTTTTGCCTTGGAATGGGATGATTTAGTTCTAGTGGCCAAATTGTTGTTTGGCCACAATTGTGATTTCTTTGGATAGTTGTGCTATTCATCTTGATTATATAGTTTAAGTGTTAAAATATAAATGCAACTCCACGCATAGTTTGAGTGTTAAAACGTTAATGCAATTTTATATATGTTTCTACTATATCATAATTATGTCTAATTGTATGTATTTACTGGAAGCAATTGTAAAAGAGAGTTTGCTCTCAATTTGCTTTCCAGACAAGAAATGATGATGATGATGAACTGGCCGAGTGACAGTGCTGCACCTCCAGCACTGTTGTTTGGTTGGATTCCACGAGGCGAGCGAGCCATTGTTCTTTGCTAGCATGATGGCTGCAGAGCTCCACCCCTGCAGCTATAAAACAGACCTGTACATGTCTAACCTCCTGCCATCACAGCAGTCATAGCATGCAGTTTAGGAGAACAAAAACAGTTTAACGTCGGTATGGGTGGCTGCAATTACTTTCTTTTATGGATCTTGACCCCAAGGAAAGGAGAAGAAGAAAAAAAACACCAGTGCAGAAACCGCTGTGAGCACAAGGCACTAAGGGCCCTGATTTTCTAAAATCCAGAAACAGACAAATCTATAAGATAGCAACCAAAACAGAAAATGCACACAGGAAAGTCTCAGGGTCCTATACCATGTGAACATCAACTGGACCAGCACAGAACACACTGAGAGTGGGATGAACACAGTCTTCATGCTAGGCAATAAAGGCATGAAAGCTACTACACTTTTATTGTAGTTAACCACAGTTCACTGGAACATCCTTATAGACAATAGTCTATGTACTGTGAAGTACACATTTAAGCATGTGGCTTAATGTTAGCTGCCGCCTCTTTAAAAGCACTTGGAACACACATGTTGCCAATTGTTGCACTGCCTGGAAGTGCCATGTAATTCTAGAAACAGTCTGGGAACCCCTTTAGTCTGTGGTAGAACATCACAGTATGCTGAAGTCGCCTGTGTCTGAGAATAAACACTGTTTTTCTACATTTTTTGCATGCATCCATCTCAGTCATCTGTATGGTCATGCAAGGTATCAGCCAGAGTAGCAAGAGATGGGCATTGCAGACCTGAAAAGAAGGTAAGGGTCCTTGTGCCAGACCAACTCCAAAATGCCACCCCAAACAAAACGTGACTCCAGGACAGAAAGCAACATGGGTTTGTCTCAGGCAGATACTGCCAGACAAACATGGTTGACTATTATGACTGGGTGACTAGGGAACTTGACAAGGGTCATGTGGTAGATGTCCTGTATGTGGATTTAAGCAAGGCATTCAATTCAGTGATACATTGGAGGCTGGTTAGTAAAGTAGGAAACCAGGAAGCAGGTCCAAAGATGGTGAACTGGATCAAGAACTGTCTGCAGGGGAGACACGAGAGGGTTTTGGTGGTGAGAGGACTCTCATCTCTAAGGGCTGTAACCAGCAGGCTTGGTACTGGGCCCAGTATTGTTTGGCATATTCATCACCAACATCTCACATGGCATTAAGAACAAGATAATTTTTTTGCAGATGACACTGAGATCAGTGCAGTGGTGGATGACACAGAAGGGTGGCAGGGGCTACGGGATGATCTGGCTAAACTCGAGGATTGGTCAGACGCATGTGAGCTGGGGTTCAATGCTATGAAGTATAATGTCATGTACTTGGGAGAATGGAAACTGAGGAGGTGTTATCAGTTGGGAGGAGAGCAGATAGCCACTACAGAGGAGGAGAAAGTTCTTGGGGGTGATGATAACAGGGCAAATGAACCACTCAGCACAGTGTAGAAAAGTGGCACAAAGGCCAACATGATGCTGGGGTGTATTACTAGGGGTATTACCTCCAGAAGGAGGTGATCCTGCCCCTGTACAGCTCATTGGTGAGACCACACCTGGAGTACTGCATGCAGTACTGGGGCCTATATTTAAAGGATATTAGATTACTGGAGGTGGTCCAGTGCAGGGCAACAAAGATGAATCAGGTATTGGAGGACAAACCCTATGAGGGGAAGCTGAAGGAGCTGAATATGTGCTTCCTGAAGGACAGGAGGAATGGGGGGATATGATGGAGACCTTTAAATATATGAAGGGTATAAACAAGTCTGGTACAGAGGGGAATTTTTAGGTTGAGAGGAGGGAGGGACATGGGCTGAGACTGGAGGGAGGGAGACTCAGGAAAGAAATGAGGAGGCACTTCTTCACAGAAAGAGTGGTGTTGAAGTGGAATGCACTGCCTGAAGAGGTGGTGTCCTGTAGGATGGTGGGCAGCTTTAAAAAAAGGTGGCATAAAATAAAGGGCGGGTCACTGCGAGGGTGTGTGTGGAGGAGGGGCAACTGCAGTGTAATGGATAGCAGGCTGCAGAATTGAGCAGACTTGATAGACCAAATAGCCTGTATCTGCAGGCAGTTTTGTAAGTTTGTATGTTTGTACATGTTGGAGAATGTGGCCTTTCTCATGCCCTGATCCAGTCTCGCTTGCCTGCACCAGCCTCCAGGTCCCCAGACCTCTATTGTAGTTCCGCACCTAGTAGCTGGACTCCAGCTGCACCACAGCCCTGGATGCAGTAACTAACAATTAAAAACTGCCATCTGTTTTCTCAAGCAGCTTTCCTGCAATGTTACAGAATATGAGTGACACTGCCCAACTGCTACTGCTTTCCTGAACTGCCAATGTGACATTTTCTTCTCTTGGCAAGCTTTGGGGCATAACAAGCAAACTGCAACTCCCTCCCTAGCAGCTCTTACAAGGTGGCAGGATGAGTCTGTATGGATTCCCCAGCCCATTTTAAACTGCTCCATTTTGCCAGACACACTTCATGCACAACTTCTACCAGCAGCAGCAGAAACAGTGCCTCTCCCAGTGGGGACTGCAAATAAAGAAGAAAAACATTTTTTTACAAGTACACCCTATCACTTATCCGATGAAGTTGCCTCTCAACTGTGGCTCCACAGCAAACAGCCACTCCATCTTTCTGCTCCTAAACTTTCTTGCCAGTAGCTCAGCTGCACAGCCTACTGGCTGCCCAAGGGGCGTCTGGTTCCTGTCCGCCCTCCCTCTTGACTACAAGGCTCAGCCGGCTGCTCCATCAAGACTGCCAAAATAAATAGGGAGAGAGAGAGAGAGAGAGAGAGAGAGAATGAGAGGGAAAAGAAGTAAATATAATTGCACTGAGCTCTCCACTTCTAGCTTGGCCCTTCTGCCTCTTACTGTGCAGTTGCCCCACTCTCTACAAAGCCACACAGAACACCTCCAACCAGCTGTCTCATTTTGCAAAGTTCCCTAGGATGCAAATAGTGGCTTTGCTTCACATCGCATTCTGCCCTGCTCACTGCCATGGCTTATCTCACCAGTGCCTCCACCTGACACACTTTCCCACTTCTCTTTGCATCTGCAGTTCGGCTCTGCTCCTCCTGAATGGCCACTACTGAAAAAATTCAGCAATCCACTCACACTATGCCATGCTACATATAAGCCTTTTAAAACAAATAAACTAAAGAATGCAGGAGCCCACACCAAGCAAATAAATAAAACTGGGCACCATAATCTAATCTAACAGAGCCACAGGGACCCAGATTTCCTGACCCAGTAGGGCACCACAGTAAATAAATAAAATAAAATAAACAGAGGACAGCTGGTGAGACCATAAGACCACAGCACAGGGCAATAAAGCAAATCAAATGCAGAGAAACAGCTCTAGAAAACACACAGGGAAAAACACAGCACAATAAACAAAGGGGCAGAAGTCAAACAAATATAATATTTGCCCAGCAACTCTGTCACTCACCAAAAACAGAGCCTGTCATTTTTTTCTGTGTGAGTTAGGAAAGAAGGATGACTGTGGAAATCGCCATTTTGGGCACTGTAGCTGCAGTGCAACAGCCTCGTGCTAAGCAGCAGCTATCTTTGTTTGGGCACAAATCACTGAAAGGAAGTGTCCTCTGACCCCTGCAGGCAGCTATCTTGGAAAGGGCATATCAAACAGGAGCTCCGTGTCACAGCTTAGGCAGCCATATTTGTGGGGGCACTAGCTTGTTCAATAGGGTTTCACGCCATAGGATTCAATGACGGCCATCTTTGTGAAGGGCAATCCCCTTTGAAATGAATGGGCACTGAAACAAATGGCTGATTTTGCAAAAAAATCTTTAGGTAAATAACAGACAAGGATTTGGGCTGGAATTGTTTATTAAAGACATCATTAGACTGACTTTGCTTACAAATAATTGTACTTTTGTCTACGACAATATTTTCTCTGTGGCACTCCATCTACTCCATGATGTCTCGTCTCCTGCATGACAGCAACTCCATCTCATCCTTACAATCTTTGTGCTGTCAAATGAAGTTCATCTCCAACCACAATGTCTGACGAAGATGCAAATATGGGTGCAGGAGTGTCCAGAGGTATACCTTCACCCACCTCGAGGATGTGGGGCAACAAAATTGAAGCCTTGCTGCTGACATACAGTCTACCCTCTCATCACATGGAAAGTCAGCTATGCAAGCCATTCAGGATAACCATGCCTACAATAAAACTATTTCACTTCAGTCCATGGTCCATACCAACATACAGCCAGCACCCTTCTCAGCTTTGCCTCACAAAGAGGCTGCCAAATGGCTCAAGCAATTACAAGCCTGGATTGCCCTCAATGGTTGGACTGATCCTTTGTATATTTCCAATGTCTTGCATTTGCTTCTGAGAGGGACTGCTGTTTCATGGCTTAACGCACTTCCAGAACAAATTAAAAGAAATACTGACACTCTGTACAGAACTTTTAGAGAACATTTTGTCCAAGCACATCCACCCCGATTATTGGGACAACAGCTGTGGGAATGCACCATGCAACTGTCTGAATCTTTGGAAACCTTCATCGTTGACATAGAGTCATGCTGCAAACATCTTCAGAAAACAGAGAAAGATCAAATCATGGCCTTTGTTTGAGGAGTTCTTCCTGTATGTGGTCCAACAGAAGCCGACAGTTTGGAAGGACACAATCCAAGGTGCATGATTTGCATAGGTGTCCATACCAATGTTTCAGGCCACCAGTGTATGAGCACCTCAGTCCTCAGAAATAGCTGCACTCACAATGTGTAAAATGGCAAAAACAGCTCCTCCGTTTTAAACAGGTGCTCGAGTTAAAACTGGCAGTAAGAAGAGGCAAAACTCAGCACACTGTAGTAGGCGTTAACCTACTACAGTGTGCTGAGTTTTGCCTCTTCGTACTCACAATGTGTCCATCAGCAACAAGCAATGATAGACAAGGTCATCACAACTGCTGATTATTTACATCTGAGTTCAACTGCTTCCTCTGCAATCCCTGTCAATGCACAGGAAGCCCAGACAGAAGAGCACATCACAAATCAGTGGTTAGAAGGGACAAAGCCTTTTACAGGTATATAAGTGAAAAAAGAAGGGTGAAGGCAGGGATAATGAGACTGCAGGGGGAGGATGGGGCAGCATGGAGGATGACAGCAGTAAAGATGACATACTGAACAGATATTTCTGCTCAGTATTTACTGAGGAACAGGAGGGTAATGGGACTGATGAGCATACAAGGGGTGGGAAGGGCATGGAAATGGACACAAATCCCTTTACATGGGAAAGGGTCTTAAAGGAACTGGAAGGAATAAGAGTCAATAAAGCAATGGGACAGGATGGAGTTCTCCCAAGGATCCTAAAGGAACTAAGAGAGGTGGTGGCTGAACCTCTGGCAATCCTGTTTAGCCAATCACTGGAAACAGGGAGGTACCCAAAGAATGGAGGATAGCAGATGTAGTCCTCTTATACAAAATAGATAACAAAGAGGAAGCAGGGAACTACATACCAGTCAGCCTGACCATGGCAGTGGGAAAGATCATGGAAGCACTACTGAAGGAGAGATTAGTGGAACATCTGGTTGCCAATGGACTACTGGACTCAAGGCAGCATGGCTTCACCGGGGAAGGTCATGCCAGATGAACCACATTGAATTTTCAATTGGGTGACAAGGTAGGTGGATCAGGGAGGGCAGTGGACATGGTCTGTCTGGATTTCAGCAAGACCTTTGACACAATGCCACATAGAAGGCTGTTAAACAAACTGGAGCATATGGGAGTGGGTAGGACAGTAGTACAGTGGGTGGGTAATTGACTGGGTGGCAGGACACAGGGGGTGGTGGGAAATGGCTGTCACTCCACAGAGGGAAGAGTGACCAGTGGGGTGCCACAGGGATCAGTGGTGGGACCAGCCCTATTCAACATCTTCATCAATGACATTGCACAGAACCTAAAAGGCAGAATTTTCCTGTTCGCTGATGACACAAAGCTCTGTAACAGAGTGGACACACCAGAGGGTGTGGACAGAATGAGGAGGAACCTGCAGAAGCTTGAAGAATGGTCAAGGGTTTGGCAGTTGAAATTTAATGCAAAAAAGTGCAAAATAATGCGTATGGGGCACCAAAAACCCTAGAACAACATATCAGTTGGGGGGTAAGGATATAGCATGCACCAAGCAGGAATGGGACCTTGGAGTTATAATCCCTGAAGACCTCAAGGTAGGAAAACAGTGCAACAAGGCAGCAGGTAAAGCAAATAGGATGCTGGGATGCATAGGCAGGGGCGTCATCAGCAGGAAAAATGAGGTCATAATTCCACTATACAAAACACTAGTGAGGCCCCACTTGGAGTACAGTGTACAGTTCTGGAGACCTTACCTACATAAGGACATAGACAGGGTGGAAAAGGTTCAGAGGAGGGCAACAAAGATGGTACAGGAATTACATCACGAGTCCTATGAGGACAGGCTGAAGGACTTGAATATGTACTCCCTGGAGGAGAGAAAGGAGAGAAGGGATATGATAGAAACATACAGGTACCTTATGAGGAGGAACAGTGGCAAGGCAAGGCAAGGCAAAATTTATTTAAAAGACGCCCAATCCCGGAGGCTCTGGGCGCCGTACAAATTTTTAAAACAAACATGAAAAAATAATAAATGTACAATTTATACACAATAAAAATACAGAATCTGAAAAATCAGAAACATTACCATAAATATCAGTTCAAACCTCAAATGCTTTAGAAAAAAGAAAAGTCTTCAACTGGGCCTTAAAAGTGTCTACTGTGAGGGCTTCCCTGACCATGATTGGCAGAGAATTCCACAGAACATGAGCCACGGCGCTAAATGCTCTATCGCCAGCGGATATCAGCCTAGTTCTGGGAATGGCCAGGAAGCCACCACTAGAGGAATGAAGAGGGCATGAGGAGAGGGCAGGTAACAGAAGGTTTGACAGGTAACCAGGGCCCAGCCCATGTAGGGCCTTATAGGTGAGAAGACCCACCTTAAAGAGGACTCTCCACCTGACTGGCAGCCAGTGCAGTTCGCACAAAACTGGTGTGATATGACAAGACTTCTGCTGTCCAGTCAACAACCGGGCAGCTGCGTTCTGCACCAGCTGCAGTCTACAGAGAGATCCTTCCATGACCCCGAGATAGAGCGCATTACAGTAACAAAGCCTTGATGTGACTAAGGCATGTATCAAGGTAGGGAGGTCCCGAGGTGGAACAAGGAGCTTAATCCTGGCAATGTTTCTGAGATGGTAAAAACAGGTACGAACTGTGGAGGATATTTGAGCCTCCATGGTTAAGTTCCTGTCCAGAATCACTCCCAGATTTCACACCCAAGAGGAGGTCTTCAATGACACAGTTCCAAGAACAAGCCCAGTTTCTGTGTCAGAGGCCATCCTATCATGGACTCTGTTCGACTCCACTACCAATACCTCCGTATTATCGGGGTTTAGTCGCAACCAGCTGGAGGCCATCCAGTCGTTAATCTCGGCCAGACAGATATTAAGCACCTCCACAGCATTTGATGTTCCTGGGACAAAGGAAAAATATAGCTGAGTACCATCAGCATAGCAGTGAAAACTCAGACCATACTTCCTAATGATCCCACCCAGAGGCAGCATGTACACTGCGAACAACATTGGGGCCAGTACCGATACTTGAGGAACTCCACAAAAAAGGAGACTGGGTATAGATGAGGAATTCCCCATCATGACCCATTGCCTCCTGTTGGTAAGAAAGGACTCAAACCATTTGATGACAATTCCGGTGAGTCCACATAGGTCCCTAAGGCAGACAAGCAACACACAATGGTCCACAGTGTCAAATGCTGAAGAGAGATCAAGGAGAACAAGAATTGTCTTGTCTCCCAGATCTCTAACCCTGAGGAGATCATTTTGCACCCAAACAAGTGCTGTTTCAGTGCTATGTCTGGCACGAAAAGCTGACTGGAAGGGTTCATACAACTTGTGGGATACGAGGTGCTCTTCCAACTGAAGCGCTACCACCTTCTCAACAACCTTCCCCAAAAATGGAAGGTTGGAAATAGGACGGTAATTTGCCTTGATCTCCGGGTCCAAAGATGGCTTCTTTAGGAGGGGTCTCACCAGAGCCTCCTTCAAGGCATCCGGAAAGACACCCTCAGAAAGGGAACACCGTACAATCGAGGCAAACACCGGCCAACGGAGTCAACACATCTCATTAAGAAACGCATTGACACCGGGTCCAGTTCACAAAAGGTATGCTTCATATTGGTTGCTACCTCGATAACCTCACTAACCTCCACTGGTCTAAACTCTCCCCAACCAGACGGAGTGCACTCAGAGCACATCAGGCAATCACTGCCAGCTATAGCATTTCTGGCTGAGGAAGCCACCAGCCGGATTGAGGATACCCCGTCCGAAAAGAACCGAGCGAATTCCTCACAGTCTATGTTGGAAAAAACTATCCCGGGCTGTAGACAGACAGGATGCAAAAACCTATCCACAGTCTGGAAGAGTGAGGCTGGCCGGTTCTTCCAGGCGGCAATCTCCCTAGACAGAAAGATTGTCTTCTTACGGTTGATGCCTCCTGATACGCACTATAATGGGCACCCAGGACCAGTTTATCTGCCTCCAGATGGGATCCCCTCCAGCAGCGCTCCAATCTCCAACCCATCTTCTTTATCTCCCTGAGCTCACAATCAAACCATGGCAACCTCAGGTATGAAGTTCTGGGTCATACACGAACAGGTGCGAGGGAGTTAATAGTGTCGGATAACACCCGATTATAGGTGTCAACCCCGACAGCAACACCTCCCACGCATGCATCACCCACACTAGACAATTTCGCTGTCACCAAAAAACCCTCAGGGGTCAAACCCCGCAAAGGGCGACAGCTAATCATCTCGACAGGAGAAGGGCTTGTGGCGGGAGCCCCAAGCGTGAACTGCACCGTGCAGTGATCGGACCAGAGGACTGGATTGATCCTGCGATCACTAATCTCAAGTCCCAGTGAGAACACCAGGTCCAACATGTGGACATCCCGGTGAGTCGATGCAGAAACAGTCTGCATCAGACCTAAGGAGGACATAATCTGAGAAAACTCATAGCTGTATCTATGATTTACGTCGTCGACCCAAACATTGAAATCCCCCAGAAAAACACATCTGGGGGATTCCAATGTTCCGCCGGCAACGAAATCTGCAATCTCCTGCAGGAAATCTCCCATCGGCCCAGAAGGGCGATAAATGAGAAAAATCCTGCAGCCTGCATCAGGTCTTCCATGGATGGCCACACATTCAAAAGAACCCGGAGTTCTCACCAGGTGCAAGGTGAAGGTCAGGCTAGATCTAAAACAGATAGCTACACCACCACCCCTGCATTCCACTCTGGGGCAGTGCACTACGGTATACCCAGGAGGGACTGTAGCCTCAAAAATTGGGCCTGCATCATCTCCCACCCAGGTTTCCGTAATACAAGCCAGATCGACCGAAGAAATCAAGGCAGCAATAATTGCTGTCATATCTCTGATCGATCTGGCATTACATAGCACTGCCGTCAGGAGATTTGGGGGTGATGCAGCCTCATAAGTTACCTGGCCACTCGATCTGGTGGACTCCCTGGGGATGGGCACCAACCACATCTGGCCTCTCCCATGTGCCCATCGCAACCCAGGGCACCTTCTGGAACTGACAACCTCAATCCTCCCACTACCCATACATGGGTTATTCGAAAATGCACGACCAGCGCCATCTCTTCCAATCCCAACCTCCCAACAGCGTCTGATAGTAATAGTTGAAACTGGGAGGGGGATAAAAGGGCACAGGTCGTGCAACATCGAACTATCATAAATGATTCTAGCCCCCTTTAATCCTGCCATATAGCCCGTATGCATCTAAGGCAAAAATAATCCTTAATTATCAAAGTTTAAGCAATAAACTACTTAAACCTAAAAATATCCAGTGTGCAAGAAAAAACTATTTTCCAGTGAAATAGATATTCCAGGACTAGGAGCATGGGTTGAATTTGGAGGGATGGCGATTCAGAGGAAAAGTGAGGAAGAATTTCTTTACGGGAAGGGTGGTGGATAAGTGGAACACCCTGCCTGAGGAAGTGGAGGGGGGACTGAAACAATCATGGGATTTAAGAATGCATGAGATAGACATAAGGGAATTCTGGAGGTCATGGGTAAGGGGCAACAGACTTTCAGAAAAACTTAAAGTGATCTTACAAGCTGAAATGGGCAGATTGGGTGGGCCATAGGCCCTTATATGCAGACAGTATCTATGTAATACTCTGCAACCACCTCAACAGTCACCTGATCCATCTTCACCTTCTTGAGAGCTTGTTACCTGTCAGTGGTGTGGATTCAGAGGAAGCACTGCTGCAGTTTGCTGAAAGCTAAAGTATGACAATCAAAAAATAACGAACCAAAGTTGTCCACCTCAACATAATCAGCCAGATGACTGCAACTGTTCCCAGGATTATGGAAATGAGCACTGCCCAAGGAACTAGGGGCTTTTGTTAGTCAGGAGAACACTGTAACTAACTGCTCCTCCAACTCTCACAATTCACACAGCCAGCAACCTCCAACTACCATCTCTGGCACCATCTCAGTTCAAGGGAAAAATGTACCTATCATTAGATCACCACTCCTAGGAAACTATGTCCCAGTGACCACTATAGATTGGTCCATGCATGTCTTGGTTGACACTGGAGCAGACATCTCAGTTATCAACACTAGTGTTGTGAACAACAAAGCTCTTCATCAATTACCTAATGTCTCTCCAGCTGACCTAAAATACATTATCACAACAAATGCTGCTACAGTACCTATCACAGGCATTGTCCATCTCAAGCTACACCTTGGATCACAGCATGCTGCTGTCAAGTTCTGCCTAGTGCCTGATCTACAATCATCAGTGATTCCTGGCATGGACTTCTTTAAATCTCACAAAGCCATCCTAGAGAGAACATGAACATCAGCAAGAACATCAGCCTGGTTCCACCAAGTCTAGCCCTGTCAGTGCTAACACGACCACTTTGGGCTCACCAGAGTTACTCCTCAGTAAGCAACTATCCTCTTCTAAACTCCCAGCAGCCCTTACAGAGAAAGAACAGCTTTTGAATTTCCTGGAGCACTACCCAGATGTCTTTGTTGGTCCAAATAACAAGCTTGGATGTTTTGATATCCTGCAATACACCATAATGGCGCAACCCAGTCAGAAACCCTTCTGTCAGCGAGCCTACAAAGTTGGACACAAACAGAAACAAGTCCTAGAGGGCATGATCAAAAAAATGCTTAAACAAGACATAACTGAAGAGTCTACAAGTCCCTGGGTACATCAAACCTGCTGGTGGCAAAGAAGGACAAGAGGTATTGCTTTGTGGTAGACTACAGAAAGCTCAATGCCTACACAGTGCAGGATGCTCATCCCTTACCCACAACCGAGGATGCCTTAGAGAATCTTCACATGGCCATAATAAGTTGTTTCCTACACCGGGCACTGCATCTCCTCAGCTGAGCAGATCTATGGCATCATGGAAAAAGAATGTCTAGCCATGGTATTTGCCATAAAGAAATTTGACTGTTACCTCCTCCTTTACAGCTATCTTTGATAACTCTGCCCTTTAGATGGTTGTTTGAAATGAAGGGACCAGTAAGCAAATTTGCCCAATGGATTGCCATGTTGCAATGCTACAGCTTTGAAATTTAGTACAGACCAGGTGGAGTTCACTCCAGTGTTGATGGTGTTAGCTGGAGATGGTATCCCTCTGTATTCCTCCTCAACAGATGAGGAATCCTGCTTACAAGCTCTCACTTTCCATTCCACAGATGTGCTTCCTGTGGACAGTCCGACAGCACCTTAAGGTGCTTTGCTGCTCCCAATTGCTTCTTCAGAAAGAAGCACAAGTCCTCTGTTACTGCATGCAGCTGAAAAGCTCCTCACTTGCTCTGCTTCTGATGTCTCCCTGACAACTGTCAACATGCAACAAAGAGCAGACTCTCAGTTCACAGACAATCACTTTCTTAGAGTCTGTAAATCTACCATAACAGAAGTAACATTGCCAGGATGTACTTGTCTTTGCTTCTTATCTTTGCTTCAAAATACTTTCTTACTGACAGTGTGCTTCTTCGCATTTGGACCAATGAAGGAAAAGGCCATTGCATGGATAGAACTCATGTACAGATAGTTGTGCCAGCCCCTCTAGTCAATTACATTCTCTCAACTCATGCCTTTCCACTTTCCAGAGGTCATATGGGAATCCACAGAACTCTTGAAAAGACAAGGATCCACTTCTTCTGGTCTCAGATGAACAAGGGCACTGTCCAATTTGTCAAATCCTGACAGCCCTGCCCCCAAACAAAGCCTCCTACCAAACTGACAAAGGCACACATCATTCCAATGCCTGCAGCCACAGAACTATTTCAAAGAGTTTGCACAGATATTCTTGGGCCTTTATTAACATGTTCTGACAATGGCAACAAATACATCCTTATTTTTGTGGACTACTTTACAATGTACTTGACACTAATTCCACTAATAAACATAAAAGCTGCTACTGTAGCAAATGGCTTCCTCAACACAGTTCTTTGTTGTCATGGTACCCCCTCATATATGCATTCAGACAGATACACTATCTTTCAGCAATTGTTTGAAAAAACTTGCAAACTCCTTGACATACAAAAGACTCACACAACAAGCTATCACCATAATGTAATGGACAAAATGAAAGCATGTCTACTATTCTAAACACTCTCTCCAAGTACCTGGATGAAACGCATGATAATTGGGACCACTTTGTTTCTTTTGATCACTTTGCCTACAATACAAGCCCTTGTGTTGACAATACAGAGTATGCACCATGTTTCTTGGTCCATGGACATCACCCAAGAACTCCACTGGACATGGATCTCTCACTGCTAGAGGTTTCAAAGGCAGCTTCTTTATACACTATTACTGTACTGGAACAGCTTGAACTTGCAGACATGTTGCAATCACTACATTGGGACAGAGAAAATCTGCCGAGCAGAAAAAGTCAGCAGCCAAGTCACATGAACCTTTATTTTCTGTGGGGGACACTGTTTATTTGTATTGACCTGTCTTAGTTCTGGGCACCACAAAGAAACTTCTTCATTGTTGGACTGGTTCTTCCTACATTCTGGAAAAGATCCTTCCAGTTCATGCCTATCTGTGATGCAAGTCTGATGGAAAGTTTGTACATAACAAAGTCCACGTCAGTCATCTTGGTATTACTTGGTATTAGGGACAAAAGAAGGCCGTAGCCCATCGAGATTGTCCCCCACAATTTATGGGTCATTTTTGAACTCAACATAAGTTCTCCCTTATCCATAAATCCAAATTATTTTTTAATGCATCAAAGCTACATATAGTGATTAATTCTTGTGGCAGAGTGTTCCATAGCCTTGGTACTCTTATGGCAAAAAAATTTCCCCTTTTGTTAGTTTTAAAGGATTGTATTTCTAACTGCTTATTGTGTAATCTAGGGACTATCCTTCTGGTTGAATAAATGAGTCCACATTGGCTCATAAGAGTGGGTGATTGACATAATTTATAGATTAATAATAAATCACCTATTTTTCTCCTAGTTTCTAATGAATATAGACCAGTAAGTTTCAATCTTGTGGTATAATCAAGATGTGCAAGTCTTGAAACCATTTTAGTTGCCCTTCTTGGTATCTGTTTCAGGCAAGATATATCTCCCTTAAGATAGGGGTTCCAGAACTGGGAGCCATAATCAACATAAGGTCTTATAAAGGTCCTATACAGGGGAATAATACACTGTTCAGTACGGGTAATGAAGGTACGTTTAATTTGCTTTAAGAGACCATTGGTTATTTTGGCTGTTTTTAAACAGTGTTTCCTAGATGTACGTTTGTTAGATATCAATATCCCCAAATCTTTTTCACAACTCGATGTTTTAAGTTTAATATTATTAAGATAATAATCATGCATTGGGTTATTTCTTCCAAAATGAAGAACCACACACTTATCACGATTGAAAAACATTTCGTTCTCAATTGCCCAGTGTTCTATTTTCCCTAAGTCAGTAACAAGTGTTTCCAAATTTTTGGGGTCATTAAACCTACCCCCCAATTTGGTGTCATCAACGAATTTTGAAAGATAATTATTTGGTCCAGCTTGCATATCACTAATGAATAAATTGAAAAGTGTGGATCCCAACACTAAGCCCTGAGGAACCCCACTCATAACCAAGCCCCAGCCAGATAAAATGTTATTAAATTTGACTTTTTGGGTTCTACATGTAAGCCAATCAGCTATCCAGTCAACAAGGTTCGTTGAGATGCTAAATGTTTTTAATTTCTGTAGGAGTTTAATATGTGGTACCTTATTGAATGCTTTACTGAAGTCAAGTTGTATTACATCTGTAGAAATCCCATTATCAAGGTGTGTACTAATGATATTATAAAAAGCAATTACATTTCTAGTACACGAATGACCTGGCATAAAGGCATGTTGAGTTAAATCTGCAATACCTTGGGTTTTAACCTCATCCTCTAACTTTGTTTTAATAATCCTCTCCATAAGTTTCCCTACAACAGAGGATAAACTAATGGGATGGTAATTTTCAACATTTCCTCGATTTCCCATCTTAAATATTGGTGTAACAATTGCTGTACGCCAATCATCAGGTATTAGACTTTTTTGTAGTGATTTATTAAAGATGATTAAACATGGAAGGGAAATAAATTGGGAAGTTGCCTTAAGAAATTTTGGATGAATGTTATCAGGGCCTGGGCTTGTTGTTGATTTCAATTTACCAAGTGCTTGCAAAATGTCGACATATTAATTACTTGAGTGATTGAATAAGGTAGAGAATGAGATGCTCTATAAACATTTTTATCAGATGGGGAGAAAACTGAACAAAAGTATTTATTAAAAAGATTTGCAGTATCAACATTTGACTCACATTTAGTTCCCATATTAAATATTGGGCCTATTTCCCTGGAGTGTCCTTTTTATTATTTAGATAGGAATAAAGTGACTTATGACAGTCCTTTGCATGGGCTAATTTAAATTCCAAATGAACTTTAGCTGTTTTTATCATTTTCTTTCAATGTTTTAATTGCTGTTCTATATTTAGTTAATAATATGTTTCTACGAGGTTGTAAACTGGTTTTCAATTTACTAAACAATTTAGTTTTAAGTCTAATCTGGGATTTAATGGCTTTATTGAACCATATTGGGAGCTTCCTTTTATTATTATAAATTCTTTTAATTGGTATATACTGATTTTCTAATTTA
The DNA here is from genome assembly GCA_016271365.2 of Neoceratodus forsteri. Lineage (NCBI taxonomy): Eukaryota > Metazoa > Chordata > Ceratodontiformes > Ceratodontidae > Neoceratodus > Neoceratodus forsteri. Next base: position 1,430,564,671 of record CM057449.1, read on the forward strand.
CTTATTATGTGTTTAAATGAATTCCAAGCCTCCTCAGTTGGTAATTTAGAGAGCAAGGTTTCCCAATTGATATTTGCAATTTCTTTATTAATAGCTTAGAAATTAGCTCTGTTATAATCTTTCATAAATGGGGGCCCTCTAGGGGGTACACATTCATAGGGAATTTCAAACAAAATAGAAAAATGATCGCTATTTCCAAGGGGGTCCCTAATTTGAAGATTATTATTTTTTTGCTCAGTGTTAGTAAGGAGAAGATCTAAAATATTTTGACCCCTTGTAGGTTCCTTAACAAGTTGCTTAAGCCCTGCTTCCATTATGATATTTATTAAATACTTTTCAATATTAGTATGTCCAGCCGGAGTACTCCAATCAATTGAAGGCATATTGAAATCTCCCAGGATGATAACATCTCCCTTATCTGCTAATTTGGGAATTTCTTCAAGGAGATTAGAGGTATATTCCATATTTGCTGATGGAGGTCTACAACAATTTCCTATTGTAATATGTGACTGATTTTTGAATTGAATGTTAACCCAGAGATTCTCAATGGAAGAAGGAAGATGAACTTCATAAGAAGGGATGTCATTCCTAACATAAATACATACTCCACCACCATGCTTATCAAAGCGGTTTTATAATAAAGTTTATAATTAGGAATATTTCTAGAGCATATGGATGCAGAGTCCTACCAGGTTTCAATCACGGCAATGACACCCATATTCATTATATTACATTTAGCTTCAAGTTCCCCCAATTTAAGTAGACTAAGTGACCTTGCATTTAAACTGAGAAATTTACATATGTCGTCAGGTGAGGTTGCTAAGTTGTGCTTTAGAGACTTGGGCAACGTCCCCTTCTCCCCCATCCTTGTTAGTTTAAATTCTGATTTATAATGGTTGTAATACTCTTACTCAGCAAAGAGCTACCCATTCGACTAAGGTGCAGGCCATCCCAGCAAAAAAGGGAGTTTCTATCATGAAAATTCTCCCTGTGTGTAATGTAGGGAATATTTTGTGAAAAGCACCATTTCCTAAGCCACTCGTTTATAGATTTGATTTTTTATGTAATAGTAGATGTGGCTCTGGGTACTGGTAATATTTCTGAAAAGCATACTGTACATCCAACTTCAACTAGTCAATTGTTTAGTGCTACAAAGTCCTGCTGTAGATATATTAAGTCAGAACAGTTTATATCATTTGTACCAGCATGAATTACAACAAAAGGATTTGTTCCTGCTTGTTTAAGAATATCTGGTACCATTTTAGTAATGTCCGCTACCTTTTCACCTCTGAAACTAGAACATGTACAATTTAATTTATCCGGGTTGCATATAGCTCTGTCTATATGTTTAATTATAGAACCCTCTAATACTAATACCTGTTTTGGGGGAATATTAGTAGATGAAGGGCAGGTTAATGCAAGACCAGATAAATTTGAAGGCTGATAGTGGGCATTGAAAGCTTGCAAAATAGGATCTTTTGGTACAACCTTAATTTGGGCTTGCATAATATCTTTCTGATTTATAGTTACAGATGATGACTGAATAGGACTGTTTAAAGATTTGTTAAAAGATGGAACATGGCTAGATGTACATAGTTTTTGTTTTTCTAGTATAGGACTAGTGACAATAGTGGACTTTGAATTTCTAAATCAGACAGATGCTCACATCTATTAAAGAGTGAGATGGGTGCACTATTGAAGACCTGCCCACCTCTCTTTTTCTTGGGATGTTTGGATACAAAGGACCAATCATCATTGTTGGTGATGGGTAATTTGTAATCCTAATTAGTAAGAGGGGAGATGACATGACAAGGGAAGGGGATGTGCTGAATAATATCAAGTTGCTCAGCCATTTGATCTATAAAGTCTTCTAATTTCTTGATGTCTTCTGACATCTGTGTTCCATTTAGTAACCTTGCTATTTCCTCTTGGAGGGTTTTAAGAAGCAAACATTTATCACAGGTGAATCTATCCCCTAACATACCCCTCACAATACATACAGAATTCTATGCATTTAGTGTAGTTACCATCCATCATTACGAATATAAGTTCAAAAATACTTACTCAAATATATTCGGTGGTATACGTATGTTAGGCCCAGCTCCCCAGCGGACACAACTGACATGCGCTGGACGTGTGTGTCTCTGCGTGAATCTCCACATGCTGCACTGCAGCACCCTGCTCAAGCTCACCCCGCTCACTAGGAGCATCAGTTATATAGGAGAGGAGCAGGAAGTCTGTGAAAGTCATTTCCTGACTCCTTTGTGCAACGTAACTCCACACTGTATTGTGACATTTAAAAAACAATAAAATTACTGCCACCTTGTGCGGTGGTCTTCTAATTTGAGAAGCTGCACCCTTGCTCCTGTACCACTAAGCACTATGTCACAAGCACAAATATGAAGCCCCCCTCATAGAGATGTGCCTCCACAGTCTCACAGTTCCCTAGAGACAGGTGTTTCACTAGTTTGATAATTTTATCAGCTCGTAGCCAACCCTCTCACCAGAGGGACACAGAATACAGCAAGCAAAACACCACTGTGTTTGTCAAACTTGTCAGCTCATAGCCAACCCTCTCACCAGAGGGACACAGAATGCAGTGAGCAAACACCTCTGTGTTTATCAAATGTGCTGCTATATAAAGATACCACAGAATTCATCTGAAGCACATGTACTTGAGTAACTCCCTTCCAGATTATCGGAATCATCCCAGTAATGAGGCTGCACTTGAGTCTGCCATCCTTGTCAGAATCAGAACTTCCCTCTGATAACCTGCAACCAGTGCCTTCAGACACTCATCCTCCTGACTCTCTCTCACCAACCAGATTCTGCTGCACCTGACCTTCTGTAAGATGAACTTCCTGGGACTTCTCAGCCTTCTTCTTATCAGGACATTCTTGTACACACCCCTGTGAACCAGATCGAGAAGATTCTTTGAAAGAAGTTTGCAAATGAATCCTGGACTTACAGAGTCAAATGGTATGATTTTAAAAGCTTTCAAAATTCTTGAGTTGCTTTTGCTGACCTTGCCGCATCCTGTCAATCAGAAAAGTTGATGGAAATCTTTAACTTTTGTACAACCAGACTCAGTGTGTTTTCAGACTAATACTTCTATTGCCCATGGTATTCCACTTGTGCTTAAGTGTTTTCCTGCATTAAATGTACTACTGTATTTGTTTATATGCACATATTTGCTATTGGTACTACGTAAATGCCTTTAACGTTTTCTTCCTCAGGAATGTTATTACTTTTGTTCTGCAACAGTTCATATGAAGTTTGCATATTCTAATTCTGTGTCATCTCCAGCTCCAAAATGCTACAGTGCAGACAAACTATTTTGAGGTAACACAATTTCTACCTCCTTAGGAGCAGAAAGAGTTTGCCAGAAAACAGGTACATTTATATGAGCCATTTAAAGGTCCAATGGCTCAATGATTGCAATTAAATTATACATGCTATCATTAATTTTACATGTTTAATACAGTCCTAAATGAACTGCATAACCTGGATATAAATAATGCTCAAACTGGCTGAAAATAGTGTGCATTAGTGGTGAACAGGGACAAAAGAAGGAGTGCAAAAAAGTAAGAAAGGGATAGAAAAACATCTATGATACATATTAGAATATACCAAAGCAGCAAAACTCAGTATAACAAATTTAAGATGACTCCTGAAATACTACAGAAGACCAAATCTTGTCAAAGGGAAATCATTAAAGGAAAGACGGGCAAAACGTGGGGAGATTCCAAGTAAATGTAACCCCCCCCCTTCTGTTCCATTTAGGTGCATACTTCACAGATGGTCCAGGCAGAAAAGGGGGAGCACTCCTAATCACAAACTTTCGTGACATGTGCACCTCAGAACAGTTGGGAACAGCTGGTTTCCTACCTACTTGGCATCTTTTACAGCTGTACACTTTACCTCCTCTCTCAATATTTGATCTCCTCCCCGAAGCTGTCCACAGGCCCAGGACCTTCCTGTACACCTCGGCTGTCTCAGAAGACCTTGCAGCCCCTATTAGGCTGGATGGATTACGCCACTGGCATGCGACTCATGGAAATATTAATTAGACTGCAGATACAGAGGAAAAGAAGAAGATTTTTGTTTCATTTGCCTACCCCCAGTTAAATAATGCACAAACCACTATTTCCTCCCCAAACTGACTTTTTTTTTGCACCTGTACTGCAAATGATTCCAGTGATACAGGGGTCACACAATTCATTAAAAATAGATAAAGCTCCATGGTTCAACTTTTTTACAAATACTGGCTGGATGAAATAAAGCAGCAGAAACAATGGATTTAGGCAGACAACAAACAAGGAGTCTCCTCTGCCTACTATCCCTCTCATGTGCTCTACCAAAGACCTACTTGAACTCAGATCCCTGCAATCTCCTGGCTTCTTTGGATCTGGTAAGCCAACCTTCTCTTTTTTCTTGGGTCATACTCTTTCATGCTGGCACTGGTCATCCCCCCCTTAACAATGGCATGGGAAAGCAAGCAACCTTCCACACCTGGACCTCTGGACACCAGCCCAAGCTGCAGGGGCATCCAGGAATTCTTCTAATGACCCAGGCCCTGATCCTCCTAAATCAGTTGGTACTATTCCCAGTGCTAGGGCAACACCTGCCACTGTCACTCAGTTCTGCCTCAGTATCTGCCTTAGTACACATGACCCAAACTCACTCCAGGGATTCCATTGGTCATAATTCCTCGGGGGTACCTGCCAGGCCCACATCCCTATTTTAACTGCTTGGGCTTGAATTCAGCTGCAGCACAGTGGCTACCCTCCAAAGTCTGCCATTTTCAACCTGTGACCCACCCAGACCTCAATGTACCAGCATCCCAGGACCTGTTCCTCCGAACAGGACCCATATCTTGGGTGAAAGGCCCCCCCAATGCCCTATACCCCCCCAGGCTGCCCTGCCACACCAGGTACAAGGGGAGCCACTGCATCAGTTCCCCTCCTGGGAGGGCCCTGCCACTGCCCTCCCAGCCCTGGTGACCTATGGTACCACACACACATATGAGGGCATCCTAAGGACTCCTACTCTCCCCTGGCCTTCTAACCCTCCTACTTCCCTAGCCCCCAATGATGCAGGACCTGGCTACCTACTCCCCCATGGAGCTCCATACCCCCACTTCTTGTCAACCATGACTTGTGATAAAGCCATTATGACTGTACTCTTTTGGGAGGGTTTCCTCACTGGCCCTTCTAGACTGCTAAGCTCCCTTACTTGCTCACCTTATCTGCTCCTAACTCTATGCTTCCAACCTTCCCCCTCCGACTCTAGGCCTAATGCCCAGGGTAGAAAGGCCCAGATAATTCCTGTCAGTCCCCTTATATACCCTCTAAACCTACTCTCTGCTGCCACCTTGAGACATCCAGAGCATTATCCCCTGAGCACTAAACCCATTTCCTAGCTCTAGCTCTTGGGGGGGGGGTGTTAGCAGGGGGAAAGGGATGCATAAGAATGGGAATATAAGCCCTGCTTTAACAGAGGGCTTACATACATATATACATATATATACTGTATATAGGTATATATATATATATATATATATATATATTAGAGGTAAAAAACTCCATTTAATGCATTGGTTAGGGTTGTTCCACAGCGACAAAAGTGAGGAAATTCACTGTTAGGGTTGAAAACCCCAACTCTGAATTCACCTCCCCCGCAGCACCACACACACACAGACACACACACACACACACATATGCAAGTATGGGGGAGAACCAAGTCAACACAACCAATGACAGACATCCAGCAGCAGGTGACAGAAATAACAAACAATTGTCTAAATGTACTACGAGACACCCCACCCACCTGACCAGGTACTGCATGCTCAGTGGAGATCAACAGCTAAACTGAGGCCATGTACACCAAACGTACACATCTCTGATTGCAGCTGCACACAACGTACCACACTTAGTAGTTGCATGGCCTTACCTACCGATGCCCCACACCAGACCACACCACATGTGGTGGGCCACCTCAGCAACAGAGTTGAGCAAAACCAAGGAGTTGTACAGGTATAATATCTCTGATTATAACAAGGGTTTGAGAAATGCAGTTTTCTAATGGACTGTAAACATTGTAACAGCCTTATGTTTAGTTTTTATTAAGATACATGTAGAGCCTAACCATATGATGAACATGGTTTAATGTTGTTTAAAAAAACAGTTTTATTATGATAGCAATAAGCCACTCCTAGGTATTATGTTAATGGTCAGTTTATCACTGTCTAGCGACATGTGGCACTCGGCTACGCCTCATTCAACATTAAACCCCTAGAGGGTGATTAACAGACCATTTAACATAACTGTTGGTCATGCCATATTGCTTAATTGTCTTTATGAGTAGATACTCTCCCTCTGCTAGGCACTGCAGGAGCTTTGCAACACAGTGTCCCACCCAGTTACACCATACACTGTCTAGTTACTGGAGAATGGCTGTGAATATGAACTCATGAAGATGAACAGTGTAACTTGATCATTACAGTCATCGAAATCTTAGTGTGATTATAACTGACAGAGTCAGTGATAAAGAATAACCCCTGCTGTCCTAGTACACTTATCCCATTGTGAGTTAAATTAATACTATAAGACATTCTGATTATATCTACACTATACCTACTTGATTCCTGTTGTACCACAATTAACATAGTTATCACTTTGATAGCATCAGTGACAGAAGTGTGGCAAACCCAAACACTAGGCATACAGCCTGAGTATGAAACAACTGTTAAAAAAATTACACTGTGTCCATAAGTGGCATAGATCACTCATTGCAACAATAGTAAATGTATCACTATTTGAATACGTTAGTCATCACAGATGCAATGAGATTGTCTTTATCAGGTACAACATACTCAGTAAGTGCCTACAGGAAAATCTATCCTATAGACATCTCCGATACAGCTACGTCATTGTTGGCTCAGTAGTGCTATGATATTTAGAAGTTGCTTGGCCTGATCCATGCAATTACACTGTTTCTTACAAAGAATACTTACTGCATCTTTAGTATTGAAACACACTGAAGGTCTATGTATGTACATCAGCAGTACACCTTCATCAGTAAGAATGCATCGGATACTGGCAGTACGAATTTCACAGCGTTGAACAGGCAATGCGTTTCCATACGTTTACATCAGCCTCTCTATCTTGAGTAAACAGTTGCAGTAAATGTACTACTATGTAAATCACATACTAAATGTAACACTACTTTTATCTTGAGCATGCTAGTGTCTTGTAATTAATTTATGTAGTTCTCTTAATTAATGTATACTCACTAGTGTTAAAACCTTTCTACAACTGTCATCATGCACCTTCAGCATTTATATTGACTAACGGCACAGTACCAGTTGTGGTGTGGTGTGGGGCATTGGTAGGTAAGGCCATGCAACTACTAAGTGTGGTATGTTGTGTACAGCTGCAATCAGGGATGTGTACGTTTGGTGTACATGGCCTCAGTTTTGCTGTTGATCTCCACTGAGCATGCAGTACCTGGTCAGGTGCGTGGGGATGTCTCGTAGTACATTTAGACAATTGTTTGTTATTTCTGTCACCTGCTGCTGGATGTCTGTCATTGGTTATGTTGACTTGGTCCTCCCCCATACTTGCATGTGTGTGTGTGTGTGTGGTGCTGGGGGGGGGGTGAATTTGGAGTTAGGGTTTTCAACCCTAACAGCGAATTTCCTCACTTTTGTCGCTGTGGAACAACCCTAACTAATGCATTAAATGGAGTTTTTTACCTCTAACATACATATATATATATAAAATAGCTGGGGTTAGCATGAGCATTTACTGTTAAAGGTCAGTTTTTGCAGGGTAGTAACTTTGGGCAGGCTCAACAGATCTGCTTGAAATTTTGCATGCATCTTTGGAGGGGGCAGGTCTATTTTTAATTTTTTTTACCATTCTCTTTATCTCCCTCAGACACCGGAACTCTCTCAGGCCTCGACTCATCCCCAGCTCTACCACCTGCTGTGGCCCCCACCAACCTCAAAGTCATTATGGTTCTTCCGTGGAGCCCCCCTTTCCAAAGCCCCACCAGGAGATTGAAGGGGCGGTGAAGGAGGTCCAGCATTGGGCATGTGGCTGGTGGATACTGCGGGTCATTGCCTATCCAGGCCCAGGGTGCTTCCCCCCCCTTGTAGAGTTCCTCGCTTCCCATCCTCCCTCCCCCCTGTGTGGGCACTCCTAATGCCAAAGTGCACGGCACCCCTGCTGGCATCAGCCACGCTGAGACATGCAGTCCAGGTTTATGCAGCACCCCTGATCTCCACTGGGGGCCACTGGAACACCGGACAACTCCCAACTCTCCCCCCAGGAGAGGAGAGCAGCCCTACAGGTGCTCAATCCTCTCTCTCCTATGCCGACCACTGGTGCCCAAGCTCGTTCCCAAACTCAGGTCGCCGGCATGGAGTGAGGTGTGGCATCCAGTGCCTCAACTCTCAGTGCCACTGGGCTGGCCAGGGCAGATCTATTGATATGCCAAATTTGGTTTGAATCCCTTGTGCAGTTTCTGATACACTGTGTTGAAAATTAAGAGATTTTTATGTTTTGTTTTCTGTTTCTTTGTCAACCTGTATCTCAAAAACAGCTGTAGCTACTGGGCTGAACTTTTCAGGGCAGAAAACTGTGGTCTCATAGATGTGCATTTTGAAGGTTTCATGAAAAAAATATTATTTCAATCCAAAGTTATGAAATGTTCTTTTTCCCATTATTTCTGAGGGAAAAAAATACTGTATATACTCATGTATAAGCCAACTCATGTATAAGTTGCCCCCCCCATGCAAGCAGGTAATTTTGTACACATGACTGACCTGCGTATAAGCTGAGACAAACTTATTTATTTCAAAACGTTTTGACAAATACTGCACATTGATTGAAAACCACAACATGATTATAATAAAAAAAGTCATTGCTAGTACTTGTAGTCCTGTTTTTAATTTCAAGCCATCTTTCTTGATATCAGAAAAGCCTAGCTCAACCCATTCCCAAACCAGTGCAATATTGGGTCCATTGGGGGGAGGTAGTGAAGCATGCCATAACTGGAGACACAACTGGAGACAGTAGTGCAGAAGGAGAGAAACGCTGGTCTGGAAGGACAGTTTCAAATACCTTTTACACAGGTACTGTGTTCAAGTGTTCGAAGTTCTGGTTTACAGGAATCAAGAAGACTTATTAGGAAGGGGTCAGAGCACCAGATGAACATAATTCAAGAAAGTGGCAGGTGGGGGGTGCGAGCAAAGTATTCAGTGTGTGGCAGGAGTTTGTTTAAAAGGGAAAAAAGTTTTTTTTCATGTTACATGTATGGCACTGTGTTAGTTGGGTAGATAGATACATGTGCTGAAGCTGTGCTAGTATTTGTGAAGTGGTACAGATGGGGAGGGACTACCATTACTTAGTTGAAGTTCCATTATGGCAAGATTGATTACTGGATTTTACTGACAGACTTATATACAGGCTGAGGTACCTGATATAGCAATGGAAAAGTGGTCAAAAAATGTATCTTATATGAAAGTATACTGTATATGGAAGATGTCCTTGAAGGCATAGGATTGTAGTCTGATGCAGAATCCTGCATCAACATATGATTCTAGTTCAATGCAGTATCCTGCAATGAACTGCCATATTTGATTCAGAATGATGATGGTTAGTTTGCTCTTATATTGTCTCTTGAATGTAATACTGTCTCTTGAATTGTTTTGTCAGCTGTTATTGCACACTGTATGCTATATGCATTTTTCCAAACCCCCTACCCCCAGGATTCATCTGGAATCAAGTAGTTGCTTACTCAGCATGCCTTCGTGGGAAAACTTAAATAAAGAAATAAATAAAGAATCCTGCATCGAAGTGGCATTTTACGATGCAGAGTCCTGCATCGAACTGTCATTTTTCCAGGTGTACTCCTTTGTAATTACTGTTTCCCAACATTGGGGTCCCAATCCCCATATTGGCATTTCTTTAACTCTCAACTACTGTGGTGCACTGGGGAGACCACCCTCAGTGCACTGAAAGCATTAACTTTCTGATAACCTTCTGTTGTTTCTGACACTGGGGTGCCCACCCCCAGTGTGAGATGCCACTCTGCCACCCCCACAGCCCATTCTTATTATTCTTTGCTGATATTAGGGCATCCAATCCACATGTCAGGATTTATTTCTCCCTCTATTGCTGGGGCACACTGGCAAGAACACCCCCAAGGTGCCAAAAACCTTAACTTTTTTTCAGTGTTGCTTCTGACACTGGGAAGTACACACTTGGTTTAGAATGCCCCCCACCCACTGAAATATTAATAGTGTTCACTGACATCGGGGTGCCCAATCCCTGTGTCGATATTATGACCCCCCCAGCACTATGGAACAGTGGGGAACCCACTTCCAGTGTCCCAAAATGAAGTTATCCCTGCCATTAAAAAAGAAAACTGTCCCCAATGTATTTTTTTAATTCAAGAAAAAAATAAAATAGTCCCTTGTTGTCTCCCCTGTCCCCCTCCTCTATCCTGGCCCTCCCACTGAGCACCCACCTCCACACAGACCCTCTCGCCCTATAGTTACCTCTGGAGGTCAGCGTCTGTCATCTTTTCTGGACTGGGACACTTCCACACTCTTCAAAGCCAAACCGCAAACTGAGGAATCAAGGTAGGCTTGTATTATGGCTCTCAATGGGGTTTTCAACTTATGTTGATATCTCAGCCATTTTTAGGAATTTTAACCCCACATTTTCAACACAAGATTCTTGGGACTCTACCTCTTGAACACTCACCACCATTTCATTATTCGATCCTGAAAGCTGATTTTGCAGTTACTATGTGGACTCTCCCTTCTGAACCGATTAAAGAAATGACAGTGCCAGTGTTTATGAGGGGAGGTCAAATGTGTTTTCACAGCTGTGGTGCAGAATGACACAGTCACTGTGTGAAATTAACTTTTGGGATGTACTAATGAAATCACAGTGCCACTGTTCATTAGGTGGGGTCCCAAAAAAGCCTTGTTGAAAATGTGGTGCAACAATTCCCAAAAATGACTGTTATGAGTGTATGTTGTGCAGTTTCTATGCATATTCGTAACTGTGCCAATTTTTAATATTTTCACTCCAGATTTTCAACACTAGGATTTTTTCACACCACCTCAAGAACAATATATCTGTCATTTCTCACATCCTGCCCAAAATGTGTTTACACAGCAGTGGCACGAAACGGTGCAGTTTTAGCCCCCTATTTGGGGGGGGGGGGCTAAGCAAAAAAAACTAGCCAGGAAAGTAGTAATTCATACAACATTTTAATTTTTTTCCTACGTCATACGGTTCCTGAGATATAAGCAATTTAGTATTCCAAGTCGTACTTTTCTGCTCTGAAGTCAATTATAATGCATACATTCTTTGTTTTCAATTAGTTTTTTCAATGCAGTTTTTGGGGAAAAGAAGGATGTGCCCTTTTGTTACTGTGACAGCTAGCGTTTCCAGTTGCACTTCTGTTACCATTCGAATCACTGTTTCCGTCTATGCCACAGTGTGCGTAACGGTTTGCGTTTTCATATGCGCTTGCATTTCTGTTTCTGTTGTGTTTACTGTTGCTGTTACTGTTACCATTTATGTTTACTATTGCGGTACCATGACCTTATGTGTAACAGTTTGCGTTTTCGTATGCGCTTGTGTTTCTGTTTTTATTGGCTTTATTGCTGCTGTTACTATAACCATTTGCATTTACAACTGTGGTTCCGTGCGTGTGTGCGTTACAGTTTGCATTTTCATACGTGCTTGCATTTCTGTTTACTTGGGTGTTATTGTTGATGTTACTGTCACCATTTGCGTTTACAACTGTTTTTACCAGTTGCGTTCTGCATGCATTTCTGTTTGATGTCTCCATTTACATAACTGTTTGGTTCAGCGTCACTTTACACTTGTGTTTCTATTAATGTTTGCTTTGCCATTTACGTTTGCTTTGCCATGTACATTACTGTTGCTGCTTGCGTTTGGTTTGCAGTTTCTGTTACTGTGTAACAAGACATCACATGGCGGGAGCACGGGGCCCTTTGGGCCCCACGCTGCCACCACTGCATTTCTTTCATTATTTATCATCCTCATTCTCAAAAGAAGGGAAATTAGAGGAAAAAAACTCCAATTAATGCATCCATTAGGGTTGTTCCACAGCAAAAAAAAGCTAGGAAATTTGCGGTTAGGGTTGAAAGCGCCCCCTTAGACCACCAGCCCACCCCCCAACTGGCATCGGGGTGTGCATTGGGGTCATCGGTCCTAGCTCTCACCCCATTTTCCTATACCTCAGCTTCTTTACACATGTGATGGGGTGAGAGTTAGGGCCAAAGACCCCAACGCATACCCCGATGCCAATTGGGAGGTGGGCTGAGGGTCCAAGGGGGGGCTTAATCCTAACTTGAATTTCTAGCTTTTTTGCTGTGGAATAAACTCCTAACTGATGCATTAAACAGAGTTTTTGCTCTAATATATATATATATATATATGTGTGTGTGTGTGTGTGTGTGTGTGTGTGTGTTATATATATATATATTTATGGCAAAAACTCCATTTAATGCATCAGTTAGGGTTGTTCCACAGTGACAAAAGCAAGGAAATTCAGTGTTAGGGTTGAAAACCCTAACTCTGAATTCACCTCCCCCAGCACCACACACACAGACACATGCAAGTACGGGGGAGGACCAAGGCAACACGACTGATGATAGACAACCAGACAGAAATAACAAACAATTGTCTAAATGTACTACAAGACATCCCCACCCACCTGACCAGGTACTGCATGCTCAGTAGAGATCAACAGCAAAACTGAGGCCATGTACACCAAACGTACACATCCCTGATTGCAGCTGCACACAATGTACCACACTTAGTAGTTGCGTGGCCTTACCTACCGATGCCCCACAACACACCACATGTGGTGGGCCACCTGAGCAATAGAGTTGAGCAAAACCAAGGAGTTGTACAGGTATAATATCTCAGATTATAACAAGGGTTTGAGAAATGCAGCTTTCTGATTGGCTGTAAACATTGTAACAGCCTTATGTTTAGTTTTTATTAAGATACATGTAGAGCCTAACCATATGATGAACATGGTTTAATGTTGTTTAAAAAAATAGTTTTATTATGATAGCAATAAGCCACTCCCAGGTATTATGATAATGGTCAGTTTATCACTGTCTAGCGACGTGGCACTCGGCTACGCCTCATTCAACATTAAACCCCTAGAGGGTGATTAACAGACCATTTAACATAACCGTTGGTCATGCCTTATTGCTTAATTACCTTCATGTGTAGATACTTTCCCTCTGCTAGGCACTGCAGGAGCTTTGCAACACAGTGTCCCACCCAGTTATACCATCCACTGTCTAGTTACTGGAGAATGGCTGTGAATATGAACTCATGAAGATGAACAGTGTAACTTGATCATTACAGTCATCGAAACCTTAGTGTGATTATAACTGACAGAGTCAGTGATAGAGAATAACCCCTGCCATCCTAGTACACTTATCCCATTGTGAGTTAAATCAATACTAAAAGACATTCTATTTATATCTACACTATACCTGCTTGATTCCTGTTGTAGCACAATTAACATAGTTATCACTTTGATAGCATCAGTGACAGAATTGGGGCAAACCCAAACACTAGGCATACAGCCTGAGTATGAAACAACTGTTAAAAAAATTAGGCTGTGTCCATAAGTGGCATAGATCACTCATTGCAACAATAGTAAATGTATCACTATTTCAATAAGTTAGTTATCACAGATGCAATGAGATTGTCTTTATCAGGTACAACATACTCAGTAAGTGCCTACAGGAAAATCTATCCTATAGACATCTCCGATACAGCTACGTCATTGTTGGCTCAGTAGTGCTATGATATTTAGAAGTTGCTTGGCCTGATCCTCGCAATTACACTGTTTCTTACAAAGAATACTTACTGCATCTTTAGTATTCAAACACACTGAAGGTATATGTATGTACATCAGCAGTACACCTTCATCAGTAAGAATGCATCTGATACTGGCAATATGAATTTCACAGCGTTGAACAGGCAATGCTTTTCCATACATTTATATCAGCCTCTCTATCTTGAGTAAACAGTTGCAGTAAATGTACTACTATGTAAATCACATACTAAATGCAACACTACTTTTATCTTGAGCATGGCTGTGTCTTGTAGTTAATTTATGTAGTTCTCTTAATTAATGTATACTCACTAGTGTTAAAACCTTTGTACACCTGTGATCATGCACCTTCAGCATTTATATTGACTAACGGTACAGTACCAGTTGTGGTGTGGTGTGGGGCATCAGTAGGTAAGGCCATGCAACTAGTAAGTGTGGTACGTTGTGTACAGCTGCAATCAGGGGTGTGTACGTTTGGTGTACATGGCCTCAATTTTGCTATTGATCTCCACTGAGCATGCAGTACCTGGTCAGGTGGGTGGGGATGTCTTGTAGTACATTTAGACAATTGTTTGTTATTTCTGTCACCTGCTGCTGGTTGTCTGTTATTGGTCATGTTGCCTTGGTCCTCCCCCGTACTTGCATGTGTGCATGTGTGTGTGTCTGTGTGTGTGATGCTGGGAAGGGGGTGAATTCAGAGTTAGGGTTTTCAACCCTAACACCAAATTTCCTCGCTTTTGTCGCTGTGGAACAACCCTAACTGATGCATTAAACAGAGTTTTTTTGCCATAAATATCCTGTCTCTTTGAGAATGATTGCTAACAATAGTATATGATTTATTGTTGTAAGAGTACTGCAGATACATACTGAAATGTACCAAGATGAGGAATACAATAACTCATGTAGTAGTATTTTCTGTTATTAACACTAAGACTACTTCCATCTGAACCATATTGTTTTTTATATTAATCTATTTATTTTCACTTCCCACTGTTATTGCAGTATTAATTTTTTATGTTGCAGCATTTTACTCATTTTCTTTGTGCAGTCAATGTAACTAGTCTTCGGACACATGGTGAATGTAGTACTCTATGGCCCGAATATTCAAACTGTTCCAGCCTGTGACACAAGCCTGGGCACACCTGAAGTGGCTTGCACAGGGGTGTGTCCTGGTGACATTCAACAGACCTGCACTATGGTGTAGTAGCTTTGAATATCACAGCCTGGCCATCCTAACTGTGCATGGTGCAGTAGTACTCCTCCATCGCAAGTGTCCAGATTGTAGCATGCAGATGCGCTGTAGGAAGTGGCATTGCACCATGCACAGCACCTGCCATATTCACAACGGGACATCCAAATGCGTTCATAATGTATGCAAGGCACACAGGGCTACATTTTAATGTCATTACAGCCCCATTTGCATGTCATTAGGATGCAGAAGTGCCATTCTCTGACAACTTGTGCCTGGCGCCCTCACAGGCACCAGTCATGAGGAATAACACTGCATGCAGCCCAATCACGGGGATTCGTGAACACCCAGAAAAATATGCAATATGCCACATAGTCCAGTGTACTGCTGTGAGCCTGATCACAGGCATCATTAATCCCCCCCAAAAGTGCAATATCCCTGGTGGTGTAGTGGAGTGCAGTGAGCCCAATCACATGCATCATTAATAGATCCCCCCAAGTGCAATATTTTTTTGGGTCCAGTGGCCCAGTTGATGGCTGATCATGGACATCTGTACCTCATCAAATACCCCAAAAACCCTGATGGTGTAGTGAACACCACACCCCACCCGACAATGAACCCTAACACCATGATTTACCCTGTGTCAGTTGGCAGATGGCAGTACTGCATCTGCCTTTCACCCTGACGCCCACCAACTGACAGGTCAGTAGAGCTGCACGACCATTGTTTAACAGCATCAGCCAATGGGCGTGCAGCCCATGCTGTACTTCTCTGTACAGATATGTAAATGAATCAATTGACATATCTGAACAGAGTGTACAGTATGAGCTGGCCGCCCATTAGGTCATGCAGTGAACAAATGGGTATGTAACTCTACTGACCTGTCATTTGGCAGGTGTCGGGGTGGCAACCAACTGGAGTACTGGCACCCACCAGCTGACGAGGCATGGGAGTGGGTTGGTGGGGCTCACTGGGTGACTGGGTGGGAGTACACTACACCACCAGGGTCTTAGAGTATTTTATGAGGTACTGATCGGTGCAATCAGGCAGCGATCATTGTACTGGACCACCAGGGAAATTTCACTGTTTTTTGGGGGGTAATGTACTGATGTTCATGATCATGCACATAGAGGCATACTGTATCAGCAGTTATATGCAACAGTGGCATTTTTGCTCCAGTAATGCCTCCAATAGTACATGGGACTGTTGTCAGGTATCTCAGGAACTCGGATGGACAACCACAAGTGTAATCCCACATGACTGTGCTATAATGGTTCAGTAAATGATGAAATAACAGTTCTGCAAATCTTTGTCACAAATATTGCAAATAAACATCCCCACAACACAATAACATGACAAACAAAAAATAGTATCTATAAAATATTTATGTATTTGTATAAAAATATTAAAGATATTTGAAAGCAAATCACACAAAAAATAAGATTTATTTTATAAAAATACATACAAAAATATAAAATGTTTCACTGTACAAAAGAAAAACAAAAATAGATTTTTTAAACTGTACATTTTTGAGATACAAAAATAAATATTTCTTCAAAATGGCTTGTTTTTCATTAAATAAAAAAATAAAAAAATAATTATTGTCCACAAAAAGTAATAAAAACAACAGTTTTCAGCCAAAACTTGCGAGAGGTGTGTGTGCTGCTTGAGGCAGTCCGAGCCAGAAACTGGATCCGATGTGGAGGCGCAATGGAAGTGGAAGCTGTTGTGCCCTCCAGAGGAGATACCGGACTGCTGTGGAGGGTGGTCAGTTCGTCCCAGGGAAGCTGGCAGGAACAGGTGGTGCTGGTGGAGGCAAAGCACTAGTACTGGCCACGGTGGCATCAGCCGCTGTCACCACAGGCTCAAGCACTAGGTTGACAGTCTGTTGTTGCGCTTCCATGAAGGACAGCATTTTCTGCTGTCCTTCAAGGAGCACAACATTGTCTTTTCTTAGACCGTCAACCATGCGCTCAAGCCTGCGGAGACAGCGGCAGTGGCCAGTACATGGTTTTTCTCACCGGCATCCTACAAAGAGTCAAAATAAATAAATCAATACAGAAGACTAAAAAACACTGATGGACTTTCTGTCTTTCAATGTTAAATATTTGATAGCTAATGCAGTAACACTTATACATAAATTTGGAACTAATGATACTAATTAGAAGTCTGATACAAATGTAGATTGTTGTCTTGTCTGTTCGGATATAATACTTTATTAACCATATTATGTCATTAGTTGACAACATACAAAAACTTGTTGGAACTTTTAATTTAGTATGCTATTCTTGTGTTTTATTCACTAGACAGAAATATTCAGTATCTATATGCTTTAGCATAATAAACAGTACAGTCGCATACAGTAAAAATACATCCTCATTGTGTGTGGGAATCGAAACTTTACCATCTGTGGCTATAATGTTTACTCATGTCTGCAAGAGAATATGCAACTACCTTCACACCAACAATATCATAAGATTATTTCATGTGTACATCATCATGATCACTTTAATGATTCTTTGAAAAGAAACATCTTTCGAGTT
This sequence comes from Neoceratodus forsteri, assembly GCA_016271365.2. Lineage (NCBI taxonomy): Eukaryota > Metazoa > Chordata > Ceratodontiformes > Ceratodontidae > Neoceratodus > Neoceratodus forsteri. Next base: position 1,430,582,317 of record CM057449.1, read on the forward strand.
GTAATTCACCACCTCTGCACACATAAATGTTTCAAACACTTTTGTTACTGATATGGCATTGATTCAGCTGAAAACCATGAACAAGCTGTCATTTAGTATTTTATGTTCACATTCTGTGCATCCGTATTGTTCCAGAAACTGTTACCAAAATCCAAAATGTCCTATCTCATGATTAACTGACCAGCAATACAATCAGTGAAAGTTTCTTATTTTTTTGTATAATGAAACAAGTTAGTAACAGTATTAACACTTTTTCACCATACAATGTACTTCACAATAGTTTTAGCAACACATTCCTATTGCCACTTTTTCCATTTTCATCAAATTGTCAATTTAATCTGTCTCAGTTTTTTTCTAATACTTGAAACCATCTCACAGAATTAGTATTCGATACTTCAGTGAGTTAACTAAGTACTTACTATAATACATTTTTCACACAACATATGAATAGATATTAGGAGCTGTGTTCAGAAGTAGTGTGTAAGAAATGCAAGTTTACACCATGGGCAACACAGTACTACATGCCACAGCTATATCGGAAAGTTGTATTGATCTTAAATAAATTAGCACTCTATCTAAAAAAACAGTGGAATCTGCAACACAATAATCATGTGTATTCTCATGCAATCTCACATAAAAAAACAATATACACTTCAGGAAGTAGTGACACATCAGCTGGATAGTGAATTGGCTCCACCAATGAGCTGACAGCTTAGTAATTGGTAGGATAGTTTCATTAACAAGGAGATTAATCAGTACTTTCTAGACGTATCAGTACCTGGGTACCTCCTGCTCACCACCTACATGTGTGACATAAGGGTAGCTATCACGAGTAATATTGCTGTTTGCAGATAACTGAAAACTGTGGTCGTTAGTGTATGCGCAGAAGGGACAGCTGAGTCAACAGACTGCCCTGGCCCAACAGGTAAATGTAGAAGGGACACTATTCTAACTAAAATGCAGTGAAGCGCGACGTACTGCACATCACACAGAGAAATGCATAGCAAGAGTTCCTCCGTGGTGGGGGGGATGAAATAGTACAAGACTTTATTGCTCTCAGGGACTTGAACCTGTTCTTCTATGTTAAGATGAACACCCTTGACACTTGTAGAAGGCCAACAGATAAGGACAACAGGATGCTGTGTTGATCACCAGTGTGATTGCCTCTAGAAGAAGTGAAGATATTACACATGTGCCTAACTCACAGTCTGATAACACATCTCAAGTATTGTTTTCAGCTTCAGATGCCACAGTTAAAGACTCACATGTAACTTCTGTGAAACGACCACAACAGGGAGATAAAAACAATGTGTGTCTTGCGGAACACGACCTATATGTAGAGTCAGTAACCTAAATATGTACACATTGGCAGACTAAAGGTACTCAAGAGACATGCCAGACATCTTCAGGTACAGGAAGAGGATAAATAAGAGATTGGCAGTTAGGATGACTTGAACAAATGAAGAAGAGTAAGCTAATACTGCAACTAGAGGATGGAAATTTCTGGGGAAAAGAAGGAGATTTACTTCAGTAGCACAGTGGTGGATCCATGTAATGTGGTGGGCAGTGTGCTGGTGCATGCACACATGGTAGAAGTGTTCAAGAGGATGTGGTACAGCAATAAGACAGTAGCTCCAGTACTATAGTAATTGTGCTACTTCTGTCCCTGGCGTTCTACTTAAACAGTCAGTGTCCTATTACAGAAATACCTCAATATGATATCAAAGTCAAACATGATTTGTTAGCTTGTTGTATACCATTTATCTCCCAGCAACTGAACAGCTACATTTACTCTACCCACTCTTCACTCCTGTTAGTGACTGCACGTATGTTCAGTCTAACTGGAATGCAGGATGCAGAATTAATGGTTCTGTGTAATATGGCTGTACACACATCACACACAATGCAAGAAAATGAACATGAAGCTTGCACCATACTACTGATAACATATGTGTGATGTAGTCATTTTCATCTAAAAACAATCTACAACTATACAGTTTTACAATTTATTGTGTGACGTTATGAAAAAATGCTAAACACTCCTACTAAATGACATAAGTCATTACACAACTGCTCAACTGAGACACAATCATAATAACATACATTCTGAGTTCACGATACTGTGACACTACATCTTGCATGAAAATATTTTGTGATTCCACTTACGTGTTGAGCTGGCGCCGGCCTCCTGCTTCACCTCCACTGGTTCCGCACGCTCAGCTTCCCTGGGCTCTATGGAACAAAACAAGTGAAAAACATGATCACATATACATCAAATATCAAGATACAACAATATTTTTTAAGAAGCTACATTTGTAATACTCCATCATTGTGTAGGTTAAATGTGTGAACACATCCCTCTTTGCAATAACAGTTCTGTCTTTAGATGGATTTATGTTCTTAAGCAACTGTTACATGCAGACAGCAACTCTTCTCATCTGCAGAGTGAGCAAGCACCTTGCATGAACAGTATAAAGAATGTAATAGATAATTATTACAATTTCTGTTCACACCATGATTGTACGATGTATTGTGCTTGTTACACCATGAGTGTACAATGCTGTAGATGTACATATACTTATTCACTGATGTCCACCCCATTGACAGTTACTATGGCAGGAACAACATACCACATTACTTGCCACTGCCGTACTGACAGTCAGCAGCCCTTATACATCAAAGCACCTGCAGCACATTACTGTGGACACAGCCCAAGGGAACGCTAAATTCAAATAATGAAACCTGTGTCCATGGTCTTCCAACAGAAATCTGCATACAATCCTGAACAGACTTTATATAAAACAAACCTATTTTTTCTGGTGGTTCCCTGACCACGTCTGTCCAATTACACTTAAAAAAAAATACAGAAATCTATCATTCCTAGTATGCAGTGCACAACACCCAATACCTACCCATTTATTGTAATAATAACAAGAGTCTGATAATGCAGTTTTCTTTTTTGCTTCAAATATTCTAACAACCTTATGTTTATCTTTTATTAACATACATGTAGACATAGCCATATGATGAACAGAATTTAACACGGTTTAAAAAACTGTTTAATTATAATAGCAGGAAGCCATTTGTAGGTTTCATGTTACTGTTCAATTACTCACCCTCTAGCAGCATATGGAACTTGGTTATGCGTTATTCAACATTATACCCCTAGAGGGTGATTAACACACCATTAAAATAACCCTTAGTAATGTCTTATAGCTTAATAAAAACAAGGGTATGACCATTTCCAGGTTACTGCTGAACTGCAAACACTGTCAAAGCCTTATGTTATTCCTTTATTAAGATACATGTACACATTGCCCATACTGTCCATGAACATATTTTTTAATAATAGAAATAAGACATTCCCAGCACATATATAAATGATCACTTAATAACCATCTAGGGGCATGTGGCACTTAGCAACACATAATTACACACTACAACTATTGAAGATTGGTAACACACCATGAACATAACAATGGATAATGGATTATTCATTGAACATGAAACTCCACCACCAAAATTAGTGGAGCACAACAGCTACCCCCCCCCACCAGGCCACATGGCCCGTTAAGTAGTCCTATGGCCGTACATCCATTGTCACATACATAAAAAATGGTATCACACTCATATGTTAGTATACATTAGACATATTTTCATTTATCAATTGACATCTTTCCATTCTGTTTAACAATATGTGCTGCATCACCATACGTTAACACTCTGTTATTATGGACATCCATCCATCCCAGTGGTATCAGTAAACACACAGCAGACGAGCAGATGGGTGCACAACTACTGAGTCTCACACATCAGAAATGTGGGAGAAGCACGACAACAGGTATTACTTCACTGTAAACCACTGTATTACACTTAAAGAACACACTTAGCAGTTTACTGTTATTTGTGTATTGCTTCAGAGTACACCACACATATAAACTTCAGTAAGCAGTACAACAGGTGGATATAATGTTATCTCTGACTGTCAGCACTCATACACCTCCAGTGTAGCAACAGAGTCAGTGGTGAATGTAATATTTATGTATCGTATCATCACGCAGGCTGTTGTACAATGGAACAGCAAGGGCATATATTAAGAGAAACATCACTGCATTAAGCAAATGAAGATTCTGTTTCACCAAGGATCTGATACCTAATCACGCTGCAGACATACAGACTCATTCTTAACTGATCTCTTTTGGCAAATGACAGACTGGCTGTTTCTTTCTCTTACTCAATCACCTAAAACAATGTTTTCAACTCACTGAACAAACACAAACAAACATACATGGTTCAAGTAATACTTAATCACTAAATAGTATTTAAAAAAAATATGACCTTAAGTTCTGCAGCTCACACATTACATTATATCCTCATAGCACCCCAATGACATACTACGATTATTTCTATCAGCATCTTACCGTCGGACTCAATGGCAATCACACTTTCTGTTCCGACTGTCCACCCTCCACAGCTTCACGCTATGCCGGTACTACCTCGTGGGAAGCCGGGGGAGACCTACGTTGTCCTGTCATGAAACAGAAAGCAAAGACATATGTAAGTGTTAAATGTTAATTACATCACATGTTTGAAACAGTTGCTGCAACAATAAAACATGCATCGCATAGGTAACATTGCTTCTCATTAGACAGACCACAATCATTGTGGACACATATTACAATAACAAGTGCAGTTGATATCAAATATAATGTTTGAAGAGCAGTACAGAAGAACTCTAAATAAAGATTAGTGGTTTGTACACAACCATGTGTTACATTTCAACAACAAGTCGAGACATCTACAACCCCCTATTAAGTACACATATTGACATAATCATATTTTGGATGAGAAACGGAAATATAATTCTTAATGCTGTATCCAAAAAAAAAGGAAAAAAAAGTGGTCATTCCATGCCACAATACTGCAAAACACGTACATTTCCTTGAACTGTACCATTATTGTAAATGTAACATAACAAAATGGCATGACTGCATAACATCTGTTGCCACACTGGGGTGGGCTCCCAGCCTGGTACCCTGTACTCTGTGGGGGGGGGTAGGGCAGTGGAGCCGACGGGGGATTGGGCACCCCCATCAGCTATATGATAAGTTGCCACGCTGGGGTGGGCATCCAGAGTGACATGTGGAGTTTTTTTGGGGGGAACAGCACACCGTCAGCTACACAGTCTGTGCATGGGGGGGTCAGCACGCAGTATGCATCCATGTGTGTCTGTGTGTGTGTAGGGGGAGCATGCATGAGTAGGCAATATCTTATTGCTGCTAACTGAAGCGTAGCTCCCCCTTTCAACTGTACGCCACTGCATTTTGCAGTTGTCATAGTCAGCTCCAGCAGGCATTGGAAAACTGCGACTGTGCCTGAAAACACAGTGCCTGAATTGGAACAGGGCTGCCACACCTCCATAAAGTCAGATGATGGCACTATGTTTGTTGCACATGCGTGCAAGCAAACATTTAATATATACACAGTATTACACTGTTCCAAGTTTGATATCACTACATTACACTAAATAAACACTTTCATTTTCTTTTCTAACAACATACCATGATAGGAACTGCGTATATGGATGGATGTACTATTTGTGGTACGGGTATGTCACTTGCCTCTGCGTTGTGACTCAACAACACCAGACTTAATAGATACAACAATTCATCTACACCTTGTCATGGTACATCTTTACATATAGTATTAAGTATGATACTGTGTGCCATAATTGTAATCAAAATCTTAATAAATGAACATGAATTGTTAAAACTTCTGCTGAGTTACTTACGGTGAGTAAGGTGCTCCCCCGCAGCTGGCTTGCTGGCAGCTTCCCACAGCTCATACGTGAGTTAGTACCAGCACGTGTCATTGTCTGGTATCCCCTCACGCTGTTTCAATACATAAAATCGCTGGCGCAACAGCTTCCACTTCCACTTCAACTGCACGATGGATTTATTTTTTACTTTTAGCACAATGTGCAGGAAGCTATTGATGCACCTCCACATCGAATCCAGCTTCTGGTTCATGCTCCGCATTAGAATGTGGGCATTACCCCTGGCTTGGACTGCCTCAAGCAGTGCACACACCTCTCGCAAGGTCCACTGCCTCATTTTTTATTCGTATTCATTTCTGAAATAGAAGCATAAAGAAACATTACCATTACTGTCATCTACCACTCTTAATGATTGTTTTTAATTAATTATGTTTAGTACTTATGAAAATAAAGACTGCAATGGGCTTCAGCATGGCAGAAAGATGGCTGTTTTGTGGGACGTTGAGCCAACAAGGCATTGGCCACCCCCATCAGTGACAGCATCTGTTGGCATGCTGGGGTGGGCTCCCAGCATGGCATCCTGTACTCTCTGGGTGGGAGGGGGATATTGGACCCAACAGGGGATTGGCCCCCCCTCGGCTGTGCATGTGTACCATGTTGGGGTGGTCACCCAGCGTGGCATGTAGAACTCTGTTTTGGGGGTTGCAGCACAGCCAGTGAGGGATTGGGCACCCCCATCAGCTATACAGTGTGTGTGTGGGGGGGCCAGCACACAGTACGCATGCGTGTCTGTGTGTGCGGTGGGGCATCGTGCATGAACAGGTGATATCTTACTGCTGCTCATCGATCATTGCTCCCCCTTTCAACTGTACGCCACTGCATTTTGGGCTGCTGTAATACACAGCTCAAGCAGGCATTGTAGAACTGTGGATGTGCCTGCAAACACACTGACTGAATTTGAAGAGGGCTGCCACACCTCCGGAAACTCACATGATAGCACTATTTTCTAGTACATGCGTGCAAGCAAACATAAAAATCACTTAGCTTATGTGTTCCATACAACTTGGCTCTATTTGCACAAATAGCACTAAATAAACCTAAACATAAACCTGCCACCACTGTGTTTCACTGTTGTAACACCCCTACCACTGTGTGCCATGTACAATACTGTAATGCCACAGTTTATGTTACATTAACCTTACAGACTGAAACAATATAAAAATGTTAACATATAACAGCATCATGAAATTGTGTACTAAGAACAACATGATGCATTGCTATTACAGTCTCCCCAGTGCTGTTACACAGCATGACACAATCTGAATGTTCACAACCCATGTATTGCATGTGTGTGACTGATGCATGCAGCTGATCTATTTTTTGACCACATTTATATGGTTCCGAGAAGAACCTTTGCGTACACTGTATTATTTGATCAAACATTCTGACAATCTTAGAGGACTTTGAGGATTGCATCTCGAAGGCCTCCCAGGAAATGGCAATTGCCAGCATGCGAGAGATGTACACCATCTGGTAGGAATAGCCAATCATTACAATACTTAATTTCTGGGTGACGTATAGTATACATTCCAGGCATGCATAGAAAAGCAAATATTTGTATGTTGACTTTTCTGCAAGCTCTGTCAATCAGATACATAAGATGTTCTGCTTGCCAGACCCTACACTCTGTAATATCCAAAAAAATGATTATACAGGCAGGCAACATACTCATAATAGAAGCAAGGTCCAATTTTGCCTCTGTTACTAAATCTGCCCAGTGTTTTGTGCCCAAATCATTGCTTCCAAGAAGTATTAGCAGTATGTCAGGATGAGGCTGAGTTCTCAAAAGTCTGTGCATGGTTGGCATGAGATGTTCCCACCTCATGCCACCCCGACCAAACCATCTTACATAGCAATCTGGGAGCTGCAGGTCCCTCCCAAAATCACTATGAATAGCATACTCAGATGCTCGTCTCACGATACTGCTTCCAACTATCCACAAAGTTCTTTTGCAATTTTCTGCCATTCTAAGTTTTTACACTCAGAAGCGGACAGAGAGCTACCAAAAAAGTCAGTGTTCACCCTGCAGTGCCTAGGCAGTAGTGAAAGTAAAACTGATATTTTCCCTCCTTATTTCAAGCCAGCTTCACTGGGCTGATTCATAACACACAAATGAAAAAAAAAACATTGGCTACTGCTCTGGCTTCATTAACCAATGTAGGCCATGCACTTACTATTACTAGACTTCTGCTCCAGCTAAAATGTGCAAACATTGAGAGGTGGGAGAAATGCATCCTTTTCATAGGCAGTTTTAAACAATTACAACAGCAGAAGCATGTCTGATTGGTTCCCTCTTCTGTTATGGGTCCACGTGCACCTTCCTATCTCCCTCTATTTGCAGCAGTATCTATACAAGTTAGTACTAAAATACTATCTGACTTTAAACAGTTTTGTCTAAATAATACAGCATCTTAGATGATAACAAGTAACATTATGAAATTCAGCAGTGAAAAACATTTTGATTAATAATATTAACATGTTGCTAACACTTTTTATCATACTAGAAAAATGATTTATAAAATATACTGTACTTACAGTTCTGCAAGTGCTGTCTCTCAGTTATAACTAAGATGGCTGCTGTTGACTTCTTCTTCAGTGTTGTCAGTCTCTGATTGGTTGTCTCAGATGGCCTGACAAATCTTGCATTACATTAGTAGAACCAGCTGTCAGTCAAACACAATCAAATCTGATTTGATAAAGAATGCATTTGCCACTCCCAAGTGTAAAATTTGTGACACTTTCGAACGCACAAGAGTATTTTTGCGACACTTTAGAACTTCAACATTACTTTTAATCATACTGTTGAAAGCACGAAAGTGACATTTGCGACACTGTCGAATGCACGACAATACTATTTGCGACACTTTCGTGCACTTGACAGTATTTTTCCAAAATTGTCTATTTTTTGCCACAATTTGATGCTTTATGGCAAAATAGTCAAATTTTCAATACTAAACACAGATAAACTGCATTGCACTGTCACAACTGTAGACGCACACTATTGTAGCTTTGTAAAAGCACCCACAAAAAAGGTGTATATCTACACTGACAACAACAACGTGCAACTTACTTGTAGCAATGCAAAGTTTGTCACTTGGCAATAAACAAGACAAACAGTTAAATGCAGATTTGACACACAATATCCAACTAAGTCATTTGAGGACATAAATGTAATGTAACCAAGCTACATTGCAATACTGCAAAAACATGAACTGCCAAATGCGTGTCATGAAGCTCATATGCACACTCACATAAAGAGTCATAGTACAGAATATCATTACCAATTTTTTGATGGACTCATGTTCACACCTCTGCTCATAAGCAGTGTGACTGTCACTAGCATTCTCTGCTATGAACAGTGGTATCACACAACACCTGTAGCAGTCATAACAGTAACTACATACAAAACAGATCAGCTACCATGCGAAGAATGACTGCTGTGCAATAGCAAAATGGTAGTAGTAAAATGGCAACCTGAAAATGTTACATTTAAATATTCAAAATGCAGTAGAAACTTAATTATGTGTACAAAGTTGACTTATGAATGTGTCAGTAATTCAAAGAGCAATTACCAATAAACTAATTGTGTCACAGAACTGTCCCAGCATAAGCTATATTAATGTTTCTTAATAATACTATTTATTGATAACTGCACATAGAAATCATACAAAAAAATTGTAGATTCTATGTCATAATGACATACAATACAAAGTGACCGAAATGAAATACAACTGTACCTATGTAAATAACTTATGTGATAACAAGATCCAAACATTTCATTTTTAAATTCATGTGATACTTAACTCAGATCTGTCAATGCACAGCGTTAGAAGATATGTACAGAGACATATACTAACATTGTCTTTTTCTCTGTCTTTCACACAGGTGCCTGATGCTTCTGTAAGATTGCTGACTATCACTGAACCATAATAGCAAAACATGCCAACTAAATACAGATGTAGATGCATAGTGAAATGAGACAGGTATAATAGTACTGCACTGTTGTATAAGGGCGATAAACAAAACACAAAAGTCACATCACAAAATGAACATAGACAGACCTTTATTGCAACAGTAAGCCCTACAGCAACTCACTGCACAGCAAAAGGAAATGCTCCAACAGCAAGTAAAAAATGGGTACCTCTACAAAAGTTGTGTAGATCTCTCAGACAAAACACAACTATTGTGACTGCAACCATCAACAAACCTCCTAAACAATGCCGTAGACTCACATCTGGTGATTTGCAACTGAGAAAGCAAAAGTATTTCCGATCACTAGCAAGTAAAGCTAAGATCGACAGACTGATCACTGCTGTGATGAGACATACCCTCAAAAAGAATAAGAGTCATCTGTCTTTGATGAAGTTGCGTCTCAAAATGTGTAGTTTTGTCAACAGAGCAGTATTTGTACTACTGGCGCTTGTGGCGTAAGATATCTCATGTGCGCGAACAATTCAGGAAAGTTGTGTATGGCATTAAAAAGAGCTACAACAGTTTCCTTCTTTGACTTATCCACAACTTCTGTAATGTTTCACAGGCAAGTAGATGCACACACAGCACTCAGAGGCATATTTTGGAAGAATCTTATTATTCCCAGAAAATGTTTCTAACTTCACCATTGATGAATACGGCAAACTAGTAAATGTCCTCAGTATCTGTGATGACAATGCAATGGATACAGATGATGACTGTGATTCAACCACGGTCTTCAATAAATGGCACTGTCTGGCATGGGCATGTGATGACACCTGCAACTGTAGGCAATCGTCATTTGAAAAAGTTGAAGAGTTTGTCAACTTATTTGTGATAACAGATCGCAAAGACAGATATAAACTGTTTAACACAATTGACCATTGTGAGATTCGTCCACATACTGGACTCATGGGTCACTCACTAGCATGTCTCAATAGTGGTGTTTGTGATAGTATTTTTCACAACATGCGGATGCTTGGAGTGCATCAAACAGGCATGCGAAACTTTGTATACAGAGTATATGAAGTACGACGAGCTGTACATCAGTACACTTGTTTAAATGACTTAATGCAGTCAGGTGACATGCAGGGTGCCATCACATTTCTCAAAAAACTGCAACACGTAACTTTTGTACCAGACACAACAATTTCTCAGTTTAACACACTTCTGCAGAAACATCTGTTTCAGTCTTAGACACTGACATACTGAGACAGTATGGCAAAGAAATTGCTAAGTTTGAGCTGGCAAAGTCTCAGAAAGTTTGACTCTGTATGTGTGTCATGCGACCATTTGTGCTACACAAACAAACAGTCACAGTCAACCTAGAAACCTTGTCACCATCCAATGACATGTGGTGCCGTGTCTCAGCATTCTTGCTGCTGAAATCTGACTTTCACTTACAAGACACCATTGTGGTATGCAAACACTGTTTCTCCAAACTTAAGTCTAACATTTTGCCAGCAAGGTCACTGCTGAATAACATGGAGGCAGATGTTACACCAAGTGAGATTTCAACATTGAATATGTTTGAACGCATTCTAATTCAGACAATGAAACCATTCCAAACCATTCTACGTCTGAACAAAAAGACACGGAACATTCCACAGAAAGAGCTTGTTAGATCTCTGAAGGGTTCTGTGATGTATCTACCACTTCCTCTACAGGAAAATGTTCAAGCAATCTCAACAGAAAATAGTTTGGTGATTCTTGTTAATGGTGTTCCGACAAAGGCCAAGGTCATCTGGCAAGATGTTGTCAATGTGCAAGGTTAGCTTGCTCTTACTTATTTAAAGGTAACAATCCCTTTTATACAGACCTTGACATAGATCAGATGAGCCAATCTCTCTGTCCAACATGATCTATTAGAAAAAAGTAAACCAATCATTGAGAAGGTCACTGGATAGACAAGTGACAATGTGTATGAACAGTACATAATTCACCCACTACATGGCAGAGATCCAGTAGGAGACAACATTGATCTCTATCAAATGAAGCAGGTGGAAGGTGAGCCTGTCAGCATTTGGGAGGCAACACTAGAAGCATGCTGTTTCCCAGACCTATTTCCAAAAGGGTCAGGTGGACACTTAGATGAAAGAGAAGTGTGTGTACAGGGTGCTGAGTACCACACTAGCCATGTGCTCAGCAACAATGGCAAATTCAGATGTAACATACAGTACCTGTTCCATCTCCTCTGGGAGAGTGAACTTAGCATTCTGTCTGCATCTATAGCACATAGTGTTCATCTCACAACTCCACTAGATGGAATAACAGCTGCTCAATTTCTAGAAAGATTGAAGCAGAAAGATGAAAATGTGCAAGTGAATCTCTCTTCCATTCTTTCAAGTCTTTGAGGCACCAAAGAATATTGGTATCACAGACACTCTGAAGTGATGACAATGCTGTGAGAGTATGGTGCAGCCACATGGTTTGTCACACTTAGTTGTGCTGAATATGCCTGGAACGAGCTCATTGAACTGTTGAAGTGGGCAAATTCTGATGTTGACTGCATTTCATCAATGACTGTTGGAGAAATGTGTTCACTTGATCCTGTGTCTGTCACAAGACATTTTCATAAGCGGTTCCATGACATTCTGACTTTCATCTTGTCAAAGGACAATCCACCTCTTGGTATTGTGGAACATTACTTTTGGAGGACAGAATATCAAGCACGGGGTGCCCCTCATATCCATATGTTATTGCAGATCAAGGATGCACCATGCATTGGTAAACATGAAGCAGCAGAAGTGCTAGCATTCATCAAGAAATATATCACTTGTCACATTCCAGACAAGTATGACAGTCCTACACTGTGGAAGTTGGTACAAAAGTTCCAGTGACATATTTGTGCAAAATACTGCCGGTGAGTAGTAAAGAACAAATCTAATTGGTACACACGATGTTACTTTGGATTTCCTAGATGAGTTTGTCAGGATGGTGCCATGAATGACCTTTTCTCAGCAATGTGACACCACTTGAAGGCAAAAATCAACCAAGAGGGTATACGAGTTACCCAGAGATGAGAAAGAGGTGTACATAAATGACTACAACCCAACTCTTCACCTAATGTGGCAAGCAAACATAGATGTTCAGTTTGTGGCTGATAACTCACTGGCCCACGTGCGTGCAGTCCGCACGTACATAACCAAACATGAGCAGACTAACATACAAGATCTTTGGGAAGATATTGCCAGTTCAAGCAAAGCCTGACATCTCAGCTCTGGTCATTGGGCTTGAGACTCTTTCACACAGAGAATGTGGAGCATATGAAGCCAGTGACTGTTTAATGGGTACACATCTGTACGGGAAGTCTGACGCAGTCCGGTTTCTCAGTGTAAACTACAAAGAGAAACGCAAACATGTACTGATTCCTCATGCCGAAATTGAGGAGCTCACTGCCAATAGACCTTCTTCAAAACATATCTTGAAGAATAATCTGATAGACACATATTACCCCCATAGACACAACGACATGAATGATACGTGTCTCTTTCAGGTGGCTAAGTGGTATGACTACAAGGCAGATGTATCACCTGACTCAACATGCCAGATTTACAAGGTGAATGGACTAGATGGCTGTCTCATAAAGAGACACAAGCCATGGCTCATAGACCACTGTAAATTGTATCTAGGCACATTGGAGAGCAGAGAACATTACTACTTTGCTCTCCTATTCCTATTTAGACCCTGGAGGAGTGAGTCTGAATTAAAAGGTAACTGTGATACATTCGAGGAAGAATTCAATTGCAGTTACAAGACTTTCAGAACTGAATACTCAGAGACATACATACAGAGACTAGAGGCTGAGAAAGAACAGCTTGAGAAGGCAGAGAAACAGCTTCAGGAAGACACTTCTGTTAGTTCACAAGACAACCTTGATCCAGAAGGACAAGCTGTTCTAGGTGAACCTCTGCCCTTAAATGCCCCAGAACTGTTAATGTCAGAAATTGAGACAGCCATGGAACATGGCACACACTCCACTGTCAACCCAGCTGACTTGAGAGAAAGACTAAATCAGCAGCAGCACACAGTTTACTCTCAAGTAGTTGAAGCTGTCCGACATGGCCTACAACATGAAACAAAACAATGTGAGTGTCATGACTATAAGCCACTACTGATCTTTGTTAGCAGTTCAGCTGGCACAGGAAAGAGTTTTCTTATTGAAGCCATCACTGCTGAAATATGGAGCCTGACAGTCTCTTCAATGTCTGTTGCTGTTACTGCTCCCACAGGACTAGCTGCATACAACATTGGTGGAGTTACATTGCACCGTCTCTTTATGTTGCCAATGGAACATGGGAGAACTGGAGAGTATCGTAAACTGTCATCTGAGGTTGCATCTCAGCTCTGTTCCATGTTCACAGAGATGAAGTTACTCATCATTGATGAAATCAGCATGGTCTCCAATGTCATGCTTGCCTGTATTCATCTACGTCTACAGCAGATCTTAGGTACTGATGATGGAGTGCCATTTGGTGACAAAAGTATTGTTGTGTTGGGAGACCTTTTACAGCTTGCACCAGTCAATGCAGAGCATGTATTTACAACTCTAACTGCCAAACAAGCTAAGAATATCCTCAGCTGCATTGCAGGCTATAACATATGGGAATTATTTGCCTATGTTGAGTTGTCTAAGAACATGCGCCAAAGTGGTGATCTGGCTTACAAATCACTTTTAGATGAAGCTCGTACAGGCTCTCTATCACCAGAACATGTTTGCATGTTAAACGATCGGAGAATCACAGTAGATACTGCATCCATAGAAACAGCATGTAATTTCTTCAGCGATGTATACTCTACAGGGACACACATAGTGTGTCTTATGACACGACTAAAGAAATGCACTGAGTTCAACAATCTAATGCTGCAGAGAGAAAACCAAGAGATTCTAACCCTGCATGCTGTTGATACAGTTGATGGCGTCATTCTTAGTCGCAACCTAGTAGCAAAGATGACTGAATGACTAAGTGAACTCAAGTCAGATGTTTCATGCACAGCTGGCCTAGAAGCTGTTCTCACAGTTTGCAAGAATGCACGTATCATGCTGCGACGTAACCTAGATGTAGAACGGGGAATGGTAAACGGTGCCATGGGAAACATCACTGACTTTGCCTACAATGTCCAGAAGATATATATCGAGGCTTGTAGTTCACTTTGACAACATGGAACAGTCTGTACACATAGAACGGACCTGTGTAAAATTCCAGGTATTTAAGGATATCTATGTAAACAGGAAACAGTTTCCATTATGTGTTGCATATGCTGTATCCATTCACAAATCTCAAGGCTTGAGTTTGGATTCAGCAATGGTGGACATAGGTACAGACATTTTCAAGGATGGCATGAGCTACGTGGCACTTTCACGTGTCCGCAGCCTTTCCGGGTTGCACATTATAACTCTAGCACTTCAGAAAATATGAGCTGACAAGCGATGTATTCTTGAGTACAACAGATTACAACAGGTTACATACTCTACATCAGCCACAAATGTCTTTACTATCACTGCCTACATATCTGGCTGTCTCACATCATTCAGTCACATCTACAGGTATCAACAAACAGCGACAAGCTTCCAGAAGTGATTCAACTCAAAAGAGCTCAACAAAGGTCACAACTTCAAGTAAACATTCACAGCTAGCAATTCGTCAGAAATCAGTTGGTGTAGCTGCTGTACCAGTCTTTGACAACAACACTAGAGTGAACTGCTATGCTAACTCAGCTATGCAAGTTTTTCTACACATGCCACACTCTGTGCGGGCAATATCTGCTTCAAAAGACAATACCCTATCAAACGCTTTGAAGCAGATTGTCAACATGACTTCTGACCAGGCTAACAATGTACAGTCACTAACACCACTACAACAGGTGTTAGGTACATATAATGGATGTAGTACATTTACTGCAGACATACAGCAAGACACTAGTGAGTTTATGATGGCTGTCATAAACAACCTGGATGAAGACGGCACCACAATGCGGCACTACTTCACAGTAACATATGTAACCAAATATGTATGTGTTTCATGTGGCCATTCACAGCGTGAAACCACAGAAGACATGCTGTGGATTACTCTCTTTGTCCCTCAATCCAAAAGTGTCAAATTTCGACAGTTATTCACCAATGCTCAATGTGGGCATGCCTGTGCAAGGTGTGGAGGCAGATGCGCTCAGTCCATACATCTCAGGAGTTCATCTCAATATCTGTTGCTTATCTTGCACAGGTTTGACTCCAACGGGCTCAGAGTTGATACTGCTATCACAGATTACACAGCTCTTCAACCAATCAGTGTTTGACACTCACAGTATAATCTATCACCATGGTCAATCCATGCATTCTGGCCATTACACCTGTTTACTAAGGTACAGAAGTGGATGGGTAGAGTGTGACGACTCTACAAGCAGTTTTAAACAGAGACTGCCACGACACTTAAAAAATGCATATCTTCTAATATTGAAGAATTATGATGACCTTCATATTTCAGAAGAATAGGACAGAACATGTTTAGTTTTTAAAATGACTACTTTGTGACAGAAGCAGTCGTAGGTCGGTACAATTGTTTCCAATCTACAACTCTGAATAAACCATAGCATTTAAACAAAATGCTGTTCTGACAGATACATTCCATGCACTATGACATCTAAGATCTTGTGTGGATCAGTGACTACATGGAAATTGTTGTAGTGGCTTCAATCGGCGCCAACAGTATTCACAGTCACTAGAGAAACCATGCTTACATGTCTATCAAAGATTGTACATCTCAAAACTGAGGCCTTACTGCTGTCCTCTTCTGTACATATCTTTTATTGTTAATGTATCATACTCATACATAGCAACAACTTGCTATCAGTTTTAAACTGTTACTCTTTGCAAATAAAGATAACGTTCTCAGTTATCGTAAATAACTGAGCAACACTTCTACCATTCACCAAATATTGCACTCTGTCACAAGTTGTCTATCAACACTTGTACTTGTCTATTGACTCTTGACATGTAGATAACAACATCATTTGTTCACCATGCAACAGTGTAGAACTATCCCCGCCTTTATTTGTCATACTGCTACTGTACATATGTAAAAATAACAGCCTTTATTGATAATGCAAGAAGCTGAATTATACAACTGTAAATACCAAACAATTGCATCATATTATTAACTGACTTTGCCATGTCTTTGTAATTACTTGTACATAATATTTACATTTTTATTCACCTTGACACTGTTACTAACTACTGTCATAGTTGTACTAAAAGTATTAGTATAAGAGTAAAGTACAAATGAATGTTTAACATATAATACAGCACTATACTGATTACATCTAATTAACCATATCTTTGATAAAAAATGCATACCATACACAGTTTTTTAATTTACAAGTTCAGAATTAACATAGAAGCCAATGTAACAATTGAAAAATGTTATTTGTTCCTGTAAGAATATTCTATTTTTTTTACTTGTTGTATAAGTAATTGTAACCTATGTAAAAAATGTTGAAAATTGTAAATCAGACACTGTTACTGATCACTACGCACTGCATACCTGTTCCTGACAATATTTATGATCGCCTCTATTGAGGGGTCAGGTGGGAATTTTCCATATGCGCCTAGTCAGTGACATATCATTAAATGCCAGTAATCAAATGTCACTAAAGTAACATTTTTTTAATATTCTAATACTTTAACAGTTAGCATATGGTTTTTCACCCACCCCAGGAACATCCACTTTAGCAGTCACATAATAACAACTAAACACTTCTGTATCATGTGTGTAATCACTCTTTACAAGCTACTGACATACCCTTATTAGCATAGCACACAAGTAATGCACTACACATAATTAGGACATACAACCACTTAAAAAAATACTTTATATTTGTAACCAAAGTCTCTTCACGTTCAATAGTAAATATATAATGAAGAGCCACAGGTTCAGCTTGAGTATCAGAAGTTCATGAGGAATGTCAGAAAGCACTTCTTAACCAGAAAGAGTAGTGAACACTGAAACATCACTGGAAACACAGAACACCTAATTAAACACAGTGATCACCTAGTAAAGAAGCAGGTATATGCATAAAAGGCAGATAACAAGCCCGCCAGCAAAAGATGGTACAACACTGCAGTGATAGCAAACACCTAACCTCAATATGTGTACCATGTTAAACTATCACTTTAAATACAACAAATTACCTTCTAATACTACCTTTTTCTATGCTTTCTTATAATATCACATACTTCCTCCAATTCATATAATCCAGTTGCTATAATTGTTACACATTTACATATATGCCAAGCAATGATTACACACATACACAGATTGTATTGTGAGACTGATTCTGTAAACAAAATTACAGTCTTGATTGGGCCTTTTCTCAATTTAACAAACTAGCAATACATTTTTTAAAATCATAACCACCTGTGTTGAGTCTTTACTTAAAATAGCATTACGACATTAAAATAAGTATTGTCTTCCTTAAGCATGCAAACCAACGTCAACAAATAGTGCAACAGCTATATCTCCATGAATTTCTTTGGTAGCTATGATGTCCAGTCAGTATCACAACATAGGCAACGATGTGGCACATTACATGTCACACTTTCCATAATTCCTAAGAGTGTGTAAAACTCAGCAATGTACTTAATTTTCCTGTGCCTATACAGTCATCATGTACTAATTACTGTACCAAGGTGCCGCACATCTGCAGCCAACATTACTCAGCTGTGACTATACACTTAGGATGCAGTCACTACTATGTCTACTTCAATTCCCTATTTAAGCTTCTGCAGCTCCCAACTGTGGCAAGTTAACTATACCTAGAATTGCAGAAGTGTGCCATAGATCTCCAGTCCCATATCGTTCCTATAGAAAACAAGTCATAATGCAGTACAAATATTGGGAGGCACAGCAGTTGTAGCTGCCTAAATCCATGCAAATCCTAACAAACGTAACTACAGTTTCCCTGTGATCAGTCCTGTGTGGCATAGACATACACATACTCACCTGTGTTGTGTATCTTCACTGAAATGTCCCTACCCTGAATTGTCATCTGTATCTCCAATTGCAATGTACTACCTACTGTCACATTTGTACACGCATTGCCTCCCTGAATCCATTTCAATGGCAACTGTACTAACCGGACTATTTCTGTAATCAGAGAGCTGTACAACTGATGTACATTCACTATCATTTACTGTGGCTGCTTACTTAGGATACAGCAAGTGCTATGGATATATCCTTGAAATAACTGCTCTCTACCATTGATATCCATACCCTCAGTTCTTCTGTGGCTCTCTACTAAGGATCCAGTACCTGGTGTTGCAGTTTTAAAAGACATTACCTGACTGAAGCCATTGAAGTGACAACAATGCAAACTACACTTTACCTGTAATCAGGAAGTGATAAAACTGATCTGCATCACCCTTCTTTGCCTCAGTGTCTTCACTTAACATACAGCAAGTCTATTACTGTTCCTGTTACCATGTATCACCCCCCACTTCCATGTGTGTCTGTTTCTCTGTGTACAACTGTTGTTCAGGAGGAATATGTGCTACATGATGTCTTCACACATACTAAAACAGTGGCATGAAACAGAAATGTCAATGTACATGGTAGCAGAAATCAAAACAAAAAGATAAAACATCTATAAATACTGAATCTAATACAGTGACATTAGTGCAGATCCCTTCAGCCACCACGCTCCTCCACCACAAAACATTAACATCAACAGTACTAAAATATACTAAATCTGAAACAGCAGCAGGAGCACAGGGCCCTACCAACCACGCACTCCAACACCCCAAAAAAAAAAATATACAGTACTGTGAAATACAAAATGTGCTAGTGATAGTAGCGCAGGACCTTCGGGACCCACACTCCCACCCCATAATGAGACTGGCTGACCTGTAGGAGAGCAAATGGGGGGTTGAACCCTAACATTTCATCCCATCACTTTTATCGCTGTGGTACCACTCCCACCACATTATTACCCTTCTTTTTCAGAATAATAATGACAAATAGTTCACATAATGCAACAGCGGGACCCGCGGTCAAATGGGGCCTACCAACCACACACCCCAACACACACAAAACTAAAATATACAGTACTGTAAAATACAAAATGTACTAATTATGCAACACCACACTCCCACCACATAATACAGCACAGTGGCCTGGAGGGGTGCAAAGTGGGTACTTCAACCCTAACATTGAATTTCCTCAATTTTGTCGCTGTGGTACAACCCTAACTAATGTAGTAAACAGAGTTCTTTGCCTCTAATTTCCCTTGTTTTTGAAAATAATAATGAGAAATAGTTAATCTAATGCAGTTGCAGGGGCCCCACGCTTCCACCACATTATGCAGCAACAGAAGCGCAGGGCCCCCACCAAGTAATTACCCTTGTTTTTGAGACCAATAATGATAAATAGTGAACATAATGCAGCACCAGGAACATGGGCGCGCTCCCGCCACATTATACAGTGGCAGAAGTGCGGGGGCCTGCTCCCACCACATAATTACCCTTTTTTTTGAGAATAATAATGACAAATAGTGAACATAATGCAGCGGCGGCAACACGGGGACCTTCGGACCCCACGCTCCCGCCACATAATGCAATACCGGGAGTGCGGAGCCCTTAATTTACCTTGTTTTGGAGAATGGTAATGAGAAATAATGAATGTAATGCAGCGGTGGGAGCTTGGTGCCCCATGTTCCTGCCACATGATGTCCTGTGACATACTGAAAGAAACAGCTACACAAACAGAAGCGCTAACAGTGGCACACATGGTAACACAACCACGAATGAGAACAGAAAAGGTAACACACACAGTGGCGTAGACGGGAACATTCCGCCACGGGATGTATTGTCACATACTAACATGGTGCCTGCAAATGAAATGGCAATGGCCATGATGACACAAAGCAAAACAGAAAGAGAAACAGTACTGTAGACACAAATGGCAAAAAATAACAGAAACGCAAGCGCTAATGAAAACACAAAGGATAACGCACATAGTGCCGTACACGTGAACGGATACTGAAATGGGTACGGAACCACAAGCGGAAAGAGCAACAGTAACAGTAATGTAAGTGCACAGGCTGGTTTTTCCAAAAAGCTGCATACAGAAAAACAGTGAGTACAAAGAATGTATGCAAAATAATGACTCTCGGAACAGAAAATGAGGACTTGGAATAGTAAATTGCTTATATCTCAGTAACCATACGACATAGAAAAAAAATGTAAAAGTCATATGAATTATCACTTTCCTGGATAGTTTTGCAAAGAGTTTTTTTTATGAAAACTCCGTATCTCGCACCGTTTTCGAAATACGGGCCCTCAACGGCACGGCGAACGCCGTAATGTTATCCTATGGGAAATAAACAGAAATTCGGAGTACCATAACTTTGCCTCCCTGTAATATTTTTTCACCAAACCACTGAAAGGCACAACTGTGGGATGTTTCCTGTGTTCCCTGCAAATTTCAACCCAAAAGACCAAACCGTTATTTTGCAGCAGGGCGCCAAACGATTGCTGCAATGCGTCGGATGCCGTAATGTTATCCTATGGGAAAAAGTGTCAACTTTGGAGTGCTGTAACTTTGCCGCTGTGTAATATTTTTTCAACACAACACTGAAAAGCACATCTGGGAGATGTCAGCAGTGTTCCCTCCAAATTTCAGGCCAAAGCACCAAACCATTCTTTTGCAGCAGTGTGCCAAAGAATTGCTGTCATTTCCCCACAGCCTAGAAAAGTACTGTCGCAATTTGCAAAAGCTCTGAAAAATTTTCTGACACTTCGTGAGTTCCTTAATTATTTTGCGTAAAGTACTTTTCCAGAAATTTGAAAACATATTTCTGGGTGTTTTTACCCCAAAATAAAGACATGGCTAGCATCCTCAGGGTCCGACTAGGTGAATACAAAAATTAGGTTGCTAGATGATCCCAAATTTAAATGGCAAGCATTTTCTGATCACTAACTGAAAACAAGATGGTGGATTTAAGTAAAGAGGCCATTTCGAGAAAGTAAAATGCATTTGCGACACTGTCGAACTTTTTGTTAACTTTTCCATTGACTTATAATGGGAAATTGTTTTGAATAACTTTTGAACCGTTTAATATTTTTCGAAATCTTCAAAGGCACATTGGTTCCCTGAAGATTTTGGACCAGTCGCAAACCGTGCGACCTGTAGGCATGACCGTAGAATTCCAGAAAAAGCATAAACGTACGCGCAGATCACACTTAATAACTCCGCAGCCGTGTATCCGACTGGTACGAAACTTGGCAGATCCCAAGGTGGTATGGGTCTTGATCATGTATTCCAAATTTCAGGCAAATCTGTCAAACAGCTGCAAAGTTATTAAGGTGCAAAATTTTGGGTTTAACATGTAAATGGCTCCTCTACCATAATATATATACACACATATACATACAGTATATATATATATATATATAAAAGACAAAGAACCTCTGTGCAAACACTGAGGCAAGGGTTACCCCAAGGGGCATTTGGCTGGGAAGCCAAGTTTCAAGAAAATACAAATCATCACATGCCCCCACAATGCAAAGCATCATGGGCTACATATGCAAATCACCACAGAATGTTATGCTGGTCCAACTTTAAGCAGAATTGCATGGTGCCGAAAGGCCTCTCACACAGTTTGCAAAGGGTGCTAACAGAAGACATAGACACGTGTTTCGTCCTACCAGGACTCATCAGTATGCCTTGTCTGTTTGACACCCCAGTGGAATGGACCAGCTATCCTTAAGGCAGTGTGCCTTGGATATATTGTGGTGAACCCATTAAAATAAAAAACTATTTAAAAGACAAAGAACCTCTGCGCAAACACTCGAGGGGCAAGGGTTACCCCAAGGGGCATTTGGCTGGGAAGCCAAGTTTCAAGAAAATACAAAATCACACATGCCCCCACAATGCAAAGCATCATGGGCTACATATGCAAATCACCACAGAATGTTATGCTGGTCCAACTTTAAGCAGAATTGCATGGTGCCAAAAGGCCTCTCACACAGTTTGCAAAGGGTGCTAACAGAAGACATAGACACGTGTTTTGTCCTACCAAGACTCATCAGTATGCCTTGTCTGTTTGACACCCCAGTGGAATGGACCAGCTATCCTTAAGGCAGTGTGCCTTGGATATATTGTGGTGAACCCATTAAAATAAAAAACTATTTAAAAGACAAAGAACCTCTGTGCGCAAACACTGAGGCAAGGGCAAGGCAGTATATATATATATATATATATATATATATATATATATATATATATATATATATATATATATATATACATATATATATATCTATACACATACACACACACACATCCATACACATATATATATATATGTATAGTATATATATATATATATATATATAATATGATGTATGACAAAGTCAGGGAATAGTGTAGTTTGACTGATTACAACTTGCAGCAAAGTCAGAAACATAACATAAGCATAGCATAAAATTTGACGGCAGACAAGGACTGCATCAACCACCAAGTCTGCCCATTTCCATTCCTAATGGATAAGCAGCAGATCCTAGTTAACCAACAGCCTACTTCCTCCTACCCACCACTAGAGTTGCCTTATGTCTGTCCCATGCATTCTTGAATTCCTCCACTGTTTTTGACTCCACAACCTCCTCAGGAAGGCCATTCCATGCATCCACCACCCCCTCTGTGAAAAAATACTTCCTCACTTTGCCCTGAGCTGTCCCCCTCCATCTTCAAATTGTGCCCCCTTGTTCTTGCACACATCTTTTTCTGAAAGATGCTACTCTCCTGGACTTTGTTGATTCCCTTGAGGTACTTGAGAGTTTTTATCATGTCCCCCCACTCCATCCTTTCCTTTCCTTTCCTTTCCTTTCCTTTCCTCGTGAGTATACATATTAAGCTCCTTTAGTCTCTCTTCTTATGTCTTCTGGTGCAGACCCTGCACCATTTTAGTTGCCCTCCTCTGGACAGCCTCCATCCTGCCTATGTCGTTGTGGAGATGAGGTCTCCAGAACTGTGTGCAGTACTCCAGATGAGGTCTTACCAGCTGTCTGTACAGAGGGATAACAACTTCCTGTTTTCGACTGATGATGCCTCTCCTATGCATCCCAGTATCCCCCTAGCCCTCCTTACTGCCTTCTCACATTGCCTGCCCACCTTTAGGTCATCCATTATGATTACCCTTAGGTCCCTTTCCATTTTTGTTATTGTTAGTATCTCACCCCCCATTGTGTACTCTTCCCCTGGGTTTTGTTTCCCAGGTGCCTTACTTTGAACTTCTTTGCATTGAATCTAAGCTGCCATACATTTAACCATTCCTACAGCCTTGCCAAGTCCCTTCTCATGCTTTCCACTCCACCTTGTGTATCAACCCTGTTGCAGATCTTTGTGTCATCTGCAAAGAGACATACTTTTCCTTCCAGTCCCTCTGCAATGTCACTTATAAAGACATTAAAGAGGATCGGTCCCAGTACTGAACCCTGTGATACACCGCTAGTAAACCCCCTTTCTTCAGAGTGGACTCAGTTTACTATTACCCTCTGTGTCCTGTTGTCGAGCCAATTTTTTACCCAGGCTACCATCTTGGGACCCACTCCAAGGCTGGTTAACTTGTACATTAATCTTTTGTGTGAGACTATAAGTAAGTAAGTAAAATGTATTTTTAAAGCACAATATGAAGATATCAAAGCGCTGTACAATCATGTATAAAAAAATAAAATACACAAAAGAGTAAGTAAACTCCTACCTTAATATAAACGTCCAGTATTAAATACTTAATAAAAATAGCAAGAGCATATTAATCAGCAGAAAAAGCACATTCAAAAAGATGTGTTTTTAAAGCAATTTTAAAGCTCTCCACTGTCTGGCATTCTCTCACCCAACGAGGTAGAGAATTTTATAGGGTAGGGGCAGCAAAAGCAAAAGCTCGAGCTCCAGAGGATTTCAAACATTCCCTGGGAATCTCTAGCAATCCCTTATCAGTTAGGCAGAGTGGTCTGACAGGGCAGTAGGGACACAGAAGCTCTTGTAGGTAACTTGGACCCAAACCATGTAGGGCTCTAAAAGTTAGAAAGCCAACTTTAAAGGTGATCCGCCACTGAACTGGCAGCCAGTGCAGAGGGCGTAGCACAGGTGTAATGTGACTGGATCAGGTAGACCTGTACAGCAACCTGGCTGCAGCATTCTGCACTAGCTGCCGGTGGTGGATATCAACCCCAGGAAGCTCCAGGTATAGGGAGTTACAGTAGTCAAGCTGCGAAGTCACAAAGGCTTGAACCAAAGTTGGCAAATCGTCAGGCGGAACTAGGTGCTTAATCCAGAAGATGTTCCTTAGGTGGTAAAAGGATAATTTGACCATGGCTGACACCTGTGAATGCATGGTCAGCTCATCATCAAATAACACCCCCAGACTCCATACCAGCTCAGAGGTCAGGAGCTGGGAGTCTCCAAGCCAAAGCCCAGAAGGCATCCCAGCAACTGTCCACCCTAGACCGGAGACCTGGTTCTACCACCAACACCTCAGTCTTGTCAGGGTTCAACTTAAGCCAACTGGAATTCATCGAATCTTGGATTTCAGCGAGACAGTTCGAAAAGACCGAGAGCTCACTATCCTAGTCAGGCACAAATGACATGTACAGCTGAGTATCATCTGCATAGCAGTGAAAACTCAGCCTGTACCACCTTATAATGTCTCCCAATGGAAGCATATAAACTATGAACAACATGGGGGACAACACTGAGCCCTGCAGGACCCCACATGGCAGGGAGTAGGAGTCAGAGGAAAAATCACTGAAACAACCTTCTGTGACCTACCAGTGAGGAAAGAATGGAACCATCTGAGGACTGTACCAGACAGACCACAGATGAACCACAGGTGATTAAGAAGCACACCTTTGTCCATGGTATCAAACGCTGAAGAGAGATCCAGAAGGATCAGAATGGAACGGTACTTCTGGTCTCTAGCCATTAGGAGATCATTAAGTACCCGAACCAGAGTAGTCTTGGTACTATGCCACTTACGGAAACCAGACTGGAGAGGATCATAGATAGCATGGACGGTAAGATGGTTCTCTAACTATTGTGTGACAACCTTCTCAATAACCTTCCCTATAAAGGGAAGGTTAGAGATTGGTCTGTAGTTTGCAGGAAGAGCTGGGTCAAGAGATGGCTTTTTGAGAAGGGGGTAACCACTGCCACCTTCAAGGAGCTAGGAAACTCCCCCGACTCTAGTGAACACCAGATTAACTCTGCTAGAACTTGGCCGATTACATCTACACACCCCATTAAGAGGTGAGTGGGGCCCGGGTCTAAACTACAGTGAGCTGGAAGCACACTCTGGAGAAACCACACGATATCATCGATCTCCTGATTCCCTACTGCCCCCTTCACCCTCTCCGCTAGCCAGTGAGGGATTGCTAGAGATTCACAGGGTTCGATTGAAAACATCAGGTTCACGTGCTTTTGCTTTTTCAGCACCAACCCTGTGGAATTCTCTACCTCGTTGGTTGAGAGAATGCCCAACTGGTGATAGTTTTAAAACTGGTTTAAAACATATTTCTTTAGTTTAGCTTTTATTTAAATATAGTTGATATATTATAATGCTGTTTTAATCTATTTATGTATATGTTTTATGTACAGCGCCTTGGTTGTGAAAGGCGCTATATAAATAAAGCTGATTTGATTTGATTTGAAAATTGACCCAGCAAAACAAAGGTGCTGTGACCCCTCTGCATCCACCTGTAACCCCCATAAAGTGCAAATGGCGAGTCTCTGTCCTGATGTCGGCAACCTTATCAGCAAAGCTGAGCAAACTCCGCATGGTGCAATTGCTGACAAGGCTGTCGAGCAGCGTAGACAGGCTGGATTTCGAGTCTGTCCTCTGTTCGAATAGCTGAGCTGGTTGGTTCTGTGCTGCAGAAATCTCCTGGACAGGAATTTTGCCTTCTTATGGGAGATTGTGGACTGATAGAGCTTATAATGCTCCATCAGTCTAAGTCTGTCGGCATCCAAGGTGGTTCTGTGCCAGGCATGCTGTAGCCTTCGCCCTGCCTGCTTCATCCCCCTCAAAGTCCCATTGAACCATGGGGACCGAGGGTAGAGAGTAAGTGGGCAAACACAGAAAGGAACGAGTAAATCCATAGCCTCCTCCATGGCTCAATTAAAAGTCTAAAGGAGGTTCTCTGGACCCCCGCTTGACTCTGCAATTCCCGATAGGTCCAATACCTCCATATGACCATCAGAAGTTAAACCCCATAATGGATGATAATGGACCATCTCAATAGGGGCAGGCCTATAAGGGGGAGCTAGAAAATTGAACCTGATGGTGTGATGGTCGGACCATCCGACTGGTTCCATCACCAAATCTGAGGTCCCCAACCCCAGGAGGAAAACCAGATCCAGTGAGTGACCACTATTATGAGTTGCAGAGGAAACCACCTGTGTAAGGCCCAGAGAACTCGAAAGATGGAGGAAGCCTTGACCAAACTGCGAGAGTTCATCGTCGATCCAGGCATTGAAGTCCCCGAGTACCATTAGCCTGGAGGAGTTCAATACCAGATCGGCGACAAAGTCCACGACCTCCTGCAAAAACTGACTCTCACTACCTGGTGGATGATAAATGAGAGCAAATTTGCACCCTACACCTGCAGAAATGGTACACTCAAAGGATCTGGTATCTTCAACTGGCACATCCACAAGGCCAAATTCTGATTTAAAACACACTGCTACACCTCTGCCCCTGCAACCCAACCTCGCACGGTGTATCACAGAGAAACTATCTGGAACTGCTGATTCCAAAATGGGGCCAGCATTTTCTTCCAGCCAGGTCTCGGTGATGCAAGCCAGATCTGATGATCTGACAAGATCAACTATAATAGCTGACTTGTTTTTAATAGATCTGTCATTGCACAACACAGTGCAGGTTGGGTGGGAAACCGTGTCAGTTCGTGATACCAACTCACTAACTGTGAAACCCTTGGATATGGGCACTAAGCAAGATGAACCTTGCTCAGCGCACCATTTCACCCCAGGATGTCTTCTAGGCTCCACTACCTAATCAGGCCACTCAGCTCAATCCCCCTCCCTGGACCCCCACTCCTCCTCCCAACAATTCCAACAGCCCTACAGCATGTGAAATGGCTTGCTAAAGTCAAGATAGACCATGTCCACAGCCCCTCCATGGTCTACTACTTTGGTCACCCAGTTAAAGAAATCTCTTACACTCATCTGACATGACCTTCCCACTGCGAATCCATGCTGCCTTGGGTCCTGTGCCCCACTGGCCTCTAGGTACTCAACAGTTCTTTCCCTCAGAAGTGATTCCATCATTTTCCCTATCACTGAGGTCAAACTAACAGGTCTGTAGTTTCGTGCCTCTGTCCTGCTCCCACTTTTGTGAAGTGGAATACCTGCCCCCCCTCCAGTCCTAAGGTACCACCCCATCCTCCCATGATCTGTTAAAGTGGGCAGTCAGTGGTGTTACTGGTTCTAACCATAGTTCTTTTAGAATTCTGGGATGAATCCCATCAGGCCCAATTGCTTTATCCACCTTCAGTTTTTAGAGTTCTTTTAGAACTCTTTCTTCTGTGAATAGCCTGGTATTGACCCTCTATCCAAAGTGTTTCTATTGTTTGGTTTAGGTACTTCCCCCTCTTCTTCTGTGAATACTGAGCAAAACTATTTGTTTAGTATCTCTGTCTTTTCACAGTCACTCTCTACCCACAATGCCTCCCATTAATTAAGCCTCACTATCCCTCCCTTGGTCTTTCTTCACTCCTTGATGTACCTATAAAAGGTTTCATCTCCTTTCTTAACTGAGATGGCTATCTTTTCCTCAGTTTGGGACTTCACTATTTTGACTGCCTTCCCTGCTTCCTTCTGCTTTAACTGATACAGTTCTCTGTCCTTCTCCTTCTGCGATTCCTTGTACTTCTTCAATGCTATCTTTTTCTCCCTAACCTTCCCTACCACTTCCTTTGACAACCATAGTGTTTTTTTTTTACTTTGTTTTATTTGCTTTTCACAAAGGCTTGTTGCCTCTGTGATAGTAGATTTGATTATTTCCCATTGTTCTTCCACCCCTCCTTCCTGCCCATTTGCTACTGTATTTCTTAGGCACACACCCATTTTGGCAAAGTCAGCCCTCCTAAAGTCCAGGACCTTTGCCTTTGTATGGCTTAACTCTACTGCTGTGTTTATCATGAACCATACTGTTCAGTGGTTGCTAGTTCCCAGATGGCTACCCACTTCTAAATCTGGGATCCTCTCTCCATCTTCATTTGAGAGTACCAGGTCTAAGATTGCGCCCTCCTGAGTGGGTTCCAATACTAGCTGTCTAAGGCATGTCCCCTTCAGGGCATCTAGAATGACCCAAGGGAGCAGTTCAGGTTGCCTTCTCCATTTAAATGGAGTATAGTACCCTTAGTATTGGGGATGCCCTTGCTGAATTGTAACTGTATGCAAAATTAAAAAGTGAAGATATTTCAAGTTGACTTCAGATCTGGAGTGAGCTTTTGATTTTGACTTTTTTCTATGGTTAACAAGATTACAACTCGGACACGTGGGAAACTATTGCTATCATAATATACTATATCTTGGATGGAAGGGGAACTACTGCATGCTCAATTATGATACAGCTCTATCCCAAGAGTTAGCAATATTGCACATGGACTCCAAATTCCTCTTTAAAATATAAGATTTAGAGAAAACAGCTTCCTTGGTCTTTCTTGCAACAGTTTTACTGGGATAACAAGCAAAGAACAAAAATACAAGTGCGCAGATCCACAGGATTTGATGGGTTTAATAACAACACACAAAAAGGTGTTTGTGTGAGAACAATTGGACAGTGATCTACTAGCACTTTGTGAATAATCAGTTGGTGGGGGTCTATTAGGTGGGATACTAGTACTGTAGTGTTTCCACAGGCCCTGTGTCATGTTACCACAGGGTCTGCATGTTTGGGACAATGGTAAAGGAGGTCTCTTTGCTCAGGTGGGTGGACTTGCAGAGGTGAGCTGTATTCTTGTCTGAGCTCTGAGATGAAAATTAAGAGACTCCCTTTTTTATTAAATAAACATATACTGTAAGTAACTGATTTATTGTGCATGTTTTCCTTTCCTAGACTCATTCAAAAATGTATTTCTGTGAATATGCCATGGATGGGGTTACAGTAAGTTATTAACAAGGCTTATGACTTCAAAAAGTATAGGGCTTGGAGTATTTTAACTTCTAAAATTTGTAGACTGGAATTATTTTGACTTCCAAAAATTGACAGCTGGAAGTATTTTGACTCCAGTAAAATGGAAATCACCTCCAGATTTCAACCCATAGAAGTATTTGACTTCCACCCCCAAAAAAATTATCTGAAGCCCTGATTCTGCCAATTTTCATCCTCGTCCAGGGAAAGGGGGAAGATACAGATGGTAACCAGTTTAAATTGAACCAGATTAAGGTGTTGGTGGTATTTTTAGTGAATGAGGGAAATTTGGCCAGGACACCAGGGAAATTCCCCTACTCTTGGGTAGGGGGCGCTGTGTTGCTCCTGGTTGATGGATGTCACTGATACAGAAGCTATGGTGTGGTGGATGGAGGTGCGGCTGCTCCTGCTGCACAAGACACCATTGTTTTCAGTAGTTCTATGGAAATTCTAGATAATATTGTTGATATGGACTTATCTCAGGACATGGAAATTACTACTGAGGAGCAAGTTTCTGCTATAAAGCAAGTTCCTTATAAGGACTTTATTGCACTGCAGGTCACTATGTTTCCTGTAGAAGAAGTGCCAGGACTAAGTACTGAGTGTTCTCTGGTGAGCGTTTTCTCGCATAGTGACCCATTGCCGCTTGAACGGTAAATTCATGACATCTGTGAGCCTGAGGTGGCAGATGATCGAGATCAACATGGGGTAAATGAGCAATGGCCTGGGAGTGGCCACCATGACTCTTGGTCCCCAGAGTGTGCTTTGAAGGCCACGAGTTGGTCCTTAGCTCCTGATGGCAAATGCTGGCTTCTGGGAGATTCCCCTATGGTGCTTTATATTCAGACTGTCCCTCGGATTGTGGCTGCGGCTGAATTCAACTCCAGTGCTATGAATGCTTCTCTTCCTGAGTCAGCTGCATTGCCAGTGCTGATTTCTTCAACAAACAGTTTTCCAGCATGTCTCCCTGATGTTTCCAAGGCCAGTCAGACCACTACACCAGAAAACATTGTTCTTCCTGTTACTTGTGTAATGAATGTGCCTTTACCCAAGTCTAATGCAGTTAGGGCTGCAGATTTACAGCCTTCTTATCCCCCTGCTTTACTTGTCAACCCTGTTTCCTCTGCTCCTGTGTTACCTATAGTGTCTACCTCATGGGCAGATTCTGGTCCTTCCCAATCTGTGCCAGACCCTTTGGCTCTGCCTATTCCTGACCTCCCTCCAGCTGATTAAGAAGGGGACAGACCTTATACCAACCCTAGATGTAGGATGGCTGATCATTTTCCAAATCTGGGTAAACCCATGTCCAGAAGAAATGCAGTTCAGCTGAAGTATGTTGGTGGGCTTGAATTTCCACCGGACAGAATATACAGTATGTGGCTAGGAAGTTACTTAAGGAGTCACTGAACTTTCTGGCCTCTGACATTTTTGCCCTTATTCATATTTCTGGGGATACCATTTTTGATGTTTCTTTTAATACTCCTGCTCATTTGGAAAGATTCTGGCTGAAACACAAGTTACAATACTGTACTATTCGGGCCCCTTTTATTGCCATCCCACTCACCAGACCCTCGGTTAAGACTGTTACAATTCTATTCTGAAATGAAAATGTGCATATTCAGGATATTCTACACTAAGTAAAGCAATAGACTGATGTTCTAGAGAGCCCTGCTCCAATTTTGGATAATGAACATATTTGGACGGGGGGGGGGGGGTTGGAAGCTGCGGCTGAAACTATGTGTGTTTGAAGCTGGCTGCAGCATTGGACTATTTGCTTCTATCTTGGCCTGAACCATGGCTTTTGCTTCTACCCTGGTCAGCCTAAAACCTGTCATTGGTGTGGTTCCTTTGCATGTCTTAGTAATGCTTGTGATGCCTTGGTATGTAATTTCTGCTTGCAACCTGGTCACCCGAGCAATTGCTGTAAGAACCCCCCGAAATGCAATCTGTGTGAGGAAATGGGTCATCTTTTCATCCAATGCTCGTGGGCTGTGCACAACAAGGGTACTTTCTGGGACCAGGATGATATTGTCCATTCTGCCCAAGAACAACTTACTCCAGCCCTTCACTCACTGGCTCCTTCATTGAGTGAGGTCCCGACGGCACCCTCCACTTCTTGTGAGAGGGTTGATTCTGTCCCCCCATCCAACCCATTCATTCAGAGGATCTGCCTGTGACCCCAGTTGTAATACAATCACCTTATGAACTGGACCCAGCTTTACAAACCTTGCAAGACTTGGACATGCCACTTCCACCCCCCCCCCACAGGAAGAGCTCTTGCCTTTCAAAAGGAAAAGGAGATCTTCATGGAATCTTGCCTGGGATAAACTGCCCAAATTGGATGATATGTCTTGTCCAAATCAGTTCTCTGCTTTACAAGATCATTCTGCCGAAGATGAAGAAGACTCTGAATCCTTCACTGTTGCTTTACAACTGGATATCACTGACATGGACAGTGAACCTGGTGTGTTGGCTAAAGTTAAAAAAGAAACAGACAAAGAAGAAAAATGTGAAGTAAAGTGGATTTATGACCTTTCCCCTTTCACTCTGTGCATCATTTGACAGGGGACTCCTTGAGTGTTGTTTCTTTGAATGTCAACAGCATTAGGAATTAAGAGCATAGAAGTATTACGCTCCAGGCCCTGTATGAATCAAGGGCTGACATACGTTTACTTCAGGACACCCAACTGCGTTCTGAGTCTGACATTTATCAGACCCAGAAAGCTTGGCCCTGGGGTACCTCTCTGTTGACCTTAGGGACAGAATTATGCACTGGAGTAGGGATTCTGTTTTCTGGGCCAGTCACCATTCATAAAGTGCATGGTGTGGATCTGGGAAGGGCATTGTTTTTGGACATTTCTCTCCAACAGCAGGATCTTTGGATTGGTGTCATATATGCATCCCAAACTAAGGCCCTTAGGTGTGATTTATTTCAGCTCATACACCCGTTTTTACGGAAGCACCAAGTTTGGTCGACAGCGACAATGCTGACCTCCCCCACAGCGACAGCACAATACCGACACAGGTATTGTGCTGCCAGTTGTAAGGATGTTTTCTGTGGGGGGCTGTGCCCCCACACCCCTCAGACTTTAGGATTCCAACTCCAGGTCGGAGTTGATCCGGGAAGGGGTTGGAACACTGGGGGAAGGTGAAACACGGAAAAAGAACCATTACTATGAATGTTGCTGTAATGGTCTTTTTTCCTGTTTCACCGTTGGGGTGTCGATGAAAAGGGGTACACCAGTTTTTACATACCCATAGGAAACTTATTCTGGGGGGGATTTAATTGCCCTTTGGACCTAGGGGATAAGACGGGTAAGATCACAAAACTTTACTGTGGCACGACTACCTTACAGTCTATTCTATCTACAGCAGCTTTGACAGATTCATATAGATCATTACACCAGTTGGGCAGTCATACATATCATAGGGGTGTCCTCTCTTCCAGAATTGATTATATTTTTCTCTCCAAACACTGGAAGGTTCTCACAGCTCAGACACTTCCGACTGCCACTTTTGACTACCTAGAATTACATGTCCGCTTGGGTCACTTACATGCAAATAATATTGGTCTGGGGTGCTGGCATCTCAACACAGACATGCTGCAGGATGAGGAAATTCAGGCTGATACTTTAGAGCTCCAGAAAGCATGAGCTACTTTAGTTGCCTGGCATGATTCTGTAGGGGAATGGTGGGTGGAGACCAAACAATCGGTTACACTCCTATTTCAAAGGCGGTATAAACAAAAGGGCCGACAGGATTATTTCCATTTTTTATCCATTTGGAAATGGTTATACATCTTTTTTCTTTGCACAACACTGAGGGGGTTGCTAGATCACAACAAATTGCTGCAACTAAATCAGAATTGAGATCTGCTTTTTATAGTAGAGCAAGATCCTTAGAAATGGAGCAACTTGCAGGCACTCAAGGTACTAAAACTTCCCTAGATATTTTTTGGGACTGTTCCTTGTGGGTCCAGAAAAAATCATGGGAGACGGTACACAACCACAAAGGTGTAGTGCATACTGATTTCCAGTCTGTTTTGGAGGTTATTTCTGAGCATTTGTTTTCTCATTTTGGTACCAAGGCCCTCCCTGAGGAAAATCTTAAGGATTTCCTACTTCAACTTAATCTCTCTTCCCTGCCACAGGGTGTGGATGATTTGACCTGCCCTGTGACTGAAATGTAAGTTAGATGGGCTATACTGAAGTTAAAAGGCAATACTGCACCAGGACTGGATGGTCTGAGTCCTGCCTTCTATCAACCCTTTGTTGATTTGTTGACCCCATTGTTAGCTGAAACCTTTAATTCTACTTTGTTAAATGAGTACATAAAGATATCATTAACACAAGCCTTTTTGATTCTTTTATATAAAAAGGGAGATAGATTGATTCTCCTGAACTGGAGGCCAAAGTCTTTGTTAAATGTAGATTTTAAGCTCCTATCTATGGTTCTTTGCCAATTGAATGGAACAGGTTGCCCAAATGTTGATCTCCCCGCTCCAGTCTTGTGCCATAAGGGGCAGGAGCTTACGTGGAAATTTTCACTAGGGGTCACAGGGGTTCTTTATGGGGTTATGTATTAGCCTTGGATCAGGAGAAGGCATTTGACGCAGTTTCCCATAACATTCTTGTTCAGATTTTAACTACATATGGGATTCCGCACACCTTTGTGCAGTGGTTGCATCTCCTCTAGTCACATGCTCATTTTTTTCCTCTCATTAATGGCTTGGTGGGGCAGAAAATTTACATTAAGAAAGGGGTTAGGCAGGGATGCCCTCTCAGCCCCCTGCTTTACACATTTTATATTGCTATCCTGGTACGTAAATTACAGTCTGACACAGCCTTTCAGAGTATGTTGATTTCCCCCGCTACCCCATCATTTAAAGTTCTGGCGTGATGATCTTTGTGTATTTTTGGGACAGGACAGTGATGGCTCCATAGCCATCTCCCTTCTTCAGTTTTACTCTGAGGTATCGGGGCTAAGATAAATATGCAGGAGTGTGTGGCATTACAGATAGGGGATGCTGCCCTGGGCTTAGGAGACATGATTGGGAGTATGCAGATAGTAGCAGGTGCAACTATTTTAGGGGTGTATTTTGGCCCGAGTGACATGGCAACACTTAACTGAACACGTGCTCTGACTCTCTGTGAACACAAAGTGTTGATGTGGAATAAGATTCCAACTACTAAGCTAAAAAGGGTGTATTTGACTAAAATATTTCTCATTCCCCAGTTATTGTTTATTGGTATGGTGTTTCCCCCTCCTGTTTCTTTAGAAACCAAATTGTATAGTGTTTTTTTTAGAAATCTTTGGGGTAGTAGACTCAATCTGGTTAAACGCAACATCACATATAGGTCTGTTTCACAAGGGGGTCTGGATATGGTCAATCCTTTGCTTTACTTTCACACTTTGTTTTGGTTTTATAATATGGTACCAGTCCTGAAGGGTGTTGACAAAATAAGGGTCCATTGGGAAGCTGACTGGTGGCAGGCCCTTTTACCACCTTGGTTAAATGCACATTGGACTTTCAAGCTACCGACTAACTGTTATCCTGATTATGTCATCATTTCTATGAAGAAAATTAGACAATGGAGAGTTTTACTACAGGATTTACTATCCCTTGGCCGTACTATGGTTTATGAGCACATTTTGCTGCAATATTTTACTAAGGATTTAATATTCTATAAGGGTACTGCACAGACTTTTTCTCTTACCATCAAACAGCTTCTGAAACACATAATTCCTAAATACTTGTGGGACATTGGCTGGCTTGCTGGTCTTGGAAAATTGGGTGTTAAGAACAACCATAAGCACAAAAAAATGAGAAGACAGATATTGTACTAGACATCTCTGCAATACTATCTTAGAGACACAAGAACACTTATTTTTGATTGTCTGTATACTACTTCCTTTTGAACTTTGCTGGCACAGACTATACGAGATCACAATTTTCGCAACATGATGTATGATGTCCTAGTTTTGGGTGTGTACACTGGTAGTTGGGAATATTCCTACAGTACGTTGCACCTTCTTTGTGGTCTTTTATAGTAACACATCTGGCAATCCAGATGCCATTGGACACTGCAGCAACACTATATTTCTCAGCAGGAATTGGTGCGAATTGTGCTGGATCAAGCACAGCAACTGTATACTAATGAAAAACTGTGTCTCTCTGCTCCTGTTGTTGCATGGTTATGGGTTCACTGTTTATGATGGATGACTTAAAACAAAAATGAAAAAGAAGAAGCCATATAAAAAAAAGACAAAGAGAGGAGGATGAGAGAAAAAAAAAAAAGAGAAGAGATAAAAGTGACAATAATATACCTCCCAGAGTCATATGGGTGGTGACATACAGAAAAAAAAGAGGGACCTACTAGAGAATCTCTTTGAGACATTAAGACATGTTGTATGATCCCCCCCATGAGTTTCATCTCATATTATTTATGTTATCCTTAGTATTGTGTGAGTCCCACAATAACAACACTTCCCCTACTCTTACTTTTTATAGCTTATTTTTTCATGATAACATTACCAAGTTCTAGTCCCCTTCCAATGAGGAATGGAAGAAGGTGGCAGCCTTGTGGTTAATGGTTCCGGTCAGTAACATCGCAGAACAAAATAAAGTGGCCAAAAATAAACTGGCAAAAACAGTGTCACCATCAATATTGGCAGCACAAAATGTAGCGTGCCAGAACAATGCAGACCACATGACATGCAGGTAGCATGGAGGCACTGCACTGGAACACACAGCAGCAGGCACCCATGCACAGGAACAGCACAGGGGTGCAGGGAGATGGAACAGGGCAGGGTGCAACCACCACTGGGGGAAGCAGGCTACTGAACACCTACCATGGTAATCTGATGACACAGGCACCCACATGGTGGGGTACCTCCACCCAGAATGCTGAGTGATGGAGAACGTGCACCGGGGTACTCACTGAAGGACAGGTGGACCATGGCCACCATGTGGATAGTCATGTATAGTGCAAGGGGCCAGGAGCATAAGCCAGCATGTCCCCAGCAACACACACAATACACAGGACAGGGGGGATGGCATGCTAGCTTGTGCTCCTGGCCCCTGTGGTTCCAGTGCAGTGCCTCCATGAGGTGGACGTTGTTTGCTACCTGCGTGTTGTGTGGCCTACATTGTTCTTGCACGCTACATTTTGTGCTGCCAGTATTGATGGTGACACTGTTTTGGCCACTTTATTTTTGTCCACTTTCTTTTGTTCCGCGATCTTACTGACCGGACCCGTGAAGCACAAGAAATTGGAGGAAAAATGATGTCCCAAAGATACAGTACATGTTTTCAAGTAGAAGAAACCTTAGAACATTTTTTAATACAGTGTTCCCATGAAAACCAAATATGGGAAGAGATATGTACCAAATGGAATGATAACTGGGGAAAAAATGGTTTATGAAGAAGTAATCATATGATTTTCTACAAAATTGAATAGGATAGAGGAAGGAGTACAAAAAATATTGTTTACCTGTGTTAAGTTTGTTATGTGGCAAGCCAGATGTAAATTTGTGATTCAGCAAATACAGACTGCCCCCAGAATAGTAGTAAAGATGATAGAAAAAAGTAAGGTTAATATGGAAATATGAAATGCAAACTTTACCAGAGGCAATAGTTAAAAAACGATGGCAGGGAATACCCGAAGATATACTAATGAACATTTAATATGGTAATGTAATTGTTTATTTAAGCAATAAACCACGAAAGGGTGTGGGTTATGGGGGGATTTACCACGTCTGGTGTGGTTTGGACGCGAGGCAGCAGGCCGAGTGGTCAAATCCTTGCCAGCCATGGTAAATCCCCCCATAACCCACACCCTCGAGTGAGTTATTGCAATTATACATATCCTCTTTATTTTTTGTGAGAAAAAAAAGAGTAAAATACAGTTTTTTCAAGTTTTAATCATTTTTATTAACTGTATTGTTCGGTCACAAAATATAGTTCCTTGCTGGTAAAACAGAATATTGAGGATAACCCCAAGCTTAGATATATGCTGGCAAGTGCCATTTATTACAATTTGATAGTGGCACTGAATCGGAGATTACTTTTTATTTCTATGTTTTATTTGTTTTGGTTGTGCTGGGAGACTAAGTAGGGACGGCAGCTTTATGATTTATAAAATAACCATATGGCGAGTCACAATTCCTGTATTGCCATTAGACCTGGGACTTCAGTTTTGGTTTGTTGAAAAAAGAGTGTTGTTCATTACAGCTCACTGACAGAAAGTGAAGCAGCGTACACCTTAATTTTATTAAAAGAAACTGCTGTCATGCTTTTGGTTGAGACTGGGATGCATTTTTTTTTACATACAGAGGAGAGCAACTGGGTCTGACAGAGGGAACGGTAGCGTGACAGTAGTGCATCAATGTGTGAGCCGCTTATTGAGGAATAAGGGGGTGATTGCTGGATATTTCAGGACAGACCGACTGGTTGCAGGAGTGTTTTTTTTTTTTTTACAGTAATCTTTGTGTGCTGTTTCTTGGGCTGCTATCAGGGTCCTTAGATGTGGCGTACAGGTTGGTGGTACGTGACGATGACTGGGGAGAGAGCCACGGACTAGGTATGCATGCTCGCATGTGCGCTACGCTAGCCAGGTACTGTGGGATTGTAACGTTTGTTTATTTTTTCATTTTGAAGAGGACCTGTTAGTGGGTAGAAATTAAATGAAAACTGTTTGCTATTTTATTTTACCATACTCCAGGAGTCATGATCGGGCCAGTGGCATGGGGCAGGCTAGCCTTAGCGGTGATTCAAGATGGCAGGTTTAATGTTTTTATTTCAGGGGTCAGTTTGGGGGGGGATGCGGCTGGCTGGCACCTTTTGCGTGGGTTACCATAGGATTTACCATGGCAGAAAGGTGCCAGCCAGCCAATCACAGTACAAGCGTTGGGTTAAATTTTTATGTCCATGGTATAATTCTTGCTATACAGTACAGTAAAACTGATTTCTTTTGGTTTTAGATAAAATATTGTTTTAGAGTTTTATGTATAGAGACACGGATGGATGTTGATGAGCCTGGGGAGCTGGTCTCCTCCCCAGACCTGACATTGCAAGAGACTGAAGAAATATAGAAAACAGTGGCTGAAATTGTGGAGGAAAAATTTGGACTTGAAGAGCAAGATGAGAAGCCAGGAAGCGCCATGCCATTTTCAGCATAGTTACTCGTGGGAGTTATTTCAGAGAAGCCAAGAACAGGGAGTGCTTCTACTGCTAGCCAGCTTCTAGAGGAAAAATGTTGAGTGCTACAGTAACAACTGATGCAGGAAAAAGCACTATACCTGCAAAAAGCTGAGAAACTTCAGGCAGAGCTACTAGAAATGCAGAAAGATGTGGTAACTGTTACAGCTCAGGAACCAGCAGCTGATAGCTCAGAACAGCTGGGAGCTGCTGACATGGCAGCATCAAAATTGCTGCAATAGAAATGGAGGATCAACACAGAATGGATACAGAGCAAGCTATTGAGGGAACGATGAAGGAAGTCTCTCAGAATCTGAAAGGGCAGTGGATCAGCTCATGGGAGCAGTAACTTCTGGACCAGCAGAGAAACAAGTGGAGAGACCGCTGGGAATGGCATGTGCAAGCCACAGATGGCTTGACCTAAAATGTCTCCCTGCGGCCGAATCCTCTGAAGTACAACAGCACCCACAGGATCAACAGAAGGAGAAACCTACACATGGAATGAGTAGAACAGAAAGACAAAAGGAAACAAAGCAATCTATGGCAGTCCTAGATAAAGAACCTTGGTCTCCAGATCGAGCCCTAACAAAAGCAGGATGGATACAAAGTAAGGATGGTAAGTGGGTCCCTGACCTCACAGATCCAAAAATCACAGAATATGCTAGCAGAATAGGAAAAACTAATGTGGTGCCACAAGAACACAATACACCAATGGTTGTAATTAACATAGGGTCCCCGAGGGAAAGAAGTGCAAAATTAGGTTTGGACAGGATTACCTGAAGAAATTAACAGAAATAATGAAATATTGCCCCTTAGACAATGATAACATGGTTAATCCCACCATTGAGAATGAAAGTGAGCAAGAAAGACTTAACAGCCCTGTATGACTAGGCCCAAAAGAGGCTGTATTGAATAATACTGCAGGAGGAGCTTGCTGCAACCACTCTTTAAGATATCCAATTTATTTCAAAACAAAGGGAGCTGACCCCATAATAAATGCTGTATGTTTAATACACAAAGGAGGTATGATGGATAATCCAGACAGGACATATAAAGCTACAGCACTTTTAAGGGGGTCTATGAAGTATTTTCTTTAGAAATATTTGCTCTTCTTCATGTAGGAAACCAAATTAGGATATCAGTTTTAAAAAATGTTTTAGGATTAGACAGGTTCTGGGTACAGTATAGTGCTCTTAGGATACACCAGTATGCTAGTCCAGTGGCCTGGAGGGGTGAGGCATCTGTGCCTTACCTTCTACCATGCTGGTGACCCATGTTCACGGTGTGAGAGGGCCACGAGGGGTCAGCTGTAGAGGGAGAGGATCGAGCATCCAAAGGACTGCTCTCCTCTCCTGGGGAGGGAGGCTTGGCACTCCTGTCACATGAGTGCCCCTGGGTGGAGGTCTGAGGGTAGTATGGGTCTCCTGGGTGCCAAGGAAGGGAAGGTGCTGCAGGACTTCTGTGTATGTGCACACGCCTCCATGTACACATGTCTGGTGTGTGCACCCCAGCAATGGGGAATGGGAGAAAAAGGATAAACTCCCCCAGCTGTGGATGATGACCAGCCTTCTGCAGGTTCCACACCCGGTGACCGGCAAGAACTCTGGGAAAGTCCCAATGAGACTGGGGTGACAGGGCTGCAGAGGTCGATCAGAAAGAGCAAGGGATATAAAAGGCTCTAAACACCTATAAAGAATCCAGTATGAATACCCTTTTTAGCAGTGCTTCTGACAAGACCTGCAGTAAATGGATCACTGTTATGTTTAAAATGAGGGGTAAATATTGAGGTTATTATGTTCTGATTAAGACAAAGTTCTCAGCAGGCTACCCAATTTTGATAGTGAGCAATATGGAGTCGGGGGGACTCCAGGTTAAACTCTACTCCACAGACAAAGGAACAGTGCATTAATCCAGCAGTTTCTTTTGGGCAAGGACAGGGGATACTCTTTATAGTGGCAGCCCAAATCCTGCCATAAATGTGGAGCAAGGATACACCTGAGTTTGACCCCAGACACCCTGAAATGTAATCACTGCTTAGATTGTGGGCATTTAGCTGTACAGTGCTTTAGTCTTTTAAATATAATTTAGGTAAGAGGACTGTTCACTACTATATGGGAAATACCCATATGCATCACATAACAGAGAAGACTGCCCTTAAAATGAAGGTTTGATAACTAGGGCCCAGCAGCTTATAGCTAAAAATAACTCAGAACAGACAGAGGAGGCCTTACAAGCAAAACTTATGGGAAAAAAGTCCTCAGCATAATACAGGGGCCAGTGTAGAGGCAGCAGAGGGCACTAATGAGGCTATAATAATAGCTGAGGCAGATGGAGAACAACCAGGCACCATTACAGACTCCCATACAGTGGAGAGAGCCAATAGAACTATAGAAGTAACTGGACCAGAAACAATGCTCCTCCCACCTCATCACTACAAGAGTTCCCCTACCAAGTGGTAGGACCCAGAAAGAGAACAAGAATAGTAAACCAGCAAACTAGGAAGAAGCAAGAAGAGAAGAGGGGGAAATAAAAACATGGAAGGAGGGAAACAGATATGGAGCCTTAGCAAAACAAGACCAGTGGGGGATACAGATGTGGAGGAAGAGGAGTCAAAGGTTTCCTTGGTTACCTTTTCTATGACAGATATCACCTCAGACACTGAAGAAGGCAAAGAGGAGTCCTCGGTAGAGAAAAGAACTAGGAGAGGGAAAAAATCTCAGATGAAATGATTGGTAATATACTAACCCCACAATTTGATCAATGTCTAGAACAATATTCACCCTTAATATTAATAGTATAAAAGTGGAAAAGAGGATGTCAATATTAGATGCACTACAATAAAAACACTATGATATAATTTGCTTACAGGATACAAGGCTTAAAACTACATTCAGAGAAAACAAATGACACAAAATTATGGACGAAAGGGAATACGTTTTGGTCAATAGAGGAAGGAACTTGTGATGGGATAGGAATATTATTTTCAAATCCTAACCTTAAAGTCACCAGACACCTGGAAATACAGCCAGGAAGAGCCCTTCTGTTAGACATGGAGTATTTCACGAAGAGATTTAGGATAATTTCAGATTATGCCCCACAGACTAAAGTGCAAAGAGTGACATTATTTAAAGAGTTACAACCTTTTTTTTTTTTTTTTTTTTACACATCTTGATTAGTGGTCTGGCTGGGACTTCAACTGTGAGTTGAAACAGGAAGACAGGAAACTAAAAACAAATAAATTGTCCTTTGACTCTGTTGCATTACAAGAAATTATTTCCACTGCTGGTTTAATGCATGCTTACAGGCAAGAACATTGGACAGGGAGTAAATCCTATTACAGAGGCACTATATCCACAAGAATATATTTTATGTTTATAACAAAAGTGGTACAGTTGTTTTATTTATTTATTTCTTTATTGGAATCTTGGATAACTCCTTTGAGGTAAAAGCTTGTTTACAAAGGTTCCACGTCTGAAGGCAATAGACAAGGTACGTAGACATTACAAAACAGATAGGGGTATATACAGCAGGCAAGTACATTATGGTACATATAGATACAGATTCAAGCAAGTACAGTTAAAATACACCAGGCAGGAGTGGTCAACTTTATTGCAACAGTACTAAGAGCATACTTAAGGTGGACAAGCAGTGTATAGTGGTAGCTGAGCTTTGTGAACATGCAGGTAGAGCTATGGAGGGTCGGAAGTGGTGGTGATCAAAGAGAGGGAGGACAGAATAGATGATAGCAGGGGAGGGTGGGGGCAGAGACAAAGGGAGTGCCAGAATAAGGGGTTGAGTAGTCAGAGGGGTGGGATTGGATAGAATCTACCCATGGTTACATAAGTAGGTGACAGGCAGGGCTGGGTAATGTGGGGGAGAGGGATAAAAGAAAGGGTTTTAAAGTGGGAGATGAGGGGAACTGGTGGAGGGGTGAAAATTGGGGGGATTAATATTTGTGAAGAGAAAGCAGGAAGGTGGGGGGCATAAATAGGTGACATGGAGGTAAGTGCTCAGTGGGGTCACACCAGGCAGGGGAGGAAGTGTGGGGGATGAGTGCTATGCAGGACAGATAAGCTAACAATAACAGTAGGATTAGGCACAGGCGACGCAGTCACAGTTACTAAGAGTGGCCAGGAACTGCAGCAGCTTGGCCTTAAATGGGCATAGTTTAATTTCCTCAATCAACTCAGAGTTAGGAAATTTAGCCAGCAGGGGCTCTGTATTCAAGAAC
This sequence comes from Neoceratodus forsteri, assembly GCA_016271365.2. Lineage (NCBI taxonomy): Eukaryota > Metazoa > Chordata > Ceratodontiformes > Ceratodontidae > Neoceratodus > Neoceratodus forsteri. The sequence goes on from CM057449.1 coordinate 1,430,625,751, forward strand.
CGTTGCCCTAGTGAGGTCTGGCGGATTTGGATAATGAAAGCAGTTTTACTCAACCCCTTAGTTAGTCTGGAGGAAGTGAAGTTTCTCAGCAGTTGCCTCACTCCAGGAGGAGCAAGACCGAGGGTGGATTTTTTAGCTAATAGACAGACTTGGTACTGAATTCTGCTATTCAGGTTTAACCAACCAGTGCTTGAGTATAGTTCACAAGTATGAGTTAAATGGTCCATACCCAGGACTAATCTGCAGGCTTTGTTTAAGACAATCTTGATTCGCCTAAATGCTGTATCGTATCGGCTCCATAGACATAATCTATGACAGAGAGCTGTTAACTGCAAGCTTGATGGCACTTTTGGTGAGGCACTGCCTCATGCCAGTAGTGCTGACCTAGTCTGGCACTAGCTGCTTGGCAACATGGTCTATGTGCTGGCTGTAGGAGATAGAACTGTCAAGGTAGACACCAAGGTACTTAAAGGTGGTGACCATTTTGAGTGTATCACACTTGTAATTGTAGATATTGAGGTGATGTGACTTATTTTTTTTAATCATTTAATATTTTATTATTTTTCTACTAATTGAGTTTACAGAATAATATGCAACCACAAAATTGTCATAAGTTCTCATAAAGAAATAAAACTAGATAATTTGTGCATATTCTTAACATAAAGATTATCCTAGATCAAGTCAAGATAGAAAAGGGGGGGGGACTTTTCATATGTCATATACAGCATATATACATATAAGGCAAAAGACAGTTGCAATATATATTAACATCCCTTAAAAAAATATCAAATTATTATCAGATACCCTCCCTAATTCAAATCCTTTTCTTTTTTTAATTCATTATTTCTTCAAATCAAGCAAATCAAACAAACAAAAAAGACTAAACAATTAATATATAATTGCTAACAGCTGACATTTTAAAGATCCATTGTGTCCATACTTGCTAAGATATCTTGTTTTGAAGAGGTGGGGGATTCCCCGGTCTCCTGGGCTGAACATTGTGGACGGAGATAAGAGGTAAGCTGATCTACATCAAAGAAAATATATAGTGTATGTATTACCATCTTTAATAATTTTAACTTTCACAGGTGGTAACAAAGAAAACTGTGCACCAATGTCGAGAATTTCTTCAATATAGGTCAGGAATTTCCTCCATCTTTGCTGTGCGTATAACAATAATCCAGATAAATAAAATACTTGTGGCCATTGTAGTCCAAAGAACCTCTGAGCTTGGCTAATCTAAAAATATAATCTCTGTCCAAATCGAACCCAAAGGTAGCCAAAATTGTTGGTTTTATTTGATCTGAGGATCGTCCTCTATGCTTAAGATCCCAAAAAGTTTTTGTTATTAGTTGAGGATTCTCTTGCAGTAAATCGAACATTTTAATTAATATGTCCTTCACCAATTCTCTGGTATTCTCAAACTCAGTATCTAACTGCTTTGGCACTCCTAAAATCTGAATATTTCTGTAACGAAGTAAGTTATCTGCATTCTCCAACTTCCTATTAATATTATAATTATCCTTCATTAAACCTTTCCTAATTGGCTTCTAGCAAAAGTAATCTTTGCATCATGTTTGCTTATGGCTGTTGAATTTTTGACTACAGTTTTCTTCATTTCCTCATGTGTAGATTTTACAGTATTTACTTCAGATTGCAAGAACTCCGTCTTCTTCAATATTGCATCAAATCTATGATCACTCCATTTAGTCCAAGCCAAAATTTTGTCCAGTGTTGCACCCAGCTTTTGTTGTGTATAACCCCCAACCTCAAGAGGAGAAGACTGCTGCATAAAATCAATTTGTCGCAGCTGGTAGCTTTGTTTATTTGACTCATCTGTCCCTGAAAGTACATTAGAAGAGGTATTGGGGGATATCTTATCCATAGCCTGCGGGGTGATCAGTGAACTAAAAACAGCCCCACCGCCACTCTCTGGGCTAGTTTTACTTGGGAGATGCCACTACTCTATCGAGCCCGACTTCAAGGATACAAATTCTGACACCATACTGCCCCTACTCCTTCAAGAATCTATACAGAAACAAATAATAGCCAAAGTATTAAAGCAGAGGTAAAGGTGGGTCAATTGGAAATTGACAAGAGAGAAACTTTATTCTATAACCAGTATCCCGTAGGTCACACAGAGGAGTCAGAACAAGCTGTTACTGCCATCGGCTATCTTTAATAGACCCCAATTTTGATGTGACTTATGACGGTTTTGATGGGAGGCAAACAACATTGTTTTAGTCTTAGTGTAGTTGAACAAGAGCTTAGACTGAAGGAACCATTTTCCTACAGCAGTAAAGTCATTGTTAGAGGTACATATGCAATCTTGAGAATTTACAGATCACAAGTCAATATGTATCAAAATACAGTAGCAGCAATCACCCAGATGTAGGAAAAATGCTTGAGACAGAATAGTTCTATCCTACAGCTACAAAAAACTATAAGTAAAATGGAAACAGGAATGGCAAATAAGATTAGCAGAACTAGAAATGCATGATGATGTTTTTACAATAGTAAAAGCATCTTGGCAAAATTAACTGGTTCTAGAATAAACTGTGACAAGTGCAAGGGTTTACATGAGGATACATGCCACTGCCTGCCATTGGAATAATTGCTCAAATTGCAGAAACTAACTGAGGATATAAGGATCCAAAGGATTGAGTTTAGACAGGAAATTATGAGATTTAAAAACTGAGAAACAGGATTAAAAACAGCTAATAGAACACTAATGTTATGAAAGGGCAGACAGATTTCTAAAAGAAAAGAATAGTTTTGATTAAAATCTACTTAAAAGTAAAGCTGACAGGAGGAATACTGTTGTGCTGTGCTCTCTTAAAATATACTAAAATTTGGTGCTGCTGTACTATTTTATAATTCAGAGCCCCGTGATAATACGGGCAGAGGACTACTAGTCCAACCAGAAATCTAATACACCTTTTACTTGTATTTCTCCACTCTTCAACTGGCGTGGGGCTGTACTTTTAAATTTGTCAGTTTGTGGGGCTAAAGCAGGCTCGGGGGCCTTCACTCGTACTTCTGGGTTGGGAGCTATTTATAGACGCTGTCGCGACCACAAGTAGATAAAAGTAAAGCTGACAGGAGGGAATACTGTTGTGCTGTGCTCTCTTAAATATACTAAAATTTGGTGCTGCTGTACTATTTTATAATTCAGAGCCCCGTGATAATACGGGCAGAGGATTACTAGTCCAACCAGAAATCTAATACACCTTTTTAACTTGTATCTCTCCACTCTTCAACTGGCGTGGGGCTGTACTTTAAATTTGTCAGTTTGTAGGGGCTAAAGCAGGCTTGGGAGCCACTGCATTTCCAGGTTGGGGGAGTTATTTATGAATGTCATGACCCAAGTAGATAAAAGTAAACTGACAGGAGGGAATACTGTTGTGCTGTGCTCTCTTAAAATATACTAACATTTGGTGCTGCTGTACTATTTTATAATTCAGAGCCCGTGATAATACGGGCAGAGGGACTACTAGTCCAACCAGAAATCTAATACACTTTTAACTTGTATCTCCACTCTTCAACTGGTGTGGGGCTGTACTTTAAATTTGTCAGTTTGTAAGGGCTAAAGCAGGCTTGGGAGCCTTCACTCGTACTTCCAGGTTGGGGAGCTATTTATAGAATGTTGTCGGCGACCGCAAGTAGATAAAAGTAAAGCTGACAGGAGGGAATACTGTTGTGCTGTGCTCTCTTAAAATATACTAAAATTTGGTGCTGCTGTACTATTTTATAATTCAGAGCCCCGTGCTAATACGGACAGAGGGACTACTAGTCCAACCAGAAATCTAATACACCTTTTTAACTTGTATTTCTCCACTCTTCAACTGGCGTGGGGCTGTACTTTAAATTTGTCAGTTTGTAAGGCTAAAGCAGGCTCGGGGAGCCTTCACCTACTTGGGTTGGGGGAGTTATATGTATTATGTTATAGCGAGCGGGCGAGCAAGAACGGGTGAGCGCTTGACGAGCGCGAAGACGCGCGCAAAGACATGCGCATCCTCACACATGTTTTGCGTCTTTAGCGAATATAGCGTGTATAGTGAATAATTCATGTATCTCTACAAACTAAAATTGTGTCCTTAGCGGAGTAAGTTTCTTTTATTTTCAATTTACCAACGATATTAGAATTTGTTTTATAAAAAAAAATGGATATTTCTTATAAGCAATGTGTTCAGTAGGATGTTTGGTTTAGATATCTTGGAGACTGAACCAATTTGTCAAAACTGTGTGTTGATATCTACTCTTCAAGATCAAATTACTATGCTTCTTAGACCAAAACTAGTTGATAGTGACTTAAAAGTCTAGAATCTTTCATTGACCAGGCAGTTGAGCTTTTTATTCCTGGTAACTCCCAAGCAGTTGTTTCTGTGCCTGAACCTATTGGGTTAGAAAATAAAATCCCACAAAATCAGCTAGATGGGGAAGAGTGGCAATGATTCCTAAATCTAAAACTAAACGAGAGGAGGAAAATATTTAAATCCTTTCAAATTCATTCTAAATAGATTTTCAGCACTAAATGACAATACACCCCAGGAAATAACTATTCTTCCAAACATTCCGGCAAATTTTCCAAGATTAAAAACTAATAAACTCTTGAGTCCTATACCGTTGGAAATCACCTTGACAAAAAATAAAATTCAGACAAGTCAAATGAGTTTGTACCAGCTGCTACTTCTACTTTGGCTACTCCATCTTCTCACTTAACAGTTTCTAAAATTTCTTCTGAAATGCCTAAATCTTGGGGTATCAAATATTGAAGATGTTCCAAAGCAGATATTTGTCCTTGGTGATTCCTTTGTTAAACATCTAGATAGGGCCATTTGTAACCCAGATAAATCGAATCGAACCTGCTCTAGTTTTAAGGGGCAAAGCTAAACGATATTACTACCAGAATTCCAATCATCCTAAAAATGCAGGTCCAAATCCTTGGTTATAATTCACGAGGTGTAAATGATATTCTGAACAATTGCACCTCAAAAAACTTAAACAGGATTTTGTGGCATTAAATAGTTTGCTTGTAGATAGGGTTGTACAGTTTGTTTTTCAGAAATTTTACCAGTTCCCAGAGCAACCCAGGGCTTGATTGATAAAATTAAATCTACCAACAACTGGTTTAGAAAATGGTGCATTGAACAGAATATTCCATGTTTAACCCATTGGGAAAACTTTGTGGACAAATCCCTTTGTACTGTTGGGATGGCCTTCATTTGAGTAGAAGGGGTAGTACAATGTTGGGAAAACATTTCTGAACATTATAAACAATTATTTAAACTAATAAAATGGGGAGAATGGGAACTTACCCACGTCTCTAAACAAATCCAAGAATGTGTCACCAAAAACTTTTAACATCTTGTCATTAAACGCCCGTTCCTTAAATATATCCAAACTTTCAGAGTTAGAGGCAAAAAGTAAATTATTGAATTTAGCAATAATTGCAGTGACTGAAACTTGGTGGGATTCTCATTCTCAGTTGAGCCAACACTTAATGGGTTATCAACTCTATTATAAAAATAGAGTCCTCAAGAAGAGAGGTGGTGTGTGTCTTTATATTAGAGACGATATCCCCTCTTATGAAATTCCAGCCCCAAATGATTCAGAAAGTGTTTGGGTGGTAACCCAACCTCAGGGACTCCAACAAATAACAATTGTAAATTGCTATAACCCTCCATCAAGCGATCCAAATTCATGGAAAGCCCTAATAAATGACTTAATCCACTTTACACATTTAAAGGATGCAATAATCTTGGGCAATTTTAATATGCCCCAAATCAACTGGACCATTAATTTAGGACACAATAAGCATGACAATGAATTTTTATCGGTATTAACAGATAATGGACTAACTCAATTAGTTTCATCTGCTACTAGAGGTACTAATATTTTGGATCTCCTTTACCAATATTAGTCACAAAATATCTAATATTCAAATTATGGATTCCTGGGAAATAGTGATCATTCCTCTATACTGTTTAATTTAATGGGAGCAAAAATAATTAGAATAATAAGTCAACATATAAAAATTACGATTGTGCAGACTTCATTAGTATTAATAAGGAAATTAAACAAATTCAGTGGGATAAGATTTTTTGGCTCTTACTTCAAATGAGGCCTGGATTATATTAAAAGATTTACTTTTACTTCTGGAAAAAAAGTATGTTCCAATAAAAATAAATACAGTAAGGGCAGAATCCCTAGGTTGTTTAATAATTCTATTAAGCTACAAAAAAAAAAAAAGAAAATTGTTCAAAAATTAAAAACACCTGTAATATTAATAATAAAGGAATACTTCTTCAGTACAAAAAGCTTTACAAAAGCTTAAACACATGATCAAACAAGCTAAATCCAAGTTAGAATTTAAGTTGGCACACACTAAGGATGGCTACAAGTCTTTTTTTCATACTTAAACAATAAAAGGTAATTTACATAAGATAGGGCCAATAACTCATGATGGTAGTTCTATACAATCAGATTCAGACATAGCTAATCTTTTAATACTTATTTTTGCTCAGTCTTTTGAAAAAGACTCTTTTCCCTAAAATCTACAAGTGTCAACACTAAATTATCTCATACATATAATATTAAGGTATCGGATATATTGCCATTTATAACAAAATTAAAGAAAACTACAAGTCCAGGTCCGGATCAAATAAATGCCAGATTCTTAATCCAAACTGCTAAGACCTTAACACTTCCTTTAAAATTAATATTCAATAAATCTCTTCACAATGCAGAGATTCCTCTAGATTGGTTAACAGCCTTCATTACGCCAATTTATAAAAAAGGTAATAGATCTATAGTCCAAAATTATCGTCCAATAAGTCTTACCTCTATAATTTGTAAAATAATGGAGAAATTGATCAAATCATTTCTGGAAAAAGAAATGATTGAATCAAAAATTTTTGATCACACTCAACATGGATTTAAGGCAAACCACTCTTGTACAACAAATCTGATCTCATTCTATAACAGTAAAAGCAAGGGACTAGATGATAAAATCAAATGGATGTTATACTTTTGGATTACAGCAAGGCTTTTGATAAAGTTCCTCATAATAACTTGATCAACAAAATATACTCATTTGGTTTTTCAGATCAATTGATCAAGTGGGTTTCTGCTTGGTTGTCAAATAGAACTCAGAGAGTGGTACTAAATAATCATCAATCTCAATTGGGAGCAGTTACTAGTGGTGTGCCTCAGGGCTCAGTTCTGGGTCCGGTTCTGTTTCTTATTTACATAAGCGATATGCAAGTAACTAATAACAACTGGTTATCCAAATTGCTGATGACTCAAGCTAGGGGTCCTGTAAACAATTTGTCAGAGTTTAATTCATTAAACTCTGATTTAAAATCAATTGAAAATGGGCTGTTGACAACCAAATGGAGTTTAATGTAGACAAGTGTGTTGTTCTGCATTTTGACTCCGTAATCCACATAATAAATACTATATTTATAATTCATTATTGAAGTCATCAGATGTGGAAAGGGATTTGGGAGTTTTAATTAATACTAAGCTGTCCTCAAAAATCATTGCACAAAGATAGCAAATTCTGCAAATGGCTTATTAAGACAAATCCTATGCCTTTGTAAATAAGTCCCAACAATGTGTTATGACCCTTTACAGATCAATTATTCGACCCTTTTAGATTATGGGTCTCCCTTTGAACCCACATCTGAAAACAGATATTGACTGTTTGGAAAAAGTTCAGAGACGAGCAACTAGAATGATTCCTAGATTAGCCAAATTACCTTACAAATCAAGACTAACATTGACAGGATTGCACTCTCTACAGAAAAGAAGGGCAAGAGGAGATTTATTATTAATACAGAAACTGTTAAAAAACCCGGATCTGATGAATAAATGCGGATTAGTTCATGATACCCGACGTATTGTCCCAAGATGCCATAATAAACAACTAATGGTACTCAAAGCCAAGACTAATTTAAGATTAAACTTTTTTTCATTAAGGGCACCAAAATTATGGAACAGGTTACCACAGGTAATAGTGGACTTAGATAACATTGTATCATTTAAAAAGGCTGTAGATAACTGGTTAGCAATGTGATATTTCTGATGTTCCCACTGTATGTGGGGGGAAAATCCAGATGGGCCTCGGCCTTCTTTTTCCCAATAATACCAAGTATTACCAAGTATTACCAAGTATCCCTGTTTATCTATATGTGAGCTATAGTATGTGTTACTCCCTCCATAACAACTGATAACATCCTTATCTAGTGGTTTTTTTCAGGCTCTATGGGCAAATAGGCTAAATATGGGAAGCAGTATTGCACAGTGGTTTAAGGCTCTGAGCTGCAAATCTGAGTCCTGGGTTTGAACTCTACAGCCCCCACCTGCATATTATGTAACCATGAGCATGTCACTTAACTTCCTGTGCTCCCAGGTCACACCTGTAAACAAGCTTTCAGCTTAGTGTGCTACTCCTGGTTAAACAATTGCAAAAAAAAAAATCTAGTAAAGAAAGATATACAGTAAAATATAGGACTGCGTGAGAAGGTAGATTAAACATAGTTAACCTTATAGGCTTTTACAATAGTATCTTCATAGCCTATAATATGGGAAATGCCTTGAGACCCAGAGGGAAAAAAATGGCAGCCTTTAGTAGTAGAATGGATTGAGGCAAATAGAGCGGCACGGATGACTTTGACCTCCAAAACATTGATAAGGATAACAAATACACCAGTATATGCAAAGGAACAGGTGAACAATGGTATTAAATGGAGAGTAACAACGACACAAATTCAGACTATGAAAAGGAAAGGTAGCACATGATGTGTACGAGTGTGATTGAGCAACCGCCTAAAGGGTGACTCAGTTGTGGCACGTGTCACAGGGGCTACTGGGCAACTACAGTGATCAGATGCAGTGGATTGGTGACTGTAGTGACAGGAAGTCACTACAGGTAGGTGTGGAGTGGTGGGAGCGAGCATGCTCGGTGAGGGGTGGGAGAGGTTTTGAGGGGTGGCACCACAGGCTGCCGAGCTGGCCCTATGGTGTAGCAGGTTGGCTTGTGGCTTTGGTGGGCAGGATGCTGGGTTCAGGTCCAGGTGCAGGTTCATTTTGTTGCACTCAGCTCTAATTTTATTTTTTACTGCTTTGCCTCCAACATGCACCCCTGTAGTTGAGAATCCTTAAGTAGGGGAAGCGGAGTGAAGCCCCATGAGGGGGTGGGGTGCACAGCCCCCGCATAAATGTAAAATTTAAGTCCCCAGTGCCATTTTGTTGTGCACCGGGAGTCAGAGTGACAAATTGATTCTTGAGCTCTGACTTATAACAGTGATCGCCTCTTCGTGGTCACCATTACTACATACAACCAAAGGAAATATTGTGTAATATAATTCTTCAAATGAACAGAGGGAAGAATTAAGATTCTCACAATGTCCATCAGAGAAAACAGCTATGGCATTAAGGCAGTTGACTAATCCTAGAGTTCCAGTTTGTGCTTGGGGTTTACTGTGGTTTAGTAGCCAAGATAGATTAGGAGTGAAAATATCAGCAAGCACAACTATGGAAAAGTATTGCCCAAGGAGACATGCAATACAGTGTTAGAAAGTCAAGAACATTCATTCTTGAATGTGTTTTATTAGGGACCTGTGGGATTTGATAGCTAGAGAATGGCAGGAACCCTTTTCTCTACTATAACATATGTATGGTTAATATATGGAATATTACCACAGGGATGGCTGAAATATTCAAAGAAAATTTACAGGTGATATTTGTGATTGTAGTATTATGTCTGACAAGCCAGATGCCTGTGGGTAACACAGCAAGGGAAGATTACACATTTGGAAATATTCAATAATATACAGTTAGCATTGCAACAGGTTATAAGCAGGATCGTGAAATCTACTCAAGAGAAAAAGTAATACTCTGATGGGCTAACTATAAGATGCTCTGAGACAGGTAAAAACATTGTAAAGAAATAGCACTGTAATCCTGATGGATTGAATCCAAGACTACTTAAGGAGCTAGCAGTAGTATCAATCATATTTATACAGACTTCTATAGATGGTGGGTAACATCTTTCCATTTAAGGAGATGCATTTTTGGCTATTGCCATTGTTATCAGTCTGCTTCAGATGAATCTAAATATTCTTTAACTGACATTATCCCCAGTATCGTTATTAATGGGTTTAAGATTATTGTTTTCCAAATGTTATAGTTAATATCTTTGCTATTTTACTCTAATAGTTTGACAGATATGGACATGCATGAAGCATACTGTATGTATTGAGATGCCACTTGTATGCACACATCTTGGACATTTATTCAATAGTTGTTTATTAATTTTTTGTAGCTTAGATGATGTATAATAGATCCAGTGTATAGAATTCATTTGTATTTCTTGAAGTTTTGTTCACTGAATATTATCTGTGTAAGCTGATATAATTTGTTGCCAAATCTCTTCCATTAATTTAATACCCATATCTGTTTCCCATTTATTTATAAGTTTACCTAAATTAGTTTCTCTATTGTTTATTAATATTTTATATATAGCTGAAATACTTTTTTCCATCTTTATTTGAATTAATTAATTGTAATAATTGTGGAGATTATACTTTCTTTTAATTTTTTTTAAAACATTCCTTTACCTGTATATGTTGATATTCATGTTCCTTTGGTATTTGCTACTGTACTTATATATTAGAGAATTGTTTAAGCTTATTTTTTTCTAACAAATATTCCCATTGGGATAGACCCTTTTGCTGCCATACTCGATATACACCGTTCAATACAGAAGGTTGAAAATTATTATTTTTGTATATTGGAGTATATATAGTAATGCTTTTTTCTTCCCTCATCAGTGTTAAAGCTCTGTTCCAGCACCTTATAGTTGTATCTGTAGTTATACAGCTTACTTCCCTCTTCTTTTTCCATATTGTGTCCGAAACAATAAATATAATAATGTTGGGTAATTTTATGTGTCCTGTTCCATTTGCATTGATATTAACAGGGATTTCTCCCTTTCTAGCCATTGCCATATTGGCACTATCTGTGTTGCTGTATAATATAGACAGAGATCTGGCAATGCTTGCCCTCCCTTTTCTTTAGGTAGTGTTAATGTATCCCATGCAATCCTTGTTTTTTATTTCTCCATATGACATTTCTTATGTATACTTTTAACTGTGTAAAAAGCCTGTGGAAGTGGTATAGCTAAAGTTTGATATAAGAACAGCATTCTAGGTAAAACAAACATTTTTATAATATTTATTCTTCCTATTACTGTCAATGATAATTCATCCCATCATTTTAGATCTGTTTGTTTATCTTTTATTAACTCTACATAATTTGCTTGATATAGTCTATCCACTTTGCTGTTATATTTACACCCAAATAATGTATTTGATCCACTGTCTGCTGTATAGAATATTGCTGGGGAGACTTATTTTAGAGAATCTTCTAGTTTTAGTATTATCAACTTTTCCCAATTTACCTTGTATCCTGATTTTTACCAAAATGTTGTGTTAATTTTATAAATTCCTGGATTGATTCTTCTGGATTTGTAAGATACAGGAGTGCATCATCTACATACAACCCTATTTTTACATTGTATTTTTAATTTTATTCCAGTTATTTTGTCATTTCTCTTATGGCGATTGCTAAGGCTCCATGGTCATAGTGAAGATAATTGGGAGAGTGGGCAACCCTGTCTAGTGCCTCTAAAGATTTTAAACTGTTGCAATAATGTCATATTTGTCTTTGTACAGGCTGTAGGCATTTTACGTAAGAGTTTTATCCATCCACTCATCTGTGTCCCCACCCCATTCTTTATATGGTATCAAATATATATCTCCATTCTACATATTCAAATGCTTTTCTGCATAAATGTCCATTAATATAGCATCTGGATTTTATTTATATTTATTATATCAATTGTACATCTAATATTTTCAGTCAGAGAACAACCTTGATAAACCCATTCCGTCCTGATTTATTAGTGTTGAAAGAATATTTCTAACCTTTAACTATTATTTTGTAAATATTTTATAGTTTGTGTTGAGAAGTGAAATTAGGCGGTAGGAGGCACAGGTGAGTGGATCCTTTCCTTCTTGAGAAATACCTGTATAATAGCTTGATTAAAAGAATCCAGAATTTTTCTAATACACCAAATGAATTAAACAGGGTTTCTAGCTGAGGGCTGCTATTTGTTTAAATTCTTTATAGAATTCACCACCAGTCCATCCAAACCCTGGAGCTCTGCAAGTAGCTAAGTCCTGAATTGCTACCAGTATCTCCTCTTGCGTAGTGTATTGTTCTAATATCCTGCTAGTTTCTACATTAATTTTTGGTATGTTAATTGTATCCAGGAATTTACTTGAATTTTCTACATCCTGGCTTATCTATGATGTATATAAATTGTTGGAGTCAGTATACTGATCTGAATTATTGTTAATTACTCCCTTACCTCTGCCCTACACAATTACCTCTCCCTCAGTTGTTTCTGCTTTAACCCTCCTTAACACCTATCCCTAGTTTCTGTCTTCCTACCCTGACCCCCTGTCAGGGTTCTCCACATCCTGAAGGGGGAATCAGGAAATGGCTACCCTACTCATCTCCCCCTCTCTTCTTCACCTACCCTTCTGGGTCACCTGTGTGCACAACCTACCCCATCCTTTTTACTCCAACAGCACTTGCATACTACCTCAAGCCTGCTCGTGGTACACTCATGCACTATAATGGTTCTGTTGCATTATAACTGTTTTATATGTTTATATGTTCTTTTGTATGATTTTGGACATGTATTGTAATTTACTCAATGTTTCACTACTGTTTATACAATACCTTGTGTTTCAACTGTTGCATAATTTTAAAATGTATTGTTTGTATGTACTACCCACATACTATTGTAACTGATCATCTTTCACAACCCTATGTAACCCCCTCCCCCCCCAGGTCGCACTGTGAGATGAGCAATTTGCTGTTCAGTGTGCCCTCATGGTGAAACATTTCAATAAATAAATAAAAATAAATAATTCCTTCTGATTTTTTTTGCCTGCCAGACCAGTTGTTTAAGTGATTTATCTGTTAGGGTATAATGGTTAGATTTTGTGTTTAACATTTGTTTTTCTATATTCTCAGTATTTATTTGATTATAAAGCTCTATTTTATGTACTAATTGATTATAATTGATTATAATGTCTTATAATATCTTAATATCTAAATTAGTATATCTAGGAATTGAGTCACCTCTGGTCAAATGGATACAGAACTGGTTAACCAATAGAATACAGAGTGTCAGAATCAATGGATTCATTTCACCAGAGGTAGGGATTACTGGCAGCCCTGCTGTTCTGTGTTGTCCACTATCGTTTAATGTCTTCATTGGCAACTTAAATATACCGAATGATAATGAAGTGATCAGATTTGCAGACAACGCTAAATTAGGTGGAATTGTAGACACCATGAATTATAGTGATAAAATCTTGAAAGATTTAGACAGTATCACTGAATGGGTAAATATGAATAAAATGAATTTCAATCTGGGCAAATGTGTTATATTACATTTTTAAGAACAATAACAAGTAACATTATTGCAATACGTAGAAGGGGTTAAGCTAGATGAGTACGTAGTGAGCGTGCTATTTGGCAGTATATATTAGTGATGACCTTAAAAACAGGTCACAATGTAGTCTTATAGCCAACAAAGCAGACCACCTAATTAATCAATACTTGTCCCCCTAAACAAATCTTATATTAAACCTCATTTAGATTATTGATACCAGCTTTGGAGCCCATACTGAAAGAAGAATGTAGCCATTGTAGAAAGAAGTCAGAGAAGATTTACAAAACTCATAGCACACTGTAAAAGTAAACCATTTGAAGAAAGACTTGGGGTCTTAAGTCTATGGAATTAAGAAGAAAAGGGCACATTACTAGAGGATCCATATATGATGAATGAATTTGGTCTAGTGTACAAGGACATTAAATATGAACTATGGGGGCACAGGATGCAGGTGCTAGAAAAGACTCCAAAAAGTGAATTACAGAAGTTTGTATTCATCCCTAGAGCTACAATGCTCTGGAATCAGCTACCCCAGGCAGTTGTTGAAGCACCTACTTTCTTAAATTTTAAGACCAGACTAGACCAGTTCACAAGGGATGATAACTCTGGTTATCACCACTGAGTAGTGGGGACAACACTTATGGGCCTTTGCCTTCTGTTGTCCTAAAACTGAAGTATTAACCAAAGTATTATTAATATATGTTGGACAATTACAGTATAAACATGGAATGTAAATGATATTATGCTGTAAGCTGTATTTGTTTAAAGTCCATCTTAATAAGTTTGTTAGTTAAAACTTTATTTTTTAGACAGGATAAGAACTTTAGGTCCAAGGGACCTATTTACAAAGTATCCTGTATACATAGAAAACATACATGCAATCATTCTTACAAACACACAAACAGTGGGTCATACTAAAGTTACACACAGATAAAGTACATGTGGTATATCAAGATAGGAGATGAATGCAAGTGTTATTCATCTAAGTACAAGTACATTCTTTCTGGTAAGTAGTGTTAATTGTCAATTTGAAAGAAGATGTATTTTGTAAATTTCTTATCAATGGGGAAATTTAATTCTGTAATGTAGTCACATTCTACTGAAAGGACATTTGGCCATATTTAGTTCTAATTTTGGGGATTTTAAAACCCTATGTACAACATCCCTTAATTGATACCTTTGACTATCTTTTTCTCATTGGATGACTAAGTTTCCCTTAATGAATCCATTTTTAACTGTAAATATTAAATTTAGATATTGTTTATTGCAGCATAAAGCCAAACTGTCCCATTTTAATCACTGGAGCATTACACAATGATGAGTTAAAAAGGGACAGTTTAGAATGAGTCTAGCAAGTTGACTATAAGATTTATCAACCTTTTCTAAGATTTTTTTTCTCAGCGGATCGATAGACCATGTTTCCATACTCTACAACTTGTAAAATTAACTGTGTCACAATCATGCTTCACATCTTAAATGTGACTATTAAAGCTGACCTCAATGTACTGATTCTGGCATTCACTTTTTTTGTTATTGAGTCAATGTGGTTTTCAAATGACAATAAATTATCCAAGATAACTCAAGATATTTATACTGATTTGTGATTGTCAATTTATGCCCATCTTGAGTTATAACATACTGTACAAATGTTGAATTGTTTGTAATAACTTTCTTTCTTTATTTGAAAGAATATTACTGATGTTTTTAAACTTAACACTAATTTTGATTCACAAAACCAATCCTAGAGTATATTGAAGTAAGTCTGAAGCTTTTCTAGCATTAAATCACAGTTTTGCAGATGCCAGTAATACTGTGTCATCTGCATAATGCCTAATATGCATATTGTGAATACTGTCTGTAAGTCATTTACAAACATCAGGAATAGTAATGGTTCCAGGATTTAACCTTGGGTAAACCTCTTGATAATATCCTAAATCGGATAGTTGATTATCTATAACCACCCACTGGGTTCTATGACCCAAATAGGACTTAAACCAGCTTAGTGAGCAAGTGACTATAGCAGTCCTTTCCAGTCAAACAATCAGAATATCATGGTCCAGTAAATCAAAAGCTTTGGACAAATTGATGAACACCATGCCAGTGGAATCCCCAGCACCCAGTGCATATGCCATCTTGTCCACAAAATCCATGAGTGCTGTGCCTGTTGAGTGCATGGTCCTAAAACCATGTAGAAATTTGGTTAGCTTCGAATACTTTTCTAATCATTCATATAGCTGGTTGTAGACCCCGAGAGCCATTAATTTTGCAAGAATAGATAATGCTGCTATTGGTCCGTAATTCGAAGGTTCATTTGGGTTTCCACTCTTAAATATGGGTACGATTTTTGGCTGCTTCCAGCTGTCAAGGA
The DNA here is from genome assembly GCA_016271365.2 of Neoceratodus forsteri. Lineage (NCBI taxonomy): Eukaryota > Metazoa > Chordata > Ceratodontiformes > Ceratodontidae > Neoceratodus > Neoceratodus forsteri. The sequence goes on from CM057449.1 coordinate 1,430,641,656, forward strand.
ATTAAGCCTACAACAGAATTTGATTAAGCAATTTGGTTATTACTGGTGATAGTATTCATCTGGCAGCCTTTAGAAATTATTTTTCAATTTTGTCAAGGTCACAACATTTTTTAGGGTTTAGGTTCTTAATTTCCATTACTACTTCCTTCACCTTAATTTTTCCTAGGTAGAACTTTGGAGAATTGTCTTCAGAGATCCCTTTATCCATGTCCTTAATACTCCTATTTGGATTATCAGAAATTTTAATATCAGGTAATTTTGTGAAGTAAAGATTTAATACATCAGCAGTTGATTTAAAATTTAAAGTATTCCCATTGTCACTCATTATTTTAATATCAGAACCAATTTAATATGGTCCTTCAACTCTTTGGTAATTTCCCAATGCTGTTTTGTCTGTGAAACATTGTCAGTCTTATTATAATAGTTTTTCCTGACCTGTTTTATTAACAATTTGCGTCTATTATGTTGTTTTTATAATGCTCCCAATCTACTGAATCTGTCATTTTATTGGCTCTCTTCCAGAGCCTATCATTAATTCAGATAATTTTCTTAGGTATTCATTCATCCAAGGCAAGTTTTTCTTAACCTATATGTCTTCATAGGAGAATGTTTATTACAAATTTGGAGAACAGTATTTATGAAATCTTCAACCCCAGGTTTACATCTGGAATTAAATGCAACCTGTTCCATCTTTGGGAATTTAGATTGTTACAAAATATTTAGGTGGTAATTAACATTATTTCTTCTAGTAATTTATTTAGTTTTACAACAGTATTTATCACAAATTGTGTACATAGTATGATTGTAATCTCCTAAATTAGGGGGAAGTACCTGGCAACATCCTATATCAAAAGTGTGTGAGAAAAACATTAACTCCAGTATGCTGCCAGGACCTTGTGAACATCCTTTCCTGGTTATTTGTTCTACAGTTTGCTGAGTATTCAAAATGTGAAAATGCTGTTCTAATGTTTTACCTCCAGATTTACCCCAGACAGCATTAAAATCTCCAGCAAGAATAATGTCATTATTTGTTGCAAGAAGGGCAAATTTTTGTGCCATTGCTTTAAAACTATCAACATTATTTCTTGGTGGGGAGTAAACCAGAACCACAAAGAGCTTAAGTTGCTTAGTTATAATGAATAAACATTCAATTCCATCAATCAGCTCTGAAAAGGCAGTCTCAGAAAATCCCAGTTGAGAATGTACGTATATTTAAAAGAACCCACCTCCACAATTACCCCGTCTTGTTTTAAAATGTTAAAACCTTTAAACTGAATCTCAACATTTTTATTTGTTGGGTTAAGAAGGACTCAGAAAGACCTGTTATATCAGGTTCATGCTGTTGGGACAAGATTCTCAAGTCACTGATCCTTTTAACCATACTTCTTGCATTTTCATGAGCTATTTTCAGACTTGGCCTTGTCTGACTTTTTAGTCCTGTATGTGCTTCGATACCCCCTGCAAGCAGTAGGATTAATTGAAATACTGTTTTTTTCAGATATCCTATCTATACTCAATATTTTCCTTTTATAATTCACTAACTTCAGTTGCTTTCCATAGTTCATTAACCTCCAGTGATAAGAAAATGTGTTCCTTCTAATCTTTAGGCATTCTAATAGATTAAGAGGAAGCACTGACAAGCAAATGCTAACTCTGTTATTTAAATTACTCAGTAAAATTTCAGAAGAACAGACTTTTAATTCCTGTTACTTTTAGAGTTGTGTTGGTACACAATAAAAATGATAAAAACAGCTTTCAACAAAATACTTATCAATTTCATTTTGCTACAAATGGTCCCCAAAGAAATAAATAATCTGGTTTAAGTGTACAATGGATTCCAAAATATATTAAATATCAATGACAAGCATTGACAACTATCTATGTGTCATTTTAAGTCTTATAAAGTTTCACAGATGTGTTTGTATAATATCAGCTTATCGAATTACTAAAAGTATGACCCAAACTTAAATCTAAAATATATAGGGCCTACATTTAAAATTTCAAATTACAAATGGGCAGCACATCTCTGAAAAAAATGAAGATGTACCTCCCATCTCAAAAGTTGCTCTGAACTCCCATGTTCAAAGAGGGAGATGGGCTGCTCAAATCAAGGTGGGCTGTAGCTCAAAGTTAATGTATGCAGCCCAATTTGAGGGGGTGTGCCCATGATTATCCTGCACATTAGGATATTCAGTGGAAATGGGGTGCCCAAGTGCAGGGGATGAAAGCGCAAAGTTAGGTATGGAAAAAGCATGTCAACTCTTGCCACCCACAGGCAGGCTGCAGTCCTTGCACAGGAGCATAGCAGCCTGCCAGCCCCGAGCCAGTCAAATGACCCCCCACCTTGGTCCCCGATGCCCATGTCTGGTGGGCGTACCCATCCTGCCGGTGCCTGGTGGCAGGACAACATGACACCCCATTCCCATAGTGTAGGGCCTCCCACCCCATCCCCATGCCAATGAACATTACAAACCCCAATCCATATTCCAAAGGACCCCCGCCCATCCAATCCCTATACCTGTGTTATAAGCAATCCCGTCGAGCACTGTGTAGGACCAGCCCACCCCATCCCCAATACTGGAATCCCCAATGCATTGCAATCACAGCAGCCCCAGTCCACAAACCCCCCAGTAGCACACGGTCCCATAACAATGTTTCCATAGTGTAGTGGCCCCCCACCCCACCACCTCAGTATGCAGAACACCCAGCACTCCCCCATACCACCTGTGCCAGTAACTGGCACAACCCTCCGCTCACCTCAATGACCAGCTGCTGACTGAACATTCCCAATATGGCACTGTATAGAGGACATGCTCCACCAATGAGCGCATTTTCTGTACAGTGATGTATCACAATTGTTCAGTCAGTGGCTGGCCATGGAAAGGTGAGACAGGCGCCTGTCAGTCACTGGCAGGGGTGGTGTGGAGGGAAGCAGAGAGGTCCTCCATGGAAGTAGGATGGTGGGGTGGGGGGCTACACTATGGAAATCTTGTTATGGGACGGTGTGCTAATAGGGGTTTTGTGGACTGGGGCTGCCGCAATTGCAATGAGGTCAGGATTAGAATATCAGGGATGGGGTGAGGTGGCCCTACACTATCCTCTGAGGGGGTTGCTAATAACACAGGCACAGAGGATTGGATGGGTAGGGATCCTTTGGAATATGGACTTGGGGGGTTTGTAATGTTTATTGGCATGGGAACTGGGATGGGATGGGGGTTCCCTACACTATGGGAATGGGGGTGTCATTTTGTACCGCCACCAGGTACATAAGAGCTGGGTTTGTAAAATCTTTGGTGGACCCAGGGATCAGGGGTCAAGCTCCACCCCTGTCCCAGGGGTCAAGGCCTGGCCCAGAGGTCAAGACCCCAGCTCTGCAATGAACAATGTCCAAAACACAGCAGGATATGCCAGGTTTTGTTATCTCTAGGCTAATAGAGGAGGCAATAGTCACGAGAGAATCCTCTACCCTCCAACACTCTAGGTCCCCCCACATCAAGTCACTCACATAATTTCTAAGCATAGTGCAGCCCCTTCCAGGATGCCATATCAGTTTAGCAGATGTCAGGAAAGACAGAGTGTGGCATAAATGGAGTCAGTACTGCATTTCACTACATATCCATATATGCCATTATCACCAGGTAGGTCAGTTACAGAGAAAGAGTTGGAGACTCTCTCTATGTGCCCATGACCAGCCATGTCCGAAGAAAGTATATATAAAGTACTGAATCTTTCCTAGACAGATACTTTATATATGTTTTTTTGGGCATGGCCATAGACACATAGACCAGGCATCAAAATTAAGTTTTGCAGTCAGTAGCCAAAAAGGGCTAGCGACTGGGAAAACATACCAGCCCAGACATTTCCAGTAGCACAGTTGTGTCCTAGAAATCCAAGAACCATTACATACAATAAACCTGCTTTTCAGTAGCCACAGGCCCACATAACAAGATATAAGAAGTAAGAACTCTAGAAATAACTCATCTGGCAGCTGTTGCTTTTTCATGCTTCCCTGTGCAGTTTAATAAGGAATGCAGTTGCCTTTTTTTGTTTTACTTTCTCAATATGCTATAATGAATGGGTTGAGGTGCTGGACGCCACACCTCATGCCATGCTGGTGACCCGGGTTTGGGAACGAGCCAGGGCCGCTGGGGTCGGCAGGGAAGTGATTGAGCATCCAGAGGACTGCTCTCTCTTCCTGGGGGTGGGTATAGGGTGCGCTCACTCTTGCAGTGACCTCTGGCAGTGGCTGAAGGATCACCGATTGTGGTGGCATGGCATATGCCATGGGGGCAGAACCACGGCAATTCGTTGCCTTGCTGGTCGGGCTCCGCAGTGAGAGGGGGGAACTAGTTCCGAGGGGTGATCTGGAGCACTGGGAAGTTCCTCTGGGGGGTGAACTGGTGATGGCTGGCCGTGGTAGGGAGTAGAAGGGGCAGGATTGAGTTGGGCACCTCTGAAGGATGCCACGGAGAGTACCGGTGCATAAAAATAGTTAACAAAAAAAATTATATGCTATAATGGTCACTCTCCCCAAATGATCTTTTTGACCCCTCTCAGGTCACATTTGTGCCCCCATCTCATCACCACACCACGTTTCTCTCACGTAGCTTAAGACCCCCCCCTTCAAAATCTCTGTTGATTAATGTTGACAAATATTTTAGCAAAAAGATGCAACATACAGTTTTCAGCCCAACAGAAATATCACTGAACTGGGATTTATTTCATCTCACTAGCACGTGACCAATGGAGCAAGTCTGTAATGTTTGATTATAGCTGTAAATGGATTCCCAAACTTTTTGTCAATCACAATCTGAAACATGGGAAAGACTCTGTTTTTCAGGGGATACATACTTCACATGTAAATATAAGCCTGCAACCTTTAATTAGAATTTTGCAGTTTGTTTTCTGCTCCTTGTGCCTGGCACCTTGAAAAGGTACATTAAGCTGCTCGAGGGGCAGAACAAACTGCATAATTAAAAGTTGCAGATTTATATTTTACATATGAAGTATGTATCCCCTGATGAAATAGAGTCTTTCCCATGTTTCAGATTATGATTGATGAAAAGTTTGGGAATCCACTTAAAGCTATAATCGAATATTACAGACTTGCTCCCAGTGGGACACGTGCTAGTGAGATAAAAAAAAAAACAGTTCAGTGATATTTCTGTTGGGCTGAAAACTGTATGCTACATTTTTTTGCCAAATCATTAGTTATTGCTAATAAGCATGTTGTCTTTTCCCCTGTGGTATTTTCAAGAAACTGATAAGCAAATACATATTAATCACAGTAGTGGTTGCAATAATTTGTTAGCTGAATATGAGATCAGGCAGATACAAAACAATTATCTGATTAGGGCTATGATTGCACTGGCAGGAAAGGTGAAGGATGCACATATTTCAGAAACTAACTACTAGTACTACATGACTTTGCTCTTGTATTTTCAGGAAGGAAGAAACATGTCCAGGCTGTGTTGCCGCTTACCCTAGCCATGACAGGGTCTTTATGATGGAACAGGGCCTGAGCCTACTGGCTACCTTACTAACTTGCTTGCTGAAGGCTTCAGCAAGACAGCACCCAATTAGAAAGCTAGTCAGTAGGTTATCTCTCTTCCCATCCTAAAGCCCTGGCTGTTCCCACCCCCATGCATCAGACACTGCAGAGCTGCCAGAGACAGTCCACCCCCATGCCCATCAAACAATCAAACACTGATGCAGAGACAGACCATCAGGCCCATTTCAGTCTCTGGACTCAGCAACCCTCCCATCCATCCATCCCCACAGAGGCAACATCGGCATCCTCCCATCCATCCCCACAGAGGCAACATCAGTATCCCTCCCATCCATCCCCACAGAGGCAACATCGGCATCCCTCCCATCCATCCCCACAGAGGTAACATAGGCATCCCTCCCATCCATCCCCACAGAGGCAACATAGGCATCCCTCCCATTCATCCCCACAGAGGCCATCACACCTTATTACCCGGTTACTGCAGTGCTTGCCCCCATGACAGGGCCTTTAAGATGGGAATGGAGACCTATCTTACTGGCTAGCTTGATAACTTGCTTGCTGAAGGCTTCAGCAAGACAGCAAGCAAGTTAGCAAGCTGGTCAGCAGGCTAGGTCTCTTACCATTATGAAGCTCCCCAAGCTGTCCCATTCTTATTTAGTTACTGCATGGGTATCATTTACCAAATCACAATCCAGAATCAACATTTCCTAACAAAAAACAGACTGGCTTTTGTTATTGTTAAAATAAGTTTGAATGTGCCAGCCCCTCACCCAGCATGGGCTAAGCAGCTCAGAGTATACCAAAATGAGCTGAAGTTCCTGAGGAGCAGGGTTAGTTTCCTAGCCAGATTGCCAGGAGACACTCTGTGAATGTGCACCCCATGCCTGCAGCAGGATTGCCGGTGATATGGACCAGGGCATTTTCCTCCAGTTTCTGTTTCTTTTGGTGAAGGTGCTGGACCGCAGTGATGCACACATGTGTGTGGCAGGATGCATGCATGCTTGGTGACAGCTGGCTGTCACTCACCTCTGACTAGCTGCTCCAGTGTGCTTCCACCTGGTCTCCAACAGGGAACAGTCAAGCAGAGAAACTCAGTCTCTTCACCCTGTACTGAGGGAAAGAGCTGTCCTCAGAATGCTAGATCTACTGTCCCCAGGCTGGCCCTGAGTGACCCAGTCCATTCCGAATCTGGGCCACCAGTGTAGTGAGGGGTAGTATACTGCAACGCTGTTGAGCCTTGAGAAGTATTTTGACTTCCAAAACTAAAATTACTTTCAAATTTGGACCTGTGGAAGTATCTGACTTCCATTCCACCTAATAAACTCAACAAACCCCTGTTCTCAAAAGCTATTTTATTGATAACCAAGTAAGTTCAGTTCAGAGGTTTGAGTGACCAAAATTGATCATGTTAACATTTTCATTAGCAAATGGGTCCGTATGTATACAATAAATCACACTGCACTTATATATACTTTTAAAAAATAAATTTACAATTTAAGCTGATCATAAGCAATTAGTGGTTGAAAATACAACCATCCGTCTAACCTTCCATTCTATATTTTATCCAACAATGTAGCAATAGAGCAGCACCATCCAGTATTAAGTGTTATTTGTTTGTTATTTTTGACCAGGAAAGGCACACTAACTTATGATGACTTGTTTCCAGGTGCATCCTGAGGCTGGGTTACATGGATCTGTTTTTGGTTTTTTTTTGATTGATGGATGAATGTTGACCATGTCACTAGGAAAACTCTGTACTCTCCATTGATAAGTGTCATGGGATCTTTTACTTCCACCTGGACAGTAACCAGAAATAGGCAGAACAGATCTAATTTTTTTTTTATTCTTTGGTAACCTAGTATGGGTCAGAAGACTCAGTGCCCATTTACAGGGCCAACCAGCAACATTGGAGGTTAACTGACTTGCTCAGGGTCGCACAGTATGCAAGTGGAGGTTGTGGAATGAAACCAGGTCTGCTGGATGTACCAAACGCTTTTACTGTTCATTGCTCTGACCTCTAGGCTATACTACCTTTGAAATCTCATCTGAAGGACGGCACCTCAACAGTGCAGTACCCCGTTGGTACTGCACTACAATGTCTGTTATGGGTAGTACCCCAAGTACCTGGTGTGGGGCCAGAACCCACAACCTTCTGGTCTTCCAGCCCCAGAACTGAGCATGCTACCTACTGAGCAACTGACAGTGCTATAAATATAAATAGGAGATACAACATGCTTCTTTTAACATCAGAATGTAAAATTGGTAATGGTTACATTCCAAACTCAGCATATCAATTAGTGCCTTAATATTACTTTTAGTGGTTTAGGTGATAGTAAGTATGTATGTGTACTTTTATTAACTTTAACCAGGTAAGGTGCACTGAGTTATGTCTCTTCCAGCCACAACCCCAAACCCAATCAAAGGTTAAACAAACACTACATATGCTGCAAATACAGTCCAGATATGCACCATGATAAATCCGTAATCCAACCATGGAACAGTTCTGCACTGCTGCTGTTGGCTACCTTAGCTGGCTCAGGCTGATGCTCTCCTCCTCTGCTGCTCCTTGAGTTGACCTGCTGCTGTCAGCTGCCCAGACTGAAGGAACCCACCCAGCCACTTGCAGGTCTGCCACCTGCCTAATCCTCCTTAACCCCACCCGTTATGCTTGGGTCACCAACACGCTCTGCTCCCCTCTGCAGCACTAGTCTACTGCTTGTTGCTGCTGCCTGCACCAGTGACCACATCCACAGCTGGCCTGGTTCCACTCACTGGTCACCGGACCCCGGGACTTCCTTCTTCCTCCTCACCAGCCCGACTCTGACTTGACTGGCCTGTTGTGCTGCCTGGCTGCTGCTGGTGTGGTGTCCCTGCCGACTCCTGGCACCCCGGTCCTTTCTCTCAGGCTCCTCTCTTTTCTGGCTGGACCAGGCATGATCCACCACCACCAACGCTTGTCTGCTAGGCCAGCCTGTCACCTCGCACTCCCTCATGCCATACAATGGAAACCACCACCACCTTGGAGCCCTTACACACACCTACACAATCACCCAGATGCACGAATGAATATCGCGCCCAATACAAGCTCTCCTCTCCTCCCCGGCCAATCACCGTGTGGCAAGTTTAAAAAAAGAGCCACTGAACTTGTCAACCACTGCAATGATTTTCCAAGGGGGAGCGGGGGTGGCTTCAAACCAAGGAAAGGCAAAGGCGCCAATTTTAAATATAATACCAGCCGGGCCGCCACTCACCAGCCCAGTTGAAGGGTGGGAGGTGCGGTCATAGCAGAGGGCACCCGCAGAGAAACCAGGGGAAAAAATGCCTTAAAAAAGGCAGTATGTGGCAGGCAAAATATTGCTGGGGTCAGCCCATCTCAAAAAATATTGCTGGGGCCAATGTCCCATGGGCCCATTCAACCCGGAGCCTATGACCAGGTACTGGGCAGGCTGGGGAGCACCCGCACAGACATGGGCAATGTACACTGGGGCTGGGGGGGTGGTGCAGACTGGCCCAGGGCAACTTGTCATTGCAGCCACACAAACTGCATGCAAACGGGGCCATAATGGGTATGCAAATTACCTATTTGTACCGTGCATGCCTGATGGCACCAGTTGCATATGCAGGCTGAATATCGAGAATTTGGGATCGGTGCATCTGGAGATGCTTCATGCATCCCCATTCTTGATATTCAGCCCATCCTCCTGGATGTGCTGGTGCATTCTCAGTCACCCCCATTTGCACTGGCTGCACAGGTTGCTATTTTGGAACAGGATACACAATCTGGTGGGATTGCACATCTTGTTTGAATATAGCATTTTTTTGCAATGTCCATTTCTTTGGGTGGTGCAACTAGATGTGCCACACATCCCCCTCACTCTCAATATCCTAGCCTATATGTTTAAGAAGCAAGTTTAAGTTAAACTTCAGGTGCTACAATTGCTAGTATAAATAATTCTGTCTACAGAGAATAAATTCTTTACATTGTAAATTATTGCTCAATCAACAGTCAGAGGGGATTGTGAGGCTATAATAAAACTTTCTGTATTGTCTTGCTTTGGTGCATTTGTTGATGTATTTTCTTTTCTAAATGTTCTTACTTGGATAAGTTATCACCACAGCTCTGTCACCCTTAAACAATAGTTGATAATCACACTTGTGCAAACTTTGCAGTGCAAGTAACAAACCTCCCAATATTCACACCGAATAGTGCTTGTGCCAGTGCGAGCATTGTGTAGCAGCACACTGTTTTAAAGGGGACACAGCACCTCCCCTGAAACTGACACATAACTTGATTAGCTCACTGCTGAGCCACATTCACTTCAATCAGTTTCCACACAGTTCAGGTGCACAGAGTCAATTTTAGCAGTTGCTGTCAAACTCGTAGGGCGATAGCAGGAAATTTTGGTCTAACATAAAGGACATTATAGGGAAAGAACAAAAGACCACTCCCACAGTACTAATAGAAGATGGCAATCCTATCACGGACCCACTCCAAGTTGCAAATACCTTTAATTCAGCTTTTACTAATCTGTCGGGTGTCTTCCCAAAAGACTTCTTTGATGCTCCCTTCTTTCCAGCTGGGACAGCCGAAACAAATAACCTGAAGCACCCTCCATTTTACTTCAAGCGGGTTTCATAAACCCAAGTCAGAAAGCTCCTCAATAAAGTCCTGGGGAAATCTATGCATAGTGGAGGGTCACTTGACCTCAAATTCATTGCACTTACCCTTGACGAAGTTCTCTTGCCAATAACCAAGATACTAAATCTATCCCTCACGTTATCACAGTTCCCTGAAGTATGGAAATTTGACTGGTCATCCCAGTGGATAAATCTGGTGACACACACAACACTGCAACTACAGGCCAATATCTGTCCTCCCTCCATTATTGAAAGTCCTGGAATGTATTGTAACCAACCAACTGGTTGACTACCTTGAGATGTACGCCCTTCAATGCCCCAAAAAACACGGTTTCAGGAAACACAGCACTACCATGGCTCTGTTGGAATTCACCAGTTACATCCATCAATCCACCGACAATAACAATCTTGTTGGAGCAGCTTTCATCGACCTCACGAAAATGTTGGACAGTGTTAATTACAAACTACACTTTGATCAACTGGCAACAATTGGACTCTCACCAAATACGCTGATGTGGTTCTGAAGCTATCTTGTGGATAGGACACAATGAGTAAAGATATCCAATGTCATCTCGGAGCCACAAAATGTCCAATCTGGTGTTCCGCAAGGGTCCATTCTTGGTCCCCTCCTGTTTAGCATTTTCCTAAACAATCTACCGCATACCTGTCAACTAAGGACACTCCTTTATGCCAACGATGCTGACACCTTCACAAGCAATCCTGATCCCTATGAGCTTGAAGACAACTTTCAACTTGGTTTCCTCGAAGTTGAAAAATGGTTCCAAATGCACAAACTTGTCCTGAACTACAAAAAGCCAAACTCCTGCTATTCTTATCCTCTCACCACAAGTATAGGTTGCATGCACTGACAGTCAAAATAACCTTGGAGCTGCCCTTGAACAAGTTAAACAATTCAAATATCTTGGTGTAACATTACACAGCCACCTTTCCTATATACCTCACATTGAGATTGTTGCTAACTCTGTGAATGCAAAACTCAGCCTGCTATTCAGCCATAGAAGGAATCTGACCCCTGAAGCACTTAAACTTACTGTCTACAGTTTGGTACTCTCCACCATTGATTATGGCTTGGTAATTTATGAAGCAGCATCTGGTACATCCCTAAAAAGGCTAAACATTACCTTGAACAAAGCCTGTAGGCTCATCACGGATGCTGACCAACTCACCCACACGTTTGATCTGTACACACTAACTGGATGGCTAAATCTCCAAGGATGAATCAAGTACCAGTCTTGCACACTAGCCAAACAGGAGCATCTCGGTGCATTACCAACTGGAATCTCTTGCCTTCTGCCCAGATCCCTCAAGGCTCATCATACTCGGGCCTCTGTCACTGAACACCTATTCATTCCAAGGTTCCGAATCACCCAGTGTCAGTGGTCTTTCCTCTACAGAGCCCCTAGATGGCTAAGCAGCCTGGACTATGAACTTAATAGCCTACCTTATTTGACCCAATTTAAACGACTCCTCCACTAGTACATTATAAATGAAAGCACCTGCGACTGCCCCAACTAATCTCTGGATGTGCCCCCCATGTGCATTTAGTTCTGACCTCTTACATGACTTCCCCCTTCCCTCTTTTACACCCCCTCACACCCTCCCTCTCCCCTTATACCCTGCAAATCACTTCTCCAGCCATGTCAGATCTCTGGCTATAATGGCTGTCTCTGCAACTTCTCGCTTTCCCTTCTTTCCTCCTCCTTTTCTCCCCTCCTTGTGCCTCTGTCCCCCACCACTACCCCCCGCAACTCTCCCTTTCTACCCTGATCTCTATCTACCTTCTACCCTACAGGACAAGGCCAACTGGCTGCAACTCTCCCACCCTACATTGCTGACTTAACTTAACTTACCTCCCTTTCTATTTTACTTAGTTCACCATCGCCTCTGTATTGCAAATGTATCAGATACTGTTGATCAACTTGTACTATGTTGTTTGTTTAAACTGTTAGATTACCTTGCTCCCCTATGTCTGTCTTTGTTACCCTTCCCCCATACCTCTCAACTGTACCACATTATGAGGAAAGTTCCTCATTTTACTTCACAAAAGCTCCCTGTTCCACATTGTGAGGACTTGTTCCACATTCAAAGTCAACATTTTAAAGCAAAAATCCATAGTAAATGATGCAAAAAATATATTATTCAATTAATAACAGACTTTCTGAACATAAATGCAATATCTAACAGTGTTTTGAGCTTCTTAGGTAAAGATTTGATTAAGTGTTCACATTGTGCCCATTTGTTCCACATTTTGACAGGCAATGTTCCACATTTGGGGACAAACAGTTGAGAGGTATGCCTCCCCTCTGATGTGGAACCTTTGTAAATGAGCAGTCCCTGCTCAAAGGTACTTGTAATCTGAGACAGAATAAATAAAATAAAATAAAATAAATAAACAGCACTTAGGCTGTCTTTTTATATGTACAGCAAGGCAAATCCAGGCCCTCTGGCAGCCATGGAACCCCCAGCAGAGCTACAAAGCCTCAAGGAGCTTAGATTCTTGCATGTTAATGTATGTAGCCTATTAAAAAAAATCACTTCAGTTCATGCCTGGGTATGTCATACTGCTCCAGATGTTCTGATGATTACAGAGTCCTGGCTCCGACCGGCGACCAGTAACAATGAAGTTAACATCCCCTCCTACTCTTTGTTCAGAGCCGACAGGCAAACCAGAGGTGGTAGGGTAGCTATTTATATCAAGGATAAATTCCCTGCCTCCAAATTGACTCAACCTCTGTCCCAAAAGAATTTGAAAGCTTGTCATTAAAGATTGAAATTGCTACCGGTGTCTCATTATGTATAATAGGATGCTACAGACCCCCATCAGCTGGACTACAGTTGTTAAAACATCTTGGAAACATCCTGGGTTCAGCATCTTCAGAGTATATCATACTAGGGGACTTCAACTTAGACTGGCTCTGGTGCATCCACCCACTTAAAATGTTCTGTGATTCTCTTGGGTTGTCACAGCTAATAAATGAATCTACTCGTCCTAACAAGCTCAACCCTAATAACAGTACTCTCTTGAATATCATTTTAGTTAACAAACCCCATTTATTCTCCCATGCTGGCATCTTTTTCTCTAATATTAGCGACCATTGCTTCATTGCATGTGTAAGATCCACTCTTAAATCCACAACTGCACCAAAATTCTCCTTTAAAAGGTGCATACGCAACTTTGATCTCCATGGGTATATATCAGAGCTAAGACACTCCATGTGATGGCAGGACTTCTATCTAGCCAAGTCCCTGACTACGGCTTATGATATTTTCTCAGAAATTGTGCTAGGGGCTCTCAACAAGTATGCTCCCATAGTAAAAGTTTGTGTCAGACACAAATCCAGTCGGTGGTTAACGGAAGACCTGAAAGATGCTTTGCAGAGTAGGGATGTACTCTGGAGAACTTCTAGGAAAACTAATTTAATAAATGACTGGAATTCTTTCTGGAGGGCGAGGAACCTCTGCACCAAAATGGTCAGAGAAGCCAAAGCTAATTTCTACCACTCACAGCTGGAGAGCTCCTCAAGAAATGCCTCCAAATTCTGGAGGATGATCAAAGACACTGAAGGTCTCACCACTGTTAATTCCCTACCTACTAAATTATTGATCGACAATTCTGTCATTCCGACAGACCGTCCTATCCTCGACGCTCTCAATAATCATTTTGCCACTGCAGGGCTAGCCTTGACTCCTCTCCAGCAAATATCCTCCGCCAACAACTTGGATTGGATACACAAGAAAAACCCATCCCCAGTCCATCCTTCTCTCTGCAGCCTACCTTTCTGAAAGAAGTTGAAGATCTTCTCCTTCAGTTGAACACTAGGAAAAGTGCTGGAACCGACCTCATTGACCCATACTTCTTAAAGGTCGGCTACCGTGTCCTCACAGTCCCAATTACTCATCTCTTCAACTTATCTTTGTCCCAGGGTGACCCACCTCCATTTTGAAAAATGCACTTGTGGTACCTTTGTTTAAGTCAGGAGATCCTAGTGACCTCAATAACTACAGGCCAATCTCCCTACTTCCAATCTTGTCAAAGATGCTGGAGAAAATAGTGAACTCCCAGCTTTGGAAGTACCTGGAATCAGAAAAATTGCTCAATCCATTACAATTCAGTTTTATAGCACAGCACAGTACAATCTCTGCTCTAGCCAAGGTAACAAATGACTGGCAGCTTGAATTAGACAAAAAAACCTTTGTCTGCACAGTTTTCTTAGTCCTAAGCAAGACGTTCAATACCATTGATCACAGACTACTTCTGTCGTCCCTCTGGAACATTGGTTTGGATCCCCTATCCTTAAATGGTTCTCCAACTGCCTCTCAGGATGACTTCAACAAGTAAAGGCAGAAGGGGAAGTTTCTCCACCAAAACACCTGTTGAGGGGAGTACCGCAAGGCTCCATTCTTGGTCCCTTGCTCTTCACCATTTATATTAACAATGCAGATGCCCCCATAAAAGAAGCACAAATACACCTATTCGTGGATGATATGGTACTCTATGCTAGTAGCCCCACCCCTGATGCGGCCTGTAAAGCTCTTTAAAATGAATTTAATCTGCTGCAACATCATCTTATAAACCAGAAACTGCTCTTAAACACAAAAAAAAAACAAAGCAATGTTCCTCTCACCCCTTCACAATGCAATAAATCCTGCAATTGCTGGGACACTACCGCAGATCACTACCATTCTTGGTGAGCGGTTGGACTACATACCAAAGTTCAAGTACCTGGGGGTCTGGTTAGACCATAGACTTACTTTCACAGACCACTTAGAAAAACTGGCAGAGAAACTTAGACAAAGACTTGGTCTGTTCTTTGGGATTAATAATCTCACAAGAGACGCTAAACTGAAACTGGTTCAAACTACCTTTCTTTCCCTATTGGAGTATGCAGATTTTCTATATAGCCAAACTGGATACGCTTTATCACAGAGCCATAAGATTTATCATGGGTCTTCCTTACCCAACCCACCACTGTGCATTATAGACGGCAGTGGGATGGTCATCCTTTGCTTACAGATGGCAAAAAAATGCTGTGGTTTGGACATACAAAGTTATCTCAGATAAACTGCCCCAGCATATCTCTGTCTGTTTACCTTTTTGCACTTGGGGGATGTATGCCCTGAGAAGCACCTCATATATCTACCTTTATGTTTACAAAGCAAAATCTCGCATTGGCAGAGCAGCCATCAGCTTTGTGCTCCCTCAACTGTGGAACAAGCTGCAAAAAACTTTGAAATTAACTCACACCATCAGCATAGCAGCTTTTAAATCTCTATATCTACATCATAACAAGGAGTCCTGTGCCTGTCTACCCTAAATAGTGACTCCTATAAGTCCAAGTACACTGTAATCACTACTGTTAAAAGACTGATCACATCTATAATTGACTCTTCCCTCTTCCCTTTTTCTGCACCCCATATCTGTTCCTTCCACATTCCTTTGACCCTAGTTCCAGCTCTAAATTCTCCGTACCATATCACTATATATCTTTTTATATTAGATTTTATTTATGATCGGTGCATCTAATATGTATATTTCTTTACTTATATGAAAAATTGTGTCCTACCCAAAACTAGCTATATCTTCTGTTCCAAACATATACTACTGTCAATGCTACCTGCTGATACTTTGTATATACTGTATTATTGTATCTCACTTTATTTTTATTATTGTTATTTTCTTGTGTGTTGCATCCCATGTATATTGTCCCTTGTTCCTTGTTGACAAACCCAGGTCCACCTCGAAAATGAGCTTGCTCAACGGTGATCACCTGGTTAAATAAAGACTTTGATTGATTGATTGAAATGCAGAGCTTACTTGTGGCAGTGCAGGTGATAGCCCTCAGTTTGGTTGGATTTGGCAGCTGCAGCAGACTTTGGAAACTAGTGTAGTGGCTGAATTTGGTTGCTGTGTAGCAGCACACTGTTTAAAAGGGGACATAACCATCCCCTCCGAAACTGACATGCACCTTGATTGGCTTGCTGCCGATACAATTCCCCTGTTCTTTTTGAGAAGTGCCATGGTATCTTTAATATTCACCTGAACAACAACCAGAACAGGCAGACAAGGTCTTGGTGTAATGTTTCACTCAAAAGACAAGAAGAAATATTTTAACACTCCAAACTTTCAACATATCTATTTTCTCACACCACCTCATAAATTTGAAGGGTGTCATTTTTAAAATCCTGGCTGTCTGGCTGAGATGTATTTTCACACTTCTGGTGTGAAATTACATTTTAATCAATATACTATAAATGCTACATGTCATGTTTGTAAGGAGATATATATATATCTATACCTGTATAGATAGATAGATAGATATAGGTATAGATATATATATTCATTGCAAAAAATACTCTGTTAATGCATCAGTTAGGGTTGATTTCACACCAACAAAAGTCTGGAAATTCAATGGTAAGGTTACTGTTCCTACCACCCCTCCACCCTCTACACACCGACAGGCATCGGGGTGTGTCTTGGGATCATAAGCCTAACTCTTATTCTCATTCCATGTGTAAACTAGCTGAGATGGTAACATATAGGAGAATGGGGTGAGATTTAGGCCTGATGACCCCAAGGCACATCCGATGCCTGTTGGTGTGTGGAGGGTTGAGGGGTGGGGATGGGGTGGTGGGGTTAGTAACCCTACATAGAATTTCCAGACTTTTGTTGGTGTGAAATCAACCCTAAATGATGCATTAATGAAGTTTTTTTTCCAATGAATTTCCCTTCTTTTTGAGAAAGTGTAATGTTGCTTATACCCATACTGTATGTGAGAGAGCAGGCCTTCTGGGCCCTGTGCTCCCACCTACCCATAAGCATAGAGACATTTTGCAGCAGGGCCCTGTACTGCTAGTTTTGCTTAATGGTATCCGTACATGGGAGTGTGATCCCTCTGGGCCCTGTGCCCCCACCCACCCATAAGCACAGAGACATAGCACAGGAGGGCCCTGTGCTGCCAGTTTTGCAGAATGGTATCCATAGGTGGGAGCACATGTTCTCGGGGCCCTGCACTCCCACCTACCCATAAGCCTAGAGACATAGCGCAGTAGGGCCCTGTGCTCCCAGTTTTGCATAATGGTATCTATATGTGGGAGTGTGGGCCTTCCAGGCCATGCTCTCCCACCCAATCATAAGTATAGAGACATAGCACAGGAGGGCCTTGTGGTTCCAGTTTTGCATAATCGAATCCATAGGTGGGAGTTCTGGGTCCATGCACTCCCTCCTACCCATAAGTGTAGAGACATAGTGCAGAAGGGCCCTTTGCTCCCAGTATTGGAAGATGGTAGCCATAGGTGGGAGCACAGGCCCTCTGGGCCCTGCGCTCCCACCCCCCTATAAATATAGAGACATAGCACAGGAGGACCTTGTGCTCCCAGTTTTGTATACTCTGATCCATAGGTAGGGATGCAGCCCCTCTGGGCCTGCACTCCCTCCCACTCATAAGTGTAGAGGCATAGTGCAGGAGGGCCCTGTGCTCCTAGTTTAGCATAAATGGTAAGCATAGGTGAGAGCGCAGCTACCCATAAGTACAGACACATGGCGTAGGCCTTCAGACATTCCAAGTAACCCTTGTACTGCAAGTGTGGCAGTATTTCAGTAACTATAGCAACTCTGGAAAAAATTCATTCATAGTTGTATTCATGACCTTGCCACCTCCAAGCGTGTTAAGCTGCACTTAGTGAAAAATCCATATCTCAAACCATTTTTATGTTGGTGCACTTGCGCAGCCAACATCATGGGACAGTGCAGCTTTGGAGGCGTGGTCGCAGTTGGGCGAATGCAGGGCACGCACTAGTAGGTGCGTCCCGCATTCCCCAATCAGCCTGCATGCCTGTGCCACACCATGCATACATAATGTGGAGAGCACATCTAAGAAAAGGTCCGCTGCAATCCGAGCAAAGCTTGTCAGATGTAGCAGTCCTTTTCTTGCCGTGCTCGCCGCCATTATATACATGGCCGAACTGCCGACTTCGGTGGTGCCCAATCCCCCTGTCGGCTGCCACTGCCCCCTGTGAATGTGCCAACGGGGGAGCCCACTCCCCTGCGGCGTAAGCACCCCATTTGTGATATGCTGAGGGGTGCACAATCCCAATCCCCTCAGCTCTTACCCCCACCCTTCTTTGTGTGCCCGTGAGGTGCCCAATCTCCGTCGGCATAAATTCCACCTCCGTGTTGTTTGACGGTGCCCAATCCCATCGGCTACAGACACCCCCCCCAAAACAGTTGAGGTGGCACACTGGGAGCCTACCCCAGTGTGCCAATGCCCTGTAAAAACTATCCTGCCATGTTTTTTTTTCTATTTAACCTGTAAAACGAAAACGGTCCCTCGTAGTCTCAGTGCCCCCTCCCCCACCTGCACCCACCCTCTGCGCACCCTGCCTCCCCACACCCCCATACTACCTCCGGAGTCTGGCGATGATCTTCCGTGGACTGGGAACACGTCTGCACTTTTCAAAGCTGACTGGAACTGAGGAAATGCTGGTAAGCTGTATAATGGAATGAATAGGGTTTTTTCAACTTTGCTGCATATCTCAGGCATTTTTGTAAATTTTGGCCCCAAATTTTCAACATGGAGTTTTTGGGACCCCTTCTCATGAATTCTTGCACTGTCATGGTGTTATTCGGTCCCAAAGGTGATTTCACAGTCACTGCGTGGAATCACCTTTGGACTGCATAACAAAATGACAGTGCCACTATTCATGGGGGCTCTCAAAAACCCTGATTTGCAAATTTGGTGGGGAAAAATCAAAAACATGACTGTTTACAGTGTGTAGCGTAAAACTCGCTAACTCACACTCATAAGTTAGCGACTGGCATATTTTCATGCCAGATTCTCAACATTGGCATTTTACCACACCTTCTTGTGAACCGTACAGCTGTCATTTTTCACATCCTGGCTGAAATGTGTTTTCGCACTTCCGGCGCAGAATAGCGTGGTCATGGTACGAAATCAGTGTTCGGGACACATTATGAAAATGACAGTGACTGTTCATGAGCAGAGGTCCTAAAATGCCTGTGTTGAAAATTTGGTGACAATACTCCATAAAATGACTGTTTTACGAGCGTGCATAGCACTGTACAGTCTGCGGCTAAATGCGATATGCATTAACACTATTTTCATGCCAGATTCTCAACATCGGCATTTTACCACACCTTCTTGTGAACTGTATAGCTGTCATTTTTCACATCCTGGCTGAAATGTGTTTTCGCACTTCCGGCGCAGAATAGCGTGGTCACTGTGCGAAATCAGTGTTCGGGACACATTACAAAAATGACAGTGACACTGTTCATGAGCAGAGGTCCTAAAATGCCTGCGTTGAAAATTTGGTGACAATACGGACTGACACTGCCTTAACCAAGTTCTCTGCTGATGTACTTAGAGAAATAGACTTAGGGTCCAACACAGGTGTGGTTTTCATCGACCTTTCTAAGGCGTTTGACCTGGTAAACCACAGGCTCCTACTCCAAAAAATGTGCCAGCCAGGCCTAGACACTCACACACTCAGGTGGTTCAAAAGCTACCTCACAGGGCACACACAGAGGGTCAAGTGGAAGGACAAAATCTCCGATCCACTGCCACTTAAGGAAGGGGTACCACAAGGGTCTATACTCGGCCCCTTATTATTCTCACTATTCACAAATGAGCTGCATAACCACTGTGGGAGCAGCAATGTCATCCAATATGCTGATGATGCGGTGATTTACAGAGCCTCAGATAACCTAAACGACCTTGGGATAGCCCTTCAAGGGGACATCCACAAGATGGAAGACTGGCTCACTATGAACAAAATGGTCCTTAATACTAACAAAACAAAGGTTATGCTGTTTGGACCCAGATCCCTTGGCCAAGATAGGTCACAACTCCTTCAACTCAAGTCCAGGGTGGGTAAAAAACTTGAAGTAGTTGCCTCCACAAAATACCTTGGACTTACCCTGGACCAAGGTTTCACCTTAAAACAACATGTTGACCAAGTCACAAAGGTCATCCATGGAAAACTCGGAACCCTCTATAAGCTAAAGGATCAATTGATCCCAGAAGCCAGGACAGCCATTCCCTTGAGTGTTCTACTCCCTACACTCACCTATGTGGCCCCTGTACTCCAGGGAGTGGCCAAGCTGGAGCTCAGCAAGCTACAGACCTTGTACAATAAGGTGGTCCACTTCGCCACTCTGTCCCACTCTAGGAGCCACCACTGCGAGTCATTATCAAGACTCAGTTGGTCGTCATTCGAAGCTCGCCTTAGGTACCCAACTCTCTGCCTGACCTTTTAGCTAATGAGCCCCACGCCTCCCCCAAGCCTAGCTGGACTCATAACTGTTAAACGAAATCAGCGGAATCTACGTACCTCAGGCCAAACTCTCCTTGAGGTCCCTAAGGTGAGGACCAAGGCAGGGTGCATGTCTTTTTCTCATGCTGCCCCTTCCCATTGGAATAACCTCCCATTGGAGGTTCAGGAAGCTCCATCGTTAACTTGTTTCTGAACTAGACTTAAGACTCACATGCTTGCCATGAGTAAATGCTTATGCTACGGTACCTGACTCCCCCTCACTACTCGCTTGCCTATGCACTCACCTCAAGGTACTCACAATCACCTGATCTGGCAGCACTTACATGTTATTTGTCCTTCCCTCCCTTGAATTCCCTAGGTGGGTAACAATGAAACCCAGCTAATCCATTTGCTCCTCTACACTGTGCACCTCACTAATATAAATGGTATCCAGTATGTAAGAAGTGTTTTATTACTGTCATATGTCCATGTTGACTGATTGCCTGCCATAATATCTGTATCTGAATGTTCTGTTTTACCATGTATTAACTGTAACTCCCAGGTCGCCCCTGAAAAAGTGGGCCTACCCGGTCATCAAAATTCAATAAATAAATAAATAAATGACTGTTTTATGAGGTGCATAGCAACTGCGCAACGCACACTCGTAAGTTAGCGCATGAACAATATTTTCATGCCAGATTCTCAACATTGCCATTTTACTACACCTTCTTGTGAACTGTACAGCTGTCATTTTTCACATCCTTGCCGAAATGTGTTTCCGCACTTTCAGCGCAGAATAGCATGTTTGCTGTGCAAAATCAGTGTTCAGGACACATTACGAAAATGACAGTGACACTGTTCATGAGCAGAGGTCCTAAAATGCCTGTGTTGAAAATTTGGTGACACTACTCCATAAAATGACTGTGTTACTAGCGTGCATTGCGCAGTTTGCATGCACGCTCATATGTTCGCAAACTTCTAATATTCTCACTCCAGATTTTATTCAGTGCCATTGTTCTGCACCTCCTAATGGATAGTACAGCTGTCATTTTTCACATACTGACCAAAATCTGTTATCACAGTTCCGGCGCAGAATAGCGTGGTTGCTGTGGAAAGTCCAAGTTCGAGACACATGATGAAAATGACAGTGACAGTGACACTGTTCATTAGCAGATGCCCTAAAATGCCTATGTTGAAAATTTGGGAATGAAAGTCAATAAAATGAGTGTTTTATGAGCTGCGTTGCACAGTTTGCATGCACGCTCATGACTTTGTGAATTTGTAATACTTTCACTCCAGCTGTTTATCATTGGCATTTTTCCATACCTCCTTATGAACACTGCAGCTGCCTGAAATGTGTTTTCACACGTGTGGCACAGAATTGCATGGCCGCTGTGCGAAATCAGTTTTTAGGACAGTTTGAGGAAATGACGGTGACACTACTCATGAGCAGAGGTTCTAAAATGCCTATGTTGAAAATTTGGTGCCGAAACTCCATACAATGACTGTGTTGCAAGCGTGCATTGTGCAGTTTCCACGCACCCTCGTAACTTCGTCAATCTGCAATATTTTCATGCCACATTTTCACCACTGGCATTTGTGCACACCTCCTTATCAACAGTCCAGCTGCCATTTTTCACAGCCTGCCCAAAACGTGTTTCCGCAGCTGTGGCACACAACGGTGTGCTCGCTGTGCAAAATCACCTTTTGAGACACATTCACAAAATCACAGCGCTATGCGTCTCTAGCTCCGCCACTCCCACTGCCAATGCCAGCGCGTCAACATTCGGCATTGACAAATGCTTGTTGAGATATAGCTGCTGAAAGGCACCATGACCACCACAGTGTTATTCTATGGGAAAATGTGCAACTTCAGAGTGCTGTAAGTATGGAACAAGTGTCAATTCATTCGCCAAACCAGCAAAAGGCATATCTGCGGGGCAAGGGCTTGCAATCCTGCAAATTTCAGCCCAAAAGTAGTCCTAACTGTTTTTGTGTTATGAAATGGCAAAGAAACAGTTACTTTGGGGGCTGTTTAGCTGTGGAATTTTTGTGAAGGTTCTGTGGACTTTTGCGAAAGTACTATTGGTTAAGTTGGGGGAGCTTTCATGAAGGTACTGCGGAATTTTCACAAAAGTCCCACAATTTTAGAAGTGCGACATTTGCAAAAGTACCTGTAGAACTTTTGCAAATGTCCATGGTACTTTTGCGAAAGGTCTGTGGCTAAGATTGCAGAAACATTTTAAAAACATTTCTAGGCATCATAGTGAAAAACTAAGGCCAGAGTCATGTTCCTAGGGCCCCGATTAGGTAAATACAACTTTTGGTGTTTACCAAGGGGCAGTATTTTTTCAACTGCAGTGTTTTTTCCACCTCACTAACTGAAAACAAGATGGCAGCAGCATGAAAGTAGTAAACCTATTTGTGGCAGTACATAGTGCTTTCACGAAAGCAATAATGGCTTTCGAGTGGAACATATATTTTTTTCCCCTTAGGCTATAATGGGAAACTTTAAATTTTAATAACTTTTGCATGGATTAATATTTTTTCACTAAACCTTCAAAAGACACTTCCCTGACCCAGTCCCCATATACACTGGAAATATCAGACCAGGTGGATAAACCAATTCAGGCTGTGGAGACGAGCAAAGAATTCCACAAAATTGAAGATTTTCACACTCTTTCACACTCCACAGCTCTGCAACTGCAAATTCAACTGGAACAAAACTCTCCAGATCCAGAGCTGTATGGTACCAGACTGCACGTGCAAAATCTCAGGCAAATCAGTCAACAGTTGCAAAGTTAAAAATTTGTGGCCCAGATATTGAAAAGAGTTGAGCCATGAGCAATAGGGTTGCGCCTGCGCAAGTCCAAAATGTGCCATTCTGCGATATTCAGCAGGAGGCAGTTGCGCCCCCCAAATCATGCTGAACAACAGCGCAATGATAATGAAGGCATGCGCAACCGAAGGGGGAGGAACCATGCATAAACTGCACAGCCCGATATTCAGCCTGGGCCATGCAGAGTTAAGCAGGCGCAACCCCTACCTGCGCCTGCACAAAGTTACGCTGAAAAAAAAAGGAACAAGTCGAGGGCCACCCACAGGTAAGCTGCCACATTGCAGGGCACAACACAGCAGCTGCCACCTGTGGGTGGCCCTGGACTTGTTCCCGCCGCACCTGGCGATGCTCCCCATGCCCCAATCGCAGGCTGAAGTGTCCCCCCCTCAGTAGCCCGATCACGGGCAGAACAGTAGTGTTCCACCCCAGAGCAGCCCGATTGTGGGCAGAACAGTAGTGTCCCCCCCCAGCAGCCCGATCATGGGTAGAACAGTAGTGCTCCCCAGCAGCCCGATCGCAGACATAATGGTATGCTCCCCATTAGCCCAATCGTGGGCATAACGAAACGTTCCCCACCCCTAGTAGCCCAATCGCGGACATCAGACCTCCCCCAAAGTTCAATATCCCTGGTGGTCCAGTGGACCGTGAGTAGCCTGATTGCGGTGGCATCCTCACCCCCAAGTCCAAAATCCCTAGTGATCTAGTGGCCCCCCACCCCACCCACCCACAGAGCCCCACCACCCCGCTCTCCCCCATCAGCCAGCGGGTGGCAGCACTCCACCCGCCTGCGCCCCACTGCCCGCCGACTGACAGCACGGTAGGGTTGACGCCTATTGGTTCAGAGCATGAACCAATGGGCGTGCAGCCCATATCGTACAAGTCAGTCCAGATATGTGAGGGACACTACTGTTCTGCCCACGATCAGGCTGCTGGGGGGGGCACTGCTGTTCTGACCGCGATCGAGCTGCAGGGGACGTCGGTCCCCAACGGCTGCTGCCTGGCAGGGTGCCAGGCACAAGTCGCCGGGGATCAGCGCACCTGCATGCTAATGGCATGCAAATGGGGCCATAATCAGATGCAAATGGCCCCCCCATGCATCTTGCATAAATTATGGTTCCATTTGCATGTCACCCTTTGAATATCACTGGTGCAGTGCATGGCGCATTGGAACTTGTGCCACTGCATCTCAATGCTCCACTCTGACCACTTGCGCTGGCGCAGTTCCACTGTGCCATGCACAGTGGGTGTGGCCAGGGGGCGATATTCAAAGAATTTGTGCCATAGCGCAACTCCATTGAATATCACCCTGGCCACACCCCTGCGCAACTATTTTGAGTGGCGCAGGGGCTTGTGCCACAAAATGGCGCAGTTTGAATATCTGGGCCTTTGTGTGTAGTGTCAGTCTTGACCCCAACAGGTATGCTTTGTGATCCCATGCTGCTGAGCTGAGTTAAGGGGTGACCTCTGAGATCCATCTGGATGGGGTGAGGGTTAGGGAGATGGTGCTGTTAGCACTGATGTCCCCTGATATCCTCCCAGCCAGGGAATGAAAGCTTCTGGGTTGCCCACATAGGCCCAGGTACCATATAGTGAAGACAACTGTCCTCTTGGTAGAGGGTCCTGTGCATTGATTGACAGATGGACTCTTTTCCCTGTGTGTCTGTATCTGTAGTCATGTGGAAACACAGGGCCCAGAGGGATCTGGACTTCCACATCCCACCAGATAGCCCCATGAATTCTTGATATCCATCACTGCATAGAAGTGCAGGGTCCACACACCCTGCCATTCCACTGGTGGATAAAGACTTCCCTTGGCACAGGGCCTGCTGCTGAATCAGTTCATGCAGGTCCCAAAGGCTATGATTCCACTATCTCAAAAAGAAAGGAAATTCTTTGCAAAAACATGTGTTAATGCACCAGTTATGGTTCAACTTAACATCACAAAAGTAGGGAAATGTGGCGTTAGGGTTTCCATTTCTAACTCCCAACCCTCACCCCAAACAGCAAAAGGACAAAACCACTCAAGCAACCACAGACATCCATCATCAGGTAAGACCAACAACATACTGTATAACTGTTTTCTGAGGACACGAATGCAGTAGAACCGATGTGCTACTGTCATGGATTTGTATCCATGACATGCACACTGCAAGACATACACACTCACTTCTAGTTGCAGATAGAAATCCACAATACTGAAATCACAGCACTGTGTAGTAATTTAATTGTTAGTGTGAGAGAAATTGAGTGTCCATAAGGTTTAACCTTGGGTAATTAGAGTGGGTTGGTCTTTTAGTTTATTTTAAAAGTATTATCTGTAAGAAGTGAGCAGACACTACCACTGTCCATTTAACAACTTGGAAAGCTATCCTGATCCTGCTCCTGCTGTCCGGCAATGTGCATCCAAATCCTGGACCACAAAATTCACCTGGGACTGGTGACTGCAAGCCTAGAGGGCCTGAAAATAGCAGCAATGTTAGAAGCCCTCTTGGCAAACTTGTACAACTCCAGGCATAGTAAAACACAAAGAACCTTAGTGCGCAAGCACTAAGGCAAGGGTTACCCCAAAGGGCATTGGCCAGGAAGCCAAGTTTCAAAGAAATACAAAATCATACATAGCCCTATAATGCAAAGCTTCATGGGCTGTATATGCAAATCACCGGAAAATATTATGCTGGTTCAACTTTAAGCAGAAATGCATGGTGCTGAATTATTGGGGTAGGTGTGATTTTGTATTTCTTTGAAACTTGGCTTCACGGCCAATGACCTTTGAGGTAACCCTGGCCACAGTGCTTGCTCACTAAGGTTCTTCATGTTTTAGCCTGTTTTTTGTTTTTATTGGGCTCCCCACAACCCAGCCCAGATAGACCAACTTAGGGTAGCTGGTTCATTCCATTGGGGGTGTTATGCAGATGAGGCACACTGATGAGTCCTAATAGGATGAAACACATGTCTGTGTCTTCTGTTGGCACCCTTTGCAGACTGTGTGACAGGTCTTTTGGCACCATGCATTTCTGCTTAAAGTTAAACCAGCATAATATTTTGTGGTGATTTGCATATATAGTCCATGATGCTTTGCATTATGGGAGTATGTGTGATTTTGTATTTCCAGGCATGGGCTGCCTGCACAGGCTGGAAATCATTTGTTTCATGGAGACCTGGCTGATAGTCAAAACAAAAAACTCAGATGTTGCACTCCCAGGTTATCAATCCTTCTGAATTGACAGACTTGGCAAGAGGGGTGGTGGCTGCCTCATCTACAGTAAAGATACTCTCTGTGGTATTGTGCTCCCCATAACCACTATAGCAGAAGACCACGAGCTACTAGCAGTCAAAATCCAATATGGTCAGAATAGTAAATCCCCAGTAGTCTCCTCCATTTACCTCCCACCAAAAATGGCCTGTGGGGTCCTCGCCAAAGTGTTGGATGCCCTGACCCCCCCCAGCAAGGACCATGAACTCATCATCACTAGGGACATTAATATCAACTGGGTCAGTAATGTGATAATCCACCTGAGTAACACCATGGCCAGTCTACACCTCACACAGCTAGTCACAGAACCCACTAGGAGGAATTACAAGTCGGGCAATTGACTTCATTGACTGAATACTCTCTAACTCCCCCACTAGAATAACCAAGGTAACAGTACAGCTGGATATCTTGAGTGATAACTTCCCGATTACCCTTAGGTGGTCCAATAAACACAAGAAACCTCCACCTATCACGGTTGAAAGTAGGGTCCTCAGGCGAAGGCTGCTGGGCCCTTTCAAAACTGCCCTGGTGTATTTTGATTGGCCACCCATAGATGCATTGCCTGATCTTGACCCAGCCCTGAATTTCTTTGTCGACAGTTTCAGTGCTATTTGTAACAAATTTGTCCTGCTCAGAAAAAGGAAAGCACCGGGATACAACAATGGTTGGATCACTGGTCAGCTTCTTGCTCTTATGAAGGAGAGAGATAACCTTTGGCCAAAGGCCAGGTCCTCCAGAAAAAAAATGACTGCCAGACCTACAGGGCTTCTAGAAACAGGTGCATGCATCTCATTAGGCAAACCAAGGCAAATTCCCATATGGAGCAACTGCACAAGAACTGGGGAGATGGGAAGAGGTTCTGGGAGAATATTAAAAAATCTCCTTGGAAAGGAGGAGAAGCACCCCCAGTTGCTCAACATAAATAGATTGTCCATTGTGGACCCTCGGACCATAGCTGAGTCATTTAATGCCTCATTCACAGACCTTAGCTCTGTCCTTCCTCCCGACTATCTGAAGAGAGAGTATGGTCAACCAAGTAGCAAGCCAACAATGATATGCCACCCTAATTTCTACTTCAAGTGGGTGACTACCAAGGAGACAAGGTCCTATATGTTAAGAATGCCCTCAGCAAAACCAGGATGGGAAGTGATGGGGTCAATATGAAGCTGGAAGCACTTGTCCTTGATGAGCTTATTGTACCTATCTCCAAACCTTTTAATAAATCCCTCTCCCTTGCCAAATTCCCCATGGCCTGGAAACAAGCTCTTGTAACACCAGTGTGTAAGAGTGGGGACAAATCCAACATTGCTAACTATAGGCACATTTCAATCCTCTCCCCGCTATCAAAAGGACTGAAAAGGATTGTCTCAGACCAAATAACCGATTATCTCCATAAGTACAAACTTCAGTGCCCCCAGCAACATAGTTTTCATAAGACCACAGCACTGTTACTGCTGTGATCGAATACTCTGACTGTGTGCCCCATGCCCTTGACAAAGGCAAATTAATTGGGTCACAACAAAGGCCTTTGACACAGTCAATCACCACCTCCTCCTAGCTCAACTTAAAAACTTGGGGGTGGCCTCAAATGCAGTATCCTGGTTCCAAGACTACCTGTCCCTGAGATCCCAGAAAGTCAAAATTGGCCAAGTCATGCCAGACGCTAAAGAAGTGTCTCTGGGTGTTCCCCAAGAGTCAGTTCTGGGACCCCTGCTATTTAGCCTTTATTTTTAATGATCTTCCCAAGGCATGTGATAGCAAAATCATTCTGTATGCAGATGATGCTGTTCTCCTGAGCAGTAACTACCACACTGAACATCTGGAACTACAGACCTCCTCCCACAAGTTTGAAGGCTGGTTCAGTACACATAAGCTTCTACTCAATTATAGAAAAACTAAGACCATGCTACTATCCAGCCCACAGATTAAGAGGAGATTCACTGTCCTATTCATCCACAACAAAACTAAGGCCTCGCTGGAACAGATACACTCATTCAAGTATCTGGGGGTCATCACTGACGACACCCTGTCATGTACAACATATTGATATGGTGGTCAAGGCTGTAAATTCCAAGTTAGGAGACTTATATAGACACTGGAAAAACCTCACACCTGATGCCCTCTGTCTCTCTATCTCAAGCTCAATTTTATCCATCATAGACTATGGGATAGTGGCCTATTGATCAGCTACGGATACTGCACTAGAGCTGGTGGTAACTGCCCTTAACAAGGCATGTAGGATAGCCACTGATGCAGACCCTTTCACTCACACCTGATCTCTGTATGTTAAGGCTAACTGGCTGTCCTTAGAGCACAAAATAAAATTCCAAACCTGTATTTTTAGCAAGAAGGCACTTCTGGACACAGCACCCCCCCCCCCCCGCATCACAGAACTTTTCTCCCAAGCTGGCTCAAAATATGGAACCAGAGGTACAGTGTCAGGCACACTCGCTGTCTCATTCTGCAGAGCTGCACTTGGTCAATAAGCCTTTGCATATAGAGCCCCTCTGTAGCTCAATGAATGCCTGGAACTCACACATGGAACTACAAGTCTACCAGCCTTTAAGACCAAACTTAAACAAAGTTTCCTCTCCAGGAACAACTGCGATTGCCCATGGGGCACTTAATATCCCCTGCTCCACAGACCCAAAACTAAGCAGTCCTGCTCTTGACTATCTGCCCCTTTTGTCGGTATCTCCCCACACCCCCCCATCTCCCCACTCCCTGGCTGACTGCAACGTTCATTTTCTCCCTCTTTCCCTACCTACCTTACCACTCTCCTCTCACTCCTTCCTACCTTGCTCCTTACAACCTCCTTTCACCTTGGCCCTATCCCTGTCCCCACCCAACTCTACTCTGCCCCTTCCACAGTTCACCCACCTCCTCCTTACAACCTCCTTCCACCTTGGTCCTACCCCTGTCTCCACCCAACTCTACTCTCCCCCTTCCACAGTTTCACTCACCTCTCCTGGTGATGCATCCCTTCCCACTGTCTGTTTCAACAAGGTCCTCACCTAGACTGCTAACTTTCTCCCTCCTCTTTCTCCTCCTCCCACCTGCTAGAGGTGCCCCCCCATACTCACTACATTACATTAATGCCTCTGTCGAATGCTATCTTACATCATTGACTAAGCTGATTGTTAATGCTGTAATCTGTGTCTGTTGTTTTATGTATATATTATTATTATTTATGTAAACTGTGATTGTGTCTGATGTGGAACCTTTGTAAAAGAGCTCCTGCTCAAAGGTGGTTTCCAAATAATAAATAAATAAATAAATAAATAAATAGAAGACGGTTGGAGAAGATGTGCCCTGGCTTCAGGCTCCAGAGGCTCAGCTACTTGGCATCCCAGCTGTTGGACCTCCACCCCATTGCAGACCTACCATTGCCATCGATAGCACTTAGGCACTGCAGGGAGGCTGGTATCAGAAGGAAGCATGATGGTACAGTCACAGCCAAAGACATGGTCAGATAGTTCCTGAATTTTCTGTGCTATTTCTAGAGACATCTCCTGCTTTCTGCAGTTCCACAATATGGCAGCAGACAGAATCTCTTTAGGAATTTTGCAAAATATCTGGAAATATCTGACCATGTCTTTGGCTGCAACTGTTGACACAGGGATGTTAAGGTTGCAATGGGGAGAGTCACATTTGAGTTGTGAAAACCAGGAGGCACCTTGAGGTGTAATGGGACCTACTGAGAAACCAGACGTGTTTGGTTCCAATACCCAGGGTTCCTACAGGACTGAGTGGGCAGTCAGCCAATGGGCCAATAACCTCTGCCAGTCCCCTTTTGGCACTACTGTGTAATGCGAGATCGATTAGGAACAAAACTACAATTATAGTGTACTTGGTCTCCTTGGTCTATCTGGCCACATCACAAGCATAGAGACCTGGCTAGGAGATGATGCTGGCCCAGTTTTGGGGGTATCTATCCTGGCTAGATTCTCTGTGATGCACTGCCCAAGAAGGGAATGCAGTGGTGAACTCCCATGTGGTTATCTGTTTTAGATCTGACCTGAACTTCTCTGTGCACCCAGTGCATTCTACTTTGTCATTTGAATTTGTGGCTGTATGAGGGGATCCAGGTGCAGGTTGCAGAATCCTGCTGGTGTATCAGTCTCCAGGGCATAAGGGGGAATTTCTGCAGGAGGTAGCAGACTTGGCCAAGAAAGTGTTGGAGTCATCCAAGTGGTTGGTCATGGGTGACTTCAACACTTGGAGTGATGATGAACTATTGCAGTTTGGACCAGTCATTCACCAGACAATTAACTCAATAGGCTTCACACAAGCATTTGCTACTGTAACTCAGACACTGGCATGCCTTAGACTAAGTATTCTCACAGGGGTTTGAGATAACTGATCTCAAGATTGAGCTGGTCATTTGGTCAGATGACTGCCCAGTAGGGTGCTCATTTGGTGATCCCCTCGGTAGTCTTTATTTATTTATTTAAGAGTTTTACCAGGAAGGCATACTGAGCAGAGTACCGCTCGATTCCAGATGCGCCCTGGTGGGGTGTGGGGAGAGGGAGAAATACAGTAGAAATAACATATAGCAATACAATCTTATACACAGAGTAGGCAACAGCAGAAAAAATAATACAAATGTATCTACAGATTAGGCAACAGCAGAAAAAAAATACAATGGAGTGAGACAAGTACGGAGCAATGCAGCTCAGTAAGCTGGTCAGAAATTGGTGGAA
Source organism: Neoceratodus forsteri (assembly GCA_016271365.2). Classification (NCBI taxonomy): domain Eukaryota; kingdom Metazoa; phylum Chordata; order Ceratodontiformes; family Ceratodontidae; genus Neoceratodus; species Neoceratodus forsteri. The sequence continues at coordinate 1,430,672,888 of CM057449.1, forward strand.
ACAGACATGACTACTTGGCACTCAGCAGTGCAAGTTGAATGAGCATGTAGTGGAGAAATGTGTCTTGAGTAGGGAGTTGAGATGAGGTGTGCTGGTGGAGTGCCTAATATCAACCGGCAAGGAGTTCCCTTCATGCTATGGAAATGGTCTGTTATTGCCCTTTAAAGGGGTTGTCCTCAGGGGGACTGCTGGCGGTAATGAACCTTTCGATAGTGAGTGTTACTTGTGGGGCAGGCACAGGTGTGGTGGTGGCATCCTAGAATAGGAGTGTTGCCTCGGCACTCAATTCTGTTGCATCAGTCCAGATATGACCCAGGTCTTGTTGCTTATGATCCCCATGGTTTGAAGGGGTGCTCAAGGAGATGAAGACCAGGGATCAGAGTTTGAAGTGCCATTGGCAGAAATCTGGATCTGAGGAGGACAAACTGGCTTTCAAAACTCACTACAGTGAGTGTCAAAGAGTAATCTCCCATAACATACTAACATACTATTTGCCAGCAGAATAGGCCTTATGGTCAGTCAAGTCTACTCGTGCCTCAGGATCCCAGTTAGGTACTGAGGCCTTCCCACCCCCATCCCCTTTCTGTTTCTCCCATCTACCATCCTGGCCCCCCAGGGCCAGGCCCACCCTCGCTTCTTGCCCATTCTGTACCTGTCCCACCCCTCTTGAACCTCCCCACCATAGGGACCAGAACCAGCTCCCCAGGCAGTGCATTCCAAGGTTCCACCACCCTCTCAGTGAAGTACCCCCTCCTCCTCTTTCCCCCCTCATCCTTCCTCCTTCCAAGTTCAAACCATGCTCTCTGGTGATACCCCCCTTCTTTAATCTAAAGATCCTTCCCTGTTTACCCTATTTATTCCCCAGAGATACCTGAAGACCTTAATCATATCCCCCCGGGTCCCTCCTCTTCTCCAATGATAACAGACCAAGTACTTCCCTCTCTCTTCATACGTCAAATCCCCCAGTCCCTGTATCATCTTGGTTGCCCTCCTTTGTACCCTTTCCAGGAGCTGTATGTCCCTCCTCAAGTGTGGCCACCAGAACTGCACACAATACTGGAGGTGTGGTCTAACCAGGCCATTGTACAGTGGCAGAATCACTTCCCTACTCCTTGAGGCGATTCCTCTTGTGATGCAGCCCAACATCCAATTCGCCTTGACTGCTGCCCTCATACACTGCTCAGAGTTATTCATATTCACATCCACCAACACCCCTAGGTTTTTTTCCCTTGCCATGGCCTCCAACTCCTCCCCACCTAGGTTGTACTCATGTTTGGGGCTCCCCCTCCCTAAATGTAACATCTTGCACTTGGAGGGGTTAAAATTTAATTTCCAGGTGCAAGCTCACCTTTCCAGGGTCTCCAGGTCTCCTTGCAGAGCCACCTTCCCCTCCTCCCCCTCAACCACTGTGCCCAGCTTTGGCTCATCAGCGAAGAGACTCATCCCACACCCTATACCATCCCTGATATCTGAGATGTACATGTTAAACAAGATTGGTCCCAGGATCAAGCCTTGTGGTACCCCACTAATGACCTCTCTAGGTGTTGAGATTTCCCCACCGACCACTACTCTCTGGATGCAATCAGCTAGCCAGTTTCCTATCTATCTGACCATCAAGGGGCCTACTCCCATCCCCTTCAGTTTCTCCAGCAGGCTTTTGTGCAGGATGAGTCAAACGCCTTGCTGAAGTCCAAGAACAGTACATCCACAGGCTTTTGCCTGTCCAGTTCCGATGTTACCAATTCATGGAACTCCACAAGGATAGCTTGACACGATCTACCAGGCACAAACCCATGTTGGCGACTATCCTGACATCCTATCTCCTCCAAGAACCCCCGCAAATGTTCCTTCAGTATACTCTCCATTATTTTGCCCACCACAGACATCAGGCTGACAGGCCTATAGTTACTCATCACTTCCCTTGATCCCCCTCCCTTTGTGGATTGGCACCACATGTGCCTCTCTTCACTCCCTAGGCACTATCCCTGTCTCAAGTAACCTGTTGTAGAGCTCCATCAGGGGTACAGCTAGTGCATCTGCCAACTCACATAGAACTCTTGGATGTATGCCATCCGGCCCTGGTGATTTATCTTTTTTTAGGGCCGGCAATCCACACCTGTTCAGTGGGGATTTCATCACCCCCCCCGCTGACCAATTTATCCTGATACGAAACCCTTGGGGTGCCCCTTCCACCCGGCCTTTTCTCCTTTGTTGCTCCACCATTCCTGTCCCCTGACCCTTCCAACTCTGACCAATCCTGCTTTGTAAAATTTCCATTCCCCTCCCTAGTGAACACGGAGGTGAAATACTCATTTAGGACCTCCGCTCAGTCCCTCTCCTCCTCCACCCACTCCCATCTGATCTCAGCCTGCTGAGCTGGCCCTTTGTTCTTCTCCTCTCTCTGATCTACCTAAAGAACCCCCTTTCCCTTCCCCATATTCCCTGTGCCAGCCGCTGCTCGCTTACTGGACTTGGCCCCCTTACCATCTGGTGACATGTCTGGCTGCTATCTGATAGCTTCCTTTTCCTCTTCCTCTCATTTTTTTGTAATCCGTGTAGGCAGCCTTCTTTTCCCTGACTGCCTCCTGGACCTCTCTCTGGACCACCAGCATGGTTTCTGCGACCTCGCTCCCATACGTCCACCTTTGCACAGATCCTAACTGCCTCCTGAAGTCCCCATTTAATTACCTCCCATCTCCCTTTGACATCCGTCCCAGGTGTAATCCTCTTCAGATGATCCTTGAATATCCTCCCCATGCCCCCAAAATCCACCCCCCCCTGAAATCCACCACCAAAGTCCTAGAACAATCTCCCCCCCACCAAGATTTATTAGAAACCAGACAGTGTCGTGGTCACGCTCAGCCAGGGGATCCTCCTCCACTGTCAGATCCCTCACCAGTTTCTCTTCCACCAGAACAACATCCAGGACATGCCCATCTCTCATAGGCTTCAACACATATTGAGTGAAGAGTACATCATGAAAGCCGTTCAACAGTCTCTTCTCCTTGGTCACCATAGAAGTCATGGTTTCACAGTTTCTGGCTGACATATTATGGTCCCCCATCAACACTACTCTCTCCCCCTTTGGTCCACACTGGGCTATAATGTTATCCAGCAGACAATCCTCTAGAACATCCTCCATCCCTGGGGGCCAATATACTACTCCCAATTTGACTCTACCTCCTACTGGGGTTCGTAAGGTGACCCACAAGACCTCCATATTTCTCTCTGCCTCCTCTACCCTGGAAATTTGTATGCTATCTCTGATGAACATAGCCACTCCTTCCCCTCTACCCTCCTTTCTATCCTTCCTTAGCTTAGTGTACCCCTTCACTTTTAGGTTCCAGTCATGATTTGTGTTGGCCCAAGTTTCCATTACCACCACCACATCCACCCCTCCGTTGGACAACATGGCCTGGAACTCTGACCCCTTATTTCCCAAAATCCTGGCATTTACTTGTACCCCCCTTCTATCCTTGTCCCTACTCACCTTAGCCCTGCCACCCCCAGTTACCATAAGCCTTCAACCTCCATTCCCCCCTGCTGTATCGCTCTCTCCTGATCTGTAACCCATGCCCCCTTGGGGATGAGGCTAGGCCCCACATTGGGCGGTAGTCTGCCAGCCTCTGCTTGAGGACCTCCTTCCCCATAGGGCTCAGGTGAAGTCTGTCCCTGGCATACAATTCCTTGTCGTCCCAATCCCCCCCAAGTCTCCCAGTACTCCCAACCCTTTCTTTGCCCCACTTTCTAAGCCAGTCATTAACCTCCGCTATCTTTGCTTTATTCCCCACAAAGGCCCTTGGTACTGGCAATATTTCCGGGAAGGAAACTGAGCATCCATTATACCGACATACTCTGTCCAGTTCTCGGAACCTAGCTTGGATTTCCAGTACGCTGTTTCCCTCTATGTCATTTGTCCCCAGAAGCACCAGGAAATCTGGTTTCCCTCAACAATCCCTAGCCAGCTCATATACCAGGAACTTTGCCTTGTGTACCGTCAGCCCAGAGATACCCACTACATTAATCTGTCTGGGGGGTCCCCCCTCCTCCTCCTGTCCCTCCCAGTGTTTCCCCCTGAACATGGAATCCCCCAAAGTAGAACCTTAATGACCCCTTCCTCCTTTTGCTTTCCTCCTTTTTGTATTTTCGACCCTCCTCCAACCCCCCCTTGATCCAATAACTCCTTCTCCTGGTAGTCCTCCCACCCCTAATGAGAGGTCCCTTTGTCACCCTCATATTCCTGCTGCTCTTTGTGTGCCCACTTGTCTAAGACCCACCCCGATAAGGTGTCCTCTATACCCCTCCCTTGTCTGTGCCTGTCCCTCTGGCCCTGAACTTTTCCCCTTCCTTCAACCCATCATCCTCCCCCTCATACATCTACCTCCAGAGGCCCTCTGCGGGTCCCCTTTTTCTGGGGCCCCTTTTCTGGTACCATCCTTCTTCCTCGGAGAGCTCTCCACCCCCTCCTCCTTATCTTCCTGTTTTCTGTCACTTGTGCCCTCAGGGGCCCCTGCTTACTTTCTCTTGCCTCCCCCCTTCTGCTTAGCAGATAAGCTCCCACTTCCCCCGTTGGGGCTATTTCTAGCCTTCTCATTGCCGGTTTCTACCCCCCTCTGGGCTTACAATTTCTTCCCTCCACCCTTGATTTCATACCCCCATTTTCACCCCATTCCTCACTTTCTAGGGTGCATAGTAGTTCAAATTTGTTATAACACTCTAGGCCAGCCACCATCTCCTGACCTGAATTTTCCCCGACTGCCCCCTTGGGATGCCCCATATCCACCCACCCCAACCTGTCCTCCTTTTGCCCACTTTTCCCTCTGCCTGCTCTTCTAGACTGCCCCACAATGGTCTCTCCTGACCTGACCCCCTCCCCACTCCTATGAACTGGCCCATTTGCCCCATAAGTTTTTGCTCTGGCATCAGCTTCCCTTGCCAAGGGTCCTCGTTCTCTAAGTTCTCCCCTCCTGATATTAGAATTGTAGCCCCTCCTGAATTCTGAGCTCTGTCCCGGCATCACCTCTGCCCTTCCCACCTGCTACCCATTACCTTACCCTACCTTTTTCCTTCATCATCAACTCCCCCAACAGTCTCCTTAACCAGTTCACCTCTCCCCGATCAGCAATAACTGTCTGCAGAGTGGCATCCTTTCTGTCTCCAGGCCCAATTTAGTATGATTGCCACCCTGCAGCCTGTGCAACCTACATCCCTCCCAAAGATACCCACCATGGTAGCCAACGGCCACCCTGCCTGTCCATTGCTACGTAAGCTAGGTCTATCCCCACTTACCCATTCTCCTCCCCTTGGGATACTGTCCCTCGCCCTCCTCCAAAAGGCCATACTGGTGGTGTAAGATCAAATCTTCCAGTCCTCTAACAGCTCCAGCAGCTACACCACCATTCTATAAACCCACTCCTAGTCAAGGTATCAATTCAATAGCTAACAGGTCGAACTCTTAGTCAAGTTAACAGCTAACAGATTTAACAGTCTAGACTAGGTAAACATTTAAGAATTTCACAGCTTAATAAGTTAAGCGCCTCCCCAGAACCCATGGCCCCATGTAGTACAGTACAACAATATTTAAAAGTTATCAGCTGACAGATGTAATAATCTAAACTTAGGTAAAAATTTGAGTATTTAGCACCTCACCAGAACCTGACAACGCAATGTACATCAATTCAAACCCATTGCCCCTTGTTTAGCTCCTGATCAGGATGATTTCTCTGGTGCACTTGCGCTACATGAGACCCAGATCCTTACCAGAATAGCAGAAGAATTAGATTAGTCCCTCAAATTATAGCCCCAGCAAGCAAAAGTCAATTCTCCCCCTTCCCATGCCAATCACAATAGACCCAATGGTCACAGACCTAGTAGTCACTCAAGCTCACTGTCCTCCAATCCTTGGTTGTTCTCCATCTAGGCTCCACCCCCCCCAGACCTTTTAACAGAGGTCGGGGCAGGGGTGGGCAGGTGGGACGCCAATACAGCTCCTCTGGGACAACTTACCTGACAGCTGGGCTACGCTCCTTAAATAGCCCAGTCCCAGTTCAAAACTTGGTGCCTTTTGCGCCGAATGGCCAGTCCATAAAAATGCACTCAGTCCTGACTGCTGACTGCAGGCTCTGGCTCATCCCCAGCCCTCTGATGCGGCCTCCAGGTACTGCTGCTGCCACTGATGCGACCCTGAATCCAGTGCTTGTCCTCCCAGACCACCGACTGCGGTCCCCACTGCTGTGGCTGCCGATGTGACCCTGAATCCTGCGCTTGCCTCCTGGACCACTATCTGTGGTCCCCACTCCCTCAAACAGCTCCTCCAGGACAAGTTACCTGGTGGCTGGCTACACTCCTTAAATAGCCCAGCCCCAGTTCAAAACATGGCGCCTTTTGCGCAGATTGGCCAGTCCGTAAAATGTGCTCAATCCTGACCGTTGACTGTGGTCTCCAGCTCATCCTCAGCCCTCCAATGTGGCCTCCAGGTACTGGTGCTGCCACCAATGCGACCATGGATCCTGCACTTGTCCTCCTGGACTGCCGACTGCAGTCCCTGCTGCTGATGCCCCACGGTTCTGCTCCTGTTCAGAGGTCAGGAGAGATAAGCCCCCAACGTATAACCCAGAGGGCAAACCAACCCCTAACGCCACTATCCGGCATGCTGGATCCACAACCAGTACCTCAGTCTTATCAGAGTTCAACTTCAGCCAACTCGTAGCCATCTACTCCTGGATTTCTGTGAGGCAGTTATTAAAGACCAAGAGAGCTCCATCCTGGTCAGGTGCAAAAGAAAGGTAGAGCTGGGTATCATCAGCATAGCAGTGAAACCTCAGCCCATACCTTCTTACAATGTCTCCAAGGGGCAGCATGTACACTGTGAACAACATGGGGGACAATACTGAACCCTGAGGAACCCCACAAGACAGGGAAACTGGGTCTGAGGAATAAACCCCAGACACCACTCTCTGTGTTCTTCCGGTGTGGTAAGATGTAAACCTCCTGAGGACTACACCACATAATCCACAGATGCACCTCAGATGGTTCAGCAATACCCCATGGTCCACAGTGTCAAATGCTGATGAGAGATCTAGGAGAATCAAGATGGAACGGCTCTTCCAATCTCTAACCATCAGGAGATCATTGAGCACCCGAACCAGCGCTGGCTCAGTACTATGCCTCTTTCAAAAACCGGACTGGAGGGGTTCATAGATGTCACGGATGGTCAAATGGTTCTCCAGCTGAATGGCCAATACTTTCTAAATCATCTTCCTTAAAAAGGGAAGATTTGAGATTGGTCTGTAATTAACATGGCAGTCAGGGTCCAAAGAGGTTTTCTTCAAGAAGGGTGTTACCACCGCCTCCTTCAGGGAGCTAGGAAACTCAGTTGTTTCCAAGGAGCACCCAACTATCCGTGTAAGGACCGGACTGATGGAATCAATATAACCCACAATCAGGGAAGTTGGTCTGGGATCCAAACTACAGCATGTAGGGTGCATACCCTGGACAATCTGCATGACACCATGGACTCCGGTCAGTTGAAGGTACTCCAGGAAAACTGAGGAGCAGCAGCCACACGCTAGTTCACAGCAACACCCTTAGAGTGTGCTGGATGGAGTGCCGCCCTGATGTTGGCCACTCTATTTGCAAAGAATCGAGCAAGTTCGTCACACTCACAAACCATTACATTAAGACATTTAAAATATTACAGTGCATCAGAAAGGCTTTTTAAAAGCTAACAATACTTATATGACAAATATGAACATCCACATAACAACAGACACTAAGTTTAGATAATACAGGCACAAAGATACCATTTCTAGACTCAGCCACCTTAGATTACAATTTCTAAAAACTATGAAGCAAGTGAATTATTACATCTTTCTTTAAAATAGCCTTTTCTGCATGCCTTTAATACAGTTAGTTACAACAGCAAGTAACTGTTTCTAAAGAGAGTTTTCCATGGTATAAAAACTAATATAGCGGAACCTAATTTTCAGAAAGGTATTCCTAGGAGGACTCACCATCACCTAACAGTTAAACATTCTGAAACCCCTCCTGAATGAGCCCAGCCATAGTACTTGCTAGCATAATACAAAGGACCCCAACAATCTTAGCCATTAGTTTTAGGACAACCCAGGATTCAGGTATATACCATCCACCATTTTACCAGCAGATCCACATTAATTCTGACCCTTGTACTAGCTCCCTACACTAGGAAGCTTTCCTTTTACACCCTTTGGGCCAACTGCATCATTAATAGTGTGGACCACCAGATACCTATAGAGGGCAATAAAAATGACAGCTTTCTGTGTCCACATGCTCTGGTGCTGTCCCAGTTTCTATATTCAAACACTACAAGCTGAACATCCCTTTTGGGATTATCATATCAAGAATCACTTACCAGTAATACTGAGATTATCCCAGAATCCCTTTCAATTATCTTATATGCCAGCATTGCATACACATATATTTAATCATTCTTAAAGCTCAAGAACTATATATATATATATATATACATTGTGTGTGTGTGTGTGTGTGTGTGTGTGTCCACCGTCCCTTGGCATGAGGTTGTGTAAGGTGCCCTTTTTTATGTTTGATTGCACACATGTGCAAGAAACATAGTGCCACCATACAAATTTTTGTAGGTGTGGCACCCCCACTTCCAATGTCCTGAGCATTTCTGCAGGTGCGGCCGCACTGCACCAATGAATGTCCCAGCTGTCTATGACAACAGTTCAGATGCAGTGGCATACAGTTGAAAGCAGACAACTGCTACAATCAGCGGTGGTAACATGTAGGCAATTTGCATACTGCAGTGCCGTCAGCAGTATGCAAATTGCCTACATGTCACCACCGCTGACTGTAGCGGTCATTATATGTGCCCCCTATTTGATGTGTGCTGAGGGGGTACCCAACCCCTCAGCTCACTGCACATCACCCGCAAGCACACTGTATGTCTGATGGGGTGCCCAATCCCCGCTGGCTCCAGTGGACCCCCCAAAAACTTCCAGGTACCATGCTGGGAGCCCACCCCAGCATGGCAAAAGTCCAGTGTCCTCATGTGTTCCCCCCCACACTGTATGGTCAATGGGGGTTCCCAATCCCCTGTTAGCTCTACTGCCCCCTCAAACTTCCAGATGCTAAGCTGGGAGCCCACCCTAGTGTGGCAAAAGTCCCATGTCATCTTTTGTAAAATAAAACCTGTAACAAAAAGAAAATGGTCCCTTGTTGATTCTCTTGTCCCCTCCCCAACCCGCACCCACCCTGCATACCCTCCTCTCCACACCCCTCACCCCATACTTACTCCGAGGCTGGTGCGATGATCTTCAGTGGAGCAGGAACACATCTGCACTCTTCAAAGCTGACCGCAAACTGAAGAAATGCCAGTAAGCTGAATAATGGCATAAATATGTTTTTTTTTCAACTTTGGTGCAAATCTCTGTCATTTTTTTCGAATGTTTGCACCAAGTTTTCAACATGGGCTTCTTGGGACCCCACCTCATGAATTCTGTGACTGTCATTTGGTTATGTGGTCCCAAAAGGTGATTTTGCGGTCACTGCGCGGAATCACTTTTCGGGACCGATTAATGAAACAACAGTATCACTGTTCATGAGGTGGGCTCTCAAAAAGCCTATATTGCAGATTTGTTGAAAAAATTCCCCAAAATGACTCTGTTATGAGTGTGAGTTGCGTAGTTTCCATGCACACTCTCAAATTCGTGAATTTGTAATATTTTCACTCCAGATTTTCAACATTTGCTTTTTTCACACCTCCTTATGAACAGTACAGCTGTCATTTTTTCATGTCCTGGCCGAAATGTGTTTTCGCACTTCTGGCGCAGAATAGCACTGTCACTGTGGGAAATCAGTGTTACAGAGTAAGAAAATCACAGTGACACTGTTCATGAGCAGAGGTCCTAAAATGCCTATGTTGAAAATCTGGTCACAAAAGTCCATAAAAATGACTGTGTCACAAGCATGCATTATGCAGTTTCTACGCACCCTCGCAACTTCACAAATTTGTAATATTTTCACTCCAGATTTTCAACATTGGCATTTTTCCACACATTCTTATGAACGGTACAACTGTCATTTTTCACATCCTGGCTGAAATGTGTTTTTGCACTTCTGGCGCAGAATAGCGCAGTCGCTGTGGGAAATCAGTGTTCGGGATGGATTAAGAAAATCACAGTAACACCGTTCATGAGCGGAGGTCCCAAAATGCCTACATTGAAAATCTGGTGCAAAAAATCCCCCAAATAATTGCATTATGGGTGTGCGCCGCCCAGTTTCTATGCATGCTCGTGACTTCACCAGTATTTTTATATTTTCACTCCAGATTTTCAATGTTTGCTTTTTTCACACCTCCTTATGAACAGTACAGCTGTCATTTTTCACACCCTGGCTGAAATGTGTTTTCGCACTTCTGGCGCAGAATAGCACTGCCACTGTGCAAAATCACCTTTCGGCTAACAAACTGATAGTGTCACTGTTCATGCGGTGGGGTCACAAAAAGCCCATGTTGAAAACTTAGAGTAAAAATACCAAGAAATGCCCAGGGCCTTTGGGTTTCTGACCATAACGCCCCACCCTGTAGGGACTGACGGGCATCAGGGGTGTGACTTGGGATTGTTGACAGTAATGCTCATGCCATTCCACCCACACCCCCACCCTGCAGCCAGTGACAGGCATCGAGGTGCACCTTGGACTCTTTGGCCCCAGAATTCACACCATTATCCTATACTGCACCCATTTCAGCATATTTCCTTATGGAATGAGGTGAGTGTAAAGCCCGAACACCCCAAGCACACCTTGACACTTATCACTGTCTGCAGGGTAGGGTGAGGTGAGATGTTGTGATTGTTATGGGTGACAACCCAAAGGCACACCCCAATGCCTGTTCATCTCTGCAGGGTGGGGGTGGAGTTGGCATCAATTCAGTACATTGCTGCCATTTCTATACTGCATCTGTCTAACTCGTGCACTTCCACTGCTAATGCCAGAAAGCAAACATCTGGCATTGACAAATGCTTGTCTAAGTCTGTTGCAATAGCACCCTTTCTATTTTCTTTGTTCCATCCCTAAAACTTCAGTTCTAGTAGTTTGGCCACATACTGTAATGTCTTTTCTTCTCTTTACATTCCTCTTTTCATGTTAAGGTTACCCTGTTACACCTTGCCATGGAAATCTGCATGCACCCCTGCCTCTGCCTCACTAAGAAAGACGTTTATTCCCCTTCGACGTGGATATCTGCAAATGGGGTGATCACCAATCTTTTCCCTTTAAAATCAGGAACTAGACAGGGCTGTCCTCTTTCCCCTATACTATTTAGTTTATATTTGGAGCCCCTGATCCATAGATTGACAAATTGTGCTCAGATTCAAGGTATACCCATCGCGTCTCAAGTAGTCAAGGTTTCGGCATATGCCGATGGTATACTTTTACAACTATCCCACCCTGAGACTTCCATTCTCCACTTGATATCACTCATCAAGAAATACAGCAATTTATCCAATTATAAGCTTAACATAAATAAAACGCTGGTTTTCCCTCTTAATCATAAGGTGATCAAAAAGCCCATTACTGATCTGGGTTTGACATGGAAGCATGACTCCTTAAAATACTTGGGTATTATTATGCCGAGAAACCCAGCCCATTTTCAAAAACTTAATCTGGATCCTCTGGTAGGAATTATTCATCAAGACTTGGACAGATGGTCCAAACTCCCTCTCTCTATATGGGGCAAAGTTAATATAGTTAAGATGAACATATTTCCCAGGCTCTTTTACCCCTTGCTGTTACTCAACATCTGGTTACCTCTCTCATGGTTTAACAATGTTCATAGACTTATCACAAAGTTTATCTGGGCTAATAAACAGCTTAGATTAGCATATGTGAAATTAGCAGCCCCTAAGGAGAGAGAGGGCCTGTGTCTCCCTCATTTAACTTTTTATCACTGGGCTAGCCATGCCGTCAAATATCTCAGATGGCTATCACCTGCAGATGTAGTTTTCGACTCTCCTTCCTCGCACCAATGGCTGAAAATCAAATTTTCTCTATTACATGACCGTGGTCTCAATCCAACAACACTCCTCCATGTTAAGTCCGGGGCCTTGCCTGCAAACCTACTGCCTACTCCTACTCCCATAGCTATATAGGTTAAAAATCACTCACAATTATGTAGTTTCCTTAAGTATAATCACACTCAGGACCCTGCGCAACCCATATGGGGAAACCCTAATTTGAAAATAGATAACAAAACACTTCTATCTAGCTGGATACCTTGTATGCAGGAATCACATCTTCAATCACTTATCTCAGGAGGAAATGCATGGCTTCCCTCTGCTGAGATTTTAAGCACTTACAATTTACCGACAAATTATAGTTTTAAAGTTTTCCAATTAAAACATCTCATCTCCAAGGTCTTCGGATTAATCCCCCCTTTACTTGACAAACCATATTTTACCAGTGTAATAAACCCTGAGCCCAGTTCTCAGCACTCAGTATCTAGTTATTACAGAATATTATATAATTGGGCATATCCGAATTGTTTTGCTCCTGCGGCCTATTGGGAATCCTTTTTTCCTGCTAGAGAATTAGACTGGACTGAACTATGGCATAACAGATCCTTGTTATTGTGCATCTTATATTTACTGTGCAAGATGTTCCTGGACCTGTTCTCATTATTGTAAAATTCAATAAACTTTAATTTGAAAAAAAAGAAGAAAGACGTTTATTGATATTTGCCTCCAACTGAAATAAATGAAACTTTGTAAAAAGAAAAGAAGCTTCCATTGTGGTAACCCCCTCCCCCCCCCCAGTTAAAGAAACAAAGGTAAAATACACCTCTGTGTGCTCTGGGACAACTATACTGTGAATTAAACCTTTTGCATTGCTTTAATAAGAAGGGATTGTTTGTGGCAGGATAGGTGTGTTTTCCCCCTTGCTTTGCAAATCTCAGCATGACTGCACTGCCCCCCATGTCCTTGTATCCAAAGAGCAAATAATATTGTTGAAAACCCTTTTCTCTCAGCCCTAGTCCCTGCTTTATAAAATGTATTTGTAGAGACTTTTATTTTGTTTGACCCATTTCAGGGAGCGGAAGAGCTTTGTGGTGCAGCAGGGAACAGAGTGTGGTCATTTGGTCTGACTGCTTGTCCCACAAACCATGCTCCCAAAATGTTTGCTGTTTGGTAAAATAAGGAGCAGAAAGAAAAAGACAGGCAATTTAATCTATCTCTTGGACAATATTCTTGAGATAGTACACAATGCTCCTGACTGCTTTGGATGAGATGCTAAATCGAGGTCCCATCTGCCTAGATTGGTGGTAGTTCAGGTGGATGTTAAAGATCCCATGGCACTTATCGAAAAGAGTAGGGGAATTTCCCCGGTGTCCTGCCCAAATTTCCCTCTTTCACTAAAAATACCACCAACAGTTTCATCTGGTTCGAGGTCAGTTGGCATTCATCTGCATCTCCCTCCCCCGGGTTGTGTCAGAAAATAGGCAGGATTTGTCTAGTGCACTTACCCGGTAAACAAAAACTAAATAAAAATAATAAGAAACTGAACAATACATAAACAAAATGCCTGAACCAACAATGTGTAGCTGCATTGCCTATGTAACAAAAGTACTTATGTGGGTAAAATAAAATCCTGTGGAGAAAAAGTACTTCATAAAACTGCAGTAAAAAAGAGAAAGAATGTAGCTAACCGATATTACCTTGTATTGCAGGTTGTTGCTGTCGCAAAGGTCTCGCCTTATGGGTGAGGGAGTGGTTTCATATGCTAATAAGGAAGTTAGCATATAAATGTATGGTTTTCTGTCTACAGAATGAAATTAAGGATCCTACTACATGAATTAATTATTATTTAAGATGTTAATATGCATGCTGATATCTGTACATAAAAATAAATGAATACAAACAAAAGAAACAAAGATACGAACAGAAAGGGGTGAACCTTGAGTCCTCTGGGAGGAGCTTTTTGCTATAAAACTTGGCCCTCAGAACTCAGGAGTCAGATTTACCTGACGAATGAACCTGAAGTCCCTGTTTGGACATGCCGGAGGCACAGAGGTACTAGGGTATAACCATTTACACCCTAGGCTGTGCTTGTTTTGCTTTTGTTTCTGTATGTTTTACAGTTATTGCTTTTCTTTTGATTTCTTGCTTTTTATTAAAAATCACGCTGAACTGGTGTGTTTTAGACCACAGCTTTGTGTCTGTGTATTCCTTAAACACCTACCCATGACTACATATATTATATATATATATATATATATATATATATATATATATATATATATATATATATATATATATATTTGTATGTGTGTGTGTATATATACATACATACACTGGCATGGTCACATCAGTATAGTTAGGGTAAAGGTGTACTTCCATGTTAAAGTTCAAACTTTGAGGGTTAATAACTTTGGAGCCATTCAATGGAGTTTCATGAAATATGGCGTGCATAATATCTAGGGGTAGGTCTCGGGTGGAAGTCTGTTGAGTGGTTTCTGAGATATAAAGTGTTGACAAAACAGAAAAATCTGGATTTTTTGAAATTTCTTTGTCATCCTGGATCTCAGAAATGGCTTTATGTTGTGGGTTGACATTTTTAGGGTAGAAAGCCTTTGGGTCACAGATGTGCATTTGGAAGGCTTGGTGAAAAATATTAATCCGTTCAAAAGTTATTAAAGTTTTTAATTTCAGATTATTTCCTGTGGGAAAAGTTAAGTGCTAAGCATGAAACTGAGATTTTCGCAAATATAACTGATTTGAGAAACAAAACTTTAATAATCAGGCTAGATTTTCACAAATAAAGTTCACATTTTGAGAGTTAATAACTTTGGAGCTGTTCTACAGATTTGCATGAAATGTGGCACGCATAATCTATAGGAGTAGGTGTCTTAATTTTACAAATATGGTGGGAATCCATCAAATAGTTTTTGAGATATGATATGTTGAAAAAACAGAAAAATCAATACAATTAGGGTGAAAGTGCACTTCTATGTTAAAGTACAAACTTTGGGGGTTAATACCTTTAGAGCCATTCAACGGATTTGCTTGACAAATTTGGTGGGGATCTGTTGAGCAGTTTCTGAGATATAAAGTTTCTGAAAAACAGAAAAATCTGGATTTTTTTTTACATTTCTTTGTCATCCTGGATCTCAGAAATGGCTTTATGTCGTGGGCTGAAATTTTCAGGGCAGAAAGCCTTTGGATCACATATGTGCCTTTTGAAGGTTTGGCAAAGAATATTAATCTGTTCAAAAGTTATTAAAGTTTTTCATTTCCCATTATTCCTTAGGGGAAAAGTTAAGTATTTAGCATGAAACTAAGATTTTCACAAATATGGGCAATCTGTGAAAACAAGACATTCACAAACATGCAAAATTTTGCACATGTAAGTTTAAATTGAGATTTTCGCAAAGTATGGGTGATTTCTGAAAACAAGACTCGCTCCTTGGAACCTGCACTCTCTCCATGACATATGGATATGATAGTGTTGTACTGTCTCAGTGGAGGGATGGGAGTGCAGGGTCCAAAGGACCCTGTGCTCCCACCATGACATATGGACACTATTGTACTATCTCGATGGAGGGATGGGAGTGCAAGGTCTGAAGGACCCTGCACTCCTGCAGTATAATGAGAATACTATCTGAAAAAGAAGGGAAATTATTTGCAAAAAACTTTGTTAATGCATCAGTTAGGATGAATACCACAGCGACAAAAGCAGGGAAATGAGGCATTAGGGTTTCCAACCATAGCACCCCACCCCCAGGGTTACCATCCTTACCACCTCACCCCATTCCCCCACCCTTCACACACCAGCGGGCGATGGGGTGTGCCATTGAGTCATCAGGCCTAACTCTCACCCTATTGTCCTATGCTGTAGCATGTAACCTTGCTTACATGTGGAATGGGGTGAGAGCTGGGCCTGATAACCCAATAGTACACCCTGATGCCTGTTGGTTTGTGAAGGGTTGGAGATAGGGGTGGGATGGTAGAGGTGGGAACCCTGGGATGGGGTGTTAGGGTTGGAAACCCTAATGCCTCATTTCCCTGCTTTTGTTGCTGTGGTATTCATCATAACTAAAGCATTTATGAAGTTTTTTTTTACAAAGAATATCTATCCCATTCTGTCTTAGTCATATTTAGTACTAGTTATTTTACTATAACTTTATACATTGAATTTTTCTCGGAAGACCATAATAAAAACACTTTTTTTAAATCCTTTGCTAAAATAGATTAAAAAAATGATGAATGCTTTACATATTGAAAATGCATGTAGCCGACCTGTCGGCGCAGTGGTTGGATTTCCGTCTGCGGTGCCGGCGACCTGGGTTCGGGAACGGACTCTGGTTGCCGGAGGGCCGGCCAGGGGGAGAAGGATGGCGTGTCTGGGGACAGCTCTCCTTCTCCCTGGGGAGGGCAGGGGATGCGCACTGGCATAGGCTGAGTCCTGGCAGAAGCTGGGAGTGCAGCAATACAGCCGGGCTCGGTGTTCAAAGGGGGAGTGACAGATGTCAGTGTATGCCTTGACGTCAGGACATCACTCCCCACAGAAAAGTGGAAAGAAGCTGCCTGGTATGCCGGATGATGGTTGCCAACTCCCCGCTGCCTCAGATGCCCCGACACCCTGGAATCCACCTCAGCAGCACCCGGGGACTGATCAGAAAGCGTTCTGGTATCCTCCTCCTGGTGCCTTCCCCATCAGAAGACAGGGACCCATCCAGCGAAGGGTTACGCCGGGCCACCCCTGGGTCAACTGCGATCTGAGGTGAGTAGGAAGGGGGTCGGGGCGAGGAGGTTGGGGGGGGTCATGTGCAGTCGGAAGGAGAGGCAAGCCAGTAAGGTGGCAAAAAAAAAAAAAGAAAATGCATAAATATTATGAGCATAATTGGCATAATATAAAGTCCCTTGACTTGTCACCTTTAAGTGTCATAATAGCATCATTATGGATTTTGCTGGTTAGGGTTCAAACAACTTATCTCACACCTCTCATCTGAGAGTTCGGATTTGTACCCTGAAGGGATCTCACACAAGTGTCTGCAACAAGTGGTACGAAGCTTCATTTTACCACTGGAGTCCCTCCAAAAAGTCCAGACAAAGCAGTTTTTTCACATTCCACAAAGATTTCAAAGTTAAACACACACAACACATAGAATAGCACGAAAGCAGACTCCATAAAAATATAAAAGGTGTCCCCTCAAATAACATTCCATGGTTGCCACGACCTTTGAATAAAACAGTTGTAAATCAGTTCATTTGTCTGATTTCTCATGTCCCTTCAGTCAGTTCCGAATGTTTGCTAATTAGAATTTTTAAATTTCAGTTGCCCTAACATTTCCATGCTCTTGCTGGTTTTAGTTTATAACACCACTCTACAAGAGTTCGGCAAAAGGGTAAGCAGTATAGGAGGAAATAAATAAATGAATACCAGAGCAGGAGGCAATGCAAAATATCCTGAAGCCATTTAACCATGAGGTCTCTTCTCCTCATTCTCTCCACTGTCTGAGAAGCAAATTATGGCAGCAGATTATTTCAACCCATTCTCCTGCCTGTTATTCCTCTCAACGCAGGCAAAACACCATTTCGCTTCGGCAGCATTAGAAAAAGTTTGGTGGCTTACTGCTTTCAGCAAACTGACAATTTCAAACCGCTAGCAAGGACTTCTTATAATCTTCCATGGCTCAGACTCCCCATTCCAGGAGTCCATAAAGCAATACCAGTCACTCCCCATGATTCTGGAGCATTACCTCTACCAATCTTCCTTTACAAGCTCAAGCAGCAGGTGCACCTGTGGGAACAAAAGGACAAATGCTGCACTAAGTATAATACATTTTATATAGAAAGCAGTACTAAGACCCCCCCAGCCCCTAGGCAATGCTGGCATACCTTTAATCAAGGCAACATGTACATATAATGTTATTACACTGCAGACCTTCACAGCTCATGCTGGCATTTAAAACTACACCAGCAATTAAGTATCCAAAAAATAAAATGCCAGAGCACAATGCCAGAGCACAACACGGTGCTGCGAAGAATGGAGCAGCATTGCGGCTATCCTAAAAAATGCAATTGAGATCACAGCTGTCCCCCTCTCCTCTCAAGGGTCAAAACCAACAGAATGCCCGAAAATTTTACAGTCGGCCAGCACGACTGTTTGGCAATGAACTCAGGATTTTAATAGTGTGTCATTTAGCATTGAATCTTTACAAAGAAAAAGCTAATTTCTTCAAAATAATAGCTGAAATATCACAGGTTTCATTCACAAAAATTGGAACCAAACCTTTCAGCCACAAAACAAATGTGAAGCAAAGTTCAAAGCAGTGGGAAGTTGATCAGCACCACAGCCATCTTGCTGCCCCCCCACCCCGATTCCCCAGATGATGCCGAACTGCACATGTCGTTTGTCCTCGGTATATGTGATGCAGTGGGGGTACTAAATGCATGTTTGTCTGAGATCCAGGACTGGATGTTCTCTAACTGGTTGAGGTTCAACCCAGGCAAGACAGAGGCACTGGTGATTCAGCCTGGTTATTGGTGGGATGTGGAGGTTGCTAGGGTGGGAACTGGCTTGATGCTGGGCCCCACCCCACCTGTGGCCTCTTGAAAGGTGAAGGGCTACTGGTGAGGTGAAGAATTACAGTCAGGGTAAGTCTTTTCGCCTATAAAGCCCTATACAGACTGGGTTCTGGCTACCTGATTAACTTCCTGACTCCTCACCACTCTCAGCACTTTCTCCACTTCTTCAAGGAGGGCCTCCTAGTGGTTTGCATGAATTGGCTTAAAACATTGGGAGACTGTTCATTTGAAGAGGCATGACCAGTCCTGTGGAATTCACTCCAAAATTCTTTGTGGGAGACCCCCTCATTGGAAGTTTTAAAGTGCGGCCTGAAGGCACATCTATCTAGGGAGGCTTTTGGTACTTATTAAATTGTCCAGGTGTCAAGTACCCCTAGCTGCTGAATTATGTTGTTCAAATCAGAATACTTAATTTTATATGCTTTTAATAATATTGTTAAACTGGATTTTTGTATGTTACTGTCTGCATCCTGGACAGTGCCCTGAGTCCCGAGGATAGGTAATTTTATAAATAAACTTTTGCTTATTTAGTGCTTCTGTGTGCAGAAGCACAGGCCCTGCAGTCACAAATACAAATCCATGAAATGCAAATTACAATAGTTCTTTCTTTTTGCAGAAATGCATGCACATATGGGGCCAGCGGTTCTGTAGCCTTAAGTACTCAGCCATATTATGAAATATATACACACTTGCTGAGCCTGTGCTTCTGCAGCCACAGGTGTAAGACATACATACCAACCTCTGCTGCAGAGGCTTTGGTGCCATAAAATCCATGATACCAAAATTGCAATACTACTATCTGCAGAAATGCAAGCCCCCAAGTCGCCTGTGGCTCTTTAAACACAGGTGTATGACATGCACATCAACTTCTGGCTCCAGAAGGGCAGGCTCCTGTGCAGTCTGTAGTTATGCAAACAAAGTACTGTTGAAATGTGAGTATCATGGTTTCAACAGTGGAACTATAAATTTTTCAAGGAGGTAGCAGATTTTCAGTTACTCAGCTGCATACAGAAAACCATGCGCTAGCAGATCATGCTACCTACTGAGGTACCTTATACGGAGTTCATGAGTACCTCTGTATTCAAAGGTGCAGGTGCCATGGTGTCTTCTGTCTGCAGAAGTGCAGGCACTCATGTGGTCTGTGCATCTGCAGCCACACGTACTTATTTCATTTTCATTTCATTTTTAGTTTTTTATACTTGTTAGCAGGATGAACAAACTTGCCTGTTTTCACCAGCGACAAGTTACACAACAAACAAAAAACAGAAGTATCAATTACAAACAATTATAAAAATACAAAATGACAAAATATAAATAAAGACCAGACACTTAATTGTAAACATGTGCAAACATCATTATACCTCGGCCAATGCTGTAGCCTTGATTTAAAAGACCAAACTGTTTTACATTCAATAACATCAACAAGCGGTGCATTAAGAAACAACGGAGCATGCTGTATGACTCATACACACAGATGTGGCTGCGTATGCCACTGCATTTAACAACCACAGATACAAATCCACAAAGATAGCACATCAGTGCTACTGCATTTGTGTAATCTGGAAACAGTTGAGTGTTGTTTGTGTTACCTGATGTTAGCTGTCTGTGGTTGTTTGTGTTGTCTTGTCCATTTGCTACTTGGGAGGTGGGGGTTGGGAAAAAACCTAATACCACATTTCCCTACGTATGTGGTATTAAGCTGAATCTTAACTTGTGCATTAATACAGTTTTTTGCAAAGAATATAAATTATACGTGTGCTGTAGCACAAATATTTGTAGGGTTAAGCTGGCGATTTAATGTTAAACGAGATGGGAAATGATTTTTACATAGTTAACTGTCCTTTCACCTTCTTTAACATGCCAGTTATGTATTCTGATATGCTTTGACCAATTATTGATAAATAAATGAGCTAACTCCGGGGTGCCCTCAGATCTACATAGAGTTCCATTCTCCTCGCCAGTTGTTGCTCTTTCCTTTCTCATTTCTCAAACATTCTATGACATCACTAACACCATTCCATGCTATTCATCCGAGTGGCCTGGAATGGTGTTATTAATGTCATAGAACATTTGTTCTGTATGAAAAGAAAGAGCAGCAACTGCTGAGGAATGAGAGAGACTCGGGGTTGTTATAACAAAAGTAGATTATTATTTGAACAGTGCAGGTACAAACCCTATCAGAATATTGGATAGATGCTAAAAGCACATCAGGAGGGCATCTAGAGGTATACAAAATGGTTTCCTGTCTTCTTTGACTCCCAATGTTTGCATCTTAATAACTATGGCACTGTCTGATGAAACTGCCTGAAATTTTGCATGCATGGTTCAGGTGGCAAGTTCTTAAGAGCTGGCAAACTTCATGACAGATGCTGATCTGGATTCCAAGATTTGGTATTTTAAAAGCTTTTATAAATGCACTTTTTGGCTGTTTTCTGCTCAGCTGTGGAGCAAAAATGGTTTGGAATATTGTTCTGGAATTTTCAAATTAGAATGGGCTTGTTCCAAGGGTGTGTCTTTTGAACATTTTGTGAAAAGTAACAATCAGTTCTTGACTTACAAGGTTTTTAAAGGTGACATCTGAGCATGCTCAGTAGAGTGCTTAAAGTAAACCTCAGATACGAAAGATGAATTTTACTTTTGTGTTTTACTTTCATTAGAAAATGTGTTTTAGTTTCACTTAACAAAAATTACTGTCATGAGTCTCAGCCTTAATAACTTTGACATTGTTCTACAAAACTGCATGATATTTTGCATGCATGGTCAGTGCATCAGGTTTTTTTTTTTAAACTTTCATTTTTATTGGATTGTCTAGTGAAACTGACAGGCTACGTCCAAAATGCTTTATTATTACTGTAAAACAGAGTACAGGCACAGTACATACAGTTTCTATCAAACATCAAACATCATACAATGCACTGTTACACAACAGATTATCCATGCAGGTTCTCTGCCTTGCATCGTCTACACATTGCTGCACCTTGCTAGTAAGTCATCTGTCCCCTTAGTTCTTGGAAATCTTCTCAGTACAGGTTATTGAGTAAATCAAACACCACCATTGTGCTCAGGAATACTAAGCATGCAGTTCTCTAAATGTTAATCCAACCCTAGTCGAAGCACAAAGTGCTGCTGCTTAGTCATTATATATTACACCTAACCATTCCATCTGTTTTAAATCATTCTAGTTGAGTACATACCTGTATTTTGTGTGTTATTTTCTCCATTCGGTATACCTATATCATAATGTCTTTCTATTGCTCTATATCCGGAGGTTGGGGTGACAGCTCCTTTGTGTAATTGCCTTTTAGGCTGTAGTAACAACTATGTCAAGTATTTATGGTGTTGCCTGCAAAGTTTTGCAGGGTAATCTGAGAATAGGCCCAGTCTGGGGTAAGGGTTGGAAAGGCTGGGAAAAGTTCCTTGTGATCTAACTTTAAATCCGACCAGAAGTATTGAACATAGTGGGAAAATCAAAATATGGGGGAGTATTTAGCTGAAGACTCACCCTGCTTCCAGCACTCTGTAGCCAAGCCTGGATTGAATGTCACTGTAATTACTGGTGTTTGAAGTAGCAAACCACCATTTTCATGCAAATTCCCTCCAGTCATTGGATAATGTGACATTATGTTGGTTATAAATTCTGGGCCAGCTAGCTGGTAAGAGCTGTATATTTAACTGTCTCTCTCATCTAGTTTCAGTAGTGGCAAATGTTTGCTTCAAAGGGGTAAATATTGCTTTATAGGCAAGTGAGGTGACGTGAGAAGGCATACCTAAATGTGTGTGTTCTGAATAAAAGCTGTTATTGGTTGGTGTTCTGTAAAATGTGAGAGTTGCACCAGTTTTGTGTTCAGAAAATGTCAGATTTATAAAAAAACAGTAGTAGGGCAGGATTCTCAAAAGGGATGAGCCCAGTGCATCTGAGATGCACCAGTGCAACCCTGACTTGCGTACTGGCATGATTCTGGGAAACGACCAATGCGCTGGTGCATTCCCGATGGGCCAACACATCAGAGATGCCCCGCATACTGCTCATAATGATATGTGGTGCATCAGTAGGAGCTGTGCAGGGGTGTGTGTGCCCATGCATATGGTGCACAGCCCCATTCACAGTCCAATTTGGATGTGCATCCCCAGGGCAAGTCTAGAAATGTGCCTCCTAAAGATAAGTCTACAACAAGTAGATGTAAGTGGATTGCCACCCACAGACAGGCTGCCACACTGCAGACAGAAGCATGGCAGCCTGCCCAACCTGGCAGTCCAGTGCCCCCCCACTTGTGTCTCTGTTAGAATGCCGCACTCTGCGGCAGTTGTGAAATAAACTCAGAACCCCCCGCCATGTCTCTGGTAGTATGCCACACCCTGTGGTAGTAAAATAGAATGAGCAGAACTCCCTCACCTGCATCCCCATTCATATGCCACACCTTGCAGTGGTACAGTAGAATGAGCAGAACCCCTCCACCACACCTGCATCCTCATTGAATGCCACCCCCTGCGGTGGTAATGATGTATGATCAGCACCCACCCTCCCCATCCTCACCCAACTGCACCAGTGAAAGAACTCCTTAAGTTCCCCCCTCTGGTAACCCAACAGACCTCCCAAACCCCATCGACTCAGGCACCCCAACTGACCTCGCTCCCCCCATCCCAGCATATTCCCACCATTGGCAGACAGCTCAACCGACCCTCATACTTCTACAGCTGCCCACCAACGGAGCTATCTGTGAATGACAGCTACTGTACACCCTGCAGCCCATTGGTGAACCCTGTTGACCAATGGGCTGGCAGTGTGTGCTGTACAGTGTCATTCACAAAGTTGTGAATGACAGTGTACAGTGGTCCTGGTGAATTTAGTCTGGAAGAATTTTCTCAAGTTGTTTGGATAGGATAGAGGTGTATAATTTAGAACTATGATTCAAAAATAGAAATTGGCCTAAATGAGTCTGGTACAGCTGTGGGTTTGTTAGGTTTCAGTATGGCCAATATAGTGGTGAACTGCCAAGAAGGAGGGGACTCTTTTCCATTCTGTACAGTTGTGTATGCCTACATTAAAGGAGGCTGAAGCGTGTCCTTGTATGCTTTGAATAATTTCGCTGGGTAGCTGTCTGGGCCTAGGCATTTTCCAGATTTTGTTTGAGCTAATCATGCCTCTTGCTCCAGTAGGATCAGGGGGGATGATAAACTCCAATTCTGCACCTCTTTTATGGAGGGGAGCTGCAAAGTGTCTACATATTGCCTGTATTTTGAGAGCTTAGGTTCCAGGTCTTGATAATACAATTTTGCATAATAATGAAAACGTTCCGAATTTGGAAGGTTTTAAATACATTTTGTT
The DNA here is from genome assembly GCA_016271365.2 of Neoceratodus forsteri. Classification (NCBI taxonomy): domain Eukaryota; kingdom Metazoa; phylum Chordata; order Ceratodontiformes; family Ceratodontidae; genus Neoceratodus; species Neoceratodus forsteri. The sequence continues at coordinate 1,430,696,798 of CM057449.1, forward strand.
TAGTTACTGGGTCCTTCAGCTTCATTAGAGTTACTCCTGTCCTACACTGACATCGCCTGAATGCCAGTAGTTTAGTGGCCCTTGATCCCCCATTGCTTTAAGTACTGGAGAGCCAATTCCTTATGCTTTTTACACCTGGAGGTGTGGGTTGCCACAAAAAGCTCAAGAGCAAAACTCGAGGGGTTTATTATGGCATCCCACTCCAAGGGGTGTGTGTAAAATTTGAGTTTTACACACCTACCCAGCCTTTATTTTATATGATTTCTGGGGAGTATTTTTTTCACCACAGCAATTATATAAAATAAACAGAGGGATTGCCATTAGATGTCAACATGGTCTGCAGTTCTCCCATTTGTGATGCTGACCCCTAACCCACTACATGTAGTTCTTATGCCTTTTTATTTGGTTATCCATGTCTGAAGTCCTGTGTTCTACATCTGTGACTTTCTGTGTGAGCACATCAAATTTCATGGACATCTCTACTCTGAAGGCTTTGATCTTCTGCAACATGCAGCCTGTTTTCTTCCCTATCTTGGCTCCCTTAAACATTTTTGCAGACAAGTCATGTTTCGATCAAACTTGGTTCAGAGTTTGTGAGGCCTTGCAATTGGATCCTGAGGTGCTTTATTTTGCTCGATCCTCTATGCTTTGGCCTGATTTTTGCATTCCTGTTCTAATCATCACTTGTTATTAAATGAGTCCCTCCTGTTGTTTAAGATTATACAACTGCAAGAAAGAATCCTGGACTCTGATTGGTCAGTGTGTGCCTGAGACAATGATAATATCAGAGTATAACATCACTGTATTGATTTGCTGGATCCTTGTTTGCTCTTCTCTTAAGAAACAAAGATATATTGCTACACTAAAAATCTACTAAAAACATGTTTTAAATGTTTTTTATTCTGTATTACAACAAGCCATTGTATAATAGCAGTAATGCACTCCAGGGTGCATGTTGTGCTGGGATAATGTCACACCTAGGGCATTGGACACACTCGGCCTGCGGCCTCGTGCCCAACCACCCCAGGAATTACGTTATCCCAGCACGACACACACCCTGTCATGGATTTTTCTTAATTGTAGCTGTGTAAATGATTTGGAGGGATTCTTACCATCTAGAGTTCAGAGCTCCATGCTCACTTAACTATCTGCCCTAGTGAGGTCACCAGCTGTCTGCCCAGGTGCCAGATTGTTATGATTTGAAAAGTTCTGTGATAGCCACTTATCTGGATTCTGAGACACAGGGAGTGTAAAAATAAGAACAACTCTCTTTTGGGCCAGTTTGTCTGCTTGCATCTAGTGCACAAGTGGTGTGGAATTTTGTTCCAACATTTCCAGGACAGAAGCAGCTCATCCCAAGTAGGTGCCTTTTGAAGATTTTGTGAGAAAATATTAATTAGTGCTTTAACAATAAGATTCTAAAAATGAGTCTTCCGAGCATGGCAATTGTTTGCAAAATAAAAAAGTATAATGAATTCTTTGTTTGTGACATAAAACATTTGGACTTTGTACCCCAAATCAACTATTACTTATAACTCAACCATTTAAAAGAAAAAGTTTTTTTACCAAAATTTCAACAATCTTATGTTTTTAAGGCCCTTAGACAAACACAGTGGATACGAACTGCCACATTCATCTCAAAATACGTTTTTATGTTGTAATGCCATAAAGATCATTTTAATGGTCAGATTGCAAGTCTGTCACTCCTGAGGATGTTGTGGAGGCTTAAAAGATAAGTAATGAGAATTTGGGACATGAATATTAAACAAGCATTTGTCAATGCCGAATGTTTGCTTGATGGCATTGGCATTGGTAGTGTAGAAGTTACAGAGCTGCACAATAGGAATGGCAGTGAAGTATTGAACTGAAGCCAACCCCACCACCACCCTGCAGAGAGTGACAGGCATTGGAGTGTGCCTTTGGGTCATCAGGCGTAACGGCCACGCCATTTCACCACACCCTACCCTGCAGACACTGACAAGTGTCACGGTATGCCTTGGGATCTTTGGCCCTTATGCTCACCCCATTCCATCAGGAAATACGGTGAGATGGGTGCGGTTTAGGAGAATGAGGTGAACTTTGGGGCCGAAGAGTCCAAGGCATACCTCGATGCCTCTCACTGGCTGCAGGGTTTAGAATGGTATGAGCATTACAGGCAAGAATCCCAAGTCACAAAAACACGTATCCTGGATTTTAGGGGGGCAGACTTTGGGAAAATGGGGAAATACTTGAAAGAGGCATTAAGGGGAATGGGACAGGAATCAGGGGTTGAGGAACAGTGGGCAGTATTTAAAATGGGGATTATAAGAACAACAGAATTATGCATTAAGCAGGTTAGCAAGAGGAAAAGGAAGAGGAGACCATTATGGTTTTCCAAAGAGGTAGCAAAGAAAGTGAAAGCCAAAAGATAGCATTCAGGCAATACAAAAGACACAGGCAGAAGGGATAGGGAGAAGTACCAGGAGAAACAAAGGAGGCAGGGAAGTCAGTAAGGGAAGCCAAGCTCAGACAGAAGAACACATTGCAAAATCAGTGGTTAAAGGGACAAAACCTTTTACAGGTACATAAGAAAAAAGAAAGACAAAGGGAGGAATAGTGAGACTGAAGGGGAGGATGGGAGTCGCGTGGAGGATGACAACAGTAAAGCTGACATATTGAACAGGTATTTCTGCTCAGTCTTTACTGAGGAAGAGGAGGTAATGGGTCTGAAGGGAGTACAAGGGGTGAGAATGGTGCAGAAATGGACAAGTCCCTTTACACGAAAGGGTTCTGAAGGAACTGGAAGTAATAAGAGTTGACAAAGCAATGGGGCCAGATGGGGTGCACCCTAGGGTCCTTAAAGAACTAAGAGAGGTGGTGGCTGAACCTCTGGCTATCCTGTTTAGCCAATCACTGGAAACAGGGGAGGTACCCAAAGACTGGAGGATAGCAGATGTAGTCCCCTTATACAAAAGCGGGAACAAAGAGGAAGCAGGGAACTACAGACCAGTCAGCCTCACCTCGGTAGTGGGAAAGATCATGGAAGCACTTCTGAAGGAGAAATTGGTGGAACATCTGGTTGTCAATGGACTACAGGACCCAAGGCAGCATGGTTTCACCAGGGGGAGGTCATGTCAGACCAATCTCATTGAATTTTTTGACTGGGTGACTAGGGAGGTGGATCAGGGGAGGGCAGTGGACATGGCCTATTTGGACTTCAGCAAGGCCTTTGACACTGTGCCACATAGAAGACTATTACACAAACTGGGTAATATGGGTGTGGGCAGGACAGTAGGGTGGTGGGTAGGTAACTGGCTGGGTGGCAGGACACAGAGGGTGGTGGTAAATGGCTGTCACTCCACAGGGGGAAGAGTGACCAGTGGGGTACCACAGGGATCAGTGCTGGGACCGGTCCTATTCAACATCTTCATCAGTGACATTGTGCAGGATCTAGAAGGCAGAATTTCACTGTTCGCTGATGACACAAGGCTCTGTAACGGAGTAGACACACCAGAGGGTGTAGACAGAATGAGAAGGGACCTGCAGAAACTTGAAGAATGGTCAAGGGTTTGGCAGTTGAAATTCAATGCCAAGAAGTGCAAGATAATGCATATGGGGCACAAAACCCTGGCACAATATATCAGTTGGGGGTGAGGATATAGCATGCACCAAGCAGGAAAGGGATCTTGGGGTTGTCATCTCTGATGACCTCAAGGTAGGGAAACAGTGACAAGGCATCAGGTAAAGCAAATAGGATGCTGGGATGTATAGGCAGGGCATCACCAGCAGGAAAAGGGAGGTCATAATCCCGCTATACAAGACACTAGTGAGGCCCCACCTGGAGTACAGTGTACAGTTCTGGAGACCATACCTACATAAGGACATAGACAGGGTAGAGAAGGTTCAGAGGAGGGCAACAAAGATGGTGCATGGATTGCATCACAAGTCCCATGAAGACAGGTTGAAGAAACTGAACATGTACTCCTGGAAGAGAGAAGGGAGAGAGGGATATGATAGAGACATACAAGTATCTTACAGGGAGAAACAGAGTGCAGAAAACACTATTTTTAAGCAAAAAGATGTTCCAGGACTAGAGGGCATGGGATGAAGTTGGAGGGAGGATGATTCAGAGGAAACATGAGAAGAATTTCAGAATGGGTGGTGGACAAGTGGAACACCCTGCCAGAGGAAGTGGTGGGAGCTGAAACAATCACGGGATTTAAGAATGCATGGGATAGACAAAAAGGAATTCTAGAGGTCAGGGGTAAGGGGAAACAGACTTCTAGGAAAACAAACTGAACTTACAAGCTCCAATGGGCAGACTGGGTGGGCCATAGGCCCTTATCTGCCGACACTGTCTATGTATCTATGTATCTATGTCATTCCCCTGATGCCTGTCATTCTCCACAGGGTAGGGCATTATGGTTAGAAGCCCTAACACCTCAAGCATTCGTTGGTATTTTCACTCCAAATTTTCAACATGTTTTTTTTGTGACTCCCACCTCATGAACAGTGGCAATATCAGTTTGTTGGCCGAAAGCTGCTTATGCACAGCGACTACGGCATTTAGCACCACATGTGCAAAAACACATTCCGAACAGGATGTGAAAAATGACAGCTGTACTGTTCATGGGGAGGTGTAAAAAATGGCAATGTTGCAAATCTGCAGTAAACATATTAAAAAAACTGGTGAAGTCACTAGTGTGCATAGAAACTGTGCAACGCACACCCGTAATGTAATTAGTTTGGGGATTTTTTACAGCAGATTGTCAACACAGGCATTTTGGGACCTCCGATCATGAACAGTGTCACTGTGATTTTCTTTATCTGTCCCGAACAATGATTTCCCACAGCGACCACGCATCTTTGCGCTGAAAGTGTGAAAACACATTTTGGCCATGTTGTGAAAAATGACATCTGTATTGTTCATAAGGAAGTGTGGAAAAATGCCACTGGTGAAAATTTGGACTGAAAATATTACAAAGTCATGAACTTACGAGGGTGCATGGAAACTGCGCAATGCTCACTCGTAACAGAGTCATTTTATGGACTTTTGTCACCAAATTTTCAACATAGCCATTTTAAGACCTCTGCTCATGAACAGTGTAACTGTGATTTTCTTAATCTGTCCCAAACATTGCTTTATACACCGATTGCACCATTATGCGCTTCATGTCACGGAAACACATTTTGGGCGACATGTGAAAATAGCAGCTGTACTGTTCATAAGGAAGTGTAATAAAATGGCAATGTCGAAAATCTGGAGTGAAAATATTGAAAATTCGCAAACTTACGAGCGTGCATAGGAACTGTGCAACACAGCGCTCGTAAAACAGTAATTTTAAGGAATTTTTTCACCAAATTTTCAACATACCCATTTTAAGACCTCTGCTCATGAACAGTGTCACTGTGATTTTCTTAATGTGTCCCATACATTGATTTGGCACACCAACTGCGCCATTAATGCTTCATGAAGCGGAAACACGTTTTGGGCAAGATGTGAAAAATGACAGCTGTAATGCTCATAAGGAAGTGTAATAAAATGGCAATGTTGAAAGTCTGGAGTGAAAATATTGAAAATTCACAAACTTACGAGCTTGCGTAGGAACTGTGCAATACACGCTCTTAAAACAGTAATTTTAGGAATTTTTCCAAATTTTCAACATAGGCTTTTGAGAGCCCACCTTATGAACAGTGGCAGTGTCATTTCATTACTCAGTCGAAGGGTGATTTCGATGCCGTGACTGCAAATCACCCTTCCGAGCTGATTAACGCCATGACAGTGAGAGCATTCATGAGAAGGGGTCCCAAAACCCATGTTGAAAATTTGGTGCAAAAATTCCAAAAATGCCTGAGATATGCAGCAAAGTTGAAAAACCCTGTCTATCCCATTATACAGCTTACCCATTTCCTCAGTTAAGCGATCGACTTTGAAGAGTGCAGGCGTGTTCCCGGTCACCGAAGATCTTGGCGTCGGGTCAAGTGAGTATGGGGTGAGTGGGGGTGTGGGAGGTAGGGTGTGCAGTGGAGTGAGGCGTGGGTGGGGGCAGAGACAGCGAGGACCGTTTTTGTGTTTCAGGTTTTTTTTTTAAGGGCGATGCGCGGACGTTTGCCACACTGGGGTGGGCTCCCAGCATGGCACAAGGACGGCTGTTTGGGGGGGCGTGGAGCCAATGGGGGATTGGGCACCCCCGTTGGCAATAGCATCTGTTACCACACTGGGGTGGGTACCCAGAGTGGCACCCTGTACTCTCTGGGGGGGGAACAGTGGAGCCGACGGGGGATTGGGCATCCCCATCGGTTATACAATGTGTAGCCATGCTGGGGTGGGCACCCAGTGTGGCATGTGGAACTCTGTTTGGTGGGTGTGCAGCACAGCCGACGGGGGATTGGGCACCCCCGTCAGCTATACAGTGTGTGCATGGGGGGTCGAGCACACAGTATGCATGCGTGTGTGTGTGTGTGTGTGTGTGTGTGTGTGTGTGTAGGGGGAGCACGCATGAGCAGGCGATATCTTATCACTACTCACTGAAGTGTAGCTCCCCCTTTCAACTGTACTCCACTGCAATTTCGACTGCTGTCATAGACAGCTCCAGCAGCCATTGGAGAACTGCGGCCGTGCCTGTAAACACACCGACTGAATTGGAAGAGAGCTGCCACACCTCCGAAAACTCGGATGATGGCACTATGTTTCTTGCACATGCGTGCAAGCAAACTTAAAAATGAGACCTGCATTGCTGAACAGTTTTGCTGGTATTTGTGTAACATTGGACTATAGAAACTGCATAGGGCCCTTTGGGCCCTAGCAAATTCTGAAAATGCATGTAACAATGAGGTATGGCATTTGCTTTGGGACCAAAGTGCACAACACAAATTGTGCACACACAGAACAGCCCATAAGTACATCAAGCTAATGTAAGTAAGGCTGCTGTATGGTATTTGTATAGGGGCCCACACAAACCACCCACTCATGTAATGCATGAGCAGGCCTGCATTTCTGCTCTTACCAGTGGGTTGTGCTTTGGTTATCATGGATTTCTATCTGCGTCTGCAGAAGTGGCTCTGTATATCTTGCACTGTGCATGTGTATCCATTGCTGCAGAAGCCTGCACCTAGAAAGAGAGATAGATAGATAGATAGATAGATAGATAGATAGATAGATAGACAGACAGATAGCAATAAAGATGTGGCCTCTTATTGTTATGTTCACTAATGTATATTTCCCCTGTATATAGTGTTCTTTTTTGTGTTTATCTTTTTTCTAAAAAATTCCAGTCATCATTCTTGCTAGACTTGACATCTCTGACCATGATCATCACTACCATGTTTAGTGGCATTTGTATATTAGCCTTCATTTTTATTTCTAATTGTGGTGTTCTTATTTTTGTTCAGATGATAAATGTTACAGTGAGGCTGTGGTCACCTGTTGTTTACGATGATCCTCAACTGCTGGCCCCTGATTACTTGCTAGTGTAAACAATATCAATTTCAAATGTATTATCAGCATGGCTGCCCCCTTACCCAATCTTCTGGCTTGGACGTTATGCTCAGAGTAATACCATTGTTTGTCATAATCCCTGGTTTTGATAGACAGCAATACATAACTGTGTGTGTGTGTGTGGGGGGGGATGATCACTGAGAGGGGTAGTTATATTATTACCTGTTCTGTATACGGTCAATTTTCTATCTGCATTCTTGATGGACCTGATACCTCTGCCCATGGTCGTCACTATCATGTTTAGTGACATACTGTATGTTTATTAACCTACATTTTTTATATATATTTCTAACAGCTTGACATTGCATATATCATTGCTGTACCTTACAGCACATATCCTTTTTTACTATACTGGCCAGTTGGCTCTCGGTATATGCCCCATGTATATCTGATGTATTACTATTTCATTTTACTGTATTGTTTCAATCAACTTTCTGTATACTGTATGCATCATACATATCTAAAGTGTATATTGTTTTCTGACCAAACAAGGAGCTTCTTGTAAATGAAACTCAATGAAACTTTTTTTCCTGGTAAAACAAATAGAATACAAATACAATACAACATTGATAAACATTACAATGATGCAGCCATCACCTGTTTTATCTTTGTGATTATCCTTGCCCCTCACCCGCCTGTTTACAATTTTATTTTTATTTATTTAAAATTTTGGTAACCGGGTGGGCCCACTGAGACCATGATGGTCCCTTTTTCAGGGGTGACCCGGGATTAATTACAGGCAACAGTATACAAATAGGAACACTTCAAGGACGTTTGAGCAATGCAGACATTATAATCAGGACATATTGTACTATCACAGGCAGGTTAAGTTCATTAGAGGGTTAACAAGAAGGGTAAAAAAGTTTCACAAAAAATGACAGGCTACATCGTGATTCATTGAATGGGACATTTTCAACATTTTACACAAAGTATTGAAACAAGTGTCTCAATCAGCAATATCTGTTCAATAACGGCAGCAAGGCATGTTGGTTGGGAGACAGTAGGAGCAATTATAATCCACTGTACTGGTCCTTAGCGGTAACATGCACAAAGGCTTGAGCCCCAGTAGGTAGGTCTTGAGGTCTTTTTTAAAGCCCCCAAGGGAGCTGCACTCTTGAAGATTGCTAGGAAAGCCATTCCAGTGGGACGGAATGTAGGTCCCGAAAGACCGAGAACCTTGACATGTCCGGACTCTAGGGACATGGAGGAGTTGTCAATCAGAGGACCTTAAGGTTCTTCCAGGCTGTCTGAGCATTAAGGTGCCACTCAGACTAGGAGGGGTATTTGTTTGTAGAAGCTTGTAGGCAAGACATAGGGAAGAGAAAGCCAGCCTTCCTTCAAGGGAGGGCCATTTTAGCGAGTGCAGTACTTTACAGTGGTGTTCTAGAGGCAGGAAACCCAGGGCAAAGCACCCAACTCTATGATACAGCTTTCCTAGTTTTTGCATCTCTATGTTTTGTAGTGAGTGTAGCACTGGGGTCTCATAGAATAGGGTTGGCAGGTATATGCCATTGGCTATTCTTAACTTAGCTGTCTGGGTATGAAAAGGGCTCAGACAATACAAGAGACCAAGCTTCTGGTTTAGCGTCTTGGTTAGTTGATCAACATGTACCTTGAAGGAACAGTCTTGGTCAATATACATGCCCAGGTTTTTAATGCAATCCACAACCTCTATATGAAAACCACTGGACAGGCAGGGGGTCAGTAAGCATGATCTATCAGAGCCTAGCTTCTTGGGTCCAAATAGGATGGCTTTGTTTTTTTTTCACGTTGAGGACTAGCTGATTTGTCTGGAGTCAGCTTTCCAATAAGGAGAGGTAATGGTTTAGGAGTTTATTTAGCTGTGCTGCATCAGGAGCAGATCTGTACAGTACAGCATCATCGCATAAAGGGTCACCTTGGCTCCCCCACAGTGTTTAGGTAATTTATTGACGAAGAGGAAGAATAAGAGGGGCCCCAATATTGAACCTTGGGGAACCCCTTCTGAGATGGAGCGCTTGTCTGACTCCTCCCCCATCCATCTGACTATTTGAGATCTACCGTCCAGGTAGTCGATGAATCACTGTGCTGAGTGGTTGTCCAACCCAAGGGATCTGAGCTGCGAGATGAGTATTTGATGGTCCACCAGATCAAAGGCCTTGGTAAGGTCTATGAAGATCGCACCAGTTAGTTGGCCTTTGTTTTGGGCTTCGAGGATATCTGATGTAAGGCTGACCAAGGCAGTATCAGTTCCGTGTTGTTTTCTAAAACTGTGTTGTTGGGGGGTAAGGAGGTTATGTTGTTCAACATATTCCTGGACTTGTTGGTACACAATTCTCTCAAGCATTTTGTTTAATGTGCAGAGTATGGAAACTGGTCTGTAGTTCTCAACCAACTCAGTGGGTCCCACTTTGGGGATAGGGGTAACCAGGGCAGTTTTCCAGACTGTGGGAACTTTCCCTTCCATCAGTGACCTATTGAATTGCCACATGATTGATGTGGCAATTTCTTGGTCCACTAGTTTGAATAACTTGGGTTCTAGTTTGTCGTAGCCTGTAGAACCAGTGACCTTCATATTCCTGATCAGCTTTAGGACCTCCATTTTAGATATCAATTTAAGGCGGAAGTTAGGCGATGAGGGAGGATCTTCTGTATCATCAGAGGATGTCTGGCAAGGGCTATAGGGGTGCGCCTTGTACATGTCAAGACCGGTGAGGAATACATTAAAGGCATTTGCAGCACCTTGTGGGTTTCTGTGTCGTACACCACCCCCACAATATCACTCTCACTATGCGTGTGATGTCCCTTCAGGAGTGTGTTAATTTGGGACCAGAATTGTCTGGGATTGGAGAGATTTCTTGTTTGCAAGTTTTTGAGGTATTGTCACTTGGCCTGTTTTAAGTCTCTTTTACATTTGTTTCTGAGCATTCGGTACTGGATTCATTCGTTGGCCAATTTGGTGGACTTGTACCTGGCCCAGGCCCTGTCCCTTTCCCTCATGAGTTTTCTTAGATCACGCGTCAGCCACCTGGACTGTTGTCCTTTGACCCTCGTTTATTTAAAGGGGGCGTGCTTATTGGCAGCAGAGAGGAAATTCTTGGCAGGAGGCGAGTTTAATCTGAGCCCAGTCGATTGCCAATAGGGTACTTCGGAAAGAGTCAATGTCAAATTTGGAGTAGTCGTGTGCCAGAAAGGTTCGGGGGAGTGGGGCTGGAGAATTGATTTTCCATATACAAAAGATAGGGGCGTGATCACTTAGGGAGTCGGCAAAAGTGCTGGCCAGCGTGAACCTATTGGGGTTTGACACCAGGATCCAATCCAGAGTGGTGTGGTTGCTGGATTTCAAATTTAGTCTTGTAGGTTCCTGGATAAGTTGGGTAAGGTTGGCCTCTTGCAAGCTGGTCTTATTGTCACTTTTAGTTGAGGGGCCACAGTGGAGGTTAAAGTCACCCAGGATTATTTTCTCCCATGAAGACAGGTCTGGAATAATTTTGGTAAGGGACTTTAATGCTTCCATTGCAGTCTTAGGAGGGTTGTATACACAGCCAATCAGTAATGGCTTAGTACCACCCAGCAGGACTTTAACAAATAGTGCTTCACATCCTGCATCAACCATGGTTGGGACCTCTACTATAGAAACTGTTAGGGATTCTTTGACATATATAATGACTCCTCCACCCTTGTTTCCTATTCTGTCCTGCTGAAAAGTTGTAAATTCGGGGATCTCAATCTCGTGTGCTAAGATACTAGGTCTAAGCCATGTTTCAGAGATGGCTACTACATCAGGGGAGTCCTGGTCAACCCAGGCCTCCAGTTCTTGTATTTTGGGTCAGAGACTATTTACATTGATGTGAACCAGTTTCAGCCCTTCTGTATTGGTCCAACCGGGCAGGGAAGAAGTTACATTTGAGATATTGGTACAGAGAGGACCAGGGTTGGTTTCTATGTCCCCTACTAGCAGGAGCTTTAAAAGGACCCACACCTTCTGTAGCGGCTGGAATGGGTGATGGAAGAATAGGCGTTTGTGTAATCTGAGGAAAGTAGTGCAAGCATAACAACTGCCACCTTTCCTGAGACTATTCCAAGTAAGTAGACTGGGGTAGTGGTCTAGTTGGGGGTAGACACATGGATAGTGAGCTTGTATGAGATCAGGTGGCCAGTTAGTTTCCACCTGAGAGACCAGTTGGTCTGCACATAGTACATACAGGATATAGCCGCTCCCCAGGAACATGCCCAGAAACATGTTCAGTCTGTTACGTTAGTTTGTGAGGTCACAAATGGTAGTTGGGTGGGTAGCGGGGTTATGCAGCAAGGGTGGAAGTGAGATAGGAGGGTTTAGTAGGAGGAAAGTGCCAGTAGAGGGGGTTGGTAGAGTAATTATACTGAGTGATTGTCAGGGCTGATTTGTTATAGCGGCCACTTGTGGCCAGAAGAGATAGCCAGCAGATGGAAAAAGTGCCTGATAGGTTACATTTGGTCATGTGTTTTGTTTTTTCGATATAAATAGCAACGTCAACCAAGGGTGGTGGTGGGGTTGGTGGGGCAGTCGATGCGAAGCATCGGCAGGGCCACTAGTCAGCCACCTCCACTCCACGTAGCTTGTCTGCCAAGTTTGGATTCTTTACCTGCCATTTTTCGCTTGATTCGGCTGTGGGGGAGGGCTCCACCATCACCCGCCCTCTTGACCCTCGAGGCTCTCGGAGAGCCGGCTTCAGTCTGTGGGGAGAGGAGAAGGAGACACTTAAGTACAGGTACAGACCATAGGAGTGGCTGTGAAACAATGGGGTTGGGGGTCTCGATACCGACAGCAGGTTCACAGCCCCTGTTTTAGTAACAATGTGCAGCCACCAATTTGGAGCAGCTATTAGGTTGAGCTGAGGCAGTTACCATGAACTGAAAGGGTAAATAAACTGTAGATAGGGGCCTTAGGTAATAATTTTACCAGAAATTAAGGTGCACAGCACTAAATACATTTAAACAGGCAATCGATTACTATTCTAGCTAAAGGGGAAAATAAACTGCAGATAGTTAAACAATAATTTAAACAGGCAATCGATTACTGTGCTAGCTAAAGGGGAAAACGAACTGCAGATATTTAAACAATAATTGTAGAAATTACGGTACTCAGCACAAACTACATTTGAACAGGCAATCGGTGATTGAAATTAAAGTGCTTGGTTGGAGCACTCTATAAGCCCATGTTTCAGGGGGAAAAGGATTGGAAAAAAAACACTCATCATTCGTATGGCGACAAAAAATCACCAGAGTCTTTTTTGAAAATGGTGCCGAAGCCACTAGTCGGCCACCTCCACTCCGCGTAGCTTGTCTGCCTAGTTTGGATTCTTTACCTGCCATTTTTCGCTTGGTTCAGCTGTGGGGGAGGGCTCCATGATCACCTGCCCTCTCAACCCTCAAGGCTCTGGGAGAGCTAGCTTCAGTCTGCCGTTTTTCGCTTGGTTCGGCTGTGGGGGAGGGCTTCATGATCACCTGCCTTCTCGACCCTCGAGGCTCTCGGAGAGCCGGCTTCAGTCTGCCATTTCTCACTCAGTTCAGCTGTGGGGGAGGGCTCCATGATCACTCACCCTCTTGACCCTCGCTGCTCTTGGAGCGCCGGCTTCAGTCTGCCATTTTTCGCTCGGTTCGGCTGTGGGGGAGGGCTCCACGACCACCCGCCCTCTCCACCCTCGAGGCTCTCGGAGAGCCGGCTTCAGCCCGTCACCTGCTTTGTGCAACCAGTGTCTATTTCTAATGTATTACTAGCATGGTTTCTTCCTCATCCCTACTGCTGGCTCTGACTATATGTTCACAGAGAAGACAAATTAGAGATCAACATAAAATATTTAGGGATAGACATCTAGTGATTATAACACAGTGGAAGAGAGACCAGCACTGATGTTCAGCAACATGTCACATATACTGTATAGCTTCCCACTCAAATATCAAATGGTTACCTACAGACTGTAAGTGTCTTTGAAGTAAAATATATGAGATATGTATTTTTAACAAACTGTGCTCAGACACTATACATACTAGGCAATAATATTCTCCCCCCTCCCCCAGTGATCACGCCTCCCAAAACCCAACTCTGTCTAACTATATGTTAAGCAATGTATTGATGTGTGATATAAAAAACAGAGTTTATAAAGTTTATCAAAAATGTACAGTATTGCCATCAAAGTGTTTTACATTTCACACACTGTACCACCCACATAGAGCAGGCTGGCTCACACACATCCTCACCACCAGTAAAGGGATTGCAAGTATAAAACAGGGTGCTGAGGGTACAGACTACTGCGGTACTACTGCATCTGCAGGAGCTGACAGCAACACCATCTTTGGATATGTACAGCTGTGTGCTAAAATGTTTAATTTTGCTTGTAGGGTGAGGGTGGGTAAAAAAGTTACTAATTAGCAAGTTATCGTTATTCCCGTTTTTACTGTACTGTGTACTGTATATCTCTGCATGTTTGGATTGAATTGTGAACTGGTGCATAATACACAGTGCCTTCAGTCCTCAGCCTTAAGCCAAGCAACTGCAGCTACTAACCTGAAGAAGTCTATGCATAGGAGTTCTTCTTTAACTCCATTTAATTTTATATAGGGTTCATGCATTCTGCTAGGCAGCAGAGACTGTCCTTTGAGTCAAAGAGCACATATACGGTACTAGGCAACCATACAGGAGGTGACTGGTTGACTGGTTTCTGTAGCGATCAACTGTATACGAACATACAAAATTTGCCAGCAGATAAAGGCCTAGAGGTCTATCAAGTCTGCTCGAATGTGCAGCTAGCACCCCTTATTCTGCAGCTGCCCCTCCCTTCCACCCTTCCCCTTCATTAACCCTCCCCCTTGTCCTGTCCCATCCTCGTTTGAAGCAGTCCACTGCTCTACTGCATACCACTTCTGCAGGTAACACATTCCACCCAGCCACCACCCTCTCTGTAAAAAAGTGTCTCCTCATCTCCCTCCTGAACCTTCCTCGCTCCAGTCTCATATCATGGCCCCTGGTGGCCCTCCCTCCTTACTTTGAACAGCCCTCTGTACCTGTCTTGTTTATTCCTTTCATGTATTTAAAGGTTTCAATCATGTCCCCTGTCTCTCCTCTCCTCCAGTAAGTACATGTTCAACTCCTTCAACCTCCTCTTGTATGATAAGTCCCCCAGCCCCTTGATCATCTTTAGTCCCTGCGCTGCACTCCCTCCAGTAACTTAATGTCCCTCTTCAGATACAGACGCCAGTACTGCGCAGTACTCCAGGTGTGGTCTAACTCAATGACCTATACAGTGGCAGAATCACCTCCTCCCTCCTCGAGGATATACCTTTGCAATACAACCCAGCATTTTGTTGGCCTTTGCAGCTGCCTTCCTACACTGTGCTGAGTTGTTCATTGACCCCTGTGATGAGCACATCCAGATCCTTCTCCTCCTCTGTCTGGGCTAGCTGCACTCCCTAGCTGGTAAGTCCTCCTTGGGTTCTTCATCCCAAAATGCATCACCTTGCACTTTTTGGCATTAAAGCCCAGTTGCCAGGTGTCTGACCAGGTTTCAAGCTTTGCCAGATCATCCTGCAACCCTACCATCCCCTAGGTCATCCACCACTGCGCCAACCTTGTATCATCAGCAAACAGACTGATCTTGCTCTTGATGTCCCATGATATGTCTGCAATGAATATCCCAAACAACACTGGTCCCAACATCGAGGCCCTGTGGGACACCGCTCCGTCCACTGCCCTTGGGTGTGAGACCTCCCCACCCACCACCACCCCTCTGTTGCCTTCCCTGCAGCCAGTTTCCTACCCATCTCACCAGCATTGCACCTGCCCTGTGCCTACTAACTTCCTTCCCAGCCTTCCATGTGGCACTGAGTCAATGCCTTACTGAAGTCCAGATACAGGACATCCACTGCATGTCCCCTGTCCAGTTGCTTAGTTACCCAGTCATAGAACTCGACCAGGTTGGTTTGGCAGGATCGGCCCGATGATGAAGCCATGCCGTCTGCTGTCCTGTAGTCCTTTGGCCTCTAGGAGGGCCACCAGCCTCTCCTTCAGGATAGTCTCCATTAGCTTACCCATGATGGATGTGAGGCTCACTGGTCTGTAGTTCCCCGGTTCATCCTTGGGGCCACTCTTGTGGAGGGGCACCACATGAGCCATCCTCCAGTCCTAAGGTACACACCCCGAATGTAGTGAGGCATTAAATAGGTCTGCCAAAGGTATGAGAGACAGCAGATTAAATATGCATTTTAATGACCAGAAGAACAGTAATCCAACCTTTCACAATGGTTTATTATATTGTTCAAATAATTATGTGCAAAACTGTGCTATGAAAAGTGACTTCAGAACATCTGTTGAAAGCATGACAGTGGAGCACATAGAGGTGAGAGAGTGAGAAATTGGGTAAATACAGAATTATTTGGTTTAAATTCTGGATGGAATGGCCCTCTTCTTAATGGCTATGGTCTTATTTATTTATTTATTTATTGAAATGTTTCACCAGGTTTCTGCTTTTAATCATTATTATGTTTTATTGATTTTAAAATGCTTTACCACAGGGATATACCTCATTCTAATAAATTAAACAGAAGGAAAATTGTCACAGGAAACCTAATTATTAAAGTTTAACAATAACACCTTTTAACTGACAAGGCACAAAAACATGTTTTATTGTAAACAAGGTCAAAAGGTAAAGTGAGAAATATAAAGGAGAAAAGAAAATGTTCAACCCCCACCCGACACAACATTAAGTTTGATCCCCTACCTACCTTCCTCCTTTAATAACTCTAGTCTCTGCTTTGTACATGTACTAAACAGTATCCCTCACCTCCAGAACACTGACAAGCTGGGCCGATGTACATACAGCATAGAATTGCAGTGGGAAGTCCTGAAACAAGGGAAGGGTTGCAAAATCAGCTACACCTGAACTGGTTCACTGTGCAAGGGGAAGCAACCCACAGTAAGCTCCTTCCAGTATAACCCCGGCCCCCAATTTACTAATCTCAAGATTTTTTACTGAAAATGAAACTGGTGTTATATAAAATATTTTTTAGTAATTGTAGAAGAAACAAATTTTGGGGAAAAATATTTTTCATTGTACTGCTGGCTTAAGCTAAGCAGACTGATCCTACAATATAATATAATTTAATATATGGATTTCAAATTTAATACTACACCAACGCACACAAAAAATTCCTGGTAGTAGGATCATTGGCAGACTGGTAATACCACACTTCAGCAGTGATAATAGTATTGTTCAGAAGTGGTAATACCATTGTTTCATACCTGAATGATACTATTATCATTAAAACTGAACAGCACAAGTCTGCTGCTGATGTTTTTCTAAGCATGCCTTCTGATTGGCCACTTTTCCTATGTGGATGGTCAGAAAAACTTTGAAAACATGGCGGCTCATTCTCTGACTTATGGAGAGAAATCCTCAGCACTAAGAGCAGTGTTTTTCTTTGCTCTAGTTGGGCTTCATCTGTCCCGTTGTCAGCCATGGAGGGCTTGGCGATCCAATTCTACAAATTGAAATATCTGGTTGATCTTGCATTCCCCCAAACACAGAAAAAGGTAGGACTGCCTATGAAACACATACCTGCTTATGGGAAGGAGGAGGAGGAGGAAGAGTGAGACAGTGAGGCAGTCAGCCAGGACTGAGAGAGTCCCTCACTGCAGCAGCTGACCACCAGTCGCAAAATTATAAAAAAAAAATTGGATCCATAGATTCAAAGAATAACAAATAGCTTAGTGTGTATCACAAGGGGTAATTTCATCCTGAGGATCTTGGGACATGGAAACCTCTCAATGGAACTACCCTCTTGTAATACACACTAACCTATTATTTTACTTATACTGTATTCTAGACTTCTTGCCATTATTAATCTAATAAAGACCTTTTAAATAAACCATTAGGGCAGGATGAAATATCTAAATATGTCACTTGCCTATGGGATGCCTAGCAAAGTGTAAGAATAATTGGAAATTTAAATTAACAAATATGTTTACTAAATTCTAAAATATTTATTATTCCCAGGGAAAACCAGTTTGAAGTTTCTCCATGGATACCATGAAAGGACATTAACTATAAAAGCATGTTAATCCCAGTTTATACAACAGGCATGGAGAAAAATGATGCTGAATAAAAACGATATTTGAATGATATATTCTGATACACTTTGCAATATATCATGATGCATTGCATTTTGTATCATGTCACAACTGAAATCTAAGAAAGCTGGGTACATCCTATTGGAATACATATGAACATATGAAGAAGCCAGCAGAATAAGGCCATTTGGTCTATCAAGTCTGCTCGTGCTGCAGGGTCCACAGATTGAGCTACTGTCCCTGCCCCCTCTCCCCACTCCTCCCATCCTCCCTACCCATGACCCTTACCCTCACCTATACCTGTCCCAACCTCTCTTAAAGCTGCCCACTGTCTTCACTAGATTACCTCTTTTGGCAATGCATTCCAAGTGTCCACCACCCTCTCTGTGAAGAAGTGCTTCCTGACCTCCCTCCTAAACCTCCCATCCTCCAGCTTAAGACTGTGCCCCCTCATGCTATGGTTGCCACTCAGCTTAAAGAGACTCTGCTTATCAACCTTATTTATCCCTTTCAAATACTTGAAAGTCCCAATCATGTCCCTCTCTCTCTCTCTCTCCTGTCTTCCAGGGAGTACATGTTCAGTGGCCTCAACCTATCCTCGTATGCCTTAACCTGCTGACCAGATATCATCTTTACTTCTAATACTTAATACTGTTTAATACTTAATTTAATACTGAACCAATCAGAGATCAGCTTGCACAATTTTAATGACATTACAATAGCCATTATAAAGCTTTTAAATCAGTTCTTTTTAAGAAGATTTAACTACTTCTGGTTTCACTAATCTGTTTCTGAAGAATCAAGGGCAAAGACATACTAGAACTACTGATCGGCTCATAGGAGTGATTTAATTACACTGGGGACTCAATATCACTAGCCCCCTAATTTTTTGAGACTTTGATGTAATATTTCTAGTGGGGGTGATAATTTATATTGAAAATGAAAACAAAAAATCTACACCCTGCTTATGACTGTGTATTTCTTACATTGTGAATGTGTAGCTGTGACTGCAGAAGTGGTGCCAGCACTACTGCAGCCAGAAGTACTGTTGCTACCTGTGGCTACAGAAACACAGGCCTTATCAGGCTGGCAGAAGTGACTATGTATTTATTGCATTGTTAGTGTGTATCTGTGGCTGCAGAAGTGCTGGCTCCATGGGGTCAGTGCTTCTACAAATGGATTTACTGCTGTAATTTCATTTTACTGACTTTATCACAAAGAAAGGAAATTAATTGCAAAAAAACTGTGTTAATGCACCATTTAGGGTTCAACTTAATATCACAAAAGTAGGAAAATGTGGCATTAGGTTTTCCAACCCCCCAAGCAGCAAAAGGACAACACCACACAAGTAACCACATACAGTCATCATCAGGTAAGACAAACAACATACAACTATTTCCTGATAACACAAGTGCAGTAGTATGCATGTGCTACCTTCATGGATTTGTATCTACAGTCAGGAGTGGGAGCAGGCTAGGAAGAATCATATTGCCTGATAGCCCAGGACAGTAAAAATGGTGGGCCAGGCAAGCAGCAGCTGTTCATAGATGTCTGCAGGACAACCAGATATTTGGGCTTTAAATTGCAGTCTGTGTATAGTACCTGGTGAAGTACCATAAAAGTGCGACTGCTAACAATGACAATTTCTCCTGAAAATAGACCTTTTGCCTCCTAGAGTTACCTTGCATGAGGGGTAATCTGCATAAGCATTGAGCAGCCCTAACTTACTGCATCAGGAAGGTGAGGGGGAAGTTTGGATGCAACAAGGGTCTCTGATCATCAGTTCAGACTGCAGAAATTATCTGCCACCCAGATGCAGCAGACAGATGGCCATGTTGACCATTAGGAATGACAAAGAAGGGGGCAGAAGCCTGGTGACCAATGAGCTGGATCCAACTGGTGAGTATTTACTTACTTTTTCCCTACCTCCTTCCAGTCATTGTGTTGCAGAGACACTCTCAGAGTGCCAGAGTTGGTTGGAGGAACTAAACTATAATGGGTTGTTGCATGCTGATAGGGTAAACAGGAGAACTTATAGTATTGTTTAAAACAGCTCTTTTAAGAGCTCAGATTGAGTTGCAAGTAACCGTAGCAGACCAGTCCAGTACCCATTTCAAACAGCTCTTTTAAGTGCCCAAGGGCTGGAATAAAAAAATGTGTCCCAGACCAGTAGTATCAACCTATTTCAAAAAAACTTCTAAGTGCCCAGGGTTGAATTGGCCAGATAAAATATTATGATAAACATCCCTCAGTCAAAAATATTAACAAAATAAAGCAGGGGGGAAAATGTTTGGAGTGAAACATCTCATTCTTTTTTATCATTCTTTTTTAATGGAGACAAGCAGCCCCCCTAACTGATGGAATGGTTAGACAAAAATGGGAAGGTGCGCATCAAAGGAGTGTATTTCCTACTATGCTGTTGATAGGCATGAGGCCTTTTGTAAAATATGGGAACCATTTTAAATGTGCCTGCATATGCAGTAAGAAACAGATGAAATTTAACCCAGCCAAATCACACTAAATTGAAACAGGAAATACATTCTTACTGGAGTTAGAAACTACTTAATGTAGAATAGGCACTCTAAATACTCTTAAGGCTATGAAATGAAACAAGGCACCAAGTTTTCTATTTTAATTATGTTTACTGTTATATATCTTTGTTTTCGGTATGCTTAATGTAATGCTGATAACATTCTAATTGAAAACTGTCTCCCCACAAAGAGAACTGAATGCAATTAATTGTTTACACATGTTTGTCTTTAATGTTATATGAAAAACAAAATAATAAAAAGCAGGGGGTAAATAATTTTATTTAAAAAAGGCTATGGTAGGCAGAGTCTGTGTCTGTGTGACTGTCACTTAGAGCCAGAGAGAGTGGAGAAGGAGATTGAGTTGAAAGGGTCTAGCAGCAGCTAGTGCCTAGTGTGTGGGAACTGGAAACATTTTATAGTAGCAGAATTTAAGCCTAGCTCCATTCCTTCCAGTCTAATAATAATTGAGTTTTTTAAGCAGAAAAGAGCTGTTTATTTTTGTTGCTAATTTTTGTTCAATCTCTAGGCAGGCAGATGGAGTGAAGCAATACCTGTTGCAAACTCAACTCCTTTAGATTAGTTTGTCTTTGACTGTATAAACCAAAACAAATTGTTTATTACTACCTACCTACTGCACAATATTAGTAGCCTTTTCCTTGGTACTGAGGAGGGAAATCAAGGAGGAAGGCAGCCGACAGCAAGATACTGTGTGTGGGTCTGGGAGACCACTAGAGAATCAGATTATTTTTGCTTTTAAATCTAATCCTTTCACAGGCAGCCTTTGTATGAACTCAGAATTAAAAGACCCAGGCCAGCTCATGCTTAATTGTAACACTTTATACTTGATCAATTACTAAGAGAGAAGATAAGCAGTCAGCAAGTGAGGAGGTGTGGAAATATTGAGATTAGATTGGAGTGACTGACTGAGTGAGCTTCTTACTGAAAATGGAATAACAACGATGTTTACAGCACAAGCAAGGGCAGTATTTGTACTAAGCCAATTTTTTGTCAATTTTTTTTTTAACTGCAGGACAACAGAAAATGTTCACTGGACAACAAAATTCATGGTCATGGTTTTCTGTGGGCAATTTATTTTGAATACATTTCTGAGCCTTACTGGGAGTGAATGTCTTACACTGTGCCTGTATATTTGTGTCTGCAGAAGTGCTGGCCCCATGCCTGCACTTCTAAAGACAGAAGTAGAGTTGTAATTTGGGTGTCATGGATTGCATCTGTGGCTGCAGAACTGCAGGCCCCACAAAAGCTTGTGCTTCTGCAGCCAGAGGTTGGTGTGCATGTAGTACACTGTACATGTGCATCTGTGGCTGCAGAAGCACAGGCCATACAGGGGCCTGAGCTTCTGCAGACAGAAGAACTGTTGTAATTTTTGTATCATGGATTTGTATCTGTGGCTACAGAGGCCTTTGCTTCTGCAGACTAGAGATGCAATGAAGCTAAATTCCTCCCATGAAATGGATGTGAAGTGGCCAGCTTTGCATTGCCATTTCACTACGCAAAGTGACCATTTAAAATCTTCACTTCAGCACTTCATCTTGTAATTATGACTTCATGTTGCTCACTCTGCCTTACTTCACTTTAAGGTAGAGTGAGAATTCACAGGCAGCCCACGCACATCACATTGCTTACACAGTGTAGGTCACATGCTTCACGTAGGTCGGCAGTGACTCATGTTTAAAAGAGAGTTTCACTGTCACCTTGTAGTAGGAGAAAGAGGTTGTGTGTAGAGGTGCAGTGATGTTAAATTCTGCCAGTGAAGTAGACATGAAGTAGACCACTTTGCGTTACTTTATGGCTATGTGAAGTGCCCATTGAAAGCGCTACTTCATCACTTTGCCTTGTGATGATGGTGATAATGACTTTGCATTGCTCACTCCACCTTTAAAGGTGGAGTGAGAATTTACAGGCAGCTCAAACACGTCACATGGCTTACACAGTCTAGGGCACATGCTTCAGGCAGGCAGGAAGTGAAACATGCTTGAAAGAGAGTTTCACTGCAGCAACCCCTGGCTCCAACAACACCTGGACCCTCCCCACCTGTGCCTGGTCCTCCCTGCACCTCATGTGGGAGTTCTTTACTACACTGCCTGGGGACAGCAGCATAGTGAAATGTAATCTGTGTGGTGTGGAGGTGTGCCGTGGCCCCAAGGGAACTCACCTTGGCACAGATGGTCAGCATATCCACCTGTACAACCACTACTGTGTACAGTGGCAGGCCAAGGTTGCAGAACAGGGCAGTAATGCACCTGCTGGCCCAGCTGGGGTAGGAAAGAGGGGGCAGCACAGCATTCACCTGCATGTGGTGGTGTGAAGCAGGGGAGGGCCAAGAATGAAGTGGCTGCTCCACCACCACAACCTGCAGCAGTTGACGGTGGCAACCCTGTCCAACTACCTGCCACACAGGCCGATCTGGACCTGATGTGGAGTGATTTAGAGGCTCTTAACCATCATCTTGACGAGGGTAAGCAGCAGTTGGAGTGAATTGAGGGCACCAGCTACAAATTACAGGAATGCTTCAACTGCTGCTGTCTCATCAGAATGTTGATCACTAGTTTTATTTTGTCCTTGCACCCACCACCCTCGGTGTGAAAAAATAGTTTCTAATGTTGCCCATGATCTGTCCCCACTCTGTCTTCTAATTTTGGGCTCTTCCTCATGCACATCTTTTACTGAATGGTGCTACCCTCTTGTACGTTGTTGATTCCCTTTCAGTACTTGATATTTTCGATCATGCCCCCCCGGTCATCATCATCATCATCATCATCATCATCATCATCAACAGGAAGCGCTACATCACAACTTTTTTGATGAGGGGAGTATTTAACAGCAGCAGACCCAGACACATCCATCTTGACATTCTTTTTCTCTGGTTCCCAATCAGCGTATCATCAGAATGTAAAAAAAAAATTTAACTACTGTGATTCATGAAGAACATGATTTGTCTCATGATGATTGAGTGGTGTGACATGACTAATGATAATAAACTGCATACAAATACCTACGGCTGTACTTCCCTGACCTGTACCTCACAAAACTCCCAGACTTGAAAACTCGTATTAATGACTACAATGTCGAGATACTACAAAACAGGCTTACATGCAACTTTTTGTGAGTTGTGACCATGTAGATGAAGAATGTGCTTCGTGTAAGAGTCGTAATGAGCAAGTGGTGTGACATGACTAGTGATAATAAATTGTACGCAAATACCCATGGCTGTACTTCCCTGACCTGTACCTCATAAAACTCCTGGACTTGAAAACTCATATCAGTGACTACAGTGCTCATGCTGAGATGCTACAAAACAGGCTTACATGCAACTCACAACCCAAAAACTTAAAAGTTTTGTAATTTGTGAATCATGCCTGTGAATATGAAGAACACGATTTGTATCATAAGTGACTCATCATGATAGCCCTGGCTTAAAATGCACATTAACTAGTACAATGTTCATGCCAAGATATGCACCACACCTGTACTCTGAAGGGAAGCCAAACAAACAACTGTGACTTAAGTTACAGATAGAGATTGGGCCCTAAAGAGATGTAAACACACAGACAGATTAAGATTGCACTGTGCACTCAAGAAATGCAGATGCAAAGGCACAACAACACCTAACCAGTGGTCACACGTCACAAATCCAAATCTGGAAAAGAATACGAACATATGAAATTTGCCAGCAGATAAAGGCCTAGAGATCTATCAAGTCTGTTCGAATGTGCAGCTAGCACCCCTTATTCTGCAGCTACCCGTCCCTTCCACCCTTCCCCTCCATTGACCCTCCCCTTTGTCCTGTCCCATCCCATCCCCTTTTGAAGCAGTCCACTGTTCTACTGGATACCACTTTTGCAGGTAATGCTTTCCACCCAGCTACCACCCTCTCTGTAAAAAAGTGTCTCCTCATCACCCTCCTGAACCTTCCTCCCTCCCTCCAGTCTCACATCATGGCCCCTGGTGTCCCTCCCCTCCCTTACTTTGAACAGCCCCTCTGTACCTGTCTCATTTATTCCTTTCATGTACTTAAAGGTTTCAATCATGTCCCCCCATCCCTCTTCTCCTCCAGCGAGTACATGTTCAACTCCCTCAGCCTCCTCTCATATGATAAGTCCCCCAGCCCCTTGATCATCTTTGTCGCCCTGCGCTGCACTCCCTCCAGTAACTTAATGTCCCTCCTCAGATACTGGCACCAGTACTGCATGCAGTACTCCAGATGTGGTCTAACTAATGACCCATACAGTGGCAGAATCACCTTCTCCCTCCTCGAGGATATACCCCTTGCAATGCAACCCAGCATTTTGTTGGCCTTTGCAGCTGCCTTCCTACATTGTGCCAAGTTGTTCATTGATGCTGTAATGAGCACGCCCAGATCCTTCTCCTCCTCTGTCTGGGCTAGCTGCACTGCCCCAGCTGGTATCTCCTTCTTGGGTTCTTCACCCCAAAATGCAGCATCTTGCACTTTTTGGCATTAAACTCCAGTTACCAGGTGCCTGACCAGGTTTCAAGCTTTGCCAGATTATCCTGCGACCTCTGCTATCCCCCTAGGTCATCTACCACTTCTCCTATCTTGGTATCATCAGCAAACAGACTGATCTTGCTCTTGATGTCCAATGATATGTCTGCAGTGAATATCCCAAACAAAACTGGTCCCGACACTGAGCCCTATGGAACACCACTCGTCACCACCCTTGGGTGTGAGAGCTCCCCACCCACAACCACCCTCTGTTGCCTTCCCTGAATCCAGTTCCCTACCCATCTCACCAGCTTTGAAACTGCCCCTGTGCCTTCTAACTTACTTCCCAGCCTCCCATGTGGCACCGAGTAGAATAACTTACTGAAGTCTAGCTACCTTTTGCCAGGTGGGGGGAGGAGGGCAGTGCACTGCAGTAACAGTCCACTACCAAGATACCACAAAACAGTACAAAACAATCATAGAGGTGCTATGGATAGCAGGTTCGCAGTGTTGCAATTACTCTGTGGCACAATAAAATGTGTTTGATTTGATGGCACACATCGCTCACAGACTCACACACACACACACACTACAAGGAATGTGCAGCAAATTGAAAATTTCAGTAATACAACCAAATCTTTTAAACAAACTTAAATTATGCACTGCTGCACCACAGCAATCAGCAAAAAGAGTCAAACATTACTGAAATTACTGTGTGTACATTAACACAGTTGTACAAGAAAAATATAACCAAAACGGAAAGACTGCCTTTCTCCCAGTTACTCTACCTCCAGCACAAATATGTCCCTCCCCCAAGCACACTTCAAGTGTCTGACAGTACAGACTGAATGTTCTAAATTAGCATTCAAAATTCACACACAAACAGTAAACACTCGATGATATGAGCACAGGAGGGTTTCTTACAATTGATGTGCTACATTATGAGCAAAAATAAAATGGCTCAAAAAGGCTTTTTGAATGGCTTTTAGTGGGTTTGAATCTCAGAGTCCTTCTGACAGTAAACTGTCTCCAGCTACCACTGGACAGAACTGAGGTTGTGTAGAACAGTTTGAAGCCCATGTGACCTGCAATCCCATGAATCACTGCAAAATTTGCCTTGGAGCTCAACAACAAAGCAAAGTGATGCGAAGTACATTGATTTCAATGTACAGAGGTTTCTATTCAAAAGTTGCCCATTACTGAGGTATGCCATTCAGTACCGGTCTTTCCAGTGCGTTACAGAAGTGGTAGCTCATTACCGCGTTGTGCGGTGTTCAGTTATAGCAACAGTTTAAATGTGTTTTAAATGCTTTTCCTTACGCATCCACAAGATGGCAACATGAGCCATCACAGCGATATTGGAGCCTAAAGTGTAAACAGATTTCTCCCTCAGCAACAACCTGCAGATGGCATCAGGTTTCAGTTCATTGCATCCATATTTTTCAGTTCATTTCAGTTTCATTTTACTTGGTTTTTTTTTTGTACATTCTCAAAGGTGCAGCCTTTTTCCTAATTTTTTTTTATTGTCAGTTTACGATCTTTTCCAGCTGTGTTTGTGCATTCTTTATTGTGTAGAGCATAAAGTAAATAAAATGTCACAATGGTAGAAAGGTATTCTCATTTGATAAGTTCACTATATAACGTAATTCCAGTTCCACATTTGATATTCCACTCCATTTCTCCTCATCATGTAACCCCCCCTACAAATGGGGGTTCCAAAAAAGTATTCCTTGAGCTTGCCTAAATGCTCACTGCCAGGCTGGTGTCCTGCGTTTTAGCAGTTTAAATGTGATTACCAGAGCTTGTATAGCCTCTGTGTACTGTCTCTTTAAGAGCTGCCTAATTGCAGTTTAAGTAATCTGAGAGGGAGCTCTGTTCAAAGATGTAACTATTTACTGGAAATCATTTAGAGTGATAATGATAATGTAGTTTGTCTAACCTGCTTTCTTTGTAGCAAGAACTATTTTGTTTGTCTCCACTATCTTGGTCCTGGACTGTAAATTGGACCAAACAGTACTGGTGGGACCTAAAATGTAGCTGTACTACAGGAGCTGTCTGAATTCAAAATCTGTAGGAACTTTAGTTTGGAGCTTTTTTGTACCTTTTTTGCAACTGAAGGGGGAGCTGTTGCTTTGACTGACAGCCAAATCAGCCAACCAAATCTTTTGGATCTTGGGGAAGTCCCGGGCTGCTTGCAGTTTTCAGTTAGACCTAAGCTGCTAAAGCTGAGCAAGAAGGAGCTGAAGTGTTTCTGAGCAGCAATCCTGAGTGGATTCGCATGGGAGAACTCTGAAAAGGCTAAGTTTTTGGCTTGCATGCCAGTGTGCTGCTCCTGAGAGGGAGAGAAAAGAATTATTTTGGACTAAATCCAAGTTTGTGTGACTAAAGTAAGCTACTGAAGTGGGCCAGGCTCAACCTGAAGAAGACCGAATATTTTTGCTGAATGCGATCGGCCTATCTGGAGTTCCAGCTAACCCTAAGCTCCCGGTGTGTGCAGAGACTTTGCGATTGTGCCTGGGGAGCACTTTGCCTGGTACAGTAGAATTTCTGTACATGCAAATGTGCTATGAGCTGCTAGTGGGTTGTGAGTTAGTTCCCCACTGTGTGAACTGTGTTCTGCTTGCTGGAAGCTGTATCCAGCCCAAAATGGACTGCTTCCGAACTTGTCTCCATGCAGTCTGGGCTTTGCCAGACTAGCCCAGCCAGACTACCCACTGCACAGAGAAGCCATCGATGAGAGACCTGCCTGGGGATCAGCCCCCTGCTCCACGTTTGAACAGGAACAACACCTCTGCAGCTTGTGTGGGCCCTGCTTCTTCTGGCATTCCAGATCAACCACCTGCAGTCTTGATTTTCTTCCAGCCTGTGTCCAGTCTTGGGTATCATGAGTAAATACCAGGGTAGCGACCTACAACAACAGCTTAATATGAGTGTGTCATCTGATTGTCTTGTTGTTTCGTTTCTTTTATGAACTGAGCCCTCTGGCTCCGGATTACAAATATTGTGTACTGTACATGTTGTGTTTTCCATCACAGGGCCCCAACCAGCTGCAACCCTGGGCAACTGTCCTGGCTAGCCCATCTCTTCTCTACCTGGGTACCCAGAGGTGGACTGTGTGGGGGGACTCAAAGCGCATGCATAACTGCTTGACTGATATAACCTTTAAGCTAATTAACCTGATTTTGCCCCTCTCTTGTTCAAGTCCCTGAATAAATCAGATCTAACTTTTCTGCATGTAATCTGACTGTGGTTCCTGTTTGTGCTCAAAGTACTGTACTGTTGCTATTTGCTGTGCTTAACCTTATTTTACAGGGGGTCCCCAGGGTTGAGCCAGAGGAACCAGCCCTGGTGGTAAGTGCAAACAGTGTGGGTACTTGTGTGGTGTACAAGGGGTATTGTGAAAGTGATTATTGTGCAGTGTTCAGACCACTAGAGGGGAAAGAGGGGGGGTTACAGTGTACTGGAGGGCTGTGCCCAGTTTAGCTTGACCACTACCAACCCTGATCTCTGGGTGGAGGCACCCGTTTCAGAACTCAGGCCTCTTAACGTGCTACTAGCCAAGCAGGCAGGGGTAGTAGCCCTTGGTATAGCGCTACCTAGGGGTTACATCTTGGAGGCTCACTGCTGGGATTTTGTGTCTTATAGTGGCCGAAACTACGAATTATTGTCAAACATAAATGGATACCCCAACAGAAGTGGCTGTACACCAGTTGGTGGGGTGGTGTACTGGGCAGGAGATCGACCCCCAAAATGCTATACCTATCCTGGATATTCCCCTGGGTACCATAAGGACACTGTAGAGGAAGTACTTTCCAAAGCTGAATGTTTACAAAACCCTGTGGTGGTGGGTCAACAAACTAATCTGCTCGCACAAAGTTTCATGGCATTAGTAGAGTGTAAGGACCCAGTAGACAGTTCCATAGTGCCACAGACTATCACCCTCGAAGGAGCCCTCACTACCTGGAGAGTGATAACTAAAGACAGTAAAGACCCTGGGGAGAATGAGCCCCACCCCCCCCACTATCTGAGACTTTTGAGTAGAAATTTGCTAAGTTGTTGCTGGAGGAAGAGAAAACTGTGGAGGACTTAAAGAAACTATTCCTGCCACCTGGGGGTGTTCCTCCCCCAACACCCCCTTCCCGCTCCAGCACCCATTATTGCCCCTCCTTCTGTGCCCGTGCCAATGCTGGCTTCTATGTTTGTACCTGCCATTAGTCACGACTCTTACCGAAGGTTGAGAATTTTCTCCGGCACCCTCCAAGGGAAGGATGATTGGGAGACCTGGATTGATTGTGTTGCCCCTTTGGTACCTGAATGGCAGTGTGTGGAGGCTGAGAAACAGAAAAGGATCATAGAAAGTTTGAGGGGTCCCGCCCTAGAGGCCATTAAGTTTCTGAGGTCCACAAACCCTAATGCATCTGCCCAGAAGTACCTATCTGCACTCGAAGGCAATTTTGGGAGCATTGAGTCAGGGGAGAACTTGATGTGGAAATTTTGAGGTACAAAACAATGGCCAGGGGAAAGTTTGTCTGCATATGTTACTCGTCTGGAAAGAGCGCTGCAAAAGGCTTACCGAAAAGGTAGGTTAGCCGCCAGTGACTTAAACCATGTGAGGTTGGGGCACATACTGCAACGTGCAAAACATTCTAAATTGCAGCTTCTTCAATTAAGGCTCCCAGATAGAAGGGGTAATCAACCAGACTATTGTGACTTGATAAAAGAACTCCAGGAGGTTGAAGATGAAGAGGGGGATTGTAATTCTAGGGTGAGCGCAGCCTAAGTGATCACGGCATCGGAAGGCCCTTCTGAAGTGGGGACCAATGAGGGTGTGCTGCCATGGGATGAACTGCTGAGGGAGTTCAGGGAAACAAAAAACAGTCTCTTTATGAAGACCGCTCCTGCAAGTACAGGCACCGACCCTTATCCAACTGCATCTGCTATGGGGTGGGGGTGTCCACCCAGGCATCTCCTGCTGACAGCAGCTCAAAACTCGATGCCTTGACTATGGAAGTAAGAGAATTGATGAGATGTCTCCAAATGTTCACCACACAGCAGACAGAGATGGCACCAAGGTTTTCAGTTGGTAGTACCACCGCCCCAACTCCCAGTGTGATGCCTCGGCCACCCCAAATCCCAGAAAACATATTTTGCCATAATTGTGAGAAGGATGGGCACATGAAGAGGGAATGCCGGTCCACAAAAGACCTAGATAAAGTTGTATACAGGCTTCAAGGAGAGCTTCGGAGAATGAATCAGTGGTCAAGGAGTACCCAAAATTACCGCAGTGAGGGTTCAAGAAGTAGTAACTCAAATCCCTATGTGGCTAAATCATCTCTCCAGGCCCCTGCTGCTGTCCCTCTAGACTGGTCCAAAATAGTGGGCCCTTCAATGGAGACTACAGTGGCTGTGAATGGTATTCCTACTCGGGCTGTGCTGGACAGTGGGTTGCAAGTGACCATTGTATTTAAGGACTGGTATGACAAACACTTATCTGCTGTGCCCTTACAATCTCTGAAAGGCCTACATGTGTAGGGGCTGAGTGACAAGTCTTATCCCTACCTAGGATATGTCCGTGTCTGGGTGTCATTTCCTGCAGCTGTAACTGGTGTAGAGGAGCAAGTCGAGGCACTGGCCTTAGTGTGTCCCCCTACTGGACTGTATGATGGGATTCCCCTGTTAATTGGGACTAACGCCCATATGTTTGGGAGACTGGCACATCTCTGTCGCGAGAAACAAGGGCGATGGACTGGGAGGGCTCTAAGAATTCCCGCTCTGATCAAGAGGGCCTATGATTTGCAACAGTACCCCAAGGGGAGTGGACCAGGATGAACCAGTAGGGGTCGTGTGAAAGAAGGATCCCGATTCAATGGTACTGGCCCCTAATGCCCAGTGTACAGTTCAAGGGGAGTTCCGCCTCCGCAAAGATGTCAAGAACAAAATACTGATGTTGGACATGCCAAGCGATGGAAAATTGCCGGAAGGATTATTGGTTAAGCCCAGCATCTTGCCAGCTCGTGCTCATGCCTATGCACAACAAGTGATGGTCCAGATTCATGTGTCAGATCGGGAGATCCGGGTGAGCAGAGGATGCACGCAGCTACGGTACACTGCGCAGACACTGCAGTGTTGCCCAGCAACAAGCACCCTAGCAAGACAGACAGAGTGACTCCCATCTTGTTTGATTTTGGTGACTCCACATTACCAGCTGAATGGAAGACTAGAATTAGCCAGAAACTTGCCCAGAGAGATCAAGTGTTTTCGTTGAAGGAATGGGAAGTGGGATGTGTCCAGGATGCAGAGCATCACATACGCTTGCATGATGAACGGCCATTTTGAGAGAGGTCTCGATGCCTAGCCCCTGCAGACATAGACGATGTGAGAAGACACTTGCAGGAAATGCTCATGGCTGGTGTGATACAAGAATCCAGGAGCCCATATGTAAGAAGAACGGATCTGTGAGAATGTGTGTTGATTATTGAACTCTGAATTGGCGGACCATCCCCGATCAATACACCATGCCCTGTATACAAGATGCTCTGGATTGTTTGAATGGGAGCAAATGGTTCTCGGTGTTGGATCTTCGCAGTGGATATTACCAGATTCCGATGGCTCCAGAGGACCATGAGAAGACAGCTTTCATCTGTCCTTTGGGGTTCTATGAATTCCTGAGAATGCCAGAGGGGATATCGGGTGCCCCAGCCACCTTCCAGTGACTGATGGAATGAGCGGTGGGAGACATGAATTTGCTGGAATGCCTGGTGTACTTGGACAATGTCATTGTGTTTGGGAGCTCCCTAGAGGAACACGAGAGTCGACTGTTCAAAGTACTAGACCGACTGGAAGATTTCGGCCTCAAGCTGTCCATCGACAAGTGCCAGTTTTTCCAAACCTCTGTGAAGTATGTGGGGCACATAGTGTCTACAGAGGGGATAGACTGATCCTCGTAAAGTTGAAGCCTTGACTACTTGGCCCCAGACCCACAATTTGAAGGAACTGCAACGTTTCCTGGGATTCTGTGGCTATGGCTACTACCGCCGGTTCAAAAAGGACTATTCCAAAGTGATTTGGCCACTCTTGAATCTTACCTAGGGTTACCCTCCTACCAATCGGAAATACAAAGAAGGGTCCATCAAAGAACCAGACAAAGCATATTTCCACCCAGGTGAACTTTTCAGGTCCCGTTGGACGCCTGACTGTGAAGCAGCTTTCCACGAAGTCATATACCAGCTCACCCATGTCCACATCCTCGCTTATGCTGATCCCACCAAACCCTATGTGCTGCATACTGACGCTAGTCTGCAGGGTCTAGGAGCTGTACTGTATCAAGAAAGACCATGAGGATGGTTTGAGACCAGTGGCATTCGCCAGTAGGAGCTTGACCCCATCAGAGCAAAACTACCCTATGCGCAAGTTGGAGTTCCTTGCTTTAAAATGGGCCATTGTCGACCAGTTTCACGATTACTTCTATGGAGCAAAAATATTGGTGAGGACTGACAATAACACGTTGACCTATGTACAGACTTCAGCTAAGTTAGACGCCACATGGCACTGGTGGCTTTCTGCATTGTTAACATATGATTATGCTGTCGAATACAGACCAGGCCTGAATCATATTGATGCTGATGCCCTATCTCGGAGGCCCATTTCCAAGAGCGACTGGGTCAGGCTGTCTGAACCTGACATCCGAGCATTGTGCCAAAAGTTTGATAGAAATGAACAGATGTCTACGGACACAGCAGACTGCTTAGTAGATTGCTTGGGCCCCTCTGACACCTTCATACCGGCTGCGTATTGCCACTTCTCTGCTCGAGGTATTAGTGCACTACCTCAGTTTGACAATAACAGCATTCAATGGGCTCAATCCCGAGATCCTATGATTCAGCCAGCACTTGATGCCCTTTGTGCAGGAAAAGATGTGTCCAAGTTGGGTTCCTCTGATCTGAGAACCGCTTTATTGTTTAAGGAAAGCCCCAGGTTGAAGCTGCTTAATCAGTTGTTGTACAGAGAGACTGTAGATTGAGGTGGCCAAATAGACAAGCAACAATTGGTCCTGCCCACAGCCTTCAAAGATTTGGTACTGAGGTCCCTCCACAATCATATGGGCCACCTCGGTATCGACCGGACCCTTGACCTAGTATGATCTTGATTCTACTGGCCCAGGATGGGGGCTGATGTTGAGCACCATATAAGGACTTGTAGTTGCTGCCTGCAGAGAAAAGCCATGCCTCAGAGGGTTGCCCCCCTTGTCAACATTATTATCAGCACCCCAATGGAACTAGTCTGCATAGACTTCTTGAGTTTAGAGCCTGATCAGCGAAACATTGGCAATGTGTTAGTGGTTACGGACCATTTCACATGGTATGCACAAGCTTTTCTCACCAAAGATCAAAAAGCATCTACCGTGGCCAAGGTGCTAGTGGAAAATTTCTTTGTCCACTATGGTGCCCCCCAGCAAATTCACTCTGATCAGGGCCGGGACTTTGAGAGTCGGCTAATCAAAGAAATGCTCTCTCTATGGGGGGTGCGAAAGTCAAGAACCACCCCTTATCACCCGCAGGGGGATCCTCAACCTGAACACTTTAACTGCGCCCTACAAGACATGCTAGGCACCCTCCACCCAAAAGACAAGCATAAATGGAACCAGCAGATTAGCACCTTGGTACATGCATACAATTGCACAAAGAATGATGCTACCGGCTTCTCTCTCTACCACCTCATGTTTGGGAGAGAGGCCCAGCTGCCTGTTGATGTCTGTTTTGGGGTTTCTCCCGATGGGGTCTGAGCCGAAGATTACCTGCAATATGTACAAAAACTTAAAGCTCAATTGAACCATGCCTATCAACTGGCCCAGACAATGGATGCCAAAAGAAATCTAGCCAACAAAGAGAGACATGATAGAAAAGTAAAGGCTCAAGAGCTTAGGCCTGGAGACTGTGTGTTGTTGCAAAATTTAGGATTGCATGGTAAACACAAAATTGCTGAACAATGGCACCATCTTCCCCATGTCATAGTTGGAAAGCTGGATGATTTGCCAGTGTACAAAGTGCACCCAGAGAATAACTCCAAAGCTGTCAAGACCATGCACGTAACCACTTGCTACCTATTGGTCAAGTTATAATTGAGGCTGAACCCACCAAGATTGATTCCCCTGGACCAGTGACTCATGCTGCTGCAAGAAAGAAACAGAGTCAGCCTGTCCCCGTGGTTGCCGATTTAAGACTTTCCCCGCAGCAGGCCCAGAATGATAGTGACTGCCAGTCTAACTTGGATGACAGTGAGTGTGATAATGCCTATTACCCCTCATACGAACTGAGTCATTTGTTTCGTGGAAATCCTATGTTGAATTATGGGGATGAAGCTGGGCCTTCTGGACTGCCTAACACCCCGGAATCATCCTTGGAGCCAATGCTCCCTGAAGGTGAAGTGCAAAGTATCACGTCTGAGGATGCTGAGTCTTTGTGTATCGTGGAGCTGTATGATTTGCCGGAAGGAGATGCTGATGGTATGAGTCTTTCTGGTGACATGCCAGAACTTGAGGAACACTATGAGATTGCTGACAACCCCCTTTCACTGCCAGAGTGTCTTCAAAATGAGCCAAGTGTTGTAGAAACAGAGGCTACAGAGCAAGGGGCTGACAGTGCTCCCAGCTTGGACATTCCCCTTCAGGCAGAGGCACCCCTCACAAGTGATGAAAGCTCCAAGACCATTGCTGAAAGTACAGAGACTGTGGTTGTTCACCCCAGAAAGACTGGCTGAGCTGTCAAGCCAGTGGTGCACTTCAGTTACGATTCCCCCAGGAGGCCAGTGGAATTGCCTCTCAATGTAGTCCACAAAGGTGTTTATGTCTCTCAGAGCTCACTGCCCAAATTGATCTTGACGGCCCATTCCAGGTTACTTGTCCTGCCCTCTCACCATGGTGCCCTTGCCCCATCCAGCCCCAAGTTAGCTGATAGTACTGGGCCCCCTCTTGCATTGTTTAGAGTACAATAAGTTATTACATGATTCTGTATAGTAATGTTCAATTTACCTGTGTGAAATATGCATAATGTATTGTCAGAATGGAAATCATATAGTGGAGTATATTGAAATGTATGGTAAAGTAACAAGTTATGCCAATTGATGAATCAGATAGTACTTGTATAGCATGCTAATGGTATAAATATCTTGTATATGTTGCATTTTCAATGTTATGATGGTACAGACTTGACGCGGATGCCAAGTTTTCCCAGGCAGGGAAGGGTGTAACCCCCCTACAAATGGGGGTTCCCAAAAAGTCTTCTTTGAGCTTGCCTAAATGCTCACTACCAGGCTGGTGTCCTGCGTTTTAACAGTTTAAATGTGATTACCAGAGCTTGTATAGCCTCTGTGTACTGTCTCTTTAAGAGCTGTCTAATTGCACCTTAAGTAATCTGAGAGGGAGCTCTGTTGAAAGATGTAACTATTTACTAGAAATCATTTAGAATGATAATGATAATGTAGTTTGTCTAACCTGCTTTCTTTGTAGCAAGGACTATTTTGTTTGTCTCCACTATCTTGGTCCTGGACTGCAAATTGGACCAAACAGTACTGGTGGGACCTAAAATGTAGCCGGACTACAGGAGCTGTCTGAATTCAAAATCTGTAGGAACTTTAGTTAGGAGCTTTTTTGCACCTTTTTTGCAGCTGAAGGGGGAGCTGTTGCTTTGACTGACAGCCAAATCAGCCAACCAAATCTTTTGGATCTTGGGGAAGTCCCGGGCTGCTTGCAGTTTTCAGTTAGAACTAAGCTGAAAGCTGAGCAAGAAGGAGCTGAAGTGTTTCTGAGCAGCAATCCTGAGTGGATTCGCATGGGAGAACTCTGAAAAGGCTAAGTTTTTGGCTTGCGTGCCAGTGTGCTGCTCCTGAGAGGGAGAGAAGATAATTATTTTGGACTAAATCCAAGTTTGTGTGACTAAAGTAAGCTACTGAAGTGGGCCAGGTTCAACCTGAAGAAGACTGAATGTTTTTGCTGAATGCAATCGGCCTGTTAGGAGTTCCAGCTAACCCTAAGCTCCCGGTGTGTGCAGAGACTTTGCGATTGTGCCCGGGGAGTGCTTTGCCTGGTACAGTAGAATTCCTGTACATGTAAATGTGCTATGAGCTGCTAGTGGGTTGTGAGTTAGTTCCCCACTGTGTGAACTGTGTTCTGCTTGCTGGAAGCTGTATCCAGCCCAAAATGGACTGCTTCCGAACTTGTCTCCATGCAGTCTGGGCTTTGCCAGACTAGCCCAGCCAGACTACCCACTGCACAGAGAAGCCATCGATGAGAGACCTGTCTGGGGATCAGCCCCCTGCTCCACGCCTGAACAGGAATGACACCTTTGCAACTTGTGTGGGCCCTGCTTCTTCTGGCATTCCAGATCAACCACTTGCAGTCTCGATTTTCGTCCAGCCTGTGTCCAGTCTTGGGTATTGTAAGTAAATACCAGGGTAGCTCCCTACAACAACAGCTTAATATGAGTGTGTCATCTGATTGTCTTGTTGTTTCGTTTCCTTTATGAACTGAGCCCTCTGTCTCCGGATTACAAATATTGTGTACAGTGCATGTTGTGTTTTCCATCACAGGGCCCCAACCAGCTGCAACCCCAGGCAACTGTCCTGGCTAGCCCATCTCTTCTCTACCTGGGTACCCAGAGGTGGACTGTGTGGGGGCACTCAAAGTGCATGCATAACTTCTTGATTGATATAAACTTTAAGCTAATTAAGTGTCCCAGAGGGCTGTGCCCAGTTTAGCTTGACCACTACCAACTCTGACCTCTGGGTGGAGGCACCCATTTCAGAACTCAGGCCCCTTAACCTGCTACTAGCCAAGCAGGCAGGGGTAGTAGCCCTTGGGATAGCGCCATCTAGGGGTTACAATCATAAGAGGTAAAAATATTATTTTTGAGCTCTGCAACAAAATGTTCCACTGCCTTTATTAGGCTCTTTATAAAAATACTTAGTTTAATTGTGCTAATCAGCATGCTGTTGTTTAATTTTCTGGGGGGGTCCGTGTATGTACCATACTGGCACCTGAATAATGGCAGCATCTCACTGACTGCAGTTGCTCCATTTGGGCTGCGGCTCTGTGTCCAACTGCTTGGAGGGGGGACACGGGAATCTTGTGTGTGATGTTTAATTATTTTAAGTTCCATACCGGCAGCTACAGCTCAGCTCACTGGTAGTGTCAGCTGGCTGGCTGCAGTTGCTCCATGGCTTCGAGGAGTTGGCTAATTTTGCTTTTGGCCAGGGTGGGACTGGTAAAGATGTCTAAAAGTACAAGCAGCAGCTCGCTATGCTCCACAGCTCTGACTGCAAGGGGAGAAGAAGAAGAAGAATCAGCATTTATATAGTGCTTTTTCATACATCCAAAGCACTTTACAAGCAATGCTAGACTGGTAGTGAAGTGACTGAATGTGTGGTGGCAGCCATAACGCACATCATCACCCACACACAGCCTGGATAATTGCATGAACCAGTTTATGGGAAGAGGAATGTTGGCCAGGACACCGGGAATGTTCCCTACTCTTTGCGAAGAGTGCCCTGGGTTCTTTTACTTCCACCTGGACAACACCAGGATGGGCAGAAGGGATCTCAGTTTAACGTCTCATCCGAAGGACAGCACACCCCAGCAGTACAGCACCCCCCAATACTGCACTCGGATGCCAGCGATTTTTAGGTGCAAGTCCAATCCCGGTGTGGGACGAGAACCCACGACCTTCTGGTCCAGAGGCGGATGTGCTACCAACTGAGCCACGCTGACACCTTAGGAGGGTTGACTCTTTTATCTGTGATGCTGAAGGCATGGTGAGCACCAGGGATTTGTTGAATATACTGTATGTTCAAGTTCATATCCATCATGGGTACTTCTTTTTCCTCCTTGCGAACAAGCTGCTGTATTCAATAAAAAAAACACTTGGTTATATGGTTGCTTAAAAGCAAGTTGATTTTAATGCGTGCCAATTGCTTGAACTTGCTTAGTTGCTTTGCATCAGGAAGCAAGATTTGGTTGGGTCTGGGAGTGACTCTGATGGCTCAGTGGCTCTTCTAATTTATAGGTACTGAATCAACAGGGGCATATCACAACAGAAGCTGCAGTTACTATAATAACAATGATAGTCAATTTACCACTAATACCGGTATATATTTTAAATGGAGAGTAAAAAGTAATGTAGTACTGTATTACTATTCGATCAATGCACCAAATTCATTTTCTGTGAATGGACTGGCTAATTTTACACACAAGAGCGTACAAAGTGATGTGAAGCAGATTGTTAATTAGCACTATGTAATGATGGCCCCAACCCCCCACACCCCTTCTCATTAAGGCTTTTCGCAACCACACAGCTCACTTTCCACCTCTGATCTGTGCTGGGAAATGGGGAGAATGGTAACACATCACAGTTGTCAAGTGCTCCATAGTGAAAAACAATAATCAACTAGCCCTTAAATAAAAAAAAGCAAAAAAACTAACCGTGTAGCGGCAAGCTATATATTCATGCCCTTTTCAGCTTTGGTAGGTGTAAGATGAGCTGATTTATTTATTTTTTTCAAATATCTTAATCATAGATTTATTGATTTAAGGTAACTGTTCAAAATTATATGAATAATCAAATGTTGCAGTTAATAGCCTGAAGCAAAATGTCTGCCATAAAATTATTCTTCATATAGTTCTAGATTTATGATGTTTTGCAAACACAGGACGACTTTTAAAAAAGGCTGCCCGTCTGTCTGACTGTCTAATGACTGTCTGTGATTACCTATGTGGTCTTGTCCTTTTGTTTCTTGGGGAGAGTTGGGGTTTGGAACCTTAATGCCAAATGTCCCTACTTTCATGGCATTCGGTTGAACCCTAACTGGTGCATTAACACTGTTTTTTGCTGTTATGTATATATTACATGGTTGGGTCATTGTCCCTATAAAAAAGGCATCATTAAGTTCCTCATCTACTGTATAATGGTAGCCAATTAGCATATAATGCCAGTTAGTTAACTACACTGTATTAATGTGTTATTAAGGTGTTACTAACTCATTAATACCTAACAAGCATATATATATATACATATATATATATAGATACACTACTACATTAATATGTCATTAACACTTTAATCAGACATTACTATCCAACACACTAAAAACCACTACACTAACACATGTAACAAGTACCTTAATAATACTTGTAACAAGTACCTTAATAACACATGTTAACAGCCACCTTTCCTCTCCAACACTGTGGTAAAACGTAGGACACAGTAAAAAGAACCTAATGCATTATATAAAATAAAATATGTCAAAGTCCAACATACTTGTGAAATTATACCACCTCGGGGTCAAGCAAACTCATAAAGGCCACTTACCTTTCAGTCTTGCAGCTTTATGGCTTGTTCATCCCCTCTGTGTTATTATTTCCTTGTACATCACAGACTGTCATCATTTATATCTCTCTCTCTCCCTCCCTCTCTCTCTCTCTCTCTATATATATATATATATCTAGATAGATATACATACATATACAGATATATTTACAGTATTTATATTTATATTACATGATTGGGACTTTTTTCCCCATTGTAAAAAACATCATATAATTCACTTTTGTGATGGTAATTAACTAACATCATATAATTAAAGCACTCTATTATATTAAAATGAACACATTATTAGCAGTCTATTACAATTTTAAGTGTGGACAAAAATATACATGATATTACAGAACAATTAACATGTATAACAACCACCTGAATAACACACGTAACAACAACCTACAAACCACCCACATTACAGCCCTAACAGCCTCTCCAACTACAGCCCCTGCAAAAAAGCTTCCCAAATCAATATGAAACGCTATTACTGCTTCCTCTATATCACTTGCCAAACAACCACACATAGAAATCAAAGTTAAACTGTATAAAACAAAAGTCTTCTGAAACACTTTCCAAACATCTCACATGCTGTACTCCATTTCCCCATTTTCTTAACTGTGCAAAACAGGCCTACTAAAACACTCACTGAACATTCCACCTGCTTCCTTCCATGACCCCCCGGCAGAGTTCTCAACAAGCTGAAGGGGGAAATCAGGAAATGGCTACCCCTTATCTTCATATTCAGTTCTTGCCCTTCCCCCTCTCTTCTCTACCTTCCCTTCTGGGTCACCAGTGAGCACAACCTAACCCCAGCCTTTTTACTTCAACAGCACTTGCGTACTACCTCGAGCCTGCTCCTGGTACCTGCTCCTGGTACACTCATGCACTATAAATGGTTCTATCGCATTATTACTTTGTACGTTTATATGTTCTTTTGTATGATTTTGGACATGTATTGTAATTTACCCAATGTTCCACTACTGTTTATTGTACAATACCTTGTGTTCCAACTGTTGCAGAATCTTACAATGTTATATTGTTTGTACTACCCACATACTACTGTAACTGATCATCCTTCACAACTCTATGTAACCCCTCTCCCCAGGTCGCATCCTGAGATGAGCAACTTGTTGTTCAGTGTGCCTTCCAGGCAAAACCTTTTTTAATAAATAAATAAATGTTGCAATCTTCAAACACATTAAAGGAAAAACTAGTTAAACCAGCCTTTCCTATATACAAAGTCACTGCACTATGCCACCCTTAAAGGGCCAAAACTATGTAGCACTTTAAATGCCTTACAATATGGAACAATACTATGAACAAACACTAGAGGGAACTCTAGAGAACTATGAAAACACTCTAACTTAAGCAAATACAACAAACAGGCTATGTAAAAAAGCACACTTTATCTTAAAGCAAAACTGACCAACCTAATGTAATATATAAAATAAATGCTGGCAAAGTTCTTTGTGAGGAAATAATACCATCTCAGGGTTGAACAAGGGAAGCAGAGACAAAAGGGCCCAGGCCAGGAAGAACGATTGCCGGGGAAACCAGGTCAGGAGACAAAAGACAAATGGAAGGAGGAGATAGGGACTTGTGAGGGGAGGCGAAGAAGTGGCAAAAGTCATGGAGTGGAAAGGAGAGAACAGGTTACTATGAAGAGAGAGGGAGCGGGCATTTGTGAAGGGTCTTCAGAAAATAGTTTTGCACTGCTAGAGAGGAAGAAGGTGGAGGAGGGAAATGATGAAATTAGAGGAGTAATTGATAAATGCCTGGACCAAACTGGAGTGGGGGGAAGTTCTGCTGGGAGAATTGCAACAGGGGTAAAAGGGGGAAATAACGTGCAGGAGGAAGAAGAGGAGCTGGAAATGAGAGAGGGAGATGAATGGAAGCAAGCAGGGAGTAAGAGGGGTGGAATCTTAGTTCTGGGGGACTCAATACTAAGAGGAGTCAGGTGGGGTAGCAAGGGGGAGAGGCATAGTCGCATTTGGGTGGAGGCCATGCCAGGAATGACAACGGAAAGGGTGGGACAATCTGTTCTGAAATATGTTAGAAGGGGTAGGGACAAGCCTCATTTAATTAAACATCTTGGGACAAACGACCTGGCTGACAAGACAGTAGATACAGTCCAGAGAAGGTTTGAGGAACTAGCACAATTATGTGAGGGGGCAGGAAGATCAGTAACTTTTTTCAGAGATACTTCCAGTGCCAAAGGCAAGCACAACAAGAAAGCTGAGAATAGAGGAATTTAACGGATGGCTAAGAACCTGGTGTTGTGCTAAAGGGTATGGGCTGTTGGGGGTGGGAGGGACCTGGGAGGACAGTAGTCTCTATGCCAAGGACAGACTACACTTGAGTGAGGAGGGAAGAAAGTGTTGAAACAGAGGATGGAGGAGTACATAGAGGAAGTTGGGAATTTAAACTAGTAGTGGGGATAGCAGTTGGGGAAGAGATATGCAGAGACTACAGGTTGGGAAACCATATGAGCTCCCCATAACAGTGACAAAGGACAAATGGCAAGTACTGTTGGTGATGCTAGAAAGGAGGGCAGGATGGGGGAAGGGTGGAAGGGTGAAGGTGGTTAACCTTAATGCTAGGAGCCTTGGGAGGAAAACTGCAGAGTTACAGGTTCTCATAGCAGAAGGAGAGGTGGACATTGCAGCCATCACAGAAACATGGGCCACCCAATACAATGACTGGGACCTGTCTGTACCAGGGTACAGGTTATTTCGTAGGGACAGGGTGATTGGGAAAGGAGGGGGGTGGCACTATATGTGAAGGAAGGACTGAAGTGTGTAAGGGAGGAAGGGGAGGAGGGTAGTACAGAGTCACTTTGGGTGCAAATCCAGGATTCCAAGAATAGGATTCTTAGAATGGGAGTGGTGTACAGGCCACCATCTCAGACGGAGGAGTTAGACAGGAACTAGCGGGACAGATCAGGAGGACCTATGAGAAGGGTAATGTGGTGATTGTGGGGACTTCAACATGCCAGGAGTGGACTGGAGCACAACAACAACCAGGAACAGAAGGGAGCAGGCACTGCTGGATGCCTTCCAGGACAGCTTCTGCTGCAAATGGTCAGTGAACCAACCAGGTTAGGGAATACCCTTGACCTTGTGCTGGCAAATGGGGACTTTGTGAGAGAACTTACAGTGGAGGAACCGCTGTCAGGGAGTGACCACCACTCAGTATGGCTCACATTGGATATGGGCAAGGAAGGAGTGGAATCTGGCACAAGAGTGCTGGGCTTCAGGAGGGCCAACTTTGGGAGGATGGGGGAAGTGGTAAAAGGGTACCTGGCCAGAATTCAATCTAGTATGGACACTAACCAGAGGTGGGAGCTCATAAAGCTGGGGATAGTGGAGGCAACCAAAGGCTGCTGCAAAGCCCAGAGCAAGAAGGCTAGGGCTAAGAAACTGAGCTGGTTGAGCAAGGAGGTCATGGAAAAGGTAAGGAGGAAAAGAGCTGCCTTTAGGAAGTACAAAAAAACAGGGAGGGGAGGACAGGGAGGAGTACTTGACAGAATCGAAGGAGGTGACAAGGGCAGTAAGGGGAGCCAAAGCATCTACGGAACTCAGGCTGGCACAGGCATTAAGAAGGGGAGAAGGACTCTTTAAGTACATCAGGAGAAAGGAGCTGTAAGGACCACATAGTAAGGATAAGGAAGGAGGGGGTTGGGTGGAAACAGGGTGCGATAGCAGAAGCACTAAATGAGTACTTCTGCTCAGTATTTACTAAAGAGAAGAGGGGAGGACACCCAAGGTGGGAGAAATGGCAAGGCGGGGGGGTGGTGACAGATGGGAAAATCATGGAGAGCAGAGTTCAAGAGGGTTTGAAGGCACTGAGGGTGGACAAGGCGCCAGGCCCAGATGGCATCCACCCCGGGATACTGAAGGAGGCGGCAGAGGTCCTTGCAGGACCTTTAGCAGAACCTATTTAATGCCTCACTACATTCAGGGTGTGTACCTCAGGACTGGAGGATGGCTCATGGTGCCCTCCACAAGAGTGGCCCCAGGATGAACTGGGAAACTACAGACCAGTGAGCCTCACATCCATCGTGGGTAAGCTAATGGAGACTATCCTGAGGAGAGGCTGGTGGCCCTCCCAGAGGCCAAAGGACTACAGGACAGCAGACAGCATGACTTCATACAGGGCAGATCCTGCCAAACCAACCTGGTGGAGTTCTATGACTGGGTAACTAGGCAACTGGACAGGGGCCATGCAGTGGATGTCCTGTATCTGGACTTCAGTAAGGCATTCGACTCGGTGCCGCATGGAAGGCTGGGAAGGAAGTTAGTAGGCACAGGGGTGGGTGCAAAGCTGGTGAGCTGGGTAGGGAACTGGCTTCAGGAAAGGCAACAGAGGGTGGTGGTGGTGGGTGGGAGCTCTCACACCTAAGGGCAGTGAGGAGCGGTGTTCCACAGGGCTGGGTGTTGGGACCAGTGTTGTTTGGGATATTCATTGCAGACATATCATGGGACATCAAGAGCAAGATCAGTCTGTTTGCTGATGATACCAAGGTAGGCGCAGTGGTGGTTGACCTAGGGGGATGGCAGGGGTTGCAGGATGATATGGCAAAGCTTGAAACCTGGTCAGACACCTGGCAACTGGGGTTTAATGCCAAAAAGTGCGAGGTGCTGCATTTTGGGATGAAGAACCCAAGGAGGAGTTACCAGCTAGGGGGAGTGCAGCTAGCCCAGACAGAGGAGGAGGAGGAGAAGGATCTGGGTGTGCTCATTACAGGGTCAATGAACAACTCAGCACAATGTAGGAAGGCAGCTGCAAAGGCCAACAAAATGCTGGGTTGCATTGCAAGGTATATCCTCGAGGAGGAGGAGGTGATTCTGCCACTGTATGGGTCATTAGTTAGACCACACCTGGGTACTGCGTGCATGCACTGGCGCCCGTATCTGAAGAGGGACATTAAGTTACTGGAGGGTGTCAGCGAGGCGACAAAGATGATCAAGGAGCTGGGGACTTATCTACACGAGAGGAGGTTGAAAGAGTTGACATGTACTCACTGGAGGAGAGGAGGGACAGGGTGACATGATTGAAACCTTTAAATACATGAAAGGAATAAACAA
This sequence comes from Neoceratodus forsteri, assembly GCA_016271365.2. NCBI lineage: Eukaryota > Metazoa > Chordata > Ceratodontiformes > Ceratodontidae > Neoceratodus > Neoceratodus forsteri. The sequence continues at coordinate 1,430,740,805 of CM057449.1, forward strand.
GATGGGTACAGAGGGCTGTTCAAAGTAAGGAGGGAGGGCCACCAGGGGCATGTTATGAGACTGGAGGGAGGAAGATTTAGGAGGAGATGAGGAGACACTTTTTACAGAGAGGGTGGTGGCTGGGTGGAATGCGTTACCTGCAGAAGTGGTATGCATTAGTACAGTGGACTGCTTCAAAAGGGGATGGGACAGGACAAGGGGAAGGGTTAATGAAGGGGAAGGGTGGAAGGAAGGGGTAGCTGCAGAATAAGGGGTGCTAGCTGCACATTCAAGCAGACTTGATAGACCTCTAGGCCTTTATCTGCTGGCAAATTTCGTATGTTCGTAACAAGCTCATCAAGGCCACTTGCCCTTTGACCTCATGGCTTTATGGCTTGTTCAACTCCTCAGTTGTATTATTTCCTCATATATAACACTTTGCCTTCATTTATTCTATATATTTATTTATTTTATTTAAAATTTGGCAACTCAGAAAGGCACACTGAGCCAAAGCTCATTTCCAGGTGTGACCCGGGGGAAAAAGGACACAATGCAAACAGGGGGAAGAGACAAGATCATAACATATTAACAAAAGACAGAAAGCAAAACGACATTAAATATCACAGTTTCAAAATATCATAATACTGTATAAGAACAAATGGCAGAATGTACAATGACAATAAAATAAGCACTAGGTTTCATTAAAGAGCAGCATTCAACATATAATTGAATGTGTCCGGAGGCTGTTGCAGGACCTCAAGGAGTTTGTGTAGGATGAGGTAGAGAGGCAAGAGAGGTAGGGGGTAGGAGCAAGGGGGACTAGGACTGAGACATAGCAGGCACTTGAGGACAGGGAGCAAGGAGAAAAGGCAAATGTCAGAGGAGAGCTGACTCCAGAGGAAGGAGAAGCAATAGGAAAAAGTGATTGTCCAGAAGCTGAGAGGAGATGAGAGAGGGAGAAAGAGTGGGAACCCCTGGATTGTAGAGGGTAGTAGTAGGAGGAGTTGGCAGGGGATAATAGGGAAAAGGGTTCCAAATGGTTCCATGACAGTCAGTCGACACATTTTTTTCGACTGATGTTACAGAGACACCCTTATGTCAACTGCATTATGCAGTCGGCATGAGGGTGTCACATGAGAGATTGTTTTCTTCAGGGGGCTGTACCCCTACACCCCCCCACTAATATAATCAACTCTGAATTGGAGTTGTATCAGGGAGGGGGTGTAAAACCCCCAAGAGCAGTGGTGGGGTCCTGCGCTGATACTACAGTGACCTGGCGCTGTCGTCGCTGTTTTGTCAGTCACTGTCGGAAAATCATGGTAGTGATGGTATACCACCCCAAACCAGTATTTGGCAGTAAAGGTTGAACAGTGGGTCAGACCCTGGTGGGGAAGGTGAGTGATAGAGAGAGATAAGTAGAGAGGGCAGTGGTGTGTGTGAAAGTGTGAAATGGAGAGTTGGTGGCGAAGCAACAAAAAGAGTTTAGGAGGGTGTCATGCCTGGTGAGGGACACAGTGGGGGCAGTGCCATAGACAACATCAGTATAGTCAAATACTGAAAGTATAATTTTAGTGACTAACTCACAATGTACAGGAAGGGAGAGGCTCTTTGTTCTGATACAGGATCCCTAGTTTGGGGCAGAGTTTAGAGTAGATGACATTGATATGAGTGGAGAAGTCAAAATGGTTGTCCAGCCTGACCCCCTAGATATTTAAAAGTGGGGACTACCTCTAGAAAGGGGCCAACAGGGGTGGTAAACACTGGGAGAGTCTGTAGTCTTGCCATGATATTTATATATCTAGAATTTATTATAAAAATAAAGTTAATGCATTGTTAACGTTCCAATGCCAAAAAAGAGCGAAATTCAGTGTTAGGGTGTTTTCAATCTGAATGCCTACCCCATCCCCATTCCATAACCATGTGGTCCAAGGCCAAGCTGCAGAACTGTAGTCATGTCATATGGATCTTTGACTTTAAATTATAGGTCCAGAGCCATGCCCCACAAGCCTAGTGCTTTGCCTAGGGCCCACAGCATCAGTTATAACTTTCTTTGTGCAGGTCCCTGTTGGCACTGTGCCTAATTGTCTATGCACATGGCCATTTAGGATGCATGAGATCATTCAGAACCTTCATCATGCAGAGCCCTGTGGGCCCTGCACACAGCAAGTGATCAGCTATAACATTCTACATGCAAGGTCCCCGCCAAAGCAGGACATCAGCCATATTTTACTTTGCACAGGGTTCAAGACCTATAACTTGAACTAGGAGATCCATAGAGCATAGACCTATTCCTGAAACTTCGACTCTGGGCATGAGGCTAGGGGCTGGGTAAGAGGCGATGGATGTCAGGCTTGACAAAACCCAAAAGTCATACTTCCATCCTTTTGTGGCATTAGAACCCTAATGATGCATTAACATTGTTTTCCTCAATGGATTTACTTATTTTTTGAGGAAGTAGAGTTGTAACTTGATTTATACAGGGTCCTTTGGTCTTGCACAAATCAGGAGGTGAGTCCTAACTTGCTTTGCACGGGGTGCTTCATAAAGGGCACATGAGGCCTTACTTTCTTTGTTCAAAGCAGGAGATGAGACTTAGCTTTTTTACTATTTTATTCATTTATGACTTTAAATGTAGTACAAAATGCACATATTTTTTATGATTGCTCGCACGCATGTGCAAGAAACATATTGCGGCAGCTTGTTGCAGTAGTGAGTTGTGACTGTGTTGTTGCCAATGCCAGCTTTTGGGGCTGGTCTGTGTGGCATCAATAGAGGATCACGCTGTCCATGACAGCAGTAGTGTAGCTTGCCATCAACTTGAAAGAAACTCACTGCTGCAATCAGGGGGCACCCCGTCATTAACAATCAGCTGTTTTTACTGCTGGGCCAGTCCCTGATTGCTGCAATGAATTACAGCTGCATTGTCTGGTGTACCATTTCAAAAAAAACATGGTGGCGGCTTCTCCGTTGGCCTCTCTCATTTCTCCCAGCAGCCAAAGGACAGTTGCTGCATTTCACAGTCCTCATTAAAGCTGACAGGGCTGCCCAATTGCCCTGTCAATAGTCTATGCCCCCTCCCCAGTTAATTTGCTTATGGGGTAGCCCAATCCCTGTCAGCATAATGCTCCTTCATCTGCTGTGTGCCGAGGGGATGCCCAATCCCCTCGACTCATGCCCCCCCACCACTCTGCTGATGGGGGTGCCCAATCCCTGTCTACTGCAGACTCCCTCAAGTAACACTCAGGTGGCTTGCTGGGAGTCCTCCCCAGAGTGCCAAAGTGCCTGTAAAAAAGGGAAAACATTCCCATGTTGTTGTTTTTTTCCTGTAAAAGAAAAACGGTCTCTCGTTGAGTCTGGTGCCCTTCCCCCAACCCACACCCACAATCTGCACACCACCTCCCACACCCCTCACCCCATACTTACCTTCGGAACTCAGCGTAATGATCTCTGGTGGAGCGGGAACATGTCTGCACTCTTCAAAGCGGACTGCAAACTGAAGAAATGCTGGTAAGCTGTATAATGGCATAAATGGGGTTTTTATGTTTGCTTGCACGCATGTGCAAGAAACATAGTGCGATGATCCAAAATGCAGTGCCGTACAGTTGAAAGGGAGAGCACCGCTTGAGTGAGTAGCGCTCCCCCTCCCCACACACACACGTGCGCGCACGCACATTGCGTGCTCATGCATCCTACCTCCTCCATGCACACACTGTATGGCTGACGGGGGTGCCCAATCCCCTGTCAGCTCTACTGATCCCCCCCCGCAGTCTGTATGGCCAATGGGGGTGCCCAATCCCCCGTTGGCTCTACTGTTCCCCCTAAGACTATCGGGTGCCACGCGAGAGCCCACCCCAATGTGGCAACAGGTTCCTATGGCCGACGGGGGTGCCCAATCCCCCATCGGCTCCAATGCTCCCCCAACAGCCTTCCAGCTGCCATGCTGGGAGCCCACCTCAGCGTGGTAAACGTCCCGCATAGTCCAAATAAAAAAAAAAATCTGAAAGAAAAAAACCTTCCTTGCTGCTGTCTTCACCCCTCTCCCACCCATGCCCACCCACTGCACACCCTGCCTCCCACACCCCACCTCACCCCATACTTACCTAAGGAGCTCGGCGCGACAATCTTCAGTGGACCGGGAACACGTCTGCACTCTTCAAAGCTGACCGCGAACTGAGGAAATGCCGGTAAGCTGTATAATGTAATGAATAGGGTTTTTTCAAATTTGCTGCATATCTCAAGCATTTTTTGGAATTTTAGCATCAAATTTTCAACATGGGGTTTTTGGGACCCCTCCTCATGAATTCTGTCACTGTCATGGCGTTAATCGGGCCCGAAGGGTGATTTCACAGTCACTGCGTGAAATCACCTTTCGGGACTGATTAATGAAATGACAGTGCCAGTGTTCATAAGGTGGGCTCTCAAAAAGCCTAAGTTGAAAATTTGTTGAAAAAATTCCTAAAAATGACTGTTTTACGAGCGTGCGTTGCGCTGTTCCTACACACGCTCATAGGTTAGCGAATTTTCAATATTTTCACTCCGGATTTTCAACATTGCCATTTGACCACACTTTCTTATGAGCAGTATAACTGTCATTTTTCACATGTAGCGCACAATGGCACAGTCGGTGTGCGAAATCAATGTTTGGGACACATTAAGAAAATCACAGTGACACTGTTCATGAGCAGAGGTATTAAAATGGCTATGTTAAAAATTTGGTGAAAAATTCCCAAAATGACTGTTCCCTACGAGCATGCGTTAACATTCTCACATGCGCTCAAGTAAGTTCGTGAATTTTCAATATTTTCACTCCAGATTTTCAACATTGCCATTTTACCACACCTCCTTATGAGCAGTACAGCTGTCATTTCTCACTTCCCACCCAAAATGTGTTTCTACGCATGTAGCGCACAATGGCGCAGTCGGTCTGCGAACTCAATGTATGGGACATGGTAAGAAAATCACAGTTACAGTGTTCATGAGCAGAAGTGTTAAAATGGCTATGTTAGAAATTTGGTGAAAAAATTCCCAAAAATGACTATTTTACGAGCATGCGTTGCGCTGTTCCTACACACTCTCGTAAGTTTGTGAATTTTCAATATTTTCACTCCAGATTTTCAACATTGCCATTTTACCACACCTCCTTATGAGCAGTACAGCTGTCATTTTTCACATCCCACCCAAAACATGTTTCCATCCATGTAGCGCACAATGGCGCAGTCGGTGTGCGAAGTCAATGTATGGTACACATTAAGAAAATCACAGTGACACTGTTCATGAGCAGAGGTCTTAAAATGGCTATTTTGAAAATTTGGTGAAAAAATTCCTAAAAATGACTAAGTTACGAGTGAGCATTGCGCAGTTTCCATGCACCCTTGTAAGTTCATGAATTTGTAACATTTTTCAGTCCAGATTTTCACCAGTGGCATTTTTCCACACTTCCTTATGAACAGTGCAGTTGTCATTTTTCACAACATGGCAGAAATGTGTTTTCACACTTTCAGCACAGAAATGCATGGTCGCTGTGGGAAATCATTGTTTAGGACAGATAAAGAAAATCACAGTGACACTGTTCATGACCGGAGGTCCCAAAATGCCTGTGTTGACAATCTGCTGTAAACAATTCCCAAACTAATTACATTATGGGTGCACACTGCACAGTTTCTACGCACACTCGTGACTTCACCAGTTTTTTAAATATTTTCACTGCAGATTTTCAACATTGTCATTTTTTACACCTCCCCATGAACAGTACAGCTGTCATTTTTCACATCCTGTTCAGAATGTGTTTTTGCACCTGTGGTGACAAATGTCGTAGTCGCTGTGCAAAAGCAGCTTTTGGCTAACAAACTGATATTGCCACTGTTCATGAGGTGGGGGTCACAAAAAACATGTTGAAAATTTGGAGTGAAAATACCAATGAATGCCTGAGGCATTAGGGTTTCCGACCATAACACCCCACCCTGTAGAGAATGACAGGCATCAGGGCTGTGACTTGGGATTGTCACCTGCAATGCTCATGCATTTCCACCCCACCCACACACTGAGAGGCATCGGGGTGTGCATTAGCTCTTCCATTGGCTGTTTCCCCATTCTCCTATACCGCACCCATCTCACAATATTTTCTCTGATGGAATGGGGTGTGCATAAGGGCCAAAGACCCCAAGGCACACCGCAACACTTGTCGGTGTCTGCACGGTAGGGTGTGGTGAAATGGCATCGACGTTATGCCTGATGACCCAAAGGCACACCCCAATGCCTGTCACTATCTGCAGGGTGTTGATGGGGTTGGCTTCAGTTCAATACTTCACTGCCATTCCTATTATGCAGCTCTGTAACTCCTACTCTAGCAATGCCAATGCCAGCAAGCAAACATTTGGCATTGACAAATGCTTGTTCAACTTATGTGGATATCTCAGCCATTTTTTGTGAATTTTGATATAAAATTTTCAACATAGGGGTTCTTGGGACCTCATCTCTTAAGTTCAGTGACTGTCATCTGGTTATTTGGTCCCGAAATGTGATTTCACAGTTGCTGCATGGAATCACCTTTTGGGACTGATTAATGAAACAACAGTGTCACTGTTCATAAGGTGGGCTCTCAAAAAGCCTACATTGCAAATTTGGTGAAAACAATCACAAAAATGACTGTATTATGAGTGTGCATTGCGCAGTTTCCACACACACTCATAACTTCACAAATTGGTAGTAGTTTCACTCTAGATTTTCAACATTGTCATTTTTTCACATCTCCTTATGAACAGTACAGCTGTCATTTTTCACATCCTGGTTGAAATGTGTTTTTGCATATCTGGCGCAGAATAGCGTGGTCGCTGTGGGAAATCAGTGATCAGGATAAATTAAGAAAATCACAGTGACACTGTTCATGAACAGAGGTTCTAAAATGCCTATGTTGAAAATTTGGTGACAAAAGTCCAAAAAATGACTATGTTACGAAAGTGCATTACGCAGTTTCCACACACACTCGTAACTTTAAAAATGTGTAATATTGTCACTCAGAATTTTCAACATTGTCAATTTTGTACACCTCCTTATGAACAGTATAGTGCTCATTTTTCACATCTGCCCAAAATGTGTTTTCGCACATCTGGCGCACAATGGCGTGGTCGCTGTGGGAAATCAATGTTTGGGACAGATTAAGAAAATCATAGTGACAGTGTTCATTAGCAGAGGTCACAAAATGCCTATGTTGAAAATTTGGTGAAATAATTCCACTAAATGACTGTGTTACTAGCATGCATTGCGCAGTTTCCACTTACACGTGGATGTTCGAGCATTTTTAATATTTTCACTCCAGATTTTCAACATTGCCATCTCTTTACACCTCCATATGAATTGTACAGCTGTCATTCTTCACATCCTGCCCGATCTGTGTTTTCACACATCTGGCACAGAATGGCACGGTAACTCTGGGAAATCAAAGTTCAGGACAGATTAACAAAATCACAGTGCCACTGTTTATGAGCAGAGGTACCAAATGTTTTCATGAGGTGGGGTTCACAAAAAGGCCATGTTGAAAATCTGTAGTTCAGATACCAACAAACACTCGAGGTGTTAGGGTTTCTAACCATAACGTCCCACCCTGTACAGACTGACAGGCTGACAGGCTTTTAAACTAGTCAAGGGGGGAGGCACTGATAAGCAGCAGGAAAATCCCGGCCTCCCCCTACAAAACAGGGTACTAAATGAGAAAAAGACCAAGGTAGAAAGGTCAGTGGGGGGTGCTGCAACAGAAGGTAAAGCCATCAAAAAATGGAGAGCAATGAGTACCAATGCCCATAGTCTGAGTAACAAGCTTCCTGAATTAGTGGCCTTGATGGAGGAGGAACATCTGGATATCATGGCAGTCACAGAAACATGGTACACACAAAACCATGACTGGGATGTAAACATACCAGAATACACTATCTACAGGAGGGACAGGGAGGGTAAAAGAGGAGGAGGACAAGCTCTTTACATAAGGGAAGGAACAAGCAACAGAACAAAAGGGTAAACAGGGAGGAGAAGAAGCACTGTGGGGTAAACTTGAGACCGCAATGGCACCACAACACACACACGGGGTTGATACAGACCCTCTCAGGGGAGGAAATGGACAAGGAAATGATAGAAAGTATACTTAGAATAGCAGAAAAAGGGAGATATTGCTGATGGGTGATCTGAATATGCCAGATGTTAACTGGAGTGCAGTTCAGCAGCCACTCTGAAGAGTGGGTTATTCTAGATGCCCTACAGGGGCATGCCTTAGACAACTAGTATTGGAACCCACTCGAGAGGGAGCAATCTTAGACCTGGTTCTCTCAAATGGAGATGAAGAGAGGATCACAGATGTAGAAGTGGGTAGCCATCTGGGAACTAGCGACCATCGAACAGTATGGTTCACAATAAACACAGCAATAGAGTCAAGCCATACAAAGACAAAGGTACTGGATTTTAGGGGGGCTGACTTTGTCAAAATGGATGAGTGCCTAAGGAATGCACTAGCAAATGGGCAGGAAGGAGGGGTGGAAGAACAATGGGGAATAATAAAAACTGCCATCACAGAGGTATCAAGCCTTTGTGTAAAGCAAATAAACAAAATGAAACGAGGTAAGAAACCACTATGGTTCTCAAAGGAAGTGGCAGTGAAGGTTCAAGAGAAAAAGAAAGTATTCAGGAAGTACAAGGAATCACAGAAGGAACAGGACAGAGAACTGTATCAGTTAAAGTAAAAGGAAGCTGGGAAGGTAGTCAGAACAGCAAAGGCCCAAACCGAGGAAAAGATAGCCAACTCAGTTAAGAAGGGGGATAAAACCTTTTATAGGTACATCAGGGAGCGAAGGAAGACCAAGGGAGGAATAGTGAGACTTAATAAAGGGAGGGGGGGTGGGCAGAGGGTGACTGTGAAAAGGCAGAGATACTAAACAAATATTTTGCTCAGTATTTACAAAGGAAGAGGGGGAGGTACCTAAAACAAACAGTAGAAACACTCTGGATACAGAAGTTGATACCAGCCCATTTACAGAAGAAAGAGTTCTGAAAGAACTCTTAAAACTGAAGGTGGACAAAGCAATGGGGCCTGGTGGAATTCATCCCAGAATTCTAAAAGAACTAAGGGTAGAACTAGTGACACCACTGACTACCCTCTTTAACAAATCATGGGAGGATGGGGTGGTACCCGAGGACTGCAGGAGGGCAGATGTGATTCCCCTTCACAAAAGTGGGAGCAAGGCAGAAGCAGGAAACTACAGACCTGTTAGTTTAACCTCAGTGGTAGGGAAAATGATGGAATTACTTCTGAAGGAAAGAATTGTTAAATATCTAGAGGCCAGAGGGGCACAGGACCCAAGGCAGCATGGATTCACAGGGGAAGGTCATGCCAGACAAATCTGATAGATTTCTTTGACTGGGTGACCTAAGTAGTTGATCAGGGAGGGGCTGTGGACATGGCCTACCTAGACTTTAGCAAGGCATTTGACACAGTCCCACACAAAAGATTAATATATAAGTTAGCCAGCCTGGGAGTGGGTCCCAAGATGACAGCCTGGGTAAAGAATTGGCTGGAGAATAGGACACAGAGTAATAGTAAATGGAGTCCACTCTGAAAAAGGAGGGTTAGTAGTGGGGTACACATGAGGGTTCAGAGTAGGGACCAGTCCTCTTCAATGTCTTTATAAGTGACATTGCAGAGGGACTGGAAGGAAAAGAAATGTCTCTTTGCAGATGACACAAAGATCTGCAACAGAGTTGATGCACAAGGTGGAGTGGAAAGGATGAGAAGGGACTTGGCAAGGTTAGAGGAATGGTCAAATGTATGGCAGTTTAGATTCAATGCTAAGAAGTGCAAGGTAATGCACCTGGGAAACAAAAACCCAGGGGAAGAGTACACAATGGGGGGTGATATATTAACAACAACAAAAATGGAAAGGGACCTGGGGGTAGTCATATCAGATGACCTAAAGGTGGGCAAGCAATGTGAGAGGGCAGCAAGGAGGGCTGGGGGATACTGGGATGCATAGGGAGAGGCATCACCAGTAGAAAACAGGAAGTTATTATCCCTCTGTACAGACAGCTAGTGAGACCCCATCTGGAGTACTGCGTGCAGTTCTGGAGACCCAATCTCCGCAAGGACATAGACAGGATGGAAGCTGTCCAGAGGAGGGCAACTAAAATGGTGCAGGGTCTGCACTGGAAGACATATGAAGAGAGACTTAAGGAGCTTGATATGTATAGCCTCGAGGAAAGGAGGAAAGGAGGGACATGATAGAAACTTTCAAGTACCTCAAGGGAATCAACAAAGTCCAAGAAGGTAGCATCTTTCAAAAACAGAGGTGTGCAAGAACAAAGAGGCACAATTTGAAGATAGAAGGGGGGCGGCTCAGAGGTAATTTAAGGAAGTATTTTTTCACAGAAAGGGTGGTGGATGTATGGAACGGCCTTCCAGAGGAGGTTGTGGAGTTACAAACAGTGGTGGAATTCAAGCATGCATGGGACAGTCATAAGGCAATTCTAGGGGGTGGGGGTAGGAAGAAGTAGGCTGCTGGTTAACTAGGATCTGCAGCTTATCCATCAGGTAGGGAAATGGGCAGACTGGGTGGGCCAAGCAGTCCTTATCTGCCATCAAATTCTATGTTTCTATGTTTCTAGGGGTGTGCCTTTGGATTGCTGGCTGTAATGCTCATGCCATTCCACCCCCACCCTCCTCCCTGAGGCCAGTGACAGGCATCGAGGTGTGCTTTGGACTGTTTGGCCCCAGACTTCACCCCATTCTCCTATACTGCACCCATTTCAGCATATGTCCTTATGAAATGGGGTGACTGTGAAGCTGAACAGCCCAAGGCACATCTCAACACTTCTCAGTGTCTACAGGTCAGGGTGAGGTGAAATGCCATGAGCGTTATGGGCGATGACCCAAAGGCACACCTCAATGCCTGTCTATCTCTGCAGGATGGAAGTGGGGTTGGCATGAGTTCACTACTTCACTGCCATTCCTATTCTGCATCTGTCTAACTCCTGCATGACCAATGCTAATATCAGCAACCAAACATTCGGCATTGACAAATGTTTGTTTGGGTTGTGTTCTCAACTGTTTTTGATGTTTCCCATCTTTAAATATTTTGTTCCTGTGGACATAGTTAATTTTTTTTTTTGCAATTTTTTTGTTGCTTTAACCATTTTGTTCCTGTTGGACTTTCAAATAAACTGTGTGATGATTTTTGTGCTTTAAATATTTTATTTTCGACATAGACAAATTTCCACAAAGCTTTTTTGCCATCGGGTTATGTGTAACCAATTGCACGTGCTGTATGTTATGAGCATGTGCTGAGTTTAAGTCCATCTAAATCATTTTTGTAGTGAATCATGAAAAGTTTTATTTTCTAATTAAAATACAAGTCTAATTTTTTTATCACAGCTCAGATGTCTTGTTAGACTATCTTGTGCTGATGAACCATACAACTGTCAACCTTAAGAGTGAAGTATTTTCTCATTTTTCACATTTAAAGTTTTTGATTGTGCCCAGTTTTAACTTGGAAAAACTGATTTTTTTCAGCAGATTTATTCAGTAAGCTGTGCATGATTCAAATTTTTAAACAATAAAACCATATAACTATAAACTAAAAAAATTTCCATTTTCAAACCACAAAAAGGCCTTTTTCAAACATGAGAACCAATTAACTTGAAAGTTCTATAATATAAACCAGTAGTTTTTTGCTATCTGATAGTAAAATAAAGTCTTAAACAGGAAATTTTTTATGTAATTTCACAAATTAATAATTTTGGACTGCAAAACTTATTTGCACCAAACTTACCAAACAATTAAACCCCTAGGACATTTAAGGTACACACCACATTTTGCAATCCTGGAGGTTAAAATCACTAGGATATAAACTGCTAGAAACCCAATTTTTGGCACAATCACTAATTAGAGGGGAAGAGGGCAGTCTCCTTTCCACAGTACATATATATTTTTTTTTAATTATATGGAATGTATAAAGCCAGAGGCTCCATTTTAATGGACCATATATTTGGATTTACTATTGAGGATTTCCTAGTTTATCATAAAATATCATGCAATGCGGTAAATGCTAGTGTCCCTGCCTCTATTTTTTGGAGCACAGAGTTGGGGGATGCCAGGAAACTGGTAGGTTTTTGACTTTCTAAATGAAAGGCTTTACTGCACTTTTTATGTTGGCTCGCACTTGAGCTCCAGCCAACATCTTGCGGTAGTAGCAGATTTGGAGGCACGGTCACTGTTGGGCAAATGTAAGGCATGCATCAGTAGGTATGTCCCTCATTCCCCAACAAGCTTACATGCTGGCGCCACACCATGAATACATAATGTGTGAACACATCTAACGAAAGGTCTGCTGCAATGTGAGCAAAGCTCGTCATACACAACGGCACCTCCTGACATGCTTGCCCTGGTGAAAAAGTACATTAAACATGGCTGCACACTGCCTGCCTTAATGCCGACTTCTGGGGTGCCCAATCCCCCTGTCAGCATGCCCTGACCCAATGTATGTGCCAACAGGGAAGCCCACTCCCCCAGTGGCATAATGCACACCCATTTGTTATGTGCGAGGGTGCACAATCCCCTCAGCTCTTGCCCTCCGCTTTCGTGTGTGTCCAGCAGGGGTGCCCCAATCCCCCGTCAGCTACAACATCCCGAAAACACTTAGGTGGCACACTGGGAGCCCACCCCAGTGTGCCAGTGCATCTGAACAAAAAAGAAAAAATTGCCATTTTCCACACCTCCTTATGAAATGTACAGCTGTCATTTTACATTTCTTGACCAAAATGTGTTTTCGCACGTCTGGCGCAGAATAACGCGGTCGCTGTGCAAAATCAGTTTTCAGGACAGTTTGAGAAAATGACAGTGACACTGTTCATGAGCAGAAGTCCTAAAATGCCTATGTTGAAAATCTGGTGCTGAAAGTCCATAAAATGACTGTGTTAAGAAGCGGCATTGCGGCCTATAATTCCTGTAACTTCAAGAATTTGCATATTTTCATGCCAGATTTTCAACACTGGCATTTTTTCACACCTCCTTATCAACAGTACAGCTGTCATTTTTCACAGCCTGCCCAAAATGTGTTTCCACACCTGTGGTGCACAATGGCGTGGTCGCTGTGGGAAATCAACTTTTGGGACAGATTAACAAAATCACAGCGTCACTGTTCATGAGGAGAGGTCCCAAAATGCCTATGTTGAAAATGTGGCTAAAACCCCCCCCCAAAATAATTGGATTATGGACATGTGTTGTGCAGTTTCTGTGCATGCTCATGACTTTACCAATTTTCATATTTTCACTCCAGATTTTCAACGTTGCCATTTTTTTACGCCTCCTCATGAACAATACAGCCCACATTCTGCCCAAAATGTGTTTTCGTCCCTGTGTCACCAAATGACATAGCCACTGTGCAAAACCATCTTTCAGCTAACAAATTGATTGTGCCGCTCTTCATGAGGTGGGGTCACAAAAAGCCTATGTTGAAAATTTGGAGTAAAAATACCAACAAACGCCTACAACATTAGGGTTTCCAAGTGTAACACCCCACCCTGTAGAGACTGCCAGGTGTCAGGGGTGTGACTTGGGCTCATTGGCTGTAATGCTCACACCATTCTACCCCCACCCCCACCCTGCAGCCAGTGACAGGCATCAAGGTGTGCCTTGGAGTGTTCGGCCCTAACGTTCACCCCATTCTCCTATACTGCACATGTCTCAGTGTATTTCCTTATGGAATGGGGTAAGTATATGGCCCAAAAGACCCCAAAGCACACCATGACACTTGTCAGTGTCTACAGGGTAGGGTGAGGCCCATTCTCCTATACTGCACCCATCTCAGTGTATGTCCTTATGGAATGGGGTAAGTATAAGGCCCAAAGACCCCAAAGCACACTACGACATTTGTCACTGTCTACAGGGTAGGGTGAGGTAAAATGGCATGAGCGTTATAGCTGATGCCCCAAAGGCACACCCCGGCACCTGTCAGTCTCTGCAGGGTGGGGGTGGGGTTGGCGTCAGTTCCATACTTCACTGCCATTCCTATTGTGCATCTCTAACTCCAGCACTACCAATGCCAATGCCAGTGAAACAACATTCGGCACTGACAAATGCTTGTTTAACTGCTGGTTTGTCCTTAGAGACAAGCAGCACTAGCTATCTTAGTACATCTCACAGGCTTAATGATAAAAAACCATAACTGAGAACAGCAGTACTCCAGCATGCTTAACATACAGTTATGAAGAACATTATTGTCTGAGAAACCGGGCCACTGGAAAATGTAAGCAATTCAGATACATGTCCTGAGAATCACAGGATTGGATTAAGTACAGTATAACTAGAGATACAAATATGCAATGGTATCTCTATAGGGGTACCCAGCCAAAAACAGGCTTTGGCCGGGGTCTTGATGAGATGGCTTTAGCTGCTTTACAGGAAAGTTTTCAATAAAAGTTTATAAAATCAGGGCATACAATAACTGCTCTTTTGATTTTGCGAGGGGTTTTAGGTAGCCATTAACTTGCTTTGGGATTTTTATATACAGTTGTACAATTTATAACATTACACTGCCTTTAAATTAAAGAATAGGTAATCCAATCACAAACTTATTTAACTTCTAGTCATACACCTTTGAAGTGGCTTACAGTTAATTTTTATTTATTAACTATCACAATTTATCCTGTCCACATAAGCAGTGAGGCACAGTGACTAGCAAATGTGCATTCCAGAGTAAGTTCTAGCCATGACAAACACACATTCTGTAAATCCTTTCAATCATTAACAGTGTATAGGTAATGTTTGCAATGGCTTAGTCTTGATGTGTGAGTGCTACCGTCTTACAGCCCACAGAGTTCATCTCTGCAATAGCTTACTGCATCAGAGACTTACAAAGATGAAGACAGCGGGAATGGAAGATTCAAAAGGCACTTGTTCTGATTCTCCTGAGATGACTATGGCTGCAAGATCACCAACTCTAACACTGAAGCGTGAAGTTGGACTGGTGAGCGCTGTGTCTCTGATTGCAGGCACAATGATTGGCTCTGGCATCTTTATGACACCAGAGTGGGTGCTGTACTACATGGGCAGCCCTGGAGCCAGTCTCTTGGTCTGGGCTGCTGGCGGTCTGCTGTCTATGCTTGGAGCTCTCTGCTATGTTGAACTTGGGACCATCATAAAAGAATCTGGTGGAGAGTACATCTATATGCTCAGAAATTTTGGATCACTTCCTGCCTTTCTTTATATTTACACTACAGTTTTTTTGACTGCACCTGCTGGGTCAGCAGCTGTGGCCTTGAGCTTTGCAAAGTACGTGGTTGTACCTTTTTATCCAGGCTGTGCTCCACCCCAGCTGGTGGTGAAATGCACGGCTGCTGTCTGCATCCTAGTTGTAGTTACCATAAATTGTTTGAATGTGAGGCTGGCTACAACCACTCAGAATATTTTTACTGCATCCAAAATACTAGCCTTAGTTGTCATTCTCATTGGTGGAGTGGTTGTGCTAATCAATGGGCAAACAGTTAATCTCCAGAACACCTTTCATGGTACTGCTATAGGTTTTGGCCCAGTAGGGCTTGCTTTCTACCAGGCACTGTGGGCCTATGATGGCTGGGGCACTCTGAATAATGTGACTGAAGAAGTGAAGCGTCCTGAGGTCAGTACATCTTGTTATTCAGATTAAGTAATACAGCAGTCAAAAATAAAGATGCAAGAAAGTGTTTTTTTTTTCAGATAGAGCAACCATATATTCTTTACAAAGGACTAATAAAATACTGGTGTAAATGACCATTCTCTAGCAACTCACCTGCCATCCTAAAAGGAGCTCTTCTGAAAAACATCATATTACCACTGTTTGACCATGTGGAATGTGAAAATATTTTATGTACTATGATACAAACGGCACAGTATTTATTTTTAATTGTGGCTTTGGAAATTTGGAAATCTGAATCCTTTTATTCTGGTAAATTCATATATTTGAAAATATTTTATTCTGTAACTCATACAGAGAACAAAAGTTTTGTTTACAGATGTGACCAGGATGACAAGGAAGAGAGGAAATGGAGAGGAAAGGAGAAGTACATTTTTAAAATAGATAAAAAATTATATGCATACATAGTAACAAGACAGCATACAACATAACAAGACAGCATACGGTATCAGATACAGGACATATGTGAAATAATTGGCAGAAGCTGATATATCATACACAAGAATCATATACATCAACACAAGAAATGCTAAACCTACATGATAAGAACTTTGAGTACTTTTTGTTAAATATATGCACACTTTTACATACATTGGGCTCTATGCACTAATAGGGCAGAGTGGCTACACACACATATCTGGGGTGCACAACCATTCTGCACCCTCCATACCCCCGTGTGGGATGCACAAAGTGGGAGGAGCGCAGCACATATGTGCCCCATTCCCCACGCCACATGAGGAGCAACACACATACTGGGGGAGGGTGAGGGCCAGGCTGGCACTACTTGCATGCACCAAGGCACATAATGCTGACCACGGGGATGTGGATGGGTGCACAGGTTATTCCAGGGAGAACCCTATCATAAGCCTGATACATGCACCCCGCACCCATCCAAGCAATGGCCGCCAACAGCCAGGACCATGGCAGCCATGCCCCCTACCTACTGGATAAGTTGCAGATCCTAGTTAACCACCAACCTATTTCTTCCAACCCCCCCCCACAAGAATTGCGTTATGTCTGTCCCATGCATTCTTGAATTCCCCCACTGTTTTTGACCCCATGACCTCCTAAGGAAGGCTGTTTGATGTGTTCACCACCCTCTCTGTGAAAAAAATACTTCCTAACACTGCCCCTGAGCCATCCCCCCTCTTTAAGTTCTGTCCCCTTGTTCTTGCACATATCTTTTTCTGAAAAATACTAACCTTTTAGACTTTGTTGATTCCCTTGAGGTACTTAAAAGTCTCTATCATTTCCCCCTCTCCCTCTTTCCTCAAGAGTATACATATTAAGCTCCTTTAGTCTCTCTTCATATGGCTTCTCTTGCAGACTCTTCACCATTTTAGTTGCCTTCCTCCAGACTACCCCCATCCTCTCTATGTCCTTGCAGAGATGGGGTCTCCAGAACTGCATGGAGTACTCCAGATGGGGTCTCACTAACTGTCTGTACAGAGGAATAACAACTTCCTGTTTTCTACTGGTGATGCCTCTCCCTATACATCCCAATCCCCCAGCCATCCCTACTGCTTTCTCACATTGCTTGCTAACCTTTAAGTCATCTGATATGACTACCCCAGGTCCCTTTCCATTTTTGTTGTTGTTACTACCTCACCCTCATTGTGTATTCTTCCCCTGGGTTTTTGTTTCCCAGGTAAATTACTTTGCACTTCTTTGCATTGAATCCAAGCTGCCATACATCTGACCATTACTCCAACCTTGCCAAGTCCCTTCTCATCCTTTCCACTCCTTGTGTATCAACCTTGCTGCAGATCTTTGTGTCATCTGCAAAGATGCATACTTTTCCTTCCAGTCCTTCTACAATGTCACTTATAAAGACATTAAAAAGGACCAGACCCAGTACTGAACCCAGCAGTACCCCACTAGTAACCCCCTTTCTTTGGATTGGACTCCATTTGCTATTACCTTCTGTGCCCTGTTGTTCAGCCAGTGTTTTCCCCAGGTTACCACCCTGGGACCCACTTCCAGGATGACTAATCTGTTTATTAATCTTTTGTGTGGGACTGTGTCAAATGCCTTGCTAAAGTCTAGGTAGGTCATGTCCACAGCCCCTCCCTAGTCTACTACTTTGCTCACCTAGTCAAAGAAATCAACTAGATTCATCTGACATGACCATCCCACTGTGACTCCATACTGCCTTGGGTCCTGTGCCCCATTGGTTTCTAGGTACTCAACAATTCTTTCCTTCAGAAGTGATTCCATCATTTTCCCTACCACTGAGGTCAAACTGACAGGTCTATTGTTTCCTGACTCTGTCTTGCTCCCGCTTTTGTGAAGGGGAATCATATCTGCCCATCTCCAGTCCTCAGGTACCACACCTACCTCCCATAATTTGTTAAAAAGGGTAGTCAGTGGTGTCACTAGTTCTCCCCTTAGTTATTTTAGAATTCTGGGATGAATTCCATCAGGCCCCATTGCTTTCTCCACCTTCAGTTTTAGGAGTTCTTTTGGAACCCTTTCTTCTGTGAATGGACTGGTATCGACCCCCTTATCCAGAGTGCTTCTACTGATTGGATTAGGTACCTCCCCCTCCTCCTCGTTTGTGAATACTGAGCAGAAGTAATCATTCAGTATCCCTGCTTTTTCACTGTTCCTCTCTGCCCACCCACTCTCCCCTTTATTCAGCCTCACTATCCCTCCCTTTGTCTTTCTTTGCTCCCTAATGTACCTAGAAAAGGTTTTATCCCTCTTCTTAACTGAGTTGGCTATCTTTTCCTCAGTTTGGACCTTTGATATTCTGACTGCTTTCCCCGCTTCCTTCTGCTTTAACTGGTACAGTTCTCTGTCCTGCTCCTTCTGTGTTTCCTTATACATCCTGAATGCTGTCTTTTTCTCCCTAACCTTCCCCGCTACCTCTTTTGAGAACCATAGTGTTTTTCTTTGTTTTGATTTGTTTATTTGCTTCACACAAAGGCGTGTTGCCTCTGTGATGACAGTTCTCATGTTTCCCCATTGTTGCTCCACCTCTCCTACTTGCCTGTTTGCTAATGCTTTTCTGAGGCACTCTCCCATTTTGTCGAAGTCAGCCCTTCTGAGGTCCAGTGCCCTCACTTTTGTATGGCTTGGTTGTGCAGCCGAGTATATTGTGAACCACACTGTTTGGTGGTCACTTGTTCCAAGATGGCTACCCACTTCTAGATATGAGATCCTCTCTCCGTCCCCATTTGAGAGTGCCAGGTCTAAGACTGCTCCCTCACGAGTGGGTTCCAACACTAGCTATCTGAGGCATGCCCCCTGTAGGGCATCAAGAAAGGCCCTACTCTTGGATGTGGCTGCAGTAAAGGTGCTCCAGTTAATAATCTAGCATATTCAGGTCCTCCATCAACAATATCTCCCCTTTCTCTGCCATCCTAAGGATGCCTTTTATCATTTCCTTGTCCATTTCCTCCCCCTGAGATGGGGGGTCTGTATACAACCCCTGTGCAGATTGTGGTGCAATTTCCAGTCTTTTGTGCCTCTGTGATCACTCCCTTCCTGCTCCCAAACTGGAAGTTACTGTTGCCAGTCAAATCATGCGTCTATAAAAGTAGAACTGGCTAAGGGTGGCGGGGAGGTATGGAGTGCAACACAGTACCAGTAGAGCAGTAAATGTTCTAACAGCACCTCTTTCCTCTTGCTGTTCTCTGCCAAAAGCAATCTAGGGCAGTTTTTAAATCCAAACACCTGGCTTCCTTCCGTACTGGGTCATAATGCAGCGTACGACATTATAGCTATCCCGGAATAGCGCTGTCTAGGACAGCGATTGGTGCAATACCGTGTATACTGCTGTACGTGGTATTGCACCATTCACACACTCCAAGGCAGAGGATGAGACCTCTGCTGGGAGTGGGTTCTGCTGAGCAGCTGCCATGGCTCACTGGACAGAGCCACAGAAGCAGAAACCCAGGCACTGTGTCTGGGGCCAGGTTTGATTCCTGGTCCCAGACATTTTATTTTTACTACTTTTGCACTCCGAGTTGGCCCCGGGTTGAGAATCTTTAGTGGGGGGGTTCAGGGCATGCAGCCCCTCAACTGGGGGTGTGGGGCAGAGCCCCCACAGAAAAATAATTATGCCACATGGCATAAATCGCGCTATGTATTGGCAGTGCGTTTGAATATAGCATAATGCTATGTGACATTATGACCTGTGCTTTCCTTCTGCCTAAGCCACTCCCCCTAATTCACAGTTTGCTTCTACACCAAGCTAACTGCACTGATAACAATTCCCTTCACCCAACTCAGGCAAACACACTAACTCTTTTTTTTGTATGTTTCCTTGTTTGTTTTTACTCTAAATTGAAGGTCCCAGTAGTAGAGTTCTAGTTCTTTAGTCCCAGTAGAGTAGTAAAGTTCTAATAGCACCTCCTTCCTCTTGCTGTTCTCTGCCTAAAGCTATCTAGGGAAGTTTTTAAATGCAAATACCTAGCTTAGGTTTGCTGCTATCTATGGATGTTACAATTTTTAACTGTTTTAAAATGATGTATTTTATGTTTGTAAAGCACCTTGATTCTAGAAAGACGCTCAATAAAGTTTTACTTACTTACTTCTGCCTAAGCCACTTCCCCTAATTCACAGTTTCCTTTTACACCTAGCTAACTGCACTGATAACAAGTCCTTTTACCCAACTCTGGAAAACACAGTAATTCTTTTTTGTTTGTTTGTTTTTACCACAAATTGAATTATTATGTGAAACTGAGATCCCCTAGTTTGGAACACATCCTGTGTTCCAAACTATACTCCTTAACAGGTGTCACCAATGAATGCATTCTGTCCAGAGCTATCTTCTTGGTGACAACACTGTGAAAGGTCAAAAGGCTTCTCAAGGTCAACTTCCTGTGTTCCAAACTACTAAATTCTCCAACAAACCCAAGTAACTGCAATCATTTCAACAATATAATGTTATAGATTTGCAAACTAGAGAATCTCAGTTTCACATAATGATTCACATATATGTTTTAACCACAGAGAAGCAAGGGGGAAAGAAAGAACAGAAACAGCTAGAAACAGCAGGTAAAGAAAGAACAAGCATTTCTCAATGCCGAACGTTCGCTTGCAGGTATTTGCAGTGGTGTTTGGCATGTATGGTGCTTTACCCTAATGCCCTGTGCGATTGCTGGTATTTGCACAATAAATTGTCAGCATGATCTTTTTGTTACCCCCATTGTGCGCTACATAGGCGGAAACACGTTTTGGGCAGGATGTGAAAAATGACAGCTGTACTGCTGATAAGGAAGTGTGGTAAAATGCCACTGTTGAAAATCTGGAGTTGAAATATTGAAAATTCGCAAACCTACGAGCGTGCGTGGGAACTGTGCAATGCACGCTCATAAAACAGTCATTTTTAGGAATTTTTTCACCAAATTTTCAACATTGCCATTTAAAACCTCTGCTAATGAACAGTGTCACTGTGATTTTCTTACTGTGTCCTTACATTGATTTACTTTACCCGACTGCGCCATTGTGCACTACATCGGGAAAAGGCGTTTTGAGCAGGATGTAAAAAAAAAAATGACAGCTGTACTGCTCATAAGGATATGTGGTAAAATGGCAATGTTGAAAATCTGGAGTGAAAATATTGGAAATTCGCAAACTTCTGGCAACTTAGCCGTAAGGAACTGCACAAGCCTGCCTAAAGTAAAACAGTTATTTGTAGGAATTTTTAAGCAAATTTTCAACATAGCCATTTAAGATCTCTGCTCATGAACAGTGACACTGTGATTTTCTTAATGTGTCCCATACACTGAGTTACTCACCGACTGTGCCACTATAAGCTACATGGGCGGAAACACGTTTGGGCAAGATGTGAAAATGACAGCTGCAGTGCTCATAAGGAGGTGTGGTAAAATGGCAATGTTGAAAATCTGGGTGAAAATATTGAAAATTCGCGATACTGACGTCGCATGAGGAACTGTACAACTACGCTGTAAATAGTCATTTTAGGAATTTTTTCACCAAATTTTCAACACAGCCATTTTAAGACCTCTACTCATGATCAGTGTCACTGTGATTTTCTTAATGTGTCCCATATATTGAGTTCGCACACCAACTGCACCATTGTGCGCTACATGGGCAGAAACACATTTTGGGCAGGATGTGAAAAATGACAGCTGTACTGCTCATGAGAAGGTGTGGTAAAATGGCAATGTTGAAAATCTGGAGTGCAAATATTGAAAATTTGCAAACGTACGAGCGTGCGTAGGAACTGCACAGCGCACACTTGTAAAACAGTCATTTTTAGGAATTTATTCACCAAATTTTTAACATAGCCATTTTAAGACCTCTGCTCATGAACAGTGTCACTGTGATTTTCTTAATGTGTTCCATACATTGATTTACGCTACCGACTGCGCCATTGTATGCTACAGAAGTGGAAACACATTTTAGGTGAGATGTGAAAATGACAGCTGTACAACTCATAAGAAGGTATGATAAAATGGCAATGTTGAAAATCTGGAGTGAAAATATTGAAATTACGAACTTACGAGTCTGCGTAGGAACTGCATAGCCATGCGCTTAATAAAACACTCATTTTGGAATTTTGCTAGATTTTCAACATGGGTTTTGAGACCTTCTCATGAATAATGTCACTGTCATGGCTATTTTGAGGCTGAAGGGTGATTTCACGCGGTGACTGCGCGGTACCTGCGAAATCACCCTTCGAACCTGAAAAAGCGCCATGACAGTGACATCGTGTGAAAGAAAGTCACTCCATATTGAAAATTTGGTGCAAAAGATTCCAAAAAAATGACTGAGATATGCAATAAAGTTGAAACCCCCTATGTAGCCCATTATACAGCTTACCAGCATTTCCTCAGTTAGCGGTCGGCTTTGAAGAGTGCAGGCGTGTTCCCGATCCACTGAAGAATCGTTGCGCGGAGTCTGGAGGTAAGTATGGGGTGTGGGAGGCTGGGTGCTCAGAGGGTGGGTGCGGGTTTTGGGAGGGTTGGGAGCGGCCCCAGGGACCGCTTTTGTTTTACAGGAAAAAAAAAAAACGCGTGAGGCGCTTGCACGCTGGTGTGGGCTCCCAGCGTGGCAGCAGGATGGCTTAGGGGAGGCCGTGGAGCCGACGAGGATTGGGCACCCCGTCCGCCAAAACAAACAACGTTTGCCATGCTGGGTGGGCTCCCAGCGTGGCGAGGAAAGCTTTAGAAGCGGCGTGATGCGTGCGGGGAGCGGCAGCGTAGCCGGAGGGACAGCGGTAGCGCTCAGTATGGCAGCAGTGTTTTCCTTTGAAGCAGAGGAACACGCTGTCATACTGAGCTCCTGCACCCATTGGTGCAGGACACGCCCGCCTGCTCAAGGGAGCAGTGCATTGGATGGGAGGCAGCACCTCAAGTGTGCTACTCTCCCAAAAGCGTTCTTCGTAATGCGCCAGTGTAACGTAAAAAATAGGGGGAAGTTGTGGACCATCAGAGTGGCCAATTCCTAGATGCCACAAGAAAAATTGTGTGCACAATTAGACAGGCAAGAGATATACAAGTGACAGAGTAAGAGAGAGTGCAAAACAGATCCTTGCTTTTAACTCTCCTGCATAACAAATGGGACAGGATCTTACCCAATCCTGTCACAAGTCTGTACACTGTTTAAAGAGCCTGACAGAGTACACATCATAACAAGGCCTACTTATATCACTGAGTGTATTTTATCAAAGTTCATGTACTGTACCTATAGGATAGTGCCAGTATATGTGCCTCAGATTACAAGACTATGCCTCTACTTTTCCTGCTGGTCTCTGGCTGGATTACTTTATTTATTTATTTTAATTTTGGTAACTGGGTAAGACCTCTGAGACAGTAACAGTTACTTTTTCAGGATTGACCCTGGTAAGACAACAACACAGTTGTGTGTGTATTTTGTATTGTTTTCTCATATTGTTTTTTTTGTTGTTTGTTTCTTAATAACGCAGCTCCTCGTTTATTGTTATGTATTTACCTGTATTCTGCATAAGAATTAATAAAATATATTGAATTAAAAAAAAGACAACAACACAAATACAAGATAATTACAGCAAATTCAGGAAGAGACAGATTATAGGAGAAGTATACTATGGCCTAGATATTCAAAGGAGTTGCACTTGGTGCAACTGAGTTGTGCTGGCACAACTCCAAAAATGTGCCCCAGGGCTATATTCAAAAGGAGGAATTCTGCAGCGCACTTTCCAATGTGCCGTGGCACAAAGATAATGTATGCAGCGCATCTCCAGGGGGCACACCCATGCATATGTGGCACCTCTCGATATTCAGCTGAGATGTGCTGTTTATATGCCGGCACATTCCAGAGACATTCCACATACATGGGCATACAGTTAAGCATGTATAAATCACACTCATGTGGTAGCCACCCACAGGTGAGCTGTCATGTTGCAAGAAGCAACACAGTACCCATCAGTTGTGGGTGACTACCCCCCCAAACACAGTACACAAGTGCCCACAGTATCCCCTGGTGGTCCAGTGGTACCCCTTCCCCATCCCGTACCTCCATCACCATAAAAACAAAGTATTTATCTCCCTCATAGACCAGTGGTACTCCCTCACCATCCCATACCTCAATCACCATAAAAACAAATTATTTATCTCCCTGGTAGTGTGGTGGCACCCCATTCCCATCCCATACCTAGATCACCGTAAGAAAGAAATATATATCCCCCGGTAGTCCAGTGGCATCCCCACCCAGACAGGACTAGAGACGGGGGAAGTGGCCAAAATCCAATACTTGAAGCAATTTGCATATTAAGGTGGAATCTGCAAAGTAATCCGCAATGTGAAGCAGAGTAATTCACCTTATAATTAGGAATGCGAAGTCCGTTGTAAGCAATGACTTTGCTTTACTCTGCCTTTCCACAACCACTTCTGCACCAATTTTAATGTGAAGTATATTGAAATCAATGTACTTTGTATCACTTCGCCTTGTTGGTGAGCCCAAAGGCAAATTTTGCAGTGATTCATGGGATTGCAGGTCACATGGGCTCTAGATTGTTCTGCATAGCCTTGGTTCTGTGTAGTGTATGTGTAGTGGTAGCTGGAGACAGTTTGCTGTCAGAGCCCTGAAATTCAAACCCTCTAAAAACTATTCAAAATGCCTTTTTGAGTCATGTAGGAAATCCTCCTGTGCTCATATCATTGAGTGTTTATTGTTTGTGTGTGGATTTTGAATATTAATTTAGAAAATTCAGTCTGTGTACTGACAGATTCTTGAAGTGTGCTTGGGGAAGGGGTGTATCTGTTCTGGAGGTAGAGTAACTGGGAGAAAGGCAATCTTTCTGTCTTGGATACATTTTTCTTGAATAACTGTGTTCATGTACACACAGTAATAGTTTCAGCAATTTTTGACATTTTTTTGCTGATTGTTGTGGTGTAGTGCATAATTTCAGTTTGTTTAAATGATTTAGTTATATCACTGAAGTTTTAAATTTGCTGTGCATTACCTGTAGTGTGTGTGTGTGATGCGTGCCATCAAATCAGACCCATTTTTTTGTGCCACACAGTAATTGCATCACTGTGAACATGTTATCAGTCTGTATTATTTTGTACTACTTTGTGGTATCTTGGTAGTGGACTGTTACTGTAGTGCACTGCCCCCACAACCGCAAAAGGTATTCTTTTCAGATTTGGATTTGTGACTTGTGAGCACTGGTTAAGGTGTTGTTGTGCCTTTGCATCTGCATCTCTTGAGTGCAACACACAATCTTAATCTGTCTGTGTGTTTGCATCTGTTTAGTGCCCAATCTTCGTCTGCAAGCCACGGCATACAGGCAAAATGCTGTGGTGTTAATAGGCATGGTTAAGACTGCGCGGTCTGTATGTCAAAAAGATATTCCATCAATGGATTTTAGGCTGCAGACATTTCGGCACATATTTTTTGAATTATCCCATGATGAAAAATCTTTGCTGTCTCTCTCTCTCTCTCCTCTCATCCTTTCCTCACCATCCCTATTCTCTTCCCGCTCCCTGCTCCTATTTGGCTCAATCTTTTCTCTGTTCCAAAGCCCTGCTCATGGCACATACACAGCCTATTGCTGCTCCTGTCCCTAGCCCCTCCTTCCTGACTCTGCAAAATGTCTGTTTCTGATTTAGTCACCCTCAGTGGCTGTCGTTACTGTGCACTGTTCTGCTTACAGTATATGCGCTGTTTGCACAGCATGCATGCTTGTCGTATGCTGCTTAGGTGCTAGTGCAGAGCTGAATGGATCAGTTACTTGGCATTTTGGTATTTCCTGCCTGCTTTGTGGATTGGGCCATTTGTATGGAAGTTGGGTATTAGGGATCAATCACATGTGAGGATTCCCATAGACTTTGCGGGATATCTGTGTAACAGGATGGGTGAGGAAGGAAGCTGATACTATTTAGCTGCCAGTTTGCCTCTTTCAATTTAATGTTTTTTCTTTAATGTTTATCCTGTTGAACGAATAGGGAAAGCTTTTGTGTGGGGCGACTATTTGTCCATTTTTTGACATTTCAATTTGCCCTTTGTTAGTCGCGACCGTATTAAATATCAGCAAATTGTCAGGTGTCATTAAGTCCTCGTGACCAGTAGTCCGCTACATATTGTCTGTGATGATTTGTCTGGCGGCAATACATCTGCTCACAGCAAACCACAGTTCTTGTTTTTTGACTTCCCATCCACCGGCCCAGACTGAAAGTTCATAAATCTAAATTTGTTTAGAATTTTCTTGGTGATCCCCAAAAATGCCTGCAAAGAGACGTGCAAGCAAAGCTGTTTCTGGCCATGGCACTGCTGCTAGTGGCAAGATTGGATGTGGGCATGATAGTACACAGAAGTGCATAGCTGATGTCAGTAAAGGGATTTCTCCATCAATGTTTTTTGCAGCGCAATCTGTTGCTTTACTGATAGTTGGAGGAGATGATATTGTCCCTGCTGGTGGCGTTAGTGCAGTTGCTGCTGGCATGAGTATTCCTGCCCTAAGTTCCACGTCTGGCCAGTTAACCATGATAGAAAATATAGTTGAGTCTAAAGCTGTGATTGACAGTGTAGATTATGTCATACTCCCCAACATCTCCTGGTAGTTGAACATGATTCTGATCCTGACGATGATAACTCACAATGTTACATTTCCAATGCTGTTGAGGTCATGCCTTTGCCATCCAATGATTCAAAGTGTGGCACAAAATATTGGGTTATGATAATGTTGCTGTGGTTGGAACATGTTCTCCACAGGACAGCATCCAAGCTGAAATTGTGGATGTGGATGATGTTGATGAATATGATGATGATGTGAGTGACCCCTGTTGGGAACTGGAGAAAAAGAAAGTCAAGGTGGCTGTGTCTGAGTCTGTTGGTGTTAAATCCCCCCTCCTCAAAAAAGTTGTGATTTAGCGGTACCTGTTGATGATAATGATGATTACCCAGTAATAATCATATGTAGTCGTGGTGGTCAGTCGGAGTCCAAGTGTGTCCAGCAAGAAAAAATCAAGTACTACACCCTCCATTTCAGTGGTTAAAAAAACTGAGTTCAATAAGCAACATCAGGGACATGTTAAAAGTAGGGGATCACAATCCCTTGTTTGGGATTTTTTTTGTTCAAGATGCAAAGCATGAGTCAGCTGCAATCTGCCAGCTTTGCCATGCATGTGTGAGTCGAGGGAAAAAAGGGGAATCATCTGGGCACGGGGGCCAACATACACATCTTAAGAACCGGCACATGGCACCAGAGGCAGCTAATGCCATTAGTGGGGTGTTCACCCTCGTCATCAACCTTATTGAGCATGTTACCCCCTTCCATGAGTGTAAGACCAAGTAGCAATATCTGTCATAGTGTTGAAATAACACTGGAGGATTACTACAGGTATGATGAGGAGGAGGATTATGACTTAGAAATCTTGTCAAGTGGTGTTCGGAGAAGCAGCAGTGGTCGTGGTCTAGTCAGTATGTCTAGTGCAAGTGATACATCAGCCCCTGTACTTAAAACAGTGAAAATAACTTAATTTATGGACTTTTCCCATGTGCACCCCTTTTCATCACACATCCACACCCCACCCTCGGCCATTCGCAGAGCATAGCCATTTGGCACACCCCATGCAAAATGTGTAACAACAATTCAGCCCACATTGCAGAGTGTTTTTGCCCGTGACCTGAAGTACCCACCCAATCATGCAGTGTCACATGAACTTAGTGCTGCTGTAGCTGAAATGCTGACAACTGATCTTTTGCCCTTCTCCTTCATGGAGAATTGCAGCACATACCTGTCCAAAATGGAAGATCCCATCCAGGACATACTTTTCCACCCATGCTGTCCCCGAGTTATACCGGACTGGGCCGACTCTGTAAGACATGCCCTTCAACATTCCTCCTCTCCATTCATCCTTTTACGTATGGATATGTGAACAAGTTGCAAAATGGTGAGGAGTTCATATTTGTGTATTACTGCACAATGGGCACAGGTGCTGGGGGTTGTTTGTGCTGATGGCAGTGGGAGTAATCAGTGTAGTAAGGCAGACTGTCATGGTAGCAACCTTCTGGGAATTTGACAGAATGCACTGCTTGCAATGCGCAGTGTGGCCTGTTCCCACACTAGTGAAAACAAGCTCAACTTGCTACTGACCGAAATTGACGAGTGGCTGAACCCTCCCCCATCCCTGAGAGCTGGATTTATAGCAAGTGACAATCGCTCAAATGTAGTTAAATGCATCATGAATGGTGGTTTTATTTGGGTTCCTTGCATGACCCACTGTTTAAATCTGGTGGTCCAGGAGTTTCTGCAGTGTCCTGATATAAAGGAAATGTTGACAGCTGCACGCCATATCTGCTCACACTTCTCACACTCTGCAAAGACCTGTGACCAACTTAAGCTGCTGCAGATCCAAAACAGCCTCCCACAGCACTGTCTCAAGCTGGAAGTTGTTATCCAGTGGAACTCCACTTTATACATGGCAGAGAAGTTGTATGAACAACACAAAGCACTCTCTGAATATCCCGTCATGCACACTAGCTGTGACACTTTCAGGGCCTCCATGTCTCTCATGACTGAACAGTGGCACCTCGTGCACTCTGTTATAACAATTTTGAGGCCTTTTGAACACACCACACAGGCAGTGAGTGGTGAGCCTGCATTCATCAGCCAATCAGTTCCACTGCTGCAGGTGTTGAGGCAGGCATTGCTGAACCTGCAGCATAGCCTTGATGGTTCCAGAGACTGTGCTAGCAGTGTGTTACTGAAACACATGCTGACAGTATTCATCCACAATCGGCACATCTTGAGCATTCAGCAAAGTGATGACTTTGCAATAGCAACAATGCTGGACCCATGATACAAACATGGAATTGCTTCACTACTGGAGGGAGGTCCTGAACAGGTTAAAAATGTCAGTGGGCAACGGGTGTGCTTGGTTCATGGGGCACACTAGTCACGTGCCATGGTCAGCAAACCTCAGCAGCATAACCAGGCTGAAGATCAGTTTGGAATAGTACCAAGCACATCCTGTAAGGTGACTGGTTTCAGGTGGTCTGTTATCAAACCCGGTCATCATTAACCCACTTTAGGGTGCTTTGTGCCAAATCGGGATTTGTGACATCAATGAATCGGGAGAACAGGATGATGAGTCAACCACTGGATGTCGTGCAGCACAGCAAATGGTTGACTCATATTTGACTGAAAGCAGGCATCTGTCAGTAATTAATTATCCTCTTTTATACTGGAGTGGAAAAGTCAGTGAATGGCTAGAGCTGACCTCAGTGGCACTGAAGTACCTGACCTGCCTACACTCCAGTGTAAGTGTCAATAGGGTATTCATTTCTGTGGTGGCAGTAGTTCAGGACTGTTGTACAAACCTCTCTCCTTCAAATGTCAACTTGCTGACATTCATAAAAATGAATCAGGGGCACAGGTCCATCGGGTTGGACATTGCAGGGAGAACCCCACCCCAAAAAAAGTTCAGGAGGGTAGCATCTTTCAGAGAAATAGATATGCAAGAACAAGAGGGCACAATTCAAAGATAGAGGGGAGGTGGCTCGGGGCAATGTGAAGAAATATATTTTTATGGAGAGAGTGGTGGATGCATGGAACAGCCTTCCTGGAGAGGTTGTGGGGTCTAAAACAGTGGGGGGATTCAAACATGCATGGGACAGACATAAGGCAATTATAGTGGAGGGTAGGAGGAAGTAGGCTGTGGGTTAAATAGAATCTGCAGCTTATCCAATGGGCAGGGAAATGGGCAGACTTGGTGGGCCAAGTGGTCTTTATCTGCTGTCAAAGTCTATGTTTCTATACCGGCTCGAACTGCAACCTCTATATTCATACCTCGTCATAGTCATGGCTGTGGTGATGTGAGAGAAGCAGACCATTCTGGTGGTAGCATGAAAAAGCCTACCATTGAGCTAGATGATGAAATCATGGAGAAAGAATTCCCTAGTGGGCACAATTCAGACATCGATGACTGCAAGGGCAGCTTCCTGTATGATGATGATGATGAGGTTGGTGTTGGTGGGTTTTAAGTTAAGTGGTTGAAAAGCTGTCACATTTTTTTCAGTGGTACATGTTTTGTTTTTATAATGTTAAATCAGTGTCCCACTCTGAATGAGTCTCATTCCATAATTATATATTGGCAATTTGGCACAAGGTAAGTTCATAAAAAGGGGTTACCAAAGTGTGACATGAGGGTCAATTTTTCAAATCCACAATAGATCAGTTTTAATAAGATTGTCAAGACACTGTGACTGAAGAGTCAAAAAGGAACCAGATTATGAGATAACTCCCTAGGAGGGATTTGAGAAAAATCACCTTCAGTGTTGTGTGTGCAACAGAGACACCAAACATTGCAAATGCAACAGTGGACACAACAAGCGTTTAACTTGGAAAAAAAAGTTACTTTTCTTTAAGCATTTCAAGACACTATGACCCTAGAGTGAAAAGGGGACTATGTTGTGGAATGACTCCATATCAGAAGTGAGAGAAAAGCACCTTCAATGTTGTGCATGTAACGGGGACAGCAAATATTGCACGTCAAACAGTGGACACCACACAACTATTTAAGTTTAAAAAAGCATTGCCTGCACTGCTGTCTCATCAATGTCCTGCAGTACTTGTAAGACCCCATCCCAAAAGAGAATCATTCACTCAAAAAAAGCTGGATGCTTTTGCTGAAAATTTGGGAACATGTAAAAAATGCAATTTGCTTGGACACCCCCATTGCACATGCCATGCAAAACTTTGAGTGAACCAGAAATTTTATATGCATTGAAAAACTAGGGTGAACATGTTTTCATTAACAAAAGACAACACCTGAGGCAGTTTTCAGCATAAATTTACTGAAGTCAACTAAAATAAAGTCTTCATAGAAGCAATGGAATGTATTGTATTTTTTTCAATACTTTTTTTGCTTCCGGGCTCCCCTAGCCCCGTGAACAGGCTCGCCTGGCTCCAGCAACCCATACCCCTCATACTCAGGGATGCTCCCTCGAATGGGGCCACCAGAGACAGAACTGAAGATGGTCAGAGAGGTCAGGCACCGGAGCCGGCTCATACTCGGGGGCCAGCATTTTTTCTGAGGAATTTCCTCTTAGAAACATAGAATTTGAAGGCAGATAAGGACCGCTTGGCTCACCTAGTCTGCCCCTTTCCCTACCTAATGGATAGGCTGCAGATACTAGTTAACCAACAGCCTACTTTATCCTACCCCCTCACTAGACTTGCCTTATGTCTGTTCCATGCATTCTTGAATTTCACCAGTTTTTGACTCTACAACCTCCTCAGGAAGGCTGTTCTATGCATCTACAACCCTCTCTGTGAAGAAATACTTCCTCACATTATCACTGAGACATCCCCCCATTATCTTGAAATTGTGCCCCCTTGTTCTTGCACATCCCTTTTTCTGAAAGATGCTACCCTCTTGGACTTTGTTGATTCCCTTGAGGTATTTGAAAGTTTCTATCATGTCCCCTCTCCCTCCTTTCCTCAAGGCTATACATCTTAAGCTCCTTTAGTCTTTCTACATATGTCTTCTGGTGCAGACCCTGCACCATTTTGGTTGCCCTCCTCTGGACAGCCTCCACCCTATGTCTTTGCGGAGATGGGGTCTCCAGAACTGTACACAGTACTCCAGATGTGGTCTTACCAACTATCTGTACAGAAGGCCAACAACTTCCTGCTTTCTACTGGTGATGCCTCTCCCTATACATCCCAGTATCCCCCCAGCCCTTTTTACTGCCTTCTCACATTGCTGGTCCACCTTTAGGTCATCTGATATGACCACCCCCAGGTCCCTTTCCATTTTTGCTGTTGTCAGTATCTCACCCCCATTGTGTACTCTTCCCCTGGGTTTTTGTTTCCCAGGTGCATTACTTTGCACTTCTTTGCATTGACTCCAAGATGCCATACATTTGACCATTCCTCCAACCTTGCCAGATCCCTTTTCATCCTTTCCACCCCTCCTTGCATATCAACCCTGTTGCAGATCTTTGTGTCATCTGCAAAGAGACATACTTTTCCTTCCAGTCCCTCTACAGTGTCACTTATAAAGATATTAAAAAGGACCGGCCCCAGGACTGAACCCTGAGGTACCCCACTAGTAACCCCCCTTTCTTCACTGTGAACTCTGTTTACTATTACCCTCTGTGTCTTGTTGTCCAGTCAGTGTTTTACCCAGGCTACCACCCTGGGACCCACTCCCAGTTTCTTGGAGTTGAGGGATGCGCAATGATGCTAATGGAGGAACTCCAGCATCTGTCCCCAGCTCCACCCCTGTTGCAGCACAGCACCCTGTCCCCCAGCCTCCATCAGAGGGTGAATGGGTGCTGAGACTGAGGCACACCCTTCCCCAAAATAAAGCAGTCCTCCAGATGCTCAGTCCTTCTCCCCCCCCGCTGACCTCTGGCAGCCTGTGTCCATTCCTGAACACGGGTTGCCGGCGTGGTGTGAGGTGTGGCCTCCAGCGCCTCAACCCTCAGTGCCACCAGTCTGGCCATGAACTGTGGTTTTGCATGTCACATTTTGCTGGGGAAAATCTGTGACATTTTGGAGCTGGACATGGAATAAAAATAAAATGGGTGAACCTAGGTTTCTCAGACTATGAAATGTATCTGTACTTGTGGCTACCTTATAAATTTACTTATCATGACTGCAGTGGCCATTATTAATTTTTTTTAAATCAACATACAAAGTATTGGGGGCGTGGCTTGGACCCTGGAGAGATGGCAGTGTGATTTCTTTTCTCTGCCCCGACCTGGCGTTACTTTCCCTCCGATCAGTCGGAATGCCGGATTGAATTTTATAAATACCCACTGGGGATTCCAGTTCCACCCCTACTGAGGCTAGCGCAGCAGTTTAAGCCATGCCAGTATAACAAAAAAAACAAAACAACCACGAATAGGTCGGAGTGGTATGAGGAGGTAGGCCACATAGGCCAGAGCGTGGGGGAGCGGCAGCATGGTAAATTTACACCGCTTGTTGGGATCAGCTGGACATCGCGGGGAAAGGGTCGCTAACATCAAATACACTCGATTAGCTGGGAAAGCTGTTGAGAAGGAGCGATTTAGGTCCTCTGGACACTGGAGTCACAGAAATAGAGATGAAGGCTTCAGGGGATACCATAATGGGGCAGTCCATACAATCCCCACTGCCCTCTCAGGAACAGACCCAAGTCGGAGATGCACTAGCTAATATCACTAAAATGTTAGAGGTGCTCCTGGTTAGAGTAGACAGTATAGGGGTGACTGTGGCTGGAAATGTTGCTGATGTACACAAACTGGAAGATCACCAAAACGTACTCGATCAGCAGACAGAGGAGCTGGAGAGACAGCATCTCACTGTGTTACAAAGGCTTAAAGACCATGAGGATAAACTCTCCAGGCTGTGACAAAGAGCAGAGGACCAAGTAAATAGGAGCAGGAGAAATAACATCTGGATCCTGGGGGTGCCGGAGGGGGTTGAGAGGTCGAATATGGAGAAGTTTCTGAATGACTGGTTGCCGCGGCTCCTCGGTGAGAGGTGGAAAGAACCTGTGGGGGTGGAGAGAGCACATCATGTATTTGGCAGGCCTGATGGTGCGCATGGACCCAGAACGATCATAGCATACTTGTTAAAGTACTCCATCAAGGAAAAGCTTCTGCGGGCTACCAGGGAGCTAGGGGAGATCATCTGGAAAGGCAACATAATTTCTTTTTACCGGGACTTTTCTCAGGAGGTGGCAATGAAGCAAAAGGCATAAGGGCCACTGAAAGAAGAGCCTTGCCACTAACTCCTTTCAGTACAGATTTAGAAGGCTGACTGCCTTGCAGTTGTCTAAAGATGGCAGAACGTTTCTGGCTGAATCGCTCAGGGAGGCAGAGGCCTGGATAAACAATCAATGGCAAGGCCTGCTACCAAGGTCTACACTTTCCAAATGCCTTTGGACCCCAAGAGAACACCCACTAAAGGGAACAGACTGAAGGTGAAATAGATCTCAGAAAGGTGGTAACCCCGATCGGTCAGACACAGTCACAAAGGAGACCACTTTGCTTCCTCCACCCGCATTGCAAAAGGCAGATAAATGCTCCTGTGCGAGCTCTCCCCCAAATTGAGATGGGCATTCAGATAGCAGCACTGACAATAGGGGGCAAACAGACTGAGCAACTCTGCCAACACCGGGCCGACAATGACAATGGGCTAGGAGTCCTCGTCAGCTAGTTTCAGGCAATGTGGAAGCTTCTCCCTCTGCCAAACTCCCCAGAGCAGACGCCGAGGCAGCTGCAACAAAAGCAGCTACAACTTCATGGATGGAGGATGCCAAGGAATCTGTGGATGGTATGGAATTATTGGACTGGGCTGCTGAGGTAGAAGAAAATGAGCAAGAAGCTGATGCAGAGGTGGGCCTCCTGAAGCCTGGGACTAAATCATATGCGGAGGCACTCAACTCGCCCTTTAACACATCGAGCCCTATGTGCAAAGAACAACCCATGCTATCAGGGACAGAAGGCTGAATGGATTTTTTGATTCCCTGGCTGAACTAACTTTTGACTCTTTTTCTATTCCCACTGAGTAGGATATGAGGGAATGGGGTAGCATGCGCAGATACTTTATCTCGCTGTCGCACTCCTCCCCCCCGGGTGAGGACATTCATAGGTTCAGGGGTGCAGCTCGGAGTAGACACCCCCCCCATGCACATTCCTTATTTCTTTTCAATATTCCTCAGGTTATGAATACCCTTTGGTTTATTACGTATGTGCACAAAGTCCCGGGCAGGCAATTTAGATCTGAATGCGGGGCCTCTGCCAAATGGCTGAGCTGCATGTTATGTATATGTCACTTGCCTTCCATGGCAGCATGTCTTTTTGTGTGGCTTCCCTCTAACCTCTCAAGGCATTTACAATTTAGTGCTAGCTTCAGACCTTCCCTTTCTTTTCCTGGGCCGTATAGTGGTCAGGATGTACCCCCTCCCTCCATGACCCCCCCTTTTCCCTCCCCAGTGGATATGCATTTGATGTTTGCCCTACCATTAGGGTAGGCTGTTCTCTCTCTCTCCTGGACCCTCCGGATCCCAAATAACCACAGAGATCCACGAGGCCAGGTTGGGACAGGTTACTTATATATTGGTGTAAAGTCTCCCCTTGTATCTCTGGTGTTTGAAGCAGTGTGGCGTGAGGCACCCTCTTATTGGGCGACTTCTTTCACACGTTCACCTAAACACCAGTAACTTTTGTTTTTTAGGGTGCTCTAATTAGAGCCTTAGTTTCACTGTTATAGTTTTGAGTATTGTAACTTTAAGGTTGTTATTCATATAATAGATCTTGTGTGTGTGCTTTCTTCCTATTCTTTTTCCAACCAGGTGGGACTCAGGTGGGACAACAATTGCTCATAATCTCTATTCTTCTACCTTGCTATCGCATCTGCTACTTGGTATAGACAGACGTCAGGCAGGTATTCTCTTTTACCCCACATTTGTTGCCACTCTGCCATATACCCCAGGGAAGTATCAGGGTGAGTACCTAATTTGTTTTATTTCTCACTGATCCTTGGAGGAATGACAGGGACTGAAATACTCTTGTCAGGTCATGGCTAGAGGTGTGTCTCCTGGAATGTTAAGGGACTTAATCATCCAGCTAAAAGAACCAAGGTTCTACAATATTTGAATTCTATGGGGGCGGATGTAGCCCTTTTGCAGGAGACAAACCTTGCCAGCCAGACAGTACAATGGCTAAAGAAGCTCTGGGTTGGGACAGTGGCTTCCAGTTGTGCCACTACCAAATCCAGGGGAGTGGCCATTCTATTAAAGAAATCTATACCATGGGTAATAGAGGACAAGCGCTCGGACTCACAAGGGCACTGGATAGCAACTCAGATATCGTATCCGTGAGGCAGAATACTGATTGCTAATGTATATGGCCACACTACGGATATAGAGGAGGTATACTCGGACCTCAGCCAGGCCTTCTCGGACTTGACGAGTGGCTTTTCTGATGTCCCTATTCTATTAGGAGGGGATCATAACTTAGTCCTAGACATTTTTCTTGATAAATCCCTACCCACCCCAAAAGCCCATCCCAAGGTGTTAGCCAGTCTTACCGACTTGATGACAGAATGGAGTTTATGTGACTCCTGGAGGAGGGCCAATCCACAGGGGTGAGACTATTCCTTTTACTCAGCAGTACATCATATGCATAGTAGACTGGACTTCTGGCTCACTAACTATGCAGCAGAGCAGGGAGTAATAGATGCCGCTATAGGCAGCATATTGATTTCAGACCATGCTCCAGTCTCTATCTTGTACTCCCCACCAGGTCAGGGTGCTCCTACCACAAGGTGGAGATGCAACCCGTCCCTGCTGCAAGACAAAACCTTTCAAGCCTATATTAAAAAGGAAGCTGAAAGTTATTTTGCTCTTAATCCCCCTTGGGAAACTACAGTTTCTGTTGTATGGGAGGCATTTAAAGCAGTCCTACGAGGAAGAATTATATCCTTCACGGCCGCCAAGAATAAGGCCAGAACAAAGACCATTTCCTCACTGCAGGCAGAGCTTACGACTCTGGAAAGACAGTTTAAAGTGGCAACTCAAGATCCTCTTAATTCCCCTCTCCTGTCCGCTATCACTGGCTTAAAATACCTACTAAATACCTTGTTAAATGAAAAGGTTGCTTGGCAGTTAATCCGAGCCAAGCACAGATCCTGGGAGGGAGGGGACAAGGGGGGCAAACTTCTTGCGTACTACCTTCACAAGCAGTAAGCATCCTATAGGATACTTGCTCTTAAAAATCCGCAGGGCAGAGTAGTGTCTACACCTAAGGCCATTAATGAAGTAATGCAGAATTTTTACCAGGAGCTATACCAATCTAAAGCTCAACTATCAGACACGGAGCTCGCCACCCGGCTATCCAAGATGTGTGATGGGGTC
The DNA here is from genome assembly GCA_016271365.2 of Neoceratodus forsteri. Classification (NCBI taxonomy): domain Eukaryota; kingdom Metazoa; phylum Chordata; order Ceratodontiformes; family Ceratodontidae; genus Neoceratodus; species Neoceratodus forsteri. The sequence goes on from CM057449.1 coordinate 1,430,777,799, forward strand.
TCTCTCCCTAAACTTTCTCAGGAGCAAAGTGCGGTTTTAGATGCCCTGGTTACTGCGGAGGAACTCCACCCTGCCTTGTTCCAGCTGGCCAAAGGGAAGACATCAGGCCCAGATGGAATGACAGTGGAGTAATACCAACTCCTACAAGCAGAAATCATTGTTCCACTCCTACAGGCTTTGCAAGAAGCCTAGGGATCTACAGCCCTCCCTCCTACTATGCGGGAGGCTCTGGTGACCTTAATCCCTAAGAAATCCTCTGACGCAATGGACTGTGCCAATTTTTGGCCCATTTCTTTGCTGTCTGTGGATACCAAACTGCTAGCCAAAGTCCTGTCAAATAGGCTCACTCCATTTTACAAACCTAATACACCCCTCACAGGCTGGTTTTCCTAAAGGGAAGTCGGGGACAGACAATCTTCGATTAGTCCTTAATTTAAAATGGTTAGCCTTGCACTTGGACACACCTATGGCAGCCCTGGCCATAGATTTTGCCAAGGCTTTTGACTCTTTAGAGTGGGGTTATCTCCGTATGGTGTTGCCCCTTTACGGGTTTGGGCCAAGGTTCTGCTCCTGGGTCTCCACTGTTTACCATTTGCCCACAGCTAAAATTGTAACCAACCAGGATGTATCCCAGCCCTTCCCTTTACAGAGGGGCACTAGACTAGGCTGCCCTCTGTCCCCTCTTCTTTTTATTTTGGCCCTGGACCCCTGATACAGAAGCTTCTGAGCACCCCAGACATTACTGGGATCCCAGTGAAAGAGCATTGTTTCCTGGTGAATGCCTATGCAGACGATATGTTGCTTACCTTGTCTAACCTGGAGTTCTCCATCCCTACAATTCTCCAGGTGATGCAGGGGTTTGCCTCCCTTTCTGGCTTGGTAATTAACCAAAAGAAGACAATTTTATCTCCCCTGAACGCAAGATGTAGTAGAACTTGTCTACGAAATACGGACATTACCTGGGCACCCCAGGGATTTGCATACCTTGGGATCTTTATTCCTTCCACCTGGAGGAATCTAGAAAAGGCCAACTTTTCTCCCTTGCTAACAGCCATTACAGCTGAGGTTCAGAGATGGAGAAAGTTACAGCTCTCCCTTGGGGTAAACTAGAGGCTATTCATATGTTTATTTTTTCCAGAGTTTCGTACCTCCTTAGTAACCTCCCCATCCCCTTAACCCCTAGGCTCTTCCTACAATTGGACAAACTAATCTCCTCCTTCTTATGGGAAGGCAAAATGGCACATTGGAGCTGAGCCAAATTATGAGCACACTGGACCAGGGGAGGTCTGGGACTCCCATGGTTTATGGGATATCACCTAGCCTTTCGCATGGCCCAGGCTACCAACTGGTTTGCTTCCCCCTTGTCCCCTTCTCCTCAATGGGTTTGCTTAGAAGCAGCTCTCCTACCTGATAATTCACTCTTCTCTTTGCTTACTGACAAGAAGCTGTCGGGAGATTCGCACACTCCTATTATGACAGAAACCTGTAGGGCTTGCTGACAGGCAATGACCCTTACTGGTACTCCAAGAGGAGCATACCTCCCTCTGATCCCTTACGCCCCTCTGTGGAACAATCAGCTCATAATGGTAGACTGTAAACCTGTTTATTGGAAACACTGGGCCACTAGAGGTATTTGGGTGGTGAGGGATCTTCTCCTCCCAGAGAGTATGACATTTATGTCCTTTGAGCAGCTGCAAGAGATATATGGAATAAAAACTCAGGACTTTTAGAGGTACCTCCAAATCCAGAGCGCAACTGCATCTCTTTTGACGGTTCCAATCGGTACAGGGAGGTGGAAATGCTTTGCCACCCTTCACGAGCCCCGAAAGGGTAGGGGCTTGGTTGGAACTTTGTATAAGGTGATTAGGGATGCCCAACCCGACACTACTCTGACTAGTCGAACAGCCTGGGAAGCTAAACTTCGATGCCGCCTTTCCCAGCAACAATGGAGTGACTGTTTGAAAGCTGACCATTTGGCATATGAGGATGCCAAAATCAACTGATTCAGTTGAAAATCCTTCTAAGGTGGTATAAGACACCAGCAGTACTTCATAAACTGAACATTATGAAACCTGATAAATGCTGGAGGTGCAACACCTCCCCTGCCCATTTACTTCATATTCTATGGACATGTCCAGCAGTTCAGGGGTTTGGGCAGCAGGTGTTAGAAGACTGCTCTAAAATCATCGGCAGACCCCCTGTCAAATCTACCCTGGGCCCATTGTCTGCGTCAACTAAGGCCTGGGTGTTGGTGGCAGTCATGGAAGCTAAGAGATCTATATTGATGAAATGGAGGCTGCCTACTTCTCCCATGATCACTTACTGGTGGTCAGTAATGGCATGGCTGGCTACTTTTTTTAAAGACTTTCCGCAATTGGGAAAGGTCGTCTCTCCAGATTTCATGAGAAATGGGATGCATACCTGCACTCACACATTTGTGCGGTCCCACCCCCTCCCCCCAAAACCCACCGATATTCTAAACTGTGATGTCTCTTCTCTTTTTCTTTTATTTTTGCCTTCATATCTACTTTCTATTCAGGCAGTGTATATCCAGTGTCTGTATAGACTGTGTATTTACCTTACACTGCTCATACTACTGTCAATCTATCTTTACTAGCCATCCATGTGTCATGGGTCTCAGATGACCATTCTGAAAAGACTTGGGTGGTCTGACTAATAAGAAGAGATATGAGGACTCTGACCCGTGACACTTATGACTACTCTATGAGCAGTTAGTTCCTGAGACTCCCCTGGTTGAAGGACGTATTAATCTAAAAAAATTGCCTGGTATATACGGTATATAGATATGGTTTAAATTAGCTTGAGTAGAATGTAACATTTTATGATTCATAAAAGTAATAGGAGGTAATACGCAAATATCTCCTAGCAGTTGTAGTTATGGAATATTTCAAACATGGTTATGGTATTCCTGTTTACTTGTATGATGAATGCCTGGGTGCTTCTACCTTGTTTGGATGTACTTGGAAAAACTAATAAAATCTTATATGATAAAAAAAAAAATACAAATAATTGGGCACATTGGTACCCCCAATTCATGAACTTACCCCACAAGTAAATTCACAATCCTTCTATCTTACCTTCCCCACCTTGCTATTTTTTCTGGTTAGACTTAACAGAATGTGTCCTGCTGTCATTAGCAAACACAGTCAGCCTGTTAAACACAACTGTCTACTTGTAGTAGGGCTGTGCGCAGCCTGAATATTATTTCCCGAATACCACGAATAATGCACTATTCGTTATTCGGATTCCAAATAATAAATAGTTCACTATTCGTCTGGTATTCGGGAAGCACTGTTTTAAAAAAAAAAGACAAGAACTAGCTCCCTTCCTCCTCTGCCAGCCCATACAAACAGCAAAAATCCCAGCCTTCCACTCTTTGTCAAAAAAGCATCCTCCCTCCCTTCCCCCAGCACCCACAAGTTGTTTTTTGTTGTTGTTAAATGCCCCCAATAAAATAGTAATACAACCTATGGGTATCGTGTGACCGTGGCTCTACCCACCCATTTCCATGGTCGATCTCTAAACTTCTGTACTCTGTCTGTACTAATTAAAAACATAATACATCATGACCCCCCACCCCCCACCCATAGCACCTGTCCCTGGCACCTACCCAGTTCATCATCCAGGCAGAAATCCAAAGTCAAGCTGAGAAGGTGCCTGACACACTCCCTCCCTCCTCCACAGCCGGCTGCCTTCTCTTGCATATATATAAAGGGCTATACAATGGTGAGCTGTCAGATAAATGATTTATCTACACAAGTGCTGTTTGACCTCGGGTAACCTCACAAGTGGCGTAAGCCACGAGTAAGGTGTCCGAGGTCAAACAGCACAAGTGTAGATAAATCATTTATCTGACAGCTTACCATTGTATATTTCATTTATGCAATAGGAATGCTGTCTATCAGTGCAGGAACATTTGGTTTTGACTGTTATCTTTATTTTAAATGATAATTTCTGGGAGTTTTGGTTAACTTTCCTAAAGTATGTGTCTGCCTAGCATAGTGTTGAAACACCACTCATTTTGTAGAAAACATCTTGCTGAACAAATGTCATGCTCACAGTACTATGCTACCTTTTTCATTTTAAAGTTATTCACATTTGTTTGTCAAAAAAGGGAAAATAAAATTAAATGTTATGCTGTTTTTTGCTAATTATAAAAAAAACCTAAAAGGTATCTATAAATGATTCACCATTCATTTTGTAGATATTTTTGTACTGAACATTTTTCATGCTCACAGTACCATGCTATCATTTTTAGTTTTAAAATTATTCACATTTGTTTGTCAAAAAAGTGAACAAAAAATTAAATTTTCTTCTGCTTTTTTGCTAATTATAAAAAATCTATAAGTATCTATACATGAAACATCACTCATTTTGTAGATAATTTTGTGCTAAACAATTTTCGTGCTCACAGTACCATGCTATCTTTTTTTGTTTTAAAGTTAATCCCATTTGAATATGGTTAGTACTGCTTCTGAGGCTGAACATTCTAAATGAATTCTAAAGAGATTTGTGACATAGTAACTGTGTGTATAAATGGTCACTGTATGTATAATAGAGGATAAAGTATGTGTTAGTGTGTGTAACGTGAAGTTTACACACACCCGAGGGGTTTATGTCAGCATCTAACCCGGTGTGGTATAAACTTCGAGATTAAGCTCACTAACCCATATTTTATTTTATATAATTGCTGGGTTTCTCTTTTTTGCTTCAGCAATTATATAAAATAAAGACCTTGTAGTGCAACCGTGGTTCGGCATAGTGTTAGTGTGGTGCCGAAATAGGAAAAAAGTGTTGTTCTTCCTGTCCTTGTTATATTCTGACTTAATAATCTCTGTTTCCAAAAATAAATTATTTTAGTGGTCTCAGTAATGTTTTATTTCTGTCTTGCTGTGTGTGTGTGTAAAAGCCGGAGTGAGCAGTGCAATAATCTGCTAAACAGCATGTGAGCACTGTCAGGTGCCCACTGCCCAGACCCCAGAAAACATATATGATAGCTGACTTATTCCACTGTTGCTGGTATATAGAATAAAGAATATATAATGTCTATTTTTTGTACCATCATCAACAGTGGACCAACTCATGTAATATGTTTTCAGAGGGCTTAATGGGCAGTGTGGACTGGACAGTGCACACATGCTGTTTAGAAGATTATTGCAGTGCTCACTCCTGCTTTTCAACAAACAAACCACAACAGAAATGAAACATTGCTGAGGCACAAACAATATTTCATGGTAAACAGACATTATTAAGTAGGAATATAACTGGTCAAGAAGCACGCTGCACTAACACTGGGTACAGATGCTGGTGGAGAGCAGCTAGCTGTAAAAGTGCAAGACAAAACCAGAAAGCCACTACTCCAGATGAATAAAGGCCAAGAAAAAATGTTTACTGCTAGTGTGAATTTATTGATGGCAAAACAAGCAGCACACAAATGACCCCTGCACTTCAACGGTTAGGCCTTCATTAGAGGGCCACCAAATGAAGGCCTACCTGCTGAAGTGCAAGGATTATCTGTGTGCCCTGTTTTGCCAGCAATACATTTGCACTAGCAGTGAACATTTTTTCTTGGCATTTATTTGTCTGGAGTGGTGGCTTTCTGGTTTTGTCTTGCACTTTTGCAGCTAGCTGCTCTCCACCAGCGCCTGTCCCCAGTGTTACCCTTACCATAAATTGTGGATTGACACTGACTTACTTTTACTTGAAACTGTATTTAATCCAGAAAAATTTGTATGGTAATTTCCTATCTTACGAATGGCTTAGTTTTGGCTGTATACATGACAAAATATGGTAATTTTCAATCCTCTGTATTTTTGGCTGCAAAAAAAAGTGAAAAAAACTCAGCTTTTTAGAATGGATTTATTTTTTTTTTTGCTTTATTTGAAGAGAAATATGCAAATTTTCAATCCTGGATTACTTTTGGATTTTTAATAAATCTAAAAGAAATGTTTTTAGTTTTAAGCCAAAATAAATCCCAATGGAGTCTTTATGGATTACCTTTGGCTACATATGCAGCGAAATAAGTAAATGAGCAAGTTTTGCTTACATCTGGATTTCTTTTAGAAAGATTCTGTTTACATTGTAAATGCATTATCCATTAATTGAATGCATTTCCAATATAAATAAAATATGTCTAAAAAATCCAAATGTAGGCAAACATGCTCATTTACATATTTTTCTGCATATGCAGCCAATTGTAAGTCATAAATAATCCATTGTCATTTCTTTTCTTAAAACCCATATCTTTGGCCCAGTGGTGCTGAGGATTGAGGCACTAGATGCCACATCTCGTGCCATGCCTACAAGCCATATTCGGGAACAAGCCTGGGCCACCGGGGGTCGGCAGGGGAGAGAGAGAAGATCGATAATCTGCAGGACAGCTCTTCTCTCTCTCTCTCTCCCTCTCTCTGGGGAGGGATTCAGGCTTGCCTGGGCTTGCAGCGGACCCTGGTAGTTAACGGAGGCACTGCACATGCCAGAGCAGCGAGTAGCAGGCTAGAACTGCACTGTGCGTCTCCAGACACCATTGCACATCTGAGCTCTGAGGGGGATCAAGGGCATAAACAAGGGGAAAACAAACCCTGCTCACTGGGTGAGGCAACAGTGAACTCCAGAGGAGAAGGCCCACATGCCCAATGCCGGCCACACCCCCAAACTCTACCCTTTGGGGACTCCTGGCTTCTCCAAGGTCCTGGGGAGAGATGGGAGTCCTGATACTGATTCAGAAGTCAGGGGAGCTGTGGTTCAGGTGGGAAGTCAGAAGCTGCAGGTCAAGAGAGGAAACCTGAGAGATGCCCCAGAAGGTAGGTGAGCAAAAGAGTTAAAAAAAAATCTTCAATTTCACCCCCCCCCATTTTGTTTAACTAATTATTGCTATAATAATTAGTTACTTTGGATGGATAGTGATCACCACATGAAAATTTGTCAGATTCAACAATATCAACTGAACCCAAGTGTTTTTTTGTTACTTTACTAGTTAAATAAGTACTTTGTCTTTGTACTCTGTTTCTCTCAGCCTGACTATACACTAGGATTCTGAGCCCAATTATCTCTCTCTCTTCTTGAGTCCCTAATATCCTTGGTGGGCTGAGGGCATCACTGTCATCAGCTGAAGAATTTATGAAACTAAATGTTTGTACCTGTAGGAAGTCCTGCAGGATGGCTGTATCCCACCATAACCAACACAACACAACATTTAACTGCACTCCAGAGTAACATTTATTTATTAAATTTTGTTGGCTCGGTAAGCCCACTGGGCCTGGAAGTGCCTTTTTCAGGGGTGACAGGGGAAGGGGGGATACATACAGATGGTAAGCAACTGAAATTGAAGCAGATTAAGCTGTTGGTGGTATTTTTAGTAAATGGGAGAAATTTGGCAAGGACACCGGAGAAATTCCCCTACTCTTTCTCAATAAGTGCCATGGGATCTTTAACATCCACCTGAACTACCACCAATCCAGGCAGATAGAACCTCAGTTTAACATCTCATCTGAAAGATGGCACCTCAGAAATGCAGCACCCCCCTTATGCTGCACTACAGTGTCAGTATTGGGATATTAACCCAAGTGCCAGATGTGGGAACTGAACCCACAGCCCTCTGATCTCCCAGCGTCAGAGGCCAGTGTGCTACCTACTGAGCCACTGACACTGTGATTAACATGCAACATATGTCCGGGATAAATATTCCAACACAGATAAGTAGTTTGAAAAAATCCACAAATACTGCTCGCACACACAAACTGTTCAGGCTGTAGCTACTCATCTGTGTTATAATATTTATCCTGGTCATATGTTGCATGTCACTCTGGAGTGTGGTTACATTTTATGTTGGTTGTCTTCGAAGTGGGCCACAAGCCCTTAACCTGCACCATGCCACATTTCCCTGGCACAGTTATTTTTTCATCCAACGTATCTCACCATACCTTACACCATATGGAGGTAGGGATTCACTTGTGGACTGTTACTGGTGGACTGGTACTGGTATCTGACTGGGTGCCCATGGTCTGGACCAGCTTTAGCCAATGCTGCCACCCCTGCCCCATGCATGGCTCCCCAAAAGTGGCTCACAGGGGCAGGGGTTGTGGATGCCAACAGGCATAACCATGACCTGCAGAACAACACACCCCACATATGTGCAAGTTACTTGTATGTGGAGTACTTTTGAGGACTGGTCCCCAAGAACCATTACAGTCTGGCCAACATTTTACATAGTCCCTTAAATGACTGAAGAAATAATAGCATGATTGTAATGTGGAGCCAGAAGGCTGACAGCTCTAATAAATTTTAACTACACTAAAACATAGAAATGTCTGCCTTGCTCTACCTATAGCATGATGCAAATATCCTAGTAGTCATTCACTCCCCCTCCCTCCCTCCCTCCATGTCTTTCTCCCCAGATACCCTTACTAGCCCCATAAACCTGTCACCCTTGCTTGAATCTTTCCACTAATCTGAAGGGGACCACCCATTCTTGCAACCTGTTCTTAAATGCTTTTCTGGCATCCTTTCTAAATCTCCCTCCACTAGCTGCTTTCACTCTTCCCCACCTGTGCCTGATCTTGAACAGCTCACACTTTTTGTCCTGTGAAGAAACTTTGAATAGTTCAACAATGTTCTCCCTGTACCCTCCTGGTTTCCACTGTAAATATGTTGAGGTCCACTATGATATATCCTCTCCATGTAGGACTTTTCTTGCTGCCCCACACTTATTTTAACTTCCTCTGCACCATCTTAACTCCATCCCTGTCCTTTTTTGAGTGTGGATCTAGAACTGCATGCAGGATTCCAAGTGTGGACGCATCAGAGATCTGCCCAGGGCAAGGATTGACACATTCCTTTTGATGGAAAGCCTCTGCCTTTGCACCCTGAGCAACCTATTTGCCTTCTACATTGTTCTACTGTACTGCATTGATTATTTAAGTTATTAAAGACCCCCATGTCCAGCTCATCTGTAGTTTGTTTCCAACACTTCTCCCACCAGTACATCAGTTTCAGTTTCTTGACCCCCTGTGAGCATAACTTTTCTTTACTTGTTTGCTTTGAATTTTAGTTGCTAAACCCGGTCTTGACCATTTGTCCCATCTTCAGATCTTCCCCAGTGTCCTGACTCCCTCATTACAGTCTACAGTGTCAGCACTGGATTTTAAAATTAAGGGACAGCCCCTCAGGCCCCGGCCCCTGCCCCACACTAAAACTCTCCCTCCCCCTAGCCCCTGCCCCAAACTCCAACTCTCCCTTACACCCCGGCCCATGCCCCACACTCCAACTCTCCCCCAGTCCCTGCCCCACACTCCAACCCCCAGCCCCTGCCCCACACTCCAACTCTCCTCCCCAGAGACCATGCCCACACTCCAACTCTTCCTCCCCCAGCCCCTGCCCCACACTCAAACTCCCCTGGCCCCTGCCCCACACTCAAACTCTCCCCAACTGACCTCTGTCCAACACTAAACTCTCCATCTCATCCAGCCCTGTCCCACTCCAACTCTCCCTCCCCAGAGACCATGCCCACACTCCAACTCTCCCTCCCCAGCCCCTGCCCCACACTCAAACTCCCCGCCCCTGCCCCACACTCAAACTCTCCCCAACTGACCTCTGTCCAACACTCAAACTCTCCATCTCATCCAGCCCCTGTCCCACACTCCAACTCTCCCTCCCCAGCCCCACACTCCAACCTTCCCTCCCCACTGGCCTTGCCCCACACTCCAACCACCCCAACACTCCAACTCCCCCAACACTCCAACTCTTCCCCGGCCATACTTCCACGTGGCCTCTGTCCCACCTCCTACCTGGCTCCCTTGCCCACTTACCCACCCCCGGCTCCAACGTCCTAGGCAGACATCGCAGAAAGGTATTGATTATTTTTTGGGTATGCCTGTCTCAACTTAGGTCTGAAGTATGTAGAGCAGAGATAATAGCACAAACTTTGATTTTTAGTCAAACCTGTGGCAGTCCCTTTCCTTGCTCGACCCTCCCCCCCTGCCCAGCACAAGCCACCCTGTCGGATCTCTCGCTTTCTCCAGGCCCCACAGGTGAGTGGAGCTAGTAGCTACCAACAGATCATCGCAGAGAAAGGTGTCTGCTCAGCACTTACGTTTTGTTAAAGTCTCCTGTGTAACTGATGAGCTCTACTGTGGGATGCTAAGCCTCCTCCCTCGGGTTGAATTAAGGTAGCCAGAATTCCTATGTTAGTGAGCCCCCCTGTGCAGATTCAATTGGTTCCCTTCATTCTCGTTGCTGTAGCTGAACCCAATACCCAACTGACCTACCCTGCCAAGTCATAGTACCAAAAATGACCTCGCCACATCACTCCCTGCCATTAGCTGACTGCGGTCCAGGTCTTTCTTCTGGATACCCTCTCTCTCCAAGTCCGGCGATGACTCAGATTTCAGGCCAAGCCAGATAGCCCAGGACAGTTCAGCAGCACACATGCCCTCGCACACGCCACACTCCTCCGACCTCAGCAAGCCAGTCAGTCCATCCAGCCGTAGCCCAGTGATGACTTGATTGGACGGATCATGAAGCATGGATGATGTACTGTTTGTCTAGGTTGCAGACCTCATCAGCAGTACATGTAAGCACTAGCCGCCTCCACCAACCTCAACAGCATGCCAGTGAGTTACATCAAACCACAAACCAAAATCCATTTCTTATGACTAACATGGCTCTAGACTTTAAAAATAATATCTTTAATACTAGGGGACACCCTCTTCAACTACAAGGTAGGGGCTTTAACCTAATGCCTCGGAAATACTTTTATACTGTCAGAACTATCAACCCCTGGAACACACTCCCATTGGAAATAATTATCAGTAAAATCAAACATGCTTTTAAGTACAGATTGGATAGATTTATTCTTTCCAGGGACCCTGGTTTTCCATTTTAACCGGTAACACCGGTAGCAATCACGGAATCCTGCTTGGTATGCGGATTTTGAATTCTTGTACCGGTGCCTCACGGAAATTGCATGTCACTGCACAGAATCTTTAAGATTTCAGCATCTTTTTATATTTTTTTATTTTCTCTTTCTATGTCCCTTCTGACAGCATCAGTCTCCACTTTTCAGAGATCCCTGGGCTGGGTATCCCTACCTTCACCCCAGGTAATGCTCAGGGCTCATGTGGACCTGCCTCTATCCTGCCTGGGTTGTACCCCCAGGTGGGAAGGAGGGATCTGCAGATCACCCCTCCACGCTCCCTTAGTGTGTGTCGGGTAGCCCAGTGGGTCCCTCATGAAGCCTGGTTATAAAGTCTGGGGCACCTGGGTCCCTTCTGCCAGTGGCTGATGTGGAGTGATTATTCCTGATTTTCTGGTCTCTGTCCCTGAGGGCACCGGCACTAGAGGAGATCCAAGGAGGTAGGTCACATAGAGACATGCCACTGCTCCAGATCCTGGCTAGCGTTCTCCCCTCCTGATCACTCTGCAGCACCATTGCACCACCACCCATGGTCACACAGGTGGTGGTAAAGCAGCAGGATCTGCAGCCCACCTTCCCCAGAGGAGGAGAGCAGTCCCCCGGGGGCTCTGTCCTACTCCCCTGGCCAGACCTCCAGCAACCCAAGTTTACTTCCAACCCTGGGTCACTGGCATTGCAAGCAGTAGTGCTACTGCAGTGCCAGCAGGCCGACCCAGATTTCAGCATCTTAAAATGAATGCTGCCGTGCTTTGCATTCTTTCTGCTTTGCTGCGTATAGCGTCAGTAAGGAAATCACCCACACTGCTTTGTTGTAATCAGCCATTCAGTTTAACCACCCATGCTTCCCACCTACATCTCCATCATCTGAGGACTGCTTTCCTTCTTGAAACCACAGTTTTCTTGTAGTATGTGCCTAAGAGTCTACAAGCATCAGCACACATAGGCAGGGCCACTGAAAATTGCAGGAAAGTAACCTGAAATTGCAGAGTTTTTTTTGAAAAGCTTGCTGGAAAATTGCAGGAGTTCTACTATAGATCCTGAGTGCTTCACAATAAATCCTTTACTGTTTTCTACAGCATATATTAGTCAGCATAAACTACTAAATGAATACACTGACACTTGAATATGTTTTAAATATGAAGAAAGACTTCTGTTTCTAACACGAATCCTAAACGTTAAGATCTGTTGCCCTTCAAAATGTAAAACATCTGCCTCATGCAGTGCTAGATTCTGTTTAGTGAGCCACAGAAAATCAATATTAAATAAATCGAAAAAAACAAATGTTATCTGTTTCTGGATGTAGAATAATGAAGCCTGATCAAAAGCTATTTACAGTGCTCTGTCAACTATTCACCCACTATGGTGTAAGAAAAACTAAGCAGATGGAGTGGCGAATAACTCAGTTTTAGTAAACGTGTTTAATGTTCATAATTTGTACTGTAGGTACTGTGCACTATTATTAAAATTATATATTAAAACATTGTATATGGGTGTTATTATGGCTGGCAGTCTAGCCTAGTGGTTAGAATAACAAACAGTGATTGAACTGGGTACATCCAGCGAGACTTGGGTTTGATTCCCACAACCTCCACCTGCATACACTGAGATTTCAAACAAGTCACTTAACCTCCCCAGTGCTTCTAGGTCACTCCTGAAAACAACCAGTTCTGCCTAGTGGGCCTTACCTGGTTTACAAAGAATATAAAAAAAATACCAATATATGTTTAGTACTACATCATAGAATAGTAGTCAGGGTACTATGTGATTTACTTGAGTTTTACTTGGGCTGCAATGATTTTGTATAAGTAAAGATAAATGTTCAGATACATTTTATGTGTTTTATAAGCTTGCTTTTAGATTTTAGTCAGGTTTTTATTGTATTCTTTGCATATGAGAATCTAGGTTGTAGATTGCTAAATGCAGGATCAATGTTACCAACTAGCTTATTGAAGTTTATAATCAGCAGGGCCATCCAAAATCCTCAGTTGTTTGAATGAAAACTAGTCTGAATGAAAGTATGTTCACAAGGATAAAGCTGCCTTACTACTTATGAAAAGACTACACAGTCAGCACCCCATTTAGGTGAATTAGATCATTTGCACCTTTTCTCCCACCTGCTGTTTCAGTCTCTGTGACAACAAAAAGTTTTCTGATAGACTGCTTCAACAAAAAGCAAATGTGAAGTATTTAAGTGTACTTATGTTTGGCCAGTGGATTTTGAAAGCACAGTCAATGACATACAGAAGGTAGGACCCCAGCGGCTGCATGATGCTGGTGGGCAGAGTGGTGCTCAATTCACATCTGAGCTCAGACATGAAAACTGGGAGACACCCTTTTCATGGACACCAAGTAAAAAAAAGCATCCACAGGTCTGGGAGATGCATTAATCCATTTGAAGGTCCTCCACTAATCAGTTGTGGATTTTTAGGTGGAGACACTTTTTCAAAGAAGCAAATTCAAGCATTTTTTTGCTCCTCCTACCCCTGGCCATACACTCCTTCAGGCCTGCCAAGGCCCCTACCATCACTGTTGAGTCCCGACCACCACCCACTGTCCCTTACTGCTGTGCTACAAGGTAACCCAAAGTAACCCTTTATTGAGGGGGCCCCTACCCCTGTGGGAAGCTACCAGGGGAGGAGAATTGCCCCAAAGAGCTTCCTGTGTATCCTGGGCATGGCAGGGGTCATAACGGACACATGTCTGGGGCTTCTGGCTTATGGAGAGACCAGCAGCCATCCTTCGGTTGGCCAGCAGGTGTTTTCCCATTTTCTTGTGAGTGTGACAGGCCACATGATGTCAAGGCACAAGCCGACGTTTGTCACGCTTCCTCCCACAGTGAGGGCCGATGTGTTGTTGTGTCTCTAGCCTCCACCAGGGGACAGAAAATGCTGAGTCGTGAACCCACCCTCCCTCCTAGGAGAAGGTGAGTGGTTGTTGGACACTCAAGCCTTCACCCACCAGCTGGCCCCCCAACACCCAAGTCTGTTCCCTAATCCTGGTCAGTGGTGTCACAGGCAGAAATCCAATTCATGCAGTTAAATTATAGATAGGAAAAAACAAAGGTAGTCCACCTTAGCAGTGATGGTTCAGATTAATTCACATCTGAGTTCTAACAACCAAAGCGACCAAGTTATGTGTAACTTGTGCATGTGGGGTGTGGGTGTTGAAGAAAGGGGATCATAATGCTGTCACTACTGCCATCACCCCAGAGGGATGTGGACTGCATTGTTGCTACTGCCATCACACCGAAGGGGTGGGGGCTGTAGTGCTTCTGCCATCACCACTGGTGGATGGGGAATATAGTACTGCTGTCATCACATCTAAGGGAGGGGCCACAGTGCTGCTGCTTCTGTCACACCTGAGGAAGGGAGGTCATAGTGCTATTGCTGCTGCCATCACACCAGAGGGATGGGGGCTGTAGTACTGTTGGTGCTGCCATCGCACCTGAGGATGGTGAGGTAGTGCTGCTCCATCACACCATAGGGATGGGGGCTGTAGTGCTGCTGCTGCCATTACATCTTGTACCTAAAATAACTTTAAATTGGTACAAGGATGGGAGGATGTGCAATAGTGGAGGTCAAAATTGCTAAAATGCATGTTAGCAGAGTTAAAAATTGTTAAATAAAGTACACAGAACCAAATACCGGTAAAACCGGATTTTGGCTTAGCAGACACCGGTGACAATACCATTTTTTACAATGTGCAAAACGGAATATACCTTTTCTCAATCCCGGTAAACCAGTGTCCCTGATTCTTTCCAATGTTAAATGTAATTATTATTAATTACAGGAGCAATCATGGGCCTCAAAGCCTCCTAGTTCCTTTACCTCCTAGTATGATTCCTAGTATGAGATCTGCAATTATTTTTTAGCAGCAAGGACGGTATTGGCTTCTAGATCAGATCAGAATTGCACACCACCAAGAGTCTTGCAGCTCAGCAGTCTCGCTAAAATCTTTCTGCTTTATGCAGAAAAATATTCCCAAACTGACGACACAATTTGAAACAGCACGCTCATCCCATGCTTCCCGCTGTCTAATGACGTCTCCAACCGTCCCTCATGCATGCATGGTGTGGCATGGTCCAACCACAAGGTGGCTTTGGGACACTGAGTCTTAATAGAAGCCTAACCCAAAAATACAGGATTTCAGGAGGAGAGGGAGAGCAAGTGAGAATATTCAGTGTCAGAAAGTGGAAAAAAATTGGCGCCTCGGTATATTGATAGTGCTTCTGGGTTAAAGAGTACATAATTCAAACAAGTAAAGACCTCGCATGTAACACTGAGTCCCCAAGTATATAACTGAGACCTCGCCATGAATAGAGTAAAAAAAGCCTCAGTGCAAAAAGAAACTAGCACTGTGGAGGAAGATTGTTGTGCACCATACCTGTTTTTAAACGTTATATTAAATAAATGTGTTTTTTTACTCCATATTCAACAGAGTGGTCAGGTTATATGTGAGGATCAATGGCAGTCTTATGAGCAACTTCAAACAGATTATAGACTTGGACCGTATTTTAGCCATCTAAATAGAGCTGGTTACATTTTCCAGTGCTGTTCTTTTTTTAACAGAATAACCCATACAAAAAAATTAATAGAGTGCTCAACATAGAGCTCTCAACTAATGCTTAATTTATAGTTAGTTGAGATTAAATGAGCACTAGTTGAGATTTTCACATGCAAATTTTCTAGCGCTGAACACATTAATGTACAGTTGATGCTCAATTGAGTGTTAACTCAGTTGATGCTCAATTGTGCGTTGACTTGGGCAGTTCCTGGGTTCCCTGTGGCAGCAGCTGCCTGTAGCCCACCACTATCCTAGTCCCCTCCTCCCCACCCCACTTCATGGCCTGCCTGTGCCCCCTCTCCCTGTAGGCCCCTCCACCCTGAAGGTGTCCTCTTCCAGTAGTTGACCTCTACCCTACACTGCCCCCCATCCATTCTCCCTCCTTCCATGGCCACCCCAGTCCCTCCTCCAGTATTCCACCCACAGCTGGTCCTTGACCTTACGCTTCATTGCTCAATCCATTTCCCTCATAGGCCACACACAATTTATCTATCTATATATCTCTCTCTATACAAATATAAATACACATATATATATATATATATATGTATAAGAGATAACCCACTCTAAGGTGTGCAGTCGTGCTCTGATATACGCACGCCTTAGTGTGCATCAACCACCTAAGGCATGCGTATATAAGAGTGTGATCACACATCTCAGAGTGGGTTATCTATCCTATAAAATGGCAAAATTGTTTTAGAGGGGGCTAAAAGTGCAGGTGTGCAGTCGCGCTCTGATATGCGCATGGTCATGTAATGCTCATTCTCCAATAAATTCCAAGCAATTTCCCTACCCATTTTGTAAATATATATCTATATATAAAAAAAGTGCACGAGGTTGCGTGTTTACTTACCTTACACAGAAAAGAGGTCCAGCTGGATTGTGGTGAGCCTGGGTTTCAGGTATTGAGGCGCTGTTCTGTTATACCTGTAAAAGAAGAATAGCCATTGGATCAAAAAGAATCCATAATTCTTTAGAAACAAAACTTGAATGATGAGGAAGGTTACACATACAACAATACTTATCTAATATGCAAGGATCTATGTCCTGTCAGACTAGTATCAACGGCCATCCTGTCAGACCTGTAAAAAATGTATTACCACAAGGAAAAACATAAAAACAAGAGTCATAACAGAGTTCCTGAGAGGTAGAAGAGCTGCAGAACAAGTAGAGATTATGTAAAGGAACAAGGTGATCCCATATTTAAATTCCACCAGTCACTGCCTCAGGATGTGACCATGGGCATGGACCTGATCTACCAGTTGTAAATGTGTGAGAGTGAACACATCAGTGGTAAACACCTTGAACTGCCCTCTGGTCAGCCCACTACTCCCTGCTCAGACTGCCCTATTTGGTCAGCCCACCGCTCCCTGCTCACCCCCCTCCCCAGCAGTCTGGCCAACACCTCCACTATCTCCCTTAGCACCCTGGAATGAATGCCATCAGGAACTGGTGCCTTGTCTACCTTCAGTCCCTCTAGTACTCTACTCTCTACGAATCTCCCTGTCCTTCCCCCTCCCCCCAGTCCACTGAGGTAGTGGACCACTCTCCTCCTGGATGAACACAGAGCAGAAGTATTCATTCAATGCTTCTGCCTGTTCTGCACACTTTTCCACCCCCACCCCTCTTGATCCGCACTATTTGGTCCCTGTAGCTCCTGTGCTGTCTCACGTATCTGAAAAAGACCATCTCCACTCCCTTAATGCCCTGAGCCAATCTTATGAAGCAGAACATTTTTTCTTATCTGGGTAAGCTGAGCAGTTTTTTTTCAGATTTTAAAACCTGTGCTTTTATATCCTATATAGATACTTTCAGGTGCCATTTGGTTAAAACCACCATTATCACAGCAGCATCCTCCAAAAATGGCAGTTTTAACCACGAGGCATTGACACTCCAAAGAACTGTAACACAAATCACAATGTGGCAGCACTTAAAATAGTGCTTTTAAGCAGTAAGTTGAATCTTAGCAGTGGTGCTACACAATATATTTACAGGATTAAAAGGTGGAAAAAAAATAACAGGGTTCTCCCAGTTAAGAGAAAAAATACAGGACAATAAATCATGGCAATTTTGGCCTCCCGGATATAATGGAACAGAAGTAGCAATGAGCTCCCTTACAGGCAGTGCCTCGGGCACCATAACCTAGAGTGAGCACTGCTGGCCTGGGAGGTGGTGGTGCAGAAGTAGTTATCGGTGACTTGAAGAAAAAGATGACTGTGGCTTTCTAGTGATACACAAGAAGGGGTACAAAGGACGAGAAGGGACTTGGCAAGTTTGGAGGAATAGTCAAAACTATGGCAGTTTAGATTCAATGCAAAAAAGTACAAAGTAATGCACCTGGGAAACAAAAACCCCAGGGGAAGAGTACACAATGGGGGGGGAGCTACTAACAACAACACAAATAGAAAGGGACCTGGGGGAAGTCATACCAGATGACCTTAAGGTAGGTAAACAATGTTAGAAGGCAGTAAGGAGGGCTAGGGGGATATTCGGATGTATAGGGAGCAACATCATCAGTAGAAAACAGGAAGTTGTTATTCCTCTGTACAGATAGCTGGTGAGACCCCATCTGGAGTATTGCATACAGTTCTGGAGACCCCATCTATGCAGGGACATAGACAGGATGGAGGCAGTCCAGAGGACAGCAATTAAAATGGTGCAGGGTCTGCACCAGAAGACATATGAAGAGAGATTAAAGGAGTGTAATATGTATACCTCAAGGACAGGGGAAATGATAGAAACTTTCCAGGTACCTCAAGGAATCAACAAAGTCCAAGAGGGGAGCATCTTTATGAAAAAGAGATGTACAAGAGGAAGGGGACATGATTTGAAGATAGAGGGGGGACGGCTCAGGGGCAATGTGAGGAAATACTTTTTCACAGAGAGGGTTGTGGAAACATAGAACCACCTTCCTGGGGAGGTTGTGGGGTCAAATACAGTGGGGGAATTCAAGAATGCATGGGACAGACATAAGGCAAGTTTAGTGAGGGGTAAGAGGAAGTAGGGTGTTGGTTAACTGGAAACTGCATCTTATCAGATAGGTAGGAATGGGGCAGACTAAGTGGGCCAAGCGGTTCTTATCTGCCATCAAAGTCTATGTTTCTATGTAGCTCTGCCTATAATGCTGGATTACTATTGGGACAACAAATTAGAAATAGAGCCAGCAGCTCATTGGAACCTCATTCAGGGAGTGTTGTTCAACCCCGCCCTATCATGGCATACCTCCTCTGCTATAGTGTTAAGGAGCATATCCTGAAGCTGGCCAAAGAACGGGGGTCACTTTCCTGAAATAGGAATAGAGTTCACATATTTCAAGATTTTTCTAAGGACTTAGCCAATCACAGGAATGCCTACAGTCCAATCAAAAAGGAGCAAGAAAAAATATCAAAAGTTGACATATCCAGTTACATTACAAATTCCGTATGAGGGAAAATGAAGTTCTTTTCACACTCTACAAGCTGTTTCTCATTATCTAAAGCAAAGGGGCAGAGGACAGTGCAACCATCCTGACAGACCCCCAGAGCAGTCCAGCTGCAGCGGGCAAACTGACTTCATGAAACCCAGGGGTAATGCTGTAGAGGAACTGGGAATGTGGACAGATCGATTGGTGTATCAGCACAGCAAGCCCAGACCCACGCCATAGTGGTGAGGGGACACAGAAAAAGACCAAACACCAAAAAGAGATGCTGAGGTGCACCAAACCAGGTCACACAGCAGAAGCTTGAGATATTCAACCTCTAGTTCAATGGTCTACGCAGCCAGTAAGTGTTATGCTTGTGCAACTGGGTGTTTAGGTTTTGGTCAGTCGCACTCTCTATTCCATAGTAATTACCACTCTGTAGGGGTACCAAGGCAATGAACCCTCTAGAGGTGCCGCGGGATGCTTCCCTTGCATAAAGGTACCTTAGGAAGAAGCCCCTGGGAGAGAGGCACTGCTGCCGGAGGAGTAGGGGAGGATGGCGGGGCAAAAGAAAAGTGCTTCAGAAGAAGGCTAAGGGGAACAGCTTATATAGCTCAGGAAGTGGAAGTGGCTAGCTGCTTGTCCATCAAACCATAGGCAGAGCCTTCCAATTCAATGGCCTACACAGCCAGTAAGCATCATGCTTGTGCAACTGTGTACTTAGGTTTTGGCTGTTCGCACTCTCTGTTCCGAAGGAATTACCACCCTATAGGGGTACCAATGCAAGGAACCCTCTAGAGGGTTCCACCCCTAGAAGTGCCACGGGATGCTTCCCTTGGCTAAAGGTACCTTAGGAAGAAGCCCCAAAAAGAAAGTAATAGTATGAAGTATGTGGGCAACGCAAGTAGTAAGAAATGTATAAACAATCAGAAGTTGTAAGCCATGGTAATAAATAAGTATGAGGCAGCTTGATCACTCAGTGGGATAGCAGGGAAGCCATGGCATGAGTCTGATAGTTTGCAAAGGGAAGAAGTGACTTCCTAAGGAGAGAGGGAATGGCCAAGAAGGGACACCATCTCCCTCCATCCAACAGCGGATTCTAACTAATGGAACTAGGAATTACTAACTAGATATCATGACCTTCGGGACGGAGGAGAGAAAAAAAAAATCTCTGAGGAGGAAATCTCTGGGGATCCAAGGCCTAGGTTGCCTTTCCTCCAGGCATGGAATAATTTCATTAGTGACGGCTCTGCTACTGCAATTTGGAAGCCCCAAACAAAAAGTGGAAAAATATTCCAATTTAGAGGGAAACTTTCACTCCATTCTTCTAACAGGAACGCCATGGAGGGTTGTGAGATTTGTAGCTATGCAACCAATGCTCCAAGGCAGGAGGAGAAAGTAACAACCCCTCCAGGCATGCACCCAGCCAACTGATCTAAAACAAAATACACAAAACAAAAAATAAAAGGTGAACCTGAGGGGGTGTGTGGAGAATGCGGTGAAGGTGCCTAGCCAGGGAACCACTAGAGTTAATAGACTACGTTAAAGTGGAACACTGGAGCTAAAGGAAATCAGTGATAACCTCCCTTCACGGCTGAGTCAAATTCTACAACTTGGGCCGGCACAGTGGTGCTGAGGGCTGAGGCACTGGACGCCTTACCTCACGTCACATCGGCGACTCATGTTCAGGAACGGACATGGGGCACTGGGGGTTGGCAGGGAGGAGAAGGATTGAGCGTCCCTAGAACTGCTCTCCTTCTCCAGGAAGGGGGTATTGCAGGGCTCGGCGATTGCCTGCCACCTAGTGGAGGCTGGGAGGTGGCACATCATGCACTGGAGACTGTGGGGCGAGGTTGGCAGGCGCTGTGAAGGGGTGCACACGGGTGTGTGCACGCCGCTGCGCTGGTGCCATTGCATGCCGCAACCTCGGGGGGACGTAAGGGGAAAAACAGAAAAATGGAGAGTCCTCTGTGAGGATGACATAGTCCCCCTCCACAACGGCCTGGGAAGGCACCTCCCTGAACACTAAATCTGGTCCAGTGGGTCGAGTCACTCCCCACCCCCTGCCACAAAGGGTAAGTCGTGGGGTCAAGGGAAGGGGGTCTCATACCCGGTGCCTGCACGGGGGGGGGCATCAGATGTAGGCAGAGGACTCCAGGGGGAAAATAGGTAACTGTAAAAAAAAAAAAATTCTACAACTTGGGGTGCTGTCGGTATGTCTGATGACTAAAGTTCCACCCAGAGTGAGGACATTCCCAGCTATAGGCCAGGTGAGAAGGACCCCGCCCTAAGCTTTACATGCCCAAGCTGCGGACTCTAAGTGCAGAGTGAGATCGTCGGCTGCAGGCAAACCCCATGCCAGAATGCTAAGGCTGGCTTGCCTAAGGACTGCTGAGGAGCTGAAGAAGCATTGAGTGCTGAGAGCGTGCAGAGGGCAGATGGCAGAGAGCAGTGAGCAATGATGGCGTAAATCAAGGGTGATCCAGACATAGTACAGTAAAGCAGGGTAATTGTTCAGGGAAGCATAAAAGCAATAGGAATAGTCAGATCAATACACAGGTCTGCAAAACATAGTAGCAATGGGGACATGAACGTAAATGGGGGCAGCATGATAGTGGGGCAAGCCAGCCAGACATAGAAAAACCAAATCAAGGTGACAAATACTCTGAAGATTTTCGGTGGAAAAGGCAGGATGTGGGACAAAATTAATTAGCCACATGGGGCCATGACTCCCCAAACACTTCCCAGTCTCCGCCGTAGGACAAACAAGAAAGTGATGGAAGGCCGAAAACCACATGCAGATATTAAAGCTAGTTTAACAGGCTCAGTAGAAGCTTTAGCAGACCTCAGAGTACAACGGCTGTGTACGAACAGGGAATAGCATCATTGAACTGCATAGCAAGGTTCAGAGGGAGCATAAAATCAAGGGAAAACAATCAGACTTAATAGCATGGGAGCAAGTAATCCTGTAGCATGGGAAACAGCAGTGGGTTGTGGAAAAACACAAGCACTGGGTACAATAGCAATAGGAGGAAATAAAACAGTAGCAGGGGCTGCAAAACAAAAGGCCAAACAGCAGAAGGATGCAAATGAAAGGGCAAATGGGAATCTGCCCTCTCAAAAAAAAAAAAAAGAAAAACCAAGACACAAACAGGGAGGGATAAAGGAAGCACAGGCCGGAGGCAGAAATACAAACCAGAAGCAGAAGAACAAAATGCAGAGTCCAACAGAAAGAAGCAGCAAGGGTAGGATAGGTCAGGGTAGGCTGCAGCCAAGCACAGAGCAAACAGACAGAGCCGCCGGTCAGCAAAGGAAAAGTGCTTCAGAAGGAGGCTAAGGGGAATAGCTTATATAGCTCAGGAAGTGGAAGTGACTGGCTGCTTGTCCATCGAACCATAGGCAAAGTCTTCCAATTCTGCCTCCCCTTCATCAGAACATGAGGCCCCCCACTTAGATTCTCAGGGAACCACCAGAAAAGGACTCTGGACTAGGCAGCATTAATATCCAGGATACCAAAGACACTGCAGATATGGATATCACCTTCATCATGCCTCCAGACAACAAAAGTTTACTGTGTCTAAGCTGGACGGTGATAGTGGGGGCCATCTCCTGTAGTCAGGAGCCAGGTACCTGTATCTCACCTCCTCCTCAAAGAGACTCAGGAGCTCAGCACTGAAGAACATTGTGCTGCTGCACTTGACAAGAACCAGTAACCACCAAACGCTCTTTCTTTGCTAACAGGGGATCTCTCTCTCCCGTGCACTAAATGGCTTTCCTCTCTCCTAAGGGACCAATGCCTGTGATATTTGGAGTATCTGTGGCTGCAGTATTACACCCACATGGATTATGGCAGGTGGGCTCTGATCCCTGCAATACCTGGGGAGTTTTCCATTTTATTTTTTCTTTACTTTTGAGAGGTAATCTAGTTTGAATAACTGGGTTGGGGGGGGGAGTATATGGTCAACGGAAAAATTGGGAACCAAATAATTCTGATGCAGGCAGCTTCTGACCTCATGGGTTGCATAACATTATCTCCTTGCCTGGATTCTTACCTGTCATAATAACTTGAGAGATACAATGGCAAGCCCCTTTGTGGTTTCTTTTTGACTTCCACAGTTGATGTTGCACCTTGGTGAAGGGTGGGGAGATATGATGCATGGGGACCGGTATATTTACTCTTTCCATATCTTTACCTACTCACCCCCCCAAAAAAAAAAGCCACTCTGTTCTCAATCTGACCCTTACCAAAGTATCCTCAGAAAACTGTAGCATTACCATTTGTCCACCATTTCCATACCACTGTAAATTCCATTGCAGAACCACTGCATCCCCTTGATTGGTAACACATTGGATTTGCTTCAATTCCATTGTAATACCATTGTTGTCATTGTGGTACCACATGGGCAGTGGTATCACAATGAGAATGAGTGCATGGATGGTACCACAATGGCTCATCAAACACACACCACTATATTCCCACTGCTGATGGTAACACTATGGATTTGTTTCACTTCCAGTGTATTATCACTGCTGCCACCATGGTATCACGTACCGTGGTGATGACACAGGGGTGATTTCCATGTCCAATGGTAACACAATGAGCTGCCATTGCAACACCATTGAAATTGGTCTCACAATGGATTTGTTTCAATTCCATTGCCATACCACTGTGGATACTGTGGTACCATCTGTGTGCAATGGTAGTGCCATGGTGCACTGCGGGGAGACTGGTAGCTCAATGATGACATTGCACTACCACTGCTATTGGTAATACCACAGGGGGGAGCGCATGTTAGTACAGTGGTTCTCATATGGTATGACACCGACCACTCCAGGTCCTCCTGCTAGTTCCCCCCATTAATGGTATCAGAATGACATCAGATCCTCCCCCAGTGCTCCCCCCCAGCATGCCTCTCACGCCATCCACTTTGGCTCACCATGCCTGTCTCCCCTTCACCAGCTCCCATGGAACTTAGATCTACAGCTGCACAATAAGGACCACACATGCAACAGTTCTGCTCGGTCATAATAATTTTTAATCAATACTTCTGGTGATGCTAAATCATTATCTATCATTATCGATCAATACCCAAAGCCGCCATAAACCATAAGTTTTCTTTCACTACTGATGGCGTTTTCTTTTATCATCATGATTAATCATAGTTAATCAAGACCTGATGCAGGTTATTGGCAGCTAATCAGCGTCTGCTTAACAGATCACGCTTGGTCATAGGCATTCACTAAAAAAAATACCACCAACAGCTTAATCTGGTTCAGTTTCAGTTGGTTACCATCTGTATCCTCACTGCCCCTGGTCACCCCTGAAAAAGGGACTTTTAGTCTCAATGGGCCTACTGGGTCAACAACATTCATTAAAAGAAAATAAACAAAAAATAAATAAATAGGCTTGTAGTATTTGGCCATGATTAAAGAGCAGCTCTCAACTAGCCCCCCACTGACACATATATGGCAACTGACCTGGCCAGGAGTCATTTTCCATAAATTATTCCTTTGTGGGCTATCACTGTAAAAAGTTATTCCACTCGTAAATTTATTCCCTGACCTGACGGCTGAAAATGGAATTCTATGGCCACACCCCCATGCCAGCACATGCAGCCCCATTTTGTGATGTCAGTAAACAAAGTCTGCATGTGCACGCTCCATTGACTTGAATGAGGCTGATTTGTCCAAAGATTTTATGTATCTTTTTTTTTGTTTTTCCCTAATTCTTTTTCTGGCTCCGACATCCCGGGGAACTCTCTTGGGCAGCCACCTGCTCCTCCAGCTATACCTCCAAGCCTGAAACTCCTCCTGACTCCTGGCACCAACTCGGCTATCCCCTTGGATCTGAGCTCCCCGATGTGGGGCCGCCCTATCCTCCCAGGGTGCTCTATCTACAATTCAGGCCTGGTTAGGCTCAGCCCAGGAGAGGAGCGAATCTGGCCAGTGGAGCTGTGGCGAGAGGTAGGTGGTGCTGTCACCTATCCCTGGGGGTGGGGATTTTCTGCTTAGGTATGCCTCACCCTCCACCCCCCCACCAGGCTGAGCCACGAGCATGCTGTGACGCCAGGGGACATCTGTCGTGGCTCTACATCCCTCTAAGCGTGCCCTAAGCAGTGCAGTACCTTCAGTCTCCACTGAAGGCCACTGCGGTGCTGGGAAGACCCCTGGAACCCCCCCAAAAGAGGAGAGCAGTCCTCCAGACATTCGATCCTCTCTCTGTCCCCTGCCGACCCCAGATGGTCTGGGCTGCTTCCTGAACCTGGGTCACCCGCGTGGTGCAAGGTGTGGTGTCCAGCGCCTCAACCCTCAGTGCCACTGGACCTGTGGTTTTATGTATCTTTAATGTCAAGATTTGAAGAAATGAAAGTGATCGCTCAACTAAGAGGGACCCTCTTAGTCGAGCGGTCGTGTTGATTTCTTAAAATCCTGACGTTAAAGATACATAAAACCTTTGGAAAAAATGTCCCCATTCAAGTTAATGGGGCGCACACATGCAGCCTTCTTTTACTGGCATAACAAAATGGGCTGCATGTGCCGGCATGGGGGCATGGCCATAGGATGCGGAACTGGTGCTGTTTTTTGCTGGCAGGTCAGGGAATAAATTTACAAGTGGAATATTTTTTTACAATGATAGCCCACAAAGGAATCATTTACAGAAAATGACTCCTGGCCAGGTCAGTTGCTGTATATGTGTCAGTGGGGGGCTAGTTGAGAACGTAGGAGCTGCTCTTTAATCATGAGTGATGTACCTGGCTCTCATTGGCTGCTCTTCCGTAATTTATTTGCATAATTTGTCATATTTAATCATGATCAGTCATTGCCTTTTAAAACAGAGATTTGACATTCTGTATTGGGCTTCATTAAGCCTGTCCTGCAGTGGTGATAGTCTGTCCGTGCAGAAATTATAAAATGTACTGCTGTCCTGTAAGGGAGGGAGGGAAGATACGGTAACTCTGGTGAACTGCAGTCCAGCAGACCCCTTTCCACTTCCCGGTCTGCCTGCTCTGCACCGCCCCCACACTCTTTTTTTCTGCATTCTTTCTTTTTTTTTTCTGCCCCTACGTGCCCATGATCCACCACTCCTTCGGGCAGCCATGGTCTCCAACATCCTCCTACTACTCCTCCTCTCCCTGGAGCCCACCTCACCTCATATTGCAGCCTGACCCCCCGGGTGGCCCGGCGTAATCCTTCGCCGGGTGGGTCCCCCTCCTCCTAGGGGGAAGACACCAGTGGGGGATACCCAGCACACTCTTTCTCTCGGCCCCAGGATGTTGCTGAGGTAGATGGAACTTCCACGGGGGGCTCTTTGGAGGCATCGATAGGCTGGTTGCCGTCATCTAGCCAGTCATGGGTCTTTTTCCATTTTCTTGGTCCCTCCCTCTGTTGCGATGCTCATGCAGTGCTCCTGGTCTCCAGCGAGGGCCGCTGCAGAGTGAAGCGATCCCGCTACCCACCCCAGGAGAGCAGAGCAGTCCCACAAACGCTCAATCCTCTCCTCCAATGCCGACCCCCGGCGTCCCGAGTCCATTTCTGAACCTGGGTTGCCGGCGTGATGCCCCCACATTCTGACATTATGTGATGTCTCCAGAGAGGGCACGGGGAACGCCCCATACAGGTCTATGGGGCTCGTTTTCAAAATGGTTTTACAGACATTTAAGCAATCTTTGATAGAAAATGAAAGCCACTACTCAACTAATAGGGACCCCCCGAATGCTAATGTTTTTGCCATAACCTTCCCTAACACCTCCTCTGAAAACCATAGTGGTCTTTTTTCCCCCGCTTGCTTCTGTTTATGTGTCTAACACCTTCACTATAGTTCTTTTTAATTTCACCCGCTGTTCCTCTACTCCTCTCTAGTCCCCCCTCCCTGCCAGGGCATCCCTGAGGCAATCCCCCATCTTTGTAAAGTCTGCCCTCCTGAATTCCAGGACTGCCGCCTTTTTGTAGTTCAGCTCCACCCCTGTTCTTGTATTGAACCACACCATTCAGTGATACTGGTCCCCAGGTGGCCACCCACTATGACGTCTACAACACTGTCCCCATTGGTGAGTACTAGGTAAAAATTGCTCCCTCATGAGTGGGCTCATTTCCTAATTACCTAAGAAATACCCCCTGCAGGGAGTCCAGGACATCCCTACTCCTAGCTGTAGTTGCAGCTAGGATGCTCCAGTCCACATCTGGCAGATTGAAGTCTCCCACCTGGAGCACTCCCCTTTAGTTGCCATCTTATGTATGGCTTCCAGTAGAACCCTGTCCACTTCCTTCACATGTGCTGGAGGTCTATAGATCACTCTAGTGCAATTAGCTGCTCCATTTCCTGGTAAAAGGGAGAGTTAAGTTACTTGTTCTTGATTATACAGTGTGTAAGTGGGCGGGGGCTGGGGATTCAAATCTGTGTCTCCGTGTTTGCTGCTCAGTGCTCTGCCTTCAAGCATATGGTGCCCGAGTGCCCCAAAAACAGCACATAATGTCCCCACCACATATACATACAGTATATACAGTACTTGTTGCAAAACAAAAACACTACATTAATGCAGGCATTAGAATGCAAATCACACAAAGCAAGAAAATGAAAAACAGGGGTTGAGACGCACGAGTCTTGGCAAATTGGTTGTGATGTGTTCCTTGGAGTTGCCAACCTTAGTGCCCATCCCCTACTCACTACAACCCATAGCCTCCTTTCTAAAGCACAAGGTACAGTTCCAATCCAGTGCATCACAGAGCAGCCATTCATACCCGTAAAACAAGAACAGCAATGGGCTCACAAAGGATCTGCAGCTCTTTACGAACAATGACAAACAGTGTAGGGTAAACAAAAAAAACAATACTTGTCTGATATGTATGGTCAGTGTCCTCCTACACCTGGTCAATGCCCTGTCAGACCTGTAAATATGAAAGGGAAAATGGGACAGTATGAAAAGGAAAAAAAAAAGAAAAATAAAAGTGGGTTGTGTGTTGGGGGGGCGGGGGGAGATATCACACCTGTACCACACCATCAACCTGGCTTTTAGAATGGACTCAGCCATTCAGGGGATGTCATGGTTTGGGGGGGGGCAGGAAGATTCATTGCCTCGTGCCCCTAGAACTGATCCTTTTTGGGGGTAGGAGGCCATGTTGCTCCACATATTGGCCAACACAGGGCAGGATAAAAGACACCAGTGGACAAATATTCAGAAACTTTGCCCAGGCACAATGAATGCTTCCCTGGTGGTGTAGTGGATCCCTCTCCCTTTTCCCAATCTGCCCACAGAATACATAGGAACATAGATATGTGATGGCAGAAAAGGCCACAGGTCCACCTAGTTTACCCAGTTTGCCTAGATATCCACTAGCCCTTTTCTGTAGTCCCCCCCGTGCCAATTGCCCTCTGTGCTTATCTCATGCCCTCTTGAACCCTCCAACCATCCTCTCCCCCACCACTTCCCTCAGCAGCCCATTCCAGTTGTCCACCACCCTCTCAGTGAAGAAGTACTTCCTAATGTTTCCTCTAAATTTCCCCCCTTGATTTGGAATTTCCAACCACCATCCATTGCAGTATAGCAGACTGCAGCAGGCCAGCTGTGACTATCTCTAGGCCAACATCCCCAGCCACAACCAGTCCCAGAACTCCCTGCAGCTGGCACCAGAGCAACAGGCAGCAATAGAAGCTCCAATAGCCCGCAGTGCACATTCAAGCCTTCACAATCTCTGATCAGATATTTTCTACTTCTGCTCTTCTCCAGTGGCTAAGTTCAGTCCTCAGTGACAAAACTTAGCCCACGGAGTACAGTGGAGCCAATAAACAAATGATGAGAGCTTATACAAACTCCTAACATGCACTGTAGGGCACAATCTCCCACCTCCACTCACTGCACCAAAGCCAGCTGCAGAGGACTCCAGGATCTGCTGCAAATGAAGCTGTTTGTGCAGAATAAAGCAAAACCAGTTCACCATAATCCACTACACTATAGCAAACAGCAGGCAAACCAAAATGGCCCCACATGCAAAGTGCACATTGAGACCAGACCCACACTTGTGTGGGACCCCCGGTGCAAGCCAGCCAGTTGGTGCAGTGATAAGGAGGGACAAAACCTTTTACACGCAGATACATCAGTGAAAAAAGGAAGGCAAGGGGAGGTATTGTGTGTCTGAAAGGGGAAGATGGAGGGAGGGTAAAGGATGATGACCACCAAAAAGCAGAGCTACTGAACACATACTTCTGTTCAGTTTTCACAAAGGAGGGGGCAGGAAATGGGCCAGCATTAAGTAATAAGGATAGGAAGATCACAGAAATGGACACAGGTCCCTTTGCAAAAAAATAATAATATATTACACTACCAATGTTTGCTGTAACCAGGTGCCATTAATGCGTGTCTGTTTTATACTGATGCTCTTCTTTGTATGTACTCTGCTTTCTATTTTAACTGTATTATCTACCATTGTTGACGAGGTACCTTTGTAAATGAGCTGTTGGCTCAAAGGTTGTAAACTGATTACATTAATAAATAAAATAAATAAAATAAAGGATCCTCATGGAACTGGCAGCAATAAAGCTATGGGACCAGATAGGGTGCACCCCAGGATACTAAGGGAGCTAAGGGAGGTATTAGCAGGGCTTCCGACTACCCTGTTCAACCTGTCATTGTAAACAGGCGACATGCCCAGGGATTGGAGGAGGGCTGATGTGGTCCCTCTATACAAAATTGTTAACAGGGAGGATGCAGGGAACTGCATACTGGGCAGCCTGACCTCAGCAGTGGGAAAAGTCATGGAAATACTACTGAAAAATAGAACAGTGGAACACCTGGTTGTCATTGGTTCATTTTTCTACGGGGGAAGGGAACATTGTTTAACTAGGAGTAGCACACTAAGCTGAAGCTTGTTTCCAGATGCGACCTTGGAGCACAAGGAAGTTAAGTGACTTGCTCAGGATCACACAGTATGCACCCAGGTGACTGTGGGATTTAAACCCAGGTCTGCAGATCTGTAGCTCAGAGCCTTAACCCACTGCGCTATACTGCCTCCAGGACCCAAGGCAGCTAGGTTTTATGGGAGGGGGGTTGTGCCAGATGAACCTAATTGAGTTTTTTGACTGGGTAACCAGGGAAGTGGATGTCAGGGTGAGGGGAGGGGGCGGATGTGGCCTACCTGAATTTCAGCAAGGCCTTTGACACCTTGCCACATAGAAGGCTAGAAAATGAACTTGAAGGCTTAGGGGTGGGACAGAAAATAACAAGGTGGATGGAGAACTGGTTGAAGGACCGAAGTCAGAGGGTGGTGGTAAATGGGGTGCATTCCAGGGTGGAAGTGGTGATAAGTCATGCACTCCAGGAGTCTGTGCTGGGACCCATCCTTTTTTAATATCTATAGCAATGATATAGCAAAGGGACTGCAGGGGAAGGTGTGCCTATTTGTAGACGATATGAAGATCTGCACCGCCCCTGTGAAGGCAACGAGGAAGGGCCTAAAGATTCTAGAGGGTTGATCAGAAACTTGGCAGCTAAAATTCAATGCCAAAAAGTGTACAGTTATGCACATGGGGTGTAATAACCCGCAAACCATTTACAAATGGGGGAGGGATTAAGGAAACTGAGCAGGTGAGAGATCTGGGGATTATAATTTCAGATAACCTTAAGGTGGGCAACCAATGCAGCAGCCGGTGGTGGCCAAAGTGAACGGAATACTGGTGTGCATAGGGAGGGGGAGGTGCTGATGCTCCTTTATAAATACATGGTGATTCTTCACCTGGAGTATGGGGTTCAGTTCTGGAGGCCTCACCTACACAAGGACATAGACAGGATTGAAAGGGTTCAGAAAAGAGCAACCAAAATGGTGCACACTATGCATAGGAAGCCCTATGAGGAGAGGTGGAGGGAATTGGATCTGTACTCGCTGGAGACTAGTAAAGTGAGATTGGGAAGCTTATTTACAAGGAATGTAAGTGCTAGAACTAGGGATTATAATCTAAGATTAGAAGAAGGAAGGTTTAGGGGCAATGTGAGGGGGCATTATGTCACTGAGAGGGTGGTGGGGTCCTGCAACAGACTACCGGAAGAGACGGTGGGGGCAAAAATGGTGAAAGGAGTCAAGAGGGCATGGGACAGACACCAGGAGTTGACCAGTGAGAGGAGTAGTTTGTTTCTTGACAGAATGAGTGGGGAGGGTGGAAGAGGCAGACTTGATTGGCCAAAATGGTCCTTTTCTGTCACCAGATTTCTATGATTCTATGATTCTAAAGCAGTTAAATAATTAGGACTGACCTGCTCTATCAGAGTTGGGGAGTCCAGAGTCAGGGTGTCCTTGGTTTGGGGTATTCTGGTAGGACCTGAAAGGGAAGAACAGAGAAGGCTAAGGGGACACAAAGGGTTGGAGATGCTAGAGGATAGATTAAGGTGTTAGAAGTAAACAAAGATACTTATTTGATTGGTATACAGTTTGGCCAGACCTGTAGAAATAAAGGGAAAAATAGATCAGTATGGGGAATTTATAGTAGTGAGAGAGCGAGAGAGAGAGATACAGAAAGGGTACAGTACAACATATGAGTAAAGGAAGGGGAGTTTCAGAGGAAAAGATAAACTAGGACAAAGTAAGGAAACTAGAGATGGAAAAAAAAATGCAGACAGCTAAGAACAGAGAATAAAGTGATATTTGGGGCTCAGCAAACCCCCCCTTAGCGCCCCTAGGTGACATGCAGGTAGCCAGTAAATTTAAGAAGTAGTCCAGATGGGCAGGTGGGGATGCTTTCAGGCTAGTGGCTCCTATATTATTTAAAAAAGGGGACACTGGTTGTTCCGGAGTCTTGAGTTATCCCAGGAGGCCAGTGGTTTAAAAGGTATAGCTCTGGTGGTGTAATGGGCTAACTCCCTCATGGACAGTGGCAATTGTTTTTTATTATATTTAATCTTTCCCTGGCATCTACTGGTGGTGGTGGTGGTGGTAAGGGGGGGGGGGCCATGGGCCCAGACTCTATGTAGCAGGCAGAAGGCTGTTCAGAAAACCACTGACCAGAAATGCTGCGGCTGTTGCTATGCAGCCAGTTTAGTGCTACTGCGCTGACACAGTTATGGCAGGCACTTTCAACTGCCAATCCAGAGGAGGGCAACTAAAATAGTGAAGGGTCTGCACCAGAAGCCATACAAAGAGAGAGACAAGCTGAATATGTATGCCCTTGAGGAAAGGAGGGAGATGGGAGACATGATAGAAAATTTCAAGTACTTCAAGGGAATCAACAAAGTCCAAGAGAGTAGCATCTTTCATGCAAAAGAGATGTGCAAGAACAAGGGGGCACAATTTGAAGATAGTGGGGGATGGCTCAGAGGCAATGTGAGGAAGTATTGTTTTCACAGAGGGTGGTGGACGCATGAAATAGTCTTCCTGAGGAGGCTGTGGGGTCAAAAATAGTGGGGGACTTGAAGAATGCATTGGACAGACATAAGGCAATTCTATTAGGGGTAGGAGGAAATCGACTGTTGGCTAACTAGGATCTGCAGCTTATACAATAGGTAGGGAAATTGGCAGACTGGGTGGGCCAAGCAGTCCTCATCTGACATCAAGGTCTATGTTTCTATGACTCAGCTCACAGAGTTCAGGCTGTAGCCTGCTCCATATGGGTGGGAAAGAAGATGGGAAATTTTTGGGAGGAGGAGGAGGCAAGGGCAAATATGCCTCCCTCTACTGATCAGCCACAAAATGGCTATGTGAAGAGCCCCCAAGGGGCAGGTTAAGAGGGGCTGGAGGGTGGACAGTCAGCAGTAGGTGGCAGGAGCCTTTAGCTAAGCTGCATGGTGGCAGACTGTAGGTGCCCTAGGGACCTGGTAGAAAGGGACTGGGAGAGCAAATGCACAGGATAGGGGCCACAAAGGAAAATCCACAGTGCAGCAGATGGCCAATGCCTGAAATTGGCTTAAAAGTAGCTGTGGGTGGGAGGCAAGCAGGGGAAATCAGTGGTCCCCCTGAGGGGAACATGAAAACAGCAAGCACTGTATACAATAGAGTAGCACAACAGCTAATGTCAAAGTTCTAGGGGCCAACAAAAGGATTTGAGGGAGAAAAAGAACAGCATTAGGTCCAGGAGAGCCCATGATTAAAAACACAGAGCAGTAAACAAAAAGAGCCCTGATATGCTATAACTATAAGTAAATTTATGCAATGGGTTGGACATAAATGGAGTGTGATAAATCCATTTATCTGAGTATGTGTATACATGCAAAATCTTACATTTATACATGTAGTTATAATTACGTAATCTCATTAATGTACATAGTGGACTGCGCCACAAAACCCCATCCCTCACCCCCGCTGTTTGGCACTACTTACTGGTATCTTACTTTTAATTTTGTTTCTTCCAGGTTGCCCGTCCCTCAGCCACACCGCCTACCACTTAGTCATACTTCTTCCCATTCTTCCCACTAGCATACAGTGATCCTTTGTTTCTGTAATAGTTTGTTTTTTGCTTTTTTACCAAAGCTTTGTTCAGCTGGCTGTTCCAAACTCTGCTCCAGCTGTCACACTCCTCTGCATGCTGCTGCTGTGTGTCCTGTCCACACCTCTCGATATACAAAACAGACATTTTTTTTAAACTGCTTCCTCAAAAACTGATAAGCCCTCACGCTTACTCTTCCAATCTGGTTTCCCAACCTCACTACAACTGCCACTAGAGCCCCCCCCCCACCCAACACATAGAAACTGTCAGATATATTTTTTCTTAAACTGCATGCTCGCAAACCCCACTGCTGATGAGCCCTCACTCTAGGTCACACTTCTGCTCTGGTTTCCAGACCTTGCTACAACTGTGACCAGCGACTCCTGTTAAGACCTTCTCTGCAAACTCTAAATGGTCTCTTGTGGCCCTTATGGCACTCCCTGTTCCCCTCTTCTTTACTGATATTCCCCTATGTCCATATGCCACACATGTTTTAAGCCCCCCCTCCACCGTTTTTCACTCCTGACCTCCAACACTAATGCTGTCAGTCTGTTCCAGGTGTCTACTACCCTTTCAGTGAAGTAGTAATTCCTCACATCCCTCTTACCACCACCACAAGCTTCATCACATGCCCCCTGGTCCTCTTTTCTATTTGAAGGTGCCCCCCCCCCAACACCCTGTTCATCCTTGTAAGGTACTTGTGGATTTCCATCATGTTCCCTCTCTTTCAAGGTTTCCATGTTGAGATCCCAGTCTCCTCACAGAGCTTTTGCCACAACCAATGTACAATTTTAGTTGCCCTTTATACTGCCTCCACCATATGGCCTTTCTAAGGTGCAGCCTCCAAAACTGGACACAGTACTCTAAGTCGGGTCTCACTAATGAATGATTACTTGCAACATCACCACCTTCCTCCTCCTGCTGAAGATACCCCTCCCTATGCAGCCCCAGCATCCTGCTAGCCCTACGCACTGCTTTGTCACACAGCCCTGCAACTTTAAGATCAGAATAACCCCAAGGTCCCCCCTGCTTAGTGATAGTCAATACCACCCGCAACCCTATAAAGCAGCTCCTGGATTCCTATGCCCTAGGTGCATGATTCTGCACTTTGTCATTGAACCCCAACTGCCATGATCTTGACCACTTTTCGAGTTTCTCCAAGAGGCATGTGCATGCTCTCTGCTCCCTTCTTAGTGCTCACCCTACAGATTTTGGTATCTGCAAAAAGGTATTATCTCCTCTGCCAGTTTTTCTGCAATGTCACTTATGAAGACACTGAAGAGGGTCAGCCCAAGTACTGAGCTGAGCTGCTCACTGTCCCATCACTGCAATGAGTGCCATTAACCATCACCCTTTGACACCTGTTAACCAACCCCCTCCCCAGCTACTATTCTTTTTTCCAACCTGCATCTCTGGTCGTCCCCCTTCTGTTCAGTTACTACAGCACCATCACACTGGCATTTGCCAGCACTTGCTCCACCATAGAATGAATCCAATATGTGGAGGAGCTGCCTAGGTAGCCAGGATGCTTTTGCATGTTCTTCCATCCCCTAGGACATGAGCAGCAAGGGTGCACAGACATATGTAGTACAGCACCAGTCAATGGCTTCCCACCCATGAGCTGCTTCTGACTGCACTGCCACTTGTGGTCACTCAGTTGACAGTACTACAGCGGAGCTGGCTGTCCTTCTTCTCTGGAAGAGATCCTCTTGTAGATCAGTTGATCCTCCCCCCCAGCAAGTACCTGGCACATGCTCATTCCTGAACTCAGGTCACCTTCGCCACGGGCCATAGCACTACTTCTGAATCGAAGGGCTGACATGTTAACCAGTTTCTAATTAATATCACCATTTTGGATCCTCCTCGGCTGTTCAATATTGCAGCCTCACCCAACCCCCCCAAACAGCCAACCACCCTCCTCTCTGCTAGATCACCCTTCCAGGCATCAGACTATCCTCCATGTAGCTGGACAACCCTTCTAGCCCAGCCTCTCACATGATGAGCAACCTCACTGGAGCTAGACCACCACACAGGCTCCGGACCAGCCTCTTCCCCAGCCAGCCAGCCTCCTTGCATCTGGACCAGCCTTCAACTACATGCCATGCAACCTCCATGTAGCTGGAGCACCACCCCCAAACCACTCCAACAGACCACATATCTGCAGCTGTCCCCCCAAGCCCCTGGACCAGCAGTCTCCCAGTCAACCACTCTATCTACAGCTGGATCCACCAGAAGCCCTGTACCAGCCTTACCATCTGACCACCCACCCTGCAGCTGGACCTCACTTCCAACCCCGAACTAGCCCCCACCACCAGCAGCCATCCTCCTTGCTGCTGGCTCACTCTTTCATGCCCTAGACTAGCGTTCCCCAGCAGACAACCCTCCCTGCAGCTGGACCCCAGTGTTCATTCCCACCCACAGACCAGCCCCCCTCCCCAGGTTGAGCAACCTCCCTGAGCTGGACACCCAGATAACCACCCATCCCAGGAGCTGGACACACCCACCCTCCAGAGCAGAACCTCCCCTTTACCATCCTCCATACAACTAGATCCCCCTCCATCACCCTTCTGCAACCATGGACCCCATACTTCTCAACATAGTATAAAACAAAATGTGAGACACTACTATATAAAATATAAATTTATGCAGTCTTCAGCAAAGAAAAAAAAAGTACATGGATCTCCAGACTACAAAATGGATTAACACATGCAACTGTTTTAATCAAATACAAATAGTAAATGCAAAAAACAGCTTCCCCACAAGCACACTCAAATATCTGCAGCAAATAATTCTTCCTTTATCTGCAGGTTACTCCAGATTTTCTCAAAGTTGTAGTCTTTTGTCTTTAAATATAGTTAGATAGGCTACTGAATGGATACACACAGAAAACGCATTCTAAATTTGCTCATCTTCCTACTGTTAATTCCTCTGCCCCACTCCCAACACTGCTTTAAAGTAACTAAATCAGCAAAAATTCCACAAATAACAAGTAATCTAGAGGCATAATGCATACTAGACACTTTAAGGAGGAATTTGATTGAAAACAAACTGTGTATTTTAAAGGCTTTTAGCCACACGAGTTCAGAGCAGAGAAAATGTTTTCATAACAAAACATTGATTGTGAAACTTGCACAGCATTTCATTTAGAAAACCTGAGTGATAATTCCCTTACTGTAGTTAACATTTCAGGGAGTTAAAAAAGACGTACATTTCTATTTAAGCACTTACCTTAACATGTAAATCTCATGCTGCAAGCAACACCAGTTCAAAATGGAGACCACATCTCGTGCATTTCTTTTTGCTCAGGCTGGACAGAGATAGTTAGTGATTTGGAAAATGTAGTTCACGGACTGAGTAGACTTCTGGAAAATGTAGTTCAGTATAGACTTTTAAAGGGACACTGCCAACTTTTTTTGCATCTTATTATTTCTAGGTAAAAACCACATTTTATGATTCTTACCTTCTCTAAAATGCATTGGCATTGCTGATTGTTTTATCTGTCTCCTTGCTTAGTAGAACTGAAATGCATCTTCATGTACCCAGCCTTGACTGGATAATTTAAATCCTTGAAATATTCAGCTGACTAATCTTCATTTATGATTCAATGTAGTATTTAAAAAAATGTACTTTGAAGAGCATTAAAGTTTGATAGAGCAGTATTAATGTCTTAGCATTCGCAGCAGTGCAGCCACCAGCAAGTCATCAGAGACTCCCCTTCCCCAAGCAGGCCCTGATCAGTCCTCCAGCTCCTGCTCCATCCTCTCTACCTGTGTCTCCAGGCAATGCTGAGTCAGACTCCTGTGCCAATGACACTGGCATCCACAGACCTCACCACCACAGTGCCACTGATTCCCCCAGGTCCCCAATGCTCGTCCAATCAAAAATCAACCTCAAGCCAAGTCTTAAGAGGCTTCTCTAAGGCAAGCCAGTACCCAGCAGCTGGAAGACAGCTCCTTGAATTTATTTTAGTCCCTCTTGTTGGTGTTGCCACAGCCCTAGCAAAGGGCTAGTAACCTGAGTAACAGATCCAGAGATCCCTATAGCACTAGCCTGCCTTCTGGAGGCAACTTGGCTACTAGTCACCTGTATCACCCTGGCGCACTCTAACTTTATAATCTGGGACTTACTTCCCGTAACTAGCTCCTCGGTGCTTATTTCTGAATAAAAAAAACCCTTTGGGACAGCTAGCAATTATTCATTAAAACTGGCTAGCTTAGCTATAGCTGGGACTTTACCCTACCCTTGCTCCTTCTAGCACCCTATTTACTATCTAATTCAGGGCCTGCCTGCCCTCTGCTCCATCTTCGATAGCTACTTCATTTGAATGCTGCCCACCCCTGTGCTCCATTTAGGAGTGTGAGTTAAAAATATTTAGGTAATTTTGAATAAGGCCACCATCTCACCTTATGCTCCCTTCCTGGGCTGATTTTAAATACATCTGAATAGATCCACCCTTAGCAGCTCCTTGCTTCAGGGCCTTGCCCCGACCACACTAACATCAATGGCCATCCTTTATTGCACTCAGTGTGTGAAAAGAAACATCTTTTTTTTATTTCAGTATTAGTTCAGACAGACAGTGCCTGCTTTATGACACTGTCACTGACTCATTGCCCCAAACTGGGGAGAAGTTGAGTTGACAGGAGGTGGGTTAGGTGTATGCTGGATGCCCTGCTGGCTGCAGGCAGGTGGGAGGTCTTCCCTTGATGGGTAACTGGCACTTCCTGATGCTCGTTCATCTAAAATGCTGCTTTCCCTGCTTGTGGGGCCACTGCCAAGGAACTGGCATTCACTTTTTTCTTTACAAAAAAAAACACACAAATGGGACAAACAGAACCCACACTGCAGCTGTCAACTGCTGATCCTGGGGACCGCAACAACTATTGAACCACTGACACTGCTGGGACCACTGAGATTGACATAGGGATGAGAGGAGGACTGCAGGTATAACCTTTTGCTCTGAATTTACTTCCCTGTCTCCCCTCTTCCTTCTGCTGCACTTTCTTCATGTTTTTGCTTTTCTTCAGGGCACCTGAACTCCTCTGACTGTTCTCCTTCACAATCAATTCAAACTCTCCCAATGGCCATTACTGGCCACTCTCAGTATCCTCCATGGCATTCAGGATGCTGAGTCCATAACAACCAGCTGTCCAGTGCAAGCTGGACCTAAGATGTGTCACTGGCATGTGCCACCTTCACTGGGTAGGCTGCAATAAGGAGAACATTTTTTTTAACTGCAGACAAGCACTTTATTTTTATATGGCTCCTGCCACTATGTTCACCCCCCCCGCAACCTAAATTATAGTGGCACCTGGGGTCACCTTACTGGGGCTTTTGGGATCAACAGAGCTTGCTGGTGCCCAGTCTTTGGGGATATTACATTCCTGCTTTTGCTGCCCACTAAAATATACTCAGAAATTAAACCACCTCTAAAACAATAGGCTGTCATAGTTCCCCCCATTTTGATGTCTGCTCCTTCCTCATCTTTGTGCAAAAGTAACAGTCTTCTTCATTAGCTTCTGGCAGGAAGTCACATCACACACTGATTTTCATTCATATTGACCTACTACCTGGTCTGAGCCAGGACCATTTGTTGTTGCAATGCAAATATCGAGAACAAAATGCCATTGAAATGAATGGGCCTATATACATTTCGATGGGACCATTCATTTCAATGGCAATTTTCTGGTCATTTTGTGCTGGGCTAGTGAAACTCCTGTTTGATTGGTGGATTTTTCTAATCACTAGCCCTGATGGCTAGAGGCTGAAAAAGTTAGTTTCGACCCCTGTGACAGTCTGTAAAATCTCTAGCATCACAGTGCAGGGTGGCCACATGTGGGAAGGGGACTGTCCCATACTTTTCAACAGTCCTTTAGTGACGTGTCCCTCATTTTATCCATCAGCACTGCTGTGTCACTTACTGTAAAGGGTGTTGCCAAAGTACTGTAGCAAATTTAGTCTTCAGCTGTTGGGGTCCAGCTGCAGGGAGGGTGTCCAGCTTCAAGGTGGGTGTCCAGCTATAGGGGGCCAGCTCTGGGGAGACTGATCCCATACCTCTTAACTGTCCCTCATTACAACATAGTGTCATGGCAACAACCGTCTGGACTCCCATTGTAAAGGATGCAGATTCAATTATGGCTCAAACTCCCCAATCAAGTAACTAATTCATGGGTACTTTATAGTCCAGGTGAGGGGACCTCTTTGGAGATACTGATTCTGGAGAGTGGATGAGGAGTACCTGTAAAACAAAAGGTTACACAAGAATCAAAGGGGACCTATAGTTCTTAGGGAAATGTAGTACAGATAGATAGTAAATAAAACTATGATAAATGGCCATTAATGTATTGCCACAAGATGACCATAATTTTCATGGTAATAAAAACCTCATTTGGGCAGTTTTAATGACAATTAATGGACTGGCGCTATGTGACCAACATTTTCATGGCAATGAAAACCTTATTGCTCAGTTTTAATAATTATTAAACATGCCATTAAAATAGCCTGATACAAAATTTAAGGGGTGTACCACACCCATTAAATATTTAATGGATACCTGTCATGGTTAATTTATGGCATGGATGAGTAAATTAATGGTTTGCACCCATGAAACATCAACAATTAATGGAAATTTAATGAGAATAAAAATTAGCCATGAAAAAGGGTGATACAAAATGTAATAGTGAAAAGTAATGGATTTGCATGAAGAAAATGGAAGATTAATGGAATTTAATGGAATTTTAATGGGATCCACGACAGGAGCTCGACAAAATGTTTATCGAACGCCCCATCATCGACACCGGCAGGTCGACCGCATTCTGCAGTCGGCTGCCAGTTCGACTGTCCATCTCGTTCACACCCCCCACTTTAAAGATGATCAACTCGAGTCAGAGCCGACTGGGTGCAGGACCCGACAGACAGTGCCGGGTTCCAGCGGGTTTCATACAGCGGCATGCCACTGTAGTCGCTGTGGGGGACCTCGCTGGTGAAATGTCACTGTCGCGGGGGTAACCATTTTAATGAATTTCAATGCAGTAACATAGAAACATAGACTTTGATGGCAGATAAGGACCACTTGGCCCACCCAGTCTGCCCATTTCCCTACCTACTGGATAAGCTGCAGATTCTAGTTAACCAACAGCCTATTTCCTGCAACCCCCCACTATAATTGCCTTATGTCTGTCCCATGCATGTTTGAATTCCTCCACTGTTTTAGACCCCACAACCTCTCCAGGAAGGCGGTTCCATGGGCCCACCACTTTCCATGAAAATAATTTTCTCACATTACCCCTGAGCCATCCCCTCTAACTTTAAATTGTGCCCTTGTTCTTACACATCTCTTTTTTCTGAAAGATGCTACCTCCTGGACTTTGTTGATTCCCTTGAGGTACTTAAAAGTTTCTATCATGTCCCCTGTCCCTCCTTTCATCAAGGGTATATATAAGCTTGCTCAGTCTCTTCATATGGTTTCTGATGTAGACCCTGCACCATGTTAGTTGCCCTCCTCTGACTGCTTCCATCCTGTCTATGTCCTTGCGTAGATGAGGTCTCCAAACTGCACGCAGTACTCCAGATGGGGTCTCACCAACTGTCTGTATAGAGGGATAACCACTTCTCTTTTTCTACTTGTGATGCCCCTCCCTATGCATCCCAGTATCCCCCTGGCTTTCCCTACTGACTTCTCACATTGCATACCCACCTTTAGGTCATCTGATATGACTACACCCAGATCCCTTTCCATTATTGTTGTTGTTAGTAGTGATATCCTATTCAATTTGGGAGCTTAACTGAGGGTTGTTATTGTGATTTGCATATACTGTACAGCTCATGATGTGTTTCTTTATCAGTCTATGTTTCATTTTGAATTTCTTTCAAACTTTGTTTGATTTTGATGTGTACCATGTTGGTACCACAGTGATATCAAATTTCTAGATGTACTGATGCCACAGTGATACCAAATAAGGTTGGGATTGATATGTGCACCAATCTGCTCCTCTAACGTAATACCCTTGTGGTGACATTACCCAATACTTATACCACAGTGATACCAAATAAGTCTTGGTGGTATATAGAAAACAGTTTTGTACTACCATTGCATTATCATTGGGACTTCTATGGCAATATAGAGTCCCACATGAAAGTGGACTCAAAATTATGTAATACCACTGTGGTACCATTACCCATTTACCAGTCCAGGCAACCTGCTGAAATTGCCACAGAGATGCCACTGTGCCATGACACTACCACTGAGGCCAGAAAAGTTGTTTGGGTTGACACCATAATACTACCAGACAACCACTGGGTAGTGCCATTGCACAATTTCAGGCATACCCAGGTATTGCCATTGATAGAACTCGGTGTTGCCATTGCAACACATAATGTCTTGAAGGAGTGTGCAGGGACCAGAGTTTAAAAATGTTATTAATCCTGCCAATGTCCATGCCTACACATTTAGGAGAGGGATTTCCCTTTAAAGTGCAGGGTTGGAAAATAGAGATGAGTAAGCATGGGAGACTAACAATGGGTGTAAAGGTCTGAAATCCCACTGAGAATAAAACTCCTGGTGTCCAAGGCACATCCATGATAAACTACTTGCAACATATTTGTGTAAACCATACTACATCTGTTTTTTTTTTTTTGCATCTTCTCCAAATCTGAACTAAATTATGCTGTGTAAAAAAACAAATTTATTTGAATCATCAGGGCCAGTGTGGCAGGTATGTAACCTGAGTAATGGACTGCCCTTAACAACATGGCTCTTGAAAATAGGACAGAAGGGTCACTTACAGTGGTTTGGGCCATGCTTTAGAGCTCCTGGGTAGCTATCAGGAATGAGAAATCCTTCATGATCTGGGCATTAACACGATTGGATCTGCAGCGAGCAGAGAATTGTGAAGATGCTTGGTTCCAGTTATTGGAGAGCTTCAGACTGCAGGGTCCATCCCCACTGTCTGCCGTGAGTGCCTTGCACAAGATAGCCGCTGGGGCTTTGCATGCATGTGTGATTCACAACGCATGCATAAGAGACAATAGTGCCTGGGCCACGGTGGGAGTTCAAACAAAAGGGAAGTATATTTGCCATAACCTAGGGGCTACTAGTGGCCAAACAAAGGATCAGAAAATCATGGGCAGGTAATGGACAAGCTATGGTCATCATTATGGACCAAGGTCAGTACCAGGGGGTTCCCTGTGAGAGTTTGATTGGTGTGAGGCATCTGGGCTATATATGAGCCTATTTCTTCCTGTTCTAGGGCATAACACTGGGCTGCATTAATTAAAGTAATGTGGAATCTTTCTCCCCACAGCTAATCCAGGAACTGCTAGAAGGGGTTCCAAGTTGTCACCACACTGGCTGGAGAACTTGAGAGCCCCACCAGCGAGGCGGGGCCTCATTCCTTCAAGCAAGCCATAGTCTTTGTGACCACTGTGGAGGCTTTCACCAGATGGCTAATCCAGGAGCCGCTAACAGGGGTTCCTGGACACCACCATGCTGGCTGAGGCACTCAAGAGCACCACTAGCAGGGAGGCCCTCACTGTTTTGGCAAACAACTTTGTGTAACCACTGCCTGATGGGGTGTGTGGGAGCTTCAACTCAATCACTCAGTAAACCAGCGCTCAATAGCAGTCTTAACAGTCAGCAGGTGAGGAACTGTCTAGAGCAGTAGCAGTATACATTTCAGGGTGACAGAAAATAAATTGCATGTTTATTTTACTGAAGCTATGGCTATGAAATGAATTTTAAGCTATAAGAGTTCCCGAATGCTACTACCTTGTGCTGCTGGTTGCAGGGTTTAATTTATTTATTTATTTACTTAGTGATTTGGAAAAGACCTTTGAGCACAGCTCTTTTACAAAGGTTCCACGTCACAGACTGCAAAACAAAGAACAATAGGAGAAAGCAAAGGTACATGACAATGAACGATATAGCTTGGATTCAGAACTTACAGAATAACTCAAAACATAGGTACAAGTTAAAATAACAAGAAAAACACTTTGTGAGGGTGGGGGGGACAAGCAGCTGCAGAGTGCTTTGTCAGTAGTTCAGAGGGACGGGGATAGCTGGCAGTGGGGTGAAGAAAGGAGGTACAAGAGAGAGGTATGTACTACGGAGGAGGTGAAGGGTGGGGGAAGAAGGGCGATAAGGTATAGGGAGAAATGGTGGGGTGAGGGGAGGCTGAGTGGAGAAGACGTGCTAAAGTAAATGGTGGGGTGTGAGGGGGCATGGTCAGGCAGCCTGCATTAGTAGTGACTGTTAGGGAACTCATATTTTGGGACCATGAGTTGGGGGGGGGGGCGGCGGGTACCGAAGGAACATGATGCAGACTTATTGCTGAGGCTAGAAGGTTAAAGCAGATATTATGAGTAAAGTAGAGTCTCACATCAATAAAAAGATCACAAGCCAACAGTTCCACCTGCCTTAGGTTGAATTGTTTCCGGCTGGGGCAGGACACTTCGTCCACAAAATCTGCTGGTACGACTAGTTGAAGATATGTTGGTATGCCTATATAATTCTCACAAGGTGGGCATTTTGCAATAAAACACAGGAATTACTGCAGGGATGGTGGTAAATATGTAACTAGGCTCAAGGCCTAAAAAAATGCTTTTGAACTAAAAAAGAAAATCTACTTTCAAACCATGTTTAGTCTTACTTTCTTGAAACAAGTTTAGAAGCATTTTTAAATCCTAAATAAATCTTCAGTGGTTGAGGGAAAAAATCCTTTCCAGAAAAGAAGACAAGAGTAATTCACAAAAAATCAGAAAAACAACATTAAGACAGAAGTAAACTGAAAACAATCCAAAAAATGGATTCTTTTTGTAAGGGATATGTGCCTTAAGCAATTAGAGATGTCTTGTTTGGTTAGATGTATCTGGTCTTGTTCAGATGATGCGGTATCAACTTCCCCTAGAGATATAGCAGCTGATTCAGCAATTGCTTTCTGAATTATATGGAGTGGAAGTACAGTAGATCACTAGGACTTGGAGGCCCAAATTCAGGAATACAGTATTTGGATGCCACTAATCTGCCTCGTCTAGATCCTGCCCTGGCATCTACTTTGGCTACTCTAATCAGTAGCTCAGAAGTAGACAGGGCTATCGCTTCTCTGACTCTTAATAAATCTCTGGGACTGAATGGTTTTTCTTCTAATTTTAATGCCACACTAAGATCTGAATTTGTTTCCCACTTGACAGAGTTTTATAATTACTGCTACTTAATGCTTCCCCCATCCATGATTTTCTGGAAGCTTATATAGTCTTGATCCCTAACCTAGGCAAGGACCCACTGAAAGCTGAGGATAATAGACCCATTTCTTTATTAAATGCCTGTTGTATCTGGTGTCCAAAAATAAGTACCTTAAACACATCAGGGTCTTGGTAGAAAGAAAAACACGCCACACATAAATCTAAGCCTTCTCTGTTTACTTCTATTCAGCATAGACATAAGGGGGAAACTGTTCTCAACACACACACAGGAAGACTCAAAGGAAGTAGATTTCTTTAAGTTGTACTGTCTAACATTTCTTAAAGCTGCACTACACATTACAATGCCAATGTTCAGAGTATTTCAAATATCTTAGCCACTTGACTGACTCGTATCTGGCAACCACTAACCGGCAGAGAACAGGTTTTATGCAAGGCTGCTTTGTCTCCAATCTCATGAGAAAAAATTTTCATTTACGTTTGACCTCCAGG
Organism: Neoceratodus forsteri; assembly: GCA_016271365.2. Classification (NCBI taxonomy): domain Eukaryota; kingdom Metazoa; phylum Chordata; order Ceratodontiformes; family Ceratodontidae; genus Neoceratodus; species Neoceratodus forsteri. Next base: position 1,430,822,784 of record CM057449.1, read on the forward strand.
GTGCCCCTGTGATATTGCTCTCCCTGGGTGCCGAAAAGGCTTCTGACCGTGTCTCATGGCCCTCTTTGTTTCAGACTTTGCATGCTTTTGGTTTTCCTGAAAGTTTTGTTATATGGATTCGTCTTTTATATTCTGCCCCTACCAATTGTATTTTTATATTGTCTTGCACACGTGCAAGCAGCATGTTGTGGCAGTAAGAGAGCAGTAGGAGAAATGCAGAGGTGTGTCAGTTTTGGTGAACACAGGGCACGCTTTAGAAGGTGCATCCCTCATTCACCAATTAGCGTGCATGCTACAAGCATTTTTCAGTGCCACCAACTTGAAATGATTTTGCCGCTGCAATCAGAGCCAAGCTTGTCATGCAGTGGCACTGATGATATGCCTCCCCAATGTGCTTTGCCTGGTGAAACAGTTTAGCAAACATGGCAGTGGCTCTGCCATCTGCCTGTCGCAATGCCTAAAAAGCTGACTTCAGCGGTGCCCAGTCCCCCTGTCGACATGTGTAATACCCCCTCAAGATTGTGTGGCACACTGGAAGCCCACCCCAGTGTGCCTCCCTGTGTTTGGAAGCTGACTGCATTGGCATGTTCCTGCCCCCACCCACTCCCCTTGTGAGCCACACTGGGAACCCACCACAGTGTGGCCAACACGACACCCCCAAAGTCATGGGGCACACTGGGAGCCCACCACACAGTGTCCCCAACATTTGTTTTCATACCTGCAAAGAAAGAAAATGGTCTGCGCTGATCTTTTTTTTTTTTTGAAAACCTGAAACAAGAAAATGGTCCCTCACTGTCGGTGGGGCCCCCCCAGCCCAGAGCCACCCTCTGCACACCCAACCTCCCCACCCCCCTTCACCCCATAATTACCTCCGAAGCCCAGTGTGAAGATCTTTGGTGGAGCAGGAACATGTCTGCACTCTTCAAAGCAACGGCAAACTGAAGAAATGCTGGTAAGCTGTATAATGGCATCAATGGGGAGTTTTCAATTTAGGTGGCTATCTCTGCCACTATTTTGACTTTTGATTCCAAATTTTCAACATGGGGTTCTTGTGACCCCATCTCATGAAATCAGTCATTGTCATTTCGTTATTCGCCCAGAAATGTAATTTTTGTGGTCACTGCGTGGAATCAAAATTTGGGACCAAGTAATGAAACGACAGTGCCACTGTTCATGAGTTGCACTCCCAAAAAGCTTATGTTGCAAATTTGGTGAAAAAAAGTCAAAAAAATGACTGTTATGAGTGTGTGTTGTGCAGTTTCCATGCACACTCATAACTTAGAGAATTTTAAGATTTTCACTCCAGATTTTCAACATTGCCATTTTTCCACACCTCCTTATGAACGGCTGTCATCTTTCACATCCTGCCTGAAAGGTGTTTTTGCACACAATGGCGCGAGCACTGTGGGAAATCAATGTTTGGGACAGATTAAGAAAATCAAAGTGTCACTGTTCATGAGTGGAGGTCCCAAAATGCCTATGCAGAAAATTTGGTGAAAAAATTCCAAAATTACTGTGCTACATAGAAACATAGACTTTGATGGCAGATAAGGACTGCTTGGCCCACCTAGTTAGCCCACTTCCCTACCTACTGGATAAGCTGCAGATCCTAGTTAACCAACAGCCTATTTCTTCCTAACCCCCACAAGAATTGCCTTATGTCTGTCCCATGCATTATTGAATTCTCCCACAGTTCTAGACTCCACAACCTCCTCAGGAAGGTGGTTCCATGCATCCACCACCGTCTGTGAAAAAATACTTCCTCACATCGCCCCTAAGCCAACCCCCCATCTTCAAATTGTGTCCCCTTGTTCTTTCCTGAAAGATGCTACCCTCTTGGACTTTGTTGATTCCCTTGAGGTACTTAAAAGTTTCTATCATGTCCCCCCCCTTTCCTCAAGAGTGTACATATTAAGCTCCTTTAGTCTCTCCTCATATGGTTTCTGCTGCAGACTCTGCACCATTTTAGTTGTCCTCCTCTGGACTGCCTCCATCCTGTTTATGTCCTTGTGAAGATGGGGTCTCCAGAACTGGGCACAGTACTCCAGATGGGGTCTCACCAACTGTCTGTACAGAGGGATAACAACTTCCTGTTTTCTGCTGGTGATGCGTCTTCCTATACATCCCAGTATCCCTCTAGTCCTCCCTACTGCCTTCTCACATTGCTTGCTAACCTTAAGGTCATCTGATATGATTTCCCCCAGGTCCCTTTTCATTTGTGTTGTTGTTACTACCTCCCCCTCCCATTGTGAACTCTTACCCTGGATTTTTGTTTCCAATATGCATTATTTTGCACTTCTTTGCATTGAATCCAAGCTGCCATACTTCTGACCATTCCTCTAACCTTACCAAGTTCCTTCTCATCCTTTCCACCCCTCCTTGAGTATCAACCCTGTTGCAGATCTTTGTGTCATCTGCAAAGAGGCATACTTTTCCTTCCAGTCCCTCTGCAATGTCACTTATAAAGACATTAAAAAGGACAGGACCCAGTACTGAACCCTGCGGTACCACACTAGTAATCCCCCTTTCTTCAGAGTGGACCTTTTACTATTAGAGTACATACTGTGTCCTGTTGTCCAGCCAATGGTTTACCTAGACTACCACCCTGGGACCCACTCCCAGGCTGTCTAATTTGTTTATTAATCTTTCGTGTGGGACTGTGTCAAATGTCTTGCTAAAGTCTAGGTAGGCCATGTCCACAGCCCCTCCCTGGTCTACTACTTTGGTCACCCAGTCAAAGAAATCGATTAGATTCATCTGACATGACCTTCCTGCTGTGAATCCATGCTGCCTTAGGTCCTGTACCCACCGGCCTCTATGTACTCAACAGTTCTTTCCTTCAGAAGTGATTCCATCATTTTCCCTACCACCGAGGTCAAACTGACAGGTCTGTAGTTTTCTGCCTATGTCTTGCTCCCACTTTTGTGAAGGGAAATCACATCCACCCTCCTCCAGTCCTCAGGTACCACATCATCCTCCCATAATTTGTTAAAAAGAGTAGTCAGTGGTGCCACTAGTTCTCCCCTTAATTCTTTTAGAATTCTGGGATGAATCCCATCAGGCACCATTGCTTTGTCCACCTTCAGTTTTTGGAGTTCTTTCAGAACCCCTTCTTCTGTGAAAGAACTGGGATTGACAGAGTGCTTCTATTAATTGGATTAGGTATCTCCCCTCCTCCTGTTTTGTGAATACTAAGCAGAAGTATTCTTTCAGAATCCCTGCTTTTTCACTGTCCCTCTCTGCCCACCCACCGTCCCCTTTATTCAGCCTCACTATCCCTCCCTTTGTCTTTCTACACTCCTTAATATACCCATAAAAGGTTTTATCCCCCTTCTTAACTGAGTTGGCTATCTTTTCCTCAGTTTGGGTCTTTGCTATTCTGACTGCCTTCCCAGCTTCCTTCTGCCTTAACTGGTACAGTTCTTTGTCCTGCTCCTTCTGTGTTTCCTTATACTTTCTAAATGCCATCTTTTTCTCTCTAACCTTCCCCACCACCTCTTTTGAGAACCATAGTGGCTTTTTATTTCATTTTGATTTGTTTATTTATTTCACACAAAGGCTTGTTGCCTCTGTGATGGCAGTTTTGATGTTTCTCCATTGTTGCTCCACCCCTCCTTATTGCCTGTTTGCTAGTGCTTTTCTGAGGCACTCTCCCATTTTGACAAAGTCAGCCCTCCTGAAGTCCAGTACCTTCACTTTTGTATGGCTTGACTCTGCAGCTGAGCTTATCATGAACCACACTGCTTGGTGGTCACTTGTTCCTAGATGGCTACTCACTTCTAGATCTGAGATCCTCTCTTTGTCCGCATTTGAGAGTACCAGATCTAAGATTGCTCCTTCCCGAGTGGGTTCCAACACTAGCTGTCTGAGACATGCCCCCTGTAGGGCATTGAGAATGGCACTGCTCTTGGATGTGGCTGCAGCAAAGGTGCTCCAGTTAACATCTGGCATATTCAGGTCCCACATCAACAATATCTCCCCTTTCTCTGCCATCCTAAGGATGTCTTCTATCATATCCTTGTCCTTTTCCTCTCCCTGAGATGGGGGTCTGTATACAACCCCTGTGTGGATTGTGGTGCCATTCCAGTCTCCAGGGTGACCCACATTGCCTCCTCTACTCCCTATTTACTCTTTTGTTCCATTGCTTTTATCTCTTCCCTTACATAGAGAGCTACTCCTCCCTCTCTTCTACCCACCCTGTCTCTCCTGTAGATTATGTACCCTGGTATGTTAACATCCCAGTCATGGTTCTCTGTGTACCATGTTTCTGTGACTGCCACGATATCCAGACATCCCTCTTCCATCAAGGCCACCAGTTCAGGGAGCTTGTTGCCAGACTACGGGCATTGGTACTGATTACCCTCCATTTTTTGATGGCCTTACCCTTTTTGCCCCATCCCTGTCCTTACTGCCTTTGTCTTTTTCTATATTCACCCCTGCCCATCTCCCTATTGACATCTCTATCTTGGTGTTTACCTTACTAACTACCATGATTTTTTTTGGGGGGGGGGCTAGGATTTCCCTGCTCCTTTCTTGTGCCTCCCCCCTTGGCTAGTTTAAATGCTTGCCAATGAAGCATTTAAACCTATTACCTAGGATCCTGGTTCCCCTTCAGGACAGATGCAGGCCATCACACCAGTATAGGCCTGCATCACTCTAGCTGGACCCCCAGTCCCCAGTGAAGCCAAAGCCTTGAGCTCTGCACCAGTTTTTCAACCACTGATTGAATCCCATGGTGTGGAGCACTCTAGTCTCACCCATACCATAGACAGGCAGCACCTCTGAGAAGGTTACCATGTGTGCTACTTGTCTAAGGCCCCTCCCCAACTCCACAAATTCCTCCTGCACTGTTCTGATCCCTTTCCCAGCCAGGTCATTTGCCCTAGGTGGATAATGACATCCAGCTCCCTTCCCCATGCAGCTGCTCCCACGATCCTGAGGATTCACTCCCTGTCCCTCCAAGCCATGTCACCTGGCAGGAACTTACCTCCCTCTCCCTCCATCCCCCAGTTCTAACCTCCTAACAGTGGAGTCCCCCACCAGGAGTTATTTCCTTCCCCTGTGGGGTCTCATGCCACCCTCCTGTGGGTCTTCTTTGTGAAGGTTCTCAACATCCTCCTTGGTCTCCACTGGAGGTGCCTCTGTAGAGGAACCACACTCTTCCAGAATGGCATATGAATTGTGAAAGGGTACAACTGGAGAGATTCTCCTCTGTTCCACCACCCTCACCCTCCCTGAGCCCACTGTGGTCCAACCGCTCCTCTTTCTTGGCAACCTCTGAGGCAGCGGCAGTGACCCAGGTGGTCCCTGGGTGGGAGAGGAGCTCCCCCAAATCCTGGCCAATTCAACCTGGAGATGAGCAACCTCCTCCCTCAGCCCAGAGAGGTGCCTGTGGATGGAACAACACCACATCTTCCAGAATGACTCCTGGAAGACTGCTGCTCCACAGCCACTGCACTGCACCACTCCCACCATGTATTATTTCTGGCCCCTCAACTGCTGTTTTGCATACTTACTCTTTCCTCTGTTTATTTATTATTTTGCTTATATATAATTTTTTTTCTCCCTACTTTCCTATTGCATCCATGCCCTTAAATCTCCTGATCTTCCTGTTCTGAGACAGGAAGTTCCTATATTTCTCAGTGTCTCCTTACTTGATCAGAGTCAGACCTCTAACAGCTGGGGGGGGGGAGCTACTCTTTTCCTTCTAGGATGATGAGGCTTTTGTGGATCTGTGATCACTCCCTTTCTGCTCCCAAACAGGAAGTTCCTGTTGTCAGTCAAATCCTGTGTCTATAAAAGTAGAAGTGGCTATGGGTGGCTGTGGGTGGGGGGTGGAGGGAAGGAGTGTTACGATCATGTGTTGTGCAGTTTCCACACACGTTCATAACTTCAAGAATGTTTAATATTTTCACTCCAGATTTTCAACATTGCCATTTCTTCACCCCTCCTTATGAATGGCACAGCTGCCATTTTTTACATCCTGCCCAAAATGTGTTTTCACTCATCTGCCGCAGACTGGTGCAGTCGCTGTGAGAAATCAGTGTACGGGACACATTAACAAAATCACAGTGCCACTGTTTATGAGCAGAGGTCCCAAAATACCTATGTTGAAAATTTGCTTAAAACAATCCCCCAAATAATTGCTTTATGGGTGTCTGTTGCCTAGGTTCTATGCATGCTTGTGACTTCACTCATTTTCCATACTTTCACTCCAGATTTTCAACATTACCATTTTTTTACACCTCCTCAGCAATTGCACAGCTGTAAGTTTTCACATCCTGCCAAAAATGTGTTTTCACACCTGTGGCGCCAAATGGTACAGTCGCTATGCAAAATAACCTTTCGGCTAACAAACTGATAGTGCCTCTGTTCATGAGGTGGGGTCACAAAAAGCCCATGTTGAAAATCTGGAGTGAAAATAACCAACAAATGCTTGAGGCATTAGGGTTTCCAACTGTGATGCCCCACCCTGTAGAGACTGAGAGATGTCAGGGGTGTGACTTGGGATTTTCAGCTGTAATGCTCATGGCATTCCACCCCCAGCCTGCAGCCACTGACAGGCATAGAGGTGTGCCTTGGACTGTTCAGCCCCAAAGTTCACCCCCATTCTCTTAAATTGTACCCATCTCAGCGTGTTTCTTTATGGAATGGGGTAAGCGTTATGGCCAACGACCCAAAGGCAGACCCCAATGCCTGTCAGTCTCTGCAGGATAGGGGTGGGGTTGGTGTCTGTTCAATACTTCGCTGCTGTTCTTGTTGTGCATCTCTAACTCCTGCCCTACCAATGCCAATGCCAGCAAGACAACATTTGGCATTGAGAAATGCTTGTTTGTAATGGGGTTCTTTCGAACCCATTAGTTCTCTGACAAGGTACAAGGCAAGGCTGCCCTTTGTCCTCTTTTCTATTCAGCTTATATTTGGAGCCCCTCACTAGGCATTTCACTCAACATCCTCAAATATTTGGTATCCCTACTGAACCTTATACTTTTAAACTTTCTACATATGCAGTTGACATTCTGCTTCACTTTACTAATCCTTTGGTTTCCTTCCCTATGGCTCTCCATGTTTTGATTGATTTTGGGTGGCTCTCTTTACAGAAATTAAATTGATCTAAAATAGTAAACCTCCCCCTTAATTCGTTGACACTTAAATGTGATATTCCACCAGAACTGCAGGTGTGTTGGTCTGCTGAGTGACTTGGAGCACAAAGAAACTAGTAGATCAAAATTTACGTTCTTTAATTGGGACCATAAAAGCAAACCTTCTACGTTAGCAAACATTGCCTTTGTCTTTATGGGGCAGAATATCCATAGTACATATAAACATTTTGCCTAGGATCCTTTACCTCTTAAACATGATTAGAGTTCCCCGCCTCAGGCTTGGTTCATTAAGTTACATTGAATGATTTCAGAGTTCCTGCGGAAAGGGGAAAAACCTCAAGTAGCTTATTTTAAATTATCCTTAGTGAAGGCCCATAGGGGATTACACAACTTCCAAATTTTTATTGGTATTATTTGTTTCCCAAGTGAGTACATTTTGGTTTGAAGTCTTCCAGCTTTGGACTCTGATATTGAGCAACCTGATCTGCAGTGGAAAGACATGAAACGTCATTATTGTAAGACGTATGGTATCGCACCACAGGACTTGTTACATATAACCTAGTCTAAACTCCCTGTTGCTTTGTGAAGTACCATGATTGGTTGGTCTGTGTGAATTAATATGCAGATATGTGATCTTCTTAAGTATGTTGCCCAATATGATCCCCTACAACTGCTTTGGCTAAACTCTAATTTGCAGATTGCCAGTAAATCTATTCCATCATTTTTTTTGTCAAAGATAAAAAATACTAAGCTTATCTGATGTGTTATGAGAGGTACAGCTTATTACTTCTGAAGTTTTTGCAGGAAATTTTCTGTGCCCCATCAGACATTTTTTTTTTTTAACTCAAAGTTGGTATTCGGCCCCCATCCCTGGTGTCTTTCAGATGGAGCTACATATTGAAAGCTAGCAGCATTAGTAACCTCACCACATGCTGTTTCTGCCCTATATCAATGAATCAATCAATCTTTATTTAGCCAAGTGAAACATCATTGAGAAAAACTCATTTACAAGATGGACCTGGGGGTACTTTACAAAATTCACAATAGCAATACATTGAGAAAAGTAGGATATACATCATAATGGAGTAGAAATATGCAAACAAAACACAGAAGCACATTTGACAATAAGTAAACAGGTTAGTTTATACAGTATATGACAGTGAGGCTTTAAGCTTGGAGTACAGGTTTGTTTGTACTCAGTACTCTAGCCATAACAAGATGTAGCAGGACAGTCAATCAAGTAAGGCAGGAGTCTGCCAGGGTGGCATGGTTGGCCACATGGAATGAAATAACAAGGTCAACCGCATGGAACAAGATAACAGACAATTATAGAATACACCTAGTACAAGGTTGGATGGAAGGGGCATATACATGGAAGGAGCTGAAAGAATAGCACAGCATAATAGCTCCAACATAAATCATAAACTCACCAAGATTATAGTATCTGACCCCTTAGGTAATAATGATCACCACCCCATTATGTTTGAATTAATGGGCATACATCATAGATTAATTAAAAAAAACTGTCTATAGGGACTACGACAGCGCCAACTTTGGAGTGATCACCAATAATCAAAATGATATTAAATGGTCACAACTTTTCTCCAGTCTCACGGTAGATGAGGCCTGGACAAAACTAAAGGATGTAATTTTTGCACTAGAAAAGATGCATGTACCAACAAAAAATAAATACAACAAAAAAGGCAGAATCCCAAATTGGTTAAACAAATCCATTATAACACAGATTAAGAGGAAAAAAAGTTATTAAAAAAAAAAAACTGGTAAAAGACTAAACGATACTTACAGTAAATATAAAATGACCCTACAAATTTTAAAACATATGATCAAAAAGGCTAAAATGAAATTAGAATTCAAATTAGCACATACCAAAGATGGCTCCAGAGCATTATTCTCATACCTAAACAATGAAAAGGGGAATTCAAGAAAAATAGGGCCTCTAACATTAAATAACAAAATAATTCACTTGGATATTGAAATAGCAAACCACTTTAATTCTTATTTTTTTTCTGTCTTTTCCAAAAAAGATTATCATATGCCCAGTAGTGGTATGAATGCAAGTCAAAATTCCTTAAGTAACTATAACATTACGGTTGGAGATATTCTCCCTCTTCTTGTGTCAGTGTGGCTCACTTGGTAGCACATCCGCCTCTGGACCAGAAGGTCGTGGGTTCTCATCCCACACCAGGATTGGACTTGCACCTAAAAATCTCTGGCATCTGAGTGCAGTATTGGGGGGTGCTGTACTGCTGGGGTGTGCCATCCTTTGGATGAGACATTAAACCGAGGTCCCTTCTGCCCATCCTGGTGTTGTCCTGGTGGGTGTCCAGGTGGAAGTAAAAGAACCCAGGGCACTTCTTCACAAGAACAGGGAACATTCCGGTGTCCTGGCCAACATTCCCTTCCCATAAACCGGTTCATGCAATTATCCAGGCTGTGTGTGGGTGATGATGTGCGATATGGCCGCCACCACACATTCAGTCACTTCACTACCAGTCTAGCATTGCTTGTAAAGCGCTTTGGGATACTAAGTATGAAAAGCTCTATATAAATGCTGATTCTTCTTCTTCTTCTTAAATCCTTAAAGAGGACAGGAAATGAGTTCTAATATGCAGCTGTTTATAATGTCACTACTTACAGAAATAATACACATCAGCCTGAAAGATCCATAGGTAACTGTACCTCAATAAAAAGTGATGTGAAAAACAGTATTTTGCATTGTTTTGATCTTATGGGCAGCATTCTGTTATAGTTCTCTTCATGGAACCAATGATCTGGAGTTTTAACTATGTCACAGTTTGAGCAAAGAACTCAAAGTATGGTTTTGATAAGACAATAGCTCACATTTAGCATTCTGTACTCAAACCATGACATAGTAAACACGCCAAATTACTGGTTCCATGAAGAGAACTGTGCAGAATGTTGTCCATAAAAAGAAAACAACTGAAAGCACAGTTTTTCACATCAGTGTTTATTAAGGTACAATTAAATATGGCTCTTTTGGAGGCAAGTTTATCACTTCTCTTACTAGGAATATTACTAACTGCTGCCAATTAGCACACATTTCCTATCCCCTTTAAAGAAGTCTACCAGCTCGGGACCTGACCAAATTAGTTCTAGATTTCTTATAGACACTGCTGAAGCAATTTCAATTCCCCTTAACTATTCTATTTAATAAATCTCTACATTCAGCTGAAGTTCCAGCAGATTGGCTGTCAGCAACTGTAACCCCAATACATAAGAAGGGTAGTAGATCCTTTGTTCAGAATTCCTGGCCCATTAGTCTTACATCAATTATCTGTAAAGCTATGGCAAAAATAATAAAATCATACTTAGTAAAAGAAATGGAAAAATTGAACATAGTAGATATCACTCAACATGGTTTCAAAGTTGGCCACTCCTGTACAACTAATCTGTTGTCCTTCTACAACAATATTAGCATGGGCTTAGAAAATAAACAAAATATAGATGTCATATTGCTGGATTTCAGCAAAGCATTTGACAAAGTGCCTCATGGTATTCTAATTAGAAAATTAGAATCATTGGGATTTTCTGAAGGGTTAGTAAACTGGATTAATGCATGGCTGACAAACAGAACTCAAAGGGTCTTTATAAATGGTTGTGTTTCAAATTTGGCCATAGTCTCCAGTGGGGTACCGCAGGGCTCAGTGCTTGGCCCTATTCTATTCAATATTTACATCACTGACATGGGAATAAGTAACAAAAATTGGCTATGTAAATTTGCCAATGATTCCGAACTTGGGGGCATGGTGGACAATGATTATGATTATAACTCACTTAAACTAGACTTATTAAAGTTTGAAAATTGGTCTGTTATAAATAAAATGGAATTTAACTCAGACAAATGTATGGTTTTACATTATGGTACTCAAAATCCAGAACACAGTTACTATATAAACAATAATTTGATTAAATCAACAAACAAAGAAAGAGACCTAGGTATTCTGGTAAATTCTACACTAACTTTTTCGGATCATTGCTTAAAAATAGCCAATACCTCAAACAGCCTACATAGGCAAATTCAGTGTTCCTTTGTTCCTTTGTTACAAAAAGTAAACAGTGCTTGATACCTCTCTATAGGGCATGCATTCAACCCCTGATTGATTATAAGTCTCCTTTCTGGAGCCCCCATCTGAAAGGTGACATAAAGCAGCTAGAGAAGATTCAACAACGAGCTACAAGGATGGTTCCAAGACTATCTACAAGCTCTTATTTGGATAGATTAAAAATGACAGGATTGCATAGTCTGCACAATAGAAGAATAAGGGGAGATGAAATAGTAATTTATAAATTAATACAAAACACTGAACTTATGAACAAGTGCAGCCTTCAATTTACAAATCGTCGTATTGCACCAAGAAGCCATAATAAACAACTTTTTGTCCCATATGCACGAACTAACCTTAGAAAATACTTCTTCTTGGTTAGGGCACCTAGACTCTGGAATCAATTACCCCAAACATTAATTGATTCAAATAGTGTTGATAACTTTAAAAAAGGACTTGATAATTTGCTAACCGGGATATCTTTGTCTTGAATATGCCCACACAGTGTGGGGGAAAATCTCGATGGGCTTCGGCCTTCTTTTTTCTATAAAAAACCTAGTAAACCTAGCACGGGTTGGGGAGGAAGTAGGAGTGAGGAAGTGGGGAAGGAGATTAGCAATGGGTGTGCACATACAAGGAAGAAGCTAAGGGAATAGCTCAGTGTGGGAGGAAGGTGGTATGATTGAGGAAGGGGGGAAGAAGGTTAGCAATAGGTTTTAGGAGACACAGTTACAAATTCCTGTGGCAATCCTGGCAACCAAGGTTTTGAAGGCAGTCACAGTGAGTAGTTTATTCCACAGAGAGGGAAGGGAGTAGCTTAGGGAGGATTTTTCAAACCGTATTTTAACTTTAGGAATAACAAGGGAGACATAAGAGGAGCTACTTAGTGCATATGCACCAGGGGAGAAAATTAGAAGGCACCCAGAGATGTATAGTGGCAATTTCTTAATGATAGCATGGTATGTCCAAGTTGCTGCATTTCTATAGTGTCTTAGGCTGAGGGAGGTCCAGCTGACTAGGGCATATAAAGAGCAATGGTAAGTGACATAGGGGGCTCCAGTAATGAATCTTAGGGCACGATGATATAGGATGTCCAACTCTTTTAGGGCTGAGTAGGTCCCTTGCCCATACAGAATATTCCCATAGTCATGTAGGGGGAGGAAGGTGAATTGTACAGTTCTAGTTCTTGCTTCCAAAGTTAACAGGTGCTTGACATGGAAGAATATGCCAAGTCTCTGTTTGAATTTTTTGGATAGTTCTTCTATGTGGTTAAAAAAGCTCAATTTATGGTTGATCCACAAGCCCCGGTATTTGAATTTATGTACGTATTCAAGAGGTTCATTAAGGAGGGTAGTGATTGAGGTTTGCCCTCCCACCAATGTAATAGATGTGGTTTTAGAAAATGGTGAGAAGAGCATAGACTTCATTTTTTTAGCATTTAGAAGAAGTTTTAGTTGCAGAAGGTTTTTCTGAAGGAGGTTAAACTCAAGTTGGAGGTCAGAACATGTTTTGTCAGCGGTGGGTCCGGAGAGATACAAAACAGTGTCATCAGCAAATAGATGAATGTCTGCTAGTTGGATACTGGCATGTATGTTATTAATATAAACTGTGAAAAGGAGGGGGCCCAGGATAGAGCCTTGGGGTACACCTCTCAGAAGGGTTTTCATAGGGGAAAGGTCTCCTTCCAATGTGACCTGCTGTGAGCAGCTGATAAAGTAACTGTCAAACCATTTAAGAGAGACATGATCAAGGCCAAAGTTGCGGAGGATATCCAGGAGAAGAGTATGGTCCACCATATCAAATGCCTTGCTTAAATCCAGGAACAAGGCACCCATGCACAGTTTATTGTCTGAGGTGTTCAATCTATATAAAACTCTAAGGGAAGTCTTTGGGACATGGGCTCAGCTAAGGTGTTTACTGAGAGAGGGAGTTTCCGGAACTGGTTTCTAGTTTTGAGTCTCCAGCTTTTTGGGAGTTTGCACATCAATATATCAAGTTAGATAAGCTGAGTTAAATGCAGTACAGGATCATGCATGCTATCTACTATATACCACAGCATTTATTTAGGTTTGGAATGATAGATTCACCTGTGTTAAATGTAATACTCAGGAGGGTACACTTAAACACCTTTTATGGGATTATTCTCACATATAGGCTTTCTAGAACCAGATTAAACAGCAGTTGGACCCCCTTATTAGACTTCAAAATAGGTTCACTCCCAAATTATGGCATTTGGGGATTGGTATTTCCCATTTGACTGGCCCTCAAAGGTACAGTACCATATGGCTGTCATCTCTGCTGTGGTTGAATTAATCATCGTAAGGCATTGGATGGTTAGTCACTCTCCTTCTCATAAAGAGTGGCATGCTGAAATGTTGACTATACTAAGGATGGAGAAATCCCTGGCTAGTATGAGGCATAACCTCCCTGCTTACAAGAAGAGATGGGAGCAATTAGATACTCTCTTACTAATAGCTTAGAGGCTGTTTAGCCCTGCCTACTCCCAACAATCACAGACCTGTTTTGGATAGTAACTTTGCTGTGTTGCTATTTATATCTGTAGAGTATTTCCTAAATGCTGATTACATATTCTATGTTTGAATGTTTGTATTCGACGTTATGCCAGTTCAGGCTGTTGGCCTGTATACATTTATGTACTGTTATGTATTTAGTTAGACTTTTCTACCTTTCCTTTGGTATTGCTCTAGGGCCAATTCAATGTAACATTTATTAGTTTTCTTAGGATGGTGTACCTGTTTCATGTAGTTTGACCTGCTTTATCCACCCTGCTTCTGTTGCATTTTTGTAATGATCATTGTTCTGGTTTGTGGTACCTTGTGCTCTTTTAAACTTTTAATAAAATATATTCAGTTCAAAAAAATAAATCATGGTCATTAGTGACATTGGTGAAGGAATCCAGGGAAAGTTTGCCCTCTTTGCTGATGACACTAAACTTTGCAGAAGGATGGATGCCATTGAGGGAGTTAGGGAATTGCAACATGACATTCAAAGGCTGGAGAAATGGTCAAATGGGTGGCAACTGACGGTCAGTGCAAAGAAGTGTAAGGTAATGCACTGGGGGAAAAGGAAACCCCTGGACAAAGTGCTGTCTAAATGGAGTTAAACTTAGTACCACCTCAGAAGAGAGGGACCTGGGAGTCATTATTGGTGACAGCCCAAAGTAGTCCAGCTAGTGCAACAAAGCCTACAGCAAAGTAAGCAGAATGTTGGGATGTATAGGGAGGGGTATAGATAGTAATAGGAGGAAGGAGACCCTCCCCCTTTATCGATCCATAGTATGGTCACACCTGGAGTACTGTGTCCAGTTCTGTAGCCTTCACCTCCGAAAGGGTAAGGACAGGCTGGAGACAGTACAAAGAAGGGGAACTAAGATGCTACAGGGCCTGCAGGGGGACTCCCACGAGAAGGGTCTGAGAGCACTGAACATGTACTTGCTGGAAGCCAGAAAGGAGAGTGGGGATATGATTGAGACTTTCAAGTTCCTGAAGGGCATAAATAAAGTGCACAGCATGGAGCTGTATAATAGGAGTACCAGCTAAGTGACATGTGGACAGGAATGTAAACTGAAGGGGGAGCTTCTGGAAGGACTTGAGGAAGTAATACTTTACCAAGAGGGTAGTGGAGTCATGGAACAGTCTGCTTGCTGAGGTGGTGGGTGCCAAGACCGTGGTGAGCTTCAATGAATGAATGAATGAATCAATCAATCACTCAATCTTTATTTAACCAGATGAAACACCATTTAGATAAACTCATTTGCAAGGTGGGCCTGTGCATAAGACAGTACAATACATCAAGTCAAATACATAGCAACATGTATTTTGTGCTTCAAGCACAGGTGGGGCAGAGTAAGGGCACAAAAACAGAGCTCTGCTCCAAGGACAGGGGTGAGGAAGGGTGAGCTGAAGGGGTGTAGGTCCCTTGATTGTCACTAGGTCCTGGGCAACTTTGGGCAGACTGGATGAACCCTTGGTCTTTTTCTGCCATCATGATCAGTGTTTCTGTGTTTCTATGTTTCTTAGTTGATGAGTAGTTAGAGAGCGTTATTTAGTGCATTGAGAATTGTACACAGCCTAGATGCAGTATGAGAATTGCATAGTTTCGAGCACACAGTTCATACCCTCTCCTGGAGCAGTATGGTATAACAGTCTTTGTGCATTAGTAAACAGCATAGAATCACTGCAGGTGGTAGATAGGAGGAGTATGCATGCAATGGGAGCAGTAATAAGCAGTTCAGATGGTCCTGACAAACTAGATGGATTTCATTTCACTTACCATGTGCTCTAGGTCTGGCCAGCAGGGGATCCTGCACTAGCTCTATCTGCCTTGGCTGACTTGGCAGAAGTCTCACTCGGCTCACACTACTCAGCAATGGACCGCTTGCAGTGGGCAGCTTGGGGGCAGAGAGTTAAGGACAATTTGTAGGGTGGTGCATCTTACCCACAGACAGATTGGCAAGAGCAGGAGAAGGTGCCAATCTCAAAAATGGCTGCAGATCTTCAAAAGATATGTTGCTTGGGGGGAGGGCTCCTCTGTCCTCATGGACCCCAGAGGACTGGGATGCAGAGTGTCTGCTGCTGGTGGCCTGTGCATCAGGGAGGAATCAGGTGTACAGTTGCCACTGTAGGAAAGGGTGTTCAGCTCTCTGGTCATCCATGTAGCAGCAGAGTTGGGCTGGGAGGCTTAAATAATGTGCAAGTCCCTGTGTGCGTCTTCCCCACAGCTGGATTTGTTGGGCCAGGGGATGGCACCAGTACTGTTGCTTGGGAGAAGGGCTCCACTGCCCTCATGGAACCCAGAAGATTGAGTTACCAAGTTGCCACTGCTGGTGGCCTGCATGCTGGGGAGGTTGGTGCATGTGTGGTCACCACTGCAGGTGAGGGAGTTCAACTCTCTGGTTGTCCATCTAGAAAGATCAGAATCTTTCTAGTCCCTACCTGTGTCTCCCCACTGAGCTGTTGTAGACAATGGACCAAACTTATTACTTGTTTTCATGGAGAATCTTCATTTATTGTTTACTGATTTTTTAAGAGCAATACAGCAACATATTACATTATAATGTGCAAGGGCATCAGATAAAATACATCAATTATGAATCTGCAATTTTAGGACAATGCACTTAATATGCCAGTGGAAAATGTATAACAAACGAACAAGTATAGCAAACATGTCCTATATATTGTCAGGTCTAGAAGTGAGCCAATATTATTATGATCACAATAGGAAATGTCAGATTAGTAAATTGCATATTAGGCATGTAAATTACAATACAACAGGAACTTCTCAGTGTACAAACCCCAGATCCACCGACATATATTAATTACCCATCTTTGCCATAAGTCCTGGAAATGTATTTATTATTTATTTAAAGTTAATAATTGGGAAAAGCACCATTGAGCCAAGGCTTGTTTCCAGGTGCAACTTGGAGAAGGGTTACATAGGGATGAAAATGACATAAAACAACATTAAGTTACGAAGTTATTGTTACTTCAAAGTGTACATTATATTACCTTTTCAAATTCATAAATTTTAACTATGGCCAGCCAGTGTATCTGCATTGAAGGGGAGGTTGCAGCCAAAGACTTGTTATAGCCTTCTCTACTGCAAAAACAAATTTGAGGTTACAGTGCAAGGTCCTAGGCCCATTCCCTCCAGGAGAATAAATATTAATACCACAAAGGGTCAGACCAGCGATGGGTCCAGTTCAATGGATTTAAATTGCCATTCAAGGTCTTGCCAGACCCCTGAAAGGGCTGGGCAGCTCCAAAATACACGGGTTTGATTATCATATTTGGTTTCACAATTATGCCGGCAGACTCTATAATTACTGCCTATGTACTTAGCCTGAATTAATGGAGTACAGAAGTATTCAATACGGTAACCATAGGTGCCAACTCCATTGGAGCTACATTGCTCAAGCACCCAAAGAGTTGAGTTTAGCATCCTGCCTCAATGTTTTCAGGGCAGCCTATAAAAAAAGAGTAAAAGGGAACCTGTCCATAGGAAAAATGCTGCCTTCTGGCAGTGAGTACCCAGAAAGCTTCATAAATGTCGGCATGCCTGACTGTAACCCATTATATGAGCTATTCAAATTGAGCGACTCAATATAAGCGACTCAATTTGAGTGACTGTGGAGATAGCAAGTGTTACTAAATAGCGAGGGGAATTACAGTGAATGTAAAAAGATGGCCAGGCAGAAATATGACATTAACGATAGAGGGTGTGCTTGGGATGGCTGCTTCCAGCTGGCCTTCTGGCATGGTGAGTCAGGCGCTGGCTTGCAATGCTGGTAGACCGGGGTTTGGGACTGGAGTGGTGCTTCTAGTTTTTTTGTGGTTTTCAGTTGTTGTAGTTACTTGAATTGTTTCTGGAGGTGTTCCATTCCCTCTGAGGTTGTGTTCCCCACAATGTTCACACCTTGTGCACAGGTAGCCCCTGTGTTTGCAGCCCCCTCCTGTGATTTCCTCTTTCTCCGTGTCACGCCCCGGAGTTGATTATATATAGCCCCACAGAAAATTATGTTTGAAGTTGTTTTTGCAAAAATTAAGTTTTGGTCATTTCAGTTGGAGGTCGCTGTGGTGTCCATAGCTTTTATTGCTGTTGTTTATACGTAGTCACCGTTTAATTCACTGTTGTATTTGGTGAGGCTGTTATCATGTGGTACCACTGAATACGGCACTTCCAGGTGAATATATGCCATGTATTGGAAGCTGTGATTGTGATTGGTTGACCATCCATGGCACTCCAGACATTACCTCATGGGTTTTAGCCCACCTGATAGGCTAGTTGATGCACATGACTCTAGGATCAAATTTCTAGTATATCCAGGTCCCAGAAACCCCTGCTCTCCAGTTCAAATCATGCATCTGATCAGGCTACAAGCACACCAGGATTCCCTGCTGCTTCTGTGTTACAAAGGTAGGCCTCTTCATATTCAGCTAATTGCTCTAATTGATTAAGAGAATGCATCCTACCACTCTATGCAGTTGTTTCTATAATATAATATTGCTAAAATTGTGACTACAGCCTTTTTACCTGCAAGTCTCTTGCTTATTATGCTGCATTTATTTATTTTACTGTTTTTAAGCCAACCCTGAGTTCAGGGACAAAGGAATTAGCTCTGGAGCAAGGTACATTTACTGCTGTGTCCCTTCCTACCTAAAGATCAGCCTTTGTTATCTTTGTTTGCTAGCATTGTGCTCCATTATCAAAGGACAGCGCTAATTGTACTTTTGTAGAAAAATGGTTAATTTTTTCCATGATAATGCTGTTATGACTATCCAGCCTTTTTGATTGCTTGCTGCTAACTCGCATGTTCGATACTAAGCTACTGTAGTGAAACAAGTTCGCGTTTCTCAAAGATTGCCTTGTTTTTTATCTGCCTAAGCTTCTTGCTGTGCAAATCAGCCATTAGAAGGCCTACTAGCTCCCAATGCCCTTGCGAGGGTGGAAACATAGGTTTGCATGCTTCTCAGAGCTCCTTCTGTCTCCCTGCATCCTGCTGGTGGGCCAAGCATCATCGCTCAGCCCTGCTTCAGGAGACCTGCTCCTTGTTATCTTGCTCGCCTCTCCTGGCGGGCCCCAGGCTCTACAGCCTTCTGCTGCATCCACCCCATGTGGAGCAGCACCAGAATCATTAGGCCTATGGACTACCAGTGTGCTCTCCCTACCCCTTGCATCAAGCCAGATTACGAAAAGTGTCTGAGCAACTTCATGAGAGGTAATAGGCACCGAAGCTAGATCAGGTCCCAGGCACAAGGAAATAGTTTTTCTTTCTTGGTGCTACAGTATGGCGCCATTTAGTGACCATGAGCATGCCACCATGACACAGCTGGGTGCTTCTCCCCTCCCCCGGCCGCATGGCCGGCCAGACTAGCCGCCTGCAGGCAGCATCCCCCTCCAGTCAGCTCTACCAATGTGGGGGAGAAACTTCAGGACCCAAAGGTCCTCCAGGCGCTCACAGGCACATCACCTATGCCTTGGGCCTTCCTCACATCCTCCCTCACCTTGTTGGCCTATGGCCACCTAGGCCCAAGGCCTAGCTTGCAAAGAGCGGAGGGGGTTTGGGGGGGTTCCCAGACACACACGCCAGGTATCAGTTAGTGAGGTTATTGAGGTAGCAACCAATATGAAGCATACCTTCTGTGAACTGGACCTGGTGCCAACGCATTTTTTTAATGAGATGCGCTGACTCTGTTGGCCCGGTGTTTGCCTTGATTGTACGGTGTTCCCTTTCTGAGGGCGTCTTTCCGGATCCCTTGAAGGAGGCTCTGGTGAAACCCCTCCTAAAGAAGCCATCTTTGGACCCAGAGGTCAAGGCAAATTACCGTCCAATCTCTAACCTTCCATTTTTGGGAAAGGTTATTGAGAAGGTGGTAGCGCTTCAGTTGGAAGAGCACCTCATATCTCATGAGTTGTATGAACCCTTCCAGTTGGCTTTTCATGCCAGACATAGCACTGAAACTGCACTTGTTTGGGTGCAGAATGACCTTCTCAGGGCTAGAGATCGGGGAGACAAGACAATTCTTGTTCTCCTCGCTCTCTCTTCAGCATTTGACACTGTGGACCATTGTGTGCTGCTTGCTCACCTTGGGGACCAATGTGGACTCTCAGGTAATGTCATCAAATGGTTTGAGTCCTTTCTTACCAACAGGAGGCAGCGGGTCATGATGGGAAATTTCTCATCTACACCCAGCCTACTTCTTTGCGGAGTTCCTCAGGGATCAGTATTGGCTCCGATGCTGTTCGCAGTGTATATGCTGCCTCTGGGTGGGATCATTAGGAAGTAATGGCTTGAGTTTTCATTGTTATGCCGATGATACTCAGCTGTATTTTTCCTTTGCCCCAGGAACATCTAATGCAGTGGATGTGCTTAATATCCATCTGGCCAAGATAAATGACTGGATGGCCTCCAGCTAGTTGCGGCTGAACCCCGATAAGACGGAGGTATTAGTAGTGGAGTCGAACAGAGTCCGTGATAGGATGGCCTCTGACACAGAAACTGGGCTTGTCCTAGGATCTGTGTCATTGAAGGCCTCCTCTTGGGTGTGAAATCTTGGCGTGATTCTGGATAAAGACTTAACCATGGAGGCCCAAATATCCTCCGTGGTTCGTACTTGCTTTTACCATCTCAGAAACATTGCCAGGATTAAGTCCCTTGTTCCACCTCTGGACCTCCCTACTTTGATACATGCCTTAGTCACATCTAGGCTTGATTACTGTAATGCACTCTATCTCGGGTTCACAGGAGGATCTCTCTGCAAATTGCAGCTGGTGCAAAATGCAGCTGCCCAGTTGCTGACCGGGCAACAAAAGTTTCGCCATATTACACCGGTTTTGCGCGAGTTGCACTGGCTACCAGTCAGGTGGAGAGTCCTCTTTAAGGTGGGTCTTCTCACCTATAAGGCCCTACACAGGCAGGGCCCTGGTTACCTGTCAAACCTTCTGTCACCTGCCTTTTCCTCGCATCCTCTTTGCTCTTCTAGTGAATGCTTCCTGACCATTCCCAGAACTAGGCTGAAATCCGCTGGCGATAGAACATTTAGCGCAGTGGCTCCTGTTCTGTGGAACTCCCTTCCAACTATGGTCAGAGAAGCTTCCTCAGTTGATGTTTTAAAGGCCCAGCTTAAAGCTTTTTTCTTTTCTAAAGCTTTTAATGTCTATATGTATATTCATAGTTATGGTTTTATTTCTGTAAGCTTTGTATTTATTATGTGTAATGTTCATATTTATTATATTTTAAATGCTTGTTCTAAATTTTGTACGGTGCCCAGAGCCTCTGGGATTGGGCGTCTTTTAAATAAATTTTGCCTTGCCTTGCCTTTCCTTTCACGATACAGTGCTTTTTCCACATTCCCCAATAGAAATCACGCCCTGCATTGCGCAAGAAATAAGCTCTTTATTTTCTCAATCTCGCTTCAGCACTACAGGATACTGGCGAATGTTTGCGAGGTATCAGAGGGGATACCATGTTGGGGATAAAGCCCTATGTTGTATCTCTGCATACCACGCCACACAGCTTGCAGGATGCTGTCTAAGGGGCCACATTAACAATCTGCAGCCCAGCACCTTACCTCCTTATAGGGTCCCTCACACCAGCAACCTTACACACTGAGGTTACCTCTGTCTGGTCCATATGGGTTCCTCCCTATAGCAACCCATATGTCATGTTCTGATGTACTGGTCATCACTCTCCATAGTGACTTCCACTCTGCTTGTCCCCATGTGGGTCCCTCTCTACATCGACCCCCATGAGGAACTAGCCCGCATCACTGCACAAAACACTCAGGTAGCAGATATGGGGCACCCATATATTGGAGGCCCATTGTTACGCAAGTCTAATGAAATGCATCCCTCTCTTTTTGTCTTCCTCTCACTAGATGGTCAAGGCCAAGAAATGCACTGCCTGCAGTGCTAACCTCCTGCCCCATGCCCCGGGCCCCCTATGCGCCGCTTGCCTTCATGACGACGACGACATATCACTGGGATAATCTGCTGGCATGGGTCCCAATAATCCAGATTCCAGTAGTTTCACATGGATGTATCTGGGCACATTCCTACTCCAGAACCAACAGGCCACCGTGGCGATGATGGAGAGCCAACAGAATTTCATGCTGAAAGTGATGGAGAAGTTAGAATCCCTCACTCAGCACAGAACACTGACTGCACCACCTCCAGAGCCCTACATCACGGGGGGCCCAATGAGGACCAACTGGACTCAGCAGAGGACAAGGACATGCCAGACGAGGAGGACGGGCCCAACAGCGATGATGAGGACATGGAGCCACAAGCCACTCCATCCCTCACATCCAAACTAGGCTCTTTCAACATGGTTCCAGGCCTCATGAAAATAGTAAAGGCCACTATGGGGTTGGACGTCGACGAAAGCAAACCGGAGTCAAAACTGGACCCCATGATTCAGCAGAAGGCAACCATTAAGGACACATTCCCGGTATGCCCAGCTATCGAGGATATTGTCAATAAGGAGTGGCAATCCACGGAGCCTAGCAGGATGTCCAACAAAAGGAACTTGGACTGCATGTACCCAGTTCAAGAGGACAAGGCCAGTAACTGGTGCACAGCCCCGACCATTGACCCTCAGGTGGCGGCACTCAGTAGGAGGACCATCCTGCCATGCGGGACCATATCACTAAAGGACCCCACAGACATGAAGGTGGAAGACATGCTGAAGAAGACTTTCAAGACCAAAGGAATGGCAGCACGAGCATCCACTACTGCCATTTACACGGCATGGACCCAGATACGCTGGCTAGAAGAGCTTCTTGAGCAGTCTAACCCCAAATCTAGAGAGGCGGAACTGCTGGATGCACTCTCAATGCTACAAAATACCTAGCTGATATGGCAGTGGACTCACTCAAACTTAACGCAAGGGCCACAGCCACCACCAACCGGGCCAGAAGGGCATTGTGGCTTAAACTATGGGAGGCCGACAATGAATCCAAGACACTATTACAAAATTTGCCCATGAAGGGGAAACATGTGTTTGGGGAGGGCCTGCAGGAGTACCTTAAACAGAAAGAGGAAGGGAAAGAACTCCTCAAAAACAAGAGTAGACACTCCTACCTACCCTCCGCTAGGCAGAGGTTTCGGGGGGGAAACAAATCTTACAACTCATGAAAAGATACCTCATACCCAACCAGTACATTTCGAGGCAGAGGCACCCACACCCATCGCAGCACCCCTTTACCCCACTCTACCAGCCCTCCTCCTTCAGATCCCGCAGATCACGGTTCGGAGGGAGAGGTAGAGGACAGCGAGGAAGACAATGACTACTCAGTCAAATCTCCTCATGGGCAGGATCGGTGTCCACCCGTGGGACAATGGCTGTCGCTTTTCAGCCACCAGTGGTTCCATACGACCACAGACAAATGGGTTCAAGAGGTGGTCTCCAGAAGATACTGAATAGAGTTATCAGATTCCCCCATTACACACAGGTTCATCACCTCTCTGATTGCCAGAAGGAAGGCTACAGCCCACCAGGTACAACAAATCCTGTGGGACCTGATCCAGAACAAATCCATACAGCCCGTCCCCCCACACAAACAGAAGCTAGGAGTATTCTCCATCTTCTTCCTCGTCCCAAAGAAATCAGGCGAACTCTGCCCCATCTTGGATCTCAAGCACCTCAACAAACATGTGATTCCCCAGAGGTTCAAAATGGACACTCTAAAGTCCACGCTATGCAGTATCTACATAGGAGATTTTCTGATGTCCATAAATCTAAAGGACGCATACCTCCATATCCCCATCAGAGTAAAACACAGACAATACCTCAGATTCCATATCTTAGGCCAGCACTTTCAGTATCAAGCCCTTCCCTTCGGCCTTACCTCAGCACCAAGAGTATTCACCAAGGTGTCAGTAGTGCTAGTGGCCAGACTCTGAGAACAAGGTCTCAACATCATCCCCTATCTAGACGACTGGCTGATCCGGGCACGCTCCAGAGAACGCTCCCTCCACCACACTGAGCTCGCCCTGAGGGCTCTCAAGGAGCACGGAAGGGTGGTAAACCAAACCAAGAGTCATCTGTTGCCCACGCAACAGATAGAACAGCTGAGGGCACACATCAACACACTGCAAGGCTGGGAAAAACCATTCCAGACAAGGGTGAACAACCTCATCAGGTTGTCACGCCGACTGCGACAATGCCATCACTCCACCATGGGATGCCAAGCCAAGCTACTAGGTTACATGGCATCTTGTATCGACCTGGTCCCTTGGGCCAGGTGGCACATGTGACCCCTACAGACCTACGTCCTCACATGGGGGTCACCAAACAAATACAATTTACAGGTCATAGTCCCATTACCACCATCAGTGAGATAGTCACTGACATGGTGGACAGTGCGCACCAATCTGACCCGGGGGGGTTCCACTGGAGGCGTCCTACCAGGCCTCCATAGAGATGGACGTGAGCCTTCTGGGATGGGGTGCCTGCCTAGGTGACAGGACAGCACAGGGCCGATGGACAACTTCAGAGGCCCAGTTGTCAATCAATGTCCTAGAAATGCAGGCAGTATACCACGCTCTCAGAGCTTTCCAGACCTCCATTGCTGGTCAGTCGGTCCTGATACGTTCTGACAATCAAGTCACGGTGGCGTACATCACCAAGCAAGGGGGCACCAGAAGCAGAGCTATGCTGAGAGAGGTGGCAACAGTCCTCAACTGGGCACAGTCCCACCTCTCCCATCTCAGCGCGGTTCATCTCGCCAGCAAGCTCAACATTCGCGCAGATTGGCTCAGTCGACAACAGGTCCACCCAGGGGAGTGGCAGCTACACCCAAGCCTCTTCCATCTGATCCAGGAGATTTGGGGACCAATATCCATGGACCTCATGGCCACAGTGGAAAATGCACAGGTCAAGAAATATTACTCAAGATACAGGGAACATCGGTCACAGGGGACCGACTCCCTGTCACAGCCCTGGTCCCGGGATCTGGCGTACGTCTTCCCACCCATTCCCATGTTACCCCAAGTACTAGCCAAGATCTGATCTTCATGACGGACCATCATTCTAGTGGTACCTTACTGGCCACGGAGAGCATGGTTCACAACAGTGTATCAATGACGTTGTCCAGTCTACGGTTACCATACCTACCTGACATGTTGACCCAGGGACCGGTTCTGCACCCGGCCCCACGGACACTAAAGCTCACAGCCTGGCTCCTGAGAGGAAGAGACTGATGAATGCAGGGTATCATAACTCAGCTGTCTCCACTATACTGCAATCCAGATGATCCTCGACCACTTCTACCTACAGTAGACAATGGTCAGTGTTCGTGAGGTGGTGTCAACATCAGGGCAAAGATCCTGAGCTGGCAGACATGTCCACCATTCTCCTGTTTCTTCAACAAGGAGTAGAGAAAGAGCTTGCCCACTCGTACCTTAGAGTACAGCTCTCATCCATCGGGGCAGCCATTGGCCCCATAGGGGGACACAACCCAGGGGCTCAACTGGATGCATTGCATTTCCTAAAGGCAGTTGAGATACTGAGACCCAGAGTCAGACCATCCATCACTCCATGGGATCTCCCCCTGGTACTAGAGTCACTCAGTACTACCCCCTTTGAACCGCTACGGGAGGTAGACCTATTCTGGGCCAGTCTGAAGACCTGCTTCCTCATTGCGATATGCTCCGCTTGAAGGATCGGGGAACTGGGGGCGCTGTCCTGAAAAGAACCCTACATGGTGTTCACCCCGCAAGGGGTCTGCCTCCGTACTGTTCCCTCCTTCCAACCAAAGGTTTCCTCTAACTTTCACAGGGAACAACCCGTTGAGTTACTGACATTTACTGGAAACACTCATCTTGGAGACAAACCTGTCCCACACCACCTAGACGTAGGAATCACCCTATCCATCTACATATCCAGAACTCAACCCCTATGCAAGACCGAGAGGTTGTTCATTGTCACAAGGGGACAAAGACAAGGGAAGGCAGCCTCCAAGACCACCATTGCTGGATGGCTCAAGAGAACCATTCAGGAGGCTTACAAAGCAAAACAAATGATGCCCCCCCAGGGTATAAAGGTCCATTCCACTAGGGCAGTAGCTACTTCCTGGGCAGAAAGGGCCAACGTTTCTGCAGAAGACATCTGCAAAGTGGCAACTTGGACTTCCATCCACACGTTTGCCAGGCATTACAGACTAGAGCACCTGTACAGACTACAGCCAACCTTTGCTACACAGGTCGTCTCAGCCACCAGCTCCTCCTCTCACTCCTAGAACACTCTGTCTCCCTCCCGTGGGTACAGTACTGCTTCTTATCTACCCATGAGGTAATGTCTGGAGTGCCATGGATGGTCAACCAATCACAATGGGTGTTTACTCACCTGGTAAAGGTGATTGTGTTGGTTGACATCCATGGCACTCCAAGACCCTCCCGACACAGTGCTCTAGAAGTAATCAGGTTATAGAGTAGGAATTATCTGAAATTAACTGATTCTGCTTGGCAAATGGACATCCAGGATGTCGACCGTCGACCACTTATGGGTCAAGTTTTAGATTGTACTAATAGGAAAATAAAAGGAGGGCCGCCGGCCCGCTGCTACGTCACCTCCCTCTGCATTATTTATACAGGATGTTTACTGTTTTATTGCTAGTAGTGGCTGTGTTACTAACCTTACTTTCAGCTTTGGAAGATTTGAACTGGAGAGCAGGGGTTTCTGGGACCTGGATATACTAGAAATTTGATCCTAGAGGCATGTGCATCAACTAGCCTATCAGGTGGGCTAAAACCCGTAAGGTAATGTCTGGAGTGCCATGGATGTCAACCAACACAATCACCTTTACCAGGTGAGTAAACACCCATTTTCAGTGCTACAAATGAAAATTTAGACCGTATAAAATAGGTATGGGAGGATTATAATTCATTATTCCAACAATATTATATGAGTTTTGTGGCATGTTGCCATAAAGACTGGAGAACCTTATAAAGATGGACAAGATAGATAAGATGTTGCAATTATTTCACTTTCAAGGTACCCATGAAAATCAATAACAGTGTGTATGTGGGAGGTGGGTCTTGAAGCCTGATCCTCTGTGTGAAATATGCAATAAATAGGTGCACAGCCTGAGGTGTCTAAAATGTTCTCTTCCAGTCGGGCCATATGTATCCTGCAGATGTTGAAAGGGGAAATGCCCTGCTCATCCATAAATTCAAAAAGAAGGGTGAGCCCCAGCTATACCCATCGATAAAAAGTATGATCAATGCACAAGAGGATAAAGTCAGAATCATAGGTTATGGCATGGCAAAACCATAGCAGTTGCAACATCCCAAGGATGGTGAGAAACTTGGCCCATTGTGAAGATGTGATGACGGTGTATCTGGTAAAGTCCCCCGACCAAAAATGGGACGGGGATGACTGGATGAAAGAACAAATATTTGCTGATATTGAAAAGATTATTAAGATGAAACTCAGTGTAACCTCCCCCCCCCACGGCCCCCCTTTGTTTAACTAGCAGGGCTGCTCCTCTCACCACAGACATCTAGGGGCAAATGAGAGGGGTGGGGGTTTACATACGTGAATATAGATTTGGAAACAGAGAAATGGCCACCATTAGGCTAGGTGACCTGACTGTTACACTAGAACAGACAAACCCAAGTGTGGCTACATGTCACACCCCTGGGAGGACCAATTACAATGGCCAGAAACCCAGGTCTCTGAGAGAAAACATTTGCTCACAGTTATGCTAGGTTTGCACTTCTGGACAG
Source organism: Neoceratodus forsteri (assembly GCA_016271365.2). Taxonomy (NCBI): domain Eukaryota; kingdom Metazoa; phylum Chordata; order Ceratodontiformes; family Ceratodontidae; genus Neoceratodus; species Neoceratodus forsteri. Next base: position 1,430,850,220 of record CM057449.1, read on the forward strand.
GGGCACCCAAGTAAATCCAGACACAGGAAACAATAACAACACTGTCCAAACCAGGTTGGGATTCTAGAGTTTGGCTTTTATTCCCATAACAAAGTAGGAATAATCACAAAGTGAAGATGGACCCCCATAGGGCTACACATGCTGGTATTGCAGATTCTTCAGGGTACAGAAGTTCCTGACATTCCCATTTAGCATAGGCTGAAGTAACACAAAACAGTGAACATCCTGGTTCTGAAATGGAGATTGGCACACGTGGCCAGAACTGGTACATTTCCCATCAACTAGGCACACATGGCCAGTATTAGGACACTTTCCCATATTTCATGAGGAATGAAGGTGGTACATATGACCACAAAGGAGCACATCCAGGCTCAGGAACTTTCAGAACCCACCATACTGGGGTAAACTGAGAGAAAACAACCCACATCCAGGGGTAATTACTTCCATTAGGCATTGGCCAGATGTACTAAATGAAAAATTACTGGTGCCCAAACTGAACCCGAAGAGGTAAACAAGGTCACTCCAGATGGGGGGTCTCCCACCTTTTGCTTCCAAGTTTATACTCAGCCATTCATCTGGTTAAAAACACCACACAACTGTAGAAAACTGTAGATGCTGTCTTGAAATGTATTTCACACTTAACATATTACACACACACACACACACACACACACACACACACACACACACACACACCTATGAGGTGTCAGAAGTTAAAAGTTCTGTACTTGGACGATCACATACTGGACTCCAACGTAGGCAGACACTTTTAAAACACAGAAAGTCTAGGTGACAGAGTCCCTTTGTCAGAGAAATTCACCCCTAGGTATTGCAGGTGCCCCTCCTAGGCTTACTCAGAAGAAAAGTTTTACTCACAACAAATGAAGATGTCCAAGGCAGCTTCATCAGACAGAATGGATTGAGGGGATTGCCCCTGAACCCTGAAGATTGCCCCCATCCCTCCCGAGATGGGGCAAAGGAAAACCCACTTAGCAAGGTCTCCACCGCTTCAGACACTGTCTTCCATGTTCTTCTTCTAGGGTGAGAACAAACTACTCAAAACTAAAGAGGTAGCTTTCTGTCAGAGCTAAATGAGGAGCTGCACAGCAAGCTGCAGCCTCCTCCAGGAAGACTCACTCACAGACTATTCAACATTCTACTCTAGCTAACAACTGCTTGCCAGAGTGTGGCTTATGCTGCTGTGAGAGTTCTAAGATTACATCATCACTCCAGCTCAGCTGAGGCTGAAAACAGAGTGTGACAGTGTGAAACCTGTTTACCTGACATTTCACAAGCTGCCATCCCTGCCTGCCACTGATTCTAACTGGGATTCTAGTAACCCCTGGGAACAAGGGGGTTACATCAGTATGGTATCATGGGGGCTGGTGTTGATGAGAGAGCTAGCAGCAGATAATCCTAGGGGATATGTTTGAAAATTAGGGAGGTTTGCTTTACTGTGTTCTTGAGGGAGCTGGAGGAAGATGCATAGGATAGTGTGTGGGTAACCATACCCAATAAGGCTGTGTTTCCATCGAGGGTTTGTGGTGTCATTACAGGGTCCTTTGAGAGTGAAGCTTGAGAGATCTCTATGATGTCATCACAAACCTGAGATGGAAACACTGCCTTGATGTGTATGGTTACCCATGTGCTGTTTTATATAGAATATGGTTGCCCTTGATTGTGAATGGATTCTAGCAGACCATTTAAAAAAAGATCAGGAGACTCATGTAACCTTAGCAACAATGTGTTTATCATATCAACATTCGATTAAGAGAACAAGTGTTTTCATTAAAAGATTTTCCCCAAAACATGTTAAATTTTCTTTTTGCAAATTCCCAAAGTGAGAGAGAGAGAGAGAGAGAGAGACGTCATTACTAACAGCTCTGTGACCGTGCTGGGACTCAGTACTCACTCTTGCTACCACCGTGGCACTCCCTTCCTGACTGTCTTCCTAGTGCTCATTCTTGCTACCACCATAGCACAGCCCCCCTTCCTGACTGTCTTTTTGAAGCTGTATTGAGAGAATTAGTGAAAAAAGGTTTGATTTTTAGTGCATATTTAAGCAACATGATCTGTGATAGTTTTAAGCTTAGCGAACAGCTCTGTAAGAATTACAGGTTAGCAAGCACCTCAAAATGCCAGTGACAGTGCACGTTCATTCAAAGGACAGAGAAGTTGTTGTGATGTCAGAATGATACTACACAAACTTTTTGTGACCTTTGAATTAGCCCAAAACAAGGATTTGAAAACTACCAAAGTCCATTCACAATCATGGGCAACCATATACTATGTCTGTTTCTTTGGCAGTGACATCCCAAATAAACCTAGATACAATTTTATCCCAGGTTTTACAGTATAGCTTCAAAGGAAGGAGTGTCAATGTTTGTAGCAAATGGAGAGTACATTAGGACCATCATTTTAATGGACTTGACTCCGGAAAAGAAGCATAGCGGAAGTTAACTCCAATAGTGGATGCCTCATGTAATGTGTTGCATTAGGGGCTTATAATTATGTAATTCTATTTGATTTTATTTTAGCTGTTAGTTTATTTTCTTGCTCTTACAGCCCTAGATCTGGAGTGATCCCCAGTCCCATTCCCTGATGTCCACCAGCCGACACTGACCAATACCCCCAGGACTTTCCACCTCAGTGGGGTTGGCTGGGCACACCAAGCCCCACCAAAGACTGGATCCAGTGTGGTCAGTGCTGTGGCTAGTCAGGGGTGGGACCTGTGAGCACCCTATTTCATCTAGCTGGGAGCTCACGTTTCCCTCTGATTTTAACCACTTCAGGGGCAGGGCATGCAAAGGTACTGGCGACAGTAGCATGCATACTCCCATGCACGTCCCGTCAGGTGTCTGCCCCACCTCTGACCAAAGTCAGCAGCATCAGTGTGCTGCTCCCCAGCTTCTGCTAGGGGCCACACATGCACCAACCACTGATTGCCCCCCCCCCAGAGAAGGAGAGCAGTCCCTGGGATGCTTGATCCTTCTTCTCCCATGCTGACCCCCAGCGGCCCACACTCACTCCGGAACATGGGTTGCCAGTGTGGCATGAGATGTGGTGTCCAGCATCTTAACCCTCAGCACCACCGGGCCAACATAATTACATAATTCTAAATTATTAAGGTGTTTGGGGATATATATTTTCTAAAGCTTAACTGCAGAAATTTTCTGTTTAACTCTAGTGATGGGACATATTTACACTGGAGTAGTTCCATTTTTTGAAGATTTAATTTAAAACCTGAAACTTCCTAAAAACGTGAAATTTCCTTTCAGGCTACTTAAATAGAATGGTTGGGGAACTGTACAGTGAGAAATAGGTAATCTGCTTACAAAAGCTCTTTTAAACTTTATACCCCTCAGAGGTATCCCCTATCCCCTCATGCTCATGGCAAATGGCAGTAGAAAACAATTCAATATATAATGCAAATAGCATTGGGAGAGGGGACACCCATGCCTAGTGCCCCACTCCAAAGTGATAGGGTGCTACATGATCCAATCACCCTAACAAAGGCCTGAGAAAAGGCATAAATATTTTTCTTTTACCTGTTTTTTTCTGGGCACCAGGTTGGCATCTCTTGTCCTGAGAACTTCTTTCTCCAGCCACCACTCACACACATCCGTCCTACATGCCAGGGCACCACCTTGCTACTCCATGGCTTACCCCACCCCATGGTGGGTGATGGGGAGCCCCCTACTTGACCACCAGGACCGGATCCAGTATTGGAGAAACTCACCCAGAGAGACAGTGCGGTATGCTGGATCATCAAGCTACTTGACCCATGTCATTTTCTGCATTTTCCTTATGGTGGTGGAGCATACAATGCCAACAGTGGGCATGCCACACACACGTCCATATGCAGCATGCCTGCTGGCTATTCCACCTCCGTGCCCTACTGTACTTGGGCCAGGTGTGCCTACACCTAGCCTCTGCTAGGTGTCAGGTGCATGCTCACCTGTGTTCCCCTCCCTCCCTGTGAGGGGAGAGCTGTCCTCCAGATGCTCAGTCCTCTCTCACCCTGGCCAGCCCCTGATGACTCACTCACACTGCGAACATGGGTCGCCAGCGTGGTAGGAGGTAAGGCATTGCTGCTTCAGCCCTCAACACCACTGGGCTGGCATCATGAATATTTTTTAACTAAATAATGAAGGGGTCTGAGAAGTTAAATGCTTCTAAATGCCCTCACAAAAAAAAACCCTATCGAATGCCTTCTCAGCATCTAAGATGAGAAGAGCCATAGGGATTAAGCATCGAAACATGTAAATGAGGAAGTGCAAGGCTCAGTGAACATTACCCATGGTTTGATGCTGCCATACAAAACCTGATTGGTCCTTATGAATCAAAGAAGAGAGAAGCTTATCTAGGCACTGTCTCCAGATCACCCCATTTATTTTGTAATCCATATTAAGAATAAATATTAGGCTATTGGATGCAGAACTACTGGGATCTTTGCCTGGCTTCAGGATAGTCAACACAGTGGCCTTACAGTAGGTAGAAGGAGAGGTCACACCAGACTGCTCTGCACAGAAGTCCCACAAAAGGGGAGGGAGAAATTCATTAAGAATACTTTATAGAACTCAGTAGGGTAGTCATTCAGGCCCAAGCATTTCTACATTTTCACCCTATTGAGTGCAACCACAACTTCCTCATCAGTAATGGGATGCAGGAGAAGCTCAGTGGTAAGATGTGGAACAGATCTGCGTGAGATTTAAGTATGTATGGAATCTAGTTGAGGAGGTTCTGGTTTACTAAGCAGAGACTAGAAGTAGCCCCGCATGGTGGACATTTACTTGATCCTCAGCATGTTGCAACAGACCAGTAGAAAGGTTACCTAGCTGATAGAGACAAGCCTTCTCTTCTTATGCTTAGCACAGAGACAGCACACAAAAAGACAATCCTCCTGTACACCTCCTTCTTAATAAGGCTGCTTAAAGGGAATAATGGCAATTTTGACCCACTCAGTCAAAGTTTTTTGAATTCAGTCTTGGGTCTGCGTGATTTGGGTTGCAATATCTGAATCATCTAGGGCAGTGGTTTTCAACTAGGGATCCACGGCCCAAAAGGGGGTCCGCGAGCGCATGCCAGGGGTCCGCCGAACAGCCAGTAAATTCAAAGGCAAAGCGCGGTATTGTTTACATTTCGCTGTCGCATTTTCAATCACGAGCAAGCTGGGAATTGATTAACACTAGCACTAGTAAAAGCTCAACAGTGAATTACTTGCTGACTGTCTCTCTCTCTCTCTCTTCTGTGTGCCGCCCACTTTCACCTCCCTATTTGCAGCTCGTTCCGATTATTGTTTTTAACCTACAACCTTCAGCTACATACTTTAAGCTCCTGATTTGCAGCTCATTTATTAATCACTCACACCACTCGCTGCACTGGAAGGAAATGATCACAAGCTGTATAAGATTAGTAGCCTAACAATATAGCAATTTACGTGCTCATTCAGATGTTTAAATCTTAATCACTTGTCTGACTGCTGTACGTGAGGGGAGTGTCACTCATTTCTGTTTCTTTCTGCTCGTTAATGAGAGACCGTGTCTGACAGGATTTAACTAACTGAATGACTCCCCACTACGTGCTGCTCGCTTTCGGCTCCTCTCAACCAATTATTGACCCAGTTTAGGTAACAGGAGTGAATGGAGTGACTGTCTCCTTGCTGCCCGATCACTCGTAGCTTTATGCTCCAAGCGCCTGGTAAAGATATATTTACAGAGTGCCAGAATATACAAATATAAACAAATATATAAAGCTGATGATTTATTGCTAAGGACAGTGCTAGTTATTCCATGTGCTGTGTTATAGTAGTGATTTCTGTGGTGCTTAAATAGATATTTACAGAGGTGCAAGAATATACAAGCATAAAGCAGATAATTTGCTGCTAAGGACAGTGCAAGAATACACATGAATAAAGCAGATAGTTTGCTGCCCAGGACAGTGCTAGTTATTCTGTGTTAGTGTGATTTCTGAGTTGCCGGATAAGTCATTTATCCCCAACCCCCACCAGCACCTAGCAGCTCAAGAAGTGCCATTACTACTCAGTGATTTTTAGTTTTATTTTGACAATTGTCCACTACTGTTAGTTACCATTTAGATAAGTAATTTACCCCTCCCAGCACATAGAAATTTTTTTTTGACAATTGTCAGATTGAAAAACAATTAACGCTATACAATCAACATGTGTTTTTGGTAGTGGGTCCTTGACAAGGCCGAAAGGTTGCCAGGGGTGTCCCCAGACCAAAAAAGGTTGACAACCACTGACCTAGGGAATATGATTGTTTAGATAACAACTGTAGGCATTTTGCTTTGTCCAGTGCTACACCACAGGTGTAGGGCCCTTGCCTGTCCCTCCCTGCCCAACCATGCTGGGTACCAGAACATATGACCTGAACGGTATTTTCCATAGCCAAAGGAACTTGGAGTTCATCAGTGTGGAAACAGACAGCTGCATACAAGCACTGGCTTCAACCCCTTACCATTTGTCTCCAACCCCCACTTGCAGCAAAAAAAAGGAGCCAGCCAGCAATTGTATGAAACGAAGCCTTGGGGACCATGTAAAACTCAAACTTTATGTACATCATCAGTGTGGGTTGCTATTATAAACCCTTTGAGCCTATACACAGTCCCCAAGCATTATTTTGTATATAATGTTAGACTTATTTTTTATTTGTTTACAAGGGTGTGATATAATATGCATGTATTTAAACTACATTTAGAAATTATAAAAACAATTAAGTGCCCTAGCTTTTTTAATCATTTTGTCTTGTTCTGTTACTTGTGATTTTTTTCTGTAACTGTTCCATTTTGTACTTTGTAAAATGGATAAGGATGTTCCTGTGATCCGATTGACCAAAATGATTCCAAAGCCATGTGTTTCAGGATAAGAAACCTGTGGCTTGGCACATCTTCCTGCAACTAGGCTGTGGTGCCATCCAGTATAAATACATCTTAGAAAGTTTTTTGAAAAAAGCTTTGTGGCAGCCAGGTTAGTATACAATGTATGACTAACAGTGCTGCTTGCCATATTTAAAAAAAATGTATTTGCATCACATTTTGATTAAATACCAAGGTTCTTACACTCAAGACACATAAACCAATGAGAAAAATAACGTTTTAAATTGTGTAACCATTAACAAGCTTTTTTCCTCTTGTTTTCATTTACAGGCCCTAAAGCGTGCATGTTCAATTTTACTGTAAATCCCAACTGCACTACAGCTCCTGTTAATGCCATGACTGTCAGATACCCATCTCCTGGCAAACAGCTGCCACCCTTGCCCAATTGCAATAACTATCTATCTCATCTCAAAATAAGACATGTGCTTTCTGATCCTGATTGCACAATCCATCACACCTTTAGAACGGACATTTCTCATGTTATCCTCTGGAGTTCTTTCTCATGCAGTGCAGGCAGTCTGACTGCCTTTGCTCCAATTAAAAAAAAAAATGATTTGCGAAAACAAACTGCCACTCCTTTACTAATCCAGGGAGCAGAAAGTATGCTGCAAACATGGGATGAAGACATCCATAAAACAGAGTCAGGAGAGGGATCCACAAAATGTGGGAGGGCTGAGTACAAACAGCAGCTTCTAACACATAACCAGATAGCATCCTCTAGTATCATGCCTAAAATCAAGACTCAAATATGCATGTACACACACACACACACACACACACACACACAGTCTCAGCAGGGACTTACTTTTTTTTATTAGTTACATATTTTATGAATTCCATTGGACACTTCAGAGTTTGGGTTTCTTTGCCTGAACTACCACACTTCAAAGGTGGTTGAAGGCAACTGGCACAAGTGCCTCATGCCTCAGAACATACAGTAGCTATGTGAGTGGTTTAGGAAAAGAAACCCAAACCCCATCATGTCTTATTGCTTACATACATAAAATATATTTTTAACTAGCCCATGACATACGCCACTTATACGGTGACAGTATCTTTCTTGCCACATATGTCCTAGTGCTCAAATCCTAGTATTTTATAACAAATATTACTTTTTGAATCTTGATTTTGGACTTCACAATAGATTAGTCAGCTGCTGCCACGCAAATATGAACAAGCACATTTTAATAAACACATCCAAATCAGTAAAGTATTTCAAACATTTCAGTTAGGTTCTGATAAGGACTTACATTAATTAGGTATTCCGACTGGTTTTCTGGGGTCTGGCAATGCTCCTGGGGTGGAAATATCCATGATAATCGGGATGGAAGTAAATGATTTATTTTTTCTCCAGGAGCATCAAGAATAAGAAATGTATTTATCTGACAATTTTTATTTTCGCAGTTGTTGCATAAATACTTAGCCACTCATTAGTTATGGGTCTTACTGCTCATTGGTGCAGATAAAGGATTTATTTCCACCCAGCCTCCCCAAGGCTTTCAAGACGGATGCTTCGCACTGCCTCTGCCCTGCTATGTGGTAACCAGAGCTCAGGATGCAAACTTTGGTGGTCAGGATGATAAGCCACATGATTTACCAGTCAGTAATCTGCTGGTCCTTCATATGTGCTTTTGATGCAGTCCCAAAAGGCATATTCTGTGCAGGCACATAATTCTATGAAAACCAAATGGAATTTAAATTAAAAACAATCAAAGACAAAACATCCTGCCCCAGTGGAAGTGATTATAATACCCCAGCTGGAAGATTTTGGTTTCGGGTAAAGAGAAGACAAGCAGCAGAAGAAATATTGTATTTCCATGTAAATGTCTTTATTTAGGAATGAGGCGGGAGATCCATACAGATAAATGACAGATAAAACTAGAAAAAAAGTGTTTATTCTTAGATAGAACAACCACTAGTATCTTCCTACCATTTGCAAAAATAATCTTGATATTTTATAATGCTCAAAATTATATTTAAACAATAAGCCACGACCCGGGTGTGGGTCATCGGGGGATTTACACCCCTCACAGAGTTCAGCTGCAGGAGGAGAGAGGATACCTTTAGGGCTCTGATGGACCTCATTACCCCTGCTGTGTGCAGGCTTCCCTGGCTGTGTGTGCTACTGTGGGCTGGGGTCCTGGCCTATATAGGGAGAGAGAACAAAGACCTTGATTAATATGCAGCAGGAGCTTGCAGGCCTAGTCACTGCTATTCTGGACACTGCACTCTATTGCACATGGGCAGACACTGCTCCGTACTGTGCATTTGCCAAATTAGGTGGTCCCGAGGGGGAAGAACAAAGCCAAGACAAGATGATGCCCTGTAAGACCTGCAGCAGGAGATGCCACACCATGCAGTGGGTTCCAGGCAGAGTTCCAGGTCCAGGTAAGGACTGACTACAGCTAACTATACACAAAAACTAGCAGAAGTAATAGAAGAATGCAACAGGAAACAGCAGTAATACAGAATACCTGACTAGCTTAGCTGATAAGGATCACAAATATCTGAAATCTGTACTAGCAGAGTAACACAGGCAAAACAGATGTAAACAGAGACAAAAGCAGTACTGGAGAGTCCGGAATGGTCACTCTTAAAGCTCCGATTAAATCAGCAGCAATTCCCATGTGCAGCAGTCAGAAACAGTTTGAGAAAAACAATCAGTTGAGATAGGTGGGCAAAAAAGAAATATCCAAACACCCCTCACAGGGTTCAGCTGTAGGAAGAGAGTAGTTACCTTTAGGGCTCTGGTAGACCTCACTACCACTGCTGTGTGCAGGCTTCCTGGCTGTGTGTGCTGTGGCACATTCTTTACAAAGGAAATGAACCACTACAATGGAGTACTTCATTTCTTTCTGTAGATGTAACTCCAGCCAGCCACAGTTCACACTAATATGCATGGCCAGAGTTATGGCCGATGTATTCTCTCCCCATCGTCACTCCTCTACCCCTGAACATTACCCATGGTGTGGTTCCCTCCAAAGCATTAACATTAGCCATGGTGCAGCTATTTCTCTTGCGCCTCTGCCCCACCAAGGCATTAATATTAACTGTGATGTGGCTTTTCTCATGGACCTCACTTTCCTCCACTTCCAACCCCCAAAGGGATCAACATTGGCCACACTGCAGCTTTCTCTCACAGCTGACATCAGGGTGCCCAATCCCCATGTTGGCAACAGAAACACCCCGCACAGCCACTTCCTGCCCCTTGCCATCTGGGACACTGAGTAGCCCACTCCCAGTGTCCCTCTATCAGTGCCCCTCAATATTCTGGGGCACTGGAGAGCCCACTCCCAGTGTCCCCAAAAATAATTTAGAAATGGGCAGACTGGGTGGGCCATGGCTCTCCATGCTGGAGTCCTTATTTGAGAAAATACATAATACTAGTTGAAAGGCCTCAAAGGTCCTACACCAAATTAGTATCAGAGTGTAAGGAGAAATCTTACAGTGAAAGACTGGAGTACTTAAATCTATGGTCATTGGAGGCAAAAGAAAGAGGCGATATTTTACTGCTGTATAAAATTCTGAGTGAGGACATGTTAATGAAGAATTGAATTTGGGGAGTAGGGAAAGGAAGTATAAGATGAGGGGCATGGAAGGCAGATTAGGGAAAATACTTATAGAACTGAAGCATGGAAACATAGTTTTGTGTCAAGATCTATCAGGCTATGGACACACTACCAGAGGATGTGGTAACTGCACCCACGTTCATAGCATTTAAGACTAAGTTGAGATAGGTATATCATGGTTAGTAACCAGATAACTTCCACTGTGTAGTGGGGAACAACTTATATGGGCTTTGCCTTCTGTTATCCTATTTCCTAGTATGAAACACAGCAGGTTAGTTTATCGTTTTTCCCATTACAATGAAAGCAGGTTTGTTTGTACAGTGAGGTACAGTACTTTCCTGTGAAAGACCAACATGTATATGGCTCACCTCGTGAGTAAAGACATACTTGTTGCTGTGTGGCAAACAGCTGGCTCTATGTGTCCTCACCATGAACTGTAGTAATATTTATTTATTTATTTAAAATTGGTGACCGTGAAAGGCACACTGAGCTGAAGCTCGTTTCCAGTGTGACCGGGTACAAGAATGTACACTGTTGGAAGGCAGAGAAGTACAACAAAATCTAGTTTCAGATGAATAATGCAGAATAAGGATGTTTCAAAGTAGTAAGCAGTAAAGTAACAATTTTGCTGGAGCAGACGGTTTTCTATACATCGGGACATTTCATATCTAACAATTTGTAATTTCAGTATATTATAAGTCTTTATATATTTCATGTTTACAGATATATTGTTGTCCAGAGTGTGCTGGATTGGCATGATAAAAGTACAGCGGGTAGGTAGTTATGCGATTTTGGACTGACATGAGCAATAATGTTTATCTGAAAGTGGCCACTGCAGGTAGGCTAGGCCCGAGTTAAAGAGGGTTCAGATGAGCATCTTGGGCAGGAAGGGGGAGGGAGGAGTCTGAGTAGTTGTTTAAAGGCTGATAAGGAGGCCTGGTGGAGGGTGGGTGGGAGGTTGTTCCAAAGGAGAGGGAGCCGGTAGGAAAAGGCAGCTTGCCCAGAGGCCAAGAGAGGGTGTGGGAGGTGGAAGGTACGTGAGTGTCAATGGCGGAGTGAGTAGTCTGGGGAGATGGCTGGAGAGAGGCGGGAAGAGAGGTAGGGGGGAAGGGAGCCAAGCCAATATTTAGCTATGAGGGAGGCGCTGTGGGCGGTCTGCCTTTGTGAGAGTGGTGTCAGGGATAGTGTGAAGTATAAGAGGCAGTGATGAGTGAGTTGGGGGGAGGCAGTGGTGAATCGATTGAAAGAATTTAGTAGGATGTCGAGTTTTGAGAGAGAGGAGTTAGGGGCTGTGCCATAGATGATGTCAGCATAGTCCAGAACTGGTAGTATGGTTTTGCGTACAAGTTCACACCGGGTGGGAAGGGGAAGGCTGGCTTTGTGGCGCTAGAGAATGGCAAGTTTGGGCTGGAGTTTGGTGCAGATGGCATTGACATGGGTGGAAAAGTTGAGGTGGATGTCCAGCCAGACTCCCAAATACTTAAAGGTGGGTACTGACTCGAGGGGACACCGTCCAAGGTGGAGATCAGTGGTGGGGCAGGTAGGGAGGCGAGTTTTTGTCTTGTGCCGAATACCATGGTGACTGTTTTTTTGGCATTTAGTTTAAGCTGGTTATTCAGGAGCCAGGCTTGTACTCGGTTGAAATTTCTTTGGAGATTTGGGAGCACACTGTCATGAGAGGGGCCTGGGCGTAGATGATGGTGTTGTCGGCATACAGGTTTTGAGGAGAGGCAGGCAGAGGGAGGTCGTTTATGAATAGGGAGAAAAGGATGGGGCCTAGGATGGAGCCTTGGGGGATGCCTGAGAGGATGAGTGGGGGGGAAAGGGTGTCACTTATTTGTACTGACTGCTTCCTATTCTGGAGGTAGGAGTGGAACCAGTTATATGGCTGGTTGGGCAAGGCCAATAAAGCTTAATTTTCAGAGCAGCAGAGGGTGGGAGACAGAATCAAAGGCTTTTGCCAGGTTAGTGAAGATGGTGGTGGTGGTTTGGCCTTTGTCCATGGCTGAGAGAATAGAGTCAGTTACTAGTAACAAGGTGGTGGTGGTGGAGTGAAGTTTTCTGAAACCGGATTAGAAAGGGGTGAGGGAGTTGTTTGTTGACAGGAAGGAGGACAATTTGGACAGCATGAGGGATTCTTGGATATATAAATATCTTAAAGATATTTACATTTAACTGATCCAAGCTTTCATTAAAATTTTTTATCTGCCAGCCCGTCGGTGCAGCGGTTGGATTCCAGCTTGCGACGCGAGCGACCCGGGTTCGGGAATGGACCCGATCACTGGAGGGCCGGCCGGGGAAGGGAAGGATTGAGCATCCCGTGACAGCTCTCCTTCTCTGGAGGGAGGGCAGGGGACAGGGCCGGTGTCTTGCTGGCTCCTAGTGGAGGCTGGGAGCAGGCAGACAAATACGGCCCAGTTACTTGGGGGAGGAGCAGACGCCGGCGTACACCTTGTCGTCACCACGCTGCCTCCCCCACAGAAAACCAGAAAATTGCCCACTGGGCACCTAGATGACAGCTCCCCACTCTCTCGGGTACCCCCAGTGTCTGTCCAGAGCCTCCTGCTCCTCAGCGGCATCCCCCGGGCCCTAGTATAAGTGTGTGCGGGGACCCACCCCTCAGTGCCCTTCCCCTCGGAGGAGGGACCCGCCAGTGATAGGGACACCGGATGTCCCGGGATTGGCCATGATTTGAGGACCTGAGGGGGCTGGATAAAGGCCAGTGGGGTCGAGGAGCTTTCGGAGCCCGAAGGAGTGGGGGCCAGTGTGGCACGGGGGAGGCGATAAACATAGCATGCAAAAAAAACATTTGTTTCTAGCCCTAATAGTTCAAAAGTTATCCCATTTTAAAGAAACTGTCTATTAAAATGTCTAACTTCAAAATTAATGAGGCTAGAAACTTAATTTTTTTAAATGAAAGCTTGAAGTACAGTCATTAATGATTAGCTCTGACAATACTGTTTTTATGTGTCAGTACTATTCTACATGTATCAATACTGTCTGAACTTACATTTTCAATATATTATTGCTACATAGTTTTTAGTTGTGACATAGCCAAAAAAACTTCAAATACATAATGATGATACTATTTGTGTCTGCCTGTGTGTGTGTGTGTGTGTGTGTGTGTGTGTGTGTGGGGGGGATTGTATCACTATTATTTTTTTGTACAATTAGCCAACTGTTTAAAAGGAACATTTTAATAATAAAAAAGTTCAACTTTTCATTATTAAATTAGTAACTAGTATTCAACCTAATTTTCATTCCTCTTATCGCATTGAAAACATTCTAGCCTCCACTTTAGCTGTACCAGATCTTCCTTATTTTGCAAGCTTCATGCCTAGATATTATAAATGGCAGTGTTTTCCCTGAAGAGACACTTAAAAGAACTTTCAAGCCAGCATGTGATCCTCCATGTGTTGAAATAATGATTTTGTCCTATAAGTTTATAAGGACAGTCAAGATGCCTCTAATGGATATGAGTGTCTGAGTACTGTGAAATGAAGGTAAGCAGTTTTGTTGCCTTAACAATTAAGGTGAAGACAATCTTCTATCCAGAAGAGACATTTGAGCTGTTCCATAATGTTATTATTATACAATGGCAAGAAAAAATCATGGACTCTGCTTGGTCAATCTTGTGCTGGACCCATGATGATAATCAGTACAACATCACGGGTCTAGTCTCAGCCTCACTGTGAACCTGCTGATAAGCATGAGCATGGTGAGCATTTTCTTGATTGTTTCATCTGCTCTTAAAAAACAAAAATATTTTTCCACACAAAAACATCTTTAAAATGATTTGTTTTATTCTGTATAACAACGAGCCATTGTATAATAGCAATAATGCTCTCCAGGGTGTGTGTAGTTTGGGATAATGTCACGCCTCAGTTGTTGGACGCACTCGGCTTGCGGCCTCATGCCCAACCACCTGAGGCGTGATGTTATCCCAGCACGACACACCTGTCGGCATTATTGCTTAATTATCATACTAAGTTTGATGACTTGCAATATGTTTAAAGTTAAATGTTTTTTTTAAGTAAAATATAGATGCCCTTGACTGAGAAATAGATCTTTCCAGTTTCAAATGCTGTGCAGAAGACACTTGTTTGGTCATAAGAAGTCTTTGTGTACAGAAAAATTGACAGTATTGATTGGCTGATCAGTGCTAATGATTTATAATCATGTAAGTAATAAGACATAATAGGGTAAGGGTTTATTTTTGTAAACCATGTACCCGTGCCTTCAACCACCTGGAAGTATGAATTACAAAGATTACTCCACACCCTGAAGTGTTTTATTGTGCTTATAAAATGGGTAATAAGTTCAAAAAATAGACAATTTAGTAGTTAAAAGCAGTAAGAAATTAAATGTAAAACTTTCTTTTGATGTCATAACGTAGTTAACTTTGTTTCATAACCACTAGGTGCTGTGTTTTATTTTTACAAGTAGATGATGGCCTCTGTTTTTTTTTAATCCTGAGTATGTTGTTACATTTCTGAGATTTCACTTCTTTCTTTGTCATTTTTACGTTCGCTTGCGCGCATGCGCAAGGAACGTCTTGGGAGAATAGGACAGTTTGGAGGTGTGACTGTCCTGTGCAATCCACTGCTCCGTTGAGCAGGTGTGGTGGTCCTGCACCAATGGATGTGGGTGCTGTGTATGACAGCGGTGGTCTTTACTTCAAAGAAAACCACCGCAGTGTGCTAACAGCACCTCCGCCCCAAAGCTTTGGTGCCACGCTGAGCCCACCCCAGCGTGGCAACCCATTTTGGCCGACGGGGTGCCCAATCCTCTGCCGGCTCCACATCCCCCTCAAACAGTTTTTCTGCTGCCATGCTGGGAGCCCAACCCAGCATGGCAAATGTCCCATGTCGTCTTTTTTTTTTAAACCTGTAAATTAAAAGCGGTCCCACGGCGCTTCTCCCTGCCCCCTCCACAAACACCCAACCACCCACTGCACCTGCCTCCCACACCCCCCTCACCCCATACTTACCTCCGAGCTCGGCGCGATGATCCTCGCTGGACCGAACACGTCTCCACTCTTCAAAGCTGACCGCGAACTGAGGAAATGCCGGTAAGCTGTATAATGGGCTAGATGGGTTTTTCAACTTTGTTGCGTATCTCAGGCATTTTTGGAATTTTGCACCAAATTTTCAACATGGGGTTTTGGGACCCCTTCTCATGAATGATGTCACTGTCATGGTGTTATTGGCCGACGGGTGATTTCGCAGTCATTCATAAAAATCACCTTTCGGCCCAATTAATCTAAAAACGACACTGTTAGCGCTCATATGTGGGCTCTCAAAAGCCTATTTTGAAAATTCTGTGAAAAGTCCCAAAATGACCGTTTATGAGTGTGCATTGCGCAGTTCCTACGCAGGCTCGTAAGTTCGCGAATTTTCAATATTTTCACTCCAGATTTTCAATATTGCCATTTTACCACACCTTCTTATAGAGTAGTACAGCTGTCATTTTCACATCTCACCCAAAACGTGTGTATCAACATATATGTGTGTGCGGGTTCGGGGAAGGATGAGGTTACCTGGCACAAGGGACCTAGGTTTGGCTACTTTGCACAGGGGCACCCAAGTAAATCCAACTACAGGAAGCAATAACTGTAATGTCCAGAACCAGAACTAGGATTTTTCAGTGTGGCTTTGTTTGTTAACTAACTGAACATAAACAAAGCATTGCATGGTCCCCAAAGGGCTACATTACTGTATGTGCAAATTAGAGTTAACACAGTGGTCCATTTGAGGAATGAACATATTACTACAGTTGTCTGGCTTTGGACCCACCAGGCACTCAGCCCAGACTTTGCATGCGCATTGGATACATAGCCCGACTGGCCCGGCTCCCTGCCGGCCACTCGACTGACGGTCCACTTGTGAATGAACCCAGACTTTACTTGGAAAGACATCCCATCAAACAAGGAGACTCCCAAAACTGTGGCTCCCCACACCACTTAGAGTCTGCGACTCCTAGAGAGATTTGTTTTCGTACTTCCACTCGAAACTCCCATCAGACAAGAGTAATTTTCCCATCCTGTGGCTCCCCACAACACTTAGAGTCTGCGACTCCTAGAGAGAGATTTTCAAGTTGCGACCCACGTCTGGGTACCCACCCCATCACTGGCCAAGTGCATGAGGCAAGTAGCAAAAACACAGAAGAAATCTGTAGAGGTGGACCTGGTTACTAAAGATGGGGGTTTTTCCCACCTCCAGCTCCCACAGCCCATACCCGGCCATTTCTCTGGATACACACAGAAAACTTTAAGACTTTAAAATGTAGATTGAACGGTGGATGACCTGAAGCACCCCCTCTACAGCGAACTTTAAATCCATTTAAAACTTTAACTGTTTGACTGCTCTATTTGTTTGTCCTAGTTGACATAGTCCTCCCAAATAGCAGTCCACATTTATTTCCTAACTGAAGAAAACAAGATGTTTGCCCCTTCAAATGGAGCCAAACACTCACCCATTCGTTGCAGGTGCCCCACGGGTGAAGTACTGTAACCTTTGCTGTTATACAAGAACAGACTGAATTTAAAGCAGGCAGCTTCCTTCCATGGTGGGAAGGGATTGCCCCTGGAACCCACAGAGAACTTTCCTACCTCCCGGAGGAGAGGGCACTGAGACCAGGAGGCGGTCTCCACCACTTTAAAAAGGGTAAATCACAAGAACACTTCCTTTTTCTTGGTGAGAGATAAAACAGCAGACTGGTGCTTCCTTCTTGCTTAAGGACAAACGGAAGACTCCCTTTGAATTTCCCAAAGTTCTAAACTTCACTCTCTGAGCTGGAGATTCCAAAGTGGCTCATGCAGCTGTGACAGTTCTAAAGTGATGTCATCTCTCAAGTCTCAGCTGTGACTGAGGACAGAGTGAGACAGTGTGAAACCCATTTAACTGGAGTTTCACAAGCTGCCTTCCCTGCCTACCACTAGGTCTTACTGGGATTCTAGTAACCCGGGTAACAAGGGTTACACTTAGCCTGACCAGGAAAATGACTGTCCCCAGTCATTGTACCCGACCTTAGGCCATCCCACCCTATGTGCTACCTGCGGAGGGGGGTGATCAGGCCCCCTCCTACCATGTGTGAGCACAGGTAGGCAACACTAAGGGCCCAGAGGCCTATAGCTGACATGTCAGCCTCTACTGTATCCACTTACTATGGACACCTAGTGGCTCTGGTAGAACCGTCCAGAGCATAGCCCTGATAGATCAGCACTGCAATCCCTACGGCCGTTCAGGACCACAGCCTGTCTATCCTCCCTAACCCTCTAGGGAAAACCTATCTGCCTCTAACATAATATTCCAAAATAAAACAAAACCCGGGGACCTCCCTGACCTTGGGCAGCCTACAACTACAACCATTAGCTATAATAACACAGTACATTTAAATTCTACACCATAAGCACTGACGAGGGACTCCGATGAGCCCCTCCTCCTCTTCTTGTCTTCTCTTCTGTGTTTTAGGAACACCTGTAAGAAAAGACAAAAAAAAAAAAAAACACATTCTAATCTGCATATACAGTCTATCTAAACAACAACAATGACAACAACAACCCTTACCATACAGAAAAAGCACTGAACAATCCCAAAAGAAAAAGATTTTTTTTTTTTTTTTAGAATAAAGTATTTACATTAAAGTACACGACATTGGTAACAATACACCTTTGGGGGATGGAGTGCCCTAAATGTCCCAACTAGTGACTACAAGGCCCGAAGGCCAGTCCATTAAAGAGCCTCTCCTGGGCGGGCCCGTGAAGCATAGTTCTTTAAGGCAATAGTCCCTAAGGGAGAGTCTTTGTGGACAGTTCACACACTGTTTGAAGTCTGTAGCGTAGGGTGTGCATTGCAATGTCATAAAGATAGAATAAAAAGATTTGTTTGGACTTACCAGCCTCTTGAAGTATTCGGATTTCACAAACCTGGTCCCTTCTGAAGACTCTCCCTGGCAGCATTTCTTCTGATACAGCTGGGCGGACATCTTCCGGGAACCCACAGGAGTGCACATCTGGAAACAGCTGGGCTGATGTCATAACTAGAGAAGGAACCTTAGAACAGGAACAAAAAGAAAAACAGCTGGTCCGGCATCATCCGATTACCAGGCGATGAACAGGAAACAGCTGGGCTGGTGTCCTCTCTGGATCTGAAGTCATCTGGTGGTGCCAGTGGTTGGTTGCTGAACAGGACAGTACACTGTGGACTGAAGAATATGGGGCACCTGATTCCTTGTTTATTCATATTGGCAGTTCAATAAGGGCACTTCACAGTCTAGATGTGGCAGTATTGACTACCACTGCTCGGCTCTCCATTTTGTAGGCACGGGCTTAATTACTGGGAGGTCCTTGCACTGAGGCCAATAGTAGAGGGGGTCAGGGGCTTGAATTATTACTCATCTGGACGCACATAATTCACACAGTGGGAGACTTCACATCCCTCTCTGTCCACTATTCTCACTCTGTCCATAAACAGTGTCCTGCCTCTCTTCCACTGTGTATACTTTTCGTGTAACAGTCTATTCTTTACATGCTGGTTAGCCCCAGGATGCACATGTTTCATTGCTTCATCCCAGATCCAAGATTTCCTGCAGTTCTCAATCTCCTCCCAGACTCTCCGAGGAAAGGTAGGAAAGGTCATACCAAAGATTTCACTGGCCTTTCTACGAACCAGTCTCTCCTCTTTACTTGCTTTGGTCAATCTGAGACCGCTGGCCTGGCTTGGGGGTGGCCAGTCCTGGTTCTGCCAGCTTCGCATCCTCAATGAAATTAAAAATGGATTCCTGACTTCTTCTTCTTCTGGTGAAGCCAGGGCAGTGGCATCACCACCTTCTTGAACACATTCCTCCGAGGCAAGATCTTGAGGCTGTGTACCCGTTCCTATCTCACAAGGCCACATAGGTTCCCCCTCATCTTCCTCTTCACTGAGGATCTCAGCCCAGGAGTGCGCAGTAGTTCTCACCACCGAGACTATCCATTCATCACTGGGAGTGGAGTCGACACCTCCATTCAAAGGCCTCCCATCTCATCTTCACCTTCGAGACTTGGGCTAGGCCCCCCCACCCAGGGGACTATTGATGCTTTATCTGAACTTGCTTTCTGAGATCCAGCATCCAATGCTTCAATTTCAGCTTCAGTCTCTAATTCTGCACTCTCTAACTTTGTGCCACACTCCCCCGGGGGACCTTCCTCCACAGGCTCCGCCTGATGCTGTGTGCTGCCAACTGCAGATTCTTGAAGTTGTGTCCATGTGGGAGCCAAACAAATTTGAGGCGCTTTATACAAGCCATATTTTTGTAGACATCCAGCACAGTGAGGAATCATGAAGACATCCCTTCCAGCACTCAAGCACATCTGGCATACACGCACTGGATAATTAGGAATTGCCACATCAGGAGGGAGTTGCCCTCTATAGCACCAATTTTCAATATCTCTCAATCTATTTACTGCTGCTGTTACTGCAACCCGGGCATGATCCGGGTAACGAGCTGGTCCTGAGGCCATAATCATGAAACAAACAAAGTTCACTGTAACTGAAAGTCCCACTTTAAATGAACACACTCTGTAGCTTTAAAATGGCTCCTCTGCTGCTGTGTTTACTTTACTACCCCACCCGTAATGGCGGCGGCAGCACTCCTGTGCATCAACATTCAGACTCTGGGTCAAGCCACTGCGCACCCGATTTACATCAGCTACTAATAACTTTTACTCAAACTGCACTACTTGCTCTGTTCTGGCTGTTCACACATTTACAGGATTTTTCTTGGACTTTTCACATGCTGGCAACATTCATTTAATTACAGTCCCTTTAACTTCAGGTTTCAGCACAGGGTTGCCTGCTTCTACTAGTGTTGCACTTTTTACAACCCACAGTCTCTCTCTGACTGAAAACTTTAAACTGAGGCTACTTTCATTGCTATGCACACATTTAATGGCTTTACAGACTTGCACTTGCCAGCAGGACATCACACAATCGCAACTTGCAAAGCGACTATACAGCTGCACACACATTTTATATGGCATTACTGAAAATCACTGATTTGAGCAGTTTTAATTTGTTTACTCACTGTTATTGTAGCAGATTGCTGCGATGGGGTAAAACGGCCTGCAGCCAGATTTTTGAAGGCCTCAGAATGCAAACGGGGTGGGTAGTCTCCGCGATCGTCATTTTAACCACACAATTCACTGATCCCACGATCGATATGCGGGTAGAGCCCGATTTTTAACTAGAAAGTCACTTTTTACTGTTTACTGCGCTTTGAACACTTCACGAACGCTCCTCCACTGCCAGTACACGCACTACTCTCTGTCTCCCTCTCGAATGCTGAAGCAGACTCTGAAGAGCTGGCTGAGGGGTGGGACTAATGGCAAACTAACCAACCACACGACGCCATGCAAATGAGCCTCTTCTTCCTCACGAGGGCTCCTCTCCTCACGGCGATCGTCAAGCAGGCAAATTTAAGCTGAAAAGATGCACTTTCTTTTTTTCAACTGACTCCACGGAGGGAGCCCATTTCAACCATGTAACATTGCCATTAACTCTGCAGTCTCCCAGTATTGCACAGAAAGCATTTCCAATGTCCAGGGCATAATTTCTCTGTTGCTACCCCTAGTTTTCCACACTTTCCTTCACAAAACTTTATTTTTAAAACTGACAAACGCTGTAAACTATGTTGATGCAGGACAAGGACACACACTTTGGCTTTACAGCTTCTTGGTAAACAGTTGGCATTTTTTAAACATCAGCACAAGATTCACAGCACACAGCAACACACTAGGGAAATTGCTTCAACTTTTTGGGCTACCATCTGCCAGATAGCCAAAACGCTAGCCTACTTGCCCAAGCACCTTCCTTACTGAACAAATCCAAAGTGGTGCCTCCATTTTTGTACCAACATATATGTGTGTACGGGTTCGGGGAAGGATGAGGTTACCTGGCACAAGGGACCTAGGTTTGGCTACTCTGCACAGGGGCACCCAAGTAAATCCAACTACAGGAAGCAATAACTGTAATGTCCAGAACCAGAATTGGGATTTTTCATTGTGGCTTTATTTATTAACTAACTGAACATAAACAAAGCATTGCATGGTCCCCCAAAGGGCTACATTACTGTATGTGCAGATTAGAGGTTAACACAGTGGTCCATTTGAGGAATGAACACATTACTACAGTTGTCTGGCTTTGGACCCACCAGGCACTCAGCCCGGACTTTGCATGCGCATTGGATACATAGCCCAACTGGCCCAGCTCCCCTGCTGGCCACTCGACTGATGGTCCACTTGACGAATGAACCCAAACTTTACTTGGAAAGACATCCCATCAAACAAGGAGACTCCCAAAACTGTGGCTACCCACACCACTTAGAGTCTGCAACTCCTAGAGAGATTTGTTTTCGTACTTCCACTCGAAACTCCCATCAGACAAGGAGTAATTTTCCCATCCTGTGGCTCCCCACACCACTTAGAGTCTGCGACTGCTAGAGAGATTTTCAAGTTGCAACCCACGTCTGGATACCCACCCCATCACTGGCCAAGTGCATGAGGCAAGTAGCAAAAACACAGAAGAAATCCGTAGAGGTGGACCTGGTTACTAAAGATAGGGGGTTTTCCCACCTCCAGCTCCCACAACCCATACCCGGCCATTTCTCTGGATACACACAGAAAACTTTAAGACTTTAACATGTAGATTGAACGGTGGATGACCTGAAGCACCCTCTACAGCGCTTTAAATCCATTTAAAACTTTAACTGTTTGACTGCTCTAGTTGTTTGTCCTAGTTGACATAGTCCTCCCAAATAGCAGTCCATTTATTCCCAACTGAAGAAAACAAGATGTTTGCCCTTCAAATGGAGCCAAACACTCACCCATTCGTTGCAGGTACCCCACAGGCGAAGTACTGTAACCTTTGCTGTTATACAAGAACAGACTGAACTTAAAGCAGGCAGCTTCCTTCCATGGTGGGAGAAGGGGATTGCCCCTGGAACCCACAGAGAACTTTTCCTACCCCCCGGAGGGAGGGGGGCACTGAGACCGGGGAAGCGGTCTCCACCACTTTAAAAAGGGCAAATCACAAGAACACTTCCTTTTTCTTGGTGAGAGATAAAACAGCAGACTGATGCTTCCTTCTTGCTTAAGGACAAATGGAAGACTCCCTTTGAATTTCCCAAAGTTCTAAACTTCACTCTCTGAGCTGGAGATTCCAAAGTGGCTCATGCAGCTGTGACAGTTCTAAAGTGATGTCATCTCTCAAGTCTCAGCTGTGACTGAGAACAGAGTGAGACAGTGTGAAACCCATGTAACTGGAGTTTCACAAGCTGCCTTCCCTGCCTACCACTAGGTCTTACTGGATTCTAGTAACCCGGTAACAAAGGGTTACACATGTTTCCACCATGTAGCGCACAATGGCGCAGTCAGTGTGCAAACTCAATGTATGGGACACATTAAGAAAATCACAGTGACACTGTTCATGAGCAAAGGTCTTAAAATGGCTGTGTTGAAAATTTGGTGAAAATATTCCTAAAATGACTGTTTTATGAGGTGCGTTGCAGTTCCTATGCATGCTCATAAGTTGCGAATTTTCAATATTTTCACTCCAGATTTTCAACATTGCCATTTTACCACACCTCCTTATGAGCAGTGCAGCTGTCATTTTTCACATCCTGCCAAAACGTGTTTCCGCCCATGTAGTGCACAATGGCGCAGTCGGTGTGCGAACTCAATGTATGGGACACATTAAGAAAATCACAGTGACACTGTTCATGAGCAGAGGTCTTAAAATGGCTATGTTGAAAATTTGGTGAAAATATTCCTAAAAATGACTGTTTTGCGAGCTGTGCGTTGCGCAGTTCCTACGCACGCTTCGTAAGTTTGCGAATTTTCAATATTTTCACTCCAGATTTTCAACATTGCCATTTTACCACACCTCCTCATGAGCAGTACAGCTGTCATTTTTCACATCCTGCCCAAAACGTGTTTCCACCCATGTAGCGCACAATGGCGCAATCGGTGTACGAACTCAGTGTATGGGACACATTAAGAAAGTCACAGCGACACTGTTCAAGAGCAGAGGTCTTAAAATGGCTGTGTTGAAAATTTGGTGAAAAAATTCCTAAAAATGACTGTTTTACAAGCGTGCGTTGCACAGTTCCTACACACGCTCGTAAGTTCGCGAATTTTCAATATTTGCACTCCAATGACTTCCAAATACCTAAACAGCACATAGAAGCAAGCAACATTCGGCATTGACAAATGCTTGTTTATTTTTGCATTCGCTTGCATGCATGTGCAAGGAACGTTTTGGGACAGTACGACTTTTTGAAGGTGTGTGACCCTCCTGTCCAATGCAGTGCTCAGTGTAACGTGTGCAACCTACTGCACCAATGGATGATGAGCTGTCTATGACAGAAGTTTGGCTGCAGTGGTCTTCAGTTAAAAGAAAAGCACCACTGCAATCAGCGGTGGTAACTTGTGTGTATTTAACATATTGACGTCACCCTTTTCCCTCTGGCTGCTAATAAAATCCCTTCCACTTCCTCCCTCTGCTGCCGTCTACCCTGCTCCCTTGTTATTGCCCCCACCAAACACATTGTATGTGCACACGGAGTGCCCAGTCCCCATTGTCTCCAGGCCCCCTCAACAAACACCCAGCTGGCATGCTGGGAGCCCACCCCAGCATGCCCATTGTCCCTGTAAATGGGAAAACTGTCCCGCAACATCTTTTGTTTATTTAAAATCTGTGAAAACAGAAAACCATCCCTCGCTGTGTCTTGTGCCCCTCCCGAACCCACACCCACCCTCTGCATACCCCACCTCCCCCTCACCCCATACTTACCTCCGGAGCCTGGCGCAATGATTTACAGTGGAGGGCAACCGCCTGCACTCTTGAAAGCCTAACGCAAAATGAAGAAATGACGTAAGCTGTATAGTGGCATAAATGTTGTTTTTTTTCAACTTAGGTGGCTATCTCGGGCATTTTTGCAAATTTTGGCATCACATTTTCAACAGGGGGTTCTTGGGACCCCACCTCATGAATTCAGTTACTGTCATGTGAGTTATTCGGTCCCCAAAGGTGATTTCATGGTCACTGCACAAAATCACCTTTTGGGATTGATTAACTAAACAACAGTGTCACTGTTTATGAGGTGGGCTCCCAAAAGTCTATGTTGCAAATTTGGTGAAAAAATGTCAAAAAATGACTGTGTTATGAGCGTGCATTGCACAGTTTCCACGTACACTCATAACTTCGAGAATCTGAAATATTTTCATTCCAAATTTTCAACACTGGCATTTTTTCACACCTCCTTATGAACAGTACAGCTGACATTTTTCACATACCGGCTGAAATGTGTTTTTGCACATCCAGCACACAATGGTGTGGTCACAGTGAGAAATCAATGCTCAGGACAGATTATGAAAATCATAGTGACACTGTTCATGAGCAGAGGTCTCAAAATGCCTATGTTGAAAATTTGGTGACAAAAGCCCACAAAATGACTGTGTAATGAACGTTCATTGCGCAGTTTCCATCTACGCTCGTAAGTTCGAGAAATTGTTGTATTTTCACTCCAGATGTTCAACATTGCCATCCCTTCACACCTCCCTATGAATGCTACAGCTGTCATTTTTCACACCCTGCCCAAACTGTGTTTTTGCATATGTGGAGCAGAATGGTGTGGTCGCTGTGGGAAATCAACGTTCAGGACAGATTAACAACATAACAGTGGTACTGTTCATAAGCAGAGGTCTCAAATGCTTTTATGAGGTGGGGGTAACAAAGAGGTCATGCTGAAAATTTGTAGTGCAAATACCAGCAATCGCACAGGGCATTAGGGTAAAGCACCATACATGCCAAACACCACTGCAAATACCTGCAAGAGAATGTCCGGCATTGGCAAATGCTTGTTATGCATGCACAGTGAACATTTTGTTAGGAGGGTGGCTTTTGAGGGGTGTGACACTATCAGTCTAATGCAGAATGATCTGCAAGGGACTCATCCATGTCATAACGATCATCGGCCAGGATGATCATGACAGTATCTGATTTGCTGGATGGAAACTTCATGTATTTTAAAGGAAAGAGCCAACCCAATCAGAGGTCATCTCTTTCCTTTGATCTACACCATCAGCAAGCACAGCCGATCTGCCATAATCAGTCTGCTGAGGAATTATAGGTACACCCTGAAACAAAGAAAACCATCCATCAATGTCTGTCGCTGACACCGTAACTGTTCCCCTGACCCTCCCTCTCAGCAACCCCCAACAAACATAACACTGGTACTGAGGTGACCAATTCTCCAATGTGACCACCTAAAATAAGAAAACCAACCTCATAGTTTTTTACATACCTGATTAAAAAGTCTATCGATGTCTATTGCTGCTGTTACTGTCCCCCACCTGACCTTTCCCGGCCAGCACCATCACCCCACCCAACCCCACCCACAAATTTAACACTGACATGAGGGTGCCCAATCTGCCACTGCTGCTACCTGAAATATATATGTGATCAGATGTAAGGTTCTGGAGCTACAGAACACATAAAAAATGCAAAAAATCCTGACTTTTGCATGTTTCTTTACTTACACCACAGCTCACATGATTTGTCTGTTCAGTCTAAAATCTTCAGGGAAGATGCAGTCTGGGTCACCGGTGTGCCTTTTAAAGATTTGGTGTAAAATATTAAACCGTTCAAAAGTTATTCAAAAACTAATTTTACTCTATAGTCAATGGGGAAAATATATGTGTCTCATGAAAGTTTCGCAAATGCAATTTTACTTTTGCAAATGGCGCTTTTACTTTCATGCTCTAGCCATCTTGTTTTCAGTTAGTGAGAGAGAAAATGCCTGGTGTTTAAATTTGTGACCCTCTAGGTAAACACTGGCTGTTGGGTTTACCTTGTCGGATCCTGAGGATGCCAGCCCTATCATTTTTTGGGGGGTGAAACCCCCCATAAATGCCATTTTACATATCAGAGAAAAAATACTTTTTCAAATTGTGAAAGAAACTGCCAAAATACTTTCACAAATGCAAATGTTTTGTGAAACTTTTGTGATTTGAGAAAGTATTTTTGACAAAAACAGCAAATCTTTGCTATCACCCTGCAACTGAATGGTTGGGTATTTTGGACTGAAATTTGCAAGGTGGCAAGCCATGGTCTGACAGATGTCCATTTTGGTGATTTGGTGCCAAAACATTTAAGAAGACTAAAGTGACAGCATTCCAAACTTGAGACATTTCCCATAGGATAACATTGCGGCATCCATTATGCCTTTTCCTGCCTGTAAAAACGAAGGAAGATACAGAGTTTTCACCACCTACAGTTTAAGTTTCAGAATCATAGATTACACCAGCAGTGGAATATTTTCTTGCTATGGTTATGGAGATATTGGCAAAATCATGTTCCAAGGGTTCTAAGGGTGCCTTTTCAGTGCATTTCAGTGTCCATATCTTGTAAACTATGCGAGATGTGGATTCAGTCATTCATATTACAGAAACATCTCACTGTCACGATTATGACACTTGAATTTTTTTTTAGCTGCTATGGTTGCTGAGATATTGGCACATTACTGTTACAAGGGTTCCCTGCCCTATAGGGCTGCTGTATGACTCCGTGTTTCGATGCGAGTGGGGCGCGAGGGCCCAGAGAACCTGCTCTCCCACATACACCATCATGAAAAAAATGGACAATGTGAAGGGAGTACAGGGCCTGGAGGGCATGCGTTACACTAACACCCGCCAGTTGCCAGTAACATTATACTTTCTCAAAAGAAGGGAAATTCATTGCAAAAACTCCATTAATGCATCAGTTAGAGTTTATAGCACAGTGACAGAAGTTTGGAAATGTGCTGTTAGGTTGAATCTCTAACTCTGCATTCCCCCAACACACACAAGCAAGATTTTAAGACACTATACCACTCCATCACATCTGTAAGCACAATAATTACAACACTATACTAATTTCACATAACACTATGTAATGAAAAACCAAATACAATATGATCAACTCTATACTACCACCACAGTATAATGACACATTATTGCAGGCATATTTTCTTCATACAATGAGACATAGTCTGTAATACATTTTCAAAATATTGATTTTTGTGTCATAATTCAACAATTGGCTCACTGCAGGGCAGAGCTGATACATACATAGTACTTTTCAGATACTGCTCAGGCATGAAACTAGCAGCATCACATATGAACATACAAAATTGCCAGCAGATACAGGCCATATGGTCTATCTAGTCTGTGTGAGTGTGCAGCACCTCAGCCCATTAGACTACAGCTGCCCCCCCAATTAACTTTTCCCTCCCCCAACTTCCCCCTGGTATGTACTTTCCTCTTGAATTGTCCCACCCTCTCTTGAAGCACCCCATAGTCTGCACTGATATGAGTTGCTCAGGCAGTGCATTCTACCCTGTTACCACTCTTTCAGTGAAGTAGTGCCTCCTCCTTTCCCTCCTGAATCTGCTCCCCTTTAACTTCAGTGAGTGCCCTCAGGTATCTTTTCCATTCTGGAGAGTGAACCCACCATGGAAGCCTACTCTAGTCATCCCCTTCTGGTACTTGAAGGTCTCAATCATGTCCCCTCTCTTTCTCTTTTCTGTCCTCCAGGGTATACATGTTGAGCTCTTTTAGTCTTTCCTCATAAGCTCTATCCCCCAACCTCTGGATCATCTTTGTTGCTTTTCACTTCACTGCGTCCAGTAGTTTGATATCCCTTTTCAAGTACGGGCACCACAACTGCATGCAGTACTCCAAGTGCAGCCTCACCAGGGACCTGTACAGAGGCAATATGACTTCACTACATCTGGATGTAATCCCCCTTGCTATGCACCCTAGCATCCTGTTAGCCTTAGTGCCTTCCTACACTGGGCTGAGTGGTTCAATTCCTCAGTCACCAGCACCCCCAGATCCTTCTCTTTGTTGGATGTGGACAGTTTGATGCCATCCATCCAGTAGCTGTATTCTGGGTTTTTGACTCCAAAATGCATCACCTTGCACTTCTTGGCATTGAACCCAAGCTGCCAGGTGTGTGACCACTCCTCGAGTCTTACCAAGTCCTCCTGCAGTAATTTGCACCCTCCTCCCCATCCATCTCAGCACAGATCTTGGTGTCATCGGTGAAGAGGCTGATCTTATTCTTGATCCCAACAGCTATGTCTGCAATGAAAAGGTTAAACAGGACTGGTTCGTCCTTGGGCCCACTTTTATGGAGAGGTACCACGTGCATCTCCCTCAAATCTCTGGGCACACATCCCGTATTTAGCGAGATGTTGAACAGATCCGCCAGTGGCTCTGCCAGGACCTCTGCCAGCTCCCTCAGCACCCTGGGTTACCTGGTAATACTCATTAGCAGTATGCTATGGTTAGCTTTGGATGTTACAACTGTTGCTTTTACATGTTGCTTGTAAACTACTCTACAAAACATTACTTTCATTATTACTACCGTTTGTTATTAGGACTGACTCACTCTATCAGAATGCAAACATCCAATGGCTATTGGTAGGCTTATCCAAACTCTAATTTCCAGTAAACTATCTGTAGATGACATACTGTGTGTTTTACGTGATGCTGTTTGTCTCTGGTTGTTGTGTTGCCTTGACCCTTCCTCTGCTTGCATATGTGTGTGTGTGTGGGGGTGTGTTGTGGTGGGGGGAATGTGGAGTTAGTGGACTGAATCCTAACAGCACATTTCCAAACTTTTGTCGCGTTGCTATGAACCCTAACTGATGCATTAACAGAGTTTTTGCAATGAATATATATATATATATACAGTATATATATAATGGTAGCATGGTAGTGCTACCATAGTTAGGGTTGAGTAGCACTTTTAAGTTAAAAGGTCAAAGTTTGCACCTTAATAACTTTGCCACCATTCAATGGATTTGCCTGAAATTTGGTATGTATGATTGGACATGATAGATCTTGGGATCTGCCAAGTTTCGTACTGGTCAGATTTATGGCTGCAGGTGATAGCGACAACAAAATGTGCAATTCTTTGCTGTAGCCTACAGGTCACATGGTTTGTGCGACCCATCTGAAAACTTCCGGGAACATGCAGCCAGTATCCCCGATGTGCCTTTTGAAGATTTCGTGAAAAAATATTAAATGGTTCAAAAGTTATTCAAAAAACAAGTTCCCATTATAAGTCAATGGGAAAGTTAACAAAAAGTTCAACACTTTCGCAAATGCACTTTTTAGTGTCGCAAATGGCCCTAGTAGTGTCGAAAATCCGCCATTTTGTTTTCAGTTAGTGATCAGAAAAACGCTTGCCATTTAAAATTGGTACCCTCTAGGGACACAAGTCTTTCTGTGTTCAGCTAGTCGGACCCTGAGGATGCTAGCCATGTCTTTATTTTGGGTTAAAACACCCCAGAAATATGTTTTTCAAATTTCTGGAAACAGCAGTGTCACAAAGTAGTGTCGCACCTGTGACACTTTTACAAATTGGTGAAAATTGCCACAAATTGCGACACTACTTTTTCAGACTTGGCCAAAATGACAGGAATTCTTTGCCACCCTGCTGCGAAAGAACGGTTTGGTCTTTTGAGCTGAAATTTGGAGGGAAGGCAGCCAACATCTCACAGATGTGCCTTTTGGTGGTTTGGTGAAAAATATTGCACAGATGCCAAGTTACAGTACTCTGAAGTTGTAATTTTTTCCCATAGACTAACATGGTGGCGTACACCGCACCTTCGGGCTAGTATCTCTGGAAATGGTGTGAGATATGGAATTTTCATCACGACAGTGCGTAGCTAATGACTATGCATTCAGCAAAACGGAGGCAGGAAAATCATGAATCATGGGAATTTTTTTCTATGTCGACGGTTTCTGAGATATAAGCAATTTAGTCTTCTGACAGCTCATTTTCTGCTGTGAGGCCTATTATTATGCATACATTTTTGTGCACACTGTGTTTCTCTATGCAGCTGTTGGGCAAAAACAGGGTGTGCAGTTACGTTACTGTTACACTTAGCATTACCACTTGTGTTTCCGTACCCGTTTGCATTACTGTTCCTGTGTACACCACCGTGTGCGTTACGCTTTGCGTTCTCGTTTGTGTACTCGCTTGCATTCACATTTCCATTTCTGTTTCCTTTGCCATTATTTCTGCTTTTAACGTTACCATTTGTGCTTCCACTTGCCGTACTGTGACCGCGCACGTCACGGTTTGGAGTTTCCATATTGCTTAGCATTTCCATTTGCATTTCTGTTTCCTTTGGCGTTATTCTTCATGTTAACTTCAGCAGTTGCATTTACAATTGCGGCACCGTGCCTGTGCGTGTTACAGTTTGTGTTTCCGTGCACACTTGTGTTCACCTTTCTGTTTCTGTTTCCTTTGGCGTTATTGTTGCTGTTACCATTAACATTTCTATTTACAATTGCAGTAACTTGACAGTTTGCGTTACGGTTTGCATTTCCATACATGCTTCCATTCCCGTTTCTGTTTCCTTTCATGTTATTCTTCATGTTAACTTTACTATTTGCATTTACAATTGGGGTACCGTGCCTATCGCATTACGGTTTCCGTTTCCATCAACTTCTGTTCCCCTTTCGTATCTGTTTCCTTTGGTATTCTTCATGTTAACTTCACCATTGCGTTTCGATTGTCGTACCATGCCTGTGGGTGTTCAGTTTCCATTTAAGTGCGTGCTTGCATTTGCGTTTCGTTTCTGTTCCTTTGGTGTTCTTTTTACTGTCACACTTAACATTTGCATTTCAAATACCACTGCCATCACTGTGGGCATTACCAGTTGTGTTTTTGTACGTGCTTGTGTCTCCATTTCTCTTACTGTTTGCTTCAGCGTCACTTTGCACTTGCGTTTCTATTAACATTTGCTTTACCATTTACGTTTATGTTACCATGTGCGTAACTCTTGGCGCTTGCATTTGCGTTGCTGTTCCTGTTACTATATGACAGGATATCACGTGGTGGGAGGGCCCTGCTCTCCTGCCACCGTATTCTATTCACTATTTATCGGCCTCATTCTCAAAAAGAAGGGAAATTAGAGGCAAAAAACTCAGTTTAATGCATCAGTTAGGGTTGTTCCACAGCAACAAAAGCAAGAAAATTCGGTGTTAGGGTTGAAAGCCCCCCTTGGACCTCCCCAGCCCATCCCCCCAACCGGCATCGAGGTGCCTGTTGGGGTCTTCGGTCCTAACTCTCACCCCATTCTCCTATACCTCTGCTTCTTTACACATGTGATGGGTGAGAGTTGAGGGCCGACAATGTCGCACTTTGATGCCGGGGCGGGGTTGAAACGTAACAATCAATTTCTTGCTTTTGTCCCTGTGGAACAACCCTAACTGATGCATTAAATGGAGTTTTTTGCCTCTAATATATATATATATATATATATATATACACACATATACATACATAAATATATTACAGTGGTATGGTAGTGCCACTATAGTTAGGGTTGAGTACCCCATTTAAGGTTAAATGGTGAAATTGTGCACCTTAATAACCTTGCCACCATATGACAGATATGCCTAAAATTTGGCAGGCATGGAGCAGTAGCATAGATATTGGGATCTGCCAAGTTTTGTACTGGTCGGATATATGGTTGTGGAGTTATTAAGCAACATTCTGTAGCACATTTACGCTTTATTGTACATTCTTTGCTTGCCCTTACAGGTCATATGGTTTGCACAACTCGGTCCAAAACTTCAGGGAATATGGAGCCAGGTCCCTGATCTGTCTTTCAAAGATTTCATGAAAAATATTGAACGATTCAAAAGTTATTCAAAAACAAGTTTCCCATTATAGTCAATGGGAAAGTTAAAAAGTTTGACAATGTCACAAATGCAGTTTTTAGTGTCACAAATGATCCCTGTAGTGTCATGAGTCAGAAATTTTTTTTTGAGTTACTGGTCACAGAAATGTTTGGCATTTAAATTTGGGACTCTTTAGGGACACAATTCTTTTTGTGTTCACCTAATCGAGCCTGGTATCGGGGTGTGCATTGGGGTTGTCGGTCCTAACTCTCACCCCATTCTCCTATACTTCACCACCTCAAGCTTGTTTACACATGGAATGGGGTGAGGAGTTAGGACCGGACGACTAACGCACACCCCTGTGCCGGTTGGGGGGCTGGTGAGGGGTGCAAAGGGGACTTTCAACCCCAACATCGAATGTTCTCACTTTTTGTCACTGTGTGTAACAACCCTAACTGATGCATTAAACTGAGTTTTTTGCCATGAATATACTGTATATATAGTTAGGGTTGAGTACCCCATTTAAGGTTAAATCTGAAATTTGGAAGCTTAATAACTTTGCCACTATATGATGGATTTGCCTGAAATTTGGAATGCAGTCTGGTGTCATAGATCTCTGGACCTGTCAAGTTTCGTTATGGTCAGATGTATGGTTGTGGAGCTCAGAGTGCCACAAAATGCACAAATTATGGGTTTTGCTGGTTTCTTTGCTCGCATGTACAGGTCACATGTTTTGCGTGGTCAGTCCGAAAACTTCAGGAACATGCAGCCAGTGTCCCTGATGTGCCTTTTGAAGATTTTGTGAAAAAATATTAAACGGTTCAAAGTTATTAAAAAACTTTCCCCATTATAGTCTATGGAAAAGTTAACAAAATATTCAAAGTGTCACAAATGCACTTTATTTTCACAAATGACCCTTGTAGTGTCACAAATTGGCCATCTTGTTTTCAGTTGGTGGTCAGAGAAATGCTTGGCATTTAAATTTGGGACCCTCTAGGGACACAATTCTTGTTGTGTTCACCTAGTTGAGCCCTGAGGATGCTAGCCATGTCTTTTTTGGGGGGGTAAAATACCACAAAAATATGTTTTTTAATTTTTGTAAACAGTAGTGTCACAAAGTACTTTCAAATATCTGACATTTTCGTGATTTTATGTGTGAAAGTGTCGTGATTTGCGAAAGTACTTTTGAGACACTATGGCCAAAACAGTAGGAAATCTTTGCCACCCTGCTGCAAAAGACTGGTTTGGTCTTTTGGGCTGAAATTTGGAGGGAAGAAAGCCAACATCCTACAGATGTGCATTTTTGGTGGTTTGGTAATGCAGTATTAGAGGGCTGCAAAGTTACAGCACTCCGAAGTTGATGATTTTTCCCATAGGCTAACATTACAGTGTCCGCCATGCCTTTTTGGGGGTCTGTGATTCAAACGCTATGCTATTGGAGTTTTTGTCGAAGAATGCTTAGTCCTCCACTAGGGGCTATGCAAAACTAGCCTGGAAAGTCATAAATAATATGAGATTTTAATTTTTTTTCTACATCGTATGGTTCCTGAGATATACTGTAAGGAATTTAATATTCCAAGTGCTAATTTTCTGCTCTGAGGGCCATTATTATGCTTACATTCTTTGTATTCACTGTGCTTCTGAATGCACCTTTTTGGGGAAAAAAGGGTGTGCGTTTGCATTACTGTTACTGTTTGCGTTTCCACTTGCATTTCCATAACCATTTGCATTAGCGTTTCCGTCACCGTGTGCATTACTCTTTGCGTTTGCGTTTGAGCTTGCGTTTGCATTACTGTTACATTTGCATTTCCATTATTGTTTTTGTTTGCATTTGCGTCACCGTGTGCATTACCATTTCCGTTGGCGTTTGCTCTTGCGTTTGCGTTACTAAAACCATTTGTGTTTATGTTGTTTTTGTTTGCATTTACTTTTGATTCACTGTGTGCATTACCATTTGCATTTGCATGCTCACTTGCATTTCCATTTGCGTTACTGTTTCCTTTGTCATCATCGTTGGTGTTACCGTAACCGTTTGCGTTTCTAATTGTTTTTCCGTTGGCCTTAGCGTTTGCATTTTTGGTAGCATTTCCATTGTTGAGTGCATTACTATTTCCTTCTGCATTGCCGTTGCCATTACTGTTTGCATTTCTGTTTGCATTTGTGTAACTGTTTGCATTACCATCTGCGTTTCTGTTGCTGTTAGCATTTGCATTAACGTTTTCATTTACCGTTGCATTTCTGTTGCCGTTAGCATTTGAGTTACCATTTGCGTTACCATTTCTGTTTTCATTTATGTTTGCGCTTGCGTTTCTCTTACTGTTTGCGTTATCATTTCCGTTTGCTCACTGTGTGCATTATCGTTTGCACTTGCATTACTGTTAGCATTACTATTTTCTTTTACATCACTGTTTCCATCACCGTTTGCGTTAACATTATTGTTTGTGTTTTTGCGTTTGCATAGTGCAGTGCAAAACATTATGTTTTTGCTATTTTTCTGCACTGTCTTCCGTGACAGATAGTGCAGCCAGTTTGTGGTTGATTGATCTGGAACTTGTCACATAGAAAGACCTTTGGTTAAGAAACATGCCAGTTTTTGTTTGGTGAAAAAAATGTTGTTCTGTTCCAGAGTTATTACCATTTGAAGTTGGTCCCCCTGACAGTTACATATTTTTCGGCTGCCAGGTCTGCCATTTTAGTGCATTTGCGGCCATGATTTCCGTCATTTTGTGGTGGGAGACTTCTTAATGGTGCAGAAATGTAAAAATTGAAGATCTCTGAAATGGTTTGATCTTTTCACATGAAATTTGGAGCGTGTTGAGTGGATCTCCCGGAGATGTGAACAATGCTGCTTCCTTGTTGGAAAAATGATTCACTGCGGAGATACTGCATGATGCAGTTAACATTTTGTGCATAGCATTCTGCATGGTGGTACTGGCTTGAAATTTATAGCGTATGTAGCCCTAGTAGTACAGAGTGTCCTGCAGTGGTTTGGTGTGTTAAACATTAACAGGTGTGGAATTATGCCACTCCGATGAATGAAAATTTGGTTCATTGCACTTCAATAACTTCTGAACCGTATGTTGATTTGCCTCCTATTTGGAATGTACAGAGATTAATAATAGATCATTGACTGTGACAATCTTCAGGTCACTGGCACTTACAGTTGCTGAATTGTGCATGTTACATTGTTTGCTTCGTGCTGCTGTGCGACCGTTGAATGGATGTGCATAATTCTGGATGCATGGTGTGCTATGGTACATGTCTTCTTTTAACAATTTTGGTTCCATTGGATATATGGTTCTTGTGTAGTGAAGTGGCAAAATGTTCTTTTCGGCACTCCTAAGCAGTTTTCGTAGCGTGACGCTGTGCAACTGTTGAACAGATTCAGATAACATTTGTGATACATGTTGTGGCATGGTACATATCTTCATTTACCAATTTTCATTTCAGTCAATCGTACTGTTTTGTACAGCAAACTGGAAAATTCCCATTGTGGTGGCGCGGGACCCAAAGGGTCCGCACTCCCACCACCACATTCCACTCACTATTTATAGTGCACAGTCTCAAAGAAGGAAATTCATGGCAAAAACTCCATTTAATTCATCAGTTAGGGTTGTTATACAGCGACAAAGTGAGGAAATTTGGTTTTAGGGTTGCCCTCCTTGCACTCCATGCCCCCCACCAGCAAACACTGAGGTGTGCGTGGGGTCATCAGTCCTAACTCTCACTCCATTCTCCTATACTGCACCACCTCAGTTTATTTACACATGGAATGGGGTGAGAGTTAGGTCTGATGACTCCAAAGCACACCCCAATGTCTGTTGGTGGGGTGGTGGGCGGGGTGTAAGTGGTGGCAACCCTAACACTGAATTTCCTCACTTTTGTCACTGTGGAACAACCCTAACTGATGATTAAATGGTCTTGTGCAATACATGATTTATTTTCACAAGAGCTGTTTGACCTTGAGTAATCTCATGAGTGGCATAAGCCATGAGTGCTGTGCCCATAGTCAAACAGCTCAAGTGAAAATAAATAATAATCCACAAGGTCCTATTATGTATTTAATTTATGCAATAGGGTTCTTTAGGATTGTGTAAAGTTTTGTTTTAAATTGTTTAATTTTTCATGTTAGCATACATGGACTTTCTTGTGGTTTTCCCAGGTAGCTCAGCTTAGCATAGTGGTTGCTAAGCAGTTACTATGGATGTTCCAACTTTACATTATGGACAGTACATAATGAAAAAGTTTGATGCACAATTCTTTTGTTTTTACATTTTTGGGGAAGAATTTGTTCATCAGAAAAAGTGAATAAAAACTGAATTTTCAGCCATTTTTTGCTGATTATAAAGAAATCTAAAAGGCATCTATATATGAAACACTGCTCATTCTGTAGATAATTTTGTACTGAACAATTTTTGTGCTGTACGTACAGTGCTATTGGTTTCGTTTTAAAGTTAGGAGGAAGTAAGCTGTTGGTTAACTAGGATCTGCAGCTTATCTGTTAGGTAGGAAAATGGGCAGACTAGGTGGGCCAAGCGGTCCTTATCTGCCATCCAATTCTATGTTTCTATGTTATTTGTATTTATTTGTCAAAAAAGTGCAAAAAAAACACAACTTAATTTTCTGCTGTTTTTTGCTAATTCTACAAAGACTAAAAGGTATCTATAAATGAAACCCACTCATTTTGTAGCTATTTTTGTGCTGGACAACTTTTTTGCTCACAGAACCATGCTGTCTTTTTTGTTTTAAAGTTATTTGCATTTGAATATGATTAGTACTGTTACTGAGGCTGAACATTCTAAATTGGCTGATGACATAGCAACTGTGTATATAAATGAGTGATGACATAGTAACTATGTACATAAATAGGTGATGAAATACTTACTATGCACATAAATATGGGATATACTATGGTGAGCTGTCAGATAAATGATTTATCTACACAAGTGCTGTTTGACCTTGGGATACCTCACGAGGTCAAACAGCACTTGTGTAGATAACTCATTTATCTGACAGCTCACCATAGTATATCCCTTATTTATTTACACAGTAGCTACAATACACATTATTTATGACATGCATTTATTGTTCATGCCTGTTGCATGCATATATATATATATATCTGTAACATGGCAAAAACAACAAGATCAGAAATAAGGAAGACTATTGGTTTAACAGCATCAGGTGGTACAAGAGCAACATGGCATTATGGCATGATAATGCCGTGTTGCTTGTGTAATACAGAAACTAGACAGAGGGGAGAAAGGAGCAGTATAGAGAAAGACAACAGCTAAAAAGATTGAGATATGTAGATTGAGAAAGTACAGCAGGCAGATAAGAGGAACTTTAGGAAAACGAATAGTGACAGAGAGAGAGAGACAAAGTGTATTGGGGACATACAGCAGGAAAAGAGGAATAAAAGAAGTAGTAATTAAGTGGATAAGAGGGTTGGAGACTAGGACGGCAGGAGAGGGCAACAGCGGACAAGCGGAGAAAGGCAAAAAGTGTGAAGGACATGGTGAACAGCAAGACACAGAGACAGAGGGGAGGAACCTGTTGTGCTACAAGGTAGTGAGATGCCAGAAGTGGGACAATGTCACTGATGAAGTAACTATACATCCATGTCAGTTTGAGTGCCTGATGGTATATGGGACCGTGAAGTTTAATGATTCGGCAGTATCAGAGCACAGCGACATGAACAACTAGGTGGAGAAATGCACAGTGGGACAAAACAAGCACTAATGTGAATAGCAGCTTCTGAGGTAAACACAACACGGTGATTGACGAAACGGGCTAATGTGCTATGCAAATGAGAAACAGATACTGAATCCGACTCAGAAGAACTCATCAAGCGCGGTCCTCCTGAGAATGGTACAACAATAACGGCTGTCCAAAATATGTAAAAAGTTATAGAAATGGTTGAGGAATGCATGATAGCACTCGCCTGCAAAACTTGTGAAATGACACATACGTATGTAACAGCGTGTCATGTCAATGTCTGAAAAGTACAGCAAACTTTTATTTCTTATTGCAATGCTGTCACAGTCT
Organism: Neoceratodus forsteri; assembly: GCA_016271365.2. Lineage (NCBI taxonomy): Eukaryota > Metazoa > Chordata > Ceratodontiformes > Ceratodontidae > Neoceratodus > Neoceratodus forsteri. The sequence continues at coordinate 1,430,888,455 of CM057449.1, forward strand.
GATTCATTAGAACACTACAGAATGATATATGATGCACCTAGCAATGTAGACACCATGTTACAAGTGCATTAATCCACTCCGAAGGTGTTATCTAATGGGGAGTTAATGCACAGTTGGTCCGTTGTAGGCACTCAGCCTGCGGCCGCTGGCCACAACTGTCCCAACCATGCATTAACTCCCCATTAGATGCCACCTTCATCGTGGATTAATGCATATATATATATATATATATGTATATATATATATATATATATATATATATATATATATATATATATATATATATACATACATATATATATATATTTATACAATACGTGTTTTGGGATAAATGCAAGAATAAAAAGTGATATCTGCATTAGCCAGTGAAGATATCATTGATATCTCCATGTTCCTATATGTCATGCTGTTATCTCCACACTCCTATCGTCATACTGAAACTGCCATTCTCACAGTCACAACTTTCACTTTTGTTCTCCAATGTAGCGTGACCGGCGCTATTAGTACTCTAATCTGCTGCCATACATTTAAAATATTGTCCAATCTCTCTAAATAGTGACACAATTTCCTTTGTATATCAACACTTATCTGGTTGACCCTGCCGCTCTGCTCTTGGGTAGTAAGACTTTCACTTTCCTGCCATATTTGTTTAGCTAAATACTGCTTTAAAAACACTTATCTGGTTGATTCTGCTACATTGCACTGACAAGCATAATAAGAGTTTCAATTTCCCCAAGTAAGTGGCGTGACCGAGCGCTAGTAAGAGACTCCCATAACTCGCTCCCAGACCTTCGTAGTAAAGCAGTCTCCATGAGCTAAGTAAGAAAAAAATGTGGACTTCTGGTCATTTTAACTGAATTTCTCCACGAAAAGCTGCCAACTGTACTGAGTAAAGAGAGCGAGCCAGGAGCTTCAGAGCAGCAGAAGGAAGAGTGAGCGTGTGTTGCTATAGCAACGAGACCTCACGCTTTACCTTCTGCTTCTCTGAAGCTGCTGACTCAGTCTCTCTATTCTCAGTACAGCTTTTGTGGAGAATTAAGTATGAGCAAAGAATCACATTTATTCTTAACAACTCATCATTCACCCTCTGATCTGAAGGCAATATGGAGATCTCTTTCAGAATTCTGAGAAAAGTGAACTCTTATTGCTCTGCGAAAATAATATGTGAGATCAACTCAGATAAGTGTTCAGTATTAACTAAATATCTGGCTGAGATCTTCCATTTTTTAATGAAGCGTCATCAGTTCTCTTGATGGGGAATAATTCAGAAAAAGTAAAACTATCAATATATGGCTACTAGTGGGCTAACAAAACTCAGAGGGACAGGATCAACCACTCACATTTTAAATCCTTATTTAAATGATTATTTATGTAAAAATAATGGCAGGAGCAACCAGATAAATTTCTTTAAAACTACAAAAATCCAGCAAATATTTTTTTTCCAAAACACATACTGTAGCTCATCTTTTGTGTTGGAGCCTCTTGGAGGGGGTATTGAGAACTGTGTTTGAAGAGATTCTATCACATGTGGCCCAAAACACATATTGTATAAACAGAACATGACATGGCCCGACTGAAGATATCATATTTATCTTCACTCGAGGCCAATGACATCAAGATATCTCACTCATGGCTTCACCACTCGTGAGATATCATGATATCATTGGCCTCTCATGAAGATAAATATGATATCTTCAGTCAGGCCATATCATATCCCCTATATATATTATATGGGTGCGGTTGCGCCCCATAATTAGTGTTATGAAGGCACTTCTTTTTTAAACTAGAAATTTTGCATGTTAATAACTTTGGATCTGTTCAAAGGATTTGCATGAAATTTGGTATGCGTGGTGTGGCATTAGTAGATCTCTTGATCTGCCAAATTATTTTGGTCAGACTTACGTTTTTTGCACACCAAAACGCTGAAAAATGCACTTTTCGCCAGTTATGTGGGCAGTTTTTGATTTTGTCTGTGGTGCTGCACAACCATTGTGTGCTGTGCTGCTCTGCAACTTGGCTCACCTGAAAGAGCTTGAGTCAAGAAGCGTGCCGCTTTTCATTTGGTGAAAAAATATTAATCCATTCAAAAGTTATTAAACTTTTAAGTTCCCATTATAAGTCAAAGGAAAACATATATATGGTTATTTTGTGAATGAATGGGATTTTGGCCATCTGGTCCCTCCTCATGATCAAAGAATTTGCAGGCTCGCGATCAAAGAATCTTTGACCCCGAGAAATTCTTTGATCGTGACTCCGCCATCTTGTTTTAATTTTGCCATCGGAAAAATGCAAATATCTCGCTCAGGGGTCACTCCTGAAGTAAAACTTGGATGGGTTTTACTCAGGGGGCTTCACTCTATCAAGCCATGGCTGTGTTTTGCTTCCAAATGATGGAAAAATAGAGTTTTGAACATTTTTATTCTTTGATCACAGCTTGCTAACGATCTTTGATCGCGAGCCTGCAAATTATTTGATCGCGAGAGTCTTTGACCGCGATCTTTGATCGCAAGCGAGGGACAGGATGGCTAGTTGAAAAAAGCATATTTCTCAGCTCAGGGGTGGGTTATTAACAGAAATAAGGGTGGGTTTTGCTCAGGGGGCTTTGTTTTATGGAAACATGCCAGTGGTTTCATGTATTTATATCTAAAATTTGAATTTCACTATTTTTTATTCTTTGATCATGAGGCTGCAAATTCTTTGATCGTGAGCCTGCAAATTCTTTGATCGCGAGATTCGTTGACCGCGATCTTTGTTTCCGAGCGAGGGACAAGATGGGCAGTTGAAAAAAAGCATATTTCTCAGCTCAGCGGTGGGTTATTAACATAAATGAGGGTAGGTTTTGCTTAGGGGGCTTTGTTTTATCGTGCCATGCCGGTGGTTTCATGTATTTATGTCTAAAATTTGACTTTCACCATTTTTTATTCTTTGATTGTGAGCCTGCAAATTCTTTGATTGCGAGATTCTTTAATAGGGATCTTTGATCATGAGGGATGGACTAGATGGCCAGATTTTAATGCAACAGATAGGCCAATTTTAACAATCTTTAACATTAAATATTTTGGAAATCGTTTGATCTTTTTACTTGAAATTTGAAGGGTGTTCACAGGATGTCCTGTACATGGGAATTATGATGCTTATGTGCTGGACAATATATTTCTTGTGGAGATATTGCGTGGCACAGTTTACGTTTTATGAACAATGTTTTCCATTGAGGTAGTGGCTTGAAATTTGTAGGGTAGCTAGACTTATTCCATGGATGTACTTTTCAGTCGTTAGGTGTCTAAAATCTTAACAGGTGCGGAACTCTGCCATTCCAATGAATGAAAATCTCAAACTTTCACATGTTATATCTCGGAAACGGTTTTGTCTTTTACATTGAGATTTGGAGGGTCTTCAGGAGATGTCCTGTACATGTGAAGTATGGTGTTTAGGTGTTGCAACATTAATTTGCTGTGGACATATTGCATGACCAATGGGCCTGCTCTCCCACCAACTTCCGCAACTTTGTACTTTTCTATTCTTTCTCAGAAAGTAAGGAAATTCTATGCAAAAAACTCAGTTAATGCATCATTCAGGGTTAAAACACAAAAAGTCAGGAAATGAGACCTTTAGGATTGCCCCTTCCCCTTGTGGACCCACCTATCATCCTGAGATTGACAGCTGACGGGGGGGGGTGTCATTGTGGTTATGAGGCCTAAATGTCACCCCATTCTTCTTTTCCTGTGGCTTGTCAATATGATTACACATGGAATGGGATGATATTTAGGCCTCACAACCCCAATGACACACCCATCAGCTGTCAATCTCGGGATGATGGGTGGGTCCATGGGGGAAGGGGGAAACCCTAAAGGTTTCAGTTCCTGACTTTTTGTGTTTTAACCCTAAATGATGCATTAATGAGGTTTTTTGCATCTCTCTCTCTCTCTCTCTCTCTCTATATATATATATATATATATGTGTATATATATTAGAGGCAAAAAACTCAATTTAATGCATCAGTTAGGGTTGTTCTACAGTGAAAAGAGATGAGAAATTTGGGGTTAGGGTTGAAAGCCCCCTTGGCCCCAGCCACCCCAACCAGCATTGAGGTGCACGTTGGGGTGGTCGGTCCTAACTCTCACCCCATTCTCCTATACCTCTGCTTCTTTACATATGTGATGGGGTGAGAGTTAGGGCCGATGACCCCAATGCACACCCAATACTGGTTGGGGGTGGGCTGGGGGTCCAAGGTGGTTTTCAACCTAACCCCAAATTTCCTCACTTTTTGCTGTAGAACAACCTAACTGCTGCATTAAATGGAGTTTTGCCCCTAATTCCCTTCTTTTTGCGAATGAGGATGATAAATAGCAAATGGAATGCAATGATGGGGCTGTGAGGCCCTTTGGGCCCCATGCTCCCACCATTATGTCTTGTTACATAGCAACAGGAACTGCAAAGCAAGCATAGCGGCAAAGGTAGGAAAATTGTTATGGTAACAGCAACAATAAAGCCAACAGAAACAGAAACACAAGCGTGTATGGAAATGCAAACTGTTACAAGCAAGGTCATGGTACACTAATTGTAACTCTTAATAGTAACAGTAACAGCAACAATAAAAGCAACAGAAACAGAAAGCATAGCGCATACAAAAACACAAACCATACACGCATGGGCATGGTACCACAATTGCAAATGCAAATGGTAATGGTAACAGCAACAATAACATGGAACAAAACAGAAATGCAAGCACATACGAAAATGCAAACGTTCGCACACAGTGGTGTAGATGGGAAAGATGATTCAAACGGTAACAGAAGCGCAACTGGAAACGCTAACTGACACAGTATCGAAAGGGCACACCCTGCTTTTCCCCAAAAACTGCATTGAAAAAACAAATTGAAAACAAAGAATGTATGCATTATAGTTGACTTTGGAACAGAAAAGTACAACTTGGAATACTAAATTGCTTATATCTCAGGAACCGTACAACGTAGGAAAAAAATTTAAATTTTGTATGAATTATTACTTTCCTGGCTAGTTTTATGCTTAGTCCCCATTTGGGGGGCTAAGCATTTTTTAGACTAAAAGTCTATATCTCGCACCGTTTCCAAGATACAGGCCCTGAAAGACGCAACAGATGCCATAATGTTATCATATAGCAAAAAAATGACAACCTCGGAGTGCCGTCACTTTGCTACCCTGTAATATTATTTCACCAAACCACCAAAAGGCACATCTGTGGTATGTTGGCTTTCTTCCTTCCAAATTTCAGCCCAAACGACCACAGCGTTATTTTGCAGCAGTGCGGCAAAGAATTCCTGTAATGTGTCAAACGCCGTAATGTTATCCTATGGGAAAAAATGCCAACTTCATAGTACCATAACTTTACCACCCTGTACTATTTCTTGACCAAGCTACTAAATGACACATCTGTGGGATATTGCCTTTCTTCCTTCCAAATTTCAAGTCAAAAGACCAAACCATTCCCAAGATATTCTATATCAAAGTTTACTAAAATTTCCCAATCTATTCCATTATAAAAATCTGGCCATCTTGTCCCTCTCACGATCAAAGATGGCGATCAAAAAGTTGCAGGCTCACGATCAAAGAATTTGCAGGCTCATGAACAAAGATTTAAAAACCTTATAAATTGAAAAATTGAAGGAATTGCGGTAAACCACCACCATGGCTCGACAGAACGAAGCCCCCTGAGTAAAACCCATCCTCATTTGACTTCCTACAACACCCCTGGGCTGAGGTAATTGTTTTTTTAATTGGGCTATGTCATCCCTTGCTCACGATGCACGATCGCGATAAAAGAATCTCGCGATCAAAGAATTTGCAGGCTCACGATCAAAGAATTTGCAGGGTCACGATCAAAGAATTAAAACTATTGTAATTTAAAAAATATACATAATCGCGGTAAATCACTGCCATGGTTCATCAGAACGAAGCCCCCTGAGTAAAACCCACCCTCATTTGACTTCCTACGACACCCCTGGGCTGAGAAAATTGCTTTTTTCATCTGGCCATCTCGTCCCTCGCTCGCGATGCACGATTGCGATCAAAGAATCTCGAGGGCAAAGTTTTTGCATCCTTGCGATCAAAGAAATTGTTTGCTCATGAATAAGAGTGAGGGACGAGATGGACAGATTTAAAAAGCTATTTTCTGAGCCCGGGGTTCCCTAGACTGTCAAATAAAGCTGTTTTTTGTTCAGGGGGCTTCGTTGTGCCTCATCTGCATGGCCAAAATAATGTTATAATGCTCCCTGGTAGTCTAGTGCCCCCCCTCCCTAATAAAATATTTACATCCCTGGTAGTCTAGTGGTCCCCCAATAAAATATATATGAATGAAGTAATGCCCTGGTAGTCTAGTGGCCCCCACCCCCTGTTTTTTAGATCCCTGGTAGTCTAGTGGCCTCCCAAGCTGTATTGTTGCTATTAAATTTTATTATACTTCAATCTTTATATCCCTGGTAGTCTAGCGGCCCCCCATCATAATGAAAGAAATAGTGAGTTAATAATATACCTGGTAGTCTAGTGGCCCCACCCATCCATCCAAGCCACCCAGCACCCCCTACCCATAGCTAGTCGGCAGCTGGCACAGCCCTCCTCTCACCTCATTGGCCAAGCCATCGACTGTCTGCGTCTGACGGTAATGCAAAGAGGCACTCTGAAAATATTTTGAGTGCCTCTTTGCATTACACTCTGTCGAACAGTCGACAACTGGCTGTGGAAAATGACAGAAAACTGTACCAATCCACTCAACTGGCGAAGGTAGGGAAATCCTAGTGAACTGAATGAATGAAGTGAACACTAGACACCAGGTAACTCACTATTTCTTTCATTACTGAGGGGCTGCTGGAGCTTCGAGATATAAAAAAGATGAAATATAGGTGTAGCAACAACAGTAAAGCTCGAGGCCACTGAACCTGAGAATCAAGCAAGGCAGGGGTGAAGACTCAGAAACATTACTTCATTCATATATATTTGATTAGGCCACTGAACACCAGAAAGTAAATATTTTATTAGGGAGGGGGGCACTAGACTACCAGGTATCATTATAGCATTATTTTGGCCATGCAGATGGGGTACAATGAAACCCCCTGAACAAAAAAACAGCTTTATTTGACAGTCTAGGGCACCCCTGGGCTGAGAAAATTGCTTTTTAAATCTGGCCATCTCGTCTCTTGCTTGCGATGCCAATCGCGATCAAAGATTCTCGCGATCAAAGAAATGGCACGCTCACAATCAAAGCATAAAAAATAATGAAACGTGATTTTTTGACCGATTTGAAGTGAACCAGCACCATGGTTCGATAGAACAGACCCTCCTGAGCAAAACCCACCCTCATTTGTGTCCCTAGCCCACCCCTGAGTGAGATATTTGTGTTATTAGGTCATGATGCAAGATCGCAATCAAAGATTCGCGATCAAAAGAATTTGTCAACTCGCGATCAAAGATCGTTAGTGAGCCCACGAACGAAGAATTTAAAAGCTAAAACTCTATTTTGGACCAATTTGGATGGAACCAAAGCCATGGCTTGATACATCAGGGTCCCCTGAGTAAAACTTCCATCAAGTTTTACTTCAGAAGTGACCCTTGAGCCGAGATATTTGTGTTTGTGCAATGGGAAAACTGAAAACAAGATGGCGAACCTCACGGTCAAAGAATTCTTGAAATTCCTTGGGATCAAAGATTCTTGAACTGTGAGGCTGCAAATTCCTTGACCGCTAGGTGGGACAAGATGGCCAGAACCCCAATTCTTTGATCGCAAGATATACATATACATTTTCCCATTGACTTATAATGGGAATTTAAAAGTGCCATAACATTTGAATGACTTAATATTTTTTCACCAAACAAAAAGCAGCATGTTCGGCCAGCAAAGCTCTTTCAAACAAGCCATCTTGCAGAGCAGCACACCACACAATGGCTGTGCAGGACCACATTAAGAATGCCAAAGGGTGCCTCCAAAAATGGAAAATTTTGCATTTTTCAGCACTTTCGTACACAAAGATCAGCACTCTGACAGAAATGCAATTTGGCAAATCAAGAGATCTAGTGTACCCTGATGCATGTACCAAATTTCAGGCAAATCCATAGAATGGGTCCAAAATTATTAACGTCCAAACTTTTGACTTTAGTATGTAACTGGCCACTCAACCCTAACTATAGTGGCACGACCGTGCCACGATAATATATATATATATAATGGGGGCGTGGTCGCGCCCATTTTGTTAGGGTTGAGTAGGCACTTTAATGTTAAACCTCAAATTTTGCACATTAATAACTTTGCAACCATTCAACGGAGTTGCAAAACATTTGGAATGCACAGTCTGGTATAGTAGATCTCTTGATTTACCAAGTTGTGTTTCAGTTGGACATTCGGTTTTTGCACAGCGAAGTGCCATAAAATGCACTTTTCGCCACTTTTGTGCATTTGTTGCCCGTGGTGCTGCACAGACAGTGTGTGGTTTAGTGGTCAGAAATTGGGATGGAAAAAGAATTTGGGACAAGAAACATGCCAGCATTGGTTTGGTGAAAAAATATCAATCTGTTCAAAGGTTATTACATTTTTAATTTCCCATTATATTCTATGGGAAACTTTACATGTATATTTTGCGAAAGAAGAATGGCAATCTAGCTATCTAGTCGCCCTCTCACGGATGAAGATTTTGCATGGTCACGGCAGAAAATTTTCCTTCGTGAGAAATTTTTCATTTGGAAGAGCCGCCATCTTGTTTTCAATTTTCTGACTGAAAACATGTTGTAGTTTTCTCCACGGGTGACTTTTGGGACAAATGAGAATGGGTTTTGCTCAGGAGCCCCTCTGTCAAGCCATGCCTTTGGTTTGCTTTGGTTTTGTCAAAAAATAGTTTTAAAATTTAAAATTCTTTGTTCATGACTCGCTAATGTTTTTCCACTGCGAGTCTGCAAAATCTTTGGCCATGACATGATTTTCAGCCGTGAGCTTCCTCCGTGAGGGGACGACTAGATAGCCAGATTTTCATGACCAGATGTCCATGGGGAAGACCAGATGACCCTAGGGCAACCAGATGACCCAAATTGGGATGACCAGATATCCGTTTGCGGACGAAGAATTTTTCATGGCCAAAAAATTTGCTGTGTCAAGGCCGATTTTTTTTTTTACGTTTAAAAACTTTATAATTGCATATCTCAACAATGGTTTGATCTTTTTACTTGAAATTTGCAGGGTGTTGAGGGGATGTCTTGGAGATGTGAATTAGGCTGTTCAGGTGTTGAAGAATTAATTGGTTGCAGAGATATTCAATGATGTAGTTGACATTTTTCCCATAGTATTACGTTGCGGTCTGTGTCACGACTTTCAGTGCCGTTATTACGAAAACAAAGTGAGATACAGACTTTTCACTACCGGTGACTTAGATCACCTTTAAGTGATCTATGCTTCAGGAACAGGATTTTAAACCATACAGTAAGCCTGCGGTGGAATTTTTTTTGTAGGTTGCACGGTTCATGAGATATTGTTACATTTGTGTACCAAGGGTTTATTACTGTATAGGGATGCTGTATAGTTATGTCAGATGTATATTGTTATGCAGTAATGGGCAACATGGTGGGCCCTGCACTCCCACCAATACCCCATGGCAACATGGTGGGAGCGCGAGGTCTGAAGGGCCCTGTGCTCCTACCACTATATGTTTTTTACTAGTTATATTACACTTATGCAGTACTAGGTAACTTGGTGGGAGCCTATCTAAAAGGTGATTTTGCTTTGAAACTGTGGAAAAACATTTTGGAGGAGATTTGAAAAAGTCTACCTGCCAAGTTCAGGAGGTAGGTATATGCTGAACATTAAGGGCAGGATTCACAAAGCTTTCTGAAGTTGCAAAACCTTCCCTAAGTCCCCAAAACTTCCATAGCTATGGGAAAAAAGGGGAAATTTCTCTAAGTGCTATTCATAAAACCTCCACAGCTGTGGAAAAAATACACTACAGACTGTGGAAAAAAGTGCAGCTGTTGAAGTTCCTGAGGAAAACAGTCATTTATAAGTATGGCACAGCCCCTCAAAGGCTATTCTCAGCCAGGTTTTTTCTGCAGTTGCAGAAAAAATGTTACACACATTGGAGTGAGGCATAACACTCCCTTAGTAAACTACAGTAGTGCCCCAAGAATTGAAATACAATTAAAGTGGTGGTCAGGCACAGGTAATAGCATCATAGTGGGTATATCAGTGGCTATGGTGGTCAAGCACAGGTGATAGCATCCCAGTGGGTATATCAGTGGCTGTGGTGGTCAGGCACAGGTGATAGCATCCCAGTGGGTATATCAGTGGCTGTGGTGGTCAGGCACAGGTAATAGCATCATAGTGGGTATATCAGTGGCTATGGTGGTCAGGCACAGGTGATAGCATCCAGTGGGTATATCAGTGGCTGAAGTTACAGCAACATTAACTCACACTGCCATGGAATAGCAATGAAAAACAACCTCAGATCCAGTGCAGCCCATGAGGGCTCCCCACAGGCAGTACAGCCTGAACAGCCTGCAGTGCTTGCTACTGCTGCAGGCAACAGGAACACTCCAGAGAGGGATGACCAGCAGTTACAGACAGCCACTGTGGTGCCATGGTGTTGCAGTGGTCCCAGTTGAGGGATTGGTTGCTGGTCTCTGTGGGTACTTTCATCTACATGCTATGGCAGAACTGGAAGTCTGCTGCTCTAGCTAACTAGGGTCACTGTTGTTGTGCCTCCTATGCCATTTCTGCAGCTGCAGATCCGCGGTTGTGGATTTTCTGCACTTGCGCAAATTCCGCAGCTGCTGAATTTCTGCACATGTGGAGATTTTTGCAGAAATCCACACCTGTGCAAGTTTTCTATGTAAATATTGTGCAACTGCGTTTCTGCAGTGCTGCAGGCCTTTTTCCCGCAACTGTGGGATTTTTGACCTTCTCTATGAATCCTGCCCTAGGGGCCAAAATCTGCAAAAAAATAAAAGTATGAGTAAATGTTGGAACAATTTATTTTCTCTTAACTTAGTTGTTTTTTTGCAGTTTTACCCAAAATGTTCAACATAATCCTTTCATGGCCAATCCTTCTGAGCATGACAGGTGTCATTAGTAAAAACAATGGCTGAAACGTCACTTTGTTCCACAAGTGTTAAAACACATTTTGGGTAGGATTTGAGGAATGACAGCTGCAACATTTATGAGGTGGTGTGTAAAATGGCTATGTTGAAAACAGGGTCAATATTACCACAGTTATGAGCATGCATTGAACACTTGCAACATAGACTCATAACTCATCACTAACTTCTAATTTCCCAATTTTTGTCACTTTTACCCTAACTGATGCATTAATGAAGTTTTTTCCAATGAATTTCCTTACTTTCCGAAAAAGTGTAATATAACTAGTAAAAGGGCCCAGCACTCAGACCAAGCTGCCCATTTGTGCATAGCGATATGCATCTGTGGGCACGTGGGCCCTGTGCTCCCACGTACACATTAAATACTGAGCTGTACAGCAGCCCTATAGGGCAAGGAACACTTGTAACACTAATTTTCCAAAATCTCAATAACCATAGCAGCTACAGTATGAAAATAATTCCAGTGCTGTTGTAATCATGACAGCGGGATCTCCAGGTGAGATACGGCTGTTTTTTACTACTTATATTGCACTTTTCCAAAAAGTAAGGAAATTTATGACAAAAAAATTAATTTAATGCATCAGTTAGGGTTAAAAGCAACACAAGTCAGGAAATGAGATGTTAGGGTTGAGCACTTAACCCCCCCACACCCCTCCTCCACAGACTGACAGACACTAGGGTGTCACATGGGGTCGTGTGGCTAACTCTCATCCCATTTCTCCTTACTGTAGCATGTCAATCACACATGGAATGGGGTGAGAGTTGGGCCACATGACCCCACATGACACACCCCGCATCTGTCAGTCTGTGGAGGAGGGGTATAGGGGGGTTAGGTGCTCAATCCTAACATCTAATTTCCTGACTTTTGGTGCTTTAACCCTAACTGATGCATTAAACAAATTTTTTTGCTACATATATATACTGTATATCTTGTAAAAAAAGAAACCTTCCATTAATGCCTGTTGCTGCTATTACTGTCTCCCTGTACTGTGTTTCAATGGAGTTTTGAACTTAAAGGCATAATGTGGTCATTTTTGAATATTTTTGCCCCAAATTTTCAACATGCCTTTTTGGGATCCCACTTCATGAACAATGGCAGTGAAATTAGGCAAATCTTTCCCAACAGGTGATTTCATGGTCAATACATGAAATCGCCTTTTGGGTAGGAGATGAACTCTTTCTGCACACTTACTCATGAGGTGGGGTCATAAATAGTCTGTGTTGAAAATCTGAGGTAAACATATTTAAACAACAAAGTTATGAGCCTACATTGAAATTTGTGAACACAAGCTCATAATTTTGGTAATTTTTAAATATTTTAACACCAAATTTTCAGCACAGCCATATCGTTACAGAACCTCATGAATGTGACAGCTGCCATTTTTCAAATCCTGGCCAAAATGTGTTTTTGTGCACCAAAAGGTGATTTTGTGGTCACTGTGCAAAATCACCATTTTGGCAGGAGTTGAAAATTTTCTCCACTGTTGTTCATGAGGTGGGGTCATAAGAAGGCTATGTTGAAAATCTGGGGTAAAAATATTAAAAAACAACAAAGTTATGAGCCTATGTTGAAATTTACAAATGCAGACTTGTAACTTCAATCATTTTCAATATTTTGACCCCAAATTTTCAACATAGCCATTCCTTCACAGCACCTCATGAATGTGATGGCTGCCATTTTTCAAATCCTAGCCAAAATGTATTTTTTAAACTTGTGACATGACATCACCTTTTGGGCAGGATTTGAAAATGTTCAGCACCCCATCTGCCCAGGTTCAAATGCCATGTACCTCCCCCGTTTCCACCATCTACACCAGATTTGCCCCATTGCCCCCTTCACCCTCCCCAACTACTCTAGTAATGTGCCACAATGCTACCCCATCTCTAGACCTGACATGGTTCTCAGAGCTACCCCCTTCTCCCTATAGTTCTGTTGCTTACCTGGCTCTTTTTCCTGGCCCTAAGCCTGCAGCATACCTTCCCAATGGATGAACTTTACAGGTGACTCTCCAACTAACTTTTAGGATACTGACATAGATGTTTTAGCTTCCACACCTGATTTCTCTTGCTTATGCTCAAATTTGCTGTTTCACTTTCTTACCATTGCTGCTAAGGGTACAGTATGCCTATGTACCTATTACCAACGCTATGACTATGTTACAGTATGTTATCTTATGTTTTGCCTTATTTTATCCTATTGCAGTTACTCTATATTACTATTTGTTGATTACTGACAATGCCTCTGGCTGCTACTGTCTCCTACCCATGTCTATTACTCCCGTGCCTATGTCTTGATGAGGAACCTTTGTAAAGGAGCTATTAGCTCAAAGGTTGTATATCCAACTTCTCAATAAAATGAAAATAAAATAAAATAAGTGTTGAAAATGTGGAATAAAAATATTAGAAAACAACAGAGTTATGAGTCTATGTTGCAAGTGTTCAATGCACGTTCATAACTGTGGTAATGTTGTCCCCAGCTTTTCAATATAGCCATTTTTACACACCACCTCATGAATGCCACAGCTGTCATTCTCAGATCCTGCCCAAAATGTGTTTTAACACTTGTGGAGCAAAAATTACGTTTCAACCATTGTTTTTACTAATGACACCTGTCGTGCTCTGAAGGATTGGTCATGAAAGGATTATGTTGAACATTTTGGGTAAAACTGTGAAAAACCAACTACGTTAAGAGGAAATAAATTGTTCCAACATTTACTCATACCTTTATTTTTTTGCATATTTTGGCCCCTAGGGCAGGATTCACAGAGAAGGCCAAAAATCCCGCAGCTGTGGGAAAAAGGCCTGCAGCACTGCAGATATGTGGTTGCACAATATTCACATAGAAAACATGCACAGGTGTGGAATTCTGCAAAAATCTCCACAGGTGCAGAAATTCAGCAGCTGCAGAATTTGCACAACTGCTGAAAATCTGCCACTGCAGATCCGCAGCTGTGGAAATGGAATAGGAGGCACAACAACAGTGACCCTAATTAGCTGGAGCAACAGACTTACAGTTCTTCCATAGCATGTAGATGAAAGCACCCACAGAGACCAGCAACCAGTCCCTCAACTGGGACCACTGCAGCACCACAGGTACCAGCAACACTATGGTACCACAGTGGCTGTCTGTCACTGCTGGTCATCCCTCTCTGGAGTGTTCCTGTTGCCTGCAGGAGTAACAAGTACTGCAGGCTGTTCAGGCTCTACTGTCTGTGGGGCTCCTTTATGGGCTGCACTGGGTCTGGAAGTTGTTTTTCATTGCCATTCCATGGCAATGTGTGCTGATGTTGCTGTAACTTCAGCCACTGATATACCTGCTGGGATGCTACTACCTGTACTGACCTCCATTTTAATTGTATTTCAACTCTTGGGGCTACTGCAGTTTGCTGAGGAGTGTTACGTCCCTCCAATGTGTATAAAATTTTTTCTGCAACTGCGAAAAACCTGGCTGAGAATAGCCTTTGAGGGGATGTGCCATACTTATCAATGACCTTTTTTCCCTCCAGAACTTCTGCAGCTGCACTTTTTTCCATAGTCCATAGTATATTTTTTCTGCAGCCTTGGAGGTTTTGTGAATAGCACTCAGAGCAATTTTCCTTTCTTTTCTGTAGCTACGGAAGTTTTGGGGACTTAGGGAAGGTTTTGCACCTTCAGAAAGCTTTGTGAATCCTGCCCCTAATGTTCCACATATCCGTAGCTCTTGAACTTGCCAGATAGACTTTTTCAAATCTCCTCCAAAATGTTTTTCCACAGTCTCAAAGTGAAATCACCTTTTGCATAGGATTTTAAAAATTCTACCTGTATCATAACATCAGGTCATAAAAAGACTGTTGGACATTTAGGGTCAAAATATGGGAGCCCACTTTATCAATCAATCAGTTTTATTGCTTATCTAAAAAGCCTTTACAATATATAGCTAAAAAAGCCTTTACAAATAAATACATACCTGAGCAGACAATACGAATAGCAACATATATAAAATAAAGAGAAATACAGTATTAAAAGTTAAGTCCACATATAATACAAAATTCGTAAGATCCAATATCACAGTACAAAAGATAAGATATTATCTATCTTGTTATTCTTTTGCAAATTTCAAATCACTACTAGTGTCTTGAAAGTACATGGGAGCCCACTTAAAAGTAGAATGTTGCCTCTCAGCTCTCCTATCCTGGTTGAGTACTATCTAACAATGTGTCAAAGCAGGATACCACTGAAAATTAGATATTGCATCTCATCTGCTCTGTCCTGGGTAAATATATAGTAAAAATGTGAACAAGCAAGATCCAGTTAAACAGCAATACCAATAACGAACATTCGACATTGACAAATGCTAAGATTATTGTCATGTTAGTTGAGCTATGAAAGGATCACAGATATTATTCCCCCAAACTGTCAGGGATCAGGGACAGCTGTAAAGATTGAAGGCTTTTATGTCAAGTTTCCCCCATTCATGCTTTTATGCTCACCCTTGTGCTTGTGCATAGTGAAGATATTGGCATGATAGTGGGATTTGAGAGGCGTGTCACAGTTGGTCCCATGCAGGGCAGTCTGCAAGGGGCTTGACAGTGTCAGACCAAACATCAGCCAGGCTGATCATGACACTCTTCTGATCTTGCTGGGTGGAATCTTCATGTAGTTCAAAGAAAAGAGCCAACCAAATCCTAGAATAGCTCTTTCCTTTGATCTGCATAAGCCACCCAGCAAGCAGAGCTGATCAGCGTCAACATCCATCTGCTGTGGTCCTACACCCACAAGGTAAAAATCCATCTCACCCTCTTCCAATTATCCTTCCCATCATCCATGACTTCACACTTCCTAATTTTCTGACACTGGGATGCCCAGTCCCTGCTGCTGGCTAGTACCCCTCACCATGCCTGTTTCTACTATTAAACAGTGAGGAGCCCATCCCTAGTGCTGCCAGTCATAACACTGATACTGGAGTGTCAAATCCCCAGTGCTGGTACCTAAAATAAAGAAAACTATCCCTGCTCTTTGTTTTTATATAGTTTATACACCTTGTAAAAATGAAAACTGTCCATCAGTGTCTGTTGCGGCCACTGGCATACTGCCACCATTACCCTCTGCCAATCAGCTCTCCCACTCAGCACCCACTACCCCACATACTCCTTACTTTTACTTTTCTGACACTGGGATACCCAATCCCCAGTGCTGGCTAGTATCCCCCACCCATTTTCACAATGTGACACCAGGGATCCCAAGTTACACTGACACTGGGGCACCCAATATCCAGTGTTGGTACCTGAAATAAAGAAAACCATCCCATGTAGTATTTTTTTAATTGTTCTACACCCTGTAAAAGAGAAAACCATCCACCCATGTCTGTTGTAGTTGCTGGCAGACTTCAGCCTTACCCTCCCACTAAGCACCTGCTCCCCCACCCTTTATGTACTTACTGAGGTCCAACATTGTAATCTTCCCTGGACTGAGACATGTTTCACTCTTCAGTGCTGGACCGACCTGAGGAAATCAGGTACTGTATGTAGTTCAACGTATTTCAATGCATTTTGAACTTGTCTTCTTAACTTGGCCATTTTTGAATATTTTTTCCTCCATATTTTCATCATGGACTTTTTGGGAACCCACCTCACGAACAAGGGTGGTGAAATTATGCAAATCTATCCTGAATGGCGACTTTGTTGTCACTGTCTGAAATCCTCTTTTGGATATGATTTGAAAATGTTCTCCACCCTTGTTCACAAGGTGGGGTCATAAGAAGGCTATGTTGAAAATTTGAGGTCAAAATACTTAAAAACAACACAGTTATGCATTTATTTTGAAATGTTTCAACACATGCTTAAATCCCTATCTAACTGCTGAAAATGTCAATTCAGTATTCGCTCATCTCAGTACTGTTTTCCCTCCTGGTTACATAACTCCCCTGAACTGTTCACATTGGCCTCACAACAGGAAACTGACACCCCCCCACTTTTACTTCAGAAGTGTTTCAATTAAGGAGACCAGAATCTATGTTAGGAAGGTTCTAGGAAGAACTAGACTAGGGAGTGATAATATTGACATGAAGCTTGTGGCTATTGCACTTGAAGAACTGCTTGTTCCCATTACCAAAATTTTAACAAATCTCTGCTTGGTGCAATTCTACGGCCACCTAGAAACTAGCACTGGTGACTCCTGTGCTGAAAAGTGGTGATTGCTCTAGCACAGCTAATCATCGGCTGATTTCAATTCTCTCCCCCTTATCGAAAGTGCTTGAGAGAAACGTGTCAGACCAGATCTCTGAGTATCTTCAGAAACATGATCTACAGTGACCACAGCAGCATGGTTTACAAAAGGGCCACAGCACTTCTAGTGATTTGGTTGAATTCACTGACTATGTGCACAAGGCCCTGGACTCCAGCAAACTAGTGGGATCTATTTTTATAGATCTCACGAAGGCCTTTGACACTGTCAACCATCCCTACTTCTCCAACAAATACTCTATATGGGGTCTCCTCTGAAGTTGTTCTCTGGTTCAAGGATTTCACCATTACCAGAGTGTCAAGATCGGGCCAGTAACCTCCTCAGTGAATGAGATCAGATTCGGCATCCCCCAAGGTTCCATTCTGGGCCTCCTCCTCTTCAGTCTGTTCCTAAATAGATTCCCTGAAGCCTGCAAGAGTGAGATTATTCTGTATGCTAATGATGCGGTCATCCTGAGTAAGAGCACTCTTCTTGACCATCTACAGAATGAACTGCAGTCCACTTTCCACTCCTTAGAAGGTTGGTTTAGCTCACAGATGCTGCTTTTAAACTATAAAAAGACTAAAACAATGCTGATCGCTAGCCCACAGCATAGGAAATCTTACCCCCACCTGACAATTGTCAACAATAAGGACGTTCTTCTTGAACAAGTACATAGCTTCAAGTACCTTGGGGTACACATCGATGACACCCTTTCATTTGCGCAGCACATTGACCAGGTTGTCAAAACAGTCAGTGCCAAACTGTGCATCCTGTACAGACACAAACAATACCTAATGCCCTCTGTCCTCCGATTATCTGTCTCCAGCTCTACTCTGTCAATAATCGACTACAGCTTGGGGTCTATGGGACTGCTTCAGACACAGACACGCTTAAGCGAGTCTCTACTGCCCTCAATAAAGTCTGCAGATTAACCTTGGGTGCTGACAACTGGTCACACACATGCTCACTCTATGAACTCACTAACTGGTTGAACCTCAGCAACAGAATAAAGTAACAGACTTGCATTCTGGGCAAGAAAATCCTACTGGGAAAAGCTCCCCTCTCTCTCAAAGCCTCTTCCTACCACACCAGGGGTATGACCCGCCATTCACTAGCCATCCCATTTAGAAAAACATCTCTTGAACAAAGGTCATTTGCTTTTAGGGCATCCCAATTGTTAAATGCAATCCCAGCACACATCACTACTTCTCCCAGCCTTCCTGCCTTTAAGTTAGATCTGATGCAGTATCTCACTGCTGCTAGTACCTGTGTTTGCAGGTAATTTGCACAGTCCATGTGACAAGTACTTGGACAGGAGAGTGCCACTTCCATTTCATTGATCTAACACTTGCTTCCTGTCCTCGACTCATCTTTTCTCTTATCCCTCATGGGTCCTTTGCATTATCTGCTTCTGCCCTCATCACCTATTGCCCACCCTCCCCTGCACTAACCCTACCTTGTTTCTTCCTCCCAATACTAACAATGCCTGTACTCAGGTGGATCTGCCCTGCACTAACCCTGCCTTGTTTCTTCTCCTAAGCCTAACAATGCCTGTACTCAGGTGGCTCTGGCCTGCACTAACCCTGCCTTGTTTCTTCTCCTAAGCCTAACAATGCCTGTACTTGGGTGGCTCTGCCTGTTGAACTGTATGTTTTTTACCCTTTGTGCTCTAAATTAGACCTCAACTCTTCTGATTCAACTGTAACAGAATCTCCTCCTGCACTTGAACTGTGTATCATAACTGTAGCTGCATTTTTGTGTTGTCCCTAAAGTAGATATTACTATGTTTTTGAGAACCTTAGTCACTGCTTTTTACCTGTTGTATTAATCTTGTTTCATGATTTGATGTGGAACCTTTGAAAAAGAGCATTGTGCTCAAAGGTTATTTCTGAACTATGAAATAAAATTAAAAAAAAAATACTCCTAACTTTGGTAATTTTCAATATTTTGACTCAAAATTTCAACATAGCCATTTTTCACACCACCTCATAAATGGGCCAGCTGTAATTTTTCAAGTCCTGGCCAAAATGTGTTTTAAGACTTATGGTGCAAATTACTTTCCGGCCACTATTTTATAAATGACATCTGTCATATTCAGAAGGAGTGGTCATAAAAAGACTAAACTAAAAACTTGGGGTCAAAATGTGAAAAAAACAACAGTTAGGAAGAAATGCTGAATTGCTCCAACGTTTATTCACAAATTTATTTTTAGAGATTTTGGCCTCCTAATGTTTGTCATATCCTTTGTTACCCCACCTCCTGAATATGACAGGTGTCATTTTTCAAATCCCTTCTGAAACTTGTTTTCACAGTCGCATTGCAAAATTACCTTTCAGATGGGATTAAAAAATTTCTACCTGTCTTAATCATAAAGTCAAATCATAAAAAGACTGAAATTTGGTGTCAATATGTGGAGCCCTCTAAAAACTAGATATTGCCTCTCAGCTGGCCTATCCTAACATACATACTAACATACTAAAAGCCAGCAGAATAGGCCTAATGGTCTGTCATGTCTGCTTGGTAGCCAGCCACCTAGTGTGTGCTCGCTTTCCCGCCCCCCCAGCCCCCAAGAGGGTCTTCTTTGGCTTCAGTTTCTCCTTGTACCTGTCCCACTTCTTCTTGAAGCCCTCCACTGTGCCCTCCTCCACCAGCCTCTCAGGCAGCGCATTCCATGGTTCCACCACCCTCTCAGTGAAATAATGTCTCCTACATTCCCCCTGTAATTTCCTCCAACTTCCCTCATGCCCCCTGGTTGTTCCCCCCTTCTTTAGCCTGAACAGCTCGTTGGTTCTGCTCTTGGTTATTCCTTTTACATACTTGAAGACCCCTATCATGTCTCCCCTGTCCTCCTTCCTCCAGTGTGTACAGCCCGAGCTCTTCCAGTCTCTCCTCATAGGCCACCCCCATGCCCTGAATCATCCTGGTCGCCTCCTCTGGACCCCTCCAGCAGTGCTATGTCCTTCTTCAGATGAGGTCTCCAGAACTGTACACAGTACTCAAGTTGTTTCCTGACCAGGCGTTATACAGGAGGATCACCTCCTCCTCCTGGATGTAATCCTCTGGCTATGCAGCTCAATATCCTGTTTGCTTTGGCTGCAGTTCTAATACAATTTTCAGAGTTATTCATTTTGATGTCTACCACCCCCAAATCCCTCTTGCCCGATGTGGCTTTGCAGTGTGACCCCCAGGGTGTATCGTTGCCTGGGTTTCTGACTCCTCAAAAAGTACCTTACATTTCCCAGCATTAAACTTCAATCCCCACCTCCTGACCACCCCTCCAGGGTATCTAGGTCCCCTGACTGTCTCTCTCATTTCTTCCCCATCCACCAGTGCTCCCAGTTTGAAGTCATCCGCAAAGAGACTCAGCCTACTCCTAACCCCCCTCCCTATATCCGAGACATAGGCACTGAACAGGAGTGACCCCAATACTGAACCTTGAGGGAACCCCACTGATTACCTTCCTGGGGGAGGAGACTATCCCACTGACCATTACCCTCTGTATTCACCCCATAAGCCAATTTTCTACCCACTTGGGCAACTATCCTCCCACCCCCATCCCCCCAGCTTTGCTATCAGACCATTATGGGGTACTGAATCAAACGCCTTGCTGAAATCCAGGTAAAGGATGTCCACTGGCCTATGTCTGTCCAGGACCCCGTCACTCAGCCATAAAACTCCATGAGGTTGGTCTGACATGATCTCCCCAGGATGAAACCATACTGTTTATCATCCCAGTGCACTTATCTTTCCAGCTGCCTCCCAAGCCTCTCCTTGATAAAGCCCTCCATTACCTTGCCTACCACAGACGTTAGGCTGACAGGCCTATAATTCCCCATCTCCTCTCTAGACCACCCCTTTGTAAATAGGCACTACATGTGCCACCCTCCAGTCTTGGGGCACCCATCCTGTCTGCAGAGAGGTGTTAAAGAGTGCAGCCAGTGAAGCTGCCAGCTTATTCACTAGTTCCTTCATGATCCTCTGCTGTAGCCCATCCGGCCTGTGCCTTATCAGTTTTTAGCCTCCAAAGGGCCTCCTCACCCTATCCACTGTGATTTCTCCTCCCAGCCCTCCCTCATGCAACCACCCATCCCTTCTAGGTCTGGCTCAGCCTTTACCCTAGCCTCTTTCAGTCCTCTGTCTCTGACTTACCTCTCGATTTTGTTGGCTCCCCTTCCTCCCATTGGACTATAGGGATCCCTGTTTCTCTGTAAAGAGCGAGGCAGTACTCATTTAGCACCTCCGCCTGTTCCCCGTTTCCTGAGCCTATCCCCCAGTCCTAATCCTGCTGATTTGTGTCCTCACTTTTCTCGTCTCTCTTATGTATCTATAGAATCTCCCCCCGGATATCCCTAGCCAGGTTTTGCTCCCTCCCCGCCTTGGCTTCCCTCACCACTCTGGTGACCCTCCTGGCTATCAGTTCATACTCTCCCTGTTTCTTATCCCCCCTTGAGCACTTAAAACATGCATAGGCAGCCTTTTTTTTCCCTCACCGCCTCCTGAACCTCCCTGGTCCACCAACATGGCTTACTGGCTCTTCCATGCTTTCGCCTTACTTTTGTACAGGCCTTAGTAGCCTCCTGCACCCCTTTCTTAATGGTCTCCCACAAGCTTCCAGCATCCATGTCCGGCCTAATCTTGTCCAATCTCCCCCTAGAATCCTACCCATGCCCACGAAGTCCGCTCCCTTGAAGTCTACTACTACTGTATTAGCACGGTCCCCCCCCCAAGATACAGCAGAAACCAGACCGTGCCGTAGTCACCACCTCCCAGTGGGCTGCACACCTCCAGGCCCCTTATCTGGTCAATGTCTGCTAGGACAATGTCCAATATCTGCCCCTCCCTAGTAGGTTCCCCCACCTGTTGGACCAGGAAGGCATCCTGAAAGACGTCCATCAGTCTCTGTTCCTGGCCACAGAGGATGTCATAGTATCCCAGTCAGCCCCCGGCATATTAAGGTCACCCATGACCACCACCCTACCTTTTCCAAGGTCACAGTGACCCTGGATGTTCTCAACCAGTTTATCCTCCAGAACCTCCTCTATTGTGGGAGGTCTGTACACCACCCCTATTTTCAATTTTTTCCCTCCCCTCATTTGCAGGGTTACCCAAATCCCTTCTACACCCCCTACAGCCTCCTCCACTCCACTAACCACTATGCCATTTCTGACTATCAGCGCTACAGGCAATCACGCCAGTAGCTGATCAGGACCGGAGAACTGCAATCTCAAATGTGTTAAAGCAGGACACCACAGAAAATTAGATATTGCATTTCATCTGGTCTACCCTCAGTGGTGTAGATTATGAAGGGGCAGGGGGAAGGTTGCTGAGTTGTTCTTTTTGCTTCTTCTGACTGGGGACTGACACTAGTTTCCTGGGTAGGAGTAGGGGGAGAGAAGGAGGATTGACTGCACCTTGCATTTTTCATTTTCTATATAGTCCCAAATCTGACTGGCTGCAAGCCTGCAGCAAGAACAATAATGATGCGAGTGTTCATTTTGCAGCCAATTGTAGTGCAGCCAGCCACACTCAGTGTGCCACCATGAGCTGAAACAATGTGCCATCAAAGAGCACGCCATCATCTCCTCTGCTGCTCCTTTTTGTTTTCTAAGAATAGACTCCATACAGACACACTGGTGGGATGCAATGGACTAGGACTGGAATGGATGGACTCAGACACCTAGAGCCTCCTGAAAAGAAAAAAATGAATTCTCTGGGGCTGTTCACATTTTAAGGTATGTAATGGATCAAACCTACCAGGTCATAATGTCATACACTTAACAGCATATGACATTATGGTTAATCCTGAACAGTGCTGTAGTTACAGTGAGCTGTGCAATACCGCTAATACTGCTGTACTCAGTATTGCAGCACTCGAACTTTCCCAGGCAGAGGATAAGACATCTGCTGGGATAGGGTTCCACTGAGCAGCTGCTGTGGCTCAATGGACTGAACCACTGCAGCAAGGAACCCAGGTGTTGTGTCTGGGACTGGGTTTAATTCCCGGTCCCAGAAACTTTTTTTTTTTTTCACACTTTGTGTGATTTTGAGTTGACCCTCCCCGGAGTTGAAAATCCTTACTGGGGAAGTTTATTTTTTGGGGGGGTGCAGTCCCTCTTAATGTCCCCCCACAAAAAAAAAGAATTGTGCTGCATGCAAATATCATGCTGTATTGGCAGTGCAATTTTTGCATGTGGCATAATGTCTTGCAACATTATGACCCCATGCCTGTATCAAGAAAAATAGGAAATGAGCCTGTGGGCAACTGAAGTGATTCAAAGCCTTAGGAGTATAGTAGTCCTCTTTTAAATCTTTTTACCATGTTATTAACATTTAATGTTAACATGGTATCAGACACCCCTGTGCTCCAAGATACCTCTGGGATCCCACTATCGGGTGATGTTATTACAAGTCTAGGCCTTACTTTTTCTGGTCCTGGCAATCTAGCTCATTGGAATCCCGAGAAACGTCTGCAGATTAGGATGGCAAAAATAACTGATTGGAAAAGATTACCCATGTGTAGAAACCAATGTGTTTATGTTATAAAGACTTTTTTTGGTCCCTATTTTTTATACTTACTACAAGTTATGTGTACCCTTCTCCCTAAAAACAATCTGGAAGCCAAACTTCATAGCTGTTTCTTTCAGTGCTGATGGGGCAGCAGCATACCTCTCAACCTCTCAGCATTAAAAATCATAGCACTGGCCTTCAAAAATTACAGCAAAGGGCTAAAATTTGTAGCACTTTCTTTTTTTATACAATATTATGTCCACAGATAGTGGGCTGCGTATCATTAGTCATAAGGAATGTTTCTATCAACTCAGTTCAATGATTAAATAGTTAGTGTTCCCAGAAATAGCTGTGACATTATGAGACACATCAGTAAATCTATGCAGGGAAGAGTCAATCTCAGTGTGAAAAATCATGGAGCTATGCAAAATTCATAGCAGTTGAGAGGTATGTAGCAGCAGATTAATCCTTTCAAGAGAAGCATCACTTATTTACCCCTGCCCTCTGACAGTTTGAATATTATCAACTCCATTGGCTTCTATAATTGTGCTTCTTTTTAGTGACCTTAAACTACTTTTAGAGTCTACTAGTAAGATCTGTCCCCTTGACTGTGGAGAAACACAAACACTTTTAGAGAAGTGAGAAAGACAGTGGTTTGGCCCCAAATCTAGGAGGCTCAATCCAGCTCCACACTATCAGGAAATTATTTTTGATACTGTCAAGCAGTGGAAATGTGCTGTCCAGCAATTTATGTCTGAGTCATGGAAGTCCATCTGTCAGTCTGTCCTGACTACATAATTTGGGGCTCCAGTTGAATTTAAGTCAAGTCTTGCTCCGAATTATGTGAAAAATCAAAATGTCATTAAGCCAAGGCCCTGTCTCAAAATGTTGAAATTGCAGACACCCTTCCACTGCAGTCATTTTCCTCGTCCGGTCTGACTAACAGATAAACCTTACTCTTTCCATAAGGGATGATTAAAAATCCAGTGACCTGTTATGCAAGAATTGGAAAGTTTACTAAAACATGCTGTCATAAATGGGATTTTTGGGTAACCAATGAATGACATGCTGAATGAACAAATGATTGCTCACATTCTGTAGGGATTGCTGATGTAACTGGTTGTTTGAGGGGGGTCAGGAATGCATGACTTTTATAGCTGAATTTAAGGATTTATCATTGAATTTTCTTGATGGGAGAGGTATACAGATTTTGCTTCTTGATTTCAATCAAGAGGTTGAATGAGTATTGCTAAATTTAAAAAGGAAATGAAAGATAATCATTTTGGTAGTGATATCTGTTGTTTGCAAAAAATCAAAGAAAGATTTAAAAGCAGCCAGAAAGTTTTAAAATTACCCTCAAATGCACCAGAATGTATCTTAAACCTAATAGCTTTGGGGCCTAGGCATCCCCAGACCCCTAGCCTATTGGTTTAGTATTTCTCAGGACAACCAGGACTTTCATCAGTCTTTCCACCCATTGTAAACAAAAACTAGCTATGCCCCTGTCTATCCTTGGTAAATATATAGCAAAAAATGTATACAAGCAAGAAAATGTATAATAGCAATGCAAGTGGCTAGCATTTGGCATTGACAAATGTTTATTTTTTCTTTTGGTTGTCTTGCATAACTGAAACCTTCTTGTGAAGTGCTGTCAGAGGTAAGGGTGGCATGTAAGATACTGTGTGGGAACTAGCAGGTTTTATCTTCTGTTTAATTTTATCTTATGTCAGTGAATTAACCTCTAGTATCAGCCATTCCATTTTTTCCCCGTGAAACAAGTTTGTTACATAAGCAATGAGGCAAAAAAGGCAGAGGCAGTTATGGATAAATGCACACCCAGGTGCATTGTGGTGCATGAGACGTTTATACTGAGTGCCTTCAGCAACTGGAAATGTAGATATCATATAACTACCCACAGCCTGATGTGTCTCATTGCATTTATAATATGGGGAAATTTGAGATATTGTTAAAGAATTACAGCTTTTAATTTAGAACAGTTTTTTTCTTAAAGTAGGAAAAGTAGTCTATCCCCACCTGTCTATCATCTAGCTTTCCACATATTTAGTATATGGAATGAATGTTTATCACGGAATGCAGGATTTCAAAGTTTTGTGGAAGTCTACTGGCAAAATGTACACGACTTCCCATAAAAACCCATACAACAGAATGTCTCAATAAAGCCACGGAATGCAATTTTATCTGGACAGGGTTAAACAGCAAAGATTTCCCTAGTAGGCAAGTAAGAATAAGAATTTTTTTTATGGTCGGGAAAGAAGCTCAGACAATATTAATAGAAAGTATTTAAATTTTTCATTTGTGTATGTGTATAAAAGGGGGATTATAAAAGAATAGAGCATTACATTATTATGTTTTTAATCTTTTAAGGGAGTTTCATTTTGAGGATCTAGTTGATTATTTTAGTGAGCGTAAAGGTGGCAGCCATGTTTTTAATGGCAGTCAGAAATTTTTTACAAACGTCATTGATGTGTTTATGTGCTGTACCCTTTTTTTTAACTAGTTGTAATACGCTGACATTGCACAGCTGCTGACCAATAAAGACAAAGGGCCTGATTCTAAAATGGGTTATGCATGTTGCAAGGTGACTTGCTCCAAACCCAATGGTGCAAGTCACACCTTGTGACATGCATTACGCTGTCCATGATTCCAAAAGTGTCCTGCAACATGATGCAGGATGCCTGTGCCAAAGGCAGGCTATGCCACAGGATATGGCAGAAACCCCCACAACATGATGCAAGGGGGTTTCTGAATCAGTTATGGCCATATTCCAAGTGGTTGACTGACAGAATGGCAAGTTGCCATTCCAGGAGGGACTCCAGCAGACACGATCTATGATGGTTATCCCAGCTATTAGCTGGTCTAACCATACCCTATGTTCACCAGGGTCACATCTGCATGCCTGCCACCCCTACACTCGACCCCCTAGGGTCCCTCATAGGTCCCCACCCCACACTCAGTGGTAAGACTGCCAGCCGTGTGCAGCTGGCACCTCCATGCCTCCATCCCTGAGAAGTGCCCCACAGGGCAGTACATGACCCCTGCCTGTCATGCATCCCAGGGCCTTCTGGTGGCTCTCCACCCCTTCCACAGCCCTGTAGAGCATTGCCATGGTGGTCTGGTGTGGATTTGGGTGGGCCATGCCATACACAGCTTGCTCCCTGTGGGTGGGCATCACTGTGGCTTGCAGGAACCAGGTCAGGTGTGCCCTTCATGTGGTGCAACCCTGGAGCTGCCGCAAGTCACAGGGCATAGGTGCTGGGGACCCTGCCTCTTCTGGAATCTGGTGCAGGGTCCCTGGCATAGCAGCGTATGTCACAACTCGCATCCACCTACAAGTTGCGCCATACATTCTAGAATTGGGCCCAAAGTAATTTCCCTACCAACTTTACAAGGTAAAATAAGTTGATGACAAGATGTAATGATGAACTTACCCACCAGTCTACATAGATTCTGCACTTACTGCCATTCTCCGCAAACTAGAAACATAGATATTGATGGCAGATAAGAACCATTTGACCCACCTAGTCTGTCCATTTCCATACGTTTTGAATAAGCTACAGATCCTAGTTAACCAACATCCTACTTCCTCCTACTCCCTACAAGAATTGCCTTATGTCTGTCCCATGCATTCTTGAATTCTCCCACTGTTTTTGACCCCAAGACCTCCTCAGAAAGGCCATTCCATACATCCACCACCCTTTCTGTGAAACAATACTTCCTCACATTGCCCCTGAGTCATCCCCCCATCTTCAAATTGTGTCCCCTTCTTCTAGAACATCTCTTTTTCTGAAAGATGCTACCCTCCTGGACTTTGTTGATTCCACTGAGGTATTTAAAAGTTTCTATCATGTCCCCTCCTTTCCTCAAGGGTCTACATATTAAGCTCCTTCAGTCTTTCTTTGTATGGCTTCTGCTGCAGACACTGCACAATTTTTGTTGCCCTCCTCTGGACTGCCTCCATCCTGTCTATGTTCTTGCAGAGATGGGGTCTCCAGAACTGCAAACAGTACTCCAGATGGGGTCTCACTAACTGTCTGTACAGAGGGATAGCAACTTTCTGCTTTCTACTGATGTTGCCTTCCTGTACATCCCAGTATCGCCCCAGTCGTCCTTACTGCCTTCTCACATTGCTTGCTTACATTTAGGTCATCTGATTTGACTACTACCAGGTTCCTTTCCATTTTTGTTGTTGTTATTACCCCCCCCATTGCGTACTCTTCCCCTGGATTTTTGTTTCCCAGATGCATTACTTTGCACTTCTTTGTGTTGAATCTAGTTCTTAACTTCCAGTAAAGTAGTAAAGTTTTAACAGCACCTCCTTCTTCAGCACTTACTGCTAGTGCATTCAAACGGCTACTAAAAAGTGCATTTTCTTTTAATTAAACTTCTGCTTGCACAGTGAGCCAAACAAATCAGTAGCACAGGAGGGGGCTCAAGCACATGAAATACTTGCAGTACCTTCACCACTGTAAATGACACAGTGGGTTTTGTTAATGAGAGAAATAAGGTATGGTCATTCATCCAAGGGAGAGACATTGAAAGCCACTGTGGAGGTCCAGAACTCAACAGGCCATGGTAAAAAGCAACAAAACAAAATAAACAAATCAAAAAGGAGGAAGTGTTTAAATGCTGTGTTTCTAGTACTGCATGTCAAGGACGCTGATTTTCATTTTTTACCAGAAAATCCAGTAAATGTCTAGAATTTGGTCTTTCTATACACTGGTGAAAAATAAAAGCATTTCATGGAATTTACAATTTTCTTTTACCAGATCAGTGAATCTTCAGGAATTGTATTTTTTCTATAAATTATTTCCTGTACTATTTTCATTTTACTTTATTCAATTTAATGTACACTTAGCCTTCTTTTATTCTAAATATTTTTACACATACCAAAAGGGTACCATTATAGAACACCAGTAAAAACTGATTTTGGCATTGCAGACACCAGTGACAATACCATTTTTTTCCAGCTGCAAAATGGAATTTGCCCTGTATCAAACATGGTACACCAGTGTCCCTGCTGAGCATTTGTGAGGTGGGGCTGGGAGTTTAGAAAATGTTGGTAATGATAAATGTGAGAAAGTGGTTATGTTTACCATAGCAAGATTGTTGCCAAATTATTCTTTTAGAAGTTTCTGACAGACATTGATACCTATGTGTGATCTGTAATGCATCCTGATTGCCAAAAGAAGTCTGAAGCCATGGGTATTTTTTAACTACATGGTTTTGGAATTTCTTTACCAATCAGAACACATGAAATTTCCTACCATTTTATAATAGCCATGTAGACCATTCTTCCAAATTCTGAGGTGGTCAGATAAAAACACACTATATTGTTCATCAGTGACACATGAGAAGGAATCTAGGCCATGTTGAATCACGTTGCAGATGGCACTAAGCTCTTTGGAAGGGTAGATAGTAACAAGTGAATTTGTGAGATGTAAAGGCACTGCAAGGGCTGGGGAGATGGTAATGGAAAAGAAAAGGTGAAGTACCTAGAGAATAAGAACCTAAGACCAGAGTACTGGTTGGAAGGGGTAAAACTGAACACTACAGCTGAGGAAAGGGACCTAGTAGTCATCATTACTGACTCTTTTAAGCAATCAAGCTAGTACAACAAGGCCGAAAGTAAGGCAAATAGGATGCTGGGATGTATCGGAAGAGGTACTGACAGTAGAAGAAAAGTCATATTACTACCATTTATAGATTATTGGTGAGGCTACACCTACAGTACTGTGTCCAGTTCTGAAGTCCTCATCTCATCAAAGATAAGGATAGGCTAGTGATGGTGTAACAAAGGGTGACCAAGATTATTCAGAGCTAGCAGAGCGGATCTGATGAGGATCAACTCAAGGTACTGAACATGTACTCACTGAAGAGCAGATGAGTGAGGGGTGATATAGTAGAGACCTTCAAGTTCCTGAAAGGAATAAATAAGGTGAACTTTGAGGAACTATTTATTTTATTTTTTTTAATGTTTAACAGGAGGTGGACTGGGCGCAGCTCATTTTCATCCGTGCCTGACACTTAACATAACATTTAGCATGAGTAACAGTTCAAGGATATGTGGCCATAAGTGGAAACTGAAGGGAGGGAAGTTCAAGAGGAGTGGGAGGAAGTTTTATTTTACAAAAAGGGTGATGGAGCTGTAAAACAATCTGCCAGCAAAACTGGTGAGTGCCAAAACTATAAATGGTTTCAAGCATGGCTAGGGAAAAAGTGAAGGTTATATTGATTACTTGGGACTGTACTACTAGGGAGAAAAACAGGGGATGGATAGTGAGGGCTTGTACTCTGTATGGACAATAGGTTCCTGGAACCACAGGCAGACTGGATGGACCACTGGTCTGTTTCTGCTGTCATTGTCTATGTTTCTAAGTTTATATGTAGAGACAACTGAAATATGTACTAAACTCACTAACATATACTGCTGGTGTTGCAGGTCAACCTTCCCAGAGCTGTATTGATTGCAGTACCCATGGTCACTTTCCTGTATTTGATGGTGAATATCAGTTATTTGCAGTGATGACACAAAATGAAATATTGACTTCAGGTGCTGTTGCTGTTACTTGGGGGTAAGTCCACATCCTTCAGCAGTACCTAGTATTTTGTTTGCTACCTGGAGTGCAGTAATAAAGTACTGTAATACTTAATGGAATCTCAGTATAATGCTAAAATGCAAAACTAATTTTAGTGATCACTGTTTAGTTATGAGGAAGGTTGTTGGAGAAATGTATTATTTCCTATTTAGTACATATAGTAAGTAATAACATAAGAGAGCATGCTTTGAGCTTCTGTATATTGACACGATGGGTGAGCTTCAACCGTCTAGTATGTGCATTGATTTAGCTTGATGCATACCCTGGGATGTGCTATTGTGCTTTCAAAGTAGTTCCAAAATATCTGAGTTTTTTTAATGATAAAAGCAGGAAATATGTAGGGATGTATGAAGTCTCTCTCCGTGCTTCACATAGTCTTTGCAGTAAAATAAAGGCAATTCAAAGTGTGTGTGGTCTTTGCCACAGAGACAAAACTTCACTGACAAAGTGGCTACAGTGGCAGTGGAACTCAGTTCAA
Source organism: Neoceratodus forsteri (assembly GCA_016271365.2). Classification (NCBI taxonomy): domain Eukaryota; kingdom Metazoa; phylum Chordata; order Ceratodontiformes; family Ceratodontidae; genus Neoceratodus; species Neoceratodus forsteri. Next base: position 1,430,919,364 of record CM057449.1, read on the forward strand.
GCTTTTGATAGGCATCGCCCTAGGGATTTTCATCAACCCTCTTTACTGAGCTTTGTCTTAGGGCTTTTCATTGAACTTTGTCTCTTTGGGCCATACATTGATCCTTCACTTTTGCTGCTAATGTGGCTGAGCCACAGAGGCTCCAGCCATCCCTACCCCAGCCATGTCTACCCACTATGTTTCCACCCAGCCCCTCTGAGTGGGATGAATACCCACACTTGACATTGATGTGGGCTGACACACGCTCAGAAAAAAAATGCACTTAAAAATTATGACATGCTTAAGATCAGCCTCGGGACTTGAATTTGTCCCAAGAAAATGCAACCTTGAAGTGGGAAGGTCCCACTTCTTCACAATGGGCCCTAACCTCTGGAATAATCTGTCCTCCCAATTAAGACCTATGAGGATAGAACTAGCAGATGCAGAATTGCCAAATGGCTGATCAGTTATGCACAAAGTAATTCAGTCTGTCATCCTAAGTTGTATGTTTTCTTTTACTAACTCTCTTTCTCCTTCGACTGGGGCATTTCTTGGAGGTACCCTCTTGTCTGCCCTCTACTCCCCACCGTGACTTCCCGCACAGTCCCCCACAGAACTTTCCAACCCTCTGGGTCACCCCTTGGGGAGGGCCCACCTCTCCTACCTGGATGCTCTTTCCGTGATTAGAAGGTCCATCCTGTGGGTGGATCCAGGACCATTGGGAGAGAGTCCAGGGTTGGAGATGTGGGGCTAGGTCAAGGAGTTTTCATCACCTCCCTAGTCTCAGGGAGTTTTCCTCCATAGGTTTCCCCTGTGAATAGCAGATGTGCAATGGTGGCCATGGTGCTGATGCACTGATGCATGCTGATGCCCTGCCCCCAGCATACGTTTGCACTGATTGTTCCATTGCTGCCCCAGGGCTACCGCAAGAAGCAGCACTGGAGCAACACAACCCCAAATCCCTCCCCATGGAAGGGAGAGCAGTCTTCTGGACACTTGATCCCTTCCCTCCCCTGCTGACCCCAATCACCCCGAATCCATTCCTGAACCTGGGTTGCTGGCGTAGCATGAGGTGTGGCATCCAGTTCCTCAACCCTCGGTGCCACCGGGCTGGACTAAGTTGTATGTTAATTAGTGTAAAAATTTATGTACTTTGTTATTTGAAATGTCTCACAATTGTTGTTTATAATTTGCATATAATAACTGGGGAGCTTTTCTCCCATATGGAACCCTGATAATAATTTGCAATTATAACCCGCAGATTATAAGGTCAAACACGGGCTGGGGTTCTTTCACTCAATGCATGTGCACCTCTCTGCTCTCCCCTCACGTAGTGCTGCCAGACACTTGGCTTCCAACATCACTCGGTGACATAGGTGGTAAGTGCATTTAAAAAAACACAAACCTTGCCTTGCAGTAGTTCACTTCTCTTCCTCAGTAAAGCTCTGTTCAAATTGAAATAAAAATGAAAAAGTAAAGTTTTCTGCAGCTGCTCAGCCACTGGCTGCAGACAGGGTTCATCCCTACCGGAACGCTGGCCATTTTATTTTATATAATTGCTGTGGCAAGAAAATGCTCCCCAGCAATTACACAAAATAAAACATGGGGTGGAGTGTTTAATTTGAGATTTTACACACACCCCTCAGTGTTGGCTGCTTAAATAAACCCCTCAAGCTTCACTGTTGGTGTTTATATAGCATAGCATCCAACACCTTGGAGTATGTATAAAGCTCATTAAACATACCACCCCATGCATTTGTATATATCATAGAAACACAGACTTTGACTGCAGATAAGGATCACTTGGCACACCTAGTCTGCTAATTTCCCTACCTACAGGATAAGCTGCAGATCCTAGTTAACCAACAGTACTATTTCTTCCTACAACCTGCAAGAATTGCCTTATGTCTACCATCCCATCTTCCGTTCTCCCACAATTTTAGGCATACAGCCTCCTCAAGAAGGCTGTTCCATGTCTCCATCACCCTCTCTGTGAAAAAATACTTCTTCACATTGCCCCTGAGCCATCCCACCCTCTGTCTTCAAATTGTGTCCCCTTGTTCTTGCATATCTCTTTTTCTGAAAGATGGTACCCTCTTGGACTTTGTTGATTCCACTGAAGTACTTAAAAGTTTCTATCATGTCCACCCTCTCCCTCCTTTCCTCAAGGGCATACTTATTAAGCTCCTTTAGTCTCTCCTCGTATGGCTTCTCTTGCAGACCCTGGGCCATTTTAGTTGCCCTCCTCTGGACTGCTTCCATCCTGTCTATGTCCATGTGGAGATGGGGTCTCCAGAACTGGATGCAGTACTCCAGATGGGGTCTCACCAACTGTCTGTACAGAGGGATAACAAACTTCTTGTTTTCTGCTGGTGATGCCTCTCCCTGCACCAGAAGACATATGAGGAGAGACTAAAGCAGCTTAATATGTGTACCCTTGAGGAAAGGAGGGAGAGGAGGACATGATAGAAACTTTCAAGTATCTCAAGGGAATTAACAAAGTACAAGAGGGTAGCATCTTTCAGAAAAAAGAGATGTGCAAGAGCAAGGCACAAATTGAAGATAGAGAGAGAGAGGGGGACTCTCAGAGGTAATGTTAGAAAGTATTTTTCACAGAAAGGATTGTGGATGCTTGGAACAGCCCTTCCTGAGGAGGTTCTGGAGTCAGGAACAGTGAGAATTCAAGAATGCATGGACGGACATAAGGCAATTCTAGTGGGGGTAGATAAGAAAGCTGTTGATTAACTAGAATCTGCAGCTTATCCATCAGGTAGGAAATGGGCAGACTAGGTGGCCAAGCGGTCCTTATCTGCCGCCAAATTCTATGTTTCTGTCTCAGTATCCCACTAGCCCTCCCTACTGTCTTCTCACATTGCTTGCTAACCTTAAGGTCATCGGATATGATTACCCCCAGGTCCCTTTCTATTTTTGTTGTTGTTACTACCTCCCTCCTCATTGTGTAATCTTCCCTTGGGTATTTGTTTCCCAGGTGCATTATTTTGTACTTCATGCATAGTATATAGTATTTTTTGTAATACTTTATTTTTGTATGTAATTTTAGGCAACTGTAACTACTGCATGAAAGGACCTAACTGTAAATAAGCTTTGCTCATCTGAGTCTCCTATCCATATGAATAAAAATGTGGCTACCTTACCTTACCTTACCTAATCGTGCCGTACCATACCGTACCGTACCGTACCATACCACACCATACCATACCATTTCATTACATGCCATGCCATACCATACCATACTATACCATACCATACCATACCATGCCATGCCATGCCATACCATACCATACCATACCCCATACCATACCATACTGTATCATACCATAACCCTGTGGCTCCTATCTGCTTGCAGGAGTTTGCACACAGGCACTGCTTACCTGCTGCTTTTCTGTCTCCTGGGCTCTATCTAAAGCTGTTGCTAGTGACAGGTCATTGCAGACTAGGACCAGCTGGTTGAATAGCTTCCTGGCAAGATAAAATTCTAGGGCATATCACCCCTCAACAACTTGCCTTTCTTCTTATGTGTCTCAGCTGAAACACCCATCAGTATACAGTGGCAGCAGTACATTCAGCAAGTTATCATCCAAGATTCTCTGGACATACCTGGAGTAAAAAGTTCCTGGGACTGCCTTTGCTCAGTAAATCTCATGAAAATCTCCTTAGAGATCTAGAAAATTACTGGTCATATCAACTGCTACTGCTGTAGATTGCCTTTTCAGTTCCAGCCCCTTGCTCAGGGCCAGGAAACAAACTGATGGGTAACTTACAGCATCAAAGAAATTTAGGCCTCTAGGCCTTAAAACTGTTGCTGCTGCTGCTGTAGCTACTGCTGCTCTGCCAGTCACCCTTAGCTGGCAGTCCTTGTATCTGGAGACTCTCTCTGCAGAATTGTATGTCCAGTGTTTCTTAAAAAGGTTACAAATGATTAGAAGCCTAAGTATTTCCCAGGTCCGTCCAAGGTCACAACTTTTAAAAAACCTTAGAGTTTTCAGAGTGCATAAATCCCTGGACTCACAGCTATTCCCAGCTGTTCTGAAGTTTGGATGTCCAAGAAAAAAACATTACTCTAGGAACTATTGGAATTTTAGTGTAAGACATTTGCGTTGAGTTCTGGGTGAGGACACTGGGCTAGGGCATCTGCATCAATTTTATTTAAACCATTTCTGTTCTACAGATAGTATTCATAGGTGGACACAGCTGATCGCCATCTGTGCTCTGTCGCATCTAGTTGGCTGTGATTTTGACATAAGTGGGCAGGCTGTTGTTCATCTTGACCAGAAACTTTGCACCTTACATGCAATTAAGAAACAGTTTTCTCTAACGTCATCAAACTGCAGGTGGCAAAGAGAACTTGTTTAAATCTTTCAAGGTGTTTGTGTCACAGCACTGCACCCAATCCACTCAAACTGGTATCTACATGCTGGATGAAAAGCGTGATTGGGTCCACAAAGGGAAAAGAAAAGGGAAAATTGTTTAACCAGGAGCAGCACACTAAGCCAAAGCTTATTTCTGGATGCGACCTGGGAGCACAAGGAAGTTAAGTGACTTGCTCAAGATCACACAGTATGCACCTAGGTGGCTGTGGGATTCAAACCCAGGTCTCCAGATCTGCAGCTCAGAACCATAATCCACTGTGCTATATTGCCTCTGAAGGCCAGCATGGTGTTTCACTGAGGCATTTCATGATCTCTGAAAAGGCAGTCTCACTGCTTTGGTCCCAGTAGGGTACACATGTACTGTGCAAACTGCAAGTGGGCACCTACGAAAATGGCGACCCACTTGTGGTGACTGCCCTGATGGTGAGGGTGTAGGGAGGGTGACCAGACAGGAAGGGTTCACTACACAGTGATGGGATATCATGCCTGTATACGTGTGCAGGGGGGTGGGAGTGAGCATGCTGAGTGAGAGGAGGGAGAGTTTGTGAGGGGTGGTGCCATGGGTTGCCTTCAAGCTGGTATTGTGGTGTGGTGGCATGGATGTTGGCTGGGGTAGTGGGGATGCAGGGTTCAGAACCAGGCACCAGTGCTTTTTGTTGCACCTGGCCCGAGATTTATTTTACACAGAATGCCCCCGACATGCACACCCTGGAGTTGAAAATCTTAATTTTGGAGGTGGAAACAGAACCCCACCATTAAGACAAAATAACATGTTTTCACCGCTTTGACTGGTGCTGTGGTTGCACATTTGCGAAATTAGTTTGACAATGTACACTCACTATAAGTGCTAACGCCATTCGCAATCACCTTATTACATGGAACCCCAGTAAGCAAACTCAAATGGCTCATTAGCGTTGTGGGTGGAGCCTACCCTATTGGGATTGAATTGTAGCTCTAAAATGGCTGATCATGGAACTCCTTTTGGATATTTGAGTATTCCTCCACAGCTAAAATAGCACACTTCCACTCTGATTTTGCTATTTGCTGCTCTATGCTAAAGGCATCTGAAAGGAGTGGGATGCTAATGTATTGTACCTCTGAACTTCCTGGGATATTAACAAAAAAACAACTTTGAAACTTAATAAATAGTGAGCAAGCTAAAGGTATAAGGCTTGAGTGGAAGGTTGCACTTATCAATGCTAGAAGACTTATTAAAAGATTTGGAGAATTTAAGAGTTATTTGAAACACATCAAATTGTCATAGCTTGTGTTACTGAAATCTGGTAGGATAATAATGATACATTGTAGAAAACTATTCCAGGATATAATCGCTATCAAAAGTCACAAACCCATAGAAAAGGTGGAGGTATAGCAATGTACATTCATGATTCTATAACTAGTGTTCAAATACCTGAAGAATATTTTGGTGTAGAAACAATGTGGATTAAGCTATTACCACCGACTGGTCCAAAAATTATAATGGGCCTTTTATAGACCTCCTCTACCCCACCTAATATTGATACCATCCTTCTTAAACTACTTGGGAACCTAAACCTTGCAGATAAAATATTAGTTCTGGGAGATTTCAACCTCCCTAATATTGATTGGGAGCCATTAAGGGGTAACCATCTTGAAGAGGAGTACCTGGATGTATTCAGCCAGATTGGATTAGAACAATTAGTACAGGATAATACCAGGGGCAACAACATTCTTGATTTAGTGCTGTCCAAGATGGGTGATTCAATAAATGGGGTTAAGGTTCTTCCTTCATTGGGAAGTAGTGATCACTCTGTGGTGATATTTAATTTAATAGGGGCAGCTGCACCAAGAACCTATGAGGGGGTTACTAAACTAAATCTATCAAAAGCTAATTTTGATCAATTAAATAATGATTTAGCACAATGGGATTGGCCAGCTGATCTAAAGGGCAATAATATTGAGAATATCTGGACTGTACTTCTTGACAAACTTAAAGTACTAATAAATGAACACGTCCTCATAATTCACAAATGTAATAACAGCAAAAGAATATCACCATATTGGTTTAACAAAAAAATTAAACATTTATTAAATAGGAAAAATAAACTATTTCAAAAATATAAAAAAAAAACATAACAACTACCAGAAATATATGAATTCCATCAAACTAGTTAAAACCACCATTAAAAAGGCAAAAGCTCAACAAGAAATTAACTTGGCAACTAAGGTGAAGGACAACAAAAATCCTTTTTCTCATATATTAACAAAATGAAAAGCAATACTTCAACATTAGGGACCTTCAAAAATTCCTCGGCTGAACTAGCAACTGAAAGAGAAGCTGTTAATATTCAGAATAATTATTTCTGTTCAGGCTTCAATTCTGGTAACATTCCCCACACAAATTATAAATTGGACCCTATATTGGGGAATATCATTATAAAACCGGAGGAGGTGAGATCAAGACTAAAAAAACTGGATACTAATAAAGCCCCTGGCCCAGACAACATACATCCAAGGCTACTCTATGAGTTAGCTGATCCCCTGACATCCCCTCTTACCTATTTGTTTCAATCATCTTTGGACTCTGGTGAAGTTCCACAAGATTGGAAAACAGCTATGGTGGTTCCTATCCACAAAAAGGGTCCCAGGACAGAACCATCTAATTTTAAACCTATTAGCCTCACATCACTCATAGGTAAAATCATGGAGGGAATTTTGAAAAATATTATCATGGAATACCTTGAAGAGAAAAAGATAATTGACCCTGTACAACACAGATTTACTAAGTCTAGATCTTGTCAGACAAACTTGCTTACCTTTTATGAAAGAGTTAATTATGAGTTGGATGCACACAATGCAAAAGATGTGATTTACATGGACTTCGCTAAGGCATTTGATAAACTGCCACATATGGAACTAATTGAACTATTATCAAATATAGGAGTATCATCATCATCAAGTTTATTGCTCAGCATATCTTGCCATTACAAATCTGGACATAAATATCAATATAATACAGATGCATAATAAATAGACATATCAAATTGACATACAGTTAAAAACAATTTTCAACAATGTAAAATCACATTTACAATACCCAAAAGTCACATAATATCGAGTCATCATATACTAATTTCAGCACTATCTTTCTGACAAATTCAATCCATTTACCATATCAATCATTCTTATTCTTACCATATTTCGATTATATAATGCATAATATACACCATGTTTCAGGACAATTCATTTATATAAAGAATCACATGATTCTATTACCAAGGGCAGGGTTTCAAATGGAAACCTTTAAGTTCCATATATCTTAAAAGGGAGACCACAGGGACAAGCACCTCTTCTTCCTGCGCTTTTGTAAAAATGTCACTATGTGAATCGGTTGATAAGTAAGTTGTTGAATTAGACCACCCAAAAGGAAGTCCTCATTTTTTCACAAGGGACAAAGCAAACCACATGTAATAAATTATCTTCACTTACCACATTTACAGTAAAGATCTTTATTTTTCTTTTCTCAAATTTTCCTTTCCTAACATTACTCAAAAAGCATTCAAAACGGAATCTAGTAACAGCTTTCCTGTTGTTTAGGATTTTGTAAAATCTCCAGATATAATTTTAATTTGTGGGATCTCTTATTTTAGCCAGCCATGGGCAGGCTTTAGACAATCCACCAATATCAAAATCTTTTTTCGCAAATACATTTTTTATCCTAAGGTTAACTTGTCTTCTTATTTGGGCTAAGGGAAGTCTTAAACAGTCTGTAATAGTCGACAACAAGCCAAGTGGTTTGATGATTTCTTCTACTACTTTCATGCAGGGGAAAGTTATTTGCAAGTGGAGATATGTTAAAGCTTCCTCCAAGCAAACCCGAGGGAGCCTATTCTGATTTATTCTGAACACTCAACCAATAATTTACCAACCTTTACTGTATTTGACATTCAATTGAGACCTTACCAAGCTCTGCCCTCACTAACAAGGATGGGGCAGCAATTGGAAGTCCTAACATCCTCTTATAAAGTTTGTTCAGGCTGGGATCAAGTCCCATTTTGCTGTTATAATTGATGCCCCAAATCTCAGCTCCATAAAGAAGTTGAGATTTGATTTTGCCGTCAATAACCATCAGGTTTCCTTTAACAGAGTTCCCTCCAAACCTTGAGAAAAAAGACAAAAGGGTGGGAAAAAACTTCTCTGCCTTTAACTTGATTTCCCTCAGGTGATCACACCAGTTCCCATTTTGGCTGAAGGTTATTCCCAAGTAACAAAAACTTGTTATCACATCTAATCTATTGTGATTCATGTAATATTTGTAATTACTCCTATTCTCCCCAAATACCAATACCTTGGTTTTTTTATAGTTTATTTGAAGAACTGCACTGAGACATTCTGCATAGAAATAATCCAAGCTTCTTATCATGCCTAAATAGCTTGTTGAAAGTAAAGCTACTTCATCAGCATAAGCCAGATAAGATAATACTCTTAATCCAATTTTTGGCATATGAAATTCTTCATTATATATTTTGTTTAATACAGTGCAGAAAAACAGATTAAACAACTGTGGTGCCAGTGAGCAACCCTGTTTAACTCCTATATTAGAACTAAACCAATTACATCATTCACCTTTGTTATTATACCTAACACTAGCATAATTGTCCTGATGCATCAACCTGATCATTTCCAACAATGAAGGATCTACTTCAAGGCCAGAGAGTCTTTCCCAAAGAAGGATTCTATTGATTTTGTCATAGGCTGACTTAAGATTGATGACGCACAATAATGTTTTGTTTTTTACCATTTTATATTTATGTATAAGATGAGCCAAAATAAAAGTCAGATCTGTTGTTGAGTAATTTTTCTAAATCCAGCTTGTGCTTCATTGATTACATTATTGATCTCTGCCCATAAATACAGCCTTTTGTTAATAATTTTGGTAAATAATTTTCCCAAATTATCAAGTAAACTAATCAGCCTATAACAACCAGGATCCTTTCTATCACTCTTTTGAATACTGGTGCAATAATACTTAAATTCCAACTTCTCGAATAACCCAGTTCTCCAAACATGATTAAACAATTTATGTAAAAAAGGAATCCAATGATGCTTAGTCCTAATTATAACATCCAAAGAAACCCCATCAGGGCCTGAAGCCTTTCTTCTTTTGAATGAATCCATTGCATTTTCTATCTCTTTTACTGTTATCTCATCAGTAGGTCTATGCATTCGTTCACCAATCTCCAACTGTGTTGATTTAAGAAGATAATCAGGTTCATCTCTACTAAATTTGTTTATAATAAATTTCCCAAGTATTGGGCTCAATATGTGCCTCAATGTTATCATTGGTTTTAGTGCTAAATCTAACAATATGCCAAAACAATTTATTGTCCTTTGATTGAACCACCCTTTTTAGCTCCAACCATAACTGTTTGACATATTTTCTTTATTATTGACTAGCATCAACTTATAAGTTCTCCTTATTTGATTCATTTTTTTATTATTGTCCTTATTGGTGCAATTTTAATAGTCTAAGTTGTTTATTAAGATGTTTCCTAGCTGTTTACATTCTATATTGTACCGGGTTGACCTTCTTTCTTCTTAATCTTTACCTCTTTTGTTATTATATAAGATACTGCATTTATAATAGAATTATAATCTGATATTATTTGATTGTCATGAACATTATCTACTGATTCTGATAATCGCATTAAAATGCCTGCATTTTGTAGAATATCTTCAAAATTTTGAGCTTCGATCATATCCCACTCAGTTCTGTTCCTTTTTAGCTGGATTGATAGTGGTTCATGTCTAACTATTTTATTGGTACCTGCTTTCCTAGTTAGCCTAAATTCAACTCCTAAGTGCTGACTTTCCGGTCTTGGTTTCAGATATAATGAGTGACATTGATAGATCAAATTTAAATCTGTCCAAACAAAATCAATGGTTGAGGAACTGTTCCTTCCCTTAAATGAATATTCTCCCTGTAAGTCCAAAGATATCCTTCCATTTAAAAGACATACATTTCTGTCAATCATTAATCTATGCAGCTCTATTCTGCATTATTTATTACCAAGTCCTTTGTTTTCCTTATTACTGCACTTTAGATTTATCGTTTAAAGACACAACTTCCTCTATATCATTGTTACAAGCCTTTAAATTGCCTAATCTAGCATTAAAATCCCCCATAATTAGCAATCCACATTCTGAGAAATCACTTTGGATGCTTATCACTACATCATTAAGAGTCCTAAAAAGATCTGAGTCTCCATATTTACTTCCTACAGGATTACAGTAAACATTAATTATAAACCAATAATCCTTGTCTCTATCTGTTATTTTAACCACCTGTAGACCATTACTATTGCTACTTATTTCTTCAGTTGTTATATCAATATCTAATTTAATGAAAATTGTAAGCCCTCCGGACTCCCTCCCAAATTTCCTAGTTTTACTGGCCAGTTTGTTATAAGACTTATATCCATCTAAAAAAGAGTTAGAAAGTGCCCACGTTTCTTGAACACAAATCAGATCAAATAAATTCAAATATTGAATTGTTTCCAGATCCCCTAACTTTTCCCCAAGTCCTGATGGATTCCAGGACAAAATGTTAAGCATATCTTCTTTATTTATAAACATATCTGATCTATTAAGATCAGTAACATATAAAGAGTTGAATGCTGATCCCCATGGCCTTCCTCTAGCAGAATCCATTTGTCATTTATTCATTAAAGAAAGCATTTCATATCTGTTAGCTGTTTCAACCAAAGTCTCCCAATGTTGCCCCTTCTGTTGTATAATTAAAAAAGTATCGTCAAGTTTACTTCTAACATCATCAATGCAGGCATAAATGCCTAACTGATCCAGAATAAACTGTTTCTTGTTTAATTCCTTAACCAAACTTTCTTGTTTGACCGTGAATACAACCTGTCCATCAAGTTCCAATCTCCTAACACTATCAATAAGGGAGTTACTAACATAAATTCCCAAACATGCACCCAAAACATCTGTTAATTTTCTGTTTAGATTAAATTTGTTCTCTTTGTGTAGTTGTTTCAATCCAAAGATAGAAACTAATGTTTCCTGTTGAGTTACTGCATGTCCCTTATCATTATAAAATTCAGGAACGAGTTCATTCAAGGTCAACAAGTTCCCAACTTGGATTCACATCCTCTCAAACTCCTTAGTTTTTTGTGCAGCAGCTTTTAAGAGGTAAAACTGGTTGGAAACCAGCTAGATCAGTTCTGAGGTAAAAACTGGTCTAATTATTCTGATAGAGTACTTAATTAGATTACAGCCATCCAATAAATTTGTTAATAAGTCACTCATTAATCCAGTTAATTTATCCTGCTTTTTGTGGAATACATGGCACATTAAATAATGGGAGAACAAAATCATTTCCTAAAGTTTTTGAGCAGAAAACTTCTAAAATATTTACTGCCCTCTTGGCTCACTCTATCCTGAGTACTCAGTGAGCTAGGTTCATGTGCTTTAATAGCCTCCCCTTGTTTACTAATACAGTGTTTTATTTTGCACTTTCTACATCTCTTAGATTTCTTCAGCTCCTCTAAACTAGTTCCCTTTTGAGGCAACTCTCACTTATTTTTCCCAATCCCTGATGTTCATTTAATTCTAAGCTAACACCTACACCACTTAATAATAAGTCAGTGTTGGTTTTTGTTTCGTTTGCAGTTGTTTCCAATGGATCCTTAAGTTCCACTAGAGCTTCGCTATCTTTATTTCCCTTTCTCTTTCCCTTGCAGTGCCTATCAGCTTTTGTCTTGCCTCCCTTAACACTCTTGCACTTACACTTACCCTTGCGCTTACATTTACACTTACCTCTATCGACCTTAGAAATCTCTCTAGAGACTTCTTGCTCCTCTCCCTTTTTCCATAGAATAGGATAAGTCTCTGCCATTTCTTTATAAATACTGGTATCTCTTACATTTTTATTGGGTAGCATTACACACTCAGAACCATTGCTTGTAATTGACTGCTCTGAGAAATTATCTGCTTTCACTCTTGAAATATCATTGGACTCTAAATTAAATGGGTCCTGATCAAACTGACCACAATAATCCAAAATTTGGCCCAAGGGGGGACTAATCATACTCTGATCCAAAATTAAGTTATCTCTAATGCTTTGAGTAAGTATATCCACTCCCTTATGTCCTTGTTCCATCAAGTCTAAATTATTTTTGTTTTCTAAACATACCCATTTAATAGAGGAAAGATCATATTTAATATCCAACAACTGTTTAAACAAAAAAATATTAGAATTGAGTGGATCTCTTAATACATTAATACTATTCTTGGTTAGACCCTCCAAATCTGGAAAACTTCTATTCTCAGGACTCATTGTCCAAGAAGTACAGCTGTATTCTTCCCTAATACATTGATCTAAAGCCTCCATTATCTGATTTTCTCCCTCTGAGTACCTTACTGATACATTCCCTTCATCATTATTTCCCTTAGTAAGTTGGTTAGTGTCCTTTTTATTTGTGGGGGCTTCTATTTCAGTCTGGACAGCAGCCTTCTGCTCAGTGTCACTAAAATGTGACCTTAGTGTTTCTCTCATACTTTTTACCTCTGTATCTAATATAGTCAAATTATGAAAGATATCAGAGAAATCAGATTTTAGTAGAATGAATCTTTTCAGGCCCCTCTAATTCCTTGTTTAATTGGACTAAACCTTTTAACTTACTATTACTAGGAGGATGGCACATTTTCCCTCTTTACTTGTGAATGATATCAAATCTACTGTTGTAATAGTCTTTGAATTATCTTTTTCATCTTGTGGTGAAACAATATTAAAAATTTCAAGATGCCCCATTCGGGTGGATGCTAATTGGGTAGCATGCTCTTTTTACCTTAGCTTTTCTACTGTTTTCTTGCAATATAGACCTATTGTTGTTAAACCAATTTTGTTTTTTGCTGAGTGACTTTGTAGCTAGTTTTTGTAAAGAGAGGGAATTTTTTTTGTATACCCTTAGATAACCTTCCTTGCTTAGCTTTCTTAAGTGTACTTTCAGCCAAAATTAGTTCATTGCTGAGAGGCATTTTATTTCTAGTAACAGGTGGCATGTCACAAAAATAAAAGTCAAATCCTTGATTAATACAAGTCCTAAACAAAGAAATTTCAATTCTTTCAGTTCTTTCCCAAAGAGCGAGCATCTCAAGCTTGCAACCCACGTTGTCAAATCACAAATCCCATGCAGACGATGTTAAGCTTCCCAACCTGAAGGTTTGTGTAAAAGGCAGAATCTTCGGCCTAGTAACCAGAACTTGTCAGGGCCCACTATAGATTCAGGAATCCATTTCCAAGTCAGAGTACCCAAAAAAGTCCATAAGCAGATTCTTGAATAGTGAAATATAACAGAGTCTCCAGAATTCATTGTTTCTAGACTGAGCACTAAAATAAACAAGACATGAAAACAAGATATATAAGTGTCCAGACAGAGTATATAGATATAGCAATCAATGAGCAATCAGATAACAGCTGCACTCCTAAACAGCCAAAATATTGTCCCCCAAAGGCTTTACAGCTGATTAAAAATACTGGTATCTCCTATGTAACATAAAAAGTATAAGACATGAACTCTTATAGTTTAAAACAGTTATATCGCAAATTCAAAAGCTTATAAATTTAAAACTTACTTCTTGAAGTAAAAATAGCAGCTAAATATATCTGAAAGTGTTGTAATATCTATTGAATAGATCCACATAGACAGTAGGGCTTGGCGTTCACGTTCACATTCGCACCCGAATTTACAAAGAAAAACGGGCAATCAGGCAAGCAAGCTTTTTCCTTAAAAAACCAGGAACAATAAAAGCCTAAATTAAGGCAAAGAGCTAAATACTAGAAGCTCAAAATGTTAAAAAAATCAAATATTTTACTCAGCAGCACTTGAAAAATGGTTGTGGTGGTTCTTGCGCGCTAGGAGAAATCTAAAACAGAAAGCCACGCATGCGTATAAATACCTAACTCACGTGGGTAAAATACACTTTGGTGCGAAAAGTAAACTTTCCTTTAAGAAAAATATATACTCAATCGGCCCTAAGGATGTTCACTGAATAAAACATAAAACATAAACATGAAGCATAAAACATAAAAAACATAAAAAACAAGACTCAAACTCTACACCCCTTAGATTATTTTTGCAGTGATTGGTGCAGAAAAACAGGAACACAGGCATCTTATGGCAAAAGAATACGCTGTATTTCAATTGGGATCACGCTTCTTTTCAATGCAATGCTGTTCTGACTGGCTGTTGTCTAACCCCCTACCAGGGGCCCACCTTGAGGAGAACCCCAGCTGCCACAAGCTAGCAGGCACCTCTTCACTCTCTTCATTCTCTTCTCTCTTCTGAGGAGGAAAAAGACAAAAGCACCGAGAGAAACTCTGTCCAACACAAGGCAGAATTTAGGATTTACTGGTAAGAAGACAGATGCACTCAGGCAACAGTGGCATACCTGTTTTAAACAAATAGCGAGCAAAGTCTCCCTGCTTCTCCCTTTACTCCACAAAGTGAGAGGCGAGATTCTGTGTTGGTCTCACCTTCCGCCTCAACATATAGCAGTAAATAAAAATATTACAAGCTGGATATCTGAATGGTTAACAGGGAGAAGGCAGAGATTTGTGGTTAGAGGTGAGGTGTCTGACTGGGCAGCTGTGACAAGCAGGGTGCCACAGGGGTCGGTCCTTGACCTTGCCTCTTCAATATTTACATTTCTACCTTGAAAATAGGATCTCCCAATATATGGATGTCCAAGTTTGCTGATGACTGTAGAATTGGTGCACTAGTAATCAATGATAATGAAGTTTCTGCATTACAGCAAGCTATAGATGACATCTATTCATGGACTAATAACAACAAATTAGAACTTAACATCTCCGAGTGTAAGGCTATGCACCTGGGCCCTCATAATAAAAAATACCAGTATACAATGGGGACAAATATCCTGATGGATACAAAATGCTGACAGAGATTTAGGAGTCAAGATAACTTCTAGTTTGCAGTTCCGTGAGCATTGTAAAGAACAAGTAAAAAAAAGCAAATCAGACTTTAAACTGTATATTGAGGCCTGTATCAAGTCGAAGTAGGGAGGTGTTGATGCCACTGTATGGATCCCTGGTTAGACCACACCTGGAGTATGGAGTCCAGGTATGGGCCCCCCAGAAAAGAAAGGATGTGATCAGAATAGAGGGAGTGCAACGTAGAGCCACCAAATCTGTGACGGAATTAAAACATATGGCTTATAATAAAAGATTAGAAGCCCTAAATCTTTACTCGTTAAACTATAGAAGATTAAGAGGGGACTTATGTATGATGTATAAAATTATCGAGAACACAACATTACGGGAAGATCTAGGAATAAACCTTAGATCTGGCTGGACCGGTGATAGAAGACTTAAACTCCAACTCAAACTACCTAAATGGAATACAAATCTAAGAAAAAATTGGTTTACGATTAGGGTAATTACAGCCTGGAATGGACTTCCTGTATCAGTGGTAGAAAGTCCTAGTATGGATACCTTTAAAAGAAATCTTGATATTGCCCTTTCTGATAGAACTACATTATTTTAATTAACTGGCAAGCATTATGGATGAAAGTCCCACAGCTTGGAAACACTTATGAAACTGCTGTTTCTAGCCCCTCAATTGAACCTTTGCAGGGCTGCAGATTGAGCATCTGTCCAGTTCAGTTTAATAGATTTATTCTCTTTCTTTCAGCAACCTAGGGGTTAACTCACTATCTGTTATACTGGAATTTACTGAAGCTCTGAAACAGTCAGGCAGACTATAGTGTCAGATTACAGACAGTCCAGCTGCAGCTTTGTTCTACAACTCTCTCACCCTTTACTGACAAAGTTAAGTTTTTACCCTTGTTCCTATGGGCATTTATTGGGATCTGAGACCATTTTCTTCTGATATATATTTCTGTTCAACCTTTGTATATTTTCTATCCAGTGATAATGAAAGGTGGGGACTTACAAGACCTCTGTTTATCCATATAATTGGATTCACTGCTGATTTTTTTCTCAGTGCTCATACAAGGTACAGTTGAGATAGCACTAGATGGTAAACTAAAGCTCTTTTGTTTATCACAGGGACAGGTACCATGCATCCTTCCCCCCCCCACTCACCCACTGTGATGAATTTAGTGCTGATAAAAAGCAGATAAAGCCCTCAGTTTAGTCATAGGTACAATACCATATGGGGCAGGCTCAGTGCAAACTTATTGACACTGTGATTGATTTAGTGCTGGTAAGAGGTAAGGGACTGACATCACTTGGGCTTTAAACCCTTGGATAATCCATAGAGACAGCTACAGTGTGGGGGATGGGGAAGTGCTTGGTTTTCAACACTCCATTTAGTCCTGGTGAATGGTGAGAGACTGCCAGAACTGGGGACTATAGCATTTTGTTTATTGACAGTAACAGGTACAGTGTGTGACTGGTGAACAGTCAGGGAGTGGCACCACATGAGACTGATATATTGATATTTTTTTACCCTTGTTCCTGTGTGCATTTATTGGGATTTGAGACCATTTTCTTCTGTTTCTTTTTTTATATTTTTCTATTCAACCTTTATATAGTTGCTATCCAGTGCTAGTGAAAGGTGCGGACTTACAACACTTCTGTTTATCCACAGAATCGGGTTCACAGCTGACTTTTCTTCTCAGTGCTCATACAAGGTACAGCTGAGATAGCACTAGATGGAAAGTAAAGCTCTTGTTTTCCACAGGACAGGTATTGTGTAGTCCCCCACCCCACATTCACCCACTGTGATGAATTTAGTGCTGGTAAAAAATAGATAAAGCCTTCAGTTTATCCACAGACTGTTACATCAATTTCTCTCTCGACTTTGTTACTGATTAGAACTCTAAATCAAGTGCAATTATTGCAGCATTGGAAACTGCTTTATGTTACTAGCACTTTAAATTGAAGTAGATGGTGATGCATGGATGTGTTTCCTGCACTGATTTTTTGATATATGTCAATAAATAATATATTTTAAACTATCTCCTGTTTATACAAGTAGTGCTTACCCACTCACCTTTTTGAGTGAGTGTTGTTTCCTGATATAGCTCTACTCTCAGGTAGTGCACACTTGTCTTACTCAATTCTTTCTATCATGGTGTGAGCCCCTATATATATTTTGTTGCTTACGAGATTCATTCTAGTTCTTTCAGCAGCCTAGGGGTTAACTTGGCCATTAAGCTGTAATTCTGCAAGCATGCCGCTGTGTAACAGCTCTGCTCCATGGTTTGCCAGTGTCTTGCAAGTGCATCCTGAACTTTTGAACAGCAAGGTGCCTTCAGAGGTTGAGACCTATGTTTTCCCTTTCTGAAATCAGTTCTTGTTAGATAACAGAATTGAAACTAAAACAGATGAATACCTTCAGGAAATAGTTTGCACTGCAATATGTGCTATGCCAAGATTTTTCAAAAAGGACTATGTAGCCCAAACACAATACGGTTACAGTGCCCTCCTCCAGTCCTTTGGAGCCACCCAAGTTTCCATTGATCTGCTCACTCAAAGTAAGTCATAGTTTAAAGAGCCTACATCTAATATTAGATTTTAAAAGCAGCCAACCATTGCCTTTTATATCTGAGGTATTTTTTGTTTTCCCTTTAATTAGAAGATTGTTTACCTGATGTTAGTAGGTGTGATCTGTGTAACAGCCCCTCACTACATCATCAGCATCGAGACTTCACTGACTGTGACATCACTGCTGTTTAGGAACAGCAATTCAGTGACTGCCAGATTATTCATCTGTGATGTCACTGACAGTGAGATCACAAAGCCAGTGATGTAGTGGGGGGCAGTAGAGCTAAATACGTCAGCTGCCAGGCTACAATGGAGCTTGAAACCCTCCACCATGATTAGCCACTAGGGAATAAGTGTGTGTGTGTGTGTGTGTGTGTGTGTGTGTGTAAGCATGCTGCTGTTTAACATCTTTGCTGCCTTAGACTAGACCACACTCTGCAAGCACGCTGCTGTGTAACATCTCTGCTCCACACCTTGCCAGTGTCTCACGAGTGCATTCTGAACTTCTGAAGAGCAAGGCACCTCCAGAGGTTAAGATCTATGCCTTCCTTTCTGAAATCAGTTCTTGTAAGATAACAGAATTGACACTGAAAAAGATGAATACTTATTCAGTATTACTCAGTTTCCAAGGTGGAAGACACATAAACCCATCGAGACCACCTTCCTGCACCTGCAGGTGTATTTAATTTCCACATCTAAGAGATAATCATCTAAAGCTTGTTTGAAAGGATTGAATGATTTTTCCAACCAGATTTGGAGGTCATGAGTTCCATAATCTACTTGTTCTAACTGTAAAATATTTTTTTTCCTTTTATTGGTTCCAAACTTGGGAACTCTAAGTTGTCTATTATGGCAGCTTAAGCCCTCAGGTTTTGCCACCCATTCCAAGCCACATTCTTTAATGAGATATGGCTCATTTAGGATGTTGAAGCGCATTAAACAAATCTCCCCTTAGTCTACGAGTCCTTAATTCATAGAGTTTAAGCTTGTTCAACCTCCCAGGGTAAGTTAACTTACATAGAGTGGATATTAGTTTAGTGGCCTTTCTTTGTACTGACTCTGTGATTTATATATCCTTATTCAAATATGGAGACCAAAGCGCTGCAGCATAATTCACATGAGGTTTTACATACATTGTATATAGTGGTAGAATACAGGCTCAACTTCTGTTAACAAATTCTTTTCTAATTGATATTAAGATACAGTTGGCTCTATGGGAGACCTGTCTGCAGTGATCTGCATTGGATAAGTCCTTGTTAATAATAATTCCCAGATCATTATCAGATTCTACCATTTTAATAGGGCATGAGCTAATACTATAGGTTATGTGCAGATTTTTATTCCAAAATGAATAACTGTACATTCATCAGTGTTGTACTCCATTTTATTATTTTTGCCCAATTGCCTAACTTCATTAGATCTCATTTAAAGTTAGCAATCTTAAGTTGTGCATCAACCTCAGAGAAAATCTTAGTGTCATCTGCAAATTTTACTAACTTGCAATTCAGGTCATCGTTTGTATTTCTAATAACGATCTCAAATAAGACGGGGCCCAAAGCTGAGCCCTGAGGGACTCCAGTAGTAACCATGATTACATCTGATAATTTACCAGCCACTCAAACTTGTTGAGTCCTATTAGACAACCTCGAGGATATCTATTTAACAGTAAAGGGATTTAGACCTAGTGTTATCATTTTCTTTAGGAGCAATTGGTGTGGGACCTTATTAAATGCCTTTTGAAATCGAGCAGTACTATGTCCACTGGAACTCCCCATCTAGGCTATTATTGATATTCTCATAAAAGAGATCAGATTGGTGGAGCAAGATCTGCCTTTTACAAAACCGTGTTGTTCACCTACTTTCAGGAAATAGTTTGTACTGCAATATGTGCTATGCCAAGATTTCTCAAAAGGCTTATGTGGTCCAAACACAGTATGGTTACAGTGCCCTCCTCCTGTCCCCTGGAGCCACTTAAGATTCCATTGATCTGTTCACTCAAAGTATGTCATAGTTTAAAGAGCTAGTGTACTGCGTACATCTAATATTAAATTTTAAAAGCTGCCAACCATTAACTTTTATATCTTGAGGTTGTTGTAGGCTGTGGGTAAAGGATGGACGAACGAGACAGATAGGCAGCAAAATAAAGTATTTATTTTTACAAATATAAAGTGAACTGATAAGTGGCAAAATAAAAGAGAAGCAAAAATGCATCAAAGTCAATAGAAATACAACTAGTAATGTCTAGCTATAGAGGATGTTAACAGCTTCACATCCTCCTGCTGACTGACTACCTGTTTAAGGTGAACAACTTATATACCTGTCAGAGGTCATGTGGCTAGCTAACTCCACCCCTGTACATTTCTTTAAACATTATTCTTCTAAATACTCTGCAAATATTTTATTCATAATATACAAACACTTTTACATTAACATAGCAACTTACATACAGTCAGCAAAGTGTATTAGTCTTTTTAGGAGTTTTTAAAAACACTCTCTGGCATCAGGAAGCATCATCCCTTCCAGCATCAGCATACAAGGATTCAGGAAGTGGCCGTTCAGCTCTTAGAGCAGTGCTGGAACTGAAGGAGGTTGGTTTCCAGAAGCTTTGAAACGCCAGCAGCAGCAGGAATACCCTCGTTTTTCAAGGACTTTAAAACAGCACAAAATGCTTTATTTCAACCAAGGAGGGTATGTAGAGTACCAAACTCTTCATTACTTGCAGAAAACTCAATGCTGAGGGGAAGTAGAAGGCTAAATGTCTTTGCGACAGTGCGCACGTTCGAGCGGCTATAAAATTACTGGCACTCGCACTGTCGCGCAGGGGTTCAGTGGCTTATTTTTACAGGGTAAGCTGCATTTTGAATAGCTCTTGACAACAAGAGTATATTTGGGGATAAGCAAGAGAACCAGAAGGTTCTAAACATTATTTTAAAGCCTGAAAGGTGCAGAGAGGCACAATAGTGCATTTCTATGCAACGCCCTGCAACATCTTAAAACGGAGGGTTTTTCTTTATCTCCCTCAACCAGATGGGCTATTAAGCAGGCATTTTAAATGGGGACTAGCCTGTGGAGTGAAAATGGCTCCAGATAGCTATTTATTTTACACAGGACATTTTCAAAAGGAGCACAACAAGCTCCAGGCATATAATTATACAGAGGGACAGGATGCATTTTACATTAAAACAGGGAGCAGTCCTGACGTCCTCAATCTTAATTAACCAGGTTTTGAAGGTAGAATAGCGATACTGGAATGTACTGGAAAAGGACAAAGAGGGACAGACAATAGACAAGACTACAATAAACATATAAACAAAGTGGGTGGCCAGCCTAACAAACAAACATATAACAATACAATTACACAAAGACAAAGATGCAGAAGTATATCCACGACCACTATCCTTCCAGAAAAACAAAAGGAAGGGGGCAACTTCACTCTCTCAGAGGTACTTTTTCTTTTCCCTTTCTTTAGTTAGAAGATTGTTTACCTGATGTTAGTAGGTGTGATGTGTGGAACAGCTCTTAGCCTGGCAGCTGACATATCTTACTGTACTGCCACACACTACATCATCAGCATTGTGACCTCACAGACTGTGACATCACTGCAACTTAGGAACAACAATTCAGTGACTGCCACATCATTCATCTGTGATGTCACTGTCAGTGTGACCACAAAGCCGATAAATTAGTGTGGGGCAGTAAAGCTAGATATGTCAGCTGCCAGGCTAAGAGTTGTTCCACACATCCAGCACAATATTATCACATTGAAGAATTTTCTGATGAGCAAAGGAATATTAAATATACTTCAAAAAATAAAAGTTACAACTGACTGCTACTTAAAATTAGCATTATTTTCCTGTCTGCCTGTTTTGGCTCCACTACCTCTGTAAATAAAATACATTAATTTGGAAGGCTTGTACTGGGTGAACCCCTAACCTTTGGCCCTGTCCATACTACACCAGAAAATCCCTCTGTAATGTTACAGAGGTTCCAAACCATTACTGTAATGGTTTGCGTTTACACTGATAATGTTATAGAAAGTGTTTCCAAAACCATTGCTGAAAACTTAGGCCCCGTCTACACTGC
The DNA here is from genome assembly GCA_016271365.2 of Neoceratodus forsteri. NCBI lineage: Eukaryota > Metazoa > Chordata > Ceratodontiformes > Ceratodontidae > Neoceratodus > Neoceratodus forsteri. The sequence continues at coordinate 1,430,941,348 of CM057449.1, forward strand.
ACTGAAAATGTTACAGTGCATCCACACTACCACTGAAAATGTTTTGAAAGCATTTTGAAAACATTACAGGAGTTTACTTGTGTAGTGTGGACAGGGCCACACATACCCGGCCCACACCACAATTACTCAAACCCTGTAACGGTTTCAAACCATTACAGACAGTAAACATTACGGTGTATCCAAATTGCCAGTGAACCATTATGATAATGGTTCAGAACCGTTACAGCCGGTCCACATTGTGGGTGACGGGTGACCGTTACGGTTGGCACCCTATCCCACAATGCTGTTCGTGCTACACTGAGGGCAATGCTGGGGTTACACACTCACGCATCCACACTATAGCTGGTAATGTTACAGAGACAGAACTGTTTTCGTAACCATTGTTGAAACCACTTCATAGTTGGTTTCAACAACGGTTACGAAAACGCCCTGTAACGTTATCAGGTGTAACGCAAACTGTTGCGTGTAATGGTTTGGACTCTCTGTAACGTTACAGAGGAGTTTTCAGTGTAGTGTGGACAGGGCTTAGAAGTTAAGTTAAAGTAAGTTTAGTGCAGTGGTTTAAGGCTCTGAGCTGCAAATCTGGAGATTTGGGTTTGAATCCCACAGCCCCCACTTGCATACTGTGCGATTAACTTCCTTGTACTCCCAGGTCACACCTGTAAACAAGCTTCGGTTTAGTGTGTCTCTCCTGGTTAAAAAAAATAGCAACAGATGCATCTTGGGCAGATCTCTTTGAAAATAGTTGGCTAGTGGGGTTAAACAAGCAAAGCAACAAATGACAAACTCCTCTGGGTGCTAAGCTATGCAAAGTGGCAGCAGCTGGCATTGGGTTTGTTGGAGCAAACAGCAAGGGCCAGGTCTGTTGGAGGTGGGAGGAGAACACTAAAAATTGAACCAGTGGCATGGTAGTAGTGTTTAAATTATTTAGTCCCCCAAGACAGCCAGGTAGCAATATGCAAACTGTTACTCAGGTGCCTGGGACTCATATATCCTGCAGAAAGTCAAACTTGTCAGTCTCAAGACACAGAAACAAAGCAGTCCTAAACTAGATAAGTGCAACAATGCAAAATGCACCAACATTTTGTAACATGAGTCTCTGATTTACAACATTATGCAGTGGTTTTGAAAGACAATAAGATAGGTGGGGACACCACTACACCAGATACCTTAATCATCCAATGACAACCAACAAAAGGCTACAGTGAAGAGTAAGCATTCATACCACCTCTCCTCCCCAAGTCTAACCACTCAACATCATGTTATGGAAAACAATTGTAACATGATACAAATAAATAAGAACAGGTTTGCTCAGAATAAGAGATAACAAAAGAAGCCCTAATCATAGTTACATTTAGCAAAGAAGATGATGCACAGCACTGCTATGAAGTACATTTTTTCAGCTAAGCTCCCACCTTGAAAACTAGCCACTCTTCTCTGTTTACAACCACCTTATGTTCCCATGTGCTTCCTTCTTCTGATGTTGTAAAACCTGCCTAACACAGAAAAATAGAAACATGCTGCATTCCTCTCTTCCGGGTTCTTTAACTCTTCTTTGTCAGAAAAGTTGCTTCCCTCTCACTGGGCTAATAGAGATGCATAAACACACACACACACACATGCATGCATGCATGCACGCACGCAGACACGCACACACACATATCACACTGACTGTGTGTCCATCCCCTGTAGCTTGTAAATCCCAGAAACTGGAAGCAAGAAGTCGTAAAAAGCCTCATTTGTACTAAACAGCCTCTGTCTGGTATGGCAGCATCCCTGGGGTCACATTTACACAGAATATGAAAATTAACTTACCAGTTGGTGTTTGGACTGGTGATAGTACTCTTTGACTTGGTGGTCATGAGAGAGAGACCAGTTTCATTGCTGAGTGATCATGCTCTCTCAGCATGACACTGCAACTCCTTCTCACTGACCATCCTACCAGGCAGGCTTGCTGTAGTAGAAGAGATGATGGCAAATCATAATTTCCAGTAGCAAAAGACTCACTTAGAGTATAAGTACAAGAATCTGAGCCCTGCTTTGGGCCAAGTTTTGAACTGCCTGCCACCTTTCGGGACCAATTCATGAAATGACAGTGCCACTGTTCATGAGGTGGAGTTCCAAAAAGCCCATGTTCCAAACCTGGTGAAATGGTTCCCAAAAATGACTGTTATAAGCATGTGTTGTGCAGTTTCTACTCATGCTCCTAACTTCACTAACTTTTCATGTTTTCACTCCACATTTTCAACATTGCCATTTTTTGCACACCTCCTTCAAAACAGTACAGCTGTCATTTTCCACAACCTGCCCAAAACATGTTTTTGTACCTGTGACACAGAATAGTGTGTTCGCACTGTGAAATCACCTTTCGAGGACAAGTGAACAAAAAGACACTGGCATTCTTCATGAGGGGGGTCCCAAAAAGGCCATGTTGAAAACCTGGTGCAATACCTCCCAATAATGGCCAAGTTACACCCAGATGCTGTATAATTTCTATGCACATTTCTAACTTTGGTAATTTTGTAGCTCTTCACAGCACTATCAGCTCTGGCTAGATCTTGTTTTACTTATGTTACTCACTCAGTCTGTCTGTCTGGAACATGTCCTTCATTGGACACACCTTCTTCTTGGGGGTTTGGGGGTATCCCTGGGTGAGGTTGTTCAGTGAGTAGCTATTATGGAAAAGTCCTTTATAAAATATCTATAATAGTAACAAAATCCAAGGATTGCAGGGTCTTTTGATTGTGTGGGTGAGGCCAGGTAATGAGACCCTCTATCTTGGCAAGAAAGTCCAGACTTCTTCAGCTGAAACAATGTGCCTTTCACATTTAACAAATGGCTATCAAAACTGGTACTGGTTTCTCCAAGATCTTCCTAAAATGATTAGATCTTCCAGTTATATATTAGGTGTCGTGGCTGAGTTGGTAGCACATCCACCTCTGAACCAGAAGGTCGTGGGTTCTCGTCCCACACCGGATTGGACTTGCACCCAAAATCACTGGCATCCGAGGTGCAGTATTGGGGGTGCTGTACTACTAGGGTGATGCTGTCCTTCGGATGAGACATTAAAACCGAGGTCCCTTCTGCCCATCATGGTGTTGTCCTGGTAGGTGTCCAGGTGGAAGTAAAAGAACCCAAGGCACTCTTCGCAAGTGTAGGGAACATTCCCAGTGTCCTGGCCAACATTCCCTTCCCATAAACTGGTTCATGCAATCATCCAGGCTTGTGTGGGTGATGATGTGTGATATGGCCACCACACATTCAGTCACTTCACTACCAGTCTAGCATTGCTTGTAAAGTGCTTTGGATGTATGAAAAGCACTATATGCTGATTATTATTATTATATCAATCCTTCCAGCCCATGCGTGCCCTCTGTGGTCTTTTCCATCAGCTATTGAAATGTGGTGGGAGCACTCGGAGCTGGTGATACACACAGCAAATAAGAAATTATGCAGGAAAATCAAAGCTAGGAAAAACAACACATGCCTCCAAGTATTTGTAGTTGATGCAGGTAAACATGTATGCTTATTGTAGTACAAGCAGCACAACAAGCTTCCATGACCTAACTCAACATTTTGCCCTAGGGATTGTCAAGGGTATGTGGTGGAGGCCTGCTGTACCTTGGGGTATCCAATCAAACTGCTCGAATCCAAGAAGACAGATGAAAGTAGTCTTTTCCTAATAGTACCCACTTCTGAGGTCAAAAGCACTTGCTCCCTTTCAGAATGGTATTGGTATCCTTAACAACTGGTATGATATCCTGGCCAGTATAGTCTTCTGGTTTAGAGTCAATTAGCCCATACACATAGATCCATTTTCCTTTTGGGCCACCACTATAGGAGAAGTGTAGGGACTCCTCGGCTCCTTATTTATGCCTGCCATCATCAGCTCCTGCAGCTGTCTTCATACATCTTCTGCATCTGCCGTTGCTAGTTTTCTGGATCTTTCTCTAAATGGTTGTTCATCATGGAACCAAACAAGGTGCTTCTCTCCTTTCACCACACAGTGCTTCTCTCCTTTCACCCATCCTATTTGCTCCGAGAGAAGGCACTCCTCCTTTTAACAAGCATGTTACTGAGGCTCCACCAATAAAGGTCAGATATCAGTGTGTCTCTTAAACCAGAGGATCTGGTATCCTTTATAGGGAGGTGACAGAGTTAGTGGCCACACTGGTCACAGTGTTAGCATGGTAGGTATGTGCTAATCTCCTCCCTTTTCACATAACAGTCTCTTTTTCTGTTTCATTTTCCACACTTACAAGCACCCGTTGGGCACCAGTGGTGGTGGGAGCCTGCAAAATCCCTCGCTGCACCATCAGTCCCTCAGGTAAACTGTTAGCTGTGGTTGGGTCAATTATAACAGCAATTTTCTTTTCTTCATAAGTACAATTGTACCCCATTATTCCAGTCACAGCACACTCTGAGTTGGGTGACACAACCAATTCATTAGTGTCATTTTGGTGTACCACTCTCATGGGTCCTCTAGTACAACAAGCCTAAGGGTCTCCAGTTGCATGTGCATTTTCACACAAGGGTGTATAGAGTTAAACTCATGGGATACTGAACCAGTGGCTGTCCTGCTTGTGACTCAACTGGACCAAGCTCCCAAAAGTGTTGGCATATGTCTCAATGAGAGCAGCTCTCTGTTCCAAAGTTGGTAGGACTAGGCAGATTAGAAGCAGGTTCTCAATCCTCTGGGGAATCCCTACAACATTTGCTGAGAATTCACCCTGTACTACAATGTATCCCTTGTATGGGTAGGTAACTAGACTCAGTCCCCACATGGCCAAAGGCATGTGTTTCAAATGTAATTCTGGAAAAATGACTGCTACATAATGGTAATATGATCAAAGGCAAGTGTTTGAGGCATGGGTATGGGGGCCGCTAGGCCCCCAGAAGCTCTGGGGGGGAGGATTACATGCTCTGTGGTGAGTTTTATGGGTTTTCTTGAAGAAAAAACACACATGTGTTATATCTTCCCTATCCCTAATTTCAGGGGAAATTTCTTTTCCCATGGAATCAGGGGTGTTGGAGGCTCTGGCTGCCAGCTGGCATTATAGTCTGCAGCTCTAGTGGTTTTGTACAACTGGCTTTTCAAACAGTGCCAACAACCACCCACCCACATGCAGTTTTTATAATATACTGTGAAGTGTCTACATAAGGACTGGAAGTCTGGGGCCCACTAGGCCCCAGAAGCTCTAGAGGGTTTACATGCTCGTGTGAGTTTGTGGGCTTTTCTTGAAGAAAAACCCACTTTGTTACATCTTCCTACCCCTTATTTCAGGGGAACTTTTTCTGATGGAATCAGGAGTATGGGAGACTCTGGCTGGCATTAGAGTCTGCAACTGCAGTGGTTGTGGACAATGAGCTGTTGAACAGTGCCATCAACCACCCACCCCATATGTAGTTTTTGTAATATGTCGTAAAATATTTTTACAGAAAAGCTGGGGGTTGGGGCCCCCAGAAGCTCTGTAGGGTAACATGCTCTGTGATTGATTGATAGATAGATAGATAGATAGATAGATAGATAGATAGATAGATAGATAGATAGAGGTGATGGGATAGATGAGGGGGATTTGGGAAAAGGATTTTATAGTTGGAATGGATTGGACAGAGCTTGAGGATTAGAAAGAAATCTAGCAGAGGAATGGAGTGAGTGTGAGTGTGTGTGTGCATGTGGGGGGGAGGTAAGGGGGTAAATAGAACCATTTTGGTGGCACTGAAGGATAGAACGTCCAGAGAGATGGACATAAGCATGATCTTAGGTCTTTGGTCTTAGATCTTTCATGAAAAAAAATAACTAGGATGGGTTATGGAGTTGAGAGAATAATTGAACCAACCAGGCCAGCATAAAGACAAAAGGCTGAGATGCTCCCCCCAACATACACACGCACATCAAAAACTAGTGAGGAACTGCATAGAACAAATATCTCGAGGGGGGACAAAGAATATGGAGGGCCCTGGCCACAGAGGGTACACCCAGAAAATGAGAGGCCAAGTCCAGGGATCTCACCGGATAGGATCTGTGATAAAGAGCTCTACCAACCCTACAATGTGGTACCCATAAAGCTGCTGTGATCTCTCTCCCAACTGCATCTGACCCAGAGTGAGACACCAATATAGAAGAGCACGGCTTGCTCTACCACTCACCAATAGAATCAAAAAGATTTTTATTTTTAAATTGCCATTTTGAAAACTGTTTGCAGCTATGAATCAGAGTTGATAACAGACCTGTCTGACTTAGGGTGCAAAACAGTTATTTCAGTAGAGCTACTGCCACTGGTACAAGAAATTTAAAAGCCACAGCTATCCCTGTAGGAGGTCAATCATTCCAACCAGAAGATGAGAGGAAAACAAATCAAAGACAGAGACCAGTTTAATGAGAAACAAACTACTGCTGAGTACCCAGCGAGCCATAAAAGTTCTAATGTGCCAGGTCTTCAGGCTTCCTTCCTGTGAATCCTCCCTCCAGTGAATTGGTTGAGTTAAAAGGAGAACAAAAGTAGGCGGCAAAGTAATGAGAAGGCCCGGGTCTCCTGTGAGTCAACTTCTACACAGAACTGCTGCCCCAGCAGAAAGTGGAATGAGAGCTCAGTAAGAGGGAGCTGATACACCATGAAGAGAGAAAAGAGGGTGGTCTCACTCATCTGTGGTCAGCCTCTCTGGGGTTCAGCCAAGAAGGACAAGAACAATCATATATCCCTGGGTGGAACAACTGGTTCTGAAGTAGTCGACTATGAAAACAGCATCAGCCACCAGGCCACATATTTGTCAAGCTCCTTTCAGGATGACCAGATCAGTATCTTTTTATCTTCATGACTTTGCTGTCTTTCAGTATTGTAGACATATACAGTAGATTAGATTCTAATCTTCCAACTCTTTTCTAGACTTAACAAGAAAGAGACAACCCATACAATAGCAGCTCTCACCCTTATTGCACACAGTAGTCACTACAAAACTCATTTAGCATACATGCCACAAAACATCTGTACAGAAATGCAGTTTGTTTTTTTAACTTAAAATGTCTTGGACTTGGTGAAGCTGTAGCATTGTGTTCCCTGAGGTTTGAGAGTGATTGCATGATATCATGCAGCATTTGGTATTGAACTGGCACTGTCTTTCAAGGCACTGGAAAAATATGAATACATAAACAGGTAACAAGAAATTGAAGCCCTAGCCCCTAGAAATACCACACCACAGGCACGTAATGGCACCTGAACAGGAGACTGAGTCTGCTGCCTGCAGCCAGGGCAGGAAAAAAATACATATATGCTGTATTGTTCTCAGCCTGCCTGCCTTACTGAACCCTGAACTGAATTAATTTTACTTGAAAATACTGTCCGATTGCCGTCAGGGCCAGGGTTGGTCAGGCAGGCCATAACAGCTCACTCCAGAATGTCTTCCACAAGTCCTCTTAGGCTAGTACTCCCAGACTCGCCTCTCAGTGCTCCTCCTCCTTGGCTCACTCACACACTACCAACCACAACATCTGGTCACTCTCCCTCCCATTATTTTAATTAAAAATAATTTGTTCTCCATCGCGAGTCATGACACAATGCTCTCCTCGACTCTGACTGACAGTACAAAACAGTCCTCTGAGTCCTCCTCTGACCTAGTTCATCCACAACCTCTTCACTGAGAGGCCATCTCAAGATGATCCACTGGTCATTGCCAACCCACAGGGACTCAGTTACACCAGGAACACCCCATCTTATCCAGATTCAGCTTCAGCCAGCTGGAGGCGACCCAGTCAGAAAGACATTGGTCTGGTAGAGACCACATCATTCCTGTTCTCTGTAAAAGGTACAACTGGGTTTCATCTGCCAGGCAGTAAAACTCTAGCTTGTACTACTTGACAACCTCTTCCAAAGAAAACATGTATATGGGGCATAACATGAGGGACAGAATCAATCCCTGGGGCATCCACCAGCTGACTACAGCAGGTGGCAAAGAGGACGTATCCAACATGACCTGCTGATATATATCACACTGGAAGGACTCAAACCACATAAAAGGTGTCCAGATAAACACTCCATATTGCCACAAGCAACTTATTAAAGCCCTATGAGTCACCAAAGATAAATTAGAGGTTGAGGAATATGACACTAGAGCATTCTCCTCTATCTTCACCAGAATATCAATGAACATCTGACAAGAATGATTCTGCTAAGCCGGACCTGAAACCAGACTAAAATGGCTTGTAGATGTTAAAACATCTTCAGATGAGCCCTGAGCAGTACTGCCACTACCTTCTCAATCACATTTCTGAAGAAAGGAAGGGTCAAGACCAGAACAGAAGCAAAACAAGGTGTGCTACCATTTAGAGAGGGTGCTGCTGTAAAATAAAACTGTAGACACCATCAAGAACAAAACAGAGTGCATATCTCTAAAGTAAATAAGTGCTTTAATGATCAGGACATACAAAAATATGCTCCAACACTTCAAGGTTGAGAGCAGCCTGTAGTTTCAAGAGTTTGGGTCCAAAGATGGCTTTTAGAGGTCTCTCATCAGCCTCTTTTAAGGCCTATGGAAAACATCCAGCTACCAAAGAATGCTGAAAATATTTGCAACAGCCAGTCCCAGATCTCCTAGCACTCACGAACAATCAAGCTGGACCAGGCTCAAAAGACAGAAAGTGTGGCACAGCTCAGATATCACCAAGAGCACCTCCGATTACTGACAACTGGCCTGAAACACACTCCAGACCTACAGAGGATCTTCTGATTTCATTGAATTAACACTGTCAGCCCTAAGAGACCTAGAGATCCTTGTCAAGATGAATAACACCTGCCTAAAACAAAAGGTTAAACTCTTTGCACTTTGCTACAGACAAAACTCCTTCAGACTGTAGACATGGTGGATTAAATAGTCTGTTCACAGTGCAGAAGAGCTGAACAGATCGATTCTTTCATGAGGCAATCATGTACGACAGGAACTCTGACTTTCTCAGAGTGGCTGACCTCTGGTACTCTTTAGAATGAGTCCTCAGAGCCAGCTTCTCACCCATTGAGCCACAACTCTTCCAGGAATGCTCCAACCTGTGCCCTGTTGCCTTCAACAACTGCAGCTCATTACTTTATCACAGTGAGCAACAGTCATGCTCAGAGGTCAGCAGGAAAACTCAGACAGGAGCAAGAGTGTCCAGGCTGACAAGATAGCCTGATGGGGAATGCCTTTGGGAAGCCCTGGTGAAGGGGACTTGGGTGAAGTAGAGAAACAGTGGGTGAAACTAAAAGAGGAGATAGTGAAGGCAACAACTCTCTGCATCAGGAATGTAAGCAAGAGAAAAAAGATGCCATGGTTCTCAAAAGAGGTGTCCAGGAAGGTAAAGGCAAATAAGTTAGCTTTCTGGAGATATAAGGTGTCTCAGAGGGAAGAGGATAGGGAGGTGATCAGAAAATATAAAAGAAGGCAGGAAAAGCAATTAGGAGACAAAGGCACAAATGGAGGAGAAAATAGCTCAAGCAGTAAAGAAAGGGGACAACACATTTTTCGGATTTGTAAGTGAAAAGAAAAAGACTGGGGGAGGGATAGTAAGGCTTAGGAGGGAAGGTAGAGAGTGTGTGGAGGGGGACCAGGAAGAAGCAGACATTCTGAACAAACACTTTTGTTCAGTGTTCACAGAGGAAGGGAAAGGTGAGGGACCAAAGACAGGTACCAAGAGCATCATAGGAAGGGAGGTAGACACTAGTCCATTTACAAATGAGAGAGTACCAAATGGACTTGAAAATCTGAAAGTGGACAAGGCAATGGCTTCAGATGGGTAGCCAATGGTATTGAGGGAGCTCAGAGAGGTGCTGGCTGCACCTCTGACAGCCTTGTTAAACCACTCACTGAAGATGGGAGTGGTTCTGGAGGACATTAGGAGGACAGATGTAGTCCCACTTCACAAAAATGGGAGCAGGGAGAAGGCTGGCAATTACAGGCCAGTCAGTCTGACTTCAGTAGAGGGGAAATTAATGAAATCACTCCTGAAGGAAAGGACTGTGGAATATCTTGAATCCAGTGATTTGTAAGATCTGAGGCAGCATGGATTCACTGGGGGAGGTCATGTCAAACAAATCTGATAGATTTCTTTGGGTGATCAGGGAATTATATCAGGGTGGAGCAGTGGATGTGGCCTGCCTAGATTTCAGTAAGGCTTTTGACACCATTCCACAAAGAAGAAGAATCAGCATTTATATAATGCTTTCCATACACAGCGTATCCCAAAATGCTTTGCAAGCAATGGCAGCCATCTTACACATCAACACCCACACACATAGGAAACTCATAAACAAGCTGGGCAGTCTTGGAGTGGAACCAAAGGTAGTAAACTGGGTAAGGAATCGGTTAGGGGACAGGAGACAGAGGGTGGTGGTAAATGGAGTTCACTCTTAGGAAGAGAAGGTGACCAGCGGGTGCCACAGGATCAGTACTGGGATCAACCTCTTGATGTCTTTATTAGTGACATTGCAGAGGTTCTAGAAGGAACGATGCCTTTTGCAGAATACACTAAAATCTACAATAAGGTTAATACTCCAGGGGTGGGGGAAAAAATTTATAGCGATCTAAGAAAGCTAGAGAAGTGGTCAAGGGTATGGCAGCTGAATTGCAATACGAATTAGTGTATAATCATACACTTGGGGTGCAGAAACACAGGCCTGATTCAAGAAAGATGACACAGCTTGCATTAAGGCCTGTGTCCACCCCAGTCTTTGGCAAAAGTGAGCCAAATGCATCTTCTTCAACTGCACCCAATCCAGCAGTGTCTGGCACAGTTGTAACAGTTTCTTCATTTTACAGCAGCAAGCACCAAACTTTGGCACAAGCCCCATAAACTGGCTCCCCCATTGACAGTTAGATCAAAGGGCAGCTGGTCTAACTTGATGCAGCTGATGCAACGGACTTGCGTCGGAGGTTGGGGATGGCACCCTTTGTGAATTGCCATTGCCAGACTGATCACTGCAAGTATGCCCTTGCAACCGACCCACTGATGCAAGTCCCTTGTGTCACCCTAAGCCCCATTCTGAATTGGCCCCATATCTCTGAAAGGACATAAACACAGTAGAGGTGGTCCAGAGGAGGGCAACTAAAATGGTGTAGCAACTGCAACACAAGCCCTATGAGGAGAAATTAAAGGACCTCAATATGTACACCCTAGGGGAAAAAAGGGATGGGGGGGATATGATAGAGACTTTTAAATACCTTACAGGTATAAATAAGGTTTAAGAGGGAAGCATCTTTAGAAAAAAATTATTTTCAAAAACAAGTGGACATGCAATGAAGCTTAAGGGGGTAGACTTGGGGAGATGTGAGATAGTACTCCTTCATAGAAAGAGTGGTGGATGCCTGGAACAGCCTCCCAGAGGAGATGATGGAGGCAAAAATGGTAACAGGATTCAAGAAGTCATAGGCTAGACTTAAAGGAACCTTAGTGGTAAGGAAAGGGGGTAAAGATGAGATCAAGAAGGGTCTGGGGTGTTACAGTAGGAGTTACTGGGCAGATTAGGTGGGTCAAGTGGTCTTTATCTGCCAACAATTTCTATATTTCTATGTTTCTATTCATGGCCATCTCTGCATCTAATGCCTGTGTTCCTCATGTTCCTGGTCTTTCAGACCTATTCCATACTGCATGCTTTTTTAATAGGCCTACACAAGGCACTGACAGAACTTCTTTCTCCTCCATTTCCCTTAGCTCTTCTCTATTCCTTCTGTTACACTGCTCAGTGAATATTGAAGTAGGCCTGGGCTACTACTGGGTAGCTGGATCAGATGTCAGGTGGCCACCTGTTTAAGTCAGGTAAGATAGTTTGGATAATATTTCACTCTACCTGGCTTATAACAGTCGTGATCAGGTCTGCTGTCAGGTCAGGTAGTGAGTCAGGTAGTTCTGTACCAGCTTGGCTAGCAACTGGCAGCTGAGGCAGGAAAGTGAGTGAGACAGTGAAAGTTTAGCACTAGCAGCTTTTGCAATTGCATTTTTTATGCTTTAATGCTCGATGTCTCAACCATAAACTGGATGAATTAAAATGTAGAATTAGTCAAGATGATGTTGATATTATTTCAATTAGTGAAACCTGGGGTGATGATAAATCATCTTGGGAAACAATTATACCAGGTTTCACTGCATATACATATAATAGGCAAATAGGAAGGGAGGAGGAATGGTGTTATTTATAAAACAACTTAACTCATTGACTTTACTAAGAATATCAAAAACATGACAAACAAACTGAGACTATTTGGGTCAAGTTAAGTCTATCCACATCAGATGTCCTCATTCTGGGTTCTTGCTATCACCCCCAATTCACCAGTCGGTATTTTAGACATTATTCTATGTGAATTTGAACAGGCTAAAGTGATAAAGCAAAATTGTAGTCTCTGGAGACTTTAACCTAGGAAAAATAGATTGGCAGAATTTAAGTACTAACACCAGTCAGGGAATAAGCTGTTGCATACATGTACACAGTTGGGTCTTACGAGAATGTACATATTCAACTAGAGGAAATAATATTCTGGATCTAGTACTCTGTGGTGATGATCTAATAATAGATAATATTTTGGTTAGTGACCCTATTGGGAATAGTGACCATAACACTATTACATTTAATATCATACAAACTTATGTTTATAATTCTGATCTCACTAAAATATATTTGTATGACAAAGCAAATTTGGGTACAATGAAACATTTAATTGGGAATATCAACTGGGAGTTTTTATTGGTAGGTTCTACTCCGGAACTTTATTGGGAAAGCTTTAAGCACATTATCTGTCAACTTAAGGACTTATATATTCCATCTAAAAGTAAAAATGCTAACCAAAACAATGTTCCCAAATGGATGAACCAGTCTATCAAAAGAATTATTAGATTAAAGTGCAAAAAGTACATTAGATATCAAAAAATTAAATCTTCCTCTAACTGGACTTCTTATATACAAATGCAAAGAAAATGTCAGATCATGATTAAAAGGGCTAAATCTAATTGGGAACATAAATTAGTATCTACTGCTAACAAATCAAATAGTAAGCACTTTTACTCTTATATTAATTCTTTGAGGAAACCTATATCTCAAGTTGGTCCATTACTTGACAATGATATTTTGATTCATGACCCCCAAAAATGGCTGATTTGTTTAATAACAATTTTTGTAAAATTCTTTCTGGCATTGTTACACCTACTTATAATACCACCCTGCTAGACACTACTAATGTTCTACCGTTAAATTTTCTACAGACATCATCAGGAAAAAAAATATTAACACTTAAAGGCAAATACAGCGCTGGTCCAGATAACATAGCTGGTCACTTACTATTTTTGTTAGTTGATGTTATTACAATCCCCTTAAAACTGATGTTTGATTATTTTTTGGCAACAAATTTTGTCCCACAGGATTGGAGAGAGGCAAACGTTATCCCTATCCATAAAAAAGGCCTAAAAAACAATTGAGAAAATTATCGGCCTATTAGTTTAACTTCTTCTATCTGCAAATTATTAGAAGGTCTAATTAAAGATGTTATCTCCTGTCCTTGACTCTCATGACGTATAACAACATGGTTTTAAAAAGGTAGAAGCTGTTTAACCAATTTAATATGCTTCTATGAATATATTAGTTCACTACTTGACAAAATTTACCTTGTGATGTTGTTTATATTGACTTTAGTAAAACTTTTGACATCATGCCACTTTGGGCCTAATTATTAAACTTCATAGTTAAAAATAAATAGTTTTGTAGTGAATTTGATAATTAACTGGCTTCAAAATCGCTCTCAGCAAGTATCCATCAATGGGAGTAAATCAGCTAAGGGCATAGTGGCAAGTGGGGTGCCGCAGGGTTCAGTCTTGGGCCCATGCCTTTTTCAGGCATTTATTGCTGATCTCACTTTAGGTTGTTCTTCTTTTAACATTAAATATGCAAATGATGTTAAAATAGGTGGCCCTTGTGCCTCTGTCCTCCAGACTAACATCATCCAAAAATATCTTGATCACATTACTACATGGATTAAGAACTGAGGCATGACTTTGAATATTTCAAAATGTAAAGTTATGCATTTAGGTTCAAGAAATTTGCACAATCCTTACTTTTTGGATGGTATACTACTTGACACAACATCGGATGAAAGAGATTTAGCCATTATAATCTCAGATAATTTATCCTACAACAGACATGTACACAACATTATTAACAAAACCAATAGAGTAGTATGGTCTATTCTATGTAACATCAGACCTAGGGAGCATGATGTGTTGCTACCACTGTACCAAGCATATGCAAGACCACATTTGGAATATGCTTCCCAGCTTTGGTGTCCATATAAAAAATCTGAAAGCCTTTTATTAGAAACAGTTCAGAGGAAATTTACTAAAAAAGTTTCTGGGCTATATAATGTCTCTTATGAGGGAAGGTTAGACATCCTAAAACTTATGCCTTTATCCATACGTCGTTTTCGAGGTGATCTTATGTTATTATATGACATCATTCATGACCCCTATCTCTTATGTGAACTCGGTTTAGACTTCAAAAATTGCAACCACAACACCAGGGGGCATCCTTTACAATTAGTCAGAAAACCATTTTTGAGATCTAGTCGTAAATATTTCTTCACTCTTAGAGTTGTTGGTCCTTGAAATAGGTTACCGCTCAAAGTTGTTATTAGTGAAACTCAAAGTATTTTTAAAAATAGATTAGACAGCCTGATAAGCAATGGGTATGACCTTTCCTGTTATATATTGGATTAGCATAAGAGCATTATGGGCATCCGCCTTCTCGCTCTTGCACTTACCTTAGTATGAACCTTAGTATGAGCAGCTGTGGTCATCATTACCCCATGTGTGTTTCAGGATGGTCAGGTGGTATTGTGGTCATAGGCTTTAGCGAAAACAGTGACTGTCACAGGAGTCAGAAAGGACAGTAACAGAAGTCAGAAAAGGAGCCATGGAGAGGAGTAATGGAGGTTGAATAGAGGATTAGAGGCAATGCTGTGCATGCACTAGAGTTGAAGAGGAGGAGACAAGTCGCTGATGATATGAGGTGGGGGGTGATAGGCTCCAGTTCTGGCCATTGGAGGTGACATGTCTAGTCATCAGGGGCCCCAGGTCTAGTCTAGCTAGGATGAGTACTTGGAGGTCTCAAGCCTGGGGGTCAGGACTCAGGATACCATAGGGCAGTGGTATCCTATCCACACAGTCTGATAGAAAGTGGAGCATTGAGTGAGACCAAGAGGCTGCTAGCAGCACACTGAAAAAAGCAACAGATAGTATGGAATGCTACAGGAGAGTCAGGAGTGAACAATACTCCAAAGAGACTGTTGTATTTAGTGGCTGAAAATAAGTACCTTAAACACATTAGGGTCTTAGTAGTAAGAAAAACATGTCACACTGAAATCTAGGCCTTCTCTATGTGCTTCCATTCATTTATTTATTTAGTTTTTGTTGACCGGGTAAGTGCACTAGACAAATCCTGCCTATTTTCAGGCATGACCCGGGGGAGGGGGATACAGATGAATGCCAACTGACCTTGAACCAGATTAAGCTGTTGGTGTATTTTTAGTGAATGAGGGAAATTTGGCCAGGACACCGGGGAAATTCCCCTACTCTTTTCGATAAGTGCCATGGGATCTTTAACATCCACTTGAACTACCACCAATCCAGGCAGATGGGACCTCAGTTTTAACGTCTCATCCGAAAAAGGCACCTCAAAGTGCAGCACCCTCTCATGCTGCACTACAGTGTCAGTACTGGGATATTAACCCAGTGCCAGATGTGGGAACTGAACCACAGCCCTCTGATCTCCCGGCCTCAGAGGCGAGTGTGCTACCTATTGAGCCACTGACACTAAATTCAGCAGGGATACAACAGGAAACTGATCTCAAATACACAGACACAGTTACAGGAAGTGTACACATTCTTAAAGTTGTACTGTCTCTAACATTTCTTAAAGCTGTACTACACATAATAATACCTCCTGACTTACCTAGAAAGTATGTAAGTCAATAATTCAGAAAATAATATGAAGCTATTACATTTATTACTGCAATATCCCTTTTAGTTAGTCTATGTCATTAGGCTATATCTCTGCAAGTCCATTCTCTTTGGTGGCCGTCTTACGTCCTGACCAACGTAGTAGGACTTGAGGCTGTTACACTGGAATCTAATTAGCATCAGCCACATCTTGTCTCTATTGCTGTGGTTCTACTGGTTCTTCTTATTCTGGAACAAATAATGTTGGATAACTACCGGACTCTGTGTATTCCTTTTTTATTCTGTCTCAGTTCTAGTATATAATTGGTCCACATGTTTTTCACTCTCCTCTGGTAGTCAGTCGAACACTATAGACAACATTTCCAAATTGTTTTTCCACCACGCCTTTTATCCATCTCTTTGGGCCTGCATATATCCTGACCCACACAAGATCATTGGGTTTGAAGGATCTGGTCTTAAGAAGCATTTCAGTTACTGTCTTATAGCCTAGAGGGCAAAGAAGGTACAATTGAGTTTGAATCTGCTGTCCAAACAACAGTTTTGCAGGGGATATTTCTGTGACACAGTGTGGTGTTGTTCGACACATCGCAAGAAAGTCCAAAAGGGCTATTTGTATTGTCATCCTGCAGTAGGATTAGCTTTCCATACTCTTTTAAAAGTCTGAACCAGGCATTCTGCTTCGCATTTGAACTTGGATGGTAGGGAGGTGAGAAAATATGGCAGTTACCACGTTGCTGGAAAAATGCTTGGAATTCAACAGACGTGAAATGTGGTCCACTCTCCGAGACAAGCACCTGTGGGAAACCATGGGTAGCAAAGATAGATTTCAACACTTTAATGGTACTCTCAGTAGTTGTCGAAGACATTTGATGAATTTCTGGCCATTTACTGTAAGCATCAGTTAAGAGTAACCACACAGAATTTAAATAGAGTCCCGTGAAATCAATATGCAACCTATGCCAAGGATTGTCAGGTCATTCCCAATGGTGAACTGGAGCTCTTGATGGATTTCCCATTGATACAGCACAACCTTCACATCTTTGCACAATCTGGTATATGTCTCTGTCAATGGAAGGCCACCATACGTGAAGTCTGGCCAGAGATTTCATTTTAGCAATGCCTGGATGGCACACATGCAAAAGAGTCAACACATTTGAGTGATAACATTGGGGTACTATGACACGCAATCCACATATAAGACACTCCTCTGGAATGGACAACTTCTGTCTCTTTGTATAGTAGGATTGTAGTGCAGCTGAACAAATAGTGCCTTGCGGCCAACCCTCAAGCATATACTGATACACTTGTTTCAAAATTACGCCTTGACTAGTCGCTTTTACGATGTCCTTGGCTAGTACTGGAAGCTGATCTAACTGTTGAGCTCCATTGCACAACAGTAGAGTACTCCATATCTTTGAATTGCACTGGGAAACTGTCTGGCTCCACTTAGCATACTAATGGCTCTCTTTAAGTCCCACATCGAACTCCATTTCTCTGGATATTGGTAACCTCGACAAGGCATCTGTATTTCCATGCTGGTCTGTTGCTTGGTATGTAACCTCAAAATTATAGGCAGACAAAATTAATGCCCATCATTGAAGTCTGCTAGCGGCAGTCTCTGGAATTCCTTTTTCTGGACTGAAAATTGTCATTAGTGGCTTGTAATCTGTTTTTAGGTGAAACTTACGACTTAGCAAGTATTGGTGAAATTTCTGGACTCTGAACACAATTGCTCATGCCTCTGTCTGAATCTGAGCATAATTCATTTCAGCTGCACTGAGTTTGCATGAAACATGGGCTATCGGCTTCTCCACTCCTTCTGGATCTGTGTGGAAAAGGACAGCTCCTATACCCACAGAACTAGCATCACGGGTCAATGTGATAGGTAAGTTTCTGTCATAATGAGTTAAATTATTCACATCGGTTAGAGAGAGCTTGATGGCTTGAACTGCCTTATTGTGGCCCTTGGTCTACTTCCACGGTGTACCCTTATGTAACAGTTCATTTAGGATAGCACATTTAGTGGCTAAGTCAGGTATGAAACAGTCACAGTAGCACACCATACCCAAGAATGAGCGCAACTCTGAAAAATTCTGTGATTCAGGCAAGTGCAATAATAGTTTCCACCTTTTCATCATTCAGATGAATTTGTCTTTGTCAATAGTGTGACCTCAGTTCGTGATGCTTGATTAACAAAATTGCCATTTTCCCTCCTAAGTCTGAATCCACTCTACTGCAATCTTCTAAAGTCTTTTGTAAGTTAAGTAAATGTTCTGCTTCTGTATTACCCATGACAATGATGTCATCCAAATAAGAAGTGACACCTGGTTTATCACCCACCATTTGTGCAATCACTTTTGAAAAATAGCAGGTGCGTAACTAAGGCCAAAACATAACCATTTGTATTTGTACAGTCCTTGGTGTATATTAATCACTACCAATTTCTGAGTCTGTGTCCAACTCCACCTGAAGGTATGCATCAGTGAGGTCCAGTTTAGAGAACCCCACACCACCATTCAGTCTACGAAAAAGTTCCTCTGGTAATGGTAAAGGAAATACATCTGAGCTAAGTACTGGATTAAGTGTCACATTAAAATCTCCACATATTCGAACCTTACCACCTGGTTTAGATACCACCACAACTGGAGTGGCCCAATCTGAACTTGAAACCTTTTCCAGCGCACACCCCCTTTTTCAGTGTGTCCAATTGTGCCCCAACCACCGGTTTTAAGGCAAAAGGATGTTTCCATGGTTTACAAAACTTAGGGACTGCATTAGGCTTTATAACTAGCTTGGCTTTAACTGTTGTGCAACATCCCAGGCCTTTCCACAACTTTGGATACATGTCTAAAATCTCCCTAAGCTTGGTCGGATTACTGCTTTGTGGTACCTGGACAGCAGCAAATGGGCTAAAATCTGCTGGATCAATATGAATGCTTAGAGGAAACTGGGCGTCTCTGCCCAAAGTGTTGACACTCTTTTTTGAACCCAGAAAAGTTAAAGGTGTACCAGGGGAATCAGTCCTGCATACCAACGTGGTAAACAAGCCCAGTGGCTGAATTGGTTGCCCTTCAAATGCATGTAGCAACTTATTGCAAGGAGGCAATGGTGGCTTATCCAGATCCTTGGCTTATCCTGACATTTACATGCATGACACTGAACTTCTCTGACTTTGCACTGGTCCCTGCTATGCTGAGATGACCCACATGATGCACATTTGTACTGGCCATGCAGTTTGGGTGGAGTGGTTGTATTTTTCTTTGAAAATAGTGGCTAAGACTTAGGTTTGAGCTGTTTTGATTTGGGGTTTACTGAAGCCACTTGTATCTCATTTCTAGTGTCCATTTTAGCATGTTCTTCAGTTTCTGCACCCTCATACATTTGTGCCAACTGTAAAAGTTCCTCAGTAGACTTACTGACACTTAGAGAAAGTAATTGCTAAATATGATGTTCATTATTCAACCCCATAACAAACTTATCAGCTAGATTAGAATCAAGATGCTCCCTGCTCCACTCACAGAGCTAAGCATTTGATCTCAGCCAAATAAAATTGTAATGAATGACCTTGTTTCTGGTGGTAACTGTAGAATTTAAAATGTTCACCCCTTGGGAAAGTTGTTAAACTGAATTGTGCATTCAATTTAGCCTTTAGCTCTTGATATGACAAATCATCCGGCCAGTCTGGTGCACACAGACTGCATAAACATTTGAAGGTTTCACTCCCTAAGAAAGTACAAAAAGCAGCTTGAATAAGCTTACTGTGTTGTTAATCATTTGCAGCTTGTATGGCAGGATTAAGTAATAACCACTGATCAAACCATCTGGACCATGTATCCCAATCCATTCCTGTAAACATTTCAAAGCTAGCTGAAGTTGCCATGATACTGCACAGTTCAAAATTGCTTACTTGCTTCCAATGTAGAAAGTCACAAAATGGTGTAATTCAGTAAGCTGGAGCTATGAAAATGTCCACCATCCTTCATTGCCAGTTTGTTGTATTTGGTGGCTGAAAATAAGTACCTTAAACACATCAGGGTCTTGGTAGTCAGAAAAAAATGCCACACTGAAATCTAGGCCTTCTCTGTTTACTTCCATTCAGCAGGGATGCAAGAGGAAACTGATCTCAAACACACAGACACAGTTACAGGAAGTGTACATTCTGTTAAGCTGTATGGTCTGTAACATTTCTTAAAGCTGTACTACGCATAACGTGGATGTTTACACTATAATACAGAATAATATGACTATGCAATATGGCGAATGAAAAAGCTGCTACAACCAAATTATCTGAATCCTAAATACTACATTCAGGGCTGTTTCACAGACAGGCATCCAGGAGTGTGTCATCCAGGCAATTCTTCTCACACAGGCACCAGTGATATGATCAATCCATTCATAGCAAAGCACATCAATATTACAATTTATAGAGAGAAGAAATATATTAAAAGAGTAGTATAGTCAAAATGCTCAAAACCATATGTTTTATAGAGTGTTTTGACTTATGTGTAGTCCTGGTGTTTTCTTCCCTGAGAGTTTTTTCATAAGTTAGCCTGATAGTTATATGGTAGTTTTATGGCCCATGGGGATTTTCATCTTAGCAAAGTTTATTGCTCTTTTTTTTGTTACAATGTCTCCTGTCCCATGTGACAGTGATGCATTCTGGATTACTGATTCAGCAAGTACTAGAGAGGGGAACCTGATATTCTGGCCTCCACTAAATTGCTCTAATTTAATATTTTTGTTTTCTATGTACAGTATATGTCAGGTTTAGCCAGGGTAGTGCGTGATAACGGCAACGTCTTAAAGGCAACACAATAAGGGTGACAAAATAATGACAATTTCAGTAATGGCACTGATAATAAAGGGTGAATGGTATTTAAAGGTGACTAAACATTTACGGCAATGGAAATCAGAACCATCTAAGAAATCACTGTGCATGCCCCCATATACAAGCCATTGATGCTGCTGCTACTTTACTTCGATATGTGGTGCCTGGGTCCTTGCCCCAGCTGCTGCTAGAGGCCACACTTGAGCTGGTTGCCACATCCCTTGCTCCCCTAAGGAGGAGAGCAGTCCATCAGATGCTCGATCCTCCTTCCCTGGGGAACCCTCCATCATCATATGCTTGCTCCTGATCTTGGGTCAGTGCCACACTTTGACATGCTATTGCTGCACTGGTGGTCTATCAATTAAAATACACATCATGAGATGAACTATCATATCTCTTTATGCATACATACGCAAGCAAGTTAGCAAGTACTTCAAGGTTCAAGATCCCTTCCAGGAGACTCAACAGATGTCAACTTAGTGCATTGGGCATGTAACCAAAATAAGCAGGGATATGATAGCTCATCTAGTTATATGTATTGATTGTCTAATGTTGTATTTACATTCATTGATATATATTTTTTCCATCATGTGTTGATATATTTCTACAGGGCAAACCATACTATTTAATATTGTAAGAGAGGCTCTTATGTTTTGGGGAACTGAATAAGGTACTGCTGATGGGTGATTTCAACATGCTGGATGTGAATTGGAACACCCAGACTGCTGTTACATCTAGGAGTAGAGACTTCATGTCTGCCATGAAGGAGGAAAACCTGAGGCAGCTTGTGGGTGCATGCACTAGAGAGGGGACTATACTGGACTTGGTGCTGACCAATGGGAACAAAATAATGGATGTTGTTGTGGGCAGTCCCCAGGAACCAGTGACCACAAGTTAGTGTGGTTTAATGTCAGCAAGTTGGCAGAGGTAAGCCATTCAAAGATTGAGGTCCTAGAAGGCCAACTTCTTGGAGATGGGGGGACAGCATAAAATTGCCCTGGCAGCAGAAGGTACAAGGGGAGGGGTAGAAGAACAGTGGGAGAATCTAAAGAGATCCATAGCAGAAGTAATGAGCCAGTGTGTCAGACTGCTCAGCAAAAGCAAAAGAAACAACCACTGTGGATCTCTGAAGCAATGACTGAGAAAGTGTGAGAAAAAAGATGGCATTCAGGAAGTACAAAAGAGACACAGAAGGAAGAGGAAAGAGTGGAATACCTAGGGAAGCAGAGAAGCTGGAAAAGTCATCAAGAGGCTAAGGCAAAAATAGAGGAATGTATAGCACAAGATATTAAGTGGGAGACAAAACCCTCTTCCGATACATTGGGAAAGGAGGAAGACCAGAAATGGTATTGTTAGGCTAAGGAAGGATGAAGAAGAGTGGGTGGAGTACAACCTTGAAAAAGTTGACATACTGAACGAGCACTGTATGTTTGCTCAGTATTCACCAAAGAAGGGGCAGAAGAGGTGCAAGACCGATGAGGAAAGGTTTACAGAGGGGAGAGACATACACCAACCTATTTATGGTGGATAGAGTCTTAAAGGAACTCGAGAAAGTAAAGACAGACAAGGCAATGATGCCAGACAGAATTCACTCTAGGATTCTGAAGGAACTCAGGAAAGTCCTAGCAGGACCATTAATGACTCTTTACAGCCACTAACTAGAGACAGGGGAAGTATCTGGGGACTGGAGAAGGGCACAGGTGGTCCCCATGCACAAGAGTAGAAGTAGGGAGGAGGCAAGCAATTATGGGCCTCTAAGCCTGACATTGGTGGTGGGGAAACTGATGGTCCCTACTCAAGGAGAGGATAGTGAAGTTCCTGGAGTCAAGTGATGCAACAGACCCAAGACAACATTGATTTATTGTGGGCAGGTCCTGTCAGACTAATCTTATTGACTTCTTTGATTGGGTGACCAGGGTGGTGTACCATTGAGGAGTGGTGGATGTGGCCTACCTGGATTTCAGTAAGGCCTTTGACACTGTTTTCCATAGAATGCTACTTAACAAATTGAGGAATCTGGGGGTGGGTTCTAAGGTGGTAAAATGGGTTGGAAATTGGCTAAAAGACAGGTCATAGAAGGTTGCAGTAAATGGCCTAAAATCCACAGAAAAAGAAGTGACCAGCAGGATGCCACAAGATCAGTGCTGGGCCCAGTCCTATTGAATGTCTTCATCAGTAACACTGCAGATGGTCTGGAGGGAAGGTGTGCCTGTTTGCAGATGACACCAAGATCTGCAACAGAGTGGACACACAGGAGGGTCTGGAAAAATGAGAACTAATCTAAATTTTCATGAGGAACGGTCAAGGGTATGACAGTTAGGTTTCAATGCTAAGAACTGCAAGATAATCTACCTGGGACACAGAAATCCAAGAGAGGAATACAGTATGGGTGGGCAGGTTCTAGCCACCACAAATCAGGAAAGAGACCTGGGGGTTATCATGTCTGATGACCTGAAGCCATCTAAGCAATGCGTGAAAGCAGTGGAGAAGGCAAACAGAATGCTAGGGTGCATAGCAAGAGGCATAACCAGCAGGAAGAGAGAAGTTGTAATGCCACTGTAGAGATTGCTGGTGAGGCCTCATCTGGAATACTGTGTCCAGTTCTCAAGAGTGCATCTCAGGAAAGACAGACATATTGGAGATAGTCCAGAGAGGGTGACTAAAATGATATGGGCTGCACCAGAGGCCTTGAGGGAAGGCTCAGGTAACTAACATCTATACACTGGAAGAGAGAAGGGGGGATATGATAGAGACTTTCAAATGCTTTAGGAGAATAAACAGGGTATAGGAGGAAAGCATATTTCAGAGGAAAAGTACACAAGGGCAAGAGGATGTAATGTGAGACTGGAGGCAAGGAGGCTTAGTGGAATTTTAGGAAGCATGTTTTCACTGGAGGGGGGTGGTGGATACATGAAACAGCCTTCAAGCTGAGCTGGTGGAAGTGAAAATGCTATGGGAGTTCAAAAGTGCATGGGATAGGCTTAAGGGCAATCTGCTGTTAACTCATTCACTCCACAGGAGCTCTTTGAAAGTTTCATCACTTGCTTCCTATATACTTTTAACACTGCATCCTGGGCCTTTCTAAGCAAAATCAAGCCATAGTTGGCATGCCACAATCAAATGCTAATACCTCATGAACCGTAAGTGCTACACACAAAGTATGAGTAACAAAGTTGTTCAGTGCAAAATTATCTTTCCAATGGTGCTATGTAATTAATAAAAAGCAATTATGTTTTCTATGCTAGTCAAAATAACCATGTTCTTGCACAAAAAAAGGCAATGTAAGCCATTTTTGGTTGGGAAATATGTAACATATCAATAACAAATTAAGCATCAATACATTAGATGTAGTTATAATAATACATTTGTACAAAAAAGCATTTTTGTTCTAGTGTAAAACACATATTTTCCCCATTTTATGCAAGGTGCTTAGGTGAGGCTTGATGGCCAAATTGTCTGCCATACACACCATGTCATAAACAAATGTGAAGAATTCCTACAGTTAACATGATACACACAAAGTATCAGTGGCAAAGTTGTTCAACACAACATTACCTTTCTAATGGTGCTCTGCAGACAATTTTATTCAATTATGGCTGGCAAGTAATATTAAAACATATGAGTGACATCTCCTGATGTTACTAGGGCACATAGGAAATCTGTAGCTGACATTTGTAGTCTTTCTGGGACACTCTGCAGTACATTTTCTGCTGCGTACAGGTGTATTCTAGGAGGCAATGCATTAAGCACAGCGGGGGGACTGCAGTCCAAATAAGTGTAGGATTTGCCAAACCAGGTAGGGAAGTGGGCAGACTTGGTAGACTGGTTGGTCCGTATCTGCCATCATATTCTATGTAATTCATGTTATTATGACATGCTTTTAAATTGTAATACATAATATCACAGATGGAATCATACTTTTATATGGCTGTGGGCAGAGCCTACAGCCATTGTGCTATCTGTAGCTGGAAAATGGAGTATCATGGAACACATGTTTTGGACTTTTCAAGGTATCCTTCCAATGCAACCAAAATAAAATACTCCCTTCTTTCTGTTAAGAATGTTGGAGACATACTGTAACTCCTAGCTGCTTATCAGATGCCATTAGGAAACTGAAACAGCTTGTTAAATATTTTTTAAATATTGGTTGCCTGTTAAGCTGGAGATTTGTTTATCCTCTTCAGAATGCAACAATCTGCACATTTAAATACTAAACATTTAAACAGCTTCTTGCCACTAGTTTCACTTGGGAATGTATTGTCTTTCAAGAAAGATTTGTACCACATAAATGTCACCCTTTCCCAGCAAATATGTAATGTACACTATTTTATTAACCTCTAAAGTCACTATCTGATAAGCACTGTCTCAGACATATGTCAGGTCTTCAGTGAACTACCCAGACTAAATATGTAGCAATCAGCAGGCATTTTCTACTATGCTTTTTGGGACAAAATATGTTGAGCTACAGCAAACACACACATACACACACACACACACACACTCTCTGTACACACCATCCTCATGGCCACGACATTCAAAATAAATACTGCATTCTAATATGTTATAAAACAATAAAGAACCTATTTATGTCAGTGAACACTGAAGTTCCTTTTAGAGTAGATTTCCTTTTAATATTTCTTATCCTATATTTTGTATCTTGGACACACACACACACACACATCCGCATGGCCACAACATTCAAAAAATACTGCATTTTAATATGTTATAAAGCAATAATTATACAATGGCAGTAAAAAATCCTGGAACTTGGTTAGCGGTCTACCCTTGGCAACAGTGAGGTTATCTGAGAACAACTTAAGTGTATTGATTTGTTGTTGCATTTTTACATCTTCTCTTAAGAAACAAAGCTATATTGCTGCACTAAAAATCTACTAAAAATGTTTTTTTCAATTTTATATAACAATGAGCCATTGTATAATAGCAATAATACACTCCAGGGTGTGGGTTGTGCTGGGATAACTGCATTTAATTATTATATTAATGTATCCAATAGTATAAGAACTTCACATTCAAAGATTCACATTAAGAGATTTAAATAAAGTCTCAGTAGTTAATACTTAGAGAGACATACAGTATTATAACAAATTATTCAGTGATCACCCCTCAGGTTCTACACCCACCTGAGTCAGTTATACAGGGCTCTATTTAAGTATTGCTTCTTTGCAAATACCGCAACACCTAATATGTGATAAAATACAGTCTTCCAAATTGGAAAAATAAAAATAAAGTAAAAATAAACATAAAATAAACATAAATATATATAAAAAATAACTGTTGCACAGTAATTTTTAGTTTTTAGTTCAAATGACTTCAAAAATAATTTTACATCCTATAGATTCTATAAAGACATACAGTTCATTGCTTAATATATTCACAATCCATTCCATATTTTATTCTCTATAAGATATCTACCTGACTACAGCATATATACCTCCAAAAAATCAAGCACAAGCACTAGGCCCACTAATTGATTATCTTACCTTCCTACCCCACTCTTCCGACCTTTGTGGGGGACTTGAACATCAATTGGCTTAGCCCTTCATCCACTTCCTCCCGTGATGCCTTTACAGCCATCGACCTAACCCAACTAGTCTCCCAACCCACTAGAGTGAATCCTAGAATGGGCTCCTAGCACACTCCTGGATGTGGTCTCACAAACCACCCTAACCGCATCCATAATATCAAATCCTCCCAGACTGCCTTGGTGACCACTCCCCGGTGCTCTTCTATTGGTCAACCTCCCTGCCCAAACCCACAGCACAAACTACGCTGGCGATGTCTTGAACCTGGTGGGCTGAAAGGCCTTAAGCAACTCCTAGCCCTCATAGACTGGTCCCCTATACTAGCGCCCCGGATATTGACACGGCCCTTACCTTCTTTATCCACACCTTCAACTCTACTTGTGACATTTTTGCACCCATAACCACACGCCAGTCCAAAGTAAGGCATGCCCCCTGGATTACCCCCACCCTGCACCAACTTATTAAGCACAGGGACATTCTATGGCACATTGCCACAGAAACGGGCCACCCAGCTGACAGGCTGGCCTATGCTGCTGCCCAGAACAAATGTACATGGGCCACCCGCAAAGTGAAGGCTGAGCACTATCAAGTCTCCCTCAGTTCCTCATGGGGGAATGCTAGGACTTTCTGGGACAACATTAAGCAGCTGAATGGTGGCACGCGTTCCCCCCCACCTTCACTTATCAACATTAATGGTTCGGTCTCCTCAGACCCTGTCCTTATTGCCAACCACCTCAACAATTCTTTCACAGACCTTAGCCCGGTGCTCCCTGATAATTTCTTCGCTCCCCCTCCCTCCAGGTCTGTCCCTATTCTCCCACACCCCTTGTTTTACTTGCACTGAGTCACTGCCCAGGAAGTCAGACCTTACTTACTCAAAGCCTTAAGAGAGTAACACAATTGGCAATGACTCCCTTGATCCCAGTCTTCTCAGTCAGGTTCTGGATCTGGTTCTCTCACCAATCACCAGCCTCTTTAACAAATCCTTCTGCCTAGGGCATTCCCTCTGCCTGGAAGATAGCTACTGTCACCCCAATACACAAGAGTGGTGATAGGACCCTCCCCGTAATTATCGACCTATCTCAATCTCTCTCCTCTCTCTCTAAGGCTTTAGAAAAATTGTAGCCACCAAATCTCTGAATACCTCAATAAATATAGCATCCTCTGCCCAGAACAACATGGTTTCAGAGCAGGCCACAGCACCAATACTGCCCTCCTGGAGTTCTCTAACTTTCTTCACACCTCACTGGACTCTGGCTCCTAGCAGGTGCAGTGTTCATTGACTTATCAAAAGCCTTTGATACTGTCTCCCACCCCTCCTGCTAGCTACCCTTAGTCACTAGGCTTTGACACTGGGCCTATTTCCTGGTGCTCCAGCTACCTGTCGGCCCGTCTCAATGTGTGAAAATCAACGAGAACTTTCCAGCACCTGCCCTATCTGCTCCGGAGTCCCTCAGGGCTCCATTCTTGAGCCTTGCTCTTTTCCCTTTTCTCAACTCCCTGCCCAGTGTATGTACTGGAAAAATCCTTCTTCTTGCAGATGATGCTGCTACTCTTTGCCTCGACCGTAATCCATCTCACTTCAGGATTCTCTGCAGGAATCCTACAATGCGCAGAAGCCTGGTTTACTGAGCACAGGCTCGTAATTAATCTAAAGAAAACCAAAACCATGCTCTTTGCCCACCCCCAAAATAAATCCAGTAACTATCCTCTCGCAGTCCACTCTGCCTCTAAACTCCCTATTGAGCTAGTTCACTCTTATAAATACCTAGGTATAACTTTGACCCTGCCCTCTCTTTTCATGCCCACATCTCTGCCCTTGCCTCAGCCTCTAACTCTCGGCTGGGTATCCTCTATCATCACAAAAACTGCCTCCCCACGGATGCCCTCCGACTTGCAGTCACATCCTCTGTTCTATCTCTGGTAGACCATGGCCTACCTGTGTATGGTGCCGCAGACCAGACTGCCCTGAACAAGATCCGCCTCACCTTAAACAAGGCCTGCAGGCTCATAACTGGGGCTCCTAGTCTAACCCACACTTGCCATCTTTACACCATGGCTAATCTACTCAACCTAGATGAGTGCCTCAAATACCAAACCTGCCTCCTAACAAAAAAATCACTCCTTGGGCTATCCCCACCGGGTCTGTCAACCACTATCCTCCGTGCTAACCCTACAGTGCATACCTGTATGTCATAAAAACACTGGTTATACGCGAGGCGAGAACCTCGGCAAGGTCAAAGGGCTTACCCTCACAGAGCCCCCTGCTGGTATAACGCCCTCCCTGCCGGAGTCACTGATGCTGCCTCGTTATCGTACTTCAAAACTAGTCTTAGAAATCACCTGCTCTCAACACGCAGCTGTACCTGTCTCTAAGCCTACTCCTATCCTCCCAGACAAGGCTCACTGAGCCGCTCTCTGACCTTCTGTCCAGCTCTACCTTTACTTGCTACTATCTTCCCCACACTCCTCTTCTGATGACCCCCACCCAGCCTTACCTTTATTCTTCCCACTGAATCAATCTCCATGTAACTACTGTATATTGTCTACTCTGTAAAGTGCACATGTAAGCCTGTTTGTATACTGTGTTTGACAAATGCCTGCATTTTATGGCTGCTTCCTAATCGTTCTCAGATGTTTTGTCTGCCTGGATGTTTGTTTCCTGCACTATTTTGTCCTCACTGTGATGAGGTACCTTTGTAAATGAGCCTCTGGCTCAAAGGTTGTTAAACTTGATGTTCCAATAAATAAATAAATAAATAAAATAAATATAACTAGACCAACATCACTTTACTGTATCTCTTTCTGAGAAATGGTTTTAGATCTGACTGGTCATTGAGCTCATCTGGTTTCACACCGACCATTCTAAAAATCCATTCATTTTCTTTTTGAAACAACAAATTAACTATACCCCCCCCAAATTTCATGGGCGGGATCCATTCAGTCCCCCTGAATCTTAGTCCCACTAGGCTGGCAGCATGGTATTGTGAAAAATACAATCCTACTGGTGTATCCAGCTTGCAATTTACAATATTTCTCACATGCTCCTGGACACGAGTTTTCAGGGTTCTAATAGTACAGCCAATGAGGCTTACTGCATGAACACCACAATACATATACTACAAATCTAGTCCTACACCAAATAAATTTACTTACAGAAAACTTTAAATCTGTATTACTATGTGAATAAAGATGTTCTTTCATGAAGTTGTGAATGATTATTACACTATGCACTGCAAGCCCATTGCATGACAATGTAGACAAATGAGCTTGCAGATGTTACTATAAGCTGTCATTTGGCAGGCAGCTACAGCTGTGAGGGAGTGGGTATGCTGCCTGCCAATTACCTGGGTGGGAGAGTGGGGAGGGATGGGAGTCCTGTGTGGGTGGGCGGTACCACTAGACTGCCAGGGACATCGAAGATATTTATATTACAGGGATTGGGGTTTCATGCAGGGAGAGGGTACTACTAGACTACCTGGGATGTCACACATGCTGTGCTGCTGGGTGTCCAGCACATTCTGCTGGCCAGCACTGCTAAATAATGACATGCAAATGGCCCCATTTGCACCTTCCATGCATGATGACCCCATTTGCATGTTCAGGTCTGAATATCTGGAAATTGCACCTGATGCATCCCCAGATGTACTGTGCATTCCCATTCCTGGTATTTAGACCTGTCTGGGGGATGCACCAGTGCACCATATTTGTGCTGTCTGCATGTTTTGATATATTCAGAAGGGATGCACCATTGCACATCTGTTCTGAATATATCTCTTTGTTGCTCCAGCTCAACTCAGTTATGTGGAGAAATCATTTGCGTCATTGACAGGCGCAGTTTTCCATATTTGGGCCTTTGAGTTTTTCTGTTCTGAGTATGCTCAGTACAGTTTGGGGATAACGTTCTGACAAAAAAACTAAAATTTGGTGTTGTGGGACCATTGTTAATTTCATGAGATGTGCTGATGACACCAAAATGTTTTTTTGTTTTCATGACAGTCACCATCTTGTTTCTCACTTCACAAACAAACTGAATCCCAAGGTACTTAATCCTGTCAATAACCTCCACTGTCTTCCATTGGGCTGTGTGCAGTTGGAGCAGGCTGCACATGACTGCCCCAAGGTGTCTGGTCCCAAACAAGCCCATCTTGTTTGGGACCAGGTGCCTTGGGGCAGTCAGGTGTGACCTGCTCCAGCTCCACACAGCCCAAGGGAAGAGAGTGGAGGTTATTGACAGGATTAAGTACCTTGGGATCCTCCATGACCAGGAGCTGTCCTACAAACCTCACATCGACACCTTAACTAAGTCTACCCACAAGAAGATTGGACTCCTCTACTGGCTGGGTAACTCTCTCTCTCTCTGATGAGGCTCAGCGAGCCATAGCTAACTGCACCCTACTCCCCTCCCTCCCTCCTCTATGGGGTTCCCCTGCTACAGTTCATCAGGGAAGGAGAGCTAAGAAAACTTACAGTGCTCTAACATAGAGTGGCATGCTTTTCTACTAACCCCCCACCCCAGGAGGCACCACTGTGAGGCTCTTGAAGACCTCCGCTGGCCCACTTTATGGCACAAGCTGGCCTACTCCTCTATCTGCTTGACCTTTAAATTCACCACTACCGGCCCTCCTCCCCATCTGTGTGGCCTGCTCAATCCCAAAGTACAGTGCCGTGACACGAGATCTTCAGCAAGCCATCCCCTCACCATACCTTGGGTTCGCACTAACCAAGGCATGTGATCCTTGTGGTACGCCACTCTGCACCTATGGAACAATCTCCCAGCTAGTCTGGTTGTCAAGCCCATTCTCCTTGGTTTTAAATCAGGTCTCAAAGTGTACCTCCTGGAACTTAGTCTCTGTGGCTGTAATCACTAGCCCCCTGTGTGGGCATTGACTTGTAATCACCTTGTCTATTATTCTGCCATCACTATATCTCCCACATTACTCTAGTGTAATATTGTCTAATATATAATTTTTTTAAGTGGCTAGTTTTCCATTAGCAGGTTATACAGACCTGCCACTAGACGGATTCTTGTTCTTTCATTTGGATAGGGAAAAAAGAAAGGAAAAAAAAAGTATACCCTCTGAAAGACACAGTTTCTTTACTTGCTATATACCTTCCTTCCTTCCCACCCTCGAGATCCTCTCGAACCGGGTAAGATTTCTCTGAACCCCGAATCATACTTTAATCATGCACCTCCACCGTTCTCTTCCCCCTATTCTATTTCTTCTTGCCTGTCTTCCTCCCCTACTGCACTCCCCAAAAGCCCGCCTTCCCTCCCTCCCCCACAGCTTCCACATTCCTACATCCTTTCCCCACATAGGCACACTGCACACTGGTCACTGCTTCTTGCCCATAGTCCATCCTACCACCATGAAACTGTCCTACACCCACACTGGTCCTAGCTCTCCACTCTGGTCCCCCCTGTCTATGCTTATCCTCACCCACTATCGTGGAGTGCTCGCAACTTCCCGAGATGCCAGCAGGCGAAAACATTCCCTTAAAGAAATACGCCGCAGCTCCTTGAGGCTAGTCCTCCTCCTTCTCCTAATGCTGTCAGGCAACATGCACCCAAACCCTAGCCCATTCTGCTCTAAAGCCACTAATCTGAGCAAGCCTTCGGGTGCCCTCTCATTCATATCAATCAACATCTGCAGCCTCCTTCCTGAAATGGATGCCCTACAGGCCTTCACCAGCCAACACTGCCCTGACATCCTGGCAGTTGTCGAAACCTGGCTCACGCCATCAGTACCGGACCATGCAATCAGCCTTCCTGTCTACAACATCTTTAGGCTGGATCACCTCTCCAAAAGAGGAGGGGGCTGCGCTCTCTACCTAAAAGACTCCATACAAGGGCACCACATCAATACCTCTATCCAACCCACAACTGCTCAGATACTGCCAGTGAGAATCCTCCTCAGTGCCCAAAACAAAACCTTCACTGTTGCCGCCATCTACATCCCTCCCAAAGAACAGGGAACTGGTCTAACAGCTGTGCTTGACTTTGTAAAGTCACTCCCACCAGACACCGAATCCATCCTCCTAGGCGACTTCAACATCAACTGGCCTGCGGCTGATGCTGGTGCACACAGGGATACCGTTGCTGCGGTGAACCTCACACAAATGGTTGACTCACCAACCAGGAAAAATTACAGGACTGGCACCAGCACACTCTTGGACTGGATCCTTACCAGTCACCCATTGCGGATATCTAACACTAATGTCCTCCCTGACTCTCTCAGCGATCACTCCACTGTTAGCTGCACCTGGTCAAATAAATTCATCAAACAACCACCAAAAACAATCACCAGCAGGGTTCTGCCCAGTGGCCACCTTCCTCGACTCAAATCTCACCTCCTCCACCAAGACTGGTCCCCTATCTTCAATGCAACCAACGTAAACACTGCCCTTGACCACTTCATAAACATCTTCACTGTGGCCTGTGACACGTATGCTCCTATTAAGAAACGCAAAGTCAAATCACTGAGTAACCCTTGGCTCACAGGTGACCTCCTCAGGATGCTAAAAACAAGAGACCACCTATGGGAGTTGGCCAGAAACTCTGGAAAGCAAAACGACATCCAAAACTACAAACATTCCCGCAATGACGGCACCAAAACCATCCTGCAAATGAAGTCCGCCTACTATAAGCATGCCCTCACAAACTCCTGGGGCAATGGTCGGGAATTCTGGAAGAACATAAAGGAACTCACTGGGAATCCACCCAAAACCCTCCCATCAATACTCAACATCAACGGAACCACAACCCTCAATCCAAAACCATTGCGGATACCTTTAACAAAGCCTTTACCGACCTCAGCGCTGTCCTACCTCAGGACTACTTCAAAGATGGTGTAGCCCCCCTGTCTGGAATGAATACTACTCCCACCAGCTCCCCCCACTTCTACTTCAAAGCAGTCAAGGCTCACCAAGTACACAAATACGTTATCATAGCCCTCGGTAAATCAAGATTCAGTAATGACTCCCTCGATCTCAAAATCCTGTCTCTCACACTTGATGAAGTGCTTAGTCTTCTGACCAGAATTTTCAACCTCTCTCTCAGCCTTAGCCAGTTCCTGGACAGATGGAAATCTGCCACTGTCACCCCAGTCCATAAAAGTGGTGACAAAACTGCCCACGATAACTACAGACCTATCTCCCTACTACCCCAACTCTCCAAGGCACTAGAACCCATCATCTCGGACCAGCTCACAGAATACCTGGATACGTACAACATCCTGTGCAAGCAACAACACAGGTTCCACAAAGGTCACAGCACCTCCACAGCCCTACTTGAATTCACCGGTGCAATCCTCAATGCACTTGATTCCGGTCAACTACTAGGCTTAATCTACATTGACTTAACTAAAGCCTTCGACACCATCAATCACTGCCTCCTACTTGTCCAGCTTCAGAACACCGGGCTGTCAACTGACACCATTGGCTGGTTTAAGAGCTACCTTGAAGAACGGTCCCAAACAGTAAGAATCGCTGATACACTCTCGGACCCTAGATCGGTCAGCTCAGGAGTCCCCCAGGGCTCCATTCTTGGACCCTTCCTCTTCAGCCTATTCTTAAACTCACTACCGGATAGCTGCCCAGAACAAATAATTCTCTACGCTGACGATGCTGCAATCCTCACCTCAGACCCTGATCCAAACCAATTACAAAATAAACTTTAGCAGGCCTTCTCCTCCATTGAATCCTGGTTCCTAAATCATAAACTGCTTCTTAATCAGAAAAAAAACAAGTCTATGGTCTTTTGCAGCCCCCACAACAAAAACAAACAACTCCACCTCTCCATTGCAACCGAACAAGGAGCCATCCTAGAGCAAACGCAAATCGTCAAGACCTTAGCCTCACCCTTGATCCCACCTCACTACACCTGCCCATATTAGCAATGGGGCAAAGTTTGTGCCAACGCGGTGTTAGCACATATTCGCACAGGAAACCCTAACCCCAGAAGCACTGTCAGTGGCCGCCCAAAGCTCCATCGTCAGCATCATAGACTATGATCTTATCATATATGGGTCTGCAACTACCACTGCTCTCAAACGTATCGTGACCTCCCTGAATAAGGCCTGTCATCTCATCACTGGCTCACATCGCCATATCCACACTTGTGACCTTTATTCCCAATCTGGATGGCTTCAACTGGACAAATGCATAAAATACCAAACCTGCATCACGGCCAAGAAAATCATAATGAGACTTGCCCCACCTGGTGTCTGTGCCCTCCTTAAGCCTAGACATAGGAATGTCACTACAAGGAGATCCAATTCCCATCTACTACATATCCCACGATGTCGCACGCACCCAAGGACAAAGATCATTTGCCTATCGTGGCATCCAACTGGCTCAACTCTCTTGGCAGCGACATAGTGACCGCTCCAACACTCGGCCTCTTCAAGTCCAAACTGTGCCTCTCACTGATTGTATCCTGTGATTGCCCATCTTAACATTTCCACTGTTCCACCTGCACATGCCCCAGCACCCAGCACTTACAATCAGTCTTTGCACCCCTAACACCTTACCTGGCATATTCTCTTGACAAGCCCCCTGGCTGCACTGTCTCCACCCTAGCCCACCTCCCCCGTATCTCCTCCTGCCCCACCCACCTCCGACGCCCTTACCCCTGCCTCCTACTCCCCTCGATCTCTACCTCACTTCTCCCCGCATCGACCCCTCTCCTCCCCATGTCTTGCTCATAGCTCAAGTCTTTGTACTGGTTATTACATGTCTGTAAGTCAGTGACTTTATGTTTGTAACTAAAAATGATGACTGTTGTACACGCTGATGTGGAACCTTTGTAAAAGAGCCTCGGCTCAAAGGTATTGTAATCCTAGATTGAAATAAATAAATAAATAAATAAAAATACTGTGTACCTGTCTAACATACTGTGTGCTTGCTGTTTCACTCTGTAATGTGCTCCATGCCCATTGCAGTGTATGTATCTGCTGTAAACTGCTGTAAATGGCTTTCAATGTATGTAGCCACTGTAAACTACTGTAAGTAAGCAATAAGACACAATGGGGTGTGCATTAGACAGTTCTAACGCATGGCTAGGGGGACATAGTGAGGCACAAGGCCACAGGCCGAGTGTGTCCAGTCCCCTAGCCGTGCATTAGAACTGTCTAATGCACATCCCCAGAGTGGCTTATTGCACTTATAAAATGGGCCTGTGTATTCTAAATGGAGTTCTAATTTTAGCTGTGCATTAGACACATCTAATACATGGCTAACGACCAATCAGATTGCTTGAATTCCTTTGCCCATTTTATAAATAGCTTCCAATGTATGTATTCTTCTGCTGTAACTAATCCTGGATCACCCCTGAAAAAGGGACCTCGGTCTCAGTGGATTTACCTGGTTACCAGAATCTAAATAAATAAATAAAATAAATAAAACTTTTACTATAGCCACCATCATAAAAAACACAAATCTACTGTACCTCATTAGAACATGCTGGTTCACATTCTGAGACTTGCTTCAGTCAATGATGATTATAAATATCTTTTAGGCATTTCTCCTGGCCATATTAATGTCTTTCCCATTTTTTGAATCGTGACTTACTTTTTTGTGTTGCACCTTTAAGGTGGTGTGACACTAAATTTGACTTGCAAAACTGTTTTATTTTAACTGCAATTCAAAAAAAGTGCAATGAAAACACATTTTGATTGCCCAGCATAAATTTTAGTTTTGCAGCAGAAGATTGATTTCTTAGCATGAAATTTGATTGGGCACCATCATTTTTTGTTTTGCAGCATAAATATTTGTTTTGCAGTAGAAATTGGGTTCTCAGCATGAAATTTGATTTTGCACCATGATTTTTCATTTCACAGCCGAAAACTGTTTTCTCAGCATGACATTTGACTGCATACCATAATTTATTTTTCACAGTAAGAAAATGTGTTTCTCAGAATGAAATCTGATTGCACTATGATTTTTTGTTTCAGTAGAAAATTGATTTCTCAGCATGAAATTTGATTGCACATCACAATTTTGTGTTTTGCAGCAGAAAATTGGTTTCTCAGTATGAAATTCGATTGCTTATCAGAAGTTTTCATTTCACAATAGACAAGCATTTGTCATTGCCGAATGTTTGCTTGCTGGTATTAGCATTGGAAATGCAGGAGTTAGACAGATGCAGAATAGGGATGGCAGTGAAGTATTGAAGTTCACACCAACCCCGCCTCCATCCTGTAGAGACGGACAGGCGTTGGGGTAAGTGTTTGGGTCGTTGCCCATGACTGTCATGCCATGTCACCTCACCCTATTCTGCAGACACCGACATGTGTTGAGGTGTGCCTTAGGGTGTTTGGCTTTATAGTCACCCCATTCCGTGAGGACATAAGCTGAAATGGGTGCAGCATAGGAGAATGGGGTGAAGTCTGGGGCCAAAGAGTCCAAGGGACACGTAGATGCCCGTCAGGCGTTTGTTGGTGTTTACACTACAAATATTCAACATGGCCTTTTTGTGACCCCACCTCATGAAAGCATTTGGGAAGAGCTTCTCATGAAGAGTGGCAGTATGATTTTGTCAATGTGTCCCGAACATTGACTTCCAACAGCGACAGTGCCATTCTGCACCACATGTATGAAAACACAGATTGGGCAGGATGTGAAGAATGACAGCTGTACCATCCATAGGGAGGTGTGAAGAGATGGCAATGTTGAATCTCTATAGTGGGAATATTAAAAATGATCGCACATCCGAGCATACATGGAAACTGCACAACACATGTGCGTTACACAGTCATTTTATGGACTTTCATCACAAAATTTTCAACATAGGCATTTTAGGACCTCTGCTCATGAACACTGTGATTTTCTTAATGTGTCCTGAACACTGATTTCCACAGCAACCACGCTATTCTGTGCTGGAAGTGCAAAAACACGTTTCGGCCAGGATGTGAAAAATGACAGCTGTACTGTTCATAAGGAGGTGCAGAAAAATGGCAATGTTGAAAATCTGGAGTGAGAATATTACAAATGTGTGAAGTTATGAATGTGCGTGGAAATGCACGCTCATAACACTGTCATTTTATGGACTTTCATCACCAAATTTTCAACATAGGCATTTTAGGACCTCTGCTAATGAACATTGTCACTGTGATTTTCATAATGTGTCCCAAACACTGATTTCCCACAGCAACCGTGCAATTCTGCACCGGAAGTGCAAAAACACATGTCGGCCAGGATTTGAAAAATGACAGCTGCACTGTTCATAGGGAGGAGCCTGAAAAATGGCAATGTTGAAAATCTGGGTGAAAATATTGCAAATTCACGAGATTACAACTGCGCCCAACACACGCTAAATAAAACAGCCATGTTTTGGATTTTCACCAAATTTGCAACATAGGCTTTTGAGACCCCCTCATGAACAGTGGCACTGTCGCTTGCTATTTAGTCCCGAAGGTGATTCCGCTTTCAGCGACCGAGAAGTCACCCCTTCGGGACCGAATAATGCCAAGGAGACAGTGGCTGAAATCATGAGGAGGGGTCCCAATAACCTCATGCTGAAAATTTGTGTCAAAATTCTCAAATGCCTGAGATATGCACCAAAGTTGAAAACCCCTATTTATGCAATTACACAACTTACGGCATTTTTCAGTTTGCAGGTGACTTGGAAGAGTGCAGACGTGTTCCTGGTCCATCGAAGATCCTCGCCCTGGAGCTCTGGGAGGTAAGTATGGGGTGAGGGGTGCAGGGGGAGGCAGAGTGCGAGAGGGTGGGTGCATGTGAGGGGTGGGCGACTGGACTCAGCGAGGGACCGTTTTCTGATTTACAGGTAAAACAAAAAACAAAAACCATCGCTGGACGGTTTTCTTTTTAAAGGGACATTTGGCATGCTGGGTGGGATCCCCCATTGGCAAATCTAACTGGGAGGGACATTATGCTGATGGGGAGGGCTCCCGTCGAGCAACTTAACCTATGACGGGACTGAAACTGACAGGGATTGGGGCCCCGTAAGCAAACAAAGACTGCTGTGGGGGCGTATGTCGAGGGGATTGGGCACCCCTTGGCAGTGGGGGTTGATTAATATTGTTTGTGAACATGGCAGCAAGCTGCCAAAATGTTCACAAACAATACACAGCAATGACGGGTTGCTTCCTCAATGCAGCAGAATGGCAGATGCTGCAACTCACAAAGCCTCAAATGTTCCTTATGTCCTTGTTCATTCTTATAACTTGTATTGTTATCTCGGGTCGCCCCTGAAAAAGGGACCTTCAGGGCTTAGTGGGCCTACTCGGTCACCAAAATTTAATAAATAAATAAATAAATTATGAGGTGGCCCCTGATTGCTGCGGCAAAAATGTTAGAAGCTGGTGGCACTTTTGGAAGCCAGAGTTATCAGCACACTGTACCTCCATTGGTGCACCACTGCCAAGCCCCCAAATGCAATGCCTCTGTTCGCTGCCACACTGCCGCGCCTCCACTATCCGCTTCTCTCCTAAGCTGCCACATAATGTTTGTTGCGCATGCGCACAAGCAAACATAAAAATTGCCAGCTCAGCACGAAATTTGATTGCACACCATGACTTTCTGTTTCACAGCAGAAAATTAGTTTCTCGGCATGTCATTTGATTGCACATCAGGATTTTTCATTTTGCAGCAGAAAATTGGTTTCTCAGTATGAAATTTGATTGCACAACAGAAATTTTTAGTTCACAGCAGAAAATTGGTTTCTTGACATGAAATTTGCTCAACTTGAAATTTGATTGCGCATCATAATTTAGAGCTTTATCTCTAGAAAGCTAATCTCAGAAATAATTTTGTTAGTCCAATTAAAGGTATCACCCCCAACATATTTGCTGTTTTTTTTCTCTACATGGTTTTACAACTTAAATTGGTTTCTCGCCATGAAATGATCGTATATATAGTGAAGACAACTCTTCTCTTGGCATGGGTCCCTGCATCTGTGGGTAGCAGAGGGTTATGTGCATTGGCTGGCAGATGGACTCTTTCCCCTGTGTGTCTGTATCTGCAGCTACATTGAATCAAAGAGAAAATACAGCCCTGCACTTCTGCAGCCAAGCTGACAGATCCATGAATTCTTGACATCTGTTGCTGTATGGAACTACAGGGCATGCAAGGATCCTGCACTTCCATAGGTGGATGGAGTCTTCCATTTCTTCCTTACGCCCTCCACATCTGCATGTCTTCACCGCAGGTCCCAAAGTGACCTCGTGAATCAGGATATGATTCCACTATCTCAAAATATATATATATATATATATATATATATATATATATATATATATATAGTATAGATATATTGCAAAAACTTCATTAATGCACCAGTTAGGGTTCAAATTAATCTGAACATACGAAATTTGCCAGCAGATAAAGGCCTAGAGGTCTATCAAGTCTGCTTGAATGTGCAGCTAGCACCCCTTATCTCTGCAGCTGCCCTCCCTTCCACCCTTCCCTTCATTAACCTTCCCCTTGTCCAGTCCCATCCCCTTTGAAGCAGTCCACTGTTCTACTGGATACCACATCTGCAGGTAATGCATTCCACCCAGCCACCACCCTTTCTGTAAAAGCGTCTCCTCATCTCCCTCCTGAACCTTCCTCCTCCAGTGTCATATCATGGCCCCTGGCGTCCCTCCCTTCCCTTACTTTGAACAGCCCCTCTGTACCTGTCTTGTTTATTCCTTTCATGTATTTAAAGGTTTCAATCATGTCCCCCCTGTCCTTCCTCTCCTCCAGTGAGTACATGTTCAACTCAGTCAACCTCCTCTCGTATGATAAGTCCCCCAGCCCCTTGATCATCTTTGTCACCCTGCACTGCACCCCCTCCAGTAACTTAATGTCCTTCTTCAGATACAGGTGCCAGTACTACACACAGTACTCCAGGTGCGGTCTCACTAATGACCTATACAGTGGCAGAATCATCTCCTCCCTCCGCGAGGATATACCCCTTGCAACACAACCCAGCATTTTGTTGGCCTTTGCAGCTGCCTTCCTACATTGTGCCGAGTTGTTCATTGACCCTGTAATGAGTACCCCCAGATCCTTCTTCTCCTCTGTCTGGGCTAGCTGCACTCCCCCCAGCTGGTAACTCCTCCTTAGGTTCTTCATCCCAAAATGCAGCACCTTGCACTTTTTGGCATTAAACCCCAGTTGCCAGGTGTCTGACCAGGTTTCAAGCTTTGCCAGATCATCCTGCAACCCCTGCCATCCCCTAGGTCATCCGCTACCGCTCCTACCTTGGTATCATCAGCAAACAGACTGATCTTGCTCTTGATGTCCCATGATATGTCTGCAATGAATATCCCAAACAACACTGGTCCCAACACGAGCCCTGTGGAACACCGCCGTCACTACCCTTGGGTGTGAGCTCCCACCCACCACCACCCTCTGTTGCCTTCCCTGAAGCCAGTTTCCTACCCATCTCCCAGCTTTGCACCTGCCCCTGTGCCTACTAACTTACTTCCAACCTTCCATGCAGCACCGAGTTGAATGCCTTACTGAAGTCCAGATACAGGACATCCACTGCATGGCCCCTGTCCAGTTGCCTAGTTACCCAGTCATAGAACTCCACCAGGTTGGTTTGGCAGAATCTGTTCCATATGAAGCCATGCTGTCTGCTGTCCTGTAGTCCTCTGGCCTCTAGAAGAGCCACCAGCCTCTCCTTCAGGATAGTCTTCATTAGCTTACCCACGATGGATGTGAGGCTCACTGGTCTGTAGTTTTCCGGTTCATCCTTGGGGCCACTCTTGTGGAGGGGCACCACATGAGCCTTCCTCCAGTTCTGAGGTACACACCTTGTATGTAATGAGGCATTAAATAGGTCTGCCAAAAGTCCTGCAAGGACCTCTGCCAGCTCCTTCAGTACCCTTGGGTGGATGCCATCTGGGCCTGGTGCCTTGTCCACCCTCAGTGCCATCAAACCATCCTGAACTTTGCCCTCCATGATTTCCCCATCTGTCACCTCTTCCCCCCTGTTTCTGCCATTTCTCCCCCCTTGGGTGTCACCCCTCTTCTCTTTAGTAAATACTGAGCAGAAGTACTCATTTAGTGCTTCTGCCTTATCACACCCTGCCTTATCACACCCTGCTTCCACCCAACCCCCCCTCCTTCCTAATCCTTACTATGTGGCCCTTACAGCCACAGTGACCTGAACCCAGGGCCCCTGTGGCATTGTCACACTACAGGCATGGCACCCATGACATGTACATGTTACAGCTCCTTTTCTTCCTGATGTACCTAAAGAAGTCCTTCTCCCCATCTTAATGACTTGTGCCAACCTGAGTTACAAAGTAGGAGAATGTGGCATTAGTGTTTCCAACCCTAACTCCCCACCCCTACCCCCAAGCAGCAAAAGGAAAACTCATTAACGTTTTGGGTCTCTGGAGTCTTGGGGAATCAGTGGTGGAGTCTTCCTTAAGAGTGTCAACAATAATGCCCTCCCTGTTCTCTGAGCAAACAAGGTCAGATGTGATCTCCTTTCTTCACACAGGACCCTTCGTGAAGAAAGCTACAACACATTGTATTGACAATGTGGCGAGACAGTGCAGAGCATATGGAACTGAGCAATGCAAAGCCACTTGTGTGACATGCAGAACTGCAATATTCTGCCAGGAAATGCAAATGGCCATATTGCACAGTCACAGCCCAAATAGCACATTTGCAACTCATTACTGGAATGTAAACAAACCATTTACATACCATTGGCATGTGCAGACCCTGCATTTCAGGGAAGCACCGCCACTCTACAAAGGTGATCTGGAGTACTGCAGCCTAGTAGGCAGGTGGGAATGCAAGGCTGTGTAGGTGGACTGCTTTAGCCTGAGTACAGTACTTCATAATACCCAACCCTGTAGCACTCAAACATGTGTCAGGGTGTTTGCCAAATGGCTGGAATGTGTGACACAGCATCACACATGACAGTGCACAATCAGAAGACTGTGGAAATAAGTGCACTAATGTTGCTAATGTGTGAGAACCTAGCATCTCATAGTATCATACAATGCTCACTGCAGAACAGTCTCAGTGGTCAGTGTGTAATGTCACCCACACTATGTGGGTCAGAGGGTGACTGAGGGACAATATGAGTGCTGTACCCCATACTGTGTGACAGTTGGGAGGTTTGAAGTACCACTACCTATGGCCATGACTGTGCCCTAGGTGACTGCATGCACAACACTGGCAGGGTTTGGTGTCTTTGTGGCATGTTCCTGCCACTTCCAGGCTGCAGGTGGTGCCACCCCTGCCCCGCACTGCTCACAGTTGTACACTGTCCACCACCAGTACACCACAGTGACCTGAACCCAGGGCCCCTGTGGCATTGTCACACTACAGGGATGGCACCCATGACATGTACAGTTTGTGGTTCCTGGTGGCATGGGTCTGGCACAGGTGTACACTGTGCACCTATGGTGTTCCATGGTGGGTGGGTGCCACTAGGCTGTCCCTGACCCATGCCTTGTTGCCACCATTACCACCATGCATCATGCTCAACACTTTCCCAAATGTCACCATGGGTGCATGCCTCCAGCAGGAGGCACTCTGCAGCCACTTGGGTGCAGGTCATGGCACATGGTACATGTGACACATTGCAGCTGTCTGCTCTGCTGGTGTACTGGGGGTGCCTGACTAGCATGTGGTAGCTTGGCATCCCTGACTTAGGTGTGGTGATGAGGTGACTGACTGGGCAGTGCTGGTGGTGTTAACCACTAGCATGCAGCAGTTGCCGACATGCCGGCACAATGCAGCTGTGACTTTGGGTACTACCATCCAGGCATAACTGCTATGTGGGGGTACCTGGAGCACATCCTGGTGCACCTCTGAGGGCTGTGTCATGGTTCCATGTCCGCAAGTCTCAGTCTGCTACATCATGCCTCCTTGCCCAGTACTTCGATGGTCTGGTGCCACATTCTGGTGAATTCATTGTATTCCTCAGCATGACAGCGGAGTGCAGAGAAACAATGCATCAATTCTGTCAGGTTGCACACCTGCCAGGTGTACTCATGCCATTTACTGCACCCATGTTGCCATCCAAGCATGCCTTGGTAAAGTGTGAGACAGCTTTCTCAACAGGAAGGGGTATTATTCCATAAATTGTCAGGTGGTGTGTGATGCAGCTGGGTGCATTATCAGTGTCCTAGCATGGTACCCTGGCAGTGCCTATGATGCCTTCATCTGGCACCAATCCCAGTTGTACTAGGCATTTGAGGGTGGC
This sequence comes from Neoceratodus forsteri, assembly GCA_016271365.2. Lineage (NCBI taxonomy): Eukaryota > Metazoa > Chordata > Ceratodontiformes > Ceratodontidae > Neoceratodus > Neoceratodus forsteri. The sequence continues at coordinate 1,430,984,868 of CM057449.1, forward strand.
TAAATACCCAGTGGACATCTTTTCAGTGAGTACTTGCAGCAGGCACAACCACAATCCCCAAATGGTGGGACAGGGCCACAACACAGCACACAAAGGAGGTAGAGAGGGAAGAGTGGGGAGATGAGGGTGTAAGGTACACAGGATGACCAAAACAGTAGGGGCTGCAAACTTGACAGGGTAAGTGACACAGTATACACTTGCTAAAATGTGGTAATGTTTTCCACAGGGTACAGTGTCTATCCCTTGAGACTGTGACTTCTAACTCCAGTCCTTCGGCCAGCAAATGTGATTGAGGAAACATACAATGAGGCACCGTCACAACACAGAACATCATTGTTCCCACAGGAAAAGAAACAACTCCTGGTGGGGTACTCAGTCATTAGGGGGTGAGTTGGGGAGGGAGGAGAGAGGGAGGTAAGGTACCTGCCTGGTGCCATGGCATGGAGATACAGGAAGCGAATTCCCAGGATCCATGGAGCAGCTGCACGGGAGAGGGAGCTGGATGTCATTGTTATGGCTGTGGGGGGAGCCTACAGCCATCTTGCTATCTGTAGCTGGAAAATGGAGTATCATGGAGCTCATGTTTTGGACTTTTCAATGCATCCTTGTATGCCAACTGAAATAAAATACTCCCGTTTTTCTGTTATGAATGTTGGAGACATAACTCCAAGCTGCTTATCAGGTGCCATTAAGAAACTGAAACAGCTTGTTAAATATTTGTTAAATATTGGTTGCCTATTAAACTGGATATTTATTTACCCCCTTCAGAATGCAACAACTTGCACATTTAAATACTAAGCATTTAAACAGCTTCTTGCTACAAGTGTCACTTGGGAATGCATTGTCTTTCAAGAAAGATTCATACCTCATAAATGTCACCCTTTCCCAGCACATCTATAATTTACATTTTTTTTAACCTCTAAGGACACTGTCTCAGACATATGCCAGGTCTTCAGTGAATTACTATTCAGTGAATATATAGCAATCAGCAGGCATTTCCTTTTCTACTATGCTTTTCCGGGAAAAAATATATTGAACTACAGCAAATACACACACACACACACATATACACACACTCTGTACACACCATCCTCATGGTCACAACATTCCAAAGAAATACTGCATTCTAATATGTTATAAAAAAAAAAAAGTGTTTATGTCATTGAACACAGTGGAGTTCACTTTAGAGCAGATTTTCTTCAAATATTTCTAATCCTTTATTTTGTATCCTGGATACACACACACACACACACACACACACTCACACACACACTGTACACATCATCCTCATGGCCACAATATTCACAATAAATACTGCATTCTAATATGTTAGAAAACAATAATTACACAATGGCAATAAATAATCCTGGAACCTGATTGGCTGTCTGTCCTTGGCAACAGTGAGGTTATCTGAGAACAACCTCACTGTATTAATTTGTTGTTGCATTGTTTGCATCTTCTCTTAAGAAACAAAGACATATTGCCACACTAAAAATGTACTAAAAACATTAAAAAAATGTTTTATTTTGTATATCGAGCCATTGTATAACAACAATAATGCATTCCAGGATGTGGGTCATGCTGAGATAACCTCACTTCTGGGACATTGGACGCACTTGGCCTGTGGCCTCATGCCCAACCACCCAGGTGTGAGGTTATCCTAGCATGACCAAACACCCTCTCATGCATTATTGCTTGAAGAAACTGTTTATGTCAGTGAGCATAGTGAATTTCAGTTTAGAGTAGATTTCCTTTAAATATTTCTTATCCTATATTTTGTATCCTGGATAGCACAGGGGAGATGTTACATCTCATTGTCATAGTGATCTTCATTTACACATTTTTGTACTGTATTTACTCAGGCTGTCTCAGATTAGATGCAATATCTTGTTTTCAGTGGGGTCATGATTTTACCATTTTGATAATGTATTTCTTCCTGGTAGCCTAGTCAGGACACCCATATTCAAAGGAGATGCATGGTGCACGCTGGCGGAAAAGGGAGATGTGCCATGCAACTCCAACAGTGCACCACAGCATGATATTCAAATGTGCTGAATGTGCCAGCCACAAAGGAATGGGCCAGGGTGCACAAAAATAGTATGCTGTGCAAGTCAAGGGTGCATTCTCATGCATATGTTGTGCTGCAGCATACTCAGTGTGAAAGCACCCCTCGCAGTCCAGAGCAGCATGGCCCACAAGCCATGAATAGCTGTTCTAACTTGGCCAGCCACCCACAGGCAGGCTGCAGAGGTGCACCCAGGTGCACAGCAGCCTGGTAGCCCTGGTGAACTAGAGGTACCACCTCCAATCCCCAACTGATCCATCTCCATCCCAGAAGAGTTCCATAGTGTAGGGCCCACCCCCAGATCCAATTACACCAGAAGAAAGCATGGTCCATATCCATAGCATACAGGACCACCACCCACTGCCTCGACAGATAGACACCCCCACTCCCCCACACCTGACCTGTTGCAGAGACTGGCAGAGCCCTCCACACCCTGCTATGGCCAGCCACTGACTGCACTGGACCCAGGTCGGTGACCTGCACTCTAGAATGACCCAAGTGTCTGTACAGTGCATTAGGGCACCACACAAGCTGTGGACCCACCAGTGTATACAGCCATGTGTATGCTTCTGGCAAACCATAAGAGGGAATTGACTTACCTCCAATGCATGCCTTGTCAATGCTGTATCTTGCTGCTGTCATACACCACTGCAGGCCCACACGCCCCCCATTCCCCTGTGTAATATGCCATCCTCAAGATGGCTGAGGTATCCTGGGTGCCATGGGGTGCAGTGTCCTGTAATGCCATTTGCAGTGTACGCTCCAGGCTATAGATAGTGCATCTGTGGTTCCCCTATTGTACAAATGAATAGAAGGTCAGCTGTAACATGCCTGTTCCTGGACCTGTGTGAGTGGGTACAACATCGGCTGTCACCCACTCTGAGCAGTGCAATGGTACTGGGATGATGGATCCGCATCCAAGTGCCTGAGGTGTATGGCCACTGGGAGTTATCGCCCGCACAGAGCTCATGCCTATGTATGATGCATTCCAGTGTCCTACTGCTAGTGCCCCACCACCCGAAAATAAGATGCCATTTCTTCTGTGAACTACCCAGGCTAAATATATAGCAATCAGCAGGCATCTTCAAGGAAAATACATTGTAAAAATATGTAAAAGGAAGACTACATGAAACTGCCTCTTAGCAGATCTGCATTTTGCAAACTCATTTGAAATAATGGGTGCAAGCATCCCAAAAGCTCTCCACAGCCATATTGGCTCTGACCAGAGCTTGTCTACTTAGGGACAAATGATCTAGCTGGGAATGGGATCAGAGCTGTGTAGGAGGAGTTTGTGGAGTTGGAGAGGAGTCTTAGACAAGTAGCACACACGGTAATCTTCATGGAGGTGCTGCCTGTCTATGGCATTGATAAAGCTAGGGTTCTCTGCACCCTGGAATTCAATGAACAGTTGAAAAACAGATGTGGAGCACAGAGTTTTGGCTTAATTGGGGACTGGAGGTCCACCTGGAGACATATGGACTATACTGGCAAGATGGTCTGTATCTGTCCAGGAGGGGAACCAGAATCCTAGCTGATAGATTTAAATGCTTCATTGGCAAGCTTTTAAACTAGACAAGGGGGGAGGCACTGAAAAGGAGCAGGAAATTCCCCGTCTCCCCCCACAAAACAGGGTAGTTAGTGAGGTTAACACCAAGGTAGAGATGTCAATAGGAGGCAGGGCAGGGGTAAATGGAGAAAAAGGCAAAGGCAGTAAATACAGAGATGGGGCTAATGGGGTTAAGGCCATCAAAAAATGGAGCGTAATGAGTACCAATGCCAGTAGTCTGGGTAACAAGCTTACTGAATTAGTGCCATTGATGGAAGAGGGATGCCTGGATATCATGGCAGTCACAGAAACCTGGTATACAGAGAATTACGACTGGGCTGTCAACATACCAGGGTACACAATCTACAGGAGAGACAGAGAGGGTAACAGAGCAGGAGGAGTAGTTCTCCACATAAGGGAAGGGATTAAAGCAATGGAACTAATGGGTAAACAGGGAGAAGAGGAGGCACTGTGGGTCACCTTGGAGGCAGGAAGTGGCACCACCATTTGCACACAGGAGTTGCATACAGACCCCCATCTCAGGAGGAAATGGACAAGGAAATGATAGGAGGCATCATTAGAACGGCATAACAAGGGCAATATTGTTGATGGGGACCTGAATATGCCAGATGTTAACTGGAGCATATTTGCTGCAGCCACATCCAAGAGCAGAGTCATTCTCGATACCCTACAAGGGCATGCCTCAGGCAGCTAGTGTTGAAACCCACTTAGAGGGAGCAGTCCTAGACCTAGTACTTCAACCGGGGATGGTGAAAGGATCTCATACTTAGAAGTATGGTATGGTATGGTAAAATTTTATTTATACAGTGATAAAGCCATTAGGGTTCTGAAAATCCCTGTTCACAAGGCTTACCTGTTTACATAATACAAAAAACAGTTACAACTTTACAAATGTTTGTTACAATACAAAAATACAAAACATACAAAAAATACAAATACGTTACAATTTTTACAATAATGTCAAAAACAGGCAAATAATCATGTAACCTCTACATTATTTTCACCTGCTACAATAACAGTGAAAACTGAGTTCATGATTCAGACCATTTTTAAAAACATTATCAGTGATTGTTAGTTCACGTAGAAAAGGGGGGGGGAGACAATTTCAGCTAGAGGCTGCCTGATACTGAAAAGTAATTTCACTAAACCGATTATTTAATTTTAGTATAATTAAATCCCTGGCACCTGTTTTTCTTAAATTTAAACCATGTTTGGGTTTTTGTAATTGTTTTTTAAATTATTTAAAGATTTGTTTTTAAATATATTCTGGACCTGGTTTAGCCAGATTCCTTTGCCTGTGATTTTAATTGGATCCATCCTAATTCTATATACATGATACAATGATGGTTTTGGGGTACACCTTAACACAAATCTTGCAAGCTTGTTGTAAAGTGTATCTAAGTTATTTAAATATTTTTACTGTATGCCTATAAATGTGACTTCCATAATCAATAACTGGCAATACTAATTGGTTTATCATGGTCAGTCTTGTTTCTCTTGTCATGCAGTTTGATATTCATCTCATAGCTCCAATCTTAGCATTTGTTTTCTTTATTAAATTTGTTATATACTGTTGAAAAGTAAGGCATTGGTCTATCTGTATCCCTAAATACTTATAATGTTTCAGTTTGTTCTAGGAGCTTACCTTCTGAGTCATTATTTTAGTTTTGAAACACCCTTCTTATCCAATGCAAAGGACATAACCTGTGTCTTTTATTATTTACTAATAGACCCACGATGAAAAATAACCTTGCATTGTGCAAAAGTCACTCTGTAACTTTAGTTCTACTTCACTTGTAGTTTTTCCTACTGCTACTAAAGCCGATGTCTGCATAGAGATGAATTTGTGAGTATCTGATGTTTTGGTAAGTCATTCAGATAGACTATGAACAGGAGGGCTCAGGATGGATCCCTGGGGATCCCTCTTGTCACATAGTCTATTCTTGACTGTTGACCATTTAAGACAACAAATTATGACCTATTATCAAGATATGATATTAACCAACTACAGGTTTCTTCCTTCACTCCTATTTTCATCAGTGAATTTATTAAATACTATGATTTACTAAATCAAATGCTTTGGATAGGTCCATGTATACCACACCCACAGTAGCCATCTGGGGAACAAGCAACCACCAGACAGTGTGGTTCATAATAAACACAGCCATAAAGTCAAGACATACAAAAGCAAGGGTACTGGACTTTCGGAGGGTTGACTTTGCAGAACTGAGAGTGCCTAAGGAATGCACTAACATAAGGGAAGGAAGAAGTGGTGGAGGAACAATGGGAAAAATCAAACTGCCATCACAGAGGCAACAAGCCTTTGTGTGAAGCAAATAAACAAAACAAAATGAAGGAAAAACACTATGGTTCTCAAAAGCGATGGCGGGAAGGTTAGGAAGAAAAGATAGCATTCCAGAAGTATAAGGAAACACAGAAGGAGCAGGACAGAGAGCTGTACCAGTTAAGGCAGAAAGAAGCAGGAGGAAGTCAGAATAGAAAGGCCCAAACTGAGGAAAAGATAGCCAACTCAGTTAAAAAGGGGGATAAAACATTTTATAGGTACATAAGTGAGTGAAGAAAGACCAAGGGAGGGATAGTGAGACTTAATAAAGGGGAGGGAGATGGGCAGAGGGTGACAGTGAAAAGGCAGAGATACCAAACAAATACTTTTGTTCAGTATTCACAAAAGAAGAAGAGGGGGATGCACCAAAACTAAAGAATAGAAGCACTCTGGATAGAGGAGTTGATACCAGTCCTTTCACAGAAGAAAGGGTCCTGAAAGAACCCCTAAAACTCAAGGTGGTCAAAGCAATGGGGCCTGATGGGATTCAGCCAAGAATTCTGAAAGAACTAAGGGGAGATCTAGTGACACCACTCACTACCCTTTCTAACAAATCATGGGAGAATGGTGTGGTACCTGAGGACTACAGGAAGGCGGATGTGATTCCCCTTCACAAAAGTGGGAGCAAGGCAGAGATAGGAAACTACAGACCTGTTTGTTTGACCTCAGTGGTTGAGAAAATGATGGAATCACTTCCAAAAGAAAGAATTGTTGAGTACCTAGATTCTAGCAGGGCACAGGACCCAAGGTGGCATGGATTCACAGTGTGAAGTTCATGTCAGATGAATCTAATAGATTTCTTTGACTGGGTGACCAAAGTAGTAGACCAGAGAGGAGCTGTGGATATGGCCTACCTAGACTTTACCAAGGCATTTGACACTGTCCCACACAAAAGATTAATAAATAAGTTAGCCAACCTGGGAGTGGGTCCCAGAGTGGTAGCCTGGGTAAAAAAATTGGCCGGATAACAGGATGCAGAGGGTAATAGTAAGTGGAGTCTACTCCAAAGAAAGGGGGGGGGTTTACTAGGAGAGTACCACAGGGTTCAGTACTGGTGCTGGTCATCATTAATGTCTTTGTGAGTGACATTGCAGAGGGACTGGAAGGAAAAGTATGCCTCTTTTCAGATGACACAAAGATCTGCAACAGGGTTGATACACAAGGGGGGGATGGAAAGGATGAGAAGGGACTTGGCGAGGTTGGAGGAATGGTCAAAATTATGGAAGCTCGATTCAATGTAAGAAGTGCAAAGTAATGCACCTTGGGGAAAAAAAACAGGAGAAAAGTACACAATGGGGGTACTAACAACAACTAAAATGGAAAGGTTAATAAACAAGTTAGCCAGCCCTGAGAGTGGGTCATAGGGTGATAGCCTGGGTAAAAAACCGGCTGGACTACAGGATGCAGAGGATAATAGTAAATGGAGTCCACTCCAAAGAAAGGGGGGTTACTAGCGGGGTACCACAGGGTTCAGTACTGGAGCCGGTCCTCATTAATGCCTTTATAAGTGAAATGTATTTATTTGTTTTTGTTTTTGTTGCTTTGGTAAGTGCACTGGACAAATTTGCCTATTTTCAGGCACGGCCTGGGAGGGGATACAGATGAATGCCAACTGACTTTGAACCAGATTAAGCTGTTGGTAGTATTTTAGTGAATGAGGGGCATTTGGTCAGGGCACCAGGGAAATTCCCCATCTCTGTTGGGAGGGGGCGCTGTTGGCCCAAACACGACGGAGAGCTCAGAGGAGTCTGAGCGTTGCAAGGAGCAGAATGCTGGTGGCTCATCCTCTGCCCTAGCTATCGCATGTCAGGAGGATCTCAATGCAGCCCAAGGGGAATTAATGGACATAGAGTCGGATGACTCACATGAAGGATACCTGAGTGATGTGGGGCCTGCGGCTCCAATAACAGCCCAAGTAAATATCGAGCAAGCAGGCAACCAGCTAGAAAGAGAGCTGGACACCAGACAAACAATTTTGTTCACGCTTTTGACTGAAGGACGAGGAGTGCTATGTGAGGAGGAAAGTACCGGGGAAGCACATGGAGAAAGGTGAGGAGCAAAGAGGCAGCTCTCTGAAGAATGGGGTAGGTGATAGTATGGAGCCCACTGGGTCGGAGCATGCTACGACATCTCCATGCCTTCTGCCAGCCCAGAAAATAATCCGGCAGGTGTTCGGAACAATGACTGAGCCTGGTGAGGTTCAGCAGCAGCAATGGTCACCAGAGCAAGCTTTACAGAATGCAGGATGGAAGTACGTAGAATGGGGGAAATGGCTGCCCAGTTTGGATACTGCTTTCCTGGACACTGGATTTTCTCCAATATTACAGATGTACCATGAAGACTCAGCTCCTGCTTCTAGACAGTAGCCTCCGGTACTGGATTCATGTACTAGCCCTAATTTACAGAGGGAGAATGTAAATAGTAGGCCTCAAAGGGGGGGAGGCAAAGTCAAGAAAACACAAACAAGGGTCAGATTTTTCTGGCACTTGTGGGATAAATTCTGTGGGGTCAAAAATGGATAAGTATGGAGAAAATGAGCCCAAGAGGGGAGACAGAAGAGATGGGGAGCGGAAAAATGGCAAGTAGACCCAGAGAATGTCAAAAAGCCAAATGCAGAGGACAGTAACATGGGTAAGGATTCAAGACAGCGAGAGCATAAACAACCAGATCCCCAGGCACCCTGCTCATCTCAGGATACCCATGATGAAAACCCGAGATACTCTTAGAAGGAGTCCCCACCCCAAGGCCACAAAGGCCAAGATATGCAGATTTATTTTCATCTGCTGCCCCTGCCCCTAGAAGAAATGCCGAAGGTTGCGTATCGGGAGGGATGGACACTACTCCAGACAGATATTACATGGGGAAAACACTGCTCAAAGATTCAATGCATTTTGTAGAATCAGAGGTATATGCCTTGATTCACATATCTGGGGAGGAGTTTTTCGATGTATGCTTCTGGTTCCCCCATGCTCTTGAACATTTTTAGATGAAATATAACCAGCTAATGTTTTCACCATTATAGACTCACTTTATATGCATTCCTTTAACAAAACCCACAATAAAATTCATTATTGTAATGTTTAGGAATGAGGGGGTTCATGTGAGTAATATAATACACTGGTTGCAGCAGTGATGTGAGGTTTTAAGTGCCCCAAAGGCAGTCATTGAAGAATTCTTTTGGACCGGGGCATGGAAGTTTTGAATAAAGTTGAGGCAAGAGGTGGAAAGCATTGTACACTTGCTAAATAGTTTTTTTCATTGGGAGGGACAGAGGGGTGCTATTTTATGCTGGTCAGCCAAAAGCATGTCACAAATGTGGAAATAGGTCTCATCTTGCAAGTGTGTGTGATAAAATCCGTGTGCATTTGCAATGAAATCAGGCATATGTCTTCAGTGTGCAAACCATGCATGATGCAGTTTGTGTGATGAATTTGAGCATATTTTTCAGAACTGCCCAAGGGCTGCACACAATAAAAACAGGAACATAAACCAGAATGACATCATAAAAAAGGCTCAACAAAAAGCAAATGCACCCCCCTCATCCCTTTCAAGATAGGTCTCCCCCCGATGAGGATTTGGAACCATCAGAAGATGACGAGTAGGAAGGACAAGTACAAACAACACAGGAGAAATATGCCAGGGAAAGGGAAGGTAAAGCTCTTCCTGAGAAATCCTCAGATCAGGCTCATGGGCAGGCCATGCCAAAACCCACACCAGAAGGAAAAATCATACAGACAAGTCTCCCATCCTCTCCTGAGTGGAAGACACCCTACCCCAGAAGGAGGAGCCTAAGGCTACAGAAGACACCCTCAACAGAAATTGATATGGATAATCCATATGATGTTTGGGTACCTCAAGCAGGGATCCTGGATTTGGTGATCAGGACTCTGACACTTTCTCTACAGTCTAACCCCTGAAAGAAATGGAGAGTTTAAAAAGAAAGTGACAGAGAAAGGAAAGATGAAGAAAAGGAAAAAAATCCCAAAACTACAGAAATTGGGGATGAAATATTGAGAAATAGAAAATGTGTTCCTTTTTTATTTCTGTATTTGGGTGTACCTTATTCATAATTATTGATGACAGGCTTTTCTATATTTTCTTTAAATGTTCATAGCATAATGAATGTTAGTAAGAGGAAGGCGTTTTTTACATACTTGCATGACAGGAATACAGATGTTGTATTGCTACAGGAGACATGGTTTCCTGTGGCATGAATGAGTGACTTGGCTAGAAAGGAGTGGATATGGGGCATCTTATTGGTCATTCAGGGAAGATAGGGCAGATGGGTAGGTATTTTATTTTAGGCTTGGGGTTTATTTTTCAGAAGATTGTGGATTTAGTGTTAGGGAGAGTGCTTATAGTAGATGGGATTTGGAAAGGCAGAGTGAGTAGATTTATAGGAATTTATGCTCCACAGACAAAGGCTGAGAGGGTGCAGATTTTGGAAAATATGCAACCTTATTTAATACTGCAAAGGATGTGTATGTAGCAGTGGATTTTAATTGTTCCTTGGATGTGTCTACAAGAATGGCCCATGGGAAAAAAAGTATACTTCAATTCAAGAGACTTAAAATCTTGGATAGAAAAGGCAGTCCTAATTGACTGCAGTAGGGGCTAACCCAGAGGTAATTTATACTTTGTAAAGGAACCTCTTTTCCAAAACTGATTATATCTTTGTTTCTAAACAGATAAATATACATACTATGAAGGGGTACCACTAGAATTTTCTGACCATTTAGCCATACACATGTATGTGGAAAATGTAGTTGGGGGCCTCTAGGCACAATAGGTGGAAAATAAACACAGAATTCATAAGAGGAAGGAAGGTCAAATAGGTACCTTAGAGATTGTCATGGAAAAAGCTTCCGTATTATCATTATATGAGGATTTAGGGAAATGGTGAACAGATACAAAGGCAGATATGAGAGAATGGTGTCAGAAGCAGGGTAAAAAGAAGGTAAATGAAAATAGCTTACGGTACATTAATCTCAGGGCACAACTATATAAACTGTTATCCAGAGTACATGTGAGCAAAATTGATTTAGGGGATCAACTTAAGAAAATTAAACATGACATGCTGGAGGTACAATATAATAGAGCAAATTCCTTGCAAGCAAAACTTATATATGGAACGAAAAGAACCCCACAAATTGACCCATGTGAAGCTTGCAAAGAGCGGGTAGAAAATGTCTATTTCACAGCATTTATTGATAAAAATGGAACCAGACATGAAAATGCACATAGCATATTATCAATAGTGGAAGATCAACTACTTAGTTTCACACAATCGGATAATTTGAGTCGAATTAGGATGGAAGCTTATTTAGAAGGCTTGCAGGAGATAGGGTTGGATAAATCATTTGAGAAAGACCTGGATATTGATATCCAGGATTTAGAAGTATTTTCAGCAATACAGGCTCTAAAGCCAAACATTGCTCCAGGCGAAGATGGAATGCCAAATGAATGGTACAAATTATTTCCTGATGTAATGGCAGCTATTTTAGAGAAAGAATTTAGATTCCTTCTGACACTTAAAATTCTATCAAAAGATTTTACAAAGAGCTTGGTGGTATATCTATTTAAGACAGGGGATCAGGAGCAAATTGATAACTGGAGACCAATATGTTTATTAAATGCAGATTTTAAAATTTTAGCTTATATATTACAAAACCATTTGAAAAAAATTGCAAATAAAGTAATACACCCGGTCCAAACATGTGCCTTACCAGGTAGACACATCCAGAACAATTTTAGTATAATGACAGCTTTTACTATGATTGTGAAATAAACCAGATACCAGGATTCCTACTGTCATTAAACCAATGGAAAGCTTTTGATAATGTTAGTCATGAGTTTCTGTTTACAGTATTAACCATATATGGCATACCAAGGAGACTGATTGAGTGGGTAAAGCTGTTATATAAGAATGCAGTCATCAGCTCAAATTTAGCAGGATAGCAAGGGAAATGTTTCCTCATACAGAAAGGGGTTAGACAGGGATGCCCACTTAGCCTGTTGTTGTATCTATTCATGCTGGATCCTTTTATCAGAAAAGTACTTACAAATAGAAATATACAAGGTATTAGGGGTGCTCAGGATAAGACCGAAGTAAAAATAATTGCATACACGGATGATATATGTGTCATGGTCAAAAATGAAGAGGGCATTCAAGGTATCCCACAGGAGTTGAAGGAATTTGGTGCAGTGTCAGGGGCAAGCTTAAATATACAACAAAGTAGAATATTAATTATGGGGGGTTGTAGGACATCAAAACAATATCTCGAATTAAAATATCTCAGATCCCATACACCAATAAAGATTTTAAGGGCATATTTTGGATCAGGGATATGGCCAAATTAAATTGGAAAAGGCTCTACAAATAGGAGAAAGAAAGATGGAGAGGTGGAAAGGGTGGAAAATCGAAACAAAAGAGGGTACATGTGATAAAACAATTTTGTTGCCCTTTTTAAATATAATTGCCTTGTATCCTCTTCCAATAAGTTTGGAAACCAGAGTTTTTAGAGTTTTTTCAACTTTTGGTGGAGCAGGCCAAACCCAATAAATTGGGAAAACACCTACCTACCAAGTATGAAGGGAGGAGTAGGCATGATAAATCCGGTCCTATTTTTTCATTGCATCTTCTGGGCAGTGAATATTAAACCCCTTTGTTTAAGTAAAAGTACACTAGCCAGAGCTTGGGTGTCCCAAAGCATAAGCAAAATGTTAAAAGTAAGGGAAAAGCTTCCAGTTTGGGTAACTGGAGAAAAATTTGTACCCAGCCATATGAAAAGTTCTTTTCAGAAATTATATAAATGGAATGTAACAAAGCTAATGATTTTACAACACACTAGAAAACAATTATATATGGAAATATTAAGGACATTGGGGCTGGAAAAAACAGACTTTAAACATTGTAAAGAAGGGTGTCAGTGTACAGTGTATAAACAAATGTCTGATCTTAGGATCCCAGCTCGAATGTGTGATACTCAATGGCTGTGTGCTCATGGGAGGTTGGGGGTTAGGGGAAATCATAAGCATAAAAGTTTGGAGGAGAGAATGTGTCTATACCCAAGGTGTGAAAATCTAGTTGAAACACAGGAACATTTCTTAACAGACTATTCATATTCCACAGAGTTATGGTCTCACTTAACAGTCACGTGGAAAATGCCATGGATGAAAAAGGTGACATTCAAAATGTTAGCTTTGGGTGATTTTCCCAGTTCCTGAGAAGGTATGAACCAAGTACTTTAAGAGTTTTGTTTGCTTGCATAAAGTACTACCTTTGGCAAAGTAGGTGTCAATATTTGTTCCAGCAAAAACTCATGCCATACCAGACTTTACGTACATTTTGTGAATCCGCATTATGTGAAGTGTATCTTAGAGATCTAAAGATGCATCCCAGAGCACAAGTGATGGTGTGGTGGAGGGGATTTTCTTTCATTATAAAGTATGGATAAATATGGAAAATAGAGTGTGAAGTTGTTAGATACCACAGGTGTTCTAGGTAGGGGGAGTAAGGGTTGATGGGGTTTTAGTTTTGGCACTAGGGTGTAGGTGATGGGATTTTAAATCATGTTTTTGTAAATTATGTATGTTATGAAGATATTGAATAACAATTTCCCCAACTCTTTTCTAGAAGTGCCATGGGATCTTTAACATCCACCTGAACAGGCAGATGGGACCTTGGTTTAATGTCTCATCCAGAAGATGGCACCTCAGGAGTGCAGCACCCTAACTCATACTGTACTGCAGAGTCAGTATTGGGATATTAACCAAAGTGCCTGGTGTGTAGGACTAGAATCCAAAGCCTTCTGATCTCCTGGCCTCAGAGGCGAGTATGCTATCTGCTGAGCCACTGACATTGCAGAGGGACTGGAAGGAAATATATGCCTCTTTGCAGATGATACAAAGATCTGCAACAGGGTTGATACACAAGGGGGGTGGAAAGAATGAAAAGGGATTTGGCAAGGTTGGAGGAATGGTCAAAAGTATGGAAGCTCGAGTCAATGCTAAGAAGTGTAAAATAATGCACCTTGGAAAAAACCCAGTGGAAAAGTACACAGTGGGGGTGGTACTAACAACAACAAAAATGGAAAGGGATCTGGGGGTAGTCATATCAGATGACCTAAAGGTAGGCAGGCAATGTGAGAAGGCAGTAAGGAGGGCTGGGGAGGATACTGGGATGCATAGGGAGAGGCATCACCAGTCGAAAACAGGACATTGTCATCCCTCTGTACAGACAGTTGTTGAGACCCCATCTGCAGTACTGCATGCAGTTCTGGAGACCCTATCTCCACAAGGACATAGACAGGATGGAGGCAGTCCAGAGGAGGTCAACCAAAATGGTGCAGGGTCTGCACCAGAAACTGTATGAAGAGAGACTAAAGAAGCTTAATATGTATACCCTTGAGGAAAGGCGGGAGAGAGGGGACATAATAGAAACTTTCAAGTACTTCAAGGGAATTAACAGAGTCCAAGAGGGTAGCATCTTTCAGAAAAAGAGATGTGTAAGAACATCGTAGTACAGTTTGGAGCTAGAGGGGGGACAACTCAGCGGCAATATGAGGAAGTGTTTCTTCACAGAGAGGGTGGTGGATGGCTGGAACGGCCTTCCTGAGGAGGTTGTAGGGTCAAAACAGTGGGGAATTCAAGAATGCATGGGACAGACAAAAGGCAATTATAGTGAGGGGTAGGAGGAAGTAGGCTGTTGGTTAACTAGGACCTGCAGCTTATCCAATAGGTAGGAAAATGGCTAGATTGGGTGGGCCAGTGGTCCTTATCTACCATCAAAATCTATGTTTCTGTGTTTCATTGAGTGTGTCTCTTTAGCATGCTCAGTTTGAAATTCTGATGCCTGGACTGTTCCAGTGGTGCTGTATAATAAACCCCTCAAAGACATGCTGCATATTTCTAGCCTGTTATATGTTGCACAACATGGCGCTCAACCATGGAATATGCCTGCCAGAACCTAAGGTACACTCAACAGTAACACAGAGCCAGAGGTCCAGGGGACAGTGCAGCAGCTTGATAGATGTGACCCATGCATGGCCAGAAGAGCCCAGGAGCACCAGCAGAACATCATAGGAACCCTGACATGGATGGGCAGGTGAGTGAAAACAACATGGACAACAGACGTGATTTCAATAGTGTATGTACAATTTATTTACAAGAACACAACAGTGATAAGATGCACAAACAAAATGCAGACAAAAGGATGGCACACTGGTGAAACAGGGATAGTGATGGATTTTGGGGATGTACAATACGGAGCATGTGAAGGGCACAGGTGTGGAACGGTGCAATAAGATGTGGCACACACACACATCATGAATGCTGTATCCTGCCATGGGTCCTCACGGATGCCTTACCATGAGCATGTGGTGGGGGTGCACTGTGGACTGGTGAGCTGATGGCCAATAATTACGGGAATGGGGACACCCTGGGATGACCATGGCCATGCCCCGGGCTAAGTGTAGCCAAGACCATGCATCGCCCGGTGGTATGTGGAGTGCCTATGGATGATGGCATAGCAGTAGTGCTGACTGAGCCCAACCTGCCACTCCATGCTAAGGATGCATGCCTTGGGACACCACAGGCATGCCAACGGTGTGTACTGGTTGTGCGATGCTGCCTAGCCATTCCAACCTTCTTTGCCATGGCTGTGAGCTCCCTCACAGCCCCCAGTGAGGTCATTAAAGACATGGTGGAGGACATTCAGGAACTGTGTCTGACACTCCTCAGCATGCTGCTCAGCACGCTGGAGGTCAGCATGCATTGCCTCACAGAGGTGGCCAAGTTTCTGTCACACCTCCCTCTGGAATGCATGGAGTTTTTTCTGTGCAGTGGACTGTGAGTCCACCATAGACCAGAGGAGCTGCTGGGCATCTGAGCCATCCTGGTCACCTGGGACATTGGGTGTATGTGGTTGTGGATGACTTTGGTGCATGTGCAGACCACACCTGTGTGACTGTGTGCTGCATTGCCTCAGTGACTGTGGTGGACGCAAGTCACGAGTGATCAGGTGGGGCAACAGGATGAGTGCCCATAGTCGCCTATGTGTCAGCTGGGTGGTGTGGGAGCTGGCAGTTGTTGTGGTCACACCTGTGGCAGTGTTAGTGGGGGTACTGATGGTGGGGGCAATGGAGGTAGTGGATGCATGGCCCTAAAGTGATCCTGCCAGCACTGATGGCAATGTGTGCCTAGCAGGCATAGAAACATAGAAACATAGAAGTTGACGGCAGATAGGGACCGCAAGGCCCATCCAGTCTGCCCATTTCTTTTTCTACCTTATAAATGTGCCATCGGCCTTTGCTCTGTCAGTGACCTATCTATTCATAGTCATTTGTATTGCTCCCTTATGCCTATCCCATGCCTGTTTGAAGCCCTGCACTGTATTCATAGCCACCACTTCTTGTGGTAAGCCATTCCATGCATCCACCACCCTTTCTGTGAAAAGAATTTCCTCACATTCCCCCTTAATCGGCCTCCCTCTAATCTCATGCTGTGTCCTCTTGTCCTACTATTTTTCTTATATTTAAACATGTTAGACTCTTTCACCTTGTTTATGCCCTTAAGGTGTTTGAATGCCTCGATCATATCACCTCTCTCCTCCTTTGCTCAAGGGTATACATATTGAGCTCCGTTAATCTGTTCTCATATGTCTTCTGATGCAGTCCCTGCACCATTTTGGTTGCCTTCTCTGACTGCCTCAATTTGGTTAATGTCCTTGTGAAGGTGTGGCCTCCAATACTGCACGCAGTACTCCAGATGGGGCCTAACCAGTGTCTTGTACAGAGGGATTATTACCTCCCTCTTACGACTAGTGATACCCCTACTAATACACCCTAACACCCCCTAGCCTTACCTACTGCTTTAGAGGTCTGCTTGGATGATTTTAGGTCATCAGTGATGATGATGCCCAAGTCTCTTTCTTCCTTTGTGACTGCTAGCAACTCCCCTCCCAGCCTATAGGTGGCTTCAGGGTTTCTCTTCCCAATGTGCATGATTTGCACTTTTGCATTAAATCCCAGTTGCCACTCTTCTGACCATTCTGCTAGTTTATCCAGATCTCTTCTCATTCTGCCCACCCCATCTGGATCATCTACTCTGTTGCAGATCTTGGTGTCATCTGCAAACAGACAAGCTTACCTCTAGTCCATCTGCAAGGTCACTAATGAAGATGTTGAAGAGGACTGGCCCCAGGACTGATCCTGAGGTACCCACTTGTGACTTGCATCTCTTCTGACTGTATACCATTTACCACCACTCTCTGTTTTCTGCCAGTCAACCAGTTTGCCACCCAGTTGACCAACTTCTGACCCACCCGAGCCTACCCAGCTTATTTATCAATCTTCTATGTGGAACAGTGTCAAAAGCTTTGCTGAAGTCAAGGTAGCTGACATCAACTGCCCCTTGGTCCACCACTCTGGTTACCCAGTCAAGAAATCTATGAGATTAGTTTGACAGGACCTTCCTTTGTAAACCCATGCTGTCTTGGATCCTGTGCCCCTATGGATTCCAGGTGTTGCACTGTCCTTTCCTTAGAGTGCCTCCATAATCTTGCCCACTACTGAGGTAAGACTGACCAGTCTGTAGTTCCCGCCTCCTCCTGCTACCACTCTTGTGGAGCGGATCGCATGAGCCCTTCTCCAGTCTTCTGGGACCTCAGAGACTCACTAAACAATTCTGCTAATGGCTCTGCTAGTTCCTCCTTTAGCTCCTTAAGTACCCTGGGATGTATGCCATCAGGTCCCATTGCCTTATCCACCCTGAGCTTAGCAAGCTCTTGTAGGACCCCTTCTTTTGTGAAGGGAGTAGTGCTCACCTCCCTCCCCTGTGTCCATGATGCTGAGCTGTGGGCCCTGCCCTACCTTCTCTTCAGTAAATACTGAGCAAAAGTATCTATTTAGGATAGATGCCTTTACAGGGTCCTCCTCACATGGTCCATTTTCTCCATTAAGCTTAGCAATACCCCTCTGGACTTTCTCCTTTCACTAATGTATCTATAGAAAGTCTTGTCACCTCTTTACTGTTCGTGCAGTGTTTCTCAGTTTGGGACTTTGCCTGCCTTACTGCCTTACCTGCTTCCCTTAGGGCAGTTTGGTATGCCTCCTATCTTCATCCCGCTGTGTTCCCTTATATTTCCGGCCAGCCTTTCGGCTCTGACCTTTCTGCTACTGTATTTGAGAACCAAAGTGGTTTCCTTCTTCTTTTGCACTTCCTTTCTGTCAACACAATGGGATGTTGCTTCAAGTATTGCATCCTTAATGCTTGCCCACTTTGCCTGTACCCCTCACCTGTGTTTCTTTTGCCAGGGCTAGCTTAACTCTGTTGGCCATCTTATCAAAGTCAGCTCCTCTGAAGTCCCATATTTTGCCTTGAATGGGATGATTTAGATGTAGTAGCCAAATTGAACCATACCATGTGATGGTCACTGGCCCCAGGTGACCTTCTACCTGGAGATCTGTGATCCCTTCTTTGTAGTCAGTACTAGATCTAGGATAGCCCTGTCTCTTGTGGGTTGCTGTACCAGTTGTTTGAGGCCCCTCCTGCAGGAATCCACTATGAGTCTAGTTCTGGCAGATGTTCCTGCTGGTATTGACCAATCTGTATCTGGCATGTTGAAGTCTCCCATTATCAGAACCTCCCTTTAGCTGTCATGTTTTGTATATCTTCTAACAGTAATGTGTCTATGTCCTCCTCTGGTCTGGGGCCTGTAGACAACCCCAGTTCTTATGGCTGTCCCATTTCCTGTTTCCAGGGTGACCCACAGTTCTTCTGGCTCCTTATGTGTATTCTGAATTTCTGTAGCTTTGATATTTTCATTAACATACAGGCACTCCCTCCCCTTTTGCACCTCGGTCTCTTCTGAACAATACATAGCCAGGTACTGAAGTCTCCAAGTGTGGTTACTGGTAAACCACGTCTCACTAATTGCTACTATGTCCAGTTTAGCCTCTGACATTATTGCCTGCAGGTCTGGGATCTTATTTCCCAGGCTGTGAGCATTTGTGTACATGATTTTCCATTGGCCAGATTTTGGTGTGTTAGTTGTTGGGTGAGTTTGGCATTACCCCTGTGCATCGTATGGGGAGACAAACCTTTTTCTTACCTGGTGATGCAAATGAGCGCAAACATGCTGAATTCCTGTTTGACCACTAGCTGAGGGGAGGGGTGTTCTTCCCATTCGACGTATGGGGTGCTGCACCCCTCTCCCATTTGCTAGTTTAAATATTCTGCAAAGACATCAAACTTCTGCCCCAATGCACTGACTCCTCTTAGTCAGATGCAGTCCATCAAATTTAAAGAACTTTCGCTCCCAGAACTGTTGCCAGTTCCTACAAATCTGTGTCCTTTTTCCTGGCACGGTCCTTGAGCCACGTGTTTAGCTCCCTATCTCCCTTCTCTGACCTTCCGTCCATCTGCTCCCCTCTCCAGACTGGCAGGATCTCAGAGAAGGAGATGCCGGACGAAACATATGATAGTTTGTCACCCAGCCTAGTCAGGTGTTCCTTGGTCTCCACAACTGACCGGCTGGCGGATCATTAGTCCCTATGTGTACTAGGACATCAATGTTTTCTCCTGTTTGTGAACAATTTTAGCAATGCGGTCAGTGTCTCTCCATGCTGATGTACCTGGAGACATCTGATCATCACCCCTGGCTGAGATGGGTATCAACTCCCGAATCAAGGAGTCTCCTATGATTAGAAGTTTTTGGATTTCCTTTGTGCTTGTTTAGTTTTGGTTCCTGATTTGGGTGAGTTTTGTTGTGCTAGCTCCTGTGCCACAGTGTCCTGTTCTGCAGTGTCTTCTGCCTCTTTATTTGATTTCAGAGATAGAGGCAGATACCTGTTTGTAGTGTTTATATGGTTTTTGGAGGTAATGTGTTGGAGAGCAGAGAGTGATGGGGCACCTGATTTGCTCCTCCTAACCACCTGCCAACCTCCTGGACCAACTACCCTCTGCGGTCGAGGTTTTTCTGTTGGATGCTGGGGAAATGGAGGGTGGTTCTTATAATGTATTTCCTCTTCAATATGAAATTTGAGGCGTGCAATCTCTGCCCATGCTGCCTGGAGCTGAGCCCTAAGATCTCCAAAGGCCCAGCATGTAGGACAGTGTCCTAAATCCTGTAAGACTGTCCTTCTGAAAATTGTTCCACAGTACCTGCAGTTAATGAAATCCATTCCAAATAAGTTGCTGGGTTTGTAACCTAGTCAGAGTAATTAGAAGGGAAAAAAGGAAAAATGCAAGTAATGGTTTAATTGTGCTTTGTTTAACTTGTTATAACAAGTTAAATTACTAGTGCCCTGTACATGAGATCACCTTGTGGAGGCCCCACTGATCCGCCCTTCCTGCTCTGCCACAGGAAATGTCACAACTGTGGTACCCTATAAAAGGAGGTAGCGTGGGTGGTTGGGGATGGGGTGGTGGCTGGCCTTCCCTGCCTAAAAGAAGAACCACAGACGAAAGAACAAGGAAGTAAGAGCAGAAACAATCAGACAACAACAAATGCAGTAACCCTGAAAGCTTATCCTAATGTTAGATAAAACTGTAAAACCTGTAAAGCACCACCTGTAATAATTTCAGAGAAGATATACCCTGTAAGAAACACTTTGCTCCAGAGAAAAATAAAGCAGTAACAGAAGATATACCTTGCAAAAGACAATTTGAATCAGAAGATTACAGCAGTAATCTGTTAGCACACACCTGTAGGCACACCTTGTAATAATGCAGAAGAAGGTATACCAGCAACAACAATTTGAATCAGAGAAAAAATAAAGCAATGAAATGTTAGCAACAAACAGTAGCAATCCCTGTGAGTAAAAATTAAAAACACCACCACACAGTAAATCTGCTTAGCCAAACTAAGTCTTAATCCTTCTCCCTTGCTCTGGTAAGTTTCTCTACTCTGCCTTTCAAGCAGTCTTAGAAGGAAAGAGCTCAGGTGAAGCTAGGTGCGTTGGCCAGCAAACCAAGTTTTCTACCTTCCAAAAGGCAAAAGTGGTGTGTCTGCAATGGCCCCACTGTTGTCAGCTCCTGCCTGGTCTGGTGTGTCAATGGACAGCTCCGATGGGCGAGAACCCCCTCCAATGCAGAGATAGAAGCAAAATAGTCTTCTGGGGGATTGCAAGTGTCCTTGTCATCATCTAACATGTCCTCAAATGTGGAGCCACTGCCCCCTGCCCCTCTGCTTGTGATGCCTGTCTCTGGACTCTGAATGTAGATGGTCCATTGTGCTCCTCCAGGTCATCCTCAGCTGTGGTGCCATTACTCTGTGCTGTGGACAGAGAAGAACACTGTAAGTGTGTTGCACAGTACACAGTGGTCCTGTACCTGTGCCGCCACATGCATACCACTCCAGTGACATCTATGATGCCCAATGCAGGCACAAAATAGGTGACTACAGCCTAAACAATGACACATCCAGGGTGCATGCACACCTACAGTAGGAATGTGGATCCAACAGGCATGCCCATGACTAACACCAAATGTAAGCAACACACATTACACAGGTGAAGACCACCACCCTAAGGGATACATAGGTACAGCACCCAGTGACACACGTGGCAGCATGCAACATTGCATGTGAAAGGCACAGTTGATGCTGTGATAACCATTATGTGCAAAGGCACAGGGCCTCTGTCTACAGAGCACAAAATGACAGTGTTACCATGTCACATGCAGCAAGTCCACTAGTTTAGTGAACACACCACCAGACAGTGCCATATTGCACACTGCCCATCCCAATGCACACATGTTCACAGGCTAAAGCAGTATTGTGCAACAACACAGGCAGGGCACCATGTATACCCATGCACACCCATGCACACCATGCTGGTACACAGCCATGTACTCACATGTCCTGTGGGATGACAGCTGTGTCTCACAACCACCATTATCTACACCTTCCTCTGACCTAAGGGTGCATGCCACCACCACCATCGCAGGGTCCACAGGTGTGGTAACCTATGCAGGCCATGGACCACCACCTGTGCCTGCATTGCATGGTGGCATGCTGCCTGGTCCTTTTTTGCCTGATGCAGCATGTCATGCCAGTGTTTTCAGACTGCATCAGTCATGTATCCCCTGCCACTGACAGTGTTTTCCTCTGCTGCTGTTTCCCCCCACAGGACTTTCACTGAGGCATCTGTGGTCTTGTATCAGTGCATCCATTGCTCCCTTAAATGCATCAGCCAGGCCCTTCAGCTCCTTGCTGGAGAATTTGAAGCTTCTCTGCAGTTCATTTCCACCAGAGACACCTGTTTGGGGATGGTAAAGATCCAGTGGTCAGTAGCTGTCCTGTAAGTTAGATGTGTGTGTGTGTGTGTGTGTGTGTGTGTGTGTGTGAGACACTCTTCACAATATATGGGTCACACTGTGGCATTGGTTGTGTGCATGCATCACAGGGATGTAGGGGTTACATCCACACCCCATGCTGTCCCTACCAAACAATGTCCCCTGCATATCCATCTGATGTCAGCGGCCACATGACAGTGTCTATGTGCCACACAGATACAAGCATCATCCTGCATTGTGTGGTGTACAACAGGCCCCCTGTGTTGTCTGCACACCAACAGGTATAGGATGTATCATGGTCACAGGGACCGTTGGAGATGGCCCAGGTTGTTGCACAGCACGGCATCGGTTACACATACATATGATGATGTCATAGACAACTGCCATGTGAACAGTATGGCTGTGTTGTGAATACCCCCACCCCATGGAATGTACTGCTACCATCATGAAAATGAGAAGTGAATTGAAGATGCACATGGGCACCCATATGTGTGTCACAATGTGCGCCCCCAGTGCCACAGTCACAGCATATATATGTGCTACGACAGTACAACAATGCAGCACAATGTTAGTCCACACCTGCATGCTGGGTCTGCTACTTGTGTGACTGCATACTTTGGTAGCAGTTTCTCCAACAAGTGCACACAAGAAACGAGGTGCTCAGACAGTAAAATAGTAACAGAAGCTTTTTTTAACAAACTGTAGCACTCTTACCCAAATCTTTGAATGACCACCGAGGCTCTTGAAATGTTCAAGTAGAAAGGTTTTATTTATTCCATATGACTCATCGATAATGCCTGACGCTGCTCGAAATTGATCCTTTATCAAAGGCATCAATTTCTGAAATGCGCCAGGCATTATGTGATGGTGGCATTGAATAAATAAAACCTTTTTACTTGAACATTTTATGAACCTCTATGGTCATTGAAAGATATGGGTGAGAGTGCTACAGTTTGTTAAAAAAGCCTTATGATACTTCAGTAGTGCCTGACACATTACAGCTCTTATATGTTCACCCACAAAATCTGTACCACCAGGTCGTTGTAGCAGACCCCACACAATGTTACAGATCATAATAGCAGGGCTGAGCCTGGAGAACACCTACCTGTTCCTGTGGAACTCGTCTCCTGGGACATGTTGAAGACAAAGGGTCATAATATGAGGCTGGGGTGGGGGGGACTCTGGAAATTTGAGGTTGTATTTTTTTCATAGAAAGAATGATGGATGCATGGAACGGCCTCCAAGCAGAGTTCATACAGGCTAAATCAAGTGGAGTGTTCAAGAATGCATGGGATACACAGAAAGCAACCCTAGTTGTAGGAAGAGAGGGTAAGCTGCTGATCATTTAGGAACAGGAGTTAATTGAATAGGGAAATGGGCAGACTAGGTGGGCTAGGCGGTTCTTATTTGCCAAAAAAAATCTCTGTTTCTGTGTTTGCACTGTGTGTAGCAAGAACATCAGCCTACTGCCTGCAGTTTCAATTAGTTGTGGAGGAGGTGCTGTGACACCACCGAAATAGCCTGGGTAATCCACACATGGTAATGCATGCAAATAAGGCCATAACAACATGCTAAAGTAGTGGTTTGCACTCTGACTGCCTATGTAGGCTCATCTGCATACCACCTCTGAATATTGCATTTAATAGCACCAGGCAAACACAATTATGCTGGGCAAACTGTTTGCACCATGGCACAGCACCAACTGGCTTGCACCTGGCAAACTGAATTAGCGCCACTCATGGGATGCATGTGTGATGATTTCATCATGGCGAAAGTCACACATGGGTTGTGCATGCTCATTGGGACACATCTGTGTTAGCACTGTGCTGTACTATATTGCATTGTGCCATCCACAACTAGCACAGTGCTACCATATGTGTAACGTGCACTTCATTTTGTGGCCTGGACAGCAAACCAGCAGTATTTGTGTGAGGGTGTTGTCCCAGTAGCTACAGGAAACCAGTATGGCAGCCAGAAGAAGGGTCAGGGCTGTGGTCCAGAAGGAACAGAGGTGGGGGGAGGTTAAGATGGCCAACATGGTCCAGCTGGTGATGGCCAGGGAGCACCAGCTGTTTGATGAGGTGTGCAAAGGAGACATGCCCCACCGACAGGTATGGGCATTCATTGCATGCCACCTCACACAGCACAAAGGAATAGACTACACATGGGAACAGTGCAGGCACAGATATGTGGGCCTACAGTACAGGGAGCAGCAGCATCTGGAACATTTCCAGTGCATGGTACGTGATGGCACTGTGCTTGCACCAGGTAAGTGGACACTTTTCCCATAACCAAGCTTTATGCATGTTAGTGGATGTGGGCTGCCATATACACACTACAGATGTGGGTACATATGTGTAGGATGGGTGACTGCACACAATCCTGTCATACTGCTGGGTCATTCCCATGCATTGCTCTGTGTACACCAATATGGGTACAGTGGTGCCCATGTGTGGGTCAGCAGTGCCTGTGTATGTGGTCATACATGCGATGTGCACAGTGGCATCACATGACAGGTATCAGTGTTGTCCAGCAATGTAGTGTAGCATATGTACCAAGCTATGTCCCAAAGGGTGTGCAGTTGGTTGGTGTGTATACCACACCCGCATGTACAGCCATATCTATGTGCATTGACATGGACTGCTGTGAGGGTCTTATCGAACACACACCATCCAGACTTGTATATAGATTGCAGCCACACTGCCACCTGTATACCCGGTACTGTGGCACTGGACACTCCCTTCAGGTGATAGTTTCCAGTGATTATAGCAACTGCAAATGAGCGACTCTCAAAAGAGCGACTCATTTACAGCACTACCCTGTTGAGCTACCCTTACAGGGTAGTGACAGAATGCAAAGGTGAGGGTAGGGATGAGCAAGGGAGGGTTACAAGGGCGACCAGAAGGGGAGGTATGGGAGGAGGGTTTGTGTGGGGGTAGTGTGACCTACAGTTGTGAGCTAACCGTGTGGCGTGGTGGTGAGGGTGGCTAGCTTCTGTGCAGCAGGTGTTGGGTTCAGGGCTGGGAACTGGGAAATATTCTGTTGCTGGTACTGTGATTTATTTTTTTTCCAGACTGTCTCCCCCTCTCCGACATGCACCCCCTGAAGTTGGTTATACAGTATTAAATCATTTTCAGTTGCTGGATGTGGTGTCGCCCACAAGTGTACATCGCCGTTGTACTTTTTGACAGTATACACTTGCTCTAATGGCAATTGCTCTTTTGCAGTTGCCATTATGACATGGAACCCAGGTGGCCAAGGAGCATACTGTGTGACTGGGACAGCACCGTTGCTGACCTCTGCCACCTACGTTGATAACATCCGGCTGGTGTGGGTGAACAATTGCCCATGAGTGTCAGGTAGGTGCCTGTCAGGTTTCCTATGCTCATTGGGAAGTGACCATTTCCCCTACGGGCCACATGATATTGGGCTATGCTGTGTCTATTGGTCAGCTGACACACATGTCCATTACAGTAATGGGCACTGTAGTGGCACTGTCTGTGTGGGGTGTGCTTGCCACAGCGTGCCACCGTATCTCCTGTGCAACATGGTCATACAGTCACATGGGACATATGGGTGATCACTGGACCAACACCAGTACATACTGACAGTGTGGTATGGTCCATTGGTGGGGTCACAGGCAGGTCACAGATGTAGCCCCGTCCCGCAGTGCATTGGGGTATACTGTCAGGTATGCATTTCTGTTGTCTGTCATCTGCAGGACATCTGTGCTGGGTGCATACAGATGTGTACACGTCTGTCCCACTCATGTCTGCACATTGCTTCTCCTGTTGACATCAGATGGTCTAGCATGTGTGCTGTACATGGAGTCCAATAGTACATTTTACCTACATTGTACATGTGTCCCATGCACCATATACATTATTTATTTTAATTTTTTTATTTATTTAATTTTGGAATTACAACCTTTGAGCCAAACTGGTTCTTTTACAAAGGCTCCAAGTCAGTAGAAGAACAGACAAAACAGTACAATTTACATCTTATGACGAGAACATACGATAGACAAGTGACAAGGCTATTTTACATGCAAGATAAATGTGGAGTACAACCTCAAATGCAAATACTTTTATTACAGAAATATCTCTAGTCTGTAGGTCTAGTTACTAAGTGCAGGTTGCTTGTCGTTCACAGCCAAAATTGGCTTTGTCGAAGAAAAGGGTAGGGAGGAGGTATGGAGATTATTGGTGTGGGTAAAGAGGAGGCATATTGTATGCAGTCATTAGGGGACAGGAGAAGGGGATATGGTGATGAGGGAGAACAAGCTGATAAGTTCCCCTAGGCTGCCCATGGGGGGCAGCCTACGGGAAGTGTAAACCAAGTGGAGGGGAGGGGGTGAGGCTTGTTGGGTAGGGACACAGGTCATAGTTTGACAGTTGTGCACCATGTACCTGGCACAGTTTGGGGGGGATTATTGATGTCCATGATGGTACTGACACTGTTCTGTTCCCTTCACTCTGCAGACCACACTGCTGGAAGACAGCAGCATTGGCACAGCTGAAGGACTGAGGCTCAGAGCCAGCAAGCCAGGGGTAGTGACAGGCAGCAGGATGCCACACATGAGTATGCTCCTTTACAGTTTACTTATATTGCATATCTTGCTGGGTGGGGCATTTTTGGCAACGCTTTACAGCACTGTGTTGCCAACATATGTGTGTTTGCCCCATGTCATGTCACTGTTCCCAGGGACACGTGGCCATGGGATGCCCATGGTGCTTTGTTGCTGGGGAGGGCATCACACACACCTACTGCAGCCTGTGGTATTGTATACCTGGACACTGCCTAGCCTGGCTACACAGACTGTGGGCCTGTGTTGTCACAGCACATGGCTGCTCACAGTTCTGCACTACTGCAGCATGATGTGTGATGCATGCCCTCATCATGTGGTGGTTGAACTCTGCATATAACACTCGCCTACATGGGCACACGCCTCGTTGGTGCAGCTGTCCTCCTGTCCTGCATCTGTGCTCTGGGTGTTGCATAGAAGCCATTCATTAGTCCTGTCTCACATATGTGTTTGTGACATGGTGGCATGGGCATGACTGCCTCCTTGCACCTTGCACATCGGACTGTACGTGGTGGTCTATGGGTCCACCATGGGCATGTCAGTCAACACCAACGGGCTGTGTAAGGGGGTGCTGTCATCCCACTGTTTTCTCCATGTGTGCTGTGCATGAATCATCCACTACCATTCCACAGTTGTGTTGTACCGTTGCCTGTGGCGAGTTCCTCCTGTGTCATGTGGTGCACTACACCCGTATATGTGCCATGGACATGTTTGCACTGTATACATTGTATGGCGGCCATGTGGTGTTTGGTACTCTTGAATGTGTCATGATGGGTGGGTGTATTGTCAGGTTCCTTTGGTTGTGTGTCTGTCCACAGCATGCAAACAATGCATGGCGTGTCTATGGACTTGATATGGTCTCTGTGGATGTTGTGTGCTCACAGTGGTGTGGGCATATGTGCATCATTTGTGTCACACATGCATACCAGTCACATTGCATTGTGCTGTTCTGGTGTGCCACCATGTCATGGCTGTGCTGCACACTGTGGCCTCCAACCCATTGTCTTCTGGGGGGAGGGGTTGTTGCTACTGATTTATTCCTCCATGCTGTGTCATGGCTTGGGCTACAATGTCTGTTACATGTCCACATGACACACTTGTGTCATGGATGGTGTCTGTGGCTGTCAGGGAGGTGTGGTGACACCTGCACAGTGTCTGCTACACAACCCTGTGGATTGCCACTATAGGCCACAGTCTGTTGTCATGTGGACAGCGGTTGTGAGGTTTCTGATTGTGATGTAGCAATGACTCCTGGCTCTACATTCTAGTCCATTGGGCAGCATGTTACAGTCATTCTGCTGCTACAGTTTGTTGGTTATTACTATGGGTCTGACTGTGGTTTACTTCGGGGGCTGTGTAGCAGTAGTGTGACAGGAACTACATTAGGTATGCATGGGGTGTCATCTCATTGGTTGTAGTGGTGGTGGCAAAGGCCTTACAGGCTTTCACGTCTGCATGGGATGGGCATGTGTTCCATGGGGTTAGTACTGCTGCATACTGTTACATGCTGGGTGGCATATGCACTGTTGCCATTGTTAGGTGCATGAGCATTGTGGCTGGGACATGCTGTCCTTCTCTGAGGCTATGTCCTGAGTTCTACAGTGCTCCACAGTGTCAGCACACCATTTTTACATTGGCATTATTTCCCCCATAGGCCATCCTCACAGTTCTGCTTGGACCAGATGGCCAGAGGAGAGAGAGAGAGGTCTAGGACAACCTTCTGCAGCATCTTATATGCCAACAAAGGATGATGGTGGAGCAGCAGTCCATGATAATTGCACATACACATGGAAAATTGAAGAGCTCCAGGAGCAGCTACTTCAGGGGCAGTGCCAGGCTGCCAACCCTTAAACTCCCCTTCCCTTGTTTTTCACCCTTCCCTGCCCCCATTTTAATTGTTGTTTTTCTAGTTCTCAGTATTTAGTGTCTATTGTTTTTTTTTTTTTAAATATGTATTTTTGATTGTTGCACTCCTGTGTCCTGTCTCTTTCTTGGGTTCCTGTAGTTGCTTTCACTGCTGTGCCATGTTGCACCTATTGAACACCTAATTCACCATGGTGGATGCCATCCTGGCTTCTCTTGTGGCGCTGGTGTCACCTCAGCTCTCCCTGCAGTGTCTGTGGCTGCACATCTGGCAGTGGGTTGTTGTGGGCATGGTAGGTTTGTTCAGTATCCAGTGAGTTTAGTGAACCAATATGGGCACCCTGTCAAAACGGCGACTCATATTCGGTGACATACTCATGGGGCTACCCTGGAAGGGTAGCGACCCTATGTGAAGGCGAGGGTGGGGAACAGTGACCAGAAGGGGAAATAGTGAGGGGAAGGGGAGAGACAGGGAAGGGGTATGTAGGGGGCTGGTGTGCCTGCTGCCACTGAGCTAGCCATGTGGTGTGGTGGTAAAGGTGGTTAGCTATAGCAGAGCAGGTACTGGGTTTGGGGTTGGGGACCAGTGCAAACATTTTTGCCCCTGCCTGCTGCTGCTGACTTTGTTTTTGCTGCAGCAACCAGAATGTTGCCCCTCCCTGACATGCAGCCCCCTGGAGTTAGCAATCTAAATTCAGGGGATCTGGGGGGCAAAGCCTCCTGTGAGGGGGGCATGGGGGATACAGTCTCCCCCTGCAAAAACACTTTTATGGTTGCTGGATGTTGGTTCGCTGCGATGTGCATATCGCCAATCTTCTTTTCTTCAATATACACTCACCATAATAGTGATCGCTATTTTGCAATCGGTATTATGACATGGAGCTGTTTTGTCCTCCTGTTGGCTGACATATTCTGTTCTCCATGTGTACCCTGTATGGCCTGTGTGTGTACCAGGCAACATCTGGCTTGTGTCTGCCCAAGGAAATGGTCTGTTCCCTGTTCCTGGGGGGACCCCAACAGTATTGCCTGGCGGGGGCAGGCATCTGCGGGCCTGTGTGTAGCTTTGTCCATGTGGCTATGACTGACATCCATCCCTCTATGTTCTCCATACAATGTTGCTACTTTCTGGGGTTCATCTCTGTTGGCATTGCCTTTGGTGTATCTTATTTATTTATTTAAAGCTCAGAACTACAACCCATGAGCTAGAGCTCACTTACATAGGTTCCACGTCAGTAGGAAGACATACAATGGAGAACAAGTACAATACACAAGTTGAATTCAAATGAAATTGCCCAGTGAAGGTTTAACACTGCGTTACAAATTAAAGTGCATAAAATTGCAAAAATGAGATAGTGCAGGAAGCCTACAAAGGCTACCATTGTCAGCCAAAAAGGTAAGGGAGGGAAGTAAAGATAACAAAGCAGAGTAAGGAGGAGGGAACAGGTGAGACAGAGCTGAAAATAATAGGAGGGGTATCCATGGATAGTTGTAAACTGGGGGGGCATGGAGTGGTAATGTGGGAGAGGTGGGAATGAAGGAAGAAGGGAGGGGAAGGAAGGTGGGGGAAAAGAATAGGGGACAGACTGGGGGGTGACAAAGGAGAGGTTAGCAGGCTTAAAGGGGAAGGTAGCAGGAATGGACAGGTGGAAGTGCTTTAATCGGGATGAGTAGAAGTGCATTGATCAAAGGGGAAGAGCAGTGTGGGTGGTGAGAGAAAACAGGTTATGGAAAACAAGAGCAGGACATCTGATTAATGAGGTGGGTCCATAATTTGGATTTAAAGGCCCAATCTTGGGTTCAGCAATGTCAGTTGGTAGGGAGTCCAATCAGAGTGGGACTGCATAACCAAAGAATCTCTGGCCTTGCTTGGCACAACAGAAAGGAATCTTGAATTGATTGGTTGCTTGAAGCTCTGGTTGGCCTAATAGTTTCTGTAGGGCTGAACATAGCACTTACTCTTGGTGGCAACAGACCAAAAGCAGCTTTTTTAGGTAGTAGACAAACCTGGTATTGACTTTTTTCCAGGTCTAGACAGCCAGTTTGAGAATAGAGATGGCAGGTGTGGGCCTAGTGCTAATCTGCAAGCCTTATTCAAGGTGGTGGCTATGCACTTAAAGTGTCAGGAAATTTGCAAACAGGACTTGGGGAGCTCTTTGTTACCTGGATCAACCTCACAGTGGAGGTTTTTCACTTCTCTTGCTGTCCTGTGGTGCTTCAAGACACTGCTTCTAGAAAACTACTATACATTTGTTTGATTTCAGCTAAGAAGACCATTACACAAAGATGGCTTACTGCAGTAATACTGACTCTTAGAGAATGGCAAGATTTATTAATTGAAATCTATGAAATGCAAAGGTTGATGTCCCTGCTGTGTCATGAAAAGAAGTTAATTTGAAATATTCTGGTGTAGTTAGGTTCCTTATATAATGAAATATAGAGGAGATTTTGTACCCTAGGAATAGATCTACATATTGGAGAAACGGTGGTAGTATCTCACACGGCTTAGGGTAAGTATACCCAATGCTGATCCAAACTGTTGGTAATTATCCCTCTTCTCCTTCCTTAAATTCTTATTAAATGTAATCTCTCCTTCTGTTTTCTGATATTAACTGTAGTGTGCAAGGATGTTGTATAACCTTATAAACTAGGTTGTAATGTATTGAATCTTAAATATATATAAGATTTGACCAGTGTTGTTTCTCCCTGTTCTCTCCTTTCCCCTTTTTAAATATTTTTTTTTGGTTAATGTTTGATATATGTATGTTTATATCGTATTAATGTAGGTATGTATTGAAATGTCTGTTATTTGAAAACTCAATAAATAAAGAGTTTTTAAAAAAGGAAGTGTCGGGGGCTGAGCTATAAATAGCAAGGCCATAGTCTATACTGGAGAAGACTGAGCTAGTTATAATAAGTTAGAGGGCTGCACCAGTGATACAGTCCTGGTGTCAATACAACTGCCCAAGTTTGTGACTTGTGGACCTGGCGACCAAGTCAATATGGGTGGAGTAGGAGAGATAACTATCCAGAGTGACGGCAAGATACTTAAAGTTGAAGACCATCTTAAGAGGTCCGTTAAGTTTGTTCACAATGGTTAACTTGTGCCGACTATTGGTTGTGGCAAAGAGCATGGTCTTCATTTTTTTATGATTTAGGAGTGGCTTGGCATTACAGAACCAGTCTTCAATGTTTCTGAAGTCAATGAAGCTGTTGATTTTGGATGGCAGGGTCTGGGAGGCTTGTGTACACTATATGACGGCGTTGTCTGCATAAAGGAAGATTTGGTAACAACATTTTGGGGGGAGTTGATTTATGAAGAAGCTGAACAACAGTGGACCCAAGATGGAGCCCTGGGAGACTCCAGTATTAACGTGTAGGGTATCATAGAGAAAGTTCACAGTTTTTACCTGCTGTACCTGATCAGAGAGGTAACTTCTGAGTCAGCAAAGTGAGTCTGACAAAATGCCTAAGACTCCTAGTTGGGACAGAAGGAGATCATGGTTGACTGTGTCGAAGGCCTTGGCAAGGTCTATAAAGGTAGCACCCACCAAGTTCCCTCAAAGACCTCATGTATGTAACCCATGAACTCAAACAACGCAGTTGTATTACTATGGGACCTTCAGAAGCAATGTTGCTGCTTGCATTGCAGTTGATACTTTTCAAGGTGGTCTACAAGCTGAGCACATACAATTTTCTCAAGAGCTTTAGAGATGTGTGGAAGAATAGATATAGGTTGGTAGTTTGTGTGAATAGTCCTGTCACCATCTTTGAGTACAGGGGTAAGGAATGCGGCCTTCCAAAGCTTAGGGAATTGATCAGAGACCAGGGAGAGGTTGAGTATTCCTATGAGTGGTGTCAACAGTACGTCAAGGGTGAGGGAAATAAGTTCAGGTCAAGTCCATCACCTCTAAACCTGGTTTTGCTGATTGCTTCTGAGAGTTACTTTTTTTTCCTCTGCTTTACTGATTATTTTTAGGAAGAATGAAGGAGCTTGGCTTGGTGGTGTGGAAGATGGTATATTCCAGGTTTCATCTTTAGCTGGGTTAAGGTATTCAGGGTGAAGCACTCCACTTAGGTCTGTGAATGCCTTGTTAAATGTGTTAGCTATGGTCAGCTGATCCTGAGTAATGGCCCCACCTAGGTTCAGCATGGATGGGGTGATTTGTCTGGTTTATCAGAAATAGTTTGTATGTTT
This sequence comes from Neoceratodus forsteri, assembly GCA_016271365.2. Lineage (NCBI taxonomy): Eukaryota > Metazoa > Chordata > Ceratodontiformes > Ceratodontidae > Neoceratodus > Neoceratodus forsteri. Next base: position 1,431,017,783 of record CM057449.1, read on the forward strand.
TGCCAAAATTTACAGTTGTCCCCCCCCCAGGAGTAGTTGAACTCTGAATGAAAGTGGTTGGCCTTCGCTGGTGAATGAGGTATGCCGCCAGTACAGCAATATCCGGCAGTGACTCCCCACAGTGAAACCCCACTGCAAATTAGGGCATGGGGATAAATATCTAACTCCACTGTCTGTGCAATATGGCGTTAGATATATATATATATATATATATATATATATATATATATATATATATAGTGGCGGATGTTGGGCACAGCCCCGCCCTACATTGTCCATCGCAATGTTGCCGGGTCGGGTTTAGGGTCATGTCATGGTCGGGGGTGTTGATGGGTTTCCGGTGCTGTAGAGGATGTTGCAGTTGGGGTTGTCATGCAGGCATCATGGAATCTTGTGTATGGCATGAGTACATTGATTCCTGCCCATTATGCAGTTTTGGAGGTCAGAAGGTGTCCCCGTACTTTTAAACTTGTGCCAGAGGTGGTACCAAGTAGGTAAATGGTCAAGGAGGTGTGGGGATATCCATGGTTTGTTGGTGCCCTTGACTTTCCTTTTGGTAAAAGGAGCAAACATGTTGCAGGCACCGTTGAAGATTCTGATGAAGGTCTTGAGTGCTATGTCAACGTCTGTGGTTGCGAAGATAGGGGGCCAATTCTACTGCATGAGGTGTTGTTTCAGGCGACCTAATTGCCCTTTCCTGAGTATATGGTACAGCTTCACATTTGCTGGAGATCTTCACAACTTAATGGTCCACGATCAGAGGATGGGATAGTGGCTTCTTATAGAGTCTGAAAGAATGCGCATACTTAAGATTTGATCCAGACAATTTGTAAGCAACCAGTCTAAAAGGGTACAGGACCCAGATCTGTAGTTTGTACAAGTCAGTGAGGCCACCAATTGGTGGATGTCAAATGCTGAACATGCATCCTAATAAGGGACTGAGTCATGCTGACAAGACATCCTGGTTGTGATGTGCTACCCATGCTTGCAGCAAATCCAGTTTTGGCAGGATGTAACAATATCAATAGAGGCAATAGAGATGGCTCCCGACTTTCTAGTGGGTTTAGCATCCATGAATTTAGGGAAGGGATTAGGGTGGATGTTGCCTGATAACATCAGCAACTGCCAGATGATCCTTGTTGTCTGAAACTTAAGTTGCTTTACAGTTTGCATATGCTGATGATGGGAAGAGGATTTTTTTCGAATTGGGCAGACAATAGGGATCATCTTGATGGGGGGAGGGAGGTCGCCCATTACAGAGGGAGATGGAGTCAAGCTGCAGTTATGCTGGTGGCCTGCAAATATTGAGAGAGCTGGGGTAGTTGTTGAGCTTGGGGATCCAATGTTTACAAGTGTGCTTGAGTTCCAACCCTTTTGGATATCTGTTGCTGTTGTTTGTGCTGTACACTGCTCTTTGGTCAGGTTTCCACATTTTATGTGCCACTTCTTTGCTGGTGCCCCCAGTGAACACATGGTGCACCTGCGCCTGACTCCACCTCTGTGTGCACTGTGCTGCTGTTGCTGTTTGCACTGCCCAATTGCTATTTTTAGAGCTGTCTTCTTTGCCAGGTTATCTTTGCACTGATCTCTCAGCCATGTTTGCCTGCCTTCATTAGTCCGATATATTCCACTGCTTTTGCCCCGGGTTATTCCTTTGAATATTGCATGCAATTGGATGTGGGCTAATTTTGGTCACTGGCAGTGCAAATTATGCTCCCAGGCAAAGTTTTGAATACTGGGCCCCTGAAGTGTGTCACAATCTTTCTTTCAGGCATTTGCCAGAAGATTGAGAATAATAATTTATATTTAAAATTCGTGTTGAACATCAAAGAAAATACTAATGAGTTTCTGGATTAATGACAACATTAGGACTGAGTCAGGGACTTCACAAACCAGCTGCTGGCAATGCAGTATTACCCCATCAGGAGAAGAAAAAGCATCAGGACTAGAGGACACGGTATGAGGCTCAAGGGTGGGCAATTCAGGAGCAATGTTAGGGAGTTGTTCTTCGCTGAGAGGGTGGTCAACCCATGGATTTGTGTGCCCCAGGAAGTGGTGAAGGTCAACATGATAAATGGGTTCAAAAGCACCTGGACAGGCACAGAGGTATCATTTCACAAAAAGAAAGGGGGGATAGTCACCCATATTGGGCAGACTGGATGGATCTTGCGATCCCCTTTTGCCTCAGTTTCTGTGTTTCTATTACATGGCAGCAATATCCACCCACCCTCACTTGTCACCTTTATTCCCCATTGGCAGTTTCTTAGATTAAGGAAGAAATACTCTATGGAGGTAGATTACAGTACTGAAATGTAAGAGATGTACCAATGATTCCTCTAAGGGTGTATACAAATTTTGCACTGGATGGGATCCTCAGCAGAGCAAATTCCCAAATATGCAATCACATGAGGTAGCCCCCATCTGATAAAAGGAGAAAACAGATGTAACTGATCCAGGTCTTCAATATGTTGAGGCAAAAGAAACCTTTACAGCTGATAGGAAATTGGTAAAACCGGAACATGAATACGTATTGAGGACTGATGAGGCTGGAAAATGTTGTGTGCTTAATTTGAAAACATCTAAAAGAGCACTAATGTCCGATGCAGTGTAGCCAGCACATGAAGCGCCATTCCTACGGTGATTTGGGCACCAGCACTGTCCCCTGGATCATTTAATACTGCCATTCAACAAGAACTTGCTACCGGACATTAAATGTATCAAATGAGTACAGTTTAATCTAGCAACACACTTCTGAAATTTGCACTGTGTTAACAAAATATACAATGCAGAAATGTATGCCTTAGCATTTATCATTTGAGTGCATAATAGTTACGCTTTTATGTCTGTCTTAACTATTGCAAATAATCTTTAATAACACAGGACTGCCTTGTACACAAGGGCCTGGATATTCAAAGGGGTTGAGCATGATGCAACAGGGATGTGCCATGCGCAACCCACCAATGTGCCCCAGCATGATATTCAAAGGGGCAAGTTGCGATGCACAACTCCCAATGTGCTGGGGTGCATTGGTAATGTCTGCGGCGCAAATGCAGGGGACGTGCCCATGCATATGCAGCACATCCTGATATTCAGCCAGGGATGTGTGGAGCATATGCTGCCACAACCCTGCATTGCACCACACAGGGGGGCTCAAAGTTGTGCCAGAAAAACCCAAGCCACATGTCCAGGCCACCCACAGGCAGGCTGCTGTATTGCATGGCGCAACACAGCAGCCGCCTGCCATGGGTGGCAACCCCCCACCGAACACCGTGCACAAGCACCCGGTATGCCCTGGTGGGCTAGTGGAACACCCCTCCCTTCCCGTTAGCCCGACGGTGGGCACAGGTACCTGTACTATTCCTGGTGGGCTAGTGGTATCCCCCCTCCCTGCCCATATCCTCGATAGCCATAAGGTGGTATGGGTCAAACACCCTGGTGGTCCAGTGGTTCCCTCCTCCCCGCCCATAACTGCAAGCACCATACAATGACATGTATAAATCCCCGGTGGTCTAGTGGCATCCCCCTGGCTCCTGTTCTGCCTGTCATGGGCAACTGTCTGATGACGTGAACCCCGGTGTGCCAGTGGAATCCCTCCACCTGCAAGACTCTGCCAGTCCAGCTCCCCCCACTCATTGGCGGAGCTGTTGCACACTCTCATACCACCCTGCCACCGGCGATTAGCCAGCAGTGTGTTTTAAGTCTATTGGTCCCACAGTGCCTAGGCTTGCACACGATAGCTCTATTACCTGTACTGCCACAGGCAATCGATCTGAATGAACCCATTCACAGATCAGCGCCTGTGTAGTACAGTATGGTGTGCAAGCCCATTCATCCAGACTGTGGACCAATGGGCTTACAGATCATACTGTAAGCTGTCATTCGGCGGCTGGCCGGGTGATATGTGGGTGGGGTGCAGCCGCCCACCAATGACAGGGGGGAGCTGGGTGGCAGGGTCCTCAGCGGGTGGAGGGGAGAGGGTTCCACTGGCACACCGGGGTTTGTGTTATCGGATGGTTGCCCGTTATCAAGCAGAACAGGAGGGAGGGGGATGCCATTAGACCACCGGGGTGTTTGACCCATACCGCCATATGGCTATCGGGGATACGGGCATGGAGGGGGATACCACTAGCCCACCAGAAATAGTATGGGTACCTTTGCCCACCATCGGGCTAATGAGGAGGGAGGGAGGGAGGTTCCATTAGACTGCCAGGGCACAGGATTGATACATTGTGCCACACTTGCAGTTCCGGGGTTGAGGATGCCCCAGGACCCCCTTAGCCCACACTGCAGTCTGTGCAGGGCGCCAGGCACATTTTGCCAGGCTGTCCTGTGCAACTCATGCAAATGGGGCTGTAATGACATGCTAATGGGCTCATTTGTGCCTTGCATGCATTACGGCCTCATTTGCATGCCCCAAGCTGAATATCATGGGTGCTGTGCCTAGTGCAACTGCACTTGCGCTGGCACATCCCCCTGCTCCCGTTCTGCCACTGCACCGTGCACAATGCATGTGCCCTCAGTGCCATATTTAATGGTGTTGAGCCATGGCACAATACCGTTGAATATCGCATGGTCCATGCCCTGGTGCAGCCCAGTTGCACTGTGCCTAGGCTTGCACCAGTGCCTGGCGCAGTCTGAATATCCGGCCCAAGGTTTTTACCTTTACATTGTTTTTATGTCTGTATAAAAATCAAATCTTTACTGAAACACAATGAAACTCAGGCCAAACCTCATGACCTATTCCTTCGAATATAATGCCATTTCTCAAAAAATCAAGATATTGTATACAAATATTGGTCCATTTTGTCAAGCTGCATTGTGACTGCTCTCCCAGAATTGAATACAGTTGTGCCAGCAATCTAAAGCCCTGTGTACATGACTGCTTTTGCTCCCACTGCAGTCCATGTCAAGGCTGCCTCAACTTCCACACATGATTACCTTGTCAGTTTACATGGCCCCTCTCAGTGCAAATGCAAGATGTGCTGGAGAGGGGCTGTGAATCTGGGGGAAGGCAACTGTTTGGTGACGTCAGCAGTGATACATCAGATGACACATGGACTGCTAATGTCACACCTCTCTCATTGCCAAAAGTGGTCTGGGAGCCTTATGTGGTGGCCCATTCCAAATCACCTACAAAAGTACTGTTTCCCCTCTTTCCCCATCTCCTTCTTCTCCTCCTGTTTTCCCAACTATGCACAGCTGAGAGAAGGAGTTGATTAAAGGTAAAGGCTGCCTTCATTGCAGCTCCCATTCCAGATTTACCCAGAGGATTGACACTTATTTCAACTTTACAGTTATCTTATGCAGGAGGCTCACTGCAACAGTAGCTGCTTTTGGCACAGCACCGTGGCACCATTGATAGGGCATTGTGGGAAAGGAGCACACTGCAGTGATATAAGTGGTGCTAGCAGTCCACATGGCATCTTACTTCTCATATCACTGCACGTTCCCAACTTGGTTGAGGTAGGGGAGTGGATTAAGGACAGACTTACCATGATTGGGTAAGTGTCAGCACTGCCACATTTGGGATCCATGACTGCTCGTCAACAAAATTTTTGTTAAACGACCAGACAGCGAAACTGGCAGGTCGACTGTATTTTGCAGTCAGCTGCAAGTTTCATTTTAAAACAAGTGTTTTCTTCAGGGGGCTTTGCTCCCTGCCTCCCCACACTTAGGATTGTCAACTCTAAGTCGGAGCTGATTCGGGAGGGGTGGTGCAGGACCCCTGACAGACAGTGCTGGGTTCCAGTGGGTTCCCTACAGCGACATGGCGCTGTTGTTGCTGTAGGGGACAGCACTGTTGAAATGTCGCTGACAATGTGGTATACCCCATATTTGCAGCACAAAACCCTGAGTACTTGGATTGCTGTAGAGAAAATATGGCAGCATAAACACACTTTAAAAGACATCATTATACACAGTCACCATCAGACAACATACCCGGTCAACCTCTAAACTTGTGGGATTCTGCATTTGTGGATATTGCTTTGTTTGTAAATTTGGGATGAGATGCAGCACTTTTAAACAGCTACATTTAGATACCAGTGTTGATATTATTGAGGAGTTTATTTTATGTAACACTCTGTTTGTACTGTATGATATCACTTGTTTCTGTCAATGTCTTCATACTAGCAGAATATTTAGGCTGGTCAACGTGCACATCCAAGAGTGTAGTAGGGACATTCAGAATAGGAAACTGGATTCCATCTGGGTGCACACATTGACCTGCTTCATATTTGTGGTCCTATAAATTGTAGGTTATTTGCACTGAAACATTTTCTAACCCCACACTGTGGAGGACACAGGGTACAGATGTTATTCCAGCAGCCATGCTGGATTTTCTCTCTCACACAGCTCTGCAGCCACCTGTCCTCAGTGAGGAATAACATTTTCTATTTTCCTCTAACCTGCATTTCCTGAACCACTGGGTTTTGGGGATTGTTTTCAAGCTTATTGTAGTTGTTATCTAGGTTCTGATAACAAATGTGTAGTTGCATTGATGATTTGTGCTGTAGTTTGTTCTTTAATACCAGGGGCCCAATTCCAAAACGCATGGTGCAACTTGTGGGTGTATGCGAATTGCACCATGTGGTGCTACACCAGGGACCCTGTGACATATTCCAAGACAGGCAGGGTCCCTGGCACATACATCCTGCAACTTGTGGCAGCCACAGGCTAACGCCAAGGGAATGACACACTGGACCTGGGTGCTGCAAGTTGTGCCACTCATTAAACTGCCCCCCTGAGCCACCTGTTCCATAACACACCCAAACACACCTGGGGGCATTGGGGGGGCCTGGCTGGATGGCACTGGCAATCGGGTGGGCATGTCATGAAATGGACCCTGGGGGCCATGAAGTTTGGATGGTGGGGGGCATGACAGGGCAGGGGAGGCACAGGGAGCACAGCAGTATACTTTCCACAGTGCTGTGGGGGGGAGAGCATCCATCACTGTGCCAAGACGGATGCCCTTTAGACCACCTGCTAGCTGGTCTAACCTCACTATGCCATTCCCTGTTCTGGAATGGTGTAAGTGGGTTACGCAGCTGCCCTAGGACATAGTTGCTGCCATAACCCACCCTTGCACCATGCTGCTACATATTGGGTAGCCTAGTCCACCTTTGCCACAACCTGCATACAGCATGGTGCAAGCCATGACTTGGAATCGTGACTTGTGTTATGCCTGGTGTAAGGTGCAATTTGCGCCATCGGGTTAGGCATAAATCACCTTGAGCCAGGCGTAACATCTTTTGGAATTGGGCCCCATCTCTTAATTGCCAGTATTTAAACAGGTATTTGGCACTTATTGCCAGCAAAATTCTGGAAAGTTATCCACTCCTTCTTTGACCCGTACTCCTAGTCCATTCCCCCAGTTCTCCTTGTGAATGGCTCAACAGTCTCTGACTCATTCTGCTGCTGCTCTTTTTAATGAATTCTTTACCACCCATGCGCTCCGTCTGCCTCATCTCCTGGCCTTTCTCCTACTCTGTCCTCTGCTGCTTCTCCCCAGTCTCACTCAGCTGAGGGTTTCCACTCTACTCCTGTTTCCACTCATGAAATCCTCCTTGCTCTCACATCACTTAATCCAGCCAAGTCCAGCCCTGATGGATTGTATCCTAAACTTCTCCATATCTTTGCATCTTCTATTGCCTCTCTACTCTCTCACCTTCTGAACCTCCCTTTTTCCCTCAGTGCTGTCCCTCAGGTGTGGAAGATTGCTAAGGTTCTGCCTCTGCATAAAGGGTGTGACCTTTCCTCCCTTGGCAATGTCTGGCCTAACTCACTCCTCTCCCTCTCTTGCAAACTGCAAGAAGGTATCTACTCCAGGCTTATTGACTTCCTTGCCTCCTTCAACCTCATCTCTCCTTTCCAGTCTGGATTTAGTAAGCACTACTCAATCAATCAATCAATCAATTTCTTTATTTAACCACGCAAACATCATTGAGCAAGCTCATTTTCGAGATGGACCTAGAAAGGAGAGGTTAACAATACATACAAAGGAATACTCACTTACATCATAATTGAGTAAACAATATACACAAAATGAATTCATACTTACATAGTATTTACATAGAGCAGTAATTATACACAGGAGGTTTTTTAATACACATGAAATAGAGTATTAAAAAGAGCCATTAAGCTAAGACCATGAAGAGTATTCAGCTAAAAAGTATAGCAACTATAGTACAGTACATACAGGTAAAACCTATGCCACTGTAATTACAGCATGTATTTGAAGCATCCTTGAACACAATTATTGATGATTGAAGGAGCTTGGTGGGGCATGGGAGAAGTGGGGAGGGGGACACAAGAGGCTGAGTAAGGAGAGGTACGTGGTATGTGGTACATGGAGTGCCCGCAAAGGCATGTAGTGATTGCAGAGGGAAGGGTGGCAACAGTTAGGGAGTGGTATGCAAAACACCATGACCGTGCCAAGGGGGGTAAGCAAGGAGTGTAGCTGGGAGCCGGGGGCATAGAAAAGGAACTAATGAAAAGGGAAAAACACAGCAGTCAGGTAAGTTCTTATAGGCTCTAACATTGCCCAGGAGGGGAGTACCAGTACTCCACCATCTCCTCCCTGCTATGAGTGACCTACTGTGAGTAACTGATGTTATCCTCCCAGGGATGGATCAGGGACACAATATTACAGTTATACAATATTTAGGTTACCAGGCTATATATTGTTTTGACAGGACAGAATGAAAAGAGGCAGTGGTGTCCTATTGTATGTAAAAAAAAAATTGTCTAGGACATGTTGAAATCTTGGGTAAAGTAAGTATCAATAGCACAGAGTACATAGTAATAAAAGGTTGATAAATTGAAAACAGCTTTCTCAGTTATGTACTCCCCCCCCCAAAAAAGAAAGAGTAGTAAATAGATTTCTTTGACTGGGTGACCAAAGTAGTAGACCAGGGAGGGGCTGTGGACATGGCCTTCCTAAACTTTAGCAAGGCATTTGACACATTACCACACAAAAGATTAACATACAAGTTAGCCAGCCTTAGAGTGGGTCCCAAGGTGGTAGCCTGGATAAAAAACTGGATGGACAACAGGCCGCAAAAGGTAATAGTAAACAGTCCACAGCGAAGAAAGGAGGGTTACTAGCGGGGTACCGCAGGGTTCAGTACTGGTCTGGTCCTCTTTAATGTCTTTATAAGTGACATTGCAGAGGGACTGGAAGGAAAACTATGCCTCTTTGCAGATGCCATGAAGATCTGCAACAGGGTTGATACACAAGGTGAGGTGGAAAGGATGAGAAGGGACTTGGCAAGGTTGGAGAAATGGTCAAATGTATGGCAGCCATACCTCTCAACCTTTTGTCACTGAAATGAGGGACATTGACATTTTTGGACACTCAAATTGAGGGACAATGAGGGACACAGACCCTCAGAATGAGGGACTCATCCTCAAACATGGAGATATAGGCTCAAAACACTGTGAAAACCATAGTTTTTATTTGTATAGAGTTAATGTTCGATTTAATATTTTAGAATATTAAGAATATGTGCTTTAAAGTCTGAATTTACAGCACATTATCTGTGTGGGCAGCACCTTTTCCATGAGGGACCGATGAGGGACAGAGCCATTTTATGGGGTAAAAATGAGGGATGTCCCTCGAAATGAGGGACACTTGAGTGGTATGATGACAGCTCAGATTTAATGCAAAGAAATGCAAGGCAATTCACCTGGGAAACAAAAACCCAAGGGAAGAGTACACGATGGCGGGTGAGATACTAACAACAACTAAAACTGGAAAGGGACCTGGGAGTAATTATATCAGATGACCTAAAGGTGGGCAAGCCATGTGAGAAGGCAGTAAGGAGGGATGGGGGATACTGGGATGCACAGGGAGCAGCATCAACAGTACAAAACAGGAAGTTGTTATCCCTCTGTACAGACAGTTGGTGAGACCCCATCTGGAGTACTGTGTGCAGTTCTGGAGACCCCATCTCTTCAAAGACATAGACAGAGTGAAGGCTGTCCAGAGGAGGGCAACCAAAATGGTGCAGGGTCTGCACCAGAAGACATACGAAGAGAGACTAAAGCAGCTTAATATGTATACCCTTTAGTCTGTCTTCATATGATATCTGGTGCAGACTCTATACCATTTTAGTTGCCATCCACTGGATTGTATCCATCCTGCCTATGTCCTTGCAGAGATGGGGTCTCCATTGAGGGTACTCTCCAGCAGGACTTCCATAACATTCTATGCAGATTTCACACCAACCAACTCTGAATCAGCACCATAAAAACAACTTCCATGATTTGTAGTACCAGCCAGAAAATAGCCAGGCTATCATATTCCCCTACCCTCTCCATGCTGGATGGCACCCAACTTGAAGTAGTCCCTGCCTTTAAAAACCTCAGTGTGTGTGTGTCTAGACAGTTAAGTCTGACTTCTCTGCCCACATTGATGCCATCTATTCCAAAGTCCACTCTAAACAAGGTGCCTTGTACTGCAACAAGGACTGTCTGTCCCCCCAGGTCTGCTGGGAGCTGGTAACCAAAATGGTTTTCCCACTCTTTGATTATGTGGATGCGATCTATGGCACCACTCCTTCCTCCTACCTTGCTAGACTGAAAAACCTCTGCAATGCATTCTGTTACTTCATTACAAATTCACTCCCTTGTATACATCACTGCTCACTCTACTCTTCCCCTTCTCCCCTCATGTCACCAGTTCCACTGTGACATATTCATGTTTAAGTTCTGGTTTGTGTCTCTCCCCTCCCATTTCTCCTCACTTGTCTCTCCCATCTGCTCCTCCTCCCACTCTCTTCACTCTAGGGATCCATGCACTTTCTCCATTCCTCACACTCACACGTCTGCTGGGCAAGCTGTCTTTTCTTACCTCCTCCCCTTCCTCTGGAATCTGTTCCCCTCTTCTGGCCACTTTTCCTCCTCTGCCACAGCCCTCAGAAACCACCTAATGCTGGTCCAACCTGTCACTGTCAACCCCCTCCTAATTCTCTACTTTCCAACTCCTATCCAGCCATATCAATCTCCTCCCTGTACTTAGCTATGACAGAGGCAGACTTCTGTCAGGCTACAGCACCATAACCACCTCCCCAGGCACTATGCAGTTTACTCCATACTTGGATGATTATATAGCGTATGGTGCAATGCGGTTGTGTATGGAAATCCATATACCACAAAAAGTTGTTCTGCTGCAGTAGTGACATCCTCACTAACACAGAATGGCTTTTCATTCTGCGTTAGTGAGGACGTCATAATATAAGGGACTCCAGCAGATGCTGTGATTCGTCCCTTGTTGTGTATGAGTGGCACGCGGGTGTGCTGGGAAGTGGCAGTTGTTAATCGAGGGCAGTCAGCAGAGCTGATTTAGAATATAGAAAAATTAGTGTTTTTTTTCCTTTTTTCAGTAAACATACACTATATAGAACAGTGTATGGTTACCCATACACTACTCGGCTATTCTTTCACCTTGTAGATACAATGCCAACTTGGAGCCTTCTAGAGCTTCACTCTCGAGGTCATCAGTCGACATTGTATCCACTCAATGGAAGAATAGCCTTGTAGTGTATAGTTACCCATACACTATCCTATATACTGTATATTGTATTTACTATGCCCTTGTCATGATCCATTGTAAACTGTTGCCTGTTGTATCTCCTCCACTAGCTGTTACCTATTAGTGTGCACTGCAGTCTAAGCTGGCACAGAATTACTCACTGATGTGTAACTCATGTATTGTCTTGCTTGTACTCCCTGCCCCCTCCCCCAGTGTTACACCTGGAAATGAGCTTCAGTTCAGTGTGTCTTTCCCAGTTACCAATTTTCAATAACTAAATGAAGAAATCAATGTAAACTCTCTTATTTTCTTTTTGTTTCTGCAGCTTTCACATTTCCTCCTCTTTTCCAGTTCCTACTCACTTGTTTTTACTAATTTCGTGCTGCTTTTTATCATTTTTGTGCGTTTTTTGGATCCAAGATATCAGTGCCTTTTTTTCCTTCTTCAGCACTCCAGTTGTGACATCCCCGCAGGCAATAGTGCCTTCTCCTTTACCTTTATTTAGTGGTGTGGGGATTATATACAGTATATTCTCTCTTCTGCTTGTATCCACTTGCTCAATGTCTTAGATTTTTTCCTTTTTTATATGTAAGTTTTACAATACAGGAGTACATGTGAGGTACACTCCAAAATAGTATTTATTCATCTTCCCATATAAACCTCACAATATACAGGCTGGAAATGTTTCTGGGACAGGAAAAAACAGCACAATTCAGATGTTGCTATGTGTATCTTCAAAAGAAAAAAATATCCCAAAAGGAATAAACTGCTATATAGATCCAGAGTCTACCTTGTCTATCTTTCAGTTTTGATCATCTTAAAGGAGATAATAAACAATTTTTACATAGTTAACTGCCTTCCATCATCCTTTCCATTCCAGCTATGTATTCTGATATGCTTTGGTGATTAAAAACAAAAAAAAAATTTAGCTAAGGGGTGCCCTCACATTTACGTAGAGTTCCACTCTCCTCATCAGCTACAGCTCTTTCTTTTCAGACTTCTAAGACATTCTATAACATCAATAACTTCAGTTCATTGCTGTTCATCTGAATATCCTCGAATGGTATTACTGGTGTCATAGAATGTTCAGGCAGTATGAAAAGAAAGAGCAGCAACTGTTTGGGAGAAAGGGATTCAGGGCAGTTAAACAGGCAACAATATTAGATTAAATTACACAGAAAGTCAAAAACATCTGAATACTGGGTAGACAACAAAAAAACAACTGGAGGGCATCTAGATATATAAAAACTGCTTCATATCACTTTTAAAGGAGAAAGTGAGAATTCTGTGACATACACAGTAATACCTTACCCATGATTGTCAAGTGATCACTAAACCACTGTGAACTCTTAGTGTTTAGATATTTTCTGACTTTAATTTTGTTTTGGTTATTCGTATATTGCACTTCATTTAAAACTGTCCAGTTTCTTGTAGTTAAAAGTAACATAAAGCATTTGTTCACATGTTTTCATATAATTGCTTGAAACAGTCCTATTTTTCCTTGCTCTTGGCCCATATTAATGCAGTCATTTCGCCATCCAATATTCATATTCTAATTATTTAGTTTTGCTGTGGCCCATATCAATGCAGCCTGTTCCCCTCCGTTATTCATTTTCTAATTATTTAGCTGTTCTGGAGCCCAATATTATCAATTGAGCTGAAGACTACAACAAAGTGGAACACAGTGACATAGGCTCAGATAATGCCACTGGATTCCACTTTATTGCAGTTCCCGGCTCAATTGATATCATTCAGATCCAGAACAACTAAGTAATTAGAAAATGAATACTGAATGGGGAAATGGCTGTATTAATAAAGGCTAAAAACAGGGAAAACTAGGACTATTTCAAAACACAGACCCAAAGCAATATGCTAGGGATAGAAAATAGACTTCACACATACACAAATTAACAATTTTATTACAGATGTAAAAAACACGGTTTCCGTTCCCTTTAACATCCATTTTAGACCTAAAAAGTCATGTCTAAAGTATACAAAACTTAATATTTGAGCATCAATTGAATAGAAACATAGACTTTGACAGCAGATAAGGACCGCTAGGCCCATCTAGTCTGCCCATTTCCCTACCTACAGGATAGGCCGCAGATCCTAGTTAACCAACAGTCTATATCTTCCTGCCCCCCACAAGAATTGTCTTATGTCTGTCCCATGCATTCTTGAATTATCCCACAGTTTTAGACCCCACAACTTCCTCAGGAAGGCTGTTCCATGCATCCACTACCCTCTCTGTGAAATAATACTCTCACATTGCCCCTGAACCGCCCTCCTTCTATCTTTAAATTGTGTCCCCTTGTCCTTGCAAGTCTCTTTTTCTGAAAGATGCTACCCTCTTGGACTTTGTTGATTCCCTTGAGGTACTTGAAAGTTTCTATCATGTCCCCCATCTCCCTTCTATCCTCAAGGGTATACATATTAAGCTCCTTTAGTCTCTCCTCATACGACTTCTCTTGCAGACCCTGCACCATTTTAGTTGCCCTCCGACTGCCTCTATCCTGTCTATGTCCTTGCAGAGATGGGGTCTCCAGAACTGGACACAGTATTCCAGATGGAGTCTCACCAACTGTCTGTACAGAGGGATAACAACTTCCTGTTTTCTGCTGCCAATGCCTCTCCCTATACATCCCAGTATACCCCGAGCCCTCCCTACTGCCTTCTCACATTGCTTGCTAACCTTAAGGTCATCTGACATGATTCCCCAGGTCCCTTTCCTGTTTTGTTGTTGTTACTACCTCCCCACCCATTGTGTATTCTTCCCTTGGGTTCTTGTTTCCCAGGTGCATTATTTTGCACTTTTTGCATTGAATCCTAGCTGCCATACTTCTGACCATTCCTCCAACCTTGCCGAGTCCCTTTTCATCCTTTCCACGCCTCCTTGTGTATCAACCCTGTTGCAGATCTTTGTGTCATCTGCAAAAAGGCATACTTTTCCTTCCAGTCCCTCTGCAATGTCACTGATGAAGACATTAAAAAGGACTGGACCCAATACTGAACCCTGCGGTACCCCACTAGTAACCGCCCTTTCTTCAGAGTGGACTCCATTTACAATTACCTTCTGTGTCCTGTTGTCCAGCCAATGTTTTACCCAGGCTACCACCCTGGGACCCACTCCCAGGCTGGTTAATTTGACTAATAATCTTTTGTGTGGGACTGTGTCAAATGCCTTGCTAAAGTCTAGGTAGGTCATGTCCACAGCCCCTTCCTGGTCTACTACTTTGGTCACCCAGTCAAAGAAATCTATTAGATTAATCTGACATGACCTTCCCACTGTGAACCCATGCTGCCTTGGATCCTGTGCTCCACTGACCTCTAGGTACTCAACTATTCTTTCCTGAAGAAGTGACTCCATCACTTTCCCTACCACAGAGGTCAGACTGACAGGTCTGTAGTTTCCTGCCTCTGTCTTGGTCCCACTTTTGTGAAGGGGAATCACATCTGCCTTCCTCCAGTCCTCGGGTACCACACCATCCTCCCATGATTTATTAAAAGAGTAGCCAGTGGTTTCACTAGTTCCTTCCTTAATTCTTTTAGAATTCTGGGGTGAATTCCATCAGGACCCATTGCTTTGTCCACCTTCAGTTTTAGGAGTTCTTGCAGAACCCTTTCTTCTGTGAAAGAGCACGGATCTACCCCCTATCAAGAGTGCTTCTGTTAATTGGATTAGGCACTTCCCTCTCTTTGTGAATACTGAGCAGAAATATTCATTCAGTATTCCTGCTTTTCACTGTCCCCTCTGCCCACCCACCGTTCATTCTATTCAGCCTCACTATCCCTCCCTTTGTCTTTCTACACTCACTGATGTACCTATAAAAGGTTTTATCCCCCTTCTTAACTGAGTTGGCTATCTTTTCCTCAGTTTGGGCCTTTGCTATTCTGACTTCCCTCCCTGCTTCTTTCTGCCTTAACTGGTACAGCTCTCTGTCCTGCTCCTTCTGTGTTTCCTTATACTTCTGGAATGCTATCTTTTTCTTCCTGACTTTCACAGCCACCTCTCTTGAGAACCATAGTGGCTTTTTCTTTCATTTTGTGAGACTTAAAGGCACAAGGTCACGTTGTACAAGCAAATCTCACAATTTGCTGGTGCAGTTCAGCCTTATGCAAGAAATTCACACCCAAATGGGTCACTCCAGTCTTCCCTGCACAATAATGGTTGCAAAGTGCACAGATCCATGACTCATTCCCAGGTGTGACCCAGGGGACAGAGGATTACAAAAGTAGGGTGGATACAGTTTAAAATAACAACAAATAGCAGTATTAGTAATGTGAAATGAATTCACATGCATCTGAGTCTAGTGCAAGCTCATCCTGGGCATCTTGATCTCTGATCACAGGCTATAAAAACTCCTACATACTGATCTGTGGGACTGGAATGGGATGGAGGAGCCATGTTGGCTCCAGGTTTTGTAAGAGCAGAGCTTTCTTCATATGCACTCTTGCACAATGGCCAGTAGAGTCTAACCTCTAGGAAGTGAGTGAGCCGGTTTGATCACTGAACTGATGGTCCATTGCTCATTGGGTTGTTAGCACAAGTGGCCCCTGTTGACATATGAGATCATACTATACTGTATTTTTGTTTGTTCTTGTCTTCAGGTAAATATGTTTATTTTTAAAAGGTAATGCAATTATTTACATATCTAGTCTGTATGAGTTCATACAAACATAACTCTTTTGTGTTAATCTTTGTGCAATGTTATTTTTTCAGAAAATTGATGGGTAAATATTTTGTGATTATACAGAGAGGATTAAAATCTCTGTTTTGGTTAAAACGATCCTTTTTTGTACCATGATCACAAGGTTGCAATACTAAAAAACATCAAGTGAAAAAAATTAAGAAAAAAGAGAACCTTTTCTTGCAAGGGGGGGGGTACTGTTCCTTTTGGAACTGCTTGATTTAGCATCCTTTCAGGTGAGAGCCAGAAAATGCTGTTCAATAACTTAAAATATAACTTTTTATGTTATTCTCATTTCATGACAGGAACCGAATTCTGGGTACCTGGATGTGGTTGATTCCAGTGTCAGTTGCCATGTCTACATTTGGAAATATCAATGGTGGTATGTTTGCTGGAGGACGTGTTTGCTATGTGGCAGCAAGAGAAGGTCACTTGGTAAGAGTGTCAAAGCAATTATTCATGTATCTCTTGTACTGCTGTTGTATTGAAGATAGGGCCAATCTCTTTGTGTGTTTTCAAATAGTTTAGAACCTGGGAGGGGAAGGGCATCTCGCTACCACTAGAGGGTGTAGCAGTGCACATACAGCACTAGGCTGCTTAGGTCATGCTAAGAACAGAGCAGGTATGATGGTCTCTAGTCTTTGGCTGCCTGTAAAATTTCTGTCCATATATTTCTATTTTTCTCAAATTCAATAAAATACAACTAGCTAGAAAGTTTATTTAATCACATTAATGACAGCTAGAATAGGAATTAACACGTTCTGGTCAGAGTCAATATGGCTGTGGAAATCTTTAAGGAGCAGCAAGAGCAATGAACAGAATATGCTGTGCTCTTGTTGCACAGGAGTCATCTGCAATACTGCAGTGATTACAGTACTGCGCAAGTGTGATACTCACAGTTTGCGCCGAAGTTAGCCTTGCGCCAGTGCTGACATAACTACGCACAACAACCCAGTCCCCTGGGTTATTAGAATCACATTAATACTAGTGTTAGGCAGGTTGGAAAAGGCAGCTGTTGGGGAGCTCATTAGGGGATTTCTACATAATGGCATTATAGTTTACTCAGCTAGCCTGCAAGAATGATGATTATGTCATTTAGAACTCTCACACCAGCATAACCATTTTAGAGTCAGCTGCTCTTGGGGAGCTTAGAATGTTTATCAATAAGTTCAATTGTGGCAGTTAGACTGGCAGAAGGTCTGCCACTAGGGCTCTGTCAAAGCGAGCCCTAGTATTTTTCACACTAATTTGATAAAAGCTTCAGTTTGCCTGCAGGACTCTTTAGTTTCACTCCAGGGGGAGTGAGAGGGAATGCAGTTCTTGTGGATCCAAGGGGCAATCCCCTGAAGTTCCTAAAGTTCACAGTTGCTCTAATGAACAACAATGAGTAGAATCTGACAGCTACCAGAGAAAGAAAGGTGCCTTTTGTTCTTTCCATGACTGGGAGGAAGGAACAACTAATCTGTGAGTACAGAACTTGAGACTGTTCTCTGTGGAAGTTGTTTGAGGGGTGTGTGCCCTAGATAAGGCTAGATCACACCAGTCAGGATCCCTTTCAACACAATTGTGTTGAATTTAAAGTTGAAGTTGAGAGTCTTTAGCAATTCATTAAGGATTGGAGACTCATTTGGTGTAACCCTGAAGGAATGGCAAAGGCTGTTTGGAGCAAAGCATGAGGAATGCCATCTGGAGATTCAGGCAGGGCTAAGTGGTTCATGGATGGGCAGCAGTATTCCCTGGGCAACAACCATGCACCAGGAGGTTTTTAAAGTATGCAGCGTGAACTACAGATATACACTTTGGAAATAGAAATGTGTAGAAAATCTTTAAAGTGTGGGGCACATCCCACAGACAAACGCTTTGGAAGAGAGATAGAGATTTTTTTGCAAAAAACAGTACTGCCTAGCAAAGTGTCCTGCAAATGAGAGTGTGCCTGTACTGCAGTGATGAACATTTGGGGGACCACCCTTGCTTTAAGTAACATCTGTAAATAAAGCCATACTACAAAATTCCAGTTACTGCTTTGGACATTCTGTTTATTGCTTCTAGAATGAACTTTAGTGGGGCTCCTCGACAGTTAGGTCTAGTATAAGCCTAGCATCCTCTCCCCTGAACCTGGTTGTAAATACAAAGGTCCATTTAAGTATGTCGCCCCACCCCCATCTTCTAGAAAATGAGCATGGCATGCACTCTGACATTAGGGTGGTACCATAAGTGTAGCTGTGCCAAAAGAAAATTGCATGCCATGTAGTTGGCAGTAGTTCTTTTAAGGGAGGTGCCAGCTGGCCAAAAGTGGTGTGGTGGTTACATATATATGCATGATACTCATGCATGCATAGGTTAAGTCTTCACCACCATGTTGCACATGGCGGCTGTCACATCCACACTTGTGGAAAGCAAAAATAGTGCACCAGGAAGTGGGTATGTTTGTGTGGCCCACAGAGGGGGAGGGCTGTATAAACAGAATCACTGGCAATTATGCAGGAGCAGTGGGGCAGAACATCAGACAGCAGTCCAGTTATGTGCTTTCACAGTGCTCTTTTACAAATCTGATGATGGTATAACATCTGTGGAACTTGGCCCACACAATCGTAAAAATCAGGCTCGGGAGGAGACTATTAACAAACTAGAGATCTTGTCTCAAATTTGCTTGTCATTACAGTCACTTTCTCATTCTTTTCTAAGCAGTAATTTCTGGTAAATGTGCCTTAATCAAATTGATCTCAGTGCTGGTTGACTACTTCTGGTTTCCCCCGATTATATTAGGAGACAGTAGTAGCACTCTTGAAGTGGTTGCTGCCAGTGGTGGCATGCTCTAAAAAAGATGGTCTCCATGCTCGTCTGCACGTTTTAGAAATGACCTCTTGAGTTAAAGAGGACAGGAATTCATTGCTTATGTGCAGCGGTTTGAAATGTCTCTATTTTTATAAATTATATTCATACCACAAAAGGATCCCTATTTTTAACTGTGCCTGAATGAAAGTGGAAGCTGTCAGTCATGTTTTGTTTTGTTTTGTTTTTAGATTTATAGAACTGTTATTTTATACAATAGGAGATTAGGTACCTATGTATATATGTTGATACAGGGGGCATATTAGGATAACAGTATCTCAATTACAAGGGAGTCTGTGTAGGTTTGGGTTTTGAATGTGCACATACTGTACACTACTCACGTGTTACAGAATTAAAGACATATTCTGTTTAAGATACTATAAGTTTTACTATTCATGAGTAATATGGACTTACTGTACACAGAGTTTAAAAAAAATGTATCTGAACAGTACACTGTGTAAAATTTGATTGACACCACTGTGTGAAACAGCTGGTGAATGCTTAACATACAGAGGGGCAGGTTGTCTTCTAACTTATTTTTACTTAACACATATGTATTTTCTATATTTAAAATAATTTTAACATTATTTACTATGTATTGCTTAAGCTTATTTTTCCTTGTGTTTTTAATCATTGTCATTTACTAATGCTGTAGCACAGACACACACAGAGGATTTTAAAATGAAACTTCAGTTGGTTTATAGCTTGTGTCAGGAAGTAAACTTTCAAGTCAGTGAAATCTGGCCTTTGATGGAAGTAATATCTTGGTGCAGTAATTTGCAAAGATGAGGTTGTTTAGGAGTACAATATGAGTTATGCTAAACAAATGTAAATATCTCTAAAAGTATACCACTTACAGATAATAAACCCGCATGAATGTTGTTCAGGACAACAAAACCTTTCAAATGAGCCTATTCATTAGCTGCACTAATTATATTGTTTTAAACTATGGTCATTTTATTACCTGAAGTTTCATTTTTCATCACAATTTTTACCTTTCGGATGGCTATATTTAAAAACAATCTAATGAATTCAGATTAATGACTTCCCCCATTTGAAGAGTCATTTTGTCCTGAACAACTTTCATGTTGTTTGTATATTGGTAACTTGTATACTTTCCAGGGTATTTACATTTGTTTAGCAGGACTCCTACTGTGTTCACTCAGAGAGAAAAAAAGTGAGGTTGTTTGGAAGACTATATTTTACAAACTACGAAGAATTCAGATTAGTAACTACCCTCATGAGAAATATCTTTTTGCCCTAAACAACTTTCACACTGGTTGTTTTGTGCACCTTGAATTGTTTTAAAGATATTTAGATTTTTTTGGAAGGTGTGCACATTTGCTCTCAGAGAAAAGCAGCTTGGAGTTCTGTATCCATCATTCTAATTAAACAGAAAGAATGGAGTATTTCTTCACCTGGAGATTTGCAGAATGGAAGAATACACTCAAAACTCCTAAAAGATGTGTTCCATGGAAACACCTTTTTTCCTGAAGTGAAAGCAAGATGTCTGTAGGCTCCACCCACAGCCATAAAAAGCACAACCTTTTATGTTACACTGTAAAGAACTGAAATAATATTATCAGCAAATACTCTACTTGGAAAGTCAAATTACTACATATTGTAATTCGAACACAATATTTAACTTCCCTTTGAGACTGAATCAAATGTCCAGTACTTTCAACCACGGAAAATATAGGTGTTTGAGAATAAAATATTTGCTGGCATAATGAAATGATTTAGGAATTAGGTGGCTACTTGAGAAGGAGCTGGAGCCTCAGCAAAAAAATGCAGAAACAAAGGTAAAGCTGGGCATTACAACAAACACTGCACAGACTAAAAGGTAGTCATGTTAAAAAAGTACTTTATTTTTCAAAATACAGATAAAAGCAGCAGCAGAAAAATACATACCACCAATGACCATTTCACATCTCACAGGATGCTTTTTCAAGGTGTAACAAGGGATAATTAATCCAAGCCTTATACACCCTTATAAGGGTCACGTGTGTTTAAGTGCACCAATCACAAGTGACCAAATCCACAATGTTGTGGGGTATACTATAGATGCACCCATACCTTTTTAAAGAAACACATTAAAAAAAACATGTACACACTATTACATAGAAAGTACAGTAAATACAGCAAAAACATTATTTACAAAAAGTGCTTGCTCCCATCTTCACCACATATATAAATATCACTCTAAATATTCTATCTTATTTGCAATGAATTCTATTAGCAATGCATTTTATCAAATACAGAGAAGTATAAATCACTTATTAAGACAGGTAACACCCTATATGGGCAAGTATTATTGAGTGGCTCAATATGAGTGACTCAGTAATACCACTCCCATGCAGAGCGAGTGGGGGAAAAGAGCACTGAATGAGTATAGTGAGTGTAGCGCTGAGGGATACATGCTACACTCATGAGAAAGGGGATACAAATATTGATTTAGCCGAGCCCTGCCGAGTTGGCTGTGTGGCATAGTGGCTTGAGTCACTACCCCTGAAGCCTGTAGTGCTGGATTCAGGTCCTGGTGCAGGTGCATATTTTGCTTCCAGGGGGAGTTGCTATTTTTTTCCTAAGTTCACCCCCCTGGAGTTTAGAATCCTTATTTTTGGGGATGTGGGAGGCTTGCTCCTGCATAAAATATTTTTTTTTTCTTATGAAATATACAACCTTAGCTTTTTGCGATGTTCGGTGTTGTGTGGTTCACCCTTCTGATGCTAAACAGTTTTTGTCCTACTTTATGTGATCAACCATCTTATGGACTCACTGTTATCACATAATGCCATAAAAACAGGCATACAAATTACAAAGGTGGGACCCCAGAAAGTAAAGCGGCATATACAAATGACACAGTCCCACACAAAAGATTAATAAACAAATTAGCCAGCCTGGGAGTGGATCCCAGGGTGGTAGCTTGGGTAAACAGTTGGCTGGACAACAGGACACAGAGGGTAATAGTAAACAGAGTCCACTCTGAAGAAAGGGGGGTTACTAGTATGGTACCGCAGGGTACAGTACTGGGTCTGATTCTTTCTAATGTCTTTATAAGTAATATTGTAGAGAACTGGAAGGAAAAGTACACCTCTTTGCAGATGACACAAAGATCTGCAACAGAGTTGTTACACAAGAGGGGGTGAGAAGGGACTTGACACGGTTGGAGGAATGGTCAAAAGTATGGCAGCTTAAATTCAGTGCAAAGAAGTGCAAAGTAATCCACCTGAGAAACAAAAACCCAGGGGAAGAGTACACAGTGATGTGGAAGGTATTAACAACAACAAAAATGTAAAGGGACATGGAAGTAGTCATATCAGATGACCTAAAGGTCAGCAAGCAATGTGAGAAGGCAGTAAGTATAGCTGGGGGGATACTGGGATGTATGGGAGAGGCATCACCAATAGTAAACAGGAGTTGTTATTACTCTGTACAGGCAGTTGGTGAGACCCCATCTGGAGTACAGTGTGCAGCTCTGGAGACCCCATCTCTGCAAGGTCATAGACAAGATGGAGGAAGTAGAGAGTAGAGCAACTAAAATAGTGCACGGTCTGCAACAAAAGCCATTCAAAGAGAGACTAAATGAGCTTAATATGTATACCCTTGAGGAAAGGAGGGAGTGGGAGGACATGATAGAAACTTTCAAGCACCTCAAGGGAATCAACAAAGTCCAAGAGGGTAGCATCTTTCAGAAAAAGAGATGTGAAAGAACAAGGGGACACAATCTGAAGATAGAAGGGGAACAGCACTGGGGCAATGTGAAGAAGTATTTTTTCACAGTGAGGGTGGTGGACACATGGAATGGCCTTCCTGAGGAGGTCATGGAGTCAAAAACAGTGGGGGAATTCAAGAATGCATGGGACAGACATAAGGCAATTCTGGTGGGGGGTAGGAAGAAGTGGGCTGATGGTTAACTAGGATCTGTAGGTTATCCAGTAGGTTGGGAAATGGCCAGACTAGGTTGGCCAACTGGTCCTTTCTTTCCTAATATAACTCTATAGTTCTATGTTTTTTTTCTTATTTTCTACATTTAAGAAATGGCACTAGGCTGAATCTATCATCGAGTCCTGAACTGGCATTAGCTTTTAAGACATATTGCCAGCGACTCTCCCTGTGTAATAGCTTGTTATCCCAGTCACCCCTCCACACATTATTCTCCACTTTTTCTAGGCCCTGGAACTTAAAAGTATGTTCCCTAACTTTTTTTTTATCAATGTGTACAGCCAGGGCATTTTTCTTTTCCCTTTTTAATCCCCTTTGTACCCATGCATGTCTGGGCCACTGAACGTATGTGTGTGGAGGCATGAGCATGTCAAGCACTGCAGAGCACCCCACTCTACTAGCTGCCCTCCCACATGCGCCTCCACTGGACCTCCACACAGTGGGTCGGGACTACAGGGACTACGGGAGGGACAGCGTCCACCCCAGGAGAGGTAATCCTGCTGCTTGCCCCCCCAGCTGGCTCCCCAATGCCCCAGGGTTGTTCCCTAACCCAGGTCTCTGGCATGATGTGAGGTAAGGCTAGATACCTCAACTGTCTGTGCCACCAGACCGGCTTGGCCATGGCAATTTTAACACATCTCTATTAATACTTCCAATGTGTTCAGCTAATCAATGTTTAAAACCATGTTTCTTCTTCCAAACGTAAAGACAGATGCATTTATTAACATGTAATTTAGATATAAGGCCTGAATTAAAACAAAAATAATGAAAGTGCAGGCAGCCTGCTATTTAATAACCTTTTTATGTTCTGATATAAGTATACCAATATTACTTCTCCATGAATTGGACTGGAGGCTATCTGACATGCGCAATTTAATGTATATAATTTTGAACAATAATGAAAAAGAAACACTTTAAAAAAGTATGTTCTCTCCTGTTTTTTAATCAACGTGTATGGCCAGGGCATTTTTAATACACCTCTATTAATACTTCCAATGTGTTCGGCTATTCAATGTTTAAAGCTTTGTTTATTCTTCCCAACATAAAAACCGATGCATTTAATACAAGAGGCTGCACATACAATATGATCTGCATGACAATGAATGAAATCTGTCAGTTCAAAAGCAGTTATAGTTTCTGGATGTACAAAACTGTTTCCTTGCCTTATGAATGTGCAGTAAGTGCAATTACCACATCAGTAAGTTCCAGCATGCAAGGGAGTCCTTGTGTTTGCTGTGCTTTTGTCCACAAAGTGACTTCTGGTGACTATACTGGAAATCTTCTTGAAGTTGGAACAAGTTGCTGCTTTGAAACAACTGACAGCTGTGTGGGAGATATTATATTGGACTAGAAATCCACA
Source organism: Neoceratodus forsteri (assembly GCA_016271365.2). NCBI lineage: Eukaryota > Metazoa > Chordata > Ceratodontiformes > Ceratodontidae > Neoceratodus > Neoceratodus forsteri. Next base: position 1,431,042,141 of record CM057449.1, read on the forward strand.
ACAAATCTCACTGTTGCTCACATCTGAGGGAGGTGTACCTTACTTTAATGCTTACACTTGGTATTGCTTTGTGTTTAATTATTTATTTAATTTTTAATCAAGAAGGGGGTTTGCAAAACTGCTTTTCTTGTGAGTAACTTCAGAAGGATTGAAATACTGCATATTTGGTTTTCCCTTGTGGATAGCTGGACCGTCTACTAGTACTCTGTGACAGTTTGCATCAAACTATTTTGAAATAGTTTACTGGTGGCTGAGGAGTTGTCATAGCAAAGCCTACAGTTTGTGTATTTGAATCCAGACAGAGCCTCAGCTGGGGGAAATTGTGTTTCTCTGATAGTTTTCAGAGCACACAACACCAGGTTGTATTGGGTCAGGGGAGGCTTACCTGTGTTGGGCTGAACTGCTTGATTTTTCTCTGATTGTTGTTTTTTTTTTGCTGTGCATTTTCTCTGTTAACTCACTGTGCAGGTTGTCTTGCTGAAAGGAAGGTCAACACTCATCGTAGTGGTGGGTCAGAGCTCGTAGATGATTGTTTCTGGAGGGCACAACTTTGTCCCCCCCCCCGGTGTCATTTCTTTTATACCAGGGGTTCTGACATAATTTTCTCAAGTTACAAGGGGCATACAACTGTCACATCTTTACCAGTTCAGCATCCTGCATTGACGGTAAAAGTGCACACTCTAACTATTTTAAAAAATATACACAGGATAAACTGGAAAGAAGACAGGTATGTGGGGAGTAGTGGAATGCACTGGCTGTGGGGCAGCAGTCTTCTGGGAGACTTTCTGGAGGCTGAGATGCTGCCCTATTTGCAGACAACTCTCTGCTCTGAGGGAGGAGGTTGCCCATCTCCAGGCCAAACTGGACAGCAGTACAGGAACCTCCCCCACCTGGGGAACACCAGGGCCACCACCTCTGCCTCAGAGTTTGCCAAGAAAGAGCAGCAGTTGGACCACAGTGGGCTCAGGGAGGGTGACGATGGTGCAACAGAGGAGCATCCCTTCAGATGTACTGCTCCACAATCCATACGCTATTCTGGTGGAGCATAGTTCCCCTATGGAGGCACTCACAGTAGAGACTGAGGCAGTTGCTGGCAACTGTCACAAGAGAAGCCCACAGGAAGGTGGCACAGTACACTACAGGGAAAAAAAGAAGCTCCTGGTGGGGGGCTCAATTATTAGGGAGATAGAACTTGGGGTGCAGGGGAAAGTGAGGTAATGTGCCTGCCTAGCTCCATGGCTTGGAGGGACAGGAAGCAAATTCTTAGGATCATGAGAGCAGCTGCATGGGAGATGGAACTGGATGTCATTGTCTACCAATGGCTAAATTACTTAGCTGGACATGGGATTAAAGCAGTGGAGGAGGAGTTTGTGGAGTTGGGGAGGGCCTTAGACAAGTAGCTCATACAGTATCCTTCTTGGAGGTGCTGCCTGTCTATGGCATAGGTGAGGTGAGAGTACTCTGCACCATGTGATTCAATGAATGGTTGAAAAACTGGTGTGGAGCACATGGTTTTGGCTTCATTGGGTACTGGGGTTCTACCTGGAAGGATAACCACCTATACTGGCACACTGGTCTGCATCTGTCCAGGAAGGCAACCAGTCTCCTGGGTGATTGGTTTAAATGCTTCATTGGTAAGCTATGTCAGTGTCAGTGGCTCAGGAGGTAGTACACTCACCTCTGAGGCTGGGAAATCAGAGGGCTGTGGGTTCAGCTCCCATATCTGGCACTTGGGTTAATATCCCAGTACTGACATTGTAGTGCAGCATGAGAGGGGTGCTGCACTTCTGAGGTGCTGTCTTTCAGATGAGACGTTAAACCGAGGTCCCATCTGCCTGGATTGGTGGTAGTTTAGGTGGATGTTAAAGATCCCATGGCACTTATCGAAGAGTAGGAAATTTCCCGGTGTCCTGGCCAAATTTCCCTCATTCACTAAAAAAAATACCACCAACAGCTTAATCTGTTTCAAGGTCAGTTGGCATTCATCTGTATCCCCTCCCCGGGTCGTGCCTGAAAATAGGCAGGATTTGTCTAGTGCACTTACCTGGTTAACAAAAACTAAATAAATGAATAAAAGCTTTTAAACTAGGCAAAGGGGGAGGTACTGATAAGAAGCAGGAAATTCCCAGCCTCCCCCTACAAAACAGGGTACTTACTGAGATAAAGACCAAGGCAGAAAGGTCAGTAGGGAGCAGGACAGGGGTAAATGGAGAAGACAAAGTCAGTAAGGGCAGGGAAGGGGCTACAAAAGGTAAAGCCATCAAAAAATGGAGAATAATGAGTACCAATGCCTGTAGTCTGGGTAACAAGCATCCTGAAGTAGTAGCTTTGATGGAAGAGGAACATCTGGATATCATGGCAGTCACAGAAACACTGTACACACATACAACAACTGGCACATTTAAATACTTAGCATTTAAATATTTTCTTGCTATAAGCATTTATTGTCTTTCAAGAAAGATTAATGCCTCATAAATGTCACCCTTTCCCAGCAAATCTAAAAATATTTACAGTTTTTTTAGCCTCTTAAGGCACTATCTGATAAGACCTGTCTCAGGCATATGCCAGATCTTCTGTGAACTATCGAGGTGAAACATATATCCGGACCTCGATTATCCAGTTTATTCACTCATTTGGACTAGTGACCTCGTCTTGAAAAAGTTATCATCCTATCTGTATCATTGATTTGTGAATTTGTTTTTCCGGATGATTGATTATCTGGACACATTTTCTATCCCCGGTAGGTCTGGATAATCTAGGATTGACTGTAGCAGGCATTTTTTACTATGCTTTTTGGGAAAAATATATTGAGCTATAGCAAACACACACATGTGCACACACACACACTGTACACACCATCCTCATGGCCACAATATTCGAAATACATACAGCAATCTAATATGTTATAAAACAAAAAAGAAACTGTTTATGTCAGTAAACTCAGCGAAGTTAAATTTACAGTAGATTTCTTTTAAATATTTCTTATCCTATATTTTGTATCCTGGATAGTGTACAGGAGATGCAACATCTCATTGTCATAGGGATCTTCATTTACACATGTTTGCACTGTATTTACTCAGGCTGTCCCAGATTAGATGCAATATCTTGTTTTCGGTCAGGTCATGGATTTGTCATTTTTATAATGTATTTATTCAGGGTAGCCTAGTCAAGATGTAAAATATTATTTTCAGTGTGTTCTGATTGTATGCAATGAAGCATAATATTGTGTAAATATGAAGCCCCACTGAAAATGAGATGCCAATTCTTCTGTAAACTATCCAGGCTAAATATATAGCAATCAGCAGACATATTCTAGGAAAACACATTGTAAAAATGTATAAAAGGAAGACCACATTGAAACTGCCTCTAAGCAGACCTGCATTATGCAAATTCATTAGACATAATTTCATTTGAAATATGATGTCCCACTAATACACTATCTCTGAATGTATGACTATGCTGACATGGAGCCTTTGTAAATGAGTCTGTAACTCAAAGGATTGTAATTCCTATGATTGACTAAATAAATAAATAAAATAAATAAATAATGAGTAAAAGCACCTGAAAAGCTCTTCACAGTCATTTTGGCTTTGAGCAAAGCTTGTCTTGTTTGGAGCAGTTTTAGTAACCATTTCCCTTTTCCTTTTGCTTCTCTATCAGTTGCTGAATTTGTCTTTCACATAATTTTTCAAAGACAGCTACTTTTGGGTTCTTTGGAGGAATTTAGGTAGAGGGTTTCTTCAGGTAGTTTCCTAGTTCTGTCTGAGACATAATATCTTGGGACTCAGTATCTGCTTCAAAAAATGGGCTTTTAAATACAATTTTCTAGTAAAGGTGTACAAATCAAGTATGGTATTAAATTAATTAGGAGGCACCGTGGGTACAAAATGTAAACCTTTTTGCAGAAGACTTTCTTTGACTTGCGTAAGTTGGTATTGGGAGATATTAACAGCAAGGTTATTTACCTCCTATAAGTTTATCTGTTCCAGTCCCGCCTGTTATTCCTGGGAGCTCCCCTGAATCATCTGTTTTGTCCTCTTCCACCCCTTCCCCCTCATCCCTCATTGTGTTCTTCTTGAAAGTGGATGAGTCTCGGGCTGTGCCATGCCATGCACTGGGGTGTGGATTTGATTACTTGTGATTGGTGCACGTAAACACACATGTGACCCTTATAAAGATATATAAGGCTTGAATTAATTATCCCGTATAACATCTTGAAAAAGCATCCTCTGAGATGTGGAACAGTCATTGGTGGTATTTTTTTTTTTTTTAGCTGCTGCTGCTGTTTTTATCTGTATTTTGTAAAATAAATTACTTTTTTAACATGACTACCTTTAAGTCTGTGCAGTGTTTGCTGTGATACCCAGCTTTACCTTTTCATAATGAAATGTTTGCCAAGTTTAGTTTACATCTCTGAAATCAGCTTGAGCTGGCAGATATCTGTTTGGGATACTGCTTTTGTTCTGTTCATTACCTAACTAGCTGTTACATAAAACTTATGGCAGTCATCTCATCTGCTAACTGCAGTGGAACAAATGCATTAAAAATGTACTATGTGAATATTGCCTCCCTTTCTCATGATGATTCCTTAAAAGAGCTCTTCTACTCCAACTAATACCTGCTTCTACAGTAGATACGCTCATTACCTGTCTCTCAGATGACAGCTGGCCAAGTTGGTGAGTGGAGGGGCTGTGTCAGTAACCATCAGAGGAAGGGTGCTGCCCGCTGGAGTAATTATGGAGCCACTGGCAGAGGAGGTGAAGGGACATGAGTAGGTGGTATGGTGAGGGTGGGGGTTGGATTTGTAATTGAGGAAGTGGGGTCAACAAGACTGCCAGAGAATGTTTGTCATAATAGGAAATGATGATTATAGAGGTGGGTGGGAGACCAACAGAGTACCAAGGAATTTGTTTCATAATACAGAAGGGCAATCAAAAGAGACAGGGGCCAGTAGACAGCAGGGATATTATTACTATACATGTTGGGGTCATCAGAATGGCAGTGGGTTGGGGGAAAAGATGCCGCTGTGCATTTCAATAAGGGCAGGGTGTTGTAAATTCTAAATAGAGCTGCAGTTTTTCTTGTTTTGTTCTTTGAAAACCTCTGTATTATGCTGGAGGAGAATCCTCATTTACATAGGCACAGAAGTCTATCTGTATGTACAGCACATGGCTAATGAGTTAATGCTGCACACGGCGGGGTACCGAATATGGCCATCACACTGTCCAACCATACTATTTCCTGTTAGCACAGTACTAACATCTTTAGCACTGTACTGGCATTCTGAAAATGATGATGTACGGTATGTTCTTCTGTAACCTGTAAGTGATCAGTAATACAGTGCTGTTCAAATAATGGAAGAATTTCTGTAATGCACCTCCTGTGCCAACCCAAATCAGAAATATGTCATCTATAAATAATTTGTTACAGTATACATTTTGATTTTTATTGTAGATGTATTTGCTGCCATAACAGGCTACAAAAATATGGTTTTTACCATGCCACAGCGACATACTGTATGGAGACATCCCCGACAGCGACAGCCGAAGTGCCGAGTATTGGCAATGCGGTGTCAGGATGTCTCCATGTTTCTATGGCGAGGCTGCACCCCTGAACTCCTTATGTGGGGGACTCTGCCCCCCACTCCCCTCGGTCTCTAGGATCCCAACTTTGAGTCGGAGTTGGACGGGGGGGGGGGCGAAACACCCTGCAAGACAGTCTCCTGGACTTGCAGAGATCATCACAGTTACATGCAGATTTTGCCTAAATCCTGTCACTGTGATGGTCTTCGCAGTAGGTAGGGGAGTTGCTGCAGCATCAGTATACCCCAAAATACTAGCATTAGATGGTGCTTTGCTAGACCCCATTACTGTCCCTTTGATTTGTAGAAATGTCACCTTCAAATTTCAATATGATAATATAGATATTTTTAAGTCCCTTTCTTAATACCAAGATGCTGCACAAAGAAAAAGTCATCAACAAAATACAGAAAACAAAAGAAATAACTTATTAGATCTAAACATAATAAATACATTAAAGTTCTACATAGATAAAACATTGAATATAAACATTTTTCAATGCAGAAAGATCAAGAGCTTTATCAGTCACCATCAAAAGCCTGTCTGACTAGCTATGTTTTCAGTTTAGTTCATAAGATTGGGACCAAGGGGCAGACCAAATATCCATGGAAATGTTGTTCCAAAGAAGCAGAGCAACCACAAAAAACAAAACAAAAAAAAAAACAAGGTATAACCTGAGCCGATAGGGCTGTGAAGAGCTACCAAATGACCAAACGTATTTTCTTGTTGGTGTCATATAGTGCTTCTTTCCAGTGGAAGCCAAATTCCTCTGTTTTCCTATATAACTAATTGAAGTCTATGGGAAGAATTTCCCTGTAGATGGCTCCAAATCCCTGTAAACAGAGTTCCTTACCATTTAGATAAAATACCTAACATTCTCTATAAGCTTAGTTAAAGGAAAACTACACCCAAAACTTGAAAAAATATATGATGTGCAGACTGTTTTAATTTGTATGTGAAGTTCTAGTGTTTCCTTCCCTCTGACTGGTATTAGGAGTTTTTCCTAAATTAGCCTGCTAGCTTTAGGGTAGTTTTACGACCCCTGGAGATCTCCATATCAAATAGCTTAATTGTATTTCTTTGTCCTACAATGCACCTTGTTTCATGTGATGGTGATGTAGCAGAGACCATAAATCCAGCAGAAAGTGTTGCATTACAATCAGTTCACAACAATAGAGATGGCTATATTTTAAAATCTGTAGAATTCAGCTTGGTGACCACCCTCATCCTAAAGGTTTTACTGTCCTGAAAAACTTTGCTGCTGGTAATTTTTGTGCAGCTTGTAAAGCTTCCAAGATATTTAGTTTGTTTGGCATGTGTGTGCTGAATGTTGGGTCTCTCTTACATCACAGTCACACGAGACAAGATGCACTGTGAGAACAAGAAATACAATTAAGCTATCAGAGAGGAAGATCCCCAGGGGTCATAAAACTAGCATAAAGCTAGCAGGCTAATTTGGGAAAAAATCCTAATACCAGTCAGAGGGAAGGAAACACTAGAACTTCACATACAAATTAAAACACTCTGCACAACATATCTTTTTTCAAGTTTAGGGTGTAGTTTTCCCTTAAAGGAGAACTGCACTGAACCTGTGAGTAATGTTTCCTGTGGAAGCTTTTTTTCACATAGTGGGTCCCCTTCTGTTTCTGCCCCATTTTTGCTGGCCTTTTAGTTAACCCATTGGATATTTATAGGTTACACACTGCTGCAAAGTGCCATCTAAGAATTGTATGAAGTTGTTTATGTCCCCATGAACCTAAGAATTCTAAATTAGAACACAGATGCACTGTACCAACAATGTAAGTCCTTGACAAGATCATACTGTTCTAAAATGGTCAATGCCAGCAGTGTGTAAATCAAAAACACTCACTGAATTTAACAAAAGTCCAGTTAAGATTAAGCAGTAACAAAATGAGAGCTGATATTAAAAAAAAAAACATCTACTTCTACAAAAATGCATGTTTATTGATTCAAGGCAATTCTCCTTTGAGGTATTAACAGCCCAATCTAAATTGTTCACTATTTATGGGTCTGGCAGTATAGCCCAGAGGTTAGAGTAATGAGCTATAAATGGTCTTTGTACATCAAGCATTCAGACATGAATCTGATTCTCACACCCTCCATTTCCATACTGTGTGGCTCTGATTAAGTCACTTAATCTCGCCAGTGTTTCTGTAAATCTGTTTTTTTTTTTTCTTGTAGTTTAGTTTTTCATTGACCTTCTGCTGCATGGGAGGGAATGCTCAAACAGAGCCTCAGATCATAAATTCTAGATAAGAGATGAGCAGTCTGCATCACATGGCCCATCCCAAAGCAGGATTGTAAACACACACACACACACACACACACACCTTACACACTTAGAAGCACTTTCCACTTGACACTTCTGACTCCAGAAACTGAAAACAAGCACATAGCACCTCTTTTGTTCTATGTGTGCCTGGGCAGCAGGACTTAATTAACTCTGTCACACTAAATTAATGCTTACTTTTTTGTTTGTTTGCTTAAAGGGCAAGATCCTTCAAGCTACAGCCCCCCACACCACCCTGAAGTTTGTATGTTTGCTCATAGGAATGAAATAGCTCACAGACTGCACACATTCACTGACTGTAATCTGACATTGTAGACTACAGACATCATATAATGAGTTAACCTATAAACCCCACATTGACTCCTTAACACGATCCATCCACCAGAGGCTTGGTCTCCTCTACCGGCTGGGCAACTCCTTCTCTGGAGAGGTGAGACGAGCCATAGCCAACTGCAACCTTCTCCCTTCCATCCTATATGGTGCCCCCCCGCTACAGTTCCTCCAAGAGAAGGAGCTCAGCCAACTCTCCATGCTCTATCACAGGGTGGCTCACTTTGCAACAAACTCCTCCCCCGGGAGGCATCACTGCGAGGCCCTCGCTGACCTAAAGTGGCCCACCTTACGGCACAAGTTGGCCTATTCCTCTGCTTGCCTAGCCTTTAAATTCACCTCCTTCGGCCCTCCTCCACACCTGCATGGGCTGCTCACTCCAAAAGTCCAGTGCCATACCTTGCGATCCTCAGCAAGTCATCCCCTTGACATCTCCCGTGTTCGCACAAACCAAGGCAAGCGCTCCTTCCAGTATGCTGCTCCCTACTTATGGAATGCCCTCCCAGCAAGTCTGGTTGACAAGCCTACTCTCCTAGGGTTTAAGTCAGGCCTCAAAGTGTATCTTCTGGAACTTAGTCTCTGTGGTTGTAATCGCTAGCCCCCTGCCTAAGCCGATTGTCATCCTATCACCAGCATAGCCACGCCTACTTACCCCATGAATCTCTTATGAAAAATTGTTAAATGTACTGTGCACCTGTTTTAATACTTGTGAGCCTTGTGATGCTTGCTGTCTCTGTGCTAAATGTTTGATACCAACTTCCAAATATGTATCAGCTGTAATTACTGTATATTGATACCTCAACATGTATTTACTGTAACTAACTCCGGGTCACCCCTGAAAAAGGGATCTCTGGTCTCAGTGGGCTTACCCAGTTACCAAAATGTAAATAAATAATAAATAAAACTCCTGGGTTGCTGAAAGAAATAGAATACACCTACTAGACTGAGCTGGACAGATGATAGAAATAGCAGTTTAAAAAGTTGTTTTTTTTGTTATTATCCTGAGAAGTTTTGAGGCATAATACAGTAGCATCCCCTCTCCCTTCAGATGTCTTTAACATAGAGCAGAAAATAGCAAAAATCAGAGGGGGAATGCACTACTTTGCAGCTGTGGAGAAATACATCCAAGTGTCTAAAAAGGTAGTTGCAAGGAGGCCTGTCAGCATAGCAGTTGGATTTCCACTTGCGACGCCAGCAACCCAGGTTCAGGAGCGGACTCGGGACGCTGGAGGACTGGCCAGGGGAGAATGGCTTGAGTGTCCCATGACAGCTCGCCATCTCCAGGGGGTGGGGTGAGGGCCGATACCCACCGCACTTGTATGACACTGGGGGGAGGCTTGGGGACTGCAAGCCCCAACTGGAAGGGGACGGGCAGCCTATACGCACAGTGGACTTTGGCGTGTAATGTCTTGACATCAGGGGCTTAGACTGCATCAGGGGGAGAAAACAGGAAAAACACCTGCCGGCTCCAGGATGATGGGCTTCCTGGGGCATGCCTCTGATTTGTGCCTGCTCACCGGCCACCTCCAGGGCCCAACGAAACAAAGGATTACGGGGTTCTGACTCCGCTTGGGGGTAAGCCGAAGCTACATGAGGGACTGGAAGGTAGGTACTGGTGAGCAGGCAGCAGAAGGATTACCCCTTGGATGCCCTGATGGGTCGGGGTTGGCAGGCAGTAGAGGGAATAAAGCATAATTTCAAAAACAAAAGGCAGTTGCAGGAAAAGCCGTTTTAGAGTTATAGTCTGATTGATGACAGCAGGGCTGTAGGCTCTTCCCACAGCCTTAAAAACACTGTCCCCCTTGTTTTTAGAACAGCAAAAAGGCCAGTGTCTTAAGATTGCAGCTCATGAATAACAGCGTTATCTGTATACAGACCCCTAAGGTACAAGGATCCCAGTTCATTTAGAGCCTTATCAGTCAGGAGTAAGATCTTGTAGTGGTTTTACCATGCTGAATCAACAACAGTGTTGTTGAAGTTCAGCATGGTGAGATTCCCAATGTCGACAGGTGAAATTTCACCTGTCAGACACCTCCCTGCCCCACTTCTTAAGATAACCAACTCTGAGTTGGAGTTGTTTAGAAGGGGGGCAAAAGACAGTGAAAGGGCAAAATTTCGCCCGCAGGTCCCACACAGTAACAATCTTGAAACCTGTCAAGATTGTCACTGAGGGATTTCACTGTCCCAGACTTGTTGTCTGGTCAGCATACCCTTGTAGTCACTTCACTGTCTAACAGGCTGCTAGTGTAAAGAACAGAGTAGGAGTGATATGCTCCTTCCTTTTAGTGGAGATAACATGTCTAGCTGCTGCATTCAGCACTACCTGCAGACAGTGGACCTGACCTGCTGGAAGGCCCCAGTAGCATTACAGTACTTGAGAAAAGATGCAACAAAGCATGCACTAGTGTTAACAGGCCATCTTCATTAACGTAGGGGCACAATCCAGCTAAATGTTTCAGGTAGTAAGAGCCACTCCTGAACACAGCTGACACTTGTGGAACAAGTGATAGCTCAGGATCAAGAGTGAATCCTAGATTGTGCACTGCCTGCTGAACCTGAAATCTCCTCCCTAAACATAGAGATATCCAGACTTTCCAAAATGGATGTCCTTAGATGACCTTGTCCCACCTGCAACTCTGTTTTGCCAGGATTCAGTTTCTACCCACTGTGAGCCATCCACAAACTAACCTCAGATAGTGAATTCTCATGCAGAGGTACCAGAAAGCTCTGTCTGGGTTTAAAGGAAATATATAGCTTGGTATCATCTGCAGAACAATGAAAGCTGAAGCCATATCTCTTGAGTACCTATGCTAGCAGAAGTATAAATCTGGCAAACAATAGTGGTGGCAAAATGGAACCCTGAGGAACACCACAGTTGATGCTTAACAGGGCGATTAAAAATTCCCCAAAGTTACCTACGGATGTCAATCTTTGAGAAAGGACTCGATCTTGGCAAACGTGGTTCCATTCACCCAAACAATCCTCCTCATATATTTCACCAGCTCCACATGTTTAATGGTATCAAATGCTGTTGATGACTCCAAAAGAACCAGTAAGTAATCTCAGCCGGGTCCCTCACAAACAGCAGATCACTCAAAACCCTCACTAGGTCTGTCTCAGTGCTGTACTGAGCAGAGATGCAGTGAAGTTTTACTTCTGTTGCAAAGTTCTGTCAAAGTCATCGACTTCGACTTTGTAAAGCACTTTTCGCAGCTGGCCACTCTGTGACCACTTCAACTTCAAAAAAAGTTGCCAGCACTTCTCACATAACTTCGCCTTAAATGTTGCTTCATGGTGAATTCAGATGGCATTTCCTGTGAAAGAGGAACAAGTGCCTGTCAATCACATGCAACAGCTCCTACAGGTCACATGATACAGTTTTATGTACACTGTGCCCTTCAGTTTCACTTTGCAGTCTATGTGAGTGAATGAAATGGGACAGATCTGCTGCTTTTTGAGCCATAGGAAACATATTACACATCACAGTTTGCAGTTTTTATTTCATTTTAGATATCTTTTCTTGTCTTAGCAGTTTATTAGGAGGTATTTAGTTGTGGTTTAGGTGTGATTTTCTATATATGTTTCTATAGTTTTTCTGCAATCTTCTCATTGTATTTTCCTTTGACGTCTGTGTTCACGTACTGTGGTTCTGTGAATTCTTGTTTAGTTATTATTTATGCTTTTTTTTTTTTGCCATTTTTTGCCTCTTGAAAATTCAGTATTATTTTTACTTTCATACATTTTATTTTAAATAAAAATGAGTGAAGATGGAGAGGAGAGTGGGAGGAGTGAGTGTCAGAGAGAGGAGAGGGAAGAGATAGGGACTGTCATGTGGTCGACAGATGGGACTCACCATCTCGTCTGTCTGAAGGTGACAACTGCATGGGCAGCACCAGCAGCACTGGGTGCTGGAAGATGGACCAGAAAGATACTTGTAGCAGAAATGACTATTTTGTCTTCAAGAACTCCGCCATCCACAGTGCAGCAACATCTATTAACGCCTCCTGCTCTCACCACTGTTTCACCACCGGAAGAACCTGCAAGAGATAAACCCCCCTGTGCCCCCCTTCCTGTAGTACTGCTACCACCACTGGCTGATCCTTGTGAGAAAGAGCGCCTGAGACCATCCACCTCTGGCTCTTCTCCTAGGCAGAAGCACAAGTCGCTAGTTTTGGAATTTTTTGATATGGACCCTGCTGACAACAGTGTTGTGATGTGCAAACTGTGCCAGACTGTTGCTTGGCATTGTAAATGAGAAAGCCATTTGGTACAGGTGGACAGCACACTCACCTTAGAGTAAGGCACCACTGTGAGTAGGAGGAATACCCAAAGGTGGCGGACAGGGGTGGAGGTGGTGCCACTCCAAGTGGTCTTTCTGTGCCGCAGACCTCTCATCTTTTCTGTATTAGTTTGAATACTTGAGGATGAAGTTTTCACTCTCCAGGGCACATCTGCTGCCAGCCCAGCCAGTTGGCCATAGTATACAGTTTCCCCATCAAGTGAATTGCTGTTAGATGCTCATTATATACAAGTTGCCACGTTGTTGGTTAGGAAGTAACCTCCAACTCCGTTACCTTTGGATTTCTTTGTCAAGGAGTGAGCAGCATTAATAAAAGGTGGCAGAAAGAGATCAGCACAAGTAGGAGAGTGTGCTACAGTGGGAAGCACTGTTGAAAAATTAAAGCTGATGATTAAGATACGTGTTACACAAGTCAGGAAAAAAGACATGAAAGGTGGGATATGGATTTGTTATGTTAGTTTTTTTAATAATACGTATGTGTGGTGTGGAGTATGAAAAGGAGAATAATGTATAGGTGCCGGTGCATTACCAGTGAGTAATACCATTGAGAGGTTCTGGGCATGTAGGAACCTCGACAGTGAACCTTGAGTGGTTCCTGTGTCCAGAATCTTCAGATGGCATCACTCACTTGTAATGCACCGGCACCTATACGTTATTTTTTTTAATATGTGGATTTTGAATTTAATGCCAATTTATTACTGTTTTTATGGGCACCAGCGGTCAGCCACTGCAGTGAAGGATTTCTGTTTTTGACCAACCGCAGTACTGTCTCGCTACTCACTCTTACCCCCGTCCCTGCTCTCACTCATGTTATAAGAATTGTAGGTAGTCCAACCTTTTCTCTTTTTTGTAGCACCTGTATGTTTATTTCATTATTATACACTGAAGAATACAAAAGAAAAAAAGGAAAGAATCATGGACAAGCAGTGTAGCCTTGCTAAGCGAGATAGCGACCCACCATTTTTTTTTTATTTTTTTGCCCGGCCACACAGGAAAGCGACCAATCTGAAGGCATGCTTAGGACAGCATAGTACTCAGAGTTGTGCTTGTGCTCTTGAATTTTGTTGATAATAGTATCGTTCAGCCCCAAATGATATTATTACAGCACCTGAATGATACTATTATCACTTTTGAATGATACTATTATCAGTGGGCAACAGTACAATTATTACTTTCTTTTCAATGGTACTACTGTGCTTTTGTTGCATACTTTACTATACTTTTAAATTCAAAATCCATATATTTAAATGTGGTCATTTATTTTTGTAATTAATGGCAAGTATATGGGGTGGTGTTTTATTACACAAAGGTGTCTGATGGAATTAAAAATGTTTCTAGATGGCATCTATATCCATAAAAGCTGCATCCTGGGTACCAGAGAAATACATGGCTTTGGAATCTTCTTGGCATATTATGTAAATACAAACACACAGACACCCGTGCGTGCACGCACTGTCACACAGACACACACACACCTCATATATCCCTCATATGGAGTTGTGGGCTCAATTTTAGCTTATGGTAAGGTAGCAGCAGATATTTCCCTTGCAAGCTGGTAAGGATGGGTAACAGAGATGTCAAGGAGTACTGCATCCATTTCTGAAGCCCACATCTGAAATAGGATTAGAGACACAGTGAAGTTTAAACTCACCAGCATAGTGAACCAGAAGTGGCCAACTTCAAGTTCACAGATCACTATGTGAAATTTCCATTAAAAGATCAAGACTGGCCTTAATGGACTTCGCATTAGCCACTTCATGTTCACTTTGAGATGACTTGTAGTTTGAGAAGGCAAAGTTGGTAAGAAACAGGACACTGGTCACTTCTACCAACAGCAACACAGCAGGTCACATCTGGTGCCTCCCCCACTGCCTGTACTGGGCTCCCCCTCACAGAGCTTTCCATGTGGGAGTTCTTTACAAGCCTCCCAGGAGACCCCACTGTTGTGTATTACAAACTGTGCAGTGTGCTTGTCTTTTGGGGGTGCAGGGGTGGACACCTCAGCACTGGTGGTCAGAGAACCCACATAGTTGTTCACCACCAGGCTGAGTGGGAAGCCAAGCTGCAGACAGTAGAAGCCACCCCTACAGCTGTGGCAGAAAAACCTTGTCTGCCTGCACATCAGTGGTGATGCAGGCAAATGCAGTCAGCAGAGGTGAGGGGCCTGCAGCTGCTCACATGGAATAAGACCCATTATAGTATCCTGAGACCATGGTGGACCTGGCTATGCTGTGGGTGGAGGTAGAGGCCATGAAAATGGTGGTTGAGGTGGCCTTGCAGTATTTCTCTCATATCAAGGGGCAGAACAAGGAGATAATCAGTTTTCTGTGTAATTTTAGTGGTGGTCAGCAACTGCCCCCACTGGCCCCTTATATGCATATGTAACTGCATTTTTGGTGGCGATGAAATGGGGGGTGTAATGTATGATTTCTGCTGTTCTGCACAATTTGACTTTGACTGAACATCACAGTTGATGATTATTAATTCAGGGTCATCATCAACAGACACAGCTATAGCAGAACTTTGAGGTGGGGGGGGAGACTAACAGACTGTTCAGAAACAACCACCTTAACTTTTTTTTTCGGTTTCTAAATGGGGTAGCCAGCATCATCATCAGAATCATCATCCCCTAATTCACTTTGGATGCTGTAGTCCTGTAGAGATATTCTCAGTTTAACAGCAGCCTCAGTATTATCAGCCAGTGCAACCACACATTTTTCACCAACATCTGAATGCTTGGATGGCCTAATCTCAAACATCAGTGGAAACATGAGTCTGAGACTTATCATGATCAGGAGTGGGACATCAACTGCACTCAAGTCTGTGGATTCAGCTACATTCTGCCCACATAATAAGTTTAACAGGGTTGAACTTGTAGTAAAACACATACTGTTATCAACTATGCCCTCACTAACTTTATTAACAGCAGGTACAACACCATCTCCAACCAGCATTGAATAACTTATTTCACTGTGGAGAAATCCCTTTACTTGCACCACCTACTGCCTTACCCTTATGCTGCATACTACCAAAGCCATGACCACTCTTAACACTGCTAGCCTTGGTACCCCCTGATGAACCTGACTCATCTTCACCACTACAGCAGCTGCTAATATTAGTCTTGGCAGCAGTGTCACATACAGAAACTGCTTTGCCTGATCGCCTCTTTGCAGGCATTTTTTTCAGATGACACAGACATTTTACAGCAACTTGATATCTCAGAACTTTTGGGTGGCTGGGAAGAAAAATAGTAATTGCAGCCACACAGGCACAACAAAATACCTGCCCTGGTATCATGAACACATGTTCAAAAAGCAGACACTCACTAAACAATACCTTGTTTTGATGGTGGTGGTGGTGGGGGACACAGTACCTAGCTACAGAGAAGCAGGAAAATGTACTGAAGACAAAATCACAAATTCAGAGTACTGCTATTGCCATGACACAATGACATGCTTACCAAATGACAGGCAGCACGCACGTAGGTCAAAGGTCAGGCACAGAAACTTTAACTGTTCAGTAATGTATGTACAACACAGACTGTCCTGTAAAAAGAATAAAAAATTGCCTAGCAATCTGAAAATATTTATAAACAATTCAGTTAAGTTACACTGTGTCTACCTGAACACAAACATAATAAAACAATAGCCAACAACAGTTAGAAAAACTGCGTTTCTCACCAATCTCCTTTCTACACCACAGATGTGACCTTCCCTGAAGCACACGTCTACAGTGTCTGTCAGTACAGAGACTGAATCAACAAACTTAACATTCAATATTCATAAACAATCAATAAACGTTCGATGATATCACTACATAAGGGTTTACCACAATCGATCTACTACATTTTGTCATAAAATCTTGTGGCAAAAAAAAGGCATTTTTAAAGGTTTTAAGAGGGCTTGAATCTCAGAGCTCTGAGAGTAAACAGTCTCCAGCTTTCCGCTACACACTATGATGAACTGAGGTTGTGCAAGACAATATAGAGACCACGTGACCTTACAGCCCATGAACCACTGCAAAATTCACCTTAAACAGTCAAAATATAAGGCGAAGTAATGCAAAGTCCATACAGAACATTGGGAATTTTGTGCTACTTCAGGATGCGTAGTTATTCATTTTGCTTTGTGGAGTATTTTGTGAAATTCGGGCTATACATGAAGTACTAGGCATTGCAAATTTTAGGCACTTCACTCACCATTAAACAGGATAAGAACTATATAGAATCTATTTAAAGGTGGCCTACAAAGGTGATACAGGTTTAGCAAGGAAAATAATATGAAAAGCATTTGGACAGTCTGAGTATGTATTAACTTAGTTCAGATGGGGGGGGTAAAGACTGGTGAGTAGATGGAATGGTATGTCAAGAGGGGTGGTAAGTGCAAGATGATGATGGATTCCAAGATGATGTGGAAAGATATATATAGATAGGGTTGATGAAAAAAAAAAGGTCAGGGGAAGGGTGTAGAGTAATGGGTGTGAACTAAGTTACCTCTAGGCATTCAGTCAAGACTCAGCTAAAAGTAGGTTGGTATGACCCAGGAAGGTTAATGGGCAGACATGATGGACTGTGGATCTTTTTGTCCAACACTCTTCTGTGTTTCTATGATACAGTAGTGGGATCTTTTATTATCACCAAAGAAGCACAATAAGTTAAACGTGTAAACTGTACTTCATTTTTCAAATATGTTCATGCGTTTAAGGAGAATATAGAGAGAGGAAAGAATATATCATTACTGGTGAGTGTTTTTTCTCTAAGGAAAACCTGGTTATAATTTGCTGTTATAACCAGCTGGTTATAATGGTAAACATGCACTGGGTTTTACATGCTCCACGCATGCACCAGCCTCTAGTGTTCCTTTCCTTAGCTCCATTCCCTGGAGCCATTCCTTGTTGCCAGAGACTTCACTGCCCCACAAAGTCAGTGGTAAGTTACTTAAAAAAAAATGTCTCTTTCTCCTCTAACATTCACACTTCAGAAAAGAAAAGAAAAAGTAATTTTATTATTTTCTGCAGCCCGCTTCAGACAGCGACCGCATTGAAATCTGACCAGTCCGCAGCTCTGTCAGTTTATTTTATATAATTGCTATGGTGAAAAAAAATCCCCAGTAAGTATATAAAATAAAGGCTAGAGAGCTGTGTAAAATTCAAATTATACAATGGCAATAAAAATTCCTGGAACCCGATTGGTTGTTTGCCCTAGATAACAGTTAGGTTATCTGAGCACAACCTCGTTGTACTGATTTGTTGCTGCAAGGTTTGCATCTTCTCTTAAGAAACAAAGATATTGCCACACTAAAAATCTACTAAAAACATTTTTTTTATTTTATTTTGTATAACAACAAGCCACTGTATAATAGCAATAATGCACTCCAGGTGTGACTCGTGCTGGGATAACCTCACTTCTGTAACACTGCATGCACACGGCCTGCAGCTTTGTGACCAACCACCCAGGCGTGAGGTTATTCCAGCATGGTCCACACCCTCTCATGCATTATTGCTTAATTTTACACACACCTGCAGTGTGGGATGCCTTAGTAAATGTGTGCTTCACTCTCCGGGTTTATGTGGCATGCCATACCTCAGGTATGTGTAGAATTCTTATAATACATGGGGAGCATTTTCTTTCATAGTGAAACCAGGTTATAATTCGCTGTTAAAACCCATGGGTTATAACAGAGAACACGCACTAGGTTTCCCTCACTCTGTGCATTTGCTTGCTTGGTAACAGAGTACACCCACAGTCTCTCTCTCCATCTGTGCAGCGCCACCAGGACTTACCTTGGGAGAGGTCAGTTACACTTTTCAGGTTTTTATTTTGCCATTTAAAAATGTGGCAGCTTGAGAATCTCTATGTAGTATTTGTTTAGCATCACGCTGTGGGGAGGGGGGGATAAAATGGTAATTCCTGTTCTGCACTGTGCCTCAAGCACAAAACACACCAGGTGAGGTGAGAGACAGGGACCTGCAATGTTCTTAAAAGAGCAGGTTTGGGGGCTTTAAACAACACCACCATCATCACAAATGCTGCTTAAATGATTTCAACAGCAGTGCCATCCACTGCTGGAACTGATTTCTATAATTACTGTGAAGTGTTTTCAAGGTGAGAAAACACTCCCAAATACCATAATACTGTACCTGAGAAGGTATTATGGCATTCACGCGGCTTTTTTCCACATAGAAAAGAGCTCAAGACACAACTCAGCTCGTGCCTGTCAAAGACCGTTTGCCTCAAAGTCAATGATCCATAAATACTCACCTCCTCAGTTACGTTCTCAGCACAGTAAATCTTGTGAAAAAAAAAATTATTCTACCTTGTAGTTTGCCACTGTAAAGACTTTTACCACAGTCCCTAACTAATCACCCTTTCGACCCTCCCCTCTGCAGGTCAAATGACTACACCACTTGGCAACGCACATAGCAACATGAAAAAAAACACTACGAAGATCTCGTTTTTTTTTTATTAATCTTTTTTGTTTCAGTAATTTACTTATTTACACTTACCAGTTGAACATACCGTTTACTGTTTCAATTAGCAAATAAATAATTTAATCGATACAAGGTAAGACTCCATTTCTTCATTTTTCAAAATGATGAAAAAATTGAACCCTTCAATTTTATACAACAAAATATGAGGTGCAGTGTGTTAACTCAAATTTAACACACACCTTCATTGTTGGATGGCTATCATAAACCCCTCGGGCTTCGCCCTTGGGGTTTATGTGCCATCCAACAACTCGGGTGTATGCTAAATTCTCGTAACACACTGCACCCCATACTTTATTTTATATTTAATAATAATTTATTTAAATTTAAGGAAGTTTTGCTTTTTAGGGGCCTAGTTCAATCATTTTAATTATGCACAGAGAACACCAGCAGCCATCTAGGACACAATGGGCAGTGTCATCTTCAGTTATGACTTCTACTGCAGCTGTACTGTCTCTGGCCAGAACTTGTTTAAATCAGATACCTCTAAAAGTTCTTTGATACATACTGGAAGATGTTTGAGAAATGAGTCCCAAAGAGTCAGTCTCCCAATAGCACTCAGGGAACCAAATACCTGGTCTCTCTAAGAACAGATTTTATTTCTTATTGTCAAGTGACAATGATGTCACTATGTACATGGGAAGATTATAAACCAAACCTGGGTATCAAATCAGGTAAAGGGGGTTCAGAAATGCAAATGTAATAGAGCCCAGTACTAAAGCAGTGGGGAAGATCATCTGCAGCAGACCACAGTAAGAGACGCTTCCTGAATTAAAGCAATTTCTGCAGATTGTGTAATTAATTGCTGACACTTGCTTTGTGATTGCTGCTTAAGACTGTGCTAAAGTGCAGGACATTCCATTGTGGGTTCCTGTACTGACTCTGATGTAGGGGGCTTGGCAGCGAGCTACAGTGTGAACCAACAAAAAGAGTGAGGGGCTGCAGTGCCTTTAAACCTCACACAGCACCCCTGGTCATGAACATCTACTCTACTGTCAGCACCAGCCAAGTTGCCACAAGCAGTGGGGAAGATCATCTGCAGCAGATCACAGTAAGAGACTCTTCCTGAATTCAAGCAGTTTCTGCAGACTGTGTAATAATTGCTGACACTTGCTATGTGATTGCTGCCTAAGACTGTACTAAAGTGCAGGACATTCCAGCTTGGGTCCCTGATGGTGATTCTGATGTAGGGGACTCGGCAGTGAGCCGCAGTGTGAGTCATCTAGAAGGAGAAGAGTGCAGTGCCTTTAAGAATTTCACTGCAGCACTGGTCAAGAATGCCTACTCTACTGTCAGCACCAGCCAAGTAGCTGCAAGCAGCAGGGAAGATCATCTGCAGCAGACCACAGTGAGAGATTCTTCCTGAATTCAAGCAATTTCTGCAGGCTGCGTAATTAATTGTTGACACTTGTTCTGTGATTGCTGCCTACGACTGTGATAAAGTACAGGACATTCCAGCTTGGGTCCCTGTGCTGACTCTGATGTAGGGGTCTTGGTGGCGAGCCACAGTGTGAGTCAGCTAGAAGGGGAGGGACACAGTGCCTTTAAAATGCATGCTGCACCACTGCTACATGAGTGCAGTGAGCAATGGCGGAAATGGTCACAGTTTTAATGTTTGATTGTACCTAAGCTTAGCCTGTATAGCAGAGGATTTTAGAAAAGGGGAACTTTTTTTATCATATAGCTTGGAATAATTATAGTTAATGAATGTATTTTATTAAGTTAATACATTTCGATACTTGCAGCAGATAGGTTAATAGAACTGGAATAGAAAATATGTAGAGTGTTACCTTATATCCTTTTGGGATAAATAATGTATCTTATTATAGATAGGGATTATTATAGAGAAGGATAATTATAATAACAGAAACCCCTTCTGTCTTGGAGGTCTTTTGAGGTTTTTTTTTTTTGCAAACATGCATATCCTTAAAAGTGTATACACACCTGGTTTGTTACTAGTGTCACTATGTTTGTATAGGATAATGGCTTTTGAGAATAAGCAAGATGAATAAAATATAAGAGGGAATACTTGCCATTGTATTAAGGGAGTTAATTGGCCTATATCTTCACAAATTGTGTCCTGTGGGTTACACAGGGTACTAACTAAGCTAATTAGTATTCACATGGGGACTTTGACTAGAGAACAAACTACAATAACCCCTGTTAAGATCATTAATAGAATAATGGGAAATATGTTAGCTAGAATTTGTCTTAAGAAAGGGGCCCATGTTAAACTCATATTTGTAACCTCACCACTATTATTGTGTGGAGACATACATTCAAATCCTGTACCACAACATATGGAAGCTTTTTATTTGAATATTTTGAAAGGGAATGAGCTCAACATTGTACATTTTAACATGCATAGCGTAGTTAACATAATCAATGCCTTTAGAGAATGGGCACTGGAAAATCGATTGGATATAATTATTTTAACTGAGACTTGGTTAAGTTCAAGGGCTTCTTCTGCCTTTCTTGAAATAGATGGGTATCAAATGTTTTGGCATGATCATTATAAAAAAAGGGGGAGGAATTATGATATATGCCAAACAACAATTAGATGTTAAAACTCTCTCTATTGATGTGGATTATCAAGGCATAGAAACACTAGCAGTGGAATTAAAGCTCCCATTTTCTCAAACCATATTTCTTATGGGAGTTTATAAACCACCCAGGATACACCCATTTAAATTTGAGATCAGGCATGATCATTTAAAGAAATTTAAATCAACACATGAAATATTGTTGATTGGGGATTTAAATGTAAATTGGTAGCTAATAACATCTGAACATGAATTGATTGATATGGCTACAAAGTTGAGACTAAGTCAATTAATTGAAGGTGTCACTAGAATTAACATTAATTATAACAAGGGTCTGAGAAATTAAGCTTTCTGATTGGCTGTAAATATTCTAACAGCCTTATGTTAATATTTTATTAACATACATGTAGAGCTTAATCATATGCTGAACAAGATTTAACACTGCTTGAGAAACATTTTTATTATAATAGCAATAAGGCACTCCCAGGGGTTATGTTAATGGTCAGCTAATCACCCTCTAGGGGTATGTGGCACTCGGCTATGCCTCGAATCACATTATACCCCCTAGAGGGTGATTAACAGACCATTAACATAACTCCAGATCATGTCTTATTGCTTAAGAATAGTATGGCATCCTTGACTGTGGATTTGGTCTTTACTACCGAAAGGAAAATTATAAGATATGTGGGGTTTTGTTGGACACTTTTAGCAACCATTGTGTGTGTGTGTGTGTGTGTGTGTGTGTGTGTATAAGAGCCAAATAAAAAGGTGACCAACTTGGACACTGGGGACCCAATTCCAAAATGACTTATGCATGGCACAAGGCATTTTACACCAGACCCTATGGTGTAAATCGCACCTTGTGCCATGCATTCCTCAAGTTGGAATTCCAAGTTGCTGCTTGCACCATGCCGCATTCGGATTGTGCCAAAGGTGGGCTATGCCCCAACTACACCCACAACCCACTGCGGCATGGTGCAAGGGTGGATTACGGCAGCAATTGCACCCAATTCCAGAAGGGCAGCTGCCATAACCCACTAACACCATTCCAAGACTTGCTATGGCACTGTGGACTTAGACCAGCATGGAGGTGGTCTAATAGGCATCCATCCTTGCACACTGATGGATGTGCACTCCATAACACCACAGAAAGCACATTGCCCTGTTTCTCACCCCCCCAGCAAGATAATACCCCACCCCCAAATGTCGGGAACCCCCTGGTCCATTTCCCACACTGCCTCCCAAATGCCTGTGCCACCCAGCCAGCCCCCCAATGCCTCCACATGGTTGCAGGTGCATTTTGGGGTGTGGGCTTCAGAGGGGACAGTAAATCATGGGCCACAACTTGCGGCATCCAGGTCCATTGTGCCATTCTTGTGGTGCTAGCTTGTGGCTGCCTCAAGTTGCAGAACGTAGGTGCTGGGGACCCTGTCTGTCTTGGAATACAGCACAGGGGTCCCTGGTGTAGTGCCACATAGCGCAACTCACATTCTCCTGTGAGTTGCACCATGTGACTTGGAATCAGGCCCCTGGAGTTCAAAAGAACATTCAAACACTTTGATTATGTACAATTTATGCAGAACTTGGAAAGGGTGAACAGGGAGAGGGTAGACCTGATTCCTACTGTAAACAAGAATTGGCAGTATTTTAAAGATGAGTTTGTAAAAATTTGCAACATACATGTGCCTGTGAGAAAGGTTTATCGTAGCACGAAAAATGCTATTTGGTATAAAGGTAATTTTCATAACTTGTGTAAAAAAGAAATAAACAATGGCAAAAGGCTAAGAGATTTACAGTATGATCCAGGCTGAATGGGATAAAT
Source organism: Neoceratodus forsteri (assembly GCA_016271365.2). Taxonomy (NCBI): domain Eukaryota; kingdom Metazoa; phylum Chordata; order Ceratodontiformes; family Ceratodontidae; genus Neoceratodus; species Neoceratodus forsteri. The sequence goes on from CM057449.1 coordinate 1,431,065,512, forward strand.
ATAGGGCCTTAAGAAATAAATATTTAAAAGAAGTGAGAAAGACAAAGACAGGTTATTATAAGTATGGTACGTGAGGACACTCGCTTTGCTCATACTGGTATGTTTTGGAACCTAATTCCTAAGTTACAAAACCCAGGTAAAACTAGTTATCCCAAAACTTTTAACATTAATGGTAAAGACATAGACTGCAAATTGTTTTAATGATTTCTTTGTGACCATGGGAGCTATAGCTGAGGAGACATTTACTACACAAGTAGAACAGGATAATAGATATGTTAACAATGAGCAGGAGAGGCAGTTGTTTAGTTTTGGGAAAATAAATACAAATCAGGTAATGTTAGAATTATTAAATATTAATGAAAGGAGGGCAATTGGGCTCAATGAGATCTGTAGCAAACTATTGAAGTATGCTGCACTAGTGATTGCTTATCCTTTGAAGCAGATTTTTAATCTATCATTAAACAGTGGGGAACTGCCTGAGGAATGGACATCTGTGAAGGTAGTCCCTATTTTTAAATCTGGTTTAAATGGAGAGATTATTAACTATTGACCAATATCTTCAGTCCCATTGGTGGTGAAGGTCTGTAAAAAAAATGGTAGCAAAGCTGGTTAAGCAATACCCGAATGTACATAGCATTTTGAATAGTAACCAATTTGGATTTAGAGAAAAATTTAGTACAAAGTCTGCATTAGTAAAAGTATCTGGGGATATCCAGACTACTGTGGACAACAGGTTACATACACGAGCCATACTAATTGATTTATCAAAAGCATTTGATACTCTAAATCATAATATATTAAAAATAAATTAAAATATTTTTGATTTTCAGGTAGTGTTGCACTGTGGTTTAACAACTATTTAAAGGGAATAAAACAAAGAGTATGTTTAAATTCTTAAATTCTTAATGCTCAGACTTTAGAGAAATAAAATAGGGAGTACCCCAGGGGTCAATACTGGGGAATCTTCTTTTTCATTTATATACAAATGATCTGGAATTTAAACAAAAAAAATTAATATATCACCAGAACACTGATGATACAATTCTGTATGCAACAGGGACTGAAACATCCTGCATACAACAATGTTTGCAGGAAGCCTTTGTTGATATACAGAATTATTACATCAAAAATAAATTAGTTTTGACTAGTGGAAAAACCAAGGTAATGTTATTCTGACATAAAAGTAAATATCCATATATTACCATTTGATATGACTGTGAATGATGGAACCATCTTACAGCAAGTGGACAACTATAAATACCTAAGTCTTTGAATGGATATACTGTACATTGCAAATAGTCAATACATATAAATACAATGGTGAAAAGGTTGGGACAATAATTGGGAATGTCATATACTGTAGGATAAAAAAAAACATTTTTCTAGGAAGATTAGGCTGCATGTTATTAATACTACAGTATGTTGGTACCAGTGATAGACTACACTGATGTGGTCTACGGAGGGGCAACAAGGACAGACTTGAAAAAAGTTTATATATATATAAATATATATATATATATATATATATAAAATAAAATCACTAGATATGTGCTAGAGGCACACAGACACATGCATCATTGTGAATTATATAGAGAACTAAACAGGACACACCTGGACACTAGACAAAATCAACATATGACAACCATTATGTATACTACTATTAAAAATAAAATGCCAGAATATATTACTAAAGAATCAATAATAAAGCAGCCGGATCTGGTGTTAAGATCATCCCATTATATAGAATTTGATGTACCAAAAAAGAGAGCAAAAATTAGGTGTGCCACTGTTTTTTATTTAGGACCTACAGTGCGGAACAATTTACCTATATAGTCGAGACTTTATGGCACCAATATAAGTTGCTGTCATATTAAGAAAAGGTATCAAATGTAATTTGATATTTTGAGAGAATACTGCATTGTAACAGAGGTTGGCTAAGCAATACAATGGATAACACTACTTCTGAAGAATAAATTTAGTCTAATGTGCCTATTGTGTTTGTATATTTATAAGTCCTTTGTAATATTTTTAGATCTGTATTTAATTTTCTCTCCCTTGATTGTAACCAGTAAATGCTTTCTACTATGGTGTCCCTTGTAAATGAATGTAATTTTGTACTCAATGGGATTTTTTACCATGTTCATTTTATATAATGAATAAAAAAATTACTACTGCTACATTACTACTATTAAAGTCTCAAGGTAAACATTATAATAGTGGGTTCTGAAAACCTTAAACCTGTTCAGATTACAACAGTATATAGAGTTTACCACAATATCAGACCAGGGATTCTAGCCCCAGCTTCCCCTGCTGACTCCTGCAGACTCCTTACTTGGCCACCACCACTGTAGATGCTACTGCATCTGTGTTGATTAGCGTTTATACTGACCTGACTCCTCCCACTGCTGAGCTGCCACCTCGGCTAGGGCCAGCCACAAAACAGGGGGTGGACTACAGTGGAGTTGCTGCTGGGGTGCCCTACAAGCAAACAAGGAAAAGCACAGGAGTACAGAGTCTAAAAGCGGGTTAGTACTTCAACTGTGTATAAAAAACAGAAAACAAGTTCAGTTCAACACAGCAGCAGATGAATTATGAGCAGGAGTTAAAGAAACAGATCTACAATTAGTGTCAGGCAGTGAAATAAATACAGTAACCTTAGATGGATGCTGCCATTCAGATGGTTACTAGAAGGCTATCAGGCAAGATGGCAGGAACTGCTCTGTGTGGGGGTCTGCTGGGAATCTGTCAGATACTTGCAGACTCCCTGCCTTGCTGCCCCATTTAGCTGCCTCCACTGTAGAACTTATTTGCATTGTTAATTTGTTAATGATTAATTAAATGAAACATAGTAGTCCTGTAATTTGTCATTGTTCTATTATATATTTTTTTTAATATTACTGTGATATGTTGTTTCTTTTTCAGCTAGAAATTCTCTCCATGGCTCATGTGCGATGCTTCACCCCAGCTCCTTCACTTATATTTAAAGGATTCCTAGCTTTAATCGTGATTGTGCCTGGGAACTTTGTGAGCATTGTGAATTTTTGCAGGTATCAGCAACCTCTTATTGTTATTAAACATGAGTGTCTACTTCTGATAACCATATCACAGCCTTTCCTGTAGAACTCTAAGTAGCATGAAGGTCTGTTTTTAATGCATTTGTACTGTTTATTTAGTAACACATATCTTAATTGGGCACTCACAACCTTGAAATAATACAGGTACCGGTCTTCAAACTTTTTTCTGGACTTAGTAATCCATTTATTAGGCAAACACAATATCAAGCAGACAAGCTGTGTCCGCCTAATGTGTTTCAGATAAACAAAATCCTTTATCAAAGGCTAAAGCACAACAAAATACATGACATTTAAATAGTAAAAAGTTCATGACATCACACATCTGTTACACATTAAGACATTTCAAATTCATTGGTCAGCTCATTAAAAGTATAATTAATCTATTCACAACTTCAATTAAAACACATCAAATGACAAAGACAATTAAAAACTTCAAAACAAATATACTGCAAGTGAGGGGGAGGAGAAAGGTATAGGTAGAAATCAATGGCAATTGTGGGTTGCCTTTCAGTATCAATAGTGCACACTATACAGCATCTTACACAAATAAAACTATCTAACCCATAAAGTTGTGGCACTCTTAAAACCGATTGGTGTCTTTTTCTTTCTTTTTTAAAAAAAGGTTTCAATTCAAAACCTGTCTTTAATCCTGGTGATTTCCTTTATTCAGGTTAATAATCCGGAAAGCTTCCCTTTTCAAAAAGAAGTAATCAAAGTCTCCCTCTCTTGGTTTCTGATGCACCTTATCAATACCTGTGAATTTAAAATGATGTTCCCCTGATTGTGCATTTTTACTATGTGGGCTGCTAGCATATGTGACATATATTTTGTCAATTGGTCTTATATACTGCCCCAGTTTTGTTCTAAAGTTTATTTTTGTCTTGCCCACATAATATGCACCACATTGGCATTCCATCAGGAGTATTATACGACTAGTGTCACAGGTTACCAGTTGTTGCATTTCATACTGTTTTCTCATTTGAGGATTGCATTACTCCTTTTAGATGTTACAAATTTACAAAAAATATATATCTTTTCTTTTTTTTTTCCATAGAGGTTTTTCTTGGTGGAGCTGGCAGGCAGCTATGGCTCCCCCTCAGGAGCTCTTATCTCCCTGGTCCTGGCCCTCCCTGGAAATCCCCCATGGGATACCCCCCCATGACAGGACCAGGGATGAGCAGTGCTGACATTCTCCCCTTCCCCGGGTAGCCAACATCCAGACCCTGGGGCCTGGTGCAGGTGCAGTAGGGGGCCATCACAGAGTCTGCCAGCTCCATTTTGAAGCTTTATGCCTGTCCCCCCTCCCCATAAGACATTGCATCAGCAATGTGCCATCCAACCTGTATCACCCTCCTGCCATCACTAGAGGGTGATTAGTGGGTGGAACAGCCTCAACCCTCAGCACCACTGGGCCCAAAAAATACATCTCTTACATGTCTGACAGCCTCTTGAATTATATGTAAGTCATGTAATATTTTCTTTCATATAGTGACCATGTATTAATTTATCCCAGAGGGCAGGTAGCCATCTATATGCCATTCTAGGAGGGTTGTTTGCAATTTTTTCCAAACTTAGGTCACTGTCTAAAATTTTCCTAATTTTTTTGATGATTTGTTCTAATTCTCTAGTATGGGCAGAGTAGATAGTGACAAAATTTAACCTTTTGTCTACATACTTGTAGAAAGATCTGGTAAGTAGGGGGAGTGGTTTAGCTAGAAGGAAGCTACATTTAAAGACTGCCATAAAAAGTTTCAGCTAATAGCTTGGCAGAAGACACCAGGAGAAAGGACTGCTGTGTGACTGAACTTCTCTGCTGGGACTAAAGTAGAAGAACTTTTGTATTTGGACCTTTAATTTAGGGTAAAAAAAACTAAATTAAAGGTCTTCTACACAGCGGCAGCGTCAAAGCGGCAGCAGCTAAGTGGGACGGCAAAGTGAAGAGAGGAGTCTGACCGGAGTCAGAATGGGGACAGACTGGGCTACTAGAGTTTGTAATATCTTGCTTAGAGTTAATCATTTCTTTTGGGTTTGTACCTATAGATTAGTTATGATTAACAGAGGGATATTGTTGTGTGTAGCCTATACACTTTGTGTTTTGTGTACTGATGGGTTATTTTGTTCTATGTGTGTTAATAATGACTTTAGAACATATGAAAATAATCAGATTCTGGAGTTCAGACTCAACTGTTTATTCCTAATTATAGTCATTTATTTGGTGTAAAGGTTAAATACATGTGTTATAATTTGGGTTACAGTGTTAGGAAATATAAGACACGGAATGTGTTCTGCCTGTTTGCATAAGAACCTGGTTACATTGCTTTCTCTTGCTAATTCGATCTGGCAATGTTGAAAGCAACCCTGGTCCTTTAGCAAACGATATGGCAGATAGTGATTTTTTGCAGTATCTATATGGCCTCAAAATTATGCATTTTAATGTATTAGCTTAACATCTAAATTTCATGAGGTGGAGTCATGGATTAGTTTATATCATCCAGATGTTCTGGCACTGACTGAAACCTGGTTAACCTTACCTGTTCTTGATACTGAACTTTGTATACCTGCTTATAAACTTTTAGAAAGGATCGTGTCACTGGTAGAGGGGTGGGGTTTGTTTTATGTTAAGGAATATTTAATGGTAAATGAGACCACTATATTTAACAGTAATTTGGAATATTGTGAACATATTACTATTCAGTTATTGTTGGGATTTGTCAAAAATTAACTATTTGTTGTGTATATCTTCCACCTAATGGTAGCAAATCAGGCTTACAAGAACTTGTAAATGCTTTGAATACTGGGGTTTCTACAGAGTTAATACTACTGGGGGATTTTAATTTAAATTGGATGGGTTCAGATATAACAAAGTTAAATACGGTCTTGTCTCAGTCTGGTTTACAACAAATTATTACTTTGCCCACTCAACACAATAATAAATCAGGAAATCACACATTGTTGGACTGGATATTAACAAATAGACCTATTAATATGATAAAATGTGGTTTGACCTCTGATTCGTTAAGTGATCATCATCCAGTCTTCTGTATTTGGAAACATGGGGGACTGAAGAAGTCTAAGCCAATTATAAGGATTTCAAGATCTTTTTCTAAATTTGATGTACATTCTTTTTGTACAGAGTTGGGTAAAATAGATTGGTCTTTTATATTCTATCCCTGATGTGGATTCTGCATTGCATTTTTCATTACTGAGTTTACACATGTTTTGGACCAGTTAGCTCCTTGTTAAAAGAAGGGTCTGAGGAAAACTTATGGGTGGTTAACATCTCCTTTGATTAAACTCATGAGACAACGAGACAAGGCCTGAAAAACGTATAAAATGAACCATTCTGCTTCTGGTTATCATGCGTATAGGACTTTAAGGAACCAATGTAAGGCTAAGATAAGGAAGGCTAAAACAGACTATATTCGTCATAAACAATGTGAAGGGTTATCTAACGCTACTACTTTTTGGAAAACAATTAACAATTTTATAAGACCTAATGTTTGTCAACCAGGTTCAATGAGGTTGAATGGTGACTTGTTGTCTTGTCCATTGAAGATAGCTAATGAGTTTAATTTGAAATTTACTGCATTGCCTGCTTCCTTTAGTGACCAGTCCAAGGTGAACTACTTGGGATTGACTGAAGATTTTACAGTTAATCCTAAACTGTACTTAAGGACTACTACTCCGAAGGAGGTAGAGAAGTTATTGCGTTGTATTAAGAGGGACAGCTCAGCTGGTTCTGATGGCTTATGTCCTAGTTTATTGGCGGATGCTGCCTCAGTTATAGCACTTCCAGTTAGTATTATTTTCAACTTGTCTTTTGTTACAGGTACTATATCTAATATATGGAAACATACTTTGGTCACTCCTATATTTAAATCTGGTTCACAACATGAGTTTTGTAACTACAGACCTATTTCTATCTTGTCTGCTTTAGCTAAAGTTCAGGAAAGAATAGTTTATAATCAGTTGATTGGGTATGTGGATTGCTTTGATTATTGTCTCAGAACCAACATGGTTTTAGAAAGGAAGGAGTACTGAGACTGCCTTGGTCGAGTTCACTGAACGGTACTTAATAGGCATGGATAAGGGTGTCTGGCCGGGTGCCGTGTTCGTGGACTTGACCAAGGCATTGACTCAGTTGATCACCAATTGTTGATTTCTAGACTTGAGTCATTGGGAGTTGGTGAGTCTTTCTTGGACTGGACGAGGGATTATTTAACAAATAGGTTTCAAAGGGTTAAATATAGGGGTGCTGTATCAGACTCTGTAATGGTTAAGTGTGGGGTTCCACAAGGTTCTATTTTGGGGCCACTTTTGTTTTCTTTGTTTTTTGATCAACTAGTAAGTGTGATTAATAATGCTTCTCTAACACTTTATGCTGACGATGCAGTAATTTATATGCAGGGTTTGTCAGTTGGAGATCTAGGTGTTTCTTTAACAGAGGAAATGTGCAATTTTCAATCTTCACTTATGGCCTGTAAATTACTCTTAAACAAATCTAAGACAAAGGTGATGGTTTTGGTACCCCACCTAGACTGAGATCTGAGGTTGGTACTTTGGAAGTTAAATCTCTTGATGGATTCTGTTTGACTATGTTGATACATTTCCATATCTTGGGGTATTACTAGATTCTCATCTAAGTTATGAATCTCATTTTTGAGGTTACCTCAAGAATACATTGTAGATTAGGTTCTTTGTACAGAATCCGTTCATTTCTTATTCCTGAGTCTAGGCTGGTTATTTCAAATTGCTGCTTACTTCCTATTGTGAACTATGCAGCTATGATTACTGACACTGCTTCTATGACAGTGATTTCAAAGAAATCCACTTTACTTCACTTGATAGCTAAGTTTGCTTTAAATTGTTCTAAGTCATCTCATCATTGTGTGATTTTGAAAGAAATGGGCTGGTTACCGGTTTCATTAAATTTCCAATACTGTGTGGCCAAGTTCATATATAAAGTTATGGACTCTGGAATTCCACTAGTATTTCAAAGTTTTGAGACCATATATTGATGGTCATTATTCTAGACATAGGTCAGACAGTAGGTTTCTGAGATTCCTTTTATGAAATCTAAAAAGTGGGCAAAGATCCTTTGCTTATATTGCTCCATTTATTTGGAATGAAATTCCTCAAGATATTAGGTGGTTGTGTTCTGTCAAAAAGTTTGCGATGCATTAAGGATGTATTTCGAATCTCAATTTAATTGTAACTGTTTTTATGAATTTTTATGAATTTTATATGTAACAAAGACATTTTTGTCTGCAATTTGCTGCATTGTATATGTGTGTTTGATTATGTATTGTCTGTATGTAATATATGTGGGTCTCACCTGTAAAAGGAACTTGTTTCCAGTGTGCTTACCCGTTAAGCGAATAAACAAACAAATAAACAAACATACAAAAAAAAAAAAAGTGTGTGTTTGGGTTAACTGAACTGAATGGGTATCTGAAGAGTTATCTAGGTGTAAATCTTAGGTGACTGAAAGGACTTAACTGCTGTGAGGTTTAAATTACTTGTAGAAAGATCTGGTAAATAGGGGGAGTGGCTTAGCTAGAAGGAAGCTACATTTAAAGACTGCCATAGAAAGTTTCAGCTAATAGCTTGGCAGAAGACACCAGGAGAAAGGACTGCTGTGTGACTGAACTTCTCTGCTGGGACTATATTGCCCTCCTTCCCGCCCCTCCACCCCCCCACTCAAAGCTAGTTCTATTTTTATAGGCACAGGATTTGACTGACAACAGGTCTTCCTGTTTAGGGGCAGGAAGGGAGTGATCACAGAACCACCAAGGACCCACCATCCTAGAAGGGCAAGAGTAGCTCTCCAGCCCCCTCTAGCTACTGGAGGTCTGCCTCTGAGCAAGTAAGTGGTCTACTGAAAATATAGGATATTCTTGTCTCAGAACAGGACAATCAGGAGCTTAAAGGCACACAGGCAGAAAGTAAGGAGAGAGACAAAAACAGAGGAAAGAGTAAGGATTGCAAACAGTTAAGGGGCCAGAAATAAGACATGATTGAGTGGTGCAGTGCAGTGGTGGGCAGCAGTCTTCCGGGAGATGTTCTGGAGGAGGCGGTGTTGTCCCATCTGCAGGCACCTCTCTGGGCTGAGGGAGGAGGTTGCTCATCTCCAGGCTGAGTTGGCCAGGATTTGTGGGACCTCCTCTTCCATCCAGGGACCACCAGTGCCACTGCCGTTGCCTCAGAGGTTGCCAAGAAAAAGGAGCGGTTGGACCACAGTGGGCTCAGGGAGGGTGAGGGTGGTGGAACAGAGGCACATCCCTCCAGTTGTACCTCTCCACAATTCCTATGCCATTCTGGCAAAGTGTGGTTCCTCTATGGAGGCACCCACAGTGGAGACCAAGGAGGATGCTGGGAACCTCCACAAAGGAGACCCACAGGAGGTGGCAGGGACCCTGCAGGGAAGGAAACAACTCTTGGTGGGGACTCCATTGTTAGGAAGGTAGAACTGGGGAGGAAGGGGAGAGGAGGTAGGTGTCTGCCTGGCGCCATGGCTTGGAGGGACAGGGAGGCGAATCCTCAGGATTGCCGGACAGCTGCACAGAGGGAGGGGAGCTGGATGTCATTGTCCACCTAGGGACAAATGACCTGGCTAAGAAAGGGATTAGAGAAGTGCAGGAAGAGTTTGTGGAATTGGGAGGGGCCTTGGTCAAGTAGCACGCATCGGTAACCTTCTCGAGGTGCTACCCATCTATGGCATAGGAGAGGTTAGGTGTTCCACACCATGGATTCAATCAGTGGTTGAAAAACTGGTGGAGCTCAGGGATTGGCTTCATTGGGGACTGGGGTCCACCTGGAGTGATGCAAGCCTATACTGGCATGATGGGCTGCATCTGTCTGGGAGGAACCAGGATCCTAGGTGATAGGTTTAAATGCTTCATTAGCAAGCTTTTAAACTAGCCAAGGGGAGGCACTGGAAAGGAGCAGGAAAATCCTAGCCCCCAAATAATCACGGTAGTAAGTGTGACAAACACCAACATAGAGATGTCGATAGGTAGAAGGCCAGGGGTAAATGGAGAAAGTGACAAAGGCAAGAAGGACAGAGATGGGGCAAAAGGGAGTAAGGCCATCAGGAAATGGAGGGTAATGAGTACCAATGCCCGTAGTCTGGGCAACAAGCTCCCTGAGCTGATGACCTTAATGGAAGAGGGATGCCTGGATATCGTAGCAGTCACAGAAACATGGTACACAGAGAACCATGACTGGGATGTTAACATACCAGGGTACATAACCTACAGGAGAGACAGGCAGGGGAGAAGAGGGGGAGGAGTAGCTCTCTATGTAAAGGAAGGGATAAAAGCAACTGAACAAAAGAGTAAACAGGGAGGAGAGGAGGCACTGTGGGTCACCTTGGAGACTGGAAAGGGCACCACAATCTGCACAGGGGTTGTGTACAGACCCCCATGTCAGGGGGAAGACATGGACAAGGATATGATAGAAGGCATTCTTAGAATGGCAGAGAAAGGGGAGATACTGTTGATGGGAGACCTGAATATGCCAGATTTTAACTGGAGCACATTTGCTGCAGCCACATCCAAGAGCAGGGCCATTCTTGATGCCCTACAGGTGGCAGGCATCAGACAGCTAGTTTCGGAACCGACTCGTGAGGGAGCAATCTTAGACCTTGTACTCTCAAACGGGGGCAGTGAGAGGATCTCAGACCTAGAAGTGGGTTGCCATCTGGGGACAAGTGACCATCAAACAGTGTGGTTCACGCTAAACTCAGCTACAGAGTCAAACCACACAAAAGTGAGGGTACTGGACTTTAGGAGGGCTGACTTTGGCAAGATGGGAGAGTGCCTCAGAAAAGCACTAGCAAACAGGCTAGAAGGAGATGTGGAGCAACAATGGGGAATTATCAAAACTGCCATCACAGAGGCAACAAGCAAATAAACAAATCAAAATGAAAGAAAAAGCCACAATGGTTCTCAAAAGAGGTGGCTGTGAAAGTCAGGAAGAAAAAGATAGCATTCCGGAAGTGTAAGAAAACACAGAAGGAGCAGGACAGAGAGCTGTACCAGTTAAGGCAGAAGGAAGCAGGAAGGGAAGTCAGAATAACAAAGGCCCAAACTGAGGAAAAGATAGCCAACTCAGTTAAGAAGGGGATAAAACCTTTTATAGGTACATCAGCGAGTGTAGAAAGACAAAGGAGGGATAGTGAGGCTGAATAGAATGAGCAATTGGTGGGCAGAGGGACAGTGAAAAAGCAGGAATATTGAACGAATATTTCTGCTCAGTATTCACAAAAGAGGGAGGGAAGTGCCTAATCCAATTAACAGAAGCACTTCTTGATAGGGGGTCTTATCCCAGTCCTTTTCACAGAAGAAAGGGTTCTACAAGAACTCCTAAAACTGAAGGTGGACAATGCAATGTGTCCTGATGGAATTCACCCAGAATTCTAAAAGAATTAAGGAGGAACTAGTGAAACCACTGGCTACTCTTTTAATAAATCATGGAGGATGGTGTGGTACCCAAGGACTGGAGGAAGCGGATGTGATTCCCTTCACAAAAGTGGGACCAAGACAGAGGAGAAAACTACAGACCTGTCAGTCTGACCTCTGTGGTAGGAAAGTGATGGAGTCACTCTGAAGGAAAGAATAGTTGAGTACCTAGAGGCCAGTGGAGCACAGGACCCAAGGCAGCATGGGTTCACAGTGGGAAGGTCATGTCAGACAAATCTAATAGATTTCTTTGACTGAGTGACCAGAGTAGTAGACCAGGAGGGGCTGTGGACATGGCCTACCTAGACTTTTAGCAAGGCATTTGACACAGTCCCACACAAAAGATTAATAGTCAAATTAACCAGCCTGGGAGTGGGACCCAGGGTGGTAGCCTGGGTAAAACATTGGCTGGACAACAGGACACAGAGGGTAATTGTAAATGGAGTCCACTCTGAAGGAAGGGGTTACTAGTGGGGTACCGCAGGGGTTCAGTATTGGGTCCAGTCCCTTTTAATGTCTTCATACTGATGACATTGCAGAGGGACTGAAGGAAAGTATGCCTTTTGCAGATGACACAAAGATCTGCAACAGGGTTGATACACAAGGAGGCGTGGAAAGGATGAAAAGGGACTTGGCAAGGTTGGAGGAATGGTCAGAAGTATGGCAGCTAGGATTCAATGCAAGAAGTGAAAATAATGCACCTGGGAAACAAGAACCCAGGGAAGAATACACAATGGGTGGGGAGGTAGTAACAACAACAAAAAGGAAAGGGACCTGGGGTAATCATATCAGATGACCTTAGGTTAGCAAGCAATGTGAGAAGCAGTAGGGAGGGCTAGGGGTATACTGGGATGTATAGGAGAGGCATCATCAGCAGAAAACAGGAAGTTGTTATCCTCTGTACAGACAGTTGGTGAGACCCCATCTGGAGTACTGTGTCCAGTTCTGGAGACCCCATCTCCACAAGGACATAGACAGGATAGAGGCAGTCCAGAGGAGGGCAACTAAAATGGTGCAGGGTCTGCAAGAGAAGCCGTATGAGGAGAGACTAAAGGAGCTTAATATGTATACCCTTGAGGAAAGAAGGGAGAGGGGGACATGATAGAAACTTTTAAGTACCTCAGTGGAATCAACAAAGTCAAAGAGGGTAGCATCTTTCAGAAAAAGAGACTTGCAAGAACAAGGGGACACAATTTAAAGATAGAAGGAGGGCGGTTCAGGGGCAATGTGAGGAAGTATTATTTCACAGAGAGGGTAGTGGATGCATGGAACAGCCTTCCTGAGGAGGTTGTGGGGTCTAAAACTGTGGGAGAATTCAAGAATGCATGGGACAGACATAAGGCAATTCTTGTGGGGGTAGGAAGAAATAGGCTGTTGGTTAACTAGGATCTGCGGCCTATCCTGTAGGTAGGGAAATGGGCAGACTAGATGGGCCTAGCGGTCCTTATCTGCCTTCAAAGTCTATGTTTCTATGTTTCTATTTTCAGTTCTATCTATATTCTGTAATAGCTGGTCTCTTTCCTGTTGTTGTGCAAACTTCCTTTCTTCCTGAATGTGTTTGCCTCTGTATCCCTGTTTCCTAAATCTACAACTCAAATTCTCAGTACCCTGTTCAAATCTTTCATCAGTATTACAATTCCATCTGATTCTCAAAAACTGTCCCTTCGGAATATTGCAAATCGTATGTTGAAGGTGACAACTGCTTGCCAATAGCATTGTATTGTCATCTGTTTCATTCCCCTACCTATGTCAATTGTAGATTTCCCTGTTATTCCTTTATAATAGTAATGTCTAAGTAACTTATTTTATTTTCATTAGGATTAAACGTGAATTCCAGCTTTGAATTTGTGCAGTGTAGGAATGTAACAAATGCCCCCAGTTCCTCTATTTTTCCTCATCAGATAATAAATATGTCATTAATAAAGCAATGGTAAAGAATAATATTGTTAAAAAGGGATTCCTGGTTTCCTCCAACACATATTTGCTTTCCCACTCCCCTATATAAACATTGTCCACTGATGGGGCACATGTGGCCCTCATTACCATCTTTTTAACCTGTAAAAAGATGTCTTTGTCAAACACAAAAAAAGTACTCTTCAGCACATATTCTAACAATTTTAAAATAAAATCAGTGGGTGGTATTGCATCTTCCCCTTACCTGTTCAAGAAAACTGCTGATGCATCTCAAACTCCTCATGCAGAATGTCCGTGTATAAAGATTCAGTATCAATTGTCACAGGTACATTCCTTCTGTCAGTTAAACTTATTTTAATATGTTTAATATATTTCTGCTGTACCAAACATAAGAGGGGAGATCATTTACAAATGGCCTTAGAAAACAGTTTATGTATTATGACAAATTTTCAAAGACCCTATCACATTGACAATTGGTCAGCCTAGAAGCTCTGTTACAGAGTCTTGTGCACCTTAGGGAGTACATAAAATGTTACTTTAGTAGGAGTGTCTGTAATTAAAATATCCCCTGTCTGATTATCTAAAAAACCAAAAACATTTTCACCTGCAGCTTTAATCATTTCATCAACTGCAAACTTAAAATCACCAGTTGTATCAGTATTTAACCTTCTATACCCCCCGTGTGCTGTGTTATTCACTTACAGCATATTTGTTTTGAAGTTTTTTTAAATTGTCTTTGCCATTTGATTTGTTTTAATTAAAGCTGTGAATAGATTAATAATACTTTCAATGAGTTGAGCAATGAGTTTGGAATGTATTAATGTGTAACAAAAGTCTGATGTCATGAACTTTCTACTATTTAAATGTCATGTCTTTCGTTGTGCTTTAGCCTTTGATAAAGGATTTTGTTATCCAAAATGCATCAGGTGGGCACAGCTTGTCTGCTTGATATTGTGTTTGCCTAATAAATGGACTACTAAGTCTGTAAAAAAGTCTGAAGACTAGTGCGTGCATTATTTTGAGGTGGTGAGTTCCTCTACTGAGATACCGTATGTGTCTTACTTGAACTTGTCAGGAGTGCCACCATCTCAGTGTGAACTCTACTACTGTTTGTTCTACAGTTTATTTAGTGCATGTTCATGTATTTCAGGAGTTCATTATTGTTACACAGTATTGCCACCATACTTAGAGCTATACATTTTAACTAGGAATCTGCCCCTGATTATAACATAACTATCTTTAGAGCAAGTGTTCTGGAAATTGTTACACACAACATTTGTGGCAGGGTCTCAAAACCCTTTAGATTTGGAAACACGTGTTCAAGTACTTTTGAAATTTGGTGGGGTCACAGCAGCAAAACTATCCATGAAAAGAAGGGACATGATAGAGACCTTTAAATACCTGAAAGGAATCAACTGGGTGGAAAGGAGTGAATTGCTTAGGCCTGGCCAAAATATAAACATGAGAGGGAATGACTGCAAATTGGCTGGGGGTAATTCAACAGGAATGCCAGCAGGTTCTATTTGCATAGAAATAGTAATGTAAGAGCAGAATAAGCTGCTGGAGTAGGTTGTAAATGTAAAAACCATGGAAAGCTTTAAGAAGAAGAAGAAGAATCAGTATTTATACAGCACTTTTCATAAACAGTGTATCCCAAAGCACTTTACAAGCAATGCTAGACTGGTAGTGAAGTGACTGAAGGTGTAGTGGCAGCCATATTGCACATCAACACCCACACACAGCCTGGACAATTGCATGAACTAGTTTTATGGGAAGGGGAATATTGGCCAGGACACCGGGAATGTCCCTTACTCTTTGCTAAGAGTGCCCTGGGTTCTTTTACTTCCACCTGGACAGCACCAGGATGGGTAGAAGGGACCTTGGTTTAATGTCTCACCAAAGGATGGCACACCCCAGCAGTACAGCACCCCCAATACTGCACTTGGGTGCCATCGTTCTAGGTATGAGTCCAATCCCGGTGTGGGATGAGAACCCATGACTCTCTGGTCCAGAGGCAGATGTGCTACCAACTGAGCCACGCTGATACCGGGGGGGGGGTGGGATAAGTTCAAGAGGCAGGTAAGGGTGTCTGGGTAGGGGTGGAGGAGAGATAACAACCCCTAAGGTGCATATGTTTCAATACTGGGTAGACTTCATAGATTGCAAGACATTTTTCTGCTGGCTAAATTCTAGATTTCTAATTTTTTGTGCATGTGTACAATTTAAAAAAAATATAGTGCTAACATTTTCCACATTTTTCAGCAGCTTGTGCAAATTTATTTGCACAGATGTTATACCTGGTATTACTAGACGAAAAATCTGTGGAAAAAGGAAAGTGTTGCCCATGAAAAAAAATGCTAAAAATAGTATTTTGCTATTGCAGGAATCTTTCCCAGCACCAGAGATTAACATATGGGTACTTGATGTCTGAGTCAATGCCAAGCCCTTTTGAACATTGTGCCCTTGATTTTCCAACTTTATAAGACTCCACTATAAATATCTACATCATGAAAATGTAGTATCCTACTGAAATGGCAAAAATAATGGAATAAGTTAATTCCAGATGGATAGAGGAAAAATATTTGGATTAATTTATATCCACCATATCACCAACCCCCCGAGCTTGGAAAAATTGCTTAATAAGCAGCTATTAATTTTTTTTAAATATTATTTTTATCAAGAAAAGATAAACAACATGTATACAAAACTATTAGCAAGGCTACAGTGATGACAACACTGACCACAAATATGCACTCATATTTTGGCATTTAGTAAGCTAAAATAATATAGAAGAGACCTGTTAGAGGATGTAAAGAAGTTGGTAATACCATGCCATTTAGCACAGAATTATTTAGTTGCAGTTTTACCACAAGATGATATGTGAAAACAGAGATGTATCTATTTCTGTACCTGGTCAATGCAACAAGAAAATGAATCTCACTAGAACATGGTTAAAAAAAATTACCTCCACTCAGAAGGAATGATGGGGGCATGCTAAAAGCAATTTATCAAACAGAAGTCAATATACATTGTGAAACTACAGAAGGATGATTTTCCCAGTACATTGGTACAATGGGTAGTATTTATTATAATTCCCTGCTTGTTTCTCCAGGAAATGTCTCTTTGCAGAACATACAAAGATCTGCAACAGGGCTGATACACAAGGTGGGGTGGAAAGAATGAGAAGGGAGCCAGCCCACGTGTGCTGAGGGTTGATGTGCTGGACGCCACACCTCATGCCACACTGGCGACCCGAGTTTGGGAGTGAGCTTGGGTGCTGGGAGTCGGCAGTGGAGGGTGAGGATTGAGCACCTGCTGGGCTGCTCTTCTGTCTGGGGGGAGGGTTTGGGACTGTCCGGTGCTCCAGCGGCCCTTGGTAGAGACCAAGAGTGCTGTAGAGTGCTGGACTGCATGAACACCACTTGGCTGACACTGGCAGGGTTGCCAGGCACCACAGCATCAGGAGTGCACCATGCACTGGGGGGTGGGATGGGGGGAGGACTCTTGGGGGACTTTCAAGGGAAAAAACCCTCCTAACCCAGATAGGCGATGGTCCCTCCAGTGCCACCGCCACATGCCCATTGCTGGTTCCCTGCCACTGCCCATTCGGTGTCCCTGGGTCATAGTTGCACGGTTCCGGGGAGGAATCATAATGACTTTGCAGATGGCAGGGAACACAGCGGGTGGTAGAGTGAGCTGGTGAGAGATGTGGCCTGAGAGAGTTCCAGAGCTGGGGGGTGTGATAAATAAAGTGGAAAAAAATTAAGAATGAGAAGGGACTTGGCAAGGTTGGAGGAATGGTCAAATGTATGACAGGTTAGATTCAGTGCAAAGAAGTACAAAGTAATGCACCCGGGACACAAAATCCAAGGGGAAGAGCACACAATGGAGGGGTGAGATATTGACAACAGCAAAAATGGACAGGGACCTGGGGTAGTTATATCAGATGACCTAAAAGTGGCAAGCAACGTGAGAAGGCAGTAAGCAGAGCTGGGGGATACTGGTATGCAAAGGGAGTGGCATCACCAGTAGAAAACAGGAAGTTGTTATCCCTCTCTACAGACAGTTGGAGAGACCCCATCTGGAGTACTGTGTGCAGTTCCAGAGACCCCATCTTTGCAAAGACATAGACAGGGTGGAAGCTGTCCAGAGTAGGGCAACCAAAATGATGCAGAGTCTGCACCAGAAGACATATGAAGAGAGTCTAAAGGAGCTTAATATGTATACTCTTGAGGAAAGGAGGGAGAGAGGGGACATTATAGAAACTTTCAAGTACCTCAAGGGAATCAACAAAGTCCAATTGGGCAGCATCTTTCAGAAAAAGAGATGTGTAAGAACAAGGGGGGGGACACAATTTGAAGATGGGGGGATGGCTCAGAGGTAATATTGGGAAGTATTTATTTACTGTGAGGGTTGTGGATGCATGGAACAGCCTTCCTGGGGAGATTGTGGAGTCAAAAACAATGGGGGATTTCAAGAATGCATGGGACAGACATAAGGCAATCCTAGTGGGGAGTAGGAGGAAGTAGACTGTTGGTTAACTAGGATCTGCAGCTTATCCATTCGTTAGGGAAATGGGCAGACTAGGTGGGCCAAGAGGTCCTTATCTGTCATCAAATTCTGTTATTTGACAAACAGAAGACTTCCAAAAAATCATGTAGAGCTGCATGAGACTGTTATAGAAAAAGAGCTGAAACAAATTAATGACCTAAACAGAGGCAGAGAATGTGTAATCTCTGAAATGGACATGTAGGTTATGCAAACTGTGCTAGAAGAGCCACAACATAGAATCCTAAGTAATGTATTTAATGACACAGTGCATGTCAATAAAACATTAATGAAATAAAGCACTTAAAGGCAATCAGTTTAAACAATTTTAAATATATATATATATTTTTTAACATGTGAAGTGTTGTCTCATCGCTGTGTTTTGGCTTAACAATTGCTGGTTTACTGTACACCAAGATAAAGAACCCTGATCATCCTCACTCATACAAGGTAAGACATATTGTACTGTAGCTAAAGTCTAATGAGCAGGATACCATAGCAGATTTAAATGTCTTTCTGGTGTAATGGCCACATACAATTAAAGTAAATTTACATTCTGGACTGATAATTAAGGGGTACACATAGTGGGAAAAATCCACAAATACCACACAGCTGCATTGATTGGCACATAGATACCCAATGAAATATATTGGTTAAGATTAAAATGTATTAGTTACAGTGAGAATGCAGTATATCTACTTACATACATTAAAGTACAATCTGGTATTTTTAAATATATTTATCTATCAACTTTCTAAGATTCAAGTTGTTTTATAAGCTACTTAACACTCAATTATGGCAAATAACTTTTATTTATTTTGCATATCTAGAACAGTAGAACTTCTTTTGGAGCAAAAACTATCAGAAGGTATAGAACTAACCTATTAGCTAGGAGAGTAAGAAACATCCTTGATTGAAATGTAAACTAATAAGTAAGGGTGTTGGTGTATCAGATCATGAAACACCAGACCCAGGATAGAGAGGCTCAACTCATGGAAATACTGATATATTTTACTATTTAATGCTAGAAGCACAGTTAATAAATTGGATGAGTTTAAGATCTTGGCAGATTATTTTTTCTTTTTTCCTTTTTATTCCATTTGTTTATCTCCTGATCTGCCCTGGCTGCCCCCTTCCTACTGACCTCCCCAGCCCCTTTACCTGGCTTCTTTGGGACTCACTTTCCCACCATTGTCCTCTGCCATAGGAATAAGGGTGTGGATGGTCACCAGTGCTGGGCCTGCTTGAGTTCAGTTGTCATTCTGCAGACAGGGTGTTTTTTTACCATTTTATTCCTGGGACCACAGGGCATGCAGTGGGTGCAATATGTGGGCTTGGCTTCCCCAGAGATGCCCCCCACACCCTGAAAGTGGGTTCTGTTCTTTCTTCTGGTGATGCTGTGCACACTGATGCTGGGTGGCAGTCAGTGAGCCACAGCAACCCCTCTCTCTGAGGGAGGAGAGCATTCATACAGATGCTCAGTTCTCCCTTATCTGGAGAGCCATCAAGCATCCCACATCCATTTCTAAACCTGGGTTGCTGGTGTGGCAGGAGGTAAGGCACATGGTACCTGAGATTTCCATGCCACTGGGCCAGCTGGCAGATTCTAAAAGACCCAGTCAATGATGTCTGGGACAAGGAATTGGTTGAGTATTCTTTATCAAAGATAGGAAAAACTGTTGGGGATGGAATCTAGCAATCAATGTTCAGGAATTTTTGCATAGTGTAGAGCTGCATGTCTTCATAAATAGTGAATTATAGATAGATTCATAGATATGTGTTGGCAGGAAAGGACATTCTTGGCCCATAGAGTATGTCCATTCTCCCACTCCTTACTTGCACCCTCACCCACAGATTCCATATATTCCACCCTCTGCTCCCTAATCAACCTCTTGTGTTTGTCCCATGCCCTCTTGAAACCCTCCACAGTTCTGGCCTGCACCACTTTCTCCAGCAGACTGTTCCAGGGTGCAACCATCCTTTCAGTAAAGTAATGCCCATCACGTTACCCTTAAACCTACCCCCTCCACCCTCAGTCCATGCCCTCTCATTCTAGTGCCCACCTTCCCTGTGAATAAGCCTCCTCCCCCGCTTTATTAGTCCCCCTTCACATACTTGAGTGTCTCTATCATGTTCACACTCTCCCTCCTGATCTCCAGTGAGTACAAACCCAACACCCTCAAACTCTCTTCATATGGCTTACCACTTAGCCCATGCATCATCCTGGTGGCCCTTCTTTGTACCCTTTCCATGCTGTATATATCCCTGCATAGGTGAGGTCTCCAGAACTGAACCCCATACTCCAGGTGGGACCTCAACATAGATTTGTAAAGTGGCATCAGCACCTTCCACCTTATATTAGTTTTCCCCCTTTCTCCTGCTCAGTTGCTTTCACCCCCCCCAGTGTATAATTTTCTTGTGGATTATTCTGCCCCATGTGCATCACTGTACACTTTTTGGCATTGAATTTTAACTGCCATGTTTCCAACGGCTCTACCATGTCATGACAGCACAAAATTTGTCAATCATCCACACAGCGACGGCACAACACAGCCAACTGGTGTTGTGTTGTCACTGGGGGAACTGGTGTTTTCTGTGTGGCCTTTGCCCCCACACACCCCTCATATGGGGGGGCTCTGCCTCCTGCACTTCCCCAAACTTTAAATAACAAACTCTGAGTTGGACTTGGTTCAGGGAGGAGGGTGAACACCCCAGAGGCAACAATGTCAGGAACCCAGCAGACGATCACAGCAAACTGCCAAAAATGTTGCTGTGATGGTTTTTGCTGTATTCCCATCACTGTTGCAATGTGATACCATTTCTGACCACTCCTCCAGCAACCTTAGGTCTTCCCTCATAGCCTTCACCCCCTCTAGAATGTCCACCCTGTTGCAGATCTTTGTATCATCCACAAAAAGGCAGACCTTCCCGTGTAGCCCCTCTGCTATGTAGCTGATGTAGTTCTTAAATAGGATGGGTCCTAGCACTGACTCCTGTGGGACCCCACTCATCACCCTACCTCCACAGAATGCACCCCATTTACCACCACATTCTGGCTTGTACCCATCAGCCAGTTCTCCACCCACCTTGTTATTTTCTGACCCACCCTCAAACTCTCCAGTTTATTTACCAGTCTTCTGTGGGGTACAGTGTCAAAGGCCTTTCTGATGTCCAGATAGGCCACATCCACTGTTCCCCCAATCAACCACCCTTGTCATCCAATTGAAGCACTCCAACAAGTTAATCTGGCATGATCTCTCCCATGTGAAGTCATGTTGACAGATGTCCCTTTGTGTACCTGTTGAAAACGTAAAACCAAAACCCTTGATTGTGGGTAACTGTTATCTTCTGGTGGATTCTGATGTGGAAATCTTAAAATTGCTGAAAGAATTTTAGCATATTTCCTGTAAATGTGACAAAGTACTGCTGGGTGACTTCAATTTCCCTGAGATCAGTTGGGGACAGTCATGCAAATACTTGGTATGGTAATATATTTTTTGATATAGTAAATTAATGTAGTTTAAAGCAATGCATATTCCAGCAGTTAGAGACAACAGTATAATGGAGCTAGTGCAAACAAATGTTTTGAAGCATAGTTTATATGACATTTTGGATCCACTTGTCACAAGCTATCACAATACCATTGTAATACCATCATATTTAAGTTTAGAAGATGCATAGCATTAGTAGCAGGAGCAGGATTTCATTCTTTTATAATTACAATCTAGCAGAATTCAAAAATATTAAAAAAGAGCTTAAGCATTGGTCATGGTTCAATGAAATGAACAACAGAAGTACTAAATCCTGATGGAAAATTCTTAAAAACACACTGCTAACACTACAAGGTAAATATATTCCGACCACAAAATAAATTCGGAACAGAAGAGAAATGCCTCCATTGTTTACAACAAAGTATCACAAAATTAATATATATTAACAAGAGGACATATCATTTCATGAAGTAATATCTTTCTAGTGCCAAAGTTGTTAAATATAAAATATATGTGAGACAGTGTAAAACAAAAATTGGAACAGCGAAAAAGTACTTTGAGTTAAAAATAACAAAACACAACAAATTCAAAGGCTTTCTTTAGCTGTATTAATTCTGTAAAAAGGAGGATATTTAAGATAGGTCTATTGCTGTTAAAAAACAAGGTACTATCTAAAGAATTACATATGACTAATAATAATTTCTGTTTCAGTTCACTGTTTAAGCCCCTTGATTTGTGCTGCCTAGGAATTAGTTTTAATGACACCTTATCTTTTCAGGATACAGTAAGCAAGGTTGATTTGTAGAAGGGTATAATTTTTATAGATATTTAAAAATCTGCTAGACTGGATGACCTATTACCAAGATTACCAAAAGAAATCTTATAAATTGTTTCTGAACCTCTGGCTCAACAGCCACCTGGCTTTCACAATTGATATCAACCATTTTTACTCCATGCTCTGCCTCAAACTTGGTGCTTTTATAGTAATAAAGATGCCCTCTCTCACCCTGTTCACTGGATCATCCTCATGAGGACAGTACTACCACTTTTTAATTATGCTGGCATGGTAGATAGATCTGCCCCTGCAACCTCTCTCCAGATTGGATGTCCTTTTCAGTGTCTTTTGTTGCTTCACCTTAAATGCCCCTCCCAGAACTCATCACTGCACCCTCTATGCATCCCTATTGCTCCCCTCTCTAGCTTCCTGTCGTAACAAGCACACCACCATCATCTCAGCCAAGTATTGGTTTGGCTCACTCACCCCCTGCCTCGCCTCCCTCCTTTCCCCTTCCCCTCACACTTCTTACTGTCTCAGCATGCATGACCCCCTCTCCTTCATCCGTCCTTGACCTCATTCTACCTTTGGTATGGCTCCCTCTCCTTACACTTCCCTAACCTGTGGAAATCCCTCACCTTGTCACTTCGTATGCTTCCACCTTTTTTAAACAGACCCTCTACCACTCGTTGCCTCCTCCATGTTTGTGCATCCATTCTGATAACCCAGTCCCCTTGTCCTCATAAAATTACCACAGTCCTATCACATTTTTGAGGCACCTATAACTTCTAGCACTTTGATTCATTTATACCGCACTTTTACTCAATCCACCTAAGGTTGTGGATATCCTGCTCATTTGCACTCCTGTCTTGCTGTATGTACACATGCACCTTGCACTTGCGTCTTCCCAGGTAATTTTTATATCTCATGCGCATTCCCATCTTGTTGTACATTAATCTATATGTAAACCTGTACCTTGATTTAGCATTCTACCCAAGCTATTTTTGTTTGTTGCTCATTTGAACGGGTATCTCACTGTAACTATATACTTGCCTCTGTAAATTTGTGTTACCTGTTCTAATTCTGTACCTGCCTACTATGTACCTGCCTCTGGCAATTTTTGTAACATGTTCATATTTTTGTTTCAGTGTATTATTTCTAGTATTTCAAACCTGCTTAACACTATGTATTTGATGTTTTATTTATTTATTGATGGTCTAGGAATTACAACCCTTTGAGTTAGAGACTCATTTGCAAAGGCTCCAGGTCTTACATAAATATAGATTGGTACACAGTATAACACGGACTACATAATACAGACTACTGCTCTAATACAGAAAATGACGCTAACTACAGAGGCGAAAAGAGTACATAACACATATGTTGGAACATCAGTGATGTGAAATCATGATGCATATACAGGAGCAAATACTGCAGTAAAATGTTTTTTTTTTTTTTAGCAAAGTTTCATCTGCAGTGGCAGTGGGAGTTGGACATAATGTAGCTCAGTAACTCAGGTTTAAAAGGCCCTAGCCTGGGGATTGATAAGATAGAGTCATGGATTGAGTTCATCCAGAGTGGGGCCCTGTAGCAAAAAGACCTTTGGCCAGCAGTGGTCTTCACAAAGGGGACAAGGAATGCTGCAGTGTCAGAGTGTCTAATGGTGCGAACCAGCAGACTCTTTTGGAGGAGCTGGAGACAGCCGGGGGGGGGGAGCTAGGCCCAACTGGATTTTTTTGGCTAGTAAGCAGGTCTGGTAAAAAAGTCACCCCTGGAAGTTTAGCCATGATGACTGTAGGCAGAGGTAACAGGTATGCATGAGCCGATCACAGCCTGTGGCCAATCTACAGGCTTTGTTTAGGGCATGTTTAATGCTGGTCAGTGCCGTGTCAGAGGTGGCGCCATAGATGATTATGCCATAGTCTACTAGGGAAAGGATGGAGCTAGAGATAGCTAACTGTAGAGCCTCAGGAGGTAGACATGGTCTAAGCCTATAGAGGAGACCGATTCTCCTATTTATTTCAGCGTAAGTCGATGTGATATGCTCACGATAGGTAAGGGTAGAGTCTAGGGTAACCCCTAGATATTTAAAATTGGAAACAGGTTCCAGCATGGTGCCCATCGCGTTATGTATAGATAACTTTGTCATGCTCTGTTTATGTTGTTGGTGGGTGAATAGCATGACTTTCATCTTTTTGTGTTGAGTACAAGCTTATGTGAGGAAAACCAGGCTTCAATTTGTGTGAAGGAGCCCTGCAAGAATTTTTGGAGCTGTATGGGGTCAGGGCGCCGACTGAAAATCACAGCATCATCTGCATAAAGGAGGAGACACCCTGAGGAGGCCAGAGGTAAGGAGTTCAAGTATGGTGAGAAAAGGAGCAGACCAAGGATAGACCCTTGGGGGACACCCTGACTGGATGGGAAGGTTAGTGGAGAGGGTGCTTTTTATCTTCACTTGTTGAGTGCGGCCATAGAGATAGTTGGAGAACCAGCCAGCGGTTTCTTTGGATACGCCAACAGAGTGGAGTGAGTTTATGAGCATGGTGTGATTGATAGTATCAAATGCCTTGGAGAGATCAATATAGACTGATCCAGCCAGGTCTCCTTGGTCAAGATCGTCATGAACAAAGGAGGTGAATTCTAGTAGGGCAGTGGTTGTGGTGTGACCTTTCCTGAAACTGTGTTGTTGTTGGCATATTAGGTGGTGCGAATCTAGATAGTCAGTAAGTTGATCGGCCACTATTTTCTCCAGCGCTTTTGAGAGGGAAGGGAGAATGGAAATGGACCTATAGTTACTACTTGAGGTATGGGCACCATTTTTATGAACTGGCGTAATTACCACCTTTTTCCACAAAGATGGGAACTGCCCTAGGCACAGGGACATGTTGAGTATTTTAGTGAGGGGTGTTAGGACAGCATCAAGGGTTAAGGATAACAATTTGTCATCTAGTGAGTCACTACTATGCCAAGTCTTCCCTAAGAACATGGCAATATATGAGCGGGCATCACTAGAGGAGATAGTTTTGAAACGAAAGGGTGGAGCACTTGGGGTTGGCGGGAATTGTCCAGCATCTGTACTGAAGAAATCAGGAGGGACAATAGTGCTTAGGTCAGAGAAAGATATATTGAAAGCATCAGCTATTTTGCAGGGGTCTTGGGTGGGGATACTATCAAGGATAAGCATAGTAGGGGGAGGGGAGGGAGACTTTCCACTAAGTTCCTTTATATTTTCCCAGAAGCTCTTTCCACATCCCCAAGTGGCAGTGAGTTTTGTTTGATAGTAAGTAGCCTTTGCCTGCTGGATTGCCCAGGTGCATGTGTTTCAGGCAGGCGGTATAGTTGTCAGTCAGCGAGTCGACCTGCCTGAAGGGTTCAGTGCCACAGGTCATCACGCACCTTCATTTGATCGAGCAAGGACTGATTTACCCATGGGGATGACTTTAATTTTTCAATCCGTTTCACATGGGGGGCAAATATGTCACAGGTGGATTGGAAGGAACTTATGAAGAAGGACACGGTGGCATCAACTGATGCCTGGTGATCAAGTGGGGACCAGTTAAAGTTACGGAGTAGGTTTTGGAGATGGTTTAAAGCCCCTTTTTTGAGTTGGCGATACATGGAGTTCCTGGGTGGGGGTGGTTTCCAGCTATTTGTCCAGAGACAAGTTACAGGGGAGTGATCACTGATACAGTCCAATAGGACCTGGACATCCAGTATGTGCTCAGGATGATTTGTGAGTATGAGATCAAGGAGGGAGCTGTGGCCCATGTTTTGTTCACTCTAGTTGGGGTAAGGACCATTTGGGACAGATTTTGGGCAACAGCTGCATCCCTGAGGGAGGATGTCTGGGGAGCAAGCAAGTTTGTGTTAAAGTCACCTAGGGCTATGACTTTTGAGTTTTTAGGGAGCTGGTTGATTATGTTTAGGATGGATGTGAAGGCATCCCTTTGGTTTCAAGGTGGTATGTGTACCAACATTATATAAAGAGATTTACCCGAGTTACCAATTTCAACCCTGACGGTGAGGGACTGTACGCCTTCTGTAGGGCTTATGGTAGCAGTGTTTATTCCTTGCAGGTGTTCTTGAGGATACAGTGCACTACCCCCACCCCACCTATTCAGCCTATCTGGCCTGAACAATGTGTATCCTGGTATGCATACAGCCTAGTCAGGGGTATGCTGCGACAGCCATGTTTCAGTAATGGCTAGTACATCAGGGCGGTGGAGGCAGACCCAGGCTTGAAGAGAGGCAAATTTCTTTTGGAGACTACAAATATTAATGGAGCCAGTCACAGTCCTTTGTGTTTTGTTGATTGTCATGGGGTGTAGTCAGTGGGGCCAGGATTTGGGTGAATGTTGCCCACAAGTAGCAGGGGGATGACTGCTGTCCTGGTTAGGGTAATTTTTTGGATCTTTTTGTGAGTGTGCCAGGATGAGACTGCATGATGGTGCAGTTTACTGGAAATATGGGAGCATGTGAAGCGCAGTATTTCCTGCCCACAAAGTAATGGGGTACTCATGGTTTCGGGGTGACTTGGCACAAGAGGAGGGTAGGTGAGATAGGACATGGTAACTGATGAGGAAGTTTTTACAGGGCTGCATATCATAGGAGGCAATTTTGGGGCAGGGGGAGGGGTAGTGCTAGGATGAGTATGGGGAAGGCAGAAGAGTAGTGGGCTGAGAGAGAGGGTTAAGATGAGGAGAGTAAGCCATGGAGTTGCTATGTGGACAAAAGAGGGAGATATGGCACTATTATTAGACATATTTGGGAGGGATTTAGTAGTTAGCCTAATGTTTCTTTGTACTTAGAAAATGGGTAGAGTAAGATTTTTCTGATGCTGATTGGGGGGGGGGGGTGCAGAGTGAGGGAATTGAGACTGGATTAAATGAGGTCTAAGGGAAGTTTTTTGTGCCACACACCGAATACATCCGTGCTGTAATTAAGGAGCAGAGAGAGAAAATGGTTTAAACACTTCACCAATTACCAGAGGTCTCTAGAGACTATATAACAAGAAGTCGATCAAGGGTGGTGGTGGGGGCGGCCAGGCAGCTGACATGCAGCATCAGCGGGGCTTGCTAGTGTGAGTTTAGAAAGTGCTCAGCACTGCAGTGCTGTTTAGCCACTGTTCGTCCACACATTACCTGCTTGCTGCGGGTCCTAGCGAAGCTCGGGGTAGGGTGTTCTTGCCCTCACGACCACCTGCTCCCATGAGGGGAGCCTCACTGTTTCTGCTGGAGAGAGAGGAAAAGCAGAAGTAAATATCATGTGAGCTTCCACAGAGGAGGGGTGGAGTTTACTACAGGAATGAAAGGGGCAAGGCTATTTGAATGAGACTACTTTGAAACTGCGTGGGAGACAATGAAAATGGTGACAAACAAGTTTAGTAGTGTTTGTAGCTTACAGCAGGCATAATTTACATATACAGGCATTAATTTACATATACAGGCTACTTGCTTACTAACAACTGGAATCAAACAGTTCCTACTCAAAATAAGGCGCAGTGATTATACTGCAAGAAGTTAATTTCAGATGGGGAAGTTTGCAGTTTGTACTAAAAATAAAGGTGCAGTGCTACAGGTAATTTAAGCAGGGGATTTTTTAATTTTTTTTTGGTGCCAAGATTACCCTCTAAGGCACAGAGGGTTTTAGTTTGTGCATACAAGCTGTTTAGAGGCAAGATGAGCAGTTTTGTTAATGAAGACGCAGTGTCTATGGTGCTCGGTAAAGACTGCAATGTATAAGCTTTTAAACTGGAGCCAGATTTACTTCTTAATGGACAGTGAGATTTCACTACACATCCTTGCACTGATAGGTTGAGATAGTAAAACAGCTAAG
This sequence comes from Neoceratodus forsteri, assembly GCA_016271365.2. NCBI lineage: Eukaryota > Metazoa > Chordata > Ceratodontiformes > Ceratodontidae > Neoceratodus > Neoceratodus forsteri. The sequence goes on from CM057449.1 coordinate 1,431,093,611, forward strand.
GACTTTTAACATGCGGTACTGAGTAATGTAATGTACCTCCCGCCTCCCGGGTCACACCTGGAAACAAGCCTTGGCTCAGTGTGCCTCTCCCAGTTACTTACTTTTAAATAAATAAAATAAATTATTTTTAATAAATCACTGAATGAGGGAGAAGTACCAAGGGACTGGAGAATGGCAGAGGTGGTCCTGTGTTTAAGAAGGGGAGTAGAGGTAATCCAGGTAAGTACTGGCCAATATGTTTGACTTCGGTAGTTTGCAAAATTATGGTGATATTAGTAAAAGACCTGTAAAACTCTGAAATTTATGTGGAGTTAATGACAAACAACCACATGAGTTTACAAAGGGGAAATTATGTTTCATGAACTTGAACTGTTTGATGAGCCTTTATGTTTAACACTGGAGAGCGGGAGTTCTGTGAGAGTAATCTTTCTTGAGTTTAGCAGAGCATTTGATAGGTTCCTCAGGGGAAACTGGTACAAATGGTAATCAGGCTGGCATCAGTGGGCTTTAATATACTGAGTCCAAAACTGGCTGAAAGATCATTCACAAAAGGTCTGCTTAAATGACATAAGGCTGATGAAGGACCAGTTGCAAGTGATGTGTCCGAGAGCTATGTTCTTGGTCCAATATTGTTTAGTTTATGTGATGTGTATCTTATGTGGGAAATTATTTTTAAAATTGGTGCATTAAATTTGCAGATGATACCAAGTTGGTGTATTATGTAGGCACCATTGAGAATCCCACCAAACTGCAGAATGATTAACATTTATCGTCTGAATTAGCAATGAGATTGGGGTAGCCTTTAGTGCTGAAAATTGATCCATAATGCAAAGATACAGAATTTGACAGCAGATAAGGACTGCTTGGCCCACCCAGTCTGTCTATTTTTCAGAATTTACATTATCACTGCAGACCCTTCTTGATCTACCGCTCTTTCTCCCTCCTTCTCTTCCTCTCTACTGTGATTCCCTTGTGCCTATTCCATACATTCTTAAACCCCACAACATTATTCACCCCACCACCTCCACGAGAAGGCTGTTCCAGGAATCAACTATTCTTTCTGTGAAAAAGAACTTCCTCACATCTCTCCAAAATCTACCTCCTCCAACTTTATAGCATGTCCCCTTGTTCTTGAGTAACTGTTTTCTGAAAAATACTCTCCTCCTGTACCTTATTTACCCGTGAGGTATCTAAGGATCTCTATATTCCCACCCCCCTCCTCTCTTCCAGGGTGTACATATTGAGGTCCTTTAGTCTCTCCTCATAGGGAGTATGATGCAGACCCTGCACCATTTTAGTTGCTCTCCTCTGGACCTCTCCACTCCATCTAGCTCCTTCCTAATACAATATATGGTCTCCAGAACTGGACACAGAACTCAAGGTGGGTTCTTAATAGCGATCTATACAGAGGAATTACCACCTCCCTGTTTCTGTTGGTGGTATCTCTCCCTATGCACCCCAGCATACCACTAGCCCTCCTGACTGCCTTGTCTCATTGCCCAACCACCTTTCGGTCATCAGCTATAACTATCCCAGGTCTCATTCCATCTTGGTAATCATAAGTACCACTAAACCCATTTTTTCTCTGCCCCTGGGTTTCTGTGCCTAAGTGGATTATTTTGCACTTTTTTTTTTGCGCTGAACCTAGCTGCTGTATCCTTGACCATTCCTCTAGTTTTCTCAGGTTTAGTTTTCTAGCTTCTCTACAATGTCGAATGGGAAGAACACCCCTCTCCCCTCAGCTAGTGCTCAAACAGGGATTCAGCATGTTTGCAGTTCATTTGCATCACCAGGTAAGAAAAAAGGTCAGTCTCCCCATACGACACACTGGGGAAATGCCAAACCTCACCCAACAACTAACACACCGAAATCTGGCCAATGGAAAATCACGTACACAAATGCTCACAGCCTGGGAAATAAGATCCCAGACCTGCAGGCAATAATATCAGAGGCTAAACTGGACATAGTAGCAATTCATGAGACGTGGTTTACCAGTAACCACACTTGGGAGACTTCAGTACCTGACTATGTATTGTTCAGAAGAGACCGAGGTGCAAAAAGTTGGGGTGGAGTGGCCCTGTATGTCAATAAAAAAATTAAAGCTACAGAAATTCAGAATACACACAAGGAGTCAGAAGAACTGTGGGTCACCCTGGAAACAGGAAATGGGACAGCCATAAGAACTGGGGGTTGTCTACAGGCCCCCAGACCAGGGGGAGGACATAGATGCATTGCTGTTAGAAGATATACAAAACAGACAGCTAAAAGGGAGGTTCTGATAATGGGAGACTTCAACATGCCGGATACAGATTGGTCAATACCAGCAGGAACATCTGGTACAATAACCCACAAGAGACAGGGCTAACCTAGATCTAGTACTGACTAACAGAGAAGGGATCACAGATCTCCAGCTAGAAGGTCACCTGGGGGCCAGTGACCATCACATGGTATGGTTCAATTTGGCCACTACATCAAAATCATCCCATTCCAAGGCAAAAATATGGAACTTCAGAGGAGCTGACTTTGATAAGATGGCCAACAGAGTTAAGCTAGCCCTGGCAAAAAGAAACACAAGTGAGGGGGTACAGGCAAAGTGGGCAAGCATTAAGGATGCAATACTTGAAGCAACATCCCATTGTGTTAGACAGAAAAGAAAGTGCAAAGAAGAAGGAAACCACTTTGGTTCTCAAATACAGCAGCAGAAAAGGTCAGAGCCAAAGGCTGGCCTTCAGGAAATATAAGGGAACACAGCGGGATGAAGATAAGGAGGCATACCAAACTGCCTTAAGGGAAGCAGGGAAGGCAGTAAGGCAGGCAAAGGCCCAAACTGAGGAAACACTAGCACCAAACAGTAAAGAAGGTGACAAGACTTTCTATAGATACATTAATGAAAGGAGAAAGTCCAGAGGGTATTGCTAAGCTCAAAGGAGAAAAGGGGCATGTGAGGAGAAGGACCCTGTAAAGCATCTATCCTAAATAGATACTTTTGCTCAGTATTTACTGAAAGTAGGTAGGGCAGGGCCCACAGCTCCAGCACATGGACACAGGGGAAGGAGGTGAGCACTACTCCCTTCACAAAAGAAAGGGTCCTACAAGAGCTCGCTAAGCTCAGGGTGGACAAGGCAATGGGACCTGATGGCATACATCCTGGGGTACTTAAGGAGCTAAGGGTGGAACTAACAGAGCCATTAGCAGAACTGTTTAGTGAGTCTCTGAGCACAGGAGAAGTTCCAGAAGACTGGAGAAGGGTTCCTGTTATCCCGCTCCACAAGAGTGGTAGCAGGGAGGAGGCAGGGAACTACAAACCAGTCAGTCTTACCTCAGTAGTGGGCAAGATTATGGAGGCACTCCTTAAGGAAAGGATAGTGCAACACCTGGAATCCATAGGGGCACAGGATCCAAGACAGCATGGGTTTACAAAGGAAGGTCCTGTCAAACTAATCTCATAGATTTCTTTGACTGGGTAACCAGAGTGGTGGACCAAGAGGGAGCAGTTGATGTCACCTAACTTGACTTCAGCAAAGCTTTCAACACTGTTCCACATAGAAGATTGATAAATAAGCTGGGTAGGCTCAGGGTGGGTCAGAAGTTGGTCAAGTGGGTGGCAAACTGGTTGACAGGCAGAAAACAGAGAGTGGTGGTAAATGATATACAGTCAGAAGAGATGCAAGTCACAAGCGGGGTACCTCAGGGATCAGTCCTGGGGCCAGTCCTCTTCAACATCTTCATTAGTGACATTGCAGATGGACTAGAGGGTAAGGCTTGTCTGTTTGCACATGGCACCAAGATCTGCAACAGAGTAGATGATTCAGACGGGGTGAGCAGAATGAGAAAAGATCTGGATACTCTAGCAAAATGGTCAGAAGAGTGGCAACTGTGATTTAATGCAAAGAAGTGCAAGATCATGCACATAAGGAAGAGAAACCCTGAAGCCACCTATAGGCTGGGAGGGGAGTTGCGGGCAGTCACAAAGGAAGAAAGAAACTTTGGCATCATCATCACCGATGACCTGAAATCATCCAAGCAGACCTCTAAAGCAGTAGGTAAGGCTAGAGGGATGTTTGGGTGTATTAGTAGGGATATCACAAGTCATAAGAGGGAGGTAATAATCCCTCTTTACAAGACACTGGTTAGGCCCCATCTGGAGTACTGCATGCAGTACTGAAGGCCACACCTTCACAAGGACATTAGCCAAATTGAGGCAGTCCAGAGAAGGGCAACCAAAATGGTGCAGGGACTGCATCAGAAGACATATGAGGACAGATTAATGGAGCTCAATATGTATACCCTTGAGCAAAGGAGGGAGAGAGGTGATATGATCGAAACTTTCAAACACCTTAAGGGCATTAACAAGGTGAAAGAGTCTAAAATGTTTAAACAAGAAAAATAGCAGGACAAGAGGACACAGGATGAGATTAGAGGGAGGCCGATTAATGGGGAATGTGAGGAAATTCTTTTTCACAGAAAGAGTGGTGGATCATTGGAAAGGCCTACCTCAGGAAGTGGTGGCTATGAATACAGTGCAGGGCTTTAAACAGGCATGGGATAGACATAAGGGAGCAGTACAGATGAGTATGAATAGATAGGCCACTCACAGAGCAAAGGCCGATGGCACATTTATAAGGTAGAAAAAGAAATGGGCAGACTGGATGGGCCTTGCTGTCCTTATCTGCCGTCAACCTCTATGTTTCTATGTCACTTATAAAGACCTTAAAGAGGACCAGCCCCAGCACTGATCCCTGCAGTACCTTGCTGATCACTTTCCCTTCCAGTCCTCTATAACCACTCCTGTTTTTAGTGAGCTATTAAGTAGGACTGTCAGAAGTGCCGCCAACACTTCTCTGAGTTCTATCAATACCCTTGGATGCACCTCATCTGGCCCCTTTGTTTTGTCCACTTTCAAAGGACTAGTGTCTACCTCCCAACCACCAAAGCTCCTGTTAATTTTTTTATGGTCCTTCCCCTCCTCCTTCCTCTGTAAACAATGAGCAAAAGTATTTGTTGAGGATGTGCACCTTTTATTGGTCTCCCTTTGCACAGTACCCCAGCCCTTCTCTTTTCAACCTTACAATCCCAGGTTGGTCCTCCTTTTTTCACTTATATACCTAAAAAATGATCTACATCTGGCAGGTTGAGGTCTCCTGCCACCAGCACCTCCCCTTTTCTTGCCATCTTGCCAGTGGTTTCCACCAGTATGTTATCTAATTCCTCTCCTGTGCTGGATTTTGTAGATCACGCCAGTGTGAATAATGACTCCATTTCTTGTCTGCGGAGTGACCTATGGTACCTCTGTCTCCCCCTGTATTCCCTATATACAGTTGTAGTGAGGAGTTGCTCTGCTGGAAAGTTGTCATGTAGTGACCAAAAGTTACATTCACAGAGTTTTGCAAAGTTTTCCCTGCCCTCAACATCTCCAACTATGCCCAAAATTGAGAAGTTTCAGGTAAATTCTGCCATTCATGGGCAAAATGCAGCACATCACAGCAAAATTCTGCATTTCACAAATTGTGCTATCTTCGTGGGTTAATTTGTGGAGTGAATTTCGGAAACTTAGACCATCTCTATCCTTGTATCTGTCACTTTTATGCTTTCACTTGCACAAAGCACCACCCCTCCCCTTCCTTCCCATGCAGTCCTTCCTTAAAAGAGTTGAGCCTGGTATGGCAATGTCCCAGTCATGGTTTTCAGAGCACCATGACTCAGTAATGGCCACAATATCCAGGTCAGCTTCTGCCATGGTGGCTTCTCAGTCTGGAATCTTATGTCCTAGACTTCCAGCATTCTCACATATGGCCTCCCAGATTCTGTCTCTACTCTGCTTAACTCCCTTTTTTTTTATTCTCCCTCTTTCCCCCTATCTTTTTAATGCTCCTATTCCCTTCCGTCTTTGTTTCTAGCACCCTGCTTCCTGCATTAATTTGCACTGTGGGGGAGTTCTCTCCCCTCAGATTCTCCTTGCTCTCTACTTCAGCCTGTTGGGGGAGCAGTTTCTGTCTCCCTGATTCCTTCAGTCACCACCCCAACTAGTTTAAATGTTCACTGTAGTAACATTTAATCCATTGAGGACTGCTATTCCCCTCCTGGATGGATGCAGGCCATCACTGCTGTATAGGCTGTTATCTTCCTTGGTGGGTTCCCAGTCCCCATTGTAGCTGAACCCCTCCTCTCCAAGCCATTGCTTCAGCCCTGAGTTGAAACTCTTGGTTCAGAGATCCCTCTCTTCCCCCATAATAGATGGACAGCATCTCAGTGCTGGCATTGCATTCTCCTCCTCTGGCGTCCTCTACCACCTTCCTTTGGATCTCCACTATGGAGGGTCCCCACATCCTCCCTAGTCACTACTGCGTGTGCCTCCTCCCGGCAGTTCTGCCCTGCCACAGTGGCATAGGAATTATGAAGTTCTACCAGTTGAGGAATGTGGCTGTGTCCCACCACCCCCACCCTTCCGGAGCACTCCATAGTCCAGTTGTTCCTACTCCCTGGCATCCTCTGAGGCAATGGTGACAGACTTGGTGGCCCCTGGGTGGGGAAAGAGGTCCCCTTAATTCTAGTCAACTTGTCCGGTTGTCTGGCAACTTCCTCCCTCAATCCAGAGAGGTGCATAAAGATGAAGCAGCACTGCAGTCTCCAAAAGGTCTCACTTAAAACGTCTTTCTCTCAGCCACTGCACCTTAATCCCAGCATTCTCAGCTTCTATTCTCCCTGTGTTACTTGGAAATAAATTTGTACTCTTACCCATGACAGGGTGTTTCTAGTGGCATTTGAGCAGAAATAATCAGAAACATCAATGTTGCCTTAATGGTCATGCTCTCAAAGAAACACTAAAGGAAAGAGACCTGGGCATTATGATAACATCGGATTTTAAAAACAGGAAGCACTGTATTGATGCATTTGATCAAATAAACCATCTTTTACATATAATTGGTAAACATTTTGTCTATAGATCACAGGATATACTGCTACCTCCATACGGGATACATATGAGTCCACACTGGATTATTGTTTCCAATTTTGGGGTGCTCTGAACTTGAGAGATAAAAGCAAAATTGAAAAGGTTCATAAGAAGGCTACACAGATGATTAATGGCTTGATAAATGGTTTGAGAGTATGGGCTATGAAAGTTACATAGATATATAGAAATTGCCAGCAGACAAGGACCGCTAGGCCCATTGAGTCTGCCTGTAAGCACTATACTTGTATGCAGTCACCGACCCTAAGTGATCAATGGCTTTTCATCATTCCTTCCCCACCCAATGTTCCCTTGTGCCTTTCCCAAGCATATGTAAACCCCTACACTGTGCTTGTCTCACCACCTCTTGTGGCAGACTGTTCCAAGTATACACCACCCTCCCTATGTGGAAAAATTTCCTCACATTACCTCCTAATCTACCCCTCTCCAATTTTGTATCATGTCCCCTTGTTCTTGTAACCCCTGGGTTGTGCTATCCCCAGTGTTACAACCCTGCCTACTACTCTAGATGATAGGCTAAGGGGTTTGGGTTTGCTAATAGATAACTATTTTAAAATCTTTGTGCTGTGCCTCCACTAAGAGTGCCTTACGTAGGCAAGCTGTTACTAGGTATAACCCCCTGATATGATGTACCACCTATGATAATCAGTTACCTTCCCCAGACATGCCCCAGTAAACATTTTCCCACATTTCAGCATTCTGTATTTAATGACTCTCTCTAATAATATGCTCACGCTCAGAATTTCAAAAGAGTAACAAGGACAAGGAGTTGGGAATGGGGAAGTGGAGTAGAGGTTATCTGATTACTATTTACATATGCACACAGATTGTTTGGCTTTTGCTGGTGAACCCTCCAGCTGGGTGGCTACATTACTAACAGACCAAAGGCAATCACATTTCTCAGTTTGACATGTGATACCCAGAGCCCTGGCTGTCTAGCTGCTGACTAATCAGATGGTAAATAGACAGTTATTACTTTACCCTCCCTGGTACCAGTCCTAGACACAGCTGACACCCCACAATCTCATACTATACTGGACACCCAGATACCAAAGTCCTAGATGTTGCAGACCTGGTGAACATTGCAGCCGGTCGAGTTGGCCGGCTTTTGATTTGAAGGGAGGGGGCAACTTGAAGAACTACATTCCTACAATGGCTGTAAGATACTAGGTAAAAAGAAGACAGGAATTGCCCTGCACTTAGCAGAAGTAGCAGGAATTGACCCTGCTAGTCACAGAAAGACAGGGATTGCCCTGTGCAGTACAATAATATTCCAGGACAAGCTACACAGCTAGATCTTGGATTTAACATCCTGAATATTCAGCACAATAATTCAAAGTCCCATCCGGTATAATTAGGAGGCGATACTTTTCTCAAGCATCCGAATTCCTTTGAAATGAAGTCACATCCAGTACATTTAAATACCAACCAGGCATTCATTCAATAAAAGCAGTAGATGAAACTTTTATTAAGCATCCATATTCATTTGCATGATGTCACATCCAGTACACTTAAATATCAAGCAAGGCATCTATAGATAAAGTCTCATCCAACACGTCTAGATATTAAAACACTTTTAGCAAGCATTCTCAAAGTCTGGCCAAGACAGAAACAGGCCATCTTCAGAATAAGTCAGGATCAAATAAGCTCTAGGGCCTCCCACACCATGAAGTGGCAAACACGGCATGGCTGACAACTCCACGAAGGCAGAAACTAATCCATAGGGCAATGGCAGAAATCAGCATAGTTATATGATTTACTATGTAAACTCCTGATGCACCTGCAAATGGCCATTTGGGTAGCAGGCAAGATGCATCCACACCATTTTCCAACAATGCAGCCTCTGATGGGGCTTAGCGGCCTAGACTGATAGCTTCGAGATCTCATCACACAGTTAGCAGAAAATATCTAGTAGCGGGGCTTGAGGCCCCCAAGATTACTTTTGAGGCTTCTACCTTGCTCCAGGGGGTACAAACATTCTCACTCATGTCCTCCATGGGTTGCATCTGCAATCAAAGGCATCCTGGTGTTCTTCAGTCCTCTCACAACTGAGGCATGGATAGATGGTATTCTTTCCACATCTTTCCCCGATGTGAGAGGGAGGGCTAGCACCTGAAGGACAATTCTGGCAACCTCCAGGCTAGCAGTTACAGCAAACTAAATTACTTTAACTGATAACTTTAACTAGAAAATAATAAATGCCCCCTGATAACTGGAGGGGGTTAACTAAGTGTCCCAGCCCTGGTGGTATGGCAGAAGCGTGAGCCCCCACCCCTGTGGGGGGCTCCCAACAGGCTGGATCCTGCTCTCCTCTTCTCACTCTGGCAAAAATCCAAAGAAATACTGGCAAACACTGTCTCTTATAGGGTTCCTTTTTGACTCCTGATTGGTAGAGAAGATGGGGTGACAGATCTCTGAATGGCTGAAGGACCTGTCAATCAGAATACTCATGGCACAGTTGGTCTGGTGAATTGGCGCCTAAAATAATGTCCCTGTATCTCCATGAGTACTTGTAGTTTACCCATGAGGTGTAGTGAATGTCCCACAAGACCTGGCTTTATATTTTTGACTTTCCAACTGGCTATGACTGCTTAACCCACTGTCCCTTATAGCAGATGAGATACAGTCCTGAATAATGTCCTGGTGCAGCCACAGACATAAAGATATTTGCCCCAATGCCCCACAGTTCTGTAGCCCAGATGGTGTACTTGCAGTCACTTCACAGATGAAGGGTGTGACTCTGCTCATTTTCCTGTCACTACTGCACATATGCAAGCTCCCCCTGCAGCAGCTGACAGGCTGATACCTAGAGTCCCAAAGTACTGGTGAATCCAGGAAAAAGCATGTATTTTAATTTAAAACACTCTCCCCCTTAGCACAGTAATTCTCCAAAATGCAGTAACAAGTTGCAATTTTAAAAACACCTTATTTTCTTTCTTTTCAGCCAAAGCAATTATAGCTACCCTGGGGGCAGCCAGACACACAAACTAACTTATACAGATGACCAGGGCCTGGCCCAATCAGGTTTAAAATGAGCCCCAGTCAGACTCCTCTATTTTACACTGCAGCAGCCCCCAGCAGGCTGTCCACGGTCCCCGGGTCCCAAATAGGTGGGAGGGATCCTGGGACCAATGGCACAGTCCCAGAGGTAACCTCAAAATGGCTCAGTTTAACATCAACGGCGCTTTTCATGTCAATGCGATTCCTGCTGCCCTGGAGGCAGCACTTTTATGGCGGTAGCTCGCAAGGACGGTTTTAAGCCCGAGGGGCTGGATTTTTATTATGGGCTGCAGGCAAGGCACCAGAGGGGCAAAGCAGACCTGGGGGACCAGAAACTTGATGGCAGGAATATCGGAAAAAACCTGGGAGAGACAGCAAAAAGGAAACAGGGAAATGCAGGGCTAAGGTGGCAGGTAAGCCCAGGCAGTGAATTTTAGGAACCCCGATTTGCAGGGGGGTTACACTCTGATATCTTTTCAACATTGGAAAAGATTCCCCCACCTGCACCTTGTTTATGCCCTTGAGGTACTTGTAAGTTTCTATCATGTCCCCCTTTTCCTCTCCTCTCCTCCAGTGAGTACATATTGAGGTTTCTTAGTCAATCCTCATATGTTTTGTGATGCAAGCCATGCACCATCTTTGTTGCCCTTCTCTGGATAGCCTTCACCATGTCTATGTCCTTACACATGTGTGGTCTCCAATACTGCATGCTGTACTCCATGTGAGTCCTGTAATTTGGGCAATAAATCTTACCGTATTCTAGATTCTTGCTGGAATTGCCAGAGTAGAGAAACTACAATTATCCAAATAGTGTCTCCTCAGTACATTAGTACAGCAAATAATATAATGATTCTTAGTAAAACACAATAATTGTAGAAATATTAGTAACACACAAGCATTGTAATTATATGAGGCATTGTAATACATATATATATATATATATATATATATAAAGTATTGTGATTATACAACAAGAATACAGCAATAAGCATTTTTTTTTTGTAATTAATATTTTATTAGTTTTAACTACCACAAAACATCAGATACATAAATAATGAAGTGTTACACTGAAAGTGCATAGTCTCCCCTCTAATATTCAAATTTTACATATATCGCACTTTCTGCTGAAATGACAACAAAGAGAATATACACCCAAAAACCCACTACCCTCTCCCCACCACCCTACCCCTAAGGTTATAAGCAATCAAATCAGAAGAAAATAAGAGGTGTTCCTGACAATACGGAAAACTTCTTAGTTTTACGGCTTCCAGGTCATCAAAAAGTGCTCCAAAGAGCCCCATAGACATACATAATACTCATGCTTACCCCGCATACAAGCAATATGTTTCTCGAGTTGTAATGCTAGAGTACATTCCCTATGCCACTCCAAAAGTGTTGGAGCCTTATCTGATGACCAATGTCTTAAGATTAACAGCTTCATAACAGCTGACACAAGAGAGACACGTGCTCTCCAAACCTTGGAAGTGGACATTGGGAAAGCATGTAACAAACAAATCTCGGGAGTATCCATTTTATTTGAGCCAAGGATAGGGTCTAATAAACTACTTATAGTTCTCCAAAGAGTCCGAATCTCCAGGTACAGCCATAATAAATGATACAGGGTTCCCTCTTCCCTTTTACAATTCCAACAACAAGGTGAGCTGAGTGCGCCCCTTCTGAATAAATGGGTAGGAGTCAAGTAGAGATGACAGTGATATTGAAATGTACCATTCTTAGCCTATCTTGCTCAATATACCTTCTGCGGTCATCAAAGTGCTTTCCAAACCTCCGGGAGTCTCAGAGGTTCAGTTCTTTACCCAATAATAACATATACCTGAGGGAGCTCAGATCCCATTCCTGGAGGAGTTTGTGAACTTTGGAAACTGCATGTGATTGCATTGCGGCCTTCAAAAGAGTGTCAACATTTTTTTCCCCCTGACTAAAAAAGGAGACCGACGAGAATACCTGGGCTAAAGCTTTGCTAAGCTGTAGCCACTTAAAGAAATCAGAGCCCACGAATCCAAAGAGCCTTTTCAAGACATCAAACGAGAACGGGCTGTCCTGGTCCCAAAAATCAGCTACGGTCAAATTGCTTATTTGCGGCCAAAATGCTGTGGGTATCGGAGTTCCAGCTATTTTAATTTGAAGATTTTCCAAAATGGGTTGGGAGCCCGACAACCACCAGCAAACCCCCAAATAACGTTGCAGCTGATGATAAGCCCTGAGTGACCACCCCATAGGGTTATTTTTGAGAAGTTTAGGGACGGTAGCCAAAGGAACAAACAGCAAAGCATATAAAGAGCTTTTCACCTTCTTCACCAGGTCTTGTTCAATATCCAGCCAAAGAGGTGAATAAGCTAAACTTCCATGCTCCTTGCTCCATAAGGCCAATTTGCAAACATGTTGGGCCAAATAGAACATAAATAGGGTGGGGGCAGCTAGGCCACCTTTAGATCTGGGAGCTGTCAGATTGAAGTATGATCAACGGGTTACTTTACCTTGCCACAAAAAGGAATTAAATATCTTCTGTACATTAGCAAACCATTCCTTTGAGAGGTAGGTTCCTACATGTCTAAAGGATATAATATCCTCGGAAGAGTAATCATTTTCAGGAGATTCAGTCCTACCCACAAAGATAAGGAGATGCACTCCATCTCTTGAGATCTTCCGAGATCTTATGAACTAAAGTACCTAAATTATCCTTAACCATTAAAGCGAGACTCGTGCTAATGGTAATACCTAGAAATGTTATGGATTTGGTTTCCCAGATCAAGCCTAGATCCTGGAGATCTATTTTGCTGGTGTAATGATTTAGAGGGAGAACTTTTGTTTTGGAACAGTTCAACTTATAAAAAGATAATCTGGAAAAACTATTTATTTCTTCTAGTATAGGTGGTATGGAAGTCCCTGGGTTCTCAATATGCAATAGCACATCATCCGCATAGGCCGAGCATATATATCTAGACTCCCCTACTTGTATGCCTTTAATGAGTGGGTTCTTCATCAGCCTACGCAACAACGGCTCTAAATACAGGTTAAATAACAAAGGGGACAAGGGGCAACCCTGTCTAGTACCTCACTCAAGCTTGAAAACCGGTGACAACATTCCGTTGACTTCACCTCATGAGAGGAAAAGAATACAGGATTCTAATCCATCTTAGAAAGTTCAGGGTAAACCAAAAGCCGAGGGTAGCAAATAAAAACCAGAATACCGGTCAGAAGGCTTTTTGGCGTCGAGTAGAAGTACTGCTGGATTTTGGATTCTTTAGTTCACGATAAGATGCAATAGTTTCCTAAGATGATCATGGGGTAATCTCCCTTATGAAACCCACTTGTTCCCTACACACGAGGTTATCCATAACTTTTGACAATCTATTAGCAAGAATTTTCGCCAGTATTTTGATATCTGTATTAAGGAGAGATATTGGCCAATAGCTGTCCAAACTAGAGGGATCCTTCCCAGGTTTTAAAATTAAAGATATTGTAGCCTCCAGGAAGCTTGGATCAGAGATACCAAAATTAAACCAATACCTTAATGTGTCTAGTAAAATTGGAGAGATGTCTGGGAGAAAGGCTTTATAAAAATTACTCGGGAATCCATCAGGTCCAGGGGACTTATCAGGGGCAACTGCTGGATAACCTGACGTATCTCGGAGATCACAATTGGTGCCTAAGACCCTCCTTCAGCTTCTGTTAACTTTGGCAAATTAGATATACTAGTATGCAGCAATCTCAGAAGCCAAGGGCCTAGAATCGGGTTCCTCCACATATAATTTCTGAAAGTATTCCCCAAAGATCTTAGGTATTTCTCTCAGGTCCATGCAAGACCTGATCCCCTGACCAGCAGCATTACACTCACTATGTAGTGGAAGGCCGACTCAAGTTATTTTGCATAAGCTAGGAGTTTACTGGCCTTTTCCCCTATATCCAGATATTGAAGTTTCACTCGAGAGAGAGCTAGCTCTGCTTGTTGAAAAACAAGACCTGAATATTGAGCCTGTAGTTGATGTAACTAACCCTCGGAATCAGATGAATTCCGAGATAGGCTGATTCAATACATTTAATTGAGGATAAAACAGAGCTTAACTTATCCCTCTACGCCCATTTCCTCCTAGAGGCGATCTTGATTAATTCTCCCTTAATGAGCATTTTAAACAGCCCAGATCATGCCTCTTTGATTTACGGAATCTTTATTATCCACTAGAAAGTGCACAATAAAGTCCTTCAGGACCCTTAAAGAGGACTCTTCTTTTAGCATTTGAGAATTTAATCTCCATTGTGCTGAACGTCGAATCTCTGGAAAAGGCCTATAGGTTATGCTAACCGGGGCATGATCTGATATTACTCTGGCGGAGATATCTGCCTGAATCATATTGGGCACCGCAGATGAGCTAACTAAAATATAATCAATTCTTGAGTGAGAATAATGCACTGGAGAGTAAAAGGAATACTGCCGCTCCTCAGGATTGAATATACGCCAAATATCAACTAAGGCTGCTTTATTAATAAAATCTTTCAGGGCCCTTTGGGCTGGAGATAGGCCCCTGCGTCTGTTATGTGATCTATCCAAGTCATTATGAAGTACCAAGTTCCAATCTCCTCCAACAATTATGATTTTATGGACATCCGGGCCCACCTTACCTAAAAGATTCTTAAAAAAAGAAGGGGAATCACTATTAGGTCCATAGACTGAGTCTAAAATCACCGACTGTGATGCTAAGGTGGCTTGTACAAAGATATATCGACCTTCCGGGTCCCAGCACTCATGCTCCAATTTAAAAGAAACCCCTCTAGCAATGAGTATAGCAACCCCTGCCCTCTTGGTCGAAGACCTGGCCCCAAAAACTTGGGCTACCCACATTCTTCTAAAATAGTGAAGATCACTTCTTTTTAGGTGGGTATCCTGAAGGAAAGCAATTTGCGCCCCTAGATGAGAAAGGTGTTTTAATACCATCTGCCTCTTAACCCTATCTTTGGCTCCTTTGATGTTCCAACTAACAAATTTATAAGGTAAGATCATGGTGGCAAGGAAAATTATTATGCGAACCTATGTAAGCAATAATTTGGGGTATTATGATATAGTAAACCACATGAACATTACAAACTCCCGGAAGACGAAGGAAAACACACCTCCCTCTTATCACAAAACCTTGAATACCCCTCCCCACGTCCCACCCTCCCAACCCAACTAGAAGCACCTCCCCATCCCCACCCACTATAACAATCATCCCATATTTTCCTCTCCCCCTTAGTACGAAACCCCAGTTCCCAAGAACTGCACTCCTATAACAAACCTGCCACATGATATACATCCGGACAGCCCAAAATTTTACCACAGAGTCACCGTCGAGCCCCCACCCTGCAAAAGACAAAACAATTGTAAATGAATTCTGTATATTTTGAGGCCCCTCATCCCGATTGAAAATCCTCTAGAAAAAAAAAAATTTTTTTTTCTATATTCCTCAGGATCTGATTATAGCAGATCAGACAATATTCTTCATTACGGGTCTCCAGATAAGAATCCACATGACCAAGTCCTGATATAAGGTCCATATTCCGTCTTTGGCGCCATAGAAAGTGGCCAGCATTTCTAAACCAGGAAGGATGAGTATAGTCGAGGCAACTTTTCTCTTAGGAAGGAGCCACTCCAGGATACACCCTAAGCAGTGACAACAGTTAGAGAGGCCACTAAATTGGAAAGATAAGTTATTGTTGCAAAAAGGGCCAAGGGGAAAAAAAAAAAAGGGAAAATCTTCACTGCGGTCAGAAGATTAGAGCAAGAATGTTCAAGATAATGAGTCATTCAATATCAGACGAGAGAGTCGTGCTTTCACTTGAAGAGGTCTGGGAAAAGCCACTGCAATTCCTGTAGTGCCTGCTGGTAGGAGTCGAAAGATAACCATCTCCCATCATGACAGACCATTAACGTTGCAGGATATTTAACTTTAAATGGCTTAGAAGCTGCGATGAGTTTGGAGACGATCGGGTGCAATTCTTGCCTTCTGACCCTCACTGAATGGGGCAAATCCTGTATAATCCGTATTTGCTTGCCCTCCCATGAGAGCTCCTTCATCCCTCTGACCTTGTCTAAAACATGTTGTTTCTCCAGATAATTTAGAAACCTTAGAATTAAAGGTCTGGAGGCTGCCTTGCTTGTGTAGGGGAGGCGTAGGACCGATGAGCTCTCTCTGTATGTATTAAGCCCCTCCAGGAGAACCTGTGACTTTTGGCAAAGCTTTTGCAGAAAAGTGATTGGGGCGTTCCCTTCCTTCTTTTCAGGTATACCAATAATCACTAGATTGTTCCTTCTGCTACGCCCCTCTAAATCTTCAAGCTTTTCTTCAAGCTTTTTGATTCTCCTCTTTGCCAACACTAACTCTGTGTCTACCCCTGATTGCCTGGCTTCCATAGAAGCCATCTTTACCTCTGCATCCCCAATCCTTCTCGTAAGGAAATCCACAAATTTTTTAATATTCTGCACGTTTTCAGCCATCGATGATAAGGAGGTTTGCAGTGGCTGCATTATTTCTAAGAACCTCGCCTCTGAAGTGGCATCTCGCGATGGGAAGCTGCTGGAGACTCGTGGCCTGCTGCTTTGCTGCTTTTGCCTTCTGTTTTTCGGCGCTAGAGGAGGAGAGTGTCTCGGGTGCGTTTTTTTAACAAAAGCCTCCATCCTGGTAGTCAGAAAGCAGCTTTTGGTCGTTAGGAGTCCTCACTCTTCTGTTTTGGGAGGCTTGAGTCGGCAAAGATTGACTTAAAATGCTGAAATCTGCTACAAAGCGGCAGAGCTCCGGGAGTGCGCTGTCGACGCTCAGGCTGCCATCACGTGACCCCCAGCAATAAGCATTGTAATTTGTAGCAACAATGTTAATAGAACAGTAGAACCCAGATCCCGATACTCATGCTTATATGATCGGTGCCTGTACCCTAAATATTACTGTCTGCAACATAGGGGCCCAATCAGGGGTGGTGGTCTATGGATAACATTCCCCTCCTTGATGCCTCAGAAGGGGCATCAATCCCAAGTAGGTATGTAGGGATGGAGCTAAAAAGTCATTTACAAGCCCAACACATGAGCCTTGTAAAAGAACTTGAGTTGTTCACGATGTTGTGTGAGGGTACGTTGCAGGGCAGCAAAGATGTAAAATCAGGAAAGCAACCAAAAAGGCTTGAATAATAACAAAAACTTTAAAAGATAATTCAACCCACTAATTATCTACAGCTAAGCTTAAATCACCATCATGAATAAGATCATTGAGAATATCTTTCACTTTAGATACATTGTTACTAATGTAAATTAAATGATCATCCTTTCTAGCTAAAAGAGATCTCAAAGTGATTGTCAAGGGATCAATGTGCATGTTAAAAATAGGCAAATATTGAGACAGGGCAAGCCAATATTGGGGGTCAGTATCTATAACGTCAAGTTCAGGGAGAGGAACAGGCATAATAACAGTGTGACCAATAACCGTCTTCTGCTGTGGAGTGAAACAGAAGTTAGTCTTATCAATATTACAAGTGCATAGACCAAAAGAGAAAGACTTATAATTTGTTACAATACAGCACTGCCCTTTGGCAGTATAAATGACTCTGAGGCTGGGAACTCTTCAACGTTGCAGGCGGACCGGACAAGAAAATGTAGAATTGGTGAGCCGGGTAGTGAAGTGATGTATCTCTTCAAGATAGCTTTGTGATGGTGCAGTTTTGGTGTTGAACGCTGAAGATGCAGCAGGAGGGATGTCGTCATCTGGATCAACATCAATAAGGTTACTCGGCAGATCGTCACCCAGGGTCAAGGCTCAGTCAAGATGTTTCGGAGAGTAGCCACATCCGGGTTTCACAATGTCAAAGACATCACAAAGGCACAAGAAGTAATATCCTTTCTTGGCACAACAGTTTGTATGATGAGAAGTCCAAGCTTGAAGCATAGGATGAAACACCAACATAGCTGGAAGTTTAGTTCTTTCATGAAAAATGTCATTTTCAAGATGTCCAAAAGAATCTATATTTGCAAGTTTATCAAAGACAGATGTAGCTGGATCAAAATGTGGAAGTGACACTGTAAAGGTTATGAGCATATTCTCCCTGATAGAACATGTCTGGGTTTTGTAACAAGGGGCTTGGTTGGGAAACCTGGAAACATAACCAATATTACGGACAGTTGACATAGAAATATTGAGAGTATTTTTCAAACACATAGAAATACAACCTGTATCTTTACAGTGGGGGGCAATACCATTTACCCAATCTGAGATCATGAATGAGATCTGGAATTTTGTCTGATTCCAAGTCCCTGAAGAGACAGTTAACAGTAGAAATAACATAAGAGCCATAAGCAGAACATAAAATTTCACACCCAATAAAGTGCTTGTCTGCCTCACGGTTGTTCTGAAAAATAAGATCATTAAGTTTTTTTCTTGTTTCATTAAACCCTTGAGCAATCTCTTGCATATTGTATATAGTATATCTTTCTTCCTCACTTAGAGTATTGACACCTTGCAAGATAGGGGGCATAACATCATTGCCAAGTGTTTGTTGAAATTTCAGTGTTGTGCTTTAATGGAGGCAATATCAGCTGTATTTCAAATAGACATTCCTGAACCAAAAAGGCCAGTAACAGTGCCGGCAACTCCAGTAATACCAGAGGCAGTACCAGCAGCACCTGCTGTGGCTGCATTTCGCTGGTTGCATGTTTTCTGAGGTTTGTAGTATTTATGGGCAGGTCTAAAAACACCTACATAATCCATGGTGTTGGGCCCACCAATGGGATCATTAGTGCACATTTGGTAAGCAGCAGCAATATCAGTAAGCATCATACTGTGAAACTTAGAAATATTAGTATCTTGAAATAAACCAAATTCAGCCATATTCCAATGTGATAAATTGAAAATAACTGGGACATGCATAAATTGTACATTGTTAATAAGGGCACCTGGGAGTGATGTGGCGGTCAGACCACTAGGAGGTTCCTCATCAAGACAAGGGCAGGCAAGAAGTTCTTCCTGGCTGGGTGGAATGACAGACAGATAGAGAGATAAAGAAGCAGCATAGTTTTGAGAACCAAAATCTCGTGCTACTGATGAAGGGAGTTGTTTACAGAAGGCAGGGTCAATAAGTGCAGTAAGGTTATATTGACCAGTGTGTCTTGGGGAAGCCTGTCTAATAGAGAAAGTACCATTCTGTGATATGTCACTGTTAGGCCAGCCATGGAATGTACCCTTGGCTAGGCATGCTACAGGAATTTTGTAGCCCATTGCATCAGTATCCCATTGGATAGTAAAGGAGGATTTATCTGGAGCAACAACAACATCATCTAATAAAGCATCTCTTCCTTGAGTAACTTTAACATTTTTGTTGGGAATTGTAATTTTAACACCCATGTCAGATTTTCCAAGCAATTGTCCCAGAAGATCTGGCTGTTTTGGTGGAAGTGGGGGAGCAAAAACTGTTAGAGATAGAAATCCACCCAGCAAGAGAAGGATGTGCAAGATAGCCATCTTGCTGATATCTGAAAGAAACAGAAAGGATTAATTAGCTGAAAGTACTATTCCACCCTATGGGGTTAGGAAAAGTAAGTTTAGTCACCTTTATACAGTTTGAGTTGGTTAGCATGGAACCACTTGTCAGCAGTCTTTTTCTGCTTTTGCTGTTGTACTCTGACGTGATACACAGCAGGGCTAAGCTTGTTTACAATGGGATAAGGACCTTCCCATTTACTGGCAAATGAGTGAGGGGGTTGTCTGTATTGGAGAAGCATGACTTGATCTCCAACTTGCCAGTCGACTCTTTAACATGTTTGTCAAAATGGGCTTTGCTTGCTGTTGGCTGCCAATTTGCTTTGCAGCAAACAAATGTGTCTTCATGATGTAATCATGAAGCTTTCCTACGTACTTGTCTACGGATACTCTACCTGCAGTGGGGGTGTGAAGATCTATTAACAGGTGCTTAGGTAGTCTCATAGCTGTACCAGTCATAACCTCATAACGGGTACACTGAGTAGTGGCTGCAGGTGAGGCCCTAATTGCCATGAGAAGTAGTGGCAAAAGGGAATCCCAATCTTTGGGATTATCATTAATGAATTTAGATAACATCTGTTTGATGCATCTGTTAGCTCTTTCTACCTGGCCTGAGGATTGAGGATGGTAGGGGATGTGGATTTTTTGATCAATTCCAAGAAGTTGGAGTGTTTGTTGCATTAGTTCATCTGTGAAACTGGAACCCTGATCTGAGTCTACCTTGAGGGGTAAAGCCCACCTGGACAATAGCTGATCCACCAGGATTTTGGCAGTGGTCTTTGCAGTGTTGTTCTTAGTGGGAAATGCTTCTACCCATGTAGAGAACAAGTCTGTGACAACAAGGGCATACTTATTGTTCCTACTAGAATTAGTAAGAGGGCCAATGAAATCAATCTGAATTGTATTCCATGGTCCAGATTGCCTTTGGGGCAGCAATTTTGCATTTCTCTTTGCAGGAATGGGATTGTTCTGGGCACACACTATGCAGTTGTCAACATAGTGTTCCACGTCCTTGGCCATACCAGGCCACCAGATGACTGTTTTGAGTCTCTGGAGAGTGTTTTTTGTCCCCTGGTGTCCACCAGTGGGAGTGTCATGAATCATATGAATACATTTGGTTCACAGTGAGTGTGGTGCCACCCACAGTTTGTCACCTATATCCTGTTTGTGATACCAGATGAGCCTTTGATCACCAGACAAGTGCAAACTGTCTGAGTGTCTCTTGAATGGACTGCCTACAGGCAGTGCTTGTTCAGTTCCTTTGTCCAGGAATTTGAACACATCTCTGATCTCTGCATCTGCTTTCTGAGCAGCAGAAAGATCTAGTGGGAATTCTGGTACTGGTTTCTTGGCAGCAGCAATTATACATGTTAAAATTTCTGCAATAACCTGTGGGCGAGTCATTTGCCATGGCTCCCCCCCTCGAGCACCTGCTTTGGCAAGCAGGTCGGCTCGCTCGTTGTACTCATGGTAAAGATCAGATTTACAGTGAGCCTTAACCTTTTGTATGTATAGCTTGTGTGTGAACACTTGGGTGAGGGTGTGTATGTACACAAACAGTTCCCTATATTTGACAGGGGTACCACATGACGAGGTAAAATTATTCTTCTGCCAGAATGGAAAGAATTTAGTCAGAGATGAGCATACCCAATTGGAGTCTGCAAAGATGATTTCATCTGTGTCACTATGGGGTATAATCTCTAAGGCACAGGCCACAGCTGTGAGTTCTGCATACTGTGAGGAGACAACAGTGCATTTCCTAGAAATGCATCTGTAATCACCCTCATGATTCAGTATGAGCACTCTAAGGCCTGCTACCTGTTCTCCATCCAGATAGGATACAGAGCCATCTGTAAAGATGCAAAACATTGTTTTGTCCTCCAGGACCTCAGGTGTTGCTGGCAGGAAGGGCCCTGGGTCAGGGAGGTGAGGTGGTTGGAGGGCACAATCATGAGGCTTACCTGTGTATAGTAGGCCATGGACCAAGATGGATGGCATTTTGTCAGGCAGTACTTTGATGTCTCTATCCTGCAAAAGCAAAGACCAATGAGTGAGTCTGGTATTGGAAACTGATCCATCTTTTACTTTGTCTGAAAGCAAAAAAAATTGTTGGGGTGTGGCAGGTATGCAAAATGATGGGAGCATACCCAATGATGTACAGAAAATGTTTGACAGCCCAAAAGGTTGCCAACAGTGTCCTTTCGCAAAGACTGTATTTTCTTTCCACAGGGGATAGCATCTGTGATGCATAGGCAATGGGCCTGAAATACCCATTGTACTTTTGTGCCAGCACTGCAGACATGGACACATCAGAGGTAGCAGTTTCCAAATGGAAAGGCAATTTTGGATTTGGGTTGATCAGTGCTGGGGCTGAGGCTAGAGCCTGTTTGAGCTGGGTCACAGCTTCAGTGTGTGTGGGGCCCCATGTCCATGGGATGTCCTTTTTCAGCAATTCATACAGGGGAGCAGCTTACAAGGCAAAGTCAGGGATGAAATCCCTGGAGTAGTTTACCATACCTAGTAAGCACCTGAGTGTTGCCATGCTTGTAGGAAGTGGTAGATCTTGCAAGCCCTATATCTTCTTAGTTACTGGGCTACTGCCTTGGTCTGTGATACATAGGCCAAGGAACATGACCTCCTTCTGACACAGTTGTGCCTTAGAGGGGTTGTCCTTGAGGCCTGCTCTCCCGAGGAGAGTCAGTAGTTCATCTAAAAGGGTTAAGTGCTCTTCTTTGGTGGAAGTTGCTAAAAGCAAATCATCCACATACTGCAGGAGACTGTCAGGTGTAGAGAACCCCTGCAGGGCGTCCATCATGTACAGATGGAAGAGGGAGAAGCTGTTGTGGAAGCCCTGGGGTAAGCATGTCCAGGAGTACTGGTGGCCTTCAAAGGTGAAAGCAAACTTGTATTGGCTTTCCTGGGCTAGTGGGAGTGACCAAAACCCATTAGAGATGTCAAGAGCTAAAAAACACTTTTTGTCAGGTGTCAGCAACTTGAGCACATCAGGGGTTGATGCCACAGTTGGGGCACAGCTGGGGGTGACTTGATTAAGCTTCCTGTAATCAATTGTAAGCCTCCAAGCTCCAGTTGGCTTTTTCACCGGCCAAATGGGTGAATTGACAGTGGAGACACAAGGCCTAGTCATGCCTTGTTGCAGCAGTGACTGGATGGTCTCCCTCAGTGATGGCAAGGCTTTAGCAGAAAATGGGTACTGCTTCTGCCTCACAGGGTTAGGCCCAGTGATCTCAATGGTGGTGTGCATCCTACCATAATCATGTTTGTTGGTAGCAAACACACCAATGTGTTTTTGCAACAATGGTGCTAGTTCAGAAAACAAGTCATGACTGTTGAACAAAGCCATGACGTCCTACTCTTTATTGTTATGTTTGATGGCTGCCACCGGCTGTGAGTCTGGAATGGTGACAGCATGACATTGGCCCTGGATCTGTAGCAATAGTCTGTTAGTTAGGTCCACTACACAGCCATGCTGTGCAAGGAAATCAATTCCCAATATGCTGGGGTGATGATGTAATACCATGAGGTCAAAAACAAATTTAGTTTTTAGGTGGCCTACCTGCACAGGTAGTGCTACAGACTGAAAGGTTTGTAGTTTGGTACCATCTACACCTTGTGTACTAGTCTGCCAGCTGGTGGACCATGCACAAGTGGCTGGGTTCTCATCATGGAGAACCAACATGGCTGCTCCTGTGTCTAGGAGCATGTCAAGTTGGCAGCCCCTGACTTTGGCCCTTACACAGGGCCATCTATTTGTGTTAAACAGCAAGTTGCTCACAATCTGGACTGGGGCCTGTAATTGTCAATCCAAATAGCTCTCTGATTCTTCTTCATCCTCCTGTCCCTGGGCCTTATGGCCTGTTGGACTCCTCCCCTTGGGGCATTACAGAACAGGAATACTGTACCTGTGAAGTCAGAGGTGCAATCGCTACCTGCTCAATGGGCAGTTCCTCAATCACTGCACCGGCCTGGCCAGTGCCCAGTGCTGCAAAGGGGTTTGTTCCTTGGCCACTCTACCCTGCCAAAGCTGAAGGCCTGAAAGAGTTTGTACTGCTGAATGGTGACAGGGCTGCAACAGAATGGCCTGCAGTGCCATCCTTTGTGGCAAGGGCCTCCTCCAGTTGTTTATGGAGGGTCTCATTTTGATTCTTTAATTCCCTATAAGTAGGCCCATTACGGTATTTGTTATTGGAATTTGTGTTTTGACCATTTCAGTTGTTGTTATTGTTATTGTGATTGTTTTTGTAATTTCAGTCACCCCCCCCGTGGGCCTGAGCCTGATGGTTGTCAGAAGGGGCATCCTGCTTGGTGTTGCCACCTTACACAGTGTAGTGAGTGGGGGCTGAGCCGACCATGACGACTTGGGCCTGGTCCGTCTGGGCTGTCGAGGTAATGGCGGCAGCCGTCTTGTTGTTTTTGCCAGAAGTGAGATTACAGAGGTAGACCTGAAAGGTATGCTCCATCTTGGTAAGGATCTGTTCAGAAGTATCTGTTTGTGGGTAAACACTGAGTTCAACTTTTTCCCAGAGACCCGGAGTATGTTCTGGTTGTACAAGTCCTTGTACTTAATTTGGTCTCTAGTGGCAGTCTCTTTTGCTAGGCCTTTGCTGGCCTCATAGGTGAGCCACAATCATTGATAATAAGCCATTGGGCTTTCTTTCACATTCCACTGATCCTTGTAGGCCAAGTGGGCTCAAACGATACCTGGGGAGTTGGCTGATAAAGGGCCTGTAAGTTATAATTGAAATCAAGGGTGTCACAGTTGCAAATGTCCTCTGAGAGCTTGGCCCAGAGGGTTGGCTCAATAGTTTGTCTCAAAATCTGAACCTGATACTCGGGTTGAAGAGAAAGCTTCTCACAAAGGGAGTGCACCTTCTCCAAATGACAGCAAGGTTGTCAATGGGGTCTTGGGCAATTTGTTGAACAGAATGAGCTACCTGGAGTGGGTTGGATGTCGGGCCTCATGGAGGGATGAGGCTTAAAGCACCCTGAAGGGTGGCATCCACCACCGCAGTAGCAACTGCATGGAGCACAGTATCTTGGCTGACAGCATGCTCAACCATGCATTCAGCACCATGAAGGGTGGCATCCACCACCACAGTAGCAACTGCATGGAACACAGTATCTTGGCTGACAGCATGCTCAACCATGCATTCAGTTTGACCATGCAGGGTTGGGGGCGTCCGGGTATGACACAGCACCGGGGTTTGTAACTAGGTTAGTAATCACATCCTGCATGATGCTGCGCACCTCTGCACTGACCTCCCTGGTGAGGGGAGCCAATGGGACTGCATGGCCTGGTGGTGGTGGTTGGCCTCCTGTATCATGGGGGTGACCATGTTGGTTGTCATGGGGTGGCCATTTTGGTTGTAATGGAGCTGCCGTGTTGGTTGTGACATGGCAACATGGGTGACGTTCCAACATGGTGGCCATCTTGGGGATGGCTAGTGAATGCCACCGCCCTGTGGGGCAGGGGTTTGGATGTGACGAGGCGGCCAATGTCCTCGTAATCTGAATTGTCATTGCCTGATGATGTAATGTCAATGGGTGTGTCCTGAAAACCATTTATGGCTTTAACATGGCCAGTGAGAATGTCTCACTGATGGCACAGTTTCACCATCTTTGCCTTACATTTTCTTTGACAAGCTTTTGCAGTGCCCTGCTCAATACCTTTCTCAACCTCACGCTGCATAACTCGATACACAGCACCCAATTTGACATTTTCCCTAAGTTCTTTGTCCAGCTCATTCATCAGCCTTTCATTCTCCTTTTTCAATTGCACATTATCATCACGCAAACTTGCATTTGTGTCACTCAAAATATCATTGAAATAAGACAACATTTCAACTTATCAATATCTTCTTTCAACATGCAATTTTGACATTTTTTTTCTTGAGCAGTACGATGCAACAGCCTCTTATTGTGTTCATGGAGGGACTGTGCCTCCTCCATTAATTTCTGTTCCCTTTTCAGGAACTCTTGTGCTTGCAACCCCCCTCTTTTTTAAAGAGGCATTTTGCAGCTCAAGAGAGGTACAATGGGTAAGCAGACTGTTAACAGCTGTGTGAAGGGCAGCTAGAAACAAGCCCTTACAGTGATATTTCTTTGCTTTTTGCTTGGACTCAAGATATTGGTTTGAGATGGCAAGCAAGGGGTCTTCAGTTGATTTTGCATCCAGCGCAAAGTCAGTCCATCCTCGATGGGAGGTGAGGTAGTTTGAAACATCTAGTCTCAGTTCTGTGCACAGTTCAGACATTAGACACACAAGGGTTAACAGACAAAACAAAAAAAAGTGGAAGACTGGATTAAAATCCTTGGCTTTAACTTCAGACAGGTTTCCGGATGCCTGCTAGAAGCAGGGAAGCCAAGGCGGTATGCTGTGACTCACAAAAGGAGCTTACCAGAGGTCCGGGGTGGTTCTGCCGCTCCCTAGACCGAAGCAAAATAAGTTTGCAAAGGAAAAACCATTGTATGTTAAAGCAGGTCCAAGTAGGCAGATTAGCACTACACTGCTCAACATCTGAGTTCAAAAGAACTAAGATGTGAATCTCACTCTGTACATTCCAGCTTTTCATGGTCGCCACTGTAATTAGGGCAATAAATCTTACCCTATCGCTGATTCTTGTTGGAATTGCCAGAGTAGAGAAACAACAAACACGTGGTTTTCAGAGTCTGATAATGATTTGTTTCTGGTATATAAAACAGGCTTATAACCAAATCAGTGAAAAATACTACTGAGGAAAATACCAGGTCTTCCTATTTTTTTTACCTAAGGCAGAATCAGCTTCTTCTCTCAGAATTCTAAGCAGAACAGTCATTCTTATACCTCTGATTATTGCTATAGAAACTAGCAAAAAGATATAATAAACTTGTATAATTGGCTAATAGCAAAATGTTGTGATTTGTACTAGCCTAGGAACATGCACCGAAGTAGCAAACATACTGATAAGAAAAATAGACAGTCTTTGTATAACAAGGTCATCTTACAGTGTCTCACATAATTGCTTGGAAATAGCTATTCTGCACTAAACCTAAAGATGGCAGCATTGCACAACTGATTGTAATTATATAATTATCCAAATAGTGTCTCCTCAGTACATTAGTACAGCAAATAATATAATGATTCTTAGTAAAACACAATAATTGTAGAAATATTAATAATACAAGCATAATAATTGTATATGAGGCAATGTTATATATATATATATATATATATATATATATATGGTAGCACGGTAATGCTACCATAGTTAGGGTTGAGGAGCCATTTACATGTTAAACCCAAAATTTTGCACCTTAATAACTTTGCAACTGTTTGAGATTTGCTCGAAATTTGAATAAACAATCAAGACCCATACGCCTTGGGATCTGCCAAGTTTTGTACTGGTCGGATTACAGCTGTGAAGTTATTAAGCGTGATTCTGCGTAGCATTTACGCTTTTTCTGGAATTCCTACGGTAGTCACACATAGGTTGCACGGTTTGTGAACCAGCCTGGAAATCTTCAGGAACATGCAGCCAGGGTCCCCTGTGCCTTTTAAAGATTTCATGAAAAATATTAAACTGTTCAAAAGTTATGGCAGTCCGAACTTCTGTTTTTTTTCCCATAGGATAACATTACGGCGTTCGCCGCGCCTTTGAGGGCCCGTATCTCAAAAACGGTGCGAGATACAGAGTTTTTGTTGAAAAATAAGGGGGCTACATATAAAACTAGCCAGGAAAGTGATAATACATATGACTTTTAAATTTTTTTCTATGTCGTACGGTTACTGAGATATAAGCAATTTACTATTACAAGTACTGATTTTTGTGTTCCGAGAGTCATTATTTTGCATACATTCTTTCTACTCACTGTCTTTCTCTATACAGCTTTTGGGGAAAACCAGCCTGTGCACTTGCATTACTCTTACCATTACCGTTTCTGCTTTGGGTTCCATACCTGTTTCACTTACACCGTTCACGTTTGCATACCATATGCGTTAGCCGCTGCGTTTTCATTTTGCAGTTTGCATTTCCGTTGTTTTAACATTTCTGTCTACAGTACTATTCCTCTTTCTGTTTCGCTTTGCGTCACCATGCGCATTACAATTTGCATTTGCAGGCATAATGTTACAATGTGACAAGACATCACTCCCGCGCTCCTGCCGCTGTATTACATTCACTATTTCTCATTATCATTCTCAAAAAGAAGGGAAATTAGAGGCAAAAAACTCTGTTTAATGCATCAGTTAGGGTTGTTCCCCAGTGGCAAAAGCGAGGAAATTTGATGTTAGGGTTGAAACCCCCTTTGCACCCCTCCAGCCCACCCCCCCAACTGGAATCGGGGTGTGCATTGGGGTCATCGGTCCTAACTGTCACCCCATTCTCCTATTCCTCAGCTTCTTTCCACATGTGATGGGTGACACTTAGGCCGATGACCCCAATGTACACCCTTATTCCAGTTGGGGTGGTCTGGAGGGTGAAAGGGGTTTCAACCCTAACATCGAATTTCTCTCTTTGTCGCTGTGGAACAACCCTAACTGATGCATTAAACAGAGTTTTTTGCTAATACATATATATATATATATATATATATATATATATATATATATAAAGTATTGTGATTATACAGCAAGAATACAGCAATAGAAACATAGAAACACAGACTTTGATGGCAGATAAGGACCACTTGGCACACCCAGTCTGCCCATTTCCCTTCCTATTGGATACGCTGCAGATTCTAGTTAACCAACAGCCTACTTCCTGCAACCCCCCCACTACAATTGCCTTATGTCTGTCCCATGCATGTTTGAATTCCCCCACTGTTTTAGACCCAACAACCTCCCCAGGAAGGCGGTTCCATGCATCCTCCACTCTCTCCGTGAAAAAAAATTTCCTCACATTACCCATGAGCCATCCCCCCTCTATGTTAAAATTGTGCCCCCTTGTTCTTACACATCTCTTTTTCTAAAAGATGCTACCCTCCTAGACTTTGTTGATTCCCTTGAGGTACTTGAAAGTTTCTATCATGTCCCCCCGTCCCTCCTTTCATCAAGGGTATACATATTAAGCTTTCTCAGCCTCTCTTCATATGGTTTCTGATGCAGATCCTGCAACATTTTAGTTGCCCTTCTCTTGACTGCTTCCATCCTGCCTATGTCCTTGCGTAGATGGGGTCTCCAAAACTGCGCACAGTATTCCAGATGGGGTCTCACCAACTGTCTGTACAGAGGGATAACCACTTCCCTTTTTCTACTTGTGATGCCCCTTCCTATGCATCCCAGTATCCCCCTGGTTCTCCTTACTGACTTCTCACATTGCTTACCCACCTTTAGGTCATCTGATATGACTACCCCCGAGTCCCTTTCCATTTTTGTTTATGTTAGTACCTCCCCTGCTATTGTGTACTCTTCTCCTGGGTTTTTGTTTCCCAGGTGCATTACTTTGAACTTCTTTGCATTGAATCTAAGTTGCCATATGTCTGACCATTCCTCCAACCTTGCCAAGTCCCTTCTCATCCTTTCTACCCCCCCTTGTGTATCAACTCTGTTACAGATCTTTGTGTCATCTGCAAAGAGGCATACCTTTCCTTCCAGACCCTCTGCAATGTCACCTATAAAGATGTTAAAGAGGACTGGACCCAGTTCTGAGCCCTGAGGTACTCAACTAGTAACCCCCTTTCTTCAGAATGTGTTCCATTCACTAATACATTCTGTGTCCTGCTGTGCAGCCAGTTTGCTACCCAGGCTAACACCCTGGAACCCACTCCCAGGCTGGCTAACTTGATTATTAGTCTTTTGTGTGGGACTGTGTCAGATGCCTTGCTAAAGTCTAGGTAGGCCATATCCACAGCCCCTCCCTGGTCTATTACTTTAGTCACTCAGTCAAAGAAATCAATTAGATTCATCTGACGTGACCTTCCTGCTGTAAATCCATGCTGCTTTGGGTCCTGTGCCCCACTGGCCTCTAGGTACTCAACAGTTCTTTCTTTCAGAAGTGATTCCATCATTTTCCCTACCATTGAGGTCAAACTTACAGGTCTGTAGTTTCCTGCTTCTGCCTTGCTCCCACTTTTGTGAAGGGGAATCACATCTGTCCTCCTCCAGTCCTCAGGTACCACCCCATCCTCCCATGATTTGTTAAAAAGTGTGGTCAATGGTGTCACTAGGTTCTCCCTTAGTTCTTTTAGGATTCTGGGGTGAATCCCATCAGGCCCCATTGCTTTGTCCACCTTGAGTTTTAGGAGTTCTTTCAGGACTCTTTCTACTGTAAATGGACTGGTGTCAACCCCCCTACCCAGAGTGCTTCTATTGTCTGGTTTAGGTAACTCCTCCTCATCTTCTTTTGTGAATACTGAGCAAAAGTATTCATTCAGTATCTCTGCCTTTTCACTGTCTCCCTCTGCACACCTCCCCTCTCCTTTATTAATCTTCACTATTCCTCCATTAACCTTTCTATGCTCCTAATGTATCTATAAAGGTTTATCCTCCTTCTTAACTGAGTTGGCTATTTTTTCCTCAGTTTGGGCCTTTGCTATTCTGACTACCTTCCCCACTTCTTTCTGCTTTAATTGATACAGTTCCCTGTCGTGCTCCTTCTGTGATTCCTTATACTTTTGGAATGCAGCCTTTTTCTCCTTAACCTTCCCTGCCACGTCTTTTGAGAACCATAGTGTTTTTTTACTCCACTTTGTTTTCTTTATTTGCGTCACACAAAGGCTAGTTACCTCTATGATAGCAGTTTTGATTTTTCTCCATTGTTCTTCCACCCCTCCTTTTTGGCCATTTGCTAGTGCATTCCTCAGGTATTCACTCATTTTGCCAAAGTCTGCCCTTCTAAAGTCCAGTATCCTTGTTTTTGTATGGCTTGTCTTCATGGTTGTGCTTATTGTGAAGCACACTATGCAGTGGTCCCTTGTTCCCAGATGTCTGCTGACTTCTAAATTTGTGATCCTCTCTCCATTTGAGAGTACCAGGTCTAGCATTGCTCCCTCCTGAGTGGGTTCCAGCACTAGCTGTCTAAGGCCTTCCCCCTGCAGGGCATCGAGAATGACCTTGCTCTTGGATGTGGCTGCAGTACATGTCATCCAGTTAACATCTGGCATATTCAGGTCCCCCATCAACGGTATCTCCCCTTTTTCAGCCATTTTGAGAATGTCCTCTGTCATTTTCTTGTCTGTTTCCTCCTCTTGAGACGGGGGTCTGTACACAACCCCTGTGCAGATTGTGATGTCATTCCCTGTCTCCAAGGTGACCCAGAGTGCCTCTTGTCCTCCTCCTTTACTTTTTAGTTCTGTAGCTTTGAACCCTTCCATTATGTATAGAGCTACTCCACTCCTCTTTACCTCCTGTCCTTCTGTAGACTGTGACCCCGGTATGTTGACATCCCAGTCATGGTTCTCCATGTACCATGTTTCCATGACTGCCACAATATCCAATGTTTCATCTTCCATCAGGGCTACTAGCTCAGGAAGCTTGTTTCCCAGACTACAGGCATTGGTATTCATTGACCTCCATTTAATGTTGGCTTTATCCTTTTTTCCTCCATCCCTGCTCTTATTGCTTTTGTCTATTTTTCCATTTACCCCTGTCCTTCCCTCTGTTGAGCTCTGTACCTCAGTGTTTACCTTACTACCTGCCATGTTTTGTGGGGGGAGGCTTGAAATTTCCTGCCTCTTATCAGCATCTCCCCCCTTGGCTAGTTTAAAAGCTTGCAAAGGAAGCATTTAAACCTATCACTTAGGATCTTGGTTCCCTTCGTAGACAGATGTAGACCATCATGCCAGTATAGACCTTCATCTCTTCAGGTGTACCCTCAGTCCCCAATGAAGCCAAAGCCCTGTGCTCTGCACCAGTTTTGCAATCATTCATTAAACTGCATGGTGTACAGTACCCTAGCCTCACCCCTGCCATGGACTGGCAGCACCTCTGAGAAGGTAACCGTGCTTGCTACCTGTCTGAGGCCCCTCCCCAACTCCACAAATTCATCCTGCACTGCACTGATTCCATGCCTAGTTAGGTCATTTGTCCCAAGGTGGACAATGATATCTAGTTCTCTCTCCTGTGATGCTGCTTCTGCAATCATGAGGATTCACTTCTTGCCCCTTCAAGCCATGGCACCAGGCAGGCACCTTACTTCCCTCTCCTCTCCCTTCTCCAGTTCTACCCCCTAACAACTGAGTCCCCTATCAGAAGCTGTTTTTTTCCCCTATGGTGTCCCTTGCCACCCTTTTGTGGGTCTCCCTTATGGATGTCCTCAGCATTCTTCTTGGTCTCCACTGAGGGTGCCATCATAGAGGAACCTTGCTCTGCCAGACTGGCATATGATATGTGTAGAGGTACAACTAGGGGCTTCACCTCTGTTCCACCACCCACACCCTCCCAGAACCCACTGTGGTCCAACTTCTCTTCATACTTGGCAACCTCTGAGGCAGTGGTTGTGGCAGTGGTGCTCTTTGGGTGGGGGAGTCCTCCTTAGTCCTTGCCAATTCAGCGTGGAGGTGGGCAATCTCCTCCCTCAGAGCTGACAGTTGCCTGCAAATAGGACAGCAATGCAGTTTCCAGAATGTCCCCTGGAAAACTGCTGCCCCACAGCCAGTGCATTGCATCACTCCCACATGTCCCTCTCCCTTATAATATGCAATATGCAATATATATATATATATATATATATATATTTTTAATTGGTGTATTACTTACCCTTTATGCACTGTGATGGGTTATTAAGAATATGACAGTTCTGCCCCAAGACCTGTTGAGGAAGTGATGTCAGAACTTTGGCTATAAAGGAAATGCCATGCTGGGGGTGGGGTGTGGGGAAGGGGGGTAGTCCACAACCACAGGTGACTGTTAGAAACAATCAAATACACCACTGCTCCACCACCCTGGTGAGTATTGCCCTTTACAGTAATTCAACTAACCTCCAGTAACTTATTTAAAAACAGTTTAACTATCACAAAATCCTACGCACCAGTAAATTGTTTAAAAATAGTTTCTGTCCCAAAATCCTAGTAGTCAATCTAGCTACCCCCAAGGGACAACCAAAATGCAGTATTGAAATCCTCTTGAAGTTACTTCCAAGATAAGCAGAGTTTGCAAGCTCCTTATTCAACTCCTCAGTCACCTGTAAATTATTTAAAAATAGTTTAACTGTCAGAAAATCCTAGTAAACAATCTAGCTACCTCCAAGGGTCTACCCAAATGCAGTATTTAAATCTTTCTGAAGTTACTCACAAGATAAACAGAGGTTGCAAGCCCCTTCTTGGTTAAACACTAAATAAATATGTAAATAAAAAGCAATTGCCAAGGGTAGTTAGTTTCACCTCCCACAGAGTTGAGCAAAAGTGCACGTTGTTGCAGATATCAAGTGCAATATAGAATTTCCCACACAGCTCACAGCTGAATAAAGAAGTAGTGTCCTTCCAGGTCAAGAAGATGTGCTTTGTAATTTGTAGCAACAATGCTAATAGAACAGTAGAACCCAGATCCTGACACTCATGCTTATATGATCGGTGCCTGTGCCCTAAATATTACTGTCTATGACATAGGGGCCCAATCAGGGGTGGTGGTCCATGGATAACAGTCCTTACCAGTGTTTTATACAATGGCCTCACATCCTCCCATCTCCTGCTAGTAATGCCTCTTCCTATACACCCCAGCATGCCACTGGCTCTCCCTGCAGCTTTTGCACACTGCTTTGATATCTTAAAGTCATCAGATATAATAATCCCTAGGTTCCTTTGCTTTTTGGTAACATTCATCACCTCCCCCCCCATTCTGTTGCTATCCCCAGGGTTCCCCCTACTATCTTGCGTTTTTATGCGTTGAACCTCAGTTGCCACACATCTGACCATCTTTCAAGTTTCTCCAGGTCCCTTTTCATTTTCTGCACCCCTTCTGAAGTATCCACTCTGTTGCAGATCTTGGTGTCCTCTGTAAACAAGCAGACCTTTCCTTCCAACCCCTCTGCAATGTCACTAATGAAGACATTGAACAGGACTGGTCCCATTACTGATCCCTGTGGTGCTCTGCTGGTCACCTCTCTGCCTCCTCGGATTGGATCCCATTTACCATCACCCTCTGTCTTCTGTCTGTCATCCAGTTTCTAACTGAATGTATCACCTTATGCCCCATGCCCAGACTACTCATCTTGTTAACCAGCCTTCTGTTTGAGATGGTATCAAAGGCTTTGCTGAAATCTAGGTAGGTGATTTCTACCATCCCTCGTTGATTCACTTCTCTAGTCATCTAATCAAAAAATCTATCAGATTTGTTTGACAAGACCTTCCTGCTATGAATCTGTGTTGCCTCAGATCCTGGGTACCACTGAATTCCAGGTGTGCAACTATTCTTTCTTTCAGCAGTGTCTACATGATCTTTCCACCATTGAGGTGAGGTTGACTGGTCTGTAGTTCCCTGCTTCCTCCCTACTGCCACGTTTGTGCAGTGCAACTACATGCACCCTCTGGAACCATGCCTGTGCTGAGTGATTTTGTGAACAGGGTGGCCAGAGGCATTGTTACTTCCCTTCTCAGCTCCCTTAATATCCTTAAGTGTATATCATCTGGCCCATGGCTTTATCCACCTTCAGCTTTGTGAGTTCCTCCAGAACTCTCTCCACTGTGAATGGACTGGTGTCCACTTCTCCCCTCCCCCATTGTCTCTGCTCTCCAACTGTGGTCCTTGACCCTCTCCCTCCTTAGCAAATACTGAACTGAAGTAT
Organism: Neoceratodus forsteri; assembly: GCA_016271365.2. Lineage (NCBI taxonomy): Eukaryota > Metazoa > Chordata > Ceratodontiformes > Ceratodontidae > Neoceratodus > Neoceratodus forsteri. The sequence continues at coordinate 1,431,127,810 of CM057449.1, forward strand.
TTGTTCAGTATTTCTGCTTTGTTTAGATCCCCCTCCTTACACTCTTCTTCCTCTCCTTTGAGCCTCACAGTCCCATCCCCCCATTTTTTCTTCTATAGCTGATGTACCTAGAAAATGTCTTCTCCCATTTTTTCACAGTCTGTGCTAAACCTTCCTCTGTCTGTGACTTGGCTCTCCTAACAGATTTCCCTGCTTACCTTAGACATGCAAGGTACACCTCCCATCCTCCTCCCTTTGGGTCCCCTTATACTTCCTGAAACTTGCTCTTTTAACTCTTTTTTTTGTCTGCTACCTCTTTAGACAACTATAGTGGTTTCCTTCTTCTTTTCCATTTGGCCACTATCCTAACACATTGGTTAGTTACCTACACTATGGCTCCTTTTAGTTCCCCCCACTGTTCCTCCACTCCCTCTGATACCTCTCCCTTCTCCAGGGCTGCTCTTAAACATCAACACATTTCACAGAAATCCATCCTCCTGAAATCTAATGCTCTTGCCCATGTGTGACTTAATTGAGTTTCTGTCTCCATGCCAAACCACATGTGGTGGTCACTAGATTCCTGCTGCCCTTCCATCTGGATTCCTTCAACTCTGTTTCCTTTTATCTATACCAGGTCCAGAATTGATTTGTCTGTGGTTGACTCATGCACCAGCTGCCTCAGTCCAACTCCCTGCAGGGATTCCAGGATGGCCATGCTTCTAGCTGAAGCAGCTGTCTGGGTGGTCTAATATATATCCAGCATATTATAATCCCCCATCAGCAGGATTTCACCTTTAGCTGCCATGTCATGAATTCCCTCCATTAGTGCCTCTCCATTTCCTCCTTCTGTGCCAGAGGTCTGTAGATCACCTCAGTATGTATTGCTGTGCCATTCCCTGATTCAAGGGTGACCCACATTGCCTTGGTTTCCAATGACATGCCGAGACTGCATAGTTTACATGGAAGGAGAATTTGAAGAGGCTTAATGCTGCTTTCTAACATCCATAAAGATGATACTCTTATAGGCTGGACTATAAATGTAAGATTAATAATTTTGGATTAAGAGGTCACAATAAACAGCTTAGGAAAAAATAGCCTAAAATGACCAAACTGAAGTTTTATTTTTTTTCACATAGCCTATTTTGGTCATAAGAAACCCCCTGCCAGATTATGTAGTAAACAGTAGCAATATAGGAGTGTTCAGGTCTAGATTAGATACATTTATGGATAAGATTATTATAAAGGATTATTACCACTGAACAGTGTGTGGGTGTGTGTGACTGGGGTGTGCTTTTACAGACTAGTATCTTCTGCTGTCTGTCATTCCTAGGATGAATCCTAGTATTAGTGCTACAAATTGACATAGGATAGCTGTTACACAGCCCTTGGTTGACAACTGACTTAATTCACTTCATCAATAGTGACAAAGTTTACTGCCAATTTACTGCTGAGTTTTTCCCTTCTTATCCCACTTGAGGCCATTCCCTGCGCAGTATATGACCTGTGGACATAGGAATCCCAGTTCCCTTTCTGACACTCCTGAACAGGCTTCTGTAGAGTAAGCAGTCTCACTTTACCTTTGTAGAAGAAGAAGAAGAATCAGCATTTATATAGCGCTTTTCATACAAATGTCTCCCAAAGCTCTTTACAAGCAATACTAGACTGGTAGTGAAGTGACTGAATGTGTAGTGGCAGCTATATTGCACATCACCACCCACACACAGTCAGGACAGTTGCATGAACCAGTTTATGGAAAGGGGAATGTTGATCAGGACACCAGAAATGGACCCTTCTCTTCGTGAAGAGGGCCCTGGGTTCTTTTACTTCCACTTGTACACACACCAGGACAGCACCAGGATGGGTAGAAGGAACCTCAGTTTACTGTCTCATCTGAAGGATGGCACACCCCAACAGTACAGCACCCCCGAATATTGCCCTTGGGTTCCAGCGTTTTTAGGTATGAGTCCAGTCCCGGTGTGGGGTGAAAGTCCACAACCTTCTGGTCCAGAGGTGGATTGCTATCAATTGAGCCACGCTGACACCTGGTACATGCTATCGGACAAAGAAACCTAGACCTTGCCAGTAAAATAAGATAGCTTTAAAAACCTTGCAGAGTAATAGAATGTAATATAAAATAGTTAATATCTACAGAATGTGCAAGGTATACAAGCAACAAATGAGGAAATACAGACCACACTAGAAAAATCTAAATAGACAGTTTTGCAAACAGGAAGTGTTAAATTCTATGTTTATGTTCAATCAATCAATCAATCAATCAATCAATCAAAATCTTTATTTAATCAGGCGAACATCATTGAGCATAGCTCATTTACAAGATGGACCTGAGTGGTCAAGAAGTGCAAGTGTTATTACATTGACAAGGGTATCATAAACAGTAATACAATGACAGGGGTAACAAAAAACAGTAATACAATGACATAAGTGCTAGTATATAACAATATACATATGTACAAGGCATTAACACTTTTAATCTGGGAGACAATAGGCAGTTGGTACATCAGAGTTAATATATGAATTATAGGACCTAGCAGGCATTTTGAGGGTGAATCTTGGGACTGAGGCAGGGGATTTTTTCAGCATATAGAAACACGAGCAGAAAAGGGGTGGGTAGGGCCGTGAATTAGCCTTGTAAGCAGTTGCAGAGTTCTGGGAATAGGTGGTGAATAATCTTTGAAGGATATTAAGGGTGGGAGGTTATTTAGCTTCATGGTTTTTGGAGTGAGTTCCAAACAATTGCTAGTGAGTAGCTGATAGCAGCCCTCCCAAGCTGGGTGCAGGCATTGGGACCTTAAGAATGATAATTTTGCTGATCCTTGGGTTTATGGCCTAGAAGTGATTTGAGTAAAACAGTCCGAGATGTAGGTAGGTAGCTTGCCTGATAAGACTTTGAATATCCAAATTGCAGCATTCCTATTTCTTCTGTGTTGTAATGATGACCAGTTAACTGCCTTATAAAGGGAACAATGGTGGGTGCTGAAGGGAAGGTCAGTAATGAATCTGATGGACCTGTGGTATAGGGTGTCCAGTTTATTTAAGAGGGGGAGTGAACAGTGTCTATACAGAAAGTCAGCATAGTCAATGAGGGATAGGAATGAAGCCTGGATTAATCTTTTTTTGGAGTCTCTGTTGAGGTAGTGCTTTATTCTAAAAAATAAACCAAGCCTTTGTCTCAGTTTCTTTAGTAGCTCCTCAATATGGACAGAAAAGTCAAGTTTGTTATCAATCCAGACACCAAGATATTTGAAGTTATCAACGTATTCCAGCTTCTCTCAAGTAAGGTGGTTAGTTGTAGGGTGGTAGATGATGGGGTAGTGGCAGAGCAACTTTGTGAGGAAAAGAGCATAACTTTTGTTTTTTGGCATTTAGAAGTAGTTTTTATCCAGTAAGTTGTGTTGTAGGATGGAGAATTCAGATTGTAGCAGTTCACAGGCTTTAGACAATGAAGGATTGCTAACATATAGCACAGTATCATCAGCAAACAGATGGATGTTTGATTGAGTGAGGTTAGCATCAATATTATTAATATAGATGGCAAAGAGGATGGGGCCAAGAATAGAGCTCATGTACACCTCTTAGCAGTGGTTTTAAAGTGGATAGGTAGTTTCATTTTTACCAGTTGTGATCTGTCTGATAGATAGCACTTGAACCAATTGAGTGAAGGGAATCCAACCCTATTGAACCAAGGGAGGTGATCAGTGATTCATGATCCACTGTGTCAAATGCTTTGCTCAAATCCAGGAACACAGCACAGGTACTATTCTTCTTATCCATAGCAGTCTGCCAGTCGTTGGTTACTTTGGCTAGGGGCTGAAATGGTGCTGTGCCTTGATCTAAATCCTGATTGTGCTTTGTTTAGGAGGTTATTGTTATCCAGGTAGACCCTTAATTGTGAGTTTACTAACTTTCGAGCATCTTGGACAGAACTGATAGGATGGAAATGGGCCTGTAATTATTGAGATCCATTGGATCACCAGATTTGAGTAAAGGAACTACTTGAGCTGTTTTCCAAATGGAGGAATGGATCCAGTGGTGAGGGAAAGATTGAAGAGATGAGTGAGGGGCAGATAAGACTTGAGATGCAATCTTGAGGAAGTAGGGTCCAGGAGTCTGTACCTGCACTTTTGAAGTATCCAAATTGGAGAGGAGATCTTCCACTTCTTTCAATGATATTGGGTTGAAGGAGAAGGTTGATGTAGCCTTTTGGCCCACGGTGGATTGAAGATTCAAGGAAGATCTCAGGAGATTTGCAGGTGAAGAGTCAAATGCTAGTCCAGCTGTGGTGAAGTGGTCATTGAAGGTATTTAGGATTTCTTGTTTATCTGTAATTTCTGTGTTATTTAGTAGCAGTTTGCAGGTTAAGGCAGGAGTAGAGTTTTGGCCCAAGATACCTTTTATAGTTCCCCAGAGCCTGGTTGGGTTATTATAGGAGGCATCCAATTCAGCTCTATAATAGGCCGCTTTGGCAGATCTTATTTGTGTTGTACATGAATTTCTTGCTTTTCTGAAATTTAGCCAGTCTATGGAGTCCTTAGTTTTCTTGCCTTTTTCCACAGTTTGTCTCTGGCTAGCAAGGCTGTTTTAAGATCAGTGGTGAACCAGGGCAGGACCTTGCTTTAGTTCTGATATTGGTGAATGGTGCATGAATATTTAGAGCATTAGCGATAATGTCCTTTAAGATCTGGAGAGCTATTTCCACTGAGGTTGTAAGGTAGAAATTGCCAATATATTGTGTTACCTAGGTCATGGAGGTAACCTGGTATGTTGAACTTTTTGACCTTTGGGGACAAATTCAGCAGGGTTGGATGGTTTGGGTGAAGATCTTATGCCAGCTATGGGACAATGGTCACTTACATCATTCGGTAGTACTCCTGCATGAGTATATAAGTGAGGCTTATTTACCAACATAATATCCAGGAGTGAGCTGTTGCTAGAATTTTTAGGTTAACCCTGGTTGGGTCTTTTATTAGCTGTGTAAAGCCATAGGTGTCACAGAAGGTTACCAATGGAGCAGATGCATTAGATAGCCAGTTTAAATTCAAATCACCAAGGATGATGGTATCTTCAGGGCCTAGATTGGTTATTGACCCCAGGTGAGATAGTAATTTGAGGCCTGCTGAGGGGGCCTATAGCAGCCAATCAATTTAAATGGAGACAAGTTTGAAGGGATATTTTGATTGATAAACATTCAAATTCCTTTGGTCTGGATGTGATGATGAGGCAGGTAGCAGAGATGGTGTCCTTAATGTATATGGCCACCCCACCACCCCTGAAGGGCGATCTGCTCTGAAGAGCTGATAGTTGGTAAGGTTTACAACACTGTCTTTGGTCGATGGTCTGAGCCAAGATCCAGAGATGACCAGAAAGTCAGGCAGAGTATGTGCCACCCAGGCCTGTATTTCGAGAATTTTTAAAAGGCTGCAGGCATTGATATGTAGGAAGCTTTAGGCCATTTATAGAGGATAAATCAGCAGGGGAAAAATACTTCAATGGGGCTAGGATTTATTTCAATGGTACCAAAACAGATCAGAAGGTAGAAGATTAATTTGAGGAGGGCACCAAGGGACAAGGATAGTGAGTGGTCAGAGCGTTTCCTCCTAATCCTGGGTGCCTCTGTGAGCTGAGTGATGGTCCTGATATATGGATGCAAAATTTTTCATAGCATAATATTTTAATGGACAGGCATAGTGGGTTAATAAAAAGCCATGATACAAGTAGGCCAGGGCTGTGCTGAATTGTTAGGGTGGCCTTATGGGATATCCCAGAGGTTGCATTGCAAACGTGGTTCAGGGTGAATAAGGAATCCGTGGTTGGCCCTTGTGGATGGTAGAAATGGGCAGGTCATATTAACTGAGTTATTTATCTTGACACTGGGTATAGCATTGATATCATAAGGGATTGGGTGAGATACAAGGCTCAGGAGCAAAAGGAGCAAAAGTAGCATTGTGGAGGTTAGGTATGGGTTAAGGGAGGAAGGGAAGGGATGTGGGTGTGGATTAAGAAATGGCAGGAGAAAGTGTATAAAAGGAATCAACCGGGGGGGGTGGGCAAAAATTTTGCTGCTTTGCCCATACCTTCTGCCTGCTTCTCCCGGCCTCCTGGAACCCTTGGTCGGCTGCACAGGTGCCGCCGACCCGCTGGCGTCTCGGAGCCCCTCCGCTCTTTGGATCTCTAGGGCTGCGCCTTCTACAAGGTGGGGGACAGAGGAGAAGGCAGTCAGTAAAGTACCTTTATTGCAGTAATCTGCAACAAGGTGCTAAAACTTGAGATCTGCACAACAATAGACTGGGAGGGTATGGGGGGTTAGGCGCCTAAGCGTCTAGCCCACACAACAATTCAAAAGACTGTAACACTTAATTTTAACATACAGAAAAACAGCCCATAAACCAGGCACAAAGTAAGAGAAAACAGCACTTTTTATGAGAAATTCAAAATAAATTACAGAAAAGCAGAAATCCCAGCCAGAATAGTGCAGCAAACCCCAGTTTAAGTCTATGGGGAAGGCGCACCAATTGGAAGCAAGGCACAGTCTGCGGCCGCTTTCCGATTGGTTTGCGGCTTATCCAAACAAGTCTTAGAATATGCATAGCTTTGCATCTCAAAAGAAGAACCTTTTCCACAGAGACTGAGACAGGCTCAGGCTGCTGTTGACTGCAGTATCATACAGTTTTCACAATGCATTGATAATACTAAAATGTGAGAAGGGGCATAGGCTTTTGCCCATTTTAGCTCGTGTATCTTTTTCATAATATTTTAAATTTGGACTTCCGGGTCCACCACGGCCTGAGCAGCAGCTTAAGCCAAGAGCTCCCACAAGTGGGTATTAAAAAAACCTTATTGAAACACTGAGTGCTTCAAACTTTGAGATATGCCTTCTAAAAGAGAGAGGGAAGCTAAATCCTCATAAACCCAGATGGAAAAATGACAAATCACATTGGATGGGTCCCAATACAGAATACTTTCTCAGGATTGGAGTCACAGTCCCTTGTCGACGCACTGAATCCTCAAAACCTCTGATATAGATGGGGAACAAGTTCAGATGACTGCATCTTGTTTAGACACTATACTCCATAAAGAAAATAAAACTGAGTTTCGAAAGTTGCACCATAAACTGTCTGATCTTGATTCATCAATAAGAGAGGTCGACATGCGGGTATCTAGCTTGGAGACAGAGTCGGATTCCCATGCAGAAGCACTAATCACATTGCTGGACAATGCAAAAACTCTCCATGCTAAATGTATAGCCTTAGAGGCCATATCCCAGAGGGACAATCTAAGGCTATTGGCCTTTCTGAGGGCTCAGAAATGGGTAATATAACCCTCCACATGCAATACTTGCTACGAGATGTTCTGGCTCTGCCCCCCACCCTTGATCTCCGGATTGAGAGAGTTCATAGAGCTCTCACTCCAAGGTCAACTGACCCTGCTGTCGATTTCAGCAAGTTCTTATGAAATTTTCTAGTTATACCGTGAAAGAGGAGGTGTTACAGCAAGCGTGGCAGAAGGGGGAAATTAAATATAATAGGGCAAGACTGTTTATGGACCAAGATTATCCCCCAGAAATTCAAAGGATGAGCCTAAGGTATTTTCCAATAATGAAAGCTCTGAAAAGTAAACAAATTCACTTTCAGATCACTTACTCCACAACGATAAGGGACTTTTGGGAGGAGGGCCTACAATTATATGCTACCCCAGAAGAAGTTGCGTATGCCTTAAGGGGATGAAAGATTCCCTTAGAAAAGCAATCTGCTTCTTCAGTGATTACAGCTGTCAGGAACCTCCCACTGTTGAACTGACAGTTCCTAGGGGGACCGGATAGACCGCCACTCCATGATCCAGCAGCCTGTGATGTGCGCGACCTCAGTTAAGTGACCCCCTAAAGGGTGACTCAATCGTAGTGCATGCCACAGGGGCAACCTGGCAGCTACAGCAACTGGATGGAGTGGGTTGGGGACTGTAGTGAGAGGAAGTTGCTACTGGTACATGCGCAGGAGGGTGGGAGCGAGCATGCTCGGTGAGGGGTGGGAAGGGCTTTGAGGGGTGGCGCCACAGTAGGCTGCTGAGCTGGCCCCATGGTGTAGTGGGTCAGCCCACAGCTTTGGTGGTGGGGTGCTGGGTTTGGGTTCGGGCGCAGGTTCATTTTTGTTGCACCCGGCCCAAATTTTATTTTTTTTACATTTTGCTCCCCTTCCGAAATGCACCCTCCGGAGTTGAAGATCTTTAAGCAGGTGCAGGAGGCACAGCCTCCGTGACAGATGAAAAAAATACAAGTCCCTGGTGCCATTTTGTTGTGCACCAGGGAGTCAGAGCGCCAAAACTGATTTTCAGTGCTCTGACTTCGCTGTAACGGTAATCACCCTTCGGCAGTTGCCGTTATGACATAGAATCCCATGAACCCACACAGAAGTCCCTCAATGATCTATGCTGAAAGCTCCATGCCAGAGAAATGTAACCCATAAGTGGCGCTATCCCAAGGCCTACTACCCCTGCCTGCTTGGCTAGTAGCAGGTTAAGGGGCCTGAGTTCTGAAGCGGGTGCCTCCACCCGGAGGTCAGGGTTGGTAATGGTCAAGCTAACCTGGGCACAGCACTCTGGGACACTGTAACCCCCCTCTTTCCTTACTAGCGGCCAGAACCATACACAAGAATCACTTTCACAATACCCCGATACACCACACAAGTACCCACACTGTTTACACTTACCACCAGGGCTTTCCTCTGGCTCGGCCCTGGGGACCCCTTGTAAAACAAGGTTCTAAACAGCAAATAACAGCAGTACAGTACTCTTGCACAAACTGGAACCACAGTCAGGGTAAATGCAAAAAATAGATCCGATTTATTTAAGGGACTTGAACAAGGGAGGGGTGTAATCAGGTTAATTTGCTTAAAGACTCTAGCATTCAAACAGTTATGCATGCACTTCAGGGTCTATAAACAGTCACACACTCTGGGTACCCAGACAGAGAAAGGTGGGCTAACCAGGAACGTTACAACTGGTCGGGGCCCTGTGATGGAAGAAAACAACATGCACTGCACACACTAATTGTAATCCGGAGCCGGAGGGCTCAGTTCATGAAAAGAAAAAACAAGACAATCAGATGACATACTTTTAGATTAGGCTGTTGTTGCAGGGAGCCACCCTGATGATTACTCAGGATACCCAAGACTGGACATAGGCTGGATGAAAAATTGAGACTGCAGGTGGTTGATCTGGAGTGCCAGGAGAAGCAGGGCCCACACGATTCGATTCCTGTTCAAGTGTGGAGCAGGGGGCTGATCCCCAGGCAGGTCTCTCATCGATAGTTTTTTCTGTGCAGCAGGTAGTCTGGCTGGGCCAGTGTGGCAAGGCCCAGGCCAAATGGAGACAGATTCGGATACACTCCGTTTTAGGCTGGATACAGCTTCCAGCAAGTAGAACACAGTTCACACAGTGGTGAACCAAATCATGACCCACTAACAACTCACAGCACATTTACATGTAAGGAAATTCTACTGTACCAGGCAAACCGCTCTCCAGTAATGATCGCAGAGTCTCTGCACAAACCGGGGATTCAAAAGCAGCTAGAAATCCTGACAGGCCGATCGCATTCAGCAAAATCTTTGGTTTTCTTCAGGTATGAGCCTGGTAAAAACTCAGTGACTTACTTCGTTCTCACAAACTTAGATTTAGCCCAAAATAATTCTCTTCTCTCACCCTCAAGGGCAGCAGGCAGACATGCAGGCCACAGTTCAGGCCTTTCCACAGTTCTCCCATGCAAATCCACTCAGGATTGCTGCTCAAAATCACTTGAGCTGTGTGTTTCTTCAGCTTCCAACTTAGATCTGACTCAACTGCCAGCAAGCTTGACGATTTCCCTCAGAAACCAAAAGGTTCAGTTGGCTGATGTGTCTGTCATTCACAACAAAGGCTCCCCCTTCAGGTGCAAAAAACGCGCCAAAAGCCCAAAACAACAATTCCTACAGATTTTGACTCCAGACAGCTCCTGTAGTCTGGCTCTATTTCAGGTCCCACCAGTACTGATTGGTCCAATTTGCAGTCCCGGGCCAAATAGTGGGGATAAACAAAACAGTACTTGCTGCAAAGAAGGCAGGTTAGACAAACTACATTATCATTATCACTCTAAATGATTTTCAGCAAATAGTTACATCTTTCAACAGAGCTCCCTTTCAGATTACTTATGACTGCAATCCAGGCAGCTCTTAAAGAGACAGTACACAGAGGCTATACAGGCACTCTCTGGCAATCACATTTAAACTGCTAAAACACAGGATACCAGCCTGGTAGTGAGCATGTAGGCAAGTTCAAGGAAGACTTTTTGGGAAGCCCCATTTGTAAGGGGGTTACAGAAAGAACTCTCCAGACTGTCGATTAAGGAGAAGCTACCAAGACAACCAGGAGGCGCTGATGGTTGAGGCACTGGTTGTCACACCTCGTCCCATGGTGGTGACCCAGGTTCGGGGATGGATCCAGGCCACTAGGGGTTGTCAGGGGAGGGAAGGGATTGAGCATCTGGAGGACTGCTCTCTCTTCCTGGGGAGGGTTTCAGGGAAGTACCACTCCCTTGCAGCTCCTGGTGGCAGCTGGGGGCAGCATCAGTACTCGCATGTGCTAGCGGATGCTGGGGCAGAGTGTCGGCAGGTGTCAGTATCAGAGCCATGGATACCATTGCATGTCCACATTCTGAGGAGTGCAACTCAAGGAAAAATCCCCTGGAGGACTGAGGAGCTGACAAGGGTCTCAGGCACTAGGCTGCACATCCCCAACACTGGACTGACGAACCAGTGGTCCCCACCCCCCCAGTCTGCAGGGATGGACCCTCTAATCCCAGAAAGATGCCGTCAAGGTAGGAGTGGCGGGCCCTCCCCCAGGGGGGTGATCCAGGGGGCTGGGAAGTCCCTGTATGGGGGGGGAGCACTGGGAGGGGTCTCTGTGGGTAGTAGCAGGCCCGTGTCAAGAAGGCACCTCCGAGAGATGCCTCAGCTGAAGGAGTATAAATAGAATAAAAAAATAAAAAAAGCTACCACATGATGGAGATTGAATGCTGCATGCAGATAGACCTTCTAGTTCCTTGTTATCTCTGCATCTGCACCAGAGAGGATGCTCTGATGAGGCTGGGGTAAGCCAATCTACTGGACTCAGCTAGGCTCCAGCAGGGCCTATTGAACTCTCTTTAATGATTCTTTAGTCCTGCGTGGTTGTCCCACAGCCTTACAGAATAACATCACATACTTTGGTATCCATTTTATTTTATCTTCGCTTGAGACATAAGACATGTAATCAGGACACTGAATTTCATACTGAGTCTGTGCATATCAGTAGCCTCCTAAACTATATTTTGGAACCCTGATTGTTTCCAGACATTCTGATTTATTTAAAGATTGACAAGCTGATGTTGCTAAATGAACACGTATATATGATATAAATAAGTACGGGTTGTTGTCACTGGATGTGGTTTCAGTTTGATGCCATTTATTATTGGCAGTCAGGGGAAGTGAGGGTCGACCTCCTTTAACTGCATGGGCCCCCAAGGATTACTGAATACCTAGTGGAGATAATATTTGTGGAGTCTCACTAGGGAGGGAAGAGTATTTATGCTGTGCCCCCTTGGGATACAGAGGAGGGAGCAGGGCTGACCTTGCATCTTCCTCTTGGAATTGTGGCCCTTTTGGAGTTTGGTCTGGGCTTCAGCATGCGTCCATCAATTTGATATCCCAGGGCTAGAGGGAGGTATTTCTGGAAGTTTGATTGTCAGGTTGCCTCCTAGATGGAGGCAATTAAAAGACCCTCAGGTTACTTAGCCAAGATAAACCCTGGCTCCTTCGGCTGTTTTAAGACCTTATTCTGAAGGAGAGGGATTATTGGAGTGGTGAGGGTAAGTCCTATTGTACACCTTACTAGGATAATCCATAAGGATAAGAAATATATCTAATCTGATTGCACTGATTTAGAAACCAGCTTTGAGGGGAGAGGAGATAACTAATAGAAGTGGGATTTGGTTGCTGCAGGGGCTTTGGCATTTTTTCTTTTACAGCTTTTTTCCTGGACAATCGATTGCTGGTAGTCATACAGCAACCAATTGTCCTTGTAGTGGTCCTCTTCTCGGAAGACAGAGATTATACTACAGCTCTGCAGGGCTATGTTTTATCCCTAGCGGAGATACTGAACAGTAATTATTGTTCCCTACCTTGAAAGTACCTTTCTTTGTGGTTTATTCTTTACCATTGTATTTCACATTCAAACTATAGTTTATGTTAGTTTATAAGTTAGATTATATTGACTGGGACACTTTATTCCTTGGCTCTTGGGGTGCAACAGGGAGGGATGGAGGAGGTTCTTCCTTCCCCACTTAGGAGGCACTGGCCATGGTGTATCGGGGGAATATACGTCTCTTACAGATGGATTTCAGAACATTGACATTTAATGTTAATGGTTTGATAAGTCATATTAAATGGAAATTTTTTTCAAATTATATAAAATAAAGTCAATTTTGTGCTTCTGCAGGAGACACATCTGACAAATGGGGAGCACCAGAAGTTGTAAAAGAAGTGGAATGGACTGCACTAGGAAAACAAGCACTGCACGGTTAAATATGATGCAGCAATTGAAAAGAACCAGCACCTGCTTTTAAAACACAATACTTTTGTCTTTTCCTTATATTAGTGAAGAACTCGTTCAAGGAGTAATCATATTCGTGGATCTTTATTGGAAAAATACAAAACTCACATAAAAGTGATCACAGCTCCTTCAGACGATGACCAGCAGAGTTCATTTAGTCCATAAAATTCCTTGAATGTGGAACAGAACGCCAAAGATCCAAAAGGCAGTTTACAGTTCACAGTTCGCGCCAAACACTGTTGCTACGAGTCTCCACAACATAGAGCAAGCGCTGAGGGTCAATTCCCAAGGACGTCACCTGATGCGTTTCACAAATTGCTTTCTCAAAGGCTGACATCACATAGTATCCTCCTCTTTTTAAGCCAAAAATTTAAAGTGATATGAACCCATTACCACAAAAAGCAAACACTGCATAAATTGATTAAAAAACACCCTGCGATACCATTATAAAGTCTTCGCATGTCATGCTGCACATATTTCATTTAATAACACATCCAATACTTTAATCCGTAGATTCAAAAAGTAGTCTTTATACTGTAAAAAAAGTAAAGAAAGAAAAGGGACATTATATAAAAAAACCCACACCAATATTACAATCTAATCACTATTTTTTATATTTCAGAAAAGGTTTAATTTCTAACCTTTCATTCAATCCTGGTTTATACATTGCTCTAGTAACAAAAATCCAATACTGCTCCCTCCTTAAAAGAAGGTTATCCAAGTCACCCCCCCTTTTAGCCAAAGTGGGTTTTTCAATAGCTATAAATGAAAATCTATGTTATGTTTTATTAACTGCCTATAGTATATGCAATGCTAAGGCATTTTTAACATCACCATTCAGTATGGATCTAGCATGTTCTCCTATTCATATTTTGAAGGGGCATGTTGTTTTTCCTACATAAAAGCTGTTACAGGAGCATTCAGCAATGTAAACCACTCCCGACGTGCTACAGGTCACTAAATCTGTAATTTTAAATTCCTTCCCCGTGGCAGGATTTGTAAAAGTTTTAGATATTTTAACCCAAGAACAGTATTTACAATGGCCACATTGATTGCAGCCTACAATTGGTTTAGATAACCAGTTTCTTGGTTTTTCCAAAGTTGGTTGCACAGAGTGAACCACAAAGTCTTTTATATTTTTACCTCTCCGAAACACCACCCGTGGGTCCCCAATATTAACTGCTAGTAAATTGGGATCAAGACAAACCAAATGCCAGTGTTTTTTAATGATGTTAATTATTTCTCCTGATTGAGGGCTATAAGTTGTAACCAAAGTGGACTGTGGGTCACCCGTATTAGGTCGATATTTATCAACCAACAGGTTTTCCCTCACTATTGCATCAACTTCAAGCTTTGCTTTATTTAATGTAGTTTCACTGTATCCTCTCACCTGAAGTTTTGCAGTTAATTCATTAGCTCTTTCATTATATTTTTCAATATCACTGCAGTTTCTTTTTATACGAATATACTGACCCTTTGGTATTGCATTTATAACATGTCTAGGGTGACAGCTATTCGCTTGAAGGATAGTATTACGATCAGATTGTTTACAGTATGGGTCAGTTTTCACCCCCCCTTGACCATCTTTATAGATTCTTAGATCTAAAAAGAAAATTTCAATGTAACTAAAATTTACTGTGAAGCGCAAGTTCTGATTGCTTTTCTCTAAATAGTCCACAAACTGAAACAGTTCAGTCTGACTGCCCTTCCATATCATAATAACATCATCAATAAAACATCTCCATAAGTCAATTTTGTGCAAAAAAGGATTGTTTGAACCTCTAATTATATCTAATTCCCATTTGGCCATATACAGATTAGCATAATTTGGTGCCATACTTGCACCCATTGCAGTACCCTTCGTTTGTAAATAGAAGTCATTCTTATAGAAAAAGGTATTTCATTCAAGTATGAATTTAGTTAATTGAATTAACACCGATGTTGGGGGTTCCTTAACTGTTCTCTCATTCAAATAGAATTCAAGCGCTTCCAGACCACCCTCGTGTGGAATATTAGAATATAAAGAGGTAACATCCAGGGTGACCAAAATGCTATTTTCTTCTATGGCCAAATCTTCTAATATTGACAAAATATCACTGGTATCTCTTATGAAGGCTGGTACTTGTTCTTTAATGAGTGGAGACTCGTAGCAACTGTGTTTGGCGCAAACTGTGAACTGCCTTTTGGATCTTTGGCGTTCTGTTCCACATTCAAGGAATTTTATGGACTAAATGAACTCTGCTGGTCATCGTCTGAAGGAGCTGTGATCACTTTTATGTGAGTTTTGTATTTTTCCAATAAAGATCCACGAATATGATTACTCCTTGAACGAGTTCTTCACTAATATAAGGAAAAGACAAAAGCATTGTGTTTTAAAAGCAGGTGCTGGTTCTTTTCAATTGCAGCATCAGAAGTTACAGAATTTTGGTCATAAAGAGGCGTGCTCCTCAACTTATGGGAGGGGTAGATGACGTGGGGTCACTATATTGATCCTAAATCATGTCCCCTTTGAAGTTGTGGACAGGGTGAACATCACAGAGGGTAGCTATGTCCTTGTAAAAGGACCTGTGAATGGTCAGATGATCTCCTTGGCCTCAGTGTATGTGCCCCCAAATTCATCCTGTTAATGATATAGGAAAATCTTATTACTCATTTCAGAAAAGGCAGAGGCGATTCTCATTTCTGTGGGAGATTGGAATATGACCCTCGACCCAGCTAACGACACAACATCTAAGATTCCTAGGAAATCATATAATGCCATAAAGCTGTTTAGACCCCTGTTACAAAAGGAGGAAAAAAGCTGTCTTTAGGAAGTACAAGAAAACAGGGAGCGGGGAGGGCAGGGAGGAGTACTTGATGGAATCGAAGGAGGTGACAAGGGCAGTAAGGGGAGCCAAGGCATCTACAAAACTCAGGCTGGCACAAGGCATTAAGAAGGGGGAGAAGGACTTCTTTAGGTACATCAGGGAGAAAAGGAGCTGTAAGGACCACATAGTAAGGATTAGGAAGGAGGGGGTTGGGTGGAAGCAGGGTGCGATAAGGCAGAAGCACTAAATGAGTACTTCTGCTCAGTATTTACTAAAGAGAAGAGTGGGTGACACCCAAGGGGGGAGAAATGGCAGAAATGGGGGGGAGGGGGTGACAGATGGGGAAACCATGGAGGGCAGAGTTTGGGAGGGTTTGAAGGCACTGAGGGTGGATAAGGCACCAGGCCCAGATGGCATCCACCCCAGGGTACTGAAGGAGCTGGCAGAGGTCCTTGCAGGACCTTTGGCAGACCTATTTAATGCCTCATTACATTCGGGGTATGAACCTCAGGACTGGAGGATGGCCCATGTGGTGCCTCTACACAAGAGTGACCCCAAGGATGAACCAGGAAATTACAGACCAGTAAGCCTCACATCCATCGTGGGTAAGTTAACAGAGACTATCCTGAAGGAGAGGCTGGTGGCCCTCCTAGAGGCCAAAGGACTACAGGACATGGCTTCATATGGGGCAGATCCTGCCAAACCAACCTGGTGGAGTTCTATGACTGGGTAACTAGGCAACTGGACAGGGGCCTTGCATTGGATGTTCTGTATCTGGACTTCAGTAAGGCATTCGACTCGGTGCTGCATGGAAGGCTGGGAAGTAAGTTAGTAGGCACAGAAGCAGGTGCAAAGCTGGTGAGATGGGTAGGGAACTGTCTTCAGGGAAGGCAACAGAGGGTGGTGGTGGTGGGTGGGGAGCTCTCACACCTAAGGGTAGTGACGAGCAGTGTTCCACAGGGCTCATTGTTGGGACCAGTGTTGTTTGGGATATTCATTGCAGACATATCATTGGACATCAAGAGCAAGATCAGTCTGTCTGCTGATGATACCAAGGTAGGAGCGGTGGTAGATGACCTAGGGGGATGGCAGGGGTTGCAGGATGATCTGGCAAAGTTTGAAACCTGGTCAGACACCTGGCAACTGGGGTTTAATGTGAAAAAGTGCAAGGTGCTGCATTTTGGGATGAAGAACCCAAGGAGGAGTTACCAGCTGGGGGGAGTGCAGCTAGCCCAGACAGAGGAGGAGAAGGATCTGAGGGTGCTCATTACAGGGTCAATGAACAACTCAGCACAATGTAGAAAGGCAGCTGCAAAGGCCAACAAAATGCTGGGTTGTATTGCAAGGGGTATATCCTCGAGGAGGGAGGAGGTGACTCTGCCACTGTATAGGTCATTAGTTAGACCACACCTGGAGTACCGCATGCAGTACTGGCACCTATATCTGAAGAGGGACATTAAGTTAATGGAGGGGGTGCAGCGCAGGGCAACAAAGATGATCAAGGGGCTGGGGGACTTATCATATGAGAGGAGACTGAGGGAGTTTAACATGTACTCACTGGAGGAGAGGAGGGATGGGCGGACATGATTGAAACCTTTAAGTACATGAAAGGAATAAACAAGATGGATACAGAGGGGCTGTTCAAAGTAAGGGAGGGAAAGGACACCAGGGGCCATGATATGAGACTGGAGGGAGGAAGGTTCAGGAGGGAGATGAGGAGACACTTTTTTACAGAGAGGGTGGTAGCTGGGTGGAATGCGTTACCTGCAGAAGTGGTATCCAGTAGAACAGTGGACTGCTTCAAAAGGGGATGGAACAGGACAAGGGGTAGGGTCAATGAAGGGGAAGAGTGGAAGGGAGGGGCAGCTGCAGAATTAGGGTGTGCTAGCTGCACATTCGAGCAGACTTGATAGACCTCTAGGCCTTTATCTGCTGGCAAATTTTGTATGTTCGTATGTCCGTAAAAGTTGGGACTGCAAAATACCTGGAAATTTTAGAAGGTTCTACAAAGGGTTATACACATTATCCAGCCACATATCATATGTACTCTAGATTACAATATTTATTTTTTTCTGACTAGGGAATCTCTCTCTTACGGGTTAGGGGATGTGAGATTGAAACTCTGTCGGATCACTACCCACTGACTCTGACCATGGCCCTTTCTCTACAAAAAAAAATAAATTTTGGAGATTAAACTTCTCTCTCCATAATGAGTCAGAGGTGGTAGAACAAATCCTGCAAACCATAGCCCTTTAGGACAATGTTGACAGTGAAATAAGTCATGGAATGATATGGGATAAAATAAAGACCATCTTCCGGGGTAAACTAATAGCAATAGCCATAGCTGGGAAAAAGCAGAGATATGAAAAACAAAAAAATTTAGATGCAGATCCAGACTCTAGACAAATTGCAGCAAGAAAAGTTTGAGAGACAGAGACAGAGAGAGAGAGAGAAAGAGCTGACGGTCCTTAGGAGAGAGTTTAACAAAATTCTGTATCTTAAAGTTGAACGGAATTTTCAATTCCTTAAAAAAAGTATTTTGAAGGGGGCCGACAACCATAAAAATTCTAGCCCTTAGACTTTGGGCAAGATGGACCTGTACACAAATAATACATATTGTCCACACACAGACTAAAGTTAAGGTTACTACTCTTGAACAAATTTCAGAGACCTTTACAACATGTTATAAAAAAAAAAAAACTCTATGCTCGGCAGGAAAGGCCTGAGATAGGGATGATCAAGAATTTTCTGAGGGTGTCGAACCTACCACATTTGACTAATGATTTGAGTGTCTGTCTCACGGCTTCTATTACAGATATTGAGATCAGTACAGTAATGGGGAGGGTAAAACTGGGAAGTCTCCTGTTATAGATGATCTCCCTGTTCCATAAGACTATTGCTCCTATCTTTAGACCTGCTTATCAGGAGATTTTGGAAGATGGTTTCACTCTGTCCCCCTCCTGGAGACAGACTGTTATTTCAGTGGTACCCAAGCCCAGCAAGGACCTCACACTTTGCTTCTCCTAGAGGCGTATCTCGGTCCTTAATGTAGATTATAAATTTCTAACAGCTATTTTAGCCAAACGTTTCCAACAAATAATACTAACATACTAACATACTAAAATGCCAGCAGAATAGGCCTAACGGTCTTTCGTGTCTGCTCGTTTGGTCAGTCCCCAACCTGGGTGCTGACCTTGCTGTCCCCCTCACCTTCTCTGGCTTCTCCCTTCCCAGTTCCGGATATTCTTGCTGCATTGGATTTTGCTTCCAGAACCCTTCCCCTGTACCTGTCCCACCCCCTCTTGAACCCCTCCACTGTCTCTGCTTCCACCAGCCCCCTAGGCAGTGCATTCCATGGCTCCACCACCCTCTCAGTGAAGTAGCACCTCCTCCTTTCTCCCCTGAATCTTCCCCCCTCCAGCTTCCACCCATGCCCTCTAGTGGCCCCTTCCTCCTTCCTTTGAAGCACCCGACTGTTCCTCCCCTATTTACCCTCTTCATGTACCTAAAGACCTCTATCATGTCCCCCCGGTCCCTTCTCTCTTCCAATGTGTACATATTTAGCTCTTCGAGCCTCTCCTCATAGGTCCTGTCCCCAAGTCCCAAATCATTTTGGTTGCCTCCTCTGGACCCTCTCCAGGAGGTTAATGTCCTGCTTTAAGTGTGGCCTCCAAACTGCACGCAGTACTCAAGGTGCGGCCTCACAAAGCAGTTATACAGAGGGAGTATCACTCTCCTCCTTCTGGAGGTGATCCCCTCAGTGATGCATCCCAGCATCCTGTTGGCCTTGGCTGCTGCCCTCCTACAAGTCTCAGAGTTGTTCATCTTGACATCCACCACCACCCCAGGTCCCTCTCAGCCATCGAGACTTGTAGCATTTCCAGGGTGTACACTTGGCCTGGGTTTCTGGTCCCCAGGTGGAGTACCTTGCATTTCCTGCAGTTGAACCTCAGCTTCCACTTCTAGACCATCTTTCCAGAGCCTCCAGGTCCCCTGTAGGGCCACCCTCCCTCCTCCCCATCCACCACCGCCCCAGTTTGGTCATCTGCAAAGAGACTCATCTCCTCCTGATTCCTGTCCTTATGTCAGATACGTAGGCGTTGAACAGAAGGGGCCCAAGGACTGATCCCTGTGGGACCTCACTAATGACCCTCCTTGGGGATGAGACTATCCCTCCAACTACGACCCTCTGGGTCCGGTCCTGGAGCCAATTGCCTATCCATCTGATCATCTGGTTCCCCACCCCCATTTCTCCTAGCTTATCCAACAGGCCCACGTGAGGAACAGAGTAAAATACCTTGCTGAAGTCTAGAAAGAGGACATCCACTGGTCTACCCAGGTCCAAGGCACTTGTCACCCGGTCATAGAACTCCACCAGGTTTGTCTGACACGATTTCCCCGGGATGAATCCATGCTGTCTATCATCCAGGCACCCTGACTTATCCAGGTCCCCCCTAGCCTCTCCTTGACAATGCCCTCCATCACCTTGCCCACCACCGAGGTCAGGCTGACAGACCTGTAGTTCCCTGCCACCTCCCTTGATCCCCCCTTGTGGATAGGCACTATATGCGCCACCTTCCAGTCTTGGGGCACCCACCCTGTCCTCAGAGAGATGGTGAAAAGCTCTGCCAGGGTTTTGCCAGGACATCTGCAAGTTCCTTCAGCACTCTGGGATGTAATTTATCTGGCCCTGGTGCTTTCTCCATCTTAAGGGAGCTGAGGGCTTCCCTCACTCTCTCTGCTGTAATTTCCACTTCCGGTACCCCTTCTCCCTGCTTAGCCCTCCCCCCACCTGCCAGTGATGCCTCCCCCTCTCCCCAGACCTGCCGATGGTAAGGGTCCCCTCCTCAGTATCTTTGTCTCCCATGTATGATGCAGCACCCCATTTTCCCTGGTGAAAACGCTGAGGAAGTACTCATTTAGTACCTCAGCCTGCTCCCCGGGTCTTGTGCCCATCTCTCCCCTGATTTAGTCCTGCTAATCTGCCCTTCACCCTTCGTTTTTCCCCAATGTATCTAAAGAGCCCTTGTTCCTCTCCCATTTCCCTGGCCAGGTTCTGTTCCTTCCTTGCCTTAGCCTCCCTCACCACTCTAGTGGCCCTTCTAGCCATCAGCTCGTACTCCCCTCGATCCCTTTCACTCCTTGAGCACTTGAATTGCTTATAGGCTGCTTTCTTTCCCTGCACCACCTCCTGGACCTCCCTGGTCCACCAACAGGGTTTTTGGGCCCTACCGCATTTTTGTCTTACTCTTGCACAGGTACTGGTAGCATTCTGCACCCCTCTCCTGATGATTTCCCACCTACTATCAGTGTCCATGTCTGACCCAATCCCATCCAAATGCTCCTTAAGGATCCTTCCCATTTTCTTAAAATCCGCCCCCCTGAACTCGGTTACTTCCGTCTTTGTGCAGCCTTCTACCCCTCCTAGGTCCAGGCAGAACCAGACTGTGGCATGGTCACTCCCCGCCAATGGGTCCCTTACCTCCAGGCCCCCAATCTGGTCACTGTCTGCCAGGACCACATCCAGTACCCGTGCCTCCCTGGTCGGTTCCCTCACCTGCCGAGTTAGGAACACGTCTTGAAAGACATCCAACAACCTCTGTTCCCTGGTCACAGAGGATGTCATAGTCTCCCAGTCTGTTCCTGGCATGTTTAAGTCCCCAACACCACCACCCTTCCTCTGCCCAGTCTGCAGTGTCTCTAACATCTGCCACCAGACTGTCCTCCAGCTCCTCCGCCAGGGCAGGGGTCTATACACCACTCCTATTTTACTCTCTTGCACCCCTTGTTATCAAGGGTGACCCAATCGCCTCCACGGTTCCCTCCGCCTCCTCTACTCCCTATGCCAATGCAGTTTTGACTATCATTGCTACCCCTCCTCCCTTTCCCTCCCCCCTGTCCTTCCTGAACATAGTGTATCCCTCCAGGTAAAGGTCCCAGTCATGTCTTGCAGTGGCCCAAGTCTCAGTGACCGCTGCCACATCCACTGCTCCCTCAGTTAGCATCGCCTGGAGCTCAGGCATTTTATTGCCCAAGCTCCTGGCATTTAGCAGGACTACTTTCCACCCTTTCCCTATAGTTCCATTTCCCCTGCTTGTGTTCCCACGGGGATTCTGTTTTCCGCTGGTCTGCACTTTGCCAGTCGGCCTTTTCCTGCAATCCTCCTGGTCCCCAGGGGGTGGAGACAGAGTCCCTCCTTTATCGGCACCCTCTTGACAGCCTTTTCTCCCATCCCACCCCCCTTCACAAGTTTAAACCCTACTTTTCACCAATGAACCCCTCTATTTTCAACTTAAGGATTCCCCTCCCCTCCAAATTGAGATGTAGTCTATCTCTAGCATACAGCTCCTTATCCTCCCAGGTCTCCCCCCAATTCCCCATCAACCCATACCCTCTGGCCTCACACCACTCCCTGAGCCACTGGTTTATCTCCTAATTTTCCTTTGTGTTCCCCACTAGCCCTTGGCACTGGCAGGATTTCTGAGAAGGAAACTGTGCATCCTATGTCATGACAGACCCTGGGCGAGCTCCCTGAATCTTGCCTGTATCTTCTGCTCGCTATTTCCCTCAATGTCATTTGTACCCAGGTGGACCAGTATGTCTGGGGAACCCCACAATCCTTTGCCAGCTGATATACCTGTGTTAGCCCTGTGCACCGTTAGTACAGGGAAGCATCTTGTTCTAACTGGCCAGGCTTCTCCTCCCTATCCCATTTGATACCCTGATCATAGAATCCCCAGCAGGAGCACTCTGACCACTCCTTTCCTCCATTCCCCCTTCCATGTCCCTCATCCTTTCTACAGGCCCTCCACCCAGCTGGCTCCGTGTTCCTCCTTTCTGGGTGCCACATGCCACCCCTCCTTATTTACCATGGCCACCCTCCTCCAATCCTATGCCTCTCCTCCTCCTGAGTATCCTTCGGGTTCCTGCTAATTCCCCGTCACTGCTTGCAACTGGTCCTTCTCCCCATCTGCTAAACTAGCCTGGCTCATCCTCCCTTCCTTCCTGTCTCCATTTAGTTCCTCCTTGCTAGTCGTGCTCCCCTGGCCTAAACCCTCAGCTCCCTTTACTGAATCCTCCTTGTACTTCTGGTCCTTCTTTACCTTTCCTCCCAACTGGTCCTTCTCCTTGCGCTTTCCTCCCTCTTCCCCCTGCCCCTCCTACTCTGATTCACTGCTGCCCCCATTCTCCTGCATTCCAGGTCCCCCTCGTTCTTCCTGCTATCTGGCCCCTGCCTCCTGCCTCCCACTCCCACTCCCTTTCCATCTCTAACTACCCTGTCGTGGCTACATCACCCCTCATCCTTGAGCAGAAGAAGAGAATTGAAGGTTACTGAGTGTAAGGTCTGATCCACCTCCCCGCCTTGCTTCCTTCTGTCCAGCCCTGGCCATCTGCCTACTTCCCTGAGACTGTTGTCCTCCGTCCCCCTTTTGTGAGGGCCCCCAGTTACCTGCCTGCTTCCTTGGTAGTGTCCTTTTGTACCCCCTCTGCCAGGTTCCCTATGTGACCCCTGAGTATTCTCCTGCACTCCTTTCCCTATGTCCCCACCCCCAGTGCTTGGTGCAACCCTGTGGGAGACTCCCAGCCCCCTTTCCCAACCATACCACCCCTCTTTCCCCAGCTTTCTCCTAATCCCCGCAACCTCCTCCCTAAGCTGTGCTAGCTGGTAGCACACTGGGCAACCACCGAACTTCCAAGCCCAGTCCAGTATCATGGCTGCTCCACACCCTGTGCACCCCACCACCCTCCCAAAGATGCCGGCCCTAATGATGCGTGGTTCCATCCCCTTCCAAATAGGTTTCCTTGGGTGAGCCACCAGGTTCCCCCCTAGTCCAAGATACCCCTACTACCTAATCAGGTCACCCACTAATCTTAGAGACAGTCCCACTGTACACCAGTAACCCTGTTACTAGGTGCAGTACAACACATTAAACTTATAAGGGAAATGAACAACTCCCAAAGCTCCTCTCTCCCAGCCTTTAAATCCTACCCCAGTGGCTAGAACTACATGAGCTGCACCTGCACTCTTCTCCAATTACAGGGCAGGTGTTCCCCTATAAATTCGCAGACTTCTGGGGAGGGAGGGGTGGGGAGGGTGGGTCTTGGGCAGACACCTGACTCGAGAGAGAGTGTATCAGCCCTGTGTCTCCCCTCCAAGCCCAGCAGCCAAAGAACCAGGCCCAAGCAAATCCCACCAAATAGGTTTTAAATCAGAAGAAATAGGCCTCTACCAGCGCAGCCTGTTACACAGTGAAACATCCACAAAATGAGCCCCACTTACAGCCACCAAATCAGTTTACAAACATCCAGCATCACCCAAAACAATACCCTGCTAGCCCCTTAGAAGTAAGAAAAGAACTAACCTACCAAGTAAAATCCACAAGAACCCTGTGAAAACAACAGCAGCAGCTACTGTCCTGGAACACAACTGATCCTGTCCCCCTTCCAGTTCTTTCTGAATACTAATGATGGTTCATTGAGATCAGACTGGATTTGACACTGATAGACAGGCCTTTGATAATTTTCACCAGACAATACATATTATGGATCATTTGAATAAATACAACACCCTTGCTATAATCATGAGTCTAGATGCTGAAAAAAGCATTTGACCAAGTTGACTGGGAATTCTTTATCATGTCCTTGCCAGGTTTGGGTTCGC
This sequence comes from Neoceratodus forsteri, assembly GCA_016271365.2. Classification (NCBI taxonomy): domain Eukaryota; kingdom Metazoa; phylum Chordata; order Ceratodontiformes; family Ceratodontidae; genus Neoceratodus; species Neoceratodus forsteri. The sequence goes on from CM057449.1 coordinate 1,431,151,891, forward strand.
TGACAGCTTTGTAGATACCATAATGTGTTTATATTCAGGTCCTCAAGCCTATATCTGCACTAATGGGAGTGTCTCACAGGGTTTCAGTTTGGTACGGGGCACCCACCAAGGATGCCCATTGTCTCCATTATTTGCTTTATGTATTGAGCCTTTGGCTGAATGGATTAGGATGGATCAGATGGATCAGACATTACATGGAGTGGAGGTGGAAGGACAGGAAAATAGAGTTGCTCTGTGTGTGGACAACATTTTTTTTTTATAGTTAACCCCTCCAAACACATCATTATCTCAAATAATGGACATGATTGTAGAATTTTCTACATTTGCTTAACTCCACCAAAAGCAAGATCTTGAAGTTTAACTATGATCCACCCTCTCCCACTTCACCTTAAAAATAAGATGAGATGGGATATGTCTACTCTTAAATATCTAGTAGTTATATTAAGAACTACAATGATCGCCACTTATAGCACCCGGGGTTGACACAGGCAGTTAGTTTTTCTGAGCAGTTTCCATTTGCCACTTACCAAACCCATAGGTGTTAGTGTTAAATACAGTGAATATAGCAGTCTATGCCCACCTTCTGTTTCGAGCAGATTAGCTGATACTGTAGTTAGTAACTCATTTTTTTATTCTTTCTATTTTTGTGCCCCCTCTGACAGCCCCCATCCAATCGGTTCCCCCAGCCCCATCCCCCGGAATAACCGGGCTTACCTTATGCTTGACCTGGGAGCGGTGCCTGCGGGAAGTCGATCTTCATCCTGCCGCCGATGATTTTCCTCCATTTTTCTCCTGAGGGCCCCAGGAGAAGGACACATACATGTGGAGGTGCGCATGCACCTTACAACCCTAGTAACAACCCCCATCCACCCACCCCTATTGGCCTAGTGCCTGGCACCCTTAAGGCTGGCACTGCCCCCTGGCCTCCACCAGGGGGCAGCCATTAGCTGAGGGATGCCACTTCACCTCCCTTGGAGAGGAGAGTTGCCTGATGGCAGCTTCATCCAGCTCCGCCTTCTCCCCCCCCGCTGACCTCCAATGACCTAGGCTCGTTCCCAAAACCGGGTCACCAGTGTGCCGTGAGGTGTAGCATCCAGTGCCTCAACCCTCTTCACCACTGGGCTGGCGATGTTAGTAACTCATTTACTCTGTTCACACTTCTTGCTAATCTGCCTGAAAATAGAAAGGTGGGCATACCACTAAGTACCTGCTAATCAGCTGCTAATTGGCTGCTGCACATTGAAAGGGTAGCTGGATGGAGCTGGACTAACTGAAGCTAACTGATGGCACCAGAGCCCTTGAAAAGGTAATCGGCCACCGCACATTGAAAGGGTAGCTGGATGGAGCTAAAATAACTGAAGCGATCACATTGGACCCATTGAGAAGGTACTGTACTGTAGCTGGAGGGAGCTGAGATAATTGAGGCTGAAGCACAATCACACCAGAGCCGCTGGAAGCATGCCTCAATTGGCTCTAATGCAGTTTTTTAGCTGGAACTTGCAGGATCGCATTAGAGGTTCTGTTTTTACTACTAAACCATCTGTTTTCTCTAAGCACAATACAGTCCATGCCATTTATATCACTTTTTGGTTACAGTGCCCATTCCCTATAATAGGAAAATCTGATTACACAGATGTGCCAGTTATAAGCGACTTAGACTGTACTAATAAACACCTTTGTGTAGATAACTTTAAACCTATACTTGGAAAAATGGGTGAAGATATGAGACACTGGTCCTTATTACCCTTACAAATGTATGCCAGAATCCAAGCAGTAAAAATAAATCTCCTAAGGCTAGAAGTGGGTGAAAGTTGTGAATTCCACTTTCACTAATCTTCCATGAAAATTCTGAAATTTCATGTAGTTTTCTGAATTTCTGCCATTGGCAAGATCGGAATCTTCTGAATGTGTTTTGTGGATTTTAGCCATGTTCCATGGAAAGTTTTGGCTGAACTGCAGAAAAATACACATGAACTGTGAAATAACAGTTCTGAGAAATGTATTTCTGCAGTCTGATGAATTATTCTGCAATACATGTAATTATTCCGCAGTTCAGTGATCAGCTCTACAGACTTTTTTCTCCACTGTTTAATAAAATAATCTGCAATATTTATTCAGCTGTTCGAAGTCAGAATTTCAGTGATGGTTGCTTATTTGATTTCTGCACTTCTGTGGAAGCCAAAATCCAACTTTTGTGGAAATTCCACCAGTGGAAGCTTTTTTTTTGCACACCACTACCCAAGGGGCTTGCATCTATGTCAATGTGTCCCTGTATGGTTGTCACAACATTGGTTTAAGGAAACTCAGACCACTATTTTCAAATTTGTCTGGGCTAATAGGAGACCATGGGTTTGAAGGTCCCTCCTTTTGGCAAGTAAGAAATCTGGGGGAAGAGCCATACCAGATCAGCCCAAGTGAGAGGGGCACTATTCTGGTTACATACCCCTCCATGGGCACATTGGCAGGATATAGAGAGGGCTTTCTTACAGGATTCCCTCACATCTTCTTGCCTATTAGACCCTCCTCAAACTAGACCCTATATACTAAATGACTGTTTATCTGTCCAGGTGATCTTCAAGGCTTGGGGTCAGTTTCAAAAACATAACAAAGTAAAAAGAGAGATCTGGAGGCAATGCTGGTTAATCAAGACCTCAGTTTTTTTATATCATAGTTCATTAAAAGTTTTTTCTTTTTTTCAAGATACATACATTAAACATGTATTCACAAAACAAATACAGACACATAAATAACTTAGTGAAAATTAACCCAATCAAGAACTAAAAATAGAGATAGAAAATTAAACCCAGATCATCTATGCTTAAAGGCAAAAATTATGAAATCATCTGTCAATACAGTTTCAATGTCTCAATGCATGATCAATACAAATGATTGGGGGAGAGGGATGGGCAGGGAGACATAAGGAGAGGGGGGAAGGGGATACACTTCATTAATAATTCCATCTTTGTGATATTTATTTTATATTACATCCTCCAGAATCTCCAGGATATCTTTATTTCCTTAGCAGCCTTATAATGTAATAAAGAAAGCCATATACCCACTAATTTACCAGTCTGAAGCCAAAGTTTAAAAGTAAGATATTCCATATCCAGAATATTCAAGCAGATATCATACCAAGAATCTAGGGAAGGTATCACTGGGGTCAATCACCATTGTGTGATAGCCTTTTAAGCAGCAGACACTAAAATATTTAATATTTTTGTGCTTTTAAGCATATTGGGACTGGTGGAAGCCCAAAAATCCAAACCCTAGCATCTAGCAGTAGAGGAATCTCAAAGATCATACCCATCTCCTTGCTAGCTGTGTCCCAAAATGGAGTCAACTCCAGACATTCCCAAAACATATGGGTATGTGTGACTTTTTCTTGGCACCCTCTCCAACTCCTATCTGAATTATTTCTGCCAAAATGCTTAGTTATCACTGGAGTATGAAAGTACCTTGACACAACCTTCCACTGGAATTCTCTCCAAACTGGGGAGGCTGTTGTAGTTAGTATCCCTTCCCGGGTTTTTATCCATTCTCTTTCCACAAATTGCACCCCAGCTTTTGGGTCCAATGCAAAAGTGTGAAGACATGCTGTAACAGTGACTACAATAAGGACAATGTAATTTCAGCTACTGTGAAAAGAATGACAGTAAATAACAGCTACTGCACTAACAGGAACAATTGTGCTTATGTGGGGGGCATTGCCACCCATACCCCCCTTTGTGGGAGGCTTTGCCCCCACACACTCCCTTACTATTATAATCAACCCCAAGGTCATAGCACCTTGGTGAGGGGGGAAATTCCCTTATTGCTGTTACTGCAGTAACTGCAATTTACCTTCGCCCTTTTCACAGTAGCTGAAATGGCTTTGCCCTTATTGTAGTTGCTGTTATGTCTTCGTCCTTTTGACATGCTACCAGCTTTCTGCTATCAATTTATCTTGTAACCATCCTAGATGGTTTGCCTCTTGTTCATTCATTACTTTAATGATACTAGAGATTTTACCCTTAACATTCAAACTAAGGATCAGGTTAGCTAAACACTCCTGTAAGGGGTTTGAGTCTGAGATCAATTGTATAGTCTTATTCTCTTCATTTGTTTATATGGGAAGACATCCAGGTAGAACACGTGGAAATTGTGTCTGACCTACTGGAACAGGTATGGGTGAAGATTATATTATACAGGGTCACCAACAATCCTTTTGCAGTTGTTGTATAGACCACCCTCTGTTAGCAGCAAAAGTGATTTTTTAATACAGCAACAAATCTTACAACTTAATCTAGCTGATAGAATTATTTTGCTTGGGGATTTAAACTGTCCTGGTATAGATTGGGACTCTCTGAAAGGGTTAAATAAAACTGAGAAGGAATGTGTAGATATACTCAGTCAAGTAGGCTTAAGACAGTTGGTACATGAGGCAACTGAAGGACCAAATACTTTGGATTTGATACTTTCCAACATGGAAACAGAAATTACAAAATGTAATATCTTAGCACCCCTAGGAAATAGTGACCACAGTATGGTGATCTTTAACCTTAACAATAATAGCCCTGAGACTGAGGGAAATACTCAAATATTGTTATGGAACAAGGCAGATGTTTATGTTACCAGGAAAAGTATGGCTACTTGGGGCTGGAAAAAGGATTTTAGGGATAAAACATTACAAGAGCAATGGGTGATCCTGGAAAAGAAACTTGGAGAATGTATTAAAAATCACATCCCTACAAAAAAGAAGTATAACAAGGGTAAAAAGAAAAACACACCAAGTTGGTTTAATTATAAAATTAAAAAGATGATCACAAATAAACAAAAACTCTATAAGATCATAAAAAGAACAGGCAAAAGTGAAGGTTGGGCAAAATATAGGAAATTATAAAATAAAGTAAAGAAGGATATAAGAAAGGTGAAAAATGAATATGAAAGAAATTTAGCAGTCAAAAAAAAAGACTAATTACAAAGTTGTCTATGCACATGTAAATGAATTATAGGGTGGTATATAAAAAATAGGTCCCTTAGAAGATAAAAATGGTAAATTGGCTACCTCAAATAAAGAAATGGCCAATATATAAAACAACCACTTCTCCTCAGTGTTAAATAAACAAGCATTTGTCAATGCTGAATGTTTGCTTGCTGGCATTGGCACTGGTAGTGTAGGAGTTACAGAGCTGCATAATAGGAATGGCAGTGAAGTATTGAACTGAAGCCAACCCCACCACCACCCTGCAGATAGTGACAGGCATTGGGGTGTGCCTTTGGGTCATCAGGCATAACGGCCACGCCATTTCACCACACCCTACCGTGCAGACACCGACAAGTGTCACGGTGTCCCTTGGGGTCTTTGGCCCTTATGCGCACCCCATTCCATCAGGAAATATTGTGAGATGGGTGCGGTATAGGAGAATGGGGTGAACTTTGGGGCCGAAGAGTCCAAGGCACACCTCGATGCCTCTCAGTGGCTGTGGGGTGTGGGTGGGGGTGGAATGGTATGAGTATTGCAGGTGACAATCCCAAGTCACAACCCTGATGCCTGTCATCCTCTACAGGGTGGGGTGTTATGGTTGGAAACCCTAATGGCTCAGGCATTTGTTGATATTTTCACTCCAAATTTTCAACATGGTTTTTTTGTGACCCCCACCTCATGAACAGTGGCAATATCAGTTTGTTAGCCGAAAGCTGCTTTTGCACAGTGACTACGGCACTTGTCACCACAGGTGCTAAAACAGATTCTGAACAGGATGTGAAAAATGACAGCTGTACTGTTCATGGGGAGGTATAAAAAATTGCAATGTTGAAAATCTGCAGTGAAAATATTAAAAACTGGTGAAGTCTGCATAGAAACTGTGCAACGGCACCCGTAATGTAATTAGTTTGGGAATTGTTTACAGCAGATTGTCAACACAGGCATTTTGGGACCTACGGTCATGAACAGTGTCACTGTGATTTTCTTTATCTGTCCTGAACAATGATTTCCCACAGTGACCACGCATTTCTGTGCTGAAAGTGTGAAAACACATTTTGGCCATGTTGTGCAAAATGACAGCTGTACTGTTCATAAGGAAGTGTGGAAAAATGCCACTGGTGAAAATCTGGACTGAAAATATTACAAATTCACGAACTTACGGTAGCGGTGGAAACTGCAGTAATGCTGACTCATGAATACAGTCATTTTTAGAATTTTTTCACCAAATTTTCAAATAGCTATTTTAAGACCTCTGCTCATGAACAGTGTCACTGTGATTTTCTTAATGTGTCCCATACATTGATTTCGCACACTGACTGCGCCATTGTGCACTACATGGGCAGAAACATGTTTTGGGAAAGATGTGAAAAACGACAGCTGTACTGCTCATAAGGAGGTGTGGTAAAATGGCAATGTTGAAAATCTGGAGTGAAAACATTGAAAATTTGCAAACTTATGATCGTGCGCATGATCAGCGCAACAAACGCTCGTAAATCAGTTATTTTTGGGAATGTGACTGGAGTGAAGGCTCATATTCAGCAATGAGCATAACTAAGTCCAAGAATTTCCCACCAAAATCTTCATCAATACTTTCTCTATGGCCCCTCAGAGCATTCTCATGAGATGCTAGATACCAAACAGCCTTTATTATTGATCGGAGAATCTTTCTGTTCTTCTCCTTTTCTTGTTCTGCTTGCTTACACAATAACTTATCCGCATGAGTACTCTCATTTTGAAACAATCGCCACTCTAGTACATTTTTTCTATGCTGACTTGACTTTTCATGTGTAACAATTAACTCAAGAGCTTTACGAAAACCTGTAACACCCCATTGAACCCACTGTGATTTTGTCTTTCCAAAAACCATGCATGGAAAACAGAACGTAGAACTTTTGGCAATACTGTATTCTGCCTCTTGCTTTCTAAGGCAGTGGGCTAAGAGCCTGACCACTCTCTCCCCCTATTCTTAATACTTTTGTTTTGTATATCTTAAAACATTTTCTGCATGCCTCATTATTAAATCATTATACACCTTCTTTGCTTCCTTTTGGTGTGTTGTAGTTCTGGATTGTTTATGCTCTTCTTCCAGCTTGGAAATTGACTCTAATACCCCCTTAATTTTGGCTTGGTATTGTTTATTCTTATATGAAGCATAAGCAATACTATGTCTGAGCACCACTGCTTTTAATCCACCTCTGATAAATTTTAGATGGGAGTCAATCTCTTTATTCTCAGCCAGGTAATGCTTTATTACATCTTTAGTTGAGTCACATACCCCTTATCATGTAGCAGTCCAGGATCAAGCCTCCAGGTACCCCTTTTCCCCAGTGGATCCCACCTTGTATTAGGAGAGGTCATGGAGTGTTCTGGAAATGTCACTGGGTGTATCTTGATATCCTGAAAAATATGGGCATAACCTTTTTGAGTATAGAATCTGTCTAGTCAAGAATATGAATTGGAGGCTGCTGAATAAAATGTAAAATCAGCCTGTTTGGGGTTTTGGATTCACCAAGGGTCAACTAATCCCATTTCAGAGCTAAGTGTTCTAAGAAGCCTAGAGGAGGCCTTCTGCCCTTTTACATTAGATGGACCTTTATCAAGTGCCAGGTCTTCAACACAATTCCAGTTACCTACACAAAGAATTTGTCCCTCGGGTAGAGCTGCAATCTTATTAAATAGGAATAGGGGCATAAATTGAAACAACATGCAGGGGTCTCCCATTCGAAATTTCTGAAATTAGAACTATTCTAAGGACAGTCTGAAAGTACAGGGGCAGGCTGGGTCAGCTCATAGCTCAACCTGTAGGTCAGTCTGGAAGTATAGGGGCAGGCTGGGTCTGCTTACAGCTCCACCTATAGGTCAGTCTGAAAGAAATATCTGAAAAGTAGAAAAGTTGCAGTTTCCCTTTGAAATACACTGGCAGGCTTGCTAGTAAGGGTTTTCTGACATCATCACACAGGGACACCATTGGATTTTTTTTCACTAGTACTTGGCAAAATACCAATAAAAAGATGGAAAAGTAAGTAGATAACAAATAAAAGCAAACTGAATGATTGCAGTGGCATCTAAAGTCCCCAAACCTTCATTCTTTAAGATATGCACCTTTACTAAGCACCTGCTCTTTAAGATCTAGCCTAGACTTTCTATGTTTCTAGACATGAAACCTTGGGAAGATACAAAGTAAGATACATCAAAGAACCACAAAATAAATATTAGACAAACATGTAGTGGTATCAACATACACACACACACACACACACAATCCCAGTTAACTCACTGGGTAATACTAATGTAAGAGTAGGGCAATATGAAATAAAGCCCACTGATTAGCAGTCAGATACTAGTATCTGACTACGGGGGTGAAAACTCACCCCTGAGGGAAATGTCACTGAACCTGTAGCGACTAAGGTCCGCAACTCCAGCTTACGCCAGATCCAGCTTAACCAATACCCTCAAAAACACTTTAACAATTCCTGGTGTCTTGAGCCCAACAAACAGAAGCACTTGGGTGCACAAAACCTTATATTTTCTGGGTGGCCGCAAAACAATGACGGTGGCTTAAAACTAGCCAGCCTTAAGCCCCTACCATCAATAAGTAGAATTGTTTAACAAAAATATGTTACCTAGGTAGAAACTTGTTTTTGAAACTTAATGTACCGGCCCAATTTATTCCATAGCCCACCCTAACTTTAAAGTTTATTAAAATCTTCAGTCACCTTTATATTAGTCTCTTCAAAGCAAGTGACTTAAGTTATGAACCAAATCCAGATGCTTAGAATAATTTCAGCCTTAAAAAATTCAAATTCAAATTTAAATTTGGATTTAGATTGGTTGGTTTCTCTTCCAGTATTAATCTCTCAGTCCGATCATGAAACAATTAAGAAAGATCTGTGTTCTATAGAAACTGTCTAGGATCGTACTCAACTACTCGATCAATATTAATTTTTACAAATTCCCTTTGAATTTTCATCAGACTTTTACCTGTAAATGAAAAACTTCACTATATGTGTAAAAAACAAAAGCAACATAGATGTTAACTGGTTATAAGGCAATCATTCAGCTTCCTTCCGTATAAATCCCCTCATCAAAGCAAATCGCAATTTAAATGTTTACGCTGAGTATGCATCATCTGGTTTAAGTAGCTGCTTATATTCTGTCTGCAGTCCCTCTACTTCAGTTGATTGTTTCAAAAGACCAAAACAAAATTACATTTGAATGGAATCAAAAGTACATTTCTGCCAGTTGGCCTTGTACTCCAATTCTGACCCTCAGGGGGAGCAAAAGAAGGGATGCACTGTCCTAGGTTCCACACAATAGAAAGTCTGATCTGGAAACCAGTCATCTCCTTTGAAGTTCCACTTTCCTTTTTTAACTCAAGCTTTGATATCCATCATCTGAACTGTATGGCTGAGGATACTGTACCAGTAGCAAAACAATGGGTAAGATAAAGTCACTTATTCAGCATATCAACATTAAGTTTAAAAGGTGGAACACTTTTACCAGGGCACTAGTAATTGGTGAAGCATTGCTCTGCTTCAAGCAGCAAATGGGTTAGCAGATTAAACATACATCTCAGTCAAGTGAGTTTTTTGGGCACGATCCACTGGGCCACATCTGAATGTAGGGGACAAGGAAGTACCCCTCGGCTTACCTGACTGTTTTCCTCCAGGCGCTATGGATCATAAAAGCTCCTCAATCTCCTGTTCAGCTTTGTCCTCTTTCAGATCTGGAAGTGAGATCTCAGCAGCTTCTAAGTGTGGTAAGGCAGTAAATAATGTTTCAAACTTCTTTGTTCCCTCTTTATCTTCAACCCAAAGCGAAGCAGGATATCTGAACTGTGCTTTCAGGCCCCTTTTCTGAAACTGTTTTACCCACATAAGGCACTTTCTTTCTCTTTGTCAATAGTAGAGGGGGGTAATCCTGGTCAACACACACTCTGGTGCCATCCAAATTTAAGTCCTTTTCCCCCATGCCATCTTGAGGATTTTATCTTTAGTGGGGATAATGAGGGAATTTTATTATTATTGATCTCAGGGGAGCACCCAGTTTTGACTTTGGTGCTATTGCCTGATGCACCCACTTTATCTCTAGGCTGTAATCTTTACTTAAACACAGTTACTGCTTTTTTTTTTAACTTATTTCTCCCTCCGGTCACTGCTCCATCGAGGCTCTCTCAGGCATCCTGGCTTGTTCCTGCCCACTTGAGATTCCCCCAAAACCCAGTCTCTCCTGTGGTACCCTGACCCTCTTGCCTACCTTGCAACAAGAAACCCTTGGCTTATGCACCCCAAGGTGGGGCCACCACTCCTTCTTTGGTCCTCCTTGAAGTCTAGATTCAGCTGCATGCAGGACTTGGGGGCAGAGAAAATCAGGAGACCAGGTGGGCAGATCCGGCAGTGGGCATGGAGGCCAGGTGCCATTGCCTACTTGGCAGTGCAGAGTTTTTCCTTGTTCATGCACGTTACCCCCCTCCCTGAGGAGCAGACATGCAATGACATTCAGTGTGGGTGGGCATGCTGCCGCACCTCCCTGCAGGACGTCCACCGATACCTCACCCTTAACTTTTTGATGTGGTCCCAGGCTGCAGTACACCCAGCCTCCACTGGGTGTCACTAGCACCTGGGATTACACCACCCCCCCAGGAAGGGACAACTGTCATCGGACACTCAATCCTTTCCTCTCAGGCCGACCCACAGCAACCTGAGCTCACTCCCAAACCCGGGTCACTGGCATGGTGTGAAGTATGGAATCCAGCACCTCAGCCCTCAGTGCCACTGGGCCATTCTACACAGCTACTGCTTGAGCCAGCAGTCCAGGAAATGTACCACATCATCTTGCTCCACTCCCTCTGGAACCCCAAAGATTCTAATATTATTCCTTCTTGCCCTATTTTTGTAGCATGCTCCTAGCTGATGCTATTCTTGTGGACTCTGTTTGAACCCAGTGCTGGGAATTAGATCAGGGAGGGGCCATGGATATGGCCTACCTGGATTTCAGCATGGCCTTTGATGCTGTTCCACATAGGAGACTTATAAACAAGCTGGGCAGCCTGGGAGTGGGTCCCAGGGTGGTAAACTTGGTCAGAAATTGATTAAGAGATAGAACATAGAGGGTGGTGGTAAATGGAGTTCATTCAGAGGAGGAGGGTGCCCAGCAGGGTGCCACAAGGATCAGTTCTGGGGTCAGTCCTCTTTAAGTTCTTCATAGGAGACATTGTAGAGGGGCTGGAAGGGAAGGGAAGGTATGCCTCTTTGAAGATGACACTAAGATCTGCAATAGGGTTGGCACTCCTGGGGGGTGGAATAGTAAGGAGGGACCTAAGCAGGCTTGAGGAGTGGTCAAGGTGCCAATATTCAATACAAAGAAGTACAAAATCATACATTTGGGGCACAGAAACCCAGGTGAGGAGTACATGATCGGGGAAGGTACTGACAACCACCAAACAGGAAAAGGATCTGCGGTATTCATATCTGATGAACTAAAGGTGACCAAGCATTGTGAAAAGGTTCTGGGGAAAGCTGGTGGGATGCTGGTGTGCATAGGGAGAGGTATTACAAGCAGAAAAAGGAGGGGGTGATACCACTGTACAAATCATTGGTGAGAACCCATATGACATACTGTGTCCAGTTCTGGAGGCTGCATCTCTGGAAGGGCATAGTGTAGAGGCAGTTCAGAGAAGAGCAAAACAAATGGTGGAGGGTGTGCACCAAAAGTCATAAAAGGAGAGACTTGATAACCTCAATATGTATACCTTGCAGAGGCAGACATGGGGGGTGCTAAGGGGCTGAAGCCCCCTCCTTAATCTGAGGCTCGGTCGTCCTTGGTCGGGTATTGTAGAGTGCAGAACAACCAGGTGACAATGATGTTCCGATCTGACTCACATCTCAGACAGCAGTCCTAACATTGCAATTGGGAGATGGATGGAGTAAAAGAATTTATTAACATTGTCCCAGACAGCTGGGAGTTCACTTGGGAGGAGAACTCGCTCTTAGTACCGTGCCATCAGATACCAGGTATAATGCTGCTGATGGATGGGGGGGTGCACTGGGTAGGTCAGCACACCGCTCACTGAGGCTCAAGCACTCAGATTTATGAGGGAGGAGGACTGGAGGGATGACAAATTATCAGGCTGAGTGGGAGCTCCAAGAGGCAGTCAAGTTTCACGGCTTATTGCCTGTGGTTTGTTCAGTGCTGGGGGGATCAGTCAGATCTAGACTAGAGAGAGAGCCCAACCTACTTGGCTAAGATTTTTGCAAAGTGTCCAGGGTCCATGTCATCACACAGACCCGACCCCAGACACTTTGCAAAATATCTTAGCCAAGTAGGTTGCTCTCTCTCTCTCTCTCTCTAGTCTAGACTCTGAATGATCCCCCCATGAACTGAACAAACTACAGGCACTAAGTCATGGTGTGCATGCTCTCCAGGTGACTTAACTGCTCCCATCCTCCCACACATGAGCCAGAGACTACTAGAGCCAGCCACAGCACAGAGCCAATCAAGCAAAGCCAGAACAAAGACAGGACAGACAAGGCTTAGTCACTGGTTGGGTGGCCAGGGCTATATAAATAAAAAAATAAAATAAAAAAAAGAGTACATCAGCAGACTCGCTCTTGAGCAGGTCAGTCAATGTCACCAGTGGTCATCCTTTCCAGCTGCTCCAACAGTCAAGAAGTAACAGTGAGTGGCATGCAATTACTGTATCATTCCTCTGAATCTGACTCGTCCCAATCTTGTTATTCGCTAAGGTCAGCAGGAGGAGTAGTGGACTCCAGCTCCAGGAGTCTCAGTCAGGACATGAGAGTGACTGAGTGGTGGACAGTTGGCACGGCAGCCAGCTGGAGTACTGTACAGGAAGGAGCCTAACTGAATCTAACCAACTCGCCGAGAGCTAAATATCAGCATAGACTAGTAGGGCAGCAGTGACTACAGGGCAGGCTATGCAATTGTTATATGTAGCAGTGCTGAGCGCTCAGTTAGATTATTACATAGGGTGGTGATAGGAGCAACTGGGAGATTGCAGATGAATTATAGCAGCTAGCCGACTACCGAGTGTGGTGGTGTCACTGACTGTTAACAGTGGAAGGGAATGAATTTATGGATGGATCTGATGGATGCTTATGCTTATAGACTGTTGCAACATAACAACAACATTATAGCTAAGCTAATCATAGCTAGCTTGACTCCAAGGCCCCGGCAAGCATGTGCAAGGCACTGTATCGTGTGTGTTGTTCTTCTCTTACACACATGGTACATTAGCAGTGCCGCATCACTCTCATGCACTCTCACACAACAGTGATGCATTAGTTCTTGAAGAGGATGAGTCAGCCCTCTGTCTCTCTCTCTTCACAGAACGAGTGGTGGACAAATGGAACACCCTGCCAGAGGAAGTGGTGGGGGCTGAAACAATCACGGGATTTAAGAATGCATGGCATAGACATAAAGGAATTCTGGAGGTCAGGGTTAAGGGGCAATAGACTTCTAGGAAAACATAAAGTAAACTTACAAGCTCAAATGGGCAGACTGGGTGGGCCGTAGGCCCTTATCTGCCAACACTGTCTATGTATCTATGTTGTCGGAAGGAAGACGCTGCTTTCACTTCTACTTTTTTTTGCACCAAAATGAGGTCTTATACAAAAAAATGTATATAAAAAAAATTCAACTACTGGAAATCAACGGAAGGATTTTTTTTTGTTTAAAACTAGTCTGAGGGAGTGAGGGACACTAGGGAGGGATTGGGGGAAGGAATGAAGAAGGCTCCTGAGGGGCCAGAGCTGAGAAGGCCTGCCTGCTGATGAGTCACTGTTGTGGCCAACTACTGCTGGAGAATGGATGTGTTGTCTGATTTTAGGGGAAGGAAAAGCTGAAACTGTCACTACTGACTGCAGTGTGTCAGAAGCTTATATTAAAACATAAACACGAAAAAAGGAACACTTGAAAATTGAAAACAAAAAAATGTTTAAAAGTCTAAACTTTGCTACTGCAGTTCTGTGTTGCTCATTCAGTGCGTGCTTGATGATTTTGCAGGCCTTGGTTGGAGAGCTCTGATAGTTGGGATTTTTCATAAGTAGTAGTAGTATGATAGGAGGACTCAGTCTACATTACATTACAGAGTGCAGCAGCAGAGTATAAACTGTTTCCTCATCTGTGCTGACTTTTATTGTTGCTGCCAGCCCATTTCCACAAAAAAGATATAAAATCACACTGTACTGCTCTGACTGAAGTGGGACAGACTTTTGAGCCTCTACATACATGGGGTTGTGCCTCCCCCAACCCATTTAGCCTGCTCCTGTCTGTCATTCTTCTCCCTCATATCACCTTTCAGTCTGACTAAGGTGTGCCAGAGTTTTGAGCCTGTACATGGTGTCGTGCCACCCATCTAGCCTGCTACTACCTGTCATTCTTCTCCCTCATATAACCTTTCAGTCTGATAAAGGTGTGCCGGAGTTTTGAGCCTGTACATGGGGTCATGCTACCCATTTAGCTTGCTACTGCCTTCTTCTTCCTCATATAACCTCAGTCTGCCTAAGGTGTGCCAGAGTTTTGAGCCTGTACATGGGATCATGCCACCCATTTAGCTTGCTACTGCCTGTCTTCTTCCTCGTATAACCTCAGTCTGACTAAGGTGTGCTGGAGTTTTGAGCCTGTGCACAGGGTTATGCCACCCATTTAGTTTGCTACAGCCTGTCATTCTTCTCCCTCATATAAGCTTTCAGTCTGACTAAGGCGAGATGAACTTTTGAGCCTGTACACAGGGTTGTGCAACTCATTTAGCTTGCTACAGCTTGTCATTCTTCTCCCTCTTATAAGCTTTCAGTCTATAGTGTGATGGACTTCTCAGCCTGTGCATGGGGTTGTTCCACCCATTTAGTTTGCTACAGCCTGTCATTCTTCTCCCTCATATAAGCTTTCAGTCTGACTAAGGTGTGACAGACTGATCAACCACCAGTAATTCTGCCTTCTCTCAGATCGGAATTTGTAAAGGCAGGGCCCATGCAACCTGAACTAAGTAAATACCCCATGAAATATGTTTGTGGTAAACAATTTAGAACTTTTTGCAGTGATTGGTACTATACCATAAATGAAATAACAGGCAAACGTGTTAAGCGAGACTGGTTAGAATACAGTATTGCCAAAAGTTCTACGTTCTGTTTTCCATGCATGGTTTTTGGAAAGACAAAATCACAGTGGGTTCAATGGGGTGTTACAGGTTTTTGTAAAGCTCTTGAGTTAATTGTTACACATGAAAAGTCAAGTCAGCATAGAAAAAATGTACTAGAGTGGCGATTGTTTCAAAATGAGAGTACTCATGTGGATAAGTTATTGTGTAAGCAAGCAGAACAAGAAAAGGAGAAGAACAGAAAGATTCTCCGAACAATAATAAAGGCTGTTTGGTATCTAGCATCTCATGAGAATGCTCTGAGGGGCCATAGAGAAAGTATTGATGAAGATTTTGGTGGGAAATTCTTGGACTTAGTTATGCTCATTGCTGAATATGAGCCTTCACTCCAGTCACATTTGCACACAATTTCTGAGTTAAGACAGAAAGGTATAAAGACAAGAAAGCAATATCTGTCATCACCTACAATACAGAATGATGCATTGCATGCAACTAGTGATCTAATAACAGATAAGATCATACATGATGCAAGACAGTCACCAGTTTACTCTATTATAGTTGATGAAACGAGTGATATCTCTCTGCAAGAGCAGTTATCTCTTGTTGTCAGATACTTTCTGACAGATTTCTCAGTTGAAGAAAGCTTCCTAGGCTTCTACCCATTAACAAGCACCACTGGGGAAGGAATCTTTGAAAAATGTAAATCCATTCTTCAAGATTATTGCAAACTTGATTTAAAAAAATGTATGGTCAGGGGTACGATGGGACAGTAAATATGTTAGGCCAATTCAGGGGAGTGCAGACTCGATTTAGAAACATTTCACCAACTGCTTTGTGTGTTCACTGCTTGGCCCACGAGCTGTCACCCAGTTTAACTGACACAGAAGCAAACTGCAGAATTACTAGTGACATGTTTGCACAACTTTAGATTTTGTATTCAACATTTGCAAACAGTCCAAACAGAACAGAGCATCTAAAAGAAGTAAGACAAGTGATGAACTTGGAGGCTGATGTTGGTGGTCGTCAGCATCTTGTGTCTCTGTGCACAACTCATTGGTATGCACAAACATATAGCCTAGAAGCATTAAAAAACTTGTGCGCTTCTATTCTGCAAACTCTGAAGGAAATGAAACAATGTCCTGCTGCTTTATCAGCTGCCTTGAAGCCGCAGGCAAAACCTGTGATTCTGAAAATGAAAAAGATAGATTGTATTATTTGCCTTTTTACACTTCAAAACATATTTTCCAAATAAATACAGTCTCCATGTATCTACAGTCTCCATCTATCCATATTGCTGATGCACTAGATCAGGTACAAATATTGAAAAATAGCCTTTCAGAAATGAGGTCAGATGAACACTTTGAAGATATCTATACTTCTTCAGTGAAATCTGCAGAAACACAACAGTGACTTCAACCTAGACATTAACCTAAGCGTGTCTTATTGTAGGTGACCCATGCAAAGGAATGTAGCAGACAGTCAAAGCAATAAAGAACAATTGAAAAGTGACTTTTACTACGACACAGTCGACATCATTGTCAGTGTCCTGAATGATCGGTTTGCTGAGGTGCCCATCATTAAATCTCTGTTTTTACACCAAAACATTTCAATAAATCCACTACAGAGGAAATAAAAGCTATTGCCACAGTAATTTCATGTACTTACATTGACATTAATCCAGAGCTTCTTATTTCAGAATCACAGCTGGTATGTAAGGTACAAAAGCTTCAAAGTCTTGCATCACATCAGATCTGCAATTTCCTTTATGAAAGTGGCTTAACTCAAGCTTATTAAAATTTTATGAAATGCAGCATGTACTTAAATATCCTTCCTTTGACAGTGGCATCTTGTAAGCGTTTATTCGGTAGAATGAAGATAATCAAAACTCAACTGAGAAACACAATATCAAATGAAAGGCTAAGTCTGCACTCTGTCATTAATATTGAGCACAGCCATCTGAAAAGCATTCCTGCCAGTGCTGTCATTGACAGGGTCAAGGGCATGAAACAAAGAAGAATGTTGCGTAGATTTAGCATCAGTTGAACAAATCTGTCCTTTTTTTTCATACTCTGTGTGTGTGTGAGTGTGAGCACTGAGCAGCAGCATAGATTGCAGGTGCAATGAAAAATATTGCTACTTTCTTGTCTTTATGTCTTTCCACTTTTCAGCCTCCGTCGCAACAACCAGACTCAGTTTCTGTAGGGTAGACATTTGTTCTGAATAATAACTAATTCACTTTAGTAAAACTTAATTTGGACATGTAACATGGATTGCAAAAACTAGGATTGATGGTAAATTGGGAACTTACTATTACCCATACTAATTGTGTTGTTGTTGTTGTCTATACACTGCAAGAGCATTCCATCCTTCTATCTTTGGGAGGGTGTGTGCAATGCATGCATCATCAAACCCATGATAATGCAAACACCTCCCAGTAGTTATTAATAAAAAAAATATATATATGAAGTACTTTGTTAGACCTGGCCTGTGCATAGTGGTAGTCTACCACACACATGCATGGTCTAAGTACTGTTCCTAGTTTGGTCTGGTGCTGTCTACTACTCATTTTAGGCCATACCCATGCATATTGGTAGTCCCTGCCTATGTGACACATGGGCATGGCCTTAAAATACCAAATTGTTTTGGGTACTTGTGCATTTGTTTTGCCAAACATAACAATTAGTGGCAACTTGCTGCTCAGTACTCATGATGATATTTGGCTAGTCAAAAGGCTCAGATTGCATCTCAAGCATCAAAAATCTGAATTTTTTCTGGGGGCCTAGGTGGACCCAGACCCCTAGCCTCTTGAGTTGGGTATTTCACAATTTCAAGCCCCCTTAGTTATGTACCCAAATGTCCACCATTAATACCTTGGAAGATAGAAGAGTGAGGGGGGATAGAAAGAGAAGCTTGGCAGAGGACACCAGGAGGAAGGACTGCCGTGTGACTGGACTTCTCTGCTGGGACTAAAGAAGTAGAACTTTTGTACTTGGACCTTTAATTTAGGGTAAAAAAAAAACTAACAAACAAAACAAAAAAAAAGTGTGTGTTTGTCTGAGTTAACTGAACTGAATGGTTATCTGAACAGTTATCTAGGTGTAAATCTCCGGTGATTGAAAGGACTGATAGCTGTGAGGTTTAAATTACTTGTAGAAAGATCTAGTAAGTAGGGGGATTGGCTTAGCTAGAAGGAAGCTACATTTAAAGACTGCCTTAGAAAGATTCTCCTAATAGATTGGCAGAAGACACCAGGATGAAGGACTGCTGTGTGACTGGACTTCTGTGCTGGGACTAAAGAAGTAGAACTCTTGTACTTGGACTTTTAATTTAGGGTAAAAAAACTAACAAACAAAACAAAAAAAGTGTGTGTTTGTCTGAGTTAAATGAAACTGAATGGTTATCTGAACAGTTATCTAGGTGTAAATCTCAGGTGATTGAAAGGACTTGATAGCTGTGAGGTTTAAATTACTTGTAGAAAGATCTAGTAAGTAGGGGGAGTGGCTTAGCTAGAAGGAAGCTACATTTAAAGACTGCCTTAGAAAAATTCTGCTAATAGATTGGCAGAAGACACCAGGAGGAAGGACTGCTGTGTGACTGGACTTCTCTGCTGGGACTAAAGAAGTAGAACTCTTGTACTTGGACCTTTAATTTAGGGTAAAAAAAAAAGCTAACAAACAAAACAAAAAAAATGTGTGTGTTTGTCTGAGTTAACTGAACTGAATGGTTATCTGAGCAGTTATCTAGGTGTAAATCTCAGGTGATTGAAAGGACTTGATAGCTGTGAGGTTTAAATTACTTGTAGAAAGATCTAGTAAGTAGGGGGAGTGGCTTAGCTAGAAGAAAGCTACATTTAAAGACTGCCTTAGAAAGATTCTGCTAATAGCTTGGCAGAAGACACCAGGAGGAAGGACTGCTGTGTGACTGGACTTCTCTACTGGGACTATATTGCCCTCCTTCCCTCCCCTCCACCCTCCCACCCAAAGCTAGTTCTACTTTTATAGGCACAGGATTTGACTGACAACAGGAACTTCCTGTTTGGTAGCAGGAAGTGAGTGATCACAGAGCCACCAAGACCCACCATCCTAGAAGGGCAAGAGTAGCTCTCTGGCCCCTCTAGCTGCTGGAGGTCTGCCTCTGAGCAAGTAAGGGGTCTACTGAGAAATATAGGATATTCTTGTCTCAGAACAGGACAATCAGGAGCTTAAAGGGCACACAGGCAGAAAGTAAGGAGAGAGAGAAAAACAGAGGAAAGAGTAAGGATTGCAAACAGTTAAGGGGCCAGAAATAAGACATGATGGGAGTGGTGCAGTGCAGTGGCTGTGGAGCAGCAGTCTTCCGGGAGACATTTTGGAGGCTGCGGTGTTGTCCCATCTGCAGGCATCTCTCTGGGCTGAGGGAGGAGGTTGCTCATCTCCAGGCTGAGTTGGCCAGGATTAGTGGGACCTCCTCTTCCATCCAGGGACCACCAGTGCCACTGCCATTGCCTCAGAGGTTGCCAAGAAAGAGGAGCAGTTGGACCACAGTGGGCTCAGGGAGGGTGAGGGTGGTGGAACAGAGGTGCATCCCTCCAGTTGTACCTCTCCACAATTCCTATGCCATTCTGGCAAAGTGTGGTTCCTCTATGGAAGCATACGCAGTGGAGACCAAGGAGGATGCTGGGAACCTTCACAAAGGAGACCCACAGGAGGGTGGCAGGGGACCCCACAGGGGAAGAAAACAACTCCTGGTGGGGGACTCCAATGTTAGGAATGTAGAACTGGGGGAGGAAGGGGAGAGGGAGGTAAGGTGCCTGCCTGGTGCCATGGCTTGAAGGGACAGGGAGCGAATCCTCAGGATTGCCGGAGCAGCTGCACAGGGAAGGGAGCTGGATGTCATTGTCCACCTAAGGACAAATGACCTGGCTAAGAAAGGGATTAGAGAAGTGCAGGAAGAGTCTGTGGAATTGGGAGGTGCCTTAGACAAGTAGCACGCACGGTAACCTTCTTGGAGGTGCTGCCCATCTATGGCGTAGGAGAAGCTAGGGTGTTCCACACCATGGGATTCAATCAGTGGTTGAAAAACTGGTGTGAAGCTCAGGGATTTGGCTTCATTGGGGACTGGGGATCCACCTGGAGTGATGCAAGCCTACACTGGCATGATGGGCTGCATCTGTCCAGGAGGGGAACCAGGATCCTAGGTGATAGGTTTAAATGCTTCTTTGGCACACATTTAAACTAGCCAACGGGGGAGGCACTGGAAAGGAGCAGGGAAATCCTAGCCCCCCAAAAAATCACGGTAGTAAGTGCGGTAAACACCAACAGAGAGGTGTCGATAGGGAGAAGGGCAGGCGTAAATGGAGAAAGTGACAAAGGCAAGAAGGACAGGGATGGGGCAAAAAGCAGTAAAGCCATCAGGAAATGGAGGGTAATAAGTACCAATGCCCGTAGTCTGGGCAACAAGCTCCCTGAGCTGGTGGCCTTGATGGAAGAGGGATGCCTGGATATCGTAGCAGTCACAGAAACATGGTACACAGAGAACCATGACTGGGATGTTAACATGCCAGGGTACATAATCTACAGGAGAGACAGGCAGGGTAGAAGAGGGGGAGGAGTAGCTCTCTATGTAAAGGAAGGGATAAAAGCAACTGAACAAAAGAGTAAACAGGGAGGAGAGGAGGAACTGTGGGTCACCTTGGAGACTGGAAAGGGCACCACAATCCACACAGGGGTTGTGTACAGACCCCCATGTCAGGGGAAGGGAATGGACAAGGATATGATAGAAGGCATTCTTAGAATGGCAGAGAAAGGAGATACTCTTGATGGGAGACCTGAATGTGCCAGATGTTAACTGGAGCAAATTTGCTGCAGCCACATCCAACAGCAGGGCCATTCTTGATGCCCTATAGGTGGCAGGCCTCAGACAGCTAGTTTTGGAACCCACTCCTGAGGGAGCAATCTTAGACCTCGTACTCTCAAATGGGGGCAGTGAGAGGATCTCAGATCTAGAAGTGGGTGGCCATCTGGGAACAAGTGACCATCAAACAGCGTGGTTCACGTTAAACTCAGCTACAGAGTCAAGCCATACAAAAGTGAGGGTACTGGACTTTAGGAGGGCTGACTTTGGCAAGATGGGAGAGTGCCTCAGAAAAGCACTAGCAAACAGGCTAGAAGGAAGTGTGGAGCAACAATGGGGAATCATCAAAACTGCCATCACAGAGGCAACAAGCCTTTGTGTGAAGCAAATAAACAAATCCAAATGAAAGAGAAAGCCACTATGGTTCTCAAAAGAGGTGGCTGTGAAAGTCAGGAAGAAAAAGATAGCATTCCGGAAGTATAAGGAAACACAGAAGGAGCAGGACAGAGAGCTGTACCACTTAAGGCAGAAGGAAGCAGGGAGAGAAGTCAGAATAGCAAAGGCCAAACTGAGGAAAAGATAGCCAACTCGGTTAAGAAGGGGGATAAAATCCTTTATAGGTACATCAGCGAGCGTAGAAAGACAAAGTGAGGGAAAGTAAGGTTGAATAGAATGAACGGTGGGTGGGCAGAGGGGGACAGTGAAAAAGCAGGGATACTGAACGAATATTTCTGCTCAATATTCACAAAAGAGGAGGGGGAAGTGCCTAATCAAATTAACAGAAGCACTCTTGATAGGGGCGTCAATCCCAGTCCTTTCACAGAAGAAAGGGTTCTGCAAGAACTCCTAAAACTGAAGGTGGACAAAGCAATGGGGCCTGATGGAATTCACCCCAGAATTCTAAAAGAATTAAGGGGAACTAGTGAAACCACTGGCTACTCTTTTAATAAATCATGGGAGGATGGTGTGGTACCCGAGGACTGGAGGAAGGCGGATGTGATTCCCCTTCACAAAAGTGGGACCAAGACAGAGGCAGGAAACTACAGACCTGTCAGTCTGACCTCTGTGGTAGGAAAGTGATGGAGTCACTTCTGAAGGAAAGAATAGTTGAGTACCTAGAGGCCAGTGGGGCACAGGACCCAAGGCAGCATGGGTTCACAGCGGGAAGGTCATGTCAGACAAATCTAATAGATTTCTTTGACTGGGTGACCAAAGTAGTAGACCAGGGAGGGGCTGTGACATGGCCTACCTAGACTTTTTAGGCATTTGGACACAGTCCCACACAAAGATTAATATCAAATTAACCAGCCTGGGAGTGGGTCCCAGGGTGGTAGCCTGGTAAAACATTGGCTGGACAACAGGACACAGAAGGTAATTGTAAATGGAGTCCACTCTGAAGAAAGAGGGGTTACTAGTGGGGTACTGCAGAGTTCAGTATTGGGTCCAGTCCTTTTTAATGTCTTCATAAGTGACATTGCAGAGGGACTAGAAGGAAAAGTATGCCTCTTTGCTGATGACACAACGATCTGCAACAGGGTTGATACACAAGGAGGCATGGAAAGGATGAGAAGGGACTTGGCAAGGTTGGAGGAATGGTCAGAAGTATGGCAGCTAGGTTTCAATGCAAAGAAGTGCAAAATAATGCACCTGGGAAACAAGAACCCAGGGCAAGAATACACAATGGGGGGGAGGTAGTAACAACAACAAAAAAGGAAAGGGACCTGGGGGTAATCATATCAGATGACCTTAAGGTTAGCAAGCAATGTGAGAAGGCAGTAGGAAGGGCTGGGTGGTATACTGGGATGCATAGGGAGTGGCATCAGCAGCAGAAAACAGGAAGTTGTTATCCCTCTGTACAGGCAGTTGGTGAGACCCCATCTGGAGTACTGCGTTCAGTTCTGGAGACCCCATCTCCGCAAGGACATAGACAGGATAGAGGCAGTCCAGAAGAGGGCAACTAAAATGGTGCAGGGTCTGCAAGAGAAGCCGTATGAGGAGAGACTAAAGGAGCTTAATATGTATACCCTTGAGGAAAGAAGGGAGAGGGGGGACATGATAGAAACTTTTAAGTACCTCAGTGGAATCAACAAAGTCCAAGAGGGTAGCATCTTTCAGAAAAAGAGATGTGCAAGAACAAGGGAACACAATTTAAAGATGGGGGAGGTTCAGGGGCAATGTGAGGAAGTATTATTTCACGGAGAGGGTAGTGGATGTATGGACCAGCCTTCCTGAGGAGGTTGTGAGGTCTAAAACTGTGGGAGAATTCAAGAATGCATGGGACAGACATAAGGCAATTCTTGTGGGGGGTAGGAAGAAATAGGCTGTTGGTTAACTAGGATTTGCGGCCTATCCTGTAGGTAGGGAAATGGGCAGACTAGATGGGCCAAGCGGTCCTTATCTGCTGTCAAAGTCTATGTTTCTATGTTCCTATATATCAAGGGCATAAATGAGGTACAAGAGGGTAGCATATTTAAGAAAAATGATTTTCAAGAACAAGGGATCGTAATAGGAGGCTGGAGGTGGGTAGAGTCAAGAGTAATGTGAGGAAGCATTTTTTCACAGAAAGGTTGGTGGATTCATGGAACAACTTCTCAGCAGAGGTGGTGGAAGCAAAAATGGTAGAGGAATGCAAGAATGCATGGCATATGCACAAGGGAACCCTAGCAATAGGAAAGAGAGGGTAAATGCCAGAGATCCAGTAGAATTTGCGATTTTACAGTAAGTAGAGAAAATGGGCAGAGTAGGTGGGTCAAGCAGTCCTTATCTGCCATCAGTTTCTATTTTTCAATGTTTCTATGTATAGGAGACCCAGTTATCTAAAATCTTAGCAGTCTGAGTAGGATACTAAACATGAAGTAGGTAACTAATTCTGGGAGTTAGTAGAATGGCATAAAGTGGGGGGTGTCCAACCCTTTCAAATTGGTGCATTGGGACATAGTGCACGGGTTTTAAAAAAATACAGGTGCGAGCCAACTACTGAATTCATGGCATACAGTACATATGTAATTAGTGCACTGAAGATGACTTGAAATATAAGGTTGTGCAACTAGAAAAAGAATTAGGCATTTTAAGAAAATAAGGCAACTGGAGCTATTTGTGGAACAGACTTATGTACAAGTAAACACAAGTGCTATAATCCCCCTCCCCCATAATGAACCAGAATCAGATGGTGGTTGAGAAAAGAAACAACAAGGAATTAGCACAAAGTAAGAAAAGATGATGTGATACAGAGGAAGAACAGGAGGAGGTATGGTGCTTGGTCTTAAACAACAGGATGGCAAAAGGGGGCAATGGTGTTTTAAATAAGGACAGAAAACATATGCACTTTTACAGGACCCACCAATCCCATAACCAATTTAACCTCCACAAATCAATGAGCAAAGAGGAAGCAATGATGGATAAACTCGGAAAAGGAAAAAACTGGAGCTATGAAAGCCTCCCAAAGTTTGACCATGTGAACTTTGACCATCAAACCTGGTAAAGTACATGAAAGTTCTCTTACTGGCAGACTAGTTTGTACTGGTTTGACCATTAAAAAGCATTAGGAAATGAGATTAAATGAAACAGCATAATGCACTGGTCTGATATGCACCCAAAACAGCAGGATGATGCAGTGGCCCACATTGAGGGGTACTGGTTCCAAAAATTGTGCTTGTTCAGTCAGTGCCAAATATGAACAATGCTAGTAGTGTAGTAGTAAACAAGAGTACATGACTAACAATGCTCAAAATAAAATAGTTTGTAAAGCATATGTGTAGTAGGCCTACAAGATATCAGTAGAGAATCACACAGCTTAGGCTCTTGGTTCTGAAAACTGTGTACCCATTGGGACAGTGCCACACATGTGTAGGGCTTCCTATTATGTCATAGATATTTGGATGTGTTGTACACACTGGTTTCATAGGCAATGCTGCTTTTCCCCCAAATTATTTATTTGGCCTGCATAGACCTGGAAGAAATTCACAAAACATTCATCTGAAGAAGACTGGCTGAGGACAACAGTACAGCATTGCACAGTGTGGGCTACTGGTTCCAAAACTTGTATACCCATTGGTACAGTTCCACACATGCATATGGCTTCCCGTTATGTAATGGATAAGTGTTGTACACCCTGGTTTCATGGGCATAATGTCCCAGAAATTACTTATTTGACCTGTGTAGGCCAGCTAAAACTTCACAAAACATTAGACAGTGTGTGTGTGTGTGTGTGTGCGTGTGTTTGTGTTTATGTGTGTGTATGTGTAGGCTATGGTTCACCCCTCAAAAAATATAATTGATACAGAAGCCCTCCCCATCCACTTTATCCCATCCTCTGTCTTTATCCCAGCTGGAAGTGTAGAAGATTTAATTAATAAGGCATGACAGGCTGTATGCTATTGAGTAATAATGTCACACCTTGGGTGGCTGAAGCACGAGGCCGCAGGTCAAGTGCACTCAACACCCGAGAAGTGATGTTATTTAAGCAATAATGCATGACAGGGTGTGTGTTATGCTGGGATAACATCACACCTGCAATGGTTGGGCAAGAGGCCACAAACTGAGTGCATCCAGTGCCCCAGGTGTGATGTTATCCCAGCATGACACACACCCTGGAGTGCAATATTGCTATTATACAATGGCTTGTTGTAATACAAAATTAAAAAAAAAATTTCAAAAATGTTTTTAGTAGATATTTAGTCCGGCAATATATCTTTGTTTCTTAAGAGAAGATGCAACAAATCCAATGACAAATCAATACGTGATGTTATACTCATATATCTTCACTATCTCAGGCACATACTGACTGATCAGAGTCCAGGATTCTTTCTTGCCATTGTATAATTAAGCAATAATGCATGACAGGGTGTATGTCATGCTGGGATAACATCACACCTGGGGTGGTTGGGCACAAGGTCGCAATCCAAATGCATCCAGCTCCCCAGGTGAGATGTCAGACCTGCATGACACACACCCTGGAGTGCATTATTGCTATTATACAATGGCTTGTTTTAATACAAAATAAAAAAAAATTGCATTTTTTTTTATTGAGTATACTTTATTGAGTTTTAACAATACAAAACCAATCAAAAGCCAATCTGGGAGACAATAATGAAGTGAATCATACAGAGTCCCAAGACACAAAGTAAAAGAGAAAACAGTGATAAAACAGAAAAAGAACAAACAACAAAAAGAACCCCTTCCCCACCCAACACCCCTCAACCCCTGGTCTATGACCCGGAGAGAGAGAAAGAATAGCCAAATCTAACTGGGCTGCTATATAAATTAAGGTCCCCAGGTACTGTGGAAGGAAGATAATCTGTCCAGCATAGTTGCAGTGCATTTTTCTAGCTGAATAGCTAATAGGATCTTGTGATACAATTCTAAGACTGCAGGAAGAGAATCCTCCTTCCAATGTCACATTGTGGTCAACTTTGTTGTGGCAGCAATGAAGGTCAGATGAGCCTTTCTAATATGGGGTGTGCCAGGTGGAAAAAAGGCCAGCAGGCAACTCTCAGGTGTAAAGAGGGGCTCTAAACCAAGAATAGGGTCCAGCGCCTGCTTGATGGAGTTCCAAAAAGCCTGAGATTTTGGGCAATCCCACAATAATTGAAAAAGGGACCTTGGAACATTAGAACACTGGGGACAAACAGGCAATTAGGAGTGATGGAGCAACAATGGGGAAACATCAAAACTGCCATCCCAGAGGCAACAAGCCTTTGTGTTGAGCAAATAAATAAATCAAAACAAAAGAAAAAAAACACTATGGTTCTCAAAGAGGTGGCGAGGAAGGTTAGGGAAAAAAGATAGCATTCAGGAAGTATAAGGAAACACACAAGGACCAGGACAGAGAACTGTACCAGTTAAAGTAGGAGGAATCGCGGAAGACAGAATAGCAAAGGCCCAAACCAAGGAAAAGATTACCAACTCAGTTAAGAAGGGGGGATAAAACATTTTATAGGTACATTAGGGAATGATGAAAGTCCAAGGGAGGGATAGGGAGGCTTAATAAAGGGGAGGGTGGGTGAGCAGAGAGTGACAGTGAAAAAGCAGGGATACTGAATGAATGCTTCTGTTCAGTATTCACAAAAGAAGAGGAGGGGAGGTACCTAATCCAATCAATAAAAGTACTCTGGATGGGGGGTTGATACCAGTCTTTTCACAGAAGAAAGGGGTCTGAAAGTACTCTTAAAACTGAAGGTGGACAAAGCAATGGGGCCTGATGAGATTCACCCCAGAATTCTAAAAGAACTAAGGGGAGAACTAGTGACAGCACTGACTACCCTTTTTAACAAATCATGGGAAGATGGTGTGGTACCTAAGGACTAGAGGAGGGAGGATGTGATTCCCCTTCACAAAAGGTCACAGTAAAGCAGATTTAGGAAACTACAGACCTGTTAGCCTGGCTGAGTACCTAGAAGCCAGTGGGGCACAGCACCCAAGACAGCATGGATTCACAGCAGGAAAGTCATGTCAGATGAATCTAATAGATTTCTTTGACTGGGTGACCAAAGTAGTAGACCAGGGAGGGGCTGTGGACATGGCCTACCTACTCTTTAACAAGGCATTTGACACAGTCCCACACAAAAGATTAATAAACAAGTTAGCCAGCATGGAAGTGGGTCCCAGTGTGGTAGACTGGATAAAGAATTGACTGGACAACAGGACACAGTGGGTAATAGTAAACAGAGTCCACTCTGAAGAGAGGGGGGTTACTAGTGGGGTACCACAGGAATCAGTACTGGGTTTGGTCCCTTTTAATGTCTTTATAAGTGACATTGCAGAGGGACTGGAAGGAAAAGTATGTCTTTTTGCAGACTACACAAAGATCTGCAACAGGGTTGATACACAAGGGGGGATGGAAAGAATGAGAAGGGACTTGGCAAGGTTGGAGGAATGGTCAAAGGTGTGGCAGCTTAGATTCAATGCAAAGAAATGCAAAGTAATGCACCTGGGAAACAAAAACCAAGGGGAAGGGTACACAGTTGGGGGGGGGTTGAGGTATTAACAACAACAAAAATGGAAAGGGACCTGGGGTTAGTCCTATCAGATGACCTAAAGGTAAGCAAGCAATGTGAGAAGGCAGTAAGGAGGGCTGGGGGATACTGGGATAAATAGGGAGAGGCATCACCATTAGAAAACAAGAAGCTGGTATCCCTATGTACAGACAGTTGGTGAGACCTCATCTGGAGTACTACATGCAGTTCTGGATTTCCCATCTCCTCAAGGACATAGATAAGATGGAGGCAGTCCAGAGGAGGGCAACTAAAATGGTGCAGGGTCTGCAACAGAAGCCATACGAAGTGAGACTAAAGGAGCTTAATATGTACTGTATACCCTTGAGGAAAGGAGGGAGAGGAGGACATTATAGAAACTTCCAAGTACCTCCAGGGAATCAACAAAGTCCAAGAGGGTAGCATCTTTCAGAAAAAGAGATGTGCAAGAACAAGGGGACACAATCTGCAGATAGAGGAGGAATGACTCAGGGGCAATGTGAGGAAGTATTTTTTCACAGAGAGGGTGTCGGATGCATGGAACTGCCTTCCTGAGGAGGTTGTGGAGTCAAAAACAGTGGGGAAATTCAAGAATGCATGGGACCAACATAAAACAATTCTGGTGGGGTCGGAAGAAGTAGGCTGTTGGTTAACTAGGATCTGCAGGTTATCCAATAGGTAGGGAAATGAGCAGACTAGGTGGGCCATGCAGTTCTTGTCTGCTGTCAAAGTCTATTTCTATGTACCTTAGATGTGGGCCTCAAATATGTAGAATAAGCCATCTTCATATTTTAACTCTCTTTTGTACCCTCTGTCATGCTCGGATGCTTTCAGTGTCTGGAATGGGACATTCCTTACATTATAAAGTTTGCAGTGTGCCTCTCTCATTTCCTCACAGTCTCTCTCAGCGAGAAAATAAGAGCCACATGGCAAACTTTATAATGTAAGGAATGTACAGTTCCAGACACTGAGATTGACCAAGCATGAAATAGGGTACAAAAGAGAATTAAATGTATGAAGACTGTTTACTCTTTATTTATGAGGCCTACATCTAATGTGATCCTTAGCTGAGCACCTACCACCCTGAGGAACAAAGTACTGTTTTCCAACTCACTGTTCTGTAAAGAACAAGTTACTTGTTTATAAAAGGCACTGCTTAAAAAGAAATGTTAATTTATTCAATCAACTGTTACAGTACCATTTACCAATGTGTTTTAAGAAATGTTGATTATTCTAATATGTTGTTTTTCTCTATCTACAGGTTCCAATCGTGGTTCCAATACTTGTATTGATGGCAGCAGTTTACCTGGTGTTGGCACCAATCATTGACAGTCCCCAGATTGAATACTTATATGTTGCCCTCTTCATTCTCAGTGGCATAGTTGTTTATATTCCACTGATTCATTTCAAACTGTGCCCAAGTTTCCTTTCTAAAATTACCGTGCATTTACAGCTTTTGCTGCAAGTTGCTCCTGCTGCTAAAAATATAGACTAATTCCCACTACAGCACCCTCTCCAAGTCAGCATTATCCTCATCTGATATCTTTGAAAATCCATGGAATCTTTTGGAAGTCCTTAATAATGATGACCATTTTAGGCCCCTCTTTTATTGTCCAGAGCACATACTTACCCCATTTACATGTAGGGTTAGAATCGATGACAGAGTAATCAGTTACTTTGTAATTGATTCTAACCCTGCATGTACACGGTGCTTTCAGTGATGTTTGTGTAACCTTGGGATCAACCCAAGTGCACCGAGCAAGTGCACCAATTACATGAGCATCAGTCTCTAAAATGTATGTAGACATAATCGGAGCTGGCACCTTGCCCACACACATGCCCCGCTGTCATGTACCCCATTTATATCCAGGGGAAAATTTATTACATAGTAATCAGTTATGTTATAATCGATTATAACCCTGCATGTAAGCCCATTCTCTTCTCAGTGCATGGATTGATGCTGTTCATGTACACAGGAATGGAGAAGTGATCGATTACCTAGAATCGGAGACAAGCTAATTGATTGCCGTCTTATATAAACTAGTAAATGAGGTATCTGGGTCATTATCCAGATTAATGATCTGACCTATCCAGGTAAAAGAATCCATGTAACAGGGGTATAGCATCTGCTTGGATCTGATTACTTGAGTTGTATGTGGAAAGCAATCCAGAATGGATTAAGGCACTCTCCCAACAGCTCAGATTCTCATGCATGAAATGATCCACATTGTTAATGCTTTGGACTGAAACAGAAAGTATGTTTTTATAAATAAATGAATAAATCATTCCTTATTCAATTAAAATGATTCAAAATAACTGAAATGGAGACTGCATTCCAAAGGAAGATCTTAACTGGGCTAGTTTCGTTATCACTTAGAAACTAGAGAATAACCAAGATCAAATCAATAAATAGTAGCAGTCTAAAATTTAAAAAAAAAATTACTTTTTTTCTATGAAGATATGTTTTACAATCACTGTGAAACCTTTTCTGGCTGGAATGAACAAAAAAGAAGTAATAAATAGGGCTGGAAAGCCTGGGTTAGTCAGCAGGACTTTTTCTGCCATCACCTCTCTTTTTCTATGTTTAATTATTTTAAATGTTAACATAAAGGGCCAGAAATATAAACGTTTGCAAGTGTGTGCAAAAGCAACAAGTACGAGAGTGAAGTGTGTGTGTGTGTGTGTGTGTGTGTGTGTGTGTGTTTATATTTTTGGAATTGATTGTTTTCCAGTTGCATTTACACACATGGGGCCCTATGCACTAATGGGTTCAAGTTGCTACACATGTGTATTTAGAGCAGGCAGCCACTCTGCACCATACATGCCCCCTGCATGGGATGCACTAAGAGTGGTGTGCAGCATGTATGTGTCCGATCCCCCGGCCACACGAGGAGCAATGTGCCAGGTGCTGGCAAGGGCTGGGCTGGCACATTGTCCACAGGTGCGGAGTTGCACGCTCTTGGTTAGACATCTTTGGCGCATAACTTGTGTCCATTAAAGCGTAGGGCCTATGGTATGTGTAGCTATTTAATGTGAAGTAACTGAGTTTGAGGGTAAATGGCAAGTTTTGTGAATGTTTGGAAGAATTTGATTGTCAGGTTGCAAAGTGCTGTGATACATATGTATCTACTTCATCATAGGCCAGCTGATCAGGTTGTTCTTAAGGTCTAGCAAAGATATAACAGTGAATTAAAAGGCAGAACTCATACATAAGAGAATATGGTCAAGAAATACAAAAATAGATAGGAAATCAACAGAACAAGGCTTTAATTCTATTCACAGGATTCAGGGAACATCATCCTCCTGACAGTGAAGCTCAGGTACTTTATGATGTCACCTGAATTCCTAGACTGAATGAACAAACCTAGCTGTGCATGACTTCCTATCTGTTATTTCTTTTATATAAAATGGGTCAAGGAAATTCCTGGGTCCTGACTGGCTGAGACTTGGTTCTAGTCATTGCCTTAAGACAGCACTACCAACAGCTAAAAACTAGTTCCTGCCAACTGAGGCAGCTCACACAATACATAAGCCACTTGCTTCCTATTCTGCATCACAAATATGAAACATATAGAAGCCATCCAATAGGTCCTAAAAATGAAAGTCAATCAAATTATCTAAAGTAAGTAAATAATTTAATGTTATTTTCATTCAAGAGCCCCTCCTTACACACAAACACAAATTTAGAAAATCAAGTACTATTCATAATTTCCATGTCTATTGCTTCTGTGATGACCATGAAAAATCCCCCTCCTCTCCCCACCAGGTTGCCAGAGAACTCCCAGCTCCTTACCTGGCAACAGATGAAATTGAGGTTCTGGCTCCTCCTGAGGCCTGTGTGTGATGTATGCCAGAGGAACACTGAAAAATTTTGAATTCATGTGTTCCATGTTACCATTCCATGTGTGTGGGTGTGGGTGGGGGGTGGGGTATTCTACTACGAATAATGCAGAGCTTTGAATTCTTCTAATTCATGGTAAACAATCACATAGTATACTGAATATGAAGAAAGACAACTGACAGGTGAAAACATCTGTGAAGGGACTATTTTATAATATTTAGAAAAAAATTTACTATAATTTTTGTGGGTTTGAAAACTATTAGAGTGTTTGTTTTTCAAAAGTTGCGAGAGGTCACATGATGCAAGCTGCCTGAAGGCTGTGCCTACCCCAGGCTCCTACCATCCATCCAATATAATTTGATTTTAAACCAACTTTAGCGCTCTAATTTACACAATCGAAGCTGCTGGTGACTTCTCAACCTCTGCCTATCGTTCAGATTTACATTTCTTGGCATTGCAAAGCTTTACCGCGGCGATGGAGGCAGAGATGAAATAGGCCGCGATGCGGCACACCCCACCTAACACGCCTGAGAAGCTCTCCAAGAAAGCGAGGAACCAGGTCTCTGGGAACCTGAATAAAGCAGGCAGCTCTAACTCCCCGATAGTGCCCTTATCTGAGGAAAGATTCCTCTAGGAATTCTCACCTTTTCGAGAGGCGCTGGATAACATTACCTCTGAGCTCAAGTCTATCAAAGGAGATCTCATTACTTTAAGCAGCAGAATGAGTGACTCGGAGGCCAGAATTACCTCCCAAGAAAGATGGTGAGACAAAACCGACCCAGAAATTACTTTGTTGAAACAGCAAGTCTGGAAGCTCCAACTCAAAACGGAGGATTTGGAAGGGCACAGTAGGAGGAATAATCTCCTGATTATTGGGCTGCCTGAAACAGAAGAGGGCTCGGACACCATTCTATTCCTTCAGAAATTCCTTCTCAAAGTAGTGGGGCCTTCACCACTGAATCCCCAATACCATATCGAGAGAGCACATAGATCTCTGAGGCTGCGGCCTCCACCAGACTCCCCTCCCTGCCCGATCATCATCAAATTTTTAAGTTTTTTAGAAAAACAGCATGTCCTCAACAAAGCCAGAGATCTGCAGGCCATTACCTGGGGCTCCTCCAAAATAAGAATCACTCAGGATCTTCCGGTTGAGACCAGGCAGAAAAGAACTGCTTTCCATCCAATTGTTCACAAGCTGATAGTGGCGGGTATCCGATTCAGGATGTCAAATTTGCCAATCTAAAGGTCACAATTGACGGCTTATCAACCACCTATGAATCCCCTGAACAAGCCATCAAAGACTTAACTTCTAAGCTCCCCAACCTCTTTAAAGAGGGATGAACTATGTACTGTTTCAACAAAAGGCCATATTGGCCCTGCCTCCTTTCTGTTATTGTGTAGTTATTCTTGCTAATTACCTGTATGCTTTCATTGGGAAAGGTTGGTCTGAGTTGCTTGGTGGGGGGTGGAAGGCTTGTTGATCCTGATCTTGAGGGGCCGTTAACACCTTGAATTTCCCAGGGCCGTTACCGGAACCTTTGGGCTGAGTTCTGTTCCAGCTAGCTGTTTTTGGCTACGGACCGCGTTAGGTCCCACAATAAAATATGCCCCCCTGGACATTCTGGTAGTGGTGGGATGTTTATTTACCTAACTGTCACCTGGCCTAGTATTCCTTGGGTTCCAGCCATACCCGTAAAGGACTCGCAATTCGGACCTGAGCTTGCATACAAGGGTAAGCACTCACTTCTTAGTATTAAGACTGCGAGTGACATAATTCCTGTGTTTAGTCTGCTCTCAGCTGCTGTCTCTGTTAATTTACTAAAACCTTCCCCTTGGTCACATCAGGGTGCTGTCCCCAACCACTATGGCTAAAAGAGGGTGGTGGGGGGGCCCGGGGTTGGGAGAGGCTCGTAGGAAGCTGCCTCACGAGCTGAGAAAGGGGGGGTAAGGCGATCTGCAGGAGAATTCTATCAGGATCTGCCTGATAGTTTGATGGGTGACACAGTCAATCAGATTACTTCCCCATACTTGTTGCATTACCATATCAGGAAGGTATTGGTACATGGCGCTCCTGAGATTCACCATTGGGGTTTTAGCTCCAGGTATTTACAGCTGGGTCCCTCGAGATTTGCCTGTCCAAACCTGGAACTAGTTTGTATATAGTTAGTGGCTTTTTGTTTTTTTTTCTCACTGGGGGGGAGTGGTCACCTCTGGTTTCAGGTCATGACTCCACAACTACATTCCAAGGTCACTATCTTTTCTTTGATAGTTTTATATATCAGGGGTCTGACTGTTGTTTCTTGTATAGAGTGTGCTGGCTTAAATTGGGCTCTAGAGTGTGCTATAGACCTTTTTTTTTTAGTTTGGTGGTTCACAATCTCCCATTTACCCAACTTAAATGTTTATAAATGGCTACATTGGCGATTAAAGTAGCTACTTGGAATGTGCGAGGGCTTAAGGATAAAACCAAAAGGCACCAAGTTTTTAAACATCGTGACTTACTCAGGATTGCTGTTCTGATGCTTCAGGAAACCCATTTAACTAATAATGAAACAATCTGTCTGCATAGATCTGGCTTCTCTCAAGTTTTCTTGGTGAGTGGATCTGAAGCTAGCAAAGGAGTGGCTATTCTAATTAAGAGCCATGTCTCTTTTCTGGCTGAGGAGAAACTAGCAGATCCAGAGGGCAGATTTATTCTGGTCAAAGGCTGTCTCAATAATTGTAGTATTGTGCTTGGATCTGTCTACAGTCCAGTCGGAGGGAGTCCAGATTTCTTTATGACCCTGGCAGATAAGATCACTAATTTTTTACCCTCACAGTTAATATTAGGGGGGGACTGGAACATCCCACCATGCCAAGCTCTTGACAGAACTTATACACCAATAAGGCCAGCGACCCCAGCTCAAAAAGCTGTAGTGGACTTCATGCAACTTTTGGGGCTACGCGACCCCTGGTGGCTTGCTAACCCTTCACTCCGGTCTTTTTCTTTCTTTTCTCAGGTACATAACTCATGGTCCAGATTAGACTACATTCTAATCAGTAAGTCACTTCTTCCTGGTCTCTCCCAATCAGGTATCGAACTGATAGTGCTGTCAGATCATTCAACAGTCTGGGGTAGGATCTCACCAGACCCTAACTTTCAGTGAGACACCATCTGGAAGCTAAACACCCAACTCCTCAAGGATAATCAGACTGTCTTTCACATTAAAGACCTGATCTCTAACTTTATGGACCTTAATAAAAACCCTACTCTGAGAATAGATTCAATATGGTGTGCTCTGAAGTGCTACCTTAGGGGGGAATTAATCAAAATTGCCTCAGTGAGGAAAAAACACAGGTTGGCACAAGCCGCTTCATTGCTAACCAAAATTAAGGAATTAGAGCACTCTCTTTCTCCCCCCCCCAGGCTCATTAGAATCCCTACTAAAGTTAAAGAACGAATACGCGGACTTACTAAAAGAAAAAGCTGAATACGTCATTTTAAAAACCCAATCCAAATACATTGACCAAGGCGAAAAGGCCGGTAGATTATTAGCTCTCAGATTGCGTAAGACAGAGAGCTCGAGATTGATTCCAATGCTGCAAACCCCGGAGGGAGTAGTCATGACTACACCCAGAGAGATCACCCAGATCTTTGAGGGATTTTACAGTAAGCTTTATAGCAGACACACCTCCCCAGCATCCCTGTTGGAAATTTCTACCTATTTAGATGATCTCGATCTCCCTCACCTCCTTCCACACCATAAAAGGTCCCTCACCTCCCCCATCACATTGCTCGAAGTAGAAGAGGCGATTGCCTCTTTAGCACCTGATAAAGCACTGGGCCCTGATGGTTACCCATCTAACTTTTATAAAACCTTTAACAGGGAACTGGCCCCTTTCCTCCTCAGGCTTTATGAGTACATGTTTGAAGCTGATGTTGTGGACCCTACTCTATTAGAAGCCAAAATTGTGCTAATCCTCAAGCCAGATAAACCACCTATGGACTCTGCAAGCTACAGCCCTATCTCTCTCTTAAATTGCGACATTAAGATCCTATCCAAGATCTTAGCTGAGAGGATTAAAAAGATCTGGACCCACCTTCTGGGTCTGGAGCAAGTTGGGTTTGTACAAGCCCGCTCCCAGCTGATCACCTTAGGACCCTCTCCCATATCTCGCATGCAGCCCAATCATCTCATACTCTGATGGCCTTAATCTCCCTAGATGCTGAAAAAGCGTTTGACAGAGTTAATTGGGATTTTTTATGGGCAACACTTGCCAAGATGGAATTCCTAACCTCCTTTATTCGGTGGATTCAGGTTATATGTAAATCTCCCTCCGCTAGGATCTATTGTAATGACGTTTTCTCTTCACTTTTCTATCTCTTTACAGGTACTAGACAAGACTGCCCCCTCTCTCCCTTTCTGTTCAATCTATACTTAGAACCTCTCCTTCATAATATTAAAAGATCTCCTCATATCCAGGGTTGTCTGGTACTACAACAAGAGTTGGCCCTCTCTGTCTACGTGGACGACATCCTCCTCCTCGTTGCTCACCCTGAAACGTCACTAGTGCATGCCCTTCAAGTTATTACGCAGTACGGCCGCCTCTCCTATTATAAACTGAATCTAGCAAAATCAGAAGTGTTCCCATTGAATCCCTTCATGCACAAAGCTAGTTTTGCTAGATTCGGTATGAGATGGTCCCCTAAATCGATCAAGTATCTGGGCATTCACCTTACCAATGACCCACTTTTACTCAAGAAACTTAATCTAGATGACCTTATGACCAATATTCAACTAGACCTCCAAAGATGGTCCAAACTCCCTATCTCTCTTTGGGGTAGAATTAACATCATTAAGATGAATGTCCTGCCCCGAATTTTCTACCCTCTTAATTTACTGAGTCCCTGGCTACCCCTTTCATACTTGCAACATCTACATTCTACCCTCTCTCAATTCATTTGGCAAAATAAGTCTCCCAGATGTTCTTTCTCCAAACTCTGTCTTCCTAAAGACAAGGGGGGGACTTCATCTCCCTAACCTATTATTTTACCACTGGGCTGCTCACCTCTCCAAACTGGGCAGATGGCTCCCAAATAGGGCCGAAGGACCTTCCCCGATATGGCTCCAAATCGAAAGACAGATACTCGTAGATGCTAATCTCTGCTATCCAACCATATTTTTTCTTCCCAGTTCAGCACTCCTGTCCTCATTACTAAATCTGACCATCCTCACTTCCCTTAAAACCCTCTCTCAGTGCCTGCACTACCTCAAAATCTCCCCAAAAAGAGACTTGGCACAACCCCTCGTTCTCAACCCCAACATTCGGTTAGGAGGCTCAATGATTACCTTAAACTGGCTTCCTCAAATTCGAGAAGCCTTGGTTGAGAACCTATACTCTTGGGACTCTCTCCTATCTTCTCCAGATATTATGGCCAGGTTTAATCTCCCCCAAGTTATATCTTCAAGATATATCAGCTGAGGCACCTCATTAGCACTAATTTTGGGACCGAGTTCCGCTGCTCACAAGTCAGACCCTTTCTTTCCCAAGTCCTGGAATTAGCTTCCAAATCCCATGGAACCTCAACTATATATTCCTATTTGCTGGGTCTTAAATTTCTGGACTCTCTCCCAGGCTCTAGTGTTTGGACTTCTCTCCTGCCTGATCTCGTCCCTAACTGGTCACGAATCTGGAAGGATCTATACAGATATCACACTCAAGATAGGTTTAGACTTATCCAATATCATATTTTAAATAACATGTACTATACACCAGTCAAATTAGCTCGACTAGGGCATTTGCCTCTCCCTCTCTGCACCAGATGTTTGCAATCAGAAGGAAATCTGCTCTACATCTTTTGGCAATGTGAAAAAGTGCTCCTCCTGTGGCGCTCTATACAGTCCAACTTGGACCCTCTTTTGGGTCTTGATGGTCTTTTCACCACAGAAATATGCATCCTGGGTATCTATTCCAAAGTTGAGAACCAGGAGCGCAGATTCCACATGGCACTTATCTCTTTGGTGGTTAAAAGATTGGTGCTCAAACATTGGTTGGACCAATTAACCATAACATATGCCGGGTGGTTGAAAGACCTATCAACCTGCTTTAATATGGAGAGACTCATGGCCAGTTCTCGTAACCATATGGGCTTGTTTCACAAAAAATGGGAAATTATACACGTTGTATTTACATTAGAGTCTACTTGGTTCTGTCTCTGAAGCTCTCTTCCCTCATCTATCTCACCACCAATTCTATGTGTCCATGATATTATGTTAATAGCATATGATATACTAAATATGCACACTCTGGGTGGGCTAGGGTCAGGGGTCGGGGTAGTATGGGGCAACATGGTCTTTTCTTTTTCCTGTTACATGTCTCATTTCATACTTTGGTCAAAAGGGTGTTGTTATCTAACCCTACGATAGATTTGATGTTAACCTGTGTTTTGGTGTTATGCTATAAAACTAATAAAGTTAAATTTCAAAAACCAAAAGTTGCCTCTGGGCCCATTTTATATAAGCAATAAGGCACTACAGGGACAGTGGTTGTACAAGGTTCACCCCATGGTCAGAGGCTGAATGCACTTGGCTTCGCCTCATGCCTTACTATGCCTTCTGACCATGGGGTAAACCCAGTACAACCAATGCCCCATTGTACCTTTATTGCTTAATTATACAAAAGGCTTTAAAAATCCTCCAATCTGATTGGCTGACTGGCATGATTTACCCATTGTAAATCCTTGCATTACCAACAGGTAAAAGTGCCAGTCAGCTGCATCAGCCTAACAATCAATCCAACCCTGAAAAAAAAAAAATGGTGCTATATTTAATTCCCTGCTAAGCACCACCACCTCTGTAATTTGTTCTTCCCTCTGCTACAGCCCCCCAGAGCACTGTCAACAGGAGGCTCGAACACACCTTCCACCATATCCTTAGCTTATATTTTAAGACCAGAAGGAATGCCGAACTGGGGAAAGTGTGTCTGAGTAAAAAACAAGGGTAGGATTTACAGAAATAATGGTAGAAAAGCCAAGCTGAGATACTGGGCATGCACCTAAACAGTATCATGGCTGAGCTTTTCAGCCGTTATTTTTGTAACTTCTACCCCTCATTTTTAATTCACATTCACTTTCCTCTGTTCAGCATTAGTCAGAATCTTAAAATATTTGTATAACTGAGTGAAGATGGAGCAATGTGTGCATGAGCAGCTGCTTTTGCTCATTGTAGTTTGAGCAGACTGCATGGGAGATCACACTTAAAGATCTACTGCAACAGTGCTTCTGCCTCCTGTACAGCTGCCCTCCCATAGTTGATCCAACCTGACTTGCTCTCACTCTCACTTCTGCTGACTTCCAGGCAGCCTGTCAGTGCAATAGAAAGTACATGTCACTCAAAGCTCATGACTGATCAAACCCAAACTCAGAGAACCCCCCCCGCTTCAGTTCACAGGTCATAGCCAATCAGGCCCACACTCAGAGGGACCACCTTCCCTGATGGCTTCCATCACCAAACCCTTTCCAATAACCACCAAACTTTTTTTTTAATCTGTCTTCCATAACAACTCAAAAGGTGCAGCTGGCTCACCTCTTTCATGTGCTTTCTGTTGACTACCTTCTGTTCCCCATAACACAATTGAGGGATAGAGAGAGAGAGAGAGAGAGAGAGAGAGAGAGACTGCTTTCCTAAGAAGACCATTTATGGGTAATGTGGTCTCAGCCTGCTTTCTCTGAAAAAAAAACACTGTTTTTGTGTTCTCTCTCTCTCTGAGGGTGCTCTTCTCAGTCTCCATCTCCCAGGCAACTGTCCTTCTATAAAGAAAGCCTCTTGAGCCACAACTGGGAACAACAATACCATGCTAACAGAAATGGCAAGTCAGTGGGTCCCAAGCTGACAGCCTGGGTAAAGAATTGGCTGGAGAATAGGACACAGAGAGTAATAGTAAATGGAGTCCACTCAGAAGAAAGGAGGGTTACTAGCGGGGTACCACAGGGTTCAGTATTAGGACCAGTCCTCTTCAATGTTTTTATAAGCGACATTGCAGAAGGACTGGAAGGAAAAGTATGTCTCTTTGCAGATGACACAAAGATCTGCAACAGAGTTGATGCACAGGGTGGGGTGGAAAGGATGAGAAGGGACTTGGCAAGGTTAGAGGAATGGTCAAATGTATGGCAGCTTAGATTCAATGCTAAGAAGTGCAAGGTAATGCACCTGGGAAACAAAAAACCAGGGGAAGAGTACACAATGGGGGATGAGATACTAACAACAACAAAAATGGAAAGGGACCTCGGGGTAGTCATATCAGATGACCTAAAGGTGGGTACGCAATGTGAGAAGGCAGCAAGGAGGGCTGGGGGACACTGGGATACATAGGGAGAGGCATCACCAGTAGAAAACAGGAAGTTATTATCCCTCTGTACAGACAGCTGGTGAGACCCCATCTGGAGTACTGTGTGCAGTTCTGGAGACCCAATCTCTGCAAAGATATAGACAGGATGGAAGCTGTCCAGAGGAGGGCAACTAAAATGGTGCAGGGTCTGCACCGGAGGACATGTGAAGAGAGACTTAAGGAGCTTAATATGTATAGCCTCGAGGAAAGGAGGGAGAGGGGGACATGATAGAAACTTTCAAGTACCTCAAGGGAATCAACAAAGTCCAAGAGGGTAGCATCTTTCAAAAAACAGGTGTGCAAGAACAAGAGGGCACAATTTGAAGATAGAGGGGTGGCTCAGAGGTAATTTAAGGAAGTATTTTTTCACAGAGAGGGTTGTGGATGCATGGAATGGCCTTCCGGAGGAGGTTGTGGAGTCAAAATCAGTGGTGGAATTCAAGCATGCATGGGATAGTCATAAGGCAATTCTGGGGGGTGGGGGTAGGAAGAAGTAGGCTGCTGGTTAACTAGGATCTGCAGCTTATCCAGTAGGTAGGGAAATGGGCAGACTGGGTGGGCCAAGTGGTCCTTATCTGCTGTCAAATTCTATGTTTCTATGTTAGTGCCTACTATTTACTATCTCTAAAAAACAAACATGACACAGCACTGAGGACAGCCTTGGAATTCAACAGGCAGTGTGTGTGTGTGTGTGTCTATAACTGCATTAGAAGCTGGGTAGCAGGTCACGAATGAGGACTATTTTTCCTCATGGAGCAATTAATTAAACAAAAATAATTAAAAATTAAAAAATACAAATAGTTTTTGTTAGTATTTTGTTTCCTCACAAAAAATAAAGAGGTCCATTGTATAATCACAATAAATCACTCCAGGGTGTGGGTTATGCTGGGATTTACCCACACCTAGCACAGTTTGGTCACTTGGCCAGCCAAGTGACCAAACCATGCCAGGCATGGGTAAATCCCAGCATAACCCACACCCTGGAATGGTTTATTGCTTAAGTAATGTATGAAACTCTCTGAACATTCTGTTTCATGATACAGTTGATCTGATGTCAAAACAATGGATGGTATTATGACTTTTTGATTTCAGAATAATATTATTATGAGTTTTTATGTCACAGATTTCCTATGGGGAAAGAATGACCACCTATAGAGTGGCAACCAGTGACGTGATACAGAATAATCATGATATACCACTGGAAATCCTCATTTATTTCAGTTGGCTTTCCAGGGATATTTCCTAATAAATCCAGATGTAGAGGAGATATACAATAGACTGCCTCTAATATGCAATTTAACTTCATGAACAAGGGGTCAGGACCATAACTCATAAACTGCAGAGCTGTGAGTGAGTTACAAAAGTTCTGCACCCACTCAATTGATGATAAATTACATAACCTGAGTCAGCTTAATGTGTATTTGGTTCCTACAACTTGTTATAGCTTTTAAGTCATCTGTTTATGTGCAATCAATTGTTCCTCTTTGATTTCAACTACTAACTTCAGTGTTGCACATGGTTTTGTGAAGCCATCAGCATTGTGAAAGCTGCTGTCTGATTAATTCAGTATTCCAATGTGATCTACTTAGCTTTGCTGGATTATCAATTGTGACATACTCCCAAAATGCAAGATATGATATCTTGTAAAGTGAGTCCACCAATGTCAATTTTTTGCAGCATTTTGCTCTACACTTGTTATATTTTGTACCTTGCCAATTCCAAAGCATGTATAATATACATGCTGTATGAAAAAGGGTTTCACAAAGCCAATTAGACGTTACAGCCTGTGTATAATAAATGACCATGGTAGCTGATATCAAGACACCCTCAAGAATTCTAAACACGGGATAGCTATGACAAGTTTGGCTGGAATCTAATAAAGGCCACTCAAGGCATTGCCTTAAAAATATCCATCAGACACACAGATACATGCATATGTATGGAGGACTTCTGCATATTTCTCTCTATGGGATTTTGCTCTGGGGGATAATATGCTGCAGGATGCTCAGAGTTAGGACTGGATGAAATTGTCAAACTTCACATTTGCCCAAGTTCATGAAAGCAGACAAAAAATCTGTGAAATTTCTTATTTTGCAAAATTGTTTACAATGCAAGTAAATATTCACAAAAAGTTTACAAGAGTGATGTTAAAAAAATATGTGAAATGATTACTTTGGCACTTTTTGGGGTCAGATTTTCTTTTCTGTAAATAAAGAAGAAAGTCACACAAGAAAGCATTTTCCCTCATTAGTAAACATGTTGCCTGGGAAAAAAAATTCACAACATTTTTCACCAGTTTTCATGAAATTCCATGGACACAAAAAAACGGGAGTTTTGCAGAATTCTCTGGCAGATATCATCAAGCCCTATTCACAGTACAACTTAAAATAACACAGTAGTAAGCAAATCTAAGTACTGCCATTGTCAACCAACAGTCAAATAGTTTAATACTATGTACTCTCCTTTATTAAATCCTCAGTTTGGTTGCATTTATCTCTATGGGGGACAAGAAATGTGTAGAATATTCTGGAACATTATGTCATAAACTTGGGTACAGTAATTCTTTTTTTACAAAACGTTCTTAACATTTTTTGTTAGTTTGATTTTACTATTCTCCTTGTGCATTTTTTTAACATTGCCCACTGAATAAAAGCTAAGAATTACCTGTGTTCATGAAATTATTTATTTTTCTTCCTGATTCCAGTTTTCTGTTTTCCTAACCACTCTGGTACCAGACTCCAGTGCTGTCCTCCAATGTCACCTATGTCTCCTTGCACATATCCTCTACTGTGGTGGTACCTTTGGGTCAAGGAACATTGGGAGAGTATTACTACAAGGATAAATTCAGAGATATGGAGGGATACAGCTCAAAGATCAGCCACACAAAATGCTAAGCTGAGGACTAGGTGCATGCTTTAGAATAGTTATGGCACTACACAAGTGTCTACCTGTGCATCAGAAAATAACTCTTAGGAGGAGTCTGCTGGCATGATGTCTAGAGCTTTATTGAAAGCATATTAAATGTTCCACTGGCATACTGCAGATAAAGAAAGTCTTCTTATCCAACTGATATCAGATAAAAAGAAAGACTGGATAATGCATGGATCATACAAATTATTCATATAATAATTTTGAATAGTGGCCAGGATGCTATATTCTCTTATCCTTTCTGGACAGAAACTATGGGCAAAACATGCTATTATCAGGCCTAATTGATGTGTAAGATTGATTACCAAGCAGTTGTAATGGTTTCCTGCTATGCTGGCACTCCAGTCGGCAGACATGCAGGAGCACTTGCTGCACTCTGTGTTGCACATACTCTGAATCTGCAGTCGAGTTTCCTGACTTTCTGGTTCTGAAGCTGAGGGGAATAGGATTTGCAGGTAATCTTGCACAATGGATAAGGAGCTAGGTGTAATCATTGATAGGAAGCTGAAAAATGTGCACTGCCTGCTGGAAGACTGGGGATTGTGTGTGAGTCTCAGAATCATACACTGAAGCCAGCTGGTGGCTATGTATACCATGGGAATGAAGTGCTTGACTCCTGGGGTAGGAGGGCATGGGTGGGCCGCATGACATCTATGCCCCCAGATGGCTTATCAATGATGCCATTAGTGCTGACTGTGAAAGCAGTTGCAGGCCTTTTCTCCTGGCAAGAGGAAGTAGGCAGCCATGGTGACTCTGATCACTAGGATAATGAGCCAGGGTCACATTTTCCAGGTTTATTCTGAGTCACCCCTGAAAAAGGGACCTTGGTCCCAGTAGGATCACCTTGTTTCCAAAATGAATAAATAAAATAAATAGGGGGATGCAGAAGAAACCAAATAAAGAGTATAACAAGCCATGGAAGAAAGTACATGTTGCCACTGGTTAGGCCACACTTCTAGTAATGCTTGCATTTCTGATAGCTGCACAGTAGACTTGATATTGCAGTTAGTAAGGGGTCTATGCATGAAACAGGGCTACCAAAGTGTGACATCAAAGTAATTTTTTAAACTCTATAAAATAACAATTATTATAAGCATGTCTTAATGC
This sequence comes from Neoceratodus forsteri, assembly GCA_016271365.2. Lineage (NCBI taxonomy): Eukaryota > Metazoa > Chordata > Ceratodontiformes > Ceratodontidae > Neoceratodus > Neoceratodus forsteri. Next base: position 1,431,196,017 of record CM057449.1, read on the forward strand.
TTTGACTCACCCTATAAAAATGTAGTGTGATGTGGGATAACTCCAATTTCGGGGTCTGAGAAGCCGCCTCCACAAAGTTGCACATGTAACAGGGGACATAAAAGCAGGGTTGCACATGTAACTGGGGACATAAAAGCAGGGCTGCACATGTAGCAAGGTACATAAAAGCAGGACTGCACATGTAACTGGGGACATAAAAGCAGGGCTGCACATGTAACAGGGGACATAAAAGCAGGGTTGCACATATAACTGGGGACATAAAAGCAGGGCTGCACATGTAACAGGGGACATAAAAGCAGGGCTGCACATGTAACTGGGGACATAAAAGAAGGGCTGCACATGTAACTGGGGACATAAAAGCAGGACTGCACATGTAACAGGGGACATTAAAGAACCCCAGGCACACCACTATCTGTCTGCACAAAACATGGAGGAATGCCACCACTCATCCATAGACAACATGAAGGCATGCCACCACCCATCTGTGAACAACATGGAGGCACACCACCACCCATCTGTGGACAACATGGAGGCACGCCACCCATCTGTGGACAACATGGAGGCACACCACCACCCATCTGTAGACAACATGGAGGCACACCTCCACCCATCTGTGAACAACATGGAGGTACACCACCACCACCCATCTGTGGACAACATGGAGGCACACCACCACCCATCTGTGAACAACATGGAGGCACACCACCACCCATCTGTGGACAACATAGAGGCACACCACCACCCATCTGTGGACAACATAGAGGCATGCCACCACCCATCTGCAGACAGTATGGAGGCATGCAGCTAAATACCTGATGGAATCTTTCAAAGAAATTCATCATTAAAGTATGCAGTCTAATCAGGGCATCATCAGTCTATATCACCTGAATAATGGACTGTCCATGTAAACTGAACACAGGCAACACCAGCAGAAAACAGTATAGTTGGTTTTCACAGCAAGTTTTTTTTTTTTGCTAGGCAAAGTAATGTAAATCTACCACACACATATATGATATGGCTGACCAATATGGCCCAGAGAATAATGTTTCCTAATTAAGGCACCACAACAAGCAGCATGGGAAGAGTGCTTTTTAACATTAAGCTCCACCCCTGCAAAAACAGTGACCATATGGTTTTGTGCTATGATTAACAATATGCTGTGGTTGCCCTGCGATGCAACCAGAAAATCTACAAAGGCACAATAATAAACACTTTAAATGTGCAAAGAATAGAATACTGCAGGCAGCGCCAGATAAGTTAGCTAAAGCAGCAGCATCACCCAAACACCATCTGAATCACAGCACACAAACCAGCCACCCCAAACAACATTAGTCGTTGCCTACTTAGGCATACAACTCAATTGTGCATGAACTGGTAATTGTGTAAAGGTGTAGCAAATACATGTGTAATATGCATAACTGTTTTTTTTTGGGGGGGTGGGGGTTATGGACATAGTCACACACAAAATGGGTGTTGCCAAGATCACCAGCCCAGTACAAGCTACCTGTCTGAATACAAAAAGCGCACATCTGGGGTTGTTTGGTGATTTTGAAATTTAAAACAAAATAGCAGGTAGGGTTACCATGGTGGTGGTGTCCAAGCTAAAAAAATGAAATAAACAAATTCATTTTGTTCATGTTTTTGTTTTCAAATACCAAAATCCTAACCCAATGTCAAAACAATCACAAATTTACTAACAAAGCTGTTCAAATTACTAAATCACTTCTTAAGTGAAGACAAAAAAGGAGAAAAACATAATAAATGCAAAATGAGCCATGCATCATCCCATCTGCCAAAAATAAAAACAAGTAAAATACTGAACCCAGGCATCCACAGATCTGCCAACAAAATGGCAGCAAGCATACACCCATCTGGTAACAAAAGGAAGCCATACATGCACACAGTTGTAGACAAAATGAAGGTATGCAGCCATCCGTCTATAAACAAAATGGAGGCATGCACCCACCAATCTGCAAATCAAAATGGTGGCAATCATACACAAATCTGCAAACAAAATGGAGGCATGCATCCACCTATCTGAAAATCAAAATGGAGACAATCATACACAAATCTGAAAACAAAATGAAGACACTTATCCACCCATCTACAAACAAAATGAAGGGAAGCATACACCCACCTGCAAGCAAAATGAAGGCACGCATCCAGCCATCTGCAAACAAAATGGAAGCATGCTTCCTGGTGTCTGCCGACCAAAAATGGAGGCACACCGCAAAACATACCACATTGACTCAGTCAGAAACTGTCATCAGACCTGATTCACACAAACCAAATAGTGCACCAACCCTCCCCCCCGCAAAAAAAATAAAATAATCGGTGACCACATAGTTTGGTACCCAGATTAACAAAAAATGCTGTGGGTGCCCTGTGATGCACAATGACAAAACAGAAGTGGTGCACCCCACTAATAAAGACACCAGTAACAAACACATTATGCAATGCAATAGCCCATCACAACCAACATCAAGACTACACCAGACAAACCTACCACTTCACCTAAATTTGTGATTGCCACCAGCCCAGTGGTGTGGAGGGCTGAGGCATCTGTGCTTTACCTACTACCATGCCAGCAACCAGTCAGCGTGCCATAGGTGGAAGCATGCACTGAACAGCCATTGCCAACATTGCACGCTCTACCAAGGGGAAAACACAGGACAAGGAAAAATGAGGTCCCAGGTCAAGCAGGATAACAACAGCCACCTGCCGCAGGCCCTGACTCTGAATGGCACCCCACAGAATCTGAATCCTAGTAAAGGTGAGTTTGAGCAAGGGGGGCGCACTTCACCACCCTGCCATGGAGGGTAAACTGTGGGGAAAGAAGGGGTTAGCTGCCTGATGTCGGGGTATGGGGCTGGGCGGGAGGCTGAAAGATAGATGCCAACAGGTGGTTGCCTAATTTGGGTGCACCAAACTAACATGCACATCTGATCAAGTCACACCTCTCAGCTGTACCGTATCATGAGGAACGGTTCCTCATTTTATTCACAAAATCCCCTTATTACACACTGAGAGGGTCTGTCCAACATTCAGTAACAACATTATAAAACAGAAATGCATAGCAGTTCATATGAAAAATATATTGTTTATTTAACTGTGCACTTTGTGAACACAGAGGCACACATTTCAACAGTGGTCTGAGCTTCTGAGTAATAGATTTGATGAAGTGTTCCACATTCTAAGGGGCAGTGTTTCACATTTAGGGGATGTACTGAGGTACAGTGCTCATACAACTCTTTGGTAGGAAGAACTGCACATTCAGCAGTGTTGGTGGGTTGTACTGGCAGTGCCCAGATAAATACAGAAAATGTTATTTTTTCTTAAATACCAAAAACCACAATAAATATCAAACATTGCACTCAATCTTTTTAACAACCTCCAAGAAAAACAATCATCGTAACAGCAGTATGTAAAATACCATCCCAACATATGAAAAGCACATTTAAAATAGAGCATTGGAACCAAAAACCAAAATAAATATCAGTATCCCAAAAATAAAGAGCCAAGGATTAAATACATGAACCAAACCCTCCCCAATAATGAAATAATGCAGTGTGATAATCCAAGACACTCCACTCAATCTCCATCCCTCCCCAAAATTGACTGCAACAGCAGCATGTAAAATACAGTCCCAACATAAGAGCATTTAAAATAAAGCATAGTAACTTAGAAAGTTGATCTATGCAACCTCCTTATCAACTCCTTCAAGAAGACCTCATGGTGAACAGGGACATAAAAAAGTTTAAGGTCCCAAATTCACATTTTAATTCAAATGGCACCCCTTACACCAAATCAAGAAGGCAAAAGGGGAAATCTAAGGTGTGGGTCCATCTGCACTATTAATAAACCCCACCTCCCAATGGCTCACTTACATTATCAAAACTAGTGAAAAAAAAAAAAAAAAACTATTTTTGGCAGCAGGCATGATCGGTATTTACCTGCTGCAGTGAGGATAGTGATATAACGAGGGTTACACAGGAGGACAAGAGCTCTTCAGGACAAGACAGTCAATCACAGGAAAGGGCTAGAAATGGCAAAGAATTGTCTTTTAAATCCCTCATGGCATGCCCCTATCTCACACTGATGTAAGTGCCCATATGTTTTCACAAGTGGCTCCCCTGGACCCCTGCTGTCACATGTGAATATTTGGTGGTGGGGGACAGGAAAGGATTAGGTGAGCAAAGGGGACAGCTTGTGATCATGCTGGGTACTTAAAGAAACAGGGCAATGCACTGTAGTACCCTAAACAAATACAGCAAGTAACCTGGTGACAAAAATACAACACAAATAGCATCAAAGTGCAGATTATTACAAATGTTCTGAGGTAACACAAGGGGACATTAATGGTTACGCGCAATACCACATCTTTAGGGCCCCTTGGAGGTGGGTGGGAATCAAGGTAGCACAATAAGGAAGTGTGATAAATGAGAGCAGGACACAGATTAGTTACAAAAATATTTTTATTGAAAGAAAAGTCTAGTTAAATGACACTGAGACACTATTTCACACAAATGGATAGCCATGTCACAAATTAGTGCTCACATTTTCATGCATTTTGACTAATGAAAGTGCATTTTTTTAATATGGAATCATCTGATTCCATTAATGTTATCTTATGTATCTCTCCACATAGGCCACTTAAAAAACCCATATCAATTGCTGTATTATACTCAAAATCCTGCATATGTACTGCATTACAAACTTTAGGATCCATTGGTAACCCATTTTCATGCACGGAGCCTAAGAGCATTTAGAAGAGAGCAACTAAAATGCATAGCTGGTCTTTGGCATCATTGAACCCTGAGGTTGCTGGGGCCACCCAGCTCATGGGGGGGGAGGGCTAGCCAAACTACTACTTTAACTTGTTTAAATTACTGTCATGTTTAAAGTAAAAAAAAAAGGAATATAGGACATCACTGGCTCTGCACAGCCTTCTGATGTGGTGTCATAATATTATGAAATTACTCTACAAGACATGGCCCAGTCAGTCAAAGGCCAATGAACAGACAAGGACTGGATGGACAAGGAGGCCCCAAAGGACAACCATTGCTACCCCCTAACAAAACACAAATATTTAACTGATGTTACTGAAAAAAAAATGTTATGCACATGAGATAGAAAGAAATATGTGGTCAAGTTCAGTTTGGTAAGGACAACATGACATATCTTGCTGAGGACCCCCTCTGGCTCAAAGGTCAGCCCTGCTAAAATGATTAGTGAGGAACAGCCAGCAGTAAGAGACCCGCTTTTAGTGACTTGACCTGGTTGCTTCTCTGGCTCTTTTTGAGACTTTGTGGTTTTGTCCTGGAACTATTTTGAGTCTACGTGTGGCTACATTTGAAGTTTTATTCTGATACTGATGGAACTTCTGTGATTTTACCTATGTTGGATAATTCGAAATTTTTCATTTGGACTTGGATTTATTGCTTTGAATTTTTTCTACGGCTCCTCCTACTGCTTGATGACTTTTCCCAGACTTATTCATTTTGTTTTTGGTTTCCTGGTGGTGAGAGTTCCAGGGTGCCTATATTTATTTGTTTTATTTCTTTGATGTTCATGTGTACGTTTATTTTTATTGTTTGACTATTTTCCTTCCCTCCATGGCAGTGAGAGAGCTGTGGGGGGGATTTTATACGTTGTTTGTTTTTTAATCCTGTGAGAGGGGATTGTGTTATCCTGTGAGAGAGGACTATATTATTGTTTATTTTTTATTATTATTTATTTTTTCTTGGGTTAAAGTCACATTATAGTAGGAGGAGGGTAGCTTAATATAGTTTAATATAGTTTTATATACAGTATTTTGTTAGGGCAAGGATTATTAGATATGTTATTATTGTTTTGGAGTTTTTTAAAGTGCCTGCCATTTCCCTTTGGATTTGGAATTTGGTATTTTATGTGCTTTCCCTGTTATTCTGCTATAATTATTAGTGGTATGTGCCTGCTTGCCCCCCCTGTCCTGCATTACTCGGCCTGCGCTCTGCATGCCCTCCACCCATTTTCTTCTCCCCCTTGCCTGCTTTTGTCTATCAGTGCTGTCGAGCGCTGGGGATTACTCGCAGGGGAAGGAGTCGGGGGTGGGTGGGGGGTTGTTGACAGTGGTGTCCGAATGAGTGGTGCTCTCCCATAGGGGTGATTAGACCCAGAAGACGCCCTGGGGTGAAATGGTATCTGGAATGTGGTAATTCTGTTCTGGTTCCCATACCCGAGGGCACTTCCATTTCTGGAGGGCAAGTAATTGGGACAGTTCACCAATCTCGTCCAACTTGGGCACTGTTATGTAATGCCAGATCTGCCTGCAACAAGACTGGTCTTATTGCAGATTTTGTTGGGAGGGCAGATCTGGTTTGCATTACCGAGACCTGGCTAGATGGAAATGCTGCCCCTATTTTAGAGGCAGCTGTTCCCTCTGGGTACTTGGATTTACATCGCCCGAGATTGGACCGCAGTGGTGTGGGTCGCGGTCTGTTTTAAGACTGAATTGGGCCTAACTAATGTTCCAGTAGAGGAGACTAGGTCATTTGAGTGTACCATGGTAGCTGGTGTGGGGTGCAGGATAGCTCTCATCTACTGTCCACCAGGCGATGAGAAGCTGTTCCTGCAGGAAGTAATAGATTTTGTCGCTGACATGTCATTGGAGTCACCCAGACTGATGATTCTGGGTGACTTCAATGCATGGGTCGATGACAAATCTTCTCTTTTTGGTCAACACTTCCTCCAGTTGATGATATCTTTGGGCTTCACACAGGTTGTTTCCTCAGCTACTCACAAGGGTGGACACTCTCTTGATCTAGTCTTTCTCCTGGAGATCGAGGCCTCCGACTTGGTGGTAGAACCAGTCGGTTGGTCCAACCACTACTCTGTTGGGTTCAATTTTTTGGCTCCCCTGGGTAGGTCAGCCCCTGTGGAGATTGTCAGTTACCGCCCTTTGCGAGAAGTGGTCCCTGATGACCTGATGGTGGTAATTGACCTCTCGCTATTTGATGAAACTAGCATGGCTCCTGAGTAGTTAGTTGCAGCCTATAACAGGGCCGTCTCTACAGCTCTCGATCTAATTGCTCCTATTCATGTTTGCCCTTTTCCGCGTCACCCTGGGCCTTTGGTTTGATGGGACTCTAAGGGAGTTGCGGAAACAGGGGCATAGGTTGGAGTGTCGTTGGCAGAGGACAGCCTTAGATGCCGACTACCTTATTTTGTTAGAGCATTATAAACTCTATCAAACAGAAATTTCCCGTAAGAAGGCAGAATTCCTGTCCAGGGAAATAGCTGTCGCATGGAACCGACTGGCTGAACTCATCAGGACTGTTGACAGACTGTGCAACCCAGCTTGTCAGCAGTTCCGTCGTTTTTTTTTCACAAAAGGATTGTGATGAGATTGCTTGCTTCTTTGCGAATAAGGTGGTTGACATCAGGCATGAATACCTCCAACTCCACTCTATGGGTGTTGCTGTTGATCGGTGCCATGTCACAGAGCCTGGAATTTCCTGGAGTACCTTTGATCTGCCGGAGTTCGTGGATATTATGAGGATTGTCCAGGTGATGCATCCCACTTGCTGTTGTTTAGACCCTGGCCCTACTTCCCTAATTTTGGGTCGTATTGACATCATTGGCCCAGTCTTAGCTTGGATTGTCTGGTGCTCTCTGGATTTGGGTGAGTTTCCTAGCTCCCTGAAAATGGGGGTGGTGAGACCCCTCCTGAAGAAAGCTTCTTTAGACTCAGATAACCTAGCAAACTACAGGCCTATGTCTAACCTCCCTTTTGTGGGGTAGGTTATTGAGAAAGTTGTGGCGGCTTAATTGGATAACCATTTAACCATCCATAATTTATATGAACCTCTCCAATCAGGTTTTCTTAAGAGTCATAGTGCTGAGACTGCTCTGCTTCGGGTGCTCAATGATCTCCTGATGGCGAGAGATTGGAGATACCTTTCCATCTTGGTTCTCCTTGATTTATCATCAGCTTTTGATACTGTGGATCATGGGGTTCTGCTTGAACATCTGAGGTCCATCTGTGGGCTGTCTGGTACAGTTCTCAGATGGTTTACATCTTTCCTCGCTGGTAGATCGCAGAGAGTTGTCTTGAGTATTTTTTCTTCCAGGGCTTCTCTCTGCCTTGTGGGGTACCCCAGGTTTCGGTGCTGTTCCCCATGTTATTCGCAGTATATATGCTGCCCCTTGGAGACATTGTAAGACGACATGGGCTGAGGTTTCACTGTTATGCTGATGATACCTAGCTCTACCTGTCTTTTGCCCCCGACCAGGTTAGTGCTATCTCAGTACTGAACAGCTGTCTTGCAGAAATCCAAGACTGGATGAGTACCAGCAGATTAAAGTTGAACCCAGAAAAGACTGAAGTTCTGGTTGTGGACCCGGGTCACAGGATAGAGGGGTTGGGGACTGGGCTTCCCTCCGGTTTAATCTTGGGAGGGGTCCAGATTCTCACCTCTGAATGGATGCATAGCCTAGGAGTGGTGCTTGACGATGGTCTGACCCTTCATCATCAGGTGTCAGCAGTCATCAAGCTAGCCTTTTATCATCTTAGGAACATTGCTAGGATTAGGCACCTTGTTTCATCCAGCGATCTTCCTGTTTTGGTCCACACATTTGTGACATCATGCCTTGATTACTGTAACTCCCTTTACTTAGGGCTTCCTGGGGTTGATATCCACCACCTGCAGCTAGTGCAGAACGTGGCAGCATGTTTGTTGACTGGGGTATCAAGAAGAACTCATACTACTCCTGTGCTGCACGATCTGCACTGGCTGCCTATTCAGTGGTGGATCACCTTTAAGATAGATCTATTGACTTACAAATCCCTACACGGACAGGGTCCTGATTACTTGAAAGAGCTCCTGGTTCCCTACACCCCGCTGCGACAGTTCCGCTTGGCTGATGAGGGGTTGCTAGATATTCCGAGGGTACGTTTAAAATCATCGTGTACACATGCTTTTGGGTTTGTGGCACCTACCCTCTGGAATTCTCTGCCACGTCAGCTCCGGGAGTGCAGGACGGTGGGGTGTTTCAAGCGGGCTCTTAAGACTTTTCTGTGGGGGAAAGCCTATTCTGTATTTTCCAGATTTTATTGTATTTATTGTATTCTGCTTTTATTATGATTGTACAGCGCTTTGAAACATGAAAGGCGCTATAACAAATACATTTTATTATTATTATTATTATAGGGCCTGGTCTCACTTTGAACTTTGTGTACAGAAAAATGTTTTTCTTTCTGCTTACTGTTTACTGCAGCATAGTAGATTGTATTGTGCTGATTCTGCTAACTTCCAAGCTAACCATTTTTTTTAAAGAATCCCCTGCAACTGACAGAAAAGCAGGATACAGCAGTGTGATATTCAATAGCCTGCAGTGCATTAGAGTTTTTATAAGCTGCAATCTTGTGTTGGCTGGTACTCCTGTCCTGCCAGGGTTCAGTACTGTTGCAGAGGACTGCACATTGCCCTGGGAGAACAGTGGGATTGGCAAGCATCTGATCTGAGCTCATGAAATCTCTACTCAGCCCAGGGGAGTACTGAAGCATACTGCACACTTTTGAAATGTTTTATTAACTTTATAACATGTGAAAACTAAGAATATTTAATAAAACAAACACAAAATGCTAACTTTTTTCGATTAAAAACAGGTATTTTCTGTTGTTGAAAGTATCTCGAAAAAAGTATTCCTTACCTAACTGTGAAGCATCTGTCTATCCACACATTCAGTAGATGACATGTTTATCACACAATGCAGAAATTCAAATTCTGCAGAACTCTGCCAGCTCAAAGTTTATCTCTTCCCACACAAACACACAACATAGAAGGCATCTGTAAAGCCGGTTATTCAGTGTTATCTGTGGCAGGAAAAATAGCAGATTTCCCTATTATGCAGGTAGGAATGGGGGGGGGGCACTGCCACAAATGAAGCTCCAAAAAAATACAAGATCTAGCCAGAGCCAATAGGGCTGTGAAGAGCTACCAAATGACCAAAATTGTTTTCTTGTTGGTTCCATATAGTGCTATTTAGTCACAGTCATTAAAAACTGGCATGCTGCTAATTCAGTCCTCCTAAATTTATTTAGTCAGAGTACATGGTGGTGGTGGTGTGTGTGTATGAGCCCACAGGGGCGCCAGAAGATTGTAAAAGGTGAGGGTGCTCAAGATAAAAAGGGCATGTGTTCCATTATAAAGGGTACTTTTTCCAAACCAGGTTTTTATATACAGTAAATGCACATTTATGACAACAGTAGTAATTTTAAAAATACCTTTATACCCTATCAGAATATTTATTATGTAATATTAAGGGTTCAGCTCATGTATACCAGTTCCAACTTGTTTTTCAAAGTTAAAAAAGTGAGCCACAAAGATACATTATCCTATTAAACAGCAATAAAATTGTATGATGTTGATTATGTCTCCATGAGCCTAAGAATTCTAAATTAGAACACAGATGCATTGTACCAACAATGTAAGTTCTTGGTAAGATCATACTGTTCTAAAATGGTCAATACCAGCAGTGTGTAAATCAGAAACACTCACTGAATTTACCAAAAGGCCAGTTAAGATTAAGCAGTAACAAAATGAGAGCTGATATTTAAAAAAATTAGATTTACTTCTACAAAAATGCATGTTTGCTGATTCAAGGCAGTTCCCCTTTGAGATATTAACAGCCCAGTCTAAATTGTTCACTATTTATTGGGCTGGCAGTATAGCCTACTGGTTAGAGTAATGAGTTGTAAATGAGCATCAGTGCAAAAAAGACAGGACTTTTTTGCCTAATACTGCACTATGTTTTATGTCCTCTTCCACATTGTATTCCTGGGTTGTACACCCATCTTTTTCCTTTGTGTATTGTTTACTTTTCTGTGCATTTGTCCAGGTCCATCTTGCAAATGAAGCAACTCACTAATTACTCTGCCTGGTAAAATAAAGTTGATTTTTTCCTCAAATTTGTTTATAGGTTGCCACCTGGGAGCACAGAAAATTTAAGTGACTTGTTCAGGGTCACACAGTATGCAAGTTGGGGCTGTGGGACTCAAACCCAGGCCTTCAGATTTGCAGCTCAGAGCCTTAAACCACTGTGCTATACTTCTTCTCTAAAGATTGCTAATGAAGGGTAAGGTCTTATCTCCCCCATCCCAGAAGTGAACCAGAACTGACAGGGCTGTGAGGAGCTACCAAATGACCAGTTATTTACTTACTTGGGGTGTGTGTGTGTGTGTGTGTGTGTGTGTGTGTGTGTGTATGCTTGCATGCAACCTGTCCTGCCCATAGAAATGGAATAGCTTACAGTTGCAGATGCAAAGTCTGTAATCTGACACTGAAGTCTAAGTTTCACTTTGAGGAAATGCCAGAAGATATAATGCGTTAACCCCTAGGCTGCTGAAAGAAATAGAATAAATCTATTAGACTGAGCTGGACAGATGATAGAAACCGCAGTTTAAAAAGTATATTTTTTGTTACTATCCTGAGAAGTTCTGGGGTACAATACAGTAGCATACCCCCTCTCTTCAGATGCCATTAACATAGAGCAACAAATAGCAAAAATCAGAGGGGGGTACACTATTTTGCAACTGTGGAGGAATACATCCAAATGTCTAAAAAGGGAGTTCTAGGATCAGTAATTTTAGAGCTACAGTCTGATTGATGACAGAATGGCTGTAGACTCTGCCCACAGCCCTAAAAACTGAATGAACATTAAACAAAAGAACATTAATCAACTTTTTTTAATTTTAGGGAAATGTTATTAGAGCCTAGAAGATTTTTTAGTGAGTACAAGTGGCACTCATGTTTGTGATGGCAATCAGGAATTTCTGAAAAAGGAAGTGATTCTGTTAGTGTGCTGTGGTCTGATTTTTTTACAGTACAGTATCTAATCATTTGTATTGGTAGGGTCACAAGAAGCAGATCCCAGAAAAATATTACTATGCCTGGGAGGAACAGGTAGATCACTTGAGTTTGGTTTCCCAGAGGTTTCTGTAACTGGGGTTTTCCCCTTCCCAGTGTCATAGAAAACATAACATTTTCAGCAGAAAAGGACTGATTGGCCCACGCAGTCTGCCCAAATGTTCTATTCTCTCTGATATGTCTCAGAAGAACCTCACCAGTTTTTGGTGACCTTCCCTCCTTCCTGCCTATTTACTAAAATTCCCAGATGCCTATTCCATGTATATTTTAAGCCCCCTACTGTTTTCACCTCCACCACTTCTGCTGGTAGTCTGTTCCATGTGTCTACCACACTTTTAGTGAAGTAATACTTCCTCACATCCTTCTTAAACTACCCACCTCCAGCTTTATCATATGCCCCTGGTCCTGGTGCTCATCCTCATTTGAAAGAGACTCCCTTCCTGCATCCTGTTCATACCTGTGAGATACTTGTAGGTCTCTGCCACATTCTCTCTTGCTCACCTCTCTTCCTGGGTGTACATACTGAGATCCCTTAGTGTTTTCTTGTACAAACTTCCTGTACAAGCCCTGCACCATTTTAGTTGCCCTCCTCTAGACTGCTTACACTCTATGCTCTTTCTGAGGTGTGGCCTCCTAAACTGGACATAGTATTCCAGGTGGGGCCTCACCAGTGAGTGATCCAGTGGCAAAACCACCTTTCTCCTCCTGCTAGAGCTATCTCTGTCTATGCACCCCAGCATTCCGCTAGCCCTTCCCCCCTGCTTTGTTACATTGCCCTGCCACTTTGAGGTAATCAGTTATGTCAACCCTAAAGTCCCGTTCCTGCTTAGTGACTGTCAGTACCCCACTAACATATATTCACACACAGAGCAGTCACTCTACTCAAACAGCAAGTAGTGCTGCTGCAGCAACAGGGAGGGCTCACCCCCAAGCTTCCAAGACTGGAAACACAACACTGCTCTGCACTGCGAGAGCAAGTGTAAAGTCCATACAAAGTAGTTGAAGTATTCTGTTGTAAATTTATTCCAGCACCTGAAGTCAACACAAATAAGCTGGACATCATTTGAAGGTAAAGTATCACTTGGCTACCTCTCTCCCAAACTGCCCCCCAACTGGGGAAATTTAACACTGAGTACTTCAACTACTTAGTATGAACTTTATATTTGCTCTCATAAGGCCCCATGCATGAATATCTATGCGCTGCATAAGGGCAGATCTTAGGCATTCCTATGCCAGAATGCTGCACAGCAGTGATCTGTGCATCGCCCATTGCATTCATGGCAGAGACACTAGTGCTGTGTGTGCTGGATTCCCCAGCTGGCCATGCCACACCAAGCCAGGGGCATGCCCCAGGCTGCATGCTATGCATTAAGGTGTGGAGTGATGGCCATGGCTATGCCAGAGACCCTGCCATAAATATTTACACACTGCCCACAGGTTACTGGCATGGTGTGGTGGCACCAGGATTCCCTCCACACTTATCTGCCACAGCATGAAGGGCTCCCTAGAAGGGCTGGGGGTGGCCATTTAGGCAAATGCCTATTGTTTAGTCATGGGAGGGTATGCATCTTCCCAGGGTCCCCTACCCATTTGTGCTAGTGAACCACTATGGGACCTGGGATTGGTATCCTATTGGATGCCCTCCCATGGCCCACACTGGGCCCCTGCACTGCCACATTCCTCCTCAATGCTTCTGCAAGCAGGGGGGAGCAGGGGGAAAGTCCTGCAGCCACCTGTAGAAGGGTACAGAGCTGCATGGGGGATTTACATGTGTTTCATGCATAGTTAGCAAATAGGCCCTGTAGTGCACAGCAGTATTGTGTTTACTGACTGTTAGCACACACCCCCCATCCTATACTCCACTCCTAGGTTCCTATGCCCAAGGTACATGATTTTGCACATTTTGGCATTGAACCCCAACTACCATGCTCTTTACCACTCTTTGAGTTTCTCAAGATCCCTGCACATTCTCCCTAACTCCTCCTGAGTGACCACCCTGTTACAGATTTTGGTATCATCTGCAAAAAGGCATAACTACCCCTCCAGGTCTTCTTCAATGTCACTTATGAAGACATTAAAGAGAAACAGTCACAGCACTGAGTCCTGTGGCATCCCACTAGTCACTCTCCCATCATTAGAGTGTGTGCTGTTAATCACCGCCCTGTATTGCCTATCCAATAACCAGTTTCTTACCCAATTCACCACTTTGGATCCTGTCCCTAGGCTGATCAATTTCTTTACCAGTCTCCTATGTGGAACTGTGTTGAATGCCTTGCTAAAGTTCAGATAGGCTACATCCACTGTCCTCCCTTGATCTAGTTCCCTGGTCACAGAGTCAAAGAAATCCATCAGGTTTGCCTGGCAAGACCTTTCCCCTATGAAGTCATGCTGCCTGTGGTCTTGTAGTCCATTGACTTCAAGATACTCTACCAACCTTTTGTTAAACAGGGCTTACATGCATTTCCCCACCACTTAAGTGAGACTGGTTGACCTGTAGTTGCTAGCCTCCCCCATGCTGCTACTCTTCTGTACAGTGACCATGTTTACTCTTCTCCAGTCCTCCAGAACCATGCCTGTTTCCAGAGCACTGTTGAATAAGGCCACCAGTGGGGCAGCCAGCTCCTCCCTGAGTTTCTTTAGTACCCTTGGGTGTATCCCATCTGGTCCCACAGCTTTGTTTATCTTTAGAGCTGTAAGTCTGGATCTGTATATGGCTTATTGTACTGTTGTTTGCTGTGTATGTTTTTCTTATTAAAAACTTAATGAAGTTGATTAAATTAAAAAAAAAATCTTCCCTCCTAAAGTCGGGAGGTAGTATAGCACAGTGGTTTAAGGCTCTGAGCTGCAAATCTGTAGACCAGGGTTTGAATCCCACTGCCCCCACTTGCATACTGTGTGACCCTGAGCAAGTCACTTAACTTCTCTGTGCTCCCAGGTTGCACCTGTAAACAAGCTTTCAGCTTAGCGCGTCTCACCTGGTTAAACAATTAGGGAAAAAAAAGGTCCAGGACCCTAACCCTCCTTTGGTTTCCTCTGCTAATGTCTTTCTGGTAAACCACATGTATGATGATACAGATGCCTAGGAGATTGCCCATTGTGACATCTGCAAAGATGTCCCTGTTTGTAAACATGAGGTCCAGCACTGCCCATCCCTAGGTGATTCTTTGACTAGTTGCTTGAGAAAAGCCCCCTGTAGGGAGTCAAGGATGGCTCTGCTCCTTGCTGAAGCCATCCTTGGAAGGCACTGCTCCATGCCTAGCAGACTGAAGTCACCAATTTAGCAGCACCTTTCCCTTACTTGTCATTCTGATGATGGCTTTCCCAAGTGCCTTATTCAACTACTTTCTCTGTACTGGAGGTCTATATCCATCTTTCAGATGAGATGTTAAACTGAGGTCCCATCTGCCTGGATTGGTGATAGTTCAGGTGGATGTTAAAGATCCCATGGCACTTATCGAAAAGAGTAGGGGAATTTCCCCAGTATCCTGGCCAAATTTCCCTCATTCACTGAAAATACCAGCAACAGCTTAATCTCATTCAAGGTCAGCTGGCATTAATCTGTATCCCCCTCCCCTGGGCCATGCTTGAAAATAGGCAGGATTTGTCTAGTGCACTTACCCGGTCAACAAAAACTAAATAAATAAATATACACTACCCTAATATGGATAGCGGCCCCATAGCCTGTCTCCGGGATGACCAACAGCACCTCCTGCTCTTTCTTTTCCTCTGAAGTACTCTCTACCTCCATGGCCTTGATTCTGTCTTTCACATATAGTGCGACCCCTCCTTCCTACCTTGTCTGTGCTGAACAGAGAGTATCCAGATATGACCATGTCCTAGTCAGTGCACAACAACTCTGTTGTGGCCACCAAATCCAGGCTAGCCTCTGCTTTGATGGCCTCCAGGTCTAGAATTTTGTTTCCCAGACTCATTTGCATTGACTCACATAGCTCTTCATACTTTACTACTTCCCTGTTTTCTTTCCTGCTTATTCCCATTTCTGTCTGCATTGTCCCCTCAAGCTGTGCCTCACTCACCTCCTTCCCGTCGTACCTTATCTGTTCTCTGTCTCCTTTATTCCTTTATGCTTGCTTACCTGATGTAGTCCCCTCTTTTTCTCTGCCTTATCCCCACTCCTGTCTTTTTGTGCCCCTGCCCTAGGGGAGTTTACTCTCCTTGGGCCCTCCCACCCTAGTGCTCCATCATCTGGTGGGGGGGATTGTTGCCTCTCTTGGTTTTACATTATCCCTTCCCCCCCAGCTACTTTAAATGCTCATCTAAGTAGCATTTAAATGTCAGACAAATGACCATGGTACCCTTCCTGTTAGGATGCAGATCATCTCCCCTATAGAGGGCCATATCCTCCCAGGTTGGCCCCCAGTCCTCAGTGTAGGCAAAGTCCTCCTCCATGTATGATGCCATCAACTAATTGATAAAGTCTCTGATGTGGAGTACCCATTCTTCTCCCTGGCTGTATGCAAGTAACATGGGCAAAAGCCACCATGTGTGCCAACTGCTTGAGTCCTCCCACAGTTCCCTGAAATTATCCTGCACTACCACTACCCTGTCCCTTTCCACATCATGTGTCCCCAAGTGGACGATGATGTCTAGCTCCCTCCCAACTCCTGCTGCCCTAGCAATTCTCTGGATATGCACTCTATCCCTTCAAGCAGAAGCACTTCCAAGGTACTTTACCTCTATCTCCCTTCCTCCTACCCTTCCAAAGTCTATTACCATAACAATAGAGTCTTTCAACCAGCAGCTTCTTCCTTCTTGGCTAGGGGCCTCTTATTCCCTCTGTGAGGCCTCCCCTTTTGAGGATCCCCACTTCCTCCCTTCCCACTGCTATAACTGCCTCCTCTCAGCTGAACCATCCCACCAGTACAGTGTAGGAATTCTGTAGTGGTACAGGATGAGGAGTGTGCACCCTTCCTGCCACCACCACCATCACCACTTTCCCAGAGTCCACCAAGGTCCAACAATTCTGCCTCTACCTAGGCATCTGCTGGGTGGAGCAGTAGCAGACATGGTGGTCCCAGGGTGGGGCAGAAGGTTGTCTGCACCATTGCCAGTTTAGATCAGAGTCCAGCAACATTGGCCCTCAACCCACAGAAGTGAGTACAACTGGGGCAGCCTCTCAATCTCCAGAAAGTGTCCTGAAAGACTGCTACTCACACCCACTGCATGGCACCATTCCCAGTGTTTTTCCTTCCTTTACTTAGTGTCTATTGAAACTCCCCTATTCCCTACTGTATCCTTTCTACTGCTATTGTATTCTTGCTTGCCTGAAATGCATTTGTTATACTACATAAGATGGGGTATCTCATTTTCCCTTTTCTAACCAACCTAGCTGTACCTAACTTGCCCTGGTGTTTACTACTTTTTACCCACCCTATGATAAAAGACTACAGTCCAGGTGGGCTTTAATCTGTTCGTACATTGACTTTTTGAGCGACATGTGTGATTGTCACTTTTAATAAAGTACACCAGAGCAACTAAGTTTGCAGTATGGTGTCAACTTAATCTGAGGTGGTGAGCAGTGATTAATTTGTAAGGAAAGAGGTACCCAGGCCCAAAGCCCAAAGGTCCGGGAGTCTGGGGGCCATCAGGCCCCCAAAAGCTCTTGGGTATTAGATGCTCACTGGTGAGTTTGGGGGCTTTTATTTAAGATAAAAACACTTCTGTTGCATCTTCCCTACCTCTGACTCCAGGGAAAACCATTTTATTCCTTGGAGTCAGGTGTGTGGTAGACTCTGGCTGGCTTTATTAAGCAACCAAATGTACCACAGAGAATCTAGAAGGGCACATCTTTCAGCTGGTGGCAAAACCCATTAAAACTGAAACATGTAAATATTTCTATAGGTGAAGGATAGTGAACATATAGATTGCACTGCCAAGGTGCTCGGGCACAAAGGCTAGGGGTCTGGGGGCTGCTAGGCCCCCAAAAGCTCTTAGAGTTTAGATGCTTTGTTATGGGTTTGTGGGCTTTTATTGAAGATAAAAACACTTCTGTTACATCTTCCCTACTTCTGACTCCAAGTAAAAAAATTATTTTTTCCCCCCTGGAGTCAGGTGTGTGGGACACTCCTGCTAGCCATATTAAGCAACAAAATGTAACACAAAGCATCTAGTAGGGCACAGCTTTCAGCTGGTGGCAAAATCCATTAAAATTGAAGCACACAAATTTTTCTATAGGTGAAAGTCAGTGGGCATATACCATGCACTGCCAAAACATATACCTGAAACTGAATTATAGGAGTCTTTTTCCAAAATCAGTTGTGATGCATAAATGAACTTGGGGATCATTGATCACTATTACAGTACTACTGCTAATTGAGGAATGTACATGGTAGGCAGCAATGCTTTCTTCAATCTTAACTACCTAAGAAGAGGCAACTATAGAATGCATATGACCTGTTATAGATCTCAACTATAGGCCCTTACTTTAGGACTCAGAACTTCAGAAGCTCTTTTGATCACATAGAGGTGCTTCTGACCCATGTTCCGCATGAAGATTGTAAAGGCATCATAAACCTTACTTAACCTTTCTGTATGATATTTGAAATTATATCTAGTGTAAACACATGGCAAATGTTCCAATTAAATTAACAAAGATTTGTTCTTAATCATAGTTTATTCAGTTTCTGAATAAACAATCCAGTTAATACAGCAGGTAGGCAATTAGGCTGTAACATTACATATACAATAAAGTATGGGGTACTGTGTGTAATGAGAAATTTATACACACATGAGGAGTTAGATGGTACATAAACCTGACAGTGAAGCCTGAGGGGTTTGTGCAGGCATCTAACCCCGAGAGTGTGTGTTAAACTTCGAGTTTACACACAGCATCCCACATTTTACTTTATATAATTGCTTGGTTTCCCCTTTTTTGCCTCAGCAATTATATAAAATAAAACACAGATGCTGTGTGACCGCAGTCTGCTTAGGTTACAGCGCATGGCTGCAGTTGCCTTTCTTCGTTTATTTTTAATTTGTTTGTTTGTTTCTTTTGGGCTGCCTGGTTAATTTAGGAAGAAACACACACACTTCAAGTACTTACCACCAATTCACAGTGGTGGTTCTGTATCCATATATATGGTTCATGGAGAAAGCAAAAGTGGAGCGGTCAGAAGACGAGGAACTCCATTGTGCGCATGTGCACAGTGCGGGAAAGCATGCACATGTTTGCCATAATGAACACTCCTTCATTATAGCAAATTGCGCCATGATTTCCCTATGGGGAAAAAAGGGAAACCAGTTATGATAGCATTTTTACAACAACAGTGTAATATGCCCTGAGCTTGTTACAGCATTAGGAAGTTAGCTTAAATAATAACAAATGACTACATCATGCACCCTACAATACCAGGGATAAATAAACATCCCTCAATGTACTATATCAGTTTATGAAAAATTGTACATAACATAGGTAACCCCCACGTACCTTGCGATGTTAAATCCAGTTGTATAATTGGTGTTTTAAGAAGCAACAGACTTGCATAGTAAGAACAGGTTAAACATTACTAAAATTTCTATAATGCTTTGCAAAGGCTGTATTATTAAACAACCTAACCTGCTGAGTGGAGTCCGAGTGGCTAACCAGTTATTAATGCACATATTACACATCATATACAATGTAATATACATTGTTGTATTCTGAAGTTCTGAGTTGTAAAGTAAGGGTCTGTAAGGCCAGTGCAGTTGTCTGCACAGTGGAAAGATTTCCCACTGTGATGTGGACAACCCAGGTTTGGGAACAGATTCAGGACACTTGAGGGCCAGCCGGAGGCGGGGTGGATTGAGTGGCCAAAGCATGCTCTCCCCTCTGAAGAGGAGAGAGAGGGGTAGTGTGACTCTGGTCCAGTGCTCCCAGGTGATGACAAGACATACCGTGACTGGAGCACCTGTGAGCTATGCTTCTTGGGGGCGTGTTGGACGCATTACATGGTCACATCGCAATGTCCACATTGACACACACACGCCCTCAAAAAGAAAGAAAAAAATGCCTCCAACATGCTGAATGATGCCTCCTACCCCGCAACAGACTTCAGTCCCACAGCACATCCATTTCTCAGCACCGATGGAGTCACACTGGAGGAGGATCCAAAGGCTCCACCCTGGGGGGGTAATGCAGGGGGCACAGTGCTCAGGAGAAGCTGGGCCCATTGGCAGTGGCATGGCGGCTGAAGAGGACAGCCATTGTAAGGAAAAAAAGCATATAGTAAGTTAAAAACAAAAGTAAGAGTCTGTAGCTAGTTCAAGAATGACAAACTGTCTCTTAATGCCAAAAAAACCCAGTCTCATTGACTTTTGGTACCCATCAGAGGCTTGCCAAACTTACTTCTCCGTTACTGTTTAATACCATTGATGGTGCTAATATTGAAGATGTCTCCTGCTTTAAGTACTTCAGGGTCTGCCTTGATTAGCATCTTGATTTCTCTGTGCACATTGACGCACTTCACCAAAAGCTTCACCCTAAACTTGATGCTTTGCACAGGAATAAAGCGAGTACACCGCTCCCTGCCTGCAAGAAATTGTCCTAAAAATTATCCTTCCTATTTTTGAATACGGTGATTTAGTCTACAGTAGTGCCCTTAAATCCTCCTTTGTCAGAATGGACACCCTTTTTCATTCTTTCTGCTGCTTTGCTTTAGAGTGCACCTCTCATACTCACCACTGCTCTCTTCACAGCTCTTTTCCTCCCCTCTCTTGATGCTAGATGCCTTTCCCATTGTGTCTCTTTTTTATCCAAATTCTGGTTCAACACTCTTCCCTACTGTCTCAAATCCCTTCTTTCCCCTGCTCCTTCTTCCTCCTACCCTATCCGCAACAACCCCTTCCATTCTCTCTCTCTTTTCTTTCTAGAAAATCTATTGTTGGCCAATCTGCTTTTTCTTACTGCTTTCCAAAATATTGGTCCTCCCTTCCTCTTACTATTTATTCTGTCTCTTCTCCTTCCTCCATAAAGTCTCTTCTTTCTGAGTTTTGTCATGCTACTTGCAACTGCTTATGACCTTTCCTCTTTTTCTCTATTCTCTAGTCTTGCCCTCTTTTACTGTTCTGCTATTTTCCCTTTCTGTATATATTAGAGTGTGGGCTAATTTCTAGATGCCTCCATTTACTATTCTGCCTATAATATTTATGATTCTGCTTATAAACCATATTATTGTATGTTACCTTGTTTTTTTTATTGTTAGCTATCTCTTACTCACTTGTTCCCCAGGGCACATCTGTAAACAAGCTGTTTTCAGCTCAGTATGTACTTCCTGGTTAAACATTTAAATAAATAAATAAATAAATAACTATACAAAATGAAATACTGCCACAAAAGTAAGAATAATTTTCTGTTGAGTCTCCTCTTGGCTTGTCGCTTGAGCATCACTTTTTAAGCCTTTCCAGTAAGAAAACAAACACAAAAATAGGGTTCTACTCTTCCTGTTCAGAAAAAAACAATACAATATCCATATTTGGCTGGTTATCCTTGTGTTTTCTTTCCATATTTCTTGTGCCATTAGCTGCTGTGTGCCCTTTGGCAGGCTTGAACAAACACAAGGGATGGGGCTGAATTTCATCAATGGTAGGCCAACCAGATTCAGTAATAATAATCATAAAATAGTTTCAGTAAGCATAGATGCTTGCATTGACATGCATAAGAGACTCATTTGTGAAAAGCCTTGCTCACATTCAGCACTGGAGATAGCAATAGTGCTCACAGCCATCAGCAGGTCCTTACACTGCTTCCAAACTTCTTTCCCACATGATTCATTATAGCCTGTATGCCTGAATGGTTTCACGAGTGTTGCCAATGTCAACCCTTTCTCAAAGAGACTCATTCTTGCTTTCTCCATACAATGTATGTAGCTCATTAGGCCAGTACTGCTTATATAACACTTTCATTTTAGCGATCAGTTTCTCGAATCCAGTCTTGTTACCAGTGCTGCCTCCTGCAGACAGCATATGATATTTCAAATTGTACACTAAGCTGTGAAAAAATTGTCCCAGGTGCACTTTCTTGTAGATGTTTCCTTCATGCAAGACCACGCCCTGAGACATCTCTTCTATGGCTTTCTCACACTGTGCATACTATTTCTCACTTTTCTACCACTGCATCAAACACTGAGATATGGTGGCAGATCCTGCTCTGCATGCCCTCTATTGCTATAACATCTTGCTGAAGTGGACTGAGCTGCTGCTGAGTGAGTGGAAACACTGTGTTTAACTGCTGACTTTGAACCTGTTCAGAACTGCTGTTTTACCATTTCTAACAGAAGGGCTCTGTGTTTTCCTGCTTAATTACCCTATTTAGTTCAACTGTGCTCAGCTGGCCCAGTGGCTGAGTGCCTCAGTCAGGGTAATAAAGTGAGCTGCTCACAAGCGTGAGCGTGAGTGGCATGAGCGCCACTCGGCAGAGGCAATAAGGAAGATATAAAGGTTATTGACATTTTAAAACTACAAATTGACACTTATATTTGTATAATCAAGTGTTAGAAACATTTTTAAGAATGAAAATGCAAAAGTGCTTAATAATGGTGGGTTGTGTACTGGGGCTGATGCTTGTGGATTCAAGTGTTTGGATCCTGGCAAATAATGCTGTGGGTAAGTTTGAACAAGGTAGATTCAAAGATAATTTTATATATTCAAATCTTCTTTGTGAATTTAAACATAATATGATGTTAAAATTAGAAGTGGTAGGGTTGTTGAACAAAAAGTCACAGTAAGAATAGGTGGTTATAGTGTACCAATTCCTAACTTATGCCCAAATATTGTATTGTCTTTTATACTGGGTTATTGTTAACTCTATCTGGGGACATAGAAGTAAACCCAGGTCCCAATCTGTATGGTGATCACTTAATTTGGGGGGCGAGAGTAGCACACTTGAATATTCATAGCTTATTTCCCAAAAAAACAAGAGTTAGAGGCTTGGGTCTTAAAATATGAACCTGATGTTTTGAGTTTAACAGAAACTTGGTTAAAACATTCAGTAACTAATGGTGTCTTGGCCTTAGCTGGTTATAAAATAATAAGAAAAGACAGGGCAGGTACAAAAAAGGATGGAGGTATACTTATTTATTGCAAACAAGAATGAACTGTGTCTAAACTGGAGTTAAAGGTTGATTCCCCATTAGAGTGTGAATGGTTATTGATTGAGATAAAACAAGGGGATAATTATAAACTTAAACATCGCACTGTTTATAATCCACCAAAATTTGCATGTAAAGGCCTTGAAGAGTTTTTACAATTTGTTTCAAATTACCAATTTAGTGGTGACTTTTTAGTGTTAGGTGATTTTAATATTCATTGGGACTCCTGTGATGCTTCTAATATGGAGTCCTTGTTGATGAATGCAGGTTTGTGTCAGTTAGTACAAACTTTTACACGCATGAACCTGATGACAAATAATCATTCAATTTTGGACTAGATTTTGACTAACAATCATACTAAAATTATTAAGATTGGAATCTTTCCAGATGTTATCAGTGACCACTTGGCAATATATTGCATTTGGAAATCAAAGAAAATAAAGCCTCCCCCTCGTTTGATTACCTATAGAAAGTATCCCAAAGATTTAGATGATGGATTAAAGTCTGATTTAAGAGATGTTGATTGGTCTTGGATGTAATACCTTGCATAGAGTCTGCAGTAGATTACTTTACAACACAAATTCTGGAGTTACAAAATAAATTCTGTCCAATACTAACAAGGAGAGTAAGGGAACAGTGAATAAATGGATTACTCCGGAGATGTTTAAATTGATGAAACAAAGAGATCAAGCATAGAAACAATTTTGCTTGAGTGAAAATATTAGTGATTTTCAAAGCTATCGGAAATTAAGAAATGAATGTAAGATAAAATTAAGGTTATGTAAATCTGATTATTATACAAAACAACAAGATCTAAATTTTCAAATCCAAAAAAATTCTGGTCTTCAATCAAATATTTGGTGTCTCCTCCTATAGATGTACAATCAGGTGAGTTCCTTGTTGAAGGAGTTACAATAAAAGATCCACAAGAAATAAGTACAGCCTTTTTACAATAAGTTTTGGATATGGGTAAATATAATGTAGATAAGGATGATCAGGACTTAAAGAACACAGTTATAGCATCTCAAAATGATTTAATATTTCATTTTAAAGAAATAGAGCCCAATCAGGTACTGAAAATTTTGAAGAAAATTCCTTTAAAAAATGTTGGAATTGATGATATTCAGCCAAGGTTTTTGAAGTTAATGTCTTCATACATTTATAAGCCTTTGACAAAAAATATTTGATTTGTCCTTAGAAATAGGGATCTTTCCACAACAATGGAAAAAAAAAACATAATAAGACCAATTTTTAAGGGGGGAAATAGTAAAGATTTGGGGAATTACTGCCCTATTTCTCTTCTCCATCCTTTAGGTAAAATTTTAGAAAAGATAACAGAGGTACAAATTAGTGATTACTTACAATTGACAGGGCTTCAGGCTCCTGAGAAGCATGGCTTTAGGAAATGTCATAGTACAGGAACTGCCTTGGCCAGGTTCACAAACCACATCAGTGAGGCTATGGAGAGGGGTGAGCTCACTGGTGCTGTTTTTGTGGACCTGTCCAAGGCATTTGACCTTGTTGACCATCGCCTGCTGCTCAGGAGCCTAGCTGCCAAGGGATTATCCAGATTATCATTAGAATGGGTGGAGAGTTATTTATCAGGTAGGGAACTACAAGTTCTTTATGACGGTTCAGTGTCAAAGAGTAGAATTTTAGAAAAGGGTGTACCTCAAGGGTCAATCTTGGGACCCCTATTGTTTTCCATATTTGTGGATATTATACCAAGTAAAATTCTTAAGACTAAGACAATCATATATGCTAATGATATAATATTATATAATAGCTCTAATTCATTAGATAAAATTGCCCAAGAGTTGACTGTAGATTTTCAGAGTCTAGAAAATTGTTTGTTGGACTTAAAATTATCATTGAATATTTCAAACACCAAGAGTATGATATTTGCCTCTAAACAAAAGTAGTTAAATTAGGGAAACTGAATATTTTTGGTAGAAATTGAACTAATTTGGAGCAGGTGCAATGTTTTAGATATTTGGGAATGAATTTGGACTCAAATTTAACATTTTTAAATCATATATTGACTTTAACAAAATCAGTAAATCAAAAATTAGGGGTTTTATTCGGACTACAGAATGTGTTAACTTTACAAGCCAGGAAACATATAGCCCAAAGTATATTACTTTCTCAACTGAATTATAATTCATTTTTGTTTACTAGTTTGTCTAAACACGTGGTAAATTACTTAATAATGACTTTTCATAGTATTTGTAGATTTGTTTATAGATTGCCTTATAGTACACATCATTGTACTTTATATCAAGTTTCAGGGTTTCTACCACCTAACGTGAGTTCCATATACTCTCTTTGTTGTAAAATGGATAATGTATTGAGACAAAAAAGTCTCTCTCCCTTGTATTCTCTGATATCTGTAAGGGAAGCTCTGAGAAACTTGAGATCAAATTTTCTTTCTTTTTTAAATTTGAAAGTCACTAAAACTAAAATGGTTACTCAAACTGTTTTTATCCAAGCACCAAAACACTGGAATGATCTTACAATTGAATTGAGAACTATGAGTAGTCATAATTTATTCAAAAAGAAATTGAAGCATCGCTTATTGAATAACTTGCAATGTCACTGCTATTTTAAATAATTTGTAGTATATTGTTTGTCTTTTAAGTCATGTATTTGTATTTCTGTATTAAGTGAATGTAAAAGTTATCTTTTTGTATAACATCTTGTGACTATTTTATAGTCTTGGGTCACATATGAAAAAGGGCCTTGGCTTATATGTTTACCCAGTTAACAAAAGAAATAAAGATAAAGATAAAAAAAAAGATAAAGATAGCTCAGTGTGCATCAATGATTGTATGAGTAAGCTAATGGAGACTATCCTGAAGGAGAGGCTGGTGGCCCTCCTAGAGGCCAAAGGACTACAGGACAGCAGACAGCATGGCTTCATATGTGGCTGATCCTGCCAAACCAACCTGGTCGAGTTCTATGACTGGGTAACTAGGCACTGGACAGGGACATGCAGTGGATGTCCTGTATCTGGACTTCAGTAAGGCATCTCGACTCCAGTGCCACATGGAAGTCTGGGAAGGAAGTTAGTAGGCACAGGGGCAGGTGCAATGCTGGTGAGATGGGTAGGAAACTGGCTGCAGGGAAGGCAGCAGAGGGTGATGGTGGGTGGGGAGCTCTCACACCCAAGGGCAGTGACGAGCGGTGTCCCACAGGGCTCGGTGTTGGGACCAGTGTTGTTTGGGATATTCATTGCAGACATATCATGGGACATCAAGAGCAAGATCAGTCTGTTTGCTGATGATACGAAGGTTGGCACGGTGGTAGATAACCTAGGGGGATGGCAGGGGTTGCAGGATGATCTGGAAAAGCTTGAAACCTGGTCAAACACCTGACAACTGGGCTTTAATGCCAAAAAGTGCAAGGTGATGCATTCTGGGATGAAGAACCCAAGGAGGACTTACCAGCTAGGGGGAGTGCAGCTAGCCCAGACAGAGGAGGAGGAGAAGAATCTGGGGGTGCTCATCACAGGGTCAATGAACAACTCAGCACAGTGTATGAAGGCAGCTGCAAAGGCCAACAAAATGCTGGGTTGTATTGCAAGGGGTATATCCTTGAGGAGGGAGGAGGTGATTCTGCCACTGTATAGGTCATTAGTTAGACCACACCTGGAGTACTGCATGCAGTACTGGCGTCCGTATCTGAAGAGGGACATTAAGTTACTGGAGGGAGTGCAGTGCAGGGTGACAAAGATGATCAAGGGTCTGGGGGACTTATCATATGAGAGGAGGTTGAAGGAGCTGAACATGTACTCACTGGAGGAGAGGAGAGGAGAGACAGGGGTGACATGATTGAAACCTTTAAATACATGAAAGGAATAAACAAGACAGGTACAGAGGAGCTGTTCAATGTAAGGGAGGGGAGGGCCACCAGGGGCCATGATATGAGACTGGAGCGAGGAAGGTTCAGGAGGGAGATGAGGAGACACTTTTTTACAGAGAGGGTGGTGGCTGGGTGGAATGCATTACCTGCAGAAGTGGTATGCAGTAGAACAGTGGACTGCTTCAAATGAGGATGGGACAGGACAAGGGGGAGGGTTAATGAAGGGGAAGGGTGGAAGGGAGGGGCAGCTGCAGAATAAGGGGTGCTAGCTGCACATTCGAGCAGACTTGATAGACCTCTAGGCCTTTATCTGCTGGCAAATTTCATATGTTCGTATATTTGTATGATTACGATGTTGCAATTCAAGAGATGATTTATACAAGTCCTGCAGCACATCATACATATTTCCAAGATTACTGATGAACAGAATGGATGATAACCACTTGCTTAGACCTGAGTAAGTGTTGCGTTTTGTGCTGTCGAGAAACGCTATCAAATGCCGATGTGAAGTGCTTATACATAGCAGGATAAGCATTCCAAATAGCCTTCACAATTCTAAATATCTATGCAACACAGCCCATTGGGTGTCTAACGCTCGATCTCTTTTGCAAAGCTGAACATCAAGAGCCTCAGTGCACTCTTAGTTTTAATTGAGTTTTTCCAGATGTGCTATAAAGCTAATATAGTTTGTCTAGCAAGCCTTTAAAGTCATTTGTAGCACAAGTGTCTTTCATAATATCACCAATTGCAAGCTCTAGGTGATAGGCAGAGCATTGTCATGCTATAATATTTAAAAACATGTCTTGCAACCTCTTTGCCACACCAGTATTGCATCCAAACATCATTGAAGCTCCATCACAAGCAACTGCTACCAGGCACTTAGCGAGAAAGTCTTCAGTTATGTTAATCTTTCGAAGTGCAAACAATAAACTGTTCATTATCCCCTCAGAAGGCAGATCATGTAGCTCAACAAGGTTAACAAATACATTAGCAGTAGACTCCATACCAGGTAACTGCATCTGCATATACACAATTATAGCACTTTTCTTGTTTACGGCAGTAGCTTCATCAAGTAAAAGACTCACTCTAGAGGCAAGCACTATAATTTAGGCAAACGACTTTTTCTTCATTTCAGAGGAAATGTGATGTTGAATGTTAGAGCATGCCACGTTGGAATGCAAAATCTGCCCCATGTCCAGTCCGTTCATCTGCTGGCAGTCAGTTTCTATTTCAAAACCATACAAAGGCCTGTTATGCTTTGCTTCTTTAGAAGCAGTATGGTAGATTCTGGCCATTGTAGAAATTTGAGTAGACTGGGCATTTGTGTTCATTTGCAACAATGTATTTTTCATTGCCTGCTCCAAAATACAAGAAGCTGCGACATGTGACTTCGTTTGTGCATGTTCTCCTATCTTTTTTAGGAAGTGGTTTTAGTTGCACCAGAGGAACTAACACTAGCTTCTACCCATTCTTTAGACAGCTTCATTCCTGCAGATTTTTCAGGACTAAAGTTACTGACCTGCTGACGCACACTGCAACTGGGATTTGATCCATTAATGACTAACAACATGTACTTGCTTCGGAAATATCTTCATTGTTCATGTTTCCCTCCTGCAGGAAGCAAATCTGTTTAGTGAGCCACAACATGTTGCAGTAAGTCGTCATCTTCGCTACCAGTGTTCTGCAGTTCAGAATCACTATCAGCAGAAGTGCTTTCTACTCCACACTTGCCTACAGTTCCATGAACTTGATTTTCTTCTGTAGGGCTGACACCACTGTCACATGTAACAGAAGCACCTGAAAAATCCTTTGTTCTTTTCCATTGTTTTCAGCTTACCAACTGGCTCCACCTCATTTGCACTAGCACCCAATTTATAAAAGTAAGACCTTATTTTCTTCTAACCATGCAACATTTTATCTGATAAATGATGTCTCAGTTGTTATTGTCACTGAAAGCAATTGAAAACTAAAATGGCCACTGTGTGGAAGCGCTTATACACATGTGACGGCCCATTGGTATGGGGCCACTAGACTACCAGGGGAGATCACTATATGGTACTTACAGTACTGTGTAGACACACCCTGCTGGATGCCATCATTGCTGCTGCTGCCCAACTGCAACCCCCCATGACACCTCCTATACCTCCTTTGCAGCCAGCAGCACATTTAGGGATCACCTCCTTCTGGTACAAGCCACTTAGACCTGCTCCTGGCTGGTCTACGTGGTGCCTCTTGCTGCATCCATGGCGGGGCTTGCAGAATCCCCCAAAAGGGGATGTTGCAGTGCCACCATGGTGCAAGCCCCCTTGGGAACTGTTACACTTGGTTACTTGTCATAACCCTGGCACAAGTGGGCTTTGGTGCAGCTGCATTAGATTTGATACAGGCTGCTTTACAGAACTGCATTTGACACAAGTGGTGGCATAAGTCACCACTTGTGTCAAACTCCTGTGCTGCAAGTCCCTTGTGTCAATCTAATTCTTTTGAGAATTGGGCCCTCTGTGTTAAAATCCTTGTGAAAGTGCAATTTCATAGTGCATGACAATAAATAGTTGTGCCATAAAATGCTAAATAAAAAAATTAAAAACAAGGAGGAAAGTTAGCTGAAGCTAAGTGCAAAAGAAAGATTCTCTGCCAGGGTTCTGAATCCCTACAAAAGGGGCTAGTCCAGCTAAATACCAACCAGCTAGAGAAGCACACAATTATTTTAAGTGTGGGAAAAACTGTAACATGCTTAATGACAGGCCCATTCAAATAGAGAAAACAACTGGACAAGCTTTCATAATACAGTACAAACAAATTCTGGTCAGAGCTGATATGGCTGTGGAGCACTTTTAGGAGTGGCAGAAGCATTGAAAAGAATATGTGGTGCTCTCACTGCACCAGAGTCAACTGTAAGTAATACAGCAGTGATTACAGTACTGCACATGTGTGAAACTCACACATGTGCAGTTTGCCCCAGAGTCAGTCATGCGCAACATGGCAGTGCTGACATAACTATGTATGCACAATAGTCATGCATGCACAGTTTAAGTCAGTGCCACCATGTTGCACACAGTGGCTATCACTTCTGCAATTGTGGAAAGGAAAAGTGGTACACCGAGAAGTGAGTATCTTTATGTGGCCCATGGATGGGAAGGGCTTCATAAACAGAATCACTGGAAGCTATGCTGGAGCACTGTAGCAGCACAATGGTAAGTCAGAATTGCAGGCAGCTTCTTCAAGCACAGAAACATAGAAAATGCCCCCCTCTATCTCCTTGCTGAAACAGACCCTACAACCTGCCCCTCACCCTCACTCAACTCTTCCTTTCTTTGCTTCCAGAGCCAGCACCCTCCATCACTGTCAACCTGTTCTAGCTTTATGAACAATAGGCCTCTAGTGTGAACCTCAGTACAGTTGATTGAACACTATACATAGCCATTCTAAAGAAAAAAAAAACATTTTTTACGTTATTCTTTTTGGCTTTTTAAATACAAGGGTACTTGTTAGAAATCAATTAGCCTATTTCTGCAGAAGGTAAATGCATGAACCAATCAAACAATGAGCATTTGCACAGCTATCCAAAAAAAGAGGGGCTACAGAAACACTTGGAAACAACATAATTTATAACAATTTTATTTTTCTGAATCTAAGGTAATCAGTAGGGTTACTTGTGCATACTTTTGCATTTCTCCACACTTTTACTTTGGAAAGTTATAAAAAAAAAAAGAAAAAATGACACTTGACCTTTTGCACAGATCTTCACCTCCCATAAAGGGAATGGCTTAAAATTTCTTTGGGAGTCATTCAAGAGTTATCCCAATGTCAAGAATTAGTAAACCATACAGTTATTGCATTTTAATAATAGAAGTTGCCAAAGAGGACATAATAAAAGAAAAATCTGTGCTGCAGCATTGATGCCTAAAGGTTTCACAGACATCTTTGTTTGTGCACCAGCTCTTCCTTCTGTGTGTGATGAGAACCACAAAAGAACCCCAGAGCAAATGCACCACAGCATAAGTTATCCTGGAGGATACTGATCTTACAGCCAAACATTATTGGGGTATATACAGTTTGTGTTTTCTGTGTGTGAGCATTGTTTTCTTCTTTGTCTTGCTTCTTCTCTCTATCTGGTCAGTGTCAGGATCTGCTGTTAAATTAGGCATAACAAGAGATAAACAAGGTGGTGTAGTATTTACTTAAGTAGTATAGTGGCTTGGAAAAATGAAGTTTTTTAGAACTGCAATAGGAGTTATTCTAAACAATTGTAAATATCTCTAAAAGTATATGGGTTACACATAACAAAACCAGTATGAATCTTGTTCAGGACAAAAAAGACTTTTCCAATGAGCCTATTCATTAAACTGCACTAATTATATTTATTAAACTATGGCCATCTAATTACTTGAATTTTCATTTTTATACACATTTTTCACCTTTCTGATGACTATATTTAAAAAAAATCTAATAAATTCAGATTAGTGAGTATCCTCATTTGAAAGGTCATTTTTGTCCTGAAGTACTTTCATATGGATGTGTGCTGATAACTTGAATACTTTCAGAGATATTTACATTTGTTTGGCATAACTCCTACTGCGTTCACACAGAGTGAAAAAATGAGGTTGTTTGGAAGACTTTTACAAAATATAAAGAATTCAGAGTAGTGACTACCCTCATGTGAAACATCTTTTTGTTCTGAACAACTTTCATGCTGGTTGTTTTTTGCACCTTGGATACGTTTAAAGATATTTAGATTCATTTGGAATGTATGCACATTTGCTCTCAGAGAAAAGCAGCTTGGAGTTCTGTGTCCAACATCCTAAACAGAAAGAAGGGAGTATTTCTTTAACTGCCATAATGATTTTCACTTATGGAAGGATACACTGAAATGTCCAAAAATGTGTTCCATGGTATGTCATTTTTCTAGCAAAAGCAAGATAGCTGTAGGCTTTGCCCACAACCATAAAAATTGGATGGAGACACACTGTAATTTTGTTCAGTGAGAAACTCTCCTTTCAAAAAATCAAAAGTGTTCCAAAAATAACAGCAAGTGATGCTTGTTTGAAAAAGACAGATCAAAGTGTCTCTTACAGCCAACACCAGAAAAATAATAAAAAAAATTAATAAATGGGAGATAATGATAGTGTGAAAGAAATGTTATTTATTTTTTTTATTTTGAACTTTTGTTAACTGGGTAAACACAATTAGCCAAAGGCCCTTTTTCATGTGTGACCCTAAACATGACAGACAGAGGTAAACAATTACAAATAAGGTACACAATATTGATTAAATAAATAGGATACATACATTTAAAGGTAACATGTATATTCTAATTGATCAAACAGATGCTTTCTTAAGAGGTTTTTAAAAAGATTATGGCTGCAGCCTCTCTGAATAATAACAGGAAGTTCATTCCTGGATTTTGCCACCTTAACTGAAAAGGCAGAATCTCCCTTCTTAGTTTTTGTTTTAGGAATGATAAAAGCATCGGTTTCACTGGAGCATAAATTTCAACTTACATTTCTAAATGGAAACATAGGAAATAATGGAGAATGATTTTGTTGCCTCAAAACACTGTCCATCAGACAATTGAAATTATAAATGGAGTTCTAACTAGGTGGAAACCCACCTGTTGTCTGATAAAGAAAACAGTGATGAGTATGATAAGGTAGTTTATAGGCAAATCTATAGATACTCTAAAGTGTGGTAGACAATGTAAGTGAATCCTGCTTTAACAAATCAGTAAACAAAAATGAGTTATGATTTAAAGTTGGTAACATAATGCTTTGTGCGGTTGCTATCCTAGCTGGGGTAGTTAAAGAATGTTGTAGCTTAAATAACAGTCCTAATTTCTATTTAATCTGTCTAATTATGATTTGTAGAAAAGGTTAAGTTAGAATTCAATTGAATGCCCACGTACTCGAATTGGGTCACCTGTTCTAGGCTATCCCCAGAGCTATCTTTAACTATTAACTCTTCTACTTTTTTTAAGTCTTGCTTTTGAACCAAGAAGCATATTTTTTGTTTTTTTTCACTATTTAAAGATAAATGTGACTTTTTTAACCAAAATTCCAATTCAGAAAAATCACTATTCAGTGCCGTACTAATGGTTGCCACTGAGTCAGAACTCCTGAACAAAATAATATAATTCATGTACATTATTACATTAGAATGTAACAATTTAGAGGGAATGAAATCAATAAATAGAGCAAACAATAGTGGCCCAAGTATCGACCACTGGGGCACTCCTTGTTCTAACTCTCTGACTCTAGAGAGAGTGCCACCATATGCTACCCTTGCAGGTCTGCCAGAAACATAACTTTCCATCCATTCTAAAGCTGGATTTTCTGCACCAAAGTCTCTCAGTCTTCCAAGCGGCAGGTGACAGTCAACCAGGTCAAATGCCTTGGACAAGTCCATGAACACAGCAACAGTAAGTTGTCCAGCATCCATTGCCACTCTGGTGTGGTCTGTGAACCTGGCCAAGGCTGTGCTGGTTCCATGAAATTTTCTAAAGCCATGCTGCTTGGGAGACCTGAGACCAATCAACTGAAGACAGTCCGCTATCTGGTCATTTAAAAGTTTCTCCAGTATTTTCCCCAAGGGAGGAAGTAAGGATATCGGGTGATAATTGTCCATTTCTTTTACCGCTCCTCCCTTAAAAATTTGCCCAACTAATGTTTGCTTTCACTGAATTCTTGTTACCAATAACAAGTTAAACATTTTCGTTAGTGGCAGACTAATATTAGGTGCAATTACTGCAGCTTTAGAAACCTTGGGTCCAATGGACAAAGTCCCAAACTTTTATTAGGAATTTTTCTTAGGAGTTTGAAAACTTGAGATGTTTTTATCACCCTGAAATAAAGTGAAGGGCCATTTTCTGAATTTTTTTTATAAAGCTATTATCTTCGGTTTCCCTGACATTTATTTGTTTATACTTTGTTAAATCCAAAAACATGTCCAAGAATGAATTACTAACTTCCTGTTTATCTATAATAACATTTTCTTCTTTTAAAAATACCTCTGCCTGACTCTTTTCACTTGGGCTAACTATAGATTTTATTGAAGTCCAACATTTTTTAGGGTTACTAAGCCCTAATCTCTACTGTTCTTGATAATATTGAGACTTTCCCTTTCTTAACTTAGATTTGAATTCATTTTGCAAACTTCGATAATTATTAAAATCAGCAGTCTGATCACTGCGTTTAAAACAATTCCATGCTGCATCCCTCATTCTCATTAATTTAAATAGCATGAGAGTTATCCATTTGTTTACTATTCCCCTTAACCATCTAATAGTTTTAGGAAAGTGCTTTTCTTGTAAATTCAAGAGAACTGATGAGAGAAATTCGACTGCTAAATCAACATGTAGAATTGCATCCATGTACGTCCAATCAGTGAAGTGAAGATCAAACTGTAAACTAAGGCTCATTTTATTTGGGATTTTTCTATATGATATAGTAAGATAAAGT
This sequence comes from Neoceratodus forsteri, assembly GCA_016271365.2. Lineage (NCBI taxonomy): Eukaryota > Metazoa > Chordata > Ceratodontiformes > Ceratodontidae > Neoceratodus > Neoceratodus forsteri. The sequence continues at coordinate 1,431,230,325 of CM057449.1, forward strand.
ACTTTGGGATGCTTATTTTTCCAAGTACAATAAGTAGCCATATGATCACTGTTGACACATAGCAAAGTTCCTATATTTTTAACATATCTTTGATTGTTAGTGAGAATCCAGTCTAATATTGTATGCTTATTACACCTGTAATTTAATCTTGTAATGGAAGACATTAATTGACTTAATCCAGCATTTGAAAACTGATATTCTAAGCACGGTTCTGTTATGGGGCCCCAATAAATGTTAAAATCTCCCAATGCCAAAAAATCCCCAACCCAGTAAGGAAGGGAGTAGTGAAAGCTAAAAAATCATTCAGTCCAGCACAAGCCACTTTTGGAGGGTTGTAAACAGTACAGTATTTTAACTTATAATGACCTCCTTGCTTTATTTCCACCCATAACCACTCTACAGTACTTGTTTCTTCAGTAATTCCTATTACTTCTAAAATGGATTTATTATATACAAGACGCCCACCAGCCTTTTTTCCAGGTCTGTCCTTTCTTATAAATTTGTATCTCTCTATCTCTATTAAGTTATCTGAAATTTAAGGTTTTAGCCAAGTTTCTGACAAACTGAAGATGTCTGAGTCATATTTAACAAGCCAGGCCTCAATTTCATGTTTTATTTTTTTAATAAACTCTGTACATTTAAATGGGCAAACCTTAGTCCTCCGTTATGCCAAATTAACTGGTCAGAACACTCATCAGAGGCAAAAGTCCCAGGATTAGTTTCTACATCCCCTGCTAATAAAAAAAGAAAAAGTGAACTATGTGGCCAGAAAAGTCAAATATATAACCATGGCTTGAGGAAGCCAAGCTGAAAAGGTCCTATTTTTCTTTATTATATTAATGAATGTACATTTATTTTCATTCATTTTTTTTACCACAAAGAACCATCTCATGTTGCAAATTACTTGCAGGACAAACATTTAAAAATCTAGATTAATTTTATAAATATCGTAGATTTAAATGGGGAAGAAATTTCTGTCAACACACACACACATAAGCCTGTTATTTACATGAGTTCATGCACTTGGAAGGATTTTCCTGCATCAGTTCTGTTCACTTAATTTCTCACTATTAGTCACAAATAAGTTTACTACTTAAGGTTGCCATTTTCTAGGTATCCTTTTGATGGCAGTGAGCAAATTACTAAATTGCCTATTATGTTTTAATACACCATGCAGACTTTGGGGGAACCTAGCCCTACTGTTGTTATAGGGTGCATGATATTTATTGAAGCTATAAATGTAAGTGGCCCCTGCTCATGGCAATGTCTGTCAGTCAAAAATCTGGGTTGTACACAAGAGTGTACTACAATGGATACCCCCTCCCCAGGTGTGTGAACCAATGTTTGGGGCATGACATTTTAGTTACTGTTAAAATTATGTATCCTCTGAAGTTCTTCTGAGTATAGTAAATTGCTATAATGCCTACCTATGGGTCATTAATCTGTACTGTTTAAAGTCATGAAAATAATGTTTTTGAAAAACAATCTAGATTAAACAGTTTATTCTCTTCAAGCTAAATCCACCACATCACTGAATTGAATTTTTAGCAGCAAGAAAATTTATGTAAGACACCCAGAAACATATTTAGGAATTTACTTTCATTTTAAATTAAAGATCAATAAATCAAATGAAGTGTCTCAGATCAAAGTCCTCATTAAGACCTTGTAGGACAAATTAATGCTTGATCATAATTCAGCTAGAGGATCAGACTAAGAACCCTTCCAATAATTTATAACAAGTAAGAAAATCGGAGTTACTTGAAAAAAATTGCAGGATTTAAAGCAGCAGTGTATGTGTGTGTATATCGGGGGGCACTGGTACCTTAACTATATGCTGAAAGCAAAATGTCCCATCTTTAATTAATGATTTTTCAGATTTTTATGGATTGGTCATTAGAGTCCGTCATGATGGTGACTATAGGTTCACTGTCTTAATCTCTGTTTTATTTCAGTTTTAAAGGTTGTTCACTATCAATTGACTCTATCTTCTGATGCACTTTGAGATCACACTAGCAGAATACTCCCTTTCCTAAAACCTGGTCAACAGCATCCCTACCTCTCTTGTATATGACTCAGCAGATAAACAATTTCTTTTACTCCTTAAAAACTGGGTAAAGGGGATGCTGTCAATGAGGGATCAGGGGTGTGAGCTCTTTGCTTTCAACATGGTATTCCCTGTAATTCTCTGTGTGGTACATAGCTCAGTGCTTATGGTACGTAGAGCTGAATGAGATATAGTAGGTGCTTAGGTACTTGAATTGGTTAGGTACATAGTTCAGTGTTTTTAGCATGTAGTAATTCTAAGACATGGTTAGTGCTTAGGTACACTTGAGTTGTATGTAACATGGTTGAAGGTAAAATCTGAATGTTTGGCCTTTCACATTATCCCACCTTGTTGCAGGATGCTAGGTACATGTAGGTTAAAAGGCACTGCAGGAGGTGAGATAAGAGTGCTGGAGAAGAGGAGGAGGCAGGGGAGGAAGGTGGGCAAGTGGGACTCAATCTAGGCAGGAGGAACATGGACAGCCCAATTAAGTAGGGAGGGGGAGGAACTATGTCCCCAACAGAACTACAGGCTCAGCCTCTCCAACTTCTATGTGGAACATAGCTCAGTGCTTGGGTATGTAGAGCTGAATGAAATATAATAGGTGCGTAGGTACTTGAATTGGTAAGGTACTTAGTTCAGAGTTTGTAGCATGTAATCATTGGAAGACATGGTTAGTGCTTAGTACACTTGAGTTGTATGTAACATGGCTGAAGATAAAGTCTGAATCTTTGGCCTTTCTCATTATTCCACCTTGTTGCAGTATGCTAGGTACATGTAGATTAGAAGGCCACAAAAGACTATAATTACCATGTGATTCTCTCAGCTCCATAGAGTATGGCCAGTAGCATGCAGGAGAGGAAAAAACCCCTTTGGAGGAAACCACCAAGGACCCATGGCTACTGATCTGCCCATCCTCTGAGCATACTAAAGGAGAGTAGTAGTAGTAAAAAGTTTTATTCATATAAATATATATGAACTAGGATGTTCCTAGTAATCCTAGTAGGTTAAGTACTAAGTTGATTCCCTGAGTACAATCTAGATTGTAGTAGAGTAATGTCCTGAGTCAAAAGCAGGCGGAAGAATCCTGGAGAATGTAAACTGCAGCCAGGCTGTCTTGGGGGAGCGAAGCAGGAATGCAAGCTGAAAACTTCATGCCCTTTTTTCAGGGTGTAGCAGGAAGATGATGAGCAAGTAGCCAGGCCCCTTGTGGGATGAAGCTAAAGAATTTTCAGGCCTTCGTACAGGGCGTAGCAGAAAGATGATGAGTAAGTAGCCAGGCCCCTTGCAAGGAAATGCTAAATAACTTCCAGGCCCCCTTGTGGGATGTAGCAGGAAGACAACAAGCAAGTAGCCAGGCCCCCTTTGCAGAGTGAAGCTAAAGAACATCCAGGCCCCCTTGTGGGTCATAGCAGAAAGATGATAAGCAAGTAGCCAGGCCCCTTTGCAGGGCAAAGCTAGAGAACTTCCAGGCCCCTGTATGGGGTGTAGCAGGAAGACAATGAGCAAGTAGCCAGGCCCCTTTGTGGGGCAAAGCTGAAGAACTTCCAGGCCCCCATGTGGGGTTAAGCTAAAGAACATCCAGGCCCCCGTGTGGGGTGTAGTAGGAAGATGACAAGCAAGTAGCCAGGACCCTTGTGGGGTGAAGCTATAGATCATCCAGGCCCCCTTGCAGAGCATAACAGGAAGATGAGCAGGTAGCTAGGCCTATACTGGGTGAAGCTACAGAACTTCCAGGTCCCTTTGCAGGGCATAGCAGGAAGATAACAAGCAGGTGGCAAGGTCCAGACTGGGTGAGGCTACAGAATTTCCAGGCCCCCTTGTGGGGTATAGCAGGAAGATGATGAGCAGGTAGCCAGGCCCCTTGTAGGGCACAGCTAAAGAACTTCCAGGCACCCCCCCATATGGGGCATAGCAGGAAGACAATGAGCAGGTAGCCAGGCCCAGACTGGGCGAAGCTACAGAACTTCCAGGCCCCTTTTTGCACGGTGTAGCAGGAAGATGATGAGCAGGCAGCAAGGCCCAGACTGGGTGAGGCTACAGAACCTCTAGGCCTCCTTGTAGGGTGTAGCAGGAAGACAATGGCTAAAAGTTTCCAGGCTTATATAAGATGGAGAGCACTGATGCATTACCCATCTGGTTATTAGAAGGTAGTGGAACTGGGGTGCCAGGCTGCTAATGCTTGAGAATGGTACTGGTGAAATAAAGCCAGTTGTAATTGCAGTATACAGGAAAGATGGAGTTGTCAGCAAGGTATCAGCCAAGTGTATAGTATTGGTGGTATAGTGCAAGCAAGGAAGTCAAATATGTATTTCTCAAGGAAAGTTCTTTGGGTATGTGATGGCTAGGAACCACCAGGCTATGCCGGGGTTTCAGAAGTGAAGTCCAAAAGGTCTGGAGAGCTGAGTGCAGGATGGAATTAATATCCAGAAAGGTCCGCTGGCTGAGAAGATAGAAAGTGGCACATGAGGAAAGCAGAATCTGAAGTTTAAAGGCCAGTGGTACACTGCTACGCTCCAGCAGACACAAGTCTGGATGAAGGCAATCCAGAGTTCCCTTCCCCAAGCAACAGGAGGTGCAGGGAAGCACAGCGTGGTGGTGGCATTTGGCTGCAAGTGAGTGCTAAGCTGGTAATGCTCCCAACAGGGAGCAGGAAGAGCAGATGTTGGAGCGCACTGGCATGTGGCAAGGAGGGCAGGCAGAGATGTGTCACCAGAAGGAGAAACCAAGACGTGCAGGCAGCAGCAACAGGCCATGGTCTGGATGCTCACAGTCCTGGAGGCAGAGTGAGAAAGTGTGGTGGATCCATGGACCGGAATGTAAAATGGAGTAGCTGAGGGAGGCACGGAGATGTGGCCAGCGGGGAAGGAGACAGAGAGAAGTCCCAAAAGAAAAAGAGAGCAAGGTGTGGGAATGGGGGGCTGAGAAAGGCAAAACACCCGAGGCAAGGGCACAGTGCAGAACAAAAATGGGAAACAGATGGAGGAGGAGGGATGGAAGTGGGAGAAACCCCACCAATGTGCCAGTGAGGGGCGAGGCAGTCGCGTGTGTGACTCGCTTGTGGCAGGAGGGCATGGATGGCCTGATTAAGTAGGGCGGGAGGAGCTATGTACCTCACAGAACTACAGGCCTCAGGCATCCAATAAGATTTCTGTATGGTTCATACATAATCTGATGATTTTCCCATATTTTAAACCTGATGTCCAAACCTTAACAGTAGTGGGGTTAGTGTCTGCAAATGTGCAGGGATTTCTAGCACCATGATGAGAATGGACCCTGTTCTTAAGTCACGGCATATTTAAACAAATTCTGGTCAGATCCACCACTGCTGCATTATGAAGTTAGTGAAGTTGTGTGGAATTGTTACAGAGGTATGGAGAAACAACACAATGATTTGTAAGTAGTAAGATTTGTTTTAGTTTCTGTTCTAAGGAAGGCATACACATTATTAGAAAAATATATAGAGGTGTACATTTTAATGGAAGGAATATGAAGCAATATAGGTTTGCAAAAGAACCCCAAAGCAAAATGCTACTGAGGCATGTGTTATCCCGGATGATATTGGCCAGACAGCCAAATGTTAAAGAAAACACAGTTGCACATACCCCAATAATGCAAAGCATCATGGAAAACATATGCAAATCCCCATGATGGTACAGAAGGTGGCAGTACATGAAAAGTAGTGGCTGGCATATGTTCAGCCTTTGGATTATTTAGAAAACAACAAAGTTTTTGTTTATGAGGTGATGTGTTATATTTAAGCAATGTTGATGTAAGGAAGTCAGGTGTAATGATGGACTTTTAGCAGAGAAAATGTGATGGTAACTTTCAGAGGGGGTCACTTTTGATAAGGGTAAGGTAGTTATACTTGTGATAATGGAGATATTAGGAAAGTATGAGGTCTATGCAGAAGTGGAGTACAAATATGCACAGTTTCATAAGTATGTGCTCAGAGTGCAGGCAAATGTGATATGCAGATGTGTTTTAGAAATAGGTAAAAATAGTGATACATGCAATAGATAGAAAGACAGATAATTACATCAACATATAGATAGGTAGAGAGAGAGACACACACAGACAGACAGACAGGCAGAATAGGAATGGCAGTGAAGTATTGAGGTGATGCCAACCCCACCTGCACCATTCAGAGATGGACAGGCATTGAGGTGTGCCTTTGGGTCTTTGCCCATAACGCTCATGCCATTTCACCTCACCCTACCCTGCAGACACAGACAAGTGTTGAAGTGTGCCTTGGGGTGTCCAAGCTTTACACTCAGCCCATTCCATAAGGAAATATGCTGAAATGGGTACAGTACTGTATAAGAAAATGGAGTGAGTTTTGGGGCTGAAGAATCGAATGCACACCTTGATACCTGTCACTGGCTGCAGGGTGGGGATGAGGGTGGAATGGCATGAGCATTACTGTTGACAATCCCAAGTCACACCTCTGATGCCTATCAGTCCCTACAGGGCAGGGTGTTATGGTCAGAAACCCTAATACCCTGGGCATTGTTATGTGACTTCTTAACCTAGCAATAGCATTTAATGCATTACATTATAAGGACAAGTAAATATTTTTAATACCTGGACAGGCATTGGGGCTTGCCTTTGGGTCATTGTCCATAACGTTCATGCCATTTCACCTCAGCCTACGCTGCAGACATAGACAAGTGTCGAGGTGTGCACTGGGGTGTTCAAGCTTTACACTCACCCCATTCCATAAGGAAATACGCTGAAATGGGTACAGTACTATTTAAGAAAATGGAGTGGACTTTGGGGCTGAAGAGTCAAAGGCACACCTCGATACCTGTCACTGGCAGCAGGATGGGGATGGGGTGGAATGGTGTAAGCATTACTGATGACAATCTCAATTCACACCCCTGATGCCTGCCAGTCTCTACAGGGCAGGGTGTTATGGTCAGAAACCCTAATGGCCTGGGCATTGTTATGTGACTTCTTAACCTAGCAACAGCATTTAATGCATTACATTATAAGGACAAGTAAATGTTTTTAATACATTTACAGACAGTTACTTAATTTTCTTCATAGAATAATTTAAATTTAGTAACAGTGGTAGTACAAAGCAATTACCCAGACAACTTGAAAACTATAACTACTTTGTATTGTACAATGACATCCCATAAGGACCTCCTTGAAATTGAGATGCAATTGTCACACATTTATCAGTTTTTAACAGGAATATTTTACTATCCTAAACACATTTCTTGCTTCAGTAACTGCTCAGCACATCTATTGCATGACCTACTTATTGACATTTTACACCTGCTATGCAATGTACTGCTGTTTACTACACCAACATCATTTACCATAAAACAAATACCTCTCATAACTAGGGAAGCAGTATAGTACAGTGGTTTAAGGCTCTGATCTGCAAATCTGGAGATCTGGGGTTGAATGCCACAGCCCCCACTTGCATACTGGGTGACCCTGAGCAAATCACTTAACTTCTATGTGTTCCTAGGTTGCCCTTGTAAAAAGTATTCAGCTTTGTATACCACTCCTGGTTAAACACTAGAAATAAAAAAAACAATGTATTATTTTCCTTGCTTTGTTTTGCTACATACAAGCTTTGACTAATACATCCATCCTTAAATGTACTTTTTATAGCTTACGTGTCTCGTGACCTAGGCAGAACTACACTTAAAGTCTTACACATAAATCAATAAATAAATCATCAAAATAACATTTATTTCGGTAGTATCTCCTTCCTTTTCAGGTGGCCATGACACTATGTATATATATATATATATAAGTGGTGGATCACCTTTAAGGTTGCTTTGTTAACCTATAAGGCCCTACACGACCAGGGACCAAGTTACAGATAAGATCTACTTTGCCCATACTGTCCCTCCCTGTCCTCTCTCCGATCCACCGATGAGGGATTGCTAGAGGTTCCCAGGGTATGTTTGCTGACATCAGGAGCAAGGGCATTCAGCTTTGCCGTCTCGGCCCATGTGGAACTCTCTACCTCATCAGGTATGAGACTGCCTGACTGTCCAGAGTTTTAAAACTGCATTAAAAACTTATTTGTTTGATCTGGCTTTGGTAATTGAAGTGTTTTATCTGGTTTCATATTTATTGAATTTATATAATGTATGTAATTTTACTTTATTTGTTTTATTTTATTGTACAGGTGCCTTGGTTTTGAAAGGTGCCTTTTTGTAAATAAAAATTGATTGATTGATTGATTTATATATTTTAACTTCAAAGCACTAAACCTATTCAATTGCATAAAAACAAGACTTTATTCTCTTCACATTACTGATAAACTTCAGGTCCCAGAGAAATAAAAATGAAGAGCTTCCCTAGCTATTTGGGTGGGTGCTTTAGCTGTGTGTGTGTGGGGGGGGGTATAACAAGCTTTTAAGAAATAGACACTTTGGTATCCAATATGGGATAGTCTTCTTTGGATGACATATTTTACTCCTTTGTGGGCTTATACCTTAATTGTCATTCTTGTGTTACAAGTGCTTGCTTTCCTCAAGTGCTGTAATTTCAGGATTCAGTTTTAAAAGTGTTATATAAGGATGCAGTTTCAGGCACTCCTTAAATACCTTTTCTTTCCTTCTGAACCTTAAGCTCTGATGCTCCAGGCAGCTCTGATAGTCAGTTGTTCCAACATAATAGATCCACCTCATGCCCCTCCCACATGAACCAAAAAAAAGGTGGGGGTGGATCTTTAGGAGCTTCTCAGGTGGAAGTGGGGGTGGATCTTACCCCCAAAAAACTAATGCTGCCTCCCACTACTCAGGTTCCTGTTCTTGTACCTCCCATTTAAGAAAGAAAATAGTGCCCTGCAACCATTGACTAACATGAAAGCATATTTAATTGAAGGTGGAAAGCATTTCTTGGAGGAGGGTAAGGCGGGGGAGACTATTTACACCTTCAGCCAGTTCCATGGACAGAAAACATGACATCAGCCATTTTGTACATGTAAAACGTCTGCAGGCTCTGCCCACTGCAGCTGTAAAAATCAAGAAATCAATACTGTATTAGTCTTTGATGTTTGCTGAGAGCACTCTTCTGTGGGGTCTGAATGGTGAGTACAGTGACTATTCAAATTATTGAAATTAAGCAAGTTAATAAATGGTTCAATGGATTACTGCTCCCCTCCCCAGTCACATATGATTTAATAGATATATCAGTGTCAGTGTATAATGTGTCTGAGGTGGGGTTTTGAATCCACAAAAACTACTTTTTTTTTCACACAATGCCAAAAATGAATTGGCAAACAAAGAAGAATCAGCATTTATATAGTGCTTTTCATATATCCAGAGTGCTTTACAAGCAATGCTAGACTGGTAGTGAAGTGACTGAATGTGTGGTGGCAGCCATATCACATATCATCACCCACACACAGCCTAGATAATTGCATGAACCGGTTTTTATGGGAAGGGGAATGTTGGCCAGGATACTGGGAATGTTCCCTACTCTTTGAGAAGAGTGCCCTGGGTTATTTTACTTCCACCTGGACACCCACCAGGACAACACCAGGATGGACAGAAGGGACCTCAGTTTAACATCTCATCCAAATGACAGCACACCCCAGCAGTACAGCACCCCCCAATACTGCACTCAGATGCCAGCGATTTTTAGGTGCAAGTCCAATCCCAGTGTGGGACGAGAACCCATGACCTTCTGGTCCAGAGGTGGATGTGCTACCAACTGAGCCATGCTGACACCTTGTACAAAGGTACAAGGGATGCACCTCACGGTTCCCTGCAACTGTAGGTAAAATCTCTCATCAACCATGAAATAATTATGATGTAACACAAATGTTAATAACTCCATAATTAATGTATGCAGTACATTGGTTAGATCTGGGTCAGAAGCCAAAAATTCCTTTGTTGCTCTAATATTCTGCTGATGTTATATTCAGGAACAAAGAGACACTATGTCAGTTGTGATCCAGTAATAATTTGGCACTATGGTAGCCCCTTCTATTTCTGTATTATGTTTGTAGTGCTCCTTGTATGGTTCTTATTATTTGGAACCATTTTAAAGAAGTGGTCCACAAGTTTGGAGGCACTTTCTCTCAGAGCAACCCCTGCCAAAACAATGGGGTCATCCAGGAGGGTCACTCTCCAACTTGTGGACCTTGGGTAAGGCATACAGAGTAGGGGACACAGAAGATTTAGTTTTCAATAACTTACATTATTCAGAAATATTCCTCCTGCAAATCCTTAATATATGATCCCATCCATCCGAGATTCTCTTAAATGCTCTAGTAGGGTTAAAGGTTTGATGTACAAATGTTATAGGCAACAAGTTCCCAGTTATTTATACAGTAATGTAAATTATAAAAAATTCTAAGGTTGGTTTGGTTTGAAAACATCCAACAGTGTTGAATTTGAGGTTCCTTTCAAAAGAACTTACACTGGCTGTTCCTTAGTTCTCTTACAATTGGGTCCTCAAACGTCGAACAGTATTAGAAAAATTTAAGGCCACACAATGATCAGCTATCATGGTTTAAAATTAAGGAATGGTTTGATTTACAAGTTTTTTTTTAGCACAGACATATTGTCACAGCCTTGGTATTGGTTGAATTATTTGCTGCTGTGCTATATGGATTGCTTTACTCAGAATTGTAGATGCCTCTTATTATAAATTCATATATATAATTTTACACTGCTGAGTTACTGTATATTAGAATATGTACATTTATTTTGAGATAACTGTTTATTAGTTTGTGTGATAATCTGTTTTACCTTCCTCCCTGTAACCGGGATTATGCAAAAGGGCATCTCTTGTAAATGAGTGTAAACTCAGTGGGAATTACCTTATTCATGTTACTTGAATACAATTACTACTACTACTAAACATCAGTGTCATACAGGAAACAGGAAGAGATTAAAACATAAAAATGCATGCAGCTTTGTTCTAGAAAATTAGATAAAAGGAGTTTAAAGAATTAAAGAGCAGATATCCACTAATATAGTGCAGTGGAAGGAGAAGAGACTATTGCATCATGAGTGGCTGTACTGTTAGGGAGTGTTCCTAATGTTGAGGAAAGCATGCAATAAGAGTAGATCAAATATTTGAAACAAAACAAGGATGTATAGAATAATACCATTAGCATATGTTTCAGTTCAGCTAAATATGGAAGAAGATAAAATGACCAGGATCATCAATGAAATTTAGAGATGGTAAGAAATAATAACATGTGGGTTTGCAAAAAGGTTTGATAGTGTCCCTTTAAAATAAACACCTGCTGTTTGACTGTAATTTTGGAGTTGACAATGAAGTCCAAATGAATGGGCAATGTTGCAGACATTAAGGTGAGAAGCCACCTATGGACTAGTGATCTGCATATGGTGTGGTTCAGTATAAGGACACCTACAGAACTGGAACCATACAAGGTGAGAATCCTTGTACTTCAGAAGGAATAAGGTGGAATGCCTCATGGAAGACCTTCAAAATGGGATGATCTAGGTGGAGTGGAGGAGCAATGGGCAAAGCTAAAAGGTGGCATAGTGAGGGCAACAAACCTCTATTTCAACAAGCTAGTAAATGTAAGAGGAAAAAGAGACATCTGTGGTTCTCAAAACAGGTAGCTGAAAAGATAAAGGCTAAAAGGGTGGCATTTAGAAGATATAAGGAGGCACAGAGGGAGGAGGATAGGGAGGTGTATCAGGAGGAACAGAGAGAAGCAGATAAAGCAGTAAGAAGCACAATGTCACAAAATGAAGAGAGACTAGCCCAAGTGGTAATGAAAGGGGCCAAGACATGTTTTTGGTATGTAAGTTAAAAGAGAAGTAGACCAGGGGAGATATTATAAGGTTAAAAAGGGATGGAGGGAACAGTGCAGAAGAGGACCTGGAAAAAGCAGACATCCTGAACAAATACTTTTCTTCAGTATTCACAGTGGAGGGAGAAGGGAAGGGGCCACATAAATGTAACAGGAGCTCTAAAGGGAGGGAGGTGGACACTAGTCTTTTTCAGATGAGAGTGTCCTGAGAGACTAGCTAATCTGAAAGTTAACAAAGCAATGGGACCAGACAAGGTACAGCATGTCCTAGGGTATTGAGGGCACTCAGAGAGGTACTGGCTGCACTTCTGACAGTCCTTTTTTGCAGCTCACTCAAAGCAGGAGTGATTCCAGAGGACTGGAGAAGGGCAGATGTAATCCCACTTCACAAAAGTGGTAGAAGGGAGGAGGCTGGCAATTATAGGCCAGTCAGCCTGACTTCGCTGGTGGAAAATTAATGAAGTCACTGCTGAAGGAGAGGATAGTGGAATACCTTGAATCAAATGGGTTACAAGACCTGAGGCAACATGAATTCACAGTTCGGCGGACATCTCAAATGAAGCTGATAGATTTATTTAATTGAATGACCAAGACATTAGGCAAAGGGAACATTGTTTAACCAGGAGTAGCACACTAAGCCAAAGTTTGTTTCCAGATGTGACTTGGGAGCACAAGGAAGTTAAGTGACTTGCTCAGGATCACACAGTATGCACCTAGGCAGCTGTGGGATTCAAACCCAGGTCTCCAGATCTGCAGCTCAGAGCCTTAACCCACTGCACTATACTCCAGTGAGACATTAGACAAGATGACATTAGATCAGGGTGAAGCAGTGGATGTGGCCCATCTAGAGTTCGGTAAGGCATTCAACAATGTTTCACATAGGAGACTACTATGCAAGCTGAGTAACTTAGGAATGGGCCAAAAGGTGGTAAACTGGGTAAAAAACTGGTTAGGGAATAGGAGGCAGGAGGCATTGGGTGGTGATAATTGGAGTTCACTCCAAGGAGAGGAGGATGACTAGTGGGGTACCTTTGGTATCAGTGCTGGCACCAGTCCTCTTTAATGTCTTTATAGGTGATATTGTAGAGGAGCTGAGGAAGGTCTGCCTCTTGCAAATGACACCAAAATCTGCAATAAAGTAGGTACTCCAGGAGGAGTGAGACCTGAGAAAAGTGAGGAGTGGACAAGAGTATGACAGCTGGGTTTTAATGGCAAAAAGTACAAAATAATGCTCTTGCAATGCAGAAACCTAATGACAAAGTGCAAAATGGGGGGACTGTTATTAACAACTACCAAGCTGGAGAGAGACCTGGGACTAATTATCTTTGATGATCTAAATGTGGTCAGGCAGTGAGACAAAGCAGTTGGGAGGGCTAGTGGGATGCTGGGGTGCATAGGGAAAGGTATCACCAGCAGGAAGAGAGAGGTGGTGCTGCCTCTGTATAAATTGCTGGTAAGACCTCACTTAGAATACTGTGTACAGTTCTGGAGGCCACATCTCTGAAAGGAAAGAGTGGAGCGACCTTTAAATACCTCACTGGGGTGAATAAGGTACAGGAGGGAAGTATTTTTCAGAAAAAAAGATGCAGAAGAACAAGGGGACATGCTATGAGCTGGGGAGGAGTTTCAGAAGAGATGTGAGGAAGTACTTCCTCACAGAAAGGATGTGGATTCATGGAATAGCTTACCAGCTGAAGTGGTGGGGGATGAAAAAGTTGTGGGGTTCAAGAATGCATGATAGGTATGAGGAAATCTTAATAGAAAAGAATGTGGGAGGGTGAAAGAGACAGAGATCAACAGGGTCTATGGTGATACTGTAGGTAGGGAAAAATGGCCAGTCTAGGTGGATGAGGTGGTCCTTATCTGCCAACAGAGTCTATGTTTCTATGAAGTTATTTTATGCTGCATGAAGTCTGCTAATCTTTTTCAAAACTGTGCCCCGTATTAACTACAAAACACAACAACTAAGTGTAAGCACCCCAAAATGGACTTACCTGCTGGGACCGAGAGAAAAGACAGCTACAATGGCAGGAATGTAGGCTCTTTGGCTACCTCTCCCCCCTCCAAAAAGCAAGAGAGGAGGGAAGGCTGCCTGCTGGGAAGGAGGATCTCTGCACTCCCCTCCCCACTGCAGGAGAAAAATAACAGGAGAGACTGCTGTCATGAATACAGTCTAAGTGGCTGTGCAAACCTGCCTACTTCAATCTGCCAAGCTGAGTGCAGTAGGAAAAGTAGCTGCTTGTAAGACTGAAACAGGTTAGAGAAAAACAGAGTTTATAGCAGCCCAGCTAGTTTGAACTTCAGTTTGAATTGAGAAAATAGAGATGGGCTGTGGACTTTGAAATAATCCCTGCTCATCACAGTGCAGAAATCATTAGTAAAGTGGACATTTCAGCCAGGGAGAGTCTGCAAGTGTTGATCCAAGCTGCGTGACAGGACCCAGCCTGCTGTGAAAGTATCCTCAAGGTGAGGGGCTGTAGGTTTTGAGACTGGGGAAGCACTGCTGCCCTGTGTTGGTCCTGAGGGTAGTCCTGTGTGCTTTGGAAAGGGTTTGGGGAACATAACCAAACTTGGTTCCCTGAAGTGAAGACATCGATGCACTGGGTTGAGGGATGAAACAGGCCTGTCTGTGTGAAGTCTGTATAGAAAGGCCCATAGGCAAAGCTGGCAAGGCCAGGCAGGTGAAGCTCATCATCCCTAGAACCATCAAGTTTATGTTCCCCACCAGTGGTGCACCACCTACATCAAATCCTCCACAGTAGTGTGCAATGCAACTGGTTGTGACTCCCAAGAGTGAACTGCAAACTGTGAGTACCCCAAGCTGTGGCTCTTAGTTAGCTAGTTAAATTGGATTCTGGGGGTAAATCATTCCGCCTCTATTCTGAGACACTCAAGTCTGCCAGTATAAGATAATCAATCCAATATGTGTTGTGTTTAACTGGGCCCCGATGAAAGACCCCAGGCCTGCACCACTGCACAGGGACAATTTGGGTGCACCCAGAGGGTGGTGAGAAGGGTTGATACTGGGGAAGGTATTGTGCCTAGAGTGAACTGTGTTTGATATTCTCATCCTTGTTACCCCTCCCCAGTAATTAAGGTTACTGTTTGTATTTCATTCACTGTCCCTGTGTTATTGAAGAGTGCTGCTAGGGAGTGGGGCAACAGTGTGGAAACTATAATTTGTGTGGCGAACATACTGTTGGGTCAGGGTACAATTTCCTGGGGGGTGGTAACCTGTTCTTTATCCACAGGATTCCATTGCTATTACCCCAGGTGGAGGCACTGCACCACATGAGCTGTCACTGCAGAACCCAGGTTGGCACCCTCAGAGGTGTGTACAGAACTACCCTGAAGGCCCCAGAGCAGCCAAGGTAAGTCAAAGGGCTGTTACAAGTGGAGGCACCACTGGGATCTTCTGTTGGCCCCAAAACTGCCCCTTTGCCCTGTTGCAACTGTAGTTGACTCTTTGACACACCCATCTAGTTCTGTTTTCACATTACTTTTGTTTGTTTGTTTGGTGGTTGCTTTGGTGGGTGGTTTACCCACATGGGTGGAGACCAAGGAAATGGCTTTCCAGGACATAGAGGATTGGTGTGACTTTGTGGAGCTTGACTCCCATAGGATGCGACTGGTGTGCAATGTGGCCATCAGGCAACAGAAAGAGGGCATCCTAGGGATTTTAGAAGAGGTCCTGCCTGATTACAGGACACTGAAGATTCTTAGAGTGACTACTGACAGGGTTAAGGGATGCAGAGATATAACTGTGGAGGCAGGGAAGGATTTGGACTCTGTGGAAGTGCCCTCAGAAGTCACCCCGGATGCATCCAAAGAGACCTGGGTCCTGTTGAAAAGGGGCACCCAGTGGCCTGCGTCAGAGGGCCCGGCCCATGCCCTTGAGTGGGGAGCTGAAGTGTTTTGAAGCCAGGTTGGGGGCGTTGCTTAAGGAAGAAGGTAAGACCCTGCAGGACCTCTGGACCCTGCTCCCGGGAGGCTGGGTGCCCCAGTGGCTCTGTCAGGTGGGCTGACCCCCTATATGGGGATGACCCACAAACAGTACAAACAGCTCCGCACCTTCTCTGGAGCCCTCCCAACACAGGCGAGGAGGATGACTTCCACTCCTGGAGCAGCCAGGCCACCCAGATGATCCAGATTTGGGGGTGTTCTGAGGAGGAGAAGTGCAAAATGAGTCATGGAGAGCCTCCTGGATATGGCACTGGATGTAATCCAGTCCGTACAGGCCAACCAGCCCCACTGTGCCCCCCAGAACCTGTTGGACATCCTGCGGAGTACATTTGGTGTGGTCAAGAAAAGGGAGGCAGTGTTGGGCCAGCTGTAGGATACCAAGCAGTGGGTGGGTGAGAAACTATCCCAGTATAATACCTGAGTGGAGATGGTGGTGTGTAAGCTGTCAGAAGCTGGACAAGATTCACCGTCAGCAGTTGTGCAAATGCGACTGGAGCAGATAATGTGGGGGGGGTGCACTCCAGGCTGACCTCGGTCATCCTCAAGCTGCGGGCCTGGAAAGATAGTCCCCCCTCCTTCAAGCAGTTGTTGGATGATGTCAAGGAGGAGGAAGTACCCAACAGGAAGTGGGAGCCCCACAGCCGGCATGCGCCACCACCAGTGCCACCATGCTGCCCTAAGGGCTGGCCCCACCCAAACCAGTGGGGGGCCCCGTATCAGGGAGCGGTCCTGCAGGAGGTCCAGGGTATGAAGTACATGATACGGACCATGCAGTGGGCCAAAAAATCCCTCTCTTTCCCCAGTCAGGTGGCCCCTGACACTCAGTGGCTGGCCCCAAACTATGCAGCCCCTCAGCCCTGCCCTTGTCGGTCCTTGGAACCCCAGGATGTATGGATCTGTTTCAGGTGTGGGCTGGAGGGCCATACCTAAGCAGGGGTTGCCTCAGGAGGCAAACCCAGAGCTGGTGACTGAGAAATGCAGGGAGCAGGAAAACTCCAATGGGGACTGGTAATGGAGTGACCCACACCCCTGAAATGGCCTTGCTCCACCCTGTGGACTGACCGTAGGCACCTCCAAATCGGGTGTGCCGATGGGCCTTATCAGCCCTCAAGTAGACACCGAAGTCTTGTTGGAGGGGGTGACCTGTTCTGCTTTGCTGGATAGCGGGTCCCAGGTCACCATCATCCACCAACCATTTTGTGACCGACACAACCCACCTACCTCTTCCACCCCTGTTAGGGTTGTCATTGTGGGGTATGAGTAACATGGATTACCGATATGATGGGTACTGTGTGGTCCACATTTCCTTCCCTACTCAGGGGAAGGAGACCCCACCCGCTATAGAGACCCTTGTGTTAGTCTGCCCTGAGCCAAAGAGCATGTCAGAGACCCCGGTGCTTATAGGGACCAATGCCAATATGTTTCAGCAGTTGGCCCAGATGTGTTCTGACCAGGGTGGGGTAGACGAACTCACCAGCTCCTCTGTTAAAGCAACCATGGAACGGGTAGGAATGGAGGTGCAGAGTGACCCCAGTGGGGGGGTGGGGTTGGTGTGGTCCACCGGGTGGATGGGGGAAAGCTAACCCTCCCCATCAGTGCTGAATGCCATACGGTGGGTATCGCTTGGTTCGACTGTCTTCTCACAGGGTCTGTGTTTATTCTTGATGCCCCACCTCCGGGTAGCCTACCACCCAGGTTATTGGTCTAGAGGGAGGGCTGCCCTCCCCAGACAGTTCCCATACCTGATAAGTTACTGTGAGGATTCAGAATGAGTCAAAAAGGCCAGTGACCATCCAAAAGGGTTATTTGTTGGCAACTATCATTCAGTGTGATGGAGCCATGTCCGTCACCCCCATGGAAGACCTGGGGAGGAGATAGACCTGTCCCTGTTCAACTTTTGAAGCTCCCCTATCTCCGACAGCTATAGGCAGAGTCTGAGCCACAGACCTGGGTTTTCTCATTACATGAGTGGGACATGGATTATGTCACTGGGAAAGAACACCACATATGGCTGAGAGACGACCACCCGTTCTGGGAACGGTCATGGTGGTTAGCCCCCGGGGATGTGGAGGATGTTCAGAAACACCTGTTGGAGTTGCTGAATATGGGAGTCATCATGGAGTCTCAGAGCCCATATGCTTCCCCCATTGTGGTGGCCCGAAAGAAGGATGGAGCGGTGAGGATGTGCATTGACTATCGCTTGCTAAACAAGTGGACTATCCCCGACCAATTCACGGTCCCAAGAGTGGAGGATGCACTAGACAGCTTGTCAGGGAGCAAGTGGTTCTCTGTGCTGGATCTCCAGAGCGGGTACTACCAGATCCCAATGGTCGAGGAGGACAAGGAGAAGACCACCTTTATGTGCCCGCTGGGGTCCTACCAGTTTGAACGTATGCGCCAGGGCATATCCGGAGCTCCAGCTGCTTCCAGCAATTGATGGAAAGGGTAGTGGGAGACATGAAGTTGATTGAGGTCATAGTCTATCTGGATGACCTCATCGTCTTTGGGGGTGAAACTTGGAAGAACACGAGGCCTGGCTGATTAAGGTCCTAGACTGGCTGGAGGAGTTCAGCCTAAAGGTCTCCATCAACAAATGGCAGTTCTGTCAGCTGGCAGTTAAGTATGTTGGGCACATCATCTCAGCTGAGGGGGTGCAAACGGACTCGGCTAAAGTGGAGGCCCTCAAGTCATGGCCCCGGCCCACCCACTTGCGCACCTTACAGTCTTTCTTGGGGTTCTGCAGGTACTATTGTCATTTTGTGAAGGATTACTTATTGGTAGTACATCCTCTGAATGACCTAATGCAAGATTACCCTCTCAGAACCAGAAGAAGGACTGAGCCCCACGTAACGTGGTACCTGTGCATTGGGGAACCTTTGGGGAACAATGGATGCAGGAGTGCAAGGATGCTTTCAGAGAGATCATCTGCAGGCTGGGAGAAGCCCCAGTCCTTGCATTTGCAGACCCCCTTAAGCCCTATATTCTGCACACAGATGCCAGCTTGACTGGGCTGGGTGCTGTCCTGTATCAGGAGTTTCCTGAAGGGTTCCACCCAGTGGCTTTTCCTAGATGTGGCCTGACCTCCTCAGAAAAGAATTAACCAGTTCATAAACTGGAGTTCTTAGCATTGAAGTGGGCAGTGATGGAAAAGTTCCACGAGTTCCTGTATGATGTCCTGTTCACTGTGCACACAGACAACAACTCCCTGACATACATCACCACCACCATGGCGAAGTTAGATGCTGTGGGGCACCAATGGCTGTCTGCCCTCTCCACATGCAATCTCAGTTTGGAGTACCAGAGTGGGCAAGCCAATGTGGATGTAGATGCCTTGTCCCGCTGTCCCCACGGTGACATTGGACTGGCCCTGGTGCAGGTGCTCTGCTCCCAGATAGGGTCCCCTCCTGATACCGTCGCTTGTACCACCGGAGCATAGAAGCACTGGGAACCCCTCCCAAAGCTATCCCCCCTGCTTATCTAAATTTCGCAGGCCTAGATCTCTTGTCCCTGCCTAAGCCTGGTAAGGCTGACCTGCAATGGGAGCAGGTGTCAGACCATGGCATATGAGACCTGCTTTGGGCTCTCAGTAAGGAGAAATCCCCCTGGGAGGTACGGAGCAACCATACTGATGCCCGCCAAATGCTAAGGTAATGGGACAGGCTGGTCCTGCGGGATGGGCTGCTGATGTGCATGGTGCAGGACTGGGACTACCTGGGTTAAGCTAAACAGTTGGTGTTGCCTGGGGTATACTGGGGGCCTGTCCTCAAGTCCCTACATGATGATATGGGGCACCTTGGCTATGACCACACCTTAGATGCATGTAGGGTCAGGTTCTATTGGCCCAGGATGAAAGTGGATGTGGAGAGCCACTGCAAGTGTTGTCTGCAGTGCATCCTGAGAAAACGTTGTTCCGATGGGGCCATGCCCTTGGTCAACATCAGCACCAGTGAGCCCCTGGAGTTGGTGTGCATGGATCTTCTGTCCTTGAAGCCTGACAGAAAGAACATGGCCAACAGACTGGTCATGATGGACCATTACACCTGGTAAACGTACACTTTCCCCACCAAGGATCAGAAGGCTGGCACTGTGGTCAAGATCCTGCAGCAGTATGTACAACATTACGGCCTCTCCAAGAGAATCCATTCTGACCAGGGTCAGGACTTTGAGAGCCACTTGGTGAGGGAGTTTCTGCCAGCCTATGGCATACAGAAATTCCACACCACTCCTTATCACCCCCAGGGGGATCCACAGCCCAAATGCTTCAACCGGGTGCTGCTGAACATGCTGGACACACTGGATCCCACCGACAAGGTGAGCTGGAGTCAAAAGGTGGGGCAGGTGGTGCATGTGTATAACTGTAAAAAAAATGATGCAACCCAGCGCTCACCCTTTCACATTATGTTTGGACTTGAGGACCGGTTGCCCATGGACCTTTTCTTCAGGGTATCCACTGATGGGAACTCCCATCAGTCATACCTCGAGTATACCGGCAGGTTGAGGGAACAGCTCTGGGAAGCATACAAGCTCCCCTCTGAGGCAGTGGCAAATAGCTGCCAGGGGAACAAAAGGAGGTATGATGCCCCCATATGCAGTCAGGAGTTGGGAGTGGGGGACCAGGTCTTGCTGAGAAATCTGGGACTCCAGGGGAAGCACAAGATCCAGGACTGGTGGGCCCTGAACTGTTACCTTGTGGTGGAAAAACTGCCTGGCCTGCTGGTATACTGTATAAAGCAGGAACATGGTCATGGGCTTGAGAAAACGGTGCACCAAAACCATTTGCTCCCCATAGGGGAGATCATGCCATCCCCAGCACCAGGGCTTGACCTTCCGGTAGCTAGATGGCCTGTAACCTGAGGGAAGCGTACACAGTGGGGGCCGGCATTTTCTCCCCCTCTGGGCCTCTCTGCTTTGGCCACCAATGCTGAACCCCTGCAGCCCCTGGAGGAGCAGAAGGGCTAATCCAGTGATGAGAGCGAGGAAGGGGACTCCACCTGCTCCCAGTGGGAGACAGACCTGAACAGTCTCCCCACCCAGTGGGAGAGGTTCTGCCAAAACTCTGCCCCTTCCACAAGCACCAGCCACCCAGATCCCACATTCTACTTGAACCCAGTGGCCTGGCCCTTTATTCCCGGCCCCCGGCTCCCGTGTCTGGGCCTTACCTAGGTAGTGACTTGGGTAATCCAGGGGCCACCTAGCCTGCACTCCTGCACATGACAGAGAGTTACCTGCAGTTACAGCCCCCGCCCCATCCCTGATCTAACCCCTGCTACTACAGTGGTACCAGGGTTGCCCCGGGGGAGGCCAGTAGACTATGACCCTACAGGACAAACCACCCCCACTGACTTGGTCCCCATACCCGACAATGCCTTGCGTTAAAGATTGAGCCAGCCTCCTTGGCCCTCTGTAAAGCTCACATATGACACCTTGGGTGAGTCCATAAACCTGCAAGTCGATGCCCTCTTCCAACTCGTGGTGCCTGTTCTCTATCCCCCATTGTGTTGCTCCCGTGAGGTAGTAGAGGAATGTAGGTGCCCACCTCCCATTGCATGTATCTAGTACACTCTTGTGGCAGGATCTATACAAGCCTATCTGGGGATATGAGTGTTACTGGGGCTAGTCAGGAACCAGATGCATGCTTGTTACGGGTTTCCCAGAGGGGCTTGTCAGGATGCCAAGTTTTCTGCCAGTGGAGTGTGTAAGCCCCCCAAAATGGGCTTACCTGCTGGGACCGAGAGAAAAGGCAGCTACAAAGGCAGGGATGTAGGATCTTTGGCTACCCCTCCCTCCAAACAGCAAGACAGGAGAAAGCTGCCTGCTGGGAGGAGGCTCTCTGGCTACCCTCCCCACTGCAGGGAGAAAAAATAACAGCAGGGAATGCTCTCATGAATAAAGTCTATGTGGCTGTGCAACCCCTGCCTCCCTCGATCTGCCAAGCTGAGTGCAGTAGGAAAAGTAGCTGCCTGTGAGACTGAAACCAGGTAGAGAAAAACAGAATTTATAGCAGCCCAGCTAGTTTGAACTTCAGTTTGAATTGAGAAAATAAGAGATGGGCTGTGGACTTTGAAAATAATCCCTGCTCCTCACAGTGCAGAAATCATTACATAAAGTGGACATTTCAGCCAGGGGAGAGTCTGCAAGTGTTGATCCAAGCTGCTGTGACAGGATCCTGCCTGCTGTGAAAGTATCCTTAAGGTGAGGGGATGTAGGTTTTGAGACTACGGAAGCACTGCTGCCCTATGTTGGTCCTGAGGGTGGTCCTGTGTGCTTTGGAAAGGGTTTGGGGAACATAACCAAACTTGGTTCCCTGAAATGAAGACATCTACATACAGGGCTGAGGGATAAAACAGGCCTGCCTGGGTGAAGCCTGTATACAAAGGCGCATAGGCGAAGCTGGCAAGGGCAGGCAGGTGAAGCTTGTCATTCCTGGAACCATCAACTTTATGTTCCCCACCAGTGGTGCACCACCTATGTCAAACCCTCCATGGTACCATGCAATGCAACTGGATGTGAACCCCCAGAGTGGACAGCAAATTGTGAGTCCCTCAAGCTGTGGCTCTGGGGAGTCTCTTAGTTAGCTAGTCAGATAGGATTCTGGGGTAAATCATTCTGCCTCTATTCCAAGACACTCTTCTGCCAGTATAAGATAATCAATCCAACATGTGTTGTGTTTAACTGGGCCTCAACAAAAGACCCCAGGCCTACACCACTGCACAGGGACAATTTGGGTGCACCCGGGGGATGGTGAGAAGGGTTGATACTAGGGAAGGTATTGTGCCTAGAGTGAAATGTGTTTGATATTCTCCACCTTGTTCCCTTTCCCCAATACATAAGTTTATTGTTTGCATGTCATTCACTGTCACTGTGTTATTAAAGAGTGCTGCTGGGGGGATGTGGGGCAACAGTGTGGAAACTGTAATTTGTGTGGGGAACATATTATTGGGGCAGGGTAATATTTCCTGGGGGGTGGTAAACTGTTCTTTATCCACAGGATTCCCATTGCCATTACCCCAGGTGGAGGCACCATGCCACATAAGCTGTCACTGCAGAACCCAGGCTGGCCCCCCAGAGGTGTGTTTCAGAACTACCCTGAGGGCCCCAGAGCAGCCAAGATGAGTCAAAGGGCTGTTACATAAGTGATCCTTGCCAGTTTCCTCTTAACGTGAGGACAGTATTAATTCATTGAGGCCCCATGATGCCTGTAGGTGACAGCAGAAAAGATATTCCTGAGGTCTTTAATGCCTCCAGACATCCTGCACTTTGTGCCACTGAGGACTGAGGACGTCTGAGGACATCACAGTTTAAAACTTAAATATTTCACAAACCAAAGTGAGTACTGTAGAATTGACTGCACAGCACTGTTGAAAAGATAATTTTGTACTGAACAACTTTGCCGCTGATGCTTTGTGTCTTCCAGGTATACTTTAGAAGATATTGGCATTTTTGTATGGTATGGTGAGTATGGCTGACATTTATCTTTCAAGCTTCACCTAGCCATCTTGAATAAAATGGAAAAAGAAATACATGTGTCATGTTAGAAAAATTGCTTTTTAGTACAACATTAGTTTTGTACCTCCATCTAATGTGTGGATACTTACGTTGGTGTTGATATGTTAAATATTTTCCCACAAAAAATGGTTCACATTGCCATTTTTACCGACATTTTTTTTTTGCTATTTCAACCAATATAGAAAAAAATAGAAACTACTTATAATTAATTGCATAGCACCATTAAAAAAGTAATTTTGTGCTGAACAAGTTTGGCACTCGTACTTTGTGTGTACGGTTCATGAGTTATTCACATTTGTTTGTGGCATGCTGATTATGGCTTGATTTTGCTCAGAAAGCTCCAGGTTTCACTGTTAAAAGTATACAGACCACAAGTGGTGGAACTCTCAAAGAGCTCCTGAGGCCTCAGTGAGTTAATCCCTACCCATCCAGAGACTAGGGAGTTGCAATATTAAGCTACAGCATCAATGATTTGCAAAAAATTAGAACCAAATGGGTTCTGGAAGGATTTGACTGGAACTGTTTCTCACATCCTTACTGAAAATATATCCCACAGTGTTTGAAGATCTACAGATATTAGTATCTGGATTTATTGCATGGCCTTTCTTCAATGCGGTCAATCACCAGATGTCATTTTCATGATAAGCATAATAAGATGTAACCCAGCTGTCAACACAGTGGGTTATGATGACCCTGGAAATGTGTGGCAGTGATCAGAGCTATGCTTTATGGCTAGCATGAAAAGAGTGCTAGGAAAATAAAGTGCACCTACAGGTTTAGCCCAACTAAGGTTCTGAAATGTGTTTCTGCAGTGTTCTGAAATTTTAACAAGTTGTTTCCTGTGTATCCTGTTTATGTAATATGTTCCACTTGGTACAGTAATTCTAGATGCCTACATTTCCACCTCTAATTTCCCACTGCTTTGGCAGGTTCCAGCATAAAGTTTCCCATCACCTGGGAACATATAACTAGGACTCCAGGTCACCAAAAGCACTTCTTAGTTCCAGTTCTTGGTTCTGTCGATAGATGTTTCCTGTTTAGTACCTATGGATGTACTTCTCAAACTTCAACTGGCAGAGGGACCTGTGGACCCAGGGATGGTGGCAGGATCCCTGAGTCTGCATGCACTGATCCCCTCCAGTGTGAGTCTCTGGAGGATCAGGCCCTAGCTGGGGGGTCTGAGTTCAGAAACAGCAGGGGCTTGTCAGGGAGTCACCCTCAAGGATGGCCTCATGATGGCATCTGATCAATCTGTCCTGTATCTTGCAACAGGGGTGGAGGTGTAGTGGCAGAATCCTGTGCTGGCAAGGGCTTTGTCCTAGAGCAGGCTGGTGCATGAATGGCAAAATTTGAGAGCATGCTGGCACCAAGGTTTCAAACCCCAAGGCAGGGATGGACTTATTCAGCTGGTAAACCGCTGTGGGTCTATGACTGTTTCAAGTTCTGACTCTGGCTCCCTATGGAGGCATTATGGGGGTTTGGGGCAGGTTGCCAAAGTAACAGCTAAACTACCCTATATCCTATGTGAATGTACATTCAGGAGGGTATATCCCTTCTGGTCCTCCAGTGTCAGGCATTGCCACTGATCCATCTGCTCTATAGCGACAGGCACAACTCGATGCCCTGGTTCTGCCTGTGGCTACAGATAGGGCACTGTAAAGTAACTATACTAACTGTCTTGAGAAATAGGAATGAGACTGTGTGTAAGGGCAGTGTGCCCAATGCTTTTAAGCTTTTAGTTTCTTTTAAACTGTTTCTGTGTGGCTGGTTATCCGAAAAACATTTGAAATACCAAATAAAGTGTGTCGGTCCTGTCTGTCTAAGCTGTGCACATCACTACCTTGAGTGCATTGCTGGGCCTGTGGAGGGATAGTAAAGTCCCCCCACACACAATCCTACATAAACAAGCCCTTCATATTTGAATGCAGAGTTGTGAGCAGTCAAAACAGGCTGATAATGGGCTGAGATCCATCATTTGGTGGTAGACAGGTTTTAATTTTTAATACTTGAGCTTCTGCTGGTTCACTAGACTGGAAGTCTCATCAAGTGGCACTTCCAGTTTTCTGATATATATAAACCCACCTACTCGAGAGCACCAGTGAGTGTGCAGTGGAGGCAATGCATCAGCAGAAGCAAGCACGTCTGCCAGTGTCAGTCATGGAAGTTGTGAAGGAGGCAATCAACCCACAAGCCTGCATTATGACATGCTCTAATGAGACTCTTAGTCAGCTTCACAAAAAATGGTCAAAAATGCTTGTCCTGTGATATGTACACTGAGAAAAGTCAGAAGGGGGGCCCTAATGTATTTTTATGAAACAAGTGCATCAAAACTCAAGAATTAACAAATGAATTAAAAGCCCTTAAATTAGAATCAGCTAATGATTCAGAAACAAATAATAATGAAAAGTTTGTGAAAACATTGGTAAGTAAAAACATTTTAGTAGAATAACACCCATAAGAATGAAAATGAAAAAAGATCTTGAGAAGATGGAGGTAACTCTGAGGCAGACACCTCTGGAGAAATTAGAAATAAAAGAGGCAGGAATGGCCTGCATGATTCAGATGAAAATTAATGGTATCAGACACCCTACATCAAAAATAATTTAAATGATCTATGCATCCCAGTTTAGCCTTATGCTTGTGCAACTGTGTTATTTTGGCCATTTGCACTCTCTATTCCATGAGGAATTACCATCTTGTAGGGGTGCCAGAGGCAAGGAATCCCAAAAGAGGGTTCCATCCCTAGAGATGCCACAAGATGTTTCCCTTGGCTAAAGGTACCTTAGAAAGAATCCCCATTGGAGAGAGGCAAGCCACTGGAGGAGGGGAGGATGGTGGGGCAAAGAAAAAAGTGCTTCAGAAAGTGGCTGAGAGGTACTGCTTATATAGCTCAGGAAGGAGGAGTGGCTGGCTGCTTGGCCATTGAACTACAGGTGTAGCCTTTCAATTCAATGACCTATGCATCCAGTTTAGTGTTATGCTTGTGCAACTGTGCTACTTTGGCCATTCACATTCTCTATTCCATGAGGAATTACCACCCTGTAGGGGTGGCAAAGGCAAGGAACCCTTAAAGAGGGTTACATCCCAGAAGTGCTGTGAAGTTTCTGGCTTAAGGTACCTTAGAAAGAATCCCAAAAGAAACTCGAGCAGTGCCAAAAGAACATAAGAGATGTCCAGAAGGCAGAGAGCATAGTGACAGCAACAGGCAACTTGATAAGCATATCCAATATATGCAGGTTGGCAGAATGGCATGGGTACAATGGATTGCAGAGCACTTCCTAAGGAGAGAAGGATGGCATGGGGACACCATCCACCTCCATCCAATAGCGGAACCTACCTAAGTAAACAGGGAATACTAAGGCTAACTAAATATTATGACCAGAGGCACAGAGGAGAGGAAAAACCACCCTTTGAGGAGGAAATCTCTAGGGATCGAAGTCTTGTGTCACCTTCCCTCCAAGTGTGGGAAAGTTTGTTTAGTGATGACTCTGCTACTGCAATTTGACAACCCAATCAAAGGGGGTGGAAAATATTCCAATTTGGAGGAAGGCTCTCACACTATCCCTCTAATGGGAATGCTGTGAAGGGTTGTGAGTGAACTGTGCAACACAGCTCCTCCAAGGCAGGAAGAGGAGAACGATGACTGCTGAGGCACTCAACTGGCTTACCAATCTAAAAACAAAGTAAGTGAACCAGAGGCAGTCTTAGGGAAAATAGCATAGAAGGTGCCTTAGGCAGCTGGTACTACAGCTAAAGTATAGCAGTTTGTCCTCCCTTCGCAGCTTAGTCAAAATTTGGCATCAAGAGGTGTTGCTACGCATACTTTATTTTCATAACTGGCTAAAGCTCCACCTGAAGTGAGGACATTCCCACTATGACCCAGGAAGGAAGGACCCCACACCAGGCATCACATGCTCAGGATGCAGACTAGGATGCAAAGCGAGACCATTGGTTGCAAGGGGGCCCGAGCCAGAGAAGGTAATGGTCATAGTTGGCAAGCCTCCAATTTATAAAAGTGAGAATAGGGATAACTATGAAGTGCTAATATGAGGAGCTGGGTGAAGCCAGCAGCCATCTGGTAAGTAGTAGGATATGGTATGATTGTCTGACTTATATGAATGGCTGATGAAATTGATGGATGGGAAGGTTCATGATGGAAGGAAGGTTAAAAATGATTGATATAAGCAAAGTCAGTGAAGGCAAGCCAATCAAATCCATTATGGAGCCAAATTTATGGGGACATAAATACTCTGAGGATTTTAACGGTGAAGACAGTATTTGAACATGAGATAATTGGGCTACACTGGGCCATGACTCTGCACCACAACCCCCCAGTCCCTGCCATAGGAAAAACAAGAGAGAAATGGGAGAGCACCATGATCCACATGTAGCTTTTAAAACTAATTTACAGCAACAGCAGTGACCCAGCTGACCGCCAGAGTATAATGAATCTGAGTGCAAAATGTAAGGAGCAGCATCCAACAGCAAATAACTATAGCTTGTAGGGTAGCTATCCTTATAAGTGTAGCTATCCTTATAGGGTAGCTATCTGAATGAACACAGGAACTGTAGGAGAGGCAATGCATTAAAACAAAAGTAATATTTGATGAAAACAACAGAAATATTCACTTGGTATAAGGTCAGGAAGCAGGATTGAGTTCCATGGATTAGCTTGCAGAGTGAACCTGAAACAGGTGTAAACAATTAAAGAACAGCTGTTTACTTCTGACAAACAGACAACTGATTATTTTATTTATTGTATTTTAATGTGTTAGTAATTACTTTATACTTTTATAATCATTTGTTAGTGCAGTGAAACAAGTGGATTTTTACCTTTGCTTTTCATCATGCTAGTAAAAAAGAATTCAATGGAATTCTGGTATTGTGATGTCAGAAACTGCCAGTTACTTAGGATCCCAATGTATTTCAATGAGAAACTAAACCTATTTTTCTATCTTTTTCAAAAGAAATAGATACTTTTGTCAGCAATAAAGTTTGGCTATTATATGTTTGCACTACAGTGGTTCATCTATATGATTTTACTGTTTTTAAAAGAATTACTGATTTCTATTTCTTCTTCACAAGTAAAATCCAGTTATAAAGACAAGGTCACCAGACAAATTATAACAAAGGATTGCAGGCTATCAAAAGTCATATATTTCTAATAAACATATAATATTTTGGTGGAAGAATGTGTTATTTCTCTATAAAAATCTGAAAACAGGTTTGCAGTTTCCCATTGAAATACACTGTCAGTCTTGTCAATAAAACTTTTCTGACATCATAATATAAAAATTCCATTGGATTCTTTTCAGCTGGTAGTTGGCAAACTACAAATAAAATGATGGAAAGGCAATTAAAGAAACAAATAAAAGCAAACAAAATGATTACTGAGGTATCTAAAGTCCCCAAACCTGCATTCTGTAAGATATACACCTTTGTATTCACTTGCTCTTTAAGGTAGATAGCATAGGAGAGCAGAAGCAAGGAAGTAGCTTCTGAACTGAAACACACAGATAACAGCTGAAGTTGCACTTGAGATTTTGCTGAAATCTGGTGAGTAAGTGGAACCAAAATAACACAAGCTCAGGAGTAGCACAATACAAAGGCAACAGGATGATAGAAACCAAAAGCCCCCACTCCAGAAGAAAGCAAATGAAAATACAAACACAGGACAGGAACAAGCAACACAAAGGACAGCAGCTGAAGTAAAGCAATAACCAAAGCATATGAATACAAAACAGAGGTCCAGCAGAGACAGAGAAGAGTAGTTTGCCAAAACACAGGCAGACCATGGTGGGAGGGGATAGACAGACCAACAGAGCCTCTGGCTGGCAAAGAAAAAGTCCTTCAGAAAGAGGCTGGAAGAAACTGCTTATATAGCTCAGGAATAGAGATGTTACAATTAATTTCACTGGTGAAATTGCCATGAAATAAGCAATTTCACCATGCAAAATATTTCATGAAATTTTGCCATTCTGCTAAATTTTTAAACAGATGCCAAATTATGAAATTTCAACCATGAAATGTGACTTTTCACCATGAAATTTGAAATTGCACCAAATTTCGCCCACATTTTGCCTGAATTTTGCCATTTCACAGGTGAAATTTCACATTTCATGGTGAAATTCTGGATTTCATGGGTAACATTTTGCATTTCACCTGCAAAATTTGGCATTTCACACCTGCAAAATATTTTGTGAAATACAAAAATCTCATGAAATATTTTGTGGAATGAAATTTTCTAATTTCACACATCTCTGCTCAGGAAGGAGGAGTGGCTGGCTGCTTGGCCATTGAACTACAGGCATACCCTTTCAAAACAAAATCTGGTCAGAGCCAATATGGCTGTTATTCTGCTTTAAAGAAACATTGTTCACTTACAGGTTTGGGCTCACCATGATCCAAACCTCTAAGACCAGCTTTGGGCAGCTGGTTAATTTCCTTGTGGTATCACACAGACGAGGACACTGTTAAGTCCTAGGTAGGACAAAACATGTGTCTGTCTTATGTTTGCACCCTTTGCAGATTATGTGAGAGGCCGTTTGGCACCATGCATTCCCACTTAAAGCTTGAACCAACCTAAAATGTTGTGGTAACTTGCATATACAGTCCATGATGTTTTGCATTATGGGATATGTGTGATTTTGTATTTCTGTTGTACACTTACTGTAAGCTTTGTACCAGCCATAAGCAAAGAGGTTGACACGTTGTTCCATATTTGTGTGTTTGTGGATTTAGTTTATATTTATTTATGTATGTATAATATTAGCTCAGGAAAGACACATTGCTGAGGCATGTTTTTAGGTATGACATGGGAGCACAAGGATGTTAAGTGCTGTACTCATGGTCACACATATACAGGTGGTATCCTCATTTAGTTTTCTTTGCCATTTATCTTTGTTTTATTTAATTGATTGTATAAATGTGTAAGTCTGTAGCCTCTTCTGCTCCTGTTGGTGCTCCAGAGGCCTCTTGTAAATTAGATGCTGTATCATCCAGGCATACCTCTCAACTGTCACACATTATCATGGTATGTCACTCATTTTACTTTTCAGAAACCATCTGTTACACATTGAGAGGAACTCACTTTTAAGAGCCCAGAGCAATGTTGGGGAAACAAAATTACACATGAATGTGACAGATTAGGGAGGTTATTCAATATGAAACAGAACCAGACAGAGATAAGGAAGCCATCCTTGAAACTATAGCTGTGTGTAGGTCAAATGTCACAAAATGGAATGTTATGTGGCTGTGGAGGGTCTATACCAGAATAGCAACTACCAATTTTTGACACTGAGACAAGATCTTCCACTCTGCCTTCTGATAAGTTAAAGCATAAATTAATAATATGTGGTAATCAGTGTAACCCCCCATTACCCGGGGTTACAAGAATCCCAGTTAGATCTAGTTGCAGGCAGGGAAGGCAGCTGGTGAAACTCTAGTTAAATGGATTTCACACTGTCTCACTGTGTTCTCAGCCTCAACTGAGACTGAGGGATGACATCATTTTAGAACCATCACAGCTGCATAAGCCACACTGGAATGTTGCAGCTAGGGAAGTTAGGATAGAATGTTGGGAGGTTTTGAAGTCAGTCAGTAGTAGTCTGTACTAGAGTGTTGAAGAGGGAGGAGGTGTGCTGCAGCTGCAGGCCCTTATAGCCCTCAGCTCTGACAAAGAGCTATATTTTTGTTATAGGTGTGTGTTCTCACCTGAAGAGGAACACAAGAAGAGCCAAGATAAGTGGTAGAGACTGCTTCCAGTGGTTCAGGAAGGATTCAGCCTACTTCCAGGGCTATCTCCTGGTCCAGCTAGGGAAGAAGAAGCTGCCTAAATCTAAGTTCTTGCTGAGGCACCAGAAGTTTTGATGAGATTTATTTGAAGAAGAAAAGCCCGTGGGGCACCTGCAACCAAGGGGGAGTCTGCTCTGATAAAGGACCAATGTGTTTTCACCTGAGACAAGATGAAGTTAAGAGACTGTTACTGTGGGGTCAGGAAAAGACAGCCAAGTACAGTTTTGAAAGTTGTGGGAATTGGACTACTTAACTCTGTGGGGGTCTAGAGAAATGGACACAGCCACTCTTTAAGTATGTTTCAAGTTCAGCACAAGTGGGATGGAAGAACAGTAGATTAAATGTGACATACATTTAAAGAGAATCTACACAGTAAAGTGTTTTCAGAGGATGAGGTGTTAAAGTCCAGAGAAATGGCTGGGTATGAATTATGGGAGTGAGAGGTGGGAGACCCCCCCATCAGTAGTAACCAAATTCACCTCTATGGGTTTGCTTTGGGATACCTGTTGCTTTCTCTCAGGTACTTGGCCAGTGCCTGAGGAAAGTACTCAGATGTAGGATTGATGAAGAAGATTCCCTGATGGAGGAGAATGCTCAGAGGTGGTTTAGGAGCCACCGAAAAATGTTCCATGCCAAATGGAAGTGTCCAAGGGCTGGCAAGAGAACCAAGCCATGGAAGGCTGGCAAGGAGCTGAGCCAGAGAAACCAAAAAGAGTTGAGTTAGCCGAATGCCCAGAGTGTTTCAAAACATGAGGGTTTCAGTGTAAAGAGGATGTGTTCTGATCTCCGTAAATCTGCATTACCAGGAGTGTTCTGGGGGCCATCTATGCTTTGTTATTCTGTTGGATGAATAAAAGCCACACTTTAGAATCCCAACTTCTGGTATTGGACATTACAGTTACTGCTTCCTGTGTCAGGAGTTAATTTGGGTGCCCCTGTGCAGAGTAGCCAAACCTAGTTACCATGCTGAGTGACACCTTTCTCCCCAAGTTTCAGCTTATAAAAATGGAGGCACCATGTCATAGGACCCAAGCCCCTCAACCTGTTCACTAGCTACACAGGCAGGGGTAGTAGCCCTCTCAGTTTAGCACCGACTGGGGGTTACATCAGTTACTGGCAAACAGCAAAAATGTTAGAGCACTTACACAGTGTTATCAGTCTGCAGTGTCATGTTTGATAATGTTCGATACATTGTAACTCTTTGTCATACAAATTGTCATGCATTTGGTCATAGACAGTTTGAGAGATATGCATCCAAGTGTAAAAAAAAATAAGAAGACCTTATATAAATATAGAGGCAGGATGAAGAGGGCCCAGTTCTATGCTTGAAATGAAGATGGTGGAGTGGGGTGGGATTAGGTACTTGCTCTCCTCAAACCTCTGTGAGTGCATCCTGACCTTCACTGCTCATCCCACACTTTGTTTTCAGCTTGGATGATGGCAGGACCAGTAAAAGCATGTATGTATGTGATAACTGCGCCCTGGTTGTGCATGTGGAGTGTGAAGGAAATGACATACATCTGTCTGATGCTGCTAATATTTCTGAAGTTCCCATGTTGTGCTGGTTCAACACCATGTGAGAGGGGTAGGGCAGGCATGAACAGGATTCTGGGCCTCAGATGTACATTTATTGCTGTTAGTACAGTGGAGCTAAGAAATCTGAAAAGCGACAGCAGGTTCATTGAGCAGTAGCTGGTGTGAGCACTCATCCTGTCTTAGCTGGTTAAGGTGCCTGCCTCTGTAGTTCTCTTGCTCTAATCAAGCTGCCTGCCTCAGTCAGAGCTGACTTCATCCTCAGGTTATAACTATGTACCTGTTGACTTTTCTGCCTGCCCTCCTGCAATGTCCCAGTGGCAGCCAGAGACCCACACTAATTTTGTTTGGGTAGGGAGTTATTTTTAGCCTGTTGACTTCAGACTTAGGCTGTTAGATCCTGTCTATTGGGAAACATGTTTGTTAGCATGACACAGGAACACTGTTTTTTTAATTTTTTTATTTTAAACATTTGTTAACCAGGTAAGTACAATGAGCCAAAGGCCCATTTTCATGTTCGACCCGGTGACTGGAAAACAGTCAAGATATTACAAAAAAACAATAAATCACAGAACACAATAAATAACAACAACAACAAAAAAACAATAGTCAACATAACATAACAAAAAAAAGATAAACACACAATTAAAAACAAGAACAACGTAATTTACCAAGAAAATAATTTTTTAACCTAATTTTAAAAGTTTGATGGCAAGCATTTTCATAAAAGCAATAGGAAGCTCATTCCAATTTTAGCAGCAGAATAAATAAAAGAACTATCCCCATTTTAGTCTTAGTATTAGGAACATTTAACTTAATTGCTGACCTGAGCGAAGTTCTAGAATTTATTTAATATGAAGAAATTAATACAGTGGAGAATCAATCCTCTGACAAAGAATTTTATGGATTAATAAACATAAGCTACAGTATATAGAGAACTCATCCCAGAAGGAAGCCAAGAAGATAACCTATACAGCTCACAATGATGAGTATAATAAGGCAAATTAAAAGCAAATCTACAGATACCATGAAACACATTTGTAAGAAGTGATAAGTCTCTACTTAACAAATTTGTAAAAGAAATGAATTATAATTTAATTGAGGTAATAAAACACCTTCAGCTATTGCACGCTCTATCTGATAAAGTCAGCAAGGATTTAAACCTAAACAGAACCCCTAATCTCTGATTTATCTGATAAGAAATATATTTTACATGATCAGAAAATTTCAGATGTTGATCCAAAATGACACCAAGATATCTGAACAATTTAACCTGCTCCATCTCAATTCCCAATGAGTCATAAACAGACAAACCCTGAGATTTTCTCAGTCTAGCCTGAGATCCAAAAAGCATACACTTCGTTTTTGTATTATTTAATGCTAAACAATTCCCTTTCAACCACTCGCATAAAATAACAAAATCTTTATTTAAAGACTGATTTATTAGTTCAATAGAAGTTGAACTTTTATACAGAATAATATCATCCGATAAATCAAACAATGTGATCATTCAATAAAGATGGAATAACATCTACAAATACTGTAAACAACAAAGGGCCTAAATGGACCCCTGTGGCATACCCTGCAACAAAACTTTACTATTTGAAAAACCCATTTAATCCTACCTTAAGTGAACGCCCAAACAGATAAGTACGAACCAATCAACAGCAATCTCTGTCATACCATAACTTCAAGTGTCCCAATCAACAAAGAATGATCCACTAAATCAAAGGCCTTGGACAGGTCCATGAACACAGCACCAGTGAGCAAACCCTCATCCATAGCTACACTGGTGTGGTTCGTGAACCTGGCCAAGGCCGTACCAGTCCCATGATACTTACGAAATCCATGCCGATCAGGTGTTCTAAGACCATTATCCTGTAAATAGGCAGTAAACTGTTCACTTACTAATCTCTCAAAAATCTTGCCTAAGGGTGGCAAAAGCGAAATAGGATGATAATTATCCATATCAATTCTATCACCTGATTTATAAATAGGCTTAATTAATGTTTGTTTCCACGTCCGAAAACACCCAGTAAGCAAAGACAAATTATAAATATAAGTAAGTGGATAAGTAATATGCTCAAAAATCAATTTTAAAACCTAGAATCAAGTTCTCACACACTAGAACAAATGGGCATATGTTTCAAGAGGCAATAAACACGAGAAGGTTCAATAAATGTGAAGGAAAAGAACCAAATTTAGAAACATCATAAGATTTTTCAGCATTAGACAGATTCTTAACAAACGTCTGAGTATACCTAGACAAGTCCAAAAATTTATCCAAAAAAGAATCACTAATAACCTTGACATCAGATACCATATGACCATCCTTTTTAAAAACCCCAGTAAATTCTTCCCTTGATGGATTAATTAAGGAATTTATAGCTGACCAAAACCTTTTTTAATTATTTAGATTAGAGGTTTGTAAATTCTTAAAATAACTAGATTTACATTGCCTAATTTTTATTTTACATTCATTTCTAAGCTTCCTATAACTATTAAAATCACTTATTAATTTGGTCACCTTAAACAATTTCCAAGCAGCATTTCTTAATTTAATTAAATGTAACAGAAGCAGTAATCCACTTGTTTTGAGTGCCTCTGACTCTTCTAATTACTCTAGGAAAATGCTTATTCTGTAACCCCAGAAGAATAATTGTAAAATAATCAACAGCAATATTGACATCAGAATTGCGTCCAAATAAGACCAATCAATATTTTGCAGGTCATGAAGAAGATCACAGCTAACCTCATTAGTAAACTACGATATGAAATAAACCTAGGAGGCAATTTAGGTCTTTTAGATAAC
Organism: Neoceratodus forsteri; assembly: GCA_016271365.2. Classification (NCBI taxonomy): domain Eukaryota; kingdom Metazoa; phylum Chordata; order Ceratodontiformes; family Ceratodontidae; genus Neoceratodus; species Neoceratodus forsteri. Next base: position 1,431,265,746 of record CM057449.1, read on the forward strand.
CATATGCAATAAGTGGCCAAATAGTCACTTATTACATCAGGTAAGACACCAACACTAGAAATGTTTACCTTATTATTTACAAGCACCCAGTCCAGGATAGTATGATTCTGACTATTCATATTCATACGAGTAAATGAATTTATAAGCTGAAACAAACCAGCATTGATCAATAACGCCTCTACAGAGGGGTCACGATAGGGCCCAATGAATGCACTGTGGTGCTGGAAAGAGCAGCAAGCCCATACACTGTACAGTACCATGAACCATGCACTCAAGAACCACATGAAAATACCTTAGATGCTGAATTCAGATCCCTACACAAGTGGTCTGAAGATAATAGGCTGGTCATAAATGTAAGAAAACACAAGCTGTGTTACTGGGTTCAGTTTCAAAACCAGAGTGAATGCCAATAACTATCTCATATTGACATATGGGTGAACCAATTGAATCCATCAATGTCTTTAAATATTTTGATGTCACCATTGAGTCTAACCTGTCATTCAGCCCCCATATCAAAAACCTAATGTGCACACTGCATCAAAAGCTATGCCAACTCTATTGACTAAACAAATACTTTTCATTTGAGGCCAGACTTAATGTTGCTAGAAATCATTTGCTTGCTGTACTGGACTATGGCTTCTTGGTTATTGATGCAGTACTCAAAGTCAATATAGATGTTAAAAAAGGTGCATCATAGAACTGCAAAATTTGTCTGTCAAAGTGAGAACAGGCAGCATCATTGCTCAATCCTGAACAGAATGGGCTGGCTGTCTTTCTAATCAAAATCAAAGCTGATATTGGCAAATTTAGTTTGGAACTGTTGTCCAAGCAACAGCCTGTGAGTTTAGTACATCTACTCCCAACAGTCTCACCAAACGTCAAGTCCAGATCAATCCAAAATTGATGCCTATCAGTTCCTCATATGTCCACATGTATGGGACAAAAATCATTCAGCTACAGGACCCCCTCTGTGGAATACCATACTGACACTGGTTAGATTACAAACATATTTTTCTGTTTTCTCCAAAGAACTAAAGAGTCATTCATTAACTTTGAAAAACTGCATACATTCAGTTTAATTCCTTGTGTAATTTTACAACTGTGTACCCTAGTTATGTTATCTTAATTATGCCATACGGTGTTATATTTGCCATGTATAATATCTGTATCTGTCCTAGAATTATGTATTTTATGTCACAGTTACTGATCTCACTGTCTGCTATGCATATTATTCAGGGTCATACCTGTAAAAGGTGCTATTGGTGCCAATGTATTTCACCTGGTTAATATAATAAAAACAAACAGTGTGTGATGTGTGTTGCACTGAATAAGGAGACACTCAACCAATGGCACATGTTGTTTCAGTACTATAAGTTATTGATTTAAATTCATCCACATGTACTATTTATTATTTAATTAAACAGTCATTTAAAAATTGCAATTTAAAATACACATCCAGTATTAAAAGTATGCAGTCATGCTACAGAAGCCTGTATAAGGTGCCAAAGCTGCCTATTAGTGACACTGGGATTTCTGCATGTCTCTTTTGTCTCGTCAGTTTGTAAAAGGTGTTATAGTATGAAAGGTCAATAAAAAGGAGATCGATTTTGATTTAAAAAGCTACAATCAAGTTTAAGTTTTTGTTATTCAAAGTACCAAATAAGAATATTATTATTTATAAAAGCAGTTATTACTTTTAATTAGTAGCTTTTTCTCGCTACTGAAGAGGGTGAGTGAACTATGTGACAGGGTGGAATAAGACCCTGTGCCAGTTGCTATGGAAAGAGTTTAAATGCAGGGATCTGTTCTATTCTCTCCCTTTCTGTTGCTTGTCTGTCTGGTTGTGCAACCAGATTTCTCTGTGAGACCTAGGACTTGATCATCTCAACAGTCTAGCAGTTCTTTGCTTCTCACTGTCTCCCCTTGCTGTCTGTCTTTTTCTCCATTGCATATCTGCTGATATAAAAATATATGCAAATCATAATGTGGAAATGTAACTGATATTGGGAGCCCTTTGTTTAGAAAATATATAGTACTAATTTTTGAAATGTATGTAATGGTGGTTTGAGATGATTGCAAAAAGCTATTGTAAACTTGAGAGGTTACCTGAGTGCAAATGTTTAAGCCTTTTGCAGAAGAGCTGTGGAAAAGGGGGCCTCAGCTCAGACACACTGTGTTCCTGCCTTGCACCTGCCTGAAACATACAAGAACAGGATGCTTGCTAAGAATGGGGGTTGGAAGGACTTATAAGAGAGCTGAGCTGCAACTGCTTAAGAGGAGAATGGACACTGAGATTGAAGAAAAACTCAGATGGACATTTTCCATTTAATTTTGCCTTTGTAAATAGCTATACTGAACAAGTTTATTTTTTTATGTTACTTCTAGTGTAAATAAACATTCTTGGTGAATTCTACAACTGCCCTGGTTTTCCTATGCTTCCTGACCTGTGTCTCAATGACAGATGGTGTCAGCCTAGTGGGATTTACACCATGCACACTCTAAGCTTGAAGTTTTGTCCGTGGGCTGGACCTAGTACCAGGGAAGCACAGAGAAAGATATGGATTCTGCAGCAGCAAGTCCAGGAGTGGTTATCAGGAGAATGGCAGATAAACTTGCAGACACAGAAGTCCAAGCTGAGATTTTACAGCCTGCACATGTTATGGAAAAAGAATAGAAAGTGACAGAACCTGAAAGCCTGACATACTTTTTCAAATGGTGAGTTATACAACAAAAAGAGACTGAGAAGCAGAGAAAAAGAGATTCAACATTTAGAAGCACAGAGAAGAGGAGAGAAGAGATGCAGTGACAGGAGCAGCAGAGGAGAGAAGAGAAGCAGCAACATGAGCAGTGATGGATGGATGGATGCCTTGCAAGCTATTAAAGGCAGAGGATCTGGCACACATCTAGATGAGCAACAAAATGCAAGCAACTTAAAAGCCAATTAAACTTACAAACCTGTGTCCTTCGGATGATATAGAGGCATACCTGACAACTTTTGAAAGAGTTGCCACAGCCTGCCAATGTTCAAAGCAGCAATGGAAAATCAGACTGGTATCCCACCTGACAGGGAAAGCCCAACTTGCCTACAGCAATATGGACACTGCACAGTTAGAAAACTATGAATTGGTGAAAAGTGAAATCCTGAAAAAGTATGGCATCTCTGGAGAGACCTACAGGCAGAGATTTTGATCTCTGAGGTACAATTCAGTCGACAATCCTCGAGAAGCCTTCACCTGACTCAGAGAACTCCTGATAAATGGCTCCAAGCAGAGAGCAAAACAGTCTCTCAGATCGACACATTTGCCATGGAGCAATTCATTAACATCTTGTCTACAGATGTGCAGCTTTTGGTAAAGGAACACCAACCAGAAAGTGGGGAAAAGGCTGTTTCTTTGGCCGAGGACTAACAAATGGCCAGACAGATGCCACAGCAGCGAGGTAACAGCCAAGCACCAGTAAGACACTGTTTTTCCTATTTAAACTCCAAGCCTGATAAGAACCCTGGTGGGGGTAACAAATATGTACCCAAAGATGTTATTTGCTATAATTGTAATAAGCCAGGCCATATTGCAAGAAACTATAGTAAGGAGAGTGGCACTGGAGCAGATTTGTCCTTGGCAAATTGGGAAGTACTTAACAGATGTGAAAGTGGGGATAAGACTGTAAGGGACTCATTGATTTGGGAAACAGACAGAGCCTAGTGCATGTTGGAGTGCTGAGAAATCACTGTGCAAAGGACCAGGTACTGGTGTCATCTGCATCCACAGGACACTCGATATTCTCCTACCACCAAAGTGACTCTGTCACACCAAATGAAAGTGGGGTAGTACCTAAGTTACCTATACCTGTGATTATTGAAAAGGACTTTCCAGGATTTATTGAGTTAATCAAAGAAGGAGTAAATCTTGATGTTTCAGCAGCAGTGGTAACAAGAGCTCAGGCAAAGAAAATTTCAGATAGTGGGGACACTTCCTTTCAGTAATTTTGATTCAGACTTGTTTGAGCACAGCTCCAAGATCTGGAAATCCAGGAAAGATGATGAGTGAAGAAACTGTGGCAACAAATGACTGATGGACATAAAGGGTTAACATATGAAAATGCTGAAAATAAATTGATAACTGATTATGATTTTCTTTCAGAACAAGCTTACGATGTTTCTCTCCAGGGTTATTTTAAGCAGTTGGGGGGTGAAACTAAAACAGGGTGGACCAATGTTTAAAAAAATGTAATGGGTTACTGTGCAGAGTTTGGGTTAAACCTCAGACACAGGACCAGCTAGAACAATTGGCAATACCACAGAGGCATAGAACAGAGTTGTTAGAGATAGCACATGATAGCCCTATGGCTGGTCACTCAGGGAGGGATCACACCCTTGCTAGATTGCTGTACAGATTTTACTGGCCTGGAATTCATGAAGATGTTGCTACCTTTTGTAATTCCTGTTCTCAGTGTCAGAAAGTAGCCTTGGTCTCTAGAAAGACAAGGTGCCACTAGTGCCCTACCCTTGATAGATGTGCCTTTGAGAGAATTGCAATGGATGTGGTAGGGTCCTTTAGACAAAAGTAAAAGGGTAATTGATTTATCCTGGTAGTATATGACTATGCTACTTGATACCCAGAAGTAGTTCAATGCATACCATCACAACTTCAAAAGTGGCAGTAGAGCTTGCAAAAATTTAGCAGAGTGGGCATACCTAAAGAAATTATTACTGATCATGGTAGTAATTTTGAAGCTGCATTACTTAAGGAGCTGTCACGAGTACTAGGTATCGCTGCCATATATACCTTCCCCATCACCCTCAGACAGATGGTCTTGTTGAGCATTTAACCAAGCCTAAAATGCATGTTAGGAAGGTTTGTAAAAGGAAGGAAACATTTGGACCAATACTTGTCTTACCTACTTTTTCTTACAGAGAAGTGCCACAGGCATCAACAGGGTTTTCACCATTTGAAATGCTATATGATAGGCAGCCAAGAGGGCCACTGGATGTGATAAATGAAATGTGGGAAGATAACCCTATTCACAAATAATATATAACATCTTTTATGTGTGCCCTAAAAAAGAAACAAGCAAAATATGTTGAAATTGCCCATAGTAATTAGGAAGAAGCCCCAAACCAGCAGAAGGTAAATTATGACCATGGGGTAAAAGAAAAAGATTTTGAGCCAGGTGAAAAGGTTTTGCTACTGTTACCGATGACAGAAAATAAACTGTTAATGAAGTTGCAAGGGCCTTATAGAGTGCATGGGGTCATAATGTTGCAAGACATTATGCTGCATGGGAAAACCGTGCTGCCAATACAGCGCAATTGTTTCATGTGGCATAAATCACAGTCCTGCTCTGTCCATTGAGCCACGGTGCTGCTCAGCATCACTCCATCCAAGCAGAGGTCTTATCCTCAGCTTGGGATAGTATGAGTGGCACAACATCACGTATAGAGGTATTAGCAGTATTGCACCATTCGCTTTCCAATACAGTGCTATTCCAGGTTAGCTCTGTCATATGCTAGTAAGCATACAACATTATGACGTGGTAGGTTATTGAGTGCTTAGATGTTCTGACACCATTAACTACGAGATTGAGACCCCTGAAAGGAAAAATCCTACTAAGATATACCATGCTAACCTCCTCAAGAAATGGGTTGAAAAATGCCAAAAGCTGCTTTGCTAGTTTTACCAGAAACTGACTAAGCTATTGATAGCTTAAGATAGACTGGAACAAACTGTAACTACTGATGCTGTAAAGGTGAATGTTTCTTTAATCTCAAAACAAACTGCAGACATTTGTAATGTGCTAAAGACATTTAACAGTACTTTTACCATGGTACCAGGCCAAGCAAAAGGGGTTGAGCATGTAATAGTGCCAATGAATGCTTGTTCTATTAGGCAAAAGACATACAGGTTACCAGAGTGGTTAAGAGCCAACGTGGTTAAGGAAATACAAAAAAATAAAGAATTGGGTATCATAGAAGAGTCAAGGAGTGCTTGATCATCTCCAATGGTAATTGTAAGCAAAACAGAAGGAGGTGTTAGAATCTGCCTTGATTTCAGGAAACTTACTCAAGTGTCAGAATTTGACAGTTATCCTATGCCCAGAATAGATGATTTGGTGGACAGACTGGGGAGTGCAAGTATATTAGTACCCTTGATCTCTCCAAGGGTTACTGGCAAATATCTTTAACTAAAGAATCCAGAGGCAAAACTGCACTTGCCACCCCATAGGAGTCTATTAGTTCACCACCATGCCATTTGGTTTACATGGTGTGCCAGCTACATTCCAATAGTACATGGATGTCATTTTATCCTCTTACACTAGGTATTGTGCTGCATACCTGGATGATGTCATGATGTACAGTCCAGACTGGAAAAGCCACCTGGAACACCTATGAGCAGTTATCCGAGCTATGAAAAATGCAGATCTGACTATTAATCCTACCAAATGTGCATTGGGCATGCAGGAAACCAGATATCTGGGCTACAGTATGTGTTGGGAAATGAAGAAGTTAAGCTAGAAATTTCTAATTAGAAGCTTTAGCTAACAGTCCTGCCCCTGAAGCAAAGAAGCATGCCAGGTCATTTTTAGGGCTGGCTGATTATAGAAGATGTGTTCCCAACTTCACTGAGTTTAGCTACTCCCCTCACTGAACTTACAAAAACAGGTACCCAAATAATGTGAAATGGACCTCAGAGTGTGATGAAGCATTTCAAGCCATTAAGGCTGCATTATGTTCAGCCACTGTTTTAAGAAGCCCAGACTTTGAGAAACCATTTTTGCTATAACAGATGCATCAGAGGTAGGCCTAGGTGCAGTACTGAGTCAAAATATAGATGGGACAGAACATCCTACATGTACATAAGTAGGAAGTTGCATGACAGGGAGAAATGGTACTCCACCATCAAAAAGGAATGTTAGCAGCAAAGTGGACCATGGAGTCCCTTAAGTTTTATTTACTAGGAAGTGACTTTGTACTTATAACAGATCATGATCCTCTCTGTTGGCTTAACCAAATGAAAGATAAAAATTCCAGAATCACAAGGTGGTACCTGGCACTACAGCCATTTAAATTGACAGTGATACACAAAACTGGTAAATAGAATAGCAATGCTGATTTTCTATCAAGCTATGGATCAGGAATTGAAGGTTTTGAAGGCTGAAAAACAAATGTATGGGTTTGAACTTTACCGTTTGCAGTACTGTTATAGAAAAAAAGGATACTGCACATGTGCTTAATTTCTGAAAACAGCAAATGTTAGTAGAGAATTAATAAAAGGTTTTGGAAACCTGTTTAGTAAAACAGGTTCCTCTTTAAGAAGGGGGATGTATGTAATATGGTGGAACAGAACCCTGTCCCAGTTGCTATGGAAAAAGTTTAAATGCAGGGATCTGTTCTATTCTCTCCCTTTCTGTCTCTTGTCTGTCTGGTTGTGCAACCACATTTTTCTGTGAGTCCTAGGACTTGATTGCCCTGACAGCCTCGCAATTCTTTGCCTCTCACTGTCTCTCTTTTCTGTCAGTCTTTTTCTCAGGTTGCATATCTGCTGATATAAAATATATGCATATCATTATGTGGAACTATAACTGATATTGGGATCCTTTGTTTACAAAATATATAGTGTTAATTTTGAAATGTACATAATGATGATTGCAAAAGCTATTGTAAACTCGAGAGGTTACCTGAGTGCAAATTGTTAAGCCTTTGAAGAAGAGCTGTGGAAAAGGGGCCTCAGCTCAGGCACACTGTGTTCCTGCTTTGCACCTTCTAAAACATACAAGAACAGGATGCTTGTTAGAATGGGGTTGGAAGGACTTACAAGAGAGCTGAGCTGTAACTGCTTAAGATGAGAATGGAGACGAGATTGAAGAAAAACTCAGATGGACTTTTCTATTTAACTTTGCCTTTGTAAATAGTTATACTGAACAAGTTTATTTTCTTATGTTACTGCTAGTGTAAATAAATATTCTTGGTGAATTCTACAACTGCTCCTGGCTTTCTATGCTTCCTGACCTGTGCCACAATGACAAATGATAGTGTGAATCCTTGTCTATTTCACTAGTACTCCTCAGTAGTGTGTAGTATGCAAAATAAATAAGTAAATAAAACCATTGGGACCATGGAGATGCTTGTTTAGTTTTTTGTTTTTTGTGTATGTATGTACAGTATGTGTGTATGTATGTATGTATGTATGATGTATTTAACTTTGTGATAATTGCTTCCTAGAGCTGATATATTTCCCTCAACCAAAGAGGAATGGATTTGATGCCATGCAGATGGGCTTAAATAAACTTTGGGGGTGGTGGTGGTGGGGGGAGGGCAGATGCTCTACCACTCCCTGTTGAACTTTACATTAATTATCTAGGTAGGACTTTCCTGTGTTTGAACCCCATATGGAGGCAATTCAGACAGATTTTTCCACTCAAGAAACGTTTACATTTTAATGCAGAAAATGCTACCCGTCAACAACACACTAGAGCCCTTAAAGTCCAAGAATAGTTGAAATCTCTGTGGAACAACAAACTAGATACAGCTGAGGCCAGAAATGTTGACATTCAGAAAGTGTTTTTTTTAAGGTATCTGAGAAGACTAGAAGTTAATTTCAAAATATCTTTATAGAGTATAAACTATGACACAAGGTACAACTAGTAATTCTGTTTCACAACTTGCCCTGGAAGGAGTTGTCATACAGTGACTCAATATGTCACTACCTGTCAAAAACATCAAATAAAGCCAGATTTTAAACAAAAAAAAATGCTGCTATGAGTGAACTTTTTTATTAATTTAAACTAAGACTTTATGAGTGACAGATACAATGTACTTCTACAATGTTTGTTACCATTTAGAATTTAAAGGAAGAGTAGGGTAGCAGAGCAACTGCACTTATGATGTGCTTTTAGGTAGGATTTGTCTTGTGCTTTTTTGAGGAGTGAGAATTGGGTTAATGAACTCCTTGTATTAATCAGAATACTGATTAGGTGTTTAAAATGCAATCCTTATTTTATTCATAGGATTTGTATAGGACTAAGATGGCTGGCTGTTGTGATACAGTATCTGCACATGAATGCCCTGTTCAGTATGCTGTTGTATCTCATGGGCCAGGCATTGCATCATTTGCCAGTAGCTGTGCTACACCTTTGTGTGTATCATACATAGCCTACCTGACCTGGAGTGTCCTGGTACAAAAATTCCTACATATTGCTGCCTTTTTTTAAAAAATATGTGACTCATAACTTTAGCCCCTTAAAAAAATTTTGAAAATGCAGCCACTTCCTGAATGTGCTGACACGCCCCCATGCACATATATTTGGTGATGTCAGTAAATGAACAGCATGTGTGCGCACCCCATAGACATCAATGGAGACTATTTTTATAAACCTATTATTACCATTTAAAATTACAATTACAACAAATCAAACCAATCGCTTGACTAATAGGGACACTGACATCACCATCTTGGGGGCTAAATTTATGAGTGATATATTTTTAAAACAGGGCAGCAATATGTAGGAATTTTTGTACCAGGACACTCCGGGCCAGTAAGGCTATGACATATGTATGGGGAGGAGGCAGAAACAATGCTACTAGGAAGCTGCTCTTTAAAAACAACAGCTCTGCATTGAACATTGTTTATACATAAGTTAAAAATACAATTCATGTCCATTAATATGTAAAATGAAAAGGTGTCTATTACTCAGTGCTGAAACATACTAAACAATTAATTTTGGGACAGAAATGGAGGTAGGAATAGCTAACGTAAAAAAGTTCAGGCGGATCTGTTCTCTACCAGGGAAGATCTGGCACATCTACTTTAAACATATGTCTAGCAGGAGGCATATGATGTAAGGTTTGAAACCATAGAGCCCATGCACAGGTTCTGAGACAAATATAAGTTCTTAATGTTCTGGGACAAATATAAGTTCTTAAAAGACAACCTCCTGTGGATGCAATCTCTGTTCTCCCCATCTTTTTGCATATTCAGATATATCTTCTAGGCAAGAAATGCATGCAGAATCCATGGTTACATACTTGCGCTTGTTTCACTCCAGTTGCTGCAACTGAAGGGGGGTCCAAAAGTAAAAAATCTGTGGTGTCCGGATTTGATCTGGTGTTTACAAAAGCAAAAGCATGGTACAAACAGCAAAAATGTGGTACAAACAGTGACACAGAGCTTTATTTGAATGTCAGCATTGGACTGCACTGCCACCATCTCCTCAGAGGACTGGTTTGGTAGGTCAGCTACACAATCAGTGACAGTCTGACTAGCAACTGCAAAGAAAAGCAAGCAATCAGCAAAGTAGACTAGGCATTGAACTAATACTAGCCACTGCTGTGAGGGCATTTTTTTATTTTTCTTAGTTTATTCAATCTCAGTTTACAAATACCTTTAAGCACCAAGCAGCTCATTTATTAAGGTTTCATTTCAGATGGGGGGAGGATAACAAAGAGACGTACTAGAACAGACAAACTTGAATAAGATAGCAATAAGTCAATCAAGAGAACAGCAAGAAAAACATAGTGCCATGGGGGTGGCAAGCTACATTTTAGCAAAATGATTCCACAGCAGTCATCAGGCAATTAGCTTCAGAGTAAGCTTGTAAGTGCATCTAGCAACAGGTTAATGAGGGATTGCAGATCAATGGGGAGGGTTACAACCAGGGATAAAGAGAATTAATAAACTGAGTTACAAAAAGATGCAGTACAATTAATGGCACAGATAACTAGCCAGTGGTATTAGGAGGGAGAGAGCAAGTGGTTATCAGGAGGAAAGGGGATAGGGAAGCATAGGACTGGGGGAGTAGCAGCTACAGGCGTTGTCATAGTAATGATTTGGGGACATGAGGTGGGAGAGGGAAGGTAAAAAGGAGGAGGGCAGGGCAGAAGAAAGAGGGGTGATGGATTCCATAGAGGGTAGGAGATCTGAGGCTCCAGCTTGAGTGGGTCACAGTGGGGAGAGAGAGATAGTAGGGGGAGAAAAAGAGTAGGGGGAGAGGAAGAGGGGAAGAGAGGAGCTGTAATACCTAATAGTTAAGGGGTACAGTCACAAGAGCTTTCAACTGTCAGGGGTTGTCTGAGCATATGCTTGAACTGACCAAGCTTGGGTAGGTTGGCCAGTTCATAGGGCAGGCCATTGAACCAGGAAGGGTCTCGAAAAAGAAAGGATCGCTGGCATTGAGTGGTACAGCACCTAGGAACAAGGAGGAGTTCAGCTGTTGAGGTGTGAGCTGGATCTTGGGGGATTTGTTAAGGAGGCACATTTGATATTTAATCCTGCTGTTTAGCTGCAGCCATCCAGATTAAGCATAGAAGTCAAAAGTGTGGGCGAGATGAGCATCACCCGTGATAAGCGTTCAGGTCTTGTTCAGCGCAATAGTGAGTCTGTTGAGTGCTGTGGTGGTGGCAGCTGCATAGATGGCTAGGCCATAGTCAATGACCAACAATACTGAACTGTGGATTGCAAGTTTCAGAGCTTCAGGAGTTAGATTCTTTCTGTGTCAATAGAGAAACTCAATCTTAATATTAACCGCCCTGGCAACATTCTCAATATGGGGGACATAGGTGAGCTGACAATCCAAGGTTACTCCCAAGTACTTGAAGTGCTGGCTCCTTGGTTATTCCTGATCCTAAGGGGATGAGCCTTGTGTCTGTGGTGTGAAGATGAGAACAACAGGACCTTAGTCTTCTTGTAATTTAGTATTAGATTGTATGTGTTGAACCATCGTTCAGCTTCTGAGAAACTGATTTGCAGGTTGCTTTTGAGCAGGATTGGATCCGAGTGACTTGCAAAGATGACAGCATCATCTGCATAGAGGAGGGACTGTAGGTGACAGGCAGATGGTAGGTTGCTCAGGAAGATTCTAAAGAGCAGTGGCCCTAGGACTGACCCGTGTGGGACTCCAGAGAGGACTGGGCGCTCTTCAGATACAATATTTGATATCTTCACCTGCTGCGATCTGTCACAGAGGTAGATTCTGAACCATTGCAGCGTATTGGGCGAGAGACCAGATTTATATAGTTGATTGAGTAGGAGTGGGTGATTAACAGTGTCAAATGCCTTTATTAAATCAATTAAGGCTGCTCCGTCAAGATTACCTTGGTCAAGCAATTGTTGAATGAAACTAATGAGTTTGAGTAGAGCAGTGGTGGTGTTGTGCCCCTTTCTGAAGCCATGTTGTTGTGGGCATTGGAGGGAGTATTTTTTAAGGTAATCCACAAGCTGGTTGACAACAATTCTTTCCAGCACCTTGGATAGGGAGAAAGGATAGATATTGGACAATAATTGTTGTGCAGACGCAGTCACGAGATTTATGAACTGGGGTGACAGGGGCAGTTTCCAGACCTGTGGGAATTGCAGCAAGGTTAGACAGTGGTTATGGATCTTTGTTATAGGAAAGAGCACTTCCTCAAGAGTGAGAGCAACAAGTTTAAGGTGAAGAGAGTCAAGACTTTGCCTGGATTTACCCAGCATCATTTTCAGGAGTTTTCTAACCTGGATCATTGAGACCTTCTTAAAGTAGAAGAGGGGGTGCTCTGAGAGCTTGCCTTCATGGGGACTGGTTGACTTGGCAGATGTATAATCAAAGAAGTTATGTGGTAGGACACTACTCAGGTTAGTAAGGCATCATTAAAAGTGTTTGAAATTTTAGGCAGGTCAAGAGTAGGGGTGCCATCCAAGTTTAGCATCGCAGGCTACATCTTTGTATCCTTGCCATGTAATGGCAATTAATGGGGCCAAGCTCATTGGACTACTACACTTTTATATCCAGGATTGCTTTGAACTGCATAAACGCTTGTCACAGAGGTGCCACTGTTACAGCTGAGCAACAATATCAGTATCATCAAGTCAATAATCTAATTACCTATCATCACCTAGCAGCTGACACCTTGGTTCCTGTGACATTGCCCAGCACCACCAACCACAGCCCCAGTGGGAGATATCAAAATGTCTTATTCAACACAAACTTTATAAGTCACCACTTCCCTCATATGATCCCAGTATATCACTGCAGATCATAATCTAAAAGGTCATGCATCCATCCTCCAGGCAATAAAATCAGATATAGATATCTTACTTAGCGATAGTATTCAATATTGTACAGATAGAAATACAGCTATTTATCAGAACATTATAAGTAATCAAAGGCTGCTCTACACTCAGCCTTCACCTTCTCAAGCCCTGAGAAGCAGCTTAAAGGTGAAATGTAATCTAAATATTTAGAAAAAAATTTGCTACTGCATAGCGCTGTTTTAGGTATGTGTCCTATTGAATTTTGTACATTAATGGGATGCTGCGTTGATTGATGGTGTGCCTTCATTTAAAAACATGATTTTAGCACTTCATATCCAAATAGAAAACATCTAAGGTCCGGTCCTTACTTGAATGCTAAGCCCCCAGACAGAAGACAGGCCACATCCACCCTACCAAGCTGAGCTGTCAGAAACACTCAGATGGCAGACGGGAGCTCACTGTGGCAGGAAGCATGGTCCAGATTTTACTCATACATCAGAGGATAAGCATTGGTCATAACAGTGTGAAGAACAAACATTTTTTTCAGTATTCTCTGTATGTCCTTAGTTAAAACATTATCCGTGTTGTACCCTTGTTCACTGTTTGCGGAAATAAATATGATATCCTATTATGATTTACTACAAAAATTCACCATAGGCAGCTGCATACGAAAAGCCCTTACACACATACAGGGCTCAATTAGACTGCTGACATTTAGTCTGGGAGACAACCATGAAACCTGAAAATCACATTGAAAAAATGCATTTAGTGCGCTTATCCCTTTCGCTAAAATGACAAAGCACAAAGAGAAATCTTTAAACAGTAGAGATTTTTATTCAGTCTCTCAGAAAAATGAAGTCGCAACAGACCAAAGCTCACTACTGACTGTCATCCCTGCCAACTAGCCTGAGGCACAGCTGCAGGTGGGATCACCAATTATTGTGGATCACATCAGAAAAAAAAGATCACAACCCTACAGTGTGACTATATTTTTAAGGTAAAGGTAGGTTTCAGTTACTGCCATATTAAACCACAACCTAAAACTTACAAAGTGATCAGCTCCAGCTGGTGCTCTGAAACAAGTACTTTAGAAATGGTGGAGACTTTCCATGAATCTGCTGCCTCTACACAGATGTGTTGAAAATCTTTGTTCTGCCTCTTCTGCCTTACACTGCTCAGGATAGATTCAGTGGCACTTAAAAAGAGCAGACAATTATAAACAGCAAAACAACATTTTAGACTGTAAAATGAAGCTACAAATTAATCAACACTAGATGGTGTCCTGAAAGCAGTACTTTTGAAATGGCAGGCTTTCCAATCTACTGTTTGCTGAGCTTCACTGATCTTTCATTGATCACCGATCACTGATATATATATATATATATATATATATATATAGATACTTACAGTTTGGTCCAATCACAGCCTCTGCTTCTAGTTGTCCATATATTCATTTTGTCCATAACCGCTCAGGACAACAGCCACTTCCTACCCCCTGCTGAGCAGATACACACACCTGTGAAATAGTAGGCATCCCTTTTCTTTCATCCGAAGATTGCCTCTAGACAATCTGCTTCTCTCACCAGGAACTTAAACAGAGAAATAAAGACCATTTTGAACCTCTTGAACAGCAATAACTGTGAAACACTTTTTACCAAGGAATTCATTTACACAGTGGGGCACTGTCCAGAGACCTCAATAACAGCTTCATGTGGCATGGGCTGAAGTAAAATACATCCATGATATAAATCAGCCCCAAAACCTTCAGTTTCAAGGCACACTACACCAGTACCCCTACCCCAAAGAACAAACAGGCCAGGGGGCTGGCAACAGGTCAGTTCTCGCACAATTGGCACACAAGCCTTAATACAGCAAGGTACCAAACCTGTTCAAACATTGAATAGATACACTGCACTGACTACCATGACAAATAGCGTAACGAGTGTCAAAAATTCTGTGAATCCAGAGTGGCACATGAAGGTACAGTACACAACTAAATCCCCTAAAAAGGACAAAAAGAAACCGGTACTAATAACTGACAACTCAATGATTGGGGTGTAAAGACTCACCTCCAGCAGGACCATGCTTTAATTATGGTAAGGTGCCTCCCCAGAACATTGGCATGGAGGACACCAACCGCATAGATGAAATCACTCAGGCGTTGATCGAGACACACATATCATTCTCCACATAGCTATGAATAACCTAGCTGGTAAGTCAGTGGAGAAAATTAAACAAAACCTCACCAGGCTGGGTGACAAGCTTGCTTCCTTTTTGTCCACTATCACCTTCTCTGAAATTCTGCTGGTCTGGAAAAAAGGAGACAGCAGGCAGAAGATAAGGGATGGGGACATCTCTGAGCTAAACACCTGGCTGATGGACTGGTGCCAGGAAAGATGTCACCACTTTATTGGAAAATGGCAGGACTTCTGGGAATGGGAGTTCTTTAAATTTGATGGCCTGCACCTCTCAAAGGAGGGGACCCAAGTGCTAGGGAAAAATTCTGCATTCGCATCTGTCAGTTAAACTAGTGGACCAGGGTAGGGGGTGGCACAGGCACCTCAGCACAGAAAAGTTGCCAAATGTCCCTCCCCATCACCAACTAGTTAAGCACAAGGATGCATTGATCATACTCGTACCAGACATCACACCAAATGTACTTAGACCAAGCATTTTAACAAAATTACACTATCAAAACATATTACAAATGCAAATTACAAAACAGAAGGATGGAAGGCAATTGCATCAATGCTCGAGTCTGCCAAATAAAATCCCTGATCTCATAGTCACAATGGCACATGCACAATTAGACTAGGTCACTGTTACGGAAACATGGCTCACTGGGAACCACTCCTGGGATGTCACCATCCCAGGGTATACGTTATTCTGAAAAATATCATAAGGGAAAGAAAGGAGGGGGAGGCATTGTATGTCAGAGATTACATATGTGCAAGAGACATCCAGGGAAAATACAGTAAAGCAGAGGCCCTTTGGGTTACACTAGGAGCTGGGGACAAAGCCTCTATCTGGGTAGGAGTCATATACAGTCCCCCATCCCAGGAGGCCAATGTAGACAAGGAGCCCTTGGAAACCATTTCAATTATGGTGGACAGGGGAGAATTGTCATTGGTGGGGGACTTCAATCTACTGGATGTGGATTGGTCCTCATACACAGCATCCTCATACTGTAGCAAAGAGTTCCTTTTTGCACAAAGGGGAGCAGATTTGCATCAACTGGTAAGCTCCACCACCACAGACAAAGCAACATTGAATCTAGTGGTGACAAACAGCACAAGATCCCAGAAGCGGAGGAGAGAGCCAATCTAGGGACCAGTGATCACAATTCATTCTTGTCAACAGTATGGAGGAAAATAGTCACACCAAAATCAAGGTACTAAATTTCAGAAAAGCCAACTTCCTCAAAATCAGAACTATGATTGCATCCATACTAGGTAGAAGGAAGGATCACAGGAGATATACAGGTCTCCTGGAATACTCTGTAGGCTGCTCTGCATACAGTAGCAACTGTATGCACTAAGCAGGTCAGCAAGTCCAACAGAGTGCAACAGAGTAGATGATCCAGATGTGGTAGGCTGAAAGAGAAGAGATCTGGATAAACTAGCAAAATGGTTGTAAGAGTGACAACTGGGGTTTAATGCAAAGAAGTGCAAGATCATGCACTTAGGGAAGAGAAACCCTGAAGCCACCTATAGGCTGGGAGGGGAGTTGCTGGCAGTCACAAGGGAAGAAAGAGACTTGGGCGCCATCATCACTGATGACCTGAAATCATCCAAGCAAACCTCTAAAGCAGTAGGTAAGGCTAGAGAGATGTTGGGGTGTATTAGTAGGGGTATCACAAGACCGAAAAGGGAGGTAATAATCCCTCTTTACAAGACACTGGTTAGGCCCCATCTGGAGTACTGCATGCAGTACTGGAGGCCACACCTTCACAAGGACATTAACCAAACTGAGGCAGTCCAGAGAAGGGCAACAAAATGGTGCAGGGACTGTATCAGAAAACATATGAGGACAGATTAACGGAGCTCAATATGTATACTCTAGAGCAAAGGAGGGAGAGGGGTGATATGATTGAAACATTCAAACACCTTAAGGGCATTAACAAAGTGAAAGAGTCTAACACGTTTCAATATAAGAAAATAAAAGCAGGACAAGAGGACACAGCATGAGATTAGAGGGAGGCCAATTAAGGGGTAATGTGAGGAAGTTCTTTTTCATAGAAAGGGTGGTGGATGCATGGAACGGCTTACCTCAGGAAGTGGAGGATATGAATGCAGTGCAGGGCTTGAGACAGGCATGGGACAGGCAAAAGAGAGCAATACAGATGAGTATGAATAGATAGGCCATTGACAGAGCAAAGGACTATGGCACATTCATAAGGTAGAAAAAGAAATGGGCAGACTGGATGGGCCTTGCGGTCCTTATCTGCAATCAA
Organism: Neoceratodus forsteri; assembly: GCA_016271365.2. Lineage (NCBI taxonomy): Eukaryota > Metazoa > Chordata > Ceratodontiformes > Ceratodontidae > Neoceratodus > Neoceratodus forsteri. The sequence goes on from CM057449.1 coordinate 1,431,283,200, forward strand.
CTTCTATGTTTCTATGTTTCTATGTCCAAAAGGCATTTACATAATTCAAGCAAACAAAACATGAAGCAGACATGGAAGAATACAAGAACAAATTAAAGGAGGCAGGGAAAGTTGTTAAAAGGGCAAAAGTAGAGACAGAAGAGAAAATGGCACAGTGTGTTAAAGAGGGAGACAAAACCTTCTATAGATACATAAGAGAAAAAATAAAAACTAAGGGACGAATAGTCCGACTAGCAACCAAGGAAGGTTAGATGGCAGAGAGTGATGAGGACAAGACAGAAGTGCTAAATGAATTGTTTTGCTCTGTCTTCACCATACAAGATAGTGGCAAAGGTCCCACATTGAACAGAACAAAGGAAGATACTCAGGCTGCAGATACTAGTCCTTTCACAAGGAAGAGGGTCCTAAAAGAACTTAAACTGAAAGTGGACAAAGCCACGGACCGGACAGCATACACCCTAGGATATTGAAGGAGCTCCAAGAGGAACTGGCTGCACTGCTGGCTGAGCACTTCAACAAGTCACTAGACAGCAGGAAAATACCTCAGGACTGAAACAGGCAACCATTGTGCCCTTACATAAGAGCAGAAACAAGGAATAGGTGGGAAATTACTGTCCTTTTGACCTCATTTGTGGAGAAATTATGGAGTCACTAGTGGCGTACCTAACAGATACTGGAAAAATTGATCTAAAGCAACATGTCTTCACAGCAGGATGCTCTTGTCAAACCAACTTGATCAACTTCTTTGACTGGGTCACCAGAACATTGGATCAGGGAGGGCGGTGGACATTGTATACCTAGATTTCAGCAGAGCCTTTGACATCTCTCAGAAGACTAACCAATAAGCTGGAACATATGGAAGTTGGCCAGAAGAAGGCCAGCTGGATCAGTAACTGACTGAATGATAGGACCCAGAGAGTGCTAGTCAATGGATAATTGTCAAGAGAAGCTAGAGTGACCAGTGATGCCCCACAGTGATTGGTACAGAGGCCAATCCTATTTAACATATTTATAGCAGACATAACAAATGGAGTAACTGGGAAGATCTGCCTGTTCACAGATGATACAAAACTTTGCAACAGAGTGGACACAAGGGAAGGCGCAGACAACATGGAAGCTGACCTTAGAAGGCTAGAGAATTGGTCCAGGGACTGGCAGTTACAATGAAATTCCAAAAGGTTTAAGTTAATTCACTTGGGAAAGAGGAGCCCTGAAAAAAGTGCACATTGGGAGGACATCGACTTGAGAAGACAAACGGAGCAAGATTTTGGCATAATCATCATTGACAAGTTAAAAGTAGGAAAACAATGTGAGAAAGCAGTACAGAAAATTGGCGGCAACCTTGGATCTATAAGTAGAGATGTTGCTAGTAGAAAGAGGGAGGTTATCATGCCCCTCTACAGGTCTTGGTGAGGCCACTCTTGGAATACAGTGTTCAGTTCTGGAGACATCACCTCAGGATGGACATTGACCATTTGGAAATGGTGCAGAGAAGGGTTACTAAGATGGTACATGGACTGCATCACAGGTCATATAAAGCAAAACTCAGGGAGCTGAACCTATACTCCCTTAAGCAGGGAGAAAAAAACAGAGGGGACATGATTGAAACTTTTAAGTATGTGAAGGGATTTAATGCAGCTCAGACAGGCAATCTATTTCAACAGAACATGGCAGCATGCACAAGAGGGCATGATATGAGACTGGTAGGAGGAAGGTTCAAAAGTCACCTCAGGAAGTACTTCTTCATAGACAGAGTGACAGATCCATGGAACAACCTACCCTGGAAGGTGGTAGCATCAAAGACAATCAGGGAGTTCAAACTCACATGGAAAAGACATAAAGGACAAGTTAGGATGAAGACTGCATTGGGGGGTGGGGTAGTTTCTAGGGCAGACTAGATGGATTGCAAGGTCCCTATCTGCAAACACTTTTCTTATGTTATGTTCTTATGTACTCCAACTAGTCTATAATGGTGCAAACAATTCCAGAACTTTTTCCAACTTAAGGTGCTCTCCACCCAAAGCAAAGAGTGGTAAAGAAAGTATTGACATTTATAATACTTTAATATATCCATTGTGTTGTTCTCGGTGTCACCTGTTTAGATGAGGAAATTGATATGGGCATTCCAGTCATGCTACAAACTGGTGGAAGAGTGAGTGAAAGTAGATGAAATCTTGCACCATAGGACCACGGTGCTACCAACATCCAAGATCTACATCCAGCAACAATCCAGAACATCAGTGAACAGACTTAGTGATGATGGCACATGCTAATGTAGGACAATCTTTTTCAACAGTGTCTCAAGTACAAAAAAAAGCATGTCCACAAGCCTGTGGATTTAATTTTTTTGTACTGGAGACACTGTTACAAATAAAGATTACACTAAATTGATGGAAGAGTTGTTTAATAGTTCCAGACTGTGTGCAGTATTTGTCCAGTGTAAAACTGTGTTTTGCAACCATAACTGCCAGTAGGTACCCTGTGAAAATGGTGGGGATATAGCAACATTGAACAGCTGAGTGGAAAAGAAATAAATTAATTTGCTGTGTCTTCAGCATTAAAGAGAAAATATTTCTTCCGTTAATCAGCAATATCATGCATGTGGAGTTGGTTTTGGTGGCCATCTTGTGGAGGGTGCCATAGATTCCACACTTGTGGGACAAAAAGTGTCTGGCAGAAATGCCATAGTCAAGTAGTACACCTGCAGGGGCAGGGGGCAGCTGTGCATGGAGGGGAGCTCCATTCATGGAGGATAGCACCAATGGAGTCAGCGCTCTACAGAGTCCACATTACTGTAGGAGAACGCAGCGACATGTTCTGCTCACAGATCCTTTGTTCTTCTACAGTGATCACAAAATGTCTGCGTAGCTGTGCCCATGCAGCCATAAAAAAAGGTAGAAGATCTTTAAAGACTAGTGAAAAATCTAGACTGCAAACAGATTTACTGCACTATCAGACTATGTACCTGTAACAAACAATACACCAACAAAAAAAACATAATTGCCTTTATGTTACAGGCTACCCTTCCACCTTGCTGTGGCCTGCGTATTATCTATTATTGCTGTGGGACTTTTTTGTTTTTGTTTTCTGTTACTGTATGTGATTTTTGTTTATTGCCTATTTGTACATTCATTTGTACAGTGCCAAGAGCCTCCGGGATTGGGTGCCTAAAAATAAATTTTGCCTTGTCATACTAGACAACTAGAGAATGAAAGTCTTTCTTATTGGTAATTCTATAATTAGAAGGTGCAACACTATAATATGTGGTAATGATGAATAAATACTGTAGAATGTCACCTGCCTCCCTGCTGCAAAAATTGGGGAGATCATGGAAGGCTTACCTGAACTCCTAACAAACTGTGGAAAGAACCACACTGTAGCTGTTCATATTGGCACCAACAGCTTGCTGTAGGTCGAGACCAAGAAAAAGGAGTGTGAGAAAATTGCTGAATAGGTAGACCCATTTTGAGAATGGGAGGGACAGCCTTGATATCTGGAATTCTTCCAGTATTTAGGGGACATACAGAAAATAATAACATAGTAGAACAAATTCACAGAAGACTACACAACTGATGCTTAAGGGATGGTCAGACCTTTGTAAACACTTGGGGTGCCTTTAAAAGCACAGGTCCTCTGTTTGCTAGTGATGGTCTCCACTTAAACCAGTTGGGAGCCAAGACACCTGAAAGCTAATTAACAACAAACTACCACAGGAACATTTAAACTAATATGGAAGGAGGATTATACATAGTCCTGACAGCTATCAAAGGAGCAAATGTTTCATCTGTAATGCCAGAAGCCTCAATAAAGGGAAGAACTGAAAGCAAACATTAGTACTGGGTCAGACATCTATATAACTGTAATAACTGAAATCTGGTGGTCTTCAGAAGATTCTTGGGAAAGGAGCTTAATGGATACCAACTAATTAGGCTAGACTATGAGGATAAAAGGGGTGGGGGTGGGATTGCAATATAGATCTCTAACAAAATTTCAGTCATAAATATCTCAGACAAATTAAAAATAGAACAGTCCACCACAGAAGCACTATGGCTCAAACTTGCAAACAAAACTAGTTGGCAAAATCTTAGGACTATGTTACCATCCCACAAATGCTAACATCCAGATTACTGAAACCATAAATAATGAATAAGAAAATGCTGGTGATTTAGAGATTGCATTGTTTTGGGGTGATTTAACTTATGGTGATGCTTGTTGGACAACAACCACTGCTATCCATAGTCAAATCAGGGACATTATTATCTGCCTGGATTGGTGGTAGTTCAGGTGGATGTTAAAGATCCCATGGCACTTATCGAAAAGAGTAGGAGAATTTCCCCAGTGTTCTGGCCAAATTTCCCTCATTCACTAAAAATACCACCAACAGCTTAATCTGGTTCAAGGTCAGTTGGCATTCATCTATATCCCCGTCCCCTGGGTCGTGCCTGAAAATAGGCAGGATTTGTCTAGTGCACTTACCGGTCACAAAAACTAAATAAATAAATAAATAAAATTATTAAGTTATGTAATGAACTTAACACAACATGTTAGCTCCCAATAAGAGGTGAAAATATGCTAGACATTATACTAAGCTCTGAAGTATTACCATCACAAACTGCTTGGTTGAAATGCCCCTAGGTGGAAGTGATCATAACAGCTGTAAGGAACAAACTTCTGAGGGTCAGGTTCACTGAGCTCACAGTGCCCACCCCTAAGTGCAATCCATGACAGGGAGGGGAAAACAGGAATACCTTCCCTGAGTCCTCCCAGAGTGCTCACTGAGTTCAGAACTGAACACCCACCACTAGGTCCCAGGACTTCCTCTCTACTCTGGATAAGGGTACAATACCAGTCTCGAGTCTTGTAGCCAAATGAGAACCATACTGTGGTCAATGCACTATGAGGGAAGATCAAGGCATCACAAGCTCTTTGGGGTAGCCTTGTGAACCTGATTTTGTCTTCTCCACTGGGTATGCAATAACCTGGTTCAAATCCTACAGACTCTTCCTTGAGACTTTGTATTCTCCCTATCTTTACCCAGATTTTAGTTTTCAGATCCTTGCTCAATTGGTAACTTACTGATAGCTTATGGTGACACCTTTACGCAGTAACAGTTTGGTTACAGATTATTAATCAGTGTCCCACAATCACATACAATATAAAAATCTCGCTCAGGCAGGTTTTTCAAAAACAAATATTTTTACTAAATACTTAAATAATTATCATACATTTACAACTAAAAGATTTAGAAATTTGGGGCCTGATTCCAAGATGGGCTACACCGGCATAAGGTGAGATATGCCAAACCCCATGGCGTATCTCACAACTTACACCATGCGATACACCCATTACAATTCTAAGTGGTGACTTGCACCATGGCATATGTGGGCTGTGACAACCACGGGTTATGACACCTACTATGGCACAGCCCAAAACACCTGGCACAACTGAGGGTCACGACAGCAACTTTGCTCAATTCCAGGAGGGCTGCTGTCATAACCCACAGTTGCAATTCTGAGAGATGCAGTGGTGTAGGGAAGTTCTGACAGCTCGGAGCTATCCTAAGTGGCATCTGATAGCTGGCACTGTTGGATGCTGCCATACAGTGCCACAGAAACCACATCATCCTGTCCCCTAAGCCCCCTCAAGCACACCCTACCCCAACCTCCTGATCATCTGAGACCTCCAGGAGTCCATTACTAGTGCGACCCCCAGACACCTGTGCCATCTGTTCCACCCCCCCATGCCCCTGGTGTGTGCTGAGGTGGTCCGGAGCAGGGGGGCTGCCTGTCGCCGACCGTAAGTTGTGACATGGGGCTGTGATACACCATGCATGTGGCAGTAGCCCACACATGGCGTATCTCGCATGTTTCAAGTGCCAGGATCCTGCAGCTTCTGAAATGTGGTGTAGGGTCCCTGGCATGGGGTGAATGGTGTAACTCGTAACAGTGTGCAAGTTATGCCATTCGTCTTGGAATTGGCCCCTTGGTAACAGAATAACACAAATAAAAGTGGACATGTGTAAGAAAAATGCACTATACACTTTATCCAATTTCTACCTTAAGTCTGGTAGTGAATTGAAGTCCAGAAGAATAAGTGAAGTCTGAAAAATCATTTCCTTCTTTTTAGCCAGTGGCTTTCAGTGTCTGTTTGCAGTTTGTTCTGTCTCAGAGTTGTCAGGATAGTGTCTAAAGAAAAGTTGCCAAATGCCCTGATCTGAGAGCTTATATAGGGATGACCATCCAGTCTGTGGATAGCTGTTGGCTTTATCATTGTATGCCTGAAGGAGTCTTTCCCGCTTTGTCCACAATTTTTAAGTGACTGAACGAAAAAAAACAGTTTCCACTCTGCCACTTTTAAATGGGAATTAATTATATAACACTTGAAGTGTATTCACAATAGACTTCCAGAGGTGGAAGAGTTTTATGATCTTAAGGGATGTTTTCTATCCTCTGACAATTTTAGGATCCTCTTCCTTTGATCAGCATTACTAGGAAATATCAATTTCCCCCTTCTGATTAGCTTACCAGGACATTCCAACCCTGTCATTTTATGATACCCTGCCTTTGAGATGTAAATATCAGCTTCCTAGCAAGTAAGTCTTTTTCAGATGCTTGAAGACACATCTTCCCTATGTAACCCTTTCAGTATCACCGGGCATTTTCATTTTGGCATTAAACATACACAAAATAACATCAAAAAAATACAACAGAAATATATCTGCAAACAATGACTGGCAGTGGCTAGCTCACAACATCCCTCCCTCTTATACTGAATTTGTGGGAACACACCCCCTACTGCATGGTAGGGTTTTCACAAATTCTGTCACTGTACTAACTGGTGAGATAGGCCATCTGCATTGGCATTGGCTTATCCTGCTCTATGGGTAATGGTCATGTCGTAGGCTTGTAAGAGACAATTTTTTTTTTTGTTAATCTTTTCTCCTACCTGGCTCCCAGTCAGCCACTCCATCTGTGCATCCCTGCTCTGGCCAGCATCCAGTCAGTCCCCAGCTTCTACAGAGCCCTCACCATCTTCTCCCACAGCTTGCCCCCATGGCGGTGGGGTGGGCCCCTGTCTCTCCCACCAAGTCTGGATCCAGTTCTGGTGATGCCCCTGAAGCTGGGGTATCTGTTGGATGGCCATCAAGCCACTACAACCCGGGACACCATTCTTTCCTGTTCTCCCTGCATGAGTGGGGCATACAGTGATGCCAGTGGAGAGACCATGCATGCATTTGCATGTGTTCCTCCTGGTGCCTGCCCCATCTCAGTCCTTTTGTGTTCAGCATCAGCACACCACCCCCAGCCTCTGCTAGGGGCTTGAAGCACCCTGACAAATGGAGTCCCCCCTCCCTGGAGAGGGGAAGCAGTCCCTCAGATGCTCAATACTTCTCTTCCCCTACCAATCCCCCGTGGCTCGAGTCTGTTCCAGAACTTGGGTTGCCAGTGTGTAGTGAGGCATGGCATCCAATGCCTCAACCATCAGTGCCACCAGGCTGCTACAATCATTTGTTTGACCCATCTGATTTAGCCACACTGGGAGGTTATGAGCAGTCTGTACCTTGAAGTGCTTCTATATAGATATGCTCTAATTTTTCAGGGCCCATACCAGAACAAGTCATTCCTTGCCTAGAGTATGCCTGCTCTGGGGAAGTGACTTTTGGTCAGGTATATGATTGGGTGGTCTTTTTCCTGATTAAATGTTTGTCTGAGGACTGCTCCAATCCCACATCTGAGGCATCTGTCTTAACTACAAATTACTTAGTGTAATCTGGACTGGCCAACACAGGAGCACTGCCCAGTGCCTCTTAGCTGTATGATGGCTCGTTCACAGGTTGGCTCCAAGTCTACCCTTTGGGCTCTTTTTCTTTAGCAGGCCAGATAGGGAAGCTGCCAGGGTACTATAATTTGGTACAACATTTTGATAGTACCCCGATCCTAAAGCTCCTAACTGGCCTCTGGGTTTCAGGTGTACCCACATCTCTATTGCCTCAATCTGCTTGAGAAGTGAAGCTACCTCTGCACCACTACATGGTCTAGGTATGCCACCTCCCCCATAGCCAACTGGCACTTTTCAGCCTTGGCAGTCAGCCCTGTCTTCTGTATTCTGCCCAACACATCCTTCAGATGGGACAGGTGTTCTTTTCAGCTGGTACTGGAGATGGCAATATCATCCAGATAAGCAGTGGTGTACTCTTCAGTACCATGTAACACCTGGTTGACCAACCTTCGGAAGGTGACAGGGGCATTCTTTGTTCCAAAAGGCATTACCCAGAACTCGAATAACCCAATTGGAGTTATGAAGGCTGACCACTCTCTAGCTCTGGCAGTTAACTCTACCAGCCAATCAATGGTGGTAAGGTAGGTCACCCCTCCCAACTTGTCCAGTAGTTCATCTGTCCATGGCATTGGGTGGATGTCAGACTTCATGACTGCATTGAGTTCATGATAGTGCAGACAAAAGTGAGTAGAGCCATCCAGCTTGGGAAGGAAGACCCAAGGACTGTAGGATTACTGGATTACCCCTTAATCCAGCATTTCTTCAACCACCCTCTGAATGTCATTTAGCACAGCCTCAGACACCTGGTAGGCTGTCCGCTATATAGGCGCTTGCATCCCCATGTCTACATCATGTGTTGCTAAGGGAGTTCATCCAAGCTTGGCCATAAACAAAGGGGAAAAGTCCTTTAAAACCTCCCTCACTTCCTGAGACTGTTCTGCGGTCAACTGGGGTGACATTTTGATTGCCTCCACAGATGACTCCTGCTTGCTTTCCTATAGCAAGTCCAGGAGGGGGTCTTCTTCATCCATCCCCTCTCCAGGAGTGCACACACTGCAAATACCACATCTGCCCTATTTGCATATGGCTTCATAATGTCAACATGGTACCCCATCATTTGAGCACTACCAGAATAGTGCCACACTATATGGTGCTAGTCTGGTAAGTGCTCACACGGACAATGACTAGAAATTTACAGTGCATGCTGTAAGTGCTCCCCTGGTCACTGTCCATGGTCCTGTAGAAAGGACAAAAGCACCAGGAGCCAGGAAGCTGGCCAAGCTGTTCCTGTGGTGCAAAGGGCTGGGGCATCAGGTAGCAGTGGTGGAGACCAAGGTTCTAATCCTGGTCTCCCATCATTTTAGCACACCACAGGATTTGGAGATTTTTAAAGAGCCATAATGGCCCTGAACTTTTGACTTTTCCGGGATCCCTCCTGCTCAGAGTGAGAACCTTAATGAGGAGGTGGGGCAAAAGAAATTGGCCTTAAATTGTGGCACTATTGTTGGTGGCACTGTTATTGTATGCACTTACCTGACCCAGTGCCTGTTGTCATGGTACATCCAATGGGTATGTCTCCGGTCAGGCAGTTCCACAATATTATTTACATCATTGACTTGTCAGACTACCTTATATGGTCCCACCCACTTGGTCTGCAGCTTGTCCTTCCAGACATGAATTAGGACCATTACTTTATGACCTGTTCTGTACAAGCAAACTCTGGCTCTGTGTTCATACCAGACTATTTTTTTTCTGCTGGGCAGCTGACAGGTTGCTTTGGGTCACCCCCATAAGCTCCATCAACTTTTTCCTAAACTTCAGGGCATACTCTACTGTGGGAGTTCCCAAGGTGGTGTGTTTGCCTTCCCAGTCTTCCTGGCTCAAGTCTAGGGACCCACACAACCTATGTCCTGCATGTGAACAAGAGGTGGGGAAGGTATTTCTCCCAGTCCTTCCCATGTTGTTCAGAAACTGCTTGGACCATCGATTTTAGGGAACCATTAAAATGTTCCACAAGCCAATTGGCTTGTGGGTGATAAGGTGCTGTGCATCTCTGCATCACCCCATACTTCTCCCACAAACACTTCATCTGGTCTGACATGATGGAAGCCCCTTGATCAGTGATAACCTCCTGTGGAAACCTAACATGGAAGAAAATCCCTAGCAAGGTGTCTGCCACTGTCTGTCCAAAGTGAGGAAAGGGTGCCCACCTCTAGGTATTAGGTGGTGAAGTCAATCACCATCAGGATAAACTTTTTCCAGGAGGAGCTTGGGGTTTTCAAGGGTTCCACAATATTCATTTCTAACCTCTAGAATGGCTCCTTCATAATGGGCAAGGGAATTAAGGCAGCTTTGGTTTTATTGACTGCCTTCCCTATTTTGTTGGCACCAGTGACAAGACCTGCAATATTCCTTCAGCTGCTGGGTGAATTTGGGCCAATAGACATTCTGGACCAATTGCTACATGGTGCACACAATGCCTAGATGGCTGGACATGAAGATAACATGAGTGATCTTGAGCAGCCTCTCATGATACCCCTGAGGAATGACAAACTGCCTGCCCATCACCTTTCCCTCAGTCCTCACATCCTGTGTATACACCAGTTTGTTGTCACAAAATACCCTATGTCTCAGGTCACCTCCTGTGTCTCATCAGATTCTGCACAAACCATCAGCCTCTCAAACTAGGATCAGTCCTCTGAGCAGCAGCAAATCTTCATAGTTTTCCAAAGCATGGGACATATCCCCTCAGTTACTAAACTGGGGTCCATAGCTCTAGCATCAGGGCATTCAGGTCACTGCCTTCCCTAACCTCCTGACCATTTGTTGCCCTCCCTCCTCAGAGTAACCTTCTGTGGCTGCTTTGTGAATTGCTGCTTGGGAAGTCCTATCTCCTTTTACTACTCTCCATGTCAGGAGACACAGGCTAGAGTACCAGCCTCCCATTTTTTTCAACAGGGGCTTGTATGGGGTCTAAGGAACTACAAGTTTAATTTGCCTTCTGACAGTGGGTAATGGCACACACCATCCCCTTCTGGAGATTGTTCCCTAAAATTATATCCAGAGAGAGGTTGCTGCCACTGCCACTTTTTGCACTGTCTCTTCTACCTCACCCCAGTCCAAGAGAACACTAGCAAGTGGCAGAGTTTTCTCCTCCCCAGTGAATCCCCTCACCATTACAAACTGATTGGGTATGAGCTGTTCAGGCCCCACTGAATTCCCTTTTACTAAGGTCAGACACTCCCGTGCCCTAACCCATGTGTTTGCACCCCACTCACTGTAACCAGGTGCATGTGGTCCTTCATGTTTACAGACATGCTTTCAGGGATACACAAACAACACAACTCTTTTCAAGGGCCACCTTGCCCACTCTGTACCTTTTTAGGACATTTTCTAGCAAGATGCCCTGGCTGTTTATAAACCCAACATTTATCATTCATTTTTTCCAAGAAATCCCTTTTTGGTAATCTGGGGCTTCCCCCTTTAGGTGGAGGCAGTGAGGGTTTTAGCTGCCCTGAAAGTGTGCTTTAACCTTTCTGCCCTGCCACACCTGCTCCACTTCCTTTTGGAGCAGGCCTGCTCCTTGCATAGTAATCGAGAGCTCAGCAGCCTGCTGTTTATGGATCTTGATCCTCTAGCCAGATTTTCAGCTCTACTGGGCAAGCCCAAAAGAACTGCTCTAAAAGTGCAGCCTCCTCAGTTTTCCCCACAGAGTTTACTTCCACCCCCTCTCACCAATGTTTTAAAAACTGATGTTGCTTTATGGCGAGTTTCTCAAAGCTCATGTCAGGGCTTTTTCAGAGTTTCCAGAATTTAGCCCTGCAGGCCTCAGGAGTCAGTTCATACTTTTAAGTAAAGCAGTTTTAAGTTTCTAATAGTCTTGGCTGTTCTCAGTATCCATTTGGCCTAGTGCCTCATGCCCTTTACCAGTAAGTAGCGGGGATAGCTGGAAGTTCCAGGACTCCCTGAGTGTTTTGGCCTGGATACTAACCTTTTCAAACAAATTCAAATATGTATCCATATCTTCCCCCTCTGTAAATTCAGCTATTAATTTGGAATTTAATTTATACTCCAGCCCTGGAGTTTGAAGTTCAACCCTGCCACTTACCTGCTTGGATGCTGGCATTTGAATCTTCAGCCACTGCAGTTCAGACTCCTCTGCACTGCCTCTCCTCGACCTCCCTCTGGTATTGCTGTTCTTTTCCTACATCTCCAGTTCAAACCTCTTCTGCTCAAACTCCCTCTGTTGCTGGGCTTCAGACTTTTCTGCTCAAATTCCCTCTGCTGCTGGGCTTCAAACTTTATCTGCTCAAATTCCAGCTCTCATTTCCTCAACTCCAGCTGCAGCCTGATCCCTTCTAGCCCCAGCTCTGTGATGATATTCCCTTGGTGCCATGGCTCTGGGTGCCCTCAGGTGTTGCCATTCTCCCCCCTGGGACTAGACTCTACAATGGCCCCTGGCACCCTCATGCTCAGGCTCCAGTCTTTTTATAGTCACTGGCCTTGACTTGAGGTTCTGGACAGCTACTAGCCCATTGGCTGCCATGACAGCCACCCAGAGGTACCTTTTGGTTCATCCCTCATACTTGACCCCCCTTTTCTGACACAACTGCCTTAGTAGTCTGCAATGTATTCACTGTAGTTGGAAACTATCTTCTTCTCTAACTACTGCTACACGTACACCAAAAAAAAAAAAAAAAACATGGTAGGGAACTTTAAACTGTAACCAAATATTTTTTTTTCCAAATCTCTGACTTGACTGTGTGTAGACTGCTTTCAGTTTATCAGTCTGATACACTGGCCTTGAATCCAACTGTTATGCCTGTGCCACCAATATATCTTGAATCTATGCCACCAGATCTCTTAGATCCAATCATTGCATACCAGATCTGTCACAAACCCACTCCTGAGGGTCAGGTACACTGAGTTCACAGTGCTCACCTCTAAGCGCAATCTGTAGCAGGAAGGGGGAAAACAGGAATGCCCTTCCTGTGTCCTCCAGAGTGCTCTCTGAGTTCAGAACTGAACACCCTCACTAAGTCCCAGAACTTCTTCTCTACTCTGGATAAGGTACAATACCAGTCTCAAGTCTTGTAACTAAATGAAAATCCTGCTATGGTTGTTGCACTATGGGGAAAGATCCAGGTGTTACAAGCTCTTCAGGGTAGCCTTTGACCCTGATTTTGTCTTCTCCCACCAGTTATGCAATGACCTAGTTCAAATCTTCACAGACTCTTCCTTGAGACTTTTTGTTCTCCCTATTTTTACCCAGATTTCCTTTTCAGATCCTTGCTCGATTAGTAGCTTATGGTGGCACCACTTAGCAATAAGAATTTGGTCACAGATTATTAATCAACATCCCACAATTACACACAATATAAAACTCTTGCTCAGTCAGGTTTCTTAAAAACAAATGTGTTTACTAAATACTTAAATAATTATAGATTTACAACTAAAAGATTTAGAAATTTGGTCACAGGATAACACAAATAAAAGTGGACATGTATAAGAAAACTACATTATAACTTTTATCTAATTTCTACCTTAAATTCATAGTGAATTGAAGTCCAGAAAACAAGTGAAGCCTGAAAAATTCTTTCCTTCTTTTCAGCCACTGGCTTTCAGTGTCTGTTGGTGGTTTGTTCTGTATCAGTGCTGTCAGGAGAGTGTCCAAAGAAAAATGTGTCCAAATGCCCTGATCTGAGAGCTTATATAGGGATGGCCATCCCAGTCTGTGGATGTCTGTTGGCCTTATCATTTTAGGCCAGAAGGAGTCTCTCCTGCTCTATCCACAATTTTTAAGTGACTCAAAAAAAGTTTCCCTCTGCCACTTTTAAATGGAATTAATTATATAACACTTGAAGTGTATTCACAATAGACTTCTAGAGGAGTTATTTCCGGATCCTGTTCTCAGAACCCTTTGTTTTGAGGTGGAAGAGTTTTATAATCCTAGGGATGTTTCTACCTCTGACAATTATAGGTCCTCTCCTTGGCCAGCTTTACTAGGAAATACCAATTTACCCCTTCCTGATTAGCTTACTAGTACATTCAAATCCTGTCATTTTACAATTCCCAGGCATTTGAGATGTAACTTTCAGCTTCCTGGCAAGTAAACCTTTCTCAGATGCTTGAAATCACATCCTTCCTATGTGCTCCTTTCAGTAACACTGGGCATTTTCTTTTTGGCATTTAACATACACAAAATCACATAACAAAATGTAACAGAAATAGATCCATAAATAATGACTGGCAGTGACTAGCTCACCACAACAGAATAACATTTTGTATCATTGAAACCTATTCAAAATTAGTGGGGTGCAGAGAAATCTACTTGTATAAAACTGCCAATACTGCTGCAGCCTATTAATAATTAAACAACATGAACTGGGAAACAACACTTAAGGATAAATCAGTTGAAGAAATCTGAACTGAGATTAAAAGTACCATTCTATCATCATGAGAGCTGCACATTCAGAAAACAAAAGTACAACAGTCTAGACATTAAACCTATATGACTAAGTAAGGAAATAAAAAAATACTCAAGAAAAAGCAAAAAAACATATAATCTGTATAAAAAAATACAACTTTTGATATGTGGGAAACTATAAAGCTGTATTAAAAAATGAAAAAACAAAATTAAGAAAGCTAAATGTAAGCTGGGCTGGTGGTGCTGAGAGTTGAGGTGCTGGATGCAACACTTTGTGCCACACCGGTGACCCAGGTTCAGAAGCAAGCCCAGGTCATTGGGGGTTAGCCAGGGGGAGAGGGGGTGAGCAGGATTGAACAACCATAGAGACATAGAAACATAGAAGTTGATGTCAGATAAGGACCATAAGGCCTATCCAATCTGCCCATTTCTTTTTCTACCTTATAAATGTGCCATCAGCCTTTGCTCTGTCAATGGCCTATCTATTCATACTCATCTGTATTGCTCCCTTATGCCTATCCCATGCCTGTTTGAAGCCCTGCACTGTATTCATATTCACCACTTCCTGAGGTAGGCCATTCCATGCGTGCACCACCCTTTCTGTGGAAAAGAACTTCCTCACATTACCCCTTAATTGGCCTCCCCCTAATCTCATGCTGTGTCCTCTTGTCCTGCTATTTTTCTTATATTGAAACATGTTAGACTCTTTCACCTTGTTAATGCCCTTAAGGTGTTTGAATGTTTCGATCATATCACCTCTCTCCCTCCTTTGCTCTAGGGTATACATATTGAGCTCCATTAATCTGTCCTCATATGTTTTCTGATGCAATCCCTGCTCAATTTTGATTGCCCTTCTCTGGACTGCCTCAATTTGGTTAATGTCCTTGTGAAGGTGTGGCCTCCAGTACTGCATGCAGTTCTCCAGATGGGGCCTAACCAGTGTCTTGCAAAGAGGGATTATTACCTCCCTCTTCTGACTTGTGATACCCCTACTAATACACCCTAACATCCCCCTAGCCTTACCTACTGCTTTAGTGGTCTGCTTGGATGATTTCGGGTCATCAGTGATTATGATGCTCAAGTCTCTTTCTTTGTGACTACCAGCAACTCCCCTTCCAGCCTATATGTGGCTTCAGGGTTTCTCTTCCTTATGTGCATGATCTTGCACTTCTTTGCATGACTTTAATAAATATTTTTGTTTGTTTTTTTCAAATCTTTTGCAAGTGACTGAAAGACTCCCCACTATAGAATTCATAAAACCTGAAATTAAAGAAGAAAATGTAAGCAAAATTTTAAATTTTAAAAAACCATATCACAGCTGGACAAGACTGTGTTCTCTCCAAGTATTGCACAACCACTTAAACTCCTTTTCAAAGAATCCCTTAACAAAGAGGATGTACCTAAGGACTGACAGATGACTAACATGGTACCAATCCACAAAAGAGGAAAATGAGATTGATTGTAAAAATCACAGACCAAGTAGGCTGACTTTTGTGCTTGGTAAACAACTGGAATCCACAATAAAACGTAACATAATTGATTATTTAAAAGAAACAACACAAGCTGACATGGAACAACATGGATTTACAACCAGGAGATAATGCATCACCAACTTATTATGTTTTTATGAAAAAATATCTGTTGCCACTGATACTGGTATGCCAGCTGATTGTCTTGACTTTGCCAAAGCTTTTGATCTTGTCCTGCACTTGGCCATTATTGAGAAAATGACTAAATTCAGAATTAACCATGACATAATAAACTGGGTAGCCAGATGGTGTAACAAAAGAAGCTAAAATGTGGCTGTTAAAGGTTACTGTTCCAAAACTGACAGAGTAACCAGCAGGGTGCCCCAGGACTCAGTACTGGGGCTTGTACTAATTCAAATTTTTATATCAGACATCTATCCATATATAAAAAAAAACTGGACTAATAAATATGCAGATGACTCTATACTAGCAGGTAAAATCTGTACATCTCAGGATATTGAATGCATCCAGGCTAACCTGAACATCTATAAATGGGCAGAAACATGGGGAATGGTATTCAACGTCAATAAATTCAGTGTGTTACTGTGTGACTATTAACAAGTTGAAAGATCAATGTATTGCACTTGTCCAAAAGCTAATAAGGTTCTATGGTCTATAAAATGCCACTCTATAAATAGAAGGGCAGAGGTCATTCTTCCAGTATATAGGGTGTAAGACCTATCATAGACTATAGCAGCTAGGTATGGTGTCCTCTAGCCAGGAAAGAGATTGATGGAGAGGAAAGACTACAGTGCCATGTCACAAAAATGATTTACAGTATGAGGTAAGACATCTGTTCTGATTGCCTCAGACATCTAAGTGTAATGTTCATAGAGACAAGATGTAAAGGGGTAACCTTTTCATGTGTTATGATATTATACAAGATGCATACCTGATTAATGAGCTAAATTCACAATTCAGAAATTATAATCTAGAAACAAGGGGCCAACATAAAACCTCAAAAATTCAGTACAGTTAAAAGAAAATGTTTCTGTACGCATTGCATAGTGACTCTCTGCAATAAATTAGCAACTGAAATAATAATTTGTAATGACAATGCAGAATTCAAAGCAAATCTGGACACATGAGCAGACTAGATGGGCCAAGCGGTCTATCTGCCCGTCAAAGTCTATGTTTCTATGTTTCATGTATTCTAGAGGTCATTAGTTACAGTATTACAGACAAGCTCTAGTCAGAGCCACTACAGTTGTGCAGAGTTCTTACCTGCTGAGGTGTGGGAGTGGCAGTAGGATGGATATCAGGCGGTGGTAGTGGTGTTATTGAAGTGAGGCAGTGGCAGTATTTTTGAAGAGGATGGCATAGCTATTGGAGTGGCGAAGGTGTGCCATTCGAAAAATGGCATCAGCAATTAAACTGCACATGCATGATATTCACGCATGTGCAGTTTTGAAAAAAGTTTATGGCTAACCTAGTGCACCCATGGGGAGGGGGATGACCATGCCATGGAAGTGAGATTCATCACCAGAGAACACTGTAGAACACAGGGTCGCATTCTGAAGGTGACCCACTGTTCTCCTACAGTGATAGCCAAATGTCTGTTGAGCGTTGCCCATGCAGCCATAATAAATGACAGAAGCTAATATGGGCAGATTGCATGTTCTGCTTCTTTTCTTCTAGTATGTCTCTAGTATGTATATCCATGACTGTCAACAGAAGTGAAGGAGGAAACGTGTCACCAGAGTAAAGTAAATGACTAGAGAGAAGAGAGCTTGAACTGTAAATATGAAGGAATTTAAGCTGATAGTTAAACTTGAGCCCATGGCTGACTGAACTTGGGACATGTACAGTAACTTTGATTATGCCTGAATTATGATGGATGCCAATAATGCTGAATGTGATAATGGATTTAAAGTCTGGATTTTTTTTCTTTTTAACAATTGAAAGTTCATTAACTTTGCATTATAACAGTATGTGTTTAATTCCATAGATTATAGTACAGTATTCTGTCATTCACAATAAGGCTTAATACAGAACAATACATTTTGAAAACATACAGTTTAAGTTACACTATCTTTGACTCTGTCTTTATAGTACCATAGGTTAATTGCATGAAAGTGTGGGGGAGGGAGACTGTTGTCCCCCTTCACCTTGTCTAGCATATATTGTATATAGCTACCATTTTTAGGATGACTAGGTGTTTATCTCCTGTCTCTTGTACCCTGTCCTGCACAGATATATTAATGTTCTAAACTTACATATCCGTTTATATGGGAGCTGATAGAATTGGACTTCCTCTCTTTCTCTATCTCCATGAGTATTTTTCCAAGGATAGTGAGTGTAACTTAAGGGAAAAATGGGGTTTCGGGGTAAAGGGAAAGTCAGTGGAGGATTGCAAGAGTGTCAGAATAGAATTAAAAGTGTTGGTGAGTGGAGGGTTGGGGCCTCAGAGGCATACTACACTGTCATCTCAGCTGAAGTCTGGGGCTCCTGGGCACTCCGTGCGGACCAAGGGGTACCAGAGCTTACTCTATTTTTATGAAAGTTTACTAGCGTTTACTAAATTTATGAAGTATGAGGCATCCATTTTTCTTGAGATATGGCACTCCAAGTTGTGAATTATTCTAACTCTGGGTTGTGATTCAGTTGATAAAGAGTGCATCTTCGCCATCTCTCATCGAAGGCCTTGTGCAGTTCTGGACTTTGGCTGAGAGTCTTTCCATGCTATAACCTCATATACTAGTTTTCCCCATGATTCTTTCATGAGGATAGCTTCTGTATACGAAAGCCTGGTGATCACCTTTTTGGCAATTGATAGTAGTAGTAGTATTACCATTAGTTGATATACATTTTTGTTTAACTTAACTCCTACAGGTGGTGTCAATGTAAGCACAAAGGCCAGGGTAGGGAGATTAAGGGTCTCAAAATCTCATTGATTTCTGCCAGGATTCCCTGCCAAAATTGCTTTAGTTGAGGACACAACCAGAGGATATGTACCATATTAGCTTGATCTTGTCCACATCCCCTCCAACACACACACCTTGCATAGGATTTGTGTATTTGGCCATGATGTCTGGGGTGCAAAAAACACACATTCTGGTTTTCCATGTGTACTGTCTCCAATATGTGGAGGTGGTGAGCTTTTGAGATGGGAGGGCACTTACCTCCCATTGCTCTTTATTTATTTCATCCCTATCTCCTCAGACCATTTTAGCCTGAGATAGTCCATATTAGTAGGAAGGCTTTTCTGTAAAGCTTTATATAGCTTACTGATCAGATGCTCTTGGCACCACTTTCCAAGCAGGTGATAGCTTGAGTCATAAGATCTGAAGAGTTGTCTGCTACATTAGTGAAGGCCTCTTTGTATGGCTGCAGAAAGTTTTTAGGCACAGATTGTTATACAGTATTCAAGTGCTGGGATCCTAAATGCCATTTGGAGTGTGGCAAATGACTTGATTCCTGCAGTGCCTATTATTTGGTGTATATATTGGAGGTGATACTTCCTCCACCCCTGCAAGAAAGCCCTCAGTCGCAAGGGAAATATGTCCTTATTATATGCAAAGGCACTTATGTAGAGTTTTTCTGTGGGAGTGAATGTTCCATTCAGCAGTGACATCCATTGTGTATAGGGCTCTGCTGTATATTGAGAGAAGCGATTAAAAGGGAGGCAAGCTGGAGGACTACTGAGTAAGAAAGGGGTTAAGTCTGTTGTGCCTGAGAGGGTTAAATTAATTTGTTTCCAATTGGCTTGGTAATTTTCTGCAGCCATACAGAAGAGGGTTTGAAGCTGGGCTGCCTGAGCATATAGGTGTACGTTTGGCAGGTTTAGTCCTCCCCTGTCTCTAGAGAGTTGCAAAGTGGCATATTTTATCCAGAGGGGGGTCTTACCTCTCCAGATAAATCCTGAGATTAACTTATCTCACGTTCGGAAGTCTGTTCTGGAAGGTGTAATAGAGAGCATTTGCAAGAAGAAGAGGATAAAAGGTAGTATATTCTGTTGAATGGTCTCCACCCAGATTAAGAAGCCAAGTGACTGCTGCATCCACTTGGACAGGTTTGCTGTTAACTGCTGAGTTAGGGGTTCATAGTTTACTATTTCTAGGTGGATTCAATTATAATGCAGTTTGACTCCTAGGTAGTGCATCTCCACTTTATTCCATTTAAAGGGTAAATGCTGTTTTATGTTAGGGGATGGTGAATAAAAGTATTAGGGACTTTGTTTTTATTGCTCTTTAGTTTGCATCCAACTAGATTCCCAAAAGTTTTGATCTGTTGCCAGACAGCCAGTATCAAGGTCTCTGGGACGTTAATGTTGGTAGGATGTCATCTGCAAAAATTGTGATCTTATACAAGTTGCCTCCAACTTGGTAACTTTGCATCTCAGGTGAGTGTCTAATCCTTGAGGCCAAAGGTTCAAAATAAAGCACAAATAATAAGGGGGATAGTGGACATCCTTAACGTGTTCCCCTAGTGTTAGGGAAGGGGTCTGAGAGAGAGAAAACCATCCAGTTTTAAATAGGCTTGAGGGGAATGATACGTATTTTTGTTTTGGGATATAAATTTAGCTGAAAAGCCATATCAGGTTAAAGCTGCCCATAGGAACTGCCACAAGACCCTATTGAAGGCCTTCTCAGCATCTAACCCCAAAAGGACTAATGGGTTTTTTTGATGTGTGGCATGTTTGATTAGGAGTAAGGTGCATTGAATCGCATCTTGTGCTTGTCTCTTCTGTATGAAGCCCACATGGTCTGCATTAATAAGTTCAGGAAGGGCAGCTTCCATCCTGTGCATCATAGTTTAATTTGGATATGGGGTTATAGAATACTGGGTGTTTAGGGTCCTTCTGGGGTTTGGGTTTCACTGCAATCTCAGCATACTGCCAAGAAAGCAGAGGTAATTTGCCTTCCTGGATGTCATTGTATAATTCTATTAAAGTGGGTAGTAATTGCATTTAGAATTTTATAATGAACTGGGTGGGGTAGCCATCTGGTCCTGGGTCCTTCAGAGATTTTGCTTTCTTTAAGGTCATTAATAGTTCTGCTCCTGTAATTGGACTTAAAAAGGTTTGTGCTTGCTGATCGGTTATTTTTGGTATGGGGTATTATCTAGGTAATTTTCGATTGTTTGGGAGGAGGGTGGAATATCTTCAGTATATAAATATTTATAGTATATCACTGTAGCTAGTCTGATCTCCTGGGGTGGTGAAGGACTCACCGCTTTGGGGTTTCACACAAATGTGTCACCATTGTATATAAGTGGGCTCTACGTTGTTGTCTCGTTAAATGATTTGCTTCTCTAGGGCTCACCTTGGCGCTGGTCATCTTTAGATATAATAGTTGTTGCTCAATCCTTTGGTCAGTCACTTTTTGTATCTTTTGCTTAATGATTTGTATTTGGGGTTGGCGGGAAGTATTCCCCCTATGGAGATCTGTTTGTAGGTTTTGGAGCTGCTGTTGCAGATCAAGCAGAAGGGCTTCTCTGTCACTTTTCCCTTGCAGAAAATGAATGAGTTCTCCCTGCAGGACTGTTTTTAAGTGTATCCCATTGAATAGGATTGATAATATAAGGGGCCTTATTGTCTGCTATTATTTGGAGTATAGAATCTTTTACCAACTTTATAAATTTTGGGTCTTGAAGATGCATAGTATTAAGATGCCAGAAAGTTTGGCCTCTCACTCTACCCGGTTTAAATTTGGTCTACACCTGCATATGGTCTGAGAGAATAGTTGCTCCAACATAGATATTTTGTACAGACTCTAAATGTTCAGCTGAGCAAAAAGATAGTCTATTCAGGATAAACTGTGCATTTTGGGGCATGATAGGTAAATACCTTCATTGTAGGATAAAGTAACACCATAGGTCTGCTGTACCCAGGGACACCACTGTCCTCTGGAAATATTTTTGTGAGGTCGTTCTGTGAATTGCTGGTGGAACAGCATCCAGTAAGGGGTTTAAAGCGATACTGAGGTTCCACCTAAGATCAATTGTCCTCATAGCAGTGACATGAGATCTTCAAGCAATGTTTTGGCCAGTTTAATGTTAGAGCTGGGAGGAAAATAAACTGAGGTCAGTGTAACTTGGGTAGAGAAGAGTAGTCCCATTGCTATGATGTATCACCCCTCTTTGTCTGCCAGCTGATCTTGTAAAGTAAATTGTACACCTCTAGGGATAAAAATGGCTGTTCTGTGCCTCTGGCCAGATTCATGTGACAATGATAATACCATTTGGTAGCCCAGTTTAGTGAATTTAGTGTGTTCCACCTAGATAAATGCATCTCTTGTAAATATACCGTCAGGTTTGTCTTCTTTAAGAAATTTCAACAGCTTGGAGTGTTTGACTGGGTTATGGATGCCATTAATATTCATAGAAATAACTAATGATGTGTCAGCCATTGTAAGTTTTAGAGGCATAGCTAAAGGGAGAGGTGTGACCCCATGTAAAAAAAAATGAGGAGGGAGCTATGGGTCAGGAATAGAGAAAGACGAGGAGTTCCAAAAAGTAGAGCAGGTGCAACTGGGGGACCTTTCTATGGTTCTAAAGTTGCTGCAGTAGATAGGCTAGTTCAGTGTAGACAATGAATTCTATCTGTATCAACCTACACACTTGTAAAGATATCTTGCACTCTGCTGGACATTTTGGGTACTTTAAATGCATGCTGAGCCTGTATAAATCTGATTGTCCTAATGAACTAGCAAGCTGTTGTAAAGAGGACTTTTGTAGTATTAAGATAATTAAACAACTATTGGTCAACAGGGCCCACTTGAAACAAGAACTCCAAGGGCAAGATTCACAAAAGGGATGTGCCCAGTGTATCCAAGATGCACTGGCACAGTCCCAACTTGTGCTGAAAAGTGATTCAGCAAGGGTCCCAATGTGCTGGCATGACCCCGATGCACCAACGCATCACAGATGCATCACACAAGGCCAGTAATGATATGTGGCATGGCTGGGGGGGCTGTGAAGGGGGCGTGCCCATGCATACCAGGCGCAGCCCCATTCACAGCCCAAATTGGTGGTGTAGCCCTGGATCAAGTCCAGGAATGCACCATCAAAAGATAAGTCTAGTTCTACTAGACTTATGTGGGTGGCCACCCAAAGGCAGGCTGCCATACTGCAGACAGCAGCTCATCAGCCTGCACACTCTGGTAGGCAAAACACCCACCAACCAGCCCATAGCAGGGAGGCCATGTCAGCTTCCAATGGGGGGGCAACAACTGGTCATAGGGGCTGTGGAGGTGGAGCCAGGGGCTGAAAAGCAAACAAAACACAATGGCCTGCAAGACAGCCCCCACTGCCCCCCTAAATGGCACCCCTGGCCCATAACACACCAGTAAGGTCCAAGTGGTACAGTGGTATCCCCCCCATAGCAGCTCAGCCCTGGGGACCATACATTACAATGCCCTGGTGGCAAAGTGGACCCCCCACACTTCTGGCATATGTAGTATTAACAGAGGGGGTGCACCGGGGCACTCCCCCATGTATCTTCTGTGAATACCTCTTTTTGTGCTCAGCGCATCTCCTCTGTGCCAGGGCAGCCGAGATGCATGGAGCGCATCTCCTTTGTGAATCCTGCCACAATTATCTACATCAACCCATTTAACTTTACCACAGTAGGTATCGATGCTATCAAAACAATACATTTTGTATTTCCAAAAGTAGAATTTTGGTAAACCTGTGAAATGTTGCAAGACTTCCAAGGTTACACCCAAATGGGCATTTACATATTTACCCTGTATTTCGGGAATGGGGGTTAGTCGAGAGTCTATACAACTCTGGGCCTCCTTGGGACCAATCTGGCTCCAAATATGATAGTTAAATAAACATTAAATGAAATAAGAATGAACTGGTCTGGTGGCACTGAGGGCTGAGGCACTGGATACCTTACCTCACACTATGCTGGTGACTCATGTTTGGGAACAAGCGTGGGCCACCAGGGGTCAGCCAGGGAGAAGGATCGATCTACCAATGGACTGCTCTCCTTCTCTGGGAAGGGGGGTCACCAGCAGTTGGTGTCTGACTGGCTCCTAGCGGCAGTTGGGGGGCAGAGCACTGATGCTGTAGAAAGGGGAGGAGATGGGGCAGACTTCTGGAGGAGTGCATGCGGATGTCCGCATGCTCTGTCTTGGGTGTCATTGCATGCCCCACCTCTGTAAGGGAGAAAACTGGAAAAAGTCCTGGCCATGTGGTATGAAGCTGCTCCCTGTGGCATTGCCCCCAAGAAGGCACCTCCCTGGCTGGATCAATTTTGTGTTGTTTGAGATGCTCTTCACCACTCTGCCATGAAGGGTAAGTCATTGGAGATCAAGGGAGGGGGTATGATACTTGGTGACGGCGCTGGGGTGGACAGCTGAAGGTAGTAGGAGTGCCGGCCAGGACGAGAAAGAGATACCATGTAAAAAAAAAAAACAGAAATAAGAATGGGGGTTTATAGCCCTTAGGAGCAGCAACACATTTCTGGGCAAGATACTTCTTCACCATCCCCCAACCCCACCCCAAGTGAGGGTGGTGCACTTATATGTGAGAATGAACTGTAACTCCTCAGGGTTTATTTTCGGCAGTTCCAGAGAGGTTATCTGGAGTGGTTTACCCAAAGTAATGGAACTCTTATATATAATCGTAACATCTCTGATATTAAAGGAACATTGTTGGACTTAGGATTTCACCAGCTTATATGTGATGTCACAAGGCCCAACTACAAGACAGGCCTGGGCACTGTGTTGGACTGGATATTGGTCACCCATCTCAGCAGGATCCTCTTTTTGGGGTTCTTGCTGGTTGTATGAGTGACCACTGTCCTATCCATTGTGGCTGGTCCTCTAAGTCCCCCAGGTAATTGAATTCAGGGTGATTAAAGGTCTTACCTCTGAACAATTGAATACAACCTTCTCTGAAGCTGATTGGTCCCCACTTGAATCTACCTCTGATCCTTCTCTAATGCTCTCCTTATTTTCTGATATTTTTCAGGGGTAGTTAATCACCTTGCCCACCCTTAAGTGCATGAGAGTTAAGTCAAATAAACAACCCTGGGCATTCCCCATGTTACTTAAATTAATGTTAACCTGAGATAGATGTTGAAGGGCCTATCAGAAATCTAGGGATGCTCTTCTATTGCAGGCTTATAAAGCAAAGCTTAACAAATGTAAAGCTGCAATCAGGAGGCTAGGACCCAATATTTTTTAACTGCCCAGAAGAATGCTTATGGAAACCCCAGGAAGACCTGGTGTGTGCTTAATCAGTTACTAGATAGAAATAAGACCCAATCTTCTGTTTCTTTATTGAGGGATAATTCACTTATTAGTGATCATGCCATTACTACTGAGGTCTTTAATAATTATTTTGGGGACCTTGCTTCATTTAGGTCTCCTTTTTCTCCCACTACTTTGTTTGATCCCCCTTCACTGAGTGATTATAATTCTCCCAAATTCTACTTTAAAAGTGTTTCCCCAGAACTGATTATAGATTATATTACAAAGATTAACCTCTGACTGCTGTCCTGTTCTGATGGTATAGATTATAGGCTGGTCAAACTTGGAGTTAAATCTCTCATTTTTCCTTTATCTTTCATCTTCAACACTCCCTTAAGTTCTGGTTCCTTTCCCACACTTTGGAAAGATTCTACCATAACACACATCTTTAAGTCTGGGAACCCTAATCTTCCGTCAAGCTATTGTCCTATTTCTCCCCCCATCTAACATTCTTGAGAAGATAGTCCTTGATCAGACTTCTGAATTTCACAATAAACATAGTCTCTTAGCACTGCAGCAACATGGTTTCAAACAATTACATAATACAGAGACTGCCTTGGTGGGTTCACAAGCTGCATTCAGGGTGTCCTTGATAAAGGGCACTCTGTTGCAGTGGGATTTATGGACCTCAAGAAGGCCTTCAACCTAGTTGAACACTGTTTACTACCTAATATTTTGTTAAGCCTTCATTTTGCTCCAGAAGTTGTTATATGATTAATTACCTTAGTAATCATTCCCATACCACATCTCTCGATGGTTTTCTTTCCTGAACTACCCCCATTGTCTGTGGAGCCCCTCAGGGCTCAATATTGGGACCATTGATCTTTTCATCATACATGAACACTGCTCCTAGTATCTGTACACAGACTTCAATCACCATGTATGCAGATGATGCTGTGATATTCAGCATTGCCCCAAAACAAAATGCTGCTATCACAAAAGTCTAAATTGATTTTTAAGTTTTTTCAAGATTGGCTTCATCATAATCATATGGTACTGAATGTTCAGAAGACCAAACATATGGTCTTCTGTAATAAATCTAGTGTTGAGGATCTTATTCCTCTTGTCGATTTAAAAGGTACCACAATTCAGTGTGTTTTTTTAAATATTTGGAGATAGTTTTGGATTCAGAACTATTTTTCAAGAATCACATTGCCTATATTAGGAAGTCTATTCACCAGCGCTTTGGTGCTTTATACCATGTTAAAGCATGTCTTACTAAAGAATCCAGGATATTCCTGGCTCATAGCTTTTATTTAATATGTACTGCGCCTTGATTTTGAAAGGCGCATTATAAAGATTATTATTATTATTGTATTATTTAGTAAATTGTATTATGGTTTATCAGTTTATTGGATCCACTTAGAGTTGTGTACAATTCAATTCTTAGGTTTCTGTTGCAGGTCTCATACAGCACCCATCACTGTTTTCTTCCTCAGGAGTTGAACTCTCTATCATTTGACCATTGGACACAGTTTAAATATTGTATATTTTTGTTTTAAAATAATTTTAGGTCTTCTCCCCTCCTCTGTTTCTAAATTGGTTCCCAGGTTTATTAATGGTAGTGGTATCCGGTCTCGGGATAAATACTCTTTTCAGATATTGCTATTTCATAGGGCCATTGGCCAGAGATTAATTCATTATAGGGCTCCCAATTTTTTTAATTCCCCCCTACTGATTTTTTTCAGTTTAAAACCATTGGTAATTTTAAACATAAATGTTTTATGTTTTTTCATAGTTCTCAAAAAGGCATTTGTTATTTGTCTTGTTTAATTGAGCAAAAAGGCATGACAGGGTGTGTGTTATTGTGTAATAACCTCACTCCTGGGGTGGGTTGAAGCACGAGGCAAAGTCGAGTGCTTCCACCATCCCAGGAGTGAGGTTATTACACAATAACACACACCCTGGAGTGCCTTATTGCTATTATACAATGGCTCATTTTAAAATAACATTATAAAGTAAAAAATTATGAATTTTTTTATTCTTTCTGTGTGCCTGTGTGTGTGTGTTTGGATGGCATATACTAAAATTATGTGAAAAAGTAGTCCACTAGGTGGTGCTGGTGTTTTTACTTCTCTGTCCCTTCAGTGTTTCTGTGTGTCTGCTAGTTAATTTGCGTCATTCTTTCCCCTCCATTCTCATGCAGACACACACATAGACAATTATTATTTGTATTTATTTATTTTTGTGGTGGATTTTGTTATTCTGAGCCACGGAGCTTGAGGTGATCGGGCAGTTCAGGAGCCAAGCAGGTGCTCATCGTCAAGTGCAGGTAGCGCAGATGTGTGAGGAGGAGAAAGCAGACTGAAGGTACAGCTTTGTCTTACATTTAAAGTATTTAACTTTACTTTTTTCCCCACTTTGTTTTGCTGGTGAATGGTTCTATGCACCATGACTGACAGTGCTAGGGTGAGCATAGTAACGTCATGCACACCTGCTACAACAACCGTCGCTCAGCTTCTGTTAAACAAAAAAAAAATGGTTTTGCATTTCTCTGGCAGTTGTTATTGCAGGAGCTAGTAAAGAAAAGGTGGAGTGAGGGAGAAAATTAACTGTGATCCAGCAGATGGGGATTGTAATGATGGGTTCCGTGTCTGCTTGCAATTCGCTGTGCAGACAGAGCAGTGTGAGGCTGATGGTGTTTGCAGGGGGAAGGAAGGATTTATTTCTATTTTCTGTGGTCATCTGTGTGCCTGGCCTTTTTCCAGTGATGTTGTTGTTCAATATCATCACTGTCCCAGGCACACAGTGACCAATGAGGAAACAAGAAATGTTCCTGCCATTGTATAATTTTACATTGTACTGTGCTAGATGTATTATAATGGTATTGTCTAACATTATTCATGCTTCTTTGTACAGTACTATGCTCATTTTATGGAATTGCTTGTCACCTGTGAACATGGGCAGTTTGCTCATCAGGCTCACAAGGATAAAAAACGAAATGAAAAATAATCCCCATACATCTTCCCCCTCCCTCTCCCCGATATTAGAGTCCATAATGGTGGTGCGTGAACTTCTACACAGTTGTATATATTGCTCCATTAATTGTCCATCTCTTATTCCTCTGCTTCCAGCTATTATGCAAACAGTTGCTACATTTACAGTGGTCGCTATCGTAAAGTTGCCCGGTAACTCTGTCTGATGCAGTGTGAGCATCAGGAGAGTTGGTGCCGTATGTGGTACTCAGCATATCCATTCTGTGCTCAGTATGCTTGTGGTGTGTAGTAATCTGAGTAAATTGCTTTCGTTATTTATTGAATGCCAAACTGTGCCAGGTGGCACTGTATCTGTGCCAATTAGACTGCTAAATTTATCTTTGCCAGCAAGTGTCTCCCTGGTCTAAGAATGGAGTCTGTAAAGCAGCAATAATTTAATCTGCATCATTTGCACATTGAATGCTGTTCAAGTCTCCTTGCTAGCAGTTTAAGGAGAATTAAAGGGCTTGATGTTTTGGGCAGTCACAGTTCCGGTTACCACAAGTGATAGTCAGAATCCAAAGCAGGTTTTATTTTCAGAATGATCTGAACAATACTGTATATAGAAAAGTGTTCTGTTGCTGATTCATAGGTACAGTACTGTAAGCAAGTAGACTAAAATAACATTTCCCTTTGTTACTTGCATGGAACTTACTATAATATAATAATTCACACAGAGCAAAAAATGCAGTGAAAAGGTATAATACATACTTTTTTCTGTTAGTTGTGTAACTTCAGTTGGCTATTCCCCCATAACAAATGCAGACAATTGCAGCAGTGGACAAAAAAAAAAAAAAAAAACTTTGGAAAGGGTTTAAAAAAATCAAAATGCCAGGAAAACAAAGAAAATCTAGTGGGGAGATTTGACTGTACTGTCTGGAGACCCAGTGAGAGTTTGGTGCCAAATTCAAATTCAGTGTAGCAGTCTGGGGACAAGAGGGTGCAGAGACAGGGGTCAGATGTGTGCAGCCTGCTTCAATTCTACTTTTTGGCTAGCTACTGTATAGTAATTCACTCCAAGAAAAGACTGTGAAAAATATAATACATAATATTTTCTGTTAACTGTGTAACTCAATCAGGCATTCCCCTGTAACAAATGCAGTAAGATGCAAACAAATGTAACCCTCTGGGATAGGCTAAAGGAATTGGTACTATTCAAACAAGTCAGCAATAATTAGGGTTATATTTGGAAATTGTGACTGACAAAAAGGATTTTCTATTCCACATGAATTCAAATTTCAAAATAGATTGAACATAACTTTTACAATGATTTTACATTTATAAATCCCTTTTTAAAGATTGTTGTATCTGTGACATTTTCGGGGCTCACAGTATCTGAGCCTGTTGAGTTCCTGTAAATCTGAGTTAAAAAACACAAGGATGTATGTGTCATTTTACTGTTTTACTCAAAGAAGGGACCTCAACTTTCTGTCTGTGACCATTCAGCAGCTCTTGCGGTGGGAGTGACATGGTGCGAGGAACTGTGTCTCTCTTTCATCATTGTGCCAGTTATGAAGCCAACTGGCATGACACAAGTGGACAGTACATTTCCTCATGTCAGTGTGTGAGTGTGTCTCTGTAGTTACACTGAATTGTGCATGCTGCTGGTGTTTTTTTTTCCTGCAGTAGACTTACTGTATACAGAATTGGTCTTTCCCATTTCAGAAATCAGTCTGTATCTATAGTTGAACTAGGCTATGCATTTTTTGACTGCACTAGTCAGAATTCTATGTATTCAGTCAGTTTCTTATTTACTTGTGGGCCAGTGAGACAAAATATCAGTGCACTGAACAGAATCTGGACACAAGTGTGGCATTGTGTGCAGTAATTTTTTTGTTTGTGCCTTCTTACTGTGTTCCTGGGTAAAAATGCCAAAGAGATGTGTAAACTACTGTATGGTAGATTTCATTTGAAAATGAAACCTTAATAAATTTCACCCGGTCCCTGCACTGAGTTACTGTACGTGCAGAGCGTGTTTCAATCCACATGACTGAACTTACTCCACTCTAAAGTTGTCATTTGGAATGAAAGGCAGTCCCAGGAAAGTCTGGTAAACAGGGCTAAAAGTAAAAATGTACTGTGATATCGCTCCTTGCTCACTTCAGTATTTTATATTAGTGCTAGTCATGCATAATTGAAAACACATTCCCTACTCTTTTGGCTTTTTTGACTCCATCATCTGAAGGAGTCTTTCTGACTGTGTTGTAAAAAGATATACAGTATGCTGTAATGTGGGTCCACTAACACAGGAGTTTTATTGTTTTCATCAATGCTTCTGTATCCTGAAGCAGATGCATTATTTATTTCTTGTTCCATCCTCTGTTGACAACATTTTGCATCTATCAGGGTACAAGTACAAAACACAGCTCAGGTAGTCTCATACTATTTTGCACTTTAGTTTTGTACATGCACTGTAGTTCTAAAATATTTGGTATTATGACAGATGTTTTGTCTTTTTAATAATTTTAAAATTGCTGCTATCCTTTGTAGTATGATTACTGGTGGAGTACCAGGAAACACTGCTGGTGACATTGCTGTTAGTTTTGTGGGGCTGGGGAGGCAGTGATGAGATGCAGTGTAATTTAATATCTGCAAATTCATTGTTTTATACAGTACAGCATGGAGTTATCTAATTTGGAGTAATTTCAAATAAATAAATATTTTTTCAACCTGATTAGCTGTGTTCTGATTTGAATCTCAAATTAACACACTTAATAGAGTGGCACTCTGCCTAAAATAGGTTTAAATGTGAATTATAGCATGTGGGATACAGAGTTCTGTAGCAAATACACTGGGGTCTGGATATTCAGAAGGGTTGCGCATGGTGCAACACAGTTGTGCCATGCGCAACCCACTGATGCACCCTGGAGCGATATTCAAACGGGGATTGTGCCTGGCATAAATCCCAATGCGCCGGAGCGCATCAGTAATGTATGCGGCGCATGTGGGGGGGGGCGTGCCCATGCATACTCTGCGCATCCTGATATTCAGCCCGGGATGTGCTGAGCCCATGCATGCACAACCCCTACTTGCACTGCACACAGGTCAGCCAAAAAAAAAAGAACAACGGCTGGCCACCCACAGGTGAGCTGCCGTATTGCAGGGTGAAACATGGCAGCTGCCACCTGGGTGGCCACCCGAGCTCCGGCTGCACCTTCATGGTGGCACCCCCCCCATGCCCGATTGCGGGCAGATGTAGAAGAATATAAATGTCCAATATCCCTGGTGGTCCAGTGGACCACTTGCAGCCGATCACGGGCTTAAGTATAAAAATAATTGTCCCATATCCCTGGTGGTACAGTGGACTGCTTGCAGCCTGATCACTTGCATAAGTATAAAAATAATCATCCCATATCCCTGGTGGCCAAGTGGACCGCTTGCAGCCCGATCACGGGCTTAAGTATAAAAGTAATTATCCCATATCCCTGGTGGTCCAGTGGACCACTCACAGCCCAATCACGGGTGTCAGTAAAACATTAATGCCACAGCAACCCAACCCTGGTGGTCTAGCAGTACCCCCTTCCCCACCGCCGCCACTGAGCACCACCACGCTCCCCCGGTCAGCGGTGGGCAGCAGCTCCCCACCGCTTGCCACCCACAGTCTGCCGACTGATACCATATGGTAGGACTGTACACCCATTGGTCACAAGCGTGAGCCAATGGGCATGCAACCTGTACCGTACTACACGGTCCAGATATGAGATGGAATCATTCACAGATCTGGACTGTATAATCTGTTACAACTTCATGCCATTGGCTCACACTGTGAACCAATGAGCATACCCCTACCATGCGGTGTCGATCGGTGGGTGTGAGGCGGCAGTAGGTGAGAGCTGCCGCTCCCGCCGCTGACCCGGGCGTAAAGCGGGTGGGGCTCGGTGAGCAGGCGAGATGGGCGCAGACCACCGGGGCAGCGGTTCAGGTGCTGTGAAGTGTACTGAAATGCCCATGATCGAGCTGTGAGTGGTCCACTGACCACCAGGATATGGGATGATTACATTTATACTTAAGCTTGTGATCAGGCTGCAAGTGGTCCACTGGACCACCAGGGATATTGGATGTGTTTTATTTTAACAGATGCCCACGATCAGGCTGCGAGCAGTCCACTGGACCACCAGGGATATAGGACGCATACCCTTTACCACATATGCCCGCGATTGGGCTGCGAGCAGTCCACTGAACCACCAGGGATATAGGACATGTTTTATTTTAACAGATGCCTGCAATTGGGTGGTGGTGCACTTTCCGCACTGTGCAGGGGACATCGGTCCCCGATGGCTGCAGCCTGGCAGGGCGACCAGGCGCAAGTCACCAGGGATCAGTGCACCTGCATGCAAATGGGGCCATAATGACATGCAAATGGCCCCATTTGCGCCTTGCATGCATTATGGCCCCCATTTGCATGTGCACCTTTGAATATCACAGTTGTTGCACTTAGTGCAATGGAACTTATGCTAGTGCATCCCCTGCTCCCTCTGGCCACTTGCACTGGCAGAGCCACTGTGCCATGCACACTGCGGGGTGGCCAGGGTGCAATATTCAGCGATGCTGTGCCATGGGGCAGCTCCGTCAAATATCACCGCGTCAACGCCCTTGCGCAGCCCATTTGCACTGCACCCAGGCTTGCGCCACAGCCTGGCGCAGTCTGAATATCCGGACCTGCATGTCTTTGCGAGATTAAGTCTAAAAGATAAACTACCAGTGTGGATGCCGTTCCTACTACTGGGCTGCTACAGGTTCCCTAGATTATCTACTGTACATAGAAATTGTCTGGGTTGTCATAAGTTTTTTTCCATATGTGACTTCACATGAAGTTCTATTTCTGGGATAGTTTAACATGGACTGAAAAAACTATGACACAATCAGGAGGGGTTGGACAGAGAAACCAGGGGTAACCTAATAGCTCCAATAATAAATAGGTTAGCTAGACCAGACTACATTCGTAAGCAGCAGAAATAAATTGGGAAGAATGGAGGTCAAAGAACAGAGATAGCCAGGCCTAGGGTGAGAGCAATAGAGGGTAAAGAGAATTAAATGCTTGGAGTTATTTTGCCAGTAAACTTTGGAAAATATAGTTCCTCTTTAAAGCAAAGAGCTTAAAGCAGGAAGCAGTATAACACAGTAGTTTTAGCTCTGAGTTGCAAACCTAGAGACCTGTGTTTGAATCCCACAGCCCCCACTTGCATACTGTGTGACCCTGAGCAAGTCACTTAACTTCCTTGTGCTCCCAGGTCACATCTGGAAACAAGCTTTAGCTTAATGTGTCTCTCCTGGTAAAAAAAAAGTACAATTTACCAATTTGTTTTTCTCCATCGTAAGTGAATAAAACAATTTATAAACATAAACCATGGGGAAGTGATATACTGTTAGACAGGTTTATCCCTCTGAACCCAGCACCGGGTCCATTTTCACACTGTGTCACAGGATGTGACAGGGAGAGATCAACTAAAACTTTAATTGATAAACTTGTATTTATTTTAAACATAGAAACAAAATAAAATAAAACAGAGCATTACCAATTTGTGGTAACCCTAATGGTTTGTGCCTACATGGTGCAAAAGCCCTAGTTAGAAGTGAGTCTGAACAGAAAATGCTTATTTTTAACAAAGAATATAAAAGAGGCACTGTGGGGATTGTAGTAAAAAAGCGTTTTCCTATTAGTGTAGAAGGTTTCTTTTTCTTATTGGCATACTGTACTAAAATGGTATGGTTACTTGAATTCCACTAATGTATGTTCACTAGAGGACAGCTGAAGGGGATCAGAATAATTTTCATGTCTCGGGATCCCCTCACTACCAAATATCTCCTTAAGTGCTGTTGAGGATCCTTTGTAAATGAGCTCTTAGCTCAAAGGTTTGCATTTCTGAGTTCGCAATATAAAAATACCACAGTGTACAAAACTTAAATGGAATGTCACACTGGAATCTGCAGTTCTCTCATTTCCCCACTTGCTCCCCCATCACCTTCAAACACCCTTCTATATTACATCTTGAGGTACTTGAAAGTTTCTGTCATGTGCCCCCCTCTCAATCCTTTCCTCAAGGGTATACTGTACATATTAATCTTCTTTAGTCTCTTTGTATGGCTTCTGGGGCAAACCTCACCATTTATTGCCCATCTCTGGACTGCCTCCATCCTATGTCCTTGCAGAGATGTGGTCTCCAGAACTACACATAGAACTCTTGATGGGGTCTCACCAGCTGTCTGCACAGAGGATAATAACTTCCTGTCTTCTAAAAAAAAAAAAACTGAAAACATACAGATAAATAGGTTCCTTCACACCATAAACTACCATGTCACTTTGTTGTTTTTAATCAATCAATTAATCAATCAATCAATCAATCAAACTATATTTAACCAAGCAGTTACATCATTGAGCAAGCTTATTTTCAAGATGGTCCTGGACACAGAGGACACTTTTGCTTACAGCAGACAATACTTCATACAAAAGTAGACATTGGTACAGGCAGTTACAATATACAAAATCAGTGCTTGGATGAATCAGACATGTAAATCAAGTGCAAATATAAACATTTAAAGTGCAGCGTATACAGGCTGTAGCTTATAGAGAACAAGTGAGGAGAGGAAGGAGGGGCATAGAGAAAGGCAATAGGAAGAGAGGGTATCAGACACATAGTAGAGAGGGAAAATAGGGCAGCCTAATAGAATGAGGCCCCCTGTGAAGCTAATTGATGAGGGGGGGGTGGGGGAGGTGGTTGCCCTAAAGGGATGCTGGCCAACACAGGAAATAGGCGGCCCAGGATTACAGAGGTTAAGGGACTCAGTTGAGCTGGTGAGGCTTTACCTGAAACAATCACATGCTGTTTCAT
The DNA here is from genome assembly GCA_016271365.2 of Neoceratodus forsteri. Taxonomy (NCBI): domain Eukaryota; kingdom Metazoa; phylum Chordata; order Ceratodontiformes; family Ceratodontidae; genus Neoceratodus; species Neoceratodus forsteri. The sequence goes on from CM057449.1 coordinate 1,431,317,943, forward strand.
GCCTCTATAGAGCAGCCCCTAAATATAAAATGGCTGGGCAGCAGGAAGATTTGAAGCAATTTTGCATGTTATTCCAAAGTGCTGGTAAAAGGAGCTAATGGCAGTTGAGCCAAGACATGTCCTTGTTCGTGGTAGCTTAAGGAGGACAAAGGAGGAGGAGTTCCTTAGTCCCTAGGCACCCTTTGAACGTTCAGACAGGTCACAGATATAGGGTGGTAGTTTGTTGGACAAAGCCCAGAATAGCCACATGAGGGTGTTTATTTGCCTGTGAAAGACTGAGAGTAAGTGTGAACAAGGGTATACTGTCAGTGGGTATAGGTTTGAATTATGAGGTTAGTTGTTGCCATGTGTGTGACCTTAAGGGCATAAACAATGTGCAGGGGGTAGACATACTGTATTTCAATAGAGGAGGAGTACAATAATGAGGGGGTATGACATGAAATTAGAAGGTGGCAGGTTACAAGGCAATGTGAGGAGGTTTTTCTTCACAAAGAGGGTAGTGGATGAGTGGAATGGTTTGCAAAAGGAGGTAGTGGGAGTAAGCACTGTTGTTGGATTTAAACATGCATGGTACAGGCATAATGGAACCATAGAGGTAGAACAGATAAAGGGTCAGAAGCCGTACAAAGGTACGGGGATTATGAGCAGGCTGAATGGGCCTAGCAGTCCTTATCTGCTAACAGTTTCTATGTTTCTAAGTGTGGTAGTGAGTCTGGGTATGAGCACATGTGGGTGTTGGTTATGAGGGTAAAATGTGAGTATTACTGAGAAGTGTGAGGAAAAATTATTTTTCATTTTAGTATATTTAATTAAACACAGCTCTATTCTGTATGTCTATGTAACCCCCCTGCAAATGGGGGTTCCCAAAAGTCTTCCAGGAGCTTGCCTGAATGCTCCAAGTCTGGGTAGTGTTTGGCATCTAAGCTGCTTAAATGCGGTTGCAAGTGAATGCTATTTGAGCCTCCACGTACTATCTCTTTAAGAGCTGTCTACTTGCAGACTTAATTAGTTTGTATGGGGAGACTGTGTATTTAATGCTTGAATCCCGCCCAAGCTGTGGAGTAATCGCTCCATTTGTGGTCACTGAAGGTTGAAAGGGAGCCCATCTGAAAGCTGTAACTGTTTGCCTGTAATCATTTAAAGCATTAGCAAAATTGTAGTTTGTCTAACCTGCCTTTATTGCAGCTGGGACTCTATGTGTTTTACCCTCCATTTGGACCTAAACTGCTGTTCTGGGCTAATTGGGTAAAGGAACCTAAATGGAGCCTTTGGGTGAATCAGAACTTGGACTCTTAATTTGAGCCAGCCACAAGGATTGTATGGGCAGTGGAGTCTGGGAAATGTAGTTTTGACCTTGGAGCCTTTTTCCACCAGCAGAGGGAGTCTTATTGTGAGTGACAGCCGAACCAACCAACAGAATAGTGTGGAGCTAAAGGAAATGCCCTGCTCTGTGACTGGAAAGAGGAGATCAGTTGTGACTGTGAACAGAGAAGGAGCTCTGTGCTTCTGTGGTGTATAGTTTTGTGTGGAAAGCACATGTGAGGCCCTGAGTTTCGGTCTGCAGCCTTTGTGAGTGCCAGTTGGGACTGAATCTGAGTTGTGAGGAGAAAGAAGCACCAGAAGTGTGGAAACCAGGCTCACCCTGTAGAAGACTGGAGAAATTGCTGAATTGGGCTTGGTCTGTCAGGAACTGAAGCTGCTGTGTGTGCTCTCAGGTATTTTGCAGTAAGTGCAATTGGGATCGAGGAGAAGCCTGCCTGGTATAGTACTTTCCTTTTACATATGAATGTGCATAGTGCTTGTGGGGAATCGCTATTTCCAGTCCCCAGTGCTGTGTGCTGTGTTGAGGCTGGAAGCAAACCCCAGCTTGTCTCAGACCAAATCTGTTTGCTATCAACTGCAGTGGGGTCAGTCACAAGGACCTTGTCCCCATGCCCTGTTCTTCTGGCAATCCAGAAGGACATTCTCCATCTGATCCTCAGCTTGGGTATCGTGAGTACAAATCAGGGTATTCCCCTGCAGCTTGTTTTCCAATCACAAGTGCGTCATCTAATTCTTGTTGTTTCACTGCTTCATGGACTGAGCCCTCCGGCTCCGGATTACAATTGGGTGTTGTGCATATCTTTTCTCAGGGCCCTATCCATCTGCACCTGCTGGCAACCCGGGCAATGGACCTGGCTAGCCCCCCAACCTGGGTACCCAAGTGTGACTTTCAGACTCTGTATGTGTGCACAGTACTGTGATTTAATGCCACTAATTAACCTGATTTCCCCTCCGTGTTACTGTCCCTAAATAAATCATATTTGTTATTGTTATACTATATACTGTCTGTGGTGTTGGTACTTATGGAAACAGTATTGTGTTTTGCTGTGTATGTTGTTTAACCTTATTTTACAGGGGGTCCTCAGAGACGTGCTGCAGAATCAATCTCGAGGGTAAGTGGTATCTATATACGTGAACTGTGTGTATACATGGGGTACTGGGGCTGTAACTCTGGTGTACTGTGTGAGCCACTAGAGGGAATAAATGGGGGTCTCAGTGTCCCAGAGGGCTGTGACCAAGCTAGTCTAACCACTGCAAACCCTGACCTCTGGGTGAAGGCACCCGCCATAGGACCTAGGCCCCTCAACCTGTCTGTAGTCAAACAGGCAGGGGTAGTAGCCCTTGGGATAGCGCCACCTAGGGGTTACATCTACAAACACACAAAGACTGAATTTACTTTTGTGCTTTCATTAGAGTTCTTGTCTCACTTCCCACACTGAAAACAAGTTGTTCAAATGTTTGGATCTGTCTGGCCTCCTTGAAAATGAAGTCATGCACTGTAAGTGGACTAATGTTTCTACAGAAAGGCAGGATGTGTATATTAAGTGAGTTGGGGGTAGGGTCTTTTGTCTTTAATCCTTTAATCCTTTAAGCATGGCTGTGCTAATGAAAATATTCACTGAGTTGTGGGAGGGTGGGGGTTGGGTGGTGTCTGCATCACTAATCCCTTCAGAAATGTGCAGGCTTCTTTCAGATAAGGGACTGAATAAAGGGCACAGTAAAAACAGCTTAAATTATCTTGTTAAACTAATTTATACTTGGCAGGTTTAACAGTGAGTAATAGTCACATTTCAATTGACTCTTAAAAGACCATCTCTGAAGTGAGCCTGATACAATGTTTCTATTACAGTATATGTCTGGGTGATTTGTTACTACATATTAAGACTGTTACATTTTGAGACATTGTTTATGGGCATGACAGCATATACACAATGTATCAGTTTGTAGCACAGTGAAATTTTAGTAAAATGTAGTTATGATTGTGATTTGTATTTGATATGCTTTTAAAAAGCATGCTAACACCATATACTGTAGTATTTAGAATACAGCCCTGGATTTCTTTACAGGCTTTACAACTAAATATATTTAGTAATTTATTAATTTGTTAGAACAGGCTGAATTTATTTGCAACATCATGTGTTTCTTGAAAAGCAAAAATAAGTTTATCAGGATATAATGCATTCTTTTATCCAAAGTTAATTTTCAGACTCCATGGTGAAGAATTGTATGATTAAAGTGAAGTCCTGGTTATTAAAAACAAACAAACACACAACCAAAAACCTGTGACAGAGAGAAAAAAAATTCAGTTTTGTCACCTCCAGGTTGCATGTAATATGGTCACCCTCTTTCAGAATTCCTTGACCCAAGGTCACGTGATGGCTGCCTGAACGGTCACAGATTTCCCTTCTCCCGCTCCACGAGCTAATTTAAGAAGTTTGTAAGCCTAAAGCGAGCGAGATTTTTAAAAAAGCTGGCTTATTCAATATTCAAGAAGCCACAAGGAGTATCGCGGCAGTGAGCTATCTCCAAAATGGACCAGTAAATGCGAGATAATCCCTCTGCCATACACCACCTACCACACGGCGTGGGACAAAGCAATAGCTCTAAAGGCAGCCCTAGCAGGCCAGCGAGAAACCAATTCCCAGGCAGCGCTTACAGAGGAGAAGTTTTGGGAAGGCATTGCTCCCTTGAAAGAGTCACTGGAATCTTTAGCAGTGTCAATACAGAGCATTACTTCTTCTCTAGCTGTGTTAACCAATGCACAATGGATAACGAGTGAGAATTTCTTCTCTTGATGACTGGAGAGAGAAGTCGAACCTGAAGTGTCACAAATACGCCATCGAATTAAAGCAATTGAAAGCAAGGTGGAAGATTTAGAAGGAGATCGAGAAGAAATAATCTGATAGTTTTGGGGTTACCTGAGGGAAGAGGTATGTCACCAGTGTTGTTTGTTCAGAAGCTGTGTAACAAGCTGGCAGGCCCATCTCCTAATAGTCCAGAATATGTGATCGGCGGGCCCCAATTGCTAAGACCGACTCCCTCAGCAGGAGCTCCTCCATGCCCTCTAATCTTCAGCCTCCTCAACTTCAGGGATAAGCAGCATATTTTAAGCAAAACTCGGGACATTAGTGAATTGCTCTGGGAAGATAAGAGAATAAGGATCACACAAGATCTCCCAAAATCAGTGAGGCAAAAGTGGAAAGAGTTCCATTCTGTAGTGGTTAAACTTATTGCTGCTGCAATTTGCTTTAGAATGCGATACCCAGCCACACTGCCAGTTTACCATAATGAAGAATGGCATAGTTTCGAGTCGTATCTTTAGGCGGAAGAAAAGCTGAAGAAACTGCATCCAGATTTTTTTAAATGATGCAGCTTATAAATGCATAGCTGGATATTGTGTACATTTCAGAATGGCATAGGGTGAAAGTAGTTATTAATGGGGGAGAGCAAAACAGTGTATCGTTGAGTGCACACTCTCATGCAATGCTTACTGGTACCGAATTGGAGTGGACTAGGTCAATTTGTTAACTTTTGGTATATATTGTAGCTGTTAAATAAGTATAGGGGGATAATGATCTTATACTACCAGATATCCAGTAATTTATTGTAACCTGATAATGTTCTTTCCTCCTCCTACAGCCCCGAGTTAACTAATACTCTGGAAGCACTACTGGGGCAAGGTAGACTTAGATGCTGCATTTTATTGGTTAATCGCCATTGCTTTTATATAAGGCAACTAAGGTAATGGATAGTTCCAATGAGCATTTTCCATCCATTTGATCAGGGTTATTTATGATATTTCCAGAGGGGGATTGAACAAATTACTGGCTGAGGGTAGCTAAATACTTACTGAATGTTTTGATGTGTTAAATAATCTAATGTTTGAGCAATCTAATCTAGGTAGAGGAAGGACCATAATTTCTACTTAGACTTAAGTTACGTATAGAAGTAACGAGAGATGTCTGGAGTTTTGTAGTAGTTAGTTAGACAATGTGGGGTGGGGAGGGGTTTCTGGGTACATTTAAGGAGGGATACATCACAACCCGAAGCTGAATATTGTTCTGGTGACGAAACTGGAACATAAAAGAAGAAAAGTTTTATTACTTTTTTGTATGTTGTTAATCTTGGGGGTTAAAGGGTCAAAAATGATAGTTTTGGGTTTTGTTATTTTGTACAGGGGGAGGAGGTTTTGGGAGGATAAGATACCTAATCAAGGGGCCAAGAAGGTGATGTTAACTGGGGCAATTTGGAGTATGCGACTTAAATATGTATAAAGCTATGAAGTGTGTTTCATGGAATATCAACGGACTGCGTTCCCCAACTAAGACACCAGATCTTAGCTCATTTACAGGCATTGCAATGTCAGATTGCTTTCCCCAGGAGACCCATCTTTTAGCATCAGAGAGCCTTCTGTTTAGGCATTTATGGGTTGGATACAGTTATGCAGGAAACCCCACTAGTCAAGAAGAGTGGCTATTCTCCTTCAGAGGGGCCTTAATTTTCAATTAAATAAAATAATCGCAGATCCAGAGGGTCGATATCTTTTTTTGCATGGAGTTTTGGACCAAATAGAATTGACCCTAGGGTGTATATATGGGCTGCATACTCCATCTCCAGATTTTTTTGTGGGGCTAGTGAATGTGATATCCGAATTTGCGTAGTTTCCCATGATTTTTGCAGGAGATTGGAATGTTACCATAACTTCCAACTTGGATAAATCGAATGGTCAGATTGGGAGGTTATCCTCAGTTCAATTAGCTCTCCAGGAATTCATATCCTTGGGAGGTTTATGTGACCCCTGGAGGACTTTTCACCTGAGTACTCAGAGGTATACGTTTTATTCCTCCGTACATAAATCCCTGTCTAGGATAGACTATTTTTTAGTTAGCATTGAAATACTGAATTATATTACAAGCACTGGCATAGCCTCTAGGGTGCTGTCAGATCATTCACCGGTATGGGTAACATATAACCCCAAACCAAATTCTAAGCATGATACAATTTGGAAGTTAAATACACAACTTCTTAAAGATCCATGGGTCTTAGAGAAATTGCAAGCCCTAATTAAAAATTTTTGGCAGTTGAATCTCGAGTCCATCTCTAGTGTAGACAAAGTATGGGGGGCATTAAAATGTGCTCTCCATGGAGAGTGCATTCGGATTGCCTCGACCCGTAAGAAAAAATGGGAAGCATTGCTATGGTCCCTTTTAGGGCAGATAGAGAAGCTGGAGGGCACTTCAGTTCGGGAACCCTCTGATCAAGGGCAAGTTGAGCTCACCAAATTGAAGCATTAGTATGCTGATTTGCTGAGGGAGAAGTCCAAATATGCCCTACTTAAGACCAGGGCAAAGTATATAGATCAAGGGGACAAGGTTGGTCATTTGCTGGCTATGCAGCTTAAAGAACAAGAATCCTCCCTATGGGTCAAAGCCATCAGCTCACAAGTTGACGGCACTTTGAAATACTCTCCAGAAGAGGTGGTTCAGGAGTTTGACAGATTTTATTCTCAACTATATTCCTCTCCCTTGAACCCCCCATCGAATAAGGAAATTCAAGATTATCTGGACAGGGTGCCACTCCCACGCCTATCCCAGGTCCATCAAACTTTTCTGACACAGCCCATCTCGCAATCTGAAAATTTATTGGCTATTCAGGCATTAAAGTTGGACAAGTCACCGGGGCCTGACGGCTTCCCAGCTAATTTATATAAGGCTCTAGCAAGTGACTTAGCCCCCATTCTTGCTCAGGTTTTCTCTTATCTTTGTGATAAGGGCATATCAGACTTATCATTGTTACAGGCCCTCATTGTGGTACTACATAATGTAACAGACCCCTGACAAAGTGACTAATTACCGACCTATATAGCTAATGAATGCAATATTAAAATTCTGGCAAAAGTACTGGTGACCAGAGTAATGCAGGTATGGGAAGGACTTATAGGGCCCGAGCAAGTAGGGTTCATGAGAGGGAGATCCTCTCTGGGTCATTTAAGAAAATTAGAACATATTTTCTCCGTATCCAGGGAATCTTGGGACCCAATGGTCCTGGTATCCCTGGATGTGGAGAAAGCCTTTGATAGGGTATAGTGGGAATTTTTTTTCATGACTATGGAGAAATTTGGCTTTCCCAATAGATTTATTGACTGAGTAAAAATTTGAAACTCTATTCCAAGTGCAAAGGTTTACTGTAATGGGGTCTTGTCACAAGGTTTCTATTTATATTCTGGGACTCGTCAAGGCTGCCCGTTATCCCCATACTTGTTTAATATCTACCTTGATCCCCAATCAGATCTTTGAATTCAGCACCACAAGTGCATGGAATAGTACTAGGCCCTCTGGAGGCTAAAGTTTTAGCATATGCCGATGACCTTTTACTCCATATTTCTCATCCAGCTATTTCATTACCAACTGCCTTACAAATCATCTCTCATTTCGGAAGGATCTCAAATTACAAATTAAACTTTTGGATAAAACCACTTTAATGCCCTTAATAATAGTGTAGTTCAACAGACTATGCAAATTTAGGACTAAAGAAATCAAATAAACTAGTATATTTAGGTATAATCCTTTACGCCAAGTATACTACTGAGGAAGAAGTGGAATTTGGAGAACTTAGTGTCCAACTATTGAAAGGATTTTAATAGATGGAGACTACTCCGATGACAATGCAGGCCAGAATTAGTGTGGTAAAATGAATATTCTTCCTGAATTTTTATCCATACACATGCTCAATCTGTTTATTTCCTGGCATGGTTTAAAAACTTCATAGATTAATGTTGCATTTTATATGGCAAGGGAAGAGGCCCCACTGTTCATACATAAAATTGGGGGCTCCAAAACACTTGGGGGGTCTTAAATTACCACATTTTTATTTATACTATTTAGCCAGTCATATATCTAAGTGTGCTCAATGGACCATAGACCCAGGGGAAGCAAACCCTTCACAGTATACCCCTGTTTGACTGCAGGTAGAAAGACATCTGATTAGGGAAGTGGGACTCTCATTAGAATCTATGTTCTTTATTTCTGTAAATAGAATACCATACCAATTAAAGTCTTCAGTTACAGAGGTCTCGATCAGAGTACATGGGCAATTATGTAAGTCCATGAGATATGAGAATACAAAAGATACTTCTCAGCCGCTAAGTGGGAACTCTAACTTTAAACTTCAAGGTGTACCTATTTGGGATCCAGGAATGTCAGGAAGATATGTTGCAGACCTTTTGCAAGAAGGACGGATAGTCAAAAGTCCTCAACTGTTATCGATTATGGGACTTCCGAATACCAACATTTTAAGATAGATCAGATTAGCCATAAGTTATTGGAATGGTTTGGTAACAATCTGGGATGTTAATCAAAAGATTTCTCTCTCAGATGCAAGGTTTCACCAGATTATCCCACTCTGTGTCAAAATTGGTAAATTTTATATTCCCTTATATATAACCTACAATCTCTGGAATATCCCAGTATTGGGAGACTATACGCCCTGGGCCTTCTAGAGAATGGGATGGTATATGGGCAGATTTGCACCGAAATTCTGCAAATGACAAATTCATCTTACTCAGTTTTATATCCTCCATAATATATTTCTAACCCCAAGAGTCTGTTTAAAATGTGTAGACTTCCCTCACCACAGTGTTCGAGATGCTCCTCTGAAGGCTCTCTATTCCATATCCTATAGGAATTCAGTAAAATAATTCCATTATGGGGAAAGATCAAAGCTAAAATTAATCCCCTATTAGGTTTTAGCGGAGCTCTTTTCTCCTGAAATATGCATAGTAGGGGATTATTCTATGATTGCTATCAGGGAGATAAAATTCTATATTTCCTTAATATCCCTTGTGGTTAAAGGCTGGTGTTACGTCACTGGCTGGATCAGGAAGAAATCTTGTATTCAGAATGGTTACAAGAAATGTTATATAATTTAAGGATCGAAAAAATTGCAACTCTTAGTGATCGACCTAATAGATATGCTGAAAGGTGGACAAAACTGGAGACATTGCTAACAGAGTAATGGCTTGTCTTGCTAATGTCATTAAAGGACTGTATAACTTATTAATATTAAGGTAGTATGAAGATTATGCGATCACACTTAGCAGTTAATTGTATATATACTAGACAAAGCCTTCTCATACTGTCCTGGTACTGAATTTATTTTACTGGGATTAGGTATCTTAGGGGAGGGAGGGTTATTAGGAGGGGAATGTGGGGAAGATATATATATATATATATGTTTGTATATATGTTTGCTTGTGCAGATACAGGATGTCTAACTGCACATGTCATATACAGTTTAATCTCTGTGCAAATGAATATAATAAAATTTACTAAATTTCAAAAAAAAAAAGAATTCCTTGACCCTTTATTCCTAGGGGACCAGCAAAAGCATGCTCTGCCACTCTACAGTGTCATACCAGTGGAGAGAAATGATACTGCAGATTAGAGGATAAGACAGTTTCCTCATTATTCTCTGAAAAGAAAGATACATAAATAGATCACAAATTCAATAATAATATCATACACAGCTTCTTTTACCAGTATACAGTGTAATTACAGTGGTCATTATTTCTGTGCCACTGGTCTCAATTTGAGATCCACGGATCACATGACTGATAATAAAAGTTTCTGTGTAACTCTGTTCATGTGTTGTTGTTTCTTTTTTGGAGGGAGGTACTCCTTTGCTTTGGATGCTGGGGGGGGGGGGGGATAAGACAGCCATGCAGTTTGTCAAACTATGGCATCCACATTCATGTGCATGTAAAAATACTGTCCAAAGATGTGCTTTATGAACTGTTGCATCACTGGCTCAGAGAAGCTTTACATCTTAGCTGAGTGGGAGGATCTTTTCTTCAATTTGTGGGGATGGTGTTCTGCCTTGATTTGTCTAAAATACCATACACCTCTCTGTACAAATTGTTATTTTGTGCAAGTAAACGGAATGTTTAAAGTCTTGCCAGTGCCTACTATTATCTGCAATTACTTGCTGAAACACATTAAGGGGCGCTACACTAGCAGAAAAGTGTTTTCTGTATTATTTTATTATTTTCAAGGTGTTATGTAATTTTGTAATGTTAAATTTTATTATGGCTCACTCATATATATATATTTCATGCATACAACATCTCTAGACTTTATTTCTGGCTAACATGAGCATCTTACATTGACACATTGATTCTGTTACTGACTTTCACTAGTAAGGTTTTCTCAGTTCTGCATTATTCATCGAGGTATCATGAAACAATGAAAGTATTCCTTGTCCACCACTTGTCAAAGTGACATTTGCATTTTGATATTGCTATGCAATTTGTTCCTTCCACACCCTCCCAACTCACCAAACCACTATACAGTATATATTGTTTGCGTGCACTACCATGCAAAGCACTATTACAGTAGGTAAGATCTTTTTATTTTCGGGCACTTGAGTGGCTGTAATTTATTCACTGACAGGCTAAACATAGCCTGTTATAATTATAATGCCACCTCACGTACATATTAATGGGATTCTAATTCTGTGCCCCATATGATTATTCACTGACTGACCATGTTAAAACATCTGGTGCATGTGCTGTTTCATTTGTGGCACCAACCCTGTGGAATTCTCTACCTCGTTGGTTAAGAGAAAACATGACCATTACAAATTTTAAAACAATGTGGAAAACTTATTTGTTCTCATTAGCCTTTCCTGACTAATTATATTATATGATGTTTATTTTAATATTTTCATATTGTGTTTTAATGCATTTATGGTCTGAGTGCCTTGGCTCTGAAAGGTGCTATATAAATAAAGATAGATTTGATTTGATGTTGCTTCAAATACCATCACATAGAGCACATGTTGGATATGAGGGTGAATGTTCCTCTTAACACTACTAATGCTGATAGCCACCTTACAAACAGAGCACTGTATTGTAATGTCATGGCAATAGGCTGGTGTCTAACACCTTCATTAAGACAGGTGTTTGATCAATGGGATAGAGCATTTTTCTTTTGTGTAATGTTCCTTAGTTTGTAACAAACGAAAATAACAATCTGTACGCATGTGGTGAGATCCACTGGGAGGGGGGTACAATGTGATACAGTGTAGTGGATACTTCATAGGAGGTGTTTGATGTCATTTTATTTCTCCTGTTAACTTAATAGTGTGGTGTCCATGGAGAAGGGAAGAGGATGTTGTTGGGTAGGGTAACAGCTGCAGAAATAATATAAAGTGCACTGGGTCCTACCCATTCCATTAAATGGAATATAAGTCTCTCTGGCCTCTTCTCTTCTTACTTGTTTGCTACCCAGGGCTTTAACTAATTGCTTTAGTTTTTCTAAATCTAGTATGTCTAGGGAATACACTCTCGAACGGTAGCCCCCAAATCAACATACAGTCTATGTTAATACTTTTCAGACTGTTGTTGAACTGTTTTTGGACTCTTGTTACTACACTGGGGAATAAAAACAAAGTCACACAGTAACCGTTTGAGGGCCGTCTTCTTTAACCCTTTTATCTGAATGAATCCCCTCTTCCCCTTCTTTTAAATCCTTATTGCTAGTATTAGTAGGTTTTAGCAGGCAGTTCTTAGCCCTTATTTCAATTTTTTTAATAGGACTCAATTCTTGTTTCTATATCTAGAGTGGGAAGTTTACTCAATTTTCCATTCCTTTTGCTAATGTGTGAGGCTATTGAGGTTTTACTATGTCCTGTTTTTTACAACTTGTTGAAATACATTAGATAGATTTTACTGTTTCCTATTCTTTCAAACTGTGCAGTATATCTCTCCACATAGCCACTCCTCCTTAGGTACAGTAAACTTTTTACTTGATATATAGGTTTAGTAGTGGTGATTTGAATGAAGGTACTATTTGTCACATGCCACTTTGTTACTTATTTTTCTTATGGGTTATTTTGTTAAGGATAGTTTTTTTTTTTTCTCCTCCGACTGCCACCCGCTATTATTATTTCAGCCTGGTCACAGGCCACGGACTTCCACTCCCCGAATTAACCTTGAGCCCCCCGATACCCATGGCTTGCCCCCAACGGTGGAGCTGCGGCACTCTCCCCTGCATGCCGCAGACATTCGGGCTAGGTTGGGGGTCTGTCCCGGGGAGCTAATTGAAGCCATGGCGAGCTTCATTAGCGGTGGCCGGTAGCTCCTTTTTCCCATTTTCTTGGGGAGGCGGGGTCGTGCAATGATGCCAGTGTCTGTGCGCCTCCCTGGGTATCCTGGCGCCAGTGGCAGTGCGACTCTGACCTCTGCCAGGGGTCGCCAATGTTCGAACTTCCCCACCTCCCCCAGAGAAGGAGAGCAGTCTCTGGGATGCTCCATCCTTCTCTCCTGCCAACCCTCCAGTGACCCTGGTCCATTCCGAACCGGGTCGCTGGCGTCGCATATGAAATCCAACTGCTGCGCCGACGGGCCAGCCTTGTTTCTTTTCTACACACTAATGCACACAAGTTCAGGAGGGAAGGATGTGGTTGGGTGGGTAACAGCTGCAGAAGTAATGTAAAGTGCAGTAGGTTCTACCAATTCCATCTAATGGAATATGAATCCTTTGGTCTCTTCTCTTTCTTACTTATTTGCTACCCAGGGCTTTAACTGATCTCTATAGTTTAAGTTTTTCTAGATCTAGTATGTCTGAGGAATACATTCTCAGGTGTTAAGCCCCAAATCAGTGTACAGTCTATGTTAATGCTTTTCAGACTGCCATTGAACTGTTCTTAGACTCTTGCTACTATAGAGTGGGTCTATTGGGGATAAAAACAAAGTCATGCAGTGACCATTTCAGCCCTGTCTACTTTAACCCTTTTATCTGAATGAATTCCCCCTTCCCCTTCTTTTAAAACCTTATTACTAGTATTAATAGGTTTTAGCAGGCTGTTCTTAGTCCTTATTTCATTTTTTAATGGGAACTGATTCTTGTTTCTATGTCTAGAGTGGGACGTTTACTTGATTTTCCATTCCTTTTGCTACCGTGTGAGGCTATTGATGTTTTCTTGTGTCCTGTTTTTTCTGACTCACTGAAATAGAGAGACTTTTGTATTTCCTTTGGTTGGGTTGGTTGATTAAAATAGGAGATTAGATGGTGAGGGGACCACTAGACAGTAAATGTGTAGTAACTGTTGTTTTTGGTTTCTGCAATCTGATGTATAACATGATAGGGTGGTTTGGGTGAGACAAAAAAATGTCAGTAGTTATTATTCATTGTTGGTATTATATCTGGGGATGGGTATGAGAGGAAGGGGATAACCTCTTAACAAAACCATTAATTTTATTTAATTTATTTTTGCATTTTGTATTTTGGTAATTGGGATATGGAACTCATACTGAGCAGGTTCAGCACTGGCATAAGCACTAAACAGACAAAAAACAGCAACAATAAATGCCATCTGCTGGTGCGCCTGGACAAACAGTAGAGAAATGTAAATTCTGCCACTTGCTAGCTGCAGATGAGTTGCTATCACCACCATGTGGAATAATACTGAATTGCACTATAAGGCAAACTATACTGCAATGCAAAATTACTTGACCTGCTATACCAAGTGACATGCTGAGCGGTACTGAGCAGTACTATGCCGCACCGTTGGTGCAGGGAGTTACCAGGCAACTTATCAGTAGCTACCACTGTAAGTCCTACAGTTTATAAGGATTGTCTGTGCTGTGAGTGCTGACACTGCAGCTCAATTGACACAGGGTTTATGGTTTCTATTTCAGTAAGTGTTCCTAATTATATATTTCAAATGTGCATCCCCATTGACAAACCATGTGCAATTAATGACACTGGACTTACACCTGTTTCAGGGCTAGGTACCCAGTTAGATTCTGAAAGCTCAGACTTCCAGTGATATCAGCTGAATAATGGCCACCTGAATTCAGAGTTCTCCACCCAGCAGCACATTTACCTTGAATTTACTGATATTGAGTGAACTTTTGAATTTCTGAAATAGAGAAGAGGGATGGCATCTAACAGGAGAAGGGAGGTAGCAATAAATTGAGTGTATTACAAGGAGATGATGATCTCCCGAATCTGAACTTAACTGAATCCAAGGCCTCAGAGAAGTCCTTGACCTCCACCCACTCAACAGTGGTAAAACTGGTTAAAGCAAAGAGGTACCACTCCAAAAACTGAGTTCAATGACATTGAAAATAGACAAGATACTCTTGGAGCTCATTGACTTCAAATCTGAGTTCCACTCATTCCAGAAACCTTTAACAACTTTTCATTTTGACCTTACAGTGCTGGAGGGCCGAGTGAACTTAGAAATGATTCCGTCCCAGAGAACAGTGAAGGCATAGACATTTTGGACTTTACCAAAATCTTATTGCATACAGCGGTCACCCTAGATGCCTATTTCCAATTGAAAATTGAACGGGTCCACTGAGCCCTTTGGTCCAAGCCTAAAAATCCAAACACAGGACTTAAATCTATCATAGTTCAGTTCTTGTGATACCAAACCAAGGAGCTTCTTCTGAGGAAAGCATGAGCCCAAGGAAAAGTATTTTATGGGGCTACAAGAATTTTTCTAGACCATGATTACACTCCCTATACGATGCAATGTAGACAGGAATATATTCCACTGTTCTCAGTATTACTACAAAATAAGCTGAAATTTCAGACTCCGGATCCAGCTCAAATGATAGTGCAATATCCTACAGGGCAGTAAAGCTATGAAGATGCAGCCACAGAGTACTGCAGAACTAGTTTATGCAAGCAGTAATACCCAACAGGGTGGGCGGTATTGGGCAATACCAGACTGCCTGGGGGCATAATGATGCCCGACGCTGCAGGAGAGGGGCTTTATAACCCTTGGAAGTTCTGGTATTGCCCACCCTGGAGGGTATTATTGCACATAGAAAATGAGCTATCTGTGGTAATTTTATGTGGGATTTACTACAATTTTAAAATAAATAAAAAAATAGAGTGAAATACAATTAAAGTTCTTGTGTTGTGAAGTAGTCCCTCAGTTTTTGTGCTGTTCCATGTCTTGTTGCCACCCCCAGAGAGCTATTCTGTTCTCCTCCCCACCACATGTGCAACAAGATTCTCAAGTTTCTTTCACAAAAAGACAGTTTTCTGTGTATGTTACTACATTCTTTTTCCCCGTCTACTTAGAAGTTTCGATCTTGCACAACCCTGTCACCTAAACACAGCAGGTGCAGAGTGAAGAGTAGGATGTGTCAGCATAGCGGTGTTTCAGTTTAAAATTTGTAGCTGCTGCCGAAACTGAGGAACAGCTTTCAATATTTGGTCAGGAATCAGGACGCTTGATCTTTAATGAGCGTGTGATGAGACTGACATGAGCTCAACATGACGGTTGCAGGAATAGTGGTAGAAACTGTTTGTTTCAATTTTGGGCCACATAATTTATGAAGGTTAAAGTAAGGGCAGAGGCAAATGGAGTGTTGTTTGGGCAGTATTATCTCTCGCTAAGTGAGAGAAAAAAATGGAGGCATTTTGAAATTGGGTGACTAGGCATTCAGCCAATGTTGAAGCAGCCTGGGCACAATGATACTATTTATGATGTTATCAGGGTTGGCATGGCTGATACCTTTTACTTACAGGACTCTCACTGTAAGTTAATGTACCCTATGCCAGACAATCAGATTTGTTTATTTGCAAAGCCCATTTTCTAAAACTGCATAAAGTATTTATCCTGGTCTCCAGATCTATCAGTGCATTGATTTGTGCTTACTCGATTGCCGCCCTGTGGGTCACTTGGTTTTTCTGTTTTGGGAGCAGCTGATAGAATGGCTGACAATTTACAATGTCACTAGTATGCTGGAGAAATCCAGATCTGCTTCAGCAGCTTTGCACAGTTGGCAACAAGCACGGATGACTGCATACTAGGCTCCAAAAGGCTGGAATACTGCAAGCACGCACTGACTGCCTGAACAAACTAAGCAGTGATGCCACCAGTACATCATTTCATTTTGTTTGCATTCTGTTTCTCATGCTGTCTTCAAATCACCCTTACCCTCTCAGACCTTTTTGCATAGTGTAACCACTCTCCCCCTTGCATGTTTGAAAAATTATGATTCTTCTGCTCTTTGATTTTGCTCTGTCCCCTGCACAATCTCAGCCCTCTTGTCCGTCACATACAACAGTGTAACCACAGGGTGGAAACCTGTTGCTCCTTCTGATTTACTCTGTGCCCTGCACACTCTCAGCCCTCTTTGCCCCTTGCATTTTGGTAACCTTGTGAAGTACTTACTTGTTTTTAAAAAATGTTTTCGATGCTGATTCTGTTGACAAGTGAGCGGTTCGAGCTTCAGGGAGAGTAATACAGGAGAGGAGACAGACCAAGGAAAAAATCTTAATTATTTCCCCTAATTTCCTTTTTTTGGGTGCTAATTTAATAAAGGTTTGCACAAGCAGTTGAACTCTGTCTCAGCACAACACAGCATTGCCTACAGGGCCACTGACATGCCACCGACCATGTGGTCTGACATCAAACAAATACTGCTGTCAAACATCGTCCCTAAAAGGCACAGCACCATTATAAAGATGTTTTTTGTCAGTGATGTATACTAGTTCTACAGTATTTGGACATACAAAAATGTGGTTTCAGCATTCCCTCATGACTTGCCTTACCACTGCCACCCACTCTTCACTGAGCTACTGGAGGCCAGCCACGGCAGGATCTGCTGACCCAGCACTCAGCCCTAGACCCGTTGAAAAAATTGTTAAAACAGATAGCACCTGCAGATACCTGACTCTTCTTCTCGCCATGGTTTAAGAACTTTTTTCTAATGCAGTGAGTACCCTTCAGTGTGCTGGATGACCTGGTGTTGGGCCTCTCTTGCCCATTGTGGGGTGAAAGATATGGTGCCATTTTGGAGCTGGTCCTGGTGAGGCCCACTCTGTTTGAGGGAAACTTGGGGCGTGGGTGGCGGTCACTACATAAGGCTTGTCCTGATGTTCCCTCATTGCTGGCAACTTATATTTGCTTACAGGATGGTGGATTGGGGTAGCAACCATGGGGTGTATGGACAGTGGCAGACTCCTTAACAACTCAGCGGTGAAGCGGAAATCAACCCATTAAATAGGGTCACCCTCCATTTCATATTAGGACAACAACTCAGCTGCTTGAATGCATGCTGACTGCTGAATATAAGGGATGGGCAGAAGTGCATGGGTCCGGGGGACCCTGGGCCACAGTGTGCAAGACCCACCTCAACAGAGGATTCCACCATGCTGCGGCAACATGAATATCACCAACCTTCCCACAGTGACACATGGTCACCAACTTCCCATCACCATCAGGTCCCAACTGACTGGGATCATGCCAACACCTGTTCAGTGTTAATGTGGGGTGCTGTTCCCCTGCATGTTTCCATGCATCAGGCTGTACCCCCACCCACTCGGACTTAAAGATTCCAACTACGGGGAGCTGTTGGGGAGAGCTGCCAACTCAAGAGTCAGTGACATGGTCATCGCTTCAACAACCCGATTGACACTGTGGCGTTGATGGGTTGGTGTCACTGTAACAGCGAGTCTGTTACAACTGTATATGCTAAGACACCCATTAAATAAGGAAATACTTTGCAGTCAAGTGTTTCCTGTGATGGAGAGCACATAAATTTAATGTATTATACTAAGGAGACAGTGGTGGACTGATGGGACCACATGGTCCCCTTTGGCGTACAGTACCCCCTTTTCAGCCAGGATCCAGTTAAATTGGGCTCTTCTGGTGATCTTGTTCTCAGCCTCATTTTCCAACATAAACCGAGGAGCCTGTCCACTTCTTTGCTCCCATGCTGTGGGCCTGCTGCCAAAAAAAAACAATCTTAATTCAGTTGGGGGAACCGTTGAGAGGACTCGATTTCCTGGTTACTCATTGGTTGAACCTGGTGATGAGTGATGGACTGCTATACCATGCCTTCTATTTGGGCCTCCCCGTCTGTACCTGGCCGGGTGTGCAGGTCAGTGAGGGGTCGGGGCACTATATATGTTGATGCCACCCATACAGGCCCATTCTGACTGCTAGCCTCCCTGGAGGTTGCCTAGTGCATGGGAACTCAAATGGAGGATTAATTGGTTGAGTTTTGGATCCTGTGGAAACTCCTGCCTAGTATTGGTTCACCATAGCTGACTCTCCATTTGATCTTTCCCTACCATGGAAGTATAACACACTGTTTTTGGCCTTCTACAAAGCAGCGGTTGACCGGATCTATGAGTGCAGGCTGGACAGGGGATGTTTCCCCTTGCACTATCTCACTAAGCCTGGACTATCACCTGGTTTATTACATGACATATATACAGCTGGACATGGCCTCTACTGGATTATCCTGTTAATTGTGGAGAAGGAGAAACTGTTTTATTTCTCTCTTCCCCTTTTCAAGTCCTTTAATCATAATTTTTACTTCTTTAGGCAGCTCCAGAGGACAAACCAAGCTACCTCCTCAAGAAGCTAACAATTAGTTTAATGGGTGGTGGAGACTATATTTGGTGGGTGCACCTTTATTTTCAGTTTACTCCTGGACACCTCAATTGACCTATCCTTACCTTCCTTTTACTTTATACCCTTGCTTTAACCTATCCTAGTGTCTACCCCTTTAAGGGTCAATAGCTTCCTAAGGAAGTCACTCCCATTAGGGGCAGTGTCTTTCTCCCTAGGTAGCCAGCTTAGTTGCCTTCCCTAGGATAGCTATTGATAGCGTCCTTCCTGTTGGAAATCCCTTTCAAATGTTATTCCCTCATTGAGAGACAGATGGAGTTTCCATCCCTCCCTTTTATATCCACTAGTTTGCGATGCAGTTGGCCCATCACTTTCCTGTTACCATTTAGTACAATTTGTGGCTTGTTTTCCTCAAATTCCTCTCCCTTTAATGGTTGGATTAGAACACATCTCCCTGAACCCCACAAACTGGTGTATGTCACAGGTTCTCTGTTATACTCTAGAAGCATGCTGAAGATAATTCTTTCATCTAACATTCTTATAATTGTATAATTTTAGTTTACTGCATTCTAGTTGGGACCTACATACATTTAGTTTGTCTCTTTTCATTATGTTATGGGGTTGGAGGGCCAGGGAGAACTGAGAATTGCGGGGTAAATGAGTGTCCCATTTAGAATACTTTCTCATTATGTCAACGGGCTATCCGGACAAGTCAAGAGATGTAAAACCCTGACTGCCCTTAAGAAAACTGAGGCCTGACCTGTTACTATTTCAAGACACCCACCTCTCTATAGTAATATATCAGAAGTTAGTACAGCTTGGCTTTTCAGCATGGCAGATGCAGGGGGCAGCAGTCCTGATACTTAATACCTCCTTTTATAATCTCTGACTCCTATACTGTTAAAGAGGACTGGCTGGCCCTGGTGGTGGGGATGGTCTCACACCAACAGTATAATGTTGGTAGTGTCTACTTGCTCCTGGGCAGTGCGCTTCATCTATCCAACAATTGATAGACATGATCACCACACACAAACAGGGCATGTTGATCTTGGCGGGGGATTTCAACTGTTTGCTAAATCCATAATTAGATATTTTGGCATCTAGACTGCCGTCTTTATCATCAGGACACAAACACTTGTGAAAACTATTCAAAGAGGTGGTCATGGTGGATGGCTGGTGGCACCTTCATCCCACTTCCTGACAATTCACTTTCTACTCCGACTCCCATACACAGTAGTATATCATAGGGTTGACTGATAAAGCATCACATAAAAACTGCTATCATCACTACTCAGCAATTCACTTGCCATGATGTGTACACAGGTAACAAGAACTACTGGTTATCAGCACTCTCATTACGTAGCTCCTGTTATCAGCACTGTGTACACTACACGTCACTGACAAACCTACTATGAACTATATTCACTGCCCCTCCCCGCTGCTAATTTGTCCGCTACACTCAAAACACAGTGAACAAACTGTAAACTTGCAGGACACAGTAAAACACATAAAATGTCACCCAATAAAACTAATATCATAAAAATAAAATACCTACATGAACATCTCACAAGGCTTCCCAACCCGACACACACACTGAAACCCAGAAGAACAGAAACCCACCCACATCTTCCAACAACCAATAAAATAAGAGCACATGACACGAAGAACCAATAACACAAAAAGGTCTAGCAGAGCAACACAGGAAAAGAGATGAAACCCCCCAAAACAGGTTAAAAACTACCAACATAACCATGCAAAAATGAAGCAATGCACAATAAAACGTCAACCCCTATGATATAAAATGAATCGTGATGCTGAGGTATATGATGGCGGCTTTTATCAAAACTCATGGCAAGTGAGCTCAGGGTTTATTCACTCGTAGTAACCCCAAGCTCACTTGCCACTGATACTGATAAAGGGTTATCATATACCTCAGCATCATATCCCTTATTCCAACCTGGATTACTTATGTATAAGCAGTGAACATGTAAAACAAATCCACTACAGCTATTAAGAACATTATCTCTCGGATCATACCCTGATCACTCTGGAACTTACTATAACACAAGAAAGGAAACATATGATCTGGCATTTTAACAATTCCTTACTCAAAGATTCAATTTTCTGGTCCCCATGCACAGATGAAACCAGGGTGGGGTTGCCTAGAAGGATGCCTAGGCGGACAGAGTAAGAGGGGTACAAGGCCTCCTCTGAAAGTCATGGGAGCGGGCAAGTATAAAAAAAAAAAAAGACCCACTTAGAGATGCTAAAGAAAAGTCCCTGTGATAATCTGGGATAATTCCTCTCCATTGACAATGCCCCAGATTATCTAGGACACATTGAATGTGGTCCTACAAGGTCACATAATAGCATATGCTGCTAAACAAAAGGCAGACTGAGGCTAAACTCAAAGACCTACAAGACAAATTAAGCTTCCTACAAAATGTGCAGATCAGGTCACACTCACCAAGCAAGAAATTCAGAAATTACTAACAGCTAAAACAGAACAGGCACTTCTCTGGCTTCAACAAAAATACTATGAAGGGGGGTGAGGGATCACGCATATTGGCCTGTCACCCAAGAAAACAAACTCAGACAATCTCCATTTAAAAAAAAAACAAAAAACAAAAAAACATTCTGGTAAAATGACTTCCATAACCTTCCAGACAGATATTTCACATATTTAGACAATATTACTCTGAACTATACAGAGACTTCCAAACCAACCCTGCAGGACATAAAGCCTTCCTTTGGGACTGAAGCTTCCACCTAGACCCCAATAAAGAAACACAATTAATAGACCCCATCACACTGCAAGAAATTTATTTTACAATAAAAATCTTAAAATGGAAAGATACCAGGCCGTGATGACTACGGAGCTGAGTTTTACAAGGGTACATGGGACCTTGTTAAGGACCCTTTACTTTTGACCCTTCAGAAGAGCCATTAAAGAGGGGAATATCCTATCTTCTGGGACCAAACCACAATTTCAGCCTTATTAAAAGCCATTAAACCTCCTCATCTTTGCGAATCATACCAACCCATATCCATATTAAACCAAGATTATAAAATGTACACCAGTATTTTAGCACACACAATTCTACCCCTCCTGGTTCATCCCAATCAAACCAGATTTATATAAACTAGACATATCAAAAGGAACCTTTATTTAATTAACCAGGCTGTCCTGATGCGCAGAAAGCATTCAAAAGAATTTCTTGGTCATTTCTGCAAAGTACGCTGTCAAAGTTTGATTTCCCTAGTAGATTTATCCAAAATGTTAATGGAATCTATGCTAACCCTGTGCAACAGTTAAAATGAATGGCTCTCACTCCAACAAATTTTTCCTGTCGGGGCACATGGCAGGAAAGCACCCTTTCCCCTTACCTTTTTGCATTATATGTGGAGCCAACTGCTCAACATATATACCAGAGGGACCAAATACAGAGCTTCTGGGTTAATGATCATGAGCACAAAGTAACATATTATGCTGATGATCTTCTACTATATATTACAAATCCAGGGTCCTTGCTGATGGGTCTGGAGTAGGGTTTGGCTGATGTGGACAGGGTATCCAGTTATAAAGTAAACCCAAGTAAAACAGAGGTCTTGCTTATGCAGGACCACCCCCCCATCCCTGATTCTGCGACAAAGATACCCTTACAAATGGGACTGTACATCCATTAAATATTTAGGGATCCACATTCTATCAGACTCATCTCAGGTGTTCCCTTAATTATGATCAATTGTTCCCCAGGTTAGGGATGACCTCACACTTGGACCCATCTACCAACATCTTCCTTAAACATAATCCAGTCTATTCAGATGAACATACTACCTAGAATATTATACTTAATGCAAAATATTCCTTCCCTGGTGCCAAGAACAGAAATAATTAGATGGAACATAATGATGTCAACTTACTTATAGCATGGGAAGCAGCTGAGAGTAGCTTTTAGAAAGTTGCAACTTCTGAAGGAGAATGGTGGTCTAGCACTCCCTAGCTTTCATGAATATGCCCTCGCAGTGCAACTGACTCATATGATGAGTTGGCTCTGTCCCCATTCACAGACACCTTTGTGAGTCTAGATGGAGAGAGTTCTTTCCTCCCTCCCACTCAATCATAGCACATTATTCCAGCCAACTTCAAGCAACTCCACTAAGGAGGGATCCCCTTATACTTTAGGCCTTTTGCACAACTGGGCAACGTAAAGAAACCAGAAAATATGCATGGGTGAGGTGGATTGGGTTGCCCTCCCTGGATGCAGCTTTCATCCCAGCCAGGCTGGACCATGGCTTCCATATCTGGCATCACAAAGGGCTGGTTCATACTTACCATTTCAATTCCAATGGTATTCTTAAATCATTTCAACAATTACAAACCAATTTTAATTTCCCCAGATGGATTTTTTGGTATTTACAGATGTGTCATTTTCTGAGTGGTACTTTGGGACTCAACACCTCCTCCTGTCCATTCCCTCAATCTTCACCCTTCTTCTATGGGTCCAACAGGAACCTAACCCCAGACATTTAGTTTCTCACTTTTACAAAGCTTTAGTGGGCTCCCCATTGATGCTTTGGGAAGAGTATGTATCACTTGGGAGGTCAAACTCATGATAGATATCCAACAGAGTTTGGCATAGCAGCATAGTGCTACAGGTTCTTATACATGGTGGAGTTTGGTTGGAAGGTGGTGGCGGGTACTTGAACCCCACAAATCATGGCTAAGTACCTCCCAACAGCTGACTCATCATGTTGGAGACAGTGTGAGTGTAAAGTCTCCACTCATGCACATGTATTCTGGTTCTGCCTGGTCTTGACACCCTTCTGGGAGGAATCATCACAGTTCTTGCCAAACTTTCCCTGCTTTGGGATCCTTAACACCTGGTATTACAAAGTTATTATATTTCCCTAAACACTGTAAACAGAAACAACAAATATACCTAGTGCGTATACTCGTAGTAGCAGCAAAAAAAGTTATCACAAGAAAATGGCTTCAAACTGACACTCCCACTATCCAACAATGGGAAGATATGGTATATGATATCTATAAAATGGAAAGTATGACCTCCAAACTCCAAGGAAGACTCAGATGATCATGAATAGATGGACAATTTAGTTCCAATATATTACCCCTCCCACAGAACAGACCACATACCATGACAAATTGTGGTTAGAGTGAACCTTGATCAGGTGCCAGATGGCTTCCAGCACCTATATTCTGGGGACCTCAGGCACTGGTTTGTGGGTCACTTTCCCCTGGTTCTTCCCATTGGTTATACACCATACTGACTATAGTCAGAAATATAGGTCCAGATGATGTCTCACAGATATTTACCTTATTTGCTGATATCTATCTTATTTACGATGTAATTGCAGATTATGCTACCTTGTGGTTATTTACACATGCTGCGACTTGATGTAACAGGGACTGCACCTTGTAAAAATTCAATAAATATGAACATACGAAGAAGCTAGCAGAGGAAGGCCATTTTGTTTATCTAGTCTGCTTTTATTTTAGGGTCCACAGCTTGATCTACTGGCCCTGCCCCCATATTCCTCCCATCCTCCCTACCCATGATCCTTACTTCTCTTATGCTTATCCCAGCCTCTCTTAAAGCTGCCTACTGTCCTCAATTAGATCACCTCTTCCAGCAGTGCTTTCCAAGTGTCCACCACCTTCTCTGTAAAGAAGTGCTTCCTGACCTCCCTCCTCCTCCTAAACCTCCACCCTCTTGATTAAGACTGTGCCCTCCTCATGTTATGGTTGCCATTCAGCTTAAAAAGTCTCTCCTTGTCCACTTTATTTATCCCTTTCAAGTATTTGAAGGTCCCAATCATGTCCTCTCTCTCTCTTTTTCTTCTCTCCTGTCCTCCAGTGAGTACATGTTCAGTGCCCTCAACCTCTCCTTGTATGCCTTTCCCTGCTGACCCATTATCATCTTTTTATCTCTCCTCTGGACCTTCTCCAGCAGGTTAATGTCCTTTTTGATGTGTTGGCACCAGTACTGAACTCCGTACTCTAGATGTGGCCTTACCAGTGACCTGTACAAGGGCAGTATAACCGCCTCCCTCCTACTACTGATCCTCCTAGCTATGCACCCTAGCATCTTGTTTGCCCTTGCTGCTGCTTTCTTGCACTGTGTGGAGTGCTTCAGATCACTAGTGATCATCACTGCCCAGGTCCTCCTTCTCCTCTGATACAGATACCTGCACTCCACCCAGGTAGTGCTCTGTCCTGGGATTCTTGGCTCCAGTATGCATAACTTTGCATTTCTTGGCATTGAAGCCAAGCTGCCAGATCCTAGATCTCCTCTCCAGCTTTTCCAGATTATCCTGTAGGTCCTGTATCCCTTCAGCTGTGTCCACTCTCCCGCAGGGCTTGGTGTCATCTGTGAATAAGCACATTTTGCCCTTAATGCCATCCCCTATGTCACTGATGAAAACATTAAACAACACTGGCCTCAGCACCAAGCTCTGCATGACCCCATTGGTTACCTCTCTGGTGCCAGATAGCTCTCCTCCCACAACCACCCTGTGGGTTCTGCCCCTCAGTCATTTTTTGACCCATCTGGCCATCATATCCCCAACCCCAAGATCCACCAACTTCCTGAGGCACAGAGTCAAAGGCCTTGCTTAAATCAAGATAGAGGATGGCTACCACTTGGCCTCTGTCTACTGTCTTAGTAACAGTTAAATAAGTCAATCAGATTTGTTTGACATGACCCCCCCCCCCCGCCATGAACTCATGCTGCCTTGCTTCCTGGAGATTATGCTCCTCTAGATATTCTACCAATCTTTCCTAAGTATGGTCTCCATGAGCTTGCCCACAGTTGAGGTCAGACTGTCTGATCTATAATTCCCTGGGTCATTCTTGGGACTGCTTTGCGAAGGGACACCACATGTGCTGTTCTCTAGTCCCGTGATACCATGCCTGACTGTAGTGAACCATTAAATATTAAAGTTAAAATATTAAATAGTTAAGGTAAAAAAAATTCTGAAGCTCTCTTAAAAGTATTTAAAGGGTTGAAGCACTGCTACCAGCAGGAGAGGTTGTTCCCCAGTACATAACTGAAAAGAGAGGCACTGTACTACACATTATGATATGGTAGCCTATTTTAGGGCTGTGCCTTGATTGTAATTAGACTGCAGCCCTGGAAAAGTATTAATTTGGCTGTGCCTGCTCAGGGTATGACAAGAGCAGCTGCCAGCTTGATAAGCTGGGCCTACATTGGTCACTTGCAGGCCAGCAATCTCAGTAGGAACCTCATACTACCATCTACCCGTCTATTTCCCTTTTAGGGGAACTGCCCTAATTAAGGTGTATTTCTTCTTTTACATGCAAACATAAGTACATGCCAGGAAATAAAGGTCTGATGGTCTGTCTAGTCTGCCCAGTTGTGCAACTCCCTACGTATTTACAAAGCAAACTGCCCCTCCCCATTTTCCCTTTGACCTCTTTCTACTTCCACCTCTCTTCCACAACTTAATCCCCTTCTACCTGCAATTTTTCCTCTCACCTTGTCTCAACCCCTTTTGAAGCTGTCCACTATTTTTAGGGCTACCAAGTCCTCTGGCAGCTCATTTCACTTAGCCACCACTGTCCAGGTGAAAAAGTGCCTTCTCATCTCCCTCCTGAACTCCCTTCCCCCATTCCACCACCACCAGCTTTAGGCTGTACCCTTAGCAGTCTTTTGCTGCTAAGGCTGAAGAAGCCCTCAGTGCTCACCTAGTTAATACCCTTAAGGTAGTTGAAGGTCTCAGCCATGTCTTCTCTCTCCCTTCTTTCCTTGAGAGAGAGTACATGTGGAGTTGCCTGAGCCTCTCATCATAGGTGTTGCCCTGCTGATCCTGAATCATGGTGGTTGTCCTTCTCTGGACCATCTACAGCAAGTTGATATCCTTCTTAGGATATGGGCAGCAAAACTGCACACTGTACTCCAGGCATGGTTAGACCAATGACATGTACAGAGGTAGAATGACCTGTGCCCTCCTGGTGGCAATTCCTCTGGTTATGCAGCCCAGCATCTGATTTGCTTTGTCTGCTGCTCTATTGCAGTGTGCAAAGTGTTTCAGGTCACTTGTGATTATTACTGCCAGATCCTTTTCTACTTCCGACCTGGTTACCTGCATGCCACCCTACCAGTATATGGTCTCCAGGTTCTTTGCCCTTAAGTGCATAACTTTGCACTTTTAGCATTAAATCCAGCTGCCAAATGCCAGACCTCTTTCTAGCTAGCCATTTCCTCCCTGAGTTCCTGTCTTCCCTTCACCATGTCTGCCCTTCCACAGAACTTGTTGCCATCTACTAACAAGCAGATGTTATCCTTGATCCCATTTGTGATGCCACTTATGAAGATGCTAAATAACACCTGGCTGAGCTCCAAGTCCTGTGGGATCAGCTGGTCCCAGGCCTCACTTCAGAGAATTCTTCCCGACTACCACCCTTTGGCTTCTATCCTGCAACCAGTTTCTGAGTCATCCTGTGAGCTTTGCCCCACCCCAGATCCTCTAGTTTCCTAATCAGTCTCCTGTGGCAAAGATCCAAAGGCTTGCTGAAGTCAAGATACAGGACATCTACTGCTGGGCCCTTGTCCACTGTGCTGAGTGACCCAACTGAAGAAGTCAATTAGGTTAGTTTGGCAGGACCTCTCTAACACAACCCCTGCTGCCTCTTATCCTGAAGCTCATTTTCCTCCAGAAAGCTGATCAGTCATCAGCTTACCCACTATTGAGGTCAGACTGACAAGTCTATATTTCTCTGGTTCATCCCTCAGCCCAATCATACAGAGATGACTACATGTACCATTCTCCAGTCCTGGGCCACATTTCTGGACTGCAGATAGGTGTTAAACAGGTCTGCCAGGGGATCTGCCAGAACCTCCACCAGTTCCTGAAGAACTGTAGGGTTCATGCCATCTGGCCCTTACAATTTGTCCACCTTTAATGCCAGAGTATCCTGTCTGCTTGCATTTCACCATGTGTGACTTCCACCTCCCAGTCCCCCCCACCGTCTTCCTGGTGGTACTCGTCCATCCTTTTACCAAGTGAAACCTGAACAAAAGTACCCATTAAGCACCTTGCCTTTTCTTCACTCCCTTCTGCCCAACCACTTTCTGTTTAAGTCATCTTTTATGTTTCTTTTCTCCCTTAAATACCTGAAAAGGGCCTTCTCACCTACTTTTACCCCCTGGGCTAGCTGCTTCACTCTTGTGGCCTTTGACTCCTTTACTGCCCTGCTCACCTCCTTTGATTTAATTGCATATTCCACCCTATCCTCCTCCTTCTGAGTACACTTGTACTTCCTAAAGGCTGCCATCTTGTCCCCCATTGCTTCTGCCACCTCCTTGTCAAACTAGCTGTTTTTTTTTACCTTAGTTTTCTTACTTTTGATTTTGGCACACTCACTATTGGACTCCATCAATACCTTCTTTGTTATGACCCATTTCAGTTCTACATAGAAGTCTGTTGTTTAACTAGGATCTGAAGCTTATCCAGTAGGTAGGAAATGGGAAGACTGGGTGGGCCAAGTGGTCCTTATCTGCCATCAAAGTCTATGTTTCTACATCTATCCCCACTCTGATCCCAGCAGGTGTCCTTCAGAACTTCTCCCATGCTACCAAAGCCAGCCTGAAAGTCCAAGATGCTCATCTTGGTCCTGACCATCCATCTGCCATGTCCAGGTGAAACCACACCATATGTTGGTCGCTTCTTGCTAGCAGTGCATCCACCTTCACATCCTGAACATGTGCACAGTTGGACATGACCAGATCCAGAACAGCCCTTTCTCTAGTGGACTCCATGACCTGCTGGGTCAGGAATGCACTCTGAAAAGCATCCAGCAATACTTGTTCCTTAGTGCAGGAGGTAGCAGGCTTTTTCCAATCCACCACAGGTAGATTGAAGTCCCCCATTATTATTACCTTTTCCCTGCTGGACATGTCTATGATCTGAAACCCCAATACCCTATTTAATTCATTATCCTTGAGTGCGGCAATCAGAGAAGGTAGGTGTAGACTGTGGGGGACTTGCTTTTGTATTGAAAGTGTCCTTGGGAGGAGTACCTTAGTACAGAGGTGTGTAGGAAATTCACCTCAGGGAGGTTTACCTGTCACCAGGCCACTAAAATATTTTCTCTAGCTAGAGCCACACCATTAACTTTCAACAGTAACTACTGAATAGGAATCCCCCCAACCAGGAATAAAATGACACAGGCCCATTGTGGTACAGAAGTGAGTCAGGAAGTACAGACATATCACAAAAAAAGGTACATAGCACAAACAGCATTTTCTGCATTATTTGTTTCACAACACAACAATTCAAATAAAAATATAAACTGTCAGATGGCATTAGAATAGTAAACTGATTTGGAAAACTCAGTTTATTTCATTTATTTATTTATTTACGAACATAAGAAATTGCCATCAGAAAAGGGCCCACAGGTCTATCATGTCTGCCCAATTGCACAGCTCTTAGTTTCATATTACTACAGCTGCCCCAAATCCCTCCCTTCCTCTGCTTTCCTGGTCTTCCCCCTTTGTGTTCTTGTCTGTACTAATCCTGCCTTTGACTCTATCCCAACCCCCCTTAAAGCTATCCACTGTCCTCAGTTCAATTAACTCCTCTAGCAGAGCATTCCATCTCGCCATCCCTCTCCGTAAAGTAGTGCCTCCTCCTCTCCCTCCTGAACCTTCCCCCTTTCAACTTCAGACTGTGCCCCTTAGTAACCCTATCCCCCCTTTAAGCAGAACAATCCTCCCTCTCTGACTTTGTTTATGCTTTCAAGTACTTAAAGGTCTCTATCATGTCCCCACTTTCCCTTCTCTCTTCCAGTGAATATATGTTGAGCTCCCACAATCTTTCCTCATACACAGCTCCCCCAGTCCCATGATCATTTTTGCAGCCCTGTGCTGTGCCCTGTCCAGTAATCTCACATCCTTTTTTGAGATACAGGCACCAGTACTGCACACAGTACTCCAAGTTTGGCCTCACCAGTGATCTATACAAGGGCAAGATGGCCTCCTCTTCTCTAGAGGTGATCCCTCTGACAATGCTCCCCAGCATCGTATTTGCCCTTGCTGCCACCCTCCTACACTGTGCTGATACCCTTATGCCCCCTGTGAAACATAGAAACATAGAAGTTGACGGCAGATAAGGACCGCAAGGCCCATCCAGTCTGCCCATTTCTTTTTCTACCTTATAAATGTGCCATCGGCCTTTGCTCTGTCAGTGACCTATCTATTCATAGTCATTTGTATTGCTCCTTATGCCTATCCCATGCCTGTTTGAAGCCCTGCACTGTATTCATAGCCACCACTTCTTGTGGTAAGCCATTCCATGCATCTACCACCCTTTCTGTGAAAAAATTTCTCCACATTCCCCTTAATCGACCTCCCTCTAATCTCATGCTGTGTCCTCTTGTCCTGCTATTTTTCTTATATTTAAACATGTTAGACTCTTTCACCTTGTTTATGCCCTTAAGGTGTTTAAATGTCTCGATCACATCACCTCTCTCCTCCTTTGCTCAAGGGTATACATATTGAGCTCCATTAATCTGTCCTCATATGTCTTCTGATGCAGTCCCTGCACCATTTTGGTTGCCCTTCTCTGGACTGCCTCAATTTGGTTAATGTCCTTGTGAAGGTGTGGCCTCCAATACTGCAGCAGTACTCCAGATGGGGCCTAACCAATGTCTGTACAGAGGATTATTACCTCCCTCTTACGACTTGTGATACCCCTACTAATACACCCTAACACCCCCTAGCCTTACCTACTGCTTTAGAGGTCTGCTTGGATGATTTTAGGTCATCAGTGATGATGATGCCCAAGTCTCTTTCTTCCTTTGTGACTGCTAGCAACTCCTCCCAGCCTATAAGTGGCTTCAGGGTTTCTCTTCCCTATGTGCATGATTTTGCACTTCTTTGCATTAAATCCCAGTTGCCACTCTTCTGACCATTCTGCTAGTTTATCCAGATCTCTTCTCATTCTGCCCACCCCATCTGGATCATCTACTCTGTTGCAGATCTTGGTGTCATCTGCAAACAGACAAGCCTTACCCGCTAGTCCATCTGCGAGGTCACTAATGAAGATGTTGAATAGGACTGGCCCCAGGACTGATCCCTGAGGTACCCCACTTGTGACTTGCATCTCTTCTGACTGTATACCATTTACCACCACTCTCTGTTTTCTGCCAGTCAACCAGTTTGCCACCCAGTTGACCAACTTCTGACCCACCCCAAACCTACCTAGCTTATTTATCAATCTTCTATGTGGAACAGTGTCAAAAGCTTTGCTGAAGTCAAGGTGGCGACATCAACTGCTCCCCTTGGTCCACCACTCGGTTACCAGTCAAAGAAATCTATGAGATTAGTTTGACAGGACCTTCCTTTGTAAACCCATGCTGTCTTGGATCCTGTGCCCTATGGATTCCAGGTGTTGCACTATCCTTTCCTTAAGGAGTGCCTCCATAATCTTGCCCACTACTGAGGTAAGACTGACCAGTCTGTAGTTCCCGCCTCCTCCCTGCTACCACTCTTGTGGAGTGGGATCACATGAGCCCTTCTCCAGTCTTCTGGGACCTCTCCTGTGCTCAGAGACTCACTAAACAATTCTGCTAATGGCTCTGCTAGTTCCTCCTTTAGCTCCTTAAGTACCCTGGGATGTATGCCATCAGGTCCCATTGCCTTATCCACCCTGAGCTTAGCAGAGTACTTGTAGGACCCTTTCTTTTGTGAAAGGAGTAGTGCTCACCTCCCTCCCCTGTGTCCATGATGCTGAGCTGTGTGCCCTGCCTACCTTCTCTTCAGTAAATACTGAGCAAAGTATCTATTTAGGATATATGCCTTACAGGGTCCTCCTCCTCACATGCTCCCTTTTCTCCATTAAGCTTAGCAATACCCCTCTGGACTTTCTCCTTTCACTAATGTATCTATAGAAAGTCTTGTCACCTTCTTTACTGTTAGTGCTAGTGTTTCCTCAGTTTGGGACTTTGCCTGCCTTACTGCCTTACCTGCTTCCCTTAGGGCAGTTTGGTATGCCTCCTATCTTCATCCCGCTGTGTTCCTTATATTTTCTGAAGGCCAGCCTTTTGGCTCTGACCTTTCTGCTACTGTATTTGAGAACCAAAGTGGTTTCCTTCTTCTTTGCACTTCCTTTTCTGTCTAACACAATGGGATGTTGCTTCAAGTATTGTATCCTTAATGCTTGCCCACTTTGCCTGTACCTCCTCACCTGTGTTTCTTTTTGCCAGGGCTAGCTTAACTCTGTTGGCCATCTTATCAAAGTCAGCTCCTCTGAAGTCCCATATTTTGCCTTGGAATGGGATGATTTAGATGTAGTAGCAAATTGAACCATACCATGTGATGGTCACTGGCTCAGGTGACCTTCTACCTGAGATCTGTGATCCCTTCTTTGTTAGTCAGTACTAGATC
This sequence comes from Neoceratodus forsteri, assembly GCA_016271365.2. NCBI lineage: Eukaryota > Metazoa > Chordata > Ceratodontiformes > Ceratodontidae > Neoceratodus > Neoceratodus forsteri. Next base: position 1,431,350,078 of record CM057449.1, read on the forward strand.
TAGGATAGCCCTGTCTCTTGTGGGTTGCTGTACCAGTTGTTTGAGGCCCTCCCTGCAGGGAATCCACTATGAGTCTAGTTCTGGCAGATGTTCCTGCTGGTATTGACCAATCTGTATCTGGCATGTTGAAGTCTCCCATTATCAGAACCTCCCTTTAGCTGTCATGTTTTGTATATCTTCTAACAGTAATGTGACTATGTCCTCCCTCTGGTCTGGGGCCTGTAGACAACCCCAGTTCTTATGGCTGTCCCATTTCCTGTTTCAGGGTGACCCACAGTTCTTCTGGCTCCTTATGTGTATTCTGAATTTCTGTAGCTTTGATATTTTCATTAACATACAGGGCCACCCCTCCCCTTTTGCACCTCGGTCTCTTCTGAACAATACATAGCCAGGTACTGAAGTCTCCCAAGTGTGACTATTACCATGAGGTCCCTTTCCTCCTCTGAAGCTGCTACCTGCACTCTCCTCAGTCAGTAGCTGGTCCTGGGATTTCTTGCTCCAAGGGGCATACATTTATTTATTTATTTGGTAACTTGTAAGTACACTGGTCACAGGGACCATTTACAGGCATGATCCAAATCATATAGATGGCACATACAGACCCTCACCGAAGTCTGAATACTATTTTTTTCTTTGTTTTGTCTTTTTTGCTAGTATTGAAATAGTAATTTTATGATCATTTCTGGCTAATATTCAGTAGTAGTAAAGTAGTCTGCCCATGAGCCAAAAAAGTTTAATGAGCTATGCATTTGAAGACTAACTTAGTAATAAGTAAGTATTCAGTTAGTAGTTAGGTAGTCTTACGTGGAAATGAAGACAGTGTTGTGAAGAATAGATGATCAAATGATTACTTCTGAATTGCATAACTGAGTACCAATGAAGACTAATGAAGATTAATTAATTACTTTTCAATAGTGGTGAAATAGTAGTATTGTAGCACTCAGTATTCGTGCAATCACCTAGTCCCCTAGGGTTACTAGAATCCCATCAGTGTCAGTGCTAGATAGGGAAAAGCAGCTGGTAAATAACTAGTTAAATGGGTTTCTTACCTACTCACACTTTTGTTTACTTAATTTCAGCTGAGATGAGAGAAATGAGGTCATTTAGAACTATCGCAGCAGCATAACCTACAGTTGGCTATGAGTGGGGAGATTTTTTGAATCTTGGGTCAGTTCATAGTAGTTGTTGTAGTCTGCAGTTTGAAGTATGAGGAATGCTCAGTTGTGGGCTCTGAGAAGAAAGCCTGTTTGCTACCCTAGTTCTGGTATTTTCCAGCCTGCCAAGAGAAAGTAGATCTGACTTTGTGCTTCCTGAAGAATGTACTGGAGAAGAACTGGTAGAAGCTAGTGGCCATCAGGACACTGTAGTGGCAAATCATGTAGGAATGGTACAAGAGGGGACATCTGACCACAACTTTGCTCCAGAAGCATATTTTGTGGACAATAGTCTGGACACTGGGATGGAGGTGGAGGACCATGTAGTAAAGAGGAGAATACATATTATTGGAGACTCCATTGTCAGATACACAGACGCTTATACAACAAAAGGTCTGAAAGATATAATAACAAGCTCAAATCTGCCAGGTGCTACTTTGGCAGACATAGATACTATGATTCTCAAAATGGTCAAAAAAGATGTGGACAGCCCCTTAATCATAATTCACACTGGAACAAATGACCTGCATAGAACTAGGGAGGATCATATGTAACTTCAGCTTATGAGTATTAAAAAAATAGTTCAGAAAATAAATGCAAAAGTAGGTTTCTTGGAAATGTTGCCAGTTCCCAAGGCAGGAAACAGAATAAATCAGAAAATAAGTAGCATTAATCACTGAGACAGGAGGCATTTCCAGGAATTAATGCATGGTTAGAGGTGGTGCCTGAGTTTCCCACCACCAGCCATGCATTGATTCCAGGGAATGCCTCCGTCGAGGGGGTTAATGCACCGTAACATGGCTTTTATGGCCACTGTTACTGTTAGATTTAGCTTCAATAATTATGCTATAAAAATTACTGCAACAATATATTTACTTTTTATGGTTTTCTATCAATATTACTGTCTTTCACAACCAGGAAGTTAGTTCTGGCAAACAACATTATTAATATACGTATGCAGTGTGTCTTGATGTATTGAACATCTGCTGGGTTTACTGGTTACAGTCTATATTACATCAATAATTGTTTTACTCTTGTTTTCACACGGTGCATTTCTTTACAGTTCTCTCATTCAAACATATTTCACATTTCCTATCCACTGTTGCATCAATGGCTCATTTGGATAACACTGAACAGCAATTATTGAACAAACAGGCTGGAATAGACAAATTCTTCTACACAACTTATTGCACTACTACAGTTCATGTGAGAAATCAGACATACTTTTACATTTTCTGACTTGTTTTTAGCTGACAGCTAGGCATTTCTACTGCTATATTGCCAAACGCAAGCTATGAACCGCAACTCACTTAGTTGGCAATCCCCAATACTGCTACTTTTCTTTCCTGATCATGGTAACATTACACAGTTAAAACAATTGCTCGGTTAAGTTTTAAAAGCACACGTATTGCAGAACTTTTACTCACTGGAGAGCTCAGATCTAATTTCACTGTTTCCTCATTTGTTAGAAAATGGACAAACTCTTGCTGCAACCTACACTATCTTTTGGGTGGGAGGTGGGAGAAGAGTGACTTGGCAGTTAGTGGTTTGTTGTGCCTTACTCAATGGAGGGCTCAGATTTGATTTCACTGTGTCCTCATTTCTTCCTACAAACGACAAACTCCGCTGCAACCTACACTATCTGTTTGGTGGGAGGGTGGGAGACACAGTGACTTTGAACTTAGTCATTCCTTGTGCTGGAACACTATGTGGCCGTACGTATCTAAGGAATTAATGCACGGCTATGTTATCATCATGTGATCTGTTTTGACCACTTACTTTTCAGTATTTGTAGCCTACTGTTAATGCCATGTTATAGAAAGGGTTAATAACTGGATGAGAAGGTGGTGTACTATGAATAGCATCAAGTGCATCAACACATAGGAGGAGTTTGATCTAAACAAACTTTATTTCGGTCAAGATGGTAGACACATAAGTAGGAGAGTTTCTAAGGTATTAGGGTTGGCATTCAGGAAACATATAGACATGTATTTAAACTAATTTCAGGAGAGGCAAGGAGTCAGGTGCAAAGAGGTTTTGTGGGGGAATCTAGTCAGGTGATGAGTAGGGTGATAAGGAGGAATGGAACAAACTTATTGCTCATTAATGCAAGGCATATTAAGCCAAAGATAAATGAGATTAGGTATATCCTTCAATGAGATAATATAGATATTTGTGGATTAACTGAAATCTGGCTAAGAGAGGATGATTGGATAGATGAAATTGATGGTTATGATTTCTTTCACAAACCTAGAGTGGGGAAAATTGGTGGTGGAGTAGGGGTATACATTGCTTCATACCGAAAAGCAAAACCTATTGACCCTGACAATATTGAGTGGACCTAAGTTGAACAACTATGGCTCTCTTTCTGGACAGGTAGAAAAAGCATTTGGTTGGGAGTCTGTTACAGATCATCTAATTTGAGTGGACAAGAAAATCACGTCTTTCTGGACCTACTTGATAGTGGAATGATTACAGACAATACTATTGCAATGGGAGATTTTTATTTCCCCCTGGATATGTTGGGAGACCCTGAGTGTGGAAGAGACTATTGAGGAAAGGTTTTTGGAAATATGTGAAACACATTGTTTAACTCAGGTGGTGAGAGAAAATACAAGAAATCAGAGTCTCTTGGACCTAGTATTAAGTAATATGGTGGTGGTTATAAGGAATGTTGACGTGATCACACCACTGGGAAGCAGTGACCATAATATGGTCAGGGCTTTACTAGAGGAGGACTCCCATAATATCCTGGGGAAAACAACCATTAGGAGTTATAATAAGGCAGACTATACCAACATCAAGTACATAATAGAAACATACAACTGGAATGAACTGGAAGGGAAATCTTTGGTCCAAACCTGGGGAATAATTAATGGTGTTCTGCAGTCAAGTATACAAAAACATGTCCGCCTAACAAAAAAAATATAATAGGAGGGGAAGGGTACCTAAATGGATGACTCAAAGAATCAGTGGACTAATAAATAAGAAAAACAGGGCCTATAAAAAGTTAAAGAAAAAAACGTCCTCTGTTAGACTGTCTACATATAGATCCCTAGTAAAAAATGTAAATTGAGTATTAAAAAAGGAAAGGCTAAGGCAGAACTAGCTCTGGCATCAACTAAGGGAAACAACTTAAAGGAGTTCTACAATTATGTAGGAAGTCTACGAAAAAATCATTATCAGATTACTGTATTAAGGGACCATGAAAACCAAGTTGAAGATGAGCAGGGTATAGCAAATATGTTTGGTGCATATTTTCAAAGTGTACCTTAGGGATAGTAATGGTTCCACTGGAGAAGTCAAGATGGGGATATATAGAAACAGAAATTCCAATTATAAATGCAGAACAAGTCAAAGCAAATTGGAGAAGTTAAAAATACAAATCAGGGGAACCAGATGGTTACCACCCAGCCTTTCAGATTGAAACAGCTAATGAGATTTAGACTCATTGAAGCCCTCTTTAACAAGTCTTTGACAGAGGTGAGGTCTTTGAAGACTAGAAGGTGGCCCTCATAACATCCATATTCAAATGTGGGATAGGACAAAACCTCAGAATTATCACCCAATAAGCATAACCTCTATCATAGGCAAGGTGATGGAGAGTTTTATAGATGAACTGCTTGATAATAATCTAAGAGTTCTGAGCCACATAGATATCTCCCAGCATGATTTCTCAGGAAGGAGGTCATGAACCACTAATTTATTGCATTTCTTTGAACCGGTAAGCCAGGCATTGGGTGCTGGGTTCCCAGTCGATGTTGTGTATTTGGATTACAAGAAGGCCTATGACTCTGTCTCACATCATGTATTGCTAGCAACAGCAACTAGGTGTTGAATACTACCTTTGTAAATGGATGGCAGAATGGTTATGTAATAGACATCAGTAGGTACAGGTGAGAGGCTACCTATCAACAAAGGCAAGGGTGACTAGTGGGGTCCCCCATGGGTCTGTGCTGGGGCCAAGGCCGTTTAATGTCCTAATTTCTAGTATGCAGGTATCTGAGGGAGCCTGCATCTGCAAGTACATGGATGACTCAAAGATTGGGTCAATAGTAAATAACAATGAGGCTATAATGAAGTTTCAAGATCAACTATGCCATCTTGAGAACTGGGCAGAGAGGCATAGATTGGAGTTCAATATTGCCAAATACAAGGTCATGCACTTTGGGCAGAGCAATGTCAGAGCATAATACATGTTGAAATCACAGGTAATTGCAGCTACAGATAGTGAAAATGACTTGGAGTGGTCATCACAGATAGACTGAGCTTTGATAAGCACAGTATGGCCTGTATCAACAGAGTAAATAGGATTGTTGGTAATCTGTTATGTAATATCAGAAGTAGGAGGAAAGAGGTTCTTGTGCCCCTGTGCAGATCCCTGGTGAGACCCATCTTGGAGTATGGTGCCCCCTTTCACTCAGTGCAAAGTGTAGGTGGGAGCAAAGGAGTGGAGCGTGTACAAAGAAGGTTTACCAAGAAAGTGGGTTCAGTATATAAGCAGGAGTATGGCACCAGATTGGAATGCTTGGGCTTGTACTCAATGGCAAATAGAAGGATAAGAGGAGACCTATGTTATGTTTGCAGGTCACTGAGTGATGGAATGTTATGTGAGGCAGCAGATCTAAACTGGAAAGAGGGTCTCAGGTGTGCATGCATTCACGATAAACAGTTCAAAGGTGAGAGATATAGAACTAATAGAAGAAGAAGATGGTTTAATCAGAGGGTTGTGAATGTATGGAATGGACTTCTGCAGAGGTGGTGGGAGCTGGTAGTTTGGGAGCATTTAAGTACCAATTAGATAGGTATATGGGGGATAAAAAAATGGAGTTATGTCAACTAATTTAGTGACAGGTCCTTATATGGCTGTTGTAGCTTATGGATCTAAACTCATCCGATGAACCTATGAACCTATACCTGTGCTTTGGTGTTTCTCTGGTTAAAAGGTCCAGAAGCAAATGATTTGATACCTTTCAATGGACCAACATAGATGTAACAACAAGAGCAAAGTGCTCTAGCTTTCGGACCAACCAGTCCTTCTTCAGAAGCTCATGGCAGTTGTTTAGAAAATACAATACTTGTAACAGCTAGATAATGCAGAGAAAAACAGAAAAAAATCCCCATTGGTTTAAAATATAATTTAAAAAAAAAAAACAGAAGATGATGCCAGAGAAGTTTAACAGTACCATACTGCCTTCAGTCAGGAGGAACCCTGGGTCAAAGGTGCTTGTTGGAACACACATACAAAGAATCCTACTGCATATAAATTTAATTGACATAAGATAACACTGCTGAAGCTTTACTGGTAAATTCTTGTCTATAATGCAGACATTGAAACTGCATGAGCCCTATAACAATCTTAGTTTGTCTTTAATCTGGGTGGGGGTTGTCTTTCAGTACTCACATCCTTATACAAACTGTGACACTCATAGCTTGATTTAGGAGTTATCTGCTTCAGCAGTGTTATCCCACACTGACCAATCAGAGGCAAGCATTCTTTCTTGCCATTGTATAATATACTGCTACCTTCATGTACCTTGTTAATACCTTTAAGGCATTTGAACATTTCTATCATGCCCCCTCTTTCCCTCCTTTCCACTAGAGAGCACATATTTAATTCCTTTGAGTCTTTCCTCATAAGGCTTCTGATGCAGGCTCTGCACCATTTTGCTGCCCTCTACTGTACTGCCTCCACCCTATCTATGTCCTTCTGGAGATGGGGCCTCCCAAACTGAACACAGTACTTGAGGTGGTGCCCCACCATCGATCTATACAGAGATAACACTACCTCCATCTTTCTGCTGGTCATACCCCTCCCTAACCCTACAGTATGTTCTTACTGTCCCTCAGAAATGGCATAAACATAAATAACCTAACTAAAATGCTTTGCAATTAATGAAACTAATAATATCAGTATGGAAAAGTAACAGTAATCTGAGTTTTGATCATTTAGAGAACATAATTACTAATTGGCCAGGTAAAACATTTTCGTATGTGAACTGTCATGATGTGCACTTCTCTAAACCTCCCCCCCAACACACATGAATGTGCTTGCAGTCTAGGTGTTATCATTTTGTCCTGTCAGGTAAGGTCCAGAACAGTGTAGCACTCTGTGGTAACCCCTTGGGCCATAGAACCACAAATTGTGCTGTGACCTTGAATACAAAATAAATGTTTTGAAATGTCATCTACAGTTTGAATGTTTTCAACTGTTATTGCAGAGTGCTACACTGTTCTGGAACTTGTTAAGCATTTGGGCTGGCCGCCTACTTGTGTGTGCACCACCTTATCCCTGCAGGTCGCAGCAGCAGCTGCTTCTTTGGACTTTGTCCTATCAGGTATTATGAACCAGGATGTGGGGCTTTTGTGGGGTGGGATAAAGACCCATCTCTAAAAGAGGCTAGGTCCTCAAGTGGTGTAGGAATTACATTAGTAGTTTAATATAGGAGTCATGAACTTTAGAGATTATATTTCAAAGCGAGTAATTGTTGGAAGAAATCATTACCAGGACCAAAAAGTTCAGTTATTGATAAGTAAGCCAGGATAAATAAAAAATGGCAAGATTTATTGATGGGATCCTGGAAGTATGTTCACTTTTATTCACCCTGGAAACAGAGCTATATCAAGGCCAGAATTTCAATGAGTGACATGAGGGAATTAAAAAAAAAAAAGAGTACGATTTTAAATTGTACCACTGAAATGCATTGTATATTTCTTAATTTTAGGAAAGATATTAAATATAAAGCATACCCAATGAATTGTACTGTTAATCTATTATATTTAAGAGCAAGACTTGATTCTAAGTGGGGGTTGTAAATGGGGTTGGGGGACAAAGCAAAGGAAATGGCCCTGTTCACACCTTAAAGGTCAGCTTGGCCAGGGCCCCTTAAATATTATCTGCACTTAACACCTAATCAGGGAGGCGAGCGTCACTTCACAGTTCATCCCCAGTCTTGCTCAGATTACTCAGTGGCTGAGTCCTTTACAAAACAAAACAAAAATGCAGATCAGGAAAAAAGAAGAGTATATAATAGTAAATATATGTTAGGGATTGCTGGGGGCCCCCTGGCAGGATGGGGCCCTGGGCATGTGCCCATGTTGCCTATGCCTTAAACCGGCCCTGGTCACATTCAAAATAATACAGTAAAAAACAAAAAGAAAAACAGGGGCAACACTGGCACAGACTGGTTGTCAGAAAAGGAAACCTTGAAGGAAGCAACAGGCATTTTACATGAGCAGCACCATCTAGTGGCCAAAACAGAAACTGTGGATTTTTTTTTTAAAACATATCCTTACACTCACAAAAAAAATGAGAAAAAAAAGGAAAAAATACTTTTTTCTCTATTTTTTATTCTATTAAAAAAACAAGCCATTGTATAATAGCTATAATGCACTCCAGGATGTGTGTTGTGCTGGGATAATGTCACTTCTGGGGTGTTTAATCGCACTCAGCCTGTGGCCTCATGCCTAATCACCCCAGGTGTGACATTATCCTAGCACAACACACACCCTGTTGTGCATTATTGCTTAAATGTACTGGCACTTTTACACAGCTTCTTAATGAAATGGTACACCATTACCCACAATCCCCTACTCTTCATGGTTCAGGGGATCCAGACTGCCAGTAAAATGGGAAACCAACTGGATGCCCGCTGATGTCTTCCACTCCACTTGCATCTGTCTCCCAGTCCTCACTGCACTCCTATGCACATGTGGGGAGGGCAAAAGGTAGGCACCATTTTAAAACACATAAAAAGATGTATGCCCAGCTTCTTTAACTCCCAACAACAATAAAAATGAAGTTTTCTTGGCTGACATTTGACCGATTTGAAGATTATACCAAATGCAGGGTCCAGATCTTTCTCTTTGTAGAACAACCTAAAACTGAAAAAAGAACTATTGAAACTGCATAGGCACGTTACTTTATGACCAAAATGAGCGATGAATAAACTTGAACGTTAAAACACAGTTGTATGCTACATCTTTTTTTGTTCTGAGAAAAAAACTGTAATAAATGTGCACTTTTTTCTAAATCCAATCTAAATCATGCTTATAGACCTCACAATATTTGAGTACATTTAACTTTTAATGTTACGTCTGTGCTTACACCTTAAAACCAGAAATTATAATGCTCTCCACCCACTACATTTACTGATCAGTAAGCAAGCTGTTATTAGATATATTTGCAATTTGTTTGCTCAAAGCAGACTTTACAACAAGGAAAAATGTCCAATGTGTGCCTAAGTTCTCAGAAATATAGAAAGTATGAGGCAGAAGTAGACTAGGTGGGGTCGACTCGCCGGCACAGCAGCAGTGCTACTACTTGCAACCCCAGTGACCCGGGTTTGGTAGCAAGCCCAGGTTGCTGGAGGTCTGGCCAGGTAGAGAAAGACTGAGTGCCCGACAGCTGCTCTCCTTCTCTGGGGAGGATGGACTGTGGTCCTTGCTGCCATACTGCCAGCTGGGTGACCATGGGTGGTGGTGGTGCAACAGAGGGTGTAGAATAGCAAGGAGGGGCAAAGTCACAGGAAAAATGTGTCTGGGCCAGGCAACGGGCTTCCACACCAGTGACCTAGAGGAGCTGGGGAGGTTCAGCACTCATGAGGTTTCAGAGGGGAAGGAGTACCCCTCCACTCCACTCAGAGGGTCATCTAGGATGATAAGAATACTGGAGATCGGCACTACCAGAGTGAATTCCTGGTCCTCACAGTGCAGCCTGTGTGGTGCATTGGGGGACCCTGAGGGAAGGACCAGACATGGCGATGAAGAGGGCATAAATAAAAAGTAAAAAAAAAAAAAAGGAGACTAGGTGGTACTGTATGTGCTCCCCATTTGTTGGGAACTGAATCTGTAAATATATACAACCACCATGTGGGTGGATAGTGGCTCCCACCACCCTATATCCAATCTCCACTAAAGGTATCAGCTCCCTCTGCTACAGGCTACCCAGGCCAACCTGCCTCACCCCCAGCTCCCATAATTCTGCCCCAAAACAGCCCAAGCTTCTGCTGCCTTAGCACCAGGCTACCCTAGCCCACCTTGGCCCTCTCAGTTCCCATGGACCTCCATCTGGACCACACCAGTTCTCCTTGTTCCAGACTTACCAGTCCCCACCAGGCTCGCATGGCTCTGCCCCTGTTCAGTACCAGCACCAGTCTTTCTTGGTCCATGCTGTCTCCCCTGGGCCACTCTGGTTCTCTTGGTCCTGCCTGTGGACCACTCCAGCCCCTCTATCATGCCTGAGCCACCACCCTCCCTCCTCCCCTAGCCCACCAATTAGCCCCTACCTATCTCAGCTCCATCCTGCATCATTGTTAGGATGTCCTGGTCCTTGTAGGCCTCCAGTTCCCATGGCCTTGCTCCTAGGCCACTGCATTCCACCTTGCACCAGCCACCATTTGCCCTGGTTCTATCTGTAGTCCACCTCTGCTCCCCCTGCCTTGGACGTCCCTAGTCTACTTTGCTCCCTAGCTCCCATAGACCTGCCCCCAGGACAATCCAAGGTCTGGACTGCTCTGGCCCACCCCAGCACTCTCTGTTCCTATGGTCATTCCCCTTTGACTACTCCAGATCTCCCTGCCCTGGACTTACCTGGCTCACCAGCTCCCATGGCCTTGCCTCTGTTCCACCACAGATCTCCCCCCCAATCCCAAGCAGAGCTCTACAATCCCTCTCCAGGGAGGAGAGCAGTCATTTGGATGTTCGACCCCCCGATGACCCTCCAACACAATGCTACCACTGTGCTAGTGGGTTGGCCTACACTGAAATTTCTGAGATAATTTTGTCTCATGCTCCCAATTCAGGGGCTCAAAATTTGAACTTCTATCCCTGATGCTCCTAGTCCAGAACTCGACCATTGAGCTAAAGGAATAGAAATGATACATTTGGAGGCAGTGTAGCACAGTGGTTAAGGGCGCTGAGCTGCAAAACCTGAGGATCTAGGTTTGAATCCCACAGTCACTGCTTGCATACTGTGCGACCATGAACAAGCCACATAACTTCCCTGCACTCCCAGGATGCACCTGAAAACAAACCTTGGCCAAAAATTGAAAAACAAAAATAAATAAAAAGAAAACATTAAGGGATTTCTCTGTTCAATAAGCTTGTATGCACTAACAAGCCACCTACAATTCTAAAGATAAACATTAATGAAAAAAAGATGCAGACATACTTACTGTGAACACACTGCAGCACCTGCACTAGAAATCAACAAACTCCACTGGCAGCATTCAGTCAGAGCCCACACAGCAAAACAAAAACAAATGGAACTTTAACCCGCACAGGCCTTCATACAGACTAACAAGATTAATGCAAAGGACAATAATAATGTTAACCACTCCAAGGAACCAGCAGACAAAGTCAAGAAGGAGCAAAATGAAGATGCAGAACACCACAGACCCTTTCAAAAGGTGTTTTTTTTAATAGCCGTTTCTTAGTCCTCAGACAGTGACACCCTCCTCCAAGGCTTACGCTGCCCACCCCGTATGTATGTCACTTCACATACCACTACCACCCTACTAAGCCCCAGCCTGATCGCACAACTTTCTCCCACTGTAGCACATCCCACGTGTCTCTTAAAAGTCCTGACTTGGTACCATCCAGTTTCCTGAGTCCAGTGGAAACTCTGACCTCTCCCCAATTTGTGCAGTACCTGGTGCTCAAGAGTAGGCCCTCACTCTCCCTGACTAACAATGAGCAGACACTGGTGTCCACCAGTCCACCGTCCCTGTTTCTGACCCATTCCAAGCAGTCACTGGTGTCAAGTTGTACCTCTCTCTGATCGGTACCAGGCAATACCTCCTCTTTCTCCCTAACCTGTATTGAGCAGTCTTCTGGTGTCCAGCTGTACCACCTCCTTCTCCTAAGAACTACTGCTCCACCCTGCACTATCACTGCTGCTGTTTGCATAGAGGGATCACGACAGACCATTCCTTCCATAAGTAGTTAAGAGTGAGATCCCATTTGGAGACCTCTGCAGCTTGTAGAGGTGACAAAAATGATGTATGGATATATGTGTATGTATTTATGTAGTGTATGTGTGTGTGTGGCCCCACTGTTTTATGCATAAAACTGTGGTACCAAACAGTGGTGCATGCATGTCTATGTGCATGCATCTCTGCTGTTGTGTGTCTGTAAAGTGATGTGTGTGTGTGTGTGTGTGTGTGTGTGTGTGTTCAATGCTATATTATCTCAGGATAGACTCTTTGTGATAAACTATCTCATTTTCAGAGGTGTCCTGCTCTTACCCATTTTTATAGCTTCACTAGTTTGACTGTCAGTCAGCTTGAATGGTTCAACCATCCATGTGTACTGGGTGGGTTGTGCATGTATACTGTTTGTAATCTGTATGTAGCAGTGAGTGAATGCTTCTGTCTGCTGTTGTATGTGTAATGGTATGTGTGACTCCATGTAGTGGTTTGCATGTCAACCACCAGACAGCCATTTCACTCACTAGACCATGATAAATATTAGTTTAAGAAAGGCACCACTGGGAAAAGACGGGGTCTAAAGCTGGTACCACCACCCCAACTGCACTTTCTCTTTCTTCTCCCTTTACTTCTCCTTACCAGTTTTACTTTTTTTTGATTACAGTGATGTGTAGTGTCATGTTCCTTCTTATCTAGTCATGTTGTGACATTGCTGCCCAGATGCCAAGTGATGACAGAGCTGGCAGTATAGCCTAGAGGTTAGGTTAACCAGCTGTGAATGAGTTTGGTACAGTACATCCACCAGACCTGGGTTTGATTCCCACAACCTCAACTAGATCTTTTTCTTTACCGGGTGTCAACTGCTGGTTCCTAGGTCAAAGCCACCACACTCCTATGATTTACCACCCTCACTCTTTCCCTGTTTTTCCACATGGATCAAAACAATTGCATACTCCTGGCATTTTTAAAAGCCTTCCTCCTGATTTTGAAGATCACAGAGATTTAAAAATCAATGTGGATAAATCTAAAGTAATGATCTTGGGTAGTGTAAAATGTAAAGACACCTGGAAAATAAAACAGAAAAGATGGAGACAGTGAATATTTATTAATATTTGGGTGTGGTCATTTCCTCTACATTTAAGAAGGCTGGTCGCTTCTATTTAAAATTAAGCACTTTCTGTAATGTAATAACCTTTTTAGCATACAGTGACTTTTTATTCTGTAAAGATCCGTACATGTATTGTCCTGTTTCACATGTTGTATTCTGTGTTTGTAATAATCTTTTTTATGATCGATCAAATAAAAGTAATTACTACTATTTAGCCAGAACCCCCAAAATAGTCATTATTTAGATGTTAGGCTCCCCTCCTGACCACCAAGCCATGATATGGGGACCACATTTAGCAAGATATCCAGGATAGCATGGTTCCCTCCCTTCACATCCCTATCCCAGAGTACAGACTGCCACCAACTCTATCAGTCTACAAGTTGAATAACAGAGCATGACAGTGTGCATGATTGGGGGGAGGAGGAAGAGTGGTAAATGTCATTCATGAAGTTACGCAGAAATGAATCTTTCCTAGCATTATCAATGACATTCACCATTCTGGCCACTCATTCTCACTTGTTGATGCTTTCATGCTGTATTGAGCAACTGACTGATAGAGCAGGTGGCCATGTTCTGGGTTGGGGGGGCATTTAGTCTGTCCTGAATATCAATACAAAACCAGTTTCTGTGGTAGTTTCTATACACAGTAATCCACCTTTTAGAATGTTCAGAGAATTATTTCTCTGAACAGCTGCTCCAATCATACTCGTGCTCCAGCGAACCAGATGCAGAGCCTGCAGTGCAATCTGATTATGACAGGCAAACCCTTTCAAGAGCACCAGTTTCAAAATAGCATCAAGCAAAAAAACAGCACTGGGTGCTGCTTTAAAATCAGCACTCCTGAGGGGGAGTTGCCTGTCACTCGTATGTTTTAGAAACACCCTGCTCATATCATTATATATAATGAACCTGTCTCCTTGCAGAATGCATTGGTAACCTCACCTTTTGTGAGGTTAGTGACATCATAAGGAAACTCGACCTTTGCTCTCATGTCCATGATGTCATCAACCTCAGTTAGTGTGACTTGTTCTGCACAGAGGGCGTTCATGTTTCCCTGTATGTGTCTGCAGCCTTCTTTCAAATCTCATAAGCAAGGTTGGACCTAGTCAGTGGAGACCTCCAACAAATGGCAGGTAGGTTTGAGTCTGAAAATAGCTCTCCTTTCCAGGCCAAAATAAATAAAATAAAAAATACCCCCCCATGTCCTTTAACTGTTACTCAGGCTAAATAGTTCCTCACAGTTCAGCTTGTGTATTCCTTTCAAGGGATTCCCTAGTGAGAGACCCAGGGAGGGAAGTGGGTCTAACACTATATGACCAAGAGGTGGTATGTTGCATCCCAGAGGTAGAGGTTTTTCAGCAGTGTCTGAAAACCTTATTCACTTTTGCTTATGTGGTTTGATCTTCCCCACAGTTATGCCATGCCAGATTTTAAGCACTAATTAAAAAATCTGTTTGCTGCTGTTTGATATTTGAAATGGTGCCCTGAGCTTCAAAGGAAGAGCACCACATAAAATACAGTCAACAGGACTAATACTGCTACAACAACACTATACACCACTAATATCACCACCACCACCACCACGATGGGCCCAGACACTAGTCCCTAAAACCACAGTCCCCAACATCAGTCACCCCATCTTCCATAGCCTCAGAAACTAGCTCCTCCACCCCAGACACTAGACCCATCTCCTTCCTTGAACCCCCCAACACTATTCCCTCTCCAGTCAACACTTGCCCCCTTCCCCACTAGGCCTTTCCCCACCAACAGTAGTCACTCTCTCTTCACTGCCCCTACTCCTGTTTACTTCCCTCCAAAGTACCTAACACTGTCCCCCCACCTCCCTGTACAGTATTCAAAAGTATGACGTCTGCCTCCAGAGTACCCAACACTAGCTTCCTCTTTCCATGGCTCCAGACACTAGCCCCCTCCTGCTACAGTACCCAGCAACAGCCCACCTCCATGCACAGCACCCAACATCAGCCCACTTCCATCCACAGCACTCTACATCAGCCTACCTCCATCCACAGCACCCAACACCAGCCCACCACTGTCAACAGCACCCAACACTGTCCCACCTCCATCGACAGCACCCAACACCAGCCACTTCCATCCACAGCACCCAACACCAACCACTTGCATCCACAGCACCAACCAGACACCTCCAAAAGCCCCCATAATACTAGCTTCCTCCCTCCAGAACCCCAATACAAATGTTCCTCCCTTCACAGCTCTGGACTGTAGCCTCACTCGCACCATGCTCCAATACTAGACCCCTTCCTTCACAGCATGACAGTTCCCCCTCACAGCCCAGACACTAGCCCCCACTCCCCAAAGCACTTTAAACTAGCCCCTTCCTCCACTGTTCCAGACAGCATCCTCCCTCTATGACCACTACCAATATCCCCACCTCGACAGTCCCCAAATCTGCCGTTTCCTCCAAAGCTGCAATACTAACCCTCTCCCTCCAAGGCCCTTGACACTCACACATACCACACACACACACACACACACACTCCCACATGTACAGCTCCGACACACATCATAAAGGCCTTGGTCACAGCATTACAGTCAACCCACGTATAGGTAGAAGTTGAGTCTCTTACCTGAGTAATAGGGAGCCAGAGGCAGGTCTTTAAGGGATGATGTCGCCGTGACCTGTAAAATAAAATACAAAAGTGTGGTCCCAAAGGATCCACAGTTCTTAAGAGAGTAAATAGGTTGGAAAGAACAAGTTAGGGATAAAATGATACTTTTCTGATGGGGAAAGAAGGAGTCAGTGTTCTCTCAGACCTGTAAAATAAAGAAAATTAGTTAATATTGAGAAAATAACTAGCAAGAGCAGAAACAGAGAGTCGAGAGATGCAAGAGGTGTAAAACAGCACATAAGTAAGGAAAAGGGTGAATTTAGCATTAAAGGTTACAGCTGGATCAAAGTAGGAAAAAAGGACACTAGAGAAAGGAAATAAAATAATAAAGACAGGAACAAATAGAGAAAGTATTCTTTGGTGTGGGGCTCAGCTAAACCCCCCCCCTTAGTGCTCTGGATGGCCAGGTGGCCAGTATTTCAGAACAGTAGCCCAGGTGGGTTAGTGAAGCCTTTACTGAGCTAATGGCCCAGCTTTAATGAAATACAGAAAGGAGAAATTGTTTAACCAGGAAAAGCACACTAAGCCAAAGCTTGTTTCCAGGTGTGACCTGGGAGCACAGGGTAATTAAGTGGCTTGCTCAGGGTTGCCCAGTATGTAAGTGAGGGCTGTGTGATCATGGGCAAGTCAGAGGTTTTTCACCTAGCACCAAGCCAGAGCCGAGCCAAGAGTCTGGCTTGACTCTATGAGAAAAAGCACGAGCCGATCCCTGGCTACTGCAGGCTGTTTTCTGAACAGAAGTTGAATATTTCAGATGTTACACTGACTACTCAGGCTGACAAAAATGCTTACTTTGACCATAACTTTCTTGGTTTGACCTTGGCTCTCAGTTGGTTATAGAGGTCACGCCAAACCGAGCCAGGCACTAAGCCTGAGCTTGGGTCATGTCTGTTCTAGTTTGCTCAGCTCAAGGGTGTTGGATTCAAACCCTACTGTCCAGATCTCCAGGTCAGTGCAAAAGGTAAGGTATGGTGCATACTTCCAGTGCCCTACTCAGCACACAAAGTGCTGAGCATGGCCATAGTGTGACCCTGCCCTGCAGACCCTGACCTAATCATTTGCATAGATGCAAGGATCAGATTGGTGATAAGGCCTCCTCTGGCAGCTACTGGCTCCCTCAGCACCCCGCCCATAGCTACTGAACCCCTTGACCTCCAATGCCTGGCAGCTACAGGCTACCTAGGTTCCCCTTCCCTCAGCAATTACAGCCTTCCTCAGCCCTCTTCCGCCGGGCAGCTAAAGGTTCCTCCAACCCCACTACTCCCTCCACCCCAAGGCTCTCCCAACCCCCCACCTAATCTCAAGGTTCCTCCAATCCCCCCACCCCTAAGGCTCCTCCAACCTCCCATGGCTCCCTATACCTCTTAACCTTTTGTCACTGAATTATGGGATGCAGACACTCAAAATGAGGGACACTGACTCTCATAACAAGAGACATCTTCAAACATTAGGATACAAGCTCAGAAGACTGTTAAAACCCTAACCTCTATTTGTACAAAGTTTATTTTTTAGTTAGCATCTTAGAATATTATGAATTTCTGCTTTAACGTCAGAATTATAGCACTTCCTATGTGTGTGCAGCACCTTTTCCAAGAGGGACAGGGAAATTTTGAGAGGTAAAATGAGGGATGCCCCTAGTAATGAGGGACACTTGAGAGGTATGTGGCTCCCTCCTAACCCCCTAGCTCCCTCCAACCCCCCACTCCAGTCTCTCCTGTGTCCCCCATATATTGCGATTAAATGGGGAAGATAACCACAAATCCCATAGCTCAAAGTTTATTTTCAATATTGCACTCTCTAAACAAACTCAACTCCCTTCCCCCTCACTCATGTTTGAATCTACAGAGAACAGCAGTCTCCTCAGAACTAAAAGTCTTTCCTTCCCCCAACTCTCATGTTTGAATTAGGGCTGGGTGAACAGTTAGTACTGAAATCAGACCCCTCCTTATCCAGCAATCAGCCTCAGACTTGGATAAATAAGAATTATACATTAGGTTCTAAAATGTAAGCTTTCTGATTGGTCGGGTGACACTTTATGCCGAGGGGTAATTTTTGAATAACCACCGCATGAAGTGCCAGCTGACCATGTGTTAGTAAAATAATTTCATACAGAACTCTAAGCATTCCAATACAACTCACAAAGCTGCTGTTGTTTTCTTCCACTAACTGCCCATTATGCAACATCAAAGCTGTCAGTAAAAGCAATATAAAACTTTTGATCGAACCTGCAGTTTTAAGTGGGAGACAACCGAGTCAATGGTGATATTTTTAGTTTATAGGATGCTCAGCTCACTTACCTTGCTAAAGGCTTCTACCCAGTATTAACATACTAGTTTGCATGGGGGGGGGAGGACATACTACTAAGATCATCATATAAACTATGAAAAAAAAGATTTTCCTTCATTTTTTTGTGTTACTCTCGTATTTACAAATTGTATAATTGGAATAATCACTGATAGGATGTGGGTCAGGCCGAGATTTACCCACAGCTGGCATGGTTGGTCACTTGGGCCATGCCTTCATGACCGAATCACTCCAGCCATGAGTAAATCCTGGCCCGATCCACACCCAATTGGTGATTATTCCTTAACTACCCCACAGAAGTCTGGTTCGGCAGCATTTCTTTTTGCTTTGTGCATAAATTACATCCCTATAGCAGAGCACACCAGCAGAGACAGTTCAATCAATCAAGTTTATTGTTTGGCTAAATAGCCATTACAATCAAACACAAAAAGTAAAAAAAGCATAAAGTACACATCTAAAAAACATAAATAAATGGTGCTATAATAAATCCCAGCATACAGGATATAATATTGCACAATGCCAGTTAGACTAGCAAGCTCTAGCCAGAGCCGATAGGGTTGAGAAGTGCAACCAAATGAACAAACTTATTTTCTCGTTGGTGTCATTTAGTGTTGTTTAGTCATACATTATTTCCGGTGGAAGCCAAATTCCTTTGTTTTCCTGTATAACTAATGCAAGTCTATGAGAAGAATTTCCCTGTAGATCACTCCAAATCCCTGTAAGCAGAGTTCCTTACCATTTAGATAAAATAACTGACATTCCCTACAAGCTTAGTTAAAGGAGAACTGCACTGAACCTGTGAGTAATGTTTCCTGTAGAAGCTTTTTTTTTTATGTGGTGGGCCCCTTTCTGTTTCTGCCCCATTTTTGCTGGCCTTTTAGTTAACCCATTGGATATTTATGGGTCACACACTGCTGCAAAGTGCCATCTAAGAATTGTATGATGTTGTTTATGTCCCCATGAACCTAAGAATTCTACATTAGAACACAGATGCATTGTACCAACAATGTAAGTTCTTGACAAGATCATATTGTTCTAAAATAGTCAATGCCAGCAGTCTGTGAATCAGAAACACTCACTGAGTTTACCAAAAAGCCAGTTCAGATTAAGTAGTAACAAAATTAGAACTGGTATTCAAAAAAAAAAAAAATAACATCTACTTCTACAAAAATGCATGTTTGCTGATTCAAGGCAGTTCTCCTTTGAAATATTAACAGCCCAGCCTAAATTGTTTACTATTTATGAGGCTGTCAGTATAGCCTAGAGGTTAGAGTAATGAGCTATAAATGGGATTTGTACATCCAGCATTCAGACATGGGTTTCATCCCTATGCTCTCCATTTCCATAGTGTGTAGCTCTGGTTAAGTCACTTAATCTCTCCAGTATTTCTGTAAATCTGTTATTTTTTCCCCTGGTAATTTAGTTTTAAACTGATCTTCTTCTGTGCGGGAGGGGATGCTCAGTGAAACAAAGCCTCAGATCATAAATTCTAGATAAGAGATGAGCATTCTGTGACACATGGCCCATCCCAAAGCAGTATTGTACACACACTCACACTCACACACACACACACACACACACACACTTAAAAGCACTTTCCACTTGTCACTTCCAACTCCAGAAAATGCAAACTGTGCAAATCACCTCTTTTGTTCTACGTGTGCCTGGGCAGCTGGACTTAATTAACTCTGTCATACTAGTTTATGCTTACTTGTTTATTTGTTTGTTTAAAGAGCAAGATTTTTCAGGCTAAAAAAAGTGATGGGGCTACAGCACCCCCCCCCCACCTCCACCCTGCAGTTCATGTGTTTGCCCATAGGAATGAAATAGCTCAGACTGCACATTCAATGTATATAATTTGACACTGTGGACTACAGACATCATTTAACGAGGTAACCCCAAGGTTGCTGAAAGAACTAGAATACATCTATTAGATTGAGCTGGACAGAAGATAGAAACAGCAGTTTAATAAGGTTTTTTTTGGGTAATATCCTCAGAAGTTTTGAGGCACAATACAGTAGCATCCCCTTCCCTTCAGATTCCTTTAACATAGAGTAGCAAATAGCAACAAGCATTTGCCAATGCCGAATGTTTGCTTGCTGGCATTGGCATTGGTAGTGTAGGAGTTAGAGAGCTGCATAATAGGAATGGTAGTGAAGTATTGAACTGAAGCCAACCCCACCACCACCCTGCAGAGACTGACAGAAATTGGGGTGTGCCTTTGGGTCGTCAGGCATAACGGCCACGCCATTTCACCACACCCTACTCTGCAGACACTGACAAGTGTCATGGTGTGCCTTGGGGTCTTTGGCCCTTATGCTCACCCCATTCCATCAGGAAATATGGTGAGATGGGTCCTGTATAGGAGAATGGGGTGACCTTTGGGACTGAAGAGTCCAAGGCACACCTCAATGCCTCTCACTGGCTGCAGGGTGTGGAATGGTATGAGCATTACAGGCGAGAATCCCAAGTCACACCCCTGATGCCTGTCAATCTCTACAGGCTGGGGCGTTATAGTTGGAAACCCTGATGCCTCAGGCATTCATTGGCATTTCCACTCCAAATTTTCAACATGGGTTTTTTGTGACCCCCACCTTATGAACAGTGGCAATATCAGTTTGTTAGCGGAAAGCTGATTTCGCACAGCAACTATACCATTTGGTACCACAGGTGCGAAAACACATTTTGAACAGGATGTGAAAAATGACAGCTGTACTGTTCATGGGGAGGTACAAAAAATGGCAATGTTGAAATTCTGCAGTGAAAATATTAAAAAAACTGGTGAAGTCACGAGCGTGCATAGAAAATGCACAACACACACTGCTAATGCAATTAGTTTGGGGATTTTTTACAGCAGATTGTCAACACAGGGATTTTGTAACCTCTGCTCGTGAATAGTGTCACTGTGATTTTCTTACTCTATCCCGAACAGTGATTTCCCCAGCGACCACACGTTTCTGTGCTGGAAGTGGGACAACACATTTAACCGTAATTAATGAAACACGATAAGCTGTACTGTTCATAAGGAAGTGTGGAAAAATGCCAGTGTTGAAAATCTGAACTGAAAATATTAGAAATCCATGAAGTTACGAGTGTGCATGGAAACTGCGCAATGGTCACTCGTAACACAGTCATTTTATGGACTTTTTTCACCAAATTTTTAACATAGCCATTTTAACACCTTTGCTCATGAACAGTGTCACTGTGATTTTCTTAATCTGTCCCAAACATTGATTTCGCAAACCGACTTCGCCATTGTGCGCTACATGGGCAGAAACACATTTTGGGTGAGATGTGAACAATGACAACTGTACCACTCATAAGGAGGTGTGGTAAAATGGCAATGTTGAAAATCTGGAGTGAAAATATTGAAAATTCGTGAACTTACGAGTGTGCGTAGGAATAGAGCAACGCATGCTCGTAAAACAGTAATTTTTGGGAATTCTTTCACCAAATTTTTAGCATAGCTATTTTAACACCTCTGCTCATGAACAGTGTCACTGTGATTTTTTAATCTGTCCCAAACATTGATTTCGCACACCAACTGCGCCATTGTGCGCTACATGCACGGAAACACATTTTGGGCAAGATGTGAGAAATGACAGCTATACTGCTAATAAGGAGGTGAGATAAAATGGCAATGTTGAAAATCTGGAGTGAACATATTGAAAATTCATGAACTTATGAGTGTGCGTAGGAACAGCGCAACGCATGCTCATAAAACAGTCATTTTGGGGAATTTTTTCACCAAATTTTCAACATAGGGTTTTTGGGGCCTACCTCATGAACTGTGACACTGTCATTTGATTAATAAGTCCCAAAAGGTGATTTCATACAGTGAATGCGAAATCACCCTTCGAGCTCGATGAACACCATGACAGTGAGAGAATTCATGAGAAGGGGTCCCAAAAACCCCATGTTAAAAATTTGGTGCTAAAATTCCAAAAAATGCCTGAGATATGCATTAAAGTTGAAAAAAAACCTATTTATTGCATTATACAGCTTACCAGCATTTTCTCAGTTTGCGGTCGGCTTTGAAGAGTGCAGACATGTTTCCGGTCCACAGTGATCATCGTGCCAGACTCCAGAGGTAAGTATGGGGTGAGGTGGGGGTGTGGGGAGGCAGGGTACGCAGAGGGTGGTGTAGGTGGGGGCAGAGGGGGCAGGACACTCTGCGAGGGAAGGTTTTTTCCTTTCAGGTTTTTTTTTTAAACTTAGACGACGCGGGACATTTGCCACTCTGGAGTGGTCTCCCAGCGTGGCACAAGGAAGGCTGTTTGGGGGGGCCATTGAGCCGATGGGGGATTGGGCACCCCCGTTGGCCATACAATCTGTTGCCACACTGGGGTGGGCTCCCAGCGTGGCACCCTGTACTCTCTGGGGGGGGGACAGTGGAGCCAATGGGGGATTGGGCACCCCTGTCTGCTATACAATGTGTTGCCATGCTGGGGTGGGCACCCAGCGTGGCATCCAGAACTCTGTTGGGGGGGAGTGCAGCACAGCTGATGGGGGATTGGGCACCCCCGTCATCTATACAGTGTGTGCATGGAGGGGGCGTGAGCATGCAGTATGTGTGCGTGCGTGTGTGTGTGTGTGTGTGTGTGTGTGGGGAGGGGAGCGTACATGGAGCAGGCGATATCTGATCGCTGCTTACTGAAGCATAGCTCTCCCTTTCAACTATACAGCACTGCATTTTGGATCATGGCACTATGTTTTTTGCATATGCGTGCAAGCAAACATAAAAATCAGAGGGGGAGTGAACTACTTTGCAGCTGTGGAGGAATACATCTAAATGTCTAGTAAGGTAGTTGCAGGAAAAGCAGGAAAAGCCATTTTAGAGCTACAGTCTGATCGATGACAGAAGGGCTTTAGGCTCCACCCACAGCCCTAAAAATGATGTTGATAAAGACTTTCATTTTTGTATTTTTTTTTAACTTTATTGATAGCCATACAATATTTCACTACTTGCTCTATCATCCATGCATCTGGAGTAGTATAACTGTTAGTACATCATTTGCAACCTGATAGGTAGAATTAGTAAATTACCTTAACCAATACATCCTTTCTTTTCTGTACCAAGTACAGTCCCATAAGACATGCATTAAGTCTTCACGTCCTCCCGCTGAACAGTCACAATTTTCAGAAATATCATTGTAATATATGGATAATTAAAATAATACCCCTAAAATACATACAAAAATTCCCCTATAATACATCGCCTGAAACGCAATAATACCATCGATGGAACTCAATAATACTATTGTTGAGATCTCGTAATACTATCAATGGAAGATCTCAACTATAGTATTATTAAAAACTCACAACAGCACAAGTGCCACTGGACAACTCGAGCAGCTTTCACTGACCTCGAGCCAGTTTTACTGTAACTGTCACATACAGTAAAAGCCGACTACACATTCACATTGTGGTAAGCGTCTGACTAAAAATGTCTCTGTCAAAAGAACAAAACCTGTCAGAAAAAAGGAAAAAAAGTTTATCAAAGAGCAAGCAAACATAAACACTGCCAAAAAAACAGCTTTCGACCTACTGCTGCTTGGATCGCACTGCAACTTCTTTGGGAATGTAGCAATAACCATTAAAAAATCTCCTCAGGCTACAAAAAAACGACGCTACGTGATGTACTCCGACTCCGAGTAGCTCTCTGCACTAAGCGTCACTCATTCCACAACAACAAAAAAGAATAATTAGTACTGTTTTGTTTGCAGTTTCTTTAACACTGCTCGCTTTTCTTTGTTAAACTTTTCAAAAGTTCTCCAAGTTGCCGCAATCCTCACATCCATATATTACAAAAAATAACAAATGCATTCTGGTGTTACAAGGCAGTAATTCATCTCGAGGATCTGGGGGCACTTAAAACCTCTCGAGCTTTGCTCACAAGGTTTACTGTGCCCCCAGATCCTCTCGATGAATTACTGCCATGTAATACACCAGAATGCATCTATTATTCTATTTATCTTTGCTGAATCTGTGCAGTAAGACATTACTCGGGAACTGTTTAAATTTGTATCTTGTGAAGATATTTTTAAGTTTCACATCAGTCAAAATATCCATGTAAGACTTAAACCCAAAATAGAAATTGTTTTTACTAAACCAATGGGAATAGCAAGAATTGGAAATAATCTCTAAATTCTGGTGGTTCCAATGATTGTTAATAGTTTTTGCAATATACTTCTTATATTGAAAACTTAATGTAATGCCCCATCTACTTCCTTTTTTAGATTCATCAAAGAGTATCGGTTCAGCAGTGATATGATCAATGTATTCCTGAGCTATCCATTGTACCCAAGGGTGTACCAGATATTTTTTTCCATTAAACATTGTTTTATTGGCATGATTTCTGGTAGCTTACATATTTTCAGTGACTAACTTAATTTCCGAGGTTCAATCTTTGCTCCAATATTATGCAGTCCTAACTCCACTCATATGCAAGCTGATGGGCAAGAATGTCCTATCCTTAGGATACTCCTAAGTGCTTTGTCGGGGGGGTCATTAATTTATCAGTATTTGCATTCTTATACTCACACACCTCTGCCCATACAATAATTGGGATTCTAATTTTGTCTTTATCATGTGAAGGAGAAGTTTAATTGTAGACCCTTCCAACTTGCAATTAAATCTCATAAGTCCACCCATAGATTTCTTAAGTTTTTCCAATGATATGTTAAAATGTGTATACCATTTACATGAAGCATTGAGCTCTATCCCCACATAAATGTAGCTTTGAGCAACCTCTACTTTTTGATCCCCCATATGCCAGTTAACATATTTACTTTGATCCCCCAAAACAGCTATCTTGTTGTTGTTTTTTTTTAATTAATTTTTTATTTGAGTTTAGATGACATTGTATTCATGTAGTTTAATTTTTCTTGCAGGCCTTTTTTAGACAATGAGAATAAAACAATGTTGGCATAAATGAGCAGGGGACAAGCACAGATTGAAATGTTGGGTGAATCTGAAACAAGAAACTCACTTCTTTTAGCCTTTTATCTATATAAAGGGAGAATAACAGAGGTGCTAATATGCACCCCTGTCTGACACCTTTATTAATCTTAAAGAGAGATGTCATGCTCCCATTTGTCCCCATTCTAATTTTCACCCAGGTATCCTGGTATAAACTACCTATTATGTGTACTAGATTTTTCTCAATTCCTATATCAAGTAGGATGGACCATAACAAGTTCCTCAAGACTGACTCAAAGGCTGATGAATAATCAATAAAGGCTGAGTAAAGCTTTTGTTTATGACATAATACATACTTCTCAATTAAGTGTCTTAGTATAAAAATATTAGTAGTAGTTGAACAATTAGTTCTGAAACCTGCTTGATATTTAGAAATACCCCTCAAGTTATCAACCTGTACCTTTAATTTTTTCTAACACTATTTTTTAAGAACATTTTCCAACTGACAACGAGCAAGCTAATTGGGTCAGTACACAGCTGGATCTGTCAGGCTGCCTTTTTTATGGACGGGAACAACATTAACTCCTTTCCAGGTAGATGAAAAACTATTTTCATTTATACATGTATTAAAATAAATAGAATCTTACACCAGAATGCTGGGTAACTCACATGAACTTCAGCAGGAAATTCCATCTGGTCCTGCGGCCTTGTTCTTTTTCAGGGTACAGATGGCTAAGTCTACTTCATTTATAGTAATAGTTGTATTATTTTTGTTACCTACTTCTATTATACTTGTGGTTCCTTGTTCAAGAGGATTATAAAAGATCTCTGTGAAGAAATCCAGCCATTTTTTGTTCAGTGATGTAAGTATTTATGGTATGTTTATACAAATTAAAGCCCTTAGAAACCAAAGTCCAAAATTTCTTGTTATCATTATTTGTAACAGCTTGTAACATCAGTTTCCATTGGTTCTGATAAAAAAAGTCTTCTTATTTGAGATGACTACTTTGTAATTCCTACGTACCTGATTGAGATCTTTTAGTATTTGTCTAGATGTTGTTTTGTATCTTTTATACATTCTCCTGATTTGAGGTTTACTTTTTTACAATCTAAATCAAACCAGACTAAGGTCTTTGTTTTTCTTGAGGGTCTTTCTTCTAATTTATGTCTAATTTGGTCATATATATTATTAATACCAATAGTAATCTGTGTTAAATATAATTGATCAATCTCACTTGGATATATGGATAAGGGAGCGTTCTGCATTATCGAAACAATTTCAATTCTGCATTATTATACCATTTTATCTTATTTGCCGATCTGATGTCTGAGAAATGTATAATTTCAACATTAGTTTTCCCTTGCTCTTTCTAATACTTGTACTCTAATATTACTGGAATGTGATCAATTTTTGGTCTTAAATCAACATACATATTACTCCAGTTTTCTATTGGTTCTGTCCATACAGCTAGATCTACAATCGAAGTACCTTTGGATGAAATGTAAGTTAATTCCCCTTCCCTGTCCCTTCCTAATCTTCCATTAAGAGGATAAAAATTATAATCAGTTAAAATGCCCATTAATTTTTTCCTGCCGCACTTACTTTAATATACTTGTTTTTTCTAGCAACCATGTTATCATGGGGATGTGTGTAGAGAAATAATGAATTATCAATTAGTCCTTCATATTTACCAATTCAAGCATTGAAATCATCCATAAGAAGGATGTCCAAATCTAGGTATGCATACAGGGTCTCAAGGATAATATTACTGAGATCTTCCTTAGATCAGGGTAATAAAAATTAGAGTTCTTCAGGGGAATATAACTATTGATAAAGATGAAACTCTTGTTCTCCATACCTAGGTACACGGCTATAAAGTTATCATATGTTTTCCAGCAATTAACTTTAGCAAAGAAAAACAATCTTAACAAAGAGAATCAATCCACCTGAGTATCTACCCAGTTTATGTGTTCTTTTACTTAAGGAATGAAAACATTCATAGTCATTTATGCTGATAGAATTCATTTCCCCATGCCATGTTTCTTGTAAGCTTAATATATCAAACTCTAATAAATAAGAGTTCCAGTCATCATCATTAGTTTTGAACTTCTAGCCTGCAATTTTCATGACAATACTGCTATTCCCTTTGAGTCTTTTGTTGACTCTGAGATCAGATTATTAGTACGTGGTAGTCAGTTAGTATCCTATCCAGCTAGGGCATACATCTATTATTTAAGGGTAGATCACTAAGATCTCCCTTGGGCCCCCCTAGATTCTCTCTGTGTTTGATGTTAAAAACCCTCTACTTCACAGATATTAATACCAAGGTATTCCAAAGTACCAGCCTTTTCAAGTATAGAGTCAGCCAGCTTTCTGCTAGTGGAGTATATATTTAGTTGTGAGTCAACACCACTCCTGGTGGCCATAATATCTTCACTGTTATCAAAATCATTTTTTAGAAATGTCAATAGGTCCTTAATTGCAGAGGATAATTTAAAATCGGTTTCAGTCTCCATAATATCCTTTCCAAAGAGACATAGACAAGCTTGTTGTTGTCTCGTTCACCTGCTATTTCTTCTGATGTTAAATAGTTCCCTATATGGACAGGTCACTAAGATCTCTCTTCCATGTAATAATTCACTGTTTGCCCAAACATACAGTAATTGGTCATACGCGGGGAAGAAAACACAACACCAAACATAGTTGCAGCTTGCCCAGCTATGTTCCTGACTTTAATAATATCCTCCATATCCAAGTCCACATCTAATTTATTCTTTAAGAAAGTCAGTAACTGTATTTCCAGATTGAATGTGGTAAAATAGTCCCAATTAAGGGAACCTAATAATCTAAGTATCAGATAATTATTATACGCTGATTCAATACTAATGTCTCCTGCATCTTTGGAGTCCACCTTTGCTAAAGGGCAGTTTTCATCATTGACCTAGTCATTTCCATTACATTATTCTCCCTACCACCAAGGCTGGCAGTCTCTTCAGGGTCAAGTAGCCCTCTAGCAGGAGGTCTTCCAAGCCATTGGTTCAGTAAATGGAGCTCATTTTTCAACTGCCTCAGTTGGGTTGCCATGTTACCCTTAGATAAGCTGAGTCCTCTTAAATCATTAGATCCTGTTTTATTTCCCCCTGAAGTGAGATGAAGTTGCAAACAATTAGAGATTTTATTATTTTGTGTCATTAACTTGGTCTCTAAAATAATCCCACTCTGTACTTCTAGTGACTGTCTTTGTTCATTGTATTTTATTTTACCCATTTTTTACACTTTTCTTATTTTTCTTTATTTTTCTGGGTTCTCTTTTTATTTCATTCAATTTCCCAGGTGGGCTATCAGGTATGCAAATGGGGCTAAAATCTGGCCTCCTTTTGCAATTAATCATATCCTTGTACTCTGTCCTGCTCTATTTCAGTATAGTTGCTATACCACTCATGATATGGTAAATTGAGGATAACCTCATCAAGTTTGGCTCTAGTAATAGCTACATATGTTCTTAAATTCTTTATAAGATATTTTTTTTTATTAATTGGTCCATAATGATGAGATTCCCATAAAGCAGATCTCTCAATAATATCACCATTTCATTGCATAAATTGGTAGAAGGAAAAAAAAGGATAGTTATGTTCATTCCCTGTGGTTTCAGAGTTGTTAAATTGATTATATGGCTTAGGGCTTTTTTTGACACTGGGTACATTAGTGTGGATCATTGTTTCTCTTCACAGAATTCAAGTCCATTAATTGTAGCCTGAAGGTTTTCAATTATGCTTCCCAAGGCATTCATTTTACTGAGACAGTCTGATACAAAACTTTCATCTGAGTGCCATAATTTGGAAAAGGCATCTAAATCTAGTGTCTATATAACCAGATCAGCCTGACCTGGCAAGCATGACTTACTACTAAAAAATGTTTTGCTATTTTTCCCCTTAGCAGCATTAACTGAATTATTATTTCTCTCACCATTTATATCATTTTCACTTCCAGAGCTGATAGAAAGTGCAACCACTCTAGGAGTTGAGGTTTACGCAATAATGCATGATGGGGCATGTGTTGTTTTGGGATTTACACACACCTTGTGTGGTGTGCCACAAGGCACAGTCAAGTGACTTTGACCACACAAGAAGTGTATAAATCCCATTATTACACATGCCCTGAAGTGCATTATTGTGATTATAAAATTAATCTGTTATTAAAAATTAGAAAAATTAATTAGGTTCAAAGAAGGTAAACATTTGAGTACCAGCATCTTTACCAGTTGTCTGTTGCAGGATTTATCCATGGTCATGCAACATGTTTTGTCCAATGAGGTTACAGGAATTTCTAGACCCATGTTATAATCTACTTTTATTGCCATGAGGAAAAGTCATATGATCCTGATTTTAATTTGCTTTCTACTCAATGTTTTTTTTTTTGAGAGGGAGTTCCTGAGTCCTGAAGAGGATAAATCCAGATTATGCATCCTTTGCAGCCTAGTGTCTGCCATTATTAATCATCTAAGGTGCAAGGTACTAAAGTAAACTCATAAGGTATAGTAGATAAAAACACCCTAATTAAAAAGTAATACAGCAATAAAATAGACAATAGACAATAAAGTGCACAATTATTGGTTCAAAAAGGTCCTAAAGGGGCAACAACAGTGGAACTAATGCTTGTCCTATAAAAAAATAAGCACAGACTCATACAACTATATACTTTTTTAGAAATCAGCAAATAGTACAGCACAGCAATTATTATTCAGAAATCACAGCTCAATAAATACTAAATTTCAATTAATGTCCAGCTGCTTTGTACGGTGTTTGGCATGAGCTTTGATCCTTTGCCAGCTCACTCAGTCATCAATCAGGGGATGCAAGAATCACTTTGTTCCTTGTTGTTCTTACAAAGCATAAAGAAGTTATCAAGTTCAATTTAAAAAGACATTCTTGAATTCATTATTTATTTAGGAACTTTAATAAAACAACATTCCCTTCTTTGGTACTGTGATATTTGGTAGTGCACCTGATGATAAAGCTGTGGATCCCACCACTGGACAGTCCTTCTTAAATGTCCTCTTCCCAGGAGTAAAAAAGTACTTTGCTCTAGTGGGCTTTCCAGCTCCTTAATTTTGTCCTTTAGAGGGTGAAATTTTTCGATCATTCACTAGGGGAAAAAGAGAGAGAGAAAGAGTGCAATAAGTATGTGCAATTATATAAGGACCGTGAAAGAAATAGCTTCTCTTTTTTTCTACCATTAGCTCACCAGGAAAAAGAAAAAAAACAATAACATTTCTTTTTAAAACCTCTAAATATTTCCACAGGAGAAAGAAGAAAGAAACCTCTATACTTTTACACAATAAATGTACTTTTTCTTTGTTTTACTAATGTCAGTAGCGCTAGGTACCAGTTCGGCTACTATGCTGCAGTCACTGCCTTTTTGGTTCTAAATTTTACTGTGTTATAGCATGGTCAAGTGAAAATCTTCAGGCCTCAAAATGTTAACCCAATAAAACAGCAAGCGACTTACAGGCGATAAAAGTAAAATGCTTCTTGCTAGATTATCAAGCAAAATGAAGCACAAATAAAATTCAAGTATTGCAGTAGAAAATGTGAATGAAATATTGCAGAACAGTCAGCACTCTCTCTGTTCTATACTGAACGCCAGCTTTACTTCCCAGAGTACTGCTTATGCTCAGCTACCCCAGTGATCAGTAGCGACATCCAAGTAGACATGCATGCATTTTTAAATGCCTATCCATGTGTCTGGAGCTATCCACTTAGCTTACAGATCACTCAGTAAAAATCTCTGTTATTGAAATATATTAAAAAGTAAATAGTAAAATACAATCAGAATAAAATATTTTAAAAAAGAACTATCCTATATCGTATATCCAGTATGCTGCCCAGTACCTCTGTGATTACCTTTTTACTTAACTAGGTATAGATAAAACACATTTCTAATAGCTCTAGCTAAAATGCAGGTACAAGTTTACAATCAATACAAAGTAAGAGAAATAACGTTCCTTCGTAAGTTAGGGAGGTGAGGAGCTGTCGCAGACTTTCTCATTCAGCGTTGCTCTGTTTCATCCAGCTTCATAAACTTTTTCGAGTGGCCTTCTGTCCCTTGCTGCAATCCCTCACCATACCAGGGAAAAACCCCCACACCAACATATGGGCCTTCCTCCTGCAATGAGACAAAAAATAACACTGATAGAGCTGCATGACAGGAGGCAAGCAATAAGATGTACTGAAAAGGAGATAGGCATTTTTAAGGCTTGGATGTCATACCTTTACTAAATCTTGTATCAGTCATTGTCTCCCTGCTTCTCTGTTCTTCTCCTCAGAACAGAGAGCAGGTAGCAAAGTGTCCATCTCTATCTACAGCTCATCTTCTGATGGTAGTGGATATTCAGAAATAGTGTTAAAAGATAGACAAGCTAGGATGTAAAACACAGACTGTTCTAATGGATGTCCATCTGCTTGAATTCAATTAACAGGCTACAAAAACAGGCCTGGTATCAGAAAAAATTACTATAAATCCACTTTGGGATACATTGTGCCAGGTGGGAATTGCAGAAGTGAAGGAAAAGAAGGAAGAGGAGGCTGATGAGTCAACAGAACTGCATGCAGTGTAATACATGGTGAAGGCTTATTTGGTGGACACCTGGCACCTTACAGTAACAGTTGAAAAAACTCAGCTGAACAAGAAAACGTCTGGCTACAACCGTTCAACTAGAGTATTTTGAATTCATTCATTGATGCTACTGAGGTATGTAAGTATGTAAAAGCTGCTGTGATTGGATGTTAGCTGCAGCAGACAGAGAAAGAAGACACCCGATTTGCTGTGACAGTTTTTGAATCATGTGGTTTGCACAGCTCCTTTGGTTTCAGATTCAGTCAGATCATGGCTGCTGTGCTTAAAGGAGAGTAGTCCTAACTCCGATCAGTTAACTTTTCTGTGCTGGATTGCTCTTTTTCTATCAATCTGCCTTAAAATACTTAGTAGCTTCCTGTTACTTCCTGCCTGCTCCGAATCACTATCAGCTAGGTACAACTGCTGACTTTGCCGGGACAGAAGCTTGGACCTCTGATTGGCTGCTGCCATCTGTGTCAGGTCGTAATTGGCTGAGACAGTTGTGGCTCATCTGCAGATTGGTCCAGCTTCCATTTGCTTGAATTCCTCTTTCCTTTCCTCCTCTTTGTCTTATTGGGGACCATATGCTAAGTGCAACAAGAGTTGGGGAATTGTGTGAGATATTCTGGGGACTGGTGGTTAAGTGCTGCTATTGTTCCTGAGGGGACCAGTATTGTAATGTAAATTAGTGTTACAGCTCTTCTGAGGGATTGTGCTTTTATTGTAGTTTTCTTTTTAACTGCCATGGGAATGTGAATATATTGATTTATTGCTCTAATATTTTTTGTTCTCACTGTTCCTGTACTGATCTCTGCTCTCACTTCCTATCTGCCCTTCTCACTTCTTATCTGCCCTTGAGCTGTATTCCTTCTGTTGCTGCCTCTTGCTCCTGCTGTGACTAACTCATTGTAGTTGGTGCAGTCTAACAACCCCCCCCAGCTGCTAAGTGCACTGTCTCTCACTTTTTCTCTGTAGCTTCCAGCCCACTGATTAACTTGCTACCTCATCTTGATCCCTGCCCACCTCTTAAGCTCTTCCAACCACCCCCTTTACCTTGCCTTACACTAACACCCTCCCTCTTGTTCTTCCCTTCCAGGTTTTAGCCTGATTGGGCACAAGCTGCTCCGCTGATCTTACGGCTCAGCTGGAGAA
Organism: Neoceratodus forsteri; assembly: GCA_016271365.2. NCBI lineage: Eukaryota > Metazoa > Chordata > Ceratodontiformes > Ceratodontidae > Neoceratodus > Neoceratodus forsteri. The sequence goes on from CM057449.1 coordinate 1,431,382,909, forward strand.
GCCAGACAGCCGTGCCACTCCTCTTGCCTTCTCTGTAGTGTTTTTAGCCAGATATGATGTCTGACTTTGCTGGGACAGAAGCTTGGACCTCCGGTTGGCTGCTGCCATCTGTATCAGCTCACAATTAGCTGAGACAGTTGTGGCTCGTCTGCAGATTGGTTCAGCTTCCATCTGCTTGGGTTCCTTGACTGCTGTGTTTTCTAAGCCCACTCTCTGCTTCTGACTGTTGTATTTGGTAGCTGAAAATAAGTATGTTAAACACATCAGGGACTTGGTAATAAGAAAAACATGCCATACATAAATCTAGGCCTTCTGTTTTTACTTTCATTCAACAGCAGATACATACAAGAGGAACCTGATCTCCAACCCACAGGAAGTGCATTTACAGGAAGTGTACATTCTCTTAAAGCTGTACTGCTCTAACATTTCTTAAAGCTGTACTACACAGTCCCTCCTGACTTAGCTAGAAAATACATAAATCAATAATTCAGAAAATAATGTGACACTATTACAGTTATTACTGCAATTGTCCTTTTTAGTTAGTTATGTCATTAGGCTATATCTCTATAAGTCCATTCCCTTTGGTGGACATCTTATACGTCCTGACTGACGTAGTAGGACTCAAGGCTATTGCACTGAAATCTGATTAGCATCAGCCACATCTTGTCTCAAATGCTGCGGTTCCACTATCTGTCCCTGTTCTTGTTCCAGAACAAATAGTGCTAGATTACTACCCTTACTCTGGGTATCCCTTTTTTGTTCTGTCTCAATTCTAATCGTAACTGGTCCACATGTTTTTTCACTCTCCTCTGGTTAGTCAGTCGAACACTATAGTCAACATTTCTGAATTTTTTTCCACCACGCCTTCTATCCATCTCTGCAGGATCATTGGGTTTGAAGGATCTGGTTTTAGGAAGCATTTCTGTTACTGACTTATAGCCTAGAGGGTGAAGAAGGTCCAATTGAGTTCAAATCTGACATCCAAACAACAATTCTGCAGGGGATATTGCAGTGACACAATGTGGTGTTGTTCAATACATTGCAAGAAAGTCCAACAGGGCTATTTGTATTGCCGTTGGTGTAGCAGGATTATCTTTGACCATACTCTTTTTAAAAGTCTGAACCAGGAGTTCCGATTCACCATTTGAACTTGGATGGTTGGGAGGTGAGAAAATATGGCAGATACCACATTGCTGGCAAAATGCTTAGAATTCAACAGACATGAACTGTGGTCTGTTATCTGGGACACTCACTTGTGGGAAACCATGGGTAGCAAAGATAGAGTTCAGCCCTTTAATGGCACTCTCAGTAGTTGTTGAATACATTTGATGAATTTCTGGCCTTTTACTATAAGCATCAGTTAAGAGTAACCACATGGAATTTAAATAGAGTCCTGCAAAATCAATATGCAACCTTTGCCAGGGTTTTTCAGGTTGTTCCCAATGGTGAACTGGAGCTCTTGCCAGATTTCCCATCAATACAGCACAACCTTCACATCTTTGCAAAACCTGGTATATGTCTCTGTTAATGGAAGGCCACCATACATGAAGTCTAGCCAGGGATTTCATTTTAGCAATGCTTGGATGGCCTGCTTGCAAAACAGTCAACACATTTTAGTGATAACATTGGGGTGCTATGACACACAATCCCCACAGAAGACACCCCTCAGCAGTGGACAACTGCTGTCTCTTTGCATAGTAGGGTTGTAGTGCAGCTGAACAAGTAGTGCCTGGCGTCCAGCCCTCAAGCGTATACTGATACACTTGTTTCAAAATTACATCTTGACTAGTTGTTTTTGCAACATCCTTGGCTATTACTGGAAGCTGATCTAACTGTTGTAGCTCCATTGCACACACAACAGTAGAGTCCTCCATATCTTTGAATTGCACTGGAAAACTATCAGGCCCCTCCTGGCATAGTAATGGCTCCTCTTTAAGTCCCACATTGAACTCTATTTACTTACTTATTTGCCAGCAGATACAGACCACATGGTCTATCAAGTCTGCTTGAGTGTGCAGCTAGCACCCCGCTTTGCAGCTGCCCCTCCCCCTTCATTATCCCACACAGATGAATGCCAAATGAGATTGAACCAGATTAAGCTGCTTGTGGTATTTTCAGTGAATGGGGAAATTTGCAAGGACACCAGGGAAATTCCCCTACTGCTTGGCCAGTAGGGGGACTTGCTGACCATCATGATGGAACGCTCAGTTGCCGAGCTGACTTTGTTGCAGCAGGACGTGCTGCAGGCCGAGGGGCCAATTGCGACTTCTACATTTGAAACTACAGATTCTGAGATTTTTTTTGAAGCACTGATGGAACCAGTCTTACCTGCTAACCCTGCAATTTCTATGGACGTCTCGACCGTGATGGGACAACAAATGGTGACTTCATTATCTACTAAGGCATTCTCTGAACAACTCCCTAAAGAGTTTACTTTTCCAGCTCTAAACCAGCCTTTACTTTCTACCCGACAGCGGAATGCGGAACCACCACTTAGGCATCCTGTGACAGCTGAAACTATGCTGTCTGACAGCGAGATTGCTACGCAGCAAGGAAACAAAATTGACTTACAGGTTGCTGCAGCTCCGGCTGAAACGAAGAACACGCTTCACTCTGGGCAAACTACCACAGGTACTGTTTATGTTACTTCACCTTTGGAACAACAACATGCATCTATTTTTTCTTTCGATGCTAAACAAAAATGGATTTTCATACCAGTTGTAAAGAAAACACCAACTGACCAACCACGCTCCTGGGCAGACCAGGTTGATGACGCCGATGCTTCTTGGTCAGTTTCCAAAGCCCTGACATCTGCGGGCTGGGCACAGCTCCCTGAGTCAGGCAAATGGATCTCTGGCTTCTCCCCTATTGTAATTCCGGGGGTAAAAATGAAGGGTTCTTGTGTCTCTCCTTTGCAACTTCCCGAATCTACTGTTTCTAAAGTTCTTCAACCTGCTACTACAGAAACACACTCTGAAGATGTTCTAGCTTCTCCTTTGGCTCTTCCTCCAGAAATCTCCTTTGCTCAGAATCCAGAACTTGGGTTTCTCCCACAGGGAGTCGTACCCCTCCCTGATAAACTTCCGCCTGAGCCATTAAACCCTTCAGTAGAGGAGTGTATAGACGACCCAGATGCTTTAAACAACTCAGTGGGCCCTCCACCAGACTCTTTGCCTGGCCCAGAACAACCTGCAACACGCTTCTATGCCTCCTTTTTTCATTCCTCCTCTTACTCGGCTAAAAGACACAACACTGTTCGGCTCATTTATGAAGGGGGGGATGGAGGTTTTTCCTGATAGGAAATTTGTGGCAAAATCATTATTAAAAGATAGCCTGCAATTTACTTCTGATGAAATGTATGCGCTAATACATGTGTCTGGTGAAAAAACTTTTGATGTCAGTTTTAAACTCAATAGTGGTTTGGAAAAATTTTGGTCTAGATATCATATGGTACGACAAACTCCTTTATGGTCCCCATTTGATGTTTATCCCCTCACAAAACTGGCACACAAAACAGTTACCATTCTTTTTAGGAATGAGAGTGTTAGTGTTGCAGACCTAGTTTACTGGTTGAAACAGAGGTGCACAGTATTAGGGCACCCAGAGGCGATTTTTGACTCTGAGGATATTTGGACAGGGGGTTGAAGAATTAGGGTTATCCTACGTTCTACTGAAGATGGTTTGCAGCATCTTCCAAATTGCATTTTTTTGGGGCAAGACAGACGGGTCCTTTTTTATGCAGGCCAACCTAAATCCTGCTACAGATGTGGGAAATCTGGCCACATTAGTAGTGCCTGTGACCGCTTACGAGCTAACCTTTGCAATTCCTTGGGTCATGTGAGTGAACACTGTAGGAATGTAGCTGTCTGTTCCTTGTGTGCTGTTCACGGGCACACTTATGCCACCTGCCCTGTGGCAGCTCACCAACACTCGGACACTCAGGACTCTGAGGAACAACGTTTGTTAATTGCAATTGCACGACGTTCCAGATCCACTCTTTCTATGACCCGTACTACACCCTTTGTTCCCACTAAGTTGACCTCCTCAGGTGTGGCAACTCCTGCTCCTCATGAATCTCCCCCCCACTCCCCTCCCCTTTAGCTTCGGACCCAGATACGCCACTACCTGACCCTCCACTCCAGGTTTCAATTCCTCTAGATAACCAATCCATGCCCCACCCCCGCTTCCTCATGTCATACCATTTCATTCTAGAGAAACACGGAGTAAGACCTACCATACTCAGCCTGCTTCAAAAGTCCCAAAATTGGTGAACACCCCTACAACTAACTGTTTCCATGCCCTTCTCCTTGCACAAGATGTGTCTGATGCTGACTCAGAATCTTCCCAGTCAGGAGTGGACTCCATGGGGAAATCTATGGATGTTGAATCAGAGGGTGTTTCACTCCCATCCCTCCCTCTGAAAACCAGCTCGCAGTTACTAAAAAGGGAAAAAAGACAACGTAAGCCACCATGACCTGATTCAACTACCTAAATGTTTTCCTCCTTAACTTTCTGCTCACTTAATGTGAACAGCATCAAAAATCAGTTAAGACAATCTGCTTTCTTTTCCCTTTTACAAACTTTACACTGTAATATTTTCTTCTTACAGGACACATGTTTACATACTGTGGCTGAACTTACTGGTGCCTCAAAACAATGGCACACGGGGGTTTCATATTGGTCACTGGGATCTGATAGATGTACAGGGGTTGCAATACTTTTTGCATTAGATGTGAAGGTTTTGAAATTGATAGATTTGCTTCCTAAAAGGATATTGATTTTAGATATTGTACACCAAGGGACGTGTTACTGATTAATCAATGTTTATGCACCTCAAACTAAAGCAACCAGTGTGGATTTGTTTCAGCTTCTACAACCATATTTATACACCTTCTATGATGTTATCTTGGGTGGAGATTTTAATTGCGGACTATCTAACAAAGATAGGGGAAAGGGGGTAAAAACTACTAAAGTTTTTAGCGACATGTCTTGTTTGGCTAGGGTGGTCCAAACTGCAAGTTTGGTTGACGCATATGCTCATCTACATGTGACTACTGTGCCTACCTTTCACAAAGGTGCCCTAGCTACAAGGATAGATTTATTTTTTATTAATAAGAATTTACCTTTGCAATCTGCATGGGTTACCCCGGTGGAATTCTCTGATCACTGTGCCTTGTGCATAGCGGTTGAGTCCACAGCTGCCTTTTCTTTTGGTAGGGGTCTCTGGAAGCTTAATTCTCAATTGCTCCTACGTCAGGAAATTTTGGAATACTTACAGTATTTCATACTGGCAAGGAAATCCCTATACGAGATGTATGAAGATCCACTTCTATGGTGGATGGATACTAAATTAGATGTTATCTCTCTGTTGAAATCTTTTGGGAAATCTCAATGCTCAGCTGCATATTTTTCTTATTTGCAACTCCGGCAGCAATTGCAGAAATTGATGTCCATGGCCCAGACTACAAAACATGATCTTTCATCCCAAATAAAAATTCTTAAGGATCAAATGGCACCTTTTCATAAACACCAATCTCAAGTTTTAAAATTTTAACAACAATTTGGTACACAAGGTAGTTTTGCCACTGTTTGCCCCTTTCTGGGTAACAAAGAAAGGGTGGGAAAAAGTTTTTACCAGTTTATTAGGGTGTGATGGTCAGGAAAAACTTACACAAGCTGACTTAATGTCAGAGGTGACTTCATACACAGCGACACTCTTTAAAGAAAGGCCTGTAGATTTGGATTCTTCTTGGGATTACCTCCACAATGTTGAGGTTCTGAACTGTCCTCAATCATTATTATCTGGTTTAGTAAATCCCATTACATCACAGGAAGTCCTTACTGAAATTAATACTCTTTCATGCAAAAAACACCAGGTCCGGATGGTCTAATTGCTGAATTTTACAAATTGATGGGAACCTCATTATCTCAGGAACTTGCAGATGTCTATAATGATTTATTGACACATTCCGATTGTCCTTTAGAAATGATGAGGGGAATTTTGATTTTTTTTGCATAAGAAAGGTGACAAAAAGCTCCTTTCTAATTGGAGACCAATCAGCTTATTAAATGTTGATTTGAAAATTCTAATGAAAATTTTAAATGTACGGCTTTTAACTGTATCCTCCCATTTAATTTCTCCTGCACAGTCCTGCACACTTCCTAATAGATCTATACTTGACCAGTTACTTTTTTGCGTGAGATTTTTGACAGATCTAGTACAATTGGATTACCTGGTTTTATTTTAACTTTAGCTCAAAAGGGGGCTTTTGATTTGGTGAATCACAACTTCTTATGGCTTACTTTAAAACATTATGGTATTCCAGCCACTTTTATTTTTTGGTTACAGAAACTTTATAAATCTGCGATTGTGTCTCCTCTGGTTAATGGACACCTTGGGCCTATGCTTCCGGTAAGGCAAGGTGTTCGGAAGGGTTGTCCAGTTAGTCCATTACTGTATGTGTATAGTATAGATCCTTTGTTACGCACTTTGAATAAAATAATACCCTTCATTTCTGTTCCTGGAGTCTCTATACCCTTTTCAGCCCTTGCTTATGCAGATGACATTGCATTTGCACCCCCACTGTTTCTTCCATTCACTCGGTTGTTGACATGTGTCAGTTTTTTGGTTCTCTTTCTGGTACGTCCTTAAATATACCCAAATGCCTTGGATTCATTTTAAATGGGGACGTTCCTGAACAGACACTTATGCGTGATATACAATTTACGTCATCACCCATATGGATTTTAGGTATTTTTTTCATTTCACCTACACCAGCTATTTATAACTGGGATATTCAATTGCAGAAAGATAGGATTATGGTACAAAATTGGAATAAATGGCAGTTTTCTAAGCTTAAACGTATTCATTTGATACGTACCTATTTAATACCGTTATTTTTATTTTTGAGTAATATTTTTCCCCCACCTAAACAAAGGGAAGCAACTTTATTTAGTATTTTTTTTTCAAGCTGTTTGGGGTAGCCGTCTAAATCCCATTAAATGTAATATTCTATACTTACCTGTATCCCGAGGTGGTTTAAATATGATTAATCCCCTACTTTTTTTTTTTACTGTCAATTTCTTTTTTCTAATTTTTTGCCATTACTAAAACATTTTCCTAAATTATGGACCAGTCTCTCCCTGCAGGCAATAGGGCTTTGGTATAATGAGTGGGTGGTTGGCAGATTAAGACATCTTAGTAAATCTACTATTGTACAACCTTATCAACATAAGGTTTTCCTTAAATGACGGCAGTGGAAAATACCAAGTGACTGGATACTTTCCAAACATAAAAATTTTTTATACCAGTCTGTTCTCGATTCCTGTTTTTCAGAACCAATTATATTCCCAAAATGTCCAGATGAGCTGCTTTTGCCACTAAAAGGTTTAATAACACATAACCAAATTCCTCCTAAACTTTGGGATGTAACTTGGTTGTGTGGTCATGAAAGGCTGAATGTTAATGGAAATAAATTTCATAAACAGTTACAAGACTGTAACTGTTCCCGTCCTGGTTGCTTTCAAGTTCTTGAAATGATGCAGCACTTATATTTTTTATGTCCATATATTTCTAACTTTTGGGGCTATGTTGCCACTATTTGGAAAGAACCAACCTCTAAATATGTGAATTACAATGTTTTGATCTATGGTTCTTATACTACTGATTGGAGAAAATGGGATACTGGCACATTGCAGTTATTTTTGCTGTCTTTAAATGGTTTATTTGGCAAAACAGGTGTCTTTTTTTTCTTATACGGAACTTTTACAGAAAATACATTCTGAATTGTTGAACATTTATAAAAATGAAGTAGGAAGATATAATTGCGCTCAATTAAGGTTAAATTGGAGGAATTTACCTTGGGTGACGGATAATGATGTTCCGTCGCATGACTTTATAATGTATTATCTGGGTTTGATAGTATTTTCTTTTCTTTATTAATTTGCTTTCTTTCTTTTTTTTGTTTTCTCATTATTTTTTGAGTTTTTGATTTTTCTGTACTATTGTGTATTAACAACGTATTTGATTCTTTTTTTTTGAAGTTCTGTTAATAAAGAATTCCTTACTCTCCAGTAGGGAGATCCCATGACAGTCTGCTGAGAGCTGTCATTCTGTCTGGTGTGCCAGATGAGTGCAGATGTGCAGGAGGCTGGAAGCAGGTCTCCACCTCGGACTTGATACCCATGGAGATGAGTACACTGAGCAGAATGAGGATTAAGCTACACTTTACAGAGCAAAGAAGTGTGGGGAAAAACAGAGAAACTGCAAAGTTAAGATCTGAACAAGTAGCTGATGAAACAGAGGGACAACACGGAAAACTGAGATGCAGTAAGTCAGAAAATACACTTATGGATGTTGGTGTGGGAGAAACACAAAGTAAATTGGAAAGAAAAGAAAATGTGCAAAGCAAAATTAAGAGCTGTGAGGCAAGGGGAAGTGGGTCAGGGACAGATGTTGAATGCTGACGTGGCAGATGCAGAAGGGAACATGTCTGGCCAATCTAAGACCTGAAGTGTCGTGACAGCCAAAGCAATCTCAACTCCAGCGCTGAAAGAAATGGCTAAAGACAGCCAAAAAAGGCTCAGCCTAAGATGAGCAGGAACAGCGAGTGGCAAAAATTTAAAACAAACAGAGGAAAATCAGGGAGAACTCCCAAAAGAAATAGAAAAAGATATTACAGCTTCTCATAATGAGGTCTCAGATGCTGAAGGGCCCTTTGAGTTTAAAGATACACCAGATTGGGTGGCAGATGCACTGATCTAAGTGAGATGGAAAAGAATGAAGGATGAACAAGGATGGGACCCAGACAGGCCTAGTAGCTCTAAAATGGATGAAAAAGTGCAAAACAATGAAAAGCAGAGAGAAGATGGGCAAAGAACAGAGGATGGAGGGCCTAATAATACTAGTATACATGAACCTGATGTTACGATAGAGTTGGCTGCACAGAGGGGGATAGTGAAGGCACTTCCATGGATTTGGAGCAAAATATGATTCAAATGGAAAACCAAAGTGATAATGAAAATTTACAAAAAGAAAGAGTATGGGGTCTAAATACTAGGGAAAAGGTATTTCCAGAGAATCAAATGCCTCAATAGGCAAAAAGAAGGAATGCAGTCAGGCTTAAATTTAAAGGGGTAGCTACAGATGCCCCAGACAGGCTGTATATTGGGAGAGAATTATTAAAGAAATGAATTAAATTTTATCCATATGAGATATATGTGCTGATACATGTACCAGGAAGCACGGAATATGAAACCAGCTTCAAACATCCAGGAGGTTTGGACAGGCTCTGGAAGCTTTTCCATCAGCTTAAGAATACTCAACAATAGAGCAGTTTTTTTTTTTTGCAAATCCTTTAACAAAGCCTGCTTTTAAAATTGTGACCGTTCTTTTTAGAAACAAGGGGATTAATATATCTGACATCACTTTCTGGGTGAAGCAAAAATGTGTATTTCGCGGTCCCCCTGAACTAATCCTGGATCATGAATGTCTGTGGACAGGGGGTGGAAATACAAAGTGACTCTGAAGCAAGTGGATGGAGAAATTCAACATTTAGCAAACTATTTTTTTTTTAGGAAAAGACTAAAGTGTAGTTTTTATTCTTGTCAACCAAAGGCCTGTTACAAGTGTGGCAATAAAGGACTTCTGAGCAATGTGTGTGGACAAGCAAAATGTGGCCTGTGTGGGACAATAGGACATCATGGTATAGGCTATAAAAATAAACCAAAGTGCAGCCTATGTGAGGAAGAAGGGCATTTTTTTAACTGTCCATGGGCGGCAGATAGCAGTCCAGATCCTAGGGAAATAGCAGAACAAGCTGTTGTACTTGCAAAACTCAAAAAGAAAAAGGAAAAGAAGATAAAATTATTTTTGAGGCAAGGAATAAAGAGGATTTGGATCCAACTGTGGAAACAGCAGGAAACATAAAGGATTCAGTGCATTCCTGTTCTCCCCCTTTACAGACGGTGAACATTTTGGAACAAAAAACTAGAGGTTCTCAAGGAGAAAATAAGAGAAGAGAAGAGGAAGAAGAAACAGGAGAAGAAATACAAAAAACTAAAGGAAAAAGAATGAAACCTACTTTTATCATTGTAACAAGATAAAAAAAAAGTATGCACCCCAAATATACAAAAAGCAAAACTTTAGAGAGAGACAGAGAAGGGATAGTATTGACAAATAGATACATTCTGTTGCAAACCAAGGAATGGGCAACTGTGGAGGAAGACTCCATATCATCTGGCTCGGATGCCTCAGTACTTGATTATACAGATGGAGGGAATATGACTGACACTCAAATATCAAAAAAAAAGGAAAACAAAACTAAGGACTTATGATGAAACTAGTTTAGTTTTTTCTTCCCCTGTTTAACATGGACCAATTAACTTCCTTTACCATTAATGTAAACAGTGTTAAGCATAGGAATAAAAAACAGTTACCTTTTAATATCCTTAGTGAGCTAAGAAATTATATAGTAATGATGCAAGACACCAGGAAGCATACTTTAGAGGAGATAAAGCCAGCCCAGAAAGATTGGAGGTGGGGGCCTTCCCTATGGTCCATAGAGGAAAGATGTTCTGGGGTAGGAATTGCATTCACATCGCATAATGTTAAAATACAAAAAATTACAGATTTGGAACCAGGGAGGGTCTTTATAGCTGACATTATACTGAAGAAGTTGGAGATTAGGTTAATAACTATCTAAAACCCACAGACCAAGGCAGAGAGTTGCAAGCTAGTGAAAAGTGTGGAACCTTTTTTGCATACCTCCAAGTTAGTCTTATGGGGAGGGGATTTTAATTGCGGTTTGGTGAAGGCAGATTGGGGTAGGAAAATGGGGAACATTTTTTGTGACACTCACTGTTTAACAGAAATCATAAAAAAAGTGAACTAGAGTATGCATACTTGTTAAAAAAGAAGAAAGTGGAACACACTTACTGTTTGTGAAAGGAAGATATTCAACAAGGATTGATTTTTGGTTGATTTGTAAAAAATACAAAAATCAGAGCTATCAAGACTGTCCCAATAAAAACATCTGATCATCTCGGGATCTTTCTGAGTATTGATTTGGGGGAACATATTAATTTTGGAAAAGGCTTTTGGAGAATGAATGCTGAAAGATTAGAAAAAGAAGGGTGGGATCAAAAGATTTTTGACTTGTTTGAAGCCAGAGAATCAGTGAGAGAGAATTACATGACATGTAGGATGGTGGGAGGATACAAAAAAAATATATAAAACAACTGATAATAGAAGAATCCCAGAAAGAAGCAATATCCAATTATAAGAAATACCTAGGATTAAGAATTAAATTATACAAGCTCTTGACTCATCACATAAAAAAACAAATAAATGAGGTTGAGCAGATAGAGGAGATCACAAATCAAATGAAACTGTTTCAATATAATAGATTGAAACCCCTAATTATGGAGCAAAAGAGTGGAACTCAAGGAACCAAGTTTCATACAAATCCATTTGATAGTAATAAGGATAGGATAGAAAACAGGGTAATGTATGGATTGATGGATAAATGTGGACAGGTACAAACAGGTATTATGAAGACAAAGCACATAGTACAGGAACATGTAAAAGCCATATATCAAAAACTATTAGGAGAGAAGAAAATAGAGTTAATGGAACAAACAGAGTTACCTAGAGTAAGTGAAACAGAGGCAATAGCTATCAATGGGAAAATACAAGAGACTGAAGTAAGAAAGGCCATAAATTCCTTGACTTTAAATACTGCACCAGGAATAGATGGTATCGCCAATATATTTTACAAAAAATATATTGAAAAGATAGCTCCCATGCTAGAAATAGTGTATAATGAAATGTCAGAGGGGGTTAAATTGACAGAAAGCATGAAACTAGAACTGTCTATCTTTTTATATAAAAAAGATGCTAAAACAAATATAGGGAATTGGAGGACTATTAGTCTACTTACATCAGACTATAAAATACTGGCAAAAATTATCAATGAAAGAATGTTCATTTATGCTGATAGTTTAATATTACAAACACAATCATGTGGTGTGTCAGGGAGAAACATAAGGCAACATTTGATTTACATAAGAGAAATTATGATTGAAGGACAAATAAATGGGGTAAAAGGTTATTTTCATTCATTAGATCAAGAGACTGCTTTTTATTCAATCAAGCATGAATGTACAGTATATGGGATGTTTTAGGAGGATATGGATTTCCAATGAAATTGGTTAACTTGATAAAAACTTTATACACCGAAGTGCAGGAGTACCCATTAGTGAACGGGCATTTGGGGATACCCATGTATGTTAAAAATGGAGTGAGGAAAGGATGTCCACTAAGTCCACTTTTGTATGTGTGTTGTTTAGACCCTATGCTAAGGAGTATAGAGAAAGAAAAAAAGATTAAGGGAATTAGTTGGGAGTCTGAGTGGTTACAGAAAACATGTGCCTATGCAGATGATAGTATTGTTTTAATTAAAGACCAGGAGTCAGGAGAAAAGATGTTAGGGCTATTTGATACATAAAAGGAACATACAGGAATTAAAATAAATTTGAAAAGAGCAAGATTTATCCTTCAGGAGAAGTGAGTATACTGAAGACAGAGGCCCTGGAAATAAAACAGGATACAATAGACATTTTAGGGGTTAGTTTTGGGAGGGAGGAAGTGGCTGAAAGGAATTGGGAAGCCAAGTTTAAGATTGCAAAAGGGAAGGTGGAACGATGCAAAAATTGGATTATGACTGAAGAAAAACATATTTATATGTTAAAAGCCTTTATTGTACCTATATTTCTATATATAGCATATACTGTGTATTTCCAATTTCTCAGAAAATGCAGACTAAAATTGTAGGCCTTTTTTTCCAACTGTTATGGGGATCTAGACTAAATCCAATCAAAAAAGGACATACGTACAGACCAGCTAAGGAAGGTGGTTTAAATATGTTACATCCCATAGTGTTTTTTCTGAACATCTTTATTTATGCTAATTTAGTGCCTTTTATGAAAGGAGAGGGGTTATGGAGACCATTAGCCCAAAGATGGAGCTCCATAATGACCAAAAATATAGGGGTTAAAGGGAATATAAAAAGGAAGTTGGAAACACCATCCTATATGGAGATATGCTGGAAATATCTGACAAGTTGGGATATCACAACTGATTTCCTTCTTAGAAAAATAGAAAACAAGCATATAAAGAAATACTATAGAAGAATTATTATGAGGAGCCTGTTTTTAAGGTGGAAAAGGGTATTGATAAGAACAAACGTTTAGAGATAACACTAGAAAAAAGGATTCCAAAGAAAATGAGGGAAACAGTTTGGCTTTGTAGTCACAGGAAATTGAACATAAAAGGTAACCAAAAACATAAAAAAGGAGGAAAGGATTTGTACGGAAATGGACTGTTGCTTAAATGAAGAAGGTATGGAGCATTTGTTTTTTTGAATGTTCTTTTATACAAACATTTTGGGATAAATTAGCTACCCTTTGGGGTATGAATGCTTTTAGAAACATGACCAATCATATTTTAATATACTGTATGATCAACTAACAGAGGAATGGGAGAACTTGAATAAACATACAGTTTATGTTATCTTTTCTGTTTTAAAATGGTGCATTTGGCAAGTTAGGTGCCATATATTATTGCATTACAAGGTTTTAACTATGCAGAACCTATTGTTTAAAGTACAAGATGAAATAGACACAATTTATCAGAAGGAATGTGATATCTTTGGGGAAAATGGGAAACAGCTGTGGGTAAATACAATGGCCCAGATATTCAAACTGCGCCCAAAAAGTGCGCAACAGCAGAAGCAAGTGCAAGTCCACTGCGCCCATGCTCAAGAAGTGCAATATTCAAAAACTGCGCAGATCAAGATGCGCCTGCGGCACTCGACTGAATATCATGTCACCTGCGCAATAACACAACCAGGGATGTGCAGTTGTGCATTTCAGATGCACCATAGCGCAACCATGGATGCTCAGTGGAACAGTCCAGATGCACCATAGCACAACCAGGGATGCCCCGTGGAGCAGGGCAGCAGTGCAGCAGCACAACCAGGGATACGCAGGGACAGGATACAGGGGCCCACCATCCATGCCACAGATGGGCAGAGGAGCACACAGCAAAACAGACATCACCCCCCCACACTCCATGCACTGCACAACTGGTGGAGAGCTGGAATAACCACTGGCCCATGGATACCAGCAACCAACCCACAGCCAGGGCATGGTGTCCCAGCACACCCCTGGCAAGCTGTGACCACACAAGGAGGGCTGACCACCCCATGCCACACCATCCCACCAATGCAGAGCACATCCTGCACCATGATTCCCATACACCCTGCCCAGGAGTAGCACCCAACAGTGCAGGACACCCCATGCATGCCACCACCCCCACTGTGACAATGCAATCCTGTGCACCACAGGCCATGCAAGGCAACTCCACCATGTGCACCCTGCAGTGGGTGGCAGCAGACAGCAATGCAACATCTGCATACACAGTGCCACCCTGCATGCTGCCCCCGAGGTATAGCTGAGTGACCGACCATGCGTCGGCACATGAGGTACCCCACATGTGACAGGGCATGCCCCAGACCCCACCACCAGTGGTACAGCACCCTGCACACCCTCCCAAGGACACATCCCATCCCAGCACTGGCCACAACAGCCAGCACAGACACACACAGTGTTGCATGGAAGCATGCACCACACAGGATGCAACACAGTGCATGGACAAACACCCACCCATACCCAAGGGCACACCAACACAGGGACACAGTAGCGGGTCAACCAAGCCACTGGTGTGTGGCCACGGCAGCCATGTACACACAGCCAGCACCCCTACATGGCACAGGTGTGCCAGCCACCCTGCACAGGCACCATGAAGCTGTATGCCACCAGCATGCGGCTGGAGCACAAGTGACAGACAGTGGAGCACATCCCTTGCAACACACACAAGCGACAGCATGGAGGGGGGACAACAACAGCAGAGGCCACAGTGCCACCGGAGGCAGACGTGCACCTTACTGGTGACGGGAGGCAACCTGGCATTGTGCCTGGTACAGTGGTTGTCCAGCATGGACAGCCACCACTGACATGCCAACAGACCGTGCATAGCCCAGACATGCAAGGGTGTCAGCTGCACAGGCCATGGATGGTCTGACAGGGGTGCCATGCACACAGTGCATGTACCATGGACCACTGCACACAGGTATCCAGTGCACAGAGAACAACACACAAACCACAGACAGTGACTAATCCCCCCACCCACACCATAGGCGGTTCCCTTCCAGACACACACACATGCCCAAGCTAGCACCACTCCTGACGCCATGCACACCACTGCAGCTGAGCACCTGTAACCCGCTGCAAATCAGGGACCACCACAGTTGCCATTACAAAATGTATGTATTAAAAAATATAAACACTCAAACATATATACAAATATATACAAGGGTGGGAAGGGCCACAAACCAGGTGGGGGCAGGCATGGGGCAGGTGTACAAATGGAGAGGGAAGAAGGTGTGAGGTGGGTCCAGGGGTTAGGTGTCAGGGGGTCATGGAGGGCCTATTGTATTCCCCGCTCTCCACTCCTGTGGTACCTCCAGATGCTTCTCCTCCAGACCCCGTGCCGCTCCATCCTCTCCAGCAGTGCCAGGGATGCCCATGCCAGCTGCAGAAGCTCCTGCATGCCCCATTCTAGGGCCATCCAGTGTTGTCCACCTAGGACAAGGGAGCAGAGTTAATACATGTGACTGTCCAGCCCCCTGCAGCCCACCCCTGTGCATGGCATACAGCCATGTGCCATGCCCCTGTGATGGTGTGCGACCCCCCACAGTGACTGCATCCACAAGACCTGCCTACCAAGGCACCCACAGCCATGTGGACTGCTGCACACACCCACCGCCCATGTCCCGCACAGCACCACTGTGGCCGTACAGTGACATGGCTATGCGGTGCGAAGGCAGTGGCACAGCCCTGTACCCGGTGCACGCATGGACCACCATTGATGCACTCCCAGACATGCAGTGCCACTGGACAGTGCTGACTGTAACAAGTTGCATGCATGGCAGTGGTGTCAATGGATGATGGCCATGCCCCACTGCCTGCCCTGTTACACAGCATGCAATAGTAATCATGGATGTAAGGCACTCACCATCATCAGGCTGGTCCCTGTGCCTCTGTGGTCCGGCATCCCTCCCGGCCTGCTGGTCTTCTTGGTGACGCCTCCTCTCCCTCACCCGCCGGCACTCCTCTGGGCCTAAGGTACAAACATGGAGAGAGGAACATCAGTACAATCCGGTAGCAAAGTCCCCCCACCCTCATGTGTGTGCAATCGCACACAGCCATACCCATCCACCCCCCACGCTGATACCACCATGGCCAACACTGGACAGCCCACCCCATGTGCCGGACACATGCAACCATGATACCCGTATGGACATTAACAGTGTATGGATGGGGCACCTACTTGGCTGTGGCACCGTGCCCCTCCTGGCACATGCCCGAAGGGGGGCAAGCTTGTCCAGGTCCCTGCACTGGAGGTCCCCGCATCGGTGGCAACACTGCTCAGCCATGTGCCCAATTCCCGTGGCCTCCTCCAGCGCCACCACCACCTCCTCCCATACTGCACTCCTGGCCCTGTCCAGGAGTGCATCTCCATAAAGTACCCACTCATGGGGCTCTATTATGGCCACAAAATTGGCCAGCTCCACCTGGCTCCAAACAGCAGCCCTCCTCCGTGCCATCTCTAAAGCTGGTTGGAGTCAAAATGGTCATTCCCTATTGCGCTGTCACCAAACAGCATGATAGTGGTGCACCCTTGAGGATGCAAGGTGCCTAGGGGCAAAGGACAGGCACAGGGTCAAGGGTCTCTCGCGCATGGACTGTCACAGTGCGATTGGTACTCAATGCATGTAGCACAATTGGGTGCCTGTGTGCCACCTCCTGTAGCAGCCTACTGCACTGTGGCCCCAGTGTGCCTACGGCACCCCAGTACCACAGTGCCATATATGTGAACAGTGAAGTAGTGCCACTGGCACAATGGTGGCCATGCCCTGCATTGCCTCCAGTGCACAGCATGTCAGCAGCGTGGCAGTCGTCTGCATCATCACCCCGGGCATGTGCAGTTTGGTGTGTACTGCACATGTCACAGAAATGCGCCCTTGCCTGAGCACATTCAACACAATTGCGCAAAGCGCAACAGCGCAATATTCAGCTGGCATATGCAAATCAGCTAATCAGCCATTCAATGGCGCAGATACTGCAGTTGCATCCACTTAAAATTGTGCCTCACCTCATTTGCATGTGTTGCGCTATAAAAATGTGACATTGGGCTGCACTGGCCATAGTCGGTTACTGCAGTCTATTGTGGTGAGCTGCATGCTGTTTGGGAGTGTGGACTGTGGTGTGTGGGACATGCATGGGACTGCACAGTCACAGGTAACACCTATCATTCTCACAGGATGAATAATGAGTGATAGTGAGGTGGAGGAAGAGGAACAGAGATGTGGGAGGAAGAGGAACAGAGATGTGGGAGGAAGAGGAGGCCTAACTTCACAAAGGCAGAAACAGATGCCCTGTTTGAGGCCTAACTTGACCAGGAGCCACTGCTCAGCGGATGGCGGGGAACACCACAGGCCGGTGCTGCTGCATGGGAAGAGGTGGCACATGCCATCAACCTGCATGGCAGCCACCAGCAGTCTGTGCAGGAGTGCAAAAAGAAGATGGGCACGGACAGGCGGAGGATTAAGGACAAGGTGGCTTCCATCAGGGCAGCACAGTCTGCGACCAGTGGGGGACAGCCAGCCGTGCAATGCCTGACCCCACAAGAAGAGTGGGTTGCTGGCAACATGCGGCATTGTGCCATCGAGGGTGTTCCAGGTGGTGGATTCCAGATGGGTGGTAGCCCGTCACTGCATGGTAGGTCCTGGTCTGTCAATGGGGGGGACAGGGTAGGGCAGATACATTAATGCTACTGTGTTCCCTTACAGCTCTTGAGCATCTACATGGGTCAGCGGTGGTGGGCTTGGCCACTGAGGGTGGTACCATGGACATAGAGGAGGGCCTGTCCACCTCCACAGGCATACGAGGGTCAGGGTGACAGTGGGCCCACCTGGACATCTGGACTGATGTTGGTGGAGCAGGTGTGGAGGAGGCCCTGCCCATGCCAGCATCCATGGATGCCAGCATGCTGAGACTCGGGCTGGTGCCGGATCCGTCACTGATGATGATGGAGCTCAGGTCATGGACAGTGATACGTGTGGGCCGCAGGATGGCCACACAGCAGGTGACATCACGGGCATGGCCGTGGGTGGTGCCACCGTGGAGGCCTGCATGACATCATAGTCCCAACCTGTGCCTGTCTGCACCAGTGGGACAGCACTGGTGTGTGTCCAGGACAGTGGGGCTGTTGCGGCCACTGTGGTGGCACCGTTGAGCCCTGGAGAGCGGCAGCTGGAGGGGCAGTGTCAGCAGTCAGCCAATGGCCATGTGGGTACAGTGTCAGGGGGCGGAGTCAATGCACTACCTGTGGACATGCCCAGGTCTGGCCCTGGTGTGCAGTGCCCACCCTCAAGGGGTGCTGCCCATCAGGGCTGCGAACACCGTGAGGGACAGCATGCTGATCAGGCAGATGACCTCTTAGAACAGCACACCCGCATACTCCAAGAATCAGTCGATTAGCAGATGTGGATTGTGCCGGCGGTGGATGCATTCAGTGCGGCTCTGCGCCAGGCAGAGGAGCGGCACAGCAGAAACACCGCTCTGCTCCTGGCAGGGATGGACCGGATGCGGGAGGATGTGACCGCTGCCATTGACAGGCAAACACAGGCAATCACAGCTGTCTTGGCCACAATGGGCACACAGTTATTTGCCCATACATCGCAGACACTGCGCAGTGCAATGTCCACCCCCCATTCCCAGTGTCATGCGACACCCTCCTTGTCAATACCGGGTTCAGCTGTGGGCATCCTGAGCATGTCTGGCGTAGGCATGTTCGGTGTGCTGCAGACCCCTGAGTGAGCACGGTCGCGTTCAGGCAGCATACCCCCTGGGGGACCATTGGTGCTACCCCATGAGGCCATTGGTCAGCTTGTCACTGCTGGCGGGTCTCAGTGGGACCGCCCATGCATCCGTGGTGGCCGTGGCACTGTGGCGCGTGACTGACCTATCTCCCACCACGGCTACTGTCTGATGCTGCCCTGTGTGCATTGTGTTGTTCAAAGTGCAATGCAAGGGTGGGGTACCTGGCCCTGCATGCACACATGTTCCATCTGCACACCCTCCTGGCTGCTGTCCACTGTGGTGTGTGCATGATGATGCCTGCATTGCGCTGTCACCACTGTGCAATGGTGCCCAACATCTGACACATGCACAATGACAGGCACTGGGCGTGGTGGTCTGTGGACGTGTGTGTGGCTAGGGGTGGCGGTTGGGGTTGGCGTGCCTCCTACCCTTTGTGCATGTCTTGTGAGGGGTGTGTGTGTGTGTGTGTGTGTGTGTGTGTGTGTGTGTGCATGTGTGTGTGTCTGTGTGTGACCGCATGCCATGTTAGACCTTGCCCATCCCTGATGATGTGTGTGGTTCCATGCTCGGCCAATTCCCTTAACAACATGCACCCCTCTAGTTTGTCTATGTGTGTTTGTGGGTTGTGCCCTTGCTACTGGTGGTTACACATGGCCCCATGACTTACCTGGGTTGGTTGAAGTGCTCCTCTGTGATGGTGTCCCTGTGCAGCTGTGCCATCCAGATCAGTCGGGAGTCCCTTCGGCCAAGGGGGGGCTTCCCATCACCATCTTCACCTGTGTCCTCATCGTCCCCATCGCTGTCCCCCTCTTTGACCTGTACGGCTATCCCATAGTCGTTGGCCATGTTGTGCAGGATGCAACAGGCCAGGAATAGCCCACAGGTCTTTGAGGAGCTGTACTATAGGGCACCACCAGACGTGTCCAGGCAATGGAAACATGCCTTCAGCATCCCGAACACCTGCTCGTTGACATTGCGTGTGGTGGCATGTGCCTCATTGTGGTGTTGCTGCGATGGGGTCATGGGCCGCCGTTATGGTGTGAGCAGCCAGGGATGGAGTGGGTATCCACTGTCACCTGTGTGTAGAGGGTGGATATTAGTTTGGTGATCAGTGTCACCCTGCCTTGGGCCATCTAGGCCAATACCCATGTCACCTCTGACTATGCCCCTCCCAAGCTCCATGTCTTTCTGTGTGGTTTGCATACTCACCCACTAGGTGGCCAGTGGGGATGTCCCCACTCTCGAACCTGTGGCACAGTGCGAACTGGTGCCAGATGAAGGCATGATGTGCTCCCCAGGGTGCGTGGCACAGACATTGATTATGTGCTCCCTGGCATTGCACACCACCTGGCAGTTGATGTTTGCATACCCCTTCTGATTCATGTATGTGGCCTCTTTGGGGCCAGGTGGCATGCAGATGGCCACATGGGTGCAGTCTATTGCCCCAAGCATGTCAGGCGTACCTGCTACCCTGTGTAACTCCTGTATATTTACTGTGCACTTCGCTGGTGTGCTGGCGAAACAAATGTACTCTGCAGCATGTGGCAGCAGTGCACTGAGGAATTGGGTGAGGAGGCATGACACGGCCGACTGGGTTATGCCTGTCGTGTCCCCTGTTGGTCTCTGGAAGGTATCTGTGGTGAGCAGGCACATGACAGCTGTCACTTTGGTCTCCACTGACAGAGCATGACTCTGTCATGTGGGTGCCTGCATCACATCACTGCACAGCTCACAGAGCCACCTCAGGATCACCTGGTTCAGGCAGTACTGGCCTACGATCTCAGTATCAGTGTTCATCTCGAAGTTGCGCCGGCTGGTACTGCCTGTTGAGGGCAACACGGGCCTGGCCTTCCACAGCCACCCCCACCCCGCTGTCTACCTTCTTACCCCTCATAACTGCCTCCATCTGGATGGTGGCACTGGCCATGTCCCTGGCTTGTGTTACCCCTGGCAGCTGTTTGTGTGCTCTCCCGCTGTCCTTGCTGCTACTCCCCCTGCACCGAACACCTCCCTGTAGTGGCCTCAGTGCTGTGTGGCACTTCTCCCTTTTGACCTGCACTGTGGCACAGGCTCCCCACACTTCCCTGTTCCTGGGGGTTCCAGGTGCTCTGTTCTGCTCCTGCCCTGTCCTGCTCCCAGTTTTTGTGTGCCTGTGTGGCTGCCTGCAGTTCACCCACATGTGGCTTCCCTGTAGCGTTCTTGCACCTCTCTCTTGTTCCTTTTTATTTTGGATCATTTCCACTATCGCGCAACTTCCGTTTGCTCCCCTATTGCGATGGCGCATGTTGTTGAATATTGCACTGTGCCATTTATGCATGGTTCCTCCCCCTTCAGTTGCGCATGTATTCATTATCATTGCGCTCTTGCGCATTGTGATTTGGGGGGCGCATTTGCCTCCCACTGAATATCGCAGAATGGCGCATTTTCGGACTTGTGCTGGTGCATCCCTGTTGTGCATGGCGCAACCCTTTTGAATATCTGGGCCAATGTGTACTTAAAGATATGATGATCATGATATAAATGCAATGTATTCACTGGATTAGAGTATGTAATTGTGTCATTGTAATCTTTATGTTTGTTTTTGGTTTATTAATAAAAAATTCCACACTCTTTTCGATAAGTGCCATGTGATCTTTAACATCTACCTGAACTACCACCAATCCGGAAGACGGGACCTCGATTTTGGTGTCTCATCCAAAAGTCGGCACCTCTGAAGTGCAGCATCCCCCCCCCATGCTGCACTACAGTGTCAGTATTGGGATATTAACCCAAGTGGCAGATATGGGAACCAAACCCACAGCCCTCTGCTTTCTCTGGATATTGGTAACCTCAACAAGGCATCCGCATTTCCATGCTGGTCCGTTGGTTGGTATGTAGCCTCAAAATTACAGGCAAGCAAAAGTAATGCCCATCATTGAAGCTGGCTAGCGGCGGGCTCTGGAATTCCTTTTTCTGGACTGAAAAATGTCACTAGTGGCTTGTGATCCGTCTTCAGAAATTGCTGGACTCCAAACACAATTGCTAATGCCTCTTTCTAAATCTGGGCATAATTCATTTCAGCTGCAGTGAGTTTGCATGAAGCATGGGCTATCGGCTTTTCCACTCCTTCTGGATCTGTATGGAAGAGGACAGCTCCTATACCCACAAGATTAGCATCACAGGCCAATGTGATAGGTAAGTTAGGGTCATAATGAGTTAAATTATGCACATCGGTTAGAGAGAGCTTGATGGCTTGAGCTGCCCTACTGTGGCCCTTGGTCCACTTCCATGGAGTATCCTTATGTAACAGTTCACTTAGGATAGCACATTTAGTGGCTAAGCCAGGTATGAAACAATCATAGTAGCACACCATACCCAAGAATGAGTGCAACTCTGAAACATTCTGTGGTTCAGGCTTGTGCACAATGGCTTCCACCTTTTCATCATGCAGATGAATTCCATCTTTGTCAATAGTGTGACCTAAGTACGTGACACTTGGTTGACAAAATTGGCATTTTTCTCTCCTGAGTTTGAATCCACTCTGTTGCAATCTCTCTAAAGTCTTTTGTAAGTTAAGTAAATGTTCTGCTTCTGTCTTGCCCGTGACAATGATGTCATTCAAATAACAAGCAACACCTGGTATATCACCCACCATTTGCTCAATCACTTTTTGAAAACTAGCAGGTGCAGAACTAAGGCCACAACATAACTGTTTGTACTTATACAGTCCTTGGTGTGTATTAATCACTAGCAGTTTCTGAGAGTCTGTATCCAGCTCCACTTGAAGGTATGCATCAGCGAGGTCCAGTTTAGAGAACCCCACACCACCATTCAGTCTATGAAAAAGTTTCTCTGGTAAGGGTAAAGGAAATATATCTGAGCCAAGTATTGGATTAAGTGTCACCTTAAAATCTCCATATATTCGAACCTTACCACCTGGTTTAGATACCACCACAGTTGGAGTGGCCCAATCTGAACTTGAAACCTCTTCCAGCACACCCACTTTTTCCAGTCTGCCCAATTCTGCCCCAACCACTGGTTTGAAGGTAAAAGGAAGTTTCAGTGGTTTACAAAACTTCGGGACTGCATTAGGCTTTGTAACTAGCTTTGCTTTAGCTGTTGTGCAACATCCCAGGCCTTTCCAAAACTCTGGATACATTTCTAAAATCCCCCCAAGCTTGGGTGGATTACTACTTTGAGGTAGCTGGATGGAAGCAAGTAGGCCAAAATCTGCTGGATCAATATGAATGTTTATGAGAACCTGAGCATCTCTGCCCAAAATGTTGACATCCTTTTCTGAAACCAGAAAAGTTAAAGGTGTGCTGGGGAATCAGTCCTGCATACCAACGTGGTAAACGAGCCCAGTGGCTGAATTGGTTGCTCTTCAAATGCATGCAGCAATGTATTACAAGGAGACAACAGTGGCTTATCCAGATCAGACCATGCTTGATGGTTAATAAAAGTAACTGGGGAAGCGGAGTCTGCCATTAAACGCAACTGACACCTCAATTGTGGCAATTGAAGTAACACATAGAAAGGAGGAACATCTTCAGTCTGCATTTGTAGTGCAATAGAAACTATCACACTGTCTGGGCCCTCCGAACCAACCACCGTGGTTCTCCTGCTCCTATAAACCTTAACAATATGCCCCTGACATTTACATGCATGACACTGAACTTCTCTGAATTTGCACTGGTCCCTGCTATGCTGAGATGATCCACGTAATGCACATTTGTACTGGCCATGCAATTTGGGTGGAGTATTTGAATTTTTCTTTGAAAACAGTGGCTTGACACTTGACACTTACAGAAAGTAATTGCTGAATATGATGTTCATTATTCAACCCCATAACAAATTTATCAGCTAGATTAGATTCAAGATGCTCCCTGCTCCATTCACATGTGAGAGCTAAGCATTTGATTTCAGTCAAATAAGATTGCACTGACTGACCTGGTTTCTGGTGGTAACTACAGAATTTATAACATTCAGCCCTTGGAAAAGTTGTTAAACTGTATTGTGCATTCAATTTAGCCTTTAGCTCTTCATATGACAAATCCTCCATCCGGTCCGGTGCACACAGACTGCATAAAAGTTTGAAGGTTTCATTCCCCAAGAAAGTACAAAAAACAGCTCGAATAAGCATATCCTGTTGCTCAATATTTGTAGATTGTATGGCAGGATTAAGTAATAACCACTGATCAAACTGTCTGGACCATTCATCCCAGTCCTTTCCTGTAACAATTTCAAAGCTGGCTGAAGTTGCCATGATATTGCACAGTTCCAAATTGCTTACTTGCCACCAATGCAGAAAGTCACAAAATGGTGTAATTCAGTAAACTAGAGCTATGAAAATGTCCACCATCCTTGTCACCAGTTTATTGTATTTGGTGGCTGAAAATAAGTTCCTTAAACACATCAGGGTCTTGATAATAAGAAAAACATGCCACACTGAAATCTAGGCCTTCTCTTTTTACTTTCATTCAACAGCAGATATATACAAGAGGAAACTGATCTCCAACACACAGGAACTGCATTTAAAGGAAATGCATACATAGATACATAGATACATAGACAGTGTTGGCAGATAAGGGCCTATGGTCCACCCAGTCTGCCCATTTGAGCTTGTAAGTTAAGTTTATGTTTTCCTAGAAGTCTGTTGCCCCTAACCCCTGACCTCCAGAATTCCTTTATGTCTATCCCATGCATTCTTAAATCCCTTGATTGTTTCAGCCCCCACCACTTCCTCTAGCAGGGTGTTCCACTTGTCCACCACCTGTTCTGTGAAGAAATTCTTCCTCTCATTTCCTCTGAATCGTCCTCCCTCCAACTTCATCCCATGCCCTCTAGTTCTGGAACATCTTTTTCACTTAAAAGTAGTGTATTCCTGCACCCTGTTCCTCCCTGTAAGGCACTTGTATGTCTCTATCATGTCCCCACTCTCCCTCCTCTCCTCCAGGGAGTACATGTTCAGTTCCTTCAACCTGTCCTCATAGGACTTGTGATGCAATTCATGTACCATCTTTGTTGCCCTCCTCTGAACCTTCTCTACCCTATCTATGTCCTTACGTAGGTAATGTCTCAAGAACTGTACACTGCACTCCAGGTGGGGTCTCACTAGTGTCTTGTATAGTGGAATTATGACCTCCCTTTTCCTGCTGGTGATGCCCCTGCCTATGCATCCAAGCATCCTATTTGCTTTACCTGCTGCCTTGTCACACTGTTTCCCTACCTTGAGGTCATCAGAGATGATAACCCCAAGATCCCTTTCCTGCTTGGTGCATGCTATATCCTCACCCCAACCGATATATTGTGCCAGGTTTTTGTGCCCCATATGCATTATCTTGCACTTCTTTGCATTTAATTTCAACTGCCAAACCCCTGACCATTCTTCAAGTTTCTGCAGGTCCCTTCTCATTCTGTCTACACTCTCTGGTGTGTCTACTCTGTTACAGAGCTTTGTGTCATCAGCGAACAGTGAAATTCTGCCTTCTAGGCCCTGCGCAATGTCACTGATGAAGATGTTGAATAGGACCGGTCCCAGCACTGATCCCTGTGGTACCCCACTGGTCACTCTTCCCTCTGTGGAGTGACAGCCATTTACCACCATCCTCTGTCTCCTGCCACCCAGCCAGTTACCTACCCACCACCACTACTCCCTGCCCACCCATATTCCCCAGTTTGTGTAATTGTCTTCTATGTGGCACAGTGTCAAAGGCATTGCTGAAGTCCAGATAGGCCATGTCCACTGCCCTCCCTGATCTACCTCCTAGTCACCCAGTCAAAAAATTCATTAGGTTGGTCTGACATGACCTCCCCCTGGTGAAACCATGCTGCCTTGGGTCCTGTAGTCCATTGGCAACCAGATGTTCCACCAATCTCTCCTTCAGTAGTGCTTCCATGATCTTCCCCACTACCAAGGTGAGGCTGACTGGTCTGTAGTTCCATGCTTCCTCTTTGTTCCTACTATTTTGTATAAGGGGACGACATCTGCTGTCCTCCAGTCTTTGGGTACCTCCCCTGTTTCCAGTGATCGGCTAAACAGGATAGCCAGAGGTTCAGCCACCACCTCTCTTAGTTCTTTAAGGACCCTGGGGTGCACCCCATCTGGCCCCATTGCTTTATCAACTCTTATTTCTTCCAGTTCCTTCAGGATCCTTTCTCGTGTAAAGGGACTTGTGTCCATTTCTGCACCATTCTCACTCCTTGTACTCCCTTCAGACCCATTACCCTCCTCTTCCTCAGTAAAGACTGAACAGAAATACCTGTTCAGTATGTCAGCTTTACTGTTGTCGTCCTCCATGCGGCCACCATCCTCCCCTTCAGTCTCCTATCCCTCCCTTTGCTTTTCTTTTCACTTATGTATCTGTAAAGGTTTGTCCCTCTACCCACTGATTTTGCAATGTGTTCTTCTGTCTGAGCTTTGGCTTCCTTACTGACCTCCTGCCTCCCTTTGCGTCTCCTGGTACTTCTCCCTATCCCCTTCTGCGTGTGACTTTTTGTATTGCCTGAATGCAATCTTTTTGGCTTTCACTTTCTTTGCTACCTCTTTGGAAAACCATAATAGTCTCCTCTTCCTTTTCCTCTTGCTAACCTGCTTAATGCATAATTCCGTTGCTCTTGTAATCCCCATTTTAAATACTGCCCACTGTTCTTCAACCCCTGATTCCTCACATATTCTCTTAAAGCTGTACTGCTCTAACATTTCTTAAAGCTCTACTACACATAACATCGACCTCTTTCCTTTCCTCCTCTTAGTCTTGTATTTTCTCCTGCCCCCTCCCCACCCCAGTGCTCTTTAAATACACCACTTTTCCCTCCATTTGCGGTGCCTCCCTCCAATTGATGGACTTTGCCTGTCCCATCTAGAACGACAGATTGGGTTCTACTCTGATCTGCCTCAGTAGAATGGCAGTTTGTCTGATTCTCTGACCTTGATTATACTGCTTTTCATTTCCCATCCATTTCTAGCCCTTCCCTGCATTGATGTGTTTCATACAGCTTACCAGAGGGCACCATAGACTCCTTGCATTGTTGTGATTTATACTGCTTAACAGAGGGCACCTTTCATCCTTGCCAGTAGTAGCATTTGCTCTACTGAGTTATATCATGACTCTGTGACTATTCCCCTTTCAGTACGCACTATAGATTATTGCCTCATGCTGCTCTTGCCCTGTTGTGTCCTTAAGGACTTATTTTTCCTCATCTAGTCACTCTAAGGACTAAGGAATAAGGACCTATTCTTACTCTTTCAGTCACTCTTCACCCTCCCTTTATTCCTGGACTTCAAAATGCAGCCATTCCTTGTATCCCTGTGCTGTATCATTGGCTTGACATTCCATGCCCTTGATCCACACACACTTCCTCTGTATGTGTCCCCCTCTAATACATCTAGTCCTGTAGAAACTTGCATCATCCTAAACACATTTCCATCCTCCTGCCTGGAGTTCACCTTGCACACCCCCTGGTGCCATAGCATGCTTCTTATCCATGATTTGTGGAACACCCCGTTATTCTTTATTCTTGACCCCTTGTCTGATCTGACCTCTCAGCTACATGAAGCCTGGGTGCTGTTTTATGCTTCCCTGTGCCCTCTTGGATTTAATCTTAGTTACTCACCATTCCCTTCCCCATATTTCTGCAAAAGGAGTTGGACACAAGGTTGCTTTTAAGTGCTTTTACAAAGTTCCTGCTGCTGGTCCTTCTGTGCTCAGGTAACATCAAGCTGATCCCAGACCCCACATCCCCTATCTCTGCCCCTTCAGAACTGACCCATCTCAAGGGGATAATTTTACTTCATGTAAATGCTTGCAGTCAACTAAGGAAGATTGACACTCTTCAAACTTGGATTTGTCACACCAAGCCTGATAAACTGGTGGTTACAGAAACCTGGCTTAGACCCTCTACTCTGGTTCACAAAATAAATGTCCCTTCCTATAATGTTTACAGAACTGACAAACTATCTAGAGGAGGTGGGGTAGCCATCTACATCCAGGACAAATTTACTGCCATGTTTATGGACTCCACCTCACTACCCAAGGAATTTGAATGCTTGTCCTTAAAGGTTCTGCTCTCCACTTCCATGTCAGTTACTATCATAGGCTACTACAGACCTCCACTGGTGGAGTTGAGGGTGCTGAACCATCTGTGCAACATATTTGAAACTCTATCCTCAGAGGTATCATCCTTGGTGATCTGAACCTTAGTTTGTTTTCTGCCAGCTCCAAATGTTTAAAAGATGTTTGCGACACCTTTGGGCTTATGCTGCTTATCCCAGAAGCCACCTATCCCAACAAGAAAAATCCAGCCAATAGCAGCCTAATTGACCTTATCTTAGTAAATAAACCACACCTTTTTATTCACTCTGGAGTCTTCTTTATGGACCCTAGTGACCACTGCTTTATAGCATGTGTCAGAGCCGCACCTAAACCTGTTTCCTCCTCGAGGCTTATTTTTAAAACAAGTCATCATAATTTTAACCTGCCCACCTTCTTCTCTGACCTCCAGTTCTTAAACTAGCAAGAGCTTTACTTGGCCCCTACTGTGGATGAGGACTATGTGGTCTTCCAGAGCATTGTACTGGGAACATGGGCAGAGATTCAGGGAGGACATGGGGGGGGCATTGCCCCCCGAATTAAACAATTCTATAACTTGTTTCTTTGCTTTTTTTTATTAGTTCCAGCTGGCATACTGTGCCTTTAAGTTGCCCAGTCAAGCTAGGCTTGCTCGCGTGGCAGCGCGGAATGTCTCATGCAGTTCGTGGCTTGGAGGCTCTGCATGTGCATAGCACAGTGACAGGCAGTACGGGAGGAGGAGGTCAGTTCATGGCCAGGCCAGCAGAGCAGACAGACTGATTGGTGTAAGTGGGAGCCCAGCCAGCACGTCCTAATGTTAACCACATGATTGGCTCAGGGCTCCCACTTACACATCACATAATGATGGGTCGATGGGGATGGTAGTTTCTTGCTCCAGTCTCCTCCTGGGTAGGCTGTGCCAGTCAGTGTTCAGCAAATTGGCACTAGCAGTGTGGCAGCGGGCTGGGCATCAGGGCATCATGAAGAGAGAATGAGAGATGGAGAGCCAATTGGTGGCAGGGCATGCTTGACAGGCAGGCTGGCAGCAGGCGGAGCTGAAGGGACACAGCCACAATTCAGCCAATCAACCTAACTAAGTCTGTAAGTACTGCCCCTTCTTGTAAACTCTTCACTGCCAGCATGATGTTCAGTGTGCCATTAGCGTTGACAGAGAATCACTGAGTTGTGTGGTTGTGTTTTCTCTGTTGATGGAGGGAGCAGCAGTGGCCCAGGACTTCAGAGTCTAATATTATTACTCATTTTGTTGTCAAAAAATAACACTGACTGACTTACTGATTTAAAAAAAAAATAAATAAATAATTTCAATTTACTACTCCTTCAGACAGATCCTGTGTGCAGTATCAGACGTTGTTGTGGGGGTCTGGCTGGGAGGCGGGGAGGAAGGCCAGGGGTAGGTAGCTGGCAGCTGGATTAGGAAGGGGAAGCTGGATGGAAAGTT
This sequence comes from Neoceratodus forsteri, assembly GCA_016271365.2. Lineage (NCBI taxonomy): Eukaryota > Metazoa > Chordata > Ceratodontiformes > Ceratodontidae > Neoceratodus > Neoceratodus forsteri. The sequence goes on from CM057449.1 coordinate 1,431,412,423, forward strand.
TAAACAAAAGAAATAAGGAATGGAACTGTGTAACATGTTGCTCGCTTTAAGTTTATAAAAAAGTCATTCTCGCTAGCCTCTTGTCTCTCAGCAATTTTGTTTTTTCTGATTGAGATGAAAGAAAGAGAGAGATCATCTCTGTCTGATATGATTTTTCTCTGCTTCTGGACTGTACTGTTTGATTGCATAGCTTAGGAGAAATAAATGTACTGTGAACAGACTGACTATTTTCAGTTACAATCTAAGGAAATCTTTCTCATCTCATTTGCTGTCATCAGATGTCTCTCTGAGAGGAGAGGAAACAAATCTATTCTATCTACAGTGATGGTTGGGTTGCTGCTTGCTTAAAATAAGTCCATGTTCTGTTCTTTTGGTCACTGTTCTCTCAGATGTAATTTTATGTTTCTGAGAGACTGAGATGACTGTGACTGATGTGATGTGATTTATTTTCTAACCTTCTGGGTGATACCAAGTTGATATTGCAAAGCAAATTGCAATTAGTAATTCGAGAAATAATAAATGTGAACAGAGTTAGTTTTACAGAATATCTTAGTCATCTGATGTCTCTCTGAGAGTGAAGTGAGGAAATCTCACAAATCTAAATATATCTTTAGTACAGGGGGGCAGATGCAGCCAGCTTGCTGGCTTTAAAAAATGTTTACCTCTGTGAATCTTTGATTCATATATAAACTGATTATATTACAGTCAGGTCTATTCAGTTTGTCTCTCTGAGAGGAGAGGAGAGGAAATCTGTATATTTCTCTAGTACAGCAGGCAGCAGGGACTGGGCACTGGCAGATGCTGCCACTACCAGCTTGCTGGTTTAAAAAAAAGTTTGCACCTGTGTATCTTTGATTTATATGTACTCTCAGCAGTAAACAGGACTACTCGGGACTATTCACAGACTGTCTGTCTGAGACGAAATCTATATATCTCTCTAGCACGGGCAGCAGGGAGTCAGGGTCCAGGGACTGGGCACTTTTGATGGTTTAAAAAAAAGTTTGCCTCTGTGTATCTTGATTTATATGTAGTCTCAGTAGTAAACAGTTAGACTGTACTTGGGACTATTCACAGTCTGCCTCTCTGAGAGGAAATCTATATATCTCTCTATCACGGGCAGCAGGGACTGGGCACTGGCAGACACTGCCAGCTTGCTGGTTTAACAGAGAGCAGATCATATTATCCCTTGCCTCATCTGGTTTATCACACAGCTATCCAGATAATTTTTGTTTATTAAAAAAAAAATTACAAAAAAATACCTCATAGTCCACTTCTTATATCTTTTCTAATGCATTTGTTTTTGTCACAGCTACTACTGAGCTAAGAGCAGTTACGCTTAACCATCGTGAGCTAACTTTGAATCACTTTAAACGACTGAAATTCACTCTCAGCCTATTATTGCAAGTTGTAACTTGGCCAGCTGAGTCAGCTAAAAATAAACATTGATGATGGACATTAGCAAGTTTTTTAGAAAAACAACAAATTGTACTGAATCGCCAGCACCTGATCCACAGCGGCAGCAGCAGCAAGATGTTACAACACCTCCAGGCCCAGGCACAGCACTAGCTTCTTGTGAGCCCTTACTAGTTGCAGTACGTGCACAGCAAGAGGATCATCTCATCTCTTCAGAGGTAGCGTTAGCGACTATGAGTAGGCCAGGGCCTTCCTCTTCTATTACCACAGATACTACAGAAACAGATGATTTGGCCAGGCCAACTGTCCCCAGGGATCTTGGAGAGAAATGCAATGGGCCTAATTAACCACATTTGCCTGATTTTCCAAGGACAATGTTTGAGGAAACACAACTGGTCATTTTCTGTTTTCCATTACACAAAATTTCCTTGGATCTGCTTTTCGTGCCGTCACTTTCATGCTGAGACAGTCTGTGTAGAAGATTCATTTATCAAAAAAGGTGTGAGAGACTGGAAAAAACACTCAGAAAAGTTGTGTAAACATGCTGTTTCCCAAGTTCATGTGAAATGTATGGAAAAGTGACAATGCTTCAAACTTAGTCAAGAAACTGGTTCAGTGGCTATGAAGCTTTCGACAAGCCATAAAACTCTCGTTGAAAGAAACCGTGATTATCTTGCAAAGGTTTGTGACATTGTCAAGTTACTTTTGAAACTTGGTTTACCATTTCGAGGGCACGATGAGGGGAAAGAATCTAAACTGAAAGGAAATTTCCTTGAGTTCTGTGATTTCTTTTCAAAATATGACGATTCTTTCAAGAAAATGCAGGACACTTATTTTAACTACACAAGCCCTGACTTTCAAAATGAAGTACTGCAGATTTGTGCAGAATTGGTTTGCAAAGAAGTTGTAGGGGCAATGAATAAGATTGGGTTTTTTGCTGTACTTGCAGATGAGGCCAGGTCATTTAAGACAGAGCAGCTTTCTTTTTGCATCAGATATGCAGAAAACCTAGAAGTCAAAGAGAAGTTCTTGTGCTTCACCAATTGCTCAGCTTCCAGAAATGCAAATGGCATTTACAATGCCATAAAAAAACTTTAGAGACAACTGGATTGCAGAATCTGCCAATAGTTACACAGTCTTATGATGGTGCATCCGCAATGTCAGGACATGTTACAGGAGTTCAGCAATGGCTGAAAGAAGACTATCCATTAGCAATGCATGTACATTGTATGGCACGCAAGCTCAACCTTGCCCTTGTAGAATGCTGTAAAGTCAATCATACTGCTGTGGGTTTTTTCATGTAATTGAGAAACTGTATTTAGTTTTTACTGAGCCAACCAATCATCAAGTATTTCTTGATATGTAAAAAGCTTTGGGTCTAAAGGAGCGAGAGATAGTGTAGTTGAACGATACATGGTGGGCATGCAAGTGGAGAAGTGTGTTTGCGGTACAAATGCAATACACTGCCATCATGCAGTGCCTTAAACAACATGGTGAACAGGGAGAAATGTGGTCTGTGGAAGCAACTGGTCTCTATCAGCATATGAGTGGTGTGCAGTTTATTGCTTGCTTAATTATCTTACAAGATATTCTGAAAGTAGTTCATGTCGCTAACAAAGGACTTCAGTGCAGTGTTATCACGCTTGCAAAAGCTTCTTGCATAATAGAAAACATGAATGTGTACTTTACAAAATGCAGAACTGAAGAAGGCTGGAATAAAATGTGAAAAGAAATTACAGAATTCTGCAAAGAGCATAAGATTGCAGTGCCAGATGAAGATACAGAGCAAGCAGCAGGCGAAGCTCCAAAAGGAAGAAGGGTTGTAAAAACCTCAGCACGCCTTAAAGACTTCCTTGTACCAATCACTTTGGCTCAAAGAGAGGGCGCACAACAAGAAGCTGCAGCAGCAAGTGCAAGTGAACCTGAAAAATCCAGGTGGCATCACCAGTTATATTTACCTGCTTTGGATGACATTATTGGTGAGTTTGGGAGGAGATTCTCAAAAGAATCTATGGAAATTGCTGCAGTCTGTGATTCAGTGTTAAAGTGCAACAAAAATGGCATTCAGCCACTCTTGCAGCAGTATGCAGACCCAGTAAACATAAATCCTCATCTTGCAGCTGCAGAAATGGAAATTTTTGCCAGTACTGAATCTCCTATTACTTTCCAGGGGCTTCAAGAAGAAATATCACAAACCACTTACCCAAACTGTTACAAACTATTTCAGTTAGCTCTCACTTTGCCTGTCAGGACAGCCACATCTGAAAGAAGCTTTTCTGCAATAGGACGGATTAGAAACTGGTTGTGTTCAACCATGAGAGAAGAAAGATTTTCTTCAGTGGCCCTCCTTCACATAGAAGCTGATTTGACTGCAAAACTGATCCCAGAGAACATTGTAGATGTTTATGCTAACTGCAGGGAAAGGAGAATGCAATTACATTAAAGTATTTCTGTATTAACTTAACACAATGTATGTATCTGCTAAACCAGCAGTGAAAATAACCTGATCACGTGCATCTGTTCAGCCCACCAACCCAGCCCCACTCCTGCCCACCCCAACCTGCCTCCTGCCCCCCAAATGTCAAAGGCAAACTACCATGACTGGGAACATTAAATTGGCATGCCTTCCTAGTGAAAGTCCACACAAAGAATAAATCCAACCCCTGGTTCCCGACTAGTCTGAAAAATGCCTATATAACAGGGTTGCCAGACATCAGTGCACAAAACTTATCAGGGTGGAAACAGCTAACTACTTTCATACCAAATGTGACTCCTGTTCCAAGTGTTCAACTAAATTCAGGAAAACCTTAAAGGATATTGAGGGGTACTCTTCGGCTAACTCCCTCTCTGAAAAAATCTCCTCTGGTGGCTCCTCCTTTACTGAAAGACAATTCTTGATCTCCTCAACAACTACTTAGCTACTGCTGGATTAGCATTTGACTCCTCCCCTGCTAATAATCTCTGTGCCCAGTTGTATGCCCAGGACCTGGTTTGTCCAGCCTCGGACACCCTTGCTCTTGAGGTGGCCTTCACTTTTAGCCCTGTTACCGTGAAACACGAGGAAGATCTGTTACTGGATTTGGACATCAGAATGAGTGCGGGCACTGATATGATAGATCCATATTCCTTAAAACTCAGCTACCATATCTTGGCTTCCCCTATTACACACCTTTTAAATTTATCCTTGACACAGGGTGTCCTTCCAGCAATTTGGAAAACCGCCCATGTCATTCCACTACTCAAATCCAGTGACTGAAGCGATCTAAATAAATATAGTCTGATATCCTTGCTCCCTATCCTCTCTAAAATGTTGGAGAAATTAATTAACCTTCAGCTTAGGAACTTCTTGGAGACCTTCAATCTACTGAACCTGGTACAATCAGATTTTAGACCATGTCACAGCACTATATCCAGCCTTTCAAAAGTCACCAATGACTGGAAGAAGGCTCTAGACACCAGAAATTATGTGTGTTCCTTATTTCTAGACTTGAGTAAGGCATTCAACACCATGGATTTTTTTTATTTATTTGGAAAATGTTTCACCAGGAAAGACGAGATGAGCTGTAAACAGCTTATTTCCAAAAGCATCCTAGGGGAAGGGGTACAATATTTTGGAGCAGTACAGGTACAATATTAATACAAAACCTTTGAGTACATTGAGCAAATGGTGGAAACATCAAATACACAGGAACAAGAATACATTGAGGACATTAGAGTAAATGATTGCCTACTAAGACAAAGCACTGAATACAGGTACAGAGCTGAGGGGTTCAACCCATCCAGTGAGGGAGAGCAAACTAACAATGAGACATACGGTCACAACAGTCTAAATATAGATGATCCTGTAGGAGGAGGTTCAGGGAAAGATTGACACAGATGACAGTGCAAGGGAAGTAGGCATTTCATAAGAACAGACGTGCTAATGTAAGCATGAGGAGTGTCTTTTGATAGTCAGGGCATGGTGTGTAAAGAGGAGGGAAAGATAGCGGGGAATAGGTAGTGGGAGGGGGAAGGTGGCCAGTATATAATCCCCCTCTAGGGTGTTGTGAACCCTGCCAGGGGGATCAAAATACCAGGCTGCAAAAGTGTTAAGGGGGAGGAACATTTAAAGCATGGAAGGAGGAGCTGGAGAGGAGGTCAGAGGTAAGTAGTAGTGAGGAGGGTGGCCGCTGGAGAGTAAGTAGTAGTAGGAGGGGGGCCAAGGAGTGTTGGCAGTGAGGGTGGCAGTTTGTGTGGTAAGTAAAAGTAAGGTGTAAAAGTAGAGAGTGGAGCAGATGAGAGAGTGGGGGGATTACAGAAAAGGAGAGATGGACTAGACCCCCAAAGTACTCTGTAAGGGGTCAGAGGAGTCAGGTGGGAAGGGGGGACTGATTGGTGAGAGAGGGGAGGGATGATGGGCGGTCAGGAATTTAATAGTGGAAAAGAGATCAGGATACATGCAGTTTGGTATTAAGAGGCTAGTATCAGGTACAGTTAGGGGATTAAAAATTGTGTATGGCTAGAAAGAATGAGTAAGGTGTTGATGAGAGTCTGACAGGAGGAGGAAGCGCGTTCCAGAGCTTTAGGAAACAGTAGGAGAAGGTTTCCTGGCCTATGGAGGAAGAGCAACGAGGAATGGCTAGAGTGTGAGCATCATTGGATCTGAGAGGTTGGGGAAGGGTGCTGAGGCAGTGAGTGAGAAGAACAGGTAGGAGGGGAGAGTACCAAGCCAGAATTTAGAGGTGAATTTGGCAGAGTGGGATAGACACCTGGACTCAAGGGAGGGGAAGGTGAGGGTGTGGTACAAGGAGCAGTGATGTGTGTGGGAAGGAGCATCCAGGACAAAGCAACAGAAAGAACTGAAAAGGGTGTCCAATCTGGTAAGGGAAGACTTGGGAGCAGCACTATAGACTATGTCACAGTAGCCAAAAATGGGCAGGATCATTTTTTGAACAAGATCTTGCCTAACCGTTAGTGGTAAAAAACTACATTTCCTGTATAAGGCTCCAAGCTTGGGGCAGAGTTTTTGCAGGGTGGCATCAATATGAGCAGAAAAGTTTAGGTGTTGGTCTTGCCATATACCCAGTTATTTAAAAGAGGTAGAATCCTCTAGAGTTGTCCCATGAAGGGTGTGGGAGGTGGGATGGGAGGACTGCCTAGAGAGTCTCTGCCTAGTGCCAAAGGTCATGGAGACTGTCTTCTTTGCATTGAGGAAAAGTTGATGTGGTCTTAGCCAGTTTTCAGCTTTATTGAAGTCAAGTTGAAGTTTGAAAGTCACATCTGAGGGAGATTGGCCAGAGATGTACAAGACCGTGTTATTAGTATAGATATGCATAGAGGACGAGGAGCATGCTGATGATCTGTTGTTTAGGAAAATTGAGAAGAGGAGAGGGCCAAGTACAGAGCCTTGAGGCACCCCAGTAGAGACGGGTAAAGGAGGGGATGTGGATTCAGCTATTTTGACAGATTGGGTTCTGCCTACTAGGTAGGCTCTGAACCAGTTGCAAGCAGGCAGAGACAGCCCTGCTAATGAAAGGGTTTCAAGGAGGAGGGAGTGGAAGACAGTGTCAAAAGCCTAGGTAAGGTCGACAAAGATAGCAGACGTGCTGTGACCTCTATCCATGGCTGACTGGATACAGTCAGTGGGCCGGATTTTCAAAGCTGCAAGAATGCCGCATTCTCCTGGTGTGATGAACATAAGGTGCACGGGGCTTGCGGCATTCTCCAGCGATCGATTGGGATTTTGCATCCCTTGTGGCAAGCACTGGACCTTAGACCATGATTTAATGGTCTAGCCTGCACCACACCCTGGAGCCAAGACACTGGGCTTGCACTGGATATTTAGGCGCAAGCTACCGTACATCAGGAAACTATAACTGCACCCAAAATGAAGTGGAGGGACACACAGGGATGCCAGCAGACTAGGCCCAATGGCGTGGTGGTACAGACACATGGAGGGAAGATGCCGTCGAAAAGAGGGGCTAGCCCAGGCAGAGTTAGGGCTGGGTGGCAGAAGCTGAGGGGCTATCATGTCTGTGTAGGCTGGGGTTGGCCAAGGGAGCATGGTCCAGGATTAAAGGGGCTCGGGGGGTGTACAAGAAAAGTATGCCAGGCCTTACAAGGTAGGCTGGAGAGTGGCAAGAGGGAGGCCGGAGACATGTGCATGGCAGTACATTGCTCGGTGGCTGGCATTATGGAGGCATGAAAGACCTGGCCAGGAATGCATGCCATGTGGTTGGGTGGGTACACCTAGCCAAGGAATACTACAGTGCCCCTACAATGGAGAGCATGGGGTCTACTCAGCCTTAGCACCGAGGCAGATGGAGGGACAGGCCCAGGCCTCGGGGGATGGGGGCTGCTGGCAAGGGTGCTGGGGGCTAAGCAGCCTAGGGAGAATAGTGTTTGTGGTTGGGGAGAGGTTGCATAGTCTGGTCCTCAGGAAATGGTTGGGCAGGCTCAGGCCCAGGCCGCTGGGGGCACCACACCATGAGGTTAGAGAGGCAGACCACTTTGGCGGTAAGGTGCTGGGGGCTGGGGCCTAAGCAGCCTATGGGGAATGACAAATGAATGAGAATGGTTGGGATGTCAAAGGGGATATGGACTGGAACCATTTAAATGGAACAAGGTGACGTTTACTCTATAAAAAAAGGGAGCCATATTATAGAGGACTGTCAAAACAAAGTGGTGCATGGCAGGTATAGTTCATTCCTCAGGGATAATGGTGCATCAGGGCAAGTGCATTTATGCTGCTAACACAACATACCATAAAAAAACAAGCAATTGCTGGCATTGGCATTGGTAGTGCAGCAGTTAGAAATGCAAAATAGGAATGTCAGTGCAGTATTGAACTAACACCAACACCCCTCCCCCCACAGAGACTGAAAGGCATTGGGAGTGTGGCTTTGGGTCGGCCATAACACCTATGCCATTCCACCTCACTCCACCCTGCAGACAGTGCCAGGTGTTGGGGTGTGCATTGGGGTCTTTGGCCCATATGCTCACCCCATTCCATAAGGAAATAAGCTGAGATGGGTGCAATATAGGGGAATGGGGTGAATGTTAGGGTGACAGAACCCAAGGCACACCTCAGTGGCTGTAGGGTGGGGGGTGGGATATAATGCTCTGTGCATTATGGCCGATGAACCCAAGTTACATCCTGATGCCTGGCAGTCTCTACAGGGTGGGTGTATGGTTGGAAACCTTAACACCCCAGGAGTTTGTTGATATTTTCACTCCAGATGTTCAACATTGGCTTTTTGGGACCCCACCTCATGAACAGTGGCACTATAATTTTGTTACTCAATCCTGAAAGGTGATTTCACACAGCAACTGTGTCATAGGGAGCCACAGATGCAGAAACACATTTTGGGCAGAATGCGAAAAATGATAGCTGTACTGTTCATGAGGAGGTGTAAAAAAATGGCAGTGTTGAAAATCTGTAGAGAAAATATGAAAAATTAGAGAATTTACGAACGTGTGTAGACACTGTGCAACGCACGCCCGTAGTATAGTCATTTTTGGAAATCTTTTCATGAAATTTTCAACATGGGCATTTTGGGACCTCTCCTTATGAACAGTGGCACTGTGATTTTGTTACTCTGTCCCAAAAGTTGATTTCGCATAGCGACCACAACCATTGTGTGCCATAGGCGTGAAAACATGTTTCAGGCAGGATGTGAAGAATGACAGCTGTGCTGTTCATAAGGAGGTGTGCAAAAATGGAAATGTTGATAATCTGGAGTGAAAATATTAAGAATTGGCAAAGTTATGAGTGTGCGTAGAAACTGCACAAGCATGCTGGTAATGTAGTCATTTTTTGGCATTTTTTCACCAGATTTGCAACATGGGATTTTTGGAGCCTCTCCTCATAAACACTGGCACCGTCATTTTGATAATCGGTCCCGAAAGGTGATTTTGTGCAGTGACAGCAAAATCACCTTTCGGGGCCGAGAAATGAAATGATAGTTACATGTTCACCAAGTGGGGTCTCAAGAACCCCATGTTGAATATTTAGGGGCAAAAGTCCTAAAAATGGCTGAAATATCAATCTAAGTTGAAACCCCAGTTATAAAGTTTACCGTCATTTCTTCAATTCACAGTTTGGCTTTGAAGAGTGCAGACATGTCCTCGTCAGAAGATTGCAGCTCCCGACCTCCGGAGAAGCAGAGTGTGGAGTGAGGGGTGTGGGAGGTGGGTGCACAAAGGAAGGATGGAGCTGGGGAGGGGATGAGTGAGCCAATGGTGGCCCATTTTCTTCCTTGCAGGCAAAAGAAAAAAAACAGAGGAAGGTTTTCTTTTAAACAGGTTACAAAAAACAAAACAAAAGGCACTTTGGGGTGGGCTCACAGTGTTCCACAATTCAGGGAGGAGGGATGCTGACATGGGGATAGGGCACCCTGATGTCAGCAAGCTGAATAGACGGGTTGGGGGGGTCGCATCCAACAACGGGAGTGGGCATCCCGGTGTCGGAAAGGGGATATTTTTTAACCAGGAAAAACACACTAGGAAGGGGGGATGCTGACATGGGGATTGGGCACCCTGATGTTGGCTTTTTGGGAGTGTGTGATAGGTGGCAGGTGCCAACATGTTAGGTGTGCCTCATAATGGGGGAGGGGGTATGCCAACATGGGGAATGGGCACCCCGATGTCAGGATTGTGTTGGGGACAGCAGGAGCCGCCATATGTATTTCAATGTTTCACCAGGAAAGGTATGTAATTTACATGGTTTACATGGTTTTTCAGGGTAGAAGAAGGCAGTAAGACCCATCGAGTCCACCTCCCACTCCTTGTGGGAGTTTATTTAGGTACCTGTCATGTAATTATCTAAGCAGTTCTTACATTGTTCAGTGCTATCAGAACTCACTACAGACTGCGGCACTTTATTCCACAGGGGTCGCTCTGATGGAAAAGAGGTATCTTCTTTTATTCCTTATAGCCCTTTGAACATATAGTTGGTTGTGTATTACATCTAAGTATATTTTGGTTTAGTAGCACATCTAATCCCACATTTCTGCATTAGTTGGTCATCTTGAAGTATTTTATATAATACCAAAGATCATCCCTCTCTTATGCCTTATCTCTTGATCATACAGGTTAAGCCCTTACATCTTTCCCCATAAGGTAGTTTTCTTGATCTTGGAATCAGTTTTGTGGTCTTTCTCTGTAATGGAGGCATGTCAGATCTGCCACTGCAGTGTCGAGCCTGTCTCTCATTGCAGCAGCAGATTTGTTTCAAGTTGGCGACACTCTCTGAAACTGCTGTTATTGGTAGCATGCTCACTGATTGGTGGCTGAGGGACACACCCACTAAAGCATCCCCTGGATTCGCCACAACACTGACACACCTTTGAAAGTGCTACTACCCCAATATGTTATTTGTGCATAAAAACATAAAAATTATAAAATAGATATAAAGGGCACAAAGATGAGGGGCTCAGTCAACACGGGAAACAGAGGGTAACTGCAATGGTGCTAGAGATTGCGGGGCAGTAGGGTGCCAATCAGGGATGTCATGGACAAGGGGGCAATGGGAGGGAGCGAGGAGGACCCTGACACAAGAGCACAGGGGTGGTGTTGGTGGCGACCCGGGGTAAAAAATAAGTAAATATATACAGAACATATATACATAATATATATGGATATCTATGTAAAGGATGGGGGGCAAATTGCAAAGGTGCAAAGAGTAACATGGTTGATATATAGTTTTAGGATGGCACCAAAGAAGGCTCCACAGCAGAAAGAGAAGTACAGCAACCAGCTGACACTGAAAGTGTTGGAATTGATGGAGCAGGTGCAGACACTTCTGAAGGAATCCAGGGAGGTAAAAGCCAAGGAGAGACAAGCAAAGATCAAGAAAAATAATACCCCGCCACCTTAGAAAGTCACCAAAAAAAGAGGCCTATGAGGACCAACCCTGGTGTGGGTGTGGGGACACCATTTGAACTGGGTAAGGAGCCACCAGTGGGCCTGACTGGAGGGGGGCAGCCTTAAAGGTTACCTTGCCAACATTATGGTGGAAAAGGGGGAGGAAGGCTGGGATGAATTAGACAAGGTGTTGCAAGAATTAAAAGGGGAACAGAAAATAGAAGCAGGAGCAAGGGGGCAGAAGGGAGCAGCAAAGGGGAAGCATGGGGGCCTGTGGGTATGACTGCGGGTGATCATGTCCCACAGTCTATCAAGGAAATGAGTTTGTGGACATGTTCACCCTGGCCGACAAGGACATGGCCAGAAAATATGAACAGCGAGAGTCGGTAGGCAAGTCTGAGATGACGATTTCGTTGGTGATTGTAGGGAAAACCAGTGAGGACACCACCACAAAAGGGAAGACTTTTGGGGCACGAATGGATGGCTTTTCGTACTTCTGTGATATACTGTTGCAAAAGAAGCCCAAACTGGCGGTTCCTTTGTTGACATATTCGGCTATCATCAGGGACACATATAGGGTAAAAAGTGGGTATGGTTGGTTGATTTATGATGAAAGTTTCCACAAAAGAATGGTGTTGCATGGGAATGTCAGGTGGGATGTCATCCTGATGGAGTTGTGGATCAGAACCATGTCAGCATAGGCTGGGTCAGGCAAAAGCAAGGAAAGATAATGGGGTTACAACAGCAAAAGCACGCTGAGCATACAACAAGGCAGTCTGTAAATAGGCCAGTTGTAAATTCAAACACATGTATGCTCAGGTTGTAGGGGTTTCCACATGGTGATCAATTGCAGGATACAGGCAGACAAATCAGGATACCAGGCACAAGGGCAGTCCTTTCGCGGGAATAACGGGAAAGGGAGAAGGGGATATATGGGGGCAAAACAATAGTAATGGGGGGCAATACAGAGTGGGGGATTTGGGAGAAGTAAGTACAGACCAATCGACAGACATATATTGTATGAGATTTTAGTATGGCTTCTTCACCCATCAAGTGAGATGCTTTATACACTAGGTCAGAGGTTGTTCAGACACACACACAAAAGGATATTACAGGAGGGTTTTGCAAAGAGTTTCAGTCTTCATTACAATGGGATAAGAAAACAAACAAAGGCAAACAATTTGGGCTCCATAAAGGGCAAGGAAGCAGTGGTACTATGCAAGATTCAGAAGGAGGTGGCAGCAGGCAGGGCAGAGGGCCCTTTGGCTGCTCCCCGCTTCCCGCTGCTGAGGGTATCCCCATTGGGGCTGGTGCCAAAGAAACATTCAGGGGAATTCCAGATTATTCATCACCTGCCTTATCCAGACTGGGAATCAGTAAGTGACTCCATTGTACTAGAGGACAGCATGGTCTCATATGCCACATTGAACAGTGCAATAGAACTGTTGTGACGTAGGAATGGGGCATGGTTGGCAAAGACTGATGCAGAGGCCGCATTCTGGCTCCTACTAGTGCTGGCAGAGGATTGGGATTTGCTGGGTTTCCAATTTAATGGGGAGTATCATTTTTACAAGGCCATGCCAATGGTCTAGTCAGTTGCATGCGCCACATTTGAGACATTCAGCACCTCGCTGCAGTGGTCGTTCATGGACAGATATGGACACGGGGTGGTGGTACACTACCTTAATGACTTTTTGTTCAAAGGGAAGGGGAAAGTAGAGACCTTGCAGATACTGGGGGAGTTTGGTGGGGGCCGTGGACTGGGGGCATACTTTTAAGGTGAATGGATCATGGAGACATGGCCCCCAGTATGGGTGAAACTGGGGCTCATGAAGGACATCACCTTTCTAGAAGCATTCCCTATTTGGGTAGCCTTAGTGATGTGGGGGAGTGGCTCAAAAACAGGAACATTCATTTTTAATGTGACAACAAAGCAGTGGTGGAGGTCACAAATAGACAATTGGGTTCTTCTGATGCAGTCCTGAGGGTAGCCAGGTATCTGATTTTGGAGAGGCTCAGACTGAACATGTCATTTAAGGCTAGGTACATTGAGGGTGCAAGGAACAGCATAGCTGACAGTCTTTCACATTTGCAGTTGGACAGGTTCCACTCATTGGCCCCAGGGCAGTTGTTCAGAGAACCCAGGTACCAACACACCTCTGGAAGATTGAATGGACCAAGCCCAGCTACTGTTTGGGAGCTCCTGGGCACCCAACATGCTAAGGTCCTCAGAGTGCATATGGAAGGTTTCAGGAGTTCCAGCAGAGGGTAGGGTTAGAGGTAAGTAGCCCAGTAATGGAAACCCAAATCATGAGGTATATGGTAGATCGCTAGGAGGAGGGCATGGCAGGCTCCACCATGTGACTGCACTTGGCTGGGATTGGCATGGTATGCAGTTGCAGGGATGGGGATAACTGATCAGGACACCGGTGGTACACAGGATGCAGTTGGTCTGGGGCTTGCTAGAAGGACAGAGGAGGGATATTAGGAAGCCACTCAAAGGTAAGGGTGTTCTGCAGTGTGCTGGCCGACCTCACTCAGGTTTGTATGACAGCTTATGAAGCCAGACTATTCAAGGCACTCTTTCTAGTCATGCAAAAAGGTGCTTTCTGGGTCAGTGAGGTGGTGGACCAGAATAGGTCAGACTCAAAAGGGGGCCTGTAAGAGGAGGATATTAGCTGGGAGGGTGACAGGATTGACATTTGGCTGGGCCAGTCCAAGACAGATCAAGGGGGAGGGCCAAGGTAGTAATCGATAAGGCCAGCAGGGCTGGGCTCAGTGCAGTAAGCAGCCCTGAAGGCTTACATAAATTGATTCCTATAACTATTACACAAAAGGTAGAAGAAACATTTTTGAAGAATATTCATAGTAAAAAAAAGAGTTGAACAGATTTCTAATATGAGAAGTGATAAATAGCTTACACAGACTGGGACATCTGAAGGATAAAGAAATTCGTTTAGACTGGCATGTAGCAACTTTGGCAAAATATTATGAACAAAAGAGAATCCCTAGGGGACTATGAATATTTACAGAACCAAATTTGGGCTTTAACAATCCAGCATTAGAAAAGAAATGGAGTAGAAGCTGGTCCACTGGGGCACCGGCGCAGCAGTAGCCCTACTGTTAGGGACACCAGTGACCCATGTTTGGGAATTATCCTGGATGGTCGGAGAATATAGTAGAACATCCCAGTGAATGCTTGCCTCCTCTGGGTGGCTGGGTATCTGGACTTGGCAGTGACACTAACAGTGGGTGACCACAGGTGGCAGTGCAAGCTGGAGCAAGCAATCAAGCGAGTGGGATGTCAGCACTCTGACACACTGCACCTCTGTGCTCATTAGTGCATCAGTAAGTGGGCCTTCCAACATCTGTGGGCTAGGCGAAGATAAGTGGAACACCCCCCGCCCCATTTATGCAGGATGCTGTCCTCTGTCTGTCACAGGTCCTGCACCTCGTCTGACCAGGCTCCCACTCCAGGACCAACACTAAGCTCTGTCAGGGGGAGTTGGGGCCAAACTCTGGCAGCCCTTCCCATGGGTGGGGTTGGGGGGTCATCCATGGGGAACATGGAGCAGAACTACGTCCCAGAGATTGCAGATGATGGGGCTAGCTGGAGTGGCCAAACTGATGTGGGCCAGTTGGGTGCAGAAGGAGCATAATGTATACTAAATTTCAACAAAACAAAACAAAAAAGAAATGGGACAGAGCATAGAGTAGGTGTCCCCTAAATGTTATTTTATTGTTAATAGAAGCCAATACCACAGAACAGGAGGTTGGTTATTTTATTTATTTTACTGGGACACCCAGAATAGCATGAAAAATAACACAAAACATAAACAGAAGTACAGTCAAAATTGATTTTCTATGAAAGTACAAAGAGAAAACAAAGCAATACCCAAGCGCTGATCAGAGCAACAAACTGTAAACCCAGATCAGACACTAATCTGTCCAAACACAAAACCATACCCTATTACCCCACCCAGCAAGTGCTGTTAAGTATAAAAATTAAAAATAGTACAGTACGCAGCAGAGTTACAGTCACAGAAAAGAGAGCTGTTTCATGTAGATTAAAAAGTAAAAAGAAGTGCCAATAATTGGGAAGCAGTATAGCTCAGTCGTTTAAGGCTCTGAGCTGCAAATCTGGTGACATCCAGCAGACCAGATGTGGGTTTGAATCCCACAGCTTCCACTTGCATACTGTGTGACCCTGAGCAAGTCACTTAACTTCCCTGTGCTCCCAGGTTGCACCTGTAAAAAAGCTTTCAGCTTAGTGTGTCTCACCTGGTTAAATAACTAAATTTAAAAAAAAAAAAAAAAATTAATTCAAGCATATACATTACATAGAAGTTAACCAGGCTTACACCTGGCCCACAGTACTACACACCACAGACAGCCTGCACGTTGCGGGGGGCAGTCGAGGTCCTGAAAGAGCCTTAAAGGTAATCCTTCTCACCACTAAACTGCTGGACTTTGCAAAGGGACCGTCGACTGCCTTACCTGCCACCCAGTACAGGCACTCCTCTTATTGCTCCCCACGGGTCATGTGACTGGTCACATGACTATCCCTGCAGTTTACCAAGTGCCTGTTTTCTCATTAGCAGGTTATACTGTCTCTCCACTAAAGGGTGCATCTGCAACTCTCCCTCTAGATCCTCCAAGCCTTTTTTTCACCCCGCCTCCCCTCCTCTCCTCTCTACTGCCTGACACTCTAGTGCTCCATCTCCTCTCCCCGACTCCCTAACTACCTCCATACTTCCCCTGCTGCTCGTTCTTATCCATTGCCAGCCTCCACATCTCTACCTCTCCTCTTATCTCCACACCCCTCTCACCCTACCCTTTCCCAGGTAAACACTAGGAGGTACTACAGTACCCCTCTTTTTCTGTCTGCCGCACACCATTTCTGGGACAACTGCCACGGCCACCCAAGGCTTGGACCTTGAACCTGATACCTTCTGCACTATAGTCCTTTACTCTACCGCTGTTCCACCATGGCTTCCTCATTTCAGGGTGTCAGTATGCTGCCCCTATACTTAGCCGGTTCCCCTCTCATAACCATGGCCACCCGTGTTCACTTCTGCAGCCTGGCCTCACTTCTGCTACTGGCGCTTTCCCTCCCCAGCTGTGCCCATCACCCCCTCCCAATGTACCACCCCCAAGCAACTCCCCCCTGCCACTCACACCTGAGGCCCCCACCTTGGCCACCTCTGTATCCCTTCCCCTCCAACCGCCAGCACATCTCCCCAACTTCCCTTGGCCCACCCTCTTCCTTGCTATTCCTACCCTCCATTCTCTTCCAATACCATGCTCCATGCCAGAAAAATCCACTCACAGCCCCCTCTCCCGGGAGGTGTAGACAATATCTCCCCCCTACTTAGGGTCATCTCCCTGCTACTCATGCTATCCAGTAACATCCACCCCAACCCAGGCCCCAGCACCTCTGGCCTGCCTCACACTCCCCCTGTTACATGCCTATGGATCGCATCTATGAATATATGCAGCATATTAAAGAAATCCACTTCCCTACAATGCTGGATCACACAGCACCAAAAAGATGTACTCGTGCTGGTTGAGATCTGGCTCTCCAAATCTACCCCCAACTCCTTCATTACCTTTCCAGGGTACTCACTATTCAAGGAGGATAGAATGGGCAAGTGGGGCGGTGGCTGTGCAATCTATATGCATGATACCTTGCTGGGCCAAGCCCTACCCCTTCCCAAACTGGACCATGGCACCCAAGCTATGTCACTCAAAGTCACCCCGATCCTTCAAGGGCCCCCCTTATAATCACGGTGGCCTACATTCCCCCATGGAGCCAGACTCCTGCTCTCCTCTCCCCTCCCTTTCTGAATACCTCACCAACCTTCCCCATAAGTTTGAGCAGATTCTACTGGGCGACCTCAATATAAACTGGCTCACCACCTCTGCTGTTCAGCCAAGGATACCCTCGCAGCTTCGGACCTCTCCCAAATAGTAACACAGGCAACCAGATACAACCCATCTAAAGGCACACAGACCCTGCTGGACATCATCCTCTCCAACCACCCCCATAAAATAGTGGACATCTCTGTCCTGCCAAACTCCCTCTGTGACCACTCCCCAGTGATCTTCTCGTGGTTCTGTAGGTTACCTAAACCTGTACCTAGAGTCACAGTTCAATGGTGCCTCCACCCTGGTGACCTTACTGAATTCAGACAGCATCTTGTCTACTGGAACTGGTCCCCTATATACCTTGCCAATAGCACTGATTCTGCGCTTGATTACTTCTCCAGCTTCTTCAACATGGCCTGAGACATCTTTGCCCCCTCTCTAAGTTCCACACTAAACAACACAATACACCCTGGCTTACCCGATCCCTCCTCAAACAACTGAAGCATAGAGACAATATATGGCACAGAGACATTGACTCAGGCAAGCCGGCTGATAGACAGGCATATAGTGCAGAAATAACAAATGCACCTGGGCCATTCGTAAGGCCAAAGCAGAATACTACAGGTCAACCCTAGCAGCCTCCTGTGGGCCAGCCTGTAAGTTTTGGGATAATATAAAAATACTTAACAGTAAATCCCAGGCCCCCCCCCCAGCTCACTATCAGTGGTACCATCTCCACTGACCCAAATTGCATCACTGATAGCCTCAATAGTACCTTTACCGACCTTAGCACTGTGCTCCCCAGCAATTTCTTTGATCCGATAACCATTTCCCAACCACCCACCCTCTCTCTCACCCTCCCTTCTACCTTCAGACAATTACTGCTCAAGAAGCCAACCTTACCTTGCCAAATCGCTCAATGGCTCCAGCCCAGTAATGACCCTTTAGACATAAGGCTCTTGCGCCTGGCTCTAGATGTACTGCTCCTTCCACTCACTGACCTCCTCAACTGTTCCCTCTGCCTCAGGCAGTTTCCCAGCACCTGGAAAACTGCAGTGATAATGCCCATACACAAAGGTGGTGACAGTTCGTCCTCTGGGAACTATCGACCGATATCCATCCCCCCTCCCCAAAGCCCTGGAAAAAGTAGTGGTGGACCAACTTGCTAACTACCCTGCAACCCACAACCTGCTCTGCAAGGAGTAGCATGGCTTCCACTCAGGCCACAGCACCATCACAGCACTCCTCGAATTCTCTAGTTGTCTTCCACACTGCCCTTGACAAGGGTCATCTAGCTGGTGCCATTTTCATTGACCTCTCCAAGGCCTTTGGTACGGTCAGCCACCCCCTTCTGCTGGACTCCATCCTGCAAGTGGGTTTTCCCCAAGGCCCCCTAGCTTGGTTCATGAGCTACCTATCCTCACGGGCACAATGTGTCAAAATCAACATGACCCTCTCCAGTACATGCCCCATCTGCTCAGGAGTCCTGCAGGGTTCCATCCTGGGACCACTTCTTTTCAGGCTGTTCCTCAATGCCCTACCCAGTTCTTGTTCCAGCAAGGTTCTCCTCTATGCTGACGATGATGTCCTCTGTGCCTCCCACCCCAACCCCACCAGCCTACAGACCACTCTCCATGCTCTTTCAGTCAGACCGAACACTGGTTCTTGGACCACAGACTGATCATTAACCTGAAACAAACCAAGACCATGCTATTTGCCCACCACCAAAGTAAACTCAAAGACTCCCCCCGCGGATACTCTCCAGCTCCCTCCATCCCCTTGAACAGGTCTCATCCTATAAATACGTGCGCATAACCTCTGATTCAGTTCTCACTTTCCACGCCCACTTAAATGGGCTCTCATCTATGACCAGTGCATGTATTGGCCTCCTCTACTGCCACAAGGACTGCCTGCCACCTGAAGCTCTCTGTCTGGCTATCACCTCATCGGTCCTATCATTGATTGACTACAGCCTGTTGGTCTATGCAGGTGTGGATGCCACTGCCATCTGCAAGATAAAAATGTCTATTAATATGGCATGCAGACTCCCGTCCAGTACTGATCAACTAACACACATCTGCACACTCTATTCCCTCACTCAAGTGCTCAACTTTGAGGAATGACTCCAATACCAGTCCTGCCTCATGGCCAAAAAAATTGTCCTCGAACTAACACCCACTGGTGTTGCATCATCTAGCCATCTCTCAACTCCCTTAATCTCCACTCACAGTGCCTCCAACTCTTCTCTCACGGTCCCGGGGGTGAGGACCTCACTAGCTCAGAGGACCTTCTCCTACAAGGCCCCATCCTGGTTCAACTCCTTCCCCTCAATGGTCACCAGTTTTCCAAGAATTGGTGCACTCAGAGTAGCCCTTAGGAAACACATTCTCACAACCCGTTACTGTAGGCGCCCCCAGTGGTGAGCCAAGAACCACTGGGCTGCCCACCCACCTACAATGAACTATGACCAGGTCATCACCTGTGACAAAGTCTTGCATGTAGACTGCCTCTGTAAACTGTCCTCCTAGTCATGTGTCTGTAGCAATATGAATAAATGCACAGCTAAATCACTGTATAGGCTACTATATAGGCTCACTGCCTCTCCTGTAGACAATATTCATTGCCCTGCATTTAATGTGCAACAGGCTATACTAATGTACCTAATGAATTGTACTGTCCTTATCCTTCTCGTTCCAAAATTTGATTGTAGATTTGTTGTATGTATCTGTTCTCACTATGTAATATGATGTGGAGCCTTTGAAAATAGGTCCCTGACTCAAAGGATTGCAATTCCAATCTCTGACAATAAAATAAATATAGTAAATCCCATTTTGCTAAAAAAGGATCGATGCTTATGCCTTATGTTAGCATTATGTAGTACTACGTTTAAGGTGTTTTCAGCAAGCTATTTTGACCATGAGGGAATTGTACCATCAAGTCAGTGCTGTAGTAAAACTATCTTTGCAGAAATTAAGGTAACAAATACTTTCTTATAACCCAGGGAAATTGGTTGATAGTTCCCCAATAAACAAATTTTAGGTGTAAAGACCTCAGCCAAGTCAAAAGACATGTCTAAATGAGTTTTAATAGCAGTCCAAAACAGTATGGTTTTCTCACGAGTCCACTGGGTTAGTCTATAATGATCCTGTTTAAGAAATTTATAAATATCCTTCTTAACATTTTGCCGGTCTGCAAGACACCACTCAAGTTGGAGACTATTAGGCCAGCAGTAACATATTCCAGAAGGCATACAGGGATCAAGAGTTTGTAGGATAATATACAGTTGAGAAACCACAGGATGTGAACCTGCTGCCTGAGTAATTTCCTCAAATGGCTACTGATTCAAGTCAGTTCAAGGGGGAGGACATGAATGAAATATAAGCACCTGAGATAACTGTAAATATGTGAAATAGTGTTTTGGAATCAGGCTAATTCTAGATTGAGAGGTAACAAAATCACCTAAGTGGTCTGTGAAGGAGGAGGTGAGAACATTAATATTGGGTTCTATGGGAAGAAAACCAGGGGATTGGGTTGCTGGGAAATTTTGAAACTGGGGTTGAGAAATATTAGTTGAGCTAAGCTTTGTGTAGCAGAAATGTGAAAATATTGGCAGAACTGTGCATGAGCACATAAAGTCAAATAAATGGGAGTTATTTTCAAGGGGTGAGGAAGAGCCGAGGGAGAGATATACAGAAGGGCCCTAGGGTGAGTATAATAACTCCCACAAAAGGCTCTTTCAATGGTAAGCCATTGGGGTTCATATGGGTCATTATGATCCCCAAGGGTAAAACCTCCCCATCTGAAGGATTTAGAACCTAGAAGTGCTAAATGATAAAATTAAAAATCAGGAAGATGAAGTCAACTCTGCTATTTGGAAAAGTATGTTTACAGTACACCCTCCTAATTGACACACCACCAGAGAAGAAGAGATTGCAGTTGTTGAAATCAAGTGCATGGTAAAATAACATTTAACATCCCAGGGGGTATAGAATATGGGGTAAAACATTCATTTAATCACACTGACCCATCTTCCTAAGGAAAGAGGAAAGTTTTTTTTTTAACTAGGAGAGACACACTAAGCTAAAAGCTTGTTTACAGGTGTGACCTGGGAGCACAAGGAAGTTAAGTGACTTGCCCTGGGTCACAGAGTATGTAAGTGGGGGCTGTGGGATTCAAACTCAGGTCTCCAGGTGTGCAGCTCAGACCACTGCACTATACTGCCTATCTAAGGTGATACACCTATGTAAATCTTGTTTAACAGAACAAAGCAAGGGATCAAGGTTCAATTTCCCTAAGTGTGATAGGTGTTGTGGAATATAAAGACCCAGGTACCAAAGTGTCTTAGGCTCCGACTGAAGTCCAACATCAAAAACAGATTGTTTGGTAATGTAAGAGTTTAATGGCAGAACACTGATTTTACTTTAATTTATAAGCAGCAATTTTCCCAAAAGTAGCAATTTCAGCCAAGGCAGCAGGAACAGAAGTTGCTTGATGGGCAGATGCAATAAAATATAATCTGTGTAAATGGCAAGCTTATACTCTGTCTGATGAAAAAAGATTCCTTGGACACCTGGGTTCTTTTTTATCTATAAAAATTTAAGGTTCCCTATATAAATGAAAGACAAAAGGGTGATGGGGGCAACCTTGAAGAGTACCAGAGGTCATAGAAAAAGGCTTTGATAGGTCTCTATAACACAATAGAGTAACTAAAGGGTGGTTATAAAGAAGGGAAACCCATCTGATAAATTCTTCCAGAATGTTATACTGTAAGTATAAAGCACCTCAAACAAATATGGCCAGAAAACCCAGTCAGAAGCTTTCTTGGCATCCGGGGAGACCAGACCTCCAGGGGTCCTGGCCTCCCTGGAAGCTGAGATTAATTGGGATAGTTTATGGATATCATCACTAGAATGATGGCCCTTTCTAAATTGCACTTGCTTGGACCTTTTAAGACCAGACTGGACTCCCTCCAACCTGTAAGCTAACATTTTTGGCCAACATTTTGAAATCTGTATTTACTAGCAAAATGAAACAACAACTAGAAATGCAGCAAGGTATTATTCTACCTGCAGAGTGGACGCGAAGTCCCCCACTCCGCATTGCGGATCGTTATGTGAAGTGCATTCAAAAAGGCAGAATTTCACCTTTTGAATGTATTTAGTGTTTTATCACTTCACCTTGTTCCACGTTGCAGTAAAATAAGGTGCAGTGGGAGAAAAATGGGCCACAGATCACATGGCTCACACAGTCTCACAGTCTGCAGGTCATGTGCTTCACTTCAGGCTGCTGCAGGAAGGAATCATGCCAGGAAGTGAAACAGTTTCGCTTTCAACTTGCTGTAGCAGGAGTGGGGCTAGCTGAGCTGGTGAAAGCCGAGAGTTGAAAAAGCAGATCTAAACGTTGAATTTTTGAGTGAATTTGCTGTTTTTTTTGGGGGGGGGGGTGAAAGACTATTGTAGCTTGGGAGTAGTTTTTGTTACTTGTGAATTGTTTTCTGTGTGTATGTGTGTATGTGTGTGTGTGTGTGTGTGTGTGTGTGTGTGTGCATCTGTGTGAGACAGGGAGATAGAGAGAGAGAGAAAGTGAGAGAGACACTGAATAAAGATAATGGAGGGTGATCAAGGAAGAGGTGGGTTTAGGTGCAGTGCAGTGGGGGATCATGTCAGAGTCCGCACCCATGGTGGCAGGCTCCAATTAACCTGCAGCACCATCCGTGGAGGTCTTCCACCTGAAGCAGGTAGTTCAGCAATGGTAGCACCACCTCCAGATGTGGCACATACATCATTTGCATCTTGGACAAAAAATCCCAAACAAGGGATTTTGATCCCCTACTTTTGACATGTCCCTGATGCTGCGTATTGGACTCTGTTTTTTTAAACAGCTGACATGGGGGTGTACTACATGATTTCTCTTGCTGGACACACTTGAGGACAGATATACTAAGCATTGCACCTGGCGCAAAGCAGTTGTGCTGGAATAACGCTGGATTTGCACCACGCTGTGATATTTCAAAGCCTTAAAAGCACCGGCACTGTGCGATAGGGCCAACGATAAAAGATAATTTTATTCAGGGTTGGGGGTTAGAGGAGTGGCCATAAATGTGGGTGTGGACACATATTCAAAAGTTTAGCGTTGCGCTACAGGACTTAGTGCCACCAGTAGTGTGACTCTAAATACTGCCTGCAAAAAGCATGCAGTAATGCAGCAGAGGTACCAGAAGTACATCGAAATGTAACCCTGATACACTGTGAATACCTTCTATGGAAACCCCTGGTAGTCTATTGGTCCCCCCCCCAGCATGATCCCCGACACCCATTCAGTAAAATGAAGAAGTATTTTCAAGTGGTCCCCCAGTCCCCCAGCATGATCCCTAACTCCCATTCAGTAAAATAAAGAAGTATGTCCAAGTGGTCCCCCCACCCCCAGTATAATCCCTGACCCCAAAGCACTTAATTCCCTGGTCGTCTAGTGCCTCCCCCTCCGTAATGACCCCTGCTTCCAACCAAACATCCCCAAATTGAGCCAGCGACTGGCTCAACCCTCCTCTCACCTCCACGGCCAGCTGTCGACTGAATTATGACTGATCACATACTGTAATGAATGAGTGATGATGCGCTCATTCATTACAGTAAGCGATCAGTCATAACTCAGTCAGCGGCTAACCATGAAAGTAAGAAGGCTTGAAACCAGTCGCTGGCTCAGTCAAGAGATATTTTAGAAAGTGAAAGTCATCACAGGGAGTAAGGGGTGCTACTAGACTACCTTGGAATTCAGTGATTTGGGGTCAGGGATCGTGCTGGGGGGTGGGAGGGAACAACTTGGACACACTTCTTTATTTTACTAAACGAGAGTTGGGGATCATGCTGGGGGGGTTGGGGAACACTTGGACATAAATATTTATTGTACTGAACAGGAGCTGGGGATCATGCTGGAAGGGGGCATTAGGCTATCAGGGAGTGTAACAGGCACATATGGGAACAGGGACCATGATGGCAAAGAAGGACTGCCAGGCCCAGCCAGTCTGCCCATTTCCCTATACAATGGATATGCTGCATATCCTAATTAACCTACAGCTTACATCCTCCCACCCCATACCAGGACTGTCTCATGCCTGTCCCATGCATTCTTGAATCCCCCCACTGTGTTCCACCAACAACTGCTGTGGGGTGGGTATGTTGGTGTTTGGGGGGCATCTTCCAGGGCACATTTGGACACAGGCGGTGTGTGTGTATATATATGTGTGTGTGTGTGTGTGTGTATGTAAATATGTATATATGTATATGTATATATATGTATATTTACTGCTTGCAGTAATTCATGGGTGAGTTGTATGTACTGCTTGTGCCTGCCAGCTCCCATATCCTGTAGCTTCCAGCCTGTACTTCCATGCTGACCAAAAGGTGGAGTTGTGTGCTCCATGCAGTTGCACTGGGCAAACTACATGGAAATGTATGCTAAGCAGCACATAATGAGATACAAATGTGACTGTTTGCCCATGGATTATCTAAGTAGGCTCATTTGCATGGGAGCCTTGAATATAGCAAACCTTTGCCCTGGGATAAATTGTTGCGCCAGGCTAATGTGTTAGCACTGTACAATCAGTTTAGCCCTGGTCAAACCTCTTATCAGCACAGCACAGTTCTGCAGAGTGTGACTTGCATTGTTGTTTGCAGTTGATGTGACACATCTCTTTGCAATCACACACATTGTCCTACACCTGCAACTCTGGCTTGCTCCAGTTCTGTGTCTACTGAGGTGCTGTTGCAGTTTGCACTTCCCTGTTGCTATATTCAGAGCTATCTTATTCCTGGGCTATTTTATCACTGCACTCCCAGCCCAGTTTGCCCAGCTTCCTTAGCATGCTATATGCAGCAGGTTTAGCACCGGAGAAATTCCTTTTGAATATGGTGGACTATTTGTTCCAGGCTAATATAGCACACCAGGCAATGCTAATTTAGCACCAAGGCAAAGTTTTGAATATCTGGCCCTTGGACTCTGACTGACCACCATGACTACCTATGATCAAGGCCCTGAGTTTTCTGCAATTCCACGGCTGTGTCCAACCGTGGAAATAACTGCAGAATTAAGAGCTGATCACGGAAGATGCAGCCAGCTACAGAAATTGTAGAAAATAGTAAAATGGTGACCCATTGAAGATACACAACTAAACACGGAGAGAAAAGTGATCAAAAGACCTTCAGTAGCATGATGCCCAGGAAGGATGCCAAACAAGCCTAGCTCTCCTATTTTGCCATCTCGACTGGCAAACCAGGAGTCAAATCTTTCAGACAATCCACAGTAAATTCCAAAAAAAACAGTATGCTGGTATCACAGAAAAAAACCCACACTGAACAAGTTACCTCTATAGAGACACAGAGAAATAAGGAAGGAAGCTGCTTAATATTAAATATACGTAGAGCGCAATACACACCTGAAAGGAGCGGCAACAGGGCAGAGTGGGCAGAGATACCTGAATGGACACTGAGCTGACTCCTTCTACATCACAAAGTCCAGTAGAGGAATTGGGGACTGAGCTTATCCCTAATATTGGCTCACACAACAGATGAGGAGAAGGAGATGCTACAGCAAGGATCACCATTGACCATCAGGATACCGGAATGGAGAATGTTAGCATGAAAGATGAGGACAGAGCCAACAAAGCAAGTAAGCCCTTGATACATAGGCCAGCATTCATGAATTCACATGCCCAGAAAGAATGAGTGAAAACTTACCAATAAAATACATTTAAAATATTACAGTTCATAGTGCAGCAATTTTGTTTGCAAACCTATGATTAACAACAGAGACTGAGCTACAGAAATAGGGTACTGGACATGAGAACAAAAGATGCTGGGTGACAATCTTGCTTAAAATCCCAACCTAATTAAGGAGAACTTGATCTGCATCTTTACTACAATCAGCATTAATGTCGGGATAAATGATCAGAATAGAAACAGTGTAAAGAAGTTCAGTCAGGGTTAAATATGCTGATTGGCTCATCTATGTGACTGCCTTCAAAAATAGTCAAAAATGCTCCAATTGCATCAATCCCCAGTAAGTGACCAATCAGCATTTTTGATTTCAGTCGTTCATCCCGAAATGAATGCTGATTGTAGTAGTAAATGCAGATGACAACCCCCATTGATGATTTGGGATCAGTATCAGCATCTTTTTATACAAATGCTGCTCATTGTCAGTGCAATGCAGGTATCCTTTTATTTGCATTAACTGAGAAGGACCAGTATCAGTTACCGAGATCAAATTTAAGTTGTGGGGTGGGGGGGGTTAGCTTGCAGCCAATATCTACACACACATTTCCATTGCTTCATTCAGTACCACTGAATAAAGACTGGAGTCTGCACTCTTTAGTTTAGATTAGTGTAAAGCGAAGCCTCACTCATCTAAAAATGAAGTCTGAGACAACTATACAACACCTCGGGATGGGACACCCAGACAGATCCAGCTACACCAAAATCAGTGGTCAGCACTTCAAAGAATAAGCTTACCACTTCTCTTAGTTGAGCCTCTTTATTTTAAAATAAGGCACAGCAGCAAAACCCCAATGTCAAAACGTAAGTGACGTATGTTCAGTGAGGCTCCAGGAAGCATGATGGTTGGCAGAAAAAAGTTCATTTAAAAGTCTTAATTGATGCTACCACTTGAGTGGGCCATGCTAGCCAGCTTTGAAATGCAAAGCATTTTCAAGTTTGTACTGGATTACCTGCTCTGATGTGATATGTGGGGTTTGCTTATTTCAAAATAAAAAGGCTCAACTAATTACCATGAAGAGAAGTGGTAAGTCTATTCTTTATAGTGCTAATGTTCTGCTACAATGGATTTGTGTTCTAGTACTTTACAGCCCAGATATGTCCACTTCAATTATTTTCTTGCACTAATAAGCTATTTTTGCCACTTTGTACTGAATTGCCCCTACTCCACACACCATTGTGCCCTGTACCAATCTATGGGCCTCTCCTCTCTTCATAATCACAGGCAGTCCCACTGCGCCAAAATTCCAGCCAAATTTTGGTCCCAGCACCTCCCCTCCTACCTCTCTGCTGCCCTGGGAAACCCCTCCACCTTAGCCTACTCTCAACGAAACTTGGACTCTCATTCGCTCGCAGTCCCACTTAGGTCCTCTACTGCTGGTCAGGCTGCTTTCAGCTACTGCATGCCAACATTGTGGAATTCTCTCCTGGCAAACATTCATCACTACTCCCCCCCTTGGCACCTAACCTCCTTGCTTCAAGCTCACCTCGCCCCTACCTGCTCATGTGCCTAGGCTGTTCTGTTCTCAGTATGATGTGACTGTATTTTGACTGCACTTACCTACTGTTCACGTTGACTGCACTACGCTGTGAAACTACTGTATATTCTGTTTTCCTGACCTCTGTGCCTAGTCACTTGGACCAAATGTTCAGAGAATTTATTCTATGTATTTTTCCTGTATATATGCTTTTCAGCTATTGTCTGTGTTCCCCTTCCCCAGGATGCATCTGGAATCAAGCATTTAGCGTGCTCATTATACCTTCCTGGTTAAACGCTTGAATAAATAAATAAATACATTTTTAAAAACTAACTTGACAAACGTAGTCATGCACACAAGTCGATCACCATTTCTGATTCTAATCATTCATCCTGGCATTAATGCTGATTGTAGTTGATGCAGAGTAAGTTCCCTTTTGTTATGTTGGGATTTAAGGCAAGATAGTCACCCAGCATCTTTCGCTCCAATCAGCATTTTAAAGTAATAAGTGGAATGTAAATATACCTGTCCATGTTTTGCTCTGGTGCCATGTATGCACCTATTTCTGTAATTTTTGTGTAGATGTTTTTTTTCCAGCCTGTAGCGGGTTGGAGCCCAGGAGAGCCACAGAGTCTCAGTTAAAATTTAGCTCCTAGATACAAGCTGGGCTCAGCCCTGCAAAAACATAGAAACATAGAATTTGACGGCAGATAAGGACCGCTTGGCCAACCCAGTCTGCCCATTTCCCTACCTACTGGATAAGCTGCAGATCCTAGTTAACCAGCAGCCTACTTCTTCCTACCCCCACCCCCTAGAATGGCCTTATGACTGTCCCATGCATGCTTGAATTCCACCACTGTTTTGACTCCACAACCTCCTCCGGAAGGCCATTCCATGCATCCACAACCCTCTCTGTGAAAAAATACTTCCTTAAATTACCTCTGAGCCGCCCCCCTCTATCTTCAAATTGTGCTCTCTTGTTCTTGCACACCTCCTGTTTTGAAAGATGCTACCCTCTTGGACTTTGTTGATTCCCTTGAGGTACTTGAATGTTTCTATCATGTCCCCTTCTCCCTCCTTTCCTCGAGGCTATACATATTAAGCTCCTTTCGTCTCTCTTCATATGTCTTCCAGTGCAGACCCTGCACCATTTTAGTTGCCCTCCTCTGGACAGCTTCCATCCTGTCTATGTCTTTGCAGAGATTGGGTCTCCAGAACTGCACGCAGTACTCCAGATGGGGTCTCACCAGCTGTCTGTACAGAGGATAATAACTTCCTGTTTTCTACTGGTGATGCCTCTCCTATGCATCCCAGTATCCCCCCAGCCCTCCTTGCTGCCCTCTCACATTGCTTGCCCACCTTTAGATCATCTGATATGACTACCCCCAGGTCCCTTTCCATTTTTGTTGTTGTTAGTATCTCACCCCCTCTTGTGTACTCTTCCCTTGGGTTTTTGTTTCCCAGATGCATTACCTTGCACTTCTTAGCATTGAATCTAAGCTGCCATACATTTGACCATTCCTCTAACCTTGCCAAGTCCCTTTTCCTCCTTTCCACCCCACCCTGTGCATCAACTCTGTTGCAGATCTTTGTGTCATCTGCAAAGAGACATACTTTTCCTTCCAGTCCCTCTGCAATGTCGCTTATAAAGACATTGAAGAGGACCAGTCCTAATACTGAACCCTACGGTACTCCACTAGTAACCCCCTTTCTTCTGAGTGGACTCCATTTACTATTACTCTCTGTGTCCTATTCTCCAGCCAATTCTTTACCCAGGCTGTCATCTTGGGACCCACTCCCAGGCTGGCTAACTTGTATATTAATCTTTTGTGTGGAACTGTGTCAAATGCCTTGCTAAAGTCTAGGTAGGCCATGTCCACAGCCCCTCTCTGATCTACTACTTTGGTCACCCAGTCAAAGAAATCTATCAGATTCATCTGGCATGACCTTCCCGCTGTGAATCCATGCTGCCTAGGGTCCTGTGCCCTAGGAGGGCATTGTTCTTGTTAAAATCCTCTTCCCTGCAGGAACCAAGCTCAACCCCATGTCTGTGGGGTGGGGGGAGGTGTCACTCCAATCAGACTCCAGCAAGAAATCTGCACATTGTCTGTATAACCAAAATTAATTCAGAAAGCTAACTTTTACAGAAATCACAATGGAGTTTATATTAGCTCAAAACCGTATGAAGGATAGAGACCGTTCCATGCCCTCATATACTTTTTAGCTAATATAAACTCTGTTGTGAGTTTTCTAAAACTTGTGGTTCCTGAATTAATTTTGGTTATACAAACACAATCAATTTCAACAATCTGACCTGGCTGGCAGCTGGCCACAGTAAAGTGATTCCCACCTGCAGCCCCCAGGACACTGGGCTATGATGAGCCCTGCTGGGAGCTTGGATCTTAACAATAGCAATACCCTCCTGGACTGAGCCCAGCTCAGAGATGTAATTTAAATTTTAATCAATGCTTCTGTGGCTCTCCTAGGCTGCTGCTATGTAATGCTTGTCTGGTGTTCTAGGCAATGCAGTGTTAACATAATGTGGCATTCATGAGTTGTCATGATGACTCCTGAAAATAAGTGAAATTGGTGTGCAGTGAATTTGGCATGTTTAATTTTACAATACAAATAAAACAAGACACTCAGTTATGAAAAGGATTTATTAGGAGTTGAATACATTTATTTATTTATTTATTTATTTATTTATTATTTACGAGTTTTACCAGGAAAGCATACTGAGCAACATGCTCGATTCCAGATGTGGCCTGGGAGCCGGGACCCACTTACATATTAGTAATGCTTAGACAGTACAGAGTTGTACAAGGAATTGTTACAGTACAATAGTGTGGGAAAAGTACATAGCTGGGGGAAGTTACAGTCAGGGGTAGGATACTTACAATCAGTATAGAGAAACAGAGGGAAGAATACAGTTCAAATGAATAAAGCAGCGAGACATTTGAGTAAGAGTTCTTAGCTGATACATGAACAACTGGAGGTGAAATGTGTTCGGAGTAACTTGTTTTGTAGGGAGGGGTTTGGTGCGTGGCGGATGGGGGCTGGTTTCTTGTGTGTGATCAAACTACTATGAAGGGAAACAAATCTAAAAATAAGGGAAACAGTGTGACAACTTTCTGCTGTAGAATTGCCTCAGAAATAACCGTCCACCACCACAGAAGGTCTGCAGCAAATGGGAACCTGCTGCAGAATTTTGCTCCGAAGTGCTGCAGAAAAATTGGGGTCTTGCCTATGATTATTTGAAGAGAGTAGTTAGGCACTGGATTGGAGGTGCTGCTGTTAAAGGAATTAACTTAAAGAAATGCAGAGACAGCTGCACTCACAACTGTCTTGGATTTTGTAATTAAAGATGTTGATTCAGCTCCTACTCTTTCCATTTCTTTTTTTTTTCAGTCAGTATGAACATAGCGAAACATTGACTGCAGTATAAGCACACTGCCTGCTTACATATCGCCCCTTCCCAGGGTTTTCTCAGAGTTAGTGAACCATTTACAATACAAATGCTTTTATGCAACAATTCAACCATCACTTGTTGTACTCCACCCAATGTGATGTTTCAGTTCATTAAATGCCACTCATTACAATTAATTCAATCACCTATATATAATACATCTTAAATGGAATGAAAAACACCTAATATAAAAATAACTTTCAAAGTTTAAGCTTGTTATCAGCATTTTACTTCTTTTTAAACTTTAGAATAATATGCACTTTACAGAAGTGTAAATCTCCTCAAATAGCTGGGCTTCAAGAGTGAGGATATTCTAAAGGACTGAACAGAGACAGTTATTAATTATATGTGTGGAGATATATATATATATATATATATATTCAAATAATCCTTCAAACTCAACCATAAAATGCTTTTGTACATCTTTATATACACACATATATAAGTAAATACATATAAACACATGTACAGCAAATTGCACAAGTATATTACACAAGTATATTACATAAGTATATTAATAAGTATATTACACAAGTATATTACATAAGTATGTTCTCTTGGGGGTGCATTTTATTTTGTGTTAATATATTTTGAGAAAGGGTTGGGTGGGGGCATTAAGTAATTCACATATTCATTTGTATCTCCCATTTCTCAATAGAAAAGGAGAGATTTCAAATTTCCCATTAAGACGTGGGTACCTTAAGATCTTTGTTTTATATATATATCCATTCCTGTTCATGGCAACTTAACAAGTCATCCAAATCACCCCCTCTTGTATTTTTCGAAAGGCTCCTATACCTGTTATTGATATTTTATGTGTAATGTTTGGTTGGCTATGGACATGTGCTGCCATTGCATAATTTAGATTTTTATTTTTAAAGGCATTGATGTGTTGATATATTCTAAATCTGAACTTTCTTTTTGTCCTGCCAATATAGTAACATCCGTATGAGCATTCTAACATGCAGATAACCCATTCTGAATTGCAATTAATCTCACCTTTAATTTGTTCTGAAATGTCATTGCCAGGATTTATGAAGTGGGTTTGTTTTTTCATGCACTGGCAAGCCTGACAGAACCCACATGCTTTATTCCCCCTTCTTGCCCTGTTTTGTTTAATCCTATGTGGTGGCTTGTAGCTGTGGACTCAATAGCCCCAAAGATTTTTGCCACATCTGTAGGACACTCTTAGAGGCTGTGCTATTATTTCTTGAAGTTCTGGTACACATAGCAAGGTTCCCACACTTTAATTAACCATATTTACCACTTCTTTTGTACCACCCCCATAGTTAGTGACAAATGTCAGTGGTACTTCCCAGTTTTTCTTCCTTTTATTTTTTGGAAGAAGTAAAGATTCCCTCATGACATTGTCCACTGCAGTGGGGAGTATGACATCATCTACACTGTCAGTCACAGCTTTAGACTCAACTTTATTTTCTAAAATGGTTAACTGGTCAGAAGTGGAACTTGGGCCAGCAATACTCATACCAGCAGCAATTGCACTAACACCACCAGTGGGGACAACACCATCTCCTCCAACTATCATTGAAGCAATAGAATTGCACTGTAAAAAACACTGACAGAGAAATTCCTTTACTGACATCAGCTATGCACTTCTGCGTACTACCCCGCATGGCCAATCTTGCCACTGGCAGCAGTGCCATGGCCAGCAACAGCTTTACTTGCACATCTCTTTGCAGGCATTTTTGGGGATCACCAAAAAAATTCTATACAAATTTATCTTTATGAACTTTCCGTTTGGGGTGGATGTGAAGCCAAAAAACAACAAAAGTGGTTTGCAGATGGAGATTGGGCACTAAACAGATGCAAACGCACAGACAGATTAAGAATGGACTGCGCACTCAAGAGATGCAGACACACAGGCACAACACCACCTTAACCAGTGCTCACAAATCACAAATCCAAAACTGGAAAATAATACCTTTTGCCGGTTGGGGGGAAGGGGGGCAGTGCACTGCAGTAACAGTCCACTACCAAGATAATCACAAAGCAGTACAAAATAACACAAATGGATAACAGGTTCACAATGCTGCAATTACTGTGGGGCACACTAAAATGTGCCTGATTTGATGGCATGCATCACACACACACACACACACACACACACACACACACGCACACACACACACACACTACAGGTAATGTGCAACAAACTGAAAACTTCAGTACTATAACCACATTTTTTAAATAAACTGAAAATACGCACTGCTACACCACAACAATCAGCAGAAAAATGTCAAAAATTACTGAAAATATTACTGTGTATACATGAACACAGCTATACAACAAAAATATAGCCAAAACAGTTAGAAAGACTGTCTTTCTCCCGGTTAATCTACCTCCACCACAAATATACCCCTCCCCCCAAGCACACTTCAACAGTGTCTGTCAGTACACAGACTGAATGTTCAAAATTAACATTCAAAATCCGCATGAAAACAATAAACACTCAATGATACAGTATGAGCACAGGAGGGTTTCCAACAATCGATGTACTAAATTTTGAGCAAAAGAAATGGCCCAGAAAAGCTTTCTGAACAGTTTTTCGAGGGTTTGAATCTCAGAGCTCTGAGAACAAGCTGTCTCCAGCTACCACTACACATGTACTACACAGAACTGAGGCCGCGCAGAACAATCTAGAGCCCACATGACCTGCAATCCCATGAATCACAGCAGAATTTGCCTTAGAGTTCACAAAAAAGGCAAAGTGATGCGAAGTAGATTGACATTAATGTATTTCGCATTAAAATCGGTGAAGAAGTGGTTGGGTAAAGGCAGAGTAACATGAAGTCAGGGCTTTCAATGGACTTCATGATAATGATTGGAAGGTGGGGTACTGGGCTCCACATTGCGGATTACTCCACGAATTCTGCTTTAATATGCAAATTGCTCCTCATAGCAGATTTTGGCCACTTTGCCTGCCTCTAACAACAGCTAGAGGAAAGAAATTCATCCTTTCTGGGTTTAAGAGGAAGGATGATACACGCCTGGGCAAGAGATAGGTCTGTAAGGTCCTGGAAATAGAAGAAATTAAATAACTCAACCAAAATCAGGGTGAGTTCCACAGAGAATGTATTATAAAAACTAGAAGGAAAGCCATCAGGGCCTGGAATCTGATCAGTTGAAAGGGAATTTATAGCCCAATGGACATCTGCATCTGTAATAGCATCTGCCAGGGAGGTACTCTTCTTAGCCGATAGACGTGAAAGGGAACATCTTGTAAATAATGCAGAATTAAATTATGAAAATTAGAGTCAGCTGTGGTAGAGGAGTATAAGCATTCATAGTACTGTCTAAAAGCCTCAACAGTGTCTCAAGGTTTACTAAAAAGGTCTGGTGAGCCATCTAATTTATTTATTTATTGAAATGTTTCAGCAGGAAGGAACACTGAGCAACAAGTCGCTCATCTCCTGGTGTGACCTGCAGGGAAGGAGTACAACTGGAATGAGATATTTACATTCAAGTTACAAGATCAACATTAACATACAGTTGTGAGGAAGGTGTTACAGACAGTGTTACAACAGTGTTGCGCATAACGCGTAGAAAGAGTGGACAATAATAAGTGCTGGGTTAATAAGTAAACAAATGCTTACATGAACAAAAGGTGGAAAGGGGAGGGAGGGAGGGTGAGGTGGGAGAGGGAAGAGTTGTACCTCTGGAGTCCCCTTCAGGATGTGAGGATCCCTACAAGGGGACTGGGGAACCAGAGAGAGAAGGGGATAAGGCAGTGTCCAAGAGAGCCCCCTTCAAGATGGTGGAGGAAGGGAGTAGATAAGAGATACAAGTCCCTTTGGGGGCAGGAGAGGGACCCATGGAGAGCATTTAGGGTCCTTTACATTCTGTGAGAAATAATTTAAGTCCCCAGACCACCAGAGCAGATTTCTGCTGCCTTAGGCATAAACCTAACAATTTGCCTACATGTTTCCCCTTTCCAAATAAAGAGCTTTAGTATGAAAGATAGCTAATTCAGCTTTTTCATTCAAGACAGCAAGGTATTTGGAATGAAGGGAATTGAGAGTTAACCAAATATGCTTCAGTGTAGTGGAGGAAGGCGACATTTCCAAGGTTCTTATCAGAGACAACAGAGCCTTCAACTGTGTTTAACATTCTTTAGCCTTTTTAGTTGTGAGACAGATGCATTTGCCCCAAATTGCTGCTTTAGCTGCACCCCAAAACACATCCAAGTTAGCAAACGAATTAGCATTAGTTTCAAAGAAAATACTAATAAAACTTCTTACAGTGCACTGTCAACCATCTCTTCATCCTGCAATAACTGAATATTAAGTCACCATACAAAATCTTTATTATAACCCTCTTTTCTGGAAAATGCAAGTCATACAGGGGCATGGTCAGAAAGGACTGTTTCCCAGATTTCACAACCCACAACCCCAAAAACATTTTCCTGATTCAATAAAAGAAGTTCAGTCTGTAAAAGGGGTGGTAGTGTGTGTGTGTGTGTGTGTGTGTGGAATAAAAAGTATAACTATGTTCTGTAGGATGTAACAAATGCCGGGGGTCCATGAGACCCAAAAGATCAACAAATTCCTGTAGGTCACGTTGTCCAAGTAAAAGTCCTTTTTTTGGGTGGTACGATCTGTCTAAATCATATTGGAACACAATTTTCCAATCCTTGTCAGTGATAATGGGGATATCGGTATAAGGTGCTAACAAAGAGGTTAGATGAGTAAATAACTGAGGATCGTCAAAAGCTGGACCATATACTGAACCCAATAATACCTCATGTAATCCTAACCTGCCATGAATAAATGTGTAACACCCCTCTACATCCCAAGTATCCTTAATAAGTCGAAATGTGAAAGTGACCTTGCAGTAAGAATCCAAACTCCCATTTGTTTAGTGCTATTGCCTGCACCATAAACATGATCTACCCAGTGTCCTCTAAAAAATGTAATCTGTTCCTTTTCAAGCGAGATTCTTGTATGTAGGCAATATCTGTATTCATCTGTTTCAGGTGTTTTAGTATGACACACTGTATCTCTTTTTAATATCCGGAGCATTGTTTTACATTCCGGGTAATAAATACATAATGGCTCCCCATAAAACTAAACAAAGAGAAAAATTATGCTCAAGAATAACCACTGCATATTGAGCAACAAAATACAGCTAGCAGCATTCCCCATCCCCATATCCAAAGTGCCTAAAGTCTCAAACGTTAACAACAAAAAAACACATTAACAACAATCAACAGGATCAAGAAAGAACAACAGCAACCAACAAACAAAAACATTCAGTCCCGGTCCCAGGGATCATTACTCCAGTCCCAGCAGGTCCTTGTCACAGCAGGCTCCAATTCCCCCATCATAAACTACAGAAGTGGGTTGTATCTCCTAAGTAAAATAAAAAAAGTCTGTTGAACTGGTTGAAAACCACAAACTGTACACTAGTATGAAGTAATCAGAAGAAGTGCACACTGGTAAAAGGCAGTGCCATAATCCCGATAAGCAACATCACTAGAAACAGGACATTATAAGTGTGTGTGTGTGGGGGGGGGAACAAAACAAAGCCAGCCAGCAGTTTGAGTAAAACTACATATCTCACTAACAAAAGCATTGTTAATCAAACCTGCTGTGAAACTTGAAAAATCATCTCCTTCCTCCAGGTCCATATTGGAAAAACTATAAGACTGAAAACTATAGGCAACAATCACGTTATTTCAAGGAGCCAGAAAAACACAAAAACATGTAAAACAGTCCCGAGAATGGCACCCTGGTTCACCACCATCCCCGTTGCCACCAGTGTCTGCTGTGGGGGGGGGTCTCACTCCCACAGTCCCACCTGGGGTAAGCCAGGGCAAGTTACCAATGCCTGTGGGGAGGGGGCACCCGTCCAGTGGCCCCACCAAGGGGGTTAAGCCTGGGAATGGGGGGATGGCATGTGGGAATGGGTTGAGCTCCCTTCAGGAAGTGGGAGAGGCAGACAAAAAGCAATAAAATAAAAAATAAATAAAAAAAACAATCCTGAGAATCAGGTAGAGGACATGAAAAGATCAGGGAAGAGCTCTGGAAGTTCAGTTTTGGCTCCTTCAGCATTGTAAACATTTTTTGTTCCCTAGGACAAAAAAAATGCAATTTGGCTGGATACAACACCCAAAACTTTATGTTGGCTGCTGCAAGTTTTGCATTGTGTACGGATGATAAGCTATACATTTTTGTCATATCTGGAAAGGCAAGTCCTGATAAATAAAAATACACTTTTCTTCCCAAAGTACTTTCTGCAGACTTCTAACTTGACTGAGAATGTGTTTAGGGTCTAAGAAGTTAAGGAAATTAAAGATGAATGGACAGGGATTTTCCCTGTCTTCAGACATGGGTTGAAGGGCTCAGTGAACCCGCTCAATTATGTCCTGTGGGCCACTAGGTGAAAGTCTGGTGAATTTTTCACAGAGATGTGTAAAGGCTACGGCATCCTTCCCTTCACTCAATTCTGGTAGTCCAAGAATCACCAAATTATTCCGTCAGCTTCATCCCTCCTGATCATCTAAGTGCTCTACTAATTTAGCAAGATTCTGGTGTATGGAGATCAGCTTGGGTCTACTTTTGCACACCAGTCCTCCATAGAACTAATCTGAACTTTAGCATCTCTGACCCAGCATGTGAGCTCAGTACGAGCCAGAAGAAGAACTTTCGTATCTTAAGATAAATACATAATCGTATCTTGTAAGGAGACCAGTTCTTGCAAAAATCTGTCTACTGTAAGAAGTCAGGAGGAGTCAGATGTAATTGGAAAGTTCATGTTGGAAGCTTGCTTCGGCCTCTTTGGTACATGGTCCTTCTCAGGGGTAGATGGTGGAATATGATCCACTTACTGAAATTTAGCTTCTGTATCCATTTTATCATCCATTTCTGACCCCAAATGAATGCTTACCATATAAGGAATTAGCCCCAAATCAAAGAACATGCCAAAAGATCATCGGGGAGAATCTTTAAAAGAAAATAATTGCCAGAGATGTGGAGCTGCTCAACAGAGCTGGTGTTACCACTGGAGCATCATGTGACTTACGCTTTTGGGATAACTATCAAAAATCACTGCCTCCTGCTCCCTCCACTCTAGGGATCTATGCACCTTTGTCATTCCTCCACCCCTCTCCACTGCCAGGCAATCAGCCTTTTCATATAGTCTCCCATCACTTTTGAATTGACTCCCTGCTTCCTTCCACTTTAGTGCCTCACCCGGTTCCCTCAGGTATCATTTGAAACTCCTTCCCTCCTCTGCTCCTGTTTTCCCTCTCCCTGACTGTTCTTTTGTAACTGCATCATAGCCCAGTGAAAATGAGGCTGAAATGCACAGTTTGTTGCTCCTGCCTTGTTTTCTGATTCTACGCTCACTCCTGTGTTAACTCATGTTCTCTTATGGGGAGTCACATGATGCTTGGTTCTGCTTAGCTGCTCCTTTCTTTGGCTCCTGCCTCCCCCATCTAAAACTTAATTTTTTTTGATATCATATATGCCGGATATCTCACTGAAAAGATACTTGCAGCTTGTAGTTTTCTTCTGGATCTCAGAAAAGTGCTTTTGACGGATTCCGAAAAACTAATAGTGCTTCCAAAGCACACCCCTTTGCCTACTCTGATGAATTATCAAAATGCACCTAGGCTCAAACACCCTCAGTGGGCCGGGCAACTACTACCACAGCAGTGACATCGCCTTTGACAGAAGAGCATTTTTTGATGGTATTTGCCCCCTTCAAAGAGTATTTGCAGGAACTTACCTAGGAACCTAAATTTCTTTGGGTTGCAACAGAAGACATAAATCAATGGGTGGGGATCCTGAAGTTTAGGCACATTCTTTGGAAACTTGGAGAATGAAAGTGGACCCTGATATCATTGCGTTAAGACAAAAAATTTCTCACCTGGAAATACAATGGAACACTTGGATGGAAGGAGCCATAGGAACAATATCATTGTTTTTGGGCTCCTGGAGTGAGCTGAAGGCTCTAACCCTGTAGCATTTGCACAGATCCTCTCTTCTAAGCTACTCAGTCCATCTCCCAATAGACCATCTTATGTCATTGAGTGTGCTCACTACTCCTTGCATACCATGCCCCCAGAAGGATCTCCACCAAGACCTTTTACTTTTAAGTTGTTAAATTTTCTGGACAAACAGCATCTTTTTTATAAAATCAAAGAATTTAAAGAGGTCTCTTGGGAGGGGAAGCGCTTGTGTGTGGTCCAGGATCTACTGAGCACTATGCGGCAGAAGAAGGCCACTTATTATCCCACTGTCTCTAAAATAATTGTGACTGGGATTCAGTGCAGGATGCTGTATCCAGCCCAGCTCCAGACAGCAGTTCAAGGATCCTGGAAATCTTTTGAGTCTGCTGCTCAAGCTGCTTTGGAGGTAAAAGAGCTGTTCCCTGATCTGTTTAAAAATTGATGAGCAATATTCTTCCATCTGCTTCACTTTCTACTGGTAATTGGGGCTGCACCTTTTTTCAAGTACTTTTATTCTGTTTAGTTAAACGTGCCTGCTCTGAGGTGCAAAATACTGTACTTCCTGTTCATCCAAGTTGGTGTGAAGCCTAACTGTAATCTCCTTGCTTGTATTACCTATTGCTCTGGACCGGAGCTTAACTTTGATGTGTGATTGAGCTGGTTGTGATTCAGAGTTATATTTGCTCATGGTCCTCGCTAGTTTTTGCCTTATGTTGTGAATCCAGACTGAATTGTTTTTAGTTTGAGGGACTCAGCCACGAGGACAAGATGAACTACATGTTCCTTATCTTCAGCCCTTCTTTGTTAACTGGATGATAGACTTGTTACAGAACTACTTTGCCTAAGCAGACCCCCATCAATAAACACACACCATTCCATTAGTGGATAAAATGGGCCACAGTCTTTTACTAATGTTATAAAAATACAATACATACACGTATATCAAACATTCGAACATTACAACAAAAACTTTAAGATCCCTAGGGCAGCAAATTCATGTGGCTTTTTGCCTTGACCTTCTGCAACCTGGCTGCTGAGAAACTCTGACCCATCAGTCGGGCAGACCTGCCCATGGCCGTGTCTCCCCTCCAGACAGTTCCCCACCCTTTTCCAAAAACAGACTGAGGGACATGGCTGTTTCCGAGGAGCATGCCCACCCAGGGCCGCACTCCCCATCGTCAGTTCATGTCCCCCCACACTCCAGTGCCCATTGCTAATGAAGTGACAGTTCCCCCGGTTCCGTGAAGCTACCCACCTAGGGTTGCACCTCCAGCCAGCTGTGACCACATCCAAAGTTATAGTACCTTACTTCCTTAAGGCCAGGTCAAAGTACCAGGTCAGCCATGAATTTACCACCACCAAATGCATGTTTACACATATTCCCCATCAATGCCCCAGGAATCTTAGAGTACCACAGTTTTGCAAAAATCTTGCAGCGTTGAGTTAAAAATGTAATTCCTAATGTGCGACAAGTGAACCCCATCCCCCCGGATGAGTGCCAAACCGCATGAAGTAGCGAACCTGGACACCTCCCTGTTCACTTCTCTGTGTGCTTTTTCTATGGCTAGGACATTGCGTGCCCCCTCCACTGCTGTCACAGAATAATCCAAGACCATGCCACAACTGCTCGTGGGAAGAGCTCCTTCAGGTGGGCCAACCCTTTCTTAATGGCCACGATCAGTTGTGGGGCCCCGTGGGAGACTAAGTCATTCCTGTCTAGGTGAATTACCAGTGCAGCCAGCAGCTGCCTCTGGAGCCCCAAACCCGAATTGTCCCCAACAATTGTCCCCACTTCATCCCTCCTTTCCCAGCCCAATGCACAATAGCCCATTGTTCTGAGAT
This sequence comes from Neoceratodus forsteri, assembly GCA_016271365.2. Lineage (NCBI taxonomy): Eukaryota > Metazoa > Chordata > Ceratodontiformes > Ceratodontidae > Neoceratodus > Neoceratodus forsteri. Next base: position 1,431,453,073 of record CM057449.1, read on the forward strand.
GCCCAGTTGCATTGTGTAAGGCCGCACCATGGCTCTCAAATGAGCCTCCCTTACATAAGAGTGTCCAATAATCCATATGTGAGCCGGCATATCTGGACCACAAAAAGACAGCATGAGTGTTGTGCAACAGCCCTTGTTTTCTTTTTTTTTAAATGCCCACAGCTCTTGACCCCCAGCCTCTTATCTGTGAGTCATCCCAAACCTGTTCTTATTCCATATGCAGGGCTGCTTACCATAGTACATCCTACTTCTGTTCCTGGGGCCTAATGTGCCCCTGAAGACCATCTGCCTAGACTCTTTATCTGTTTTTCCCCCAGGCCCAATCTCTCAGCCTCCATGGCTGCACCAATCCTGAATGAATTGGTTCCAAAAATTCTACAGTCCAACCCCACCATCCATAAGCCCTTCCGCAATACCGCGACAAACTGCCGCCTGGTCACTGGTCTTCCATCCCCATGCACAAAGACATGCCCTTCCCCCAGAGGCCTTTTAGATAAATAGGCTTGCGTCTTCAACCACGGGCACAGATCTCCCACCAGGGACCTATATAACGTGATAATCAATGGTGGACCACATTGCTTAATTTTTGACTTGTGTAGCTGCAAGCAGAGCCTATCGTGCAGGACCTCCACATTCTTGAGCTGCAGGTTGGTCTCGAGACCTGGGTTGCTGGAATCTGGAATCAGTTCAGAGACCTAGAAGGCCCCGAAGAAGGCACATGCAAACAGCACTCAAAACAGCCGAGATTCATACATAAAGCTGCAGATAACACCCAGGGACTGCAACAGTGCAGGAGACAATTCCAGAAAGCCAATGGGCTTTCTGACATCCTGAGTTTTTTCCCCCTTGACCTTGCCCACCCTTCCAACATCTTCTTTGTGATGAAGCTGTTGGTAGGGTCTGGAATCCCTCTCACCCTACTCAATAAGGCAATACCCACTAATTGTGTACGTATTACTGCAGGGGACTTCTGCAACTGTACCAGATGAATGACATAATCCTGCACCTGCCTCTCAGATGCCAGCTGGGTCATGCTTACCTGCTGCCCTCAGAACTCTACAAAGGCAGAATAGTCATCTACATATTTCCTCCATGTTGAGGGGGCTACAGAGAGCTGTACCAATTGGCATCATCTTGCCTCCCCAGGTGTCATACCACCTCTGGTATCTGCCTGGGTGTTGGGTCTGCTTCTGGGGCCAGCTGCCTGAATCGGTCAAGCTGTAAGTGAGACAAGGCATCGACTATTACATTCTGCCTGCCTGGCAAGTGTTGGGCTCTAAAAGTGATGTTATATCGCAGGCAGCACATGCCCAGCACCCACAGTGCCTTCATGACATCCTCCAACTTAGAAGTCTGAGAATTCACGATCTCTGCTACTGCTTGGTTGTCCATATGAAACAGCACATGTTGATTAGTGAGCCTGTCCCCCCAAATCTGGACAGCCACCTTGATGGGAAACAGTTTGAGGAGCGTGATATTCCAGGTCAAGCCAGATTCCACCCACTCCTGTGGCCATGGGTCCACAAACCACAACCCTTCTAAGAAGGCTCCAAACCCTATGCCCTTTTTGGCATCTGTAACCAAATCCACCCCATAGTGAAAACCCTCCAGATCCTGCCACATTGACACCCCATTGAAGTCTTGCAAGAACAGCTCCCAGACGTTAAGGTCTGCCCTCATTCCTTGTGATACTCTGATATGATTATATGGCCTCGTGGGGCCAGATGTAGTGGCAGCCAATCTCCTCAAGAATGGGCGAATAGGACTAACTGCATGACATGTAAATTTAAGTGACACATGACTGACTACAACTGTTTTAAAGTCACTTTCTTAAACCTTCCCATTTCCCCCACCAAATGTCTGCGGTGTAACACCTTGGCCATGGGCAACTGTGAGACCATGCTCACCGAATTGATATCAATACCAAGGAATGACAGACATGAGGAGGGCCCCTCTGTTTTCTGATGCCAATGGAACCCCAAAATGTTCCATGAGAACGCAGAAGCCCTCCAGTGTATGGAAACAAATCTCATCCCCAGTGGGTCCTGCAAACAAAAAATCATCCAAATAATGCATTATGTTCCTGTTCTCAGTATGCACCCTTACTGCCCATTCGAGGAATATGGCAAACATTTCAAATGTGGCACAGCTGACAGAGCATCCCATGGGCATGACCTTGTCAACATACCAGCAACCATTGAATCTGAATCCCTGAAGCACATCATCCTGAGGTCTAACTGGCAGGAAGCGGAAAGCTAACATAATGTCACTTTTTGCCATCAGGGAGCCCGGTCCCAATCTCCGAATCAGCTGCACTGCTATGCCAAATGATGCATATTTACCTGAGCTATCCTTGGAGCCAATTAAATAATTTACTGATGTCCCTTTTGGATAAGAAAGATGATGTATCAGCCGATACTCACCAGGTGTTTCTTTGGGTACTAGTCCCAATGGGGACACTCGCAAATTTGGAATTGGCGGTTGTTTGAAAGGTCCCGCAACCCGCCCCACGTGAACTTCTTTCCGGATTTTTTCTGCCATTATGTCTGGTAGGGACCCTGCAGATTTTAAGTTGCTAGCCATGGTAGCAATGTGGGGTCCCATATATGGTAGGAAAACCCTTGTTGAATCCGTCCAATAAATACAATGCCGAACCCTTTTAGGACACTGACTGAGCCATGGTCTCATGTTATAGAGTCGGACCAGCAGACTAGCTAGACTTCCCAACTCCTGTCTTGGCCTTATCTCCACTTGCTCCCTCACCTCTTTGCTATTTGTCTGTGGCAACTCTGCATGCAGTGACCTTGTGTCCCCCCCCCACAATTCTTACATATGTGGTTGAACTTGCAGTGGGCACGAAAACACTTGCCCTTGTTATAGTCATAACATGCCCTCTTGACACTCTTCTTTTGGTCTTTTTTCTGATCTCCTCCTACTGGCCTAGCTATGACATGTCCACTATCCATGTATGTCACCACTTTGGGCCTCCCCCGCCTCATATAATGCACCTAGAGATCCAAATTTTCCCACTTAAACGTGGGCTGCCTTGCCAATTTTAACCGAAACTGCTCATCATATTTTAACCACTCATAACCATCAAAAGAGAGATGAGCAAACTTGATAGAGACCCAGTACTTGAGCAAGGACACCAGCTTCTCTGGATATTTCATCCCATATACAGACATGTATATATTTATTTATTTAGTTTTTGTTAACTGGGTAGGTGCACTAGCCATAAAATGACTATTTTCAGGCACGACCCGGGAGAGTACAACAAAAGGAGAACAGTTGAACAACAGCAACATGGGTACAATAGTACAAATAGAGGAACAGTACAGCAGTGCTACAAAAATACAATGGGTAGAAACAACAAAAAATAATGGCAAGCATTATACAGATAATGGCAGTAAGATATATAATAAGTGCAGAAACCATGGACCCGACCTGTGGAGTGAAAGGGTTAATAAGATAGTAAGGTTATATAGAAAGAAATGTGAGGAATGTTCAAATATAACAAGAAATACTGACAGAAGGAAGGTCAGGGGTGGTAATTGGCAAAACAACAGTGGATGGTCAGCAACAAGGTTCAAGAAGGAAGAGAGCTAGTAGTCAAGAAGTTATTTACAAAGAGAAGGAAAAATATGGGGAGTGGAAGAGGAGACAGTCTTGGAGCTGAATTAGAGCAGGGGTGACATTACTGGTAAGTCTCAGGAGCTTCAGGTTGGGTCAAAGCATGTACAAGCATCAGCTAAGGATAGATAACGACAATATTCACTTTAAATCCAAAGTGAGACTGAGACAGCTGGAGGTTGAGTGGAAGAGCATTCCATAGCCTGGGAGCAGAGAATTGAAGGCCCCTGTGCCTTTAGTCGTCCGACATCTCGGAACATAGAGCAAGGATTTGTCAGCTGATCGCAGGCCATGGGAGGATGGTTGAGGGACCAGCAACGCCGCCAGCTGGGATGGGTTTTTTTCCCGGATGATCAAGTCCATTAGTGATCCAAGGTAGTATTGTCTACTGGCAGAGGGTGAGAGCCAATTCAGATCCTTATAAAGAAGGCAGTGATGTTTGAGTCAAGGTGACGAAGAGACAAATCGGCATATATTGTTATAAGTTATGTCCCATTTTAGTAGGGAGGTTTTATGGGCAGAGGTAAGAATAGAGGCATCATAGGTAAGGGTTGGGAGCAGAATACCTCTGGCAATTGCTAATTTGGCCGAGGGTGTAAGCATGTAGCTCGTTTTGTAAGCTACTCCTAGTTTCGAGTTTACAGCTTTGCACGAGGACTGAATGTGAAGATTAAAACTAGGGACTGGTCCAGGAGGATCCCAAGGTACTTAAAGGAAGTAACATTTTCAAGTGGAAATCCTCCTGGGTGAAGAACCTCCCAAACTAGAACAGGTCTTAATCTTCGGTGCAAAACCTAGGAGCATGGCTTTCGTTTTCTTTTCATTTAGTACAAGCTTACGGTCTAGTAGCCAGTCTAAGACCTTATTGAAGTCTGAAGTAAGTGATGTGTTTATGCAGGCAAAACTAGAAGAACTAGTGTAGATGATCAGGTCATCAGCTTAGAGAATAGCTGAGCAGGATTCCAGGACCTCAGCTGCATTGTTGATAAAAATTGAGAACAGAAGGGGCCCAAGGATAGAGCCCTGGGGGACCCCAAGGTTGATAGTAGATGTGTTGGACAGGAGGAGTTAAATTTGGATAGCTTTGCACCTGTTTGACAGGTAGTTACAGAACCAGTCCACAACAGGGGTAGAGAAATGGAATTTATGGAGAGGGAGAGAAGCAGGGATGGTCAACAAGGTCAAAAGCCTTAGTGAGGTCAAGGAAGATGGCACCTGTGAGTTTTCCAGAGTCCATGTTGGACAGAATATCAGTAGTTAGTTGAAGAAGAGCCATGGTGGTGCTATGACCTTTTCTGAAACCATGCTGAGTGTCTGAGAGGAGATTGTAGCGTGTAAGGTAGTCAATGGTCTGTGATGCAACTATTTTCTCTAGGATCTTGTTAAGGACAGAGAGAATTGCTATAGGTCTGTAATTGGCCATGTCCTTTGGGTCACCTTTTTTAAAGACAGGCGTTACTCTTGCAGATTTCCATAGGTCTGGCACAGTGCTATGGATAAGAGATAAAGTATAGATTCTGGCAATCGGAGAGGCAATGAGTGGAGCAGCCAGCTTAAGAAGACGAGGTTCCAGTGAGTCAGAACCAGAGCTGGTATTGGCAGATATGGATCTCAGTAATTTCAGAGCTTCCACTCTTGATATAGCCTTGAAATAGAATGGTGGCACTGGAGGAGCATCATACGATAGGGCAGTATGGTTGTCTGATGGTAGTGTGGTAGGTAGATTGGAGTGCGATCCACTAGGTTGTAAAGCCAAGGTATAATATGAAAGATCAGAGAAAAGATTGTTAAAACTGTTTGAGATGGTCCTAGGGTCATTACAATGTGTCCCATTTATGATCATTTCATCAGGAGTGACTGATTATGCAGGTACCGAGAAATGTTTTGACATGGGCCCAAAATTTCGCTGGTCGCAGGGCTGAGCTTTGTAGAAGGTCCTTGCAGTATTTGCTTTTAGCAACTCTAACTTGTCTCTTACATCTGTTCCTTAGTTCACTGATAGACAATAAGATCTGACTGTAGGCCAGTTTGTTTGTAGCGAATCCAAAGCTTGTCCTCTGGCAGATTAGCAAGGAGGTCTTTATGCAGCCACTGTCTGTTTTCCTCTGACCCTCCTAGTAGTCTTGGGGGCATGTTTATATTGAATGGTAAGAAATTCATTTATGAATATCTGTAGAGCAACCTACACATCCTTTGTTTGATAGATACCTGCCCAGTCGATATTGGAGACATAGAGAGATGCATCCTGGTCAATATGAGCTAGATTTGTAAACGTGATTAGCCTTGATGGAGGAGATGGAGGCGCAACCATAGATAGAATACAAAAAGTGGGTGAGTGGTCTGTTAGTGCATCTGCAAGGATTCCTGCTTTTGACACATGTTCCATACGGTTAACCATCACCCAGTCTAGGAGTGTACCCGTTTGATGGGATGACGTGGCTCTAGTTGCTTCAGAGATCAACTGGTGAAAATTATAACTAAGCATGAGTGATTGCAAGGATATTTGAGCTGACCCTAACCAATTGAGGTTAAGATCACCTAGAATGACAGCCTCATTATGATTTACAGTCTGGGAGGTGATGTCAAGGAGTTCTTGAAGACCTACTATTCCCCCAGCAGGTGGATTATAGGCATAGATAATATGAAGCTTCTTTTCCCCCAATACAATAGTTACCTGTATGAATTCGCACACTGCAGGAGAGGCAGATGCTGGGACAATAGAGATGTTGAGGTGGTTTTTGAAGAATAGGGCAACTCCACCTCCACGCTTGGATGAGGATCTATCCCACCGGAACAGAGAGTAGTTAGGCAAGGAGCATACTTCATCAGGTATTCCGGGTTTTAGCCAAGTTTCTGTGAGACAGAGTACATCAGGATTGTAGAGTTTCACCCAGGCCTCGAGTTCCTCATGGTGACAGGTAAGACTTGATATTAATATGGGCAATTAATAATCCTTTCTTGACATGCCAGATAACTCATTTGGGAAAATAAACAGGTAGGTGGACCTGGATTTAGTTTGACATCCCCAGATAGCAGAATAATGATCATGGCTAGGAACCAAAGCCTTGCACAGTGGCAGGTTAGGGTGAAAGCACATCTCCATGGCAGCTTCCTCCTGGCATGTAGAGGGTAATAGATGCTGCCTCTAACAAGGAGGATAGGGTTAGGTTGCAGATCAGTCTTTGTCTCTGCAATCAAGTTAGAGAAAATATAGTTGCGGTAAGCCTCTGAGGAGTCTTTTGCCATTTGGTTACATGGGAGAGCCCATGTCCAGGCTGAGTAAAAGGACAAATGACAAGAGTGCCCACAGCAGACTATACTTCGCCATAGTGTTACTATTTCACTTGGGTAGGAAGGCTAGTGGTATACTGAGACAGAGGAGTAGCTCTTAGGGATAAAGAGATAGTGTGTGTAAAATTAAGACAGCAAAGGGTGACCGTGTTCCACCGTTTTAACCCTTGGCCGAAATTAGAGATAGAGCAAAAACAACTATGTTTCCGTTAGCGAGCAATTATTTAGAAGAAGTGATCAGAAAGAGAAAGAAGTCCCACAAAGGTTAATTGGGAAAGCAGACCAGCTCTACGGAGGCTCTACTTGTGGTAAAGATTACAGTGAGGAAATGAAGACCTATTCAAGATATGCTAGACGACACCCCTAGTAGCGGAATTTTATAAGGAACCAATGGGAGACTAGACAGATAGCAGTAGTGTTTGGCAAGAGTCAATACAAAGCAGAGGGTGCCAAAGCCCAGAGACCGATAATCCGACAGAGAAAAGGCAGCGCCAAACAGTGGCTGAGCAGAGAGCAGCAGTCCAATTAGAGGAGGGTGGTAGCAGGTGGCCGCCTATCAAACCCGCACAGTGCTAGCCCAGACACTTAACCGGATTTGAAGGTGTCCTGTTCGTCAGGACAATAGAGGTACGGGCAGCTGGCAAGGATTAGCCGCGCTGCTCACTGGGAGCACGATCAGGCACAGTGGATCTATTTTAAGATATAAAATGTAGGTTAAGATAGGAAGTTATTAGCTAAGGCAGGGGGTACCAAGGAAACTTGAAAAATACTCGGGGTAGCAAGAGAGGAAGCCCAGGTATGGAACTGCACAGTAGATAGCAGAGCAGGAACTAAACGATGCTGATAGGCAAGCAGATGGTGAAAATAGGAAGATGTCTTTAAAGGCAAGACAGAACAAGTGTTAGGCCTAATAGCTGCACTCTGTATCTTTAAAAGGAGTTGCAATATTAGAGAGAGGGGAGGATGAACATTGCTAGGGGTGGTGCCGAGGGGGGAGGGAGAGTACTTAATAAATGCTAGAGGTGGGGGATGGGAGGGTAGGCGTAAAAATTGAAGCAGCAAGGAGACAGAAGGACAGAAAGTGAAAGAGAAATTGAATTATTTGCAGGGCAAAGCTTACAACTGTGACCCAAATGGAATCTGGTCTAAACAGAAAAAACTGTACCACTTTAAACTTACTTTCTGATCCAGGGTAGCTTACCACTGGACCTTAAAACAAAGATAGCTGTACTATTTTACAATCTACAAACCTGCAGTCTAAATGAACTTGCACTTCAAACTACCCTTAGAGTGCAAAATTGCTGTAAACAGGCTTAGGTTCGCGTTTAAGTTAGGATTTACAAGACAATTTGGAGAGACTTAACAAGTACCACAATCAGAATATAACATTAGCTTAAGGTCCAGAGAGGAAACAGCAGTAGCAAAGAATTAAAGAACTGCAGCAGCCCCTCAGCAGGCAGAGTCGATGGTTCTGGACAGTCCAGTTTCTGCAGCGTACCTTCATCAAAAGCTGCTGCCCAATTCTCAAATGTAAAAGGCACCTTGGGCCACCGGGGTCTCTCTTCCTTTTTCTTGTCCTCACCCTCTTTCTGTAGCTCCCAGTGTAGCAGTGAAAACATATCTATGAACTCCCCCTTCCAGATTTTTTCCCAAACTGCATCGGACAAGTGATCTCCTAAGGGGTTGTCCACCCCTGAATACACCCAGCAATTCCCCACACTGCCTGCTTCTACTGTGGCAGCCATTGCCACTGAGGGGTGTAGTGATGGCACACCCACCACAGCAGGAGCGGGTCCTTCAGCATCCTGCCCCATTCCTCCATTAGTCACATCCCTGGCACCTGGAGGAAGCCGAGGCCCATTGTGAGACGTGGCCACCCGGGACCGCTCTACACTTGGGCCACTGAAGCAAGGGCCAATGCAGACTCTCCCACATGAGGGGCTGCCATCGGCGGGGCAGAGTTCAGCATAGCAGCAGCTGGTGCTGTCATCATCGAAGGGGCTGCTGGGAGAGCCATCACTGCCCTAGCCGTCTGGAGTGGTGCCCTCCCCAAGTCCATGGAGACTGTCCCACCAGCTACCCCCTGGGGTGCCCAGCCCATGGGGCCATACTGATTGAAAAAGGGGGGACCGATGGTGACCAGCTGGTCAGGTCACCAAAAGCTGGGGACCCCATCTGGTGCCACTGGTGCCATGGCAGAATCCATGCCGGGGGAGACCACGGTATACCCTGAGGGGTTCCCAGCCGGGCCCGGATGCTGTGCTGGCATACTTTCCTCCACCTCCGGGTTCCCCCGTGAAATCAACATAGGGTTGCCGGCTACTTTCGAGACCCCTGCCACATCACACTGTGCTCTATGGGTACATGTGTCATGGACATGCCTGGCCTGCCCCCCACTGTCGAAAGGCATGGTCCGGAGGCTTGAAGATGGAAGCAGTAAATACTGAGGCCCCATGACCCCTGCTTCTGGTTCCCTCCACCTTCCTCCCTGGCCATCCATAGCAATGGGCACCACTAAACCTTCATCCATCCTGTCCACTGACTGAGTCTGGTAGCCAGACATGTGGGGGGGTAACCATATCATGCCCCTCTCCCCCGTACTGTCATCCCTGTAATTGTGGTCCCCTGTGGCTCCCTCTGCTGCCTTGCTAACCCAACTCATTCCAGTGCCAACCCCAATTGAACCATCTAGGTCATCCCCCCAGCACCCTTCATCCTGGAAGCCACTGTCCATCACCTCATGCCCCCCAGTAAACCATTCACGCCTGCACTGTGTCTCCTCCCTGGTGATCCTATCCAGTACCCTCTGCTATACACCATATCTAGTAGGAGGCAGTGACAAACCTCTTGCAGCTGTGCCAACATCAAAAGCACTGACCTCCCTGTCATCTAGCATATCCTGGCTGACCCACGCCAACCCACTGCTGCCCTCCCCCTGCACAACAGTCTCTTTCACACTCACCTGTCGAGGCTGGCTCCTCCTGATCTGATTGTGTGTCAATCCTCATAGTCTTCTGTCCTGTTGTCCTCTGGTTCTGGTCTGCTTCCTCCTCCACTGGGGTCTGTGACCTTCACTTAGTCGGCCCGCTTTACCCCTTTTTCCTACCTCTGGTGTTCTGCACTACCGATTCCAGCAAACGAGTCGATGGCTGACGGCTCCTGGGAGGAACACCCCCTGGAACCACCATCTCCGAAACCCGCCATTCTCTGCCTTCTCCTATATCACCACCACTCTGTTCCCCCACCCTGGTTGTGGCCTGCTCTGTTCCCGTAGAAGAAACCCAGGGGACTGAGCCTCTGGCCATCAGCAGGGACCACCTGCAACCCAGATTCCAGGTTGGATACTGCAAGCATCCAGTCCGGTCCCTCCAACTCCTTCAAACATTGGAAAGCCTCCAAAAAGGCCTGATCCTGATGTCCTGTCCGAGGTACAAGAGATGCAGGGGGCACCTGCCTACCCTGTACTCGCTGTTCCCTTGCAGATGCCATAATCCTCAAAACACTAACTCCCTAAAAGTACTAGGGCAAAGCAATGGTAGACAACAGTGAACTGGATCTAAGGAAAATTAAAACAGAAGCGCAATAAAAACTACATGCCCCCCATATCCGACATGCTAGTTACCCCCAAAGTTTTGGGCTGAGGAAAATAAAAGGTGGGCAGTCAAGACGCATGGTAGATCAACTTGTGTGCTCTGCCTAAGTTGGGGACTACCAATCCGATGAATACCTGCTGCACCCTGGGGGAGCTCTTAACCCCACTGAGAGCAGCATACCTCTCAACCTCCCAGCATTAAAATCCACAGCACTGGCCCTAAAAAGCATAGCAAAGGGCCAGAATGTGTAGCACTTTCTCCTTTTAAACAATATTATGTCTACAGATAGTGGGCCCCATATAGTTAGTGATAAGGGATGTTTCTATCAACTTAATTCAATGATTTGATAGTCTGTGTGCCCAGAAATATGCCTAACACCATGAGGAACAGTAAACCTGTGAGGAAGAAGGGTAAATTTGAGTGTAAAAATCATAGCGCTATGTGAATCCACAGCAGCTGAGAGGTATGGAGAGCAGGGGGAAATATGACCGGCGCTCAAGGGAATCTGTACCCAATTACTGTGGGTAAATGACAATTGCTCCCCTAGATTTTTTTTTTTTGATGTAGAATACAGGCACCCTGCCCACAACCCGCCGCTGGGGGGCACCAACCACGTAGCGCGCCACGCCAGCCAAGACTGCGTGGAGACCCAAAATGGCAGCCGTGTGGGAAGTCGCAAGTGGTATGGACTTTCATGTAGTGGGGGCTTACAGGAGACGTGTGGGAGGAATAGAGGTCACACAGCTTAATCACACATTGGGCGTTTATTTGGTGTTTCACACGGCTCTGGGATTTATTAAACCTTCAGCTCCTTCAAGGTTTTTTTTTTTTAATCGGAATCAAAAGGGTGAAATATTGAGGAGCAAACAAGGTGAACCAGGACAGGGGTGCAAACCAACCGGCAGGAGAAACAAGATTGCCTCACTGGGCTGAGGTGGGTGGGAGCTCCACTCCCCCGCCGGTAAAGGCGGGACAGGAAAAACATCGGGCCCTGCCGGCAGAGCAACCACTGCAAGCTGCAAGTAGCTCCAGACCATGCTGAGCTAGGGCGGTAAAGGGAGAGCTCTGAGATGCAATCTTTGATTTATGTATAGGTATTTATTATTTATTTATTTATTTTTTACAAGCACCAGAAAAGGGGGAAACAAAAGGTGTTCCTGGGGGAAGGGGGTGGATTCACCCACAGAAATGGATGGAAGGGGGTGGCCAGTGGGGTTGGGAGCTAATGGAATGGCCACCAAGTGGGAAGAGGCTGCCCCTGGAAAACCCCACCACCCACCAAAACAACCCACTCACCCACCAAACAACTCACCCAGCCACTGGCCTACCTCGATTGGTGAAGTGGCGGAGTCCTGTCGGTCTTGAGGGCTGGTCCCAAGAGGGCACACCCCCTCAGAACCAGCCCTCATAGACTCCGCCCAGGCTCCACCTCTCTCCTAAGGCCTGGGCCAGCCCATCTTCTTGACTGGCACCTTTGCCAGGGCTGCTCCCAATGGTCTATGGACCGGGCAGCTCACTTTTTATGTGTTGGGGACTGTAGGCAAAACACCCCCCACAGTGAGAGGCTGGGTGGGTCAAAACTGGCTACCATGTAATTTTTCATTGTTACCAGGACCTGCTGTGACCAACTCTTTGTTAACTCTTGATTGCACCACAGAGGAACCTATTGGTTGGGCTGATGTGGTTGTTTGGATCATAAAATATTTTCAGGGTCTGAAATGCATATGTTCTATCCTGATCATCATAGACTATTTGGTTATTTTCAAGTCATAGGTAAATTTGACAGCATTTCACTGCATCTTAGAATTTTTGATCCACGGGTGGGGCACTGCTTTCTGAATCTGTGAACCTTTTCTAACTTTTAACAGGTTTCTGGACCTTACACCTGGTCATCATGAACCAGTTTTCCTACCTCCAGGATTTGACTGTTTTGCTTAGTTTTGCAGGTTGAATTCTGGCATTGAAATGTTACCTTTTTAGCCTTGCCTTCACTAATTTTGTTTATCATGACTACACCATTTTGTTATAATACCTGACCTTACTATTGTTAGGTTTTTGGTCTATTTTACCCGGGTATTTGAGCTAATTATGTTACAATTCTTGTTCAGCTGGATAATTGTTCCTTTTCCTTTCTTGTATGTGATTCTTATAACTGAGGCATATCTTCTTGAAAACTTCAATCTAGTGATGCTTAGAGAAGGTTTGTTAACTAGACACTGTTTAGCTATTGCATAGTTTTGTTTGGTATTCTGCTGCTATGCTGAGTTGCTGTATGGTGGGTAATGTTGTTTGTTCTTTTTTCATAGGCTTTAATAATAATATTTTGAAGATTGTCGGGGGGGGGTGGAGGAGGTGCTGTTTAGTGTGGATTAGTTCAATATGTGCCAGATTTTTACTTTTTTATTTAGTTTTATGGACCGGTAAGTGCACTAGACAAATCCTGCCTATTTTCAGGCACGACCCGGGGGAGGGGTTTACAGATGAATTCCAACTGACCTTGAACCAGATTAAGCTGTTGGTGGTATTTTTAGTGAATGAGGGAAATTTGTCCAGGACACCGGGGAAATTCCCCTACTCTGCTGGCGTTGGGAAGCCAGTAGGGGTGTGCAAGGGTCAGTAATGGCCACTGCATGGCAGATGGAGGAGGAGGAGGAGGTGTTGGAGGAGGTCTCCGTAGAGAGATGGTCAGTATTGAATACAGAGCAATCGGAGGTCCCGCTGGTAGCGGGATTGAGCGCCACTTTTACCAAACATATTGCATCGAGCGGTACTGGAAATGTTGATTTACAGACCTGTGAAACTCCCGTTTTGGCAGCAAAGATTGGTACTGCAGCAGTTTTGGTGAATTCTCCAGTAGCACCTTTGATTTCAGCCCCGGAACGATTTGCAGCAGTGCAGAGGACGACGGACTGTGGAACCAGGAAATGCGCCTTACGACTTTCTCTATCTGGCGCTAGCAGGTGGAAGCAGCAGGAATTGCCTGAGGAGCACGCAGCTCATCATGGTGGCAGAGAATACTGCACGGTGAGCAGATCGAAGGAAGGGGAGGACAGTGCACCATTTGGCGTTCTTGCTCAAAGAAAGGGGTAAGCCAAAGTCCCTTTAGCTTTGGATTCTCATAAACAGACTTCTTCATTATTTCAAATAAGGCTTTGCCACAATTACTTTACATAAGGAAGCAGGATTTGTATTTAACCCTCAGGTGAACACTCTTGAGCCCCGGACAATAACAATATTACTTATCAGACAACAGGTTCAAAGAGGGAGTCACAGAATTCTTTTTACTGACAATGAGAAACCCCTGCAATGGAGATTGTAACCCAAAATAAAGTTTCCTCAAGTCTGCCTTCACTTTCCTGGGTGAACATGATATAAATTGACACCTCAAGCAGCCTTAACAGCTGCAGGGTGGAAACCTCTGGGGAAAGGATATGGTCTCCTGATACTGAGTGGATAGTTCTCTTGATATTAATAAACATGTTTCTACATGGTATCCTGGTAATTTTGAGGTAAAAACTCTACCTGGTTCTGAGTTACTTGTGAAACAGGAGGGGGGGGTACAGAAAGGGATGGTTCAGATCCTACTGTGTGTTCAGATACTAAGGGACAGGAAGACACAGTGACAACAGTTGCAGATAAACCTCTTATGTCAAGTTTATTTTCTCAAAGCAAAAGGGAAGCAGCACCTAGGAGGAATGCAATGCGCATCAGGTATAAGGGTGGGTTAAAAGACAAACCAGACAGATATTACATGAGGAAATTGTTATTAAAGGATTCTTTAAAGTTTCTACCTACAGATGTTTTTGAGTTTATCCACATTTTGGGCGAAGACAATTTCGATGTTAGCTTTCGATCCCCAGCTTTATTAGATCTCTTTTGGGATAGGTACAATCAGGTCAAGTTTTCTCCCCTTTGGTCCCCCTTTTTGGTAATTCCACTGTCTAAACCCCTCACTAAGTTCATTACTGTTATGTTCAGAAATGAAAGTGTGCATGTTGAGGACATCACCTTTTGGCTAGCACAAAAATGTGAAATCCAAAGTGATCCAGAACCTATCTTGGATACCGAACAGTTTTGGACAGGGGGGTGGAAATTTAAAGTTAAATTACGTCAGACAGCTTCAGGTATTGAACACATACCCAATTCCTTCTTGTTAGGTAGGGATAGGGGGGTGGTGTTTTATAGCGGTCAACCAAGAGCATGCTACAGGTGTGGGGCTAAAACTCATCTATCCAGTACGTTTGACCAGCCCAAATGTGATAACTGTGGGGAAATAGGGCATGTTACTATGTTTTATAATAACCCAATCAAATGTGATCTTTGTGAAGAACTAAACCATGCCTTTAGAGACTGTCCTTGGGCAGCACAAAATAAAAACAATTTGGAAGGGAAATCAGACTTTTTTATACAAAAAGCCCAAAATGATATGAGTCATCAAATCCCAGTACAACCTGTTATACCCCACCCCCCAAATCCTCAGAGTCCTAAGGCCTCTTTACCCAAGAAGGTCCAACCAGTGTGTACTGCACATCAGGAAGGGCTGAAAGAGAATATTAGGGAACAAAGCATTCTGATTTCCTTGCAGCCGGTCAGTTATATAGACTCGAAAGAAGGTCCTGGGGACAGACAGGAAGTGGTTTCAAAGCCTCCACCAGCTCTCAGAAGATCGAGTAGAACTCAAAAATCTTTAGTGATTCCTGCTTCTGAAGGAATAGAAACCAAAAACTCATATGAGGCTTTGAGTTGGGGGGATTCTGAGATAGATATGGGCGACACAGATTCACAAGTTTCATTACAAGATAACTTGGGGACAATGAGGGATGATTATAAAGGAAAAAAAGAAAAGGAGAAAAAAATGATTCCAGCTGTTTTTTTTCCCTTGACCTAAATCTTAAAGCATGGAATGCAACTTTTCTTGGGCTTCCCTAAATACATATAGTCTGTTAAAACCAAAAAAAAGATACTCTTTTTCATCTGCTACATGATCTTAACTGTTCAATTATATTTCTTCAAGAAACATGGATGTGTAATAAAATGCAGTGCTCTGCTTTTGCCAGGGATTGGCCCTGGGGCCCATCTTATTGGTCCTTTGGGGAAGATAAGGCAGACGGTGTTGGTATTGTTTTTAATTCTTTCAACTTTATTCTACATAAACTAAATGATTTATGTCCCGAAGAATATTGATAATAGAAGGGACTTGGTTCTCCTATACTCTTCGACTAATTAATATTTACAATCCCCAGACAAAATCTGGTAGGGTTGCCTGCATGAAACAAATTCAACCCTTTTTGGTGACTACTGTCCCTATCTTTTGGGGCGGAGACTTTAATTGTGGAATAACATTTAAAAGGAAAACTGATAGTTCTAAAAAGTGTATTGCTACACTATATGCTTGTTAGATATTATCAAAGTGCGGATTTAATTTCTTGCATGAATAAACAGGCCTCGGGCCCAATCGGTACTTTTTTTAAAAGTGGGGTCGGTTATACTATTGATCACCTCTTTGTAACCAAACAAACTTCATTTCACCATTCTCAAATCATCCCAGTGGAATTTTCAGACCATGCTCTTTTAATGACCCATATAGGCCTTTCGAGTTCCATTCAGAAGCAAAAACCAAGATGGAAACTTAACACTTCCATGTTACAAGAACCTTTGGTTTTCAATTCCATTACATTAATCTTACAAGCCAGATTATCTGTTTGTTTTTTATATCAAGATTTGGGGATTTGGTGGCTGGAGACGAAAAATGACTGTATTAATTGGTTCAAAAAACAAGGTAAAATACGCCAAAAGGAAATTTTTTTTCGCTATCTCCAACTTAGGACCCAATTACAAACTTTATTATCCAGAGCCACCTCTTCCAGAGAGAATTTTTCTTCACAGATTGCAGAAATTAAATCACAGTTGAAAATCTTTCAGTATAATCGAGCAGGGACCCTGCAAGCGGTTATTTCTAATCATTTAAGGAAATCAGTTTTTGGAGACCCTTTTGAATTATGTAAAGAGGTCAAAGAGCATGCATCTTTATCCTTCTTAACTGATGGTGATAAGACTGTTACTTCAATTACAGAACTAGAAGACCTGATTCATAAACATTTTAAGAATCTTGAGCCCCTTCAAAATCCCTCCCAAACTCAAATTAATAAAGTATTAGGATTCCCTATAACAAAGGCCTTAACACCAGAATTAGTTTCCTCTCTCACACAACCCTTTCAGAAAGAGGAGATTCTGATGGCTTTAAATTCTTTAAAGCCCAATGTGGCTCCAGATCTAGATGGTCTCTCTAACTCCTTTTATAAAACCTTTTCTAAAGAACTTTGTTCTATTCTGGTAATTGTTTATAATTTTTTTATGGATCAGGGAGTTAGTATAGCATCTTTTTCTGATAGTATACAAACTTACATTCATAAATCAGGGAATAAGGGGTTATTTCAGAATTGGAGACTGATCACTTTATTAAATTCTGACTATAAAATTTTGATGTCAGTAATTAATAACAGACTTAGGGATTTGGCTAAATATAGTTTTTCTCCAATTCAACATTGTGGCATCCCTAATCGTAGCATTCAGGCTATGTTATGTTCAATTAGAGACTCTATTGAAAAATCTAATGAGTTGGGAGATAGTGGTTTCATTGTTTCTTTAGATTTAGAAAAGGCATTTGATAGAGTAAACCATTCTTTTTGTTTGCGACATTAGATTTTTAAAGTCCTTTTCATTTACGGAATTTAATCAAAACCTTTATAGCTCAGGTAAAGTATTCCCTTCGTTAATGGGAAATTAGGAATGGATTTCGGTCAAATGTGAGTAAGACAGGGCTGCCCCTAAGCCCCTGTTATATAATTTTTCCTTAGAACCTCTTTACGGTCAATTAGTATATCCCCTTATGGCAAGGGATAAAATCCCAACTCGATATATCTCTAACTATCCAGGCTTATGCAGATGATCTCTGTTTATTCTTTACACACATTAACCAGCTTGAACTTTTTACCAATTTTCAGGAATACGCTGTTGTAGCTAACACTAAAATTAATCTACTTAAAACAAAAGACTTACTTATAGGTGGTTTTTCTCAAGCACCATTTGTTTTGCATTCAATCACATTTACAACAGAACCTATAACTATTTTAGGGATCTAATTTGGCCCACAAAATCGCCTAGCGGACAATTGGAAGCTTGCCCTAGACAAAATTGAAAAAAAGTTCTCAGATGGAAGCGATATAGGTTTAACAAGGAGAAAAGAATACAGGTTTTGAAACAATTTATTTTACCTTGTTTACAACATACGGCTGCAATATTTCCTATTCCTGGTAACCTGGAAACTAGGTTATACAGTATCTGTTTCCAGTTACTCTGGGGGAACAGACTGAACCCAGTTAAAAGATGCTATACATACCTTGAGAAAAAAAAGGGAGGCCTAGGAATGGTTGACCCTGTTTTATTTTGTTTCACTATTTTTTTCTCCAACTCTTTAAAAAGTTGTTTAGAAGGAGCTAATAGACAGGATTTATTTTTTTTCCATAGCTTATTGAGAAGATATCTTACAGCATGGTTACATTGTGCTCCTAAACCTTCTATTTACCTAGCCCTACCACTTTATTTTAAACCTGCAGCACAGAAATTGTTCAAATGGCGGGTTACAAAACAGCAAATATTACGATGTTCCTCGAAAACATTGTATAATGAATTATTGGTTTCGATATTTCCAAGCACTCCAGAATTTAGGAATTGTCCAAAAAATTGTAATGAGGATGTTCTTAGTCAACTGAATAATACAAGATTGCCGACTTTCATGTGGGAATCTCAATGGCTTACCTTATATGGTAAACTAAATGTCAGGGGCACGGCTAAATATAAGGCCAAAACAGAAAGGTTGTGTCCATATTTAGGCTGTATAGACCAAGAAGAAACTATGGAACATTTTTTTCTCCATTGTTCAATAGCACGCAAAATATGGGATCATTTAGCTATAGTCTGGAATTTTCCTTGGCTAGCCCATCTCACTTACGTACATTTTAGTAATTGGTTCTTTCCGGTATCTTTTCAGTCTTTTCATACAGGAACTTTGCAGATTTTTTTGCCTGTTTACGATATTGTTTATGGCAAACAAGATGCCAATGGGTCCTATATCAAAAGAAACCATCCGTCCAAGTTTTAGGGCTTATGTTACAATGTGTTGAACAATATTGTCATTTCAGATGTTCAACAGTTTAATGTCACAAAAGTTAGAATGTGTGGAAAGGTTTTTCTCATATTATTAAATTTAAATAAGGATATTGGATATCTATAGCAATAGTTAATCCCTATATTTGCTCTGTAATCTCTGTTTTCCTCTTAGAATTATTGGGAGTTTAGGACTATGGTTCATTGCTGTGTTTGTTTTTCCTTTTTTTTCCCTTAGTTTTCTATCCGAGCATATATGTCATCTTTAGTATATATTGTTAAACTAGTGTTGGAATTGTTCCCCTTTTGTCTCCTTTTTTCCATTGTTTACTAATTTTCTTGTTCATTTACCATTCTATATGTTTGACATGTGTTTATTTTCAATAAAAATTACCCCTACTCTTTTCGAGACGTGCCATGGGATCTTTAACATCCACCTGAACTACCACCAATAGATAGTTCATGTGGGGGAATTAGTTGGGGTTCAATTGTGCTTATCAGTTAGTGTTGGAGTATTTTGGGGTTGTCTTGTTTTGTATTGTGGAACGGGGGGTCCTATGCTTCAGTTTTTAGTTTGTATAGTGCTACCATTTATATTGTTGTTGTTTGATGTA
Organism: Neoceratodus forsteri; assembly: GCA_016271365.2. Taxonomy (NCBI): domain Eukaryota; kingdom Metazoa; phylum Chordata; order Ceratodontiformes; family Ceratodontidae; genus Neoceratodus; species Neoceratodus forsteri. The sequence goes on from CM057449.1 coordinate 1,431,472,367, forward strand.
TATGGGCTTCTCTTCAGTTTTTCAATAGTTTATCTTTTTGAGCCTGTTTGTATTGGGTATTGCTTATCAGATGGTGTGGAATGTGGGGAATGGGGTGCGGGGAGGGTGGTGGGTGGATATTACTTGGGTAACATATCAGTATTCAGGTCTGAGGAACACCACAAAATGTCATAATTCTGAGACATGTTTATGGCTAATCCTTTTATGTATGCTTCATGGAATGTAAAAGGGACTTGTTCCAGAATCAAGCGATACCAAATTATTAAACATTTAGGGCATTTACAATGTTGTATAGTGTTTTTACAGAAAACTCACTTGTTGGCTTCAGATGGTAAACTTTTGCACAGGCAGTCAGTGGGTCAAGTATTTGCTGTGGGATCTTGTACTAATAATAGGGGTGTGGGTATTTTAATTTTTAAGGGAGTTACTTTTCAATGTACTTAGTGTATCAAGGACCCCCAGGGTAGGTTTATTTTTGTTACGGGCATCTGACATCGCACTGATGTTTTGTTTGGGAGTGTTTATGGACCTAATATTGATAGCCCAGGTTTTTTTTATTGAATTAGATTCTCTTTTAGCTCCAATCCTCAAGCTCTCTTTGATTATTAGTGGGGATTGGAACATCTCATTATCCAAGATCTTGATAGAACCGCTAAATCACTTTCTGGTTTGTCTCTGGCCCAACACTCCATTTGTGACATGGTAGATTCTTTAGGGCTATGTGATCCTTGGTGTATATTGCATCTGAGAGATAAAGAATGTACCTTCTAATCCTCTGCCCATGGGTCTTATTCCCGTATTGACTACATTTTACTTAAAGTGTACTAAATGGAGTGCTGGGTTGTGAGATAGCCCCTAGGGTCCTTTCAGATCACTCTTTAGTTATATATTTTACATATTTAGTTATTGTTGACCAGGAAAGTGCACTAGACAAATGTATTATTTTATTTATTTTATTTGAGTTTTGGTGACAGGGTAAGTCCACTGAGACAATACAGTCCCTTTTTCAGGGTCGACCTGGGGTCTTGGTAAAAAAGGAGAGGGACAATTGTAAGAATACATTGGTAAAAAATATAATGGCAGATAAGGAGATACAGCAAGTACAATGGCAGACTTCAAGGTACAGCATAAACAATGGCAAAAAATATAGAGATACTGTACAGAACACAGGTATTTACAAAAATTAGTCAAACAAGGAATACGTACTTCAGAAACAATATGTCAAAAGTATATACAATAAACTTAGAGTAGCAACTAACAGCTAAAGGAAGAAGGGGATGAGGGGGAAGGGGAGGGGCAGACAATGAGGAAGAGGGGGATGCAGGGCAGAACGCATGGATGTAGGGCAGAATGCATGGATGTAGCTAGTGAAGAAGCACAGAGTTCAGTGGGGGCAGGGATAAAAGGGGAACAGAAGTGTGAATCAACAGCAGAAGCAAGAGCAGGATACAGTGACTGTGAGCGAAGCATACAGATTGGATTGAAATGTGGAGAGAGAGGAGCAGGAGAGGACAAAGGTGGGGAGGGAATTGCAATCTGATGTTACCACAAAAGAGAAAGACCTACGGTCAGTGACCAGATGTAGTTTTGGAGTAACTAGAAGTGGGAGTGAGGCAGATCATAGGGCGCGGGGAGCTTGTCTTAGTTGTATAGTCTCACAGAGGCAAGGGGGTGTGAATTTATGGACAAAGCTTGAACGTGAAGCTCAGGGAAGAATACTTCAGTTTTGCCTCATAGGGTAGCCCACCAGAGAGGAGAGGACATCGCAGTGGTGAGAGCGGGCATTTGCCCTCAGGGCAAACCTCCCCACCCTATGGTAAACCTGGGTGAGAAGGGTCAGGGAGGAGGAGGAATTTGCAGAAAGTAGTAATAGAGCACCATACATTAGGAGTGGCAAGAGAGATGCAGTAGCTATCTTATGGTAGGAGGCAGAGGAAAGGAAGGGATGGATGCGATAAAGGAGACCAAGTTTCTGGTACAAGGATTTGGCGACACAGGAGACATGCAGGCTAAAGGTGAGAGCAGTGCCCAATAAGATACCCAGATATTTGAAGGGCTTGACACACTCAAGCATATCACCATTGTTTGAGCTAATGCTAAGAGGGAGAGAGAAGAGACTTGATGGAGGGTTGATGAGCAAATAACATGCTTTTAGTTTTTTTCATATTAGAATGAGGTGCTTGTGGCTGAACCAGTCCTCAAGGGAAGCAAAGTCAGATGCAAGTTCTCCACTAATTAGATCAATATCAGAGGAGGAGCAATATATGACTGCATCATCTGCATAGAGGTGCACAGAAGCCCCTCCACAAAAACTGGGCAGGTCGTTAATGAAAAGAGAGAATAATAGAGGATCCAAAATGGATCCCTGAGGGACACCATTGGTGATGGGTCTTAGGTCAGAGAATGATCCAGCCAATTTAACCCCTTGAGAATGACAGGACAGATAGTTATTAACCCAGTTTAGAGCACCAGAGTCAAGTTCAAGGACATGTAGCTGTTTGAGGAGAAAACCATGATTGACCAGGTCAAATGCTTTTGTGAGGTCAATAAATATGGCACCGGTAACAAAGCTTGATCCATTGCATGAAATATGTCAGTGGTAACTTTTATCAGGGCTGTTAGGGTGCTGTGTTTCCTCTGGAAGCCATGTTGACATATGGAAAGTAGATTGTGATATTCCAGATAGTCCTGAAGGTGGTTATACACTATTCGCTCTTGAATTTTAGCCAACGGGCAGAGGATGGAAATCAGTCTATAGTTTTCTACTGCATGGTTGGGCCCTCCTTTGTGCACCAGAATGATCACTGTCACTTTCCACTTATCAAGAATTATACAAGAGAGGAATGATAGATTGAACAAGCTACAGACAGGAGGAGCGAACTCAGGCCTAATTTAAGAAATTTTGACTCAAGTGTGTCATGTCCAGGGGAGCTGTCTGATTTTAAGTTAGAGAGAAGCTTCCGCACCTCTTTGAGGGAGGTCAGTTTCAGATGGAAAGCAGGCCGAGCACCAATGGAGCTTGGTGGTAATTGGTTAGGGGGAGCAGAAGGGGGTTCATGGAAGAGCAAGGTTTACTTGTGAAGATCCTTAAAAAATTTGTTAAATTTGGATGCAATGGACATGGGGTTAGCAAGGGTGGCACCACTGACAACTATGAAGCAAGGGAAATCTGCAGACTTTCCTTTTACCAGGGAGTTAACTTGCCTTCAGAATTCTTTCGGGTTGCAAAGGTGCTCCATTTGAAAGGCTTGGTAATGGAGACTTTTTGTTTTATGGAATGAATTTTTGCACTTATTTCTGAATTGCCTGTAGACTTGTCAGTCTTGAGGGAGTTTACTCTTTTTATAGTTCCACCAGGCTTTGTCATGGAGGGACATAAGCATTCTAATATCCTTAGTGAGCCAGGGAGCTTTGACTCCCTTTGATCTACATTTTTTCAGTGGGGCATGATAATTAATAATTTGAGAGAGGGTTGAGACAAAGAAATCCAGAACTAGATTTACATTGGGAAAGGTATTAATGGGATGCCAGTCAGCGTCATTGACGGATGTAATAAAGCTACCTACATCTAACATAGACATGTTCCAAACCATGGAGACCTTATGAGGTGGGTTGGTATAATTGTTCCTTCAAATACAAAAAGTGGGAGAATGGTCGCTGATACAGTCAGGGAGGACATCAACAGCTTTTATCTTCAAGGGGAAGTTAGTGACAACCCAGTCAAGTAGGGTGTATTTTCCAGACTTGGAGTTGTGACAGTTAGGATCCTGTAGGAGTTGTGCCAGGTTGACAACGAGAGAGGAACGCAGTTTGTCCACATCAGTGTGGAGCTGGTCAATATTCAAGTCACCACACAGGATAAGGTCATGGCTAGGGAGATTCACAAGGGAGGCAAGAAAGGGGGGCAGACCTGGGGAGCTCTATTGGGTGGTAAGTATGCACATCCAGTGGTAAGTTTCTTTACATTTCCAAGTGCTATGGAGATGAAAAGGGATTCAGCAGAAGATAAGCTCATGTCAGGAGCAGGGAGCTCAAGTACGTCCAAATCAGACCTAAAGTTGATAAAGATGCTACCTCCCCTCTTACCTAACCTGTCATTTCTGAGGCAGTTATCCCAGGTAGAGCTACCTTGTGTTGTTTAACAGTTGAATTGAGCCAGGATTCTATGATACATAAGATGTCAGGAGACATCTGCATGGCCCATACCTCAAGTTCAGCCATTTTAGGGCAGAGACTTTGGATGTTCATGTGTGCAATTTTTATACCTTTTATCAGGGGTGTAGTAGTAGAGAAGTGGGTGTGGGTGAGGGTAGGGAAAGGGGTCCCAGGGTTGAGATCAATGTCCTCAGCGCGGGCAAGAAGGAGATGAATGGATAAATGAACTCAGGCCAGGCACATGAAGAAAGCAACACAGTGCAAGTGGTGTTATGAGGTAAGCAAAGGTGTTTACAGAGCCAGAACCCAAGGAGAGTGTAGCCTGGCTTTGGATGGCATGGGATGTATAGCAAGGCACAAGAGGATTCCAGCTGGATGTGACATGGAGGGGGAGGAGGAGTACTATTAGGAGAAGAGTGGTTTAATGCCACAGCAATCATCTGATCAAGACAGCAGCAAAGAAAGAGAAGGCAGGAAAGAGAGACTAGCCAACTTAGGTGACCCATGCCAGGGGCACGAGAAAAAAGGATTTACAGAGAAAATTACAGAGGGGCACAGATTAGCACAGGGATAGGATAAGAGGAGGGGTGGATAGCAGTAGAGGGTAGAAGAGGGTGAGCAACTCCGTGGGCAATGCTAGACTAGGGACAACACAAGGAGGCAGGGGGAAACTGGGGCCAGGTTAAGGTACAGGAAACAACCGGCAGGGGAGAAGATCTAGACAAACAGGTCAGCAATAAGTCACAGCACCACTAACTGTACAGAGTAGGGGCAACACAGACCCAAGTGGGACTGATTAGAAAAGCAGATCTAGAAAAAGAAGTCAGCAAAGGCACAGCACAATTAGCTGTATAGAGTAGGGGTAACAGAGAACCAAGTAGGAGAGAAAGGCAGGCGCATCCTGAAAGATACAGCACCAGAAGGAAGTTGATGTTTAGTAGCTACTTGCCTACAGGATAGGTTGTAGATAGCCAATAATAAAAAGAAGGAACACAAGGGCGTGGCCTATTGTGTATTTAATAGAGGCCGGGGTCAGGGCAAGCAGGAGGGACGAAAAATACAGATGTCCATAAAAAGCCATAAAAGCTGGCAAGCAGAAAGCCAAGGAAGCCCAATATGCAGGTATATTAATGATATTTTAGAAATGGGGTGCCTGCTTGACACTAGTCGGGGAGAAACTGGAGGAGAGAGAACAGAGCTAGAGGGAGGAGGAATCCCAGCTGGGAGAATACGCTTGTCAGGAAATAGAGGAGCTGGAAACTTTGAGTTTGGGAGGCAGACAGGCAATGAGAAATGGGTGGGCAGATCAAGTCGGGGGAGCAGTACGAGATGGGAATGCACTTAGCAGGTGATGGGGTAGATGTCACTTTGAATTAGAGAAGCAGAGAGGCAGAGAAAGAGTGTGGAGTGATGAGAGAGCTAGAAGGAGGAGTTACACTAAATAGGGAGCATGCTTGGCAAGAGACAGTGTTGCTGTCACTTTAAGCTTGAGGAGCTGGCTGGCAGTAGACTGCAGGAGGAGTGAGCTAGAAAGCCAGGGTGGGGTTTAAGTGTATTTAAACAGGACCAGGGGTGGGGGGGCAAAACACAGGCTCATAGGGCTCTCTTCCTGGAGGTAATCAGTTCCCGAGGAAGAGTCTATACCTGGGCTTCTATAAGGGACTGATGGCTTCAGACCCAGACCACGGATGGCAGTCTGCCAAGTTGGGTTCATCAGAGAACCATGGCTGTGGCTCTTGGACCACCTGAAAAAGAAGGACAGGGGGAAATTAAATAAGAGAGGCAGGGGTGTGGGGCTGTTCGTGAAGCTAAAAAGAAATGCAAAATGGCTTAAATGGGAGGTGGGTTGCGGACCAAAATATCTGGCAAGGTGCCACAAGGTCTGAGAGCTCAAGATCGGGGCTAATGAAAATACAATACCAAAGTAAAAAGGTGAAGGGGGGGGCGCGTGAGTTCAAGACCTGAGCTGAGATCGCTGCTGGGTCTGAAGAGGGAACACTCTACAGGTACTTAGATTAAATCAGCAAAACTTGAATTCTAAAATACTAGCAAGACAGTATTAACAGAAATCAAAATCCAGTAAAATATAATTCAAGCATTAACAGTGCAGAGCTATACGGAGGCAATCGGAGTGCTCCTGGGGCTAACTGCTGCCAATGGGTCACAGCAGTAACAGATGCCGGACTTAAACCCAGAAAAAACTGTCATCATGTAAAAAAGAAAAATCAGGCTCCTAGGGTTCCATTCCTGGAGGTAATCAGTCCCCAAGGAGAGTCTGTACCTGGGCTTCTGTGAGGGGCTGGTGACTTCAGACCTGGACTGCGGATGGCAGTCTGGCAGGTCGGGTTCATCAAAAAACCATGGCTGTGGCTCTCAGACCACATGGGCTACTGTGAGGGGCTGGTGGCTTCAGACCCAGACCGTGGATGGCAGTCTGGCTGCTCAGGTTCTTCAGAGAACCACGGCTGTGGTTCTTGGACCACCTGGACTTCTGTGAGGAGCTGGTGGCTTGTCTATTTTCAGGCACAACCCAGGGGAAGGGGGGTACAGATGAATGGCAACTGACCTTGAACCAGATTAAGCTGTTGGTGGTATTTTAGTTCATGGGAGAAAATTTGGCAAGGATACCAGGGAAATTCCCCTACTCTGTAGACAGGTGACTCTGTGTCTACGGGGAAATTCCTCAGTCAGATGGAGGAGGACAGTGGAGGCAGACGTGCTATGGATAGCAAGCCTGCAAGCCTGAGCGGGGAAAATGGTGTGGCTGGGAAGCACCCTCTGGGTGCTCAGCTGTTCATACCTCATCCCCTGCTTCTAGCTGTGGTGGAAACGGGCAGAGAAGCTGCCAACAATAGGGAATTTTTGGATTCCCCCACTGCATTCTTACCTGAATCTTCAAGACATCCTGGTGTAGGTACTATGCCTGTAGCAGAGGACAAGGATTTCGACGACATGGTCCGTTTGAAACAGGATCTTTTGCTAAAGGCAGAAGCGGATTACAAGGCCGCTAAATTACATGCAGCAGAAGAAAAGAAAAGGAAGTGTTCAGTATATGGTTCACCGTCACCTTCCTCTGAATTTGCGGCGAAAGTATTTGTTGCGGCCCCCCAGACACAAGGAGTCGTAACCCCGGATTTACCATAGATGGAGACGGAGACTGATACTCACTTACAGCAGAATCTTCCATTGTCCCCTGACCGAGCTTTGGAATGAGCTGGCTGGCTTCAGCTACAGACAGGTTAGTGGGTTGCGGATCCCAAAATTCCGCTTCTGGGTTCGGGTGTTACTACTGGGTTACCGGGGGGAACTGAGGATAGCCTCCTCCACGTCAAGGGAGGTCAAGATGATTCTTTGCCTAGCCTTGCACAACATGGACCAACTATAAGCCCTGCTGCAGGTCCCATTCCACCATTAATTGCTACAGCAGATGCAGTGCTGGTTGTTTCAAATGTTTCTGATTCTATTCCTGACTCTATTTCTTTTTCCTATGCACTGACTTCCTCACAGCAGAGGCTCCCTGAAGTTCCACATTTAGATGATGGTTTACCTCAGACAAGAAGGGAATCAGTTACTCTTCCTGATGTGCCTCCTGATATTGATCCAGTACCCCCGACTTTAACTGCTCCTACTTTTGCCAGTCATTTTCAAAAGCCTGTCTCCTTAGCTAAATGCTGCAATGGTGTTCGGCTGCGGTTTTTGGGACCTGTTGACAACGTGCCTGATCATTTCTATGTGGGGAAAGTTTTATTGAAGCAGATGCTTGGTTTTTCTCCCTCTGAGGTGTATGCCTTGATTCATACCCCAGGGGAGTCTACCTATGACATTAGTTTTCATTCCCTCGATATCCTCAATCATTTTTGGATGAAGTATGCTGTCTTTAAAACGAATACTGCCTGGGTCCATTTCCAGGCCATACCCCTCACAAAACAAACCTTTAAAGTGATTACAGTCCTTTTTAGAAATGAGGGGGTGAATATTGTGGATATTACTTACTAGCTAAATGTTGTCAAATTCAGGGGAACCCAGAACCGATTTTTGATTCAGAAGGATTTTGGAATGGAGGATGGAGGCACAAAGTGACTTTATCACAGAATGCTGAAGGGCTTCAACATCTGTTTTTATCTAGATCAGGATAAAGGCTTTACCTTTCATCCTGGATAACCACGCCATTGCTACAAATGTGGTTCCAGTAAACATCTGAGCAGGATTTGTGACATGCTGAAGTATGCACAATGTGGGGAACTGGGGCATGTCATGACCGATTGCCATCATCCTCCAAAATGCAGCCTCTGTGAAGAGAATCATTCCTTTGTAGACTGCCTTTGGGCAGCTCACAATATTAATGATAGAGATTTTACTATTCAGGATTATTATTTGAATGTGGCTTTGAAAACTGTTTCGAATCAGCATGGCCCCCCCCCTCCTTTTGGCAGAATACCTTCTGAAAGGCCCACTGTTCCTCTTTCAGAGGTTTCACCTGCTACACTTCCATCTTCTGAACCTCAGGAGGATCTGTTTCCCGGCTTGCCTCCTACTGGGGATGAACTAGCTGTTTCTGAGATACACAAAGACACGGGCACCATGCCTCCCCCCTCTCCCACCGGAAGGAGCCTTTACCATAGTCAACAATTGGAGAAGGAGTTTATGGAATAAATCTGTAGCCTCCACTTCAGATGTCTTCCAACTTCCCCTACATAATACTTTTTCCACCTCACAGGGCAAAGATCCGATGTAGGAACTGAATCAGATTCAGTCTCAGTTCACTCCTCCGAAGCTGATGGGGGCTCTGATACAGAACGCTCCACAGAGGACTTAACCACCCTTCCAAAAAATAAATCCAGAATGGGGTTTCCGTAAATGGGTTCGAAAGAAACCTTGATGCTTTTCAATTCCCCTTTGATAATTTCATTTCCCTGAGTTTAGTTTTTTACGGCCCTATCTGTCTCTATTGCTATGAATGATCTGTTTGAAATTAAAATGGGCTCCTTGAATACTAATAGTATTCAGTCTGAGAGGAAACACCTATTGATTTATGCTTTGTTCGAATCTGCCTATTATGATGTTGTCTTTCTTCAGGATACCAGGTTGCATACCAGGCAGGAGATGGATAGAGCCTCTTTTGGGTGGAAATGGGGGGTGGCCCAGTGGTCCTTCGGAGATTACCTTTGTAGTAAGGTCGGTATTTGTATAAATTCTCCCTCTGTGAAATCTACACACTCTGTAGATATCGTTCTGGGACGTGCCCTGCTGTTGGATGTTACTCTGCATGATTTACCCCGTTGGTTTATCAATGTGTATGCTCCACAAACAAAAACAACCAGAATAGAGCTTTTTCATCTCATACAACCATATCTATTTACCTCTCGATATGTTTTTTAAGGGGGTGATTTTAACTGTGGGTTATATTTAAAAGACAGGGGCCCCCAGACCCAAAAACTTTATTGCGACACAAATTGTTTGACTGCTTTGATATCTCAAACTGGGTTGATAGATGCTTGTAGCCAATTTGGAACGCCGGATAAGATCTATTTTTGGGGCAGTCTTGCTACTAGAATTGATTTTTGGTTTATATCTCCTTCTTTAGAGATTACACATGCCAAGACCATCCCTGTTACTCCAACTGATCATGCTATAATAGAGCTGTCAGTCTCTAATTATGATGGAATGCAGCAGGGGCCTGGATATTGGAGGTTGAATTTGGAACTTTTGTCCTTTCTGACTGTTAAAGATGGTCTGATTTCTTTACTTGAAGCATGCAGTCAGTAAACATTTTATATGACACCTCACAGGAGTGGTGGGAGGAGACTAAACTTGATATCAAAAGGTATTTCCAGCATATTGGTAGATTGAATGGGAAATTCAAGAGAGACCAATATCAGATTTATAAGACACATATCCAGAATTTGGTGTTTCAAGCTTCCCGAGGTGATGTGCAGATTCTTGCAGATCTGGCGGAGACTAAAGAAAAAATGAATGACCTACAGTACAGCAGACTTAGATCCTTGGAACAGGAATGGAAGTTCGGAACCCAAGGCTCACAGGATTTTATGACTCCATATCAATTTTGTGCTCAACAGCAATATCGGAAATGGATGTCTTTAGTTCAGGATGCTAAGGGACTTCTTTGTATTACCAAACTTGATATTTTAACAGCTGTGGAGGATCATGTGCGTTCTCTTTTTAGCACTCAGGAGTCCTCTCCTGATGCTCACAAGGCATGGTTGGATGGTTATTCTCTACCACAAGCTTTATTATCAGATCAACAGGTACTTGTGTCAACACTTATACAATCTGAAATAATGGCCACTTTGGCATCGGTTAAGGATGGTTCTGCCCCCGGGACGGACGGGATCCCTCATGAACTTTATAATGTAATCTTGCAATACTTGCTTCTTGAATTATTAGAATTATTTCAGAACATGATTTCTTCTGGGAACTTGCCTGACTCCATGGGAGATGGGTTAGTAATCTTTATGTATAAATCTGGTGACAGGACAGATTTTTCTAATTGGCACCCCATTACATTACTTAACGCTGACTTTAAATTATTTACTAAGTTGTTAAATAACAGGCTTTTGTTTTGTGCATCTTCACTTATACACCCTTCTCAGACTTGCACTATTTCTGAACGGAATATTACGGATAGTTTAATTTTATTCAGGGAAATTCTGTCTCAAGGGGAGTCAGGGGAATTAACTGGGTTTATCCTTAGCTTAGACCAGGCCAAAGCCTTTGATAAGGTAGATCATGATTATCTTTGGGACTGCCTGGCCAGGTATGGGATTCCAGCTACTTTTATATCCTGGATACAATCTTGCTACACTAATGCTAAGGCTCAAGCTTATTGTAATGGGTGGAGCAGGAAGAAATTTGAGGTCACTCGGGGAGTTAGACAGGGATGCCCTCTTAGTCCCCTTTTGTTTCTTTTTATGTTGGATCCTTTACTTTGTCATATTAATAACAATGTTGCTATCCGGGGGTTTCTTTTTCTAGCACCACAGAGGAAATAAAAAGTATTGCGTATGCAGACAATATTTGTTTTGTTGTGGGAGATTTGCCGTCGGCAGTCTTAGTGGGGCATACACTTTTGGAATTCACAAACTCCACAAGGGTCCAAGTGAATTACATGAAAAGCAAATGCCTCCCTTTTGGCATGGTACAATTTTCAGAATCTGACTTAACTGGGATCCCTATGGTAACAGAGATCTGTACAATTTTAGGACTCACTTTTGGTTCAGGGGATCTGGCTCTCTTAAATTGGACTTCCAAATTGGACATAGCACAAGAGAAGGTTTTACATTGGAACAAGTGGAGATTGTCTAAATTTAAACGTGTGTATATGGTTAAGACCTTTTTACTTTCCATTTTTTTGTACCTTGCTGCAATTTTTAGCCTGCCCCTATGGCTGGAAACTAAATTGTATGGTTGTTTTTTTTCTTGTATTTGGGGTAGCAGACTGAATCCCATTAAGAAGTGCTTATTGTTTCGGGATAAAAGATCAGGAGGGCTTAAAATGATTAACTCCATTGTATTTTTCTTTACAATATTTGCTAGTACTAATCTAAGACCGCTGTTGTTAGATTCTGGGAAGATTTGAATTCCAAGGGTATGGGACTCTCTTGCTGGAATACTATCTTTTTGGCTTCCACACTCTTGCATTCATAAACAATGATCTCTGCACAGTATCCCTGAGACATTACAGATGTGTTTTGGAAAAATAAAACTCTGGAGTTTAGTACCAGAACATTTTTTTCAACATGATCGGAAAGTGTTATATGCTACCTCATAACAACTTTTTTTCGAGATACGGCCTTTTTTGATTCCAAACCAACTTCAGACAAATTGCTGATTGGGAAAATGTTAGCATCCCCCCACATTTCTATCTATATGTGGGATGTTATGTGGCTTTCCTTGCATGGGAAACTCACTGTTAAAGGTAACCTAAAACATAAAATTGTGGAACACCATTATTGTCCTAGAGATACTTGTTTGGATACCGTGGAAACAATGGATCATTTAAGCAATAAGGTATGACCAGGAGTTAGATTAATAGTCTGTTAATCACCCCCTAGGGGTGTAATGTTGCACAAGGCGCAGCCGAGTGCCATATTGCCCCTAGGGGGTGATTAACTGACAGTTAATCTAACTTCTGGGAGTGCCTTATTGCTATTATAAAAATGTTTTCCAAAAGAAAAGTGTTAAAAGTAGCCTTTATGAATGTTTTCCTCATTTAGAGGGAGATTTTTAATAAAATAGTTCTTCCACCAGCAGTTTAAGAATGCTGGTTCAAAATCAGAATGCATCATTCCACACATTCAGCTGTGCTAGAGGATGGAATGCTGACAGGAAGAATCCATGTGCCATGGTGATCAGGCTGTACATGACAGTATAACATGGATTAATGTAAGGCTGTTGGAATCCTAACAGCCAATCAGATTGCAGCATTTCTGAGAGCCTTTTTATAATTATTTTTATTTTGCCCCTTTGTTGAAAACTTCTGGAATCTTTTACGGAACAAATGGCCTACATCGCCCTTTTATGATTTAACCCTAGAGATTTTAAATTTAGGAATTCTTCCTTTTGTGTGGACTAAACATAACAGGGTTACACTCTGGCTTTTTTTGGTTTGTTTTAAATTCTATATATGGCATGTGAGATGTAGGCTTACACTTCAACAAATATGGTATACTGAAGAACATCTCTTTTACATGATATCTACTGCAGTTCAGAATCACAGACTTTTAAAAAGTAAGTCAGTGCCACCCGAAGTATTTCGGCCTTGGTGGCACAGTATTGACTGGCTCTATCTGATATTGGGATTTGGATCATTGTATACATACCACAGTTAGTATTGTTATTTCTGATTGCATTTGGGTATTGTATTTCCCACATTTCTCTACCCCTTTTGTATAGTGGGAGGAAGATTTCAGTTTATGAGTTTTTGAGTTATATCCATTTATAAGGAATGGTTAATTGACTTCACATTCCTCTACTACTTTGGTAGAGAGGGAGGTATTTAGTTTATTTATGATTTCTGTTTAATTTGGGGGTTACATAGAAGTCAGGTTTGTACATAGTAAGTATATAATAAAAATCTGTAGAATATTTATTTTGGTTTTGGAGTCAATTGGAAATTTCCCCCACTCCTTGGTGGGGGGGATTTTGATTTTACTTAAGGTTTTTTTTTTGTGTGATGGAATATTTATTTATTTTGTTGTTTTCTTTACTACGTACTTGTCTGATATACTACTGTATTATGAATATTTCATATGTTTTATTTAATACAAAAAAAAAACTACTCCTTTATTTGAGGATGGGGGAGGGTGTTTCAGTTTAAGATGTTATTTTTTGGAGTTCCATGCACTAGCCATAAGACACCTAGACATAGTAAGATTATAATATGTATTTACATTTTTTCTTTTTTTGATTTTCAGCTTATTTCTTGTGAATTTAAAATGGTTCGTTTTTGTTTGTTGTTGAAAAATTTAATATACATTCCTCTATTTTTTTTGGCAGGGAATGGGAGGGGGGTAACTCTTTAATGCTGTATTTGGTTTAAGTATGACTTCAATCTTCCTTTGTGTTTAGGTTTTTTTTTGCATTTTCTTTTTTTTTGATAATAAAATATTGATTTGTTTCTATGTTCTTTTGATGACATGAATAAAAAATTCCCCTACTCATTGGTAGGGGGTGTTGGACTCTGGAAGGATGACTGAGGAAGTCATTCTGGCAATTGAAGTGGAGAGAGGAGGTGGCAGTGTTGGCAGTGGTATGGGCTTCCAGGGAAATGAAACACCAGCTTCAAGCAGCAGGTCTCAAGGTACTGGGTGCACCGTAGGAGGGGATGCACAAACCCCTGTCCCACAACAGAAGGATCCTATGGATGCGGCAGCTTCTGAGGTGCGTTTGAGAGTGCAACTGGAATCGTCTCTGCAATATTTGGAGCAAGTTGAACTAGAGGTTCCACGGGCACAGCAACTGTGCAAGGACGATGAAAATAAATGGAAAAGAAGTGCCTGTGGCTCACCAAGCACCCCAGCAGGGCAAGCAGCACAAGTTTTCCTTTTTTCAGGCTCTGGAGCTCCAGAGGAAGGATGCTAGATTCAGAGGAAAGAGGCTGGTCACCAGAGGCAGCACTCAGCAAAGCATGTTGGCTGCAAGGAGGCAGCATTCCTGGGTCCCCTTCCCGAGTATTCTCATACCTGATCTTGATTCCACAGTAACCAGTATTGACACACCTGTGATTTTACCCGAGGATTTAATTCTTACCTTGACGTTATCACAGCAAGAGGATTCTTTGGCAGGTAACATTAATTTTTCTCCACTTGTGGATGGGGTAGCCGAGGAATTTTTTGATGCTGACCCAGGCTTACAGCACTGGGAGGGGGTGGAGGAGTCTGCACCTGATGTTAATGAGGAAACTCAGGTCCCCGAGGAGCACCCCCCCACCTACATGTACTAGCTTACTAAAAAAAAAAAATGGTAGAGCTTGCAAAAAGATGTAATGCAGTACATTTGAGATATTTGGGGTACCAGAAGAAATGCCTGGTTGGTTTTACGTTGGAAAAGTTCTTTTGAAACAGATGTTGGGTTTCTTTCCTGCTGAAGTATATTCATTGATTCACACTCCTGGTGACTCCACCTATGACATTAGCTTTCATACCCCAGATATCCTGCATAGGTTCTGGATGAAATATGCTATTCCAAAGACAAATCCAGCCTGGGTACATTTTCAGGCTATACTTTTAACTAAACTGCCCTTAAGGTTATCACAGTGTTATTTTGGAATGAGGGGGTGAACATTTCAAACATTCTCTATTGGTTAGAGAAGAAATGTAAGGTGCAGGGGAATACTGAACCCATATTAGATGATGAGGGCTTCTGGAATGGGAGATGGAGGGTACTAATCAACCTCCATCGAGAAGACTCAGGGTTGCAACATCTCCCCAGTTTTTTTTTTTTCAATTTAAAGTTTATTAGAGGTTTTACAATACAGAGAGCAGATCCATGGCACACATGAATAAAACATCATACATAACATGAAGTATATGGTCTATCCTCCCCCTTCCCTCCACCCTCCATTGTCCCCTACTCCCCACCTTCCCCACCCCTCTCAGAGAGATCCGTTCTATACTTTATGGATTAGAGATAACGGTATCATTACCTGCAGGCTGCAAAGAGTAAAGGGATTGTAAAGGTCCCCATATCCTGTTAAATCTTTTAGACCTGTTGTGTAAACTAGCAATAGCTTTTTCTGTTCAGAGGTTGGCCAGGAGCTCTTGAAGCCATTCAGTGTAAGTGATCTCTATATTATCTTTCCAGTGCTTCAAGACTATCTTCTTAACTGACATGGAGATCAACGCCATATGATATTTGCGGTTTAATACTGGGATGGTTGAGAAATCTCCTAGCAGGCAGATTTCAGCTGAGACCAAGAAGGGGATCAGCCCGTTGCCTAATAAGCGGGCAACTTTGGGGCAGAACCAGAAAATATGAAACAAATTGCTCTCCCCTTGATGACACTTAGTGAAAATCAGAGACATGCAATGCCAAACTTGGCCAGTTTTTGAGGGGAATAATAAAGATTATGTAAAATTTGAAATTGCATGAGCCGAAGCCTATCTTGAGTAACCAATTTGTGACAAGCTTGCCATAAGTAGGGCCAGTTAAAAATCTTGTCTGGTAAGAAAGAAGACCAGTAAGTTGTTGGGTCAAAACTGTCCGGGCAAACCCAATTATATAACATACTGTAAATTTTTGAGACAGCTTGTGAGAAGCCTGCTAGTGGACCTAGTTCCTCTCAGAAGGCAAATGCTGGAGATACAGGAGGTATAACTCCAAAGTCTATACCAGAAGATGGTACAGTTGAAACACTTTGAAACTGCACTTTCCTCAAAGCCATTATTGTTTTGCTTTTTAAACCTGGGAAATCTCCAGATAGTGTTACTCGTTATTGACCTATATCACTACTGAATTAAGATATTGAGATCCTGTCTAAAATCCTGGCTTCCGGGATTAATTTGGTTTGGGATAGCCTTATAAGTCATAAACAGGTTGGTTCCATGCCTACTCATTCTTCACTTGATCATCTACATAAGCTTTTCCATATTTACTCTGCATCTAGGGATTCAGGGATTCCTGCCTCCTTGATTTCCCTGAATGGGGAGAAAGTTTTTGAGAGAGTTAATTGGAATTTTTTGTTTATTACCCTGGAGTCATTTGGTTCCCCCAATCATTTATTCCTTGGATCAAGGTTATGTATTCCTGTACGAGTGAAAGAATTTATTGCAATGTGGCATTTTCTTCAACCTTCTCTTTATACTCCAGCACTTGAACACCGGAAAAGCTGGCCCGAGGAATATCTACAAGGTACAGGCGAGAGCTGCATTCCAGCTGTGAGTCAGGAGGCAAGAAGGTTTTTTTGCATCCTGCTGCTATAACAGTGACTGAGTTCATAGACTGCATTTTGCATTTTACATTTTGCACTGCTACCTGCTGTATAGCTGAGACTGTAGCACATGGCACGGGAGGGGGTCCGGTGGTGGATTGAGTCATTGGCCTCCCACCCTGCATCACAGACATTGCCAAAATTGGTCCCTTCAAAATCGCCCTCTGGAACCATCTCCTCAACACTCGTTGCTGTAGATGCACCTAATTAATCCCACTGTGGGATCCTCCTGTCAGGCCTCCTGACTTGACAACGCCCTCTGTATAGCCTATCCTCTCCCTCCCTCCCACCCCACTCCCCATCCCTACCTCCACCCTCTCCAGGTATTATCTAGGTATGTCCAGGGCTGTACCTCCAATGTAACCCTTGGGTACCTTGTATACAAATGTAATAGGAGGGCTTTAAGCCCAAGGTTCAATGGGCAGAGCAACAACGTCACTCCTCCATCGACCTGAAATACATCACTCATCCTGGACTCTCCAAGGACTCGTTTTCATTGCAGCTGAGGCTGCACCGGCTCCCGCTTGCTTCTCTCCTAGTTTGGCCTCTGGCTGCTCCTGTTCATATTGACAGCTCCTCCATCTCCTCTGTACACCTTACTCCTTTGTCAGTGTTTTCTGACGCTTATCCCGTGCCTCTCCGCTGCCTCTTTCGGTGGGGCATTACTCCATTCCTGGCTAGCACTCTGGCTTCATCTTCTTACCCAGGTTGCTCAACCCCCATTTCCCTTCTCTTGGCTGGCGGCCTCTCCCACCTATCTAGCATTCACCTGCTGCTTTCCCTGTCACCCCCCATCATGCTGTTGCGCTGCTGGTTGTGGCTGAATTGTGTTTCCCCTCGCTCCTCCATTCTTCTACTGCTCATTTCACGGCTCAGCACATCAAACACGGCTTTCTGTGCCTAGACTCCCATCTCGTCCAGAACTCGTATAAGTGCAACATTTCATGTTGTTGCATGAGTGGGTATCACACCGATCTTTGCAGGCTGTGTTGTGCGGGTGGCGATAAAATTGGAATGCGGTGCTGCATGTCTATACTGACCAGCACTCAACCAGTTGGTCTCTGGAATTTGATTTACAACCTTGCATTTCAACATCAGTGTAGTGGATTTGTCACAGGCCACTATCTGCCTGTTTCAAGTGTATTTCGCTCTGGCCTGTTTTATTAATGATGGCAAGTTTCAGCTTGCACTTACTTAAATGGATGCATCGCTGGAGAGGCTCTGCATTTTTCACTTCTGCTCTGTCGCCCTGCATTCTCCTTTCCGCATCTGGGTCTCATGACCACCATTCCTCCTGGCTTTTGACCTGCTGGTGCTTCTGTGCATTCTCTCTCTGTGCTGGTCAGCTGTTCGTTCATCCCGTTCATGTTCTATTGAGCCCTTTCATCATCTCTGTACCTCGTTCTGCATCTGCTGCCATTTCCGACTCAGCTATTCTATTCGGATTTCTTTTCTGGCATGAACCCGGACCTCTTCTACTCCGATCAGGTATTTTGTACTGCTTGGGGATTAACCTGCCTTAACGGGGGTCTGCTTGTGTTACTTTACTATCTGGACTTCACTATCTCTACTCCCTGGGTTCTTTCTTGTTACTCACACATGTCACAGCTCTTTCAAGACCGGGGTCAGCCTTTAGTCCATGGCATTTGCCAGTATGTACATGACTGCAGGACTTCCATTTTCCAGCATCGGCTGATTTCCATCTGCCTCATCCCTGTGTTGCTCCATGCCACGTATTCCTTTTAATTGTTATTCTGTATCTCATTCCCTAGTTTGCTTTTATTTCCAGTCACTCATGCTTTCTTAATTCTCTGCTCAGTTTTTCATCCTTGTGCTTCAGCATAGCCTTCCATGCTGTGCCTCATAGGCGGCTCTTTTTAAAAAAAAAAACTCATATGGCAGAGCACCTTGGTGCCTTTTCACCTCGGTTTGGGCCCTCTGGTCTGCCTCCTTGCCTAGCCATGTCCCATGCATTTCTTTTCAGGTTTCTCTATGCTTCCACCTATGGCTGTTTACTCACCCCCTCATGGCCCACCATTGATGCTTCTTTTTGGGGCGTACCCATCATGACTCTTATGCCATCCTATCAATCAAGCTCATAACTCCAGTCATTGTTCACTTGGCATTACCTCAAGGTTTCTCTATTTACATCGCCTACTCAACCATTTCCATCCTTGATTCCTATGATATCTAATCGACTTCATCCTCAGAGTCCTATAGTCCAAGATCTTATTGTTTGCATCCCTCATCCAGTTTTGATCCTCAATCACTCTAATCGAATTGCCTCCCAACCTAAGTTGCCCCTTCTTGGCCTCAGAGTCTACATCCTTTCTAGGAGCCTATGCCATTTATTTCCTTCATACAAGTTTGTTTTCAAAGTTAATTCCCGTCCCAAAAAAAAAAAGTTATGCCTTTCCCGGACGCCATGTCTCTTTTCTTCGTTCCACCCGTTCTGCTCCTTGCCCGCACGTCCTGTGCTTCTTTGAACTGCCTCAATCTCCATGTACCGGCTGGGTCCTTCGATACCAATTTGAACCTCCCTTGTCCTTTGTTATTTCATACTTCGCTTTCCTGTACCTGCCCCTGGGCTTCACTTCATCGTATCTCATCCGTTTCCTATTTCCCTTCCTCGTCCTAGCATCTTTTTCCTCCCAAATAACTCCATCTGCCCTACAATGGATGATTCTTTTGGCCATGTGAATCCCACCTCCCATACCACCTCATTGATCTGCAGCCTCCTGTCCCTGTATCCGGTCCCTGACTCCAGTACTCATTACCCATTTCGTATCTCATCAAGCCTCCTTTCCTGGATACATTCTGTCATCTGCTGTCATGGATTTACCCCAGTCATGGTTGCTCTCATTATCTTCACACTTGCTCGCATTCCACCATATCTCACCTCAACCCGCTCATTTATTTCCATCACTTCGTCAATATGCCTTGGCTGCCTCCCCCTTGCCTGCGGCGTCAATCACCTTGATTCAACTCTGTCTCCATTCTTTACTATGCCTTCCTGTCAGTCACCCCTTACTAGGGGCTGTCCAGATGATATCCACTATCTTTCCTGTTTCTTTCACATTCATTTCAGAATCTACCTCATTTCGTAGAACCTATTTCATCTCATCGCTCTATTCCTTCCTGGCTCGACCTCCTTTCAAGACATCTACTTAGTCACGTGGCTGACCCTATCTGACCTTCAGTTGATTCAGGCCTATGTGCCACCTTATCCAGCTTACCTCCTTGCGGAGCCTTCCTCCTTCATGGAGTCTACTTGCTCCATGTAGTCCATCGTAGGTCCCTTCGTATGTGATCCTTCATCTCCTTCTCCCCTCTGCTCCGTGATGCCTGGCCTCGACCTGTTCATCTCCTTCAATCCCTCTCTAGGCATGCCTTACCCTGGTTTGCTGCACAGTCTATGCTGTTCCCTTGCTCCGTTTGGCCATGCCTCTCCTGACTCACGTGCCACCTAATCTGACTCACCCCCGTGCAGTTCTCTTCCCTTACTGGCTAGGTCCTATGCTGCCCTATTGCCCACCGTATTGTCCTTCATCCTTTCATACCACCTCTCCAGTACCTGCCTTCCTGGCATTGATTCACTCTTCCTATCTCCTCCCTTCCTGTTCCCTTCATCTTGCCAATCGTGGATTTATTCCACCTTTGGCTCTCCTCCTCCTCGTATTTCATCCGATTTCATTCCCCTCAATCGCAGTCCCGTGCTTGCCCTCTCTATCGCTGACCCTCTGGTTCCTTTTTTTTTTCATAAATCTCATTTTTATTAAAAAGAGAAGGATTTTTTCCAACATATAAATACATATCCACAGATACAACATTGACAGGCTTACTTAATTACAAATATTTGATCGGATCCTATACATAGTAAGCATGCTAAGTGCTATAATCTATTTCATTTAAATCATTAGTCAGCTGGGTAATATAAAACTTCAGTTTATGAGCATTCCATCTTTACAAGTTTTCCATACTTTTGTTAATTTTAGGGTTTCCAATGAGCCAGTACTATTATTCCCCAAGCATATCAAGGGTGTCTGGTTATGTTTTTGCCATCATTGGCCTGCTGTTGGGGATGAGAGCGATTTTAATATATTTAGTCCCCTTCTCTTGATAGAAACCCTTAGGGAGATTATCGTTGCCGTGGGTTTACCAGAGCCCCTGTAGTTATGGGGAGTCTTTAGGTTATTTTGACCTGATTGGTTCCTATAAAGGCTTAGATTCTTCTCCCAGTAATATACCCCTTTCTAATCCTTGGGGAACAACCCCGTCTCACTGGCAATCCCATGGACTTTCTCCGTCTCTCACTGGTTATAAAGAGGGGTCTACATTCGAGCTTTGTTTTGGATTGTAAGGGTGCAATTATCCAATTGGAGCCTTATAGGGTTAACTAACATTATAATACAGTACTGTTCCTTAAATACCTGTAAGTTTTCCCTTTCACCCTTTTCATATGGGGCTCCTCCAAGTCAGAAGTATATGCCACCCAACCAAATGGGAAGGGGGGGTGTCCAGTTTAACCTCCTAAACTACGTCGGGCTATTGTTGAGTCTTGGGGCCCAGTCTAAGGTGACTACTCTTCCACTCGTGCCAATAGTCCATGATGAAGCCATTGTTACTATAATTTCCTCAGGGACTTGAGAGGGTGAGGGTTATATCTTACTATACTATAGACCCCATTGGGTTCCAGGAGTATTATGGGCCAATTCCCCTCAGTGACAAGCCCGCTTCTGACTCCACGGAGCGATCCTAACTCCCCAATGGCTCATAATCTGTACCCTGCCCATCATTAACATCCTCTTATGGTACAAAAGAGTCATCCTGGGGCATATAATATATTAGCCAGCGGGACCACCTTTCTGCAAATTTCTCCTTCTTTTCATTCAGGCAATGTGTAATTTGTTCTAACCGGTAGATCTGTTTGGTTATGCCCCACCACTCAGATACTGTGGGTTTTTTGTCCATCAGCCACAGCTAGGTAATAGATTTTTTGGCTGCGGTTAACAGTAGGTGTAGAAGATATCTACTGTTCGGATTCCTTAACTCCTGCGGGGTGTCCAAGAAAAGGAACATCTCCCTGGTCAATTGGAGCTGAGGACCAAATATCCTTCTCAGGTGATCCTGTAAGAGATCTTTAAATGGTTTAAGGGCCTCACATGACCACATGATGAGTGCGTGGCTTTGTTTCACCACATTGTCTCCAGCACTCAGCTGAGGCTGCCGGAGAATAGTGCCTGGTTATAACTCGTCCCTGAAGAATCTAATTAGATTCTTCCATGCATATTCCAGCCACTGATGGGAACACGTGATTCGAGTGGTGTACTCGCAGTCCCTCCGCCAGTACTCCTGCGTGAGGGGGCTTCCCAATTCCCCCTGCCACTGTGCTCGGATATTTTCCGTGTAAGTTCCTCCCTGAGTGTTTTGTGCCTTATAATAAAGGGAAAGCAGTCTTGTTCCCATCCCACCTTTATTCAGTTGGAGTTGGACCTCTAACAGTGAAGGGTATCTCCCGGGTAAATGGACCACCCCCGGGAGCTCCTGAACATAGTGCCGAAGCTGCAGGAACCGATAAAAATCCTTGTTTGGTATATTAAACTGCTTCTGTATTTCACTAAAGGGCCACATCTCACCATGAGTCATTATTTGAGGAAGATATCTCAGCCCATATCTCTCCCAGATCCCGAATCCATGATCGACCCACTGGTTCCTGATACACCTTCATGGCCTTGGCGTGTCTCCTTTCTGAGAGTATCATTGTTCGTATCACTCCATACAGCCTGATAACTTTGTTCATGTTCTTTCATTTTCATTCCGGTCTCCTCTTCTTCCTGTTCTGTACCGGTTCTTCAGGATTCAGCCATCATGGCTTCCTTCAACTCTTCAATTCACTCATCATCATTCTTCGTCCAGTTTCGATCCTCAATTGCGTCACCTGAGTTGCCTCTGGTCCCAGATTTCCCTTATTGGCCTTGGACTCTTCCTCCTGTCAGGGTGCCTCATTGGTATACTTCCTTCATGCCAATTCATTTCAGTTCTTTTCCATCTCCTCCTTCCAGTTCACTTCCGGCTATCCAAGCTTCCCTCCTCTCTTGGCCTGCTCTCAACTTTCTTTTTGGGCATACCTATCATAATTCACATGCCACCTATCAGCTGCAGCTATCCTGCTGAATGCATCGAGTTCATAACTCCAGTCACATCGAGTTCATGACTCCAGTCACTCAGCGTTACTTCAAAGCTCATTTCTTTATATCGCTTACTCTAACATTCCTATCTTTCAAGACCGTTCTACCTCATCGACTACAACCTCAGGGTCTAATCGTTCAGGGTCTTATCATTTATATCGCATAATCAAGAATGCCTCTTCAACCTCCATGTCTGCTCACTTGCATCGCTCTATCAAATGCGTCGCTCCATCAAGCAAGTCTACAATATTATTGGTCTCCTCATTGACTCATCTGGAATATCCTCATGAGCACATCTAGATATCCCTTGCTGCTCTGACTCATAAATGGATTTACTCCCTCCTATCCTTACTTCTAGATCTACTATCTCACATTAACTACTCGAGCATACCCTCCTTAGTTCCAACAAGGTTTATCTAGTTTCATTGTTCCTTCGAGCATTCCATCGACTCGGATGCTACTCATTTACTACAACAACAGGATCTAATCATTCACATCGCATAATTATGCCTTATTGACCTAAACTTCTACTTCCTCACCTCACTCAATCAGTCATACCTATTATCGATCTTATGCTATCTCATTGACCTGCAGTGATCATCACCATCAGTATTCATTTTTGACTCATGTTCCCATTCCATCTGTGCGCAGCCTCATTTTCCATCTTCGATCTGAGCTTTCTTTTAGGGATCTTCTGTATTCCATCATTATCCTCACTACTCGTATCCCTCTAGTTACCAAACCCTTTCTTTTAAAAAATATACATCCTCAATTCAAACGTCGTCAGCCTGGAGGGAAGGCGACCTAGGCCTTGGCTCCCCAGAGGTTTCCTCCTCAAATGGGGTTTTTCCTCTCCTCCATGCCAATGGTCATGATATTAGTTAGAGTTAGTGATTTTCTTCTCGTTAGTTAGTTAGGTTCCGCTGTTAGATGGAGGCAGATGGTGGCTCAGCTTTCCCCTCTCTCCTTAGGAAATTAGCCCTTCTCTCCATAGTATTCGTTCATTATCCTCACCTCTTCGCTACTCAAAATTTTCAGGTATTCTTTTTGGGCTTCTTCCTAACCTACCTTTAGCTGACACATTCATTTCTGGCACCTGTAGGGGGTAACCCTCCTCTAGGGTTCCTTGTGTCATAACCCTACAGGGTGGTATATCCCATGGATAGAGAGGCAGAAAGCCACAAATGTAATCAAGTTACTCAAGCATTGTCACATATCTTATCCAGTTGCATAAGCACATTGAATGGGAGGGCTTTAAGCCCGAGGTTCAATGGGCAGAGCAACAGCGTCACTCCTCCATCGACCTCAAATACGTCACTCATCCTGGACTCTCCAAGGATTCATTTTCATTGCCCACCATCCACCCCCCCCTCCAGCAGCTTGTCTCTCTTACCCGTGGGCTTATTCCTAACCTACCTTTAGCCGATGCATTCATTTCCGGCACCTGTAGGGGAGAACCCTCCTCTAGGGTTCCTTGCACCATAACCCTACAGGGTGGCATATCCCATGGATACAGAGGAGGAAAGCCACAAATGTAATCATGTTACTCAAGCATTATCACATATCTTATCCAGTTGCATAAGCACATTGAACCTATTATAAGTAACACTATTATGTAACCTATGTGTACTCTATGTTTAATGTTTTGCACCTGTACTGTTCTCACTGTTGTAACCACACTATGCAACTCTGTCTACCCCCCCTTGATGAGGTGCCTTTGTAAATGAGTCCATGACTCAAAAGTTGTAAATCCGACTTTTCTAGTAAATAAATAAATAAAAATGCTTTACAAAGGCCCGCACCACCCACCTTACTACA
The DNA here is from genome assembly GCA_016271365.2 of Neoceratodus forsteri. Taxonomy (NCBI): domain Eukaryota; kingdom Metazoa; phylum Chordata; order Ceratodontiformes; family Ceratodontidae; genus Neoceratodus; species Neoceratodus forsteri. Next base: position 1,431,496,976 of record CM057449.1, read on the forward strand.
ACACCTGAAACGCTGGTCCAAAGAAGATCTCCATGGTGCAGGTGAAAGCTGCATTCCAGCCAAGAATTGGAATGTAAGGAGGTTTTTTGCATCCTGCTGCTACAACAGTGACTGAGTTTACAGACTGCACTTTGCATTTTGTGTTTTGCACTGCTTGCTACCTGCTGTATAATTGAGACTGTAGCGTTTAGTGTTGGAGGGGGTCTGGCGGTGGACTGAGTCATAGGCCAAACTGGAGAGGTGCAGGGGCAATGCTAACAAAGGTCCATGCTGCCCATGGGCATGAGCACTGTGGCACGAGTGGACTGAGTGGCACAAGTGCCACTCAGGAGAGAAACAGGTGTTTGTTAAAATTAACTAACCTCAGGCTGTACTAAAGGTAAAATGAGGAAAGAACTAGAATTAATCCTGGTGGAATTGCTGACATGGGGTATTTGAATGGGACATTTAAAAGTATTAGGGGAGGAACATAAACATGTGAGCCAAGGAATAGGTCTTCTAGCGCTGGGTAGATCAATTGCTCAAAAAAATATTTATTTAGTCTATTGTAGAAATCAATTTACCAATGTAAGAAAATTATTTTCCCTACGGATGACCCCTTTATAAATCCCTTGTAAAATGAATAATTTAGGGCTAATTGTTTGTCTTGCATGGCCCTACTTATACAAAGTGGGGACATGGAAAAAATTCCAGGACCTAATAAAAACACTGGTATTTGCATAACTCACGAGAATGCGAGAAGCATTGTTAATAAAAAGGATAAGTACAGAGCATTGGTAGCACAATCTAAACAAGACATTTTTGCTATTTCAGAAACTTGGTTCCACCAAGGTATAGGAAATGATGAGATTCAACTTAATGGCTATAGCTTACAATGAACAGACAGGGGTAAAAGGGGATGGGGTGGGGTTATGCTTTATATTGGGGAATGCTTGGGCCCTTATGAAACAGTTTTGTCAACCAACCATGAAGGAATTGATTGCTTGATAGTGGAAATAATATCTATTAGGTTGATGGTAGGAGTATTTTATGCCCCTCTGAGGACTAAAAATAAAAGTTTTGACTTGTTGGTTGGTTGATTTAATAGCAGATATAATAAAAGACTATTGGACAATAATTACTGGGGATTTTAATGTAAATTGGTCTCAGACCCATGGGCAAAAACTAAGGAATAGCTTTGTAGTACTGGGTTTAGAACAAATTATTCAACAGCCAACTAGATGCACTAATAATGGGAACAAAGGCTCTATTTTGGACTTGTTCTTTATTTCTCAGGATGTAGGGATTAACAGTTGTGAAGTTTTGCCTCTGAACTTGGGAGATCACAATCCCATAAACTGTAGCATGAACATACGTACCCCCCTAAAAAATCAGGCTAGGTCATATTGGGTAAGGGATCTCATAAAGTTCAGTGAGGCAAATTATGTAAATAATTTTAAAAAGTTTAATTGTGAGAGGGTATTCTTGATACCAGACATTCATTTAGCTGTTCATGAGTTTAATAATTCATTGGAAATGATTATACAACAACATGCCCCTAAAGTATTGAAGCGAGAAAAGAAGGGAGAGATGCCCTGGATAACTGATAGATTAAAAAACTTTTAAGGATAAGGGACAGAGTATGGAAGAAGGCATGCAAAACTAAAAACTCTGAAGATTGGGGGAAGTTTAAAACATGGAGAACAAAATGTAAGAAAGAAGTTAGATCAGCAAAATTACAGTACCATTTAAATAAATTGAATAAAGTGCAAGACCCAAAGAAATTTTGGAAATACCTCTCAGAATTGAAGAACCCAGAAAAAGTACCTAATGTGATTGGTCTTATGGAAGGAGGGGAAACTTACAACAGATCAGTTGGAAATGGCTGGCTTGCTCAATTCTTACTTCTTGGATCTTCCTGATCTAAAAGTACCAAAATCCATAGAAAAAACAGCTGATATTTCTATACCAGGAATACTACAAGAAATGGGGAAGACTCAGGGTACTGAGCTGAAACCTAGTTTTGACTTTAGGCAATTAGAAATAAAGGAAGTAGAAAGTGAGTTACAAAAATTAGATATTGCTAAGGCGGGCGGGGGGGTTGGACGGATTGGATGCACAGTTCTTGAGGTTGGGGGATAATGTCCTTGCTCCTATAATTACCTGCCTTTTTAATTTGAGTTTATGTAGTGCTACTAAATAGACAAGAAGTTGAAGAACAACTCCAGTCTGATTTTGAAACCATGCAATTATGGTTTAAGACTAAACATCTATTAATGAATATAAATAAAACTCAAACCATGTTATTTAAACTGTCTAGATCCAAAAACAAGTGTATTGAGAGTGCCATGCAGATTGTGGGCCTGATTCTAAAAGAGTTACACCTGGCGTAACAGCACTTGTGCCAAAAAGAATGGCGCAAGTAGCAAGTTACGCCAGCAGTTGCCATGTGCGGGATTCTACAATGTGGCCTGCGACACGTCGCAGGCCACTTGCACCAAAGAGCAGTTACACCAGTAGTTGTGCCATAAACCCCTTGTGACATGGCGCTAGGGGGTTTATGGCAGTAGTTGTGCCCTATTCTAGTAGGGCAGCAACAAAGTCCCCAATGTCAGGATTCTACAAGAACCCCAGAGAAGAACCGGCAACATAAGTTAAACCAGCATTTAGCTGGTGTAACTGTACATATGTCCTCTGGAGGTTCAGGAGACCCACTGCACCCACTCCAGGATTTCCCCCCATGCCCAGAACACCCCCATCGGTGCCCCACAGGGCAGCCAACAACTCACCAGCCCCTGATCCCTCACAGCAGATGTTCCCAGCTGGGCATCTCACACCCCAGCCCCCAGAACCCCCAAACCCTCAATGCCCAGCAGGGCAGCCCACACGCATCATGCCCCCAACCCCACAATGCTAGCGCCCCACATGGCAACTGTGCCCCCCCATCCATGCCCCAACCCGATATGTTGCTGCAACTGTGTAACTATTAGATCCCTGAGATCCCTGGTAGTCCAGTGACCCCCTACCCAACCCACCTAGCAGTGCCAGTCACCCCCACCCATCTCCAGCTGGTGACTGGCACAACCCACCTCTCACCTCCACAGCCAGCTGCCGACTGAGCTCTGCATGAGTGCTTACTGTATAGACGCACTCAGAAATGAATGAGTATTCTAGTATTTCCACAGCTGCGACAACATATCAGGTTTTAGCATGGATGGGGGGGACACAGCTGCCCTGTGGGGCTTTGGTGGGCATTTACACTTGCTGGGGGGCTGTGACTTGTGACATGCCCCTTGGGTATGCCCTTAGATTGACATACCTGTCCGCATGTCGCAAGTCACAGGACTTAGCTACGGAGACCCTGCCCCTTGTAGAATAGGGTGCAGGGTCCATGTTGTAGTGGCATTTGGTGCAAGTCACCTTTGGCAGTGAGTTGCGCCAATGCTTCTGAAATCGGGCCCCCATGACTATAAATGGGCAGCTATTAACACAGGCAGTAACGTATAAGTATTTGGGAATAGAAGTTGATTCTGGTCTTACTTTTAACCAGCATATAGATAATATAGTAAAAAGAACTAAAATGAAACTAGGGGCCCTAGGAACAGTCTCAATCTGCATGACTAAAACAGACTGTATGTTGGTGGCAAATCAATTGCTTATTCCAACACTGGACTATGGATCACATGTTTACAGTTTTTCTACAAAAAAATCCTGACATGACTTGGATGTTCTGTATCATAGAATAGCCAGATTGTATTAAGGTGTGATTTTACAGTACACCACTGTTCTTTATATGAAGCCTTGTCCTGGAACTCACTGCACCAAATAAGAGAAATTGCATTGAATCATTTATTATATAAAATTTTGAAGACAGAAACTCCTGAAAGGCTTGTAAAACAGCTAGAATGGGTCAATCACAGTTATTGTTTAAGAAACATAGATAGAACTCTAATAATACCTAGGATACAAAATAAATATGGCACATCTAAATTTATGTATAGAGCTACCAGCTCCTGGAACAGACTACCTAAGGAAATGAGAGAAATGGAACTAACAGCAAAGGAATTTGGATATAAGATTAGACAGTATTTTGCATATTCTTGCCACTGTTTTAGGTAAGTTATATATTGTCTATAATCTTTAAATGTGTGTATGTAGCTGATTGGAGTAGGAAAGAGTTTCAATATGTATATATGTATATATGTATATATGTATGCATGTGCATTTTGATAAGTTCTAGAACTAGCTAGGAATACCTTTGTAATTTAATACCAACTACAGGATCACCATGAAAACGGTCCTTGAATAAGACCTATGGTGGAATATCTTTTGCATGCCAAAATTTATATCTGCCTGTATAAATAAAGTTGTTTTTACTACTACTACTACTGTTCCAGAAATATGGAAGCAAGGAAAGGTAATACCTATTTTTAGGGGAGATAGCACAGCCTCCTCTAATTATAAACCAATAGCCCTCCTTCCTAGTTTAACGAAGGTGCTAGAAAGAAGGATGCACTATCAATTTAGTCAGTACTTGGAAATAAATGGACTGCTGACTAATAACCAACATGGTTTTAGGGCAGGAAGGTCCACGAACACCGCCTTCTTGGACTTCAGTAATCTAATAACAACATCACTAAATCAGGGAAGGAGTACGGGGGCAGTGTTCGTGAACCTTAACAAAGTTTTTGATTTGGTCCAGCACAGGGGTCTGTTAGAAAGGTTTAGAGATTTGGGGTTTCAGGAGGGGCCAGTATGGTGGATTAAATCCTATCTGGCTGAACATAAGCAGGGTGTTGCACTGGGGGACTCGGTGCCGAGCCTGGGAGAAATAACAAGGAGGGTTCCCCAGGACTCGATACTGGGCCCCCTCATGTTCAACATCTATGCTAGTAGTCTTGTGCAAGTTATAGAACAAACAGAATTTAGAATATATGCTGATGACACTGTATTAGTGTCATCGGCTGAAAGTCAGAAAGCTATGGAACTTCAGTTGCAGGCAGATATGGTACACATGGAGCAGTGGCTTTGTGGCTCAGGTCTGCTCCTCAATTAAAAAAGACTCAATGCATGGCATTTGGGGGAGACATGCAAGAGGGGGTAGACCCAGACTATTTATTCAATTACAAGAGGGTACTGTTATTGTAAGTGTGGCCAGTTACAAGTATTTGGCAGTTCAGGTGGACTCGGGCTTGACTCATGTGAAACATATTTCCACACAGGTTGGGAAAGTAAACCAAAGACTGGGGGCCCTAAGAAGGGTGTCTGGTAGTTTGTCCCCTGAAATTAGAAAGAGGTTGGTCAGAAAGTTATTAATTCCAGTTCTTGAGAATGGTTCAATTTTGTATAAGCACACCAGACAAAAAGTGTTGAAAAAAGTAAACCAAACATAATTATTATTTATTTATTTATTTATTTATTTTTATTTTATTTAGTTTTTGTTGACCGGGTAAGTGCACTAGACAAATTCTGCCTATTTTTAGGCACAACCCGGGGGAAGGGGATACAGATGAATGCCAACTGACTTTGAACCAGATTAAGCTGTTGGTGGTATTTTTAGTGAATTTATAGACTAGGAAAATGTGCTACTAGAAGTAAATTTAAAATACATCATTGCATAATTTATAATAACTTGAACTGGCTTCATCCTGAAGAGCAAAAAAGATGATATATTTGGCTCACCATATGCCATAAGATATTATTTAATAAAAGTAAGCATCCTTTACAGAATTTAGTCCCAAGAGTCCACCTTAATGGCCCAATGGTAACTACAAGAGCCGCAAACAGCAGAATTTTGATGCACAGATCCTACAACAAGATGGGAGCTTTAACATTAGAAAATCATTGGAACAACCTGCCACATGAGCTGAAGCATATCAGTAGCTTAACCATTTTAAGTTAAAATTATATGAATTGCTGAGAAAAGATTGTACGTTTTTAATTGATTTTCTTAATTGTGTGACTGTTTTGTTAATTGTATGTTATGTTTAGTTTTTATATTTGGAGCTTGCACAGGACTTTGTTGTAAACAGGATTTAAATCCTAACAAATTATTACCTGTCTAAAAGTAAATTTTACCATACCATACTTGGCAGGGATGCCCTTTATCGCCCCTGGTTACACAATCTTTCTTTGGAGCCCCTGTTATTGCATCTTAAATGTAATCCTAATTTATCTGGGATAAGGGTGGGGTCCTGGAATTTACAGATCTCTGCTTATGCTGATGATATCTTATTGTATGTGACCAATCCCAAGGTATATATTTCAGCTGCTGTCTCCACTATTAAAGAGTATAGTTTACTTTCAAATTATAAACTTAATTTAGATGAATTGGTAGATATGTCCCTGCATTCTACTGGTCTTAAATCAGATGTTTTATCTCTTGGTTTATCCTGGGTTTCCAATCAGACAAAATATCTTGGTATCATTCTTACCAGAAGTATGACCCAATGTAAAAAACTCAGTTTAGATTATTTGTTGGTCACTTTGCAGCAGGATTTAGAAAGATGAAAATTCATGCCTTTGATCCAGTGGGGAAGAATTAACATTATTAAAATGAATATTCTTCCTTGTTTATTTTTCCCCATTAATATGCTTGATGTTTGGCTTCCTTCATCATGGTTCAAAAGGATTAAAATGTGCTATCAGATTTTATTTGGTTAGGTAAGACACATAGACAAGCATATAACTGACTTGCTGCTCCTCAAAATACTGGTGGCCTTTGGCTCCCACATTTCTTTATGTATTACCTTGCTAGCCATGCCAGAAAATATTTAAGGTGATCCAATATTATCCCAGAAGGAAGTGCTTCTGTTTACTCTCCTATTTGGCTTGAATTGGAGAAGGAACAGATTAATGGAGCAGGCATCTCTCTCTCTCAGCTATGTTGTTTATCTCCTTTAAGGCTCTCCTAGTGGGTCTTCGAGACTCTGTAATAGGACTCTCAATGCATGTTCATTTATGGTTATGTGCATTTATGTGGTATAAGCCTCTGTATGATGTTTCTCAGCCTGCATTCCATAACCCTAATTTTAAAATAGGAGGGCAAGTGTTGAGGGACAATTGGCTACCTCAGTTAGCTGCTGTTACGGTTTGTGAAGTTAGCTGCTGTTAGGGTTTGTGACATGCTCCATAATGGTATTTTAAAGTCATGTCAAGATATTCTATATTCTTTCCAATTAGACACAAAAGCTGTATTCAAGTTATTTCAGTTTCATTATGTATTACTTCACTGGTTCAGTTCCACACCATGAGATAATAACTATGCAGAGTTCCTGTAAACAGCAATTGATACTGGGACACAACCACATACAGTCTCCAATCTATATTCCCTTTTGTTTCCCAAATTTTAATGGAGAGTCTCCATATTGGAATGTAACCTTTCCACAACATGGGGCGTGATTCTAAAAGCACCCCTATGCATGTCGCATGTTGCGACATTCAAGGGGTGCAGTTGTGCCAAGGACCCTACACCCAGTTCTGTAATGGCAGATTCCCTGTGGCTAAGTCCCGCGATTTGCAACATGTCCACAGGTTTGCCAAATGCAGGGTGTAACTGAGAGGCATGTTGCAAGTCGCATCTGACTGGCAGTAGGGTGTAAGTGTCCCCCCAAGCCTGGAAAGCCCTGCAGGGCTATGGGACCCCCAGCCCCGATCCCCAAATACTTCATGTAAATGTCCCTCAAGGCTGCTCTGCCCCCAGATCCCAATTCCTGAACCCAAGTCCTTGAAGTGCCATTAATAATGAAGTATATCTCCATTATCCCTGGTAGTCTAGTGGCCCCACCCCTCCCACCCGGCAGAACCCGACCACTTGCACCCCCAAGACCCATTGAAGGCCAGTGACTGGCACAGCCCACCTCTCAACACCATGGCCAGCCACAGATTTCATTCTGTATGAGAGCGTACTACTGTAAATAGTATGCACTCAATGAATGAACTGTCATTCATTGAGCACATACTATTTACAGTAGTACACACTCATACAGAGCACAGTCGGTGACTGGCCTGGTGATAGGTGGACTGTGCTAGTTGCTGGCCTCCGATGGGTCTTGGGGGGTGCGGGTGGTCGGGTGCTGCCAGGTGGGAGGGTTGGGCCACTGACTTACCAGGGATGCCCAGTGTATGGTCAAAGTGGAGGGAATCGGGGATGGGGTGGCATTATCATGGATTGCAGGTTGCATGTATTTTAAAGGGCACTTCAGACAGGGGCATGCAGAAGCCCTGCAGGGCTTTCATCTTGTATGGGGGTCGGGGGCTTGGGGTAGCCCTGTGGGGCATATACCTGAACAGGGAGTCAGGGGCATGGGGTAGTCTTGCAGGGCATATATACCTGAACAGGGGGTCAGGAGTTATCAGGTAGCTCTGTGGGGCATATATATACTGTATACTGTATATATATACCTGAACAGGGGGTTGGGGCCTGGGGTAGCCCTGTGGGGCATATATACCTGAACAGGGGGTTGGGAGCATGGGGTAGCCCTGTGGGGCATTGTGGTAGGGGAGACAGGGGTCACCCTGTGGGGCAAACATGTGCTAGGGACTGGGCAGTGTTGCGGGGAAAGGTGGCATACCATGGGAGGGATGAGTGGACTGCATATGCAGGCAACCCCCGTGGGCATAACTACAGTTACACCAGTTATATACTGGTGTAACTTATATTGATGGTTCTCCCCTTGGGGCTGAAATAGAATAGCTCCCTGGGGGACTTTGTTGCTTCCCTTACTGAATGGGGAGCAACTGCTGCTGTAACTCCCTAGCACCATGTCACGGGGCTTTAGGGTGTAACTGGTGGCGTAAGACCACTTTGGTGCAAGCAGCCTGTGACAAGTTACATCAGCAGTTGCGACAATTGGTATTTTGTAAAGCAGCCTGTGACATGTCACGAGCTGCTTCTAAATACAGATGTCCCATAACTGCTGATCTCAACCTACTACTACCTACCATTTGGGGGGCACAGTCAAGTACGCCAGATGTAACCTTTTGAGAATCAGGCCCCATGTTTTTAATTGGCATATAGTTATTTTATTTATTTATTTTTTTATTTAAACATTTGTTTACCAGTATGGGCACACTGAGCCAAAGATCATTTCCAGGTTGACCTGGGGAAGGGGGGAGAAGGAGAAACATACAAAAAATCACAAAGGCAAAATAGACATTTGGCAGCAAAACAATGGTTTGAGAATACAAACAGATCAGTACAGTTACAAATATTTTCAGGTCTTTATGACACAATGACATCAGTTAATAATAATAATAATAATAATAATACAATGATTACATAACATGGTAGACTTGAGGCATATCCTGGACACGAGGCAACTAAAAAAACAGAAGTCACGAAGAGTAAGTGTGCACAGCAAGGGCTAGGCCATTTTAAGTGCAACGGTGAGGAGATAGATCACCTGGAACAGTGGCAGCAGGGAAGAGGCAGGATGCATAGTTGTGTCTGGCAAACATGGTGAGAGGATGAGTTTCTGATGGAGGGGGCAAGTTTGTTCCACAAACCAGTGAGCCGGTAGAAAACAGGAGAAAACAGCTTTGCCGGATGATGAGGATGGGCGAGGTAGATGAAACAATCTGTAATTTCTGTGCCTCAGTACATAAGGTGTGTCAGGGGCCAGGGAGAGACTGTCGACCATGTAGGAGGGTGGCATGTCAAACCAATATTTAGATAGGATGAGAAAGTAAATATAGCATCTATGGGACAGTGGGACTATGCCTAGGAGAGAGTAAAGTTCACAGTGATGGTTCTAAGGGATGAGTTAGTGGCAAAATGGTAAAAAGAGTTTAGGAGGGTGTCAAGCTTGGATAGTGTGGTTTCTGGGGCAGTGCTGTAGACCACATCTGCATGATCAGACATGGGGAGGATAATTTTGGTTAAGATTTGCCATTTAGCAGGGAGTTGGGGGGAGTCGTGGTGCCGGTAGAGCACACCGAGTTTGGGGCATAGTTTAGAGATGGTTGTCTCAATGTGAGATGGATAAGTATGATAAGCAAGGGTCGAGCCACACACCCTGGTATTTGTATTTACTGACATGCTCTAGAGCATCTAGGGAAATGATGGCAGGAAAGGGGGAGGATCTGTTAATCTTCTGCGCTGTGCCAAATAGCATGGATACAGTTTTGGCAGTGTCTACTTTCAATTGGTTTTGTCTGAACCAGTGTTGGAAATTTGTGAAATCACATTGGAGGGTAGACTGAACTTCTTGTGTAGATTGGTCTGAAGTAAAGAGCATAGTGTCATCCGCATACATATGTATGCTGGATTTTGTGCAGGAGGAGGGGAGGTAATTTATGAAGAGGGAGAAAAGGATCGGACCAAGGACAGATTCTTGTGGAACGCCTGCTAGGATAGGGAGGGGGGTGAAAGAAACATCAGGATTTTGACAGCCTGTGACCTTTTGGAGAGGTAGGAAGTGAACCATTTAATGATGATGGGGTGAGGCCTGTTGCTTCAAGTTTAGACAGGAGGAGGGGGTGGGACACAGAGTCAAAAGCCTTGGCCAGGTGGATGAAAACTACAACTGTGAGGAGGCCATGGTCAGTGGCTGTGTGGGTATGGTTTGTGACATGCAGGGGTGAGGAGATCGTGGAATGCTGTTTCCCGAAACTGGACTGGTGTGGAGATAGGAGGTTGTCTGAACTGAGATATTCCACCAGCCTGGAGTGCACCAGGGATTCCTGTAGTTTTACAAGAGCTGGGAGGAGGGAGATTGGCCTGGAGGAGGATAACCGAGGCAGCTTTCCAGGCTTGAGGGACTGAGCCAGATGAGAAAGAGAGGTTGAGGATATGGGTGAGGGGCTTGGAAATTGCAGGTGCAGAGAGTTACAGGAGTTTTGGGTGGATCCCATTGGGGCTGGATTTGGTGGTAGTTAATGAACAGAGGGCTGTGAGGACTTTGCGTTCAGAGACTGGTGAGAATTCAAAATTGTTCTGACCATGAGGAGGAGTGGAGACCACAGTATTTGGCAAGATATGAAACATTTGTTGAAGGTAGCAGCAATGCTGATAGGGTCAGTTATTTGCTGACCATACTGCTTGATAGCAGGGGAGTTGGATTGTGATGGTGGATCAAGGAGTGATTGCATGAAATTCCAGAAGTTGGAGGGATGGACATGAGACAGTTGCTACTTAAAGAAGTCCACTTTCACCTGCCTTATGGCTTTTGTACATGTGTTGTGGAGGGTGTTGTAGGTTTGTCTTCTTTTAGGGCTAGGGAGGGATTTGAAAACACACCAGGCTTTATCTCTAGCCTTGCATAAGGTGAGGATGAGGCAGAGATCCATTTGTGGTGATGCTTTTTTACCCTGAGTTTTTTCTGTGGGACATGGGAGTCCCAGATATTTGTTAGTGTGTGCAGGAAACTGGAGAGGGCAGCATCAGCATTCAAGGCTGAGTACACACACTGCCAGTAAGCAAGAGTAAGGGAGGTTAGGAGGAATTCAACATCCAGGGAGTTCAGGGAGCATGTATTAATGTACTTGGGTGCAGACTTGGGTAGGTGGGATTTTCCGATGTAGTAAGTAATGCAGTGATCACTCAGTGTATTTGCAAGAATGCCGGATGTAGTTACACTATGCAGATGAGCTGTAAGGATCGAGTCAATCAGAGAGTGGTTTTGGGAGTGGGGATTGTAGTGAGTGGGTACACTGAACAGCTGAGTAAGGTTGAGGGACTCTGTTTTGGAGGTGTGGATCACTGAGGAGTGGGAGAGCCAGTCCAGGTTGAAATTGCTTATCAGGACCAGTTCCCCTTTGGATGTCATATCAGGAAAGGTAGCTAAGGTGGAAATGAGGGATTCATGTGTGAGACAGGGACAGGCACCCCAAAAGATAAAGGGAAGGAGGCAGGTTTGGCAAGTTGGGCCAGAAGAACTTGGTGGGAACCGGGGCGTGAATTCTTGAAATGGACTAAGCACAAGAGGGGTTGTTTTGTGTATATGGCTACACCGCTGCCTCATTTACAGAGATCCTTCCAGAGTAGTGTGTAGTTGGGGAAAGTAAGGAATGCATCAGGGATCTTTGTGAAGAGCCAGGGTTCAGTCAGGCAGAGGATATCAGGAGATTGCTTCACTAACCAGCAGGTTAATAGGTCAATTTTAGGTAGGAGGCTTCTGATGTTTATGTGGGCAATGGAGAGGCCTTTGTGAGAGCTTAGTGGTCTGGGATTGGCCTGGGTAACCAGATTGGGTTTAATATCTCCAGCAAAGAGCAGTATGAGGAGAAGGAAAGAGTATGTAGGTAGTATAAGTACATATAACTCATCAAATGCTAAATTTCAATCAATCAGCGCGTGCCACGTCATTTGACAGGTGGTTACCATAGCAACGCCCAACCCCTTTCTGATGCCGGATGTCCCACCTTCCACGCGGCATGGCAATACTCTGCCCCCTTCCTACCACAGGAAGTGATGTGTTCTCACATCCTCAAACCCGGAAATCCTTCCCTTTTCTATGCCGTACATCCCTCCTCCTCCTTCCCCTCCTCTCGCATCCATGCCACAGACTCGCACCTGAGTCCCTCCTCCTCCTCCCCTCACATCAGAGTGCTGGCAGTTCCTTGAACCCCTCCCATCTCATACCCCTGCTGCTGTGTTCTAGCTTGCATCCAAGTCCCTACCCCTCCCATGGTACCCGAGCTCCACCATCCTAGCTCGCACATGAGTCCCTCACCTTCACCATGCACCCCTACTCTCTCCTCCTCTCCTACAACTCACCCTTGCACTCCTGCTCCCTCCTCCTCCAGCCTCTCCCTTTGCACCCCTGCCGCTGTGTCCTAGCTCATACCTGAGTCTCCCTCCAATCATACTCCAGCCACACCATCCTAGTTTACACCATAGTCCCTCCTCCTTTTTCTCTCATACCCCTGCTGCAACATCCTAACTCACACCAAGTCCCTCCCCTCACCAAACACCCCTGCTCCCTCCTCCTCCTCCTCCTCCAACCCTTCCCTTCGCACCCCTGCCACTGTGTCCTAGCTCAAACCTCAAGTCCTCCTCCTTCATCCCCACTCCCCTTGCACCTGAGTCTCTCTTCCTCCACACCACACTCAAACCCCTGCTCCACAATTACCCTCCCTCCCCATCGCATTCAGTCCCAGTGCCTCCATCCCCATTCCCACATCATTTTGCCCCTGTCGGGTCCAGGGGTATAAGGACAGGATGTGTAAGTGCTTTGCGACTTGGATTTTTTCTTGGAATTCTGTATAAGGAATGTATCATCATGCAGATGCAGTGGCCACAGAGGACTATTTAGTCACACTTGTATTGAGACAAGGTACATATTTTTAAATGGTTAGAAAAAAGTATTAATGCACATTATCAACTTAATAATTAGGGAGACTGAATAAATCTGAACTACTGCTTCTATGCCTAAATGAAGTGTCTCTGACTTGTTATTTATTTATATAATTGGACTAGTGCACTCAAGGAATCTCTTTATAGATAGGTTATATGTTGTTTGGTTATTTTTGTAATGTTTGTAATTATTTTTGTCTTGTTGCTTGTATGCTTGAACCAAAATGATACTGCTTTTGTTACTTATAGAAAAATAGACTCTGACGGCAGATAAGGGACTGCTTGACCCCCCAGTTTGCCCATTTCCCAACCTATTGGATAAGCTGCAGATCCTAGTTACTGTAGCCATCAGCCTACTGCCTCCTACCCCCACTATAATTGCCTCATGTCTGTCCCATACATTCTTGACATTCCCCACTGTTTTTGACCTCACAACCTCCTCAGGAAGGCCATTCCAAACATCCACTACCCTCTCTGTGAAAAAATACTTCATCACATTGCCCCTGAGCCATCCCACTCCCATCTTCAAATTGTGCCCCCTTGTTCCTGCACTTCTCTTTTTCTGAAAGATGCTATCCTCTTGGACTTGGCAGATTCCCGTAAGGTACTTGAAATTTTCTGCCATGTCCCCCCTCTCTCTCCTTTCCTTGAGGGAATACATATTAAACTTTTTTAGTCTCTTTTCATATGGCTTCTGGTGCAGACCCTGCACCATTTTAGTTGCCCTCCTCTGGACTGCCTCCATCCTGTCCATGTCATTGCAGAGATGGAGTCTCCAGGACTGTATGCAGTACTCCAGATGGGGTCTCACCAACTGTCTGTACAGAGGAATGACAACTTCCTGTTTTCTACTTTGTGATGCCTCTCCCTATGCATCTCAGTGTCTCCCCAGCCCTCTTTCCTGCCTTCTCACATTGCCTGCCTACTTTTAGGTCATCTGTTATGACTACCCCCAGGTCCCTTTCCATTTTTGTTGTTATTAGTACTCCCCCATACTATGTACACTTCCCATGGATTTTTATTTCCCAGGTGCATTTCTTTGTATTGAATCAAAGCTGCCATACTTTTGACCATTCCTCCAAACTTGCCAAGTCCCTTCTCATCCTTTCAACCCCTCACCTTGTGTATCAACCCTGTTGCAGATCTTTGTGTCATCTGCAAGAGGCATACTTTTCCTTCCAGTCCCTCTGCAATGTCACCTATAAAGACATTAGAGAGGATTGGTCCCCAGTACTGAACCAGCGGTACTCTGCTAGTAACCCCCTTTCTTTGGAGTGGACTCCATTTACTGTTACCCTCTGTGTCCTGTTGTCCAGCCAATTTTTTACCCAGGCTACCACCCTGGGACCCACTCCCAGGCTGGCTAATTTGTTTATTAATCTTTTGTGTGGGACTGTGTCAAATGTCTTGCTAAAGTCTAGGGGGGCCATGTCCACAGTCCCTCCCTGGTCTACTACTTTGGTCACCCAGTCAAAGATATCTATTAGATTCATCTGACATGACCTTCACACTGTGAATCCATGTTGCTTTGGATCCTGTGCCACGCTGGCCTCTAGGTACTCAGCAATTCTTTCTTTCAGAAGTGATTCCATCATTTTCTCTACCATTGAGGTCAAGCTAACAGGTAAGCAGTTTCCTGCCTCTGCCTTGCTCCCACTTTTGTGAAGGGGAATCAGATTCACCTTCCTCCAGTCCTAAGGTACCACACCATACTCCCATGATTTATTAAAAAGGGTAGTCAGTGGTGTCACTAGTTCTTCCCTTAGTTCTTTTAGAATTCTGGGGTGAATCCTGTCAGGCCCCATTGCCTTGTCCACCTTGAGTTTTAGGAGTTCTTTCAGGATCCTTTGTTCTGTGAATGGACTGGTATCGATCCCACCCCCCAGCCCCATCCAGAGTACTTCTATTGCTTAGTACAGGTATTTCCTCCTCCTCTTCTTGTGCATGTGTAACATGGAAAGTGTAATTAAGTGACCTCCTTGAAAATGAGTTTAACTCAATGGAACTCCATCCCTGTTCATATTTTGTGAATAAAAAAGTTTACTGCTTACTAATCTTACCTATGAATGTCCTATTAATATTATTCTACAACTTACTAATGTTATCCATGAATGTCCTATTAACATTATTTTACAAAACACTGTGTGTGTGTGTATTTGTGTGTTTGTCATTAGACAACTCATAAGTAAAGAAAAACTTCTCTACACTGCTTTGGACAGAAAAAATAACTTTAAAAATCTTACCTTGCTTATAGTAAAAAAATGTCCCAACGTTTGTCAAGGGTTGCAAAAATATAATTCCTATTAAGTCTGATGATTCAGGAAAAAAAATTACCCTTTTTCTACAGAATGAAAAGCAAATAAAATCCACTGAATGCATTCAGAAAATGTCTGCTGTGTATTAAGTCCAAGAGAAGTGCAAGTTGTGGCTACTTGTTATAAGAACAAGTGCCTAATACGTCTGTACATCTTACAGAATGAAGGTTTGGAGTCTAGATGTCTCTGCAGTCATTGCTTCATTAGCAGTAAAATGACTAGAGTCTGAAATCTTTGCTTCCAAATAGATTGCCATCATATTGCGTGGATTTACATGTGAAAGGATACTTTTGTTAAATCATACACAGGGATGTTTCGTTTGTGAGCTGGGAATGTAGAGGCATGTCTTGCATACATAAGAGAATACTTTTGTTAAGAGTGTATGAGATTAAGGTGGATGGGGATAAATTAGTATGATATCATCATCTATACAATAGAATGGTACATACATTTACATCATAGGTGTCTGCGAACTGCAGTTTCTCACAAGTTGATAAACACTGTATTGTTTCTTTTTCATGAAAAGAAATGAGGGGGAGGGGTCAGACGATATTCACTGCATAAGGGCTGAAAATGTACAAATGGTGCAGAGACTCGGGGAAGACACAGTTTACATTTTGAGAACTGCAAAATGGCAGTGCTTGTGGGTTTGTGGGAATTGATAAAGTGATTCTGAAGCAAGAATGAAAACTCAAATCAGTTTAACTCTCTTAGAAGTCAAGAAGTAGCTACATTGAGTGGTAATGGAATTGAGCACTATTTCCCCAGGCACATACAAGCTGGAGTGTGGGAAGAAGGAATGCTGCCTCAGTGTTTCATGAGATTGCAGTTTGTCAAGAGAATCAAGACTCCTCGTTCCAAACCCTGCCATGAGGAGACAATGTGGGCCAGTCTGTACAGCGTGCAATGCTGAGACTGGAACCAGACAGAAAAAGAGCTTTTGTAATATTGTTCTTGTCCAACTTTGAGGATATTCAAAGAGATTAATAAAAATGTGACCTACAGTCTGATGTCTTCTGCCCTACCTTGAGGAGACAGAGCTCTGCTACAGAGTACCTGACTTTTGGAAGGCAGGAAGTAAACTGGTGTGCATGGGAAGAGGATGGGAGGATATCCAGGCTACAGAGTTTTGGTTCCTGCCTGCATGATTGCATCAGGAGGTACAGCCCATCAGTATGGAAGCCCAAAGACCAGCTGTCGGAGAAAGAAAATTCACAGGTATTTAAATTTTGTTTTATGCTGAGAAGCCAAAACTATTTAAACTAATTTCCTGGCATGAAAGAAATATAGGTTTGACAAACTGAATACAATCAGTTTGATATTATTTCATTAGTTATTTTGCTCCACACTTTACTTTGATGTAATGCCTCTTCTTCCCACCATGATGTTTTTAAATACTGCAATTTCAATGTTGGAGATTCTTTTCAGTTTGGGGAGCCTTTTTTGAGTATTGTGCTGATATTACTTGTATCCTAGGCAGCCTTTCACAGAACTCGATAGGGCTTCATTTAACTAAGTACTTTGAAAGGCAAGGGACTGTACTTTCTTGCTTTCTGTAACTTACTATTGACAAAAAGGATGATCATTATTTTATATATTTTTAGTCCATAACACAGTATTTTAGACTTGAAAGTACTCTTATCTTTTCAGAAGAAGTATACATATCCAGTAACACATACATTTGATTTTTTTTAGTTGTACTGCATCATGTAAACATAGAAACATAGACCAAGATGGCAGAAAAACAATGGCAGTCCATCCAGTCTGCCAGTGGTTAGCTTTCTAACGTCATGATCAGGATTTCATGCAAATGTACATATTAGTTTGCTTTTCATATTTTTTTTCTTTAAATCCTCAATGGGTGGCAATCTCAATGGTATAAAATGGCAGTGAACCATAATAATAAGTTATGATAAACACATTTGTGACACTGCTGTAGTGTGTTCTACATTTCATGCTACTGTCTAGCTTTCTACTTTTTATAAATTTGTTCATGAAATCATACTTATATGCTAATTGGAATACTAATATATTGCAGAAGATGTCAACACTTGTTTTAGAAACAGTAACTACTGACATTGGTGCACTAAGACCAAAAACTCATGCAATTGTGCATTGTTTAGTTTTTTTGCACAAAGTATTGATTGGCTGATGATCACAATAGCATAAAATGGCTGTAAAAGGTAATAATAGGTTTAAGAATTAAGAATGTGTGCCATTTCTGTAGTGTGATCAAAAGTTCATGCAAATGTACAAAATTATTTTTTGTAAATTTGTTCATGGAATCTTGATAATATGCAAATATAAATACGGATATATTGTTGCATATGATAATCATTTATTGAGACATTAGTTGCTGACTTTGGTGCAGTAGGATCAGAATTTCATGCAAATGTAGTTTTTGGTGGAATGTGATTATATCCTAAAGAGAATATTGATATATTGCTTAATAGGGTAACCATTCATTAGGAAATATAAATGACTGACATTATGCACTAGAATTAGAATGTCATGCAAATGTACATGGAGGTATCTGCATGAAATCCTCATTGGGTAGCAATCTCAATGGTATAAAATGTTAGTGAACCATAATAATAAGTTATAATAAACACATTTGTGACACTGCTGTATTTGGGATCAAAATTTCATACAAATTTATCTTTAACACTTGTTTCATATTTTTCCTTCATGTGTCACCTTATCATTAGAGTATACTGTCTATCAATTTTTCCAGGACCCCTCTCTGTGCCAAAGGAGTAACAATTTTGCACAAATATCCTCATTTTTAGACCAGTTTTGAAGCCAAACTTTAATCAGTCCAATTGCTCTTTTTGAGACTGGACCAGCTCTTGGGACAAACAGGATCTTGCAAATCATCACCCCTTACTCCCATCCTTTTAACACTGACTCCTATCTCTGTAAAATCCTGCCTAATATCCTTGTCAATCCTCTACCAATGTCTTGTGTTCCTACATGTAGTACTGCAGCTGGGGTCATTACCTGACTCTTTTAGTACCTCTACAGTCCTACTCTTCAGGTGATCTGCTCTAACCCTTGAAAGACAGCTTTCCATCCTGTATTATCCTCCTTATAAGCTGTTCCATCTAGGAAACTTTTGAATCTCTGATAACTACTAGCTATCTAGGTGCCAAAGGTCCTGTGCTCCTTTTTAATTTTATTTATTTATTTATTGAAATCTTTCACTAGGAGGGCACACTGAACAACAAGTTGTTCGTCTCACGGTGCGACCTGGGGAGAGGGGGTTACATGAGGATATGAAACAGAGGTTATACAGTAGTTTAACAGTGGTTATACAATACAATTATGAAAATAAGGTAAGGTAGAAATTGTGAGGGAAGGAAGACAAAATAATGAGGCTGTAGGACACAGTGCAGGCAATAAAGAAAGAATGTTAAACAGACCAAATGTTACAAAACGGTTCCTCAGGTTTGGATACAATATAACAGACTGATGAACATTACGAACAGGACAATCATTCTGCTGCGACAAACCTAGAGCAGACTCAAGGTAGCATACAAGACTTATTAGGCACTTGCTCTTCCAACAAGTAGCCACAACTTGCACTTCTTTTGGACTTAATACACAGCAAACATTTTCTGAATGCATTCAGTGGATTTTATTTGCTTTTCATTCTGTAGTAAAAGGGAAATTTTTCCTGAATCATCAGACTTAGTAGGAATTATATTTTTGCAACCCTTGACAAAAGTAGAGACTTTTTTTTACTATAAGCAAGGTAAGATTTTTAAAGTTATTTTTCTGTCCAAAGCAGTGTAGAGATATTTTTCTTTACCTATGAATTGGCTAATGACACACACACACACACACACACACACACACACACACACACACACACACACACACACACACACAGTGTTTTGTAGAATAATGTTAATAGGACATTCATAGGGAACATTAGTAAGTTGTAGAATAATGTTAATAGGACATTCATAAATAACATTAGTAAGTAGTAAACTTTTTTATTCACAAAATATGAACAGGGATTGAGCTCCATTGAGCTAAACTCATTATCAAGGAGGTCACTTAATTAAACTTTCCATGTTACACATATACAAGAAGAGGAAGGGGACATACCTATACTAAGCAATAGAAGCACTCTGGATGGGGTGGGGGGTGGGGTCGATACCAGTCTATTCACAAAAGAAAGGGTCCTGAAAGAACTTCTAAAACCTAAGGTGCACAAGTCAATGGGGTCTGACAGGATTCACCCCAGAATTCTAAAGAACTAAGGGGAGAACTAGTGACACCACTGACTACCCTTTTTAATAAATCATGGGAGTATGGTGTGGTACCTTAGGACTGGAGAAAGGCGGATCTGATTCCCCTTCACAAAAGTGAGAACAAGGCAGAGGCATGAAACTGCAGACCTGTTAGTTTGATCTCAGTGGTAGGGAAAATGATGGAATCACTTCTGAAAGAAAGAATTGTTGAGTACCTAGAGGTCAGCCTGGCACAGGACCCAAAGCAGCATGGATTCACAGTGTGAAGGTCATGTCAGATGAATCAAATAGATATCTCTAACTGGGTGACCAAAGTAGTACACCAGGGAGGCACTGTGGACATGGCCCCCTAGACTTTAGCAAGGCATTTGACACATTCACGCACAAAAGATTAATAAACAAATTAGCCAGCCTGGGAGTGGGTCCCAGGGTGGTAGCCTGGGTAAAAAATTGGCTGGACAACAGGACACAGAGGGTAATATTAAACAGAGTCCACTCCAAAGAAAGAGGGTTACTAGCAGGGTACTGCATGTTCAGTACAGGGGGCTGATTCTCTCTAATGTCTTTACAAGTGACATTGCAGAGGGACTGGAAGGAAAAGTATGCCTCTTTGCAGATGACACAAAGATCTGCAACAGGGTTGATACACAAGGTGAGGGGTTGAAAGGATGAGAAGGGACTTGGCAAGCTTGGAGGAATGGTGAAAAGTATGGCAGCTTAAATTCTGTACAAAGAAGTGCAAAGAAATGCAACTGGGAAACAAAAATCCAGAGGAAGTGTACATAATCGGAGGGGGGATACTAACAACAACAAAAATGGAAAGGGACCTGGGGGTAGTCATATCAGATGACCTAAAGGTAGGCAGGCAATGTGAGAAGGCAGTAAGGAGGGCTGGGGAGATACTGGGATGCATAGGGAGAGGTATCACCAGTAGAAAACAGTAAGTTGTCATTCCTCTGTACAGACAGTTGGTGAGACCCCATCTGGAGTACTGCATACAGTCCTGGAGACTCCATCTCTGCAATGACATGGACAGGATGGAGGCAGTCCAGAGGAGGGCAACTAAAATGGTGCAGGGTCTGCACCAGAAACCATATGAAGAGAGACTAAAGAAGTTTAATATGTATTCCCTCAAGGAAAGGAGAGAGAGGGGAGACATGGCAGAAAATTTCAAGTACCTCAAGGGGATCAGCCAAGTCCAAGAGGGTAGCATCTTTCAGAAAAAGTGATGTGCAAGAACAAGGGGGCACAATTTGAAGATAGAAGTGAGATGGCTCAGGGGCAACATGAGGAAGTATTTTTTCACAGAGAGGGTAGTGGATCCATGGAATGGCCTCCCTGAAGAGGTTGTGGGGTCAAAAACAGTGGGGAATGTCAAGAATGCATGGGACAGACTTAAGGCAATTATAGTAGGGGTAGGAGGCAGTAGGTTGATGGTTACAGTAACTAGGATCTGCAACTTATCCAATAGGTTGGGAAATGGGCACACTGGGGCCAAGCAGTCCTTATCTGCCGTCAAAGTCTATGTTTCTATAAGTAACAAAAGCAGTATCATTTTAGTTCAAGCATACAAGCAACAAGACAAAAATAATTACAAACATTACAAAAATAACCAAATAACATATAACCGATCTATAAAGAGATTCCTTGAGTGCCCTTGTCCAATTATATAAATAAATAACAAGTCAGAGACACTTCATTTAGGCGTAGAAGCAGTAGTTCAGATTTATTCAGTCTCCCTAATTATTAAGTTGATAATGTGCATTAATATTTTTTTTCTAACCATTAAAAGATATGTAACTTGTCTCAATACAAGTGTGACTAAATAGTCCTCTGTGGCCACTGCATCTGCACGATGATACGCTCCTTATACAGAACTTCAAGAAAAATCCAAGTCACAAAGCATTTACGTACATCCTGTCCTTATACCCCTGAACTGACAGGGGGTAAATGAATATCGAGTGAATAGGGGATGGAGGCACTAGGACTTGGGTGCAATAGGGAGGGGGAGGAGTAATTGGGGAGCAGGGGTTTGAGTGTGGTGTGGAGGAAGAGGGACTTGGGTGCAAGGGAAGGGGGATGAAGTAGGGGGACTCGAGGTTTGAGCTTGAATACAGTGGCAGGGGTGCAAAGGGAGGGGTTGGAGGAGGAGGAGAAGGGAGCAGGGGTGCTTGGTGAGGGGGAGGGACTCAAGTGTGAGCTAGGATGTTGCAGCAGGGGTGTGAGAGAAAAAGGAGGAGGGACTCTGGTGCAAACTAGGATGGCGTAGCTGGGGTAAGACTGGGGGAACTCGGGTGAGAGCTAGGACACAGCATCAGGGGTGCGAAGGGAAGAGTTAGAGGAAGAGGAGGAGGAGGGAGCAGGGGTGCAAGGGTGGGTTGGAGGAGAGAAGGAGGGAGCAGGGGTGCATGGTGAAGGTGAGGGACTCGTGTGTGAGTTAGGATGGTGGGGCTGGGGTACGATGGGAGGGGCGAGGGACTCGGGTGCAAGCTAGGACACAGTGGCAGGGGTGCGAGAAGGGAGGGGTTCAAGAAGCTGCTAGGTCTCTGATGTTGGTGGAGGAGGAGGAGGAGGGACTCGGGTGTGAGTCTGTGGCATGGATGTGAGAGGAGGGGAAGGAGGAAGAGGGACGTATGGCATAGAAAAGGGGAGGATTTCTGGGTTTGAGGATGTGAGAACACATCACTTCCTGTGGTAGGAAGGGGGTGGGGCATTGCCATGCCACACAGAAGGTGGGGATGTCCGGTGGCAGAAAGGGGTGGGGTGTTGTCATGGTAACCACCTGTCAAATGATGTGGCACACGCAGATTGGCTGAAATTTAACATTTGGTGAGTTATATGTACTTATACTACTTATGTAGCAAGGAGTTTAAATCTTGTGGGATGCAGGATCGCATTTGGAAAGTATCTGACAGTCCTGATAAGAGATAAGCTGGATTGCATCTGGGGAGGCAGGATGCTGGGACCAATAAGGGAGCAGTTGGATGGATGGGACAGAGGGTGCAGGCTGTGAAGATGTAAAATGAGCACCATGCGGAGCTTGAGGGATTGGGGGACACAGATGGGATGGAGGGCCAGGAGGGCCATTGTGAGACTATAAGAGGCAATAAGGAAGTAAAGGAAAGGCCTTATGCAAAGCCATTGTGCTTCTGAGAGAAGACAATTAAATGGGTACAGTAAGGCTGTGGAGAGAAATCCCAATAGTGACAGGTTTTATGTCCTTTAATTCACAGATAGGAGAAGGCAAAATTTGTACTTCACTGCAGGACTACCAGAGCCAGGTACCAGAAGTCTATATGGGATACGGTTCTGGACCTGGCTAGGAATGCTGCTCCCCAGCTAGCCAAGGAGCTGGAGCAGGTAGCTGCAAATGGTATTGAGGCATCCAAGGTGCAATTCCACACTGCTGTAGACTCAAATGATGTTCATTCCAGGATCATGGCTACATCTATCTCCATGAGGAGATTTGCTTGGCTTAGGTGTACCAACCTCTCACAGGATACCCAGGCTAAGGCCATGGATTTTCCTGTAACTGGTAATTCCCTGTTTGGGGACCAAACAGTGAATTACATGAAGAAGATGAAGGAATACAGGACCACCCATAGGAGTGCTGCAGCCAAAGAAAAACAGACCACTCCTCAGGGGCAGCAGTTTAGGAGCAGGGGCAGGCCTTTTCACAGGCCTTTTTACCAAGCTTTGGCCTCCTCCTCTTCTTTCCAGCAGAGGGGGTTCTTTAGGGGAAGAGGCAGACGAGGGATGACTAGGACCCCATCATACACTCAGTCTAAGCCCCCAGCCAAGCAGACACCCTGAGGTGTCGTCACGGGCACCTCCCCAGTTCCAATAGGGGGCAGGCTGGCTCACTACTCCCAGGTCTGGGAGTCTATTACTTCAGACAGTTGGGTCCTGGAAGTAGTGAGCCAGGGACTTGCTCTCAATTTCAAAAGGTTCCCACAAATGACAGCAAGGTCCTTCAGTCCTCCCTCTCCCTTGGAGACAAAGGCCTTAGAGGCAGAAGTCTCCTGTCTTCTGCTTCTACAAGCAGTAGAGAAGGCACCTCTTTGTCACAGCAGAAAAGGACTGTATTCCAGATACTTCCTTACCCCAAAAAAGATAAGGGAGTGGCAACCCATCCCAGATTTAAGGTACCTGAACAAACATTTAACAAAACCAAAATTCAAGATGGTGACTTTGGGAGTAATTCTTCCCTCTCTGAGACCAGGAGACTGGCTAGCTTCTCTGGATCTCAAGGATGCCTACTTCCACATACCTATCAGACATTCCCACATAAAGTACCTCAGGTTCGAGTTGCCATCAGGCCATTACCAATTCAGAGCTATGCCTTTCGGCCTAACATCTGCTTCAAGGGTGTTCACCAAGTGTCTTGCAGTAGTGGTGGCATTCCTCAGGAGACAGGGTATCCTTCTGTTCCCATACCTGGACGACTGGCTTCTAGTGGGCCAGTCCTCAGATCAAGTCAAGTCAGCCTCAGAGGTCAGTCAAAGACTCCTGGAATCCCTAGGTTTCATTCTGAACCTAGAAAAGTCTGTTCTGGAACCAGCCCAGCTTCTCACCTTCATAGGGGTGGAAACGGACACTATTTAGGCAAGAACATTTTTCCCTCTCTCAAGGGTTCAGTCCCTGGTCACTCTGGCTTCCTCTTTTCATCCTCTAGTTTCTCGTCCAGCCAGACACTTCCTACAGTTGTTTGGCCACATGGCAGCATCCACAGCTGTGGTCTAGGGAGCAAGGTTTCAGATGAGAGATATTCAGTTTCATCTCAGATCTTATTGGTCTCAGAAAAGAGACTCTCTCTCCAAATTGGTTCCAGTGTCTCAAACTCCAGTTCAGGCCCTCCAGTGGTGGCTGGAGGAGGACAATCTTCGACAAGGTGTCCAATTTATCAGTCAGGCTCCTTCCGTGATTCTCATAACAGATGCCTCCCTACTAGGTTGGGGGGCTCACCTAGATCATCTTACAGCGCAGGGAACCTGGTCACACTAGGAGTCCCTTCTACACATAAACCTTCTTGAATTGAGAGCTGTCTTTCTAGCACTTCAGATATTCTCAATGGTTGTTCAAGGGAAAGTGGTGCAGATCAGGACAGACAATACCACAACCATGTGGTACATCAACAAGCAGGGAGGCACTTGGTCCTTGGCCTTGTGCACAGAGACCATGAAAGTATGGTCTCTAGTTTATTCCCTTCAGGCTTCCCTGATGGCTGTGCATCTCCAGGAAAGGATGACATCCTAGCAGATGCTCTCAGCAGGATTTCCCAGGGCCACCACGAATGGGCCCTGAATCCTCTAGTTCTTCAGGTCATTTTCAAGAGATGGGGCACTCCAGAGATAGATCTCTTTGCAGCCCCGGACAATCATCGGCTTCCTCTTTATTGTTGCAGACCACCTCTTCTGGGTCCTGTCCCTCAGGATGCTCTTTTACTGAATTGGACAAGCAGGTTTCTGTATGCATTTCTTCCCTTTCCTCTGATATTCAGGGTCCTGATCAAGATCAGGGCTCAACCTTGCAAAGTGATTCTGGTGGCTCCAGATTGGGCCAGACAGCCTTGGTATCCTCTACTGTTATCTCTGTCAGTGACAATGCCTTGGTGTCTTCCCAGACAGTACAATCTTCTCACCTCCTCCCAGTGGAGGATTCTGTATCCCAACCTTCAGACTCTCAGGCTCAAAGCCTGGCTCTTGAAGAACTAGAATATGCAAGCTTGCATCTTTCCCAATCAGTCTTGGATATTTTAAAGGTTAGCAGGAAACCTGCTACTAGAAAAACTTACAACTCCAAATGGAAAAGATTTGGGTTTTGGTGTTCCCAAAAGCATGTCAAGCCAGAGCTGGCTGATATTGCCACTGTTTTGGATTATTTGGTGCATCTTAACAGTTTAGGCCTCTGGCCTACTACTCTCAAGGTACATTTGGCAGCTGTGTCTGCCTTCCTTTCTGCTGGTAAGGGATCTTCCCTAGCTTCTCATCCAGTTTTCAAGAAATCTTTCAAGGGTTTAGTACGTGTTAATCCTCCCTTCAGGGAGCCTACCACTTCTTGGGATCTGAACATCTGTATAGCACAGCTTATGCAGCCCCCTTTTGAGCCTTTATCCTCAGCTGAGCTGAAATACTTGACTTGGAAAACTGTATTCTTGGTAGCCATTACCTCTGCCAGGAGAATCAGTGAATTGCAGGCTTTATCAGTGGAACCCAATTTCATCTCATTCCACAGGGATAAGGTGGTCCTTCATACCAACAGAAAGTTTCTTCCTAAGGTGGTATCAGACTTTTATTTGAATCAGTCTATGTCATTGCCTGTATTTTTCGCTGATCATTCTTCCTCTGGGGAGAGAAGACTACACAGTCTTGATGTAAAGAGGGCTCTTAGTTACTATGTGGAGCATACCAAGGCCCACAGGAATGACTGTTCTCAGTTGTTTCTCACTTATGGAGAGGTGGGAAAGGGCAAACCTGCTACCAAGAGAACAATTGCCAGGTGGATTGTCTCCTGTATCCAGTTCTGTTATTCAAAGCTTGGGAAAGAGCCTCCCTCAGGCCTGAAGGCTCATTCTAAAAGAGGTACAGCTGCTTTGGTCACAGCAGCTAGAGATATATCTTTAGCGGGCATCTGTAAAGCAGCCACCTGGAAGTCTGCTCACACATTTACCAAGCATTACTCTCTGGACATTCAGTCACAAAGTAATGCTAGGTTTGGCATGGCTGTGCTGCAGATCGTGTTCCCAAAATAGGTTCTGTGACTCCCTCCTTCAAGAGGGTATTGCTTGATAGTTTGCATATAGTCAGAATACAGCAAGACTTCATGTTGTTTGAAGAAAAAATTACTCACCATAGTAATGTTGTTTCTTCTATTGGAGTCTTGCTGTATTCTGACCTCCTTCCCTGCCTCCCCTCCTGGAACCTAGTAGTTTTGGGATGTGGGTTGGCAGGCACAGTGCTGCACCCCAGAGGTGTACTTGGCATGCCCTTATCTTATTACTGGGTTTTCTGGCTTTTATTATGAATGTTTTTGGTTGTTTCACCACCTGCTTATATTCTTTTTGGGGTGCTCGACTTGAGTCTTTTGACCCTAAAAATCTGTTACTGCCATTTGGCACAAAACTTTAGAAACAATTTCTCCTATTGAATTAGTTAGTTTAGTGCTCGTAAGACTCTGACGGTTACACTACAGAGTACCAGAGACAGAGGTTTGAAAACCGAGCTCGAGCTCAATGTTCTATGCTTCTGCATAGAGTTAACTCTTTCCTCTCTGGAGCAGTTCAAGTGCTGGGGCTAACTGCATATAGTCAGAATACAGCAAGACTCCATTAGAAGAAATAACATTACTATGGTGAGTAATTTTTTCTTCCCTATCACTGTCACATTGTTTTTGCACAATTACCTTTACCACCACATTTTTGACTCTTGTATAGTTCCTGTTTTGTGCCTGGAAATAGGAATTGTATTGTTTACTGCACCTTAATTTTCATTTTAATTTTTTATACTTGTAAGCCTGATGAGGATTAAACTGCCCATTTTCACAGACGATAAGTCAACATACACAGGACAATAACTAACACAATATAAAAAAAAATATAAAATATACTGACATACAAATATAAAACCTATCTGGTAAACAAAAATTAACTAACTAACTAAACGTGCTCAGCAGACACCGAATCCTGGTTAAATAAGGTTGATGTTCTCTTGAATAATGCATGTTGATTTGTGTTGCTTTGTCTTGATTGTTGGCAGAATTATTTTTTTTTTTTATTTATTTGAAAATTGGTGAAATCAAAAGGCAGCACACTGAGCCAATTCTTATTTCCATGTGTGACCTGAGGAAGGGAATAGGGGATACAGAAGACAAAGCACAGACACAGTTCTCAGGAACAATAAAGTGCAATCAGAGAACATGATTTCTTTAAATTCAATATACTTTATTAAATACAAAACTAAACATTGCACAACTAAGTACAATTAACAACAACAAATAAAACTCCCACACCCCTCAGGTGGAGTAGAATCTATTAAATCCTAACTAAAGACAATTATATACTGAAGAGCATATAGAAACCCACAACAAGTTAGAAATTAAAACAGTATACAAATAAAAAGAACCAGCTGTAAAAATTAAAGCATGAAAATAAGAAAGCAGCAAACATGAAATATTAATAACAGATGGGCCTGTTCCAGAGTGCACTAGACCGCATACAAGGGGCCCAATTCTAGAAGGGTGGTACCAAGTTGCCACGAACCAACTACCACCCGCAACTGTTACATTGACCCTGCTCCCTATTTCTAGAAGGGGCAGGGTCTCTGCAGCAAAGTCTCATGACTTACAACATGCGGCAAGGCACCACACAGAGGGCGAACCTGGCCAGCATGTCGCAACCACTTCCGCATGTCACAAGTGCACCCCCCTGCCCAGCAAGCCACAACCTACTCCTCCTGCCCCCCTCCCAGCCATCAGTACCTGCCCTACAGTGCTGGCCAGAGCAACTGGCCCTGAATCCCACATTGCTAAGCCCCATAGGGCTGCCCAGCCCCCCGAAACTCATGTTGTCAAACACCCCACAGGGCGGCACTGTCAGCCCCTCACCCGTGCCCTGACCCCCAAGTTGCCCACTGCAAATGCAGTGTAAAGCCTGTCCTGGTAGTCTAGTGCCCCCCCATGATCAACATAATTAAATTAAGGTCTGTCTATTCCCTAGTAGTCTAGTGCCCCCCCAGCCATGCCAGCCCACCCAGCACTCCCAACCCATCCCAGCCGGTGACTGGTACAGCCCCCTCTCACCACCACGGCCAGCCACAACTGAGTTCAGTATCAGCTCTACTGTCAAGACGCACTCAGATATTAATTTCTGAATGTGTCTTTTCAGTATGCTTGATACTGCACCAGTCAGCAGCTGGCCATGGTGGTGAGAGGTGAGCTGTGCCAGTCACCGCTAAGGATGGTGGGGTGCTGGGTGGGCAGGCACCGCTGGGTGGGGTGGGGCCACTTAGACTACCAGGGAATAGAAGGACCTTAATTTAATTATGTTGACCATGGGGGGGCTCTAGACTACCAGGGCATTAAGGACCTTAATATATTTATGATTATTGGGGTGGGGGCCACTAGACTACCAGGGCTGGCATTTTGCTGCATATGCATTTGGGGCACGGGTGGGGGATTGGCAGTGCCACACTGCGGGGCTTGTGCCAATGGGTGTTTCGGGGGGCTGGGGGTATGGGTAGCCCTGTGGGGCCCTGCTGGGATTTGCTGGGCATGGGGGAGGAGGGCAACCATGCACTGACCACTGGACAGCCGATGGGTCTACAGGACCCCTGGGGCATCCATAAGTTATACCAGCTAAATGCTGGTGTAACTTACGTAGCCAGGGCCAGATTCTAGAAGGGTTATGCCTGGCATAACAGCAGTTGCACCAAGTAGAATGGTGCATGTAGCAACTTATGCCAGCAGTTGCGACATGCGCGATTCTACAAAGTGGCCTGCGACATGTCACAGGGCACTTGCGCCAAACAGCAGTTAAGCCACATAAACCCCCTGCAACATGGCGCTAGGGGGTTTACGGCAGCAGATGCACCCCATTCTAGAAGAGCAGCCACAAAGTCCCAACATCAGGAATTCTACAAGAACCCCGGAGGAGATCTATCAGTGTGTACATCCAGCATTTAGCTGTAACCTACAGCCACCCCCCTGGGAGTCCTCTAGACCCACCTGCAGACATGCCAACATGCTGCCATCCCCCCACCCATGCCCCGAACCATGGGTCACCGGCTGCATATGTGGCAAAAAGCCTGCCCAGGTGGTCTAGTGGACCCCCAGCTGTATAATAATAAATAAGATCCATGTATCCCTGGTAGTCTAGTGCCCCCTCCGAACTGTATAACAATAAAGACGATCCCCGTATCCCTTGTAATCTAGTGGCCCCCCTGAACTGTATAACAATAAAGACGATCCCCATATCCCTGGTAGTCTAGTGCCCCCTGAACTGTATAATAATAAAGACGATCCCCATATCTCTTATAGTCTAGTGGTCCCCAAGGTGGTATAATAATAAAGACAATCCTCATATTCCTGGTAGTCTAGTGGTCCCCACCACATGCCAGCTCCACCTGTTCTCTTCCATCCATCCAGCCAGCTAACTGGCACAGATCTCTCACTCACCTAGCCAGCCACCAACTGGAGTCCAGTAGTCAGTGGGCAAGATGAGCATTTCCACTAGATACACATCTGAGCTGCCTTTACAGTACATGCTGATATTGAACTCAGTCGGTGGCTGGCCGTGGTGGTGAGAGGTGGGCTGTGCCAGTCACCAGCTGGGGATGGGTGGGGGTGCTGAGTGGGCTGGCACGGCTGGGTGGGGGGGCCACTAGACTACCAGGGATACAGGGATCATCTTTATTATTATACAGTTCAGGGGGCACTAGACTACCAGGTTATATGCTGCATATGTGGCTGGTGACTCTGGGTCGGGCACAAGTGGGGGGGGTTGATCATGCCACCCCGCTGTTGCAGCTTGCGACATGCTCACCAGGTACAACCCCAGTTTGGCATACCTGGCCACATGTCGCAAGTCGAGGATTTACTGCGATGACCCTGCCCCTACTAGAATGGAAGCGAGGGTCAAATGTCGAGCTGCGGGTGGCGAAGATGCATTCGCAGCAACTTGCACCATTCTCTAGAATCCAGCCCCAGTTCTCCTCGGGTTCTTGTAGAATCGATGTGGGGACTTTGTGGCTGTAGAATGTGGCGCTGCTGCCTACAAGCCCCTCGACCATGTCGCAGAGGGTTTATGTGGCATAACTCTGTGTATGCAAGTGGTCATGCACATGTCACAGGCCACTTTGTAGAATTATGTCACAACTTTCATGAAGTTGCCACATGCCATTCTACTTGGTGCAACTGCTGTTACGCCAGGCGTAACCCTTCTAGAATCTGGCCCTAGGTGTGTAGCTTGTTTCATTTCCTGTAACAAGCTGTGAGTCTGTTGCCAGTACTAGCAAACATCTTCTCTACTCAGAGATTGAACAAGAGTTCTTGCAGCCACTCCTGGTATGAAATTAAGGTCTGATCAAAC
Source organism: Neoceratodus forsteri (assembly GCA_016271365.2). Classification (NCBI taxonomy): domain Eukaryota; kingdom Metazoa; phylum Chordata; order Ceratodontiformes; family Ceratodontidae; genus Neoceratodus; species Neoceratodus forsteri. The sequence continues at coordinate 1,431,527,909 of CM057449.1, forward strand.
CAATGGCAGGGAACTACTTTTTTAACTGATAAGGAAATTAAAACCAGGAAATATCTCCTTTCCTTTACCACTACTCTGCTATAATCCCCAATTATGCAAATTTCTGGGGTAAAATCCTTGTCTATACCAAGAAGAGGGTCAGCCCTAGCCCTAAGCAGGCTCCATAAAGGAGCAACCTTAGGACACTCTCAAAAAATATGTAACAATGTGCCTTCAGCCTGACCACACCTTGTGCACAAAGATGAGTGTAACCTACCCATTTTAGCAAGCTTGGGAGGTGTAAAATAAGTATTATTGAATATAGGAAACTGAATGAGAAGTAGTTTATGCTGGGAAATGTAAACATAAAGATTTTCCCAAATTATATCCCCGGAGCAGTTGTGAGGGCTCCTCAAGCACCATAAGTCCTGCCTTCCCCCAAGCTGCTGAAGCACTGATGACGCAAGCTGCCCAGAGCAGTCATGAGGGCTCCTCAAGCACCCGAAGTCCTGCCCTCCCCTGAGCTGCTGAAGTGCTGCTGAAGGAAGCTGCCTGGAACAGTCTTGAGGGCTCCTCAAGCACCCAAGGTCCTGCCCTCTCATGAGCAGCTGAAGCAAGCTGCCTGGAGTGGTCATGAGGGCTCGTCAAGCACCTAAAGTCCTGCCCTCCACCAAGCTGCTGAGTCAAGCTGCCCAGAGTGGTCGTGAGGACTCCTCAAGCACCCAAAGTCCTGCTCTACCCCAAGCTGCTGAAGCACTGCTGAAGCAAGCTGCCCAGAGCAGTCGTGAGGTCTCTTCAGGCACCCAAAGTCCTGCCCTCCCCTGAGCTGCTGAAGTACTTCTCAAGCAAGGTATGAGCTGCAAGCCTCTGGCTGTTCTCCGAGGCACAATTCAGTGTCCATCTGTGGTTGTTTGGTTTTTGGCATCAAGATGAAATTTTGCTCATTTTAAGCTTAAGGACTTTAATTCAGATTTAACTGGAGCCCTATACTGGTCCCTCTGCCTATTACTAGTCGACAGAGGAGTTTTGATAGGTTTATGGCACCTTATTTTTCTCCAGAAACCTGCCATTTGCTCATATTTTAAATTTTGCCTTAATTTCAGAGACCATTTCTCTGGCTGTGTGGCCCACTGTTTCCAGTGCCAGCTCCCCATTTCAGATTTGCATGACCAGGCTAGCTCAGCACTAATAACTATTTTAACTACCGGTAAAGCAGTACTTTAACTCCAGTGCCCGCTGTTTCAAACAACTAATTTCATTGCTGTATTTTATGCCAGGATTTACTTCTGCTAATTTAGGCAAGTTACTAGCTCAGACAATTGTACTTCAGAAGGCAAAATTCAATTCTGTTCACTGGTGCTCAACCAACTTTATGTCTGTAGGCAATTTAATGAAATATTGCACAACATCATGTTCTGTTAACTGTTGCAAAAATAAAATCAGTACACTGTAACATCTAGTTCAACTCTGCTAACAGTTATTTAGCCAGCTTGTAGCAAATTCACCAGGTACTTGTTGTAAAATTAATCTTGGTATCTTATGTGGAAAATTCCCCCCAGTAGCTTACTTGCTGTAAAATTAATTCTGGTAGCTTCTGTATACAATTCTCATGGTTACCTGATCCTTCTTACTCCCTTCCCCCTGTTTGTCCCACCTCCTTGTATACCTATGTAAATTCTGGTCCTTTCTCCACAGCTGCTCAGCACAATCATGAGGGCTACTCCCCCGAGCTACTGAAACGCTGCTGAAGCAAGGTATGAGCTGCAAGCCTCTGGCTGTTCTCCAAGGTGCATTTCGGCATCTGTCTATGGTTTGCCTCACCAACGCAACACATCAGCTATCCCACCACCCCAAAACCACCCTTGGTGAGCATTGTGCTTTATAGCCTATTTCAGCTCTGCCCACACACGTGATTAACATAGAAAAATAGACTTTGACGGCAGATAAGGACCGCTTAACCCACCTAGTCTGCTCGAGAAAATATTCTATCAAGCTATTTCACCATCTGCAGCTTATCGCGGCCCACCACTAGTAGCCGCTCTGGTATTCCTGCAGCGAAGTACAAATTTTTCCTTCTCCTATCTGTGAATTAAAGGACATAAAACCTGTCACTATTGGGATTTCTCTCCACAGCCTTCCTGTACCCATTTAATTGTCTTCTCTCAGAAGCACAATGGCTTTGCATAAGGCCTTCCTTTACTTCCTTATTGCCTCTTCTATTCTCAAAATGGCCCTCCTGGTCCCTCCATCCCATCTGTGTTCCCCAATCCCTCAAGCTCTGCATGTTGCTCATTTTACATCTTCACAGCCTGCACCCTCTGTCCCATCCATCCAACTGCTCCCTTATTGGTCCCAGCATCCTGCCTCCCCAGATGCAATCCGGCATATCTCTTATCAGGACTGTCAGATACTTTCCAAATGCGATCCTGCATCCCACAAGATTTAAACTCCTTGCTACATACAGTAAGTAGTATAAGTACATATAACTCATCAAATGTTAAATTTCAGCCAATCTGCGTGTGCCACATCATTTGACAGGTGGTTACCATAGCAACACCCCACCCCTTTCTGCCACCGGACATCCCACCTTCCGTGTGGCATGGCAACGCCCCACCCCCTTCCTACCACAGGAAGTGATGTGTTCTCACATCCTCAAACCCAGAAATCCTCCCCTTTTCTATGCCATACGTTCCTCTTCCTCCTTCCCCTCCTCTCGCGTCCATGCCACAGACTCACACCCGAGTCCCTCCTCCTCCTCCTCCTCCACCAACATCAGAGACCTAGCAGCTCCTTGAACCCCTCCCTTCTCGCACCCCTGCCGCTGTGTCCTAGCTTGCACCCGAGTCCCTCGCCCCTCCCATCGTACCCCAGCCCCACCATCCTAACTCACACACAGGTCCCTCACCTTCACCATGCACCCTGCTCCCTCCTCTCCTCCAACCCACCCTTGCACCCCTGCTCCTCCTCCTCCTCTTCCTCTAACCTTCCTTCACACCCTGATGCTGTGTCCTAGCTCTCACCCGAGTTCCCCAGTCTTACCCCAGCTACGCCATCCTAGTTTGCACCAGAGTCCCTCCTCCTTTCCTCTCACACCCCTGCTGCAACATCCTAGCTCACACTTGAGTCCCTCCCCTCACCAAGCACCTCCTCCCTCTCCTCCTCCTCCAACCCCTCCCTTGCATCCCTGCCACTGTATTCAAGCTCAAACCTCGAGTCCCCTACTCATCCCTCCCTTGCACCCAAGTCCTCTTCCTCCACACCCACACCAAACCCCTGCTCCCAATTACTCCTCCCTCCCTATTGCACCCAAGTCCTAGTGCCTCCATCCCCTATTCCTCGATATTCATTTACCCCCTGTCAGTTCAGGGTATAAGGACAGGATGTGCGTAAATGCTTTGTGACTTGATTTTTCTTGAAGTTCTGTATAAGAGCGTATCATCGTACAGATGCAGAGCCAGAGGACTATTTAGTCACACTTGTATTGAGACAAGTTACATATCTTTTAATGGTTAGAAAAAAAATATTAATGCACATTATCAACTTAATAATTAGGGAGACTGAATAAATCTGAACTACTGCTTCTATGCCTAAATGAAGTGTCTCTGACTTGTTATTTATTGATATAATTGGACAAGTGCACTCAAGGAATCTCTTTATAAATCGGTTATATGTTATTTGGTTATTTTTGTAATGTTTGTAATTATTTTTGTCTTGTTGCTTGTATGCTTGAACTAAAATGATACTGCTTTTGTTACTTATAGAAACATAGACTTTGACGGCAGATAAGGACTGCTTGGCCCCCCAGTGTGCCCATTTCCCAACCTATTGGATAAGTTGCAGATCCTAGTTACTGTAACCATCAACCTACTGCCTCCTACCCCCACTATAATTGCCTTAAGACTGTCCCATGCATTCTTGAAATTCCCCACTGTTTTTAACCCCACAACCTCCTCAGGAAGGCCATTCCATGGATCCACTACCCTCTCTGTGAAAAAAATACTTCCGCACATTGCCCCTGAGCCATCCCACTTCTATCTTCAAATTGTGCCCCCTTGTTCTTGTACATCGCTTTTTCTGAAAGATACTACCCTCTTGGACTTGGCTGATCCCCTTGAGGTACTTGAAATTTTCTGCCATGTCTCCCCTCTCCCTCCTTTCCTTAAGGGAATACATATTAAACTTCTTTAGTCTCTCTTCATATGGTTTCTGGTGCAGAACCTGCACCATTTTAGTTGCCTTCCTCTGGACTGCCACCATCCTGTCCATGTCATTGCAGAGATGGAGTCTCCAGGACTGTATGCAGTACTCCAGATGGGGTCTCACCAACTGTCTGTACAGAGGAATGACAACTTCCTTTTTTCTACTGGTGATACCTCTCCCTATGCATCCCAGTATCTCCCCAGCCCTCCTTACAGCCTTCTCACATTGCCTGCCTACCTTTAGGTCATCTGATATGACTTCCCCCAGGTCCCTTTCCATTTTTGTTGTTGTTAGTATCCCCCCTCCGATTATGTACACTTCCCCTGGATTTTTGTTTCTCAGTTGCATTTCTTTGCACTTCTTGGTATAGAATCTAAGCTGCCATACTTTTCACCATTACTCCAAGCTTGCCAAGTCCCTTCTCATCCTTTCAACCCCTCACCTTGTGTATCAACCCTGTTGCAGATCTTTGTGTCATCTGCAAAGAGGCATACTTTTCCTTCCAGTCCCTCTGCAATGTCACTTGTAAAGACATTAGAGAGGATCAGCCCCCTGTACTGAACATGCAGTACCCTGCTAGTAACCCCCTTTCTTTGGAGTGGACTCTGTTTACTATTACCCTCTGTGTCCTGTTGTGCAGCCAATTTTTTACCCAGACTACCACCCTGGGACCCACTCCTAGGCTGGCTAATTTGTTTATTAATCTTTTGTGCATGAATGTGTCAAATGCCTTGCTAAATTCAAGATATAACGGCATCATCTGCATATAAAATGATGCTAGCTGGGCAGGCTTCAGGGAGGCAGTCAGTGAACAGGCTGAAAGAGAGCTGTCCAAGCATAGACCCTTGCGGTACTCCAAGGGCCACTACTTTAGGGTCAGAGAGTGAATCGCCAATTCTAACACGTTGAGTTCTTTGCATCAGATAGCTACGAAACCAGGTAAGTGTATCAGGGGCCAGTCCCATGGAGAGCAGTGTGTTTAGTAATAGCTGGTGATTAACTGAGTCAAACGCTTTTGTAAGGTTAATGAAGACTGACCCCACTGCCATCCCTAGGTCAAAGGCGTTGTAGAGCTGAGTGGTGTAGTCCACCAGTGCGGTGATGGTAGAGTGTTTTTTGTGGAAACCATGCTGATTGCTGTAGAGTAGTTGGTGACTGTCCAGGAAGTCAGTAAGCTGTTCAGAGACTATTCTCTCTAGAGCTTTGGAGAGGGGTGGGAGGATGGATATTGGCCTATAATTAGCTGTGAGTGTTTTATCCCTGGATTTGAAAACTGGTGCAACCAGGGTGGATTTCCAGGTGTCTGGGAACATGCCCAATGTTAGGGAGGCATTAAAAACCTTGAAGATTGGATCTGCTAGTATATCAAGCATTATGGCAACCAACTTCATATCTATTGGATCACTCCCCCTTCTGGTCTTTCCAAGGACCCTCTTTACTTGATTGATGGTTTCAGAGATTGAGACTTGCCTAAAATAGAAGAGTGGCAGCCCTTCCCTCTCCAAAGAGGGTATGGCGTTTCCATGAGGTTGGTTATCCATTGGGTTTAGGAACTCACTAGGAAGCACCCCTGATAGATCAGTGAAAGTGGTATTGAACTCGTTGGCAATCAGTAGGGGTTCCTGGAGAGACCCTTAGCCAGTGGTTAATAGGTCCAGTGATGTCCTGGAGGTCCTTTCAGTAAGGGATTTTAGTGTGTTCCTGAACCCTTTAGAGGACCCCCAGTTTTTTGTTGAAGAGGTCCTTGAAATAGCTAGCTTTCGCCGAGCGAATGAGCCTGGTACAGAAGTTCCTTGTAGCTTTGTATGTGGATACATTGTGCGGCTTTCCTGAGTCCTTAGCTTTGTGCCACAGGTTGTCTCTATTACGCATATGATCTAGAAGTGAGGTATTAAGCCAGGGGGTGTGGGTTCCTTTGACTTTTTTGTTTTTTATGGGGGCAAAAATATTGCACACACCTGAGTAAACGAATTTCAGAAGAACTCAAAGGTGATGTTGCCATCACTTGCATGGTCAAGTGGCGACCAGTCGATCAGGGATAAGTGGAGTTTGAAATCATTTAGTAGTCCAGATCTCAGCACCCTATTGGTAGTGACCTTCAGCAGACACTTTGTGAACTTGTTTGCCCAGGTTCACATGACTGGTGAGTGGTCGCTGAGGCTATCAGGCAGAACCTTAACATCTAATATGTGATCTGGGTTGAAACAGAGTAGCCAGTCAATGAGTGTACTGGTGCGTGTTTTGTAGTTATGCCTGGTGGGAAGGATAACCATCTGAGTAAGATATATGCCAGCTATTAGGTCCCTGGCTTCATTTTCCTTGTTAGAGTGCCAGTTAATGTTGAAATCCCCCACAATTACCTGGTTCCACTCTTTTCCCAAATGCTGCCGATTCTCCTCAAAGAGCTTGAGCCCTGTAGCCTGCTTCTCTGGGGGTATGTAGACTGTTGTTAGCAGTAGTACTTTGTTTTGTTGCCCAATGATAAGTTTGAGGTGGAGGATTTGTGCCTCACTAATGTGTAGGCTGCAGTCCATCATCTGCACTTTAATGTCATTTCAGACATAGACTAGGCAGCCACCACCCCATTTGGTGAGCCTGTCTTGGCAGAAAGAGTTGAAACCTTCTAGTATTAAGGATTCGTCTGTGATTTTGGGTGATAGCCAGGTCTCCGTAAAGGCAATGATGTCCGGCTTTAGCTGTTCCACCCATGCTTGGATCTGGGGTAACTTAGGTAGGAGGCTGTTCATATTGAGTGATAATATTCTCAGATCTCCTTTTAACAAGGTCTGCAAGGAGGCATTTTCAGCATTAGGATGCATATTTCCCTGTCGTAGATTGTGTATGGGTGGCTCCAGGTTAGGGTTAGGTACTTTCTCTGGTCGCCGACTGTGATCCGCTTCCCCACTGCTGACACAGCTAACAAACACAGAAATACACAGTCTGATTTCTTTCTGTGCCACATGGGCTATTGGTACAATTCATGACAGAGGTCACCCAGGGTCACAGCTAGGTAGGAATTCGAGAAGAGGCTTTGGCTATGCAAGAGCTTTCAGGCATGCACTGCCCTGCCCCATTACATTGATAGCCTGGGGCACACTTACTCAAGTACAGGATGTGAAATTATTTTATTCTTATGCTTCCTTTGTTATTTAAAGAGGTTGTTTAGAAGCCCACAAACAGATCCCCTTAGGAGCAAGCCAGACAAAAATGTGGATTCAAGCAGGACCCAGAGTCACTGAATTTGTCAGACTTAGTTGCTTGACTTCTGTTTTGCTTGGGATAGCTTCCAAAAAGTTGATTTTAAACTGAAAATGCAAATACCAGGTGGTGATGTTTTGCAGAAATCCAGTCCAGGAGACCTTCACAGATGTAGTGAGCAAGAATGGTGTAGTTACTCCAAGCAGAAAATCTTGTAAATCCCCAAAAACTAAGCTACAGACACAGACAAACACAGACAGCCACCCACATAGACTAGACACCAAACAAGCTCAAGTAAATACACTCATTACATATGTTGTAATGGATTGGCAAACCTATGAGCACAACTGTGCTTCAGGTAAAGGTACAATAACTATGGGTCTCAGATAAGTATGATGTAGCTCCCCTTTAAAGTGCATGTGGGCTTGTGAGAGCCTAAGGGATGCTGGAAGGATGTTCTAGAATTGCTGGGCAAAAAAGGAAAAAACTCTATCACCCATATTTATTTAACACTTGGGGACAGACAGGAGAAAGATAGGTCACTAGATCTCAGGAGACAGGCCTGATCAGAATATTTTAGCAGTCAGCCACATAGGCAGGATTAGCAGACCTAAAATTCCTATTTGCTGTACAACCTTGGGCATATTGTTACTGTGAGGATGGAGATAGCCAGTTTAAGCCAGAATAAAGTGTACAATTATAGATAATTTGAGTCATGAATAAGGCAAAATGACAGCTACAGTATTAGTGTAAGTAGTATTCCATTTAGTTAGGCTACCTTTGCTCAACGGAGAGAATGAAGCAAACCTATAGGTTAGACTTGGGAATAAGACACCCTGAGCAGTAGCAAGTCTTGCAGCAGGAGTCAAGGCATACCTAACTCTATATGCAAGTCTGGGCTTGGCATTGACTGATTTGCATGCAGTAGCAATGTGTAAAGTAAAATCTAGGGAAGGATCATAGGTGAGGCATAAGTATTTGATTGAGCTGACAACTGTAGCAGGGCAGCCATCTACTCAGTAGACTGCCTGGTCATCTGTGCAGGCCCTCAGTTTGTGTGTCGACCCACATAGCATGGAGCAAGTGTTGCTGGAACTGAGCTGAAGCTTATTCTAGGATAGTCATGACTGAACCTTACAGGAGTCAGCACTGAGACTTGGGTTAATATATTCCAGGTTCTTGGAGCTAGTTTATAGCATCATATCATCAGCATAAATGTGGGTGGAGCAGGAGGCAGGAACCCTAGAGATAATGATAAAAATGGTAAGCAGTGATGGGCCTTGTAAGGATGCTTGAGGGACTCATGGTTAATAGTGGTAAGGTCAGATTTAGATCAATTCTCTTTTACAAATTGCTGTCTATCACCGAGATAGATAGTGAACCCATTTGCAGCACTGACAGAAATGCCAAAGGACAACAATTTAGCCTTGAGAATAATGTGATCCACAAGCTCAAAGACTTTTGTCTGGTTGATGAAGACAGCCCCAGTTTACATAGCCTTGTCCATGGCTACCTTGGCATCACTACTGAAGTGGATAAGGGCTATAGATGTACTGTGACCCTGTCTGAAACCATGTTGGGAATGTAATAGGTTGTATCTGTGGAGGTGCTCTGTACTCCACGTAACCTCTAGCAACTCAATCAGCTTGCTAGGAACAGACAAAATCACTATAGGGTGATCATTTTCCAGTAGCTGAGAAACTCCCTTCTTGAAAACTGTAACAGTCTTGGAAAACTTTCATTCACTGGGTACAATACCAAAGGTTAGAGACAGATTAAATATTCTGGCTAGGGGGAAGCAAGATGGAGGTGTCAATCTTAAGAAGTCTGGGTTCAAGCTCGTTGTTGCCAACACTACCAAAAGAAGATATTATTTTCAGAAGGTGTAGCACCTCTTTCGATGTAACAGCTCTTATATAGAACAGCATGGAGACAGATCTTCTGCAGAATGTCTTTGTCAAGTGTACCAGATGCCAATTTGGAATATTTGGACAAGTAGGAGAAATGAGCATTAAGGACGTTCCCTGGTGTTTCAACGTCCCGATGTCAATGTCATAATTTTTTGCCCAGTACAGGATGGGGATCTAAATATTTAAAATCCACAACAAAAACATAGGTTGCCATGCTTGTTTTTAAGTTACATTACCAAGACTTGACCTCTCTTTATGGAAAAAATCTGGAAGGGGTCAGATTGTTTTATGTGGTTATAACATCAATATTTTAGATGTCAACATGAGTGTGAAAGGACACATTAATTGTCATGATGATTGCTTCATTTTTTCCACAAATGCAAAAATAAAGAGTAAACTGTGTGAACTGATATTCCCCCTAAAGGGGAAAATATTTGCACAGTTTTATACATAAAGCCATTTCAAACCCACGTCATTTTCATAAAATGTTTTTAATAGATGTAGCATATTTTTATGAATATAGAAATAAAGACTTATGGGGTTGCAATGCTTCTTTTGGTTGTAATCTGCTTTCAAAGTTGCAGTTTTAGAGATGGTTGGCTGAGGACGAAAATAATTGAGACATCCCAATAAAAAATAATACTTGCAAGAATGCAATTCAAACTATTCAAAAGTACATGCAGAATGGCAATGATTTTAACATAAAATAAACAGTGTAGCTAAAGATAGACAGATATTTAGGTAAAGCACCTTGAATGATACCACCGGCTGCAATTGTAGGAGCTAATTTCCTTGCTGCCATCCTGTACACAGTATATTCTTAGCTGGACATGCCATAATAGGATAAATCATTATTCTAATAATGCTTCCATATATTTAAGAATGTACTTGCATCAGAAAACAACCTTGAAAAACTTTTTCAAGAGCATTAGAAAAATAGGAGTTAAAAACACCAGGGAACGTCCTGAACTGTATTTGCTATGGTATCAGAGTTACACATCAGTGATACATAATCAGTGAGAGAAATGATTAGCCCAAGAGCAGACAATTTTCCAGATTCTAGGACTAAACAATTTTTTATACAACAGAGTAAACCAAACCTTAATGTAGGCTGTTTTGACCAGATTATCTATATTTCTAAAGCAAGTTAAGGAGTCATTAAATATCGATCCAAAATATCTGAACACTGCAACCAAGTCAGTTGACTGTCTTATAATAGTCCTGAGCTCCAGAGGCTGAGACACAGTTTTTGTGGGCTGAAAAGACCATACTTGAAAGACTAAAGCCTGTGGTTCTCAGGCCAGCTGATCATACCACCTACTCCTATAAATACTCAATAGTCCCCTGCCTTCCAGCACTAGCTGTTGTACTTGGGCTGTTTGTTGCTGCTGGAGGCTGTGCCCCCCCCCCATGGTTGCTGTTTCTTGTTGTTGTTTTGGGGTCTTTCTGTTCGGTTTGCCTTTGACTTCTGTTTGATCCAGGCCTCTACTGCTCACTAGGTTAGTATTCTGCTGCTCTCTGGCTATAGTGTGGTGCTCCTGCTTTTTCTCTAGGGCAGCAGCTTGCTGTTCTTTGACCTCCCTATTCGGTGCTTCCATGCCGTGTACTTCTTGTTTTCTTGTGCTTTCTATGTCAGAGTTCTAAGTCGGTAGCCCTGTATTTTGTGTTTTAATGCCTGCTTTTGTCATGCTGTAGTATTTTAATAAGTTTTCCCCTGCTGCTCATTGTCCTATCTTCCTTCAGTTCTTTCTTGTTGTGTGCTTCCAGTTTGCTTCCACCTTCTATGTCAGAGTTACAAAGCAAGTAACTCTTTATTTTGTGTTTTACAGCCTGTTTTGCCATGCTGTTGTACTACCTTCTGTTTTCCTGGGCTCTGTTACTTAATGTTCCAGTGCACATGTAAAACATTTTCTAGTTTTGAAATTGCAGTTTTTATAAATTTTTTTGTTACTTTTTACAACATGTTCAAAGATTTACCTGATGTTCATACTTAGTCTATTTCTCATTATAGCAGTCCCCACATACTTTAAAAGAGTGTGGCTTCAAGAGCTTTGTACCTGTGTCCTGTCTCTGCCGTGATTCACTGCTTTCTCCTACAGTGCTGCCTGATGCCTTCATTAGCTTCTTAGTGGTACTCTTTTGCAACTTTCCTGAAACTCCTTCTCAGACTCCTTTTGTTATAGCTCCATTGATACAGTCACAAACAAAAAATAGAGTGCACCAGGAAAAAATACTACAGTGCTTCACAATATTGCTACAGCAAGGCAAGGTTAAGTAAGCACCCATAGTCACTGAGCTATCCCCATAAGGTAGGATTGTCTGCCTTAGAGCATTTTCTGGAACAGAGGACAGAGATTGAAAGGGTGGGTTTACCATGGTTTCTGCTTGAACTTGAAAAATGTGTCCTAAGAATGTATTTGTTTCAGAATAACTAATTTTTACATGATAGAAGCACTGTTATGCAAATCTGTTAGTTGGGAAATGGGAGATGGATGTACTGTATGGTGCCACTACGAATTCATATTTTCAGTATCTGGATTTGTGGTGGCACTTTATTGATGACATCTTGGTTGTATGGAGGGGAACGGTGGAACAGTTTGTGTCATTTGTGAAATGGCTAGAGGACTCTGCTTTAAATACACAATACGCTCCTCAGAGTCTGTGTTTCTGGATTTCAAAATATATAGAAACCAAGGGGGTGACGTTTGCACTACATTACATTGAAAAACAACTGACCATAATAGTCTTCTCAGGTACGATAGCTACCACCTACGTCATGTCAAATTCAATATACTGAAGGGACAACTAATTCGCACAGTTAGAAACTGTACAGAAACAGCTGCGTTGAAGATAAAAATGGTAGAATAAGTTCACAAATTTAAGGAGCATGGCTACAGCTATAACATCATTGCCACTGCTCTATTATCAGTTGAAAATCTGGACCAAACTGTTACATTGACCCCCAAATAGTCCCGCAAGGGGCTTGACTCATAAGTACCCATTTATAAATAATTTCTCCACCAGAGCTGACCAGAAGATACGTGGGATTATTACTAGCAATTGGTGTATTCTAGAATTGGAACCAAGACTTAAAGGACAACTAAATGATCTTTTGACACATTTTTTAAATGACTCCATAGGCTTATAAAGGAGAGGCTGCTGTTTACATTTATACTGAAACTGCATTTATTAAAGTAGGATAAATGCAGTTTCATAGCATTTGAAAATTTTAAACACAGCCTCTCCTGATTCAAAAATCCTGTTCTGAAAATCCTAAAATGGCTGCCTTGATGATGTCAATGAAGGAAGAGATGCCAGCTGTGCAGATGTATTCTAGCTCCACTAACTATATTCAAATGGTAATAACTTTAAAATGAAAATGATAGCATGGTACGTTGAGCAAGAAAGTTGTTCAGCAAAAAAAAGATCTACAAAGTGAGTGGTGTTTCATTTATATCATAGTATCATAGTAAAAGCCAGCAGAATAGTCCCCATGGTCTATCGTGTCTACTCAGAAGCTAGCCCCCTACTGGGAGCTCGCTCCTCCACCCCCCCAGCCCCAAAGGTAGCCCTCCCTGGCCTCAGCTTCCCCCTGTACCTGTTCCAACCCTTCCTGAGTCCTTCCACTGTGGTCTCTTCCACCAGACTCCTGGGCAGTGCATTCCATGGTTCCACCACCCTCACTGTGAAGAAGTGTCTCCTGCTCTTCCTCCTGTACCTCCCCCTTCCAGCTTCCACTCATGCCCCCTGGTAGTTCCCCCCTTCCTAAGCCTGAACACTTCCCTGGCTCCACCCTTATTTATCCCCTTTACATACTTGAAAGTCTCTATCTTGTCCCCTCTGTCCCTCCTCTTCTCCAATGCGTACAGATTGAGTTCATCCAGTCTCTCCTCATATGTCCTACCCTCCATGCCCTGAATCATCCTGGTCGCCCTCCTCTGAACCTTCTTCAGCAACGCTATGTCCCTCTTAAGATGGGGTCTCCAGAACTGCACACAGTACTCAAAATGCAGCCTAACCAGGGCATTATACAGAGGGAGGATCACCTCCCTCCTCCTGGAGGTAATCCCGCTGGTTATGCAGGCCAGTATCATGTTTGCTTTTGCTGCAGCTCTTCAACAATTCTCTGTGTTATTCATTTTGCTGTCCACCACTATCCCTAAGTCCCTCTTGCCTGATGTGACTTGCAGTGTGGTCCCCCCCAGGGTGTATGCATGTCCCAGGTTTCTGACCCCCAGATGCAGCACCATACATTTCCCTGCACTGAACTTCAACCCCCACTTCCTGCCCACCCCCAGGGTATACAGATCCCCCTGCAGGACCTCTCTCACCTCCTGCCCATCTGCCAGTGCTCCCAGTTTTGAGTCATCTGCAAAGAGAGTCAACCTACTCCTAACACCCCACCCTAAGTCCGAGACATAGGAGTTGAACAGGAGTGGCCCCAGGACCGAAACCTGGGGGACCCCACTGATGACCCTCCTGGGGGAGGAGACTATTGCTCCAACCACCACTCACTGTATTCACCTTGTAAGCCAGTTTTCCACCCACCTGAGCAACTGCCCCCCACCCCATCCCCCCAGCTTTGTTAGTAGGTTGTTGTGGGGTACCGAATCGAACATCTTTCTGAAATACAGTATATACAGTACCTTTAATTTTTTTAAATTAGTTAATCAAAAAGCAGCAGAAAATACATATTTTTGTCTCTTTTCCAAAAAACAAATGCAAATAAAAAGAAAACTAGGATCCATATATTAAAAAAAATAACAGCTAGATTAGTGTACATTAAAAGGCAGTAATTCCATCTCGAGGTTCTGGGAACATGGGAACCTCTCGATGGAATTACTGTCTTGAAATGTACACTAACCTATCTATTATTCTATTTATTTTTTAATTTTGGAAAATAAATATTGCAAAGTGTGTTCTACACCTTTTGCCTGAATTTGTTGCATCTGTCTTACCCATTAACCTTCACAGCTCATGGCAGCAGTGGGGTACTGGTGCATCTAGGCTGGAAGAGACATTACCAGGGGATATCACCCAGATATCCAGACAGATGTCACAGGGAAATTGAAAGAAATGAGTGGATTATAGATTGCCTACTCTGACAAGAGCAATGGCAGAGAAGACGGGAGAACAACCTCACCTTGGACTAGACCTAGGAGCTAGGAGGAAAACCAAACCATAGTTTAAGGACAATGTGCATGAGACCAGAGAACATCATGGGTACACCACCAGAAGAGGTCAGCAAGCTCCTGAGGTGGCTGTACATCAAACAGATGGAAATGGAGAAACAGATGGATGTTGATTGGATATGACAGGATGCAAAGTGGGTAGACTCTTTATGAGCTATCCAAGCCATAGGCTCTGGGCATGCTGATCGTAATGCCCCGAAGGACAATAAGCTGACAAAGCTTACCAAGACTGACGATATAGAGGCATACATTACAACCTTTGAATGTATTGCCAGTAAAGGTGCATAGCCCAGAAACCAATGGGTGATAAGGCTGGCACCTTATCTGATTAGCTGGACAAGGTGCTGAAAACTTTGATCAGGTTAAAGAAGAAATTCTACTCTGGCGTGATATTAATAGAGACATACTGACAAAGATTTTGGTCCTTGAAATTGCAATCAATGTACACCCCAAAGGAGGCATATGCCAGATTTAAAGAACTGTGTCACAAATGGCTATAGCCTAGCATCAAGACTGCAGACCAGATTGTGGAACTGCTGACCAATGAACAGTTTATTCAAATCCTTCCCCAAGAAGTGCTGATCTGGGTTAAAGAGCATAAGTCAGGTATAGCAGAGAGAACTCTTACCCTCGCAGAGGACAACATGGCTGCTCGACCTTCCAAGCCTAGAGGGTACCAAAGAAACAACCCCATCACAGCTGGTCCTGTAAGAAACATTCCTTTTTTTAGACATACTAATCAATAAACTGCTAGACCAGAATGCAGGCCTGATAGAGGGGGGAAGTATACTCAGCAGATGCTGTATGCCATTATTGTAAGGGGAAAGGACATATTGCCAAGAACTGTCCTAACAGAAGGTGAGAACTAGCGCATTTGGCTTTGGCCAGCATGGAATATATAGCAGCCATAGAATCAAAATAAATCAAATCATACTTTATAAAAAGAGCCTTTCTTACAATCAAGATGCTTGTACATAATGAAAATATACAAAACAATCATAACAAACGATAATCAATAAAATCCTAAAATTTAAAATGCTGACCGTTATAATAATACCTAAAAATTTGGATGTGCCAGATCAAATAAATAGGCCTTTAGTGCCATTTTAAAATCCTGGATGGTCAGGAAATCTCACACTCAACGAGGTAGAGAATTCCACAGGATCGGGCCACAAAACCAAAAGACTGGGCCCCTGATGTTTTTAAACGGACCCTGGGAATTTCTAGCAATCCCTCATTGGTGGATGGGAGAGGGTGGAGGGGACAGTAAGGGTGAAGGAGATCTTGCAAGTAACTAGGTCCCTGATCGTGTAAGGCTTTATAGGTCAGCAAACTGATCTTAATGGTGATCTGCCACTGGACTGGCAGCCAGTGTAGTCCGTGGAGCACAGGCGCTATATGACTGATTCTGGATGTACCAGTCAATAGCCTGGCTGCCTCATTCTGCACTAGCTGGAGGCAGCAGATATCAACCCCTGGTAGCCCTAGGTAAAGGGCATTGCAGTAGCCAAGGTGAGAGGTAACGAAGGTGTGGACTAATGCTGGAAGATCTTCGGGAGAAACCAGATGTTTCACCTATGCAATATTCCTCAGATGGTAAAAAGAGGTCTTGATGACTGCCGACACCGCAATTTCAGCGTCAGGCCATCATCAACAATAATGCCCAGGTTCCGCACCTGTCCCCCAAGCCATTGTCCCAAGGGTAGACCTGCCAACAAACCCACCTCCCAACTACCTGGGTCCACAACCAGCACCTCAGTTTTAACTGGGTTCAACCGCAGCCAGCTCACACTCATCCAGTCCTGGATCTCAGCTAGACAGTTGTTAAATACCGAGAGGAACACATCCTGACTGGGTACAAAGGACATGTACAGCTGGGTATCATCTGCATAGCAGTGAAAACTCAGACTGTATCACCTAATGATCTCTTCCAATGACAGCATATACACTGCAAACAACATGGGTGACAGGATGGAGCCCTGCGGCACCCCACAGGATAGGAGGAGAGGGGTCGAGGAATAAATCCCAGACACCACTCTCTGAGTCTTAACCTCGAGGAAAGATTGAAACCATCTGAGGATTGTACCAAACAGTCCACAGATGAGCCGCAAGAGCTCCAACAGCACACCATAGTCTACAGTGACAAATGCTGCAGAGAGATCAAGGAGGACCAAGATGGAACAGGTCTTCCGATCTCTCGCTATTAGGAGGTCATTTAGTACCCAGACAAGGGCCATCTTGGTATTATGTCTCTTCTGAAATCCTGACTGGAGAGAATCTTAGACATTGTGGCTAGTCAAATGATCATCCAACTGCAATGCAACCAGCTTCTCAATAATCTTACCCACAAAGAGTAGGTTAGAGACAGGTCTGTAGTTCGCAAAGCAGTCTGGGTCAAGGGAGAGCTTTTTAAGGAGGGACTGAACAACCGTCTCCTTCAGGGAATCCAGAAAGATCATTGTCTCCAATGACCTCCAGACTATCTCGGCTAGGACTGGGCCAGAAACTGGTACTAAGCAGATGATGGAGCTTGTTAATTATGGGAGTCACCAGACTTTGGTCTGAGCAGATGTAGTGGA
This sequence comes from Neoceratodus forsteri, assembly GCA_016271365.2. Taxonomy (NCBI): domain Eukaryota; kingdom Metazoa; phylum Chordata; order Ceratodontiformes; family Ceratodontidae; genus Neoceratodus; species Neoceratodus forsteri. The sequence goes on from CM057449.1 coordinate 1,431,544,967, forward strand.
TGGTACACAACAAACAGGTCCTGAACCGCTGTTGTTTGTGAACATGGGGATGTCTTTAGGTATCCAACTACAACTTTACAAATAACGGTGGAGCAAGAGACACTTGAAATTATTGTGGGCCTTGTACTCAGGCTCCCCGTGCCATCCATTATTGGGCAGGATCATCCAGGATTTGAGAGACTGCTTAAAACACCACATGCCAAGGAATCTTTTGTGGCTGTAATTATTAGGGCCCAGGTACTAAGAGAACAACTCCCCACTGTGTTTTCCTTTGAAGATGGACTGTATGGGGAACCAGGCAAGTGAAGAAGGACAAAGGGCTGATTCACATGTAGACATACTAAAAGGCTTTGTGACTGTTTTAAAAGGGTATGATCTACACAAAGAGCAAAAACTGGACACCACATTAACACCTTTTATTTTCACAGGTGGGACAGGGTGTTAAACAAGGTACAGCCCAGTATGTACTTAAGGGTGGCCTATTATACTGAGAGTGTACCAATTCCAAAACAAGAGATGTAGTGGATCAGCTGGTAGTGCCCCAGAGCTATAGGGATCAATTGATTTACCTTGCCCACAATATCCCTATGGCAAATCATGAGGGTAGGGACTGAAGCTTCAACTGTTTGCTAACTAGGTTTCATTGGCCTACCATGCATGATCATGTAGCTGAATACTACTGTACCTGCCCTAACTGTCAAAGGGTGGCACAAGGAGGGAAAAGGGATTGCGTCCCCTTGCAACCCATACCTGTTGTTATTACTCCCTTTGAAAGAGTGACTATGGACATTGTGGGCCCACTTCAAGCTCAAAGGGAAATCGATTAATACTGGTGCTATGTGATTACACCATCCAATGCCCTAAGGCCATTCCCCTCCACATGGCCACTGCCCCCCAGAATTGCAGAAGAGCTAGCTGAAATCTTTAGCAGGATGGGCATCCCTCAGGAAATCCTGACAGACCAAGGTAGTAATTTTAATGCACTGATGTTAAAAGAGTTGTACCGTCTGTTGGGTGAGTCAGCAGTTTGAACATCCCCCACCACCAACAGACAGATGGATTTGTGGAAAGGTTCAGCAAAGTATTAAAGCAAATGTTAATTAGGTTTGTGCAGGAGGAGGGCAGCAATTGGGACTTTTTTTTACCATACTTATAGTTTGCCTACTGGGAGGTGCCACAGGGATCTAGAGGGTTGTTTCCCTTTACTTTGTTATATGGGAGAAATTCCGGTGGCCCGTTAGATGTCATCAAGAAGCACTGGGAGGATGGAAAGGGTGTGGTGCATACCAATGTCCTTGACTATATGGTCCAGTTAAGGAAACGACTAGTGAGATATGTAGAAATTACCCACCAGAATAGCAGGCAAAGTCAGGGAGAGCAGAAACAATGGTATGACCAAGGACTCCAGAGTAAGACATTCCAGCCTGGGGAGAAGGTTTTACTGTTGTTGCATTCCTCAGACAACCAACTACTGATGAGATGGCAAGGGCCCTACACAATACTAAGATAGGACTGGTGAATTTCAAGGTAGAGATGTCAGGGAAAATGCCCCCTAAGAAGGCATACCATGCCAACCTGCTATGTAAGTGGCATGAGAAACCTACCCCATCATGGTATGTACACTGGTCCAAGGTGAAATGGAGCTAAAGGTAGCATAGTGTACAAAAGATTGGAGAAGTTGGGGAAATTGCAGGAAGTCCAGATAAACCCTGAGCTGAACCCTAAGCAGTTGGGTGAATAACAAACTGTGTTGCAGAGCTTCCAGAATGTTTTCACCAATACCTCAGTGAAAGATAAAGCAGTTGAGCACTCTATTATTGTAATGCAAGGGGGACCCATATACCTAAAGCCTTACAGACTGCCAGTTAGGGTTAGACAGGAAGTTATACAAGAGGTACAGAAAATGGAACAGATGGGCATTATTGTATCTTCCAGCAGTGCCTGGTCTTCCCCAATGGTGGTTGTATGCAAAAAATAAGAAGGGATCAAATTGTATTTGGATTTCTGGAAGGTTAACACAATATCAGCATTCAATGGATATCCAATGCCCAGAATTGATGATAGCCTAGACAAACTAGGAATGGCACAATATATTACAACTCTAGACCTTACAAAAGGTTAGTGGCAGATACTCTTGCACACCCCCCCAATCCCAGGACTAAACGGACAGCCTTTTGTACCCCGATAGGACTTTATCAGTTTAACACCATGCTATTCAATCTCCATGGAGCCCCCATTACATTCCAGAGGTATATGGACAGGATATTAAGACCCCATACAGCATATTCAGCAGCATACCTAGATGATGTAGTCATCTACAGTCCTGACTGGGAGTCCCATATAAAACACCTGATTGCTGTCCTCCAGTCTATTACAGACACTGGATTGACCATTAACCCGGCCAAATGTGCAGTTGCCAGGATAGAAACTAAATATCTGGATTTCAAATTGGGAAATGGCAGACTGAAGCCAGATGTAAGGAAGGTGAAAGCTGTAGCTAATAGCCCTATTCTCCTCACAAAGAAACATGTGAGATCCTTTTTAGGGCTAGCCAGCTATTATCACTGGTTCATCCCGAATGTTTCCACCATTGCTAGCCCCCTCACCGACATGACAAAGAATAGGTGTGCCAATACAGTTCAGTGGCCCCCAGTATGTGATGAGGAATTCAGGAAGATTAAAGCTATCCTTTGTTCTACCCCTGATTTCCATCTACCTTTTAAAGTCCACACAGATGCCTCCAACACTGGCATAGGGGCTGTAGTATCACAGATGTTAGACAGGGAGGAGCATCCTGTGATTTATATCAGCAGGACGTTACATGAGCAGGAACAGAGGTATTCCACAATTGAAAAGGAATGTTTGACCATGCATTGGGCCATTGAGGCCTTAAAGTATTGTCTGCGGGGAGCTGAGTTTGTAGTAGTCAATGAACACAGTCCTTTATGTTGGATAAATGAAGAAGGATAAAAATGCCAGGATTATGTAATGGTACCTAGCTCTACAACCTTAAAAGTTTTCAGTAACCCATAGAGCAGGATTACAGCACAAAATGCAGACTTCTTGTCATGCTATAGGGCAGAGATAGATCTGGAAAGAAATGTATCTGGTTGAATGGACAAATGTTGTACTAGATGTTTCTAGTTAATCCCAGGGAAAATGTATAATGTCATGTTATCTGTTCCAGTGGAATTGATACACTTATGACATCATTATGAAAGGGTCCCTAGGATGGAGTTGCTGTAGAGGGGTGGGTGGAAACTCCAACCCTTCTAGGGTGATGGAAGGTGAAAAACTGTCTCCCCTGTTTTTTTGTGTTAAGTAGGGGATGTGTGATAGAGAAGCCTTAGCTGATGAAGTTCATACCAATATATACATATATGTTTTTTAAAGGAAACTAAATATCATGAAGTATGTTCTATACCTTTTACCTCTGTTTATTGCATCTGTATGTCTAACTAACCTTCACAGTTGCACATGAACCAGTGTACACAACCTTTAGCCATGGCATAACTTGAAACTTTGTTCATGTGTGACACTGTTCTAATGGGCACACAATTTTTGTAACTAGTAGCCCACACTGTTGGATACTGCACTGTTATCTTCACTCAGTCCTTTTCAGATTAAAATTTGCTCAATTTTTGCCAGACCTGTGCAGGTCAAATTAATAATTTTTGGGGCAACATTGCCCATAAAACCAGTGTGTACAACACTTAGCCATGGCATAACCAGAAGCCTTGTGCATGTGTGGCACTGTGCAGTGGACACACAATTTTTAGAACCAGTAACCCACAGTGTGGGATGCTGCACTGTTGTCTTTACTTATTCTTCTTCAGATAAATGTTTGTTCAATTTTTTCCAGGCCTGCACAGTCCAAATTAATAATTTTGTAGCAATTTTGCCCATTAAACCAGTGTGTACAACATTTAGCCATGGCATAACTGGAAGCCAATTTTTGGAACCAGTAACCTTCAGTGTGGCTCGTTGCATCATCCTGTTGTTTTGGGTGCTTCTTGAACACTCATTATTCATTTTATTCTATTTCTTAATGGGTTTTAGTGGTTGAACCAGTGCAAACTAATTTGCCATTAAGGGAATTTCAGTGAACATTATTAGGTTCGATAGCCAAAGTTCACGAGGTTGAACTTCAAGAGGTTTGCACAGCCCTAGTCAATTATAAGCTCATTGCTGGATTTCTGGGCAATAGTTTTCCTGCATTGATTAATGCAACAGACCAAAGGCCCTTGCCCTTCCCCTGCATCCCTTCTGGTTGGATTGACCCCCATAAGCATTTCCAGTGGGGCACTGGGAAGTTTACCTCCTAATATTTCTTTGATTATTCTATGTACCTTATGCCAGAAAGGGGCTATGTTCATGTATGTCAGGGTCATGTGAAGAAAACTGCCTTCTTCAGCCCCACACTTGGAGCACTTGGAGGGTTTATCAAGGCTTATCTTATGCAGATTAACTGGTGACATACTGTATATGTATGAAAACATTGAGCCATGTTTATCAGACCCTATTATTACTACTATAGCATTCTGCCAAGTGCTTGGCCACAAGCAGCCATATATGAGGAGTGAGTTCCAGGTCCAAATTCACCTCCCATTTGTTTATGACATCTTTGCATATTAGGATGTTTTGACCATGCAGGGCTTTACAGTAAGCAGACAAGGGTCTGCTACCAGCTTGGGACCAGAAGAGCTCCTTTTCAATGAGGAACGAGCTGGTAGGGCCAGAGCCTTCACGAAGGATGTGTTCAGAAACTGTCTTACTCAGACATATATGAAGAAACCTGGCACATGCAGTCCTCACTCCTGTTACAAAGTGTGAATGCTTTCCAACAACCTGCCTTCATACATCTGGTTAATGCTAACCAGGCCAGATGATTGAAACTGCAGTAGGCCATCATTCAAAGGCACTGTGTACATAGTTTTCAGTCTGACTGTGTCTAATATTTTACATTTGGGGGAGATGCTTGGGGCATAGTCCATCTTTTTGTATGCTAGGAGCCAGATGTGCGCTATGTTGGTAGTGCATGGATTAGTCAGCTTAGCAGGTATTACAGTGCTCAGCAAAGCTGCCAGGCAGACTCTTTCCTACTCCTTTAAGATATCCCTAGCCTGTGTACCAGTTGCAGCTCCCACCTCTCCAGCAGGAAGACTAACTAGGAAGTCCAGCAGCAAAATTTGAAATGTGGGACTACTCCTCCTACTAGTTTGGTTGGCATTTGCAAGATAGTGCTTTGTATCCTTGCATTTTTGCCATTATACAGCAGAGGTATGAATGGCTGAATCTATTTGCTTGAACAGAAGTCGTAGAACCTGAATGGGTAGTAACTGAATAGGTACAGGTAGCCAAGGAGAACAGTCATCTTAACTTGACTTATTCTTTCAAAGGAAAGACAAGGTGAGCATCCCCCATCTGCCACAGTCCTCCCTAAGTGGTTTTATGGGGGTAGTTTTTCTTGTATAGGTGGGCAAACTTGGCAGGTATATAAACCTTTATGTACTTAATTGTATCAGTTATCTGCCACACCATAGTATAACTGACCACCCACTCTCTATTAAGCTTCCCTAAGGGCATGACCTCACTCTTGGTCCAGTTAATTTTGTGACCTAATAGTTTGCTGTACTCTAAGAATAAAGTTCTGAATACCAGGAAGGCATTTTTAGGTGGGGTTGGGGGATCCTGTACAAATAGCAGGAGGCTGTTGGTGAAAGGGGACATTACGTGGTCTGCCCCCCGTTATGCCTTGTATTCCTTGGTGCCACCTGATGGCCTCATCAAGAGGTTTGAGGGTGAGCTATATGGCAGGGTTGAAAGGGGAGAACCTTGGCATATACCCCTTAAGAGTTTCAAAGGGGGGTAAACGTCTGTTTACTAGAATTTGAGCATTGGGATTTGCATACCAAGTTGAAAGGGCCTTATTGTCACAAAAATATACCCTCACTCCACACAGTTGAACACTTTCTCTGTATTCAGGCCAAGGGATGCTGTTCCATGACTCCCCAGCTTTTTGACCACCTATGCATAATGTTTAGGGCCCGATGAATGTTGTGTTTCATCTGCCTTCCCTTTACAAATCCAGCTTGGCCTGGGTGGATACAATTTTGAAGGATCTCATTTAGTGTGATGGCCAATATTATGGCTAATTTTATTGTCAGACATTAAGAGAGAATTCAGATGATATTACAAGCATTGGGTTGGATGCTTGCCGGATTTGAGAAAAATTGTGATGGTGGCTGACTGCATTGGTGGGCAATGTCCCATCCATGAGATTTTCATATATCATGTGGGATACACTGTGTATGAAAAGCGCTATATAAATGCTGATTCTTCTTCTTCTTCTTCTACATAAGGTCAATGAGCAGATCTGCAAAAATTTTGAAAAACTCCATGGGTAGGCTATTCAGGCCAGGGGCTTTACCCCCTCACAATGATTTAATAGTCCATAGGATTTCAGAACATGGAAGAGGTGTATTAAGCTTCTTCCTCTGCTTCTGGGGGATGTGTGTTATAGGTGCTTTTTAAAAGAATGCTCCAAGTTGTGTGTCAGTTATACTTACCTCTGCTGAATATAGGGTAGAATAAAAATCACAAAAGACCTGACCTATTTAGGGTTGATCACACACCAGCCCATCAGACTGTATGAATTTTCACAATGTTATGCTCCCCCTCTACGTTTTAACTGCCAGCCTAAGAGCGTGCCACCCCATCCCCATCAAAATATTATCCACCGCAAGTGCAGAGCACAGCTCTTTCAATCTGGGCAGTGTTAATGGTGTATATCTGTCACTTACATTTCCAAAGGGTTGGATATAGACCTGGAGTGGGTTTCTCCATGTGGGCTTTTTTTGCAAATCTCCATCTTCCTATCCAGGCACATAAGCTCTAGCTCACTGCCTCTTTTTTAAAATGTGGTATATGCTATGGTCTGCCCATGAACATAAGCTTTGAGGGCCCCTCACTGGTTATATGTCATAATGGCGATAGCGGAAGATTGATTGCCATTTGGGCACGTGTACGTCACTGAAGATGAATTTCAGCGATGCACACTCACAGCGAATGGCAAGAGGGTGCCCGAGAACTACAGTTTTTTTTTATGCGGGGAGGGGCTGCACCCCCGCCTCCCCCCACTAAAGGATTCTCAACTTCACAGAGGTGCATGTTGGGGGGGATGAAATACTTAAAAAAAAAAACCAAGCCGCCTGCTGGCAAAAAAAAAAAATGCACCACACTGAACCTGAACTCTGCACCTTGCACCTCCCAACTGACCACCCTCCCCACCACACTAGTGGACCAGTTCAGCAGCTGCCTGCCACACCCCCTCCCACATACCTTCCCTCCCCTTTCTCTCCCCCCACGCATGTGCACGTGTGTATAAGCGCATACTTTCCATCACCCTACCTTGTCCACTTAGGTATCTGGTCTCTACCCTGCCAGATAGCCCTGAACACAGGTGCCATAACTGAGTCACCATTTTTGTAAGCACTCAATTATGGTCACCTTGTTCACTGGATAGCCCCCTCACCTGATGGAGTAAGATGTCTCCCCTTTTCTGTTTGTCTCCAGGTGGTCTGTGATGGCTTTGGTCACACACTCTTGAAACTTGGCATTATTAAGAAGAGGTGGGTCCAATCTCCAGGTTCTGTTGAGAGGCAGTAGGTGGACTCCATACTCAGAGTGAGCAGGGAGTGATCAGAAACCAAGATGGGTGCATATTAACACCAAAGCTACCTTGCTGCTAATGAGAGAGGTGGAGATCACCATTTTGTTTATCTGAGCATAGGACTGGTGGGTGTGATGGCAGAATTCATACTTACACTCAACTGGATTACGGTGCCTGTAGATATCTATTATGCTTTTGCATTATGAAACTGAGGTGCTGGACTTCTGCTGGATCTGTCCAGTATTGTGTCAATGGCACAGTTGAAGTTCCTCTTACAATCCAAGGCCCTTGGAATTGTACCATTTCAAGGCTTAACCTCTGGAAAAATTCCCTTTCCTCTGTGTTGGGGCTGTATACACAACCTATTGCACAGGACTCTCCTGAGTTGAGCATTATTTGTGCCAAAATGTACCTATCCTTCCTGTCAGCCTTGTGGTGGGTGATTGTTCCAGGAAAAGACTGCAGAAGCCAGATTGTTGCCCCCACTTGCCTTAGAGCTATAACAGGAACCAGCCTACTGACCACCCCAGGGCCACTGTAGTTTCTCAAACTCTTTGTTTTTGCCATATGCATTTCCTGTAACAGTATTATGTTAGCCTTGAGCTGTTTCAGCTTAGATAGTATTCATTTGTGCTTTACCATGTTTTTAAGATCAGTTACATTCCACATGGTTAATATTAATTAATCGTGCCTCTTGGAAAAATACTGTGTTAAGGGGGGGCTAGGGACCCATGAAGGCAATTCTACCAGTTTTCTCTCTGGTTTGGTGCTGCAATGTTTCTGTGCATGCATTAATTACATTTTTTCCAAACAATTTTACCACTCATTACCCCTCCTTCCAATTACCTGTCTTATCACCCTTCCATGGTGCCCCTTCCTCTCCCAGCCTTACCCCCATAAACCTGGAACAATCAAGACAACTCTGAAAAACTATGTTCACCACCCCTTTTGTCAGGGCCTCCCCAAATGAGGTCCACAACACCCTTGTAGTGTTGTTGATATGCGATATGGTGATGCTGTTGCATGAGCCTAACCTCTGCAATCCACACTATGGAGATTTCCAACATTGAGCAGCACCCCTGGGCCCCTTTGGAAGCATTTGTACTGGATATCTCAAGTTAACCATTCATTTGCCAAAAAGAATGTAACATTAGATAACAACTGTGTACAGTACCTCACACTTATTTAACCTAAAAGAAAAGGAACTTGTGATGTAAACTGTATAAAGAGTATAACATAAATTAAGATTTTCAAAACCTTATGTGGGTTGCGTATGCCTACTTGTCTGCTCGGGCATCTTTTGACACAAACTGGCAGTAGTGTTTGTCACCCGTCTCAACACAATTGCCATTCTGATGGTAGAGAAGCAGAGCCCCAAAGGTGAACTACAATTCAATGTTTTTGTGAATAGAGTAGTGCTTGTGTATTCTTGTAATGTTTTGAACTTCAGCTTTACTCTATTCCCACCTTGGTAGGAAATCCGGGTAGTGAGTAGGGAATAGAAAGCCCAGCACCAAGGGTGAGCAGAGTGCTGGAGAAGGAGGAGGCAGGGGATGATGGTGGGTGTTTCGCAATGCGCTATGCTGGGAACTGTCATTGGAGGTTGGACTTTATTTGTGATGTGGAAGGAGTTATTCCCCCACATTGAACCTCAGGCTTTAGCATTCCCATTCAATATTTTGGTGAATAGAGTAGTACTTGTATATACTTGTAAAGTTTTGAACTGGGCTTTACTCTATTCCCACCCTTGGTAGGGAAGCCGGGTAGTGAGTAGGGACTAGAAAGCCCAAAAAGATTACCTCCTCCAACTCATGGAGAGTATAACCAGTAGCACACAGGAGAGGAAAAAAAAAAAACAGGTGGAGGAAACCTCTGAGGACCCATGGCTACTGACCGCCCATCCTCAGGGCAAACTAAGAGGAGATGATCCTAGGTTCTTATGATCATATTCTAATTTCTGAGTAAGATGAACTATTCATAGAGATGACGTTCCATGTTCAGAGTCTGTTGAATGATGCATTCAGGAAGGTCGATGTTAATGTTGAGGAGGCAAGTTCAATCTGAAGGAATGTTTGGATCCCAAATATGGATTAAGTCTAGCTGGAAAATGGGCGAACATGGTCCAGGATTCCAATGCAATATAGGCTGATATTCGATAGAGGTACAGAGTCAATGTGATGAAGAGCATAAGTTGATTAAATGAGCTGTCAGACTTCGAACTGTGGGATGTATAATGGGTTATGAAATCCTTAAAGTAATTTGTCAGACTTTGTAGAGGGTGCAGGCAAGTTAAAGTGCTCAGTTCATTTGGAAAGTGGCAAGTGGTTCAGATATTTGCAATGGTCTCAGAAGAGCTTGAGCTTGGTACTGATTTAAGAAAATGCAGGAATTGAAAAAGCTAAGTGGTGGAGTAGTATGAGGCTTTGACATCCTGATTAGGGTCTCAAGGGTTGGAGTTCAGTGACGTGCAATATTTTGCTATGTAGGCATCTATGGAGATGATCAAGGATTCGGACAGAAGCTTTAGGTACCTAGTAAGACTGGGTAAAATGAAATATTTCAGATCAATGTAGGAAGGGTGATATATGCTGTAAAGATAGTAACTGGATGTCAATAGGAATAATTGTAAAGTTTGGTACAGTATGTTCGAAGGTGGAATAGAGTTATTGTTGCTATAATGAGATTTGCATAGACTCATATTCAGGAAGGATTGCTAGTGTGAGATGGTGGATATGGGAATTGCTGTGGCTTAATTGCCCATGGCAGGAGCTTACAGTAAGTGGCCATGGTGACTTTGCATTGCCAAAGGATCCAATGTATGAATGCTGTGGGGAGCCTGAGAACGGGCCTTTGAATAAGTCTATAGACTGATGTGGCAAAGGGAAGTTGAGGACAAGTGTAGAATGCAGTGGGTGCCTAGCATGCTTAGTCAGATGCAGGACTGTTGTGGGGCATAACTGGGATAGTGAAACAACCAGGTCAGTTGTGGGTTTGCAGATTGAGGAATCAATGGTGGTCTGCTCTCTGTGATGGTATTTGCTGGGGGAGTATGGGAGGTCAATCCCAATGGACAAGTTAGAAGGACCACTGGATAGGTATTTGGCATGTTTTAGGGTAACATGATGAGACGATGTAGATAACTTTATGAATTATGGTGACGTCCAGGAGCCAGGGAACAGTGGCTCGGATACAATAACTTTAGCAAGGCAGCTAGGCACCAGATCCAACAATACATTTTCTGGGATAGTAGCTGGAGAAGGTCTTTGGAACATTCAATGGCTATTCAGGGGATACAAGTCAAATAACCAGGTCAAACTGAATCAGTGCTTGTAGGAGAAGACTGTGAGGAAAAGGTACAATGGATGATGCCAGTACTGCTATTAGGTATCCTGCAGGTCCTGCTAACCTTGACAGTGATGGTTATTATGGAGTTGGTACATCCAAGAAGTAATTAGGGTCACATTTCCAGGAAAGATGATAGGCGAGAAGGAGACTCCTCTAAATCTTGGATCCTACAAAGACATCAGGAGGTAGTGGTGTCCATGCTGCTTGAATTAATAGAGTATATAAGGAAAATCCTGCAGAGTTAGTTGAGAGATGGGATCTTCTATAGTCTAGTCAAATGGGATTTCAGAAATGGATCCTGGAGAGGTTATTGGGAAGTATTGATATTTTGTGGTGACCTAAGAGTTTATAGGGCATGCTGTTCAAGGGGTGACACTAGAAGAAGATTTCTTCAGGTAAGAAGAATAGGTACTCCATAGAGCATTAGATAAGAGCTGTCTCGATGGCCGAGTATGAGACAGATGAACAGGTAGGAGCAGTTGATCAGGCAGGGATGCTGGACATTGATAGGTATAAGGAAGCCCAAAAAGAGACACAGCAAATGATCAGGAGCCCTGAGCCACCAGGACAGCAAGGGGGAAGCCAGCAGTTTAAGGATGAGAGAAAATGTCAAAGGGAAAGTCTGCAGGAGCTTGATAAGCAGGCAGCAGAGTCCAAGCGGTACTGACATCGTCAGGTGCAAGTAAGGTACAGGACAGGGGGGCAGGCACTCACAACATGCCAGAATAGAATGCAGGAAAGCTGAATCAGGCCTTGAGTAGGGGATCAATGTACAACCAAGGAGTGAATCCAGGGACAAGGTGCAGCAAAGTTAAGGTATGAGGTTCCCACTTCTGAAGGAGATGGTGAACATAAAAGTGCTGATAGCAAAAGATGCAGCAGTAATGGGGTATGAGGTGCCCACATCCAAGCCATCACAATGGGTCCCCACCTCCAAAGGAAATGGTGAACTGGAAATGCTGATAGAGAAATACACAGGAATCACTGATGGAAGACCTCTGGATGGGACAAGCACAGCATAAGGGGAAAATTGTAGAAGGCCTAGGTCACACATCCATGAAGTTGAGCAAATTGTAAATGTCCAGCAGGAAGCAAGGGGGAATACCAGCAGACATGTCCAAGAGGAAGGCAATAGGGAAACAGAATCATCTGGAGTAGCAATGAGGAAGAAGATGGCAGCATGTATCTGAAGATCTGGAGAGTTGAGGAAGTTGAGCTGGAAGGCAAGCCACAACAGTGATGCCCAGAAACATAGGATGAGGTGGAAGACAAACAGCAAGGAAGTTTCTGAGTCTGATGAAGTGAGCAGAGGTGGAGACTAAACAAGCTGGAGGGGTCCAAATCCAGAATGTGAGGAGGCCGAGGCAGGGACAAGTACATCGAGTCCATGGGAGTGCAGGATGTAGGTGGGTGAGGTAACATAATGAAGGCAAATGGGGCATAGTGGTCCCGTTTCCGAAGGGAATGTGGCAGCCAGTTATTGGGTATAGAATGCAGTTGGTTAAAACAGTAGATTGAAGGCAAACAGGGTATAGTGGTCCAGTTTCTGAAGGGAATGTGGCAACAGAGTATCAGGTATAGAATGCAGTAGGTTGAAACAGTAGATTGAAGACATAGGCTCCCATCTCCAGTAGTCGGGGTGAGTTAACATTCACTCAGTGCTGCACCAGGTAGTGTTTGCCTGTCAGACGTCAGCAGAGAATATAACTGGTTGAGACTGGAGGTAGAGGAAACAAGCTCCCATCTCTGGTATACAGGGGAAGCCTACATGCACTACTGTGCCTCAGTAGGCAGAGTTAGGAAGGAAGCTGTTGGACTGCTGGTATGGGCTGAGCAAGGGAAGCACAGCTGACTGCTGAGGAGTAAAGGGAAGGCAAACAAAAGAGCAAGACGAAGGGGATGGTAGTAATGAAAGTTAAAGAACAGGAAGAGAATAATTACTTTAGATGCCATTAAAGCATGGATAGGTCAATCCATTGAGGAGCATGTAGCGCAGTAATGGAATACAATGAACATCTGAAAGCCACGTGGGCTGTGAGGGTAATGATTTATGCATGAATGACTGAAAGCCATGTAGGAAGAAAGCTGGGCAATGTCATATAGTTCACATAAAACATGCTCCTGCTAATTGGAGCCTCGATGCTCTACTGTGACACCGTAGTCCCCCGCTGTGGAAATAACAGGGAAGCCACAAGCTGAGCATGATGAGGCCAACTGGCAACAATAATACTGGAAGTGTAGGAAACCCCAAAAGAGGCTCCTTTACTGGCAAGGCCCTAGTAAAGGAAGAGTCAGAGGTATATTGAGGAACAGGAGCAGACAAAACATACGAGTGACATAGAACAGATATTGCAAAACAATACAAAAATATAGGAGAGAGAGTACCAAATAAAATAATACTGAGAGAACCACTACAAGGGACGTGGAAAAGAGAGTGGGCATGAGCGTTACGGTGATTGGTTGTGCTGGAAGGATATGAAGGACTGGGGGAAAACAAGATAATGTAGGCATTAAAGACTGAGTAGGGTACAGAAAGCTGGGATAAAGACAAGGTAAGACATGAGTTATATAGGGGTCAGGCATGAAGCATTATGGAGAAGAGGGATTTCAGTAGATGGCAGAGTAGAGGAAATACTGAGGAACTGGAGGCACCAGACAAGAGTAAGGGGTGGCTCTGGACTGGTGAGGTGAAAAGGGGTGTGAGGCCAGAGATCCAGTGTAAGGAGTGAGAAGCCCAAAAGAAAACACAGGTAGTGAGGGGTGAGGGATGAGGGGAAGAACTGGGGCAGGTAAGAGAGGAAACCAACAAGGAGGAAAAAGGGGGGACCAAAGCCAAGGGATAGTGGGGTATGATGGAGGGATGGGAAAGGTGGGGAAAAAGGAAGGGATGTTATTGTACTTTTATTTTTCTTTTCTTGGTTGTGAGTGTGTTTGCCAGGTGGGACAACCAGAGGAAGGAGACAGTGCTAGTGGTAGTGGCAGAACAGGGAAAGTGGCTGAGAAGCTCCAAGTAGGGGAAAAAATGGAAAACCTGAATCAGCACTGACAATGAAGCAGCGTCAGTGAGGAAGGCACAAAATTCAAGCAAAGTCCACATTGATCCAAGTTATACAGGCAAAAGAGCACTTGAGAAGCAGAACTAGAGAGCCGAAGACAGAGACACTGCTCAGGGTACTGGGTCCAAAAAGTGCCGACAAGAATACCATCAACTAGGAGCATGTGGTACAAACAGCAGTGATTTAATTTTTGTGAGGGGCTCCACTCTTGCACCCCCTGTCTTTAGGATTCTCATTCTGAGGGGGAGTGGGTCCTGGGAAAGTTAAAATTTGTAGAGCCGTTATGACCCCATGTAAAAAAGAAATACTAAGTCCCAAGTTATGCTAAAAGGTTGGAGATCAGGATTAGAACCCTGGTCTGCGTTGCTGCTGGCCAAGTGACTCAATTCCCCAGCCCTCCACATCACAGGAGCAGCTCGGCCAGCATCCTGAATTCTGGTGCCCTTGCATTTTATCAGCACCATGGACAGCTACCAGGGAAGTGCTTACAGCAAGTGCTGTAAATCCCTCCTCGCTGTCTGTGTAAGCACTTACCAAACTAGCACCATATATTGCGGAACTATTCTGGTAGCACTCACTTAATAGGCTACCCTGCTGAGCCACAGAAGCAACACTGATGATGCGCCGCCCAAATAGCCAGAGCACAAGCTCTGGGTAGACAACAATGTGAGGGGAAAAATAAGAGAGAGAAACTCACAGCTGAAGAAATGGGCAGAGGAGAGCCAGGCCACAGCTAGGCAGAAAGAGAGGCAGACAGGACAAAAACAAACATACCTGCAGGTGTCACCCCAATCCAGTCCATGGCTTCAGCCTCTGGTAGCAATGCAATGAGAGACAGAAAGGGGACAATTGGAAGGCAGAGCAAGGAGGGGAGACATGAGCAAAACAGTACAAGGAAAAGAGAAATGAGTTATGGGGCAAGACAGAGTGAAGCTGAAAGGAGAGCCGGGAGCCTAGTGCTGAGATGATGCAGACCCCGGATGAGCAGGGGCAGTGGCACAGAGGGAAAAAGGCCAAAAAAAGAAAGCAAGAATGTGGAACAGATGGGAGAAACACAACAGCAACATTGGGGAAATGGAAAACCAAAAGCAACAAAACTGAAGGGAGGAGGACAGGAGTGGGAGGGAAAGGAAGCACAACACAACAGAATGACGGGGACACAGGTGGGGTGGAGAGGGAACAGGGGAAACAAAACAGTAGTGAGGAGAGGGGAGGCAAATGAGATGAAGGGGGTGCAAAGCAATGAACGAAGAAAGAGGGGCAGAAAAAGAAAGCAGGAGCAAAGGATGGAGGCACAGTGCCCGAGCCAAGGGTGTGCCAACCGCACATCGAAACCCCGATGGCAAAATCCCTCACAGCAACAATCTCAACAGGTTTTGAGATTGTCACTGTGAGGGACATGAGGGTGAAACACGTGAGGGTGAAAATTGGCCCTTTCGCCGTGTTTCACCCTTCCTCTAAATCAACTCTGACTCGGAGTTGATAATCTTTAGTAGGGGTGCATGGGGTGCACAGCCCACCACTTGGTGGGTTCGGGGGCGCAGCCCCCCTCAAGTGAAAGACACCAGTGTTGGACAACCAAAATTCACCTTTTGACATTGAGGATGTTGCTATTCCGAGCCTCGAGAACAGTGTTGTCAATTCGGCATAGGTAAACCCGAGCCACGCAGGAGCCTAGTGCTTGTAAAGAGTGAGTGTTTCGCAACAGCGGGGAACTGCCATGAGAGGCTGGCCTTTATTTGGGATGTGGGAGGAGCTATTTCCCCACATTGAATCTTGGACTTTGGCCCTCCCAAAAAAGCAAGGAGAAAAGAGTTGGGCATACTGGTTCTGAGTATTTTGTCACACAAGTCAGTGAAGGAACCACTTCTTCAATATTTACTCCCACAGTACCAAACCAAAAATGTTTGAGATGGTTGCCCTTGGTACCAGATCCTCAGTAAAGCACAAACCTCCAGTCTCTGATAGCACCTATAGGCTTCGCTCAACCTTTACAGGGACTGAATTCATGCTGCAAAGGGTTAAAGAGCTAAAAGTGAGAGAAATGGTTAAATCAGAATAAACTCTGCACTTCTCACTGTTCTCCCACTTGCAAAACGTCAGCTAGAATGTTACCTGCTAGCCTGTCCTCCCCATCTATGCACACAGACATGTCCCATAGCAGAGACAGAGTCCATATTTAGGCAAATACCACCAAACATTGCAGAGTCAAAGACATCCCTCTCCCCCATAGGGACATCCCCCCACAACTTACAGTTAGCAACTGGCTTTAAAGTTGGTAATCAGGTCAAAGTTCCACTGATCCCTTGGGTTGAGGCAGGCAGACTGCACATTCTACAAGGGCTCTAAATTGGGCAGTCTCAGGTGCACATGTCTGCATGAACATTCAAGAGATCTGCGCTGCTACAAAATCAGTCCTCATGAATGTGCGGTCTAGTCTTGCCTCCACAGCAATCATGTTCTTTTCTGGTTTTGTTTTAATTGGAGAGAATTAAAATGGAAGGTCCCAGGCTGTAAACAGGCTGTGGGATGCAGCTATTGAAGCTGTGAGTCCTCTGATGCCATCCTCCCCCCACGACAGCTACAGTCCATATTGACATTATTGAATTACAAGTAGATCTGCAGGTGACACAAGTCAATTCAGATAAGTCACACAATCAAAACCTGATCTGGGAATCAACATTGGGATTCATTGTGGGGGGGGGGCAGGGAAGAAGAGGCTCATGGACGTAAGCAGGCAAACAGAAATGCTTGCATGGGAGAGAAGCATGAAGGGAGGGGCACAGTTATTGCACATCTTCAAGCATAGGGTACCAGAGGCAATTCTATTATTTTTAAACAACTCTTAAAGGAACATGACCAGTCAGGTCAAAGCATTTTACCCTTTGATGATCTAGCAGTCCTGCAGCATGGAACAGACCCATGTAGGTGCAATCATGGGGGCATTTCAATGTGGAGCAGCAAGTGAAGAGTCTCAAGGATAACACAGAGACTTTTTGGCTTTTGGGTCAAGGTGCTGTTGGCAGGGTGATGCCACTGTTTCACAGATGAGGCAGTTTGGTTGGAGCATTTCCTGCTGCCCCAGGTTATCGCTGGTCTTGCTTTTGTTGCCACTGTCCCCACTCACCTCCTTGGACTATAGAGGCTATAGTCTTAGTACTGATGGGGTATTACCAGCCCCACTTTAGCCCTTTACTGCTAACTGGGTTTAATCACAACAGTAGGCAACTGGGCAATGGATGGATAAGTAACTCAGTAGGACTGGCCCCTGGATTGCAATCAACTGAGCAGTGGTGGGGTAAGTACGTGGGGCCTACCTGGATGTCAAAGGGGAGACCTAACCACTTAAAAATAATAAAGGAACAATTCAAGACAATATCTCAATGGTTTAAATTGCTGGTGCTGTGGTGTGCTGTTTGGAGTGTTCCACCACCACTGCCTCCTCTTGGTTAGCATACTCTTTGGCCTCCCGCACCTAGATAAAGGTTTGTGGTAGGAATCAAGCTCTTATGGTTACTGGTGGGAGAACTGCCAGCCCCAACAGAAGCGAGAAGCCTTTAGGTCTGCAAATATCTGTCTCTCATGCTGTACCAATTAGCTGTAGTCTGGATAAATTGAGACTTTAGTGTCATCGACTGTGATGGGGCCCTTGGTTCTCACAGCTTGCAACACCACCTCCCAATGTTGGTACCTGTGGAAGCGGGTAGATAGTGTCTCAGCTTTTACCTCTTTTTTGGGGGGGTTTTCTACCAGAGGTTCAATGGGCTCGCTCCACCTTATAGGTGCAGTTGCTACTGCCAAGATCCATGTTCTTGATGAGACAGTCCTGTATGAATGTGTTGCGGTCGTCTCCTTCTAGAGCCTCCAGTATCCCAATATTCTGTATGTTGTGCAAACAATTTTTGAAAAGGTAGAAAGGCAAGGACAGGCAAAGGATAGGGCAGAACAAAACATAATAAGTTTTTAGCATTTTATGTTTTCCCTATAGAAATGGGACAGGGTCCTGATCTTTTTACACTCCTCAGTCTTGTGCATCCCACAAGGCAGGGATAGTAACCACAACACCATTCTATGGTGACCTGGTTTCATGTATTTTTAATTAGTCTTGCATCTTGACTCCCACTCTTTCTTTGAAACAAACTGACCAAGAAAGGTACCAGCCAAGGCTGTTGTATTGTGCTTTGATAGAACTATTAGCTTTATAGTAACATAAACTGATCTAAGATAACAAGGCTTTACCACAGAGTTAGAAACTATCTGCTTTGCTGTGAAACCTGGTTGCTCTTCTTGTAGGACTGATGGGTAACGTTCTTCTGCATTAACACATTACCACTAGCTTCCTTTTTCTCTTCCTACTGACATCCTCTATTTAAGAAGGGATATTTTTACACTGTAATTGATATATCAGTGTACTGCAGCACCAGAACTATTCAAACAATAACTTTCACTAAGGACCACTGAGCACACTGGATCATTGCTGCAGACTATGGCATAGAATTATCCCTTGTCTCCATAAGACTAAGTAAGTTTCCATTCCAAGTTAGGGTACTTCTCCTTTATCTGTTGTTAAATCAAAGTTAAACTGCTAGATCAGAGGTATTACTTTAGTAACATTATTGATAGCCCTGGAATGCTGGGGAAGCATTTGTTAGGTTTGCTGAACTAAATGGAACAGAGTAAAGTGGTGTTGTAAGGTAAGGTTTAAATTTTTAATTTGAGGAGGCAATGGGGCCTTATGGTTAGAGCTTCAGTGTGAGAACAGGAATATCTAAGACTCAAACCCCACTAGTATTCTGTGCTCACTGTGGAACCTAGAGCATGTCACTTAACCTGGCAGTGCTCCAGTCTCCCCTGCCGCAGAAATGGATAGAAGCAGTACCCCACTAAAATTTAGGTGTTCCATCTCAGTTGGGCTAGCCTGATAAAATAAATTGTGAGAAAAAATACAGCAGCTAACTGGATTGCTGAATATGAACAATAATAGTACAGTACACTACAGTACAGTACAAAACAATACAATGCAACTTTATTTTCTTACTTTTATACTTTGTTTTTATTCACAGAGAGAAAAAGAACAGTTACAATATGAACTTTTCACATTAGTACATAACCTTGAAAAATCAATATATCAAGCACTTATCAAATATGTATTTTTTTTTTCCAAATGTTTGAGGGGTTAAAAAGAAAAATATGAAATAAAATAGATATTATATACTTGAGAGCTCTATGATTTTATATCTAATTAGTTCTTCTGTTTTATGCTCCAAGCTTAGAACATTCCTGTAAGCATGATAAAATAAAAAGCAGATAATTTCAGACAAAGCACATCCTATAACCGAGTATCAAATATAACACAGTAAGACATCATGATTTATTACTGAATGAAAAGGGGAAATTGAAAGTTGAAAAGTCCACATGAATATCCACGTTCAAGTTGTCACCAGAAGATATTGGGTGTTATGTGTGATCTCTTCATTCTCTGAACCTGATCCCAGATCTATGGATTAAGCTACATTTTTTTGTAAAAAGCCCAAGTTGCATAAATGTCTAGGAAGAAAAAATATTTCCCTTGAAAAGTAACCTTCAATTTGGCAGGGGAATGTAAAATAGCAATTACCCATCCCTAGATATTTATGTTTTGTAGTGCCTTTTACACAAATGGTATCACAAAATGCTCAAAAGGTTTAGTAAAACAATGACACGACAGGCAGAATCATTAGTGGTGCAATGGTAAAAGGTTATAAACCATGAGGCAAAAGACAAGTTATGTTAATTTACAGCAAAGAAGAGATACGTTTTGAGACTGGAATTGAAAAAGGGAAGAGAGAGGGGAGGCTGTTCCAGACAGGTGGAAGTAGTGGAAATGGCTCTGCCAGCAACAGTGAGTAGTTTGTGGGCAGGAACAAAGAGGAGAGCAACAGTGGAGGAGAGATGAGAGCAAGCCAGAGAATAGCAGAAGGCAAGGTCAGAGAGATAGGCAGGAGCCAGAAAGGTTTTAAAGACAAAGAGAGAAATTTTGAACTGGATCTGTAAAGAAATAGGGAGTCAGTGAAAGTCATGGAGAACTAGAGTGGTGTAATAACACATCCTGGTGCATGTAAGGAGTTGGGCAATGGTGTTCTAGAAGTGGCTAAAGTGTTACCTAGACCAAAAAGAAGGGACATGTGAGAAGAAGACACAATGGTATGGCTGAGGATCTTATCAGAGAAAGAGTCAAGACAGTGACAAATACAGGAGGTATTATGAAAGTGATAATATCCCCTTTTACACATAATAGAGATACTGGAAGAAAAGAAGAGTTCAGGATCTTGGAGCATGCTGAGATTTTGGGAAGATACAGCAAGGTGAGATTACAGTTGAGCAAGCAAGCAGAAGTTTATTTATGAAACATTATTCCAATAGATCATAGCATTTTACAAAGATCATAGATCATAAATACATTAAATTTAATAAGTCAGACATTAGAAACATATATAAACAGCAGGACTAGCTATGACAAAATGCCAATTCAAGTAAGTTTTCAAGGCAGACTTAAAGGTCTCAACGGACGGGCACTCCCTAACCCGACGAGGTAGAGAATTCCACAGGGTCGGAGCTGTAAAGGCAAATGATCTCACACCTAAAGTTGTTAAACAGACCCTGGGAATCTCTAGCAATCCCTTGTCAGCAAAACATGAAGAGGAGATGGAGGAGACAGAGCTGAAATTAAGAAAACTCTTCATGCCACAAAGGAGGACCTCAGTGTTAGATAGACACATTAAGCTAAAGGAAGTTTACTTGGAACCAATCATATATATGCTGGAAGGGGATAAGAACAACCCAGCAATGTATAGACCAGTTTCATTATTGGACATTATATGAACATATGAACACACAAATCTGCCAGCAGAAACAGACCACCCGGTCTATCAATGTCTGCCCGATTGTGCAGCTAGCACCCTAGATTACAGCTGCCTCAACCCCCTTCCCATCTGTCATTCCCATGATGGCCTCAGTGTCCACCCCCCAGACCCACCCTCTTGCTTTGTCCCACTCCTTCTTAAAACATCCTATTGTCTTACATGATACCACCCCCTCTGATAAAGCATTCCATTTAGACACCACCCTCTCTGTGAAGTAGTGCCTCCCCATCTCCCTCCTAAATCTTCCACCTTCCAATCTTAGTCCGTGCCCCCTTGTGTCCCTACCCCCTCAGTTTAAACTCCCCTTCAGTGCTAGCTTTGTTTATCCCCCTCAAATACTGGAACATTTCAATCATTTCCCCATCCCTCCTCTCCTCCAGTGTGTACATATTCAGCTCATTCATCCTGTCTTCGTAGGCCTTGCCCTCCATCTCCTGTAACATTTTTGTTGCCCTCCATTACACCCCCTCCAATAAGTCAATATCCCTCTTCAGATACAGCTGTCTGTACTGCACACAGTACTCCAAGTGCAGCCTGACCAAGGATCTGTGGAGGGGCAGGATCACCCTGTCACTCCTATCACTAAGAGTTTTACAAGAATTATATTAGAAAGACTAAAAGATCAGATATCAGCACCAGGTGGGCTTTCAGAATACCAAGCAGGTTTTGGTGGGGGGCTATTGCACCATGGATAACTGCTTTTTACTGAGAAACCTGTTTGAGAAATATGTCAAACTTAGGAAACAAAAAATGTAGTTCAGCATTCAACTCTATATCACGTCAAATTCTGTGGCAAGAAATGTCAGACTGGGGAATGTCACCAGATCTAATAAACATCATTAAGGAATTGTATACAAGGACCTGGTCACAAATCAGGTTAAATTCTAATGGTCAAATTTCTTCAATATTTGCACTAATAAAGGAGTCAGACAGGTATATGTTCTAGCCCCTACTCTATTTTGTCTTTATATAAATAAACCACTAATTTTGCTTGAAAATTCACGTACAGATTCCCTGAAAATTCTTACAAAAGATTATGCTGCACTAGCATATGCAGATGATCTAGTCATTTTGTCACTTTCACAGTCAGGCTTGCTCAAAAAACTAGATATTCTAGATAAATATGATACCAAATGTGAACTACAAATTAATGAGTCCAAGAGCCAATTTATGATTATGGGTTCATGAAATGTTTTCAAAACCTGGCAGATTGGTACCAAAAAGTTGAGAACAGTCAAACAATAAAATTATCTTGGACTTAATTTTTCATGAAATGGAAACTGGCATAATCATGTTGATCTTCTCAGAATTAAGCTTAAACAAACAGCCAGCTCTCTAAGTGTGTTTAACAAGAGGTATGGCGGTAACACAATAAAACCTTTGTCACTGGCCGCTAAAGCCAAATATAACACCCAGTTTCTTTACAATATTGAGATATGGGATTCTAACAAACTTGGCCTTCTGGAAACTCCACTCATGAAACTTTTAAAAACAAGTCTGGGACTTGGATTTTCAGTCCCAAACTCTTTGGTTAGGGCAGAATTGGGTATAATGAGTATTGTGGTGCTTGCTTGTGCAAGAAAGGTTAATTATTGGATTAAACTGTTACATCTTGATGATAAACGTATTCCCTTTATGTGCCTAATGGAAAAATATTAGTGGAACCAATGAAAATTACTGCAATCTGACTGGTTAAAAAAAGTTTTCCAGATTCTTAAGGACGATAACCTTGAATTTTTGTTACATTATTATAATAGAAGCATTGGAATAAGTTTGAAATATCAAAAATATGTTACACAAAACATTTTGGTGGTTGCCAATGCCTATGATTTGTGTTGTATCTGAAGGTTGCATATATCCCATTGGCTGGTACAAAATGATGTGGCTCATTACTTTAGATACTATCTTGCTGTTTTGTCAGACAGCAACCAAAGAAAGCTATTTAACAAATACTGTATGGAATTATTTCCAAGTAATGTCCTGAGTGCCAGATACAGTAATAGCTAGGATTCCCAGACATGCTATCATGCTTGTAAGGGTCTGGAAGGGGAAAATCTAAAACATGCTATGCTTAACTGTAACTGGTATTGTAAACCTAGAGGAAACAAATGGTTACAACCAATTGTAAATGCTATTCAATCAAATGATGACAATCTGATTGCTAAAATACTATTCACAACTAATGATGACTTAATCATCAGAAATGTTGCCAGCTACTACGAGGCTTTAGCCAGACTCTACATCAGATACAATAAGCACTGAACAATTTTATAGGTAATTACTTACTTGGTGATCATTAAGGTTACCAGGTTAGTCCTAAGTTAAATGCAGTTTTTGCACACATTACTTATTTTAAGATCTCTCGTAATTTATCACGTAAAGTGAAATGTTTTATTATAAACGTTTCATGTCTAGTTTATTATTGTACAAGGTACTTGGTGATCATTAAGGTTACCAGGTTTGCTCTAAGTTAAATGCAGTTTTCACACACATTACTTATTTCAGATCTCTCCTAATTTATTATGTAAATTGAAATGTTTTATTATAAATGTTATATGTCTAATTTATTACTGTGCTAGATATGTTGAACTTCTAAGTGTAACTTTTTTTTAATTGTAATGGTCTCTGACTGGACAATAAACTCTGAACTTGAATATAGTCTGGGTATGCCCAGTATTTATTTCTTACCTTATTTGTACTTTATGTATGTACAGTAACTCCTGCTGTTATGTATTAGTTTTTGTTACTTTGCAAGCATGAAACCTCTCCACATCCTGATTTGCTTGTTTATACTGTAACTTATCCACTCATTTTACCACATTGACACCTCAGCATCCATACCTGATAACAGACAGTGTCGTGTCTAGTGCACTTACCTGGTCACCAAAATTATACAAATAAAAAATGTGATTGAGGCTCGATAATAAGGAGCAAAGAAAAGGGCTGAGTAAAGAGTCAAAAGAGTTGTAGAACAGTAAGTCATCTACACTGAAGTGATAGTTAAAATGTGCTGTTCCAAAGGGAGAAAATAGAGGGAAAAGGGGGGAAGACCAAAAGCAGAGCCACCATAGAAGAAGGCATGGGGTAACTAGAGTTAGAATCAATCAAAAAGGTAAGGAATCAGAGATACCATGATAAAAATTAAAGTGATCAAAGAGTAATAGTGTAATAAATGCAGGTTTTCTGCAACTGAGAATGATCTGTCCATTAACGTCAGAGTCAGTTGCCTGATTTGTGAGTCAGATATGCCACACTTACAGTGCTCTCCTCACATTTTTATATTGCAATAAACTGATCAATTCAGGAGTTACTGTGACTTGACAGACCTGCCAAGAGAACAGGTTAAAGGTGACAATATAATTCATGTTGAAAATCATTTGAGTATAACGAACAGCATGCTTCTGTCACTGGAACTCTGAAACTGCTAACAGATGACCCTGTCAACCCTGTAAATGCAAAGACTACAGAAAGAGTTAACAATTGTTTCATGCTAGACTTTTGTGGGAGGAATAGGCTGTCAAAAGAAGATTGAATACAGAGAGAGCAGCAGCCAGTAGACTGGAGAGCAACTGCTAAGGCTACATTATGAATGCTGCTTTATGTTGTGGAAACCATTTCATGTTATATGTCTAAGAGGCAATAAGAACCTGAAGCAAATGTTATGTATTAGCCCAAAAATAGCTTAATACAAATGAATTAACTTAGGGATCAAAATATCATGCAAATGATAATATGACATTTCAAATGCCATCATGATAGCTTGGCTTTTGAGAACATCTGAATCTGTCCTTTTTTAATGTTTTGTAGATGAATTGTTTTAATCCCTTTGCTCTGTGTCACTTTATGCTTTTCAAACTATTAAAATAGAAACCAGTCAGTTTCCACTACCTCCAAAGAAGTGTTAAGTAACAGCATAAAAGATCAGGTGTGCACACACCCATGATGTGTAGCTTGGCCACTCTGTGTGCCCATGGTTTGTAATACAATGAGCTGCACAACATTTTTGTATCAGCAAAGGAACTGCTTCATTAAAGGACGTATAGTAACTGGTGCAAGACATGTCTATGATGCTTAGCCAGTGTTTTTCTGCATACTGTTTTTCTTGTATTGTTGAGAACCATACAGCCTTCTAGTAGCAGCCCTTTTGCTTTTCCACTGTGATGGTACTTAGCAATATTTTATCTGTTATGTAGTTTACTATTATTTGATAACCAGGTAAGGCCCTCTAGGCACAAGCCTGTTTTCAGGGGCAAGCTGGGAGCACTAGGGAGGTGAACTTACTTGTTCAGGGTTACACAATATGCAAGTGGAGGTTGTGGGCATCAAAGTCAGGTCTGTTGAATGTACCAAGCTTATTCACAGCTTGTTACTTTAACCTCTAGGCTATACTGCCAGTCACGGGCATTTCCAGAAAACAAGTACAAAAGAAAATAAATAGCAAACATTCTGCAGATAAAGACAATTTACACAGGACAGCAGTTCAAACTTGCACAATTGTATTACAGAATATTGTATGTATTTTCCCATTTGCATTTATGAGTTATTCAGAAATCTTTGCACAGAAGACCCTTTATGAATTGATTGAACATTTAAAATGTCTAGCATTTAAATCTGCTCCTTCAAGTTTGAAAACCTTCTGTGATAATCATAACAAAAAGAGTCCCTCTTTACATAAATAAAAGTATTGGTTTGGAATTAATATTTAGGCAATTCACTATCAGTTACTCATTAAGTATTGGTATTTTAATGTTTCAGTTCTAAATGACACAAAGTCTGGCAGATCCAGATGTGTCTGTAGAATACAACATTCTTATGTTTTTCATTTCCATTATTTGGAACATTTGAATAGAATTAACACTTGTTTGATGTTGTTATCCCAAACAATGCATCATGTGTTTTTTTTTTGTTGTTTTTTTTTTTTTGCAAAGCATAAACAATTGTTATCATGTTATAATGGTTTATATGTCCATATTTTATTTAACTGGAAAAGTACACTGGGCACCACACCATTTTCAGGAATGACCAGAGCCATATGGCAAAACAGACAGCACAACATGAAACAGTATGAGCTGTACAGGATAAAAGATTATGCATAAGATAATTAGGAAGCAGCATAGGGCTGTGATTTAGGGCACTGAGCTGCAAGCCTGGAGACCTGAGTTTGAAACCCACAGCCCCCACTTACATATTGTGTGACCCTGAGCAAGTCATTTAACTTCCTTGTGCTCCCTGATTGCACCTCGAAACAAGCTTTGGCTTAATGTTCCTTTCCATGTTAAACAGTTTTCTCTCTCCCCTATAAAAGCAACGATCTAAGACTTCAGAAAATTGTTCTTTGCTCTAGTGAGACTTAGTCTATATTTCTTGCAGCAGGAGCAACTTGTAACAAAAGCTGTAAATGCAGAGTCAGTTTAGATAGAAAACTTGGGCGAAGTTTGAAATGAATGAGTGGAATATAAACAACTATGCCACTGAGAATAAAGATGATTACGTAGAGGTATTCGATCCGAGGACTGTCGATGATTGGTGCCAACACCAGGTAAACTGATGCTATCAATATAATTATTAGAACTGCAATTGGAACCTGCAAACAGAGAAATAAAATTCTTAGAACAATCCATACTTCTTGTCTAAACACATTGCCAAATGGCATTGCAACATTTGATAAAGGGACACTGTCAACCCCTTTATGCCTCAAACTGTCCCTAGTTTAAAAAACACATTATGAACTAAGTACTGGAAATCAAGAACCCTGGTAGACTCTGCCCTTCTCTTATCCATGATCAAAATTCACAACATTGTCATGGGTAAGAAAAGCTGCCAGCCTACAGGTCTGCTTACCTATTTCAAATCCTTGCATTGAAGCTTCAGTGGCCACTGACTCACTCGCTCCTCCCAAAGACCACAACAGTGCTCCTGCTGTCTCATAGAAAACACCAGTCCCTACAGCTGACTTAAACTCTTTTTTTTCTTTTTACGGCTGCAGTGGAGATAGCCCTGCAGACCTCTTGCATTGACTACAAAAGTACATCTACATTCCTTGTGAACCAACAACTTGGTACAGCATCAAAAAATGTCACCTGTGCCACAACCCTCTGCCCTCGTACTATTCTTTTTCTTTTACTTTTGGCAGATACTTTCAGCAGAGGGAGAGAGACTGTTGTTTCCCCTCCCATACCTTTCCGAACCAGTACACAGGAAGAGACAGCTGCAGAGCTTCCTATCCTCAGGAGTCTGCAGCAAGCTGAATTAATGAGTATTGTCACTGGCCCCAATGCCTTTTTGAGTTCATTGTGGTGCACAGGTGCAGACAAACTCATTGCTATAAGGTGCTCTACAGGGGTGTGCCCAATGGAGAACTCCATTCCTAGAGGTAGGTCAGTGGCAGGCGAATCAGTCGGTAGGCTAGCAATGATTCATTTGCAGCTGTTTGGGCTGAGTTGGACAACTTTTCAAAGGATGGAGCCACACCAATAGTGGCACAGCTCGGTCCTTTGAGGTTGCATTCCTTGTTGTGCATTCACACTGCTGTAGCTTACAGCAGTGTGAACATGCTGAGCCCAGGACTTCCACATGCCCCCTGGCAGTTAAAACCAAAAAAACAAACAGACGGGGGTGCCCAGTCCCCCTGTCAGCATGCTCCCTCCCAGTTCATTTTGCTGATGGGGGAGCCCACTCCCCGTCTGCATAATGTCCCCCCAATTTCTTGTGTGTCGAGGGGGGGTGCCCAATCACCTTGGCTCTTGCCCTCTCGGTATGTGCCAATCCCTCATTGGTTACAACCCCCAAAAAATAGGCGTGGTACACTGGGAGCCCACCCCAGCATGCCAAATGTCCCTATAAAAGAGAAAACGTTCCCACAAGGTTTTTCAATTTTTTTTAAACCTGTAAACTACAAAACAGTCCCTCATTGAGTCCAGTGGGCCCTCCCCCAACCTGCACAAGCCCTCTGCATACCCCACCTCCCCACACCCACCCTCACCTCATACTTACCTCCAGAGCCCAGCGCGAGGATCTTTGGTGGACCAGAAACATGTCTGCATGCTTCAAAGACAACCATGAACTGAAGAAATGCTGGTAAGCTGTATAATGGCATAACTAGGGTTTTTTTTTTCAACTTTGGTGCATATCTTGGCCATTATTGTGACTTTTGGCACCAAGTTTTCAACATGGGGTTCTTGGGACCCCACCTCATGAATTCAGTCACTGTCATGTGATTATTCGGTCCTAATAGGTGATTTTGTGGTCACTGCATGGACCAATTAATGAAACAACAGTGTCACTGTTCATGAGGTGAGCTTCCAAAAAGCCTTTGTCAAACATTTGGTGAAAAAATTCCAAAAAATGACTGTATTACAAGCGTGCATTGCGCAGTTTCAACGCACACTTGTAACGTCACAAATATGTAATATTTTCACTCCAGATTTTCAACATTGGTATTTTTTTACACCTCCTCATGAACAGTATAGCTGTCATTTTCAACATCCTGGCCAAAATGTGTTTTCGCAATTCCGGTGCAGAATAGCTGCGGTCGCTGTGTGAAATCAGTGTTTGGGACTGATTACAAAAATCACAGTGACACTGTTCATGAGCAGAGGTCTCAAAATACTTATGTTGAAAATTTGGTGACAAAAGTCCATATAATGACTGTGTTACAAGCGTGCATTGCGCAGTTTCCACGCACACACACAACTTCGTGAATTTGTAATATTTTTCCTCCAGAGCATGTGTTGTGCAGTTTCCACGTATGCTTGTACGTTCAAGCTTTTTTAATATTTTCACTTCAGATGTTCAGCACTGCCATCTCTTCACACCTCTCTATGAATGGTACAGCTGTCATTTTTCCCATCCTGCCCGAACTGTGTTTTCACACATCTGGTGCAGAATGGTGTGGTCGCTGTGAAAAATCAATGTTCGGGACAGATTCACAAAATCACAGTGCCACTGTTCATGTGCAGAGATCCCAAATGCTTTCATGAGGTGGGGGTCACAAAAGACCATGTTTAAATTTGTAGTGCAAATACCAACAAACACCTGAGGCGTTAGAGTTTCTAACCATAACTTCCCCCTCCAACCCATGGTGGGGCTCCAGTGCCCTTATCTTCTCTGAACCGCAGACACATCGTCACTCTTCAAAGCCAGATCATGAATTGAGGAAATAGGTGTGCACTTCACTGTATTTCAACGGGTATGTGAACTTGGTGGCATAACTTGTTCTTTCTGCTGGGAACTGTAGTCCTACCAACTGGTGCGTACCAACAGCAATCCCAACGACGAACTCCGGCATTGACAAATGCTTGTTTCAGTTAGTTATACTCTGATCTCTGTAGGCGGGCACGATTTACATTGCCATGGTTTCAGTACAATGAAGCGACGCCGCTATGTAGTGTTATATGGCGTCTCCCACATAGAAGAAAGTACTGCATTTAAGAAGCGAGTTTGCAAATGTTTGAAGGAACCCGAGTAGAGAAGATTGTCTGATTTACAACACAGGATTTGTTTGTAGTAAAATGACCCTTTAGAAGTGGAGTTATGTACTGTATGGGTCCTTGCACTATCAACAAATCCTGTGTTGTAAAGCAGACGATCTTCTCTACTAAGGTTCCTTTAAACATCTGCAAACTTGCCTCTTAAATGCAGTACTTTCTTCTACATGGGACACCCCATATGCCAAACCTTTCGATAAGGACCTGTAGACTCAACTCACCCCCATAAATATAATATAATTTCTATTCAACACAAACCCAGAGCAGAAATGATTAGATAGAAGCTGAGCTCTCTCATTTACCTCCTGGCTTCATGTGGTCCATAGTTACTATATATAGAGGCACACTGGCTGGCTGCCTCTCTCACTCAGGCTGCTGGTGGCTCCGACTGCTACTGCTGCTGCACCCAAAGCCACAACTGTGTCCATTTCAAGGAAAGGGTAGCTCTATGATTAAATTAAGGCTGATTGAGCTGGTCCAATGGCAGGGAGGGCTGAGGCATCTGTGCCTTACCTCCTGCCATGCTGGCAACCCCTGATCACAGTGCGATTGGGCACCGGGGGTTGGCTAGGAAGGGAGAGGATTGAGAATCAGGAGAATTGCTCTCTTCTTCCGGGGAGGGAGGGTTGGCACTCATGCCAAATGACTGCCCATGGGTGGAGGCCTGAGGGTAGTGCAGTCCACAGGGTGCCACTGAAGGGAGGGTGCTGTAGGACTTCCCAGACATGCGCGTGCCTCCAGACATGCACATCTGGTGTGTGCACCCCCAGTAACAGGGTCAAGGGAGAACATGGAGGAAAAATCCCCTTGGTGGATGTTGACTGACCCTCCACAGGCTCCGCACCTGATGTGATGACCGGGCAGGAAAGAACACTGTACGAGTAAGTCCCGATGATACAGTACCATGGTAACATGGCTTGGGGATTCAGATAGAGAGGGGTAGCCAGGGGGTGGAAGATGATAAACACAATATAGAAAAAAAAAATTAAGGCTGATTTATTTTTTTCATGATCACTCATTTCACCCCCCCCATGTGGAAACAGTATTGATCTTCAGAAGCTCTGTTGGTGTCCAGTGATTTAGATATCATTAGATAAGTACTTACATGAACTATGGCTTTAACTGGCAGTACACGCTGCCTCCCTAACCTACTGGATTCCAGACTTGAAGCAAATGCTCCAACGGGGCACTTTGGAAATTTAAACAGCTACAAGTTCAGTTCTCTTTAAGGGAGCCTCCTGAACCCTTCCTGATGTCTAGCACCCTTAAAAAAGGGGTGCCTGTATGGTTAAATTAAGGCTTATTCATTTTTCTCATGATCACTCATTTCAGACCCCCCCGACCCATGTTGAAACAGTATTGATCTACAGGGCCACAACAGAGTCCATTTCAAGGAAATTGTAGCTGTATGGTTAAATTAAGGCTGATTTATTTTTCCATGATTGCTCGTTTCAGCCCCCCATGTTGAAATGGTATTGATGTTCAGGAGGCTTGGTGTTCACATAACAGGTTTATTTGGAGGTTTTATATAATGTAGGATTGAATCAGCATTTTCTTTCTGTTTTATACATTTTTGATTATTTTTTTTACTGTTTAAAAAAAAAAAAACTACTAACTCAGTCCACATCCCCAGTCCTCTCTTGCTGAACTGGAAGTGGATATAGAAACATAGAAACATAGACTTTGACGGCAGATTAGGACCACTTGGCCCACCCAGTCTGCCCATTTCCCTATCTACTGGATAAGCTGCAGATTCTAGTTAACCAACAGCCTACTTCCTGCAACCTCCCACTATAATTGCCTTGTGTCTGTCCCATGCATGTTTGAATTCTCCCACTGTTTTAGACCCAACGACCTCCTCAGGAAGGCTGTTCCATGTATCCACCACTCTCTCCGTGAAAAAAATTTCTCACATTACCCCTGAGCCGTCCCCCCTCTATCTTTAAATTGTGCCCCCTTGTTCTTACACATCTCTTTTTCTGAAAGATGCTACCCTCCTGGACTTTGTTGATTCCCTTGAGGTACTTGAACATTTCTATCATGTCCCCCTGTCCCTCCTTTCATCAAGAGTATACATATTAAGCTCTCTCAGTCTCTCTTCATATGGTTTCTGCTGCAGACCCTGCACCATTTTAGTTGCCCTCCTCTGGACTGCTTCCATCCTGTCTATGTCCTTGCGTAGATGAGGTCTCCAAAACTGCACACAGTACTCCAGATGGGGTCTCACCAACTGTCTGTACAGAGGGATAACCACTTCCCTTTTTCTACTTGTGATGCCCCTTCCTATGCATCCCAGTATCCCCCTGGCTCTCCTTACCGACTTTCCACATTGCTTACCCACCTTTAGGTCATCTGATATGACTACCCCCAGGCCCCTTTCCATTTTTGTTGTTGTTAGTACCTCCCCTGCTATTGTGTACTCTTCTCCTGGGTGTTTGTTTCCCAGGTGCATTACTTTGCACTTCTTTGCATTGAATCTAAGTTGCCATATGTCTGACCATTCCTCCAACCTTGCCAAGTCCCTTCTCATCTTTTCTACCCCCCCTTGTGTATCAACTCTGTTACAGATCTTTGTGTCATCTGCAAAGAGGCATACCTTTCCCTCAGACCCTCTGCAATGTCACCTATAAAGATAAAGTAAGAGGACTGGACCCAGTACTGAGCCCTGAGGTACTCCACTAGTAACCTCCTTTCTTTGGAATGTGTTCCATTCACTATTACCATCTGTGTCCTGTTGTGCAGCCAGTTTGCTACCCAGGCTACCACCCTGGGACCTATTCCCAGGCTGGCTAACTTGATAATTAAACTTTTGTGTGGGACTGTGTCAAATGCCTTGCTAAAGTCTAGGTAGGCCATATCCACAGCCCCTCCCTGGTCTATTACTTTGGTCACCCAGTCAAAGAAATCAATTAGATTTGTCCGACATGACCTTTCTGCTGTAAATCCATGCTGCTTTGGGTCCTGTGCCCTGCTGGCCTCTAGGTACTCAACAATTCTTTCTTTCAGAAGTGATTCCATCATTTTCCCTACCACTGAGGTCAAACTTACAGGTCTGTAGTTTCCTGCTTCTGCC